>JAIUSX010000080.1:0-10000000 GCA_026573805.1 Hesperophylax magnus
GAGCACTGGGCAGAAATCACATTGCGTCAACACCCGCGAGGGCCATCGCAATGCTTTGTTTTAATTAGACAGTCGGATTCCCCTTGTCCGTGCCAGTTCTGAGTTGACCGTCGTCCGGCGGCCGTACAGGTAACCGAGCGTGCGCGAACACGCCGGCACCACACAGCGAGGAAGATCCGAGGGGAGGCCAAGGCGAGGCGCCGGGTGACGGAGATCCACACCCCGCGCGGCACCCGAGGGCACCACGCGGGGAGACCCCGCCCGGCTTCCACGTCTCGGCCGATGACCTCTTCCCGACCAGGCCCGACACGCCACGGCCCTCAGAGCCAATCCTTATCCCGAAGTTACGGATCCAACTTGCCGACTTCCCTTACCTACATTATTCTATCGGCTAGAGGCTCTTCACCTTGGAGACCTGCTGCGGATATGGGTACGAGCCGGCGCGACATCTCCGCGTATCCCTCACCTGAATTTTCAAGGTCCGAGGGGCCGATCCGGACACCGCCGCATCGGCGATGCTCTTCGCGTCCCGAGCCCTATCTCCCCGCTATGGGATTCCAGGGCGCTCGAACGCTCAGGCAGAAAAGATAACTCTCTCCGGATCTCCCGTCGGCGTCTTCAGGCCACTTTGGGTTACCCCGACGAACTCTCTTGCGAGGGAACGATTTTTAAGACGGTTCCGCAGCCGGGTTCCGGAACTGCAAACCGGATTCCCTTTCGCCCGACGGGTGTACTTTTAAGAAAACAATCTTTAGTAAAATCGTATAACTTTACACCATCATCAACATCGGATTTCTCCTAGGGCTTAGGATCGACTAACTCGCGTGCAACGGCTGTTAACGCGAAACCCTTCTCCACATCAGCCCTCAAGGACCTCGCTTGAGTATTTGCTACTACCACCAAGATCTGCGCCGACGGAGGCTCCAGGCGGGCTCACGCCCAGACCCTTCTGCGCACACCGCCGCGGCCATCCTACTCGTTGCGGCTTCAAAACGATCGCACGGCCGGGGCCGCACGAACGCCCCCGCTTGCCTGCAACGGTCGAGTATAGGCTGAACGCTACAGCGCCATCCATTTTCAGGGCTGGTTGCTTCGGCAGGTGAGTTGTTACACACTCCTTAGCGGATTCCGACTTCCATGGCCACCGTCCTGCTGTCCTGAGCGACCAACGCCTTTTATGGTATCCGATGAGCGTTCATTGGGCGCCTTAACTCGACGTTTGGTTCATCCCACAGCGCCAGTTCTGCTTACCAAAATTGGCCCACTTGGCACTCCCATCCGAGCTCCTACTTCATCTTCGAGCAAGAAGGAGATCTCACCCATTTAAAGTTTGAGAATAGGTTGAGGCCATTTCGGCCCCAATGCCTCTAATCATTCGCTTTACCGGATGAGACTGTGCGAATGGCGGTCCGAAAACCGTCATGTTTCTCGAGCGCCAGCTATCCTGAGGGAAACTTCGGATGGAACCAGCTATTAGATAGTTCGATTAGTCTTTCGCCCTATACCCAGTTCGGACGATCGATTTGCACGTCAGAATCGCTTCGGGTCCTCCATCAGGGTTTCCCTGACTTCGACCTGACCAGGCATAGTTCACATCTTTCGGGTCCCAGCGTGTACGCTCTCAGTGCGTCTCGATAATCGCACGGGGGCTTTCTCGAAACGCCTCGGGAATGCGGCGGGGCGTCTGACGACGCCCGCGCATCTTCCCTGCGACCGGCTCGAGGCCGGCCTTTCACTTTCATTTCGCCTCTGGGTTTATCAGTGTTCCCAATGACTCGCGCACATGCTAGACTCCTTGGTCCGTGTTTCAAGACGGGTCCTGTGAGTGCCCAAAACAAAACCACCGCCGACCGGGACGCGTCCCGTCCGAGAGCGCGCCGCTAACGACGGACACCCGACGCGCGACACCCGCGACGCACTAGACGCCGGGGGCCACGCGAAGGACGCCGCTGCAGCGCGACGGACGCCCGCGAGGGGCGGACGCGATCCTCGTTCTCTACCGTCGCTGCGTAATGTACGCCGCGGCCGTGGACACCGCGGCTCCGCCTCGCAGAGCGAGACGGGTCAACCGCACGGCGCATTCGACCGCGGCGCGACGGGTCGCGGTGTTATACTAAGGGAGAAGTGCACGCGCTCCGGGAGCCTGACGACGCACCCGCGCACCCACCGCCCCGACCCGAAAGCCGAAGGCGAAGGTTTGCGCGAGGCGCGAGCCCCGACGGAAGACACGATGAATCTCCCCGTTCGCTCGTTTGAGTTCCACAGGTTTACCCCTGAACGGTTTCACGTACTCTTTAACTCTCTCTTCAAAGTTCTTTTCAACTTTCCCTCACGGTACTTGTTCGCTATCGGTCTCGTGGTAGTATTTAGCCTTAGATGGAGTTTACCACCCACTTAGGGCTGCACTCTCAAGCAACCCGACTCTAGGGAGAGAGACCGTCGCGGCCGGCTACCGTCACCACGGGCCTGGCACCCTCTGCGGGTAAGCGGGCCCCGTTCAAGATGAACTTGGACAGGCAGCCGTGACTAATGACCGCGCGTGTATGTATAACTCTCCTCCCGAACGCTACATTTCCCGGCGGCCCGCCGGGGCCGCAGGATTCAGCGCTGGGCTCTTCCCGTTTCGCTCGCCGCTACTCGGGGAATCCTCGTTAGTTTCTTTTCCTCCGCTTACTGATATGCTTAAGTTCGGCGGGTGATCTCTCCTGATTTGAGGTCGACAACAAAAATTTTATAAATTCGAGAAGTACGCGCGAGCAGTGCGCGTATTCTCGCCCGTGCAGACTCCGTCAAGCGGGCGCGAAACCGACGAGCGTCCGCGGAGGTGCGCGCGGCCGAGAGCGCGAAGATCGCCCCGTACAGCCGACCGCTCGCGCGGTAGACTGGCCAGTTTTCAGCGTCGTCGCTAGCTCAAGGCTCGCACGCGTCCCTCCGCGTTTGGCATAACGCAAGCGGAAATCGCGCGCATCGAGAGAGCACTTCGTCAAATTTAACCGGACGCCGAGGTCCCGGCGCGCGCGTCTCCGAGGAGACGACGCGCGCGGGCCCCGGCGACGCCGGCAACGCTCGCTCTGCGCGCCCACGTCCGAGGACGGGGGCGAGAGAACAGTCTGGTCGCATTGTGTGCGCGACCCTCAAACAGGAGTGGTCCGTCGACAAACTACGTCTTGCTCGGACCGCAATGTGCGTTCGAAATGTCGATGCTCATGTGTCCTGCAGTTCACACTCTGACGCGCATTTAGCTGCGTTCTTCATCGACCCACGAGCCGAGTGATCCGCCGTTCAGGGTAATAATGATAACAAACACACATAAATGAATATATGTCAAGTTTTCGGTTTTTACAATTTGGTTTGCGTTTTCGAAATGTTAATAATTTCATTCGACAAAAAAATTAATTTTGTACCGCCGCCTTCACGGCGACGGGTAAAATTTCACCGGACGAGCGGATAGAGGACGGAGCCCTCCTCCGCTCGACGCCGGCGGTTCTCGGTTCGCATCGGCGCCCTAGGGCGATCTCCGATGCAGTAATTTAGCATTCGTTCGATTATGGTATATGTATATGTATATGTTTTCACAAACACATTAAACACAGGAAATGATCCTTCCGCAGGTTCACCTACGGAAACCTTGTTACGACTTTTACTTCCTCTAAATGATCAAATTCGGTCAAACTTTCCGACGCGTCGGATGCCCGTGAGAGCTTCCGCGCACCAGTCCGAAGACCTCACCAAATCATCCATCGGTAGTAGCGACGGGCGGTGTGTACAAAGGGCAGGGACGCAATCAACGCGAGCTGGTGACTCGCTTTTACTAGGAATTCCTCGTTCATGGGGGAGAATTGCAAACCCCAATCCCTATCACGAAGGGGTTTCATCGGGTTACCCGGGCCGTTAGGCCAAGGAGGACACGCTGATCCCTTCAGTGTAGCGCGCGTGCGGCCCAGGACATCTAAGGGCATCACAGACCTGCTATTGCTCAATCTCGTGCGGCTATATATACCGCCGGTCCCTCTAAGAAGATTTTCATTGTACGCCGGTAGTGAAGACCGCGAAACGCACGACCCCGACGCGCGAACGCCGAAGCCGCGCGCACACGGACCCTCGTGATACCGGTTGCACGTCTATTTAATAGGCTAGAGTTACGTTCGTTACCGGAATTAACCTGACAAATCGCTCCACCAACTAAGAGCGGCCATGCACCACCACCCACCGAATCGAGAAAGAGCTGTTAATCCGTCAATCCTTCCAGTGTCCGGGCCTGGTGAGTTTTCCCGTGTTGAGTCGAATTAAGCCGCAGGCTCCACTCCTGGTGGTGCCCTTCCGTCAATTCCTTTAAGTTTCAGCTTTGCAACCATACTCCCCCCGGAGCCCGAAAGCTTTGGTTTCCCGGGAGCTGCCCACCGGGTTAAAATTATGAAACTTCGGCGGATCGCTGGCTGGCATCATTTATGGTTAGAACTACAGCGGTATCTAATCGCCTTCGAACCTCTAACTTTCGTTCTTGATTAATGAAAACACCTTTGGCAAATGCTTTCGCTTTAGTCCGTCTTGCGACGATCCAAGAATTTCACCTCTAACGTCTCAATACGAATGCCCCCAGTCGTCCCTATTAATCATTACCTCTGGTATCAGAAAGCCAACAAAACAGAACCGAGGTCCTATTCTATTATTCCATGCGTACAATATTCAGGCAAGTGTTAGCCCGCTTTGAGCACTCTAATTTGTTCAAAGTAAACAGCCGCGACGGCCCGCCTCGGTGCGCGGCCGACCGTGAGGCCGACCGACACACGCCGGCGGTGGACGCACCGGCGAGAAGCCCCGCAGACGTGCCTGTCGTACCGCATTCGGTAGACCGACACCGCAGGACACAATTTCAACTACGAGCTTTTTAACCGCAACAACTTTAGTATATGCTATTGGAGCTGGAATTACCGCGGCTGCTGGCACCAGACTTGCCCTCCAATGGATCCTCATTAAAGGATTTAAAGTGTAATCATTCCGATCACGAGGCCTCGGACGAGTCCCGTATCGTTATTTTTCGTCACTACCTCCCCGTGCCGGGAGTGGGTAATTTGCGCGCCTGCTGCCTTCCGTGGATGTGGTAGCCGTTTCTCAGGCTCCCTCTCCGGAATCGAACCCTGATTCCCCGTTACCCGTGACAACCATGGTAGTCGCATAAACTACCATCGACAGTTGATAAGGCAGACATTTGAAAGATGCGTCGCCGGTGCTAGACCGTGCGATCAGCTCAAAGTTATCTAGAGTCATCTCGAATGGCGACGGACGGGGCGCGAACCCCGCCGCCGATTGGTTTTTGATCTAATAAAAGCATTCCTCCCGTTACCGGTCAGAACCTCGTTTGCATGTATTAGCTCTAGAATTGCCACAGTTATCCAAGTAACCGTGTACGATCTAAGGAACCAAAACTGATATATTGAGCCATTCGCGGTTTCACCTTAATTCGGCTTTTACTGAGACTTGCATGGCTTAGTCTTTGAGACAAGCATATGATTACTGGCAGGATCAACCAGGGAGCTGCACCACCGTCGGAGGGTTTTTAATCCTCCGAACGACAGAGGCCCGCCCTCGCGTAGAGGGCGCGGACAACACGGCGTTAAAGAACACGCGACGGAGTCACCCGCACGAGTCACGCTCATTATGCGTACCGCTATATTCTCCCGCTCGGCCACCGTCGGCTAGACGAAAGCTCCGCGGGAAAATTTTTGCTTCAAACGAAGAGAGCGCGCGTAGGACGGCTCCCGCCCGAGAGAGAGAGACCGCACCCGCGACGACGCTATCGTCCGATTTATAATTCCCATTCGTAAAACGTGTACACCGAAAGCGCACGCCTTTGGCGAGGCAACAGTGAGACGGGGATAAAATCCTCCGCCTTTGCTTTTGAAAATTCTGCTCGCGCGGAACTCCAGAGTCAAAACATGAGCGCGAACGCCGCGCAGAAGCGGGCGTCACGTAGTTTCTCGCAAATAACACCGCCGACACGACCGATAGGCCGCCGCAGTTTGCGAACGCCGTGCATCGAGAGCCCGCCACACTCGGCGGGCACAAAGCTGTGCCGGGTCGCGTTCTCGCTCGGGACGGCGCCGAGCGCGATGCGCCCGCTCCGACCCCTCGAAGGCGCGCAGGCGGCCGGGCAGTCGGGCCTCGGGCGGCTCGCGAAACCGGGCACACTGGTCGCGTCACCTGCGGCCGTCTGCCCGCGAGCGTTCGCATCTCGCGCTCGGTCTAGGTAAATAAATTTACTCCCGTCACTTACTTTCGTCTTCGCATTTTGGAAATTTTAAATTAATTCATTTAATCGGTGATACCGACCGACCGTTCCCGGTGAGTTTAAAAAAAACTTAATACATAGCTGTACGTAGTTATTTCAAATTTACATAATAAGAACATATTTCAAATAAAAATAAAAACTTAACATAGATATAATAATAATAAATAACTAACTAAATATATAACTAACAGATCGAGCGATTAGTCATAATAGAACCGATATAGTTTTACATGACAAAATTTTAAAAAATAACTTATATCATCGATGTCGCTATTCCGAATTCCTGTAATATTCAAAAATCTGTTAGTGAAAAAATAAGAAAATACACAGATTTAGGAAATGAAATAAAAAGAATTTGGCATTCTCAGACTATAAAAATATTACCATTCGTTATTTCGGCTACTGGCATTATACCTAGCTCTCTTATAAAAAATTTAGGCTTATTAGATCTATCAAAAAAATTATATATAAAGATGCAAAAGTCGGTCATATTGAATACATGTAGGATAACAAAAGATTTTTTAAATGTTTATGTTGAGGGATCAGTAGGATTTATTTATAGGCCCTGTTGGGAGTTCTACCGGGCCGAACCCTCCGATATGAAAATATCTGGAGTCGGTGAATTATTTTCCCATTTGATCTCAGGTGAGTTGACGTATACAAGAACAGTATTGTTTTGTATTTATTTTACTTTTTAAAATTTAAATTCCATTGACAAAGATCAATTTTTTGCTAATAATTATTGGCAAAAAATTTTATTGGCATAAAATTTTATTGGCAAAAATTTTTGTCAATTTATCTATTTGCAAAAATTAAAAAGTTGTAATCGCACCTAACCTGATCTAACCTAACCTAACCTAACCTAACCTAACCTAACCTAACCTAACCCAACCTAACCTAACCTAACCTAACCTAACCTAACCTAACCTAACCTAACCTAACCTAACCTAACCTAACCCAACCTAACCTAACCTAACCTAACCCAACCCAACCTAACCTAACCTAACCTAACCTAACCTTACCTAACCTAACCTAACCTAACCTAATCTAACCAAACCTAACCTAACCTAACCTTACCTAACCTAACCTAACCTAACCTAACCTAATACATAGAGTAAATTCACCCGGCACCCACAAGACTAGGCAACATTTTAGAATTGTTAAATTATATAATTTATTCAGTGATAACGTTGACATACCGTTCCCGGGAGTTTATTATAAATTAATTAAAACATATAAAGTGAAGAGATTTTTGTATATTTATACATACATAAGATAACAAATTTAAAAGGGATTCGAATAAAACAAATTCACCGACTGTAGACCGAGACCGCGATGCGCCCGCTCCGAACCCTCGACTGCGCTCAGACGGACGCCCGGGCGGTCGGGCCTCTCAAGGCAGAACTAGCGCGAGCTACGTCGCCTCACCTCGGGCTTTCTGCCCGCGAGCGTTCACATCTCACGCTCGGTCTCGGTAAATAAATTTACTCTCGTCGCTCACGTCTTCTCACTATCGAAATGTTAAACTATACATACATACATACATACATACATACATACATACATACATACATACATACATACATACATACATACATACATAATAAGAAAACGATTTTAAAAGGGATTCGAATAAAACAAATTCACCGACTATTACAGACCGCGATGCGCCCGCTCCGACCCCTCGACTGCGCTCAGACGGACGCCCGGGCGGTCGGGCCTCTCAAGGCAAAACTAGCGCGAGCTACGTCGCCTCACCTCGGGCCGTCTGCCCGCGAGCGTTCACATCTAACGCTCGGTCTCGGTAAATAAATTTACTCTCGTCGCTTTCGCCTTCTCATTTTCGAAATGTTAAATTATTTTCATTATTCGGTGACAACGTTGACATACCGTTCCCGGTGAGTTAAAAAAAAAAACAACTTAATAGACGACATTGACCAGCGTCAGTGAAATTAAATCAAATAAACTCATATTTACACGAACATAATTATTTTTTTATAAATATATTCAAATAAAAATTAACATTTTTACCTCTACAAGAGTCCAAAAACACTCGTCTGTGAAGTGTAAAAAAATTATAATAAAATTTTACGCACATATGTAAATAGGAGAAAAAAAATCATAACAAAACATATAAAGTGAAGAGATTTTTGTTTATTTATACATAAGTCACATACATACATAATAAGAAAACGATTTTAAAAGGGATTCGAATAAAACAAATTCACCGACTATTGCAGACCGCGATGCGCCCGCTCCGACTCCTCGACTGCGCTCGGACGGACGCCCGGGCGGTCGGGCCTCTCGCGAAACCGGCCGCAGTAGCGCGACCCGCGTCGCCTCATCTCCGGCCGTCTGCCCGCGAGCGTTCGCATCTCACGCTCGGTCTCGAAAAAATAAATTTACTCTCGTCACTCTCGTCGCTCACGTCTTCTCACTATCGAAATGTTAAATTATACATACATACATACATACATACATACATACATGATAAGAAAACTAAAACAATAAACATTTTCACACTGAGGGCCATTAAGTGCGGCCCGTTTACTCCCGCCGTTTACCCGCGGCTACCACCCGAAATGAGATCCTCTCAGCTCCGGTCCCAATGCTCTCGAAACATTTAAATTTATTATTCTACACTACAAGAATGACGTTCCGAATTCGATTCCGAAATAAAAATCTTTAAAAATAAATAATTTACAATTTCACATTGAGGGCCATTAAGTGCGGCCCGTTTACTCCCGCCGTTTACCCGCGGCTACCACCCGAAATGAGATCTCATCAGCTCCGGTCCCAATGCTCCCGAAACCTTTAAATTTAATATTCTACACTAAGAATGGCGTTCCGAATTAGATTCTGAAATAAAATACGTCAAAAAATAAGTTTTTTTTTTTTTTTTAAATCACACCGTGCCCGGGGCAAATGGCGTCATCGGGTGCGTCGCAGTTACTCCCGCCGTTCACCCGCGGCCGCTACTCGATATCAGATCCCACTCATCGCCGGCCCCGCTGCACCGAACCGGCTAAATTTATTATTCTACACTAAGAGTGACGTTCTGAGTTCGATTCTGAAATTTAAAAAAAATAAATATATTTTTTTTAAATAAGAAAATTTTGAAAACACGTCGAGGGCCGTTAAGTGCGTCCCGGTTACTCCCGCGCTTTACCCGCGCGCCCGCCCGCCGCTCTGAATTGGATTCCCTCACCTCCTGACGAAAATTATTTATTTAATTGAATTTAATTTAACGAAAATCTTAAACAGAAAAATCAGAAAAGGATACACGGTCACATCTAGGACTGATTATTTTGGTGATTTTTCTCTTTCAGATTTTCTTTTAGAATTCGCTAATATTATCTTCGATATAATTAAATATTACAATTTTAGGTTTTACTCATCAGTAAAGTTATTCCAGAAAATAAATAATTACTATTATTATTTATAATTTTTATTCACACATAAATACGACACTCGGGTACACGCAGCATAAGAAGAATAATAACAAAAAACCTAATTTTCTATGAAATGGCTACGCCATCATCTATCGTCTACAATGTTTTGAACTCATCAAGAGACGAAAAAAAAGATGAAAGGTAGGTTTGTGAATTGAATTCTTTTTACGATATTATCGTACTACAAGTCGTAAGATGGGTTTCTGTATATTATATTGATCGGTGACCGGGATAAATCATCAAAATGATAATTCATCACATATTTAAAAAGTTATGTAAAGTCATGGAAAGCGATGAAACAAAAACTTTTTTTTTATTGGGTTAAGTAGGTTAGGTTAGGTCAGGTCAGGTTAGGTTAGGTTAGGTTGGGTTAGGTTAGGTAAGGTTAGGTTATAGCACGGTTTCGTTTTTTCTTCTGGAATAATATCGCTCAGCTATAATTCTGCGCCTCTCATCCCCATCCCATCCCATCTCATTTTAACACATATGTAAAGGTTTCGTCACAACACCTTTGTGTGAAATATGACAGCTTTGTTAGGCATTACGAGCGCCTAAGCAAGACGCCAGTCCGTGGAGGATTGCCCCCGTCCCCATTGCGCCTGCAGTGCACAGGATATCTTATTATCATAGTGCATTTTGCTTTCATTCTGTGCCATCAAGCCATGCTACCTTTGCCGTCGGAATTAATAAAAACACATCATTTATCAAATGATACGATCCGTTTGACGAAGTGGCGCGCCTCTTTTGTTCTTTTGATGAGGTGGTCCACCTCTTCCGGACTCCATCGCGCTAAGGGCGTCACCGATCGTTGCTCCGCCTACAGGAAATGGTACTGTCACTCTCCCTCATTATCTCTCGCTCATGTTTAGAGATTTCATTTCTGTCGCGCAAGGAGTCCAGATTGATCATATTTGATTTGAAGGTAGGTTATATTATTATTAATGTAAATGAAATGTTTAATTTTATAAAGGCACAAAATGAGATAATGTTTTAGATAGCAGGTGTTTGAGGGGTACATACGCTATGTTTTGAAGGTTATTTTTATGAGGATACCGCACAATGTCCTGGTGCCTGTTGGCAGGTTGAAGGTAATGGGGATCAGATGGAGGTGGAAAGAGGAAGGTAGGTAAGTATCTGTCTATTCACCAAACACGGCTAGAGCAATTTCAAGTAAGATTTTTTTCTGAATGATGGTCTTTCATCATGGAAATACCGTAAGTACCTACCTACCTACCTACCTACCAATTTGTACCTTAGTATCCTGCTAAAAGTGGTACAGCAGGCCGTGTCCTGATAAAATATTTATTTATTCCTAATATATCGGAACACGTGTCCAAGCACCTATGTTTGCCCTGGTTATATGTACAATGTCTAAATGCGAAAATATAGGTAGTGATTTTTACGAACACATCTTCCGATGTTGCGGATATATTCTTTTCTTACTAAAAGATTAACATGAAACCTATCAAATTCTTTGTCAAGGGCTTGTAGTCTCGTTGATTACAAATAATTTGAAGAGATTTTTAATAATTTAGCACATTTTAGTCCAAGGATCGTAACTACTGAGGCCGTTAAAAGCCATATGTAAAAACAACGAGGTATACCTACATAGATAGTATCGGAGCTTGGGCGTTAGAAGTATGGGCCACGCACATCGGATCATTGTTTAGTGAGAGATATCTCTGTCGGGTAGAAGCGCCGCCGGGCAGCGCTCTCTGATAACTGCCAACTGCCGACACGCACGCTGAGATATCGTTAGAAGTATATGGGCCACGCACATCGGATCATTGTCCAGTGTGAGATATCTCTGTCGGGTAGAAGCGCCGCCGGGCAGCGCTCTCTGATAACTGCCAACTGCCGACACGCACGCTGAGATATCGTTAGAAGTATATGGGCCACGCACATCGGATCATTGTCCAGTGTGAGATATCTCTGTCGGGTAGAAGCGCCGCCGGGCAGCGCTCTCTGATAACTGCCAACTGCCGACACGCCCGCTGAGATATCGTTAGAAGTATATTATGGGCCACGCACATCGGATCATTGTCCAGTGTGAGATATCTCTGTCGGGTAGAAGCGCCGCCGGGCAGCGCTCTCTGATAACTGCCAACTGCCGACACGCACGCTGAGATATCGTTAGAAGTATATGGGCCACGCACATCGGATCATTGTCCAGTGTGAGATATCTCTGTCGGGTAGAAGCGCCGCCGGGCAGCGCTCTCTGATAACTGCCAACTGCCGACACGCACGCTGAGATATCGTGTTGGATAAGTCATACTGGAGAATAAACGGAAAGCAATATCATTTGTGTAACGGTTTGTTGAGTTTGTTCGCGGTCAGATTTTAATTAAGGAAACAATAGTAGGTTACTTGCAATATTTTATTTATATTCGAGTTGTTTGCGGGTGGGTGGCGTGGATATGGTTTTTATACAAATCTACAGTAATTCCGATATTGATGAAATTTTTCACACTTGACTTTTCAAACGAAGAAGTAAAATAAGGAATACTATATAAATCCCGGGCTACGCCGGAACTTCAGTTAATGTAAAAATATAATCGCTTAAAAAATCGCATTATGTGTTCTCTTAACGATACCTAGTTTAAAATACGTTTCCATTAATTGCATCATACCTAGGTAACACATATATGGAGATCTGTAAATAACGATTTGCTGATTGCATGTAATGAGCAAGATTAAGAAAGATACTCATAGTTATATTACAGGATATATGACCTGAAAGTAAATGGTAGAACAAGTTAGGTACATCTGAGGAGGACATGGTAGTATCATGGTCACATGGTCAGAATAGTATTTTGTATATTTTAGTTTGCCCTCTCTGCCTGCTGGTAGGTAGGTATCGCAACCCGGTTGGGCAGCATTGTGAGGCGGGTTAAAGTAGAGGCTGTAAAAAGGTATTTATTAGTGAGGGTCTTGAAGAGCCCCGCACTATGTGACGGAGGAAATGATGGGACTTTTTTTACATGGGAGTCCATTTATTTAAAAACGTGTCGAAGAAACTGACCGGTGAATCGGGGATTAAAATAAATGCTGCTAGATTTTAAGAGAAGGCTGACAGAACAGATCCAGCATGTTTACATTGCGTCTATGCATTAGAGATGGCTATCGGTCTGTCCTCCTTTAAGCAGAATGAAGTAGGCTTATCCAGTATTTTAAGAGAAGGCTGACAGAACAGACCCAGCATGTTTACATTGCGTCTATGCATTAGAGATGGCTATCGGTCTGTCCTCCTTTAAGCAGAATGAAGTAGGCTTATCTAGTATTTTAAGAGAAGGCTGACAGAACAGACCCAGCATGTTTACATTGCGTCTATGCATTAGAGATGGCTATCGGTCTGTCCTCCTTTAAGCAGAATGAAGTAGGCTTATCTAGTATTTTAAGAGAAGGCTGACAGAACAGACCCAGCATGTTTACATTGCGTCTATGCATTAGAGATGGCTATCGGTCTGTCCTCCTTTAAGCAGAATGAAGTAGGCTTATCTAGTATTTTAAGAGAAGGCTGACAGAACAGACCCAGCATGTTTACATTGCGTCTATGCATTAGAGATGGCTATCGGTCTGTCCTCCTTTAAGCAGAATGAAGTAGGCTTATCTAGTATTTTAATGCTCTAGCCCAGAGGTGGACTATTTGAATTTGAGATTTAATAGCCGGTCATTATATCTAGTACCTAGGGATCTAATTAACTCCATACAATAGGCTCTGAGGAAAAAAAATCCCTCGGGCCTTTATGTTATCTTTGGGTATGCTGTGAGGAGAGTCTTTTTAAGTAAATAAGGAGAGAAAGTTCTGAACAGGAAAAGGTATGAGGGGTGGGTCATTGAGAGGTCAAGTGTAGTGGCGCATGGAGGCTCGAGGGTCCGGTTGGAGAGGGGAAAAGTCTTCTTTATTTATTTATGTCTATTCTTGAATACACATTTTACAAATGAATACAGTGGTTTATATTGTAGTACAGAGAAAAAAAGTACAGAAAAATGGTATAAAAAAATAAAGAACATAGGTTGATATTTGTAAAACTGTGTGTGGGTGATGTTGTACGTTACGTGAACACCTCACTAGGAGAACCTGTGCTGAGGTGTTTACGTGTTTGTGATTAAGTGTGACATGTATTTATGTGTTGTAGTAGAAAGTAGACATACATTGAGACATGAAAACACACATTTATATGTGCGTGTATGTATTAATTCTTGAAGAACGTGTATAGTATTTAATTTTACTTTTCATATTTCTTTAGTCGGGCTCTTTCGATTTGCCTTGCAACGCGCAGCTGGGGGTAGACGCATCTGCACTAAGACATGGATGAACCCCACTCCGTGAACTCAGGCAACGCTGCTAAGTCACCAAACACAGTGAACCACCCCAATACAGAGGTGTTTGGTTTATTGGTATTTAATATTTCATGGCGCGGCGTACGACATATATAAAATTAAATTATTTTAAAACCTGGGTCTCGAAAAGACATGTTATATGAATGAAATGCTAATAATATGTATTAATTTTATGAATATTCGCGTTTTGCCGATTAGGAAATCTGTTGATTAATTCTATAAAGGCCTATTGTCCCGTTCTCAATGGGATTCTTATTATTCTTAATCCGCTTCACAACGATGGCCAAGCGAGCTGCGATATAGTTACCCTGTCTTTACATTGTACTGTACAGACAATTTTCAAAAATCTAAAAATTCTGTCGAATAATTCGTAGGTATGATATATCTGTAAATTTTATTGTAGAAAATGATTTTATTACTTAGTCTGGATATTTCACAATTCAATTTTATAACATTCACAGTTAATTTTATTTTTAGAACATAATATTATTTTAATAATTAAATTTTCATTCAAAATCCTGCAGACAACACTAAAAGGTTCTGGCGGCGCGATGGTGATAGCGACGGTCGAAGCGCACCCGGATCGCGGTGGATGGACGGAGTTAAGTAGGTTATAGGCTAAGGACTCACGGAGCGATTGCGCAGATATAAATCAATTCTTTCGGGCGACACCGTACGGCCGAACTGAAGACCTCTCCGGTACACCGGAACGTCCCCATACACGCTACCGCCGTACGGTCGACCTGCGCAGGCAGACCTCAAAGGCGACCTCTCCGGTAGACCGTAGCGTGTATGGCTAGCATTAGCCCAAGCGGTAGCTCGCGGGCGGCGCGGCGGGTAGCGCGCTACGAGAGCGCGCAACAATCCCGGTGGCTCCGTACTTGTCGTGTTTTTCGTCTCATGCGCGGGCGAACGACCGATAAAATTCATTGTACCTTGTTTTGGATGATTTGATGAAATTTACCAAAACCGACATAATTTGCTACAATATTCAGAGGAAATTAACAATTTGCCTCAAAAACACTTGTAAATTTTCAATGCAAAAATTTTCAGCGCGAAAACCGTTATGAGTGAGCAATTGTTTTTTCACAACTAAAGAAATGATACGATTCTTTTGATTAGGTGGTGTGCCATTTTTGTTCTTTTTGATGAGGTGGTTTAACTTCACTGGACGCCATCGCGCTAAGGGCGTCACCGGCCGTTGCTCCTCCCACAGGAAATTGCTCTGTCACCCTCCCTCTCTCATCTCCTTTCACTCACTCCTTCCGTTTGCGGACAGTTCCGTCGCGGAAGTAGTTCGAGGAGTTTGTGTTTAATGCGCTTCATAAAGATCGACATGAACTTTCACCTACTTCAAATTGTCGTCAAAAAATCTTGGTGCTATTTGGTTTCATATTGGATTATTAACGATTTAGAATATAACAATATTATTAACGTGTGTTCAGTGTTTAATATAGTTTTCTTCAGTTTCTTTTCCAAATATATTTTTTTGCGAATGTTCTGGGTTTGAAGTGAAATAGCTTTTAGATTACTTAGTTTTGTGTTGCCTGTAGTTCATTTGTGTATGTTTCCCCAGATTTAAATCAAGTAATTTAAAGGTGGATGTACGAGGTTATAATATGGACCTTTATTTGGTAACAGCTTCAGTGTGCAATGGAAAGAATATCGCTGTTTTTCCGTCTTCTCCCTCCAGCCGGCCGTCCCGAAGCCCGGCAATCTCAGCGGTACGCTCGGATTGAACGAAGAAAGAGGCAGAATAAGAAGAGTATGTATGAATGTGAATAAAGCGAGAATATAAGTGTGTGCCGAGCCAGAGTTTTTTTGGCGGGTTTGTCCTCTCTGCCAATGTCATCACTTATTTAACTTTCAATAGTTCGAGGAGACAAAGGGAGAACTGTTGTGCAAATTGAACCACATAAACCCTTTTTACAACAGCAATTGAACATTACAACGAGCTTGCGCCTCTCTGCCTACCCCGTTATTGCCCCCATGTAACTGTAACTGTGTATAATCATTTTGAACAATCCTTCCATTATTTCAACATTCGAACTTACCTACTCTCGGACGGACGGACGGACGTACTCGCATCGGCAATTATTTAATCCATATTGTCGTAATGTCACTTTCAACCTCTTCTAAAAACAGAATAGGTATCCGTTACTGCTGCGAGATGCGGTCACTAAATGTGCACAACACTCTACTTAATCACTTTATTAACTCGTTAATAATAACATAGCATTTATGTAGCGCAGTTTAGTTTCATTTCACTTCAAGCTTCACTATAACAAAATTAAAAATGGTAATTTAGTATTAGTGGTCAAGTTCTTAAAAGTATTCCTACAGTGCGCCTTACCCAATACAGATCTAATAATATAACACTAAATGTACAGTTTATACAAAGCGACGACAAAACAAAGAACAATAACAGTGATATTATAGCACCGGACAAATTATAGCACACTAAAACAAATTATAAAACATTTTGTGCTCAGAAATGCGAATATTCCGAGTAGACATTTAAAAAAGGTACAATATGGAGGCAACCGAAAACAAACAATTACCTGAGCTTATTATCAGCCTAATTCTTTCGATTAGTAAGAGCTGAGATATTATAAATGATAGATATTTATATTTTCGTTAGAACTTTTGTTTATTCTATAAAAATTTCAAGAGCGTAATTAAAACTCGACGACAGCTGTCATTACTTAATTGCATATTATATTGGTTGCTGTCTACCGAGGTTAAACTTGCTTATAGTCACAGATTTTTCAAAAACCTGATAGCGGAAATCATCTAGAGATCGAAGATCCATGTTTCCACCGTAATAGCTACAAAACAATTCTCACCTTCCCCAATTTGGTTCGGAGTGCATAACGTTTTGATAAACTTGTCGAATTCCGCAGCACGCTTAATATGCAAATAAATAAATAGTGTGCTGGGAGATGGTAAAAGATGGATTAAAGGTTATGTTTGAAGGTTGGGAAATAGGCATACATTTTTAAAATAACCCAAACTAACACCCTACAAACCTATTTTCTCCATGTTTACTTCAACCCCTCACTTAATAAGGTGTCTTCATTAGATATTTAAGATGAAATCAAGTGTTGTTTTTTAAAGAGCCTTTGCATGCAGCTCAATTCGATAAGTTTTAGAAACTTTGTTAATGTCTGTACAACTTATTTATAATTATACCTTATGAATATACGTAGGTATATATTTAATTAGGATAGAAAGTTTTTCTTGCGTGGATTTAGGTAACTTTCCGTAACTGTTTGTTAGTTTGTTCTTTGAAGCTCTGTATTTTGGTAAGTATTGTAGCAAATTCTGCGCTCTTGTTTTTGTAACACTACATTCTGTTAACATTTATAAACCACCGAGTTTATAATGAAATATAACGCATTGTCAGTTGAAACATAAATCGGTAAGGGTTTGAATGTTCGCTCTGCCGGCGGTGCCGCGAACCACTCGTGAAGCGCAGATCCCTGCTTGGGCGACAGAGCAGAGATGTGAGTACCGCCTGGCGGCAAATCAGAGAAATAAACGGCGGCACTATTTGAACGCGCTGCAGACAATAATGACATAATGTTCACGAACACAAATTAAACCACACTCGACATCGGCATAATGAACGGCTCGGTTCGCAGTGTATATGCACTACAATAATGAAATTACAAATTGCGTTTTTGTAATGCCCACGATTTTGATTGTTTTTTTAATAGTTACATATTGCAGACAATTTATGATTTTTTTTGTCAGTTTGTTACAACTGTCAAACCTGCGTATGTTTTATTATTTAGATAAAAAGGAAGTGATTTTTACCATGCCCAATTTTAATATTCAATAAAACAAAGTCTGTTTTTCGTATTTAATTTTAGGGATGTAACATTAATTTTAGCTAAATAAGATTAATCATGTGGAGTCAAATAGCTTTCATAATATGTTTTTGGAAAATATACAGTTTTTACTTAAATTTGAACAAACATTGAAAAAAAAAGTTTACCACATAAAAATTCCATTAAGTGACCACATTTATTTATTTTTAATGACCCTTTTTATGGGCTACAAAATCACCTCGAGGGCGCTGTACAAATATAATATATGATACATTCCTACAAAATCACCTCAAGGGCGCTGTACAAATATAATATATGATACATTCCTACAAAATCACCTCAAGGGCGCTGTACAAATATAATATATGATACATTCCTACAAAATCACCTCAAGGGCGCTGTACAAATATAATATATGATACATTCCTACAAAATCACCTCAAGGGCGCTGTACAAATATAATATATGATACATTCCTACAAAATCACCTCGAGGGCGCTGTACAAATATAATATATGATACATTCCTACAAAATCACCTCAAGGGCGCTGCACAAATATAATATATGATACATTCCTACAAAATCACCTCGAGGGCGCTGTACAAATATAATATATGATACATTCCTACAAAATCACCTCAAGGGCGCTGTACAAATATAATATATGATACATTCCTACAAAATCACCTCGAGGGCGCTGTACAAATATAATACATGATACATTCCTACAAAATCACCTCAAGGGCGCTGTACAAATATAATACATGATACATTCCTACAAAATCACCTCAAGGGCGCTGTACAAATATAATATATGATACATTCCTACAAAATCACCTCGAGGACGCTGTACAAATATAATATATGATACATTCCTACAAAATCACCTCAAGGGCGCTGTACAAATATAATATATGATACATTCCTACAAAATCACCTCGAGGGCGCTGTACAAATATAATACATGATACATTCCTACAAAAGATCTTAGATCACGACAACCTCAAGGGCGCTGTACAAATGTATGTTACTTTTCTATGAATAGTTCGTAACATTATGTACAGATATTACTACTATCTTTTGAATTTATTAAGTGACTAGCTGTACCCCGCCACCCGATGGCTCACTCTGTCTGTGTAGATATATTATTATTTTAAAGAATTTAAAATAAAAACGCCTTGCTGCTTTTCGAGGGTTATTCCTCAATGCGATAAAGAATGAGTTATTGTAAGTGTCCTAAATGTAATAGATATACAGGGTGTATCGGCACGTACCCGACAAACTTTAACCAGCTATTCCTCAGCACATTTGGAGTAAAAAATCTTATGTGCACTTTGCTGTCCGGTAACGTTTTTTTTTAATAAAAAATTTATTATTCATATTTTCACCACATGTCACCACTGTTTTATCCTTTGTCAAAGTTTGAAAACCCATCTGACAATATTTTATTCGAATTCCATTGAATAATGTACGTGTGTAACAAAACGAAATGGCACGGCACCATTCGTCTCATTTTTAACTATTATTATTTAGTGTGTGCGAAAGAGCGAAGACGCTTTTCGACATACTTGCTTATAACAGCTGTTGAACACGAAAAGCAAAGCCAATGACAGTGATGTAGTGTGGAAATTTTTAATTTTTTTGTTTTTAATTGAAAAAAAAATGCTACCGGACGGCAAAGTGCCTATAACATTTTTTACTCCAAATGTGCTAAGGAATAGCTGGTTAAAGTTTGTCAGGTTAGTGCCGATACACCCTGTATGTTAAAAACATTTATACTAGATATAAAAATGTATTTTTATAATTGAATAAAAAAACATACAAAAAAGATATAGAAACAACAACGTGTGTTGCTTTTACATCCAACAGATGGCGCTGTTTTTCGAAAAGCATGTTTTTACCTGTCACAGGTGACATCTATATAAAAACATATGCGTATTCGAATACAACATTGTGTGAAAGACATCGGTGAAGAAGTTTCGGTGATTGAACATGTTCACTGAAGAATCCACATTAGGCTTAGCATGCACTGCGATTAAACGCAGAAGTTTTGGATTAGCTGAAAACACCAAACCGTTTTTACTTAATTCTATATTGTGGGTGTACTGAAATAGAATTAAGTAAAAACGCCAGCCGCAGTGCGTGCACCCACTTAGTATTCTGGTCAATGAGGTGTACATACTATGGTGGTCAGTCTGAGGAAAAAATCCCAACTTTTAGTAATCTAGTATTGGTGAATACTTATAAATAAAACTAATCGAATGAATAGTATGGAACAGAATGGATACTCTCTCACTCACTTTGTATTTTGGTTTTTACCGTGTTAATGTTCTTTTTTTTCTGTTGTCAGGAATGTTGCGCGCCAGCCCTGCATCCTGCCACTGTCATGCACCACTGCCAACAATAGGAAAGTGTGTGCCGTACACCGTGTTTATACATTATGTGCTACAAAGGGTGTATTCTCTGGCTGAGACTCCCAGAAGTGTGATGTAGATGAAGAACGCTAACAAATTAACTATTAATTCATTTATAATGTTACAAACTTACTTTAATACGCTTATCAAACTCCGTTGTACAACTTTCCATATATCTTTCATACTTACCTACTTCATGTGAACCTTTTTTTTTTTTTTTATAGTGAATACCTCACAAGAGTCCCAACTGCTCCCGTCTGGAGCCAGTGAGACTATGGCATCCCCAGTTGGGGGATGTTGTGAGGCTGAAGGTAATTGGGGAAAGGAAAGAGGAAGGTGGGGAAGTACCTGGCTATTCAGATCTAGTCACTAAACACGGCTAAAGCCATTTGGAGCAACGTTTCAATTCTGAATGGTGGTCTTACACCAGGGCGATACTGGTAGTATCTTCCACTCTGATACATTTATCGCTGTATTCATTTAGCTCTGTTCCATAAAACACCCAATCTGGCGTAATAACGGTTTCCTAAATTCAAACATGCTTTACTACAAAATGTTCATGTTTATTTTTTACTTTTATCATTTGACTATTTAAACATTGTACATAAAAAAAATATAGTGAATATATGTATATTAAATTGTATTTCTTAGTCCTCCTCACTACGGTGACCTGTGCTGAGGCGGACTAAAGTAAGTCAGTTCTCCTCACTACGGTGACCTGTGCTGAGGCGGACTAAAGTAAGTCAGTTCTCCTCACTACGGTGACCTGTGCTGAGGCGGACTAAAGTAAGTCAGTTCTCCTCACTACGGTGACCTGTGCTGAGGCGGACTAAAGTAAGTCAGTTCTCCTCACTACAGTGACCTGTGCTGAGGCGAACTAAAGTAAGTCAGTTCTCCTCACTTCGGTGACCTGTGCTGAGGCGGACTAAAGTAAGTCAGTTCTCCTCACTACGGTGACCTGTGCTGAGGCGGACTAAAGTAAGTCAGTTCTCCTCACTACAGTGACCTGTGCTGAGGCGAACTAAAGTAAGTCAGTTCTCCTCACTTCGGTGACCTGTGCTGAGGCAGACTAAAGTAAGTCAGTTCTCCTCACTACGGTGACCTATGCTGAGGCGGACTAAAGTAAGTCAGTTCCCCTCACTACGGTGACCTGTGCTGAGGCGAACTAAAACTATTCAGTTCTATTTTTACTTGTTTCCTATGTCATTGTGAATGTTCTTTTCGGAGTTGTTTCATTGATCTCTTTCAGCCAGATTTTTATTTTTGATTTGTAATTATTCATTTTTTCTATACGTTTTATATTTGGTGAAAATATATTCTGGAGTTTTGTGCCAAAATAAATGTAGTTTCTTCGTCCCAATGACTTGGTATATTTTTTTATGAAATTAATTATGATGAATACGCGGTATTGTAGAGGATTCAGTATTTTTTTAATACTTTCAATAGAAAATTATTAGCATATATTTTTTGTACATTTGGTACATCAAAACTATTGAAAATTTCAATCGAAGGCAATGTGTATTCTTAATGAAACGCCAAGGCTGGTGGAGATCGACTATTGTTTATTTAGTTTAAAGATACATCATAGATGGAGCTAGTCACACATATCAATTAATTCTAACAATTCTCAGTATGGTATTTGTAATTCCTTTTTGAATTGTGTTCAGGTTATGTGTATACTTGGATACAGCAGATCCCCATCCTAAAATTCCATATTCATTTCGAGAATGACGAAGCGTTATAGTTTGGCACATTTTTATAATAAATATCAACAAAGTTGTACATTGCCATGACACTACTGTGGAGAATCACTTATCAACCGTATAAACTAATTTTTAGGTGTGTTATCCCTAATGGCAGAGACTTGAACGGCGAAAAGACAACCACAGATTATTCCGATTCTAATAGCCGTTCTGACAAGTCATGTCATTCGTTTGTCATTCTCCACATTAAAGCCTTATCTAGTTTAATTTAAAATTGTAATCTTTTAAATCTATAAAAATAAAATTATCCTTCTGATATATAATCGTATTTATTTGGAGTCAAAATATACATGGATGGTGACGTTGTTGTAAGACAGGTAAGTGTTAAATAATCGACGTTCCTAACCTCCATACTACTTTCACCATACCTGAAGTACTTATTTTGTACTCTAGTTACTATACACAATTATTGAACTACTTTGTACAATGACAATTACCTCTCTATGACAGTTTGCATCGTACCTGCTTTATATTGTTCATACTCAGTTTATGTTAATAACAATGCATACAAGTGAAAGTCTTCTAATATCAGCACTGAAGAGAGGGTTGTCAAAAAGGAACTGAAGGACTCAAAGGTCAGAGGCACATCAGATTTCTTTGAAATCGGTGTAGATTCCACTATTCCTTTCTATGTATGTTATCTCTTTCAGTCAATGACAGATAACGCACACTTTCCCTGTAGATTTGAATGGAAACTGATATCATTTTGCTTCTAACCCATTTAGAACGCGCTCTGCCTCTCTTACACTTCTTAGCAGCGAATGTGGTAAGCAAAGAACAAACAGGCATTGTATTTCTTATGTGCTTTCAGCAAAAGTTTGATTCCCGCACAGCTCCGCAACATCGGAAGGGTGAATGGATTCTGAAATTAGTCAAATACTGGCATTGAATTTTTTCATTTATTTCTTATTAAACAATATGAATAAACATAAATAATATAATTTAACCAATTAGTAACTAGTGCTAAGCTTTGTACTAATAACATTCATAGCCAACTAGAAGATTTCTTTAAGCAAACAAGTAGATGATTAAAAACTTAAATATGCACAACAGAAAAAATAAATATTTATACGTAACAACATTAAAAAGTTTTGTATGTAAATATTTGTATAAAATCTAAAGTAGTATAAAATGTATATAGTAATCCATTCTTCCTTTATTCAAATCTTTCACAAAGAAATGACATAAAATTACAAATAACATCTAGATTTAAAATTTGTGAATATCTTATATAAAAATACAGTTTCTGTAAAATGGAATAAAAATGCCACACCAATGTCACTATCGATGACAAAGCAATAATAATCACATGTGTATTTTGGCACTCGATGGATACAATGTCAAATGGACTGCTCCTGATTGAACTATGATTATTGTGGTATCAACCCATTACAGTAAAAATATCAATAAATACACTCGGCGTCACAAAAATCGCACTTTTGAAAATAAGTTTCAAGCGTAAGTTTAACTGAGCCAATACATATCAATATTGATATTAATTGAAACTACATTTAAGGAACTCTTAGCAGACAATAATTTATTTTCATAAACGATAGTAATTTTCAGAGTACGGGACGTTTTAAAAAATGTTGCGTGAGTACTCTTTACAGGTACCACAACTCGTGTTATCTTTCTGGGCTATAAAAGGAGCAGCAAATGTAAGTCATTCACTATACGAACGTTGAAGAGAACAATCGTGATTTAGCGCTAGAAGACAACCCCCTTAAAATGGACACAACTGCTGACAAAGTGGTGGCACTACTGCAATCAGGGATTCGAGAGTGAAATTTTGCTCGACAACTAAATTTAAGCCCTTTTGCCGCTCCACGGATTTTCGAGACGGTTTCAAGAGACTGGTGGCTTCATCATGAGGCGTTGATCAGGGTGACCACGCTGCACATCCGAAAGACACAGATCGCTTTAGTGTCTGATAAGATTTTGCAATAGGTGCGATTTTAGTGATTTTAGTAGTTCAATTCAGAGCAGCTGTATTGGTTGTGTCTTATTCATATAACTTACAATATTTTAATAGTTTGAGCCTTTCGGATTCAGATTCTTTTGTGCTTTCAAGAAAGTATTACAAACTGTGTTCTGAAATTAGCCGCATGATTTTGTAATATTTTTAATCTCGCTTATAATAATTGAGCCCATCCATTATTGGTCTGAGATAATGGCATTAATTGAGGAACTGAAAGTTTTAGTTTTGAGTAAAACACGTTGAAATGCTTAGCATTCACTTTTAACTTGTAACTGGTGCTCAAACTTTTGCATGCAGCTCTGTCCATAAAATCAACAAAAGTAATATGTTTATGACAGGTAAAGAAGGGTTATTTAGGGTGACGGAATAACCCATCAAATTCACAATTCAACACACTTTCAAAAACTAGATTATGTAGCTTAGCTTTGTAGTTTAGTTTTTTTTTCCATCTCTTTTAATGACCTAATATGTATCACTTTTTAAAGGTGTATTGAATTGTGTTGAGTTATCAAGGAACCAGGGAGCAAAATCAGCTAGTGCTCTTTACGTAGTTATTGTATCCAGCTCCAACTATACACTTCAGCCGGTGGAAGCGACCACACCACTTAATATCATTCTGAGCAAATGAGGATTGTTAAAAAGACTTATTTCAATATATCGTCGTTGAGCAACATCTCAAAGGTGACAAAGTTATGCCATTCGATTCGTCATCATTTTAATTATTCTTCTGAACAATTAGTTTGTTACAGTTAATGCAGAGTTTGTTGTGTACAGAACGACGATATGATACTAATAAGTTCTGACTAAACATTGTGATTTGGTGGTCTGGACCCTCTTTGGTATATCTGGTGAGTTCATAGGTTGACAAATAACACAAACTTATTGTTAAAACATTAATTGTGTCGTAAACCTATCCATATTCTTGACACAAACATCTTTTTAAAGTTTCAGCTGAAGCCCGCTTTTGAAACCCAATTGTTTCACAGTACACACACACTTTACATGCAACATGATAACATACATTTAAACACCATACACACTCACTACTCACTGGCAAACAATCCATTGGTTACGACGGAGGCAACATATATACATGATTGCCTTCCAGACAACATTAAAACAAATTGTAGATACATTTAAAAAAAAAAATGGAATTTAAACATGGCCTTCGACATTTGAACTGAATGAGGGCCAAGTCCTGCAGGAAGAGGGGTCTGCTGCACTAAGATTATTTGAATATTTTAACAAAGAATTATCAACACAAGTCATGTCGTAAAACAGTTTCCTATAAATAGAAGCCGGCTAACTAATACTGGCCAATTTTATAGTTCCATCGAAACGGACCGCAAATATATCTTATCTTTATGTACTGTGACCAAGAATATTAAAGGAACTCGAATAATATTGTCTTTGGTATTTTTAAAATATGCCACAAATTACGACAGAAAGAAAAAAAGAAAGTAACAGGACTTTAAATTAAAGCAAGTGAGAGATAAAGTAGCATTAAATATTGAGTTGTTTTTGACAGAATCATCAGAGATGGTCAAGTTATGTTTGTTATTTCCTTCAAGTAAGAGACATATTGATCAATAGGTGAGATGACATATTATTTGACACATTGCTTACTGACGCCCTTTCTTTTCTAAGTCGGGCTATTACTGTATCATTCAAAAATATAATATATTTGTGACTCTGTTAATTTGTTCTGTGAGGTTGTCAAATAAAAGTAATAATACAGAGCAGTTATTTGGGATAAGACAGACAGCGGAGGTCGCACCAGTATTATGTGAATACTTATGAGCTAATTAAAGTACAGACAAATACCTCAATATAATAGAATATGTAGACGCGTCCTCTAGCTTACTTGGTTTGTTACTAAAGTTTTGGGACAAATGCCGTAATTTGGCTTATCTACACAATCAATATCAACGAATGCAGTAGCTGTAGGTGAAGTGGCCGTATCAGTTTATCTTCTTATTCTTCTTGCCCAGAATCTTCATGAGTCGCTTGGACATGAAGTAGGGCCTCTCCGGAGATCCGTCGTTCCTTTCGCAGTCTTCCACTGAAATTATTGTTTATTATTATTGAGGTATGTTATTATAGTATTCCTGTGAAAGTATTGCCAATTGCATGCATTCTAGGATTCAATTTGGGAGGTGGGTTTGGGTACTGCAATCCCGGCAACCATTTATTGGATAACCAACACCTCTGCCATAGGTCACCCCAAGTGATTTAGCAGGGGTGACAGGTTTCATCGAGGAGGTGTGTTCACCCCTGCGTGGCGACCTAGATTGGGGAGACCCTTTATCCTCCCCAACTGATCTCTCTTGACCTATCGCCTTGCGCCGTGTAATGTTTCACCTTTTCGGGGTGTTTATATTTATTATATAATTCTTTTTTTTTTTGTTTAAAACAATATAGAATTTTCTTCTCTCTTGGCTGTGATCGTTATTTATTTTTTTTCTAAGGCTTTACATATGTGTTCGTAGGGTTGGAAAATTCTTCCCCTACAACACATAAGCCTCCATGAAAATTGGACCCTTAACTTCTCTGATAACTACAGAAAGCTACTTAAAGCTCTCTTGTACTATATATCTTTATAGACATATGTACTTAACTAATTTAATACGTTATCTACGGCCTTGAATGCAAATATTTTCGTATTTATATTGTAATTAAATTCCATCAAACGTTGTGTAATTTTTTTGATTTATGATATAGGATTTTAATTACTTTCATTTTGTGGTAACCTTGGTTCTTTTCAGGTTAGTGATTGGGTAAGGAGATTGGATTACGTCGAGATATTGCGAACGCTGGTATCATTTAACCTAACTAAAATTTTTCCTGAGAATCCCTATCTCCTAATTCTAATTCCTTTAGAAACCGAAAAGCCTGTGGAAAATACATAACATTTAATTTAGTGTCATAGCATACATATATAGTTAAATCAATCGAATATAGGTTAGTACAATATTAGTTATGAATCATATGCTCTCCAAAATTCTCTCCAGTTCTGCGACGACCTGTGGGGTACATACATGTAGATTTAATTTTTGTAAGTATGGTTAGTGTTTACGATTTTGTACGAAGACGAACTCGGAAAGCAATATTGCTGCTAAAAATTTGGCGCCTCCTCCTGCAATGTAACCGGGTGAACCAAGGTCGAATAAGACTTTCACACCGTCGTCAGGTGCCTCTAGTGGTAGGTACTTGCGAGGCTTTCCCACACCTCCAGATCCACAACCCTCTAGCGCTACGATCGAACCTTCCCCGGGTCCAGTACACTCCAAATTCCATCACCTCCGGATTTACGACTACTGAAGCGAACCGGTTTCGTCTTCTGAACAATCATATACTCACGGTTGTTGTAATGACAAGTTTCCTAGGCTTGCCACCACTCCAAGAAGCGATGTGACATGACCATTCTTAGGCCTAAAACGCCAGCTGTAGGCGGGTTCACATCACCCAGTGGATTATACATTCAAATACATATATGTATACATACGTTATTTTATAATTCACAATGTAACATTTTCTCACATGAAACATTGGGAACCAAGAATCTCAAATCCCAGGGTTGTGAGTCCTGAGTCCGATATCTCGATACATAAATACTAATAGGAAATACGAATAAATACGATATACTAAGTAATATATTTGTTTGTTTGTTTGACAGTTTTGGTATCGCGGTCTGACAACCACATTTCTTTTGTTTTCGTTGGTGGGTTTTATAAGGAGTGACCACTCCCTCCTCTTCTGGTTGAATTTGACTGAGTTATTTGACATTGGGTGGAAATAGGTTGTACTCATACGTACAAAATTATTATGACACTTAGATTTGGCCACTTTGGATATGATCACATAACTAGTATGTGCGACTTAATTGAACCATAATTAACCGAATAGGTATCTTGAGTGAGCTATTCATCTCTGACGTACGTAGTTAGGTATTTAGGATGTTTTCTTATTGATATTATTTTGACTTCTAGCCAGTGTATAAAACACACATGAATGTGCTTGCTGTGATTTGGCATGAAGAACTAGCTTTGAGAAACCTGCCCTTATCAGACACGATGTTTTATTTATTTTAGAGTTGGGCTGGAATGCAGTTCGTGTAATTAAGAGGACTTTGACCTATTTTAAGGTCTTATGAATTCTTTGTGGGTTATATTTGTATCTGTTATCAGTGACGTAATATCTACATCAGCTGATAGTTTAGAAGGCCAATCGTACATTATCGTTTTTGGATTTTCATAGTACATGTTGGTAAATAAGGTTTACCTAATTTTGAAAGGATATTTAGAAGTAGGTATTTGTTTTTGACACGAATGTGGTAATAGGTATTTGAAGTAGACATTTGTGCATGACACAAGTGTGATAATAGGTATTCGTGGTATATGTATCATTATATGTGAAATGGTACAAAGTTATACCATATTATAGGTATCATATGTACCTAATTCATGGGATAGATCTAGTCGCTGAAATATCGCAACCAGAGGCTGGACCGAATTATAACCTATATATATAAAATATAAAATATTATAAGATTTCACTTTTTTTTTTGATTTCTCCCTCATCGGCTTTCAGGAACGTTGTCCCTTGTGGCTTTTCTCCCCTCTCGGCTCTCAGGAACGTTGTCTTTTGATTTCTGAATTTTTTATTTTATATTTTGATTTCTTTTGACTCACCTACCTTGATCGATCATGCAAATATATCCATTCGGGTTTACACGAAATTTGCGATCAAGGTTCCAAAATCCTACCTACTTGCTGTTTAGAATGTAGTCTTAATTAAATTGATTCATGACTACCTTTTTTTTTCATTTGACCGCGGCTTTAAGGTATTGATTTAGCTTTCGTAAATGTTGATTGACGTAAGGACTGAGGTTAATATTTTCCAAAATATAACGCAGATGATTAGATATTTAATATTATTATTTATACAAAATCTGAAATAGTCATATTATTATTATTATTACTTTTATCTTGAAACAAAGGAGAGTGATTATTGTTATTTTTCCCGAACCACTATTTTAAAACAAAGAGGTAACGTTTATTTTAATTTTAAACTTAATGGATCCTTTATTTTCGAATTTATTTCATTATTACTTTTTTTTTACAAAGAGACAATATTTATTTTTATCATATTCACTTTTTTTTTAATCCTTCCGAATTCTCTACGTACTTATTTTAACTGAACAATAAAATCACAAAGGGATTAAATTTAATCAAATCTAATCATTGATATTACTTTTCGAACTGTCTAAATTGTGTTTCTTTTAAGCTAAGATGTAAGTATTTACTATTATTTTTTTTTAATCAAAATTGATGCTAAATTATAATTTAAATATCAATACGCGATCACGTTCACTTTAGATATCCGATAAAACACTTAAATTGAATTTAAATGATCTTCACTTTGAATGAAATAATTAGTTTAGAATTTAAATTATTTCACAATTAACACTTTTTGCACTATTCACTTTTAACACTTTTAAGCACTTCACACTTTACTTTTTAAAGCACTGAGTTTAAGCTGTATTTATTTTCACTGTTTAATTAAATTAAACTGACTTATTAAAATTTCACTGATGGGATTTCCAAAGGAATTTAAACTGAATTTAAAATTTCTAACTTTTCACAAAACTTACTAAGTCCAGGGACTTGTTCAAAATTTAATACTTAGACTTGTTCAAAATTTAACACTTAGACTATTTCACTAGAATTTTACCAATAGACGTAGTACTGCGACGTAGACTCCGTTTTCAAAACCCTCGACTGACTGCCTTCCTGACTGATGTGTCCCATCTTTTATACCCCTCTCAGGTTCCAAAAGACGTATTTGAATTTCTCTTGATGCTTAATTCTATCTCCTATCAACTCGTAAACTTGAATATCTCTCTCACTAATATTGTTTGCACATCCATACGATCTTTTGTCGTCCAGCTATGGGCGTCAGTTAGTTTTTCCTTTCACGTCGCTAGAACGATAGGGTCCGAATCGGGTAAGCCTGCGTTCATCGCCCAAGCTTCCTTTGTTCTTTGGTTCATACAAAATGTAGTTAAAATATCATGATTTTGCGTTCCTTTTTTTCTCAATTCGCGATAGGTCCATCCTCAATAACATATATACAGATCTCAATTTTATGCATCTCGTGCAAAAATTGTTTAAATCCATGTCGAAATCTTTACTACGCATTTTTGAATTTCGATTTGTTTAAATTCTACTTAATTTTATTGTCACTTATATGAGCTTTTCCATTTCCACCCGTATTTTCTATCTTTATGTCGCAGATTTGAGTTTTTCCTTATCTTTTGGATTTTCTTTTATCCGCGACGTTTTCTTGCACAATTTTCTTCTTTATTTTTTTTGTTATTTCTCATAACTCTATAACTAATTATTTTCCAAGTCGTATTTATTTATTTCACGGATAAATTTGAATTGTATCACTTTTCTCCACTTGGATTATTCTTTATCTCCGTTCTTTACCCTTCCTTTTATCTCTCTCTCACTTTTCCCGATGTGTGTGGTCTCCAGGAAAATTTCATACTTCATTTATTATTAATTAATATATAGTTTTCCACACTTCTATGGAAGATATACCTAATTTGACTCTGGGATATCTGTCACTTTTATTGCCTGATCCAATCTCCGCCTATTCTCCATCCCTCACTTACAAGATTTCACATAAATTATACGTCTGGACATATGTTTACGTTTCAGATTTTATGTACTACGGCCGTAAATTTAGTTTAATTTCAAACCTATTAATTTTAATCTCTTTTGCCTAATCTAAATACCTCATAAGGTCCACGTTAAAATTAATCGTCTCTCCAATCGTTTATTACCTTAACGTAAATAAAAATCATGTTCGGATTTCGATTGTTTATATTCCAAAATACACATGAGACTGTCAACCTTTTGTCTTGTTTCGATCCCTCCGTAATCTTGTGTAACTTTAATATCTATCTTACCTAATAATTATGTAAAATGTCTACTTTTCCTGAATCTAATCTATCGCTATATGTTTAGTTTTACTGTCTTCTTCTGATACTCAATTTTCATGTCCCTAGGACCTTTGTAGCAGTTCAAAATCTCTGTATTATCCTTCCATTCGGTCGCCGCACTTTTCTAAAATGTCTATTTTTTTTGCGAGATTTTCATTCAAAATTGATTTACCAATATGTCCGTTTCATCTTAAATTGATAACGATTAATTTCCATTGTTTCCAAAACTCTCACCTCTCTTTAGTACGATTTTTTCGAACTCGACACCCTACTTCTATCATAAATAATTGCACTACAGTTGAAAATTCCGCCAGTAACTTTCCTTCGCTTTTCCCGTCCTTTTTTATACTATCACGTTTATAATTTTTTTCATTGCATTTTTGTGTGTGTGCTTTACAACTTGTAAAACTTCCAAAGCCCTCGATTTCAACGGTTCGATACCTCATAAGTTTCTCAGTTATTGTAAACATTCCCAGGAGTTTGTCACCTTGAAAGTCGATGCTTACCCTAAAGTGCGTTCACCTCTAATTTCTGTGAGAATCGAAACGTCGTTAATTATCTATTTTAATGTCGGGTCCATAGTTCATTCCTTTGTCTTTCGTAGACACACGCCCCTTCGTTCACTGATTGGTTACTCAAAATTTTATAGCTCTTTGTTCAGATCTATTGGTTGACAAAATTCAATATTTATTTTTAGGCCTAGGAAAGGGGAAGCCCTGTCTAGTCCTAGACGATTTTACGACCTCTCTGCTTTCGTCTTAGAACCTCGATATAATTCCAACTATTACAGGTGTCTACTGCAAGCAAGCTGGATCAATTCTTTCTCCGCCAGATGTCGTTAGCATGTCCGTTTTCATAAATACATTTTCTTTTGGAGGAAACCTATTTCATCACAGCCGCAGCGGGAAGAAATATACGTCACTCCTGAACATACTGATCCCTAGATTCCTACCCATCCCTCATACCTTTTTTCTTCCCAGAACTTCTTCTCCTTTAGACTTAGTCCTGATATTTTTGTAACAATTCAAAAAAAATCGATTGATTAGTTCTAGTTATATGAAAAGAATTAGGCTGAGTAAATCAGGGCTGTCACCATTAACAATTTTAAACATGAAAAGCCAGTCTGAAACAAGTCTACTTTATGGGAGTTTTCTATAATTTTAATTCTCTTCTGTGGGTGAGTTTATACTTAATGCATTTATGCTGATTTTTCAATAGAATCTGAGTGAATTTTAAAGTGAGGGGACCAGATATTAGAATTGTATTCGAGTTGACGTTGAAATAATGAAGAATATAAGATTTTTAGTTACTGTATGTGTTGTTGATGTGAGAAAGGTAAGATAATAATATGAATATGTACTCACAGAAGCACAAGAAGAGAGTGTCCACAGCCATGGAATAGACGCCGAAGAACACGGACGCAATCAGATAGGCCCCCACGCCCACGATGAGCGCAGGTCCCAGGTCGTAGTGCAGTCTGCCCGTGACGGTCCAGTCGTACAGCGTGGGTGCGGTCAGCGCGTAGTAGGCTGCTGCGCCACAGCCCACCGACACCACCAGCTTGGAGAGGAAGAACAGGAAGTCCGTCACCTGAACGAGGGGAACATTCGTTAATCTATTCTAGATCGTGCTATGTTAGTTGGTTAAGTAAAATAAATTCAGTCAAATACCTTGTCTAGAACAAACACCCTGACAATGTTTCTCATGAGCAGCGAGAAGGCGCTTTTGGCACTGGAGATGAAGCCCTTGCCATGGATGGCGCACATGATGTAGGCATTCTTGTTGATGAACTTGAGGAAGCTCTCGAGACAGGCGAAGAAGCACTTGCAGCAGCAAAGGACGGCCCGGCTGAGCGGGTTATCGAACTGCTTGGTCTTCTGGTCAATGTACTCCAGACACACGCGGATCAGGCGGCAGATGGTTATGATGAGGGAACCAAAAGCCACAGTGCCCAGATTGTACCTTCAAATATAGGAAAACTTTAATATGGATCTGTAACCTCTTCCACTAGTAGGCAACAACAAGTCAACAGTAGGCCATGCGTCCATATATAGGAATACTTTACTATGGATCTGTAACCTACTCAACCAGTAGTTCTGTCAACAGTACGCCTTGCGTCCAAATATAGGAATACTTTACTATGGATCTGAAACCTACACAACTAGTAGTTCTGTCAACAGTAGGCCTTGCGTCCTAATATAGGAATACTTTACTATGGATCTGTAACCTACTCAACCAGTAGTTCTGTCAACAGTACGCCTTGCGTCCAAGTATAGGAATACTTTACTATGGATCTGTAACCTACGCAACTAGTAGTTCTGTCAACAGTACGCCTTGCATCCAAATATAGGAATACTTTACTATGGATCTGTAACCTACGCAACTAGTTGTTCTGTCAACAGTAGGCCTTGCATCCAAATATAGGAATACTTTACTATGGATCTGTAACCTACTCAACTAGTAGTTTATTTATTTATTCATTTACGGATAACAGTCCATTAACATATAATATTTTTACACAAACAAGAAACAAAGATGGCAGTGAAAGGAGAACATATACAAATGATGAGCAACGACAGATATAATACAGATGACATAAAAAGAACATATGGAAGACAATTACAACTGAGGGAGGTTAAAGGGCTTTTAAAAATTACACATTACATATCGACTGTCAAAATTCATTCAGGCTTCCACCAAAAAATTCAATGCTTTGACTTGACGTTGAGTTGACAAATCTCGCTTTTCTGGACATAGGAGAATGAAAACCATAATTATTGGAATGCTGATTGAGGAACAGCAATTCATTGCAAGGGACGTTGAACCGGATGAGCCGCAACAAATCAGGTGTGTCAGTAATACTGTTGACAATTTTGAATATGCAAATCAGATCTTTTCTCCGTTTTTCCAACGAAGAAATGTTTAAAGTTTGTTCAATTTCATCATATGAGTACTCGCCTCTTTCAAGTGCCATCCTCCAAGCAATTCCTCGTGGGAATCCATGCTGTACGGATTTGATGTGACAGATGTGGTCAGCATAAAAAGGAGACCAAATGACACTAGCATATTCAAGGTGAGGGCGAACCATCGAGCAGTATAGAGTTTTAAGTGTACTTATATGTTTTAAGTCGGAGGTTATTCTATGAATGATGCCGAGTAGTTTAAGTGATTTGTTTACGATGTTATTAATGTGATCACGGAAAGAAATTTTGCAGTCTAGAGTGACCCCAAGGTCCTTGATAGATGGGACAGTAGAGAGACAAACACTGTTTAGTTTAAAATCAAACTGGACAGGATTTTTGGTTCTATAAAAGGACAAAATTTTGTATTTATCAACATTAAGTTCCATGCAGTTTATTTTGCACCAATCATTAAATGAATCAATATCATGTTGAAATAGTATACAGTCAATGTAGGATTTAATTATCTTAACACACTTTAATCGGGAAGAGTAGTTCTCCCCGTTCGGTCGATTGATGCTTAACGTCGGGAAGGGTAGTTCTACCTTCTGCGCCCGCCTCATTTCAATGGCAGAAAAGAAGAAATTATCTGATGTTTTTATATGAACATTATATACCAATCTCTTTATAAAGGTCCCAACTATATGTACATAATTATCAAATTGCAATGCAAGTCTTTTTTTTGTATGTATCTTGGAGTCTTTTGTGTACATCGATATTTCAACTAAAATGGCCTATATTATTGAACACCTGACACTTGATAGGTATTGCGTTTGAAGATCAACGAAATAAGTAATTTAGATAACATATTCTGTTATTCTAATAATTCAATTCCTGGAACCAGGGTTTTTATGACCATGAAACCCGAAACAAATCTTTCTATCTCTGTTCCGCACCCACTCAACTCCTAGGTGCGAGCTAGCGGAGAGTGTCGAGCATTTAAAAACAGCAGGTATCGGCAAACACAGTTAGGCGGACCATAATAAATATTTACAAGTGCGTGCCAGTTTTTAAAAATCAAATTGTCCTACGGTTGTGTTCCGAGGAGATAATATTTATATTTGCTTTTTCAAACCTTTCAAAATGGATTCTGAAAATTACGAATGTGATGACGAAATCATCGCAGATAATTTATCTGCCTGTTCTAGTAATTATTTGCCTGAATTCCATAGTGAAAGAGAAGAATCTAGTGGAAGTGAAGAAATTCCTTGTAGGAGAAGAATGTCAGTGATGCCGTTACAGTTCAGTGATTCTGAAGAAAGTGATATGGAGGAAGAACAAGGAAATATTAGATGAACAATTTTTAGACTTGGACTGTAACTGATTATATAAAGGTGATTCAAAACTTAAACCTAATAGTGTATGGTGAAAAAAGTAAACAATATTATGTGAGCAATACGAGAAGCATTCTACGCTAAGTGATTATTTTAAATTTCGTTTGAAAAAATAACCAATATTATTAGCACGTTCCGATGGTTTTGGTCTGCTGTACCGTGCGAGGGGCAATTGCACACGTGGTATTTCAATGGGTAATAATGTGTTACTCTGACGATACTAGAGAAGTGGCAATTTTTGTTTTTATAATGATTTGGGCTTGGTGAAAATATAATAATTTGTAATTTTATAAAATTGAAACCTAGTTTATACTTAAAAAATTGAACCCTAATGACTCAACAATGACTTTGTTTTCGATTTATTATGTTGCATTAGAAATAATACTTGGTTTTCGGCTAGAAATTTTATAGCTTGGGTATGCTGAGTTAGTATGTAGAAAATTTTATTGAAATATTTCCATTATTTTCGAAGATATAGCGATTTAAAACAAATTAAACAAATTCGCGCGGGACCTTTATTTTCGCCCGTTTTCAGCGGTCAGCCGGCGAAAAACTAACCCGATCAAAGTGTGTTAAGAATCTTATTATCATCAGCCAAAAGTGTGTGTGAGAGAGAACTTTAGTGATATCGTTAATAAAAAGGTTAAAGAGAAGCGGAGCCAAATGGGCTCCTTGGGGAACGCCGGAAGTTACGTCAATGTTAAAGGATTCAAAGTTATTTATTTTAATCCTTTGTTTTCTATCACTCAAGTAAGAGTGAAAGAATGATAACAAAGGGTTTCTTTCTAATGCTTGTAGCATAAAGTTTGGCCATGAGAATTGAATGATTAACTTTGTTAAAGGCTTTGGAGAAATCAGTGTAGAGAACATCAACCTGAGTGTTGTCTTCTAAGGCTTTAACAATGGTATTTGTAAAGGACAATAAATTAGTGGTTGAGGATTTCGCCGATCTAAATCCATGCTGTTCCTCAATCAGAACGTTTTTGAAAATAGGAGTAATTTGAATTTGAGGAATTTTTTCTTTCAGTTTTCTAAAGACAGACCAGTGTCGTTAGAAGATGGGTGAATAACTGCATTTATGATTTCATCTGCCGAAATGTCTTGAGGGTGGTTGATTTGGGGCAATGGTTGCTTTAAGGCCCGCTTCATTTAGCGCTGGAGCATTCGCGAGTTTATCTGCCTCAGCAAAAACACCACTTTTTAGTTCTCGCATTCCAGTAACACGGATGCCCAGTTCACTTGGATTGATAGAGCATTTTTCAGCGATTTTAGTGTCGACTCGGAAGTGGACGGGGCGTCGGTTGACTGGTGAATTATTACCGAGGGTCTGGCAGGTCCTGGATGAGCATTATTTCAGGTTATAGGAGGCAATTGGGGAAATTTTTCACGTTAAATTATCAAGTGATGCTCTTAAGAGAGTTGAACAAGACTGTTAATCTCCCTCAAAATTCTATTTTCACCGGTAATTTCTGCCATTTTTGCCGCCATTTCGCTAATCACACCTAATATAGTTATAGTATTTGGATTTAATTTATTAATCAGCTGGCGAGTAGGCAATAGGGCTAACATGCCGCAGTAAGTAGGTAGTGGGTACTTGCGTGTTTACAAAACAGCGGTGCAGTCCACGTTGAAATGCAAACGCTTGTTATTTTAACGTTTGTTTTTTATATTAAACGTTACACTTGAGTGGTACAACTTCCCTAATATAGGTTATTCGATTGACTTGTGTTTAAGAACCATAAGATTGTTTATTTTCTTTGTTTTCTAACTGAATTCATATTTTTATTAGAGGTAGATAATGCCGGTAACTGGCACTATTTAGAAATAAAATTAAGCGCAGCGTTTCACTGATTTGATATATCACTCCTTCACTGATATTTGTTTGTTATTCTTTCACTTATGTTAGATAAAACTTTAAGTTTGTTGAGTTTGACAACTCTCTTTCTTTAGTAACAGAAATTTTTTGAAAGATACATTATTTAGAAAAAATCTTAACACAGTATAAGCGCGATCGTCTCTTTAGTGACTCTATCACTTTACACTTCGATCACATTAACTTATAATATTTTTATTTGTGGTAAACAAGGAGACGACAGTCAAACTTCAGTTTAGTATTATTGTTGCAAGGTTAAAGTTCTGTCAACAGTGGGCCTTGCGTCCAAATATAGGATTACTTTATTATGGATCTGTAACCTACTCAACCAGTAGTTCTGTCAACAGTAGGCCTTGAGTCCAAATATAGGATTACTTTACTATGGATCTGTAACCTACTCAACAAACTTCTGTCAACAGTAGGCATTACGTCAAAAAAAAACTAGGTTTATATGAGATATTTTTATTTTAAATCAAAATCAAAATTTCCTCTGAAATCATAATCAAAGATCATCATATGATCTATGTTATTACTAACTATAGAATAGTCAAACTATTATACAATTTGTCCAAAGAAACATCACTACCTCAATGAGAATTCTTTTTTTAAACATTCTTCAGGCAAGCGGGTACCATAATATTTATTTATTTACTCTTATTAAGGCTTTTACATACATATATAACAATATTTAAGAAATTATACTCATAAATAGTGCAGGAAATGACTGTTTAAAACACATATATAAAAAAAAATTGTTGAATTTGATCCACACAGTATGTAGGTACAAAATATAAATATAAAAATCCAAAATAATTTTTTTCTTTCAGCCGACAAAATACTGTTAATGTGCAAAATACTGTACTACTGTCAATTTAAATATTTTTACCAAATATTCCCCTACTTGATGCAAAAAACTTCAATAAGGTATGCTTATATAATGAAATTCATGTACTAAATTATATCAACAACATCGGAGTATTTGTTTCCTAGCTGTTGAATCCGTCGCATAATAATAATAATAAATTCTTTATTCCAGGATGTGGGGAGGTTAGTGCAATCCCACACATCCCATAGAGGATATAAGTACAGATAGTATTTACATATAGTAAAATAAATAAAAAGAGATTAAAAATTAAATTGAAAATTAAATTAAATTAAAGCAGAGAAGCACGGGAATCCATCGGATCTAAGATTGTGGGAGCAAGTATCTTTCTCCAATGGTCTTCAATGCTCGATCCCGAAGTCAGACGGGATTCTATGATAAGAATGTTTCTGGAATGGTTTGTCCTCTCCCTCAGTCCTGCAATCCTGGTTCTTAACAGAGCTGTAAATCCTGGAACTCGCCCTTCTGTAAACATTGTGGAGGCACTGCAGTGCCTGGGGAGTCCGAACATCAATCAGTAAGGGTTGTTATATTGCACCCGAAGCCTATCCATTGTTCTTTTCTTGAAATTAGCCCAGAGCTCGCATGTGTACAGGGTGGTGCAAAAGGCTAAGAAGAGAGTCCTTTTCACTCGTGGACTACAGAGCCGAAATCTTCTACTGAGCATGTTATACTCAGTACACGCCTCTGCCTGTCAATATCTTCATCATCCGTTAACTTGTTGTTGATGACATGTCCTAGATATTTTGTGGTTTCTAGTGTTTTCAGAATCTCACCATTCAAAATGTTTTTTGGGCCTTCCCCATGTTTTATGACCAACAGTGCTGTTTTTTTCGCATTATAGATTATGTTGGTTTCGTGAGCAAATTCTTCACAGATTTTCAGGAGAATTTTTAATCCCAGTATTGACGGTGCCATCAGAACCATATCATCTGCGTAGCTCATATTGTTAACACATAGACCTCCGATGTGGCAGCCCACTCCAGCATTGTTTAACCTGTGGGTTAATTCGTCCATGTATAAGTTAAACAGTACTGGGGACATACATCCTCCCTGTCTGACCCCTGTAACGTAGGTGCGTGAGCTTGAGATTCTTATGTTACTCTCGGGTTTTTTGGGGTTGTCAAAGTGTGAACTCATTACTAGTTTTAAATAAAAATCAGTCATCATAGTGATAACAAATCTTTATTACGCCCAGCAAAACATAACTCCTAGGACGGAATTCCATAAAAAAAACGTAAAATTAATAATAGTATAAATACCTCGTAAATAGTTACAAGAAAGAGAGAGAGAGAGGAAGAGAGACTTTTAGTTCAATCACTGTACGACGATCTCCTATCCGATCCCTTAGGCAGGGCCGTCAGCTGTCGAAGGCCTCAGTCCGACAACCAAATCGCCCTCCTAGTCACCGGTCCTCTGATTCAAAAAAGATAAAGGCGCCACCCGCATGGCCCAGTGTCTGGGATTCAGGCCGCCTCTAGTCCAAATCAGCCTCCGTCACTTCCAGTGTGGAAACGTCAACAATCAGCTCGCTCGAGGTTGACACCTCGATTCTCCCGCCAGGGAACAAAACTCCTGTCACGGCAAATTTCACCGCTACAGCACACAGCAAGAACAAAAAAAGAACTCGACACGTGTCATTCGTGGTCAGGAACAAAAAACAAAAAAATAGGCTCTCAGGCCGCTTGGGAATAGCCAAAACTCACGATCCCATCATAATAAAATTTACGACTTTTCTGTCGATTCCCGTGCCAAACTCACTTGCACAAAAAACTTCCTTCCCGAGCGCTCACAAACGTACGTCCGCCGCCATCTTGCCGCTGTCTCCCGTTTCCGCCACGTTTGCCAAAACAAAAAAAAAAACACTCAGTTGTACCAACTAAATAGATACTGTGCAATTAAGTAGGTACCCAGTATCCATTTAGTTGGCCGAATTTTATATGTTACACCCCGCTTTTCAAGAAATAGGGTTCTGAGAATCCATCTTTCCACTTTATAAAGTTTTTAATGTTGAAGGTGCCATGATTCCAGAATTTTTACCACTTCCATGGTATTCCTCTTTCCTTTAGTTTTTTCCATAGTAGGGGGTGGGAAACTCTGTCGAATGCCTTACTAAGGTCCAGAAAGCATGCGTAAGTTGTTGTTTTTCTCTTCCTGTAGTATTCCAGCGTCCGTTTTACGCAGAATATGGCTGAGTTCGTGGAGCATTCTGTTTTAAAACCCATCTGATTGTCTTTCGTTTTCAATTGGGGTCCAACTTCATCTAAGAGAACTCGTTCAAATATTCTGGCGGTGGCGATGGATATCGGTCTGTAATTTTCCTGTAAAGTTATGTCTGTCAGTTTAGATTTTACTATCGGTATTTCACTAGCTACATCAACTAGTGAAATTTTACAACCTATAAACCATAATGACTCACAACCACAGACATAGGAATTAATAGACGAGAAGATAATGGCGAGGGGTAAAATCAACTGTTGAAGAACGAAGGGAGTAAGGCTGACTGTGATTCGTCAATAAATCAATCTGACAGTAAATAGGCATCTCGCATTATAATATCACCATTTACTTCTTAAAAGTAAAATCTGCTTTTGAATGAATAGACATTTTTACATGGGAGCGCAAATTACTCGCCACGTTATGAACAAATTTGCGAAGTCCAAATTCGGCAAAAAAATTCGGTTATATTTTCAGAGTCGAATATTTCGTTTAAGTATTTAGTTAAGACACTTTTATAAATGTTCATAATTTACTTCCCAGCAACCAACCAGCTTTGTGTTTCGCGTCCAGACGTTTCTCGATGTGATAGTATATGTTTCTAAAACTGATCTATATTATACGATGTGAATATGCTTAAAATAAAGTAAAATAATGCTTATATATGGAATGTAATACGACAATTGGGTTTATTCTCTTTTTCACATCTATTTTTACAAGTTTTCATAGTACAAGTCAACATTTTGCCGTTTTATTTCGTAAAATGAACCGATGATGCCTCGACCATAGTTCGCACAAGAATGATGACGTTACGTTTTCAAATTTCACTTGAGGCCATACGCGAGCACAGCCGGCTCCAATGGAACCGGTATGGGGAGTGGGGATAATACGCTTTTAATCACTTAGGGCAGGTCTACTAATATTCATATGTCTATGCTCACAACACTCCCCAACTTAAACACGAGAAATAATTTCTCAATTGAGTTGGGCAGTTTTTGTTAAAAATTTCTATTTTTTTCGCAATCAGCCTCAAAATATCTACATATGTAAATTATCGTAATGTGTTTGTATATTCAATAAATAAAAAATAAAAAATGATTGTCTTTGTCATGTCTTTGGGTAGATAACCACTCTTTTTGATATCGGTAAACAATGTTGCCAGTAGTTTCAGAATCGCTACCCCTGCATGTTTGACGTGTTCGATACTTAAGCCGTCATGTCCTGCTGATGGTCCGGATTTCATGTTTTTAATGGCGGTTTTCACCATGTTTGCAGTGACTATGGGGTCAACGTTATCATAGGTGTGGTAGTCGCGAAATGTTTTTTGAAAATATTGGCAATTACTTCAGGATTTGTTTCTCCGTTTATGTTGCACGAGACTTTGGAACGCATGTTCAACATTTTATTAGACTTGTTCCAAAATGATTTGAAGTCCCGATTATCTAAGTCCGCTGCTATTTTATCCATTGGAGTTGTGTCGAATTCTTTTGGCATTGTTTTAGAGCTGTTTTGAAGGCGGCACGCTTTGTCCTTCTATCCTCCGCGATGACAATTCCTTCTGGCCATAGTTCTTCCACCCGGTATTTCGGCCCTTCAGTTGCTTTTACAGAAAGTTTAATGGTGTCAAATGGCGTGGGACGGTAAGGCTTAATTTTTTCGATCTTGGTATTTTCCAGACTGTGGTACTCGTTACCTACCTACGGGCCGCGAGGTGCGGGGAGCACTTCGGCGGTATTCTGTATTGTCATTCGGTATTCTGTAGTCTCACAGTTAACAATCAATAAACGATCTCTGTAAATAATTAACCAGCCTTACGTATTTTATCAATCCTGAATCCAAGCCCCTTTTTAAGGTGAATCTACAGGATACTACAGTGGCGACGAGGAAACTTAGTCATTAATAAAACAGTGGCGAAGTTTAAAAGAATTTACGCGGCAATCGTGTTGTTAAAGTTCAAGAGTAGTTCAATTCGGAGAGTATTCACGTAATGGCGACGGTGCTCTTTTAAATGTTACGGACGGGGAGTCTCGCAACATTCATCGAACCGGATCGTAGAATCTTTGAAAAATAAGATTGAAAAGAATTCAGCGGGGAGCTGAATTGCAAAACCAGAATCAAAAAAAAAAAATTGTTCAAGATAATCACGCGGGAGCGGGGTTATCGTGAAGAGGATAGATATTCAGCGGGGAGCTGTATATGTATATATTTCAAACCATAAGAAGCCGGGGGCTGAACAACAGCAGCACAGCTGGGAGCTATATTGGAGCAAGGAGCAGCTGAGAGCGGATCCTTGGGAACTATCGGTCGAGAGCTATTCTTGGAGTACAGCCGAGGTTAAGAAGGAAGATCTGCAACAGGAGGGAGTAGATGACCAGAACCAGAGCTTCAACATCATTAGACTTAAGTTAAGTCCGTAGTTTAAGTTTTGTGTTGATAATTTTTTTTTAATATTGTTGTAATTTTGTTGTAAAATCATGGCTCAAATCAAACCATTAGAGACCTTCAGTCACAAGTCAGATTGTTTCGGGGTTTTCAAAGCAAGATTGGAGAATTACTTCATATTATATGATGAGAAAATTACTGACGAAAAGAAAGGTGCTATATTCTTGAACGCTTTGGAGGAGGAAACTTTCAAATTATTGATTGAGTTGGTTACTCCTAAAAAAATAAATGATGTCACAGAAGAAATTTTGTGTGAATTTTTGGGTAATTATTGTGAAAATGTTACTTCGTTGTTTGAAGAAAGATCAAAATTTTATAATGTATTTAATGAATCGGGAGAAAGTGTAAAAGAATTTGCGGCACTGTTAAAAGTTTATCCATTAATTGTAAATTCGGTACTAGATTTGAAGATAATTTAAAAGATTTATTCATTTGTAAAGTGAGGAACCCTAAAATTAGAGAACGGTTATTCGTAGAGGGCGAAAAAAATTCGTTTGAGAAATTAATTACAATCGCAGCTTGTTTAGAGGCTTCAGAAGCAAATTTTAAAGATGAAAAAGTGTGTTATCAAGTAGCTAGTTCACGTTCAAGATCAAAAAGTCCGAAAAATAATCCATCAGTATCGAAACATAGAAGTGTTTATTTAAATTCGAGGCATAGTAGAAGTTCATCACGCGATAGTAATAATTTTAAACCGAAATTGAAGCATCTAGATTCGGAACAGAAAAAGTGTTTTAATTGTAATAAAGTCGGGCATTTTAAATCAGAGTGCAAGGTTGTGAATAATAAATTTGCGAAGTGTTTTAAATGCGGACAAAAAGGTCACATTGCTAAATTTTGTAGAAATATTTCGTGTATTAAAAAAAAGATTTTTGTCTCAAATATTAATAAGAGGATTGAACCGTATATAATTAAATTGAAAATAAATGATATTTCATTTGAGGCAATGATAGATTCAGGAGCGGGAATTAGTGCCATACCCGAACGTATCTATAAATTATATTTTAATCATGTTAATTTAATTTACACTTAGCGAGTTACGATAACAAGCCGCTAAAAGCGAGCGGTAAAATAAATTTATTGGTTACATGTAATAATAATCAACAAAATTTTGAATTTGTGGTTATTGAAAATGGTTCGGATTTAATTTTAGGTAGAGATTTTATGGAATTATTTGGGATTAGCATTAGTTTTTTGAATAATTGCACGGTAGTAAATAATTTTGGTGCTAATGGAGAAAGCAATTTAGATGTCGATAAGTCGAAAACACAATTTGGAGACGTATTAACGAATAAATTAGGGAAATTTAATAAATATAGCGTTGAGCTGGAATTAATAGAGGGATTTCAGTCAAAAATGTGCAATGCAAGGCAAATACCTTTAGCTATTAAAGATAAAGTCGAACATGAAATTAATAGACTTGTTTCAGAGGGAATATTACAAGCAGTAGAGACGAGTAGATATTGCTAACTTATGGATAAACCGGGACTCGAACCTGGTTATTAAATTGGCTAAGCTCAGATAAAATGGTAGAGCAGGCGACTCGTGTACAATCAGGGGTGGGCAGTTCTTTGATCAGCAGCTCGTCCATCGGTCAGGAGGTTGGAAAAGGACATCACAATAATAACACATAAGTAAGGGCACAAGGTATATTAAATGTCTCGAGAAATACAGGTATACATTGGATCTCCCTACTAACTCTCTCTACTAATTTATGACGACCAGATAAAGCGTGGATTCTACATGAAATTTACGAGAATTGAACACAAGAAAAAGGGGGAAGGTTGAAAGCTTACGAATCGTCTCGATGTGGTAAGGGGCATCAGGTTGAGCCAGAGGTACCCGCGCTCACAGGCGGCGGGTCAGTTGAGGCGGTGAAGTGCACTCGGGATTTTTCACGGGAACGGGACTCCATTGAGTTAGCCCGAACCGTAATAATAAACATGATTGTAAATTCGATAGTGATTAATTAAGAAACTGGAACGAGATTCCGTCTGTTCGCGTAATTATGCAAGTCATTGCGAGTAGATTGTTTCCGCGAGCGACCATCAAGGCCGAGGTCGGAGCTAGACTGCCGGAGCGATTAGCTTGTGCCGCGGCGCTGCGTGAGGTCTGTGCCGGTCACGTGGCGGCTAGCTGCGTTTTGTCACGTACGCCACGATCGTTTGCATGGGGAAAGCGAGGCTAAAGTATGCAACTTTTTATAGGGTGAATTGTATTACGTAACACATTCCCCCTCCGCCAGTAAAAGGCGACGTGGTAATGAAGCTTTAGGCGCTAAAAATCCTCTTCATCTTGTCGTGAGGTGAGTAGAGAGAGAAAAAAACAGTGTTGATTTACAAAAAAACAAAGAAAAAATACATGGTTATGCAATGGTGAAAAGACAACATACAAGGTTATGCAGTGACGACAATAAAATTAAGAAAGATGGATCAGTTAGGATCTGTGGAGATTATAAATTAACAGTTAATCCAGGTTTGGTTGTAAATACATTTCCAGTACCCGTAATTACGGATTTATTGACACAAATCAGTGGAGCGGTAATGTTTTCTAAATTAGATTTGAAAATGGCATATTCACAATTACAGTTAAGTGAGGGTAGTAGAGATATAACTACAATAGCTACACATATAGGTTTATATAGATATACTCGACTGGTGTATGGTTTGAATGCAGCGCCAGGTATATTTATGCGGGTTATGTTTAATTCATTGCAAGGTTTAAACGGAACAATTATATTTTACGATGATATTTTGATTACGGGCAAATCAGTTGCGGAACATAATAAAAATTTAGTAGCAGTTTTGAATAGATTGAAACTTTGTGGTCTCACGGTAAATGAGGAAAAATGTGAATTTTTCAAAACAAGTATTGAATACTTGGGGTACTTTATTTCGAAGGAAGGATTTAGACCATTAGAAAGTAAATTTAAAGCAATAATGGAGTCTAGTAGTCCATGTAATATTAACCAGTTAAGAAGTTTCTTAGGTTTAGTTAACTATTATAGAAATTTTATTCCGAATATATCTAGTTTGTTAGGACCTCTATATAAATTATTAAAAAAAGATTCGGAGTGGATTTGGTCAAAGGACTGTGAAAATGCAGTTTTAGAACTTAAAAAAGAAATTTCTTCTGATTGCGTGTTAGTACATTTTGATCCACGTATACCAGTAAAATTAGTAACGGATGCATCCTTAGAGGGATTGGGTGCGACAATTTTACATACTTATTCAAATGGTAGTAGTAGACCTATAGCGTTTGCATCAAGGAAATTAACAGACACAGAGAGTAAATATAGCATTTTAGATTTAGAAGCAACAGCGATAGTGTTTGCATTAAAAAAATTCTTTGTATATTTATACGGTAGGAAATTCAAATTAGAATGCGACAATCAAGCGTTAGTACGAATTTTGTCAGAAAAGAAGGGCATTCCTGTGTTGAGTGCAACGTTACATTTTAATTTTGGCGGGGTTTAACTATGAAATTGAATACGTTACATCAGAAAAAAATTGTTCAGATTTTTTATCAAGATTACCAATAGAAGAGACAAATAAATCGGAGGATTTATATATCGAGAAGCTGAGTTCCATTAATTTTCAGGATATTGAAAAAGAGTTGTTATTTTATGTTAGTGATAACTCTCAGGTTCCATTAAATGTTGATAATTTAAAGGAAACCACTATTAAAGATGACGTATTATCATTGGTAAAACAATATTTAAGGCAGGGTTGGCCAAGGAAAATTCCAAAAGATAGTGAGTTATGGGCTTTTTGGAAAATTAGAGATGAGTTGTCTTTAGTAGAAGATTGTATTTTTTGGGGACATAAAGCCATCATTCCAAATTCTATGAGAGGGGATTTGTTAAATATGTTACATCGTTCACATTTAGGTATAGCTAAGACTAAAGGGGTTAGCAAGAGGTTATTTCTGGTGGCCAAAAATGGGCAAAGATATAGAAAATTTAGTTAGATCATGTAAAGAGTGTCTGGAAAATCAGGCGAATCCACCAAAAACTCCTTTACAACATTGGCCGATTGAGGAAAAGCCGTGGACAAGAATTCATATTGATTTTTTTGGTCCGATGGCTAATACCAATTTTTTTATTATAGTAGATGCAAGTACCAAGTGCATAGAATGCATTAATTTAAAACAAGCTAATACGGATAATACTTTAAGGGAATTAAAGAGGATGTTTGCTCAATTTGGTACTGTAGAAACTATTGTATCGGATAACGGGTCTGTTTTCTGTTCAGAAGAATTTAAGCGTTTTTGTAAAGATAGAAAAATCCAGCACATTACTTCTCCTGTGAATCATCCGCAGAGTAATGGGTTAGCGGAAAACGGAGTTAAAACGTGTAAAAATTTTTTAAAAAAGATTTTACATAATGGGGGGTTACCGAGAGACGTCGATGATAGGTTAACCAAATTCCTAATTGATTATAGGAATACCCCAAATATCACGACTGGTGTAGAGCCAGCGGTGGCTATGTTAGGACGACGGTTAAGGTCCGTGTTTGATTTCATTTCTCCAGCGATTGCGGAAAGGAGGGGGGAGAGGTGTATGTCAGATAAAGTAAAGAGTAAAATATTAGTTAGTAAAGAAAATCAGAAAAAGAGTTATAAATCTAAGAAAAGAAATGTGAATATATTTGTGGTGGGGAAAAAGGTGATGACTAAGGATTTTAGAGGAAAAAAAGGTTGGGTGGTAGGTATCATTAAAAAAAGAATTGGATTTAATACCTACTTAATTTTCATAAAAGACACAGGGCAAATCTGGAAAAGACATGAGGATCAACTGACACCAATGAGTGTAAGGTGGAATCCCAAAGAGCGTGAAAAAGTGTATAGTGACGATCTAGGCTCTGATATGAGAGTATCAGACCTAGACCTTTCCCATTATTTTCGGAAAGGGGCTAATGGGTCTTCTCCTCTGTTTCAGGAACCACCGTGGCAGTCTCCTTGGACTGGAAGGCTGCGTCATAGAAAAAACTAAGTGTAACATCCTATTGACAATGTTTATTATTATTATTCTGCTATATATGATAACTATATAAATATGTTGTAAACAGGCTCAGGTAAGATGTAAACCTGGTAGGAGTTCTCCTCTTAAGTGGGGGAGAATGTGGTACTCGTTACCTACCTACGGGCCGCGAGGTGCGGGGAGCACTTTGGCGGTATTCTGTATTGTCATTCGGTATTCTGTAGTCTCACAGTTAACAATCAATAAACGATCTCTGTAAATAATTAACCAGCCTTACGTATTTTATCAATCCTGAATCCAAGCCCCTTTTTAAGGTGAATCTACAGGATATTACACAGACCATTATCTGCAAGGTAGGTCTTTATGTCGTCCTCGGTAGTTTCCAATGTAAACCTTGAAATATAAATTGACGTAATTAAATCTGCCGACTTCAGTGTCGTTGAGGTTGCTTTTCCTCTCAAGTTGCGTTTGGGTTTTCTAGTTACTAGTGTAAATCCTCTCTCATCTTCCAGGAGGCCGAGGCCTAGTTTATTATTTTGTTTTAAAGCATGTGCGAAGTTCATTCCCGGCTGCACTGGACTATTTGGAGTGTGTTCGTTCATTGTCTTTGTGTGTGTGGTTGACACTGCATTACTAGAACCAGTCGATAAGCAGGATGCGCCGCCCGTCGGTATTTGTTTACTATCTGGAAATCGTGGCTTACCCACAGTTAAGTGGTTAATAATTACTTCCGAATTCCCAGTTAAGTCACTTTGTTTGTTTGGAACCTGAATATTTGCAATTTGCTCTCTTATTAGTGCCAGTTCTTGTTTTATGTCTTCATTTTTTGTGGTCGATGAATCTTTTAGTTCGGTTTTTATATGAGTTATTTCCGTTTTCGGTGCATTGAGTTCCTTAAGGAGTTCGGACACATCTATGCTGTCAAAGTTGATGGGAGGCAATTTATGCAATTGTTTAGCAGAGAACACTAGTAGCTTATCAGGATCGATCTCCTTCAATGCTCTCAGGATGTCCTGGAGGTCTCGGCTGATTCTGCCATCTCCTTTCCGCAAAGTACGTTTATCCGGAAGCTTTTCAAACAGGATAGTTTTCGCCTACTTTATTTCCTCTTCGGAGTAAGTATAGATGCATAATTGTGTAATTGCAATCTCATCCAGAGTGTCTGCCTTGTTTTGAATAACACTCGTAAGACACTCGTTTATAATTATATTACATGAGTTACACGACACAGCGATGCGATACGGTCTTCTGTCGCGACAATACTAGGAGTTGATAGTTGATTAGTGGGACGTTGATATAGAATTGTTACAATAATATGGTAGGTACTGTCTTGTAACCGACCTGCTTGGAGTATGAAAAGTATTGAACAAATGTAAATAATAAAGTACAAATAAACACAATGATTTAAAATTTAAATAAATAATCTTTTCTCCTTCACTGAACCATAGTCTAATATACTGATTTTCGAAAACGAAAATGGTACCCACAAACCAATTTAGACTAAATGCAAAATGGCACAGTTAAAACAGGACTTTGCTACGCTCAGTTAAGTAGAGTAATACTCACGTTATGGTCCTGGTCGCGCTCTTGGTAAGCGTGAAGAACGGGACGTCTGACTTCTTGAAGGTCCAGTACCATGTGGCGAATGCTCCGGCCAGGATCATTTCCCCAACACCCTGGACGAAGAACTCCGCCCAGAAGAAGCCCGAAATGTTGATCGCTGCAAATTACCACATTTAGATCACTGGGAAGAAATTAAGATTTTATATACACAACAAAATAACTTCCGCTGTTTTTTTTCTTTTAAAGCCATAGACATATGAATATTAGTAGACCTGCCCTAAGTGATTAAAAGCGTATTATTCCCCACTCCCCATACCGGTTCCATTGGAGCCGGCTGGGCTCGCGTATGGCCTCCCGTGAGTCTAGAATATGTGACGTCATCATTCTTGTTCGAACTAGCGTCGAGCTATGGTCGAGGCATTTTACGAAATAACACGGCAAAATGGTGGCTTGTGCTATGAAAACTTGTAAAAATAGATGTGAAAAAGAGAATAAACCCAATTGTCGTATTACATTCCATATGTAAGCATTATTTTAAGCTTATTCACATCTTATAATATGGATCAGTTGTAGAAACATACACTATCACATCGAGATACATCTGGACTCAAAATACAAAGCCGTTTGCATAAGAATCATGGATGTACCTTCGCCTTTTGCGCTTTGATAAAATCCATAATCGTATCACTTGGAACTTCTATTTTTTCATTTGTTATATCTTGCTGGAACTCCGTCGTATTAATAAAGGACTAGCAGTTAAAAACCCGCTCCGCGTGTTTTTTTCTGCTAAGCCCTGCGGGCGGCTCTTAGTTGGGCTTCGCCCATTTTAAGTGATATTAACAACAGTTACATTTAATAGATAGATATTAGGACATTCACAGAGAGAGGGTGAGTATATATATTGTTAAAACACGGAACAGGAAGGAGTTAATTAATAATAACATGCTAAATTTACGCATAATAAGAATGACAGTTGTTTGAATAAATGAAATTTTACGTATTTGTGATGGATTATTTCAAATGAAACACTATTATTGACTACATGTCTACAACTGATATTAACTATTATCGTACCTAATATAATTAGCTCATAGGAGACTTGAAGTGCTTAAATATGTGTTACAACCGTCAATGTCTATAAGTTTAATCAATATCGTTTAGTTTGTCACAATTAAAGATAGTTATAACAAAGTTGACTTAAATAATAGATTATTACATATTGATTAATTGTACCCGTGTTTATGAATAAAAGGAGGGTAATTGTGCGATGAGATTAGCAGTCGGTTTAATTAAAAAGGTGTTAATTTTACTCCAACTGGTGGTAATTCTTTACCTACAAATGTTACTGTATCTAATAAAGTTTAAAGTTAGATTATATATACACCTTTATCAGGAGGGTAAAAATCTATATATAAAGGTAGATTATTACAATATAGCGTCCCTGAGGTGATATCTCACAAAAGCGGCGCTATGCAAATTGTCCAATAAATAAATAAATATAATGTTTACATTTTATTGTGTATACACCGAAGTCAAAAATTAAATATAGATTGCAATTGGGAAAGAAGAAGTGGATGGAGGGGGGAGGGGTAAGAGTAGGCTGGGTTTATAATAATTAGGAATTACAATATCGTTAGACGGGAAAGACCAGTTAAGTGGGAAAATATTTAAAAGAGAGTTTATAAAAAAATTCTTGTTTATTATATCCGCTTTTATATTAACATGTTTCCTCATTTCTAAAATTTCTAAATTATTAGAGTGAAGTATTTTAAGACCTGAAAAAAACAAATAGAATATATCCATAAAACAATATATTCATAAGACAAATAGCATTTAATAACGGTTATTCTAATAAATTGATAGTTGAAATACTAAATTAAAAAAATTAAACATATTCTCTTCAAACGGTCTTTCTAAAGATAGAAATAAACAATGGCGTAGAATTCTGTTTGTGGATAACGATACTTCTAAAATTATATATAAAAACAATTCTGGTACTATTCAACTGGCGTTTTACACTAATAACAATGAAGAAATATATTCTTAATAATAAAGATAGCAAAATTCAAACAAAAAAATCAGGAGTTTAAAAACTCAATTGGGATGATTGTAATTTCTTTTACAAAGGTAGAACCAATAGAAACTTTGAAGTCAGAACTAAAGAATATCGCAGGGCTCTAAATGGAAATAGTGAATTTGAGTTTGCAAATCATCTTTTGAATAATGATCACACTTTCGATAAAAATTCAGGTCTTAAAATACTTCACTCAGGATATAAAGCATCGCAAATAAATAATTTTGAAATTTTTGAAATAAGAAAACATGTCAATATAAAATCAGATACAATTAATAAGCAAAAAAAATTATAAACCCTCTTTTAAATATTTTCCCACTCAACTGGTCTTTCCCGTCTAACGATATTGTAATTCCTAATTCTGATAAAACTCCGGCCACTCTTACCCCTCCTCCCTCCTTCCACTTCTTCTTTCCAATTGTAATCTATATTTAATTTTTGACTTCAATGTATACTAACTCCTATAAAGCATCGCAAATAAATAAGTTTGAAATTTTAGAAATTAGAAAACATGTCAATATAAAATCAGATATAATTAATAAGCAAAAAAAATATAAATAATAATGAAAAATGCCATTACAAAGTGATAAGCTTCCAAAAGAAATCTTATTAAATTCTTGTTATTCGTAAGTAGTAAAATATTGTGAGCTGCATATTTAAATATTCGCGCCATTCATTTGGTTCGTTTTTAAAGCGCCAGAGGTGCGCTTTGTCGGCCATCCATAGCCATGCGTATCGGCCATATTGAATAAGGAACGTGTGATTTTTTATAAACGTCAAACATAATCACGTAACTGTGGATAATTTTCATTGTAATGTAATTAATCCAATGGATTATGAACTTTCTAAAACATATTTTCTTCGATATTATCCAAAAATTATATGAGCAGAAACGATGATTTTAAAGAAATCTCGTATTATTATGAGGCGATCCTATTTTAGTATGAAATCGTGTCTTAATTTTCAAGTTAGCTGAATTTACCCGAAACAGACAATTTTAATTCGACCAATCAGAGGGCCTAGATCGTCCAGACGCTGGCATAATAATACTATCAGATAATAAACCAATCATTTTTAAATTTATTCCATTTTAATGGCGTTATTACTAAACGAGTTATGAATTTTACACAACTCATAAACAACACTTAATATAGGATAAATGGTTGGTTGTCCCGATGTCCGAACAGCTCGGGAAGTTTTGAAGCAAAAAATTGACCACCACCTCGAGATGGTTCGTGCCTGGGGTAAGGCCAACTTGGTCAGTTTCAACGTCTCAAAAACCCAAGCGTGTCTGATTTCGGCAAAGAGGGAGATCAATGACTGTCTGGTGCAATTTGATGGGAGCACTCTTCCCAATAAAGACTCCATTGAAATGCTTGGAGTTACTATATCAGACCGGCTCAAGTATCGGGGATCCATAGAAGCCCGAGTAAATCAGGCCTCCAAAAAGTTGGGCGTCTTGTACAGGGCTAGGAGATTCTTCAACAGTGACCAGCTGCTGACCCTGTACAAGTCTCAAGTCTGCCCAACTATTGAATTTGGGAGCCACCTTTGGGCTGGTGCCCCAAAATACTTAATAAACCTGCTTGAATCTGTGCAAAGGAGAGCGATCCGTCTGATTGACAATCCGTTGTTAACAGACCGATTGCCTTCTCTAATGCATAGACGCAATGTAGGCATGCTGTGTCTGTTCTACAGGTATTTCAATGGAGCCTGCTCCAAGGAGCTAGCAGCATTGATTCCTGATGCACCGGTGCACTTGCGCGAAACTCGACGGACACGAACTGAACACCCGTTCACGGTTGACGTTGGCTTCATGAGAACGGGCCGTTTTTACGACTCGTTTTTGTGTAAGTCGGCTACGACTTCGCCGGTAGCTCGTATGTGGAACGAGCTACCGGCATCTGTTTTTCCTCCCTCCTATAATCCGAGCCTCTTCAAGGCCCGCATTAACAAATCCCTTCCTACAGCCCCTACCTTATTCCGCCTCACAACGCCGCCCAACCGGGTGGTGACATAGTTCCCCTGTCTGTACACTGCACAGGCAGGGACACTCTTGTGAGGTGTTCATAAAAAAAAAAAAAAATATCAATTGTGAAAAATTGGTATGTTTGGAAGTAAAATGTAGATACAGTGAGCATGTTTGGAATGAAAAATGTATGTGTCATTTTGCTGTCCGATGATATTTTTTTATCTATTAAAATTAAAAATATTATATTTTTCTATCGCACATCGCCACCGATCACATATTATCTATGGTCGCAACGGACCACGTGTTAGGTACGCGTTTGTTTCGTATGTACGGTACTGCTGGAACGAGAAGGAGTGCATATCACGTAATGCGCTAGGTTATACCGAGTGGCGATGTTTGATAGAAAATCATGTTTTTTGTTTTTAATTGAAAAAGTGTCATCGGAAGGCAAAATGATGTCCACATTTTTACTCCAAATACTCTTAGGAATCGCTGGTAAAAGCTGTGTGTATATAATTTCATTTGTTTTTTTAGTTGTTTTACTTTTCTATTATCTTCTTAAAAGTGAAATGTTATATATTTTCTTAAAGATTTCAATATTTTATTATTAATAGGAACAGAGCGGTTGTGACAACCCTCCAACATTGGTCGAATGTAGCGATTCTCAAGTGTGCGCATCGTTGTTACTGGGAAGTAAATTATGAACATTTATAGAAGTGTCTTAACTAAATACTTAAACAAAATATTTGACTCTGAAAATAGAAGAAATTTTTTATGCCGAATTTGGACTTTGCAAATTTGTTTATACCGTGGCGAGTAATTTGCGCTCCCATGTAAAAATGTAAGAACTAAATGGTGATATTATAATGCGAGATGCCTATATACTGTCAGATTGATTCATTGACGAATCACAGTCAGCTTTACCCTCTTCGTTCTTCAACAGTTGATTTTACCCCTCACCCTTAATTTCTAGTCTATTAATATTCATATGTCTGTGTTTAAAGCGGTTTGTAGTAGAAAATGATTTACAATTAACAACCTGATGTGGGAAATAATTAGGAGGTCAGATATTTGCTAGGAACAGCCTTATTTTTGAGTGTTGCAACTAATCCATACACAATTTAATTACACTGCAATCTGATGATGTAGTAAGTAATACAATCGGTTTGTCCTATTTCTATTACATCAAACGTTGCTAAAATATAATAATTTATTCGGTTTCAGACAAAAATTAGGCACACAAGATGCAATTGCGAAAATAACCTCGACATTATACGAGGGTGGTCTAAAAAGTTTCCGACCTCAACGCAAAGATGGCGGTACTCGTCGAGAAAACCTATAATATAATATATAATTTTATTATTTATGGCCGTAAGAGCTTGGGAGATGATGAACGTTCGGGACGTCCAAAAACTGCAAATACTGACGATAACATTGCTTAACTTCACCAAATAGTGTTAGAAGACCGCCGAATTATAGTGAGAGAGATAGCAGATGTTATTAAAATGTCCAAAAAACGTGTCTGTTACATATTAAATCAAGATTTAGACATGAGAAACCTGTCCGCGCCGTCGTTGGGTGCCGCGTTTGCTCACGTTAGACCAAAAACGTGTTCGAATGAACATTTCCAACGCTCTGTTGGCGCAGTTTAGGCGCAATAAATCCAAGTTTTGGCGCCGATTAATTACTGTAGATGAAACTTGGATAAACCATTATACGCCTGAAACAAAAATACAGTCAAAACAGGACTGCAAAGGGGGAACCGGCTCCAAAAAGAGCAAAAACTTTTTTCTCGGCTGGGAAAGTGGTGGCCACTATTTTTTGGGATAGTCATGGAGTAATCTTAATTGATTATCTTCAAAAAGGAAAAACTATTACAGGAGCATACTACGCATCATTACTTGACAAGCTGAAGGCAGAAATTGCGGAAAAATGGCCACATTTGCAGAAAAAGAAAATCCTGTTTCACCAAGATAATGCGCCGTCTCACTCTTCAGCTGTTGCCATGACAAAAATCCATGAATTACGGTTGTAACTGCTCGACCATCCACCTTACTCACCAGATCTAGCCCCAAGCGACTTATTTTTGTTCCCTAATCTAAAGACTGCGCTCAGAGGACAGAGATTTTCGTCAAATGAGAAGGCAATCACCTTTGTGAACAAATATTTTGCAGAGAAAAATGCCGAGTACTATTTGGACGGGTTAGAGATGGGAGCATCGCTGGGAGAAGTGTGTAGAGTTACAAGGAGACTATGTAGAAAATAAATAAAAAACCTAAGAAAAAAATTCTTGTTTCATTGTTAGGTCGGAAACATTTCAGACCACCCTCGTATAATGTTCTTGACCCGGGAAATAAATCGACGGTGCCGAAGAACAATGTCGGATGTGCAAATTTGTCGTTTCGCTGCAGAGCTTTCGTTTCTGCATTTTTACTGTTTTTAAGACCTAGAAACATAGTGTTGTTTGATATTTTTCATTTATCCCTATTTACAGTAAAACTCGCTTAAGAAGTTCCCACTTAAGAAGTTTTCACGCTTAAGAAGTTTTGATTTTTGGTCCCTTGAAAATTCCATACAAAAAACACGATTTTTTCCCACATAAGAAGTTTTAGAGCTAAAACTGCTTCCCGCTTAAGAAGTTTTAGAAATCCGGCGGTAAAATCAACACAAACGAAATATTGTGTCGCAAAATATCTAAAATGAACCTTTTTCCAAGTCATAAATTGAAAGACGTTGACTGAAACCCATACCTAGTACCTGAGACCATAAAACCCTTTGTCGGCCGCCGGGCCGTAAGCCGTAACCGGCCGTAACCAATAAACATCCAATAAATAAACCAAATACCCCGTCTCCTAATCCCCTAACTAGGTAAAATAGCAATGGAACGAATAAACAATGCGGAATTATGTAACAAATATGCAAGCGTCTTTAAGGCCGAAATAACATGAAAGATTATATTAAACTCAACCTTAATGACAACGTGGGCTAGATCTACATTTGCATACATTTGACACCTCCTTCAATAATCTTCCCTTTGATAATGAACATAGAGATGTTTCGTAATATTATTGTATAAAATTTTTATTCCATCGAATTTTTAAAACACGAAAAACTTTTGATAATCTATCGGATCACGGTTAATACGGAATATTTCACCTTTAAATACATAACAACATGATTATATGGCGGGGGAGATGGTAAAATATGCATTATAATTACGTTTTTTTCATTCAAACATCAAAAATTGCCGTGCATCATGTTTCATCTGACATTTGTCGTAAATTAAGTTTGAAGGTTAGGAAATACATATGCATAAATTTAAAATGTAGATTGAAACGAAACTTCGCAAATGATTTTTGTAGTTTTTGTATGCGTTCACAGATTATACATAATTCCAGCGTCAAACAGCTTGTATGATATAACTTTCTGATTCAAGCATCAAGCCATTTATTTATGTGCGAAATCGTAGTTATTCGATGTCTGCTAGTTAGGTAGGACCATAAATGAACCTACAGGCATACAGTGTTGCCAACTCAAATTTTAAAGTAGAGCTAGGCGAAACCCAAAAAAGAGCCAAAAAGGAGCTAAAATTTTGAAAGTGACATAAAGCATGGGGGGGGGGGGGGGTTGTTAGAGAATTTCAGAAAAGAAAAATTCGGGGGCGGACTGCAGAATTTTTGACAAAAAAAAACTTACCCTTTGTCCTTCTTGTTGGCTGCTTTTGAACAACTCATAACAAACACTCAACAATACACTTGTTTGTTTTTATAATTTTCAAAACACAATTATTTTTGATAATATCGATGTCTTCAGGATATTTTTATTGTTTTTTTTATATTTTTTTTTTGTTAGGCAGCGACTAGTCCTCTAAAAAATCTAAGCAGTCGTCCGGTTCCAGTTCCTGTACCATCGCACTGCTAGGACCGGCTTCATCAGGATTTTTTTCATATACAGCCATTTCATAATCCTCGCAACATTTGTTGTGTCGCCTGAGCCCCGATCGAATTGTTAAAATCGAATTAACCATGTCATTGCCAAGTCTATTTCTAGTTTTATTTTTGACTATATTTAACTGGCTGAAAACTCGTTCCACTTCTCCGTTTGACCACGGCAGAGTAAGTACCGAAACTGCGAAAGAGCTGATTTCGTGGAAAGGATTTTCATCAGCGGCATCACAATACTTTAGAACCTCAGCCCAATACTTGACTGTGCTTGATGTGCTTCTCCAGGGTATTAGAGAGATCTTGAACCATTGGACTTCGGCTTTTGCAATGATGTCTGCAGAAATGCCCATTCCGTTCATCAGAGGTGCGATGCTTTCTTTCAGCTGTTTTAAAGTGTTCGAAACTGACAACTGATCTATTTTCCGTAAAACCTCATAATTTTCCGGTAGTCTTTGCTTAAGTTGCTTAATCAGTGAAACAACGAGCTGAGTGCACCTGCTTTTGAATTCTCTCTCGTTTGACCTGAAGTGTCGCGGGACTCGGTCGCTCCGAAGTGTGCGTGTAAACGGCGCTATTTTTAGTAGCTGTTTACTTGTGCAGGAGTTCGGGGAATCTCCTTTTTTGGGAAGTCCTCGTTATTTTGGAATATTATTGCATATATAATTTTTTTTTAATATTATTTCACGTGAATAAGAGCTGAAAAATCTGAAAAACGAGCTAAGAAGCTAAATTACTTTTTTTGGAGCTGACGACGTCGATTTAGAGCCAGATCTAGCTCTAAAGGAGCTGAATTGGCAACACTGCAGGCATATAATATTGAGCTGCGCATATTATTTTCATAAGGAATTTCTAGAAAAGGATTAAAATATCTTTAAAAATACATCATAACAATAGTCTCTCAAATCTCAAATGCCATTGGAGCAAGCAGCAAGCGTGCAAAAAAGTTAAAGTCCGCCAACTAATAAGCAGTTTGCCGCGTAGACTTTGTGAGATTTTTCTGTGCAGTGCCATGGCAGGGTTGCAGTACGCAAACGGTTCTGAGGCAAAGAACCCGCTATCATTAGTTTGCGATTAACAAAATTACTTGCGGTGTCCTTTGATCAAACCGCTTGGTAAAATTAACCACAACAAGTCTTTCTTTCTCCCTCAGTTCATATAGTAAACGAAAGCGTAAAAAAGAGACGGCGTATATCCACAGCTCTGTCTTCAACTGTCAAGTTAAGAGTGAGTAATCACTAACAAGTAAATATGTATAATCCATTGCCTTTACACCAATTTAAAATAAGATCAACAGTATGAACCTTTTGGAATGCTGCAACTTTTACTATCCGAATTCGAGTGGCTTTTTCGAGGGATGTACTTTAACAGTTTTAAAATTGTGTTTACTTTGTCCATGGGATGGTTTTGTTTTGATTTGTAATGTTTAGTCTCGATTTTAACGTTTCACCATCTACACCTTACCACCAACGCTCCATTTCTTCACCCGCTGACCTACGCTTTTTCGATTTTTTACCTACTGAACTCTCTGACCAACGCTATTTTCCACTGACTGTCCTATCTCAACCGCCGACCCACCGCTTTTCCACTGTTTTTCGAGTTATTTTATCCAGTATCATACCGCCGAATATCGCATTTCCCAACCGCCGACCCGCCGCTTTTCAATTGATTTTCGAGTGATTTTTTCCAGTATTATACCGCCGAATATCGCTTTTTTTCGCTACCGATATTTCCCCGCCGACCTCCGCATTTCCACTATTTTCCGATAATCTGACAATTTTTGTGCGTGTTTTTCTATCATGTTTTTATCCGGAGTGCCTAAACCGGTTGTTGTAAAACGAAAACCATTAACGATTTCCCAAAAAATTGAAATCATCAGAGAGTTAGACGCGTCGCGCGGAGAAACGCGCATTCAATTGGCAAAAAGGCTCGCGATTCCGGTGACAACTTTAAATGGAATAGTGGCGAAAAGGGAGAATATCTTGAAACAATCACAGGAAACAGGACCTCTGAATCGCCAGAAGACAAAGTCCAGCAAGTACGAGAAGGTGGAGGCTGTCCTTCTGGAATGGTTCAGACAAAAACGCGCTCTCAACCTTCCACTAAGTGGACCAATAATCAAGGAAAGGGCTGAAGATATAGCACGGAGGCTAAATATTCCATTCACGGCCTCCAACGGCTGGATCGACAGATTCCGGCGACGTGCTAACATTGTGTACAAAACAGTCAATGGGGAGTGCAACAGTGTGAATAAGGAGGTAGTAGACGTATGGAGGACGACCACGCTGCCGGCTCTTCTGGCAGCTTACAAGCCAAGTGATGTGTACAATGCAGATGAATGCGGACTGTTTTTTAATATGTTGCCAGATAAAACATTTGCCTTTAAAGGAGAAGCCTGCCATGGTGGGAAACGGAGCAAGGAGAGGATCACAGTTCTGGTATGTGCCAATGCGGATGGTTCCGACAAGTGGCCTTTATGGGTAATCGGGAAGGCCAAAAACCCAAGATGTTTTAAAAACATCAGGAACCTTCCGTGCACATACCGGAACAATAAATCGGCATGGATGACATGCAAGACTTTCCACGAATACCTCCTCAGCATGGACCGGAAGATGGCTGCACAAGACAGAAAAATAATTTTGTTTGTGGACCACTGCGCTGCACATCCAAAGGACCTTGGATATTTGAAGAATGTAAGGGTGGAATTTCTTCCCGCCAATACAACATCAGTGCTGCAACCTATGGACCAGGGAATAATTGCTTCCCTGAAGCAGCACTTCAGGAAAAAAATGGTCTGTAGGTTGCTACAAAAGATAAATGAAGAAAATCAAATGTATAAATTGGATTTGCTCGAAGCCGTTTGCTTCCTTTCGTCTTCCTGGAACTCGGTGACACAGCAAACCGTTGCCAACTGCTTCAGGAAAGCCGGGTTCCAAGACACGCCAGAAGAGAGGGAGCAGCCTGAAGATGATTTCGATGCCACATGGGATGTTCTCCGGGGAAGAATGGAATTGCCGGAGACATTTTCGGATTACGTCCGAATCGATTCTGAATTGGTTCCTTGTGGAGTACAGGACACATCCGATCTATGCTCCGAGGAACCAGAAGAGGATGAAGAAGATATTGCTGAAGAAAATGAAAACCCCAAGAAAATACCAACCTGTGGGCAAGCACTCGCCCACTTAGATGCCTTTCAGCATTTCTTGATGGGGAGTACAGAAGTGCCCGAGTGCTTCAAGGGTTATTTGGCAGAGATGCAAAATTTTACAACAAAAGAATTTAATAATAGAGTTAAGCAATCTACTATAGATAAATACTTTGAAAAAAAATAATAATTTATATGTAGGTATGTAAATAAACATTTTATAATCAACTATGTTCTACCATTTTTCATTTATTTCACTTTCCCACCTTTTTCTAAATACATAATACTAATTACCATGATAACTAGAAGATGTATATATATATTATTTTTTTTGACCGCTTGGATCATATGAGCTTGTTTTCATGACAATTTAACGTAGGTAGACATAGGAATGACGTATGCCCCGGACTCGAGTTATTAAATGGCTAAAATTGAATCCCACTTAAGAAGTTTTCCCACTTAAGAAGTTTTTTTTCCCCGGTCCCTTGGAAAACTTCTTAAGAGAGTTTCACTGTATTTAATTGTAGAAATATATTATCTAAAACAGTAAAAATGCAGAAACGAAACATTAAACAGCTCTTCTACGAAACCACAAATTTGCACATCCGATATTGTTATTTAGGACCGTCGAAATATCTAAGTAGGTATATTTATCGACTTTCGAAAAGCTTTTGATGCATATGCCACAAGAAACTAATCAAACATATTGGAATCCAAGGAACAGTAAAAGAATGGTTCGTAAAAATTAAAAATATATTGAGCGAACCCACCTATTCGGATTTGGAATCCCTCAAGGAAGAGTCCTAGGTCCTTTATCATTTACCTAAATAAAAGGCTATCAATTTGTACAGCCAGTAAACAAGCACATTATCCATTTCAAATTTACAAACACAGGCAAGTTATTTCTGTCCTTGTTGACCATTCCGAACGCATTGCTTTGTTTACATTGTTAGGAGAGACACGGAGTGCATTCAATGTATAGGAAGTCATAAATCTTAAATATATTAGTGCATACCTTGCATCCAGTAGACGTACTGCGGATTGGTGATGCCCACAAAGTGGCAGATGGCATCTTTGCAACTCTTACAGTCATCCACAAACTTGGTGGGTGTGCATACATCTCCCTCCTGGTAGAGAACAACGTAAGGTATTGTTCATTACAAATGTACTTTAATTACATTATTATATTACTAAAATAAACTTATCTCCATGTGCAACTTTCCATACATCATCAGATCTGTCATACTTCTTCATGTGCACCTTTTATCACAGTAATAAAACACCATCTGGCGTAATAAAAGTTTACTAAATACAAAAATGCTTTACAACAAACTACTTATGTTTTATTTTTATAATTATCAACAATGTTACTACACATTGTTCGTACTTATCTGGTACTCTTTGGTATTATATACAATTAATTATTGAACTCCTTTGTACAACAGGACTCTCTATGACAACTTGTATGTACCTGCTTATATTGTTCGTACTCAGTTTATTATGTTATGTATGCATGTAAATACTTTCAAGGCGTGAATAAATAAAATATATGAATAATTAATAACGTCAAGTCAAAACCTTACCATCAAGTTCAAGATTAATTTTGGATCAGCAAGGATTAATACTGGGTTTGTAAGGTGGCTAATAAAGACTTTGCTGCACAATCAGTTTCACACTGCGGCAGGGGCGGGTGTGTAGAGAAGATGCCAATTTTACCCCCACCACGACTCTCCCTAAATCGCCTTGGATTGCAGGTAAGTGTAAATTAGCTTTTTTTTTTTTTTTTTTTTATATTAACTCCACACAGGAGGCCCTGAAGAAAATAATTTCCCTCAGGGCCTATGTCATCTTTGGGGATGCTGTGTGGAGGGTCTTTTTGTGGAGAGGAAGGAGTGAACATGGGTCTTGAAGAGTCCCATGTTGTAGGAGGGAGGAAACACAGAGGCCGGCAGTTCGTTCCACAGCCGAGCTGTTGAACTTAAGAACGAATCGTAGAAGCGACCTGTTCTCATGTGACAAATGTCAACCGTGTACAAATGTTGGGCGCGCGTTTGGCGTGTATCCCGACTATGCACCGGTGCCGAAGGGATCAATGACGCTAGTTCCTCAGAGCATCTTCCATTGTAATACCGATAGAACAAGGACAGCATACCTACCTGATGCCTGTGCTCTAAAGATTGCAATCCACTTGTTAAGATTGGGGAATCTATCAAACGGACCGCCCGTTTTTGCACAGAGTCAAGGGTTTTTTCAGGTATTTAGGGGCTCCGGACCAGAGATGGCTACCAAATTCGAGAGTAGGGCGCACTTGCGATTTGTACAGGGTCAGCAGTTGTGTACTATTAAAGTATCTGCGGGCCCTGTACAGTACGCCCAGCTTCTGAGAGGCCAACTTTACTCTGGCTTCAATGGAGCCCCCGTACCTGAGCTGGTCACTTATAGTTACACCAAGCATATCAATGGAAGGCCTGTTCGGAAGATTGCTTCCGTTGAAGGAGACTAGATTGTCATTTGGATCCCTTTTAGACGTAATCAGACAGGATTGGGTCTTTGAAACATTAAATTCGACGAGATTATTTTTACCCCAGGAGAAAATACTCTCGAGATAACCGTCCATTCTCTGCTTCAAAGCCCTCCGAGCCGTTGGAGTTTGTGTGCCCTTTGGGGGGTTGTCAAACAAAAAGCTATCATGAACTGTACTGTCATCCGCGTAACAATGAATTGGTGCACATGTCAAAAGGTCATTGATGTGCAACAAAAACAAAGTCGGAGACAGAACCGATCCCTGTGGGACGCCAGCATTTATGGAGTGTAAGGAAGAGGTGAAACCGTCAGCAACCGCCTGAATCGACCTATCCCTTAAAAAGTCAGCAATCCACGTACACAGGGATGCGGGAAGTCCGTAAGACGGCAATTTGTTGACAAGTCCTCGGTGCCAGACCCGGTCAAAGGCCTTGGATATGTCTAGTGCGACCGTTTGGGTCTCACCGTGACGTTCCAGGCACCGCCCCCAAACATGCGTCACATACGCGAGAAGATCACCGCACGAGCGGTTCCGCCGGAATCCGTATTGACGGTCGTTGATAATTTTGTTCTTCTCGAGGTATGTGAGCAGTTTGTCGTTGATCACACGTTCCATCACTTTGGACAGAACTGATGTGATCGCTATGGGGCGGTAGTTGGCCGGGTTGGAGCGGTCACCTTTCTTGGGAATAGGGTGAATGACCGCTTTTTTCCAACCAGAGGGCACAGTGCCACACTTCAGGGACATTTTGAAGAGCTTTGTCAAAACTGGAACTATTTCCGCAGCACACCTCTGCAATACCAGGGCAGGTATTCCATCAGGTCCACTAGCTTTGTTAACATCGAGCCCCCGTATAACGTGGAGTACATCCCGATGCCGGATCCTCAGCTTTTTCATAAAGAAGCCGCAGTGAGGAACCGGCGGCGGAACAGCACCTCCGTCATCGAGGGTCGAGTTTTCCGCAAACATTTTCCCTAATAAGTTAGCCTTTTCGGTGGCGGTGTTTGCTAGTGAGCCGTCAGGTCTGGTAAGAGGTGGCAAACTGGGTTTGCAAAAATTCCGACCTATTGAGCCCGCAAGCGACCAGAATGCTCTGCTGCCATGCGGGCAGGCAGCCAGCTTTTTGCTGATCTGCAGGTCGTGTTCGAATTTTGACCTATTAATGATTCTCTTGCATTCCTTTGCCGATTTGTTGTATGCTGATCTGCTTTCGGACGTTCGAGATGTGTTGTAGGCTCGGTAAGCCGCGTTTTTTCGTCGAACTGCTTCGGAGCATTGTCGACTAAACCACGGCTTTGAGCCCACACCAGTTTCTTTAGTAGTCGATTGTATGAAGCCATCCATCGCCGATTTGATGACTTCACCAATCTCCTGGGCACATCTTGAAGGGTCCGAAGTCCGAAAACAAACAGCTGACCACGGAAAAGCGTTAAAATGGGCCCGCATGCCGAACCAATCTGCTGACCTATAGTGCCACACTTTTCTCCTCAGCCTCTCATTGGTTGGTCTGAAGTTAACGGGGATTGTTAACAGTGGTCAGATGATCCCAGAGGCACTGTGACGTCAATCTTATAACCGTGTGGCACAGTAGTTAAGAATAGGTCTAACAGATTGGAGCGGTGAGTCTGGACATCAGGAACCCTTGTAGGCTCCTGAACTAGTTGCTCTAATCCGTAGCAAATGGCAAAGGATTCCGCCTGTCGGCCAGCCGAGTCCGTTGGGCCTGAGAACTTCAACCATGGTTCGTTATGAACATTGAAGTCCCCCAGAACAATAAACTCGGCCGAAGGGTAGCGGGGCAAGAGATCATCAATAGTATCGCTCAAATGTTTGAAGAGTTCGGAAGTGTCTGATTCGTTATGGTTCGGTGAGCGGTATAGACATGCGTAGAATCTTGCCGTACTGGCAAGATTGACGCGCACCCACATTACGTCGAATCTGGAGTTTTCCAGACTCAATAGTCGCACACAGTTGACGTCAGCTCGACTATAGAGGCAGACTCCTCCTTTGGGTCTGAACTTGCTTGCAAGGGTAAAGCCCGGGCAGTCCAGATAGGAGGAGTCTGGCGGCTCGGCTATCTGAGTTTCGGATAGGAAGAGAAGGTTGGGACGTTGGGATAAAAGATGGTGATGAACGGAATTTAGATTTGTGTGCAGGCCGCGAATGTTGGCAAAATTTACCAATAGTTTTGGCCCGCACCGGGGACGCCTGCTACTCGCCGCTGTAACGATGTTAAGTTTGTTTTGTTGTAAGTTCATGATTTTAAGTTTTTTTTTTTTTTTTTTGTAAGGGTATGAGGTGAAAGGAAGGTCTGGAAAGGAAAGGTATGAGGGGTGGGTAGGAATCTGGGGTTCAGGCTGTCCAAGAGTGATGAGCGTTTGGTTCCAGCTCACCCACTGCGGTGCTAGGCGATAGGCTGGGAGAGTCCGGCTGGAGAGGGCATCCAATGCGCCCCAAACGCTGCTGCTGGGTCCCCTCCGGTCACGGACCGGCACAACAGCAGTGGCGGGGTTTTTTCACTCGCTGATGGGGCAGCCCACCCTTAGTCGTGAGCCTGAGGGTCGGGCCCCTGTACTATCGAGCGGCCCGGACAGCGGTAACCGGTTGTAAAGGGTCTCCCTCAACCAGCATCTCCCAACCGGCCCGCCACGCAGAAGGTCGGCCGACGCACCCGCCACCAAGACCCGGGCAAACCTTAACCCATGAACCCGGGTACCCCTGCTAAGTCACCAAACGTAGCGAACCACTTGGGGTGACCTGTGGCAGAGGTGTTGGTCATCCAATAAATGGTTCCCAGGGCGGCGGTACCCATTCCCGCCTACCAAATTAAGCTAATACTAATGTTTAATTTTAGAGGGATGTGTAATGTTGTCAACAGATGTCACTTTGATTTTACCATGGCAACCAGATTGTTTTATTTATCAATTTAGTAGTTTCCTGTTTTACCATGATAATCAATTTTAAAAACTCTACAATGAACAGGTTGTCACAGGACCGTCCTTGTGTTTTAATATTATAAAAGCAAATGAACTGGAAATTTAAAAGGAATGAGTGCAATATTTAACAACTAATAGTCATATATTGACTTAGAATAACACCAATCTTAAATAGTAATACCTACATACTCGTAAGGTACGGAATATTACAACAGACAAAAATAATTAATTATGAAATACGTTTGAAGTGGCTTAAACGTAAGCGGCAACTAATTGCCTGCGTACAATATAAAATGAGTGGTATACATTTCAGTAAGGCATTTTTGAAGATTTCGTTTCATCACTAATACGGAATCTCTCAATATGTCTACAACATTCCTAAATCCATACCAAAATTATATAGTCAATTTCTAGATGAGTGACCGTAATAATTTGTTTTAAAATTGTCACAGTAAGAGGTAGCATTTTGTCTCTTATCTCTGGTTTATTTTGGTGAGAATTGAGGGCTGCAAATTTCATCATTAATAATGTTATAATCCGCCTTCTGATAAAATTAATGTTTTGAACTGGAAAATTCAGCTTAAAATTAATAAATGTGAGAAATGTACCCTTTCTAGAATGTACTTTATAAAATGGTCTGTATGAATTGTCTCGCGATGTCCTCTCTTTTGTCCGGATTCCAGTAATTGGTAATGGTAACATTGTACGTACGGCATAATCGCAACTGCAGTTTTTGACACCAGCCGCCTTGTAGTTGTTATCCCCGATGGAGGCCAGGTAGAGGCACACCACCACGCCCAGTCCGAGCACACACACCTCAAAGGCCCACGGGAAGATGGGGAAGAACAGGGTGGACTTGATGCTTCCCACAGCCCTGGAATCATTAGTTATACTCATTCAACAGATGATCCCAAATAAGATGATTAATTCAAACAAAACTGACACTTTAAGAACTATAACTCGGAACCTCTACTGTGCCGACCACCGCCTGTCCTAGCTTGGATATAAGACCCAGATAGCAAAACACCCAACAGTGGAACCTAGTGGTGGCCAGCTAATATGTGCTCCCGAGCGCCCAACAACCAACTAAATTTCACACATGGCTAATCACAGTACAAAACTCGGTTCGGTTATAATATCTCATACAAAAGGTACCTATTAAGCGCGTTTAACTTGCAGACCGACTGTTACTTGTGCCTATGTTTAAAGCAGTTCGTTTTCGATTGCGATCCAAAATTTGACTTCTTTGTTCACGTATTCTGTGGAACATTCGAAAGCGTGGGTACATACTATTCTTTGCAAATATTACCATTTTGAGAACGGCTTCCGGATCCTTACCACCACATCAGAAGGAACGGTTTGTTCAGTAGAATGTTAAACTAAAACGTCAAGTGTGATATTATTGTCGATATTTACCATCTTCAATTTACCATCTGCTCTTTTTCAGCAAATGTTTCGCTTACAGCTTTCTTCGATATAAGCATACAAGATAAAATATGTCATTTAGAGGTAAGCGATGGTCAGTTTAGTTATTATCAGTTCAGTCAGTTGAATTGAAAACCTTTCTTGCTCTCCGAAAGTTTTGAAGTTTTGAAGAATTGCAGGTTAAATCGATTATATATATCTATTATTATTTAGGTATATCAATTGCAGGTTATACCAACTTATCATTACTTTTGTGTTTGTTCATCGTATAAATTTTAAATGAGTTTGAATGTGGAATATATTAAGAACAATAGGTCGAGTTTTAAAAACAAAGTGATAATAAAAAAATTAAATAGTGATATGCAAAATTCCCTCAGTTTCTCAGACGAGGTGGAATTTTAATATAAGGACAATAATTAAAACCCTTGGTACTAATCGCGAATCCCTAATGAGTACATGGAGACGATTTTGGAATCCGACAATGACAGCAATACTATCCATCAAGCTGATATGCTCTTACGCTATCCCAAAGATGAAACATTTATTTATTGGTTGAATTTTTTCCAAAAATTTTTTTTTGACTGGACCGGCTTGGCTTTACACATTATTTTTTTATAATGTGTAAAAATATAACACTAGAAAAATTACAATACATTGGTAAGATAAACCTAGTTTCTGTAGTTAAATTATATTAAATTTGGTGTTCTTCTTTCTGAAATAAATTGGATAATGATATATTTTATGTTTGGTGAAAGATGTATTGAAAAACAATAAACAACAACATCTTTATAGTCATTACCCAAATGTTGTATACGGTGAACGGGGGTATAGAATTGTGATTATGTGTTGGAGTTATCACAATAGAACGGTACATAATGCCTCGATGTTGGTTTGCGAGGATAATTTGCGTTCAGATAATTTTAATAAATTGAGTTGACACAGTAGATAATCATAGTTGACACATTCCCTTGTAATACCCATTCTGAAATTAATAAATTTTAATAATTTATTTTGAATTCTTTCTATCGTGAGTGAATGACTAGCGTAACTAGGTGCCCACACTGTCGAGTTGTACCCAATTTGACTCCTAACCAATGACATATACACATAATGACTAGCGTAACTAGGTGCCCACACTGTCGAGTTGTACCCAATTTGACTCCTAACCAATGACATATACACATAATGACTAGCGTAACTAGGTGCCCACACTGTCGAGTTGTACCCAATTTGACTCCTAACCAATGACATATACACATTTTTATAAGTTTGAATATTTTTAAATTGGCTGCAAATTCTTATTACAAAACCCAATATTTTCAAAGCTTTATTTGATGTAATTTCAATATGGTTTATAAAATCATTTTTTGATCAAAGTTTACACCTAAATCATTCACCTCGGTTACAGCGGTTAGAACTACATCATTGACGGAGTAATCATAAATTGTTGGATTTTTTATTCTATGAAATCTCACAATAAGGAAGTTGAGTGAAAAATATTTTGACTGATAAAAATATGTTCATGTAGATCAAAAAATATCGATTCTAAATATATAAATATATTTCTATATTATTATTCTTAGAATTAGTTAAACGTTCTTGAAAAACCATTAAATAGCAATAGACTGTATACGCTCCACGATTGGTCGAAAGAATTCTGACGTCACATGTGTCGTGACTTGTACGTACAACGGATCACCTATGGTGCATCTCTTTCTATTACATGAGAGATGGTCGGTTTAGATGAGAGAGGTGTATAGGCCAAACGTTTATTTGGGTCAAATCACAGCCGGTCGTTGAGTTAAAGCTTCCAAGTAAGTATATCAAATTATTACCTAATTGTGTTCATTTGTACGTTACGATAAATATAATACATTTTTACAGTATAATAATAATTGCGTACTAGCAGTTAAAAACCCGCTCCTCGGGTTTTTTTCTGCTAGGCCCTGCGGGCGACTCTTAGTTGGGCTTCGCCCATTTTAAGTGATATTAACAACAGTTACATTTAATAGATAGATATTAGGACATTCACAGAGAGAGGGTGAGTATATATATTGTTAAAACACGGAACAGGAAGGAGTTAATTAATAATAACATGCTAAATTTACGCATAATAAGAATGACAGTTGTTTGAATAAATGAAATTTTACGTATTTGTGATGGATTATTTCAAATGAAACACTATTATTGACTACATGTCTACAACTGATATTAACTGTTATCGTACCTAATATAATTAGCTCATAGGAGACTTGCAATGCTTAAATATGTGTTACAACCGTCAATGTCTATAAGTTTAATCAATATCGTTTAGTTCGTCACAATTAAAGATAGTTATAACAAAGTTGAATTAAATAATAGATTATTACATATTGATTAATTGTACCCGTGTTTATGAATAAAAGGAGGGTAATTGTGCGATGAGATTAGCAGTCGGTTTAATTAAAAAGGTGTTAATTTTACTCCAACTGGTGGTAATTCTTTACCTACAAATGTTACTGTATCTAATAAAGTTTAAAGTTAGATTATATATACACCTTTATCAGGAGGGTAAAAATCTCATATTCAGATCTAGTCTAGGCTATTCAGATCTAGTCTCACTAAACACGGCTAAAGCCATTTGGAGCAACGTTTCAATTCTGAATGGTGGTCTTACACCAGGGCGATACTGGTAGTATCTTCCACTCTGGAACGTGCCGCAAATATACTATATATTATTTTTAATTAATTAATTGTGAAATAACACAAATTAATCAAATAAAATTTATTTGCGCACGCCGGGTTCGAACCCGCGACCTTCGGAATGGCAGTCCAATGCGTTACCACTGGACTATGCCGGCCGTCAAGTGCCTTATTATATGGTAAACAAAAGATGAAATATTTAAAAGCCATCACCACATTATAATATATAATATTATAATGAGTAGAGAATAATTATCATGTCATGCGAAATCAATAAATATACCTGCACAAAACTAGTTAGGTTATGGCGAAATGTCAGATGGTTAGAATCTGATAGTATTATTACGCCAGCGTCTGGACGATCTAGGCCCTCTGATTGGTCGAATTAAAATTGTCTGTTTCGGGTAAATTCAGCTAAATTGAAAATTAAGACACGATTCCATACTAAAATAGGATCGCCCCATAATAATACGAGATTTCTTCAAAAGCATCGTTTCTGCTCATATAATTTTTGGATAATATCGAAGAAAATATGTTTTAGAAAAAGTTCATAATCCATTGGATTAATTACATTACAATGAAAATTCTCCACAGTTACGTGATTATGTTTGACGTTTATAAAAATTCACGCGTTTCTTCAAGATGGCCGACAGAGCGCACCTCTGGCGGTTTAAAAACGAACCAAATGCCTGGCGCGAATATTTAAATATGCAGCTCACAATACTTGACTACTTACCATTAACAAGCGTTTTATAAGAAGATTTCTTCTGGAAGCTTAACACTTTGTAATGGCATTTATCATTATCATTTATATATTTTTTTCTTATTAATTATATCTGATTTTATATTGGCATGTTTTCTAATTTCTAAAATTTCAAAACTATTTATTTGCGATGCTTTATATCCTGAGTGAAGTATTTTAAGACCTGAATTTTTATCGAAAGTGTGATCATTATTTAAAAGATTATTTGCAAACTCAGATTCACTATTTCCATTTAGAGCCCTGCGATATTCTTTAGTTCTGACTTCAAAGTTTCTATTGGTTCTACCTTTGTAAAAGAAATTACAATCATCTCAATTGAGTTTTTAAACTCCTGATTTTTTTGTTTGAATTTTGCTATCTTTATTATTAAGAATATATTTCTTCATTGTTATTAGTGTAAAACGCCAGTTGAATGGTACCAGGATTGTTTATATATATAATTTTAGAAGTATCGTTATCCACAAACAGAATTCTACGCCATTGTTTATTTCTATCTTTAGAAAGACCGTTTGAAGAGAATGTGTTTAATTTTTTTATTTAGTATTTCAACTACCAATTTATTAGAATAACCGTTATTAAATGCTATTTGTCGTATGAATATATTGTTTTATGGTTATATGCTATTTGTTTTTTTCAGGTCTTAAAATACTTCACTATAAATAATTTTGAAATTTTAGAAATGAGGAAACATATTAATATAAAAGCAGATATAATTAACAAGAATTTTTTTTATAAACTCTCTTTTAAATATTTTCCCACTCAACTGGTCTTTCCCGTCTAACGATATTGTAATTCCTAATTATTATAAACCCAGCCTACTCTTACCCCTCCCCCCTCCTTCCACTTCTTCTTTCCCAATTGCAATCTATATTTAATTTTTGACTTCGGTGTATACACAATAAAATGTAAACATTATATTTATTTATTTATTGGACAATTTGCATAGCGCCGCTTTGGTGAGATGTCACCTCAGGGGCGCTATATTGTAATAATCTACCTTTATATATAGATTTTTACTCTCCTGATGAAGGTGTATATATAATCTAGCTTTAAACTTTATTAGATACAGTAACAGTTGTAGGTAAAGAATTACCACCAGTTGGAGTAAAATTAACACCTTTTAATTAAACCGACTGCTAATCTCATCGCACAATTACCCTCCTTTTATTCATAAACACGGGTACAATTAATCAATATGTAATAATCTATTATTTAATTCAACTTTGTTATAACTATCTTTAATTGTGACGAACTAAACGATATTGATTAAACTTATAGACATTGACGGTTGTAACACATATTTAAGCACTGCAAGTCTCCTATGAGCTAATTATATTAGGTACAATAACAGTTAATATCAGTTGTAGACATGTAGTCAATAATAGTGTTTCATTTGAAATAATCCATCACAAATACGTAAAATTTCATTTATTCAAACAACTGTCATTCTTATTATGCGTAAATTTAGAATGTTATTATTAATTAACTCCTTCCTGTTCCGTGTTTTAACAATATATATACTCACCCTCTCTCTGTGAATGTTCTAATATCTATTTATTAAATGTAACTGTTGTTAATATCACTTAAAATGGGCGAAGCCCAACTAAGAGCCGCCCGCAGGGCCTAGCAGAAAAAAACCCGCGGAGCGGGTTTTTAACTGCTAGTCATATTTATCATAGTGTGCTCGCTCCGACTTGAAGATTAACCTATCTTTCTTTGAAAACTTCATTCGCCAACTCGAGGGCTTTGGGGGTAGACGTGTCGTTCAACGTTCTATGATCTACAGACGTGCGATTCTGTGCAAATATTTGAATCTATAAAGATAATTTTTATGCGTGTAAAGTATATCAGTTAATAAATATTGTTTTTTCAAAGATGGGAAATACACGAAAGACATCCCGTATATGAAAGAAAAAATTATATCTCATAAAATTATATCCTATCTAATAGGTGAGAAGAAAAAAATACAATATTTGATTTATAAGCTTATATTTATTATAAACGATAATTTACTATAAAAATTAATAATTCATATTATTATTTATGGCTTTATATGGCTTTTTATGGCTTCCCTAATTTTCATATATACCGCACGGACAGAAATTCTAAAACAAGTGCCAAAAACTTTGATGAACTACAAATATTGATGAAAAGCTTAAATTTAAAATGGGATATTATTATTCTTACTGAATGTTGGCTAACTGATAAATACTACCCCCTACAAATTGGGAATTATGTCCCTTACTCTACAATAATGAACAACACAAAAAATGATGGTGTCATCGTATATATTAAAGAAGATATAGAAGCTGATGTCAGAGAGATCTGTATCAATAATGCAAACTGTCTAAGTATATCAATCGGTAATGACACAACAATACTCGCAATTTATAGATCTCCTTCTACACAAAATCTAGAACCATTCCTCAACTCCTTATCTAATCAACTAAGTCTACTAAAAAGAACTAAAGATGTATTTATCATCGGTGATATAAATATTGATATTCTTGAAAATGGCCATCCAAAAAAATTTGATTATATGCAAACACTAGCATACCATGGATATAAAAGCCTAATTGATGAACCAACACGTGTATATAATGAAAGCAAAACTTGCATTGATCATATCTTTTGTAAAACTAATAGAAAAACTCAAGCCATTATTTGTACTACCACACTGACAGACCATTATACAATAATTCTATCTATTACAAAAAAAAATACATATGTAAACCAAAAAAAGAAATCACTCCTAACGAAATCTGAAACAAATTGGGAAAACGTCAAATGCGAGTTAACAGTGAATGACTGGACAAGCCTTCTGGAAAAAGATGATACTGATACTGCTTGGAGTTATTTTATAGAAGTTTTACAGAACATTATCCACTGGAACGATTTCGGTCGAAAAATCGACCACTTTTATTTTTCTGCGATTGATATCGGTCCAAAAATGGACCGATTTTTCTACCATTCGTAAAATATTTATTGTAATTATTTAAAACGTTTCCATGGCCAGCTACTTGTTTTATCGAATAGCTGATAATATATTCTCTATGTCTATGAACTTATCCGTTGTCTTTGAAGTGTTATTTAACGAGTTTTTGCGGTTTTTATGGCGTCCTGTCAGAAAACAAAATAATAACTTCTAACTTTTGAAGAGATCTTATTATGCAAAAAATTATTTTTCTATTATATTCTTGAATCTGTGATTATCAAACAGGCCATAGAGAACATAAAAACGTAGAAAATATTCTATAAAGATTTTTAAAACTGCCACTGGCGGCAATTTCAAATTACAAAAACGCAAATTTCGCGCATTTATAAAGTTTAAGATTTTTTAATAATTTATCTATCAATTCTAAAAATATAGAAGAATTATTAAAATATAGGTGAATTCATTGGCTGTATAGCACTACAATCAGTTTTATGTCTCCGTATTAAAATTCGGAGGTTTGATTTTTTTAATGTTGGCGGAAAATATTCAAAATCGTCGCCAAAAAACCGCGAGCAATCGGAGAAAAAAGTTTTTTGACGCACGATCGTTCGAGTGGTTATCCTATCAAACACCAAAACCATAGAAAAAAAGTTATCTCATAAAAATTTACACATTAAACCTTGGATTAGTCAGAATATTATAAACTCAATCAGAAAAAGAGATGAACTGCACAAAAAAGTCAAAAACAACCCTTATGATATCCTAACACTTCGATTCTACAAAAGATATCGTAATACATGTAAAAATGTAATACGTTATGCTAAAGAAACATTCTATAAAAACAAGATTGATGAAATTAATAATGATTCACGTAAACTCTGGCAGATCATAAATGAAATAACTAATGCTAAAGCCTCACATAATGACAATAGCATTAAGGAATTAAACATTGATGAGATTCCCACATCTTTTACAGAACACCCGGACAAACTTCTTGACTTTATAAACAACTATTTTTGCAATATAGGCTCAAACTTAGCAAATAAAATTAAACAAAATTCAATTAGTACTATCGAAAATACAGTGAGGATTGACGATGTAAATCAAGAAAACAGCCTCAATATTGTCAAGATAACAAGTGATGAAATAAGAAATATTATAGCCTCCCTAAATATAAATACTTCATCGGGAAATGAACTGATATCAAGCAAATCAATTAAATATCTACAAAATGAGTTAATCCACCCACTGACGTATCTTATAAATCTGTCAATATCAAATGGTATTTTTCCTGCTTGTCTTAAAATTGCTACGATCATTCCAATATATAAAAACGGTCCCAAAAATGATGTATCAAACTATCGACCAATCAGTATTTTAACTACACTATCAAAAATATTAGAAAAAGTTATAAAAAAACAAATGCTTACATTTTTGGATTCTAATAAAATATTATCATCTACGCAGTATGGTTTTAGGGAAAACCTGGGTACTGGTGACGCTATAGCTAATGTAACAAATACAATTATTAGAAAATTGGATGAAGGCAAAAAATGCCTAGCAGTTTTCATTGATCTTCAAAAAGCTTTCGATACCATTGACCACGAAATACTGTATTTAAAATTAAAAAAAAATGGAATAACCGAAACAACCCTAAACCTACTTAGAAGTTACTTAACGGGAAGAGAACAATTTGTACAAATTGGTAAAAGAAGGAGCAAAACTCTACCAATTAAGTACGGTGTCCCCCAGGGAAGCGTATTAGGACCTATACTATTTCTAATTTACATAAATGACCTTATGAATCTTCCCATCAAAGGAAACATAATGAGCTTTGCAGATGACACTGTAATTTTATTCCATGAACAAGATTGGACAAGCACATATAAGGAGGCTGAACATGGCCTAACTGTTCTTCAAAACTGGCTTAAAGCAAACTCCCTTACATTAAATGTGAATAAAACCAAATATTTAATTTTCTCCAAAAACAAAAGAGGACAACCAATGAATGAGCATATACTCAAACTACATGAATGTCAAAAAAAATTTCCTCAATGTTCCTGCTCGATTATAACTCAAACCAAAAGCATAAAATATCTTGGTATTGAAATTGACGATAAACTACACTGGGATTCACACATTGATCGAACTTCAAAAAAGTTAACTAAACTCATCTACTTCTTCAAAAAATTACGGAACATTTTGTCAGCTAGGGATTTAAAGAGAGTTTACTATGCTTTATGCCACTCCAAATTGGAATATGGAATAATAGGATGGGGCTCAGCAGTATCAAAACATATAAAACAGCTGAAGGTAACTCAGAATTGCATCATAAAGACCATACTAAAGGTTCCCATAAGGACATCAACAACAGAAATTTTTAAACAATTTGACGTTCCAAGCATACAGAAAATCTATGCCAAAAACATTTTGGTACAACACCTCAAAAATAATTCTCAGGAAAACACCTCACATACTCATAATACCAGAGCCAAACAAACAGAGATACTAACTATACCAAAGTGTAACTCTACCTTTGGACAAAGAAGCTCTGAATTTTTAGCAGTAAAGGTATATAACAAACTCCCACTTAGTATCAAACAAATCAAAACAAAAAACAACTGCATTAAGAACATTAAATCTTGGCTTAAGGAATTACCGGAAAAAGAACTTACTAGCATATTTAAAACATCGTCGTAGAAGTTTCTGGAAACCCTTACCCAAAACATGGAGTCATACCATAGAAGTCGCTGAATAACTTATCCAAAACCTAGTCCCCCTCAGCACAGGATCTCCTAGTGAGGAGGACTATGAATATAATCAACATCTATTTTTTATATATATATTCTTATAAAAATGTAAAAAAAATGTATAATATAGCTACTAAATAAAAAAATAAAAAAAAAAAAAAAAAAACACGAGGGGGTGGTGAAACCATTGCTATCTCAAAAAATCTCAGTTCCTCAAAAATATCCATGAAGAACCCAAGCATCGAGCAAATTTTTGTCAAAGTGAACACTTCTAGCGGAAAAATAATAGTGGGATGTGCGTACCTACCTCCAAATTCTGACGTTCAATGCTACAGCAATCACTGTGAAGAGGTTGAATCAATTTGCGCCCAATACCCTCATACAATATTACTTCTAGTTGGTGATTACAACCTGCCACATTACGACTGGTGTAATATAAGTACTGACAGTTATTGTTCCAATGTTAAAATTCGTGATGTTAGAGATATGGCCCTGTTCTTGGGACTAACTCAGTGTAATTGTGTTCATAATATAGGTGGCCGTAGGTTGGACTTGGTCTTGTTCAATGTGTCTGATATCTGTGTTGTGAGAAGTACAGAAATACTTTTGCCCGTCGACGTACCAAAAATTGAAGACCTCTATAAAAAAGATGCAATATTACAAATATATAAAGAAACTGTAACAAAAAAACTTAAATTCAACTCATCCTTAAGGCATAATTTTAACATCAAAATTCCTCTATTTTCAAAACAACAAATGCACAATAATTACATTTACAAAGGCATAAGATATTTTAATAGTCTTCCCGAAGAAGTGAAAAAAATACCAGATTTTATTTTATTAAAAAAAAAAGGTTAAATTTATCTTTAAAAAAAATTAATATCACCTTTCAAATGTTATAACTTCAATTTCATGTTACAACTAAAATTAACGTCACAATCCTCTTTTATGTTTATATCTATTGTACTGTATTTATGTTAATTACTGATATAAACATGAAATAATTGTGAAATAACTCCTACGCCAAGCTCAAGAGCTAGCACTCTTCATTGGAGTAGAAATTCAATAACATATGTTTTTCACTATTACCTATTATTACCTAATTTTATGTACAATGTAACAATGTTATAAGTTAAACAATAAAAAAATAAAAAAATAAAAAATAAAAAATGTTTACCATCCGCCACTAGAAATATGTATGTCTAATCTTAAACCAATTCCCACTGTAAAAAAGATAGAAGAAACTCGCAATTTCAAAAAAGCAGACTTTGATCAAATTTCTAACTTTCTTAAACAGAGTGACTGGTTATTTTTAGACACTGATGCTGATATTAATGTACAGCTTGTAAAATTTTACTCCATTGTTAATTCTGCAATCAAAAATTTTGTACCTTTGACAGTTTATAGGGAAACTGAATTTCCGAAATGGTTCTCAAAAGAACTGATTGACTTAATTTACGTCAAAAAAATATCGCACAAGAGGTTCAAACAAAGTCGCCTTGCTATCGATTATATTGCCTTTCAAAAAATGAGGGCAGAATGTAATAAGCTCTCTACTAAATTTTATAACAGTTACATGTGTGTTGTCGAAGGCTCTCTCATAGAGGACTCAAATTTCTTTTGGAAATATGTTAAATCCCAAAAAGAAAATGGAACTTATGTACCTAGTACTATGTCATTCGATTGTAAACAATCACAAAATCTACAGGAAACTATTAATCTGTGCTGAGTTTTTTAGTGGTGTATATGTTAGTAAAAGTGTAGACAGTAAGTACTCTTGTTCCAATTTGGTTGAAAACCTTGATATATCTGACTGTACAGTAACTATAGAGGACGTTATATCTAAGCTGAAGAGTCTCGATTCCCGCAAATCCGCAGGACCCGATAAAGTTCCACCTAGATTTCTAGTTAATTGTATGCATTCATTGTCACATCCCATAGATAAGTTATTTATGAAGTCACTCTCATCAGGTGGGTTTCCTGACCTTTGGAAGTTTAGTCATTTGACGCCTATTTTCAAAAAAGGAAATAAGACCGAAGTAACAAATTATAGGCCAATATGCATATTGTATTCTTTACCCAAACTTTTCGAAAGCCTAGTACTGGACAAGTTGATATCTCAATTTAAACGAGTAATCTCACCAATTCAACATGGATTTATTAAAGGAAGATCAACGCTTTCCAATTTAATATTATACACTAATGATATCGTTAATGGCTTTATCACATCATATCAAACTGACTCCATATATACTGACTTCAGTAAAGCATTTGATAAAGTGAACCACAGAATCTTAATACGTAAATTAAAATTGTTGGGAGTGAGAGGGAGCATGTTTGAATGGTTTAAGAGTTATCTGTTGGGAAGGTACTTAGCGGTAAAGGTTGATTCATTCACTTCTTACAAATTTGCGGCATCAAGTGGAGTACCGCAGGGATCTCATCTGGGCCCAATATTATTTTGTTTGTTCATCAATGACATAGTATATCCAGTTATATTCAATTTTTCAATTAAGTCCTAAATCCTGTATCTAAATTTCGCCAATAAACAATTAGATAATGTTAATTTAAGTGTTAATCTCAAGTGACCTACCAGGTAAGTATTGTACTGTATATTTTCTGCATAAATAGTTAAGTAATAACATAGATCACTGTAGAAATGTATTATAAGTTTGTACAGCGCCCTTGAGGTGTTTTTGCACAAAAACGACGCTATACAAGTCATCCAAGTATTATTATTATTTATTATTAAATATTTTTAGCAAAGTCAAAGTTCTGTTATTTGCCGATGATTTGAAGATCTACAGAATAATTAAAAATGATAATGATCGCGCTATTTTGCAGTCGAATCTGAATAAACTATTTGCTTGGTGTTCAGAAAATGATTTGCAACTAAATATTAGTAAATGCCAGATTATTAGTTTTTACAAAGGTAAAAATCCTCTTCATTTTTCTTATTTCATTAATGGCGCTAATCTTCTTCGAGTTTCACAGATTCTAGATCTCGGTATCTTATTCCACGAAAGTCTACAGTTTAACTTACACATCGATGAAACTACTAGCGATGCAATGAGAATGCTCGGTTTTATTTTGAGAATGGGGGCAAAGTTTAAAAATGTGTTAACTTTAAAACATTTATATTGCTCATTAGTACGAAGTAAATTAGAATATAATTCAACAGTATGGTCACCGTTCTACAAAGTCCATTCTCAAGCCTTACAAAAGGTACAAAATAAATTTCTTCGGTACATCAATTTTAAAATGAATATTTCCATCGAATTTAATAATTTATAAATTATAATAACTTACGTACCGAAACCAGACTTCTCAAACTATCGGATAGAAGAGTTCTAACTGATATATTATTTTTATTCAAAATTATCAAATCTCTCATTGACAGCCCTGAATTATTGGAATTAATTTATATGAATGTACCTGCCAGACAAACTCGAAGCATAGACACTTTTAATTGTAACAATAACCTCAATACTAACTACTCTATGTATTCACCAATTCCAAGAATTCATCACCTTGCAAACAAATATTGTAAACTTATCGATATATTTGGTATTATTTACTTTGTGAGTTTCAAAAGGCAACTAATTGCAGACCTATTTGCTAGTTATTAACGTGTATTATTTATTAGCTTTAAAAAAAAAGGTCTTGCCTTCATACTTCGATTTACTTTACCATATTATTTTCCAATTACCTTATGAGTAAATTACATTTAGCTATTTTACCCATGTACATGGGTAAAACACTTACATACATATACTGTCAACTTACTATGTAAAAGCCCAATACGGCGTTAATAAATAATAAATAAATAAACATGATTTCAATGTGACGCTTAATACATATAACTTCCTAAATAAAGTTCAGTTAAAAGGTGAACTCTGTGCATTTTACGCCTGCGACGATTTTTCAAATGCTGACGGCCTAATTTTATAACTTTTTTATAGTACTTGTTTATTAGACGACTTTTCCGAGACTGCGAAATTACTAAAACTTGTGTGCACCATTCCAATGACCTCAGTTGAAAGCGAAAGATCTTTCTCGATGTTAAAAAGAATAAAATCCTTTTTAAGAAACACTTTGAGCCTGGACAGACTGAACGCACTGTCAGTGTTAAGCATTGAAAAAAGGATAATTCAGTCCATGCTTGATTTCAATACAAAGGTATTAAAGGTATTCGCTAAACCACATATTTTGTCCACCGGCCGCCATTGGTGGAACCATCTCCTTGCAAATATCTAGTGGGTCCAGGAACAGGCCCTGCAAAAAATGTGTATTTACAGTCTATGTGAGGGACTCGTACCTGCTAGCTTCCTTGATGAGCGCCACTGCAAGCACAATTCTCTTCCTCAGGAAGATGAGCATGAGCAGCACGATGGCCAGCGTGATGCATGTTGCAATCATGATTACCAGCCACGTCTCCTTCATGGACGTGATGGACTTGGCGACCGCGTTGGCATTGGTATTCTGCGACAGGACATCCGGGTTGTCGCGGAAGTAGATGTACTGGGTGTACGACAGGTAAACGCCTGGAAGTTGCAATTAAAAGTATTAAACCTTGAAAGTTCAGTGTTTTGGTCAAATTTCTAACCTAAAACCTTCAGTGTGGTACAAACAAGTGTCAAGAACCCTCCACTGTAGGGTTCAATCAGAGGGAAATCAGGCCCTATGTCCCCTTTGGCTTATGGCCTCTTTGGGAATGCTGCATTGGAGGGAATCTGGAGTGAACCTGAATGTCAACGAAGTCTTGAAAGGACCTATGTTGTTGGAAGGAGGAAACACGAGTTTTTATACAGAGTCATTAAAAGTGATTCAATTCAATTTGTTTATTCCTTTAAAAACATTACAAAATTACATTTTATTTCGTTTTCAAGTACATTTGTAAAATGGTATTACATAATAAGTAAGCGGTGTATAAACTATACCAGCATCAATAGAGCTTGCCTGTTAAAGGCAGCTTCACCTTCAGCTAAATATGTCGAAGACTGCTTTCCCCACCGGCATGACCATTGGCAAGTTAGTCCTGCACGCCGGGAGATAAAACAGTCTATGCTGTCGGTGACGGAGATAACCATCAGGAACATAGAGACTAATACTCTCCATGATAGTCGGATTTTCAAACCATCCACGAATCAGTTTGAAGAAGTGTGATACAATATGCACATCTCTTCTGACCCGTAGATGGTTCATACCGAGCATGCCCAAGAGAAACTCTCTCCAACATGAGGGAATACTTCACCTGATGTGGGCTCCAAACCACCGACCCACTCTCAAGCCTACTCCTAACCAACGCAATGTATAGCACTTGAAGAACCCGGGTGTCTCTAAAATTCATCGCAGTGCGTAGGACGAAGCCCAGCATTTTCAGTGAAGCACTACACGTCATTTCGATATGAGTATGAAATGTCAGCCTACTATCAAACATGATGCCAAGATCTTTCATAGTGGAGACACGTTTTAAACTTCGGGCATTCATGGTATACCGGTAAAACCAAGTATGACGTGCCCGTGTGAAAGAAAGAATGAAACATTTAGAAACATTGAATTCGATCCGATTCCGTTTACTCCAGTCAACAATTCTATTAATGTCCGATTGGAGTCAAATGCAGTCTTCTAAAGTTTTAATTTCCAAGAATAGTTTTAAGTCATCAGCAAAAAGAAGTGACCTGGAATGCAGAATATTTTCTGTAATATCGTTAATATAACATCGTCATAGTATCGTCATAGTAACAATAAATATCGTCATAGTAACAATAAATATCACTGACAGCTGTCGAGTTTTTTCTGTGTCTTACTAGAAACTTATAAATAGAACAAAAAAAAACAGTGTTTTTAAACAAGTTTCAGTATACTGCAACATAATTTAGTGCACTACGTTATTTATTAATAATCATTTCGAAATCATCGTAAATATTCACCATTATTATAAAATTTATAAATCAATTTGTTTAATAATCAATTGTGCACAGTGTTCCCTACGTCTCGCTCTAACAAGTAACAGGATAAGGTATTCTCTCCCTCGCACTTACTGGATAACACTTGTGGACGCTCCCGCTACCTACTTGAGTTAATTACCTGTACATTGCGAGCAGGGTTGTCACTCATATTATTTTCTTATAAAAAAAAAAATTTTAAATTTAACTTTCGAAATGAATAATAATGAAGCAATTGCTTTCCTAAACAAAGCTAAGGAGGAGATTAATAGCATCCACAATGCCATTACCGATCCTGTCTTAAAAATAACAAAAGACCAAATGGCAAAAATACTCAGTAAACTTTCTAATCTATCTGGAACTATGCAAGACCTAGGAGTAACTGTTGGAGTTCTTGAAGGAAAAGTTATGACATTCGAAAAAATCATTGAAAAGAAAGTATTACCACAGGAAACAACGCCAATTTGTGAGGTGCTCGCTGAGATAGAGGAACGCAAGACCCGCTCGAAGAACATAATTTTACTCAACGTCCCCGAGTGTAATTCGAACTCAACTACAGTGAGCGTCTTGGAGGATGGAAAAAAGGTATTAGCAGCTATTAGTGAAATTAATAGCGAGTTCAATCTAGAAGATGTGAAAATTTACAGGCTCGGAAGTAAAATTCCAAACAAAACCAGGCCAATTAAATTAGAATTTGATGAAGTCAAACAGGCGAAACTAATACTCTTTAACAAAACTACTCTGTCCAATGGAATTATAATCAAACCTGACAGGACACTACAACAAAGAAATCACTTAACTGACCTCTGGAAGGAATTAGAAGAGAGGAAAGAAAAGGGCGAAGTCGATTTACGAATCAAACATTTCAACGGAATTCCCAAAATCATCAAAACCCAAGCAAAAAACTAAAAAACAAACAGAACAGATTTTCTAGACTTACAGGATATTATCAAAATGTACGGGGAATGCGTACAAAATTGCACCAACTTAAAATTAACTCCCCAATCTTCTCACACGATATTCTGTTTTTAACTGAAACATGGTTAAATGCTGATATCAGCTCGTCAGAATTAGGCCTACATCAATATACCACATATCGTTCTGATCGAAATTCTATTACGAGCAAAAAGTCTAACGGAGGAGGTGTGATGCTGTGCGTATCCAAGAATATATCATCTACTAAATTACCGGTAAAACACAAAAGTGTTGAACAAATTTTTGTATTGCTCAATATACCTAATGGAAAAATTATTATTGGCTGTGTCTATATCCCACCTGCATCGGATTTGCAAACGTATAAAAATCACAATGAGGACATAGAAGTACTCAAATTCAAATATCCTAAAGCAAAATTCATTATTGCTGGTGATTATAACCTTCCTAACTGGACCAGCCAAGATGACAACGGACCTGCTACAAACCAAGCCGATTTACAGTGTGCTAAATGTAGTGAAATTCGTGATATGTCTTTATTTTTGGGACTAACTCAATCAAACAAGATTTTCAACTTTAACAATCGAATGTTGGATTTAGTGTTTTCAAGTGATTCGAAAATAGTGGTTGAGCTATCCGACGAATTATTATTACCATTAGATCAACACCACCCACCGTTGGACATTATCATAACAAATAGGCCTTTAACATCTTCAAAAAAAACAAGTGTCCCATCGTATAACTTTTCCAAAGCTGAATACCATCATATTACGGAGTACCTTGCCCAAACAGATTGGTCCTTTTTAGATGAGGAAAATAATATAAATGATCAATTAGAATACTTTTACTCGATTTTAAATACCTCTATAGAACAATTTGTTCCCAAGGTTAGCTTTACATCATCTAATTATCCGAAATGGTTTACAAGGGAACTAACTAATTTAATTAATAAAAAAAAATGTATCCACAGAAAATATAAACATACCAGAAATTCTAACGATTATATAGCATTTACTAAACTACGAAAACAATGTAAAGAATTATCAATAAAGTGCTATAGTGACTATGTTAACGTAATTGAAAATGAGGTACATCATCACAATGTGAAAAAATTCTGGAATTTTACTAAATCTCAACGAAAAGACAACTGTGGATATCCTAATAGCATGTTCTTTAAAGAAAAATGTGCCGACAGTATTGAGGGTATAGTTAATCTTTTTGCTGACTCATTTAAAAGTGTCTACGACAAAGATATTCCCATCAAAGCAGTCTCCAGTACGTCAGTGGAAGAGTCATTAAACCTAAGTCAATGTTTCATAAAATTAGATTCCATAGAAAGAAGCATAAAAGCACTAGATAGTAATAAATCTGCTGGACCGGATGGTATTCCTCCCATATTTTTAATAACTTGCATTGATAGTTTGATATATCCCTTACATAAACTTTTTAACAAATCCTTAGCGTCTGGCTGTTTTCCGGCTCTGTGGAAAAAGAGTTATTTAACGCCCATTCATAAAAAAGGCGACAAAAGCGATATATCTAACTACAGACCTATTTGTATTATGTCTGCTTTACCCAAACTTTTCGAGTCATTAGTATTAGATACCATTGTAAAACCTATCAACAATATTATTGTTCCTAACCAACATGGCTTTATCAGAGGTCGATCTACCTTAAGTAATTTAACTATCTACAATAATTACATATCTGAATCGCTCAGTCTGAAACAACAAGTGGATTCTATATACACCGATTTCAGTAAAGCATTTGATAAGGTTCGACATCATATTCTTATATCCAAACTCCGACTGTTAGGCATCAAAGGTAGTTTATTGACATGGATTATTAGTTACCTCAGTAATAGAGTTCTTTGTGTCAGGATTAATTTTATAGAATCCTATGTATTCGAGGCCACAAGTGGTGTCCCGCAAGGGTCCCACCTTGGCCCAATATTATTCTTAATATTCATTAATGACATTGTAAACATATTTAAAGATGTACAAGTCCTACTTTTTGCAGATGATCTAAAATTGTTTAAAAGAATACGAAATATATATGATTGCCTAATTTTACAAGCTAATTTAGATAAATTTTTTAAATGGTGCGAACAAAATATGTTATTTTTGAACATTGAGAAATGTCAAGTAATACGATTTTCCAGAACTCATTCTCATATCTTACATGAATATAATTTAAATAATGTTAAATTAACACCAGTATCACAAATTCGTGACTTGGGAGTTATATTCGAATCAAACTTAACATTCACAGCGCATATAGATGATATAACTAATAAGGCTTTAAAGATTCTTGGCTTCCTTTGTAGAACCCTAACTGATTTTAAGTCCTTGGATTGCATGAAAACACTCTACATTTCACTAGTTAGAAGCCAAGTGGAATATAATTCACCTATTTGGTCTCCTTTCTATAAAGTACACTCTAACAAATTAGAACGGGTTCAACACAAATTTCTTAGGTACTTAAATTTCAAGCTTAAAATTCCAATAGAAAACATTAATTATGTAAATTTGATGAATGAACTTAATTTAATTACGCTGTCTGACAGAAGAACCATTTCAGACCTAATTTTATTATACAGAGTCATGAACAACCTTATTGACAGCCCTGCCATCGTTGCTGCTATTAAACTCTATGTACCGACAAGAAATACTAGACAAAATACAACATTCTTTTGCGACACATATAAAACCAACTATCAGTCAAACTCACTTACCAATAGGATGCATGATTTGGGCAACAAGTTTGGTGGTATTATAGATATATTCCATGATTCCCTTTATAATCTTAAATTCAAATTAAACCAACACTTTGTGGAATCATACAAATTATTGTAATAGATTTAACGATTAGATATGTTATTGTAATGTTTTATATTATATTTTGTTCTTTGTTATTGTTAAATATTATGTTGTTTAAAATGTTTCTTTACGCCATATTCTTCAAAAACTACTTGCATATTTTTTTAAAAATTCTTCACTTTTATAACTCTTAGTATAAATTCAAACTCGATAACTTATGTAAAACTTATTTATAATCTATGTAAAAGCCCCTATGGGCGTATAACAACAATAAATAAATAAATAAATAAAAATCAGAAAGAGGAGCGGTCCTAAATTAGAGCCCTGTGGAACGCCTGAGAGCACAAGGAATAATTTTGACAAGAATATTCCATGAGATACAAATTGCTTTCTTCCAGTAAAATAGCTTGCAAAGAATATGGGAAACCGTAAAGAAAAACCTATAGTTGACAATTTATTTAATAATATGTCATGGTTTACGGTATCAAATGCCTTCGAGAAATCATTATATGAGCAATCTACTTGGTAGCCCTTATCTAAAGATTTGGAAACATAATCTGTGAGTACCAGTAGGTTAGTGTAATGTTCTGGAGTGTTGACATACACTACAGTTAGTATCTGTTGATCGACCTTTTCTAAACCCATGCTGTTCCGATATTAAGAAAGGCTCTACTTGAAACAGCACATGTTTATGAATTATCGATTCGAATAACTTAGCCGGGGCGGAAAGTATTGCCACTGGCCTGAAATTTTCGACAGATGTCTTTGATCCACTTTTGAAAATAGGACAAATTTTTGAAACTGGAAAGTTTTTTGAAATTTTTTCCTGGAAAGGAATCAGGAAATATACCAGTATCTACAGTAGCGGCGTTAGGGTAGGGCGCGGTTGGGCGACCGCCCAGGGCGCCGGATTTAAAGGGGCGCCACAGGCGCCCAGCGCGCCCCTTTATATCCCTCGTTCTTTGAACGAGGCCTACTTAACTACTTACTCGTAAATTCCCTAAATATAAGGAAAAAATTGTTATGGTTGCAACGCTAGAATCTAGAATGGAACCTTCGATTGCACCGCATGCAGTTCATTTTACCGGGAATCCCCAACCAATTGGCAACCATAGAGAAAAACAATAAAAAACATTATCCAGTCCGTTATCAAATTAGTGCCATCCATGACGCTTTAATTACTTTGGCTATTGAAACTCAGAAAACTGATGTTCAAGTCTCTCATGAGGCTACTACTCTAGCCGAACAGTTAAAAGATTTCAGCTTCATAGTTTTGTTGGTTGTTTGGTATGACATACTTTTTCAAATTAATGTCGTTAGTAAATCTCTACAATCAACAGATATGGATATCAGTAAATGTACAGAAATGTTGAAAAAATGCTGCACTTTCTTGGAAGAATATAGAAATACTGGCTTTAAAAGCGCCATTTTAACTGCGAAGGGATTGGCTGAAGAACTAGAAATTGAACCTGTGTTTAGAGCCACAACAAGAATTCGATTTGTTAAGCGTCAAGCTGGTGAAACTGCCCACGACGAGCCTATAACTTCTCCAGAAAAAAAATTTGAGGTTGAATTTTTCAACTCTCTCTTGGACACTACATTAATTTCAGTTAATGAAAGATTTGAACAGTTAAATGAATACTCGGAATCTTGGTCTTTTTTGTACAATATAAAACAGATTCCGGAAAAACCCGACCTTGACAAACTCTGTGGTAATCTCCAATTGAAATTAACTGTAGACTCTAAATCTGATATAGATGGTTGTATGTTGTGTGATGAACTCATAAGCCTGAAATCTTTTTTGCCTAATCAGAATGTGGTTACCCCTGCTTATGTTTTAAATTTTATCAAAGATCGCAACCTACAAGAACTGTATCCAAATGTGTGGATAGTATTGCGTATATTATTGACTATACCTGTAACGGTTGCTAGTGGGGAGAGGAGTTTTTCTAAGCTTAAGCTGATTAAAACCTATCTGCGATCGACAATATCACAATCTAGATTGACAAACTTGGCAACTTTGTCAATCGAAAATGAAATTGCTGAAAATATCGATTTTGATAACCTTATAAAAGAGTTCGCCAATAGAAAGGCTAGAAAAGTGAAGTTTTTTTAAATAAATAGTTTTTTTTTTAATAAACGGTTATTCCATTATACCCATTGCCTTTTTTCGTATGGAATTGAATTGCAGTTAGGGGGTGCCGTAAAAATCTCGCCCAGGGCGCTGATAGTACTAAAACCGGCCCTGAGTATCTAAAGATAGGTTGAATATAAAACTTAGTGGCATTTTTAAAAATTCAACACATCCTTTTAAAAAAAATACTGGAAGAAAGTCTGGCCCAAGTGAATGTGTATGTTTCATGTTATTAATTGAAGATTTAACATCTGATTCGTCTATATGACTTATATCAATGTTTTGGGCTCCCTTCACATTCATCTTGGAAGCAGAAATGGGATTTAGTAATGGAGGCTCATTACTGTACACTGATTGGAAATGAGTTGCAAATGCATTGGCTACATCCGCTCCTCTAACTTCCCGATCACCATGCATTCATGTCTGTTATACCACCATCTTTGCGCAGTGATTTTACGTAGTCCCAAAATGCCTTGGGATCATGCTTGATATCACTCTCTATTGAGTCGACATACGTTCGGAATGCTATATGAACATTTCTTCTAACAACTGCTCTGAGGTTACTGAACATTTCATACTCATTTTGGTCACCAGTAGCTTTCCATTTTTTATGGTGAGCATGTTTTATCTCAATGCTCCTGATGGTATCTCTAGTGAACCACTTCAGATATCTACGTCCACCAATGTTGGGAGGTTTCCTAGGGAAGCAAGCGTCAAATACATTATATATACATGAATAAAAATGGTGTAGCGCCTCATTAACGGTATCGAATTTAGAAAGTTCATGCCAATCCAATTGGCTCATCATCTGATAAAGTTTGACAAAATCACCCCTACCAAAAATCCATCCCCGCAAAGTGCCGTCTGTAGTTTTAGGTAATTTGGTAGTCTTCGGAGGCTTTTTACAAGAATACCGGAACTCTAATGCGGGGTGATATTTGTCCTCATATACGAGGGGAGGATCGCTATGTATGACATTTAATTCAATGTTACACAAAACGAGATCCAACATCCTCAACTCAGAATTGGGAATACCATTATTCTGGGTGAGCCCAAACACTTCGCATAAAAAATTGAGGTCATTTTCAACATCCTTGCCGCTACGCGCTGAATGGATGTTGAAATCTCCCAAAACAATAATATTCCTTCCTCCGAGAAGATCCACGTTTTCGTGAAACTTATTGAAGAATAGTTGATATGTTTCCAGAGTTGATGCAGGTGGAAAATATATTTAAAAAAAATAAATTAACAAACAAATCGATTGTAATTTTTATCCACAAGTCTTCGATGTCAGCTTCCAGATCAGGCATGTGTTCGGCCTTAATCTTAGTATTGACAGCCAAAAGGCAGCCTCCGCCTTGTCTGTGGCCACTACCACTATCTCTGTCTTTTCTGAATACTTGAAAACTGTCATCGAATAACTCCTGGTTGCACACACTGGAGTTCAGTCAAGTCTCAGTGAGCCCTATTACATCGTAATTGTTTACTAAAACGTTAGAATAAAATAGAGAACATTTAGTTTTCAGTCCCCTAATGTTTTGGTAAAAGAAATGAAAACTATCGTACTGTCAACTAGGTTTAATATTTGGTAGCCGTGGTGTAATTACCTTATTGACCCATTCTTTTAAGAACGAATGCTTAGGCCAATGCTTAGACTGCAGTAATTCTGCCACCGCTGACCGGGTACACCGATTTTAAATGATGCATATTCTCCCCTCGTTTTGATTTTTGTCATCTTAAATGAGGAGATACTGACAGATTTACTTATTGTTTTGAGATGCGATATTAAGTCATCGACTGTAGTGTCTGGATGCAAGGGGTATGGATGGAAGTATTTCACTTCCTCCTGGTCCTTTTGACTACCTCGTACGGTGATGGGACGCCGTTTACGATTACGATTAATCAAAGTCCAAGGTTGACTTCCTGGAGTTTGACGTAAGGGTGGTGCATCTGCTTTAGGTCCATCGGGCGGGGGAGGTGCATCCACATCAGTTCCGCCGGCCGGTGGCAGCGCATCACTATTAGATGGCGTGGAGGTAGGCGCTGTGGAGGTAGACGCAACGGGTGTCACATCAGGAGTACTTCGGGATGAAGCATAAGCTGAAGAAGATTGTCCATTGTCTGAAGCGTTACTCGTTTTTTTCCCTCTTTGGGAGGCTTTTGCAGCTTGCGAGCGGGTTATTATTTTTCCGACGGCCAAACTTGTTGCGTCATCTGAGGTACGAGTCGGTTTAGTAGACGGGGCGACGTGCGGGGGGAACGGAACGGAGGGACTGGCCCCGGCAGTTGCAGTTGTATTGTCTGCGGTAGTAGCGAGCGGGAGCGGTGAGGTGGCGGTGACGAGGGGCGCGGGCGGGCCGAGTGTGTCGCCTGTAGCGAGAACGGGAATCTTGTGCACACATGTACCTGCAACCGCAGTTTCACTATTGTACAAACTACCGACAATTATTGGTGACGTTTTTAGAATATTTTTAACAACATTCAACTCACTAGTTAACTTGTCCACTTTAACCGAGAGAACTTCGATGGCCATCGTTAGCAAACGAAGCGCATTCGTTTCCTCGTTGATATCCATTAGGATAAACTTGTAAACTTGTAAATTATTTAATAAATTAAAATTACGGCGCACGGCGAAAAACACGTACGTCCTGCCGGCGAATTTAGAAGAAGTATTGTTGTGATGAAGTATTATTGTGATGAAACAAAACCTAGGTTTAATAGTTACCTATTTAACCTAGTTTTTGTTTCATCACTTTTCATGACTTTATATCACTTTTTGAAGGTGAGTTGAATTGTCATTTTGGTGAGATACCCGGTTACCGTACGGCAGACATTAATAAAATAATACTGTCAAACAGATGGCAGCACTTCTGTTTGTTGCTAGCCTAGGAGCCTGGGAGAGAGTCTACAATAGACTTTAGCAGACATTAGGTAATTATAATTATAGCACAGGTCAAACTATAATTTGTTAGAAGAGGGATTAAGCTGCTATTACGTGCATTGTACGTTCAGTTCATACATAGCATAAGTAGTTACTCACAGTTTGACAGCAGCGCCATAATGGCCAGGAGGGTGAACCACACCAAGGGGCTGGCGATCCAGCGCATCAAGGTGATGTAAATCAGGCAGACCAACATCACTATGACAAGAGCTAGCACGATCCACCATCTTGCATTCACAATGTCTTCAATTACCAAGGCTCCCATCTACAGGAACATAACATAAGTAGCTACTCACAGTATGACAGCAGCGCCACAATGGCCAAGAGGGTGAACCACACCACGGGGCCGGCGATCCAGCGCATCAAGGTGATGTAAATCAGGCAGACCAACATCACTATGACAAGAGCCAGCACAATCCACCATCTTGCATTCACAATGTCTTCAATCACCATGGCTCCCATCTACAGGAACATAACATAACATAACAAATATTAATATTATTTCAATTACAACTGTAATTCTCTGTGCGAAAGGAAGAAGTAATTGAGTTAATAAATCAGGTTTTGTTTCAAGCATACAAAGTCACATACATATTCATATACATGCAATATTTAAAAACATAATAAATCTGGTGTTTGCAGCTACAGACCTATGAATATTTGAATCTACTCTGCTCTCTAAACTCTCACCGGAGTCCAATAAAATATTTTCACATTGACAATGTGGTTTTATAGCAAAAGATCCACTCTTACAAACTTAAAGATTTATCAAGAACATTTATTCAGTACTATGCACAAGCGTCTTCAAACAGACGTAGTGTACACATATATTGGCAAGTCTTACATTAAATTCTCATACATAAATTACGAACCCTCGGAACAACAGGAAATATTTTGAGATGGTTTCAAAGTTATCTGTCTAGTCTATTTTAATTATTTATAAAATTTGCCTATTCAAAGGCTGCACAGACTGGTAATAAGTATTGTTCAATCAATGTTTACCATTACAACACCGTGCCAAAGCTAAAATTGGCCTATTCAAAGTTTGAACAGACTGGTGTAAGTATTGTTCAATCAATGTTTACCATCACAACACCGTGCGTAAACTAAAATTGGCCTATTCAAAGGTTGCCCAGACTGGTATAAGTATTGTTCAATCAATGTTTACTATTACAACACCGTGCCCAAACTAAAATTTAGTTTATTTGAATGGTTTTAAGAGATTTATTAAGTCTTTTCATATCTTTTATGGTGGTATCGGACATAATAAAGGTTTGCTGTATTACAAGCATGCTTTACAATAAACTGTTCATGATATTTACAATAATAACAAACCTTACTGCACAACGGCATTGTAATTACTTACATAGTATGTTATACTCATAATATCTTATGCTATGTAGATTACATAACTTTCTATGAAACTACATGTAAAACGTACTACCCATTATGCTTTAACTACATTATGTTACCTATTTTTATTATGTTACCTACATTTAATTACTCCTTTGTACAACTCACCTATAACAATATATCTGTGGCGTCGAGAAAAATCTACATTAAATAATTAATAATAAACCGCTTGACCTACTTAGTATCTACTCCCGAATTATGTACTTGCATCGTTAAATCGTAAACAAAGTAATCTACGTACTTCAAGTACCTACCTGCATATTGATGACAATAACACTGCAGTCCGTCTCGAATACTACGAGAACTCGCCAGAAGGTTCGAGCCTACGGCCTAGGCATAATTGCCAAGCCGTCGAAAGTTCGCGAATGATCCAGATCGAGCGAGTGTCTTCGATTTAGTTGCCATCCATCTACCCACTGCTACCGTCGGCCGTCTAGTATAAATAGGCCCGACGCAGCGAGCATATTATCAGTGTTCAGTAATTACTATCGTTGTACGCTACGGCTAGGCTGCACCTACCTACGATTTACTACGATTTAGTTTCGCGCGCATTCCTTTGTACGTAACAAAAGTGAAATATTGTGATTGTAAAAACAGCTGACAATCTATCAATAAACGCTATACTGAGTGAGAGATCTTTTAATTAATACACCACGATAACCACATATCTATATGCAAAGGCCTTCAGGGCGTGAATAAATAATATAATAGTATGTTATACTCATAATATCTTATGCTATGTAGATTACATGCACTTATTACATAACTTTCTATGAAACTACATGTAAAACGTACTACCCATTATGCTTTAACTACATTATGTTACCTATTTTTATTATGTTACCTACATTTAATTACTCCTTTGTACAACTCACCTATAACAATATATCTATATGCAAAGGCCTTCAGGGCGTGAATAAATAAACATTAATATACATATCTCAAATACCGTAAGTCGCAACCTTTTATTACCCAACAACTTTTTGTTCTTTCTTTATTTAAGCGAGGAAAGCAATTTCCCTCGGGATTTTATCTGGAGGGTCTTTTTGAGGAAAGGAAGGAATGAACATGGGTCTTGAATAGACCCATGTTGAAGGAGGGAGGAAACACAGAGGCGGGCAAAGCCAAGCTCTTGTACTCAAGAACGAGTAGTAGAAGCGACCCGTTCTCACATAACCAATGTCAACCGTGTAGGCAATACATCATATGCAGACTTATTATTACAGAACAATAATAAAATATAATTCATATAGTATAATCCCATATTAGATAGTAGAGATGCAGAGAGGATGGAACGCCGCACAAATCTATCTCGGCATGTAGAATGCTACATGTCAAAACAGCTAACCATCTAACCTGAGGAATACATTTAGTCTACTCACTGCAATACATCAGGGTCTATTACAAACTGATGCCTGACTTCCATTCACTGCTTTTCATAAGTGCAGTCACTCATCTGCCAATGTCTTGTTGGTGGAATCATTCATATATATTTAATGTTAGTGTGCTTTTTTCATGCTGTTAGTAAAAAATAATTAAATAATACATTATAATATAATACAATAATGAAAATATGTTGTTAATTACTCTTTCAATGTACCTACTACATATGTATTTATATTCCCAACTTTTGGGGTATAGAATAATGTTTAGATTAAAAACACGATTTGAGTTGTTGTATAAAAGTAATTCCATACCTGGTTCAATGTGGTGAGGAGGTTCATGTTATTCTCCAGGTCTCGGATCTGTTTCAGATGCACGTCCGCTCTAGTGAAGTTATAATCAGGTAGGGTCGGTGTCAGTTCCGAGAAATCAGTAGGCAAGCACCTGAGCGAGACTGGGTACACACACACACTGTGAGTTATTCGTGATTGATGATTCAAACTAACTTGACTTTTAGTAGCCACACTTATACTCATTTAATAGCATTACATGTACGAAAATTGACAAGAAGTCATTTGGTTTATGAGAAAACTTATAAATTATCGAAACAGAAACAGGTATTTGGATGGTGAATACTACAACCTTGACTAATTCGACAGACAGAAAAGCTATTTGGATGTTGGATACTACATCCTGGTCTAATTTCACAGACAGAAAAGGTTTTTGGTTGTCGGATACTACATCCTGGTCTAATTTCACAGACAGAAAAGGTTTTTGGTTGTCGGATACTACATCCTGGTCTAATTTCACAGACAGAAAAGGTGTTTGGTTGTTGGAAACTGCGTCCTGGTTGAATTAGACAGACAGAAACAGATGTGTTGGGTGTTGGAACTGCGTCATGGTCTAATTAGACAGGAACAACACACAATTGTGTGGAACACGAGTTTAGATTTGCATAATTTAATTCGATTCCAATCAAGATATTGACACTTTGACACATAGTTTAATTTCACCAGGGGAATTTTACCGGCAACCATTGAATAAAATTATTTAAATTGTCCAAAACTTTTCACAAAAATTAATTGATAATTTTGTTAGTTAAATACAACTTCACAAACAATAAATGGACCAAGCACAAAGAGAATACAAACAAACAATTAAAAGAAGACTGCATTAGCAAACATAATGGAAGTCATTCACAATATGTATATATGTATTACAACTGTAATGTACGATCTGAAGTTCCGGGCTGTCTGTTTTTCAAGCTATCTCCATACCAAGTATAGTGTTGGCCTGCCAACCCTTTACAACCGGCTTCAAACGAGTGTGAGTTTGTAAATCTCACTCTTCTATTTATCATCTGACTATCAATTAAAAGAAGACTGCATTAGCAAACATAATGGAAGTCATTCACAATATGTATATATGTATTACAACTGTAATGTACGATCTGAAGTTCCGGGCTGTCTGTTTTTCAAGCTATCTCCATACCAAGTATAGTGTTGGCCTGCCAACCCTTTACAACCGGCTTCAAACGAGTGTGAGTTTGTAAATCTCACTCTTCTATTTATCATCTGACTATCGTGCTGGAGTTGCCTATGTAGGGTACAATCACGCGCACGCGTTTCATCCACTTCACAAACAATAAATGGACCAAGCACAAACAATTAAAAGAAGACTGCATTAGCAAACATAATGGAAGTCATTCACAATATGTATATATGTATTACAACTGTAATGTACGATCTGAAGCTCCGGGCTGTCTGTTTTTCAAGCTATCTCCATACCAAGTATAGTGTTGGCCTGCCAACCCTTTACAACCGGCTTCAAACGAGTGTGAGTTTGTAAATCTCACTCTTCTATTTATCATCTGACTATCGTGCTGGAGTTGCCTATGTAGGGTACAATCACGCGCACGCGTTTCATCCACTTCACAAACAATAAATGGACCAAGCACAAACAATTAAAAGAAGACTGCATTAGCAAACATAATGGAAGTCATTCACAATATGTATATATGTATTACAACTGTAATGTACGATCTGAAGCTCCGGGCTGTCTGTTTTTCAAGCTATCTCCATACCAAGTATAGTGTTGGCCTGCCAACCCTTTACAACCGGCTTCAAACGAGTGTGAGTTTGTAAATCTCACTCTTCTATTTATCATCTGACTATCGTGCTGGAGTTGCCTATGTAGGGTACAATCACGCGCACGCGTTTCATCCAGTAAGTCGCCCAGCCGTGTGGGATCATAACTAAAAACTTTAGTATTGTGGCCAATCATATCTGCCGGTTGCAAAGAACCAACAACATGGACTTTGGGTGTTGCTAATAATTCCATATTCCAAACACAGATTGGTTTTTGCGGGCTGCAGTTGCAGTCTGCAGGAAGAACATTTCCCTGATGATAGCTAATCTCTGATAGGAAAGGGCACCAGAAGAATTAAGTAGTTAACTAATCGAAGCTGTTTCCAACTGTGAACTACACACAGGACACAGGGCATGTTATATTAGGTACATGCAATAGGTAATATGTTTCATAAAGTTCACCTCACTTTAGTGAACAATTTTGTACATATTTCTGATTAAAATTTCATCCTTAAGAATACTATTAATTCTATATAAACTAGCTATTCTGGGGAAACTACTTATGCAAGGGCTTATACAGGGGGAGGCAGAATAAGTTCATTTTAAGGAATAATATGTCGTTTTTGGAGATACTCTGAAAATGGTACACATTGGGAAAATATTGCTTGTGCAATGGTAGAGGACTTAGCCAGCAATGGTTTGAATTTGCGACACCTGGGTGGGAATCCGACACATTTGTCCTCTCGACTACTAACCTGTTAAGCTGACATATTTTAAAGGTTTCCGTTTTATTCATTTAATTCAATTTGTTGAATTTTTTTTTTAACATTACAGATGGGGGTCTAAGCCGTTATAATTGTACAGTTTATACAATGTATTTAAGAAGTAGCAGCTTTGCAGTAAAGGGGGTTATGACGACGTCCTCGAGAGTGAGACAAAGAAATTTATTTGAGCAAGAATCTCATTGTTAGATACGTAACTGTTTGGTAAAATTCCCTTACGTGTCTTCCAAGGAGTGGTAATTGGTCATGCCCAGGATATAAATAGATGGGTATAGCCAGGGCCCTTCTGCGAACTTTTTCAATGCACAAAATGTATGTTAGTTTGTGTGCGGCTTAAATGTTTGAATTTGACTCCAATATACTTAAGACTAGTGTGTTATATAATAATTACGAAGCCGAGAAGCTTGTGTTCAGACTTTAGCCAAGAATCAAACCAACGAAAAATGCCACCTGTATCTGTATTGAGTAATTGAAATATCCGACAGATGTCTCCCCTAAGGGCAATAATTCTGATTATATATTCCAATACATTCAAATGAATTAGGTTATAAATAGGCTTGCAAGCCCATTTTCTTCCTCTTCTCTCTCTAAATAACGGATCAATAACAACCATGAAATAATTAAGGAATTCGAGGGTCGTTGTTTTTTGTTACCAGTGATGTGTGTTTTAAAGAATAAAACTTATCAATTATATTTCTTGGTATCATTAATTTAACGAGGCCATTACTGTAACATATGGTCCAATCGAGCCGCATCGTGCACCAGAAAGAGCCGAATTATGAACCAGCAAAAAACCAAGAAGATGCAGATCATCATCAGATAAGTATCCCAACGCCATCCTATCAAAACTGTGACCGAATCCCGAATCCTTCCTATTTCAAATTATCCCAAATGAAATATTTAAATATGCAACAAAGATTAAAAAAAATTATTGTTGTTTCTGATTTTTCAGTTGCATAAAATTTTAATAGCTACCTACATTGCAAATTGATACGATTATTGTTAAATGAGCATCTCAATTGTAAGAGTTTTGTCATTGGATTTATTTAATTAAAAATAATTCACGCGAATATTCAAAATTACCGGGTAAAATCTCGCTACAAAATAATTTCAGCGAATTTCTGATTCAAAAAGTTGTCAGTGGTGAGTGGTTGTTCCGTTCTGATTTAAAAGGTTGTCAGCCCTGGCACTGACAAGCATTTTTACTAACACAGCCGTGTTTTCATTCGTAAACTGTCAGTTGTTTGAGGTTAAAAGTTAAATTGTTTATTATTTACCAAAAGATGGAAAAGTTAAAGCCGTTAATCAACAAGCGTGGAATTTTGAAAGCGAAATTGACAAGGTTTAATGATATTTTAAAGACACTCGATAAAACGGAACTAGAATTACGTTATCAAAAGGTCGAAAAATTGTTAGATGACTTTGAAAAAATTCAATCTCAAATCGAAGAACTTTCGGATGACGAGGCAGAACACGTAAGTCAACGTGAATCCTTTGAAAATCAATATTTCTCTGTACTTGCATTAGCAAAAGGTTTATTGAATTCAGTAAATCATGAAAAATGTGAAATTAAATTACCAACTTTGAAACTTATTGAATTTCATGGTGAAATTACTGAGTATGCTAAATTCGCTGAGACCTTTAAAGCATTGGTTCATGAAAATAATATGTTAAACACTTCTCAAAAATTCTTTTATTTACAATCGTGCCTTAAAAAAGACGCAGCTAAATTGATTGCCTCCTTGACCATATCGCACGACAATTACGAATCTGCGTGGCAGATACTGCAGGAACGTTACGCGAATAAAAAAATAATAGTTCATAGGCATGTTGCATCTTTATTTCAGTTAAAAGATATGAAACAAGAATGTCCAGTCGCGTTAAGGCATATTATTGATCAGGCTAATATAAATTTAGAAGCGTTAAAAAATCTAGGATTACATGTTGATTCCTGGGACGCGATTATGATATATTTAATATCTAATAAATTGGATGGATCAACTCGTAGATTTTGGGAAGAGCAGCCAATAGATGGTGCACTCCCAACGTTGAAAGAATTTATTACATGTCTAACCAAACGTGTTGAGGTACTGGAGTTCACAAATTTGCAAGAAAAAAGGCCTACCTACAAGAATGTTACAACACGTGATGATCGCAAGAAAGATTTGTCTGTCTCATTGATAGCAACCAAACACGGATGCATCCTATGTAAAGAAAATCATCCAGTGTATTATTGTAAAAAATTTCTCAAATTAAATATCCAGGGAAGATTAGAATTTTTAAGAAAGGCCCGAGCCTGTTTCAAATGTTTGAGGGTAGGACATTTTACACAAGATTGCAAAAATAAATTCAAATGTAAAATCTGTGCAAGTGATCAACATAATACTTTGATACATGTTAATGAATTAAATAGTGAAAACACAAGTGAAGAGGCACACAGCTCGACATCAGTGGCAAATCATACGGTGTTAAATAAAAATGAAAAGATAATTTTATTATCTACAGCGATCGTGAATATCGTAGGTAGCGACAACTGTTTACACAAAGCGAGGGTATTATTGGATTCAGGCGCCCAATCGAATTTCATAAGAGAGAGTTTTGCAAAAAAATTAAAATTAAAAACAGAAAAAATAAATACGCCGGTGTCTGGAATACAAAATCGCATCACACATATCAATCGAAGAGTTACAATTGACATGTTAGCAGTGAATAGTGATTATAATAAGAAAATTTCTTGTTTAGTATTGCAGGCTATAACAACCGACCTACCCCAAATGACCTTCAGGAAACAAGAGTTGAAGATCCCATCTGGCTTGCAACTAGCGGATAAGGATTTCAATGTCACGTCTCCAATTGACATCCTGTTGGGTGCGGAAGTTTTTTGGGAAATAATGAATAATGATCGAATACGCTTAACGGAGGGCGGGCCAACTATTCAAAGGACTGAACTCGGTTGGATTGTTTCCGGAGCGATCGACATCATCACTAAAACAAGGCCAGTATCAATTAATTGTAATCTAGCCATTAATAAAATAGGTAACCAGATGGAAAGATTCTGGAAACTAGAAGAGGTGGATGCCATGAAACCTCAGAATTTTGAAGAAAAGGCTTGCGAAGTCAACTTTACAGAGTGTCATAGTAGAGACACGGAGGGCAGATTTACGGTAGCCTTACCAACCCGCCCTTGTATAGACCAACTAAGGAGTTCTTTGTCAATGGCTGAAAAAAGGTTTCATACATTGGAAAGAAAATTTTCCACCAATAAAGAATTGAAATGTCAATATAGCATGTTTATGAGAGAATATTTACAATTGGGTCATATGGAAGAGTGCCGAAAATCCGAATGCGATGCGAGATCATATTTTTTACCACATCATGCGGTGATGAAGGAGTCAAGCACCACCACTAAAGTTCGCGTGGTGTTCGATGGATCGGCAAAAACATCTTCTGGTATTTCCCTTAATGATGCTCTGATGGTCGGACCTAACATACAAAAGGATTTAAATATGCAAATTTTACATTTCAGAAAACATCCTGTAGTCATAACTGCGGACATAGAGAAAATGTACCGTCAGATAAACGTGCAGGAAAGCGACCGCAATCTACAGAAAATTGTTTGGCGCTTTTCACAGGATGAGGATTTGAAGCATTACAAGCTAAGGACAGTGACTTATGGATTAGGACCGTCATCTTTCCTGGCGACAAGATGCCTGAAGCAAATAGGTATTGAAAATAGACTTTCATTTCCTATAGCAAGCAATGTCATTGAAAACGACTTCTACATGGACGACCTATTAACGGGAGGAAATGACGTTGAATCGTGCCACCTTCTAAAACAACAGGTAATCAGTTTACTAAAATCTGCAGGGATGAATCTAAGAAAATGGAGATCGAACGTGGCAGAATTATCTTCCGAACCAGGTCAAGATATGCAAGGATTGATATCTAAAGAACCCCAAGAAGAAAAAATACTAGGATTAATCTGGAACAGTGAGTTTGATTACTTTTCATATGTAGTGAAAAAACCAGTATGTACCGTACAAAGCAAACGGCGGATATTGTCAAGTATCGCCTCAACGTTCGATCCTTTAGGTCTGCTAGGACCAGTAACGGTTGTAGCAAAACTAATTATGCAGAGATTATGGATATCTAAGACTTCCTGGGACGAAGAAATACCCGAGGGAATATTAAAAGATTGGGAAAATTATATGAAAAATTTATCTCAAATAAACCTGTTGAAAATAAAGAGAAGAATCTTGTGGGGTCAAAACAGCCTACAAATCCATGGTTTTTGCGACGCATCGGAAAAGGCCTACGGAGCCTGTGCGTATCTAGTATCCAGGGACGCCGAGGGTAAGATGCACTCTCAGTTAATATCTTCCAGGTCCAGGATAGCGCCATTAAAAAGCATATCCCTGCCAAAATTGGAACTTTGTGGTGCGGTGCTGTTAACGAAATTATTAAAAAACATCAAAGAAGCGCTCAACATGGTTGAGGTGGATACATACTACTGGTGTGACTCTACCATCGCACTATGCTGGATAAGAGGACAGCCAGCTAGATGGAATACTTTTGTGGCCAACAGGGTTGCCGAGATACAAGAGGCCGGCGATCCCGCCCATTGGCGACATGTTTCATCGCAGGAAAACGCCGCTGATATTTTATCAAGAGGAGTTACAGCAAACAAACTATTACAAGCAGATATTTGGTGGAAGGGTCCAGCTTGGCTAATAAGAGAGGCCGATCGCTGGCCGAAGCCAGAAAATTCCTGTATAAATCCTCCAGAGATAAAAACCAAGGCGGTATGCGTGTCTACTAATGTCACGGAGTGGGACATCTTTTCAAAATTTTCCTCTCTCAACAAGCTAAAGAGAGTAACTGCATATATATTGCGTTTCTTTAATAATTGTAACACAAAAAACTGTAAATTAACCGGGAGGTTAAGCGTGCCGGAGCTGGACAATACATTGCATCGTCTAATAGCAATAATTCAACGCTACCATTTTAAGGATGAGTTCAGGGCTTTGAGTAATAAATGTTCACTGGATAAACGTAGCGTTATTTTGTCGCTTAATCCATTTATAAATAATGGATTAATTTGTGTCGGGGGCAGGCTAACAAAGGCGAAACATTTATCATACCAGCAACGACACCCAATAATTTTACCAAAAAATAATAAGTTAACAGAATTAATTATTCGACATCTTCATTATGTACATTTACATGCAGGGACACAAACTTTGTTATCTCTAGTGAGATTACAGTTCTGGCCGATTGCCGGAAAAACCACTGTTAAGCAAATATTACATAAATGTATAGTATGTTTCAGAAAAAATCCAGTAACCAGTCAAGTTATCATGGGTGACTTGCCGGAAAACAGAATAACACCTAGCAGGCCATTCGAGGTTACCGGGATTGATTACGCAGGTCCTATCATGATGAAAAGCGGTATCACCAGGAAGGCTCCATTGGTGAAATCTTATTTATGCATTTTTGTTTGTTTCTCAACGAAAGCTGTGCATTTGGAACTGGTAACGGACCTCACCACTGACAACTTTTTAAATTGTTTAAAACGTTTCATTGCGCGGAGGGGCAAACCCTTTAAAATATATTCAGATAATGCGACCAATTTTAAGGGAGCATATAATCAACTGAGAGAATTGTATGATAAATTAAAGGAATCTGATGACAAGATTCAAAAATATTTAGCTGATTTGTCAATACTGTGGGGATTTATTCCACCACGGTCACCGAATTTCGCTGGACTCTGGGAAGCAGCAGTGAAATCCGCCAAATATCATTTAAAAAGAATAACCGATAATTCAAGTTTAACCTTTGAACAATTATATACTTTATTGTGTCAGGTAGAATGCTGTTTAAATTCACGTCCGCTCACTCCTCTGTCCAACGATCCGACTGACCTGAATCCTTTGACTCCAAATCATTTCCTGATTGGCGGAGGGATAGCTTCTATCTCTGAGAAGGATGTTCGGGAGATACAATATAATCGATTGAATCAATATCAAAAATTAAATGCACTGATTCAAACATTTTGGTGCAGGTGGAAACTGGAATATCTTGCAGAATTACAAAGACGTACCAAATGGAAGGAAGACAAGGGCCTCAGGACTGTTGAAAGGGACGACATGGTCATACTAAAGGAGGACAACCTGCCGCCTAATATGTGGAAACTAGCCAGGATCCTAGCTACTCACCCTGGAGCTGACGGGAAAGTGCGGGTGGTTACCCTCAAAACCGCACAAGGAACATTTAAGAGACCTATCAGCAAAATATGTTTATTACCCATGGAAAGGAATTCAAGCATTGCTACAGGGACGCCCGATGTACCCCCCGGACTGAATAAATAAGTTCCTGCAGTCATAAACAAGAGAAAAATCAACAACCTACCTGAAGGATGACCTTGGACCATCAAATTTTTGCTAGCAGTCATAAGAAGGAGAAAAATTAGCAACCTACCTGAAGGATGGCCTAGGAACATCGAATTAACTTGTTCATATTATGATTCTCTTATTTTAGAACTTTTTTGTTCATATTCATCTCATGATTGTTTTTCAAATTAATTTGTCCATATTTATATTATGTTTATTTTTCAAATTATTTTTGTTTATATTATGGTTATTTTAAAAAAATTATTTTTTGTTTATGTGTAAAAAAATAAATTCTTCCGTGCCCTGGCAGCATGTTCAGACTTTAGCCAAGAATCAAACCAACGAAAAATGCCACCTGTATCTGTATTGAGTAATTGAAATATCCGACAGATGTCTCCCCTAAGGGCAATAATTCTGATTATATATTCCAATACATTCAAATGAATTAGGTTATAAATAGGCTTGCAAGCCCATTTTCTTCCTCTTCTCTCTCTAAATAACGGATCAATAACAACCATGAAATAATTAAGGAATTCGAGGGTCGTTGTTTTTTGTTACCAGTGATGTGTGTTTTAAAGAATAAAACTTATCAATTATATTTCTTGGTATCATTAATTTAACGAGGCCATTACTGTAACAGCTTGAATGCTCTAAATCGGTGATGTGTTGGTGAAATGTTAGTTTATTTTCAAAATAACCCTTTGATCTTTGATGTGGTTTAAGCTCGGTCTTGTACACGAGACAATATTGCACTCAGGTGTACTGAAGCTTAGGCCGTTTATGTTGGCCCAGTTTGAGACTTGGTCGTTATCACATTTAAGAAGAACGCAGTCAAGAAGGATCCTAATAGAACGATACAGTTACAAGTCTTCCGCAAAAAGAAGTACATAGTGCAAATGAATGATGACTGAACCAATATCGTTAATGAATAGCAGAATCAAAAGTGGTCCAAGGATTGGATAGTCCAGAAAAAACTATGAACTTTATATAATAGGGATAGTGTACTGACTCTCGGGAAAACAGAAAACGAAAGCATTTATTAGTTTTACGCTTCGACCCAAAAATCTTTTTGCCATGTGTTTCTGAATGCTATTGCATATTTCGCCGGCGGGGTTTTTCCCTATCTTTTTGAGATTTGTAATTAATTTTCCACTGCCTTCATTCTCCTCACTGTGCCATAGTTGCACAGGACCCGAGGTTATTAATTCCTTTAGAGGTATTTTATTTTTATATATATTTGTTGGTAAAGTACACATTTAAAAAAAATTATATTTTCAATTTTTATTTCACCTTTCTAAATGCAAATGAATATTTTCATGTGTAAATCATGTAATGCACAATTCAAAATGATAATAGCGGTATTTAGAATCTTTTTCAATTATTTTTTACTTTTAAATATGCTCATATATATCCCAATCACGATTAGGTGGCATAGTATTCTCTTGCACGAACCCCTTCAATAAAATTACAGAAAAAGGCTTTCAAAAGGGGCCCCCAACTTAGTACGCCCCTTCACAGCTTAAGACGGCCCCCTTCATAACCCCGAGCGACGCCGTGTACATGTCAGCATAATATTTCTACTACTACCTGGTTCCTTCCCTTTAAGCTATATAAAACAAATAGCCCCCCCCCCTAGCTTGGAAGCTGGCGACACAATTATGTACTATTTTATTATTATTGACTAATTGATGCGCTTATATCTGATTTCACAGTAAGTTTAACAGTAGATAATTGAGTTGTTTCAAATAAGAAACTTTGATGCCAGCTCAACTATATTGTCCATGCATGTTTGGTTAAATCCTTTTTGTAACCTCCGTGTCACGTTCGGTTTAATTAAAAAATATGCACTTAGACCATTGATCTTTTCTAAACTTACCTACATCTCGGGGCTGCCGTTAAACTGTTAATCAATCGCACTGCCCTCCATTGTGCATTGTACTAAATGTCAGAGTGTCATAGTGTAATATATTTATGTTGTTATTGGGTTAAATTTATAGTTAGTTTGATGCTAGGCTATTTACAATCTTCAAACACAGCAAGTTAAATTGTAGCGCAATCTTCAATGTTAATTCCATGCTTATGTCGTATGTCGTCCATGTAAATGCGTGTTAGTTAATCCCCATGCTCTAAACCAAACCTTAAGACTCGTCGTTCCCAATCAAACATAGCAATGGTCAAAACTTAGTCTAGCGTAATTCACACCCGAGTCAGTGTAAAAATTTAATTTAGTCAGGATTAGAGGGCGATTATTTTTTTATAAAAGGATTACGAAAAAGCTGACAATTTTTGAAAATTACCTACTATTACACTAAGCGAAAAATGTTGCTTGTATCGTGATGGACGACTCAGCCAGCCGAAGAATTGAACTCACGATATTCAATATTAATTTTATTTTTGAGTAAAAATCAAGCTGTCTCTACAATAAAGAAAATAAGTTTTTTTTCATTTTCAAAACACAATAAAAAGATAATTCAAAACATACTTATTAAAACAATAGCAACCTAACACGCAGCTAATATTACATTTGTGAACAGATTAGATATTCTATTTATATTGATTACCCGCCATTTTACTACGGCCATTTCAAATGTCGATTTTGAATAATAAACTTTTAAAGAATCATTGCCGACTTTACAGATAAATATTTATTGTTCTAGCTATTAAATGTGCACATATATATGTTGAAGTGAAATAGAGCCATATTCTGTCGATGCATAGTGAGTTCAGCGAGTAGTGAGATTGGGTACAACGGCCGTAATCGGTTCTCTTTGTGTTATTTCAAGATTAGTTGTTAGTGTTAACATCCACGCCGTAAAGCAAACCTTCAGTGAAGTAGTTTTATCTTGAATCATCCGAATGGCCACGTCGTCTCGTTTGCACGCCCCCCCCACGGGCAGGTTGCCGGTGGGACTCAGAACGGAGGATATGCCCCCAGAAATAGCATCCAGGAGGCCCTTGGGCTTACTAGCGGGGCTCTTGGGCTCGGGAGAAGAGGACGATCCGCTGCACGCGATGAGAATCAAGTCGCCGAGGCATCTGCCCAGAACTGACATCACAGAAAGATCACTTTACATGACAGAGCGTCAACTGCCAATATATGTATAATTGGTATGCATCATCATGTGATGTGTAAGTTGAACCAATTTTATTAAACCATCATATTTTTTTTATTGAACGCCCAAATTTTAAAAAGATGGAAATAACAGTTTAGTATTTAGTATTGTTTTAAGGTTTTCAAAAAAAGATTTAATTAAAAAGTGTTTTAAAGCGGCACACATAATCAGGAAATAATCGAAAGCCAAAAAATAACAACAAACACAGAAACACAAACACAAAACAGACAAGAATTTAACAATATTCACAATTTGACGACAAAAAAATATATGTAATGTGTTCCCTTTTAATAACAAATCAGCATTTTCACACTTTACTGTATGAAAAACATGTGATTTGTTATGAATTTTTATTACACTCTTTTGAGTTTTAATAAACCAGAAAAGTAATATCTTTACTTATTTATTTATATGTACAGATAAAACATTTTAAAGAGGCCCTTGCTTGTGTAGTGGTGTACTGGACAGACCAACAAATTTTTCATTTAATAATTATTTAGTTTTCTTTGGGAAGTTGAAGAATAAAACAAAAACCATAGAAAGAAAATTGTTGAAATAAACTTCGCTACGCAGCCGGTGTCTTTGGATATGAGGTATTGCAAACTAACTTTTGATACCATCGTGTACACAAATACTTTCAAAGTGCCCCTTAAAAACGATTTGTTTACAATTTAGCAGGCTAAAATGTATTGAATGTTCAATTCAAAGCTGGGATTTTGTTTTAAATAGCTTAACTGGTTTTTTGGATATTCAAACCTCAATTCATCACTACGTCACTACATATCACTTTCTGATTTGCAGATATCTAATGTGGACAGGTCCATCTTAACAAAATCAGCTATTTGTAATGGAAAAAACGCTTACTTGATTTGCTCTTAAATACATTTTCTGCACAATTTCCGGCGTCCATTTCTCTCAGAATGTCTTCTTTGGTAGTGATGGCGTCTATGTCGACATCATGTTTGCAGGCCAGCTTCCACTTTAGTGTAGAAATGGCTTCTAGGGAGGTTGAATATTGGATTTCGTAACGCAGAAGTGTCTCGGGAGGGCATCTCTTGACACAGGCCTGTAATATAATTACATACCATAAGTTTGTAGCGGTTATGTCACCGCTCCTAGGGTCATCAATTCATAACCAGACTGCACGAGTCAAACAGCTGAGACAGCAATCAGTCTTACGAAACATTGAATAAAAATATATGCATACAGGATGATGCAAACGCTCATACAATAAACCGAGTCAGGGTCCTGCGGGTGGCAGATGAGAACAAAGGAATCAGCAGCTATATAAGCGGTGGAGGATCTAAGTACATCACTCAGTAGTCAGTCAGTCATCAGTCAGTCTTCATTCCACATCGTTCCACGCAACAAGTTCCACGCGACATCATCCTACTAGAGATCTCCAACTCGGCGTAATGAAGGAATCGGCCATCATGGCCGGTTCCCCCCGCATCACGCTTCGATCCTTCTTCACCTCAACGCCCTGGCCCAGGCTATCATTCCTGGCCAGCGCTAACCTCATGCGCCTAGACCCGGCGACCAGCTCATCGTCGTCTGCGCCTCGGCTCCGCGACCATCGTCGCTAGCCTGTAACTCCCGCTCATCTGCCGACCAGGTCCATCGCACCTTCGGCTACCTCGTTCACGCTGAAGTACCCAGAAAACTCCTCGCCTTCATCAGTGCTGAACAAGTCTACGAGTCCGATCTCCATCAATGCGGTGTCGACCCACTGACCCGCATCTCAACCATTCTACCGCAGTCATCGCCGACTACGCCTGGTGTCATCATCATCCTCGACCCAGAGCCATCTCCCAACTGCGCAACTCAACTAATGTATTATCCTGACTCTCAATAAACACTGTGACAACAACATCATATTTCATTGTCTCACTACCAATTCCCATAAGTTTAATATTATTTCTGGTCCATAAATGATGTTTCCCTTACCTTTGTCTGAATATGCAATTTGGTTTGAGTTTGAATCTATACTTATATATTTGATAAAACTTCTAGGTAGAAAAGCGGTGTCGGTTAACCCGCCTCGGTTGTTAGGAACTCACGGCCCTTGCCTCGATTTTATGTTATTTTAAAGCTTAAAAATGCCCCTATCATACTAAAATAAATCGTATTTGCTTGGCAAGGAAATAATGTATCTTAATATTATTCTGGCTTGTCATTTCGTCACTTGCAAACATTGACTTTTTATCTGTGAAGAAGTGCACCGCAAATTCCATGTTAAATGTCACAATTTTTTTATTTTTCAATGGCACGGGCACAGTAGGTACTGTATTAATTTACAGGAAAGCCTCGTATGACTTATTTGTATTGTGAAGAACTGTCTACATTCAAATTGATAGACTTATATAAACATATTTGGCATCTCCTGAGTTCAAGAATGCTTTGAATGCTCTATGACATCAGTGGTACATTGACCACCGAAGAACGCATATTGAAATAGACTTGCCCTAACATGAAATCTGGGTAACATTTTAACATTTCATCTCCTGATGAACCCTCCTGAGTTCAAGAATGCTTTGAATGCACTATGACATCAGTGGTACATTGACCACCGAAGAACGCATATTGAAATAGACTTGCCCTAACATGAAATCTGGGTAACATTTTAACATTTCATCTCCTGATGAACCCTCCTGAGTTCAAGAATGCTTTGAATGCACTATGACATCAGTGGTACATTGACCACCGAAGAACGCATATTGAAATAGACTTGCCCTAACATGAAATCTGGGTAACATTTTAACATTTCATCTCCTGATGAACCCTCCTGAGTTCAAAAATGCTTTTAATGCACTATGACATCAGTGGTACATTGACCACCGAAGAACGCATATTGAAATAGACTTGCCTTAACATGAAATCTGGGTAACATTTTAACATTTCATCTCCTGATGAACCCTCCTGAGTTCAAGAATGCTTTGAATGCACTATGACATCAGTGGTACATTGACCACCGAAGAACGCATATTGAAATAGACTTGCCCTAACATGAAATCTGGGTAACATTTTAACATTTCATCTCCTGATGAACCCTCCTGAGTTCAAGAATGCTTTGAATGCACTATGACATCAGTGGTACATTGACCACCGAAGAACGCATATTGAAATAGACTTGCCCTAACATGAAATCTGGGTAACATTTTAACATTTCATCTCCTGATGAACCCTCCTGAGTTCAAGAATGCTTTGAATGCACTATGACATCAGTGGTACATTGACCACCGAAGAACGCATATTGAAATAGACTTGCCCTAACATGAAATCTGGGTAACATTTTAACATTTCATCTCCTGATGAACCCTCCTGAGTTCAAGAATGCTTTGAATGCACTATGACATCAGTGGTACATTGACCACCGAAGAACGCATATTGAAATAGACTTGCCCTAACATGAAATCTGGGTAACATTTTAACATTTCATTTCCTGATGAACCCTCCTGAGTGCTTTGAATGCACTATGACATCAGTGGTACATTGACCACCGAAGAACGCATATTGAAATAGACTTGCCCTAACATGAAATCTGGGTAACATTTTAACATTTAATTTCCTGATGAACCCTCCTGAGTTCAAGAATGCTTTGAATGCACTATGACATCAGTGGTACATTGACCACCGAAGAACGCATATTGAAATAGACTTGCCCTAACATGAAATCTGGGTAACATTTTAACATTTAATTTCCTGATGAACCCTCCTGAGTTCAAGAATGCTTTGAATGCACTATGACATCAGTGGTACATTGACCACCGAAAAACGCATATTGAAATAACCAGACCCTGCGCACAAAAGTAAAGTTACTAAAGTAAGGCAAAGGTTTGCAGTGCAGTACATTGTGGGACTTTTCTAAGCACCATTTGAATGTTTGTTTTAAAGGAACTGCCTGGCGAAGCGATTATAAAAATTAGTGGGGTGGGTAAATTAAAACACATTGGTCTTACTAAATATTGTGACATAATATTCGATTTTGGAAATAGAACGAACTTTTGACCCGATTTGGGATTAGTAGTTAAGTTTTTAAGCAATTTGCACGCCATTGTAACAAGGACGAGTAATTCGTAAGCAGATTTTAATTTGCCTGTATACTATCAGATTCATTTATTCATGTTAAACACAGAAAGGGGGAAGGTCTTGCCGCCTCCCATGCCACTTGGTTTGATCCCCTTTCCTTGATTGGCTGGTCTATCAGTGTACTGGACGGGAGTCCGCACAAGACTGTAGATTTGGGCGCCGGTTCCAAACCGTGTCTTCAACCGATGAGAATGCTCCTTTACGGCCGATGATGATGATAGTAGTGTAAATTTATGATGAAATCTGCCTCCCGCACCCAGGCTTGGTGAATGTTGGGCACTGGGTGTGCTTTCGTCTCTGCTCGCTCCTGGCGTTGGCGGTTTTCCAGAGTAGGGCCGGCTGGTCTTGAAGAGGTAACACCATAAGGTTTGGAGCAGAAGACTTGGCGAGGTGAGGCAGATGGTGGGCAGGAGTCACTTGTAGATAATAAAACGCTTGGTTTCGGTGGTAAAGATGAACTAATTTTTATTTTTTTTGTGTGGCTGCTTATGTGCAATAAGCATGGCTCGCACCCGACATTGGGCTGGGAGTCCAAAGGTGGTGGGGGATTCTACCCGCGCCAGTAATGTGTTTATATGCCCCGGCAAAATGTCGCATATTCATTTTGCCGGTAGCATAGTCGAAGGTAGACGCTTAAATATGCGAGTTTGAAAAGATTTTGAAGGCTTACATGAATAACAATTACATAGTTTAAATGCATAGTAGTTATAAGAATGTGTATCTTGACAACTAGATTTTTTGTTTGTCAAGATACGACAAAAAATAAGAAAAGTTTGTAAATAAATGTGTAAAAATGATCTTAAAGCGATCAAATTTGTAAAATATTGTTAAGATAGTATTTTTCTCAGGTCCCCCGTAACATAGCGCTCAGAAAGAGATAAGATTCACTATGCTACGAGGTTCCTGGATTTTTGTACACGCAAAAAAGGTAAAAATTATTGTACAAAAATGGTTATACATATATGTGAAAAACAGCTTTTTTAATATCTCCTCAGCGGTAGTACATAGCAAATAGTGTTCATTTGACTACCGCCGAGGGGATGGACAAGTAAAATATGGACATTTGCGATATTTAAAAATTGATTTTTCCTAGTAAATTTTACATAGAAAAAATGTTGAACATCGATCCGCTCGGCAGGTAAGCGCGCGATGCGGTATCGACGCCGTTCGTAGACAAAGTTTTCAAGCTGCCTTGGCCGAAAAGAGAGCCGAGCCGGAGCCGAGAAAGGAGGTCGAATAGAGCCGAGGTTGAGAGAATTTATGACTAGTCTGTATTTTCTGGTGGTTTGGCAAGTTTGGTTCCACGGCGGATTGGGACACTGTCAGCACAGAAAATAGACCAAGTTGAAAGGAAGATTTGTAAGGTGGCAAAAACCGACGCTATTTGGTGCCGCAAGGCGCCCGAGGCAATCGGTCTAGCCGACTTTCAAGTCGGCCCAAAGGACCTAACTGAGACTTGCGATTTCTTGCGAACATTTTCAAATATTTGCGATTAGCCTGATTCTCTGGCGGCTTAACAAGATCGGTTCCACGGCGGATTGGGACACTGTTAACACAGAGAATAGGCAAAATCTAAAGGAAGACCTGAATGGTGACAAACCGACGCTAACTGGAGCCGCAAGGCGCTAGGTGCAATCGGTCACTGCCAACATTCAGATCGGCCCAAATAACTAATCTTACTGCAGTTTATTTCAGAATTCCCCCCTACCCCTCCCACGTACGGCAAAATACTTCAAACATCGAATAATGAAAGGACACGCGAAGAGAGCCTTCCTGGACGCCTCAATCAAGGAGCGCAGGAGTAAATGCACCAAAATACTACCGACGACATTCCCGGAGGGTGCCACAGGCTATCGCATTAACATTCTGACAAACAGACCGGAGTTTACTTTCGCAACGTCGGTGGCCAGTAGCGCCGGACCACGTTCTCCGTTGAGCCACGGCACCAGCGCCGCTTCAAGATCACCATCGAGGCCCGGCACCAGCGCCGCTTCAAGACCGCCGTCGAGGCCCGGCACCAGCACCGGATCTCAATCACCTAGACCGACGTCACCAATGGAGGTGCAATGGACCAGGGCTACGGCCTCTAAGCGCCCTCATTCCCCTCCAAAGCCCGTATTTAGGCTGGTGCACCCTAACAAATACGAGACGCTACACGAGGTAAGCGAGCCATCCCATGAGACAGCGCCGCCAGCCCAGAAGAGACGCCCGACGCCACCAGGACCAGTGGCATCCACCAGAAGAGGACCAGTGGCATCCACCAGCCGAGAGCAAGCGACTACGAGCACACTCAGGAAGAGTACAAGAGTGCCTCCAATTATAATGACCATAGGATCCATGACACATGGACAAATCACTGAAGAAGTTCAGAGGCATATAGGAAATGCCAGCTTCAACTTCCGCTACAATAAAGGTGGCAAAATTAGCGTCGTGGTGAGCTCCGTAGAAGCCCACAAACAACTATCAACAGCTCTACGAGGCGAGGAAAGGCCCTTCCACACCTTTACCACCGAAGCTGACAAAGTCAAGAAGACCGTCATCAGGGGACTGCCGGACATGACACCGGAAGAAATTATGGAAGACTTGGAGGCCCAAGGCTTCCCTGCAAGGACTGTCGTCAGGATGACCACCCCGGGATTGGAATACCCGCTTTACCTGGCCCACTTTGGCCAGGAAACAAATATGGGCCACTTGAGAGCCGCAGTGGTCTACCTGTGCCATTGCAGGATCTCAATGCGCAAATACCGAAGTAACCACCAAATACGGCACGCAGTGCCACAGGTGCCAAAATTTCGGACATGGGTCCAGAAATTGCGCCCACGTAGCCCGCTGCGTAAAATGCGAAGGAGCTCACGCCACACCGGAGTGCCCCAAAACAAATAGAGAAGAGCCGGCCGTCTGCTGCAATTGCGGCGGAGCACACCCCGCTAACTACAGCGAATGCCCCAATAGGGTGGCATATGTAGCTGCTCTCCAACGCAGACAAGAGTACACCAACGCCCAGAGGCGCAAAGAGGCAGAGCCTCGTGTACAGAAACCTGCGGCCCGAGTAGATGGCCGGTCCTGGGCAGACGTAGCGGGCCGAAGCAACCAACAGCAACAGGCTCCTGAAACTCAAGAACCACGCAGGGCCCCACCGCCCTCACCGGAATATCGCCAAGCGCCAAACACGCAACGCCAAGCGCCAAACAGCGGAAACTCCTCTGATGACGAGGACATAATGTCATTGCTCCGCAACCTCATCAGAGTACGCGGAAGACTGGCCTCCTGCTCATCCAAAGAAGAGAAGCTGATCATTCTCATGGAACTTCTCACCGACACCATCAATGGATAAAGAAGGCCCAGTGGTAAAAATCCTAATGTGGAATGCTTGTAGCATCCGAGCCAAGATAGAGGAATTAACAGAGCTCACTAGCAGCTTACAGACTGACATCGTTTTACTTTGCGAAACATGCCTCAAAGAAGAAGACCGACTCAGAGTGCCAGGATTCGACGTACACAGAAATGACAGATCCTCTACAACATCGACTCGTAGAGCAGGCGGAACTGCTATACTCACTCGCCAGGGTCTCCGGACAACGAGGATACCCACGCCAGTACTAGAGAATATGGAAGCCACCGTAATCAGGATGGAGATAAATAGCCAGATGCACACCATTGTCTCGGCGTACTGCCCTTCGAACAAAAACAACATCACGAGAGGCGATCTTAACAAACTACTGGCACTAGGTACGAGAGTACTCATAGCAGGTGATCTAAACTCCAAACATAGGTACTGGAATAATTTCAGAGCCAATAAGAACGGCAATATCCTATATAAACATATGGAAAATCACGAATATAGATTACTCGCACCGGACAGGCCGACTCGTTACGATACAAAAAGCAAATTTCCTGCAACTCTTGACATTGCACTGGCGAAAAATATTACTACAACTTCTCCCCTGATTACACAGGATAAACTACCTTCCGACCACCTACCTGTGAGCTTCTCGATAGGCGGAATACACGAGAGAATAACAAGGACTCAACTCGACTACAAAAACGCCGATTGGGAGGGTTTCAAGAAATTTATTAATGAAAAAATTTATCTAACATCCGAGACACTATCAACTACGGAGGGCATAGAAAAAGCCGTGTCAATCCTCACTCAAAGTATTCAAGAAGCTCGAGATAAATTCATCAAGAATAAGAAAATTAAACCCTTCCAAGTAGAGCTCACACCTCACATAAAATTCTTGATCACAGAAAAAAATAGACTACGCAGGATTTACCACAGTACCCGAGAGGCATGCTTCAAAGTAGCAGTAAATTCCCTCGGAAGGGAAATAAAGGAAGAAATTGCTACGTTGAAAAATACTCTGTGGTCAAAGAAAGTCGAATCTCTCAGTACTCAAGACAACTCAATATGGCGAATGTCCAAGGCCCTGCGACATCAAGACAACAGCATTCCGCCCCTGAAATGGCCAAACTCTCCGATCCTGGCACTCTCAAACGAGGAAAAAGCAAATTTATTGGCAGACGGATTCGAAAAAGCATTCTCGACAACAGACGGGATGGAAGACCCGGAAACAAACATCATGGTGGCAGAAACGGTGGAAGAACTGAACCAAAAAACGCAGACCGAAACGGAGGACATAAAACTTTGCACCCCGAGAGAAGTGGCCCTTATCATAAAGTGCCTCAAACCAAATAAGGCCCCAGGCGAAGATCAAATAAATAATATACTGCTAAAACACCTACCGCAGAGAGCAATAATTTATATTGTAAAAATATTCAACGCCTGCCTTCTACTTGGCCACTTCCCGACATCATGGAAAAATGCGTCAGTACTACCGTTTCACAAGCCAAACAAAGATCGATCGAATCCGTCAAATTATCGCCCTATCAGCTTATTACCAACATTGAGCAAAGTCCTTGAACAAGTCGTCCTAAACAGGTACCTACCTCACCACGAGCAAAATAAGACCCTTCCTGACGAACAATTCGGTTTTCGAAAAAAGCATTCAACGACCCACCAACTTACACGTGTCGCAGAACAAATTATTAGAGGATTTAATAATAAACGTTTCACCGTAATGGCACTATTGGACCTCGAAAAAGCCTTTGACACAGTGTGGATGGAAGGTCTCATATACAAAATGTACATTACCAACACGCCAATATACATCATAAGAATTGCGCAGTCGTACTTAGAAAACCGAACCTTCACAGTCAAAGTGGGCGATGCTACATCAACAAGAAGAAAAATACCTAAAGGAGTCCCGCAGGGAAGTTTACTCGGACCGCACTTTTTCAATCTATATACCCACGATATACCCCCGCTAAATGAGAAATGCAACAAAGCAATTTACGCCGACGATGTAGCAGTCTACGCTACCTCAAGAAAGCCCAAAATGGCAGTGAAATACGTACAGCGAGGCCTCGACACGCTCACCGAATACTACAAAAAATGGCGGCTGAAGCTAAACGAGACCAAAACTGAAGCGATAACCTTCACACGAAAATGCAAAAATAACATCCCGCAAGACAAAATTCTCATGGGCGGAAAGCATCTAGATTGGAAATCCGAAGTTAAGTACCTGGGACTCACAATGGACACAAAATTGAATTGGAAAACTCACATCGCCATAGCAACGGCAAAAACTCAAAAAGCGATAGGTTCGATAAGCCCAATATTCAACAGAAAGAGCTCGCTAGCTAAAAGGAAAAAAATACATCTGTACCTCAGCCTAATTCGCCCGGCGCTAACGTACGCTTTACCGGTTTGGAGTAATATTGCATACACAACATATAACAAACTTCAAGTTACTCAAAACAAATGCATTAAAATAGCCTACAACACCCCACGATACACAAACCTTAAAAAAATACACGAACGAGAAGATATACCTACATTACAGGAGCACGCATACCAACTCACATCACGTTTTTACAACACTCTGAACCCGGATAATCCGTTAATTAAAGCGCTGGGTAATTATAACTCGCCAGCGGATCTCGCATTCAACTACAAACACAGGATGCCCAAACACCTAATCATGAAGTTCCATGAGAATGTCGACAGCGCCAATGAAGAATTAGAAGACGAAGATTATTAGCGCAAAGTATCCTTTTTAACATAATAAAATGTTTTTATCCCACACGTTTTTCTTCCAAATGCCTTTTTCTCACCACAGGTAGATGTAACAGACCTCCGAAGCGAAAAGGACGCAGCCAAAGTATGAAAAAATGAAATATTTACATTCAGTAAATCATAATGGTAAAACAGAGTAAAAAGTTCAGAACTTATTGTTTTTCTTTTTCTTGTCATTTGTATGAGGTTTTTTATCCAGTTAAGAATTTTTCCTCATAAAACTCATTAATGTAACATAAAATCAGTCAAGTAAATACAACCATCAGATGGTAATAGTAATAAGGCCAAATGAGCCGCAGTACTAGTCAGCTAGAAACATGAAGGGTATTGTTATAAGCCCTAGCTAGTTAGAGGATTACGAAAGAATCCATAAAATCAAAAAAAAAAAAAAAAGCCTTGGCCGAAAATGGGAACAAAATGACCAGTGGCGGGGAGTGATGATTTCGCCAGTGGCGTGGGGTAGGCACATTTTATAAATGTAAAACATATTTTTATGAAATTAAATAATGTGGCCAACTACGTCCGTTACAATCAGTATCTATTTAGCTGGAAATCTAATAAAACTCAGGAATATTTTTGAATTTTTTCATTGGAGAGGGCAAAACATTTTTCTGAATATAAGTAGCTATTTCCGGGGAAACTATATGCGGTAGATATAAATATACATATATACAAATATATAAAACTAGAGGACTCCACAATGCTTCGCTATGGCTAGTGTCCTTCTCGGGCGTCTCCGACTTCTTCCACCATTCACTACTGTATACCACAAGGTTACTGTTAAAAAAATACATTACATGGATTTTTATTTGACTCCGTATCTCATTCCGGTGCAGAGATATTGCTACAAGTATTCCTCGGGCGTCCCCGACTTCTTCTACCATTCAAACCACTATCTAAACACTCTTGGCACTAATAAGAACAAATTAGAAATTTCCAGCGATATCGGTCAACAAATATACGCAGACTGAGTTTTTATATGTTAAAATATATAAACACAATATTATCTGGTAAAATGGTACAATTTACAAAAACATAATTTTGCAAAACACAATGTTATCGAGAAAATAGTGCCAGCTTTCTAGCTAGGGATAATCAACTATTCTAGAAATGTATCTAATTCTTCTCCGTGTTTTGACATAACAGGCAATATTACAACATTACCTGAGTGGTGGGACACCCGGTGATGGGAGTCTCGGGATTGAGGCACTGCGTCATGTCGAAGAAGACCAGGTAGGGGTAGTCCTCCAGGCCCGAGTCCAGACCGCACTTCCTGCCCAGAGAGTCGGTGGGCACCAGCAGCTTGCGCACGTCGCCATGGTTGATGGCTGGAATGGTACAACAAGTCCCCTTATATCGTACACCGTGCTTGACTAGACAGGCGGCTGATTGATTGGCACTCACCGAATATGCCCACGGCTACCCAGATGCCCATGAACACGATGAAGAGGCCGAGGCAGATGATGTCCGTGCAGGAGCGCCGGTGGATGGGGCCATTGAAGCTGGGGTCGTATTTAATAGGAGGTCCTGTAAACAACAAATCGCACTCTAATCATCTCATCTCATCGGTTTCAACTTAACTTTAGTCAAATTAACATTTATAGCTTTGTAGCCGCCTACGGACTGGGGAATGAATGAATTAGTTTGTTTTCCACGAATAAACAAAGAACACACAGTTAGCCTGTGGCGTCCCCAATCGGGGTACGTCGTGAGGCTGAAGGTAGTAAGGAGAACAAGCCAACAAGACAACACAGCCAAGCTGTTGAACTCATGTGACAAATGTCAACTGTGTGCAAAGAGCATCTTCCATTGTAGTGCCGGTAGAACAAGAACAGCATTCCTACATGACTACGACTACCTGCCGAATTCAACAGAATGGTCATCTTACACCAGGGCGATACCATAATTAGCTTTCAGATGCATCCATTGAGTCGTCAACTAATTTGCATTCAAAAAATTCCAAATTACTCATGCTCATACTCTTCAGGAAGATATCGTACATAATATGAATTAGGTACTTAACTGGCGAGTAAAAATATTTGATTTAGGGTTAGTTCACCTATTCACCTACAATAATTAATGTTTGGTCATGGCATGGATTATTCTCTGTATTATATTGGTGTATAACTGTTTTAGGTGGAGTAGAGCCAGCTGCAGGCGATGCTTTGGCTAGATAGAGTTTAGACAAATATTATCGAAGGTTAGTTAGTTGGTGAATTAGATGCTGCACTGCAAGCGTGTAAAATAATGCTGTATGTTGTGTACGTCTCAAAGGTATTTTAAAATTGTGGTACTCGTTACCTACCTACGGGCCGCGAGGTGCGGGGAGCACTTCGGCGGTATTCTGTAGTCTCACAGTTAACAATCAATAAACGATCTCTGTAAATAATTAACCAGCCTTACGTATTTTATCAATCCTGAATCCAAGCCCCTTTTTAAGGTGAATCTACAGGATACTACAGTGGCGACGAGGAAACTTAGTCATTAATAAAACAGTGGCGAAGTTTAAAAGAATTTACGCGGCAATCGTGTTGTTAAAGTTCAAGAGTAGTTCAATTCGGAGAGTATTCACGTAATGGCGACGGTGCTCTTTTAAATGTTACGGACGGGGAGTCTCGCAACATTCATCGAACAGGATCGTAGAATCTTTGAAAAATAAGATTGAAAAGAATTCAGCGGGGAGCTGAATTGCAAAACCAGAATCAAAAAAAAAAAATTGTTCAAGATAATCACGCGGGAGCGGGGTTATCGTGAAGAGGATAGATATTCAGCGGGGAGCTGTATATGTATATATTTCAAACCATAAGAAGCCGGGGGCTGAACAACAGCAGCACAGCTGGGAGCTGTATTGGAGCAAGGAGCAGCTGAGAGCGGATCCTTGGGAACTATCGGTCGAGAGCTATTCTTGGAGTACAGCCGAGGTTAAGAAGGAAGATCTGCAACAGGAGGGAGTAGATGACCAGAACCAGAGCTTCAACATCATTAGACTTAAGTTAAGTCCGTAGTTTAAGTTTTGTGTTGATAATTTTTTTTTTAATATTGTTGTAATTTTGTTGTAAAATCATGGCTCAAATCAAACCATTAGAGACCTTCAGTCACAAGTCAGATTGTTTCGGGGTTTTCAAAGCAAGATTGGAGAATTACTTCATATTATATGATGACAAAATTACTGACGAAAAGAAACGTGCTATATTCTTGAACGCTTTGGAGGAGGAAACTTTCAAATTATTGATTGAGTTGGTTACTCCTAAAAAAATAAATGATGTCACAGTAGAAATTTTGTGTGAATTTTTGGGTAATTATTGTGAAAATGTTACTTCGTTGTTTGAAGAAAGATCAAAATTTTATAATGTAATTAATGAATCGGGAGAAAGTGTAAAAGAATTTGCGGCACGGTTAAAAAGTTTATCCATTAATTGTAAATTCGGTACTAGATTTGAAGATAATTTAAAAGATTTATTCATTTGTAAAGTGAGGAACCCTAAAATTAGAGAACGGTTATTCGTAGAGGGCGAAAAAAATTCGTTTGAGAAATTAATTACAATCGCAGCTTGTTTAGAGGCTTCAGAAGCAAATTTTAAAGATGAAAAAGTGTGTTATCAAGTAGCTAGTTCACGTTCAAGATCAAAAAGTCCGAAAAATAATCCATCAGTATCGAAACATCGAAGTGTTTATTTAAATTCGAGGCATAGTAGAAGTTCATCACGCGATAGTAATAATTTTAAACCGAAATTGAAGCATCTAGATTCGGAACAGAAAAAGTGTTTTAATTGTAATAAAGTCGGGCATTTTAAATCAGAGTGCAAGGTTGTGAATAATAAATTTGCGAAGTGTTTTAAATGCGGACAAAAAGGTCACATTGCTAAATTTTGTAGAAATATTTCGTGTATTAAAAAAAAGATTTTTGTCTCAAATATTAATAAGAGGATTGAACCGTATATAATTAAATTGAAAATAAATGATATTTCATTTGAGGCAATGATAGATTCAGGAGCGGGAATTAGTGCCATACCCGAACGTATCTATAAATTATATTTTAATCATGTTAATTTAATTTACACTTAGCGAGTTACGATAACAAGCCGCTAAAAGCGAGCGGTAAAATAAATTTATTGGTTACATGTAATAATAATCAACAAAATTTTGAATTTGTGGTTATTGAAAATGGTTCGGATTTAATTTTAGGTAGAGATTTTATGGAATTATTTGGGATTAGCATTAGTTTTTTGAATAATTGCACGGTAGTAAATAATTTTGGTGCTAATGGAGAAAGCAATTTAGATGTCGATAAGTCGAAAACACAATTTGGAGACGTATTAACGAATAAATTAGGGAAATTTAATAAATATAGCGTTGAGCTGGAATTAATAGAGGGATTTCAGTCAAAAATGTGCAATGCAAGGCAAATACCTTTAGCTATTAAAGATAAAGTCGAACATGAAATTAATAGACTTGTTTCAGAGGGAATATTACAAGCAGTAGAGACGAGTAGATATGCATCTCCCATTGTTCCAATAATTAAGAAAGATGGATCAGTTAGGATCTGTGGAGATTATAAATTAACAGTTAATCCAGGTTTGGTTGTAAATACATTTCCAGTACCCGTAATTACGGATTTATTGACACAAATCAGTGGAGCGGTAATGTTTTCTAAATTAGATTTGAAAATGGCATATTCACAATTACAGTTAAGTGAGGGTAGTAGAGATATAACTACAATAGCTACACATATAGGTTTATATAGATATACTCGACTGGTGTATGGTTTGAATGCAGCGCCAGGTATATTTATGCGGGTTATGTTTAATTCATTGCAAGGTTTAAACGGAACAATTATATTTTACGATGATATTTTGATTACGGGCAAATCAGTTGCGGAACATAATAAAAATTTAGTAGCAGTTTTGAATAGATTGAAACTTTGTGGTCTCACGGTAAATGAGGAAAAATGTGAATTTTTCAAAACAAGTATTGAATACTTGGGGTACTTTATTTCGAAGGAAGGATTTAGACCATTAGAAAGTAAATTTAAAGCAATAATGGAGTCTAGTAGTCCATGTAATATTAACCAGTTAAGAAGTTTCTTAGGTTTAGTTAACTATTATAGAAATTTTATTCCGAATATATCTAGTTTGTTAGGACCTCTATATAAATTATTAAAAAAAGATTCGGAGTGGATTTGGTCAAAGGACTGTGAAAATGCAGTTTTAGAACTTAAAAAAGAAATTTCTTCTGATTGCGTGTTAGTACATTTTGATCCACGTATACCAGTAAAATTAGTAACGGATGCATCCTTAGAGGGATTGGGTGCGACAATTTTACATACTTATTCAAATGGTAGTAGTAGACCTATAGCGTTTGCATCAAGGAAATTAACAGACACAGAGAGTAAATATAGCATTTTAGATTTAGAAGCAACAGCGATAGTGTTTGCATTAAAAAAATTCTTTGTATATTTATACGGTAGGAAATTCAAATTAGAATGCGACAATCAAGCTTTAGTTCGAATTTTGTCAGAAAAGAAGGGCATTCCTGTGTTGAGTGCTAATAGATTGCAACGTTACAGTTTAATTTTGGCGGGGTTTAACTATGAAATTGAATACGTAGCATCAGAAAAAAATTGTTCAGATTTTTTATCAAGATTACCAATAGAAGAGACAAATAAATCGGAGGATTTATATATTGAGAAGCTGAGTTCCATTAATTTTCAAGATGTTGAAAAAGAGTTGTTATTTTATGTTAGTGATAACTCTCAGGTTCCATTAAATGTTGATAATTTAAAGGAAACCACTATTAAAGATGACGTATTATCATTGGTAAAACAATATTTAAGGCAGGGTTGGCCAAGGAAAATTCCAAAAGATAGTGAGTTATGGGCTTTTTGGAAAATTAGAGATGAGTTGTCTTTAGTAGAAGATTGTATTTTTTGGGGACATAAAGCCATCATTCCAAATTCTATGAGAGGGGATTTGTTAAATATGTTACATCGTTCACATTTAGGTATAGCTAAGACTAAAGGGTTAGCAAGAGGTTATTTCTGGTGGCCAAAAATGGGCAAAGATATAGAAAATTTAGTTAGATCATGTAAAGAGTGTCTGGAAAATCAGACGAATCCACCAAAAACTCCTTTGGCAACATTGGCCGATTGAGGAAAAGCCGTGGACAAGAATTCATATTGATTTTTTTGGTCCGATGGCTAATACCAATTTTTTAATTATAGTAGATGCAAGTACCAAGTGGATAGAATGCGTTAATTTAAAACAAGCTAATACGGATAATACTTTAAGGGAATTAAAGAGGATGTTTGCTCAATTTGGTACTGTAGAAACTATTGTATCGGATAACGGGTCTGTTTTCTGTTCAGAAGAATTTAAGCGTTTTTGTAAAAATAGAAAAATCCAGCACATTACTTCTCCTGTGAATCATCCGCAAAGTAATGGGTTAGCTGAAAACGGAGTTAAAACGTGTAAAAATTTTTTAAAAAGATTTTACATAATGGGGGGTTACCGAGAGACGTCGATGATAGGTTAACCAAATTCCTAATTGATTATAGGAATACCCCAAATATCACGGCTCTTCAGCCAGCGGTGGCTATGTTAGGACGACGATTAAGGGCCCACTATTCGAATTTCATCCAATTTCCGACATATTATTCTTGTTTAGTATTAATTTGTACCCTGATGATGCTTAAGTAAAGCGAAACCGGTCGGTTCTTAAATTAATAAATATCGTGGTTTTAAAACAAAAAGTATTTTATTTTATTAAATATGTCAAACCACAAAGTGATTGCTTTCTACAATAATACAAGAATATAATTTAGTTCAGTGATGTTATTTTTTATGTCGGAAGGAGGCCCTGAAGAAAATAATTTCTCTCAGAGCCTGTGTCATCTTTGAGAATGCTGTATAGAGGGTCTTTTTTGAGGAGGAGGGAGTGAACCTGTCCTGAATGTCAACTGTACAATTTCTACCCAGAATTAACTTTATTGTACGTTTTTTGACTAACCGTACCTTGGTGTTCTATTTTCAATAAACTCTTTAATTATGTTTCAGATGTGAAATCTATACTCCGCTACAGAATGTTTTGCCCAAGTCTTGTAAAGATGCAAAGGCACGGACGTAATAATAAAATCATTTGAGCCCTTTACTGTTATTTAAAAGGTCACTTGAAGTGCAGTTATAATCAATGATTTTATTTTTTTCTAGCTTCCACGAATAATCTGAAAAGGCATTATCTAAGGATTATACTCTTAACGAGAATATAGAAAATGTAGAAAGGTGAAACGGATTTAAGATTTTCGATGAAATTATTGTGTTGTGAAATATTTATTTTGTTATTTATTACTTTATTTTTTTACAGTTTTACCGTACGCGGTCTTGTTGTAGAGTGGTATATCTAACTGTCATGGAAAGTTTTTTTCTGAGCTTTAAGAGAAAGGTTTCTTAAAGACACTGGAGTTATTCTAGGGCTATGTTAGATTTTTAACATAGATCACCGTAATGCTTGCCTTCCTGAATAAATCTAATTTTATTAAATCATTTACGGCCAAGATATTTTTGACAATGGTGTGTTTTTATCTTTCTGTATTCCAATCATTTAGCTTTGCTTCTAGGGTTGTGCCCCAGTATTGCTTTTTGGAGACTGTAAACGGATCTCTCGGCATTTAATGAAACTGCAGCAGAACAAAGGCTGTTGCTATATTGACGTTCATGGTATGTTTTGCTCAGATTGACGATAAGGTTTCCAGATCCGCATTTCGCTCGAAGCATGTTTAGGGTAATAAGTTTATAATTTAGGGTTCTTTCACCGTATTTATGGGAACATTTCGGAACCACCAATCTTTCATTTTGAGTGAATCTTGTGTTTGTGATTAAATTATATTTGACAATTTAAACAAATAATATTTAGGGAAGTTAAAAATAAAATTGAAAGTTCACTGAAAGCTTAAACTATTAAAAGTAGTAATTTCATAAAAATGTAAATAAATAGAGCCCCTTTCACATTTTAGAATGTAATTTTATGTTGCTTACATGTTTTATTACTCTTTATAATTATTGAATTGTTTAAATGAATAAATAAATAATTACAAAAAAGTCTTCTGATTTGTAAGTCCTCAGGAAGCACTAAGGATCTTTCTATCTATCTTTATAATATAATAAATTTGATGAGCATAAAAATGTAAACGTGTATATAATTTATATAAATGTACAAAAGTAGATATTACACGTGTATAAATATTATATTGCGCATATTATACAAGATGTCGGGGGTAAAGTGCACAAACTTCGGGAGGTGATTCTAATTGATAGTACAAGTAAAAAAGAAAAAAAACTTTTTTTGGAATTCCAACGTTTTAAGATAGTTTTCGAGTAAAAAAGTTTAATTTTTTGTATAGAAAAAAAAACAATTTCTTCTACGGAAAATAAATTTTTGTGGAAAAAATTTGGAAATTCGAATAATTTCCATTTCTTTTTTACTTCTTCTAGCATTTAGAATAACCTCCTGAAGTTTGAGCACTTTACCCCGGATACCCTAATAAATTAACCATATAAGAAAAACCTTATTGATGTAAAAATATATATTTATTGATTTTATAAAAGTTATAAATTACTTTTATAAAAGTGATAATAGTATTTTAGTAAAGTAAAGTAATTTGTATACCTATACAAATAACTTTCGTAAATGTTTTTTGTAAAATTAAAAAAAAAAAAAATTAATTAAATCCGTAATAAAACCCATATTTTGAGAACCATCTTCATTTCGACTTCGTTCTAATTTGCTCGGTGCTAACTAAAAATGGTTCTGTTTTTCTAAAATTGCAATAGATGTCGGTAATTTAATTTCGTTATTTAAATTATTAAATAATCCCCAAAATTATTCCTAATACGAATTCAGACACCTCTGTCGGATTCTTTTAACACTAAATATTGTTTATTTTGTGGCTGTTGCCCAAATCTAAATTCTTTGCGCGGAAAGCTGGCCCTTAACTGAAAGTCATTAAAAGCCATGAAAAAACTAACCTATAAACCTAACCTACGTGCTATATTGTAGGACGCTGTATTTTTAGCCTAAAGTCTTCAAGTCGTGGAATCAAACAAAAAAATATTATAACTAAATGTATGCAGAATGAAAACTCTTGTAAAATGTTTACCAAAATAATGTGCACACTTTATTCATAATAAGTATACATAATATATATCACAATCTAACAGCACTTCACTTGAAAACACAAAGAATCTCTAGGAAAAGCAAAATGCAACTGGTTCATTTTATCATATATTATCAGTCTAATTAATTGATCCACTTCACTGATCAGCTTTTGTCTGTACTGATTAGGCAGCAAAATGACATGCACATTTTTTAATTTAAATAGACTTAGGAATCGTTGGTACTGTGATGAACTTGCCCTGGGATGAATTTTTTTTATTATTGATTTATTATGGTGGGAAAGAATGTTTCAGTTGATTTCACGAAATGGAGATTTGCCAGATGTTGGATAGCTATTCTAAGAACAAGTGCTTAGATTTATGGTGGTAGAGAGAAAACTTGGAACATGCCCTGCTTTTAGCAGAACAGAGACCTCCGTGATGGTACTTCGAAATTCTCAGACTTATTCCAGTGGAGTAGCGACGAATTGGCAGACTGGGGCGGAAAGAGAAAAAAAAACCTAACAAGATCAATAAGAAACAATTCAACTCCGTTAAGCAATGCTACTAAGTGGCCTTTTAAGTAGGAAATACGCCGTTAAATATAGTTACGAAATTTTTCTAAGGATTTGAATGAATTATAATTATGAATAGCGAGGTAAATAACATTTTAACAGGACGAGTTTGGAAGTTGCTTAATTAAATTAAAATCTCGCAAGAAGATTTAAAAATAAAACTATTGTATCGTAAATATTTAATACATCCTAGAATTAGGTTGGTAAATTGTAAGCCGAGCTAAAATGCTGGTGGGCCGACACGCCACTGGACTGAGGGGAGTCGTGTTTCATTCTTTTGCAAAGAATTGGACAGTTTACTCGAGAAGTAACAAGTTATTAGTTCTGAAACGATTTAAATTAATGTGACGGGTTCCAGAGCTTATAATCTATGTGTGGTCCTTTTAGTGCAATTCTGTCCTTGAACACACGAAATTTCGAGAATTCAAAATAGATAAATTAGATATCGCATATGGAGAAGGCGGAGTTGATTTGGGGGTGGGGGAGCGTGAGGGTTAAAACGGGAGAAGATAGTCTAGATTCAGGAGCGCAAGGAGATGGTCGTGGTCAAAAAGCGCGGGCAGATAGTCAGTTTTTGAAAGCGTTGGGAGACGGGCAAATATAATTAAGATAGTTAGCGTCGAAGAACGGGAGAAGGAAGTCGATAGCTAGCATCGGTCAACGTTGTAATATAGTCAAGGCGATTAAAAGCTACGAGGCGCGCCAACAAAGAATTTATCGTCGGGACGCGAACACGGCTAAAGTCATTTAGTGTGGAAGGAGTGGGTTTTCTAACAGCATGGGTGTTATGCTGCATGTGACTGTGTTTGTTTTTTATAATTGTTTGGATTGCACGAGATGATCTGGTAAGTCCCATTATAATCTAATTATTAACCCTCATTTCCTGTGGATTTCTTAGAGAAATAAGTGCGTTCCAATAAATAAAATAATACAATCGTATTTTGAAGTAGGAGTATTTGACTTTAATACCATAGGTAATTATGTTAAAATCTTCAACAGAAGAATAGAACCCGAACCCGTCAGCAAAGGAGGCCATAAATTACGAGACTTGGCCATTACAAAAGGACGAAGAGCGGTTACCCTGAAACCGCTTTAGATCATTCAACAATAGGCATTATTTATGAGTTAGACTATTTTTCACAATTTAAAATGATTTAATAATTCTCCAGTAGCAATACTCAACGGCTAGGTTATACGGAATTCGTAAAATATATTTAATTAAATATAACTTATTCAAACATCACACTCACTAAGCCGTGTGCCGCGAGCGCACCACTATTTCAACTATTAGAGCCACGTGCGTATACCTACGTACCACTAATACCTACTTCCAAGTTCGTTTTACGAACTTTGTGAAGGCTACGGTGTATTGTAGTTATTACAGGGGTTTCTCTGTTAGCATATAATTTTCATTCATTTTTGAATCGGGATAACGCAGCGGATTGAAGCTAGCCGCCGAGAGAATGCATCTGTCTGGCATTCCTATCCTGTCAAGTGAGATTTTCATACACATAAGTTAGGCGGGGACGGAGTGTACGAATTTTCCGCAGGCTGTCCTATCTTACCAAAGCAACAAAAGCGAAGGGAACGAAATTTGTAATTGGCTTGCCTAATAGGGACTTTTGTGTTAGCAAAGTCGATAACCCTGGGTACCGAGATAACGTCTATTTCAGTAGAGCAGCGCCGGCTTTTCCCCTGCTCTGGGTGTGGTTGAGTTATTCCCGTAAAAGCATCGGTTTCTGTCGAAGGTGTTGGAGGACCAGCCTTAGATAGTTACCCTGGATAGACCCCTGTTTCTAGTATTTTCAGCTGGTGAGAGGACGCTTTCACGGAGTTCCAATCGAAGGGAACGAAGATTGCTAATGGGCTTTCCTACTTGAGTCAGCTTGGTAGACGAAGGAACAAAGCGGATAATGGCTATGCTATTCTTTTCTGACGTATGGGGAGGATTTTCTCACTGACAGAACGAAGGGATCGTGACGAATATGAGGTTGTTTCGGCGATTTCTGACGTCCTTCCTGTCAAATTCAATAAATACTTACCCCACTATAGGAGGAGAAGTCATCCAGAATTAGGTTGGGAATTGACTCTGACTGAAACCGTTTGAGCTGACGGAGATCGGATGATTTCAGATTCACGACCTGATGATTCCAGTATCCCTGATCCTTAGTGCCGGAAGTCGAGGATATCATTTTCTACCATTCTTTGATATTTGAAGCGAGCGGAGGGTAACAAACGATAGAGCGAATGACCATGACTTTAAAGTGGGGTAAAATCTCCCGTCCCGGAAACGTTCGTTATGTCGGATGGATGCCCTCATTCAAATTAAATATTGATATGACTATTTTGAGTGTGGACGAAAGACTTGAAGTATGTTCTGTATTGCACATATGATAAACATGTGTCATTACCTCTACTGGAACGAGAAGCTGTATAGACTGGAGCCAGGAGCTATTTGGAGTAACGTGACTGCAGAGGCGAAGGCGAACAAACTGAACCTGAATTCATCATTATTCTTACGAGCGTAAACCAGAGGGGTGTTCACGGGACTTCCGAACTCCTGACGTTGCTGATGCAAACCACTTCAGTATATGTTTATGTTTGAGGTTAGTAGAGTGGACTCCTAACTTTCAGCATGCTGGCGAAGCTTAACTCATCATTGATTTGGGGGAGGTTGACGCGACCTAAACCTCGCGCTACCCACGTGACCCAAATGGTTTCTGACATCAGGCTATCATGGCCACCGAACCGGAGCAGCCCCTTGTACCTAACGGTATAAGATGAATCTTCATGAATCATCAATCGTCATCATCATCAACATCACCATTTACCAACAAGGACTCACATATCAGAATCCAAAGGAATCCAACCTTCATCACCCTCCGGCAGGAGGCAAAACATGTCATTATTTCATCTGTCGCTGAGCGATATTCAATTAATTTCTGGAGGTGTTGGGATTGGACCATCAATTTGGCTGCTCTCGAGCTGGTCACGTTGATGGATGGGATTTGGACGGAGACCAATCGAAGCAACACATGTTTTGTCTCTAGCTATTCCCAAAAATACCTACTCATAGAAATAACTCACAAAACTAACAATCCATAGCCAAATCACTAACCTAGAATCTTGTGCATCTTGAATTGAATTGTCTATAGAGAATTTCATGTACCTACTTGTATTTAATTGTCCCATTATATTAGCACATCAACGACTGCAGTAACCGGAAACGTTCTGGCGAGCAAACAAGGTAGGAAAAGGTAGTTAAAATCAGGGTAGTCGGTCATTGTCTATGGACACACATCGAAAAGTACAGTTGAAGTTCTATCCACAATTTTTTTATTGATAACAGTGCCAAAACTTAAACCGAACTAAAAAAATACCTTACAAGTGATCCGTTATTCAAATGGTAGCACGAAACCAGAGTGATCTGTGAGTTTATAGTGTCCTAACACTTCATGCTGACATTCCAAAACAAACGTCACTCAGCCACAATAACAACACAGATAACGCAGCGAATCCACATAGAGTAATAGAGCCAGTTTCCAACCTTTCCTACTACAAAGAGCACAACAACAAGAAATGTCTGCCGACAAAAACCTTCGAAGCAAAGGACAAATGCCCGCGACAACGAGCTTGGCTACAGATGTATCTTCACAAATTGACATACTTATGGAGAAAATGGAAAAAAAAAAATGGTAACAAAACTGGAAGCTTTTAAATCGGCAATTATAAAAAAAATTGACGATGAAAACTTAGAGAGTAATCACTCGAGAGATTTCATCAGCCGTCAATATGACGATCTAATTGCTAAAATGGAAACCATCACTAAATTGTTTTCCGAAGTAGAGTCTCTAAGGAATACACTCGTCGAAAAGGACAAACAAATAAAGTGTCTGGAAGTCAGATTGGCGGAAGTTGATCAAAGATCACTAGAAGATTCACTGGAGTTTGCCGGCCTCATTCCAAAAAATGACGAGCAGCCCTCTGATGCTATAAAACGGGTGGCTTCAATTGCAGGAGTGGATATAAAAGGAGAAGATATAGTGGAAGTGAGGAGGATACCTGATAAACGACCGGGAGTCCCCCCAAAAATACATATTAAACTAAACAATAGACAAAAGAGATACCAACTTCTTACAAACAGGAAACTTTTAAGCTCAGCCACCGCGCAGAATCCAGAAAGTCAACGAATCTACATCAGCGAAATTCTCAGTCCTCATTACAAAGACCTTCTATGGAGAACAAAATCAAAGGCGAAAGAAAGGGGATATAATTATGTGTGGTACAAAGATTCAAAAATTATGATTAGAAAAAAAGAAGGAGAAAAAATCATCTACATTAAATACGCTGATGATCTGTTAAAAATGGTTTAGATGCTTCTGGAGAGCTCCAACGTCGGTTAGTTATTGGCCCGATCACCCTTCATAATCAAACTGTAAGGAGAAACTTTACATTTATTGTTTCGAACTACAACAATAATTATCCACTTCGGTAATTCTCTATCTGCAACTAGGGTGAAACTCCCGGTAACTGCCACGGACAGTGGAGCTCCCATAAACATATAAACTATTTTTTTTAATTTTCGTATAATTATTATATCAACATGCCTTTCTCAATGGAATTTTTTGATGAGGAATTACACAACCAAAACCTTTCTTACGCAACTTCAGATACTAATATGTGTAAACGCCTGATTGGAAACTCTGCCAATACAAAAATTATGCACCAAAACATAAGATCCATAAATAAAAACTTTGACGAACTCTTAATTCAACTTCACCACATAGATATTGTTTTCGACATAATCATTCTGACCGAGTGCTGGTTGTCAAACACATATACACCTAAAATCATAAAAAATTACACATCACACAATTCAACTACGTTTGATAATCAGAACGATGGGATTGTTGTTTACACAAAAAATAATCAAAACTTCACAGTAACCGAACTAAAAATTCAGGATGCAAGTTGCACACAAATAGAATACAACAATGATACAGTTATCCTCGCTATATACCGCTCGCCATGGACTCGTAACATCACGCCATTTCTAAACAGTCTTAGTTGCACACTTTCAAATCTTTCCAATACCAAAAATATCATAATAATGGGCGATCTAAATATTAACATACTACCGAGCAACCAACACCACCAACGCCAAGACTATATCAACATGCTAGAATTTCATGGATTAGTGAGTACCGTTAACTCACCAACAAGAACGACAAATGGATCTATATCATGCATTGACCACATTATGGTAAAGTCAAAAAAACCATCTAAAAGTATCGTCTACAAATCAACTATCACGGACCATTATTCAACTATCTTTGCACTACAAACAGCTATCCAAATAAATAAATGTAGCCTGCCTTTAGCATACAATAAAATCAACTTGCAAAATATAATAACCAATTTAAAGAACAAATCATGGCAAGAACTCTTCCAAATTAAACAATCGGAGGACGCGTGGATATACTTTATTAACTATTTGAAAAACGAATTACACCACCATACCCTGACGATGACCAAAAATATAAGTAACAAATTGAAACCCTTGAAACCATGGATTAACCACTCCATTATAAATTGCATTCACAAAAGAAACACGCTACACAAAAAAAACCAAAGAAAATCCGTATGACCAACTAACATTCAACTATTATAAAAAATATAGAAACATGTGCTGTAACGTCATCAGAAAAGCAAAAGAAATTTACTACTCAGAAAAAATTAAAGAAAGTAACAATAATCCCAAAAAATTATGGGAAATACTTAGAGAAGCCACAAACTCGCAAACTACAAAAAAGAAACAGAGCATAAATAAACTTTCTATTGATGGACATATTGTTGAAACCACAAAAAATCCTAAGCTCGTTGCTGATCATGTAAACAATTTTTTTATTAATATCGGTCTAAATCTTGCTTCTCAAATTGCCCAGAGCGGAATCACCCAATCTACCGATACAGTGGTTCAAACAAATAACATAAATACAAAATTTCTATTCCAAACTGTGTCACAGGAAGAAATTCTCAAAACAATTAATTCTCTAAAAAACACTTCTTCTGTTGGACCAGACGAAATTTCAACCAAAATCCTTAAAACGCTGTCTTCGGAGATTACATTGCCACTAGAATACCTTATAAACCTAAGTATTACACAGGGCTACTTCCCCTCTAACCTAAAACAAAGTATCGTAATTCCCATCTACAAATCTGGAAACAAGTCAGATATCAATAACTATAGACCAATTACTTTACTGAATAGCTTGTCTAAAGTTTTTGAAAACCTTATTAATACACAACTTTTAAAATTCATCGAGAGCCATAAAATACTTTCAAAAAATCAATATGGTTTTCAAAAAAACAAAAATACCTCAGATGCCATTGCCAGGGTGACAGACTTCATTGTAAAAAGCCTTGATAAAGGAAATAAATGTATTTCAATCTTTTTAGACCTCTCTAAGGCTTTTGATACAATATCACACTTTAAACTAATTAAAAAACTTGAAAAAATCGGCATCACGGACAAAGAGCTTAACTTCTTTAAAAGCTACCTAAATGGACGCAAACAACAGGTTAAAATACACAATACCCTCAGTAACCAGCGCTCAACTTACTATGGAATTCCACAAGGAAGCGTATTGGGACCAACTCTGTTCTTACTGTATATAAACAACTTTTGCAACCTTGAAATTGAGGGAAGCATTGTTAGCTTTGCCGAAGATACTGTCTTACTGTTTGAAGGCAACAATTGGTCAGCTGTATTTAAAAAAGCTGAAAAAAATATTAACTTAGTTAAAAAATGGTTAGATATAAACACGCTTACCCTTAACACGAAAAAAACAAAATATATCACTTCAAGCATCAATACTGCAGGCCAACCTAATGATGATTACTCCATAAAAATACATAACTGTACGAATTCCAATGTATGCAATGAGTGCCCCTGTATAGAGCGAACTCCACAGATGAAGTACCTCGGCCTCACCATTGACCCATACCTCAAATGGAATATACATACTCAGATCATTGCGAATAAAATTAGGAAAACAATACATTTCTTCAGATCCGTAAGGAATTTCCTTAACTTACAAATTCTAAAAACAATTTATTTTGCATTAACCCAATCTATCATTGAGTATGGTATCATTGCATGGGGAGGGGGTACTTCATCAGCTCTAGATCCTGTTGAAAAGGCGCAGAAAACAATTATGAAAATTATTCTCAAACTTCCTCAAACTGCAAAAAGTAACTTAATTTTCAACATAATGAGAGTATTTGATGTTCGACAGATCTATGTAAAAACTATCCTCATGCATCTCTTTAAAAACAAACACGTGCTTTACGAAAAAAAAACTAACTTTAGATTTACGCGTAATTCGAACAAAGCCATGTTGCAAGTTCCAGCACTTTCTTTCACCTTTGGTCAACGTAGCTTTGGCTACTTTGCCACAAAGATCTTCAACATGCTCCCGGAAAATATTAAAGAGAGTCAAACACGGAAAGAGTTTAAAAAAAATGTTAAAATTTGGATTTATTCAAATGATCGAGCCTACACTGGTGCCCTCACCCAAACGCCTTGTCATTGACAATTATTGCAGTATGTACGGTGCTAAAACTTACTATACAGGGTGTCCGGTGGTAAAGTGCAGTAACTTCGGGAGGTGATTCTACGTGATCGTAGGAGTAAAAAAGATAAATAACTTTTTCTGAAATTCCAACTTTTAGATGTACTTTTAAGCTAATAACGAAAAATTTCTCCGACGTGCCTAGACGGCATTATTAATTTCGTCGTTGCCAAATCTACATCCCGCGCCCCCTCGGCAACTAATCCCCGCTACCCCCGGCACCCGAATTCAGTCGGTCAGCTGGTAAACTGTCCCCCGCACCCCCTCCTGCACCCCCCGCTATTAGTAAATCGTGCTTTGAATGTAATGTGTCACAAAATTTGACGGGCGGAGTAAACAACTTTGAAAATTTAATTTATCTAAGAATTTTTGAATTCGTTCACTAGATTTATTGTTTGTTCTCTGCGAACTTTTCATTTGGTTTGAATTTTTGACAGATGTGAAGAGAACCCCGTACAATTTAGATGTCGGTACGTGTTTTAGAGGTATAATGGTTATGGTGCTGATTTTATCAAAATCAAATTTTATAATATTCTTATTATTATTATAATTTACAAGTACAAGTATATTACATTGGATTTATTAATATAGACGGTGTACATTATAATGATTTATGATCAATAAGATGGATCAAGGAAAAAAATATTTATGAGATATAATATTTTTGGTATGCCTCGTTATTCTGCTGTGTCATTCGTGTGGAAAACGTTCTTTTTTTTAAAATGATTTTCGGCTATGTAATCATTGTTTTTTCTCACCTATAAAATTATGTCGCGTCTTTCCGGTTTATAAAAAAAGGTCTGATTTTTTGGATTGAAATTTTCAAAAAATCCCCAGGGTTTCAAAAATACGATTAAAAAAATAATAATAATACAGAATGTCTTAGAATATTTTCCTTAACCGGAAAAAAAAATTAAAAAATATGATGCAAGTGGCCTATTAGTAAAAAGCGATGAAATTAGTTAAGTGTTCAATGAGTTATTAATATTTTTTATAATAAAAAGTGTAACGTGATTTTAGTGCAGTTCTCTTTTTGAATTTGGTAAAATATCAAAACATACGGCGAACACTGTGTTGTTATTGTTTACAATTCACATGCGGTTTCCATGGATACGCGCCACTCACAAATATGCAACGTTGCCACGTTCACACTTGCGAATTTATCGGGTAAGTTTGCACCTACACTATGGCTTTTTAGCAGGTATGTCTTTTTGTATGAAAAATAAAAAATTGGAATTTCGGAAAAAGTTATTTATCTTTTTTACTCCTACGATCATGTAGAATCCCCCCACGAAGTTACTGCACTTTACCCCCGGACACCCTGTATACGTATTGTGTAAATGCAAACAATAATGAAAAGTAACCAAATGCCTTGTCACAGTGAGTTATTATAGTATGTATTGTGTTTAAACTTATTCTATCTGTATCTTCAATATGTAAACAATAATGTAACCTAAAATAATGGATTGCTGTATGGGAACCCATTTTAAACATTTACATATTAGCAAACCATAGACAAAATGGAGAAATAATTAACTAAAAATTCTGCCTCAATACAGGTTCGCCCAGTGAGGCAGGTTATGCACAACCTAAAATATAGTATATTATGCCATTTCTATATAACACTCTTACATTCATATATATTTTTTCTTATATTAGAAACTGCCGTATTATTGTAACATTATTCTTTCAACAATTTCATTGTTTCTAACTGACATATAATTATACAACTTACTAATGATATATTATATATATTCTGTAATTTTTTGATGAAATAAATAAATTTAAAAAAAAAATAAAAAAAAAAAAGTCTTATTTTCAAACCATACAGAATGTAACACGCCTCATCTAAAAAGAACCAAAGTTACCACAACCAATTAAAAGGATCCTTCAATGAATTAATCACTGTCGAAACAGAAAATGACACAACGTGACATATTAATTCGTTAAGATTGAAGGGTTGATGTACCGTGAGAAGTTGCAAATCAGACGGGAGAAATCATTACTTTTCACGAAGTGAGAAGGTAAGATCAGCGATTCGTTGTTTCGCGCGGGAGAGGGGTATTCACCCAATTACGGAAGGAGGTATATTGTTATATATAATAATAGATATTTAACTTAGTAGAGGGGAGAATCATTGCAGTACATACTGATGCAACCTGTATATAATACAGGGTGGATGTAGAATCACCTCCCGAAGTTAGTGCACTTAACATATAAATATTTTATTTAGCCAAGTGGGAAGTGGGCTGCATGAAAAGGCTGGTAAGAGATGTAAAGTCAATACAGTGAGCTGTGAGCTCGCTAGTGAGATCCTTAAGATAACAACACTTGTTATCAGTGGCAAACTTTGTAAAAGGCTAACAAATTACTTATTAAATAAACAATTGTGAGTGAAAATAAATATGACTTTATCAAACACATTCAAGTTTCTCAGGGCCAGTTTCCAGTTCCCATTGAGTCCCATATAGGGAATGCAATCCCGCAAGAAAATGTCAATCCAGGTATTTGCGGGACTGAACAATCTTAGTCCCGCTGGATCCGGGTATTTGGGATCCAGCAGAGTGGACTTAGATATCTAATCAATCGTATAATAAAGACCTAATACCTCGATCTACCAACCTTGTTTTTAGAGTTTTAAATTTATACCTATAATAAAACAAGTGCTTTGGGACATTTTAAATGATTTATTAATAGGTAGGTATACCTTTAGTTAGACATGGGTAAAGTTTAAGTCATAAATTGGCAAAGAATAAGATAAGACATAAATTTACAAACACACCCGCCTCGGAACAGACTTTGTCTAGTGAGGTGGGTAAAAGAAATCTATGTACACAAATGAAAATAAAATAAACGCCCGGATTGCCGGCACTGAAACTGAAACTGAACTGAAACTTAAATAATAACATTCACACGATAAAGAACATTCTTGTACAATGAGCATCATAAGTTTAATTAAACATTATTTTGGAAATAGCTTCGTAAAAAAGTTAAAGTATTAATTGTGTCATCTGATGAACGGCTTCTGATATTGAACACAAGATAGCCAGCGGCTGAAAAAGCTCGTTCAGCTTCCACGCTGGTTGGCACAATAGTCATTAGCGCATTGTAAGTGAATTGAAGGTATGTGCCTTTTAATCCACCGGACTCGAAGTAATTCAGAGTAAGTGAGGGTAAATCTGTAGTTGCTCGCTTTCAGCTTTAAAAGATCTTGAATAACCATCATTTTTAGTGTCTTGCCGTAATTCATAACCATTAATTTGATTGAATTAGACGACGTTGGTAAGTTAAAACCCCCGGCTTTAAAAAGATCTCGCAAATCCGACGAGGTACAGGAAACTCGGAATGGTAAACCATCTTTAGACACCATTCGTGATACCCTCTTTTCGACGGTATTGTTTTCGCTTGAAAAATGGTCAGTGATTTTATGCTTCTTTGCCAAAGTTGATGGTTGAGGTTCACAATGAGCTGATAAGGAAGAACTGGATGTCGATGCAGTTGTAGAAGCTTCTCTGTAATCCCGCCAGTCCAGAGAGATTAGTCCCGCAAAATGTCTGCGGGATCTCGGTATTTCGGGATCCCGGTATACCGGGATTGCATTCCCTAGTCCCATACCATACCCATACCTAGAGTACGTACTGAGTCAACTACTCCTGAAATTACATCTTTTGAATTTGCCTTCACTTAATCTTAGCTTTTTATTTAATTTTATCGGGAAAACCAACAATGTTTTTAACGTAGAGTAAAATGTGTATAATTACTAAACATGTATCTTAATTAAATGAATATAAAAGATTACATTGGCCTGTGTGGATGGCCTGTGATAATGGATCTGGCCCGAGTAGACAAATATGGATTGTGCGAATGTTATTTACTGATTTTAGGTTTGAAAGGTTGTTTTAGGTTTGTGCCGTGTTAAATAAGTTCGATTGAAGAACTGTATGAAGCGCGGTGAATGAATAATGTTTTTAATTTGAGTCAGTGTTGCTTCAAATCAAGCAATCATGTTATGAAATGAAATGTTCCATTTTCTATAAAAAAATCACTTCAGCACTTCTTTCACAAAGCCATTCAAATAATTGTCTGTTTTATTGCCAGAAGCTAACACTGTACTTCAACTCTCCAGTGTGGGCCCCACACATTAATTTTACATATATATCAGACATATAGCTATTCTGTAAGAATTTTAGAAAGTTTACATTAATTTCATGATGTTAAATTATTAGCATCTAGCTCCAAACAGAAGGCTAAACTAAATGACTGTGTTCCGCCGACGGTCGGGTATACCTCACAGAATATCTCCTTATATTCTCGGGGTGGACACTTTGAATAAATAATAACTTATTAGAAATTACATAAAACAATACGTAAATACAGCAAATCGTTCTCAGTTAGAGTAAATGAATAAATACCTCTTGAATCACTCGTCACTGCGGGGAAGCACCAATCCAGACACATTTTGCACAAATATGTTTTATTGCTATCACATAACCAAAACTTCAACACTAATTTGCACTAGATGTGTCTATAAACAAAATGAACACACTGACTTTAATATACCATGGTTTCGGACACTAACAAGACTTCTTCAGGGCAGCACAGCGAAGGCACGTCTGCATCCGAAACTGCATACTACTCACCATTACTCACTCAGTACGTAAAGTAAAAACGCTCTCGACTGGTAAATACACATTAACGACATTTTAATCAGCAGATATTTTAATTAATTGTACGCAAAATTATACGTTTATAAGTGAGTCACTTTAGGACATAAATCGGGTTAGAAGGTCATTGGGAACAGGACAAAGGGACGCTTAGATGGTTTGGGCATGTAGAGCGAAGGAGTGTAAGGAGAACATTCGATGCAAATGTGAAAGGTAGCAGAAGACATGGCACGACCAAGTGTCGGGCAATGTCAAGAGTCAGAATAATAGAAGAGTATGTATGAATGTGAATGAGGCAAGGAGAGTGTGGTGTGACCGAGTTGGAAACGGCGTGATGGTTCGTTCGTCAGTTAAAGTTAATAAAGAAGGGATTTCAAGTTACGCCACAATAATACACTGTGTCCGGAAACTCTAGGTACAAACGGGAAACTGGTGAATCCATTCGGCTAAAGTCATTTCAAGCAATGTTACAATTCTAAATCGTGGTCTTACACCAGGGCGATACATTGTGGGACTTGCAACAAACATAAACATTGTTTCTAGGGGGTTTAATTAATATCGGCTGTTAAATGTCTTTTAAAATGAAGGGTATAGACCGGGCTCCAAGCGTTTTTGAACGTAGGAAGGTAGTGGGGAAGGTAGGAGGTGGGGGAGTTCCTGGCTATTCAGATCTGGTCACTAAACACGGCTAAAGTCATTTCAAGCAATGTTTCAATTCTAAATCGTGGTCTTACACCAGGGCGATACATTGTGGGACTTGCAACAAACATAAACATTGTTTCTAGGGAGTTTAATTAATATCGGCTGTTAAATGTCTTTTAAAATGAAGGGTATAGACCGGGCTCCAAGCGTTTTTGAACGTAGGAAGGTAGTGGGGAAGGTAGGAGGTGGGGGAGTTCCTGGCTATTCAGATCTGGTCACTAAACACGGCTAAAGTCATTTCAAGCAATGTTTCAATTCTAAATCGTGGTCTTACACCAGGGCGATACATTGTGGGACTTGCAACAAACATAAACATTGTTTCTAGGGGGTTTAATTAATATCGGCTGTTAAATGTCTTTTAAAATGAAGGGTATAGACCGGGCTCCAAGCGTTTTTGAACGTAGGAAGGTAGTGGGGAAGGTAGGAGGTGGGGGAGTTCCTGGCTATTCAGATCTGGTCACTAAACACGGCTAAAGTCATTTCAAGCAATGTTTCAATTCTAAATCGTGGTCTTACACCAGGGCGATACATTGTGGGACTTGCAACAAACATAAACATTGTTTCTAGGGGGTTTAATTAATATCGGCTGTTAAATGTCTTTTAAAATGAAGGGTATAGACCGGGCTCCAAGCGTTTTTGAACGTAGGAAGGTAGTGGGGAAGGTAGGAGGTGGGGGAGTTCCTGGCTATTCAGATCTGGTCACTAAACACGGCTAAAGTCATTTCAAGCAATGTTTCAATTCTAAATCGTGGTCTTACACCAGGGCGATACATTGTGGGACTTGCAACAAACATAAACATTGTTTCTAGGGGGTTTAATTAATATCGGCTGTTAAATGTCTTTTAAAATGAAGGGTATAGACCGGGCTCCAAGCGTTTTTGAACGTAGGAAGGTAGTGGGGAAGGTAGGAGGTGGGGGAGTTCCTGGCTATTCAGATCTGGTCACTAAACACGGCTAAAGTCATTTCAAGCAATGTTTCAATTCTAAATCGTGGTCTTACACCAGGGCGATACATTGTGGGACTTGCAACAAACATAAACATTGTTTCTAGGGGGTTTAATTAATATCGGCTGTTAAATGTCTTTTAAAATGAAGGGTATAGACCGGGCTCCAAGCGTTTTTGAACGTAGGAAGGTAGTGGGGAAGGTAGGAGGTGGGGGAGTTCCTGGCTATTCAGATCTGGTCACTAAACACGGCTAAAGTCATTTCAAGCAATGTTTCAATTCTAAATCGTGGTCTTACACCAGGGCGATACATTGTGGGACTTGCAACAAACATAAACAATTCAAAAGAATAAATTGTCAAATAGCACGCCAGGATTGGGTTTTTTGTTCTCTCTCTCTCACCAGCGGCTTGTAATGCGAGATACGATGAGCTGAGCTGGATTTTGTGACATTCATTTATCGGGACAACATTTTAGAAGATAACTTTAGTAAATCGTATGCTATGTTAGCTGATGTTTGTAATGTGTCTCTGTCGAGATATGAATCTATATTTATTATACATACATTAATGAGATCAGCATAACATGTTTGTTTGCTTCTCCTTTATTTCTTTTAATAACTTTATTACTGTTTATTCTTTTTTCTTATCAGTAACTTTCATGCATTTAAATGGCACTTGTACCGTTAATTCTAAATAAATAAAAACGGTGGCATTTGTTTAGATTTACTAAATAATATGCCGCAACGAAACTTTGCTAAACTATAGTGCCGTACTTATTTCCCTGTGGTTTCACTACAGAGCGGCAACAATTCGAGTACGCGTGTTATAAAACGACTTATTCACTTAAATAATAATTCAAGTCAAAAGGAGCAAATGTAAAATGAGTTGTCAAGGTTAAACCAGCAGAAGTTTGCATTGTAGATCGGAAGGCGACAAATTGTAAACAGTAAACACTGTTAAAATGTTACTTTACTGAACCTTGTAGGTATACATAATAAACTTATAATGGTAGAGATCACGTTCGTATCAATAAGTAAGTACCTACGTATGCTCAATAACTCTAATAATAGAGTTCAGAAAAAGTTTATCAAATAAACCTTAAATCTCTTGAACAACGCCGTGATATCAGAGACCTATTGATGCTCTATGTCTATAAGATACTTCATAACCATATTGATAGCCCATACTTACTACAAAATATTCATTTCAAATGTCCAAAAAGAGTTACTCGATCTCTGGATACGTTTTATATTCCTAAAAGCAATACAAATTACCTTGAAAATGTAGTTATAAGAAGAAGCTGTAGCACATTTAATAGATTATGCCCAAACATCGATGTGTTTAACACGAACCTAGCTAAATTCACAGCATCCGTAAAAAAGTGATACTGCATCTTATTTGACCAAAAAACTTAATATTTCATTGATTTTTTTTAATATTTCAATTGATTAATACATTTTTGATAATTGATCTACTCTATCAGAATTGTTTGTATTAGGTACGTTGTTATGTTCTGTTATTGCTTGTTTTGTCGTTATTTTATTGGTCGATGACATAACTACTCTGATCACTGTCATATATGCATGTATAAAGACTGTTTATAACGCTAATAAATAAAATAAAAAATTAATATATAAGTAATAATAATAATTTTATTTCACTTACAAAAATTCGGTACTCAAATAAAAGTACCTACCGATTACAAACAAGCCGATACTTATGAAAAAATGCACGAATTAATAAAATCTTTATAATATGTATTGGACAACAATTACTTCGAACTAGCGCTTATAAAAACTAAAAAAGTTGTTAATAGTGTAATATAAAACATTTTATAATTACGATAATAATTCACGAGTTCACTTCATAACACAAAATGATGAGTATTTGCTGTAAAAATGTGCGCAACGTGTTTGACGGCAAAAGACACGAATTTCTAACTTCATAGTTCCAAAACAAAACGGTTTTAAAAAAGAACTGATGCAATTCGGCTCGCGGACAAAGAACGGAGAAGCGACGCGACGCGACGGTACTGGACGGTACTGTTGACTGTCGACAGTGTCGACGTCGACCCTGCCGACTACCAGGCCAGTAGCGCTAATCACTAATAATTACTGCAAATGATCATAACCCATCGTACCTAAATGTGACGAAAAACAGGGTTGGCAACCATTGAAAATATAAAACAATTTATTACTAGGTATCAATTTACAGTACAATACTAATTGGTTGCTCAGTGAAAGAAATGTATCGGTAAAATTAAAAATTCCCTATATAGTCGTGTGTGCGCAGAATGCGCAGAATACGCACAATTTAATAATATCGACAATACTAACAATATACTATAATCGAGGGCATCTCCTATCCCTATCCTTTCTTCCCATTTCTCTTATCTTTACCTTCTTGTTAGTTCAAAGGAAAATAAAACTCTAACCAATATTAATTAGCATAAGAAACTCTTTCTTGATCAACCTCCTACGTATAATACACTTATCTTTGTATTGAAAAAAAGGTGTTTGTTACCGCCTGTCCTATCTTCGTATGTCCTGTCCTGTCTTTATAAAGGGTGTTTGTTTCCGCATATCATGCTTCGTATGTCATATCGTGTATGTCCTGTCTTTGTATTAAAAAATGTTTTTCCGCCTGTGCGCACTGTTTTCAATTATTGTATTTTCATGTGTCACACAAATATGTATCGCGGCACATTTTTTCACAAATGCAACGGTTTTTTTAAACAATTTTAATTGAATACGTATATTTATGGTTTCGTTTTGTTATTTTCATGAAAATGCGTGTTATACTCTAATGTCGGAAAAGAGAAAAAAGGCGTCAGTAAAAACGCTATATATGTTCGTGTTATGCTGTAATGTCGGAAAAGAGAAAAAAGGCGTCAGTAAAAACGCTAAATATATTCGTGCTCTGCTGTGATGTCGGAAAAGAGGAAAGAAGGGTCAGTAAAAACGCTAAATATATTCGTGTTATGCTCTAATATTAAATTATCTATTCAAACCCCAAATTTCAAAACATACGCCGGCTGACACTATTTTCGTAATAACTTGCTTTTTTGCAAAATGATGTTCTTGTAAATTGAACTGTAATAATATAACGTGTTTATATGTTTATAAATATATATAGTTTCAGATGTTTGTTATAGTTACTTATATCAAGAGAAATGTTTTTTCACTCTAATATTTTAAAAAGTAGATATACAAAAACATTATTTTATTTCCTGTAATAATTGAATAAAATTAAGAGATAATTAATAAACAATGGTTTCACGGTAACTCACCACAATGTCAACAGAACACATACTTTAAAAGGTGATATGTAGTTATGAATAGTGATGAAACAAAAACTAGTTTTAATAATGTATATGTTAGTTTTTCATTGCTTTTAATGACTGTATATCACTACATACCCTGTCCGGTGACATTTTTAAAAATGAAATCAAGCAATAAATGTTTGCTGCTTGCTGGAACTAGACGGAGCGTGTGTATTAAAACAATGGTAACTCACTATGCTTATGTAAACAAACATTATTATACTCGAGTGCTGCGTGTATAATTCTACACTCGGTTGCTAAATGTTCACATGACTAAAATGAGTAATGTATCATTTTACAAGACGAGTGTTGCTTTCCCTGAAAACTAAACACTGGCTTCCTGTTTGAGCCGATGCAATGTGTATTAAAACAATGGTAACTCACTATGTTTATGTAAACAAACATTATTATACTCGAGTGCTGCGTGTATAATTCTACACTCGGTTGCTAAATGTTCACATGACTAAAATGAGTAATGTATCATTTTACAAGACGAGTGTTGCTTTCCCTGAAAACTAAACACTGGCTTCCTGTTTGAGCCGATGCAATGTGTATTAAAACAATGGTAACTCACTATGTTTATGTAAACAAACATTATTATACTCGAGTGCTGCGTGTATAATTCTACACTCGGTTGCTAAATGTTCACATGACTAAAATGAGTAATGTATCATTTTACAAGACGAGTGTTGCTTTCCCTGAAAACTAAACACTGGCTTCCTGTTTGAGCCGATGCAATGTGTATTAAAACAATGGTAACTCACTATGTTTATGTAAACAAACATTATTATACTCGAGTGCTGCGTGTATAATTCTACACTCGGTTGCTAAATGTTCACATGACTAAAATGAGTAATGTATCATTTTACAAGACGAGTGTTGCTTTCCCTGAAAACTAAACACTGGCTTCCTGTTTGAGCCGATGCAATGTGTATTAAAACAATGGTAACTCACTATGTTTATGTAAACAAACATTATTATACTCGAGTGCTGCGTGTATAATTCTACACTCGGTTGCTAAATGTTCACATGACTAAAATGAGTAATGTATCATTTTACAAGACGAGTGTTGCTTTCCCTGAAAACTAAACACTGGCTTCCTGTTTGAGCCGATGCAATGTGTATTAAAACAATGGTAACTCACTATGTTTATGTAAACAAACATTATTATACTCGAGTGCTGCGTGTATAATTCTACACTCGGTTGCTAAATGTTCACATGACTAAAATGAGTAATGTATCATTTTACAAGACGAGTGTTGCTTTCCCTGAAAACTAAACACTGGCTTCCTGTTTGAGCCGATGCAATGTGTATTAAAACAATGGTAACTCACTATGTTTATGTAAACAAACATTATTATACTCGAGTGCTGCGTGTATAATTCTACACTCGGTTGCTAAATGTTCACATGACTAAAATGAGTAATGTATCATTTTACAAGACGAGTGTTGCTTTCCCTGAAAACTAAACACTGGCTTCCTGTTTGAGCCGATGCAATGTGTATTAAAACAATGGTAACTCACTATGTTTATGTAAACAAACATTATTATACTCGAGTGCTGCGTGTATAATTCTACACTCGGTTGCTAAATGTTCACATGACTAAAATGAGTAATGTATCATTTTACAAGACGAGTGTTGCTTTCCCTGAAAACTAAACACTGGCTTCCTGTTTGAGCCGATGCAATGTGTATTAAAACAATGGTAACTCACTATGTTTATGTAAACAAACATTATTATACTCGAGTGCTGCGTGTATAATTCTACACTCGGTTGCTAAATGTTCACATGACTAAAATGAGTAATGTATCATTTTACAAGACGAGTGTTGCTTTCCCTGAAAACTAAACACTGGCTTCCTGTTTGAGCCGATGCAATGTGTATTAAAACAATGGTAACTCACTATGTTTATGTAAACAAACATTATTATACTCGAGTGCTGCGTGTATAATTCTACACTCGGTTGCTAAATGTTCACATGACTAAAATGAGTAATGTATCATTTTACAAGACGAGTGTTGCTTTCCCTGAAAACTAAACACTGGCTTCCTGTTTGAGCCGATGCAATGTGTATTAAAACAATGGTAACTCACTATGTTTATGTAAACAAACATTATTATACTCGAGTGCTGCGTGTATAATTCTACACTCGGTTGCTAAATGTTCACATGACTAAAATGAGTAATGTATCATTTTACAAGACGAGTGTTGCTTTCCCTGAAAACTAAACACTGGCTTCCTGTTTGAGCCGATGCAATGTGTATTAAAACAATGGTAACTCACTATGTTTATGTAAACAAACATTATTATACTCGAGTGCTGCGTGTATAATTCTACACTCGGTTGCTAAATGTTCACATGACTAAAATGAGTAATGTATCATTTTACAAGACGAGTGTTGCTTTCCCTGAAAACTAAACACTGGCTTCCTGTTTGAGCCGATGCAATGTGTATTAAAACAATGGTAACTCACTATGTTTATGTAAACAAACATTATTATACTCGAGTGCTGCGTGTATAATTCTACACTCGGTTGCTAAATGTTCACATGACTAAAATGAGTAATGTATCATTTTACAAGACGAGTGTTGCTTTCCCTGAAAACTAAACACTGGCTTCCTGTTTGAGCCGATGCAATGTGTATTAAAACAATGGTAACTCACTATGTTTATGTAAACAAACATTATTATACTCGAGTGCTGCGTGTATAATTCTACACTCGGTTGCTAAATGTTCACATGACTAAAATGAGTAATGTATCATTTTACAAGACGAGTGTTGCTTTCCCTGAAAACTAAACACTGGCTTCCTGTTTGAGCCGATGCAATGTGTATTAAAACAATGGTAACTCACTATGTTTATGTAAACAAACATTATTATACTCGAGTGCTGCGTGTATAATTCTACACTCGGTTGCTAAATGTTCACATGACTAAAATGAGTAATGTATCATTTTACAAGACGAGTGTTGCTTTCCCTGAAAACTAAACACTGGCTTCCTGTTTGAGCCGATGCAATGTGTATTAAAACAATGGTAACTCACTATGTTTATGTAAACAAACATTATTATACTCGAGTGCTGCGTGTATAATTCTACACTCGGTTGCTAAATGTTCACATGACTAAAATGAGTAATGTATCATTTTACAAGACGAGTGTTGCTTTCCCTGAAAACTAAACACTGGCTTCCTGTTTGAGCCGATGCAATGTGTATTAAAACAATGGTAACTCACTATGTTTATGTAAACAAACATTATTATACTCGAGTGCTGCGTGTATAATTCTACACTCGGTTGCTAAATGTTCACATGACTAAAATGAGTAATGTATCATTTTACAAGACGAGTGTTGCTTTCCCTGAAAACTAAACACTGGCTTCCTGTTTGAGCCGATGCAATGTGTATTAAAACAATGGTAACTCACTATGTTTATGTAAACAAACATTATTATACTCGAGTGCTGCGTGTATAATTCTACACTCGGTTGCTAAATGTTCACATGACTAAAATGAGTAATGTATCATTTTACAAGACGAGTGTTGCTTTCCCTGAAAACTAAACACTGGCTTCCTGTTTGAGCCGATGCAATGTGTATTAAAACAATGGTAACTCACTATGTTTATGTAAACAAACATTATTATACTCGAGTGCTGCGTGTATAATTCTACACTCGGTTGCTAAATGTTCACATGACTAAAATGAGTAATGTATCATTTTACAAGACGAGTGTTGCTTTCCCTGAAAACTAAACACTGGCTTCCTGTTTGAGCCGATGCAATGTGTATTAAAACAATGGTAACTCACTATGTTTATGTAAACAAACATTATTATACTCGAGTGCTGCGTGTATAATTCTACACTCGGTTGCTAAATGTTCACATGACTAAAATGAGTAATGTATCATTTTACAAGACGAGTGTTGCTTTCCCTGAAAACTAAACACTGGCTTCCTGTTTGAGCCGATGCAATGTGTATTAAAACAATGGTAACTCACTATGTTTATGTAAACAAACATTATTATACTCGAGTGCTGCGTGTATAATTCTACACTCGGTTGCTAAATGTTCACATGACTAAAATGAGTAATGTATCATTTTACAAGACGAGTGTTGCTTTCCCTGAAAACTAAACACTGGCTTCCTGTTTGAGCCGATGCAATGTGTATTAAAACAATGGTAACTCACTATGTTTATGTAAACAAACATTATTATACTCGAGTGCTGCGTGTATAATTCTACACTCGGTTGCTAAATGTTCACATGACTAAAATGAGTAATGTATCATTTTACAAGACGAGTGTTGCTTTCCCTGAAAACTAAACACTGGCTTCCTGTTTGAGCCGATGCAATGTGTATTAAAACAATGGTAACTCACTATGTTTATGTAAACAAACATTATTATACTCGAGTGCTGCGTGTATAATTCTACACTCGGTTGCTAAATGTTCACATGACTAAAATGAGTAATGTATCATTTTACAAGACGAGTGTTGCTTTCCCTGAAAACTAAACACTGGCTTCCTGTTTGAGCCGATGCAATGTGTATTAAAACAATGGTAACTCACTATGTTTATGTAAACAAACATTATTATACTCGAGTGCTGCGTGTATAATTCTACACTCGGTTGCTAAATGTTCACATGACTAAAATGAGTAATGTATCATTTTACAAGACGAGTGTTGCTTTCCCTGAAAACTAAACACTGGCTTCCTGTTTGAGCCGATGCAATGTGTATTAAAACAATGGTAACTCACTATGTTTATGTAAACAAACATTATTATACTCGAGTGCTGCGTGTATAATTCTACACTCGGTTGCTAAATGTTCACATGACTAAAATGAGTAATGTATCATTTTACAAGACGAGTGTTGCTTTCCCTGAAAACTAAACACTGGCTTCCTGTTTGAGCCGATGCAATGTGTATTAAAACAATGGTAACTCACTATGTTTATGTAAACAAACATTATTATACTCGAGTGCTGCGTGTATAATTCTACACTCGGTTGCTAAATGTTCACATGACTAAAATGAGTAATGTATCATTTTACAAGACGAGTGTTGCTTTCCCTGAAAACTAAACACTGGCTTCCTGTTTGAGCCGATGCAATGTGTATTAAAACAATGGTAACTCACTATGTTTATGTAAACAAACATTATTATACTCGAGTGCTGCGTGTATAATTCTACACTCGGTTGCTAAATGTTCACATGACTAAAATGAGTAATGTATCATTTTACAAGACGAGTGTTGCTTTCCCTGAAAACTAAACACTGGCTTCCTGTTTGAGCCGATGCAATGTGTATTAAAACAATGGTAACTCACTATGTTTATGTAAACAAACATTATTATACTCGAGTGCTGCGTGTATAATTCTACACTCGGTTGCTAAATGTTCACATGACTAAAATGAGTAATGTATCATTTTACAAGACGAGTGTTGCTTTCCCTGAAAACTAAACACTGGCTTCCTGTTTGAGCCGATGCAATGTGTATTAAAACAATGGTAACTCACTATGTTTATGTAAACAAACATTATTATACTCGAGTGCTGCGTGTATAATTCTACACTCGGTTGCTAAATGTTCACATGACTAAAATGAGTAATGTATCATTTTACAAGACGAGTGTTGCTTTCCCTGAAAACTAAACACTGGCTTCCTGTTTGAGCCGATGCAATGTGTATTAAAACAATGGTAACTCACTATGTTTATGTAAACAAACATTATTATACTCGAGTGCTGCGTGTATAATTCTACACTCGGTTGCTAAATGTTCACATGACTAAAATGAGTAATGTATCATTTTACAAGACGAGTGTTGCTTTCCCTGAAAACTAAACACTGGCTTCCTGTTTGAGCCGATGCAATGCCAATTTATGTGAAGTAAATACTGGAACGAAATGTTGCTAATTCGAGAAGGTGTCGACATTTCTGTGTTTTACGGTAAGGATTTGCAATCGATAATCGTAGAAATACGTTGACAAAGTCAACAAGAATGGTACAACGTTTAAAATATGTTTATACTTATACAACCGCACTATTGTTTCATCATGTAGAGCCTATTTGTCGTTAACATATAAGATAATTGTTACAAAATTTTAAGTATAGATACAATTTTTTTGGCTTTATTGTTTTTATTTTTTTCTAATTTTATTTTGATGTCAAATGGCTTTTTTGAATTAGTAAGGATACAACCTAACACACAAATAATTGTTTTTAAATCATGTACAGTATGCATAAATATTAAGATACTATATACAGAACTAAAATTACCTGTTCAATGTTCTGGTTTCAGAGCCGGCATCCTGGATGTTTATGAAGAAAACGCGTTTTCAAAAATAAAATTGTTATCAACATCTGGACTCCAGACAGAAACAATTTTAATTTTTTTTATCGACGTTTACAAATAATATAAACGAAAATAATTCAAATGTAAATCGTGAAGATGAATATCTGGAATATGTATATGTCTACGGATACATATACTGAAATTACTCATGCAATATTATCCACTTGTACACAGCTTCGACACAATGTTAGTGACATTGTGTCGAAGCTGTGGAAGCTGTCGAAGCAACTTTAAAACAAAATTCAGACACTACAAAAGATAACATTAACTACCTTACATAAAATTATTAACTTTATTCAGAAATTCTAATGTGCTACCACATACATATATTTAGCATTAGAACTTTTTATAAATAATATGCTGAAAATTAAGGACAAAATTATTGTATCTAAATAAAAGAGAGAGAGACGTTAAATTATCAACTAGCTTGTTAATAAAATAACTCTAGAATTATTTTATGAAAGCGAAATGTGTAATGTACTCAATAAATAGGATGATTGCAAAGTTGTAAAAATGAATCCTACTGTGAACAACGCTAAAAATGATACTAAAATATCATTGAATATTATAATAAAAAAGTAGTCTTCAACCGGTTGCAAACAAGATTTAAATATTAATAACAAATCTACCAGGCTGAAAACATATGTAAATGATTTTAAATACATAAAAACAGAATCGGGCCAAGTACATTTCCTTGAGATACTCTCATGTTCTTACCTGTATCGGGTATTATATGAGAAGTTTGGAACTAAGCTGACAATTGTCTAAATTATGCGATTCACTAAATTTAAAATTTTAATTATAGCGGAGTTTTTGAATTGTTCTGGAAAATGTATCTTTTTAAAAGAAACATTAAAAATATGTTGCAATGGAATTAATCTTTAATCTTAGGACGGGTGGTTTTCTCACACCAGGGTGTAACGGCACTACCCGAAGGATTTTAATCAGCGAATCCTAAGCATATTTAGAGTAAAAAATGCAAATGTCGTTTTGCTGTACAAAGTGAAGAACTGAAAAACACTGAAGAAAAGACAATACTAATAAATCTAATCGAAACACGAAACAGGACACAACACAAAAAGACAATGGTCGTAGTTGGGTTTCGAACCCAACTCGCCCAAAGGGACCTAATTATTTTAATTCATTTTAGTAGACTTCATCTTTCAAATATATCTATTCTCTGTAAATGTCATGTATATTGGAAATAATATTATCTTCAACTAATTTCATCCATATTTTATATTATATGGATGAAATTAGTTATATTCGAACCCAACTCGCCCAAAGGGACCTAATTATTTTAATTCATTTTAGTCGACTTCATCTTTCAAATATATCTATTCTCTGTAAATGTCATGTATATTGGAAATAATATTATCTTCAACTAATTTCATCCATATTTTATATTATATGGATGAAATTAGTTATATTCGAACCCAACTCGCCCAAAGGGACCTAATTATTTTAATTCATTTTAGTCGACTTCATCTTTCAAATATATCTATTCTCTGTAAATGTCATGTATATTGGAAATAATATTATCTTCAACTAATTTCATCCATATTTTATATTATATGGATGAAATTAGTTATATTCGAACCCAACTCGCCCAAAGGGACCTAATTATTTTAATTCATTTTAGTAGACTTCATCTTTCAAATATATCTATTCTCTGTAAATGTCATGTATATTGGAAATAATATTATCTTCAACTAATTTCATCCATATTTTATATTATATGGATGAAATTAGTTATATTCGAACCCAACTCGCCCAAAGGGACCTAATTATTTTAATTCATTTTAGTCGACTTCATCTTTCAAATATATCTATTCTCTGTAAATGTCATGTATATTGGAAATAATATTATCTTCAACTAATTTCATCCATATTTTATATTATATGGATGAAATTAGTTATATTCGAACCCAACTCGCCCAAAGGGACCTAATTATTTTAATTCATTTTAGTCGACTTCATCTTTCAAATATATCTATTCTCTGTAAATGTCATGTATATTGGAAATAATATTATCTTCAACTAATTTCATCCATATTTTATATTATATGGATGAAATTAGTTATATTCGAACCCAACTCGCCCAAAGGGACCTAATTATTTTAATTCATTTTAGTAGACTTCATCTTTCAAATATATCTATTCTCTGTAAATGTCATGTATATTGGAAATAATATTATCTTCAACTAATTTCATCCATATTTTATATTATATGGATGAAATTAGTTATATTCGAACCCAACTCGCCCAAAGGGACCTAATTATTTTAATTCATTTTAGTCGACTTCATCTTTCAAATATATCTATTCTCTGTAAATGTCATGTATATTGGAAATAATATTATCTTCAACTAATTTCATCCATATTTTATATTATATGGATGAAATTAGTTATATTCGAACCCAACTCGCCCAAAGGGACCTAATTATTTTAATTCATTTTAGTAGACTTCATCTTTCAAATATATCTATTCTCTGTAAATGTCATGTATATTGGAAATAATATTATCTTCAACTAATTTCATCCATATTTTATATTATATGGATGAAATTAGTTATATTCGAACCCAACTCGCCCAAAGGGACCTAATTATTTTAATTCATTTTAGTAGACTTCATCTTTCAAATATATCTATTCTCTGTAAATGTCATGTATATTGGAAATAATATTATCTTCAACTAATTTCATCCATATTTTATATTATATGGATGAAATTAGTTATATTCGAACCCAACTCGCCCAAAGGGACCTAATTATTTTAATTCATTTTAGTCGACTTCATCTTTCAAATATATCTATTCTCTGTAAATGTCATGTATATTGGAAATAATATTATCTTCAACTAATTTCATCCATATTTTATATTATATGGATGAAATTAGTTATATTCGAACCCAACTCGCCCAAAGGGACCTAATTATTTTAATTCATTTTAGTCGACTTCATCTTTCAAATATATCTATTCTCTGTAAATGTCATGTATATTGGAAATAATATTATCTTCAACTAATTTCATCCATATTTTATATTATATGGATGAAATTAGTTATATTCGAACCCAACTCGCCCAAAGGGACCTAATTATTTTAATTCATTTTAGTAGACTTCATCTTTCAAATATATCTATTCTCTGTAAATGTCATGTATATTGGAAATAATATTATCTTCAACTAATTTCATCCATATTTTATATTATATGGATGAAATTAGTTATATTCGAACCCAACTCGCCCAAAGGGACCTAATTATTTTAATTCATTTTAGTCGACTTCATCTTTCAAATATATCTATTCTCTGTAAATGTCATGTATATTGGAAATAATATTATCTTCAACTAATTTCATCCATATTTTATATTATATGGATGAAATTAGTTATATTCGAACCCAACTCGCCCAAAGGGACCTAATTATTTTAATTCATTTTAGTAGACTTCATCTTTCAAATATATCTATTCTCTGTAAATGTCATGTATATTGGAAATAATATTATCTTCAACTAATTTCATCCATATTTTATATTATATGGATGAAATTAGTTATATTCGAACCCAACTCGCCCAAAGGGACCTAATTATTTTAATTCATTTTAGTCGACTTCATCTTTCAAATATATCTATTCTCTGTAAATGTCATGTATATTGGAAATAATATTATCTTCAACTAATTTCATCCATATTTTATATTATATGGATGAAATTAGTTATATTCGAACCCAACTCGCCCAAAGGGACCTAATTATTTTAATTCATTTTAGTAGACTTCATCTTTCAAATATATCTATTCTCTGTAAATGTCATGTATATTGGAAATAATATTATCTTCAACTAATTTCATCCATATTTTATATTATATGGATGAAATTAGTTATATTCGAACCCAACTCGCCCAAAGGGACCTAATTATTTTAATTCATTTTAGTCGACTTCATCTTTCAAATATATCTATTCTCTGTAAATGTCATGTATATTGGAAATAATATTATCTTCAACTAATTTCATCCATATTTTATATTATATGGATGAAATTAGTTATATTCGAACCCAACTCGCCCAAAGGGACCTAATTATTTTAATTCATTTTAGTCGACTTCATCTTTCAAATATATCTTTTTTTTTTTTTTTTTTTTTTTTATAATTATTTTTTATTTTTAATAATATGTTTTACATGGGACATAATTCATTTTACATCATTGGTTTTTTACTACTCTTCCATTGAAAGCATTTGCTTGTGTATGGAAGGGGAGTGTACATAAATGTTGTTGTTAGTTAGTACTTAAATAATTCATTGTACATAAATGTATGTTTGCTGTAATATTTCTTTGGAAAGTAGTGAAGGATAATATATTATTTATTAAATTTTTAAAAAGAAAGGAAGCTATGGAAAACTAAGGATATTTGTGAGATTAATTAAGTGACAGTAGTTTTTTTTTTTTCAGAATATTTTTAAAGTGTCTCTTGACAGAGAGCAGTATTCGGGTTTTATCATTAATGCTTCTGATTTCTTCTGGTAAACGATTGAAAAAAGTTCTTCCCTGGTAAGTATAATGATGTTGTGCAAAAGACGTATTTAGTTTTGGGCATAGAAAAACATGTCTAAGTCGCGTTCTGTTTTCATTTAAAAATTGATATTTATCTTTTTCTTTTATAATTTGGATTAATGAGTTTTTAATATATAGGTCTTTAAATGTAGGTACTTGAAATTCTTCAAACAGGCGTTCTGTTGGGTAGTCAAAGGATTTTTTTAATATAATTTTAATAATTGTTCTTTGTATAATTTCAATTGGAAGAAGGTTACATTTATACGCGGATCCCCAACTAATAATAGCGTATTGTAAAGTGGATTGAACTAAGGCATAGTAAATTAAATATAGATTTTTTATCGACAGAAAGTTTCTAATTCTTAAAAATATATATATTAATTTTCTAATTTTGTTTACTACTTGACTTATTTGTTCTTTCCATTTCAGATTTTTATCAATAATTACTCCTAGATATTTAATTTTATTTGTTGTTTTTAGTACTGTACAGTTTGATTTGCAATAGTTTTGGCTGTGAATTTTAGTATTATTATGTATGACAATGTTAAAATTTTTAGGAGTATCATTTGTATGTATTGCAAATGGAATTACAAATGTCTTTTCATTATTAAGTGACAGTAAATTAGTGTCGAAAAAATTCTTGAGCGTGTTGATGTCTTCCGTGGCCTTTAATTCTACATTTTCCCAAGTCTTATCACTTATTATTAATACTGTATCATCGGCGTATGACGTAATTTGACCGTGTAAAGGTTGAAAAAAAATATCGTTTACATATATAGTAAATAGAATTGGTCCAAGCACTGTACCTTGGGGGATTCCAAAGCTTGTAATCTCTTGATCACTATTAACACCATTGATTTTTACTAATTGAGGACGGTTTTTTAAGTAGTCGGTGATCCATTTAATCGCGTTGCCTTTTATGCCGATATTATTCAATTTTTTTAATAGCATCTCATGGGATATGCTATCGAATGCCTTTCTAAGGTCAATAAATATACCCGCACATTTTTTACTTTTATCTAGTGATTCGTAAATGTATGAAGTTACGTTAGCAATAGCATCTTGTGTGCTGAGTGATTTTATAAAGCCAAACTGGTTTTTGTGTAATATTTTATTATTATCTAGAAAATTTACCAATTGTTTTTTAACTATTTTTTCAAAGATCTTTCCTATATTAGAAATTAGACATATTGGGCGATAATTCGTTGCTTGATGTGGATCTCCAGATTTGTAAATAGGTGAGATTATTGTGGTTTTGTAGTTCATTGGAAAAATTCCATTTGTTAAACTTAAGTTTATTAAATGAGTGATAGGTTTTATTAAGTGAGGTTTCATAGTTTTTAACATGTGTGTCGTAATAGAATCAAAACCGGGGGACGAACCTCCTTTCATATTTTCTATTATTTTCGAGATTTCACATTCTGTTGTTGTTTCAAACATTGAAAGTATATTACGTTTCTGTATATTTTTATTTTTATGGTTTTCTTGGTTTGAAGGCTTATGAATATTTTTCGCAAGATTTTTCCCAACATTTGCAAAGAAGGAATTAAATATGTTTGCACATTGTTTAGGCTGTATATTGGCATCTATAATTTTTTTATCATGTTCAATGTACTTAATGTTTTGTGTTTTTTTTGTATTTTCTATGGCGAAATTAACAGTTTTCCACATTTGTTTATGGTTATTTTCTGAAGATAATATTTTATTTTTAAAATACTCTTCTTTACTTTTTTTAATATAAGATGTTAATTTATTTTTATATTTTTTATAGAAAATATATGCTTTTTCATCTTGGGGATTTTTTAAAGTTATTTTGTAAAGTTTTTCTTTATTTCTGATAGATATAATAAGTCCTTTGGTAATCCAAGGTTTTAAACATCTTAATTTTGATTTTATGTGTGTTGTTATCTCAGTTGTCGAATTTTTAATGTGTTGTGACATAATATTTTCGAAGTTAGTCGAACAAATTTCAGTATCATCACTGTTTAAAACATTATTCCAATCTTCCTTTTTTAATTTTTCAGAGAGAATAGTCATATCTATTGTTGATTTTTTGGTTAATAAATTATGTTTTTTATGTTTAATATTATTATTATACAGAAGTAAGCATGAGTGATGATCAGTTATGTTAGTTTTCCAAACAATTGATTTTATTTTGTGAAGATCTTTAATGTTTATATTTGTCCAAATGTGGTCTAAACAAGATGGAGTATGTTCTTTTATTTCCCTAGTATTTTTATTTATGCAAGATATAAAATTTTGTTCAGTCATACAATTGATGTATTCATTTTTGTTATTATTTTCTATTTTTTCATTAATATTAACGTTAAAATCTCCTACGACGAAGCAAAGTTTATTTTTTAATTTTAATAATATGTATTTGAGGTCATTAATAAATGTAATAATACTCGAGCCATGCGTTCTATAGATAGCTATTAGATGGTATATGGATTTGCCGAGTTTGAAATGTACTTCGATGCAGTTTACTAAGTGTATTGGATGTTCTAATATGTTAACAATACTAAATTTATTGCTTGCAAATATTATTATTCCCGAATTTTTATTGATGTCTACTTTGGTAGAAATATAGTTGTACTCAGGTAAGTGGTAAGACGGTGACTCAGCGTTCGTAAATGTTTCGGTTAACACTATAAAGTCCGGTTTTTTAATTAAATTATTTATTTTTAGAATTAATTCATCTAAATTTTTTTGAACGCTACGGATGTTTATGTGCATAATAATTATATCATTGATGTTTTTAGAAATAATTTTGTTACACGAATCGGTACATATACATTCATATTCTTGAATTTTAATATTTAACTCTAATTCGTTACTTAAGAAATCATCCATTTAATGCATTTTCGGTTGTATTTTACAAAATTATTTATAAGGTTTTTATTCAATGTCGTAGTTAATTCTTTCTTTGGCTAATTTAAGCATGTAAGATCGGAACTTACATGTTTCGCTGTTTGTTCGGTGGTCTACTTCATTCATTTTACTGTTCAAGGAGTTTATTTCTTTCTTCTTGTTAGCTGAGTTGCAGTTAGCGCATTTGGGTGGCAGTTCCAGGGATTTACACTCGGAGATGGGATGATCTTCTGAACAGTGCTTGCATGTTGGTTTATTCATTCTATTGTAGCATTTTTGTGCTGTGTGTCCAAATCTTTGACAGTGGAAACATTGGGTAAGAGGACTGCAGTCTTCTACATAGATTCTCATGAATCCTAGATGAATTTTTTTTTTATTAACAAGATGTAGTCTCATTTCGGGATTTGTTTGTAGTATTAAGTTTTTGCTGTTAGTTTTTTTGTTTGTAATGATGGCCTTAACTTGTAATATTTCTTTGTCTTGGTATTTTTCACATATCATTTTGATGTCGTTGTTTTGTTCAATGTGTTTTAATTTTTTGTTCTATTCTCTGTAAATGTCATGTATATTGGAAATAATATTATCTTCAACTAATTTCATCCATATTTTATATTATATGGATGAAATTAGTTATATTCGAACCCAACTCGCCCAAAGGGACCTAATTATTTTAATTCATTTTAGTCGACTTCATCTTTCAAATATATCTATTCTCTGTAAATGTCATGTATATTGGAAAAAAAAGTGGGTGTGTCAAGCCTACGCAAGACAGAAGTGAAACTTCTAGTTTCAGCTGATGCTTGGCGTGGCGCAGTTCGCTGGTGTCTGAGAGAGAGGAAAGAAGAGAAGAGAGAGAACGTTCGTGAGCGGCTCCCCCACCTCAACAAGGTTTCACTTCAAAAATGCCACAGCCGAGAATCGAACCTCGCTTTACTGATTGAAAGCCAACCACGCTGAGCACCAACTGTAAGCAAAGCCGCATAAATTGATTATATTATGTAGGTTCTGAAAATATGAGAGCTTGTTATGTTTTATAATGTTACCTACATCACACCCAAAATATAATATATTTTTAAAAATAATGTACAATGTACAGAAATAGAATCCCACACAAGATCGCGTAGTGCGCTCTAGCGAACGGATATTTTATCAGAGGGAGATAGTTTTAATTTTTTTTTCTGTAAATTATTACATATTATCAAAATAAATAAATTAATTAAATAAATGTAATACAATTATCATAATATACGGATTAGATAATAATTTTAATCCAACACAATAACGCAAAGCGCGCTCTAGCGGAGTAATGTTTTATCACAGTGAGATAAGTGTTTTTATTATTTTGCAATATTATTTTCTTTTAAAAAATGTTCTGACCTACTAAAAATAAGATATTGAATGAAAAAGGCGTTAAAAACAAAAAAATAATGTGCGATGGCCGAGAATCGAACTCGGATCAACTGCTTGGAAGGCAACTATGCTGACCATTACACCACCAACGCCAGTTGTCGGGATGAGCTAAGAAGCATTTATATGTTACTTCAAAACTTTGACTAGATCAAATGAACTTTAATCGGTGGTCCCGCATTTTCGTTTCGGTCATGAGTCGGTTTTACTCCGGTCCTCGAAATTGCATGACGCGCGTAAAGAAGTTTCACTTCAATAATATTATCTTCAACTAATTTCATCCATATTTTTGGTTCATCATTTTTGAATGATTACAAAGTTCGAACAAATGTATGTATAGCTAGAAAGTATCAATTTTTATTTATGTGAGACACATATCCACTTTTTCTATTTTATTGAAATAACTTTTGTAGATGTTACCCATCAATTTAATATGCCCTTGAAAAAGAATATAATACTATTTAAAGTTATTCCAATAAAATTGGATATTTTTTTCCAAATATTGAAATAACTTTTGTAGGTTATACGTTATACCAATCAATGTAATATACAATTGAAGAAGAAGATAATACTAAGAAAAGTAATTTCAATAAAAGTGAATCTATTTTTCCGTCACACATCGCCACAGATCTCAGACTCTTCTCTATATAAATAGAAGATGATACTATTTCTGTATATGTATAAAGCGTGAGTGAAATAAAATCATATGACAGTATATGTAGGTATAGAGAGAGGCAGCCCTGTTGTTGCGGCCAGTCGGCGAGTGTCAGAGTTCAGAGACGACTGTCAGACCCAGTCCAGATCCTGTGCACCGCACGAGATAGTGCCGACATAAGCCAAAAGGAATCGATTTCAGAAATAGACGGAGGGTTCAATTAGATTATGTTCTAGATGCGACCGAATCTTTTTCTGATTTTTGCTTGAGACTCGCTATTATTGTTGTACCGGACAACAGAGGCTTATTACCAAAAATATTATAATTAAAGTAATTGTTTATCTGTTCTTACATATTTATAATATGAACCACCTTTAACATAAGTTTTATCACCCTACTGTGGAACTTGAGTAATTAATTTGTGGCGCTTTGACCCATGCGTTCCATTCAGAGATAAGAATAAGTAACCCTAATAACACGTGTAGGACACTTGTACACTTTTAGCCCATTAAACAGGGGAGCAACAAGCAACTGGCCCAGACAGTCAGTTTGTCCGACAACATCCGTGAAGTCTGTGTTTCAATTTGCGAATCCTTACTCAAGGTACTCTCAAGAGGAAGCCGGCAGTGCATTTACAGTCGATGTCACTGGCGTGAGCGTCCAGTACAATCCTTGCCCAAGGTACTCTCAAGAGGAAGCCGACAGTACATTTACAGTCGATGTCACTGGCGTGAACGTCCAGTACAATCCTTGCCCAAGGCACTCTCAAGAGGAAGCCGGCAGTACATTTACAGTCGATGTCACTGGCGTGAGCGTCCAGTACAATCCTTGCCCAAGGTACTCTCAAGAGGAAGCCGGCAGTACATTTACAGTCGATGTCACTGGCGTGAGCGTCCAGTACAATTGTCTTCAATAATTAATTATTTGAATTTATACATAAAAAATTAAATACAGGTGTAAATAACTTACCATAGTCCTTTTCCGGCAAATCCGAACTCGACATCTTGTAGTTTGTATCTCTTTCTAATAAGAAATATAAGAACTTTTACACTTGTAGTTTTGCAAATAGCATTACGAGATTGGTTCAGCAGTTGTGATCGCGCGGAACTGAAAGAAAAGGTAAACATCGATAAATAAGATGACTCCATTTATTGGATTGCGTTTTGACAGCGAATGTTTTATAAACTGACGAGTCACATCATCATCCAGAAAACTCATTTCGGTTTTGTGTCTGTGCTGGCAGCGTAATTCTGCTTGAATGAACTTTGGAACTCGGATTTCCTTTGAATTTAAGTATCATCTTCAAAATTGGAACTGATCGTGTGGAGAATTCAGACAAGCGATAAAGTACCTACCTTTCTTATCAAAAACACTAATTTCGGTTGTCTATGATGTACGTTAATCCTGCGTGAAATCTGGTTCAATGAACTCAAATTAGTTTTGAATGAGTCGATTTCAAAAATGGAACTAATATGTGAAGAATTCAGACAAGCGATAAATAATATTATATCAGGAAAATATTTTAATTGTCATTTTCAATTTAGCGGCTGCGCTAGAAATTTACCGATAATATAAATTATTCATTTTGTTTTTATTTTATGTATTTATTATTATTTTACATTTTCGATCGGTCAGTGGATGAGTTGGCATCGTGTTTGAGTCCCACCCAGGCGTCGTACGTTCGTTTCCTCGGCTTCCATCACGACACAAGCAATATTTGCCGCTTACTGTGGTGGTAATAGAAGATTTTCAAATATTGTTAGGTTATTCGTAACCCGGGAATGTTTGTTTTTAAATTTAAAAAAAAATAACGTAACAGATTTGAAATGTTGTTCGATTTTTATGTATTTTTTATCCCAAAGATGTCAAAATAGTGACGGCACTCGTAGTAAACTGGTGGGCAATTTTCTGAATGAAATAAAAACTGAGTAAATAATGCGAGTACTTTGGTATAATTTATTTATTAATTTAAACGCCATGTTTAAAGATTTTCAGGAAATCCGTGCGGCGCTCGGCCAAACTTTAATTTCTTTTAATAAAAAATCGTTTTCAGCTACAACAACATCAATAAATCCATGTTTGTAATATTAGCACACGGAGGTCACGAGCCACCACTGCCTGATACATATGTTACATAGACTGGAATTCCTAATTTCTAATTAATAAATCTTAGAAATGTATGCTGCATTCTCTCGATAATTAATCTTATACAATGGAGCCCAGATTGTCGAATTATAATATTTGTACTATTGTCGACAGTCTGTGACTTTATGTGTATTTATTTATGTCTGACGTTGACAGAATTAATTAGCATTCCGGCAACATTTCATTGCTTATCGCTCTTAGTTTAAATGAATACCGCAGGAGAGTCCCAACTGCTCCCAGCAGTCTAGAGCCAGTGAGACTATGGCGTCCTATCATCATATTGGAGGTATGTTGGGAGGCTGAAGGTAGTGATGCAGAAGATGTTCATGTCTGCCATTCAAAGCAACGTTTGTATCTTCAGATAGAACAGAACAGTGACAGTTATTTAGATTAACAAAGCAGAACGTCTTGTTCACGTCATATTGTCACAGGAGAGTCCCAACTGCTCCCAGCAGTCTAGAGCCAGTGAGACTATGGCGTCCTATCATCATATTGGGGGTATGTTGGGAGGCTGAAGGTAGTGATGCAGAGGATGTTCATGTCTGCCATTCAAAGCAACGTTTGTATCTTCAGATAGAACAGAACAGTGACAGTTATTTAGATTAACAAAGCAGAACGTCTTGTTCACGTCATATTGTCACAGGAGAGTCCCAACTGCTCCCAGCAGTCTAGAGCCAGTGAGACTATGGCGTCCTATCATCATATTGGGGGTATGTTGGGAGGCTGAAGGTAGTGATGCAGAAGATGTTCATGTCTGCCATTCAAAGCAACGTTTGTATCTTCAGATAGAACAGAACAGTGACAGTTATTTAGATTAACAAAGCAGAACGTCTTGTTCACGTCATATTGTCACAGGAGAGTCCCAACTGCTCCCAGCAGTCTAGAGCCAGTGAGACTATGGCGTCCTATCATCATATTGGGGGTATGTTGGGAGGCTGAAGGTAGTGATGCAGAGGATGTTCATGTCTGCCATTCAAAGCAACGTTTGTATCTTCAGATAGAACAGAACAGTGACAATTATTTAGATTAACAAAGCAGATCGTCTTGTTCACGTCATATTGTCACAGGAGAGTCCCAACTGCTCCCAGCAGTCTAGAGCCAGTGAGACTATGGCGTCCTATCATCATATTGGGGGTATGTTGGGAGGCTGAAGGTAGTGATGCAGAGGATGTTCATGTCTGCCATTCAAAGCAACGTTTGTATCTTCAGATAGAACAGAACAGTGACAGTTATTTAGATTAACAAAGCAGATCGTCTTGTTCACGTCATATTGTCACAGGAGAGTCCCAACTGCTCCCAGCAGTCTAGAGCCAGTGAGACTATGGCGTCCTATCATCATATTGGGGGTATGTTGGGAGGCTGAAGGTAGTGATGCAGAGGATGTTCATGTCTGCCATTCAAAGCAACGTTTGTATCTTCAGATAGAACAGAACAGTGACAGTTATTTAGATTAACAAAGCAGATCGTCTTGTTCACGTCATATTGTCACAGGAGAGTCCCAACTGCTCCCAGCAGTCTAGAGCCAGTGAGACTATGGCGTCCTATCATCATATTGGGGGTATGTTGGGAGGCTGAAGGTAGTGATGCAGAGGATGTTCATGTCTGCCATTCAAAGCAACGTTTGTATCTTCAGATAGAACAGAACAGTGACAGTTATTTAGATTAACAAAGCAGATCGTCTTGTTCACGTCATATTGTCACAGGAGAGTCCCAACTGCTCCCAGCAGTCTAGAGCCAGTGAGACTATGGCGTCCTATCATCATATTGGGGGTATGTTGGGAGGCTGAAGGTAGTGATGCAGAGGATGTTCATGTCTGCCATTCAAAGCAACGTTTGTATCTTCAGATAGAACAGAACAGTGACAGTTATTTAGATTAACAAAGCAGAACGTCTTGTTCACGTCATATTGTCACAGGAGAGTCCCAACTGCTCCCAGCAGTCTAGAGCCAGTGAGACTATGGCGTCCTATCATCATATTGGGGGTATGTTGGGAGGCTGAAGGTAGTGATGCAGAGGATGTTCATGTCTGCCATTCAAAGCAACGTTTGTATCTTCAGATAGAACAGAACAGTGACAGTTATTTAGATTAACAAAGCAGATCGTCTTGTTCACGTCATATTGTCATACACACCTGATGTTCATTCAAATGAACGGAATCTCGAGATAGTATAAAGTACACAAACATTATTATCAAGCATTTAATATTTTGTAGGACTGCCAATTTTATTTCAGGCGTTCAGGCCCTATGAAGAAAAATTCCTAGGAGTGCGTATAAATAGGACAAACATTTCCGAGAACCGAGCTACGAATTACGGGGAAGGAAGGAAGCAAGCGGTTGCTTCGAATTCAAACTTATCTAATAACGAATATTTGGCGCTGCTATTGAAGTTAAATCTCAAGATAGTATAACACATTCCTTATTGCAACGTCAATACTTTCTCAGTAAAGATAAGATCAAATGTCGCACAACGTTAACTTTTCTGAAAGACCCCATCGTAATATAATTGTAATAAGTCAAGATAATCTTTTGTAAATTTAAGTTATTTGTACATTTAAGAATACAAATTACTAATTATAACGCGCTAATATTATTTAATCTTTTATGGTGAATTGTAAGATACAATTCATTTTCAATTTATCAATAGGTTTCGTTTTTATGGTTTCCGGCAGCCGATTATTTATTTTATTTTAAATGCACATTTACAGTTATACATAACCAATAATAAATATACGTTTCATTTTATTTTATTAAGTAATAATCGCGTTTTTGAACTGTTGAATATTTAAATGGAAAATATCTATATCAGGGGACAGGTGATTTAGTAAAAGAATCAGTTTTCCGCGTGGCATTACTAATGGCAAGTTAGGTTCTGTGCTCTTGTGTAATAGTAGGGGACAGAAAACTCTAATTATATCGGGAATACAGATGTTACCGGTTATATGCTGTTGTCAGCAAAGCAGTTTTCCGTCTATCGGTGAGGCTATTAATACCCAGCATCCCGGACAAAAAGGCTGATGGATATAACCAGGGATTATATCCGAAGTCTCTAAGATATAAATATCTCAGAAACTTCTTTTGTACTTTCTCTATAATTTGAGAGTAAGTTAAATCCATTCATCCCCATAGTACAGAACCACTTTCCAAAATGCTACGTACTGAACTATAGTATAGCACACGAATCGCGGCCGAGCAGCAAAAAAAGTCTGAAGTTGCTTAGCACAAATCCTAGCATTCTTAAAGCTTTGTTGCAAATCGTTTCTATGTGGACGTGAAATGTTAGGTGCGTATCAAATGCGATTCCCAAATCTCTCGAAATAACAATGTGCTGAAGAGATGAATAAGACATTTTGTAGTTGTAGTAAATCGTTTTGTTTGCCTTGGTGTAGCACATAATGTAGCATTTCTTAATATTAAATCCTAATTTATATATATGACTCCATTCGACGTTTATATCTGCTGTCGATTTTATTTAATACATAAGGCGTCTATGGTGAAATGGTAAGAACGCCAAACTTGTAGCATGTCTTCCTACGGTGTCCCGACTTTTAATAACGCGTCATAGTGAAATGGTAAGAACGCCAAACTTGTAGCATGTCTTCCTACGGTGTCCCGACTTTTAATAACGCGACATAGTGAAATGGTAAGAACGCCAAACTTGTAGCATGTCTTCCTACGGTGTTCCGACTTTTAATACCGCGTCATAGTGAAATGGTAAGAACGCCAAACTTGTAGTATGTCTTCCTACGGTGTCCCGACTTTTAATAACGCGTCATAGTGAAATGGTAAGAACGCCAAACTTGTAGCATGTCTTCCTACGGTGTCCCGACTTTTAATAACGCGTCATAGTGAAATGGTAAGAACGCCAAACTTGTAGCATGTCTTCCTACGGTGTCCCGACTTGTAATACCGCGTCATAGTGAAATGGTAAGAACGCCAAACTTGTAGCATGTCTTCCTACGGTGTCCCGACTTTTAATACCGCGTCATAGTGAAATGGTAAGAACGCCAAACATGTAGCATGTCTTCCTACGGTGTCCCGACTTTTAATACCGCGTCATTGTGAAATGGTAAGAACGCCAAACTTGTAGCATGTCTTCCTACGGTGTCCCGACTTTTAATACCGCGTCATAGTGAAATGGTAAGAACGCCAAACTTGTAGCATGTCTTCCTACGGTGTCCCGACTTTTAATAACGCGTCATAGTGAAATGGTAAGAACGCTAAACTTGTAGCATGTCTTCCTACGGTGTCCCGACTTTTAATAACGCGTCATAGTGAAATGGTAAGAACGCCAAACTCGTAGCATGTCTTCCTACAATGTCACAACTTTTTTTATATGTTAACTCCACAAAGAATGCACTGAGAAAAATAATTCCAACTTCATCTTACATAGGATGGTGTGTGGAGGATATTTAAGGAATTGACGGAGAGGAGGTTATGCGAAGGAAAAGGGTATAAGGGTGGACTAGGAATGTGGGAGTCAGTACGTCCAGGAGTGAGAAACGCAGCCAAGCACTTGAAGTGTTCTATGGATTATTAGGGTTGCACGGAATCAGCAACCTAATGTACAGTATTGTGTTGAGTTGTATTTGAATTGACGGAGAGGAGGTTATGCGAAGGAAAAGGGTATAAGGGGTGGACTAGGAATGTGGGAGTCAGTACGTCCAGGAGTGAGAAACGCAGCCAAGCACTTGAAGTGTTCTATGGATTACTAGGGTTGCATGGAATCAGCAACCTAATGTACAGTATTGTGTTGAGTTGTATTTGAATTGACGGAGAGGAGGTTATGCGAAGGAAAAGGGTATAAGGGGTGGACTAGGAATGTGGGAGTCAGTACGTCCAGGAGTGAGAAACGCAGCCAAGCACTTGAAGTGTTCTATGGATTATTAGGGTTGCACGGAATCAGCAACCTAATGTACAGTATTGTGTTGAGTTGTATTTGAATTGACGGAGAGGAGGTTATGCGAAGGAAAAGGGTATAAGGGGTGGACTAGGAATGTGGGAGTCAGTACGTCCAGGAGTGAGAAACGCAGCCAAGCACTTGAAGTGTTCTATGGATTACTAGGGTTGCATGGAATCAGCAACCTAATGTACAGTATTGTGTTGAGTTGTATTTGAATTGACGGAGAGGAGGTTATGCGAAGGAAAAGGGTATAAGGGGTGGACTAGGAATGTGGGAGTCAGTACGTCCAGGAGTGAGAAACGCAGCCAAGCACTTGAAGTGTTCTATGGATTATTAGGGTTGCACGGAATCAGCAACCTAATGTACAGTATTGTGTTGAGTTGTATTTGAATTGACGGAGAGGAGGTTATGCGAAGGAAAAGGGTATAAGGGGTGGACTAGGAATGTGGGAGTCAGTACGTCCAGGAGTGAGAAACGCAGCCAAGCACTTGAAGTGTTCTATGGATTACTAGGGTTGCATGGAATCAGCAACCTAATGTACAGTATTGTGTTGAGTTGTATTTGAATTGACGGAGAGGAGGTTATGCGAAGGAAAATGGTATAAGGGGTGGACTAGGAATGTGGGAGTCAGTACGTCCAGGAGTGAGAAACGCAGCCAAGCACTTGAAGTGTTCTATGGATTACTAGGGTTGCACGGAATCAGCAACCTAATGTACAGTATTGTGTTGAGTTGTATTTGAATTGACGGAGAGGAGGTTATGCGAAGGAAAAGGGTATAAGGGGTGGACTAGGAATGTGGGAGTCAGTACGTCCAGGAGTGAGAAACGCAGCCAAGCACTTGAAGTGTTCTATGGATTACTAGGGTTGCATGGAATCAGCAACCTAATGTACAGTATTGTGTTGAGTTGTATTTTTTCTGATTCGTGTTTCATGTCAGCCTTCGATGATTCATATAAATTCTTTAGATTTATCTAATGATGACAATAAGTTGTGCAAACATACTCAGCTTAATCCCAAGTAATGACTAATTGACGATATATTTATTTACCAGCACTAATAAGCGGGATTACCTCCGGAGCACGGAGAAAACTATTATTGCCGAGCAGTGGCGGTTCGTGACTTTTCAGTTAGCTATAGCGTTACGACCCGACCGTACATATTGACTGGACTAGAATGTAATTGCAATGCATACAAACAATATGTTCTTTTAATTATAATTATGTTCAGTAGAACAATATGGAGCTTGAGAAGCCAAACATTTTTCTTCGCGCAGTTTTCCCGTAGAGAACGCACCGCCGAACAACTCGGTCTTTGCACATACTGCTTGCTTCATTCACATTCATACATCGTCTCACACATACTCTCCTGTTATTCTGACTCTCGACATGGTCCGACCAAGTATCTGGTTCACTTGATCGCGCCGTGTCTTCCTTCTGTGTCCGTGGCGGGCGGACGGGCAGGCGGCCGCGTGACGGACATCGATCGGGTGGGCGGTGTGGATATACATTATACACAAATTTACAGTTTTATTCCGAGTTTGATGAAATTTTGCACACTTGACCTTCAAAATGTTCCCATTTTTTCGATTTCGCCTCATAATTGATTAATCTTCCGAACTCCAAGAGAACCTTTCGATTTCGAGAAATGATGTTACACTGCTAAAAAGAAAACATTTTACATAGGCCTCGCGAAATTTGAAAAACTGACGTTGACCCTTTTAGAAGCAAGCCACCGAAATAATAACGTTATTGGGAGTGTACACGTACTGCAGAACACTTATGGCCTATACTCAAATTATCTAATACTCAATCTGTTTAAGTCAGAACAAAAAAAAAACAATTTACAAGCTATTTTTTTTACTTACCTACCAGTAGGTAAATATTCAAAAAATGACTTGTAATCTCACAAACTAGAAAAAATGATCACCACGCAAAACACAAGCGTGTCTAAACACTGACAACATTGATTATAAAAACGAGTGTAGTAAAAACCTAGCGAGCAAAACTTCAACAAACGACTTATTTGACGTTGGAAATAGCGTGAGTAATACAGTCGACTGAACGACTGAATTATTTGAACGAGCATTTGACAGAAAATGTAATGGTTCCGATTAGCAGATTGTGCGATACCAAGAAGTAGTATTGGGTTATTAAATAAATGACCGATAGATTTTCAGATAATAATGCTTACAAACGAGAGAATCGATCAATCGATGATATTGTAATTGAAATATAATAAGTGACACACGAAGGAGATTAATGCAGGATGTACTGTACGGTACATGCAGAGATAAGCCGATAAGGCATATCAACATGTTGAGTGGTTTGATCGAGTCGCGATATGTTGACATTGTTTTTATGTGTGTGCATTTATAAACATGTTGTTTTGATTGCAATGCTTCACTGGTCTTGTCACGTCACATCTTCACCTGGCTTTCCTGTCTTTGGTCCTGTGGCGCATCGTCTACGAGGGTGTCTGATGAAACATAAGCCTACCCTGTTCGCAGTCCGATGTAAACGGATTGAAATGCTTCACTGGTCTTGTCGCGTCACATCTTCACCTGGCTTTCCTGTCTTTGGTCCTGTGGCGCATCGTCTACGAGGGTGTCTGATGAAACATAAACCTACCCTGTTCGCAGTCCGATGTAAACGGATTGAAATGCTTCACTGGTCTTGTCACGTCACATTTTCACCTGGCTTTCCTGTCTTTGGTCCTGTGGCGCATCGTCTACGAGGGTGTCTGATGAAACATAAGCCTACCCTGTTCGCAGTCCGATGTAAACGGATTGAAATGCTTCACTGGTCTTGTCACGTCACATCTTCACCTGGCTTTCCTGTCTTTGGTCCTGTGGCGCATCGTCTACGAGGGTGTCTGATGAAACATAAGCCTACCCTGTTCGCAGTCCGATGTAAACGCTTACACTTAGTGTTTTCTCAAAACATAATATTATTTATTTATTAATTCACGGCCTTTTTCGAGGCTGTAACACAAGAATATTAAGAAATATGCATTATTTATTATACATAACAATGTTGTGTTTGTCTGTAATTAGTGATAGTATCAACCAAGTTTAATTAATGTAATTGTATTTCGAGAGGTTTGATATGAATCACTGTTGACAAACCTAAGAAAAAAAAAAAAAAATAACTGAATTGCTTCATTAACACCATTTTATATTTGTTCAAAGATAAATTGAAGATGTCCACCGACTTGGTATAATTGTTTCCCTCCATTAGTATTCTGGGCAAAGAGGAATACATATGGTAGTTAGTCCCAGAATTTATACACTGAAGCTTATCAATTTTTTCAATACCGGACTATCAACTAAATAATTTAGAATTTTATATAGAAATACCGAGTCAGTGAAAATTCTTCCGTTTGACAATTTGAGCATATTCATATAATTTAACAGTGTTTGTTGTAGTTCAACATAATTGCTGGAATACCCATTTTAAAATTTATGAAACGTAAGAATTTGTTTTGTATTCTTTCAACAGCTTGTAACTGTATATTATAATGTGGGTTCCAGACAGGAGAATTGTACTCAAGTTGACTTCTTACAAAGGTAAAATACAAAAATTTAATACACTTTATGTTGTTAAAATTTCGGAAATTTATTTTTATGAGAAAACTAGCTGAAGAAACCGGTGTTGCCCGGACTTTACAGCCGGACAGTGACCTTCCTCTTGTTTTGAAGGTCAAGTGTACCAAATTGCATTAATCTCGGTATAAAACTGTAGATTTATACTACACGATTGTACCACCTCAGCCAGGAGCACTCCTGTCCCGGTGCGACCGGTACACCACGGACTTGGAACACATGCTCTGAGGATGGGAACCTAATAAGCCAATATTGTAATGTAGGATAGGCAGAAATAAAGGAAATGACTGAGCGTTGTTTTTTTCTTTTTTTTATGTTTAGGATTAATGATATATGATGAAATGCCTGAAAGTCTGAAGAATGAATAAATGCATTTTTTTATATAATGTTATGTTTAGTGCAAAAACACAATTGTACAAATAACGAAATGTAACGTTGTACATATTAGTTTATGTGCGTAAAATGTTATATGAACTAAATCAATATAATTAAAAAAAAAGTTTTTTATTTTACATTTATGTATTTAATTTAATTTATTTTGTTAGTATAATTAGGCTCTGATTTACTACTACCAATATTATTAGGTATTCTATATATGTTATGTTAGGTTCTGATTTTCCCTCTCGGAAAGAAATCTAATATGGACATCACGATAAATTAACAGGCCTTATTAATAAAACATCAATTTAGGCATGTTTTATCGATTTGCCTTGATTGTTTATCACGATAAATACAACGAGGATACAAAAAAATTTCGTTGTATTGGAAAAATATTCGGATTTTCATGCGCAGGTGTTCATCATCATGATAATTTATTCGTAATTTACTAAAAGTTTCATCTGTTCATTCGCAAGGCCTGCAATCATGTTTTGGACAGAAATTAACAATAATTCGAAGAGATTCTTAATAAATTAGCAATAATCGTCCGTGAGGTACACGGCCGCTTAGGCAGTCAGTACACAATCACATAGTCGGCGTTCTATGAAAAGAATAATATACATATAATCTATGTATCCAATAAGCGCCCTTATCGTAATTTACTAAAAGTTTCATCTGTTCATTCGCAAGGCCTGCAATCATGTTTTGGACAGAAATTAACAATAATTCGAAGAGATTCTTAATAAATTAGCAATAATCGTCCGTGAGGTACACGGCCGCTTAGGCAGTCAGTACACAATCACATAGTCGGCGTTCTATGAAAAGAATAATATACATATAATCTATGTATCCAATAAGCGCCCTTATCGTAATTTACTAAAAGTTTCATCTGTTCATTCGCAAGGCCTGCAATCATGTTTTGGACAGAAATTAACAATAATTCGAAGAGATTCTTAATAAATTAGCAATAATCGTCCGTGAGGTACACGGCCGCTTAGGCAGTCAGTACACAATCACATAGTCGGCGTTCTATGAAAAGAATAATATACATATAATCTATGTATCCAATAAGCGCCCTTATCGGATTTGGTTCGTTGTAAAATCCCTAATCCAGAATGATGAATCAACATTCACAGCAAACGGATCTTGTGCTAACATTGATACGGATTACTGGTGGTTTGATGACACATTATATGCATACCTGTTTTATTTTTACGTTTACAATAGGCCACTTGCAAGACATTTTTTTCGGTTTAGGCAAAAATTATGAGACATTCTGCGTTTGTTTAATAGTATTTTTGAAACCACGGCGATTTTTCATTTTTTTATAAACCGGAAAGACGACAAAAGCCAGCCGGTACGGAACAATGTGCCAATTCGTGAGAATATCCTCAAATTCTGAGAATTTAAACCGGTTGGGTATTTTGTGATGTGGGGAAATGTAACGTACGACGTAACTACCACCGATCACGAGAGCATTTCATCCAACCATATTGAAAAATAATGTTTACAATTACTAGTAAGAATAAACTATTATTTCGTTTCTATATCTTTGAATTAAAATCTATTTTATACTACTTAGGAAAAATAAATTCCTAAAATGACTAGATAATAAAAATAATTGCTTACTAACCATAGAATTTGGTTTAATTTTAGAGTTAAAGGAACTTTTGGGGAATTTGTATTGTGGGTATTTTAGAACATACAACCCTGCTTATATCAATAATAACAAATTGGAAAATCACAAAAAATGTATATCTTCTTTTATGTGATGTTTCAAAAATTTTCATGTTGGGAAATTTTGATTTCCTGAAAAACTTTATTTTCGGAAAAATTTCTTCTGGGATAATTAATAAGCCGGAATTTTTTATTTTTATTTTTTTTTTTTATTAGATACAATATTTTTTACAATTCAGGTTTTCCAGTAATGTAGGCCTCACTGGGTGGCTTGCCCGTGCTGAGGCCTTCATTTTATAATATGAAATATAAACTACATAATACATTTAATGAGAAAAATTTATTTGAAAAAACTTTTATTTTTGATATGTGAAGTTTGGACATTTTTAAATTTTGGATGTTTTTATTTTTCTGAAAAACAATAAATGATAAGATCAGAAAAAACGGCCGGAAAATGAATCAACAATTTTTTATAAAACATCGTGTTGATTTTGTTATGTGACGTTTAGGATTTTTTTAATGTTGTTAAATTTATGATCCTGGAAAAAAAATCTGAAAATTTTCTTCCGGGAAAAAATTAAACGGAAAATTATGTAAAAGTTTTGTAATTTTGTAAGTTTTCTTATTGACATTTTCATCGGTGATTCTAAAACTTCAACGGTTCTTTTTGACAATAATAGATCGCCAATACTTATCCTCGCCAATACAATCCTAAACTGTACACTTAGATACGACGTATGAATGTGAACTCCCTCGCTCTCGTCTATTCTCACCAATATCTCCCCTTTTCAACCAAGAACGACGTAGCTGTGCAATGAATGTTCTGAACTGTCACTATAAAAATGGTAAATAATGAAATAAGTTTGTGGAAATTATTTGTATGTCTTTCTTTATCTCTGGCGCTGACTGGTGACGAGCTGACACAGAAAAGACAAAACTTGCACACAACAGTAACTTTAGTTTGTTTTCTATTTGGAATAATATTTTTGTGTTGACGTTGACTCAACTTGCGATTTCGATGTCAGAAGTAGTCTGCCTTGTATTGTGGTTGCGGTCACTAAACCCATTGTAACGCTTAATTCGGCGAGACTTGAAACAACAATATAAGGAGTGAGTAGTGCAGTGCAGTGCAGTGCATATTACGCCGTATATGTATTGTTATGAATCTACCTACAGAGGCTTATCTCTGGATTAGTGGACATTGTTCTTACTCTTCCGCACTTGCATTTTAATATTCTTAGCCTGTTTAATTTAATACTTCACCAACGTGTGCTGTCATTACTTCAAATGTAATGCTTTGTTTTACAGCCTTAATCTGCCTGTATATTAAAATGCATATAATTTCCAATCTCTTCAAATTAAACGTATTCGTGTTAAAAACGGGACTGCAGGCCTTTAACTAATGAATTGACAGATTTCCAAATAAACTATCAGTAAAGCACGATTGTGTTATGGTGATGTTCTTAAACGATATATTATGAAAGTACTAATAGTTTATTAGGAAATGGCCAGCCATTTACCTTTTTGCTAAATGGCAGATCACCAGATCAGATTTTAATATATCAGCAATACTCATTTTTCAATTTCCTATGATTGATACAATATGTTCTGAAGAGGACTGCGATTGGATTGATATGAATAATGCATAAAATAGATAACACATTCAGAGAATTCATTGGCATCATCTGTCTAATACATTCCTAATAAATAATACTGGGATGTGATAACAATATGAATTATGATCATTCACATCTGATATTGGCTTACTGCAGGTTTATAAATAATAATTATTATACAATATGTTCTAAAGAGGACTGCGATTGGATTGATATGAATAATGCATAAAATAGATAACACATTCAGAGAAATCATTGGCATCATCTGTCTAATACATTCCTAATAAATAATACTGGGATGTGATAACAATATGAATTATGATCATTCACATCTGATATTGGCTTACTGCAGGTTTATAAATAATAATAATTATTATTTTATTATAAATCGTGCGCTGCAATTTATTTTATTTAAATCCCAGGCTTTTTACGTGTAGGTTCTACTTTCATATGAGATATAATTTTAAGACGAAAGAAAGAAATAATTAAAATTAATTTACAAAAGAGAAAAAATACACTCAAGAAATAAAAAAGAAACGATTATTTTTAAATACAGTGATCTGATAGAATTAAAAAAGACAACCGAACTTTTAAGAATAGGATTGATTTATATAATTAGTAAATGTATGTACTTCTAGGCCTTTTCATTTGGTGGAAGCCAAATGAAGGCATGAACTTCCTCGTTAAAAATTTCATTTACCTACGTCCGGGGCGTTTACACGGAGAAAAATTGCTGATATTGAATATTGCTAATTTAATCGCTTCTAATTAATCGTAATCCGTGTAAAAACGGGATTGCAGACCCTTAACGAATGAATTGATAGGTTTCCTAATAAACTTTACGAATGTATGATCACAAAGTCTGAACACGTGTATTCGTAAAAATCCGAATATTTAAGAATTTCGACATTCTATATTATCAAAACGCATCTGCATGGTGCAGGTGCATGAACACGTGCTCCTATATAATAGGAATTTACTATAAGACTAGCAATCCCGTTTTTAACTGGATTGCCCGTAATTTGAAGAGATTTTTAATAAATTAGCAATACTCATTTGTCGGATCTGATTTATACCTATCAGTTAAGTAAAATTTGATTGAATTTGAATGTTACGCATTACACAGGAATACGCAGGAATATTCGACATCACTTCAAGCAGGAACCCGTGCACCGACAACCTAAATTAGTATGATTTTAATACATTTTCCTAATTACAAATTGTAATATTTTACAAGCTTTTCCAGTGTACTAGTAATGTGAGGGTATACTTTTACTGAACTTTTAACTCTGAAAATAGGACCTTGAGTTCTAGCTAATCAGTTATTTTGAATGCATTTAAATTCCCACCTCTCAGTGCCCCAGTGGCCAATTAGGAATACGTCATCGATGCTAATGCTGGAAATGCTCAACTTATGGTGATTGTGGCCATACTAAATACATAGTGGTTATAAAGAAGAGCCTTTGTTCGAGTGGAATTTCGGTACCATCACGTAATACACGGATAAGGCCGAAACACAAACAAATGATGCACTGACTGCAATACGACTAGAAGGGTTCATCAACACAAACATATGCACCTACTTAGAAATCAGCTGAAATATTGCTTGTTAACTCAACATAAAACTGATGTCAAAATTAAGCATTCGTTGCAGAACTGGTTTTTAAAGTGGTTGCATATTACATATTATTAGATAGCATAAGGCCTGGTTCCCACTATGCCGGACCGGCAGATCTGCAAGGCCGGTAAAACTGCCGGAAGGGCTAGTGGCTGTACAATTTATATGTAGCTATTCACATTATCCCGGGTCCGGCATTTTTGCCGAGCCCGGCATTTTTACCGAGCGTTTTGTCACTGCGAAAGTGCCGGTAGAACCACCGGACCGGAGTAATGTGAACGAGTTTGTGCCGGTATCCGGCTGTCCCCGCTCGCCGCGCCCGTGCTCCGGGCTCCCCTCTCGTCATCGGCTCGCATTTTTTGAAGAAAGTAAACGTGTTCGCTCTGCTCGTTTAAATCTTTTTATCAGTATTCAAATGTGTACCTCCATACGGACGTAGGAGATTAAAGCCTTCAGACACTCATTTTCATAAATCCGTCATTCTATCCAAATATTTATTTTATTCATTTTTTTTATACTGTAATTGTTACATTATCTAGCGATTCCGTTCATTCAATTTTTCTATTGACTTGCCTACCAATGGATAATGGACAATATCAGCGGGAACATAACAAGTCAATCGGTTTAATTGTTGGCAGATGAATCATGTAAATGCGTTTAAGATTGACGATTGATTTTATTCATTAATTTCATTCATTTAACATATATATCCAGGTAACAATAAAAAACACCCTAATATAATAGAACTTCCTTCTTCTTCTGGCGTTAGTAAGATTAGATTGTTAATATTAATTTTAGTCGTAAGTTGCTAAATATGTAAATACTCGTATATATGTCGTTAATATAGTAGTTATAGGCCTTAGTCGTAAGTCACTAGATATAAGTCTTAGAGATAAGTCAGTAGTTCTAGTATTAACTATTTAAGAAATATATTTGTACAGCGCCCTTGAGGTGATTTCTCACGAAAACGGCGCTATATAAATCAGCCAAATATTATTATTATTATTAGTTTAAACGGTAATTCCTCGTGCAAGTTTTCATGAAGCGGTCTAGGCTTTGGTACATTTAAAGTACCATCATTGATCTTTTGCCAAAATTTACTATCCTTTAATATAGTAGAATCGCATTCCTTGCCATATGAGCCCACACTAATAAAAATAAAACGGTACTCTGAATCAACAACTTCCATTAATACAGAAGAATAATATTCCTTGTAATTAAAGAACATAGAACCACTCTCGGCTGGTTTCAAAATTCTAATATGTTTGCCATCTACTGCTCCAACACAGTGAGGAAAGTTGGCTTTTCTTTCGAATCCTGAAGCGATGTCCTCCCATTATCTCTCCGGCTCCGGTGTAATGTGAACACTCTTGTCCGGTGTCCGGTTTCCGGCAGATCTGCCGGTCCGGCATAGTGGGAACCCGGCCTAACCGGTTAAAAGTGATATGGTCGCAGAAAAGTTAGTGACATAAGTCACTGGAAAAACCGGTTGTAACCATAAATTATGTGATCTCAGTGGGTCAGCACAGTGAATTCGAAGAATGAAAATATCGATTCGATAGGCGTAACTACCGACGATTTTATACCGATTTCCCGAGCACGGTCACGCTGTTGATAGCCAGACCTATATTGGTAACGCAAATCATAAGTGGACATACGCTAGCAACATTGGAGGTATTATCTATGAATACGGTTACGTAAAAATACTAATAAATTAACTATTTTAAATTCAAGTATTAACCTAAATATGTATTGGCAGTCCGCATTCACGTTTTGACACCAAAACAGGAGTTAATTAGTGAATGAGGTCTTTATTATCCTTATCCTGAACCAATGTAGCGTCATTGGCTCGAACGGATTCAACTCGCCGCGTATACGAATTATTTCAATTCTAAGAGCTTCGTTAGGTCAACTCCGTTCGCTAATAAGCCAGTAATTTTGCGTAACGAGCGACATTATTAAAAAATATGTGAATAATGACAGTTAACCGAAGCTTATGGTGTTACTGTAATGAAAATGGCGCAGAAAACCATCTTAAAGGTACTAGATTATCGACAATTATACATAGTTAGACAAGCGTACAAAAATAACATAAAAATTACGACGGTAAACACAAGCTTTAAGACACCACAAATACTAGGCAATAAAAGCATCAACACTCTTACACCCGGCACAAAAAATGAGGGAAACCAAAAACAATTTACAAACAAAATTAATATATGGATTAAAGATCAAAAAAGGATATATTACAAAAAAATTATCTTATCTTCGCTAACTGACCACAGATAACGAATTTAGTCAATATCGGAATGGGGCTTGTCCGTGCTAGACATACCGAACCAGTTATCGATTATTGAAGAAGTTATCGATCACTGAACCGGTATAATACACATCAATATCAATCAGTATTAATTAGCAGATTCTGGACGTGATCTGATTTTACTGTTGAATTAGTAGGTACTTTTACGAAATATTTTAACAGTTACGTTACAGTTACAGAATTACGTTTTTAAGTTATCGCTCGAATGTGGAAAACGGCGATGATTTTACATCTCTACCTATTCTTACAAAGTCAATAAGTTTCAACAGAGCTTTTCTAAATAAGATTAGACAGTGACCTTCCTCTTGTTCAGAAGGTCATGTGTGCAAAATTAAATATAATCAATATATTTGTATTCGTAATCAAATCAAATCCACGCCACCCGCTACATTACTCTACTACTCAACTGTGCCCATAGATAAGACGGGTGCGGGTAAATTCAGGCGCCAAACACCAATCTCGTACATCCCATGTCAATGGTCGATGGCACGCCGCTATTTGATGGTAAGTTGTTTTTTAAATACAATGGTAATTAGTTGTGATCTTTATAGAAATATTCCAAGCTGATCGATAGCAGATACAGTCCAAAGGCTTTGTTGAAGAATGCTTTCGTCACGCGTACATTACTAGTTTTGTACATCGAATAGTATTATTAACCTGTTTGTGAACTTCCATTTTCAGGCGATATTTGAGCAGATAATGTATGCGCCCTGACCGTGAATTCACAATACTTCACGTGTTTAATTGAACCGCGTGTTGCATAGTGCGTAGGTATTTACAGAACAGCAGGAGGATCCCGGAGCCAGCACATAACACATAGATAGCAGATATTAGATCCACGGTCGCAAGTCCAGTCCAAAGGCTTTGTTGAAGAATGCTTTCGTCACGCGTACATTACTAGTTTTGTACATCGAATAGTATTATTAACCTGTTTGTGAACTTCCATTTTCAGGCGATATTTGAGCAGATAATGTATGCGCCCTGACCGTGAATTCACAATACTTCACGTGTTTAATTGAACCGCGTGTTGCATAGTGCGTAGGTATTTACAGAACAGCAGGAGGATCCCGGAGCCAGCACATAACACATAGATAGCAGATATTAGATCCACGGTCGCAAGTCCAGTCCAAAGGCTTTGTTGAAGAATGCTTTCGTCACGCGTACATTACTAGTTTTGTACATCGAATAGTATTATTAACCTGTTTGTGAACTTCCATTTTCAGGCGATATTTGAGCAGATAATGTATGCGCCCTGACCGTGAATTCACAATACTTCACGTGTTTAATTGAACCGCGTGTTGCATATTGCGTAGGTATTTACAGAACAGCAGGAGGATCCCGGAGCCAGCACATAACACATAGATAGCAGATATTAGATCCACGGTCGCAAGTCCAGTCCAAAGGCTTTGTTGAAGAATGCTTTCGTCACGCGTACATTACTAGTTTTGTACATCGAATAGTATTATTAACCTGTTTGTGAACTTCCATTTTCAGGCGATATTTGAGCAGATAATGTATGCGCCCTGACCGTGAATTCACAATACTTCACGTGTTTAATTGAACCGCGTGTTGCATAGTGCGTAGGTATTTACAGAACAGCAGGAGGATCCCGGAGCCAGCACATAACACATAGATAGCAGATATTAGATCCACGGTCGCAAGTCCAGTCCAAAGGCTTTGTTGAAGAATGCTTTCGTCACGCGTACATTACTAGTTTTGTACATCGAATAGTATTATTAACCTGTTTGTGAACTTCCATTTTCAGGCGATATTTGAGCAGATAATGTATGCGCCCTGACCGTGAATTCACAATACTTCACGTGTTTAATTGAACCGCGTGTTGCATAGTGCGTAGGTATTTACAGAACAGCAGGAGGATCCCGGAGCCAGCACATAACACATAGATAGCAGATATTAGATCCACGGTCGCAAGTCCAGTCCAAAGGCTTTGTTGAAGAATGCTTTCGTCACGCGTACATTACTAGTTTTGTACATCGAATAGTATTATTAACCTGTTTGTGAACTTCCATTTTCAGGCGATATTTGAGCAGATAATGTATGCGCCCTGACCGTGAATTCACAATACTTCACGTGTTTAATTGAACCGCGTGTTGCATAGTGCGTAGGTATTTACAGAACAGCAGGAGGATCCCGGAGCCAGCACATAACACATAGATAGCAGATATTAGATCCACGGTCGCAAGTCCAGTCCAAAGGCTTTGTTGAAGAATGCTTTCGTCACGCGTACATTACTAGTTTTGTACATCGAATAGTATTATTAACCTGTTTGTGAACTTCCATTTTCAGGCGATATTTGAGCAGATAATGTATGCGCCCTGACCGTGAATTCACAATACTTCACGTGTTTAATTGAACCGCGTGTTGCATATTGCGTAGGTATTTACAGCACAGCACCAAGTCACCAATAGCCTAGCTATAGAGCCTATAATTAGCTATTTCTATGGTAAGATGCTGATTGTCTTTAATTTTAAATGTAATATTCATTTTAAATTACAAGATTGCATCACCTGTGATATATATATATATATATTTTTTTTTTTTTTAATTTAATATTTGAAAAAAATATTTTTTTCATAGATAAGTAGGGGAGACCGGGGCTAGTTGACCCACTTTTCACTTCGTGATTTTTTAAAAAAAAATGAAGACTCGTCACCATGGACTGTTAATCCAATAATGTAACATACACATTTGACTATGTGATCAGTTTATAAAACAAGTTAAAACATCCACTTACACGTCAGTAATTATGTTTACAAAAAAACCCTCCCACTGAGTCAACAAACCCCGGGTGTGGGGCTATTCGACTCATAGTAGTGGGTTAGTTGACTCAAATGAGTCAATATCGAATTGAAAAAGAATACAGTCAAAATTCACACATGAAAATTTATTACACGTTATAAACATTACATATCGTCATCTGAATTACAGTTTATGCATTGGTAGTAGGTAGCGTTGCCAGATACACATTTTTGTGAGCCCATAATTGGCAGATCTTACACTTCACCCATTCTTCCCCAGGAACATTACATGTGTAGGGCTCATCGCAAGTCAGGCATGAAGTTTCATCTTCAGAATCCTCGTCGTCATCAGTAAACAAAGTTTTGGTAAGCCATTGTTAATTTAGTAGTGTTGGATTTCTTTTTTTTTGTTAGTTTTTCCAGATTGCTTCTCTTTTTTATTTGTATCGCAAGTTTCGCAGCTTCTATTAAATTTTTTTACAGGTGTATCTGTGAGTATCGCTGATGATCTCTTTCTGGGGTGAACTCTGACGCTAGTCAGCCAGGGACCTGCCTTGGGTAATGGTTTGACTACCTATGGAGATAAAAGTGTCGCAATAGCAGAGGTACTTGCAATCGTATTACCAGAGGTAGTATCAATCTCAGTAGCAGAGGTACTGGCAATCGCATTACCAGCGGTACTTGCAATCGTATTAGCAGGTTTTTCTTTTGTATTTTCTCATTGCGAATATCTATCGAAATGAAAAGTTCTCTGTTAAAATTATACGTATACTAGCGACTTACAATTATATGGATTACAAAAATAAAATATGAAGTAAATATGCAAATAAATACAACGCGCTGGGGTTAGTCGACTCAGCGAGTCGACTAACCCCAGCGCCACTGAGTCGACTAGCCCAAGTCGCCATTTTTAATTTTAAAGCATTATTTCCAGTAAACGACCAGTCCCACAAAAAACACAACTATCGTTATTCACTCACAAAAGAAGCACAATTAGCACCCAGTTTATGTTTAAATGATCTTGATTAATTAGGGCACAGCAATAATAAAATAAATTGCAATAAAAAAGTTACTCACCAAAGCAAAATATCGAAAATCAGAACTATATAAACCGACACGTGCGTAGGGATCCAAAGGAACACAAATACTAATCCGCACCGGCTATTTAAATGATGGGAAGGACTTACAGTGCCCTCTCTTGAGAACCGTTCAAGTTATCACCGCTGAGTCTACTAAGGCCTATAGTCAACTAACCCCGGTCTCCCCTATACAGGATATAAACAAGATATAAAACAATAGAAATTAAAGTAGCCTTTCCTCACCATAAAGATACAATGCTCTTGTGTTTGGTGAGGGAATTCTAGTTCAATTATATATATATATTAGTATTAAGGTAAATAATTTATTAAGAAACAACACAAGATTTAAACAATATTACCTTTAGATGTAAGTAGTGAACGTATTTTGGACTTATAATAGTTTAAGGTAATTTTTTTTTAATTTAAGGTGAAATTCCTGAATATTTTCGATATTTTTTAAATTTAATGGAAGGTTATTAAAATAAATTATGCCTAAATAAAGATAAATTAATAACATAATTTGTTGCTAAGAATTTTGAGGGTTTCAAAGGGCACTAATATCAAATCTATAAATAACTATTGCTAGTTATTAAGTTTTATTATTTATCGTTTTCTTTAAATCTTGTACTTTATAGTTGTTTTCATTAACTTAATACAAATTTATGATTGTATGCATGTACAAACATACTTGCTTTATATAAAATATTGTGATTTATTTACTATTTCAAGTCAGAAAATAGTTTCGGAAAAATGGAAAATTGTTTAAAAGATTTCGAAACTGAGGAATTTCAAGTGTTGGTCAATTTTGTTTTGACATTTGCTCATCGGGTATGCGCTGTTTGAAAATTTAGGAAAACGGTACTTTTTGAAAATTACAGAAGGCGCCACTTCCGTCTACTAATTTAAACATAAACAAAAGTGTTCGGGCTTTGAAATAATATAAATTACATATTTTAATAAAGTTTGAATTTCCTTTTAAAATCCCAATAGGGCGGTTAATTTAAACATAAACAAAAGTGTTCGGGCTTTGAAATAATATAAATTACATATTTTAATAAAGTTTGAATTTCCCTTTAAAATCCCAATAGGGCGGTTAATGAATATAAATTTGTTATATTTGTTGTAAATTGCTTATGTTATAAACGCTTTCCACGGGAGTTGCTCTCTAGTGAGACAGGCACAGCACATGACCAATGTAAATGTTACTTACCTAATCAATATATTAATTTAATCTAACAGGTAGGTAGTACGCTTCGTCCTTCGAATAACAGACCCAAATATCACAATATCGATTTGTGTTTACCCTACACAAGTCGCTTCACAATTAATACTGTAGTCGGAGTTTAACCCCTATTACACGATTATCGGCAGTGTATGGCGAGCGATATGCTGAAACGTATAGCGTCATGTGCCTTAGCCTACCTCAGGCTGCAAGAAGAAATTATGTAAAGCACGATTATTGGCAGTGTATGGCGAGCGATATGCTGAAACGTATAGCGTCATGTGCCTTAGCCTACCTCAGGCTGCAAGAAGAAATTATGTAAAGCACGATTCTTAATAAATTGTTAACATTACTTTTTTAAATATAATTATTGCCCTCTACAATTGCAAATTCATTTGTGTCATAATTTTAACTTAAATAAAATAATTAAAGGTTTCTTCGTCAGGATAAACGTATAAATTATTATAAGTTTATCCTGAGAAAAAACATTGGATTTGAAACATGTCGAACCTTTTGTAACTAATTAGTGGTGTGTACCAAGTTATTTATTATATTTAAATTTAAAATAATTACTGCTGACCGGGTTTTGCTACAACCATAGCTTCTTCAGGGCGTAAATCTTTACGTGTGTTACAGTAACGGTCAGCAAAAGCTAATACAAAAAATAAAAGATTGATGTCAAAGTTATTATAAGCAATACTTATTAGCCTGAACCACCCTTATAAATTGAAAATGTGTTCAGAGAAAAAATAAATGCCGCCGACAGGAATCGAACCGCAACCTTCTGATTGCTGGTCAGTTGCACTAGCCACTATGCTACGTTATATCCAAGTTATTGTTTTATTTAAAATTATAAAGTAACATCACACAGTACGTACAACATAAGTAAGTATAGACACAGACGGCTATCAGAATCAGTTATCGACTCTAATCTTAATCCACTTGTGAATGTACCGGATATTTTATCATCAGTAAGTATCTGCGTTATATTTTCCGATTATTAGATTATCTGATATGACTAATCGACTGCAGTAGATTTGATAAATAATGGTGCAGAAAGTGTCTTTCAGTAATTCACGTTTTGAATGCCGTTTTGGGAGCGAACCGCAAGTAAAGGAAGTACGGAAGGGGTATGGCTATTTAAAAACATTTCAATTCTGGATGGTTGTCTCTTTCTTACCAGGGCGGTACCTAGAAAAGTACCTATGACTACATACATATACCTACACCCCCGACTGCAAGTTTACAAATAATATTGTCTGCCGTGTGGGCCCCATACCAGCAAAAATACATAGAATTATTAGAACAAATTCAAAAAAAAATCTAAGGTATCTTTATATGAGAACGCATGGTGAATACACTGAAAAAAATGAGTTAGCTAAAGTGTTAAGCTAATTGAAGTTGTGTAGCCATCGCCTAAACTTCAGCTACTACTTCTCAAACTACTTTATGTACAGATACCGTCGTTGTTTAGTAAAATGTACTTGAGCTATTACAACCAAACTTTAATAATAGCATACTAAAAGCATACTTACCTAAACAAAATAATCGGTTTGGTTAATTAACCTAAAGTAATATTAAACCAATTTCACTTTAGTAACTGTACCGGACAGCAGGTGGATGTACATATCTAATTATTAAAATAATTAAGGAAATGAATATTTACTGTTATCACACAATTAGTAGTAATTAAAATTTGGTAATTTTTCTTGATTCCTTAATACTCTCGTTCATCCTGTTTAGAGATAAGTAATATAATTGCTGTACATTAACACGTATTGGATTTGAACTCAATAAATATGCAAACAACTGACATAACCAGTCAGTTGTCCGGCGACTTTCGCAAGTTGTGTTTCTTTGCAAATCCTTACAGTCCATGTCACTGGCGTAGGTGTCCAGTACAGTAACTTAAGTTTATGTGTTACTTCCCAAAGTATTTAGCTAAATTTAAGTAAACATCTAGTTTGGTTAAATGTTTTGTTCAAACAGCCAAACTTAGTTTGGAATATCTAAATTTGGTATTTTTACATTACAATTAGTTGCATTGCACAAACTTGAGCAAAGTGTAACAAAACTTTAGTTAAATCTCCCGAACTTTGGTAGACCGATCTTTTCGTTGCCGCTAGCGGTCCAGTTGTTTATTTATGACGCAGTTCTCAATTCGCCACAGTTCGCAGTATACGTGAATTGACGTTCGTTGCGCGCGTTGTGAATTTATTTTATGCTAACCGCTCTTCCTAGTTCCTAGTGAAAATGGCAGACAAAACCGTGGTGGATTATTTAATTTCTTGGAATCTGGAAGCTTACATAGAAACATTTAAAGGTGAGTATTCTTTTTTTCATTTTTTATTGATTTAGAATTTAGATGATGGAACTATGATATATATTATGATAATATCCATTCTTTTTGATTTAGAAACTGGCACTTTCATTATTCTATGACTCAAGTACGCAATAGATTTAGTAGATTTGTATTTATTATGTACCTAGTTTGAAGAGTACGTGTCGACGCTACAACCAAGATTGTGTCAGGATTCATGACACAGGTTACAGAGAGTGGTATATAAAAAATAATAATAATAATTGGATGACTTGTATAGCGCCGTTTTTGTGCAAAATCACCTCAAGGGCGCCTTTAAATCTTTGTTCTTTTCCGCCAGTATTATTTTGTATTGAACGAATGTTGTTTGAAACTGTAGTATTTTCTAAGTTACAGTTTTACCCTAGCCAGAAACTAGAACCAACCAAACTAGCTTTGAAATCGTACCGATGGATGGTCAATCATAGCAGGTTATGTTTAATTTTAATAAATGTGTATTGCAATTATTAATTCGGACATAACATTTTGAACATTGAATTCAATTGATTTTTTGGGAGGGATATGTTTTTTTAAATACAGGGTGACCACCCATTGTTTATCTTTACATTGGAAATTTTCATATAAATGAAATAATTTCATTATTAAAAATATTTTATCTCCGCTTGATTCATGATAAAGGGTGTTCGGTATCTGCTGTTGTATAAATATACATTTTTTAATGAATAATTTTCATTCCTTTGAAAAACAAATTTTTATTTTCTTGTTTTGAAAATTTTTGTATTCTCTCGTCGTTTTTTTTCTTTATTTTAGAACAAGCCATAGACTCTAAAACACTCCTGATAATATCTCAAGATGATATTAAAGAATTGATTCCGACTGTAGGGCACCGGGCACTGTTTACAGCACACATTAAGGACCGGAATTCCGATATTCTACCGATTTATATCATATTTCCCTTGAACACTTTAAGTTTCTAAGTTCTTAAAAAAATATATGCTATTTTTCAAGATATTATCTGAATATGTGTAGGGCCGAAACGTTAATTACATAAAATTCCCTCCATAGAAAAAAATTGCAAAGTATGCTCCAAAAATTATTATTTACACATTTGTTTCTGTCATATTACAAGTTACAGGTATGAAAAAATTCAAATTGCTTCTTTAAATGCTACTTATGATATTTTTAAAGAAATTTTTGCTGTATTGTTAATAAGTCATGTTTAATTAAATATTTTCACAACTGTCTCTTACGCTTATTGCTTTTAAATCACATTTATTATAGCGCGCTCGCTCCGACATGAAGATTAACCTATCTTTCATTGTAAAATTTCATTCGCCAACTCAAGGGCTTTGAGGGCAGACGTGTCGTTCAACGTTTTATGATATACAGACGTGCGATTACGTGCAAATATTTGAACCTATAAAGATAATTTTAAGATCAGTTCATAAATATTGTTTTTTCAAAGATGGGAAATAAGCGAAAGACATCTCGTATTCCAAAGAAAACAATATATCTCCAAAGGGTTCAACGCATGATAGGTGAGAAGAAAAAAGTACAATATTTGATTTACAAGCTTATATTTATTATAAACGATAATTTATTATAAACATTTGTAATTCATATTTTTATTTATGTATTGTGTAGTAAAAAGTTATAAAAACTATTATTTTATTTTTTTCAGAATACGATAAACGATAATTTATTATAAAAAATAATTATTATTTTTATTTATGTATTGTGTAGTAAAAAGTTATAAAAAATTTTTTTTTTTTTTTTTCAGAATACGTACTTTGGGAAATAAAACTAATTCCAAAACATTAGAAATTACGGGGCAAGTTCCTATTAATTTAGTTTTCTTGTTGAGGAGACTATATGATCGTGATTTATTTGTGAATTAACGTTCTACGTACACAAATACACACGTCACTTTACATCTGCTCCTTAGAGTAATATTACTCTAAGATCTGCTCTAATGATTCACAATGCAACGATGTCCGAAATATAATATAATATGTAATAATAATATATGGGCCATCTGTTTCAAATAACAATACTCGATCGTGGAATCCAGAAAAATAATGAACGTGCGAGCGAAAAAAGCTATTGAAAGTTCTGAAACTGTGGGGAATATAATTTAATAAAATTAAATACTTTTTTGTTTTAAAACCACGATATTTATTAATTTAAGAACCGACCGGTTTCGCTTTACTTAAGCATCATCAGGGTACAAATTAATACTAAACAAGAAGTACATAATGTGTGCATATATATAACAAAATATAGAGGGAGACAACATGATACAAATATAAGCAACACAAAGACGGTCATAAAATACATTAACATAAGTGCGTCTTGTTGTAGAGTGGTATATCTAACTGTCATGGAAAGTTTTTTTCTGAGCTTTAAGAGAAAGGTTTCTTAAAGACACTGGAGTTATTCTAGGGCTATGTTAGATTTTTAACATAGATCACCGTAATGCTTGCCTTCCTGAATAAATCTAATTTTATTAAATCATTTACGGCCAAGATATTTTTGACAATGGTGTGTTTTTATCTTTCTGTATTCCAATCATTTAGCTTTGCTTCTAGGGTTGTGCCCCAGTATTGCTTTTTGGAGACTGTAAACGGATCTCTCGGCATTTAATGAAACTGCAGCAGAACAAAGGCTGTTGCTATATTGACGTTCATGGTATGTTTTGCTCAGATTGACGATAAGGTTTCCAGATCCGCATTTCGCTCGAAGCATGTTTAGGGTAATAAGTTTATAATTTAGGGTTCTTTCACCGTATTTATGGGAACATTTCGGAACCACCAATCTTTCATTTTGAGTGAATCTTGTGTTTGTGATTAAATTATATTTGACAATTTAAACAAATAATATTTAGGGAAGTTAAAAATAAAATTGAAAGTTCACTGAAAGCTTAAACTATTAAAAGTAGTAATTTCATAAAAATGTAAATAAATAGAGCCCCTTTCACATTTTAGAATGTAATTTTATGTTGCTTACATGTTTTATTACTCTTTATAATTATTGAATTGTTTAAATGAATAAATAAATAATTACAAAAAAGTCTTCTGATTTGTAAGTCCTCAGGAAGCACTAAGGATCTTTCTATCTATCTTTATAATATAATAAATTTGATGAGCATAAAAATGTAAACGTGTATATAATTTATATAAATGTACAAAAGTAGATATTACACGTGTATAAATATTATATTGCGCATATTATACAAGATGTCGGGGGTAAAGTGCACAAACTTCGGGAGGTGATTCTAATTGATAGTACAAGTAAAAAAGAAAAAAAACTTTTTTTGGAATTCCAACGTTTTAAGATAGTTTTCGAGTAAAAAAGTTTATTTTTTTGTATAGAAAAAAAAACAATTTCTTCAACGGAAAATAAATTTTTGTGGAAAAAATTTGGAAATTCGAATAATTTCCATTTCTTTTTTACTTCTTCTAGCATTTAGAATAACCTCCTGAAGTTTGAGCACTTTACCCCCGGACACCCTATAAAGATAACCATATAAGAAAAACCTTATTGATGTAAAAATATATTTATTGATTTTATAAAAGTTATAAATTACTTTTATAAAAGTGATAATAGTATTTTAGTAAAGTAAAGTAATTTGTATACCTATACAAATAACTTTCGTAAATGTTTTTTGTAAAATTAAAAAAAAAAATTAATTAATTAAATCCGTAATAAAACCCATATTTTGAGAACCATCTTCATTTCGACTTCGTTCTAATTTGCTCGGTGCTAACTAAAAATGGTTCTGTTTTTCTAAAATTGCAATAGATGTCGGTAATTTAATTTCGTTATTTAAATTATTAAATAATCCCCAAAATTATTCCTAATACGAATTCAGACACCTCTGTCGGATTCTTTTAACACTAAATATTGTTTATTTTGTGGGTGTTTTTCAAAATCTAAATTCTTTGCGCGGAAAGCTGGCCCTTAACTGAAAGTCATTAAAAGCTATGAAAAAACTAACCTATAAACCTAACCTACGTGCTATATTGTAGGACGCTGTATTTTTAGCCTAAAGTCTTCAAGTCGTGGAATCAAACAAAAAAATATTATAACTAAATGTATGCAGAATGAAAACTCTTGTAAAATGTTTACCAAAATAAAGTGCACACTTTATTCATAATAAGTATACATAATATATATCACAATCTAACAGCACTTCACTTGAAAACACAAAGAATCTCTAGGAAAAGCAAAATGCAACTGGTTCATTTTATCATATATTATCAGTCTAATTAATTGATCCACTTCACTGGTCAGTTTTTGTCTGTACTGATTAGGCAGCAAAATGACATGCACATTTTTTAGTCACAACTTTATTTAAACCGGTATCATCAGATTCATTGTCTATTTTTATATCATCTCTGTATGCAAATCCCTTGTTACCAAGAAATGCAGTTCAGTCTGTTGTTGATGGGTTGAGAAACTATATGCAGGAGGGCCTAAGTCACGACATTATAAACATCTTTGACGAAATGTTAACATCCTTGCAGAATGGTCAAGATATAACTTCATTTAAAAATAGATTTCTATTAGCTGTGCAATCACCTTTAGAGAGTTTCAAAACTGAACATTTACGATTACAACATTTATCTGTAAGGGGTACATATATAGCACCTACACAAATAACAATTAGCACAGGCCCTGTTAAAAAGATATTAAATTCAAAGTGTCGGGAGATTATAACTGCTCTAAATTTGAGTTCTCAAGAACCGTTGAAGCGTGTTTCCTGGGCTAAAATTAATGGTACACTTTTTAAAGGTAAATCTATACTTTTCGAGGATATAATTGACTTAGAAGAAATTAGTTTCATGTGTATTAAAAACATGTATGTGTATAGCACCAGGAGAGTTATCTTTGAGTGTATTAAGTTTGTAACCTTAGATTTTGATGAACATTTTCATAGTTATCATGTTGATACAACTGCAAATGAAAACATAATATTTGTTTTTTACAACTCCTTAATATGTCATGTACCTAATCATTTAAGTTTATCTTCAAATGGAAATACTTATATAACACTAAGAGCTCAATTATAATTAAAGATGTAGGTATTTATCCGGCCGCAATACCTGCTGATGGTACTGCTCATTCCTATGCTACCATCAGCATGGATGGTCCTAATTAAGGTACTTATATCCATCGAGTTCATTTATTTAATATAATGTATTTTTGTATGTATGTACACGAACAACTTTAACTATATTTAAGAAAAATTTATAATGAAAATATAAATGTGTGTATGATCAAACGTGTTTTCTTTTTAGAGGCTTTGCTGGTAGCTGGAAACAATATTTTGAGAGATGATTCTTAACAAAATAACTTTTATGTGAATGAGGTTTTTAATGTGTATATTCTAGTCTTACAAAACATAATATTTATTTATTTAGGTTTCATCTCTCAAAAGGGTTGTAATAAACTACCTACAACTCAAAGTATTTAACCCATGAGTTGATGGTGGTTACATTTACACCCTGTATTGTTTTCAGCTAAACTGCAAAGCTGCACTTCCTATTTAATATAGATAATCCAACCAAAAAACTAAGCTACAGTACCTAAATCTAGCTAGCAGAAGAGAGCTAAAACACCTATATCGGTAGGGCTATTCCAACAGAAGTTTAGTTAATCAACCTAAGCATGTTGGAATATTGACTAAATAATAAGGTTACGACATCTAAACAGTTATGTTTTTCTAACCAAACACTACAAAATGGTTTAGATATATAATTTTTACTTTAGGTAACACAACTAAACACAGAAAGTTGTCTCAACCGATTAGTTTAGCTAGAATATCTGAATCGTTAAGCTGTCATAAATACAGTTTAGGTAACACAACTAAACACAGAAAGCTGTCTCCACCGATTAGTTTAGCTAGAATATCTGAATCGTTAAGCTATAAATACAGTTTAGGTAACACAACTAAACACAGAAAGCTGTCTCAACCGAATAGTTTAGCTAGAATATCTGAATCTTTAAGCTGTCATAAATACAGTTTAGGTAACACAACTAAACACAGAAAGCTGTCTCAACCGATTAGTTTAGTTAGAATACCTGAATCGTTAAGCTGTCATAAAAAAACTGCTGTTTAGCAAACGTAGCTAAAAGTTCGGCAGTCACCACAGCAACTAAACTGTTTGGTAGATAATTACTGAAAATTTAGTAAATAGTAACTAAACATTTCTTTCAGTGTACCCACCATTTATGCATCACATAGATTTGCTCTCCGAAACGCACTACGAAAGTCTCCAATCTAGGAGAAATGGGAACCATCAAGCTTTTAAAATCATGAACTATTACATTGACAGCCCATACCTCTTGGAATGCTATAAATTGTTTGTACCGAACAACTACCGTCAGATTCGACGCCACGACTTGCTCTGTATTCCACACGGAAGAACGGACGTTATGGCCCTGCAAAGCATGACTAGGATGGTGCTGCTAAATGATACCTCTAGGTCTCTTGACATTTTCAACATCGGTCTTAAAGATTTCAAAAGTCACTTTAGGCAAGAACTCTAAAATATCGGTTATTGTAAAATATTTCATTTAAAGCTTTGTATATTTTTTGTTATATTTTGTATATTTTTGTTATTTCATGTGTATTGTAATAGGATTGCATCAATCTGTAATGAACAAAAAAAAGAAGATCGTTTTTGATAAATAGAAGAACCGAGAGAGACTGAATTTTGGACAAATGGCAGGAAGAAATATGGTAATGAACTAGATCATTTATCATTCAGCTTGATTAGAACCAGAACAAAAAATCTGATTAGAGTTTGTTATCATAAGCATTTAGACTTAATCAAACAAAATTTAAAAGCTAACCCGAATGATTTCTGGAAATTTGCAAAAAGCAAATATAAAAACACAACCGATATTCCAAAAGAGATGCACCTAAACGACATAAAAACTACCCAAGGTCAAGTTATCTGCGGGCTTTTTTCTAAGCACTTTCAATCTGTTTATAAACCTCACAATGCAAACTATTCACCACAAATATCTGAAGATTTCTGTAACGAAAGCCTTGGTATGATCACTATTTCGCCTTTAAGGATATTAGTCAAATGTAAGAATTTGAGAACCAATAAGGGATCAGGTCCTGATGGTATCCCGCCAATATTTTTGAAAATGTGCAGAGATGTTCTTGCCAGACCACTTAGCCTTCTTTATAACAAATCATTACAAGAAGGTGTTTTTCCAGTCAAATGGAAAACGGCTTTCTTAACACCTATATTTAAGAAAGGTTGTAAGAGCGATATAAAAAATTATAGACCTATCTCTAAACTTGACTGCATAGGAAAGTTGTTTGAGTCAATAATATATGACTGTCTATTAGCTCATGTAAGTAAATATATTATCATTGAGCAACACGGGTTTTTCCCTCGGCGTTCCACAACAACTAACCTTCTCGAATACTCCCAGTACATCCGCGATAGCATCGAAAAACGTTTACAAGTAGATGCCATCTACACGGATTTTTGCAAAGCATTTGACCAGTTAAATCAATCATTACTCATCAAGAAGCTGGAAAAGTTTGGCATAAATGGAAATACTTTGAAATGGTTCGAAAGTTACATTACAGAAAGAAAACTGCAAGTGGTTGTAGGAGGGTACTCCGCGGATCTTTTTACTGCAACGTCGGGAATTCCACAGGGCTCGCATCTTGGACTTTTGCTATTTTTAATCTTTATAAACGACATAATTTTAAGAATAAAAACATCAAAATATCTCCTGTTTGCCGATGACCTTAAGTTGTACAAAAAAATTACTTCATTAGAAGATTGCACCGATTTGCAAAAAGACTTATCATCACTTCATGAATGGTGTACACTAAATGATTTATATTTTAATGAAAACAAATGTGCCGTAATTTCATTCACAAAGAACATTAATAAATTCTCAAACACATATCACATTAACAATATCCCTTTACTAAACACAACTTCAATCAAAGACTTAGGCGTGACATTTGACTCGTCACTTAGCTTCAATAAACATGTAGATACAATTTCAAAAAGTGCATCACAAGTATTAGGATTAACGCTAAGAATTACAAATTGTTTTAAAAGTACAGAATTAACTTTGACATTATATAAATCAATTGTGCGAAGTATTCTCGAATATGCATCAACAATTTGGTCTCCCAATTATGAGATTCATAATTATAGGATTGAATCCATACAAAGGAAACTAACCCGTGTAATTGCTTATCGTGAAGGTTTATCTGATCAATTTGGAACTTATAATGACCGAATTTTGCACTACAAACTACACTCACTGAGGGTCAGACGTAAACTTTCTGACGTACTGCTCCTACACAAAATTATACATGCATCAGTTGATACACCAAACATTTTATCCCAAATTAACATCAATATTCCATCAAGAAAATCAACAAGGAGGATGAACGACATTTTCTATATTAAAGCCTACCACACAAATACAGGATATTTTTCCCCTGTACCGCGAACATTAAGAAATTATAACATTAAACATGGCTCTAATAATGTAATAGACATTTTTAATGACCAATTTAAACACTTCAAAAAAAATGTATTACCTTTAATCATATTAAGCTGATATTGTGATGAAACCCTTTATTTAATGAGAAGCAACATTGTACCTACCTAATCATTGTCTCACCAGTACAGGTGTGACAATAACAAATCGTTTATGAACATATTTGTATTTACCTTTTACCCTTTCTTATTTGTTATTTACTTCTGCATATTTAGCTTATTCATTTTTTTACTATTTTTGTTGTTATTATGTATTTAAACATCCATGTATGTAAATTTAAAGTTGTTATTATGTATTTAAACATCCATGTATGTAAATTCTTGGGCACCATGCCTGTTTTATGTACTTAAATAAAAAAAAATTAAAATTAAAAAAAAAAAAAAAAAAAAAAAGAGGTTTTTTTGTATGTTATTTAGTCAAAATGACACGTTTATATCTAGTATAAACCATTACTTATTTGTATGGCATTTAGGCTATCTTTACACTACTGATAGGAGTAGAGAGCCATTTAGAATTGAAACATCTATTCGGCCTGTGTAACAGTATTGTGCGCATTGTTGGAGCGCGCGTTTGTTTACCTCGGAGGTTCGTTACACGAAGCACCTCGGCCCGACCGCGGTCCGGGACGGTCAGATGGAGACAGGCACCCCAAAACTACTGCATTCCGGGGAGGACATTCAGCCATTTTACAAATGTTATAGATGTTACTCGTTATTTGACTTCTTAGGTGTATGTTACATATTATATATAATATCTATTAGATGCAAAACTTGTTCATAATCGAAACAAAGGAAACACGTACCTATTCGAAAAAGGCAACCAGCTAACAAGCCAAATATATAATACGTCCTTGAGGTGATTTCATCACTAAACGGTGCTATATAGAAATTAGTCAATTAATTCATCACTTTTAATAATTTCTTAGGACGGGTTGTTTGTTGTTTCACAGAATTTGAACAAGCCGTCAAATTTCAAAGTTAAGTATAAACTCTAGTTCTGTGAAAGTCCTATTCAAGTTCTGTTATCATCCAAGTACTATGAAAAAATCGGCGATGACGAAAAAATAAAAAATTAAATGGGACTTAAATTTTTACGAACTGTTCAAATTCTGTGAAACAACACGTTCTTAGTCCCGAGTGAGTGAGTTGCAAGGAAGATTGAGTTTAAACATAATTCTATGTTATTTAGGACATTATTTGACACTTTATTTTAAGGCGAAGCTTAATGCCAAATCACTATTTTGATTAACCTTTATAACGAATTGGTGTACAGTGTACATTAATTGATGAACTGAAGGTTTTCCTATCGCTTCGCTTGAGTAGAATACAAATAAAAAAATAAATTACTCAATAAAACATATAAATGCAAACTACTAAACAAAATATTTTTTCAATAGAAATAAATGTATGAACGCATAAAGGAAATAACTTTTTTTAAAATACAGTATTATAGCTAAGATTATCTGTGACAGTTTCACTTGATTAACTTTTTTGCTTTCTTATAAAATTATTTACAAAATAAATAAAAACCAGTTTAGTGCTTGAAATCGAACGTTTATAGACTCCGTTTGTCAAGCGATTTTAATGCCAATTACCTACAATATAAGATATACCAAGAATATACACATTTTTGGCTTGTAACTTCCTCTTAAAGCGGTCAATATGGACGAAGATTTTTTCGTAGAAAAGATGCCAAATAAATTATCCAAAAATAAGTTATAGTTAGTATCGCCTTATTACACCGATAGTATCGAAAGCTTCAAAAATTTTTTCCGACTAGTTTGGAACACCCGCCTGCAGTTCCCTTTTACCAAAGATACTTGGTGCGTGGCGACGTTTAGCAATAATTCCATTTAAATTTAGACTCGCGATTTAATTGATATTTCTCCATTTTTCACTTTCCTAAAAAAAATGAAATAATTATTAAATTTATTTATTTACCTGTACATATAAATTTTTGACTATATTTCTTTGGACAGAAACTGCTTTTTAACTTTCGCGGCATAGTTTGACGGCAACACGTTTGTGATTATCGTTACATTCTCGGGAAAGTGTACACCATTTTCTATTTTTGTCGTTTTTTGCTTCACTTTCTTATTATTGAATGAAATTATTTTTTGATCCAAATAGTACACTACTACACAAGCAAATAGTACACTACTACAAAAGCAAATAGTACACTTCTACAAAAGAAAATACTACAAAAGAAAATACTACAATACTACACAAGCAAGGGCCTCTTTCAAATGAAATATCTGTAGTTCACAACCTCGAGAGAAAGTATGGCAGATGGTACACATTTTAATACGTATCAGTAGGGGGAGGCCAGGACGACGACTTTAGGTGGCGCCTCACGAGTCGAGGACGTCTGCCTGGCGCCGTCGCGACGCCTGGCGTCCCTCCTCCCCCCTACCCAGCCCCGTGAACGTGCCCCTGCAGGAGCTGCCTGCCACCTACCCGGCTCTCACATCGATAAACACATCAAATTGCGTTGCCGGTGCGAATCAAACAAATCCAACTATCAAAGTCTTTTTTTTATTTAAACATAATAACATTATTGTTTAATTTATTAAGTTAAATATTATATTGTTAGGACGGGTTGTTTCGGAGAATTTGAACAATTCATCAAATTTCAACATTCATTTTCGGGTTCTGTTAAAGTCCTATTCAAGTTCTGTTATTACATCATTATAGGCTGATTGCTTGACAGAACTGAAATAATAACAGAACTTATATATTTCACAGAACTTGAAAATTAACTTTGAAATTTGAAGAATTGTTGAAATTCTCCGAAACAACCCGTCCCTAATAAATGAACAAAATAATATAATTCGTTCACCACTCTCAGAAATGTTTAAGCCAAGTTGAATTATAGAACATAAAAGATGTAAGTTAGTTTTAGTTAGGGTAAAAAGAAACCATACAATAAGTTTATAGGAGGAGTAATAAGATAAGTTTATACAATGAGTTTATAGGAGGAGTAATAAGATAAGTTTATACAATGAGTTTATACGAGGCAAATAACTAAGTAAATCATCAATCAAATAACTAAAATAAATAAGTTTATACAGTGAGTTTATACGAGGCAAATAACATCGACAAAATTATAAGAAAGAAAAATATTAAAATAAAATCAATTTAATATATCCGGTACGTAATAATAAGTTAGATAAAGTTTAGAATTTTTCCGTCCAATATCTTTAAAAATAGCGAAAGAAATTAAAAAAAATGTGGTCTAAATATTGCTTTTAAAACTAATAATAATATAGGAACTAACCTCAAAAACTCTAAAAGTAAAATCCCTAAACTTAAAAATAGCGGCATTTATGAATTAAAACGCGACCATATAGACTGTGATGCCGTTTATATTGGACAGACTGGGAAAGCCTTTTCAACTAGATTCAAAGAACAAGTGCGTTGCTATAAAAATAATAAAATTGATTCAAAATTCGCAGCTCACCTCTTGGAGAAAAACCACGTCCCGCTTGACAACAACGAGCCTAAACCTTTACACATAGAAAGAAAGGGTTTTAGATTAAATTTACTAGAACAATTAGAGATAAATAAAATAACTAATGATCCGAACATAACCCTAATTAATAATCAAACAAAAATGATCAATTCTCCCCTGCTTAATATTTTCAAAAAACCCAAACAATATAATTCCTTAACATAATCACCCACGTACCAACAATTAAGAAAACCCTTAGGTTATTAATTTTAACAGGTGTGCTAACACTGCTGGATTCCCAAATATTTTGGTTATTCCAATTCTTAATTCTTAATTTTTGAACATTATAGAAATTTAAATGGGTGGGGATAAATAAAATCATACAAATAAGTCGTCGCCGTGTGGACATATCCACAGTTTGATAATGGCCTCAAAAGCCGAAACAGCTGCCACATTAAAAACCGTAAAAATAACAGAAATACTTGCAGAACTTAATAATTATTATAACATTATTAAATTTGATTTATTTTAAATTTATTTAAAAAAAAAAAAAAGTTTACAGGATCATAACCACAATACTTTATAAGTCCCTATACATATAGAAGAAATCGTTTGTAAGTGACTTCAGTTCGGAAGGCGAAACGAGCTGCCGGTATAATCTATCACACGTCGAGGGAATTACTCCAATTATTATGGACTATCAGTTATTCTTCCATAAGATAATATCAAAATGGGCTTTTACATGATTATGAACACAATAGATAATACAAAATGTACTTGCATACCCAAATGACACGCAAAATGATAAAAAGCAACAAGTTTTTAAATCACAGACACCAACACAAAAAGATAATAAGTAATACAAAGGGACAGCTGAAAAGTTTTATATTTACCCACAGTGGAGTAAACCTTTTTCGTGTTACAACTGTACATATTCCAGCTCTCAAAAGACACGGATAAAAAGCCATTTGATGATTCAGTGTTATGTTGTAAAACCTTTTTTCATGTTTCGAGTGTAATAATTAATGTTCGCAAATTAGTTCTTTTAAGAGGCACACATTGGGGAAAAACCTTGTTCATGTACCGACTGCAACTATTTATATTCTGCAGAGGGACGTCTACAAAATTAACAACAAATGTCACTACCGCAATTGTAAAAATGTCCAGGCCATCGGTTTTCTATTTTAATTAAGCAATCACAATTTTGCGCACTAATAATGCTCGTGGTCTCCGAGAATGAATTCATTTTTATACATGAATATAATAAAGAATTTTTATTTTTGATTTTCAAACTTCCACGAAAACCATATACTTAAATATATTGTTCATTAATAACATTAAAATCTGTTTACTATCATATTTAATAGTAAGGGCTTAGGTTTAACTGCTTACCAAATGGATTAACAAGTTACATCCAAAAAAAATAATTTCCAACAAAGTTCATTTGAAATGTTTACCAAAATTTGACACCCTATTTTATGCCAAATCATTACCAATATATTTAAGTTTATGTTAGTCAAATAAAGTACCTGACACCAATAATAATACCGTTTTCTCACAATTAGTAAATGTTTATCCAAATTTGAACCCCAATTTATTCTGAAATTTTATCTAAACATGACCCTTCTGTTACTCTAATAAAATATGCGAGTCTAAAATAAGTTTGGTTTCCCAAAAAAAGATAAGTTTGCCTATATTTTTAATAACATTATTCTTTACTCGATTGTCAAATATATAGATCAGGGTGCGTATTTTAAATCTTGTGATGCAAAAAATATAGTTAAATTATGACATAAACTAACTAACCTAACCTTAACCTACCCAACCCAACCTAACCTAACCTGTCAAGGGAACATGTCAGCCGCGAGGATATATCTACACCTACGTTTGTTTGGGTAGCGTTAATAATAATAATAATGATTGGATTATAGTTCATAGTTCCGTTTTCGTGAGAAAATCACCTCAAGGGCGCTTAAGAGGAAGCTACAAGCCAAAAATGTGTATATTCTTGGTATATAGGCATTAAAATCGCTTGACAAACGGAGTATAGAAACGTTCGATTTCAAGCAGGACAATCAGGACATCGCGTCGGAAAACCAAGGCCCGCCATCTGCATCTTCCCCACAAACGCAGATGCCACCGAGGATAGTGAAGGGACTAAAAAAATTATTCAGAACATTATTCGGCCATCTGAGTTGGGCATTCGCATTATCGGAGTTCGTAAGATCAGAAATAAAGGTGTCCTTCTAAACACAGCTACCGCAAGTGAGCAAGAAAAGTTGTTAAACGCACCGTGTTTTGAAAACTCAGGCACACTTAAGGCTCGACTTCCCACCAAGCGACTCCCGAGGCTAATATTTTTTAATGTACCGAGAGACCTTACGGACGTTGAATTCTTAAGGATCGCCCTCACGGGTATACCCAATGTACACGACATCGAAGGAATAATATCAACCCGCAAGCTGAGTCACCTGGCCGGCGCTCGCTCTGGAACCACCTGTCATCGGGTTTATGAGATGCCCGCTACAATACGAAAACTGCTGGTGGAACAGGAGAAGGTGTTCGTCAACTGGACTGTGTGCCGTGTCAGAGACTTTATTGGACTAACCGTATGCACTAAGTGCCAAATGATAGGACACTCATATAAGTACTGCAGAGACACTCTTAGATGTGGACACTGTGCTGAAGAGAACCACACCAACGAATCCTGCCCAAATGCCGCTGCCAAACCAGTCTGCGCCACGTGCACTAGATTTGGAAAGCCCGCAAGTCTTTCCCGAAAGCCCGAAAAAGCCCGAAATCCTTGTCCCCTTTGGAGACAAGGACAACTGCCCGGCCTACAAAGCTGCACTGAAAAAGGACCTTGCTACGATCGACTATGGCGTCTAATTATGTTGAAGAAGATGATGAGGTAGAATTCGATAATACTAATGATTTCCAGGATTGGCTAAATATTCACAGTAACTATAGTATGGAAAATATTAATATTGTTCAGTTGAATATTAGATCGATTTATAAATACTGGAATACTCTGAATGTCTACTTAAATTCTTGTTGGAAACATATTCATGCGTTAATGCTATGTGAAACGGCTATAACATCAGAGCTAGTCTGTCTGTATAATATTCCTGGATTTAAATGTTACAACTATTGCCGAAGTAAAAAATCGGGTGGAGGTATTTATTTATTTTATTTATTTATTTATTAACGCCGATTATAGCGGCTTTTACAAAAGAATAACAATTGTTTTACATATTAATGCAGAATATACATATATAAAAAAAAATAAAAATACATAAAAGAGAACAATTGAAATACTTATTATAAATACAATACAACAATATATAAATAAATATATAAACAATTCATATACAATAAATCCCGGATAAATTAATACTTTAAAACTGTATTTGATTATAGTCAATCTGAGAAGCGCTGACAGACAGTTTTAATTAAGTAGTGTTTGTATGAGGTTAAACTAGCAATGTTTATAGATTCATCCAAAACATATTTATTACCAAGTACATGTAGGCGATTCATTATGGAATTGAGTTCAGCGTTAGATCCTGTATTGTTGCAATGATAGGGTAATTTGAAACGAACTGATCGACTAGGTACATGGAAACATATTAACGAAAGAAGTTCAGGGGAGTTCAACAGGTTGGTAATGATTTTAAATAAATAAAATAGGTCAAAACAAATTCTTCTTTCTTTTAATGTATCGAGTCCCAATAATTGTAACAGAGAGGGGTAATTAATGTTTTCGATGAATATTCCCAATTTAAAATTAATATAACGTAAAAATTTATGTTGGACTCGCTCAAGGGAATTCTCATATACACTGTAGTAAGGACTCCAAGTGGTGGTGTTAAATTCTAGTTGGCTTCTAACAAGTGAAGTGTAAAGTAATTTGACAGTTTTTAAATTTTTAAAATCCTTTGAAATCCGTAAGACAAATCCTAACATTTGCATTGCTTTACTGGTTATATTATTAATATGTTTAATGAATGTTTATTTAGTGTCAAAGGTTATACCAAGGTCTCTTATTTCATCAACAGATAATAAGGTGTGATTATTGAGAAAGTAGGTGAACAACAATGGGTTTTTTTTTTCTGTGGAATCATAAGTTGACATTTTTTTACATTAAGAGTTAATTTGTTTATAAGACACCAATCGTAAAAGCTATTAATATTAGATTGAAGTGTTACACAGTCCTCGATATTGTCAATAATTCTATATATCTTCATATCATCAGCGAACATTAGAATGAGAACACGGGTGAATATGTTTGTTACGTCGTTAATGAATAAATTAAAAAGTATAGGACCAAGATGCGAACCCTGGGGCACGTCACTGGTAGCTTCGAACATGTAGGATAAGTGATCATTAATACAGACAGTTAACTGACGCCTAAGTAAGTAACTCTTAAACCAAGATAAAAGGTTTCCATTAATGCCGAGTTTCAAAAGTTTATTAATGAGGATTTTAAGACAGACCTTATCAAACGCCTTACTGAAGTCGGTATATATAGAATCAACTTGTTGTTTGTTGGCAAGTGCATTAGAAATGAAATTTTCATATAATGTTAGGTTAGTCAAAGTTGATCTGCCGGAGATAAAGCCGTGTTGACAAGTTGCGATACAAGAGTTTACAAAGAATGCGATTTTCTTAAGAATCAATTTCTCAAAAACTTTAGGTATAGACGATTGAATACAGATAGGCCGATAATTTTCAACAAAGGATTTATCACCACTTTTAAATACAGGTGTTAGGTAACTAAGTTTCCATATTTGTGGAAAGTGTCCTGTGGAGAGTGACTTGTTAAACAGTATATTAAGCGGAACAGATAAACTTTGGACACAATTCTTAAGTAAGATGGAAGGAATCTTATCTGGTCCCGAGCTTGTTTTGGGTTCAAGTGATTTAATACAGACTATAATGTCATCAATATCAATGTGTATTTGCGATAAGTGTAAATGTATATCCGAATTGAAGTAAGGAATTAAGTCATCTGGAATATCAGGTTCATACACGTCCTTAAAGTAATCAGCAAACATGTTAACAATTTCATAAATTTTACTGGAGCTATTTTGTCTGTAACGTATATTACCAGAAATACCAGCATCATTGTTTTTCATTGATTTTGTGTATTTCCAAAAGTATTTTACATCATGAAGTATCGTGTTCTCAACCGAATTAATGTAATTTTTATAACATCTTTTTGTCATTTTTTTGCAATCTCTTATAATATTGTTGAATGCCATATAGTTGGGAATTGTTCTGTGTTCTTTATATTTTTTATGTGTTTCTTTTTTAATAACAATTAACTGAATTAATTCTTTGCTGAACCATATCGGATACTTTCGTACTTTATGATGAATTAGAGGAATTGTGTCGGAAATGATACTATTCAGTTGAGAGTAAAATAGTTCTACGCTATAGTTGAGATCACCTTCCTTGAGAACAGACCAATTTACTTTGTTAAGTGCATGATTAATGTCCTGGTAATTAGCATTAATGAAATTACGACTAAAATTTTTAATTAGGGGGTCACACTCTATTGTAATAGGTAATAGTATTGTAAGTGGAGGGTGGTGATTATCAGTTGGGTCAAAGGATTCGGCTGACTCATAGACTTTTATATCCTCATCAGTAGAAAAAATTAAATCAAGTGTCCGATTACTACAATTCGGCACATTGTTACATTGAAATAGACCTAAATAGTTCGACATGTCTAAGATTTCTCTCTCGCACGCCGTTAATGGTAAGTAATCCAAATCATTAAATTTACAATTAGGTAGGTTATAATCACCGCAAATTATAATATTGTGATTAGGGTGGTTAGATTTGAGTAGCTCGACATCTTCACAGTGATTTTTATACATTATTACATTAGAATTTGGTGGAATATATACACATCCGATGACAGTTTTTTTGGATTTATCGTTTAACATTACAAAAATTTGCTCAACATCATTGTTTTTGTTTTTTAATAATTTCGATGAAATTTTTTTTATTTACTGCTATCAGGACGCCTCCTCTTCTTGATTTGGAGCTGGTGTTCCGATTTCGGTCAACTCGGTAGATACTGTGGTTAGGTAGACCGGGCTCCGCTGAGTATATCGATGGTTCCAGCCAGGTCTCAGAGAGTATGATGATGTCCTGTGTGATGGTGGGTGCATTAGTTCTAAAGTCACTGAGTTTAGTCCGAAGTCCCCTGACGTTCTGGTAGAAGATGTAACGTGGCGCGGTTATAAGTTTTTTGGTATATTTGTTATAATTTTGGGTCTATTGTTGATATATTTGATAATTAAATTATTTTCTCCCTTGCTTTTTCGATCCTCCAGCTCCTTCCACAAGTTTTGTACTTCTTGCCGTTGAAGCATTGTTAAGTCGTTCTTGGTCTTGATAATTACATTTCCATACGGTATTCCCTTTTTCTGTAGAATAGTTCTGGCTTGATATTTATCGGACAGTTCGACCTTGATGGGGCGTGTTTTATTAGTGTCCTTCTTACCCAATCGATACACTTTAATTAGCGAGGTATCTACACTATCAACATTGTTAAGAATATTCTTGACATTATTCAGATCTTCACTCATTGTTGCAGTTTGAGAATTACCCGAGCTTTCAGGAACATTGAACATTATTACATTTTTAGATCGCGATTTTCTCTCGTCCATTTCATTCAAAGTTTCGCAAATTCCTGTTAGTTGTTCCGTTTCGATGTTGGTAGTTGACAAATTTTTGGAATGATTAGGTGAAATGTTTCTGTAGGCATTCAATTCACCTTCAAGAAAACCAACTTTTGTGGAAACCAAACTAATATTGCCTAGTAGCACTGAGAGTTGAGGCGTTAATTTACCCATTTGTTCTTTAGTAAATTTATTAGTGGGATCCATGATGGTCGTATTTTAATCACATATAATATTGTTTGCTAATGTGATGAATGCATATGTATCGCAGGAGTCCATGATAAAGTAGCTGGCGAGATGAGTTTAGCTGCCCTGACTTGTGTCGGCGGGAAGGAGTGAGTACTTGCGCTGAGCGGCTAGTACGGACACGCACATAGTCATACTAGAGTAGTAAGTCGCGCTCGGTAGAATTAGGTACCTAATAGCGGTAATGGCGGATTATTTTTAATAAACTTAGGTTTTGAGTTAACACAACACGTATGTGGAGTAATACACTACTTTCACTGCACTGTTACTAAATTAGCACTAGAGTAACGTATTACTTATGATCAGGATCTATTTAAATTAGTTATTTTTTAATATTTTAATAGGAGCTGATTCAAACACGTTAGTAATGTGTATATTCGTATTGTTGTTTTGTATATAGTTGTACGTCCGAGATGAACTCACATTTCAACAGAAGTCAATAGAAACAAACCATTTTGAATGTGTGCTTGGCTCAATGACACTTCCAAACAAGATTATTTTAAACATCATAGCAATATACCGCCCCCCAACTCCAACAAACTTCAATTTCTTAATGAAATATCTTCCATTCTGTCCCGTTCAGACCCAGAGAAAATATTGTACTTATAGGAGATGTTAACCTAGATCTTTTAAATTATCAAAACCCAATTATTATGTCCTATGAAAATATAATGTCTGAAAATTATTTAACCAAATGCATTTGTAACGTAACTAGGGAAGCGGTTCTAGCAGGAAAAGTTACTCGTTCCTGTTTAGACCACATATTTGTACGTTTTAATAGCGGATGTCAACAAAGCAATACTCTTTCTTCATGTGTATGTAATAATATTAACATAGCGGATCATTTTTTAACTGCAGTCAATATTAAATATATGGAAAGGAAAAAAGTCGTACAACACGGGGAAAAAATATCGTTTTTATCCCAAAACAAAATTGACAAAAATATTTATTATTTTAAGTGGCATACCTTGCTTGAGGAACAAGATTGCAATATGTTATACACTAAAATTAAAAATAATTTTCAGGATTTGTATGATCAAAGTAAAATCGTTATGTATTATAAACCCAAAAAAAGACCCCTCGCAATAAAACCTTGGATAACTTCTGATATATTAGAAAACATTAAAAAAAAAGATTTACTGTACAGAAGGTGGAAAAATACTCCTACCAATAAATTCTTTGAATTAGAATATAAAACTTACAGAAATAAGGTTACAAAAGAAATCATTAAATGTAAGTCTACCTTTTTTAACAATAAATTTAAAAATTATTTCGGAAATACCAAAAAAACTTGGGATGAAGTAAATAAAATATTAGGACGCAAGTCTAAAAGTAGTTGTGACGAAATAATCTCAAGATATATGTTAAACACGCAAAATGAAGAAACCGTAGCAAATAATTTTGTTGAATATTTTACGAGCAGTGTTAGCTCTATGATACATAAATGTGACTATATAGCTTCGACCGTCAGACCGACAGAAGTTCAACATAGTATGTACCTGCCAAGAGCTACCTGCGAAGAAATTAATATCATTGTTAGCAAACTAAACAATTCAAAGTCACCAGGGATTGACAACATTCGAATGTTTGACATTAAGAAATATATTCATATTTTAGGGCCTGTTATAACTCATTTTATCAATATAATTTTAAAACAAGCAGTGATTCCAGATGAACTTAAAAGTAGTATCATTAGACCGATTTACAAAGGCGGCAAACATACAGATGTACAAAATTATAGGCCAATTAGCATTTTGCCAGCCCTAGAAAAAATACTTGAAAAATACATTTCTACAAAACTTAACAAATATTTAGAATCCTTCTCCTTGCTAGATCCCAACCAGTATGGTTTTCAAAAGAAAAAAAGTACGGAAATGTTGCTTCAGGAATTTTCAAATCACGTAAATCATGAATTTAATTTAAAAAAACATGTGTTGGTTTTATTCATAGATAACTCGAAGGCGTTTGATACCATTGATAAAAATAAACTTTTAGAAACAATGGATGCAATAGGAATACGAGGAAAGCTACTAGTTTTGTTAAAAAAATTATTATCGGATCGACAAATAACAGTAAAAATTCTAAAAAAATTAGCAAAAGAAAATATATTTCAACAGGTGTTGCACAGGGGTCAATTTTGGGGCCAACCCTGTATATTATATACGTCTCAATTATGAGTAAATTGTTTTCTTTCGTTAAACATTTTGTGTACGCAGACGATACGGCACTCGTAATATCACACGAGGATTTGATTACTGCAATGAACCTTATGCAGCTTGATTTTATTGCTCTCCTTAAATGGTCTCATGACGCGGGTCTCATAATAAATGCCAAAAAAACTAAAATTATGCACATAAGATCACCACACGCCAGATACAATTTAATCCCTTCGTTATATACACATACTTTTGACTGCTTACATAGAAATGTTGCACAGCCCTGTCCATGTGAAACCATTGATTTTGTCAAAAATTATGTATATTTGGGTGTTACTATTGACTGCCACATGAAATGGGACGAACACATTACTAATGTTTGTAAACGTCTACGGTCTATTGAGGGTAGAATTTATAAAATAAAATATTTTGTGCCTATAAGTACATTAAAATTAATCTACCTATCTCTGGCTGAATCCACAATCCGTTATGGAATCACTTCTTGGGGACATTCTTGTAAAACTAATATAAGTTGTACTAACTAATATCTGCTGGACCGGATGGTATTCCTCCAATATTTTTCAAAACCTGTGTTAGTAGTCTGATATATCCTCTTTATAAACTCTTTAACAATTCTTTAAGTTCTGGTTCTTTTCCAGCTCAGTGGAAAAAGAGTTATTTAACCCCTATTCATAAAAAAAGGAGATAAAAGCGATATATCAAACTATAGACCAATTTGTATAATGTCTGCTTTACCGAAAGTTTTTGAGAAATTAGTCCTAGATATCATTGTAAAACCTATCAACAACATTATTGTTCCTAACCAACATGGCTTCATCACATGTCGCTCTACCTTAAGTAATTTAATGATTTATGAAAATTACATATCTGAATCTCTGGGTCTCAAACAACAAGTGGACAGTATATACACTGACTTTAGTAAAGCTTTTGATAAGGTTCGACATTACATACTTATTTATAAACTTCGATTGTTGGGCATCAAAGGTAAATTATTGAGTTGGATTGTTAGTTATCTTAGCCATAGGGTGCTTAGTGTAAAGATTAATTCTGTACAATCTTATATATTCGAGGCCACAAGTGGGGTTCCTCAAGGGTCCCACCTCGGCCCAATATTTTTCTTATTATTCATCAATGACATAGTTGACCAATTTAATGATGTAGAAGTTCTGCTATTTGCTGACGACTTAAAAATATATAAAAGAATACGAAATGTATACGATTGTCAAATTTTACAGAGTAATTTAGAACAACTTCATCAATGGTGTGAACAAAATGCTTTATTTTTGAACATTCAGAAATGTCAAGTAATACGATTTTCCAAAACTCGTTATAATATATTACATGAATATACATTAAATAATATTAAATTAATACCAGTATCACATATTCGTGACTTGGGTGTAATATTCGATGAAAACTTGTCATTCATTGAACACATCAACTATATAACTAATAAGGCTTTAAAGATGCTAGGAAGCCTTTGCAGAACTTTAACTGATTTTAAGTCCATAGATTGTATGAGAACCCTCTATATTTCATTAGTCAGAAGTCAAATTAGAGTATAATTCACCTATTTGATCCCCTTTATATAAAATTCACTCCAATAATATAGAAAGAGTTCAGCACAAATTTCTTAAGTACGTAAATTTTAAGCTCGGAATTCCTATTGATTACATTAATTATGTCAGTTTGATGAATCAATTGCATCTAATAACACTGTCTGACAGGAGAATTATTTCAGACCTGGTTGTGTTACACAGAGTCAAACAACTTAATAAATAACAACTTAATTGATAGTCCTGCCATCCTTGCCACTATTAAACTACATGTGCCGACTAGGAATACAAGACAAAATATAACATTCTTCTGTAATACATACTCGACCAACTATCAGACACACTCACTGACCAATAGGATGCATGATCTGGGCAACAAGTATGGGGGTGCTATTGATTTATTTATTGACTCCATATGTAGAATTAAGCATAATCTACACCAACACTTTGTTGATTCCTACAAATTAGAGTAGCGTTGGTAAATTAGTTTTAATGATTTGTCTTATATGTAGTGTTGTTGTAATTTATTTTTTACTTTATGTTACTCTTACGTTTTACTAATATTGCTTCATATTTTTTAATATTTTCTCATTATACTTGTAATCACAATTTTACAAGTGTGTATTTTTTACCTTCTTTAAAATGGATTACATCTATTTACTGTCAATATCTCCTGTATAATACATATTCTCTTATTGTACTGCATCATGTATCACTTCTATGTAAAAGCCTTTTTAGGCGTATATATAAATAAATAAATAAGTTATATCCAAACAGTACAAAACTCCCTTACAAAACTGTTAATCCATAAATATACCAATGAACACAGAAGCGACACTAAATTAATATACAAGTCTCTGAATGTTTTACCTGTCAGAGGATTATTGTTTTATAATATTATAAGTCAACATCTTATACTCTCTGATTCCTTGTATAGGGAAAGAGTTTTACATAAACATAATACAAGATTCACCCAAAATGAAGGACTGGTGGTCCCGAAATGTACCAATAAATACGGTGAAAGAACCCTAAACTTTATTGTACCCAGAATATTTAATAAACTACCAATGACAATTAAAAATATAAACGTTTTTACAGCCAAAGTCAAATATAATCTAAGGAAATGGCTATTAGATAATGAGGATTTATATTGATGCACTACTGAAGACCTTTTTTTCCTAATTGGAATTCACACTCTAGGGAAATGGAAAATCGTTATAAATTTGTATTATCTTATGTATATTAAAACCATAGAAGTACTTGTTGATTATATTCATTTGTTCATATATTCATTTTGTGCTTGTGTTGTTATATGAGGCTTATACTGCTTCTTACATATTTGTATTTATACAATTCTGTAATTTAACCAATTTATCATCAACATTATACATACCTACATACTGTTTACCATTGTACCATGTTATTGTAAAAATGTTGTCATAATGTACCTGCTGACAAACTACATAAGTAGTTTAGCAGGTTTAAATGTTAATAAATAAATAAAAAAAGCAAAACATTGGTTTTTATTTATTTTGTAAATAATTTTATAAGATAGCAAAAAAGTTAATAAAGTGAAACTGTCACAGATAATCTTACCTATAATACTGTATTTTTTTTAAAGTTATTTCCTTCACGCGTTCATACATTTCTATTGAAAAAATATATTTTTTAGAAGTTTACATTTATATTTTTTATTGAGTAATTTATTATTTTGGAAAACCTTCAATTTATCTAAAGCATAATCTGACTATAAAACCTTCAATTTATTTAAAGCATATAAATTTGGCTTCAGTTTACATTTTAAATTTCAAGCATCACTTTATCAGCTGGAAATCATACTTCATTTGCGATGCGGATTTACTATTTCATACATGCGCTTTTTGGCGCACGTTTCGTTTTTGGGCTCCTTTGTCGTTTTAAGAGTAAAGTGTTTAGGGAGTCAAAACTATTTTTGTGTTATTTGTTGCCATAAGTAAGTGCATAATGACCGGTCAGTGGCTGAGTCGGCATCGTGTTTAGTTTCCACCCAGGCATGGTGAGTTCAAATCCTCGACTGGCTAAGTCCTCCATCACGTCACAAGCAACATTTCCCTTACCGTGGTGGTAGTGGGAGATTTTCAAATATTGTCAGGTTATTCGTAACCCGGGACTTTGTTAAAAAAAATAACAAAATATAGTAAGTTTTCAGATTCGCGGGACACGCTTAATATTCAACTTTAAAAAATACTTGGTTTCAACTTCATCATTGAAAGAGACGACTATTTATGTCGGAGGAGAAAATTATGCATATAATATTATGATATTAGGTTCTTAGTTTGGGTTATTTAAATAATTTATGCGTATTTCCTAACGTTCAAACTAAACCTACGACTAACGTCAGATCTAAAACATGGCGGTCGAAACTGTCAAAACATGTAAAATTTTGAACTTTGCTCAAAACAAGTATTTTCCATCTCATATTTCCATTTTATAATAATTAAATTGAACCAAAGTGTTTTTTTTTCTGAAATATGTTTGTATGCGTGTCCAGTTAAGTTAAGTGTCCAGTTAAGTTTTTATATCGCAGATTACAAAAATATATGCAGATGCACAATATATTTATTTATTTAAGATAGGTACACGACAGAGAAAAAAAGCGAAAGTTTTTAAATTGCAGATAATAACAAAATAAGACTTTATATGGCCTATACACAATGTATAAATAGGTACATAATATTATATTGAACTCATCTATACACAATGTATAAATAGCTACACAATATTGAACACATCTATACACAATGTACGAAAAAATAATATATATTAGACACGTAGATGACTTAAAAAAACTTACTTAAAAAGATGTAAACTATTCACACAAAATTAATCACAATCTTATTATTATGGAAAAATTTTACTATTTAATTACTTATTCTTATTGTAATCATGATAATTGTTTTATACATTTTAATAATCCTACTATTTCAATTTTTTTTACCATTTAAATATTTTTTATGGCTTTTCTAATCCTTATTTCCTTATTCCAGTCAACGCTCCTAATCTTTTTACATTTTTTAGTAACGCACGATTATTCATCCATGTACAGTACTTTTTTAATGATTTTAACATTCTCAATTTTGATGAATCTCATTCAAATTAATCAAGCAATAGAGTTTTTTCATTATATAACTCTTATAACTCATGTATTAATTCTTATTATTCTAACTGTGCTCTTTATTTCACTTCGTCAAATTATTACAAATCATGTAATTTCTCCAATCAGCGTATTAATTTTATTCATTACAATAATTTTAGTGATTTTAATTAGCACAGCTTATTCAATTTACTTACCAAATTGTATCAAAATTTCTAATCGCACTGATCTCTTACTTATATTCTCTAAACGTATATATATTCATTTACTTAACTTAATTTTTATTCTATTAATACTTATACTATTGCAATTATGTAATTCCATCAAAATCCTCATTTCATTAAATATTTTATTTACGCTATCTGTTCTAAATGTTTTTGTTATCCAAATTATTTTAATTATGTTTACATTCTTTATATAAATTTTCTAATCCATTCAATACCTTCATTTATATTAATCTATTTAATTTTTAAAATTTTAGTGTCTTATTATAATTCTTCAAATATTTATAATTTTGCAATTCTGTTAAAATTTCTAATTTCTAAATTTCAATTTATTCTTACACTTTGTATCATTATTTTACTATTTCAAAAATATATTATCTGTCTGTTCATCTTCTGTAACAATATTGATTACACTATTGGTTCGAGAGGTTTTTATTATAAAAATTCCTTTAATTATGTGTACATTCTTTGTGTATCCTTTCTAATCCTTGCAATACCTTCATTTATGTTAATCCATTTCATTCTTAAAATTTTAATGTTTTATTATATTTCTTCAATTCACTATACGTATGCAATTCTTTTAAAATTTCCAAATTCTACATTTTTATTTATTCTTATATTTTATATGATTATTTTACTTGTTATAACTCATAATATAATCTATCTGTTTCAATACTCGCTCCGCATCGAAGGAGTACAGTCGCGTAATTTTGTAACAAGTAAATCAAATAATATAGTTTACATTAATAACTCGCCCACCTGGGCGCACCATTCCATCCAATATGGAAACTCAAGAAATTATTAAAAACATTAAAGATTTAATAAACAAGATCACTTCAGTGAAGGACTCAAAAATAAAATTAACACTGGAACAGAACATTATATCACTGGAAGAAAAAATTCAACATGAACTAATAAACCTACAAAAAAAGATTATAGAATTACAAGAAACTAATATTAAAAACAATCATCACTACGCACAGAAACTAGAAGAAATTCATAATAATAACAAAAGGACATATGCAAATGTATTAGGTGACAATAAAAACTTCGTGAATACAGGTGCACACAACCCAGAACAGAAGCACGCCATCATAATTACATCTAAAAACACCTTGAAGGCCGAAGATATAAAAATAAAAATTCAAAAAAACATTAATTTAACTAAAATAAAAGTTGGAGTAAATGGAGTAAAAAAAATCGGAGAGCAAAAATTACTGATTTCATGTCAAAAAAAAGAAGATGCAGAAAAGTTAACCGAAGAAATTAATAAGGTAATTGGAAAAGAAATATTGGCCGAAGAAATTAAAAAAAAGAAACCGTGTTAAACCGTGATAAAGATTATCCTCAAACTACCAATCACAAGCAGTTCGGATGAAATCTTTAGGAAAATCTGTGTTATGGACATTAGGCAACTTTATGCCAAAAATATACTAACATACCTCTTCAAACACAAAACTACTTTTGACAATATCCAAACTGCTCGTGATACTAGAACCAAAGGACATAATTTCTTACAAATCCCTTTCGCTAAAACAACTTTTGGCCAGAGATATTTTAGATTTTTTGCAACAAAGCTATATAATGCTCTCCCACTAGCCATTAGACTGAACGATTTTTTTTTGAAATATAAAACAGACATCAAGTCTTGGATCATCAGCCAAGACAGATCCATGATCAAAAATTTTATAAAAATCCCTACATAAGTATGTACTCCAACTAGATGCTGATTAACAAATTTATCATTTATTATTATTATTTATTATTTTTTATAAAAAATGTATAAAAAAAATATGTAAACATTAATTCGTGTATCAAATACGTCTGTCTCGACACAGGTTTATCCTAGTGAGACACACATCGGAAAAAATATGTAAACATTAATTCGTGTATCAAATACGTCTGTCTCGACACAGGTTTATCCTAGTGAGACAGACATCGAAAAAAATATGTAAACATTAATTCGTGTATCAAATACGTCTGTCTCGACACGGGTTTATCCTAGTGAGACAGACATCGGAAAAAATATGTAAACATTAATTCGTGTATCAAATACGTCTGTCTCGACACAGGTTTATCCTAGTGAGACAGACATCGGAAAAAATATGTAAACATTAATTCGTGTATCAAATACGTCTGTCTCGACACAGGTTTATCCTAGTGAGACAGACATCGGAAAAAATATGTAAACATTAATTCGTGTATCAAATACGTCTGTCTCGACACAGGTTTATCCTAGTGAGACAGACATCGGAAAAAATATGTAAACATTAATTCGTGTATCAAATACGTCTGTCTCGACACAGGTTTATCCTAGTGAGACAGACATCGGAAAAAATATGTAAACATTAATTCGTGTATCAAATACGTCTGTCTCGACACAGGTTTATCCTAGTGAGACAGACATCGGAAAAAATATGTAAACATTAATTCGTGTATCAAATACGTCTGTCTCGACACAGGTTTATCCTAGTGAGACAGACATCGAAAAAAATATGTAAACATTAATTCGTGTATCAAATACGTCTGTCTCGACATAGGTTTATCCTAGTGAGACAGACATCGGAAAAAATATGTAAACATTAATTCGTGTATCAAATACGTCTGTCTCGACACAGGTTTATCCTAGTGAGACAGACATCGGAAAAAATATGTAAACATTAATTCGTGTATCAAATACGTCTGTCTCGACACAGGTTTATCCTAGTGAGACAGACATCGGAAAAAATATGTAAACATTAATTCGTGTATCAAATACGTCTGTCTCGACACAGGTTTATCCTAGTGAGACAGACATCGGAAAAAATATGTAAACATTAATTCGTGTATCAAATACGTCTGTCTCGACACAGGTTTATCCTAGTGAGACAGACATCGGAAAAAATATGTAAACATTAATTCGTGTATCAAATACGTCTGTCTCGACACAGGTTTATCCTAGTGAGACAGACATCGGAAAAAATATGTAAACATTAATTCGTGTATCAAATACGTCTGTCTCGACACAGGTTTATCCTAGTGAGACAGACATCGGAAAAAATATGTAAACATTAATTCGTGTATCAAATACGTCTGTCTCGACACAGGTTTATCCTAGTGAGACAGACATCGGAAAAAATATGTAAACATTAATTCGTGTATCACATACGTCTGTCTCGACACAGGTTTATCCTAGTGAGACAAACATCGAAAAAAATATGTAAACATTAATTCGTGTATCAAATACGTCTGTCTCGACACGGGTTTATCCTAGTGAGACAGACATCGGAAAAAATATGTAAACATTAATTCGTGTATCAAATACGTCTGTCTCGACATAGGTTTATCCTAGTGAGACAGACATCGGAAAAAATATGTAAACATTAATTCGTGTATCAAATACGTCTGTCTCGACACAGGTTTATCCTAGTGAGACAGACATCGGAAAAAATATGTAAACATTAATTCGTGTATCAAATACGTCTGTCTCGATACAGGTTTATCCTAGTGAGACAGACATCGGAAAAAATATGTAAACATTAATTCGTGTATCAAATACGTCTGTCTCGACACAGGTTTATCCTAGTGAGACAGACATCGGAAAAAATATGTAAACATTAATTCGTGTATCAAATACGTCTGTCTCGACACAGGTTTATCCTAGTGAGACAGACATCGAAAAAAATATGTAAACATTAATTCGTGTATCAAATACGTCTGTCTCGACATAGGTTTATCCTAGTGAGACAGACATCGGAAAAAATATGTAAACATTAATTCGTGTATCAAATACGTCTGTCTCGACACAGGTTTATCCTAGTGAGACAGACATCGGAAAAAATATGTAAACATTAATTCGTGTATCAAATACGTCTGTCTCGACACAGGTTTATCCTAGTGAGACAGACATCGGAAAAAATATGTAAACATTAATTCGTGTATCAAATACGTCTGTCTCGACACAGGTTTATCCTAGTGAGACAGACATCGGAAAAAATATGTAAACATTAATTCGTGTATCAAATACGTCTGTCTCGACACAGGTTTATCCTAGTGAGACAGACATCGGAAAAAATATGTAAACATTAATTCGTGTATCAAATACGTCTGTCTCGACACAGGTTTATCCTAGTGAGACAGACATCGGAAAAAATATGTAAACATTAATTCGTGTATCAAATACGTCTGTCTCGACACAGGTTTATCCTAGTGAGACAGACATCGGAAAAAATATGTAAACATTAATTCGTGTATCAAATACGTCTGTCTCGACACAGGTTTATCCTAGTGAGACAGACATCGGAAAAAATATGTAAACATTAATTCGTGTATCAAATACGTCTGTCTCGACACAGGTTTATCCTAGTGAGACAGACATCGAAAAAAATATGTAAACATTAATTCGTGTATCAAATACGTCTGTCTCGACACGGGTTTATCCTAGTGAGACAGACATCGGAAAAAATATGTAAACATTAATTCGTGTATCAAATACGTCTGTCTCGACATAGGTTTATCCTAGTGAGACAGACATCGGAAAAAATATGTAAACATTAATTCGTGTATCAAATACGTCTGTCTCGACACAGGTTTATCCTAGTGAGACAGACATCGGAAAAAATATGTAAACATTAATTCGTGTATCAAATACGTCTGTCTCGATACAGGTTTATCCTAGTGAGACAGACATCGGAAAAAATATGTAAACATTAATTCGTGTATCAAATACGTCTGTCTCGACACAGGTTTATCCTAGTGAGACAGACATCGGAAAAAATATGTAAACATTAATTCTTGTATCAAATACGTCTGTCTCGACACAGGTTTATCCTAGTGAGACAGACATCGGAAAAAATATGTAAACATTAATTCGTGTATCAAATACGTCTGTCTCGACACAGGTTTATCCTAGTGAGACAGACATCGAAAAAAATATGTAAACATTAATTCGTGTATCAAATACGTCTGTCTCGACACGGGTTTATCCTAGTGAGACAGACATCGGAAAAAATATGTAAACATTAATTCGTGTATCAAATACGTCTGTCTCGACATAGGTTTATCCTAGTGAGACAGACATCGGAAAAAATATGTAAACATTAATTCGTGTATCAAATACGTCTGTCTCGACACAGGTTTATCCCAGTGAGACAGACATCGGAAAAAATATGTAAACATTAATTCGTGTATCAAATACGTCTGTCTCGACACAGGTTTATCCTAGTGAGACAGACATCGGAAAAAATATGTAAACATTAATTCTTGTATCAAATACGTCTGTCTCGACACAGGTTTATCCTAGTGAGACAGACATCGGAAAAAATATGTAAACATTAATTCGTGTATCAAATACGTCTGTCTCGACACAGGTTTATCCTAGTGAGACAGACATCGAAAAAAATATGTAAACATTAATTCGTGTATCAAATACGTCTGTCTCGACACGGGTTTATCCTAGTGAGACAGACATCGGAAAAAATATGTAAACATTAATTCGTGTATCAAATACGTCTGTCTCGACATAGGTTTATCCTAGTGAGACAGACATCGGAAAAAATATGTAAACATTAATTCGTGTATCAAATACGTCTGTCTCGACACAGGTTTATCCTAGTGAGACAGACATCGGAAAAAATATGTAAACATTAATTCGTGTATCAAATACGTCTGTCTCGACACAGGTTTATCCTAGTGAGACAGACATCGGAAAAAATATGTAAACATTAATTCGTGTATCAAATACGTCTGTCTCGACACAGGTTTATCCTAGTGAGACAGACATCGGAAAAAATATGTAAACATTAATTCGTGTATCAAATACGTCTGTCTCGACACAGGTTTATCCTAGTGAGACAGACATCGGAAAAAATATGTAAACATTAATTCGTGTATCAAATACGTCTGTCTCGACACAGGTTTATCCTAGTGAGACAGACATCGGAAAAAATATGTAAACATTAATTCGTGTATCAAATACGTCTGTCTCGACACAGGTTTATCCTAGTGAGACAGACATCGGAAAAAATATGTAAACATTAATTCGTGTATCAAATACGTCTGTCTCGACACAGGTTTATCCTAGTGAGACAGACATCGGAAAAAATATGTAAACATTAATTCGTGTATCAAATACGTCTGTCTCGACACAGGTTTATCCTAGTGAGACAGACATCGGAAAAAATATGTAAACATTAATTCGTGTATCAAATACGTCTGTCTCGACACAGGTTTATCCTAGTGAGACAGACATCGAAAAAAATATGTAAACATTAATTCGTGTATCAAATACGTCTGTCTCGACACGGGTTTATCCTAGTGAGACAGACATCGGAAAAAATATGTAAACATTAATTCGTGTATCAAATACGTCTGTCTCGACATAGGTTTATCCTAGTGAGACAGACATCGGAAAAAATATGTAAACATTAATTCGTGTATCAAATACGTCTGTCTCGACACAGGTTTATCCTAGTGAGACAGACATCGGAAAAAATATGTAAACATTAATTCGTGTATCAAATACGTCTGTCTCGACACAGGTTTATCCTAGTGAGACAGACATCGGAAAAAATATGTAAACATTAATTCGTGTATCAAATACGTCTGTCTCGACACAGGTTTATCCTAGTGAGACAGACATCGGAAAAAATATGTAAACATTAATTCGTGTATCAAATACGTCTGTCTCGACACAGGTTTATCCTAGTGAGACAGACATCGGAAAAAATATGTAAACATTAATTCGTGTATCAAATACGTCTGTCTCGACACAGGTTTATCCTAGTGAGACAGACATCGGAAAAAATATGTAAACATTAATTCGTGTATCAAATACGTCTGTCTCGACACAGGTTTATCCTAGTGAGACAGACATCGGAAAAAATATGTAAACATTAATTCGTGTATCAAATACGTCTGTCTCGACACAGGTTTATCCTAGTGAGACAGACATCGGAAAAAATATGTAAACATTAATTCGTGTATCAAATACGTCTGTCTCGACACAGGTTTATCCTAGTGAGACAGACATCGGAAAAAATATGTAAACATTAATTCGTGTATCAAATACGTCTGTCTCGACACAGGTTTATCCTAGTGAGACAGACATCGAAAAAAATATGTAAACATTAATTCGTGTATCAAATACGTCTGTCTCGACACGGGTTTATCCTAGTGAGACAGACATCGGAAAAAATATGTAAACATTAATTCGTGTATCAAATACGTCTGTCTCGACATAGGTTTATCCTAGTGAGACAGACATCGGAAAAAATATGTAAACATTAATTCGTGTATCAAATACGTCTGTCTCGACACAGGTTTATCCTAGTGAGACAGACATCGGAAAAAATATGTAAACATTAATTCGTGTATCAAATACGTCTGTCTCGATACAGGTTTATCCTAGTGAGACAGACATCGGAAAAAATATGTAAACATTAATTCGTGTATCAAATACGTCTGTCTCGACACAGGTTTATCCTAGTGAGACAGACATCGGAAAAAATATGTAAACATTAATTCTTGTATCAAATACGTCTGTCTCGACACAGGTTTATCCTAGTGAGACAGACATCGGAAAAAATATGTAAACATTAATTCGTGTATCAAATACGTCTGTCTCGACACAGGTTTATCCTAGTGAGACAGACATCGAAAAAAATATGTAAACATTAATTCTTGTATCAAATACGTCTGTCTCGACACGGGTTTATCCTAGTGAGACAGACATCGGAAAAAATATGTAAACATTAATTCGTGTATCAAATACGTCTGTCTCGACATAGGTTTATCCTAGTGAGACAGACATCGGAAAAAATATGTAAACATTAATTCGTGTATCAAATACGTCTGTCTCGACACAGGTTTATCCCAGTGAGACAGACATCGGAAAAAATATGTAAACATTAATTCGTGTATCAAATACGTCTGTCTCGACACAGGTTTATCCTAGTGAGACAGACATCGGAAAAAATATGTAAACATTAATTCGTGTATCAAATACGTCTGTCTCGACACAGGTTTATCCTAGTGAGACAGACATCGGAAAAAATATGTAAACATTAATTCGTGTATCAAATACGTCTGTCTCGACACAGGTTTATCCTAGTGAGACAGACATCGGAAAAAAAACCTGTAAAAAAACTTTATATTGATAATAAATAAAAAAAATAAGTAAATAGGTACATAAGATTATATTGAATGTATAAATAGGTACATAATATTATATTGAACACATCTATAGCAATAGCGATTTTTTTTCGGCATGTAGAACTAGTACTTACATATTATACTCACGAACAATTAATTACGTAGCTCCGCGTCGAGCTTATTTTCTTTGTTTTAAAACATATTTTATATTAAAACCATGTTATAGGTAATCTTTAAATGTATTCACTCAAATTTATATGTAATGGAAATGTATTGCGGTCCGCGTTGCCGATAAAGTAGAACTTCTGAACTGATGGATGATATAGGTACTCGTACTAAACTCGTGGAAACAAAACAGAACGAAAATCAAGATGGCGATATTGGGTCCGATCTGTTACATGGTTGAAGTAACCAAACCAAACCAAACCGATTGTTAAAAGGAAACTGATTCAATAAACTTTAACATAAGAGTTTTACTCAATGAATTAAGGTTTAATATTATGTAATGGTAATATTATATATGTATATACCCGCCTCAGAACAGAAATCTTCAGTATGAGATTTGTAGTGATAAAAAAATCAAACCGTAAAAACATAGTTTTTACTCTAATTCCTACCCTCTGCCAACATTGTCAAATGCCGATTTGGGAGGACTGACATTTATTTCGTATATTGACTGCTGTAATGTGATCCGATTTTTAAAAAATGCGTATATGTCAGTGTGTTGCATATTAGCATTCACCAATGCATTACCGAAAAGCATGGGTCGGTAAAAGTCGATAAAAACCCTAAAACAGCAGTCCCACAATGGACTTGGATTGCCTAGCAATCATGGTAATAACGTCCGAAAGTTCAGACTCTAAATACGTTTTCAAGGCAGTCGTCATTGTTTTATTTATTGTTGAGCGTACTATCGCATTTTCAAGGTTGCTCGTATGCTGATTGCTGATACTTAATCGCCAATAAAACAAGTCAAATCAAGGGGCCATTACAATTCCAAATTAAAATAATCTTCGTTTTTATGAAATTCAGCACACAATAAGTGCGTATATGTCAGTGTGTTGCAGATTAGCATTCACCAATGCATTACCGAAAAGCATGGGTCGGTAAAAGTCGATAAAAACCCTAAAACAGCAGTCCCACAATGGACTTGGATTGCCTAGCAATCATGGTAATAACGTCCGAAAGTTCAGACTCTAAATACGTTTTCAAGGCAGTCGTCATTGTTTTATTTATTGTTGAGCGTACTATCGCATTTTCAAGGTTGCTCGTATGCTGATTGCTGATACTTAATCGCCAATAAAACAAGTCAAATCAAGGGGCCATTACAATTCCAAATTAAAATAATCTTCGTTTTTATGAAATTCAGCACACAATAAGTGCGTATATGTCAGTGTGTTGCAGATTAGCATTCACCAATGCATTACCGAAAAGCATGGGTCGGTAAAAGTCGATAAAAACCCTAAAACAGCAGTCCCACAATGGACTTGGATTGCCTAGCAATCATGGTAATAACGTCCGAAAGTTCAGACTCTAAATACGTTTTCAAGGCAGTCGTCATTGTTTTATTTATTGTTGAGCGTACTATCGCATTTTCAAGGTTGCTCGTATGCTGATTGCTGATACTTAATCGCCAATAAAACAAGTCAAATCAAGGGGCCATTACAATTCCAAATTAAAATAATCTTCGTTTTTATGAAATTCAGCACACAATAAGTGCGTATATGTCAGTGTGTTGCAGATTAGCATTCACCAATGCATTACCGAAAAGCATGGGTCGGTAAAAGTCGATAAAAACCCTAAAACAGCAGTCCCACAATGGACTTGGATTGCCTAGCAATCATGGTAATAACGTCCGAAAGTTCAGACTCTAAATACGTTTTCAAGGCAGTCGTCATTGTTTTATTTATTGTTGAGCGTACTATCGCATTTTCAAGGTTGCTCGTATGCTGATTGCTGATACTTAATCGCCAATAAAACAAGTCAAATCAAGGGGCCATTACAATTCCAAATTAAAATAATCTTCGTTTTTATGAAATTCAGCACACAATAAGTGCGTATATGTCAGTGTGTTGCAGATTAGCATTCACCAATGCATTACCGAAAAGCATGGGTCGGTAAAAGTCGATAAAAACCCTAAAACAGCAGTCCCACAATGGACTTGGATTGCCTAGCAATCATGGTAATAACGTCCGAAAGTTCAGACTCTAAATACGTTTTCAAGGCAGTCGTCATTGTTTTATTTATTGTTGAGCGTACTATCGCATTTTCAAGGTTGCTCGTATGCTGATTGCTGATACTTAATCGCCAATAAAACAAGTCAAATCAAGGGGCCATTACAATTCCAAATTAAAATAATCTTCGTTTTTATGAAATTCAGCACACAATAAGTGCGTATATGTCAGTGTGTTGCAGATTAGCATTCACCAATGCATTACCGAAAAGCATGGGTCGGTAAAAGTCGATAAAAACCCTAAAACAGCAGTCCCACAATGGACTTGGATTGCCTAGCAATCATGGTAATAACGTCCGAAAGTTCAGACTCTAAATACGTTTTCAAGGCAGTCGTCATTGTTTTATTTATTGTTGAGCGTACTATCGCATTTTCAAGGTTGCTCGTATGCTGATTGCTGATACTCGTAATCACCGCTTTGTTTGGGTATAAATGTTAAGTATAACTGTGAGCAGAACTCTTTAATCGCCAGTACAACTAGTCAAATCAAGGGGCCATTACAATTCCAAATTAAAATAATCTTCGTTTTTATGAAATTCAGCACACAATAAGTTCCAATTTGATTCAAAACAAATTAAAGTTCATTGAACCAGATTTCACGCAGGACTGACGCGCAGACAACCGAAACTAGTCAGTTTGATGGTGGAATATCGGATATCTACGCCCAATCAGTCTACTATTGACTAACACGACTATAAAGCAGAGATCTATTTGTTTATCTGTCGAAGACAAAGTCTTCGTGGAATTTGCATAGGCTTTGCTAGATTGTAATGTTGTGGATAATCTGTGTACAGTTACTCGGATATTTGTAAACGGAAGTGGCGCCCTCTGTTATTTTCAAAAAGAACCGCTGAAGTTTTCATGCATTTGTCGACTTCAAATTCTAAAGGCACATTCATACAATACATACAACAAGTGGCTTAGTGGCAGTGTGCGAAACTCGACCGATTAAGTATACCAAAACATTAGGTCAATTAATAAAAATTTTGATGAATTTACGATATACCTACAACAGCTTGATAATAATTTTGATATAATTGTGCTGACAGAATGCTGGTTGAACGATAAATATGTACCAAAAACAATCGAAAACTATAACACACACCACACAAAAAAACACAAAAATCAAAATGATGGCATAGTTATATACATCAATGATAAAATAAATACAATCGTCAAAGAAATACACATAATAGACTCCAACTGCATACACATAGAATATGATAAAGAAACGTGTATTCTTGCGATGTACAGATCTCCATCCAAAAACGACATCACACATTTCCTAACTGCACTTAACAATACCTTAAAAGAAATCAACAAAAATAAAAATATCATCATCATTGGAGACCTAAACATAAACATATTACAAAACGGACACCCACAAAACATAGAATACCTAACACTACTAGCACAGCATGGACTGGAGCCAACGATAAAGATTCCAACACGAGTCACACAAAACACAAAAACTTGTATAGATCATATAATGATCAAAACAAAACTTAAAACCAAAACCGTAGTACTTGAAAGCACTATCACAGATCACTACATGAATATGATAGCAATAGACACCGAAAACACAAAACCCAACCAAGACAAAATATTCACAAAAAAAATAATTAACTACTCAAACTTGAAAGAAAAACTCAAACAAATAGACTGGAGTACAATATACCAAATAGAGAACGTGGAGGAGGCCTGGGATAAATTTAATAACATGTTTAGGACAAGAAATAAATAAAAACACTATCATAAAACAAGTAAAACTCACACACAAAGCAAAAAAAATTAAACTATGGATAACACAGGGAATATTAAACTGTATTCGTAAACGAGACAAAATTCACAAACAAATTAAATATACACCCTACGACATGGAACAACTTAACTACTATAAAAGATATAGAAACATCTGCACCAAAATTATTAGAGTGGCTAAGGAATTATACTATAGCGAAAAACTTAAAAAAGAAAAAAATAACCCAAAGGAATTATGGAAAATATTAAAAGAAGTCACATACACACAAAAATACAAACAGAAAAATACTATTGAAAATCTAAATATTAACTCCAAAAAATTAGATGTCAATACAAATACAGAAACTATAGCAAATCATGTGAATAACTTCTTTGCAAATATAGGAAAAGTTTTAGCGAACCGTAAATTGCATAACACAAACACACTAACACAAACAAATAGATCAAATATCAATAAAAAACCGACACAACACAGATTTACAATAAAAACAACCTCGGAAGAGGAAATTGACAAAATAATAAACACATTAAAAAACCGAATTGCTCCTGGATTAGATGAGATAACAACGGATTGCATTAAGATATTAAAAAATGAAATTTTGAAACCTATAACACACTTAATCAACCTTAGTATAACACACTCCTGCTTTCCTAGTACTCTTAAAAAGGGACTAGTTATCCCCATTTATAAATCCGGAGACAAAATGGAAATAACTAATTATAGACCAATCACTCTGTTAAACTCGCTATCAAAGATTTTCGAAAGAGTATTAAAAAACCAAATTATAAAATACCTTGAAGAAAACAAATTAATCTCGGATAACCAATATGGATTTAGAGACAAAATAGGCACAAAAGAAGCTTTGGCATGTACAGTAGATTATATACATAGCAACTTAGATCAAGGGTACAAATGCATAGCGATATATCTAGATTTAGCTAAAGCCTTTGACTCAATCTGCCACAATTCACTTTTTAAAAAATTAGAAAACATGGGTATCAAAGGCAAGGAACTTCAACTATTTAAAAGTTATATGAGTAACAGAACTCAACAAGTCAAAATTAACAACCATACTAGTAAACCACTGCCGATTACATATGGAGTTCCACAAGGAAGCATACTAGGGCCCGTTCTTTTTACTATCTACATAAATGAACTTTGCAACATGAAAATAGATGGTGAAATAGTTAGCTATGCTGATGACACAGTTTTACTTTTCAAATCTAAGGATTGGAATAATGTATATAACATAGCGAATTTGGGAATCTCGCAAGTCAAAACATGGCTAGACTCAAACATACTTACACTTAACATATCAAAGACAAAATTCACAACATACAGTATAAATAGCACGGGACAGCCAAAAAACAATACAAACACCATAAAAATACACGAATGTTTAAACACCAACATCTGCGATTGCCCTCCTCTAGAAAAAACAGATCAAATAAAGTATCTAGGAATCGTAATTGACCATAACCTTAGATGGATACCTCACATCAAACAAATCACAAATAAACTTCTCAAAACAATACACATTTTCCTTAACATAAGAAACATATATAAAATAAAACAATTGAAAACAATATATTTTGCACTCTGCCAATCAATAATAGAATATGGAATTATTGCTTGGGGAGGAGCAACAAACTCGGCTATCAATTACATAGAAACCGCACAGAAAACGATCTTAAAGGTAATACTAAAAAAACATAGACTGACCGATACAGACCAAATATTCAACAGCTGTGACGTACTAGATATACGCCAATTATACATTAAAACACTACTAAACTACATTTTTAACAAAAAAAATAAATTTCAACACACACAAAATAACACTAACAGACCAGTTAGACAAGCGTACAAAGAAAACATTAAAACTCCAACAGTAAATTCAACCTTTGGACAAAGACACTACCAATACCATGCAATAAAAGCTTTCAACAGTCTAAAAATTGAAATTAAAATTGAGGAAAATAAAAATAAATTCACACACAAAATTACAAAATGGATTAAACAACAAAAAAGACAATATTACCAAAATGTCATAGCATAAAATAAAAATAAAACCTACACGTAACACACAAAACCAACATAAACACACATCACTCACAAACACACAAGATTATTTTCATTGTATTATTTTTTTTAATTTTAAATGTATTATTATGTATTATTATTTTTAATTTTAAATTTATTATTTTCTTTTCAAATTTACTATCTTAGATTTTCATATTATAAAATGAAGGCCTCAGCACGGGCAAGCCACCCAGTGAGGCCTACATTACTGGAAAACATAAATTGTAACAAAATAATGTACCAAATAAAAAAAAAAAAAAAAAAAAAAAAAAGTCCCTGGCCCCTTTTTGCGAGATGCGGATTAAACTGTGCGCCTCGACCTGGCCGACCGAAGTGGCTGCGCTGTAAACTCTGCGTCTGTCACGTTAATGCCGGGCAACGCAGAATCCCAGATAAGAAAATGTCAAAAAGCAACTGGAAAATTAGTAAAACTTGGAATCTCGTATTTTAAAACACTTTTGTGCAATTTCGGCACATTTTCCGAGATAAAATTTTCTAGGTTGCATTTACGAAAGTCAAATATCAAAATGAAAATATTAAACTTATGAACCTAACATTCATGGTGGCAATCAGTTGCTTATTACTTATTAGAAATTAGTTTTCATACGATTCAAGTTATACGGCATACATTACATAAGCATTCACAGATGGTTTTTATTTGGATAGAAAAATGAATAAGTACCTTTTTTTTTTTTACAGTATTACCGCACAAGAGTCCCAACTGCTCCCGTCTGGAGCCAGTGAGACTATGGCATCCCCAATTGGGGTATGTTGTGAGGCTGAGGGTATTGGGGAGGGGAGGGAGATGGGGAAGAGGAAGGTGGGGAAGTACCTGGCTATTCAGATCTGGTCACCAAACACGGCTAAAGCCATTTCAAGCAACGTTTCAATTCTGAATGGTGGTCTTACACCAGGGCGATACTGAGAGTATCTTCCACTCTGGAACGTGCCGCAAATATACTATATATTATTTTTAATTAATTAATTGTGAAATAACACAAATTAATCAAATAAAATGTATTTGCGCACGCCGGGTTCGAACCCGCGACCTTCGGATCTGTAGTCAAAAGCGTATACCACTAGACCACGCCGGCCATATATGGTAAGTACACATTACACAAATTCTGTTTATAATTCCTGTTGTACCAATAACTCCTAGCTCGGGGGTAACGGTTGTAAACACAAAGGGACAGAACTCTATCAGCGAACTTTACTAAATCGGTCGAAGCCCAACAAAAAGCCGCATGCAGTGCCTAGCAGTAAAAAAACCGCGGAAGCGGTATATATATTATTATTAAATACGGCATCAGTCAGATGAGAAAAAATACATATTTATGTTATTATGCGAGGAAAATGAATTAGCTAAATTATGTAGGTCTGTAAACCATTTTACCAGTTGCATTTGCAAATCTAAGATTGCAATGTAACCCGCGAAAGAGCTGTTTATTTTTGCATTTACAATTAGTAACTTGTTGCGCTAATGCTAACAAGTGCATTTACATAATAATTTAAATAAAGTAGTCATATTCAAAAACAAGCGATCAAAACGGGACAAGAATATTAATACAAAATAAAATTATTCTACCTACGAGTGAAAGTTTAGACATTCCTGAATAGTATAATAATTTTCATTCGTGCAAAATAAACATGAATATCCTTTAATAACTTCTGTAAAATTCGTAAATGAGTTTAATACACTTATACTTTCAAACATGCATAATTTGCGTAAAATAATAAACTAATAATACATTGAGGAAAATGTCAGAAGAGAAATTATTGACAATAATAACAAAAGAATACTTACCGAATGACAGTAAGTGGTTTTAAAGATGCACAAATAACTTTCCGTGTCACGTTTGATTAATTTCCTCTTATAAAACTAAAATTCTCTCGTAATTCGTAATAAATTTGTCAATTTTCGAAAGAGCACGAGCGAGGACTCTGCAGAATTCGTCACAAACTAAAAATATAAGAAAATTAACTTTTCGCGTACCGTTCTGCGCCTGCTGGGAAATAAAACAACAAAACAAGGAGCTAGGAGCAAAGCTAGGAAGGCACCATGAAGGCACTGTTCGTCATGAGATTAGTAGGTACTAATGGTACTAAACTTGGCGGCATAAAAACAATATTATTCTATGGAACATAACAATAATATTTTTAATTAAATCATACATAATATAATTTATTACTGGCCTTCAATATATTATAAATGTGACAACAGTGTGGGTACCAAGTTTTGATATTTATTCACTCACGGTAGATACGGCACAATAAATTCTTATTATAATGATTAGATTATTTGTATAGCGCCGTGTTCCTGAGAAAATCACCTTAAGGGCGCTTAAAAGTCTTAAGATATACATATTAACCTCAGAATAGAAATTACGTACAAGAGTTTGTGTCAATTATGATTATTTACTGTGTCAACTAAATTTATTAAAAATATCCGAACGTAGAATAGTCAATGACTCAACTTGTTTATATAAAATCATAAATTCAATAATCGACACCCCTGAACTATTATACTTAATTTCTTTTCATGTACCTCGCAAACCAACATCGAGGCAATATCTATCGTATTATGGCGAAAATAATACGATAGATTAATTTCTTTTTGCGATGTTATGCTCATTTAGATGTTTTTTGTGTAAAAAAAATAAATAAATGTTGCCCAGCTGGGTGTGAAATTAAAAATAAATAAATTAACAGGCTGCAACACGAACGAACAATGGAAGTAATTTGCTCGTACGGCAGGTACTGACGTTAGCTATATCTATAATAGGTAACTCGCTAGCCATAAAGCTTGCTCAACAAGCAGTGATCTGAACTGTCAGCTTGTTTTGCAGCTGTCACTTTATTCTTTTCCGTAGCGTTTACGAACATTTCTCTATTTTCGCGTCGTTTCTGTCAAATTCAATTTTTGTTTAGCGTTCGGCGAATTTGTTTACACCAGAGATCAGACAATGGACGACGGCTTGATTATCGTGCTGGACTACGACAAGATCTGTCGACTGTGCCTGCAGGCGAAGGGAGTCATGTCGGACATATTCGTCAAAGACGACGAGGTTCCTCTCACAATGCAGATTAAACTAGTCACGTCTGTCGAAGTTCGTATATTCTATCTCTTCATATAATAATAATTATTCAATTATAACTAGTTCACACAGCATACAAATCCTCCTTACCGTACAAGCATTCTGTCATCCTTCATCTGATGGGCTAGCAATCTTTCCTTTACCGATCTTACGGAATGTCCGGGGTATAATCATAAATAAACCACTCTCGGTATAATATTCACATTTCAAAGGCTTCCATATTTTGGGTATTGAACTGGTTTAGGGCCCAATTCTCTTCAACTCTAATTTACAGAAGACTTCTCAGTGTGAATCCTTACTTCTTTTTTAACCTGGTTATTTGAAATAAATCAGCGAGGCATTTAATTTAATACTTGCATTTCCAAGTTTAAGCTAAGTTCTTAGAACTATCCTTCCTCGATGTAGGTATCGCAAATAGTCCCAGCGAGAGCTCGTACATACGTCGTGGACTATCATCCTCTTTCTTCCACAAGTCTTGTATGAATGAGATCCTAGAACAATGACATCACATACGACCTTTCACTTGAACTAAGATATTTAATTACACGCATTAACAAAGTATTATTTTACTTAAACGACATTGATTCCTTGACGAGTGTTACTGCCAGAATTCAACTAAAGAGAATTTGTACTGTATTGTACAACTCCTATGAATCAATGGCCCACGTGTGTTGTGTTGCAGATTTGCGTGACTGACAGCTTGCCCGGGAAAATCTGCCACAAGTGCCGTTATGTGGTTGAACTCAGCTATGAACTGCGGACCACCGTGCTGAAGTCCAACCAGCTGCTCAGCGACTCCAGCCATATGGACGTGGACACCATCAGCCAGGCCCTGGGAGGGTACAGCAAGCAGGAAGACGAGGACCAGCTGTAAGTAGTTGCCGTCGCCTTACAGCTGCGCTGTAACCTAACCCAATCTGACCTAACCGCTGTTGTGGTTTCAGAGGCCTGGAAGACTGGCAGCCGGGCGAGGGCGAGGGTGAGAGGGATGATGATGCTGAGGGAGAGGGAGAGGAGGAACTGTCGGATGCGGAAGAAGACAACAACTGGAGGGCCGTGCTGAGGAAGAAGAGATCGAGGGGTCCGTTGTTACACACTAGAAATACGATTTAAAATTCAGTATTGTTAATAAGTAGCTGACGTGTTGTTTGGGATTAAGAATGGTTTGGAGTAAAGTTTTGAGAATTCTAAAACTGGGTGTGCTTGAAAGTGCCGTCTTCCTCGAGCGTCCCCGACATCATCTACCGTTCGCTTCCACGCAATACATTCACCTTGCATCCTTTTCTTCGTTCATCACGTACGCCTCATTTTACAACAAATAATTATTTGATTCATGTTTGTGTCATTACGACAACTTTTAGAATTCTTTGAAAGTTTAAGTTCTGGAAATTAATGGTTAAATTTAGAATGAATAAAATCAATATATATTTTTTTTAAATAAACAATATCCATAAGTAAACTTTAAAACGGTAATTTAATTGATTAAAACTACTTGTCACTAGAAGGAACTAAATGCAACCAATAAAATAGATATCTTTGGTCTAATTACAAAGTTTGACTTCAATCATTGATCATTTCGTGGAACACATTAGGAATTGATCGTACACCATTTCGGGTTTTCTGGTTAACCCTTTATAAATTCCTGTTTTCATTAAATGGAGATTCCTTTTTGAATTTTATCTATCTACGTAAATTGTTTGAATCAAGTCAGTGTGACAGCGGTAGATAAAGTGGATTCTTGATTGGTTGCAGACTATGAGTTTGATGAGCTGACTTGCCAGCTGTGTCTGGAGGTGCTGCACGGCATCACGGCGCATCTGGAGCATGTGGAGGAGCACTACAGGTTGGTTTAGTGACATCACACCCGGACGACACATTGCCGCAAGTACTGAACCCCTTGTTTCCTGTTCCAGCGGGCAGCCCGCGCTCGTGCCCTTCCACCGCTGCTGCAAGCCCTTCTCCTGCGCGCTGTGCCCCGACCTGACCTTCAGCTTCCGAAAGGACCTCATTATACACCATCGCGGCCACCTCGACATCCAACCCTACTTCTGCCAAGTGCCGGCCTGCGGCTGCTGCTTCAAGAGCAAGGTACGGCAACTCCAACTGCAACGGATGCACGTTGCATGTTGTGTGTATGTTAACCTGACCTGTTTGTGTTTGTTGCAGGAGGCATTGCGACACCATATGTACTCGCACGCCGACAAGAAGTTTGTCTGCGAGAAGTGCGGCGCCGCCTTTCGCCGCAAGTTCGAGCTGGGTCAGCACCGTGTGCGCCACCTGGACGAGGGCTCGCGCTACACGTGCGCACAGTGCCGCGTGGTCTGCAAGAACCGCCTCAGCTTCAAGGCGCACGTGCGCCACCACGAAACGGGCCGCCGCTTCAAGTGCCCGCGCTCCGGCTGTCCCAAGGCCTTCTTCTCCAATACGGACCTCAGCATCCACGAGCGCGCACACTCCAACGACAAGTGTTTCAAGTGCCCGCTGTGCGTATGCGCCTACATCTCCCAGTCGCAGCTCAACCGCCACCTGCGCCAGCACGAGAAGCGGCGCGTCAACAAGTGCGATAAGTGCTCGCAGAGCTTCAGCGACTACACTGAGTTCTGCAACCACCGCATCAAGACTCACGGCGAGTGGCACCCGCACAAGTGCCCCGCGTGCAACCAGGGCTACCAGGGCGCGCGCCAGCTGGAGCGCCACGTGGCCCGCTGCCGGCTGCTGCTGGCCGCCCAGGCCGACTCCTTCAAGTCGGACCTGGACAGCCTGCAGGAGGCGGTGCTCCCCTCTGCTGGGGAGCTGCAAGCAGGTGTGTCTTCTCTCTATGCGCTGTCTACTACTACTGTGTGGCTCCAATGGCTACAGTGTTTGCTGTTTGCGTTTCAGAGGCGGGCAGTTTCCTGTACATGGAGGCGGCGGATCTGCTGGGGGAGGGGGAGGGTGGCGCACAGTTTATGGTCATCAAGGGGAGCGCTTCGGGCCAGGAACACTTCTTCAGCCAAGTGGTGAGTCTTCTGCCAGCTGCAATACTCTCAGCCTTCCAAACAAAACACCTTTTCTTATTGTTGTTTGTTTCCAGGAAGACGCTTCCATTAAGGAGGAGAGACTCTGAGCCTTCAAATTAATATTGTTGTTATTTTTTATTAAGTTATCAATTATTATTTGTGAATGTTGTTAATAAATAATTTTTATATATTATTTGATTTTAAGCCCAGCTGGGCTCTACATAGATTATAAGAACAGAAAACACCTTTTTAAAGATTGGAGTAATGCGAAACTAAATAATAATACGCTGTTTTAATTTCCCGAGTTAGCCGGTATTACCCTGAACATATTACAGCTCAATGCTGGCACCCATTTTAAAACAAATTCAAGTGTAAGCTGATGATAATAATAATATTAAGTGTAACTAAAAACTGTTCTTGAAAAGTCTTGAAATTGAAAAAAGTCAACGGAAAGAAGAGAGAATATAAACATTTAACTCTGCTGATCGCAATGACCGAGTGGAGAGCGAGTGAAGCGTGCAGTGTTGAGTATGTTATATGCTGGTGGAGGGGGTACTTACTCCACCGAGTCATTGGGCCTAGCTTCTACCTTTTATTGATAAAACAAACTAAAGTATTGCAGTAATAACATACACTTCTCAATCAACGGAAAGACGGGAGAATATAAACATTTAACTCTGCTGATCGCAATGACCGAGTGGAGAGCGAGTGAAGCGTGCAGTGTTGAGTATGTTATATGCTGGTGGAGGGGGTACTTACTCCACCGAGTCATTGGGCCTAGCTTCTACCTTTTATTAATAAAACAAACTAAAGTATTGCAGTAATAACATACACTTCTCAATCAACGGAAAGACGGGAGAATATAAACATTTAACTCTGCTGATCGCAATGACCGAGTGGAGAGCGAGTGAAGCGTGCAGTGTTGAGTATGTTATATGCTGGTGGAGGGGGTACTTACTCCACCGAGTCATTGGGCCTAGCTTCTACCTTTTATTAATAAAACAAACTAAAGTATTGCAGTAATAACATACACTTCTCAATCAACGGAAAGACGGGAGAATATAAACATTTAACTATGCTGATCGCAATGACCGAGTGGAGAGCGAGTGAAGCGTGCAGTGTTGAGTATGTTATATGCTGGTGGAGGGGGTACTTACTCCACCGAGTCATTGGGCCTAGCTTCTACCTTTTATTAATAAAACAAACTAAAGTATTGCAGTAATAACATACACTTCTCAATCAACGGAAAGACGGGAGAATATAAACATTTAACTCTGCTGATCGCAATGACCGAGTGGAGAGCGAGTGAAGCGTGCAGTGTTGAGTATGTTATATGCTGGTGGAGGGGGTACTTACTCCACCGAGTCATTGGGCCTAGCTTCTACCTTTTATTAATAAAACAAACTAAAGTATTGCAGTAATAACATACACTTCTCAATCAACGGAAAGACGGGAGAATATAAACATTTAACTCTGCTGATCGCAATGACCGAGTGGAGAGCGAGTGAAGCGTGCAGTGTTGAGTATGTTATATGCTGGTGGAGGGGGTACTTACTCCACCGAGTCATTGGGCCTAGCTTCTACCTTTTATTAATAAAACAAACTAAAGTATTGCAGTAATAACATACACTTCTCAATCAACGGAACGACGGGAGAATATAAACATTTAACTCTGCTTATCGCAATGACCGAGTGGAGAGCGAGTGAAGCGTGCAGTGTTGAGTATGTTATATGTTGGTGGAGGGGGTACTTACTCCACCGAGTCATTGGGCCTAGCTTCTACCTTTTATTAATAAAACAAACTAAAGTATTGCAGTAATAACATACACTTCTCAATCAACGGAAAGACGGGAGAATATAAACATTTAACTCTGCTGATCGCAATGACCGAGTGGAGAGCGAGTGAAGCGTGCAGTGTTGAGTATGTTATATGCTGGTGGAGGGGGTACTTACTCCACCGAGTCATTGGGCCTAGCTTCTACCTTTTATTAATAAAACAAACTAAAGTATTGCAGTAATAACATACACTTCTCAATCAACGGAAAGACGGGAGAATATAAACATTTAACTCTGCTGATCGCAATGACCGAGTGGAGAGCGAGTGAAGCGTGCAGTGTTGAGTATGTTATATGTTGGTGGAGGGGGTACTTACTCCACCGAGTCATTGGGCCTAGCTTCTACCTTTTATTAATAAAACAAACTAAAGTATTGCAGTAATAACATACACTTCTCAATCAACGGAAAGACGGGAGAATATAAACATTTAACTCTGCTGATCGCAATGACCGAGTGGAGAGCGAGTGAAGCGTGCAGTGTTGAGTATGTTATATGTTGGTGGAGGGGGTACTTACTCCACCGAGTCATTGGGCCTAGCTTCTACCTTTTATTAATAAAACAAACTAAAGTATTGCAGTAATAACATACACTTCTCAATCAACGGAAAGACGGGAGAATATAAACATTTAACTCTGCTGATCGCAATGACCGAGTGGAGAGCGAGTGAAGCGTGCAGTGTTGAGTATGTTATATGTTGGTGGAGGGGGTACTTACTCCACCGAGTCATTGGGCCTAGCTTCTACCTTTTATTAATAAAACAAACTAAAGTATTGCAGTAATAACATACACTTCTCAATCAACGGAAAGACGGGAGAATATAAACATTTAACTCTGCTGATCGCAATGACCGAGTGGAGAGCGAGTGAAGCGTGCAGTGTTGAGTATGTTATATGCTGGTGGAGGGGGTACTTACTCCACCGAGTCATTGGGCCTAGCTTCTACCTTTTATTAATAAAACAAACTAAAGTATTGCAGTAATAACATACACTTCTCAATCAACGGAAAGACGGGAGAATATAAACATTTAACTCTGCTGATCGCACTGACCGAGTGGAGAGCGAGTGAAGCGTGCAGTGTTGAGTATGTTATATGTTGGTGGAGGGGGTACTTACTCCACCGAGTCATTGGGCCTAGCTTCTACCTTTTATTAATAAAACAAACTAAAGTATTGCAGTAATAACATACACTTCTCAATCAACGGAAAGACGGGAGAATATAAACATTTAACTCTGCTGATCGCAATGACCGAGTGGAGAGCGAGTGAAGCGTGCAGTGTTGAGTATGTTATATGCTGGTGGAGGGGGTACTTACTCCACCGAGTCATTGGGCCTAGCTTCTACCTTTTATTAATAAAACAAACTAAAGTATTGCAGTAATAACATACACTTCTCAATCAACGGAAAGACGGGAGAATATAAACATTTAACTCTGCTGATCGCAATGACCGAGTGGAGAGCGAGTGAAGCGTGCAGTGTTGAGTATGTTATATGCTGGTGGAGGGGGTACTTACTCCACCGAGTCATTGGGCCTAGCTTCTACCTTTTATTAATAAAACAAACTAAAGTATTGCAGTAATAACATACACTTCTCAATCAACGGAACGACGGGAGAATATAAACATTTAACTCTGCTGATCGCAATGACCGAGTGGAGAGCGAGTGAAGCGTGCAGTGTTGAGTATGTTATATGCTGGTGGAGGGGGTACTTACTCCACCGAGTCATTGGGCCTAGCTTCTACGTTTTATTAATAAAACAAACTAAAGTATTGCAGTAATAACATACACTTCTCAATCAACGGAACGACGGGAGAATATAAACATTTAACTCTGCTGATCGCAATGACCGAGTGGAGAGCGAGTGAAGCGTGCAGTGTTGAGTATGTTATATGCTGGTGGAGGGGGTACTTACTCCACCGAGTCATTGGGCCTAGCTTCTACGTTTTATTAATAAAACAAACTAAAGTATTGCAGTAATAACATACACTTCTCAATCAACGGAACGACGGGAGAATATAAACATTTAACTCTGCTGATCGCAATGACCGAGTGGAGAGCGAGTGAAGCGTGCAGTGTTGAGTATGTTATATGCTGGTGGAGGGGGTACTTACTCCACCGAGTCATTGGGCCTAGCTTCTACCTTTTATTAATAAAACAAACTAAAGTATTGCAGTAATAACATACACTTCTCAATCAACGGAACGACGGGAGAATATAAACATTTAACTCTGCTGATCGCAATGACCGAGTGGAGAGCGAGTGAAGCGTGCAGTGTTGAGTATGTTATATGTTGGTGGAGGGGGTACTTACTCCACCGAGTCATTGGGCCTAGCTTCTACCTTTTATTAATAAAACAAACTAAAGTATTGCAGTAATAACATACACTTCTCAATCAACGGAAAGACGGGAGAATATAAACATTTAACTCTGCTGATCGCAATGACCGAGTGGAGAGCGAGTGAAGCGTGCAGTGTTGAGTATGTTATATGCTGGTGGAGGGGGTACTTACTCCACCGAGTCATTGGGCCTAGCTTCTACCTTTTATTAATAAAACAAACTAAAGTATTGCAGTAATAACATACACTTCTCAATCAACGGAAAGACGGGAGAATATAAACATTTAACTCTGCTGATCGCAATGACCGAGTGGAGAGCGAGTGAAGCGTGCAGTGTTGAGTATGTTATATGCTGGTGGAGGGGGTACTTACTCCACCGAGTCATTGGGCCTAGCTTCTACCTTTTATTAATAAAACAAACTAAAGTATTGCAGTAATAACAAACACTTCTCAATCAACGGAAAGACGGGAGAATATAAACATTTAACTCTGCTGATCGCAATGACCGAGTGGAGAGCGAGTGAAGCGTGCAGTGTTGAGTATGTTATATGCTGGTGGAGGGGGTACTTACTCCACCGAGTCATTGGGCCTAGCTTCTACCTTTTATTAATAAAACAAACTAAAGTATTGCAGTAATAACATACACTTCTCAATCAACGGAAAGACGGGAGAATATAAACATTTAACTCTGCTGATCGCAATGACCGAGTGGAGAGCGAGTGAAGCGTGCAGTGTTGAGTATGTTATATGCTGGTGGAGGGGGTACTTACTCCACCGAGTCATTGGGCCTAGCTTCTACCTTTTATTAATAAAACAAACTAAAGTATTGCAGTAATAACATACACTTCTCAATCAACGGAACGACGGGAGAATATAAACATTTAACTCTGCTGATCGCAATGACCGAGTGGAGAGCGAGTGAAGCGTGCAGTGTTGAGTATGTTATATGTTGGTGGAGGGGGTACTTACTCCACCGAGTCATTGGGCCTAGCTTCTACCTTTTATTAATAAAACAAACAAAAGTATTGCAGTAATAACATACACTTCTCAATCAACGGAAAGACGGGAGAATATAAACATTTAACTCTGCTGATCGCAATGACCGAGTGGAGAGCGAGTGAAGCGTGCAGTGTTGAGTATGTTATATGCTGGTGGAGGGGGTACTTACTCCACCGAGTCATTGGGCCTAGCTTCTACCTTTTATTAATAAAACAAACTAAAGTATTGCAGTAATAACATACACTTCTCAATCAACGTAAAGACGGGAGAATATAAACATTTAACTCTGCTGATCGCAATGACCGAGTGGAGAGCGAGTGAAGCGTGCAGTGTTGAGTATGTTATATGTTGGTGGAGGGGTACTTACTCCACCGAGTCATTGGGCCTAGCTTCTACCTTTTATTAATAAAACAAACTAAAGTATTGCAGTAATAACATACACTTCTCAATCAACGGAAAGACGGGAGAATATTAACATTTAACTCTGCTGATCGCAATGACCGAGTGGAGAGCGAGTGAAGCGTGCAGTGTTGAGTATGTTATATGTTGGTGGAGGGGGGTACTTACTCCACCGAGTCATTGGGCCTAGCTTCTACCTTTTATTAATAAAACAAACTAAAGTATTGCAGTAATAACATACACTTCTCAATCAACGGAAAGACGGGAGAATATAAACATTTAACTCTGCTGATCGCAATGACCGAGTGGAGAGCGAGTGAAGCGTGCAGTGTTGAGTATGTTATATGTTGGTGGAGGGGGTACTTACTCCACCGAGTCATTGGGCCTAGCTTCTACCTTTTATTAATAAAACAAACTAAAGTATTGCAGTAATAACATACAATTCTCAATCAACGGAAAGACGGGAGAATATAAACATTTAACTCTGCTGATCGCAATGACCGAGTGGAGAGCGAGTGAAGCGTGCAGTGTTGAGTATGTTATATGCTGGTGGAGGGGGTACTTACTCCACCGAGTCATTGGGCCTAGCTTCTACCTTTTATTAATAAAACAAACTAAAGTATTGCAGTAATAACATACACTTCTCAATCAACGGAAAGACGGGAGAATATAAACATTAACTCTGCTGATCGCAATGACCGAGTGGAGAGCGAGTGAAGCGTGCAGTGTTGAGTATGTTATATGTTGGTGGAGGGGGGGTACTTACTCCACCGAGTCATTGGGCCTAGCTTCTACCTTTTATTAATAAAACAAACTAAAGTATTGCAGTAATAACATACACTTCTCAATCAACGGAAAGACGGGAGAATATTAACATTTAACTCTGCTGATCGCAATGACCGAGTGGAGAGCGAGTGAGCGTGCAGTGTTGAGTATGTTATATGTTGGTGGAGGGGGGTACTTACTCCACCGAGTCATTGGGCCTAGCTTCTACCTTTTATTAATAAAACAAACTAAAGTATTGCAGTAATAACATACACTTCTCAATCAACGGAAAGACGGGAGAATATAAACATTTAACTCTGCTGATCGCAATGACCGAGTGGAGAGCGAGTGAAGCGTGCAGTGTTGAGTATGTTATATGTTGGTGGAGGGGGGTACTTACTCCACCGAGTCATTGGGCCTAGCTTCTACCTTTTATTAATAAAACAAACTAAAGTATTGCAGTAATAACATACACTTCTCAATCAACGGAAAGACGGGAGAATATAAACATTTAACTCTGCTGATCGCACTGACCGAGTGGAGAGCGAGTGAAGCGTGCAGCGTTGAGTATGTTATTTGCTGGTGGAGGGGGTACTTACTCCACCGAGTCATTGGGCCTAGCTTCTACCTTTTATTAATAAAACAAACTAAAGTATTGCAGTAATAACATACACTTCTCAATCAACGGAAGACGGGAGAATATAAACATTTAACTCTGCTGATCGCAATGACCGAGTGGAGAGCGAGTGAAGCGTGCAGTGTTGAGTATGTTATATGCTGGTGGAGGGGGTACTTACTCCACCGAGTCATTGGGCCTAGCTTCTACCTTTTATTAATAAAACAAACTAAAGTATTGCAGTAATAACATACACTTCTCAATCAACGGAAAGACGGGAGAATATAAACATTTAACTCTGCTGATCGCAATGACCGAGTGGAGAGCGAGGTGAAGCGTGCAGTGTTGAGTATGTTATATGCTGGTGGAGGGGGGTACTTACTCCACCGAGTCATTGGGCCTAGCTTCTACCTTTTATAATAAAACAAACTAAAGTATTGCAGTAATAACATACACTTCTCAATCAACGGAAAGACGGGAGAATATAAACATTTAACTCTGCTGATCGCAATGACCGAGTGGAGAGCGAGTGAAGCGTGCAGTGTTGAGTATGTTATATGCTGGTGGAGGGGGGTACTTACTCCACCGAGTCATTGGGCCTAGCTTCTACCTTTTATTAATAAAACAAACTAAAGTATTGCAGTAATAACATACACTTCTCAATCAACGGAACGACGGGAGAATATAAACATTTAACTCTGCTTATCGCAATGACCGAGTGGAGAGCGAGTGAAGCGTGCAGTGTTGAGTATGTTATATGTTGGTGGAGGGGGTACTTACTCCACCGAGTCATTGGGCCTAGCTTCTACCTTTTATTAATAAAACAAACTAAAGTATTGCAGTAATAACATACACTTCTCAATCAACGGAAAGACGGGAGAATATAAACATTTAACTCTGCTGATCGCAATGACCGAGTGGAGAGCGAGTGAAGCGTGCAGTGTTGAGTATGTTATATGCTGGTGGAGGGGGTACTTACTCCACCGAGTCATTGGGCCTAGCTTCTACCTTTTATTAATAAAACAAACTAAAGTATTGCAGTAATAACATACACTTCTCAATCAACGGAAAGACGGGAGAATATAAACATTTAACTCTGCTGATCGCAATGACCGAGTGGAGAGCGAGTGAAGCGTGCAGTGTTGAGTATGTTATATGTTGGTGGAGGGGGGTACTTACTCCACCGAGTCATTGGGCCTAGCTTCTACCTTTTATTAATAAAACAAACTAAAGTATTGCAGTAATAACATACACTTCTCAATCAACGGAAAGACGGGAGAATATAAACATTTAACTCTGCTGATCGCAATGACCGAGTGGAGAGCGAGTGAAGCGTGCAGTGTTGAGTATGTTATATGTTGGTGGAGGGGGGTACTTACTCCACCGAGTCATTGGGCCTAGCTTCTACCTTTTATTAATAAAACAAACTAAAGTATTGCAGTAATAACATACACTTCTCAATCAACGGAAAGACGGGAGAATATAAACATTTAACTCTGCTGATCGCAATGACCGAGTGGAGAGCGAGTGAAGCGTGCAGTGTTGAGTTATGTTATATGTTGGTGGAGGGGGTACTTACTCCACCGAGTCATTGGGCCTAGCTTCTACCTTTTATTAATAAAACAAACTAAAGTATTGCAGTAATAACATACACTTCTCAATCAACGGAAAGACGGGAGAATATAAACATTTAACTCTGCTGATCGCAATGACCGAGTGGAGAGCGAGTGAAGCGTGCAGTGTTGAGTATGTTATATGCTGGTGGAGGGGGGGTACTTACTCCACCGAGTCATTGGGCCTAGCTTCTACCTTTTATTAATAAAACAAACTAAAGTATTGCAGTAATAACATACACTTCTCAATCAACGGAAAGACGGGAGAATATAAACATTTAACTCTGCTGATCGCACTGACCGAGTGGAGAGCGAGTGAAGCGTGCAGTGTTGAGTATGTTATATGTTGGTGGAGGGGGGTACTTACTCCACCGAGTCATTGGGCCTAGCTTCTACCTTTTATTAATAAAACAAACTAAAGTATTGCAGTAATAACATACACTTCTCAATTAACGGAAAGACGGGAGAATATAAACATTTAACTCTGCTGATCGCAATGACCGAGTGGAGAGCGAGTGAAGCGTGCAGTGTTGAGTATGTTATATGCTGGTGGAGGGGGTACTTACTCCACCGAGTCATTGGGCCTAGCTTCTACCTTTTATTAATAAAACAAACTAAAGTATTGCAGTAATAACATACACTTCTCAATCAACGGAAAGACGGGAGAATATAAACATTTAACTCTGCTGATCGCAATGACCGAGTGGAGAGCGAGTGAAGCGTGCAGTGTTGAGTATGTTATATGCTGGTGGAGGGGGTACTTACTCCACCGAGTCATTGGGCCTAGCTTCTACCTTTTATTAATAAAACAAACTAAAGTATTGCAGTAATAACATACACTTCTCAATCAACGGACGACGGGAGAATATAAACATTTAACTCTGCTGATCGCAATGACCGAGTGGAGAGCGAGTGAAGCGTGCAGTGTTGAGTATGTTATATGCTGGTGGAGGGGGTACTTACTCCACCGAGTCATTGGGCCTAGCTTCTACGTTTTATTAATAAAACAAACTAAAGTATTGCAGTAATAACATACACTTCTCAATCAACGGAACGACGGGAGAATATAAACATTTAACTCTGCTGATCGCAATGACCGAGTGGAGAGCGAGTGAAGCGTGCAGTGTTGAGTATGTTATATGCTGGTGGAGGGGGTACTTACTCCACCGAGTCATTGGGCCTAGCTTCTACCTTTTATTAATAAAACAAACTAAAGTATTGCAGTAATAACATACACTTCTCAATCAACGGAACGACGGGAGAATATAAACATTTAACTCTGCTGATCGCAATGACCGAGTGGAGAGCGAGTGAAGCGTGCAGTGTTGAGTATGTTATATGTTGGTGGAGGGGGTACTTACTCCACCGAGTCATTGGGCCTAGCTTCTACCTTTTATTAATAAAACAAACTAAAGTATTGCAGTAATAACATACACTTCTCAATCAACGGAAAGACGGGAGAATATAAACATTTAACTCTGCTGATCGCAATGACCGAGTGGAGAGCGAGTGAAGCGTGCAGTGTTGAGTATGTTATATGCTGGTGGAGGGGGGTACTTACTCCACCGAGTCATTGGGCCTAGCTTCTACCTTTTATTAATAAAACAAACTAAAGTATTGAAGTAATAACATACACTTCTCAATCAACGGAAAGACGGGAGAATATAAACATTTAACTCTGCTGATCGCAATGACCGAGTGGAGAGCGAGTGAAGCGTGCAGTGTTGAGTATGTTATATGCTGGTGGAGGGGGTACTTACTCCACCGAGTCATTGGGCCTAGCTTCTACCTTTTATTAATAAAACAAACTAAAGTATTGCAGTAATAACAAACACTTCTCAATCAACGGAAAGACGGGAGAATATAAACATTTAACTCTGCTGATCGCAATGACCGAGTGGAGAGCGAGTGAAGCGTGCAGTGTTGAGTATGTTATATGCTGGTGGAGGGGGTACTTACTCCACCGAGTCATTGGGCCTAGCTTCTACCTTTTATTAATAAAACAAACTAAAGTATTGCAGTAATAACATACACTTCTCAATCAACGGAAAGACGGGAGAATATAAACATTTAACTCTGCTGATCGCAATGACCGAGTGGAGAGCGAGTGAAGCGTGCAGTGTTGAGTATGTTATATGCTGGTGGAGGGGGGTACTTACTCCACCGAGTCATTGGGCCTAGCTTCTACCTTTTATTAATAAAACAAACTAAAGTATTGCAGTAATAACATACACTTCTCAATCAACGGAACGACGGGAGAATATAAACATTTAACTCTGCTGATCGCAATGACCGAGTGGAGAGCGAGTGAAGCGTGCAGTGTTGAGTATGTTATATGTTGGTGGAGGGGGTACTTACTCCACCGAGTCATTGGGCCTAGCTTCTACCTTTTATTAATAAAACAAACAAAAGTATTGCAATAATAACATACACTTCTCAATCAACGGAAAGACGGGAGAATATAAACATTTAACTCTGCTGATCGCAATGACCGAGTGGAGAGCGAGTGAAGCGTGCAGTGTTGAGTATGTTATATGCTGGTGGAGGGGGTACTTACTCCACCGAGTCATTGGGCCTAGCTTCTACCTTTTATTAATAAAACAAACTAAAGTATTGCAGTAATAACATACACTTCTCAATCAACGTAAAGACGGGAGAATATAAACATTTAACTCTGCTGATCGCAATGACCGAGTGGAGAGCGAGTGAAGCGTGCAGTGTTGAGTATGTTATATGTTGGTGGAGGGGGTACTTACTCCACCGAGTCATTGGGCCTAGCTTCTACCTTTTATTAATAAAACAAACTAAAGTATTGCAGTAATAACATACACTTCTCAATCAACGGAAAGACGGGAGAATATTAACATTTAACTCTGCTGATCGCAATGACCGAGTGGAGAGCGAGTGAAGCGTGCAGTGTTGAGTATGTTATATGTTGGTGGGAGGGGGTACTTACTCCACCGAGTCATTGGGCCTAGCTTCTACCTTTTATTAATAAAACAAACTAAAGTATTGCAGTAATAACATACACTTCTCAATCAACGGAAAGACGGGAGAATATAAACATTTAACTCTGCTGATCGCAATGACCGAGTGGAGAGCGAGTGAAGCGTGCAGTGTTGAGTATGTTATATGTTGGTGGAGGGGGGGTACTTACTCCACCGAGTCATTGGGCCTAGCTTCTACCTTTTATTAATAAAACAAACTAAAGTATTGCAGTAATAACATACAATTCTCAATCAACGGAAAGACGGGAGAATATAAACATTTAACTCTGCTGATCGCAATGACCGAGTGGAGAGCGAGTGAAGCGTGCAGTGTTGAGTATGTTATATGCTGGTGGAGGGGGGTACTTACTCCACCGAGTCATTGGGCCTAGCTTCTACCTTTTATTAATAAAACAAACTAAAGTATTGCAGTAATAACATACACTTCTCAATCAACGGAAAGACGGGAGAATATAAACATTTAACTCTGCTGATCGCAATGACCGAGTGGAGAGCGAGTGAAGCGTGCAGTGTTGAGTATGTTATATGTTGGTGGAGGGGGGTACTTACTCCACCGAGTCATTGGGCCTAGCTTCTACCTTTTATTAATAAAACAAACTAAAGTATTGCAGTAATAACATACACTTCTCAATCAACGGAAAGACGGGAGAATATTAACATTTAACTCTGCTGATCGCAATGACCGAGTGGAGAGCGAGTGAAGCGTGCAGTGTTGAGTATGTTATATGTTGGTGGAGGGGGTACTTACTCCACCGAGTCATTGGGCCTAGCTTCTACCTTTTATTAATAAAACAAACTAAAGTATTGCAGTAATAACATACACTTCTCAATCAACGGAAAGACGGGAGAATATAAACATTTAACTCTGCTGATCGCAATGACCGAGTGGAGAGCGAGTGAAGCGTGCAGTGTTGAGTATGTTTATATGTTGGTGGAGGGGGTACTTACTCCACCGAGTCATTGGGCCTAGCTTCTACCTTTTATTAATAAAACAAACTAAAGTATTGCAGTAATAACATACACTTCTCAATCAACGGAAAGACGGGAGAATATAAACATTTAACTCTGCTGATCGCACTGACCGAGTGGAGAGCGAGTGAAACGTGCAGCGTTGAGTATGTTATTTGCTGGTGGAGGGGGGGGTACTTACTCCACCGAGTCATTGGGCCTAGCTTCTACCTTTTATTAATAAAACAAACTAAAGTATTGCAGTAATAACATACACTTCTCAATCAACGGAAAGACGGGAGAATATAAACATTTAACTCTGCTGATCGCAATGACCGAGTGGAGAGCGAGTGAAGCGTGCAGTGTTGAGTATGTTATATGCTGGTGGAGGGGGGTACTTACTCCACCGAGTCATTGGGCCTAGCTTCTACCTTTTATTAATAAAACAAACTAAAGTATTGCAGTAATAACATACACTTCTCAATCAACGAAAGACGGGAGAATATAAACATTTAACTCTGCTGATCGCAATGACCGAGTGGAGAGCGAGTGAAGCGTGCAGTGTTGAGTATGTTATATGCTGGTGGAGGGGGTACTTACTCCACCGAGTCATTGGGCCTAGCTTCTACCTTTTATTAATAAAACAAACTAAAGTATTGCAGTAATAACATACACTTCTCAATCAACGGAAAGACGGGAGAATATAAACATTTAACTCTGCTGATCGCAATGACCGAGTGGAGAGCGAGTGAAGCGTGCAGTGTTGAGTATGTTATATGCTGGTGGAGGGGGTACTTACTCCACCGAGTCATTGGGCCTAGCTTCTACCTTTTATTAATAAAACAAACTAAAGTATTGCAGTAATAACATACACTTCTCAATCAACGGAAAGACGGGAGAATATAAACATTTAACTCTGCTGATCGCAATGACCAAGTGGAGAGCGAGTGAAGCGTGCAGTGTTGAGTATGTTATATGCTGGTGGAGGGGGGTACTTACTCCACCGAGTCATTGGGCCTAGCTTCTACCTTTTATTAATAAAACAAACTAAAGTATTGCAGTAATAACATACACTTCTCAATCAACGGAAAGACGGGAGAATATAAACATTTAACTCTGCTGATCGCAATGACCGAGTGGAGAGCGAGTGAAGCGTGCAGTGTTGAGTATGTTATATGTTGGTGGAGGGGGGGGTACTTACTCCACCGAGTCATTGGGCCTAGCTTCTACCTTTTATTAATAAAACAAACTAAAGTATTGCAGTAAATAACATACACTTCTCAATCAACGGAAAGACGGGAGAATATAAACATTTAACTCTGCTGATCGCAATGACCGAGTGGAGAGCGAGTGAAGCGTGCAGTGTTGAGTATGTTATATGCTGGTGGAGGGGGTACTTACTCCACCGAGTCATTGGGCCTAGCTTCTACCTTTTATTAATAAAACAAACTAAAGTATTGCAGTAATAACATACACTTCTCAATCAACGGAAAGACGGGAGAATATAAACATTTAACTCTGCTGATCGCAATGACCGAGTGGAGAGCGAGTGAAGCGTGCAGTGTTGAGTTTGTATATGCTGGTGGAGGGGGTACTTACTCCACCGAGTCATTGGGCCTAGCTTCTACCTTTTATTAATAAAACAAACTAAAGTATTGCAGTAATAACATACACTTCTCAATCAACGGAAAGACGGGAGAATATAAACATTTAACTCTGCTGATCGCAATGACCGAGTGGAGAGCGAGTGAAACGTGCAGTGTTGAGTATGTTATATGCTGGTGGAGGGGGGTACTTACTCCACCGAGTCATTGGGCCTAGCTTCTACCTTTTATTAATAAAACAAACTAAAGTATTGCAGTAATAACATACACTTCTCAATCAACGGAAAGACGGGAGAATATAAACATTTAACTCTGCTGATCGCACTGACCGAGTGGAGAGCGAGTGAAGCGTGCAGTGTTGAGTATGTTATATGTTGGTGGAGGGGGGTACTTACTCCACCGAGTCATTGGGCCTAGCTTCTACCTTTTATTAATAAAACAAACTAAAGTATTGCAGTAATAACATACACTTCTCAATCAACGGAACGACGGGAGAATATAAACATTTAACTCTGCTGATCGCAATGACCGAGTGGAGAGCGAGTGAAGCGTGCAGTGTTGAGTATGTTATATGCTGGTGGAGGGGGGTACTTACTCCACCGAGTCATTGGGCCTAGCTTCTACCTTTTATTAATAAAACAAACTAAAGTATTGCAGTAATAACATACACTTCTCAATCAACGGAAAGACGGGAGAATATAAACATTTAACTCTGCTGATCGCACTGACCGAGTGGAGAGCGAGTGAAGCGTGCAGTGTTGAGTATGTTATATGTTGGTGGAGGGGGGTACTTACTCCACCGAGTCATTGGGCCTAGCTTCTACCTTTTATTAATAAAACAAACTAAAGTATTGCAGTAATAACATACACTTCTCAATCAACGGAAAGACGGGAGAATATAAACATTTAACTCTGCTGATCGCAATGACCGAGTGGAGAGCGAGTGAAGCGTGCAGTGTTGAGTATGTTATATGTTGGTGGAGGGGGGGTACTTACTCCACCGAGTCATTGGGCCTAGCTTCTACCTTTTATTAATAAAACAAACTAAAGTATTGCAGTAATAACATACACTTCTCAATCAACGGAAAGACGGGAGAATATAAACATTTAACTCTGCTGATCGCAATGACCGAGTGGAGAGCGAGTGAAGCGTGCAGTGTTGAGTATGTTATATGCTGGTGGAAGGGGGTACTTACTCCACCGAGTCATTGGGCCTAGCTTCTACCTTTTATTAATAAAACAAACTAAAGTATTGCAGTAATAACATACACTTCTCAATCAACGGAAAGACGGGAGAATATAAACATTTAACTCTGCTGATCGCAATGACCAAGTGGAGAGCGAGTGAAGCGTGCAGTGTTGAGTATGTTATATGCTGGTGGAGGGGGGTACTTACTCCACCGAGTCATTTGGGCCTAGCTTCTACCTTTTATTAATAAAACAAACTAAAGTATTGCAGTAATAACATACACTTCTCAATCAACGGAAAGACGGGAGAATATAAACATTTAACTCTGCTGATCGCAATGACCGAGTGGAGAGCGAGTGAAGCGTGCAGTGTTGAGTATGTTATATGCTGGTGGAGGGGGTACTTACTCCACCGAGTCATTGGGCCTAGCTTCTACCTTTTATTAATAAAACAAACTAAAGTATTGCAGTAATAACATACACTTCTCAATCAACGGAAAGACGGGAGAATATAAACATTTAACTCTGCTGATCGCAATGACCGAGTGGAGAGCGAGTGAAGCGTGCAGTGTTGAGTATGTTATATGCTGGTGGAGGGGGTACTTACTCCACCGAGTCATTGGGCCTAGCTTCTACCTTTTATTAATAAAACAAACTAAAGTATTGCAGTAATAACATACACTTCTCAATCAACGGAAAGAAGGGAGAATATAAACATTTAACTCTGCTGATCGCAATGACCGAGTGGAGAGCGAGTGAAGCGTGCAGTGTTGAGTATGTTATATGCTGGTGGAGGGGGTACTTACTCCACCGAGTCATTGGGCCTAGCTTCTACCTTTTATTAATAAAACAAACTAAAGTATTGCAGTAATAACATACACTTCTCAATCAACGGAAAGACGGGAGAATATAAACATTTAACTCTGCTGATCGCAATGACCAAGTGGAGAGCGAGTGAAGCGTGCAGTGTTGAGTATGTTATATGCTGGTGGAGGGGGTACTTACTCCACCGAGTCATTGGGCCTAGCTTCTACCTTTTATTAATAAAACAAACTAAAGTATTGCAGTAATAACATACACTTCTCAATCAACGGAACGACGGGAGAATATAAACATTTAACTCTGCTGATCGCAATGACCGAGTGGAGAGCGAGTGAAGCGTGCAGTGTTGAGTATGTTATATGCTGGTGGAGGGGGTACTTACTCCACCGAGTCATTGGGCCTAGCTTCTACCTTTTATTAATAAAACAAACTAAAGTATTGCAGTAATAACATACACTTCTCAATCAACGGAAAGACGGGAGAATATAAACATTTAACTCTGCTGATCGCAATGACCAAGTGGAGAGCGAGTGAAGCGTGCAGTGTTGAGTATGTTATATGCTGGTGGAGGGGGTACTTACTCCACCGAGTCATTGGGCCTAGCTTCTACCTTTTATTAATAAAACAAACTAAAGTATTGCAGTAATAACATACACTTCTCAATCAACGGAAAGACGGGAGAATATAAACATTTAACTCTGCTGATCGCAATGACCGAGTGGAGAGCGAGTGAAGCGTGCAGTGTTGAGTATGTTATATGTTGGTGGAGGGGGTACTTACTCCACCGAGTCATTGGGCCTAGCTTCTACCTTTTATTAATAAAACAAACTAAAGTATTGCAGTAATAACATACACTTCTCAATCAACGGAAAGACGGGATAATATAAACATTTAACTCTGCTGATCGCAATGACCGAGTGGAGAGCGAGTGAAGCGTGCAGTGTTGAGTATGTTATATGCTGGTGGAGGGGGTACTTACTCCACCGAGTCATTGGGCCTAGCTTCTACCTTTTATTAATAAAACAAACTAAAGTATTGCAGTAATAACATACACTTCTCAATCAACGGAAAGACGGGAGAATATAAACATTTAACTCTGCTGATCGCAATGACCGAGTGGAGAGCGAGTGAAGCGTGCAGTGTTGAGTATGTTATATGCTGGTGGAGGGGGTACTTACTCCACCGAGTCATTGGGCCTAGCTTCTACCTTTTATTAATAAAACAAACTAAAGTATTGCAGTAATAACATACACTTCTCAATCAACGGAAAGACGGGAGAATATAAACATTTAACTCTGCTGATCGCAATGACCGAGTGGAGAGCGAGTGAAACGTGCAGTGTTGAGTATGTTATATGCTGGTGGAGGGGGTACTTACTCCACCGCGTCATTGGGCCTAGCTTCTACCTTTTATTAATAAAACAAACTAAAGTATTGCAGTAATAACATACACTTCTCAATCAACGGAAAGACGGGAGAATATAAACATTTAACTCTGCTGATCGCACTGACCGAGTGGAGAGCGAGTGAAGCGTGCAGTGTTGAGTATGTTATATGTTGGTGGAGGGGGTACTTACTCCACCGAGTCATTGGGCCTAGCTTCTACCTTTTATTAATAAAACAAACTAAAGTATTGCAGTAATAACATACACTTCTCAATCAACGGAACGACGGGAGAATATAAACATTTAACTCTGCTGATCGCAATGACCGAGTGGAGAGCGAGTGAAGCGTGCAGTGTTGAGTATGTTATATGCTGGTGGAGGGGGTACTTACTCCACCGAGTCATTGGGCCTAGCTTCTACCTTTTATTAATAAAACAAACTAAAGTATTGCAGTAATAACATACACTTCTCAATCAACGGAAAGACGGGAGAATATAAACATTTAACTCTGCTGATCGCAATGACCGAGTGGAGAGCGAGTGAAGCGTGCAGTGTTGAGTATGTTATATGCTGGTGGAGGGGGTACTTACTCCACCGAGTCATTGGGCCTAGCTTCTACCTTTTATTAATAAAACAAACTAAAGTATTGCAGTAATAACATACACTTCTCAATCAACGGAAAGACGGGAGAATATAAACATTTAACTCTGCTGATCGCAATGACCGAGTGGAGAGCGAGTGAAGCGTGCAGTGTTGAGTATGTTATATGCTGGTGGAGGGGGTACTTACTCCACCGAGTCATTGGGCCTAGCTTCTACCTTTTATTAATAAAACAAACTAAAGTATTGCAGTAATAACATACACTTCTCAATCAACGGAAAGACGGGAGAATATAAACATTTAACTCTGCTGATCGCAATGACCGAGTGGAGAGCGAGTGAAGCGTGCAGTGTTGAGTATGTTATATGTTGGTGGAGGGGGTACTTACTCCACCGAGTCATTGGGCCTAGCTTCTACCTTTTATTAATAAAACAAACTAAAGTATTGCAGTAATAACATACACTTCTCAATCAACGGAAAGACGGGAGAATATAAACATTTAACTCTGCTGATCGCAATGACCGAGTGGAGAGCGAGTGAAGCGTGCAGTGTTGAGTATGTTATATGTTGGTGGAGGGGGTACTTACTCCACCGAGTCATTGGGCCTAGCTTCTACCTTTTATTAATAAAACAAACTAAAGTATTGCAGTAATAACATACACTTCTCAATCAACGGAAAGACGGGAGAATATAAACATTTAACTCTGCTGATCGCACTGACCGAGTGGAGAGCGAGTGAAGCGTGCAGTGTTGAGTATGTTATATGTTGGTGGAGGGGGTACTTACTCCACCGAGTCATTGGGCCTAGCTTCTACCTTTTATTAATAAAACAAACTAAAGTATTGCAGTAATAACATACACTTCTCAATCAACGGAAAGACGGGAGAATATAAACATTTAACTCTGCTGATCGCAATGACCGAGTGGAGAGCGAGTGAAGCGTGCAGTGTTGAGTATGTTATATGCTGGTGGAGGGGGTACTTACTCCACCGAGTCATTGGGCCTAGCTTCTACCTTTTATTAATAAAACAAACTAAAGTATTGCAGTAATAACATACACTTCTCAATCAACGGAAAGACGGGAGAATATAAACATTTAACTCTGCTGATCGCAATGACCGAGTGGAGAGCGAGTGAAACGTGCAGTGTTGAGTATGTTATATGCTGGTGGAGGGGGTACTTACTCCACCGAGTCATTGGGCCTAGCTTCTACCTTTTATTAATAAAACAAACTAAAGTATTGCAGTAATAACATACACTTCTCAATCAACGGAAAGACGGGAGAATATAAACATTTAACTCTGCTGATCGCACTGACCGAGTGGAGAGCGAGTGAAGCGTGCAGTGTTGAGTATGTTATATGTTGGTGGAGGGGGTACTTACTCCACCGAGTCATTGGGCCTAGCTTCTACCTTTTATTAATAAAACAAACTAAAGTATTGCAGTAATAACATACACTTCTCAATCAACGGAACGACGGGAGAATATAAACATTTAACTCTGCTGATCGCAATGACCGAGTGGAGAGCGAGTGAAGCGTGCAGTGTTGAGTATGTTATATGCTGGTGGAGGGGGTACTTACTCCACCGAGTCATTGGGCCTAGCTTCTACCTTTTATTAATAAAACAAACTAAAGTATTGCAGTAATAACATACACTTCTCAATCAACGGAAAGACGGGAGAATATAAACATTTAACTCTGCTGATCGCACTGACCGAGTGGAGAGCGAGTGAAGCGTGCAGTGTTGAGTATGTTATATGTTGGTGGAGGGGGTACTTACTCCACCGAGTCATTGGGCCTAGCTTCTACCTTTTATTAATAAAACAAACTAAAGTATTGCAGTAATAACATACACTTCTCAATCAACGGAAAGACGGGAGAATATAAACATTTAACTCTGCTGATCGCAATGACCGAGTGGAGAGCGAGTGAAGCGTGCAGTGTTGAGTATGTTATATGTTGGTGGAGGGGGTACTTACTCCACCGAGTCATTGGGCCTAGCTTCTACCTTTTATTAATAAAACAAACTAAAGTATTGCAGTAATAACATACACTTCTCAATCAACGGAAAGACGGGAGAATATAAACATTTAACTCTGCTGATCGCAATGACCGAGTGGAGAGCGAGTGAAGCGTGCAGTGTTGAGTATGTTATATGCTGGTGGAGGGGGTACTTACTCCACCGAGTCATTGGGCCTAGCTTCTACCTTTTATTAATAAAACAAACTAAAGTATTGCAGTAATAACATACACTTCTCAATCAACGGAAAGACGGGAGAATATAAACATTTAACTCTGCTGATCGCAATGACCAAGTGGAGAGCGAGTGAAGCGTGCAGTGTTGAGTATGTTATATGCTGGTGGAGGGGGTACTTACTCCACCGAGTCATTGGGCCTAGCTTCTACCTTTTATTAATAAAACAAACTAAAGTATTGCAGTAATAACATACACTTCTCAATCAACGGAACGACGGGAGAATATAAACATTTAACTCTGCTGATCGCAATGACCGAGTGGAGAGCGAGTGAAGCGTGCAGTGTTGAGTATGTTATATGCTGGTGGAGGGGGTACTTACTCCACCGAGTCATTGGGCCTAGCTTCTACCTTTTATTAATAAAACAAACTAAAGTATTGCAGTAATAACATACACTTCTCAATCAACGGAAAGACGGGAGAATATAAACATTTAACTCTGCTGATCGCAATGACCAAGTGGAGAGCGAGTGAAGCGTGCAGTGTTGAGTATGTTATATGCTGGTGGAGGGGGTACTTACTCCACCGAGTCATTGGGCCTAGCTTCTACCTTTTATTAATAAAACAAACTAAAGTATTGCAGTAATAACATACACTTCTCAATCAACGGAAAGAAGGGAGAATATAAACATTTAACTCTGCTGATCGCAATGACCGAGTGGAGAGCGAGTGAAGCGTGCAGTGTTGAGTATGTTATATGTTGGTGGAGGGGGTACTTACTCCACCGAGTCATTGGGCCTAGCTTCTACCTTTTATTAATAAAACAAACTAAAGTATTGCAGTAATAACATACACTTCTCAATCAACGGAAAGACGGGAGAATATAAACATTTAACTCTGCTGATCGCAATGACCGAGTGGAGAGCGAGTGAAGCGTGCAGTGTTGAGTATGTTATATGCTGGTGGAGGGGGTACTTACTCCACCGAGTCATTGGGCCTAGCTTCTACCTTTTATTAATAAAACAAACTAAAGTATTGCAGTAATAACATACACTTCTCAATCAACGGAAAGACGGGAGAATATAAACATTTAACTCTGCTGATCGCAATGACCAAGTGGAGAGCGAGTGAAGCGTGCAGTGTTGAGTATGTTATATGCTGGTGGAGGGGGTACTTACTCCACCGAGTCATTGGGCCTAGCTTCTACCTTTTATTAATAAAACAAACTAAAGTATTGCAGTAATAACATACACTTCTCAATCAACGGAACGACGGGAGAATATAAACATTTAACTCTGCTGATCGCAATGACCGAGTGGAGAGCGAGTGAAGCGTGCAGTGTTGAGTATGTTATATGCTGGTGGAGGGGGTACTTACTCCACCGAGTCATTGGGCCTAGCTTCTACCTTTTATTAATAAAACAAACTAAAGTATTGCAGTAATAACATACACTTCTCAATCAACGGAAAGACGGGAGAATATAAACATTTAACTCTGCTGATCGCAATGACCAAGTGGAGAGCGAGTGAAGCGTGCAGTGTTGAGTATGTTATATGCTGGTGGAGGGGGTACTTACTCCACCGAGTCATTGGGCCTAGCTTCTACCTTTTATTAATAAAACAAACTAAAGTATTGCAGTAATAACATACACTTCTCAATCAACGGAAAGACGGGAGAATATAAACATTTAACTCTGCTGATCGCAATGACCGAGTGGAGAGCGAGTGAAGCGTGCAGTGTTGAGTATGTTATATGTTGGTGGAGGGGGTACTTACTCCACCGAGTCATTGGGCCTAGCTTCTACCTTTTATTAATAAAACAAACTAAAGTATTGCAGTAATAACATACACTTCTCAATCAACGGAAAGACGGGAGAATATAAACATTTAACTCTGCTGATCGCAATGACCGAGTGGAGAGCGAGTGAAGCGTGCAGTGTTGAGTATGTTATATGCTGGTGGAGGGGGTACTTACTCCACCGAGTCATTGGGCCTAGCTTCTACCTTTTATTAATAAAACAAACTAAAGTATTGCAGTAATAACATACACTTCTCAATCAACGGAAAGACGGGAGAATATAAACATTTAACTCTGCTGATCGCAATGACCGAGTGGAGAGCGAGTGAAGCGTGCAGTGTTGAGTATGTTATATGCTGGTGGAGGGGGTACTTACTCCACCGAGTCATTGGGCCTAGCTTCTACCTTTTATTAATAAAACAAACTGAAGTATTGCAGTAATAACATACACTTCTCAATCAACGGAAAGACGGGAGAATATAAACATTTAACTCTGCTGATCGCAATGACCGAGTGGAGAGCGAGTGAAACGTGCAGTGTTGAGTATGTTATATGCTGGTGGAGGGGGTACTTACTCCACCGAGTCATTGGGCCTAGCTTCTACCTTTTATTAATAAAACAAACTAAAGTATTGCAGTAATAACATACACTTCTCAATCAACGGAAAGACGGGAGAATATAAACATTTAACTCTGCTGATCGCACTGACCGAGTGGAGAGCGAGTGAAGCGTGCAGTGTTGAGTATGTTATATGTTGGTGGAGGGGGTACTTACTCCACCGAGTCATTGGGCCTAGCTTCTACCTTTTATTAATAAAACAAACTAAAGTATTGCAGTAATAACATACACTTCTCAATCAACGGAACGACGGGAGAATATAAACATTTAACTCTGCTGATCGCAATGACCGAGTGGAGAGCGAGTGAAGCGTGCAGTGTTGAGTATGTTATATGCTGGTGGAGGGGGTACTTACTCCACCGAGTCATTGGGCCTAGCTTCTACCTTTTATTAATAAAACAAACTAAAGTATTGCAGTAATAACATACACTTCTCAATCAACGGAAAGACGGGAGAATATAAACATTTAACTCTGCTGATCGCAATGACCGAGTGGAGAGCGAGTGAAGCGTGCAGTGTTGAGTATGTTATATGCTGGTGGAGGGGGTACTTACTCCACCGAGTCATTGGGCCTAGCTTCTACCTTTTATTAATAAAACAAACTAAAGTATTGCAGTAATAACATACACTTCTCAATCAACGGAAAGACGGGAGAATATAAACATTTAACTCTGCTGATCGCAATGACCGAGTGGAGAGCGAGTGAAGCGTGCAGTGTTGAGTATGTTATATGCTGGTGGAGGGGGTACTTACTCCACCGAGTCATTGGGCCTAGCTTCTACCTTTTATTAATAAAACAAACTAAAGTATTGCAGTAATAACATACACTTCTCAATCAACGGAACGACGGGAGAATATAAACATTTAACTCTGCTTATCGCAATGACCGAGTGGAGAGCGAGTGAAGCGTGCAGTGTTGAGTATGTTATATGTTGGTGGAGGGGGTACTTACTCCACCGAGTCATTGGGCCTAGCTTCTACCTTTTATTAATAAAACAAACTAAAGTATTGCAGTAATAACATACACTTCTCAATCAACGGAAAGACGGGAGAATATAAACATTTAACTCTGCTGATCGCAATGACCGAGTGGAGAGCGAGTGAAGCGTGCAGTGTTGAGTATGTTATATGCTGGTGGAGGGGGTACTTACTCCACCGAGTCATTGGGCCTAGCTTCTACCTTTTATTAATAAAACAAACTAAAGTATTGCAGTAATAACATACACTTCTCAATCAACGGAAAGACGGGAGAATATAAACATTTAACTCTGCTGATCGCAATGACCGAGTGGAGAGCGAGTGAAGCGTGCAGTGTTGAGTATGTTATATGTTGGTGGAGGGGGTACTTACTCCACCGAGTCATTGGGCCTAGCTTCTACCTTTTATTAATAAAACAAACTAAAGTATTGCAGTAATAACATACACTTCTCAATCAACGGAAAGACGGGAGAATATAAACATTTAACTCTGCTGATCGCAATGACCGAGTGGAGAGCGAGTGAAGCGTGCAGTGTTGAGTATGTTATATGTTGGTGGAGGGGGTACTTACTCCACCGAGTCATTGGGCCTAGCTTCTACCTTTTATTAATAAAACAAACTAAAGTATTGCAGTAATAACATACACTTCTCAATCAACGGAAAGACGGGAGAATATAAACATTTAACTCTGCTGATCGCAATGACCGAGTGGAGAGCGAGTGAAGCGTGCAGTGTTGAGTATGTTATATGTTGGTGGAGGGGGTACTTACTCCACCGAGTCATTGGGCCTAGCTTCTACCTTTTATTAATAAAACAAACTAAAGTATTGCAGTAATAACATACACTTCTCAATCAACGGAAAGACGGGAGAATATAAACATTTAACTCTGCTGATCGCAATGACCGAGTGGAGAGCGAGTGAAGCGTGCAGTGTTGAGTATGTTATATGCTGGTGGAGGGGGTACTTACTCCACCGAGTCATTGGGCCTAGCTTCTACCTTTTATTAATAAAACAAACTAAAGTATTGCAGTAATAACATACACTTCTCAATCAACGGAAAGACGGGAGAATATAAACATTTAACTCTGCTGATCGCACTGACCGAGTGGAGAGCGAGTGAAGCGTGCAGTGTTGAGTATGTTATATGTTGGTGGAGGGGGTACTTACTCCACTGAGTCATTGGGCCTAGCTTCTACCTTTTATTAATAAAACAAACTAAAGTATTGCAGTAATAACATACACTTCTCAATCAACGGAAAGACGGGAGAATATAAACATTTAACTCTGCTGATCGCAATGACCGAGTGGAGAGCGAGTGAAGCGTGCAGTGTTGAGTATGTTATATGCTGGTGGAGGGGGTACTTACTCCACCGAGTCATTGGGCCTAGCTTCTACCTTTTATTAATAAAACAAACTAAAGTATTGCAGTAATAACATACACTTCTCAATCAACGGAAAGACGGGAGAATATAAACATTTAACTCTGCTGATCGCAATGACCGAGTGGAGAGCGAGTGAAGCGTGCAGTGTTGAGTATGTTATATGCTGGTGGAGGGGGTACTTACTCCACCGAGTCATTGGGCCTAGCTTCTACCTTTTATTAATAAAACAAACTAAAGTATTGCAGTAATAACATACACTTCTCAATCAACGGAAAGACGGGAGAATATAAACATTTAACTCTGCTGATCGCAATGACCAAGTGGAGAGCGAGTGAAGCGTGCAGTGTTGAGTATGTTATATGCTGGTGGAGGGGGTACTTACTCCACCGAGTCATTGGGCCTAGCTTCTACCTTTTATTAATAAAACAAACTAAAGTATTGCAGTAATAACATACACTTCTCAATCAACGGAACGACGGGAGAATATAAACATTTAACTCTGCTGATCGCAATGACCGAGTGGAGAGCGAGTGAAGCGTGCAGTGTTGAGTATGTTATATGCTGGTGGAGGGGGTACTTACTCCACCGAGTCATTGGGCCTAGCTTCTACCTTTTATTAATAAAACAAACTAAAGTATTGCAGTAATAACATACACTTCTCAATCAACGGAAAGACGGGAGAATATAAACATTTAACTCTGCTGATCGCAATGACCAAGTGGAGAGCGAGTGAAGCGTGCAGTGTTGAGTATGTTATATGCTGGTGGAGGGGGTACTTACTCCACCGAGTCATTGGGCCTAGCTTCTACCTTTTATTAATAAAACAAACTAAAGTATTGCAGTAATAACATACACTTCTCAATCAACGGAAAGACGGGAGAATATAAACATTTAACTCTGCTGATCGCAATGACCGAGTGGAGAGCGAGTGAAGCGTGCAGTGTTGAGTATGTTATATGTTGGTGGAGGGGGTACTTACTCCACCGAGTCATTGGGCCTAGCTTCTACCTTTTATTAATAAAACAAACTAAAGTATTGCAGTAATAACATACACTTCTCAATCAACGGAAAGACGGGAGAATATAAACATTTAACTCTGCTGATCGCAATGACCGAGTGGAGAGCGAGTGAAGCGTGCAGTGTTGAGTATGTTATATGCTGGTGGAGGGGGTACTTACTCCACCGAGTCATTGGGCCTAGCTTCTACCTTTTATTAATAAAACAAACTAAAGTATTGCAGTAATAACATACACTTCTCAATCAACGGAAAGACGGGAGAATATAAACATTTAACTCTGCTGATCGCAATGACCGAGTGGAGAGCGAGTGAAGCGTGCAGTGTTGAGTATGTTATATGCTGGTGGAGGGGGTACTTACTCCACCGAGTCATTGGGCCTAGCTTCTACCTTTTATTAATAAAACAAACTAAAGTATTGCAGTAATAACATACACTTCTCAATCAACGGAAAGACGGGAGAATATAAACATTTAACTCTGCTGATCGCAATGACCGAGTGGAGAGCGAGTGAAACGTGCAGTGTTGAGTATGTTATATGCTGGTGGAGGGGGTACTTACTCCACCGAGTCATTGGGCCTAGCTTCTACCTTTTATTAATAAAACAAACTAAAGTATTGCAGTAATAACATACACTTCTCAATCAACGGAAAGACGGGAGAATATAAACATTTAACTCTGCTGATCGCACTGACCGAGTGGAGAGCGAGTGAAGCGTGCAGTGTTGAGTATGTTATATGTTGGTGGAGGGGGTACTTACTCCACCGAGTCATTGGGCCTAGCTTCTACCTTTTATTAATAAAACAAACTAAAGTATTGCAGTAATAACATACACTTCTCAATCAACGGAACGACGGGAGAATATAAACATTTAACTCTGCTGATCGCAATGACCGAGTGGAGAGCGAGTGAAGCGTGCAGTGTTGAGTATGTTATATGCTGGTGGAGGGGGTACTTACTCCACCGAGTCATTGGGCCTAGCTTCTACCTTTTATTAATAAAACAAACTAAAGTATTGCAGTAATAACATACACTTCTCAATCAACGGAAAGACGGGAGAATATAAACATTTAACTCTGCTGATCGCAATGACCGAGTGGAGAGCGAGTGAAGCGTGCAGTGTTGAGTATGTTATATGCTGGTGGAGGGGGTACTTACTCCACCGAGTCATTGGGCCTAGCTTCTACCTTTTATTAATAAAACAAACTAAAGTATTGCAGTAATAACATACACTTCTCAATCAACGGAAAGACGGGAGAATATAAACATTTAACTCTGCTGATCGCAATGACCGAGTGGAGAGCGAGTGAAGCGTGCAGTGTTGAGTATGTTATATGCTGGTGGAGGGGGTACTTACTCCACCGAGTCATTGGGCCTAGCTTCTACCTTTTATTAATAAAACAAACTAAAGTATTGCAGTAATAACATACACTTCTCAATCAACGGAACGACGGGAGAATATAAACATTTAACTCTGCTTATCGCAATGACCGAGTGGAGAGCGAGTGAAGCGTGCAGTGTTGAGTATGTTATATGTTGGTGGAGGGGGTACTTACTCCACCGAGTCATTGGGCCTAGCTTCTACCTTTTATTAATAAAACAAACTAAAGTATTGCAGTAATAACATACACTTCTCAATCAACGGAAAGACGGGAGAATATAAACATTTAACTCTGCTGATCGCAATGACCGAGTGGAGAGCGAGTGAAGCGTGCAGTGTTGAGTATGTTATATGCTGGTGGAGGGGGTACTTACTCCACCGAGTCATTGGGCCTAGCTTCTACCTTTTATTAATAAAACAAACTAAAGTATTGCAGTAATAACATACACTTCTCAATCAACGGAAAGACGGGAGAATATAAACATTTAACTCTGCTGATCGCAATGACCGAGTGGAGAGCGAGTGAAGCGTGCAGTGTTGAGTATGTTATATGTTGGTGGAGGGGGTACTTACTCCACCGAGTCATTGGGCCTAGCTTCTACCTTTTATTAATAAAACAAACTAAAGTATTGCAGTAATAACATACACTTCTCAATCAACGGAAAGACGGGAGAATATAAACATTTAACTCTGCTGATCGCAATGACCGAGTGGAGAGCGAGTGAAGCGTGCAGTGTTGAGTATGTTATATGTTGGTGGAGGGGGTACTTACTCCACCGAGTCATTGGGCCTAGCTTCTACCTTTTATTAATAAAACAAACTAAAGTATTGCAGTAATAACATACACTTCTCAATCAACGGAAAGACGGGAGAATATAAACATTTAACTCTGCTGATCGCAATGACCGAGTGGAGAGCGAGTGAAGCGTGCAGTGTTGAGTATGTTATATGTTGGTGGAGGGGGTACTTACTCCACCGAGTCATTGGGCCTAGCTTCTACCTTTTATTAATAAAACAAACTAAAGTATTGCAGTAATAACATACACTTCTCAATCAACGGAAAGACGGGAGAATATAAACATTTAACTCTGCTGATCGCAATGACCGAGTGGAGAGCGAGTGAAGCGTGCAGTGTTGAGTATGTTATATGCTGGTGGAGGGGGTACTTACTCCACCGAGTCATTGGGCCTAGCTTCTACCTTTTATTAATAAAACAAACTAAAGTATTGCAGTAATAACATACACTTCTCAATCAACGGAAAGACGGGAGAATATAAACATTTAACTCTGCTGATCGCACTGACCGAGTGGAGAGCGAGTGAAGCGTGCAGTGTTGAGTATGTTATATGTTGGTGGAGGGGGTACTTACTCCACTGAGTCATTGGGCCTAGCTTCTACCTTTTATTAATAAAACAAACTAAAGTATTGCAGTAATAACATACACTTCTCAATCAACGGAAAGACGGGAGAATATAAACATTTAACTCTGCTGATCGCAATGACCGAGTGGAGAGCGAGTGAAGCGTGCAGTGTTGAGTATGTTATATGCTGGTGGAGGGGGTACTTACTCCACCGAGTCATTGGGCCTAGCTTCTACCTTTTATTAATAAAACAAACTAAAGTATTGCAGTAATAACATACACTTCTCAATCAACGGAAAGACGGGAGAATATAAACATTTAACTCTGCTGATCGCAATGACCGAGTGGAGAGCGAGTGAAGCGTGCAGTGTTGAGTATGTTATATGCTGGTGGAGGGGGTACTTACTCCACCGAGTCATTGGGCCTAGCTTCTACCTTTTATTAATAAAACAAACTAAAGTATTGCAGTAATAACATACACTTCTCAATCAACGGAACGACGGGAGAATATAAACATTTAACTCTGCTGATCGCAATGACCGAGTGGAGAGCGAGTGAAGCGTGCAGTGTTGAGTATGTTATATGCTGGTGGAGGGGGTACTTACTCCACCGAGTCATTGGGCCTAGCTTCTACCTTTTATTAATAAAACAAACTAAAGTATTGCAGTAATAACATACACTTCTCAATCAACGGAACGACGGGAGAATATAAACATTTAACTCTGCTGATCGCAATGACCGAGTGGAGAGCGAGTGAAGCGTGCAGTGTTGAGTATGTTATATGCTGGTGGAGGGGGTACTTACTCCACCGAGTCATTGGGCCTAGCTTCTACCTTTTATTAATAAAACAAACTAAAGTATTGCAGTAATAACATACACTTCTCAATCAACGGAACGACGGGAGAATATAAACATTTAACTCTGCTGATCGCAATGACCGAGTGGAGAGCGAGTGAAGCGTGCAGTGTTGAGTATGTTATATGTTGGTGGAGGGGGTACTTACTCCACCGAGTCATTGGGCCTAGCTTCTACGTTTTATTAATAAAACAAACTAAAGTATTGCAGTAATAACATACACTTCTCAATCAACGGAAAGACGGGAGAATATAAACATTTAACTCTGCTGATCGCAATGACCGAGTGGAGAGCGAGTGAAGCGTGCAGTGTTGAGTATGTTATATGCTGGTGGAGGGGGTACTTACTCCACCGAGTCATTGGGCCTAGCTTCTACCTTTTATTAATAAAACAAACTAAAGTATTGCAGTAATAACATACACTTCTCAATCAACGGAAAGACGGGAGAATATAAACATTTAACTCTGCTGATCGCAATGACCGAGTGGAGAGCGAGTGAAGCGTGCAGTGTTGAGTATGTTATATGCTGGTGGAGGGGGTACTTACTCCACCGAGTCATTGGGCCTAGCTTCTACCTTTTATTAATAAAACAAACTAAAGTATTGCAGTAATAACATACACTTCTCAATCAACGGAAAGACGGGAGAATATAAACATTTAACTCTGCTGATCGCAATGACCGAGTGGAGAGCGAGTGAAACGTGCAGTGTTGAGTATGTTATATGCTGGTGGAGGGGGTACTTACTCCACCGAGTCATTGGGCCTAGCTTCTACCTTTTATTAATAAAACAAACTAAAGTATTGCAGTAATAACATACACTTCTCAATCAACGGAAAGACGGGAGAATATAAACATTTAACTCTGCTGATCGCAATGACCGAGTGGAGAGCGAGTGAAGCGTGCAGTGTTGAGTATGTTATATGCTGGTGGAGGGGGTACTTACTCCACCGAGTCATTGGGCCTAGCTTCTACCTTTTATTTATAAAACAAACTAAAGTATTGCAGTAATAACATACACTTCTCAATCAACGGAACGACGGGAGAATATAAACATTTAACTCTGCTGATCGCAATGACCGAGTGGAGAGCGAGTGAAGCGTGCAGTGTTGAGTATGTTATATGTTGGTGGAGGGGGTACTTACTCCACCGAGTCATTGGGCCTAGCTTCTACCTTTTATTAATAAAACAAACTAAAGTATTGCAGTAATAACATACACTTCTCAATCAACGGAAAGACGGGAGAATATAAACATTTAACTCTGCTGATCGCAATGACCGAGTGGAGAGCGAGTGAAGCGTGCAGTGTTGAGTATGTTATATGCTGGTGGAGGGGGTACTTACTCCACCGAGTCATTGGGCCTAGCTTCTACCTTTTATTAATAAAACAAACTAAAGTATTGCAGTAATAACATACACTTCTCAATCAACGTAAAGACGGGAGAATATAAACATTTAACTCTGCTGATCGCAATGACCGAGTGGAGAGCGAGTGAAGCGTGCAGTGTTGAGTATGTTATATGTTGGTGGAGGGGGTACTTACTCCACCGAGTCATTGGGCCTAGCTTCTACCTTTTATTAATAAAACAAACTAAAGTATTGCAGTAATAACATACACTTCTCAATCAACGGAAAGACGGGAGAATATTAACATTTAACTCTGCTGATCGCAATGACCGAGTGGAGAGCGAGTGAAGCGTGCAGTGTTGAGTATGTTATATGTTGGTGGAGGGGGTACTTACTCCACCGAGTCATTGGGCCTAGCTTCTACCTTTTATTAATAAAACAAACTAAAGTATTGCAGTAATAACATACACTTCTCAATCAACGGAAAGACGGGAGAATATAAACATTTAACTCTGCTGATCGCAATGACCGAGTGGAGAGCGAGTGAAGCGTGCAGTGTTGAGTATGTTATATGTTGGTGGAGGGGGTACTTACTCCACCGAGTCATTGGGCCTAGCTTCTACCTTTTATTAATAAAACAAACTAAAGTATTGCAGTAATAACATACACTTCTCAATCAACGGAAAGACGGGAGAATATAAACATTTAACTCTGCTGATCGCAATGACCGAGTGGAGAGCGAGTGAAGCGTGCAGTGTTGAGTATGTTATATGCTGGTGGAGGGGGTACTTACTCCACCGAGTCATTGGGCCTAGCTTCTACCTTTTATTAATAAAACAAACTAAAGTATTGCAGTAATAACATACACTTCTCAATCAACGGAAAGACGGGAGAATATAAACATTTAACTCTGCTGATCGCAATGACCGAGTGGAGAGCGAGTGAAGCGTGCAGTGTTGAGTATGTTATATGCTGGTGGAGGGGGTACTTACTCCACCGAGTCATTGGGCCTAGCTTCTACCTTTTATTAATAAAACAAACTAAAGTATTGCAGTAATAACATACACTTCTCAATCAACGGAAAGACGGGAGAATATAAACATTTAACTCTGCTGATCGCAATGACCGAGTGGAGAGCGAGTGAAGCGTGCAGTGTTGAGTATGTTATATGCTGGTGGAGGGGGTACTTACTCCACCGAGTCATTGGGCCTAGCTTCTACCTTTTATTAATAAAACAAACTAAAGTATTGCAGTAATAACATACACTTCTCAATCAACGGAAAGACGGGAGAATATTAACATTTAACTCTGCTGATCGCAATGACCGAGTGGAGAGCGAGTGAAGCGTGCAGTGTTGAGTATGTTATATGTTGGTGGAGGGGGTACTTACTCCACCGAGTCATTGGGCCTAGCTTCTACCTTTTATTAATAAAACAAACTAAAGTATTGCAGTAATAACATACACTTCTCAATCAACGGAAAGACGGGAGAATATAAACATTTAACTCTGCTGATCGCAATGACCGAGTGGAGAGCGAGTGAAGCGTGCAGTGTTGAGTATGTTATATGTTGGTGGAGGGGGTACTTACTCCACCGAGTCATTGGGCCTAGCTTCTACCTTTTATTAATAAAACAAACTAAAGTATTGCAGTAATAACATACACTTCTCAATCAACGGAAAGACGGGAGAATATAAACATTTAACTCTGCTGATCGCACTGACCGAGTGGAGAGCGAGTGAAGCGTGCAGCGTTGAGTATGTTATTTGCTGGTGGAGGGGGTACTTACTCCACCGAGTCATTGGGCCTAGCTTCTACCTTTTATTAATAAAACAAACTAAAGTATTGCAGTAATAACATACACTTCTCAATCAACGGAAAGACGGGAGAATATAAACATTTAACTCTGCTGATCGCAATGACCGAGTGGAGAGCGAGTGAAGCGTGCAGTGTTGAGTATGTTATATGCTGGTGGAGGGGGTACTTACTCCACCGAGTCATTGGGCCTAGCTTCTACCTTTTATTAATAAAACAAACTAAAGTATTGCAGTAATAACATACACTTCTCAATCAACGTAAAGACGGGAGAATATAAACATTTAACTCTGCTGATCGCAATGACCGAGTGGAGAGCGAGTGAAGCGTGCAGTGTTGAGTATGTTATATGTTGGTGGAGGGGGTACTTACTCCACCGAGTCATTGGGCCTAGCTTCTACCTTTTATTAATAAAACAAACTAAAGTATTGCAGTAATAACATACACTTCTCAATCAACGGAAAGACGGGAGAATATTAACATTTAACTCTGCTGATCGCAATGACCGAGTGGAGAGCGAGTGAAGCGTGCAGTGTTGAGTATGTTATATGTTGGTGGAGGGGGTACTTACTCCACCGAGTCATTGGGCCTAGCTTCTACCTTTTATTAATAAAACAAACTAAAGTATTGCAGTAATAACATACACTTCTCAATCAACGGAAAGACGGGAGAATATAAACATTTAACTCTGCTGATCGCAATGACCGAGTGGAGAGCGAGTGAAGCGTGCAGTGTTGAGTATGTTATATGTTGGTGGAGGGGGTACTTACTCCACCGAGTCATTGGGCCTAGCTTCTACCTTTTATTAATAAAACAAACTAAAGTATTGCAGTAATAACATACACTTCTCAATCAACGGAAAGACGGGAGAATATAAACATTTAACTCTGCTGATCGCAATGACCGAGTGGAGAGCGAGTGAAGCGTGCAGTGTTGAGTATGTTATATGCTGGTGGAGGGGGTACTTACTCCACCGAGTCATTGGGCCTAGCTTCTACCTTTTATTAATAAAACAAACTAAAGTATTGCAGTAATAACATACACTTCTCAATCAACGGAAAGACGGGAGAATATAAACATTTAACTCTGCTGATCGCAATGACCGAGTGGAGAGCGAGTGAAGCGTGCAGTGTTGAGTATGTTATATGTTGGTGGAGGGGGTACTTACTCCACCGAGTCATTGGGCCTAGCTTCTACCTTTTATTAATAAAACAAACTAAAGTATTGCAGTAATAACATACACTTCTCAATCAACGGAAAGACGGGAGAATATAAACATTTAACTCTGCTGATCGCAATGACCGAGTGGAGAGCGAGTGAAGCGTGCAGTGTTGAGTATGTTATATGCTGGTGGAGGGGGTACTTACTCCACCGAGTCATTGGGCCTAGCTTCTACCTTTTATTAATAAAACAAACTAAAGTATTGCAGTAATAACATACACTTCTCAATCAACGGAAAGACGGGAGAATATAAACATTTAACTCTGCTGATCGCAATGACCGAGTGGAGAGCGAGTGAAGCGTGCAGTGTTGAGTATGTTATATGTTGGTGGAGGGGGTACTTACTCCACCGAGTCATTGGGCCTAGCTTCTACCTTTTATTAATAAAACAAACTAAAGTATTGCAGTAATAACATACACTTCTCAATCAACGGAAAGACGGGAGAATATAAACATTTAACTCTGCTGATCGCAATGACCGAGTGGAGAGCGAGTGAAGCGTGCAGTGTTGAGTATGTTATATGCTGGTGGAGGGGGTACTTACTCCACCGAGTCATTGGGCCTAGCTTCTACCTTTTATTAATAAAACAAACTAAAGTATTGCAGTAATAACATACACTTCTCAATCAACGGAAAGACGGGAGAATATAAACATTTAACTCTGCTGATCGCAATGACCGAGTGGAGAGCGAGTGAAGCGTGCAGTGTTGAGTATGTTATATGTTGGTGGAGGGGGTACTTACTCCACCGAGTCATTGGGCCTAGCTTCTACCTTTTATTAATAAAACAAACTAAAGTATTGCAGTAATAACATACACTTCTCAATCAACGGAAAGACGGGAGAATATTAACATTTAACTCTGCTGATCGCAATGACCGAGTGGAGAGCGAGTGAAGCGTGCAGTGTTGAGTATGTTATATGTTGGTGGAGGGGGTACTTACTCCACCGAGTCATTGGGCCTAGCTTCTACCTTTTATTAATAAAACAAACTAAAGTATTGCAGTAATAACATACACTTCTCAATCAACGGAAAGACGGGAGAATATAAACATTTAACTCTGCTGATCGCAATGACCGAGTGGAGAGCGAGTGAAGCGTGCAGTGTTGAGTATGTTATATGCTGGTGGAGGGGGTACTTACTCCACCGAGTCATTGGGCCTAGCTTCTACCTTTTATTAATAAAACAAACTAAAGTATTGCAGTAATAACATACACTTCTCAATCAACGGAAAGACGGGAGAATATAAACATTTAACTCTGCTGATCGCAATGACCGAGTGGAGAGCGAGTGAAGCGTGCAGTGTTGAGTATGTTATATGCTGGTGGAGGGGGTACTTACTCCACCGAGTCATTGGGCCTAGCTTCTACCTTTTATTAATAAAACAAACTAAAGTATTGCAGTAATAACATACACTTCTCAATCAACGTAAAGACGGGAGAATATAAACATTTAACTCTGCTGATCGCAATGACCGAGTGGAGAGCGAGTGAAGCGTGCAGTGTTGAGTATGTTATATGTTGGTGGAGGGGGTACTTACTCCACCGAGTCATTGGGCCTAGCTTCTACCTTTTATTAATAAAACAAACTAAAGTATTGCAGTAATAACATACACTTCTCAATCAACGGAAAGACGGGAGAATATTAACATTTAACTCTGCTGATCGCAATGACCGAGTGGAGAGCGAGTGAAGCGTGCAGTGTTGAGTATGTTATATGTTGGTGGAGGGGGTACTTACTCCACCGAGTCATTGGGCCTAGCTTCTACCTTTTATTAATAAAACAAACTAAAGTATTGCAGTAATAACATACACTTCTCAATCAACGGAAAGACGGGAGAATATAAACATTTAACTCTGCTGATCGCAATGACCGAGTGGAGAGCGAGTGAAGCGTGCAGTGTTGAGTATGTTATATGTTGGTGGAGGGGGTACTTACTCCACCGAGTCATTGGGCCTAGCTTCTACCTTTTATTAATAAAACAAACTAAAGTATTGCAGTAATAACATACACTTCTCAATCAACGGAAAGACGGGAGAATATAAACATTTAACTCTGCTGATCGCAATGACCGAGTGGAGAGCGAGTGAAGCGTGCAGTGTTGAGTATGTTATATGTTGGTGGAGGGGGTACTTACTCCACCGAGTCATTGGGCCTAGCTTCTACCTTTTATTAATAAAACAAACTAAAGTATTGCAGTAATAACATACACTTCTCAATCAACGGAAAGACGGGAGAATATTAACATTTAACTCTGCTGATCGCAATGACCGAGTGGAGAGCGAGTGAAGCGTGCAGTGTTGAGTATGTTATATGTTGGTGGAGGGGGTACTTACTCCACCGAGTCATTGGGCCTAGCTTCTACCTTTTATTAATAAAACAAACTAAAGTATTGCAGTAATAACATACACTTCTCAATCAACGGAAAGACGGGAGAATATAAACATTTAACTCTGCTGATCGCACTGACCGAGTGGAGAGCGAGTGAAGCGTGCAGCGTTGAGTATGTTATTTGCTGGTGGAGGGGGTACTTACTCCACCGAGTCATTGGGCCTAGCTTCTACCTTTTATTGATAAAACTTTTTTACAGCTCTTCTATTAGAAGCATTTACTTGTGGATAGAAGAGGAGTGTACATTTGGAAAAAAATAACAGTTACAGTATAATATTATGAAATAAATAGTATATATTTCTGTTTGAATTAGTGACTACACAATCTTTTGTTGAACTCCAATGGCCGCTAAAGTGTACGTGGAAAACTTTGTTATATATTATATATACCTACACATAATAATAAAATACAAATAGTTCAAGGCTAATTTCCCTAGATCTTGAAAATATTCTTCCATACTGAGCACCTCACACAAACTCCAAAACTTACCAAACACATTTCAATCATGGAAACGAACGAAGGACAACAAGAAGATAAACAACAACAAGGACACTGTCCGGTTTGTAACCAATATTGTAAACATTTGTCTAATGGAGACCTTCATTTCTAATTTATTTCACATATACTGCACAACATGTGCCATTCACATACTAATTTAACAGAGAATAGTACAGCAACGTAAGGAATGCAACAATATAAATGTAAGTATAATGGTATAATCAGTAAATAGTAAGTTAGGTTAAAAGTATGAAAAAACAAAGAGATATAAATATAATATAAGTAGCAATCTGTAGTATAGTAATAAGTCAAAGTAAGAAATTATATGTAATAATATACAATAAAGTAGTATAAGGAAGAATGAAGTGCTTATAAAATGTCTAAAAGGCATTAAGAGTTTGTAAAAAATAAAATAAAAGATATTAGAAAATGAAAGGAATAAAATATATACTATTATAATATGAAAAGGAAACAAAAGTAATAAATTACATAAATCTACCGGGAGAATCGCGTGTATAATAATAATGTGCGACACTGCTTGACAGTCTTAAAGTTTTACATAGTACCTATGATGACTATGATATATAATCCACTGATATCAGCTTCTACCTGTCGAGTACTATGTAGTAGTTTTTAATCTGAAGTACATAATCATTATGATGGTATGGTATTAATCGACAATTTTTGTTTTACGCATCTTTTATATGATAATAGACAATCAGCGTGATCGATGTTGGAATATTCATTGCCTAATCTGTGCAAGCGATGGATTATTGAGTTTTGTTCTGCGTTAGTTCCAGTATTGTTGCAATAAAAAGGTGACTTGAGTCTAGTTGGTCTACAGGGAACATGGTAATTTATCAACGAAGTTAATTCAGGGGAGTCAAACCAGTGATTGTTTATTTTAAATAAAAAAATTAGATTATTATTTTTTGGTAAACTAATGTTTTTAAGACAAGATTTTTTTATGCATAGCACAAAGGGTAACAATTATTTTACAAGCAATAATTGTTCGCCTGAAACACTCATCCACATTGAAAAATCTCCTGATAAAAGATACATGACGCCAACGGGACTCGAACCCGTGTCCCTTCGATTTCCGGTCGACAGCTCTGACCACTGAGCTATGGCGGCTTATCTCTTACCCGCGAAATTATTCAATATATACTAGTGTTTCATTCAACAATTACTGCTTGTTACATTTTTCACCTGAAAACAACCAACTTTATTTTATATGAGAAAGGCATTGTAAGTGCTAACTCTCTCACTAGATGGCGTCGAGACAAATTGTCTACATTTTTAGGCGAAATACTTGAACTTGTCAAATATTAATTATTATTTTTTGGTAAACTAATGTTTTTAAGACAAGATTTTTTTATGCATAGCACAAAGGGTAACAATTATTTTACAAGCAATAATTGTTCGCCTGAAACACTCATCCACATTGAAAAATCTCCTGATAAAAGATACATGACGCCAACGGGACTTTTCAATGTGGATGAGTGTTTCAGGCGAACAATTATTGCTTGTAAAATAATTGTTACCCTTTGTGCTATGCATAAAAAAATCTTGTCTTAAAAACATTAGTTTACCAAAAAATAATAATTAATATTTGACAAGTTCAAGTATTTCGCCTAAAAATGTAGACAATTTGTCTCGACGCCATCTAGTGAGAGAGTTAGCACTTACAATGCCTTTCTCATATAAAATAAAGTTGGTTGTTTTCAGGTGAAAAATGTAACAAGCAGTAATTGTTGAATGAAACACTAGTATATATTGAATAATTTCGCGGGTAAGAGATAAGCCGCCATAGCTCAGTGGTCAGAGCTGTCGACCGGAAATCGAAGGGACACGGGTTCGAGTCCCGTTGGCGTCATGTATCTTTTATCAGGAGATTTTTCAATGTGGATGAGTGTTTCAGGCGAACAATTATTGCTTGTAAAATAAAAAAATTAGATCTTTAAGTATTCTTCTATGTTTTAACGTTAAGAGATGCATTAATTGTAATAATGAATCGTAATCAATGTCCTAATACAAATCTGTGTTTACGAAATGAACAGTGTCAGGCGAGTGTGTAAGTGAAACGGAGCGCTGGTCTATTGGGATAAATGGAACATTTGGTGTCATTCAAATTTGTATTGAAAGGACTTCTAGTATTATTCTTTCTTCTTTGTATCTACCCTTTTAAAAATTAATTTAAAAAGATTCATTTCAATATCTAATCAGGCGAGATGTCTTTGAAACATTAAATTCCACGAGATTATTTTTACCCCAACAGGAAATCCTCTGGAGGCAACGGTCCATAATCTGCTACAAAGCCCTCCGAGCTGTTTGTTTATTCTTTGGGGGCTTGTCAAACAAAAATCTGTCACGAGCTGTACTCAACAATAAATCAATGCACATAGCAGAAGGTCGTTGACGTGCAACGAAAACAATTTGGCGAACAAAAACAAAAAAACGTTTGTTACTGGTGCCAAAACCATAAAACTGTTATTTTTTATTTATTTTATTTGGTACAATATTTTTTACATTTTAAGTTTTCCAGTAATGTAGGCCTCACTGGGTGGCTTGCCCGTGCTGAGGCCTACATAATACAACAATAATATGACAGATTTGTGCCAGATAAGAGTGGAGTGTTGTCTCAGTTGGGGCCGGACTTCCGCTTAGGCCGGAGAGGTCCAGGCCTATAGCCCCAACCTCGGGGTGGAGGGCCCCAGCCAAGAACTTTATTTTGTAATATTAATTTCACACTTGCGTATGGAAAACAATATATCAAATTTTCCATACACATGTGTCAACTCGGCTACTTACCGGTTAAGCTGTATGTTTTAAACAATACCAAAATATTTCCACTTAAGAAAATACTAAAGAATTCATTTAAATATTGTAGGGATTCCGACTCTCCGAAAAATAGAAATCTAAAACATTAGTTGGTTTGACCTAGAATTTTTTTTTGTCTGCGGCGCTTTTCCCGTGTGTTTGTGTTGGTATGTAACAATTCATATTCCACGCCCTTCACCCACACCACATACCTACCACCTACCCCATTTGGAGAGACTCTTCCGCGGCTTTGTGAATGTTGTAATTGATTTTAAAGTCCTTTCGCTCTCGTCGCTTACTCCAATTCCACAGGCTTCCAACACACGAACCCCTTGGATAAAATTATGGAAGAAATGTGGTTTTGTGTTTTTTCTGTAGGTTTACTGGTTTCTTTCAAAGGGGGTTCTGTTTATAAACCCCGCGCAATGCCGGTGTATGTCAGCTTGTATGTAAACATTTCTAGTTTATTCTGACTGCTTCATTGTTCCTTTACTGTAAGCTGCCCCCCATAACTTGGAAGCTGACGATGCCCCTGTTTTATATCTCTCACAGGTCAAATGAAGTTTACATAATCATTCTCTCATTACAACACATTACATATTACACAAAGTTAATACAAGGAGAAATGTTACAATACACGATAATTAAATAATTACTGCTATGTCAACAATAGGGCACATATACAATAACCATAATGTCAAGTCAACACAGGAACAAGGTTTTGAAGGAGTTTACGACTTCTGCCACATCAATATTACTTCCATAATGACTGACAGAAATCATTAAGGCTTACACCAAAAAATTCAAGATCCTGACATGAGTTGACAAGTCTTGCCATTCTGGACATTGGTGAACGGTATCCATAATTTGCGGAGTGTTGATTGAGGAAAAGTAAATCATTATTTCTACATTAGAGTCTACAGGAAGTGTTGAAAGGGATGAGTTGCAACAAAGTAAAATGATTCCGTGAGACTTAAGATACGATCTTTAAGGAGGGGAACTTCAGAGTCCCGGTGTAGTTGAGAAACCCTCATCCATCTAGGAGCTCCCAGGGCAATGCGAATGGCTTTATTTTGAAATGTTTGTAGTCTTTTTAACTGAGGCTCTGAAGCTGGGTCTTATTGTGGATTTATATAGTAGTAGTTTGTTTCTTGGAGATAATTTTTAGTTCATCGTATGAGTAATCGCCTCTTTCCAACCCTAACCTCCGAGCAATTACCCTAAGAAGCGATGCTGTACGGATTTGATATGACTAATGTGAACATCATAGAATGGAGACCAAATAACGCAGGCATATTCTAGATTAGGGCGAACCAACGACCAATAAAGAGTTTTTAGGGCAATTATATTATTGATGTCAGAGGTAATTGAATTGATGAAGCCAAGTACTAACCATGTTATTTAGTAAAAAACAAGTTCTAGAGCATTGTTCCTTGTTATAGGCGGCAAGCAGGGATATTGAGAACTCTGGTGTCAGAAGAGGTAACAGCAATAGTATTTCAGGCACAGAAGCAGTCGGTATATTATTGGGCGTGCAGGCTCCCTGCAGTTTACCCATTTCCAGAGCCATCATGTTGGAAATGGACCTTTAGTTTTAATGGTGGTAAGCAATAAACATAAACCGAATGCTGCAAGACTCCAAATCAAGTTGGCTGTAGTAAGATAACGGTCTGCAAGCGCAGTTCAGCGTGGAACTTTTCTGCGCAGGGTCTTACAGCATTTGGTGCATTTGGTCCATTGTTTACTTAAGGGTAAATTTAAAACAATTCATAATCTGCTCTTTTATAGATGGCGCTAATTTAATTATACACGAATTAAGCCCGTACATACGCAATATGCATATGAATAAATAGATGTATCCATATAAAAACTCAATTCTTTCGAGAGAGGCATACAAATACAATATTGGGTGTCTACATCTGATTTCGAGAAACTCTGTTGAAAGCGCACGGGGAGCGCCGGTGACTTGAAAAGGCAAACAAACTGTTCATCCTTTTGTAAACCTTCAAAGTGCCTAATTACTTTTATCATACATACATTATTAAAATAGTATAAGAGGGGAGTGTGAAGATTATGTCCAGTTGAACCTACTGCTTGCTACTGCTCATAAATATACCACTCTCCGACTGGGCCACACACGGCGACATGTCTAAAATCCACCGTTGCAGAAAGTTGTAATTCCGGAAGGATAAAGTTATTCTATGTAAATTCTCTTTTAGTTCATAAATCATAAAACCATATTTAAATTTAAGGAATTGAAATGATCTTTCTATTCCAACGAATAACACAGCAATATATCCAAAAGTATTCTCGTTCGTCACACCAAAAATATATAGTTCAATCATAATAAAATCCCTTCATGAAACTGTGTGAATTGTCATCCTTCGGTCTAAAAATAACCAAATGATTATTCGGAAATATTCTTACAAAATGTCATTTGATAATAATTTATTATGATTGTCGTTTTCTCTTAAACTTTCTTTTAAAAATTCCTTTGTTTTGTTCCTCAATCTTCCATATAATTTTGATATAAATTAAAATATGATTAACACACTTTGTTCGGGTTATTTTTTTCGCCGGCAGACCGCTGTCTCCGGGCGAAAATAAAGGTCCCGCGCGAATTTGTTTTAAATCGCTATATCTTCGAAAATAATGGAAATATTTTAATAAAATTTTCTACATACTAACTAAGCTATAAAAGTTCTCGCCGAAAACCAAGTATTATTTCTAATGCAACTTAATAAATCGAAAACAAAGTCATTGTTGGGTCATTAGGGTTCATTTTTTTAAGTATAAACTAGGTTTCAATTTTATAAAATTACAAATTATTATATTTTCACCAAGCCCAAATCATTACAAAAACAAAAACAATTGCCAAATCTCTAGTATCGTCAGAGTAACAGATTATTTATTACCCATAGAAATACCACATGTGCAATTGCCCCTCGCACGGTACAGCGGACCAAAACCATCGGAACGTGCTAATAATATTGGTTATTTCAAATGAAATTATTTTTTCAAAAAGCGTAGAATGCTTCTCGTATTGCTCACGTAATATTGTTTATTGTTTTTCACCATCCACTATTAGGTTTTAGTTTCTAATCACCTTTATATAATCAGTTACAGTCCAAGTCTAAAAATTGTTCATCTAATATTTTATTGTTCTTCCTCCATATCACTTTCTTCAGAATCACTGAACTGTAATGGCATCACTGACATTCTTCTCCTACAAGGAATTTCTTCACTTCCACTAGATTCTTCACTTTCACTATGGAATTCAGGCAAATAATTACTATAAAATTATCGCTTTCGTAATCCATTTTTAAAGGTTTGAAAAAGCAAATATAAATATTATCTCCCCGGAACACAACCGTAGGACAATTTGCTTTATAAAAACTGGCATGCACTTGAAAATATTTATTGTGGTCCGCCTAACTGTGTTTGCCGATACCTGCTGTTTTTAAATGCTCCCGACACTCTCCGCTCGCTCGCACCTAGGAGTTGAGTGGGTGCGGAACAGAGATAGAGAGATTTGTTTCGAGTTTCATGGTCATAAAAACCCTCGTTGCAGGAATTGAATTATTAGAATAACAGAATATGTTATCTAAATTACTTATTTCGTTGATCTTCAAACGCAATACCTATCAAGTGTCAGGTGTTCAATAATATAGGTCATTTTAGTTGAAATATCGATGTACACAAAAAACTCCAAGATATGTACATACAAAAAAAAAGACTTGCATTGCAATTTGATAATTATGTACATATGGTTGGGACCTTTATAAAGAGATTGGTATATAATATTAATTTAAAAACATCGGATAATTTCTTCTTTTCTGCCATTGAAATGAGGCGGGCGCAGAAGGTAGAAATACCCTTCCCGATTAAAGTGTGTTAATATAAAAATTCATCTTCCCTCTCACAGTAATTTGAATGAATGTCCTTTCATTATTCCTTTCTTGGCATTGCTTTGACTGTTTTAAAAAGTTATCGCTACAAATCCATATTATATTCCAAACCAGCAGAAGAGACTCCGCCATAAATAAACCAATCACGACTCCGCCGTATTCAGGCGAACTTACGAGTATCATGTTTTGGTAGGCTGGACAGAAAAAGTCAAGAGTCCAGACTCGACTATTAACACTTGATGAATAGAATTATTTATCTACACTTATAAACCATTCAATTTAAAAGACATCAACAATAATCTGATAGTATTAGTATCGGGTTCATCGGGTGAGGTGTGTTCAGGATGCGCCTGCCCACCAGCTGCGTGGTGTGCCAGATCGGGAGAGGCTTTAATTTTTTTATTTCTTCAAATAAATTACAGAATATATAATATATAATTAGTAGATAAAATACCTATATGTAAGTTAGTAACAATGACATTGTTGAAAAACTAATGTTACAATTATAGAACAGTTTCTAATAGAAGAAAAAGTAAATATGTATATAAGAGTGTTATATAGATATGGCATAATATACTATATTTTAAGTTGTGCATAACCTTCCTCACTGGGCGAACCTGTGTTGAGGCAGATTTTTTAGTTAATTATTTCTCGCATTTTGTCTATGGTTTACTTATAAATGTTTAATATAGGTTCCTATACAGCAATACATTATTTTAGTTTACATTTTTATTAGCATATACCTACACAATACAAATATAGCAAGTTTTAGCACCATACATACTACAATAACTGTCAGTGACAGCTCGATCATTTGAATAAATCCAAATTTTCACATTTTTTTAAAACTCTTTCTGTGTTTGACTCAGTTTAATATTTTCTGGGTGCATGTTGAATATTTTTTGTGGCAAGTATCTAAAGCTACGTTGACCAAAGGTGGAAGAAGGTGCTGGAGCTTGCAATATGTCTCTGTTCGAATTGCGCGTAAATCTTAAGTTAATTTTTTTTTTCGTAAAGTTAGTGTTTGTTATTTAAAGAGATTCATGAGGATGTTTTTTACATAGATCTGTCGAACATCAAATACTCTCATTATGTGGAAAATTAAGTTACTGTTTGCAGTTTGAGGAAGTTTGAGAATAATTTTCATAATTGTTTTCTGCGCCTTTTCAACAGGATATAGAGCTGATGAAGTACCCCCTCCCCATGCAATGATACCATGCTCAATGATGGATTGGGTGATTTCAAAATAAATCGTTTTTAGAATTTATAAGTTAAGGAAGTTTCTTATGGATCTGAAGAAATGTATTGTTTTCCTAAGTTTATTTGCAATGACCTGAGTATGTAGATTCCATTTGAGGTATGGGGCAATGGGAGGCCGAGGTACTGCATCTGTGGAGTGCGCTCTATACTGGGGCACTCATTACATTCATTGGAATCGTTTTTAGAATTTATAAGTTAAGGAAGTTCCTTATGGATCTGAAGAAATGTATTGTTTTCCTAAGTTTATTTGCAATGACCTGAGTATGTAGATTCCATTTGAGGTATGGGGCAATGGGAGGCCGAGGTACTGCATCTGTGGAGTGCGCTCTATACTGGGGCACTCATTACATTCATTGGAATCGTTTTTAGAATTTATAAGTTAAGGAAGTTCCTTATGGATCTGAAGAAATGTATTGTTTTCCTAAGTTTATTTGCAATGACCTGAGTATGTAGATTCCATTTGAGGTATGGGGCAATGGGAGGCCGAGGTACTGCATCTGTGGAGTGCGCTCTATACTGGGGCACTCATTACATTCATTGGAATCGTTTTTAGAATTTATAAGTTAAGGAAGTTCCTTATGGATCTGAAGAAATGTATTGTTTTCCTAAGTTTATTTGCAATGACCTGAGTATGTAGATTCCATTTGAGGTATGGGGCAATGGGAGGCCGAGGTACTGCATCTGTGGAGTGCGCTCTATACTGGGGCACTCATTACATTCATTGGAATCGTTTTTAGAATTTATAAGTTAAGGAAGTTCCTTATGGATCTGAAGAAATGTATTGTTTTCCTAAGTTTATTTGCAATGACCTGAGTATGTAGATTCCATTTGAGGTATGGGGCAATGGGAGGCCGAGGTACTGCATCTGTGGAGTGCGCTCTATACTGGGGCACTCATTGCATTCATTGGAATCGTTTTTAGAATTTATAAGTTAAGGAAGTTTCTTATGGATCTGAAGAAATGTATTGTTTTCCTAAGTTTATTTGCAATGACCTGAGTATGTAGATTCCATTTGAGGTATGGGGCAATGGGAGGCCGAGGTACTGCATCTGTGGAGTGCGCTCTATACTGGGGCACTCATTGCATACATTGGAATCGTTTTTAGAATTTATAAGTTAAGGAAGTTCCTTATGGATCTGAAGAAATGTATTGTTTTCCTTAGTTTATTTGCAATGACCTGAGTATGTAGATTCCATTTGAGGTATGGGGCAATGGGAGGCCGAGGTACTGCATCTGTGGAGTGCGCTCTATACTGGGGCACTCATTACATTCATTGGAATCGTTTTTAGAATTTATAAGTTAAGGAAGTTTCTTATGGATCTGAAGAAATGTATTGTTTTCCTAAGTTTATTTGCAATGACCTGAGTATGTAGATTCCATTTGAGGTATGGGGCAATGGGAGGCCGAGGTACTGCATCTGTGGAGTGCGCTCTATACTGGGGCACTCATTACATTCATTGGAATTCGTACAGTTATGTATTTTTATGGAGTAATCATCATTAGGTTGGCCTGTAGTATTGATGCTTGAAGTGACATATTTTGTTTTTTTTCGTGTTAAGGGTAAGCGTGTTTATATCTAAACATTTTTTAACAAAGTTTTTTTTTCAGCTTTTTTAAATACAGCTGACCAATTGTTGTCTTCGAACAGTAAGAGAGTATTTTTTTTCTAGGCTGCAAAAGTTGTTAATATACAGTAAGAACAGAGTTGGTCCGACGCTTCCTTGTGGAATTCTATAGTAGTTGAGCGCTGATTACTGAGGGTATTCTGTATTCCTGTTGTTTGCGTCCATTTAGGTGGCTTTTAAAGAAGTTTAGCTCTTTGTCCGTAATGCCGATTGTTTCTAGTTTTTTAAATACAGCTGACCAATTGTTGTCTTCGAACAGTAAGACAGTATTTTTTTTCTAGGCTGCAAAAGTTGTTAATATACAGTAAGAACAGAGTTGGTCCGACGCTTCCTTGTGGAATTCTATAGTAGTTGAGCGCTGATTACTGAGGGTATTCTGTATTCCTGTTGTTTGCGTCCATTTAGGTGGCTTTTAAAGAAGTTTAGCTCTTTGTCCGTAATGCCGATTGTTTCTAGTTTTTTAAATACAGCTGACCAATTGTTGTCTTCGAACAGTAAGACAGTATTTTTTTTCTAGGCTGCAAAAGTTGTTAATATACAGTAAGAACAGAGTTGGTCCGACGCTTCCTTGTGGAATTCTATAGTAGTTGAGCGCTGATTACTGAGGGTATTCTGTATTCCTGTTGTTTGCGTCCATTTAGGTGGCTTTTAAAGAAGTTTAGCTCTTTGTCCGTAATGCCGATTGTTTCTAGTTTTTTAAATACAGCTGACCAATTGTTGTCTTCGAACAGTAAGACAGTATTTTTTTTCTAGGCTGCAAAAGTTGTTAATATACAGTAAGAACAGAGTTGGTCCGACGCTTCCTTGTGGAATTCTATAGTAGTTGAGCGCTGATTACTGAGGGTATTCTGTATTCCTGTTGTTGGTCTATAGTTGTCGGTATATGTCTTGTTTCCCGATTAGTAGATGTAAATTACGATACTTTGGTTTGGTTAGGTTAGATGGGAAGTAGCCCTGTGTAATGCTTAGGTTTATAAGGTATTCTAGAGTTTATAGCTGCTTTGGAAAGACCCTTCGATCTCTCCAATTGGTCCCTCCAACCATCGCCTTGCCACACTGATCCCAATGATGGACATAAAAGGAAACACAATTATCAAAATAAAAGATAATCAATTTAGTTAATTTAAAAAAGTTAATTAAGATGTTTGTATTGACAGACGATTGTCTTAATATTTTTTCATCTTGCCCTTTCTTATAATAAGATTTTATATAAGCCCCATTTGCTAAAAACTGAATGTTACCCTAACTGTATTTATTATCTACTTGTTTCTTCTTGGGAATAATGATTAATAAGTACATAGTTATGGTTCAAATATTGTCAAATTACCCATCTGCTAACTCATCAAATACGTTTTTTTCTTTCTTTTAGAAATATTTTGTGTTACTTTATGTTTGTGATGACTATATGTTTGCTTCACTCAAATGTAAACTGTTAACCCGATACAGGCTTAGTCCTAGTGAGTTTAATTTTTATGATAAAAAACGTGATTTATGTATTGTGAGATGCAATACATAAATCAATGGGTGTGTGATTTAGCATTCCTTGTAGATGTCACCGGAAATCTAAATTAGATGAATCTTAAATTACAAAAACAGGGACAATTGGTTCATGAACTGCATGGAAATGTCAAAGTTTTTTTGTAATAATCTCGGGTTTTTGGAAAATCAGATAAAAGGTAAAAATTGTTACCATTTTCCCAGTCTATCAACTCATACAAACATTACCTATGAAGATGAACTGAAGGCACTAATACAGATATGCCGACTTCCAAAACAAAGTCTCCACATTCGCTATATTACTTCGCTAAAATCACTAATTATAATTTGTCTTTTTGGCAGCACATACGAGTACACGTGTGAACAGTTTAATTTGTCTTTTTGGCAGCTCATACGAGTACAAGTGTGAACAGTTTAATTTGTCTTTTTGGCAGCTCATACGAGTACACGTGTGAACAGTTTAATTTGTCTTTTTGGCAGCTCATACGAGTACACGTGTGAACAGTTTAATTTGTCTTTTTGGCAGCTCATACGAGTACACGTGTGAACAGTTTAATTTGTCTTTTTGGCAGCTCATACGAGTACAAGTGTGAACAGTTTAATTTGTCTTTTTGGCAGCTCATACGAGTACACGTGTGAACAGTTTAATTTGTCTTTTTGGCAGCTCATACGAGTACACGTGTGAACAGTTTTATTTGTCTTTTTGGCAGCTCATACGAGTACACGTGTGAACAGTTTAATTTGTCTTTTTGGCAGCTCATACGAGTACACGTGTGAACAGTTTAATTTGTCTTTTTGGCAGCTCATACGAGTACACGTGTGAACAGTTTTATTTGTCTTTTTGGCAGCTCATACGAGTACACGTGTGAACAGTTTAATTTGTCTTTTTGGCAGCTCATACGAGTACACGTGTGAACAGTTTAATTTGTCTTTTTGGCAGCTCATACGAGTACACGTGTGAACAGTTTAATTTGTCTTTTTGGCAGCTCATACGAGTACACGTGTGAACAGTTTTATTTGTCTTTTTGGCAGCTCATACGAGTACACGTGTGAACAGTTTAATTTGTCTTTTTGGCAGCTCATACGAGTACACGTGTGAACAGTTTAATTTGTCTTTTTGGCAGCTCATACGAGTACACGTGTGAACAGTTTAATTTGTCTTTTTGACAGCACATACGAGTACGCGTGTGAACAGTTTTTGTTCGATGATGAAACAAACTATATCAAAATTCGAACACGGATGACAAATGAAAATCTCCAAAATTCTAAAACCAACGCCAATATAGATAGTCTCAAAATTCGAGTACAAGGCCAATCTTCACACTAAATTTTGTAATCAGTATATTATAGTGGCTCGGTTCGCTCGTTTCGGGTCGCAAATATACATATAGTACCATTATCATTTTGCACGTAGTTTTGTACTAGAATTTACATTTAATCACGCAGACGTTTTATACCAAATCGCATAGACAAATAAATACCATTCACGTGTAAATAATTGAATATTGTAACAAATTAAGCAACGTAGTAGATTTGAATTGACTAAATAAAATAAACTCCCTCAAAACGTGTGTTAATAACGTTTATTTAATGCTGGATATAAACATGGGGCTAAATTATATTATTATTTCTTTTTAGGCTTTTCCCCATTAAACTCATTTGTCTTATGTCAAAAAGATACATGTTTTTATAACTCATCGTCATGTATGACTATATTCCTGTAACGGTTTTTCTTCCCGGTGACTTTTATAAAATTCCCGGTTCCTTTTGGCTTTTATAAAATATCTAAAATAACATCTCTAAAAAGTATAAGAGTCGCTTTCCGGGTCTGTTTGTTTTTGCGCTTAGTTCTTCTAAACTATTCAACGGAGTTTGATAGGGTTTCATTTAGATAATTTCTTCCTGATGGTTTATATATCATATTATATTTATGAAGATAATAGTCGATGTTTTGTAATCAAGTAGTAAATAAAATATTTTCGGGCGCTTACATTGCCAACGCTAGCTAAACCTTATGAAATACATTAAAATAATGTACTACGGAATTGTATATCTTAAAAAGGCCTATATAAAAGTTAACGGCGGTATATGTTAATCTCCTAAGGAACGCCGGGTACATGTCAGCTAGTCTAATATAAAAGGTAATCTTGAAATTTGAGAGCTCTCAAAGCGATTTCGTTAAAAATTGGTATTCGGGTGGTTATTTGTTTATTAATGGATCATATCCAATAACAACACATTGCAACATATTACACGTTACAGGTTAAATTCTCCAATAGAAATACTACAATACAGGTTAATTACGAAAATTACAGCTATGACAAAAATATGGCATAAAAAAAATAAAGATAATGTCAAGACAGGACCACTGATTGGATGGAGTGCACGACTTCTGCCACTAAATATAACTTGCGCTGACTAAAATCATTAAAACTTGCAGCAAAACATTCATACTTGAGTTGACAAGTCTGGCCATTATAGTTATGGGGTAGAAAATCGTTTTTTTGTCAAAATATGCAATTGCAGCGGTTTTCTTTTCTGTCGTTCTGTAGTCCTGATTAGTACTAAATTCTATATTACTAACGTGGCACTAATTTCTAGCAGAAATTCATTCGTCCAGTGAATTTAAAATAAACTAAGTCATATATTACGTATGCATTCAAAAATGGTTTTAATTTGAATACAAAAATGAATAGGTGATAAGTAATTCCTTGCATACATTCTAATAATTGCTGTTGTATATACAAAGGGGCAAAACTCCACTACGCGAACCTTACTAAATTGCGCGGAGCTGTCAAAAAGCCGTCTATGAGCTAGCCGGGCCTAGCAGCAAAACATCCGCGGTAGCTGGTTTGTATCTACTAGTTATTAGAATACTGTCTTCAATACACCAAATAAAAATAAAGTGATGAAAACAGATAAGCATCTCAATATTTATATGACTAATTACAAATAGTTCAGAATCTCCAGCACCAGTGGGGTGGGTTACTTGGTGTTGTTAAGTTGGGAACCCCTGCTGCGGAATCACCCGTTTAATTGCAACCCCTTTCAAATATCTATCTTGTCTTTGAAACAGCTCGTTTAGTTAATGGTGAGTGGTTTATGAGATCAGTTAGTTGGTTTATTTATGGATCAGTTTAGCACGCTAGTGAGTGGTTTTTTCAGTCAATTTACGGCAAGCTGCAAGGTGCAAATTGCAAACGTGAGTACCGACTTTATTTTAAAGAAATTGATTTCTGGCTGATGTAATTATTTTCCTGTGTTCAGTCTTACTGGTTTGCAACAAACACCATACGAATGTACAATGTTCATACTTACTTTATACTTGAAACATTGCATTATTTGCAATATCAGGTGTTATTATTTGGATTTGATGTTAATCTAGTATGAGCATTTGGTTTTTTTTTGTATATAGTTATATCCATGTATTATGTTACACTTACATAGGTACATAAATTGTCATTTTTTTCTGTAAAAGCCCGATAGGGCCTTAATGAATAATAAACAAATAAATAAATACACAATCAACCAGGGTCGGATATTTCACAGCAGATAAAATGGAAATATTATTTGTTATATGAATGCTTCTACCTACCAAATGATGAACATAATTTCTGCTTATTTCAGCGAGAATTTCTGCAATAACTTCGCAATTCTTCGGCAGTTTCCTACGCCCAGTGGATTTACAGAAGCGGGTCAAGTGCCAAAGATATCCCGGTTCCCGGCAGAGATCTTCAGTGATCGCTGTCGATCTGTCGTGCAGAGCAAGAGGCTGGAATCTGAGAACAGATATAGAACAGGTAACTATTTATCTCTGTCAGGAACAAAGGCTGCACTGACTTTTTCACACGTTCGCTGCAGTGATATAAAGTCATAATAAACGATGAAAAAAAAATGAACCTACCCTAACCTACTTAACCCAGTTAATAAAGTTTTTGTTTCATCACTTTTCATGACTTTATATAACTTTTTAAAGATGTAATGAATTATCATTGTGATGATTTCTCCGGTCACCGCTGAAAAGGGGTGTTTCAATTCAGGTGCTGATAATAAATCCGAGTTTTTATGTGTTTTAGGGTGATGAAAGCTATAAATGAATTAAAAATGTGTTTTTCCTGTGGTATCGATGGCTTAAGTATCATGGTGTATAATCAACACGTTATGTGTTGGCTGGTCCCACAACTCATATTGTTAATCTTAGTTTTAAGAATGGCATATTTCCTTCTCACTGTAAAAATGCCAAGGTTATACCTCTTTTCAAAGGTGGAGATCATGAAAATGTTAATAGTTACAGACCGATATCTTTGCTCAATACTCTCTCAAAAATAATAGAAAGATTGGCTAAGTCAGAATTGGTATCATTCTTACAAAAATACAAAATACTCCGACAACCAATTCGGTTTCAGAGAAAATAGAGGTATGAGTGATTCTGTATTAAAGGTATTGACCAAAGTTATAAACACGCTGGACTATGGCAACAAAGCTATAGTGGTATTTTTGGACTTATCAAAGTCCTTTGATACGGTTTCCCACGAGCTATTTCTTAAGAAATTATTATCTTTAGGCATTAATAATACAGCAATGGGTTGGTTCAGATCTTACCTTAGTGATAGAACACAACAAGTAGAAATAAATAAAATGTTAAGCAACAGTAAATTAATCTCCTTTGGAGTCCCACAAGGTAGTGTGCTCGGGCCAATATTATTTCTGATTTATATAAACGATTTATGCAGTCTAAAAATTCCAAGTAACATTGCTAGTTTTGCAGAAGATGACACTGTAGACAGCGTCAAATACAACAATATCAGTTTTGCTTACATATTATCTTTGTCATATGTATATTTCTTAATCCTTTTCCATTTATAGTGTAATTTTTTTTTTCTCCTTTTTAAAATAATAGTTTATCATATTTTTTTTGCAATTAAATATCAATGTATATCATGGTCACCCTACATGTTTACTACATTATACTGTAATGAATTGGCTGAAATTAGATTAATACGAGGGTGGTCTGAAAAATTTCCGACCTAACAATGAAACAAGGTTTTTTTTTCCTAAGTTTTTTTATTTATTTTTCTAAATAGTCTCCTTGTAAATCTACACTCTTCTCCCAGCGATGCTCCCATCTCTCTAACCCATTCAAATAGTACTCTGCGTTTTTCTCTGCAAAATAATTATTCTCAAAGGTGATGTCAAATGAGGATTGCCTCCTCATTTGACGAAAATCTCTGTCCTCCGAGCGCAGTTTTTAGATTAGGAAAGAAAAAAAAGTCACTTGGGGCTAGATCTGGTGAGTAAGGCGAATGGTCAAGTAGTTCAAACCGTAATTCGTGGATTTTTGCCATGGCAACCGCTGAGGTGTGAGACGGCGCGTTGTCTTGGTGAAACAGGATTATCTATATCTGCAAATGTGGCCGTTTTTTCCGCAATTTCTGCCTTCAGCTTGTCAAGTAATGACGCGTAGTATGCTCCTGTAATAGTTTTTCCTTTTTGAAGATAATCAATTAACATAACTCCATGACTATCCCAAAAAACAATCGCCATCACTTTCCCAGCCGAGAAAACAGTTTTTGCTTTTTTTGGAGCCGGTTCCCCCTTTGCAGTCCACTGTTTTGACTGTATTTTTCTTTTGGGCATATAATGGTGTATCCAAGTTTCATCTACAGTAATTAATGGGTCCCAAAACAAGGAATTATTGCGCCTAAACTGCGCCAACAGAGCGTTGGAAATGTTCATTCGAACACGTTTTTGGTCTAACGTGAGCAAACGCGGCACCCAATGCGCGGACAGCTTTTTCATGTTTAAATCATAAATCTTGATTTAATATGTGACAGTACACATTTTTTGGACATTTTCATAACCTCTGCTATCTCTCTCATTTTAATTCGGCGGTCGTCTAACACTATTTGGTGAAGTTTAGCAATGTTATCGTCAGTACTTGCAGTTTTTGGACGTCCCGAACGTTCATCGTCTCCCAAGCTTAGGCAACGTTTAAATTCAGCTGCCCAAAATTTCACTGTGGTAAATGATGGTGCAGAGTCCCCATACAGAGTCCAACTCATCTTTGATTTGCGTAGTGCCTTTCAAAAACAAATATTTAATAACAGCTCGATACTCAATTTTTCCATTTTCACAAAAACACACACATCGACTCATTCAAACGACTGTCAACTAAAAACTGCGCATTCAAAATGACCGAAACTTTGGTGAGTAACTGTCAAAAGATGCACAACTATATTCACTAGATTTTATTGACGAGTACCGCCATCTTTGCGTTGAGGTCTGAAACTTTTCAGACCACCCTTGAAGGTACCATGTAGGCAAACAATTCTTAGAAACGTTAATGTAACAATATTTTTCTCTTAAATTTACAATCTTTGTGATAAACTCTTTTTTTATTTGTGATAAATCTTTGTAATAAAAATATTTTTATTATTTTGTAAAATTATTAACCTCAGCACAGCTTGTTGGTTGAGGTTCTAAAGTAAAAAAAAATACAGTGTAAAGAAGTAATAAACAACAATATCGGTTTGAGTTAAACGGAACGAAATATTGTTCAATTTTAGTCATTCAATAAAAGTTGTTCAGCTAAAATCGAACTGTCTCAATCCGCCATAACAGATTCAACACTGTCTTGGCAATGAAAAGATACCTGAAGACTGGGGTTAGGAAAGAACTTTGCGTTGCGTTGGCTTCAATCTGTCACAACTTGAAGCTCCTTGCAGCTGATTCTGTTCTGCACAAGATATCCTGCAAATGCAAGAAGGGGTGCAAGTGTAGGGAAGTCGCACTGTTTCGTTGTATGTAGTGTAGTGTATGAAGACGCCAGTTGAGACTTGTATATAGACAAGCATCATTGACGCAGCAGAATAATCTATCTATTAATTCATCTAGGACATAAGTATTGACGGATTGATTGATGTTCTGTCATTCATACTTGATGCACATTAACTATTGACATTACCCCATTACCATGGTTATAAACATATTCCTCTCAATTGCTTATCAAGAGAGACAAATTAGCAACCATTTAAAGAAAATCATTTTTTCATCCAAACAGAAATTATTTTAAAATTTCGGAATGGTAATTATTCCATTTCTAATTAGGATCCACCAGAATTTGGTCAGTGATTGACCGGACTGATACTACATTGTTGTTTACATAGAATAAAGAATAACACTAGAAGTGCCTTATTGAAATTTGAATGGATTTTCCATTTAGCCCAATACCGTCTCATCACAATTAAATTTTGAAAACAAAAAAATTTTGTATTAGAAATTAGGTCTCGATTAGGCAAATATATTTGATCACGAAACACGCCCAGCCGGCGCTTCTTGATTGTTCTTTTTTCTATAGTTGTTAAGTACTAAAACAAAGCTTGAATATAAAGTTCATGATTGTTTTGTGTTTTCAGATAATTCAGAAGAAATGGAAAAACCAAAGGTGGAGAGTTTACTGTTCTCTAAGACACAAAGGGGGAATTCAACCATACTCTACCGAGGCTTTGAATATTCAAAATTTAGGGATATTCAGGGTGGCGTCATCAGTTGGAGGTGTAGGGTGTCCCATTCCACCAGATGCAGGGCATTCTTGAGGACGCGAGCAGATGTCATCATCGGAGACGAGCCTCAACACTGCCATCATTCTAATGCCCAAAAAGCACATGCAAAGTATCTAGTGCATTTGATGAAACTAGAAATGAAGGCAGTCGGTGCTACTCCGAGGAATGTGATTGGAAAAGTTTTATCCGGAGTAAGTGTGGATATTATGCAACACTTGCCTAAGAAAGAATCACTTGTGCGAAATCTTTTTACACATAAATTTACAACTTACATCCCAAATCCAGTTACAATTGCTTTTGATTTCCCGGAGAAGTATTCTGACCTTATTTTGCATGATACGGGTGCAGATGACCCAGAAAGAATATTGGCAATCGGGAATAAAGATATGGTCGCGGAGTTGCGCAAGGATGCGATATATGGAGACGGAACATTTGATAAAGCCCCCAGCATGTTTTACCAGCTCTATACGTGGCACGCTAAGGTGGGAAATTCACATCCACCATGCATCTATTTTCTGTTACGAAAAAATAATATGGATACATACAACAGAATGTTTACCATATTGAAACGGTTGGTACCGAGTATGAGGCCCCGGAAGATTATGCTGGACTTCGAAAAAGCGTGCATGTCTGCAGCTCGTGTCGCTTTTCCGCAAGCAGAAATAAAAGGGTGCTACTTTCATCTGTGTCAGAGTGTTGTAAGGAAAATCTACAGCGCCGGCTTAAAATCAGTGTTTGACTCTGATATTGGTATGAAGTTAAAACTTATGTCTCTACCCGCTCTCTCCTTTGTACCAATATCAGATGTAAAAACTGTTTTTAATCTACTAGCTGCCACGTTTCCGGGTGACGATTCCTACAGCGAAGTTCTCTCCTACTTTGCCTCTACCTACGTCGAAGGGGTTGCCGGGAGACAACCTCTCTTTCCCATCAGAGTTTGGAATCATTTTGAGGCTGCTGCGGAGGGGACTCCCAAAACTATCAATTGTTGTGAAGGTTTTCACAACGCATTAAATTCAATGTTTCAATGTAGTCACCCAAGCATCTGGACCCTGTTAGACGGATTACGAAGAGATATAGCTTGCCAGCTATTATTATTGGCCAATGCCAACACCGGTAGGCCAGCGACGATAAAAAAAAGGTACGAAAAGCTCGGTTTGCAAGTGGCGATGGTTGTGAAAGATTACCATCGCCAAGACAACAAACTGAAGTTTTTACATAGGATGGCAAACCTCCAAAATAATCGCTGACAAGCTATATCTCTTGATTTCAACACCTTAGACGCCCGCCGAACAAATACTTTTAAGTAAATCTCCAGAACTAAACTTGATTCCAGTTTTCTCTAAAGTTAAGTTAACTTTCACTCCCCCCGGACAGTGAAATCTTATAACCTACACCAAAACAAGACGATTTGACGCCACGCGCCGGCAGCTAAGCTTTGCACTAGATAGACGCAAGTTAATGTTGTGTTTCTTTAGTAGTTCCTGCGTTTCAACAGTTTGCTTTTAAGTGAATCTACGTATTAATGATAAACATATTTTGTCTTAATTATCTTCAATCGCTAGTTTCTCTTTTCTTTTTCTCTAGATTAGTTTCGAATTTCTAAAATAAAGCCATTATTTTAGTTAGTTATACCTAATTTGTACAATGGCAAAGTTTAGTGTTGTTGATCATCCGTAAAGGAGGAATACAAGTATGTATAATAACTTCTCTTGAAATTCTGAACCCCCAGGGAAAAAAGCCACCATTGCTTAATTCACCTATTTTGAAACAGGTTAGCTTATATGTGCCTGACAGAACACTCGCGGGAGAATGCGGCAATCAAATAGAGCGACTCGACTGCTCAACGGTTCTGCATTGACCGTCGATATTTTCAACATCACAGTTCAACTATCTTTTATATTTACGTGTACCTCAAATTTGTAATCTTCTCTGTAATATATCGGTGTTTAACTGTTTTATGGAGAACATGTAGAAATAAATACATTCTATTGAATAGGTTCCAAATGCTTGGGTACTGTAATGAAATCTTGGTAAGATGTTTGTTTTGTAAACCTTCACAGCTCTTTGTAACAACCTCAAAATGATTCCCTAGATACGGGTGGAGAACCTCATTGTAGTTATCTTCATACACAAGACTGTTGAAAGTAGCACTCTATTATTCCTGTTTGTGGGAAGCAGCAAGAGTTGCAAATCTACATGCTTTTACACACAGCAGAATCTTTTGAGCAATACATGTATAACATTATGTATCGTATTATTTTTTTGTAGCTAGTTAACAGAAAATGAATGCATGGTGGATATGAAATGCTTTATCGAATGTTCATATCTCTTCTATACTCTGTAATGTATCATTTTATGTACTTCTATAAGTATCCCTAAGCTTGTATCTTTGTACTGGGCCACCAGTTCCCGTGTAGTGTAAAATGAGGTCAGCATAGTTCTCTAGGATAGGAAAAGCTGTTGTAGCTAGATTAAGAATAAAAGGATGTGTCTTTATGTTTTAAAAGTTATCACGTAAGTGACTTTTGGAAAATATCACTATTTACTCGAAGATTAAGTCATCTCAGTCCCAGTATATCGTCGACGGCAATCCATCACCGCGTAAATCATATTTGGCCACTTTTCTTAATATATTTACATCGAAATCGCGGCAAATCTTTTTATTTTTCATGTTCAATTGTCTTTACAATTATGTATTTAAACACATATACGTTTTTAACCGATGTTCAGTAAAATACGGCAAAAGTTTAGACTTACGCTGAAATTTATTCTTGTTGGGAGTTAGGTATATAATATCATTATAGTTTTAAAACACGGGAACGTGGAAACAAATGTTATTTTTTTATTTTTAATAATAATAATATTTTACAACAAAGTAATATTATGTTACATGACATTATTTAGACAAATAAAATAGTAGATAGGTACCTTATCATAAAAGTACACAAAACTATTAGTTACTCAATGACACCGACAATCATCAACGTAAAAATGAAGCTCAGCAATTTTTTTATTTAAAAAAAATAAACTTACATTGTAGGTACCTCGTGTAATATAAAAAATAAACTTATTGATATAGTAATGAATCATAATAGCTATGACAATCTTGCGGTATTACAGATTTCAGTTCCTGTAAATGTTTCCACTTGGATTCTTTTATTTTAATTCTATCTTTGTAAAGTTTTGGAATTTTGGTCGTCGTGGCAATTCGGCAAAATCGTCTTGGAAGTTTGTTTTAAAACGAATTATCCCATCGTATTGTAACACACGTAGGTTATTAACACTTTGATCACTAACTATTCTGCCTGGCCTGATTGAATCGTATAAAAAAGTATTTTTTTGTGCATAATTCAAAAAGAATTCGAATGTCAGTATTTGAACGTCTTATGGCTTATTAGGAGTTTTTCTTTAGTGACTTGAGCATACTGACTTGGTAGGTATATTTCTTGTTTTTTTTTAATTTATTTTCGATTCTACTATGTACTGAATCACATTCCATCAGTGTTGCCAACTCAACTACTTCAAAATATGCTAGAGTGTTGGGAAAAATATGCTAAATTCCTTTAAAAAATGCCAAAAAAAAGCTAACATAAATTTAACTTAAAAATGAAATAAAATATCAATATCTTCATCTTCCTCTTCTTCTTCTTCATTAACAGCAGCTGATGTGGAAGGCTGAGAGACGAAGTCGTAACTTTCTTTGGTCCCAATGCAGCGTAGTACTTCGTCAGGAACAGTGTAAGAATAACAGCACTTTCCTGCTCTCTTTAGGCCAAATCTCACGTACAAAATGGCATTCAGGGTTCTCACCGCCAAACTATTTCGGAGTTTTGTTTTGACCAGACTCATTTGGCTAAATACACGTTCAATGTCCGCATTTGAATGCGGCAATGTTAAGATAGACATTGCAAACTGACATCTTTATATTGCATGACTTCATTCCAAAACTCTACAGTGGAAGTCAAGGATTCCCATTTAATGTGAACTATGTTTCTCCATTGAGACACCAGTTTTTCAATCGTAGGTTCATTTAGTCGGAACTCTTGGCCTATTTTTACAATGGATGCTTTTACTACTGTTTCTCTAAAAATAAGCCAAATAAATATGCTATATGCTAAAAGCATAATAGTTATGCTAAACATGGAGTAATTATGCCAAATTTAGCATATAATATTATGCTAACTTGGCAACTCTGCATTCCATGTAGGTATGTCCCTTCTCTAAGAATTTTTGTGTAATGATGATGTTGAATTTCATGGAGAGACGAAGCAAAGCATTACTGAGGATGACATTCCTATTTTGATAGCCGCATCCATCGCTATAAATTATAACTGGACGAGCAGGGGCTTTGTTTAATTCTCCTACAATGTAATCAATAATGCAGGAGGTGAATACAGATGCCTCCAGTCCGGCGTGGGTTTCGTCAAACCAATATGTCATTACAGCCTTACTTGCCAAATTAAAGACGGTAAAATTATGCACACATAATTTGGTCTTGTAATAAATTGCACTTGCGTTTAAATTTGGCGCCAATTTGACTGCTTGCAAATCGTGAGTGAAAACGAGGAACTTTCCTTCCTTTGCCAGCTGCTTATCTTTAACTTTTTCTTCATGTGCCTTATTTTTACGTACGATGTGTCTTTTCCAAACCTCACCGCTAATATTCCCAACATAAAAATACTCATGTTTTCTTTTTTAAACACATTTTCGAAAGTTCTGCGACTCATGGGACTTCCTACATTTTCCTTACAATAATCTAAATAAATATCATACAGTTGAGCCAAGCTTTTGATTATTGGTTCTAAGTACAGCTTTTTTGTAGATTTACGACAATAGTGCGATTCAAGTTTTGGAAGATCGTGAAAAAACTTCAGTAATAACATTTTTTTAGAATTTTCTCCTGTTGTTCGTCGCCTGTTCTGATTCGTCATGGATGACATCGGAATCATTGCAGATTCTGATTTTTCTGCCCAATACATCACGGTCCATTCCTTAATCCCCAGGGTATTCAAAAACGACATTTTGCAAACTTGGGCTGTAATATTTTCAATGGGCAAAAAATACACCAACGTGCCTTGTCTACGAGAAGCACTTGTTTCCGATCTTCTTTGTTTGGGTTCTTTTTTCATTACATTAGATGCAACAAATTGTTTTCTCTGATCCCAATTTAGTTTTGACCAAAACATTTGGAAAATAGATTCTCTAGAACCTTGGTTAAGTTTGGGACAGTTTCGTAGTTTTGATTGAATGCACATTTTGGATTTGCAAGCTGGACCCATTTGACGAGCTTCTTTAGGCACATCGTGTACCATGTTGAATTTCCCATCTTGCAGTAAACTTCTTCTGTAGCCTAAATAATCTTTCTTCTTGCATCCTCAATTTCTTGTTTAATAATCTTGATGTATCTGCGTGTATGTCGCCATCACTCGGCTGATTTGATGGGGATGCTATTATTTCCGAAGGAGATAATATTATAGTACCTGGTGTAGGAGTACTGTAATCCACCACCTGCATTTCAATTGAAGTTGAATCAACTATAATCTTTTCATTATTTATTATCTCAAAAGATGTTGAATATCTTGGCATATGTATTCAGGAGATACCATCGAGATAAACTCCGCACTGTCTTCTGTTGTTGGTGGCTGATTTTGGGAATAATCAACGGTAGAAAATTCCAAATTATTTATATCAATGTTTTCTATATTTTCATTTGTAGAACATTCACCAACTTTTTTTCCACTGCCCTGTTTGTCAGATAATGTATTTATTCCGAGTTCTTTGCACATGGCATCAACAAATAACTCATCATCGCTAGAATCGAACATTTTGTTACTGAAATAAAAAATAATTAAAATATTTGTTTCGCTATATACTATTAGTAAAGTAATAGTAAAGTATAAAATATAATTATTTGTAAAGTCACAAAAATTAAAAAACAAATCAAATCAGAATGAATCAGCGCGTATCTCACGTACAATGAAACGAATCATTGCGAAGTGTATCAACGCGTAAGTTCATAATGATTAATAATAACGTCTACCGTGTACACAAAACAATGTTTGCAATATATAATTACTTAGTCTCATAATACATACCTTTTGTACAAAAGACATCCGATGAACAGAAAACACATAAATGACGGTTGGTCAACGACTGAGATAGGCGATGATTTTACCCAAACGGAAGGCAAATGAGATGCGCGGTGATACTACTACTTTACTTTGTAGGGCTATTTCCTTTACATTGAAAAAATCCTATAATAATCCCAACGATGTAGGTTTATGAAGATGTTACATACGCGGTGATGGAATGTCGTCGACGATATTCCTTATATTCACAAATGGCACCATAACTTGTTTCGACGGTGTAGAAGTTCTGCCTTTTGCCGATGACTTCAAAAATTATACCAATAAATATCCAATATTAGCGACTATTAACTTATTCCTCAACGTCGATAAAATGTAAGATACTAACATTTTGTCGACGCCTTGGCCCCGTTATCATTTAACTACGCTGTAGATAAAAAAATCTTGGAATTATGTTAAGCATTCAATTAAATGTTGTAAATTACAAATAACTAAAAAGGCACCGGAATTTACAGTCAGATCTATCGAAGGCTTCGATTCATTGGAAGTTGTAAAAATCGTATGCTTGTCAATAGTATACGGCTTTTTTTGTTTTTTATTACTTACTCGTGCAATGTTTGTACTTAATGAAGGTATAAAGTATAATATATGTATAAATTAATTTTGGAATTATGTGAAGCATTCAATTAAATGTTGTAAATTACAAATAACTAAAAAGGCACCGGAATTTACAGTCAGATCTATCGAAGGCTTCGATTCATTGGAAGTTGTAAAAATCGTATGCTTGTCAATAGTATACGGCTTTTTTTGTTTTTTATTACTTACTCGTGCAATGTTTGTACTTAATGAAGGTATAAAGTATAATATATGTATAAATTAATTTTGGAATTATGTGAAGCATTCAATTAAATGTTGTAAATTACAAATAACTAAAAAGGCACCGGAATTTACAGTCAGATCTATCGAAGGCTTCGATTCATTGGAAGTTGTAAAAATCGTATGCTTGTCAATAGTATACGGCTTTTTTTGTTTTTTATTACTTACTCGTGCAATGTTTGTACTTAATGAAGGTATAAAGTATAATATATGTATAAATTAATTTTGGAATTATGTGAAGCATTCAATTAAATGTTGTAAATTACAAATAACTAAAAAGGCACCGGAATTTACAGTCAGATCTATCGAAGGCTTCGATTCATTGGAAGTTGTAAAAATCGTATGCTTGTCAATAGTATACGGCTTTTTTTGTTTTTTATTACTTACTCGTGCAATGTTTGTACTTAATGAAGGTATAAAGTATAATATATGTATAAATTAATTTTTTTCACAGTCCTCGCTAGGATTTCCTGTAGTTTTTAAACTTTTTTATTTAGTTTCAAGTTGTCTTTACATTGTCGTCATAATGTTTGTAAGTTGAATATCACTTTGTTCTCTCAGCCATGTTTTTACTTATGTTTTAAATATATTCATTTCCATTATTTTTTTGTTTGATTTGGTAGAGCATTGTATAATTTTGTAGTATAGAATTTAATACTTCGCTTTTTTTTAATATATTTTATTTAGTTATAAAATTTTACATCTTATACTTAATATAATATAACTAAGCGTACTTAGTAAGAATATATAATTTGTGTGTTTAGTTTAAAAAGAGACAATACATAGAACTTTGATTGGTAGTTAAAACTATAATATTTACAGTTTTTAATATGTTGATAAAATCCCATGTACAAATGGGTGTTAATATAATATGTAATGTAAGTAAGTAAGTAATATACATTCATTTCTATAAATTGAACAATGTTTGTTATAGGTTTGAATCTGTTCGATGACGTACAGGAATATAATGTTTATTATAACATATCAACAATCGCCTTTTTCTGTGAAACTAGGTATTACTATTTGTATACAGAAATTAGTGATAATTCAATGGTAGTCATGAAGGTTATTTGGAGGCCAGTGTCTTTATAAAATATAATGCTTGGTAAAAGTTGCAAGAATGTATAGTTTGTGTGTTGAATAGGTGTGTAATTAGGTACAGTAACGGGCAAGCAAGTGGACTCACTATCTGTACGCGAGATTGCTATAGCAGATCATTATGTTAACCTTTTCGTCCCGGAGAGAAAAAAATCACATAAGATTCGAAGGGGGGTCACTAGAGACCCCAATTTGTTTTGCTTATTAAAGGATGTTAATGGCATAATATTGTGTAATTTGTTTTAGTAATAATTAGGGGGGAGTATATTCGAAGTGTTTCAGAAGTCATTATCAAAATATTTTCATAAATAAAGTCGTAGTTAATATTCTAATGAATTTAGATAATAATGCGCCTTTTTCCATACAAAACAGGGAAGGCGGGCCGATAACGAGCATAACTCCTCGATTCTGAATGTCGACTGGCGATTGGCGATTACAGCGTAGCTAGTTTGTTGCACAGGGTGGTCCGTAAATGATGGATCTATTTATAAATACATATTTTTAAGTTTTAAAAACCTACCACTACTAAACTAGGTACGGATGTTATTTCGAATATTATGGAATATTTAGATGTTAGTGAAGGTTATAATTCCTAATTTATGATATTATGTATTATATTTACATTTAGGGTCAAATCGTAGTGTTTGCCTTACCATAAATAATGGGTTCGTTTGTATGTCGAGGGGTTCGAAATACAACGAATTTTTCGAATATAGTGAAAAAAAAGGTATTTTTAGAACTTAAACGTGGAGTAAATTATATTTTACTGTAACCTCAGATATTCCTGTTTTTGATTTTTCTATATAAAACACCACAACAGTCCCAACTGCTCCTATCCAATCCTCTGGAACCAGTGAGACTATGGCATTCCCAAATGGGGTATGTTGGAGTGGCGGCTCGGAACTTTTAGGTGTACTAGAGTTTTTTTTTATTTTTTTTATAGTGAATACCTCACAAGAGTCCCAACTGCTCCCGTCTGGAGCCAGTGAGACTATGGCATCCCCAATTGGGGGATGTTGTGAGGCTGAAGGTAAGTGGTGAAGGGAAAGAGGAAGGTGGGGAAGTACCTGGCTATTCAGATCTAGTCACTTAACACGGCTAAAGCCATTTGGAGCAACGTTTCAATTCTGAATGGTGGTCTTACACCAGGGCGATACTTTTTTTATTTATTTTTTATAGTGAATACCTCACAAGAGTCCCAACTGCTCCCGTCTGGAGCCAGTGAGACTATGGCATCCCCAATTGGGGGATGTTGTGAGGCTGAAGGTAAGTGGGGAAGGGAAAGAGGAAGGTGAGGAAGTACCTGGCTATTCAGATCTAGTCACTAAACACGGCTAAAGCCATTTGGAGCAACGTTTCAATTCTTAATGGTGGTCTTACACCAGGGCGATACTGAGTATCTTCCACTCTAGAACGTGCCGCAAATAGACTATATATTATTTTAATTAATTAATTGTGAAATAACACAAATCAATCAAATAAAATTTGAAAGAGTGATAATATTACAATTAATAGTAGACCCAAAAGTCACGAGCCGGTACTGGTATTTTGTAAGGCTAAAGGTAGTGGAGAGGGGAAGAAGATGGAGAAGAGGAAGTTGGGGAAATAGCTGGCTATTCAGTACTGGTCACCAAACAAGGTCAAAGTTATTTCAAGCAACAACCTAAATGAATTCTAGTCAGTAAATTGTGAAATATCACAAAGATTAAAATTTACTTGCGCACACCGGGATTTGAACCCGCGACCTCCGGTTTACTAGTCTAGAGCCTTACCCTTCGACAACGGATGCTGTAATATTTATGAAAGAAAAAAATATATAATATCAAGTTGCAGGGCGGTAGATGCTTTCAGTATCGCCCTAGTGAAAGACCACCATGTAGAATCCAAACGTTGCTTGAAATGACTTAAGCCTATATGGTAACTAGATGTGAATATGCATTTACTTCCACCTTTGTCTTACCCATATCCTCCCCCTCGCCATCCCCACTATCTTCAGCCTCACAAAATACCCCAATTGGGGATGCCATAGTTCTACTGGATGGGACTGTTGGGGCTCTTGTGCGGCTTTCACACAAATTAATTAAAACCATAGAATTTTATGATCTAATTTAAAACATTGGTAAATATGCCGTAAGAAACTGCAATAAATACATGCCGACTGATTACATAAATTCTAATATTAAAAGTACAGAATAAATATTTTACAATCCTGAAATAGATATTAATTTATAAACACCATTTCATAAGTAGGTGTGAATGAACTACTTACCAGTCTGAAGATGCCCATAGCAGGGCGAAACTAGTCCGGTTTTGCAGAGAATTATTTACCACGAAAATTAAGAGAATTAGCAACTATAACCCAATATAAAATTTAACAGACGTTTGCGATAGACTTTTTAACCATATAGTACTCTGTTTTTATTCAAGTTCCTTCAAATTACTTAAAAATGAATACAAAATATGTGTCTCTTTCTGACCGATTTCTTTTCCATGTGAGAAACAGAGACAGATATAATTTTAATGTTGTCTCTAAACATGAAACATTTACCGGATGCAAGCTAGACAGGCCGATCTTTGTCCGGCAACTGATCATTTTAGCATCGCAAAAGGAAATACCAGTAGTGCAGTGTACGCGACCGGGAGTTAGCCCTTTCCATAAAATGCAACTTTTACGGTCCAGTTCGTAGCTCGCTGGATCGTTCTCGGTGGTGAGCGGATAGTGGGGATGGGGACGGGGGAATTTTAGCCGATGCTACGAAGCTGAGGTGCGGGGCAGGGGACAGGAATTTTGCCGGAATTTTGTACAAATTATTTAATATCTAAGAAACTAGAAATAAAACATATATTTTTTAAATGCAGATCGATAACCAAATAGTTTTTTTAGGATTAACTAAATTACAGAGTATGTGGTGTAAAAAACAACTTAGATATAGCATAAAACTCTCGTTAGTGTAAGTGTATTCCCCCCGTCCGGTGCGGGAGTGTTAAATAAGATGAGCAAAAAGAACCATTAAAAAAAAAAGAAGAAGATAACTATTTCGTCCCAAAAACGAATTGATAGTCAAATACATTGGAATTCTTCACACAATGAGCAATACAGTACTATTTTGTATAACTAATTTATACGAAAAACGCACTGTGTCATTTTTTGAAAAACCAAATAAAATAATGTACTCTTGAAAAAATAGACAAACACTGATATTTTAGGGAAAACTATGAAAGAGATTTATTGTTTCGAAGATGGAAGAATTCTCAATAATAACTAATAAAAATTATGAAAGTGATCATAGGAAATAATGTCAACATATTAATTAAAAATAAATTAATTGCTAACCGAAAATCTAGTTTTTTTAAAGATAAATTCAAAAGTAGTTTTAATGATAACCCAGGATGAAATAAATAACATTTTGAGAAGAAAACCAAACGTATTCTTTCTCAGATAGTATAAGCCAAATGTTGCACAAATGAGATTCTGTAGGAATGGACAACATGTATGTCTCAGATAGTATAAGCCAAATGTGATTTTAAAGCATCCAACGTTGATCCAGTATAATTACCTCATAGCATGTATGTACCCAATGCAACGCTCACTGAGATTCTGTCAGATAGTTCTCTCAGATAGAATAAGCCAAATGTGATTTTAAAGCATCCAATGTTGATCCAGTATAATTACCTCATAGCATGTATGTACCCAATGCAACGCTCACTGAGATTCTGTAGGAATGGACAACATGTATGTCTCAGATAGTATAAGCCAAATGTGATTTTAAAGCATCCAACGTTGATCCAGTATAATTACCTCATAGCATGTATGTACCCAATGCAACGCTCACTGAGATTCTGTCAGATAGTTCCCTCAGATAGTATAAGCCAAATGTGATTTTAAAGCATCCAATGTTGATCCAGTATAATTACCTCATAGCATGTATGTACCCAATGCAACGCTCACTGAGATTCTGTAGGAATGGACAACATGTATGTCTCAGATAGTATAAGCCAAATGTGATTTTAAAGCATCCAATGTTGATCCAGTATAATTACCTCATAGCATGTATGTACCCAATGCAACGCTCACTGAGATTCTGTCAGATAGTTCCCTAAGATAGTATAAGCCAAATGTGATTTTAAAGCATCCAATGTTGATCCAGTATAATTACCTCATAGCATGTATGTATCCAATGCAACGCTCACTGAGATTCTGTAGGAATGGACAACATGTATGTCTCAGATAGTATAAGCCAAATGTGATTTTAAAGCATCCAATGTTGATCCAGTATAATTACCTCATAGCATGTATGTACCCAATGCAACGCTCACTGAGATTCTGTAGGAATGGACAACATGTATGTCTCAGATAGTATAAGCCAAATGTGATTTTAAAGCATCCAATGTTGATCCAGTATAATTACCTCATAGCATGTATGTACCCAATGCAACGCTCACTGAGATTCTGTCAGATAGTTCTCTCAGATAGTATAAGCCAAATGTGATTTTAAAGCATCCAATGTTGATCCAGTATAATTACCTCATAGCATGTATGTACCCAATGCAACGCTCACTGAGATTCTGTCAGATAGTTCTCTCAGATAGTATAAGCAAAATGTGATTTTAAAGCATCCAACGTTGATCCAGTATAATTACCTCATAGCATGTATGTACCCAATGCAACGCTCACTGAGATTCTGTCAGATAGTTCTCTCAGATAGTATAAGCCAAATGTGATTTTAAAGCATCCAATGTTGATCCAGTATAATTACCTCATAGCATGTATGTACCCAATGCAACGCTCACTGAGATTCTGTAGGAATGGACAACATGTATGTCTCAGATAGTATAAGCCAAATGTGATTTTAAAGCATCCAATGTTGATCCAGTATAATTACGTCATAGCATGTATGTACCCAATGCAACGCTCACTGAGATTCTGTAGGAATGGACAACATGTATGTCTCAGATAGTATAAGCCAAATGTGATTTTAAAGCATCCAATGTTGATCCAGTATAATTACCTCATAGCATGTATGTACCCAATGCAACGCTCACTGAGATTCTGTAGGAATGGACAACATGTATGTCTCAGATAGTATAAGCCAAATGTGATTTTAAAGCATCCAACGTTGATCCAGTATAATTACCTCATAGCATGTATGTACCCAATGCAACGCTCACTGAGATTCTGTCAGATAGTTCCCTCAGATAGTATAAGCCAAATGTGATTTTAAAGCATCCAATGTTGATCCAGTATAATTACCTCATATACAACAATACCTATAATCGAGTGACAGCTGTGTTTTGATCTGCTCCCGAAATAAATAGTTAACAATCTGGTACAGCGAGAAAATTTCCCCGTGGATGTGTCAAATCCGATGAGAATTGTTAGTTTTACTAAGTCAGTGTTCGATTTGTCAGTGATTGACCAGTGAATAAATAATTATCAGTATTTTAAAATCGAAAAATTAACAGTACATCTCAAGTCAACCAAAAGGGTAAAAGAGGCAGTGTTTGACCTACAGTGTCTACCAAAATGGCAAATTCAGAAAAAAATCTGAGAAGCAAAGGACAAACGACAGCTGCTAACCTTTCATCTGAGCCCCACGTTTTAAACTTCGACAATCTGCTGGAAAAAATTGAGATGAAAATGGAAAAAAAATTGGAATTATTTAAACAAGCAATAATAAAGAAAATAGATGATGAAAATCAAGAAACAGAAACACAAGGGACTTCATCAGCCGTCAGTACGATGACATTCATCTTAAGATGGAGACCATTATCAAACTGGTTTCGGAAGTTGAATTAATGAGAAAGGAGCTAACGGAAAAGGACAGAATAATAAAGAGCCTGGAAGTCAGACTGGCAGAAGTGGAGCAAGTAACTCATGAAGACACCCTTGAATTTACAGGGATCGAAGTAAAAGAGGGTGAGCAGCCTGCAGAAATGATTAAACGGGTTGCCGCAGTCTCAGGAATCGAATTAAAAAGCGATGACATCCTCGACATCAAGAAAATTCCGGACCGACGACCTGGAGTCCCCCCAAAACTCCACGTCAGATTTACTAACCCCCAAAAAAGACGACAAATTCTACTGAACAAAAGGCAACTTAATACAATTACAGCACAAGGAAACGGATTCCAGAAGATTTTTGTTGGTGAAATCCTTGGTCACTATTTCAAAGATCTTCTGTGGAGGTCTAAAACAAGGGCAAAAGAAATGGGCTTCAAATATGTCTGGTACAAAGACTGTAAAATAATGATTAGGAAAAATGACGGCGACAGACAAATACACTACATCAAACATTCTGATGATAAAAAAATTGATTAGTTTCTTTGATTGAGAGCCCCACTTTTACCGGTCATTCACTGGGTCGATTCCCCCAATATTGGTGAGTCATATCTTTTATGCTTATTTTCGCACTGTAACAATAATGAACTCCTGCACTAGCAATGAAAGGTTGAAACCCCCAGTGATGGCCACGGATTAGTGGAGCTCTCATTCAAGGGAATTAAACAATTCTTTTTTTTGTTTAGTATAAATTTTATAATGGCTATTAACTTTAATCGCATGTATGCAGAACATGGTGATCAAATCAACCCTTTTACTACTTCAGATGCCAAAATTTGCAAATATCTTATAGCAGAGGTAAAAAACACTACAATTATGCACCAAAATATTAGGTCAATTAATAAAAACTTTAACGAACTCCAGATACAGCTTAACCACCTTAATATAGACTTTGATATAATTATTCTCACGGAATGTTGGTTGTCAAACATTTATACTCCAAAATTAATAAATCACTACTCTTCCTTCAATTCGACAAAACATGATAGCCAGAACGATGGAGTCGTGGTATACACAAAAAATGATCTTAACCCCATTGTAACGGAAATAGACATTATTGGCGCGAACTGTTTGCAAATAACATACAATAATGACACTTGCATTCTAGCAATATACCGCTCTCCTTCGAATCGTAATATTACACCATTTCTAAATAGTCTTAATAGCATATTATCCAATCTTTCCCATACTAAAAATTTGATAATTATGGGAGATTTAAATATCAACATACTCCCAAACAATTCACATCACCAATGTCATGACTACCTAAACATGTTAGAATTCCATGGATTAATTAGTACCATCAATACACCAACAAGAATAGTCAATGAATCAACTTCATGTATTGATCACATAATGGTCAAAACTAATAAACAAAACAAAAGCATCATTTACAAATCAACAATTACAGATCACTACACAACAATCTTCACTTTGCAATCCGACACCACAAAAAATAGACGAGATCAGTCTCTTATATACAATAATATTAACTTTGAAAATTTAAAAGCCTCAATTAAAAATAAATCTTGGCAAGAGCTTTTCCAAATAAAAAACTCAGATGATGCATGGATATATTTTGTTGACTTTCTGAAAAATGAATTAAGTAATAATACCACAATTTTGTCAAAAAAAATTCCAAACAAAATTAAACCCTTGAAATCATGGATAAGTCATTCAATCATCAACTGCATTCGTAGAAGAAACGCACTACACAAAAAAGTGAAAGAAAATCCATATGACATAATAACAATAAACATCTACAAAAGATACAGAAATACGTGCGGTGACGTCATCAGAAAGGCAAAAGAAATCTATTACGGAGTCAAAATCAAAGAAAGCAACAACGATCCCAAAAAAATATGGCAAATTTTAAGAGAAGCCACAAATACACAAAACACTAAAGACAAACAAGACATAAGTAAACTCTGCATTGATGGAGAAATTATTGATACCTCAAAAAACCCAAAGCTCGTTGCGGATCACATCAATAATTTTTTTATTAATATTGGGTCACATCTTGCTTCTCGTCTACCAAATTGTGGGAATGCTCAAACTTCTGAAATAGGACTCCAATTTTCTCAAAGAAGATTTAACTTTCAAAAAGTGTCTGGGGAAGAGATTCTAAAAATAATTAATTCCCTAAAAAACACGTCTAGTGCCGGAGTTGATGGGTTATCAACCAAGATTTTAAAAACGCTGTCTACGGAAATTGCATTGCCCCTAGAACACTTAATAAACTCTAGTATCACTCAGGGCCACTTCCCCTCAAACCTGAAACAAGGTATTGTTATTCCTATACATAAAACAGGTAACAAGACAGACATAAACAACTACAGACCAATAACTCTACTAACTAGTCTATCTAAAGTATTTGAAAAGGTTGTCAATGCACAGTTGGTAAAATTTCTCGTGAGCCATAAACTGATTTCAGAAAATCAATACGGGTTTCAAGAAAACAAGAGTACCTCAGACGCTATTGCTGCTGTCACTGATTTCATTGTTAAAAACCTTGATAAAAGCAAAAAATGTATTTCAATCTTCTTAGACCTATCTAAAGCCTTTGATACCATATCGCACAGTAAATTAACAAATAAACTTGAAAAAATCGGTATTGCGGACAACGAACTTAAATTCTTTAAAAGCTACCTTAATGGGCGTAAGCAACAAGTTAAAATAAATAACATATTAAGCAACACCTGCTCAACTAATTATGGTATACCACAAGGAAGCATATTAGGACCGATTTTGTTCCTGGTGTATATTAACGACTTATGTAACATTAATATTCAGGGGAAAATAGTTAGTTTTGCCGATGACACTGTTCTTCTGTTTGAAGCTGACACTTGGCCAGCTGTCTACAAAAAAGCTGAAACGGACATAAGCATTGTAAAAAAATGGTTGGATACTAATACGCTCACACTGAATGCCGAGAAAACCAAATACATCACATCAAGCATTAATATTACAGGTCAACCTCATGACGATGCCTCTATTAGAATACACACATGTTTGAATTCTGAAGAATGTTGTCAGTGTCCCTACATTGAGCGCACTGCTCAGATAAAGTACCTCGGCCTCACCATTGATCCATACTTCAAATGGAATCTTCACACTCAAAGTATTGCAAACAAAATAAGAAAAACCATGCACTTCTTCAGAACGATACGAAACTTCCTCAACTTACAACACTTGAAAATGGTTTATTTTGCACTCTGTCAATCTATTATTGAGTATGGTATCATAGCGTGGGGAGGTGGAACTTCATCTGCACTAGACCCAATCATAAGGGCACAGAAAACTATTATAAAAATAATTCTTAGGCTTCCTCTAATTACTGACTCGAACTTGATCTTTAAAATTATGAATGTGTTTGATGTTCGGCAGACATACGCAAAAACAATACTCACTCACCTATACACAAATAAACATACATACTACGAAAAAAGATCTAATACTCGCTGTACTCGAAGCAATAACAAAGACTTACTTCAAATTCCTGTAACGCACACTACTTTTGGACAACGAAATTTTAGATATCTTGCGACTAGACTTTATAACATTCTTCCTGATAAAATAAAAACATGTCATTCACAAAAAAATTTCAAAGATAGCGTAAAAATTTGGATTAAAAGTAATGATAGGGCCTTTACCGGTGCACTCATCCAAATTCGCAGTCATTGATGCAACCTAATTATTGTATGTATTTTCATATAATTGTAGGTATATTATTAGGACTAGAAACGAACTTGGTAAATGATGTATTGATATTGATGCTACCTAACTATTGAGTGTTCATATTTTTATATAATTGTAGGTACGTTATAGTACTATAAATAAACTTGGTAGATAGCTGCCTCAACACAGGCTAAGCCTAGTGAGGCGGGCTATGATAAACCTTAACATATAACTACATTAACATTTCTATTATTTACATTTATTTTACCTACTGTTTATATATTAATTTCCATTGATAAAATTATATACTCTTCTAATTTATAAACCAATGTACACAAAACAGTCTTACATGTATTTCCATAGTTATAGTTTGAAAATTTGTCACAATAAAGATATTTATTATTATTATTATTATTATTATAGCATGTATGTACCCAATGCAACGCTCACTGAGATTCTGTCAGATAGTTCTCTCAGATAGTATAAGCCAAATGTGATTTTAAAGCATCCAACGTTGATCCAGTATAATTACCTCATAGCATGTATGTACCCAATGCAACGCTCACTGAGATTCTGTCAGATAGTTCCCTCAGATAGTATAAGCCAAATGTGATTTTAAAGCATCCAATGTTGATCCAGTATAATTACCTCATAGCATGTATGTACCCAATGCAACGCTCACTGAGATTCTGTCAGATAGTTCTCTCAGATAGTATAAGCCAAATGTGATTTTAAAGCATCCAATGTTGATCCAGTATAATTACCTCATAGCATGTATGTACCCAAGACAATAATATATTAAAATGTTATTAATCCAAAGACTTCAGAAACTCTCGGAACTGACGGTGAAGGGGTTGACCCTTCGACTTAATAAAGTTTACTGTTTTGATGACCACCTTCGTGGCATGATCCATTTTAAGGTACTTGGAACATAAATTCGGCTGATGAATAATACACTGAACATTTAGCACCGAAATATTACCAACTTTGCAGGCCTCATTTTCTATCAATTTTATTAAAACTTTGTGTTTCCCAACGCATTCCTGAAGAACTTGCTACCATCAATAAAATAACCTGATCTGGGTACCAGGACATAATTAATTACAACTTGATTTAGACGCAATATCTTCATGGGCAGATGAGTAAAAAAATGGGTCACTATGACTTATACGCGTTCCAAAAACCCAATCAAATTAGAATATAAACTAAATGGTGAAATATTTTCGTCGGTAAAATTCATAAGGGACCTCGGGGTTGCATTTGATCCCAAACATACTTTTTCAGATCATATACTGGAATTGGTATCGTCTTGTTATAAACTTGTTGGATTTGTGATAAGAATAAGCAAACAATTCTCCAAGCCATCGATGTTTAACTGCCTTATACGATCTAAATTAGAATACGCTTCTGCTGTCTGGGCCCCATACCAGCAAAAATACATACAACTATTAGAACAAACATACTTTTTCAGATCATATACTGGAATTGGTATCGTCTTGTTATAAACTTGTTGGATTTGTGATAAGAATAAGCAAACAATTCTCCAAGCCATCGATGTTTAACTGCCTTATACGATCTAAATTAGAATACGCTTCTGTTGTCTGGGCCCCATACCAGCAAAAATACATACAACTATTAGAACAAACATACTTTTTCAGATCATATACTGGAATTGGTATCGTCTTGTTATAAACTTGTTGGATTTGTGATAAGAATAAGCAAACAATTCTCCAAGCCATCGATGTTTAACTGCCTTATACGATCTAAATTAGAATAAGCTTCTGCTGTTTGGGCCTCATACCAGCAAAAATACATACAACTATTAGAACAAACATACTTTTTCAGATCATATACTGGAATTGGTATCGTCTTGTTATAAACTTGTTGGATTTGTGATAAGAATAAGCAAACAATTCTCCAAGCCATCGATGTTTAACTGCCTTATACGATCTAAATTAGAATACGCTTCTGCTGTCTGGGCCCCATACCAGCAAAAATACATACAACTATTAGAACAAACATACTTTTTCAGATCATATACTGGAATTGGTATCGTCTTGTTATAAACTTCTTGGATTTGTGATAAGAATAAGCAAACAATTCTCCAAGCCATCGATGTTTAACTGCCTTATACGATCTAAATTAGAATACGCTTCTGCTGTCTGGGCCCCATACCAGCAAAAATACATACAACTATTAGAACAAAAATACTTTTTTCAGATCATATACTGGAATTGGTATCGTCTTGTTATAAACTTGTTGGATTTGTGATAAGAATAAGCAAACAATTCTCCAAGCCATCGATGTTTAACTGCGTTATACGATCTAAATTAGAATACGCTTCTGCTGTCTGGGCCCCATACCAGCAAAAATACATACAACTATTAGAACAATATATGGGGATAGAACGTCTAGACGTTAGGAGAAATATTGCAATGGTGTTAGTGGCGCACAAGCTGCTAAATGGGCACATTTGCAATCCAGATATTCTGGAACGAATTTCTTTTTATGTCCCTGATAATTTCATCAGAGCTAGACAGCACAGATTATTTATTTTTCCAAGGGGCAGGACCAACCTACCAATGATCATGCCTTTGGGGAGAATAACTACTTTGTTAAATCACATTTCTTCTGTGATTGACATTTTCAATTTGAACCAAAGAGAATTTAAGACGGCAATAAGCATACTATTTAACAAATCTGGTTAATCAGATAGTATTGATGTACTTACCCATGCAAATAAATGTATGTACTTACTTCTTATAAACTGTAATTTATAAACTGTTATTTGTGAAATGTAAATGGCTTATACTGTTTTTCACAATAAATCAATAAATAAATAAATAAATAAACAAACATACTTTTTCAGATCATATACTGGAATTGGTATCGTCTTGTTATAAACTTGTTGGATTTGTGATAAGAATAAGCAAACAATTCTCCAAGCCATCGATGTTTAACTGCCTTATACGATCTAAATTAGAATACGCTTCTGCTGTCTGGGCCCCATACCAGCAAAAATACATACAACTATTAGAACAAACATACTTTTTCAGATCATATACTGGAATTGGTATCGTCTTGTTATAAACTTGTTGGATTTGTGATAAGAATAAGCAAACAATTCTCCAAGCCATCGATGTTTAACTGCCTTATACGATCTAAATTAGAATACGCTTCTGTTGTCTGGGCCCCATACCAGCAAAAATACATACAACTATTAGAACAAACATACTTTTTCAGATCATATACTGGAATTGGTATCGTCTTGTTATAAACTTGTTGGATTTGTGATAAGAATAAGCAAACAATTCTCCAAGCCATCGATGTTTAACTGCCTTATACGATCTAAATTAGAATACGCTTCTGCTGTCTGGGCCCCATACCAGCAAAAATACATACAACTATTAGAACAAACATACTTTTTCAGATCATATACTGGAATTGGTATCGTCTTGTTATAAACTTGTTGGATTTGTGATAAGAATAAGCAAACAATTCTCCAAGCCATCGATGTTTAACTGCCTTATACGATCTAAATTAGAATACGCTTCTGCTGTCTGGGCCCCATACCAGCAAAAATACATACAACTATTAGAACAAACATACTTTTTCAGATCATATACTGGAATTGGTATCGTCTTGTTATAAACTTGTTGGATTTGTGATAAGAATAAGCAAACAATTCTCCAAGCCATCGATGTTTAACTGCCTTATACGATCTAAATTAGAATACGCTTCTGTTGTCTGGGCCCCATACCAGCAAAAATACATACAACTATTAGAACAAACATACTTTTTCAGATCATATACTGGAATTGGTATCGTCTTGTTATAAACTTGTTGGATTTGTGATAAGAATAAGCAAACAATTCTCCAAGCCATCGATGTTTAACTGCCTTATACGATCTAAATTAGAATACGCTTCTGCTGTCTGGGCCCCATACCAGCAAAAATACATACAACTATTAGAACAAACATACTTTTTCAGATCATATACTGGAATTGGTATCGTCTTGTTATAAACTTCTTGGATTTGTGATAGAGAAAATGGCCACCAAAGTTCGAACCCAAATCTTACATTTATGCCCGTAAAAATGATAATTTCTTCCCAATTTCAACTATATTTAGATTTTGTTATTGATTCTAATTCAGACCATCAAGTTTACTTCAATTCGAAATTTCATTCCGTTTTGTGTCATGATTTCCGAGAAAATGGCCATCAAAGTTCGAACCCAATTCTTACATTTATGCCATGATAATTTTTTCCCAATTTCAACTATATTTAGATTTTGTTATTGATTCTAATTCAGACCATCACGTTTACTTCGAATTCGAAATTTCCTTCCGTTTTGTGTCATGATTTCCGAGAAAATGGCCATCAAAGTTCGAACCCAAGTCTTACATTTATGCCATGATAATTTTTTCCCAATTTCAACTATATTTAGATTTTGTTATTGATTCTAATTCAGACCATCACGTTTACTTCGAATTCGAAATTTCATTCCGTTTTGTGTCATGATTTCCGAGAAAATGGCCATCAAAGTTCGAACCCAAGTCTTACATTTATGCCCGTAAAAATGATAATTATTTCCCAATTTCAACTATAATTAGATTTTGTTATTGATTCTAATTCAGACCATCACGTTTACTTCGAATTCGAAATTTCATTCCGTTTTGTGTCATGATTTCCGAGAAAACTGCCATCAAAGTTCGAACCCAAGTCTTACATTAATGCCCGTAAAAATGATATTTTTTTCCCAATTTCAACTATATTTAGATTTTGTTATTGATTCTAATTCAGACCATCATGTTTACATCGAATTCTAAATTTCATTCCGTTTTGTGTCATCATATAAGAGAAAATGGCCATCAAAGTTCGAACCTAACCCAATTTATGCCCGTAAAAATGATAATTTTTTCCCAATTTCAACTATATTTAGATTTTGTTATTAATTTTAATTCAGACCATCACTTTTACTTCGAATTCGAAATTTCATTCCGTTTTGTGTCATGATTTCCGAGAAAATGGCCATCAAAGTTCGAACCCAAGTCTTCTATTTATGTCCGTAAAAATGGTAATTTTTTCCCAATTAACACTATATTTAGATTTTGTTATTTATTCTAATTTAGACCATCACGTTTACTTAGAATTCGAAATTTCATTCCGTTTTGTGTCATGATATCAGAGAATATGGCCATCAAAGTTCGAACCCAACCCAATTTATGCCCGTAAAAATGATTATTTTTTCCCAATTTCAACTATATTTAGATTTTGTTATTGATTCTAATTCAGACCATAACGTTAACTTCAATTCGAAATTTCATTCCGTTTTGTGTCATGATTTCCTAGAAAATGGCCATCAAAGTTCGAACCCAAGTCTTACATTAATGCCCGTAAAAATGATATTTTTTTCCCAATTTCAACTTTATTTAGATTTTGATATTGATTCTAATTCAGACCATCACGTTTACTTCGAATTCGAAATTTCATTCCGTTTTGTGTCATGATATCAGAGAAAATGGCCATCAAAGTTCAAACCCAAGTCTTACATTTATGCCCGTAAAAATGATAATTTTTTCCCAATTTCAACTTTATTTAGATTTTGTTATTAATTTTAATTCAGACCATCACGTTTACTTCGAATTCGAAATTTCATTCCGTTTTGTGTCATGATTTCCGAGAAAATGGCAATCAAAGTTCGAACCCAAGTCTTACATTAATGCCCGTAAAAATGATATTTTTTTCCCAATTTCAACTTTATTTAGATTTTGATATTGATTCTAATTCAGACCATCACGTTTACTTCGAATTCGAAATTTCATTCCGTTTTGTGTCATGATATCAGAGAAAATGGCCATCAAAGTTCAAACCCAAGTCTTACATTTATGCCCGTAAAAATGATAATTTTTTCCCAATTTCAACTATATTTAGATTTTGTTATTGATTCTAATTCAGACCATCACTTTTACTTCGAATTCGAAATTTCATTCCGTTTTGTGTTATGATTTCTGAGAAAATGGCCATCAAAGTTCGAACCCAAGTCTTCTATTTATGTCCGTAAAAATGATAATTTTTTCCCAATTTCAACTATATTTAGATTTTGTTATTGATTCTTATTCAGACCATAACGTTAACTTCAATTCGAAATTTCATTTCGTTTTGTGTCATGATTTCCTAGAAAATGGCCATCAAAGTTCGAACCCAAGTCTTACATTAATGCCCGTAAAAATGATATTTTTTTCCCAATTTCAACTTTATTTAGATTTTGATATTGATTCTAATTCAGACCATCACGTTTACTTCGAATTCGAAATTTCATTCCGTTTTGTGTCATGATATCAGAGAAAATGGCCATCAAAGTTCAAACCCAAGTCTTACATTTATGCCCGTAAAAATGATAATTTTTTCCCAATTTCAACTATATTTAGATTTTGTTATTAATTTTAATTCAGACCATCACTTTTACTTCGAATTCGAAATTTCATTCCGTTTTGTGTCATGATTTCCGAGAAAATGGCCATCAAAGTTCGAACCCAAGTCTTCTATTTATGTCCGTAAAAATGGTAATTTTTTCCCAATTAACACTATATTTAGATTTTGTTATTGATTCTAATTCAGACCATCACGTTTACTTCGAATTCGAAATTTCATTCCGTTTTGTGTCATGATATCAGAGAATATGGCCATCAAAGTTCGAACCCAACCCAATTTATGCCCGTAAAAATGATTATTTTTTCCCAATTTCAACTATATTAAGATTTTGTTATTGATTCTAATTCAGACCATAACGTTAACCTCAATTCGAAATTTCATTCCGTTTTGTGTCATGATTTCCTAGAAAATGGCCATCAAAGTTCGAACCCAAGTCTTACATTAATGCCCGTAAAAATGATATTTTTTTCCCAATTTCAACTTTATTTAGATTTTGATATTGATTCTAATTCAGACCATCACGTTTACTTCGAATTCGAAATTTCATTCCGTTTTGTGTCATGATATCAGAGAAAATGGCCATCAAAGTTCGAACCCAAGTCTTACATTGATGCCCGTAAAAATGATAATTTTTTCCCAATTTCAACTATATTTAGATTTTGTTATTGATTCTTATTCAGACCATAACGTTAACTTCAATTCGAAATTTCATTTCGTTTTGTGTCATGATTTCCTAGAAAATGGCCATCAAAGTTCGAACCCAAGTCTTACATTAATGCCCGTAAAAATGATATTTTTTTCCCAATTTCAACTTTATTTAGATTTTGATATTGATTCTAATTCAGACCATCACGTTTACTTCGAATTCGAAATTTCATTCCGTTTTGTGTCATGATATCAGAGAAAATGGCCATCAAAGTTCAAACCCAAGTCTTACATTTATGCCCGTAAAAATGATAATTTTTTCCCAATTTCAACTATATTTAGATTTTGTTATTAATTTTAATTCAGACCATCACGTTTACTTCGAATTCGAAATTTCATTCCGTTTTGTGTCATGATTTCCGAGAAAATGGCAATCAAAGTTCGAACCCAAGTCTTACATTGATGCCCGTAAAAATGATAATTTTTTCCCAATTTCAACTATATTTAGATTTTGTTATTGATTCTAATTCAGACTATCACTTTTACTTCGAATTCGAAATTTCATTCCGTTTTGTGTCATGATTTCCGTAAAAATGGCCATCAAAGTTCGAACCCAAGTCTTACATTTATGCCCGTAAAAATGATAATTATTTCCCAATTTCAACTATATTTAGATTATGTTATTGATTCTAATTCAGACCATAACGATTACTTCGAATTCGAAATTTCATTCCGTTTTGTGTCATGATTTCCGAGAAAATGGCCATCAAAGTTCGAACCCAACCCAATTTATGCACGTAAAAATGATAATTTTTTCACAATTTCAACTTTATTTAGATTTTGTTATTGATTCTAATTCAGACCATCACGTTTACTTCGAATTCGAAATTTCATTCCGTTTTGTGTCATGATTTCCGAGAAAACTGCCATCAAAGTTCGAACCCAAGTCTTACATTTATGCCCGTAAAAATGATAATTTTTTCCCAATTTCAACTATATGTAGATTTTGTTATTAATTCTAATTCAGACCATCACGTTTACTTCGAATTCGAAATTTTATTCCGTTTTGTTTCATGATTTCCGTGAAAATGGCCATCAAAGTTCGAACCCAAGTCTTACATTTATGCCCGTAAAAATGATAATTTTTTCCCAATTTCAACTATATGTAGATTTTGTTATTAATTCTAATTCAGACCATCACGTTTACTTCGAATTCGAAATTTTATTCCGTTTTGTGTCATGATTTCCGTGAAAATGGCCATCAAAGTTCGAACCCAAGTCTTACATTTATGCCCGTACAAATGATAATTATTTCCCAATTTCAACTATATTTAGATTTTGTTATTGATTCTAATTCAGACCATAACGATTACTTCGAATTCGAAATTTCATTCCGTTTTGTGTCATGATATCAGAGAAAATGGCCATCAAAGTTCGAACCCAAGTCTTACATTTATGCCCGTAAAAATGATAATTTTTTCCCAATTTCAACTATATTTAGATTTTGTTATTGATTCTAATTCAGACCATAACGATTACTTCGAATTCGAAATTTCATTCCGTTTTGTGTCATGATATCAGAGAAAATGGCCATCAAAGTTCGAACCCAACCCAATTTATGCCCGTAAAAATGATAATTTTTTCACAATTTCAACTTTATTTAGATATTGTTATTGATTCTAATTCAGACCATCACGTTTACTTCGAATTCGAAATTTCATTCCGTTTTGTGTCATGATTTCCGAGAAAACTGCCATCAAAGTTCGAACCCAAGTCTTACATTTATGCCCGTAAAAATGATAATTTTTTCCCAATTTCAACTATATTTAGATTTTGTTATTGATTCTAATTCAGACCATCACGTTTACTTCGAATTCGAAATATCATTCCGTTTTGTGTCATGATTTCCGAGAAAATGGCCATCAAAGTTCGAACCCAAGTCTTACATTTATGCCCGTAAAAATGATAATTTTTTCAGAATTTCAACTATATGTAGATTTTGTTATTGATTCTAATTCAGACCATCACGTTTACTTCGAATTCGAAATTTAATTCCGTTTTGTGTCATGATTTCCGTGAAAATGGCCATCAAAGTTCGAACCCAAGTCTTACATTTATGCCCGTAAAAATGATAATTATTTCCCAATTTCAACTATATTTAGATTTTGTTATTGATTCTAATTCAGACCATCACGTTTACTTCGAATTCGAAATTTCATTCCGTTTTGTGTCATGATATCAGAGAAAATGGCCATCAAAGTTCGAACCCAACCCAATTTATGCCCGTAAAAATGATAATTTTTTCCCAATTTAAACTTTATTTAGATTTTAATATTGATTCTAATTCAGACCATCACGTTTACTTCGAATTCGAAATTTCATTCCGTTTTGTGTCATGATTTCCGAGAAAACTGCCATCAAAGTTCGAACCCAAGTTTTACATTTATGCCCGTAAAAATGATAATTTTTTCCCAATTTCAACTATATGTAGATTTTGTTATTAATTCTAATTCTGACCATCACGTTTACTTCGAATTCGAAATTTAATTCCGTTTTGTGTCATGATTTCCGTGAAAATGGCCATCAAAGTTCGAACCCAAGTCTTACATTTATGCCCGTAAAAATGATAATTATTTCCCAATTTCAAATATATTTAGATTTTGTTATTGATTCTAATTCAGACCATAACGATTACTTCGAATTCGAAATTTCATTCCGTTTTGTGTCATGATTTCCGAGAAAATGGCCATCAAAGTTCGAACCCAAGTCTTACATTTATGCCCGTAAAAATGATAATTATTTCCCAATTTCAAATATATTTAGATTTTGTTATTGATTCTAATTCAGACCATAACGATTACTTCGAATTCGAAATTTCATTCCGTTTTGTGTCATGATTTCCGAGAAAATGGCCATCAAAGTTCGAACCCAACCCAATTTATGCCCGTAAAAATGATAATTTTTTCCCAATTTAAACTTTATTTAGATTTTAATATTGATTCTAATTCAGACCATCACGTTTACTTCGAATTCGAAATTTCATTCCGTTTTGTGTCATGATTTCCGAGAAAACTGCCATCAAAGTTCGAACCCAAGTTTTACATTTATGCCCGTAAAAATGATAATTTTTTCCCAATTTCAACTATACTTAGATTTTGTTATTGATTCTAATTCAGACCATCACGTTTACTTCGAATTCGAAATTTCATTCCGTTTTGTGTCATGATTTCCGAGAAAATGGCCATCAAAGTTCGAACCCAAGTTTTACATTTATGCCCGTAAAAATGATAATTTTTTCCCAATTTCAACTATACTTAGATTTTGTTATTGATTCTAATTCAGACCATCACGTTTACATCGAATTCGAAATATCATTCCGTTTTGTGTCATGATTTCCGAGAAAATGGCCATCAAAGTTCGAACCCAAGTTTTACATTTATGCCCGTAAAAATGATAATTTTTTCCCAATTTCAACTATACTTAGATTTTGTTATTGATTCTAATTCAGACCATCACGTTTACATCGAATTCGAAATATCATTCCGTTTTGTGTCATGATTTCCGAGAAAATGGCCATCAAAGTTCGAACCCAAGTCTTACATTTATGCCCGTAAAAATGATAATTTTTTCCGAATTTCAACTATATGTAGATTTTGTTATTGATTCTAATTCAGACCATCACGTTTACTTCGAATTCGAAATTTAATTCCGTTTTGTGTCATGATTTCCGTGAAAATGGCCATCAAAGTTCGAACCCAAGTCTTACATTTATGCCCGTAAAAATGATAATTATTTCCCAATTTCAACTATATTTAGATTTTGTTATTGATTCTAATTCAGACCATCACGTTTACTTCGAATTCGAAATTTCATTCCGTTTTGTGTCATGATATCAGAGAAAATGGCCATCAAAGTTCGAACCCAACCCAATTTATGCCCGTAAAAATGATAATTTTTTCCCAATTTAAACTTTATTTAGATTTTAATATTGATTCTAATTCAGACCATCACGTTTACTTCGAATTCGAAATTTCATTCCGTTTTGTGTCATGATTTCCGAGAAAACTGCCATCAAAGTTCGAACCCAAGTTTTACATTTATGCCCGTAAAAATGATAATTTTTTCCCAATTTCAACTATATTTAGATTTTGTTATTGATTCTAATTCAGACCATCACGTTTACTTCGAATTCGAAATATCATTCCGTTTTGTGTCATGATTTCCGAGAAAATGGCCATCATAGTTCGAACCCAAGTCTTACATTTATGCCCGTAAAAATTATAATTTTTTCCGAATTTCAACTATATGTAGATTTTGTTATTAATTCTAATTCTGACCATCACGTTTACTTCGAATTCGAAATTTAATTCCGTTTTGTGTCATGATTTCCGTGAAAATGGCCATCAAAGTTCGAACCCAAGTCTTACATTTATGCCCGTAAAAATGATAATTATTTCCCAATTTCAACTATATTTAGATTTTGTTATTGATTCTAATTCAGACCATAACGATTACTTCGAATTCGAAATTTCATTCCGTTTTGTGTCATGATTTCCGAGAAAATGGCCATCAAAGTTCGAACCCAAGTCTTACATTTATGCCCGTAAAAATTATAATTTTTTCCCAATTTACTCTATATTTAGATTTTGTTATTGATTCTAATTCAGACCATCACGTTTACTTCGAATTCGAAATATCATTCCGTTTTGTGTCATGATTTCCGAAAAAATGGCCATCAAATTCGAACCCAAGTCTTACATTTATGCCCGTAAAAATGATAATTTTTTCCCAATTTCAACTATATTTAGATTTTGTTATTGATTCTAATTCAGACCATAACGATTACTTCGAATTCGAAATTTCATTCCGTTTTGTGTCATGATATCAGAGAAAATGGCCATCAAAGTTCGAACCCAACCCAATTTATGCCCGTAAAAATGATAATTTTTTCACAATTTCAACTTTATTTAGATTTTGTTATTGATTCTAATTCAGACCATCACGTTTACTTCGAATTCGAAATTTCATTCCGTTTTGTGTCATGATTTCCGAGAAAACTGCCATCAAAGTTCGAACCCAAGTCTTACATTTATGCCCGTAAAAATGATAATTTTTTCCCAATTTCAACTATATTTAGATTTTGTTATTGATTCTAATTCAGACCATCACGTTTACTTCGAATTCGAAATTTCATTCCGTTTTGTGTCATGATTTCCGAGAAAATGGCCATCAAAGTTCGAACACAAGTCTTACATTTATGCCCGTAAAAATGATAATTTTTTCCCAATTTCAACTATATTTAGATTTTGTTATTGATTCTAATTCAGACCATCACGTTTACTTCGAATTCGAAATTTCATTCCGTTTTGGGTCATGATATCAGAGAAAATGGCCATCAAAGTTCGAACCCAACCCAATTTATGCCCGTAAAAATGATAATTTTTTCCCAATTTAAACTTTATTTAGATTTTGTTATTGATTCTAATTCAGACCATCACGTTTACTTCGAATTCGAAATTTCATTCCGTTTTGTGTCATGATTTCCGAGAAAACTGCCATCAAAGTTCGAACCCAAGTCTTACATTTATGCCCGTAAAAATGATATTTTTTTCCCAATTTCAACAATATTTAGATTTTGTTATTGATTCTAATTCAGACCATCACGTTTACTTCGAATTCGAAATTTCATTCCGATTTGTGTCATGATATCGGAGAAAATGGCCATCAAAGTTCGAACCCAGTTCTTACATTTATGCCCGTAAAAATGATAATTATTTCCCAATTTCAACTATATTTAGATTTTGTTATTGATTCTAATTCAGACCATCACGTTTACTTCGAATTCGAAATTTCATTCCGTTTTGTGTCATGATATCAGAGAAAATGGCCATTAAAGTTCGAACCCATGTCTTACATTTATGCCCGTAAAAATGATAATTATTTCCCAATTTCAACTATATTTAGATTTTGTTATTGATTCTAATTCAGACCATCACGTTTACTTCGAATTCGAAATATCATTCCGTTTTGTGTCATGATTTCCGAGAAAATGGCCATCAAAGTTCGAACCCATGTCTTACATTTATGCCCGTAAAAATGATAATTATTTCCCAATTTCAACTATATTTAGATTTTGTTATTGATTCTAATTCAGACCATCACGTTTACTTCGAATTCGAAATTTCATTCCGTTTTGTGTCATGATATCAGAGAAAATGGCCATCAAAGTTCGAACCCAACCCAATTTATGCCCGTAAAAATGATAATTTTTTCCCAATTTAAACTTTATTTAGATTTTAATATTGATTCTAATTCAGACCATCACGTTTACTTCGAATTCGAAATTTCATTCCGTTTTGTGTCATGATTTCCGAGAAAACTGCCATCAAAGTTCGAACCCAAGTTTTACATTTATGCCCGTAAAAATGATAATTTTTTCCCAATTTCAACTATATTTAGATTTTGTTATTGATTCTAATTCAGACCATCACGTTTACTTCGAATTCGAAATATCATTCCGTTTTGTGTCATGATTTCCGAGAAAATGGCCATCAAAGTTCGAACCCAAGTCTTACATTTATGCCCGTAAAAATTATAATTTTTTCCGAATTTCAACTATATGTAGATTTTGTTATTAATTCTAATTCTGACCATCACGTTTACTTCGAATTCGAAATTTAATTCCGTTTTGTGTCATGATTTCCGTGAAAATGGCCATCAAAGTTCGAACCCAAGACTTACATTTATGCCCGTAAAAATGATAATTATTTCCCAATTTCAACTATATTTAGATTTTGTTATTGATTCTAATTCAGACCATAACGATTACTTCGAATTCGAAATTTCATTCCGTTTTGTGTCATGATTTCCGAGAAAATGGCCATCAAAGTTCGAACCCAAGTCTTACATTTATGCCCGTAAAAATTATAATTTTTTCCCAATTTACTCTATATTTAGATTTTGTTATTGATTCTAATTCAGACCATCACGTTTACTTCGAATTCGAAATATCATTCCGTTTTGTGTCATGATTTCCGAGAAAATGGCCTTAAAAGTTCGAACCCAAGTCTTACATTTATGCCCGAAAAAATGATAACTTTTTCCCAATTTCAACTATATTTAGATTTTGTTATGGATTCTAATTCAGACCATCACGTTTACTTCGAATTCGAAATGTCATTCCGTTTTGTGTCATGATTTCCGAGAAAATGGCCATCAAAGTTCGAACCCAAGTCTTACATTTATGCCCGTAAAAATGATAATTTTTTCCGAATTTCAACTATATTTAGATTTTGTTATTGACTCTAATTCAGACCATAACGATTACTTCGAATTCGAAATTTCATTCCGTTTTGTGTCATGATTTCCGAGAAAATGGCCATCAAAGTTCGAACCCAAGTCTTACATTTATGCCCGTAAAAATTATAATTTTTTCCCAATTTACTCTATATTTAGATTTTGTTATTGATTCTAATTCAGACCATCACGTTTACTTCGAATTCGAAATATCATTCCGTTTTGTGTCATGATTTCCGAGAAAATGGCCATCAAAGTTCGAACCCAAGTCTTACATTTATGCCCGTAAAAATGATAATTTTTTCCGAATTTCAACTATATGTAGATTTTGTTATTAATTCTAATTCAGACCATCACGTTTACTTCGAATTCGAAATTTAATTCCGTTTTGTGTCATGATTTCCGTGAAAATGGCCATCAAAGTTCGAACCCAAGTCTTACATTTATGCCCGTAAAAATGATAATTATTTCCCAATTTCAACTATATTTAGATTTTGTTATTGATTCTAATTCAGACCATAACGATTACTTCGAATTCGAAATTTCATTCCGTTTTGTGTCATGATTTCCGAGAAAATGGCGATCAAAGTTCGAACCCAAGTCTTACATTTATGCCCGAAAAAATGATAACTTTTTCCCAATTTCATCTATATTTAGATTTTGTTATGGATTCTAATTCAGACCATCACGTTTACTTCGAATTCGAAATGTCATTCCGTTTTGTGTCATGATTTCCGAGAAAATGGCCATCAAAGTTCGAACCCAAGTTTTACATTTATGCCCGTAAAAATGATAATTTTTTCCCAATTTCAACTATACTTAGATTTTGTTATGGATTCTAATTCAGACCATCACGTTTACTTCGAATTCGAAATGTCATTCCGTTTTGTGTCATGATTTCCGAGAAAATGGCCATCAAAGTTCGAACCCAAGTTTTACATTTATGCCCGTAAAAATGATAATTTTTTCCCAATTTACTCTATATTTAGATTTTGTTATTGATTCTAATTCAGACCATCACGTTTACTTCGAATACGAAATATCATTCCGTTTTGTGTCATGATTTCCGAGAAAATGGCCATCAAAGTTCGAACCCAAGTTTTACATTTATGCCCGTAAAAATTATAATTTTTTCCCAATTTACTCTATATTTAGATTTTGTTATTGATTCTAATTCAGACCATCACGTTTACTTCGAATACGAAATATCATTCCGTTTTGTGTCATGATTTCCGAGAAAATGGCCATCAAAGTTCGAACCCAAGTTTTACATTTATGCCCGTAAAAATGATAATTTTTTCCCAATTTCAACTATACTTAGATTTTGTTATGGATTCTAATTCAGACCATCACGTTTACTTCGAATTCGAAATGTCATTCCGTTTTGTGTCATGATTTCCGAGAAAATGGCCATCAAAGTTCGAACCCAAGTTTTACATTTATGCCCGTAAAAATGATAATTTTTTCCCAATTTACTCTATATTTAGATTTTGTTATTGATTCTAATTCAGACCATCACGTTTACTTCGAATACGAAATATCATTCCGTTTTGTGTCATGATTTCCGAGAAAATGGCCATCAAAGTTCGAACCCAAGTTTTACATTTATGCCCGTAAAAATGATATTTTTTTCCCAATTTCAACTATACTTAGATTTTGTTATTGATTCTAATTCAGACCATCACGTTTACTTCGAATTCGAAATTTCATTCCGTTTTGTGTCATGATTTCCGAGAAAATGGCCATCAAAGTTCGAACCCAAGTCTTACATTTATGCCCGTAAAAATGATAATTTTTTTCCAATTTCAACTATATTTAGATTTTGTTATTGATTCTAATTCAGACCATCACGTTTACTTCGAATTCGAAATGTCATTCCGTTTTGTGTCATGATTTCCGAGAAAATGGCCATCAAAGTTCGAACCCAAGTTTTACATTTATGCCCGTAAAAATTATAATTTTTTCCCAATTTACTCTATATTTAGATTTTGTTATTGATTCTAATTCAGACCATCACGTTTACTTCGAATACGAAATATCATTCCGTTTTGTGTCATGATTTCCGAGAAAATGGCCATCAAAGTTCGAACCCAAGTTTTACATTTATGCCCGTAAAAATGATAATTTTTTCCCAATTTCAACTATACTTAGATTTTGTTATGGATTCTAATTCAGACCATCACGTTTACTTCGAATTCGAAATGTCATTCCGTTTTGTGTCATGATTTCCGAGAAAATGGCCATCAAAGTTCGAACCCAAGTTTTACATTTATGCCCGTAAAAATTATAATTTTTTCCCAATTTACTCTATATTTAGATTTTGTTATTGATTCTAATTCAGACCATCACGTTTACTTCGAATACGAAATATCATTCCGTTTTGTGTCATGATTTCCGAGAAAATGGCCATCAAAGTTCGAACCCAAGTTTTACATTTATGCCCGTAAAAATGATAATTTTTTCCCAATTTCAACTATACTTAGATTTTGTTATGGATTCTAATTCAGACCATCACGTTTACTTCGAATTCGAAATGTCATTCCGTTTTGTGTCATGATTTCCGAGAAAATGGCCATCAAAGTTCGAACCCAAGTTTTACATTTATGCCCGTAAAAATGATAATTTTTTCCCAATTTACTCTATATTTAGATTTTGTTATTGATTCTAATTCAGACCATCACGTTTACTTCGAATACGAAATATCATTCCGTTTTGTGTCATGATTTCCGAGAAAATGGCCATCAAAGTTCGAACCCAAGTTTTACATTTATGCCCGTAAAAATGATAATTTTTTCCCAATTTCAACTATACTTAGATTTTGTTATTGATTCTAATTCAGACCATCACGTTTACTTCGAATTCGAAATTTCATTCCGTTTTGTGTCATGATTTCCGAGAAAATGGCCATCAAAGTTCGAACCCAAGTCTTACATTTATGCCCGTAAAAATGATAATTTTTTCCCAATTTCAACTATATTTAGATTTTGTTATTGAATCTAATTCAGACCATCACGTTTACTTCGAATTCGAAATGTCATTCCGTTTTGTGTCATGATTTCCGAGAAAATGGCCATCAAAGTTCGAACCCAAGTTTTACATTTATGCCCGTAAAAATGATAATTTTTTCCCAATTTACTCTATATTTAGATTTTGTTATTGATTCTAATTCAGACCATCACGTTTACTTCGAATACGAAATATCATTCCGTTTTGTGTCATGATTTCCGAGAAAATGGCCATCAAAGTTCGAACCCAAGTTTTACATTTATGCCCGTAAAAATGATAATTTTTTCCCAATTTCAACTATACTTAGATTTTGTTATTGATTCTAATTCAGACCATCACGTTTACTTCGAATTCGAAATTTCATTCCGTTTTGTGTCATGATTTCCGAGAAAATGGCCATCAAAGTTCGAACCCAAGTCTTACATTTATGCCCGTAAAAATGATAATTTTTTCCCAATTTCAACTATATTTAGATTTTGTTATTGATTCTAATTCAGACCATCACGTTTACTTCGAATTCGAAATGTCATTCCGTTTTGTGTCATGATTTCCGAGAAAATGGCCATCAAAGTTCGAACCCAAGTTTTACATTTATGCCCGTAAAAATGATAATTTTTTCCCAATTTACTCTATATTTAGATTTTGTTATTGATTCTAATTCAGACCATCACGTTTACTTCGAATACGAAATATCATTCCGTTTTGTGTCATGATTTCCGAGAAAATGGCCATCAAAGTTCGAACCCAAGTTTTACATTTATGCCCGTAAAAATGATAATTTTTTCCCAATTTCAACTATACTTAGATTTTGTTATTGATTCTAATTCAGACCATCACGTTTACTTCGAATTCGAAATTTCATTCCGTTTTGTGTCATGATTTCCGAGAAAATGGCCATCAAAGTTCGAACCCAAGTCTTACATTTATGCCCGTAAAAATGATAATTTTTTCCCAATTTCAACTATATTTAGATTTTGTTATTGATTCTAATTCAGACCATCACGTTTACTTCGAATTCGAAATTTCATTCCGTTTTGTGTCATGATTTCCGAGAAAATGGCCATCAAAGTTCGAACCCAAGTTTTACATTTATGCCCGTAAAAATGATAATTTTTTCCCAATTTACTCTATATTTAGATTTTGTTATTGATTCTAATTCAGACCATCACGTTTACTTCGAATACGAAATATCATTCCGTTTTGTGTCATGATTTCCGAGAAAATGGCCATCAAAGTTCGAACCCAAGTTTTACATTTATGCCCGTAAAAATGATAATTTTTTCCCAATTTCAACTATACTTAGATTTTGTTATTGATTCTAATTCAGACCATCACGTTTACTTCGAATTCGAAATTTCATTCCGTTTTGTGTCATGATTTCCGAGAAAATGGCCATCAAAGTTCGAACCCAAGTCTTACATTTATGCCCGTAAAAATGATAATTTTTTCCCAATTTCAACTATATTTAGATTTTGTTATTGATTCTAATTCAGACCATCACGTTTACTTCGAATACGAAATATCATTCCGTTTTGTGTCATGATTTCCGAGAAAATGGCCATCAAAGTTCGAACCCAAGTTTTACATTTATGCCCGTAAAAATGATAATTTTTTCCCAATTTACTCTATATTTAGATTTTGTTATTGATTCTAATTCAGACCATCACGTTTACTTCGAATACGAAATATCATTCCGTTTTGTGTCATGATTTCCGAGAAAATGGCCATCAAAGTTCGAACCCAAGTTTTACATTTATGCCCGTAAAAATGATAATTTTTTCCCAATTTCAACTATACTTAGATTTTGTTATTGATTCTAATTCAGACCATCACGTTTACTTCGAATTCGAAATTTCATTCCGTTTTGTGTCATGATTTCCGAGAAAATGGCCATCAAAGTTCGAACCCAAGTCTTACATTTATGCCCGTAAAAATGATAATTTTTTCCCAATTTCAACTATATTTAGATTTTGTTATTGATTCTAATTCAGACCATCACGTTTACTTCGAATTCGAAATGTCATTCCGTTTTGTGTCATGATTTCCGAGAAAATGGCCATCAAAGTTCGAACCCAAGTTTTACATTTATGCCCGTAAAAATGATAATTTTTTCCCAATTTACTCTATATTTAGATTTTGTTATTGATTCTAATTCAGACCATCACGTTTACTTCGAATACGAAATATCATTCCGTTTTGTGTCATGATTTCCGAGAAAATGGCCATCAAAGTTCGAACCCAAGTTTTACATTTATGCCCGTAAAAATGATAATTTTTTCCCAATTTCAACTATACTTAGATTTTGTTATTGATTCTAATTCAGACCATCACGTTTACTTCGAATTCGAAATTTCATTCCGTTTTGTGTCATGATTTCCGAGAAAATGGCCATCAAAGTTCGAACCCAAGTCTTACATTTATGCCCGTAAAAATGATAATTTTTTCCCAATTTCAACTATATTTAGATTTTGTTATTGATTCTAATTCAGACCATCACGTTTACTTCGAATTCGAAATTTCATTCCGTTTTGTGTCATGATATCAGAGAAAATGGCCATCAAAGTTCGAACCCAACCCAATTTATGCCCGTAAAAATGATAATTTTTTCCCAATTTAAACTTTATTTAGATTTTAATATTGATTCTAATTCAGACCATCACGTTTACTTCGAATTCGAAATTTCATTCCGTTTTGTGTCATGATTTCCGAGAAAACTGCCATCAAAGTTCGAACCCAAGTCTTACATTTATGCCCGTAAAAATGATAATTTTTTCCCAATTTCAACTATATTTAGATTTTGTTATTGATTCTAATTCAGACCATCACGTTTACTTCGAATTCGAAATTTCATTCCGTTTTGTGTCATGATTTCCGAGAAAATGGCCATCAAAGTTCGAACACAAGTCTTACATTTATGCCCGTAAAAATGATAATTTTTTCCCAATTTCAACTATATTTAGATTTTGTTATTGATTCTAATTCAGACCATCACGTTTACTTCGAATTCGAAATTTCATTCCGTTTTGGGTCATGATATCAGAGAAAATGGCCATCAAAGTTCGAACCCAACCCAATTTATGCCCGTAAAAATGATAATTTTTTCCCAATTTAAACTTTATTTAGATTTTGTTATTGATTCTAATTCAGACCATCACGTTTACTTCGAATTCGAAATTTCATTCCGTTTTGTGTCATGATTTCCGAGAAAACTGCCATCAAAGTTCGAACCCAAGTCTTACATTTATGCCCGTAAAAATGATAATTTTTTCCCAATTTCAACTATATTTAGATTTTGTTATTGATTCTAATTCAGACCATCACGTTTACTTCGAATTCGAAATATCATTCCGTTTTGTGTCATGATTTCCGAGAAAATGGCCATCAAAGTTCGAACACAAGTCTTACATTTATGCCCGTAAAAATGATAATTTTTTCCCAATTTCAACTATATTTAGATTTTGTTACTGATTCTAATTCAGACCATCACGTTTACTTCGAATTCGAAATTTCATTCCGTTTTGGGTCATGATATCAGAGAAAATGGCCATCAAAGTTCGAACCCAACCCAATTTATGCCCGTAAAAATGATAATTTTTTCCCAATTTAAACTTTATTTAAATTTTGTTATTGATTCTAATTCAGACCATCACGTTTACTTCGAATTCGAAATTTCATTCCGTTTTGTGTCATGATTTCCGTGAAAATGGCCATGAAGGTTCGAACCCAAATCTTACATATACAACCGTAAAAATGATAATTTTTTCCCAATTTCAACTGTATTTAGATTTTGTTATTGATTCTAATTCAAACCATCAAGTTTACTTCAATTCGAAATTTCATTCCGTTTTGTGTCATGATTTCCGAGAAAATGGCCATCAAAGTTCGAACCCAAGTCTTACATTTATGCCCGTAAAAATGATAATTTTTTCCCAATTTCAACTATATTTAGATTTTGTTATTGATTCTAATTCAGACCATCACGTTTACTTCGAATTCGAAATTTCATTCCGTTTTGTGTCATGATTTCCGAGAAAATGGCCATCAAAGTTCGAACCCAAGTCTTACATTTATGCCCGTAAACATTATAATTTTTTCCCAATTTACTCTATATTTAGATTTTGTTATTGATTCTAATTCAGACCATCACGTTTACTTCGAATTCGAAATATCATTTCGTTTTGTGTCATGATTTCCGAGAAAATGGCCATCAAAGTTCGAACCCAAGTCTTACATTTATGCCCGTAAAAATGATAATTTTTTCCGAATTTCAACTATATGTAGATTTTGTTATTAATTCTAATTCAGACCATCACGTTTACTTCGAATTCGAAATTTCATTCCGTTTTGTGTCATGATTTCCGTGAAAATGGCCATGAAGGTTCGAACCCAAATCTTACATATACAACCGTAAAAATGATAATTTTTTCCCAATTTCAACTGTATTTAGATTTTGTTATTGATTCTAATTCAAACCATCAAGTTTACTTCAATTCGAAATTTCATTCCGTTTTGTGTCATGATTTCCGAGAAAATGGCCATCAAAGTTCGAACCCAAGTCTTACATTTATGCCCGTAAAAATGATAATTTTTTCCCAATTTCAACTATATTTAGATTTTGTTATTGATTCTAATTCAGACCATCACGTTTACTTCGAATTCGAAATTTCATTCCGTTTTGTGTCATGATTTCCGAGAAAATGGCCATCAAAGTTCGAACCCAAGTCTTACATTTATGCCCGTAAAAATTATAATTTTTTCCCAATTTACTCTATATTTAGATTTTGTTATTGATTCTAATTCAGACCATCACGTTTACTTCGAATTCGAAATATCATTCCGTTTTGTGTCATGATTTCCGAAAAAATGGCCATCAAATTCGAACCCAAGTCTTACATTTATGCCCGTAAAAATGATAATTTTTTCCCAATTTCAACTATATTTAGATTTTGTTATTGATTCTAATTCAGACCATAACGATTACTTCGAATTCGAAATTTCATTCCATTTTGTGTCATGATATCAGAGAAAATGGCCATCAAAGTTCGAACCCAACCCAATTTATGCCCGTAAAAATGATAATTTTTTCACAATTTCAACGATATTAAGATTTTGTTATTGATTCTAATTCAGACCATCACGTTTACTTCGAAATCGAAATTTCATTCCGTTTTGTGTCATGATTTCCGAGAAAACGGCCATCAAAGTTCGAACCCAAGTCTTACATTTATGCCCGTAAAAATGATAATTTTTTCCCAATTTCAACGATATTAAGATTTTGTTATTGATTCTAATTCAGACCATCACGTTTACTTCGTATTCGAAATTTCATTCCGTTTTGTGTCATGATTTCCGAGAAAATGGCCATCAAAGTTCGAACCCAAGTCTTACATTTATGCCCGTAAAAATGATAATTTTTTCCCAATTTCAACTAAATATAGATTTTGTTATTGATTCTAAATCAGACCATCACGTTTACTTCGAATTCGAAATTTCATTCCGTTTTGTGTCATGATTTCCGAGAAAATGGCGATCAAGGTTCGAACCCAAGTCTTACATTTATGCCCGTCAAAATGATAATTTTTTCCCAATTTCAACTATATTTAGATTTAGTTATTAATTTTAATTCAGACCATCACGTTTTCTTCGAATTCGAAATTTAATTCCGTTTTGTGTCATGATTTCCGAGAAAATGGCCATCAAAGTTCGAACCCAAGTCTTACATTTATGCCCGTTTCCCAATTTCAACTATATTTAAATTTTGTTATTGATTCTAATTCAGACCATCACGTTTACTTCGAATTCGTAATTTCATTACGTTTTTTGTCATGATTTTCGAGAAAATGGCCATCAAAGTTCGAACCCAAGTCTTACATTTATGCCCGTAAAAATGATAATTTTTTCCCAATTTCAACTAAATATAGATTTTGTTATTGATTCTAAATCAGACCATCACGTTTACTTCGAATTCGAAATTTCATTCCGTTTTGTGTCATGATATCAGAGAAAATGGCCATCAAAGTTCGAACCCAACCCAATTTATGCCCGTAAAAATGATAATTTTTTCCCAATTTCAACTATATTTAGATTTAGTTATTAATTTTAATTCAGACCATCACGTTTTCTTCGAATTCGAAATTTAATTCCGTTTTGTGTCATGATTTCCGAGAAAATGGCCATCAAAGTTCGAACCCAAGTCTTACATTTATGCCCGTTTCCCAATTTCAACTATATTTAGATTTTGATATTGATTCTAATTCAGACCATCACGTTTACTTTGAATTCGAAATTTCATTCCGTTTTGGGTCATGATTTCCGAGAAAATCGCAATCAAAGTTAGATCCCAAGTCTGCCAATCTGCCCGTAAAAATGATAATTTTTTCCCAATTTCAACTATATTTAGATTTTGTTATTAATTCTTATTCAGACCATCACGTTAACTTCGATTTCGAAATTTCATTCCTTTTTGTTTCATGATTTCCGAGAAAATGGCCATCAAAGTTCGAACCCAAGTCTTACATTTATGCCCGTCAAAATGATAATTTTTTCCCAATTTCAACTATATTTAGATTTTGTTATTGATTCTAATTCAGACCATCACGTTTACTTTGAATTCGAAATTTCATTCCGTTTTGGGTCATGATTTCCGAGAAAATCGCAATCAAAGTTAGATCCCAAGTCTGCCAATCTGCCCGTAAAAATGATAATTTTTTCCCAATTTCAACTATATTTAGATTTTGTTATTAATTCTTATTCAGACCATCACGTTAACTTCGTATTCGAAATTTCATTCCGTTTTGTGTCATGATTTCCGAGAAAATGGCCATCAATGTTCGAACCCAAGTCTTACATTTATGCCCACAAAAATAATAATTTTTTCCCAATTTCAACTATATTTAGATTTTGTTATTGATTCTAATTCAGACCATCACGTTTACTTTGAATTCGAAATTTCATTCCGTTTTGTTTCATGATTTCCGAGAAAATGGCCATCAAAGTTCGAACCCAAGTCTTACAATTATGCCCGTAAAAATTATATTTTTTTCAGAATTTCAACTATATTTAGATTTTGTTATTGATTCTTATTCAGACCATCACGTTTACTTCGAATTCGTAATTTCATTACGTTTTGTGTCATGATTTTCGAGAAAATGGCCATCAAAGTTCGAACCCAAGTCTTACATTTATGCCCGTAAAAATGATAATTTTTTCCCAATTTCAACTAAATATAGATTTTGTTATTGATTCTAAATCAGACCATCACGTTTACTTCGAATTCGAAATTTCATTCCGTTTTGTGTCATGATTTCCGAGAAAATGGCGATCAAGGTTCGAACCCAAGTCTTACATTTATGCCCGTCAAAATGATAATTTTTTCCCAATTTCAACTATATTTAGATTTAGTTATTAATTTTAATTCAGACCATCACGTTTTCTTCGAATTCGAAATTTAATTCCGTTTTGTGTCATGATTTCCGAGAAAATGGCCATCAAAGTTCGAACCCAAGTCTTACATTTATGCCCGTTTCCCAATTTCAACTATATTTAGATTTTGATATTGATTCTAATTCAGACCATCACGTTTACTTTGAATTCGAAATTTCATTCCGTTTTGGGTCATGATTTCCGAGAAAATCGCAATCAAAGTTAGATCCCAAGTCTGCCAATCTGCCCGTAAAAATGATAATTTTTTCCCAATTTCAACTATATTTAGATTTTGTTATTAATTCTTATTCAGACCATCACGTTAACTTCGATTTCGAAATTTCATTCCTTTTTGTGTCATGATTTCCGAGAAAATGGCCATCAAAGTTCGAACCCAAGTCTTACATTTATGCCCGTCAAAATGATAATTTTTTCCCAATTTCAACTATATTTAGATTTTGTTATTGATTCTAATTCAGACCATCACGTTTACTTCGAATTCGAAATTTCATTCCGTTTTGTGTCATGATTTCCGAGAAAATGGCGATCAAGGTTCGAACCCAAGTCTTACATTTATGCCCGTAAAAATGATAATTTTTTCCCAATTTCAACTATATTTAGATTTAGTTATTAATTTTAATTCAGACCATCACGTTTACTTCGAATTCGAAATTTAATTCCGTTTTGTGTCATGATTTCCGAGAAAATGGCAATCAAAGTTCGAACCCAAGTCTTACATTTATGCCCGTAAAAATGATAATTTTTTCCCAATTTCAACTATATTTAGATTTTGTTATTGATTATAATAAAGACCATCACTTTTACTTCGAATTCGAAATTTCATTTCGTTTTGTGTCATGATTTCCGAGAAAATGGCCATCAAATTTCGAACGCAAGTCTTACATTTATGCCCGTAAATATGATAATTTTTTCCCAATTTCAACTTTATTTAGATTTTGTTATTGATTCTAATTCAGACCATCACGTTTACTTCTAATTCGAAATTTCATTCCGTTTTGTGTTATGATTTTCTAGAAAATGGCCATCAAAGTTCGAACCCAAGTCTTACATTTATGCCCGTAAAAATGATAATTTTTTCCCAATTTCAACCTTATTTAGATTTCAATTCAGACCATATCTTTTAGTATGAATCAAAAATTTCATTCCTTTTTGTTTCATAATTTACGAGAATATGCCCATCAAAGTTCGATCCCTAGTCTTACATGTATACCCGTAAAAATGAAAATTTTACCACAAATGCAACTTTATTTAGATTTTGCAGTCGGTACGCAATCATCCTGGGTGAACAGTATTCTACCATAACTGTGGTATCATCTGCGTACAGAGCTTTATGAGAATTTGTATTTTCAGAGAGGGGAATAATAATAATAATAATGATTGAATTATTTATATAGCGCCGTTTTCGTGAGAAAATCACCTCAAGGGCGCTTAACAACCTAATTTATGCATTGATCACTTAGACTTAATTACTTTTGGTTTATAACTAAGATTCATAGATAGAGAGAGACTTATAACTAAGACTAATTTCGAGTGATTTACACCTAAGACTTTTAACTAATGACTTAAGCTATACATATTTTTATGACCAAGTGGTCATTTTTACACAATACCGCTACAAAACGACTTACAACTACGGCTTAAACTAGAGATTTACGACTAACATACATATTTAATTTATATTTACAAATACCGATTGTTATGATTTCTGCCCGCGGTGTCAGTTATAAAATATTTAAAAAAAATTGTTTACGCGTAATAAACGGTTAATAACGGTGAAAAAAAAGTCAAATAGAAATTCCCCTGGACTGAGCAATGAAATACTACTGATGAATAAAAAAATAAAAAAGGTCATAATTCTGGATACGACAAGTTGAAAAGGTGAGTCTTTAGTTTTGCTCTGAACTCAGATGAGCTGTCGATATTTCGCAAATATGAAGGGAGTTTGTTCCAAGCTGTAGGGCCTGCTACTGCAAAAGCTCGGTCTCCAAAATTGGTATTGTGATTGCGCATAGGTACTGAAAGTCTACCTATGGCTGTTGAAGATGCTGATCGAAGCGTTGCTTGCCTAACATTAACATCGTTTGGAATGCAGAGTTCCGACAAGTAGGGTGGCGCCATATCATGTACGGCTTTAAAAACCATCCAGCAGAGTTTGAATTGGATTCTCTCAGGGCACTTAAGCCAATGAAGGTTCCGCAAATGTTGTGAGATTTGGGAATATTTGGGAACACCAGTTATCAGCCTTGCTGCAGCATTGAAAACTGACTGAAGTCTGTCAATGTATATTTTAGGGAGACTTGCGTATATGCCATTGCAATAGTCGAGTCGTGATACAACGTAGGAGTTTACTAACATCTTTGTGGCGCTAGCCGGAATATTTATTTTTATAGATTTGATTTGACGCAGGTGAAAGAAACCTGCGCTTACTGTTTTGTTAATTTGGGATTTGAGTGAGAGATCTTCATCTAGATGAACACCTAGGAGTTGAATGCCATTTTTAGGGATGATGTTGAAGCCAGAAATAATGAGAGGAGTTTTGTCTAACATTGACTGGCGCTTTTTTGTTGCTGTCCAGAGAAATTCTGTTTTGGATGGATTTAGTCTAAGTTTGTTCGAAGACATCCACTCTGTTATGGCACCAATGCATTTAACAGTAATATCTTTTAATTTGTCTTTCTCATTCAGTGCACAGTAGAAATAGATTTGCTGATCGTCAGCATAGCAATGGGAAAGAAGTCCGAATGAATCTATAATTTTGGCAACATCGTTGATGAACAGAATAAAAAGTAGGGGCCCCAAGACTGAATCCTGGGGGACTCCAGAAGTCAGGGTCACGTAGGGAGAGTTTTTACCGCCCGCTTGTACAAATTGGGTTCGGCCACAGAGGTATGATTTTATCCACTTAATAATTTCACCACCCAGTCCAAAAGTTTTTTCCAGTCTGTCGATCAGGAAATTGTGGTCGATGGTGTCAAATGCTGCACTCAGATCTAATAGTGATAGCAAAGCTAGCTTACCTGACTCATTTGCAAGCATCAAATCTGACAACACGCGCAGTAATCCAGTCTCTGTAGAATGGTACCTCCTATAAGCTGATTGGTACTTTGACAGCAGTTCATTTTTCGCCAGATGGGCGGTTATCTGCCTGATCACAATTTTTTCTAGGATTTTTGAGATGAACGGTAGATTTGACACAGGACGATAATTACTTAAATCCTCAGAATCTAGTTGGGGTTTCTTTAGAATTGGTGAGACAAGGGCCTTCTTAAGCAGTTGGGGTACCTTGCCTAAGTCAAAAGTTTTGTTATATAAGTAAACTAGGAATGGTACTATATGTTTCAAACACTTTTTCAGAAGCCACGTTGGGATTGGGTCTAAAGCACATTGTTTGTTTAGTGAACTGAACACAATTTTGGTGACTTCTCCCGATGTAGTGTGTGTGAACTTAATAAAGGATTCGCCGTTGTAGGTGGTGAACGTAGGTGGAGGTTCAGATGCTGTTGTGGCCCGAATATTGTCGATGTTTTCTTGGAAAAAGTCGGAAAAATCTTTCGGACTGAGCGCTGCCGTGGTTGAGTTTTCAGACTCACCTCTGACAGTTTTAAGCGAATTCCAGAGTCGCTGGGGGTTCGAATCTTCACTCTCAATCTTCGTTATCCAGTAATCGGCTCTTTTTCTCCGAATTGTTTCCCTATATTCAGTTTGCACACTAACCCACGCTTCCCTTTGGCTGGCTAGTTTTCCGCTCCTGTATATCCTCTCAAGTCGGCGCATAGCCCTCTTCTTTTCCCGGCATTCTGCGTCAAACCAGGAATCAGACTTGCGAACAGCACAGGTTTTGGTCGAAAAGGGGGCATTATAGACTTCTACTAGGCCAGATGTCGAAATTACATTACTATTTATGTCGTATTTTGCAAGGATGGAAGTCTTCAGTTCTTCCTCAAAGAGGGCAAAGACAAACTTTCGCCACGCTCTGGTCGTCTTCGTTTTGTAGACAGGTTTGGAAGGATTAAAGTCTACTTCGGTACGCACAAGCCGGTGATCTGAGAGACCCACGTCTATTACTTCGGTTATTAGCAGTGGGTCAGTATTCCTAGATACAAAAATATCAAGTATTCCGCCTGCGTCATGAGTCGGAATATCTACCCATTGCCTACATCCGTAGCACTCTAAGACATCAACAAATTTTGTTGTGTTAATGTCAGTTTTCCTATCTATTCTGATATTGAAATCCCCGGTTATAATGAGGGCACCCGGTAGGGCATTTACCCGCCCTAAAAGTTGCGCAAATTCGTTATAAAAATCCGCAGTGATGATCCTCGACCCCGGTCGGTAGATAGTGATCAGTGTGAAAGACGCCCCCATTGAAGAAATACAACATCCCAGAGATTCAAAAGTGTGGTAATCTCCAATATTGATGTTGGATATACGCAGTCCTTGACGACCAATAATCGCCACCCCTCCATGATTCACAAACGAGATGTTATTGTTTCTGGGGTCGTCCGGCGATTTTCGTCTTGCCTGTTCTACGACCGTATAGCCAAGAGCTAAGAGGTGGAGTCATAGTTTTCATGCCACGTCTCAGTAATCGATAGGATGTTCAGTTTCTTCTGGCTAATAATATCGTGAACATCATCCACCTTGTTTTTCATTGAGCGTGCATTCCAATTTGCCACTGCGAGTCGGCGGGTTTGTAAATTTGCATGGCGCTGTATGGATACGCCTCTTATTGAAGTTTTTATTTCATCTGTCTTCTCATGTTCAGGATTTTGGGTTACTGCACTAATTTTTATTGATTTATTTTTGCGATTTCGTCCTCCCCGACAACCTCTGAATCTTATTTTCTTAGCAGTTACTGCACTATTAGATTGTAAAAGTTAATTTTTGCAGCCGTTAAAGGTTTTAATGCTACACGAGTGTTTTTTAAACCAATTAGTTCTTCTCTATCGTACACAATCACCATACTGATGCCATAAACTAACCGGCTTGCACATTTATATTATCGGGTACATATTTTCAGTAACACAAAAAAAAACAAAACAAGGTGTTAGTGAGATGAGACCCGAAGGGACAAAACATGTGGTCAATGGTCAATGGTCAGGGCACAAATTATTCGGTCTATGGCACTGTATTTAGAAACACTGTCGTGAGTAGACATTGAACAGGATTGGAAAAAGCAGAGACCCTTGCGGGACCCCTGCTGTCATGAAGCGTTTTATTGAAAGAGCGCCACCGTATTTTACTTGAAAAGTCCGTTGGCGTAGAAATGATTTGAAGGCACCGAGTAGTTGGGGATCGTTGGGGGCCCTTTTTCGTGGAGTTTGAGAAGTAGGCCGTTTATCCATACTTATAGAAAGCTTTGGCTATGTCCAGGAATATGGCGCCAGTTGATCGCTTGGTATTGAAGCCTCCGAAGATAATATCGGAGACTCTGAGGAGTTGGTGGAGGGTGGAGTGATTTGATCTAAAGCCGTGTTGCTCTTCAGGTAATGTTGAAACCTCGTCAATGTGCTTGAGGAGCCGTGTCAAAGGGATCTGTTCGTAGATTTTACCAATGTTTGATAGAAGGCTGTTCGGACGGTGATTTTCGCAGAAGAGGGGGTCTTTTCCCAGTTTTGGGATAACGATGACGTGCGCGTGTTTCCAGTTTTTCGGGAAATAGCGTAGTCTGAGAGCTTAGTCGTAGTGTTGATGAGATTTACTATCGCTAGTATTCCTTTTTGGGGGAGGGCTTTAAGAGCGAAATTTGTGACGCTATCGGGGCCGGGGGCTTTTTTATTTTTCCGGCTTTTAATAGCGCGGATGACCTCGGCCGGGGTAGTGAAATGTATGTTTGTATTGGGGAGATTATTTAAAACATTATTGATTTTGCAGTTGACATTAGCAATATGATCTAGATCGGCGTGTTTGAAGCTGGGGCTGAATTGATTTTCAAGACTGTCAGCGAACGCCTCCGCTTTGTCTTGATCGTCGAAGACGAGACCGTTTTCGGCGTGAATGGGGTGGTTAGGGGTGGGGGTGGCTTTTAGAGTTTTGGATAATTTCCACAGAGAGCCGTCCTGTGGATTTACCTCTTGTTTTTTCATATTCCAGGTGAAATTTACGTGCTCTTGAAGTTTTTTTCTGATGAGGGCTTGGATTCGATTTATAGAAGTTTTCAAGGTGGGATTTTGATATTTTTGCCAGTGGCGGCGGATGATATTTTTTGTTTTTATTAAGTCTTTTACTGAATTTGGGAGGTTTTCCTTGAAATTTTTTGGGAGGGTGTGGGGAGGGGTTTTGAGGCCTCGTCTATTGCGGAAATTATTGTCTTCGCGAAGTCGTCAACCGCTGTATCTAAATCTGAGGGATTTTTAATGTTGGGATTTATGGATAATTTTTCCCCGACTATGTGCGAAAAGTAGGTCCAATCAGTTTTTTTGTTAATTTTTGAACGGAGGAGAGGTCGCAGATGGTTTCGATACTGTATGTCCAGGATGTTTTGTAAAAAAATGGCGATGTCTAAAACGTCAGGTCTGTGTCCGATGCTAGAGAAAAATGTTGGCTCTACGGGTCCTGCAATGTTTATGTCGGGATAAGTGTTGGCAAAGTCATGAAGGATTCGTCCGTTTTTGTTGGCGAGCCTACTATTCCAGTCGGGGTGTTTTGAGTTAAAATCCCCCCTAGAATAGTCGGCGTTTGTCCACCGAGAAGTAATTCAAGATCCGACTTTTGTAAAGTCTGAATAGGAGGATTGTAAATTGAATTAATTCTCAATGGACCCGAGTGTTTCGTAAATATGGTAATAGAGGTACTTTCTATGGTAGACAGGGGGGGGTGATGTTGTGTTTGTGAGCGATTTTAGTTTTCACGAAGACGGCTGTGACGCCGCCTCGTGAGTGTAAACGGTCGTTTCGGTACAGTGTGTAATTTGCGATTTTTGGTGTGTGTGAGGGGTTTAAGTGTGTTTCGTTTATGAGTATTATGTCTAAATTATGTGTGTTGGTGAAAATGCGTAGTTCGTGCATGTTTTTTTCAAGACCATTGGCATTCCAGAATGCCAAACGTAGCGCGGAGGGCGGAGGGTAGAATTAGCCATTTAATTAGTAAAGAGGGCAATGATTTGAGGGGTTGCTGTAAAAATAATCGAGAGGTAGTCTGCCGGCGAGGTGGCAGATTGGAATTTTGGAAGCAGATCAGCGATGAGTTCGCCGATCTTGGAAAAGAAGTGGGGATTTGGGGTGGGGGTTCAATGCCTGGGCATAGGATGTGGATGCTTGGACTGGGTGGGAGGTGAAGGTGACTTGGGGAGGTACCTCAGTTCGACGGGGCATGGATGTGGAGGGTGCTGGGCGTTTGGGGCATTCCTTGTAACTACAACTGGCCTGTAACTACAACTTCCCGGCCAACTGGCCGGGTGAGGGCCGGCGCAGTTCGAACAGGTAGCCGGGCCGTCGTCTCTCTGCTTGGCACAGGTAGCGGTGAAGTGGGGCCCCGTGCATTTGACGCAGCGGGGGGGGGAGATGGCAGCCTTTTGCTGAGTGTCCGAACAGCTGGCATCGGTGGCATTGGGTTGGGGCGGATTTATGGTCCAGAAATTCAGTTTTGATACGTAGGTGGAAAATGTGTGTTAAGTTGTAGTTTTTTTCCCCTCTTCGCCGTGAGTTAGCTGCACGAGGACCATCGGAACGTTTGTGCGGTCGGGTCTCGACCTCATCCTGGAGACGGAGATGGCCGGGAGACTCCTCCTCCGAGATCTGGGTCGGGATTCCCCTCAAAACTGCCTTTGTGGCCTTGTCCTCGTGCTGCTCGAAGGTGTGGAAATCTGTTTGTTTTCTTGCAGAATTTTTGTAGATAGTCTGAAGCTGGAGGAGTCGGCGGTGTGGACCACCACGCCCGTCGGGATAGCTTCGGCGTGGGATATACGCACACCGGCGTTCTCCAGCTTCTTCCTGAGGGTGTTCCAGTTGCATTCTGATTTGATGATGATGGGTGGGATTTTGATGGGACGTCGGGCGGGAGTCGGGGTGGTGGTGGTGGTTGTCATGTCTTGTGCGATTCCCGTATGGAGAAGTATCTCACACACGGACATGGGCGCCCGCAGAAAATTTTCTAGGGAGGGGGGAAAAATATTTTTAGTAAATCTGTAAAAAATTACTGTAGCGTATTTGTGTGATGAACGAACGGACAGGACACTGTATTAATGAAGGGTATACTGTAGCAACAAATTTTTATTAACAACAATAATAAAAGTAACATTATTTGACTATTTTCAATCAATCCAGGGGGGGGGGCAAGTGCAAGCCCCCCCCCCTGCGGGCGCCCATGCACATGGACCACACGAAACTACAGACGCTTCAAAATCTGTGCATTAAAATCAAATACAATACGAGATTCAGAATAAACTTGAAGAGAATACACGACCGAGAACAAATACCGACTTTGTACGAATTTACACACAGACTGACTGAACGTTTTTACAAATCACTAGACTTAAATAAAATCATACGAGACATCGGGCAATACAATTCCCCGAGCGACTTTACATTTAGATACACACACAGACACCCAAAATAAATAAATAAATAAAAATACATCCTGATGGACCACGACCATACCTGGTTTGACTCAGACTCAGAAGATAAGATAAGCAGCGAGTAGTAGGTATTTCCTAACCTCCCGACTCCCTTCCCAAATATATAATGTTTAAATATCTTTTTTTTCCGACTTTATGTCCAGGTTAAATCTTCCCCATAGGAAAAGACTGAACCCTTCCACACACTTTTCCACAAATGATCATCTAGTCAATCCACATTATGCAAGTGCATTATATACTCAAAATAAATACAAAACAATACAAGAACAACACGTCGATTCATCAGAGATCAAATGGGAAAATAATTCACCGACTCCAGATATTTTCATATCAGAGGGTTCGGCTCGGTAGAACTCCTAACAGGGCCTATAAATCCTACTGATCCCTCAATCTAAAAATCTTTCGTAACCCTACATGTATTTAAAATGACTGATTTTTGCATTTTTATATATACATTTTTTGATAGATCTAATAATATTTAATTATTTTTTTCTTGTGTATTCCAGATCTCGGGGAGGATGGTGCAATCCCACGAGCTCCATATTATACATAGAATATATACCTAAATATAAAAAATTGTAATATAACACAGTAAACGAAAACAAAATATAATAATACAAAAAAAAAACATAATGAAACTAAAAATTTCAAAAAAGAAAAAATATATATATGTATTTATATTATTTTAATCTACGACATCAGAAATTTTCTCCATCGCTTGTAAATAGGCTGCCATCACAAGACCCTTTTCGCTCGTGGCTAGTCGCGTTCGAAAGCCGGTGATCCGTTGTTTCATTAGTGCTCAGAATCCGGGAGCACGCCCTTCTACAAGCATCTCAGTGGCACTGCAGTACCAGGACAGCCCAAAAAGTATTCGGTATGAATTGTTGTACTGTACTTCCATTCTTTTTAGAGATGATTTGTTGAAGTTGGTCCACAGCTATGAGATATATAGGCTCGTGCAGTATGCGTTAAAAAGTTGCCTTTTTGCTTTTGGGCTACACTTCCCACATAAAAACAGACAATGCAGGACATCATATACCGATGTCACTGAAGGGCGCCTCTGGTTCAAGTTGACAGACGGCCGTTTCCTTCTGGATATTGGTTTTCTGCGATTTTACCTCAGGCGAATGCGGAGGAATTCCCTACAATAAGGCGCAGCTGACTCCCCCCCCCCCCCCCCTCAACATAAGACATGTATGTAGTATACTAAACATGTCATTTTAGTAAGGTTTTTAGGTAACAATTTTTTTCCCTATCGAGAAAACACAAGGTTTCAATAGCCAGGTAACATTTTAAACCCCCATATGAAGTAAAAATTGTGAGGCGCATATGACGTCGTTCTATTTGTATAAAGAACATTAACTTTAAATTCAGTAAATTTAAATGATTCACCACTTCATGGAAAATAAAAATCTAGAAAATCAAAAAAAAAACAGCATAATCTGTCACCCCTTTTAATCTAGTTAGTTGTTCATTTATGGGTACATCTATGGTCCCTAGAATGGTTTGTTTATGGGTTTGTTTATGATCCCTAGCAGCGTTGTCAGATCTAGGGAAATTTCCCTAGATCTAGGGGAGAAAAAAAAAATCTAGGGAAAAGGGAAATTTTTCCGAAATCAGCACAAATCTAGGGAAATTTCGTACTTTTTGGCAAAAAAACAATTTTACATGACAATATTATTGGGATTGCCAGTGAACATAAATGTATTTTCATTTTTTATTTTTGGGATTTCCAGAAATCTTAAATAATGTTGATGTACATAAATGAAGCAATGTTATTTTTAACACTGACAACTCAAAATTATATTTATGTTCCTAAAAATATTAAAACCGGGGACTTCTTAAAAGTTTCAGATTACGACTTTGTCTATGATCATTACAATAAGAAATTATCTTCTCTCAGCTTTTTACTTTTGGCTTTCCACTTTCGGCAATTTCGGTTGGTTTACGGTGATTTTTATTAAGATTTCTGTTTTGAATTCAGTGGTAAGTACTTTAAATTATTATTATCTCTTTCCAATTAATTAACATGTAAAACAGGGTTAGTGTAACACAAAGTTCAGCGTTTAGCTACTAAGTTTAAAATTTTCATAATCTACTTTCCAATATATTCAGTGTTTAGTTTAACACAACTTATACTATGTGTTTGGTATAAGTGCACCCTGTATTTATAATATAGTATTTATTATAGGTCAACACGATGGATATACCTTCGACTTCTGGCGCAAGGAGGAACCTTCCGGATGAGGATAATTCAAATTCGGCTAAAAGGCCTAAAAAAATGTACGCGCAGAAGTACCAGGAGAAATGGGAGAGCGAAGATTCAATTGAATTAAGAAATAATGAATATGTGAATGGGATAATGAATATTAAGAATGTTTGATCGTGTGAGGAATGTGGAGATCCGCAAAGAGTGCAAGGCTGATGTAAGCGTAATGAGTAAGATTAAGAAAGGGACGCTTAGATGGTTTGGGCATGTAGAGCGAATGAGCGAAGATAGGAGTGTAAGGAGGATATATGATGCAAATGCGAATGGTAGCAGAAGTCGGGGACGCCCGAGGAAGACATGGCACGATCAAGTGAATCAGATACTCGAGTCGGGCCATGTCAAGAGTCAGAATAATAGAAGAGTATGTATGAGACGATGTATGAATGTGAATGAGGCAAGAAGTGTGTGCCAAGACCGAGTTGTTTGGCGGTCCGTCCTCTCTGCCTACCCCTGCGGGGAAACGGCGTGATGGTTAGTTAGTTAGTTAGGATAATGAATAAATTCATGTTAAATAGTAGGTATTTTGTGTGTCTAAATAGTCCATAATTACCTGATCTTTGTAAATATCATGTAAATATTATGTATTTTATAATCATCATTTGAAATGATTAGTATTTTATAATTATCATTTGAAATGTCAATGTCAAATTTGTTGTGTCAGTGTTGCCACTGTCGGCCACTGTTGCCATATAAGAAAAATAATTGCCATATAAGAAAGAGAATAAAAAAAAACAGTGACTACGTACTGGTGTATATGTGGCGTATTTGGGTATTCGTGTATTTTTATTACTACAAATAATATATGAAAGTTATCAACAAAAACCAAGTACTTTTTTTCAAAGCTCCCCCTCCCCCCGGACAGACAGACGTTTTTAACTTGCCAAGATGGTACCCCCGGAATCTAGGGAAATCTAGGGAAATTTCGACTCCCAATCTAGGGAAATATTGCAATCTGGACCTGGCAACGCTGGTCCCTAGTTTGTTGACTGTTTGACGTTTGTTGATTATTCTGAAGAGAGTGGTTTATTTATGATTCTGAATATATATTCTGTTTTGAATGTTCGTAGTGGAACCGAACAATCGGATTGAGTCTTATTAATAATATGGCCTCTTCAGAAATGAATGATGAACTCGAAATTCTGCTGAAGAATTCGCTTAACTTAAACACCCTGTGCCGAATATGTCTCGCAGAAAATACGGCTCAGTCCACTCGGTTGTCCGAAATCCACGATTCGGTATCTATTTCTGAGAGAGTGCTGCTGTGCACGAGCGTCGAGATGTCGGAGGGAGACGATGCCGGACTGCCGAGGGCCATCTGCTCGCCATGCGCCCGAGAACTGCACGCTGCCGACGGATTCCGTCTCAAATGCCAGCACTCTGATCGCCTCCTCAGGAAGTTCTTCCTCCGGCGCTTGCTCAAGAGCGAGGAGCTCTTCGTCGAACCTTCCCCCGTGAAGGAAGAAGAAACCACGCGACCAATCCAACATGCTGAAGTAGACAAATCTCCCCCTGAAAGTGTCGAGATTGTAGATCTTAAAACGGGTCCCGACGTTATCAAAGTGGAAACTGAAGATATGGACTGTGATTTTGAAGGTATCGTAAATAACACCAGTGACGATGTCGATAATGAAGATTTAGAAATCAAAAAAGTAACAAAACGTAAATACACTAAGAATGTTCATAAAGAGACCGAGGGAGACGATATTGTCAGTGGAAAGAAGTTTAAATGTCATCTGTGCGGCAAACCACTCAGTTCCAAATATTCAATAGAGAAACACATTGTGCGCATGCATGGCAAGCGGGGGAACTCCACAGGATGGGGCGCGGCGCGGCGCTTCCAGTGCCCTGAGTGCGCGTACAGCACCCCGCACAGCCAGAGCCTGCGCTACCATGCGCGCACGCACTCGGGCGAGCGGCCGCACCGCTGCCCCACCTGCGCACGCTGCTTCTCCCAGCCGGCCAGTCTGGCCTGCCATCTCAAAACGCACAGCGACCGCACCTACTTCACGTGCGCTCTGTGTGGCAAGCAGTTTAAGTACAAGGAGACCTACGAGACGCACAAGAACGTGCACTCGGAAGAGCGCCGCTTCATCTGCCAAATCTGCGATAAGGGACTCAAATCACGCACCGCTCTGGAAGGACATATGAACCGGCACTACAACATACGCAACTACAGCTGCGAGACTTGCGGCTCCACTTTCGTTACGCGCGTGGAACTGTTAAACCACGCCAAACGACACAGCGCCGAGAAAAAGTTCCAGTGCAACTATTGCGATTTTCGCGCATACGTGAAGAAGAGCTTGGACACGCACCTGCTGCGCCACAGCGGGGAGCGCAACTTCAAATGCGAGGAGTGCGGTGCGGCATGCTACACGCGTGGGGAGCTCAAGTGCCATGCGCGCACGCACTCCAAGGAGAAGAACTACTCGTGCCCCGTGTGCGCCGTCCAGTTCATCCACAGCTCCAGTGTCAATAAGCACATGTTTAAGACGCACGGTATCAAGTACCGCCGAAACGACACCCTGGACCGGAGAGTCATCAAATAGGTCTCACGTCTCAGCTGCGCGTGTTGTCACTGGTCGCCTTCCACTCGGTTGTACAGTTATCCGAGACGAGTGTTAGATTGTTCAGGATTTGAGCTGTAGTGCTCTCGTTGATATGTTGTTGGATAAAGGAGCCGACGACTGAAGGTGCTGCGTAGGAAATAGAAGCCTTTATTTGTACGTGTGATTTCATTGAATACTTTACCTGTCTTTACATGTCTCCTGCGGACCTGTTGGTTTAGTTCCCTGCAATACAGTGCTTTACAGCATAGCACTGTATTGCAGGGAACTAAACCAACCTTATTTTATTTATTTTGTATGGGAATATACTACTATAACTATGTATCTTTGCAAACTCGCTGTTTGTATTTAAATGGAGATAATACAATAATTTTCATTTCAATTTTTTTTTTACTCCCCAATCCAAAAATTATACCCAGTTACAACGCAAAGAAATTTTGTAGTATAACATCACCCTTGTTGGCATACATTCTTTTGTGGTCTGCATGCGGTAAGTTCAATACATTGTCAACTTGCCCTAGTCACATGCGGTAAGTTCAATACATTGTCAACTTGCCCTAGTCACATGCGGTAAGTTCAATACATTGTCAACTTGCCCTAGTCACATGCGGTAAGTTCAATACATTGTCAACTTGCCCTAGTCACATGCGGCAAGTTCAATACATTGTCAACTTGCCCTAGTCACGCTAGCTGTCCTCTGAAGTGATATGATATACTCATACACCCAACTGCCGAGCTGAACCTCAACTTATGGGAAAGGAACAAAGCAAAAGGCGCGAAATGCCGCTTCCAGTTGCTTCTTTCTTCTCCCGTAATTTGTGGCTCGGCTCGTATTTCGGTTCGCAAATGTATACATGATAAAAGTATTTTAATCTTTTTTTATATAATTCATAGATTTGTGATTTGTTCGTCGTTGGAAATATATTTATTTATTCATTTTTATTTTATTAATATAAAACTTAGAGGGTACATATGGTTTTTGTGATATTTCACCCTCCATGCTAGGGATGACCATGTGTTATGGCGGGTGAATTATATAATATATAATTATTCTTTTCAGTTTGTATCAAATATTTATACCGAATTACATGGATAAAATAAATAAAAAATTTCAAAGTGCATGATTACGAATCGGCAGGATTTTTTCATTGACAGTTGAAATATATTTTTTTATTGTGTGAACAAAAGTGAAGAGACAGTTCTCTTACTAATTACCCACAAGGAATGTGTTCTATAAATATTGAATTCTTACTAAATTATTGACTTTCCGAGTCAAAATGTATTGGTAAGTTTTTTTGTTAACATTTTCATGTTTGATATTAAAAAAATATTTTTTATATGTATTAATGTTTATTTCAAATACAAACATTGCAAAGATAATTTTATCCAGTTTCTAAAGTAGTATTTCTTTTAATGACAACTTCAAAAATAAGCAATATATATAGTTATTTAAAACATGTTTTGTATTGTTATTTAATATGTTTTAGTTGCATTAAAAATGCAGTGTATCGTTTAATGCAACTAAAGCAATATTAGGGTGCTCCCTCTAACATTCGTATTTTCATATCTCCCTTCAAACCTTTTTTGAACGCTTACTACGGGGCGAGCTTACACCTACAACTTTTTGCAAATGTCCACATTTCTTACACGATCCATACATCGCTGTCATTCATTAAAGTTTTGCTTTTCCTTCAGCTTAGCTTCTTTGGACAGTTAGACAGTTCCTATACATATAACAACATATCAAATGAAATAAAACCTTTTTTGAACGCTTACTACGGGGCGAGCTTACACCTACAACTTTTTGCAAATGTCCACATTTCTTACACGATCCATACATCGCTGTCATTCATTAAAGTTTTGCTTTTCCTTCAGCTTAGCTTCTTTGGACAGTTAGATAGTTCCTATACATATAACAACATATCAAATGAAATAAAACCTTTTTTGAACGCTTACTACGGGGCGAGCTTACACCTACAACTTTTTGCAAATGTCCACATTTCTTACACGATCCATACATCGCTGTCATTCATTAAAGTTTTGCTTTTCCTTCAGCTTAGCTTCTTTGGACAGTTAGACAGTTCCTATACATATAACAACATATCAAATGAAATAAAACCTTTTTTGAACGCTTACTACGGGGCGAGCTTACACCTACAACTTTTTGCAAATGTCCACATTTCTTACACGATCCATACATCGCTGTCATTCATTAAAGTTTTGCTTTTCCTTCAGCTTAGCTTCTTTGGACAGTTAGACAGTTCCTATACATATAACAACATATCAAATGAAATAAAACCTTTTTTGAACGCTTACTACGGGGCGAGCTTACACCTACAACTTTTTGCAAATGTCCACATTTCTTACACGATCCATACATCGCTGTCATTCATTAAAGTTTTGCTTTTCCTTCAGCTTAGCTTCTTTGGACAGTTAGACAGTTCCTATACATATAACAACATATCAAATGAAATAAAACCTTTTTTGAACGCTTACTACGGGGCGAGCTTACACCTACAACTTTTTGCAAATGTCCACATTTCTTACACGATCCATACATCGCTGTCATTCATTAAAGTTTTGCTTTTCCTTCAGCTTAGCTTCTTTGGACAGTTAGATAGTTCCTATACATATAACAACATATCAAATGAAATAAAACCTTTTTTGAACGCTTACTACGGGGCGAGCTTACACCTACAACTTTTTGCAAATGTCCACATTTCTTACACGATCCATACATCGCTGTCATTCATTAAAGTTTTGCTTTTCCTTCAGCTTAGCTTCTTTGGACAGTTAGACAGTTCCTATACATATAACAACATATCAAATGAAATAAAACCTTTTTTGAACGCTTACTACGGGGCGAGCTTACACCTACAACTTTTTGCAAATGTCCACATTTCTTACACGATCCATACATCGCTGTCATTCATTAAAGTTTTGCTTTTCCTTCAGCTTAGCTTCTTTGGACAGTTAGACAGTTCCTATACATATAACAACATATCAAATGAAATAAAACCTTTTTTGAACGCTTACTACGGGGCGAGCTTACACCTACAACTTTTTGCAAATGTCCACATTTCTTACACGATCCATACATCGCTGTCATTCATTAAAGTTTTGCTTTTCCTTCAGCTTAGCTTCTTTGGACAGTTAGACAGTTCCTATACATATAACAACATATCAAATGAAATAAAACCTTTTTTGAACGCTTACTACGGGGCGAGCTTACACCTACAACTTTTTGCAAATGTCTACATTTCTTACACGATCCATACATCGCTGTCATTCATTAAAGTTTTGCTTTTCCTTCAGCTTAGCTTCTTTGGACAGTTAGATAGTTCCTATACATATAACAACATATCAAATGAAATAAAACCTTTTTTGAACGCTTACTACGGGGCGAGCTTACACCTACAACTTTTTGCAAATGTCCACATTTCTTACACGATCCATACATCGCTGTCATTCATTAAAGTTTTGCTTTTCCTTCAGCTTAGCTTCTTTGGACAGTTAGACAGTTCCTATACATATAACAACATATCAAATGAAATAAAACCTTTTTTGAACGCTTACTACGGGGCGAGCTTACACCTACAACTTTTTGCAAATGTCCACATTTCTTACACGATCCATACATCGCTGTCATTCATTAAAGTTTTGCTTTTCCTTCAGCTTAGCTTCTTTGGACAGTTAGACAGTTCCTATACATATAACAACATATCAAATGAAATAAAACCTTTTTTGAACGCTTACTACGGGGCGAGCTTACACCTACAACTTTTTGCAAATGTCCACATTTCTTACACGATCCATACATCGCTGTCATTCATTAAAGTTTTGCTTTTCCTTCAGCTTAGCTTCTTTGGACAGTTAGATAGTTCCTATACATATAACAACATATCAAATGAAATAAAACCTTTTTTGAACGCTTACTACGGGGCGAGCTTACACCTACAACTTTTTGCAAATGTCCACATTTCTTACACGATCCATACATCGCTGTCATTCATTAAAGTTTTGCTTTTCCTTCAGCTTAGCTTCTTTGGACAGTTAGACAGTTCCTATACATATAACAACATATCAAATGAAATAAAACCTTTTTTGAACGCTTACTACGGGGCGAGCTTACACCTACAACTTTTTGCAAATGTCCACATTTCTTACACGATCCATACATCGCTGTCATTCATTAAAGTTTTGCTTTTCCTTCAGCTTAGCTTCTTTGGACAGTTAGACAGTTCCTATACATATAACAACATATCAAATGAAATAAAACCTTTTTTGAACGCTTACTACGGGGCGAGCTTACACCTACAACTTTTTGCAAATGTCTACATTTCTTACACGATCCATACATCGCTGTCATTCATTAAAGTTTTGCTTTTCCTTCAGCTTAGCTTCTTTGGACAGTTAGATAGTTCCTATACATATAACAACATATCAAATGAAATAAAACCTTTTTTGAACGCTTACTACGGGGCGAGCTTACACCTACAACTTTTTGCAAATGTCCACATTTCTTACACGATCCATACATCGCTGTCATTCATTAAAGTTTTGCTTTTCCTTCAGCTTAGCTTCTTTGGACAGTTAGATAGTTCCTATACATATAACAACATATCAAATGAAATAAAACCTTTTTTGAACGCTTACTACGGGGCGAGCTTACACCTACAACTTTTTGCAAATGTCCACATTTCTTACACGATCCATACATCGCTGTCATTCATTAAAGTTTTGCTTTTCCTTCAGCTTAGCTTCTTTGGACAGTTAGACAGTTCCTATACATATAACAACATATCAAATGAAATAAAACCTTTTTTGAACGCTTACTACGGGGCGAGCTTACACCTACAACTTTTTGCAAATGTCCACATTTCTTACACGATCCATACATCGCTGTCATTCATTAAAGTTTTGCTTTTCCTTCAGCTTAGCTTCTTTGGACAGTTAGACAGTTCCTATACATATAACAACATATCAAATGAAATAAAACCTTTTTTGAACGCTTACTACGGGGCGAGCTTACACCTACAACTTTTTGCAAATGTCCACATTTCTTACACGATCCATACATCGCTGTCATTCATTAAAGTTTTGCTTTTCCTTCAGCTTAGCTTCTTTGGACAGTTAGATAGTTCCTATACATATAACAACATATCAAATGAAATAAAACCTTTTTTGAACGCTTACTACGGGGCGAGCTTACACCTACAACTTTTTGCAAATGTCCACATTTCTTACACGATCCATACATCGCTGTCATTCATTAAAGTTTTGCTTTTCCTTCAGCTTAGCTTCTTTGGACAGTTAGACAGTTCCTATACATATAAAACATATCAAATGAAATAAAACCTTTTTTGAATGCTTACTACGGGGCGAGCTTACACCTACAACTTTTTGCAAATGTCCACATTTCTTACACGATCCATACATCGGTGTCATTCATTAAAGTTTTGCTTTTCCTTCGGCTTAGCTTCTTTGGACAGTTAGATAGTTCCTATACATATAACAACATATCAAATGAAATAAAATCATTTGTAAACAAAATTGTAATTAAAAAAAAATACAAAATTGAATGAAATATTTTATTAAATTCACAAATCTTAAAATAATTACAATAAAGATAATGGTCAAATATTGTTAAGTTCCTTTCATATTTACAAGATTTATAAAGAACTAAATTATTTAGTTTTCATTAAACCATATTCACCACACTGAAAATAATATACTATGTTCTTTATTGAATGGATAAAAAGCAGCATGCCGTACGTGCATGATACTGTGTGACAAATTACTTAAAATTATAAAAACGATGCAATCATGTAAGGAAGTGTGATTTGAAAGAAAACTGACTTTCATAAGGCCTTTTGACTACTAGAGACCTATACTGCTGCAGTAAATAAAAATAAAGCATCTTCCTTGACACTCTCAAGGATAACGCTGTGTGTTAGTTACCGTGGCAGTATAGAGAGGCCAATGAAATTGATTATTTCTTTATTTGTATTTCCAAAGATAAAATTGAGACTTGGGACATTGTCAACATATGCCAACGACTGAGAATGGCTCTTTACGTGAATGAGATTAAGTTCCTGTTGTTTAGCAGAAATTCAAATGTAACATTGCCATCAAAACATCATTCAGCGCTATTTTGTTTTTTTGACATTTGAAAGATTAATGACGAAATTGTAATAAGCTGACAAATTCAACAACATGATAGTTATTATTTCAGCTTTATGTTAGGAACAAGCATATATTCTTTATGGACAGCATTTAATGGGAAAAAACAAAATGGCGCTGAATGGTCACTGTCGCACTGTGAATTTGTGCAAAACAAGCATACGTGCCCAAGCCAACCTGCGAGACTAAAACACGCAACAGTCAATATGCTTATAACATCCGTTTGTATAAAAATATCCACCAATTTCCTTTGTCAAATAGTTAAGAACTTACGTTTGTTTATAAGAGAGTTTCACTGCAAATTAAATTAAGGGACATATTAATTTAATATAAGTAGGTTTAGAAATGATTCAGTCCTCCTCGTAGTCTTCGTCTTCGGAGACGTATTTCTTGGCGGCCTTCTTCCTGCGGCCCGGAGTGCCCTTGCCGCGCCCTTTCAGCTTTATCTTCATCTTCACGGAGCGACTCGACTCGCCGTCCGACTCTTCCTCTTCTTCCTCACTGGCCTCGTTGGAGGGCTCGGCCAACACGCGCGCGCGGGCCACCTCGAACACGCCGCGCAGCGCCACGCTGTCCTCGTATATCAGGGACGCCTCCTCATTGTACGTCTGCGCGTTCTGGCACAGCTGGTTGAAGTCCTTTTCCAGGTCGTTCATGTCCGCGTACTACATACAACAGACAACACGCCTTTATACACATATCTCTCAGAGCTATGAATTAATAACATAATAACAGCCTTATATTATTATTAACAGCTTGTGACCACATCCACAAATCCCTCTTCCGTTGTATAAACAATGTACATCTTCCTATTAACTAATTAATGGTTGTTAACTGTCAGTTTCTATTTTATAGTTTACTTTACTACCTAGTAAGGTTTTTACATACCCGATTGTTTATCAATTGTATAAAACTTAAAGTATATTAATTACTAAGGATGTAAATAACCTTTCCGTCATCGATGCGCGTCATGATCTTCTTGATGTCCATGGGCCGCTTGATGACATCGTAATAGTCAGGCAGCTCCCGGCGAGAGGGCAGCTTCATGAAGGGCTCCGACAGGGGCCGCCCGTCGTTCCTGGAAGCACCCCTTCGTACATTCTAACAACATTCTGTCCTGCTGTGTCTAACAAAACATTACTGCAACAATTACAATTGGTGGTCTTTAAATTATATGTTTCATCAAATAGAAGTGGATAGATCAACCAAAAATAATTATTTTGTTGCCAATTTTACTTAAAACACATTTTAAAATGGGTGGGCTACGCCACTTCTGTACTGACTGCGTTACATACAGGGTGTATCAACACGTACCCCAAGGATTCTAACGAGCAAGCACTTCCTAAGTGTATTTAGATTTAAAAATGTAAATGTCACTACGGATCACATGATACGCGGTCTGCTTTGTCTATATGATGATGCTGGAACGAGACACGAGTGGATATCACGTGACCCGCTAGGCTGTACTTGGTTGCGACGTATGATGGGAAAATATTTTTTACGTTAAATAATACCATCGGGACAGTTTTTACATGAAATATGCACAGGAATCATTGGTTAAAATCCTCTAGATACGTATGCGGATTTATGACTAAAAATATTGTAGAATATGTCGCCGGGACCTTATCTTGAAATTTATTTAATTGGACATTATTATTTATATATCTTTATCCAATTCTAGTGGCGGCTCACGACTGCTAACATTGAAAATACAAATGAACTGATAGGTATTATTATTATTATTATCATTTTTAATTTATTTTCAACGCCGCTACAGCTGTCACAATACTTAATTACTTAATCAAACACAAAAACAATTAATAACGTACTGATATTACATTCAAAGGTCATGGTAACACAAAGCTACATAGTTATGTATAAAGTGAATGAATTGAGAATCTAAAAGATATCGTGGAGCTATACTCACGGGTCCTGATACTCCACCACCTGCTTCAGCACTCTCCGCATCTGGCGTTTGAGCTGGCGCGCGTCCGGGCCGACAGCGGGCGCGGGCGTGCCGGGACTGGAGCCGGACCCCGTGCCGCGCCGCGCCTTCTTGCTCGTCCCGCCGCTCGTGGAGCACGACGCCATCACGCTGTCATCGTCCGACTCGTCCTGCCTTCTACAACAGAGCTTAAGTCATCATAAAGGAACTAAACACTTGGAACAAACTTCCACAACATGTCATCCATTCTACCGTGTAATATAAACCAATTTAATGCTCCATTGGATTCTAATTTGGAGAGAGGAAAGGATTAACTTTGAAACAACTCAATTATTTTAGAATTCCTTATGAAATCGGATACGAGAGCATCAGCAGATTGAGATGAGTGCTGCCTGCCCATTAAATAATTATAACGCAGTAAGCAGGTATTATACAGTACCTCCTCTTGCGTCCCTTGCGCTTCTTCTTGATGGATCCCGTGCTACCGGCATCGTCGTCTTCGTCCTGTTCGTCCTCCCCAAACTCCTCATCGATGGCCTTCAGCCACTCCTTCTCCGTCAGCGAGTCTGTGTAGTCCACCTCCTTGCGCTGCCTCGAGCCCCGCCCCAGCAGGCTCTCGTCCTCCTCGTAGGTCCACTTTTGGACTTGCTGCGAGAGACACATGGGATTATAGATCTGTAGAGCTAATATTCTTCAATAGTACAACAGGTACATACCGCCTCGTCCACCTTGACCAGCCAGTCGGGCAGTTCGCACTCCTGGATGAGACGCGTCTTGGTCTCCGTGGCCTTGCGCTCTGTGTCCATCTGCCGGAACTGCTCCGTCTCTTCCTCAGAGCGCGAGATCATCAGGTTGATCATCTCATCGTCGGGCACCTCGTTCTCTTCCTGCAAGGTGACATACATCACATAATTACATAGTGAGTACTGTGTATATATTATACTGTTACATCAGGGTTGACTACATCAGGTTGATCATCTCATCGTCGGGCACCTCGTTCTCTTCCTGCAAGGTGACATACATCACATAATTACATAGTGAGTACTGTGAGTGGGTACTGTGTATATATTATACTGTTACATCAGGGTTGACTACATCAGGTTGATCATCTCATCGTCGGGCACCTCGTTCTCTTCCTGCAAGGTGACATACATCACATAATTACATAGTGAGTACTGTGTATATATTATACTGTTACATCAGGGTTGACTACATCAGGTTGATCATCTCATCGTCGGGCACCTCGTTCTCTTCCTGCAAGGTGACATACATCACATAATTACATAGTGAGTACTGTGAGTGGGTACTGTGTATATATTATACTGTTACATCAGGGTTGACTACATCAGGTTGATCATCTCATCGTCGGGCACCTCGTTCTCTTCCTGCAAGGTGACATACATCACATAATTACATAGTGAGTACTGTGAGTGGGTACTGTGTATATATTATACTGTTACATCAGGGTTGACTACATCAGGTTGATCATCTCATCGTCGGGCACCTCGTTCTCTTCCTGCAAGGTGACATACATCACATAATTACATAGTGAGTACTGTGTATATATTATACTGTTACATCAGGGTTGACTACATCAGGTTGATCATCTCATCGTCGGGCACCTCGTTCTCTTCCTGCAAGGTGACATACATCACATAATTACATAGTGAGTACTGTGAGTGGGTACTGTGTATATATTATACTGTTACATCAGGGTTGACTACATCAGGTTGATCATCTCATCGTCGGGCACCTCGTTCTCTTCCTGCAAGGTGACATACATCACATAATTACATAGTGAGTACTGTGTATATATTATACTGTTACATCAGGGTTGACTACATCAGGTTGATCATCTCATCGTCGGGCACCTCGTTCTCTTCCTGCAAGGTGACATACATCACATAATTACATAGTGAGTACTGTGTATATATTATACTGTTACATCAGGGTTGACTACATCAGGTTGATCATCTCATCGTCGGGCACCTCGTTCTCTTCCTGCAAGGTGACATACATCACATAATTACATAGTGAGTACTGTGAGTGGGTACTGTGTATATATTATACTGTTACATCAGGGTTGACTACATCAGGTTGATCATCTCATCGTCGGGCACCTCGTTCTCTTCCTGCAAGGTGACATACATCACATAATTACATAGTGAGTACTGTGTATATATTATACTGTTACATCAGGGTTGACTACATCAGGTTGATCATCTCATCGTCGGGCACCTCGTTCTCTTCCTGCAAGGTGACATACATCACATAATTACATAGTGAGTACTGTGTATATATTATACTGTTACATCAGGGTTGACTACATCAGGTTGATCATCTCATCGTCGGGCACCTCGTTCTCTTCCTGCAAGGTGACATACATCACATAATTACATAGTGAGTACTGTGTATATATTATACTGTTACATCAGGGTTGACTACTGACCTCCTCTTCATCTCCGTCCTGATGCAGGATGCTGTGCAGGAACTGCTGGCGCTCCGTGCCTGTGGACTTCTGGTCGAACATGCCGGCCTGGATGACCTTCTCATCCATGTTGAGTTTGTAGCGCGCGGCCGCCAGGATGCGCTCCTCCACGGAGTTTACGGTCATGAGGCGCAGCACGCGAACCTCGTTGCGCTGGCCAATACGATGCGCGCGGTCCTGCGCCTGCAGGTCCTGGTGCGGATTCCAATCCGAGTCGAAGATGACCACGGTGTCGGCGCTCTGCAGGTTGAGGCCGAGTCCGCCGGCGCGAGTTGACAGCAAGAAGATGAAGTACTCGGACTTGGGATCGTTGAACTTCTTCAGCAGATCTCCGCGGTCCTCGGCCTTGGTCATACCGTCCAGCCGTAAATACAGGAAGTGCCGCCAGCCCAGGTAGTCCTCGATGATGGTCATACATTGCGTCATCTGGCAGAAGAGCAGCACGCGATGGCCCGAGGCCTTGAGCTTGGGCAGGATGCGATCCAGCATCTCGAACTTTCCCGAGGCGCGGTAGAGGTCGGGGCCCTGCACCACACCGCTGGTGCCGATGTGGTCGCAGTACTTCTCTTCGATGTGCTGGAACATGAAGGGGTGGTTGCAGAGCTTGCGCAGCTGCACGATGGTGTTCATGAGCGCCTTGGAGCCGCCCTTGCCCTTGGAGCCGCGCTCCGAGCCGTCCGTCAGCAGCACGCCCTTGCTCTGCATGTGCTTGTAGAGGACACGCTGCAGGCCCGACATGTCGCACTTGACGATGTACTCCACCTTGTCGGGCAGCTGCGACTCCACCTCCTTCTTGAGGCGGCGCAGCAGGAAGGGCCGTAGCACCTTATGCAGGCGCCGGATGATGAGGATCGTCTCTTCCTCGTTGAGCTCCACCTTCTCTCCCGTGGTGGCGAAGGGCGCGTTGAACCACTGCTCGAAAGTGGACACGCTCTTGAAGATGGACGGCAGCAGGAAGTTGAGCAACGCCCACAGCTCGGGCAGCTTGTTCTGCAGCGGCGTGCCCGTCAACAGCAGGCGGTGCGGCGCGATGTAGTGCGTGTTGAGCACCTGCGTCAGCTTGCAGTGGTGGTTCTTCATGCGGTGGCCCTCGTCGATGATCATGTACTTCCACTGGATCTTGGCCAGCACACCCTTGTCCTTGATGACATACTCGTAGGTGGTGAGCAGCACGTTGAACTTGGTCACGCGCATCTGGTTCTGCAGCAGGCGGCGGCCCTGCGGCGAGCCCTTGTAGGACACCACCACCACGGAGGGAGCCCACTTCTCAAACTCCATCACCCAGTTGGACAGAGTGCTGTAACAACAGTGTACTTAGCAAGTATAGTATGAAAGTATAGAATTACAGTTGCTGAATTACTACAGTTAGGAATAGTAACCTGAGCGGGACGATGATGAGGAAGGGGCCATTATTCCTCTTCTTCTCCATGAGTGTGGTGATGAGCGCAATGGTCTGGATGGTCTTGCCCAGACCCATCTCGTCTGCCAGAATCCCGTTGAGGTTGTTGTTGTACAGCGACACCATCCACTCCAGCCCCTGCAACACGCCACTTTACTTTACCCGACGAAGGTTAACAAACAAACAACCAACACAACCAACCGTAAGTTCGTAAGCTCCTACCTTGACTTGGTATTCCTTGAGCTTTCCGTTGACCATGATGGATGCTTGCTCCGATACTATCTCGTGCACCGTGTGGGCAATACTGGGGGAAAGAACAACAATCAGTTATCATACATCAGTTAATACGCTGGACATATGCACATATAATATTAGGCGGCACTTACCTGTAGTAAGTCTGCTCCTCGGTCTTGTACTCGTCGTCCTCCACTTTCACCTTCTTCATGGAGTCTTTGCTCTTCTCCTCCTCAGACTTGGTCCGCTTTTTCCCTGTGCACACACACACACAACATCACAATTACTACTATTTCACATCGGGGTTTGCATAGCATATAGGCACAAAAGCACTGCCTACCGACCTTTTTAAAGGTGTGTTTATTGACTCTATTTATTTATTTAAAAGTGGGGAATATGCTGGGGATGTGGTTGTACCTTCATGGGCCTGGTCCTCGTCGGGACTGTCTTCATCTTCCTCGGAGTCGGAGAGCACCTCCCAGCCCGGCCGGCTCTCTAGCCACTGCTTGACCTGCGACAGAAGCGGCGCGTCCTCTCCCTTCAGAATCTCTCCCGTCTTGGGGTCGGTGACGGTGACTCTGGAGTCGGACGTCTGCGAGCTGTCGTCGCCCGCATCCAGCTCCCCTCCCTCCAGCACCTTGCGCTTCCTCGTTTTCTGCAAAAACCATAAACCATCTGCATGAAGGGTTCTTAAAACAATCATATTATATTAACATTTGAATATGTATCATCGTTATTTCGCTTCTTTAGTGCACATTCAGAGTACGCATGCGAGGTAGTGCGTGTGGTGTGCGTTTTTTAAATCGCTTATTTCAATTACAAAAACAGTAAATTGCGAGCCCTGATTTCACAGCAAAAATAAGTTCAACAAGAATACGTAGGATTGTAATCATTTTTCCCTGTTTTTTAACACGCAATTTTAGTACATATTATGAAAAAAAGCCCAGCACGCAAACGGTCAAATCATAGAGAAAATATTTATAGTAAGTAAAAAAATAAAATAAAAAACAACAAAAAATCTATATAAAATCAGAAAAAAGAACGTAGGAAGTAAGGAAGAAAAAAAACCAGTACAAAAAATCTTTTTCTCCTAAATATTAGTTTTTTAACGACTTTGGTAATATGTTGTAAATTTAAGTACATTGTATTTTAAGGTTCTTTGTGTGTATTTAGATATCTGGAAATAACAAGCTGTAAGGGCCAGTTGTTTGGCAGAATTTGATCAAATTTCAAAGTTAATTTTAAAGTTCTGTGAAGCAACTGGCACATGATAATACAATAACAGAACTTCTGTGAAACATTTTCATTGCCTTGTTTTATGAGCATGTTCCATTATTTTGTTATATGTATTCAGTTTGAGAATGGAAAGAAAGAAAAGAAGAATTGCACTTACCCTCTTTCTCTTCTCTTCCTCCACTTGCTTCTTCTTCTGCTCGAACTTGTGCTGCTTCACCATCTCCGTCAGGTTGCTGATGTACTCGTCCGTCTGCGTGAGCAGGAAGGCGAGGCGCTTGTCTTTCTTTTGGTCGATCAGCTTCCTGTAGCCCTCCTCGTCCTCGGCCATCAGGCGCCGCATCCTCTCCTTCTCCTTGCGCTCCTGCTCCTTCTTCTCTTCACGCTCTGCGTTGGCGTGGTAGTTCATCACGGCCTTGTTGAGGCGGCCCAGCTTGGCCACATTATTGCGGTGGTGCTCCTTGAAGTCCTTGGCTGTAACAACAGTTCAGTTATATAAACCTCCCCACTTGACATCGACATGTGTCACTCATGTGGCATCCTGACGAGACACACTATACCAGACAGGACTTTACGCACCGTGTTGGAGCACACTCTGCAGGAACTCCTGGTGCTTCTGGCGCCGCTTGCGCTCTGCCTCTAGCTTCTGTTGCTTCTCCAGCTTCTCTGTGGCACGCGCCTCGCGCAAGCCCTGGCGCTTGGTGCGCTTGTACGCCTTTATGTTCACCGCCGTCTCCAGAGTCGTGTCACGCCGCGTGGCCGCCACTATCTACAAACAATAATCGATATTATCAATATCAGGAATGAGTCTGGCAACAAATCTGACTTGCCTTCAGTATGAGTTTGAACTCGCTCGAGTCACTTTAAATAGATATAGCAATAAGGTTGGTCAGTACCTCTCCACGCAGCTGCCTCTGGAAATTAAGTACTCGCAGCGCCCTCAGCTCTATCTGCGCTTGCAGCCGCAGGTCCTCGGGCATGGTGGTGGGCAAGCTGCTCAGGATCTCCATGCGCTGAGCGATGCGCGCCGCCACCCTGTAACAACACAATACACTGTGACAACTACTGACAGCGTAAGTATCTCTAGTAGGTTGATGTCTTCAAGTCTGGAACTGAACTTCCTCTCTCTCTTCTACTGATACTCTCCTCGACCAGGGCAGATTGGGACGATCTTCTTCCTAGTTATAACCCAGGAAGAGTATCGGATGCATCTACTACTATGCTGAACTAATATTACATGTAGTTTTTGAAAGTTTGATGCATTGGAACAGTTTTACAAATAAAAATTCAGTATGTAGCAAAAAATCTCACAAAAGTGCATGGGTACTACAGTAGTTATTTTAACATTTCCATGGTTTAAGACAAGACATATAAAATGGTATCATGACATTTTTAGTGGAAGTTTTAAAGCAACATAAAAATATGGCACCTACTAATAAAGTATATAAACACTGTGCAATCAAAAACAAAATAGGGGCATGAATGTATGGCATTGCACAAGCGATGTAAATACTTTAATAGTTTAAGCAAACCTTAGAAGGAGAAGAAGAGGTGCTGAGAAGAGCTTCCGGTAGTACCTGAGTGGAATGCAATTAGGGATAGGAGGCAAACAAGCTGTTTCCTCGAAATGTCTGTGTACCTGTTTTCTCTCTCGTTCAGCACCTGGATAGGATCGATGCCCACGGGGCGGGGCAGCGTGGTGAGCTTGTTCTGCTTGGGCTGGGGCACCTGGGGCGCGCCGGGGGGCGGGCGGGGCGCCTGGGGCACCCCGGGGCTGGGCGGCGGGGGTGCTTGCCCGCCCCCCGGCGCCGGGCCCCGAGGACTAGGGGGGTAGCCCGCCACCGGACCTGGCGGCTGCAACATACATCTACTTTAGCAACTCACATTCGGCCTGCCGGGAGGCTTGTCCTACCTGATCAGTGTATTTGTAACCTTCAAACAAACCAAAGCATGTAAAATATATAGTAAAAATACTATATATTTCTGGGTACATCGACATTTCGCAGCCGATTTCCGTCGCGGCCGTCCTTTTTAACTCAGATATATTTTCGCGTAAATAGATATTTCGCGGCCGACCCTTAAACTACACTAAAACGAATTTTCTCGGCCCTCCAAACTCGGATATTCGAAATAAATTGGAAAAAATTTAACACTTCAGTGTAAATGGATTCAGATTTACAAAATAATAATACTAATTAGGACGATGTACAACCACGTAAAAATATATTTTTCAGCGTTTTACCGCCACGGCTGTCTTTTAGATTCAGATTTACGAAATTTTATGATTTATTTTTGCAATGATCGAATTTTTTCGAATTACACGAACAAATTTTTGTGTGAGGACAAAAATATTACGAATTAAAAAACCATTTTGTATAATTAGCGGAGTTCTACTGTACTATGTAAAGGCCCTAGATGCATTATCAATAATATTTGGGAGGTGAGAGGCCTAAAGCCCGTGCGTGCTAACAAACAAATACTATAGTATTATACTACAAATACTAGGAATGGAAAGACCAACATAATCATGTTTTGTATTTTAGTATTTTTGCCGAATGTAATCGGGGAATCGCCACTAAATTGGCAATGGACAAATTGAATAATTCCTTATTATTCATAAAAATGTTGCATAAAATATATGCTTTATATTGGAAGCTATGTACAAATTATTACCTACTTACAAATCTTAAGATTTCAGAACAAATTTAGGTTTTTATTTATTAGATGGTCCCCCGGTCTACTGTCGTTGCTAATAAGAAGTAACAGTTTTTGGCGCTATTGACAGTTGACATTACAGAACCTAACCTAACCTAACCTAACCTAACCTAACCTAACCTAACCTAACCTAACCTAACCTAACCTAACCTAACCTAACCTAACCTAACCTAACCTAACCTAACCTAACCTAACCTAACCTAACCTAACCTAACCTAACCTAACCTAACCTAACCTAACCTAACCTAACCTAACCTAACCTAACCTAACCTAACCTAACCTAACCTAACCTAACCTAACCTAACCTAACCTAACCTAACCTAACCTAACCTAACCTAACTGCGGGACGTGCTTCTACATGATATTTGAAATATTCTTAGTAAGTAAAGAGCACAAGTAAAAAGAACTTTTAAAGTAAGAAGAACTGAACGATAATGCTTTAAGTTACAAACCCCATTGGAGGTATTACATAGTAGCTAGGCTATGATTTAGGAATTATTTTTTTAGGAATTTCCCACCCTAGAGGCCTTTTGGCCATTCAATTTTCAGTAATTTGGTCATTACTCCATTACCGATGTATTGTGAAATATGTTATTGTACCTGTCCACCCAGTACATCGACTTGTACGTCGGTGGTTGTGTCCCATTAAAACTTAATTTAATTGTATCTTTATAATTATTTCAAGGAACTCACTTACCTACAATACTTTCCAATGGAGATATTTACTTAAAACTACCATAATCTACTGTGCTTACTTCATAATATTATGGTGTCTCAGTAGAGGTAAAGTTACAAGGAGAAAATCCATAATTCAAATCTCTAGTAATATATCTAGGACTTGATCTCCAAGACCTCGCTAGGAGCGACAACATATCTCTAGTATGTATAGACATATGTACAAATCTAGGACTTGATCTGCTGGTTCAAGGTTGTGCATCCGCTTTTATAGGCGGTACGGGTACATCTTACTCAGGCTGGAGCGAGAAGGTGTTGGTCTCGTTACAATGTGTAAAAAGTGGTGTGGAGTTAGTTAGTTAGTTACCGGAGTAGCCAGGGGTGGAGTGGGATGCGTGGGGGGCGCCATCTGGCCCGCCATGGGCAGCGGGACGGTGGGCTGCCCGCCCCCTCCGCGGCCCGATCCCTCCTGCGGGGACATCTTGCCCGGAGCTGTAACAAACACACAACAGATATTATATTATAGTGTACACATTCCTAATGGCATTCTTTTTACAGTACATACTTATTTACACTTCTCAATGGCCCAGTGGCAGTCTATGGCATAGGCACATAGGAGCTATTTTCTTTGCGGTCGCTTTGACAGTATGACGGTTGATGCTTTGATTATTTCGGTGCACATTTCTCGAATGAATAGCTGAACTAGAAACTTGATTCTCGTAGCTCAAAAAACTACAGCATGTGAAGCGACGACGTCTAATGCCATCGATTGTATGATGCAAGACGATATCGCTCAAGATTTGACAGGCGAGAACGCTAACCCTCCACAGTCGATTGAAGGAATCGTCACTTTACATTCCAATTATCGAAAACCAGTCAATTCAATACAGTTACAAAACACGGAGATCCTGTAAACAGTAGGAAATGAGGACTCACGGTGCTGCTGGTGCGGGGGCGGAGTAGGGGGCGTGGGTGGCTGGGGGGGCGGCGCGTCGAGGGAGCGGCCCTTGCCCTGTGCCGCCAGCGCGGTCTGAGACGACAACGGCTGGTTGCGCGCCAGCTGCCGGTACGCCATTATCTGTGCCCTGCAACCAACACACACACACACATAAGTAAATACATCACAGGCACCAGTGGCGGCTCTTATATGGAGGTCATTAGTCATTATTAAATTTTTAAAAATGGATTTTTAAAAATGGATTTTTCAAACTGGGTGATTATTAAATTACCTTAAAATATTCGTATGGTAAGCGGGTTCCACTGCCATCTAGCGTCAAAATGAAAAGCTATTGCATATACCAACAATCGTATCCCCCAACTATATCCTTTCTTTCTCTTTGCCATACAGATAAAGGAGGTAAACACTATCATGTCTGACGTAAGCTTATTTTGAAGGGGGTTTCGGTCATGACCGCAGTTAGTTAGAGAATACATTATTAAGTTATTGGAGGGAGCAATAGCCATCCATTGATCTTAATGTGAGTGGTTTATTTATGGTAGCGATCTTGAATATTAGCGAAATTATGTTTATTATTGTTGACGTACTTTGCATGGATTGATTTAAAATGTCAAATTCTGTGGATATCGGATCGGAAGAAATCTCAAATAATTCATTGAATGGTGACAAACATTTTCAAGCGAAGTGTCAATTAGTTTATGTTGCAGAAAATAAAAAGGTTAAAAACAATATTTTTGTGTTTTTGGGTGCTATAAAATGAACTCAGGGGTAATTTTGCTTTCATTGTTTACTTTTTAACTCAACTGATAAACATTGGACTGAGATAGTTAGTGATTTAAAAATATGTTAATAGGAAAGAGTTTTTTAAAGAAAAAAAACATGAATTATTCATATGTGTAAATAATTAGATGAATAATCTTAAATTAAACAATTTTATAGTACCGGCTTCAGATTAGGCGAGTACCGGCAAATTAATTACATACGTTTTTGTAATATTAACAACGCATTAGCAATATGTATTAACATTTCATATTTTCAATTAATCTCCTACTTCTGGACTCCTGGAGCCGCCTCTGACAGGCACAATCACCACACAGGTGGGTTAACATTGGTGTTTACCTGAGCTGCTGCAGCTGTAGGTTATTGAAGTTAGCGCTGGTGGGGCCCTGCTTGGCGGGGTCCTGCGTGGCGGAGCGCGCCCGCAGCGCCATCAGCTGCGCGTAGCGGGGGTCCTCCTGCAGCCCGCGCTCCTCCATGGAGTCGATGGCCCTCTGCAGCGCATTCAAGTTATCTTGCCCGCCCTGACCCTGGCCCAGTGCAGCTGGGGGGCCACCGCCCTGCCCCTGCATGGGGCCACCCTGGCCCTGCATGGGGCCGCCCTGCCCCTGTCCCTGCATGGGGCCGCCCTGCCCCTGCATGGGGCCGCCCTGCCCCTGTCCCTGCATCGGGCCACCCTGCCCCTGCCCCTGCATGGGGCCGCCCTGCCCCTGTCCCTGCATCGGGCCACCCTGTCCTTGAACTGGAGGCCCTTGCCCTTGCATCTGGGGTCCCGGCCCTTGCCCCTGCATAGGGCCTTGTCCCTGCATCGGTGGCCCTTGACCCTGCATGGGTGGTCCCTGTCCTTGCATCATGATGCCCTGGCTTTGCATAGGGGAGCCATGACCCTGCATAGGTCCTTGTCCTTGCATTGTTGGGCCCTGTCCTTGCATGGGCCCTTGTCCTTGCCCCTGACCTTGCATCTGAGGGCCTTGACCTTGCATCGGAGGCCCTTGACCTTGCATAGGGGGTCCTTGCCCCTGCATCGGGGGTCCCTGCCCTTGCATAGGGCCCTGCCCTTGCATCGGGGGTCCTTGTCCTTGACCTTGCATCGGAGGCCCCTGTCCTTGGCCCTGCCCTTGCATAGGAGGACCTTGACCCTGCATCTGTTGGCCTTGCATGTTGGGTCCCTGCGGACCCTGGCCCTGCATGTTGGGTCCCTGGCCTTGTAGGTTAGGCCCCTGTCCTTGCATGGGAGGCCCCTGCCCCTGCATAGGAGGGCCCTGAGCATGCATCGGAGGGCCCTGGCCATGCATGGGGGGCCCCTGGCCATGGTTGGGCATGCCGGGGTGACCGTGGAGGGGCCCGTGACCGTGGCCCATGGGCCCCTGCGGGTGCCCCGGGTGGGGGCCCTGCGGGTGTCCCGGATGGGGCCCCTGAGGGTGTCCCGGGGGGCCTTGACCCTGCATCATGGGAGGTGGGCCACCCTGAAATCATAAAACGATTATAAGACATGAAATAATACCAAAGAATGAGAGAAAGTAAAATGGAACTGATGTTAGTCAACATTTTAACAAGATTAGTACCCACACTCGTTCATGCTCGATGGTTTTACGCTTATTCGAACATGTCTTAACATGTGTACCGTCTCGCTCAATGCTTTTTTGCTTGATGCGAAAAAGATTCAAGGATCGTAATTCTTGCTGGATGTTCGATAGAAATTTACGATTTGACTGAGCATCTTGGTGGTATATCTATGGCGTCATGTGTCGAGCTGCTTGAGCATGTGGACGCAAGGACAAGCGGTTCCAAGTCAACATGTCGGATCGAGCTAAACCGTCAAGCATGAATATACATGTGTACTCAGCAGTGGCGGTCGGTGACTGATGCTGGACATCAAATGTTTATACTCATACTTAGTACGTACTTGATATCAAATATGCACATCTAGACGCTAGCCCACGAACAAGATACCGTCTAAATATATCTCCATAAATCCATTAAGCTCCATAACTCAATATTTCCAGTCTCCAGAATAAGTTTTTTTTCCGCAAATGGCCGAAACACAAAACTTTTTCGCATTATCATTTAGAACACGTTGCCGTATCCATCTTATTTTGGGTATTCATTTTTATTTATTTAATTTATGATTAAAAAGTAAATGGCTCAATAAGAATTCGAGTTCAGTATTCGAGCTCAAAACATACAATCCAATGGATTAGTAATAGAGTATACGATTCTGTGCATTATACATATGAGCATTGAAGACGGTTTTTGTACGTTGGATGCTGTCATTAATATCTTATAAAGTTGACGAAGATATTGGCTTGCGGGTCTCAGTGCGCATGCGCGGAAAGAACGTACGTTCTAGCATTCTTAGATACGGTTTACAGATCGCTTCCACACCACAGTGTGTTTTACAGTATTTTAGAATGTATGTTACTCGCCCGCACTGTTTGTATCGTATCGTTCGTTGTGCGTTCACAGAACGGGACGATAATATGCACGATGTCTTATAATAATAATATTTGTATGATTTTTTTCAGCGCCGTATTTGTAAAAAAAATCACATTAAGGTCGCTGTAGAAATATTTAAATTGCAGTATTGCTGTTTACGGTTAGAAGTCTAAATCTTTTTACTCTAAAATGCAAGGGATTCGGAGCATCCACAGAATGTATGGACGGACCTCGCCTGGTAATTAGCGTTGTTGTTAGTTCTCGTTGTTGTTTGTGGATGCAACTGAGCAGATAAATATAATAGAAAACTCAATAACTTTGTGATGGGAGATTTAACATTTCAAAAATGCTATGAATATTTCAGATGGTAGTAATAGTGTACAGTAAGTAATCTTCAAAAAATGAAAATAATCTTTCATGGGGTTAATGTCTAGAGCAGCTTTACCGTTAGGTTAACCAGCCGAGGTTAAGCAGCTCATCGGAGGGAGTAATTTATTTATTTATTTATTTATTAACGGACATCGTCCAAATTACAAAATAATAACACGAATAAAGTAAAATGAAAAATACAGGAGTAGACAAAGGTACATGAAAGCAAAGACATATGGTAGATATAATATAAGAAAATAAAGTGACAAGTCGAATCAAGTCAAGAATACGCCGTGGGTCAGGACCACAGGACACTTATAATATTCCGTCACTTGTTTAGCGACTGGCAAAAATCATTTAGACTTATCTCAAAAAAGTTAAGGCTTTAACTTGAGTTGACCAGTCTACACATTCTGGACAATGGTGAATAATATCCATAATTTGTCGAATGATGGTTGAGGAAGAGCAGTTCATTATTTCCGAGTCTTTGCGAGGGGATATTGAAGGGAATGAGTTGCAGTAGAGTAGGTGAATCAATAATACCATTTATAATTTTGAAGAAGCAAATGAGGTCATTTCTTTCCCGACGGACTTCCAAAGGAGAGAGGTTTAGAGTTAGTTCAATTTCATCATACGAGTATTTGCCTTTTTCTAAACCTAGCCTCCTAGCAATCACTCTTAAGAACCGATGTTGAACAGATTCAATGCGTCGAATGGGGGCGAACCAAGGAGCAGTAAAGAGTTCTAAGGGTATTTACGTTTTTGAAGTCCGAAGTGATTCTAGTGATGAAACCAAGTAGTTTGAGGGATTTATTAACGATTGCAGTTATGTGATCCCGAAAAGAAAGCTTGCTATCAAGAGAGACACCAAGGTCTTTAATAGATGTAACAGTTGCTAAGCAAATATTATTAAGTTTGTATTCGAAGACAATCGGTTTTTATAAATTTTGCATTTATCGACATTTAGTTTCAAACAATTAATTTTACACCAATCATTGAAAGAGTCGATATTCGATTGGAAAAGAAGGCAGTCATCGTGATTTTTTATTATCTTTAGAATCTTATTGTCGTCCGCAAAAAGCCAAAAGCGTGTATGAGAAAAAATACTAATAATGTGGTTTATAAACAAGTTAAAAAGAAGCGGCGCTAGATGTGCTCCTTGAGGTACGCCGGACGTTACTTCAATAATAGTAGACACAAAGTTGTTTAATTTAACTCTTTGTTTTCTATTGCTTAAATAAGAATTAAAGATATAGTTTGGCCATAAGGATTGAGTGGTTTACTTTGTCGAAAGCTTTAGAGAAGTCGGTATATAGAACATCTATTTGTGAGTTATCTTCTAGACAATCTAGACCATTGACGATGGAATTGATAAAGGACAGTAAGTTAGTAGTAGTAGATTTAGCAGATCTAAATCCATGCTGTTCCTCGATCAGTACATTTTTAAAGATATGTGTGATTTTCTTCGCGATTATTGACTCAAATATAATATCGATATGGGTCTATAGTTTTCTACGTTTGACTTATTGCCTGATTTGAAAATAGGTCTGATATAAGAAACTCTCCAGGAGTCTGGAAAAGTGGCAAAATAAAATGATAAAATTTAATGAAAAATAAAATTATTACAACATATAATTTAATTTGATCAATAAAGACTTCTGTATTTGCATGTATTGTTTCCTTCAAAATCATTTTAAAGGTGGAGAGGGTAAAATCAGTTTCCCCGATAGGTTATAGGGGTAGCAAGACTGAAAAGGTTAGGAACCGCTGGTCTAGACAAAGGTTATATATCAGCTCAGCATCGGATCAGCACAGCCTCGCCTCATTTCACTAGCTGGTCCCCAGGTGAGGCGATGTCGTTACGATGTTGATTAGTGTGCGTTGCAGTATGGAGTTTCATAAAAAAGAATTCTGAACGGCTCGAGCTGAGCGAGCGATGCTATCTGGTGCCGGGGTGAATTTACTGCTCCCTCTCACCGGAAATACAATATTTAATAAAGTACAACTACTTTAATCCGCTGTTATCATTATTATGTACGTCAATGCAGTAGTCCGCCGCGTGCCTAAACTCGAGCGCCAAGCTTCCTACTCCTACATTGACGGTTTGACTAATCTCACTCCGTTATTGTCCCGCCATTTAGCTTCTTCTCGTAACTGACATGACACCTTAAGGCAGTTCGTACTCAGCTCCATTACGTGTGTTCGGCGCTACTTGAATTATACTGAACTTGATCATTTTGTCAAGTGCAGCCGTGGAATTAATATAATGTCAAGTGACTCTAGCGACCAAGACAATAATATTGTTCCTCTTTATGTTTAAGCATTAAAAACAAACAAAAATATTTAGATAAAACAAAATAAGTTTTAATTTTAAGGCATTTGTCGCCGCCACGGAACTACATGAGAATGACGTCAAACGGACTTTTCTTTCCAAACTAAATCCACGCTTTATCCGCTAAATCCTTTCTTAAGTATTCCGGTAAATTATAGTTTTATAACATGGATATTTTCCACCTCCAGAACACATTTAACATTCAAATCATGTTTGGACGACATTTCTGTCAAACAGTGCAACGATGCAACTCGCGTAACGTGCTACCAGCACTGTCAGTAGCGTGCAACTGACAGCAAACCCGTAGTCGTAAGCATGGCGCGTCATGCATGAACACTAGCAAAATACGTGACGCGTATCCTACACGCACAAAACTCGAGTCGCTTGTAAGCATCTCCGCGTACGAATGCCCTAAATTTAAACCAAAAATATCAATTTTACGAAAGATCGATAGCGGTGTTTGTTTCTCTTCAAAATGCCCGTCAATTTTTAGCATATTTAGTATGTACGCAGTATAATCTGTCGTTAATTGGACAGCCAGTTTTTGGAGTGGCGGATTAATGCCATTAAAGCCTGTGACAGACCACGCTATAAGCGCGCTATATTTTCGTGGCTTGGCCTATTTCAGCATATCACTCGCCATACTTTACCGGGTAGTGTATGGCGAGTGATATGCTGAACTAGGCCAAGCCATGACGCATATAGCGTCATGTGTCGCCTACCTAATTCAAAGACACCCGTCATATCATTGTGACAGCGTAGCATATACCGAATCGATAAATTGGCCGTTGAGACAAAAATTACATTTCTATTTAGATATTTAGATATACTTTAGACAGGCCACACTGCCGAGAGCTCCACGGTAATCCGTTACAGGTACATCTTTATTCGATACAATAGACCTGACTGTATGTGATTGGTTTTACCTGTCCCGGTGACAAGTGCCCCATTTGGTGCTGAGGATATCCGTGCGGAGGACCCTGACCTTGATGCGGGGGGCCCTGTCCGTGCGGGGGCCCCTGTCCTTGATGCAGGGGCCCTTGGCCTTGATGCGCAGGACCCTGTCCTTGGTGCGGAGGCCCCTGTCCTTGGTGCGGAGGCCCCTGGCCTTGATGCGGAGGGCCTTGGTGCTGAGGTCCCTGGCCGTGCGGGGGGCCCTGGGGCATGCCCGGGTGTTGTGAGGGACCCTGGTGGCCCTGATGTCCCATCATCTGGTGCGGCGGGGGCCCGTTCATGTGCTGGCTGTAGGGGCTATGCGGTGATTGAGGGGGCGCCGGGCTCTGCGCGGGGGGCACCATGGGGCTCGGAGCCTGCGGCGGAGGCATCGGGCTGCTCTGGGGAGACGGGCTGGCCATCGTTCACCGCACTTCACTCACAATTTGTATCAGTCAAACGGACGTCGGCTTATGACAGTTCAGAGAAAAATGGCGTTCACTCCGCAATGGGAAACTATTCATCCGCACTTTATCACATTTTGCTAATAATACAATAGTATTGCGCACGTATTTAAGGTAATTAATGTCTGAGTACTTTTACACCTACATGTCGGTATTTTCCACAAAATGCGCTAAATGCCGCGACGCTTCGTAAACCGACACGACATTAGCGACATAACGAAGATAATCGTCTTTCTCTATGCCGTATTGAGCCGCGTCCTCTATGGCGACTCTATGCTCTATCATAATAATAATTCACATCTGAATAGTGAATAGCCATAATATTATGAAATATTGCACAGTGTCGCCATTGGCAGGCATCGCAAAGGGAGTCGCTATATGCACAGCGACTAATCGACAGGGGGCGTGGCCAACATTTCCGAGCATACCCGAAGTGAAGTGTTTCGGCGCTTTATTTGAAATTGGTTCTCCGTTCAGATTTTTTTTGTGACGTCACGGCCGAGCATTTCCGAATATTGCCGAGCAGCGGATAGCTAATTTTCATCCTTCATTTCATACGATTCTTGCACCTTGATTTCATTTGGTTAGATTACATTACTATAGGGCCAATATCATAAAGTCGATTCCAAAGCAAATAAAGACTGTTTGGTATGGCAACCACATTCTAATTCCTGCAAATATAATTAACTTTTGGACAATAAAAGATGTTCAACTTTTGTACAGATTCGTATTAGACCTATATATACTCAAAGTATTTAATCTTTTTACATTACCAAACAGTACACCTATGGGAAAGTAAAATTCAGGGCCGTATTTGTACTTTTCGCAAGTATAGGCCACTTCGTTTGCGCCGCCCCCTACCCCCTTCTTGGAAATTGCCACCGATAATATCTATCATAAAAAAAAATATTTAAAAAAAATGAATAAAAAAAAAAAAAACATAATCATTCACTTTTAGGCTGCCATTAGGTGACACGCAATTTTCAAAATAAATACTCAAATGTAGGAAGTAGGTATTCAAAAATAAAATAAACAAACGAATTAGTACAATTTAATTTAATTAGTAAAATTTAATAACAAGAATTACAATTTTTTTCGGGTTTTTTTATTGACAAAATCATCTATAATATCTTCATAGCTTATAGTATTCATTAAGTCTGCTTCAATGCTCAGAAGAGTCAAAGAGTTAAGTTTTTCTTGCGACAGTGAAGACCTTTGGTAATTTTTCACACGCTTTAAACAGGAAAAACTCCTTTCTCCAGAACAATTTGTGGCCGGGGTACAAAGTGCGATGCGGAGAGCTATATCCAAGTTTGGATAAACATTACACAGAGATTGTTTCCGCAAAAACTTAAAAAGATTCAGTAATGATGTCGATTCAGGTTTCTCTGCCGTCTTATTAGAGGAAATGTGACGACAAAAGTGTACACATTCCTGAACTAAATCGTCTTCTAAATCATTACAGTAATATTGCACAAGAGACTGAGCTTTTTCTGAGACTCTTTGTGTTGAAAGTTCACTCATTCTTGTTAAAAATGAAAATTTTTCTTTAAAGATTATATATGCTCTATAATTCTCTCTAATTCAGCTCTCAGTCTGTCCAGAATTACCAAAAAGGTGTTGACTCTGAAAGAGTCTCTGGAGGTTGTTTCAATTTCCTAATTTGATGCTTCGTCTATGAAGTTTTTTCTCTTAGGGTTCCTCTTACTCTTAATGTCGCCCTGATATTGCTTAAGTGCGCTCATTTCAATTGCACTTTTTTCGAAAAAATCAAAGTTTTCTCGCTCTGCTATTGTAAATTCGAGAAGAGATACATAAAGATCAGATACCGTCAGTACATCAACAGATGAGTTATGAATCTGAGCACTCACTTTATTTAATCTGTCCAAAATAGCATTCCAAAATACGATCATAAATGCCGTTTCCAGTTTTTCCAATTTAGGCGAATTCCCTTTGCTTCAATTCGTGGGATGGGTTTCTGTGTAGCGTAATTTTCAATCATTTTTAAAACCGTAAGTACTTCATCCCAGGAATCTCTTACACTTTGACAGGCATCTGCTCTTGCTGACCAACGTGTGAGGTTTACTCTCTTCAGCGGCTTCTGTACAAGACTCAGCGGCCGAGGTTCCCACCAAATTTAATGAATGAGCTGCACAAGGGACGAACATGGCAAGTGGTGCTTGTTCTTGAATTTTGGCTTGTAAACCATTATAAATTCCTGACATGTTCGAGGCATTATCATATGACTGACCCCGGCAGTCTTCTAGATTTATGTTCAACTTTTCTAGCTCTAAAGTAATGAGTTAGTAACTTAATGATACTGTATATTATGTGTTCGTATGGGCGCGGGGCGGGTAGCGGGGGTGACTGTTACATCACCCGCCCCCGATCCGCCGCCACCCATTACCCTTGCCGCCCGGGCAGTAGCATAAATATAAGTAACTATCTAACTAAAGTACTAGGAATTAGCGCCTTTAAAAAAGATATTTATCGTCTAATAGTTATAAAACTCTGTCTATCCACAGGGACTGTTTTTGTTTACAATCGCATACACGGCTTACCAAAGCGAGCGAGTGCCGCCCCCTGAACTCTGCCGCCCCTAGGCCGCGGCCTATAAGGCCTATTGACAAATCCAGGACTGGTAAAACTAGCATTATTTGGAGTCAATGTGAAAATTTGGATGCCATATAGCATGTTGAAGGATAAGTGAGCAATGAAGGAAGTTGGGCAATTCATTGATACATTTATTTTTTTTATTTATTGGACAATTTATATAGCGCCGCTTTTGTGAGATATCACCTCAGGGGCGCTTTACAGTTGATGCAGGTATTACAAAAATATAAATATTACAAACAAACTGAATTTAAGTTGATATATATAAGCTGCATATTTGATATTTGATATTATTTTACTAATGGAAAATAATACATTACACCACACAAAGGAAATATAAACATTGAGGGAACAAACCCCTTTAAAAACATGACAGATAAACCCTGAATTGAGCCGATCAGGTTCTGCCTCATCCTGAAATTTATGTTTAATAAATTGCTCCAACAATAGACACATCTCGTACTGAGGAAACTCCAGCTTCAACAAGCCTGAATTTCTTTTGAATCACAAACCATGTAACACAAACCTAGCGTAGCCGCTAAACTATTTGAAAACTGGGATGTTTTTCTTGCCTTGACGCGAGCAGGAGGTATAAAGTGGGGCATTTTCTTTTTCATCATAAACCATGTTACACAAACTTAGCGTAGCCGCTCAACATCGCAGAAATAGTTAACTTAAATAAAATTTGAACGTAAAAAAATAAAATCCAGCTAATAAATTTCAATCACAACGCACATAATGCATGCATATTAGGTAAATACTAATTTGACGGAATTTAACATTAAAAAAAACTCGGAACAGCTCGGGTATGCTCGGATATGTTGGCCACGCCCCCTGTGGACTAGTCGCTGTGCATATAGCGACTCCTCATCGCAAACGATGATGATACGGAAATCTGCTTTGTCGATTGGCTTATTTATGAGTTCACCATAGATAGTTGATTTATGGAGTTCACTTCGCGGAGAGTGGTTTATTCAGGCGCGTATAACTCTCGCATAACCTTGTAACCCTGATGGGAGGAGTTATCCTCAACCCAAATTCTTATAGACAAAGCTGTTGTGGCTGAAAGCTCAGATCTCATTGGCTCAGAGCAAAAATTGTATCTTGATCTCTCGCTCTCTACCGTAGCGACTCGTGTAACAGAAAGAGAAGCTAAGCATCGGTTATGCTCCGATAAAAAAATAACGGTAATTTCCAAGACGTCATTTCGCAGATTGAAGTCAGTTGAAGATTTTAGCGTAAATATTTTGAATTTTCTTTCACCCATCTAAAAATAATGTTGCGTGAAGAATTCTTCAACGTGATAAATTAATGCCGTGTTGTGTTAAAGTGTGTTATCCGGTCTATCTCCACCAATTGAAAGAAGGACCCGAACCCGTTGTAAAATACAGGTACTAACCTCTCGTTCTTTGATACAATGTTCCTGATTTCTGAATGTACTTCATTGGCTAGTAATTTAATTAATTTTCCTTTTCAGACCTATCCGTATTCCGACGCGATACAATACCACGTATTAGGATGCTAAAACTGCTAAAAAAAGCCACGATTACATCATACAAGGTCATTTAAACCTCTCCAGAATTGCATCATGTAAGTATTCAGATTTAACCAGCATTTTCCATGATGTTTGCTGACGACAAAGCTGTGGAAATTATATGAAACCCTTGCAGGAGAATTTGAATAACTTCTAGTGCTGTGGCAATAATAATTAACACTTAAATTTGTTGAATATGTATTTGTGTATATATTCTTGTATTTTTGTGCAAGGTCAAATTAAATCCTATTAAGTTGTTGCAGTAAGACTGGGTTCGATTCCTAGTTGAGACCGTTACTTTTTATTTTTCTGTGTCTTGTTCTGTTTCATGTTTTGTTTAGATATATTAGTTTTCTTTATAGATATTTGTTTTAGATATATTAATCTTCTACTTCAATGATAAATCAATGCTCAATACATCGGTTGTACTGACCCTGTTTTGTATTACTGTCCATTGTCTTTTTGAAAATAAAAAGTATTTTTATGTGTGCATAGCTGTGGGTTTTTTTATTTTCCTTTTCCTGCATTCCAATATTTTTATTTTTAAAATATAATTTTTGTGGGCTAATGAATGAACGATGTTAGCTGGGTGCAGTTATATTGTCTATGTTTGCACTTTTTTAAATGGCCTTGAGATTTATTTATGGTCCACAATATATTTACCTGTCTGGACCAAACGACCGTTTTATCTGTGGTCGTCTGTGGTTAAGGGGGTGACAAAATGGCGCCATACAAAAAGCCCGAAGATATAAGATATCGATCTAGAGAGTGGTTTATTTTATTTATGACTTCGCGCCCGACTGGCGCTCGACGTGCGCCGGACTTCGCGGGCTTTATGTCAAACGTCAAACTATGGTCAAACTGTCCAACGAAAAACATAGTTTCAGTTTTCTGACAGGATGAAGCCGAAAAACGTAGAAGTACATTTATACGTTGGAAGTAAAGATGCTAGAGCGGAGGTTGCCTTTAGGCATGCACTCATAAACGCCCGCCGCGGATACGTTATGTTCATGTCCAAAACGCTGATGGGACCGATACCGGACACTTTGGATTCCTCCATTCGGAAAGATAAACAAATCTTACGCAGAATAACATTCGCATATCCTCTGAACTGGCGCCAAATCTTAAGCAAGTGTTGTTTATTACATACTTGGAGAAGGACCGCCCAAACTGTCATCGTGCACGGATTAGAAGCTTACTTTTATAATGTGAATGCTGAAAGTCACGTTTCTAAACCGGCCCTTCTCTGTGCGGCCCTGCTCGATGCCGCCGGGGCATGTGCCCGGGTCACCGGAGACCTATGCGTGCTCGCGGTGGACATTGATAGAGAATACTACGACCGACACGAATCTGTACTTTCAACTCTGATCAATACATATTTTAATGAAAACGTTGAGATACGTCCATAAACTCGAGCCAACGGTTGGTCGATAATCCCCATCCATCGGGTTAATCTTACGGAAGTGGAACACGAACGGATCGTGCATCAAAGCTAATCCCTTTTATAACTAGTTGCACTGCTTTTTTACTTACAATTTACAGGGTAATTATTTCCCTAACCTAAAGATTACGCTTTGTTTCAACGGTTACTACAAAAAGGTTCTTAATTTGGGTTAATCAAGTAATTGATGCTTATTTAGATTGAAACGAAACTTTAGCGAGTGTCACTCTACACAAAATGGAAGCAAAGGGATGGTTGAATAAAAATGGAATTATCTTTTACCATCTATCCCGATGTAAATTGTTTCTTGCAGTATTTAAGTTGAAATGAAATGTAATATCCATAATCTGTACCTACTAACTGTGCCGTGATTTATAGATGTGAAACCTCTGTAAATGTTATGATAAACATTCAAATGTCCAAAGGTAATTTAATATCCTTTTTGTAAAATATACTTATTGTTATAAATTAATTCACATTGTTTTATATAAACAGGTAACGTTATCTATTCTGCTAATAATTCAGTATATTTATGAAAAAGTTATGTTTTACTATGGCTCGTAGAACTTGAGTTACCAATTTACCACCATTATGGTGATACCAAGTTAACCCATGAAAGGTTGTAACAGTGTTTTTTATTTTGTAAAATTGTAGGCATTATGACTGAAGCGTGTTTTTGTTTTATTAATAAATTACAATTTTTGTGGTTTTCTCAACTACCATACTAGGCTGATGCCTGTGATATGGTAGTTGTACATGATTTAAATAATAATGTAAGTACTAGGAAAATAATATTTGTAGAAATGAATAACGAAACATAAGGAAAAATAGACATATAAACAATAATAGAAATTAAATTATGTAAAAAAGATATTTAAAAAAAAAATAATATTAATTAGTAAGATTATGCCAATTATTTTATATAATGCAAAAAATTGAATGCCATGGGAGCAGAGGTGAGGGAGCAGAAGTATCAGTGCAGAAGAGAAAGGTCACTTAAAAATATATGTTTGTGACTTTTCTTTAATTAATATGCCAATGAATTTGTAGGTCATAGTAGATCTCATCAATTCAACTCAAATTATACTTTCATATTGCAAACTATTATTTATAATTTTCATTAATAAACACTTCACTTAGCATTTCGTAACTTCTTATGAGTAGTAATTAATTAATTACCTACGATGAATTCGGAAAACTGAGTTACCCTGTAATATTTATTTGGAAATCAGTACACAATACATTTCCCTGCCGAAAAAATGTGCAATATATTATATTTATTAAATCTCCTAAAAAAATTAAAAATAAAGAAAAAATGTTTAAAATCAAGCTATTTTCTATAACCACCGACAAATGGTCAGTGATAACTTACAAAATTATATTTATCTTTAATTCTCTAATTCGAAAATTATAATGATTCGTCGCAAATTACAAAAATAGCATAAGAATATTCTAAATTATCCTATTATTATTAATGTTTTATTCAAAGTTTATTCATTTTTTAATTAAAATATAAATAAGAACGAAATAAGCAGCTCAAAAACACGACTGATGCAGTTGAACTGCAGGCAAATTCAAACAGTAAAATACATGGCTAACTATATATAACGAGTGTTACTCGTGTTAGCTAAAAATAGAATGCTGCAAATCGGCGAGCGTCACTCGGGCTAGCAGAAATTGCATTTGGCGCACGAGCGTGACTCGTTTAAAAGCATGAAGCGGTTAAAAAAAAGCTTGTTTCCTTTCAAATATCCCATTTTGAACACGGATATAATAATTGGATAATTTTATTATTTACAAACAGATTCAGAAAAACATCCTTATTATTTACAAACAGATACAGAAAAACACACTCTTATCAACCCTTAGAAGATGACTAATAAGTTGTAAATATCTCAAAGCCAAATATATATATTTGGAATAATTGACAATGTCAACGTTTTATTTAGGAATTTTCATGGACAACATTGAAATGCATTCAAAGCATGTAAAACCTAGCTCTATACAATGCACATTGCACATTGCAGTGCAGCTGAAGGTAGTCATGATTTCCTGAACTGCTACTGTAGTCAATCGGATCGTAAGGGTCAAAAAGTTGACATGCAGAGATTGCAGAGGGCACTATAGTAAAAACACTGGACATTTATTTTACCCTCTGTAACCATTGTATATTTTAGGAGCGATCAACCAGAATGTCATGAGCGAATTTGGTTCTAGTTTTAGGAACCGCGCAACCCAGGCTCGTTATGGAGACACCAGCAGGTTATTCCGAATGTAGCATAAGCTTGTCTAACATCTAAGAACCTAATTTTAGTAAATAGTAATATTACACCAATACATAAATTAATCAAATAAAATTTACTTGCACATACCCGGATTTGAACCCGCAACCTCCAGTTTGCTAGTCGAGAGCCTTACCCTTCAACCACGGAGGCCGTCAAGGACGATGTATTATGTTAAGGATGGTATTGGTATGTTTGTATTGCAACATATTTATTTATTATATATATTTTAAAATTACATACATATAAAATATAAAAAAAGGTAAGTAAAAACCCATAACGTAAGTTAGGTAAGTAAATAAAGGGAACCCAAAAAGGCACTGCCTGTATGTGAGTAATATAACAAAACTCTACCAATAAAATAAGAACAAAAATATACTTTTTAAATAAAATAAGATACAACATCGAGCAATTTATAATGTAATAAGAAGTGAAACATAACGTTTTATGATTTAATGTTTGTAATCAAAGAACAGATTAATTTTCAAAATTCGTTACATTTCTTTTTTTTTAACTGCGGTTACATAGAATAGATAAACTTATAAATACAGCAAATGATAAATGTACAGGTTATAGAAGAGTGTCTTAACTTAAACAGTACTCTCTCTCTCTGGTTTCAATCCTGGGATTGGTTTGCAGCAATTTCATCCAATCTCCTCTTCCATTCTTCCCTGTATTGTGCGGCTCTTTTGACTTGTGCATATGATGAGCAGCGCACGTCCACCAGCAGGTCCTCCAGGTACTCTCAGTAAACAGTACAGAGATCTCTAATTGAATGGATACACAAAAAATAAGAACAAATGCATAAAAGTGAGGTATGAAGAAAAGTATTGAAATTATGCTAACAAATGGTGAATTTCATCAGTGTTGAGACTAAGGCAGAGTATACTGGTAGGAATTCAATGTCAAGTTTTACCAATTCATGCGTGAAGTTTGAAATTGGTCATTGGTCCAGGGAGATATTATCATGTAGAGTTTATCTACATCATCTTTATCATACTGTTTTATTTGGGATTGTGGAGAGATTTGAGCAATCCCATAAAACATATACAATAATCCCCTCCTTCAAATAAATGTATAATTTTGGCATTTTCGCAGTGATTAGGAAACAAGCCTTTTTCAAAGTTAACATTTGTAATGTGTGTTTGGGGATGTGGTAAGGAGACAAATGAAAGAGGTTGTGAGGTAAAAGCGTTTATTAAGTCAGTGTAGTAGTGAGAGATGATTCCAGACTGATGCTCACGCAGTTGGTGGATATAGACGATGGTGAATTCCCCGAGCTGTGACACCGTGTCAGTGGATGTAGTCAGCGGGGAATCCTCCATGCTGAAGATTGACACCAGATGTAAGCGGAGGTGGTGGAGTGGTCGAGGCGATGGAAGTCGGTGGCTCGCCATCGAGTTGGTGGACTTGTAGATGGTGTTCAGCACTGGGGATGACGTTGAGTCTTCTTGGTAGACCAGTGTGAAGTAAAAGAGCCGAAGGGAGGGGTTGACCTGGTCGGCAGATGTTCCATATTTCACTAGTAGGTTCTAAGGCGATGCGGGCTGCACGTATCAACATTCCCGAACCTTCTGGTAGCTACCGCTACATGTGTAATAGGACCAGTTCAGAAAAACTCATTTGAATAAGACAAGAAGTGTGTGCTAAGACTGAGTTGTTTCGCGATCCGTCCTCTCTGTTTACCCATGCGGAACGGCGTGATGGTTGCTTAGTTACAATTCGTAGAGTTGAATTCAAAACAGGCATTTTGCATGAAGCGTCTTAGATTAAAAAATTTAAAATAAACATTCTTAACTAGTGCTTTTGAACTGCACAAAAGATTATAAAAATTTAGACCCAAAAAAATAATTCACATGGTATTCCGGGGGTCACGGGTTCAAATCCTGGTGTGCGAAAGTAAATTTTATTTGATCAATTTGTGTTATTTTACAATTTAGTCATTTAAAATAATAATTAGTGTTTTGAGCTCGTTCCATACTGGAAGATACTATCAGTATCGCCCTGGTGTCAGACTACCTTTCAGTATTGAAACTTGAAATGCTAAATTATTATTTAGCATTTCAAGTTTCAATATTATTATATAATATCTTTATTGCGACAAATTTTCAAAATATAACTATAGAAATACATGAAAGACTCTTTTGTGTACATTGGTTTCTAAATTAGATGAGTATATAATTTTATCAACGGAAAGTAATATATAAACAGTAGGTAGAATAAATGTAAATAATAGAAATGTTAATGTAGTTATGTGTTAAGGTTTATCATAGCCCGCCTCACTAGGCTTAGCCTGTGTTGAGGCAGCTATCTACCAAGTTCATTTACAGTACTATAACGTACCTACAATTATATAACAATACGAACACTCAATAGTTAGGTAGCATCAATATCAATACATCATTTACCAAGTTCGTTTATAGTCCTAATAATATACCTACAATTATATGAAAATACATACAATAATTAGGTTGCATCAATAACTGCGAATTTGGATGAGTGCACCGGTAAAGGCCCTATCATTACTTTTGAACAAAATTTTTACGCTATCTTTGAAATTTTTTTGTGAATGACATGTTTTTATTTCATCAGGAAGAATGTTATAAAGTCTTGTCGCAAGATATCTAAAGTTTCGTTGACCAAAAGTAGTGTGCGTTACAGGAATTTGAAGTAAGTCTTTGTTATTGCTTCGAGTACAGCGAGTATTAGATCTTTTTTCGTAGTATGTATGTATATTTGTGTATAGGTGAGTGAGTATTGTTTTTGCCTTTATGATTGGGTTTAGTGCAGATGAAGTTCCACCTCTCCACGCTATGATACCATACTCAATAATAGATTGACAGAGTGCAAAATAAAACATTTTCAAGTGTTATGAGTTGAGGAAGTTTCGTATTGTTCTGAAAAAGTGCATGGTTTTTCTTATATTGCTTGTAATTATTTGAGTGTGAAGATTCCATTTGAGGTATGGATCAATGGTGAGACCGAGGTACTTTATCTGAGCAGTGCGCTCAATGTAGGGACACTGACAACATTCTTCAGAATTCAAACATGTGTGTATTCTAATAGAGGCATTGTCATGAGGTTGACCTGTAATATTATTGCTTGATGTGATGTATTTGGTTATCTCGGCATTCAGTGTGAGCGTATTTGTATCCAACCACTTTTTTACAATGCTTATGTCCGTTTCAGCTTCATCTGGCCAAGTGTCAGCTTCAAACAGAAGAACAGTGTCATCGGCAAAACTAACAATTTTCCCCTAAATATTAATGTTACATAAGTCGTTAATATACACCAGGAACAAAATCGGTCCTAATATGCTTCCTTGTGGTATACCATAATTAGTTGAGCAGGTGTTGCTTAGTATGTTATTTATTTTAACTTGTTGCTTACGTCCATTCAGGTAGCTTTTAAAGAATTTAAATTCGTTGTCCGCAATAACGATTTTTTCAAGTTTATTTCTTAATTTACTGTGCGATATGGTATCAAAGGCTTTAGATAGGTCTAAGAAGATTGAAATACATTTTTTGCTTTTATCAAGGTTTTTAACAATGAAATCAGTGACAGAAGCAATAGCGTCTTTTTTTTTCTTTTTGTTTTTATATTAACTCCACACAGGAGGCCCTGAAGAAAATAATTTCCCTCAGGGCCTATGTCATCTTTGGGGATGCTGTGTGGAGGGTCTTTTTGTGGAGAGGAAGGAGTGAACATGGGTCTTGAAGAGTCCCATGTTGTAGGAGGGAGGAAACACAGAGGCCGGCAGTTCGTTCCACAGCCGAGCTGTTGAACTTAAGAACGAATCGTAGAAGCGACCCGTTCTCATGTGACAAATGTCAACCGTGTACAAATATTGGGCGCACGTTTGGCATGTATCCCGACTACGCACCGGTGCCGAAGGGATCAATGACGCTAGTTCCTCAGAGCATCTTCCATTGTAATACCGATAGAACAAGGACAGCATACCTACCTGACGCCTGTGCTCTAAAGATTGCAGTCCGTTTGTTAAGATTGGGGAATCTATCAAACGGACCGCCCGTTTTTGCACAGAGTCAAGGGTTTTTTTCAGGTATTTAGGGGCTCCGGACCAGAGATGGCTGCCAAATTCGACAGTAGGGCGCACTTGCGATTTGTACAGGGTCAGCAGTTGTGTACTATTAAAGAGGTACGTCTGTAGGTAGGTCTGAGGTACTCTTGTTTTCTTGAAACCCATATTGATTTTCTGAGATCAGTTTATGGCTCACGAGAAATTTTTATTAACTGTGCATTGATAACCTTTTCAAATACTTTAGATAGACTAGTTAGTAGAGTTATAGGTTTGTAGTTGTTTATGTCTGTCTTGTTACCTGTTTTATGTATAGGAATAACAATACCTTGTTTCAGATTTGAGGGGAAGTGGCCCTGAGTGATACTAGACTTTGTTTAGTGTTCTAGGGGCAATGCAATTTCCGTAGACAGCGTTTTTAAAATCTTGGTTGATAACCCATCAACTCCGGCACTGGACGTGTTTTTTAGGGAATTAATTATTTTTAGAATCTCTTCCCCAGACACTGTTTGAAAGTTAAATCTTCTTTGAGAAAATTGGAGTCCTATTTCAGTAGGTTGAACATTCCCACAATTTGGTAGACGAGAAGCAAGATGTGACCCAATATTAATAAAAAAATTATTGATGTGATCCGCAACGAGCTTTGGGTTTTTTGAGGTGTCATTAATTTCTCCATCAATGCAGAGTTTACTTATGTCCTGTTTGTCTTTGGTGTTTTGTGTATTTGTGGCTTCTCTTAAAATTTGCCATATTTTTTTGGGATCGTTGTTGCTTTCTTTGATTTTGACTCCGTAGTAGATTTCTTTTGCCTTTCTAATGACGTCACCGCACGTATTTCTGTATCTTTTGTAGATGTTTATTGCTATTATGTCATATGGATTTTCTTTCACTTTTTTGTGTAGTGCGCTTCTTCTACGAATGCAGTTGTTGATTGAATAGTTTATCCATGATTTCAAGGGTTTAATTTTGTTTGGAATATTTTTTGTCAGAGTTGTGGTATTATTAATTAATTCGTTTTTCAAAAAGTCTACAAAATATCTCCATGCATCATCTGAGTTTTTTTTATTTGGAAGAGTTCTTGCCAAGATTTATTTTTAATTATGTTTTTTAAATTTTCAAAATTAATGTTATTGTAAACGATTGACTGATCTCTTCTATTTTTTGTGATTTTAGATTGCAATGAAAAAATAGTTGTGTAATGGTCTGTAATTGTCGATTTGTAAACGATGCTTTTATTTTGTTTACATATTAGTTTTGACCATTATGTGATCAATGCATGATGTTGAGTCATTAGCAATTCTTGTTGGTGTATTGATGGTACTAATTAATCCATGGAACTTTAACATGTTAAGGTAGTCGTGACATTGGTGGTGTGGATTTTTTGGGAGTATGTTGATATTTAAATCTCCCATAATTATAAGGTTTTTAACATATATTATGAAAGATTAGAGATTTTACTATTGAGACTATTAAGAAAATGTGTAATATTACGGATCGATGGGGAGCGGTATATAGCTAGAATGCATGTATCATTATTGTACATTATTTTCATACAGCACGCGTCGATGATGTTTATTTCGGTTACAATGGAGTTTAGATCATTTTTTGTGTATACCACAATCCCATCGTTCTGACCGTTGTGTATTGTCGAATTGAAAGAAGAGTAGTAATTTATAAATTTTGGAGTGTAAGTATTTGTCAACCAACATTCTGTAAGAATGATTACATCAAAGTCTATATTTAGGTGGCTAAGCTGTATCTGGAGTTCATTAAAGTTTTTATTAATCGACCTAATATTTTGATGCATAATAGTAGCGTTTTTTGGAACGGATATCAGATATTTACACAATTTAGCATCTGATGTTGTATACAAATTGTCTTGATCACTTAGTTATTCATACATGTTATTTATAGTAGTAGCCATATTATAATTTAAATTACAGAAAAAAAAAAAACAGTTTAATTCCTTTGAGTGAGAGCTCCATTAATCCGCAGCCATCACTGGGGATTTCAACCTTTGATTGAAAGTGGAGGAGGTGAATAATTATTGTTGCAGTAGAAAAGTAAGTTTAAAATATGACTCTCCCATATGAGGGGAATCGACCCAGTGAATAACCAGATAGGGAGGGGCTCTGAGCCAAAAAAACTAATCAATTTTTTTAAGATCATCGGAATGTTTGATGTAATGTATTAATCTATCGCCTTCAGTCTTTGTACCACACGTATCTGAAACCCCTTTCTTTTGCCTTTGTCTTAGCCTTCCACAGCAGATCTTTGAAGTAGGGACCGAGGATTTAACTGATAAAAATCTTCTGGAATCCGTTTCCTTGCGTTGAGACTGGGTTGAGTAGCTTCTTGTTCCGAATGCCACTGCATCACTCTAAAAACATAAAATATGTTGGCATTGAATTCAAGGAAAATCTTCAATGGGACTCCCACACAAAGAGCATAACAAAGAAATTCATAAAGTTCATGTACTTTTTTAGAAACATTATTTGCAATACCTATAATAAATAAGAAAAATCAATGTATAAAGTCTACAATGCTTTTTTGTCAATCACATATATACGTCTGGTGACTTAGCAGGAGTGCCCGGGTCATGGGGGACATAAATATGAAAAAACAATGAATCGATATTGGTTTCTTTTTTTAAAGTTAGATCAGAAAACGGTCATCAAATGATTTCATGGAAGGAAAAAAATTGATGGCTGCGAATATCCTGTAGTTTTGAATTTGACATTCCTTCTTTTACATATTCATATATTCCGTGTACAAACATGTACCCATAAGAACTCCATCACAAGAAATTTGTAAAAACTGTTTTCATATGTAGGCATACTCTACTCAAATTTAAAGGAAAAAATCAACCCTTCAACAAAAAAAAATTTTAAGTACTGTAATACATCTATTTTAAATTTTTGAATTAGTTGCGCCCATCTCTTGGGACGGCTGGCAGCATCAGCTTCCAAATCCTAATTGGGTGGAACTGAAATTCATTTCAGAACATCAATTTCAGAGAAATCCGTATATGTCTGCGTGTGTATGTGTAATTGCAATCAAAAGTTGATAGAATGCTTTGTCAACGACAGTGACAACGAGTCTCTCTGCCGAGTATCAGCTCGATCGGATGTCAGAATGTGGCTTAATTTACATTTTCAATATTTGCATTCATTCATTCACAAAAACAAAATCGAAATTCAAAGAGATGTATTTAAAAAATCATTTATAATAAAATATGTATTTAACTTATTTGACTGAGGATTGAACCTTCCTCCCCAGGGATAGGCTCTTAACTGATGTGAACTTTTAATTTTGTTTTGTTTGACTGAGGATTGAACCTTCCTCCCCAGGGACAGGCTCTTAACTGATGTGAACTTTTAATTTTGTTTTGTTTGACTGAGGATTGAACCTTCCTCCCCAGGGACAGGCTCTTAACTGATGTGAACTTTTAATTTTGTTTTGTTTGACTGAGGATTGAACCTTCCTCCCCAGGGACAGGCTCTTAACTGATGTGAACTTTTAATTTTGTTTTGTTTGACTGAGGATTGAACCTTCCTCCCCAGGGACAGGCTCTTAACTGATGTGAACTTTTAATTTTGTTTTGTTTGACTGAGGATTGAACCTTTCTACCCAAGAACTGGAGTTGACAACTCTACGAACCTCGTCAAATGCCGATTGGGTAGGTCCGATATTTATTTTGTTTTGTTTGACTGAGGATTGAACCTTTCTACCCAAGAACTGGAGTTGACAACTCTACGAACCTCGTCAAATGCCGATTGGGTAGGGCCGATATTTATTTTGTTTTGTTTGACTGAGGATTGAACCTTTCTACCCAAGAACTGGAGTTGACAACTCTACGAACCTCGTCAAATGCCGATTGGGTAGGGCCGATATTTATTTTGTTTTGTTTGACTGAGGATTGAACCTTTCTACCCAAGAACTGGAGTTGACAACTCTACGAACCTCGTCAAATGCCGATTGGGTAGGGCCGATATTTATTTTGTTTTGTTTGACTGAGGATTGAACCTTTCTACCCAAGAACTGGAGTTGACAACTCTACGAACCTCGTCAAATGCCGATTGGGTAGGTCCGATATTTATTTTGTTTTGTTTGACTGAGGATTGAACCTTTCTACCCAAGAACTGGAGTTGACAACTCTACGAACCTCGTCAAATGCCGATTGGGTAGGTCCGATATTTATTTTGTTTTGTTTGACTGAGGATTGAACCTTTCTACCCAAGAACTGGAGTTGACAACTCTACGAACCTCGTCAAATGCCGATTGGGTAGGTCCGATATTTATTTTGTTTTGTTTGACTGAGGATTGAACCTTTCTACCCAAGAACTGGAGTTGACAACTCTACGAACCTCGTCAAATGCCGATTGGGTAGGGCCGATATTTATTTTGTTTTGTTTGACTGAGGATTGAACCTTTCTACCCAAGAACTGGAGTTGACAACTCTACGAACCTCGTCAAATGCCGATTGGGTAGGGCCGATATTTATTTTGTTTTGTTTGACTGAGGATTGAACCTTTCTACCCAAGAACTGGAGTTGACAACTCTACGAACCTCGTCAAATGCCGATTGGGTAGGGCCGATATTTATTTTGTTTTGTTTGACTGAGGATTGAACCTTTCTACCCAAGAACTGGAGTTGACAACTCTACGAACCTCGTCAAATGCCGATTGGGTAGGGCCGATATTTATTTTGTTTTGTTTGACTGAGGATTGAACCTTTCTACCCAAGAACTGGAGTTGACAACTCTACGAACCTCGTCAAATGCCGATTGGGTAGGGCCGATATTTATTTTGTTTTGTTTGACTGAGGATTGAACCTTTCTACCCAAGAACTGGAGTTGACAACTCTACGAACCTCGTCAAATGCCGATTGGGTAGGGCCGATATTTATTTTGTTTTGTTTGACTGAGGATTGAACCTTTCTACCCAAGAACTGGAGTTGACAACTCTACGAACCTCGTCAAATGCCGATTGGGTAGGGCCGATATTTATTTTGTTTTGTTTGACTGAGGATTGAACCTTTCTACCCAAGAACTGGAGTTGACAACTCTACGAACCTCGTCAAATGCCGATTGGGTAGGGCCGATATTTATTTTGTTTTGTTTGACTGAGGATTGAACCTTTCTACCCAAGAACTGGAGTTGACAACTCTACGAACCTCGTCAAATGCCGATTGGGTAGGGCCGATATTTATTTTGTTTTGTTTGACTGAGGATTGAACCTTTCTACCCAAGAACTGGAGTTGACAACTCTACGAACCTCGTCAAATGCCGATTGGGTAGGGCCGATATTTATTTTGTTTTGTTTGACTGAGGATTGAACCTTTCTACCCAAGAACTGGAGTTGACAACTCTACGAACCTCGTCAAATGCCGATTGGGTAGGGCCGATATTTATTTTGCATAATAACTGCTATAATGTCATCCAATTTCAGAGAAATGCGTATACGCATTTCTTGTATATATATCTTATGTATATGTATATATCTTCATATATGTCGGCGTGTGTGTTCGTGATTGCCACGAAAATAGATTGTTGATAGAATGCATTGACATCGGCAACGAGGTTATCTGGCGAGTTTCAGCTTGATCGGATGTCCGTTTCCAAGATTTGGATTAAAAACGAGTTCCCTATTGGCCTCTAAACTACTGAACATCTCAACATTAAAACAGGGGTTGGTAGGGATTTACGGATCAGTTTGTCCAGGAGTGAATATATCCCTCCCACTGCGGCGCAAGGCGATGAGTGAAGAGGCCAGTCTCAAATAGTCTTCCCAAAGCAGCCTCTCCCGATCTGGCACGCCACACAGCTGATGGACAGGCGCATCCTGAACATCCTGAACCTTGTCCGATGAACCCCGGCACCCTTGCTAAATCAGGGTAAAACCAAACCCGCCCCCCAAATGGAATATCTGCCAAAACAACTTCAAAAGATGGCTAAGTATACACGAATATGAGGAAATACAGCTACAGACAGCAAATGTGAAGATCTGGAAATCAACAAACATAGAGATGAGGAAATCACGGTGTAACACTGAAACAACACCCTGCAGTCTGCCTCGGAACAGGAATACCTAGTAAGGGGGACTGTGAATTAACTACTTTACTTTTAATTTTTTAAATATCACTTAACTAATAAAAAGTAAAAATGGCTTTAGCCTTTAGTAACCACATCTGAATATCTAGGTACTTCCCCACTCTCCTCTTCTCATCTCCTTCACCTCCACACTACCTTCCGCCTCACAACATACCCTAATTGGGGATGCCATAATCTCAGACAGATATTCACAAGTTAGTTAGTTAGTTCTGCTAGTTCTGTGAACAGTTGAGTAGTAGAACTACTAGTTGGTTTAATTGCCATGTGAACAGTTGAGCAGTAGCGGCGGTAGAGTAGTTCTATGAAAAGGGGCGTGAGGAGAATGCATGACGTGGAATGGAATGGTAGTGTTAATGGTAATCAAGTTAAACAAATACTTAACTAAAAACTTTTGTTAAATTCTTAATGATAATATTATGTATTTCCACCCTAACTACACAGTTCTCGTTCTTTCGTGTTTCCTCCCTCCTAAAACACGAGTCTCTTCGAGACTTATTTTCACAACCTCATCTTCTTAAAAAAAAACCTCCGCACAGCATCCCCAAAGGATTTTTTCATCGTTTCTAATGACTTTATATCACTTTTTATAAGTGTGTTGAATTGTCACTTTGTTGAGTTATCATGGAACCATAAATACTATGTTATTGTGATGATATAATAACTTTTAACAGATTTGATGAGACTTTTTCAGGACCACACACTTTCGATGACTTAAGGTCGGCCTTTCAGCAGTTTTGCTTCTCCCGGAGATGGAGGTTGTTTAGGGATGGTGCGGATGGTGCTAATGTTGCTAGTAGAACCAGTAGGTCGACGTTTTCGCTCATAACGAAAACAGCGCCAATTTTGGGAATACTGTATTTATAATTATCAGTATCTTCATAGGCCTACTTAACGAGGCAGCCTGTTCCAGTTTGTTGTCAGCATTGCAATCAGACGAACTTTATTTTTTTATCAGCTGTTTTCATCAATCGTTTTTGGGGAGCTTGAACTTTTACTTTTCGCGAATTCCATCCGTTCGATGCCATAAAACTTTGTGTAAAATATATCCACCATCCACGACATTAATATTGCTATCCCCGAGATATGATCCCTCCTTCTGGAAGTTGCTCGAGATTTCGTGCATTTGCGCATTCCTTCTTCTAGAGCAAGGCTGCACAACCCCAGGCCCGCGGGCCACAATGTGGCCCGCGAACGAATTATAAGTGGCCCGCGTGAAACATTTTCAAAAAACCCGCCAATCCGCCAATTTGAAAAAGTGTCGCGGGCCCGCGGTAAAACAAACAATGCAGCTTGCGCGCGGTCACCAGTGTTGCCAACGACGGCGATTTATCGCTATTTAGGCTACTCAGAACGAGAATCAGCGACGAAAAAATCTAACCTGTTGAACTTACTTTTGAAACAAAAATACACCGGTTTTCGACATAATATTCTTTGCGTCGAAATGGAATTCTGTAGCCACCCCCCTCCCCCATGGAATTCGAAAAATTGCTGTGGGGTATCACATATGATGTTCGGGTGTGCGGAATTTTTTCTCAGCGAAGTTCCGTAACAACCCCCCTCCCCCCCATGGATTTCAAATATTTTGTGGGGAATTATGTTTTATAGAAATTCTCTAACAACCCCCCCCCCCCCCATGGAAATAGGAACCGTCAGGTATTCAGTGGCCCGCCAGTGATTCAAAATCGTCAATTTGGCCCAACTGCTAAAAAGGTTGGGCAGCCTTGTTCTAGAGCAAGGCTGCCCAACCCCAGGCCCGCGGGCCACAATGTGGCCCGCGAACGAATTATAAGTGGCCCGCGTGAAACATTTTCCAAAAACCCGCCAATCCGCCAATTTGAAAAAGTGTCGCGGGCCCGCGGTAAAACAAACAGCGAGAACAAAACAAAAACTCAGAACGAGAATCAGCGACGAAAAAATCTAACCTGTTGAACTTACTTTTGAAACAAAAATACACCGGTTTTCGACATAATATTCTTTGCGTCGAAATGGAATTCTGTAGCCACCCCCCCCCCCCACGGAATTCGAAAAATTGCTGTGGGGTATCACATATGATGATGTTCGGGTGTGCGGAATTTTTTCTCAGCGAAGTTCCGTAACAACCCCCCCCTCCCATGGATTTCAAATATTTTGTGGGGAGCACTTATTTAGATTTTTTTTTGTGGGGAATTATGTTTTATAGAAATTCTCTAACAACCCCCCCCCCCCATGGAAATAGGAACCGTCAGGTATTCAGTGGCCCGCCAGTGATTCAAAATCGTCAATTTGGCCCAACTGCTAAAAAGGTTGGGCAGCCTTGTTCTAGAGGATATGGGACAAGCTCGAATTTAAGGCAATCCAACAGCATTAGTGGATTGATAGAAATCTTACAATCAAGTGTTTTATTTAACTGATATATTGGCATCAATTTGTATTTTTTCTACTCTTTTATACAATATTACATATATTACGGGACACGGCGTAACACCCTCCGCGCGGCTCAAGCGCCGCACACTGGGGCCAAATACCAGAAGTTGATACAATAAACAAAAAAAATAAATTCAATAGTACGATGTCGCTTCATTTGTTTCGAGGTACCTCGATAGTTGTAGCATTATTATATAGTAGGTAGAAACCTTTGACCATACCCTTCTACCTGTGACACCGCTCAGTACAGAACGAACACTCGTGCAGATAATACGCCGTTTACAAGTGCCAGCATAAACCTCAAGTTCAAGTATTTATTTCGGAAGACACCTATTACGAATCCCAAAAGTGAGTATGGAACCATCATGTTCAGGTATTTATCTTATTTTTTCACATTATATTTTGAACATTATTAATTATTTTAATAGATAAAATTGTTTATCAAATATATACAAAAATTTAGTCGTGATTTTAAAAAAAAATGATATTCTTTTAGAGATTAGTTGAGCTCCGGGCACCTCCGGGCTATCATTCAAACACTTTTAGAACCAGTAACTATTGTAATTTACGAATCACTTTTAAAATCTTGCACATATGTACAATTTTTTAAGTAATGAATTATTTTAATGTGATCGGGAGCTATAATTAAAATGAACAGATTTTTTAAAAACTCGGGATCAGACAATTTGATATCATGTTAGTTACAAAACCTGTCAGAATAGAGATTTATTTCAAAATAATCGTTACCGACATTCAATTTCCATTTTTTGGACGTAAGGTGGTAAAGTGTAGCTCAAAGATAAAACTTTATGGTCTCCCTTCCTAAAACTGTTTATACCACATATCTGGTCATAATAGAACAAAGATAGAACGCGTTTTCTGAGAGACATTAAGTCATGTCAGTTGGTGACAGATATAGCACAACGCAATTCAGCGGTTTTTTATGCTTCGTAACAAATACAGCACTACGTGAACCGAGCGGAGAAATTTATTCATTTCCTTTTTTTCACACAGGTGTGAATTCTGATACCTTATTCATGACAAGACGACAATTATTCACAATAATGAAGAACTCTGGATACCTACACATTCCATATCAGCTAAATTCGCTGCAAAAGGAAACGGAGTTGAGGACAGGATGCATCGGTGATCCCAGAAAACATATTTCGAGAAGGATAAATCGCTTCAAATCGGAACACTATTCACGATGGGTGCAGCGCACCGGATTGAAGTAAGATTTCTGGAGAAAAATAAAATATTGCTGGATTCATCAATTTATTTTCCGAATCTTACACTAAAACGCGGTGGTCCCGGTCGCCCGAAAATTACCTTTGATCAGAGTACAAAACGAATGAAACGACAAAAGACTCTGGATTTGAGAAAGTCTACTCCTCTAACTGAATTAGTTTATGCCACACATATGGAACTTAGAACTACAGGACAGACAGAGGCGTCTATAGCTATCATTGATATTTTATCGGAATTATCAAGTCCCAGTAAAAGTAGCTTATAGAAAGTCTCTTGAAACAGTTACTATGTCAGGAGAGGATGCTGTAGCACTCGTATTGGAAGCGGGATTATCTCGACACCAATACAACGTAATAATATCAAATGCTCCAAAACTATACCCGTCTTATAAAATTGTACAGGCCGCATAAAAGGAATGTTACCCAGTGACTGTAAAAATCCATGTTAGTGATATTTCAGTTCATGATGATTTGCAGACAATACTCAATCGCTTGGTCTTCGCTCAGAGCAATGTAATACGTACACTCAATTCTAAGGAATTATAAAATATTTTTTCAATTTGTTGTTTTTGTTATCAGATCCTCTGCGAGCAAAAGGATGCAGCCAAAAAAAAAGTTGACCACACTCCCCATAGAAGCGGTACAACTGCTAATGGCTCCATCATTACAGCCGACAGGTGAAAATTATTCAAGTACTCAGGATGATGATGATGATAGTGACGATTACGATTATTATGATGATCGTGATGATGGTAGTGTTGATGATGGTGATGATGATAATGATTTTGACTCAATCAAGTCGGATAAAGAGAATTGATTTTTTTGTTTTGTTATTTATTTATTTAAATCGTGAATATAAAATATGTACATAATAAAGTTTACATATATTATGTATTTAAAATTTTTGTTTTTTTATAACCTTCCTTTCCACATTCAAATTTTCTCTTAAAAACGTCCCTGTGAATAAAGGGCGTTTTTCATCACTCTTGCCCCAGTGTGCGCCGTTTCGATCTATGCTTGTCGCTGCAACTCGTTTTGTATTTTACGTACTTAGAAAAAAATATGAACTTTAAAAAATGTTAAATTTTATCTTCTTTTATTTATTGTTTAGGAACATTTACAGACTATTAACATGAAAAATAATCATTAGATAAGCGCTGCAAAAAAACGTATATGTCAACAGTCCACTTAAAAATGTTCACATCATGCACAATTTAAGTGTCATTATATACACTATGTATTAACAAACAAAAAATATAAACAGCAAAACGTAAGCAAAGGCAAAAAAAAGAGACATCAAAAACAAAACATACAGATAAATATATGATCCAAAAAACAAAAGAAACAAAAATAAAACAGAAAACAAATGGAGTAAATAAAAAAAAAAACAATTTCATTCACAATCTATTGCTAATTTGCTTTTTAAAATAAGCGAGACAATTTGCATATCTATGTAGTTACACTCAACAGAATTGTACAGACGACACATTCTAGACAATGGATTCAAGTATGCAATATTGTTCTTAAATAATTCTAGATGGAATATATTCCGATTCCTTAGATTATGTCTATTAGGAACTTTAATAAGAATATTGCTCACACAATGAGTTGCTCCAAGCTTGTCATGAATAATTTTGTGTAGACATATTAAGTCAGCAAATTGTCTTCTTTTATCCAGGGTCGTAAAGTTAAAGTATTGGAGTCGTTCCTCATAAGACTGCAGTACGGAACTTAGTCCAAGTTTAAATGATAACAATCTTAGAATTTTAATCAATCCTAGATCTCTAATAGTGGTGACTGAATTTAATTGAATATTCCTAATGAAATATGCACGATTCTTTCGTCGTCTGTTACGAGTGAAGGTTATAATAAACAGTAATAATAAACAGAGTACACCAGCTATGTAGGTAGTGTGTAAATATCTTCTTGAAGCATAACTTGATCAGAATCAGTGGAAATTTTACGGTAAATCTTGAGATCATCAGCAAATAAAACAAAATGGCAGCGTAACATGGGGGCAAGGTCATTAATAAAGATTTAAAAAAGCAGAGGCCCAAGATTGGACCCCTGAGGTACACCTTAGGTTACAATTATGGGAGGTGACTCATACCCATTTATAAGTACTAGCTGTGTTCTGTTTTCCAAGTTAGATTTAAGTCATCTTAATAGATCACCGTGGATACCTATACGATCAAGCTTCTGTAGTAGAATAGAATGGTTTACTTTATCAAATGCCTTTTTTTTAGTACGTTTTCAACAACTTTGTCGTAAGATCAGCCGTTGAGGAATTATTTTGAAAAAAAAAACAATTTTTGGCACCTTTAAAACAAAATGGCGACCTTAGCGGAGGTCATCCAAGGACAATTTTTTTTTTTTTTTTCAACCTTTACAATATAAAATCAAAATATCTTTTAGACCACCAGGGCAATTTCCTTTAATCTCTACTGACTGGAGGACTACTATTAGGGGACTCACAGAAAATAATGTTTCGAGTATCACTTCGCTATTATAACTATGGTATCACTACTGACTGTCAAATTTATTTTAAGCTTAACGACATTTTTTACGTCTTCGTCAGTGGTTTATTTATGTCTTCCTTCGTGTTTAAATCCGTTGTTTACACGTAGTTCCTAGTTTTCATTTAACAAATTCAATGAGTTCCGATGAATCTATCGTACCGGACCATCCCGGTGGTCTGGAAATGTGGAAAAATGAAAAGCTTCCAAAGCTGTATCCGGCATTATTTGAAAAGGACCCTGCGGCGAATAATGTCATAGAATTGTTGTACGAAGACAATACTAAACACGTCGCTCTGCTATGTGAACTCATGGTAAATATTGTATTACCCGAAGATTTCGGCGGTAAAAACTCATCCGTCGTTGTATTAGCGACCAGGGGAGATTATATTCTCGAGCAGTTCGTGGGGACATTGCGACATTTAGCAAGAAAAAGGAAAAGAATTTCCGAGTTCTCTTCGCAACTAGAATACGAATGTGTCGTAGAAATGGTCATTCTACAGTGCTTGGATCGCATGTGCGTCGCAAAACCGATAGACCACCCGTCATTAATATTTAGGATTTGCCTGTTAAATTGTGTGATTCCTCAACAAGGCGCATCACTAGTTATAGTCGATTCACTTTCCGATTTTTACCCGACGCATTTGCTCGGTACTTCCACCCAGTTGAAGATGGTCACATATGTAAAGAGAGTATTGAGGATTCTTCAGAAGGCGACGTGGGAATTTAGTACAGTTCTGTTATATACATTACCATTTGAGTCCAGCGATGTCTCCACGATGGTGCCATGCGTCGAGGAATCTACCAGGGAGAGAATCAACTTCAGGATTAGCATGACCATTCCCCGCGGGCTGAAGGTTTGCGGGGAAAAGTTGGATGTGGTGAATGTAAGCCTTACCGACTGCGCCACCACCACGCAGAACATCCTTACGCTTGAAGGATATGATATGCAATGGATATGAATAAATAAACTAACCCTGCATCGAGAAATAAGGAGAAAGAGTAATGACTTATAAATAGGTACCTGCACAATAATATTTAACTAATTTAAAGCTGGTTCCGTCAATAGCGGAATCATGATTGTTTTTTTTAAATTATTATCTTTTAAAACTAGGTAATCTAATACCAAAGTTAACGTGAAATGTTGAAAACATTATAAATGTTTATTTATATATAGTCTAATTTCACAGTTACTAATGTGACAATGATAACATTACTTTATTTTTTTTTGTTAAATTTTATACATCTAATTCCAGCACTAAAGTAAAATTTTGACAAAGCTATACTTTTTATTAATCAATCTAATTGTACTGCTAATGTGAAACATTGATGATAACATTATTAATGTTTTTTTATATTTTATTTATCTAATTCACTTATAATGTGAAATGTGATGATAAAGTTATAAATATCTTTATTAATCTAATTCTAATGTGAACTGTTAATGGTAACATCAAAATGTTCCTACATTTTATTTATCTAATTCACTTCTAATGTGAAATGTGATGATAAAGTTATAAATATCTTTATTAATCTAATTCTAATGTGAACTGTTAATGGTAACGTCATAATGTTTTTACATTTTATTTATCTAATTCACTGCCAATGTGAACTGTTGATGATAACATCATAATTGTTTTTATATTTTATTTATCTAATTCACTTCTAATGTGATCTGTTGATGATTCTCATACATGTTTTTTTATATTTTATTTATCTAATTCACTTCTAATGTGAACTGTTAATGGTAACATCAAAATGTTTTTACATTTTATTTATCTAATTCACTGCCAATGTGAACTGTTGATGATAACATAAAAAAAAAATTACATTTTATTTATCTAATTCACTGCCAATGTGAACTGTTGATGATAACATCATAATTGTTTTTATAATTTATTTATCTAATTCACGTCTAATGTGAACTGTTGATGATTCATCATAAATGTTTTTTATATTTTATTTATCTAATTCAATTCTAATGTGAGCTGTTGATGATAACATCATAATTGTTTTTATATTTTATTTATCTAATTCACTTCTAATGTGAAATGTGATGATAAAGTTATAAATATCTTTATTAATCTAATTCTAATGTGAACTGTCAATGGTAACATCAAAATGTTTTTACATTTTATTTATCTAATTCACTGCCAATGTGAACTGTTGATGATAACATCATAATTGTTTTTATATTTTATTTATCTAATTCACTTCTAATGTGAACTGTTAATGATTCATCATAAATGTTTTTTTATATTTTATTTATCTAATTCGCTTCTAATGTGAACTGTTGATGATTCATCATAAATGTTTTATTTATCTAATTCATTTCTAATGTGAACTGTCAATGATAACATCATAAATGTTTTTATATATTATTTATCTAATTCACTTCTAATGTGAACTGTTGATAACATCATTAATGTTTTTATATTTTATTTATCTAATTCACTTCTAAGGTGAACTGTCAATCATTACATCATAAATGTTTTTTATATCTTATTTATCAGATAATAATAATTATCTGATAATTTGAAATGTTATAAATGTTTTTATATTTGATTATTAACTTTGAAATACTTTTTTTTTCAAAGCTTTTTTTTCACAAATAGAAAATTTAGTTCTTACTGGAGGGGGTGCCGTGCCAAGGTTATGGTTCTATGGTGATTTTTTTTTTTTATATACCTAATGCAGGTAAATAAATCCCAAATATATCAATTAAAAAAAAAAACAGTTTTATTATTTATAAGCAAGTATAGAATATCTATTGATTTGGTACATCAATAGTCACCTCCATACGGGCTGCACAATGCACTGAGCTAGCTAACCCAACCAGCAACTCTTGAGTTGCAAAATCCACTCTGGAGATATATCAAAACCAGCAGAAATTTAAACAGCGGGTTTTGCATGTCTACAACTCAATTATTTATTTGCTAGTTGCGAGCAGATCACATGCGTTGTGCGGCCTGTCTAGAAACAACTAAATAATATTACAAATTTATATCAAATTATATACAGTCGGACTGGTTAATAAAATGTAATACAATTTTATTGGGCCATCAATTAAGTACATACAAAAATTGACAAATTTGCAATTTAAATTTAAAATCAACCTATTAGATAAATTGTAAAATATCACAAAATCAATACATAGACATGTTGTTCATTTTAAGTCACAGTTTAAAAAATACAGCTATTATACAGAATGCAAATAATAAAATATAAAAAAATTAAATTAAATGTCAATTTGTTTCTTTTACTGTTACTCAATATTTTTAGGCAAAAGAGAATAAAAAGCTTGTGCATTTTACCAAACTACTAAATCATTTTGGTTTTCAAAAAACTAATAAGTTTTCATTAATAATTCTTGGACTTACTACACAACGTTACACAACCGTGCGCAGTTCCATTGAGACATTTTATTTATTTAAAACACTTATCTTGTTCTGAAACCTTCAGATTTATATTACAATAACATAAATAGAACCATCCATCCAACCACACATAATTTATTATTATGGTCAAAATTTCTGATCACAGACAAAATATAACATTATAAATACAATTTACAAAAATAACAAAAGCTTTGAAAGACTGGCAATATACTCAGGGAACTAACATTACCAATGTTAAAAGCAAGAAGAGAAAGGGAGAGAACATTTTATGTGGCATCTGAGAAATTAACCTTTTGCATCCAATCCTAGGAAACACTTCCTAGCAAATAGAATAGTGGACTGTTCTATTTGCAGGGAAGTGTTATTGTGACTAATATAAACCTATTCAAACTCCACGGATTCTTATTTGGAGAGAAGAAAGGATTAACTTATTTTAAATAACTTAATACTGTTAAACTTATTGTGAAATCAGATGTGAGCGCACCAACAGAATGCTGCCTGCTCATTAAATAATGATAATAAACTGAAGAGAGATATACACAGATGGCCACCCAGCCACCTTTTATTCATGTATCTGGATGAAGTAAAGAATCTTGTATATCTCTCTTCAGTTTATTATCAGATGTGGGCGCACCAACAGAATGCTGCCTGCTCATTAAATAATGATAATAAACTGAAGAGAGATATACACAGATGGCCACCCGGCCGCCTTTTATTCATGTATCTGGATGAAGTAAAGAATCTTGTATATCTCTCTTCAGTTTATTATCAGATGTGGGCGCACCAACAGAATGCTGCCTGCTCATTAAATAATGATAATAAACTGAAGAGAGATATACACAGATGGCCACCCGGCCGCCTTTTATTCATGTATCTGGATGAAGTAAAGAATCTTGTATATCTCTCTTCAGTTTATTATCAGATGTGGGCGCACCAAAGATATTAGAAGAACGAGATATGCTATGTTGGCCGCCGGACCGTAGCCGGAGTACTACCTAATTAGGGTACTTTGAACGGTATCGGGACGTGTACGCACAGAAATCTGTTCTATGTATTAGTGCGGATACCTTAGCGATGCCTTAGCGTAAGCGAAGGTGTGCAGTAGTATTGGTGAACAAAACCGGCGACACTCGGCAAAACAATTCCACTCAGTACGAACTGCGCATAGCACATCTCGTTCTTCTAATATCTTTGGGGCGCACCAACAGAATGCTGCCTGCTCATTAAATAATGATAATAAACTGAAGAGAGATATACACAGATGGCCACCCGGCTGCCTTTTATTCATGTATCTGGATGAAGTAAAGAATATTTAGATGATTATCTTGATTATAAAATAAATTCTTTACAACTCTCTAATCATTCAAAGATAGCAGCCTAAAATATGGGAATAATTGGTTGAGGATAATTTTGTTAATTCTGAATTTGAAATATGGGATGGATTATAATGACATAAAACAATAGGTCCCAATGGCCGAGTGGTTAGAGGTGTTGTCCTGGCAAGACGGATATCCTGGGTTCGATTCCCAGTTGAGACCGTTACCTTTTTATTTTTCTGTCTTGTTCTGTTTCATATTTTGTTTAGAGTTATTTACCAGAAGTAATTCCAATAAAATAGAATTCAAACCGACTATAGATCCTGGAGAGAGACCACCAGAAATGGCTTCAGCCGTGCATAGTAATCAGATCTAATATAATAATAAACAATCTGGTGAGTGCCAGGTTCGTGTGATTAACGATCCAGTGTTAACAGAAGGATTGCAAGACAAGCGGAATGGTCCCAGTTGACGAGAAGAAATTTGTTTCTCTCGGAGAATCCCTTCCGACACCTCAGAACTCCGCACACACCTACTCTGAACTAACCTAACCTACAATCTATATTGCGCTATTAATCCTTGTGTACTTATCCACAACCAATGGCGGTCATTAACCCTTTAGGCTAATTTGTTCAGTTTTTATCTGTAGAGTCAATTTGTTCGCTTTATCAAACACCTCATATGGTCTCCCTTACTATCATGGTGAGGAATATGATCTAAACGGTGTAAGAAAGAAAAAACACCATGTTTTATATTCAAATCTACAAGTTAACCACAGAAGAATTAAAATGTACACCTCTATAAAAACAGTTTCCGACTGTACAAGCGCCGTGTGTCGTCTGAAATTTATTATTATAAAGACAAAAAGTGAGGTGATTATGTATATAGGCCAGTGCAATTAGTGATCCGCGATCGTAATTATTCTAGCAGTCCCAATTTTATATGTTTTATAGACTGATCCCATGATGTAAAATCCAAGTTGTCGACCTTGGCACACCTGTGCTAGCGCTGCCATTTTGAAAAAACCAGCTGAAATCAAGCAAGCGAAAACGTAAGGTGAGCCAATTTTAAAACGTTTTTATGTTTGCAGTAAAAATTTTAATATTTCAAAAAATATGTGTATTTCTAATAATAACATTTGAAAGCGAATTTCATCACGATTTTTAGTTTTCGTATACGTTCAGAAATATTCCATTTATTTGGATTGTTTTGCAAAGTGGAAATACACACAATTCTCCGACCTTCTGACAGCGTTTTTCAGAAATATTATGGTCAACATGCCAGAGGCCTAAGAGGTTAAGGCGATTTTAACGAAATTGTAATAATTGTTTTGTGAATGTTTACATGTGAAATAAATTTAGAATCATTACCAAGACATGATCATCTACAATGTGAGGTAAAATATAATATTAGAAAACACTACCTTGGTATACAAAGAGAAGAATGAATATTATATTATATAATAGTGAATGCTTAGAAATCCTTGGTATACAAAGAGAAGAATGAATATTATATTATACACTGTGTCCGGAAACTCGTAGTACAAGCGGGAAACTGGTGAATCTACATCACATTTGGAGTCGATTTTGTAGTATAATTTTTTTTGATTTGAGCTTTCGTTTTCGAGTAAATCGAGTCAGAAGTTGATTTTTTTTTATCAAATTCTTATGAATTCTTACTGAAGATCAAAGTACCCAACTAATTAAAAATATTTAAAAGTAAAACAAATTAAGAAACCCGGATTTAAATCATTATTTTGAAATCACCCTTCATTTAATCCGGTGTAATCATAAAATATTCATGCTCTGCAGGGTTATAACATCTGTTCTTCTAAAATTAATACCTATCTCTGAAATATTCGCAAAATATAGCTTTCTCTATCATGTCGGGTTTCATTAACGTATGAAGGAAAGAGACGCACGATAAGCAGATGTTCTATTCTGTTAAATTGTAAGTAGGTCACATAGTTCATTTATGGGTCACATTAGTTTTCGCTTACGGGACACCGCAGGTGGCCGTGTTTTTTGTGTTTGTTTACACTGTTTACATTGTATTTTTTTGAAGTTTTCTCGTTAATTTAAAGATAAAAGCGAATTGTGGTCGAAATTTGTGTATTTTATTATGCGTTATTATTGTTTTGATAGTGATACTTTAAGATTGTTGGAAAGTTGTTGTGAGTGTTTGAAAACAGTGGTACGTTTTTAATGTTTTGATTTTGAGACTTATCATGAAGCCTTCAACGAGGTAAAAATTAACTCCGACATGATTCAAATAGTGCGATAATCAATCATCAGACGGACCCAACTGTGCTTGGAAGTTAACGGTGAACATTTAAAATAATTTATGTGACGTGTTTGTGTGTTTGAATTGGAGATCGGAACATCGCTACATATTGTGAGTACTAATGCTAATAATAATTTCAATCCATTGCGTCGCTTCGGCGTCTCAGATCGAATGAGGAAAAAATTTTAACCCTGAAATAGCCGAAAAAATTTTTTTTTTTTTTTTTGATGAAAATGCTCAAATCAAAAAACTTTATGTTTATTTGGGTTCCCCATGTGGTGTAGAATCTCCAGTTTCCCGCTTGTACTAATAGTTTCCGGACACCGTGTATAATAGTGAATGCTTAGAAAACCTTGGTATACAAAGAGAAGAATGAATATTATATTATATAATAGTGAATGCTTAGAAATCCTTGGTATACAAAGAGAAGAATGAATATTTGACCAATCGCTGCCTTAGTTCTTGTATGTTCAATAGACCATTTAGCAAATTTTACAGGAGACGTTTTTTTTGTTTTTACAGGCAAATTCTAAAAAATTCTCGATTTTGGTCATTTCGTTTAATACATAATATGTGTAACAGGAAATTATTAAAGATTATTTTTCGAAGATTGAAGCTATAATATGCCCATATTATGACTTTAAAGGTGGACGTTGAACATGGCTTGAAAATGATGAATGATTATTTTGGATATTGAACATATCGTCTGGAGATTGAACAATTCGGCTCCCATAAGTTTAAGGTATTTTTTGTTCAATTAGCCAATTAGTGGTAAATTGTATATACAGGGTGATTTTCAGATTTCAAATACTTTACTTTTATCTTAGTTAGCAGTTGACTTAAAGTATTACTTTAAAATATACAAACAGAGTCCTTGAGTTGATTTTTCACAAAAACTGCTCTATATAAATAATCCAATATTTTGGAAGTTTGAAAACAATGCACAAGTACAAAGGTACCTACCGCTAATATACTACTATCGGTTGTCGGTGCATGCGTGATGTGAAATATTCTTACATCGTACGTATTACGGCCTCTGTGGTCTAGGGGTACTCTTGACTAGAAATCCGGAGGTCGCGGATTAAAATCCCGGCGTGCGCAAGTAAATTTTATTTGATTCATTTATGTTATTTTCACAAATTATTCATTTAAAATAACATATAGTCTATTTGCGGCATGTTCCAGAGAGGAAGATCCGGAATCCACAATATACTAATATACCCCAATTGGGGATTCCATAGTCTCACTGGCTCCAGGTGGTTGGGAGCAGTTGAGACTGTGTGCGGTATTCCATAAAAAAAAATCCCGAGTGATGCGTAAAATTATTGAAGTTCAATTTTCAGTTGAAAATTTGTTTTTTTTTTATTGTTTCGTTACCTACATTTGATAAATGTAATTTTTAAAGTTTACTTACTTTAGAAAGTTTTTTTTTCTTTCAGAAGGTCTTATTTGCCGTGAGCTTATTATTTATGTTGATTATCGTGAATAAAATATTATTTTTTTAAATACTTTCAGCTCTTAAAATCCTAAAATTATAATATCCCGCGATTTGGGTTATGGGTGTGCGCTATTTAACTTTACATTTATTGTTGTTAGTCGTTTGCCTAGTTGGTTTTATTCTAGTTCCTACATAAGAATATGTTTATTGTTTTTTATGTGACTAAAAAAAAACAAAAAATCAGAAACTTTTAATTGAATGAATTCAAAATTGAAATATTTGGACTTCGTTTTCATCAGCGATCTCAGCAGTGATAACGAAAAAAATATGTGTCGTAGATGTCTTTCAATCAAACTATAAGGACAGTCGACTTTTTTCACATTTCCATTTCCTGGCTCTTTTGTTGTATTTCTTGAATAAAAATAAGTTTTAATGCACTAATATAATTTATTAATACTCATTTTAGGTAAAAGTCCTAAGTTTGTAAATAAATAATTGAATAAATAAATAATAAATGAAGCATCCTGTATATTTGCCTATCAAATTCAAGAAGTACATGTAAAATATGGTGAAAAAGCCTGTAAATGACATAATTTTAAGACTTACCTTTCTATTTGAGCTACTGTTCTAAGGTTTATTGATTCTGGAGTCGGTGAAGTCATTTTTTAGTTCAATAACAGTATATATTGGCAATTAAACGTATTTTTAGTGGAACAATTTCGTTGTTAGAAAACAACTAAAAATCAACATGGCCGCACATTTTAACTAGCCGTCTCCTGATTGGTTGACAGTGGAGATTGAACATTCAAGACCTCAACCTTCTGCGGGATGTTGAACAAATATCTATGAACTTTAAAAAAAATATTATATTCATAACTTTGAGTGTTTGAATGTTCAATATCCAGGAGATTGAACAAATAAGAACTGAAACATTATTCCGTGAGTGGATATTGGCACTCGAAAAATGCTTAAAATGTCACTTAAAAACCAAAAAATATGGTTTTTTTGAACTTCATTAATGCGCAATAGGCTAATGTACATATTGGCATTCATAACTCAGTTTTGCAAAAAAAGGTCTATTGAACATACAAGAACTAGGACAGCGCAATGCTAAGATAATATCGCCATATTATATAAAGTAACAACGTACTGCTTTGTATTAGTGGAGGAATCACTTTCACTGTGCAATATTTGTATAAATATACAGTGCACGGTCCACGGTTTAAACGGGAACGATTTGCTCCCTCTTACATCATGATTTGTTCCATCATTGGACACATTTCAAATACTGAAATAGAATTATTGTAAACCCCTTATAATGCTTTTAGTTTTGAGATAATTTACACGACTATATTGCTTGTCTTGTAATAATCAATAATAAATACTTAACATTATTTTGATTTAAATTAATACTGACTAATATGTACATATAAAATCATTGGCTTATAAAATATAATACAAATTCGCAGCTATATTGGAGAATGATCAACCCATTTGTACAAAAACAATATCAAAAGTAGATCTCACTGTAAATGTGTAATAAGTAATAATGAACTTATCTGATTTCGTTTGAGATGCCGTAGAAAGAATAGAATATTATATTCACCGATATGTAGATTCAAATAACGATATACATTAAATAGGTGAGGGCGGCCACGAGGTGGCTGGCGAAACCCAACTCGGCCCACTTGTTCATGGTGTGCACGTACGAATAGCCCGTCTCCTGCGTGGCCAGGGACGCCTCAAACATCACGCCCAGATATGCCAGGTGCACCATCGCCAGCAGCGAGAATGCGCAATTGATGCACATCACAAAGAGGCGGCCGCTCTTGTGGACATGGGCACACGATCTGTTGCACGGGTTGACCAGGCAGCACGCACTCAAGATGCTGCTGATCTTAGCGCGCATCTTGTACTCCACGTAGGAAAACATCCCGATGCTCAATAGCGCCGCCGACAGCTGGAAGTTTAACCCGTGCAGCAGAGAAGACACCGTATACGTGGCGAAGATGGCCAGGAACTTGCCATAAGGCTGACACACCTTGAAGACGTATGTCTTCAGCCACTGGTGCATGGGCATGTTCCAGTAGATGACCACCTGCACGAGGGAGCGTGGCGCCTCTATGTGCAGCGGGCGCGTGACCGGGTAGCCCCAGGAGCCTCCTTCCTTCTCTCCCGAGCCCCCGGCCACCATGGTCGCAGACGATAAGGTGGACACGAAGTAATGCGACATCCGGAAGCTCTGTGCGTCGCGATAAGCCACCAGCCACTTGAGGCTGTCGTCGGGGATGTACCAATGGGTGAAACAGTTGGACAGGAACAATGCAAACACAGACAGAAGCGTGTTCACCAACACGCTGTTCAGCCACTGCCTGTTGAGGTATTTGCGCTCCAGCGATTCGTTGTATTTGTGGAAAGACACCCAGGGGCCCAGCACGCAGCTGGCCGGGCTCATGATGTAGCCGGCGTAGGCCGCGGGGCTCGGTGCCTCCAGAGCGAAGCCCTTATCGAGGTCTATCGCCACCGAGATCACCTTCATGGCCGCGATCATTTGGATGCCGCGGATCTGGTGCCACATCTTGGAGTCGACGACCAGAAACTCCGACTCGAGCAGGAAGCACATGACCAGCGCCGAGGTGATGATTCCGCGGTGTTTCTTGATGACCAGAGTGAGTATCATGAGGAGAAAGTAGGAGCCGACGGTGAGACCGGCAGTCCACAGGAAGGCGAACCCCACGGTGTTGTAGAGCAGAAAGGAGCCCAGCAATAGTGCCAGGATATGCTTCACAAAGTTCGGCATCGATATGAACTGTATTAAAAAGCGTAAAAACACATTTACTAGGATCAAATCCTTCGCGAATCGGAGGCCTTCGATTATGGTCGGCTCGGCGCACAGCGTCAAGTAGGACGACTCGCTTTCCGTGTAATACTCGTGGTCCTCCATGGCACCGGCGGACTATCCGATTGTATTCAAAACAAACTGACATCTGACGTTTCGCCGGGGCGCCATATTTCAAAAGCAGATGTAAATGTAATAATGCTGAATGCAACGGTACCTAATGTCATGGACTTAAAAAGCCCTGGACGGAACAATTCGTCAAAAATTTGAAGCCGCGGGGTGAGGTAAAAGATGTATGGAAATGCCAAAATCTACTTAATTTTTTAATTAAGTATCCCATTCCTTTTGCCATCAAATACTCAAAAAATCATATGTCGATATAACAGCATTAACTACACGAAAAAAAATAAATAATAGTCACTATGCACCACTACGCAAACAAATCAGTTCAAAAGTAGTCATACAAGATGGCTGCCGGGCAATATTTCCTCATCGTAGATTTGGCTTCAATACCATTAATTCAAAATGGCTTTTTAGGTCAATGCCCAGTGATGCCATACCGCGAAAATGAAAATCGGTAGATTTAGGTGAAAGATACAAAAATTGGTAGATCGTCAAAATATTTATTGGTGCTACATTAGCAGCGATTTCACTGATCGTAGTAATAAATTTCCCTAGAATTTCAGAATGGATCTGTCAGTTAGTACTGGATTCCCCTCAATATTTTTTCAAATTCATGGGTGATGGGGTTGCTAGAGAATTTTCGCAAAGAGTAATACCCCACAATATATTAAAATCCATGGGGGGGTGAAGCTAGGGAATTTTCAAAATTTCGATAATTTTGCTTGATTTTCACAAATTTCGGTAGATTTTTGCCGAAATCGGTATATCTACCGAAATTTCGGTAGGTATTGTTATAAATATACTTAAGGGAGTTTAATATTATTATTATCCCTGAAGTGTGGCAATGTGCCCTCTGGTTGGAAAAAAGCGGTCATTCACCCTATTCCCGAGAAAGGTGACCGCTCCAACCCGGCCAACTATCGCCCCATAGCGATCACATCAGTTCTGTCCAAAGTGATGGAACGTGTGATCAACGACAAACTGCTCACATACCTCGAGAAGAACAAAATTATCAACGACCGTCAATACGGATTCCGGCGGAACCGCTCGTGCGGTGATCTTCTCGCGTATGTGACGCATGTTTGGGGGCGGTGCCTGGAATGTCACGGTGAGACCCAAACGGTCGCACTAGATATATCCAAGGCCTTTGACCGGGTCTGGCACCGAGGACTTGTCAACACTTGTCTTACGGACTTCCCGCATTCCTGTGTACGTGGATTGCTGACTTTTTAAGGGATAGGTCGATTCAGGCGGTTGCTGACGGTTTCAACTCTTCCTCGCACTCCATAAATGCTGGCGTCCCACAGGGATCGGTTCTGTCTCCGACTTTGTTTTTGTTGCACATCAATGACCTTTTGACATGTGCATTGATTCATTGTTCCTCGGATGACAGTACAGTTCATGATAGCTTTTTGTTTGACAAGCCCCCAAAGGGCACACAAACTCCAACGGCTCGGAGGGCTTTGAAGCAGAGAATGGACGGTTATCTCGAGAGTATTTCCTCCTGGGGTAAAAATAATCTCGTCGAATTTAATGTTTCAAAGACCCAATCCTGTCTGATTACGTCTAAAAGGGATCCAAATTATAATCTAGTCTCCTTCAACGGAAGCAATCTTCCGAACAGGCCTTCCATTGATATGCTTGGTGTAACTATAAGTTACCAGCTCAGGTACGGGGGCTCCATCGAAGCCAGAGTAAAGCTGGCCTCTCAGAAGCTGGGCGTACTGTACAGGGCCCGCAGATACTTTAATAGTACACAACTGCTGACCCTGTACAAATCGCAAGTGCGCCCTACTGTCGAATTTGGCAGCCATCTCTGGTCCGGAGCCCCTAAATACCTGAAAAAACCCTTGACTCTGTGCAGAAACGGGCGGTCCGTTTGATATATTCCCCAATCTTAACAAACGGACTGCAATATTTAGAGCACAGGCGTCAGGTAGGTATGCTGTCCTTGTTCTATCGGTATTACAATGGAAGATGCTCTGGGGAACTAGCGTCATTGATCCCTTCGGCACCGGTGCGTAGTCGGGATACACGCCAAACGCGCGCCCAATATTTGTACACGGTTGACATTTGTCACATGAGAACGGGTCGCTTCTACGATTCGTTCTTAAGTTCAACAGCTCGGCTGTGGAACGAACTGCCGGCCTCTGTGTTTCCTCCCTCCTACAACATGGGACTCTTCAAGACCCATGTTCACTCCTTCCTCTCCACAAAAAGACCCTCCACACAGCATCCCCAAAGATGACATAGGCCCTGAGGGAAATTATTTTCTTCAGGGCGTCCTATGTGGAGTTTTTTTTTCCATTATTTCTGGCTTTCACCCTTCAAGGGTGTTCTTGGCCATCATTTAAAATTATTGAGAAATGAAAGGTGAATTTAAATATTAATTTTATTTAAATAGGCAAATTTCAAAATTATAATGAAAATCGGAGTCGAGTTCAGACTTAGAAGAGATGAGATGTTGAATGGAGGGGAGGCAATTTTAGATAAGGCTTGATAGAAGAGAGGATATTTGTTTAGAGAGGGACAACCAAAAAATATGTGATCTAAAGTTCCCACTTCTAGACCACAGAATGTACAATCTGGGGAGTTAATTATTCAATCTGTGTGGAGTTAATATAAAAAAAAATTTTAAAAAAAACTATGCATGTAAAAGAAAAGGAGGAACGAGTAAACAAGGAATTTACTTAGTTACAAACAATATTAACCATTTATTAAAAATAAAGTGTTTAAGGTTGAGAATTAGTCTTAATCTATGCTTAATACTAGTCTTAAATTGTAATTCTTAAAATTAATTTTCATTTTCCTTAATTCTAAATTATTGTTCATTCAATGTCTCAACATACAAAAATTGTTCAGGCACTTCCCTTTTCGATAATTCTGGATCCTTCACGTTCGAACTTATCACTGATAACCATTGATGTATTACTAGATTAGCCTTGTCTAGTTAAATCCATTTTAAATATGACACCACATAGCGTACGTCACAAATATGGAGATGAACTTAACAAACCAACTCTGTTTAAACTTCTTGTAAAAACGTTCAAACTCGTAAGCAAAACCAAGGAACAGCGTTCATTTTGTTACCGAGTTGTTGTTGTAATTTGAATACACAACCGTCACAAAAATAACATTTTTTTGCTTAACCAGGTCTGAATCAGGTAAAGGACTAATAAATAACACAAAATGATTTTTATTTTCACATTTTAAGTTTTGGATTCAGTACACTACATATTGAACCAAAACGGGAAACGTACACATATTTACTATTGAGTAGAAGTTTTATGAATTTACAAAATTATTTATATAAAATAGTATATAATTATCAAAGAAAGCGTTTACTTTGTGGCTTGACACTTTAATCAAATGAAAAGTTATTTTGTTTTTAACCGCTTCGTTAGGTTTATAAGACAGCATTATAAAAAACTAGTCTAGGTACTTATTAATAATGTATATAATATAATATCAAAATAAAGCGAGAGAAATCATATTAGACGAGGACAGAGCTTCAGAGAGGGTGTGGTGGGGTGGGACAAGGGAGGGTGGGGGTTATATGGTAATAATATCAATTTATTTATGCCCATAAAATAAGATTTTACATTTTTACATTGTGTTTGTCTCCTTTTTTTAATATAGGCACAACTTTACATATCTACGGAAAAAAATATGATTTTACCTTCCTTCCCAAGGATTGGAGGGAACCGCGCCAACAACCTTGCCAAATGCATGCCGATCGGACCGAAATTTATTTCGTATATTAACTGCTGTAATGTCATACGATTTCAGAGAAATGCCTATTCGGTTTATTTTTGTAGTACCATTTTTGTGAAATATATAGATGGTGCTTAATCAAAGCTAGACAATAACAACCAGTAATTAAAATAACCTTTCTCAGATTAAGCAACGATACCTAATTTGTGGGTATATTACATTCTCTCCTCCACACAGAATGCTCAAAGATTATAAAGGACGTGAAGGAAATTGCAGTCTAAACATTTGGGATGAAAATGATTTGAGCACAAAATTCGATAAAAAATATCGTGATAATTAATGTATTCGAAATTTACTAACAATTTAACAGGAAACCTGTTTATTCATTCGTTAAGGGCCTGCAATCCCTTTTTAAATAAATTAGAAAAACTCTGTTCCGACATCGTGATAATGAATGTATTCGAAATTTACTAAAAGTTCAACCAGAAACCTGTTCATTCGTTCGTTAAAGGCCTGCAATCCGCTTTTTTTTTTAAATAAATTAGCAAACACTCTTTTTTCAATATTTGTAAATATTTATTTACTTATTTTGTAAGAAACAAACAGCTTTTATATAATATACAATGATAGATATAAATATACAAGTTAACTGAAGTCAAGCCACAGAAGTTTCTTATGTTAAAGTTAATTAGAAATGAAGTTTTAATATCTTGAAATTAATTTGGTGTTAAAGGAAGAGGAGAGGAAGAGGAAAATAGGAAGAGGATAGGAGATGCTCCCGATACATTCCATACTCTCATATTAATAATCGATCGAACGCATTACTTCATATCGATATTTCTTTAGGTTACCTATTACCAAAAATGTCAATGCTGCAAAATTTTGTATTAGATTGTGCACATATACGAGGAATTGGGGAATTTTTTCGAATGTTAAATATAATAAATATTACCTAGTTATTTTCACAAAATTGAATCTGGATTGCTTATATCCATTTCTCAATTTTTTCTCGGTTTGTGAGGAAACCTAAGCGAAAATAAGACATTTTAAGAATAATTATCGGAATGTATATAGAAAATATTTATTCCCGTACCTAACATTTTAAGCCTACATGAACCTTCCTTTTCATGTAACATATCTTCCACCACCTTCATCACCTCTACAGCAATAGTTATAATAAAAAAGGTAAGTGTAATATATATTTTTTCAATGAAAAGAAAAATGTATTTAAAATAGTAAACACAAAATAAATTACTCAACGACGCGATTTTTTCATATAATTTAACACGCAAATAATTGTGGACTTTACAACCCTGAATAGAGACAAGACTAAAAAATAACCAATACTTCTAAAGTTTTTTGCGCGCATCAAGTAAAAACGCGTGATTTTAACCAACACATCAATAATTATCATGTGGCAAGCTCGTGCCATGTATTATTGTTTATATGTATTCGTTAAAAGCGTATAACACACTGCATGACGTCATGCTTGTGACTAGTTTGAAAGATGACGTCAGAAAATTTACTTGTCGTTATTGAAATTCTATTAATTTCTGATATTAAATTTGTTAATGCGTTGCCTTCAATCTATCGGTAAGGTACTTATGTTTTTTTTTTATTCAGATAGCTGATTACATTTTCTAAAATAAAGTCCGCGATAGGTACAATCTAAAATATTTGGAACTGGGTTATTTTTGTGATTGAAAAAATGAACTTGCCCAGCATAGCTGACAAGCAAAATAGCTTAACTCTAGACCAACAAAAGGTAAAATGCAATGCACAGTGTCCATTTCGCATTGCGACACAATGCGTGCGCCTTTTCATAAATGTGCACGTGAACCAAACCAAAATTGTGTTGAGGTTATTTTTCAATGGTTACACGGCTAGTCTAGTTGTATTTAGTCTATGCTGATAACACAAGCGGCAACTTGGGCTGGTTCCGAAGGGCGGAATCAGTTTAACCTGGGCCATGGCTCCGAAGGGCGGAGTCGGCAGGCAGCGAGTCCTGAGAGGGCAGCTTCCTGGGCGGAAGTTCGCTGGGTTACGGGAAGAGCCTCGTCTAGAGCTAAATCTGCGGACTAATGAGTGTATTTCTAGGTTGGCTTTCTAATTTTTTATTACGGTTGCCGGCCATTCTATACAACTTAATATTTAAGTCTAATAATACGAACTGCCGACTCCATCTGCGTGTAAAATTACGAAGACATATGCGGGCGCACGTGTTCAATTTGGTCGTTCTGTGAATTCAAGTCACGTAGATACCTATGGACATATCAATATGGCATCGCCATAAATAAACCATTCACGATATTGCTGGCAATGCCTAATGTTGTAGCCATATAGAAAATAATAACTACGAGTGCATACATAAAGTTAATAAGTGGTCAAGAGTATCAACCATGGTCGCACAGATAATAATCTGGTTAGCCATAAAGTAAATAAGAACTATGCTCTTTTTGACAGCTCTTGCATCTAGAAGGCTGTGCAATGGCTGTGCATAAGTAAAATTGTTTGACATTTGAACACCCTTAATATCCTTTGCAAAGGCTGTCAAATAGTGATTTTTTCGAGAAATGTAAACCGAGTGAATTATCTCTCTACATCTGGTAGGATATTTCTTTTACCACATTCTGTTATCAAAACGATTCATATAATTAAGTTATGGCAATTAGATTTAAATGTTTAATGAGTGGCTAGGCCGATGGGCCGATCAGTCTTATATGGCGCTGGCGCTCCTAAATTAACGAATATATTACATATTCATAACACAAGAACGATCGAGAAGTTTGTTTTTAATATTAATGCAGCAAAATCCCATGTTGATATCATCATTGTAGACGTTTATTAAGCAAGATCGCACTACGAAAGATATACCTATATTGAATAATAAGTAAGCATAGTTGCGAATGAAATGCCGTATTTTTTAAATTAAATGAAAGTGGTATTCTGCCGTAAATTTGGTAACAACGTAACCTCTTCCAAAATATTCCATTATTTTATTTACTACAGGATGGAATTCCTCCTAACTTGCTAGGAGGAATTCCCGTTTTAGGACAGGCGAAATTTAGATAAATCAGCATACTTATTTTGTACAACTAAAGTTCGAAAAGAAAGAAAAGAAAAGAAGAGAAAGAATGAAAATAGATTGTTTGTTTACCATAGGTACTTGTAGTTATTAACTCGTCGGAATATGTATTGGAACAGCTCATAGAAATGGTTGTGTCTCCCCTACCCTCATAGTTCATAGTCATAGAAATATCAACTAAACGGTGTTAGAAAGAAAAAATACTAAGCTTTATATTCGAATATAGAAGATAACCACAGAATAATTCAAATGTACACCTCTATGGAAGCTATGGTCCCGACCGCAATTTGAGAAGAATTTATGTGATTTTTGTATGAATTATTTTTATATGAAACGACAATAAAGTGAGGTGGCAGTAATGTTTGTAATACATTTGTCTGAAAAAATTTTTAACATAAAATGTGTTTTTTTTTTCTTATCAGAATTTTAGTTCAATGTTTAGGACAAATAAAATTTGAAAGCGTTTTTTATCACCTTTAAAAAACAGTTTTTAGTTTTTGGATGCATTCAAAAATATCCCAGTTATTTGAATTTTGTAGAGAAGCGGAAATAAACACAAATTCTCCGACTTTCCGACAGCATCTTTAAGAAATATTATGGTCAACATGCCAGAAGCCTGAAGGGTTAAGCAAATCGGAGCCAGGCCACAGTTCTTAGACCAGTTATATCTGTAAATACCAAATACTTTCATCGAGTCTGTGATTGCTGAATATAACTTGTTCCAGATGTCCACCTCATCGGAGGAGGAATGGGGCGGAGGCTCGGTGTGGGCCTCGCGCGCCCCGCTGCAGGCGCTGCGCAAGCCCTGGCTAGCGGCACAGTGGGGCGCACAGCTGCTGGCCGCCCTGCAGCCCGCCGCAACCAACCCCGCCGGGGTGCTTTCCAGACGGGGGCCCAATGGGAACTACTACTGCGGCCTCAAGGTGACCACCTCGCTATATTAGCCTAGCTGCCGCCCTGGCTTTCCTAGACCTCTGGCCCCCAGCCCCCTGCAGTATGCGGTAACCGTGCATCTCCTGTTACAGGTCCTGACTTGCTCCTGCTGCCCCGGTGGCACGTGCGGGCCGGTGTCGGGTTGTGCGTGCGTGCACTGCGCACGAGTTACCGCCCTGCGTCCTGCGCCCAAACCCCAGCCGCGGCCCCCCTCCGTCAGGCGCCTGCTGCAGGCCTCCCACTGGGGGCCTCTCGCAGGTATTGAGAGGAAAAAAATTAAATGATTTTCGTTTCATGACATTTGTAAATATCAAATATGAAATTGCCAAAAAATGTGTTAAAGCCGGCTAAATCAACCTTCAAGGAACCATGGGTTAAACAAGTCTCAATATTCTACTTAGATTTAAATACAAAATTATTATTTTCATATGTTATTAAAAAAATATTATGGTTGGAAATGATATTATGTTTGGTTCCTACTATCACACCATTTATCCACAGTACCTTCCAGTAGCGGTCTGTGAGTTTTCAGTGAGCTAGAATGCTAAGATTGACAGACATTATGGATTGCAGCTGAAAAGATATATATTTTTTTCAATTTTTAATTTTTGATGAGGTTTTTTCAGTTTGGGGATGCTGCGCTTCCCTAAACTGAAAGAATCCTGTAAATCTAAACTGAAAGAATCCTGTAAATCTAAAAAAAAAATTAAATTTTGAAGAAAATAAGTATTTACAGTTACATCAATAATATAATTCACGGACCACCACTGCTACCTTCCTACATAGTTTATAACTATTTGAAAAAAGTAGAAGAAGTAGAGTTCTTTTGTTTTGAGCGGGAAGAAAGAAAATGATTATCTTTGAAACTGGTTGGTGAGTTGTGAAGAAAATAACGTTTTTTCCTATTCGTATTTGCCATTTCGTGGTAATTACCTATACGTACTGCGCTCTGAATTATTGTCGTTCTTTTGTTAAAATTATAATCAAATAAAGCGAGGGTTACGAGGCTGAATTCCTCCATTCATTAATTTGAATGCACACGATTCCCGCCTTAAACTACATAAAGAGGGGATATAATGATCTGTCTCCTGGCTAATTGAATTCACATGCAAGTGCGCATATTTGATGTATAAGTGCGGAATATCCCCACATGCCCAGTAGGTACTGCGCACTGAGAAATGTATCGAAGGACCCTGTCGATTAGCGTCGCTACAAGCTGGTCGTCGCTTGTAAGCTTTAAGACATGCCGCGGAGTGGAAGCTTGTAGCTTGAAAATGATCCAGAATAATTTTTTGTATATTTCTGCAAATGTTAATTGCTTTTATTCTTAAAGAATTCATTCATTTTGGTTTAGAAAAAGCATCAACTATTTTTTCTTTTAGTGAGTTTGCGGAATATGTGGTGAGAATTGCCACTGCATGTGTGTATATATGCATAAGTTGGTTTTGTATTTTCAGATGTGGCCATGGTGGAACAACTCATGGAGCGGCTGGGCGAGGAGATGATAGACAAGGCTCTGGAGGTGTCGAGCAGCGCTGCGCCCGCAGTGGCCCTCAACACCTACTGCTCCATCATGGGCCGCCACCTCGTTGAGCTATCCAAGTACACTATTCCTTTCCATCACGGGCCTCTAAAGCCTATTTCCATCCACTGTTATACCGAGCACAAGCTCACTGGTAGTTTGTTTAGGCGTTTCAAACTCTGTGCATTCTAGGATTCCCAGCCCGTTTTAGCTTTTGATGAACCTACAAGCACAGCAATGTGATGGTTATTCTTGATAGCTGATTACCATTAGATCAAGGGGTGAAACTGGCCCGTAATCAGCGTTTATTGTTAAATGGTTGGTATGATTGATTCTAGGGTATACGACGCAGCGGAGAGACAGGCGCTGGTAGCGGCGAGCGCCCGCCAAGGTTGGGGGCCCCTACAGACTGGGGACTTGGAGAAAGACAAGGGAGAACCGGAACCGGCTAAGTGAGTGCTCGCAGGCTGCTTTCAGTACATTTCAGATGATTAATCCTTGGAACGCCAGGACTAAAAGGCCAATCGAATGCCAAGAGTCAGAATAATAGAAGAATATGTATGAATGTGAATGAGGCAAGAAGGGTGTGCCAATACCAAGTTGTTTGGTGGTCCGTCCTCTCTGCCTACCCCTGCGGAGAAATAGCGTGATGGTTAGTTAGTTACAGATTACATAAACTAATAAAGGAAACAGAACATTAGAAATTTATTATTTTAATTTTGATATTAATTTATTTCCAAGCCTATGTAGCCTTTCAATTGAGGAATGAATGAAATAGTTTGTTTTCAACGATTGAACAAAGAAACGTAGTGTTATTAGCTTTGTTAAGACAGGTGCATCCATTAAGCCATTCACTAATTTGTATAAAAATAACAAATAGCTAATGGTTCTTCTCCAAAATAATTCGGTTAAATCAAGTCATTTCATTATATTAACATAATTAACCACTCGGAACATTAGAACGTCAAAAGACGTAAATATGATAATAGCGGTCAAGACATTAGTACGTCTTTTCACGTAAACGCGCGAGATTTTACAAAAATCGATTTATTTCCATCACTAGTATACGGATTGCCATGATTTAAAAAACAGAGTATCGATAATGAATAACGCTACGCGTCTGCATTCGAGAATATCTATGGAATGTAGAGGTGCATTTTCTGAGTCGATTGAATCTGTCATCTCGTTCGTTCATAATTTATTGCGTTTTTAAATAATTTATTAAAAATATTTTAGTTTGGACGGTTAATATTTTGAGGTGACTAATAGTTTTTAATTATATTTCTTCAATATATAAAGTGTTATTTCTTTATGATACTCAGAAAAAAGTACATTTTTCACAGCTTTGAAATAATGGTCAGTATTTTTAAAAAATTTTTGACGTTTTCAGAAAATGTATATTTAGACACGCAAATATTTACGTGTAACAAAACAATACGATAGTGAATTTTATAATCTTTCCAAAACATATTTTAGAATGAGGCTACGTTTCCCAAAACGTGAGTTATGAAGCTTTTAACAAAACTCGTGAATAACACAAAAATTTTCGCGTTTTGACAGTTCGCAAAGGAACACAAAGTAAATAAAAGTCCTTTTCTGAGAGGTTAATTTGTTCAATGGGTATGGATAGTTTGAAATTGATGAAACTTTAAAAATTGAGAGCACAATTTTTAAAGTTTCATCAATATGCGTATGTTTTTATGGGTATATAAAAACATACGCAATCGGTGAAGAACTTTGGGAGTTTTAAGATTTTGAACAAACGAACATTTACATTTTGATTTATATAGAAGATTGTATGTTACAGGTTTTATTAGTTAGTGTTAGTAAAGTAGTATATGTCTTCAGTAAACCATATGATAAAAATATAATAGTCTAAGTACCCACATATTATACTGATTTCTATTATTAATGCATATAATTATTTTTCTTATAAAACACCTTTTATTTTTCAACACTAGACATTTCTTCTTACGAAATGAGGGGGTTTCACTGACTACGAAATAATAATATTTGGCCAATTTATATAGCGCCGTTTTCGTGAGAAATCACCTCGAGGGCGCTGTATGTAATACACAAAAAACTCTTATGTAAAACGTTAATTATTAAGCCATAAATAAATCACTAGAAATAACGTCGGCATTATTTCCAAAGGTAATTTTCAACAGTTGAAAATCTCCAACAATATCAGCGTTGACGTTGCATGGAATTATCTTCAACGCCCAGCACTATTCTGCATAATAAAATCAAGTCATATTAGTATTTTCTGTAAATAAATACAATTCTATGACTTTCAAATTCTGAATCATGACATTTGACATGATATTTTGCGACACGCTTTTTCACAAATAAAATAAACATGTTTGCAAGTGACAAAACGACAAGCTACAATAATATTAGGATACATTATTATGGGAGCATTTTTAAGATTCAAAATACCATAAAATTCCGGCAAGGGCGGTGAGCTATTTGGAAATGCACGCTAGGGGTTAAAAGAACCATAGTAATGTGATTGTCTGTTTTAGCTGCCGCCTAGTGCTGGCCCGTGTGGGTGCCCGCGCCGCGCTGCGCCTGGCCCTAGGAGTGGCTCGGCGTGCGTGGCGCGGGGGCGACGCCCGCGAGGAGTGCGCGGCTCTGCTGCGAGACGCACTGGCGGCCGTGCGCGCCCTGCCCCCCCGCGCACTCTATCCGCTCCAGCCCGCACCGCACCAAGCCCCTCAAGACCTGTGGCCGGAGCTCATGGACACGGCCGTGGACTTCTTGCACCAGATCGTCACCGGGTGAGTCCAATCAACAACCAACTCATTATATTCTACTATTACAGTGAAGTAAATAGAGAGATAGAAAACTGTACTCGTGTTCTATCGCTAAATATATCAATTGAGGAGCTTGATGCAATAACAAATTAAACGCAAAAAGCTGTTTTTGCTTCCATCGCCTTTTTGGTCAAGTAAATATGACTTCTGCGGATTTTATACAGACGGAAGTACATGCAAAAGTTTGCATCTAGTTACATAATGCATTTTACAGAAAACTCCATGTTGTTATTGCATTCAGCTTCTCAATTATCTTTCCACTACAGTGGATGTTAAAAGGTTAAGTTGGTTCTTTGGAAAAAAATATATAATGTTTGAGGGTTTCTTAAGGGATGAGAGTATAATGACCCTTTGTTCCATGACAGAGAGGCGGGCTGCGCCATAGGCTCCGAGGACTGGCAAGTAGCTCTGTGTCTGGCGCTGGAGCTGTGCGTGCGTCAGGCCGAACTGCCCCGCATCCTCAAGGCCACGGCCCTCCTGCTGCAGCTACCCACGCACGACAACAGGTGACTATACTGTGCTGCAGAGCCTGACCTGACTTTGTACCTGAACCGTATTAACCTTGTTGCTTGTTCAGACTATGTCCTGAGGCGTGTGTGGCTCCGCTGGGCCCCTTCCTGCGCCGCCTGGGGGCCCTGCAGCCCCCCGCACCGGGCCCTGACCTGCCCGACGGCCCTGCGGTAGACTGTTCCCCCACGCAGATCTTCCTCAGGTGACTTTGTAATCCTTTACCCTACTTATCCATTATGAATGAACACTGAGTAGTGTGATCATGACTGTTGTGTTAATCCAGGAACCTGGAGCTGCCCGCCGAAGGGGAGAACGGAGATGTGGGAGTGCGGACAGTGGGAGTGGCCCTGCTCTGTCACCTGGAGCGACTTGCGGCCCCCCTGCTGATGCCCATTCAGGGAATGACAACTGTGAGTGTAGATGTCCATTTATGTACAAATTGCTTGAATATCTGATATATACAAAAAACTTAAACACAATCATAAACGTCAGACGACTATTTGAATGCTCCAACATTAATTTAATCAAAAGTGTAGTAAAAAAGTTAAGTAGATCACTTCAGTTTGTGAAATACAGTGTAGTTTTTCGCGCACTATCATCGCGTGATCTTAGATCCTCAACTGTAACGCCAGGAAGTATCATAATAGTGTTTTGAAATTAAAACAAAAAACTGCCTACTAGATTTCACAGTTAACTCATTAAAAATTAAAGTTATAAAGACTGCATTTCGATAAGAAGCAAAAACAAAACATAGAGAACAATAGTGAATAAATCACAGTTTTTCGGTGAAGATAAAAAGTGAAATAACAAAATAAAAAGTGCTAAAACCGTAACAAGTGCGACAATAAATTAATAAAGACAATAAATAAATTAATGTTGAACTTTACACAAGTATATTTAAACGTATCCCACAGCTCTCACCCAAGGCTTCATAGCTCAGTGGTCTAAAGCGTCGGCATCGCTATTCTGTCGATCCTAGTTCAATCCTCACTCCGGCAAAAAAAAAAAAAAAAAAAAGGAAAATATCTGTATACATATATATTTCTTTTTTTTTTCAATAAATACTCAACCCAGAATATAAAACTATCTTTTGGATTTTAATAACAGCTTCACAATCAGCTACCATCACGGATTCAAACCAAAACATAACCTGTGTTGCCTGCCTATAGGCGCTAGAGAGTGTGCCATTGTTTTTGCCTACCAACAGGAGCAACCCTCAAAATACATAACCTGTGTAATTGGTTTTGCCTGCCTATAGGCGCTAGAGAGTGTGCCATTATTTTTGCCCACCAACAGGAGCAACCCTCAAAATAAAAAAAAATAAAAAAATAAAAAACGACAACACAACATGTCTAAATCTCGCAGTAAATTCTCCAGCGCGAAGAAAACCACATCTTCACCACAAACTGGCACCATGGACACACCGTCGGCGACACATCAATCTATGATTAATATAGACAGTGAGTCAATATTTGAATTCATCAATATGAAATTCGAGGAAATGAAGACAGTAATGCTCAATAAAATTGAAACAGAGCTGCAAGAAATAAAAAACTTCACGAACTTCATCAATGACAAATATGATGACATTATGCAAAAACTTCAACAAATCATGGACATTCCAAGCATCGTCAACAAAATCAAGGAGGAACTGGCGGATAAAGAAAACAGATTGTCTACGGTAGAAATCCACCTGGCGGATATAGAACAAGCAGCCCTGCTGAACACCATAGAGATAAACGGCCTAAAATTACAGGACAACATATCCCCAGTCCACGCTGTTACACGGATCGCTGAACTCGCAGGCGTTACGATGTCCCCAGAAGATACATACAAAGTTACAACAAACAAAACAAATGATCAAACAAAAATAACTATTAATTTTAAGGATACCACAAAAGCACAAACCATGTTAGCATCCAAACACAGGGACCCGATAAAAAAATTCAACGGAGAAGGAGCCAAATATGTTTATCTTAATGCGGCATTAACCCAATATTACAAAAATCTGCACTGGAACACCAGAAAAAGAGCCCAAGAAAAAGACTACAAATATGTGTGGGTAAAATCGAGAAAAATTCTTGTCAGAAAATCCAAAGACTCAAAGGTTGTGGAAATAAAACACCTAAACGATATATCTAATAAACTGACATAAACACTACTGTACATCTAACACAACCTCACATCATATACTTACACAAATACACACCAAAATGGCAGATTACATGGAATATATAGACTCGAACAATCAACACTACTGTGAAAGTACAAATGATATTAACCTCTGGACCAACTTCACAAATAAAAAACATAGAATCAAAATATTACACCAAAACATTAGATCGATCAATAAAAATTTTGATGAATTTTTTATATACCTCCAACAGCTAGATAATAATTTTGATGTCATTGTGCTGACAGAATGCTGGTTGAATGACAACTATATACCAAAAACAATAAAAAACTATAATACACACCATACAAGAATACACAAAAACCAAAATGATGGTATAGTTATATACATCAGTGATAAAAATAACACAACCATTCAAGAAATAAACATCATAGACTCCAACTGCATACAAATTACATATGAAAAAGAAACATGTATCCTAGCTATGTACAGATCTCCATCCAAAAACAACATCACAAATTTCTTAACTGATCTTAACAATACATTAAATGATCTCAACAAATACAAAAATATCATCATCATAGGAGACCTTAATATAAACACTCTACAAAACGGACACCCACAAAACATAGAATACCTAGCAATACTAGCACAGCATGGACTGGAGCCAATAATAAATGTCCCAACACGAGTCACACAAAACACTAAAAGCTGTATAGATCATATAATGATCAAGACAAAACTAAAAACCAAAACAGTAGTACTTGAAAGCACAATCACTGATCACTACATGAATATGATAGCAATAGACACCGAAAACACTATTTCGAACCAACATAAAATATTTACAAAAAAAATAATTGACTACTCAAACTTAAAAGAAAAACTCCAAAAAATAGACTGGAATACAATATACCAAATAGATAATGCCGAGGAAGCCTGGAATACATTTACAAATACGTTAACGCAAGAAATAAATAATTACACGACAATAAAACATGTAAAACTTACACACAAAGCAAAAAAAATTAAACTATGGATAACACAAGGAATATTAAACTGTATTCGTAAACGAGACAAAATTCACAAACAAATTAAACAAACACCGTATGAAATGGAACAACTTAATTACTATAAAAGATATAGAAACATATGCACGAAAATTATTAGAGTAGCTAAGGAGTTGTACTACAGAGAAAAACTTAAAAAAGAAAACAATTACCCAAAGGAAATATGGAGAATATTAAAGGAAGTTACATACACACAAAAATACAAACAAAAAAATACTATCGAACATCTAAATATTAACTCGAAAAAAATAGATGCCAAAACAAATATAGAAATTATGGCAAACCACGTCAATAACTTTTTTGCAACTATAGGGAAAGTTTTAGCGAATCGTAAAAAACACAGCACAAACACACTAACACAAACAAACAAATCAAACATCGATACCCAACCAACACAACACAGATTTATATTAAAAACAACTTCGGAAATGGAAATTAACAAAATAATAAATACATTAAAAAACCGGATTGCTCCTGGATTAGATGAGATAACAACGGATTGCTTTAAAATAATAAAAAATGAAATATTAAAACCTATAACACACCTAATCAACCTTAGCATAACACATGCCTGCTTTCCTAATACTCTTAAAAAAGGACTGGTAATCCCTATTTATAAATCCGGAGATAAAATGGAAATAACTAACTATAGACCAATCACTTTGTTAAACTCACTATCAAAGATTTTCGAAAGACTATTAAAAAACCAAATAATAAAATACCTGGAAGAAAACAAATTAATCTCGGACAAACAATATGGATTTAGAGAAAAAAGAAGCACAAAAGAAGCTTTGGCAAGTACAATAGATTATATACATAGCAACTTAGATCAAGGGTTTAAATGCATAGCGATATATGTATCTAAATTTGGCTAAAGCCTTTGATTCAATCTGCCACAAAACACTTTTTAAAAAATTAGAAAATATGGGTATCAAAGACAAAGAACTCCAACTATTGAAAAGTTACATGAGCGACAGAACACAGCAAGTCAAAATTAATAACTATACTAGCAAACTACTGCCGATTACACACGGAGTTCCACAAGGAAGCATACTAGGGCCCGTTCTTTTCACAATTTACATAAATGAACTTTGCAACATGGAAATAGATGGAGAAATAATTAGTTACGCAGACGACACAGTTTTACTATTTAAATCTAAGGATTGGAATAATGTATATAACATAGCGAATCTAGGAATCACGCAAGTGAAAAAATGGTTGGACTCAAATACACTTACACTAAACATATCGAAAACAAAATTCACAACGTACAGCATAACTAACACGGGACAGCCAAAAAACAATACAAACACCATAAAAATACACGAATGCATAAACACCAACATCTGCGATTGCCCCCCTCTAGAAAAAACAGAACAAATAAAGTATCTAGGAATCGTAATTGACCATAATCTTAGATGGACACATCACATCAAACAAATCACAAATAGGCTCCTCAGAACAATACACATTTTCCTAAATATAAGAAACATATATAAAATAAAACAATTGAAAACAATATATTTTGCACTCTGCCAATCAATAATAGAATATGGAATTATTGCTTGGGGAGGAGCAACAAACTCGACTATCAATTACATAGAAACCGCACAGAAAACGATCTTAAAGGTAATACTAAAAAAACATAGACTGACCGATACAGACCAAATATTTAAAAGCTGTGACGTACTTGATATACGCCAATTATATGTTAAAACACTACTAAACTACATTTTCGAACAAAAAAACAAACCCCAACAAACACAAAATATCACTAATAGACCGGTCAGACAAGCGTACAAAGAAAACATAAAAACTCCGACGGTAAACACTACCTTTGGACAAAGACACCATAAATACCACGCTATTAAAGCATTCAACAGTCTTCCACTTGAAACAAAAATTGAGGAAAATAAAAATAAATTCAAACACAAAATAAAAAAATGGATTAAAGAACAAAAAGACAATATTACCAAAATTCTATAACATAAAAGAATAAAACATATACACGCAACACAAAAAAAAAAAAAAAAAACACGCAACACGCACAAACACATAAATCATTATAAATGCCGATTTACATTCTCTTTTAATATTTTTCTTTTAGTGTGATAATTATATTTTAATTTTTAATCTTTATTTTTAGTTTAAATTTATCTTTATTTTAATGTTGTTTTTTTTTAAATGTATAAATTCTTATATTATAAAATGGGGGCCTCAGCACTGGTAAACAACCCAGTGAGGCCAACATTACTGAATTAAAATATGAAATATTGTAAAATAATGTATCAACAATAAAAAATACATATAATCAAATGTAATATGTATAATACAGAAGGAGCAGCCGCCCACCCAGAAGGTGATTTCTCTGTATAACGGCAACATCCTTTCGGTGGCGCTGGGAGAGGTGCGAGTGAGACAGGTGGCCTGCGCCGAGCTGCTGGCCCTGCTGCTGGCAGAGGACGGAGCGCTGTACTCGGTTCCCTACGATACTCTGCAGCTTCAGCCCATCCTAGGTATTTATTTGTATTTGCGTTTACTCATCTGCATCATATCATCCCTCATGTTCAACATGAAGGTTCAGAAGAAATTTCTGAGATTTCTCTACCTGAGGGAGTCTGGCTCCTACCCGTGGCTACTACCTTTCTCTTGGGTATGCTTGGGTATGTGCTCCACATTTCTTCAGACCAATTTGTGGATGGTTCGAAAACTCGACTGTCATTTCTATGTTCCCGATGGTAATGTCTGTCGCTGACTGCATGGACCAACACACGAGTTATGTGCCTACTGCTGTTCAACGGTCTTCTTCATGCACCAGCGCTCCTAGAAACAAGTCGTACAACTCATTTCCTTCTCGCTTTGGAAACGATAATAAGCTAATGATGGTAATGTCTGTCGCTGACTGCATGGACCAACACACGAGTTATGTGCCTACTGCTGTTCAACGGTCTTCTTCATGCACCAGCGCTCCTAGTGACAAGTCGTACAACGCATTTCCTTCTCGCTTTGGAAACGATAATAAGCTAATGATGGTAATGTCTGTCGCTGACTGCATGGACCAACACACGAGTTATGTGCCTACTGCTGTTCAACGGTCTTCTTCATGCACCAGCGCTCCTAGTGACAAGTCGTACAACGCATTTCCTTCTCGCTTTGGAAACGATAATAAGCTAATGATGGTAATGTCTGTCGCTGACTGCATGGACCAACACACGAGTTATGTGCCTACTGCTGTTCAACGGTCTTCTTCATGCACCAGCGCTCCTAGTGACAAGTCGTACAACGCATTTCCTTCTCGCTTTGGAAACGATAATAAGCTAATGATGGTAATGTCTGTCGCTGACTGCATGGACCAACACACGAGTTATGTGCCTACTGCTGTTCAACGGTCTTCTTCATGCACCAGCGCTCCTAGTGACAAGTCGTACAACGCATTTCCTTCTCGCGTTGGAAACGATAATAAGCTAATAATTACTGCTTATAATTTAATAAGCAGTAATTTTTGATTCAAGTACTTGTACATATTGAATTATTTGGCGGGTTGGCAATAAGCCGACGTAGCTCAGTGGTCCAGAGCACCTGAACGGACATCAGAAGGTGCGGGTTCAATTCCCGTCGGCGGCACTTATTTTTACTCGGGAGATATTTTCAATTTGTATGGATATTTCAGGCGAGTAATTAATGCTTATAGTAATTTGTTATCCTTTGTACTATGCATAAAAACCTTGTCTTATAAACATAAGTTTATCATTAAAAAAATAATATGAAATTTTGTTTTGTAATGTTTTTAAAATGAATAAAGTGCACGGTGTCACGTGTTTGACGTATGTGTTCCAGGAGTGGAGGGTGAGCGCGTGCTGCAGATCGCCTGCCACCCCGGGGGGCGCCACTACCTGGCGGCAGGGGCCCGCGGGAGCGCCTGGAGCTGGGGCTGTGGCCGGCGGGGGCAGCTGGGGCTAGGAGCGGACGGACGCCAGGCCCGGGACCGGCCCGCTCGTATTCCCGGCCTGCGAGGTCGCCGCATCACCTGCGTGGCGTGCGGCCCTTCATCCAGGTAATAGTGGTGACCAGATAGAGTTCTGTGTGCAATGGAATATTGCCGACATTGAAGTGATTTGTTTGTTACAGCGCTGCCCTGTCGGTGCGTGGAGTGCTGTACCTGTGGGGCGAGGGCGGCTGGGGCACCCAACTGCTGACTCCCGTGGCCATTCAGCTGCCTCTTGGAGAGAAAGTCCTACACATGGCGCTTGGTGAACTTACTTGCTTTCTCACTTACGCCGTCAAGTAGCGCCCCATCAATAATAATATATATTTAAATTCACACAATATATCTCAATGTCGGTTGGTAGGTTGGAATGATGAGCACCTGTTGCTGTGCAGCAGCGGGGGCACGGTGTACCTGTGGCGCGAGTGGGGCTCCAACTCCCCCCCCGCCCCCGAGCTCACCCCCCTGCCCGGGCTGGCGGGCCTGCGCATCCATCGCGTCTACTGTGGCCCGCACTTCTGCGTCACGCTGGACGAGAGGTCAGTCTCACCGTCACTACTATACCATCGCTATACAAGTGTGATTGTGTTGTATCAATGCGTGTTATGTTTGTGTGTTCAGGGGACGGGTGTACACATGGGACGAGGAGAACTACTTCATGCTGAGGTTCTACAGCCCCGAGGAGGTGATAGCCGCCACACTGGTGCAGGGGATGCAGGGTAACTTCTTATCCTAGCTCTTTATTACACAAAGTCGTGGCATGTTGTAGAGGTTCAATTATTAATGGAGGTCAGAATGCCGTAGTTATCCACTCGTTTTTTGATAAGTAATCTAATTTACCCCAGAACAAATTTCAGTGCTCATTGTTAACAGTTTCATTCAATTCAGATGAAATTAATTGTGATGAAATTTTGGATCCAGAATTTTTACCAAGCAAGTTGTTATTTGTCACTTGGTCATCGAAGTGAGGAAACATAAAAATGAAAATAAACATACATATTACATTTTTATTCTTCTTTTAAGGAATTTTGTTTGTACGCGAAAAACCAATGGAATTTTGAAAAATTTATTTATATTTTTTACTTCTACCATCATGTAGAATCACCTCCGGACACTCTGTATGTTTGGTCATACGTATAAAAAGTATAATATAATAATAATAGTTGGATGATTTGTATAGCGCTGTTTTTGTGAAAAATCTCCTCAAGGGCACTTGTGTAGGTCTTCATTATTTACTTATTTTATTTTGACCACCAATTACAAACGGTTTCATGCACTTTTGCGTAAGTTCGGAAACTTGTAGTGCAAGTGGGAAACTGGTGAAACTCACCGGAAACGATTTTTTGGTACAACTCTTTTTGTTTTGAGTTTTCGTTTTCTAGTAAATCGAGTCCGAAGTTGGAATTTTTAGTCAAATTTCAAAATTAGCTGAAAAAGAGTCGATACGTCTAGAATTCGATTTAAAATGACTAATTTTCGGTTGTATCTGTTTTTTTTTCTCTGGTTCCTTGGAATACTTCTTAAGAGAGTTTGACTGTTGTTGTTAATGTGTGTGTTTTGCAGATAAAGCGGTGGTGTCCCTGTCGCTGGGGGCCCAGGGGGCTGCGGCCGTGACCTCGGGCGGAGAGCTGTGGGGCTGGGGGGGCGCGCGGCCTCTGCAGCTGCTGCACCGCGCGCAGGACAACCTGGCTGTGGTGGGAGTGGCGTGCGGGCCCAACCAAATGCTTGTGTGGAGCGAGGGCCGCGCCTGGGCTCTGCCTCCCGCTCTGCCCTTCATCCTGGACCTCACTGAGCCTACCTTCAAGTGAGTCTAGTACTAAACTTATATATCTATATTACGTACCTGGTTGTGACTCGTTTGTTCGCTTGCTTGCAGACAACTTGAGAGGCTTCTGTGGCTGTCGCAGGGACCCGGGGCGCCGGGGGCTCCTGCCTCTGCGCCCCCCAGCCGCCTCAGTGTGCAGGAGAGCGAGTGTGTCGCCGTGGCAACCCTCAACCTGCTCCGTCTGCAGGTAATACTTGGTGAATGGCCATAATCATAGGGTGTCTGTATTCATTCTCAGGGGTAGTACATTTATGAAACTGTGTGTGTATGTTTCCAGCTGGAAGGCGTGATGGCGGGCAGCTGTCCCTCGGAAGGCCGCGACTGGGTGTGCGGGGTGCGCGCGGCTGTGTGTGCTGCGGCCGGGGGCGGCCAGGGGCTGGCCAGGGCTGCGGCCCAGCAAACCTTGCGCCGCGCCTGGCCTGTGCTGCTACCCACCTCGGCGGAGCGCGCCCGGCTTCTGTCCTCGCTGCTGCCCAAGGGTAACACAGACTGACGTATATGACTTGCATCTGACCTAATTGAGTGTGGCCTGTATTGACTGGTTGTTGTTGTTAGGAGGGGAGGCAGACAACGTTTCTCCGGGGAGACGTTTCATGCGAGAATTGCTGGTTGCAGCCCTGCTGGCCGGAGGGGGGCTCCGCTCCACACTGAGGAAGCACCTGAGGGCACCAAACCACGTGTAAGTATACTTCCTTTCTTTTTCACTAAAAGTCTAAATATATTCCTAAAACAACAACAGTAAAAATAGGAACATGCCTACAGTGAAATCTCGATCGATCATTCCCCCAATAATTGTTTGCCATTTCATGGATTAAAAACTCTCAATAATAGGTTGCAGCGATCGTTCCTCTATGTATCGTTTTACCGCATCATTAAAGCATGCAGTTTTTGTACTAAATTTTTTGCTCAAAATGGCCGAAAGAGATGATGTATTGCGACAACAGTGATGGAACAGACATACGCGAGCCCCTCGTCATTGGCAAAACGCTAGGTGTTTATTAAATATGAAAACTTAACCACAAAATATTATGCAAACAAAAAGGCATGGAAGACTACGAACATTTGTTTAAGGCCTTTGACGGAGCAATGAGCGTAAACCAATGAAATGTTTTATTATTATTTGTTGCATTTGTATGAATGTAGCCTTTTTCTATTTTCCTTTCAAAAACGCTTGATAGGTTTCACTGTCATTGAAATTTAAGAATTGGGCATTTCTGTTATATTGACTGCAACTTCACTGCAGTTATGTGTTCAGCTCAGATCTTATATAATTTTATCAACAGAAAGTAATATATAAACAGTAGGTAGAATAAATGTAAATAATAGAAATGTTAATGTAGTTATGTGTTAAGGTTTATCATAGCCCGCCTCACTAGGCTTAGCCTGTGTTGAGGCAGCTATCTACCAAGTTCATTTATAGTACTATAACGTACCTACAATTATATAACAATACGAACACTCAATAGTTAGGTAGCATCAATATCAGTACATCATTTACCAAGTTCGTTTATAGTCCTAATAATACACCTACAATTATATGAAAATACATACAATATTAATTAGGTTGCATCAATAACTGCGAATTTGGATGAGTGCACCGGTAAAGGCCCTATCATTACTTTTGATCCAAATTTTTACGCTATCTTTGAAATTTTTTTGTGAATGACATGTTTTTATTTTATCAGGAAGAATGTTATAAAGTCTTGTCGCAAGATATCTAAAGTTTCGTTGACCAAAAGTAGTGTGCGTTACAGGAATTTGAAGTAAGTCTTTGTTATTGCTTCGAGTACAGCGAGTATTAGATCTTTTTTCGTAGTATGTATGTATATTTGTGTATAGGTGAGTGAGTATTGTTTTTGCGTATGTCTGCCGAACATCAAACACATTCATAATATTAAAGATTAAGTTCGAGTCAGTAATTAGAGGAAGCCTAAGAATTATTTTTATAATAGTTTTCTGTGCCTTTATGATTGGGTTTAGTGCAGATGAAGTTCCAACGTGTATTCTAATAGAGGCATTGTCATGAGGTTGACCTGTAATATTAATGCTTGATGTGATGTATTTGGTTTTCTCGGCATTCAGTGTGAGCGTATTTTTATCCAACCACTTTTTTACAATGGTTATGTCCGTTTCAGCTTTTTTGTAGACAGCTGGCCAAGTGTCAGCTTCAAACAGAAGAACAGTGTCATCGGCAAAACTAACAATTTTCCCCTGAATATTAATGTTACATAAGTCGTTAATATACACCAGGAACAAAATCGGTCCTAATATGCTTCCTTGTGGTATACCATAATTAGTTGAACAGGCGTTGCTTAGTATGTTATTTATTTTAACTTGTTGCTTACGTCCATTAAGGTAGCTTTTAAAGAATTTAAGTTCTTTGTCCGCAATACCGATTTTTTCAAGTTTATTTGTTAATTTACTGTGCGATATTGTATCAAAAGCTTTAGAAAGGTCTAAGAAGATTGAAATACATTTTTTTGCTTTTATCAAGGTTTTTAACAATGAAATCAGTGACAGCAGCAATAGCGTCTGAGGTACTCTTGTTTTCTTGAAACCCGTATTGATTTTCTGAGATCAGTTTATGGCTCACGAGAAATTTTACCAACTGTGCATTGATAACCTTTTCAAATACTTTAGATAGACTAGTTAGTAGAGTTATAGGTCTGTAGTTGTTTATGTCTGTCTTGTTACCTGCTTTATGTATAGGAATAACAATACCTCGTTTCAGGTTTGAGGGGAAGTGGCCCTGAGTGATACTAGAGTTTATTAAGTGTTCTAGGGGCAATGCAATTTCCGTAGACAGCGTTTTTAAAATCTTGGTTGATAACCCGTCAACTCCGGCACTGGACGTGTTTTTTAGGGAATTAATTATTTTTATAATCTCTTCCCCAGACACTGTTTGAAAGTTAAATCTTCTTTGAGAAAATTGGAGTCCTATTTCAGAAGTTTGAGCATTCCCACAATTTGGTAGACGTTCTCGTTTTTTTATTAATTTTATTAATTTTTTTATTAATATTGGGTCACATCTTGCTTCTGCAAGATGTGACCCAATATTAATAAAAAAATTATTGATGTGATCCGCAACAAGCTTTGGGTTTTTTGAGGTGTCAATAATTTCTCCATCAATGCAGAGTTTACTTATGTCCTGTTTGTCTTTGGTGTTTTGTGTATTTGTGGCTTCTCTTAAAATTTGCCATATTTTTTTGGGATCGTTGTTGCTTTCTTTGATTTTGACTCCGTAGTAGATTTCTTTTGCCTTTCTAATGACGTCACCGCACGTATTTCTGTATCTTTTGTAGATGTTTATTGCTATTATGTCATATGGATTTTCTTTCACTTTTTTGTGTAGTGCGTTTCTTCTACGAATGCAGTTGATGATTGAATAGTTTATCCATGATTTCAAGGGTTTAATTTTGTTAGGAATATTTTTTGTCAGAGTTGTGGTATTATTAATTAATTCGTTTTTCAAAAAGTCTACAAAATATCTCCATGCATCATCTGAGTTTTTTATTTGGAAGAGTTCTTGCCAAGATTTATTTTTAATTATGTTTTTTAAATTTTCAAAATTAATGTTATTGTAAACGATTGACTGATCTCTTCTATTTTTTGTGATTTTAGATTGCAATGAAAAAATTGTTGTGTAATGGTCTGTAATTGTCGATTTGTAAACGATGCTTTTATTTTGTTTATTAGTTTTGACCATTATGTGATCAATGCATGATGTTGAGTCATTAGCAATTCTTGTTGGTGTATTGATGGTACTAATTAATCCATGGAACTCTAACATGTTAAGGTAGTCGTGACATTGGTGGTGTGGATTTTTTGGGAGTATGTTGATATTTAAATCTCCCATAATTATAAGGTTTTTAACATATATTATGAAAGATTAGAGATTTTGCTATTGAGACTATTAAGAAAATGTGTAATATTACGGATCGATGGGGAGCGGTATATAGCTAGAATGCATGTATCATTATTGTACATTATTTTCATACAGCACGCGTCGATGATGTTTATTTCGGTTACAATGGAGTTTAGATCATTTTTTGTGTATACCACAATCCCATCGTTCTGACCGTTGTGTATTGTCGAATTGAAAGAAGAGTAGTAATTTATAAATTTTGGAGTGTAAGTATTTGTCAACCAACATTCTGTAAGAATGATTACATCAAAGTCTATATTTAGGTGGCTAAGCTGTATCTGGAGTTCATTAAAGTTTTTATTAATCGACCTAATATTTTGATGCATAATAGTAGTGTTTTTTGGAACGGATATCAGATATTTACACAATTTAGCATCTGATGTTGTATACAAATTGTCTTGATCACTTAGTTATTCATACATGTTATTTATAGTAGTAGCCATATTATAATTTAAATTACAGAAAAAAAAAAACAGTTTAATTCCTTTGAGTGAGAGCTCCATTAATCCGCAGCCATCACTGGGGATTTCAACCTTTGATTGAAAGTGGAGGAGGTGAATAATTATTGTTGCAGTAAGAAAGTAAGTTTAAAATATGTCTCTCCCATATGAGGGGAATCGACCTAGTGAATGACCAGATAGGGAGGGGCTCTCAGACAAAAAAACTAATCAATTTTTTTAAGATCATCGGAATGTTTGATTTAATGTATTAATCTATCGCCTTCAGTCTTTGTACCACACGTATCTGAAACCCCTTTCTTTTGCCTCTGTCTTAGCCCTCCACAGCAGATCTTTGAAGTAGGGACCGAGGATTTAACTGATAAATATCTTCTGGAATCCGTTTCCTTGCGTTGCGACTGGGTTGAGTAGCTTCTTGTTCCGAATAATCTGCCGTCTTTTTTGGGGGTTCCTAAATCAGACATGTAATTTAGGAGGGACTCCTGGTCGTCGGTCCGGAATTATCTGGATGTCGAGAATATCTTCGCTTTTTAGTTCAACACCTGTTAGTGCAGCCACCCGTATGATTGATTCCGCGGGCTGCTCTCCCTCTTTTTCTGGAATCCCGGCAAATTCTAGGCTGTCTTCGCGAGTTGTTTGTTCCACTTCTGCCAATCTGACTTTTGATTTTTCCATCTTTCTCCACTAGTTCCTTTCTCAAGGTTTCTACTTCCGAAACCAACTTAATGATGGTCTCCATCTTTAGATGGATGTCATCATATTGACGGCTAATGAAATCTCTAGTGTTTCTGCTTTCTTGATTTTCATCATCAATTTATTTTATTATTGCTTGTTTAAAAACTTCTAATTTTTCCATCTTTCTCCGCTAGTTCCTTTCTCAAGGTTTCTACTTCCGAAAACAACTTAATGATGGTCTCCATCTTTAGATGGATGTCATCATATTGACGACTAATGAAATCTCTAGTGTTTCTGCTTTCTTGATTTTCATCATCAATTTATTTTATTATTGCTTGTTTAAAAACTTCTAATTTTTCCATCTTTCTCCGCTAGTTCCTTTCTCAAGGTTTCTACTTCCGAAAACAACTTAATGATGGTCTCCATCTTTAGATGGATGTCATCATATTGACGACTAATGAAATCTCTAGTGTTTCTGCTTTCTTGATTTTCATCATCAATTTATTTTATTATTGCTTGTTTAAAAACTTCTAATTTTTCCATCTTTCTCCGCTAGTTCCTTTCTCAAGGTTTCTACTTCCGAAACCAACTTAATGATGGTCTCCATCTTTAGATGGATGTCATCATATTGACGGCTAATGAAATCTCTAGTGTTTCTGCTTTCTTGATTTTCATCATCAATTTATTTTATTATTGCTTGTTTAAAAACTTCTAATTTTTCCATCTTTCTCCGCTAGTTCCTTTCTCAAGGTTTCTACTTCCGAAAACAACTTAATGATGGTCTCCATCTTTAGATGGATGTCATCATATTGACGACTAATGAAATCTCTAGTGTTTCTGCTTTCTTGATTTTCATCATCAATTTATTTTATTATTGCTTGTTTAAAAACTTCTAATTTTTCCATCTTTCTCCGCTAGTTCCTTTCTCAAGGTTTCTACTTCCGAAAACAACTTAATGATGGTCTCCATCTTTAGATGGATGTCATCATATTGACGACTAATGAAATCTCTAGTGTTTCTGCTTTCTTGATTTTCATCATCAATTTATTTTATTATTGCTTGTTTAAAAACTTCTAATTTTTCCATCTTTCTCCGCTAGTTCCTTTCTCAAGGTTTCTACTTCCGAAACCAACTTAATGATGGTCTCCATCTTTAGATGGATGTCATCATATTGACGGCTAATGAAATCTCTAGTGTTTCTGCTTTCTTGATTTTCATCATCAATTTATTTTATTATTGCTTGTTTAAAAACTTCTAATTTTTCCATCTTTCTCCGCTAGTTCCTTTCTCAAGGTTTCTACTTCCGAAAACAACTTAATGATGGTCTCCATCTTTAGATGGATGTCATCATATAGACGACTAATGAAATCTCTAGTGTTTCTGCTTTCTTGATTTTCATCATCAATTTATTTTATTATTGCTTGTTTAAAAACTTCTAATTTTTCCATCTTTCTCCGATAGTTCCTTTCTCAAGGTTTCTACTTCCGAAAACAACTTAATGATGGTCTCCATCTTTAGATGGATGTCATCATATTGACGACTAATGAAATCTCTAGTGTTTCTGCTTTCTTGATTTTCATCATCAATTTATTTTATTATTGCTTGTTTAAAAACTTCTAATTTTTCCATCTTTCTCCGATAGTTCCTTTCTCAAGGTTTCTACTTCCGAAACCAACTTAATGATGGTCTCCATCTTTAGATGGATGTCATCATATTGACGGCTAATGAAATCTCTAGTGTTTCTGCTTTCTTGATTTTCATCATCAATTTATTTTATTATTGCTTGTTTAAAAACTTCTAATTTTTTTTCCATCTTCAGCTCCATTTTCTCCAGCAGGATGTCAATATTTATTGCGTGTGGCTCCGGTGTAGGGCTAGTCGCGGTTGTTTGCCCTTTGCTTCTCAGATTTTTTTCGAAAATAAGTTTTGTATGAAAGGTCGAACACTGCCTATTTTACCCTTTTGGTTGACACTTGATTCACTTGCGAAATGTTATTATTTTGCTATATATTTTTTTTCGTTTTAAATCTGTCAGTTAAATTATACACTGGTGGGAAACTAACACTGTCTATAAGTATATTCTTATCAGATTTAATGTATGTACTATACGTTTTTTTCACTATAGCAAAATATTAACTATTAGCATCGGGAGCAATAAAAGTTAATAAAAATAAAAGTTTATAAAAATAAAAATTTATTGCTGGCTTGCGGTTCGAACCGAGATGCCACAGCTATTCGCTTGAATTGGGCAGCGACGACGCATTAACCCACTAGACCACGGCCCTCGTACGTAGCCCTGTGAATTACACTATTATATATTGAAGTAACGGTACACGTAGGCACAAAGCAGCGTACTATTTATTGTCTTTATTGACACACTTGAATTCTTTATGCTTTGTAATTTTTACTTTTTTTATTACAACACCGAAACTAGATTGTTCACTTTTAATCACTTTATTTGATTTTTACTTCCTTCAGTCTACAAACACATCAGCGTTTGTATCTTTTAACGAGTTAAACTGTGAACACTATTTTGGTACTTCCGGGTGGAAAATATGAAGAGTTTGGAAAATATCTACAAATCATAATTCATAATATTAATTTTCCAATTTCGTTGGCCATAACCATAAAATAAAGAAGATAACCACAAGTGCCCAGAATTCTGCCTCACTTACACTGCGGTTAAATATAATATATGTGTATTCCTGCTTCAGGGACGAGGACGAACTGGAGCTGGAGGCGGGAGGGGACGAGAGTTGGGCCGAGCCGTCCTGCCAAGAAGACATATCCGACGCTTCTCCGGGTAAAGCAATCTACCACCCCATCTTAGGTTAGGTTAGGTTAACCTCCGGGGTATTCTGACATTTTGTCATCTTGAAATGATCTCTCAGATTCATGATTTATTTGGAATTTTCCCAGTTGGCATTCATTTCCCTGTATTTTTTTTTTCCTACGCTGCTCATCTCATTGTGGAATTTCTGTGTCAAGATGAGCATCTTTACAATTATATTCAATTAAATAAGTAGATCACATAACACATAACAGATGGATCACATGGAATGTGGGGCTGCTAAGGTGACAGAAGCCACGACACGGGCAATCCAACAAACATTACCCCTCCTTTCTTGAATAGATTCAACGAACCTATACTTTTTATATTTTCACCGAGCATATTATAAAGCAACGGAGCTTTATAAGAAAAACTCCTTTGTCCAAAAGATGTTCTGGTATTCACCGGCTGATACATTAAAGAAGAACCTAATCTAGTGTTGCGCACTTGTGATCTTTTGACAGTATCAATGTTGTTGAAAAAGGCTCTAAGGTAGCCTTGTATAATGGCTGTTTTTTAACGTATTCCAAAATGAAATACTATTTTGGAAACCAGATGAAAGACTCTTTCAGATTTGAACACTACAAGCGGACATACGCAATTTGTTTACGATTGTTTATTTTATTTGTAAACTGTAAAAATACCACATTACACTAAACTAAGAACTAGGAACACAAACGTATTATAAAGGATATTGTCACTTTACTTTTTTTTTAATTTCATACAAAAATGATCAACAAAAAAATTTGCAAACTTTGAAAAAACTTGCAAGCAATGGCGGTTGATGACTTTTTGGAATATATTTGGAAGCATCTCTTTTAACCCTTGAGACGTTGTTGATTTGCACGGATCGAACCTTCTCCAAGCTTCCATTTTTTCCGTAGATTCAATATTTTACTGAATTTTAAATAAAACTGTTATTTGGTAACTCTTTGCCAAAACAAACACTGTTCTGAAAACTAGATGAAATACTCTTTGAGATGTGTGTATTACAAGTCAACATATTTATTTCTAAATAAATAAATTTTGATATAAAAAATGCCAACAGGCTTAAAAAAAACTTACCCGTGTATTTTCATTAAAAAAAGTATTAAAATTTACGAAACTCGGAATTTTGAAAACACGTTCCATCACTCAACACTTTTTAAAATTAAAGTACCACTTCACTTTTTATAGCTTTCATATAATTTTATTTTAAAATTGAGCGTTGAACTATGATATTTCTATTTCACTCATGTTTTCAATAACCTAAATTATTCAAAATTTAACCTCCATAAACCATTGATTGTATAATCTGATTCTAAATATATTTACGATGCACATATGCCTGGGCTACAAGATTCCATTTCGGATGCAAAAAATATTATATCAAAAACCGGTGTATTTTTGTTTAAAAAGTAAGTTCAACAGGTTAGATTTTTTCGTCGCTGATTCTCGTTCTGAGTAGCCTAAATAGCGAAAAATCGCATACTGGTGACCGCGCGCAAGCTGCATTGTTTGTTTTACCGCGAACCCGCGACACTTTTTCAAATTGGCGGGTTTTTTGAAAATGGTTCACGCGGTCCACTTATAATTCATTCCACACAAAGTGGCCCGCGGGCCTGGGGTTGGGCAGCCTTGGCCTAAAGCATTTATATAATAAATTAATATCACTTTTGTTTATTTCCTGTAAAATTTAATCAATATTTTTCAATTTCAAATTAGTATAACGCATAACCTCAAAAAAAAATACTCCACTGAAAAATTCTGTTTCTTCAAAATCGTGACGATAAAATCAACGTAGAACTTTACATTCACTGGTTAATATAACATAATTGATCAATTTGTTAAAACAAAACGGTATAACCACCAATTTATACTATAAATTTTGAAATTAAAAAACGTTAAAAATTCGATTCGTTAGGTTCCGTGACATGAATATGACTGACATTTTGTGAAGATTAGTGATGTGCAGTCTCCAAAAGACGAATTACGAATCGATTCGAAATTCCAAGCGGAGCTTTTTGTCCCGCGCTCGTTTTTTACAATTAAATAAAACAATATAAAAACCATGGAATTTATTTACATGACATACCGGTTTCGCTTTGTTTATTGAGGTACAAAATTAAACTTCTAATAAAAATATTTATGCGCACGAGTAATTTATTATTACTTTAATATATATTAAATTATTTTTTATACAGAATATAAGTAGAACGAATAATAATCTTGTAAATAACAAAATATGTAATAACATAATAAGTAAAAACAATCGGAAACACTTAAGAATTATCGCATATCTTCATATATATTTGCTTTGGAAGCAAAGTTTTTAGAGTGAAATATATCGACAGATCAAGTTTCATTCCCCACACGATACAATATCTAAGAACTGTATATAAAAATTAGTGCTAGAAGCAACTACATTGAATGGAGCATGGAGTCTAGTATTGTATTTATTGGGTACATTGTAATTATGATACTCACTATGCAATGGCAATGTTTGTTGATGATTTTAAATAATAATAAAACAAACATAAAATAAATTAAATGTGAAGACATTCCCCATTTTAGAACAGTTAAATCTTCGTTAATGCCATATTATAGCCAAGCTTAATTTAAAAAAAAATGGAGATAAAACAACAATAAAATAAACACGTTAAAAATAGGTACATTCATAATAATAAGACCACAACGAAATAGCTAACATAACCATCGGGACGTCCTGTGCGAAGGATACCAGAATTTAAAAAAAGTATGACTTATTCGAGCCATAAGAAAAGAAAAAAAATAATGTTACTGTAGCAGATCAAAAAAGGTTCGTGTCTCCGTCATCTAAGCCTACATGAATGATCACAACAGTAATAAAAAAAATTGATTGAGTTCGTATTTTGTGACAAGAACATACGACACCAAAAGCAGCCGACAACTAAGACATGTTTAATCCCAAAAGTTTTGACACATATTGCGTTAGGAAAAATACTTGACTGAAAAACGTTAACAACACTTGCCATCAAAAGAAGAAACTTATAAAAGCGAACCCACAACAAATGCCTGAATACTAAAAAATACTAAACCAAAAATTTAAAAAACAAGCCTGTAACAAGATGAGACGAATTATTGGTTTTCAGAAATATATAAACATTATGTCGCTAGATTCGGAAAAGTAACTAGCGAAACCGTGACAATGCTAAGGACCGTGATCGTTCTAATGTACATATGTCAAACAAAACTACTTGAGAGTTGATAGCAGGTGAATTGCAGGCAGCAGTGCTAAAGATAATTGAATACAACGTTGATAGGAAACACGCATTAAACAGACTAAGTAATTCAAATCTCCGCAGTAGCAAAGTTTTCCTCAAGAGAACCACGACGGGCGGTCGAGTGACGAAAACATAGCATTATAATGTGCAAAGCAGCTACTGGGCCGCCTGGGGGAGGGAAATATAGGCACAATTAGCCATCCAGATGATAACAATCAACAATAGATGATCAGTCACGACAAGCAGAAAACACTGTAACCCTGTCCACACAATATGAGTATTCAGTCAGATTTATTTATATTTGATAAACTAATAAGATTCCTTTCTGCGCACAACAAGGTCGCCGCTCTAAATACACCATACCTGCGAAACTAAAGGCAGGTATGATAATATTTAAAGCATGGTTCTACGCAGAGTGGTACCTCACAGGTTTCACAAATAAAAATTGTTCTCTTTTCAACCCTGTTGCGGTCGGCATACCAAATGCACCGGAGGCGCCGTTTTTTATTTACTGATGGAGGTTGTATGTCGTTTGTTTCAGTCTGTAAGTCAGTGGTCATGAAATTAGTCTTTGGGAAGTGGTTACCAGGGCGGAGGCGGGAAGGGTTGGCAAACTTGTCGTTCACTACTACTTGTCTTGCCGGCGTCCGTAGCTGTGCCAACAGGAGGTGCTTTTCTGTCAACTGCGACACAAGCGACGTCTTGAGCATCAAAGTAGTTACCTTCAATGAAGACGATTGCCGATATATCACCATAGAGTTGTGAATACTCACGTTGAGCAGACGCTTGAACATCTTGTGGTACCATTTCTGGCACCTCTTGCGTTCAATTAAGTAGGGTTCCAGCATCTGATCTTGTTTGTCAACACCTCCCATGTATTTACTGTAGTCTCTGACAACTTTTGGTTTATATATATTCGACCTACCCCTGGAAGGTCCAAGTTACATTTCTGCGCCATGGTAGGTCGATATAGTCGTCACCTTCTTCTTGTCTTGCCACGATAGTACGGCGACATCACCAGCGTGACGACCGAAATAATGTCCGTCAGCCATGTCGATACGACTGAATTCTGGTGGAACATTGGCCCTATTAGTGCGCAATGTCCCAGCGCAGTCTGTCTTATTTCGCTTGAGGAACCTAGCTAGTAGAGGAGAGTTGAACCAATTGTCCATCCAAAGCGTGTAGCCCTTATTCAATAGTGGTTTTATAAGCCTAAGCACTGTTGATGTGGATTTCAAAACCCCAGGTGTTGAATCTACAGCAGTTGTTTTTCCCGAATAAACAAAGAACGACCACAGATAGCTAGTCACGGAATCACAAAGTACAAAACTCTTCAATCCGAATTTAGCAGCCTTTGTTTTAATGTATTGCTTCATACCCAATTGACCTTTCCATAATGTTAACGACTCGTCAATTGAAATATTTTGGCCTGGAACATAAAGTTCTTGAAATTTGGTATTCAAGTGATTTATTATAGGCAATATTTTTCGAAAGCCGCATGTCTTCAGGACAAGTGTACCTACGATCGTTGTCGTTGTAGTGTAAACACCTCACCAACTCACCGTACCCCTTGTAAGTAATTAATTTTCTAAACACATTAGTTTTCATCAACCAATGAGTTGAGAAACAAGAATTTATGGTTGGCATCCGAATAATTCCTAGCATCATGAAAAATGAAAACAAAATTAAAATTTCTGTCTGTCAGTGTTCCTCCATGTAAGGCTTAGATTGTCATGACGCCGAGCGTCCATCGCATATTTGTTCGTCTCTGCTACAATAAAATCAAGAATCTCATCAGTCCATATAGCTCGAAATGCGTCATAGATGGTATCATACTTAGAGGTAGGCCCTGTCATCTGGGGCACAAATGTTTCCTTTTGACCGGCATATGTACTTATGCCAGCCCAAAAGAACTCCGATGCGTTCTCACTATCGGTCAACAAATGATCACCGGTATCCGAAATGGGGTCATCCACTTCTTCACCATCTGCCTCAAGTGTTGGCCGATGATTAGAACGTGCTGACAACAGTGCACCTCGCGCTTGGCGAATGCGCCCACCGCGAGCCATACGGGTCATTTGTGCCCGAGATAAAACCGAGAGCTCGGGAGGTACCTGGTCATCCGTCGCATAAACCTCAGTTGGTAAATTCCCGGATACCCAGGTATCTCCCGCTCCAACAGGACGTGCCCTCCGGCGGCGTTGCTGGACAGCAGCCCGGACGATGTTGCTGCCTTCGGTCCCAACACCGTTTCCGCGGCCGTGTCTACCCCCCTGTGACGCCTCCAGTGGAACAAGGAGCTCGAAATCTAAAAATAATGGTAGAAGTTATAGAAATTATTACTTTTTGTCACTTTTTGTCTGTAAAAGTTTATGTAAAATAATAATAAATAGATAAAAAAGTATATAAAATGTACCTTCTGCGTAGCTGCCACCCACTTGGCCAGCAATACTGCCACCGACGTCTGTCGTCAATTCTGAAAATATAACAAATTATTAGAATGCAAGTACATTTCTCGATATCTTCATAAGAAAAACTGTGCTTTATGTTACGTATTTATTACTACAATATTTTTACTAGCACTCATACCATCGTCCGTGGTCTGGAAAACTACTTCCATCATCCCCACATCCATGTTCCTTGCTTAAAATGATGACGCCTGTAAATAAAGCAAATATATTATTATATAATTATTCACCGCATTATTTCAAGTGCAGTGTGAAATAAAATAAATAATGAATACCTCTTCGAAATCATCAACCGGGTTGAGGATTTCTTTCCCACTTGTCTCTTCGTTATCTTCTTCGCTGCTGGTACTTATCGTTTCGAGAAATTCCAGCAACTCGGTTGGTGGCTCTTCCTCCGTTGCGCAATTCCATAATTTCCTAATGTAATTGTCACAATAATGAGTTTTATGTATTATTCTATCGCTGAATTTTGGTAGCCAAAAATCTTTACAGTTAGATACCTATTTATTATTTCTGTATGTTATTTTTTTTCTCCAATTCATTATCAATATTTAATATTATTACGATAGTACATAAAAAAAATGATTATAAGCAATCATTATTAGCCTGAAATATCCATTTAAACTGAAAAAAATATTACGAGAAAAAAATATGGCCGCCGACAAGACTCGAACACGTTTAAATATATCATATAATTATTTGTTATCCTTTGTGCTATGCATAAAAATCTTGTCTTATAAACTTTAGTTTGATATTTAAAAAAAAAAAAAAGATTATTATTAAATTTTAAATTTAAAAAAATTTTAGATAAAGATTATGAACAATAACGATAATATACCTACTTTATAAAAAATATAATCAAAATTACAGTTACAAAATAAATAAATAATACCCACAAATCTTCGAATAAATTATCGATTCAATTTTGGTTGGCCCCCTCACTAAATTATGCAATTCAGAAATTTGGTACATAAAACATATTTCGACATTCGAGTTGACATTTTAGAACAATACTTTGTAATTATATAGAAAGTCATTACTGTGTTTCGTGAATATTAAATGTAAATATATGCTTCCACTTTTTACATAAAAATATTCATAAAATACAGGGAACTCAATTACTAAAAATGGATTTAAAAATGCGTTTGCGGCGATTTTAGCATTTTTTAAAATTTTCTATGGGATAATTATTGCATTTTAAATCATCAAAACCTATCAAATATAACATTAACACGTATATAATATATTGATTAACAAATAAAAGTTTACTTACCTAGACATTTCGTCGTATTTTCTGTTAAAAACGGTTTTTTGTAAATTCAGGCGCACACACTTCACGATTGTACTTGTCAATAAAGGGCGGGAAACAAAACGGTCACTTTGATTCAAGAGAGTAAAATAGCTTCGATATAACAAGCACTATTTCGTTCTCTTTTTGACATAAAAGAAATAATTAATTTTTAGATGAGAGGAAGAGAGATATATGCATTTTAATAATGGTTCTGGGACAAATATGGTCTTAGGAGAGTATAATGCGCGCACGGCATTTGGGACCGTTTGGGTCTTAGAAGGTCCCATGGATTAAAAGATAATGGTGTTGTTGCCACTTTCTAACACTGCTTAAATCATATATCGCACAGTAATACAAATGGAGATATGAGGACCTAATACATACTCTAGTAAGTGTTTGAATGTTTAGATGGAGATGCAGATTCCGATGAGCCTGAAGAGGAGTTCACGGACAACGAGAAGATGGACGCGCTTCCTTTACTTCAATTAGTAAGTGCTATGATTATTAGGCTGTGTAGTATGGTAATTACTAATTGAGCACTTACGATAACGCTGTTTTTGTGCAGATCCATTCCAATACGATTGTCTCACCCACTTTGTTGCAACTCATCCCTTTCAATATCGCCATATCATGTCGCCGGTAGCGCCATCTTTTTCCATGCAATTATTTAATGAGCAAGCAGCATTCTGTTGATGCGCTTATCTGATTTTACAATAAGTATAACAGTAATCAAGTTGTTTTAAAATTGAAAATGTTGAAAGTCTCAATCAAGTCACAATACTATACATTATTGTAAACACTTTTTATACAAACCGCTTAGACAAAATGTAATCTTGTTTTTGTTTTATATGCCCAAAGTTTGTTTATTTCAAGGTACAATAATATAATAACTTAAATATATTACCCACGCACAGGCTGCGCCTTAGTGGCTTCCTATTATTCGTTGGCAGTTTATATATTTTTAACATAAAGTCCGGTGTTGGGTCGGTTTCCTGATTAAATATGTTATTGAGTTTGCTATTTTGACAATCCCAGAGATATGTGGTTCCCATTTCAAGTCTTCTTATATGGTAACTCCTAGGTCTTGTAACGTCACTGCTTTCAGAGGTGTTCCATAAAGTTTGTATAAAGCAAGCTTAGAGTTAGTTTTTACAACATTAACTGGACAGTGCATTTTTCGACCTTGAGTTTTAGAAGCCAATCCTTTGTCCATTGATATGTATAATTCATTTAAGTCGTATTGCAGTTAGTTGTGATGTATATGTGGGTTGGCAAAGAATTTTGTATCCTGTGCGAAACAGCTGGAATCCGATTTTATTATGTTATGCAGATCTGTGATGTACAAAATAAACAGAACTTGACCCAGAACTGATCCTTGAGGGACACCACTGGTCACATTTGGCTCAGTCGGCAGCTGGTTGCAAATTCGAACTTGTAATTTTCTCTCAGTGAGGAAGGATTTGTTCCATTCGAGAAGTCATCCGACAATGGTAAAGTCAAGTCGGCCATTACATTGAATCTGACGGTTTGTGCGATCGGTGTTTGGCATATTTGTTATTTTATTTTTTATTTATTAACGCCCTAATGGACTTTTACATAAAGATTATAATTTAAATTGAAAACAACAGTATAACATGCATAGAAGAGATTTAAAAATAAAGCATGAAATACAATACACCTTTACTTTCAATACTTTTGTTCTGTTTGCAATGTTTTCTGTGTATTTTAAATGCGCTATATACATCTTTTTTTAAATTTTCCTTAAAAAAAATACTGTTCTAGAAAGTCGATAAAATTATTGAGGCAATCTGGAAAGGATTAGTATAAAATATGGACGCCCGGTCATATATGACTCTAACACTGGAGGGGTTAAAACACTTAACTTTAGATCCCTTAAAATTTATATACAATTTATATTATGGTGATAAAGTTGTACATTTGTCTTATTTGTTAATATATTGTAACATGATTTTTGTTTGTAAAACGAGAAATATTAATTTATGGAAAAATAGCATTATATTTCTTTGTTTTCTTTTAGGTGTATAGTGTATTGTGCTCAGAACTAATGAATGAATTGATTAATATACGTAAAACGTGTCGTCTATCAATAGAAATATGTTTCAATGTGTATATTGTACATATTATGGCCAGTACAGTCAAATGAAATGTTGAACAGTCAATATCTCAGAACTCATAGCGCTGTTACTGTTTCAGGTGAAGCAGCTGGTGCGCAGTATCTCGGCCAGCAGCCAGGCGGCGCTGGGCGCGCTGGAGGGGGGGGGTAAGCCGACGGGAGAGGGGCCCCCGGGAGATGGGGAGAAGGCGCGTGATGAGGAGGCGCAGGACCCGGCCAATAATGAGATCAGCCCCACCGTGGACCTGCTCCTTCAGTTTCAGAGGTGACACTACCTAACCTAACCACAATGCAGGGAGGGAATTCTAACTATTAATAGAGGCTAGCGGTCCAGGTGCTGACACTGACCCTGGATGCATGGAACTGGCAGAGGAAGGCTGAGAGTAATAAAAAAAATTAAAAAGATAGTGCTATAGAAACGCGATCCACCCATACATACTGTTCTGTTTGACTAAATACTTTAATAAGTTTCTCTGTAAACAATTTGTTGAAACCCCAGACTGCTGTTTTTGGAGCTGCGGTCGCGCGACTCGGGCGTGCGGCGCTCAGCGCGCTTGCTGTTGACGCGCCACTCTGCCCTAATAGCGCGCAACTGCACCATCACCCTGCGGCGCGCCACCCTGGCCTTACAGACCCACGCCCTGCTGCCCGCCGTGTGGCCCATCCTCAACCAGGACATCGTGGGTGAGTACCAACCAATAGTGGCAGGGGAGTGAAAGTAGACATCTTCTTTCTTCTTACTTGATATAGGTTGGGCTCCACAAAGGAATGGAATGTAGGAGGAAGGAGACGGTAATATTGAGTAAGGGTATATGAAGCAATAATCCCAGTTTTACCCGCCTCACAATGCTGCCTAACAGGTGGCGACTCAGCTCCTCTACCTTTACACTCTGCAGACAGGGGCGCTCTTGTGAGGTTTCACATAAAAAAGTATAATGAAACCAATTTAAAACTTTTTAAAACTGGACCGGTTTCAGACAGTCGTATCCATCTAGTATAGCGTCCAATTCTATCCATCCTACCCACTGTTAATAGCTACACAGTGCTAATGAAATGAAACACTATTTGCAGGTACGGTGCTCTGTGAGCTGTGCGTACTGCTGTGTCTGATGGCACGCCGCTCCGCCAGCCCGGGTCCCACCGCTCCCCTCCTGCAGCTGCTGTGCGCCCTGGACCGCCTCAGGGCGTGCGCACCGCCCGCACCCCGTCTGGACCGCACCGACCTGGCCTGGCCCGACCAGCCCATCATGTGCGACCCGCCACTCATCAGAAGGTCAAATCTTCTGTTCATTACAACATTCATACATTATACAAAACCAAGTTGCTACATATATGATAACAATATCAGTTTTATTTCAGGTGTGACATAGAAAATGAGATTCGAGATGGCAATCTGTGGGTAATTGTCAACGGAAGGGTTTATGACGCTCAACATGTAGAGTAAGTACAGCACATACATCACGTAGTATACAGTCTGAGTCTAGTGATCTGAGCGCTGTATTGGTTTGTTGCAGGACGCCCGATGGCGCGCTGGAAGAGTTACTGCGGAGGCACGCAGGGCGCGACGCCACGGCCGCTCTGTGCGCTGCGCAGCCTGCACACTCTCGCCACCTGCACCGCCTCTTTGCGCACTGCCGGGGCGTGGCGGAGCCGCCCAGCTACACTGACGCCGTGAGTACCGGCAATGCATTTGTCACTACATTTAGTCTACTCCTATTGCAGCTGGCAGTGAACCTCTCGCTTTATTCATGTGTATGTCCATGTTGTAGGAGATGAATGCAGGTACGCGTATGCACCACGTAATGGGTGCTGCGGCCTCGCAACTGGCACTGGCCTTGGGGCTGCTGAGCTGCGGCCTCTCCCGTTCCCTGCCCCCGCAGCCCTCGGAGCTGCAGTGCCCCTCGCTGCTGGCGCACCCCGCCCTCACCGGAGGCCTGCAGGTGCTGCAGCCGCCCAATCCCTACGAGGAAGACAAGGGCGAGGCGCGCAGCCCCGGCAGCACGGCGGGCAGCACACCCTCGGGCCCCGCGCCCCCCCAGCAGCCCCCCCAGCCGCCCTCCCTCACCGCAGCACTGGCCGATGCTAAACTCAACGTAACTAACAATACAATATAATAGTTGTACTCGCAGAAGGGATGGGATTCAAGTTGATGATGTGTGTTGATTGCAGGCAGAATCCCCGGCCGGCTGGCTGTGGGTAGCGCTCTCCCGCTGCGGGAGGGGCCGCGGGGGCCCGGGTGCGGGGAGCGCGGCGCAGCCCCCGGAGCACCCCGCAGAGGAGCTGGCACGCGCCCTCGCCGCCGCGCTCATACACCACCTGGCGCTACACGCACCTGCGCTCAGGGCTGCTACGCTGGGTGAGCAACAAGTAAAATAAAGTATCAGGCCTTAGGAGCCAGAGTCCTGCAATTGCAGTGTTGAACAATTGTGCCCACGCACGTCACGAAGAACTGCAATTACAGTGTTGACCTTATACATTCATTTTGCCTTTGGATATTACTTCTACTGGGTTTGTTTGGTATTGTCTTCATGTTGGCTTTAACAAAGGTGTATTTTTATTTATTGAATATGCTTGCCGGCTCCTATGGGTTAAACATCTCTATTCTAAAACAATACTCCTATACGTTCAGAAATACAAAACACAAGAAATAACAACTAACACTAGATATCAAAACATATCCAACAAGCAACTGCAAATACAACATTTGGGCAAAAAAGCTTCCTTTACTATGGTACTAAACTCTACAGAAGAATCCCACTCACAACAATATTATAACATTTAAATTTCAAATAAAAAGCTGGATGCAAAACATAGGAAGCTCAGAAATAGATAATATAAGGAAACCAAATACAGACTGAAACCGAAACCACTCAAGTGCACTAGCATAAGCGCCATGTAATATATTTATAAGTAGCTGTACCCCCCACCCGGCGCTGTGGCTCAGTCTATCAGTGCAGACAGAATTACACCTGCCGAGTCACTCGCTTTGTTACTCCGTCATGTAGAGGAGACAGTGGGCGAGTCAGTTTGTTAAGATTAGTTGCTAAGTGCTGTTGTCGTGGTTTCGTCAAGTATAAAAATGAGTTTTATAACAACAAACATCAAAAACTTTTAAAATTCTATATTTTGAATTTTATTTCTTTCACTGACTGACTCGGCCGAGCACTCGGTAGGTGTTTTCTCATAAAATATTAACCTTTATACCAGAGGTTCACAAAGTGGTCTATATAGACCCCCAGGGGTCGATATCGGTTTGCTGGGGTTCTATGTCAGCGAGAAAAAAATTTGGGGTCCACAAGATTAAATTGGGGGTACATACAAGCGGACCCCCATTTACCTTAAGTAAACATTTAAGAGTTCCGTAGATGACACAATACACCTAACACAAATAACACAGTTTACATAATAATAATAATAGACTGAGAAATTACTCATTTGATATTTGTATTTTTATATTTCGTAAAGTTGTTTATTGAGGTACATAAATAAAATTATACGTTCCTTTTCTCGTCAGTATTAATATATTGAAGCAAAACATTGCACATTGGAAATTCCCGCTGCTTATCCTGCTCCATTTTCATTTTGTGTAATACCTCACAAGGGCGCCCCTGTCTGCACAATGTAAAGACAGAGGAACTATATCGCCACCTGGTTGTTGGACAGGCAAGGGAAGGGAATCTTCTTACGAAAAAGAGAAATGATTATCACATGGGACGTTAATAGTTTTAGGAAAATTCAATATTCGGCAGGCAGGGGGTCTATGGAAAAAATATATCTGGCAAGTGGTCTACGGGGCAAAAAAGTTTGGGAACCTCTGCTTTATACTTTCACAGGTGACATCTATATAATATAGGTATTGACACAACATTTGGTTCAAATACGCGTGTGTGTTTACACGCGTATTTGAATGCAACGTTGTGTAACTCATTTTTTACAAAATGTTCGCTTACGCCCTTTTGCCTTTCCAACGTCGATAATAAATAGCACGGAGAAATCCTCAATAGAAGATAATAAAACAGTTATTATTTAACAAACAAAAAGCTAGATAACGAAAGGAGTCCAGAAGTGGAAGGTCAATCGAAAAGAAATTAATATGAAATGGTAATACATATTGCTAATGCGTAATGAATATTAAAAAAACGCCAATGTATGTAATTAATTTGCCGGTACCACAATATTGCTTAATTTACACAACTAATTAATTTTTTCCTTTCAAACTTCTTTTCCTATGAAAAGTTTTAATTTTAATTTGTATTAACTCCAAACTCAGTCCATTGTTTATAAGTAGACTTAAAAAGTAAACAATGAAAGAAAAGTACCTATACATTCATTTTATTGCACCCGCAAATGCACTGATAAAAATGATAACTTTTGTTTGTAACCTCTTTATTTTTGTCTTTTGTGACATAAACTAATTGTCACTTTATTTGAATACGTTTGTCAAATACGTTACTAATTGCTTGCGATATGATGTCCACAGAATATGACATTTTAAATTATTCCATGCAAATTACGTCAACAATGGATAAACAATTTCGCAAACTAATACCGGTCGGTGGCCGAGTTGACATCGCGTTTGGGTCCCACCCAGGCGTAGTGTGTTCAATTCCTCGGCTGGCTAAGTCCTCCATCACAACACAAGCAACATTTTCAGCTTACTGTGGTGGTAGTAGGAGATTTTCAAATATTGTCAGGTTATACGTAACCCGGGAATGTTTGTCTTTTTAAAAAAAAAAAAAAAAAATTCAAGATGGCATTTATAACACAAAAAACTTACGACTGACATTTTTTCACATCTCCCTCTAATAACTTATTAATCTTAGGTTGTAGATATCTCTATCTCACCGCGGTCATGTCCGAAAATCCCTTTAAAATAAATTTTGTATGAAACTAAGCATACATCAGACATGATAGTGTTTACCTCCTTTATCTGTTAAGCAAAGAGAAAGAAAGGAGATAGCTTGGGGACAAAACTTGATGTGACCCACGCTAGGTACATAAAGTAGCTTCTCATTTGGAAGCTAGATGGCACTGGAACTCGCTATTACCGTATGAATATGCACAAATATTAAAAATAAATTAATAATCGGGTAATATAGTTTGTTAAATCCTTTTTTGAAGTTATTAGTGTTGCAGCATATTTTGGGAGGTCATTGACCAAAATACCTCTGTAGAGGAGCCGCCACTGGTTGGGTGCCAGTGCAATGTCATGGTATAGGTCTACTAACTGAGTGTTGTGTGTCTTCCCAGAGGCGCGAGGGCTGTCTCCGCGGCTGGACGCCGGGCTGGCGGAAGTGGCGGAGGCCGTGTGGAAGAACAAGTGGCGGCTGGCCCGGATGCGGCAGCAGATGGCCCGAGGCTACAAGGAGGTAAGTCATCTCTCTCATAATCACAACTTTTCCTGTCCCTTCTCCTTCCCTTCTTCGACCTGTGCTGTATGCAGCCAGAACTATGTCATCAGCAGCTGTCTCCGCGGCTGGACGCCGGGCTGGCTGGCAAGGAGGTGAGTCATCTCTCTCATTATTCCGGATATATTGTTTTTCTTTTTAATAATACACATAAACATAAATTTATTATTTAGCATTGTGTATTGTGTCAGTATTAAATCAATACAAAACCTTTGCAAGATTCTTTGCTTTGTCAGCATTTTGTGGAAATGCATTGTTGCGCTCCTGTTTTGTACAGCACAATTGTGACAAAAAGATACAATCTTTCAGAAAAACTGAAGAGTTTGAATTCCGCATTACGTGACACCGCTTTAGTCGGTGACATTGAGTCGGTGTATAAATTAGGCAAATCGAATATGTAGGTATCATTTGAGATTAGTGTTCTAGAAGAAACCATGTTGGTTCTGAAGTGGGTGCCCACTGTGGTGTTTTTATCAGTTTTGCTGATAAATTCCGCCGCTGCAAAATGTCAGAAAAGCCTTTCGAAGTTGAACTATTCTATCTCTGGGCGCAGTTTGACATTTTCATCAGAAAACGAGAAGGAAATATACAAGGAGACGGGCCGCTTTATTCCCAGGAATGTGGTGGCCACCAGGATGCAGTTTCACAAACATAAGCTGATAGTGTCTCTGCCCAGGTACAGATCCGGGGTGCCGGCCACCTTGGCCATAGCCTATCCCCTCACCAAAGACTCCCAGCTCACGCTGCGCCCGTTCCCCAATTGGAAGATGCAGAGAATCGGCAATTGCGATGCTCTGCAATCTGTCGTGGACATCTTCCTAGATGACAACGGGTTACTTTGGATTCTGGATACGGGAACTATCGATCTTTTAGAAGGCGCGCAGTTCAAATGCCCGCCTAAAGTGGTGGCCTATTCCATGAATCAGCAGAGAGTCGTAATGACACTGGACTTGAGCGAATTGGTAGTGCCGACGTCTTCGCTGCAGTATCTAGTGGTGGATAACGCGGCTGGTGGAATCGATTACGTGTATGTTTCTGACGGTGGAGGGAACGCCATCCTGGTTCTGAACAGCGCCGGCAGACCGGGGAGAAGACTGGAGCTCCCGAGTATCGTGAGCGCGGGCGGGGCGTGTGCCAACGCTTTATACCTTGTGAAGTTATTGAATGGAGGATCTCCGCATTTGTATTTGTCTTACCTGGACTGCGAAGGCATCTTCAGTATCGAGACGTCATCCCTGCGCGAAACGGAGGCGCACATGTTGATCCGCCTGGTGGGCATCAAGAACGAGCCACTGGTGTGGGTGGGAAGTGACAATGACAGGACGTTGTTCTACCGAGTGAAGAATGGAGAGGAGCTTTATAGCTGGGAGGTGGGGACTCGCTTCTCGGCTCTGGACAAGGTGTCGGTGCGGAGGCCGGAGGGTGGCCGCGCAGCCACGCACGTGACCGCGGGGCCCCTCGGACACTCCTGGGTCATGGAGACCAACATGGCTGATTTCCTCACTAATGCTACTGGATGCTTCGGAGGATCCACTAAGATCAGCCCACTGATTTTGCCAACAAATTAATTTTAATTTACTGTACTGCCTCTACAATGTATCACGCTTTCCTTCTATGATGTATTTTTATAAAAATATGCTAATATACTGTGTTGGATGCATTTTAACTGTGGTCATTTTTTAATAATGTGACAATATTTCGCACCTGAGCTAAAACAGTGGCACAAGTCAAAAAATTGCGTTTTTGAGTTAAATATGCAGAAATGTTCCTGGATAGCTTTTTTATCCTCGATAAAACGGAATAATTCTTAAAAATATTAATTACAGCGAATATGTCATTGTTATATTATAATACTAGCTGTACCCCGCCAAGCGTTGCTCAGTCTGAATCAATAGCTTTTACTTCCAACAGATGGCGTTGTTTTTTTAAATAAAAAGCTTTTTACCTGTTTCAGGTGACATCTATATAGTATAGGTATATAAAAACACACGCATACTCGAATGCAACGTTGTGTCAAAATTTTAAAGCAATTGGTGAAGAACTTAATTTAAGATTTTGAACAAAGAACATTTACATTTTTATTTATATTATATTATATGCGGGCTTTTACAAACATGTGATGCGTGTATTATTTCGAACAAACAAACATTAACATTTTTATTTATATATATTTTACTCGAATTATGCTGGAAATATATGAAACCTAAGATGGCGACCTAAGATTCTTTAAAAAAATATAATTTTAGAAACAAGATAAAATTATCTTTGAAATGTTTGTATTTGAAATAAATATTGATATTTCTAAAAAATTTTATTTTAATATCAAACATGAAAATGTTAACAAAAAACTGGGATATTTTGATTTGAAACATCCATAATTTTGTAAGAATAAAAAATTCCACCTATTATACATTTTGACATTTTTTTTGGATTTTATCCATGAAAAAAAATAACAAACTGAGAAGAATAATTATTTATCTTTCCAACAACGAACAAAAAACACATGTACGCAATAAAGAAAAAAGAGATAAAAATACTTTTATAATGTATGGACGCCCTCCCGGTCAGGTCAGATCTGTCCTTCAGAGACTATAATATAGATATGATGATGTTTGGTTTTTTTTGACATTAAATTTCCCGCAGGGCCTATGTCATCTTTGGTGATGCTGTATGTAGGAAGGATGAATTATGGAAAGGAAGTTCTGCAAAGGAAATGTGGGGTGGGTGGGAATCTGGGGGTCGATGTGTCCGGGATTAACGGACTGAGGTAGAAGGAGACTGACGGTCGAGGGAGAATCCGCTTAGAGAGGTCAAAAGGCCGCCAAGATCTAGACAAACCTCACCCCCATGAACCCGTGACCTGTGGCAGGGGCGTTGATTATCCAATAAATGGTACCCATACCCGCCTCCCAAATTGGACCGCTTTTCCAAAGTTTAAGGGTTTCCACTATTGCTGATGCTGATATAGCTACATCTGGCTATGAGATGCAAATTACTGTGTATCCTACTTTGTAAGAGGCAGAAATCGTTTTATTTGTTGTCACCTACAACTACTTAAAACACAGTTTCGGAAATTAAAATTACTTTTATTCTAACAAAATTATGAATGTTTCGTAATATTGCTTTGGGGCATAAGTTCAAATTTTTAAAAGATTTCAGCGATAATAATGGCACAAAACCGATTCTTATCATAAATACCTTAAAAATTGTAGAATTTTCAAAAACTCTTATATGCAATGAAATTGCAAAACTGTTTCTCAAATTTCGTAAAACAATGTTCTTCATTTGTTACTAAGCTGATTGAACACACTAAAACGAAATATTCAAACCGCTCTCCAGAGAAAAGAAGTATTTTGAGTTGTGCCACTGCTATTCCCGTGGTACGATATGTACCTTCAGCTTTTTTAATATGTAATATATGGTATATGATTCAAATTATTTGTTTGAAATACAATATTCATGGTTAAAAAGTTCTCACTCAAAAAGCAATGGTAAGAGCCAAACTTAATAATAGTATTGTCCGTCACACAACACACTCTCCTTGCGCGCTTTACGTTTGTACATTGTCTCCATACATACATACTTGATCATTCCATGTCTTCCTCGGGCATCTTCTTCTGCCACTCCTTTGTCCGTCCATTCGCTCTACTGATCCAATGCAATAGGTATATCATTCTAATTATTTGTTTGAAATACAATATTCATGGTTAAAAAGTTCTCATTCAAAAAGCAATGGTAAGAGCCAAACTTAATAATAGTATTGTCCGTCACACAACACACTCTCCTTGCGCGCTTTACGTTTGTACATTGTCTCCATACATACATACTTGATCATTCCATGTCTTCCTCAGGCATCTTCTTCTGCCACTCCTTTGTCCGTCCATTCGCTCTACTGATCCAATGCAATAGGTATATCATTCTAATTATTTGTACAAAATACAATATTCATGGAAAAATCTGTAAATAACCTGAAGGTTCTAATAGTTGATAATTGAAAGTTTTGATACATGTTTTTATTATTATTATTATTATTATTATGTAATGAGCAGGCAGCATTCTGCTGATGCGCTCATATCCGGTTTCACAACAAGTTTGACAGCAATTGAGTGTTTTAAGTTTGAACTAAGTCCTTTCTTCTCTCCAAATGTGAATCCAATAGAGCTTTGAAATGATTTATATTTGTTGCATCGATGACATGTTGTGGGAGTTTGTTCCAAGCATCCACTACTCTATTTGCAAGGAAGTGTTTTCTAGGATTAGATGCAAAAGGCGTTTTGGTGATTTTTTTTGAGTGTCCACGGAGATTTATATTTTTATTAGTAGTGAAGATTTCTTGGATGCTAGGGCTTGGATGTAATGTCCAGATAAAATTTTGAAAGTCTCGATCAAGTCACCCCTTTCTCTTCTTTCTTGTAAGGTTGGTAATCTCAATTCCTTGAGCCTATCTTCGTATCGTAGATCTTTCAGAGCTCTTGGTATTTTAGTGAAACGTCTCTGTACTCTCTCTAACAGATTTATATCCTTTGTGAAGTAAGGACTCCATATTTGGAAAGCATATTCCAGGAGAGGTCGCACATATGTTTTATATATTTTTAACATCATGTCCGGTGTTAGGTCAAGGAAGGTTTTCCTGATTAGATATGTTAGTGAATTTGCTCTTTTTACAATTCCAGCGATATGTGGTTCCCATTTCAAGTCCTGTGATATGGTAACTCCTAAGTCTTGTTGTAATGTCACTGCTTTTAGAGGTGTTCCATTAAGTTTGTAGGCAAGTGTAGGGTTAGTTTTTCCAACATGTAGGACAGTGCATTTTTCGACATTGAGTTTAAGAAGCCAATCATTTGTCCATTGATATATTTCGTTTAAATCGTTTTGCAGTTGGTTGTGATGAGTGTGTGGGTTTGCAAAGAATTTTGTGTCATCTGCAAAGCAGCTGGAGTCTGATTTTATTATAGTATGCAGGTCCGTGATGTACAAAATAAACAGAACTGGACCGAGAACTGATCCTTGAGGGACACCACTGGTCACATTTCGCTCAGATGACAGTTGGTTGCCAATTCGAACTTGTAATTTTCTCTCAGTGAGGAAGGATTTGATCCATTCGAGAAGTCGTCCTCTTATACCTAGGAATTTAAGTTTAGCCAACAGTCTATTGGTTGGAACAGTATCGAAGGCTTTCTCGAAGTCGAGATAAATTACGTCAGTGGGAATCCGTTTGTCCCACTCGTTTGTCCAGTAATCTATGTTAAGAATGAGATTGGTAATCGTGGATCTTTTTGGCACAAATCCATGCTGTTTGTTTGAGATTATGTCAAGTTTGATCAGGAATGAGCGTATCTCGTCCACTATTATTCTTTCCATGGTTTTGCAGATATAATACTAGTCAAGCTTATAGGTCTGTAATTTGCTGGTTTGAGTTTATCACCTTTTTTGTAGATGGGTGTAATTATAGCTCTCTTCCAATCTTTAGGGAGTTTCCCATCTAAAAAGGATTGTTGCATAACCAGAGCTATGGGATGACTGAGAGTTGCTGCACACTTTTTGAGAACAATAGCAGGAATATTATCAGGGCCAGTAGCGCTATCTTCTCGCAACCCCTTCAAAATATTCTCAACTGCTGATGGAGTGAATTCTATTTCGCATAGTGAACTATCTACATACACATCTTGACTAATAGTTGGTATACTGGTGTCTTGTTCATTGACATAGGTTTTTTCAAATTGTGTTGCAAGGATGTTCGCTATGTCTATCTCGCTGGTAACTGTTTCGTTAGAGAAGTTATATAGTATGGTTGGAGTAGACACTTTCGAGGCAATCTGTTTCCTTATATAACTGTAAAATGGTTTCTGTCCGCTGTCAATCAATTTTTGCTCAAACTTTTTTCTGGTATTTCTTAGTTGCGATAAAAGGTAGTTATTTTTCAGTTTATATTCTCTGTAATACTCATTTTCAATCTCATTTACATTCCCCAGGTGTTTTCTGGATAATCTATAACCATCCCAGGCTTTCTTTTTCTCTTTAATCAATGCTAGTATGTGTTTGTCGATCCAAGGTCTGTTCTTATTGTGGTTTTTATTGCCTTTGAATAGTGGTATTTTTGACACAATCTTCTCTTCAAACATGTTCGTAAAAAAGTTCCACTTTTCTTCAGTTGTAGTGGTTTCCATGAGAGACCACATTATATCATGAGTGCTTAAGGTTTCATTTATTTTATCATAATCTGCTATGTGATAGTTGGGTCTCGGCTTCTTGCCTCTCGGGCCGGAGGATCCGTTATTATGGCTGGTACTTACTTGTAGAGTTGACAACAAACATATATGGTCACTTTTGCCTATAGGTGCTAGATATTTTATATCAGTAATGAGATGTTCATCATTGCACAGGACTAAGTCCAATGGAGATGGGGTATTGTTGTCCCTGTATCTTGTAGGTTTATCTACCAATTGCCAATAGTTACTGTTCAAGTACATATCCTCAAATAAGGCCTCGGGGCTGTTTGAATTACGCACTTCTGTAATAGGCCATACCAATTTGGAATAATTGAAGTCTCCAAGGATTATTACGTTTGACAGGTCAGCTATTATTTTTAATTGGTGTAATAGTTTTTGGTGGTTTTCGTACGATGCATTTGGTGGGCAGTAGACACCAGCTAGGATAGTTTTGAGATTGTCTATTTGCATGTCAATGAATAATGCGTCAATTTGTGGGTAATTACTAGAACTGTTTTCCAGGGCTTTGTTCACCTGGGCTGAGATTTTCAGGCCTATGGTCCTTTTCTTTACATATATTGCTACACCACCTCCTCGTTTTTCAATTCGACGGTCTTTGCGGAAGAGTTTTCGATGCATTGGAACAGTTATACAAATACAGTGTAGTATGTAGCAAAAAATCTCACAAAGGCAAAGGCTGTGCTGTATTACGTTTTTATTTCTTGCAAAGATTGGTGAAGTCATCAAATCGGCGATGGATGGCTTCATACAATCGACTACTAAAAAACTGGTGTGGGCTCAAAGCCGTGGTTCAGTCGACAATGCTCCGAAGCAGTTCGACGAAAAAACGCGGCTTACCGAGCCTTCAACACATCTCGAACGCCCGAAAGCAGATCAGCATACAACAAATCGGCAAAGGAATGCAAAAGAATCATTAATAGGTCAAAATTCGAACACGACCTGCAGATCAGCAAAAAGCTGGCTGCCTGCCCGCATGGCAGCAGAGCATTCTGGTCGCTTGCGGGCTCAATAGGTCGGAATTTTTGCAAACCCAGTTTGCCACCTCTTACCAGACCTAACGGCTCACTAGCAAACACCGCCACCGAAAAGGCTAACCTATTAGGGAAAATGTTTGCGGAAAACTCGACCCTCGATGACGGAGGTGCTGTTCCGCCGTCGGTTCCTCACTGCGGCTTCTATATGAAAAAGCTGAGGATCCGGCATCGGGATGTACTCCACGTTATACGGGGGCTCGATGTTAACAAAGCTAGTGGACCTGATGGAATACCTGCCCTGGTATTGCAGAGGTGTGCTGCGGAAATAGTTCCAGTTTTGACAAAGCTCTTCAAAATGTCCCTGAAGTGTGGCACTGTGCCCTCTGGTTGGAAAAAAGCGGTCATTCACCCTATTCCCAAGAAAGGTGACCGCTCCAACCCGGCCAACACCGCCCCATAGCGATCACATCAGTTCTGTCCAAAGTGATGGAACGTGTGATCAATGACAAACTGCTCACATACCTCGAGAAGAACAAAATTATCAACGACCGTCAATACGGATTCCGGCGGAACCGCTCGTGCGGTGATCTTCTCGCGTATGTGCCGCATGTTTGGGGGCGGTGCCTGGAACGTCACGGTGAGACCCAAACGGTCGCACTAGACATATCCAAGGCCTTTGACCGTGTCTGGCACCGAGGACTTGTCAACAAATTGCCTTCTTACGGACTTCCCGCATCCCTGTGTACGTGGATTTCTGACTTTTTAAGGGATAGGTCGATTCAGGCAGTTGCTGACGGTTTCACCTCTTCCTCACACTCTAAATGCTGGCGTCCCACAGGGATCGGTTCTGTCTCCGACTTTGTTTTTGTTGCACATCACAATGACCTTTTGACATGTGCACCGATTCATTGTTACGCGGATGACAGTACAGTTCATGATAGTTTTTTTGTTTGACAAGCCCCCAAAGGGCACACAAACTCCAACGGCTCGGAGGGCTTTGAAGCAGAGAATGGACGGTTATCTCGAGAGTATTTCCTCCTGGGGTAAAAATAATCTCGTCAAATTTAATGTTTCAAAGACCCAATCCTGTCTGATTACGTCTAAAAGGGATCTAAATGATAATCTAGTCTCCTTCAACGGAAGCAATCTTCCGAACAGGCCTTCCATTGATATGCTTGGTGTAACTATAAGTTACCAGCTCAGGTACGGGGGCTCCATCGAAGCCAGAGTAAAGCTGGCCTCTCAGAGGCTGGGCGTACTGTACAGGGCCCGCAGATACTTTAATAGTACACAACTGCTGACCCTGTACAAATCGCAAGTGCGCCCTACTGTCGAATTTGGCAGCCATCTCTGGTCCGGAGCCCCTAAATACCTGAAAAAAACCCTTGACTCTGTGCAGAAACGGGCGGTCCATTTGATAGATTCCCCAATCTTAACAAACGGACTGCAATCTTTAGAGCACAGGCGTCAGGTAGGTATGCTGTCCTTGTTCTATCGGTATTACAATGGAAGATGCTCTGAGGAACTAGCGTCATTGATCCCTTCGGCACCGGTGCGTAGTCGGGATACACGCCAAACGCGCGCCCAACATTTGTACACGGTTGACATTTGTCACATGAGAACGGGTCGCTTCTACGATTCGTTCTTAAGTTCAAAAGCTCGGCTGTGGAACGAACTGCCGGCCTCTGTGTTTCCTCCCTCCTACAACATGGGACTCTTCAAGACCCATGTTCACTCCTTCCTCTCCACAAAAAGACCCTCCACACAGCATCCCCAAAGATGACATAGGCCCTGAGGGAAATTATTTTCTTCAGGGCCTCCTGTGTGAAGTTAATATATATAAAAAAAAAAAAAAGCGCACAATGAAGCATAGAGAGACATTTATTTCCAGACAGTGGGCATTGCAGTACGTTTCAGCTTCTCGCAGTCCTCGATTGAGTTTAAAGATGAATTTATCATGTCATCTGCGTACAGGATGGTTTGTCATATTAAAAAACAGCTAGCCAACCTCATTTAAGTAAATGTTTTAATAGTAAGGGTCCCAACAAGCTGCCTTGAGGAACCTTGCTTTTTAATTTCATCGTCTCACATAAAACAATTAGCAGTATGTCTACCGGACAGTTGTCTATTTAGGCAGATGTGTGTGAGTGCCTCCCTCTCCCCTACTACAAAGCTATATCGTTTACATGTCAGGTGTGTGCCCCGCTGGTGGAGCGCGCCCGCTTCCTGGTGCTGGAGGTGCGAGCGGCAGCCAGTCCCGCGGCCGCAGCGCTCCCCCGCCTGCGCGCTCCGCCCCTGCCCTTCCACCGTGCTGCCCTTAAGCTGCTGAGAAACAGGTACGTCAGTTGTAGGTGTGTGTCGTTATTGGAGCGAGCCCGCTTGCGGGTTTAATAAATTATTGAAGATCATCGGGTAAATGTTGCCCTTTAGCTTAATTTGATTTTAACTGAACTTAAATTATCAATTCGATTCTAAATGCACTTATTATTTTCTAATTTTCAGAAGCAGCTCTGCCGACAATGATAAAGCACTCATCAAGAGCTCTCTGGACTTGGACACCTTTTCCAACGACTCTTCCAAACCACAGCAACTACCTACCATAGACAACTCTATCATCATCATAGAGTGCAACTCCAAGATGGCCGACCAGGGAAATGCCACTATGGTGTCCAGAGATAAAGATAAAGACAAACTCACTATAGACAACGGCAAGGCAGTCAAGAGGGAGAGATCCGTAGAAAAGGATAATAGCGAAACGGACAATGACAAGATGGCTCTGACAAGTAATTATGAAATACATAAGCTTGCCAATAAATTGTTGTAAATTTACCCTATGTAATTTGTAGGTGACTTTATTGGATTAATGCATTGTTGTCTGTATTGTTTTGTAGGTAAACTGATTGACAAATCGACGATAGAAGCGGAAGAGTCGGAAGATAAGACGCCCACCAACGAGATATCCATCAGCTCCATCAACGAGATGACGGACAACTCCATGCTGAAGGACTCTCTGGAGGGCTCTGCACGCCTGCTGCTGGACCCCGAGGACGTCAAGATGGACATGGTGGAGGATCTGGAGCAGGAGAAGGAGCTCAGCAGCGCCAAAGACGAGAAGGATGTGGACCAGTCCGAGAGGGACAACTCCGTGTCGCTGGGCGCCTGGCTGGCCAAGGATGCAGGTGAGTGTCCGGCGCCATTGTTCAGTGTCCAGTGTTCCTTGCCCCATGTTCTGAAGGATAAGCACGTTGTATTTCTGTCCAGGCCATTGCCCCGCCTGGGAGACCTACTGGGAGCCGGCCGAGTCCTCGGTGGACCACCAGAAGAGGACGCGCATGATTGCTGCCATCATTGACTTTGTCATGGCTGAAGACGCCTGCGATATAGATGTGCTCAGGAAGGCCATGTACTGCCAGGTATGAGAGCCATTTGTTTTTCACATTATTGGCATACCTGTTTCTCTAAGAGTATAACCCATCACGTCAGTTTAATTTCATCAGTTGTGTTACTCTTCAAGATCACTTGAGGGTCACCACTGTAAGAATCAGACCGCGAGTCATGGATAGAGCTTAAATTAAAACTACTGGATTAAAAGGCAACAGCCGACCAACTACCGCCATCAACATCAGCGTTTCCGGTCAAATCACGAGTGTAGTTCAGTTGTATTCTATTATCAAACACTGTTTTCTACATTGTATACCACTACAAACCCCAAGTAGATAACATGTGGTACTCCGGTCATGGTTTTGGCCTTTAATATATGTTGTGAATGGTGTTTAGATTCGTCGGGCCGACATTCGCCTGATGGGTTACTCGGGTGCACTGGAGCTGCTTGGCGCCACCCGCGTCATGTCGCCGCCCGTACACTACATGGCCATGGCGGGCGTATTGGGCGCTTACCCGCACTTGCTGAACAATGAGAAAGGTGTGTTCATTATCGCTTATTAACAAACCGTCCTCAAACATTGCAGCTGTCAACTAACAAATCATTGTATACTTCTTAGTCTGGATCCAAATTGAGTATAACATGCCTATTTGGTTACCGCATTACAAGGTTCACAAATTTTTAAGAAATAAATTATAAACTTAATATTCCTATCGAAAGTATAAACTATAACTGTCTAGTGAAAAATTAATTTTGCTGTCTGATTGATATAAGATTGTCAAGATGTAATGTTTATTTTTAAAATCATTAATTCCCCTTATAACAGCCCTGAATTGAAAGTGACAGCGCGGCCTTTTTTCAACTAAAATTTGGGTTTTGCGGCCAAAATACTTAAATAGCGTGCAACTATAATGGCAATACCAATTCTATTATAAACTCCTTTATACCACGCGTACACAGCTTAGGTAACCAATATGCAGAAGTAGATGTTTTTAGTAGTACTGAAAGAACTTACAAAAAAGAAATCACATATTTTTTTAAAACAGTTATTTTTTTAAGTTTTGTTTTCTATAGCCTCTTTGTAAATTTTAGTTCAGTTAATCATATTAGTTTGTTTACACTGTGTAATTGTTTGTAATCTTATATTGTAAAAATGATTTTTTCTCGTTTTTAAAGGTACTTGCACCGTAAATACATAATTTCCAATTGAAGGTTTCTGTCACACTATCACAGCCTAAGCAATGAGAAAGTAGGAACAGGCAAGAAGATGCATGAAAGCATTAAACTCATATTCCGTTTCCTAAGAAATCATTGGTCCCCGGTGTGCTGGGACAAGAGTACTTTTGGCTGGTTCCATATCATTAGTGCTTGTTTCCAGATGCCCCCACCCCTCCGAGGCAGCTGACACAGCCCCTGTCTCTGGTGCCGCTGGCCCCGGCCCCGCGCCGCGCCGCCCTGCAACTGGGACACGCGCGCCTGGCGCACTGGGCGGCGCGGCAACTGCGCGCGCATGCCACGCGACCCGCCCCGCACAACACGCAGCACGAGCTCAGCCACGACAACCCAGGCAGGGCCAGGTAACTGCAAGGAGATTGATATTGCTACATACACCCGAGATCCAGAATACTACACAATGAGCTATAGTAAAGTTTGTTCACTCCTTTGAAATGTGTACGACAAAACCCAACATTCAGTCCTTATATGTCAGCATCCCTTAATAGCAAATCTGTATTTATTTACTTCACTTTTTTATCAAATACCTTAAAAATACATACAATTGAGGGCGTAAGGACATGATGACTTATGTCCATAAGTGACTTATGCTTCTTTCTTAATATTGTGAATTCGGTGCTCCACTGTTGCGAACTTCTGAGTCTAGTCAACACAAGAGAACCAACTCGATACACTAGGCATAAGAACCTATTTCAATGTCACCGTTCACAAACAAATTCCCCAATTCCTCGCTTACATTGTTTAGCAAATGAATATCCAAATGATATCCGTATTTTTAACAGAACTAATTCAAAGTTTGAAACACACCTATCTTAGTGAATATTAATTAACTTATGTAAGTGGCAATCACGCATACACATGCGGACACACACGCATTTCTCTGAAATTGGATTACTGGATATTAATATACAAAATTATGACATTTGAAAAAATCATAGAAAAGAAAGTATTACCCCAAGAAACAACACCAATTTGTGACTTGCTCGCAGAGATAGAGGAACGCAAGATCCGCACCAAGAACGTGATTTTACTTAACGTTCCCGAGTCTAGTTCCAACTCAAGCATGAAGAATATCTTGGAAGATAAAAAAAAAGTTTTAACTATCGTTAGTGAAATAAATAGCGAGTTCAAACCGGAAGAAGTAAAAATTTACAGGCTTGGTAGTAAAATTTCAAACAAAATCAGGCCCATTAAAGTCGAATTTGAAGACCCTAAGCTGGCAAAACTTATTATCTTTAATAAAAATACTTTGCCTAATGGAATAAAAATGAAACCGGATAGGACCCTCCAACAAAGAGAACATTTGACTGACCTCTGGAAGGAAATGGAGGAGAGAAAAGAAAAGGGTGAAATTGATTTGCGAATCAAATATTTTAATGGAATTCCTAAAATTATCAAAAGCCACGCAAAAAACTGATAAACAAACATAACACACTCTTAAGAATCAATGGATATTATCAAAATGTTCGAGGAATCCGTACGAAATTGCAACAACTTAAAAGGAATTCACCCACCTTCTCATATGACATTTTATTATTAACTGAAACATGGTTAAATGCAGATATCGGCTCGTCAGAATTAGGCCTAAATCAATATACTATCTATCGCCTTGATCGAAGTCCTAATTCGAGCAAAAAGTCTAACGGAGGAGGCGTGATGTTATGTGTGTCTAAAAATATCTCATCCTGTAGACTACCGGTCAAGCACACAAATGTTGAACACACTTTTGTAATGCTCAACATACCTTATAGTAAAATTATTATAGGTTGTGTCTACATCCCACCTGCATCGGATTTGAAAATATATAAAAACCACAATGAGGACATAGAAATGCTGAAATTCAAATATCTGAAAGCAAAATTCATAATTGCTGGTGATTATAATCTGCCGAACTGGACCAGCCAAGATGACATCGGATCTGCCACAAACGAAGTTGAATTACAGTGCCCTAAATCCAGTGAAATTCGTGATATGTCCATATTCCTAGGACTAACTCAATCAAACAATGTGTCTAATTCTAATAATCGAATGTTAGATTTACTGTTTTCAAGTGATTCAAAAATAGTGGTTGAGAAATCTGACGAATTATTATTGCCTCTAGATAAACACCATCCACCATTAGATATTATCATAACAAATATGTCTGGAAGATCTCCAAACCTAACTACCACATCGTATAATTTCTCCAAAGCCGAATACCATAATATTAATGAGTACCTTACCTCGGTAGATTGGTCATTTTTAGACAACGAAAATAATTTAAATAATCAATTAGAACAATTTTACTCAATTTTAAATACCTTGATAGAGCGCTTTGTTCCTAGGGTCAACTTCACACCATCTAACTATCCCAAATGGTTTACGAGGGAATTAAAAAAACATATTAATTATAAAAAACATATCCATAGAATATATAAACATAGCAGAAATCCTAATGATTACATAACTTTTACTAAATTACGTAAGCAGTGTAAAGAATTATCAATAAAATGCTATAGTGATTATGTAAGCCTAATTGAAAAAGAGGTACACCAAAATGTTAAAAAATTATGGAGTTTTTCTAAAAGTCAACAAAAAAATGATTGTGGATTTCCCAATAACATGTACTTAAAAGAAAAATGTGCCGACAGTATCGAAGGTATAGTTAATCTATTTGCTGATTCATTTAAAAGTGTTTACGACACAAATATTCGTGTCAATACGATTCCCGATATTTCAGTGGAAGAGGTATTAAATCTAAGCCAATGTTTCATCAAAAAAGAATCTATAGAAAAAGTCATAAAAGAATTAGATAGCAATAAATCTGCTGGACCGGATGGTATTTCTCCAATATTTTTCAAAACCCGTGTTAGTAGTCTGATATTTGGAGATCAGGAGAGAGGCACGAAATGAAAGAAAGTGTTGAAGGTCACATGTGTTTATTGGTGAGTCAGTAGCCGTGACGAGGAGATGATGTAGGACAGATGTTGAATACTCCGGACGCTGCGGTGATGTGCTGGTCAAGCGCGAGTCAGTGAGTCGACGCCGGGCGCTGGTGACCGGGACTCGATGAAGGTCAGGCACTGGCGAAGAACGTAGGTCTTCAGGCACTCCAGTGCTGACGAGACGGCCGAAGGTGCGGCGGACCTTGTAGGCGGTTGAACGGGAACGGCGTGACCAGTGAGGATGCTGCGTGTCCTCGTGGTGGTCATGGTTGCGTGGAAGAAGCGCTGGTCAGAGACGCTGGAACCAGGGCGCTTGTAATCCGAGTAGTGCTTGCCAGGAACGGCGATCTGGACAAGGCACTAAGATGATGTCCTGATAGAGTCCATGATGGTAAGGGCGAAGCCGGGTAAGTTGTCCCTCGCGCTAGTAAGAAGAGCGCGGATGATCACTCGTTGAGCCTTGTAGACTGACGGCAGAATGATGACTGACTGACTGACTGGCTCGCTGCGTCGGGCTTATTTATACTACCCGGCCGATGGCGACAGTAGGTAGTAAATTGCAATTAAATCGAGGCCACTCGCTCGGACTGTGTGTTTCAGGAACCTTCGACATTGCGGCGATTAAGCATAGGCCGTAGACTCGAACCTTCTGGCGAGTTCTCGTAGTATCCGAGACGGAGTGCGCAATAGTATTGTCGCGAGTAGGCAAGTAGGTCTTGTAGTACGTAGGTTGTTTACGTTGCGGTTTGGACTGCAGGTACATAATTCGGGAGTAGATACTAAGTAGGTCGAGCGGTTTATTATTAATTATTTAATGTATTAATCTCGACGCTACAGACACCCCCTTCCCAGCAGCTTTGCTGAGGGCTGCGATAGAAGAAATAGCTCGGAGACGAATGTCTTTTAAACTGTGACACTTCATAAAAAAAAAAATTTTGCAAAACACATGTTCACAACACAGGTTGAAGATTCACTCAGATAACCATGGTGGCACTATTATCCGCGCTTGTGCGGAGATGGTCTGGTGCATGCTGCTCCGTGGTGCCTTTACTGATCACCCATTTTGAGACGGGGTTACCGATGAGTCGGGGTAACACTATCACGTCGGGCTGCAGATCACGTCGGGGTCACCACTTTGGAGATCAGGAGAGAGGCACGAAATGAAAGAAGGTTGTGAAGGTCACATGTGTTTATTGGTGAGTCAGTTGCCGTGACGAGGAGATGACGTAGAACAAATGTAGAATATTCCGGATGCTGGCTGATGATGTGCTGGTCAAGCGCGGGTCAGTGAGTCGACGCCGGGCGCTGGTGACCGGGACTCGATGAAGGTCAGGCACTGGCGAAGAACGTAGGTCTTCAGGCACTCCAGTGCTGACGAGACGGCCGAAGGTGCGGCGGACCTTGTAGGCGGTTGAGCGGGAACGGCGTGACCAGTGAGGATGCTGCGTGTCCTCGTGGTGGTCATGGTTGCGTGGAAGAAGCGCTGGTCAGAGACGCTGGAACCAGGGCGCTTGTAATCCGAGTAGTGCTTGCCAGGAACGGCGATCTGGACAAGGCACTAAGATGATGTCCCGATAGAGTCCATGATGGTACGGGCGAAGCCGGGTAAGTTGTCCCTCGCGCTAGTAAGAAGAGCGCGGATGATCACTCGTTGAGCCTTGTAGACTGACGGCAGAATGATGACTAACTGACTGACTGGCTCGCTGCGTCGGGCTTATTTATACTACCCGGCCGATGGCGACAGTAGGTAGTAAATTGCAATTAAATCGAGGCCACTCGCTCGGACTGTGTGTTTCAGGAACCTTCGACATTGCGGCGATTAAGCATAGGCCGTAGACTCGAACCTTCTGGCGAGTTCTCGTAGTATCCGAGACGGAGTGCGCAATAGTATTGTCGCGAGTAGGCAAGTAGGTCTTGTAGTACGTAGGTTGTTTACGTTGCGGTTTGTACTGCAGGTACATAATTCGGGAGTAGATACTAAGTAGGTCGAGCGGTTTATTATTAATTATTTAATGTATTAATCTCGACGCTACAGATACATCCTCTTTATAAACTCTTTAACAATTCTTTAAGTTCTGGTTCTTTTCCAGCTCAGTGGAAAAAGAGTTATTTAACCCCTATTCATAAAAAAGGAGATAAAAGCGATATATCAAACTATAGACCAATTTGTATAATGTCTGCTTTACCGAAAGTTTTTGAGAAATTAGTCCTAGATATCATTGTAAAACCTATCAACACCATTATTGTTCCTAACCAACATGGCTTCATCACAGGTCGCTCTACCTTAAGTAATTTAATGATTTATGAAAATTACATATCTGAATCTCTGGGTCTCAAACAACAAGTGGACAGTATATACACTGACTTTAGTAAAGCTTTCGATAAGGTTCTACATCACATACTTATTTATAAACTTCGATCGTTGGGCATCAAAGGTAAATTATTGAGTTGGATTGTTAGTTATCTTAGCCATAGGGTGCTTAGTGTTAAGATTAATTCTGTACAATCTTATATATTCGAGGCCACAAGTGGGGTTCCTCAAGGGTCCCACCTCGGCCCAATATTTTTCTTATTATTCATCAATGACATTGTTGACCAATTTAATGATGTAGAAGTTCTGCTATTTGCTGACGACTTAAAAATATATAAAAGAATACGAAATGTATCCGATTGTCAAATTTTACAGAGTAATTTAGAACAACTTCATCAATGGTGTGAACAAAATGCTTTATTTTTGAACATTCAGATATGTCAAGTAATACGATTTTCCAAAACTCGTTATAATATATATGAATATACATTAAATAATATTAAATTAATACCAGTATCACATATTCGTGACTTGGGTGTAATATTCGTTGAAAACTTGTCATTCATTGAACACATCAACTATATAACTAATAAGGCTTTAAAGATGCTTGGCTTCCTTTGCAGAACTTTAACCGATTTTAAGTCCATAGATTGTATGAGAACCCTCTATACTTCATTAGTCAGAAGTCAATTGGAGTATAATTCACCTATTTGGTCCCCTTTATATAAAGTTCACTCCAATAATATAGAAAGAGTTCAGCACAAATTTCTTAAGTACGTTAATTTTAAGCTCGGAATTCCTATTGATTACATTAATTATGTCAGTTTGATGAATCAATTGCATCTAATAACACTGTCTGACAGGAGAATTATTTCAGACCTGGTTGTGTTACACAGAGTCAATAACAACTTAATTGATAGTCCTGCCATCCTTGCTACTATTAAACTACATGTGCCGACTAGGAATACAAGGCAAAATATAACATTCTTCTGTAATACATACTCGACCAACTATCAGACACACTCACTGACCAATAGGATGCATGATCTGGGCAACAAGTATGGGGGTGTTATTGATTTATTTATTGACTCCATATATAGAATTAAGCATAATCTACATCAACACTTTGTTGAATCCTACAAATTAGAGTAGCTTTGGTAAATTAATTTTAATGATTTGTTTTATATGTAATGTTGTTGTAATTTCTTTTTTACTTTATGTTATTTTTTTTCCTTCTTTAAAATGGATTACATCTATTTACTGTCAATATCTCCTGTATAATACATATTCTCTTATTGTACTGCATCTTGTATCACTTCTATGTAAAAGCCTTTTTAGGCGTATATATATATAAATAAATTAAAATAAATCTTGGACGTATCCAATTGGGATTTGGTTTAGGTGTTAGCGGTGTTCACTTATTTTAGTCAATCCTTGTGGAGGAAACTTCAATTCTTAGTCAAACTAAAAAAAAAAAATTAATGTTTTAAAAGTTCACGTTTTTCATGTTCGTGTTTTTTTACTAGTTGATTTTTTTATCAAATTGTAAACCATGTTATTTTTTTATTAAATTGTAATGCAAGTAATTATTGTACGCACAAATATTTACATGTTCCCAATATAAAAGTCCCTTGGGTCTATAATAATTAAATAAAATATTTATCCGAACCCCCTGGCTGACAAATTGAAAAGCTTGAGCTACTTGAGCTCCTTTGTGTATTAAGTAAATTGTATCCGGTCAGGTTGATGTTATCCCTGATGGCGCTGTGCGGCAGTACGGTGTCGGGCGGGCCGCTCTCGGCGGGTGCGCTGTGGTCCGGCGGGGCGTGCAGCGCGCTGCTCAGTGTGCTGGCACGCCTGTCCCCCGCTCCCCCGGCGCTGCTGGGCGGGGCGGGTGGAGGAGGCGCACGTGCCCCGCGGGCGCTGACTGAGGCGGGCGCGGCGGCGGCCCGGGGAAGCGGGGGGGGAGAAGCCCCGCCCCCGGGACCCCGGCTTGCGGCGCTCATGAAGATTGGCACCCGGGTCGTGAGAGGCAAGGATTGGAAGTGGGGAGATCAGGTAACATACACTAATAACACTGTAAATTGCCCCGGACCACATTAGTGGTGCTTCGCGAGTAAGTGGCATTGTGATTGTAAAAAATAAAATCATTGGCTACAGATCCATTTATTTTTTAGTATTTTTATTTTCAGCTTTATGGAAATGAAACTTGTTGCCCCTCTTATTCAGAATATTTCACAGTGGCAACACTGATACTTCAGAGTTATGAAATTTCGAAATTGATCGATGTTTTTAGAACATTTTTCCATATTCCCGCTAATTTGTAACTAAATATACTTTTTTCTACCCATGTACATTCGAAGGCCTGTAAATTCTAACATTTCACTTTGCCTGTTTTTAGCATCAATGGAAAGAAGAAGAATGAATCAATTATATATTTTTTAAATATACATTGTGCATAAAAGTGAAAAAAGTCCAAACTAGAAAGTGCTGCGATCATAGTCTTGAACCTCGTTGTCTCAATCCTCAGCTTCCCCCTGTGTGTGTCTCAAGGGTCCGTTCAGAATGTGACGAGGTAATATGTAACCTTGCGCTCGGACGCTTTCGGCAAACTCCGGCTGGAGCTGGGATTGCTTCAGTAGGGGTGTGCCGTTGTGTGTCGATAGAATAATAACCCACAAGTTACAGCGTTGAAGCGTCGTGCGGCCGGTCGTTTGTTCCGGTGCAAACATGAGTAATTTTCGTAAATGCTGGGCAAACGAATGGATATTCAACTTTCACATTAACGTTTTATTAGTACCAATTTTGAGGCGCCTATGTTAATATTCTAAAGTTCGAATAATCTTAATATTTGGGTTTCACAATATTGTTGTACAATTTAGCTGTCCCAAATAAAATTCCGTTTTTAGAAAGAGTTTGTTTCGAAATTTAGTTTCATCATATATGGGCATAATAAATAACAAATAAATACATTACTAATTTTTATAAGCAGTAATTATTAGCCTGAAACACCCACAGAAAAGAAAAAATAAATGACGCATATGGGAAATGAACCCATAGTCTTCTAATTGCCGGTCAGCTGCACTTATAACTTTAAGATTTTTTCAATTTTGATAGTAGTTTTAGGCTAATAATTATTGCTGATAATAATTTGTTATCCTTTGTGCTATGCATAAACACCTTGTCTTGTGCTATGACTTTATGACTTTATCAGTGTTTGTTCCACAGGACGGGCCGGCACCCTCAGAAGGCCGCGTGGTGGGGGAACTGGGAGAAGACGGGTGGGTGCGCGTGGAATGGGACACGGGGGCCACCAACTCCTACCGAATGGGCAAAGAGGAGCGCTACGACCTCAAACTGGCGCGCGCTCCCAGCCCAGTGCCCAGCACTCCCCTCACCCCCGACCAAGAAGTCCAATCCTCGCTGCCGTGCCTGGAGTGGGGCGGGGGCTCCTTGGTGCGGGGCCAGGCTTTGTGGCTGCTGCTGTCTTTGCTGGGAGCCGCGGGGATAGGCCCCGGGGCCCCTGCGGCACGCCTGGTCGCCGGCCTGCTGCAGCGGCTGCTGGCTCCCCCGCAGCCCCGACATAGGGACATGCAGCTCGTCAGGGGGGTGCTCAACGACTGGGCTGCCGTGGCACTCATTAAAAGTATACATCTTTTATTTCTCATTACACACATGGCTGGGGTGTCTTAAACAAACCTGTGAAAAATCACAGGATAGTCTGAAATTCTTCTTGTTTTGAAGGTCAAGTATGCAACATTTCTTCAAGCTGGCATTTGTTATCCAATTACCCACAGTTTATGAATTTAAAATCTCCTTGTTTGTTGTTGTTTTTGAGTTGTACTCTTTATGCTTAGCATCACAGGCATTATACGAAGGGAGAAGATGCGGAGCCAGCTTTTCCACTGAATATTTATATTTATACCATTAGATCAAGGTACTGTGAAAATTATATATAGTCTTGTGCTAATGTAGCTGATGTTTTAATATGCCTCAATGCCGCAACACTTTAGCAATGCATATTTTAACGAGGCCTCTCCATACTCGGTTTTTTGATTTTCTTCTTCATTCATTTTTAATAATGTTTTTTCCTTTTGTCTTTGACTTTTGACTTATATAATTAAATTTTATTTTCTTTCTCCCTTAGTATATTTTATAATGTTTCTTCTATAATAACTATTTTGTAGGTAAATAGCACTTGTACCGTTAATTATAAATAAATAAACAAATATAAATCCACTGAAATAGGACTAGGTACTATATTAAATATATATGATCCTGGCCAGTAAATTTATTTCAGAAAGATAATTTGTTTCCGAGACATGGCACGACCAAGTGAATCAGATACTTGAGTCGGGCCATGTCAAGAGTCAGAATAATAGAAGAATATGAATGAGGCTAGGAGTGTGTGCCAAGACCGAGTTGTTTGGCGGTCCGTCCTCTCTGCCTACCCCTGCGGAGAAACGGCGTGATGGTTAGTTAGTTAGTTACCGGAAATTACCCAATTCCGAACATTAATGTATCATTCACGATATTCAATGAGAAATTTGTTCTGAATGTTATTTAGTTCCTGTTTAAGTGTGTGTTTTTATCCAGACATGGCCGTGTGCGATGACATGCGCTCCGCCCTGTGTTCGCCCTCCTGGATGAAGCTGTCCCTCTCCGTACTGGAGGCCACGGACGAGACCCTCACGCAGGACTCCCTCTACATGCAGGTCAGTCAGCACTCACTCAGTCCGGTTCCACATACTCCACTCAACCTGCCTGCGTTATATTAAATGGTTCTGTCCACAGATCCAAGTGTGTCAACTGCTGCAACGAGTGCTGCCTTCACACGCTGCCCCAGACCAGAAAGAGCTGCTGGCGCGCCTCGTGTCCCTGGTGGGACGGCGCCTGCTAGCCCCCGTGCCCCCCGAGGCCGACCCCCTGGCCCCTCTTACTGGTGAGATTTACTTACTTTCAAAGACTAATCCATTCAATGAAATAATGCTGGTTTTGTCCAAATCCATTCAAATTACTCGCCATATATTGATCATCCATGTTCACACCAAGATTCGTCATAAGGTCTCAACCACGGATGGCAGTGAAAGGCCTAGAGAGACCACCGCTCCTTTTCTTTACAACGGTAAATTCAATTTGGAACTGACAATTTGTGCAGACAGCTTGGAATATTTGTTACTAGTTTAACTTTTTCTGAAAAGCCGAATGTGAAAAATGTAATCTAATAAAAAATAAATTTAAATAATTTGAACTTACCTATGCCACTGTTGTCAACAAATTCTAGCTATAATCACACAAACCTCTTTCCAAGGACTGAAAGCGAAAAATTGTATTTCAAAGACCTAAATAGGAATACTGTATTTTTGGGTGCAGTGGGCGAAATGGTGGACTGCAGCGGTGGTGTGGATCTGCGGCCTTTGGCGCTGCTGACGGCGCCGGGCTCGGGCAGCGTGGCGGCCGCCGTGGTGCGCCTGCTGCGCGCGCTGCTCGCTGCGCCGCTCTGGGCGCCCCCGCTTGCCGCCTTGCTCGAGGACTGCCTGCACTTGGCCGCCAAACAGGTCATTGTCTTACTCCTATCTGGTACAATGGCAGGTAATCTGACAGCTATGTGATACTGTTCAAAAGATTTTATTTTAGGGATTTAAAGGCATTTTTAAATATATGATTGATGAATATTTCGGTTTGTATATGTAGATACAGATACTTTTAACAGAATAAGATGAGATTTAAGTTTTGCCGTTTAATTTCAGATTTGCATTGTATAAAAGAAATACCAACTTTGTTGAAAATCAGATTAACTTTTGTTTGGAAAATGAGGTTAACATCAGTTGTGAAAGAGTGTGCTGGTGTTTTTTATACATATTCATATTACCATTTAAAATATCGCTTTGCTCAAATTAGACTGTACTTACGATTATAACAGATTCACATATCCTGATAGAGCGAAATGTTTATTGCAAGTACAAGAATTTATTATCGGTTTTTATTTATGTATTTTGAAGGCACAATCCATTTTTTTCTGAACTGTTCATCACTTGGGAACCTGTCCATACGTTCTCGGCACAATACAACATTGAGGCATTTTAATTACAATTATTATAAACTTATGTAGAAAACTCTCATCACTGCATAGAAATAACCAAGGATTGACAGCTGGCATGATCGTTAACTACACCAGCCAACCACTGATTAGAGTGTTTCAGATTAGCTGTCATTGAGGAAGACTCGGCTGCGGAGGATAGACCCTCAGTAACACTCGACTGCTAACCGGTCTGTGTCACCACATTATTGTCTCGCTCATCTAACGGTTCTATCTATTGACACTCCAGCTAACCTCTAGTGAGTGGAAGTCGTATGCCCTGGGGGGGGGCGGGGGCTGCCCCTCTCTGCTGAGCCCCCCCGCCTCCCCTGGGGCCCCCGCCGCGCCCCGCGTGCCCCCCGCCACGCTACAGCCAGATGCCCCCACTGACGAACTCTGCTTAATCGGTAAGTGAAGTCAGGGACACTTACAGCAGGCATCATTGTTTGCAGAGGGAAGCCTCTGAATACCGCACAAGATTCCCCGCAAAAGTTAAGTTCGTTAGTTAAAAGATAGATAGCAGTCCACTGTGGGACTTTTCTGCGCAGGGTCTGAATGTTCATTTCTAACCGAACCACCTAATACTATCAAATCCGATTGCATAGCCACTCGAAAACAAAATTCTGCGGTGAATAAATTATATGACAATCATCAATCAAAGCGTTGAACTAAATTCTCTTACAAAATATATTGAGATTTTGTAAACTAACTGAACATCCAGTATCCAATCCATTTCACCCGATCTGGAATTTTGTCTAGCGACGGACAAATAAAGCGAGGAATTCGCACACCATTGTAAAAACGACTGTCTTGTTCGTAAGCCGATTTCATTTTTGAAGACTAAATAGTGATAGTACAGTGCAATTTATTGACAAATCAGTGGGACACGCCTACGCCACCTCCCCGCTCGGCACTACTTGTTTTCTGGGGGTTAGTGGTTTCCTTTGTCTGTGAGAGTTAGCACTGCTAGCTATTCTACCAAATCAGTGGGACACGCCTACGCCACCTCCCCGCTCGGCACTACTTGTTTTATGGGGGTTAGTGGTTTCCTTTGTCTGTGAGAGTTAGCACTGCTAGCTATTCTACCAAATCAGTGGGACACGCCTACGCCACCTCCCCGCTCGGCACTACTTGTTTTCTGGGGGTTAGTGGTTTCCTTTGTCTGTGAGAGTTAGCACTGCTAGCTATTCTACCAAATCAGTGGGACACGCCTACGCCACCTCCCCGCTCGGCACTACTTGTTTTCTGGGGGTTAGTGGTTTCCTTTGTCTGTGAGAGTTAGCACTGCTAGCTATTCTACCAAATCAGTGGGACACGCCTACGCCACCTCCCCGATCGGCACTACTTGTTTTATGGGGGTTAGTGGTTTCCTTTGTCTGTGAGAGTTAGCACTGCTAGCTATTCTACCAAATCAGTGGGACACGCCTACGCCACCTCCCCGCTCGGCACTACTTGTTTTATGGGGGTTAGTGGTTTCCTTTGTCTGTGAGAGTTAGCACTGCTAGCTATTCTACCAAATCAGTGGGACACGCCTACACCACCTCCCCGCTCGGCACTACTTGTTTTATGGGGGTTAGTGGTTTCCTTTGTCTGTGAGAGTTAGCACTGCTAGCTATTCTACCAAATCAGTGGGACACGCCTACGCCACCTCCCCAATCGGCACTACTTGTTTTATGGGGGTTAGTGGTTTCCTTTGTCTGTGAGAGTTAGCACTGCTAGCTATTCTACCAAATCAGTGGGACACGCCTACACCACCTCCCCGCTCGGCACTACTTGTTTTATGGGGGTTAGTGGTTTCCTTTGTCTGTGAGAGTTAGCACTGCTAGATATTCTACCAAATCAGTGGGACACGCCTACGCCACCTCCCCAATCGGCACTACTTGTTTTATGGGGGTTAGTGGTTTCCTTTGTCTGTGAGAGTTAGCACTGCTAGCTATTCTACCAAATCAGTGGGACACGCCTACGCCACCTCCCCGCTCGGCACTACTTGTTTTCTGGGGGTTAGTGGTTTCCTTTGTCTGTGAGAGTTAGCACTGCTAGCTATTCTACCAAATCAGTGGGACACGCCTACGCCACCTCCCCGCTCGGCACTACTTGTTTTCTGGGGGTTAGTGGTTTCCTTTGTCTGTGAGAGTTAGCACTGCTAGCTATTCTACCAAATCAGTGGGACACGCCTACGCCACCTCCCCGATCGGCACTACTTGTTTTATGGGGGTTAGTGGTTTCCTTTGTCTGTGAGAGTTAGCACTGCTAGCTATTCTACCAAATCAGTGGGACACGCCTACGCCACCTCCCCGCTCGGCACTACTTGTTTTATGGGGGTTAGTGGTTTCCTTTGTCTGTGAGAGTTAGCACTGCTAGCTATTCTACCAAATCAGTGGGACACGCCTACACCACCTCCCCGCTCGGCACTACTTGTTTTATGGGGGTTAGTGGTTTCCTTTGTCTGTGAGAGTTAGCACTGCTAGCTATTCTACCAAATTAGTGGGACACGCCTACGCCACCTCCCCGCTCGGCACTACTTGTTTTATGGGGGTTAGTGGTTTCCTTTGTCTGTGAGAGTTAGCACTGCTAGCTATTCTACCAAATCAGTGGGACACGCCTACGCCACCTCCCCGCTCGGCACTACTTGTTTTCTGGGGGTTAGTGGTTTCCTTTGTCTGTGAGAGTTAGCACTGCTAGCTATTCTACCAAATCAGTGGGACACGCCTACGCCACCTCCCCAATCGGCACTACTTGTTTTATGGGGGTTAGTGGTTTCCTTTGTCTGTGAGAGTTAGCACTGCTAGCTATTCTACCAAATCAGTGGGACACGCCTACACCACCTCCCCGCTCGGCACTACTTGTTTTATGGGGGTTAGTGGTTTCCTTTGTCTGTGAGAGTTAGCACTGCTAGATATTCTACCAAATCAGTGGGACACGCCTACGCCACCTCCCCGCTCGGCACTACTTGTTTTCTGGGGGTTAGTGGTTTCCTTTGTCTGTGAGAGTTAGCACTGCTAGCTATTCTACCAAATCAGTGGGACACGCCTACGCCACCTCCCCAATCGGCACTACTTGTTTTCTGGGGGTTAGTGGTTTCCTTTGTCTGTGAGAGTTAGCACTGCTAGCTATTCTACCAAATCAGTGGGACACGCCTACGCCACCTCCCCGCTCGGCACTACTTGTTTTCTGGGGGTTAGTGGTTTCCTTTGTCTGTGAGAGTTAGCACTGCTAGCTATTCTACCAAATCAGTGGGACACGCCTACGCCACCTCCCCGATCGGCACTACTTGTTTTATGGGGGTTAGTGGTTTCCTTTGTCTGTGAGAGTTAGCACTGCTAGCTATTCTACCAAATCAGTGGGACACGCCTACGCCACCTCCCCGCTCGGCACTACTTGTTTTCTGGGGGTTAGTGGTTTCCTTTGTCTGTGAGAGTTAGCACTGCTAGCTATTCTACCAAATCAGTGGGACACGCCTACGCCACCTCCCCGATCGGCACTACTTGTTTTATGGGGGTTAGTGGTTTCCTTTGTCTGTGAGAGTTAGCACTGCTAGCTATTCTACCAAATCAGTGGGACACGCCTACGCCACCTCCCCGATCGGCACTACTTGTTTTCTGGGGGTTAGTGGTTTCCTTTGTCTGTGAGAGTTAGCACTGCTAGCTATTCTACCAAATCAGTGGGACACGCCTACGCCACCTCCCCAATCGGCACTACTTGTTTTATGGGGGTTAGTGGTTTCCTTTGTCTGTGAGAGTTAGCACTGCTAGCTATTCTACCAAATCAGTGGGACACGCCTACACCACCTCCCCGCTCGGCACTGCTTGTTTTATGGGGGTTAGTGGTTTCCTTTGTCTGTGAGAGTTAGCACTGCTAGATATTCTACCAAATCAGTGGGACACGCCTACGCCACCTCCCCAATCGGCACTACTTGTTTTATGGGGGTTAGTGGTTTCCTTTGTCTGTGAGAGTTAGCACTGCTAGCTATTCTACCAAATCAGTGGGACACGCCTACGCCACCTCCCCGCTCGGCACTACTTGTTTTCTGGGGGTTAGTGGTTTCCTTTGTCTGTGAGAGTTAGCACTGCTAGCTATTCTACCAAATCAGTGGGACACGCCTACGCCACCTCCCCGATCGGCACTACTTGTTTTATGGGGGTTAGTGGTTTCCTTTGTCTGTGAGAGTTAGCACTGCTAGCTATTCTACCAAATCAGTGGGACACGCCTACGCCACCTCCCCGATCGGCACTACTTGTTTTCTGGGGGTTAGTGGTTTCCTTTTCTGTGAGAGTTAGCACTGCTAGCTATTCTACCAAATCAGTGGGACACGCCTACGCCACCTCCCCAATCGGCACTACTTGTTTTATGGGGGTTAGTGGTTTCCTTTGTCTGTGAGAGTTAGCACTGCTAGCTATTCTACCAAATCAGTGGGACACGCCTACACCACCTCCCCGCTCGGCACTACTTGTTTTATGGGGGTTAGTGGTTTCCTTTGTCTGTGAGAGTTAGCACTGCTAGATATTCTACCAAATCAGTGGGACACGCCTACGCCACCTCCCCAATCGGCACTACTTGTTTTATGGGGGTTAGTGGTTTCCTTTGTCTGTGAGAGTTAGCACTGCTAGCTATTCTACCAAATCAGTGGGACACGCCTACGCCACCTCCCCGCTCGGCACTACTTGTTTTCTGGGGGTTAGTGGTTTCCTTTGTCTGTGAGAGTTAGCACTGCTAGCTATTCTACCAAATCAGTGGGACACGCCTACGCCACCTCCCCGATCGGCACTACTTGTTTTATGGGGGTTAGTGGTTTCCTTTGTCTGTGAGAGTTAGCACTGCTAGCTATTCTACCAAATCAGTGGGACACGCCTACGCCACCTCCCCGCTCGGCACTACTTGTTTTATGGGGGTTAGTGGTTTCCTTTGTCTGTGAGAGTTAGCACTGCTAGCTATTCTACCAAATCAGTGGGACACGCCTACGCCACCTCCCCGCTCGGCACTACTTGTTTTATGGGGGTTAGTGGTTTCCTTTGTCTGTGGGAGTTAACACTACTAGCTATTCTACCAAAGTATTCTGATTTCTTAAAGTGTAATTTTGAATAAATGTCTGTTGAAATAATTGAAGGTAATGGGAAATATGATAAGTGAGGCTGACGGAATTGTGAAGGGAAGACGAAAACTATTTATATCTGGTTGCTAAGCATAGCTAAAGACATATCTGATTTGTTTAGGTGGAGCTTTGGCTGTGATCGGAGGGGCGGAGCACCGGCCCCACACCGGGCAGCAGGTGACGGAGGGGGGGCGCAGCGCCACAGTGCTGCGAGTAGCAGCCCCCCGACTGCTGGTGCAGCACCACGGAGCAGACACTCCTGTCAAGGTTACCTCATCATTACATTCGACATCCATCTAGGTCAACCTGCTGTAAACGTAGTGCATTATATAATATGTGTTCTGTTTTTTGTGCTGCAGGTGGAGATAGATAACGTAGTGCCTGTGGAGGAGCACCTGGAGGTGTGGCAGCTGAGCGGGTGCCCCCAGGAGCTGCGAGGATGGGCCACGCTGCTCACGGCCGGTGCTAGGGCTCCACCGCTGCCCCCCACACAGCTGCAAGGTACATTATCACTATGTCACCTTTATAAAAAATAAATGCTGCCAACGGGAATAGAACCCGCACCTTCTGATTTGTGGTCAGGTGCACGGAACCACTGTGCTACGTCCGATAAGCCGATTGACTCGCACTGACCGAGTGGAGTATGTTATATGCAAGTGGAGGGGGTACTTATTTGACCGAGTCATTGGGCCTTACTTCTATTCACTGCCTTGCCTGAATCGCTCGCTTGAATCACTAACTGAAGAGCATAAGCAGCTCCCGCACATTCCATCGATTCCGGTTCCGTTCCCAAAAACAGATTTATTTTCTGTCAGGATTTTTTCAAAGACAAACACGCGCTTGTGTGAAGCCATTTGTAAAGGGTTATGCAAAATATGCCTCCGAGCTAAACTGTTTTTGTCAATGTTATTTTTCTGTGGTTATATTATATTGATGTCCAATGTATTATTGTTTGTTTGTTTGCAGATTGTTCTGTACCGCACCTGCGCTGCCAACAACTGGAGCTGTTGACTGTACGCGCCACCGCGGCACTACTGGGGGGACAGGAGCGTCTGCGCGCCGTGCTGGCCCTGCCCCAAGCTAAGCGGACAGGTAAACACCCGCACATCTCTATAAGGAGTGGAGGTGGTCATACAATGTCATTAATTTATTTCTTTCCTCCGTGCCACTTTGTCAGCCGGTTGCGTGATTGTTTGGTTGTTTGCAGGTACGTCAGAAGGCGGAGAACTGGTGGTGAGCCGACTGCTGTGGCTGGCCACCCGCCCCTCCCCCCTGCGCAGTGCACACCCCCTCCCCGCCCTGCGCCACGCCCTGCATTCCCTCACGGAGCATCTGGCCATGCAGACTGGTAACATACTGTTGATTATTTGTTGAGATACTGTTATGTTTAAAAGAATTTTATTTTTTTAATTTTAATTTTAATTTTTTTTTTTTTTTTTATATTATTAAACAACAAAAAAGACAATATTACCAAAATGTCATAGCATAAAATAAAAATAAAACCTACACGTAACACACAAAACCAACATAAACACACATCACTCACAAACACACAAGATTATTTTCATTGTATTATTTTTTAATTTTAAATGTATTATTATGTATTTTTATTTTTAATTTTAAATTTATTATTTTCTTTTCGAATTTACTATCTTAGATTTTCATATTATAAAATGAAGGCCTGAGCACGGGCAAGCCACCCAGTGAGGCCTACATTACTGGAAAACATAAATTGTAACAAAATAATGTACCAAATAAAAAAAAAAAAAATTAAAAAAAAATGTGTGGATGATATGGCAGCCTTCAATAAGTACTCTGTGATACAAATTACACATACCAATTTGTTGCAGAACTCATAGATCAAGAGCAGGATCAAGACATGACCTCGGACATAATGGAGGTTATAGAGGCAGCTACTCCCACAGGAGATGTGCCCGCAGCCGCTATCCAAGGTAAATGTATTGATTAGTTGTTTTTGTTTGCATTAACTCCACTTTGATAAAAATCATTTTCGTCAGGGCCTATGTCATCTTAGGGGATGCTGTCTTATGTTTTTTTCTTAGGTTTTTATTTAGGAGAGAAAGGAGTGAACATGAGTCTTAAAGAACTCAAGAATGAGACGGAGAAATGGCTCATTTTCATGTGGTAAATGTTAAGTGCGCATTTGACATGTTTCCTGACTATGCACCGTTGCCGAAGGAATCTATGATGCTAGTCCCTCAGAGCATCTTCCATTGAGCCAGTGTTCTAAAGATTGAGAATTCTATCTTCAACCGAGGGCCCGTTTCTGAACAGCTCAAGAGTATTTTAAGGCCCCAGACTAGAGGTGGCCGCCGAATGCAACAGTGGGTGCACATGATATTTGTACAGGTTTTGTACTATTGGCAGCATTTGTGTAGTACGCCCAGCTTCTGGGATACCAACTGTACTCTGACTTCGATAAAGCCCCCATGCCTGAGCTGGTCACTTAGGCCCAGTTGTTTCGGAGAAATTCAAATGTAACATTGTCATCAACTGGCCATTCAGCGCCATTTTGATTATTTGACATTTGAAAGATCCCTGTTAAATGCCTATTTTGGGTGCGTTTCAGCTTTCTATTCAATTGTAATAAGCTGACGAGCTCATATGTAACAACATGTTAGTGGTCCTCTTCTGCTGATTACGTTTGTTAAAAAACTGAAACAGACTTAGAATCGGCTTTTAACGGGAACACTTCAACTGCCAAAAAAACAAAAACGTATGAATTTTTGCGAAACAACTGAGCCGGGTTACACCAAGGATATCAGTAGAAAACATGTTGGGAAGATGGCATTAGTTGTGTGCTGGCGGGAGTCTCGTCTAACGGCCTTTGTTGATTGCAGCCATACTGGACGCAGAGGATGATGGGGAACCCCTGCCGGCGCCGCTGGTGCGCCTGCTCATAGAGATGGGCTTCCCTCGCAAAGATGTCGAGTCGGGAATCAAGGCCTTGGGTATGTCTACAGCTACAGTCATGAATTACATAACCTTTGCTACTGTTGTATAACCTTGGGATGTTTGCAGACTGCGACCCGCACTCTCAGACGGACCACACCACCATTGTGCGCGTGGTGAGCTGGCTGCTGGAGCATCCCTGCCAGGACCTGCTCAGCGATAATGACTCCAACCAGACCCAAGTCACACAGGTCAGTCGCAACACACACAACAGTATAGTGTAGTCAGCTGTGTGGTTTTCAAATGTCAAAATCAAACAAGTTTACTCTGAAAACTAATTTTATTTATTATTTTAGTATTAATTTGGTGATTTTTTTAACAATTGTCATTGGCCTGTGACCTGTGATCAGTGGCGGCTAGCTCTAGGCAGCTTGAAGCATCGCAATCCCGAAATTTCAGTCAATCTAAAAATAATTATCAACTGATAATAATATCATCAAAAATCAAAGCAACCGGCTCGAATTGTCGTTCTTTGTATCACGTGTCACGAGTCACGTGGTGCGAGCCAATAAGATAATTCCATATCGCTCATCGAGAAACATCACCCGGGAATATCAATTATCTATACCTGCAGAGACTGGATGTCTATTGATAGTATTGAAATTTCTCCGAAACATGAACGTAGCTCGCCAATGCCTCCTAAACTCTTTGGTGAGATGGCACCACTTTAATTTACAGTTCACATACCGATCATTCCAGTAGGTCGATATAAGCTTCAAAATTGCTAATTGCTGGTATCTTTCATCGCTGAAGGTTTACCTAACCTGACATAGGGATAGATTGGCAATATTTTTAGCGCACTACCCATTTTTGTGAGTACAAGCCGCCACTCACTGCCTGTAATATCCTGAAATAAGTGCAACAATTTCGTTGAAAATCAACATAAGGGACGTTACGTGGAATTGAACTAAAATATTATGTCAAAATGCAGAATTTCGGTGGCCATCTTGAATTTATGGAGCACTGCACCGATTTATTTTTATTTTACAGTGAGTCCATGGCATCACCATGTGAGGCTAAAGGTAATGAGGAGGAGAAGGAAATAGGGGAAGTACCTGACCCATTTCAAGCAACGTTTCAATTCTGAATGGTGGTCTTACACCACGGCGATACGGAAAGTATCTTCCATTCTGGATATACTGCACATTATTTTAATTGAGTAAATTGTGAAATAACACAAATTTGGGATTTGAAACCGCGACCTTCGACCTGCTAGTCGAGAGCCTTACAGCGCTATAGAAATGATCCAATCATTTTTACTATTATTACCTCTCGACCATCAATTTCAGTAATTTGGTTCAAAAGATTAGATTAGGGGGAACTGAATTTCTAGGATTCTGCTTTTACTTTGTAAACTGTTGTAGGGGGCTAAGGGGAAAGCTGAATTACTTATGTTTCAAATGTTGGTAGTATTCATTATTTGTAATTCCTCACAGATTGTGACGCAGTTCAAACGCCGCCCCGACTTCCCGAGTGACGACGAGTACGCGCGCTACGTGTCGGAAAAGGCGCGGCCTGGTCAGCCGGTGCGCTGCTGCAAGGCCTACGAGGAGGTAATACATACCTTTATACTTATACCTTGGCTCATATGGAGATAACCAATTTACCCGCCTCAGAACAGACTTTGTCTAGTGAGGCGGGTAAAATAAACTATATAATAAATAAACTGGCACTGAAACTGAAATTCATTCTTACTTAAACTCAACAGGTGCGGCTGGGAGATTTGGGGCGGATAGTTCGAGTGGACCGCGAGGGACTACATGACCTCAATCTTCAAGTATGTTTACTTTAACCTGTCCGGTGGTATGACCGTACAGGTACGGTGAGACAAAAATTCAATTATTAATTATTGAATTCCTTCCAGAAAACCGATAGTTACTGCCATCTAGGGACAATTTGTCATAACTTGCAAAAGTTTTTAGCGATTTAGGTACATTACCAAGGGAGTTATTCACAATTAAAATATTCCGTGACGTCACCGTCTGGCAGTTGGTAGTAAACAACATTTTTATTTCGAGCGACGTCTTGTGTGATGTGAAATTTGTGGTTTTTGTTTGTTATTACACTGAATAACCTAATTATTTTGCATTAAAAATTATCTCACGTGTCTGAATATTTATTACATAATATATTGTACCGGCAGTGTTTGTTTTCAGTTTGAATACAGTTTTTGACAGTTTGAACAAAATTCAATAGTGAATCTTAGTGCTATGAACTAAATCAATTTGAAATATTATTCGTTATACTGTTATTATCATTGACACTTTATTATTTTAGGTTATTCATAATTTGGACAGTGTTTTACTGTGATTTGACTTTGTGTTTCGTATTGATAACTTGTTCAATTTATATATTTTCCGTTTATTTTTATAAAAAATGGTTAACCATTTGAATGTACAAGACGAGATGTTTACGAGGATCTTCATGATTTGCCAATACATTCGGATAGTTCATCCGACGAATCTGATACATCTGCTGAGGATGAAACTCTCCCTAGTTGCTCAACATCCAAAAAAAGAAAAGTTGATCATCGTAAATGGGATCAGTGTAAGTTTACGCCCATTATTCATGAATTCGATTCAACTAACTCAGGTATAAGAGCAAATATATAGTTAGTGAAAATTTATTTAAAATAGACTTTTTTGAGTTATTCTTCACACTTGATATAGTAAAAATAATTGTCAGCGAAACAAATAAATACGCTGCAAAAATTTCTTTAGACATTTCTCTAAAGTCTAAAATGATGAAGTGAAAAGACACCACGTAGGCTGAAATATATACATTTTTAACCACGATTATGCTTATGGGACTTATGGGAAAAAACTCGCTGAAGAAATACTGAACAAATAATCCAATAATTGAAACACCTTTTTTTCAAAGTATTATTTTCGCAAGATAGATTTTTTTCTTTTGCTCCGAGCTCTTCATTTTTCTGATAATGATACTACGAAAACCGATAAATTATTATTAATTATTGACTGCATATACATTGTGTATGTAAATACCTATGTTGAATTTTTATAATGAAAATACAATAGTGTTAGTGTATAAAATAATACGTATATGTAAGTGTGTGAAAAAAGTTATTCTTCCCCCCTTGATCCCCTTGGCATCATTCAAATTGTGGTAAGCGAATCTGATTTTTATTAAGTAAAAACAAAAATCTGCTCCGATTTCGATGGTTGGTGATTTCTGCAAAATTGTTTTTATTTTTTCCTTCTAAATAGCTTAGTAATTGTTTTTTCGTGCTAGTTTCTAAGAATTTTTTTATTTTTTTTTTATACTCTACGAGGTGGCATTTATTTTTTTCTATATTTTGATTGTTGAAAAAACTCCCTCCAGCGGGACCATTTTCTTTCCAGAAACTCACTACCGGACAGGTTAAATAGCAGTATTCATATGTTCCCATATTAATATTTTGAGGAATGATATTAATTAAGTAATATGTTAAATATATATAATTTTTGAAAAAAAAACGTCAAAAAAGTCAACAGAGACCAAATTTCAGCAACATTTTTTACTCCAAATAATGTCAGGAATCACTGGTTAAAGTAAGTCAAGTACGTCCCTTAACACATTCTCTATGTACAACCAATCGCTCGAGTGGATACAGAAAAAAGCTAATAAAATATACAGGGTGTACGGGGGTAAAGTGCACTTCAACTTCGGGAGGTATTGCTATGTGACAAGTAAAAAAGTATAAATTCGAAATTCCATCTTATAAGGGTACTTTTCAGGTAAAAACGTAAAATTGGTCCGCCATATGTCTGGCAATATTATTTTGCACTGTTGCTAAATCTACTGTCCCGTGACCAAATGCTGCCATTCTGTCAGTCTGTTTAATTGCCGCGCTTCTTGTCAATATCTTCTATTTTATACGCAAAGGGTCTGATAATTTAATGTATCTAGCAGTGTTTAACTTTAAAAACTTTATTGTTTTAATCAAAACCTGTTGATGTAGTGTGTCTTTATCTTAGTGTGAATTTATTAAGACTTACTTGAAAGAACATCTTTATTCAGTGCGTGTTTTCTCCAAAAGACTTTCACCCACCAAGAATGGGCAGACATACATTAGCTTTACGGACTACGTGATCTAAATACACATGGAAAGTGGACATTTTGTAAATTCCTTAAATTGTTCAAAGTAATATTAAAATATAATTTTAGTACAGTTCTCTTTTTGATTTTGGTTTAAAACATACAAATTATAGTATAATTGTAAACGTCAAACTCTCGGCCCAATGTATACGGGCTGATCACAACGTTGCCACCTCGTTCTCAAGTTGGAATTTCAGAAAAGTTATTTATCTTTTTTACTCCTACCAATCACCTCCCGAAGTTAGTGCACTTTATCCCCGGACACCCTGTATAGCATTCATATAAATTCACTTGGGTGAGGTGCACAGTTATCAACAAACAATAAAATATTTCGTTGTTTTACGCCCATTGATGTGTCAAGGTCCCTTAAAAATATGAGCGCATCAACAGAATGATGCCTGCTCATAAACATAATATTTTACAGGTAAAGTTTTCATATTCTTAAAACACTTACACGGGCTTCAGCGATTTGCCAATGACGAGGGGCTCGCTTCATGTTCGGTCAGTTTCATGTTGATACAAAACAACACGGAGATCCTCTCTTTGGTGGACCCTTTACCATCGTGATAGGACTTTAACGTCAATGTGTCTTTCTAGTTTACGAAGATTTTCCCTACAGTAAAAATATTACATATTAACGGTCTATTAAATGTTTCACTGTAGTGTGTTTGCTGTAGGTGGAATGGTACCAGCGCGGCTCCATGTACTGGGTGCGCTTTGTGCACGTGGAGCTGCTGGGGCACCCACCCCTGGCGCCCCCCGCCTCCCCCTGCCCACCTTCGGGGCCTGTCCTGGGCCCCCCCGCCGGCCCCCTGGTGCCCGGGGACCTGGTGCGCGTGCGGCCCAGCGTGGAGCAGCCGCGCTACAAGTGGGGCTTCATCGACCACAGCAGCACGGGGGTCATCACCAGTGAGCAACCACATATATACCACATACTTGTCTGTGCAGCACTACAACATACTTGTACATATTGGCTGGCAACGATGGTCGCGAGAGGTCGAGAGAGCACTAGTGTAGCATGTTGCATTCCTGCAAGACAATGGCGGCAAATAATTAATTTTATTTAGCTTGGTGGCGGTGCTAGGCTTGTAACTGTTAATACAAACCTAATAGCTGCTTTATTATGCATGAGCTAAAAAATGTTGTTTGTAGGTTGAGATGATTCTTCCTTTCACCCTTTGAATTTAATTTTTTTCTAATACCTAAGTGATCTCAGATCTCTGGCATTAAAATTTCCTTAGAACTCTTTCTCCCTTTGGTAGCTTTGAAGGCTACTCAAGATTCTCAAGTAATATATATCTATATAGACAAATGTACTTGGTTAAATTAATACGCCGGTTACGACCTTCAACGTAACTCCCTCGTATTTAGTTGTAATTAAATCCCACCAAACGTTGTGTGATTTTTTTGCTTTATGGTATCGGGTTTTTAATTACTTTGTTTGGTAACCCCTAGTTCTCTTTAGGACAGGGATGGAGTCAGAGATGTTAATCTCAAAGTTAACGAATCGAAGTTGGATCAATATACCTAAAACCCCCGTTTTCTCCATACTGTCTATCCCTCTTAATTTGATCTCCTTAGAAGTTCGCCTAAGACGCCCTCCCGACCTGTCATAAAACCTTAATACACAGAACGAAAGTCAGACATAGTTTGTTAGTACATTACAGTCATAATTTGTTCTCCGGGGCCCTCTGGATTGCCGTCCTCTCCTACTAGATGGAATAAACATGAGGCTAATTTCAGCGTATTAGTACAATTCAGTTGTTGCATATATGACGAACTCGGAATATTACTTTGCTAGCAAAATCTGGCTCCTACCTCCTGCAAGACGTGAAAATGATCCGTATCGATCCGGGTTTGGCATGATCATTCGACCCAATCTCCTAGTTGGTGCCTCAGTCACCGTGTTCTAGTCAACCATTCCTGTGGCCGTCACATACTACGTCCAGATCTCAACAGAGTCCTCACGCTTCCAGATTCCAACTCCTCCGAGACTACGTCTACTTAGAACGAACCGGTTTCGTTCTATATGCAAAAATATACTTGCGGTTTTTTGTGGAAAGCAGTTTCCTAGGCTGGTTCCCATCCTCTGAGAGGACGTGTATGTAGCCGTAGTGTATCATCCCGATAGTTACCAGACCACATACATTTCCCCTGCAGACAGTACATACAAAGAAATATATATAAATTTATTTTGTTTTGTTTTTTATAATCTGCAATGTACTATTTATACAGTACATCCCAGACCAAACATCGCCGAGAAGGAGTTGTGAATTCCAACCAGTTCGCTTGATATATAAATACTAATATACACATTAATAATTACAATACACATAATATATTACGATTTTTGTTTGGTGATTTTATTTATAGAGATCACCAACTCAGATATGACCTTTAGCCATGCCCGCAAACTCCACCTCTCTCCTGTCTGCCGCCCCATTTATTCAAATTATCCCTCAGGCACCGCCTGATCTTGGGATTCTCCCGTTAAGTGAATTTAGCTATGTTCGTAGACTTTCAATTGCTGCTCAAAATTACTTCAATTATCCCTCAGACACCGTCTGATTTTGGGATCCTCCCGTTGAATGACTTTAGCTATGTTCGTAGACTTTCAATCGCTGCTCAAAATTTCTTCAATTATCCCTCAGACACCGTCTGATTTTGGGATCCTCCCGTTGAGTGACTTTAGCTATGTTCGTAGATTTTCAATTGCTGCTCAAAATTTCTTCAATTATCCCTCAGACACCGTCTGATTTTGGGATCCTCCCGTTGAATGACTTTAGCTATGTTCGTAGATTTTCAATTGCTGCTCAAAATTTACTTCGTAAGCACCCCTCCGCATTCCGGACTCAGCTGTCTCCAGTGCCCTAGTTAATCTACAAGGCCGTTTGCCCTTTCAGTTCCGAGGAGACCCTAATAAATCAACCCACCCTCAGCACAACTCGAGTCAATGCCCTGCCTATTTTAAAGCCGGTTTGAAATGAATGTTTTTTTTTTTTTTCTTCCTTTTGTATTATCGTATTACAAGTGTCCGCTCGGCCGACCCATTTATTCAAATGATCCCCACGATAAATAGGTACTTTACCTACAATGAACTCTAATGACAAATTCCGATTACTATCCTAGTCCATGGAATAATTGATAATTGTTTTGTCATGGGATAAATGATATTTATTTTTTTTATCAACTCATGCATTTATTCATATATACGCATACATATGTTATTTGATAATACGTAACATAATTACGGTCCCAACCTCCACACGCCCATCTTCTGTCTTTATCTCCCAACTCATTTCACATTAATCAGAGGCCCCAAGTCCCTGTCAAAACAAACCCGAATGTACTCTCCCATAATTCCCCCGCTAATCGTTTATACATTAATTTTAATGTGTTTTCGTTTTCCATAAGACGCGGGTTAATTTTATTACCCCCTTGAATTGTTATTAGTGCATTGATGACCCAAAACCATGTCCGTAATTTTTTCTCAAAATCAACGCTTTCAAGTGTCTGAAAACGCCAACCTTTTTTCCCTTGGTATCCCTTTTGCAACTACCTTCGCGCCATCAATCTCCTGTAAACTCAACGCTGTTTCTTTGCAGTCCCACGTCATGCTTACGATAGAAGTTCAATGTTTGCTTTTTTTTTCACTTTTCTTACGTAATTTGTCGGTTTTTTCCCTTATTTCTGTTGTTTTCTTTTAAGTGACGCGTATAACTGCCCTCTCCCCTAACGATTTCCACTTCCAGTATGTCTTAACGTAGGATTCTACCAATTTCTCTCAGTCCTCTGTTTGTTCGCGTTACGTTTCTTACCTTTCTTGAAACACGTCCCTCTCGTTTGTCAATGGTTTACGATCCCGTTCGTCACACCCTGCGCATTCCATTCCCATGACGTCATCGCACTACCCTACTAACAGGTTCCCGTTTTTTTCTGTAATAAATCGAGATAGCCCCGCCTGGTCCAAAGTCCATTTCTTTGTCTGTTTAGGCAAACACGCCCACTTGCCATCTCGCATCTTTTGGACCCCTTTGATTTGTGGGAGATTAAATCGAGGCCTACGATTGGTCCACCTCTTGTCCACCTCTTTACCTCACAGAGACATCTGCCTTCAACCCTGTAAAGCTTTATCCACACATCCATTTGATTGTAATTACTTATTTCTCGACTCTAACGCTAGAGGCCTCCGTCTGTATTATCTCAGTAAAAGTGCATTATATCACAAGGTTACCTAATATTTATTTTTTTAATTTTCAATTTCTACGATTTATTAACATATGATGGAGGCGCTAGTATAGCATACTACCAGAATGTATAGGAAATGTCAGAAGTTGGAGGTATTATAACTATTGTACAGTTTTGGCCCTGTTTGCAGGTATTGCCAACAACGGCCGAGACGTGACGGTGGACTTCCCCCAGCAACCAGGATGGACGGGGCAACTGGCCGAGATGGAGAGAGCCACTACCGCCAAAGGTACAAATATCCGTTTTTATTCTTATTTGCAAGACAACCACAGAGATGGGGTTTTTAATACCGGCATATCTTAACACCTAAACCCCTCTTTGAATGCAGAACTCTACCATGTGTGTATCTGTGTGTTGCGTAGAGGTCCCCCCCTCTGCGAGGCAAGTGCTGGGGTGGCGCAGCTGCCTGCGCTGGCTGCGCGTGTCCTCTGGCGCGCCGCTTGCTGCCCACCTGCTGGACGCCCGCCCCCACACCTTCTGGCAGAGCGACTCGGGTCGCGGCAGGGTCAGTACACATCACGTATCATCCATCAATTCCCCGTTGACACGTGCACATGTGCACAAACTATATAGAACATTTCCAACTAACTTACTTTTATAAATCCTTCTTTTTGTGCATTTACTATTGATGACTTATAAAGCATGATTGACAATTTAACACTGCCATTTTATCAATTTAAAACTTCTACAATATTTATACATGAATTGTCATTGAGATATGTACCTATTATTGTTTCTTTGGACAAATTGTATATGTAATTCCTTATTTGAAATTTTAAAAATGTTTCATTAAATATATGGTTTGTAATTAAGTAGGTAGGTATTTAAGTACCTACTTACAAATCTTATGATTTGTAAGGATATTTTGGTTTTATATTATTAAATTAGAGAAAATTGGAAACATACTACTCTTTTGCACGCAAGGTCTTCTGTTCACGGAATTTAGTAGTTCTGTGAACAGAAGATCTTGCATCCAAAAAATTAAGTAAGGGATTTTTTAGTTAGAATCTGTGGTTACTCTTCTTTTCTTACCACCTGTATCTTAACAGAATTCCTTTTCATTGGCTAAACATTGGATTATTGTAACTTACAAATACAAAATGGACGGCTGCCAGCTTTAGAGCTATGACGTGATCTAACCAGATAATGTTCCTTAGCACTGGATCCGCATAGAGATGCAGTCGGGCGTACTGGTGAGGCGACTGGCACTGCGGCTGCAGCCGGACTGTGGCTCGTACTGCCCCTCTGCGCTCGGCGTCCGCGGCTGGGAAGGGGGAGTGGAGGGAGGGGAGGGCCGGGAGCTGCGCACGGCGCACCCACCGCCCCCCGCCCGGCAGGGACCTCTGCTACTGGAGCTTCTCAAGGACGTCCCCGAGGTAACTGCAAATTACTAATTAATAATTATTTACGGCCTAGTGGGCTGTAGTAACAATGATAGGTGATAAAATAAGATGCCAATGAAATGAAATTTTTACTAAAGACATCCAGGGTGAGGAACTAAAGTAAGAATTATTTTATTAAAGACATCTAGCGGTGAGGAACTGAAGTACGCATCATTCACGAAAGAAAAATGTCCATTGAACACGGCCGATGCAATGCTACCCAAATCAATGGAAACATTGAATTTTCAATAATGGTGATGCATTTTTTTTGTGGATTTTTATAACAGTAGGTACCTACTTGCGTATTGAATATGAAACATTTTTTCATAAATTTTTTAATGAAATTAATTTTAGTTGAATTTTTTTCTCCATACTTATAATTTATTTCTGTAAAACACCTCACCGGATATTGTACATCAGAATAGATTGGTGTTCTGGGTAGGTAGGTACTGTAGATAGGAACAATTTTTGATTATTTAATTAATGGAACCATAGTGTACCCGAGATGGGTATCAATAAATGCGTCTCGACATACACTATACCGATTGACTAATTGCTATTTTTCAGTGAGGTTTGGCATCAATCATTATACGCATCAATACACACAATCCCAAGAGCGTGTGTTGAATCCCAAGAGCCTGCAACGGGCAAAAAGCTAATTGTACATACACACTACTTGCTTCATCCACAATCAAACATCAAATCTTAAATATGAAATTAGGCATGCACATCTTGCTTCATCAACATTCAAACATTACATTAAATATATTTTAATTAGTTAAAAGCAAAGTGTTGGCACTCACTCCTTGCTCCATCCATATTCAAACATACATATGTCAATATGTTTGTAGGCACGCACTCCTTGCCTCATCCACATTCAACACCGACTCATACTTTTTTTTTTTACATGTCAGTTTACACAAATATTTTTTGGCTATTAATTGCCAACAGGTAAAAAGCTAGTACTGTCATTAATAATCTTATTTGATAGAACAATATCAGAGACTATCCGCCTTTCAGATAGCATTACCAAATTTAACTGATTAATCAGAATTCAGCTTTAAATTATATACATACTAATTATATTTTCCCCAGTACTATCGGACAATCGAGATAGTCATCAAACAGTGCTGGAACGGTGGCATCGACTGCCGGGTGCACGGACTCATCATCAACGGGGTGCGCTCTACCGAATCTCACGGCGAGTCTCTCAAGGTTCGTCTTGTTCCTTGTATCATTCAGTTCTGATAATCCTCACTATACATTATATGCTAATGAATGTGTTTATTTCCCTCAGGCCATGAGTTTCCTGGCCGAGGAGTGGTGTGACGGAGACGCCACTAACGGCCCGGAGCCGCCCCTCTCCGTACCGGATGACTGTCCCAAGGTGAGACGCTCGCACACTGTACTATGTACTGGGTTGCGCCAAAGTCATCACCCTATTGGAAGATGCTCTCAGTTTTGCAAATGGCATCTTATGTCATAACGACTTTGACATTTGTGAAGTAAACGAAAGCAGAATACACGTTGACAAACCATGGATCACTATACTCCTCATTTTGTAAATATTTTTGAGAAATAATTGGTCGGTGAGTTTGGCTCAACGTGAATTTCGTCATCGATTCTCTGGTCATGTGGCGCCATCTGGGCAAACCTGCCTCATGGCAGGATTCAATGGAAAATCATCATGAGCGATGAGGCAAATTTCCATCCAAGTAAGCAAAAACAGAAATGTGAGTAAGTAAAATTAATTTACGGAAGAATTAAAGGTGATCGACTCTTATTTTTTCGATAACAGAGTCGGCAACACTGTTCCTGACCGCTCAATCTGTCGTTTTGGTGATTTGCATTGGCCCGTAAGATCGCCCGATTTGACCGTTCCAGATAATGAACAAACAGAACTAATTCTGATATGATTTGAGATTTTCACGGCCAAAAGTATTATTGTAATTAATTTTTAGGTTTTTTTTTTTTTAATATTAACTCCACACAGGAGGCCCTGAAGAAAATAATTTCCCTCAGGGCCTATGTCATCTTTGGGGATGCTGTGTGGAGGATCTTTTTATGGAGAGGAAGGAGTGAACATGGGTCTTGAAGAGTCCCATGTTGTAGGAGGGAGGAAACACAGAGGCCGGCAGTTCGTTCCACAGCCGAGCTGTTGAACTTAAGAACGAATCGTAGAAGCGACCCGTTCTCATGTGACAAATGTCAACCGTGTACAAATGTTGGACGCGCGTTTATACATAGTAATTCTGTGAACAGTAGAGTACCTATATAATAAATCTGTATTCAAATTCAATTAAATTTAAATAAACTTCAAGATTGGTGCAAAACTAACAAACTTTATCTCAATATTAGTAAATGCCACATTATAAGATTTTTCAGAACAACACAACCCCTTAACTATCAATACAAAATTAATAATGTTTCTCTCGCCTCTGTAAGTGAAATTAACGATCTCGGCATTATTTTCGATTCAAAATTTAACTTTCTTTCACATGTAGAAACAGTCACCAACAAAGGATTAAAAATGCTCGGCTTCATTCTCCGAAATGGCAGAGACTTTAAAAATATTTCAACACTAAAAATCTTATATTCCTCACTTGTTCGAAGTCAAATCGAATATAATTCTCCTATTTGGTGTCCTTACTTTAAAATCCACTCCGACTCTATTGAAAAAATTCAGCATAAATTCCTAAGATACATTAACTATAAACTCGGTCTACCTATAGAATCAATAAATTACTATCACTTGATGAAAGAATTAAACTTACTTAAACTCTCAGATAGAAGACTTATTTCCGATTTGACTTTTATTTTTAAAATTGTCAATGGTATTATAGACAGCCCTGATATATTAAGCCTAATTACCTTCCATATACCCACTAGAGCCACTCGATCCAAAATTCTTTTTAATTTCAATAACAATATCAGGACTGAGTCATTTAGAAACTCGCTTATACCTAGATTGCATGCAGTTGGCAATGCTTTCTCAGAAGTAGTAGATGTGTTCAACTGCACGGAATATAGTTATAAGAAGGCTATAATAACATACCTCTGTCGTAATTATCAATGTTATTAGGCATAATACCATTCTATTCATAAGTTATCACAAAACCTAAACTATGCACTTACATCAGATATCAGACAGAAGAGTGTTATATACTTAATCAAAACTATAATTTTTCCCAAAATTGTTATGAGATGTCTTACTGACAGCCCTGATTCAATAGAGCTAACTCTTAGTTCTCAGCAAATTCAACCAAATTCAATATTGAAGGTAACAATAACCTCAATACTAAATTACTGTACGGATTGAAAATAAAAATGCTATTGTACCTATGTATACCAGATGTTATTCTTGTTTAATTTTCAACATAATTTCTCAGTAATTATTCTGTTTAACATAATACTGTTTCGTTCCTGTGAACCACTGTAAACATAAATCATGTATATTGTAAAAGCCTTTTACGGCGTCTAAATAAATAAATAAATAAATAAATCAAAGAATTTGTACTAAATAAGTGGGTACTAAAATTACTGCCTACTTAATTATGTATAAACCATAAATAACTTAATTATATATAAATAAATTATATATTTTACACCATAACTTTTTTATGTTCCAAATAAGGAAGGTTATTATGCTATGATGATGGACCCTGTAAAGAAGGAGAAAGCGCAACATAAACAATAGAACCAATTCTTTTTATTCACAAACAAAGTTAGTTCCTTAGAACACCGTGTGTTTTGCGTCACCTTGTACATATACACTGATGTTATATCCCACTTCTTATCCTGCCCAGGTGTACGTATGGGGACTCAACGATCGGGGGCAACTGGGCGGGGTGCCGGGCTCCAAGGTGAAGGTGCCCTCGCTGCAGGCCTCCCTCAGTATGCTGCGCCCCGTGCATATCGCCGGGGGCTCCAAGACTCTCTTCATTGTGTCTCACGACGGAAAGGTAATAACAAACACAATTACTTCAGAAATTGCGAGAATCAGAATCTAGCTCTCCAGAATATATCATTTTATTAGACCATGTCAGATCCTTTTCAAGTGCGAATGTTATATTTCAGCTGTACGCGTGTGGAGAAGGCACGGGCGGCCGCCTGGGGCTCGGTCACACGAGCAACGTGGCCTTGCCGCGTGCTAACCCCTTCCTGGCGCAGCATATCCTGCGTCATGTCGCCGTGCACTCGGGTGGCAAGCATACGCTGTGTCTGACCTCTGACGGAAAGGTAGGCAATATTTACTAGTATTATGTTATGTTGTGTTTCAGCTGTAAAATCAAGAGTACAATATTAAGTTTGTTTGTTTGCTATTTGCAGGTGCTCTCGTGGGGTGAAGGCGAGGATGGGCGCCTCGGGCACGGCGACCTTCGCTCGCTGTGGCGGCCGCGCCTGATCACTGCACTGTCCTCCATGCGCGTGGTGCAGCTGGCAGCCGGCTCGGCGCACAGTGCGGCTGTCTGCAGCCGCGGCCGCCTCTACACCTGGGGCTTAGGCGAGTACGGCCGCCTGGGCCACGGCGACCACCTCACCAGGACCGTGCCAACGCAGGTCGGTAGTTGACTGAGCAGAGCAAAGTCCTGTTTTAAATCGATCTTTGACATTTTATCAGTCTGTAAATGTGCTCGTTACATTCCTGTTCCGGTTCAAGATGGTGTCCTCGTTGGATACTACCTTTTTATCGCACCAGAGTTCGCATGATCATGATTCCTACTACGAGCTTTCAAATCAATATTATGGTACCTACCTGAAGGAAGTTTGAAAAAAGAATTGTCATTGAGATATTGATGTTTCTTTGAAAAAATTGATAATTCCTTATTTGGAACATAAAAAAGTTATGGTGTAAAATATAATGGTTTATACATAATTAAGTAGGCAGTAATTTTAGTACCCACTTATTTAGTAAAAATTCTTTGATTTATTAAATAGGTACTCTACTGTTCACAGAACTACTATGTATAATTAAGTGGTCACTTCTTTTGACTGTAGTATCAACTCTGCTGATGTATAATGTATTGCGTATTTGCAGGTGGAGGCTCTGTCAGGTCAGCGAGTGATCCAAGTGGCCTGCGGCTCTAGAGATGCGCAGACCCTGGCGCTGACGGACCAGGGGAAGGTTTACTCTTGGGGCGACGGTGACTTTGGCAAGCTAGGTTATTATTTTTTTCTTATTTCGCTTATCTTATTGACTGACTGGAAGTGATTAGTTTTGCGGTCAGAAGACCATACAGTCTATTGTGTGTTGCAGGTCGAGGCGGGTCGGAGGGCTGCTCCGTGCCGCAAAACGTGGAGCGCCTCAACGGGCTGGGCGTGGTGCAGGTGGCATGCGGCGCGCAGTTCAGCGTGGCGCTGACGGCGCTAGGCGAGGTGTGGACGTGGGGCAAGGGAGACTACTTCCGGCTGGGCCACGGCAGTGACGGACATGTGCGGCGCCCAGTGCTGGTGGAGGGGCTGCGTGGCCGTCGCGTGGTGCACGTGGCCGTGGGCGCGCTGCACTGCCTTGCCGCCACTGCTGATGGACAGGTACCAAACTAAACATATTGATCCTATGCGAAGAAATGCACGCATCTAAACCAAGAATGGAGAACCTTTTGCTGTAACACAGCTCAATTCATCATGGTAGTTTTTTATGGCTTAATAGTTTTGCATTTAAGTTGTTTTATGTTATACATTGGTTTCATTTCTCGTAAGTTTGTAATATAAATAAAATAAAAACTTGCTTTGACATTTGTTACTGGAAAAGTTTTCTTATACTCAAAATTCGGATCAACAACTGTAGGTTTACGCGTGGGGGGATAATGACCACGGGCAGCAGGGCAACGGCTCCACGGCGGTCAACAAGCGGCCCGGGCCCGTGGTGGGGCTGGGGGCCTACCCCTCCCCCACGGCAGCAGCTGCGAGTAGCGCGGGGAGCACCCCTCCCCCCGCCCCGTCTGCGGGGCTGCTGAGGGTGGCGGCGGGGTCTTCGCACAGCGTGGCGTGGGTGGTGCCCCGGATACTGAACATCAGCGACAGACCGGCTACTCCGCTACCATTTGGACTGCAGAGAGATCCGCTGGGCGCACAGACTTTAGGTAATCATTTATTATATTTCTACTTAAATTCCTGCCCCACTTAATTATAAACCACATACAAAATGCGTAGGATATTTAATAAGAATTTTAATGATATGCACATATTCACATGTAATTTAAGAACCTTTAAAAGATATGTAATGTATTCCTACTGGAAGTTATCATGTTGTTGCTTTGAATCCTTTCCAGTTACTTACCTTCCAATTTATACTCATGTGTTCAATTTAGTTGTAGGTATACATTTATTATATTGTTATTATTGCTATTGTGTAGTGCTTTTATTGATTGCTGCTGTGTTAAAATTTTACAATACATTATGTTTTAAATTTTAGCTGGTTATTAGTATATCAGTTAACTTTAAATTTTTATTTATTTGTGTTCTACATCTTCTATTATTTTTTATTTATTATTTACAATATTGTATTTTTTGTAAATCTCTCAGGCCACGGGTACAGAACCCTTAGTTTTTTTTAATATTTTTTATTATTATTATAATTTTAAGTGAAAATCTGTTATTGGATTTTATCTTTATTATTTAGTTTATTCTTATATATGTAAATAATCTGTTGATTTTCCCAAATAAAAAAACATATATTATATATTGTCTGCTCAGAAGATTCTCATTTCTGAGCACAAACTGCCCCCTGTTTTATATTATGTTTTAGTTTTAATATTCTTGTTTTGTCCTGTCCTGCTGTTATTGTTATTCTTTGTTTTGTCACTTGAAGTGAAATGACACTAAACTGCGCTATATAAATGCTATGTTATTTTTATTATATATTATTTCAAATAATTCATTATGCAATTTGTCCATAGACAAAAAAATCTCAATGAAAATTCCTTTTTCAAACTTTCTTCAGGCCGGTATACCAGCTCCCTGCCTGGTATAGTACTCCATCATATTGGTAATATACTGATAAAGTCCAAATAAACACGCCATGGTAAGACTTGACATTACATCACACTTACGTGAATTTCCAAAGAAAAACAAACAAAAAAAGGTTACATTCACAAGGTCCCATATACTACATATTAATATTAACATAATCAATGTGTATATAGGACGTATGGGATAGCACTAACCTCCCCATATCCTGGAATAAAAATTATTATTATTATTATAAAATGGCCACCGTCTTGAAACGGAAATGGTACATGTAAAAAAATTTGCAGACAGACGAATTGTAAAACGTTTGAGTAAAAACAGGACTCCGTTATGCTAAGTCTTTTGCCTTTATACAAATGGTTTGTGTATTTAGGCATCTACGACAATGAAGAACCGAAGGCGGCCAAGGACGCGCCTGGTACCAACAAACAGAGCCCGCTCCCTTCACTTGCGCAGCAAGTGCTATCTCTGGAGCCGCTGGGCTGCCGCCAGTACGCGCTCTCGCTGCTGCTCAACGCCGCACACATCTTGCAGGTAACCAACACGACTAGCGCAACAGTTAAAAATAACCGGGATACTTACATTCTTCCTTAGTGTCAGGAGTCAAGGATTGGAAACACGACTTGCCAATACTAATAGCCATCCCAAGCCAAGGTGTAATTTACCGTGCTCAGGCTGAATGACACTGGGAAAAAGTGTCACGAACGGTCACATCTAACCGAGTATTTAAACCTTACCTCAGCACTCGGGGCACTGCTGGGGTGGACCTTCTATTTCCCTAGATACTCGTGAGACCAAAAATGGACCAGGGGGAAACCAAGGGGGAGATCACCTCAGTGGACAATCACCTCCCTCTTACGGCCTTCGGAAAACCCAAGAAATACAGGATGACGGGGACCCGCAACGGGACCTGGAAACTGAGTCAAAGCAATGAGGTGAAATGTGAAATAGCACAATGGGCCTCCGTTTTAATAAATAAATAATATATTCTTTCTCTGGTTTCAGGCCCGCTCCCTGATAATAGAAGCCCTGCGGCCGCACTGCGCGCTGCAAGGAGACCCCCCGCTGCCCATCCCCTTGGACTGCGCCAGCCCCTCCGTGACCACCATCCTCGGCACGTCGGGCCCCGCTGTGGGACTGCCCGCGGCCCCTGCCGCCGGGGGGACGATGGTGGGGAGCGCAACCGCTATGGCCGCCAGTGGTAAGCAAACTCCTCACTAGACCTTTAACTACATCCTCTCCTCTCTACACCATAGGTTATTTGAATACTGGATAGTCTCTATAATCTGAATCCACTATAAAAACTGTAAACACTTCCAATCTACTTACGTAAGCGATGAGGGCACGGATGATCCCAGTAATATAGATAATTCTACCTGCGTAATAATGATAACCCGATCGGGGACGTACAAATAAACAACTCATTGGCCAATAAATACTTGAATGAATTGGATGTTACAAAGGGTGCGGGCAGTGATGGTATCTTGCCATATTTTATCTCTAAATGTGCCAAAAATCTTGCATTTCCTTTAACTAACTTATTTAACATGTCTTTAAAAAAAGGAATATTTCCTACAAAATTCAAAGAAGCCATTATAATCCCCATCCATAAAACTGGTTCAAAAAGTAACATTGCAAACTATCGCCCAATCTCAATACTCACAGTATTTAGTAAACTCTTTGAGCGTATTGTGTACGATCAAATTTATATAACTATTGTCCGCAGCATACAAAATCAACAACATGGTTTTTTACAAAAAAGGTCAGTAATATCAAACTTAGTCAACTTTACTGAATACTTAACAAGCAATATGGATAATGGACACCAAGTAGATGTTATCTACACAGATTACTCGAAAGCTTTCGATAAAGTTAACCACTCTATCCTTATTAAAAAATTACACCAATTAGGAATCCATGGCGACTTACTTAGGTGGCTAACTTCATATCTGCAGAAAAGACTACTTAGGTGGCTAACTTCATATCTGCAGAAAAGACTACAGTGCGTATCAGTTGAGGGAACTAAGTCTAGTTTTTTTACTGTGCCCTCTGGCGTACCGCAAGGTTCTCATCTGGGACCATTATTGTTTAATGTATATATATTTGATATTTATAAATGTTTTTTACATGCTAACTACCTTGCATATGCAGATGACAAAAAAATATACTTAGTAATCAAATCTATCAATGACTGAATAAAACTTCAAGAAGACCTAAATCGTCTTTTTGCATACTGTAAATTAAACAAATTAATCATAAACATTTCTAAGTGCAACAAATTATCTTTTACGCGCAACAAAAATAAAATTTCTTTTAATTATAACTTTCATGATACACATATCAATGAAATAGAATCAATCCGTGACCTTGTATCCTTGTGGTACTGGATGTAAAACTAAATTTTATCAAACACATTAACGAAGTAATCAACAAAGCCAATAAAATATTGGGATTTATAATTCGCATATCTAAGCCTTTTCGCAATATTAAAAATATGTATTCCCTTTACACCACGTATATCCGCCCCCACTTAGAATACTGCACACTAATTTGGGCACCGTTCTACCAATGCCATATTGACAGAATCGAAAGTGTACAAAACAAATTTTTTAAACACATAAATTATAAATTCAAATTACTCTTTGCAAATAACACCGAATCCTTAAAATTTCACAACTTTACTCCACTTCAAACACGTAGATTAATATCTGATCAAATATTTTTATACAAAATTCTGAATAACGGCCTGGACTCTCCTGAACTCGTAAATTATTTAAGAATTCACATACCTACCTACAAGGCCAACCAGACAAAAGCATTATTTGCCCGCGTGCAGAACCAACCATTCTACAATCCCCCGTGTATGCGCGCAATATAACACGCTATTTAACAATTCTTAATAATACTCTTGTGAAATACCGAAACCAAGTCAAGCGTACCACCACAAATGTAAATTAAATTAATGCACAGTTATGGAAAAGGTACAACATGAGCATCTCCTGTCCCCATCCCATCTTCCTCTGCCTCTTGCCCTTTCCTATTCCTTCTTCCTTCTAATATATTTATATGAAGGTGGGTGGGAGGAAAACACTACATTATAGCATCTACATTAAAAGGTTCTGGAAAATGTCAAACTCTCTATTATTCCAAAAATCCAGCTGTTTCTTAGCTGCCCCGATACTTGAGCCGGTCTGATATACTTACATCAAGCATTTCAATACGAGTCTTTATTGGGGAGGGTGCTTCCTTCAAATTGCAGTCATTGATCTCCCTATTTGACATGCTTGGGTTTAAGAGATGTTGAAACTGACCAATTTGGCCTTACCCCATGAACCTTCTCGAGGTGGTGGTCAACTTTTTGTCTCAAAACTTCTCGAGCTGTTCTTTAACTACGCTAGTATTGAATGTTCACTATTCGTTTTATAAATTGCCAACTGAAACTGACTATTGATGAGGTCCGGATTATATGAAGGAGGAAAAACAGATGTCGGTATATTCACTCCACATATGAGGCGACTGAGTAATGATTAATACCTGCACTAATACAATTTTGTATGGCATCTGGGATCTAATGTACTGTTTGAATGGAGGATTAAAGTTTGTAGTTCTATAGTTTACCATCTCTTATATTCTTCTGTTTTGACAGGATTAGCCCTCAGCAGCACAGGTATGGTCGCTAGCGGTACCATGATGGCCGCCAGTGGCGCCATGATGGCCAGGAGCGGCTCCACGGCCGCCAGTGTGGCGGGCACCAGCGCCGAGATAGAAGAGGAGGAGGCGGCGAGGGAGGGTGGAGGGGAAGCTCCGGCTGATCTACATAATCTCGTCACCGTAATTATGTCTTATATATTCGGGTTGTGGCTAGCAACCACTGGTATGCAGAAGCCCTCCAGTCTGTAAACGCCTACAGACTGGAGGGCCTTGTTGAAGTATTGTTGAAGGTTAGCTGGCCAAAATACGACAAAGGGAAGATTATAATATATTTATTGTTTTTAAGTTTAATTTCTAGAAATCCATTATATTCAAAAATGATCTTAACCCCATTGTAACGGAAATAGACATTATTGGCGCGAACTGTTTGCAAATAACATACAATAATGACACTTGCATTCTAGCAATATACCGCTCTCCTTCGAATCGTAATATTACACCATTTCTAAATAGTCTTAATAGCATATTATCCAATCTTTCCCATACTAAAAATTTGATAATTATGGGAGATTTAAATATCAACATACTCCCAAACAATTCACATCACCAATGTCATGACTACCTGAACATGTTAGAATTCCATGGATTAATTAGTACCATCAATACACCAACAAGAATAGTCAATGAATCAACTTCATGTATTGATCACATAATGGTCAAAACTAATAAACAAAACAAAAGCATCATTTACAAATCAACAATTACAGATCACTACACAACAATCTTCACTTTGCAATCCGACACCACAAAAAATAGACGAGATCAGTCTCTTATATACAATAATATGTATTAACTTTGAAAATTTAAAAGCCTCAATTAAAAATAAATCTTGGCAAGAGCTTTTCCAAATAAAAAAACTCAGATGATGCATGGATATATTTTGTTGACTTTCTGAAAAATGAATTAAGTAATATGTAATACCACAATTTTTTCAAAAAAAATTCCAAACAAAATTAAGCCCTTGAAATCATGGATAAGTCATTCAATCATCAACTGCATTCGTAGAAGAAACGCACTACACAAAAAAGTGAAAGAAAATCCATATGACATAATAACAATAAACATCTACAAAAGATACAGAAATACGTGCGGTGACGTCATCAGAAAGGCAAAAGAAATCTATTACGGAGTCAAAATCAAAGAAAGCAACAACGATCCCAAAAAAATATGGCAAATTTTAAGAGAAGCCACAAATACACAAAACACTAAAGACAAACAAGACATAAGTAAACTCTGCATTGATGGAGAAATTATTGATACCTCAAAAAACCCAAAGCTCGTTGCGGATCACATGAATAATTTTTTTATTAATATTGGGTCACATCTTGCTTCTCGTCTACCAAATTGTGGGAATGCTCAAACTTCTGAAATAGGACTCCAATTTTCTCAAAGAAGATTTAACTTTCAAACAGTGTCTGGGGAAGAGATTATAAAAATAATGAATTCCCTAAAAAACACGTCCAGTGCCGGAGTTGACGGGTTATCAACCAAGATTTTAAAAACGCTGTCTACGGAAATTGCATTGCCCCTAGAACACTTAATAAACTCTAGTATCACTCAGGGCCACTTCCCCTCAAACCTGAAACGATGTATTGTTATTCCTATACATAAAGCAGGTAACAAGACAGACATAAACAACTACAGACCTATAACTCTACTAACTAGTCTATCTAAAGTATTTGAAAAGGTTATCAATGCACAGTTGGTAAAATTTCTCGTGTGCCATAAACTGATCTCAGAAAATCAATACGGGTTTCAAGAAAACAAGAGTACCTCAGACGCTATTGCTGCTGTCACTGATTTCATTGTTAAAAACCTTGATAAAAGCAAAAAAATGTATTTCAATCTTCTTAGACCTTTCTAAAGCTTTTGATACAATATCGCACAGTAAATTAACAAATAAACTTGAAAAAATCGGTATTGCGGACAACGAACTTAAATTCTTTAAAAGCTACCTTAATGGGCGTAAGCAACAAGTTAAAATAAATAACATATTAAGCAACACCTGCTCAACTAATTATGGTATACCACAAGGAAGCATATTAGGACCGATTTTGTTCCTGGTGTATATTAACGACTTATGTAACATTAATATTCAGGGGAAAATAGTTAGTTTTGCCGATGACACTGTTCTTCTGTTTGAAGCTGACACTTGGCCAGCTGTCTACAAAAAAGCTGAAACGGACATAAGCATTGTAAAAAAATGGTTGGATACTAATACGCTCACACTGAATGCCGAGAAAACCAAATACATCACATCAAGCATTAATATTACAGGTCAACCTCATGACGATGCCTCTATTAGAATACACACATGTTTGAATTCTGAAGAATGTTGTCAGTGTCCCTACATTGAGCGCACTGCTCAGATAAAGTACCTCGGCCTCACCATTGATCCATACTTCAAATGGAATCTTCACACTCAAAGTATTGCAAACAAAATAAGAAAAACCATGCACTTCTTCAGAACGATACGAAACTTCCTCAACTTACAACACCTGAAAATGGTTTATTTTGCACTCTGTCAATCTATTATTGAATATGGTATCATAGCGTGGGGAGGTGGAACTTCATCTGCACTAGACCCAATCATAAGGGCACAGAAAACTATTATAAAAATAATTCTTAGGCTTCCTCTAATTACTAACTCGAACTTAATCTTTAATATTATGAATGTGTTTGATGTTCGGCAGACATACGCAAAAACAATACTCACTCACCTATACACAAATAAACATACATACTACGAAAAAAGATCTAATACTCGCTGTACTCGAAGCAATAACAAAGACTTACTTCAAATTCCTGTAACGCACACTACTTTTGGACAACGAAATTTTAGATATCTTGCGACTAGACTTTATAACATTCTTCCTGATAAAATAAAAACATGTCATTCACAAAAAAATTTCAAAGATAGCGTAAAAATTTGGATTAAAAGTAATGATAGGGCCTTTACCGGTGCACTCATCCAAATTCGCAGTCATTGATGCAACCTAATTATTGTATGTATTTTCATATAATAAGGAAGTTGAGTCCATTTTTTTTATTTTTTTTTATCAATGTTCGCATTCAAACTTAAATACGAGTATTTTTTTTTTTTTTTTTAAAGTTTGTTTTCATAGTTAAATTAATTCTCAAAGTTTGAATTTTATTAAGCCCGCCAAAACGAGCGGAATCCGAGCGGTAAGAGGCGGGGGTGGGTGTGACGTCATTCAAACTGTAAGAACCACGTCGCTTTAAAGATTTTGTATGGAAAAAAAATTAATTCTTCAATAAGGAATTCCAGTAATTTTTTTACCAATGGTAACCGTCTATTAGAATTGATGTTATTAAAAAAAAAAGAAAATTGATTAAGATTTCATAGTTAAATTAATATTTTAAGTTAGAATATTTGATTTTCAAGCCCGGTACGGTATTGTCGTCGCTATTTGTTGACTTGCCCCGCGCGAATTCAGGACCACCGCGCAGAAATGTAAAGACCAAAAGTAAAATAACGGTTTACAGCCCAGTTCACTGTGAGACTTTTCTGAGCGGCCGGCGGCCTGAAGTGTATCACATGTTATGTGACATGTATAATAATAAAAACTTCTAAGTTATGCAATAAACAACATATTATTATAAAGCACTATACGAATATGTATCTTTAGAAACCCATTTCATATAATAATAACAACAAATACGTACATATATTTGACAAACCCAAATAAACTTTGGCCTATACACCTCTCTCATCTAAACCGACCATCTCTCATGTAATAGAAAGAGATGCACCATAGGTGATTCGCTGTACGTACAAGTCACGACACATGTGACGTCAGAATTCTTTCGACCAATCGTGGAGCGTATACACTCTATTGCTATTGAATGCTTTTTCAAGAACGTTTAACTAATTCTAAGAATAATAATATAGAAATATATTTATATATTTAGAATCGATATTTTTTGATCTACATGAATATATTTTTTATAAGTCAAAATATTTTTCACTCAACTTCCTTATTGTAGGTATATTATTAGGACTAGAAACGAACTTGGTAAATGATGTATTGATATTGATGCTACCTAACTATTGAGTGTTCATATTTTTATATAATTGTAGGTACGTTATAGTACTATAAATAAACTTGGTAGATAGCTGCCTCAACACAGGCTAAGCCTAGTGAGGCGGGCTATGATAAACCTTAACATATAACTACATTAACATTTCTATTATTTACATTTATTTTACCTACTGTTTATATATTAATTTCCATTGATAAAATTATATACTCTTCTAATTTATAAACCAATGTACACAAAACAGTCTTACATGTATTTCCATAGTTATAGTTTGAAAATTTGTCACAATAAAGATATTTATTATTATTATTATTTCTTTTATAGACTCAATAATATTATTATTCAATTTATAAAAACAGTTTATTTATAAACAAGTTCTGCTGTGTAATTATTATTACGTGTGACAGCTGTTTCGCCCTCTGAAGGCATTATCAAACTGTGGCATTATTATTTTAAATGAATTAATTGTGAATTAACACAAATTCATCAAATAAAATGTACTTTTACCCGCTGGAATTTGAACCCGCTACCTTCTGACTGTGCAGTCGAGAGCCTTCGAGATAAAATATAGACTGCTTCGAGAAAACTTCACACGTTACTTATAATAAATCAATAAACTTATTGGCAACATGCTCGACTCCACGCAAGGTAAAATCGGGAAGAGATCTTAAATAAGTGTTTAATAAGTATGCTTTTACGTTATTTTTCACTAGAGTACAGCACTGGTTTCGCCCCAGCTTTGCCGTGTCCTAGTAATTATAATATGCCATTTGTGATTGTAGAGTTCGGTGAGCAGCCCGCTGAGCGCGTCCATGAGCTCGCGGCATTCGGCGCGCATGTCAGCCAGCGCCGTGTCTGTGGCAGCCGCCACCATGCCGTGCCCGCCGCACGACGCGCCTCTGGTCAGCCTGGACGACTTCACATCGCTGCTGGGCGAGCGTGAGGCACGCGCATTGCTGGACCTGCTGCGCCTGGCTGTGGCGGGCCGCGTTGAAGCCCCCAACGCTGTCAATGTGCTCACCAACGTGCTGCAAGGTAACACACCAACTTCTCCAGCTTAGGTCAATTGGACATTAAACTTAAAATTATATAGCGGAAATCCCCGGAATTGCCCGGGCTTTACATAGACTTTTTCGAAATCAGATGTAGACAATAATTTTCCTCTTATTTTGAAAGTCGGTTGTACGAAATTTCACCAAGAAGTAATAAAATTCTGCTTTAAGGGTGAGAAAAGGGGAAACGTGTGCAAATTTGATCGATTTCGGATTAAAACTGACTTTTTAGAAACAAACGACCCTCTTCTTTGTTATTATTATTATTATTATGTAATAAGCAGGCAGCATTCTGCTGATGCGCTCATATCTGACTTCACAACAAGTTTGCCAGTAATTGAGTTGTTTTAAGTTTGAACTAAGTCCTTTCTTCTCTCCAAATGTGAATCCAATATAGCTTTGAATTGATTTATATTTGTTGCATCGATGACATGTTGTGGGAGTTTGTTCCAAGCATCCACTACTCTATTTGCAAGGAAGTGTTTTCTAGGATTAGATGCAAAAGGTGTCCACGGAGATTTATATTTTTATTAGTAGTGAAGATTTCTTGGATGCTAGGGCAACTGTAATGTCCAGATAAAATTTTGAAAGTCTCGATCAAGTCACCCCTTTCTCTTCTTTCTTGTAAGGTTGGTAATCTTAGTTCCTTGATATTTTTATTTATATAAAATATAAATAAAATAATACAACGATAATTTCATATAGAAAATTATACAAATCGAAATAATGGCCAAATTCTTTGGTCTTAATAAATAATGTATGTTGTTTGTGTTGCAGCCATGTCAGCGGGAAGCGAGGTGGTGCAGGACGCGGTGCGTGAGGCGTGCGTGCTCGAGCTGGAGCAGGCCGGAGCCGCGCCGCCCGCCCCGCCGCCCGTCACGCAGGACTCGCCGCACCCGTACCCAGACGACTGCTGCCTCACCGGTGAGCTAATAACCAAGTGATACCTTCAGCTCCCCAGATGGTACATCCCGTACTTGAGTCGCGGGTAGTAACTGTACTTCTCTGTGTGCACCACTTTATTTTACATTTACACATTTTCAGTGAAAATATTTGCTAATATATGTGTGACACATATACGTCCGTGTAACGGGATAAAAGTTACCAAAATCGCCTTTAATGTGCTTTCTTAAAACACAATGTTTTCTGTAATTGAATTATTATATATTGATATAGTGCTTACTTGTAGAGATAAAATCCCTACTAGGTCTGAATAGCCAGGTACTCCCCTCCTTTATCTCTTGAGCCTCCCAAAATAAGGCGATCGGGACGCCATAGTCCCACTCCATTAAGTTATCAACTTTGTCCACAGGTGAGGTCCGCATACCAGGCGCGGTAACTCTACGCGTGGAGTTCGACCGGCTCTGCAGCACAGAACGGCGCCACGACCCACTCACGCTGTCGGACGGACACGCGCACGTGCTGGCCACGCGCTCGGGCAGGGACCCGCCCGACTGGGCACCCGACGTCATCATACCCGGTACATATATCACACCTTGACAATAACTGTAGAAGGTGGAAATAAATTTACTATGGCAACACTGTGTGACGCCGATCTTGGAACAAATTATTTTATATACAGATGTGAAGATAAGTGGGCTTCTGAATTTTATTTTTTGCTTTTAGTTTCTTCCACAGTTTTTATTTTGATTTAACTCATAAAATATCTTCTTTGATATTAAAAAATTTCCATGCAATTGCAAAAAAATAATAACGAGTCACATAGCACGGAGAAGATAATATTCTTATTAAAATGACAGATGAAGCTTATCACACACACTCATCACAACCAACTGCAAAACGATTTAAACGAAATATATCAATGGACAAATGATTGGCTTCTTAAACTCAATGTCGAAAAATGCACTGTCCTACATATTGGAAAAACTAACCCTACACTTGCCTACAAATTTAATGGAACACCTCTAAAAGCAGTGACATTACAACCAGACTTAGGAGTTACTAAGTTACTAGTTCTAATTTCTATAAATATATATAATAGTTTTTTTTATAATCTAAAACTATAATTTTAAAACAAAGGCGTAATTGCGTTTCTCTGTAAAAACAAAAGAAACAACATTTAAAGCCCTCATTTCAGGTTTCTTAATAATGTGAGATATTATATTCAGGTTTATTCGGTGTATTTAATGAAATAACGATGACCCTTTTACTTTTCATATCTGCTTTAATTGGCTAATGTCAAAGCCGTCAGCAGGCGGTAAATTCAAACTTAAGGAAAGCACTCCTAAAAACCATTCCCTAAAGATTTCCAAATATTCTACGAGTAACTGGACCATAATACTTTTTTACTTTTTGTTTTTCAGGCGATACCCTAAAATGGCACTTTTCAAGTGATGGGTCAGTCAACGGGTGGGGCTGGCGCTTCGTCGTACATCCTGTCATGGCTTTCCACAACCCCAACGTAAGACTTGTAGCTTGTTCACCCACAACTAAACTCCATTATATTATGGACGAGGTATCATTTGTTTGGGCCTTTTTACAATTATTATACCCCGTGTATATATAGGACGTGGGATCTGACCGCGGCGTGCTGTCCCGGGCATGTGTGGAGATGGCCATTCGACTGCTGAGCACCCCCCTGCCCGCCACGCACCCCCTCACCCCCCGGCTCACGGCCGCCTTACTGCACTGCCTGCTGCTGCCGCGCCTCAGCGGGTCGCAGAACGCTTGGGCGGCCCGCAAGCTGCGCGCGCAAGTGTCCGCCGGCGCCGCTGCCCCTGAGAGCGCGGCGCGGCTGCTGCCCGCGGCACTGCTTGTGCAACACGACTACGAAGAGCCGCTTGTCCGCCAGGGCAGTCAGCTCATGCACTCGCACTACTTCAGGGTGAGATGCTGACGTTACTGCTATTTCGCTCATTATTAACACCCTTTCTAAGGGCTTCTACATAGGAATAAAATTTCTTCTAAAAAAAAGAAATGGATTCAGTTATGTATAAAAATACATAACTGAACCACCCCAGCAACAATCTTTTGTATCTATTTAGTGATAAATTGAAGATGTCCACTGACTCACCATAATTACTTCCCTCCAGCAGTATTCTGGGCAATGATAAGTACATATGGTAGTTAGTCCCAGAATTTCTGCACTGCCATAAATCCCGAATTCTAGTATTACATAGTGGAATCTGAAAGCTTATCAAAGCAAGCAATTCTGAACTATCAAATGAACAATTTAGAATTTTAAGTACAATCCTTCTGTCTGACAATTTAAAAGAGTGTTGTCTTTCAAGAAAATTGCTGGAATACCCTTTTTAAAACTTGAAAGTGTAAGAATTTATTTTGTATTCTTTCAATAGTTTGTACATGAATATTGTAATATGGATAGATGTTGTTAAGTGACTCAAATCTCTGTTATAATGCATTGTGTTTTCGAAGGAGCTGGCGGCGCTGGCATGCGCTCTGAAGCTGGACAAGTCGCTGTGCGTGGGCCCCGAGGCTCCGCGTTGGGGCTGGCTGCGCAGGTACTGCCTCGCCATGCGCACAGCCGAAGCCCTAATCAACAGGTAACCCTTCTCACTCTCTAATAAATATACAAATGGACTCAAAAATAACCAAGGGGTTAACATATAACAATACTCTGAACATTGCAGGACTCCTCTGCCGCCTTCATTCTGCACCGATGTTAGGAAGCGCATCGCGGAGCTGGGGGCCGACGGGCCCGAACCGGAAGGCCCCGTACCCTGGGAGGACCACTCCATCCTCAGCAAGCAGCACGACGAGCAGCTGCTGCAATGGCTCAACAAGTCAGTCTGTCTCTCTCTGTTCTTTGGATAAACAAGAGTCCGTGTCATCTACTAGTACTCCATTGTGTGTGTCTGTGTGTGTTGCAGGAGACCCCAGGACTGGTCGCTGTGGTGGGGGGGCGGGGGCGGGGTGGTGTACGGCTGGGGGCACAACCACCGCGGGCAGCTGGGCGGCGTGGAGGGCGCCAAGGTGAAGCTGCCCGCTGCCTGCGAAGCGCTCTCTGCCTTACGCCCGGCCCAGCTCGTGGGCGGCGAGCAGACGCTGCTGGCCGTCACACACGACGGGAAGCTCTACGCCACAGGTACCTAACTTCACTTTCATCAAGCATATTAGCTTTGCAATATAAAATTATTCCCACCCAAAGGTGGCTACGCGTAGGTACATGCAGAATGGACAGAATTACTGCCGCTGCTCACTTTTTAACGCTGAAGTTGTTTTGTTTTGTATGATATTTTATATTATGAACTTCATATAATCGTCTTGTAATTTTAGGGAGTCAATGTGCAAGTGAGCCCAAGAGGCAGCCTCTATTTCCCAAAGCATATAGCCCTCACTAACCTAATATGTTTATATTTTAGGTTATGGAGCAGGAGGAAGACTTGGAATCGGTGGAATCGATTCTGTTTTGGTTCCCACTCTGCTGGAGTCAATCCAACATGTGTATATTACAAAGGTTAGTCCTACATCGTAGTACCACATGTGTTACTAATTCACAAAACACTTCTAATTTAATTCTATTTGGTTACAATTGTGTGTTGTCTGCGCAGGTGGCCTGTAACTCGGGAGGAAAGCACTGCCTGGCCATGACGGCCGAGGGGGCCGTCTACAGCTGGGGAGAAGGGGAAGATGGAAAGCTCGGCCACGGAAATAGGGTGTAAGTTATTTATTTTTTTGTTGACTCTACACAGTTTTCAAAGCTTAAAGGTTAAAATTCCATCGCAAAAGATTCCAGGTTGAATGATATTAGATCACTCACACGTGAGCGATCGCTGAGTACGGTCGTAAAAATGTTACTCACATGTGAGCGAAGAACGCTGGACTGGTTAAATGTATATAGCTTGATCGACCACCATAACACGGGCATGTGCCTAGCATGGTGGTCGAAAAATTCCTCAATGCATGTAACTAATAATTTTATAGAATAAAGAAACTTTAAAAAAAAAAAAAAAAAAAAGTGTTAAAGTGAACTTTTTCCTTGTATGTTTTGCAGTCAGTACGACAGGCCCAAGTTGATCAACGCGCTGGTGGGTATCGAGGTGACGCATGTGGCGTGCGGGGGCGCACACTCGGCGTGCATCACGGCAGCCGGGCAGCTGTACACCTGGGGCAAGGGGCGCTACGGCCGTTTGGGCCACGGGGACTCGGAGGACCAGCTGGTACCAAAACTGGTAAGTCCGCAATCTAAAAGTGTGTACAGTTTACCCAGGTTTGCAGTTGAATAAACCGACACGTGTATGTTGCAGGTGGAGGCGCTGTTTGGGTACCGCGTGGTGGACGTGGCATGCGGCTCGGGCGATGCGCAGACACTGTGCGTTACTGACGATGACAACGTCTGGTCTTGGGGAGACGGGGATTATGGCAAACTGGGTGAGTCGTCAGTCCACTAATACCCTTTTGTATGTATTGTATTGTTTTATTTGTTAAAAAATCGGTGTTTGTAATGAAAAATTTTGTTCCACTAAATTAAATTTCTACATTACATTGTACAAAAGTGTTTACTGTTTTTGTTTATGGTTCCAGGGCGCGGTGGGTCTGATAATTGCAAGGTTCCACTGCGGATAGAGTCCCTGGCGGGGCTGGGAGTGGCAAGAGTCGAGTGTGGCTCACAGTTCTCTGTGGCGCTGACCAGGTCCGGCAGTGTGTACACTTGGTGAGTTGTGTTGTTATCTTCAATGCGTTTTGTGTTGTATCCAGAAACTAGTTATAGAATGGCTAATGAAAATGTATTATTTGTGTTTGCAGGGGAAAGGGTGACTACCACCGGCTGGGACACGGGAGCGCAGACCACGTGAGGAGGCCCAGGAAGGTGCACGCGCTGCAAGGCTACAAGATCATATCCATCGCCACAGGTAACCAACAAACAACACATAATAATCTATAATACATACATAGCTACACGACTCATGTATCGTCAATAACTTGCATTAAATAATAACTTATACTAATACAGCATTAAACTTTTATGAACCTAAAATATTTTAACTGATTTCTTTTGTGTATTCAAAGGTACTTGCTCCGTAAATAAATATAATAACTTGTAGTTCTGTGAACAGTGGACTTCTTGTCCAAAAGAGTGTTATTATTGTGAAATCACCACACATTTCTGCGTAAATCAAATTTTCACGGCTGATTACCGTCGTGGCCGGCCCTTTTTTTTTTTTTTTTTTTTTTTATTGTGAATACCTCACAAGAGTCCCAACTGCTCCCGTCTGGAGCCAGTGAGACTATGGCATCCCCAATTGGGGGATGTTGTGAGGCTGAAGGTAAGTGGGGAAGGGAAAGAGGAAGGTGGGGAAGTACCTGGCTATTCAGATCTAGTCACTAAACACGGCTAAAGCCATTTGGAGCAACGTTTCAATTCTGAATGGTGGTCTTACACCAGGGCGATACTGGTAGTATCTTCCACTCTGGAATAAATTCGGAAATTAAATTCGGATAACGTTAAATTCGTAAAAATACTATATATTTCCACTTAAATCGAGATTTCCCAGCTGATTTCCGTCACATCCCGCCTTTGAAAGTCATTTATTTGTAAAAATATGATGTATTTCTGCGTAAATTAAATTACGATTTCTGTCGCGGCCGGCCCTTTAAATTCAGAAATTTGTAAAGATTCGATATATTTACACGTAAATCGATTTTTCTCGGTCGATTTTCGTCGGCCGGCCTTTTAAATTCAGATATTTGGTGTAAATTCGTAAAATTAAGACATATTTTCGCGTAAAACGAATTTTCTCCGCCCTTCAAACTCGAATATTCGAAATAAATTTGAAAAAATATGACATTTAAGTGGAAATATATTCAGATTTACAAAATAATAATACTAATTAGGAAATGTATAAAAAAAAAAACTAACTAACCGTCTCAATTTAAAAAATGCAATCAAGAAAGTCCAAATAAACACAACGATTTCACATTTGAAAAAATAATCTTTTTACTGAACCATTAAAACGGCTACCATCTTGAAACGGAAAAGTAATGTACAAACAATTGAAATGCAAAACAATCTAGTTAAAAAAAGTCAAGACAACGCTTGGATCTTCCAGAATGCGACTTTTACATATTGCTCAATAAAATTTAGCCTTCAGGCCCGTTCCCACAGTTCGTATTTTCAAAGTTAGCGTAGTTTCCCACATTTGCACATTCGACCCTACAATAAAACAATTGGCCTGGTATTTTTATAAAAATATTATCTTGTTTGTGTATCATTTATGATTTAAGAATTCGTGACATTTTACTTCAAGCGGCAGCGGCTTTCAAATAGAGCTGTTCGCTCTCCATTTTATGATCACCCTAGTTAAACCATTATGCCTAAAAATATTTGCCAATACCTTTCCCACCCATAGTAATAAAAACCCCAAATAAAGTTTCATCTCCCTTAAAATAATTACTTTAAAATATTTGTATTGTTTAAGTCATGTCTGCATTATTTAGGATAGTTAAGTGCATTATTTTTTATGTTTAAGAATGTTGTTTGCCGACGAGCGGGTGGAACAACTTTATTTTGTAATATGTCCTTCAGAATTTAGTTTAAATACAGATACCTCCCAGAAAAAAGGGAGTATTGATATAACTGGTAGGTACAGGCGTACTTACGCAGGAGGGCAGTATTGATATAACTGGTAGGTACAGGCGTACCTACGCAGGAGGGCAGTATTGAAATAACTGGTAGGTACATGCGTACCTACGCAGTCAGTCGTGAGATAATTACTAGGTTTATGTAAACCTAGAGAAAACGGAAGAATAAAGGAAACTAGACCTTTATTTCTTTCAGTTTAAGTTTGAGCAGAGGAAAATAAGATCCTCTGCAATTATATTGTGAATTAATAAATTTATATGTCAAGAAGAAGAAGTGTTTTCCTGTATTCCATCTGACGGCGTGTTCTCGTACCACGATAGCAGAAACAACGCTCAATGAACATGAGGGAGAAGTAAAAATGTTTGGATGTGGAAATGTCCGATATTCCTGATTCTCATTTAGTACTTAAAAGCTTACAAATATAACCTTAATGTTCTCACGCGAGAATGTACGGCGAGTGATATGGTGAAGCAGGCCAAGCTCACATATATATATTATCAGATTATAGTTGATGTTTAGTTAGCTGGATTTGATTTAATGTGTCTTATTATGTGTTGTAGGATCCCTCCACTGCGTTGCATGCAGCGATGCCGGGGAGGTGTTCACCTGGGGCGACAACGACGAGGGCCAGCTGGGAGACGGGACCACTGCCGCCGCCCAGAGACCCCGCCCCGTCCTGGCTCTGCAGGTAGTATCTTGCATTATGGTTTGAAATGGGTTTTGTGTTAACAGTAATGATAATGAGTGTATTCTGTTCCCCAGTCCAAGAAGATCAGCATGGTGGCGTGTGGCTCTGCCCACACGGTGGCACTCTGCCGGGAGACCCCCCGTGTGCCCCGCACCCCCTGCCTGCCGCCCCTGGAGCTGCACCTCCTGCACTCGCTGCCCGCCCCCGCACTGCTCAACAGGCTGGTGAGCTGTCAATCTTTCTGATGCGTTATATATGTGCGCTCATATGTATATGCTTATGTGTATTCACCATAAAAATACATTTCCTAGAAAATAAATGGCTTACCTTTTTTGTTTAAAATTATTCACTCCGAACTAGACTTGTGAACTTCTGCACCTATTCAACTTTAAAGTACCAAATCGAGCAACCAGGCAAATTATATTATTCTGCAACAATAATTCCGGGACTAACTATCACACGCATACACTTATTTCTCATGTTCAGACACTTGGATTACTATCGACATCTTAATAATATGTATATACAAATTCTGGAAAGGAGACGAATGAAAGATGTTTGTGGTATCCTAGCAGCGGCTTTATTGAGTTAGTCAGATTACAGATTCCAAATAAAGTAGCCAGAATAGTCACAGTTGTTGCTGATGATAAATGGCAATCTCATCATGGCAGTTGTTGTGCATCACGATGGGATGCTCGTAGGTCACATCACGGTGGGATGTGAATCCGTGGTCCATGATCAAAGCGATGAAGTTGGTGGCTCGACAACACGTCGGTGGAGATCGGACTTGCAGGTGGTGTTCATCACTGGTGAAGACCATGGGTCTGGTACTCCAGTGTGAAGTAAGCCTGACTGCTAGGTACCGTAATGTGGTATTTATATGGTAGTCACATGCGCCTAGTAAAATCTAGAATCTTTCTGGCCGTAAGTAGGTAGGCTGGCGGATTCGCTATTATTCTAGATAAGTATTACGCTGCTCTCGAAGATCTCGGGCGCTCAATGTACTTTCGCTGCGCGTCTCGTAAGTTCCCATACGATGCAGGATGCATGTATCGATGTTCTAGATCTTTCTAGGAAGTACCAGGTATTATTCTAGTGGCTGCCTTTACATATTAAATGCACCTATATATATACCATGTCTTATGTTTGTCCCATGTCTCTTGTTGCCGCATCATGCAGTCAATCATGTAAAAGCCCAACAGGGTGTTCATAATTAATAACTAAATATCTTACTCTGTGTGTTTTATGCTCAGGTACTGCTGCATCAGGCCGCAGAGATGATTATACCCGTCATCTCCATGCTAGCCGCCAAGACCATAGAGAGGCTGCGCTCACTGCTGCCTTACCACGCTAAGGAGGCCGCCTTCAGGAAGGTTCGTTTCATCTTCTCTTCTGTTCTGTTCGATGCTGTACACCCATTCGTGCCTTGGTAAACAGTTCCTTGATCTGTTCCCAGGTGGTGATGAGCACCATGGTGCGCGACCGGCAGCACGGGCCCGTGGTGGAGTTGCGGCGACTGGCCCGCCGCGCACGAGTCGGCCCGCAGCCCTCGCGTTCTGTCTTCGCTCAGATGGTGCAGCGCCTGCCGCTGCTTACGCACGAGGCGCTGGCCTTGCCGCACCGCGTCTGGAAAGTCAAATTCGTAGGTGAGTGCCCCATTGTGCCTCGGTTCCATAAATAAGACCTTCAAGGAAATTTATTCATTTATTTTAAAATAGTATATTACAGCAAAAACATAAGCCGCTCATCTCACTAGGGAACTCCTGTGTTGAGATGTGCAACCTCACAATTATATTAAATATATATATGTATGAACTCAATATAATATTGAGCACACAAACCTAGGAAATGATCACAAAAAAAACTACAGTTATTAAAGAAAATTACAGCTGGGCAGAGTATAATTACTTTGCAGGTGATCATCAAATCGACTCTGGACTCCATTTTGATTTTTTTACATTTGAACAGTTCCCGTTAAAGACTAGTTTTAGTTCTTGATCAAATTGTGATCAACTGTCAATAAATAAATGAAGATTGTGTTCTCTATTTGATGGTCATCAAAAAAAATATTATGAAGTTGAAACATTGGGAGGCGGGTATGGGTACCACCTTTCCCATGGGTCATCGACAGTGATTCGCTATGTTTGGTGACTTGGCAGGGGTACTCGGGTTCATGGAGTGAGGTGTGTCCAGGTCTTGGCGGCGGCCAGCTGCATGGCGGGCCGAATCGAAAGAGGTCGATTTGGGGAGACCCCTTGACCTCTCCAGCTCCATCGTGTTGCATCGCAGCGGGAGGGATAGATTCGTAGGTCACTCACTCCTGGACACTGGCCCCTAGATTCCTGTCCTTCCTTTCCTTATATTAACCCCACACAGCATCTCCAAAGATGACTGTGTTAATGAATGTGAAATATGATGAAATGTGTGCGGCTGGAATCCTTTGTCCTCTCAAATTCTTCTAGAATACACTTTAACACTATCCCATCATATGTTTTGGGAGGAATACTAAGCGAATCTATATGCAGAAAGTATTATGGGACTCATTCACTGGTGAGTACATAGCATTGGGTGAATGAAACCACTACGTCATTATTCGCATTACAGAGCCATCGCTACAACTACAGCAGCCTCCGTCCATTGCACGCAGCCTCTAGAATTGTTTTCTCCAGCTATGTTTATGCTTGTTGTGTTGCAGGCGAGAGTGTGGACGACTGCGGCGGCGGCTACAGCGAATCCATTGCAGAGATGTGCGAGGAGCTGCAGAGTGGTGCGGCCCCGCTGCTCATGAGGACACCCAACGGCCGCGCCGACCAGGGAGCCTCGCGCGACTGTCTGCTGCTGGACCCCAGCGCCTGCACCGTGCTCAACCTCAACATGTACCGCTTCCTGGGTAATGCGTATACACATCTGCCTAACCTCATTCTACATACCAATTCTACATATTTTTTTTTACATTAGGAAAATATTTTTTGACAATAACAATCTTCAAAAACAGACCATTTTTTTAAACCTGAAAGACGGGACATAATACATGGGTGCAATTTTTTGTTTATTAAATATAATTTTTTAAGAAAGCCAGCCGGTTCAGAACAAGATGCCAATTCGTGGGAATATCCCCAGATTATGTATTTTGTGATGTGGGGAAAATGCGGGGATTCTACAATATGAGAACTGACTTAACTTATACCGATTACAAAATCATTTCCTGGTTATCCAACCATATTGAAAAATAATGTTTACAATTACAAGTAAGAATAAACTGTAATTTAGTTTCCTTTCGCAGCATGTTTCAAACAAATTTCTATTTTTTAATCCTGAAGAAAAAAGAAAATCCAAAAATGAATGGATAATAAAAAATAAATGCAAACTTACCTAGAATTTTGTTTAATTTTGGATAAAGGAACTTGTGGGTATTTTAGAACAGACGCATTGGCAATCCTGGTTATAATATCTGTCAAATTTCTATGATTTTCTACGGCTTATAATATATCGCCCATTCAAAGACTACACGTAAAATAATTAATCGGGCGAAATACATTGGATTCCTCAACGACGAAATATAGAATTGTCTTTGATTTGATTGATGTAATGTAAGTTAAATGCAATGACATTGGCAAGTTTGTCCGCGACTGACAGCTCATAACACAAGTTCGCACAGTAAACGCCGCGTCATCTCTGAACGATCAAATCATCTAATTTCAGCCATCTTTTAAATCATAAGATTACTTTATAATTTCACAAAACAATGTTCGCAAGAGTGAAGTAAATGATGTCATCATAAAAAAACCAATGGTCAAATGTCAAATATATTTGCATAGATGTCAAAAGCAACTATAATAGTGTTGCTGTATATAAAAATAAAATCAGTGTGGAATTTTATAAAAAATATATCGAAGACAGGACACTTTTATGTTGTGACGTCACAAGGTAAAAAACGGGTTTATTTATTTTATTATTTTATTCATTATTTTATTTATTATTATACATCACAGGTCACCTCTTGTTAATTAATTAATTTATTTATTAGGACATTCACAGTACATTTTACTACATGATATATGGTTCTAAGTATTGAATTATACATAGTTAATATACCTATTACGTATGTCTTTAAAATATCCTGGTAATATCGTCTGGGATAAAAATTATAGTTCATAATCCTTTCAAATGATATAGGTATAAGTAATTAAATTACAAAGAATATTAAATAGGATGAAAGTGTGTGGAGAGAGGAATGTCACGAATTGTAATAGACTATTAGAATCTCTTGTTCTGTAACAACAAGTGGACACTAAACAACAATTTTAGTAAAGCATTTGAAAAGGTGCAACATCACATACTTAAATCTAAACTCCGGTTGTAGGGTACATATTGAGTTTGGTGTAAGGATTAATTTTGTAATAATCTTATATATTTGAGGTCATAAGTGGGGTCCCTCAAGGGTCCCACCTCGGACCAATATTATTTCATTAATGATATTGTAAGCAAATGTAAAGATGATAAGGTCCTACTATTTGCAGACCTTATCTGTCTCTCTATTCACCTTTCACTTTCAGATAGCCTTAATCATTGTTTTGTTTTCACTCGTATATATATATATATATATGTTGTTGTGCATCATTGATATTTGTTCTTTGTATTTTTTATGTGTACAGTGTTAATAAAATAAAAATAGAATATACTAATGTAATGTTGATTATCTGTATGGCAGGCGTGCTTATGGGTATAGCCATCAGGACGGGGTCCCCGCTGGGCCTGCACCTGGCGGAGGGAGTGTGGCGCCAGCTGGGGGGGCAGGCACTGCGCCCTCGCGACCTAGCGGAGGTGGACGCCGGCTTCCTGCCCGCGCTGCTCTGCATACGCGACATGGCGCCTGACCACAACGTGAGAAACTGCTACATTACTGTCACACTCTGAGCTGTAAAGCATAGATGACTTTGCCAATACTTTTAATAGACTTGTGTAGATGTCACTTCTTAAGATATAGAGATAATAGCCATTGATGTATTATTAACTCTAGATAATTCGGCCTACCTTTAATTCGTCTAATTCCGTCACCTCGCTTAAAAAGCATAATATCTTGGGATACAAATTTGCTCCTTGCAGACCAATAAAAGGTAAAAGCAATGCTTTTTGCCATCTTTTGATTGCGAGGTAATTTACTTTCTTTTTGGAACATCCTCACGCCCTGTCCACACGACTTTGTTGGTCGATAGTCTACCTATATTACAGTCCAAAAGATTATACTATAATTTGAGAACAATGGCTTCCTGGCTGTTCTAATTCCCCCCACAATGTGTTTTCAATCTCCTACAATCCGAAGTCATCACTCAATAGTCCTTAAAGTAATGCATCACAGTCCGTTTAAAAGTAATATGTTTGCAGGAGTTCCAGCAGCTGGAGTTGCCATTCTCAACTCCTTCAGCATCAGGCAGAGAAATCCCCCTCTCTCGGAGATACCGCCGCATCACCCCGGAGAATCGCCACGAATACGTCTCTCTCGCTCTCAACTACCGGTGAGTTCAAGAACAAACACTTTTTTTTATTTATTAATAAATTTATTATACAAATTGAAATAAAAATCTAAATATTAAAAAGTGTGAAACCTGTGTCTAATTTATACCAATTATTTTATACAAGACAAAAATCCAGAAGAGTACCGGTCTTACTAAACAACAATTGATAAACGACCGTGTATGTGAAAACCTTACTAATTGAAACGTAAAAAATTATCATGGAAAGATACATAAATTATACAGGGTGTCCGGGGGTAAAGTGCCCTAACTTCGGGAGGTCATTCTACATGAAGGTAGAATTAAAAAAGATAAATAACTTTTTTTCGAAATTACAAATGTCTACTTTCTCATTAAAAATATTTTCCCATACAAACAATTCAACTTGTTTACCTAAAAACTACCTTAAAACATTGGAATTTCGATAAACGTTATTTATCTTTTTTACTTCTAAAATGTTGTAGAATCACCCCCGAAGTTAGCACACGTTACCCCGGACACCCTGTGTGCATTGCTTATCCACTAAAAGGGGTTGTTTATCTGTTGTATAAACTTGAAATAATAATAATTTCTCATTGAATTTCAGAAGTTTTCCAAGGTATTTTAAATGTTTTATATTTTTCTTCATTTTGAAGATGTCGTAAAAACAAATGCTATTTTAGAAAATAAATAAAATGACCTTTTAGATTTTTGTATTTGTAATATATTTATTTCATATTTAAAAAGTGCGTTGAAAATAAAGCTTATCACATACATTTTTGATCAAAATGTCGAAAAATTTCGCAGAATTCAAATTTTAAAATACACAGTTGTATTATTTAAAAAATTTGCAAGAAAATTGTCACTTCACTTTTTATCTCGTTCATACAATTAAAAATTTAAATAACTCTTTGCAGAAGATAACCAAAGAAATTTCATATTTTGGTTTCATTTTAGCACAATACAAACATTGATTTTTTCAATTTGTATTTATATACATACTCAGGCAGAAGGTGTTAAAAAATGTTATTAAAAAACATTACTTTCATGGAAGTTTTAATAAATTCACGCTGTAAAAGTCAATTAAAAAATAATATAATAGTGAATTGGTCATGAGAATAGAAATTATTAACATGTTTCAAAACACAAATCACAAATCAGAGCTGTATAATCCCATAATAAATATGTACATGGCGCATCAGGCGCGTGCATGAGTCTGCCAAAGGGCTATGTTGTCAGATCTTACGCAGCCAGTTATAAACACTTTAATTTTATTTATTAGTTATAATCTGTACTATAAATTGTACAGTCTTTGTACAATGTGTTACATAAACACCGTTCAACATTTGTGAAGTGATTTTTTATTAGTAAGGCTGCACATTAGGGTGGTTACAAAAAATCAATGTTGGAATTTTTTTGTGCTGACCCCCCTTAAAGCTGCCAATTGGCTAAAAAATAAGATTGGTGAAGTTTCAGCTCAATTGGATAAGGTTAACCCGTGCCTCATCAAGGTTGAAGTTTAACTTTCTATAAAAAAATTTTTTTTACAAAATACCTAACAATATTGCAAGATTTAATTACATGTGCTGTCCAGATTTTGCTTTATTTATTTTCTCAATTGGTAGATAAAATAGGGTGTAGTTAAAACTGTTTTCAAAGTAAATACAGCACAATCCAAATTGAAAATGCTGGATTTACGAGAAAATAAATGCAAAAAGGTATAAAAAACAAGAAGAAATAATGTTCAAAGTTTTATTATTTAAAATATACAAAATAAAGCATTATGAAAGAAAGAAGTTGTTATTATTATTATTTACATTTACAATTATCTATCAGATTAAGGTGGTAATGGCTTAGATAACGTGGCTTTTGAAGAGTCAGGAAAAAATAGTCGACATTCCTATACAACTTGTAACAGAAACTGTCGTTGTTCTTCGTCTTTTGTCAAACAGGAATTGAAGTCTTGGATTAATTTTACCCCTCTTTCAGCTGTGTCATTGACAACCTTGAAACCGTTCACTATTTTTTTTTCTTTTAAATAGTGTGTATTTTCACACCATATATCAGGATCCGTATTTAAAAATTCTGTATCAATTTCAAATCTTTTGAAAAAATTTAGAGTTTGATGAGAAACAAAAAAATCGATATCTTTGTCCAATAAATTATCCACTTGATGGAGACTGAGTTTTGCTTTCACATCCCTATCACATGTTTGTTCTTCAATTGGAATTAATTGTAGACTTTTTACAGCCATGCTTGTTTTGACACTTTTTTGTAAATTTTAATCGAAGAAAGAAAATGCGACTTGCTCAGAATTGAGGTACCACAGATGATTTATCATTTACGACAGTGCTTTGTCTGCAAGTTCTTTATCGATTTCTCTATATTTTACAAGAGATTTGAAAAATTGTAGGTCTTGGTTGGGGGCCAAAGTGGATTTGGGGGCGTTAAACCACGCTTTTACATAAATGTTTATTAAAAATAAACAAATGTCAGTGATAGCTTTTTTTTCTAAATTTGTTAATGTAAATTGATCCCTGAAAAGATATATTTTGATACAATAAATGGCCTTTGCCATCCATCTAGCGTGATGAATGGCATCAGGAACTTTGAAAAAAGTATCTTTTGGGGGAGTACTTCCTAACACAACTAACGAAAGTTGAATTAATTCTTTGTAATCATCCCTTGGCTATTAGTTTTTTAATTTTTCTGTAAGAAAAATTGATATTTCATCTGAATTCCCTATTTTATATCTAATATTTTTATCTTCAATAGCAGTTTTGTATTTTGTCTTGTCTAGCTTCGACCACCCAGTCTGAAAGTTTTTAAAAATATTTGAGTGGGGTCCAGTAGTTTTGCCCATTTTTAAATCAAAAACTGATTTGAGAATAATTTCTAAAATATGGTGGCGACATGCTAAATAAAGAAGATTTTTCACTAATAATTGCTCCAACAAAACGCAGGTTCCGTTGAAGCGACCAGTATTTACGGCAGTGGTATCAAAACACATTGCCTGGATTTTCTCAACTGCCCCCACTCTTCAACTGCTGAAAATACAGATTTTGTTTAAATATAACTATAAACCAGATAATAACCATTAACTTGCAATTCCTAAAAACATTTATAAAGATGAAAAAAATGTTCGTTTTATGTTTTATTATATATTATATTATTTTATCAAATATGATGTAATTTATTATTTGTTGTATAATGTCCAAAGGAAACAAAATTTTATCAAAAGTGATTAAGTATTTTTTTTTTGCAAAAAATCGTTTTTTCATATAATCTCGATGAGGCACGGGTTAACATTATCCAATTGAGCTAAAACTTTCCAAATCTTATTTTCTAAACAAATGGCAAATATTAGGGGGGTCAGGCCGGCATTAGAACGAAAATATTTTTTCACCTTATACCTTGTAACCACCCTACTGCACATATTTAAGGTTAAAAAAAAAAGAATTGGAAAAACAAAGACTTTTCTTTTTGCTCAGTGTTAGGAACTCATGTACATATTCTTTAAAAAAAGCTCGTCCCCTTTTAAATTTCCAATGTTGAACTCTGATAGTAAAAGGGAAATATAATTATTTGACTTTATATCGGTGAGCAATGAACTAGAATTGTCGTTGAGCGAATGTGGTTCTAGTTTAAAGGACCAAGCATCCCAGGTTTGATAAAAAGCGGGTGTGTTCCTGATGTTGTGGAGACACCAGCAGGTTATTCTTTCGTATGTAGAATAAGCTTGCCTTAGTAAGCAAATAGAAAAACAAATACTATTATTTATTTATTCATTTTCGGGAAATCGACAGTTTACATTTAATCAGTTTGTACATAAGTATTATATAGTAAAATTAAAGCAATTACCTCTACTGAGACAGCATAATATGGAATAATTTACAAAACAATACATTTATAGCCATTATTGAACTGTACACATGTTTAACATACACTCACTCACTCAATGTGGTTGGTCGGTTGCAGACTGCATGAGTTTGATGCGCAGGCTATGGCAGTGCGTGACGGGGCCTCACGCGTGGTGCCAGGTCCGCTGCTGTCACTGTTCAGCGCCGCCGAACTCGAGGCGCTCGTGTGCGGCTCACCCGACATTCCTCTCAACGCTCTCAGATCGCTGGCCACTTACAAAGGTACGTACGTGGGGATCTATTTAGATTTATGCTGACTGTCATAGGTCTAAAGTCATGACATTTAATAATTTGTAGGTGTTTGGAAAATATAATATAAACTAGAGATGTTATGCAGTAAAGGATATAATTGACAAGACTAAGGATGAAATGTAAATACTAATGGAGAGTGTGTGGTGTCGCAGGAGTGGAGGCGGGGGCCCCGCTGGTGCAGTGGTTTTGGGAGGTGATGGAGGAGCTGAGCCCGGCGGAGCGCGCACTGTTCTTGCGCTTCGTGTGGGGGCGCACTCGCCTGCCGCGCTCCCAGGCCGACTTCCGCGGCCGAGACTTTGTGCTGCAGGTGCTGGACAAGTACCAGCCTGCTGACCACTTCCTGCCCGAGAGCTACACCTGCTTCTTCCTGCTCAAGATGCCGCGCTACTCCTGCAAAGCCGTGCTCAGGGAGAAACTCAGGTGATTCTTCGTATACTCTCTTAACCCTTCAGGCTTTTAAATATTTTTACCTACAACTCCCAACGATGGTGAAATTTCTCACACACCTTCGGAATGCTTCCGAGGTATTTTAATCTTATTTTTTTAGTTGTCGTAAAAACAATTATCATTTTAGAAACTAGATAATATTAACTTTCATATGTTTGCATTTGAAATAAACATAGAAATTTCTAAATAATAAAATTTTAGTACTGAACATGAAAATGTCAACAAAAAAACTTACTGAAACATTCATAATTTTGAAAGAATTGGATATTTAGAAAACACATTCCTTTTGTGTAGGGAATTAGCGAGAAAATTATCACTCACTTTTTATGCAGTTTATACAAACAATTATTCAACTTTCAACTATTAATGATAATTTTTAATCATACAAAATTTTAGGATTTTATCCATGGAATCAAGTATAATTATTAGAGACAAACTGAGAAGAATAATTATTTTTCTCTTAACAGCAAACAAATCACATGTCTCCGCATTATAGAAAAAAACAAACTTTTATAATGTATGTACCCCCGGGTTCAGATATGTCTCTAAGAGGCTCTAATGTAATATGATGTTTGTAGCTAGTCACATCCTTCCGAGGCTTGAAGTATCAACGCTCGCAACATACAGACTGCTGAACGCAAAACTAAACATATCTGTTTGTAGGTATGCCATTCACTTCTGCAAGAGCATAGACACGGACGAGTACGCCAGAGTGGCCTTGTCAGCCGCAGACCGAGCTTCTTCCGAGGAGAGCGGCAACGAGGAAGACCGCAACTAAACAAACATCACTTATCTATGGACTCGACAGTACTTTACGAATCAGCCGAGACAATGGATTGGACACTAAATCTTGAAGTTTTGGTGCTTTATTGGGGAAAGTTTTATAAACCTATTCACCGCTTACAGCATTACATGCTGCACAAATAATCTTTACTACGTGCATAATATATATTTATTGTTTTTATTTTAAAGTTATCAAGTCAAAGTTCCCCGTGCTTGAGGAATTCTAAAGTGAAAAGGATAAGTATTATGTAAAAAGATTTTAACCTTATTGTTTGGTACACCAAAGAGTATGTACATACGGGTATTTCTAATGAATATCATTCTATTATTTTAGTTGTTGTCTCGATTTTAACTCCGGCATAGATCTTTGGTATCTGGATGACCGCAGACGAGAGATTCTCTGTGGATTAGTATAGACGAGAAGTGTCTCTCCGGACATAATATACAAAAGGTAAACCTTGCAGATAAGGACAAAAGATAGTTTACGGCCTTGGACTAGAGCCAAAATTCTTTAAATTGAAACTAATTCATTTGGTTTTGGTCAGATATATAAAAATTATCATTGAATATGCTACTAATTTGGCTAAAGATGGCCTGTTTCACAGAATTTAAACAATTTATTAATTTTTAAAGTTAAAATTCATGTTCTGTGAAAGTTCTATTCATGTTTCTGTTATTAATTCATAATGGGACAGTTCTTTCTCAGGCTTGAATATTAACTTTGAATGAATTGTTAAAATTCTGTGAAACAATCGTTCCTAATACATATGTTTTAAAGGGTTTATTGTTTTATTTTGACTGTCTGTGAAAATCCTGGCCTTATTCTGAATCAAAATTTGGAGGACCAAATATAATCCATTATTTTGAAAACCTATTTTAAATCACCCGTTTGAAATTTACTGATATTTTAATATTGATCTCAAAATTCTTGACTGCTTAAGTTATCGTTGCATATTTTGTATTTTTAATTTAGTTTTAAGATACAATTGTATTACCAAAATTGAAAACGTCTATGGAATATATTTTTTGTAACTGCAACATAATTTATTCAAAGAAGTATATTATTATTAGTGAAATGTAAGCTATATTCTCTATATTATGCCAGCTGTCGCTAATCTTTAGCTAAAACCCACTGAGCTATTTTTTTATTATATAAAGTGTAATACATATTGTGTTGCGAGGTTTTTCTTCTGCCGTATGATGTTACTACACTACACTCTTCTCAATTGAAAGTTTGCAGCTAATAATGTGGCACACCTACTGTCAGAAATAATGTTAATGCTTTTTATCAACATATTTAGATTAGGTAAGTTAGGTTAGTTTGTTTAGCGGGGATAAATTCTACTTGAAACTAGCCACCATACATTGTTCTAGTTTAAAAAGAATTATGTTAAGGGCCGGTCCTCTAATACAAATGATTTTATCTCCGTAAGAGGAAAAGATTATCTCAATGATTTATGTAACATTATATGCAGTTCCAAAGATTCATTTACTGTTTTTGCATTTAAGATTTTTTCTATTTTTTTATTGAATGGTGCTAACAAAGTACTGATTTAGTATGCATAAATGGAATGTAAGAAATGAAAAGCAATTACATTGGCATTATGTGATGTTGGACAAATTAACTTGGACAATATATAATACTATGTATGTAAGTTGCTTATCTTTTGGGGTGTTGTGCTTCCGAAGGAGCTAACAGTGCAACCGCTCCAATGATGGGCCCTGTTGGGGGAGGAAGAGCAACACAGTTTATTGGATAAATTATAAAAATCTATTTTTCTTTTCTTTTTTGTTATATGTTTGAATACTGGATTTTATTGAAATGTGATGTCGATTCGCCTCCTTTTGGAAAGTACCGTTAATTAAAAGTACCACCAATTTTTGAAAACCATGTGCAAAGTGCTTTTTTAAAAGTTACATTATTTTCCTTTGAGGTTGTTCCATTATCTTAGTGTAGCATAATCTCTCGCATAGCTGACTTATGCCATCATTTTTCTGATAATGCATTTTGTTATACGTTTTTTATAAGAAAAAGGGTTAATTGTTCATCTGTAACACCGTCGTTTCTCAACTTTTTAGTATCGCGCCCCCCTTGAAAGCCACAAATAGCTAACGCCATTGTTTCTTCAACTTTTTTAGTGTCGCGCCCCCCTTGAAAGCCACAAATAGTTAACGCCATTGTTTCTTCAACTTTTTTAGTGTCGCGCAATCCCCCCTCGAAAGCCAAAAAAAAAGGTAAAAACCTAACGACCCCCTCAATATATAATTTAACATTTATCAAAGTTTTACACCACTAACGTGAAAAAGAATGTGTTTACACTTACCTCAAATCCCAATGAGCAACAAGTTCAAACCACAAGGCATGTACAGTAAAACTCGCTTAAGAAGTTCCCACTTAAGAAGTTTTCACGCTTAAGAAGTTTTGATTTTTGGTCCCTTGAAAATTCCATACAAAAAACACGATTTTTTCCCACATAAGAAGTTTTAGAGCTAAAACTGCTTCCCGCTTAAGAGGTTTTAGAAATCCGGCGGTAAAATCAACACAAACGAAATATTGTGTCGCAAAATATCTAAAATGAACCTTTTTCCAAGTCATAAATTGAAAGACGTTGACTGAAACCCATACCTAGTACCTGAGACCATAAAACCCTTTGTCGGCCGCCGGGCCGTAAGCCGTAACTTGCCGTAACCAATAAATAAACCAAATACCCCGTCTCCTAATCCCCTAACTAGGTAAAATAGCAATGGAACGAATAAACAATGCGGAATTATGTAACAAATATGCAAGCGTCTTTAAGGCCGAAATAACATGAAAGATTATATTAAACTCAACCTTAATGACAACGTGGGCTAGATCTACATTTGCATACATTTGACGCCTCCTTCAATAATCTTCTCTTTGATAATGAACATAGAGATGTTTCGTAATATTATTGTATAAAATTTTTATTCCAGCGAATTTGTAAAACACGAAAAACTTTTGATAATCTATCGGATCACGGTTAATACGGAATATTTCACCTTTAAATACATAACAACATGGTTATATGGCGGGGGAAATGGTAAAATATGCATTATAATTACGTTTTTTTCATTCAAACATCAAAAATTGCCGTGCATCATGTTTCATCTGACATTTGTCGTAAATTAAGTTTGAAGGTTAGGAAATACATATGCATAAATTTAAAATGTAGATTGAAACGAAACTTCGCAAATGATTTTTGTAGTTTTTGGATGCGTTCACAGATTATAATTCCAGCGTCAAACAGCTCGTATGATATAACTTTCTGATTCAAGCAACAAGCCATTTATTTATGTGCGAAATCGTAGCTATTCGATGTCTGCTAGTTAGGTAGGACCATAAATGAACCTACAGGTAGGACATAATATTGAGCTGCGCATATTATTTTCATAAGAAATTTCTAGAAAAGGATTAAAATATCTTTAAAAATATACGATAGTCGACTGTGCCTGGCGAAAATACATCATAACAATAGTCTCTCAAATCTCAAATGCCATTGGAGCAAGCAGCAAGCGTGCAAAAAAGTTAAAGTCCGCCAACTAATAAGCAGTTTGCCGCGTAGACTTTGTGAGATTTTTCTGTGCAGTGCCATGGCAGGGTTGCAGTACGCAAACGGTTCTGAGGCAAAGAACCCGCTATCATTAGTTTGCGGTTAACAAAATTACTTGCGGTGTCCTTTTATCAAACCGCTTGGTAAAATTAACCACAACAAGTCTTTCTTTCTCCCTCAATTCATATAGTAAACGAAAGCGTAAAAAAGAGACGGCATATATCCACAGCTCTGTCTTCAACTGTCAAGTTAAGAGTGAGTAATCACTAACAAGTAAATATGTATAATCCATTGCCTTTACACCAATTTAAAATAAGATCAACAGTATGAACCTTTTGGAATGCTGCAACTTTTACTATCCGAATTCGAGTGGCTTTTTCGAGGGATGTACTTTAACAGTTTTAAAATTGTGTTTACTTTGTCCATGGGATGGTTTTGTTTTGATTTGATAATCAACTATGTTCTACCATTTTTCATTTATTTCACATTCCCACCTTTTTCTAAATACATATGTAATACTAATTACCATGATAACTAGAAGATGTATATATATATTTTTTTTTTTGACCGCTTGGATCATATGAGCTTGTTTTCACGACAATTTAACGTAGGTAGACATAGGAATGACGTATGCACCGGACTCGAGTTATTAAATGGCTAAAATTGAATCCCACTTAAGAAGTTTTCCCACTTAAGAAGTTTTTTTTCCCCGGTCCCTTGGAAAACTTCTTAAGAGAGTTTCACTGTATAACATTTGTTCTCATATTACTTTTAGCAGAATATTTACAAAAAGTTGTTTCAGCTGCCAAATTATCTAACTGTAGACTCACAATCAACTAATTGAAATATCGGCTGACAAAACTTAGATCTAGATTTAAATAAGTTTTAGCTTGCACAACCATAAACTTAGTAACAGTTTTTTTTTTAAACATTGAAACTGTTTGACAGTTCTTACTTGTGTTAAAAGAGCTTCTCGTCTACGTTGGCTTTAAAAACTAAACATAGAAATCATTTATTACTTGAAAATAATTTACTTTTGTTGTTCCGCATTTAGAAAACCTTTTAAGTGAAAAATAAACTCGACTGTTGCATTAATGAATTAGTCAACACAATTTTATTTATTAGTTTACTAGGAAATAGGCATGTGTCTAACAGTTGATTATAACTTGACTAAATTGATTAAATAATGAATGGCGGTCTGTGGCTGAGTTGACATTTTGTTTGGGTTCCACTTCAATTGCGTTCAATTCCCCGGCTGGCTAAGTCCTCCATCACAACACACGCAACATTCTCCGCTTACTGTGGTGGTAGTATTCATTAATAAAATGATTACTTATTTTGTGATCCTCGCTGTACCTGACCCCCAGGTTGAGAAACAATGGCTTACGCTTAGATATTAGCCAATAGAGCTTAATATTTATATTTATCACAGGTGCTATCGCCAGCGCCAGATCTGCCATACGTTAAATTTGAACAAAATAGTTAGGTGTTATATTCCTTAATTCATTTAAAAATCACCCATAATATGCGATAACATTTAAACATGTAATTTTTTAAACTTCAAATCCTTGTCGGTAATTTCTTCCGATTGTCATGAAGCTCGTGTGAAGTCTGTTTTTCTATCAATCGAGTGTTAACTTTATTTAATATGGTTCCCGTGAAGGGCCGATCCGACGGCTGGATTGAAACGTGCCCAGATGCGTGCATTTGAAATGCACGCATGGACTCATTCCCAGTAACTCACGGTGTCAGGTCAACGGTGGTTTAGAAGGTAATAAAATACTTTTCTTTAATTTCTTATTTGTAGATTTCACTTTTTAGTAATCAGGAACATTTATTTTGTTAGTATGTATTTAACAAACTCCTATTATATTTCACAAACTAACCTATCAACGTTTTTTGGCATCCTGAAAAACGCCTTGGAATGTTTTTGTTGTTTGTAATTATTACATACACACACATAGAACCTTTTTCATCAATATTGATCAAAGTACAAATTAGAAAGCGCACAACACCGCCATCAAGTACTAAATAAATTCTATTTGCCGCCATTGAAAGGAATGTTAACGTTGTTGATATTGCTAATATTTGACTGGAGTTGGACGTATTATTAACATTATAAGTTATTTGTTTACTGAATAAGCAGATGACAATATGATCTGTTTGAGTGTGTTCTTTATTTTGGTAGCCAACATTCAGTTAAATGGGTTAAACTTGGAGGGTGGTTAATAACGCTAGAATTTTACTTAAAACCACACCTAGCTACAAATTACCATGATAAAACTTTAACACTCTACTTAGAATCTTATAGGCCTTACGAAATGATCTATTATAATATATTAGTATTGAAGTTAGTGTGCGTATTCGATTTTATATAAGGTGTCCGGAGGTAAAGAGCACTAACTTTGGTGATTTTATAAGACAGTATAAGTAAAGAAGTTCAATAGCTTTTCCCAAAAACAATTGGTTTTTGTGTTTCAATATGAAATAACGAACATTTTTTACCTGAAGAGTACCTTAAATCATTGGAATTTCGAAAAATCTTTCTTTTTTCTTACACTAGATTCACATCTAATCTATCCTATGAGTCTCTATGGTCAATTTATAGAACGAAATAGCGAGTTCAGATGTTTCAGTTGATCAGATTTTAATGAACAACAAAAATTGTTTGAAAAAACTTGTTTAAACAGGGTTCACTTGTCAATATGCTTTAAGTGTCAAGTTGATCAACTTAAATTGAAACATACGGGATCGCTGGCGCTTAGAGAATTTTCATTTTACTTGATTGAAAATTAGAATGTAAAATTAAAATTTCCTAAATGCAGATAGTTGCCAAAATCAAAAGGTTTTTTTTTTTTAAATCGTATTAAGTGTGGCCAGCGATCCCGAATAATTACCGAAACATCTGTGTCTGCTAACTTAGGGTTTCTAATCCATAGAAAAGCTAGTTCTATCTATATTCTAGATCAGGTGAGAATGCATCTTTATACTTCATGAATCACCTCCAAGATGCTGCATTTTATCCACAGACAAAAAATTATATACATCTTGTATATAATTTTTTTATGATTTAAAAACATACTCGTACATATATTAAGTTTTGTATTTAATTCACCGAGCTCTGGTGAGGGCGCGGAACCGGTTCTGGCTATTGCCGACTGAGTAATTTATGTTTCTCTTCACATGTTTAAATATTAAACAGTTTTCTCAAAGATAACCGAATTATTTGATTTTACAATCAATTTTCCATACTCATTTGATTTCAATTTGTCTATATTAATAACGACTTTTTTTGTATCAATGATGGAACTAGTATATATTTTCAAATGTAGGTAAATTTTATGATAAATTAAAATATTGAACATTAGGTATCATATTATTACAATACACATTTTAATTTAATTTATAGTCCTATTTTCACAGTTATTTTTTTTTTAATTATATTTTTATGATTATGAAAAATAGTAACAGGAGACTACCAAATTAGTATTCTCACAATACTTATTTTGAAAGTATTTAATGTTTTTATTTGTGTATGTTTTGTTGTTATATTTAAATAGTGCTTATAAATGTAGCCATTTACCTAAGATGTTTGCAATACACCATTATTTTATTTACCATGTCACAAAGCTTCTATTAACTAGGAAGCTAGGTACCTTGTGCTCTGCTGTAAAGAAAAAATAAACTAATTTGAATAAAGAATGTAAAAATAAACTGAATTTACCTCATTTGTTTTCTCAACAACTAATTCCCAGCTGTCAAACTCGACCCTGTTGTTTTTCTTTGTTCCCTTTTTGGTAAATTGAATATAATGTATTAATTAGTTCGACAGGCTTTAGACACTTATCAACGTGTTGAACCCTCGCGAAGACAGAATGAAGAGTAAAATGGTGTTGGAACAGTTTTATAAGGAAGATCCGAAGACGAATCTTTGATGTCTCGTGAGAAAACTACATCTGGCAAATGAGTTAAATCGATTTTTTGAAAATATCAATTTATTCAACTGGTAGCAGGACATGTAGCAAGTTGGAAGATGGAAGACCGCCAAAGAGACTTCCCATATTAAGTCTGCAGGATGAAGGAATGTTGGGTTAAACCCAATCCCTAGGCATAGTGGAACCGGACAGGACCGGCAGAAGAGATCCACAAGACCGACCGTAGGCGTTGTTTCCTAGAGTGTCTAAAGTGACTTTAAAAGCAGAATTCAAAGCATTGGCCAAGTATTTATGATTGACTCGATACCGCATATAAACTGAATAATTGATAATAATGATAGTTCCACGCGGCAAGACTTTGAGGTGTGGTAGATTCCCCTATTGGATTGCAATCTTTGGAGCACAGGAGCAGGCAGTAGAGCTGTCATTGTTCTACCGGTATTTCAATGGAAGATACTCCGAGGAACTAGCGTCATCGATTCCTAATTGAGAATGGGTGGTTTATACGACTCGTTCTTGAGTTCAACAGCTGTGGAATGATTTGCAGGCTTCTGTGTTTTCTCCGTACTACAACCCATTTTTACTCCTTCCTCTCCTCAAAAAAACACTCCACGCAGCATCTCCAAAGACGACATAGGCCCCGAGGGAAATTATTTTCCTCAAGGCCTCCTGTGTGGAAAATATAAATATACCTCTACCAGCAGTGGGAAAAGTAGAGGACCATTGCAAAAAACCTACAATTCGAAATGATTTTTTTGCATATTGGACAATACTATTTTTATTAGTGATTTTTTTTATTTCTGTTTAGATTTCGATGGCGGAGGGACAGAATGATAAAATATTATTTCATATTACGCGCCATTTCTGCAAGTTGGTAGCCATGGATTGTGGAGTACTGCGACCAAGTTAACGTCGCAAGAGAAAATCATTCAAATGAACCTAAAAAGCCGTGAATGGATTGTTATTTCATATTACGCGCGTATTTACGCAAGTTGGTAATTTTGAACGACCGAGTATTGCGACTGAGTTCACGCAGCAGGAGAGAATGATACAGTTGGTAGCCGTGGACTGGGGAGTTCAGCCAATCCAACGAAGTTATATAATATTCCGCTACCATTTTGGATTCCATAAATTGACAGGTAAAGTTTGACCGCTTAAATTTCTATCGTAACTTGCGTCGCAATTGGCAACGACAATTAATTTAATATACCTTTTGAATAATTCCCCAGAAAATGGCTGAAGGAGACGAACTAAGAGGACTGTCGAAGGTGTTCAACTCCGTCACCGACAAGGGCAGAGCAAACGTAAGTTTTTATCAAATTTAACACAAATAACTCCATAATATCGCTAGTTTTTCTTTTATGTTACATGGATCGATTCATTTCTACTATTTTAATGTTCAAATTGACAATATTTCGAGAAAACCTAAGGTATTTATGTAAGTTTTTTTGTACATAACCTTCAAATTTTTCGATGGTAGATTTAATATTATTTTTTTGTAGTTTTATGAAAAGTTTTTGTGATTACAAATCTGAAACAGATTTAAAAGGCTACGTTACAAATAGTTTTTGCTTAACTATAAAAAATAATACGAAAAACTTTTGACAGGTGAAAAACACCTGATTCTAATCGATCCGTCAAATAACAACTCATAGTCAGCGTAATGTTTTACCCTAAACTTGATATTTTATATTAATGCTAGCGCCGACCACTATTATAATTTAGTATTTGTGAAGCTGAAAATATTTATTAAAAATAATAATTGCCTTTCCGAGAAGAAATTTACCTATATGATGTTAATTAAATAAATTTGATGACTTACAAATGATTTTATAAATATACAAAAACGTTACAATCGTACGAAAAGTTGTAGCATGTGTTTTTTATTGTAAATTATGACGAGCCACAATTTTACAAATACGAAATAATAAAATATTGACGGTACCTACTTTATCGCATGTCTGATATCTCTATTTACTAAAATAGTCGCTATCCGCGTCTGTCTGTTTGGCCGCTTAGTTCTTCTAAACTACGCAAAGGATTTTGATTGGGTTTTCACTATCATTCAGAGAATTTCTTCCGGAAGGTTAATATGTATAATACATGCATATTATATTCATAGAAAGTAGAGAAAAGTCGAACAACGTCAGCTAGGAATTTAATATTTTTCAGTTGCAATTATATTTCACATCACCCACAACCAAAATTAGTATGTTTGATTTTGAGAAATAATAATAACAGAGTAGAAAACACCAGTCTAAAATAAATGGTGCTGTCTGTCTCCAAAGTTGTTTTGCTGCTTTGAATTGCTCCAGTTGTCACTGTAATCAACAAAAACAGCTGTCTCCATTGTTTTAGTATGATGGGAAAATATTATTACGTGTTATATCATTTAGACATTTGTTTGCAGGTTGCCAAGGCAACGTACGCCGCTGCAGGACTCCTCATCCTTTACTTCACCCTCAAGCCAAAGGCGAAGAAGTAGGAAACTCCCGCCCCGCCACCGCCTCTGCCATCACGCTGCCTGCTGCACACCCATCATGTAGATAACTCCGCTCCTGTTTATATTATGATAGCCAAGAGTACCGTCATTAAATATTTATGAGTTAACCAATTCGGAGTTATTATTTATTGCACCGAGTTTAGGTCCAGTACAAGCGACCAATTTGTGACGGCCATATTTATCTGCTTATTGTATTAAGCTGCAAACTCATCCGCAAGCTGTAACTGTTATCAAAAATCATAGTGCGTGAATCACGTGTCTCACGGTGAGCCAATGTCTGTCGGTGTTTTCCGCAAATCAAAGGGTACTCGTGGACTTCAAGGAAGGCCATGGCCTACAGCGAGCCTGCCATGTATTTTCCTCTGATTTTGTGTGCAAAAGCAACTTCATCTTAACATATGGATGTGAATGAAGCGAGAGTTTTTTATCATTACCTGTGACTCCACCTCTGTCACATATTTTCGAGTAGTCAGAAAACGTAAGCTGCACAAGCGAGAGACACGTCATCCGATATACTGAAGCTCGAAACGAAGACTGCGGATACGCCAGCTCGCCGTTACAGTTACAGTGGCTACACACTAACGATTACGGCGCTACCCGTGATAGAGTGATGTGTTTCTTTAATCAGCCTCTGCACCCAAGAGACATAATACTAATGTGGTTTGTAGTTTATTTCTCTTCCCCCTCCACTCTCACAACTTATCCCAATACACCACTTTGTCATCTTGTATTATTTTATCATCGTTTGACATACGCGTGCCATTTGAACTCGGCCAGTCTCTAGTTTGTCAAGCATAATGATCATCATAATTTAACCAAACGCTGACGAGCTGAGCATTGGCGGTTAACGGGAACTTGACAGCAGCGTCAAATACAATTATTTCAATATAATATTACTAGTTTATTATATAACCTTGTAACCGCCATAGAGGTGGTGAACACAACATCCTACTAGTCCACCACCTACTCTTGTCTCATATTACAAGTATTAGGGAATAGGATGCGCCTGTAGCTTGCTCACACTACATCTTTACTTAGCACATGTTTTGTGAAGCAACTGGCCCATGATCAATCATTGGCGGTTAACGGGAACTTGGCAGCAGCGTCAAATACAATTATTTCAATATAATATTACTAGTTTATTATATAACCTTGTAACCGCCATAGAGGTGGTGAACACAACATCCTACTAGTCCACCACCTACTCTTGTCTCATATTACAAGTATTAGGGAATAGGATGCGCCTGTAGCTTGCTCACACTACATCTTTACTTAGCACATGTTTTGTGAAGCAACTGGCCCATGATCAATCATTGGCGGTTAACGGGAACTTGGCAGCAGCGTCAAATACAATTATTTCAATATAATATTACTAGTTTATTATATAACCTTGTAACCGCCATAGAGGTGGTGAACACAACATCCTACTAGTCCACCACCTACTCTTGTCTCATATTACAAGTATTAGGGAATAGGATGCGCCTGTAGCTTGCTCACACTACATCTTTACTTAGCACATGTTTTGTGAAGCAACTGGCCCATGATCAATCATTGGCGGTTAACGGGAACTTGGCAGCAGCGTCAAATACAATTATTTCCATATAATATTACTAGTTTATTATATAACCTTGTAACCGCCATAGAGGTGGTGAACACAACATCCTACTAGTCCACCACCTACTCTTGTCTCATATTACAAGTATTAGGGAATAGGATGCGCCTGTAGCTTGCTCACACTACATCTTTACTTAGCACATGTTTTGTGAAGCAACTGGCCCATGATCAATCATTGGCGGTTAACGGGAACTTGGCAGCAGCGTCAAATACAATTATTTCCATATAATATTACTAGTTTATTATATAACCTTGTAACCGCCATAGAGGTGGTGAACACAACATCCTACTAGTCCACCACCTACTCTTGTCTCATATTACAAGTATTAGGGAATAGGATGCGCCTGTAGCTTGCTCACACTACATCTTTACTTAGCACATGTTTTGTGAAGCAACTGGCCCATGATCAATCATTGGCGGTTAACGGGAACTTGGCAGCAGCGTCAAATACAATTATTTCAATATAATATTACTAGTTTATTATATAACCTTGTAACCGCCATAGAGGTGGTGAACACAACATCCTACTAGTCCACCACCTACTCTTGTCTCATATTACAAGTATTAGGGAATAGGATGCGCCTGTAGCTTGCTCACACTACATCTTTACTTAGCACATGTTTTGTGAAGCAACTGGCCCATGATCAATCATTGGCGGTTAACGGGAACTTGGCAGCAGCGTCAAATACAATTATTTCCATATAATATTACTAGTTTATTATATAACCTTGTAACCGCCATAGAGGTGGTGAACACAACATCCTACTAGTCCACCACCTACTCTTGTCTCATATTACAAGTATTAGGGAATAGGATGCGCCTGTAGCTTGCTCACACTACATCTTTACTTAGCACATGTTTTGTGAAGCAACTGGCCCATGATCAATCATTGGCGGTTAACGGGAACTTGGCAGCAGCGTCAAATACAATTATTTCCATATAATATTACTAGTTTATTATATAACCTTGTAACCGCCATAGAGGTGGTGAACACAACATCCTACTAGTCCACCACCTACTCTTGTCTCATATTACAAGTATTAGGGAATAGGATGCGCCTGTAGCTTGCTCACACTACATCTTTACTTAGCACATGTTTTGTGAAGCAACTGGCCCATGATCAATCATTGGCGGTTAACGGGAACTTGGCAGCAGCGTCAAATACAATTATTTCCATATAATATTACTAGTTTATTATATAACCTTGTAACCGCCATAGAGGTGGTGAACACAACATCCTACTAGTCCACCACCTACTCTTGTCTCATATTACAAGTATTAGGGAATAGGATGCGCCTGTAGCTTGCTCACACTACATCTTTACTTAGCACATGTTTTGTGAAGCAACTGGCCCATGATCAATCATTGGCGGTTAACGGGAACTTGGCAGCAGCGTCAAATACAATTATTTCAATATAATATTACTAGTTTATTATATAACCTTGTAACCGCCATAGAGGTGGTGAACACAACATCCTACTAGTCCACCACCTACTCTTGTCTCATATTACAAGTATTAGGGAATAGGATGCGCCTGTAGCTTGCTCACACTACATCTTTACTTAGCACATGTTTTGTGAAGCAACTGGCCCATGATCAATCATTGGCGGTTAACGGGAACTTGGCAGCAGCGTCAAATACAATTATTTCAATATAATATTACTAGTTTATTATATAACCTTGTAACCGCCATAGAGGTGGTGAACACAACATCCTACTAGTCCACCACCTACTCTTGTCTCATATTACAAGTATTAGGGAATAGGATGCGCCTGTAGCTTGCTCACACTACATCTTTACTTAGCACATGTTTTGTGAAGCAACTGGCCCATGATCAATCATTGGCGGTTAACGGGAACTTGGCAGCAGCGTCAAATACAATTATTTCAATATAATATTACTAGTTTATTATATAACCTTGTAACCGCCATAGAGGTGGTGAACACAACATCCTACTAGTCCACCACCTACTCTTGTCTCATATTACAAGTATTAGGGAATAGGATGCGCCTGTAGCTTGCTCACACTACATCTTTACTTAGCACATGTTTTGTGAAGCAACTGGCCCATGATCAATCATTGGCGGTTAACGGGAACTTGGCAGCAGCGTCAAATACAATTATTTCAATATAATATTACTAGTTTATTATATAACCTTGTAACCGCCATAGAGGTGGTGAACACAACATCCTACTAGTCCACCACCTACTCTTGTCTCATATTACAAGTATTAGGGAATAGGATGCGCCTGTAGCTTGCTCACACTACATCTTTACTTAGCACATGTTTTGTGAAGCAACTGGCCCATGATCAATCATTGGCGGTTAACGGGAACTTGGCAGCAGCGTCAAATACAATTATTTCAATATAATATTACTAGTTTATTATATAACCTTGTAACCGCCATAGAGGTGGTGAACACAACATCCTACTAGTCCACCACCTACTCTTGTCTCATATTACAAGTATTAGGGAATAGGATGCGCCTGTAGCTTGCTCACACTACATCTTTACTTAGCACATGTTTTGTGAAGCAACTGGCCCATGATCAATCATTGGCGGTTAACGGGAACTTGGCAGCAGCGTCAAATACAATTATTTCAATATAATATTACTAGTTTATTATATAACCTTGTAACCGCCATAGAGGTGGTGAACACAACATCCTACTAGTCCACCACCTACTCTTGTCTCATATTACAAGTATTAGGGAATAGGATGCGCCTGTAGCTTGCTCACACTACATCTTTACTTAGCACATGTTTTGTGAAGCAACTGGCCCATGATCAATCATTGGCGGTTAACGGGAACTTGGCAGCAGCGTCAAATACAATTATTTCAATATAATATTACTAGTTTATTATATAACCTTGTAACCGCCATAGAGGTGGTGAACACAACATCCTACTAGTCCACCACCTACTCTTGTCTCATATTACAAGTATTAGGGAATAGGATGCGCCTGTAGCTTGCTCACACTACATCTTTACTTAGCACATGTTTTGTGAAGCAACTGGCCCATGATCAATCATTGGCGGTTAACGGGAACTTGGCAGCAGCGTCAAATACAATTATTTCAATATAATATTACTAGTTTATTATATAACCTTGTAACCGCCATAGAGGTGGTGAACACAACATCCTACTAGTCCACCACCTACTCTTGTCTCATATTACAAGTATTAGGGAATAGGATGCGCCTGTAGCTTGCTCACACTACATCTTTACTTAGCACATGTTTTGTGAAGCAACTGGCCCATGATCAATCATTGGCGGTTAACGGGAACTTGGCAGCAGCGTCAAATACAATTATTTCCATATAATATTACTAGTTTATTATATAACCTTGTAACCGCCATAGAGGTGGTGAACACAACATCCTACTAGTCCACCACCTACTCTTGTCTCATATTACAAGTATTAGGGAATAGGATGCGCCTGTAGCTTGCTCACACTACATCTTTACTTAGCACATGTTTTGTGAAGCAACTGGCCCATGATCAATCATTGGCGGTTAACGGGAACTTGGCAGCAGCGTCAAATACAATTATTTCAATATAATATTACTAGTTTATTATATAACCTTGTAACCGCCATAGAGGTGGTGAACACAACATCCTACTAGTCCACCACCTACTCTTGTCTCATATTACAAGTATTAGGGAATAGGATGCGCCTGTAGCTTGCTCACACTACATCTTTACTTAGCACATGTTTTGTGAAGCAACTGGCCCATGATCAATCATTGGCGGTTAACGGGAACTTGGCAGCAGCGTCAAATACAATTATTTCAATATAATATTACTAGTTTATTATATAACCTTGTAACCGCCATAGAGGTGGTGAACACAACATCCTACTAGTCCACCACCTACTCTTGTCTCATATTACAAGTATTAGGGAATAGGATGCGCCTGTAGCTTGCTCACACTACATCTTTACTTAGCACATGTTTTGTGAAGCAACTGGCCCATGATCAATCATTGGCGGTTAACGGGAACTTGGCAGCAGCGTCAAATACAATTATTTCAATATAATATTACTAGTTTATTATATAACCTTGTAACCGCCATAGAGGTGGTGAACACAACATCCTACTAGTCCACCACCTACTCTTGTCTCATATTACAAGTATTAGGGAATAGGATGCGCCTGTAGCTTGCTCACACTACATCTTTACTTAGCACATGTTTTGTGAAGCAACTGGCCCATGATCAATCATTGGCGGTTAACGGGAACTTGGCAGCAGCGTCAAATACAATTATTTCAATATAATATTACTAGTTTATTATATAACCTTGTAACCGCCATAGAGGTGGTGAACACAACATCCTACTAGTCCACCACCTACTCTTGTCTCATATTACAAGTATTAGGGAATAGGATGCGCCTGTAGCTTGCTCACACTACATCTTTACTTAGCACATGTTTTGTGAAGCAACTGGCCCATGATCAATCATTGGCGGTTAACGGGAACTTGGCAGCAGCGTCAAATACAATTATTTCAATATAATATTACTAGTTTATTATATAACCTTGTAACCGCCATAGAGGTGGTGAACACAACATCCTACTAGTCCACCACCTACTCTTGTCTCATATTACAAGTATTAGGGAATAGGATGCGCCTGTAGCTTGCTCACACTACATCTTTACTTAGCACATGTTTTGTGAAGCAACTGGCCCATGATCAATCATTGGCGGTTAACGGGAACTTGGCAGCAGCGTCAAATACAATTATTTCAATATAATATTACTAGTTTATTATATAACCTTGTAACCGCCATAGAGGTGGTGAACACAACATCCTACTAGTCCACCACCTACTCTTGTCTCATATTACAAGTATTAGGGAATAGGATGCGCCTGTAGCTTGCTCACACTACATCTTTACTTAGCACATGTTTTGTGAAGCAACTGGCCCATGATCAATCATTGGCGGTTAACGGGAACTTGGCAGCAGCGTCAAATACAATTATTTCAATATAATATTACTAGTTTATTATATAACCTTGTAACCGCCATAGAGGTGGTGAACACAACATCCTACTAGTCCACCACCTACTCTTGTCTCATATTACAAGTATTAGGGAATAGGATGCGCCTGTAGCTTGCTCACACTACATCTTTACTTAGCACATGTTTTGTGAAGCAACTGGCCCATGATCAGTCAATCAATCGATATATATATATATATATATATTATAAAAGTAAGTCCCAGTAGGATCAAGGGAGTTATATGGTGTGGTAGCCCTCTATCTCACATTCATGAAGAAGGTTCTTGTTTTTACCTGAAGGGCGTGCTTTTAAAGATATGAGGGCTGGAAGTTTCTAGAACAGTCCAGAACATTCTGGAATAGTCTGGAACGTTTGGGAACATCCCAGATCAAATTGGTAAATTCGTAATCGTGACAGTACATTGGCATCCCTGCATAATATAAAACAAAGTCACTATCCATGTCTGTCTGTTTGTGCGCTAAGTTCTTCTAAACTAGGAAACGGAGTTTCATAGGGTTTTCACTATCACTATCAATTTCTTCCACAAGTTTTTTTTTTTTTTTTTTTTGTATTTCTTTGGCATTCACTATGTAACAATTTCTAGACATTTTTTGTTTTTAATGAGTTTTTTATTATTCTTCCAGAAGGTTTATATATATTATACATGAATATTATATTTATTGAAAGTCAAGCAACGCCGGATACACGTCGGCTAGTAATATAAAAAGAACTTTCACAAAGATTTGACGAATTGTTCAAATTCGGTGAAACAACTGGCCCTTAATAAAACCCCAAAGAAAACACAAATATCTTTTTCGATTTGATCATCTAAGGATGTGTTGTTTCATAGAATTTAAACAATTCATCAAAGTTAAAATTTAAGTTCTGTGAAAATTCTGTTATTATTTCATCGAAATTGAAAAGGACTTGAAAATTAACTTTGGAATTTGATGAATCGTTCAAATTATGTGAAACAACCCGACCTAACAGTTTTGTTCAATTATCTCAGAACTATGTTTTGGGGTTATTAAATTCCTTTTGGAGATGAGACTTCAATTGTCTTTTTAACTTCACCCGAAGTATTTAACCCGCAAAACAGGATGTAGTAACAATTTCAGAATGTGGTTATTAACCTTTTCTGTGCCACCATGAAGCACGTTTTGACAAAATATGTTTTTGTAGAACTTCATGGATCATATCGACGGCAGAAAGGCTAATTGACGTAACCAACATTTTTTGCAACTTCAATTTTCACATTTTGATGTTTACATACAATGAAAATTTGGTACCATGTTTTCATCATATATACCTTGAGTATACAGATAAATGCATCAGAAAGCGAAAATAGAAAATGTTGGTTATGTCAATTGGCCTTTCTGCCGTCGATATATGAGGCATCAGCATACGGACATAGCCATCGATGGATCACATATGCGACAGCCGCATTATCTATTAGTACATTTTATCTAATGAGACACATCATCAATACCAGCCACCATCTATGTTTGCATATTACGTGAAAACATTGATTTGGCCAAATGAGCACGCAATCGTAACATAAGTGAGATAAATCAATAAATTGGCACACGTCTGATACAGTAATAATACAGCAGCCCTTCTCTAACATATTAAATATCGTATATTATATATAGAGTTTCATATTTCATAAGGAGTATCTTTATCCAGCAAGTTTATAGTTGTCAAGATCGCACATGTTGCGAAAATTCAAAATCTACTCGGCAAATGGTGCATATACGAATTCGCATTTGAGTGTGCACATATAACAAAAGCATGATGTCGTATGTGGACTAGCATGGATATAGCAGTTTTGTTATTTATATTTATGTAAGTGATTGTGGTCCATCTCGTGTATAGAATAAAGAAGAAAACTAGAAGTGCCTTCAATACTAATTTGAATGGAAACAAATGTGTCACTGACTTTAGTACCTTTTGGTTCTAGACCATTTAGCACGCAATCTGTCTCTCTTTCACATTTGAATTTAGTAATTATGATGAAACACATTTTTGTATGGAAATATGTATAGGCCCAAATTGACCCACAAGGCACTGGTTGTATTCTTTATTCTATGATGGTGTGTGTATCAGCGCAGATGTTGTGTGTATGGCCGTAACATAAGGTACCTTTTGGATTTGATTCCATATTGCACATTGTAATCTTTTCTTTCTTACTGATGGGGCAAATCATGCTCAAGTGCTCTATTTTCACAAGAAATTACCTAATTAAAAATCAACAATATAAATACTGCTAAACTTCTAATTAACGCAGTCACAATTTTAAGTGACAAAGTTACCCTGGTTTACGGTAGGTATTTAAAAAGAAAAGCATCACAGACACCATTCGAAATTGTGTTATTTAAAATATTATTTTTTTGATAACTAGGTATGTATACAAAATCAGAGTAAAAAGAATATACACTATGCAACCTCAAACATTAATACATAAGTCATTTAAAAACACACAAATGTTCCCAATTCTTTCAGTATCAAAACGTGGATGGAAGTTATAACATTACAATATTACAACTCACATCATTTTATATAATGCTTGGAGCCATATCAAAGTTTATAATAATTCTATTATATCATGTTGTACATTTCATTTTCCAATATGTACACAAATAGAATTAAACATTTCCTGAATGTTAACAAGGTCACCAATATAACCTCATTTATAAATCTGAAAGTGTACCAAATATGTGGGTAATTCGCCCTTTCTCTCTCTCCATTCATTATTTTAAAAATAATTACATTAAAAAAATGCTAATTTTAAAACCTGTTCATTTATCACAAGAGTGACAAATGCAAGTTTGCTGATCAAAGTGTAAAATAATGTATTTTATTACAGTGATTTTAATTAATTTAAAAGAAGGGAGGATTGGTTGAACCCCTGACCATCAAACCTGTAACCGTTCCCGGTAATATCCACTTACACCAATAACAAATAACTAGACAAAGTGGGGAACAGTTCATTGCTAAGATGACAACAGATTTATTTGGCGAGGATTAAATTTGGCTAGAATTAGAAATCAAAATGTAGCAATAATCCCAACACAATACTTATTTTGTTTTCTTAAAATAATAATGTTCTATCACAGGATATCATAAAATACAATTTTATATCGGAATTCAAAAACTAATCAAATTTTAGAAAATAAATTGTGAATTTTAAACCAGCGGTAAAAGTATCTTGATAGAAGCGACGGGCCCAGATAAGCTATAAAACAACGTTACTTGTAATGGTTACAACAGGATCGCTTTCCAGTGACAATACTTTCACATTTTATTAACTTTGACGCTTTAACAGTAGCGCTTGTCCGTATTAAAGATTAAACCATATCTGCATATGTAGCCCATTACCATACAGTAACCAGGTACCCGTACCCGCATACCAATATAATAACGTGTTGGAAATAGCCAGAACTTCCTTCAATTGTTCCATTGCTTATTGTTAAAGTGGCAAGCAATCAATGGAGATGGCATTGCACGGAGCACAAAAGAAAGAATACAGGTCGGTGTTGTGGGGTGGAGCGCTAGAGGAAGTAGGGTGTGGTGAACTTGTTGGGGATGACGCGGTCGCAGTCGGGTACGGCGCGGAACAGCTTGGGCTCGCGGCGCTCCGGCGAGGTAATCTCCAATATGGACGCCACGTTCCCGCAGCGGTAGCAGTAGTTTGGTGCCGACCAGACCGTCACCAGGCGGTCCCCAAACATGTACTTGTAGCCTTCATCCACCAGCTGATGCGCTCTGCAGATTAGGTTCAGACTGTTGATCTCCAGGAACTCCTTGGTCACTTGTTCCCCAAACAGGTAGCCGGCTCCTCGAGGGCTCACCATCCTGGACATGAGATAATGCAGTTAGATTAGGTTAGCAAACACACACTCCACGCAATACAATGGGCATTGACAGAACTCACCAGCGCTCCACCTCCTCGGGGTCAGACCACACCAGGTCGCAGAAGGCGCCCTTGTGCGGGATCTCGCGGTCTCGGTGGATGCAGCGGATCTGGTCCAGCGTCTTTAAGTCGGGGCTGAGGCCTCCATGCACGCAGAGCACCTTGTCGTCAATCAGCTGCTCAACACACGAGGAAACCATTAGTCACAGAGTTAGCGGTACAGGAAAAGGGTACATTCATCAGAGAGGGGGTGTGGGAACTCACGGCGGCGATGGTGAGCAGGTCGAAGACGCGGCAGCAGTCCATCCAGGCATTGGCATTGCCGTACTTGGTGAGGCACTCGTCGTAGAAGCCGTACACCTGTGTAATCTGCCGCGTCTCATGGTTGCCGCGCAGCAGCGTTATCCTGCAAAGGTTAATTCCATTAGCCGGTGATAATACATTATTTATTTCTAATTTCACGGCCGGCTGGGCTTTTACATGTTATTTTTTTTATTTACTACAAAGAACATCTAAATAAGCACAACCAAAACAAAGCAAGATAAACAAAAAAAATCAAAGCAAAATCAAAAAGAAAATAGAAGACAAATTAAAAAACAACCTCTAAAACAAAGTCATTAACGAAATAAAATCGAAACTAGATACTCCACCACGCAAGATGGAAAAATATAACACTAAGAAAATTACAATACATTGGTAAGATAAACATAGCTACCTAGTTTGTATAGTTAAATTATATTAAATTTAATTATTGAAAACAATATTAGCGATTCTTAAACGAAAATCTGAAACATAAAAATCAGAAAAAGATACGGTCACATCTAGGACTCAAACCAAGGATCCTTGCCTTGCCGGGGCACCACTCTACCAAAATACATAAAGATAGTTGCCAATAAAAATTTGAGCTAATGGGACCCTATCTCCTTCATATATCACAATAGAACGGTAGATAATGCCTCGATGTTGGTTTGCGAGGATAATTTGCGTTCAGATCATTTTAATAAATTGAATTGACATAGTAGATAATCATAGTTGACACATTCCCTTGTAATACCCATTCTGAAATTAATAAATTTTAAGAATTTATATTGAATTCTTTCTATCGTGAGTGAATGACTAGCGTAACTAGATGCCCACACCGCTGGTAGATGACACCGCTGGTAGCAATAAATTTTTATGAAATAAAGTCATCAATTTTAACGGCCAATTGCATGTTACTTAAATAACTGTTAAACCACATGTATAAATACCCTTCTCTTCCTAATTTATTAAGCTTTTTTAACAACAGATCATGATTAACTTTGTCGAATGCTTTGCTGAAATCAGTATAGACTGAATCAACTTGTAACTTCTTAGACATGGATTCGCAAATTGATTTTATTTTAGTAATTTGTACATTTAAGTTTACAAATGACTAATTAAATATACTATATTTTTTTTCTTGCTTGATGTGGCTCCTACACAACATTTTGAATTTTTCAATTGGGGCAGACTTAAGGTTTTCCGGCAGCGCGTTATAGTATTTCATCCCTTTATATAATATACTATTCTGGGTATTCGCTTTGTCCTTCTTTGGTAGCCTGATTTCATTGCACGTCCTAGTTTTATGTTTGTGTATGTCCTTGTTGTATACAATTTTATTCGAAAAATATTTGGGTAGCAGGTTGTTAACTATTTTGTGTAAAAATATCATCGTGTTCAAGGTCAACATCTGTTTCACCGTTAGCCAATTTAGTTCGTTTAACATTTTATTTACTTTTGAATATCTATTTCGTCTGAGTGTTGTTCTCATTGCCCTATTTTGGAGAATTTGAAATTTATTTTGCTCTCGGTCGTTACACAGGAAAAGGATAGTTGAGCAGTAATTAAAATGTGGAGCAATAATGGAGTTATAAATGGTGATTGCAGTTTTTTCGGACAGTTTTTGGCGAATTAAATTAAAAGTTTTGGTATATTAAAAGATTGGACAAGGTACGTAGATGTTCCTGAAGTGAAACCATATTGGTTAGGTGAAATTACTGGCTTGATAGAGTGAATGATTTTATTTAAAAGAAGTTTCTCAAACAATTTTGAAATAGTTGATGAAAGGCATATTATGTAGAGAAATAGGAAGATGTAGAAATTGAATTCAGTGTACCTGTCGGGGAAGCGAGCCTTGAGGGTCATGAGGCGCGTGAGAGTCTCTAGGCTGTAGTAGCCCCGGTCCACAAAGTCTCCCATGAAGATGTACTTAGTGTCGGGGACCTGCCCCCCTATCCGGAACAGCTCCTCCAGATCGTAGAACTGGAACAAACGACAACCATTAGTTTCTCTATTCTGTGTTTGCCGTGTTATGACCTTGTTGTGTAGGTTACACACCTGGCCGTGTATGTCCCCGCAAACGGTGACCGGCGTCTGTACGGGGTGGATATTGGACTCCTCCGTGAGCAGGTCGCAGACCAGCCCGCACAGCTCCCGCAGGTCATCTTCGGGCAGGTATTTGCACTGCTTGGCTAGCTCCACCCACTTGTCTAGCGAAGACATGCTGACTCTGCAACCAACCTGTACTGCAATCAATGGACACTGACAATCCTGCAACAACCAAATCATACCAATGTTACATATTATCAAATCAACTTCACCCAGAAGCAGACCGAAGAGGTTAACTGACTGGGTGGAAAAGGAAAGGTCGGAACCAATGGAGGCGAAATACCGCCTAACCTGGGTGGGATACAGCGCACGAACAAATAAATAGCTTTTTAAATTCCTTTGGTAGAAGCACAGCGTTCGCTGTGTAATTGGCACATAGGAATATTAAGCAATCGTATTAATCCTAGATAATAAATAATATGTTTTGTATTTCGCAAAGAATGTGTGTGAAAATGTCAACGTTGAATGACGCACACTAAAACACACAGCAGTTGATAAGTAATTATAATAGATGGGAAACTCACTGGGAAGTATTTGTAAATTAATATAATGATTTAGTACTATAAAATCATTGTCCCTTATATAATTAACTAAAAACTAGTAAACTACAACAACACATCGAAATCGGCAATAAGTTGAAGCATAGATATTGGATATGCCACTCACAGTTGAAGTTTGCTGTCATTCGTGCGGTTTTTTTTAATTTTAAATCGCTGTTCAATATAAGAAAAAAATATTTCTGAAGTACTTACCTACGGTTGGTAAAAAATAATAATAACCAAATTAAATATTAATATATTGTTACTACAATGAAAATAATAATACCACAGTCCGGCCGGGAATAAAATGTACTCCGTTTTGGCATTTACAGTGGACGTAAGGATTACGGTGTCTAGCTACTCTTCCTTCTACCTACCTACAACAGTTTCTTCGAGTTTGTTCCTGCGTTCTTGTTGCTGGCGTTCCTGTTCCTGCCCCTGCCATTATTGATTCCATAGAATTAGCACAATATAGAACTAGCGATTTGCTTTGCGGGCTGAACATGAACTAACAATAAATAGTTACCAATATAAATAGTATTTCCGATTGTATTGACATTTCCTTTTACCCGGCGGGCGTATTCCATTTTGGCAGTTCAATAATTCGATTTCGTAATTTCGTATTATCCTGCAATGAAGTCAGTTCCTCCCTCGAGAACAAATATTATAAGTCTATTATTACTAATCGTTATCGAAACTAGGCGGAGGACATCGATTTTCTAAGTTATCATCGGAAATTAGGTATTTATTCTAAAAAACAAGGTCGATAATAGAAATCAATTGGTTATTGCAATAATATTGGTTATCAAAATACCAAACTGCTAAATCATACACTTATTACTTCACCGGAGTCCTAAAGTGGGGAGGGGAAGGAGATGCGGAAAAGGATAGTATACATAGATACTAAACGTTACGATTTCGAATGGTGTTCTCTCTCCAGGACCATACTGAATATCCACCGCTCTGCAAGGATGTGTATGTAAAATGTCAACAGCCTGTGAGAAGTGGGCTGTGATCGTCATCATCGCGGCAATGTTTGAAGCCAGGGTTTGTTGGGGGACTATGCTAGTGAAGATTGTTTTGTATTCTCACTAGCTTGTCTTTCATGAGGCCCTCGCTGTACTCTTCATGAAGTTCTTTTTTAGTTATTCTGGAGCCCGCTTCAGTCTCTCCGTCAGTCCAGTGCATCGGTGGTCATCCTCTGCTTCTCCAAGTTCCGATTCTGAGCAGTAGTCTTATCATCTTGCAGGTATTTTATCATCTTGCTCCTCTTTCGAAAGAACTAATTGTAATTGTGTTATTTGTTTGTTAAAACTGTAGCCTTTGAGAGACATTCTAGTGGACCGAAAGAATGTCATAGTTATGATATTTGAGTTGCCATTGTATACTATTATTACTTCAATGGAAGAGAGTCCAAATATAATTACTAATCATATAAATAACTTTTTCAGTGACATTGGTCCAAGCTTCGCTAATAATTTGTGGAATGCTAATAAAACTAGTGAGAGGTGTCTTGTGAATGATTTTAAATCTGAACTTCCCGTTACAGGGGATAATTTTGATTTTAAACCAACTAGCATTTCTGAAGTCACAAATGTGATAAATGATTTGAAAATGTCTTTCTCGTGCGGTATTGATTCTTTGAGTGTTTGGTGTTATGGTGTATAAAATGCATGTTTCCGAATTAGCTGGTCCCATATCTCGTATTGTAAATGTTAGCTTGGAGAGTGGGATGTTCCCTTCTCACTGTAAGAAAGCTAAAGTAATTCCCCTTTTTAAAGATGGAGATCGTCTAGATGTCAATGATTACAGACCTATATCCTTACTCCATACTCTTTCAAAAGTAATAGAGAGATTGGCTATGTCGAGATTGGTATCATTCTTAGAAACATATAATATACTCTCTAGCAATCGGTTCGGTTTCAGAGAGAATATAGGAACGAGTGATGCAGTGTTGAGGGTATTGTCCAAAGTCACTACTGCCTTGGACTATGGAAACAAAGCTTTAGCTGTGTTCTTAGATCTATCAAAGGCATTTGATACGGTTTCCCATGGATTACTTCTCTTGGCATTAACAGTACAGCACTAGGATGGTTCACATCCTATCCAAGTGATATAACGCAACAAGTAGAGATAAATAATCATTTAAGCAATAGCAAACCAATCTCTTTTGGGGTTCCTCAAGGTAGTGTGCTTGGACCAATATTGTTTTTGATCTACATGAATGATTACAATAAGGAAGTTGAGTGAAAAATATTTTGACTTCTTTGAAATATGTTCATTAGGGTGGAACACTTTTGTATGAAATTTTTTTTTTATCGAAATTCGAATTGGAATACCAGGGAAAAGTTGCTTTATGTAATTCTAAATAATACTTCTCAATTTGGAAGTTCTAGCTCGACAGCTTGAGGTCCCGCCATAGACTTGAAATTTTATTTTTTAAGGTTTTATACCTAGACGTTTTGTATTAAACACCCTATAAACAAAATAATAGGTAAATATAATATTTTATGCATTAAATGATAAAATAAAAGTAGGTTTTAATTAATAAAAAAAATAATTTCAAAAGTAAACACAGGTTCAGAAAGATATGGTGGTATGAATAAAATCATTTTTTATAGCAAAAATCCTTTTTCAGCTCAAACTTTGGCATGAGTTTTCGGGATGCTAATTTTGATTTTATGAATCCCTCTCGTCTTGTCTTGTCGAATACACTTAGAGCTGCTTCTGTCACAACTTTTACAGATCTTTCCACAGCCTGGGTGTGGCAAGGCAGTCTCATAAACTCCAACACTGTATCTTCTCCATTTTCAATAAGATCTTGTAACTGCTCATCGGAAATATTCATCAGTATTGGGGGTTCGTATATATTTTATTGCCAGTCAATCATGTCTATGTAAGAACATGCATTTAAGTCCACTTTTGGCACCCCAAACATGCGCCAAACAGAATTTTTATTAACTTGACGAGCCTTTAAAATGCGTCTTGCAGCGAGTTCTCTAATGTGCTTACGTGAATCTGTTATCATACTCAACAACAAGTTTTCTGGATGAGCAAAGTAACTGTTTCGAATTATAACAGGGTCCACTATCGCTAACAACTCGCTGGACAAATATCTAGTGCTGTTAATGAGCTTCCATAAATGATTTGAACCATCTTTGCAGGATGAATGTGTTTTGATAGCAAACCAGACAGGAGCGTATGATTATATGACAAACGTTGCTAAAGTCACAAGATTTTGTTGTGGATTTTCTGTAGAAATATACAAATGCAGTTTGCGATTAGCTCTTGTCAACCAGCGGGCGTGGGGTAGTTTACCTGGGCTTCTCTGTAATAAATCAGGAGACCAGGATCCATTTACGACAGCAGAAGTAATTTCTTGTAAATATTTCTGGTCTGTACTGAGATCTGTGGATATTTGTGGAAGTAGTTCACCTTCTATCGTCTCAAAGTTGGCTAACGGCAGCGTCTCGCATATCTCTAATGCTTTACCAATTTGACCTGCAAATGACTTAGGTCCTGCAGTAGGGCCATCCAAATAGATAAACAAATGCCTCAATGGTAACTCATTGGCGTGTAAGAGACAAATTATCCATTGCAATGGTCGAGATAGTCTATTTTCCAAAAGACGAATCACGCCTCCCACTTTCCCTGTATTTGTGTTTGTTCCATCACAGCCAACAACCATTAAACTATCTAGTGATATCTTTTCAGTCGTTAAAAAGCTGTGGATAGCTCTTTCAATATTTCTTGCGCTGCTCGATGTTGGAACACTATACCCAACATAAACAATACCTTGTTCTTTTACAATCGAAATATGTTCCTCTTGTAGCCGTCTTGTCTTTCCTTCCATCGAAATATAATAAAGAAATTTCTGTTACTCTTTCTTCGGTTAAAATTCTGTCTTATTTTTCTTAGTTTCATCCTATCTATTATGCCTCATTTCTTGTTTGAGAGTACGTAATCTTCTATTCAGCAATTTTTTACTCTGAATAAGATCCGCTCTACCTAAAGCCATTAGTCAGTTAGTGCGTTGGTCTACTAAAAACATTTGTTCCTCTTTTGGCACTATTTTTACTCTCATAAAAGTACAGCTTACAAATTCTTGACATTTACTTGCAGCTATGTCAAAAATCTTTCTACTTTGTACTTTGAACTCTTCTAACTTTTCTTCCATAGTTTTTTCAAAGACTTTTTCGAATTATAACACTTCGAGTGATAACTTTTTAGTAATGGTAAGATTCTTTTGTGTGTGACAATTTGAATGGAAGATTTTATCCACAATTCTTCAATTTTCGTTCAAACTATTTGGGCAATTTCCAAAAACGTAGGTTCTTTTTTTGTGTTATTCCTTACTTTTAAGTCTTGTGGAACCCGTTCATAGAATTTCATCACTTTTTCATACGTAGGTAGGATATTCTCTTTCAACTCTGCACTTACACCAAATATCGGACATTTTAAATTTTGTCTTCTAGAAGTCATGTTAATTCACTTAAAAAACGTTTATCAATAAGTACTCGTGAATATAATTGATATGCGACCTTTCACCTTGAGACAATTATCGACACTAGTTTAAACAAAACACTGCATTTCGTAGATTGTCAGGTGCCGCCCCCCGCTTCGTCCCGCATTTTGCTCCTCTGGCACAGCGCCAAAGTATATTAAAATTAAGAAATATTTGATTGCAATATCTAGTTAACTATATTTGAATATGTTATTAAATAAAATAAACTTATTTTAATAAATTCTCTACTATTTTGTAGGCCGCCCAAATAGCCCCTAAACCATCGTTTTTGTAAATGTTCGATGTCTTGGCGGGGGCTTTTACCGTTATCTGATATTTTTTATATTTTTAATTGAGGTAATTGATGGCAATTGGCAACTTAATACAACTATTCCAAATCAAAATTAAAAACAAAAAAATTTCGTTCCGCCCTAATGTTCATGTAGATCAAAAAACATCGATTCTAAATATATAAATATATTTCTATATTTTTATTCTTAGAATTAGTTAAACGTTCTTAAAAAATCATTAAATAGCAATAAACTGAATACGCTCCACGATTGGTCGAAAGAATTCTGACGTCACATGTGTCGTGACTTGTACGTACAACGGATCACCTATGGTGCATCTCTTTCTATTACATGAGAGATGGTCGGTTTAGATGAGAGAGGTGTATAGGACAAACGTTTATTTGGGCCAAATCACAGCCGGTCGTGGAGTTAAAGCTTCCAAGTAAGTATATCAAATTATTAATTGTGTTCATTTGTACGTTACGATAAATATAATACATTTTTATAGTATAATAATCATTGCGTATCTACCCAACTGACATTTCGCCATAACCACTAGTTTTGTGCAGGTATATTTATTGATTTCGCATGACATGATAATTATTCTCTACTCATTATAATATATATTATAATGTGGTGATTGGTTTTAAATATTTCATCTTTTGTTTACCATATAATAAGGCACTGCTGAAAACCAGCTGCATTCCCGGAGAAACCCCTTTGTCAATAGGATCTATGTGAAAAAAATAGCTCCCATCTATTGTCAAATATTTATGTAGGTATTTGTTGTTATTATTATATAAAATGGATTTCTAAAGATACATATTCGTATAGTGCTTTATAATAATATGTTGTTTATTGCATCGCTTAGAAGTTTTTATTATTATACATGTCACATTACATGTGATACACTTCAGGCCGCCGCCCAGAAAAGTCTCACAGTGAACTGGGCTGTAAACCGTTATTTTACTTTTGGTCTTACTTTTCTGCGCGGCGGTCAACAAATAGCGTCTTCAATATCGTGCCGGGCAGGAGAAGCAAATATTAATTTAACTATGAAATCTTAATCAATTTTCTTTTTTTTAATAACATCAATTCTAATAGACGGTGTTAACCGTCTATTAGAATTGGTAAAAAAATTACTGGAATTCCTTATTGAAGAATTAAATTTTTTTCCATACAAAATGTTTAAGCGACGTGGTTCTCACAGTTTGAATGACGTCACACCCACACCCCGCCTCTTACCACTCGGATTCCGCTCGTTTTGGCGGGCTTAATAAAATTTAAACTTTGAGAATTAATTTAATTATGAAAACAGACTTAAAAAAAAAAAAAAAAAATACCAGTATTTAAGTTTGAATGCGAACATTGATAAAAAAAAATGGACTCAACTTCCTTATTGTGTAATTTAGACATTCCTGGTAACATTGCTAGTTTCGCAGACGATACTGCTTTAACCCTAGAAGCCTTATCTACGCCTGCGAGGCGTACACATAATCTAAAGTTCTTTTTCTCTTTCTAACGGTTGAAGTTAGCACCTCGTGCTCTTTAGCGAACCCTGTGGCCGACGGAAGCTTGCCGATAGTACCTGTATCACTGTATCAGGTAAGTCCAGCCATTTTTGAGTTTTTGAGGAAAAGTACGCCTGCGAGACGTGTGTTTAGGCTTTGTGTAACTTTTAACTAAGATTATGTGTATTTACTTTCGTTAATTTTTCGTACATTTTATGTTTATTTTGACATTTTTTCAGATACCAATATGTAATGGTCTAATATATTAAACAGTTACGATATTTTGAAAATCTTAGACCAAGACAGTCTTTCTCTGGGAGAATCAGCTTCTGAAGACGAGGACAGCCTGTGGACCACATTCAAAGCGAAGATGAGAATAACTATGTAACTGAAGAGACTTTCCCTTTACAAGAATCTGCTCCCACTGAAGAAGCCGACTCAAAATTGCAGAAGCTGACCTAGCATCTGTTTCTGGTCATGCTTCGCAATCTGCCAACTCAGGGCGAATTCATTGTGTTCCTGGAAATACTCTTCGCGGTAAGAATGGACGCGGGATGTTAGCGGGGGTCAACTAATAAGGGTCAATCATCTCACAGAACTTCAGCTATGAATATAGTCCGCACCTCTCTTGCACCAACTCAAATTACAAATTAAATCTAGTGGGCACTATTCGATCAAATAAGCGGGAATTCCACGAACAATTGAAGAACTCGAGATCTTGACATGTTGGCAGATCTACGTTTTGCTTTGATGGCTCTCTGACACTTACATTGTACAAGCCAAAACCTGCAAAGATGGTTTAGTTTTTATTTTCTTGTGATGAAAATGCAATAATTAAAAATTCATGTGGCAAACCAGACATTTCTACAACCAAACAAAAGGAGGAGTAGATTCATTTGATCAAATGTTCTCCCCAATGTCGTGCAGCCGCAAAACTAATAGATGGTCAATGGCTGTATTCTATGGCATCTTGAAAATGGTTTTTGTCAATTCTGCTGTAATTTATGGCCACAACATGATCAAATAAACCCCAAAAAAAAGAGAATTCACTAAACAACTCAGCACAGATTCGGTCAAGCCTTGGATGGAGATGAGACTTGAAGCTCAGACTTAAAAATATAAGCCAAATTGTCGCAAAACCTACTGATTCAGGTAATAAACTTCAAGTTGATTTTTAAGATGTTTTATTTGCTTGAATATAAGCATAATGTTTTGATTCGTTGTAATAAATACCTGTGATAGTAGTGTTCATTGATAAAACTGTGTTTTATTATTAGTTTATATACCAACCTTAACTTTCCATCGAAAAATAGGGCACAAGTAGGTATATTTTGGCCTACAGGCTGTCATTTACACGTGTACGCCTCTGAGACGTATGTTAAGGCTTTATGTACCTATAAAATAGATTAGGCTTCTAGGGTTAATATTTGAGGGTAAAACCTGGAGAGATGCTTTTAACAAATGTGACTTAGGATTAAGAGCAGTAAAGAGTTGGCTGAATAATAACATCTTAACTTTGAATACAATAAAAACTAAATATGTCACATTTAGTATATCATCAAAAAGTCAGCCTTCCGATACTCATAATCTAATTATACAGAATTGTAATTGCCGCCCCTTGGAAAGTGTAGACTGTATCATGTATCTAGGTGTATGTATATATGTAAGATTGATAAATTGATGGAAAAAAGATGGAATGACCATATCGATATGTTAGCAAAGTTTATCAGGAGACTTACATTTATTTTTAAAGAACTTCGACACATATTGGACAAAGAGAAATTAAAAACTGTCTATTTTGCCTTAGTACAATCTCGATTTTCTTATTACCCATGTAATAAGAAAATCGAGATGGATCATGTCTTAAGTCCAATGTTGAACCACTAAATATTACTCAAAAATTGATCCTTAAAGTTATGTACAAAAAAAATTCTGTTAACCATCCAACCTACTTTGTAAGGAATGTAATGTTATGTGTATAAAACAGCTACATATATATCACTCAAATGATTTTTTATCAATATCAAATTTGCTGAAAGAACACAACAAATGCATGCAACTAGAATTGACTCTACATTGTACTTTGTGGCGGTACATACTAAAACTTCTTTTGGTCAAAGAAACTATTTACATCAGGCACCACTTATATTTAATATCATCCAAGTCTACCAATTCCTTAGTTAAATTTAAAAAAGTTAATTAAGATGTTTGTATTGACAGACGATTGTCTTAATATTTTTTCATCCTTGTCCTTTCTTAAATAATAAGATTAGTCCCATTTACTAAAAACTGAATGTCACCCTATCTGTCTTTATTATCTACTTTGCTTCTTCTTTTGAATAATGATTAATGATTAGTTATGGTTCAAATACTGTTACAATATACTGTCAAATTACCCATCTGGTAACACATCTAATACTTATTTTGTGTGTTGTATGTAGTATTACTTTATGTTTGTGATGACTATGTTTGCTTCACTCAAATGTAAATTGTTAACCTCGATACAGGCTTAGTCCTAGTGAGGTTAATTTTTATAAGAAAAAACGTGATTTATGTACAGTAGGGTGTATCGATTTTTAACTTTTTTTTTGTTTTCAAATTCCAAGTTGAAAAAAAGTTGCTACTAGATACCACAACTTACCACAAAAAATTTTGGATTTTTAAAAACATGTTTAGGTCTCCCGCACAAGGCCTAAAGTTTTAATTTTTTTCAAAAAATATCAAATTTTTTTTTAATTTAAAAAAATAAAATCGTAACTTTTGTGTTTATTCCAAGTTAAAAAACAGTAATATTAGGGCATAAAAATAAGTAAGGAACGATTTTTTTAAATAAAAAATGTATTTTAGGTCTCCCGCACAAGCCCTAAAGTTTGCTAATTTTGATGAAATTTTGTAATTTTGTGTACATATATGAACCATGTTTTTTTTAAGTGTGGTGATCTGCCGTGTCGACTACCACATTAAGTTTAAGCCACCGGAATTAATTGTACTTTTCTTATAGAAGGCATAAAATGAGACAATATATATATATACATAATTCATATATTAAAAATATATACCACATATATACTATATAATATATAATATGTTTTTTTACCTGAAAAAAGATAGTTGGACGGTGTAAATTGTATGAGAAAGGTGTTGAAAGAAACTAATGTTATTTGCTATTACTGTTGTTTATTACAAAAGTATAAAAGGTTTTAATATGTCATAAAATGTAGTATAATAACTAAGTATAAAATGTTGCTGATTACTTTCCATAAAGAAGAGTTGGCCAAACGAAACCCCAGCAACATCTCGCACGCCAGGTGGCTTACTCTGGCAAATCGAGTCCTTCGTTTGTATGTTGCCACCGATGATCCGACCCCTCAGCTAACAAAGCTTGCAGAGTTCATAATGAAGGTCTACATACCATCATGGTTCTCAATTAAGTGCAATCCCCAAATCCCGCAAACTTCCGTTCATTTTTTTAAAATGTTTCTTTTCAGCAATTACTTGGAAGATGAGCTAAGAAAAGTCGTCCATGCAACGTTACAGAGAAATGCTTTCGTGGCTCACCCAGAGCATGTTTGATAGCTATGCTGTTCGATGAACGAAAACATATCAGAGCCTTGGCTTATAAGAGAATCCAGAAAGCTTGCGTCAACCGAAAGGAAAGGGGTAAGGGTATTTAAACCCCCTCAGATCAATTTTGATGCCGAAGACTATATAGATATGATTGAATGGCAATCCACTTCAGTAACCGAACCCCCTCTTGTTACTGATATGACATGTTATAATCTTTTACGTGAACTCATGTCGTATGGAAAGTAATCAGCAACATTTTATACTTAGTTATTATACTACATTTTATGACATGTTATAATCTTTTATACTATTGTAATAAACAACAGTAATAGCAAATAACATTAGTTTCTTTCAACACCTTTCTCATACAATTTACACCGTCCAACTATCTTTTTTCAGGTAAAAAACATATTATATTTATATAGTATATATGTGGTATATATTTTTAATATATGTATATATGAATTATGTATATATATATTGTCTCATTTTATGCCTTCTGTTAGAAAAGTACAATTAATTCTGGTGGCTTAAACTTTAAAAAAACATGGTTCATATATGTACACAAAATTACAAAATTTCATCAAAATTAACAAACTTTAGGGCTTGTGCGGGAGACCTAAAATCCATTTTTTATAAAAGAAAATCGTTTCTTACTTATTTTTATGCCCTAATATTACTGTTTTTTAACTTGGAGTAAACACAAAAGTTACGATTTTATTTTTTTAAATTTCAAAAAAATTTGATATTTTTTGAAAAAAATTAAAACTTTAGGCCTTGTGCGGGAGACCTAAACATTTTTTTAAAAATCCAAATTTTTTTGTGGTAAGTTGTGGTACCTAGTAGCAACTTTTTTTCAACTTGGAATTTGAAAACAAAAAAAAAGTTAAAAATCGATACACCCTAATGTACAGTGGGATCAAAAATTAATAAATACTAGAGTCCCTAGTTTGTGAAAATCCCTCATTGTTTTTAGAGATGCAAAAGTGATTTCAAATTGCAAAAATTCTTATGTGCGCCTGTTCATAAAGATGTACTTCTCCATCAAATTACAAAGCGACAAAAATGCTTACAATCTTACTCTTGGTGTGACGAAGCTAAATTTTGTCCATCTGCCAACTGATTCTTTCTTCGTAATAACTTATTTGTTTTTTTTTATTATCATTTATGTTTTCGTAAACTGTACCGTCTTACCAGATGTTGTTTATATATTTATAAAATAAAAGTAGTATTCCCCTAGAATGGCTTATCATATTATATTAAAGATTTATTATGCAGAGAGATGATTTTTTGAACTTATCCTCAAGGATACGTCGGCACTTGAGAAGTTAACGAAGACATTCATTAGACCTTATTCGTATTCCGTAGGAGTACATAATATTGTGGTATCTTGGATTGTAGTTTGAGGTGCTCATCACAGATGGCAGTTGTAACGGTAATGTTGATAATACAGAGATTTATAAATACAATTGCTATTCAAGGTCACGAGCTCAGAATTATTTCTCCCGGCTACTAATTTAGGACACTGGCTGTTTGAACTCCCGTTATAATGAGGAGGTTATAATTACGGTCCATTTCTTTTTATCAACAATGACCTTCCAACTTAAATACCTTTCTATTGTTATGATTAAGGTCTTATTTTGGATCTCCAAATGTATGGACCTTACCCGTGACGTCACCAATGACCAGTCTCAAAAAGCCTGTGTTTTTTTCAACCGGCGCTGTATTTTGTATGGGAGTCGAGACATTTTTTTATTCTCAAGATTACCCACTTATATTTAGAAAAACACTAGGTAAAATGTTAGCACTAATGTTGTTGTATTCAATCAATTTACCGGTGTTTAAAAACCAACACTAAAACATTTTCGTTGGTTTAAATGTGAATGTGGACCAGAGTTGCAATTTTCTTCCTATGTTCTAAAATACCCACAAGCGATAAGAAAATTTACTCACAACATACCCCAATTGGGTATACCACAGTCTCACTGGGACCAAATTCGCACAAACAATGGCGACTCTTTTGTGAGGGTCATTTGGTCAATGACCTCCCAAAAATATGCTGCAGTAGTATTTACACATTTCGGCCAGGTATTTTTTGCGCTGTCTCCGGGCGAAAATAAAGGTCCCGCGCGAATTTCTTTAATTTGTTTTAAATCGCTATCTTCGAAAATATTTTAATAAAAATTTATATGTTAACTCAGCATTTCCAAGCTATAAAAAGTACTAAACGAAAATCGAATATTATTTAAAATGCAACTCAATTAAACTTGTATATTACGGTCCACCTATCGGTATTTGCCCATACCTGCTTTCTTTAAATTAAATAATATTTAAATTAAAAAGTCGATGTTTTGTCGTAAAAAAAATATTTTCAGGCGCTTACATTGCTAACGCTGGCTAACCTTATGAGATATATCAAAATAATGTACTATGAACTTGTATATCTTAAAAAGCCTACAGTCCGTGATGGTACACGTCTATCCCCAGCAACGCCGAGTACACGTCAACTAGTAATAAGATAAATAATCTTAAATTAAACAATATTGTACATCGGACTATGGCGTCCCAACCATATCTGGCCATCCCATTTATGTAAATACGCAGCTAATAATGACAAATTGGTTGTGAAGCCATCGGACCATCTGCTATATTTCCCCTTCAACTGAAACCACACACACAAGTTCGGTCAAATAAAACACTTTAAATTAGTTTATACTTTTATACAAATAAAGATGTCATTTAAATTTTTTTGTAAAAAAAGCACAAAAATAAACATATTATTTTGGAATTGTTTTAAAGAATGAACGGGAATGATTAATTATTTTCCGAGTAGCCACCGACACGACGCCACTATAGTGGACTTCTACATCTTCACAACAAACAACGAGAAGACAAATGTCATGATATTCATAAATAATCACAACAAATTCGAGAATATCATTTACTCAACAGGAATGTCTACAAAATAATTTGTACAAACAACCCAAAAACAAACTTCAAATATACTTTTCCATAGAAATTCATCTAATTAAATTTTAAAACCAAATAAACATTCATAAATTTTCCTGATCGATTGCTTCTGAGAGAAATCTGAGAAGATTTCTTAGTAAACCTAAGAGAGATTTCTTAGTAAACTAAAAGATATTTTTAGTATATAATTACATAAAAGTAATGTCATTGGAAGATACAACAAGCACACATCTTAAATTATCACAGTATGAAGTTTCGCTTTTTGACTCCACTATAAAGGCATATTATTAAGGGACATTTTAACTGTGAAAGGAACACTTTTGAAGGCACTGCAAACTCCACATTACACTGTAAAGGGCAATAATTACACTGTAAGGGACGCACTACGCATATTGATAAGGAGCACTTCACCGCACTACGCATATTAATATCCAGAATGTTAGTAGCACCTTTTCACTGCGACACTCCTCTCAACTAAGACACTATGACAAATCTTTTAGATTCATTCATCTGGAAGACATGTTTTATCTGTTTGGGAGTAGGACAGGAGCGCCATCACCAGTCCAGGTGGTCGGGCAGCCCCCCGGGATAGTGTCCCGTGAGACAGGCGGTGCAGTGGCCCCCGGGGCCCCCTCCTGGAGCCTTCATGTTGAACCTCACTGCGCTCACCAGTCCTTCCACGCTCAGATAACACAGGCTATCCGCACCTGAAAATAACATCAATTCAATACCAAGGCGGGTATGGGTACCACCAAATGTAAGTGGTTTGAGTTAGGTTTGTCCTAACTTTCTCTCCCTTATTTTCTTTAAAAGACCCCCCTACACAGCATACCCAAAGATGATAGTATGCAAGCAACAATGCCAAGCGACCCACCATGAGCACGATAATGTGTTTATACATTTATAAAAATTGTAAATATTAGTTTCCCCGGGATGCATTTTTTATTATTTTTTCTCTAAAAAAAAATAAAAATAATATAATCAAGAAATATGAAAATATCGTCGAGTTTTGTTATATTTTCCAGATATCTTCACAATAAAAATGAGCCGTAATATTAGTGAATATGTAAATAAATACAGTACCTACTATTTTTATTTTTTTATTTATTTATTTCATCAAAAAATTACAGAATATATCATTTGTAAGTTGTATAATTATATGTCAGTTAGAAACAATGAAATTCTTGAAATAATAATTTTACAATAATACGGCAGTTTCTAATATAAGAAAAAATATATATGAATGTAAGAGTGTTATATAGAAATGGCATAATATACTATATTTTAGGTTGTGCGTAACCTGCCTCACTAGGCGAACCTGTATTGAGGCAGAATTTTTAGTTAATTATTTCTCCATTTTGTCTATGGTTTGCTAATATGTAAATGTTTAATATGGGTTCCCATACAGCAATCCATTATTTTAGGTTACATTATTGTTTACATATTGAAGATACAGATAGAATAAGTTTAAACACAATACATACTATAATAACTCACTGTGACAAGGCATTTGGTTACTTTTCATTATTGTTTGCATTTACACAATACGTATATAGTAAGTTTTAGCACCGTACATACTGCAATAACTGTCAATGACAAGGCGTTTGGGTGAGGGCACCAGTGTAGGCTCGATCATTTGAATATAACTATAATATAATATAACTATAACTTTTAAAAGGGAAAAATTATTACATTTGATACAGAATTTGTGACACACTTTTTTCACAGATAAAAAATCAATGATTTAAAAATAAACTGTTTTTATAAACCCAATAATAATATTATTGAATATATAAAAAAATAAAAAAAAAAAAAAAAAAAAAAAAAAAAAAAAAAAAAAAAAAAAAAAAAAAAAAAAAAAAAAAAAAAAAAAAAAAAAAAAAAAAAAAAAAAAAAAAAAAAAAAAAAAAAATCAATGTTTGCAAGTGATGAAACGACAAGCTAGAATAATATTAAGATACATTATTTCCTTACCGAGCGAAAAGAAAAAGATTTAAGTAAGTAGTTTTTATGATTCAAAATAAAATCAAGGCAAATGCGGTGAGTTCCTAACAAATCCGCTGGCATTCCAAGGGTTAATAATAATATGTAGTAAGTATTGAAATACTAACCAACGTGTTTAGCCAGTTGCGACGGCGACAGCCTGTTGGCGATGAGTTCCTCGCGCGTAGGAATGTTGATTCCCATATAGCAGGGGTACTGCAGCGGGGGGCTGGCGATTCTCACGTGGACCTCCTTGGCGCCGGCATCCCGCAGCAGCTTGATGATGGGCCCGATGGTGTTGCCGCGCACGATGGAGTCGTCGATCAGCACCAGCCGCTTGCCACGCACATTCTCCGACAGTGCGCCGAACTTCTTGGCTACGCCCAGCTGCCGCAGTCGCGTGCTGGGCTGGATGAATGTGCGCCCCACGTAGCGGTTCTTGCATAGCACCTCGGCAAACGGAACTCCTGACTGGACATACACACGAATATTAATATTTCACCGTCTCAAGTTAGCCTGTTGCAAATTCATGCTACTATATTACATAATGTTATGGTTACCTGTCTAGCATATCCGTGGGCCGCGGCAGTGCCGGATTCTGGCACGGAACTGACTATATCCGCATCAACCGGCGCTTCCCTAGCCAACTCCCTGCCGCACTGCAAGCGAACAGAGTATACCATCTGACCTGCAACACACATGCGCAATATTTAGCAAAACAAAATCAAATTTCTTGAACATTATCCATGTTCTACTTGCATTTCAATGGAATATTCTGCGAGGAACTAGCGTCATTGATCCCTTCAGCACCGGTCGAAAATAGCCGGATAGTCGGGAAACACGCCAAACGGATCATTTATCGACACAGATGTACCTTAGTGAGACAAATGTCGATAAATACACGTAAAAAACTTTATATTGATAGATAGATAAATAAATTAAAAAAAATCAAATCTGGGCACATACCTTCGAACATGCTGTCACTCCTGGCGAAGTAAACATACTCGAATATGCAGAAGGCTTGCTCCTTGCCGGGGGGCAGTGGCACCAACGCCACTGTGCTGGGTCCCTCACGCGTCAGCCGCACTATCTCCCCAGGAAGCACCTCGCGCTCGTAGCGAGCCCCGATGGACAGGAAACCGCACGACTCACTCGACACCACCCAGCCCGCATCGCCACCTGCAACGCAACACATTTACTGACTGGGAACAATGAAAACAGAATCAGTAACAAGCAATGATGGAAAGCAGAGAAAGTTGACTCCAAATTTATCGGGAATACAAAACAATATTTATAAGGTTTTAAAATGTTCAATGAACTTGCAATGTTGAAAGTCTTGCAGTTTTTCGTGGATTATGTCTCAATGTTGTGAAGTCCAAATTTTAGTATTAAGTAGTAAATAATATTATAGTAGTCCTAGAAAAGAATATATTAGATAGAAGATGTAAAATTTTATAACTAAATAAAATATACTTTAAATTTTTTTTTTTTTTTAAATTAAATATATTTATGCAACAGCCCTTTGTCTTGTTTACGCCTACTTATAGGAAGAGGGACAGCAAGTGTATTATGATGATTGATTTAGGAAGCTTACAGAGTGTCCTATTCATCTTGGTTCCAGTTCGAACCAAGATGAATAGGACACTTGTTTACGCCTACTTATAGGAAGAGGGACAGCAAGTGTATTATGATGATTGGTTTAGGAAGCTTACAGAGTGTCCTATTCATCTTGGTTCCAGTTCGAACCAAGATGAATAGGACACTTGTTTACGCCTACTTATAGGAAGAGGGACAGCAAGTGTATTATGATGATTGGTTTAGGAAGCTTACAGAGTGTCCTATTCATCTTGGTTCCAGTTCGAACCAAGATGAATAGGACACTTGTTTACGCCTACTTATAGGAAGAGGGACAGCAAGTGTATTATGATGATTGGTTTAGGAAGCTTACAGAGTGTCCTATTCATCTTGGTTCCAGTTCGAACCAAGATGAATAGGACACTTGTTTACGCCTACTTATAGGAAGAGGGACAGCAAGTGTATTATGATGATTGGTTTAGGAAGCTTACAGAGTGTCCTATTCATCTTGGTTCCAGTTCGAACCAAGATGAATAGGACACTTGTTTACGCCTACTTATAGGAAGAGGGACAGCAAGTGTATTATGATGATTGGTTTAGGAAGCTTACAGAGTGTCCTATTCATCTTGGTTCCAGTTCGAACCAAGATGAATAGGACACTTGTTTACGCCTACTTATAGGAAGAGGGACAGCAAGTGTATTATGATGATTGGTTTAGGAAGCTTACAGAGTGTCCTATTCATCTTGGTTCCAGTTCGAACCAAGATGAATAGGACACTTGTTTACGCCTACTTATAGGAAGAGGGACAGCAAGTGTATTATGATGATTGGTTTAGGACACTTGTTTACGCCTACTTATAGGAAGAGGGACAGCAAGTGTATTATGATGATTGGTTTAGGAAGCTTACAGAGTGTCCTATTCATCTTGGTTCCAGTTCGATCGGGTGCATAATATCGCAAGTGAAATAGTGCGAAATTGAATAAACATAGAATCTCAAAAGTAACCTCAAAATAGTTTAGAATTGAATACATACAACAATAAACATTATCTTTGCTTTTGTTCTCAGGATGTCTTATTGGACTTCTCAATCACAGAGAGACAATCAGCAATAAAATGCTTAATAGTGATAATTCTACAAAATTAAAAAGTTGGGATATTCAAACAAAGAGGTCTGAAAAATTTGTTGATCTAAAAATTCATTCAGGGCGGTAACTTACAGAAAAAAGAATCTGTGTTAGTACTGTCAAGAAGAATGAAGTCAACTAAGGTGGATAGACCTGTACCTGCACTGAGCGGCAATATCTTGCCGATGCACAACGGCCTGTTGCCGTAGGGGTCCCGCGCGGCGTAGATGCACTCCTCAGTCATGATGACTAGCGAGTAGGACAGCGGCGCCAGCTGCATGAGCGCCGTGATGCGCGCCGGCCAATCGGGGGCGCCGCCCTCGCGCTCCCCTTCCGGCCGCACGCACAGCGCCTGCGTGATCAGCTCCGAGTCCGACTGCGTGGACAAACCCACTCCACGGGCTAGCACCTACCCAAAGAATAACATTGTAAACAAGAGAACAGTTTAGTCAAGTAGAACCTGTCCTCTGATTTCATTTACAGAGTGAACGTTTATTATTAATACTTATTATTAATACACTAGCGCAGACCTGTGAAAAATCACAGAATATTATAATTGTAGGGGAATATTTTGATAAAGCTATTTAAATTGACAGAATTACAGTATTTTGCATGTGAAAAGTATTTTGTCGGCGGAAACAAAAAAATTATTTTGGATATTTTATATTTCTATTTTGTACCTACATACTGTATGGATCAAATTCAACAAATATTTTTTTATATGTATGTGTTTTAAACAGTCATTTCCTGCACTATTTACGAGTATAATTTCTTAAATATTGTTATATATATGTATGTAAAAGCCTTAATAGGCGTAAATAAATAAATAAATAATTGCATGTTCGCTGAAAAGTGCAGACCCTTGAAAAATCACGAAATCTAACTCTAAATAAGAAATTTAAACAATTTAAATACACAATACAAAGACAGAATTAAAATAATTTTCTGAAAAAAAAAAAATTATTATGTAGGTAGGTTTCGCTAGGTTTATCGCTCATCTGAATTCTTGGCACAATCAGTTTGAATCTTGAAAATAGCACTTAAATTCAAAACAATACTGAGATCACTGAACAAGAGTACAATCAAAGACAGACCCTTTGTTTTATAACAAAATAAAACAATGATTGTATTTTATACAAATCTACAGTTTTATTTCCCATCCCTTAAAGCCTGTTTTTTGTGGCTTGGCCTATTTCAGCATATAGCTCGCCATACATTACCATTGTTAGCGTATGACCAGCGATATGCTGAAATAGGCTAAGACATGATGCGTATAGCGTAATGTGTCAGCTACCTAAAGCAGAAATTGGATACTTTGGATGAAATTTTGGACATTTGGTGTCCAAAATGAGAGAAAAATTACTGTCTACATGTGATTTCTCCGGTAATTCAGCTAGTATTAAATAAATATATGTTCACCATCTTGCGCAGCGAGTGACAGTTCAGCAGCTCCCCGTTGTGTGCCAGGGCCAGCTGCCCGTACGCCGTGTGCACCACAAAAGGCTGACAGTTCACCTCTTCGCTTGCGGCCGATGTGGAGTATCTGCAAATAACAGTGACTATTACTTATCTTACAGTCCAGGAAGCGTGCGTATCCGCAAACTGGACAGAGGCAAGGGAGGGAAGATGGCCCCCACACATCTTGCGCAAATCTAATTTCTTACAATATGGTAGCTGTACCTAGATAATATAAACGAGAGAACACGGGAGCTGGACTGCAAAAGTACTCCAATTAGCATATAATCAATTACGGTAACCGGATAACTCATCACAATGACAATTCAACACACCTTTAAAAAGCGATAGTCATGAAAAGTGATGACAAAAAACTAGGTTAGGTTTGTAGGATGTTTTTTACATCACTTTTAATGAATTTAAAAAAAAAAATTAAAGGTGTGTATTAGATACTAAATGCAAGATTTAATGGCTGTTTATAAAAGCATAAAAAGCTGCCAACGCATCTGCCACCACAGGCGCTGCTAGTACCAACCATTTACACACCATGTCCAGAAACTAGTAGCACAAGCGGGAAACTGGAAAATCTACATCACATAGAGAACCTAAAAACCTAATTTAAATCAGAGAAGAGACCCATTTTGTAGGAGGGAGGAAACACATCATTCCACAGCCAAGCTGTTGAACACTAGAACTTGTCGTAGAAGCCACCCGTTCTCATGTGACAAATGTACAAATGTTGGTCACGCGTTTGACGTGCTTCCCAACTGTGCACTAGTGTCAAAGGGATCAATGACACTGGTTCCTCTATTCCTCCTGCATCTTCCATTGAAATACTGATAGAACAAGTACAACATTCCCACCTGAAGTCTGTACTCGCACAAGAGCTGTATCGACTGTACAGTGTAAATGCAGGGGAGCTAAGTTGCCAGTTGAAGAATCTATACGAGACGCCCAGTTTCTTTGAAGCCAGATTTACTCGGACGATTTGTCATTTCGCCATTTCTGCACAGAGTCAAGGGTTTTTATAGGTACTTTGGAGCTGCCAAATTCTAAGGGTCAGCAGTTGTGTACTATTAATGTAATGGGGGTTGTTACCTTGTGTGTCCTATTCCCAGGTTGCCCTTCAGCTTCTTCATGGAGTCGTCGCTGAAGATATTGCTGATGAGGCCCATGCCTTTGTGTACATGGAAGCTCTTCTTGGAGCCCTCAGAGGTCACGATACCCGCCGACTCTTGCCCCCTGGAAGTGACAGAACCATATTACAACATCACACAGAGAAACGTCTCTCCTCGCTGCTCAGTCCAGAAATGTGTTCTATTCTAAACAGATGTCCAAGCCACTCCAATTGCAACTTTTCTATAAAGCCAGCTAAATGGCTTTGAACTATATCTAAGTGTGAATTATTAGGTATATATCATCGACGGCAATCCGTCACCACTGCATATGTAACATCACCGCGTAAGTCATCCTGCAATGCCATTCGACAGTGGTAATAAACCTCCATCGGTTGGATTAATATACGATTTTTTCAATGTAAGGGAATAGTCCTACAGCGATATTAGTATCTCAAGTGCCTTACTTTTGGGTAAAATCATCGCCGGTTTTATGTCTCTCCTGAAAAGTGGCCAAATATGATTTACGCGGTGATGGATTGCCGTTGACGACATTATATTTGTGAGCCACAAATTAACACAATAAGGTTGTCTTCTATAATGAAATTTCATGTTATTTACAAAAATATTAATTAGAGCACACTGAGAACTAGAATCTTTAGAAAATACCGAAGAAATAAGCCGTCAAAACATTGATATTTGCGGCCGGCTGAAACGCTTGCAATATAACAGTACACAAAGCGGCAGTAACTGCCATTAGAATTATGAATTGTGCTGCGTATGATGTCACGAGACACAATAGCATACATTTCACCAATGTTCACTCTGAAAGCTCATTACTTCATCATTGTTGGAGAAATCGAAAAACTATTTTTACTTTCATTATTAACACTTTAAATATAATACGTTAGATACATATATTTACAAACGGCTGGGCAACATTTGCGAGGCGGGTTAAGGGACTGCAGAAAGGGATTTGTCAAAGCGGGCCTTGAAGAGATCAATAGAAATAATAAAACTTAAACATAATTGTTAAAATAAGTTTTAATAAGTGGATTAGTGGATCTCACTAACATTAATTTGTTAATTCTCATTATAATGGTAAAAACTATGACTTTAGAGGGTAGGCATTTAAAAAAAGATTTGCGGCAATTTATCAAATTTCAAAGTGAAAACCTACTATTAGTTGAATAATTATACATATATTACAATACATTATAACTGTTGAGTCCTATTCAAGTTCTGTTATTATATAAGTACAGTGAAACAACAGGCCCATGATAAAAGAATAACAGAACTTTAAAATTTATATGTAAGCATAGCAGAGTTAAAACAAACCTATGTTGCAGTGCCACCAGGCCGAGGCAGATGACTTGAGCGATGTCCAGCTGCGTGGGCCACTCCCCGCCCGCGATGGCTCCAAACACCCCGCATTCGCACGTCAGACCTGCAACCAAAATCACCATGAGTCGCACATCCTTCTCCCCTCCCCGTGCCTTCAATACGTCATGTCGCAAGCCTACCTGACTCCACGGCTCCTCGGCCTGGCTTCTTGTGGATCTGAACACTCCTCGCCACCCCCTCCGAGCCGTCTCCAGCTTCCATGCCAACTGCTGGGACCTGAAGACAAACAATCAGATTCAATTTAATGTACCTGCTCTCGCTTCGCATGCTCTTCCATCCTATTCAAAGTGGATCCAACAAACTGTAAACAAAATTCTTGCCAGGACAGATTACGTAATAATTACAACTAGCGTAATAATACTAGCAGATATCAAAAGTGGACATCTTGAATTTTGAGCTGAATAAATATAAAAAGTTCATAAAAGAGTGTTTTTTTAACATTCATTTTGAATTTAATTTATTACGGTTGGGAGTTTGGTTTCGGTTCAACTTTCGTCAGGAATATATAATTTATATAACCAACCAGTTTCAGTTCACCCTGAACCTTCATCAGGTTATATAATTCTGTTTATTTCTTAACACAAGGAGGAAATATATAATCAGTTGTATTTTTGTTAAATGTAAAAAAATTATAAAATTCAAAAGAAAGGCTAAAGAAGGAGTTAGCGCAACACGGCATAACACCCCAAAAACAAATAACAAAAATACTTTTGGCCGTGAAAATCTTAAATCATATTTATAAAATTCAACGTTGATTTCCTGAAGATAAATAAATAACTTTTTGTGCTTTGACAAAAAGTACATCACATTCACCAAGTAAATGACAAAATTCTCCACAGTTCCCATTTTGTTCCTCTGACTACAATTCTGTCTCTGGATGGTGAAAACAGATTTGATTGTAATATCATTTTGATAGCTTTGTGATGTGATTAAAAAAATCCCAGTAATTTTAAACAAACCTACATACTATGTCTTATTTAATTTTAAAAATATAACAACATTATTTCCAAGGTTCGGAAAGAGAATTGATGTTTCAATAGAACGAATTTAGTGAAATCACAGCATTAACTGCAATGTTCAATATGGCACTCGTTTGTTTAGTTATAAAGTCAATAAAATCAAGGTTCTCTGATAAAAACAAATAATGTAAGCGATTCTACAATAATTATTAGTTCACACATGTTCTGCGTAACAATGTGCCCAGTTGAACGTTAAAGATAAAGTGCCAGAATATTAAATTAATCCTATTCAGGAAACATGAAACCATCGAAAGCTTCTACAGGTCCCAAAGACTGCCATGCTGACACCGAGGGTGCCCCAGTAGAAGTGATTGAGGGAAATGGCTGGAGACCAGAGCCGGTGAAAACCAAATCTCACCAGCCTCAGGCTGCGTATAAACAGGAGAAAAATGCGCAAACCGAACCACGAATTATGGGAAAGGGACAAAGCAAACGAAGAGACAACTTCTTTGCTTCATTCCTTTCCCATAATTGGTTGTTTCGCTCGCGCATTTTTCCTGTTTATAAGCAGCATTAGATATTAATGAAAAACGAATTAGGTTCAACTAAATCAAGTTAGAATTGTTTCATGACTGGAGTTGCTTATTGAGATGAGCCCAGCCCGAGAGTGTGGTGCCGAATGATGTCAACACACGATCTTGACAAACAAGGGACTTTACGAGTGACGCAGCCCAGGTCACAGGTCACTCTCTGCGGGAGGTCAACAACAGGCCCCTCTGTTTATTCAGATTGTACAGATACAATCTGAATAAACAGATAGTTCAAATAATGTTATTAGCACTCATGACAACAAAAGAGTGCCCAGTACGAACATTAAATTTATTTCGCAAAGTAGGAAGAACTCACAGAGTGCGGAGAGATGTTTTATTTTTATTTTAAACAATAACAAAATGCATTTGCAGTAAACAATATTAGATGCCTGATGAAATACAGATAAAGATTGCAAGGATCGTTATACAGGATTCTAATTTAATTAATGTATTACATACATAATGGTGGAAGAGCTGAAGGAATATGTATAAGGATTCAGTGCAAGGAGAGTGTTAAGGTATTATAACTTCATAACATTTCAATAATATTATGAGAGAAAACATATTTGTAAAACCATAACCCTGGTGATCAGGAAACGCAGATAATGAACAAATCAAGGACTAATCATGGAATAAAAAAATACCCATACAACCAACCTTGGTAATTACTTGAATGTAATTCTTAGCAAATGCGTTCCACCCTCCGACTTGTTTCGTTGCTACGTTTGAATGAACTACATGTTCATATACTAGCAAGATGTGGGGATGTCTGAAGACATGGAAGATACTTCAGTGGGGTCATGTCAAGAGTCGGTATAACAGAGAGTTTTGTGTGCATTGAGTGGCACTCTATCCTCTCTGCCTAGTAAAATACCTTCATTAAAGTGAATCCTAAAGTTGAAACATCTATTTAACCTTTAATTATTGGACAACACGTGATGTTCAAAACGATGTCAACAAGCAACAGGTCTTGTTGACGAGATCACTCGACACAAAAATAATAATATTAAGTAAACTTACAGACGACTGATTGTGAAGAAGAAGAAGAGGAGAAAGAGGAAGGATCTCCGACGGAAAGGCGAAAAGAACCTAACTGAATGTGCCGACACTGCCGACGCTCAAACGCGAAATGACTTGAATTCCAGTGACAGGCCCATCGCCCATGCTTCATGCTCGTAATGGCAGTTTTGTTATATTATAATGTAATTACTTGTTATCAAATTACTACGAACGCAAGCATTCCTCAGCTTTACCGACCAACTTTATGTTAAAACGTATGGCTTATATGCCACGTGTTGTTGTACTGTTTTATTTTTCTTTCTTTATTGAGGGGATCTTATCTAAAAACCACTGGTCAATATTTTGTACTTTTCTCGGACTTTTATAAACAGTCTTTCATTTAGTTGGGAATTCTCTCAGTATCACCCTGGCAAGATAAGGCCCGATAAAGCCATTGAGACATTGCCCGCGGTGAAATCTGGGACATTATTCATGTACCTACATGTTATATTTATTATTTACCTAATAAACCTGTTTTCGTAGTAATTAACGACTCAGTATTCGGAATATATAGATCACTAGATGTAGCAAACCAGTTTCGCCTGAGTTGCAACACATTTTTCGTCATCTTATTTTCTTTTCGAGCAATGGAACAAATGCTCAGCAAGTTTTATGGTCGTAAATCCAACTTAGGTGAGCCTAGGTAACGAATATCAAACACTGAATGTATTTACAATACCTCCATCATTCTGATGGCAGTATGCTACAATAGCGCCTCCTAGCGGCACGGGTTATGAGGTTCGGATTTTGTTTCTGGAGTTGGACGGAGTAATAATGTATATTTTATAAAATCCCTGCACGATATCAACCCTTAGATTGTGCTCTAGGGCGTGGCTCTAGCCAAGGTGCTCAAAACCCTAGGTAAAACGTCTAGGTAGGAGATCACTGTAATCAATAATATTCGGATTATTTATATTTTTTATTATCAATGGCGATGTGTTGGGACTGTTAGGTTTAAGGTATTATCAGCGCCTTGGCAATTCGGCGCCCGGAGCGGTCTGCACCAATTGCGCCCGCGTAGGGCCGGCCAGATTTAATTTGAATTTTTTATCTTAAAATTAAAATTTGCTCAGGTGTCACGTTTGAATTAAAAAGAAATACTTACTATAATTATTTTGTAAATATTCAATGCGAAGAATGTAATTTTTTCATCAACGCGTGTTGTTGAGATTATTGACTTTTGATAGTCCCAACGGCTCCCAACCGAGTATGGCTTCCCCAATTGGGGTATGTTGTGAGGCGGAAAGTAGTGGAGAGGGGAAGAGGAAGATGAGCTATTCAGATCTGGTCACCAAACACGGCTGAAACCACTTCAAGCAACGTTTCACTCTGAATGGTGGTCTTAACCAGGGCGATTCGAAAGTATTTTCCACTCTGGAACGTGCCGCAAATGTACCTACTACTGAGTGAATTGTGAAATTACACAAATTCATTCAATAAACTTTACTTTCCTACGCCGGGATTTTACACCGCGACTTTCGGATTGCTAGTGGAGAGCCCTACCGACCACGGAGGGATATTGCGTGTTGTTTGTTTGCATCTCAGGTTAGTAACGCGATTAAGATCGAGCGCAGGTTATCTGCGTCGGCTGCCTGGTTTCTGCAACACGTTCATGCCCTAACTCTCTTCAATCGGAACCGCTGGCCTAAAGTAATGCCATTGGCCTGGACATTATATTATTTGACAATCATACATAATATATTATTAACGGTTCTTATTACCCTCCCGTTCCATTTGCTTTCGCCACAAAAGGGCGCTTGAAGAATGAATTGAAATTCATTTAGGTGAAGTATGCAAAATAGTAAAAATGTGATTTACCACGTTTTTGCCAGGGCCACTCAATTGCCGCGAGGCCACACCAATAAATTTGCCGCCGTTGCGTTAGTTAAGTTTTTTTTGGCAATAATATTATAACAATAATGTCATAAGTAATATTCATCTGCGTCTGGGTAGCAATATTCTGTTTCATCCACGCACTTTCACTTTCACTGTGAACTGAAGACTTTATGCGCAGTGGCGCATCTTGGTGAGTGAGTACCTCTAATCTTTAACACAAGTTTCACGAACAAAAGGCACCTTTTAGAACTTATAAATCTAAAACAGAAAAAAGTCCTCACACGAGCAACTTTAGTTGCGGGCAATAGTTGCATCTGGTTGTGTCGCTGGAGGTAAGTGATTTATTTATGCGCTGGAATATCAAAATACTTCACCACTCGCCTTTTGATACATAATAAGGAGGTGCACCCACGATGCGGCGCCATACTAATTACTCTTTTTTTAAATGTATGGATTTTCAAATAGTCGCCAACTACTGTCACCGTAACTGAACAACAACTTTGGACGGGTTACAAAATTTCTCACTAGACACATAGCCAAATCTATTCTGAAAATTGGTAAAAAGATTGTGCCTATATATGGATTGATATTCCTAAAGAACGTAAGAACTTAACTACAGACGTTAAGAATTTGCTAGAAAAACATAACTGTGAAAATGGGAGGGATAACTCTAGTTTAAATTTCCAACGGAAACAAGAAAATAAATTATTTTTGCGAGGTGCATGAACATCATATAAAATTCAAGACACATTACGTTATATGCATCAAAGCTTATTTGGGAGTGGCCTTTGCAGATTATATGTTGAAGTGTCACACAATATTCCTCAAGAGAGGGGGCAGATCAATCGGGGAACTTACAGATCCGTAAATTGGTCGCATCATTTTTAAATACCGCCTGGCTAGCAGATCACGGCCTATCATTGTCGCCACGTCCACACTAATTATAACATATCATATGTCTTGTGTGACAGGTCTGTAAGGGATTGTATGGCGAGCGATATGGTGTTATAAAAAACGCTTTGAAGTGTATAACGTAAAGCCTAAGACGCATTACGCTATAAGCATAATTAGGGCGTGGTCTATACGTATTATAAGTTGAGGTGTCAAACTACGCTATAATCTTCCTCAGGAGGAGGTCAGATAAACTGGGGATCTGTCGCGGAATACCATTTCTTTGAATGGGACACCTTTAAATTAACTACGTTAGAAAGTAACGAAGCCATGAAAATAGCTTCCCCAGCATGGCTGTAGTCATTGTACTGCCAAATTGAATGGTGAGTAGACCGCAATAGCCTGGCTAGCAGATCACGGTGCATCATCGTCGCCACGCCCACACCTATAACACATGATCTGTCAGGTGATCATCTGTATGGAAAGCGATGTGGAGTTATATAAAACGATTTAATGATAAGAAATGGGAAGTGGGCATGTTTCGTGATTCAAACGACTCTTTTGCGTTCTTTTTGAGGGTAGCGAAGTTCTGTTTTAAATTGAGCCCTTTGCATTTCTCTATAAATTTGTTTGTGTTACGTGTCGCATGAGGGTTACGAGCTGTTAAATCGAAATAATCAACATCACGCGAGTTCTACTGTTCACAGAACTACTAGTGTTAATACAAACATCATGTAACCTCCGTTGGACGCTATATTTATATTGTCCTAAATAAATTCATATTGCGCGAAGTGGCTGAGGAAAAAGGCAGGTCGCGCCACTGTCCGCTGAGTAGGTACTGGTGCCATCGCACACGTGGTCACGTGGTGCCCGCCAACTATAGTTACCTACCTACTTCTGTCAACACAACTTGAACACAACATTCAGTTTAATATTTTATTTGAATTTGATACCGGCTGCGCGCCGCAAGTCTACACGTCTTGATTGTTGATTACATTCATTTTAATTTCATTCAGTTTTATTACATTCAGTTGAGAAGAAATGGCCAAACTAACTAAAGGTAAGTTCAATCAGTTAGCTATTTGTACGAGTTGTCGCGCGTATTCATTTTGTTTTAACTAATTGGTAAAATACTTGTAGAGCGATTCGTTTAACCACACTGCATGGTTTCGAAAACGATGTGTCTGGTGTTCAAAAATGTTCTTTCGCAATTTGTCTCAACTTACTTACAAATTGTTGATTTCTGACCATCACTTCGCTATTATTGATATATTATGTTATTAACAAATTAGCCAATAAAAATATAACCTAAATTTATTATAAAAATCAGACTGCACGAAAATGGTAATTTTTAGGATATTATCCGTAGGCTAACAACGACAAAATAAGTCCCTATAAATATACTTCACAAAGAAAACCGTTAAAGAGTTTTGCTTCTTCTAAATGTAAACATTGAAACAAATGTGTATTTTTCATGATATTGCCATGTTGTCAGGCCTCATAATATATATCCGTCTGCTATAACACAAAATCAAATGTTCCGGTAATGGAAAATATTTACAATTCCACCCCTGGTACGAGTGTAGTTCCGCTACAGCTTGAAAGGTGAAGATTTCATTTTTGATTGCACCATTTCAAGATTGCACCTGGTGCACTCCACTACAGTAAAACACACCCTGTGAAGGCGCATTTGGAGCAGTCCGCTCCAGGCGCCGTCTTGCCAAGGAGCTGATAATGCCTAACATAGGTCCTTTGTGGATCTTACTGTTTGGCTCGGGGCCGGCCGTACGAGTGCATGTACCTTTAGCTAGGTTACAATTTATTGATTGTAAACAACTCGTTGCATTCAGACTTCATTGACTTTTCTGATCTACTGCACGGCGCACACCGTATAGAATATAGCTTGGGAAGGAGTACACCCTATCTCTACGCGACCTTAGATGACCTCTCGCTATTTTGAGACTTGTTTTAATTTATTTAAACTTGTTATGGCCTATTTCTAATACTTCATTAGTAGTTACTACCCGAGTTTGCTTTTCTTATTTCTGCCCTTTTCTTATTTATTTTACTTCGGGTGAACTTGATCGATTCTTACTTGACCAGATAATCAATTTCATTGGTCGAGGAGTGGAAATGTCTTATGTTAACTGGCAAATAGGTACAGATCATACTTTTCTATTCACTCTTTAGTGCATTGATTGAATTGTTATTCTGGGGAAAATACTTATGCTAGATTGTACACTATTTTTATAAATGTATAAACACATTACCGGTACAATTTATAAAAACATTATTTTGCAAAAAACGGTGAAAATTTTGGCTCACGGTGAAAATTTAGCATTGGCACATGACAGGTTAATAGTTCAGTAAAGATTCTTTTTTCAATGTGAAATCATTGTTTTTAATTAAGGAGATAAGTATTTAAGTATCTTCTTAGAAATCTTTTCAGAGCTAACTAAAATTCTCGAAACTAAAATTTCCTCTGAAATTTTAGTTTCGATTTAAAATAACAGAAAATTAGAAATATACTTTTTTCAGAGAACTACTACTTTTTAGCATACTTTATTATTATTGTATTACAAGTAAATATGTTTACAGTTTGTTCAATAATATTGAATGGAAAATATTTAGCAGCGTTACATCAGGCCTGTTTTTGTTTATCGTCGAGTCTTATAAACACTCCACCAAACAAACTAACAATATTTCCAACTGATAAATAGGTCATAAACATATTGTGTTATTATTTCTGTCGGTGTTCTTTGACCTGAGAGAAAAGTACTCCAAGGAGGATTGTATAATACATACAGCTCTCATATAGCAAAACCGACTCAAGGACATCTCGGGTCCCGTTGAATAGATAATGATTATACATTTGCCTCTCCGTAATCAGATTTAATTAGATTTGATTCGTACTAGCGCAAGGAAACAGGTGGTAAGGGTCGGCCATCTGACCGTCCCTTCAACACGTTTCCTTCAAATCAGTTGGTCTATATAGTATTTGATGTTCGGCAACTAGTGGGTACAACAGGATCTGAGCTTTTTTTTATAAAAAAGACAAAAAAAGCTGTAAATAACCCAACAGTAGTAGATAGGATCCGGAACGACTGATTTTTTTCAAATATTACCTTAAAAATTAGAACTTTGGACTCGATTTACTTGGATAATGAAAGTTCACATCCAAAAAAGTATTATTATTATTTAATTGATTTCACAATTTAAAATAAGTTAATCCTGTCTTCTCTTCAAATAAAAATCCAATTGAGCTCTAAATTGGTTTACATAAGTAGAATCGAGGACATGTTCTTTTATTATTTATTTATTCAGTTATTAATTAATAAGTGCTGAAATACAATGCAATAACAATATTTGAACTACTTTATACTAGGTCTGTATAAGACCTGTCATAAGTCGAAGTATGAGGTGTCTATGGTAATAGTCAGTAGTGAGTTTATTGTTACCCACAAAATTAATTGTATTTGGAATAGCTGAGTAGGCATCGCAACAGTGATTCAATGATACTTATGAATAAGAAATAATAATTTAATGTTGTGGAAGTTAGTTTTTATGCATCCACTACTCTATTCGCAAGGAAGTGTTTCCTAGTTTTGGATGCAAAAGGTGTTTTGTTAATTTGCCCACCATATCTTTGTTGGTGGTGAAGATTAGTTGATGCCCGGGCAACTATAATTTCCAGATAAAACAAAGTCTTGATCAAGTCAACCCTTTGTCGTCTTTCTTTCAAGGTTGGTAATCTTATTTCCTTGAGTCTATCTTCATATTGTTGGTCTTTCAAAGCTTTTGGTATTTTTGTAAATCGTCTCTGTACTCTCTCTATTATATCTATATCTTTTGCAAAATATGGACTCCATATTCCAGGAGAAGTTGCAAAAACGTTTTATATATTTTTAATACCAAGTCCGATGTTAGGTCAGGTTGCACGAGTTTTAAATTCACCAGTTTCCCGCTTGTTGCGCTAGTTTCAGGATATCCATGTGCTCCATTATTCTCATCATCATATTCTTATTCTGCCATGGTAAATAAAAACACAGTGTTTCCTCGAGAGTCTCAAGGAAGACATTGTGTTTTTAGTTATCGCGGCAGTATTCCCTTGTGTTCCGGTGCTTGTGGTAGAGCCGAGTTGTAAACAAACACTAGAGTTTTGACTTTTCCCAATAAGGAATTCCAGTCAATTAAAATTTTTACAAATGCTCTCCTTCTAACTATACCAGTATTTTTTTTTTTTACAAATGTAAATCGAAGTTTGATTTTTCAAAGCCCACCAAAATGGTTGAAATCGTGCAGGGTACATGTGACGTCATATGTACCATGGTTTTGTTAACATGAAGGACAATCCCGTTCGGGTCGGTATGAAATCAACATCTCCAAATTAAAATATTTTGCAAGATTTCCAAAAACATTAATTCTTTTGAAATAATTTGTATACCGCAGTAGTGACCCGTGTGCGTGTCTATGCAGCACAATTGTCCGCATTCTTAATGCATGCGATTGACCGACTTCCCTATTATCACCTTACTTATTTATCAATTTTGCAAAGAGGATCCCATACCTTGGTCTGCCCCGTCCAACAGTCCTTTCCTAGACAGACATATTATAATAGTCTCTTCTCTAACTGAACTGTATCGGTTCTCGGTGCTCTTTCTTCCATGACCTATTGTTGACGTTTCTTCTAGCCGGAGAATACAACCTGGGCGCCTTGCTGATAGAGGGCAAGACCAAGCAGGTGTACGACTGCGCGGGGGATCCCGGCCACTGCGTGCTAGTCAGTAAGGACCGCATTACGGCAGGGGACGGGGTCAAGGCGCACGACCTCAGCGGCAAGGCGGCCATCTCCAACCAGACCAATGCCAAGGTCTTCCACATCCTTAACGCTGCTGGTAAGTGACCTGATACTATCCCTGCTGATAGAGAGGTGGATTCAATTCTGCCTGTAGGTGACCGGTGTCATTTTGCGGCTATACTGCCTGCAGCCAACCCCATCTACTGGAAATAAGTCTAGCCTCGCAATCTAAATGATATTTCGAGTTAAAAATACTTACCTGCCCTGGTGAAAAACCACTAATAAGAATTCAATTCAATTAATTTATAACATATTCAAAAACATGCTAAATATGTCGATTTCAAAATTAATTCTGTTTAACAGCAAGGCTGCCCTCCGCACCGGCATAACCATGGCCGGGAGATAAAACAGTCTGCTGTCAGTGATGGAGATAACCATCGGCAACGTAAATGGATGCTCTTCATGATAGCCGATTTCTTTAACCATCAACCAATCAGTTTGAAAAAATATTTAGCCATGTGCACATCCCTTCTGATCCATAGATGGTTCATTCCGAGCATATCCAAAAGAAAGTTGGTAGGATAGAGCCACAGTTATTAATAGTTGCGTCAAATGACTCGAGTTTATATGGTTTAGTCTTACCTATTCGTCATTGTTTCCAGGAATCAAGACGTCTTTTGTGAAGTCTGTGTCTCCCAATGCTTTCCTGTCCAAGAAGTGCTCCATGATCCCCATCGAGTGGGTGACCCGGCGCTTGGCCACCGGCTCGTTCCTCAAGAGGAACCCGGGCGTGCCGGAGGGCTTCCGCTTTTCTCCCCCCAAGCAGGTGAAACAATACAATGCTTTGCTTTCAAAGATTGCCTTACTTTTTGCCATACTTACTAGAAGGCCCCAAAAATACTTAACCTTCCAGCGGGCGCGTTGAGGAATTTCCCTTCAGCAGGCGCTTGTCGTGAATTTTACATCATTGAGTTTTCTCCATGTAAGTGGTGTTTTCTTTATACAAATGTTAGGAAATTTCTTTGAGGTTATGAAAAATGATAATAGGCAGTAATTAAAAAAAAATATATATTTGACTTTCTTAAAAAAAAACGAAGCAACACTCTGTTAGTATTTCAAAACAAAATATTTTATCGACTTATTTAGTCAGAATCAATATTCTCATCCTTGCAATTGTTACAAACCACCTCAACTGAAGAATGGTTCTTGCATGTAAAGGACTGGCAACGGCAACACTTCATTGATGCTGAGAATCTTTTCTTATCCAGTGCACATAACCGACAAACACCGCATTTTGGAAAGCTTCTGTTTTCTTCTTCTGTTATCGGTTCAACTGCCCGACCGTAATTAACTTTGAGAAAAGCACTTATATCTTGAGGTAAATGTTTGACATTTGATTTGACTCTAGCATAGCTCGAAGCTCGATGCTTACGACTAAGTGGTAAGAGTGGGGGAAGCGATATGGCGCATCTGTCGTAAATTTTACGACAGCGCGCCCGCTGGAAGGTTAACTAACTAACTAACCATCACGCCGTTTCCCCGCAGGGGTAGGCAGAGAGGACGGACCGCCAAACAACTCGGTTGGAAGGTTAAATAATATAAATTAAACACTGTTTAACCATTTGATCCTGAATTAAAACTGGCAGTGATAAAACATAATTTTTGATACTTTAAAACACCTTGTTCAATTATTTGAAAATAATATTTATTTGATATTTTAAATCTACAACCACAGATAGCAATAATTATATTCTGATTGGAGGACAAATTGATTTTGCTAGATTTGTATTTAACTTCTTAAGTGTTAAGGGCTTAACTTCTTGATGCCAAGTTTACGCCGTGCTCCAGCAGATTCTATTTTCCTTTGATTAAATATTCTTTTGATTAAACATAAAAATTTCGAGTTCGCTTTTGAGAGCCCATATTCGATTGAGAACATTTCCGCGAGAGAGCCACCTTACTTCTGTATAATAAAGTAGGTCCGTATATTCAGCTTCTCCGTCCTGACATAATTGACGAAATAGCCGCGTCTCTTACATCTCACGCACACACCTGAATTGATTAAGTTTGGAAAAATACTAACACCTTTATGAAATAGCAAACTAGAAAAATTTCATTATTACCCCAAAAAAATCATTTTTACCCCATTTGGGGTAATTTACCCCGGTTCCCCAACCGCTGCTCTAGACATTATTGTTACTTTCATTTGAAAGAACATTAGGTCTCGAAGGACATGTTTCACTTAAAATGACAAAAATTAAACAATACAAACATACATTAAAAAAAAAACAATTGAAAGGGTGTGGAAGTCGAGATTAATCACAAAAAATACCTTTCGAAATATAAACATGGCTATCGCCTGAATGAGTACTTCAAATCCGATAAAAAAATAGCTCATAAAGGCAGCATGCAATTGGAAAATGTTAAATCCACCAATGAGGAAAAATTCAGAAATCTAAGTATTTTCATATATTATATGTACGGTACGGTACAAAAGGGTTAAACTTACAGTGCATGAAACTGTCCCCCCCCTTCCCCGGACAGGCCCCTTGCTCTGTGCACCTCGGGTGGGATAAAGTCTCACGTTCCTTTGTAATTTCAGGAAACCTTCTTCAAGGACGATGCTAACCACGACCCCCAGTGGTCCAAGGAGCAAATCATTTCTGCCAACTTCAACTTCAACGAGCGTACCATCGGTGAGTTCTGTTCACAAGTTCATTCAATGCCACCATTAATACGCAACATTACTTTTCAACTGTGCAATTCTTCCATCAATCACTCAAAATAAAATCTTATTAATTGTTTATTCCAAAGTTTATCAATGCCAACTTTACCGGAGTAATAACCCAGCACTTCAAATATGTGATGGCCAAACCTAAGAATATGTTTGATTCCTTTCCTAACCTTTACTCCTGAATTTAAAAGTATTTGAAAAAAATGAGAAGAACGTGAAAATATTGAGTTCTTTTTTTTGTTGAGCGTCGTTTATCGTTAAATATCGTTTTATATTTATGTAATGTTTTGTGTTAATTACCTCGAGGTAACGCGCTCTGGATTATTGTCGGCTAAGGTTCTTCGTCCACTGGGTTACGCGAGTTCTGATACTCAACAATTCAAGTATCTTGATGATTACTGTAGTACATCTGCGTGGAGATTCGTACACTTGCACACGTTGCCGACATTTTGTCAACTCGTCGGCGACGCCAGTCCCCCGCGATCAGCTGAGCATTAGGTTGTTGCCACTCACGTTGTCAAAATTTTAAATATGGTATCACTTGTGTCAAACAGTTTGCTACAATGTGTGCGGCTCAATGCTGGTAAAAATGATAGCAAATAAAATAATAGTGGCAATATGGATTTCGCAATTTCAGTAATGACATGTACGCGCTGTGCATTTAATCAGTATCGGATACTTTGGTAGCTTTGTGAGACAAAGGGCTTTAATTACTGATAAAATTGTATTGCGATTGTTTTGTGTGCCCGAACTCCTTCGGAGATGCTTCTGTGGTCAGTGATTTGGTTTGTATCCTACATTTAATTTCACACAATTCCATCAAACATCATTGTTGTTAAATTTACAGTTTATCGTCCGTAAGTTCATCTGAAACTGTATAATTCCTATGCAGTTTAGGATATAACGACCATTATGCACCGTGTCTGTGTGTTTTTATTAAAGTATGTGTTGTTGCAGGTGAGGATGAGGTTGACCTGATGGGGCGCATGAGCGTATTGGTGTTTGAGATATTGGAGCGTGCCTGGGCCCAGAGGGACTGCGCACTCGTCGACATGAAGATCGAGTTTGGTGTGGATCTAGAGGGTAAGTTCTGGGCCCGTATCTTCACCACTTTGCCACAGTTTCAGGTCAGTCTGAAAGGAGAGATTGAACAATCTGGTAGTGTTGAAAAAATGTGTAAAATCGCGGGTATACGCACAACCCCATGACATCTCTAGTAGGAAAATGAAGGGACTGAAATAAAGTGCAAAAACAAAAGCTACATTACTCGAGAAGAGCGGCCTGTAGAGCTAGTCTGTTGCGATAGAAAGCTCTTATCTTTGAGGTGGTCATAATGATACATATTAAACTGATAGTCATGTGGTAGGTAACATCTTGGTGGCTGATGTCATCGACTCGGACTCGTGGCGCCTCTGGCCCTCGGGTGATAAGCGCCTCATGGTGGACAAGCAGGTGTACCGCAACCTGACCTCGGTGACCTCCTCGGACCTGGACACCGTGAAGCGCAACTTCCAGTGGGTGGTGGAGCAGCTGGAGCACCTGACGCCCGCGCGCCCGCACACCGTGGCCGTGCTCATGGGCTCTCCCAGCGACATGGAACACTGCCAGAAGATACAGAGCTGTGAGTATATCTTGCCATTTTATACCATCAACCCAATGACACCCAACACATAGGACCCAATTTGCGTCCCATAGTTGTGTCGTATATCGATTATAATACATATGTATAATGTATGTTTATTAAATACTGAATTCACATTAGAGGGCTGGACACAATTGCCCTACAGAGAGAGTTTCAGGGAGTGAGGTGAAGCAAAGTGAATCCGAGTCAATTGCAAAGAAGAATTGAATTAAATATCTGAATTAGAAACTGGGAAGGGAACTGAAGTTACTACTAAATAAAGCTTAACTGTTTCTTCTTCAGAGGTAGTTTGTTTAACTGACTTAAAGCGAGGGGAAGCGCCATTAATTTGATTCGTCAATAGTAAATGGATTTAATTTTTGGAATAACTTGATGAGTAAAACTCCAATTGTAATATGCTTGCTGGGCCGCTAGATGTGGTCCAAGATGTGATGAATAATTAAGTTGGTTGTTTAGAGGTGAAAAAAATATAATAAGCACTAATTGTTAATTGAATTATTTGACGTGTTGGAATAAGCTGACGTAGCTCAGTGGTCCAGAGCACCTGACCGGGCATCAGAATGTGCGGGTTCAATTTCCGTCAGCGGCATTTATTTTTACTCTGGAGATATCTTCAATTTGTATGGATATTTCAGGCGACTAATTATTGCTTATAATAATTTGAGTCCCATTTGGATTAGAATTTTAATAGTCCATTTTTTATAAAATAGCAGATTCCTCTTTTTTTTTTTTTTTTTTTTATTAGTTTTTTGTATACATACATATGTAACATAATCATGAGTAATTAAGCCTGCAACATTGATTAAAAAACTGTAAAAACACATATATGTATACAATATATAACCTTTACGAGAGTTAAAATACTCATGTGTAAAGGCGGGAACATAGAGAAGTTTATTAAAAATTAAAATTAAAAGTTAAAAAATTATAACACAATATATACGTGCATAGATAAAAAATAATAATATTTATAAATATATATAATAAAAAATAAATTTAAAAAAAAAAGAAACTGTCAATTAAATATTCTTAATCAATTTCCAATGCAATTCTAGGTAGCCAAACTATTTAAGATATCATTGTTTAGTCTATTTTTGAATTTATTATAGTCAGGTTCCAATCTTAGTTCCATTTCCAATTGATTAAACCACATCACTCCATTGTATGTGTAGAAGTGTTGTGCAAAACTGGTATGCATTAATGGCGTACTTAAGCGACCCACTGTGTTATGTCTATTGCTCTCTACGCGTACCATGGCGTGGTGTGACTTCTTAGAATCTTTGTGTATTTGAAGCAGCGTATTTTTTATATATGTATTTTTTAGAGGTGGGACTTGAAAGTCTTGAAAAAGTTGAGAGGTTGAATAATCTGATGGTTTCCTAGTAATAATTTTTATTATTAGTCTTTGGGTAATTTCCAGTGGCAAAATTGAGGTTTTGTAAGCTCCTCCCCACGCAACGATACCGTATTGTATTATTGAATGGGCTAGTGCGTAGTATATATTTTTAAGAATTTTTAAGTTAAGTATATTTCTTAAATTAATTAATATGTATATGAGTTTTCTTAATCGATTTATAATATTGGTTATTTGAGTCTTCCACTTAAGGTTATTATCTATTATTACACCCAAATATTTTATTTCTTTTTTATTTGCTATGCATAGACAATCATTATTTTGGCATGTTAATATTTTAGTGGCGCTTTTTCTTGAATGAATTTTAATATTTAAGGTGATAGGAGGTATTTTTTTGTTATTTATACTAAAAAGTATATAATAGGTTTTTTCAATGTTTAATGTTAATAAATTTTCATCGAACCATTCTTTTAAGGTATTGATATCATGATTAGCAGTTGTTTCAAGTTCATTCCATGAATTTGCTTGGAATATAATTGCAGTATCATCTGCATATGAAATAAGTTTTCCTGTTATTGGTAATTCAAAGATATTATTTACATATAAGATGAATAGAAGAGGGCCCAAAATTGTGCCTTGTGGTATTCCAAAGTCGCTTGTGCTCGGTTCACTAAGAATATTTTTTATTTTTACATATTGATTTCTAGAGTTCAGGAAACTTTCAATCCACGTGTTAGCGTTATCAGTAATTCCGATTTCGTTAAGCTTGTATAGTAATTTTTTGTGACTTATGCTGTCAAAGGCTTTCCTTAGGTCTATGAAAATTGCAAGAGATTTTTTGCCTTTGTCCAGTGCTTCATATATTTTTGTTGTTAAATCTATGATTGCATCCTGCGTGGTTATTTTTGCGCGAAATCCAAATTGTTGGTCACTCAATATATTATTAATTCCAATAAAATTTTGAATTTGCTTTTTGGCTACCTTTTCGAAAATTTTTGAGATATTTGATAGTACTGATATGGGTCGGTAGTTATTAATTTCTTTTGAGTCACCTGATTTATAAATCGGCGAAATAATAGTTTTTTTGTATATTAGTATATGTGTCCAAGATAGCAGAATCCAAATTTGAAATGGATGACTGTGGACGTGCTCACGAGATTTACCAGCGACATGGACGCCTGAACGCAGAGAGCTGTCAGTACATCTTCCACTTGACTCCATTACCTTGTTGTTTCAGATTGCCGCGAACTGGGCCTGAACTCGGAGCTGCGCGTGACGTCTGCCCACAAGGGCACGGAGGCCACCCTGGCGGCGTTAGCAGAGCTGGAGGGGCGCGGGGGCCCGCTGGTGATCATCGCCGTGGCGGGGCGCTCCAACGGGCTGGGCCCTGTGCTTGCGGCCAACGCCTCCTGCCCCGTCATTAACTGCCCACCACCCAGTTCTGCCCTAGTGCAGGTAACATGTTAACTATCTTCCTATGTGCATGACATAGCTGGAGGTGCTCATAGATAGCTGGAGAATGCATATCTGAAAATTGTCATATTCCGCTGATTGTCGAGGCCAATTGATAAAATTAGCGGACCAGTTTCTTACCTATTTCATTGAACAAAGAATTTCTTTTTATGGAAATTTTACTTGGGGTAGACACAGGTTTTCAGCCTCTATAGACTGTACTCCACTGTCGTTGTTTGCTCTACCATATAAACATATAATATTACTAGCTGATGTGTACCCGGCGTTGCTCAGCTTTTCTATAAACCTTCCGGAAGGAAATCTCTAAATGATAGTGAAAACCCTTTCAAAATTCGTTGCGTAGTTTAGAAGAACTAAGCGCACAAACAGACAGACGCGGATAGCCACTTAATTGTATACTATTTAGGGATGAATGTTCTAGTATGACAGCATTGTAGAGTTGGACGGCACTGTGACTATTTAATTATTAACGTCCTTTTTAGTTCCTCTTACATAGGAATAGTAAAAATAATAGAGTTTTTTTTTTTCTTTCTTTTTATTCATAACTGAACTGCCACAGCAATAATCTTTTGTATTTATTTATTATATCATTTGATAGAACTTGAATAGAACCTTCACAGAACTTGAAATTCAACTTTGAAATTTGATGAATTGTTCAAATTCTTTTGACAGTTCAGTTCTTGCTCCCGGTGAGAACAGTCGCAAAAACCTCGCTCCGGTGTAAGAATCTAACACCAATTTTCTTTCTTGGAGAAATTAATAATCTTTAATTTTCTTTAAGTTTAGCTTTTATAATAACATTATCTGTTATAAAAGAGTGTTCTTTCCATCACAAAAACGGGCTATAGCCTGTTTTCATGTTAATGCTCGTGTGTACCACCACGTGGTGATGTGAAAAATCAACTTTCTGACTGTGTCTGTCTATTCCCGGTTAAATAAGTTTTACCAACGTGTGTATTGTGTTCTATCCTCTCCCTTTACAAAAACCCCCACCCAAATTGGTCAAGTATAAGTGCTTTTAAACTTGATACATAAATCTTACGCGGTCCCCTTTGCAAATTCCTTCTCACTAATGACTCCTATAAACATGTCGTGACGGTTTCCTATAAACATGTCGTCCACAAGTGAATATTCAACTGATGAAGGAACGGAGCTGAGTGTCGGCCAGTTTATGGAATTATATCAGGGAAAAATCAAAAAGATAACAAGGATGACAAAGGTGATAAGCATGACGGCAATAACAAATTTAATAAAACAGATAAAAATGAAATTACTACTTTGAGAGAATCATTTGAAAATCAATATTATTCGATAATGGCAACGGCCAAAGGTGCATTAGAATCAGTAGAACAATCGAGGGTAGAAATAAAATTACCTGATATAAAATAACATATCTAATCAGGAAAACCTTCCTTGACCTAACACCGGACATGATGTTAAAAATATATAAAACATATGTGCGACCTCTCCTGGAATATGCTTTCCAAATATGGAGTCCTTACTTCACAAAGGATATAAATCTGTTAGAGAGAGTACAGAGACGTTTCACTAAAATACCAAGAACTCTGAAAGATCTACGATACGAAGATAGACTCAAGGAATTGAGATTACCAACCTTACAAGAAAGAAGAGAAAGGGGTGACTTGATCGAGACTTTCAAAATTTTATCTGGACATTACAGTTGCCCTAGCATCCAAGAAATCTTCACTAATAATAAAAATATAAATCTCCGTGGACACTCAAAAAAAATCACCAAAACGCCTTTTGCATCTAATCCTAGAAAACACTTCCTAGCAAATAGAGTAGTGGATGCTTGGAACAAACTCCCACAACATGTCATCGATGCAACAAATATAAATCATTTCAAAGCCCTATTGGATTCACATTTGGAGAGAAGAAAGGACTTAGTTCAAACATAAAACACTCAATTGCTGTCAAACTAGTTGTGAAACCGGATATGAGCGCATCAGCAGAATGCTGCCTGCTCATTACATAATAATAATAATAATAATAATAAATTGGTAGGGTCTTTTTAAATTAAACACTGTTATTATTGAGAGACAATCTGAATCACTTTATTCACGTGTAAACCGTGAATAGACACTTTCTACAGGTAAAATACACTAGATACAGGCCAGTTCCTGCTCTTCTTTAGGAAAGGTAAAACCTTGATTGTTCTGGAGCAAGAGAGCGTTTTTAGAGGAACCTAGTCATTTATATGAAAAAGTGTTACATACATTGACTTTGTCATCTTCAACCGGCAGCAATACAGGACACTGTTCTTACTGACGCGATTTAACAGCAAGTAACTAGCAGAGGCGAGAACCTTTCATAATTAATATGACCTAAACTTCACAGGTGGCACTAATGGTATATAAACGATTCAATACGCTGCGATCAAAATAATTCATGCACCCGCCCCGAAAGAAACTTAATTCACTAATTAAGGTGGTTTCTAATAAAAAACAAAAATATATATACATATATCCATTATTATTAACTCTTCAATATTCACATGGAATTGGTTTTTCAACTAAGACCGGGCTTGGGGCCCATATGAGACGTGCCCACCCGGAGGCGCATAAGGCAGCTCTGGTCGCGAAGAAAAGATATACCGATGAAGAACTGGGGATTTGGATTGATGTGGAGGCCCGCATGGTAGCGGGGAGCTTCAGGGGCGGCATCAATACTGAATTGGACAAGGCGCGACCGGACCTAGAGAGGACGGGAGAAGTTTTAGGAGGAAGCCTCAATACAAGGACAGCGTAACCCTCAGCGTACATCCTCTCCTGATGCTTCCCCTGGGGCCACAAATGAGCCGAACGAGCCAGTTATGCCCATGTTGCCTTCAGTCGCTGGATTTGAGTATAGCGAGGTGGCGGCTTGGGCACGGGCCGAAGCTTCAATTATCAATTCAGGCGGGACGCGTAACATCAACTTGATGCTCTTGCGGAGGTTCCCCCATCTTGGAAGAACTGGCACCGATTTGAGAAGACTGCGAAACAGTCCTTTATATAAACGGGAACTAGCGACCATCCGATGTCGGCGGGAGACCCGGTTGATGAGAGCGCCCCCAACATAGCCCAAGGGCATAGTGACCACTTATACGCTCTTCGCGCCGTGCTGGCGGACCAACGAGGTTATGAAAGCTTAATGCTCAGGGACCTAAGCTCTAGGTGGGGGGACGTTGAGCCGGATTTTACGGAGTGGGTTACGACTTTCTTCCCGCCCCCTGAACGCAGGTCTGCCATGCAGCGCGACAATCAGAGCCATACAAAAATGCAAGGCGCAAACGCGAAGGCGTGACGGTTGGAGCGTAGGCGTAATTACCATCGAATGTCAGACAAGGTGATCCGCTCTCCCCCATACTTTTTAATCTTGTAATACATAGCACTGAGATGCATTCCCGCACACATTCGGTTCAGACTGATAACTAACTACAGTTCTGCTTATTAGAAACTACGAAATCAGGCCTACAAGAGGCCCTCCAGGCCTTCGAGGATGCCCTGGCGCAACGTGGGCTTTCTTTTTCTACCCCACCAAAGGCCTGACGGTATCCACGGTGGCGGCGGGTAGAGAAAAGCGGGTGAAGTCGGTGGCGGGGCAATTCACCACATCAGGTGGAACCTTGCTGCCGTCGGCATCCGTACTCTACCTGGAGATACCTGGGACTCCAATTTGGATTCGGTGTAGTCACCGGGACAGACAGTGGGCCCTCTAGGATCTCAGCAGAGGTTACGGATTCTAGTTACGTACCTGTTACCAGCCTTTACTTATGGGCTGGTATTTGGGGGCGTAACTTCCGACCTGTTGATGCGCCTAGACCGACCGGTAAGGTCTACTGTTCGCCGGTGGTTGGACTTGCCCGCGGATACACCGCTAGGGTACTTCCACGGCCCCATTAAAGAGGGAGGGATGGGGATACCCAGCTTTTCTTACTCAATATCGGTCTTGAGAGCGGCCAGAATAGGCAACCTCCAGAGATCGGGGTTGCCGCTGGGCCAGTGTTGGTGGACTGAATTTATTCAGAACCTGCTCAGCTGGTGCCAGCGTACATTGGGGGTCAAAAACTTACATGGTAGCAATGATGGTAAGGAACTCGCAGAGAGTCGGGGATGTCCGTTTTCGACAGACTGGATATTTCCGAATTTGGAGGGCATCCCCGCAGCGGACTACTGGAGCTATCACAAGGTCTACATCAACGCGTTGCCGACCCGAGTGAGGAACACACGCGTCCGTGTTAGCCACGTAAGGGACGATAGCGTGGGGAGCAATTGGGCTGCACGAATGGGCTGCCGGGCCGGTTGTGTTAACATGACCTAAACGGCGGCACATGTCGTGCAGAGCTGCCCCAGAACTCACGGAGGTCGGGTTAAAAGGCACGACGCGAAATGCGCCTACCTGGGAGGTGCTCTTAAGGAAGGAGGATGGGAAGTGAGAAGAGTGAGGTTCAAAGCCCAGGACATCAACCTACAGCCCGATATTACGGCAAAAAAGGGCGACAAAATAATAATTGTCGATGCGCAGGTGGTGTCCGCATCCCTGGGCCTGGACCGAGTGCATAAGAACAAGATTGCCAAGTATGAGGGAGAGAATTTGAAAAACTTAGTTGCAGCGAAATAGCAAGGAGATCCAAATAACGTGGACCTATACGCCGCAACGATATCTTGGAGAGGCGTATGGCACTCGGGGAGTGCTAAGGACCTTTTGGCACTTGGCATCCATCGGGGGACAATGAGAGGTATCACAACTCGGGTGGTCTGGGGTTTATTTATGAATTTCGCAGCGTTCAATCATGATACCACTCGAGCCTCCACAGTAAGAAGTAACCTAAAGAGTGGAGTGAGTCGGCGGGTCGGGGTCGGTTGATAACGAGCCCCCCCCCAGTGGGCGCATGCTAGCCCGCAATTTCTTTTTATGCGTAATTTCTATTACTTTATTTTCTTTTCTTTTTATTAACTTCTCAACTTTAACGCCCCGGAGTTAACTATTTGCCCTTTTCGGATTCAAAATTATAGTTTAAAATATTCGCGAAATTCTGTTTAGCATTCAAAACTTAATCAGGGGCAGTTATCGTATCATTCGGGGAATCCGACTGTCTAATTAAAACAAAGCATTGCGATGGCCCTCGCGGGTGTTGACGCAATGTGATTTCTGCCAGTGCTCTGAATGTCAATGTGAAGAAATTCAAAATGACTCTCTTAAGAAAAAACTGTCTAAGAATCCCCAATATAAGGAGGGCGTTACGCGCCGAATAGTCGAATTACGTGCTATAGCAGAAACGGCTGCGCATACGCCAACTCCTGATGCTTCTGCTGAAGCCTTTGCAGGCTTTGAATATAGCGAATTAGCCGCGTGGGCCAGAGCTGAGGCATCGATCATCAATTCGGGAGGAACCTGGTGTTGGCGCGGAGGTTCCCCCGATTCGGAAGAACCGGCAGTGATTTGAGGCGATTACGGAACAGCCCAATGTATAAGAGAGAATTAGCGACCATCCTTTCAGGGAGGACCTCGGCGGACGACCCGGTTGATGTGGGCGCCCCGATTATGACACACATTGAACATAGCGACGTATGGCTCCACCTGAAAGCGCTCCGCGCCGACCTGGCCGGACAGGATGGCTTTGAAAGCCAAAGGCTCAGAGGCCTAATTACCAAGGCACTAGGCGGGGAGGACATCGAGTCGGAGTTTACGGAGTGGCTCAAGATGATCTTCCCGCCTCCTGAGCCGAGACCCGCGAGGAGAAGAGGGGACATAAATCGTTCACTAAAGGGCATGAACGCGATGGCAAGACGAAATTACCGTCAGATTCAGGCCAAATGGCGCAGAAATCCGGGCTCTATTGCGCGATAGATCCTAAAAGGGCAACCAATTGACGAAGATTTTCAGAATAATGACAACGATAACAATAATAATAATAGGCCAGATCTGGTTGCCTTCGTGGAGGCTTGGGCCCCAATTTTTGGTGAGCCCAGCCTACCATTTAGGGACATCCAGGAGCCTCTTCCAATAAGGGAGAGTTTGAGTTCACTAATGACTATAAAAATCTCCGAAACAGAAGCCTTTAACGTTAGAGTCCGGGTTTCTACAGCCCCCGGCCCTGACGGAATTACGGCCTGGCAGTGGGGGAAGGTTCCGCCCTGCATCGTTCAGGCCGTCCTGAACTTACTGCTACTGTTGGAGAGACCACCGAGAATCCTGACCTCCGCTCGGACGGTGTTTATAGCGAAGACGGAGAAACCAAGTCCACAACCTCTGGAATATAGACTCATCACGGTACAAAGTGTAATCCTAAGACAATTCCACAAGGTCCTGGCCAGACGCCTCGAGCGCGCCGACATAATCGACCCGAGGCAGCAGGCTTTCCGCCTAACCGACGGCCTGGCAGAGAATACGTACATTATGCAGACAGTCTTATGGTCGTCAAGGACACAAATTAAAAGTCTGCATATGGCGGTTTTTGATGTAGCAAAGGCCTTCGACTCGGTGTCACACTCCGCTTTGTTGGCCGCCCTTATGCATGTGGGCTGTCCTGCCTCATTCGTGAGGTATGTCAGCTCGCTGTATGAGGGTGCGTCGACTGAGCTGGAGGTGGATGGTCAATGCTCTAGGCTCTGCCCATCCGATGGGGGGTCAGGCAAGGTGATCCTCTCTCCCCCATACTTTTCAATCTGGTGATAGTCATTGCACTGCGAAGCATTCCTGCCCACATCGGGTTTAGACTGGGCGGGATTAACATTAATGCTTTAGCCTTTGCCGACGATGTTTGTCTCCTGGCGACGACAAAATCGGGCCTACTAGAGGCCCTCCAGGCCTTCGAGAAAGCCCTGGCGGGCTTTTTCTCAACCCCACTAAGAGTTTGACGGTGTCTGCGGTAGCTGCGGGTAGAGAGAAGCGGGTGAAGATGGTGGAAGGGCAATTCACCACATCAGGTGGAACCCTTTTGCCTAGGACATCCGTTCTCTCTACATGGAGGTATCTTGGACTCCAGTTTGGTCTTGGTGGAGTCACCGGCACGGATAAGATACAGACGGTACTAGGAGAACGTATGGAGAGAATAACAGTGGGCCCTCTCAAACCTCAGCAGAGATTACGGATCTTGGTTTCATACCTGTTACCAGCCTTTACCCATGGGCTGGTATTTGGACGTGTTACCTCCGACCTGCTGAGGTGCCTAGACCGGATGGTAAGGTCTACCGTTCGCCGTTGGTTGGATTTGCCCGCGGATACACTGCTAGGGTACTTTCACGGCCCTATTAAGGAGGGAGGGTTGGGTATACCGAGTTTTTCATACTCAATCCCGGTCCTAAGAGCGGCGAGAATAGGAAATCTCCAGAGGTCAGGATTGCCCCTGGGCCAGGCGTGTTGGCGGACTGAATTCATTCAGAACCAGCTCGCCTGGTGCCGGAGGAGATTCAGGGCCCTGGGGGTTAAAGACTCCCAGGAAGTGAAGGCGCACTTCGCAAGGGCCTTGCATGGTAGTAATGACGGTAGAGAGCTAACAGAGAGTCGGGGGGGTCCGTATTCCACGGACGGGATATTACCGAATTCGGAGTTCATCCCCGGAGCTGACTACCGGAACTACCACAAGGTCAATATAAACGCGTTTGCCGACCCGCTTGAGGACCACACGAGGCCGTGTGAGTCGTGTGAGGGACGTTAGCGTGGGGAGTAATTGGACTACACGAATGTGCTGCAAGGCCGGTTGTGTCAACATTACCAAAACTGCGGCGCATGTCGTGCAGAACTGCCCCAGAACTCACGGGGGTCGTATAAGAAGGCATGACGCCGTGTGCGCATACCTGGGAGGGGCATTGAAGGACCGTGGTTGGGACGTTAAGAGAGAAGTTCGGTATAAAGCCCGGGACATTAACCTGCAGCCTGATATCACAGTCAAGAAGGGCGATCAGATTATAATTTTAGATGTATCCGCATCCATGGGCCTGGAACGCACCCATAAAAATAAGATTGAAAAGTATGGTGGTGAGGCTTTAAAAGAAACAGTAGCCGCGAAATTTCATGGTGACCCCGTTAAGGTGGAGGTATTCGCGGCTACTATATCCTGGCGTGGAGTATGGTAAGCCGGAAGTGTCAAGGACCTATTAGCCTTGGTATTTATAGAGGAACTATGAGGGGTATCTCAACTCGGGTGCTCTGGGGTTCATTTATGAACTTCAGAGCATTCAACCGTGATACCACCCACGCCTCTACATGGACTAGGAACCTTAGGAGTGGTGTGAGCCGGCGGGTGGGGGTTGGTTGAAAACGAGCCCCCCCCCCAGTAGGCGCGTGCTCGCACGCAATACCTTTCTTATACGTATATATATTTATTTATTATTATTTCAATTATTAAAGTGATTCCCATCTGTCCCTATCTACGACCGGGAAAATGTGCTTATTCAAAAAAATGATTAGTTAGTGAAGCAAGCAAAGTGTCTAAAAATTAGAACAATTTTTATGGACGGAACAGACGAGTTAAACGAGGCAGATAAAAGCCTCTTAAACACAACTCTGGACGATCTAATGTCAGATATCACCCGATTAATGTTATAGTTGAACACACTAGCTACAAGAAGTACCACCATCGATGAGATGATGAGCGCCCAAACGGCCCTGTCAACGAAACTGGGTCTTGTAATCAATTCTCGCCCGTCTACTACTGCAATCCTCTTCCCCAAGGAGGCATTATCATACGCCAATGCTGCGGCGGGCTTGCAAGCCAGGGCAAAGGTTCCCGTCAAGGTTGTTAGCCGGAACGTTAAAATAATAGCACTTCTTCAATCCTGAAGGCGTACCGGGAGTCAAACTAGCACTTGCCTATGGAAAGTCAACACAATTTGATTAATTTTCAAATTTTTTTGTTTGTGGATCATAGCTTGCGGCCTTTACTTCTCTTTGGCTCTACCCCTCGGTTTCAAAATTTTGAATCGCCATCGATCGGCTAACATCAACCGAGGGGGCTCTCTGGGTTTTGCATCGCCCAATCTTTTTGACTTTCCGGCTCTAATGCTACACAGTGATAAAAAAAAAGAGCACCCTGAATAACATGAACAGGGGGTCCTCAAGGTTAGGGATGTCCCTTAAGGACACCCGAGCCAACAGCCGAGCACAACCATGAGTGTGGACCTTAATTATTGTGACCAGGCTCCTTTGGGAGGGTGTGGGTGGTGTCAACTACATGCATGACCTCCCACAATCAATCCAGCATGAATAGAATAAATAACAGCCTCGGACCGTTACGGGAGGGGTCCAATGACCCATCCTCGCGCTTGAACCCGCCTGAGGGGGGGGCGCACCGACGCCCCCCCCCCCGCCCTCCGGCTCACACAGTTTTACCGACGATGACAGAGGAGTTTGCTTGTCCGTTCTGTCCACGACAATTTGCCACTAAGACTGGGTTAGGAGAAGAAGAACTTGGGATTTGGATCGATGCCGAAGCTCAACTGGTGTTTCGGGGCTTCACGGGATTCATCTATATTGAATTATCTAAGACGCGACCGGACCTAGAGAGGTCGGTCGAAGCGATCAAGAGCATGAGGAAGTACTCAATATAAGGAGGGCGTTACGCGCCGAATAGCCGAACTACGTGCTATAGCAGAAACGGCTGCGCCTACTCCTGATGTTTCCCCAGAGGCCCCGAACATACCGATTGTGCCCACGCCACCATCAGTCACGGGCTTCGAGTACAGCGAATTAGCCGCGTGGGCCAAAGCTGAGGCATCGATCATAAATTCAGGAGGAACGCGCAACATCAACCTGGTGTTATGACACATATAGAGCATAGCGGCGTATGGCTCCACCTGGACGCGCTCCGCGCCGACTTGGCTGGACAAGAGGGCTTTGAAAGCCAAAAGCTCAGAGGCCTAATTACCAAGGCTTTAGGCGGGGAGGACATCGAGTCGGAGTTCGAGGAGTGGCTCAAGATGATCTTCCCGACTCCTGAGCTAAGTCCCGCGAGGCGTCGCGGAGATATTAATCGTTCATTAAGGGGCATGAACGCGAAAGCAAGACGGATTGAGCGTAGGCGTAGTTACCGGCGGATTCAGGCCAATTGGCGCAGAAATCCGGGCTCTATTGCGAGGCAAATCTTAAAAGGGCCACCGATCGATGGAGATTTTCGTGGTAGGCCTGGGCCCCAATATTTGGTGAGCCCAGCCTACCATTCAGGGATGTCCAGGAGCCTCCCCCAATTAAGGATAGTCTAAGTTCATTAATGACACAAGAGTTCGAGTCTCTAGAGCCCCCGGCCCCGACGGAATCACGGCCCGGCAGTGGTGGAAGATCCCGCCCTGCATAACTCAATCCGTCTTAAATCTGCTGCTGATTTTAGAAAGACCACCAAAAATTCTGACTTCTTCTCGGACGGTGTTTATACCGAAGACGGATAAACCAAGTCCACGACCTTTGGAGTATAGGCCTATAACGATCCAAAGCGTTATTCTGAGGCAATTCCATAAGGTCCTGGCCAGACGGCTTGAGCGGGCTGACATAATTGACCCGAGGTAACGGGCCTTCCGCCGAGCCGACGGCCTTGCCGAGAACACGTACATCATGCAGACAGTCCTATTGTCATCAAGGACCCAAATTAAGAGTCTGCATATGGCGGTTCTCGACGTATCAAAGGCCTTCGACTCGGTGTCACACTCCGCTCTGTTGGCCGCCCTTGTGCACGTGGGCTGTCCTGCCTCATTCGTGAGGTATGTCAGCTCGACGGAGCTGGAGGTGAAAGGTCAGCGCTCGGGGCGTCTGCCTGTCCGAAGTAGGGTCAGACAAGGTGATCCTCTCTCCCCCATACTATTCAACTTGGTGATAGACATCGCACTGCGAAGCATTCCCGCCCACATCGGGTTCAGAATGGGCGGGACAAATATTAATGCCTTAGCCTTTGCTGTTGATGTCTGTCTCCTGGCAACTACGAGATCGGGCCTACAAGAGGCCCTCCAGGCCTTCGAGGAGGCCCTGGCGCAACGCGGGCTTTTCCTCAACCCCACCAAGAGCTTGACGATGTCCACGGTAGCTGCAGGCAGAGAGAAGCGGGTGAAGATAGTTGAGGGGCAATTCACCACATCAGGTGGAACTCTTCTGCCTTCGACATCCGTTATCTCTACATGTAGATATCTTGGACTTCAGTATGGTCTGGGTGGAGTCACCGGCACGGAGAAGACACAGACGGTTCTGGGCGAACGACTTGAGAGGATAACAGTGAAACCTCTCAAACCTCAGCAGAGGTTACGGATTCTGGTGACATACCTGCTACCAGCCTTTACCCATGGGCTGGTATTTGGGCGTGTTACCTCCGACCTGCTGAGGCGCCTAGACCGGTTGGTAAGGTCTACCGTTCGACGGTGGTTGAATTTGCCCGCGGATACACCGCTAGGGTACTTTCACGGCCCTATTAAGGAGGGAGGGGGTTGGGTATACCGAGTTTTTCATACTCAATCCCGGTCCTAAGAGCGGCGAGAATAGGAAATCTCCAGAGGTCAGGATTGCCCCTGGGCCAGGCGTGTTGGCGGACTGAATTCATTCAGAACCAGCTCACCTGGTGCCGGAGGAGATTCAGGGCCCTGGGGGTTAAAGACTCCCAGGAAGTGAAGGCGCACTTCGCAAGGGCCTTGCATGGTAGTAATGACGGTAGAGAGCTAACAGAGAGTCGGGGGTGTCCGTATTCCACAGACTGGATATTACCGAATTCGGAGGGCATCTCCGGAGCTGACTACCGGAACTACCACAAGGTCCAAGTAAACGCGTTGCCGACCCGCGTGAGGACCACACGCGGCCGTGTGAGTTGTGTGAGGGACGTTAGCGTGGGGAGTAATTGGACTGCACGAATGTGCTGCAGGGCCGGTTATGTCAACACAACCGAAACTGCGGCGCATGTCGTGCAGAACTGCCCCAGAACTCACGGGGGTCGTATAAGAAGGCACGACGCCGTGTGTGCATACCTGGGAGGGGCATTGAAGGACCGTGGTTGGGACATTAAGAGAGAAGTTTGGTATAAAGCCCGGGACATTAACCTGCAGCCTGATATCACAGTCAAGAAGGGCGATCAGATTATTATTTTAGATGCGCAGGTGGTATCCGCATTCCTGGGCCTGGAGCGCGCCCATAAACATAAGATTGAAAAGTATGGTGGTGAGACTGATTCTCAAAATTTTTCCTTAGGACTTGAAAATTTAAATAAGGGGTAGATTATAATATAAAATAGCCAAATGCCTCGTCATCTAATTAGTGACGCGCATGAATGGATTAACGAGATTCCCATCTGTCCCTATCTACTATCTAGCGAAACCACTGCCAAGGGACCCTGAAAAGAAAGACCCTGTTGAGCTTGACTAGTCTGGTATTGTAAGGTGACAAGTTTTCAAATTCCTCATGGCAGGTTCGGCATGATGCAGTTTCACGAACTGAAAAGAAAAAGTTAACATTGAAATGTTACATGATCATTTTATTTTTGTGTACATATTTCTGCCCACCAAGGGATACTCGAACGGAGTGTGCCTCACGGCTGCACGGTGTTTTTTATGCAATTTTTTTTATAAGTGGCTGGAGTAACTGACTCTCTCGAGGTGGCCGAACGCCTCGTTCTCCGATCGTGACGCGCTCGCGTGGATTTGCCACATTCTCATCTGTTCCTTTTGTTGTTTTCACAGATGCATACTTTTTATTTCATTAATTTCTTCGTTTTTATTTCCATTCTTTCAGGAGGCTATGTATTATTTCTTTTATGTTCTTATGACAATGTAAATATTATTTATTTAACCTAAAAATAGATTAGATCTTACTAACAAGTTACTAATACGCAGCACTTGCATACTGCTAATAACACTGTGTGCATGGACATTTGGAGGTCTTGTATTGAAATTTATAAATGTAAATGCTCTGAAGGGGTACCATAAGTACCTAAAACAGGGCGGGGAAGTGGTGGGCCTCCTCCAAATGTCCCTTTTGTTGTCCCGTGAGGCCCATCCAACGCCCTGCATTCTCTCCCTAGGACAGCCTGTGAGCAGACGGCGATACCCCCCCCACCATACAAAGAGGCATACTCTTAACCGTGTTTTTCTTCCTTAATTTTACCAATCTTGCAGGTGGCTGCTTATTATTTTGTTGTTACAATGTAAATATGGCTTATTTAACTAACAATAGATTAGATCTCACTAACAAGTTACTAATACGCAGCACTTGCATACTGCGAATAACATCGTATGCATGGACATTTGAAGGTCTTGTTTTGCAAATCTTAAATGTAGACTCGTTTTATCAAAAAAAAAACTAGCATCCTTGCGAGAGCCCTGAAAGGGTACCATATGTACCCAAAACAGGGCGGGGAAGTGGTGGGCCTCCTCCAAATGTTCAAACTCTGAGAAACAACCCGTTCTTAAAATACCTTGGCAAAATACCAAAATTTAATTCAAGTTTACACAACAGTTAAACAACCCCCTTAAAGCAATGTATATATCTTTCCATGAACTATATTATGTTAGTTTCTATTTTACGTTTCAATTAGTAAGGTTTTCACATACATGGTCGTTTATCAATTTGAATAAAATTTTCACCTCATTTTTTAGTAAGACTGTTAATATTGTTAAATTTCTAGATAACCTTTAGATATGATTTCCGTTATGTGGTTAACAAATAAAACATTTGATTGAAAAGTGATGATTTAAATTGTGAGAATGTCTCAAGAGCATTGTCTTCTTGCCTGTGCCACCACTAAACCGAGTGTTGATCTCCGCAGGACATCTGGTCCAGCCTCTCGATGCCATCCGGCGTAGGCTGTGCCACCGTGCTGGCGGCCGAAGGAGCGGCCATTTGTGCTGCGCAAACCCTCTCGCAATACGACGTCCCACTCTGGGGCCGCCTACGTGCGCGTAAACTGCAACACATCGCCGCGCTCATGGCCGCCGACAGGAAACTGCGGTGCTGAAGACCTTGAAGGAATGAATTATGATCCCAAATGATCTGTGGTGGATAACCGCACTTATTTTTAAAGCATTCCAGCATTTATTATTAATTACAAATACTTTATAATAGTTTGTAAACCCTTTGTGTTTATCGCTTTGAATGCGTTAAGGGGAAGAGAAATTTAATTGATTTTGCGTTAAGTGTTAATAAATTATCTCAGTGTGTATTTGTGCTATTTTTTTTGTATTATGAATATGAGATAAGAATTATCAAATAAGAGAAAAAAGTGTATATTTTTATACCCATAAAATTAAAAAAGTTATTTAGTTGTAAGTTCTTCCCAATTTTTACTCCACAATATGAATTAAACTAACATTTAATTTTAACAAGAGTTTTTTTTATTTATTTTAACGTAAGGAAGTTAATGGTGGAAAATGTTGATGATGCCCGATCAAGTGAATTAAATACTCGAGTCGAATAACAGAAGAGTGTCTATGACGATGTATGAATGTGAATGAAGCATTATTTGGGAGTATAAATGTAGGTGAAACTTTGGTCTCCGGAGACAATAAAGATCATGGGTGGCCAACCTATATTATATCTTATACTCAAACCACTCAAACGGTTTTTGGCATTTCATGGCAAATTTGCAAAACATCTCTAGCGATTGCTTTCCATAAAGTGCCAAATTTACATAGAACCATAGACATATGAATATTAGTAGACCTGCCCTAAGTGATTAAAAGCGTATTATCCCCACTCCCCATACCGGTTCCATTGAGCCGGCTGGGCTCGCATATGGCTTCAAGTGAAATTTGAAAACGTGACGTCATCATTCTTGTGCGAACTATGGTCGAGGCATCATCGGTTCATTTTACGAAATAACACGGCAAAATGTTGACTTTTGATATGAAAACTTGTAAAAATAGATGTGAAAAAGCGAATAAACCCAATTGTCGTATTACATTCCATAAGTAAGCATTATTTTACTTTATTTTAAGCTTATTCACACCGTATTATATGGATCAGTTTTAGAAACATATACTATCACATCATAATGTAGCGATTCTCAAGTGTGCTCATCGTTGTTTACTGGGGTAAGTAAATTATGAGACATTTGTAAAAGTGTCTTAACTAAATACTCTGAAACTAACTACGACTCTGAAATAGAAGCTGCCTTACTTTGCCGAATTTGGACTTCGCAAATTAGTTCATAACGTGGCGAGTAATTTGCGCTCCCATGTAAAAATGTCTATTCATTCAAACGCAGATTTTACTTTTAAGAAGTAAATGGTGATATTATAATGCGAGATGCCTATTTACTGTCAGATTGATTTATTGACGAATCACAGTCAGCCTTACTCCCCTCGTTCTTCAACAGTTGATTTTACCCCTCGCCCTTATCTTCTCGTCTATTAATTCCTATGTCTGTGCATAGAACCTAAATATATGGAATAACAGTGAAATCTAGGTGGATTCACTGGCTTTCAACTGCAGTAAACAATTCATATGGTTCTATATTAATATATAGAGAAATGAAATTAATTAAATTGAATCCCTCGAGTGGATACGTTATTCCATGTAAAAGTCAAAAGGCGCTAATAATACAAATAAATAAATATGTGCAATGTGTGGCAAAGAGTCCCCGCCGACTGGAGTCAATGGTACTATGGCAGCTCCAATTATTGGTTATTGAAAGGAGGAAGCTATTCAGATCTGGCACTAAACATAGCTAAAGCCATTATAAGCAACATTTCGATTCTGAATGGTTTGTGCACCGTAATGTTGATGTCACCAGAGCCATCATTATTTTGTAATGTGGTGAACAGAGAGGATGAATGAAACAAAGCTTGGTGCCGCGAATCTTGACTTATTTATGTAGATTGAGGACACATTAGTCACAAGTAAACCAGGCCACCACAAACATCCTGTTCAAATGATTTTTTCAATAATTTAGGGAATTGACTCAACACATTTTTTGTGACAAGTTATTATTTACCTCAAAACAATATTTATCTATTTAGGTCAATCAAATAATTGAATATGTACTGCGGTGAATGGAGAGAAGAGAATTGAAGACAGATCTGCACCAACCCCAATGTAGGGGAATTTTTTAAATTTGAATAATGCACAAATTCCCAATTACTCCCAATAGTCTAGAGTCAATGAGCCTATGGCAACCCCAATTAAGACGCCGCATTTTGCATTTTGAATTGTAAATCGGCAACGCCCACCTCTTTTAGTTTCATAAACTTCGTATAGAGTCACCATCGTCCTAATTATAAGAGAATATATTTAGTTTGTTACATCTGTTGACGATAAAAGAAAGCATTGAAACATGTATCTAAGATCAGAACCAATATGTCTCCATTATTAAACTTTTACACCAATACTAGCGACTTTAGTGAACAGACGCGCGCGGGAGTTAAAATGCCCATGATTCTCAAACTACGGATATTACGGATTTAATTAATTAAATATTTTTATATTAAATTAAAATAACACATTTAAAGATACATACTTTTAAAAAATGAATACATATTTAAAAATTTCTCCTATAAAGTCAAAAACAATTTTAAAAAAAATGAATTAAGGTTTTTCTTATAAGATTTATGAATAAATATATTAAACCTACTTTTGTTTACATAACATACACGAATATTATATATACTTATAATAATTACATACAGTCGACTCTCGATAATTCGAAACTCGAGGGACTCTTAAAATATTACGAATTATCGAGTGTTTGAAATATCAAATGGTTCGAAATTTGTGAGAGTAAATAAATAAAACTTCGAATTCTTAAGTGTTGATCAATTATTATTTATTAACTCCTATTCTATAACAATGACAAAAGTTTATAGGTACATTCGTGTACATACATGTAATCATAATGTGAATTAATTAATCTTTCGAAAGAAAGAACTCTGTTATACTGGTTTGCTTCAAAGCACATTGCTGCTTCTCAGACTTCTCAATAATTTTTTTTAAGAGAAAAAGTGCCTGAAATGCTTTTTCATCACTTTCGTTTTGTAGACAGAAGGATTGTAAGGTATCGAATGAGGATCTTGCTTCCTTAACTGACACTTCTGCCAAAGGTTCTGATGTATCGTCCTCATCTTCATCGTTACTTTTTTCATTAGTATCTGTCGCAGATAAAATTTCGCCATCGGTTAGTGAACCTGAGACAGCAACATCTTCATCCACTTGAACAAAGTCAAGAAAACTCACATCGCTGATGTCAATTAATGGTTCTTTTGCTGGTTCTTCATCATCCATAAGTAGGTATTGGAAGATTTTCCTGATCTTCTTTTAAGAAACCAGATTTTTTGAAGCAGTTGAGAATCGTTAGGGGTGTTACAGCTCTCCATGCCTTGTCAATCAGTAAAATAGCTGTCAGAACCGTGATATTTGCAGTTAGCTGCTTGTCGAGAGATTCTAAAACGAGCTTAACAATTTCTTTGCATGACTAACAGAAAATTTTAATCTGTATACACAACGAAAGAGTAACAGTAACTGAATGATAACACAAACCAATTTGTTAGAGTGTGTGTCACAAACTAATCATAACAAAAACAATACACGTTTGAACTTGTCGCAAAATTGTATTTGTACTAACGTGTGTGTAACAATCTTTCCGCCTCTTTCTCTCTGCAACTTTGAATTGTCGAATGTTGAACGCCGATGTGTTCGAATTAACGCGTCGTTTTGTTATATAGCAATGATTTTTCATTTGAATTACCAAGTGTACAAAAATGTATGGATTTAGTTCGAAATATAAAGAGATTTCGTAGGGAACTCGTGATAACTTTGAATTATAGAGAGGTTCGAATTATCGCAGGTTTGAATTAACGAGAGTCGACTGTATATTAAAAATAATTTTTATTGTTTTAAGCTTTTTTATATCAACAGGGTTTGAACTCTAGGTTACTGCTAAGGACTTGTAAAACAGAAGACTTTTTGTAATTATTTATTTATTCATTTAAACAGTACAATAATTTTAAAGAGTTATCTAATATGTTTACATTATAACATTATGAACTACAATCTACCGTACTTTACCCCTATTACGACGTATATGTGCTGACGGAAAATCGGCTCTACTCGGAAATAAAATCAACAGAACTCGGACTTAAGGCAAAGCTTAATTAATGCTAAATAGTGATTTACCATTAATCTTTGTAACGAATTAGTTTACATTATGTATACCAAATAATATGCTTTATACAGGGTGTCCGGAAACTCGTAGTACAAGCGGGAAACTGGTGAATCTACATCACATTTGGAGTCGATTTTGTAGTATATTTTTATTTGATTTGAGCTTTCGTTATCAAGTAAATCGAGTTAGAAGTTCATTTTTTTTTTTTTTTTTTTTTAATCAAATTCTTATAAATTATTACTGAAGATCAAAGTACCCAACTAATTAAAACTATTTGAAAGTAAAACAAATGAAGAAACTCGGATTTGAAGCATTATTTTGAAATCACCCTTCATTTAATCCGGTGTAATCATAAAATATTTCTGCTCTGCAGGGTTAAAACATCTGTTGTTCAACCCTAAACACCAGAAAAAAATTTAACCCAAAAATAGCCGAAAAATATTTTTTTTTGTTTTTTTTTTTTTTTTTTGTGAAAAAGCTCAAATCAAAAAACTTTATGTTTTTTTGGGTTCCCCATGTGGTGTAGATGCTCCAGTTTCCCGCTTGTACTACGAGTTTCCGGACACCGTGTATAAATTGATGCTTTTCTTATCTTTTCCCTTGAGGAGAATTCAAATAAAAAAATTATTTACTCCATATAAAATATAAATGTAAACTACTAAAAAATGTATTTATTCAATAAAAATGTATGAATGCACAAATGAATCAACTTTTGAAAAATAACATATTATGGGTAAGATTATCTGTGACAGTTTCCGTTGATTAATTTTTTGCGTACTTATAATTTTTTATACAAAATAAATAAAAAACACTTTTGCGCATGAAATCGAGCGTTTCTTGACTCCATTTTCCAAGCGATTTTAATGCCTATTACCTGTGTATTCGTCACGAAATAAGACAAACAAAGAATATACATATTTTTGGCTAGTAGCTTCCTCTTAAGACCCGGCATTCTGCATTTCGAATTGTAGATGAGCGACGCCCACCACTTTTACTTGTCATAGAGTTCGTATAGGGTTACCAATCCATTGAATTTTTTCCTATAGAACAATATTATTCCATAGAAAAATATCTATTTATCCTTTAGTTTATTAACTTATTTACCTGAAATCGACCTTAAAGCGTTGGAATATTGAAAAATTAACATTTTATTTTTTACTTGTACAATCACGCAGAATTACCTGCATCCTGTGTGGAGTTACGTAACAAAAACATCATCATCATTTAATGGCCAATACAAAACAAACTTACTCGGTTTTTCCAGTTATCAGTGCATTAAATATGTCTTTAAATGGACGCATTCTAAAAAATAATATAAAATTATAGAAACAACTGGAAAAAGTTGAATATGTTTTGTAATACAGAGTTGTCCCTTGAGGATAATTTCTAATACTCGATTTTTTGCTTTACTTCACTTTTTTTTCTTTTTTAAATAAAAATTAAATTTCATAAAGATATTTGTAAATTTTATAAAAGTATACGTGATAGATAAATTTGAATTAAATATGTCATTCAAAATATTTTTTGTTGTTGTTTTAAACCACTTTATTTTGCTATATACGTCGACCGGTTTCGGTTGATATCAACCTACTACTATTTCTAATGCTTTTAAATTATTAAGGCGTATTCCTATTTTATTTTTATGTATAATTTTGACTCCTGTATTTTTATCAAAAGTATGGTTAGTATTTTTAAATGTTCGGCAAAGTCTGAATAACCAGTATTTGTTAAACACCTGATGTGTTTTACTCTAATATTTCCAGAGTGGCAAAAAACGACTGCGGAATTTATTCAAGAAATAATCTCACAGTTTTAGAACAATCAGCTTCCATCGCCTTGTGGCAAATGAATTTTTGGCAAATCGGTATATTTTTGTACACAAGCCGCGGCCTTGGGACATTTCATTTATGTTTGTTAATTATTAATCATTTTTGAAAAATAATATTATTTAACCGATAAATGCAATATTCACGTTAAATAAGGTATTCAAATATTTTAAATTAAATATTATTTACAATAAATCACGTAATTTTAGATGCCAAAAATTCTGACACACGTCCACTATGCCTGCCGACTGCGCGGGACTGACGAATGTTTGAAATGGTCTTATGTAAATCAGAATGTTAGAGAGAGCGCGCTAATATTTAACGCGATTGAAATGAACAGACGTAAGCGACTGCTGAGAAAATATTTAATAAAACACGACACATTTGAAATAGAAAAAAAATCTCTCGTTATAGTTTTATTTGCATTTAAACATACACTCAAAATTTTTTTCACTCCTTTAACATATTAAATAACAGAACAAAACGTGTTTTTAATAAGTTTCGGAGCTTACTTTGCGATTTTTTTCTATCGAGGGAATTTCATATAGTTAACGTTTTGGCAAAACAAATGTATAGATATAATCTTCAAAAATAACATTTATTTTTTTTGGAACTTCAAGACTTAAGGAGTTAGCGAGAAACTGCTTATAAATCGGTAGAAATTGAAAATGCCGGGTCTTAAGGCATGTCGCAGAGGTGGCTCCAGGGGTCCAGAAGTGGAAGATCAATTGAAAAAAAATGAATATGAAATGTTAATACATATTGCTATCATTTATAAAACCAAAAATTACTTCATAATACCTTAATAATCTTAGGTCGTAGATATCTCTCTCTCTCACCGCGATCATCTCCCTTTAAAATAAATTTTGTATGATAGCAAGCATACGTCAGACATGATAGTGTTTACCTCCTTTGTTTGTATAGCAAAGAAAAAGAAAGGAGATAGCTTGGGGACAAAACTCAGTAAAATAAATAAATAGTAACCATTATTTTTATAAGCAATAATTGTTCGCCTGAAAAACTCATCCACATTGAAAAATCTCCTGATAAAAGATACATGACGCCAACGGGACTCGAACCCGTGTTATTGCTTATAAAAATAATTGTTATCCTTTGTGCTATGCATAAAAAAAAATCTTGTCTTAAAAACATTAATTTAACAAAAAAATAATAAATAGTAACCCACGCTAGGTAAATACAGTAGCTTTTCATTTGAACGCTAGATCCTAGATGGCACTGGATCTCGCTATTACCGTACGAATGTGCACGAATATTAAAAATAAATTAATAATCAGATAGTTTATTAAATCCTTTCTTATCAAAGATATTAGAAGAACGAGATATGCTATGTTGGCCGCCGGACCGTAGGCGGAGTACTAACTAATTAGGGTACTTTGAACGGTATCGGGACGTGTACGCACAGAAATCTGTTCTATGTATTAGTGCGGATACCTTAGCGATGCCTTAGCGTAAGCGAAGGTGTGCAGTAGTATTGGTGAACAAAACCGGCGACACTGGGCAAAATAATTCCACACAGTATGAACTGCTCATAGCACATCTCGTTCTTCTAATATCTTTGTTTCTTATATTAATACTATTGCAGCATATTTTGGGAGGTCATTGACCAAAAGACATCCGTAGATAAGCTGCCACTGGTATGTTGTGAGGCTGAAGGTAGTGGGGAGGGGAAGAGGAAGGTGGGGGAGAACCTGGCTATTCAGATCTGGTCACCAAACACGGCTAAAGCCATTTCAAGCAACGTTTCAATTCTGAATGGTTGTCTTACACCAGGGCGATACTGAGAGTATCTTCCACTCTGGAATGTCTCACTAAGTATACTATAGTATATTATTTTTAAATTAACAAATTCATTAAAAAAAAATTGTTGCCGCCGGGATAAGAACCCGTGACCTTCGGATGACTGGTCGAAAGCCTTACCCCTGGACCACGGAGGCCATCAAGAATGTTTGGGTTTTCTGATAAATTTACTAAACACTTATGCATTGTCTTGTACGACAAATGTCAACCGTGTATAAAATTGTTGAGCAGGCATTTAGTGTCTCTTGGCTGTGCTGTAGGGATTGACGTTGCTTGTTCTTCGGAGAAGCTTACATTAAAATATTGGTAAATCAAACATAGAATTCCCATCCACTCAATTAGTTGACTACATTTCATCTGATAAGATAAATCTAGGGCAGAGGTCGGCAGAGAGATGCGGCTCTTTTCATAGGCATTTGCAGCTCTTCAATTCTAACTTCACCCCTACTCGGCAGCCTCGTTAGAAGAGGATGATACCCAAATGGCACGATCGCAATGCACCAGTACTGGGTCAAAATATATCTAGCCATTGGAAATAATAGCTAGATGATGTCAACGTCCAACGTTATTCACCAACGGTATTGGATTTATTTGATAACTAGCTCGCTTAAGTCCCCGACATTGCCCGATCTTTATGCAGAGTTTTTGGAAAGCAGATGTAGACTGTTATGTTCCTCTTCTTTTGATCGTCAAATGTTCAAAATTTCATCAGTAATAATTATCAAAATTTTGTTTTAAGGGGTGGGAAAATGGGAAGGCGGTTTTTTTTTAAATCTCATGCAGAAACCCACCTCTTGTTAAGGCGAAGCTTAATGCCAAATCACTATTTTGATTAATCTTTATAACGAATTGGTGTACATTATGAATACCAAAAAATATGCTTTAGATACATTGAGGGTTTTCCTATCGCTTCGCTTGAGTAGAATACAAATAAAAAAATAAATTACTCAATAAAACATATAAATGCAAACTACTAAAAAAAATATTTTTCCAATTGAAATGTATGAACGCATAAAGGAAACAACTTTAAAAAAATACAGTATTATAGCTAAGATTATCTGTGACAGTTTCACTCGATTAAATTTTTTGCTTTCTTATAAAATTATTTACGAAATAAATAAAAACCAGTTATTTTCTTGAAATTGAACGTTTCTAGACTCCGTTTGTCTTGCGATTTTAATGCCTATTACCGACGATATAAGGTATGCCAAGAATATACACATTTTTGGCTTGTAGCTTCCTCTTAAAGGTCAAGTTTGCTAAATTTCATCAATCTTGGAATAAAACTGTAGATTTGAACAAAAAACAAGGCATGCTCACAGATACATACTCTTCTTTAAATAATAATAAACACATAGATAGTTAGAAGAAGAAAGAAGATATTTCATATTGTTTTATCAGTATTGGGATTCTTTTTAAATAATATTTGGCCCTTATCACTAGAAAGTCTGGCGACGCCTAGCCCAGGCAGGGGTTCCCAACCGTTTTCAAACAACAGAGATACTCAACTGCTTAACGATATGTATTATAAAGAACCCCGAGATGATGGATTTGAGCCTCTAAGAAGAATTTTGTATTTGCTATTTTTTAGTTATTCAAAACTTTGACCATTAGGTACACCAAATATCTTCCATTAAATCATCAATGTTTCGATTTGAATTAAAATATTCTTGTATATTATTGATAGTAAATTAAAAATATTTATTACATATTTTCAAAATTCTTTGCTTAGACCAGAGGGGAATGGCAAACACAGCGAGTCATAGTTGCGAGTAAAGAGTCGGCAGTTCTTTACAATAGTTTGTAAACTTTTATAAGTGTACTTATATTAAACCTTCGATGGAAGATACTGAACATGGAAGATAGGGAAAATAATATATTGTGTCATGAAAATTTTATTTGTCTCATTAGTTTGAAGCCAATTAGGGATAATTCCATTATTTGATCACCTCACCATCAAATTCACATTAAAAATGTTAAGTTACACATCCCCTCAGAACAAATTAACTACACTTTTTATTTTAAAAAATAGGATAAGCGACCTAGGCTTCTTTTTCTAAATTATAAATTCAGATCTCAACTGTTTCAAACTTCTGAGTCTGGTCAGTTTAAGAGTACCAACTTGACACTCGACATTCACAAACAAATTATGTAGCAAACTCGCCAATTCCTCGTCTAAATAGTTTAGCAAATGAATATAGCAATGATATCGACATTTTTATAAACATTATGTACAAAATTGTAAAAATTTCAATGTACCCAATGTAAAAGCCCCATGTAAATAAAAAATATAATATAAAGTATTTGAATCTATGATACGTATCATTCAGTTGCAAGTCATTGACACCCAACAATAAAGGGCATCCGTCGTCAAAATGCAAACCACACTTGTTGCACCCACCACCCACTGCCTAACTGTTGTCTCGCTGAGCTAAGGCGCCGTGGAGACTGCGGGTTAACTCCCTCAACATTAAATACACCGTGTCATGTGGTGTGATGGTACACACACACTACACACCCTGGACTTGGGTGACCTCTGGCAGAGGTGTTCTAATTGTATGTGCAACTATGGCATTCCTCATTTGGGAATGTTATGGTTATGAAGCAGAAGAAATCGAGAAGGAGAAGAGGACGGTTGGGACGTTTTCAAGCAATGTAATTGGTGGTTTTTCAACCTACTCTGGAAGGAAGTGCAAATATACTAGAGAAAACTCATATTAATATTTTTTTACCCTAGCTAGGAATTGAACCAAAGATCTTCCACGGATCAAACAGGTCAAATGTCGAAATCCACTCATTCAAAAGTTCGTGCAGCACTCGTCGATACCGGTACGGCAGCATATTTAAATGTAATATTATTATTTACATAAACAAGTTGCATTCGACCGGCCGCGCCTCTCCGGACATATTGTATGGAATCTACTGCTACTAACTAAACAACTAATCTACAGTTTCTTCTAGAGAGACAAATAAAAAACTGTTTACTTCTCTACATAACAGTGTTATTAGTGGCTGTATTTTTGTACGTATCATCGTTGAAATTCTTGTTTTATCGCTCTGTAATCGCCGTCGGCGCCCAATACAGTTGCGCTGTCACTTTACCTGTCACCTAGTGCATAAATAAACCACTCACCACTATACTAGTGATTGTGATTTCAAAGAGAAGGTTGTGGTTTATGTTTTTACGACGGAAACTACTGTACTTACTTACAGGTGAGTTAAATTTTATAAATTTACTCATATTTATTACATTCGCATACTAATGGATCAATTATAATATCCGTATGATGTGTTTTAGGCTTCCTTTTATCTAATATTTGTTCACAGTTCACAACATAATTAAGATAACGTTTATAGGTTATGTATTATTAGATTATTGTTTATTATCATATTTTTGTAAAAAATGTTTTGTATTTTTAAACTTTTTATAGCGTTGATTGGTTGTTCACTAACTTAATGTATTTGAATACGATTTACAAGCGAGTTTGTTGCTTATTTTAAATAGCACCAAATGTCATCGCAACAGCAACTATAAATATATGAATGTGTATTGTGTAGAGGACAGAGGTCGCGACTTCTCGGCGAATTAGAATAATGCAAACAAGTTGGTGAAATAATATTTTTAAATTCATTAATTCTATCAGGGTTTTGTAAACATGATAATAATATTAGTACGCAACCCGCTCACGAACTTTTTATTTAGTTTTTTTGAATTTACCGCCATTTAAAATGGTGATAGGCTAGCTAGGTACTAAGTACCTAATTTTTATACGGATCATGATAGGTTTTTTTGTGCTTTTGAAATGATAATTATTCGATGTAATACGAGTATGTTGAAATCATTTAATTTGGATGTTAAAATAAATGCTACCCAAATGAAAGAAATTTTAAAATAAATAAAGTTACTACATATTGAGTTAACGTCAACCGAGTAGGTAGGTACCTACTTAATAGTTCTAACAGCATTTCTCAATCACAGCGGCGCCAAATGATCAATCGGATCATTTCTATTTTTGTGTAGCGCCGTTTTTATGAAAAATAATTTCAAGGGCGATGTGTTTGGACTGTTATGTGTTAAGTATTATTAGCGCCTTAGCAATTCGGCGCCCGGAGCGGATTGCTCCAATTGCGCATGTATATGGCCGGCTCTAGTCACAGCACAGGCTTTTTAAAAATCTGGGTTATGTATCTTTGGTTTCCATGATAACTAATTAAGTGATATAAATATAAAGTCATTAACCTACGTAACCCATCTAATTTTTGTTTCACCACTTTTCATGACTTCATATCACTTTTTAAAGGTGTGTTGAATGTCATTTTAGTGACAAGAGTTAGTTATCCCGTCACCGTATCTTTAAAAGAAATTATTATAATTTAATCGATTTACTTCCCAAGAATCTGAAAGTTATTGATATTTGTATTATTATTGAAAGTTATCAATGTGAAAGTTGCTGATTGTAAAATTCTTGTATTTTCGTTAACTATAGAAACATTGTTTTATCAGACCGATCAGGTGACATCTATAAATAGCTCCATCCACACGTACACTTAGGAGTGAGTGGACGGTACCGCGCGCCGCTCCAGGCCGCCGCGCAAGAAAGTTAAGGTGACACAATACCCTGATAACGGGGATTTGCCCCGACGCTCACATTTTAATTATTTGTGATGTACGTATTACTAAAATCTTAAATGTTTCTAGAGGGATTCCCAGGGATGCAAGTTATTTATATATAAGATTAATAAAAATAGGACCTTACCATTAAATATCTTATGTAAAACGGTTTGCCAATTTTATAAAACGTTTTTCAACTATAAGATGAGCGGGAAGCACCAGATTTTATTTTTGTAAACGATGAATTAGTAACTTCCCGAGGAACCTCTCTAGAAAAATTAGCGATTTTATTAATGTATTCATAAGAATGAATTAAAATATAACACTCGGAAATATCAAACTTCTGTTCCGATAAAGAAAACTCGCCGTACGTTACTCCAACACTCTGAGGCGCACGTAACTGTATTCGTGTGCAGGTCCCCAGCACTTACAGCGTTATTCTTTAGTAACGGCCACAGCTTAAGCCGGAAAGGTCGTGTGACTCCCGGACGGTACGTCCAGTAATTTCTATTACGCATTTTTTTATTTAATCAAACGATTATCAAACGACGGCCGGCATAGTCCAGTGGTAACGCATTGGACTGCCATTCCGAAGGTCGCGGGTTCGAACCCGGCGTGCGCAAATAAATTTTATTTGATTAATTTGTGTTATTTCACAATTAATTAATTAAAATAATATATAGTATATTTGCGGCACGTTCCAGAGTGGAAGATACTACCAGTATCGCCCTGGTGTAAGACCACCATTCAGAACTGAAACGTTGCTCCAAATGGCTTTAGCCGTGTTTAGTGACTAGATCTGAATAGCCAGGTACTTCCCCACCTTCCTCTTTCCCTTCCCCACTTACCTTCAGCCTCACAACATCCCCCAATTGGGTATGCCATAGTCTCACTGGCTCCAGACGGGAGCAGTTGGGACTCTTGTGAGGTATTCACTATAAAAAAAATAAATAAAAAGTTTTAAAGTTATTAGTGAAATTTTCTGTTTTTTATAATTTGACCTCTTCCACACGTGAGTAAAGTTTTTTTGTATGTTTCACCAATAAAAAACAAAACATTATATTTTCGAAATAATTTGAACTTAAAAAGTGCACGGTGGTTAAGTTTCAGAAAAAATTTGGACACAGTAAAAAAAATATGAAAACAGTTTATTTTGTTGATTTTTTAAAAATTCTTAAGTTTCTTTATTTTAATAGTTAAATATTTTTTTCAATCAAAAATTCCGCTGTTATGTGTGATTGTTTTTTGTAATTGGGGCGCCTAAAAATGATTATACAGTAGAACTTTTTTTTCATGTAAAAAGTATTTCAAATATAATAATTATAAATAATGTCCTTTTTTTACATTTAAATTATATTTATTTGGCTTTCAGTCATGCCAATTTTTGGGCACAGAAAAATTAAAAATAATTGTGAAGAATTCAGACATGCCATAAATACCTTTCTATTACCTAATATAAGATTTTAACATAAAATTGCTTTAGTTTAAATTGCAAACAGATTTTTCAAGAATTCACAGATCTGCCCTAGTATAAGATATTACACAAAGTAGCTGGTATAAAATTAAAAAAAAATAAAAAAGTTTTTTTCCATTAAACAAAATTCTACACCGATAATTTTTCTCCATACAGACAAATATTAACTATAAAGTACCTAAAGTCATTGAAATATTAAAAAGAGTTATTCATCTTTTAAATTGTACAATCGTGTAGATTGTTAAATTATTTATTGTAGAATTATCTCCCCAAGTTACTGCACTTACTTTCGTTAAAATGATATTCATAATTAAGGGAAAATTTAACCAATTTATAATAAATCTGTTTGCTAATATATACGTAAGTTTCAGTCAAATATGGGAAAACAGAAGACAAAATGAGTTTTATCCCGAACAAAATGACGGCACCAAGGAAAATGCTTAACGGAATTAACTATACATAAATAAACACTTGAAAGTAAATTTTTGGTCTAAATTTTCTACAGAACATAATTGTAAAATGTCAGCTTAATTAATTTTATATATCTATAAATATGTAGGTATATACATGTATACGAACTCGATAAACTTCCAGCGATTCCTGAGCTTATTCAATTTGGAGTATAAGAAGTACATTCATTTTGGTTTCCGATGACATATTTTTTCCACTTCAAAAGAAAAGCAAAGCATTGGACGGTGAAGGTTTTTTGATATCGAAATACTGACATAAAATTTTACCCATTAAATCCCACATATGTATTGTAAATTCCTCTCGTCCTACAATGAGTTATGTAACTCATCGGGATAGCTCTAGCAAGAAATAAAATCTAAAATTTGAGATGTAAAAAAACTGTAATGTACGAACTATTTTCTATGTAAAAGTTTTATTAGTAAAAATATTATATTTTTCTATTTTTGTACTGTTTCGTATGTGAAACTTATAATTTTGATATCAAAATACCAATGTAAAATTGTACTTTAATAGGTAATAGGTAATAATTGTAAGTTCCTCCCGTCCTACAATGGTTTTTTTAACTCATCGGGATTGTTCTATCAAGAAAAAAAATAATAACCAAAAAAGGATTTGTGATTTATGATTATTTGGGATGCCTTACATACTGCAGATGATTATATACTGTATGTAGATACCACGATTTTCAAAACACCATGCAAGTTATGCAATTCATTAACTAATGTCAACAATAATGAAAATTATTATTATCATTTTAAATTTATAATTATAAAACTTGTCCGTGTATAATAAAACCATGTCACACTGTGCGAAATTTTGACCAACGCGGGGCGTAAACGAAATGTTTTGGGCTATAGTCGCGCCCACTAGAAACGCCCATAACTGATATTATTTTGACGTCTTATGTCGTCGTCCGAAAGTCAATAGTGAGACCTTTTTGTCGCACAGTGGCGGAAGTTTGAGCGCTGGCGCGACCTCGCTGCCCTCTATATTCCTGAATTAATTAAAAAAAATATGATTTATCAATTACCAATACCTTTGAAATGTCACTAAAAATTACACCCGGAACCTAATTACTCGATGGGTCGCAGAACAGAGACGACATATTGGGGGCGCATTGACGTTGAAGATGTGCTAAATCAAGCTATTTATATACTTTGCTTTTTTTAAATAATATAATTTTTTTTCTATTTTCCGACTTTATGTCCGGGTTAAATCTTCCCCACAGGAAAAACTAAACTCTTCCACACATTTTTCCACAAATGATCATCTAGTCATTCCACATCATGCAAGTGCATTATATAAGCATAATAAATACAAAATAATACAAGAACAACACGTCAAATCACAAGAGATCAAATGGGAAAATAATTCACCGACTCAGATATTTTCATATCAGAGGGTTCGGCTCGGTAGAACTCCTAACTGGACTTATAAATCCTACTGATCCCTAAATATAAATATTTAATCTTTCGTAATCCTACATATATTTAAAATGACTGATTTTTTCATTTTTATATATAAATTCTTTGACAGATCTAATACGCTTAAATTTTGAATGAGAGAGCTAGGTATAATGCCAGTAGCCGAAATAATAAATGGTAATATATTTATAGTCTTAGCATTCTCAGAAATTCATTTCCAAATTCTTTTAATCTCATTTCTTAAATCTGTGTATTTTCTTATTTTTTCAGAAACAGATTTTTGAATATTACAGGAATTAAGTTACGTACTATAAAATATTAAGTTATTAAAATTGCGTCAAAAGCTTATGTTTTTAAAAATTACACGCGTTGCCTTGGTTCAAAGTGTTTTTAATGGAGTATGAATATAATTATTTACGAGTCTTCGCAACAATTTTAAAAGTATGTTGTTGTAAAATGCATGTATTAAAACAAATATATATATATATACCTAATATAAAATACATAAATATAAAATGTATAAACTAAAAAAATGTATGGACGTACTATACTGTTATCTAAGATTTAAGTCATCAGGATCAAGCATTTAAGCATCCACACGGCCAACCAGCACGAGATCCACGAGATGCCAGTCAGCGCCATCACCCTGCAGTGTTACCCCCGATGTCTAACCAATGAATGCATTTATGATTCCCAGGCCGCACGATGAGAATCCACACGGCCAACCAGCACGAGATCCACGAGATGCCAGTCAGCGCCATCACCCTGCAGTGTTACCCCCGAGGTCTAACCAATGAATGCATTTATGATTCCCAGGCCGCACGATGAGCATCCACACGGCCAACCAGTACGAGATCCACGAGATGCCAGTCAGCGCCATCACCCTGCAGTGTTACCCCCGAGGTCTAACCAATGAATGCATTTATGATTCCCAGGCCGCACGATGAGCATCCACACGGCCAACCAGCACGAGATCCATGAGATGCCAGTCAGCGCCATCATCCGGCCGCTGCCCTCGCAGCTGGACCACGACAAGGTCAAATCTATCGCTGAGACGTTACAGGTAACCAACCGCCTTCAATCCTATCGCCTTGGCCCTCTGCTTATACGGTGTTGTGTGATATATATATATATATATATATATATATATATATATATATCCCGCTACATTTGTTGCGTCCGACCCCTAAAAACTCCATAGCATTGCAGCGTCCACCGACTTACAGCGTCCGATATACGGACGCTACAATGTTTTGACGTCAAAATTGGCCAGAACGATGCTTACCCCATGTAGAATCGTATGGCAAAAATTTTTGTGGAAGAAAAAAATTTCTCAGAATGTCTGGAAACGAATATTGAACGTTTGACATTTTGCCGACAGGTTCGCTACACGATGTATATATCGAGCAGTGTATGTTTTTATTCATTTCTACGATCTTGCCACGTCCACGAAGTAATATAATTTTCGATACATAACGACGATCGTGCTGCGTCTACGCATTACGTCGATAGTATTGCGTCCTCGAGACCGATTACGAGTAGATATTATTTTATATACATATCGACGGTCGTACTGCATCCACACATTACGTCGATAGTATTGCGTCCCCATGGCCGTTCGCGAGTAGATATTATTTTGAATACATTACGACAGTCGTGCTGCATCCACGCATTACGTCGATAGTACTGCGTCCCCGTAGCCGCTCATGAGAATTTACTATTTTTAACACATAATGATAATCGTGCTGCTTCCATGCATCACGTCGATAGTATTGCGTCCCAGTGAACGATCTCGAGTAGATATTATTTTGAATATACGACGACGGTCGATATAATTTTCGATACATAACGACGATCGTACTGCGTCTACGCATTACGTCGATAGTATTGCGTCCTCGAGACCGATTACGAGTAGATATTATTTAATATACATAACGACGGTCGTGCTGCATCCACGCATTACTTTGATAGTATTGCGTCCCCATGGCCGATCACGCTGAAATATTATTATGCATACATAACGACGGTTTTGCTGCGTCCATGCATTACTTCGATAGTACTGCGTCCCCGTGGCCATTCACGAGTGCATTGTTATGTATTATTTGAGCGTTTGGTTGAGTAAATTATCAGATTTTGCAACATTGGGTTAATTTACAACGGTGCCCCTTGACACTCAGAACTAAGAAGCGTCCTGCGTGGTTTTTAATGCATAGCGACGATCGTGCTGCGTCCACGCATTACTTCGATAGTACTGCGTCCTCGTGGCCATTCGCGAGTACATTGTTGTATATTATTTGAGCGTTTGGTTAAGTAAATCATCAGATTTGACAACATTGGGTTAATTTACAACGATGCCGCTTGACACTCAGAACTAAGAAGCATCCTGCGTGGTTTTTAATGCATAACGACGATCGTGCTGCGTGTACGCATTACGTTGGTAGTATTGCGTCCGTTCACGAATAGATATTATTTTTAATACATATCGATGGTAGTGCTGTATCCACGCATTATATCGATAGTATTGCGAACCCGTGGCCGATCTAGATTAGGTATTATTTTTAATTAATGAAGACAATATTAGCGAAACTCAATCGAACATCTGAAACGGAAAAATCTGAAAAAGGCACTGTCACATTTGGGACTCGAACCCAGGACCTTTGGTTTTCCAGGCCGTGACTCTACCAACTGAGATAATGTGCCTATCCGATTCGGTCATATTTACTGTAATATACTTCGACTGAGAATTATCAACAGAGTGGAAGTTACTCCCAGTATCGCCCTGGTGTAAAACCACCATTCAGAATTGAAACTTTGCTCCAAGTGGCTTTAGCCGTGTTTAGTGACTATATCTGAATAGTCAGGTACTTTCCCACCTTTGTCTTCCCCACCTTTCTCTTCCCCATCGCTTCCCCTTCCCCACTTACCTACAGCCTCGCAATATACCCCGATTGGGGATGCTATAGTCTCACTGGCTCCAGACTGGAGCAGTTGGGACTCTTGTAAGGAATTCACTATAAAAATAAAAATAAAACATAATCTTAATTTTCTTAACGCATATTTTTATTGGCTGCTATCTTTATGTATGATTGCAGGATTCAACTCGAACTAAATGCGTGAGCAGGTACCTAAGCGATTCCTTCAGAAACTTGATCAAGGTGCTTAGGGTGTGAACATCTTGGAATAATTATAGATAATAACATCAAATGGAAAAGTCAAATAAACTCCACAGTAGACAGAATGAGAAAACTCATCTTTATATTTTTTCGACTTAGAAATACTGTATCATTAAAAATACATAAAGATATTTATTTTGCACTTGCACATTCTACACTACTACAATATATGGAATCGTGGCTTGTTGTGGGGAATATTCCACAATTAATTTTAAGCAAAATATATTTTTATATTGGAGGACTAACCGTACCACTAGTTTGAACTACAACAGCACAACATCACTATTTAACGGTATAAATTTTTTTAATAAATTACTCCTAGATATATCTGAGAAAAATTATAACAGTTACAAAAAAAACAATTTAAAATTCTCTAATACCACCTCATAACTTTTCTTATTGTTTGATATTATTTATTTATTTATTTTATTTCAGGGAAATCAACAGTTTACAATGTAGTTCATTTATACATGTGTAATTTACCTAACTGAGAAACCAATTACAGATTTCCTCAATAAACATTAAAAATTTCCTCAATGTATCTAAAAATTTAAACACTATACTTAAATTTATCGAAGAAAGCAAACACTTTATGGCTTGACATTATACAAAATGAAACAAATACTTTGTTTTAAACCACTTTATTTTAATTTATATTTCGTCGACCGGTTTGGATTGAACCCAAATATTGTGTTAAATAAATATAAAGTGGTTTAAAAAGAAGTATTGTTTCCTTTTTTGTAAAAAATATAACGTTATTCAAGAGGGAGATTATTATAACATGAGATTATTATAACAGGAGATTATTAAAACAGAAGATTATTATAGCATAATACTACATAATATATGTCATTACATTTTATGCAGTTTGGTACACGTTTAATACATTTTTAATTGAGTTTTTATATTTATTTTGGTTACATTGAAGATAGAATCAGAGAGAATGTTATTATACATATGTTGAACATATTCTTCTAAGACAAGAATTTTTTATTTGAAATGGTTTTACAGTGTTTTCTTTAAATAGATTACATGAGCGTGTGTGCCGTGTAGGTACTTTTCAATTCTGTTTAATAAACTCCACATATTATGTTTCTGCTTATCATTCCTAGGTATTATTTATAAATAACCTGTTTTTATTACTTTTATTGTAAGGTTATTAATAATTTTTGTAATAATATTTGCAATATAAATATATGTAAAAATATATAGTTGTCTTTTCCTAAGCAAGCACAAGCATCCGATTTATCAGAAAAGTGATATATTATGTTGTAAATATTGTAACACTAAAGATGTTAAGAAATATAAATAAAAATATTTTTATTTTTGACATAATGATAATAATAAGTTTAACTCATTAATTAAAATATTACAATTTGAGGTTGAACTAATTAAGTTAAATATAAAAACAGATGTTATTATATTGAATACGTAACGACGGAAGTGCTGCGTCGATGGTATTGTATCCTCGTGACCGATCACGAGTAGATATTATTTTGTATACATAACGACGGCCGTGCTGCGTCCACGCATTACGTCGATAGTATTGCGTCCCCATGACCGTTTGCGAATTTGTACATTTTTATGTATTGTTTGAGCCCTTGATGAAGCAAAACGCTAGATTTGGCAACATTTAGTTCATTTACAATGATGCCACGTAGCACTCAGACCTAAAAATCACCCTGCGCGGGTGGACATTTTTGTAAGATGGTTTACAGTAGACGGTAAATTGATGTCCCGACCTAAAAAGGTCCGACCGCCCTCTGCAATGGAGCGAACTGGCGCGTTATGAAATGATACATTTTTACTAAGGATATCGTTGTAAAAAAAATTGTCACACGCCTGCGCCCAGTAGGTACGTTTGTATACAAGATGCAACAAGATATTCATTCAAACTTCTCATTATCAATAGACAGTTTGTTGTCAGGTCTGGTGTGTTTCTGGATGTCAAAAAAATAAAACATATATATATATATATATATATATATATATACATATATTTTTTATATACCGCACAAGAGTCTCAACCGCTCCCGTCTGGAACAGCGAGACTGTGGCATCCCCAATCTGAGTACAAGGGTGAAGGTATTGGCGAGGGGAAGAAGATGGGGAAGAGAAATGTAGAAAAGTACCTGGATATTTATATCTGGTCACCAAACACGGCAAAAGCTTAGAAATAACGTTTCCATTCGGAATGGTGGTCTCACACCAGGGCGATACTGAGAGTATATTTCACTCTGGAACGTGTTGCAAACACACTTTATATTATGTTTAATGTATTAATTGTGAAATAACACAAACAAATAAAAATTTATTTGGGCACGCCGGGTTTGACCGTCAGATTACGGGATTCGGATTGCGAGTCGAGAGTCTTACCTCTCAACCACAGATGCTGTAATTAATTAATTAATTCACTATGAACGTGAAAACTTCACTAGAAGAGTAAGAAATATTTTGTGTTGTTTATTTATTTGTTAATTTATTTATTACACCTAATAGGCTTTTACATTCTAGTTTAATAGTTGAGTATCGCAGTTATTATAAATTCTTCAAAATTAAAACAATAGAGAAAACAAAATAGAATGAAAAGAAAATAAAATGTTACAACAAAAGCGTATAATAAAATAAGATACATTGGTAAAAATGATAAGAAGTCTCACATAAGTAGATATTCAAAATAAACAAAAGATTGCAAAAATTATAGATGTCTATTTGTCTCGATATATAAAAGAATTAAAATAAACAATATTTATATTGATTATTTTTAAGGTGAAATATATCTCCCATATCAGAATAAGTCATGCAATCCTAAGGGGTTTTATAATATAAGGGGCATTACAAAGGCCTAAATGTACCTTTTGAAACTCTCAAAACAAATCCAAGAGTCTTAAGGGCCTTATATACGGAAGACGTAAAAATGAAATCGACCTTCAAAACGCCAAGTAACAAACAAATAATATACACTCGGACGCCAGAATAAATTATTCAGTATGGACGTGAAACCTTTATTAGAATAGTCAGCAATTTAAGGAAGACGTAACAACTAAATTAGAGTGAAAGGACGTGAAACCTATATTAAAAGGAACCTTCAATATACAAAAAATATACACCCGGACGTGAGTATGTACGTGACGCAAGAAATGTATGAAAGTGTAATAAACATCAAAACCTGCATTATTACGAATATTAAAAAAAAAATGATTTTAGCGATTATTGTGAGTAAAACATAGTGCAATATTCACAAAAACAATCTAAAAAAAAGTACTAGAAGTGCTGGACGCCCAAAGACGGATTTACGCACGGACCCAATAAATGTTGTGGGTGTAAATAGTGATTATCTTGTATCGCAAGTTATATCGGATTGATTTGGAACATAGTACACACTTCAAGTCATCAAGTGGCCAGTATCGCAAACTGGTGTCAGACCATCATTTAGAAAAGAAAGCCGTGTTTGATGAACATATCGGAATAGCCAGTTACTCCCCCATCTCTCCCCTACCTTCAGCCTCACAATATACCGCAATCGGGGATGCCATAGTCGCACCAGCTCCAGACGTTTAGTTACGTAGCAGTTGGAACTGGTGTACGGTATTTGAGCTCCGGTATTGATATGTATCTATTTTATTGTCCGGCCCTGTGCAGCGCAATTCGGTGTTTTAACCATTTTTTTATTCTCCTGATAATCAGATCAACACTAGCCACAATGTGACCCGACAAAATCCGACACGGGAGCGAGTACAAGCGAGGCGAGAGTGTCAGCTACGAGTACATACTAGCACACAAGGTCCTCCCGAATGGTCTCCCTGAGAATGTAGAGCTAACGTATTGGTGTTTACCTTGAGTGGTGTTGCAGGACCCCGCCCAGCAACACCTGGTGCCGCCCATCGACGTGTTGTGGCTGACAGACTCCCAGGGCGGGGACTACTACTACAGCTTCGGGGGCTGCCATCGCTGGGCGGCGCACCTGCTGCTGCGGCGGGACACCGTCAGGGCCAAGCTGGTGCGCTCCACCCCCCAGGACCTGCGCGCCTACCTGGGCTCCAGTACACCCACATTCCCCTAGTGGCTTCTGTAACCACATATCCCCCGGTGGCTCTACGGTTAAACATAAATATAATAATGTCTTTTGTTATTTTAGCAATGGTATATTTTTATTCTGTTGTGTTGTGTTAATTTTTAGGTACGAGTATAAAAAATATATTTTTTACGAATGAATATTTTACAAAAGTAATAAAATACATTTTAAAGGAGTTTCTGTCCCGTATGCATATCCCATTCCCATTAAAAAATAAGCGGACAATCGTTTTGCGTTTGTCACCGAAAACTTTCAAGGTGAGCTCTTGGGTCGTGAAATTTACACAGTTCTTAAGTGAAGGAGAAAATGCATTTGGACTCGATTAATTAGCTAAAATAAATCTTATGACGATAAACCTCCGGATGAAATTGCCTCGAAAGAATAAATATCTCGATCAAGCAACAAGTTTACTGAAAAATTTACCTATACTCGACTTACTTATTAGATTCTATGCCCGGTTTAAAGTCGTTTTAACTGTACAGTGTACACGCGCCACGACAGTTGTGAGTAATTCGGACCCGGCCTCGTAATATTTACACCGCGATTATAATTAACTTATTTTCTCTGTCTTTCTATTTAAATACCACAAATAAAATAAATAAATCGCATCCCCGATATTGGGGCATGCTGTGAGGCGGAAGGGTACTTTCAATTCTTAACACTGAGAGTATATCCCACTCTGAAACGAGCTGCACATAACGATGCATTAATAAAATCAAATTGTTACTTTTAACCCTGTTAAATGATTGGCCCGCGTCGCGTTGGGTTGATAAAGAAAAAAAGTCGCTTTGCTGAGGTTGTTAAAACGACACCATGTTTATCAGTTGTAACTTTGAAAAATAAATGGACTTTTATGTTGTGAAAACGTCTCATTACTCCCGACTGTGAAAAACTCAGTAGAATTTTAGCATTCGTGTAAGTAAGGTTGCCTATAAACAGGCGCAAGCGACTTGCTTACAGAAACATTTCTGTCTCGAAAGCAATTATAATATTATTATAATCATCAAAGATTTCGTGATATAACTGCTATCGTATCGCAAGAATATACTATGTTGAATTTATTTTGTTAATCTTTTGGTTCAACTCCGAGTGAGTGCAAAAAAATCAAATTACTCTAAATAAACTTTTGACAGATGAAATTAGCTAAATCTTAAAATGGCTTGACAAATGTCGTACACAGAGAGCATTTACATATATGTAAGTGATTATCATGTAGGCAAAAGTATAATTGTCTCCTCTCGGTTTGTTTGAGTGGGTTTGTTTTAATAAGAGATACCTATTTGTCTCCGGAATGAATGAATGAATGAATGAATGAATGTCAAGAAGGTATAAGCGGCCGAAGGTAGAATAAAACAAAAGACTGACGGATAACGGATAACAAAAGGAGGTACTTACTTACCCATTCATTTTGCCCGCACTTACAATCTACTTACAGTGGGGTCGGGGTGGATCGCCCTTACGTATTTTACCGTTACGTGAAACTCTTCATATTAAATGAGTATGTTTTTAAACAACTCTGGGATTGGCACCGAGGGCAGGATCTGTGTTATTATTCACACAGAATGAACAGAGGAAATGCCAGGGAAACTGTATCCTAATATCCTAATATAAAACTAACATCGTGTGAATATTTCTATACATCATCGTGTTAAACACGCTTTACAACAAACTGTTCATGTTTAGAGCTACGAAGTTAGTGTATATTGCTCTTTTATTGTATTTTTGTACGTTAGTTTCCCTTTAAAAATGGTGGCCGTTTTGATGGTTTAGTAAACATTATGTTTTCAAAAGTAAAATCGTTGCGTTATTATTATAATAATATTATTTTACCTAGATGTCTGAAGAAAGGTTGAAAAAAGAAATTTCTCTGTGGTATAATTCCTCATTAAAAAAAAAGAGTTACATAAAATATACATGGTTTATAATTAAGTAGGTAGTTGTAAAGTTATTTACAAAACTTTTAAAGTCGGAGGAGATTTGTTGTTTTGATTTATTACCCATCTCGCTTTCAAAACGAAAATAACATTCCATCCTTTTCACTCTTGCAAAACACATCTCGACAGCCTAAAACAACGAATGTAATAGTATATCTATCTCTTTTTCACCCACGTATTTGGTAGGAAATATATACACTATCCCTGTCTCTTTGAAAAGCTCTTATATAGTTGTCCCCCTCTCTTCTATAAAGCGCGATTATTCAGCATTCAATCTCGCTCTATGAATTACGCGCTAAAGCTCACGCACCAAGTAATCACGGAAAGTTTCTGTAAACCGTTTTTCAGGTACATTTTGTGGGTTTATGCAAAAAGGCAAAACTACCTTGTGTTTAAAAATAACACAAGTTCCCTTCATTGAGGGATGTTCGAGTTAATGAAAGCTTCTGAGAAAATCCGCTAGAGTTGACAGAACGAAAGTTGTACAAACATTGACTAAATATCAATGAGAGAATTAGGCGTTTAAAACTTTATAAAGATTTGTTAAACATTTTGAAGAGATCAAAAGTTGAATACGTATTTTCACTGAATATTATTTGTACACGAATGATTTGAGTAGCGCCGTTTTTGTGAAAAAACGCCTCAAAGGCGCTGTAAAAATTTATAATAGATTTATTTTTTTACATTAACCCCACTCAGAAGACCCTGGAAAAATAATTTCCGGCGGGGCCTATGTCATCTTTGGGGATGCTGCATGGAGGCTCAAGGAGAGGAAGGAGAGTAAGTTTTAGGAAGGAAAAGGGTATGCGGGGTGGGTGGGAATCTAGTCATCAGTGAAAAGTTTGTCGGAAAAGTCCTGCAATCCCGTTTTTAAAGAGATTTTTAATCAATTAGCAATACTGGTATTCATAAAACAGTACAAGATTAGTTAGTTAAAAACTGGAGTAACGTGTAAGCAGATACTTTTCCACTTTGAGTGTAGACTTTCTCATTATCTGTAGGGTAGGCATTAGGCAGTATTGAGGTTTGGCATTTCGTGTTCTGACAACGTGGAGCTCATTCAATAGTTTCCCGAGAGAAAAAACCCCTCGGAAAAGCGACGTTTAAAATAAATACGCTTACTAAAAATGTCATACTCTTGCTTAGCATTTCGCTTTTTGATAGATACATTATTTTGGTCGAGCTTTTTGGTACGGTGGCCGCGGAAAACATTTCGTAAACCCAAAGAATTTTGGAAAAGCGCCAGTAATGTAACTAGCCCGAGTGGTAAGAGTCTCGCAATTTGTATTGTGGGATTATTTCACGGTTGTTTTAGTCGACATTCTCGGTGTGGTGGCCAATATTAACATTTCGGTGGGGTTGTTTGTGATATCGGTTCTGTCTCCAAGTCGGCAGTTCAGCGCCAGAATTCAGTAGTTCCCGTGACATGAGAGCGATCGGACGTTTGAACAAAAGACGGTGTCTCAAGACATGCATCATCATGAACAATCTCAAAAGCACTCGGCAAACGGTGAGTACTCCATTCCTTTATTAAACCCACAAGAAAACACACAAAAACACACCAAAAAAGCGCTGCGAAAAATCCGCCTCTCCAACGCTGGAATTGCGTCAGAAAAGCGCTAATTTAATGAAACATCAACGCAAACCTCGTGAAATATACAAAATAATGTTATATTTATTATATGAATTAGTGTTTAATTGACGTTTTTCAGGCGTAAATACTGTAAATGTGTTTAGTTGTAGTATATTCCGCCATCTTGAAGCAGAGCGGCAATCAACTCTCGCTAAAAGCTAATACTCAATAATAACTAATAAGCTGTAATATCCTTTGTGAAATAAGGGAAGTTATAATAATATGTTTGTTGTATAAACATGGTTGACGGCAACACGCTTTCCTTACGTCACCGCAGAACGTTTATAGGTTAGGTTTATCTCCCCCATACTTCTCTCGTTTCTCCCCAATCCCATCTCCCGAATGAGGGTTCCGTTCCTCCCTCCAACATAATATTATAATCATTTCACAGCTCGCGGCATCCGTTATGAACTAATAAAACTTACACTCACTAAACGAAGTTACGTATTTATACATATATAAACAACTAGAATTGGTAAATAATTTCACAAGAATTGCATTTTTAAAATCAGGTAGGTACCTACCTAATATTTATTTTATTACATAGTAGTATTATCACGGTTGGCTTTTTGTCAGCGCAGGTGGAAATTTACACCGAATAACCCACACAATAAACAAACCACCAATATAGGCATTTCCTCATGCTGTCAAAATATACAATTCGTAGAACTCAAAATCTGTCCCCGTTTAACAAATCTTTAAGTGTGAAGCAACGAGTGGCTGATTTAGTTTTGACTTTTGGAGCGGTGGGTTGGGATTTTAAGGGTCGAAGAGAGAGCCTCTGATATTTACGTCGTGTTTTAATGGAAAGCCGGTTTAGTCACGTGCGGCTGTTGCGTCGAGAGCTAATCCCTCATTATTTATATTATCTCTAATCTAAACAAAGTCCCTATCCCCGTCAGTCTATTTGTGTGCTTAGATCTTCTAAATGACGCAACTGATTTAGACAGGGTTTTAACTATCACTTAGAGGATTTCTTTCGAGAGGCTTATGTAGATAATAAATGCATATATATATTTTTTGGCGTTTCTTTATTCATAAAAATTTAAATGATTACAGTTTTTCGTTTTCTACAACCACCATACTAGGCACATGCCCGTATTATGGTAGCCATATATTTGGTTCCATGATATTTTATAAAAATGACAAATAAATGCACCTTCAAAAAGTGATATAGAGTCATTAAAAGTGATGAAACACAAACTAGGTTTAATAGTTACCTATGTAACCTATTTAACCTAGTTTTTGTTTCATCACTTTTCATGACTTTATATCACTTTTTGTAGGTGTGTTGAACTGTCATTTTTATGAGATCACCATTATATTTATAGAAAGAATAGATATGTCGATATTTTGTAATCAAGTCGTAAAACATGTTGCTAAAAATACTAACGCTGGAGATAAATCAAAATAATGTAAGTACTACGGAATTGTATATCTTAAAAAGTCCGGGATGGGTTAACCCCCAGCAACGCCGGGTACACGCCAACTACGGTATTTTATAGTTTATCAATTATAGTTTATAAATAATTACCTTCTAACTAATAAACGTGTTTAGCATTTTACACAACTGATAAACAACCATTTACAATACAAAAAATGGTTGTATATCAGTTGTGTAAAATTTAATTTTTTCTTAGAAACGCCCCATAGTTTATATTTTGTAGTTTTTCAACTATAGTTTAGAAATTATAAATAATGGAAGGCTCCAAATAAGATTTTTGCCGAGGGGAATACGTCTGCCGACTGGCAATCCACGTCATGTAAATATTCCCTAAACTTTATAATATGGCCGACACAACCTAACCCAACACACACACAATTCACTGATATAATATTATAGTTGTGGGGTTTTACAAATAATAATACATTTTTAAAACCTCTTCATTTACAAGTAGGCAAGTTACAGGCACTTACTTACTGCTTGTTTATCGGTTGTGTAAAATTAATAACACGTTTGCTAGAAAGGCTTATCGTTTATTGCGATGTGATTATTTGAATTAGAGTTGTGTTGTAGGAGGGAGGAAATGTAATCACTCATCCCTGATGTTTCGCAGAAATTCATTCAATTTGATGAATTGTTCAAATGCTGCGAATCAACCCGTCCTAGGTCTGTTTTTGAACAAATTGTGATCAGTAGAAGAGTAAAATTATCGTTTTCAGGTGAAAAAATGTAACAAGCAGTAATTGTTGAATGAAAACACTAGTATATATTGAATTATTTCGCGGATAAGAGATAAGCCGCCATAGCTCAGTGGTCAGAGCTGTCGACCGGAAATCGAAGGGACACGGGTTCGAGTCCCGTTGGCGTCATGTATCTTTTATCAGGAGATTTTTCAATGTGGATGAGTGTTTCAGGCGAATAATTATTGCTTGTAAAATAATTGTTACCCTTTGTGCTATGCATAAAAAATCTGGTCTTAAACATTAGTTTACCAAAAAAATAATAATTAAAACTATCGTGTTGTTAAGCTTGTCAACTTATTACTAATTGGTGGAAAGCTGAAACGCACCTAGAATCAGTGTTTAATGGGGACCTTGAAAACGTAATTGCGCTGACTGATCATTTTATGACAACTGGGCCTAAAGTGTACCCACAAGTAGGCATGTGTGTGGTGTGAGTCAACGAAGGAAAGAAATACAATATACTGGTACATGCGGGGCCGGCCGCACGCGGGCGCAATTGGAGCAGTCCGCTCCGGGCGCCGAATTGCCAAGACGCAATGCTCTGATAATAACTAACATGAGATTTTTCGTCTCAAGAACGGCGCCACATAAAAATACAAATCATCCGAATATTATTGATGACTTTGTCTTTGACAAGGGGCGCCAAACCTGAACTCGCGCCGTTTGGCTCAGGGCCGGCCTTGCACACCTGGTTTGACTCTGTCGGATGATGACAGAATGTAAACAAGCACCGACTGAAGCATATATTAATTCCCACAGGAATGGCTATCGAAGTGAAGCGGTTTGCGGCCATTTAGTTGTTTGACCTTCAATCTAAAATGGATTCGCTTCACTAATCAATCGTCTTTATTGTTGTCCGAGGCCTTGTTTAGGTATTGGTCACAGTTTTAATGGGTTCTAACTTGTCAACTCGCCTGGTCGAGTTGTTTCGAATGTTCAAATTCCGCCAAAACCTCAAATTGTAATATTTAATCATTTAAGACAATACTAGCGACTCTTGCAATTTGCAATCATACATGAAGATTGCAACCAATAAAAAGATGAGTTAAGAAAATGAAGGTCCTTCCTAGACGAAGTACCTATGTCAAATATGACCAAAGAGGACAGGGTCGAATATAGCCAAGTCGTAGAGCGGCTCCTAGCACTAGCACTTAGCTATATTCAAATATTCGTTTGAGAGTTGAGAGTCGCTATTGTCTGCAATGATTAAATCTGCAAATTAGATAAAACAAAGTCGCTATCCGCGTCTGTCTGTTTGTGCGCTTAGTTCTTCTAAACTATGCAACGGATTTTTATAGAGTTTTCACTATCATTTAGAGAATTTCTTCCGGAAGGTTTATATATATAAAACATGTATATTATATTTATAGAAAGTAGATAAAATTCAATGTTTTATAATCAAGTCGTAAAAAAAATATGTTCGGGCGCAAAACTCACAACCTCAAAACCTTACTCCAAACCGGGTACATGTCAGCCAGTTTAAAAGAATTAAATTACAAATTATTTCATTATTCTTTCGGAAAGTGGTGTGTAGATACAAAGATGAAATGTTGCTTGAAATGATTTCAGCCGTGTGGAAATAGATTGCTGTTCTTATATTGAATAGAGCGACAGAAGTGGGCAGATCACTACATAGTATAATTAATATTAATAATTGCTGGCAATTGATCGTTTGTGAGTTGATCTGCCAACAGCCACCAGCGCAGCGACGGCTATCGTATTGTATCGCTAACACAGGCAAGATGGCCAATTACAACTTTACTAACACTACACGTACCCAAGTCCAAATAATACAATTGTCAGTTGCGAATGATGAATAGTTGGAGCAAGCGAATGACTTTGCGTATTTGGGAAGTATGTTTATGATAGAAACTTTATTTAAACCACTATTAGCAATAAACATTATCAACATGTTTCCCAACAACATATTGATAATTTTTACTAAAAAATATAACACGTAGAAACAAAGTTTTTTAACTACTACAACTATTATTGAAATTTCTTTGGATTGCACCTTCCTTCCCAAGGACTGGAGTATACAACTCTACCCAACTCGCCAAATGCGGATCGGGCAGGATCGACATTTATCTGCTGTAATGTCATCCGATTTCAGTTGAATAGATTTCCACGTGTGTACTTTATTACCACTAAAAGTTGACAGAATGCATTGTCATCGACAACAAATCTACCTGCCGAGTTTCAGCTCGATCGGATGTCCGGAAGTGGGTCAATTTCCGCTTCCAAGATTTGCATTCAATCATCTCCGAAAGCAAAAGTTAAATTCAATTAGATTTATTTAAAAATACTGATTTAAACAATGGTGAATTTGCAATCATTAAAGAAGTAATAAAACAATGTCCAAAGAAGCGAATCTAGAATGATATGCTAATAATGAAATGAGATTTCTGAAGCGATGTGTGAGAAAACTTTGTATCCATTTTGTGCACCTTTGTATATATTTGTCATTCAAACAAATTATTTACTTCGACACTTAATTTTAAATCTACTAAATAATTAATGGCCGCACATCTATTGAATTTCTAAGAAATTGAAAACTTGCAGCACAAACACACACAGCACACGCACAGTACACACAGTACACACAGCACACACACGCACAGTACACACAGCACACACACGCACAGTACACACAGCACACACATAGACACACAGCACACACAGGAGACGAGGAAAAATAATGTCATAAAATTCCCCTTCAGAAAAAACGCAAAGTCAAAAGTCGTTGATGTACGGGGCAATGAAGACATTTGGCGAATTACCAGAAGAAATAAAATTATAAGAAAACATAAACAAATTTTTAGTATTTTAAATATTACATAGTTATCTATGTCCCAATACAATATAATACAATTTGAAAGTAAGAGATTATTTAGAATAAATAAATAACTGAGTTAAAAATGATATCTGGAAAGAATGCGAGTCTGATGTAAAAGGGACACTTAGATGGTTTGGGCATGCAGTGTGAGAAGAATGTATGACGCGGAAGTAAAAGATAAAAAAGGCAGGGACACCTTGAGTCGGGCCATGTCAAGAGTTAGAATAACAGAGAATAAAGCAAGATAGAGTTGTTGACGGTCCATCCTCTCTGCCTATCCCTGCTGAATGGGCCTGGTGGTTTGTTAGTTAGGCCCAGTTGTTTAGCTGTTAGTTTAGGAGGTTCCGGCATATTATTTCTAAATTCCTTCGCTTGTTTTCTTTTGATGTACATACGAGTATAACCTCATTCTGTAGCGCAGTACCTCCTCTGGCACTAGCACTGGTACCAGATGAGACAGGCGACACATTCATTATTAATTATTAGTTCTAACTAGCAATTAGCAACTACCAACTTACATACCAATAGCTCTAATAGCTCGCAATCTCTTCATCCTTCACATATTAATGCTATTGATTAATTATCTTGCCCTTGAGTTGATTATCCATAAAAACAACGCCATAAAAAGACTCTGTTAATTGTAAAATCATATCTAGTAGACAATAAATACAAAAAGTGCTAAACATACCTACTCGTAGTTCGACGAAACGTTGGAAGGTTGCATGATTTACTACGTGCCGTAATGAACGTATTCGCCTTAAATTTATACAAATAAACGTGATGGTTGACTTCAGATTCTTATTCATTGTATAATGATTTTAAATGTTAACTTTACTTCTAGATTTGAACCCACACTTTTTAAAGGATCAGATTGCAGGCCGTTTACTGATAAACTTTTAGTTAATTCCTAATATATCGGTGCACCTGTATTTGCCTTGATAACATATATATTGACTAAATGCGAACATATTAGGATTATTGTGTATATTAACACGTGTTCCGGCATTCTTGTTTTACTGATAGTTTATTAGGAATCCTGTAAAAACTAGTTTTTTTACGAAAAATTTTAATGAACAAATTACAAAATAAAATGTAATAATTTTAACAAAACCTAAGTAACATGGAATATAAGTGCTAAAAACATATAGGTAACATAAAATATAAGTTAACAAAATATAGGTAACATAAGATATAAGAGTTAATTTTCAAGTTAAGTGAAAGATTTTTTCAAGTTCTGTTATTATTTCTGTTTTTTCAAGCAGCTAGCCTGTAATAAACTACAAACAGAACTTGAAAGGGACTTTCACAGAACCCGAAAAAGAACGTTGAAATTTGAAGAATTGTTTGTCGGAATGAATGAATTGTCAGGACAAACGTAGGTGCATGAACACGTGTTCCGAAATATTATGAATGTACCCAAATTTTATTAGGAAACGGCCTGCATAATCCAGTTTTGAAGTGAAACTTCTTTAGGCGCGTAATGGATTTTCGGGGACGGAGTAAAACCGAGTCAGGATCGACACGAAAATGCGGGTACCCCCACCACCGCTCACCGTTCACTGTCCCTCTCTCACCATATGCGCTTGTTGAGGTGGGGGAGCCGCTCACGAACGTTCTCTCTCTTCTCTTCTTTCCTCTCTCTCAGACACCAGCGAACTGCGCCACGCCAAGCATCAGCTGCTTGGTTAGTATACTGCGTCGTGAGTGTAATACGAGTGAAATACGTAATTGATTGTGGTTCATACGGTTTGGTACAGAATTTCATTTTAACCTCTAATTTTCAAACTAACCTAAGAGAGAAAATAGAGATGATGAAATGAAAATAGAGAGAGAGGAATACTAGAAGTTTCACTTCTGTCTTGCGTAGGCTTGACACACCCACTTTTTTTAATACGATTTTAATAAATCAGCAGTTCTCATTTATCTCCTAGTATTGGGCAGGGGAACGAGATGGAGAAGAGGGTGGTCTATCTACAACATACAGACAAGGCAATCAATATCAGTCAGCCCCTTTGGCATCTCCAATAATTGGGCCCAACACCTTATATTTAGTTTTATGTTGTGGCGGGAGGCCTATTTACAGTAACAGTCATTATTCATTATCAGATATTCCGTGACACAAAGGGCTTAACAATACTTCCACCTGCCACCTCACTTCATTCACTTCTCGGCTGGGTTCGTGCGGTGGACGGGCCACGTGGAGAACGAGATGGAGAAGAGACGGTGGTGGTCTATCTACAACATACAGACAAGGCAATCAATATCAGTCAGCCCCTTTGGCATCTCCAATAATTGGGCCCAACACCTTATATTTAGTTTTATGTTGTGGCGGGAGGCCTATTTACAGTAACAGTCATTATTCATTATCAGATATTCCGTGACACAAAGGGCTTAACAATACTTCCACCTGCCACCTCACTTCATTCACTTCTCGGCTGGGTTCGTGCGGTGGACGGGCCACGTGGAGAACGAGATGGAGAAGAGACGGTGGTGGTCTATCTACAACATACAGACAAGGCAATCAATATCAGTCAGCCCCTTTGGCATCTCCAATAATTGGGCCCAACACCTTATATTTAGTTTTATGTTGTGGCGGGAGGCCTATTTACAGTAACAGTCATTATTCATTATCAGATATTCCGTGACACAAAGGGCTTAACAATACTTCCACCTGCCACCTCACTTCATTCACTTCTCGGCTGGGTTCGTGCGGTGGACGGGCCACGTGGAGAACGAGATGGAGAAGAGACGGTGGTGGTCTATCTACAACATACAGACAAGGCAATCAATATCAGTCAGCCCCTTTGGCATCTCCAATAATTGGGCCCAACACCTTATATTTAGTTTTATGTTGTGGCGGGAGGCCTATTTACAGTAACAGTCATTATTCATTATCAGATATTCCGTGACACAAAGGGCTTAACAATACTTCCACCTGCCACCTCACTTCATTCACTTCTCGGCTGGGTTCGTGCGGCGGACGGGCCACGTGGCTACCTCCCTCTCCCACTCGAGGGAGGAGCCACCCAACTCCCGCTCGAGAAACTGTGTAATCTGTTTCGCAAGAATTTGTCGAAAACATTCAAATACGCTCATCGATCGCAGAACAAAAGCTGATGTTTCGAAAGACTTACACATAACTAGCTGCACCCCGCCATGCGTTGATGTGGCTCAGTCTGTCTGTGCAGAAACAATAGCGCGTGTTACTTTTACGTCCAACAGATGGCGCTGTTTTTACCTGTCACAGGTGACATCTATATAATATAGGTATATAAAAACACGCTTATTCGAATGCAACGTTGTGTCAACCTTTCAAAGCAATCGGTGAAGAGTTTTCGGAGATTTAAGATTTTCAATAAACGAACATATATATAAGATAGATTATTAACACTTTATATACATTTTAGTACAGAAGAGTTTAAATGCTGGCAATTTGCCACGTGGCAATTTCTTCCACTTGATTTTATATCAATATTCAATAGTAACAATTCTTTACGTTGAAATGTTGTTGCGAGCTGAAAATATTAAGATAGATAAAGTTGTAAAAATTTTACGATGCCAGATCTCACCGTTCGAGAGTTTTGATGCTTAAAAAGCAAATGATTATGAAGATTTTTTTTGCTTTATGGTTCAGATTTGATTTTTATTTATTTAGGAGAAAACACAAATACTGACAGTAATTAGTAAAACATCAGAAAACAGGTCTATACATTTTTTAAGAGCACATTTTCTTTTTATGTTAATTTATCTATGTTTTGTAAAACACATAATCTGGCGTAATAAAGGCTTTGTTAATTGCATTGTAACTTTTTAACCGTTCATGTTTACATATATTTTTTAAATTATGATCAAATTTACTTTAACTACATTATTATATTACTAATCTTTGATAATTCTTCATGTGCACCTTTTATCGCTGTATTAATTTACCTATGTTCTATAAAACACCAAATCTGGCGTAAAACAGATTTTCTAAATACAAACATGCTTTACAACAAACTGTTCATATTTATTTTTATAAATATCACCAAAGTTACTTCACATTGCTCTGTAACTACTTTCGTAGTACTTTAAGTACTTATGTTGTGGTTTTGTTATTATATACAATTATTGAACTCCTTTGTGCAGCAGAATTCTCTATGAGAACTTGTATTGTACCTGCTTATATCGTTCATACTCAGTTTATTATGTTATGTACTATATAAAATAAATAAAACAAGGTAAAAAAATTAACTCAAATATTTGCCTGCATCCGAACTACGAGTATTTTTTCACATCTTGACAAATTTAGTGAATTTTTCAAGTGATGGTGTACGAAAGTAGAAAATATCGGTTTTAGTAGCAACTACCTCGTTGTATTGATCGTGACCAAGTGAATCTGCTACCTCAATTGCCCCTATCTTCTTATATTATTATTGATGGTTTCTTAGCCAGCAACCTCGTATTTTTATAAGCTAACTATAAATAGCACTCCATAAGTACTGTACCTGTCTGTACCTGACTGTCAGCTATCATACACGATTCATGCAACATTCATTTCAGGAGTTCATTGTTGAAACTTTTGTATGGTCGAATAATGTTTATTGTAATATTGATGTATTTATTTTTTACGGAATTACTCAACTTAAATTGACCTTTTTATAGAAGCGTGTCTGTGGCGGGCGGCGTGGATTTGATTTTTATACAAATCTATAGTTTTATTCCGAGACTGAAAGAGTGTTGACCTTCAAAATAAGAGGAAGATCACTGTCTAAATGAAAATTCGAAAAACAACCACCTCTCCTTTTCTCACCTCTTAAAGCAGAATTTCGATTCTTCTTGATGAAATTTTGAGCTAACTAACCATTAGGCCGTTTCTCCGCAGGGGTATGCAGAAAGGACAGACCGCCAAACATCTCGTAACAAATACTCTTCTATTATTCTGACTCTTTACATAGCCAACTCAAGCATTTGGTTCACTTGATCGTACCATGTCTTTCTCGGGCGTCTTCGACTTCTTCTACCATTCATATTCGGGTTATATATTCTCCTTACACTCATTTCTTTGTTCATTCGCTCTTTATGCATATTGCTCACGTGCAGAACACGTATTCGTGCAGCTGCGCTTTTCCTGATATTAGAATTATTATGAACACATAAACATGTTCGTATTTTACCGAAGGTTTGTTAGGAAACCTGTGAATTCATTCGTTGAAGGCGTGCATCCCATTTTTAACAGGAATACTAATAATTCGATAAGATTTTTAATAAATTAGCAATATTTTACATTCTTCGCGAATCTTCGCATTTTTCATACGATCATACACGGTTTTACCACAAATCTCAGAAAATGACATCTGACTTCAGCTAATATAACTTATTTTCCTAAAACCTAAGACTTAGCTCGATTCACAGGCGTACAAGATAACAGCGCCAATGCAATGTAGCCAAGGGATGAGCTATCGAGACAACCAATGTTGCAGCGAAACTGTCTTAATCTTGTATTCCTATTCTCCTGCCTTACTCACCCTTAAATGATGATTAAATTTTCAGTCACAATAAACTAACTAAGTTGAAGAATCGAGGCGGAGGTTCTCGTTGAGTGTACAACTGTACAGCGGGTCGACCTCCAACCTCTAACGAGGTCACAAGGCCCAGTAGGTTCGCTCGGAAGTTAAAACTGGCGCCAGCTTGTCTACGCCTTATATTCGGGGTGGTGTGACGTCGCGGATTTTAACGTACCTGTACTTTTACTGGGCCGCAAGAATTTACAGTATTCGTTTACTTTGGAATGACGTCTTTCATACCGGCTAATCTTTCACACAAACGGCCGACGTGGTCGTGGGTTTATGCATGCTATTCGGAAGGGGAAAATCGTCGATTAGATTTTCTTCTGAATTTGTCTGCTCCGAGTGTTAATTTGATATCTCTTATACATCCTGGCGCCTTATTGTACAGCCTACATAAGAATTTGCGTAAGTTTCTTAATTTCAGTATTCCCTATTCTCAGTAAGAACACGCTGCACTACCCACTACCCAGCGGAGAGCAGAGCTAACAGAGCCCAGGGGTGACTTTGAGAGTGCTCTGTGAACAGTATATGGATGTAAAGTATAGGTATATCCTCAGCAAGGACACGTTGCCCTATCCGCGCAGGCCGGTGGGGTGGGTGGGTGGCGCCATGTTGCAGAGCGACGCCATTTATCGACCCGATCTCCTCCCTCCGCCAAGTGGACTTGTATTGTAATCTGTGCTAAGGATTGTTTACTAAACTACAACCTAACTACGAGATGTCTGCGTTATAAGCCTAGTTATAAACTAATGTTGACTGGGCCATTATGTATTCACTAGTGTATTGCAGCGTATGAGGTTTTTTATCCAGTTAAGAATTTTTCCTCATAAAACTCATTAATGTAACAAAAAATCAGTCAATTAAATACAACCATCAGATGGTAATAGTAATAAGACTAAATGAGCCGCAGTACTAGTCAGCTAGAAACATGAAAGGGTATTGCTATAAGCCCTAGCTAGTTAGGGGATTACGAAAGAATCCATAAAATCAGTGTATTGCAGTATGTATTATCCTCGACTTCTACTTATCCATGTTTATGATATTATGCAACCGTGTTCCACGCAATATGTACCGCGAAATTTTATTATTTTTAAAAAATAAATTATTTTTTCATTAGGGCCTAAATAAAAACACACACCTTAATTTAATTATGATATATAGATATTCAGGTTTTGTAGAAAGGTGGTCCAGCAAAACTGCCACATGGCTGCTTGCCTACTGGTTCTACCTTCATATTTTGTCTCAATCAATAAAGAATAAGGAACACAATTATACATATTTGATTTATAGAAAAGTAAAACATATTATTTGATGTGCGTTTCTACATCGGTATCCATAGTCTACGGAGTAAACTGTTATTGACTAACGTTTTAAACACATGTAGCTAAATAAAGTATTGATTTTTCTTTCATTATCCACAATTTTAGTTCTAGGTTCCTCATTTTCCTTAGTAAAAAGTTCTTTTTCAATTTAGTAAAAATCACGGATACACAATATTCCAGCGTTCGTCCTCCATACTTATTAGATATTAGTGCAATCCCGTTTTTAACCGGATTACCTATAATTTAAAGAGATTCTTAATAAATTAGCAATACTCATTTTTCTGCGTGTAGCACGAATTATTTATACGAAACGTATCCATAAAATTTATTTATTTACTATTTTCCTTTTTTCTTTTTTTAGGTGTGCACAGTTTTGTGGTACGCCTCTACACAATTCGTTACATCTTTCATTTTCTTAAATAGATAGGGGAAGTTGTTGTAGGTACCTCGGATCTGTTTCCATTCCATGATTTTTTAATAAATTCTGGTTATAAGTAAATTGCCATCTTCAGTTAGTTTGATTTTAGTATCTGTTGAGCAAGCTTTGACATAAGTGAAATATCCAATATACAAACATGCACAAGATACCAAGCCATTCCAGACACGCGATTAAAAGTTCCGCAACTTCACTGGGCAACAGTTTCCATTCATGCCCCCCCCGCCGCGGCCGGCAGATCACGTGGCCGCGTGTCCACAGCCGCTGTTTATACCAAATACACCATTAGCAGTTATTACTACTCCTAATCACGTGAATTATATTTACATTGTCTTTGGTATCTTATCTCATTTTTTCTCGGTTTGACAATTAGCATTCATTAGAGTGATTAGAGGAACGTCGTTGTACCATCTAATTTGTTATTGAAAGTCAAAGATCAGAACAACTTTGATTTTTTTTATAATTTGAAACTAGTTACCCGCGACCTCGCTCGCCTGGCGTTAAGGAGAAATCATTGTACAAAATTTTCCACCTGAACGAAATATTTTTCAAGGATGATAAGTAGCCTACGTACGCAGTACGCAGGTGGGGCAAAAGTAATGTCATAATGTGAATTGGCTGCCATTTTGTTAGAAATGAAAAAAAGGGCTCTGTTTTCACGCAGAGTTTATTTGAAGGTTTACAAACGCTTATAGTTCGCGCACATGAAACAGGACGACGACGAAATTAACGTTAAAACAACACACCGGAAATTGGTCAAATAAGCTGTAACAATAATTCCGCTTTCTTCAGGTGTGTATCGCTATATTGATTGTTGTCAACCATAAAGAAACCATTGTCAACTAATTCTCTATCTGTCTACAACATAAATGTCACAGCACTATGATATTTGACGCCATTTGCAAAAAATGATGGCACATTCACATTATGACATTACTTTTGTCCCACCTTATAGAACCAGGAAAAGGCGATTTTAAGAAGTGTCTGTTATTGTAATGCCTATTGAATCGTGTGCAGAATATCACGTAGTAATGTTGACAGGCTCACAAGACAAATAATTATACATACATAATATTATACTATTAATTTAGTGTCAAGTGACTTATAATTGAACGCCCAAGTGTTTAGTTTAGAGCAGCGATGTACAGCCTTTTTAAGATCCTGCATTATCCCATTCAGAATTTCTACCGACAGATAACATACTTCCCTTCAACACTTTCAGTTTTAAGCTTTAGATAATCTTTATTCAGACCCCGACATGAAAAACTAATTGTATGAAATTCCCTCGTTAGAAAAATAAGGTATTTTCTAACAGAATTTCTTTAAATACTACATAAGATGAGATTTTAAATAATTTTTTTATAAATTTAATTAAAATCAAATTTAATAATATAATTATTAAGTTCTGCGAGTATTTTTTGGTTTTTGTTATTGTTACAGCTGTTTCAGCTTTCAAGGCCATTTTCAAACTGTTATATTTTAAATAAGTTTAGTCATGTTTTATTAAATATTTTCACAATAGTTGCTTACGCCTATTAATTTTAATATTTTTTTTGTATATTAGCTGTTACCTTTATCGTTCGTATTCCCATATCTCCCTTTCAATAATCTTTAGTGATGTTCTTCTTCTTCCTTTTGAACGCTTATTATGGAATTTTAACATAGTGACAAATTTATCATTTGTTTATTTATTGAATACATTTGATAACAAAATAATGAAATAGAAATAAACAAAATTTAAACAAGGGGGAAACGAATTGTTTCTAACTAGTAACTAGGCAAATGTCTGTTTTAGGAACTAATAATATTTTTAATTGTTTATTTATTAATCAAAAATACATACTCACATAGAAAGTACATATTTTTGGTATAAACCCCTCACCAGAGCCGGTTCCGTAGTGGCAATTTTTTTTTTCTTCGTAATTTTTTGAAACAAAATTTTACCCCTCGATTTCCCATGAAAACTTTCTAGGTATTTCACTCTGTCACCTTTTTTCGATGGAATGAAGTTTTCAAATAAAGAAATTATTTATCGATTACTTCTGTGTCTCTATTAATAAAAAATATTTTTTTTAATTAGTACATCCATTACTTTTTGTACTCTCACGTCGCATTTATTATAAGTTTCCAAATACCGAATGGTCTTAAACGTTACTGTAAATATTTTGCTCTTGATTTGATGTCTCATTTCTGAAACCGGACATTTGGCGTCCCGAAACTCTCCTCGGGGACAACTTGACAGAGTACCGCAAAATGGAACGGTCCCATTCAAAACGGGACGTATGGTCACTGGTCAGGTTACGTAAATACGATACATAAATGATAAAATAGGCTTCACTTGCACGGCAAACCACCGTCAAAAGCTAATTTTATTTTTATGTAATTTATAATATTGTTACAATAATCTAATTCATAAAAAGAAACCTGTGTTTTCCTAACCGCATAATTTTCTTCACAACCACTCACTGCCACCCACCGCTGGTTATGGCGGTAGATAGGCCTTGGTGTCATATCGAAAGTAAGAGAGTTTGGTGGGGATGGCTGAGCGTGGGTAACGAAAATATCCTTTGTTATTGGAAGGCCGCGAAAGCTTCAAATTATTTCAGAATTAACCGACCGTGTCGGTGAGTCTGAAAGGTTCCAGAAAGTTCACGAAGGTTCTCGAAAGCTCTAGAAGGTTCTGGAAGGAGAAAGTTCAAGAAGGTTTTATAACGTTCCAAACTGAGTGGCGGAGTATGTCAGTGAGTCTAGAAGGTTCCGGAAAATTGGAGAATGCCCTCGAAAGTTCTGGGAAGAGCTACAGCAACGCGTGGCGGGGTAAAGCTAGTACATAATAATTAGAATAAGAACAAAAATAATTAAATATATTTTTTTAAGTATTTCTACGCCAATGAAGAGAACTAGCTTTTTAGTTTGGTGTAGGAATAAAAAGTAATATCATGGAGTGTATAATAGTACCTACCTATAGTGCGTGGTAACATTAAAATGGTTCCATGCTAACTCAACACAGTGACTATTCAACACACTTTTAAAAAGGGATATAAAGTCATTAAAAACGATTTAACCTAACCTAACCTACTTAAAACAGTTAATAAAGTTTTTGTTTCATCACTTTCCATGACTTTATATAACTTTTTAAAGATGTGATTAATTATCATTTTGATGATTTATCCGGTCACCCATTAAAATATATAAATGTAGTTCAAAATAAAGTTACAGAAAATGTTAATGATGTTACGGGTGTTTAAAAAAAATCTCGAATAATTAATAATAAATTGGTACAATTCTGTTCTTTTTTTTAGATTTTGAACAATATCGGAACCTTTTTTTCATATGCACCTCCGCATCCAAAAATAAATAAAATATCTAAAAATGTAAATCTCTCAGTCTTGTGATCGCGGTTCGCGGGTTTCGCACCACTGCTTTAGAGTGTAGAGAGGAGGCACGGCTTGCGATGACAAATATCCGCAAAGTGGTCTCAAGCGAGATAGAGCCGCCACTTATATATTATTTATTATTAATTTAAAAAATAGTTTTTTTTAAAGGCTTCAAAAAATAATCACTTTTGAATCGTCTGAAATAATACTTTTTTCAAATAATGGTTATTAAAGATTTTGTAATTTGAATAATGCATGAACTTCGAAAATCAAAATTCAAAGGATTTAGAAGGTTCTTTGGGCGCAATTCTCGCCGGTCGTCGTAGCGAAGCAACGAAAATTCTGCCACTCCCGAATTAAAAGGTCAAGAGGACATTTCGGAAGATGCAATCATTTTAAAGATTTAGCAAGTTTTGGTTTGATTTTCTCATTCTATTTTACGTAGTTTTATGTAGCAACGAACCCGCTGAAGAAGTGTGTTGTGGACGTGTTTGTGTGCTCGAAGTAAGTTAAAATTTATTTATTTACCCCCTTTTACATAAAACAAGTCTTAAAATTAGTTTATTCTAATTATGAAAAAAAAAAATAAAATAAGTTAAACATAATTTATTATTAGCGAAACAAAATGTTGGAAATTTCTGATTTAAATTTTAGTGTGGAATTAATAAAAATATTTTAGTGTGGATTTTTTTTTTTGTATTAGGCAATTCACCCTAAAGAGAGTGCTATGTGTAGTGTGGAATTAATAAAAATATCAACGGAACTGAATTTATTTCCAAGCCCCTGTATGCAGCCTGCGGATGGATACGGAAATTAATTAAATATTTTGTTTTCGACGAATAAACAAAGAACAACTCTGGTAGTCTGAAAGAGTTTTTAGTTCAGATTTGTTATTCGAAACGATATTAGCTTTGTTTTAATCAGGTGCATCCATTGTTGAGGTAACTAATTATTAAATATTATTTTTTTCTTGCCTCGTGTAAAATTCTTCAAACATTCTTTAATAATCTCTAAAATATTTCTTGATCTGATTATCAATTTGACTGACCTGCTTGAGGGGAGAGGTCAAAAAGTCGAGATGCAAGTTTTCTTTGAAATCGATATCGATATCTTGTAGGATTTTTCTGTTCAGGGAACGAATCCAAACATAATATTTTTAAAGTTCGGTTCTGTCAGACGTGTACTGCTGTCACCTTCACCTTTACCTTCACTGACCTAACATTTCCTAGAATTCCTCAACATAAGGCTTAACATAAAAATCCATATTAATCATAAAGTGTGTATTCTTCGAAAAACAGTTAATTCCAAACATAAAATTTATGAGAAAGAAGCTATTAAAGGATTGGAAGTCAAGAATAAATCAGGATACAATCAATAAGAAATATAATAATTTGTATTAAATTGTAACCTTTATTTATTATGAAAACTAAAAAGAAAAGTGCTTTCAATACGAACAATAAACAAAAAACAAAAATAAATGAATCAACACTTAGTTTAGAAAAAATCAACTGATATTGTCATTTGCTGATTGTTTTGGTGAAATCTGTTACAAAAAATGATTCCCCATTACACGTCGTGATTTTACTATCGAGCAATCGATTGATTTTAACGTTATATGCATTTGAATAGTCCCGGCGTGCGCAAGTAACTTTTATTTGATCGATTTTTATAATTTCACAAATCAATAATATGTATTATATTTGCGGCACGTTCCAGAGTGGAATATACTCTCAGTATCGCCCTGGTGTAAGACCACAATTCAGAATTGAAACGTTGCTTGAAATGGCTTTAGCCGTGTTTGGTGACCAGATCTAAAGAGTCAAGTACTTCCCCACCTTCCCCTTCCCCATGTCCTTCCGCAACCCACTACCTTCAGCCTCACAACCTACCACAATTGGGAATGCTATAGTACCTACCACAGGCGGTTGAAAGTAGTTGGGACTCTTGTGCGGTTTCACTTAAAAAATAATTTAAAAAATTTCATTTGATCGAAATGAAAATTTCATAATGACGAAAACGAATTTCTGTATTTGAATTTTAAGCAAAGAATGGTCAGACTTTTGATTCACAAAACACGCCCACATCGCATTTCTTGTCTTGTTCTTCTTTGTTATTCCATCCATTTACTAATTTATACACAATTACAATACCGCTTCTGCAAGTTGGTTAAATAACATTTAAATACAAATTGTATTATTTACTAATTTATTTATTAATTCACATGTATACCATCTTTAGAGAACAATAATAAATGTATAATAAATGACTTAATAAACTGAGTTTGAACGATATAAGCAGGTACAATACAAGTTGTAATAGAGAGTTCTGTTGTACAAAGGAGTTCAGTAATTTTATATAATAACCAAGAGTACAAAACAAGTAACTTTGATGATATTTTAAAAAATAAACAGTTTGTTGTAAGCATGTTTGCATTTAGCAAACTTTAGCCAGATTGGATGTTTTATAAAACAAGCTAAATGAATACAGCGATAAAAGGTTCACGTCAAGAAGTATGAAAGATAAATGGAAAGTTGTCCAATGGAGTTTGATAAGTGAATTATAATAACGTAATTAAAGTAAGTTTGTTAAAATAATTATAAAAATAAACACCACCGGTTTGTAAAAGCACGTTTATAATCAAGAATTATTTTATTACGCTCGTTTTACATAACAAAGAAAAATTATTATGAATATAAAAAGTGCACGTAAAAAAAAATCATAGATCTCTTACAAATTATCTAATAGACTGTATTTTAGTTTGTACACTGAGTATACTATTCATATACTCGTATTTAATATGTATTCTGTAGGTAAGAAGAATTTAATTGATCTCTTAAAATGGACCTCCTTCATTAGATGGTAGACTACTGGCTGTTTGTGTTATGTCCGAGTACGAAGTAGAAACGATTGTTCTGAATTCCAGAAGAGACGGAATATGCGAGACCCAGATCCGCTGCCAAAACATTGCCGTACACTTACCTACACTTGTGAACTCATTCAACACTCAGACCTGGACATAAGTTCTCTGGATAGGTTCAAATATACCTACCTACTAAACACACACCTTATTCCTGACTAACTTATTCGTGTATTCGGCAATATGAAGACATTGCCGTACACTTACCTACACTTGTGAACTCATTCAACACTCAGACCTGGACATAAGTTCTCTGGATAGGTTCAAATATACCTACCTACTAAACACACACCTTATTCCTGACTAACTTATTCGTGTATTCGGCAATATGAAGACATTGCCGTACACTTACCTACACTTGTGAACTCATTCAACACTCAGACCTGGACATAAGTTCTCTGGATAGGTTCAAATATACCTACCTACTAAACACACACCTTATTCCTGACTAACTTATTCGTGTATTCGGCAATATGAAGACATTGCCGTACACTTACCTACACTTGTGAACTCATTCAACACTCAGACCTGGACATAAGTTCTCTGGATAGGTTCACATATACCTACCTACTAAACACACACCTTATTCCTGACTAACTTATTCGTGTATTCGGCAATATGAAGACATTGCCGTACACTTACCTACACTTGTGAACTCATTCAACACTCAGACCTGGACATAAGTTCTCTGGATAGGTTCAAATATACCTACCTACTAAACACACACCTTATTCCTGACTAACTTATTCGTGTATTCGGCAATATGAAGACATTGCCGTACACTTACCTACACTTGTGAACTCATTCAACACTCAGACCTGGACATAAGTTCTCTGGATAGGTTCAAATATACCTACCTACTAAACACACACCTTATTCCTGACTAACTTATTCGTGTATTCGGCAATATGAAGACATTGCCGTACACTTACCTACACTTGTGAACTCATTCAACACTCAGACCTGGACATAAGTTCTCTGGATAGGTTCAAATATACCTACCTACTAAACACACACCTTATTCCTGACTAACTTATTCGTGTATTCGGCAATATGAAGACATTGCCGTACACTTACCTACACTTGTGAACTCATTCAACATTCAGACCTGGACATAAGTTCTCTGGATAGGTTCAAATATACCTACCTACTAAACACACACCTTATTCCTGACTAACTTATTCGTGTATTCGGCAATATGAAGACATTGCCGTACACTTACCTACACTTGTGAACTCATTCAACATTCAGACCTGGACATAAGTTCTCTGGATAGGTTCAAATATACCTACCTACTAAACACACACCTTATTCCTGACTAACTTATTCGTGTATTCGGCAATATGAAGACATTTCCGTACACTTACCTACAAGATGGCATAGGCAAGAAGTTAATATATTTAAAAGTTCCCTTTAGTCTCAGAGCATTCCCAAATGCCATAGTTTTACTGATAAATAAACCGACCTGAGAAAGAAAGGATGGCACGACAGCACATGATTGAATTATAACGGAGTTTTCCTAGTTCCTAGAAGTGCAATATGCCGTGCAATCGATTCGGCTATTCCTGTCGGCCAAGGCCTCTGCGTGTTTAGCTGTACCTACCTATATTAGAGTGTATTCATGTCCGGAATGTGCAATACAATAGTCGAATACAATGTGAACAAACTTTAAGCTTTGTGGCATATGAAAACATACTTCTTCTGAAGTTCTATTCCGTTTATTCTAAGTACATTTCAGTGAATTGCATTCGTTTTAGTCACGTACGTTTCTGAACTATTGTGCGGCGTTCTTCTACCAAATCTTACAGTAGTTGGTCTAGATCTTCACTTATCTCTCCTCGTGATGTGGCCAGATCAGTGTGTGTTTTAATACCAGTGTCTAGTATAAATATATGCACGTCAAAAGCTGATATCTTTCATCTCAGTTCTTTGTTTACTAGTCGAGTGCACGGTCGTTCTTTCGAGGGCCCTATTCTTATTTGTTGTACCACTGCCCGGAGACAGTGGGCTATAGTGGCGATATTGAGAGTAGTATGTGAAATTTTCTTCCCTTCCAATTTTAAAATGATCCAAAAGTCTTTTGCTCATTAGTTGTCAAAAAAATGAAAAACAATCGAAATGCACAGGTAGAAAAAACCAGTTTCTGCGTTCTCTACCATGTGATGTATATTCACTAGTTTCCGGCTTGTACTACGAGTTTCTGGACACCCTGTGTATGAAAAGTGTCCTGGTGTGGGTATTTGTATTTGGTTTTAAATAAATCTATAGTTTTATTCAGAGATTGATGAAATTTAGCACACTTGATCTTTAAAACAGTGTAAATACTTTTTAGAAAACCACCCTACCCCCTTTTCCCACCCCTTAAAGCAGAATTTTGATACTTTTTGGTGAAATTTTGCACACTTGACAATCGAAATTCAAAATAAGAGTAAAATTACTAACCCAAGTTATATCGTGAACTTCACCTACTAATATTAAATTCATATGCCTTTTCCGTAGTTTGCTCCAAGATCTGGACTGGCCAACTGACCACTGGGCAGCAAGGCGATCGCGACCTAATGTTATGTATGATCGAATGTCATGTTATTCTACGCAAAAGTACTTTTCCGAGCATGAAGTCTCGACAGAAAGTTCTCGTTTTCCTGATGCAATTATTTCTCTCGATAAAAACCATTCCCTTACGGTGCTAGAAAATCCCTCGAGCACTGTGGACTGCCGTGGACTAGTACGCAGGGCCAGTTTTTCGTTTAGCTAATACTGAAAAATGACCCTTCGCACGGCATCCCTTAGGATGACATCCCCGAGGAAGTAGAAGACGTGACGCGTCCATGCGCCCCGGCGGGCGTCTATTCCCGTGAGCGCCGTTCTGCGCACCAAATAGCGTCGTGCCCGAAATACCGCTCGCCACCTCTACCTCAACAGTACTGATCAGTCCGTCGCCCGCACCGCGCCGCGCCGCACCGATACCGCCTGTATACGCGCTTAATGTTACTAAATTATTACGCGGTAAATAAATTACTTTGTGAATTTTTAAAAACTTCGTTATTTTGTTTAAATAATTAGAAAAAAATAAAATGTGCAGTTTTTAACGTTTGATTTTTCTTTTCAAATTAATAAAACTTCTACGAAACACTTTAGTTGAAACAGTTATCTATACCGCTATCTTTTGTAGAAATGTGGATACGAAATAATGTATTAGATTTTAAAACAAAATGAATTCACATTTTGAACGCCCGCACAGTAAAGTGTGTAGTTCTGTAATAATGAAGACTTTATCTTCAACGTGTATATTCGTCCAAAAGTATTTACAGAGGAATAGTAAAAAATTAAAGCACGTCCGCCACGATGTTGTTGGCATTGTTAAATTGGCGTTCTGAGTTGGTGCAAACATCACTTAACTCAAAAAAATAATTAGCAAATTACTAAATCAGCAACTTTTTCTTCTTTTGGTGCCTTTCCATCGGGGGTTGGATGCCATCAGAGTAGAGAATCAAAGAACAAGTAGTGAATAACGCGCAAGCTAACGGAGCCAGTGAGACTATGGCATCCCCGATAGAGGTTATGGGGAGGGGAAGAAAAGGAGGGGATGTACTTCTATTCAGATCTGATCAACAAGCCCAGCTAAAGTCCTTTCAAGCAACGTTTTAATTCTGAATGGTATTAGAAGTTAGGAATTTGTCGAATTCCGCCTCCCGCACGCAATTTAAAACAAAAATTACACTTCATTACAACATAATTACTAATGGAAACAACTGGTTTAATTGTATTGGTAGATAGCGTTATTTCCATAATGTATACGTATTTCCTAACCTTCAAACTGAACTTTGATTGAGAAAAATGGAATTTGAATGCATCTTTTCAATGAATCAATTCATCTCCCCCGACAAAAATAGTTGTTTCTTGTAGTAATTAAAAGTAAGTATTAAACGTGAGCAGGAATTCGACAACTTTTTCCATTTGGTTGAAATGGTAATTCGTTACAAAAAAGCTGTGAAAATGTGAAAAACCGTATTTTGAGAAATGCATACTACCTATATGTTTTATTCTGCAAATTGTAAAAACAGATTGTATAAATGCAATGGTACCCACTGTACGTGCTTTTCTGTTTGCTTTGTGTGACGTCATCTAACAGGATTATTATTTGATAAGCGGTTTTGCACGCATTTGAAAAATACGAAGTTTCGACGAAAATACGTTTTTAGATTTCCGCGGCTGTCGGCTGCTTCAATATTCAAATAGACGTGTGTTTTGTGGCATTCGAATAATGCGATCTACTCACTCTAACACTCTACATACTGCCGAACCGCGTGCTAAAAGCATTCTAACAATTCACTGGTAGTCTACTAATAAAACTAAATCACGGGATATTATAATTGTAATATTTGTAGAGTTTAAAGGTTTTTAAATATACACACGTATTTTGTAATGCTATCCGAAAGCTAAAGGAGGACGTAGCGTCACACGGCATAATATCCCAAAAAACACTATGATACTTTTGGCAGTGAAAAACTAAAACATATCTGATGTATTTTTTTGTTTTAATAAATAACAAAAAAATAAATAAAAAGGTAGTCACGTCCGAGAATCGAACCCCGATCAACATCTTGGGAGGCAACTGAACAATGCTGAACATTACACCACCAACTATTGTAAGAACGGCAACATAAATTCATACTGAAAATAACAATTTAGTATTTTTGAATTTCAGAATCTTACGTACGTTTTTTTATTACGTCGCGTCGGTTTTCTGTTTATTATCCAGGAGTGAGTATTGTGATTTAGGTCTCAATACGAACCCAAAAATCAACTGAAATACCCAGGATCTCAAAGCTATACAACACAACTATTTTCACTTCACCGCATTATTTCTATCATGAGCTTTGAAACATTCATTTAACTCTCAAGAATTAATTAAGTATTGGCTTTTCCGCACCTATATTTTAGTGGTACCTACTTATCAACGTGCCTACGTGACAATTTGCAAAGTTTTTAGAATGAACTTATTAATAAATGCCCCGCATTCTGAATTTCTACTAACGAAAGTTTTTAAGTTCCTAAAAAATAAATATTATTTATAAAGATACATAATATCTATACATGTGTAGAACTGAAACGGTAATTATTTGAAATTCCTTCGATAGAAAAATATTAAAAACACATTTAATGTGTCAAATTTACAGGGTTCTAAAAGCAAACTAAAGTATTTGTAGAGAATTTTTTTCCCTGAGTCGTGTTTTATTAAAATTATTCACAATTTTCGTTTTTAATATTAGCGCACTCCCTCTAACATTCGTATTTACATATCTCCCTTTCAAGCCATCTTATCGGATGTTAGTAAACTTGAAAAATGACGACGTCTATCCAATGATATTATTAAAAAATACAAAACAAGTTATATTCATACTAATCGAACAAGCGCCGCTTATGTAAAGGATAGTCCATTCAAAGAAATATGAACGGGCCGCTAAAGTATGTCCACTGGACCTAGTTCAATGAAACCACGTATTACGTACTCTATTAATTCATCTAAGCATCTGTTAAGCATTTGAAAAAGAAATACTCATTTCGAATAAAGAATTATGAATTCATTAAATATTGTTGGTACCTAGTACATTATCGCTTGTCTGACGTGGTTAGTAGTTCCGATATTTTAAAGAAAAGTTTATTGAACTTGAACAATGCTACGCATTACGCAGCAGTATTTCACATTACTTACCAACTTAGCCATGCACCAACAACCGAAAGTAGTATTTTTGGTGGTGATTACATTTGACCGAACCTAACATAAACAATATGTTAGTTTAAGTCAAATAATGTACAATGAGAAAAAGAGGTTAGTATTGATTTATAAACATTACGCAGCGACTTAAGTTCTTCGGAGTAGACGGTAGACATTTATTAGATAATAAGGTCGGGATGTTCCATAGAAATTCAAATGTAATCATCAAATGGTCACTCGGCGCCATTTTTTTTTACAGTTGAAAGTTCCCCGTTAAATGATTCTAAGCTCGTTTCAGCTTTTGACTACTATCACGTTGTTGAGCTTGTCACCTTATTACAATTTGGTAGAAAGCTGGAACACACCTAGAATCGGCGTTTAACGAGGAACTTTCAAACTTCAAAAAAACAATATGGCGCTAAATGGTCATTTGATGAATTTCTGCGAAAAAACTCGGCCTAAGAGTATAAATAGTAGACTGAGCAGACGGTATAGTCGGAGACAGTAGACCGATGAGGTAATATATTTTGGCGCGCTCACTCAAGTCACGGACCACGTGGGCCACCCCCCGCCCCCCCCCCCGCCTGCTGGCATTGGGAGACCTGTACAGTGTAGGTACGTGTACAGGTACACTGTTTACGTCAGTCTATTTGTAGGGCGTTCAACCAGCTCACTTTGGAATCTTGGCGAAATAGTTCAGTCAGTACTTCTAATGGAAAAGTAATTGATGGTAGTCAGACTCCCATAGGAGTGGGCGTCAGAAAGACATTCTGAAAATATGAAAAAGTCCTTTTTTAACTCGACCGTTATGCATTACATTTGTGTGTAAAGTTTGTTCGTGCGTTCTTTTTCCGTTTTCGAAAATTTGCTGCATCCACTTTATTATTAAGCAAGCCTTACTTTGACTAAAGCTCAGGAGAGATTTTTTTCACATGTGAAATTGTTGTGCTTATTTGGACTTTAAAAAATAATATAATGTTACCTGGCTACATGAAGAAAGTTTAAAAAAAAATGTCATTGATATAGTGACATGTGCATCGGTGTCGGAAGGATCAAGTCGCTACTGCTCTTCGAAGCACCTTAGATTAACATACTAGTACCCAATGACGTTACAATACAATATAGACACGCTGTAGAAATCCCAAAGCTTTCGATTTCGTTGTTTTAGTACTAAACTGCCAAGCGTCGCGTAAGGTCGTGGATTGCATTAAAAACTTGGCAAAATGTCCTGAAAATGTTTTCATTACTCGGCAAACACAAGCAAAAGCCGAGAAATGAGATTTCATTCGTAAATAAACACAAATTATTTTATTATTATAATTAATATTTTTACTTCCATTGTTTCCTGAAGAAAGTGAGATATACATATAAGTATAATAAGGACAACCTAATAGCAGTAGGTCGTTTCATATACAGTATTCCGTGGTCGTTTTATAGTGAAAGCGAATAAGCATATCCTGTTATTTCAGATAATGAAGTATTCGACGGAAATACGAAAACGCCACCCGCTATCGTTTCTTTCATGCGCACACATTATTTGCATGTCTGTCTTTATCTTACATGAACAATGCTTCAATTAAGAATTTACTGAAAACATAAGAGTGTTTCTTACTTCTCACATTTTACCTTGAGTTTGTGAGTCAATAGCAAGTCTAGATGTATTGTAACGTCATTGCTAATTAGTCCTTTCCTTGTAAGAAAATATTCGTCTTTCTCTTTTAATAGAACTAAAAGAAACTTGTTTTCTTTATTTGTTTGCATAAATTGATAGATTCCCAGAATATTCAAGTCAACGCAATAAAAAGCACTCGCGGTCTAAGTTATAATATCCATATGTGTGTTTTATTATCGTTAGTTCCAGTAATTTGAGTGCAAACTACAAGATAACAACTACGTGCAATATTTACCTTTGCAGAAATCTAAACTGTTATCTTGTAGGTACTCGTCTCACACCTCCCGCAATAGGTGTGTCGCAGTTTTAAACGAAACCTGTTCAGGGACCACAACAGAATACCTACCGAGATTAAATCGTTATATATTCGTATCATGCAATAAATGTCTCTGCTTCGCTTGAAACGCTTTGGATACTAGCGCCATTTTCTTTGTTATTATATAATAAAAACATTGACGTCCTAGTAATCTTAAGTTAGTTTAGAGCAGTGTTTTTCAATCTGTGAAGCCTTCCTCGGGGGGTCACTGGAAAAACGAAAAAGGCGAGGTTCTACCTATAATAAAAACACTATTTCAGTGAGAATGACGGGCTTGTTTATTTTTCAAATCGTTGTGCTATTTTTGATATATTAAAAATCAAATTATTTTCTAAGTTAAGTCTGTTTGTCTTTTTAGTTTTAATGTCCACCATTGAAGAGAATGTCAGTTCACACAAGTAACGAATGTTCTGCTGCTGCTAAATATTATATTTAGATAATTGTATTATGTATCACTGTAACTCTCGTGTCTCTTGTCTCTCCTAATATTATTTGTCATTTTACTTATGTATAATTTTATATTATTATTTGATAAGATTTTTAATTGTATGTAACCTGTATTTAATTACATTTTTACCTGTATGTATGTAATTTGTAGATTTTTGCCAGTAACTTAACTGAGTTTTTGTAACTAAATAGTTCTCACGTAAATAAGAACATCTGTAAAAACACAGTATAAATAAATAATTATGAAGTGGCAAATGGCACTAATAATTTTAAAGCTGCCCTTGCCAGCTCTGGATACTCTTCTTTTCTTTTCATCCAAAACACGTCAACACTTTGGGGCGGCCAAGTCAAAGTCTTATTCAAACTTACTTTCAAAGCTCTCGCGGCTTCCTTGCAGAGTGTAGGCCGTAATAATGAATATTGGTACCAAAATACAGAAAATAATTAAGGTATTTAAATTACTAACTTTTGTCTGTATCTATGGCCAAATTGGGTCGCCAGAATTTTTCAACCTGTAAAGGGGTCGCGTATTCAAAAAGATTGAAAAACACTGGTTTAGAGCAATTTACAATATATATAGACGCGCTTCAGAAATCACAAAGTGGCAAGCAAAAAGTACGTCAATTTTAGTGCTTTCGATTTGGTAGTTTTAGTATTAAACTGTTTAATTTTAGTATTTACCTTTAGTAAATTGCTTCAAAAAAGTACCAAAATGCCCTCTCGTGTGCGATGAGAAAGTATTTAATTACTCGGTAAACATTTTTTAAATAAATTTAAAATAAATCAAATTTAATAATGTTATAATGATTATTAAGTTCTGCAAGTATTTCTGTTATTTTTACAGTTTTTACTGTGACAGCTGTTTCGGCTTTTAAGGCCATTATCAAACTGTCAGAACGGACAGTTTGATAATGGCCTTAAAAGTCGAAACAGCTGTAACAGAACTTAATAATTATTATAACATTATTAAATTTGATTTATTTTAAATTTATTTAAAAAATTAAATGGAGTTCTACGAATTAAACACCAAAACAATAAATAAAAACTCGGTAAAGACTATTAAAAGCAAATGCTTGCTCTTTAGTCTAGGTAGTATTTGACGCAATGTTTTAATATGAAAACGCCACCCGGTCCTATCGTTTATTTCGTTCATACATATATATATTTTTGTGAAGAACGTTAGAATTAAGAATTAACTGGAAACATGAGAGTGTTTCTTACTTGACACATTTCATCTTACTTTTGTGAGATAATAACAATTTTAGATCTATTGTAGTACCATTGCTTAAAACTGCTTAAAAACCACATTTTTGATCTACATCCTTTAGATTTGTGAGACCAGAATAAACGACATAAAGAAAATTTGATTTGCAGCTATATTAAGCGATGTATTTTAAGAAGACACCCAATTAGTCTCAATACACATTGCTAAACAAATACACAAGATTCAACCAAATGGAAATCCATTTTATTTAAAAGGGCAGCGACTGAAGGAATAGCGAAAGTATTGAATAGCGCTATTAAACATTTCAATGCTCCCTAATAATTGATCGAATGAGAGACGGAAAATGTTCGTTTCCTACACAAAACTGTTGTGGTTGAAGTTTTTTGTTTCTCTCAAGTGGAAAGTGACCTGTTTTTCAATAAAAACAACAAAAAGTTTTTTTTTCTCACGACGCAACGGATCACGTGATACACGTTCTGTGTCGTCTGTACGGTACTGCTGGAATAGTGCCTATCACGTGACCCGCTATGCACGGAGAAAAATGAGTATTGCTAATTTATGAACAATCTCTTCAAATTATTGGTAATCCGGTTTAAAACGGGATTTCAGACCTATCGAATGAATTAACAGGTTTCCTGTTAAGCTTTTAGTAAATTACAAATATATTATCAGGATGTCACGTGTTCATAAAATTCTGTATATTTTCGCGTTAAAAATAAGAAAATGTTTTTCTTTTTAAAAATATCTAATATTATAAAAAATCGTAATGTTGGTTTTGTCGACAACACGTCGGTTACTCAACCTGACTCGTAATTTTCGTTTTTGGCATTTCTTCTAATTTATATATATATACACAATATTACCTTATGGTCGTACACAAATGCGAATCTCACTGAATAGTATTTGTATTTACTTACAACGTTAATAATTCTCTAAAGTTTCGCATTTCCTCAACAAAATTATTCGTCTTTAGAAATAAATGTCATTCTCATCCAAACATTCAATCGATTTGGTCCCGTAAGAATATTGCAAGAAAATAATATTCTTATACCATGAAATAATAAAATAGTCTGAATTCTCTATAAATCAGTTTCACTTTTGAAAATAACAATTAAAATAATTTTCTGTTTAAAAATATTATAGGCACATATTGTCTGAATATTATCTGAATTCTTGACTTAGTCAGTTCCAATTTTGAAAATGACGCCTAAATTCAAAGCAATTTGAACCAGAATTACAACCGAAATAAGTATTTTGACAAGGCTTTCTTGAAAGAAAAAAAAACTGAAAATCTGATGTTACTTGTCAAGATTAACCCATGTGGTCTGTGATTAACTCTAAGAAATTAAACAAAAAAAATACACATTAAAATAATATCTGGCAAAAAACATTATTATTTTATAGGTAGGTAATCGCTTGTCTGAATTCTTCGCACGTTATAATTTTTAAAAGAACACTTTAATTCAATGCAAATCATTGAACGAGTGATACACAGACAGACACACATACAACCGAAATTATAGTATTTACTGTTATATATCTGCTCTCCCTTGCGGAGAAATGACGTGTTGGTTGGTTGGTTAATTGTTTCATTCTTGTGGAATAATTTATTTTCAGAAGAGTACTCCTTTGTTATTCTGATTTTCATTTCCTTTTATATTACTTTCTTCCCTCTAATGAAATATTGAATATTTTGTCAAACAGCATCGGTGTACTATTTTATAGATCGTATATTTACGGCACGTTCCAGAGGTGTAGATACTTGTAGTATCGCCCTGGTAAAAGACGAACATTCAAAATCGAAAGGTTTGTGTTATACATACGTACGCAATACCAGATAGGATACCCTTTTTTTAATACAACACTTCAAATTGAAATACGTACAAAATTCGTTACTTCGACATATCTGCAAATCTTACAATACCATATGAGATATTGATATTTTCCACTACACTCACCCTTAAGAGGAAGCTACGAGCCAAAAATGTGTATATTCTAGGCATTAAAATCGCTTGACAAACGGAGTCTAGAAACGCTCGAGTTCAAGCACAAAAGTGGTTTTTATTTATTTTGTAAATAATTTTATAAGAAAGCAAAAAAGTAAATCAAAGGAAACTGTCACAGATAATCTTAGCTATAATATTGATTTTTTAAAAGTTGTTCCTATTATGCATACATATTGAAAAATCTTTTTTTTTGTAGTTTACATTTATATTTTTTCTTGAGTAATTAAATTTTTTATTTGTTTCTACCAAGGGAAACGATAGGAAAACCTTCAATTTAACTAAAGCATATTTTTTTGGTATTCATAATGAAATCCAATTCGTTATAAGATTAATCGAAAATAGTGATTTAGCATTAAGTTTCGCATTAAAGCGTTTAAAATAAAATTAACCTTACAATTTACTTAAATTAAAACACTTATTTCTTTAACTTTTAATATCTACACTGAAAAAAAATACTAAAATTGAATATTGGTAGTCTCTTCAAATTATTCGTAATCCGGTTAAGAATGGTTTTGCAGGCTGTTAACGAGTGAATTGACAGGTTTCCTAATAAGCTTTTAGTAAAATACGAATGTTTTATCTAGATGTCGGAACACGTGTTCATAAAAATCCGAATATTTCCGCATTCTAATTTTTTTTTTTACTTTATTTATTTTAATTTTTTTACACATATTATACATATTAATAGACGGTATATAATACCAAATAGTATAAACAAGAAATGAAAACCCACTAAGGCACTGCCTGAGTGTGGGTAATATAAAACGATTACTATATTTCAAGTACCTACCTAAAGTATAATATACATATAAGTGGAAAAAGTTAATTTTTTTTTGTTTATAGTTATTATAAAAAGTAAAGAGAAAACATTATGTACAATAGTTTATAAAGTTTCAGCAATACCATATTCAGTCCACAATACCTATACTGCAAGTGGGGATGACATCTGACATGGTACTACTCGTACTACCACTGCTTTCGGTCGTTGTGACTCTTGTCTTACAGCAAAGTTCTCAGTGGCAGAATATATTATAAGTGTGAGTCGGATCTACGGCTGCTAATAAAAGTTTCAGCAATACCATATTCAGTCCACAATATACTGCAAGTGGGGATGACATCTGACATGGTACTACTCGTACTACCACTGCTTTCGGTCGTTGTGACTCTTGTCTTACAGCAAAGTTCTCAGTGGCAGAATATATTATAAGTGTGAGTCGGATCTACGGCTGCTAATAAAAGTTTCAGCAATACCATATTCAGTCCACAATATACTGCAAGTGGGGATGACATCTGACATGGTACTACTCGTACTACCACTGCTTTCGGTCGTTGTGACTCTTGTCTTACAGCAAAGTTCTCAGTGGCAGAATATATTATAAGTGTGAGTCGGATCTACGGCTGCTAATAAAAGTTTCAGCAATACCATATTCAGTCCACAATATACTGCAAGTGGGGATGACATCTGACATGGTACTACTCGTACTACCACTGCTTTCGGTCGTTGTGACTCTTGTCTTACAGCAAAGTTCTCAGTGGCAGAATATATTATAAGTGTGAGTCGGATCTACGGCTGCTAATAAAAGTTTCAGCAATACCATATTCAGTCCACAATATACTGCAAGTGGGGATGACATCTGACATGGTACTACTCGTACTACCACTGCTTTCGGTCGTTGTGACTCTTGTCTTACAGCAAAGTTCTCAGTGGCAGAATATATTATAAGTGTGAGTCGGATCTACGGCTGCTAATAAAAGTTTCAGCAATACCATATTCAGTCCACAATATACTGCAAGTGGGGATGACATCTGACATGGTACTACTCGTACTACCACTGCTTTCGGTCGTTGTGACTCTTGTCTTACAGCAAAGTTCTCAGTGGCAGAATATATTATAAGTGTGAGTCGGATCTACGGCTGCTAATAAAAGTTTCAGCAATACCATATTCAGTCCACAATATACTGCAAGTGGGGATGACATCTGACATGGTACTACTCGTACTACCACTGCTTTCGGTCGTTGTGACTCTTGTCTTACAGCAAAGTTCTCAGTGGCAGAATATATTATAAGTGTGAGTCGGATCTACGGCTGCTAATAAAAGTTTCAGCAATACCATATTCAGTCCACAATATACTGCAAGTGGGGATGACATCTGACATGGTACTACTCGTACTACCACTGCTTTCGGTCGTTGTGACTCTTGTCTTACAGCAAAGTTCTCAGTGGCAGAATATATTATAAGTGTGAGTCGGATCTACGGCTGCTAATAAAAGTTTCAGCAATACCATATTCAGTCCACAATATACTGCAAGTGGGGATGACATCTGACATGGTACTACTCGTACTACCACTGCTTTCGGTCGTTGTGACTCTTGTCTTACAGCAAAGTTCTCAGTGGCAGAATATATTATAAGTGTGAGTCGGATCTACGGCTGCTAATAAAAGTTTCAGCAATACCATATTCAGTCCACAATATACTGCAAGTGGGGATGACATCTGACATGGTACTACTCGTACTACCACTGCTTTCGGTCGTTGTGACTCTTGTCTTACAGCAAAGTTCTCAGTGGCAGAATATATTATAAGTGTGAGTCGGATCTACGGCTGCTAATAAAAGTTTCAGCAATACCATATTCAGTCCACAATATACTGCAAGTGGGGATGACATCTGACATGGTACTACTCGTACTACCACTGCTTTCGGTCGTTGTGACTCTTGTCTTACAGCAAAGTTCTCAGTGGCAGAATATATTATAAGTGTGAGTCGGATCTACGGCTGCTAATAAAAGTTCCGAGTGCTCGCTAATTCCGATTAGGAAACAATGCCAACCTCATAATACTCACTTATTTATTTCAAGCAGTTTGTTAGAAAAGCACCACACTATATTATAGCGTAGTTTCTGGCAATTCATCCATGATTACTTGAAGAACACATCGATACGAATGTCTGAAGGACATAATGGAGGTCAAGTCGTCCCGATTTCTTTATTGTAAGGTCAAAGTTATTTAGATCTTCCAGATTCCCTATTGCATCTCTTCCCTTGGCTTTTTAACTGATTTTATCTCGGATTGTCATTTCTATCACGAGTTATGGAGCATACTTGACTGAGTGACGACATTTCATAGAGTTTTTTCGCATTTCTTCATGGTCTGTGTCATTTCTATCACGTACATGGTACATGACTTAGTGACCAGTGACAACATTTAACAGAGTTTTTTTTGGATTTCGTTACCAAGGCAAATCGCCTTGAATTTGCCCTGAAATATATCACGACGAAATGCAAAAATATTTGATTTTCATGTGTTCAGAGTTTCATGTAATTTTAACACATTTTTTTTTTTTTTTTTTATAGTGAATACCTCACAAGAGTCCCAACTGCTCCCGTCTGGAGCCAGTGAGACTATGGCATCCCCAATTGGGGGATGTTGTGAGGCTGAAGGTAAGTGGGGAAGGGAAAGAGGAAGGTGGGGAAGTACCTGGCTATTCAGATCTAGTCACTAAACACGGCTAAAGCCATTTGGAGCAACGTTTCAATTCTGAATGGTGGTCTTACACCAGGGCGATACTGGTAGTATCTTCCACTCTGGAACGTGCCGCAAATATACTATATATTATTTTAATTAATTAATTGTGAAATAACACAAATTAATCAAATAAAATTTATTTGCGCACGCCGGGTTCGAACCCGCGACCTTCGGAATGGCAGTCCAATGCGTTACCACTGGACTATGCCGGCCGTCAACATGTTCCTACATCGTGATAATATATTCGTAATTTACCAAAAATGTATCAGGAAACCTGTCAATTCATTCGTAAGAACGGTATTCTCGTTTTCAACCGAAACTACCAATAATTTGAAGAGATTCTTAATAAATAGGCAATAATCTTTTTTCTCTGTGCATTTTTTCTTCAAATTAGCTTAGGAATCGCCGTTTAAACGGTGTCTGGTACATCTTGTTACACCCTGTATACCTGAAAATCTGTTGTTATTCCCCGACAAATGTCCATTCGTCATGTCTAATATCTCATAATATGTACCCACTAATGAAGTAAAAATAATTTAAAATGTAGGTCGACCAACAAGAAATATTTACTTGTCGTCTGCCAAGAGAACAGTTTCAGTCCAAGTCGAGGGCCAGTGACTGGTCCTACTACCAGACTTACTACTCAATACCAACTTATTTCTGACTGCTGTTTTCGTTCGCCTCACATCTCAAGTAAATGGTTTTGTTCCCTGGAGACAATTCCTTGGATTTTCCGGATCATAAATCGAACGGACTTGGTTATCAAGGATTGTTGCGGCTACAAAACAGAAAGGATTTACAAACTACTTGTCAAAGGCAAGAATTTAATCTGAGGTTAGGATGAAAGCAAACAGAGATAGTAAAATATGTTTGTGTCCCGTCAGAGCGATACTGAGAGTTCCTTTTATATTGCGATAGCTGAGGTCCCGGCGTTGCCCGGGCTTTACGCAGAATATTCAGTTTTGCAGAGAGACAGTTATAAGTGTGCAAAATTTCATTAACAGGTATCAACATTCTATTACATGTTGCCCTGATGATGGATATCGCAACGCTCGCGCAGTCAGAAACGTTAGCTAAGGAGGTAATACCCCAAAAATAAATCACGATAGTACTTTTGGCAATGAAAATCTTAAACCACGTGAAAAGGGGATGGGGTGGTTTTTAGAAATCTCAAGTAGATAGTGACCTTCTCTTCTTTTGAAGGTCAAGTGTGCAAAATTTCATCAATCTCGGCATTAAACTGCAGACTTATAACCTGACAATATTTGAAAATCTCCTACTACCACCACAGTAAGCGGAAAATGTTGCTTGTGTTGTGATGGAGGACTTAGCCAGCCGAGGAATTGAACACACTACGCCTGGGTGGGACCCAAACGCGATGTCAACTCAGCTGATAGATAGGTAGACTAGCTGAAGTCCCCGTCGTTGCCCGGGCTTTACACAGTTTCTTGTAATCAGATTCCTCTTGTTTTCAAGGTCAAGTGTGGAAATTTTCATCAACCTCGAAATAAAACTGTAGATTTGTATAAAAATCTAATACACGCCGCCCGCCATAGACACTCTTCTTATATAAATAAATAGACATATATATAGAGTTGGACTGTTTGAAGATTTAACGCGGTGGTTGGTTGGACTTTTAGCGAATAGCAAATAAAAAGAATTTTCGGAGCAGATAAAAATTGCTCGGAAAATGGGTCGGGAAATTGTGTAAAAGTTTTTGAAATTGAGAAATCCCAAGTTTTGTAAATATTCTCTTTAACATTTTCTCATCGGGGATACTGTTGAAAACTTCAACAGTTCTTTTAGAAAATAACAGAAGGCGCCACTTCCGTTAGCAACAATCCTAAACTGCACAGTCACTAGATAATCATACTATCAGGAGTTGGCGTGATGTGCCCACTTACTTCACCATCTTGCTATAATCACTTTACAACCTTTCAGAAAAGATTAAACATTTATTACTTTATAATCAATAAATTTAAAATCTACCATTTTATTATTAATGTCTCATAATATGTACCTACATGCATCGTTAAACGCGAATGTAAAAGTTAAGCCGTTCAGTCGGTTGTCTGTTTGGTGTTTTGTAAAAGTTAGCATTCTTTCCGTCTTCACTTCCTCTGCAGACAGGAGCGTCAAATATTTCATGATCTAACTAACTATGTTTTTACGAGCTGTATTATTTATTCAGTGTGCCATTTACAAACATGATAGTCATTGGCGATCATAGTACAATATAGTAATTGAGAGTCGTAGTACAATACAGTAATTGACAGTCATAGTACAATATAGTTCTTGACGGTCATAGTGAAATATAGTTATTGACGGTCATAGTACAATATAGTAATTGACAGTCGTAGTACAATACAGTAATTGACAGTCATAGTACAATATAGTTCTTGACGGTCATTGTGAAATATAGTTATTGACGGTCATAGTACAATATAGTAATTGACAGTCATAGTACAATATTAAAATAAGTAAACAAGACAAAATAATATAGATTAGTACAAAGTTAGTGAAAGAAATGCAGAAGAAACAAAAACAAAAACTGTTACGCAGTGACTTCGTTAAAATACGCACTGCTAAAGTGTTAAATGAGTACAGTTTTATACTTTAATAGAGGCATAATAAAAAACATCAGCTAACTTGGCATAAGAGTTACCAATGGTGCGTAATCTATTTATAACAGAATTGTAGCCTGAAACCGTAGTATGATTGTTACAATATTACATACTAGAAAACCTTGATCTAATGGTAGGAACTTGAAAGTGAATCAACATTAAAATATCCAACTGATAATTTACAGTTTTATATAAATATGTAAGATAATTTTTTTTCTTCTGTTAGTTAACTTCAACAATTTCAATTAATGTAATAAAAAATCATAATATATTTATTCTAAAGGAATTACACATCTCTGTCAGTGGCGGCTTTATCTAAATTTTTTATTATAAATTGAGAATCTTCTTTAAAACTGCATTTATGAATTTTCCGATGCCAATGAATCTACAAACTTTCATTGCCACATACTCTTATTTTTAAACTTCTAAACACGAATCCTCGCCAACCCGTTTAGTAACATTTTATAGTTTCAAAATTTTGTTAGTAAATCCTCGACATTTCGTATTCAAGTTCTTTCTGAAAAAAATAAATCACACATTAAAAATAACACACCATTAATTTGTTTTCCCTATCGTTCTGACGTTTTTCTCAGTTTCCAGTGCGGAATTCAAGAGTGAACCAACATTACGTCACATTGATAAAATTGTGTTAATTATTTCAACGTGATATCATAGCAGAAGTCAGTGACAATGTAAAGCGTCAATATTGTGTCAGTGACGTCATGACGCGCAACGACTTCTTACAAGATCCAGACGTAACTGCAGATATGTTCAACATGGAACGAGAGTAGTGAAATTAACACAATAACAGTGATTCGATTGCGACCTGCGTGCATTAACACTAAGTTTAGTGAGAGATTATTTTAGACGTGAGTTTAGTGCGAAGACTACAGAAATTAAATTAAATATAATATAAAATTAGTAGAAGTTGCCCTTTTTGTCGCTTGAATTTTGTCGTTCGCATGAGATGCGTGATAAGATTCAGCGACTCCTGTCGCGAAACGCGCCCACCCCGACCACGACGACAGAAAGCGCGTCGCAGCAGCCCGACAGACGCGGCAATGGGTCCCTGCACAACGGGCACGGGGCCGGAACTGGTTCCTTGCAGGGGCACGGCAACGGGAGTCTTCACGGGAACGGGAGTCTCCACGGGTCCTTGCGCAACGGGAGCATCCACGCCTCCCTGGCCACTCTGTATGACGAGGACGGAAACAGGTGCAAGGGATCACAGGATTTGGAGTATGGAGACCACCGCAATGGAGGTACAATACATTTCATTTAAGTAATCGATTTATCGCTTTCCCATCACTTAATCAATGGAAATATAACTGTACTGGACGGGAGTCCGCACAAGACTGTAGATTTAGGCGCCGGGTCCAAACCGTGTCTTCAACCGATGAGATGCTCCTTTACGGCCGATGATGATGATAGTAGTAATATTGATGATGAATCTGCCTCCCGCACCCAGTGCTTGGTGAATGTTGGGTACTGGGTGTGCTGTCGTCTCTGCTCGCTTCTGGTGTTGGCGGTTTTCCAGAGGAGGGCCGGCTTGTCTTGAAGAGGTAACACCAGAAGATCTTGGAGCAGAAGACTCGGCGAGGTGAGGCAGATGTTGGGCAGGAGTCACTTGTAGATAGTAAAACGCTTGGTTTCGGTGGTAAAGATGAACTACTTTTGACTTTTGAAATATTGGCATATAGAGCTCCGGGCCAAAAAGGCCCCTTTCTCTTTCATCATGATTTTAAAATTGGTTGTAGGATAAATTTTAAGTTAATTTTGGTTGTGTTTTTAAAATATTTTTGCAAGGAAACATGGCTGCAATATGGGGGATTTAAGGCTTACGGAGGATTTGTTTGGGTTTTTTAAAGGTAGTTATTGTATTTTCATCGTACTGTGCGAGACAGTTGATGGACGCGTTTTCATGGGTGGGGAGGCCCGCATAAAATGTTTCCGCGAGACTTAAGATATGGTCTTTAAGGAGGGGAACTTCAGAGTCCCGATGTAGTTGCGCAACCCTCATCCATCTAGGAGCTCCCAGGGCAATGCGTATGGCTTTGTTTTGAAATGTTTGTAGTCTTTTTAGCTGGGGCTCTGAAGCGTGTGCCCATATAGGGCTAGCGTAAGTGAGTTTAGGTCTTATAGTGGATTTATATATTAGTAGTTTGTTCCTTGGAGATAATTTTTTGTTATTTTTAGATATCATGGGATAAAGGGCTGCAAGAGTTTTATTTGCTGAATTTAGAGTTTCTGTTATATGCTTTTTCCAAGTTAGTCTGCTGTCTAGAGTTATTCCGAGGTATTTAATGTTTTTTTTCCAATGTACGTTTTCGCCGAACAAGTGGATGTTAGGGGGTCGCTTAGGGCGTCTACGGGAGAAAACACAAGCGGCGCTTTTTGAGGGATTGATGCTAATTCGCCATTGTTTAAAAAATGATTCTAGTTTCGACGCGTGGTCTTGGACGCGTCGTGTAGCGGTCATTTCGCTTACTGAAGTCGACATGACTTCAGTCGTCGTCTGCAAATTTGCCTATTTTGGTTTTTTTGGTGCGAAAGTTATGAATGCTAGGGCGGGGGATATCGCTTAGGTATATATTGAAAAGAGCTGGCGAGAGAATAGAGCCTTGAGGGACACCTGCTCTTAGCGATCTCACTGTGGAAAAAATTCCATCTAATTTGATTCTAAATTTACGGTCTTTAATAAAATTAGCTATGAGTTGAAGCATTGAAAGGGGGATACCGAGGAGGTACATTTTATAAATGAGACCTCTGTGCCAGACTTTATCGAATGCTTTGCAGACGTCTAGGGAGAGGACTACAGTGTGTTGGCGAGAGTTGAATCCGTTTGTAATTTGTTCGACCACCCGCAGAAGTTGGTGGAGAGTTGAGTGGCCCGATCGAAAGCCGTGTTGAAAGTCGGGGATGATTTTTAAATCGTCGACTATTTTTTTCAATCTAGCGAGGATAAGCTTTTCAAGAATTTTACCTGCACAGGGAAGCAGGCTAATCGGTCGGTGGTTTATGGCTTGAAGGGGGTCTTTACCAGGTTTAGGGATAAGGATAACGTCTGCAGTTTTGTAGTCTTTTGGGAATAAACGAAGTCTAAAGGATGCGTTGCTGATGGCTGTGAAAGAGCAAATGGCTTTGGAGGGGAGGCACTTTAGAATTTTATTTGATATTAAGTCGGGACCGGGAGATTTTTTTGTTTTCAAAGATTTTATAATTTTGGAAATTTCTTGAGGGGTTGTGAACGGGATTGGATTGTCTGTGGGGGTTTCTGTCAGGATGGAGATGAGACTGTTGATTCTACTGTAGAAACGAATTGAGGGTCATCGTAGGTCGTGGTCGGGGAAAATTGTTCTTCGAGACTGTCGGCAAAAGTCTCGGCTTTGTCTCTAGAGGAATACACTGTGCCTTTTGGGCCCGTAAGGGGACTTATTCTGGTCGGGGGTTTTCTAAGGGTTTTGGAGAGTTTCCAAAGGCTGTTCTGTCGTCGTCGAGAGTGGAGATGAAGTCGTGCCACTGCTCGTCTCTGTATTTTTGGAGTTCGACTTTTACTTGGTGAGAGAGACGATTCATACGAATGCGATCGATCGGGTTTGAGAATCTTTGCCATTCCTTTCGGGCGAAGTTTTTTTCTCTTATAAGTTCTTTCAGTTCTGCGGGAAGGTCGGGTCTTTGTTTATCATTCGCGACTTCGACGGTGGCAAGGTCTACGGCTGTTTTTATGTCGTTAGTGAAATTTTTAGTGGCTAAATTGAGGCTTTCTTCGTCGGTAATTGATGTTTGAACTTTTACTGATTCTAGTAGTTTGGGGAGTTTTTGCCATTGAATTTTTTTACGTGTGGATCTATGTGAAGGTACTGAAGGTAGGGAGCCGTCGGATAAAAACAAGAGTACAGGATCGTGGTCAGAAGATAATTTTTTAACAGTTTGAAGGGTGTAGAGTAAGGGGCAATTTTTCATTATTATTATATCTAAGACATCTGGGTCGTGATTTGCGTTTTTGGGGAAAAATGTGGGAATATCGGGGGCAGATACTATAAGTGATTTGTCGGCTACGTAATTAAAAAGAATTCTACCCTTAGTGTTAGTGGTTCGGGAATGCCAAGAGCCGTGTTTTGAATTTAAATCGCCTGCAATTATTGTGGGTAAGGAATTATCAAAGAGTTTGTCGAGGTCCGGGGCAGTGAATTTTCTTTTGGGGGGGCTATACGCGGAAATGAGTTTAATTGGACCATTATTTAGAGTATTTATGACTATAGCGGTAGTTTCGATATTTTCTGAAGAGGGACAGTTTATGATACAGTGGTCGATTGAATATTTAACAATGATTGCGGTGCCACCGCCTGAAGAGTGGGTTCGGTCGGTGCGGTAAGTTATGTAATTCGGAAATTTAATTGTTTTGCTGGGTTTTAGCCAGGTTTCGTTAATTAGGAGAACATCGAGGTTAAAATCCATCAGAAATTGAAGGATTTCTCCTCGGAAATCTTTTACTTTACCGTCTGCATTCCAGTATCAGCTTGAAGATTTGATGGTTTTCTACATTGTCTGGACATTTTAAAAGATTTTAATGGTTGTTGGAGATTTTAATTATTATTTATAATGAATTTAAATAAAAATAAATAATACAAAAAGAGATTTTATTTTAATGATATTACTGGATAGAGTTGAGAAGTATTTGAACGTTGGAGAGCAGCCTAGAGTTCATCTCCATGGCAGTTTTGAGTTGGGCGGCAGCGTTTTGGAGGGCTTTAATAAGATTAGCTGGGAGGTTTTGGGGTGGGGGTGGTGGGGCGTTGGGTGAGGTTTGGGGCAGGGTAGTGGGTTCGGGTAGAGGCGGGTAGGTGACGGTGGTCACGGGCGGGGGGTTAGGTGCTGAGGTAGATGCGACGGGGGGGTTAACTTGAGATAGAGGTTCGATGTTTTGGGTTGTGGGGGGTCTTTCTAGTCGGTATTGTTGGGAGGCTTGGGGGATCCTAGGAGTGCTAAAGTTTGTGAAGGAAGGACGAGGCCAGGAATTTGGGTTCCGTACTGGGTATTGCATGAGGGGGCGGATATTTTGAGGGTTTACGTATTGGAACCGGTTGGAAAAACGGGGAGCAGGGCGTTGGGGGCAACCTTTGTAATTGGCCGGATGAGGCCCTGCGCAAAGAGCGCATTTAGCGGGAGTCGTGGGGGGCTTTGTGCATGCGCTCGTTGGGTGGTTTTCGCCACATTTAACGCAACGCGGAGTCGCGTTGCAGCATGAAGACGAGTGTCCGTGAAACTGACATCTGTGACATTGTCCAACGGACAGTCTCTTTCTCTGGGGCTCTACTACGATTTTAAGGTGGAGGATTTGGGTTAGATCGGTAAAAATTTTTTTGGATATTTCATTTTTAGTGAGGTTTACTAGCATGAGAGGAATCTCACGGCGGTTAGGGCCTGTCCGCATGCGGTGAACCGAGAGAACCGGGTATGTCAAGCCAAGTATGTCGCTGACCTCTTGGCTAGTTATTTCTTCAGGGATGCCCCTGAGCACGACCCTGAGAGGTTTGACCTCGTTGAGTTTGAACGAGTGGAAGTCTATATTTTTTTCCGTTAGAGTTTTAGTGATACGGTGGTGATCACGAGGGGTTTTCGGGTGAATGTTGAGGGTTTTTGATAGATTCTTGGCGTAAAAATCTATACCCTTGTCGGAGAGGGACTTCTCCAGGGCTGCCCAACCGGTTTTTGAGTGGAGCACCACTGGAGGGATTCTAGAGTTTGTGACTACTACTTGGGGGGTAGATTGAGGAATGGGAGAACTTGGGGGAGGGGTGGAGGGTGGGGGGGGTGGTGAAATGGTAGTCGGGTGGATGGAAGGCATGTCTTGGACAACCTCAACGGCAATTGGTAAGAGCTGCTGTTTTTTTTTTGATGGGGAGGACGGCTCGATGTTGGTGGGGGAGGTTGCGGGAGATTTCCTATCTCTGTTTCTTTTACGGGAGAGTTTGACCGTCTCCCATGGCATGTCCTCGGTACCAAAGGATGAGTCCGATTCCGAATACTCTGATGCCGATTCGTCAGCATCAGAGCATTCGCTGGCATTAGAAGAGAATGAGGTGGGGCGCTTGCGGTTGCTAACATTTGGGGATGCTGGATAGTGGCCGGAGGAGGTAGCAATTGGGTGAGGAGGGGGGATGATGGAATTAGTTGGGGTAATATTCCCTGCGTTTGGGGAAGAGTTGGATGGTGAGCGTGCCAGCTCATATTGCCGATGTGTTAGGTTAAATACATGGATTTTTTCCTCTAAAGAAATAGTATTTTTATCTGGACGTGCATCTAAGAATGAAACCAACTCAAGGTCGATCAATTCATTTTCCATCTCTGTGGGGCTGGATGATTGAGAGCGGGGGGAAGCCATGACGTAAATTAAAGGAGAAATTAAATGAACTTAGTATGGAATTTAAACAGGAATAAAAGTGAGTTTACAACTTGGAGAGACTGTATGCCAAATATAACAAAAGACAAAAGACTTACTGAGTTCGATGGTAGAGCTGGACTGGTCGGTGGAGATACACAGCGCTGATTTTGTGGGACGCACAGGTTTGGTGGCTAGTGATGGCCCTACTCTTCTTTCAGGCGGAATGCACTATAGACTACAAACACTGGGGTCAGCACAAAAGTTCAAAGTCACTGTATAAACTGTGGCACAAAATGTCTGCGGCGGTGGGCACTTACACGAAAAAACTTTATGAGTCAGAGAAAAACGTGAAGGCACGATGACTTGATTACTTAGATTATTTAATAACTTCGATTATAGACACGGGAGGGGCTCGTGGCAATCGGTGGACTGTATGTTGGCACAGAACAAAGCGGCGGCAAACGGAAACGTGAGGTTGGCGGCGCTGTTGATTGTTTTAATATTGTTTATTTTTCACTAAGATCACTTAGGGGACCTTTGACGCGTATAAAACTGTGGTTGGTAACTTTCACTTTTGTAAAATAATAAATGTTTTTAACGAGTTGGTAACGGGCGGAAAATTCCACGAACTTGTGTTTGAAACTGTAATGTCACTGATTGTTACTATGCCAGGTGAGAACGGTGATTAGCGAGGCGGGAGATTCCACTGTTGGTTGCTAAGCCGGGTAGGAACGGTAATTTGTGAGCGGGCGAGATTACCCAGGGTTGCGGTCAGGATTAACACTTGGAAAAACACAGGTGCACAGGTAATTGCGGAGCGATCACTTGTAAGGTGTTGACGGTAGCGGTGTCAGAACGAGACTGTGCTGGCTATCTCTCTTTTCAAGGAACTGTTGTTTTTGCTTGTGACTTTTTCGTTCACGGGACCGGTGTGAAAGATGAACTAATTTATTTTCAATTATGTGGCTGCTTATATTTAATTAGCCTACTACCTACCCGTGCCCCGCCCTACCTGACCTGCATCACTACCCACTGACATGGAAACATACCTCCTCGAACTGGAGAAGCTGGATCCTCCAATTGAGGCTCTCCAGACTTTCATCAAAAATATGCAGAGAACAGTCACAAAAACCCCCCAAAGAAAGGTTACCTTTTACCCAGATGGGGTAAACCCCTCGGCCACCACCTACCTCTCAGGCACCACACGTAGAACCCCGCCCATCGCCACACAACCGCCCACCACCTCCGCCTCCACCTCCACCGCCTCCACCTCCGCCGACCACAGCCTGGCAAGCTGCACAGCACTACCTCCATCACCAACAAAGGACTTCCCGCCTCTATGGACCACCCCGAATAACCCAATAAAACAAAAACCGCCCACGCCTCCCAAGACCCTCGCTACGACCAACCGCTTCCACACCCTGGCCCCGCCCTCCTTTAACGACACAAACTCGGACACGATTACTACTGACGGAGCAGACACCACAGATTTAACAAACACCACCACCACCCCGACTCCCGCCCGACGTCCCATCAAAATCCCGCCCATCATCATTAAATCCGACACAAACTGGAATACCATCAGAAGGAAGCTGGAGAACGCCGGTGTGCGCATCTCTCACGCCAAAGCCATCCCGACGGGTGTGGTGGTCCACACCGCCGACTCCTCCAGCTTCCGACTAGCCACTAAAATGCTGGAAGAGATAAAAACAGACTTCCACACCTTCGAGCTGCACGAGGACAAAACCACCAAGGCAGTTCTGAGGGGTATCCCGACACAAATCTCGGAGGAGGAGATTCTCCTTGAACTGCAGGACCTCGGTCTCCCGGCCATCTCCGTCTCCAGGATGAGGTCGGGACCCGACCGCACAAACGTCCCGATGGTCCTCGTGCAGCTTACCCACGGCGAAGAGGGAAAAAAAATCTTTAACATTACTCACATATTCCACCTACGCATCAGAGCAGAATTCCTCGACCATAAATCAGCCCCTACCCAATGCCACCGATGTCAATCATTCGGCCACTCCGCCAAAGGCTGCCATCTCCCCCCCCGCTGCGTCAAATGCGCGGGGGCCCACTTCACCGCCACCTGCCTGAAGCAGAGAACTGACGGCCCGGCCACCTGTGCGAACTGCGCCGGCCCACACCCGGCCAACTATAAAGAATGCCCCAATCGCCCTGCACCCTCCACAGCCATGCCCCGTCGAACTGAGGTACCTCCCCAAATCACTTTCACCTCCCGCCCAGTCCAACCATCCACCTCCTATGCTCAGGCATTAAACCCCCCCCACCAAATCCCCCATCCCCCCCCCACCCCCTCTCCCCTTCCCCCCTCCAACCTCCCCCCCTCACCCTCAACCTCCCCCCCCACCCCCCAGCCCTCAGCTACCCCCTTTAGTCTCTCAGACATATTCAAAAGTAACTTCTTTACAAAGATCGGCGAACTCATCGCTGATCTACTCCCAAAATTTCAATCTGCCACCTCGCCGGCAGACTACCTCTCGATTCTCTTTGTAGCAGCCCCTCAAATCATTGCCCTCTTTACTAATTAAATGGCTAATTCTACCAAGCCCTCCGCGCTACGTTTGGCATTCTGGAATGCCAATGGTCTTGACAAAAACATGCAAGAATTACGAATTTTCACCAACACACATAACTTAGACATAATACTCATAAATGAAACACACCTAAATCCATCACACACACCAAAAATCGCTAACTACACACTGTACCGAAACGACCGATTACACTCGCGAGGCGGTGGCACAGCCGTCTTCGTGAAAACTAAAATCGCCCACAAACACAACATCACGCCCCCCCTGACTACCATTGAAAGTACCTCTATCACTGTATTTACAAAACATTCAGGTCCATTGAGAATTAATTCAATTTACAACCCACCTGTTCAGACTTTACAAAAGTCGGATCTTGAATTACTTCTCGATGGACAAACGCCTACTATTCTAGCGGGGGATTTTAACTCAAAACACCCCGCTTGGAATAGTAGGCTCACCAACAAAAACGGACGTATCCTACATGACTTTGCAAACTCTCACCCCGACATAAACATTGCAGGACCCATAGAGCCAACATTTTTCTCTAGCATCGGACACAGACCTGACGTACTCGACATTGCACTTTTTCACAAATCATCCTGGGCATACAGTATCGAAACCATCTGTGACCTTTCCTCCGACCATAACCCCGTATTGCTAACTCTCAACGATTTCTCCTACCCCCCCCCTGCAAAAATTAACAAAAAAACTGATTGGACATATTTTTCGCACAGAGTCGGGGAAAAAATATCCATAAATCCCCACATTAAAAATCCCTCAGATTTAGATACAGCGGTTGACGAATTCGCGAAGACAATAATGTCCGCAATTGACGAGGCCTCAAAACCTCTCCCCCCACCCCCCCAAATAAATTTCAAGGAAAACCTCCCAAATTCAGTAAAAGACCTAATTAAAACAAAAAATATCTTACGCCGCCACTGGCAAAAATATCAAAATCCCACCTTGAAAACTTCTATAAACCGTATCCAAGCCCTCATCAGAAAAAAACTTCAAGAGCACGTTAATTTCACCTGGAATTTGAAAATTCAAGAGATAAATCCACAGGACGGCTCTCTGTGGAAATTATCCAAAACTCTAAAAGCCACCCCCACCCCTAACCACCCCATTCACGCCGAAAACGGCCTCGTCTTCGACGATCAGGACAAAGCGGAGGCGTTCGCTGACAGTCTTGAAAATCAATTCAGTCCCAGCTTCAAACACGCCGATCTAGATCACATTGCAAATGTCAACCGCAAAATCAATAATGTTTTAAATAATCTCCCCAATACAAACATACATTTCACTACCCCAGCCGAGGTTATCCGCGCTATAAAAAGCCGGAAAAATAAAAAAGCCCCCGGCCCCGACGGCGTAACAAACTTCGCTCTTAAAGCTCTCCCCCAAAAAGGAATACTAGCATTAGTAAATCTCATCAACACAGCCCTCAGACTGCGCTATTTCCCGAAAAACTGGAAACACGCGCACGTCATTCTCATCCCAAAACCGGGAAAAGACCCCCTCTTCTGCGAAAATCACCGTCCAATCAGCCTTCTATCAAACATCGGTAAAATTTACGAACAGATCCTATTGACACGGCTCCTCAAGCACATTGACGAGGTTTCAACATTACCTGAAGAGCAACACGGTTTTAGATCAAATCACTCCACCCTCCACCAACTTCTCAGAGTCTCCGAAATCATCATCGGTGGCTTCAATACCAAGCGATCAACTGGCGCCATTTTCCTGGACATAGCCAAAGCTTTCGATAAAGTATGGATAAACGGCCTACTTCTCAAACTCCACGAAACAGGCATCGATCCCCAACTACTCGGTGCCTTCAAATCATTTCTACGCCAACGTACTTTTCAAGTAAAATACGGTGGCGCTCTCTCAAAAAAACGTTTCATGACAGCTGGGGTCCCGCAAGGGTCTCTGCTTTCTCCAATCCTTTTCAATGTCTACACTCACGACATCCCCCTCTCTGAAAACTCAAATTCTCACAAAGCTCTGTACGCAGATGACACCACAGTTATGGTTAGATACTGTTCACCCAGGATGATTACGTACCGACTACAAAAAAACATTGACTTACTCCAAGATTGGTACGATAAATGGCGTATAGACGTGAATCCCTCAAAGAGCGTGGCCGTCTTTTTCTCTCGTAGAAAAGGCAGCCGCGCCCCGCGAGAGGAAATAACAATGTACGGCCAATCTATACCGTGGGAAAAATCGGCCAAATATCTTGGAGTTACACTTGACAGACGACTCACATGGAAAAAACACATAAATATTACACTACAAAAAGCAAAAAACACATCCAACGCCCTTTACCCGTTGCTACACTCAAACTCAAAAACTTCCATACAAAACAAACTACTCATCTACAAAACACAAATACGCCCCATCATGTCATACGCCTCACCCATTTGGGGCACAGCAAACACAAAAAGTCTCGCCACATTCCAGAATGTCACACTTAGAAGATTCACCAAAAGCCCTTGGTTCGTCCGTAATAGTATAATTAATTCAGGCACGAAAATCCCCCCATTTAAAACTCATGTGGTAGAATTAGCCAAAACATTCTATGCGAAACTTCCTATGCACTCAAATCCCAGCATAGCATGTCTCGGGCGCTCAAGTCCCGACGACGAACCCACCTATCCATTCCCAGTCTCTATAACCTTCCCCCCTTGATGAGTGGACTTAAATAAAAAATTAAAATTGCAACCAAATATACAAAAAATATAGTATACATTTACAAACAATCAACTTTAAAAACGATTTTCTAATTAAAAAAACAAACACAAAATTTACAAAAAAATATATGTAAAAAAATTCCTATAATCAAAAAAAAAAATTAATAAATAAAATACAAAAAATATAGTATTTTAGTCCTATAAGTTGCTATAGGCAGCCCACTCATCGGGTAGAAAAAAACCATCCCCCAGGTACTTTACACCCTCAGTTCACGAGACATGGAGAAAATATTCCCCGACACTCGTATTTTGCACAATAGGATACCAGCATATTCATTTTGCCGGTAGCACACTTGAAGGCAGTCGCTTAAATTTGAGAGTTAGAAAAGATTTTGAGCGCTTACATGAATGATAATTACATAGTTTAAATGCATAGTAGTTATAGGAATGTGTATCTTGACAACTAGATTTTTTGTTTGTCAAGATACGACAAAAAATAAGAAATGTTTGTAAAATAAATGTGTAAAAATGATCTCAAGCGATCAAATTTGTAAAACATGTTAAGTTAGTATTTTTCCGAGGTCCCCCGTAACATAGCGCTCAGAAAGAGATAAGATTCACTATGCTACGAGGTTCCTGGATTTTTGTACACGCAAAAAGGGTAAAAAATATTGTTCAAAAATGGGTTTACATATATGTGAAAAACAGCTTTTTTAATATCTCCTCAGCGGTAGTACATCGAAAATAGTGTTTATTTGACTACCGCCGAGGGGATGAACAAGTAAAATATACATATTTGCAATGTTTAAAAATTGATTTTTCCTAGTAATTTTTACATAGGAAAAATGTTGGACATCGATCCACGCGGCAGGTGAGCCGGCGACGCGGTATCGATGCCGTTCGTAGACAAAGTTTTTCAAGCGGCCGGGAACAAAATGGCCAGTGGCGGGGAGTGATGATTTCGCCAGTGGCGTGGAGTAGGCACATTTTATAAATGTAAAACAAATTTTATGAAATTAAATAATGTGGTCAACTACGTCCGTTACACTCCCCCCGTTTAGCTATGCTGAACTAAAAAATAGGACGTTTGTTGGTACGGCGCAGTCCGCGGCGGCCAGTCCCTCTGGGATGGTGCTGGGCTGGTGGTACTGTTGATGTTGCATCGGTAGGCGGGGCCGGCAGGATTACAGCGAGCTTCACAGCGGGGCGGACGTAAATTCCGGTGCTCGTCTGGATCCTGGCGGTCCTCACTTGGCCGTCTGCAGCAGGGGTGAATGGAGGAACATGGTGGGCTAGCCTTGATGGCGGCAAGGGCCCCATCAGAGGGGGGGCTGGCTTGCTCCTGCGCATCTTGCAGGTGGGGCAGTTGTGGGCGATCTTGCGAATATTTGTTCGTAGTCGCAGCACATGGTAGCTGCCTTGCACCTCAGCCATTGTTCTCTCATTATTTGGGTGATCGGCTTCCTGGTGATGACGTCTCACCAGAAGTCGTGCATATGCATGATCACCATCCAAAATTATTGGTGTCCGCACTGCTTGGGGCACGTTACTGAGGGCTCGTATTCTTGAGTTCATCCTCAGTAGGCCGTCAGGTCCAAGGAAGGGCCTCAAGGCCTTGAGCCGACTGTCACTTGGTAGTGGATCTCCTTTCTGGAGCGCATTTATGTCATGATAAAATGTCTCTTCTTGACATTTTCTTGCCCATCGGGCCTCTGCTTCCTTGATTTCATCGGTTCTTAAATGATTATCAGGTTGTTCGTGGCTTTTTCCACGACACCTTTTAATAGAACGATGTATCCGGCAGGTAGTTTGAATAAGATGATTGAATGAGGAAAATTTCTTGATGTCGGGCAGTGTCTCTGCCACAGTTGAAGAAAGGCCAACGTTTTGGCGCCTTACTTCAATGTGCCTGGGAGACCCTTTCGCGGGGCCGACTGATCCTCTCGTACCATTTGCAGGCACAGATCCAGCTGGTACTCCTCGTACGGCCGCCTGTATCAGAGGTGCTCGCGGTACGGGGCCAGATGGTCCATGGGGCATGGTAGAATGCCACCGGGCATGGTGCCTGGGTGGTCTTCTCTGCAAAGATGCTGGCACAGATCCAGCTGGTACTCCTCGTACGGCCGCCTGTATCAGAGGTGCTCGCGGTACGGGTCCAGATGGTCCATGGGGCATGGTAGAATGCCACCGGGCATGGTGCCTGGGTGGTCTTCTCTGCAAAGATGCTGGCACAGATCCAGCTGGTACTCCTCGTACGGCCGCCTGTATCAGAGGTGCTCGCGGTACGGGTCCAGATGGTCCATGTTGCACTGTATGAGGTCTCTCGGCAATGTGCCTGGGAGACCCTTTCGCGGGGCCGACTGGCCTTCTCTGCGAAAATGCTGGCACAGGTCCAGCTGGTCCTCCTCGTACGGCCGCCTGTATCAGAGGTGCTCGCGGTACGGGGCCAGATGGTCCATGTGGCATGGTAGAATGCCTCCCGGCAGTGCGCCTGGGTGACAGTGTGGCTCGTATGGCCAATGTGGTAGCTTCATCCACATGTTCAGAGGTCCCTCCGCCATGGGTGGTCCACCCCAACGCCGTTCGTGATAATATTCGCGTAGAATCACGAACGTCGCGCACTTCCCTCGAGACAATAAGGTGAGCATTGTCTTGCCCGATGAGAAGTGTGGGGGTGATGTAGCGACCGTGGTACCTCTGTACAGGAAGGCTGAGCTGCTTGATGGTATTTGCTCTGATGATAAACTCATCAGCAATTCCGGCGCCGCGTAGAGTGATTGGCACGCGGCGGGACGTTATGTCTGTTGAGCACATGTTTTTTGCTCCGTGTAGTCGTAGCTCACGGGTAGGTCCGGTTGTGCCGATTTTCTGTGCTGTGGTGGCGTCAATAAGGGTGACAGTGGAGCCTTCGTCCAGAAGCGCAAAGGTTTTGATCTGCCGCTTGGGGCCCGACAATATGACCCCCACCACTTTTAACACGGCACTTTCGGTGTGGCGTCACATATTGTGAACGTCTGCCACTGTATTGTTATTTTCATGATAGTTCGGGTTGTGAAGAAGTCGGTGGTGGGGGTATCTGCACTCCCCCACTCCGCACCAGTCACTAACTTTGCAGTATTTGGTAAAATGTTTGCCATTGAGGCATACTCGGCACAATCCGGCACTTTTAACTGTCACAAAACGGGTTTTTATGTCTTTCGCGGCGAAAGTACGACATTCGCTAAGTTGGTGGCCATTTTCACCGCACTGAACACACCCGGCGCGGTTGTCGAACTCGCGAATTTCACTGTAACTGTTTTGCACTTTTTCCCCGCTTCGATTATTTTCTCGATTATTACCAGACAAAATTTGGGGCATTCGATTATTACCAGACAAAATTTGGGGCTTTCGATTAATTTTTGCGAACTGTTGTTTTTCACTAGAATTGTTGTTGTAAACATTGTTTTCCCGCGATAAAAACCGTTCTGACGCGGCAGACGTGTTTAAACTGTTGTCACAAGTGTCACTTTTGTTCGAATTGTTTTTTCGCGAAAACTTTTCTGACGCGGCAGACATATTTATGAAACTTTCACAGGTATCACGTTTTTTAGCACCGTTTTTGCGCGAAAACTGTTCCGTTGTGGCGAGCGTGTGTTCACGGCGTGGGCGGGACCTCGCGGGGTCAACCAAACCGGACTTTGGGATAGCGTTCGCGACGGTTTTCAGGAAGGCGGCAAACTGGCAAATGGTAGCGGAGGCCTCGTAGTGCCGCACTTCCATCAGCCACGCCAACCGCAAGGTGGGCGGCATCTTCCCCGCGATGTCACTGAGCAGCGCTGGATTCGTCAGATAGCCATCATTGTTGAGGGAGCGGAGTGATGCCACCAGGTTTTGAACAGTGCCAGAGAAGTCTGCGATATCCTCCAGAGAGGCTTCAATTGTGAGGTGGGGCAACTTCTTGACTTTGTCCAGCATCAGAGCAGCGAGTGAAGTAGTCCCTCCAAATCGCTGCTCCAGGACTGCCAGGATCTCCGGAACCTGAGCAGGGTCCATCAGAAGGGGGCCGACGGCTTCTCGGGCTTTCCCCTTGAGGGCCCGCTGTAGGCGGATCAAGTTTTCGCTAAACTGTGCCCTCCAGGTGGGCCACTCCAGTGGATCTCCAGAGAATGGAGGCAGGTCCTTGGCCATTGATTGTCTGGCAATAAGGGCCGCCATTCGTGGATCGTCCTCGATTGTGGGACGGGGGCTGTCCTGAGCCCTTGAAGCTCTGATGGCTTCTGTCAGGGCGGAGGCCAGCTGAGCCATGGGACTGCCATCATGCTGAACCCAGGCTCTGGTATGTTGGGCCGTTTCATCCGCCGTAGGTTGGGGCGGGAATCTCGGCATGGAGCTGGTACTGGCTGTGGGCGGGCCATCTGGCCGTGCCGGCACGCCATACTCCTGTTCGCGCAGTGGTACGGGCGGCACATGTCCAGATGGTCCAGATGGTCCAGGCTGTGTCCATGGCACGTCCCACTGCTCCAGCAGTCCGGCAGGTGATCCTGGCATCGGCGCTGGGTACCCCGGGTGGGGCAGAGGTACGGGCAGCACAGGGCCATGAGGTCCAGGCTGCATCAGTACTGGGCATCCCTGAATGGTCCAGGGTGCTGGTTGCGCAGGGCCTGCTGGCTCTTGCTGCGCACGTGATGCGTACCTCTGGTCCACCAGAGGTACAGGTCCGGCTGGCACTTCACGTACGGCTTGCCTCTGTTCTATCAGAGGGGCGGGCGGTACGGGGCCAGAGGGTCCAGGCTGCATTATGTTTGGGCATCCCTGAATGGTCCAGGGTGCCGGTTGCGCAGGGCCTGCTGGCTCTTGCTGCGCATGTGATGCGTACCTCTGGTCCACCAGAGGTACAGGTCCAGCTGGCACTTCACGTACGGCTTGCCTCTGTTCTATCAGAGGGGCGGGCGGTACGGGGCCAGAGGGTCCAGGCTGCATCATGTTTGGCCACCCTGCATTGGGCCAGGGTGGCGAGGGCGGGGGACCGGCTGGCCTTGGCTGCGCCGCTGCTGAGTACCTCTGGTCCACCAGAGGCACCGGGCTCGGTTGGCCGGGCTGCACCCATCCAGGGCTGTACCCTTGGAAGCGCCAGGGTCCTCCTTGAGCAGGGTACCCTTCCAGGAGTACGGGTCCAGATCGGGCAGGCACTGCTGCTGCTGGTTCCTCGTACCTCTGGTCCACCAGAGGCACCGGGCTCGATTGGCCGGGCTGCGTCCATGCTGGTGGTGACCTCTCCGGGAGCTTCGAAGGTCCAGGAGGGGCAGGGGCTGCTGCTGTTGGAGCTGATTGAAGAGCTGCTTTGAGTCTCTCAATGTGCTCGGTTTGACTGCGAAGCTGTTGTCGCAATGACTCCATCGCATCCTCTTGAGATATGGAGGGCGGTGAGTCATGATGTGCAGGTGGTGCCATGTCAGGAGTAGTGCTGGGCGTGGGCATGGGGGTTACGTCAGGCGTGACGTGAACCACAGCCGTGGCCTGAGACCCAGCATCCAGGGCATCTGCAGATGGTGTTGAGGATCCATCGTCTTGGATCCGGCTCGACCGTAAAGTTGGAGACATCCTGGTTGAAGGCGTGTGAGAATCCGGCTCGGAGGACCACTTGTACTGGACGGGAGTCCGCACAAGACTGTAGATTTAGGCGCCGGGTCCAAACCGTGTCTTCAACCGATGAGATGCTCCTTTACGGCCGATGATGATGATAGTAGTAATATTGATGATGAATCTGCCTCCCGCACCCAGTGCTTGGTGAATGTTGGGTACTGGGTGTGCTGTCGTCTCTGCTCGCTTCTGGTGTTGGCGGTTTTCCAGAGGAGGGCCGGCTTGTCTTGAAGAGGTAACACCAGAAGATCTTGGAGCAGAAGACTCGGCGAGGTGAGGCAGATGTTGGGCAGGAGTCACTTGTAGATAGTAAAACGCTTGGTTTCGGTGGTAAAGATGAACTAATTTATTTTCAATTATGTGGCTGCTTATATTTAATTAGCCTGACTCGCACCCGACATTGGGTTTTGAGTCCAAAAGTGGTGGGGGATTGTACCCGCGCCAGATATGTGTTTATATGCCCCGGAAAAATGTCGCATATTCATTTTGCCGGTAGCACACTTGAAGGCAGTCGCTTAAATTTGAGAGTTAGAAAAGATTTTGAGCGCTTACATGAATGATAATTACATAGTTTAAATGCATAGTAGTTATAGGAATGTGTATCTTGACAACTAGATTTTTTGTTTGTCAAGATACGACAAAAAATAAGAAATGTTTGTAAAATAAATGTGTAAAAATGATCTCAAGCGATCAAATTTGTAAAACATGTTAAGTTAGTATTTTTCCGAGGTCCCCCGTAACATAGCGCTCAGAAAGAGATAAGATTCACTATGCTACGAGGTTCCTGGATTTTTGTACACGCAAAAAGGGTAAAAAATATTGTTCAAAAATGGGTTTACATATATGTGAAAAACAGCTTTTTTAATATCTCCTCAGCGGTAGTACATCGAAAATAGTGTTTATTTGACTACCGCCGAGGGGATGAACAAGTAAAATATACATATTTGCAATGTTTAAAAATTGATTTTTCCTAGTAATTTTTACATAGGAAAAATGTTGGACATCGATCCACGCGGCAGGTGAGCCGGCGACGCGGTATCGATGCCGTTCGTAGACAAAGTTTTTCAAGCGGCCGGGAACAAAATGGCCAGTGGCGGGGAGTGATGATTTCGCCAGTGGCGTGGAGTAGGCACATTTTATAAATGTAAAACAAATTTTATGAAATTAAATAATGTGGTCAACTACGTCCGTTACAATAACAGTATACGCTTTCTTACTCGAACGTGAAGGAAACTTGCTTTTCTAGGGACTTGTTTTACCTTTACCTAAGCCGTTAACTTGGCGTTAACATTCTACCTTTAAGGCAGTCCCTCAAGAAATTAAAACTTATTTTGAACATGGTGGGTATCTGTTCCGGAGACGGGAAGGCTGACGAAAACATCGTAAGAAAGGGGAAGGTGTAATAGACACGAGGAAGCGAGGCTAGAAGTCCACAAAACACATTCAAATAACGCCATTTATCGGTGTGAAGTTTTTAAATATATTTTGAGAATGCAGGGCGGTTAGTTCTGTGGAATTCCAGTGGAGAAATAGCTCGATGATTAGTTAGTGATGTATTCTATCGCAACCACGGAAGCGCAGATCGGACAATGTCCCTCGATTGAGCTTATTTGGTTTCGTGGAAGTTTAATTATCAAATCGGCACGTGCTGTCGGTTGCCAAATGATCCGCGGCGCCGGTTTGACATCCTCGGGGCAGCTGCAACAAACAAACGACGTAGAAACATAAATCTTCCCGCTACTAGAAGGTTATCTTGTATATGTTTTAGTGGTTGTCACAAATAGAACGGTTCCGGTTTGAAAATAGAGATACATATAATATATTTAACGAATGGCCAATCAATGCGAAATTATTTCAATATCTTGATCACATCGAACGAGCGACAAATATAAGATTACACAACGTTGGTAATACGTACACCGTTTTAATACGTTTGATTGGTCGATGGCAGAGTTGACAAATGCGTCGGGTTCCCACCCCGGCGTCGTCGGTTCAATTCTTCTGTTGGCGAAGTCCACCATCATTACACAACCAACATTTTTCATTGATTATATTGTCTTTATTTTTTTTAATCCATCGAAAGATTTTTAGAAGCGTAGTCATCCAAATTGTGTCTATGGATATAAAACATAATAGAGGAAGACTGGATGGCTGGTACGAGTGCAGTACCACTGAGTTGCTCCTGACTGCAGCCTTCAGTAAAGTTTGTCAACCTCTAAAAGTCTGTGAACAATAGACTTCGCATAGACAGCCTGTAACACTCACGCTAACTCTGACGGAATAAAAAGGAACTATCCAACACAGCTACCATCTTGATAGGATTGACTGGACACGGAACACACAAACAAATTTACAGACAGGCAAAGTGTTCGCGTTCAAACAGGTTGTTAAATTGTCGCTGATACATTATTGTGGATTCATTAATTTCTTGTCATACCCAGTTGTGAATCGAGAAAATCGGTTTAAATTATCCAACTGAAGTGACTTTCACTTCGGAAAGATCAAGCATGTTTCGAGTTTTAAAAATAAATACTTCGCGAGTTATCCCGTGGCCCACACGATCCAGGGACAAAAATAACCGTTGTAGGTTTAGCGCTGGTGACTAGTGACTAGTGACGCACCACGTGCAGAATTCCCAAGGAAATTCAGAATTTAGCATCGGAAGCAATCGGTACATTCCGGAACACAAATCGGTTTCCTGAAAAACGCATGTTTACCCTCAGACATGTCAGTGCTTATATAAAAAGCTATTATATTTTCGTTTTCAATGATAATGTTTTCAGCTTACGGAGTTCCATGGAAGAAAAATATGATCAAATATTAAATATTTACATTCCGAGCGTCTTACAAGGGCAAAGCAGAGATATTTTACAAATTGTGCGGAACCATTCGGAGTGGAAAAATGCCTATTTTCGTCGTAAAAAAAGATCTGTGGTCCATACGTGAATCTAAGTAAGTGAGACTAGTATATTTAACACCTCCGCTCTATCGCAATGAAGGTCAGGCGCTTCTCTTCTTACGTAAAGTCATTTTTTAATATTAAAATGTATAACCGTCTCATCCCCCGATAATTTGACATGAATTAATGAATTCGAATTAATAAGTTTCCGAAAATTCAAACATCCCCGAAGTTTCACATTACAAAACGTAAAATGTTTTTATGAAGTGAAAGCCCCGCCCTGATTTATAAGTTTAGTAGCTTAGGCTCTGGTTTTCTGAAAGTATATTGCATTTAGCCATATTCATCAATTATATTTCTCCCTTAGGAAATCAGAATCATCATATATTATATTATAATAAGGAATACTAGTATTAACTTAAAGCTAAGTCCTCCATCACGACACAAGCAACATTTTCAGCTTACTGTGGTGGTAGTAGGAGATTTTCAAATATTGTCAGGTTACTCGTAACCCGGGAATGTTTGTCTTTCTTTTATATATATATATATATTACTTATTATATATATAATAAGGAATTCCAGTATTAACTTATTATACTAAGTATTTCCAGTATTAACTTATATTATATTAAGGAATTTTGGAATTAACCTATATTATAAGAAGGATTTCCAGTATTAACTTAAACACAAGTTTAAAAAAAAAATTGAATTCATAGTTAAAACAATTTTCAGAGTTTTCATTTTTCAAAGCCTACTAAAACGATTGAAATCTGACGAGGTACCTACACTTAACGCCGTACTTACCTCGGTTTTGTAAGGCAAATCCCACTAGGGTTGATATTAAATCAACAAATCCCAATTTGAATATTTAACAAGATTTTCAAAACAAATGAACTTCGCTCAAAATTTTCGGCATTCTTATTGCACACGTGTAAGTTCCGTCAAAACCCGCTGACCAATCACAGGGCGTTTAAGTCTCCTACGGATTTCATCGTTTTTCAATGACGAATTATAATTCCTATGTCTGTGAATACCACGTATTACATGCAATAAAAATTATATATTCAGAATCAGCGTTTGTTGATCTATATGAATATATTTGTTTATTATAAAGTGTTAAATGCCGGTAAAAGATTGCGTCCTCAATGACAGTGTTTAGTACAACAGTAGCTGTATAAACACTCGTTAGAGTGCAGTCACGAAACAGAGAAATTCGATATATTTGTCCCGACGCACGAGGAGGGAATTCCCGGCGCGGACGCGTCGCTGGGGGTGGGGGTGGGGGTGAGAGGGAGAGGATTAGGGGTAGGTTCATAACACATCCCGCACACACTAAGTTGACATGCTGTACAGTGTTCATGACGTTTCTCCGGGATAAACACGTGACTGAGGGTTTTATCAAATCACTAATTTACACTCGTTACCAGAGTTATCAACAACTTAATTGTCAGCCCCACCATCGTCGCCATGTCGTCTCACCATCAGGTATTTTGTGTGAAACAGGTTTGCAGTCGTTCCTACGAAAGGTGACGTCATCCAAACCTTACCTCAATAGCCTCACTGGCTTCAGACGATTGGGAGCATTTGGGACTGTTATACGGTATACACATAAATTTAAAAGAACATGCTGTACATATAACATATTAGAGCAGACCGGTGAGAAAACAGGGGAAATTATAATTGCGGGGTTGATAATTGCATGTTAGCTGAATATCGTACAATCTTGAAATCACGAAATCTAACTTTACTTGTCAAGATTATCCTTGAAATCTAACTGACATCTGATTAACCTTAAGTTTTGAGAAACGCATTTCGAATACGGAATTAACAAATTTTCTCGTAAAGAGAAATTATGTTATATGTAGGTACTTTATCTCTTGTCTGAATTTTTGACACATCAGTTCCAATTTTGAAAATCTTTTGGTTGGTGTCTCTTTTCTCAAATGGCATTAAATTCACCATCAACTAAATATTAAACTCACATCTGCGCTGATGATGAGCACTGTAAAGTTGTCCGAAACGTTGGCTAAAGAAGGAGATAGCGCAACACGGCATAACACCCCAAAAACAAATAACAAAAAAAAGTAAATATTACATCAAAAAAGCAATTGGGAACATTTCACAACTTTCAAATCTACTTATCTCCATTCCTCTATACTTGAAGTAGGTCAAAAGCCCAAACTAGTTAGTACTAGATGCATACATGTCTATTGTTTATATAATGGTTGTCCCGCTAGCCTGGTTCCCTCGTTACCCAGTTGCATAGCAGTTCCCTGTTCGCGCTGGTGTAGTGGTGTAACTCCGAATTAACAGACACTGGTGCAAACACACCCCATTGGGAGAACTGAAGTACCAGTGCTGTATCCTAAATCATATTATTTATTTATTTATTCACGCTTTGAAGGTTTTTACGTGTAAACTTGTAACTCTTTATGTTATAGGTAAGTTGTACTGACTGGACTACTACGAGTATTTATTCAAAATCTCAAATAGATGGATATAATGTATTAGGTATACCATATGCTAATATAATTAACTGTGTAAGCTAATACCCGGGAAAAGGGAATAATCAAATCAAATTGACGGCTTTATGTTATTATAAGTTATTTAAATACAACTTATTATTTTATTAAAAAGACAAATAATATAGTTTACATCAATTTATTTTTATACAGGTTGTCCGGGGGTAAAGTGCACTAACTTCGGGAGGTGATTCTACATGATGGTAGAATTAAAAAAAATATTGTCATTTTTACATGTACTAAAATGTGGAACCACCACCCGAAGTTAGTGCACTTTACCCCCGAACACCCTGTATATACAATCTACAATATTCACTTGTTCAGAGTTTAATGTATACCCATGTTAAAATTAAATATAGATCACCTTTGGAGTGGGATGGTAGAGGACGGGGGGAGGAGTAAGAATGGGGAAGTTAATTAGAAATATGAATTATAAAGAAAGACTGGTTTAGTGGTAAAATATTTAAAAAGAGGTTTAAACCCAATACGTTTAATCCATTTAAGTGGTGTCAACAAAGTTATTTGTCTTTGTAATGAAATAAATAATGCAATCACAAAGTTATAACCGGTTAGAAGAATTTATTTTATTTATTTATTAATTTTCGGTATATCGACAGTTTACATTTATTTCAGATTGTACATATGTATTATATAGCCAAAATAAAACCAATTATGGATTTCCTCCTTGTGACTTTACCTCTATTGAGGCAGCATAATAAGGAATATGAATTCAAAAATCTATACAAAACAAAAAATTAGAAAACGATACATTTATAGCCATGGATAGAGGTTGTAGATATAAATCAAATCATAATAGAAATATAAACAATAGAAACATAACATTATTCACAAACCATCAGAGAAATATTCTTTTATGGACCTCTTGTATTTGGTAAGTTCGCAATTGAAAATATTCACCTTGGATAATACGCTAATGTAATTGTTTTAAGTTACGTCAAGTTTACGTCTGTCCTATTACCGCGTACCCATTGGTGTATCGTACTTTTGTAGATACGGGTACCAGATATATTATAACAAACATTGGAACTTTTACTGTTTGGCTCGCGCTTCGGTTCTCAAATATATTCGTAGCATTAGACAAATATTTCCTTTTTCCCATTTTTCCCTGGGCCACTAAACAAACATATTCTGACTTATAGCAATCATAATAATTAAAATTTATGCGTTTCTTCAAATGAGGGACGGAACCTATTATCATTTGAATACATTCAGCTTGTGGTGCGACTGGTCGCACACCGCGCACCATTATAGTCTTAGTCAGTGGGATGAATGAATTATCTGAGCCGGCGTCTTCGGGACTTGGATCGGTTCCAGCAGTGACCCAATACTTCACACCATACCTACCTACATTTACGTTTTCATAGTCTGTCACCAAAATCTACAAATTTTATAAAACTAAATTAAATTCGTGAGAGTTTTTTTACGGTAATTCCACGAGGGAAGCCCGAGGGAAAATAATTTCCTTCAGGGTCTATATGATCTTTGAGGATGTTGTATGGAGGGTGTTTTTAAGGAAAGAAGAAGAAGATGTTCTGGGAAGGAAAGGGGTATGAGGGATGGGTCAGTATTTCCAGGGGTGCCTGGTGTATGATTCCATCCCTTCCACTGCGATGCAAAGCATCCACCACGTAATAAAAAATATGTTTGGCAGGTACTAAAAAATATCTTGACATAATAACATACAACTTTCGCCCGAGTCTCAAAACTTTTTATTTACGAATCTTTGGCATAACGGGCCTACGTCATCTTTGGGGATGCTGTGTCGAAGAACTTTTTAAGAAGATGAAGGAGTAAACAATGTTGCGAGAGGGAGGAAACATAGGAACCGGCAAACGGTTCCATATCCGAACAGTTGAAAATGTTGAAACGACTCGTTCTCATGTGACAAATTTGAATCACGTACAAATGTTGGGCGGGCGTTTGGCGTATCATTGACATACCGGTATGATGCCTGTACTCTTCTAAAGATTGAAATTAGTTTGATAAGATAGAGTCAAAGGGTTTTTTCAAGTATGTTGGGATCCATACCAGAGGTGGCTGCCAATTTCAACAGTGGGGCATGACTTGTACAGGGTCTTAGAGTAACAATATAGCGTGCCCTGTACAGTGTACGGTAAGACCAACTACTGAGAGGCTATCTTGACTCTGGCTTCGATGCATATTGAATATCATTGAAAATGTTAACAGTTTAAATGATATTTCTAAACTCTATAGCGCACGATAGAAATATCGTAGAGAGCTGAACAGTTGCGTTAAGTTAGAAATGCTAGTCAGAAAAATGCTATGTATTTTTTCGATAGAGCTTTCCGTTTGAGAATTCTTGAAGCTTTTATTATAAATCATGGTGTTTTATGTTATTATTTATAGTTTGGCAATTTCTTGTTGAATTTGAATCTTGTTGAATTGAGAGAATTCGTTTTTATCCTCGCGATAAATGAACAGGCCATCAATTTAAGAATGTTTTATCGAATGAAAATATATCATGACATAACAATAAAAATATTAATAATAACAAAAACAACACGACAAAATACACTATTCCACTGCAACACACATAAGCGCAATTACATTACGAACTCCCCAATACAACGGTTTCACACTATGGGAAACCAATACTTGGTGATATACAGGGTGTCCGGAAACTCGTAGTACAAGCGGGAAACTGGTGAATCTACATCACATTTGGAGTCGATTTTCTAGTATATTTTTTTTGATTTGAGCTTTCGTTATCGAGTAAATCGAGTTAGAAGTTCATTTTTTTTTTTTTTTTTTAATCAAATTCTTATAAATTATTACTGAAGATCAAAGTACCCAACTAATTAAAACTATTTGAAAGTAAAACAAATGAAGAAACTCGGATTTGAAGCATTATTTTGAAATCACCCTTCATTTAATCCGGTGTAATCATAAAATATTTCTGCTCTGCAGGGTTAAAACATCTGTTGTTCAACCCTAAACACCAGAAAAAACTTTAACCCAAAAATAGCCGAAAAATATATTTTTTTGGTTTTTTTTTTTTTTTTGTGAAAAAGCTCAAATCAAAAAACTTTATGTTTTTTTGGGTTCCCCATGTGGTGTAGATTCTCCAGTTTCCCGCTTGTACTACGAGTTTCCGGACACCGTGTATAATGAGGTGATTAGTCGATATATTTAATATTAACTTTGCGAATTTTGTGGATTACGTAAAAGACTTATTTTAATACTATTCCTAAATGGAAGTTATATTTTTGTAAACCAGTCAAATCGCTGTATTTTTAAATTTATGTTCTTGTTATTTTTAATTTTGTTTCTTGCATATATTATTTTTTAATGTAATTTTATTTTTATTATTTATTTTATTTATTTATTTATTTAATTTTTAAAAAACATGACATAATACATTGTTACAGCGATTCTTGGCTGTCCAACTAGGATATCACCCGTTTTAGGACAGACAGAAATAGGTAGATCCATCAAAAGCGACTCTTGTTTAGTCCAGTGTATTAACTTTACTTAGTTCTTCTTATTCTTATAGTGTATTGACTGTACTTAGTCACATGCAGCTGAATCAAAGTTATAATTTAATTAATATAATATATAAATATAAGAGTTAGTGAGTTCTGAATGATGTGTAGGAATTTTTTGTGATGTTTGTGTCAATGTTTGATGTATGAAACACGTATTATTGTACGTTCTGAAAGTTATTTGTATGGTGAGAATCTTGAATGCTAAAAATATACTAAAAACAATAAAATGGCCTATATCATGGTAAGAACTTATGATGGAGAGAGGTTGATGCTGAAAATAAGTTACAATGAAAAAATGAAGAAAAAGAAAATTTATAAGATCAATTACATAATGAATATATAGAGATATGATTTTGATCTTGTGTGGGTATTTGGAGTGAGGTTTTCTTTCTAATCTATGAAAATTTATATAAGTATATTGTTACCCATTGACAAATGACTTATGATAAAGACAGTTGCTATTGCAAAATGAAAGTAAAATACATAAAAGTGAGTATAAGATATTATTTTTTTATCAGATATGTATGGCTTTACTGAGAGCATGGGATTAAATATAATTTCATACCATAATAATAATAATAAAAAATGAGAAAACATTTTTTTGACGATGTAGTATCCTGTCGAAAAAATTGTTACGACTAGTGAAAAAGCCCGGAAATGAAATTACTATTACAAAATTTTCCCTATTAAAGTAAATTAAAACCAAAAAAATTAAAAGACGATGTAGTGACATATTGAAGATAGTGGCGTGACTCGTGAAAAAGCCAAGAAAGGAAATTATGATTACAAAATTAAAATTTCTGAAAATTAAATGAATTAACATCCAGTGCTTACATCATTTATCAAGAGAACATATAATAACACTAAAAACAATGTGCATATGATTTTGCAGTATGTATGTTTACAAGATTTAAATTCTATTAAAATAGGAATGACGTAATAACTTTTCACTGTAATATAAGAGCTGAGTGGATAACTAAACTTGCAATGAGAACATTTAAAAATACCTTCTTTAGTAGCTTTAATAATGGAGAGAACAAATTAAAAGTAACAAATGAATAAACATAAGGTAAGTACTTCTATTGGAATTGATTTTATATGATAAATGATTTAACATCCAGTGCTCACATAATTTATCAAGAGAAACATAATATTATAATAAACTAAAAACAATGTGCATATGATTTTGCAGTATGTATGTTTACAAGATTTAAATTCTATTAAAATCGGATGACGTAATAGCTTTTCACTGTAGTATAAGAGCTGGGTGGATAACTAAACTTGAAATGAGAACATTTAAAAATACCTTCTTTAGTGGCTTTAATAATGGAGAGAACAAATTAAAACTAACAAATGAATGAACATAAGGTAAGTACTTCTATTGGAATTGATTTTATATGATAAATGATTTAACATCCAGTGCTCATATAATTTATCAAGAGAAACATAATATTATAATACACTAAAAACAATGTGCATATGATTTTGCAGTATGTATGTTTACAAGATTTAAATTCTATTAAAATCGGATGACGTAATAGCTTTTCACTGTAGTATAAGAGCTGGGTGGATAACTAAACTTGAAATGAGAACATTTAAAAATACCTTCTTTAGTGGCTTTAATAATGGAGAGAACAAATTAAAACTAACAAATGAATGAACATAAGGTAAGTACTTCTATTGGAATTGATTTTATATGATAAATGATTTAACATCCAGTGCTCATATAATTTATCAAGAGAAACATAATATTATAATACACTAAAAACAATGTGCATATGATTTTGCAGTATGTATGTTTACAAGATTTAAATTCTATTAAAATAGGAATGACGTAATAACTTTTCACTGTAATATAAGAGCTGAGTGGATAACTAAACTTGCAATGAGAACATTTAAAAATACCTTCTTTAGTAGCTTTAATAATGGAGAGAACAAATTAAAAGTAACAAATGAATAAACATAAGGTAAGTACTTCTATTGGAATTGATTTTATATGATAAATGATTTAACATCCAGTGCTCACATAATTTATCAAGAGAAACATAATATTATAATAAACTAAAAACAATGTGCATATGATTTTGCAGTATGTATGTTTACAAGATTTAAATTCTATTAAAATCGGATGACGTAATAGCTTTTCACTGTAGTATAAGAGCTGGGTGGATAACTAAACTTGAAATGAGAACATTTAAAAATACCTTCTTTAGTGGCTTTAATAATGGAGAGAACAAATTAAAACTAACAAATGAATGAACATAAGGTAAGTACTTCTATTGGAATTGATTTTATATGATAAATGATTTAACATCCAGTGCTCATATAATTTATCAAGAGAAACATAATATTATAATACACTAAAAACAATGTGCATATGATTTTGCAGTATGTATGTTTACAAGATTTAAATTCTATTAAAATCGGATGACGTAATATCTTTTCACTGTAGTATAAGAGCTGGGTGGATAACTAAACTTGAAATGAGAACATTTATTTCAGTTTTGTCAAGCAACTAGCCTACAATGATATAATAACAGAACTTGAATAGGACTTTCACAGAACCCGAAAATGAACGTTGAAATTTGATGAATTGTTCAAATTCTCCGAAACAACCCTTCCTTAAAAATACCTTCTTTAGTGGCTTTAATAATGGAGAGAACAAATTAAAACTAACAAATGAATGAACATAAGGTAAGTACTTCTATTGGAATTGATTTCTTTCTTATGTTTCAAAAGTGTCATTAAAATAGTACCACCTACATGTAAAAGCCCTCTGGGCGTTAAATAAATAAATAACACTTGTTCTAACAACATGATAATATATTCGTTAGTTTATCAGGAAACCTGTTCATTCTTTCGAAAGGCGAAGAGGTGATTGTTTTTCTTAGAAATTGCTAATTTGCTAAATGAAATAAGGTATTCAGTTTCTGCTGAACACGTCACGTACGCCATTCATTTGTTATTTGTGTTTGCCATTTCACCTTACTTGATTCCATCTCGCCTTTCATTAATAATGCTATAAATTAGAACTCGTCAGAGCAATTAGGTCGGACGTCCAGCATTCTACACTCTACATCCACATGTAGCACTCCCTCTGTAACGGTAGTGGGTAGTGTAGCACTCTCCGCATGTATTGTAACATTCAGTACCTACTCAATAGTGCACTCGAGAAACATCGAAATGGTAAATAAGGTTTCTGAAACTTTTTCACAACCGCAAGGCTGATTGTATTTATAAATCGGTATGGGTACCGCCGCCCCGGGAACCATTTATTGGATAACCAACACCCCTGTAATAGGTCACCTCAAGTTTGCCACCTAATGCATGGCGGGTCGGTCAAACATGTCTCTAGTGAGACAGGCGCAGTAAAAAATAAATGTAAATTCTACTTATGTAGATATGCCCAGTAAATTGAAAAAATTAAATTACAAAACATATACACCTTACTAAAGAAAAACCACTTCATATTCGTTTAACGATGTTACGCATTATATAAAGAATGTCAAAGTGAAAATTCAAGTCTGTACTAATACAAAAAATTTATAACTCTATGTTATCAGATAACACATCTGCCCTGATGATGGACACTGCAATGCTGTCCGAAACGTTGGCTAAAGAAGGAGTTAGCGCAACACGGCATAACACCCCAAAAACAAATAGCAAAAATTCTTTTGGCCGTGAAAATCTTAAATCATATCTATAACTCTGTTTTTTTTTTAAATTGGTAACAATCATAGACATATGAATATTAATAAGTCTATGGTAACAATGTTTTATGCGACTTCACGCATGCGCATTATGAAATTATTTAAGCGCGAAAGCCGCGGTTGAACGCTGTTTTTATGTCTTCTTGTAATATCTTTACCGATAGTTTTTTGCTCATAAAATGATCAATTTACTAATATATTCGTGTAATTCAACAAATTTGCAAATTATTTGTGCCATTTATCGTCAGTATTAGAAAAGTAATTATATAATGATAGCATGACGGCCGGCATAGTCCAGTGGTAACGCATTGGACTGCCATTCCGAAGGTCGCGGGTTCGAACCCGGCGTGCGCAAATAAATTTTATTTGATTAATTTGTGTTATTTCACAATTAATTAATTAAAATAATATATAGTATATTTGCGGCACGTTCCAGAGTGGAAGATACTACCAGTATCGCCCTGGTGTAAGACCACCATTCAGAATTGAAACGTTGCTCCAAATGGCTTTAGCCGTGTTTAGTGACTAGATCTGAATAGCCAGGTACTTCCCCACCTTCCTCTTTCCCTTCCCCACTTACCTTCAGCCTCACAACATCCCCCAATTGGGGATGCCATAGTCTCACTGGCTCCAGACGGGAGCAGTTGGGACTCTTGTGAGGTATTCACTGTAAAAAAAAAAAAAAAATTGTAAAATCTTCTTTCATGTTATGTCATAAAAATAGGTTAAACCGTTATGTCAGTATTCAAAATTGATTTTTATGGTCCATATTTTACAAGAACTTCTTTACAGTGATATGATATGTACTTATAACATAGATGCCTAATGCACGTGTTGGTAATCATGTATCGAGGAAATAAACGTTTTAAAATATGCAATTTTAGTTTTTTTTTCATGTTATTTCTAGGAAATTAAAAGCAATTTCATTTTTTTTTGTATGAACGAGATAAAAAGTGAGGTGACAGTTTTCTTGCAAACTCCTTAAATAAAACTTGTGTTTTTTTTTATTTCGATTTCTAAAAAATGTTTGTGGTATGCTTTTGTTCATGTTTGAAATTAAAATGCTACTCTTTTTAAATATTAAAGTATATTTCAAGTACAAAAATCTGAAATGATTATTATATCAAGTTAATACAACAGATAAACAACCCCCTGTGACAGGATAATGTATCTTTCCGTGAACTATTTTACGTCAGTTTCTCTTTTACGTTTCAATTAGTAAGGTTTTCACACGGTCGTTCATCAATTAAATAAAATTTATTTAAGTTTTTTAGTAAGACCCTTAGACACTAGACACGTTGCAAAGATCTCAAAGTGGCATATTCATCTTCGTCGTACATGAATTTACTGGAAACGTAGGTGTGTTTGTTGTTTGCCACATTTAGTGTTAATTTTGTGAAACAATAACGTGTCTATATGTTTGTAAGGTCACTGGTAAAAACAGAGTTAATGTATCTAACTTTTACAACCTCCGTAGTAGTGAGAGGTCGAGGGTTCGAAACCAAGCGATGGCAATTTGCACAGCGTTCCTGAGTTTCGTGAATATGTAATTATGTATATATATAGGACACGTCATACGGCTTACAATTAAAAGGACGAACATTGTTTTAAACTACAGGAAAGGGTTTTATTAACAACTTACTCTGATTACTGACGACTGATTACTGACGACTGATTACTGACGACTGACGACTGACGACCGACAACCAGCATAAATCTTAACTAAATGCAAAATGAGATAGAAATGCCAAAGTTTTTATTTTCACCCGTAGCAATGGCACTCAATGGAAATTACTTTTGAAAAGAAATAAAACGAGATTGATTATTCAATATTTTAAAAGGTTAGAAAACGGCATTTTTGAAATATCCGCCATGTAAGGAAGCGCAACACGACATAACACCCCAAACATCAATCACGATAAAACCGTGAAAATCTAAAATCCCAACGATGACCAAGTCTTTGACGGTCATTCACCCTGTTCATGCTACAGGACAATACATTAAGTGTTTTTATAAAAAGCAAGTATACCACTCCCGGACAGCTATTGTACGCCACTCATCTAAACCAACTGTTTTATACTAAATCTACCCCCGCCTCGTATTCAGCCTTCCATCCCCTTCCACTCCAGACGGTCAGGCTCCAGATACTTAACTGCCCCATAAAATAATCCCGCTTGTTAATAATATGTTTACATCAACTCCGACTAGTACAGATCTTCCTCTCCGGCAACTATCCCAGCTCATTATAGACTAACAATATTAATAGACTATTAATTACAACCACTTGATAAAAGAAAATTATAGACAGCCCTGATTTACTGAGCCTAATCACCTTCAACATACCAACTAGAATTACTCGATATCAGGACTGAGTCATTTAGATACTCGCTTGTATCTAGAGATTACACGCAGATGGCAATACTTTCGCAGAATTGTAGATGCGTTCAACTGCATGGAATACAGTTACAAAAAGGCTATAATAACACACTTAAATAAATAAGTATTCTTCTACACGGGTTATATATATATAATTTTAAATGCAAATTTTACTTCATGATTACTGTTCCACTAAATTATAATACACTAGCTGACGTGTACCCGACGCTGCTAGGGGTTGTTCTTAGGAGATATACATAGGTATATGCTTTTGCCAGACTTTTCTGTAGGCCTTTTTAAGATATACAATTCCGTTGTACATTATTTTGATGCATCTCATAAAGTTTAGCCAGCTTTAGCAATGTAAGACTTGATTACAAAACATCGACTTTTCTCTACTTTCTATAAACGTAATAAGAAGGTTTTATATGCATAAACCTTTCAGAAGAAATTTTCTAAATGATAAAAGCTGTAAAAGCCCCGAAAAAGGGCGTTAATTAATTAATAAATAAATAGTAAATAGATGGTGAAAACCCTATGAAAATCCGTTCCGTAGTTTAGAAGAAATAAGCGTACAAACAGACAGATAGGACAGCGGCTTTATTTTATACTATTTCGAGATATCACATATTTGTAAAAGCCCGTTTGGGCGCATAATACTAATAAATAACTTCATCTATGTCTGTGCGATGGGTGTTAAAAATGTACACTGGGGGGTTTCTATAGATTGCATTTACGCAGTGAACTGCCATAAAAATAATAGTAAAATAATACAAAATTTTTATAATAATTTTACTTAACAGCGCGCCATTCGTTCCATTGAAAAATCCACCCGTAATATGTGCGGTATGAATTCAGCGACTATGGGACTATCCGTTTTAAACTATAGTTCATACAGAATATTGTGGTGGCGCTTCAACGTAAACCGTGGGCACCTACCTGGCTGCTAGTTGCTAGCTGCCTGGGTGCGCTAAGACTGAGATTTCTTATCACCAACTTTGTACGTACCACTTTTTTTTCTTATCTTGTTAATTTTTAATTAAAAAAAACTAACAGTTTCTTGTTTTAATGGTGGTTTTCGTATTTATATTTCGTATTTTGGTAAACGACGGCTACATTATATTCATTAGCAACAAAATTGGTATCTTTAGTGCAGTGATTTGATTAAATTCCTTTAGATCTGGGGAAAATATATAATATAATTAATAGAAAAAAAAAGAAAAAAAAAAGAAAAAGAAAATTAATAATTATAATTAATTAATTATAATTTTCTTGGAAAAGACCAACATACGATTTATTAATAGATAATAGATTTATTCTCACTTTTTAATATACGATTGAACCACCAATGAAAGACTCATTATTGTTTGCGCCTGTACAAAGACAATACGAGTATGAATAAATGGTTTATTCCGTATAAAACTCAGTTCTCAGAAAGGCATGCAAGAACTACATTGTATCGGTGATTTAATCCAATATTGTATTTGTAAGCCTAGTAAAATAAATAAATTATCTTCATCTACGAACGCGTGGATTATAACGTACGTCACGTTTACCCTTAACTAGAATAAGGGGGAAGAACTAGAAATACGAGTCACGAATGGTCTGAATTCTACTTTGAACTTCTGTAGCTAGAACGGCGGAAATTTAGTGAACCCGCCATCCGGTTGCCGAGGTTGTGAGGCGGATAAAGGAAGAGTGTTCCTAATGATTGCTGCTAACATCAGCCACAAACGTGTACAAAGAAGCAACGTATTAGATGTTAAATCAAAATACAAACTAAGCGAAAGAGAGCACTCTGAATAAGCCTTTAAAAGTTTTAAAAATTGAATTATTCAGTTTTCAATCTCAAAATTTCAAACTGTCAAATTCGAGAGTCAAGCACAACCTCACATCTGAATTTAATTATTACAAAATCGGAGTAACTTAGTGGTCCAAAGTAATGAAAAATATACAACCTGTACCACACTCAAATGAAAATCTTAGCATTATCAAATGTTTACTTTTTTTCATGAGTGCCCAAATAAAAAGTGATTTTCTGTGCGGTTTACAAAACGTTCTTAATTACACCTTTATAATTGTTATTTCTCCGCGTTCGGTCATGCTCTATTTGGATGTTTGGAGGAAGTGAGGGTGGCAATTTTGCTACCCGAAAACGTGCATTTTGACTCGCAAAAGTAAAACTACGATTACACTGGACAATTTTCTTTTTTTTTGTAATTAGAATTTCTTTGCAGTGATTTATTTTGGGGTAAAAATAAATCAATACAATAGAATTGCTTTGTTTAAAAACTTGATTAGGGCCCCCAAATTTGGGCGGTATGCGCGTAAGACACGGTTTGCAGTTTTTTAAATGAGGTGCTACATTTTAATATCAAACTGTAAAGCACTAACTGCACATTTATGATTAGAATGCATTGCATTATCTGTGCTAATTAAATTATCGCAATGATATTTCGGCGGCATTTTTCATATCTTTAACATCGTAAATAATCGTATAATCTAAATGGAGTTATCATGTAGTTATTTTTTACATTCGGCGACCTTAGATACACGTATTAGAGATAATCTCTAATACGTGGATTCGTGTTAATTCTTTCATTTATTGTTGGGAAATTACAGTATAAAACAAAGCCGCTATCTGTCTGTCTGTGCGCTTAGTTCTTCTAAACTTATTGATATTGATAGAGGTTTCACTATCACTTAGAGAATTTCTTCCGGAAGGTTTATATACATATATAATACATGCATATTGTAGTTATAAACAAGTCTGTAATCAACGCTAGATACGAAATTGAACATCTTAAAAAGGCCTTCAGAACACTCAGGAATGGCATATTTCTATCTCCTAAGGACAATCCTTAGCAACGCCGGGTACACCTCAGCTAGGGCGAGATAATTTAACCGCTTCGCTTATTATGAAACCAAGAAATCAGTAATAAGACTAATAAATTATCAGTTTCGACTTTCTGCTTGAATCTTCAACCTTCAGACTGCAGCTCGGAACTACACTCGTAACAGTCAATAACATAATAATAACAGTAACAGTCAATAAAATAATAATAATAATATTTGACACGTCAAAAATATTTCACCAATAAATGAAGATATTATATGTTACGAAGCCATCTAGTGAGAAATTTAGCACTAACAAAGCCTTTCCTACAAAAATAAAGTTGGTTGTTTAGAGGTGGAAAAAATATAATGTACAGTAATTGTTGATTGAGGTACTAGTACATATTGAATCATTTGGCGGGTTGGAAATAAGCCGACATAGCTCAGTGGTTACGGAGCACCTGACCGGACATCAGAAGGCACGGGTTCAATTCCCGTTGGCGGCATTTATTTTTATTCGGGAGACTAATTATTACTATTATATTGTAATCTATCTTTATTTATTTCTTCGTTTGTACTCTATAGATTTATAGAATCCAAAACTGCTGGACCGATTAAGCTGAAAATGTGTTCTTGTTATTTAGTCCAGGAGTCTTTAGTTAGTAGTTTGGAAGGTAGAAGAACACTTAGGCATTATTTCTGCACGGGAATTAAATGAGTCGAATTAAATTCGATATGAATGGTAGAAAGATAGATGGTAGAAAAAATTGAGGATGACACCAATCAAATAATTATTTGTGGTAGAATGAGGAGTACGTCATGAGCGAAAAAAGAGGTGTAAGAAGAATGTACTATGTGGAAGAGATAGTAAAATATATTTTCTCCTTATTGAATCAATTAATCAACTAGCAATCCGGAGGTCAATATTGTCTGGCTTACTTTTGCAAGTAATGCACGTGTTCAGAAAATGGCTACAAAATGGCCATCCTCACATTTGAAATCTTACATAGAACAATATTCCTCCAAGAACAGATCAGCTGACTGAGTGTGTTTATACAACGCTTTGTAAACCACACAAAAATTAGAAATTTGAAAAAAGTTTTCTTTTGCTTCATTTTTTACCCCCCAGTGTTTCGCGGTATGAGCGTAGAACACGGTGAATATCGTATATTTGCGACACGTTCCAAAGTGGAAGATACTCTCAGTATCGCCTTGGCGTAAAACCACCATTCAAAACTGAAACGTTGCTTGAAGTAGTTTTATCCTTGTTTGGTGACCAGATCTGAATTGCCAAGTACTTGCCCACCTTCCCCTCCCCCATCTCCTTCCCCTCCTCGTTACCGTCCGCTCCCAGATGTTTAGGGGTTTAGGAGCAGTTGGGACTCTCGTGCGGTAATTACATTTAAAAAAATCTACTGGAATTTAATGGAAAAATATACATAAAATTGCGGCGACATGTATTATTTTTTTTAGAATGTGAATACTTGAAAGCTCCTTATTTGATGAAAGATAGTTATGGTTAGTAATAATAATTTTTATAAAAATATTTATAAAGATATTTATGATTATAAAGATAGTTATAGTTATAACGATAGATAGTTAATTAAATTTCAGACGAAATAACTGCCCAAATTTCATGAAACTAGAGTTCGCAATTAGAGTTCTTGTTTGGCAAAAATCGGATTTCCGATTTCGTCTATTTCTTTGTCAACCGGTGTCAATGTATTTTCTACCTTTTCGGTGAAATATGATATAAATGAATTGAGGACGAAACTGGTAAGTCCCAACAAGCGTTATCGATACTGATGTCGTCTCCTAGGCCCTAGACAAGATAATTGTACCATACAATATATCTATCTATATTTGAAAACATTTCACGTTTCAGTGATTTTCATCATTTTCAGTGAGTAGGTAAAGAAAAATATAGTCTATTTCGGGCAAACAGACACGCCCAGAATACACTTCTCTTGGTGGCAAAAGTATATCGGCATTAAACTGAAAATCATATTAAAATGTCGCTTTCTGAAAAAATGACATGCAGCGAATTTTTGTGAATTTCGCACCAGGGCCGGATTTACTCTGGAAAAACTTCTTTGTTATTATTATTGTAGAAAGCAATCACTTTGTGGTTTGACATATTTAATAAAATCAAATACTTTTTTGTTTTAAAACCACGATATTTATTAATTTAAGAACCGACCGGTTTCGCTTTACTTAAGCATCATCAGGGTACAAATTAATACTAAACAAGAAGTACATAATGTGTGCATATATATAACAAAATATAGAGGGAGACAACATGATACAAATATATTATAGAGGGAGACAACATGATACAAATATAAGCAACACAAAGACGGTCATAAAATACATTAACATAAGTGCACAAGTAATGGAAAAAACGGAAAAAACCGCCAGATAATTATGTAGACCATTAGTCTATTGGTTATACCAATAAATCGGGAGAAACAAAGCATCAACTGGCATGGTGGTAAGGAGGTAAGGAGAACTGGGAATTTTTTATGGGTTTATTGGAAACAGACTTAATATTGGACTACTTGATATGTCTAATTGATTATTAAGTATCTGACTTTTGGTTTTTACAGCTTTTTTAATTTCTAGTGCCTCTAAGTTGTTTAGTCTGTTACCATGCCCGTTTTTATGTAAGATGTTAGCACCGGTGCTATGACAGAATGTATGATCTTTGAATTCGCAGAATGTATGATCTTTGAATTCGCAAATCATTTGATCGATAAATAAATGCGTGTAAATAAATGCGTCATTACTATAAGGATCACAAAGAAAATGCCATTAAAACTTATAAATAAATGCGTCATTACTATAAGATCTTAAGGAAAATGCCATTAAAACTTACTTTATGATCTTTATCTTTGGTATATTTAATTTTAACTTGTTTACAATAATGGTTTACATTCACATTTCGTCAGATATCAATATTACTTTAACGTAAAGCACGTCGTATGTACCTAATATCAAACCACAAGAAATAAACCGATAAATATACCTACTATCAAACCACAAAAGATAAACCGACCTACTATCAAACCACAAGAATTAAACCGACAAATGTACCTACTATCAAACCACAAAAGATAAACCGACCTACTATCAAACCACAAGAATTAAACCGACAAATGTACCTACTATCAAACCACAAAAGATAAACCGACCTACTATCAAACCACAAGAATTAAACCGACAAATGTACCTACTATCAAACCACAAAAGATAAACCGACCTACTATCAAACCACAAGAATTAAACCGACAAATGTACCTACTATCAAACCACAAAAGATAAACCGACCTACTATCAAACCACAAGAATTAAACCGACAAATGTACCTACTATCAAACCACAAAAGATAAACCGACAAATATACCTACTATTAAACCACAAAAGATAAACCGGCAAATATACCTACTATCAAACCACAAAAGATAAACCGACAAATATACCTACTATCAAACCACAAAAGATAAACCGGCAAATATACCTACTATCAAACCACAAAAGATAAACCGACAAATATATCTACTATCAAACCACCAAAGATAAACCGACAAATATACCTACTATCAAACCACAAGAGATAAACCGACATACATACTTTTGCTGAAATTGATTTTGATTGATTTTTTTTTAAATTTTGAATCCCTTTCTTGAGCGAATATCAAAAGTCAAAAGATCAGATGTAAATTGGTGGCATTTAAGTCATCGTGTACGAAAAGCTGTTGGAAGAATAACTCGGTCCCTTGTGCAGTCCTTTCAGTCGTAAGAATCCGGGCCTGGGTCAACCGAATCGGCGTGTTATCTCCGGTTACGCGATCAGCACCGTCTTGTATTTATATCTCGGTGAGTATTCCGGCTTCTATTTGCGACTGTCCGCACCCCGCACCCGCACCCCGCACCTGCACACCCGCACACTGCGCACTGCAAACACTCGCACCCACGCGCCGCGCGTCACACGTCACGGGTAGAGCGGTGAACGGTATGCCGTGGACATCACGCTTTATATTGTGACCGGCTAGCGGCTAGCGCCTAGCGGTCGTGCCAATTGCCTCAGCCAGCTCCACGTGCTCGTTTCTGGGATGTTCCCCATCTCTGCAGGTATCCACGTTCACTTGATAACATTAATGCAGGGCCTGCATTAGCCAAACGGCGCCTGGCGCAAGTAAAAAACCTCAAGGGCGCAGTGTTTGATGTTAGGTATTTTCGGCGCCCGGAGGGCACTGCTCCAGCGACGTCTGCACAGGACCGGCCCTGCATTAACGTTAACAACGGTCAGCTCTTCTTCACATTGAGTTGTTTACAACTGTCTGACCATAGCGAATCCTAAGATACTTTGGACACGTTGCTCGCTAAACATAGAACTCAAACCTGGTCATGGTCAGTTAGGCAGGAGAAGCTGAGGAAGTTCACCGATGTATTGGAGTGATCAATTGATCTGAAACTAGAGTGTCTCCTCCACTCCTCCCGGCGGCGCAGGAAGCGAGGAGTGGAGGAGCCTTGTCCACCACGGAAATTGGAGTTGGGTCGGCAATAAAGACACAACTAAACACGAAGAGTTATTCTTCCTATTGACTATTGAGCATTTAACATCCCGGCTTCGAACCCAGTAAATTTGCACGTTCAGAGTGGTAGATAGACCCAGTGAGCCCCGATGACGCTGCACGGAGAAATATGAATATTGCTGACAAAATTAAATTCCTGTTAAAAATAGGACAGCAGGCCGTTTCCCAATAAAATGTCAGTACGTTCCGAATATATCGGAACACGAGTTCATGCAACTACGTTTTCCCTGTGATTTTGTGTTCAGTCGACAGATCTTGTATAACAGCCGGTGCAACGATCTGCGCTGTCGCTAATGGCCCGTACCGCAAACACTCTGAATAATATTACTATCATTTCTAGCGCGACAGAAGAAAATATCTTCCAAATGCTATTTATCCAACTGTGAGATAATTTATTCGCTTTAATATTATTTTTCAACCGGAAACTCTTTATTATAATCTGACGAAAATCCCAACAGAACGTTGTCATTTCTTTGTATATTTACTTAAAGGTAATTTTCAAAAACAAAACATTCAGCTGTTTTGTTATACTGGTAAAACAGAATTATGTGGAAAAAGTACTAGTTTGCTTTGCAGGACCATATATTAATGTTGATGATGAGATTTTATTAATTTGAAATAATTGGATCTGTTGTCCAATGCGTATAGATTAATATTTACTTTTAAATTGATTTTTATTATCTTCACTGTAAACAGTATCGGGCTCAATACTGATCCCTGCGGTACCCCATATGATTAAATAAATGGAGAATAATTAGAATTATTGTATACTATATTATAACCACACGAGTCCCTGTTGCCCAGAACTAGATGAACTATGACAACCGATGTGTTGGGAGGCCTGAACTTAGATTGCTGGATAGTGTGGAAGTACACAAGCGAGAGCTTCTGCTTATCAGAACGTGCCAATCAAAACAGCGATGTTTGCGTTAACCGTTGACATTTAAAAAAAATGTCTAAGGAGAAAACACAGATACTTAAGATGATTACTAAAACAATTTAAAAACATTAAGAGGTGAATTCGCCTGCATCCTAACTATTTAGCGTCACTAGAGATGAGAGTTTATCGACTATGTTTAGCAGACAGTAGATCGAGCGTAGTAAAGTTGATGTTGAGCCGTTGCCAGTCAGTAAAATCTTGACATACATTAAGAATAGAATGACGAGACGTGACAGAACACATCTCACTCCACACTTGCTACAGTCTGTCGACTGCAACAAACTGTCTCACTAAAAACAGAACACACAACTGATAAACTTCCAACTATCAACTGAATAAAACTCTAAACTTTAGCATGCTGCCTACATTTATTTATTAATTTTATTACTCTTTTAAACTGTCATATATATGGTTACAATTTTTTACACAAACGTTAGTATTAAACAGTGGTTTTTGTAAAACCCCTCAAGCCACAAACAGAGAAAATTTTGAATTACGGGTAGAAATATATACTGGATTCGTTCACGCCACAAATGTGATGATGATGGCTAACTTACTTTAAAACCGTTGTTCACTTGTAATTCGGCCGGTCAGTGGCTGAATTGACAAATGCATCGGGTTCCCAGTGTTCCCGCCCAGGCGTCGTGCGTCGTGAACTCAAGTCCTTGGCTGCCTAACTCTGCCATCACTGCACAAGCAAAATCATCCACTTATAATGGTAGTGCTAGGAGATTTCATATATTATCAGGTTATTCGTAACCGGGGAATGGGTTATCTCTCTGTAAAAAAGAAGATTGAATAATTCAATAAAATAAATAAATACCTATAATATGTATTACCATCTGTGTTCAACTGCGAACGAGCGACACCAAAACAGTACCAACCTATAATATTTATTACTTTGTTCAACTGCCAACAAGCAACACCAAAACAGTACCTACCTATAATATTTATTACATTGTTCAACTACGAACGATCTACACCAAAACAGTACCCAACTATAATATTTATTACCATCTGTGTTCAAATGCGAACGAGCGACAACATATTTATTCTTGATGGAAAGATCATAAATTATTGTGATGGGGTAATTAAAAATATATTTCTTATCATACGCAAGACTAAACAGAAAATAATTTAAGGCCTATAAATACTTCGAACTGTCGTGTGTCATGCTTGGAAATAACGTATGAACGTATTTCGGTTCATTTTTGTGACAAATCTTAAATTGTGATGGCGTTATTTAAAAACAAAATTCTTATCATATATAAACCTAGAGAGAAACTAATGTCAGGCCTATAAATACTTCGATCTGTTGGGTTCCATACTCGGGAACAACGTAGAACGAACGTTCATAGCTTGTTCATGGTATTTCGATTTGTATTTGGGCGGAAATTATTTTTATCTGGGCAAAAAAATATAAGCGCGTCACCAGGGCAATGATTAGATTATTTATTTATTTATTCACGACTTGAAGGCTTTACATGTATACTTTGTAATAGGTAAATTATTCGGGAGTACAATAATAAAACAATAAGGGAATGAAAATGCTTGGGTTCATTCTTCGAAACTCCAGAGGCTTCAGAAATATTTCAACCTTGAAAATTTTGTATACATCTTTAGTTTGAAGTCAAGTCGAATATAACTCCTCGATCTGGTCCCCACATTATAAAATACATTCAGATTCAATAGAAAAAATTCAACACAAATTCCTAAGACACATTAACTTTAAACTCGGTATTCCCATTGAAAGTATAAACTATAATTACTTAGTGAAAAAATTAAATTTATTAAAACTCTCAGATCGAAGAATTATATCCGACTTAATATTTATGTTCAAAATTGTAAATGGTTGTGTAGACAGCCTTGATTTAATTAACCTCATTGAATTTTACGTACCCATAAGAGCTACTCATTCTAAAACCCTCTTTAATTGTAACAATTCTAAGACTGAACATTTCAAACACTCGCTTGTACCTAGATTACATGAAATTGGTAATATTTTTATTGTAATATATTATATCATGTATCTATACTATAATATATTTCAATCAATACTAATCTAACCTAGTCTACCAATAAGTTTTGCACGTACTTGTATCTCTAACTTTTTATGTCCATCTAGAGTTTCTGTTAATTGTATATTTTCCGATGTCACTGTTTATAATTTACTGTATACGGTATATTTTATACCGTTGATATTAAAATAAATAGATATAAGCAGGTACAATGCAAGTTGTCGTAAATAGTTCTGTTGTACAAAGGAGTTCAATAATAAAATTGTATATGCCAAAGTTAAAGTATTATGAAAGTAGTTAAAGAGCAATGTGCGTGTCACTTGTTATATTTATAATTATATAGCTGACTTTTCTCTACTTTCAATAAATATAATATCCATGTATTATATATATATCAAACTCAGTTGCATAGTTTAGAAGAAGAAAAACAGACAAACGCGGATAGTGACTTAGTTTTGTTTTATACTATTTATAGATTCCAATGTATTGTCACGATTGCGAATTTACTAAAAGTTTATCAGGAAACGGCCTGTAATCCCGTTTTTAGTTCATTATGATCTAAGATGTTCCGGGATGTTTCCGAACTAAAAGAAAGACTATTCCCGAACATTTCACAACATTCAAGAATGTACCAGGATGTTCTGGAATGTTGTGGACTGTTCTAGAAAGTTCTAGAGGGCGAACTTTCCAGCGCTTATATCTTCAAAAGGCAGGCCCTTCAGATGAAAACGGGAACCTTCTTCATGGATAGGGGATAGAGGGCTACCACACCAAATAACTCGGCACGCACATTGTACACTTTCCTTTATAATATATATTGAAAACAGTTTGTTGTAAATTTAGTTTGGACAGTGAGTGGTCGCGTCAAACATCGATTCAACTATATTTATTAACTAATCTAAACTATAGGTACTTATTACCTAAACCAAACTTAACACATTTTAATAAGCATGTATATTATGTTTTCAGTTCTAATAAATAGATTATTTTTGTATTTTATTTGGGAATGTTTTAAATGCGGTGCGGGTTCAATTCCCGTCGGTGGCATTTATTTTTTCTCACAAGATTTTTAAAATTTATATTTGTGTTTCAGGCTAGTAATTATTGCTTATAATAATAAATAGTCTGTGTAGCCTTTGAATTGGCGAATTTTCGAATAATTATTAGTAGAAGTAATATTTATGTTGTCACAATCAATTTCAACGCCATTTTAGAATATGCTTCAGTTTAGATTTGAGTTTCAAATTGTTTTATTCCAAAGTAGCAGTTTCAAGTTCCTACGAATGAACTGCAATCATTTGAAGATGGATGTAATATTGCCGCAGTAATGGGGTTAGATTATAGGAGTCGGTAATGTAATAATATTATGTATTTACTTCTCAGCGTTCAACTTAGATTTACAAACTGTCTTTTAGTGCCCCTAACATATCATTATTGATAATTCATTCTTGGTTTGAATTGATGTTTCTTTTTAAAAATTGGAAGTATTTATTTGGAGAATTCAAACTTATCTGTAGAAAATTCAAACTATCCCCACATAGATGAGAAAAGAAGAGATAAAATTGGTTCCACCTTTTTTACCTCCAATTAGTCCAATTTGATCTCCAACGAAGTACCGAATATACTCGCGTGATAAGAGTAGAATATGTTTCGACTAGATATATACGAGGTACGCTATAGTATTTAATAAAAATATAATCACTAAAAAATTTAAACACTGTCGATTTCCTGAAAATGATTTTTTAACCATTTGGTTACATTGCTAACAAATTTAAAATCCTTCGTTTCTTGAACACACCTTTTAATTCATGGTGACATTTGGCTTTTTCAGATCAAAATTTGTTAAATAAGGACAGACGTCTTTTGGATGATGAATTAATTGCTTAAATATTCTGTTTGAATTCCGGATTCGTTGAATTTATTGGCATTCCTTGCACTTACCTAATAAGGGTTTCTTGGCTGCAAGTACTCGAGTGCTTATTTTGTACTCCTGTTATTATACGCAATTATTGAACTGCTTATATTGTTCATACTCAGTTTATTATGTTATCACTGTACTCCTGAATAACTTACCTTTAACAAGGTATAGGTACATTTAAAAGCCTTCAAGGTGTGAATAAAAAAATAAATGCTATCGGGTCTTTTACGCTCAACAGTTAAACAGTGGAATCTCTCTCCAATAATATAAATCTCTTCAAGACCCAGGAACCTCCGCACAGCATTCCCATAGATGACAAAAGCCCTTAGAGATAAAACACAGGACGCACGGAAAAAACTTAGGTACTGATATCAAATAATGCTAATTATTCGTATTCCTGTTAAAAACGGGACTGCAAGCCTGAATTAACAAATTTTTCCTTACAAATATGAACATGTTATTAAAATTCTTATTTTGTCTCATTTCGTCATTATATTTTTCAGGAAAAGCACAGCTGAATACTAACTTATGTTCCGATATATTCTGAATAGACTAATATTTTATTAGGAAATGGATTTCAATAACATTTTAAAAAGGATTTCAATAAATCAGCCACACTCATTTTTCTCAGTGCGTCTTGTGTGTACATGGTAGGAACTAAAAAATTATGTTACATACTAATAACATAATTATGTAAACAATAACGTCCATAAAAAGTTGAAATAAAATGTACCTACATTTCACTACGTTGAAATGAACCTAGATAGACACCTACTGCGTACGTTAACTATCTTTTAAACATCGTTAAAATTTAATAGGGTTGTGATGGGTCATGAATCATTTTATTAAGAACGGGATTTTTGTAAGGCTCAAAGAGTCGAATCAACTGAACGACGGCTCAATTGAACGGGTGCCGCCTGCTCAGAAAGTATTTGCATACAGTCTTAATTATAAAAATTCCCTAATACGATGCTGCAACGCTGGTATTGCCATACGGTGAGGAGGGCTGTATACTGCTTAGATTAAAATATTTACTCATAATAATATTCATGCAAGATTTTTTTACACTGGCACCACTTTGTTCCAATTCTCATAAACACGGTCATTTTTCGTTTCGCGTTTAATTGCTAACTTCCCGTTTATTCAGATGACATTTGCGATGTCATTGACTCAGTCTGTTTAGAAACTTGGCCAATTTGATAATGAGTTCCTTATTAGCTTTGGTAAATAGATATTTTGATTTAAAATATTCCTCTGATAGAGCTGCCGATGGATAATTATATTATGCTACCGATCGATATTTGTGAAATCAAACAGATTTTTAACAAAGTTCGCGATTTCCATTTAAATACCATTAATAGCAGTTTAAAAATCTGTCTGCCACTAAAACTGCGGTATTATGGCCAGTATACGCATTACGCATGCACGTGATTATGTGTAACGTTTTCTATTAACCTGTTCGTATCCCTCCGTATTATCTATTACGAGTAAGAACTAGTGTTCTCAGCACAGTAGTGGTCGCACGACACCACTCGCCTGATACGACTCCCAGATCCTAGCGTATAAATGATCGTACGACTCTTCGTATCAGTACGTCGCCTCTCAACACAGGATAAATAAGATGCTAGGTAGTTAGTAGTTGTAGGTATATACGTCCAGATGTCCGACAGTTAGGCGCCATTCATGTCTCTGAGTATGTAATAAACATTTAATACTTGAATAATTTTAATGGCACTATTTTTCTTAAATATCTAAAAGAGCTAACTCAATTGTGCAACTCGATCATGAACGACTCATCGCTACTAGCAGATACTTAATTTAATATCTAATCTAAGAAAGTATTATTAATTTATGGTCAGACATTAGATATTCATGAGATGCAACCGTTATATGGCTTGTTAATCGATAAGCATCAAATTACAGAGTGTATTACAATATTTAATTAGGTGTGTGTGACATTGTATTCATTGACTGAGCGTAGCGTAAACCTGATTTAACTCGACCGTTTGAATTTCGTCATTCCGTAAATTTGTATTTACGTTCCTTTTACGGTTGATGATGGTAGACGTTTTGATGGTTTAGTAAACATTTTTCAAAATTATGGTACCTACCTGCCTGAAGAAACTTTCACAAAAAGAATTGTCATTGAGATTGTGACGTTTCTTTGGACGAATTGTATAATTCATTGTGGTTTATAATTAATACGTAAGTAGGTATTTAAGTTAGTTCTGAGAAATCTGATTTCAGAGGAAATTTTGGTTATGATTTATTAAATACGAGAAAATTTGAAAAAAAAAATATTTTGAAAGCGCGGTCTGCTTTTCACAGAACGATAAACAGTTTATGTAGTACAAAAAAATATTTGAGACTCAATTGTAAAATAAGAAATCCCCGAACAGAACAGTCAATAACAATTACAACACTAACTAACTAGTAACTAGTAGGGAGAGAGGATAGACCACCAAACAACTCGGTCCTTGCTTCGTTTACAATCGTATCTTATTTATGTGCAGCTTCTCTACTTTTACCTGTCCTTCTTTTAATCTGACTGTTGATTCTATCCAAGGGCCACTAGCCATTCTCCGTATACTTGTTTCTTCGCTTTTCCGCTCTACATGCCCAAACCATCTAAACGTCCCTTTCTTAATCTTAACCACTACGCTTACGTCAGCCTTGCATTCATTCCGGATCTCCACATTGTTTTTACAAACATGATTCTCATAGATCTCATTTCTAAAGCAATCAATATACTTGTATCCTTCCTCTACCAGTTGCATGCCTCACTGAGTCACTGAGTCACTGAGTCACTGAGTCACTGCCATACGTCAGAGTTGGTATCACCACTTTATTGTAGATTCCTATCATCTCTTCCTCAACCGCGTTCAGGACTTTCCGAATAACTCGGTCTTGGCACACACTCCTCGCTTTATTCACATTCATACATACCGTACTATTATTATGACTCTTGAAATGGCCCGACTCAAGTATTTGGTTCACTTGGAGCTATGCCCTTCTTTCAATATCCAATTAATTACAATAACAACAGACTATTCCTAAATAAGCTTCATGTTACTTATTTTGAATTTGACGCCAACGGGATTTTACAAGTTTATATTTTAACAAACTACTCTACAATGTACAAGATAATGTACTCTACAAGATGGAAAAAATAGTTGATTATTGATCCAATAAATAAATTAAATGAGTCGAAGCAGATTCATCAGTTTGTTTGATTGGATTTGTTGTTCTGCTCGCCGATATAAATTCTACTAAGACCTTTTTATATTTAGTGATTGATGATGACATTCTTATAATCACTACCCAAATTCTGTATACGGCGAACGGCAGTATGCAGCTGTGATTCCGTGCTGGGGTTGTCGCAATAATACGGTAGGTTGGATAGAGGTTAGTACAGCGTTGTTTTGATTTAGTTACATTGTTAACTAATTAATACAAACTAACATACAGGCATTAAAGTAACTCGATTGACATTAGCAATATTCTTGCATAACCATTCGTAATAATGGATGACAAATCGTGACCTTTTTCTTAATACGATGATTAGTATGACCTGCCTGCCATACCTAGTTACAGTGTTTTAAACTGAAACTACAATATGGGCAATAATTTAGTCGAACGAATCCCACTCTTTATAATATTATCTGCATGCAACAAAGTGTGTATTTAATAGTTGAACAACTTATTCGATATTATGTAAATGCCAATAAAAATATCTCGTACTTGTAGATATCACAACTAGAGATGAGTCAAATAAAGTAGGTAGGTACTTACACACGTGCGTTGCTTGCATATAAGCATTTTTATAATAGTAAAAAACACTTCTTTTAAACTTCTGTCCCTTTCTCGCTAATAACAATAAGGGCCAGTTGTTTCAAACACGGAGTTAAATCGATTTTTGCTCACACGATTAATGAACAGGCCTTATTAATAAAACATCAATTTGTCTTGATAATTTGCCAATTCTTTCATGACGATACAAAGAATTTTTATTGTAATACGAAAATATTCGATTTTTCATGTACACGTATTATAAAAGTTTATCAGAAAACCTGTTAATCAATCTGAGGCCTGCAGTCCTGTTTTTAATAGGAATTATCAATAATTTGAAGAGATTCTTAATAAATTAGCCACGGTCATTTTTCTCCGTGCAGAATTTGAATAATTCGTAAAATTTCAAAGATTATTTTCAAGTTCTGTGAAAGTTTTATTCAAGCTCTGTTATCATACAGGTACCTACTGTGAAACAACCGGTCCAGGATAAAAACAGAAACTTGAATAGAACTTTCACAGAACTTGAAGATTAACTTTGAAATTTGTTTGAATTGTTCGTAATGTTTGAACTCCCGTCCTTGGATATAATAAAAGGGTGTTATTCAGTGACTTTTGACATAGACGGTAAGTGTATAAAATATGCACCAATCCATATAATCCTAAGTTTTGGTTGTTTAAGTCAAGTATAATTGCACGACCTATAAATAAGACTTTTTATTGTATAAGGTGTACAACGTATCGTAAATAGGTTGTAAATTATAGAATTAATTAATATGTGATTGGTTATTGCATGTTATATGACTTTATGGTTAAACATATTTACAGCTTAGCTTAGCTATCAATCCCCTATAATATAGATACAGAGGAGATACCATTAAAGTACAAACTATAAAGATCTTGTCAACATATTAGAAATCAGCTTTGAATAGAGATATCAGTAACAGAGTATGGGAGAACTCCAACACTAACGGAATTATCAGCAAAGAATTATGGCACATGGCCTCGCCAACCAATCCCAGTGTCACCTGCAAGGTACCTAGCTATTTTTCTTACTATTTATAAGTTACAAGAGTTTCTACTGCCCTCATCTAATGGATCTGTGGTAACCCTGTTAAGAGAAACAGCTGCGCGGCCTTTTTCATACAAAACTTAAATTTCGATTTTGAGGCCAAAATGCCTAACAAAATGAATAATTATTTTTTATTCATAAGGTATATCAAATATCTATTACGGAAAAGTGCTATATTATTTATTTATATTTCGAATTATGATTTGCCATTGTTTTGATTTTTCACGAAAACGGCGCTGTATAAATTGACCAAACATTATTAAGTAGGCCATTAAAGACTTTGCTAACTTTGGCAAGATCGAAGTGCAAATTAACTAAAAATATGTATTTTTAATTTACTTGAAATAATCAAGTCAGTCAAGTGTTTAGTCCTTTTAAATTCTTACTTTACTTGTAATGGTTTATAAAAAATATGATTTGATCGATCAATTTTCGAGCTACCGCAATTAAAAAAGATTTGAAAATGAACGCGCTTAAAATTTGATAATTATAATATTATTTCTATTAAAAAGAAAATTCAATTTTACCTTTCTGAGAAAAAATTATATACGTTTTTCAGTCCGGAAAATCCTCCAGGCTTCATCGCTTCTCTTTGTAGAAATGGCCTCTGGTACTTGCTAGGTAACAGGTAACTATATCTTCATAGATAGACAGCAATGGGCCGTATCTTAAAAAAATGATTATTTAACCTTTTATAAAAGGATTTGTAAGAAACTAAAGAATGTATAAGAAAAGAGAAAAGTCGCAATACTCTACTTTTTAGTGGTCTGTCAATCAATGCTTTTTAGCCTTTCTAATTTTTCTTTTATTTTTTTCTTTCGTAAAATCGCTTTCATCTCTTATCTTAAAAGGTCTTATCTATTGACCGGTCGGTGGCCGAGTTGACATCGCGTTTGGGTCCCACCCAGGCGTAGTGTGTTCAATTCCTCGGCTGGCTAAGTCCTCCATCACAACACAAGCAACATTTTCAGCTTACTTTGGTGGTAGTAGGAGATTTTCAAATATTGTCAGGTTATTCGTAACCTGGGAATGTTTGACTTTCTTAAAAAAAAAAAATCTAAAGCTATCAAAATTTAGGCGTCATGAAATTTTCACAGCCCGTTCGGTCTAGAATTTGTGCCAATGCAACGGTATCTGATCGCCGCGTCATTCCACTCACTGCGCTATTTAGCTTATGCCCCCGCAAACCCAATTTTCACAGCCCGTTCGGTCTAGAATTTGTGCCAATGCAACGGTATCTGATCGCCGCGTCATTCCACGCACTGCGCTATTTAGCTTATGCCCCCGCAAACCCAATTTTCACAGCCCGTTTGGTCTAGAATTTGTGCCAATGCAACGGTATCTGATCGCCGCGTCATTCCACTCACTGCGCTATTTAGCTTATGCCCCCGCAAACCCAATTTTCACAGCCCGTTCGGTCTAGAATTTGTGCCAATGCAACGGTATCTGATCGCCGCGTCATTCCACTCACTGCGCTATTTAGCTTATGCCCCCGCAAACCCAATTTTCACAGCCCGTTTGGTCTAGAATTTGTGCCAATGCAACGGTATCTGATCGCCGCGTCATTCCACTCACTGCGCTATTTAGCTTATGCCCCCGCAAACCCAATTTTCACAGCCCGTTCGGTCTAGAATTTGTGCCAATGCAACGGTATCTGATCGCCGCGTCATTCCACTCACTGCGCTATTTAGCTTATGCCCCCGCAAACCCAATTTTCACAGCCCGTTTGGTCTAGAATTTGTGCCAATGCAACGGTATCTGATCGCCACGTCATTCCACTCACTGCGCTATTTAGCTTATGCCCCCGCAAACCCAATTTTCACAGCCCGTTCGGTCTAGAATTTGTGCCAATGCAACGGTATCTGATCGCCGCGTCATTCCACTCACTGCGCTATTTAGCTTATGCCCCCGCAAACCCAATTTTCACAGCCCGTTTGGTCTAGAATTTGTGCCAATGCAACGGTATCTGATCGCCGCGTCATTCCACTCACTGCGCTATTTAGCTTATGCCCCCGCAAACCCAATTTTCACAGCCCGTTCGGTCTAGAATTTGTGCCAATGCAACGGTATCTGATCGCCGCGTCATTCCACTCACTGCGCTATTTAGCTTATGCCCCCGCAAACCCAATTTTCACAGCCCGTTTGGTCTAGAATTTGTGCCAATGCAACGGTATCTGATCGCCGCGTCATTCCACTCACTGCGCTATTTAGCTTATGCCCCCGCAAACCCAATTTTCACAGCCCGTTTGGTCTAGAATTTGTGCCAATGCAACGGTATCTGATCGCCGCGTCATTCCACTCACTGCGCTATTTAGCTTATGCCCCCGCAAACCCAATTTTCACAGCCCGTTCGGTCTAGAATTTGTGCCAATGCAACGGTATCTGATCGCCGCGTCATTCCACTCACTGCGCTATTTAGCTTATGCAAACCCAATTTTCTACCGATTTATAACAAATTTCTCGTTTAACTTTGTTATGCCGAAACGTTAATTATATGAAAGCTCCGAAAATTATTCAAAAACACATTTTGTTCTGTTATTTAATATGTTATAGGCAAGAAAAAATTCACAGTGTATCTTTAAATGCAACTAAAGCATTTTTTGATAGATTTTTACTATATTTCAAACGAGCCGTGTTTTATTAAATATTTTCACCAGTTTCGCTTTATTTTTAATCGTTTTTTTTATATTAGCGCGCTCCCTCTAACATTCGTATGTACAGGGTGCGCCAGAGAAACTCACTTATTTGAAAAAATTCCCGACCGTTGAGTTGGGCAGGTAGAGGGGCGGGAGGGGGCCCATCTGGAGGGGGACGTCCCCAAGTTTGTTTCCCATTCTCGTCAGTTGCCATTGTGCTGTGGTCTAGAGAGCAGCGGGCCTTCGCCGTCGAGAGCATCTTTTGTAACGGTCGCTCAGTTGTTGCTACGCAACGTGCCTTTCGCGCTCGCTTCGAAATTTCTCCTCCGGATTTGACTCCATGTGATTTTTTTTATGGGGTTATTTGAAATCCCTTGTTTATGTCGATCGACCACGGACCATAGATCACCTGAAGAACAACATTCGCGATGCTATTGCCAATATTCCGATTGATATGCTGAGAAGAGTGGACGAGAACTTCAAAAAACGACTTAACCAGTGTATGTGCGATGAGGGTCGCCATTTAAAAGATGTAATTTTTAAGACAGTATGAAAAAAAACTTGGTACATTGCATTTTCAAATAAAAAAAGAATTACAACAATAACTACAGTGCTTTTGTTTTTATTGAACTTTCAAATAAGTAAGTTTCTCTGGCGCACCCTGTATATATATTTACAGAGATGAGGTTAAAACAGGACTATAATAAATTAAAAAATAATATAAACTTCACTTTTTCCCTTTACACACGAGTTTTAGACTCTTGTAAAGGTAAAAATGTTAATTTTAATTTGAAATATGTTCTTACTATGTAAATTTAAATAATTATACTGTATTTTATAAAATAAATAAAATATATCCTTTCCAAACCATCTTTGAACTCTTAATAAGGGGCCTTAAACATAGCTTTAATACCGTAATAAGAAACGGCGGTGTATTTTAAGCTCTATAATTTTGAATTCAAATCGCCTGTTTTATAAATTCTAATATAAAACTGCTCAGGGTAGTAATTATTATAATTTTATGATTTTCATACACCTTTTTCGTGAAAAAATCACCAATCAATCGAGGATACCATGAACGTACCAATTTATTAATTCTGGAACAAAATAATATTCTTAGAGGTTTTGGACAAATTGCTTGCCAATCAACGGTTCATCATTTTCTAAATCTTTTGTCATTGATGTCATTTATAATATTTAAATGTATTGTCTTTGTGAATACAATCCTTCAAAAATATAATACAAACAAGTGAAGACAAAGATAATACCTACATATTCATTTTGTGAAGGTTTGTATTATTAATACAGAAATGGAATGTTGTGCATTTGCAAACTAATCTTATAATTTCTGGCAAAGTAGAAACCAGAAGAAGTAGAGAAAATTCAATCGTGTTTTCTATTGATGATTTTTTAAACCCTTAAAATTTTAAGGTCACACTGATTACAACCGCTATGTTTAATTTAACAAGATATTAGCTCAATGTCACATTGTACAATAACAAATACTTTAATTTATCAATTAATAACACGAATTGGTCCATCATCTGATACCTAAAAATATCTGCCCTAAATATCAAAAGCTTTTTAATGTCATCTTTTGACAATAACTAATTATTACTATTGTATATTTGAGTTTTGCATCAATCGTCTCCATCGCTGTCACGTCAGATTTGAGTGGTTTTGGAATGAGGCCACAATGGTGGACCCAATCAGCGCAACAATGTAATTATTGTAATAAATTTGTCTGGGTGTATTTGAGGTTTGTAACCGCTGTCTTTCGCCCGATATTTAACAGTTGTTGTCGCAGGGTTATATATTTATGAATGTGGGGCAGACACGACAAAAGTTAAGTAGGTTTACACTTATTTAATTGCCATATTAAACAGTCTGTAGAACAGTGTATGTCGGCATGTTCTCCAATGTTTGTGAATTGCGTTTTTGACGTGTTCCACGATTTTCACTTGATTTTGCACGGTGATGTGTTATAGAATATTGGAAAGATATATATTTTTAACATGCAACATTATTAATTCTGTTTAGTTTGTAAGTTAAATACAACTGTCGAACCTGTATATATTTCAATTAATTATTTAGAAGTAAAGGTAGTGTGTTTTTCTCCCATTTCTACATTCAATGTTATTCTTCTGTACCTATTTTATATATTATGGCTTCTCCTTATTAGTGTTATATTGTGAACATGAACTGCTGACAAACTGCACTTATAATTAAAAAAGCTTACATAATAGATTTTTGGAATATATACAATTTTTACGTAAATTTGAAGCTTTATTGAAAAAAATTACTTTTAACATTTCTGGTATGGAATCTGTTAGTTCCATTCTGTCACCATGTATATATTTTATAACGCCATTTTGGGGGCTTGTACATAAAAACTGTTAACAGGTAATATTATAAACAACTAAATATTACTTACTACACTGAACTGCCCTAGCAACAATCTTTTGCAGTTCAAAGTGATAATTTAAAGATGTCCACTGAAGAATCCACATTATTACACTACATTCGTATTCTTGGCATTATGAAGTAGTAAATATTGCAGTAGTTAGTCCCAAAACTTATGGACCTCTGGACTTATGAACTTATGGAAAAAACTTACAATAAAACGCAAAGGTAACAGAATGGAAATCGTAAAAAATATAAAAACGTGTGCAAACTTTGGCAAAAATGCCCACGAAATTAATAAGCGAGTCAATATTTATTGGGAGGGGTTTTTTTTACAGCTGGGTTATAAATTGTATGGAAACTCGGATAGGTGTATCTTCGTTCTAGGTGCCATCGTTGCCACTATCAAATTCCATGTGCCGATTAGGAATACAAGACAAAATGTAACATTCATCTGCAATACATACACAACCAACTATCAGACATATGCACAAACCAATAGGATGCATGATCTGGGCAACAAGTTTGGGGGTACTATTGTTATATTTATTGACTCCATTTATTGAATTAAGCGTAATCCTATATCAGCACTTTGTTAAATCCTACAAATTAGAGTAGCGTTTGTAATATAGTAGACGAGGTACTTGAATCTTCCGGCATTAATGTTAATGATGATTATATGGAGACATCTCCTCAATTAGATTCTAATAACAATTCAATTAACTCTATAGAATATTTTTCTCCCATTACATTTAATGAAATTGAAAAATATATTGATAGCCTTAAACCATCCAACTCTAAGGGAAATGATGGTCTATCATGTGATACATTAAAAAAAAATAAAACAATATGTATCGCCATTACAACATATTTTTAATATATGCCTCAAAGATGGTCATTTTCCAGAACAATTTAAAATTTCCACTATAATACCTATTCATAAATCTGGGGATACGCATAAATTAGACAATTACAGACCAATATCCCTTGTTTCAAACCTATCAAAAATATTCGAAAAATGCATCAAATTTAGAATCATTGAACACTTAGAAAAATATAAAATTCTATCGAAAAACCAATACGGCTTTCGTAACACTGAGCACTGAGGATGCCATATATGAATTGACAAAAAATATTTATACATCTATCGATAAAAAAAAGAAATGTCTTGCCATATTCCTAGATTTAAGAAAAGCTTTCGACACCGTTAATCATAATTTACTCATTAAAAAAATAACTCGACTGGGCTTCAAAAAAGACACACTAAAATTACTATCAAACTATCTTAAAGACAGAACACAAAAAACAAAAATTGGGAATAATTATAGTTCAGAGACACAGATAAAAAACGGAGTTCCGCAGGGAACTGTTCTTGGCCCGATTTTATTCTAAATTTATATTAATGATATATGTAATTTTGTAATCCCTGGTAAAATTGTTTTTTACGCCGACGACACGGCAATAATAGTGGATGGTAATAATTGGACAGAAACTTTTTCGAAAGCAACTGTATGTATTTCACTTGTTTCAAAATGGTTAAAATACAACAAACTTGTCTTAAACTACAGCAAAACATTTTACTCACCTTTTTATAAAAACATAAGAAACAAACCAAAAGAAAACCTTAAAATTAGAATCCATAATACAACTTGCAATCAAGAAATGTGCTTCCTGTGCAACGAACTCGCTAATGTCAAAAATATAAAATATTTAGGAGTATCAATAGATATTAATCTTAATTGGAAATCACATATTAATCAAACCACTTCTAAACTAAGATATCTTACCTACATATTTTATAGACTCAAGGAAATTTTAAACGCTGAAAAATTGAAAATGATCTACTTCTCCCTGGTGCAATCTGCAATCACTTATGGCATGATAGGATGGGGTGGTGCACCTGATACATTTATTAAGCCTCTACAAATAATTCAAAAACACATAATTAAAGTCATATATAACAAAAATAACACATTCTCGACCGACCTATTATACAAGGAATCTAAATTATTTAACATTCGTAAATTATTTATATTACAAACTATGAAATATTTATTTAAAAACAAAAATAATTTCAAAATAAATGAAAACAGAATGAGCAAAAGAACAAATAATATATTTTACACCCCCAAACCAATACTAAATTAATGCAGACACATAGCAGTTTCATTGGTCCTCGTACATTTAACCTTCTACCACTACAAACTCAAATGATAAATAAAAAGATAGAATATAAAAGAGGTAAAATTATGGCTGAATGACGCAGATATTGAAACGCTTTTACTATAAATTTATTGATCCTTTCTACAACTCACTTGCTGAAACTTTATAAACTATTGTACATAATGTTTTCTCTTTACTTTTTATAATAACTATAAACAAAAAAAAACTTTTTCTACTAATGTATATTATACTTTAGGTACTTGAAATATAGTAATCGTTTTATATTACCCACACTCAGGCAGTGCCTTAGTGGGTTTTCATTTCTTGTGTATACTATTTGGTATTATATATTATGTTATTATATACTATCTATTAATATGTATAATATATGTAAAGAAATGAAAATAAATAAATTAAAAAAAATAAAAATAGTTTTAGTGATTTGTCTTATATGTAGTATTAAAGAAACTTAGTATTGTTCTAGTTTCTATATATCATTTTATATTACCGTTATATGTTTTATATTCAGTTTATCAGTTTACTGTTATATCATGCTTTATTTTTTTGTTGTTGTATAATTTTCGATAACTCAATAGATATATTCTGTTTTTAAAATTCATGTAAAAGCCCGGCTGGGCGTAAAACCAAATAAAATAAAATTTTCAATACTTCCCTATCTAGTAAATTACTGTAATATAATTTTTAATTGGTTAATATTTGACTCATCTAAATGAACAGATTAGTTTGAATAGGACTGTCAAAAATCCCCTTTGCGCCTGTTGGTAGACAAACTACTAAGCAGTTCTCTTCTTGCGTACAATAAATACACTATGCCAAACCAAACAACATAAAATTCATAATACCTGCATGGAGTATTTACCTGAATTGGAACTTAGGGTGGGTTGTTTGAATTCGTTTTCAAAGAGAATGTATAACTCGTTGGTTTGACAGATTTCACAGTAGGGAAGGACCGAACACCCAAGATATGAATAACCCAACCACATTAAATGTAGGTTTTTGCAATGAATAGCTTCGATCACACACCTGCGCGGCCAGCGTTTGAAGCAGTTCCCAACCAACAAATAAATTAAGTATGACACAAAAGGACAAAATAAGGTGTACGAAATCAATTGTGACTTTATTAACATATCGGGGCCTGATGTTCGACCAGGCATTGCTTGATACTTATTTACACTTGTCTACAGCTAGACCGCAAGCAAAAGAAGATGCGCGGACGCAAGTTACTTCGGCGTGATTTGTTATTAGTTCGCTATCGTTCGTTGGTGGCTTGCCTCTTACGACACTAGGGAACGGGTTTTTACGTAGCTAGTCCACTTCTTCCTCGATTTGCCTTTAGGACCTGGTGACTTCTGAAGATGTTTGTTGATTGTATATTTGTTTGTTGCAGGAAACGGCACATGCGGCAAAACGGGCGGGCCGCTGGAGTGGCGGGGCGGGAGCGTATCGGGGGGCGCGCTCGGCACGCTCTCCAACTCCGAATCCAGTCAGGGGGACAAGGTAACAAACAACCCCACCTTACCTAGCCCCAACCAATTAATAAATATGTACCTACCCGAACCATTCACTGGATAAACGACACTTGTGCTCTTGGTCATCCCATGTGTTTAACTAAGTTTGGTAACTAGCATCCCAGTGGTAGCAATTTCTTTGCCCGAGTTCATGTACCAGCTCAGTGGAGAGTTAATTTAATAAAGCAATCGTCCTAACCGACTGTCAAACATATTCAAAACTTACCTATTCTATTCAGCACCTGTCCCGAGTCGTTTGCCAAACAAACAATTAGTTGGCACTACGTTTTTCTATTTACTTAATGCATTTATGCACTCACCGAGACAGTTACAGTGGTAGATGCACTACTGATGAATCACTATAATAAAGTGTTGTTATTTCATTCCGTCAATCAATGTCCGGCGCTAAATGGCTCTAGCTCTAGTGAACAAGGGATTATCAGCGTTATATTGTTTTCTCAAGGTCGGGATCTGATCTCACTCTGAGATTGTTCCAACATTGCTTCAGATTCCAAAACCTCAAGTGGGCTATGTGATTTCATTTATTATTGCAAAGTTATAATCAAGCATACTCATTTCGGTAGTCTGTGATGTTAAATAATCTTGAGTAATGTCCTTAAATTTACTACGAAAATTTTCAAAATTGGAACTGATGATTGTGTCAATTTAGATAAGCGATGCAGTATGTACCCACCTGTTGCATAGTCAGTAAATTATTTAATCAATAACTATTAGTAGTAATTAACAGTACAATTTTTGATAGATGATTTTCGAGTTCACTAACGGTGTTCATTCAAAAGGTTTATTTTAGACGTCTCTCAAATTAGTCAACAAAAAATATAATTATACTAGACCCGGCAATGCTTCGCTATTGCTAATGTCTCGCTCGGGCGTCTCCCACTTCTTCCACCATTCACCTTTATATACCACAATGTCACTGTTAAAACTACATTACATCGATTTTAATTCGACCACGTATCAGATTCCGGGGCAGAGATATTGCGACAAGTATTCATCGGGCGTCCCGACTTCTTCTACCATTCAATCCACTGTCTAAACAATCCTGACACTAATAAGAACAAGCTTTGAAATTTTCAGCGACATCGGGCAACTAAGAAGATTATAAAGAAAATTTGAAATACATATTTGTTTCTGATGTGATCCTGAGACAAATATTTCAGAAGTACTTTTATTTTAAATTTTTTAAACTTTATTTACTTAAAAAATAATAATATCCACAAGCATTTACCAGTGACGCGAAAATCACGGGATACAACTCGACTTGCCAAGATACATTTTATTTTCAACAGTAACACTTTTCAAATATAGAATAAAATTAATCGTCTGACAAAGTTCCATGACAAAAAAAGAACATCGAAGAAAAGTTATGAAAAATCTAGCCTAACCTAACCTAACTTAACCTAACACGTGACCTAACATATTATTTTATCATGATTTGTTTTGTCTCTGTCCCGTTTAATCAGGTAACTAGCTTGGAAGGTGTGTAGGTACTTGAAAGACGACTTGAACAGTGAATTGAACCAGAGTGAAGTGAACCTAGCCTAACCTAACCTAACCTAACCTATTACTTTATCGTCATTTGTTTTGTCTCTGTCCCATTTAATCAGGTAACTAGCATGTAAGATGTGTAGGTACTTGATAGACGACTTGAACAGTGAATTGAACCAGGGTGAAGTGCGAACAAGATCAAATGATAGGTTAGGTTAGGTTGGGTTTTTTTTAGGTTATGTTATCTTAGATTAGTTGTTATCCATTACTTTTCTTCGGTGTTCCACATAAATTTGTTTTCAAAGTAATGGGTAGTGGTGTAACTGTTTGGATAGACAAAAATATTAACCTTTTACGCTGACGTTTCGAAAACAATTCATTTTATTTTAATTTTAAATAACTATACTAACTGTATTATTTTTATTCATTTTGTTTGCCCTGAAAACATAGACTTTCTAGAATATTCTCCAAACAGATTCTATAGATATACCAATGGATTTGGCAATTGGCTCTACTGGTGTAGAAACTGTACACATTTACTCCGATTCAAAGTGTCTATAAATATTATAAAAAATATTCTTTGTTTGACCGTTCAATGGTTTATGACAATCAGATTTTATTTAAAAAAAAAAATCTTATCTCAAGTTATAAAAAAATATTTTAAAGAGGTACGAAAATATTATTAAAGTTTTATTATATTTTTTGTAAAACTAAACAAGTGCTTTTCACAGTAAAAAATAAAGAAAACATACTAAAAACTCCACGAACTGCGCGTTATAGAATGTCGCAGTAGTAACTTTGTTATTATTTTTAAATGGTTTCTCTTTACGATGCGAAAAGAAGAAACTTTTATCTCATTGTTTATTTTGATGCCAATCGATTGAGATTTATTTTTATAAGCTATGTTATTTTTTGTACATTGCAAAATCCCATGAAAAGAAAGTACGTTTTGAAAGTGCCCAACGGTCACGGCGGCGTTCAACGGCACATTTTTTTTGGCCGATAGGCGCTTTCGGCACATAAAGAGTTAAATGTTTTGCTTATACCTAACTACCTACAAACAGTTATTGAGTATTCTGTAACATTGTACAAGTTCGTGTAATAAAGCGATATCTCACGAGGGATAAACACATTACCGAAATGAGATCTATTTATAGTATAGGCCTAATTGGAAAGGAGGCGTTTATTGATCAGATGTAGGTAGTGTTGTGTTACAGGTCGGTAAATAGTGGGCTAGTACTGCGATTCAACTACTTTTGTAATACGACGTAATTAGCGTTTGTTCAAGAATGCCTAAATGTGTTAGAACCACGATGATTATAATTTGGGAGGTAAAAAAGTCTGCGTTCGCCGTCACAAACATTGATTATTTCTTTCGGTATTATTTCCTCACTTACAATTAGGTATGTAAATGCTCCTCCCGTAACCACGAGTTATCAGCTTAACTTATGGAGAATAAAATGTCATGAATTTAACATACATAACAGCTTCCCAAATACCTGTTTGATTATGCCTGTGACCGACCACCATTAGCCGTTTGATTATGCCTGTGACCGACCACCATTAGCTGTTTGATTATGCCTGTGATCGACCACCTTTACCTGTTTTATTAGGCCTGTGATCACCCACCATTACCTGTTTGATTATGCCTGTGATCGACTACCATTACCTGTTTGATTATGCCTGTGACCGACCACCATTAGCTGTTTGATTATGCCTGTGATCGACCACCATTACCTGTTTTATTAGGCCTGTGATCACCCACCATTACCTGTTTGATTATGTCTGTGATCGACTACCATTAGCTCTTTGATTATGCTTGTGACCGACCACCATTAGCTGTTTGATTATGCCTGTGATCGATCACCATTAGCTGTTTGATTATTCCTGTGACCGACCACCATTACCTGTTTGATTATGCCTGTGATCGACCACCATTACCTGTTTGATTATGCCTGTGATCGACCACCATTACCTGTTTGATTATGCCTGTGATCGACCACCATTCAGAATAAAAACTTTGCTTGAAATGGTATGTATTTAGGTTATTTACCACCTGAAAATTCCCCTCCCCACTAACTTTAGATTGACGACTTACTGGCTCCAGACGGATAGGAACAGTCGGAATTTTTGTGCTGTATTCACTATTCAGATTAGTTTGATGTATTTTTGTATGTTTTTGTGCGCTTTCATCTTTCATGATACCAAACGAAAACTATGATTGAATTATTTTTTACGCTTCGTTCTCAAGTTCATCTCTGGAACTGTCTGCCTATGTGCCCTTGTAACTAGGGATTCCTCTGGAACTGTCTGCCTATGTGCCCTTGTAACTAGGGATTCCACCGATAAGTCTCTATTCGAAAAAAAACGATCTAGGTCACCTTAAAAAACAAGGTCTAATAAAATAATATATTCAGATACCTACTGATGAAATTTTGCACAATTGACCTTGAAAACAAGGAGAAGGTCACTGTAAGCGTGACATTAACAGTTAAACAGTTCATTGAACCGGAGTTACTGACAGAATCACAACTGAAATTAGTATGTTTGGTTATTCTAGGAAAAATGGGGGGAATTGTAGGCAAGATCAACTTTTGAGATGCGAGTGATACGTGTAAATTGGGGATATACATTATCTCGGTGTTATAGACGCGTTAGAAGAGTACCGATCAGACTTTAATGGGTTGGCAATATTCTCAGCATTTTTCTTTTAATGAGTGGTGCATCACACGTGACATCTTCGTCACGAGTGATCACACACAGCTGTACTATGTATTTAGGCATACGGCTGATAGATTCGTCGACTCGTCGCACACTTAGTTCTCAGCGGTTGTCGTGTGCCCTGATGAAATAAACAGCCAGGCTCTCCGAAACGTTGGCTCGTGAAGAAGGAGGAGGTGCACAACACCAATATTTTCTTCATTGAATTGCCCCTAGACTAGTAATGCGTATAGCATCCATGCGATGCAATAGTCATATTCGTTGATCGCAAACATTGATGTGCGAGATACTAGTAGCGGATACAAATCTACAGTTATATTATCAAATTTTGCACACTTTCCACATTTGATTTCGAAAAAGTCTGCGTAAAGCCCGGTCAACGCCGGGGACTTCTGCTAGTAATGTATCTTCTAACTTCTATATAAATAAAAATGTAAATGTTCGTTTGTTCAAAACTTAAATCTCCGAAAGTTCTTCAACGATTGCTTTGAAAATTTGACACAACGTTGGATTCGAATACGCGTGACTTTTTATGTTCCCATATTATAATATAATATTATAAATGTCACCTGTGACAGGTAAAAAAATATTTTTTTGAAAAACAGCGCCATCATTTGGATAAACGTGCTTTTTTCTATATCTGCACAGACAGACTGAGGAAGTACAATTAGTAATAATATTAAAAAAACAGATTTTTGCGCTTGTGACCAAGCAAACTGCATAGCATTAGTGCTACGCGTATTGTCCATACTCCACGAGGGCGCCATTTAAACAAACAACATGAACAATATGAACATATCACGAACATGAGTAAAAATATTATTAAATTGAAGATTAGTCAACTATATTCAATATTTTTTACGTCTAAATTGGTCGGTTTCATTATAAAATGTATGCTTTTGAAATCTGTGATTAAAAAAATGACAAATCTACCAGGGTAACGTAATACTACAGTAGTAGGATTGATCGATTCCCCTTGGCCGGGAGACCTATCGATCTTCGGCCCCTTAATTTGGTATCCGCTTCACTCACTGCACTACCTACACGCGCGGTAACAATAACGTGCCGGTGGCATGGCGAACAGCTCGGCGGACACAACCGTTGCGTGTGGCAGTTGGCACACCACGCACATATGGGGCCTTAAAGAGTCGGCGATGTGTGAATGTGGTGCGGTGCAGACCACCGAACATGTGGTAACGAATGCCCCCTCCATTCATTCCCCGTCGGGATAGATGAGGTTCACATGGCGACGCCTGAGGCCCTAGAATGGCTCGCAGACCTAGATGTCCCCCTCTGACCCCACCATCCATAAATAAACCACTCTCCCCCCACCATACGAAAGAAGAACAAGTAGGATTGATTCATGAACAAAATAAAAACACTAAGGATGGGTTGTTCATTGAATTTGGAGAAATTATTAAATTTCAAAGTTGATTTTAGAGTTCTGTAAAGGTATTTTCATGCTCTGGTATTATATCATTATTTGTCAGTTCTTTCACTAATTACCCTTATAGAAACTTCACAGAACTTTAAAATCAAATTTGATGAATTTTTCAAATTCTGTGAAACAACCTGACCTTAGTTTTTACTATTTTCATTGTTTTGGTACAACTGACATGTTTCATAAGCAATGTTCACCTCGTCAAACCCTGAAATAAATAGTAAAATGAAATTACAAATATATACTTAAAGATGTAGTGCGAGAAGGAAGATGGTGGGAGGTGGGGGGAAAAGCGGTAGTTAACAATGGGAACAGAATTAACAGTGTTTTTACTATTAAAATATTGTCAAAAATAAGTTGGTGTGTTTGAATATGAGATTGATTAATGTGTGTATTGCAGCTGGAGGGGACGGACGCAGCGCCGGACGACCCTGTTCACCTCAAGAGACGGGTGGGACTCCTCAGTGGGGTGGCTCTAATCGTCGGCACCATGATCGGTAATTACCCATCCATAATAGTCCCTCCACAGGACGCAGCGCCGGACGACCCTGTTCACCTCAAGAGACGGGTGGGACTCCTCAGTGGGGTGGCTCTAATCGTCGGCACCATGATCGGTAATTACCCATCCATAATAGTCCCTCCACAGGACGCAGCGCCGGACGACCCTGTTCACCTCAAGAGACGGGTGGGACTCCTTAGTGGGGTGGCTCTAATCGTCGGCACCATAATCGGTAATTACCCATCCATAATAGTCCCTCCACAGGACGCAGCGCCGGACGACCCTGTTCACCTCAAGAGACGGGTGGGACTCCTCAGTGGGGTGGCTCTAATCGTCGGCACCATGATCGGTAATTACCCATCCATAATAGTCCCTCCACAGGACGCAGCGCCGGACGACCCTGTTCACCTCAAGAGACGGGTGGGACTCCTCAGTGGGGTGGCTCTAATCGTCGGCCCCATGATCGGTAATTACCCATCCATAATAGTCCCTCCACAGGACGCAGCGCCGGACGACCCTGTTCACCTCAAGAGACGGGTGGGACTCCTCAGTGGGGTGGCTCTAATCGTCGGCACCATGATCGGTAATTACCCATCCATAATAGTCCCTCCACAGGACGCAGCGCCGGACGACCCTGTTCACCTCAAGAGACGGGTGGGACTCCTCGGTGGGGTGGCTCTAATCGTCGGCACCATGATCGGTAATTACCCATCCATAATAGTCCCTCCACAGGACGCAGCGCCGGACGACCCTGTTCACCTCAAGAGACGGGTGGGACTCCTCGGTGGGGTGGTTCTAATCGTCGGCACCATGATCGGTAATTACCCATCCATAATAGTCCCTCCACATGACGCAGCGCCGGACGACCCTGTTCACCTCAAGAGACGGGTGGGACTCCTCGGTGGGGTGGCTCTAATCGTCGGCACCATGATCGGTAATTACCCATCCATAATAGTCCCTCCACAGGACGCAGCGCCGGACGACCCTGTTCACCTCAAGAGACGGGTGGTACACCTCGGTGGGGTGGCTCTAATCGTCGGCACCATGATCGGTAATTACCCATCCATAATAGTCCCTCCACAGGACGCAGCGCCGGACGACCCTGTTCACCTCAAGAGACGGGTGGGACTCCTCGGTGGGGTGGCTCTAATCGTCGGCACCATGATCGGTAATTACCCATCCATAATAGTCCCTCCACAGGACGCAGCGCCGGACGACCCTGTTCACCTCAAGAGACGGGTGGGACTCCTCGGTGGGGTGGCTCTAATCGTCGGCACCATGATCGGTAATTACCCATCCATAATAGTCCCTCCACAGGACGCAGCGCCGGACGACCCTGTTCACCTCAAGAGACGGGTGGGACACCTCGGTGGGGTGGCTCTAATCGTCGGCACCATGATCGGTAATTACCCATCCATAATAGTCCCTCCACAGGACGCAGCGCCGGACGACCCTGTTCACCTCAAGAGACGGGTGGGACTCCTCGGTGGGGTGGCTCTAATCGTCGGCACCATGATCGGTAATTACCCATCCATAATAGTCCCTCCACAGGACGCAGCGCCGGACGACCCTGTTCACTTCAAGAGACGGGTGGGACTCCTCAGTGGGGTGGCTCTAATCGTCGGCACCATGATCGGTAATTACTAGTCCCTCCACAGGACAGTCAACTACTTTTCCGTCTGAAAAGAGACGTCATTCATTGGAAGTCATTCAATTTAATGTACCTGCCTGCTCCACACGTACAATAACATGATATCAAAAGTTGACATTTTCAATTGCAAGCTGAATAAATGCAAAAATGCCATAAACTCACAGACATATGAATATTAATAGACGAGAAGATAATGGCGAGGGGTAAAATCAACTGTTGAAGAACGAAGGGGGTAAAGCTGACTGTGATTCGTCAATAAATCAATCTGACAGTAAATAGGCATCTCGCATTATGATATCACCATTTAGTTCTTAAAAGTAAAATCTGCTTTTGAATGAATAGACATTTTTACATGGGAGCGCAAATTACTCGCCACGTTATGAACAAATTTGCTAAGTCCAAATTCGGCAAAAAAAATTTCTTCTATTTTCAGAGTCGAATATTTTGTTTTCTTATTGAGTCAAGACACTTTTACGAATGTTCATAATTTACTTACCCCAGTAAACAGTGACAAGCACACTTAACAATGGCCACATTCGAACAATTATCTAGGATTGTCACAACCGCTTTGTTCCTATTAATAATAAAATAATGTAATTATCACTTTTAATGAAAATTAATTTACGCGAATTATTTCAAACATTATTTAATCACAATAATACGTAGCATTTACATTATTATTTGCTCCTTGTTTTTGTAGATACTCTCAGTATCACCCCAACTACTTGAAATGGCTTTAGGCGTGTTCAGTGACCAGATTTACATAGCTAGGTACTTCTCACCACCACATAGCCAGGTGTGGGGTATTATTTGGGAGTATTTTGTCGATGAAGGTGCTTTTTATTTATTTTTTGTGTATAATATTTGCATAAACATTTTTTTAGGTACATTTAAGCATCATAATATGTCTGCAAAAGATTAGTAAAACAGTATTATATACACCGACATAATAACAGTATTCTAAGACTATGCATAATATTATAAAAAAATATACGAGTTATATATATAAACATATACGGACAATGGAAGAAATCAAAAGAAAAAGGGTTAATAATTAAAGTATATTTGTGAGAACAGCATCCAATAAACAACTTACAGGGGTTTAAATAATGTACAAAAATAAAAGCAAAGTTTAAGAGAAAACAACATGTACAATAGTTATATTATCGATGCTAGATAAATAATAACAGCTGAATAAAAATATATTTTAAAGATGAACCAACATAGAAAGAAGGTATTAATCTGTTGACTGTGATGACGCCCGTGACCGTGAGAAAAATTACACGCCGAAAAATCATAGATATGAAGGTCTCCGTAGTCGAGGGGTAACGCTCTCAACTAGCAAGCGGGAGGTTTCGGGTTCGAAACCCAGCGTGCAAATAAAATTTTTATTTGATTAATTTGAGTTATTTCACGATTTACTAATTAAAAATAATTTAAAGGATGTTTGCGGCACGTTCTAAAGTGGAAGATAATATATTCCAACGCCGTCAAAGAAGCTGCGTATATCAAATAAAAAATATTTTCTAAAGAAATATTTAGCGCAAGCGATTCTGGCCTTATTATTCATACAGTTCCTTTGTAAACACGGGTTAAAATTGCTTTAAAAAAATTCTTCGATTTTAGTTTGGAGGACTCCGGAGTCCCTCCCACAGTTGATAGGTTAATAATTGAATATGATCGAAAACAACGTAATACGATAAACGATAATTAAAAAAGAACATACATTGTCTAGTGAGGCGGGTAACTTACTAACATTAACTAAAAAAAATATAATTCAATAAACACCCGGGTTGCCGGCAATTAAATTAATTAATATATATTTTTTATATAGAATAGGTGCTGAAATTTCCAATTTTATGTCCGGGTTAAATCTTCCCCATAGGAAAAACTAAACCCTTTCACACACTTTTCCACAAATTATCATCTAGTCAATCAACATTATGCAAGTGCATTATATAAGCAATATAAATACAAAACAATACAAGAACAACACGTCAACTCACCAGAGATCAAATGGGAAAATAATTCACCGACTCCAGATATTTTCATATCAGAGGGTTCGGCTTGGTAGAACTCTATTATTTGTTATTATTTCTAATACACCTATGTGTAAATGGTAAATTAATCTTTTACACAGATGACACGATTATTAAAAAAAATGTTACCGGACAGCAAAGTGCCCATAACATTTTTTACTCCAAATGTGCTAAGGAATAGCTGGTTAAAGTTTGTCGGGTACGTGCCGATACACCCTGTATATATTTATATATATCTATTATACTATTATATATTTTATATTATTTAAAATATATAGTTAGGAACATCTTGTATCAACCAAGAAAACTTTTCAAATTATTTATAAAGAGCAATAATTAAGTAAAAGTCAATACACTAGACAAAACAAGAATCGCATTTAATAAATCTGCCTATTTCTGACTGTCCTAAAACAGGTTCATCTCCTAGTTGGACAGCCAAAGATCACTGTAATATGTAATTTTTTTTTTTTAATTAATAAATAAAAAAATATATATTTTATCAAAGCGCAAAAGGCGAAGGCACATCCCTGATTCTTGTGCACACGGCTTTGTGTTTGGCGTCCATTGCGTGATAGTATGTTTCTAAAACTGATCCATATTATACGATGTGAATCAGCTTACAACAAATCAAAATAATGCTTACCTATGGAATGTAATACGACAATTGGGTTTATTCTCTTTTTCACTTCTATTTTTACAAGTTTTCATTACGCAAGCCGCCATTTTGCCGTGTTATTTCGTAAAATGAACCGATGATGCCTCGACCATAGTTCGCACAAGAATGATGACGTCACGTTTTCTAAATTCATAGGAGGCCATACGCGAGCCCAGCCGGCTCCAATGGAACCGGTATGGGGAGTGGGGAATAATTCGCTTTTAATCACTTAGGGGAGGTCTACTAATATTCATATGTCTATGCATAAACTAGTGTTTTCTGAAAAAAACATGAGAAACTTTTCTGTGTCTATGAATTCAATTTGTTTTATGAGTACATCCTTATTCTTTTTATATTATAGTTTTTGTTTTTCGTTTACATACCCAATTCTGTTATTTTCTTAACAAGGAGGAAATCTTTTATTGGTTGTATTTTTAGTATACATAATAAAAAATTATAAAATGAAACTGTTGATTTCCTAAAGATTGATAAATAAATATCCAACACCTCTGCCGTATGTCACCGCAAGTGGTTAGCTACATTTGGTTACTCAGCAGGGGTGCCCGGGTTCAAGGGGTGAGGTTTGTCCAGATCTTGACGGCGGATGCCTCTGCCCAATAGCTGTGGCGGGCCGAATCGAGAGAAGCCGGTTGAGAGAGACTCACGACCCACCACATCGTATTAGGAGGGATGAATTCACCCTACCAACCCCTCATACCTTCTACCTCCCTAAAAAGACCCTCCATACAGTATCCCCAAAGATTACACAGGTTCCCGTGCAGAGTTAATGATTTAAAAAAAACACAATCACTTTATGATGCATCCCCCTATTTGAACACTATGTGAAAGAATGTTATAAATTATTTATGTTTCAGGTTCCGGAATTTTCGTTTCACCGTCTGGCCTGCTGGTGCGAACTGGCTCTATTGGTCTGAGTTTTGTGGTGTGGATGGCGTGCGGTCTGCTCTCCTTGCTAGGTACACTATACTCTTCCCGTATATCTATTCTATACTCTGTGTTACATGAGAGCTAATCATGTATCGCGTGCTCCCGCAGGAGCCCTGGCGTACGCCGAGCTGGGCACCATGAACACGTCGTCCGGCGCGGAGTACGCGTACTTCATGGACGCGTTCGGCGCGCCGCCTGCCTTCCTGTTCTCGTGGGTGTCCACGCTGGTGCTGAAGCCGTCCCAGATGGCCATCATCTGCCTCTCCTTCGCCAAGTATGCCGTGGAGGCATTCGTCAGCGAGTGTGAGCCGCCCGTCAGCGTCGTCAAGATGGTGGCAGTGCTGGCCATTGGTAAGTCGCTTCATTAACTTTAATCACTTCCACATACGGAATATCCAAATGCAACTGAAGACTACATATACATGTTGGGTTGCAGTGCTGATCCTGGTGGTGAACTGCTACTCGGTGAACCTGGCGACGTGTGTGCAGAACGTATTTACTGCGGCCAAGCTGGTGGCTATCCTCATTGTCATTAGCGGCGGCATGTACAAGCTGGCACAAGGTACCTATCTTTCCACTTCTCTCCATTGATTCTTATGTTGAATAGAACATTCATTGAATTGACAATGTTAAATTCCAGGAAACACGCAACATCTTCACGACAAGTCCTTCTCAGGAAACGACGTGACCCTCGGCAACATCGCCACAGCCTTTTACACGGGCTTGTGGGCCTACGATGGCTGGAACAACCTCAACTATGTTACCGAGGAAATCAAGAGCCCCTCCAAGTGAGTACCGCCACCGTCGGTCACTTTGTCTCTCTTCCACACATCACACTAACGAACTGCCGCCAATCTGTTGCAGGAACCTCCCGCGCTCCATCATGATCGGCATCCCGCTGGTAACACTGTGCTATGCACTGATCAACCTGTCCTACCTGGCCGTCATGTCGGCGCAGGAGATGGTGGACTCGGAGGCAGTGGCCGTCACCTTCGGGAACCGCCTCCTCGGGGCGCTGGCCTGGCTCATGCCGCTGTCCGTAACCATCTCCACGTTCGGATCGGCCAACGGAACCCTGTTTGCTGCAGGAAGGTGGGTCTTTCAATAGTATTCGCATTTCTTATTGCTGAGGAACGTGACTCCCCCCACTCCAATTTCAATGGTGGGTAAGGTTCCTCCACTTCTCGCGGTCTTGCGCTGAGGACAACGTATCGGTGATCTTCTTCTGCTTTCCATTTTGCCAGTGGCCATGAGTTTCTCTCCAGGTATTTTGAATCTTCACTGGAAATTGAATTATTTACAGAAAGTTACAGAAGTATCACACCTCATTAGAGCTCCACTGTCTCTGTCTAAAGGTAGGTACTGTCTTACTGCGTACAAACAGGGGTACTACATCACCGCCCAGAAGTTGTAGGTCTAGTCAGACATGGATGACCTCACGCCTATAGTGGCCTGACACCGAATCACAATATGTTTTGTTACAAAATTATCAAGACCATTTATTATTTCGCAGGTTATGCTTTGCAGCATCTCGAGAGGGCCATCTGCTGGACATATTGTCCTACGTGCATGTGCGCCGGTTCACTCCCGCCCCCGGTCTCATCTTCCACGTGAGTTCTCTTCATTAATCCACTGAGGCTTGATCGAACCAAATCTTATATTATCAGTATAATATGACCATCTTCTGTGTTTCAGTCCATCATCGCGATGGCCATGGTGCTGTACGGAACCATTGATTCCCTGATCGACTTCTTCTCCTTCACGGCGTGGATCTTCTACGGAGGCTCTATGGTGGCTCTCATCGTGATGAGGCATACCAAGCCGCATGCTCCTCGGCCCTACAAGGTACCTTAACCTAACCTAACAAAACACTCATTGCAATCTGGAAGACAGCGGTAACCCAGCTAGGGCTGCCACCTTTCAAAAACAGTAGACCCGGAGATTTTAGAAATATAGTTTTTTTTATTAAAATAAAACTTTTTTTAGTATGAATTATTTAATTAAGGCAAAATGTCATGGTAAATTACCATTGATAATGTTTTTTTTTTAAATATAAATGACCTAGCTAGTGCTAAACTGACTTGGACCAGCTTGACACTTAAAGGTTTCTTCAAAAACTTAAAAAATTCTTGGCAATTCATATTGTAATTAATTTTACAAATTAACTCTGCCTTCACCATATCCACTGACAAGCAGTTTCCGCTCGTCTGTCCACAAATTTCCCATTGAAGAAAAAAATCGCGTTCAACAAAAGCATTGCTTCTAGGGATTGAAATTATTTTTCAATTATTTTTGGCAGTTAGGTGAAGGTTGAGGTGACTTTAAATAACTGAACCCATCGTAAATCAACAGGCAATGTTGGCAACAGGCAATCACTAGATTGTACGAACTGAGGAAATACTTGGTTTAATTTTCGGGTCTCGTCATAAAGTTTATCTTTGTCGACATTTTTCAAACCAAGTGATTCGACAGCTTCCAAAGTATTTTCGTAACTTACTGCACCTGTTAGACCGAATTTGGAAAAGATTTTGAATACAGACCACAAAATCGTAATATTTCTGTATGTATTCAAGAGTTTTCCGGTAAACCTCATTGGCTTCTTTTTTTAATTGATTCTAATCAGAAGGCCTCAAAAACTTAATGTTTCTCATTATTTTGGCACCGTAAAATTCGTCATGCATTACTCAGTCAGACAGGTACGCGCTCCGCGCCGTGATGGTCGTCTGTCGCTTCGCTGCCACTGCCCGGTCTGACCCGGAGATATCGATGTTAAACCCGTAGCCCGGACATGCACCATGCAAACCCGTAGACTCCGGGTCAAACCCGGAGAGGTGGCAGCCCTACACCCAGCCTATTACAGAAAAAGGATCTATGTAAATGACATATTTGTACAAAAACTAAGAAAAATAATATCTTATGCTGACGACACTGTCATAATAATTGAAGGTACTGAAATACCTAGCAAATACTTATATTAATGTACTGAAAAACTGGTTCAATAAAAATCTACTTTCCTTAAAACACTGAAAAAATATATATTATCCCGTTCTCCAAATTTAAATCAAAACCAGAATTAAAAAACCAAAGTAAATAAAGCCAAACTAATTGCAATAAAGCATTTTCTATACTTAGTCCAACTTACAAAATTAAATATCTCGGTGTATATAAAAATAGATTTTAAATGAAAAACACATATTTGTGAACTTGTCAAAAGAATTAGGAAATGTGTTTTTTTTTCTATATAAATGGCTATTTTAATTTTCCTTTATAACAACTGTATAAGATGTAAAAAATTGTGTGTTTATTATAAAAACAATAAAAATAAATGTTTTGGGGGACATTTGCAAGGTCAATGGTGTGACGAGGGCTTGTCAACAAACTGCTACTTCATGGACTTCCCGCACCCCTATCGATGTGGATTGCCGACTTTAAGAAAAATTGATTTAAACGAATGCTGACGGTTTCACCTCTTCCTTGCCACGCTGGCCTCAGGGATCAGTTCTGTATCCAACTTTGTTTTTACTGCACATTAATGACCGACAAATACATTGCTACGCGGATTACAGTACAGTTCACGATAGCTTCCTGTTTGACAAGTGCCCTAAAAGCACACAAGCTTCAACGGCTGGGAGGGAACACAAAAGATAAATTGATGGATGCTTCAAGAGTTTCAATTATAATGTTTGTTTCTAGGTACCTATCATAGTCCCATGGATAGTGCTGATAATCTCGTGCTACCTGGTGGTGGCGCCCATCCTCGAGCGGCCGCAGCTGGAGTACCTGTACGCTTCCTCCTTCATCCTAGCCGGACTGCTGTTCTACATACCATTTGTCAAGTTCGGATACAGTCTGCCTTTCATGGGTGAGAATATGCATATTATCTTTGCCCCTTAACTTTCAAATTGGGATTGGGATGGTCAATAACAACAATTATTATATTTCCAGGTACCATCACCGTGTTCCTGCAGATGGTTCTAGAAGTGGTTCCCACAACAACCACCTTCGAGTATTGAAGGAGGGAGCACTGGAAGATAAATACAGAATACAACAAACACGTTTGCGGTTTTTCAACATTTATCTGACGACGGAAAAGATTATAGGCTGTTAGTGATTTGTCAACTTATTGTAGAGTAGCCCACCTGCAAATCTATAGGAGAGATACAAGATAAATGCTCTATAACTTAACAAGGACCTTTCAAATATCAAAAAAACAAAATGGTGCTGAATTGTCACGCATGAATTTCTACAAAACAACTGGGCCTTGGTTTTCTTCTTTCCTCATTGAAACCTATAAGAATTGGACTCCAGAAGTGAGATGTTAACATCGATCGGCATCTCACCAACGTATTCCATTTGACTGGGTCCTAGTCAAGTCCTAGGTTTGCAGATAGAGTACTCAACGTAGACTGGGCTGATATTGTAAATTGATTTGACAGCGCTTGTAACTGTACAATTCTGTAAATACTTGTGTATAAAATAAGACTTCACAATATTTTTATCATCTTGTTTTAGGAAATGAAATAACATCCAAAACGATTATTTGTGTCTCGCTTTTGATAAATAAGGGCCAATGATCAATTGCGATTATTATTACTGAATTGTGGAGGTCAATTCCTGAATAATTCCATCAAATAACAAAAGTAATACTGAATTGACAATCAAGAAAAAAAAGAGATAAATTCAAATGTATAATAGAAACAAATTGATATTGGGAAAATAAATAAAATTCAATTGAGATTCGGCCATTTTATAAATATCCACTAATTCCAAGATTTAACAGAAGATAAAATCTGTTGGATTCTACTACAAAAAAATTGCTAATGTCAATTAAAACGATGACATAATTTAAGTTAGAAGCACTGATTAAAAGACTACATTTCCATAAATTCTTTTTAAAAATGTGATTATAATTAAATATTAATTAATTAACATGTCGGGTTCGTTGAAAACCAATACCTCCAATGTTTAAAGCATCCGAATTTAAAATAAAGCATTTTTATCATAAAAGATAGCATATTTTTACCAAGGAAATGTTTTTTATAAAGAAAAAAGTAATTTGATAGATTGTTATTTAACATTTCTATTAGTTCAGTGGTATCTCTAAAGATGGTCACATTAATAATTATTTAACATAGTCAAATTTTGCAACCTCGTAAATTTTTACAAATATTAGTGTAAAGTTATTAAATTTAAAAACAATGATTGGGGACTTGTAAGTATCACGGGTAACAAGCATAAAATGCAACATCGCACAACAGGTGATGCTAGTTTCCATTTCAATTGGGTTGCAAACAAATATTATGTAATATAAAAATGCATGAGTGGAAAATCTAAATTCACTGGCAAAGTTAGAAACGAAATTGTATTTATTTTCCTAAATTGGAAAGTACATCCTGAAAATTATGAAATTTAAATATTTGATTTGGTGTTAAAGTCGTGGCACTTGTAACCAAACCTGTAAAACAGGGTAAGTTTTGTCTGTGAATTATTCAAGTATGCTCTATGTTTCCAAAACTGTCAGACGTGAAACTAATAGGAACAAAACATAGATCTCAGTCAATAGATTGCTGCGTTAATTAAATGATACTGGAAGATCGTCAACGATTGATCAAATCACAATCTTTTCATTCTTACTGATGTTTGGGAACGCATCCGCTGCCCAGCTTCAGAGAAAATCCTTCCCACAGGAGTAGAAATACATTATACTATTGACATTATCAAACCACCTCCATTTGTTTGGAAAACCATATCTTTTGAGACAATACATTGTGAGTAAATTTGTGAAATTTTATCAGAAACTTAATGATTTTAGAAATATTGTCACGGAATTATATCTGCTTGCATTGAAATCAGTGTGGTTAACTTACATTTTTAAAGTATTCTATGTTAAAATTAAATTGGTGATCGAGTTCGAACCTGAAACAATTCTAAAACATTTATATCGACCGCCCCAAACCAAAATGGTGACAAATCGCTGAAGATAGTGAAATATCTAAAATAACAGTTTAATTAATTGTAATAAATGCAAGTTATAAGGGGCTTTTCAATTATATTATTCTTTTGATTGCGTAGGATAACGACAGACAATGTCAAGTAACAGCTCACCCCCAAACAGTGGCTTAAAAGCTCTGCCTTAAAATGCTGATTTACTGCTAAAACCGAGGCAAAAACATTCCCATAAAGTTTGGTATAGCCGATGAAGTTACTTTCCCGAGGAAATTGTTTTTTATTTTTTTTATTAATTGCCGGAAACCCGGGCGTTTATTGCAATTACATGATAAATATTACAAATGTGAAAGTAACCCGCCTCACTAGAAGATTTCTGTTCTGAGGCGGGTATAAAATAACATCACATTCACAAATCTTGGTCTCCGTGGGCTGACTATTTGGGGTTGAATACAGTTTTGAACTCGGCCATTAATATTGATTTTCCCACCCTCAAATGACACAATGTGAATTTACTTTGTTTTATGTTTTGTTAAAACTTTACTATTTAATTAATTTGTTAAATTTGAAAGAAGAAATGGAATGAAATATTATATATAGGTAATATGCTTCCATCGTTCTAACAATCTCAATGTTTAGCCAAGTTATTCTAGAAGATATTTGCTAGTAGCGTTGAAAACAATAATAAGATCTCTCGAAGATGTTAACTTAAATTAACCATCTCTTAGTTGATAGTATATTACCCTAGTAAACTTTAACATCTCTAGTTGAATTAAATTACTGAAGCTTAAAATGTTTAGGGAAAACACAAAAACTAACATCGGAATTGGAGCTACATACTTACTTAAATTTAACATCTTAGTAATAAATAAATTACTTAACTGAGTACTTATATCTGAACATCTGTAAGCAATGAATAAATTACCTACAAAACATTAATGTTAAAAAAAAAAAACTAATTACTTTTAACCAATTATTAGTAAAAACAAAAGATACTTAAAGTTGACATCTTAAAAAAATACTTGGATTCAGTAGAGAAAACAATTTACCGACGAAATGTAAGTTGTATGTATTGATAAAATTACTTAAATTTGACTTGTAAGTAATTATAAATTACTAAAATAATTTAATGTGACGTAAAGAATAACGCCAGAGTGTTGCCGTTTATGACGGATGTAATTAATTCAACTTTTCTTTCATTGAGTTCCGTGATCCATTTTGTATTTGGGCTTTTTAGTTTGCACGAATCATTCCTCGAGAGCTGTGACTGCCCGGGACTGTACCTCCCCAGACTTATTTACTAGTTACTGCAAGTCGGTGCCAAGTACAGGGCCGGGCTCACGGCGCTGACATTTCACATTGTGTTGATTGTGCTAGACACAATGTCAGATTAGATTTGCTACCAAATTCAACATTCATTACAAACCTTCTGTCGGAATACATCACGAGGTTGGCAAGAGCACCACAGACATATACCAGACAATTCACCATAGACTTCCATTACAGGTTCAAGTAATATATGATTAATTCTAACTCTAACTTGGAACTCATTCAAAAACTTACTGTACTTGTTGGATTGGCGCACGGTACCCGCATTCTGAAGTGGACGTGTAATAGCCGCCAATACATACATATTATCTCCAATAAAGCGCATTCAGATATTTCAATTTTAGTTGATCAACTCAACACTTGAAAGCCATGTTGACTAATGTAAACCTTCTTTCAACAAATTTGATCAAGTTTTTAATTAGAAATCTTGTTCAATAAAAGTTGATCAACTAAAATTGAAATATCTGAACCTGCTAATATAGATAACTTGTCTGAATTTTGATTGTTTATGGTCTCTCTTCTCCATGTTAGTGTGTCTATGGTCTGTTGCTGGAGCAAAGTGATGTCGGCCATTGCGCCAGTGTTGCCAACATTCTAGTGATATTTTAGTGTGATATGTTTGATAAGACTTCACTCATATTGCTCAAGTTCGCTGAATTCATATTAGGGAGGAGTCAAGTTACTTAGCTAGTGTTACTTACATATTTTAGTTATAAAGAGTCCAAATGACTTGAAATTTACAATTTTTAATATGTTGAATGAATTATATTATGATTAGGACTGTGTTCAACTATTGAGACACGGATAAAAACTCAAATGTGTAGAAAAAAAAATTTAAAATTGATATTACATATTTACATTCAAGGTTTATAAAAAAAACATGTTGCATTATTTTTAAAAAAAGTCAAAAATAATATCAGATTATGTGCTAATCAGTTTTCTTGCTGCGAAAGCAGTCTTAAAATATAATTTTTTAAATATAAAGGGGTTTTGTTCTCAAATACATTAATATTGTACCCCTTGAAAGAGTTTTAACTTTGAATTGTGTGTCTGAAGAAGTTACAATATAACTCAGTGTTTTAGCTGTCCAAATAGTTGGAAAAAAGGCTTTTAACGCGTGGAGTCTTTTTGATAAACATATTCAATCTGGCTGGAGGATGTATGTTTGTTATATACATAACATTATATTTTATGCAATAATATATTTTATAAGAAAACATTTCTAATCTCCTTTTCATGGATGCATTATTTTATTTGTTCCCGGAGTTAGATAGCAAGCAGAACTGTTAACAGTTAGTACTAAATTATAATAAATATATTCAATCAGGCAGAGCCATGCAACAAACTAAATAAATACCAATCTTGACTTCAACCATTTACCCTTCAGGCCTCTGGCATTTTGACCGTTAGAAGGCCGGTGAATTTCAATGTATTTCCGCATTGTAATAAATTAAATATTTTTGAACGTATCTGAAAACTAAAAACTGTTTTTTGAAAGAAATAAGCTTTTAAATTTTACTATTAGAAATAAACGGTTCCATGATATGTCATCAAAATAAAAATTCAACACACCTTTAAAAAGTGATATAGTCATTAAAAGTGATGAAACAAAAACTAGGTTTAATAGTTACATACCGATGTAACCTATTTAACTTAGTTTTTGTTTCATCACTTTTCATGACTTTATATCACTTTTTGCAGGTGTGTTGAATTGTCATTTTGATGACATACCCGGTCAACGAAATAAACATATAATTTTTGGAATATTAAAATTTTCAACCGAACATAAAAAAGTTTTCTCACTTAGGTTTATCGTTTAAACACTGACTAAAATTACTGAAAAAAAGAGTTTATATTAGACAAATGTTTTGTAAACATTAGGGTCATATCACTTTTTTGTCGCTTCATACAAAAATAATTAGTAAAAAATTCACAAAGTTTCATATTTTTTTATCAAATCACGGTCAGAACTTTTGGTTTCAAAGAAGTGTGCATTTTAAATCTTCTGCGATTACCTTCTAAATTTGAATATAAAGCGTGGTGTGTTCTCTTTCTAACATCATTTAGATCATATTTCTCACCATGACAATAAGGGGAACAGTTCATATGTTCTATGAGAACAAACAAATTGAGTCTATGGGTAAAAACGACATGTCAGATACGAGCCGATACGAGGGTATGAGATAAAGAATACGCTAAGGACTATTAAACACAGAACCTACATAAGAATTGAATTATAAATACGTCTGCTCGCTATCTATCCTCCGCTAATACATATTTAGGTGCGTGAGAGCGATCGGTATAATTTGGATTTATCATTCCGTATCGGGGCTAAACACGCACCTGTTCATTTAAACACAATTGTGTTCAAAAGACACCCATTTTTTATTATTACATTATACAAGTTTAATTTTCAGTGTTGCCGCCATTCCAAAAAAAATACACCAATGGAGGTTACAAAAAAAAAAAAAAACAAAAAAAAAATTTACCATAAACAAAGATTGATTATTCTTAAGTTTTGGTTTAATATTATATTATATCATGCTATTAAAGTGTTTTATTAATTTTAATGTTTTGAAAATATGTGAGGTTTATAAAGCATTCTTTATTATATTATTATAGAAGACTGTCAGGTCATCAAAACCGTTCTGAATTTAGTTGTTTTCTGGGTAATTATGCAATGTGTTTTTAGTAGTACTTCCTACGGGACTATTTTGCAAAATTACCTAGAAAATAACCAAGATATTAATGTTCAAAGAAAATTTCTTCAACCACTTCAAAATAATACTGAGAAATTTGCCACTACAACTTATACCAATATAAAAAGTATTTATTGTCCTAGTGCTACAAAATATCCCAATAAAATCATTAATGTGCGTTCTTTTCAAGGTAACTTAAGTAAGAACCGAAGAACATAATGTATTAGTTAATGTGTATTGCATATTATATTCCTGGCATTATTTTGTTACAACATGTTTTCCATGTGGAAAGCTGGCCGCAGAATCTATATTTTTGGAGATTTGATAAATATTATATTATTTACAACAATAAACATCTGGCCGACTCGGTAGCCTAGCGGTAAGGGTGTTCGCAATCCATCCACTAAATACTCGGACATACCGAGCGCAGTCAGTCATTTATTGAAGGAAAGAAAAGTACGAATTTTATTTTTTCGAGTTATTTATTTTATCGTTGTGTTTCAGACAAATATTATATTGTTTTTGAATAAATCATGTTTCCAAAAACAGTGTTTGATTTCATTTTTACCTTTAGTGAATCTCTGAGATCACCGTTTCCTTTTGTGAGGTTTGTAATTGCTTGTTTTAGGCAGTGCTTTTTTTTCCATTTAACGCGGTGGAACGGCGTTCCGGCACCTTTTTTCACGGTTTTATTTCAAAATAGTAATAATTCGTTAAAATGATAAAATAAGGTACAGGTGGAAGCCAATTTGAATGTTGGCGTGTTAGTGTTAGTGAAGTAACCGTATAGTTTAAATAGCAAACCTGCATATGTAACGTATGTCTTTCATACGTATGTCAATCATACGTATGTCTTTGCGTATTATGATTTTGACAGTTTGACGTTTATCGCATGGCGGCATCTGCGTATATTGTTATTTACGTTTGTTTAGTCAGTTTGTGTTACGATTACGTGTTGTGCAACTATTTTATATATCTATTGCACACAAAGCAGCGTTAAAAATCATTTCTGAAGCCAAAAATAAGCGGATTGAAAATACTTTTTTAAAATCGTTATCTCGCGAAAAAGTAATAACAGCAAACATTTTTCGAACTGCATATAAAGTAGCTAAGGAAAATCAATCATTCAATATGTTTGAAAGTGAAATTAATCTCCAAGAACTAAATGGGATCGAAATGGGTCATATTCTTCATTCCACTAATGCATGTATTAACATTGTAAATCATATATGTGATGAAATGAGAAAAAATGTTTTCAAAGAAATTGTTCAATCGAAAAATATAATTTCTTTGATAATTGATGAGTCTACCACCATAAGCCAAAAAACCACCCTCATTGTTTATGTTCGATGCTGTGTCGAAAGTGTTGGAATGAATTATGAACTGAACACAATTTTTTAAATTTTTTTTGTAGAAATTAACAAGGAAATCACGATCTACACCTATACCAAAACCTACAGTCCGCCTCGGAACAGGAATACCTAGTGAGGAGGACTGCGAATAATATACTTAACTTTGTAATTAAAATTGTCGTTAATAAAAAAAAAATAAATAAAATAAAATAAAAAAAATTCACCAATTAATTTGTTTTTGGATTTGATTGAACTGAAAGACGTAACGGCAAAAGGAATATTTGAATCATTACTCCAATCTCTTGATTTATATGGGATGACAGAAGAATATTTAAAAATATATTTAGTTTCGGTTGCATGCGACGGCGCTGCTGTGATGTTAGGTTCTAAAAAAGGAGTGAAAAAATTGCTGACAGAAAAATTTCCTTCAATTATAGTTTGGCATTGTGCTAATCACAGATTAGAATTATCAGTAAGTGATGTTATAAAGAAAATTTCAGGGATCAATAAATTCAAATCATTTATTGATAAACTTTATGTTTTATTCCATGCGTCGCCGAAAAATAATAGAGAGTTGCATTTATGTGCAGAATCACTAGGCGTTGAGGTACTAAGAGTTTTAAGTACCCGATGGGTGGCATCTAGTTTTCGTTCAGTTTCGGCTGTGTGGAATAATTATGAATCCCTTGTGGCGTCATTTTGAAGAAGCGATGAATGACCCTACAAGAGATAAAAATGACAAGTGTACTTACAGTGGCTTAAAGAACAAAATAACATCAATAGCATTTTTATTGGATCTAGCATTGATGTGCGACGCTCTCCAAGAATTGTCGGAACTTAGTTTGGACCTACAAAATCGCAATGTGAACCTTTACATTGCAAATCGAAAAATAAATGAACTCGTTCAAGTTTTTGAAGAAAGAAAACAGAATTTTGGACCCTTTTATAAATGTGCTGCAGCTGCAGCAATCTGCATTTTCGTGGAATTTTACTTCAAGAAAAAGTTTCTAAAAATGATCCTCATATTGATCCGAAAATATTTTATTTCACGTTGAAAACGTCAATTGAAAAAAGGCTGCTAGATAATAAAGATGTTGAGTTTGCACTTTGGGCTCGCGTACTTGACCAAAAATATTGGCCTGAAGACATTGATAATCGGTTGACATTTGGAGAGATGGAAATTAGAAACATTTCGATTAGGCTACAACTAGATGAACGAGAAATGATTCGTGGATTTCGCGAATACATTCTCGAAAAAACATATTCTGAAAAACTGTTGCGTTTGGTATATGCTCTGAATTCTAATCCCATTTCTTCAAGTGAATGTGAACGGGGGTTTTCGCAAATGAATCTTATTATTACCCCAACAAGAGCTTCATTAAACACTAAAACAGTTTCGGCACTCTTGTTCATCAAACTCGTGGGACCACCCTTGACACTTTTCAATATGTTGATAGGTGGTTACTTAAGGAAGACATTCGGCCTTAGACTCTAACACTAAGAAAAGGAATCGAGATGATGTATCAGACGAGAATTGGAAAAAACTTTGGAAATCACTTTTATTCAAGTTCATAAATAAATACATTACATAGTCTTATTTGTAAGCCCTGGTTTTAGGTTTGGAGGGAATGGTATCAATAGTGGCCTGAAACAGAAATACAGTATATTAATGGCGGTTATTCAAAAGGGCTCTCTTTTAGATAAATTATATCTTTAAAATAATATATTAACAAAGATCAGGTGATGTGTAACTTGTAATATTAATTACTGCCATCTGTTGACACGTTATATTGCAATACGGCATATGTCTATTTTGTCCTTGTATGGGATAGAGAACCCAATAAATCATTTCAGTATTCACTCACGCCAGCAAATAAAGGCACAAAGGAGCAAATTAAGACAGCAGTTTTAAGATACGTTTGACTGGTAAATAACACATGGTACCACCTTCCAAACATAATCTACACAACGTAATTGTGGACCACACTGATAAATTGCTAGAGTTTTGTCTCTCCTAGAAAGCGTGGATATTAAACCGCATTCGTTGCAGTCACTACGTGTAGGTACACCATGCACAAAGGGGGACTTAGACTCAGCATTGTATGAATACCGCACAAGAGTCCCGATTGCCCGGAGCCAGTGGAACTATGGGGTAACATGGACAGGTTCAAACAACGGAGTGTCTTATCGAAAAATGCCAACTCCACTTGAAGCTGTTCAAATAATATTTTGTACTTTTTTATAATTAAAGCCAAAATTGCAATTAAAAACCTGGCAGTAAAAAATTATCAACATGTTTTTCAAAATCAAAGGTTCCTTCTTCAATTTAAATTAAATTATCTCCTTCAATTTATTATTTTCGTTCAATTAAAAGATGCCACAAAGGGAATTTGCAATTAATGAAGATTAAATATAATTAAATTTAAAAAAATGTTTAAATTTATGATGACGGTCGGTAGACCTATGCAGATTGTGATATAGAGTAGGAGTACATAATGACCTTTCCGTAGACCTCCAACAGGTCTCCCTTCTTCTTCTTGTGATGCTCGGTGGTGTTGACTGCCTTATTGAACACAAACTTCTTGCGTGCCGTGGATACGCCGAGAGGGTTCTTGCCGGCCTGCTGCAGCGCGGCGTACTTCTTGTCCAGGCGCTGTTGGCGCCGCCGCTCCTCCTGCAGCACCTTATAGTTCTTGTGCTCCTTCTTGGGCGCGCGCGCTCCTAGGCTGACTGCCAGCGCCACCTGCAATCAGATCCAACTGTAAAGCATTGGTCACAAAAAGCTGTTACGTTGCTGCTATATTGCCGTGGAGAGCCCTTTGTTATATCCACTAAACTATATATTGGTGCAAGGAGATGGGTCGACAGAGTCCTGCCGAAGAGGTCGAAAGGTCTCACTCAACCAGTCTCTTCCGATCAAGCCCGCCACGCAGTAAGTGGACAGATGCATCCGCCGCCGAGACCTAGACAAACCCCCATGGACCCGGGCACCCTTGCAAAATCACCAAACCTACTGAACTACTTGGGGTGACCTGACCTATAGCAGCGGCGTTGGATATCCAATCAATGTTTCCCGGGGTGGCGGTATGTGAATAAACAATACTAATCTCTTTGTAATATTCGCTAATGACACTATACTCTCAATGCGGTTTTTGGACGTGGACGATATAGATTATATATTGTAATGTCTTATCTTCCTCTCCCTCTACTATGTGTGTTTGTGTTTAAAACAAAAAGCATTTTCTCAAACCCGACCCTTGTTTTCGCCCGCTTGTTAAGACAAAATCAGCTGTCGTGTTAAAGCGTTTTATAACTTTAATTGACCTTTAAATCTCTTAAGATAAATCCGCCCTATCAAGATAAGTAAAAATGCTAAAATTTATCAAGCAGTTATTATAAATTATAAGATTGATCATTCAATATAAATATGGGCAGTTATTATAAATTATAAGATTGATCAATACAAACAATACAACAATACTAAGTGTCCCAGTGATCACGTAAATTTTTTTGCTCCACAAAAATTAACAATTGTTTATCGATTTAAGAACATTTATTGGTGATTTACACTTGCGAGTGCTTGACCATAGTCTAATTTAACACTGTGTTTCAATAGTTGCAGCTGCCAAACTGGTAATTCGTTATTATTTCACTTTATATTTCAACTGTCACCAGAGTGCAATAGACACTCACATACAACGCCGTACAGAAGGAATAAAGAGTACATACAAACGCCCATCTACTTTCTCGTTAGTGACAACGCAGGAGCAGGGTTGTCACCGCATCTTATAAAAAATAATAAATTACTAAAACTAACTTGCAAGATGAGTGCCACCGATGCACTATCATATATTAACAAGGCCAAGGAAGAAATCAGTGCATTATATAGTAATATTACTGATCCAGCACTAAAACTAACAAAAGATCAGATGACAAAACTTCTCAACAAACTTTCCAACCTCTCTGGCACCATGCTGGATGTTGGTGTCAAAGTTGGAATCCTCGAGGGACAGGTTAAGTCGTATCAACACATGGTCTCCTCAAAATTGATAGAATCAACCTCACAACATGAATCATCATATTTACCAAATTTAACAATGTGCGAAGCTGCTGACGAGCTCGAGGAGAGGAAAAAACGTTCAAAAAACATTATCATTTTCAACTTTCCTGAAAGCTTGGCCTGCTCTCAAATTGACAAAATTACCGATGACACCACAAGAATATCAAATACACTAACGGCCATAAACTCAACCATAACTAAAGCCAACATCACAACCTTTCGTCTGGGGATAAAAAAAACGGACAAACCCAGACCTCTAAAAGTGATGCTTGACAATCCTACCCAAGCCATAGATATTTTGAGAAAAAAAAATAGCATAACAGAGTACCCTGGCATTAAAATTTATTCCGACCAAACTCCAGCCCAAAGAAACTATCTCGCCAATTTACGATTAACCCTAGACCAAAGAACCCAAGACGGTGAAATAGGTCTCACAATCAAATATAAGAACAATAAACCTTTATTTTACAAGCAATAATTATTCGCCTGAAACACTCATCCACATTGAAAAATCTCCTGATAAAAGATACATGACGCCAACGGGACTCGAACCCGTGTCCCTTCGATTTCCGGTCGACAGCTCTGACCACTGAGCTATGGCGGCTTATCTCTTACCCGCGAAATGATTCAATATATACTAGTGTTTCATTCAACAATTACTGCTTGTTACATTTTTTCACCTGAAAACAACCAACTTTATTTTATATGAGAAAGGCATTGTAAGTGCTAACTCTCTCACTAGATGGCGTCGAGACAAATTGTCTACATTTTTAGGTGAAATACTTGAACTTGTCAAATATTAATTATTATTTTTTTGGTAAACTAACGTTTAAGACAAGATTTTTTATGCATAGCACAAAGGGTAACAATTATTTTACAAGCAATAATTATTCGCCTGAAACACTCATCCACATTGAAAAATCTCCTGATAAAAGATACATGACGCCAACGGGACTCGAACCCGTGTCCCTTCGATTTCCGGTCGACAGCTCTGACCACTGAGCTATGGCGGCTTATCTCTTACCCGCGAAATGATTCAATATATACTAGTGTTTCATTCAACAATTACTGCTTGTTACATTTTTTCACCTGAAAACAACCAACTTTATTTTATATGAGAAAGGCATTGTAAGTGCTAACTCTCTCACTAGATGGCGTCGAGACAAATTGTCTACATTTTTAGGTGAAATACTTGAACTTGTCAAATATTAATTATTATTTTTTTGGTAAACTAACGTTTAAGACAAGATTTTTTATGCATAGCACAAAGGGTAACAATTATTTTACAAGCAATAATTATTCGCCTGAAACACTCATCCACATTGAAAAATCTCCTGATAAAAGATACATGACGCCAACGGGACTCGAACCCGTGTCCCTTCGATTTCCGGTCGACAGCTCTGACCACTGAGCTATGGCGGCTTATCTCTTACCCGCGAAATGATTCAATATATACTAGTGTTTCATTCAACAATTACTGCTTGTTACATTTTTTCACCTGAAAACAACCAACTTTATTTTATATGAGAAAGGCATTGTAAGTGCTAACTCTCTCACTAGATGGCGTCGAGACAAATTGTCTACATTTTTAGGTGAAATACTTGAACTTGTCAAATATTAATTATTATTTTTTTGGTAAACTAACGTTTAAGACAAGATTTTTTATGCATAGCACAAAGGGTAACAATTATTTTACAAGCAATAATTATTCGCCTGAAACACTCATCCACATTGAAAAATCTCCTGATAAAAGATACATGACGCCAACGGGACTCGAACCCGTGTCCCTTCGATTTCCGGTCGACAGCTCTGACCACTGAGCTATGGCGGCTTATCTCTTACCCGCGAAATGATTCAATATATACTAGTGTTTCATTCAACAATTACTGCTTGTTACATTTTTTCACCTGAAAACAACCAACTTTATTTTATATGAGAAAGGCATTGTAAGTGCTAACTCTCTCACTAGATGGCGTCGAGACAAATTGTCTACATTTTTAGGTGAAATACTTGAACTTGTCAAATATTAATTATTATTTTTTTGGTAAACTAACGTTTAAGACAAGATTTTTTATGCATAGCACAAAGGGTAACAATTATTTTACAAGCAATAATTATTCGCCTGAAACACTCATCCACATTGAAAAATCTCCTGATAAAAGATACATGACGCCAACGGGACTCGAACCCGTGTCCCTTCGATTTCCGGTCGACAGCTCTGACCACTGAGCTATGGCGGCTTATCTCTTACCCGCGAAATGATTCAATATATACTAGTGTTTCATTCAACAATTACTGCTTGTTACATTTTTTCACCTGAAAACAACCAACTTTATTTTATATGAGAAAGGCATTGTAAGTGCTAACTCTCTCACTAGATGGCGTCGAGACAAATTGTCTACATTTTTAGGTGAAATACTTGAACTTGTCAAATATTAATTATTATTTTTTTGGTAAACTAACGTTTAAGACAAGATTTTTTATGCATAGCACAAAGGGTAACAATTATTTTACAAGCAATAATTATTCGCCTGAAACACTCATCCACATTGAAAAATCTCCTGATAAAAGATACATGACGCCAACGGGACTCGAACCCGTGTCCCTTCGATTTCCGGTCGACAGCTCTGACCACTGAGCTATGGCGGCTTATCTCTTACCCGCGAAATGATTCAATATATACTAGTGTTTCATTCAACAATTACTGCTTGTTACATTTTTTCACCTGAAAACAACCAACTTTATTTTATATGAGAAAGGCATTGTAAGTGCTAACTCTCTCACTAGATGGCGTCGAGACAAATTGTCTACATTTTTAGGTGAAATACTTGAACTTGTCAAATATTAATTATTATTTTTTTGGTAAACTAACGTTTAAGACAAGATTTTTTATGCATAGCACAAAGGGTAACAATTATTTTACAAGCAATAATTATTCGCCTGAAACACTCATCCACATTGAAAAATCTCCTGATAAAAGATACATGACGCCAACGGGACTCGAACCCGTGTCCCTTCGATTTCCGGTCGACAGCTCTGACCACTGAGCTATGGCGGCTTATCTCTTACCCGCGAAATGATTCAATATATACTAGTGTTTCATTCAACAATTACTGCTTGTTACATTTTTTCACCTGAAAACAACCAACTTTATTTTATATGAGAAAGGCATTGTAAGTGCTAACTCTCTCACTAGATGGCGTCGAGACAAATTGTCTACATTTTTAGGTGAAATACTTGAACTTGTCAAATATTAATTATTATTTTTTTGGTAAACTAACGTTTAAGACAAGATTTTTTATGCATAGCACAAAGGGTAACAATTATTTTACAAGCAATAATTATTCGCCTGAAACACTCATCCACATTGAAAAATCTCCTGATAAAAGATACATGACGCCAACGGGACTCGAACCCGTGTCCCTTCGATTTCCGGTCGACAGCTCTGACCACTGAGCTATGGCGGCTTATCTCTTACCCGCGAAATGATTCAATATATACTAGTGTTTCATTCAACAATTACTGCTTGTTACATTTTTTCACCTGAAAACAACCAACTTTATTTTATATGAGAAAGGCATTGTAAGTGCTAACTCTCTCACTAGATGGCGTCGAGACAAATTGTCTACATTTTTAGGTGAAATACTTGAACTTGTCAAATATTAATTATTATTTTTTTTGGTAAACTAACGTTTAAGACAAGATTTTTTATGCATAGCACAAAGGGTAACAATTATTTTACAAGCAATAATTATTCGCCTGAAACACTCATCCACATTGAAAAATCTCCTGATAAAAGATACATGACGCCAACGGGACTCGAACCCATAAAAAATCTTGTCTTAAACGTTAGTTTACCAAAAAAATAATAATTAATATTTGACAAGTTCAAGTATTTCACCTAAAAATGTAGACAATTTGTCTCGACGCCATCTAGTGAGAGAGTTAGCACTTACAATGCCTTTCTCATATAAAATAAAGTTGGTTGTTTTCAGGTGAAAAAATGTAACAAGCAGTAATTGTTGAATGAAACACTAGTATATATTGAATCATTTCGCGGGTAAGAGATAAGCCGCCATAGCTCAGTGGTCAGAGCTGTCGACCGGAAATCGAAGGGACACGGGTTCGAGTCCCGTTGGCGTCATGTATCTTTTATCAGGAGATTTTTCAATGTGGATGAGTGTTTCAGGCGAATAATTATTGCTTGTAAAATAATTGTTACCCTTTGTGCTATGCATAAAAAATCTTGTCTTAAACGTTAGTTTACCAAAAAAATAATAATTAATATTTGACAAGTTCAAGTATTTCACCTAAAAATGTAGACAATTTGTCTCGACGCCATCTAGTGAGAGAGTTAGCACTTACAATGCCTTTCTCATATAAAATAAAGTTGGTTGTTTTCAGGTGAAAAAATGTAACAAGCAGTAATTGTTGAATGAAACACTAGTATATATTGAATCATTTCGCGGGTAAGAGATAAGCCGCCATAGCTCAGTGGTCAGAGCTGTCGACCGGAAATCGAAGGGACACGGGTTCGAGTCCCGTTGGCGTCATGTATCTTTTATCAGGAGATTTTTCAATGTGGATGAGTGTTTCAGGCGAATAATTATTGCTTGTAAAATAATTGTTACCCTTTGTGCTATGCATAAAAAATCTTGTCTTAAACGTTAGTTTACCAAAAAAATAATAATTAATATTTGACAAGTTCAAGTATTTCACCTAAAAATGTAGACAATTTGTCTCGACGCCATCTAGTGAGAGAGTTAGCACTTACAATGCCTTTCTCATATAAAATAAAGTTGGTTGTTTTCAGGTGAAAAAATGTAACAAGCAGTAATTGTTGAATGAAACACTAGTATATATTGAATCATTTCGCGGGTAAGAGATAAGCCGCCATAGCTCAGTGGTCAGAGCTGTCGACCGGAAATCGAAGGGACACGGGTTCGAGTCCCGTTGGCGTCATGTATCTTTTATCAGGAGATTTTTCAATGTGGATGAGTGTTTCAGGCGAATAATTATTGCTTGTAAAATAATTGTTACCCTTTGTGCTATGCATAAAAAATCTTGTCTTAAACGTTAGTTTACCAAAAAAATAATAATTAACAATAAACCTGTTATTGTAAATACAAAAAACTCCCCACGAAACTAACATTTTACTACCAAAATGTTAGAGGTTTGCGCACCAAGCTCAACACCCTAAGGTGTAATATTCCAACGATAAATAACGATGTGTACTGCCTAACAGAAACCTGGCTTCATGAAAAAATATCTTCCCCTGAATTAGGCTTCACCAACTACGATGTTTACCGGCTGGATCGTGAAAATATTATTGGCGGCGGGGTTTTAATATCGATCAGAAAGATGTTCCATTCAAAACTATTAAAACTAAAAAATAAAAACATTGAACAAATAGCTATATTAGTGAAACTCAAAGCAACAAAAATAATTATTGTGTGTGTGTATATCCCCCCCCCAAGTTAGTGCTGATGTGTATTGTAAACATTGTGATGAAATTGAATCTTTGAAATTGAAATATCCTGATGCAAAATTAATAATTTTTGGGGATTTTAATCTCCCAAATGTAAACTGGGTACAACCCACTGAGTCTTCAAATCCCATTTCTGCTAAAGCCCAATTAATCATTGATATCATCAACTTTCTCAACCTTAAACAATTAAATCATGTTAAAAATATAAATGAAAGAATTCTTGACCTTGTCATATCAAACATAAAAAATAGTAATGTCAGCGAATCGCGTGAACCAATAGTATCCATTGACTCTTATCATCCCCCTTTACAAGCGATCATCTATTTGGCACCCATTGAACTCCTCACTCCCCAACCTCCCGTTCACGAACTAAACTACAAGAAAGCCGATTATAATCAAGTGCGCTTATATCTTTCTTCGCTCAATTGGTCCCGCATTTTTATGTCTACAAACGTAGAAGAAGCAACAAATGTGTTCAACTCAAACCTTTATGATACTATTGAAAATTGCATACCAACTTCTATTGTAAAACGTAACGACTGTTACCCAAAATGGGTTAGTACTGAACTAAAAAAACTCATTCAATGTAAAAAAATTGCCCACATTAACTTTAAATCCAATAACTCCACTGAGTGCTATAAATTTTTTTCTGTTTTACGAAATAAATGTAAAAGTCGATCAAAAAATGCTATTCAGATTATATTACAGATGTAGAGCAGACTATCAAGTCAAATCCAAAACATTTTTGGAATTATGTGAATTCTCTTAAAGACAACAACGGCTGTCCTAGATCAATGTATTCAGGGCGAAAACATGCTGACAGTGATCAAGAAATAGTTGACCTCTTTGCTGATCATTTCTCAAGTGTTTATGAACAGAAAAATGATAATGTAACTATACCTGAATTTAAATACACCAATGTAACTGACATATCAACATGCCACATTTTTCTGGATGATGTTAATACAAAGATCAGATCTCTAGATTATAATAAGGGGTCAGGTTCTGACAAAATTCCACCGGTATTCATAAAGAAATGCGCTCAGTTTATAGCAGCTCCACTTCAACACATATTCAATCTGTCACTTCAAACTGGAATATATCCTGATCCTTGGAAACTTAATCACTTGACACCTGTATTTAAATCAGGTGATAAAAATTGTGTTTTAAATTATAGACCAATTTGCATACTGTCTACCATCCCGAAAATGTTTGAAAGTATTGTCTTAGATAAAATTGCTGTTAAGTTTAGGCATATTATTACTCCAGAACAGCATGGTTTTGTGACCGGTCGGTCTACTACAACCAATCTTCTATTGTATGAACACTATATCTGTGAAGCTTTCACGTCTCGTGCACAAGTAGATTCGATATATACTGACTTTTCAAAAGCCTTTGATAAAGTAAATATTAATATCCTTCTCGCGAAACTGCAAGCCCTTGGTATACATGGATCATTCCTAAAATGGTTGAATAGTTACCTCTGTAACCGCGAACTGATGGTAAAATTAAAAAAATAAAGTCTCATATAAATTTAAAGTAACATCGGGAGTTCCTCAAGGGTCTCATCTGGGCCCACTTCTCTTCGTATTGTTTATAAATGATCTATCTTTATGCTTCGAAAATGTCAAATTCATTCTATTTGCAGATGACCTAAAGCTTTTTAAGATTATAAAATGTTTAAATGATGCACTTATCCTTCAGCATAATATAGATAGACTTGCTAGCTGGTGTGAAATAAACAAATTATTCCTAAACGTAAAAAAGTGTTTCCACATGTGTTTTTACCGTTCACGGACTCCAATAACCATATCGTATTCAATTAACAATAATGAAATTGCATTAGTACCTTTTCCACAGTGACAATCATAGCACTAACTATTTGTATCATTCACCGTTGGCGCGTTTTCACCGCACTGCCAACACGTATACAGACCTTTTTGATATTTTCAAAACCTCACCGTCTTGCATCAAGGCAAAAATACTTGGTTGTGAATGTAACTGATATGTTTGTGAAATGTTAAATGTCTGTTTGTACTGCATCATACTGACATGTTCTTCTTTATGTGTAACATATATATGGTGTTCTTATACATATACATTCCACATATATACATATATGTGAAATGTATATGTATAGCATCGTATAGAATATAGAGTGTGTATATGACTATACATGTATATGTATAGTCATATATACATTCCACATATATACATATATGTGAAATGTATATGTATAGCATCTATATAAACTGCTTGCTTCAGATGTCTTATAGTGTTGGCTAACGGATGTATTATTTTAATAAAAAATGTTACTTTTAATTGTCAAGTCTCTGTCAGCCCTGAATTGTTGAAGCTACTTTGCCATAGTGCCATAGCCAAGTGAAGATAAATTTGATTGTAACAATAAACTCACTACTATTTGTGCTGTTATAATATTTAGCTAGATTATATCTGTTGGCAAGTCACCTTTTCTGTATATTTTATCCTGTTTAAATGAAGTACTTTCTATTATTGTAGCATTCTATGCCTTAAGAAAATTTCAGCTGTATCACATTCAATGTCGTTTTGTATACATATTGTTGTGTTCTTAAATGTAATACTAATATTCGCTTATGTACCACTGTGTACTTATAATCTATGTATCACATTATTGTAAAAGCCTTTTATGGCGTTTAATAAATAAATAAATAAATAAATCATTCAATATAAATATGGGCAGTTAATATAAATTATAAGATTGATCATTCAATATAAATATGGGCAGTTATTATAAATTATAAGATTGATCATTCAATATAAATATGGGCAGTTATTATAAATTATAAGATTGATCATTCAATATAGATATGGGCAGTTATTATAAATTATAAGATTGATCATTCAATATAAATATGGGCAGTTATTATAAATTATAAGATTGATCATTCAATATAAATATAGGCAGTCAGGTCTTGTTGGACATTCTAAAGGTACCAATAAATTATAGTAACGGAATTCTGGATAATTGCCGACATTACTGTCAAAGAGAGCGAAAATGAAGTAAATAGATATTAGTAAAATATAATAATTGTTATAACTAACCTTGGCCTCCTGTTGTCTTTCATGGCTGAAGCCTGTGATCCCAAATTTGATGATCTCTCTCCTCGCTCGCTTTATGTCGATTCCTTTCCTCGTATCAACAGGACCTACACTGATTATCGGTTCATTAAAAACTGGCTCCTTTGCCTTGCGTTTGTGGCTTTCGTACGTGACAACTTTGAAATCTACCGTCGCATCCCTCTTCATGAGAGCGCACTTCGTCTGAACGAAATGTTCTGCCATTTTAATTCATTTATTCAGCGATAGTACATAACAATCAACATTTGTTACCAGCAGAAGGACACATAATTGACATCATAAATAAACTAATCACATTGACATTTTTAGGTTACCATAAATAAACCTTGCCTGGCATCAACGAATGTCACCATAAATCAACCATCTAAATGTCACTTCTTGAACCATAAATAAACCAATCCATAAATGAACCACGCACCAATCACTCTTGAAGTCTTGAACTATTGTGACCATAAATAAACCACTCTCTAGATCGATATCTTCGGGCTTTTGTATGGCGCCATTTTGTCACCCCCTTAACCACAGACGACCACAGATAAAACGGTCGTTTGGTCCAGACAGGTAAATATATGGTGGACCATAAAGAAATCTCAAGGTCATTTAAAAAAAGAGCAAACATAGACAATTTACCTGCACCCAGCTAACATCGTTCATTCACTAGCCCAAAAAAAATATATAATAAAAAATACTGGAATGCAGGAAAAGGAAAATAAAAAAACCCACAGCTATGCACACATCAAAATATTTTTTATTTTCAAAAAGACAATGGACAGTAATACAAAACAGGGTCAGTACAACCGATGTATTGAGCATTGATTTATCATTGAAGTAGAAGATAATACTAATATATCTAAACAAAACATGAAACAGAACAAGACACAAAAAAATAAAAAGTAACAGTCTCAACTAGGAATCGAACCCAGGATTTCTGTCTTACTGCAACAACTTAATAGGATTTAATTTGACCTTGCACAAAAATACAAGAATATATACACAAAATAGCACTAGAAGTTATTCAAGTTCTCCTGCAAGGGTTTCATATAATTTTCACAGCTTTGTCGTCAGCAAACATCATTGAAAATACTGGTACTTACATGATGTAATTCTGGAGAGGTTTAAATGAACTTGTTTGATGTAATCGTGGCTTTGTTTAGCAATTTTAGTCTCCTAATACGTGGTATACGATCGCGTCGGAATACGGATAGGTCTGAAAAGGAAAATTAATCAAATTATTAGCCAATGAAGTACATTCAGGAATCATGAACATTGTATCAAAGAACGAGAGGTTAGTACCTGTATTTAACAACGGGATCGGGTCCTTCTTTCAATTGGTGGAGATAGACCGGATATTTTATGATGATTGGAAGATTAAGCGTTGGCAACGCAATATTTTTTAATCCCAAAAGTACCGTATTTTTTATTTCAATCGCGAAATGGCACACACAAACAAACGTATTTCTTGCTGCTTCTTCCTAGCACTGGATTATCGAATCCGTTTGAGCAACCTTTAACACAACACGGCATTAATTTATCACCTTGAAGAATTCTAGCACGCAACATTATTTTTAGATGGGTGAAAGAAAATTCAAAATATTTACGCTAAAACCTTCAACTGACTTCAATCTGCGAAATGGCGTCTTGGAAATTACCGTTATTTTTTATCGGAGCATAACACATGCTTAGCTTCTCTTTCTGTTACACGAGTCGCTACGGTAGAGAGCGAGAGATCAAGATACAATTTTTGCTCTGAGCCAATGAGATCTGAGCTTTCAGCCACAACAGCTTTGTCTATAAGAATTTGGGTTGAGGATAACTCCTCCCATCAGGGTTACAAGGTTATGCGAGAGTTATACGCCCCTGATTGTGACATAAATAAACCACTCTATTGTGAAAACTGACAAAATAAACACGCGGGAAGAATTTAAAAAAATATATATTTATGGCTATACACTTTGCTCTAGCTGAGTAAAACGTATCACTGAGTAACTTACTACCATAAATATACCACTCTCTAGATCGATATCTTCGGGCTTTTTGTATGTAACGGAATTATACAGTACTTAACCACAGATATACAAGCAGCATACAAGCAATACCTACCGTGCGGAGCAGAGCAGTAGACAAGGGAGAGGAAACTCAAGGCCATTTAAAAAAAGATGCGACCATAGACAACATAATTGCTCTCAGCCTACTCTATTCATTCACTGGCCCGAAAAAACTATTATAAAAATAAAAATGTCCTTGAAGCAGAAAAATGTCGAAATGTTTTCCAAGGGCAAGGTAGATAGTTGATTTATGGGGCAAGGTTGATCTGACTAAGAAAATAAACTTTTACAGTGCATTTCCTTAAGATGAAACTTGTTGATCTGAGAAGAAGAAACCCAAAATGACAAGAAATTTGCAAAAACACTGAAGAAAATTTCCAAAACATGATTGTCCGACAGTACGACGAAGAATTCCGACATTTTTCAGCCTCATGAACTCATGGTTACATATGTTTAAAAATCTTTAATTTCACCAAAACAATAAGATAATACAGGATAACACTAATCAATAACATGAATAAGTTTATCGATATAATAAATAACATTTATACGTTGTGGAGGAAGACATATGCCAAGTATGAAGCATTGTTCAAAAAACCGAACGAAAAACTGTCAATTCACTTTAAACTTGAACTTACGTAGGTAAGTTGAATACATGTTTGTAACTCGCTAACACTATACTGGCTTATATTGTATTTTTATCACGAACAACTTTAACACGCAATATTTTCGACGGAAATGATAGTATTTCGGCAGCAAATGACAACCCGCGTGTATAAATAAACCACACATTTTCACACAGAATTCTGTCATCTCTTTCTGTAATGCCGGCGCCAGACATGTGTTCAAAGAAGTGTTCACATAAGTGTTCACATGTGTGGCACGGGCATTTGATACTGTGTTCACTTATTTGCGCACTTAAGTGCGCTTTGCCGTTCTGTGTCGGTTTTTTGGCGCACATCAAAGGGATCAAAGTCAAAATGTTTGCATGCCAGCCACACTGCGCGGAGCCCAGTATCGTGAGCGACGCCGTGGAGAGTTGACGTGCCGCGTGCGTACACACACAAGCCATAACCAAGCGAACTAGCGATGGAGTGGAACAATGAGGGCGTGTTTGAATTCATTGAATTATTACAAGGAGAGCCTGACATATGGGACCCAAAACGCCTCACTTACCTTGTTCTATTACGATACATTTTACACATCCATTCACGTCTTCGTTTTGGCTGTTTTTGTTTATTTATTTGCACGTGTAATAAATAATTACTAGCACATAATAAGTTCAAAAATGAATTAAGAAAATATGTCTATCTCAATTATTAATGTTTCTTTTTTTTGTGACTTTATTGAAATATTTAAAGAAAGATTATGTTTGCCAAACAATGTACATGTTTATATGTTTATAAAACTATTAGCACACACGAAGATGTGAGCTAACTTAAGATTAATAAATAAATAAATAATATAAGCAAACTGTGTCGACCAAATCGTCGTCCATGTTATGTGAGGTCCATTTGAAAACTGTGAGCACAAAGAAGTGATCAAATATTTGAACACATATCTGGCAGAGACACACATAAGTGACCAAATGTGTGAGCAAAGTCTTCAAATAAGTGTTCACTTATTTGAACACATGTCTGGCGCCGGCATTACACGAGTCATTATGGTAGAGAGCGAGAGATCAAACCAATCCTTCTTTTCTCACCAATGAGATCTGAGCTTTTAGCCATATTATTCGTTTTCTATAAGAATTTTGAGGTGGGCGTGGCGGTTTCAAATGAGTTTCAAGGCCAAAGCTTAGTTAAATGCCCCTGCTTACTACCTATAGTTATAGTTAGAGATGACAAAATTTCGTTTTAACTAAAAACGCGAAAAAATATTTATGTTTCGAAAATAGGGCATTTGTAAGTTTTCTTTGCGTTTCAAGGCATTTGAAAGTATTTCCAGTGATTTCTATTTCGCGAATTAACGCGAAAAACGTGATTTTGGCCGTATTTCAGCAAAATTATTCTATTTAGCGAAATAGGCGCGAATTTCCCGAAAATACCGGGTATTAAAATAATATGTGAGAATTTCAAAAAATCGATATTTACATTACGATTTTTTATAATTTTGTTACTATTTTATGTGTAAATATTTAATATTTTTGTACTGTAGGCTAAAATTGCTTTTTGACATTACACAAATTGTGCGAAATAAATTACGCCTATTGATGTTAATCGCAATCTGCATTTGTTGTGTTTGTGTTCGACCCGTACTTAGAGTTTCCTTCCTTATTAATTTAATATTAAAATTAATTATTTATAATCGTTCACATGGAAATACTTGCAAATGAAGGTTAAACATATATTTTACCAAAAATACTTAAAATGTGCGCTAAAAACATTCAGAAAATACATTTTTTTTCTATTTTGCTACAAAACGCTAAATTATGCCTCAAAATGCTATAAAACGCGAAATTTCCAATTGTTAATGCTAAAAAATCTGAAAATTAATGCTAAATTTTGCCATCTCTACCTATAGTCCGTCAAGGAGACTGATCGTTAATATCCTTATAATACAATATTACCTATTTACATATTCTATTTAGTTCAATTTAATTTCCGAAAAGTTAAATCGGGCACGTCCGAAGTGCGAAGTCCGATTGTTGAGAACTGAGACTTACGTCGAGGTACAGTTCGGAATGGATTCATGGCGAACAGTTACGCAAGCTTGTACCCGCACGCCACGGTTTATGAGCTGTCGTCAAGGTTCCAGTTAACGGAGACAGATGTGGAACTGAAGTCGAGATGGGCCCCATATGTAGGTCAGTTCCTATCCTTGCTATGCGGTGATGTTATGCCGAAATTTATTTATTTTTATTTTAAATAAAATTAACATTTGATACATTTTTAATATTATTTCAACCGCCATGCTAGGGATGCCCTTGTGTTCTAGCGGGTAAACACAATAGTAAATTATACAATTCCGATTTAGTTAATATTTTATGTGACAAATAAAAAGTTAATAATTAATTAAACAGAGATAAGTATTATATTTTATACGAATTAAGTCAATTAAGGGATGTGAGAGATGGTGGAGGGAGATTAGGGGGTTGAAGTGTAGAATGTTAAAGCCCAGCTACACTACTCGCGAAGTTGATCGAAGTTGACCGAATACGATAGTGTGGGCACGAACTTCACTTCGCTTCGGGCAACTTCGCTTCGCTTCGCCCGACTTCCGATTGTCGTCGGTAAATGCGCCCGAGTCAAAGGACTCGAAGCGTTACTCGCGAAGTTACACGAGTGTGTGGGCACGCACTTCGAACTTCGGCTAACTTCGTCGAGGACTTCGTCGAAGCGTCGAAGCGAGTAAAGTAGCTGACACTTATGGGTGTTGTAATTGAAGTGTATTGCAGATGTAAGGATCCATAGAGCTATTTGTGTTTTGAAAGTATGAAGTTGAATTTCGGTTTTTATGATATCAGGGGGAAGGTTGAAGGTGTTGGTAGATGAATTGTCTTTGTGCCGATGTAGTATTAAGTTTAGGTACATTGTATTATCGTTTGGTTATATTTATGGTGGTGGTCTCTCCACCTTTTCAACCCTCACCCTCAACATGTCATTTTTTACAATCCCAAAACAACGGGTGTCAACCTAAAAATGAATGAATTCTTCACATACTGGTAGCTTCCTCGGTTGCCGGATAATATCAAAATTGATGAGCTAATATCTAATACCTAACATTACCAATAAAACACAATTACCAAACAATAATTATTGCGTAATCCAAAATGTATATCAAATCGTGTTAGATACTACGTAACACAATTCGACGCGGGAAGAATATCTCGTTTGTCAAGCAATCCGAGATATTTTTGACGTATCTCGGACTTGGGATTTTTAATTTTTTTTTATTTATTAACTTTCAAAAATACAATTTTTTTACTATTAAGTTCCGTTAAACTGATTGATATCAGTTTGTCAAAGGGTTATTTTAACAATTACCTTTTAAATACATTTACAATTTTAACAAGTACATAAAATATACACATAATTACATTAGTACAAAAAAAATCTTTCACATAACCATTTTTTTAACATACATTTCCTTCTGTGAGTCAATTCACAGCTTTTTTATTGAGTTTGGTAACATGTTGTAAGTTATTGGAACTAGGTATTCTAGAGTTCTTTGGCCGTATTTATTCAGGTATCTTGGAACTACAAGTCCATCGTTTGCAATTAGTCTTGTATTATGAACATGTGTCACTATTTTAGTATGTTCAGATTGAGATGTACGCTGACTCGCCATTTTAAGCCACAATATAGCACGAACAGATAATAAATTTACACGAGAAAAAATAAATTTCATTGCAGTAACATATATTATATACAAGGTAGGGCCTAGTATGGACCCTTGTGGTACGCCTGCGAAAACAATTTTTTTTTTGCTAAAATGATCAAAAAAATTTACACAAATCTTTCTATTTTGAAAGTAGTTAACAAATAATCTATGTAGGTTTCCTGTAATTCCAATTGTTTCTAGAGTTTCAAGTAATTTACTATGATCAATCGTATCAAAAGCCTTTGAATTGTCAATAAATAATACGGGTACATGTTTTCTTTTGTTAAGATCACAGACATAGGAATTAATAGACGAGAAGATAATGGCGAGGGGTAAAATCAACTGTTGAAGAACGAAGGGAGTAAGGCTGACTGTGATTCGTCAATAAATCAATCTGACAGTAAATAGGCATCTCGCATTATAATATCACCATTTACTTCTTAAAAGTAAAATCTGCTTTTGAATGAATAGGCATTTTTACATGGGAGCGCAAATTACTCGCCACGTTATGAACAAATTTGCGAAGTCCAAATTCGGCAAAAAAATTCGGTTCCATATTCAGAGTCGAATATTTCGTTTAAGTATTTAGTTAAGACACTTTTATAAATGTTCATAATTTACTTCCCAGCAACCAACCAGCTTTGTGTTTCGCGTCCAGACGTTTCTCGATGTGATAGTATATGTTTCTAAAACTGATCTATATTATACGATGTTAATATGTTTAAAATAAAGTAAAATAATGCTTATATATGGAATGTAATACGACAATTGGGTTTATTCTCTTTTTCACATCTATTTGTACAAGTTTTCATAGTACAAGTCAACATTTTGCCGTGTTATTTCGTAAAATGAACCGATGATGCCTCGACCATAGTTCGCACAAGAATGATGACGTCACGTTTTCAAATTTCACTTGAGTACATACGCGAGCACAGCCGGTTCCAATGGAACCGGTATGGGGAGTGGGGATAATACGCTTTTAATCACTTAGGGCAGGTCTACTAATATTCATATGTCTATGGTTAAGATCATTATTAATTTTATTTGAAAATTCTTGAAGTAGTATATCTGTGCTCTTTTTTTTGGAAACCATATTGATGGGTATCAATAATAGAAAAATTTTCAAGGTACTTAATTAGTTTTACAGAAATATATTTGTCTAGGATCTTTTCAATTGCTGGTAAAATACTGATCGGTCTATAGTTTTCAATTTCACTGTGTTTACCACCTTTTTAGATGGGTCGGATGATGCTACATTTGAGATCTTCAGGTATAATTGCCTCCGTTAAAATCATATTAATTAATAGAGTTAAAATAGGTCATAAGATATTAAAATGTTTTTTAATGTCAGACATTCTAATTTTATCTATCCCCGGCGATTGACTATTTTTTAAACTTCTGACTACTTTTTCGGTATCACAAAGTTTTGCTTGTGTTAAGAGCATGCTGTGTGGAAGTCTATGTGTTTGAATATGAAAAGCTTTTTTGCACATCTATGTAATAGTTGCATAACATTGTCAGAAAAAAAGTTTGCAAAATTGTTAGATGTTAGTTCAGTCGTTTGTTCTTTTAAAAAATAGTTTGATATTACTTGGTCGCAATTACTTTTGCTCTTCCTTCCTAACAATCTGTTAATTTCGTCCCACGTTTTTTTAGAGTCGACAAAGTAATTTTTAAATTTTGAGTTGAAGAATTTTAATTTGCATACACTGATTAATTTTGTAACTTTGTTTCAATTGCATTTGTACTCTCTTTCATAAAATTTATTTGTAGGATTATTTTTCCATCGTTTGTAAAGTGTGTCTTTTAATTTGATTTTTAATAATAAATCATCATTTATCCATTAATTTATTGCATTAGGTCTGATTTGAGGTTTATAAGACTTACTTTTTTCATAGATTTCATTAAATTCATCGATTTGATATCGATTAATTCTGATCAATGACCTGATGGCTGTGGTTTCGAATGATTTTCGACAAAATTGATTACTTGTTCGATGACGTTTCAAAACGATTGTCTCGGACTGTGTGATGATTTTTGACAGAATCGATTTGTCCATGACGATGAATCGAAATATTTCGATAGTCAAAAAGACCGAGTAAATCATCGATTGTGCCCATCGCTAGGCCGGTATGAAAACATTGGTTTTGCCCAATTAATTTAGTACTTACCTTCCAAAATGTTCCCAAACGATTGTACCATATTTATGACTTACCGATTAATCACTCGATTCTTTTATGCTTCGATCAAAATATGTCGATCATGTAAATGTTTCGATCCTGCTCATCACTAAAAGCAACTGACATTTACTCCATAGAAACTTTGTGGAGATCGAACATAACCTACAATCTGGTTGTGATCAAAATCAAATACAATTTACACAATGGCAAATAGATTGCTATTAAACTCTAACCCGTTCCTAGTATTATCTAGAGCGATTAAAACACTGCCTGATGGTGCTGTCACATATCCAGGCGGCATTAAATACTTTCCGAGGTTTGTAATATTATTTGTGCCCTTCTTGTACGTCTAATAATACTATGGCAATCAATAAGTGCTGTTTCAATTGAAGGATTCTCAAAGGTGTCGTCAGAATATCATACCTGAGTAACCGGATGTTCGTCACATACCTGAAACTATTTTAAGAACCATAAGAGGCCTTCGGTTTGCCTCTTCATGGTTCTCACTATAGTGTTTCGTGAAATGATGATGTATTAATAATAAAATTACCAGTGTCCCAATCTTAAGCTATTGTATTGCTTATAACTTAAAATCGTTTTGATGTCGCATAATAATTTGGAGTTGGATAAAGGCAAATAGCGAGGGATTGAAGGCAGTGGAAAGCATTTCTGGAGGAGGCCAAATCTCAGCTTAGGATTTAGCACCTTAATTATGAGTGAATGTGCATTCCTAGTCATGTGTGTTACGTTGATTACAGGTTTCCTGATCAGGTAGATCCAGAAGTTATCCCCTCCAAACTGTTCCGGGTGGAGAGGATTAAACCGGTGAAAGGAACCATTCCTATTGTTAGGAAGATTCTGGAGGAGTTTGGTCTTGGATACCGGGTAAGGGTCCATTTTGCCCAATAAGCTTATATCATGAGTTTCAGTAGAATTACACCAAATCAGAGGAATAACATAAAAAGAAAAAATGAATGAAAGTTGCAATAATTTTAATCACCTCCGTGGGCGAGCGGGTAAGATTCTCGTGGTGGGTTCTAATCCAGCCCTGTGCAATTAAATTAAATTGAAATAATTAAACTTAAACTATATATCATCGGTGTAAGTCCAATACAGCGAAAGAACCATTTGTTAAAATGTTCAGGGGGGGCAAAAACTATCTAGGGATATATGCGCTCTTGCTTGCTTGTGTACTGTACTGTGGGATGGAACGATTACTAGCAGTCTAATGGTCAATTTGAAAGCACCAATCTGCTGTTCAGCTGAAATTATTGAACTTACAAAGACAATATAATATACCTGCAGCACGTTCCAGATTGGTAGATAATCAATATGTTGCTTAAAATTACATTAGTCTTTTGTTTAGTGACCAGATCTGAATATCCATTCTCTTCAGTATCACAAGATATCCCAACACCGGCTTCAAGCAGTCGGGACTCTCATAAAAAACTGAGTAATAATATGTACCAATACTGAGAATGTCTGCCACTCTGGAACGCGCTATAAATATTATACTATGTATTCTTTTATATTAAATATGTTATGTATACTTGCTGGGATTTGAAGCCGCTAGCTATGGATCTCAACCGCTCGACCACAAGGGACATTGCCTCATCAATGAATTAGTTCCTCTTTAGTCTGTCTGTGCAGATAAGTCAGTAGATCTGTGTTCTCTTCCAGGGTCGCTGCATCACCATCGTGAAGAATATCCCCGAGGTGAACGCCCGCCTCTGGCAGATCAAGCACATGGTGAAGGTGAGCCCCGTGGTGTTCCCTCACGGCGAGCCCACCTTGGCCGACTTGGACCACACGCTGCTGAAAGAGAACGGGGAGTGCTTGGTGACCAAAGAGATCGGCGTGCCGCAGGAGAGGATCGCCGCGCGCCTGGTGAGGGAGAACGACACCCGACGCCTGCGAAGGGAACACATCGAGCGGGACTGTCGCCTCAAGTGGATGAACCCCCTTGGCGGCGGATTCAAATGAACAACTAACCAGTGTAGTGTAGTCTAGTTTTATGCTGTGTGTAACTTTATCTTTGTACATTATTGCCTTGTTTCATAATAAAACGTAGAAACCTTTGAAATGTGGAAATAGAAGCATCCTTAAATACCACAGGTGTTGGCAGCTCTCTGCACAGCGCGAGGAGTGCAGGAGCCTTGTCCATTATTGATATGGTAATGATCTTCAGCAGTGAGGAAACTACTAAAGAAGAAATACCCGAGACTGATAAGAGAAACCAATTTAGAAGTTAAGGTTAAACGCAAGGTACGTTATAATGGTGAACGGGTATCTCATCTAAATGACAATTCAACACACCACAAAAGGTGATATAAAGTGATGAAACAAAAACTAGGTTACATAGGTAACTATTAAACCTAGTTTTTGTTTCATCACTTTTTAAAGGTGTGTTGTATTTTCATTTTGACGAAATATCATGGAACCATTGTAATGTAACGCGTTCGTAGATGGCACTAATTTATTTTTTAAAATTAACACTTAATAAACACTTTTTGCAATTTATGCATCAAAATTGGTTTATTTGTTTGCGCCCGTACATATGTATTATGAATGTGAATAAATAGTTTTATCCGTATAAAAACTCAATTCTTTCAACAAAGGCATACAAATACAATATTGTATCGATGATCAATTCAATACTGTATTTGTAAGCCTTTCTTGAAAGAATCGGACAAAACTATTTATTCATAATACGTATGTGCGGGCGCAAACAAATAATCTAATTTTAATGCATAAATTGCAAAAAGTTATTTTAAGTTTACGCCATCTACGAAAGATCAGATAAAAAGTTCTTTTAAGTTTATTCCTAAGAGGAATGGCTGTGTGGCAATAATATACAAAACTTAAATTTAGATTTGAGGCCAAAATACCCAACCAAACTATTTATTTATAGCTAATATCTAGTACAGATAAATACGGTGTTTTAAATTATGATATAGATGGCCCGATGATACAGAGCTCACGGGTGCTACATGTATACCATCTCCGTATACCATCTCCGCTTTAATTAAAAATGCCGATGGCTTTGAAATGTGACTGGTACTAGTGAAGTTCCGCTGAGTTGTTTGCGGCTGCAGGGTGAAGATTGCTCTGACGATAAGTTGAAGGCATCTGAAGAAAAAAGGCTGAGAACTTGGAACTGATTTAAAATGAGATACAGAAGGATAAAATATATTATTTATTAAATCGCACACACATAACATATTCTAAAAAAACATAGCCTAGGCTACACTAAAAATAAAAGAAGCAATTATATTAAATCTTATTCATATACATAAATTTTCATTAGTAAATATCCTAAATCCATTTTACAAATTTTTCAGGAGAAAAAATAAACTGTTTATTTTAATTTTGAAACTACTTTACATATTTAATAAATGTGTATGATATGAATTAGGTTTTCTTATAAAATAATAGATTACTGACTAATCGTAGTGAAGTCCTGTTTTGACTCAACCACTTTGAATTTCGTGTGTCTGTAAATTTGTTTGTAAGAAATTTGTGTATAGACAGTTCTGACAAGATGGTAGCCGTATTTGATAGTACCTTTTTATTCTGCCAGAGCGCATAAGCTTTGCAAGCTGTCAAGTCGGAGTAAATGATAGGGATAGATGGAAATCTTGTTAACCCATTCATGCGCATCACTAATTGGATGACGAGGCATTTGGATATGTTAGAAAGCAAACTGTCCAGGTCGGCTAAACTATACTACGTTGTCGCGCACGCCCCGGCCGAGCTTCCGGTCTTCCAACCATCCAACAACGACCGGGACGACCTAAGACCACCAACCATCGGTCACACATAAATTACTGATTCTGAAGTCTCCAACGCTATGATACCTGCTGGACGTCAGGTCCTAAAACTAACGGCGTGTTCACACACGCTCGTATCGGAGGCTTTGTTTGCCGAACCTATCCAACTCCATTCCGATGACGGACACCGTTTTTCGCGTCCTGAGTAACCGTTAATGGCAGTGTTTCTCATAAATGCCCTGAAGTTCATAAATGAACCCCATAGTGTTGGTAATCTTAAGCGGGAATCGCCTCGGAATTAGGTAAAATCCAATCCGAGGAGAACCGACTACCCTTGGTAAGCGCTACTCCCTTACCATCGACACTATCATGTAGTAATTTAGCTAAGTGTAGCTTTGTCTCGCGGGAGTCCCCTACTCCCAACGCATTTATTTTATTTATTTATCCAAAAAACAGTTTTTAACATAAAAAACATACTCTGCACATCTCACTAGGGCATTCCTATTCCTGTATCAAGATGTGCAGCTTTACAATTACGAGGGTGGGTCAATAAGTCCTTAGAAAAGCCGACAGGTGGCGCGACTAGTACTGTAAGCGGTTTGTTTTCATGCAGCGGCACTACCGATTCAGTATGCTGCGAAGTTTCAAGCAGATTGGTCGGGTTGTTGTGTGTTTCTCGTACATTTAAAAAAAAAAAATTTGCTTGTTTACAAAAATGGAGAAAATTGAGTTTAGAGCTGTTATTAAACATTTTAATATAAAAGGGTTAACAGCAAAGGAAATAAAAAATGAGTTGGATTTAGTTCACGGCACATCTGCTCCTTCACTTGCAACTATTTATAACTGGTTAAATGAATTTAAACGTGGTCGTACATCAACAAAGGATGAACCACGCTCAGGACGTCCTGTAGAGGTGACTACACCAGAAATGATCAATAAAATCCACGATATGGTGTTAAGTGACCAAAGACAGTCACAGTCGACAATAAACGCAATAGGGTGGTGGCCTCTAAAGCCCTGTTGTCGCTCATGCAACGCAATCCGGATGAATTTTTTCGTCGCTTTGTGACTGTAGATGAAACATGGATACACCACTATACTCCCGAGACGAAAGAACAGTCAAAGCAGTGTATTGCGAAATGCGAACCATGTCCAAAGAAGGCGAAAACCGTAAAATCAGCTGGTAAGGTTATGGCTACTGTATTTTGGGATGCATGTGGAATTATTTTCGTTGACTATTTGGAAAAAGGAAAAACAATAACAGGGGATTATTATGCATCTTTATTGGACCAGCTAAAAAACAAAATTGAAGAAAAACGGCCTCATTTAAACAGGAAAAAAATCCTCTTTCATCAGGACAATGCCCGTGTTCACACATGTTTACGATCAATGGCTAAAATTGAAGAATTGAAGTTCGAATTGGTCGACCACCCACCGTATTCGCCAGATTTAGCCCCCAGTGACTTTTTCCTTTTCCCAAACTTAAAAAAATGGCTAAGTGGACAACGTTTTTTTTCAAATGAAGAAGTCATCGATCGGACAAATGCTTATTTTGAGGACCTTCCGAAAACTTATTTTTCTGACGGTTTAAAAAAAATTGAGAAACGTCTAACCAAGTGTATTGAGCTCCAAGGAGATTATGTTGAGAAATAAAAAAAAATACAAACTGTTTTAATGCTGTTTTAAGGACTTATTGACCAACCCTCGTACATCATTTAAAAAAAAAATACATATATGTAAACTTAATATAATAATAACATTAAATGTAAACCCAAAAAAGAAAAGTTAATGACACGGTTGTTTTGAGACCGGTAGACAATAGACATTTGTTACAAAAATAAACAAAATCTTAGTAACAAATGTACGAAAAATAAAACAAAAGAAGCATTGGGCAGTAAGTTTATAGTAAGTTGGCAACAATAATATTCTTCTGTTAACTAAAGTACAAAGTACCTGTGCTGGCTTATCAGACACAAGCATAGGGTAACCATACTAACAATTACAACATGGATAGTATGAATAATAAATTATAAGAAAAAATAAAATAACTAAATAAAAATAGGTATGTAAATAATAATAATAATAATAATAGTAAGTAAATAAAATAAATATTACCATTCGTTATTTCGGCTACTGGCATTATACCTAGCTCTCTCATTAAAAATTTAGGCGTATTAGATCTATCAAAAAATTTATATATAAAGATGCAAAAGTCGGTCATTTTGAATACATGTAGGATAACGAAAGATTTTTTAAATATTTATGTTGAGGGATCAGTAGGATTTATAGGCCCTGTTAGAAGTTCTACCGAGCCGAACCCTCTGATATGAAAATATCTGGAGTCGGTGAATTTTTTTTCCCATTTGATCTCTGGTGAGTTGACGTGTTGTTGTTCTTGTATTGTTTTGTATTTATTTTACTTATGTAATGCACTTGCATAGTGTTGATTGACTAGCTGATCATTTGTGGAAAAGTGAGTGGAAGGGTTTAGTTTTTCCTATGGGGAAGATTTAACCCGGACAACAAAATCGGAAGCATAAAAAAAAAAAAAATAAATAATAATTAAAGTAAAATTAATTAATTATTATAATTATTATAATTTATTTACTTACTTACTATTTATTATTATTATAAATAATAATAATAATAAATAGTAAGTAAGTAAATAAATTATAATAATTAAAGTAAATAATAATGAGAATGAAGTAGATAGTAATAAGTACATAATAATAATAATAACAATGATTTGATAATTTAATAATTTGATTTTTTAAATATTTATGTTGAGGGATCAGTAGGATTTATAGGCCCTGTTAGAAGTTCTACCGAACCGAACCCTCTGATATGAAAATATCTGGAGTCGGTGAATTATTTTCCCATTTGATCTCTGGTGAGTTGACGTGTTGTTCTTGTATTGTTTTGTATTTATTTTGCTTGTATAATGCACTTGCATAATGTTGATTGACTAGATGATCATTTGTGGAAAAGTGTGTGGAAGGGTTTAGTATTCCCTATGGGGAAGATTTAACACGGACAATAAAATCGAAAGTATAATGTTATTTTAGAAGTAAATAAGTACATGCGCAGTAAGTAAATAAGGATTGTATCGAAACAGAACTTCCACACGGAATTATGATATAAGCGACAACATGGGTGATCCAAAATCATCACTCTCAGCTAGTACAGAGATTTTGACCATTTTCTTGAATGAATTTAACGTACCTATAGTTTTTATATTTTCACCAAGCATATTATGTAGCAACGGAGCTTTATATGAGAAACTCCTTTGTCCGAAGGATGTTCTGGTATACACCGGCTGATACACTAAAGAAGAACCCATTCTAGTCCTGCGCACTTGTTGAGATCTTTTGGCAGTACATAATAGTGTTGTAAGTTTTTAGATTCTCACGGCCAAAAGCATTTTTGTTGTTTGTTTTTGGGGTGTTATGCCGTGTTGCGCTAACTCCTTCTTTAGCCGACGTTTCGGACAGCGTTGCAGTGTCCATCATCAGGGCAGATCCGGTAGATCCGAAGATGATACACATCTCACAAAAAAAGGTAATAGTGTTGTTGAAAAATTTACGGAGAGCCTGTATTATGTACAACTGCCTTACTATCATAATTTTGCTTTCACTATATAATAACTTTGATGGATACATAAAATTTCTCTTATACAAGGCACAACGCCGTGTGCGCATACCTGGGAGGTGCACTTAAGGCCGCGGATGGGATGTTAAGAGAGAGGTGAGGTATAAAGCCCAGGACATTAACCTGCAGCCGGACATAACAGCCAAGAAGGGCGACCACATTATAATTGTCGATGCGCAGGTGGTGTCCGCATCCCTGGGCCTGGAGCGCGCCCATAAGAACAAGATTGAGAAGTATGGTTGTGAGACCTTGAAAGAAATAGTAGCCGCGAAATTTCATGGAGATCCCGCTAATGTGGACGTGTACGCAGCTATGAAATCCTGGAGTGGTGTATGGAACCCAGGTAGCGCCAGGGACCTATTGACCCTGGGAATATATAGAGGAACTATGAGGGGTATTACGACTCGAGTGACCTACTACCCTGGATGATCTGATGTCAGACATAACCAGACTCATGTTGGAACTTAACACTCTCTCCACTAAGAGTACCACTATTGACGAGATGATGAGTGCGCAGTCGGCTCTGTCTTCCAAACTAGATTTGGCAATTAAAGCACGCCCGGTCTCTACTGTTACTCCATTTGCCAAGGAGACATTGTCATATGCCAATGCTGCGGCAGGCTTGCCAGCCTCGAAAAAGATTATTGTACACGGCTTTGAGCGTCCGATTCCTCAAAAACCCTTAACAGTTCTCTTTTACCCTGAAGCTCCAGAGGGTAAAAGGGACACGGACAAGGGGAATCCGACTGTCTAATTAAAACAAAGCATTGCGATGGCCCTCGCGGGTGTTGACGCAATGTGATTTCTGCCCAGTGCTCTGAATGTCAATGTGAAGAAATTCAATTAAGCGCGGGTAAAGGGCGGGAGTAACTATGACTCTCTTAAGGAAAGTAGGGGATGCTCATACTCAACCGATTGGATTTTACCTAATTCGGAAGGCATCCCCTCAGCTGACTACCGGAACTACCATAAGGTCCACATTAACGCGCTACCGACCCGCGTGAGGACCACATGCGGCCGAGTAAGCCGCATGAGGGACGATGGCGTGGGGAGTGATTGGACTGCGCGAATGTGCTGCTGGGCCGGTTGTGTTAACATAACCGAAACTGTGGCACACGTCGTGCAGAACTGCCCCAGAACTCACGGGGGTCGGATAAAGAGACATGACGCGATGTGTGCACACCTGGGAGGGGCTCTTAAGGACCGAGGAAGGGAAGTCAAAAGAGAGGTGCGGAATAAAACCCGGGACATCAACCTGCAACCTGATATAACTGCCAAAAAGGGCGATCAGGTAATCATCTTAGATGCGCAGGTGCTGTCCGCATCCCTAGGCCTGGATCGTGCCCACAATAATAAAGTTGATAAGTACGGGGGAGAGACGCTAAAAGAGGCAGTAGCGGCAAAATTTCATGCAGACCCTGACAAGGTGAAATCCTACGCCGCGACGATTTCTTGGCGAGGTGTTTGGTGCGCCAGAAGTGCCAACGATTTACAAGACCTAGGCATCTTTAGAGGAACGAAGAAAAGAAGAGGGGTATCACGACTCGGGTGCTCTGGGGTACTTTCATGAACTTCAGACCATTCAATCGTAATACCACCCACGCATCTACTTGGAAGAGGTCCACAAGGAATGACGTGAGCCGGCGGGTGGGGGTTGGTTGAAAACGAGCCCCTAAACTAAACGATCGCGACTAAAATCAGTCGGGAGGGCTTAATTTGCTATTTACGTTCAACAAATATTTTAGTCTTTGACGCAACCTCCGCTGTGGAATCGGCACACAGTCTAATAAACAGCCGCCTTGAATAACTTGAACAAAGTGTCCCCAAGGTGAAGGTGGACCTTTTTGCGCCATCGGAGCCAACAGCCGAGCGCAGCCTAGTGCGGGGACATGAAATCATGTCGCAGGCTCTCGGGGGGTGCAGGTAGCGCCCACCATCTGCATGTCCCCCAAACCAACGTACAATCATGAATAGTGAAAACCAGCCTCGGAACGCCTCAAGGGATTCCACTGAAACCCTGCGTGTTTGTACCTGCCCGCAGTGGAGGGTTCACGGAGAACCCAACCTGCACCTACCGAAGATGAGGAAGGAGAAATTACCGGATGTGTCTGTAGCGAGTGTGGCCGTGTGTTTAGAACACAGCGAGGGGTCGGTCTCCATATGCAGACCGCATACCCTGTAGCCCATAATGCGGCTATATCGGTTATTCGCACTATACTTTATACTTCGGCGATATACCGACGAAGAGTTAGGAATTTGGGCAAATGTAGAAGCCCGGTTGATTATGGCAGGCTTCGGAAGAAGTATGCATACCGAGATGGCACGAGCTCAACCAGACCTCCAGAGGTCGGTCGAAGCTGTCAGGAAACTAAGGCTAAATCCTAAGTACAAAGATGACATTGCTTGTATCGTCCGCGAGTTAAGAGAATGCACGGTATTGGATACCCAAACCGACGCTGTTAGCCTTGATACCATGGACAACCAGAGAACACCGCGTCGTAATATGTACGAGGAGCGCGAACTCCGGACATGGGCCCGGGCTGAAGCAATTGTTATCCGAAGAGGAGGTACCCCTCGGATAAACCAAGTTTTATTTAAGACAGTGAAGTTGGATCCGAACAAGATACTGCTTGGCGTATCCCGTTTTCAGCTGATAACCAGGAAATGGCCTCCATTGCGCCCTCAACCACTCCGAACGCGGAAAATAAAAAACGGGTTAGGTATAGTGACTCACCTGGGAACCAAGAGTGAAAGGCGATTCCAGCTCTGGCAAAATGCCAAAAAATTAGGTCAATTTTTATGGACGGCTCTAACAAGCTTAACAAATCGGACAAAAGTTTATTAAATACCACTCTGGACGATCTGATGTCTGACATTACCAGACTTATGCTAGAACTAAACACTCTGTCTACAAGACGCACCACCATCGACGAAATGATGAGTGCGCCTTGTCCTCCAAATTGGATTTGGCGATTAAGACATGTCCGGTATCTTCTGCTATTCCCTTCGCCCATGAGACTATCGTACGTTAATGCCGCTGCAAACTTGCCAGCATCGAAAAAAATCATCGTGCATGGTTTTGAGCGTCCGATCCCGCCTAAACCTCTAACTGTCCTTTTCTACCCTGAAATTCCTGAGGGCACAACTTCGGAGGACACTCATTGGAGACAATTGGAGAAAATTCTGAATCCCAAAAAGATGATTTTCAGATAGTCCGTTCCAGGAAGATCAAGGGTGCAGGAATGGCTTTCCAAGCCAGAGATAAGAAAGGACTGGACAATATCAAGAAAGCAGAAGCGAAGCTCGCTGCTAGTGGTTTGAAAATGATCAATCCTTTGGGCCGCTTACCAAAGATCGTTATTTACAACGTGCCAAAGGGCGAGCAAGCTGCAGACCAGGAGCTCTTCTCTGAGGTGTATGCGAACAATTTATCCGGTCAGACTTCTCTTACTTTAGAGGATCACCTTCGAACCATGCGGCGAATTTCGCTCTTTGGCAAACGTGATATTTCCATCATGAACATGGTGGTGACATGTCACCCGGAAGCTCGGAAAATCTTATTAGACAGCGGAATGTGCTTCCTTGGGTGGAATGCCTGTTGCACCCTCGATTACACAGGAGCTACTAGATGCTTTAAATGCCAACAATACGGCCACATTAGCAAATACTGCTCACAAGAAAAGGAAACCTGTCGCCACTGCGCCGCACTGGGACACAGTCATGAGGATTGCCCCAAGAAAGCACTTCCCGCTGTCTGCGCAACCTGTACCCGTTTTAGGAAATCTGCCGATCATCCTACTGGTGATAGGGACTGTCCTGCTCAACTAGCTGCTATTAATGTCCAAGTCAGAATGACCGACTATGGCTCTGGCTAAACCCATCTCCTTAGGTCAGATCAATCTGCAGGCCAGGAGATCCAGGATGGCCACCCCGGAGGTGCTGCGGGTCATGTCTGACCGAAATATTGACATTATGCTCATACAGGAACAATACACTTGGCAGGGTAAGACTCCCATTGATTTTCCGGGTGTGGTACTCGAAGTTGGTTCTTCACCAGGGGCGGGTGTCCTGATCAACTCCTCGTTGATCAGCCCCCTCCTTCTGGCTGGGCTATCCGACGAGTATCAAACCTGTGTATGTATTAAATTTGCCGAAACTGAGATTTATTTAATCTCAGTTTATTTTAAATGGGGGAACCCGGTTGGACCTCATATCCTGAGTTTGACACGTGCCTTAAACATGCTTAAAGGTCGTAACGTTACCGGAGGTGACTTTATCGCTCGCTCTCCTCTATGGTTTGACAATTACAATCATCATATGGAACGTTCAAAGTCTGACGCCGTCGAAGACCTGATTGCTGCGCAGGGTCTTTGTATCGTTAACGAACAGAGTTAACTTTATACATTCTCAAACATACATGGAGAGAGCAACATTGATTTAACTTTATGCTCTGAATCTGTTGCAGCCAGGATATCGAAATGGATGGTCCACGAATGCGAAATAAATTCGGATAATAGACTAGTAACATTTACGGTTGGTGTCAATAAAACTGAGGTTCCAAGATCCTCCTGGAACTTTAACACCACTAGGGCGAATTGGGATAACTTTGGGGAAGCTCTACGAGATACATTAAGGGATTTTCACCACGTAGCAGCTACTGATCCGGATAATTTGGGGAATTTCTTTAACTCGGCTGTAGTATCAGCGGCCAACTCATCTCTGGGCAGAACAAACCCAAAGACGAGTATTAGAACGCCGTGGTGGTCACCAGAGCTGACTTCGCTTAAAGGAGCATATAAGAGAGCTTATAGGGCTCTTGGTCCGTCCAGGAGGGGTTGCTGTATGGAGGAGGAGACAGCTCCTCTCTTGGCCGAACTCAGAAGATCCAGAGCGACCTTTAAACATGCGGTTCTTTCGAAACGAGCTGCTTGGCAAAAATGGGTTAAAGAGGTGGGTAACGCCAACCCGTGGGATATCCACTGCGCTATTGAAAAATCCGGTAAAGGGTCGGATCGGTTTTTATCCAGTTTAATTGGGACTTCAGTCGATAGGAACGCTGAGACGATAGACGTGGGCTCTACTCTCAATACACTTTTGGGTAAGTTAGTTCCTGTAGATTCAGTAATTGGGGAAAGTGACCACCATAAACAGATCAGAAATCTGGCACGGCTTCAACCTAGAGACCTCGCCCAAGAGGAGATTCATTCCAGTCATTAGAGCAGAAATTGAAATAATAATTAAGGGTTTGGGTCCTAAGAAGGCACCAGGGCATGACAGGCTCAATGGCGTGATAGCGAAGCAAGTTTGGGTCCACGCTAAGGAGGAACTCTTCGAAGTGATGGACACATGTTTGAGAAGAGGAGTTTTCCCTTCTGAATGGAAGAGAGGCGTGCTTAAGGTTATACCAAAAGGGAACGGCAAGCCATTAACAGATGTTAAAGCCTATCGGCCTATAACTTTACTTCCAGTCCTCGGCAAGATCCTGGAAAAACTCATTCGGCAGAGACTACGTCATTCACTTTCACCGTCCAGCGATCTTCAATTCGGCTTTGTCCCTGGTAAATTCACTGTGCACGCCATGTCGTTTGCGCTTAACTGGGTGAAGGTTTGCACTAAGAGGTATGTATCTTTCTTGATATCACTGGTGCCTTCGTTTACGCGTGGTGGGACATGATACGCATCAAGGTTAAAAATAGGAACTGTCCGAAACTCTTGTTCAAATCTGTAGATAACTACCTATCTGGTCGCACTATTACCATCTCACACGGCGATTTCTCAGTTGAACGTGAAACCGATATGGGATGCCGGACCGGAATTTTGGAATATAACCTTCGACGACTCCTCTAGGTTACCCTTGCCTGAAGGATGTATCATGATGGACTACGCGGATGATAAAATGTATCTTGTCTCGGGGAACAGTAGAAAAGAAGTTGAATGCAAAGCTGGGGAAGGTTTGAACACCCTCCTTAAATGGGGGGAGGGGAATAAAATGACATTCGCTCCCCAAAAGACAATGGGTCTCCTGATGAAGGGCTCCTTCAGTAAAGAAAGAAACCCCACCATCCGTATGGGAGACACTAGCATCAAATTTGTGGATAAAGTTAAATATTTAGGTGTCACACTCGATCGATCGTCCTCCTTTCTGGCTCATGCCAAAGATGTATCCAGTAGGGCACAGGCGCTCTTCCTGAAACTTAGAAGACTCTCCACAGCTGAGTGGGGACTTCGCAGACCGGCTCTATATGCTCTCTACAGGGGAGTTTATGTTGCGCAAGTTTCATATGCTGCCTCTGTCTGGGAGCATCGCCTGGATAACTGCTTAATACTTTTACCTCTCACAAGGGGTCAGGGTACTCCCCTCCTGGCACTATCTGGTGCATATAGAACCGTTGCCTCGGACGCTTTACCTGTATTGGCCGGTATTTTACCAATCGATCTGGAGATTAGGGAAGTGTTAGCGAAGCAGAAATTAATCCAAGGATCTCCGGCAAACCACCTCGGTGTCGTTCTGACACCGGGTGGACCGGGAACTCTCCCTGGGCTGCTTCGAACGATGAGGGACCTGTCGCTCAAAGAGTGGCAGGTCCGTTGGGATAGGTCAAGCATGGGACGATGGACTTTCTCCTTCTTCCCATCAGTTAAAAGCAGAATGGAAGGGGCCTTTCTCAAGCTGGATCACCAAATCCTTTCAGGACATGGGGAATTCAGGTGGAGGCTTCACAGCCTCGCCCTATCTAACCATCCTAATTGCGCTTGCGGAAACACTTCACGGACAGTGAAGCTGGTTCTGAAAATGAACTTACTCGGCGTATCCCATTCTTGGTTGATACCCAAGAAATGGCCTCCATTTCGCCTTCAACCACCCCGAATGCTGAGAACAAAAAACGGGTAAGATACAGCGACTCACCGGGAAACCAGGAGTGGAAGGCGATTCCAGCCTTGGTGAAATGCCAAAAAATCAGGACAATTTTCATGGATGGTACGAACAAATTAAACAAGTTTGACAAAAATCTGCTCAATACTAACCTGGATGATCTGATGTCAGACATAACCAGACTCATGTTGGAACTTAACACTCTCTCCACTAAGAGTACCACTATTGACGAGATGATGAGTGCGCAGTTGGCTCTGTCTTCCAAACTAGATTTGGCAATTAAAGCACGCCCGGTCTCTACTGTTACTCCATTTGCCAAGGAGACATTGTCATATGCCAATGCTGCGGCAGGCTTGCCAGCCTCGAAAAAGATTATTGTACACGGCTTTGAGCGTCCGATTCCTCAAAAACCCTTAACAGTTCTCTTTTACCCTGATGCTCCAGAGGGTAAAAGGGACACGGACAAGGGGAATCCGACTGTCTAATTAAAACAAAGCATTGCGATGGCCCTCGCGGGTGTTGACGCAATGTGATTTCTGCCCAGTGCTCTGAATGTCAATGTGAAGAAATTCAATTAAGCGCGGGTAAACGGCGGGAGTAACTATGACTCTCTTATGACTTTTGGGAATCGATGTGCAACCACCTCCTCGTGGTGATTCCTGGGTAGCGAAGCTTCGGCCTAGCGAGCTAAGAGTTGCACGTCCCACGATGGCGTAAGCCGGGACAAGTTTGGGGGCCAATCTGAGATCGACTTTAACGAACTTTCTGCCCACCGTGGTACACCCCCAGGGGGAGTGTACCCGGTGGGCTTTTTCCTGCAAAATTATTTTTACCTCTCTGGCATTATACTATTAGATTATTTGGCTATACTCCCCGGCTTCAAAATTTTCCTTTTCTTTCGCTTCCATCGGCTAAACTCAGCCAGGGGGGCGTTAGCTGGAGACGGATCACTTCGAACTTCTCCACACTTAGGCGGTTCCTCAACTGTGGGGCCGCACAGTAGAAAAACGGCCTACCCTGAATAACGTATGACAGGGGGTCCTCAAGGTAAGGGGTGTTCCTTCTGGGCACCCCGAGCCAACAGCCGAGCACATCCGATGGTGGGGACCTTAAACGATGTGACCAGGCTCCGCGGGGGGTTGCGGGTGGTGTCAACCGCCTGCATGTCCCCCAAACTCTTTCAAGCATGAATACGAATCAAAATAGCCACGGACGGACTTCGGAGGGGTCCACTGACCCCTCCTCGTGCTTGAACCCGCCTGATGGGAGGGGCGCACCGCCGCCCCCCGATCAACCGACTTTACCACCACCGACGTTGTCCTTTGAGACTAAGACAGGGTTGGGTGTTCACGTCAGTCGGATCCACCCTGAGGCACACAATGCTGCCATTGTCGTGGACAGAACGAAGAAGCGATACACGGATGAGGAATTGGGGATGTGGATGGAGGCAGAAGCCCGCCTGGTTGTGGAGGGCTTTGAGGGAGACAGATATGCAGAACTAGCTCTTAACAGGCGGCCGGACCTTGGGAGGACGGCCGACGCTGTTAGGAGCCTTAAGACAAAGAAGCCTGCATACAGGGAGGGCTTAGCCCGCCGTATCGCAGAACTCGAACTCGCTGAGGAAGTCGAGGAGGGAAGAGCTTCAAACGTGGGCACGGGCCGAAGCCTCCATCAATTTAATAGGCGGGACGCGTGCGATCAACTTGGTCCTAGTGAGGATGCACCCTCGGCTCGGAAGAACTGGCGCCGATCTCAGAAGGCTAAGGATTAGCCCTTATTATAAGAGAGAATTGGCGACCATCCTTGCCGGGGGTGTCTCCTCGACGAACCTCGTTGACCGCCGCGCCCCGATCGCGCCTGCCCAAGAGCGCAGCAACGTCTGGCTCCACTTGGACGCTCTGCGCGTCGATCTTGCGGACCATCAAGGTTATGAGAGTCGTAGGCTCGGAGACCTAATTGCCAAAGCTCTGGGCGGGGAGGACGTCGAGGCCGATTTCACAGATTGGCTTCTGACTGTCTTCACGCCCCCTGAGCGGAGGTACGCGAGACGACGCGCCGAACCGGACCAGACAGTTGCGAGAAGCAAGAAGGCTGAGAAACGGTTGGAACGTAGGCGTATATTTATTTATTTATTTATCAAAAGAAAGTACATATTACATATTGGATGCTTTGCAGGATTCAGGGCCAATGGCGCAGAAACCCCGGTGTGATAGCAAGGAAAATACTTTCAGGGCAACCACTCCAAGACAATAACAACAACGGGCCGGACTTGGGTGCCTTTGTGGAGACTTGGGCACCAATATTTGGTGAACCAAGTCTTCCATTCACAGACACCAAAGCCCGGCCCCCCATGAGAGAGAGTTTTTACCAGGTTTCTACTGCACACGGCCCTGATGGTATAACGGCCCGGCAGTGGGGGAAGACACCGCCCTGCATCGTTCTAACCGTCCTCAACTTCCTGCTTCTCTTAGGTAAGCCACCTAAAATCCTGACTTCCGCTCGGACCGTATTTATACCAAAAACGGACCAACCAAGCCCACGACATGTGGAATATAGACCGATTACGGTGCAGAGTGTCATACTCAGACAATTTCACAAGGTCCTGGCCAGACGTCTCGAGCGCGCAGACATCGTAGACCCTAGGCAGCGCGCGTTCCGCCGGGCCGATGGCCTGGCTGAGAACTTGTATATAATGCAAACCGTGCTGTGGGCAACGAAGACCCACACCAAAAACCTACATATGGCGGTCCTCGATGTCGCGAAGGCCTTCGACTCAGATGCATCCCCGCTCACATAGGTTTTAGATTGAGCGGGCAAAAAGTAAATGCATTAGCTTTCGCGGACAATGTCTGTCTCCTGGCCACAACAGAATCTGGTCTACAAGAGGCTCTCCAGGCCTTCGAGGAAGCCCTAGCGCAACGTGGGCTTTTCCTAAACCCCACCAAGAGCCTAACGATCTCCCTTGTTGCCTCAGGTAGAGAGAAGAAGGTGAAGTCGGTGGCGGGGCAATTCACCACGACCGGTGGAACCTTGCTGCCGTCGACATCGGTTCTCTCTACCTGGAAATACTTGGGGATCCAGTTTGGTCACCGGCACAGACAAATTACAGTCGGTACTAGCCGAACGTCTCAGCAGAATAACACTGGGCCCTCTGAGACCTCAGCAGAGATTACGGACTCTGGTTACGTACCTGCTACCAGCCTTTACTCATGGGCTGGTATTTGGGCGCGTAACCTCCGACCTGCTGAGTCGACTAGACCGACTACTGTTCGCCGGTGGCTGGACTTGCCTGCGGATACACCGCTGGGGTACTTCCACGGCCCCATTAAAGAGGGTGGGATGGGGATTCCGAGCTTCACCTACTCAATCCCGGTACTTAGAGCAGCCAGAATTGGCAACCTCCGGAGATCCGGGTTGCCGCTGGGCCAGTTGTGTTGGCAGACTGAATTTGTTCAGAACCAACTCAACTGGTGCCAGCGTCGATTCCGAACTCTGGAGGTCAAAAACTCCCAGGAAATTAAGGTGCATTTTACAAGGGCCTTGCATGGTAGCAATGATGGTAAAGAGTTAGCAGGAAGTCGGGGGTGCCCGTATTCGACGGACTGGATACTTCCGAATTCGGAGGGCATCCCCGCAGCTGACTACCGGAACTACCACAAGGGCCATATCAATGCGTTGCCGACCCGAGTGAGGATCTCACGCGGCCGTGTAAGCCGCGTGAGGGACGATGGCGTGGGGAGTGATTGGACTGCACGAATGTGCTGCTGGGCGGGTTGTGTTAACATGACAGAAACGGCGGCACATGTCGTGCAGAACTGCCCCAGAACTCACGGAGGTCGGATCAAGAGACACGACGCAATATGCGCCTACCTGGGAGGTGCTCTAAGCCAGTGTTCCGCAAAGTGTGCTCCGCGGCACACTGGTGTGCCGTGGCCATTTGTAAGTGTGCCGCGAGTCCCGCGTCACTTCTCACAAAGTGCTCTGTAAATCGGTCTTTACTTTTCTGTGCGGCGCGGCGGCCGGAGGTGGCGTGGGTGGGACTCGATCGCTGCGAAGTGGCCGTGTGCTACGCCGCTACGCTACATTATCACGTGTGCTACACTACATAAGTGGGGTGCTATTGCTACATTATCACGTGACTGCGCACGAGCTATCGGGGTGCATGCGCGTGACAACATTACATTACGAATTACGACGGCGACGTTGCGCCTGCTTGTTTAGTAGTCATTCGTTAATGCTAGTGTTTGGTTGTGTTGTCGCCTGAGGACGATCGACGAAGAGATGCGAGCAGCGTTATCAACGATTGTTCCAATTTTTGATCGTCTGTGTTCAGTTAAACAAGCTCACATTTCGCATTAAACATCTTTTCATGTTATATTGATTTTAATAATAAATATTAATAAAATATTGTTTTTGGTAAATTTTGGTTCGGAGTGGCCACGCTTATTACGAATAATTTAAAGAAAAAAACTTTAGATATGCCGTAATTACTATAAAAGGAAACTTTTTGGCTTGGTGGCGGCAGAAATAGATGCATTTTAATTATCAATTGCGTAAAATTTAAATTTACTTCTCGAACCGATTCGGTGACAGTTCGCGGTCATTATGTCACTGTTATGTGATAAATATCAATCATAATTACACAAACCCGGCTAGACAAACCCTGCTTTGCCAAACAAACCATTCAAAACCTGGGATGTTTTTTTAAATTATGATGACATGCAGCTTTCGTAGTTTAACCTCAAAGTTCGCCGTTATTCGTAATAAGCCTAGCCAATCCTATCCAAAATTTACCTTGTTCTTTTTTCTTTGGTGTACCGTTAAAATTTCTTGATTAGTTAGGTGTACCGTGAACATAAAAAGTTTGCGGAACACTGCTCTAAGCGACCGGGGCTGGGAGGTAAAAAGAGAAGTTCGTTTTAAATCCCACGACATTAACCTGCAGCCTGACATTACGGCTAAAAAGGGCGCCGACATAATAATCGTCGATGCGCAGGTTGTGTCAGCATCCCTGGGCCTGGAGCAAGCACACAGGAGAAAGGTTGAGAAGTATGGGGGGGAGGGGATCAGACGAAAAGTCGCTGCTAGATACCACGGAGATCCGGAAAAAGTGGACGTATTAGCAGCGACGATATCTTGGAGAGGTGTTTGGCACTCGGGGAGTGCAAAGAGTCTTTTGGCTCTGGGCATTCCCCGGGGGACAATGAAGGGTATCACGACTCGGGTGCTCTGGGGTTCATTTATGAACTTCAGAGCATTCAATCGTGATACCACTCGCACCTCCACAGTTAGCAGAAGAAACTTACAAAGTGGTACAAGTCGGCGGATCGGAGTGGGCTGAAAACGAGTCCCTTTCAGCAGGCGTGTGCTTGTACGCACTTTATTCATCTTAATTTAAAATTCAAAAAAACTCTACCGCCCCAGAGTAACCTTTTTCTTTTTTTTCGGACATCAAAATTCAATTTTTAAAATTTTTCGCAAAATTTCCTTTAGATTCTAAATTTAGCTTGGGGTAGATTCAAACAAAATAGCCAAATGCCTCGTCATCTAATTAGTGACGCGCATGAATGGATTAACGAGATTCCCATCTGTCCCTATCTACTATCTAGTAACTATGACTCTCTTAAGTTTAAGGGTTTCGCAGTGCAACCACCTCCTCGTGGTGAATCCTGGGTAGCGGGGCTTCGGCCTCGTAAGCTAAGAGTTGCACGTTCCCGCATAGCCAGGATTTTAAAAGAATAGTACGCTAGTCGAAATGTGTATGGGGCGGCACGGAACCCTTGTTATCTCCCCCCATTGGTTAGGTGCGTATGGCGAGTTCTTGGGATCCTCGGATATTAAGATCCGGATTTCGACATAAGCCAACCCGGCGACCTCCATCATGCGCCTGTGCTTAACGCAAAGCTCTGCGGCACACGCGTCTCGGTGTTTTGGTTTAAATCGTCCGGATCATTGACTTAGTCCTCATGGTGGACCTGGCGCGAACCGGCCGAGGCTAGCGCAGTGCGTACTTGGTGGCGCACTTGGTTTTTCTCTTTTGTTTAATAATGTACTTCCACAGGACACAAGCCACTTCAGGAGCCTGCAGGCCGGGGACAAGCAGAAAGACAAGCGTATATCGTCGTAAGACGTTGACGCTGAAGACAAATCCTGTTGTGACCACATGTTCGACAGTCGGTATCCCGCCAGATACTAGTAAGTCGACCATCCTGATCTAGCCAGGATGTAAATAAATGATAGAAGAAGGAGGTTGCGTATAATCTGATCGCATATCAGACCAGCTTGTTGAGCTGGATTTAGATGCATGGGGTTACCGCCGCGCATGTTAGACATCTTTTCCTGCAAAAATTTCTAATATAAAACCAAGTAAAATCCTTCTTTGGCTATACCTCCCGACTTTAAAATTTTTCAACAACCGCGATCGCGACTAAAATCAGTCGGGAGGGGCTTAATTTGCTATTTACGTTCGACAAATATTTTAGTCTTTGACGCAACCTCCGCTGTGGAATCGGCACACAGTCTAATAAACAGCCACCTTGAATAACTCGAACAAGGTGTCCCCAAGGTGAAGGTGGCCCGTTTTGCGTCACTGGAGCCAACAGCCGAGCGCAGCCTAGTGCGGGGACATGAAATCATGTCGCAGGCTCTCGGGGGGTGCGGGCGGCGCCCACCATCTGCGTGTCCCCCAAAACTAAGTACAAACATGAATAGTCAAAAAAACCAGCCTCGGAACGCCTCAGGGGATTCCACTGAATCCCCTGCGTGTTTGTACCCGCCCGCAGTGGAGGGTTCACTGAGAACCCAACCTGCACCAACCGATGATGAGGAAGGAGAAATAACCGACGTCGAACCACGCTTTACGGCCTGGTTGGCAGGCGTATTTCCGGCTCGCGAACGTCGTATCGTGAACCGCAATATTAACCATGAGAATCTAAACATGAGTGGTAAGAGGAAAAAGAAGATGGAGAGACAGAGGAGATACCGTAGAATACAGGCCCGGTGGATAAGGATCCTAGTTCTGTCGCCAGGGAGATCATAAGCGGGAAGGAAGATGCTTCCCAAGACATGCCGGACTTGGAGGCGTACGTTGAGGCATGGGAGCCAATAATTGGCGAGCCCAGCCAACCATACAACGAATCGTCTAGGTTACCCCCAGTCCGAGATCACCTGAGCGCTCTCATGGAACAAAGGATCAGCCTTGATGAAGCCCACAGCTCGAGAGTTAAGGTATCTTCAGCTGCCGGCCCTGACGGTATCTCCGCGAGGCAATGGAGGAAGTCTCCCTCTTGCGTTACTCTGTCTGTCCTGAATCTGATGCTCCTCATGGGAAAACCACCAACGTTTCTGACTACCGCAAGGACGATCTTCATCGAGAAGGGTGAAGCAAGTCCACGACCTTTGGATTACCGTCCGATTACTGTTCAATCAGTAATCTTAAGGCATTTCCACAAGGTCCTGGCTAGACGTCTGGGAAAATGCCAACTTAATGACAATAGGCAAAGAGCCTTTATTAACGCAGACGGGGTGGCAGAAAATCTGTACGCACTACAGACTGTGCTATCGTCGGCCCGAAAGAACACAAGGTCGGTGCATGTGGCGGTCCTTGATGTTTCTAAGGCCTTCGATTCCGTTAGCCACCCCGCGCTGTTGGCCGCCCTCGTGCAATTGGGCTTACCTACCCGATTCGTCGAGTATGTGAGACGACTGTACGGGGATGCGTCAACAGTGTTTCAAGTCAAAGGCAAACGGCCCAGACGTCTAATCGTCCGTCGCGGTGTCAGACAAGGCGACCCATTGTCTCCTCTACTATTCAACTTTGTTGTTGATATAGCCTTGAGGAGCTTACCCGCTCGTGTTGGATTCCGTGTGGCAGGGGAGCGCACTAGCGCACTCGCATTTGCCGACGACGTGTGCCTGCTAGCTACAACAGCTTCAGGCCTGCAAGATGCTCTGTCTGCATTCGAAACAGAACTAGCGAAACGGGGTCTCTACTTGAACGCCGGGAAGAGCCTAACCGTTTCCTTGGAGGCTTCAGGCCGAGATAAGAGAATTAAGTCGGTAGAGGGGTCCTTCACCGCTGGTGGAGCCACTCTGCCGTCGGCGTCCACTTTATCGACCTGGAAATACTTTGGTTTACGGTTTGGGCTCCATGGTGTAACCAGCATGGATAGCGCCGTTACTGTACTAAGTGAAAGATTAGAGAGAATAAGTCGTGGACCGCTCAAACCACAACAGAGGCTCCGCATATTAGTGACATATCTGATACCATCCTTCGTTCACGGGTTGGTATTTGGACGTATCACTGCGGACCTGTTAAAACGCTTAGACAGAATGACACGAGCCGCCGTGCGGAAATGGTTACATCTTCCTCGAGATACCCCAACGGGTTACTTCCACGCCCCCGTTAATGAGGGAGGGATTGGCATACCCTGTTTTACATTTGCCATCCCAGCATTGAGAGCCAATAGGCTCAACAGGATGCAGAGGTCTGAATTCGCCCTGGCTCGAGAATGCTTTGAGTCTGAGCTCGTACAAAAGAAGCTCAATTGGAGCAGGGGAAGATTAAACGCCCTGGGAGTAGGGAACTCCCGCGAGACAAAAACACATTTCGCAAAATTGCTGCACGATAGTGTCAATGGTAAAGAATTAGCACTTACCAGGGGCTGTCGGTTCTCATCGGATTGGATTCTACCTAATTCCAATGGGATACCCGCAGGTGATTACCGACACTATCATCAGGTGCACAGAAACGCGTTGCCGGTCAAGATGAGGACCACCAGAGGGAGGAGGAGCTCTGGTCGGAACGATGGAGTGGGGAGGGATGAGCGCGTGTGCTGTCGCGCCGGTTGTACTGAAACCGAAACGGCAGCTCATGTGATTCAGAACTGCCCCAGAACTCATGGAGGCCGAGTGCGAAGGCATGATGCGGTTTGTGCTAGTCTCGCTGGCGCGTTGAAGGACAAGGGATGGATTGTGGAAAGGGAAAAGAGGTTCAGAGCCGGTAATGCTAATCTTCAACCGGACATTGTGGCGAAACGGGAGGGCATCCAGGTCATCTTGGACGCACAAGTGATTTCCGATAGTTGGGGTATTATCAGAGCCCATCGTGAAAAAGTTGCGAAGTATAGCGGCAACGAGCTTAAGCAGGCAGTCGCTGATAGGTTTGGCGGCACAGTGGACAATGTCGTTGTGAATGCGGCGACCATCTCCTGGCGAGGAGTATGGCACCCTGATAGTGCTAAAGAGTTGTCAGCTCTTGGCATTACCAGGGGTACCCTCCGTAGGATAACCACACGAGTGCTCTGGGGTTCGTTTATGAATTTCAGGTCATTTATGAGGAACACTCGGACTAACTACGGACAATACGGGAATGGAACCGGACGCGGAAATCGGAGCGGTGTAGGGTAAGTTTGGCAAACGAACCCTCTAATACGGATGTGTGCAGACACGCCGTTATTTTTAGGACCTGACGACCGGCAGGTAACATAGTGTCGGCGATTAGCATCACTAATTTATATGTGTGACCGATGGTTGGAGGTCTTTAGTCCTACCCCGGCCTCGCCCGATGGTCAGGGACCGAAGGTAGGTCGGGGGTACGCGTCACTAATATAGATGAAGTTGATAGTTTAGCCGACCCGGTCAGATTGATTTGTAAAATAGCCAAATTCCTCGTCATCTAATTAGTGACGCGCATGGATTAACGAGATTCCCATCTGTCCCTATCTACTAGTTCAGTTCTCGCCTCCAGTGAGAACAGTCGCAAAAATCTCATTCCGGCGTTATAATTTTCAAATCCTTTCGGTACTCCCGAAAACTGTGAAAATTTAGTTATTTCCATATTGTTTATTTTTCATTATATTAATAGTGTTTGTTATTATCAACCCATACGTGTATTTCTTTAGTTTATTTACGGGCTTTATCGTCTATTATTTTTTTCGTTAAAAACAGTGTATTCTAAGTGCCCTAAACCTTAAGTGAAAGTTTTTTCAGTGGTAGATAGTGTGGAGGGCGGAAGCCTTCTTGTTACCGCGTGTTTCCTTAGAGAATTTTAGAACTTGCTGGAACATTCTAGAAACTTCCACCAATACAATTTTCAGTGACGTCGTTTGTGTTGTTGTTCGTTTTTCCACCACGTGTTTTGTTTCCATCGAAGATTCTGGATTGTTCTAGAACCTTCTTTGGAACAACTCATCATAAACATTTATAATATAGAGCATTTGTTCCAAAAAAAATTTCTACGTTAATTATCGACTTTTTTTCAATTGTGAGGACACTTTAGAAAACTTTTTTCCTGACTTTTTTTCCCCGTTTTTGGGGATTTTTTTTCAAAATCTGGGGGAAAAAAAATCCAACATGTTTGTGTAAATGGCTTTTGGTGCAGTTTCGTCGGAAGAATCGATGGTTCCGCCGGTAATCCGGTAGGACCTCTGGGGGACCGCGAAAACATCATACAAAAAATTCAAGAAATATTAAGCTCCAGATCGCCGACTGCTGGACCTTCAAAGGCCAAAAAAAGATCGAAAAGGAAGTCTCAGAGGGAGCAAGAGACTATAGACTCGGACAGTGAAGCTGGTTCTGAACATGAACTTACTCGGCGTATCCCATTCTCGGTTGATACCCAAGAAGTGGCCTCCATTGCGCCTTCAACCACCCCGAATGCTGAGAACAAAAAACGGGTAAGATACAGCGACTCACCGGGAAACCAGGAGTGGAAGGCGATTCCAGCCTTGGCGAAATGCCAAAAAATCAGGACAATTTTCATGGATGGTACGAACAAATTAAACAAGTCTGACAAAAGTCTGCCCAATACTAACCTGGATAATCTGATGTCAGACATCACCAGACTCATGTTGGAACTTAACACTCTCTCCACTAGGAGTACCACTATTGACGAGATGATGAGTGCGCAGTCGGCTCTGTCTTCCAAACTAGATTTGGCAATTAAAGCACGCCCGGTCTCTACTGTTACTCCATTTGCCAAGGAGACATTGTCATATGCCAATGCTGCGGCAGGCTTGCCAGCCTCGAAAAAGATTATTGTACACGGCTTTGAGCGTCCGATTCCTCAAAAACCCTTAACAGTTCTCTTTTACCCTGAAGCTCCAGAGGGTAAAAGGGACACGGACAAGGGGAATCCGACTGTCTAATTAAAACAAAGCATTGCGATGGCCCTCGCGGGTGTTGACGCAATGTGATTTCTGCCCAGTGCTCTGAATGTCAATGTGAAGAAATTCAATTAAGCGCGGGTAAAGGGCGGGAGTAACTATGACTCTCTTAAGGAAAGTAGGGGATGCTCATACTCAACCGATTGGATTTTACCTAATTCGGAAGGCATCCCCTCAGCTGACTACCGGAACTACCATAAGGTCCACATTAACGCGCTACCGACCCGCGTGAGGACCACATGCGGCCGAGTAAGCCGCATGAGGGACGATGGCGTGGGGAGTGATTGGACTGCGCGAATGTGCTGCTGGGCCGGTTGTGTTAACATAACCGAAACTGTGGCACACGTCGTGCAGAACTGCCCCAGAACTCACGGGGGTCGGATAAAGAGACATGACGCGATGTGTGCACACCTGGGAGGGGCTCTTAAGGACCGAGGAAGGGAAGTCAAAAGAGAGGTGCGGAATAAAACCCGGGACATCAACCTGCAACCTGATATAACTGCCAAAAAGGGCGATCAGGTAATCATCTTAGATGCGCAGGTGCTGTCCGCATCCCTAGGCCTGGATCGTGCCCACGATAATAAAGTTGATAAGTACGGGGGAGAGACGCTAAAAGAGGCAGTAGCGGCAAAATTTCATGCAGACCCTGACAAGGTGAAATCCTACGCCGCGACGATTTCTTGGCGAGGTGTTTGGTGCGCCAGAAGTGCCAACGATTTACAAGACCTAGGCATCTTTAGAGGAACGAAGAAAAGAAGAGGGGTATCACGACTCGGGTGCTCTGGGGTACTTTCATGAACTTCAGACCATTCAATCGTAATACCACCCACGCATCTACTTGGAAGAGGTCCACAAGGAATGACGTGAGCCGGCGGGTGGGGGTTGGTTGAAAACGAGCCCCTAAACTAAACGATCGCGACTAAAATCAGTCGGGAGGGCTTAATTTGCTATTTACGTTCAACAAATATTTTAGTCTTTGACGCAACCTCCGCTGTGGAATCGGCACACAGTCTAATAAACAGCCGCCTTGAATAACTTGAACAAGGTGTCCCCAAGGTGAAGGTGGACCTTTTTGCGCCATCGGAGCCAACAGCCGAGCGCAGCCTAGTGCGGGGACATGAAATCATGTCGCAGGCTCTCGGGGGGTGCAGGTAGCGCCCACCATCTGCATGTCCCCCAAACCAACGTACAATCATGAATAGTGAAAACCAGCCTCGGAACGCCTCAAGGGATTCCACTGAAACCCTGCGTGTTTGTACCTGCCCGCAGTGGAGGGTTCACGGAGAACCCAACCTGCACCTACCGAAGATGAGGAAGGAGAAATTACCGGATGTGTCTGTAGCGAGTGTGGCCGTGTGTTTAGAACACAGCGAGGGGTCGGTCTCCATATGCAGACCGCATACCCTGTAGCCCATAATGCGGCTATATCGGTTATTCGCACTATACTTTATACTTCGGCGATATACCGACGAAGAGTTAGGAATTTGGGCAAATGTAGAAGCCCGGTTGATTATGGCAGGCTTCGGAAGAAGTATGCATACCGAGATGGCACGAGCTCAACCAGACCTCCAGAGGTCGGTCGAAGCTGTCAGGAAACTAAGGCTAAATCCTAAGTACAAAGATGACATTGCTTGTATCGTCCGCGAGTTAAGAGAATGCACGGTATTGGATACCCAAACCGACGCTGTTAGCCTTGATACCATGGACAACCAGAGAACACCGCGTCGTAATATGTACGAGGAGCGCGAACTCCGGACATGGGCCCGGGCTGAAGCAATTGTTATCCGAAGAGGAGGTACCCCTCGGATAAACCAAGTTTTATTTAAGACAGTGAAGTTGGATCCGAACAAGATACTGCTTGGCGTATCCCGTTTTCAGCTGATAACCAGGAAATGGCCTCCATTGCGCCCTCAACCACTCCGAACGCGGAAAATAAAAAACGGGTTAGGTATAGTGACTCACCTGGGAACCAAGAGTGAAAGGCGATTCCAGCTCTGGCAAAATGCCAAAAAATTAGGTCAATTTTTATGGACGGCTCTAACAAGCTTAACAAATCGGACAAAAGTTTATTAAATACCACTCTGGACGATCTGATGTCTGACATTACCAGACTTATGCTAGAACTAAACACTCTGTCTACAAGACGCACCACCATCGACGAAATGATGAGTGCGCCTTGTCCTCCAAATTGGATTTGGCGATTAAGACATGTCCGGTATCTTCTGCTATTCCCTTCGCCCATGAGACTATCGTACGTTAATGCCGCTGCAAACTTGCCAGCATCGAAAAAAATCATCGTGCATGGTTTTGAGCGTCCGATCCCGCCTAAACCTCTAACTGTCCTTTTCTACCCTGAAATTCCTGAGGGCACAACTTCGGAGGACACTCATTGGAGACAATTGGAGAAAATTCTGAATCCCAAAAAGATGATTTTCAGATAGTCCGTTCCAGGAAGATCAAGGGTGCAGGAATGGCTTTCCAAGCCAGAGATAAGAAAGGACTGGACAATATCAAGAAAGCAGAAGCGAAGCTCGCTGCTAGTGGTTTGAAAATGATCAATCCTTTGGGCCGCTTACCAAAGATCGTTATTTACAAAGTGCCAAAGGGCGAGCAAGCTGCAGACCAGGAGCTCTTCTCTGAGGTGTATGCGAACAATTTATCCGGTCAGACTTCTCTTACTTTAGAGGATCACCTTCGAACCATGCGGCGAATTTCGCTCTTTGGCAAACGTGATATTTCCATCATGAACATGGTGGTGACATGTCACCCGGAAGCTCGGAAAATCTTATTAGACAGCGGAATGTGCTTCCTTGGGTGGAATGCCTGTTGCACCCTCGATTACACAGGAGCTACTAGATGCTTTAAATGCCAACAATACGGCCACATTAGCAAATACTGCTCACAAGAAAAGGAAACCTGTCGCCACTGCGCCGCACTGGGACACAGTCATGAGGATTGCCCCAAGAAAGCACTTCCCGCTGTCTGCGCAACCTGTACCCGTTTTAGGAAATCTGCCGATCATCCTACTGGTGATAGGGACTGTCCTGCTCAACTAGCTGCTATTAATGTCCAAGTCAGAATGACCGACTATGGCTCTGGCTAAACCCATCTCCTTAGGTCAGATCAATCTGCAGGCCAGGAGATCCAGGATGGCCACCCCGGAGGTGCTGCGGGTCATGTCTGACCGAAATATTGACATTATGCTCATACAGGAACAATACACTTGGCAGGGTAAGACTCCCATTGATTTTCCGGGTGTGGTACTCGAAGTTGGTTCTTCACCAGGGGCGGGTGTCCTGATCAACTCCTCGTTGATCAGCCCCCTCCTTCTGGCTGGGCTATCCGACGAGTATCAAACCTGTGTATGTATTAAATTTGCCGAAACTGAGATTTATTTAATCTCAGTTTATTTTAAATGGGGGAACCCGGTTGGACCTCATATCCTGAGTTTGACACGTGCCTTAAACATGCTTAAAGGTCGTAACGTTACCGGAGGTGACTTTATCGCTCGCTCTCCTCTATGGTTTGACAATTACAATCATCATATGGAACGTTCAAAGTCTGACGCCGTCGAAGACCTGATTGCTGCGCAGGGTCTTTGTATCGTTAACGAACAGAGTTAACTTTATACATTCTCAAACATACATGGAGAGAGCAACATTGATTTAACTTTATGCTCTGAATCTGTTGCAGCCAGGATATCGAAATGGATGGTCCACGAATGCGAAATAAATTCGGATAATAGACTAGTAACATTTACGGTTGGTGTCAATAAAACTGAGGTTCCAAGATCCTCCTGGAACTTTAACACCACTAGGGCGAATTGGGATAACTTTGGGGAAGCTCTACGAGATACATTAAGGGATTTTCACCACGTAGCAGCTACTGATCCGGATAATTTGGGGAATTTCTTTAACTCGGCTGTAGTATCAGCGGCCAACTCATCTCTGGGCAGAACAAACCCAAAGACGAGTATTAGAACGCCGTGGTGGTCACCAGAGCTGACTTCGCTTAAAGGAGCATATAAGAGAGCTTATAGGGCTCTTGGTCCGTCCAGGAGGGGTTGCTGTATGGAGGAGGAGACAGCTCCTCTCTTGGCCGAACTCAGAAGATCCAGAGCGACCTTTAAACATGCGGTTCTTTCGAAACGAGCTGCTTGGCAAAAATGGGTTAAAGAGGTGGGTAACGCCAACCCGTGGGATATCCACTGCGCTATTGAAAAATCCGGTAAAGGGTCGGATCGGTTTTTATCCAGTTTAATTGGGACTTCAGTCGATAGGAACGCTGAGACGATAGACGTGGGCTCTACTCTCAATACACTTTTGGGTAAGTTAGTTCCTGTAGATTCAGTAATTGGGGAAAGTGACCACCATAAACAGATCAGAAATCTGGCACGGCTTCAACCTAGAGACCTCGCCCAAGAGGAGATTCATTCCAGTCATTAGAGCAGAAATTGAAATAATAATTAAGGGTTTGGGTCCTAAGAAGGCACCAGGGCATGACAGGCTCAATGGCGTGATAGCGAAGCAAGTTTGGGTCCACGCTAAGGAGGAACTCTTCGAAGTGATGGACACATGTTTGAGAAGAGGAGTTTTCCCTTCTGAATGGAAGAGAGGCGTGCTTAAGGTTATACCAAAAGGGAACGGCAAGCCATTAACAGATGTTAAAGCCTATCGGCCTATAACTTTACTTCCAGTCCTCGGCAAGATCCTGGAAAAACTCATTCGGCAGAGACTACGTCATTCACTTTCACCGTCCAGCGATCTTCAATTCGGCTTTGTCCCTGGTAAATTCACTGTGCACGCCATGTCGTTTGCGCTTAACTGGGTGAAGGTTTGCACTAAGAGGTATGTATCTTTCTTGATATCACTGGTGCCTTCGTTTACGCGTGGTGGGACATGATACGCATCAAGGTTAAAAATAGGAACTGTCCGAAACTCTTGTTCAAATCTGTAGATAACTACCTATCTGGTCGCACTATTACCATCTCACACGGCGATTTCTCAGTTGAACGTGAAACCGATATGGGATGCCGGACCGGAATTTTGGAATATAACCTTCGACGACTCCTCTAGGTTACCCTTGCCTGAAGGATGTATCATGATGGACTACGCGGATGATAAAATGTATCTTGTCTCGGGGAACAGTAGAAAAGAAGTTGAATGCAAAGCTGGGGAAGGTTTGAACACCCTCCTTAAATGGGGGGAGGGGAATAAAATGACATTCGCTCCCCAAAAGACAATGGGTCTCCTGATGAAGGGCTCCTTCAGTAAAGAAAGAAACCCCACCATCCGTATGGGAGACACTAGCATCAAATTTGTGGATAAAGTTAAATATTTAGGTGTCACACTCGATCGATCGTCCTCCTTTCTGGCTCATGCCAAAGATGTATCCAGTAGGGCACAGGCGCTCTTCCTGAAACTTAGAAGACTCTCCACAGCTGAGTGGGGACTTCGCAGACCGGCTCTATATGCTCTCTACAGGGGAGTTTATGTTGCGCAAGTTTCATATGCTGCCTCTGTCTGGGAGCATCGCCTGGATAACTGCTTAATACTTTTACCTCTCACAAGGGGTCAGGGTACTCCCCTCCTGGCACTATCTGGTGCATATAGAACCGTTGCCTCGGACGCTTTACCTGTATTGGCCGGTATTTTACCAATCGATCTGGAGATTAGGGAAGTGTTAGCGAAGCAGAAATTAATCCAAGGATCTCCGGCAAACCACCTCGGTGTCGTTCTGACACCGGGTGGACCGGGAACTCTCCCTGGGCTGCTTCGAACGATGAGGGACCTGTCGCTCAAAGAGTGGCAGGTCCGTTGGGATAGGTCAAGCATGGGACGATGGACTTTCTCCTTCTTCCCATCAGTTAAAAGCAGAATGGAAGGGGCCTTTCTCAAGCTGGATCACCAAATCCTTTCAGGACATGGGGAATTCAGGTGGAGGCTTCACAGCCTCGCCCTATCTAACCATCCTAATTGCGCTTGCGGAAACACTTCACGGACAGTGAAGCTGGTTCTGAAAATGAACTTACTCGGCGTATCCCATTCTTGGTTGATACCCAAGAAATGGCCTCCATTTCGCCTTCAACCACCCCGAATGCTGAGAACAAAAAACGGGTAAGATACAGCGACTCACCGGGAAACCAGGAGTGGAAGGCGATTCCAGCCTTGGTGAAATGCCAAAAAATCAGGACAATTTTCATGGATGGTACGAACAAATTAAACAAGTTTGACAAAAATCTGCTCAATACTAACCTGGATGATCTGATGTCAGACATAACCAGACTCATGTTGGAACTTAACACTCTCTCCACTAAGAGTACCACTATTGACGAGATGATGAGTGCGCAGTTGGCTCTGTCTTCCAAACTAGATTTGGCAATTAAAGCACGCCCGGTCTCTACTGTTACTCCATTTGCCAAGGAGACATTGTCATATGCCAATGCTGCGGCAGGCTTGCCAGCCTCGAAAAAGATTATTGTACACGGCTTTGAGCGTCCGATTCCTCAAAAACCCTTAACAGTTCTCTTTTACCCTGATGCTCCAGAGGGTAAAAGGGACACGGACAAGGGGAATCCGACTGTCTAATTAAAACAAAGCATTGCGATGGCCCTCGCGGGTGTTGACGCAATGTGATTTCTGCCCAGTGCTCTGAATGTCAATGTGAAGAAATTCAATTAAGCGCGGGTAAACGGCGGGAGTAACTATGACTCTCGGGTTTCGCAGTGCAACCACCTCCTCGTGGTGAATCCTGGGTAGCGGGGCGTCGGCCCCGCGAGCTAAGAGTTGCACGTTCCCGCACGACATGAGCCGGGACATAAAAATAATAGCATGTCACCGATCCCGTTAAGGTTGTTAGCCGGGAAGTTAAAATAATAGCACTTCATCAACCCTGACGCCGTACCGGGAGTATATACTAGCACTGGCCCACGGAAAGTCAATAAGATCGAAAAATCTTTTGGGGGGGTTTTTCATATTTAATTAAGATATCAAAATTTTTAGTGGATCTACAACAACTCACGGCCTTTACCTCTTTGGCTTGACTCCTCGGTTTCAAAATTTTAAATCGCCATCGATCGGCTAACTTCAACCGAGGGGGCTCTCTGGGTTTTGCATTGCCCAACCTTTTCTGACTTTCCGGCTGTGATGCTACACAGTTATTGAAAGAGCACCCTGAATAACAAGATCAGGGGGTCCTCAAGGCCCAGGTTGTCCCTTCAGGACTTCCTGAGCCAACAGCCGAGCACAACCTTGAGTGTGTAATCTCAAATAATGTGACCAGGCTCCTCAGGAGGGTGCGGGTGGTGCCAACCACCTACACGACCCCCACAATAATCAAGCATGAACAGATCAAATACAAGCCTCGGACCGACTCGGGAGGGGTCCAATGACCCCTCCTCGTGCTTGAACCCGCCTGAGGGGGGGGGGGGCGCACCGACGCCCCCCTGCCCTCCGGCTCACAAAACAAACATACCGATGATGACGGAGGAGTATGCCTGCCCGTTCTGTCCACGGCGGTTTCCCACTAAGATAGGGTTAGGAGTCAATGCCGCACTCGTCGTGGACAGAACGAAAAAGCGGTACACAGATGAAGAATTGGGAATATGGATCGATGCCGAAGCTTAACTGGTGTTTCGGGGTTTTACGGGATTCATCAATATTGAGTTGGCCAAAACGAGAAAGGACCTTGATAGGTCGGTCGAAGCCATTAAGAGTATGCGAAGGCAACCTTTACCTGCTTGAATCTGTGCAAAGGAGAGCGATCCGTCTGATTGACAATCCGTTGTTAACAGACCGATTGCCTTCTCTAATGCATAGACGCAATGTAGGCATGCTGTGTCTGTTCTACAGGTATTTCAATGGAGCCTGCTCCAAGGAGCTAGCAGCATTGATTCCTGATGCACCGGTGCACGTGCGCGAAACCCGACGGACACGAACTGAACACCCGTTCACGGTTGACGTTGGCTTCATGAGAACGGGCCGTTTTTACGACTCGTTTTTGTGTAAGTCGGCTCGTATGTGGAACGAGCTACCGGCATCTGTTTTTCCTCCCTCCTATAATCCGAGCCTCTTCAAGGCCCGCATTAACAAATCCCTTCCCACAGCCCCTACCTTACTCCGCCTCACAACGCCGCCCAACCGGGTGGTGACATAGTTCCCCTGTCTGTGCACTCCACAGGCAGGGACACTCTTGTGAGGTGTCACATAAAAAAAAAAAAAAAAATTAAATTAAATTAAAAAAAATAAAAAAACTTCAATATAAGGAGGGCGTTAAGGTCATAGCTGAAACGGCTGCGCGTACGCCTATTCCTGATGTTTCCCCGGAGGCCCCGAATTCACCGAATGTGCCCGCGCCGCCATCAGTCACCGGCTTTGAGTATAGAGAACGAGCCGCGTGGGCCAGAGCTGAGGCATCGATCATAAACTCCGGAGGTACGCACAACATCAAGCTGGTGTTGGCACGGGGGTTCCCCCGATTTGGAAGAACTGGCGCAGATTTAAGGAGACTAAGAAACAGTCCTATGTATAAAAGAGAATTGGCGACCATCCTTTCGGAGGGTACCTCGGCGGACGACCCGGTTGATGTTGACGCCCCAGCTATGTCAGATATTAATCGAAGCGACGTGTGGCTCCACCTTGACGCGCTCCACGCCGACCTGGCGGGACATGAGGGCTTTGAAAGCCAAAGGTTAAATAACCTTATTTCCAAGGCTCTGGGTGGGGAGGACATTGAGTCGGAGTTTGAGGAGTGGCTCAAGATGGTCTTCCCACCTCCTGAGCTTAATCCCGCGAGGCGACGCGGAGATAATAACCGTTCATTAAGGGGCATGAACGCGAAAACAAGACGGATTGAGCGAAGGCGCTGTTACCGGAGGATTCAGGCCAACTGGCGTAGAAATCCGGGCACTATCGCGAGGCAGATATTAAAGGGCCAACCGATTGATGGAGATTTTCGTGGAGCGGACTTTGACGATAATAATAATAAGGAGCCGGACCTGGATCCCTTCGTGGGGGCATGGGCGCCAGTATTTGGTGAGCCCAGCCTACCTTTCAGGGATGTCCAGGAGCCCCCCCCAATAAGGGACAGTCTTATGGTCATCAAGGACCCAAATTAAAAGTCTGCGTATGGCGGTTCTCGACGTATCAAAGACCTTTGACTCGGTGTCACACTCCGCTCTGTTGGCCGCCCTTGTGCACGTGGGCTGTCCGGCCTCATTCGTGAGGTATATCAGCTCGCAGTACGAGGGCGCGTCGACGGAGCTGAAGGTGAAAGGTCAGCGCTCGGGGCATCTGCCCGTCCGAAGGGGGGTTAGGCAAGGTGATCCTCTCTTACGGGTTTCGAGACGGTTTCTTCACAGTTGAAAAGTGAAATACTCACGCATAATATTCACGACGTAAACAATAATAGTGTTGATACGTTAGTGCGTAAATATCCGGAGGTATTTTCAAGTAAACTAGGTAGATTCAATAAATTTAAAGTTCATTTAAAATTGAAAGAAAATGCAGAACCAAAATTCTGCAATCCGAGAAGTATTCCTTTCGCTTTGAAAGCGAAAGTTGAAACGGAATTGAACCGTTTACAGGAAGAGGGAATTTTAGTTCCGATTAGTTATAGCTTAAGTTTGCATCTCCTATCGTGCCCGTAGTTAAAAGCGACGGAAGCATTAGAATTTGCGGGGATTATAAATGTACTGTGAATCCACAGTTGATTGTTGACAGATATCCCATGCCAAAGATAGAAGTTTTATTATCACAAATTTCGGGAGGAATAATATTTTCAAAAATTGATTTACGACAAGCTTATTTACAGTTGGAACTAGACGAAGAAAGTATGGAATATACTACGATTTCTACACTTTTCAGATTATTTAAATTCACTAGGCTAGTGTTTGGGATAAACAGTGCACCGGCAATATTCTGTAGAACTATAGCTTCATGTCTACAAGGTTTGAAGAAAACAGCGGTTTTCTTGGATGATATTATGGTTACGGGAGAAACGATAGAGGAACATAATGCTAATTTAAATGCAGTTCTTAATAGGTTAAAAGATTGCGGTTTTTGTGTACATATTCTAAAGTGCATTTTTAACGCTTCATCGGTATGTTTCTTAGGGTTTGAAATCTCGAAGGAAGGGATTAAACCTATGGAAGATAAAACAAACGCAATTAGTAAAGTCGCGCAACCAAAACATTTATCGGAGCTACGCAGTTTTTTAGGAATGGTAAATTTTTACCGATCCTTTGTGCCAAATATGTTATTAGATCCTTTACACAAATTATTGAAAAAAAATACGAATTTTTGATTTTAATCAAATTAAACCAATTTTATGTGATAATCGAGTGTTAGCACATTACAATCCAAATAATACTTTGAAGGTAGTTACGGACGCCTCAACGAAAGGTTTGGGTGCAACATTGTTACATGTGTATAAAAATAATTTACAAAGACCTATTTTTTTTGTTTCTCGTAAACTGACAGAAGCGGAAAAGAAATATTCAATTTTAGACCTCGAGGCTTGTGCAATTGTGTTTGCTTTTAAGAAGTTTTTCGAGTACATTTACGGAAGGGAATTTATTCTAGAAATAGATAATGAAAAAGTTTTACCTTACAATAAAACTTATATTATGTACTTAGCTTTATTTAAAACCTATAAAGTGAGATAAACATTACCATTTTGCAGCCAAATCGACGTTTCTTACCAATTTCGTGTGTAATTCTTAGTTTAAATCTCCCACCAATGTCACCTGCTAGTTCCAAATGCATGAGTACATTTACGGAAGGGAATTTATTCTAGAAATAGATAATGAACCTTTATGTAGAATTTTTGGTGAAAAAAAGGAATTCCTATTTTAACTTGTAATACATTACAACGTTACGGTGTAATTCTATCATCTTTCAATTATAAAGTTCAATACGTGAAATCAACATTAAATTGTTCGGATTACTTATCACGCGTACCTGTAGCAGATCCCGTTGAGGAGAGTAACAACTTCGATTCAAAAATTTTGTGTTTATTCAAAAATAATAGCGAGATGCCAATAGATGTTGAGGAAGTTAAAGCAGAATCTAATACGGATAAATTATTATTAGAGATAAAAAATTATCTTAGAACAGGGTGGCCAAATAAAGTCAATAAGGATGATTGCAAATGGATTTATTGGATAAAAAGGAACGATTTATCAATAATTGATAATTGTATTTTCTGGAACCATAGGTTAGTAATTCCAATAAGTTTAAGGGATAAGATCTCATCTAGGGATTGCCAAGATGAAAGGGCTAGCTAGAGGCTATTTTTGGTGGCCGGGAATAGACAGTCAAATTGAACTTTTAGTTAGAGAGTGTGGAAGTTGTGCGGAAATTCAATCATCACAACCTAAGAGTGAGTTAACTCCATGGCCGATAACGGAAGAAATTTGCAGTAGGGTCCATATAGATTACGTAGGGCCAATCGGAAATAAATATTTTTTGGTAATCATAGATTCAACCTCAAAATGGTTGGATTGCGTGGAAGTAAATTCACCTAACTCAGATAATACCATTAAAATCCTAAAGAGATTATTCAGTTATTTCGGTAGTGTACAAACCTTAGTTTCTGATAATCGAGCAGCATTTCGCCACTGGACAAAGAAATTGCACGATAGTAACGATGGAAAAGAGTTGATTGAAAGCCGGGGTAGCCAATATTCCACCGACTGGATATTGCCAAATTCGGAGTGCATCCCGGCTAAAGATTACATCAACTACCATCGAGTTCATATCAACACCTTGCCAACCCGCGTGAGGACGTCTAGGGGAAGACGAGCCCAATTGAGAGAAGGAGGCGAGGGGGGTAGTAATTATACTGCAGGAACTGGCTGCCCCACCGGAATTACTGGTTTGGCTGCCATTGTCCTGCAGAACCGCCCCCAAACTCACGCGGGGAGAATCCCAAACCCATTGAGAGAAGGAGACCAAGGTGGCAGTGATTGCACTGCAGGAATAAGCTGCCGGGCCGGTTGCCTAAACACAACCGAAACGGCAGCACATGTCCTGCAGAACTGCCACCGAACTCATGGGGGCAGGATTCGTAGAGATAATGCAATATGCGCGGTCCTGGCCGGAGCACTTGGAGACAAGGGATGGAGCGTAGCGCAAGAAACTCGCTTCAAAACAAATAATATCAACCTGCAGCCTGACTTAACTGCCAGTAAAAACGGCAAATCTATAATAATAGACGCACAAGTAGTTTTCGCATCACTTGGCCTTACCAAGGCGCATAATGACAAGGTTGAAAAGTATAGCGGTACTGAAATTAAGAGACAAGTCGCGGCTAAGCATGGCATCACGTGCCCAGAAGATGTCCACGTTTACGCCGCGACCATTTCATGGAGGGGTGTCTGGTGCGCGAAGAGTGCCAAGGACCTTATTGCCCTTGGCATCCCTCGCGGCACCTTGAGGGGTATCACGACCAGGGTGCTCTGGGGTTCATTTATGAACTTTAGAGCTTTTAGTCGTGATACCACTCGCACCCCCCATCCTAGACGAGGCACAGGTCGGTGGAGGACAGGGATCGGATGAAAACGAGCCCCCCTCCACCGACGCATGCTCGCATGCATTTTTTTTTTTTTTTTTTTAGTTTGTTTTTGTCTTTTTAATCACTAGTAATAAGTATTTTAAAAAGTAGAATACCCACAACGCCCAGTGGGTCCAAGTAAAATCATTTCAAAATTATGTTTAATCATTTCGCGAAATTCTGTTTGGCTTACATTAATAAAATCACTTGTTCGGGCAGATTGTTTCATAACTAGCAGAATGCAGTAAAAACGTGTAAAAATTTTTTAAAGAAAATATTGTTAGAAAAATTGAATGATAAACTCATGTATTGGAAAATGATGCATTCATCATGATTTGATCATGCATTTTGATCAGTTGTCAAAACTGTGTGTATCATGGGAAAAGAACCCTAGTATTTTAATCCCTGAGTCTGAGACGAGGAGGCTATCGTTCGATGAGTACGATGTCTCCGACTTTGTTTCGGATGACAATCTAACGGGTGACCCTCTTTTTCCTTCCAGCTCCAGTGAACCCGTGGCTTCAACGTCGGGGAACTGGAAGGAGCGCCTTCGACCAAGGACAGAGAAATCATAATAAGCAGGAGTCAACTCCCGAATCAACATGATTATAAATAAAAAAAAAGAAAATGTTTGTAAAATAATAATTAAATATGTGTATGTATGTTTTATAATTATTATTAAGATAATCATGTTGTGTTACTGTCTGCTGATTTAAGTGTGGAGGGATGTGGTGAACGTATGTCTGTCGGTATGAAAGAGACAGGCATATCTGAGTGAGACAGCATGACCGAGACGTATAAAAAGGCGTGTCTGTTGTAACTCGTCCTCTCTTTTCAATAACACCTCTACTACTATCCATTGTATAAATACTTGAAGCAACCTAATTAAACCAAATAGTATGGAATACCGAACGTATTTTATTTACAAATTATCTGGGTGATCGGCACGGCAGATCACCACAATAACAACAACGGGCCGGACTTGGGTGCCTTTGTGGAGACTTGGGCACCAATATTTGGTGAACCAAGTCTTCCATTCACAGACACCAAAGCCCGGCCCCCCATGAGAGAGAGTCTGGGATCCCTAATGAATGATAGGATCTCAGACTCAGAAGCCCACCTTGCTAGAACCCAGGTTTCTACTGCGCCCGGCCCTGAAGGTATAACGGCCACGCAGTGGGGGAAGACCCCGCCCTGCATCGTTCTAGCCGTCCTCAACCTCCTGCTTCTCTTAGGTAAGCCACCTAAAATCCTGACTTCCGCTCGGACGGTATTTATACCAAAAACGGACCAACCAAGCCCACGACCTGTGGAATATAGACCGATTACGGTGCAGAGTGTCATACTCAGACAATTTCACAAGGTCCTGGCCAGACGTCTCGAGCGCGCAGACATCGTGGACCCTAGGCAGCGCGCGTTCCGCCGGGCCGATGGCCTGGCTGAGAACTTGTATATAATGCAAACCGTGCTGTGGGCAACGAAGACCCACACCAAAAGCCTACATATGGCGGTCCTCGATGTCGCGAAGGCCTTCGACTCGGTATCACACCCGGCTCTTTTGGCCGCCCTCGTGCAGGTGGGCTGCCCTGCCTCATTCGTGAGGTATGTCAGCTCGCTTTATGGGGGCGCGTCAACGGAGCTGGAGGTCGGAGGTCGGCGTTCGGGGCGTCTGCCCATCCGAAGGGGAGTCAGGCAGGGTGACCCCCTCTCCCCCATACTCTTCAACCTAGTCATCGATATCGCGCTCAGATGCATCCCCGCTCACAAAGGTTTTAGATTGAGCGGGCAAAAAGTAAATGCATTAGCTTTCGCGGACGATGTCTGTCTCCTGGCCACAACAGAATCTGGTCTACAAGAGGCTCTCCAGGCCTTCGAGGAAGTCCTAGCGCAACGTGGGCTTTTCCTAAACCCCACCAAGAGCCTAACGATCTCCCTTGTTGCCTCAGGTAGAGAGAAGAAGGTGAAGTCGGTGGCGGGGCAATTCACCACGACCGGTGGAACCTTGCTGCCGTCGACATCGGTTCTCTCTACCTGGAAATACTTGGGGATCCAGTTTGGTCACCGGCACAGACAAATTACAGTCGGTACTAGCCGAACGTCTCAGCAGAATAACACTGGGCCCTCTGAGACCTCAGCAGAGATTACGGACTCTGGTTACGTACCTGCTACCAGCCTTTACTCATGGGCTGGTATTTGGGCGCGTAACCTCCGACCTGCTGAGTCGACTAGACCGACTACTGTTCGCCGGTGGCTGGACTTGCCTGCGGATACACCGCTGGGGTACTTCCACGGCCCCATTAAAGAGGGTGGGATGGGGATTCCGAGCTTCACCTACTCAATCCCGGTACTTAGAGCAGCCAGAATTGGCAACCTCCGGAGATCCGGGTTGCCGCTGGGCCAGTTGTGTTGGCAGACTGAATTTGTTCAGAACCAACTCAACTGGTGCCAGCGTCGATTCCGAACTCTGGAGGTCAAAAACTCCCAGGAAATTAAGGTGCATTTTACAAGGGCCTTGCATGGTAGCAATGATGGTAAAGAGTTAGCAGGAAGTCGGGGGTGCCCGTATTCGACGGACTGGATACTTCCGAATTCGGAGGGCATCCCCGCAGCTGACTACCGGAACTACCACAAGGGCCATATCAATGCGTTGCCGACCCGAGTGAGGATCTCACGCGGCCGTGTAAGCCGCGTGAGGGACGATGGCGTGGGGAGTGATTGGACTGCACGAATGTGCTGCTGGGCGGGTTGTGTTAACATGACAGAAACGGCGGCACATGTCGTGCAGAACTGCCCCAGAACTCACGGAGGTCGGATCAAGAGACACGACGCAATATGCGCCTACCTGGGAGGTGCTCTAAGCGACCGGGGCTGGGAGGTAAAAAGAGAAGTTCGTTTTAAATCCCACGACATTAACCTGCAGCCTGACATTACGGCTAAAAAGGGCGCCGACATAATAATCGTCGATGCGCAGGTTGTGTCAGCATCCCTGGGCCTGGAGCAAGCACACAGGAGAAAGGTTGAGAAGTATGGGGGGGAGGGGATCAGACGAAAAGTCGCTGCTAGATACCACGGAGATCCGGAAAAAGTGGACGTATTAGCAGCGACGATATCTTGGAGAGGTACTCGGTGAGTGCAAAGAGTCTTTTGGCTCTGGGCATTCCCCGGGGGACAATGAGGGGTATCACGACTCGGGTGCTCTGGGGTTCATTTATGAACTTCAAAGCATTCAATCGTGATACCACTCGCACCTCCACAGTTAGCAGAAGAAACTTACAAAGTGGTATAAGTCGGCGGATCGGAGTGGGCTGAAAACGAGTCCCTTTCAGCAGGCGTGTGCTTGTACGCACTTTATTCATCTTAATTTAAAATTCAAAAAAACTCTACCGCCCCAGAGTAACCTTTTTCTTTTTTTTCGGACATCAAAATTCAATTTTTAAAATTTTTCGCAAAATTTCCTTTAGATTCTAAATTTAGCTTGGGGTAGATTCAAACAAAATAGCCATTAATATTCGCCATAATATTCGCCGTTGGTTAGACCTGCCAAAAGACACACCTCTAGGTTATTTTCACGCCCCCATAAAGGAAGGAGGCCTCGGAGTGCCTAGTTTCGCTTACTCCATCCCTTGTCTTCGACTTGCCCGATTAAAAAGCCTCCAGCGTTCCGGACTTCCGCTGGCTCAGGAGTGCTGGCAATCTGGACTTATTCAGAACCAGTTCACTTGGTGTCAGCGGAGGCTCGGGACACTGGGGGTCCTCAATACCCAGGATGTCAGGCGCCACTGGACAAAAAAACTGCATGATAGCAACGATGGTAGGGAGTTAATTGAGAGCCGGGGTAGCCAATATTCCACCGACTGGATACTGCCAAATTCAGAGGGCATCCCGGCTAAAGATTATATCAACTACCATCGAGTGCATATAAACACCTTGCCAACCCGCGTGAGGACGTCTAGGGGAAGACGAGCCCAACTGAGAGAAGGAGCCGAGGGGGGTGGTAATTATACTGCACGAACTGGCTGCCCCACCGGAAATACTGGTTCGGCTGCCAGTGTCCTGCAGAACCGCCCCCAAACTCACGCGGGAAGAGTCCCAAACCCATCGAGAGAAGGAGAACAAGGAGGCAATGATTGCACTGCAGGAATAAACTGCCGGGCCGGTTGCCTAAACACAACCGAAACGGCAGCACATGTCCTGCAGAACTGCCACCGTACTCATGGGGGCAGGATTCTTAGGCATAACGCAATATGCGCGGTCCTGGCCGGAGCACTTAAAGACAGGGGATGGAGCGTAGCACAAGAAACTCGCTTCAAAAATAATATCATAAACCTTCAGCCTGACCTAACTGCCAGCAAAAACGGAAAATCTGTTATAATAGACGCCCAAGTTGTATCCGCATCACTTGGCCTTACCAAGGCGCATAATGACAAGGTTAAGAAGTATAGCGGCACAGAAATCAAGAGACAAGTCGCGGCTAAACATGGCATCACGAGCCCAGACGATGTCCACGTTTACGCTGCGACCATTTCATGGAGGGGTGTCTGGTGCGCGAGGAGTGCCAAGGACCTTATTGCCCTTGGCATCCCTCGCGGCACCTTGAGGGGTATCACGACCAGGGTGCTCTGGGGTTCATTCATGAACTTTAGAGCCTTTAGTCGTGATACCACTCGCACCCCCCATCCTAGACGAGGCCCAGGTCGTTGGAAGACAGGGATCGGTTGAAAACGAGCCCCCCTCCACCGACGCATGCTCGCATGCACTTTTTTTACTCTGTTTTTCTCTCTTAATCACTAGTTAAAGTAGAATACCCATAACGCCCAATGGGTCCATATAAAATCAATTCAAAATTATGTTTCATATTACTTCGCGAAATTCTGTTTGGCTCCCATTTTAAAATCACTTGTTCGGGCAGATTGTATCATAAATAGCCAAATGCCTCGTCATCTAATTAGTGACGCGCATGAATGGATTAACGAGATTCCCATCTGTCCCTATCTACTATCTAGTAACTATGACTCTCTTAAGTTTAAGGGTTTCGCAGTGCAACCACCTCCTCGTGGTGAATCCTGGGTAGCGGGGCTTCGGCCTCGTAAGCTAAGAGTTGCACGTTCCCGCATAGCCAGGATTTTAAAAGAATAGCACGCTAGTCGAAATGTGTATGGGGCGGCACGGAACCCTTGTTATCTCCCCCCACTGGTTAAGTGCGTATGGCGAGTTCTTGGGATCCCCGGATATTAAGATCCGGATTTCGACATAAGCCAACCCGGCGACCTCCATCATGCGCCTGTGCTTAACGCAAAGCTCTGCGGCACACGCGTCTCGGTGTTTTGGTTTAAATCGTCCGGATCATTGACTTAGTCCTCATGGTGGACCTGGCGCGAACCGGCCGAGGCTAGCGCAGTGCGTACTTGGTGGCGCACTTGGTTTTTCCCTTTTGTTTAATAATGTACTTCCACAGGACACAAGCCACTTCAGGAGCCTGCAGGCCGGGGACAAGCAGAAAGACAAGCGTATATCGTCGTAAGACGTTGACGCTGAAGACAAATCCTGTTGTGACCACACGTTCGACAGTCGGTATCCCGCCAGATACTAGTAAGTCGACCATCCTGATCTAGCCAGGATGTAAATAAATGATAGAAGAAGGAGGTTGCGTATAATCTGATCGCATATCAGACCAGCTTGTTGAGCTGGATTTAGATGCATGGGGTTACCGCCGCGCATGTCTAACATGCGCGGCTTTTCCTGCAAAAATTTCTAATATAAAACCAAGTAAAATCCTTCTTTGGCTATACCTCCCGACTTTAAAATTTTTCAACAACCGCGATCGCGACTAAAATCAGTCGGGAGGGGCTTAATTTGCTATTTACGTTCGACAAATATTTTAGTCGTTGACGCAACCTCCGCTGTGGAATCGGCACACAGTCTAATAAACAGCCACCTTGAATAACTCGAACAAGGTGTCCCCAAGGTGAAGGTGGCCCGTTTTGCGTCACTGGAGCCAACAGCCGAGCGCAGCCTAGTGCGGGGACATGAAATCATGTCGCAGGCTCTCGGGGGGTGCGGGTGGCGCCCACCATCTGCATGTCCCCCAAAACTAAGTACAAACATGAACAGTCAAAATAACCAGCCTCGGAACGCCTCAGGGGATTCCACTGAATCCCCTGCGTGTTTGTACCCGCCCGCAGTGGAGGGTTCACTGAGAACCCAACCTGCACCAACCGATGATGAGGAAGGAGAAATAACCGGATGTGTTTGTAGCGAGTGTGGCCGTGTGTTTCGCTCACAGCGAGGGGTCGGTCAACATATGCGGACCGCACACCCTGTAGCCCATAATGCGGCTATATCGGTAATACGCACTATTGGTGTTATTAGTATAATGTTATCTATGGCCATTTCCTAATATATTGTCTGTGCTACACAAACCCTAGCTGTCACCACTTGTCAACAGATCGCCAGCTGGGCTGGTTTAATAAATAACATATCAAATACAAACGTGTTATAATATTCGTTCACCACAATACAACATGGTGTCAGAAGTGTCTTAATAAATATATTGTGAGTGAAGTCAAGTCAAGTCACATCAAGAGTCAATAATTTGTATCCACAACAAATTGTCAAAAGAAATAAAATGTCGAGTCATATTGTGCCGATGGCGATTGTTCCAAATATGGCGGGTGAGTGGAAGAAATTTAAGCAATCATTCCTTATTTATATGATGGCTAATAATTTTAATGAAGAAAAGGAAATTCAAAAAGTGGCCAGGCTTCTACACACGATTGGCCCGAAAGGGGTAGAAATTTTTAACTCATTTGGCCTCACAATTGAGAAAAGTACGCTCGACGGTATTTTACTCCTTTACGATAAACACTTCATACCCACAGTAAACGTGACAGTGGAAAGATTTAAATTCTTCACGAGGAAGCAAGGCGACAGTGAAACAGTCGAAGATTTTATTGCTTCGCTACAAAATCTAAGTCAAACTTGTGATTTCGGCAATCTACAAACATCCTTAATAAAGGACATATTCATATGTAACCTAAATCGAAATCTTTACTACTTGAAAGAAAGACTTTTACAAGAAACGTCGTTAAACTTGGAAAAAGCGATTAATTTGTCAAGAGCGATTGTTGTATCGAGGGAAAACACAAGAAGTCTTGAGGGGAATATTATACAACAAGTTCTACGAAGCCCTTCTTCATCTTCACTATCAGCCAGAAGCCATTCCAGAAGTCAATCCGGAAGTCCGAGCAATCATTCCAGAAGTCCATCGGGAAGTCCGAGCAGTCTATCCAGAGGTCAATCCGGAAGTCAGGGCGGAGTCTGTACCAAATGTGGACAAATTCACCGCACAAACTGCCCGGCATCATTAGCTAAATGCTTTAATTGTCTCAAGATTGGGCATTATTCGAAATTTTGTTTTAATAGGAAATTGAAAGGTAGGAAAATTAATGTTAATACATTGTCACAAAGTAAAATACCCAACCACGACTATAAAATTGATACATTAAATTGTAACAATATTAATTCAACATTGAATTCATGGCACATTAATTTAAGAATAAATAATGTTATAATTTCATGTCTTATAGATACCGGTGCCAATGTAAATGTTATGTCTTTTACAAATTTTAATAAACTTGGTTTGTCAGAAAAAATTATCACAGAGACAGCATTTAAAATAAATTCATTCGGTGGTACTAACATTCCTACAAAAGGAATTTGTAAGTTAAATTGTTTTTATAATAATGATAAAAATATGTCCATTCCCTTTGTCATCACTGAGTTGAAATCATGTCAAACTATATTAGGGCTAGCTACTTGCAATGCAATGGGAATAATAAAACGTGTGTATTCTAACACGAATAATTCTGAAAATATTCCCAACAATGATTTGTCAATGTATAATTCGAACAATTTAATAAAGAAATTTAACGATGTTTTTCAGGGTCTCGGATGCTTACCTCACGAATGTCATCTAACAGTTCGATCTGATGTTCATCCTAAAATCGATGCACCAAGAAAGATTCCATTCAAGCTGCACGATAAATTAAAAGAAGAATTAGATAGAATGGAGGAAATGAAGGTCATTGTCAAGGTTACAAAACCAACACCGTGGGTGAGTTCCATAGTTGTCGTAGAAAAAAAAAATTCACAGTTACGCATTTGTCTAGATCCACGAAATTTAAATAGGGCTATTTGCAGAACGCATTATCCAACACCTTCAATGGACGAAATTAGGTTTAAAATTAAAGGAGCGAAGTTTTTTTCAAATCTAGACGCATTTTCAGGTTTTTGGATGATACGCTTAGATAGTGAAAGTTCAGATTTATGCACTTTCCAAACACCTTTCGGCAGGTATCAATTTTTAAGACTTCCGTATGGAATTAATTCAGCTCCCGAATTCTTCTCTAGAATAATGACGGAAATATTTGCTGATCTAGAAGGGGTGATAGTTTTCGTTGACGATATTTTAGTATGGGGAGAGAATCTTGAATCTCATGAAAGGAGATTAGAAAATGTTTTTAAAAGAGCCAGAGAAGTAAATTTAAAATTCAATCTAAATAAATGTCACTTTGGCTTACAGGAAGTTACTTTTCTAGGTCATATCTTTAGCAGTCAAGGGATCAGGCCAGATGAGTCAAAGATTAGAGCTATTCGAGAATTACCTACTCCCACTTGTAAGAAAGACTTACAACGGTTTTTAGGTATGATTAATTACTTGGGATCTTTTATCAAAGATTTGTCAAAAGAAACAGAACTATTAAGGACTTTGCTAAAGAAAGACGTCAGCTGGCAATGGGATGCCAATCACGATCAGTCCTTTGTCAATTTAAAGAAAATTATAAGTTCATCTCCAGTACTTATTAATTTTTACATTGAAAAACCGTTAAAATTATCAGTAGATTCTTTGCAGAGCGCAGTGGGCGCAGTTATTTTGCAGGAAAGTAGACCGATTGCTTATGCGTCAAAAACACTAACGTCCAGTCAGCAAAATTATGCACAAATAGAGAAGGAATTATATGCAATTTTATTCCGTTGTCAAAAATTCCATCAATATATTTATGGCCACGTGGTAAATGTTGAAACAGATCATAAACCACTAGTCACACTTTTTAAGAAATCACTTTCTGAAGTTCCCGCAAGGTTACAACGAATGATGATGTCTCTACAATGCTACCATTTAGACGTCAGATATGTACCTGGTAAATTTATGTATATTGCCGATACGTTATCTAGAGCGCCGTTACCTGATACAGAAATAACAGATGCGGAAAAAGAAATTGACATACATATCAATTTACTGATGTCAAGTCTGGCAGTTTCAGAAGAAAAACTGAAATTAATCACTGAGGCGACGAAACAAGATCAGTCTTTATTAACTTTAATGAAATATTATAAAACCGGTTGGCCGTCAAATAAAAATGTAATTGAACCCTGCGTTAAACCATACTGGAATTTTCAAGCCGAAATTCATGTTGTCAATGATCTGGTATTTAAGGGACCTAGTTTAATTATACCGTCAATTTTACGTCCTGAAATTTTAAAAGATGTACATAAAGGTCACTTAGGTATGTCAAAAGCAAAAAGTCTAGTCAGAAATATGATTTTTTGGCCGAATATTAACTCTGATATTAAAAACATTGTCGATCAATGTCAGATTTGTACTAAATTTAAACCTAATAACCCGTCACAGCCTCTTGGTATCACTAATTTTCCCTGGGAAAAGGTAGGTGTAGATTTAATGCATTTCAACAACTCAAATTATCTCATTGTTACTGATTATTATTCAAAATACATCGAAAATTCAATGTTACACAATTATAACGCGGAAACTGTAGTCACACACTTAAAATCTATATTTTCACGTCATGGGATACCGTTAACGCTTGTTAGTGATAATGGACCACCATTTCAATCAGCCATTTTTAAAAACTTTTTATATGAGTGGGATATTGAACATATCACCACTAGTCCAAACTATCCTCAGTCAAATGGTCAAGCTGAGAGTTCAGTAAAAATAGTAAAGAATATTTTAAGAAAATGCCTTGAATCCAAAACTGATCCGTATCTTGCTATGTTACATTACAGAAATAGTCCAAAAAATAATTTTCCATCCCCTGCAAGCCTCTTAATGTCACGTCAACTTAGATGTAATTTACCCGTAACATCCAGTCAACTTAGACCAAAAGTCGTGCGATTTAAAGAATATGAAGATAAATTTAAAGGGTCGTCAAAACAAAATGAAAAAATATTTTGACAAAAAGGTTCGGAACTTGTCTGAGTTGAAGATAGGCGATAAAGTAGTTTTTAAAAAAGATGTGTCAAGTTCATGGTCGCCAGCTACTGTAGTAGAAATTGTTAAAGGATGCCCAAGGTCATATATTGTTGAAACTCCCGATGGTTCAAGATATCGCAGGAATAGGAAACACTTAAATTTAGACAGATCACGTCAGGAATCATCATCACCGCTGAATGGAAATAGTTCATCGAAGAAAGGTGTACGTTTTGACAATGATTTTCATTCCATCCCATTTTATCCAGGTCCTACAACTTCTGATGAGCTGACAAACAATGAGGCAAGCATTCGAACTCGTTCGGGCAGAATTGTTAATAAACCTGATAGATATAATCCATCTGATTATAATTAAATTTGGTAATTGTATTTCACTTACAGTTTACTACTATGTCATGAATTATGTTTATTTGAAAAGAAAAATTTATATTTGTAATGTTCATCTTGTCTTGACTTGTTTTTCTTTATTAGGAAAAGAGGGATGTTGGTGTTATTAGTATAATGTTATCTATGGCCATTTCCTAATATATTGTCTGTGCTACACAAACCCTAGCTGTCACCACTTGTCAACAGATCGCCAGCTGGGCTGGTTTAATAAATAACATATCAAATACAAACGTGTTATAATATTCGTTCACCACAATACAACACGCACTAATAGGCGTTACACCGGCGAAGAGTTATGAATTTGAGCAAATGAAGAAGCCCGGTTGATTATGGCAGGCTTCGGAAGAAGCATGCATACCGAGATGGCACGAGCTCGACCCGACCTTCACAGGTCGGTCGAATCAATCAGAAAACTAAGGCTAAATCCTAAGTATAAAGATGACGTTGCTCGTATCGTCCGCGAGTTAAGAGAATGCACGGATATGGATGTCCAAACCGAAGCTGTTAGCCTTGATACCATTGACAACCAGAGAAGACCGCGTCGTAATTTATACGAGGAGCGTGAACTCAGGACATGGGCCCAGGCCGAAGCAGATGTTATTCGAAGAGGAGGTACCCCTCGGATAAACCAAGTTTTAACGCAAATTGTCTCGCGATACACGCGCACCATCGATGATCTGAAAAGAATAAGAGGTAGCGCGGGGTATAAGAGGATCCTGGAGAGGATCCTCGCGGACGAGACCTTGGCAGAAAGCGAGGTTGAAGAGGAGGCAACACCACCCCTAACTCAAAACGATATGACGGATGTCCGCCTGCAACTAGAACTCCTGTGTGGGGAACTAGCTGAGCAGGAGGGATATAGATGCGGTGAGCTGAGGGACATTGTCATCTCAGCCCTAGCCGGAGAGGACGTCGTACCACGATTTACGGCCTGGTTGGTTGGTGTATTTCCGGCTCGCGAACGTCATATCGTGAACCGCAATATTAACCATGAGAATCTAAACATGAGTGGTAAGAGGAAAAAGAAGATGGAGAGATAGAGGAGATACCGTAGAATACAGGCCCGGTGGATGAAGGATCCTAGTTCTGTCGCCATGGAGATCATAAGCGGGAAGGAAGATGCTTCCCAAGACATGCCGGACTTGGAGGCGTACGTTGAGGCATGGGAGCCAATAATTGGCGAGCCCAGCCAACCATACAACGAATCGTCTAGGTTACCCCCAGTCCGAGATCACCTGAGCGCTCTCATGGAACAAAGGATCAGCCTTGATGAAGCCCACAGCTCGAGAGTTAAGGTATCTTCAGCTGCCGGCCCTGACGGTATCTCCGCGAGGCAATGGAGGAAGTCTCCCTCTTGCGTTACTCTGTCTGTCCTGAATCTGATGCTCCTCATGGGAAAACCACCAACGTTTCTGACTACCGCAAGGACGATCTTCATCGAGAAGGGTGAAGCAAGTCCACGACCTTTGGATTACCGTCCGATTACTGTTCAATCAGTAATCTTAAGGCATTTCCACAAGGTCCTGGCTAGACGTCTGGGAAAATGCCAACTTAATGACAATAGGCAAAGAGCCTTTATTAACGCAGACGGGGTGGCAGAAAATCTGTACGCACTACAGACTGTGCTATCGTCGGCCCGAAAGAACACAAGGTCGGTGCATGTGGCGGTCCTTGATGTTTCTAAGGCCTTCGATTCCGTAAGCCACCCCGCACAGTTGACCCATTGACAAAGCAGGTAAGCATGACAAAGCAGGTAATCAGAAGTTTTAATCCGGGTTATCTTAATGATGTTATGGTTATCAACACAGACCCATCAGCACAAAGGAGGTAATGAGAAGTTTTAATCCGCTTAAAATTCTAAAAACTGTTTAACAGTATTTGGTATAAATATGGGGCAGGAGCCCTTAACACATCACTTTAAGTGTATTCGCCACAAAGTAATCATTACGTTAGTTAACAGTGATCTTAACAATGGAACCAGCAGTTCTCAGCAAAAGAGGAAACGAGAAGTTTTCCTATAACGGATATTTGTACGTTTTCGACAAAGTTAGTAAAAGGGACGCTAGTTTACAATTTTGGCGGTGCGAAGAAGTGGGTCGCTGTAAAGGAAGAATTCACACGAGGGCTGGAGAAGTGGTCAACGAAATCAACAATCATTCTCACCCTTCCTCGGTAGCAGCCATACAAGTAGCAACTGTTGTCACTAAAATGAAACGTCGTGCAGAAGAAACTATGGAGGGCACAAGTGTAGTTATAAATCAGTGTATAGTCGACGTGCCTGAAGCTGTTTTAGCATCGATTGCAAATAATGCAGCCCTGAGAAAAATAATCAGAAGAAAACGGAATCAAATTAATGCTGCACCTGCTGATCCCGCAGACCTAAACGATTTGGTGTTGCCAAATCCATATAAGCTATATGTGCCTCAACCAGGAACAGAAGAAACTTTTTTGCTAAGCGACGATGGAGAGGGAGCAAACAAAATTTTAATTTTTGGAAGAGAGAGCTGGTTGCAGCATTTGCATAATGCCAATACATGGTACACTGATGGTACCTTCGCAATAGCACCGAGGCTATTTTCGCAAGTTTATATTGTTATGGCAACAAAACACGGAGGAGTGCATCCTATATTGTATGCTCTGTTACCTAACAAGCAGCGTGTTACATACACACGTATGTTCGAAATAATTAAACCACTAGTGCCAAATTTAAGTCCAGGATCTATCATTTGTGATTATGAATATGCAGCTTTTAGTGCCATGAAAGATTGCTTTCTGGAAGTAAATGTAAAAGGTTGCTTCTTCCATTTAGCACAAAATATGAGGAAGCATTTAGCTCAGATTGGTGTTATTAGTCAATACAACAATGATGCTGAATTTGCATTGAGAGCTAAAATGGTCATTGCATTAGCATTTGTGCCAATAGCTGATTTAGATGAATACATTGATGCTTTAGCAAATGATTTGCCAGTAGAACTTCAGCTGCTTCTAAATTGGTTTGAAGACAGCTATGTTGGCCGTTTAAATCGACGCGGGAATGGTATGCGCCCGCCTATGTTTCATCCAACAATGTGGAATTTATACCAGAGAACAATCGATGGAGAAGATCGCACCAATAATCATGCAGAGGCAGCCAATCGTCGATTGCATTCTGAATTAGGTATGCATCACCCAACTATTTGGAAATTTATAGATGGATTGCGAAAAGTACAAAAAGGACGAGACGCTTATTTTGAGCAACTTATCGCCGGACATTTACCACCGATGAAGCTGAAAAAATACCGTGACGCTGATGAACGTATTCGAAGAGTAATAGATAATAATAAGTCTTAGATTATGGAAACAGGGAACCTCTAGATTATTTACGTGGCCTAGCACACAATTACCAAATGACGCAATAATCTTATTTTTCCTATTTATTCTTTTAATTTAAAATAAATGTTAATGCTACTTTTTAAATGATTCGATAGTTTTTGTATTTTCTATTTTATTTTCTATGACTGTATGTATGTGTTTAAACAATAAAGTTTAATTGTTAATTTAATTTGAATGCGGCGTAGAAACGGCGGCGATGTACTGGCGGCGAAGAACCGGCGGCGTAGAAACGTCCTAGACCCGAGTCAGGACCAGACGAGATTCAGGGCCCTGGGGGTTAAAAACTCCCAGGAAGTGAAGGCGCATTCACAAGGGCCTTGCATGATAGTAATGACGGTAGGGGGCTAGCTGAGAGTCGGGGATATCCGTATTCGACGGACTGGATACTACCGAATTCGGAGGGCATCCCTGGAGCCGACTACCGAAACTATCACAAGGTCCATATCAACACGTTGCCGTCCCGCGTGAGGACCACACGCGGCCGTGTGAGTTGTGTGAGGGACGATAGCGTGGGGAGTAATTGGACTGCACGAATGTGCTGCAGGGCCGGTTGTGTCAACTGTAATGTGTGAATGAAAGAGTATGTGTGCAAGCGAGATGGAATGCTTGCATAGTTTATAAATACGTATGAAAGGTAGTTCTCGTCCTCTTTTGCCTGTGACAATTCCCCGATTAAATACCACAAGATACCAACCAAAGTGTTCTCCCTTCTTACTTACATCGACTTACATTCTAAGTCATCACATTGGCGCAGCTGGTATTGGAAGTAAATATCAAGATCTAGGAGAAGCAAAATTGAAGACGTCAGATTGTAAGATCCAAGACGCAGAAATCGGGAAGAAAAAAATCCGGAAGAAAGTACAACATACAACATATCGTACATTCTGGAGAATATTGTTGCAGAAATACGCAATAATCACAAACGTACAATCCGTGGAGGAGTTCAAGAAGAGAAGAGAAATCAAGGCAAGGGCTTGATTTCTGACGCCGCAACCAGTTCAAGAAAGCGGGAATCAAGGCAAGGGCTTGGTTTCTGCCAGTTCGAGAAAGCCAGAAATCAAGGCAAGGGCTTGGTTTTTGTCGCTGCAGCCAGTGGAGCTTGGACAAAAGGGCTAAGGATCCGCAAGCTGCAGGGAGACGGACGCGTGAGATCAGCGGTCGGACGGGGCTAGCTGGACGTGCGAAATCTGTTGCTGTCGCTGTACTGTCGCTGTGAGGCTTCGGTGTGGCGTGGTCGTCGGGCGTATCCTGAGATAAGTTCTTTAATAAAATTTGTTTCAGCTTTTCTCCCATGGAGGGTTTGTGTAAAAACCTGGGGACGTTCTGCCATAGGACGGGAGATTGGTCTCTGTTCAGAGAAAGATTGGACCAGGCACTCATTTTATATGATGAGAAAATATTGTCACCGGAACGCAAAAGAGCGTTTTTGTTAAATAACCTAACAGAAGAAACTTTTTCTTTGTTAACTGATCTAGTTTTCCTAAGAAAGTTTCCAAAACTACTTTCGAGGAGCTATGTAAATTCTTAACCTCACATTGCAAACCTATTCATAATGTGTACGAATCTCGTGAGATATTTTATAGATGCAAGCAGTCTGCTTGCGAAACAGTTAAAGAATTCGCCGCAAAGTTAAAGAAAAATAGTTTACTATGTAATTTTGAACAACGATTAGAATCTTGTCTGAAAGATATTTTTGTTATTGGATTATTTAACGAGAAAATGAAACAAATTATTTATGGAGGCTTTAAATAAACCTTTTTCAGAGTGTGTAAATTTGGCATCTACTTGGGAGCACGTATTAGCGATAGATAATTCAAATTCTAATTTAAACATTGTACAAAAATTTTATATGCGTAAAAATAGATGTGAAAATCGATCAAGTGATAGAAGCTCGCGTACTAAATCTCCTTTTAAAATAACAGTAATAAAGCATGTTTTATTTGTAATAAAACTAACCATTTTCAGAAAGATTGTTGGTATAAAAAGTTACAATGTAACTTATGTAAAAAGTTGGGTCACTTCAGTAAAAATTGTAAAAATAAAAATATGCCAGGCATGACGAATCATAAAGAGCGCGTGAATACGATATACGCGGTAAATGAATTCTCTGATAGCGGGCCTATATACGTGAATTTATTTATAGACAACATTACGCTACGTTTTGTGGTCGACACAGGTGCTAGTGTAAATGCAAATTCTTACTAAACTTATATGGAAAACTTTGCTCATAAGGTATTAGTGAATTACGAAAAAAAAATATTAAGCTATGATAATAATATTTTAAATGTTGTAGATAAAATGTCGGTTAAGGTCGCGTTTAATTATAAATGTGTTGACACGGAATTCATCGTAATTAAAAACGGTAGTACAAGCATCGTAGGTAGAAATTTTTTGAAATGTTTTGGTGTTAAATTAAGTGGAATAAATCTAGTGAATAATGAGGAAGTTGATCATAATATTCCAAGTGTTTTAAAGTTAAAATTTCCTAAAGTTTTTTCTGATAAGCCGGGACGTTTCAAAAACTACGAGGCAAATATTGAGGTTAGGTTAGACTTCAGGCCAAAGTTTATTAACCCCAGACCGATTCCATATAGTTTACGTGATAAAGTCGAATGTGAATTATTAAAAATGTTAAAGGAGGGTATTATTGAAAAAGTGGAAATTAGTGATATAGCTAGTCCGATTGTTATTGTTAAGAAAAAGGACGGTTCAATAAGAATATGTACTGATTTTAAAAATACGTTAAATCCAATGTTAGCACCTTTGAAATATCCTTTACCCAGAATTGAAGATTTAATCTCATCGTTAAAAAAATTAAATGATTGTGGTTTGACCGTTAATGAACGTAAATGTTATTTTTATGAAACGGAAATTGAATATTTAGGCTTTAGAATTTCTCAAGAAGGAATTATGCCGTTGGATGACAAAATCAAGGCGATTAAGCATTTAGCGGTGCCGAGAAATGTCTCGGAACTACGAAGTCTATTAGGGGCAATATCATACTATAGAATGTTCATACGGAATATCTCAGATATTTTGTCACCTCTCTACAGTTTGTTAAAGAAAGGAACCGAATTCATATGGTCGGAGGAATGTAATATTGCTTTTAATTTAGTGAAAGAACATTTAATGTCAGATAACATTTTAGTACATTTTAATCCTAGTTTACCTATCAAACTTATTACTGACGCCAGCAATATAGGTATTTCAGCTATGCTGTGTCATGTATATGAGAACGGGATAGAACGCCCTATTGCTTTTGCTAGTAGGACACTATCGGATACGGAGCGAAAGTATTCGATATTAGACAAAGAAGCGTGTGCCATCATATTTGGTTTAAAGAGATTTTTCCAATTCCTATATGGAAAGAAATTTATTTTGTTATGCGACAATAAATCGTTGGTACATATTTTAGATACTAACAAGCAAGTACCTGTTTTGGCGGCTAACCGTTTGCAACGTTATGCGTTGATTTTACAGACATTTGATTATACTATTGAGTACATTAGTTCGGGCGATAACAAAGCCGATTTTCTATCAAGATTGCCAATGGTAATGACCCCACGGTGGGGGAAGATTGTAGCAATTATTTTTTAGATTTAATTAGTGATTTAAATATTGAATGTATAGAATCTGATCATTTAAATACTATATCTACAGAAATGGAAATAAATGCGGAAGCCATTAAGATTAGTTCGGAAAAGGATATAATTATTTCAAGTATTATAAATTATTTAAATACAGGATGGCCAGAAAAGAAAAATTTAAATGCTGATTTAGTAAAATTTTGGTATATGAGAGATAAATTGTCAGTTCATAATGCGTGTTTGTTTTATAATAAGAAGCTAGTGAGCTAGTGATTCCAGTGGAATTGAAGGAATCAGTTTTGAAATTTATTCTCAGTCGCATTTAGGTATAGTAAAATCCAAATGTTTATAATATAATATAGAGGTAGTAGTCAGGCAATGTATGCGCTGTGCGGAATGTTTACCTACACCTACTAAAGTACAGTTAGCAAGTTGGCCGGTAAATAATTTAATATTTAACCGCGTACATATAGATTTTCTAGGTCCTTTTGGAAATCTAAATTTTTTAATAGTGATCGATGCTACTACAAAATGGATTGATTGTGTAATTGTACCGAAAGTTGATTCAGATTGTACAATTAAGGCGCTGAAAAAAATGTTCTCTATTTTTGGTATTCCAGAGAAGATTGTAAGTGATAATGGGACAGCTTTTACGTCAGCTACGTTTCAAAAATTTTGCCGTGATTTGAATATCGAGTCCGTGACTTCAGCAGTCCAGCATCGAATGGTTTAGCGGAAAATGCCGTTAAAACAGTTAAAAAAATTTTGAAAAAGATATTAGTAAATAATAAATTTCCTATTGATTTGGAAGATAGATTACTTACATTTTTAGTGGATATTAGGAACACGCCTTCGATATGTACTGGCATTGAACCAAGTGTATTAATGTTAGGTAGAAAAATCAGATCAGTTTATAATACAATTGTTCCAATAATGGATAGTGACAAGCGTATTGATTTTAAAAAGATAGATAACAAGGTTAAAAATAAAATGCTAATTAGTCAAAAGAATCAAAAAAAATATTACCGAGGTAAAAAGTTTAAAAAATTCTTTGAAATAGGGTCTAAAGTTTTGACTAAAGATTTTAGAAATAATAATAATAAATGGATTCTTGGAACAGTGATTAAAAGAATGGGGAGTAGAATTTACATGATAAAGATAAAATCAACGGGTCAAATTTGGAAAAGACATCATGATCAATTAACTGAAAGGAGAGTTAACTGGGGGGAGAGTGATTCTGATAATGTGTTGGACTTTGGTCCACTCTCAGATGTGGACATAGCCGATTTTAATCCCCATGTTTTTTCCAGATCTCGCTCTTCATGGGAGGAGAGGCTGCGACCCAGGGGACCACGCCCACGCTACCCGAAGTGAAGAAAATGAATCACATATACAGTCAAACTTGGTTATAACGATCACGGAAATAGCGAGGTCATGGTTATAATGAGCAATTATAAAATGATATTATAATTCGTGCTTGTTTTCATACAATCATATGCTGTTATAACGAGGTTTCATAATTGATGTAACGTCCAAATATTTTTGTCAACATGATTTCTAAATAGGTAAATACATATTTGCGTTTGAAAAAAAAACCCGATTCTCAAAACCAGTCATAAACAAGACAAAAGGATGCCGCCCGGCGGCTCGGACTTCCCTTAAAATACCATTAGGGACGGATTATCCCAAGCTTTTATGACATTTAGCCTGAGTTGCCGCTCTACGAAACATTTCTATTCGGTAGGTACTATCGCGAACTATGTAAAAAGGGTCATATAAAACCTAAGTCATACGAATATTGGAGCTTCCAATTTGGTTCCCTTTTTACAACTTCTTTTGTTTTGCTACTCATGTTAAATTTGTATCCGGTTTTCCCAATTTCGTTCGAAAATCAATAAATTTAATGTTATGTAGGCTGATATGAGTAGGTACCTACGTACAAGTTTATTAAAATCATATCTTTAGTGATTAGTCAGTCAGAAGTAAACCCTTCGATTACAACCATCTCTAACAAGATGAAATGTCTCTCAATTCGCGATAAAGTCCATATTATATATGACATATATAATATGGACTATATAATATATAATATACAACAATAATCGCAGTGACAACAGTTCGTGTTTACACTTTGCTCTTGCAAAAAAACTAAAAAAAACCTCCGAATTCGTGTGCAAACAGTATTTATATGAAAAATTTAAGTGCCAAAAAAGTTTATTTGATAAAACAGTAATAAAATAATACTATTCTAGCGGATTCTAAACATTTTTATCGAAAGTTTTAAAACAACCTAAGATTGTGTGTTTGTTCTCATTGAAATGTCCATCCCACCGATGCCTGATGAATGCTGCCATCGGCGTAAAAAAAGAATGCTGGACATGATGACGTCCCCATTACAAAAAAAGGCCTCGGGAATGATTTCTCCAGTGGTTGAAGATGAGGAATCTGACGGAGCACCGGACTATTCCGACGTGTCTGAAAATGAGAGTGAAATCCCAGTGTCCTCAGTCCAGATACTGAACGACACTGAAGCAAGTCTAAGAGCACTCCAAGATGTCCTTGCTGAAAAGCAGTCAAGAGTCTCAAAGGACCAACAACTGCGGATAAGCGCATATGTATCCGCTGTATTCAGATCAGTTTCACAGCTGTTATTGGAACGAGAGGGCTTCAAAGCTGATCTGGCAACAGTCAATGCCAAATTAATAGTGGCAAAGGGAGAGATCGCGATTGAAAAAGCAGAAAACCAACACAGGTTAGAAAAAATATTGCAGTTGGAGTCGGATCTAGGACCAGTGATGCGTAGAGTAGCCGATGCCACGGAAGCAAGCCTATCGTTTGCCGATATTGTGAAAAATGGCCCACAGAAGATGATACCATCAATCAACCGCTCAGGACTTAACGTTGGGACCCCCAAACCTGCTGTATGCATCTTCCCAAAGCTGGATTCTACAAAAGATAGCGACGATACGAAACAGCTACTAAAAGATACATTACGACCATCAGAACTTGGAATCCGTGTGACGGGCATTAGGAGTATCCGAAACAAAGGCGTTGTAATCCATACTGCAACACAAGAAGATCAGGATAAAATTCTGAAAACCCCATCTCTAGCAAACTCGGACACTCTAAGCGCTCGATTACCAACAAAACGGCTTCCAAGGGTGATCTTCTTCAACGTTCCTCGAGACCTAACGGACGAGTGCTTCCTGAAAAATGCCTTAGCAGGAGCCCAGGACAAAGCAGGCCTAGATTTCGCAGTAAAAAGTTGCAAGCTAAGTCACCTTGCTGGTGCTCGAACTGGATCAACTTGCCATCGGGTCTTCGAGGTTCCTGCCCACATTCGTCACATGCTAGTGGAGCAGGGGAAAGTCTTTGTGGACTGGAATGTGTGCCGTGTTCGTGACTTCATTGGACTTGTGTGCTCCAAGTGCCAAATGATCGGACATTCCTTCAAGTTTTGCAAGGACCAGCAAAGATGTGGACACTGCGCAGGCGAAGGTCACGCCCGGATAAACTGCTTAAAAGCCGCCGCCGAGCCTGTCTGCGCCACCTGTACAAGATTTGGGAAGCCCGCTGCACATCCGACTGGAGACAAGGACTCCTGCCCGGCCTACAAGGCTGCCCTTGCCAAGGACTTTGCAACTATTGATTATGGCGTCTAATTACATTGAAGAAGATGACGAGGTAGATTACGAAAATACTCATAATTTCTGTGATTGGCTAAAGTTTCATAGCAACTACAATATGGAAAATATTAATATTGTTCAGTTGAATGTTAGATCGATTTATAAATACTGGGATACTTTGAATGTCAACTTAAATACTTGTTGGAAACATATTCATGTGTTAATGTTATGTGAAACGGCTATAACACCGAATCTTGTCTGTCTGTATAATATTCCTGGATTTAATTGTTACAACTATTGCCGAACTAAAAAATCTGGAGGAGGTATATTGCTATATGTTCGAAATGAATTCACATTTCAACAGAAAACAATAGAAACAAATCATTTTGAATGTGTGCTTGGCTCTATGACACTTCCAAACAAGAGTATCTTAAACATCATAGCAATATACCGTCCCCCCAACTCTAGCCAACCACAATTCCTTAATGAAATATCTGCCATTCTGCATACTATAAGCCCCAAAGAAAATGTTTTACTTATAGGAGACATTAATCTAGACTTGTTAAATTGTCAAAACCCTATTATTATGGCATATGAAAATATAATGTCGGATAATTATTTAATCAAATGTATTTGTGAGGTAACTAGAGAAGCAGTTTTAGCAGGAAAAGTTACTCGTACTTGTTTAGACCACATATTTGTCCGATTTAACAGTGGATGTAAACAAAGCGATTTTCTTTCCTCATGTGTATGTAATAATATTACTATAGCGGATCACTTTTTAACTGCAGTTAATATTAAATATAGTGCAAGGAAAGAAGCCCCAGAACACGGAGAAAGAATTTCGTTTTTATCGCAAAACAAAATCGACAAAAACATTCATAATTTTAAGTGGCACTCCTTGCTTGAGGAACAAGATTGCAATATGTTATATAGTAAAATTAAAAACAACTTTAAGAATTTGTATGAACAAAGTAAAATCGTTATGAATTATAAACCCAAAAAAAGACCTCTGTCAATAAAACCTTGGATAACTTCTAATATCTTAGAAAACATTAAAAAAAAAGATTCATTGTACAGAAGGTGGAAGAATTTTCCTAGCAATCAATTCTTTGAATTGGAATATAAAACTTTCAGAAATAAGGTGACAAAAGAAATTATTAAATGTAAGTCCACCTTTTTTAACAATAAATTCAAAAATTATTTTGGAAATACAAAAAAAACTTGGGATGAAATAAATAAATTATTAGGACGCAAGTCCAAAAGTAGTTGTGACGAAATAATCTCGAAATATATGTTAAACACGAATAATGAAGAAACCGTAGCAGATAAGTTTGTTGAATATTTTACAAATAGTGTTAGCTCTATGATACATAAATGTGATTATTTAGCATCGACCGTCAGGCCGAATGAAGTGCAACATAGTATGTACCTACCCAGAGCTACCTGCCAAGAAATCAATATTATTGTTAGCAAATTAAACAATTCAAAGTCACCAGGGATTGACAACATTCAAATGTTTGACATTAAGACACATATTAATATTTTAGGGCCTGTTATAACACACTTTATCAATTTAATTTTATCGCAAGCAGTAATACCAGATGAACTAAAAAGTAGCATCATTAGGCCAATTTACAAAGGGGGCAAACATACAGATATTCAAAATTATAGGCCAATAAGCATATTGCCAACCCCAGAAAAAATACTTGAAAAATACATTTCCATAAAACTTAATAAATATCTAGAATCTTTCTCTTTGTTGGATCCCAACCAATATGGATTTCAAAAGAAAAAAAGTACGGAAATGCTGCTTCAGGAATTTTCAAATTACATAAATTATGAATTAAATCTAAAAAAACAAGTGTTGGTTTTATTCATAGATAACTCTAAGGCATTTGATACCATTGATACAAATAAACTATTAGAAACACTGGAGACAATAGGAATTAGAGGAAAGCTGCTAGTTTTATTAAAAAATTTACTAACTGATCGACAAATAAGAGTAAAAATTCTTAAAAAATTTAGCAAAAGAATATATATCTCAACAGGTGTTGCACAGGGGTCAATTCTAGGGCCAACCCTTTATATTATTTATGTCTCAATTATGAGAAAATTGTTTTCATTCGTTAAACATTTTGTATATGCAGACGATACGGCGCTCGTAATATCGCACGAAGATCTGGTTACTGCAATGAACCTTATGCAACATGATTTTATTGCCCTACTGAAATGGTCGCATGATGCAGGCCTCTTTATAAACGCCAAAAAAACTAAAATTATGCACATCAGATCTCCACATGCCAGATGTAATGTAATTCCTTCATTATATACACACACATTTGACTGCATACATAAAAATGTTGCACAGCCCTGTTCATGTGAAACCATTGATTTTGTCAAAAGTTATGTATATTTGGGTGTTACTATTGACTGCTACATGAAATGGGATGTACACATTGCTAATGTTTGTAAACGTCTACGAGCTATTGTGGGTAGGATTTATAAAATAAAATATTTCGTGCCTATAAGTACTTTAAAGTTAATCTACTTATCTCTGGCTGAATCCACTATACGTTATGGAATTACTTCTTGGGGACATTCTTGTAAAACTAATATAAGCTATATACAAACATTACAAAACTCCATTACAAAATTGTTAATCCATAAATATGACGATCAACACAGAAGTAACATTAAATTAATATACAAGTCTCTGAATATTTTACCTGTCAGAGGATTATTGTTTTACAATATTGTAAGTCAACATGTTATATTGTCTGATTCATTGTATAGGGAAAGAGTTTGCCATAAACATAACACAAGATTCACTCAAAATGAAGGACTGGTAGTTCCGAAATGTACTTATAAATATGGTGAAAGAACTTTAAACTATATAGTACCCAAAATTTTTAACCTATTACCAATGATAATTAAAAATAATAACATGTATACTGCTAATGTTAAATATAATCTAAGGAAATGGTTATTGGATAATAATGATCTATACTGATGCCCCTGAAATGGAATTCATATTCTTAGAAAATGGAAAAACAATTATTTTGTAATACCTGACTACCTACCTCTATTTATGAAACTATTGAAGTACTTGTTGATAATACTAATTTGTTCATACATTTATTTTTACTTGCTTATTATATAAGGCTTTTATGCTGCTATTTAAACTTTTCTGCAATGTAACCAATTTATGTAATTATGTACCGTTCAAATTGTATCTTATGAGTGTATAAATGTTGTCTCTATGTCCCTGCTGACAAACTACATAAGTAGTTTAGCGGGTTTAAATGTGAATAAAAAAAAAAAAAAAAAAAAAAAAAAAAAAAAAAAAAAAAAAAAAAAAAAAAAAAAAAAAAAAAAAAAAAATTCGGAAATTGGAACGCGGCGCAAAAAATGTCGAAGTGTGTAAGAAATTTTCTTTGTCATCTTCAACGGTTTCAACATTGTGGAAAAATAAGGATGTTTATTTATCTGCATTGGAGAATAACATCACAGAAACTAAAAAATTTAGAAAGTGCGTGGTTCCTGACGTTGACGAAGCGTTACTGTGTTAAGTGGTTTAGTGTGCAAAGAAGTGCTGGATTTGCTATTGATGGGCCGATTTTGAAGGCGCAAGCGGAAAAATTCGCGAACCAATTCGGAAATGACAATTTTAAATGTAATAACGGTTGGCTTGATCGTTTTAAAAATGGGCATAACATTGTTTATGCAAAAATTAACGGTGAAGCTGCATCTGTGGATCCTGTAATATCAAGTGCGTGGGTTCAGAGTGTTTGGCCAGAGTTGAGAAAGGATTTCCGTGACCAGGACATTTATAATGCGGATGAAACAGGATTTTTTTATAACTTCACACCCACTAACACCTTTGAATTTAAAGGTGATAAATGCATTGGCGGGAAAAAGTCAAAAGTTCGTTTGACAGTGCTTGTGTGCGCCAATATGACCGGAACGGATAAACGAAAACTGTTTGTTATTGGGAAATCACTCAAACCGCGATGTTTTAAGAACAAAAAATTGCCTGTAGAGTACACAGCTAATAACAAAGCATGGATGACTTCTGAGATTTTCCGCAAATATATTTCCGACTGGAACAGGGAGCTTTTTAAGAAGAAGAGAAGCATTCTTCTTGTAGTGGATAACTGTCCTGCGCATCCAAAAATAGAAAATTTATCCAATATAAAACTTGTTTTTCTGCCGCCGAATACAACATCCATATTACAGCCAATGGACATGGGTGTAATAAACAGTCTGAGGTTCGCGGTACTTCATCTTATTGGCCAGAGGGAGAAAAAGTTGAATGAAAATTTAACAATATTGGATGCGATCATTCTTTTAAATGATGCGTGGACTAATGTATCACTGAGTACAGTTGCCAATTGCTTTATAAAATCTTCATTGAAAACTAGAATTGATGATGTGCATGAAGAATACGAGGAAGAAGACATGCCATTATCAGAGTGGCTAAGAACGAATAATATTAATGATTTTAATAATGACAATATCGCAGACTTTGTGCGTGTTGATGAGGGTTTATCGACATGTGGACTTCCAACGGATAGTGATATCGTAGAGTCTGTGTTGCATAAAGACAATGAAGGTGATGAAAGCAGCGACGATGATAATATGCGTACAGAACCGGAACAAATTACAATAGGGGAAGCTAGTGATATGATGGACAAATTAGAGCTAGTTCAGACACGGCGGATTCCGCGCGGATGCAAACCGCGCGGATCGACCGCGCGGATCTTAATAATATGGCATCCTACTAGAACGTTCATACAATACCAATACAGTAGCCGCCACTCGACCGCCAGAAAATGAATTCGCGCGGATCTATTTCTATGACGTGCCATCGGCGCGTTCAGTTGCTTCGTGAAATCCGCGCGTATCGGTCGTGTTACAATGGATCGCGCTTCGACACCGAATTATTCATTGACGAAGTGGAAAAACGACCAGCTTTGTGGGACATCCAGTGCGCAGAGTATTCTAATAAAATTGTCAAAAATGGAGCTTGGCAGGAGCTAGTGGAATTTTTCGGTGAAAACGAGGATTCATTAGAAAAAAAGGCACTTTTTGGTTAGTAATTTTTATTTATTTTACATGTTGAGTTAAGTAGTTTACATTCTTTGTGATAGATACCAAATAATACGTAAGATTATATTTTTGTGTCTTGCCATTCTACACGACCCTCATTTACAAAGTAATTAGCATATCTATCTTTAATGTTTAAAGATGACGGTGTACCTCTTCCTGCATGTAATCTATTAAGATTACTCATTGGCGCAGTGTATAAAGTATCTTCATACTGCATACCATCTCTTTTTCTAACAAAATTGTGTAGCACGCAACATGCCTTTATTATGTCTTCGGCAAAGTCTATGTTAATGTTTATAGGCCTATGAAAAATACGCCACTTGTTTGCTAAAATCCCAAAAGTGCACTCAATATTACGTCGGGCTCTAGATAACCTATAGTTAAAAACTCTTTTTTCATATGTTAACCCTTTTCCTGGATAGGGTCGCATTAAATTTTCCGATAAACCAAACGCTTCATCGCCAACTATAACATATGGTAATGGTGTAGGATCTGTGTTAGATATTGGTGTAGGTTTTGGTATATGTAATGATTTTTCTATTAATCTTTTATAAAATACTGAATTTTTAAATATTGCAGAATCACTACTTTTTCCATACGATCCAATGTCAATAAAAGTAAAGCAATAGTTAGCATCACAAAGTGCCAGCAGCACTATAGAAAAAAAGTTTTTGTAATTATAATACAAAGATCCAGAATCTTTAGGCATTGTAATCCTTATATGGTTGCCATCGATGGCGCCTATGCAATTCGGGAAATTTGCAGACTTTTCAAAGTCTATAGCTATTTTCTTCCACGTGTCTTCACTTGGTTCGGGCATGAGCTTTTTGGCGATTGTTTTCCACAAAGCTTGACATACTTCACGGACAATTCCCGTAATTGTAGATTTGCCAAGACGAAAGTTGTAATGAAGTTCTCCAAAGGAACAACCAGTACCCAGATATCTGAAACAATAAAATAACAACACAAATTTATAAGACTAAACAATTCCTTAATGATAGTGATATTTTTTTCAGGTGTATCATTGCAAAAAAAGTGGAAGAACATACGTGATGCTTACAATAAGGAATTCAAGAAAGGAAAATCAATTCCTTCTGGTTCAGGTGCATGTAAAGGTTCAAAATACATGTATTTTGATGTACATGTATTTTGAACGGCTTTCTTTTCTTCAAAAGTCGGTAGAAAACAAAGAAACAACAACAAACATAGAAGAAGCGAAAACTGAGGAAAGTGAAGACATTAACAAAGACCAAAACAATTTTGTCAACGCACGTGAAATACGCTCCCTGCCCAATAAAAGAAAGAAAATTAAAATGGCATCAGAAGATCGATTGGCTAGCATATTAGAAGAGAGTATTCAGTCACGAGATAAAATACAGAGACAAATCAATGATAATATTTCTAATCAAGATGATGATAAGCTTTTTTGTTTATCGCTGTACAAGGAACTAAAAAAAGTTCCAGAAAACAAGCGTTTGGCTACCAAAATCGAATTGCTCAAGGTAATAGAGAAGGGGCAGATATTACCATCGCCGGTTCGTATAATAAATCAACAAAACATGCCTAATACAGGATTTTTGCAGAGTCAACAGTACTCGAACCCACTAGGATATTTTACTGGATATACAATCCCACCAGCGTCTCCATCTCCTTCATCAAGCATTAGCACTGACTCACAGTCTTCTATCATACAAAATATATATGCTGATATTATGTAAAAATAAAGACCTTACCTTAAAGTAATCACGAGTTTTTCTTCTTTTGACACGCTCGACCTCATATGGGTATCAGAAAACGCAATTTGTTCACTGATCGTTTCAAGTAATTCATCAAACGAATTTGTAGACATTCTTAAATAGTTAAAAAATTTAGGCTCAAAATTCCTCAACTTTGGGTATAAAGTCATAAACTGACCATGGGTGAGCCGATCACGCAAAATTGGATGCACCCAATACTTTTGTTTTTTTTTTTTTTTTAGAAGTACACACATATTGCTTCTTCGACTTCCATTACTGAAATGAAGCGGCCGTCACCCTGTCACCCTACCCCACTCCTCACGCTCACCGCGCGTGTCTGAACACTTTCAATCCGCGCGGATGGGAACCTCGCGGTTTGCATCCGCGCGGAATCCGCCGTGTCTGAACTAACGCTTAGTGAGTTTTTTCGGTAGCAGTGAACCAGATTATGAAACTTTTAATGCGTTAAGTGTTTTGAGGGGGAAAATAAGAAACATTAAAGTGAAAACATTAAAACAATCCTCGATAATGAATTTTTTTAGTACAAATGATTTAGAGTAAAATAAAAACTTTTGTTTAATGTTAAGTGTTTGTACAATTTATTACATATAATAATTAGTGTAGTTGTAAGTTTAATCGTTGTATATTAGGGTAAGTACCTATATTACATATATTTAAAAAAAATGAACGTGTTTGATTTATAATGCATATGTATGTTTTGTGAGAGCTTTATACTATGTAGGTTTATGTATATAAATTCTTATAAACCTATTTTGGATATAACGAGTAATGGCTATAAGGAGCAAATTTAGTCGGTCCCCTCGTGCTCATTATAACCAAGTTTGACTGTATATAAATATATAGTTTTTTGAATTGTATAAAATAGGTGATTAAATATATATATGTAATTGTTGTTTAAGTGTGGGGGTGTAATGTGTGAATGAAAGAGTATGTGTGCAAGCGAGATGGAATGCTTGCATAGTTTATAAATATGTATGAAAGGTAGTTCTCGTCCTCTTTTGCCTGTGACAATTCCCCGATTAAATACCACAAGATACCAACCAAATTCTTCTCTCTTCATACCCACATTGGCATACACTCAAAGATATCATATAACTGAAACTGCGGCGCATGTCGTGCAGAACTGCCCCAGAACTCACGGGGGTCGTTAAGAGAGAGGTGAGGTACAAAGTCCGGGACATTAACCTGCAGCCTGATATCACAGCCAAGAAGGGCGATCAGATTATAATTGTAGATGCGCAGGTGGTGTCCGCATTCCTGGGCCTGGAGCGCGCCCATAAGAACAAGATTGAAAAGTATGGTGGTGAGACATTGAAAGAAACAGTAGCGGCGAAATTTCATGGAGATCCCGCTAAGGTGGAGGTGTACGCGGCTACGATATCCTGGCGTGGAGTGTGGAACGCAGGAAGTGCCAGGGACCTATTAGCCCTTGGTATTTATAGAGGAACTATGAGGGGCATCACGACTCGGGTGCTCTGGGGTTCATTTATGAACTTCAGAGCATTCAACCGTGATACCACCCACGCCTCTACATTGAGGAGAAAATTAAGGAGTGGTGTGAGCCGACGGGTGGGGGTTGGTTGAAAACGAGCCCCCCCAAGTAGGCGAGTGCTCGCACGCAATTTTTTTCTTATTACTTATTATTTCAACCTTTTTAGTAACTTCACAATTCTTAGCGCCCCAGAGTTATACACTTTTTTTTCGGATTCAAAATTATGTTTCACTGATTCGCAAAATTTTCTTTTAGGACTCAAAATATAAATAAGGGGTAGTTCGTATCATTTTAGCCAAATGCCTCATCTAATTAGTGATGCGCATGAATGGATTAACGAGATTCCCATCTGTCCCTGTATCATGTTTTGTATACTCTTTGTTTCAATGAGATTCTAATTTCTTTTGCAAAATATGTACTTACATAATTAAATTGCATAGAGCTATTCCTTTTTTCTTTGGCACAGCAAGCATACATTATGAGATCTTCATCCAGGTTTAAAACATAAAAAATAAATAATAATAATACAATGGATGCCACAGTTGCATCTATGAAATAAAATCACGCTATCGTCACATCTTTGAGAGGAAACCATCGATTAGTGTAGCTTTAAATATTTGTTTTAAAATAAAGTAATGCAAAACTGATGTAAGGTTTTCACGGCCAAAAGTATTATTGGTATTATGCCGTGTAGCACTAGTGGCTAGACAGCGTTAGTGTCCAATGTAATGCTGTCTGAAACTGATGTAAGGTTTTCACGGCCAAAAGTATTATTGGTATTATGCCGTGTAGCACTAGTGGCTAGACAGCGTTAGTGTCCAATGTAATGCTGTCTGAAACTGATGTAAGGTTTTCACGGCCAAAAGTATTATTGGTATTATGCCGTGTAGCACTAGTGGCTAGACAGCGTTAGTGTCCAATGTAATGCTGTCTGAAACTGATGTAAGGTTTTCACGGCCAAAAGTATTATTGGTATTATGCCGTGTAGCACTAGTGGCTAGACAGCGTTAGTGTCCAATGTAATGCTGTCTGAAACTGATGTAAGGTTTTCACGGCCAAAAGTATTATTGGTATTATGCCGTGTAGCACTAGTGGCTAGACAGCGTTAGTGTCCAATGTAATGCTGTCTGAAACATTGGATAAAAAATAAATCCGATAATTTAAAACTGTAGGTTTCTCAAATAAAATAAAAAGCAATTTCTCTTATAACACACTCTGTGCAATAAATAGAGCATCTAATGTGAATGATTCTGTTTTTACACACTTTTAATATAACACCGTCAACAACGTTATGAACTCTCCCATTTAATCCAAAATACATTTATATTGTTGACGAAGAAACAATACCGCCTAAGCGACACTACAATCTAAAAATCACTCTTTTATGAAATTCGATAGAGAACGAATTCCGCCTATATTTTTGTATACTTAGTTCATAATACTACTACTAAATATTGCGCACAGCAGCAAAAAAGAAATACTAGATTAGTATTATTAACTATTTTTAGCGCAATACCGCCATCTCCAATACTCTTGCCACAACATAGTTTTGACATGCCACGGGAAAATTGATAATCGTCAAAAGTCTTTTTTCCCTCCTGTTCAATTAGATTTTTGGCATTTGGGCGGTAATGTTTTTTCGTCGATAATATCATGTACTGAATTTTTTTTAACACGGTAGAACATATCCCTCGTCCAAAAAAAACAGAATTGAGTGTAACGTGAAACCTATTGGAACGGTTGAAGACGGCAGAAAATGGCCTAATTTAACCCGCTTGGTTTATAAAACCTCATTACATATCTAGTTTCACTGTAAAAAATATGGTACCTAACAGAGACTGGATAGCAAAGATAAATTCACGTCCAACGTCTCGTTAAAACCTTGGAGCAATTATAGGAGCAACAATAATAATCAAAATTAATAACGGGGTCGACAGAATAGTCCAATGTTACTAAGGGAAAGAGATTCCGCACATTCATTTTAATTTTCCTATGATTAACACCCGAATCTAAAGTTGCTGATCCGCACGCTCCACAGTAATTGGAAGCATTTAAATATTCCACCAAGGTGAGTGGTATTATGTTTCTAGCGTAGTACAGCTTGTGGTTGAGGACCGCAGCTCCGGCGATCTCCGACAGGGATCCCAGTCGAAAGACCATGGCCGGAGTGGGGCCCTGAGATTCTTCAACGTAAGAGAAGGAATTTCCGGAGAAGTCGACTTGTTGAAGCTTCAACCGCAGCATGGTGGCCGGAAGGGAACAGAGATTGTTGTTGGAGACAGACAGATACCTGGAAACATATTATAATTGTTAGAGACAAACAGAAATATTGACATATCGTCGGTCGAGTACTTTTAATTTAACGGTAGATTTTAGAATCGTCAGGTGCAACATTCCCTTTAATTATGTGCATTGTTTGTGCAGCCCATCAACTTATCTGTGGAAGATGAATTGATCGTAGACTTGCAGAAAAGATTTGCCGATGTCGCACCTTAAAAAAAGTGGGATATTATATTTATCCAAGACACTATCCAGATTGCATTTAGTTTAAGATGAATCTTGCGCTCATACATAAATATAGCAGCCAATAAAAATGCGTTAAGAAAATGAAGATAATGTTGGAAGTTCTTATTCGAATTATGATACAGGTAAATATAACCGAATTAGCTCATGCGAAGTCCTAGATGCAACTGTATATTTTTGTGTTTAAATTTTCGTTTGAGAATACCTAACATTATCTTCAATAAATATTACAATTTGAGATTTTACTCATCATTATTCCAAAAATATTATATGATATGTGGGTAGATAGATTTTCTGAATTCTTAACACAATCGGTTCCAATTTTGAAAATGGCCCTTGAAAGCAAATTTGAGTTCATTGAAACAGATTTTACGCAGGACTAATGCACAGCAAATACAGCGGAAATTAGCGTGTTTGATGAATATTGACAAAATTATAAAAATTCCTTCCGAAGATATAATACCCAGTGCTGTTATGTGGTGTTGGAAAAAGCACTGATAGAACAATTAAGGACTCAGCCGATGACATATTTATAACAAAACTAGCTGGATTCCCATGCGCAGAGTTTTCCAAATCAGATGTAGATAGTGACCTTCCTCTTGTTTTGAGGGTCACGTGTGCAAAATTTCATCAATCTCAGAATAAAACTGTAGATTTGTATATAAATCAAATCCACGCCACCATTTGATTGTTGATTTGTTCACCGCATTTGAATTGATATGATTAAATTATAATAATTTCCTTGCTTTAGTATAGGGCTTTTATTTTCACCGATGCCATATTGCCATATACTTATATGTACTATATGCAAAAAGAGTCGCAACTGCTCTAAACCATCTAGAGTCAGTGAGACTATGGCATCCCTAATTGCGGTATGTTGGGAAGCTGAAGGAGTGGGGAAGGGAAGAGGAAGGTGGGTACCTGTACCTGGCTATTCAGAACTGGTCACTAAACACGGCCAAAGCCATTTCAAGCAACGTTTCAAAAAGAGTCGCAACTGCTCTAAACCATCTAGAGTCAGTGAGACTATGGCATCCCTAATTGCGGTATGTTGGGAAGCTGAAGGAGTGGGGAAGGGAAGAGGAAGGTGGGTACCTGTAACAGGCTATTCAGAACTGGTCACTAAACACGGCCAAAGCCATTTCAAGCAACGTTTCAAAAAGAGTCGCAACTGCTCTAAACCATCTAGAGTCAGTGAGACTATGGCATCCCTAATTGCGGTATGTTGGGAAGCTGAAGGAGTGGGGAAGGGAAGAGGAAGGTGGGTACCTGTACCAGGCTATTCAGAACTGGTCACTAAACACGGCCAAAGCCATTTCAAGCAACGTTTCAAAAAGAGTCGCAACTGCTCTAAACCATCTAGAGTCAGTGAGACTATGGCATCCCTAATTGCGGTATGTTGGGAAGCTGAAGGAGTGGGGAAGGGAAGAGGAAGGTGGGTACCTGTACCTGGCTATTCAGAACTGGTCACTAAACACGGCCAAAGCCATTTCAAGCAACGTTTCAAAAAGAGTCGCAACTGCTCTAAACCATCTAGAGTCAGTGAGACTATGGCATCCCTAATTGCGGTATGTTGGGAAGCTGAAGGAGTGGGGAAGGGAAGAGGAAGGTGGGTACCTGTAACAGGCTATTCAGAACTGGTCACTAAACACGGCCAAAGCCATTTCAAGCAACGTTTCAAAAAGAGTCGCAACTGCTCTAAACCATCTAGAGTCAGTGAGACTATGGCATCCCTAATTGCGGTATGTTGGGAAGCTGAAGGAGTGGGGAAGGGAAGAGGAAGGTGGGTACCTGTACCAGGCTATTCAGAACTGGTCACTAAACACGGCCAAAGCCATTTCAAGCAACGTTTCAAAAAGAGTCGCAACTGCTCTAAACCATCTAGAGTCAGTGAGACTATGGCATCCCTAATTGCGGTATGTTGGGAAGCTGAAGGAGTGGGGAAGGGAAGAGGAAGGTGGGTACCTGTACCTGGCTATTCAGAACTGGTCACTAAACACGGCCAAAGCCATTTCAAGCAACGTTTCAAAAAGAGTCGCAACTGCTCTCAACCATCTAGAGTCAGTGAGACTATGGCATCCCTAATTGCGGTATGTTGGGAAGCTGAAGGAGTGGGGAAGGGAAGAGGAAGGTGGGTACCTGTACCAGGCTATTCAGAACTGGTCACTAAACACGGCCAAAGCCATTTCAAGCAACGTTTCAAAAAGAGTCGCAACTGCTCTAAACCATCTAGAGTCAGTGAGACTATGGCATCCCTAATTGCGGTATGTTGGGAAGCTGAAGGAGTGGGGAAGGGAAGAGGAAGGTGGGTACCTGTACCTGGCTATTCAGAACTGGTCACTAAACACGGCCAAAGCCATTTCAAGCAATGTTTCAAAAAGAGTCGCAACTGCTCTCAACCATCTAGAGTCAGTGAGACTATGGCATCCCTAATTGCGGTATGTTGGGAAGCTGAAGGAGTGGGGAAAAGGGAAGAGGAAGGTGGGTACCTGTACCTGGCTATTCAGATCTGGTCACTAAACACGGCCAAAGCCATTTCAAGCAACGTTTCAATACTGAATGTTAATGTTCAAGCCTGAATGCCGGTCTTATACCAGGGCGATACTGAGAGTATCTTTCACCTTGGAACGTACAGCAAATATACTATTTATTATATTAATAATTTGTGAAATAACACATTAATCAAATAAAATTTACCCGCACATGCCGGGATTTGAACCCGCGCCCTCCAGCTTGCTAGTTGAGAGCCTTACCCCTCAGCCACGGAGGCTGTCACAATAATCTTTTTCATTCAATAATAAAAAAAGATTGTGGTATTTCGAACAAAGCCAAAGGTGCAGGCAACAAATATACATTTCTTACATATGGAACAAAAGATATACAATATGTAAAAGTTATATGGGTGATGATTTAATAATAGAATTAAGGCAGACTTAGTATCAATCACCCCAAATGTAGAATAAGTAGCACTCACTGAAGCGAGGTCATCTTGCCGAACCCCCTGGGCAGGTAACGCAGCCTGTTGGAGTCCAGCTTGAGGGTCACCAGGCCGGAGAGGCGGGCCAGGTTGTGCGGAGCGCGGCAGTTGATGTTGTTGGAGCTGAGGTCGAGAAGTCGGAGCTTGCGGCCAATCTGGAATAACATCCATTTAAAGCTGGCTCAGAAAGGGGTGGAAGTTACTATAAAGAAACAGGAAAAAATCCAATGGGTCAATTTAAATGTGAATTCCACACAAGAGTCCCAACTGCTCCTAGCATTCTGGAGCCATTGAGACTATGGCATCCCTGTAATAATAATAATGATTGGATTATTTATATAGCGCCGTTTTCGTGAGAAAATCACCTCAAGGGCGCAATTGTGGTATTTGGGGGGGGAAAGAGTATCAGGCTATTCAGATCTGGTCACCAAACACGGCTAAAGCCATTTCAAGCAATGTTTCAATTCTGAACGGTGGTCTTACACCAGGGCGATACTGAGAGTATCTTCCACTCTGGAACGTGACGCAAGTATAACATACATTGTTTTAAATGAATAAATTGTGAAATAACACAAAATTCATAAATAAAATTTACCATCAATTTTTTCAAAGGCACAGAGGTTGATTGATCCTACGTAAACCATCTATATTTCCAACAACACAGTTATTTAACCCTTTGCACTCCTAATTTTTTTTTTAATTACCTACTACCAACTCCTTAATTAATTTACAAAAAAGGGATAAAAAGTGGCCTCAATAAAAAGTTAAACAAAAATTTTTAAAATATGTAATTTTTATTACTCTTTCTTTACATAGAGTACAAAAAACATAGAAATATATAAAATTAACAACTTAATATGCCCTTATTCACTTAAACTTTTTCAGTGTGTGGTATTTCTTGAAACATTCTCCTGGATGGAGGCCAGGTTTCCTATCACAAGTTTCACAATAGAACGTTGTTTCTTTTCTCCCTCCCCGAATTTTCCGATTGGAACACACTATACAGTCTTTATGTTTCTTATGTGAAAAAATAAAATGAGATTTTCCATCTAAGCGCTGGATGGTGTCACTTGAGGACAGTCGGCCTGGTCTTTGTAATGGCACACGAAATTCTCCAATTAGAGCCATCAACAATTCTTCTCTAAATTTTTTGTGGGTTATTTTCTTTATGTTTTCTTTCGCTGCGTAATTGTTATAAATAATATATGAATTAACAATAGAGGTTTCCAACCCCCAGAAAAATAATTTCCTCCACCATTTCAAACTTTTCCGTAGAAAACAATATGAAGTTGCATATTGATCTGCGACATCCACTCCACCCATGTTTCTATTATAATCTAAGATGATGGTCGGCTTGTCTATTTCGTCTGTGCCTCTTCTCCTTCTCCTTGTTGACTGAGAAGCTGAAGAATGTTTAGTGCTAAGCATCGTTACTACTCTCTTGTCTCGCCATCCTAGCACTAAACATTTATTCCTTCTGTAAGCAATTTTTTGCCCAACAACTAGTTTAGGTTTCTTTATAGTTGCTGGCAATCCTTTTCTGTTAGTCATTATGGTTCCAGTAAGAAAACAGCCCACTTTTAAAAGTTCTTCAGCTAACGTTGGACTAGTATAAAATCGATCCGTAAATATATGATAACCTTTGGCTTCAGGAATGGAATTTTGTAAATTTTTGTAGAGTTCTAATACAATTCTGCTGGTAAAAGGTAGATCTGGTCTTATCAAGTTATCGGTGGTAATTTTTCCGTAGTATTGTTATGTACCTTTCTAATACTTGTACAACCTTTGAACCTATTATGCTTCATTCACGATGACTTGGAAAATATACCCGAAGACCATATTGTAATTAGAATTATGAAAAATAACTTTTTTTCCTATGTATTTTTAAGTTTAATAATCATTTACATTTTATATAAACTATTTAAGTGTTACACATCTAGAAGAGATCATTTTAAAGGTGATTCTCGTGTAAGATTAATAAATTACTTGAACATTTGTAAAACAAAAGACAAAAGAGAAGCAAACGTAGAAATGGAAGAAAACGTTACCGGGTCCACTGATGAATCCCTAACGCTCAGACGAAGTACAAGACTTCGAACTGATGTGAGATAATGATGGACGCCACATTATCTCATCTTAACGAGGAAGGTGTTATGTACCTTTCTAATACTTGTACAACCTTTGAACCTATTATGCTTCATTCACTATCTATTATTTGTCCGTCGCACCAATGCATATCAAAATCAACATTTTGATTGTCGCCATATCTCTTGTCTATTGTAAATTTCCATGTTTACTATTAATTGACTTTATTTACCACACTAGTTAAATACAAGATTACTATAAGATGCATTACGCTCTGTTTCAAGGCAGATTCATTCTAGATTTCAGTTTGGAAACATTTCACTTAGAGACATTTAACTCTGTAAAAACTCTACTATATAATATGTAACCATAAACAATTGTAAGACGTACAAATAAAATTATAAAACCGTGTTAAGTGTTTTCATCAATAGAATCCATAACAGTATGGTACAAATGAATATATATAACTGCTTTCAGAATCGGCCAACACATAAACTCGAAGCCCCCATTTTGTTGGTTTTTTGGGGTTGTATGCAAGAAACGATATTTTTCCTTTGAAAGCGACAGTAGATTCGTCAATTGACAAATTTTCTCCGGGTATGTAGTGTTCCATAAACTTTTTGTTTAGGAAATCTAAATAGTTGCTTACTCTCTGTGTTCTTGTCCTCATCATTTGATTGTCTGAAGTGATGGTTTCTAAATGCAGTGCCCAAAAAATTTGAAAAAAACGTCTTCGTGTAAATATTGTTTTGAAAAATGACATTTTCAAGTGAAACGATCTAGACCAATATGATTCTAAAGTTGGTAAATTGACGATACCCATATTTATGATCACTCCAATAAAGGCTCTCATTTCAGTCTCAGTAATATCTTTCCAGTTCTGCCAGATGGAATATTTCCTTATTGTTTTTTCGGTTATTATTTTTGCAGCATAAGCATTAGTTTCTGCCACTATTTTTTTTAACAAAGTTTGAATGAAAAATAACTCAAAGAACTCGCAAGGTGTCTTACAACTGGATGGAACTTTTGGTCCGGTAACATTATCACCAACTGAGAAGCCTATTGTGTGATGATAATTATCGTTTTCACTAACGTCTATCCATGATTCTTGATTATCTTGAACTGTTGAAGATTGCTGTGTACTATCCGTATTCTCCTCTAAGTCTGATTACTGATTCTAAGTCTTCTAACTTTTCTTCTTCTGATAATAATATCTTCATCGGAATCGTCCTCATCAGAAAATGGAACTTGTGGAGAAGGAGGAACATCTCTGTCATTTTCAAGTAAACGAAGTTCACTGTCTATTTCAAGCATGTATTGGTCATCACCACTTTCATATTCATTGATCACAGATTGTTTTTTTTTTATCCGGGGCATTTTTATTTTATTCAAGGTATATAATAAAGCACGTTAAATTATTACTAACAAATCACTAATTATGAAGAAAAAGAAATGTAAAACTATATTTTCACCTAATTACTGAGTATTATTTTCAAGACCGAACGACACATGTGCTTTCTCGGCCACGAAATATTTGCTACTAAAAACAGTAAAAACAAATGTAAATACACAAACAGAACAAAATATTATGTGATAACAAGTGAATAGGTATAAGAATCCTTTGTTATGTGTTGGGAGAAATCCCTCAGCGCTTCCTATTGTTACGCAGGTAGACAGGCAAGTACCTACCTACTTACATGCGTCGCAACCAAATAACTGCGCAGTGCATTTACAAGGTTAAAAATAATACGATTTTAAAAATTATCTAAAAGGCGAAACTTGACGAGATATATGTATTTTGCGTATTCGGAATATTCAGAATGAGATATAAAGTGTTTAAAAGAAAAAAAAATACATTTGATAATTTAAATTATTTTTCGAAATTGCGTTACTATAATGTCGAGTATGACTCGACATAGGAGTTGGTGTAAGAAATATAATGTCGAGCCACACTCGACAAAGGAGTGGTATGAGTTAACTCTTTTAGGGTTCTCAGTCTAAAAAATATATATATTCAAAAAGAACTCATTGTTACAAACTCACAAAGATCATTTCAATCCTACAATAACATTTCCAAAAATAAGTAACCGATCAAGATCACGTGGCAACTTAGAAATCCCTAAATTTAAAATGAGCGCTTCTCAACACCATTATATTCATCAAGGTATAAAATTTTAGGGTTCTGTGACGAATCAAATTTCGTCACAAATAAATATGAACGTTAAACTGAGTATGTCCCGCAGTGTGCGCCCAAAGACAAAGAAAGTGTTGACAGACGGGGGTTGTAAAGAAAGAAGTGAGAAGTGCGGGGTAGGGCGACAGGTCCTACGAGCTCAAGAAAGAAAGACAGTCAAGATCGAGGACGGAGAGAGAGGAGACCGAGACAGGAGTGGTGGTGAAGTACGCGCTCCCCGTCCAGCGATGTGATGCTGGGCGGTGGATGAAAAAGTTACAGTCGAGTTAGAGAAAGTGATTATCAAGATATGTTATCCTCCGCCCGGCGACGTAATGCTCGGCGTAAGGCGAAGAAAGTACGGTGACCAGACGCGGCCGGGAGGCGAAGAAAGTGCAGTGACCAGACGCGGCCGGGAGGCGAAGAAAGCGCGGTGACCAGACGCGGCCGGGAGGCGTGAGCTGAAGAACTGCAGAAGCCGCCGCGCCACCTAGAACTTCAGCCTTACTTAGGCCAACGCACAGAACCAACTCAGCGACAACAGTGAAAAAATGACAATGTGAAAAGTGGAACCATATGACAACTAGTTAAGTTATAGATGTAAGTAGATCTAAGTATAATTTAGATTTAGTATTAACACTTGACAAACCCTATTAAAATCGAGACTTATAATTATTAGATGTTCTTAATTAAATTCACCTCCCTAGTCCCCGCCCAAGCAACCCGAATTGGTGAGAAGGCAGAGTGTACGGCTGAAGAGGTAAGTATAAAACAGCAATATATTTAACTATGATTCTGAGCTAGATGCCGGAGAAGTTAACGTGATATTGTCACAGTTCTCAGTCTAAATAATATATATATATATATTCAAAAAGAACTCATTGTTACAAACTCACAAAGATCATTTCAATCCTACAATAACATTTCCAAAAATAAGTAACCGATCAAGATCACGTGGCAACTTAGAAATCCCTTAATTTATAATGAGCGCTTCTCAACACCATTATATTCATCAAGGTATAAAATTTTAGGGTTCTCAGTCTAAATAATATATATATATTCAAAAAGAACTCATTGTTACAAACTCACAAAGATCATTTCAATCCTACAATAACATTTCCAAAAATAAGTAACCGATCAAGATCACGTGGCAACTTAGAAATCCCTAAATTTAAAATGAGCGCTTCTCAACACCATTATATTCATCAAGGTATAAAATTTTAGGGTTCTCAGTCTAAATAATATATATATATTCAAAAAGAACTCATTGTTACAAACTCACAAAGATCATTTCAATCCTACAATAACATTTCCAAAAATAAGTAACCGATCAAGATCACGTGGCAACTTAGAAATCCCTAAATTTAAAATGAGCGCTTCTCAACACCATTATATTCATCAAGGTATAAAATTTTTTAATGCACTCCCATATAAAATCTAATCTGAAAAAAATTATAAAGCCTTTAAATTACAAATAAAACAACTTCTTGATCAACCAAATAATAATTATAAGTTTTAATTTAATTTTTTACGTATCTTTAGATTACAGGTACATATTAGTAGTAATTGATCAAATTCAAATTTTAATAGTACATACTTAGTATATAATTAACTATTTAACTTCATTATTAATTAACAAAAAAAAATGTTTTTCTTTTTTTACCATATCCTCTTGAAATATTATATCAGCATTCGAACCACCACCAGCTTATTGTCGCAATTTATTATGTACCTTCGCTTGCAATATTATTAGCTCCGTTTACTCCAAATGAATAAAATAACTCCATGTACTTATACCACCTACTACCTACTTATTAATCGAAATGTAATAATGAAAAAGTTTTACCTTACAATAAAACTTATATTATGTACTTAGCTTTATTTAAAACCTATAAAGTGAGATAAACATTACCATTTTGCAGCCAAATCGACGTTTCTTACCAATTTCGTGTGTAATTCTTAGTTTAAATCTCCCGCCAATGTCACCTGCTAGTTCCAAATGCATCCTTGAGGCGGCGCCAGTAGTGGGACGCCACTAGTGACGCTATAATTTCAAGCTTCATTAGATCTCATCAGGCAGCCCTTGCCTAGGTTTTAAATAAAGCTAAGTACATAATATAAGTTTTATTGTAAGGTAAAACTTTTTCATTATGTAGCATAGGCTTTATTTAAAACCTATAAAGTGAGATATTGTTTGTTATCGCCTGGTGACATTATGCTAATGTGAATCAAATATAATATTTAAATTTATTTGCTAAAAAGAAAATAGGGGCAAGATTTCCAGAAATCAGCTAACCAGTTACAGAGGTTGAAAAAGGTCAGCAACAGATGGGTCGGTGTTGACTCGGCCAGCCGATTCTGCAATTTCCCTTCTATAGAACTTGGCAAAGGTATTGGGACTTCTCCAGTTACCACGCGACAGTATATCGTCCAGCTTATATTTCTGCAGCCAGTTCAGAGATGCCACTGCTGAACGGATGCTGCCAGGTGGATCCTCTACACCAGCATCCCTGAGGACTGCCCTAATCCAACCTGCAATTACTGCCCTGGAGGCCGCTTTCACTGTCCCACAAGTTGTAATAAATAGGCTAGGTAGTATCGCCTGCGCTCTCCGTTCCTTAGACAGTTCTATGACCTTCTCCGTCCAATAGACAGGGTCTATGTTCCTAGACTCCGAGCGAGCCAGTCTCCACCCTGATTGTTGCCAGTCTGCCGAATCTGTCTTGCCACCAAACACTGGCCAAATGGAGATGCCTTCACTGTCCACTGACAATCTTTCAGCTGTGCAATGGAGCAATGTGAGATCGTGGACTCGGCGCCCTGATGCCAAAAGCAGGATGGTGGCTGCTCTCCTTGATGCTTCAAAGAGAGTAATATGTTGAGGCAAATTCTTCTCCAGCCATGATGATACAACCCTCGGGTCCCAAATGGGGGGTTTTGAAGGCCTTAGTCTAGCTAAAGATATCCCTTTTAATATCTTCTTCACTATCGGATTGGAGCTCAGCTCTCTATTGTCTTCGGGAGAGCCTAAGGTACACACCACTGACTTGTGAACTAAAATGGTACTCAGCGATAGCTTTTCTCTGATGTGTAGATCGGCTAGGAACCTGGCTAAGTCTTCAGCTTTGGGACGCGTGGCATCAAGCTGATTCTCTGACGCCCAGCGCTGCCACCTCCGCCATGCCGGAGCATAAGTGCGAAGGGTAGAACTTCTCCACCCGGATCTAAGAAGTTCCTTCTGCTGACTTGACCATCTTGTTAGGTTTTTGTCCCACCCCCACAAAGCCAAATCTCCAGAGTGAAGGACTCTACTTGAGGAGGGGGTTTGTTGGTCCTGGTGTCTATCAGTGCTTCTCCTAGATTGTGAATCGTAAGAGGTGGACCCAAGGCCCGACACTTCAGATCCGCTTTCCAAAATGCCCTTTCCCAACGAGGAGCCACTACCAAGTATAATCCCCTTGCTCTGTTCAGGTGGCAAAGAACCCTCGGCATGAGGCACGGGGGAGGGAAGATCCAAGCCAGCTGATAGTCCCAGTCCCTGCTCCAAGCATTGTGGTAGTCTGCCTCGTCGTCCTGAAAATCAAGAGAAACATACCTTTGAACCACATGCGCTGTCCTAGAGCCAAATAGGTCTATTTCGGGTCGTCCCCATTTCCTGAATGCTACCTCTGTGAACGAGGGTAGCAAGTGCCATTCGGGTATAGCACGATGACGAGATAGACAGTCCGCTACTTCATTGAAACGACCGGGTAAGTATTGTGCTGTCATGGAGACACAGTGTTTATCCAAAACATCTAGCACTAGTCGAGTACAGCTCAGGAGTTGAGTTGATCTGGTACCACCCTCCTTGCGGAGATAAGATACGACAGACCTGTTATCCGACTGGATCAGAAGACCCGAGCCAGATAGCTCAAGCACGTGAGGAGACAAGGCAGCCAACACGGCGAGCATCTCCTTTACATTGGAGTGAAGATTCAGCTGGTCATCAGCCCACACACCGCTGAGAAGCTTTTCGTCCAGCTGGGCACCCCAACCCTGATCAGAGGCATCGGTTGTTAGGTAATGCTCAAACAGCGGCAGATGTATAGGTGACGTCAGGGTGAGCGATCGAACCCACCATCTCAATTCCCGAGCGGTAGCTGCCGGAATTGGTGATGACTCCCAAGGGTGGTAGTGTCTGAGTCCTAAGCACCCTTTCTGTATGTGCCGGCTGTTGAGCCTGCCTCTTGGAACTGCAAAACTAGCAAAGTTTAAAGAGCCCAAGAGGCTGCGCCCCTTATCTAGTGACCACCTACCTGTCTGAATAAAACCCTTTAACAAATAAGATAGGGCTGAAACCTTGTTCTGAGGGAGAGACTTTTCATTAGTTAGAGTATTCCAGCTGATACCAAGAAATTGAACTTGTTGTGATGGTTCTAATATTGACTTATCAAATTGTATATGCCATCCCAAGCCTTGCAAAAACTCCACCATTTCAATAGCCTGCTGTTTTAAAGTAGGCAGGCATTGGTTTACTAATAAAAAATCATCCAGATACACTAGAATTCTCATCCCTCTCTTCCGCAGTTCCTGCGCTACCCAGTTAGTGAAGGTTGCGAATGCCTTAGGTGCGGTGGCCAAGCCAAAGGGGAGGGATGTCATCTGCAAGAGTTCATTCCTATAGATAAGTCTAAGGAAACATCTATGCTGCTCACTCACAGGTACATGAAAGTAAGCATGTGTGAGGTCCACTTTAACCATCCAGTCATTCGGTTGTAGAAAAGTAGGAACTCGATAAACGTTTACCAGACGAAATTTACTGACAGTCAGAAAATTGTTTAAATACTTTAAGTTAAAGACCGGCCTCTTTGAGCCATCTGATTTGGGGACCAGAAACATGTTAGAAATAAATGAGGGAGTGGCAGGTGCCGACTCTAAAACCTTAAGGGCTTTGAGTTTTTCTATTTGTTCTGTCATTGCCACAGAAGTCTTAGTGGCGAAAGGGGAGTTAAATAAATCAATATTATTATTTAGTGGAGGTTTTGATGAAAATGGAATTCGGTAGCCATCTAACATCTTAAGGATGATAGTAGGGGCGCCAAGGTTCCTCCACTTACCTGCGAATGAGCGCAACTGACCCCCTTGAAAAGAGGGCCCACTGTTAAAACCTCTTACGGTCTGGCTTCCCTGCTCTTTCCTTGGGCCGGAACCTACCTCGGGGAGGGAAAGCTTTAGCGGCTCTACGGGCTGGTTCCGGACCTCGACTCTCAGGGTGCTCCCTTCTCGCGATGGTTCTTCCCTGCTGTACTCTAGGACGAAAGGGCTGCGAGCTCTGCACAGTCACAGGTTTAACGGGTGGAGCTGGTCGCGACGTGCTAGGCTGAGGAGCGAGGCACTTCTTCACTCCCCCCAACTTATCCAGCTGGGCCGACAGGAGGTTCGGGTCAAAGAGATATTCCGATGTGGGCGGAATCTTCCGTAAGGCATCTCGGACGTATCCGTCACTGATGCCTCGCAATGCCCCCTCTCGTCGATACTCAATGTGGCTAGCCCGTTTTCCGCAGACCATCTGCATGATGTCTTTGGACACCTTCTGGGACTCAGACCCCGCCGCGAAGAGAGACTGCACCTTCTCGAAGAGAGTGGAAGTGCTCAGCTTCTTGCCCGGTTCCGCACTCCAGTTGACCAGCTCCTGCAAGGAGGCCTTCAGGAGATCAGCCTGCAGGGAAAGAGCATTGGTCAGGGAGCCGCAGAAGGAGTCCGTTGACGTACTGGCCGATTCCTCCTGAGCTAGGCGCTTCAATTCAGGGTTCAATGCCAACATTGAGAAGAGAGGGGTTGCGGCATACGACTTCTGGATCTCGAGGTAGCGGACATTGTTCCAGTTGGCCGTCCCCAGATGCTGAAGGAGCTCCACTTTTTTCACCCTCCCTGGGTCGGCCGATGGTATCTTCGGCTGCTTTAGGTCAGTTGTCCACTCCCCGAGATCCAAGTCACGAGACGGCTTATTCGGATGGACGAGTCCCATTCCCAAATCTCCTGCCAATTCCTCCCGAAGCGACGCAGGGGTGTCCAGGGAGATGCTGTCCTCGTCATCGTCATCCGAGGCGCCACGGACGGGAGCCTCCGAACGCTTTTCCAGCAGCAGACGCAACATTTCCTGCATCTGGGACATCTGCTGCGTTAATACGTCAATTCGCGGGTCGGCGGGAGCTAATTCACAAACCCTCTGCCTCTTGGCTTTGCCTTCGCCGTAGACCCTCGGACGCTTCCCCCGCGTGTCCGTGTGAATCACCTTCATGACTTCCGCCCTCGAAAATTCGGCTTCCCCGCTCTCGGAACGTTCGGAATCCGACATAATCACGAAAATACAAAAAAACACTAAACAAAAACACACGAAACTCTATAAATCGCAATTTTACGGAGTTCGAACAGTCACACTGTTAATAACCTCGAAAAAAATATGTAAATTTTGCGCAAATACTGAAAAACAGGTTATTTTACGGTATTTGATGTTTGTAAACAAACCAAACGTGTTTGACCTTCGCAAAATAAATGCTAATGAAGCTTGAAATTATAGCGTCACTAGTGGCGTCCCACTACTGGCGCCGCCTCAAGGATGCATTTGGAACTAGCAGGTGACATTGGCGGGAGATTTAAACTAAGAATTACACACGAAATTGGTAAGAAACGTCGATTTGGCTGCAAAATGGTAATGTTTATCTCACTTTATAGGTTTTAAATAAAGCCTATGCTACATAATATTATTTTTATTTTATTACTATTCTTAAATTAATGTTAAATGTAAATAAATATATTCTTAAATTTATTTACATTTACTGTGTATCTAAATTTAGTCTATTTTCATTATCTACACTTTTGTTATCATGCTATATACATTTTGTTTATTTCTTACTTTATAAATAAAAACTTTCTTTTCTTTACCCAATATAATATATTGTAATGGCACTACTCCCCAAATCAAACACGAGAAACGTTTTTCTCTATTGAATTGGGTAGTTACGTTAAGAAAACATTTTTATTGTAATTAGTTTTTTTAGTTTAACATATTTATGTTTTTATATATAAGAAATATATTTAAAAAAAGGGACTGAACTTCTGTCAAAGCCTATGGCTTCAGTGCTTACGGAAGCTATGCAGACCAAATCATCAATCATTGCTTTTCTTATTTTATCTACTGGAGCGATGACATTTACAAAATAAATACCTTCAGCGATGGAGATTTCCGTTTTGGATTTGGCAGTGCCCATTCAAAAAATCATACCTCCGAATATTAATAAAGAAACATATAAACTGCTTACTGTGGTTTAAAGCCAATGAATCCACCTTTATAATAATATTATGATGTTTTGTATAGCGCCATTTTTGTGCAAAATCACCTCCAAGGCGCTGTACAAATATATAACACAATTCTACAATGATCTATGTTATTACTAATAATATACAGTAGGAGATAATATACAGTACCATACTTACCTGGTAGGTCACTTGAGATTAACACTTTATTAACAATAACTACTTGTTTATTAGCGAAATTTAGATACAGGATTTAGGACATAATTAGACTTTCCGGTATTTATTTTAATAATATATTTATGTTCTTGAGCGTGTTTAGGAAAGGAAAAGCAAATTTTATGCTGGGCGGTACTAGGTACAAGGTTTTGATCAAAATTCACTTTTCTAAATGTGATTCGTCCCTCGGTATAAGATAGATTTCGACACCTTCATTGTTAATCTCATATTTGTAGGTTTTATAATTGAGCTGTTCGTCTATCTAAATTTAGGCAGCCATCGCTCAAGGACTAGAGCGATGAGACCTAAATATAGGTAGTCATCGTTCCACTGTCTATCAGCAAATTTTTTGCAATATTACCCACCTTTAATTACCTTTGTTTTACATTTTATATGTATGTACATTTTTCTTATAAAACTGTATTTACTTAATTGTAAAATTATTGGGAAAAAATAAAAATAGTGGTTAATAATTATTGAGACTAGAACCAATCAATTGTGAAATATTAATAAGAAAGTAATATTAGTATATCGTCCTTGAGGTGATGACATATTATCCAATAACATAAAATTGTTATTAACAAAGAATGTATTGTTGGTACCTGTGCTCCTTCAAGCCACCTCCAGTCTGATTTGTCCCTGCTGCCGAGATCATTTCCTCCCAGGATTAACTCCACCAGGTTCGGCATGGCCCCTGGACAAACAAACAACTTCTGAACAATATTCCCGATACATTATAACATTACAGATATTCTTATATCTAGTTCGTTACAAAAGTAACATCCATACTGTACTTATATATAATAGAAACGAAGGAAGAGTGCCGACTGTGGCCAAGCTCTGATCAAACTGCACCAAATGTCAAAGAACACAGACGTCAGGTAAGTATGCTGTCTAGTTCTACTGATATTACAATGGAAGATGCTCCGAGGAACTAGCGTCATTGATCCCTAGGAAACATGCCAAGCACTTGCCCAACATATGTATACAGTTGACATTTACCACCACATGAGAACAGGTCTTTTCTATGGGACTATAGGACTCTTTCTTGAGTTGAACAGCAATCTTTGAGGTGTTTGTCTTTGTCTTTTTTGAGGTAACCAGAATATTTTTGGCATAGATTTTTTTGTATACTTGATTATACTTTTTTATAACTGAGGAAACAATCACGAGAGAATTCAACTATTATGGTACTATGTTCCTGATGGCTGCCTAATGCGTGCTTAAACACAAGTGGCGAGTGGCGGAGCAGTGGCGCGGACACAGGTCTCCTCCATTGGCTTTATATGGCATAAATTATACACAGGCGACATGACGCGGGCACCACCGCCATACAAAGTCTAAGATGCCTCCACACCACGTCTTAGCCACTCGCCACTTGTATATAAAGCACGCCTAATAGAGAGTAATCATAGATTATTCTATCTACCTCCCTATAGGACAAACCTGCCAATGGTTCTCCAGTGGGGAGGAGATTTCTCCTGAAGAAAATCTCTTCTGATATAGACATATTTAGAGTCAGTGAAGAGATTACAAAAGGAAATCCTATTGATACTTGAAATTCTCATCTCTTTGAATCAAATTCAAATCTTTGTAACCTTAATCTTACATAATAATATGTATTTCTAAATCTTTGTAACCTTATTGTTGTATCTTACATAATATGTATTTCTAAATCTTTGTAACCTTATTGTTGCATCTTACATAATTTCGAAATCTTTGTAAGCATAATGTTGCATCTTATAGAATAATATGTATTTCTAAAGGCAGATCTCCAGCGACAATATTACCACAAACATGAAACATTGGGGAAGGGCCAAAATGTTTTTGTGGCCCCGACCCAATGTTTTGAAAACATTTGGTTATTTAATTAAACTTTTTATACATTACAAAATGTATAAAAAAATTGTAAATAAAAATGATTATTATTTTAAGAGTTGGAGGTGAAGCCTTGTCAAGCTTATGAGAGATATATTCTTACCGAGTTCTGGTGGCAGTTTTTGCAATAGGTTTTGCGACAAATCGAGGGTCTGCAGCGAGCGGAGGCACAGGATCTCCCGGCGAAAGGTGTGCAGCTCCACGCCGCTGATCTGCAGTTGCAGCAGGGAGCGCGGCAGGCCCCGCAGTGGGTACTTTGAGATATCTCCGATGATGATCAACCTTGTGGGGGGCGCCCTTACCTGCAACTAGAACCGTTTGCACTCAACTTCTTTTATTTATGTCCATACCAGTCTGTCTGTGCAGATAGACAAACAATAGCGATGTTGCTTTTACGTCCAACAGATTGCACTGTTTAAAAAAAAAAGCATATTTTTACCTGTCACAGGTGACATCTATATAATATAGGTATATAAAAACACATGCGTATTCTTGTGTCAAAATTTCAAAGCAATCGGTGAAGAACTTTCGGAGATTTAAGATTTTTAACAAATGAACAATTGCAATTTTACACTCTGCGGAGGTCGCCAGAAGTAAATTGAAATCTAGGTATCGGCAATGCAACAAAATATTGAGTTCTTTCTACGAAAAGCAGTCACAATGAAGTCATTAAAAAGTTAATTATTTTATAAAATGAATGCAGACATTTTTTTTATATATTTGCTACACCAAAATATATAATAACACATTTATAATAATAAATTTTTTTTATAGTTCATAACTAAGTAGTAGATTTTACAAAATACTCTGTAAACTGTCTTACTAATTAGATTCTTACGCGCCCGTTCAACTTTGGTGTGGTAAAGCCGGCCTTGAACCTGGTTCAAGACAGTTTTAACCACACAAATGACATGGTAAAAAGACACGTCTTTCACTGTTCTGACCTTACGCGCAGCGTAATATTTTTACCACGTTTGTAAGGGGGTAAGTTTTTTAATGCGGCCATTAAGATAACAGTTAGTCTGGTGGCTGAACAGTTACGATCTAGATGAAGAGGTCGAGAGTTGGAAAACCGGCGTCTGCGTATAAATTAATAGTACTTTGTGACATATTTCAAAATGTTGGGTGGAAGACCACTATTTAGAATCGAAACCATGCTTGAAATGGCTAGTCGTGTTTAGTGACCAGGGACTTCCCAACCTCCCCCTTCCTCACCTCCGCCCCAGAGCTCGGGACAGTAGGAAACATTATACCTACCTACCACCTATCGAATCAAAATAACACACAGTAAATGTGATCCATTTAATTGTGTATATTAGTAAACAATGCAATCTGAAACAGTTGCAAGATTCATCCAAGTGCTCACGGCATAAATTTTGTTCATTGAAGTGAGATTATTCAAGTTAATTTCAAATAATTAACATTGCGAAACAGTGACAGTGAAATTGACATATAACTAAGCTAAGTGAAGCTCCTGTGATTGGCCATCGCAATCTTTCCAACACCAACCATACAGCTTGCTTCGGCTTGCTTGCTTGCAGGGGAAAGAGAACGCGCGCGCTCATCGTATTGTTTCTGCTGAACAAACAATCTAATACCAGGGTGACCATGAGTTCCAGTAAAAAAACCGGCTCTCAACGGCAAGATAATCTAAACGCAATAACAAGATCCAAAAACAAAATGAATAATGCACCTGAAGACATTAACCCGACGGCTTACGTAGATTCAAAACTAGAGAAAATAAAAACTAATAAATATTGACAAAAAAATGTTGGAATTTTAAAAGACAACCATTCGGTTGTCTTTTAAAATATATTTATATTTGTTAAAAATATGATGATATAATTACTTGCTTGGACTCCACGAATGAGGTTAAAGGAGAAGTTGAGACCAAATTATTATATATAAGCATTAATTACTCGCCTGAAATATCCATACAAATTGTAAAATATGATGATATAATTACTTGCTTGGACTCCACGAATGAGGTTAAAGGAGAAGTTGAGACCAAATTATTATAAGCATTAATTACTCGCCTGAAATATCCATACAAATTGTAAAATATGATGATATAATTACTTGCTTGGACTCCACGAATGAGGTTAAAGGAGAAGTTGAGACCAAATTATTATAAGCATTAATTACTCGCCTGAAATATCCATACAAATTGTAAAATATGATGATATAATTACTTGCTTGGACTCCACGAATGAGGTTAAAGGAGAAGTTGAGACCAAATTATTATATATAAGCATTAATTACTCACCTGAAATATCCATACAAATTGTAAAATATGATGATATAATTACTTGCTTGGACTCCACGAATGAGGTTAAAGGAGAAGTTGAGACCAAATTATTATAAGCATTAATTACTCGCCTGAAATATCCATACAAATTGTAAAATATGATGATATAATTACTTGCTTGGACTCCACGAATGAGGTTAAAGGAGAAGTTGAGACCAAATTATTATATATAAGCATTAATTACTCGCCTGAAATATCCATACAAATTGTAAAATATGATGATATAATTACTTGCTTGGACTCCACGAATGAGGTTAAAGGAGAAGTTGAGACCAAATTATTATAAGCATTAATTACTCGCCTGAAATATCCGTACAAATTGAAAATATCTCCAGAGTAAAAATAAATGCCGCCGACGGGAATTGAACCCGCACATTCTGATGACCGGTTATGTGCTCTGGACCACTGAGCTACGTCGGCTTATTCCCAACCCGCCAAATTATTCAATACGTACAAGTACTTCAATCGACAATTACTGCTTATTATTTTTTTTTTTCGTCTGTAAACAACCAAATATATTTTTGTAGGAAAGGCTTTGTTAGTGCTGAATTTCCTACTAGATGGTGTCGAGATATACTATATTTACATTTATTAGTGCTGAATTTCCTACTAGATGGTGTCGAGATATACTATATTTACATTTGTTAGTGCTGAATTTCCTACTAGATGGTGTCGAGATATACTATATTTACATTTGTTAGTGAAATATTTTGACTTGTCAAATTTTATTATTTTTTTAATGATAAACTAATGTTTATAAGACACGTTTTTTATGCATAGTGTAACGTGTTCTATTACACGTAAAATGAACCGTAAATCAAATCCACCATAAAATACGACAGTAAAGAGCTCATTCAATTGGTTTTGAATAAATCACGGGAATGAAGGAAACAGCCTACCTTGAATTCCCATGAATCTGGGCAATAGGGCTCTAAATGAACTTGCACTGTCCGGGTGAAATTTCCTCCACAACGAGATAAAGGAGATGTGATTTTGATATTTAGCACAAAGCATGTGAATTATACAACGAGGATACTACGATTGCACCTTCTTGCTATACGACACGAATTTGACTAATGCTGTACTTGCGACAATTTACAATGCAACAAAAATCTTCTTATTTTCAAGTGTGGGTAAGGCTGTTTTTAAGTAAGGAAATGGATAGTAGGAATGACAGTAGGTATATAATGGGAAAAATGGTAGATAATCCAAAACTGTTTCAATACTAAACACATAGCATGTTTTTTTTCTCGGGAGATATTTTCAATTTGTATGGATATTTCAGGTGAGTAATTGATAAGATAATTAAATTAAAATCCTCTTATTACAATGGCACCTATGTGTATTTTATTATTAGTTAACCTTTTTAGTCATTACACCTTCAGCTTAGTAGGTACCCATTATTCATGCAACAATATTGTTCTTTCAATATACATATTACTTTGTGTATATAACAGTGATACCGCATGTAAAGAAACAATAAATAAATAAAAAATACAAAATTGTGAAAGTAAGGTATGTTACCTCTGTGGCTGTGAGGTTTGAAAGCTCGTACTGCTTCAAGCTCTCCGTGTTTCCTTCAAGAGCTAGTTTCAAAATATTCAAAAACGACTTCAACTGCGATTCCTCTGATTTAATACACAAATCATTTGGAGGATTTCGAAATCTAATTGTAGCTTTTCCTTCATTGCAGAACTTCGTAAACACTTGCTCGATGTTTCCGTTAACTTTATATCGGCATCCGCTTTTGTTAAGTGAGTTAAAATGCAATATGAAATAGGCGTTTTTATCTTTAGCCTCTCTACCAAATGCTAGAGTTGATTTGAGGGGGCGCCTCGGTGCCTTTCCGACATTTAAATTGGAAAGTTGTCGGTTAATGACGATGACATCGCATAGTAACTTCATTATTGGACCACTCTTATCGTATTTCCACTATTTAAAACTTATTCGAATAAATAATCTAGTAAATTGACGTTTGAGCAGCTGGCGCGCAAAACCAGTTTGTCCATAGAAAAACGCCAATGTGCCAATCTATTAGAGATGGTCGGGATCTCGGGATATTCCTGTCCCGGCTAGCGATGGCACAATCGATGATTTACTCGATCTTTTAACCGTCGAAATATTTCGATTCATTGCCATGGACAAATCGACTCTGTAAAAATTCATTGGAAACCGAGTCAATCAAAGTCTGAAACAATCGTTTTGAAACGTTGTCGAACAAGAAATCTATTCTGACAATTATCATTCCAAACCAAAGTTCGAGACAATCGTTTTCCTTTGCTGTCATTGTTGATATAATTATTTTTTTTGAGGAGCTGGCTATTTTTGGAACCCATTATATTTAAATAGTTTTTATAGAAGGTGAAAAAATATTACAAAAAGGAGAAATTGAAAATTATGAGGAAGCGGTTAATTTTTTCCCATAAATTCTCACCGTCACCCCTATCCCCCAGCATTAGTACGATTTTGTATATTTGAATTGAAGTCAAAACTAGGGTGATGGGAAATTGTCTGACAGCCATGTTGTATGACAAATTTTGATATGATTTGTATGCAAATTGGTGCATAATGAACTATTATAATTTTATTTGTCTGTTGTTGGTGCAATTATGGACAAGGAATGGGAATTGTCATTTTTTAAATTATGCCGGTTTTGACATTTTCATACATCTACTCTACATCCCTCACTCCGTGGCTCAAAATTTTTACCGAATAGCTCCCCCATTTTTTTGTACGTAAATAAGCAAATAATAGATTTTTGGTTTCGGCGTTTTTTACCGATTTACAACAAACCCCAGCAATCTGCAGTACCTACTTCACAAAGATAATATTTTCACAATGATGGCCACATAGAGAATGGCATCATCGCGTCCACAGAAAAAGAAAATACATACAATTTTCGCTTTGAAAAGTCATAATTATTGCAGGAGCGGTGTGCTTTATTATTAAACAATTGCGGGCATTATTAATTAGAAATACGTCTCCGAATATGGCCGACGATTACGAAGGTAACTGTTGCAACAGATTCGTTGTATATTATATCTGAAATTCGACGAATATGGTTACGGTAGGTTAGAACGTACTTTCTGTTTTCAGAATGCTCCAAAAGCGGCAAGCCGGGCAAGACGAACAACGTGCTGCCCATTTGGGGAAACGAGCAGTCCATGAATCTCAACCCTCTCATCCTCGCCAACATTCAAGGTTCAAGTTACTTCAAAGGTAGGTAAGAGATCTGTCAAAAGACATCACCATTTTTTACTATCTTAATTATTTTACAGTTAATCCTAGTTTTAAGATAAATTTGGGTTCATTTTAGAAAGGTTAATTGTGAATGCGTGCTTTTAGAATATGCTTTATTTGTACTTACTTCCTCCCATATACGGAAGAACCGAATGCAGGTCTACCAGAAATTCAGGATCTGTGGGATGAATGCACAGACATATGAATATTAATAGACTAGAACCTAAAGGTGAGGGGTAAAACCATCAGTTGCGGTACGCAGAGGGGAAAGCTGACTGTGATTCGTCAATAAATCAATCTGACAGTATATAGGCATCTCGCATTATAATATCACCATTTAGTTCTTAAAAGTAAAATCTGCTTTTGAATGAATAGACATTTTTACAGGGGAGCGCAAATTACTCGCCACGTTATGAACAAATTTGCGAAGTCTAAATTCGCCAAAGTAAATTTCTTCTATTTTCAGAGTCGAATATTTTGTTGACGTATTTAGTTAAGACACTTTTATAAATGTTTCATAATTTACTTCCCAGTAAAAACGATTAGCACACTTGAGAATCGCTACATTCGACCAATGTTGGAGGGTTGTCACAACCGCTCTGTTCCTATTAATAATAAAATAATGAAATCTTTAAGAAAATATATAACATTTCACTTTTAAGAAGATAATAGAAATGTAAAACAACTAAAAAACAAATGAAATTATATACACACAGCTTTTACCAGCAATTCCTAACAGTATTTGGAGTAAAAATTTGGACATCATTTTGCCGTCCGATGACACTTTTTCAATTAAAAACAAAAAACATGATTTTCTATCACAAATCTCCACTCGGTATAACCTAGCGCATTACGTGATATGCACTCCTTCTCGTTCCAGCAGTACCGTACATACGAAACAAGCGCGTACCTAACACGTGGTCCGTTGCGACGTGTGATAGTATGATCCAAAGATAATATATGATCGGTGGCGACGTGCGATAGAAAAATATAATATTTTTAATTTTAATAGATAAAAAAATATCATCGGACAGCAAAATGACACATACATTTTTCATTCCAAACATGCTCACTGTATCTACATTTTACTTCCAAACATACCAAATTTTCACAATTGATAACCAACCATTTATCCTATATTAAGTGTTGTTTATGAGTTGTGTAAAATTCAAAACTCGTTTAGTAATAACGCCATTAAAGTGGAATAAATTTAAAAATGATTGGTTTATTATCCTTTATTAATACGACGGAGTTCCAAATGATACTATTATGTATTTTATCAAAGCGCAAAAGGCGAAGGCACATCCCTGATTCTTGTGCACGGCTTTGTGTTTCGCGTCCATTGCATGATAGTATATGTTTCTAAAACTGATCCATATTATACAATGTGAATAAGCTTAAAATAAAGTAAAATAATGCTTTCCTATGGAATGTAATACGGCAATTGGGTTTATTCTCTTTTTCACTTCTATTTTTACAAGTTTTCATAGCGCAAGCCACCATTTTGCCGTGTTATTTCGTAAAATGAACTCGACCATAGCTTGACGCTAGTTCGCGCAAGAATGATGATGTCACATTCTCTAGATTTGCGGGAAGCCATACGCGAGCCCAGCCGGCTCCAATGGAACCGGTATGGGGAGTGGGGAATAATACGCTTTTAATCACTTAGGGCAGGTCTACTAATATTCATATGTCTATGGATGAATGAAACAAAAGGACCAACCAAACCATATGCATTTGTCAATGCTTGAGGCATCTGTAATCCAAATTTCTCATAACAGTTTCCTTATACAATATTTGGTAAATATTAACCTAACTGCCGCACGTTTAATAGGCGCAGATTATGGAAATAAAACTTCATTTCAACTTAATTACTACAAGAAACGACCATTTATGTTGGAGGAGATGGTAAAAGATGCATTTAGATTGCATTTTTATTCAAAGTTCAATATTTACCTAATAATATGAACACTTTGCCGCCATTTTGGATTTTTTTAGTATCGATTAAAGTTTGGTTTCAATCTAAATATCCATAAATTACTTAATTATCCCAAAATTAAGAACCTACTAACCCATTTTGTAAATAGTAAATAGTTGTATTTGTTGAAAGGAAGTGTAATGTAAATAATGACGTTATTATATAACACACTAGTCCTAAGTGTACTTGAATCAAACTCGATCATCTGGGCTCCACATGAATTAACATACACTTTACGCATTGAAAGAGTCCATAAAAATTTTTTAAGGTTTTTATTCTCGCGGCTCTATGGACGTTACCCTTGGCTTTACCCATCGATTTATATATTAGGCATGACCAATTACCACTCCCTAGAGACACGTAGAGGTATTGCTTTGCTTAAATATTTTTTCCAACTAATAAACGGTCACTTTTCTAATAATGAGATACTGGCCCAATTAAATTTTTTTGTACCAGAGTCTCACTCTCGAGGACGTCATCACAATCTTCTATATAGTAGAGCAAGCCGCACTAATTTATTAATGAACTCACCTGTGGGGAGAGCTACGTGCTTTTTGAATGCGGTAGATAAAAAATTAGATTTATTTTTTGTGTCCTATAGCGCATTTGCAAGATTTTTGGCATTGCATATACACTGCATAAATGGTACAATTATAACGTCTTAGGCTTTATTACCTGTAATTGTTATAAATAAATGTACAAATTATATATATATAAATATAAATAAATATAAATGTGCGGCAGTTAGGTAAATAATTACTCAGTATTTTTGCAAGTCTTGTTCCATAAGCCATTTTTATAGTGTTCAAACTATGCAATATTGTATCTCAAAATTATTACACCTATTCCGGAAGAAATGTTCCAGTGCCTAGAATATTCTCACTGGACATTTCCAAGATCTTTGACTAGGTTTGTCACTGTCGACAAGCTGCCTTCTTTGGTGGATTCCCCCTCACATTCAATAAATGCTTCCACTAAAGTTATGTATTGTGACCTTTCAGTTCACCTGTTCAAGCTGAAGACTTATCATGAGGTGGTGGACGAGATCTACTACCAGGTGCGCCACCTGGAGCCCTGGGAACGGGGCTCGCGCAAGACCGCCGGCCAGACGGGCATGTGTGGGGGAGTGAGTATGTTATCATTAGGGAACAGACACCAATAGCCTAGTTCTGCCACTCATTACCGTGGATCTATCCTGCTGACTTTCTCTTGGGTATGATGAGAATGAACCATCCTAGAGTCGGAAAGGGTGTGCACATGGCTACACATCTACTGCTCGGAAGGAGTGTGCACATTGCTACACATTACTTCATACTGCTTCGTGGATGGTTAAACTCGGCTATCATGGGGAGCATTCATTTCTATGTTCCCGTGGATATCTCCATCACCGACAGCATAGACTGTTTTATCTCGGTCTGCAGGACTAACTTGTCAATGGTCATGCCGGTGGGGAGGGTAATCTTGCTGTTGGAACAGAATCAATTCAGATGTCCACATATTCAGCATCAGTGAGGCTGCTTTAAAATAGGAAAGCCTTGTTTCTGCTGCTGCTGCTGCTGCTGCTGCTAGTATAGTAGGGACCTTTAGAAGCTTTGCTTAATTTATCCTTGTACTTTTGCATGATATGATTTATATTTGTGCTTTATAATATGTTATTTTAAAACACATTAAAATGTTTATTTTGTAATTTAAAAAAATATACTACATTTTAGATTTGGCAGTTCTCATTCCAAAAATCAAACCCCCGAATATTAATATGGAAACATATAAACTGCTCACTGTGGTTTAAAACCAATGAATCCACATATATCTCACCGTTTATCCCATATTCTTAGCTGTTTAAAAAGTGCCCAAATTGGGGTAGCTATCGCTCGAGTAGATAATAACATTGGTTTTTTTTTTTTTTTTTTAAATAAATTTAAGATAAATCAAATTTAAATGATCCAAACATAACCCTAATTAATAATCAAACAAAAATGATCAATTCTCCCCTGCTTAATATTTTCAAAAAACCCAAAAAATATAATTCCTTAACATAATCACCCATGTACCAACAATTAAGAAAACCCTTAGGTCATTAATTCTAACAGGTGTATAAACACTGCTGCATTTCCAAATATTTTGGTTATTCCAATTCTTAATGAATCATTTTTGAACATTATAGAAATTTAAATGGGTGGGGATAAATAAAATCATATAAATAAGTCGTCGCCGTGTGGACATATCCACAGTTTGATAATGGCTTCAAAAGCCGAAACAGCTGTCACATTAAAAACTGTAAAAATAACAGAAATACTTGCAGAACTTAATAATTATTATAACATTATTAAATTTGATTTATCTTAAATTTATTTAAAAAAATTAAATGGAGTTCTACAAATTAAACACCAAAACAATAAATATAATAACATTGGTTTCAGGTGCGTGGAGTGGGTGCAGGCGGTATCGTCTCCACGGCCTACTGCCTCCTCTACAAGTTGTACACGCTGCGCCTGACGCGCAAACAGCTCAACGGGCTTCTGGCGCACCCCGACTCACCCTTCATTCGCTCCCTGGGCTTCATGTATGTGCGCTACACGCAGCCTCCAGGAGACCTGCTGGACTGGCTGGAGCCCTATCTGGCAGACGAGGAGTCCCTGGGGGAGGGGGGCGGGGGCACCCCCACCACAATCGGACAGCTGGCCCGCCACCTGCTCACCAAACTGGACTGGTATACCACGCTGTTTCCGCGCATTCCTGTGCCCATACAGAAGCAGATACAACAGAGGTAACAACAACACTAAACTGTTATAGACTTTGAGTGAACTTGGGTAAAATGTGTACATGACTATTCAGTACTTGGAATTCAGTACTAGGGACGTGGAGTGCCACTTTGCATGATTTGCATTCCCAGCGCGATCCAGACCTCTTAGACCAGTATAGCTGTAGGGAGAACTTTCGGCATGAAGCCATCAGCAGGCACAGGGCGGAGTAGGACTGCAGCTCATCGGAAGTCACCTCCGTCCATCGTGGGTCTGGCTTGACCGCAATCCTTTGTGATGCATATCTGTAAACAATAAAAATAATAACATGAAAAACGTATCCTTTTTGGTTTTTGACAGTTGAATTGTAAAATCAATTTTCTGCTAAAAATGTACACATTTATTCACAGTATTTTGTATAATAACACGAATCACAGTATTAAAAACTAATCATATGAAAAAAGTATATAACTATATAAACATGATGCTAAATTATTAAGTTTACGGAAATTATTTATGCACCGATTTGTTTCGACGACAGTGGCTGCCCAAAATTCCGCCGTGAAGAATTGCAAATACGCCGTCTTGTCCTCTTCCAAATCCTGCAACATACTTCTTCGTACTCCTGGGTTGATGTTTGGAGACGAATTCCACGTTCATTCATCAGGATTGGTAGTTTTGCCGGAGGTATGGAAGCCGACGGGCCTACTCCACTCGTCAAAACTTCCACTCAGTGGATTCTTCGTCCTCAGACTACGGATCTGAGGAATCTATGTGGTCACTGAGGGTATCGTCGTCGGATTCAGCCAATAAACTCTCAATTTGTGCTGATATTAGTCGCCCACCACGCGTTTTACGAACAAGCTTGTCGATTTCCTAACCAACCACCCACCATTTTGAAAAAATTTAATGACTCTGAAATCTAACAAAATTTCAATGGTAAATATCAGGAAAAAACTTTACCAACGGAGTCCTGCCAATACTATGAAACGAATCATAGACATATGAATATTAGTAGACCTGCCCTAAGTGATTAAAAGCGTATTATTCCCCACTCCCCATACCGGTTCCATTGGAGCCGGCTGTGCTCGCGTATGGCCTCAAGTGAAATTTGAAAACGTGACGTCATCATTCTTGTGCGAACTATGGTCGAGGCATCATCGGTTCATTTTACGAAATAACACTGCAGAGTGTTGACTTGTGCTATGAAAACTTGTAAAAATAGATGTGAAAAAGAGAATAAACCCAATTGTCGTATTACATTCCATATACAAGCATTATTTTACTTTATTTTAAGCATATTCACATCGTATAATATGAATCAGTTGTTACTATCACATCGAGAAACGTCTGGACGCGAAACACAAAGCTGGTTGGTTGCTGGGAAGTAAATTATGAACATTTATAAAAGTGTCTTAACTAAATACTTAAACGAAATATTCGACTCTGAAAATAGATCCGAATTTTTTTGCCGAATTTGGACTTCGCAAATTTGTTCATAACGTGGCGAGTAATTTGCGCTCCCATGTAAAAATGTCTATTCGTTCAAAAGCAGATTTTACTTTTAAGAAGTAAATGGTGATATTATAATGCGAGATGCCTATTTACTGTCAGATTGATTTATTGACGAATCACAGTCAGCTTCACTCCCTTCGTTCTTCAACAGTTGATTTTACCCCTCGCCATTATCTTCTCGTCTATTAATTCCTATGTCTGTGGAAACGAATACTTATCTACAGAGCGATTGGTATTTAAAATTTTAAACACAGATGTCACTCATGTATCCCTTTTTCGTTTTTAAGCCGACATACATCAGACGTTTGATTTTAAGACACATCGCTGTACACTGTACACACGTACATCAGTATGATACATAACATGAAATTTCATTGTAGCAGACGACCTCATAGCGATTTTATCATTTTTTTTTAATGTGAATACTGCACTAGAGTCCCAACTGTCTGGAACCAGCGAGACTATGGCATCTCCGATTGGAGTAAGACTGGAGTAAGACTTTGTATATTATATTAAATTGTGAAATAACACAAATTATTCAAATAAAATAGACTTGCTCACGTCAGGATTTGGACCTGCGACCTCCGGATTGCTAGTTGAGAGCCTTACCCTCGACCACAGAGGCCATTTGATGAAAATTCCTGCAATATTCCCCAAAAGTAGATTCCTGGGAATTTACCCATGAATAACACACTTGACCATAATTACATGTAATGAAGTCTGTTCCCTATTTGACGGTTCGGACCAACAGATTTAGTGCTTAATAATGATGTCCATTTGAATTTGCAGATTGGCTGAATACGACCGTGAGCAACAGCAAGGAGGTACTTCTTCCAACGCTTCGTGGGCTCAGAATACTCAAAACAGGTAAACACCTCCACCTACATTATAATGTTCTTCACTTGAACGTTGTGATGCATTCTTATTCAAATGTTAGGATGCGCAAAGCTTTGAGAATCATACTTAGCCTGTCGTCCCACATGTCGGTAAGCAATCAACATAAACCAAATACTATAAGAACCTGCGCAGAAAACTTCCACACCGAACTGCGCTGCAGACCGATACTTTGGTAATTGTATGCGCAATGTCTTACAGCACTCGGTTTATGTCGATTGCTTACCGACCTGTGGGACGACGGGCCTATTCAGTATCCCGGCTGCTGAGAACTCCATTGTAGTCCCTCTTTTGGTTACATGTGTCATTTATGAGAAAAAGAGAGTGGTTATTATAATGGAGCTATCAGAAGAATGTCTTTTTTATTATTCTTTTTAAAAAGAAAGACAAACATTCCCGGGTTACAAATAACCTGACAATATTTGAAAATGTCCTACTACCACCACAGTCAGTGGAAAATGTTGCTTGTGTTGTGATGGAGGGTTCAGCCAGGAATCCGAGAAGCCGAGGAATTGAACACACTACACTTAGCTGTGATCCAAACGCGATGTCAATTCGGCCACCGACCTTTGTAATAAAATGAATGTCCTCTAAGCAAATTCATTTGAAAGGAGGGTCCTCTATCTACATGTGTTTTATTTTCATCTGCAGATTCCCCAAAGAAGGAAATAACGGACAGCGTGATCGCGGCGACAGAGACAGAGATAGAGGCGGGTACAGGAACGACAGAGACGCCAACAAGAACGAAAGAGACGCTCACAGGAACGACAGAGACACTCACAGGAACGACAGAGACACTCACAGGAACGACAGAGACACTCACAGGAACGACAGAGACACTCACAGGAACGACAGAGACACTCACAGGAACGATAGAGACACTCACAGGAACGATAGAGACAACAGAATGGACAGGGATAGCAGAAGCGATAGGGATACTAGAACGGACAGAGATAGCAGAAACGATCGAGACTCCAGGAATGAAAAAGACAACCGAGGGGACCGTGATAAGAGAGACAAGGACAGAGAGAGGACAGGAGACAGAGATAGAGAAAGATCCGGATCGAATCGAGATAGCCGATTCAGAGACCGTTCCCCTCGTGACTGTAAGCGATACCATCGGTAGTGAGCAGCGGTGCATTTACTACTTTCCTTTTCTGTGGGAAAACATTCATTCGGTCTGGCAATAACTTGTAGAATGCTCAATCGTGATGATGTAAGTGTCAGTGTTCTTTCACCAATATTATTCAAGGAAAAACAGCTGAAACAACAGATATACGGCAAATACTTACAATTGCACTGGTTTCTTTAGATGGATGTGCAAACATTGTCTTTCTTAAGTTGGCACTGACTGTTAAATCATTTCCCCACTGGCACACTTTGACTGGGAGATATTATACGGCCGGCCTTAATGTTGTAGACAAATGAATGGTATTTGTGTGTTATACCAGTTTTCTATGAGTTCACCTTTTTACATATCGTCGCCAAGTTCCCCGCTATTATTTCATTGAAGAATTATTAGTTTTTACTTTGGCTTGGCTTGACTGACGATGGGTGTAAAACAGCTATTTGGACCAGCACAGTTTGAGCGAGAGTGGTCGGCCTTAACATTGTAATTATAGTAAAACGGTGTTGAATGTAGCTGATACGATTAATATTCCCTGAAATTGTATAAGTATTTGTGTAATACACCTTTACAGCGTTTTTTTGTATAAATGTCTTTGACTTGTTCATGTTTTTTTTGATAAACAAAGCTAAATCAACACAAAAAAAAAAAACCTATTTTTTATTTTAAAAACAAGGCCACGAGTTTGGCTTTTATTTTACATTTCACAAAAAAAATCTTAATTTCGGTGGGAAGGATAGAATTAAAAATATTTTTTCAGTAAATATTTCACTAACCAGCGCACTTTTAATGAGCACAGATTACGGAAATTACACTTAGTTTCTACTGAATCACAACAAGAAGCAACTATTCACGTCATGAGAAATAGTTAAAGATGCTTTCAAATTACATTTTTATTCAATGAATGCTCAAAACTTACTTTATAAAATGATCCCTTTGCTGTCATTTTTAGTATGGATTGACACTTGCGAAAGTTTCATTTCAATCTAAATATGTTAAAATTACTTAATCAACCCAAACCTAGAACCTAATATTACCTCATTATCACCTATGCATATAAATATGTACATAGTTGTTTCTTGTAGTCATTTTGAAACCAACCATAATCTGTACCTAAAACTGCTGCAGTTTGGTAAATAATTACCATTTTTTTTACTTTTGGAGAAGTTGTCATGTTTTTTTTTAAATGACCTCAACATAGACATTAATTTTGAAATAAAAATACTTAACCAATTTTTAAAAGCTAAGTATGATAACAAATTGAATAGGTAAGCAATCTGTAGAAATATGTTGAATCCGTAATATTATTATAATGTTATCTATCTGAACTTGACTATAAATTTATTATAATGTTTTGTTTAGAGAGAATTAATATAATGAGAATAAGAACCATTAGAAGAGCCGTGTGCAATGTCAAATCTGATCTAAAAACAATAAATATTTGTAACTGGACACCTGTTTCATTATTTAATCAGTAGAACGCCGATGAGTCTCTGGAGAACATGCAAGCATTCTAATATGATCCTTATTTGAATAGTTTGCGATGCGATTTTGACCTTATTGCTTCAAAAAATGTATAAAAAATAAAATCAGCCACTCTTGGACTAATAAAGCGTTAGGTTCCACTAATATTTTTCTGTTTGATGCTCCGGCCTTCAACAGGTTAAACATCAGCACCTTTCGCTGATCCGCTTTGTGAGTGTTCTCAGCGTGTTTGAATTCGAGATGCAACGAATGTGGGTATTCAAAATGCTAAATAGTAGACAGTATTCGGTGGAATACCGAATAATGGCCGTATATTGCATCTCTAATTCTTACGCTGAGAACACCTTCACACAACAAATACCTAATAATGAAAATAAAAACGCATTTCAGTCAAAAAGCCTCTATTTAATAAGAGAGTATTACATTATTTAATTTTTAAAATTAATCAAGAGGCAAATTGTGGTGAATAAAAACCAGTTTGCTGCTAGATAAGTTTTATTAGGTTTGGTTATTTTTTTTTCATTTGCAGACCACCAGTTGTAAGGGTTTGCCTTACGATTGAGACAAGCACGTTATTTGGCCAAATTACTTTACGTTGCATATCTAGTTTGAATATTGCTTTCTTTTGAGGCCTATGTCAGCTTCAGGGATGCTGTGTAGAGATATCCATTGTAAGGTGGGGTGTAGCAGAAAAAAAAAAGTTATGACTCTTTAACTAATGCTTTGTGGAGTTTTTCACCATATGTACGAGCAAATGAGCAAATTTTGTACATCTGTCGCAATTGCAGTTCATAATTTGACATACCCAAAGAGAGTATTGTAGCGCCCTTCGTGGCAGCCGGACGCGTCTTAACGTGTCCTAAGCGTAAACCGCTTTGTGACTTTTTAGTATTTTCAAGGGAAATGAGGCAACATCCCTTTGAAATTATTTTAAAATCAATCAATCAACATTTTAAATAAACTTATCAACCATTTATTAGATCTTTACAATATGTGATTTGAGTGCAGTGTGTTATAGTGAATATTCGGATATTTTGCTCAAAATATTCGACATTCGAAACGAACGTCGATCGGTAAATGCACCCCAGATGTTTTCAACGGAATTCTCGGAACTCTGAAGGGCCTAGCAAGTGTTAGCAAGCTATCAATAATCACCAGGATGGACTCGCCGAACGTCTGTGTGAGGTGTCAGCGCTTTATTAGCAGCAGACACATACCTGGACGGATGACGAACCTCGTGCTGGCACTGTCGGTGGACTCTTTCGCTGCAGCAGCTGGTCCAGTTTCCTCAGCACCTAGGATTCTTGCTGCAGAGTTGCCATCTTCTATCTCCGTGTCACCTGTTCCTGTACTTACATTACATTTTACTTAACTTCACTTCACTTTATTATTGTAATACCTGCATCAACTGAGGTGATATCTAAAGCGCCCCTGAGGTGACATCTCACAAAAGCAGCAATTTGTTTAGCTGTGTTAAGTGACCAGACCTGAATATTCAGGTTATCCCAAACTTCCTAACCCCTTATCACAACCATCTACGAGAAACCCTAATATAGGGGCATCATGAGTGCTTGTAAATTGAGGAGCGTTTTCACAAAGAGAAATATCTACCTCAAATGGTTTTTATTCTTATTCTCTATATAGGAGTAGGTGTTTACGAAAAGGGTAATTCAGATTTTCAGATATAAACATGTACCTGCAGTTATTGAATTTGCATTTAAAGAATATCATAAAATATTTAGTCCCGACTGATTATTCACTTAAAACTGGCTAAAAAAGTTTTTTTTAAACGAGTTTTCGTATGTATTTCTCTTTGTGAAAACACTCCTCAATTAGAGAAAATAAAAATATGTTGGTTTTATTATATAATTTATTTAGTACACAAATAAGCTAAGCATGTGAAAGTGAAAATGCAATATTCAGTATGGATGGTGCCTTAATATTATTGTATAAGTCTTGTAGGCAAGCTGGTGGGGAGTCACTGGGTGGCTTCTTGCTGCAGGAAGGCTGGATACTGAGCGGACACTTCTTCCCACGTCAAACGAGCTTCTCCCAGTTCTAACAGTACCATGGCGCACTTGTCCAACTCGAGACGGACTTGTGTCATGCTGTCTCGCTCCCTCAGGGTGACTGTTGCCGGGGCCTTGAGAGAATCAAAGTCAATGGTGACGGCGTACGGGACGCCGAGTTCGTCCGTACGTGCGTATCTCCGTCCAACGGAACCCGAGGAATCGTCCACCTTGTGCGACACTCCCTGCCCCGTCAGGAGCTTGCCCAACTGTCGCGCCAGACCCACCAGCTCCGGAGCGCCGCTCAATGGAAGTACGGCGCATTTAATCGGCGCCACTAACGCGGGAAGTGAGAAGTACGTTCGCTGTTCGTCTCTAATCTTAAAGTTCTGTTCGAGTAAGCAATACATGATGCGACCGATTCCGAAAGACGGTTCGATCACGTTCGGAATGATTTCTTCGACATGCATCATCTTTTTGGTTTTCTTGATTGATAATAGTTCGAAAGCTAAAGAAAATTCCCGATCTTCCGCTTTGAGTACGTAAGCCTCCTTTTTATCGAGCGCGTTTTGTACATCTTCCAATTCGCTAGCGGTAAGCGTGGATAGAGATTCGTTGATGATCTTTGCGTCTTTCTTGAACGCTTTACCGATGGCCGCTTTGTCCGCTACTGCTTCTATGATCTCGACCTCGCGCGGTTCCTGGAGTTTCTTCTCGGCCGCCAGTCGCACCTTGGTAGCTTTAGCGTGTTGCGTGAGATCATATGCAGAGCGATCGGCGCAACCCACGCACTCTACCCAGCCGTAACTGCTCAGGCACTCGGCGTCCCAACAATCACAGGCGTAGTGAGCCATCTCATTGGCCATGTGTTGGCGGAATCGCAGCTTTCCGGGTCTGATTCCGACACTCAGCAGGAACATCTGGATCCTAGCCATGAAGTAGCCCAGAGTCTCGTTGTTGACAATTCCTTTGCTGACTGCATCCCCGATGGAGACAAGGCTTGCGGAGCGACCGCCTTCCTGATCGTCGGCAGAATACAGGAGCAGTTGTGTGTCTTTTACGTCCGCAAACTTGGGGTGTTCTTTTCCATCGCAGAAATGTTCAATTTCGCACATTGTAAATTCTCTGACACGCAATAAACCGGATCGAGGGGAAATTTCATTCCGGAAGGAGTTGCCGATCTGTGCGGCGGCGAAAGGAAGGCGGCCCTGGTTGAATTCCAGCAGACGCTTGAAGTTGACAAAGATCCCTTGAGCCGTTTCGGGACGCAGAAAGCCCTTGTTCAGGCCAGTGGGTCCTATCTGGGTGGAAAACATCAGGTTAAACTCGACAGGAGGGCTGAGGTCGTTGCCGCTGACGGGAGACTTCATGGCGAAGCGTTCCATCACGGCGGCCATCTCCGCCGCCGTCATGCCATCCAGGCGTACCGTGATATCAGTGCACTCGGCGCGGAATTCGGGAGTCGCCTTGGGATCGGACGCCGCCTTCTCCAGGTGAGCCTTGATGAGATGATCGAGTCTGAAACATTCTCCGGTCTTGGTGTCCTTGGTCATGAGGTCGGCGAAGCGCTCGACATGACCCGAAGCCCTCAGGACCGGTTCGGGAGTCAGGATGGAGCAATCCACTTCCAACATCTGTTCTTCCATCACGAACATGCGTCTCCAGAGCTGAATCATGTTACTCTTGAGCGCGCAGCCCACGGGCCCGAAATCATACTGGCCAGTAGCTCCGCCGTAAATCGCAAATGACATGTCGTAGAAAAAGCGGCGCTTGAGCAGGTCTTCCATACGCGCGCGATCGAAACTCTCTTCTTGAGGGGAAAGACGCAGTTCTTCGTCTTCCAGAACCTTCTTACGCGCCTTCAGTTCCATGACAGCTTTCTTCACGTCGATAGCGGGCGCTCCGCCTTCCTTCAATTTGCGCAACAAGTCGCCTTGTTCCTTCACGTGAGCCCTCAGAGGAGCCAGTTTGGCTTCCATGGCGGGGTCCGCCATCATGAACGTTTGCAGTTTTACTTTTCTATGTTTCTTATTACTCCCCCACTTTTCTCGTTCGGTAGCGAGAGCACTAAAGTACCTGGGATTGTAGGTTACTTTTGGTGAAAGGACACTACGTAGACTAACTAAACGTAGTAATAATTTCATCCAACCGTTGTAATGAATCGCCTTGTTGACAGCTGTGTTCACAGTAATATGTACCGAGCTGGCTGTCACTGTTGACACATGACAAGCCGCATGCCACGAGAACTGATGATGCAAGATTGCAAGCGCGGCGAAGTTTGCATTCGTCGAATCGTCAATAAAGTATATTATTCCACGTCCCTATTGGTCGGAACAATAATAGACGTCACGCCAAAGCGTCAAAACTTTAATCTTTTGAAAGTATGCTACCGCATTTCCACCGTTTTCAGCTCTCCATTTTCCACTTCCACCGAAAACTTGAAATTGAAAACTGAAAAAAGTGAAAAGAAATGCACCATAAATCCACTCTCCAGAAATCCTGAGAAAAAATATGTAGAAAATTGCTCAATAACTAGTGATGGGCAGGATCGAAATATTTTAATCCAAACATCAAAAGAATCGGAGTTGTCTCCGACTGCGTGATGATTTTTGACAGAATCGATTTGTCCATGATAATGAATCGAAATATTTCGATGATCAAAAAGGTCGAGTAAATCATCGATGATTCATCGATTGTGCCCGATTGTGCCCATCGCTATCAACAACCAACGACAACTCACTTGTTCATCGTTGTTGGTTAAATTTGAAAGTTTTTGTAAAGTGAAAAGCCGAAGAAAGTTTTATTTACTTTTTATTATATTTTTTTTTTGAGTTTGTTCATATTACTTGGTTATTGCAGTCTGAAGGTTAAAGATAACTAACCTCCAAAAGGAGAGGGCACTTGAACATCACTTGAAAAAGAAAAAGAGTGCCACTAACTTAAATGAAATAAGTACCTCATTATTTCAACAGTATATAAAATTAGATTTGAAATACTTTTGGAGGTTGGAGGACGGAAATCATATCTACATAATTTTATAAAAAAGAAACATCTTTACTAACTACCCTCCGTACATGTAGACAGCCAACATAAGATATGAGATATTGTGTTCCAATTTTATTGAAATGTAGAAAAATTTCTGGAGAAGACAAAATAATACAGGGTGTCCGTGGGTAAAGTGCAGTAACTTCGAGAGGTGATTCTGCATGATAGTAGAAATAAAAAAAGATAAAAAACTTCGAAATCCCTTAATCCGAAGAATTTTTAAACTAACAATAAAACTTTTTTATTTGAAAACTGTCTATAAACGGTTGAATTTCGAAAAAAGATTTTTAATTTTTTTTACTTGTGCTGTTATATAGAATCACCTCATGAAGTAAGTGCACTTTATCCCCGGACACCTTGAATTAGTGAATCTTAGCTTGAAAGTCTTAACTTTTCAATATAACGACGAAAATTATCTATTTTGGGTTAATTTTATTAATAGGTTGTTTATTTTGTGGTTAGTAGTAAGTCCCCGTTGATCAATTATATTGATAGTTGGAATTGGAAGTCATAATCATTTGCGCCAACATGGGTAGGTTCTGAAAATATTATTTTTTTCACCGGTAGGTACTGACATAATATTCAGTCCCATAATTCATTATTTATGGTGTTTGATGGAAACACTAAAATTGTACATACATCATAATTATAGGGTGCGGCAGTGAATTACGTTCGGTCTCTTTTTAGCACCGTAATAGTGCTACGATTTATCTGAGTTAGAACGAGAAGACGACATTTAATTATTTGTTTTCTTTTTTTGTAGTTTTGATTTGACAGCACAAAGAGTCGGCGACAGCGGCGGCCATCTTGACTCGAAGGACGCTGAGAGAAGAGGCGCTACTGTTTTAGATATTGCCGTTTTGTTTTGAGCGCGATTTGTAGTAGGTGTATGGATGGACGACCCCAGTAGAATGATGGCGCACGGTGGGGGGCTGATGGGGCCCCAGGGCTACGGGCTGGCCGACACGGGCGGCGGGGAGGCCGAGGCCCGCAAGCAGGATATCGGGGAGATCCTGCAGCAGATCATGAACATCACTGACCAGAGTCTGGACGAGGCTCAGGCGAGAAAGCACACGCTGAACTGCCACCGCATGAAGCCCGCGCTGTTCTCGGTGCTGTGTGAGATTAAGGAGAAGACAGGTATGTGTACGTGTAAGTGAAACCCTCCGCCCCGATGAGCTGAGAGCTCCCCCCGCCATGTCTGTATGAAGGTTCTCCACTGGAACGTCCGACCGTTGCTTGCAGGTTATTGCGCTGCGGCATCTCATTCTTTATTCGGCTTTTGGCCGGTGGAAGAGAGAGCGTAATATCCCCATTACAACAGCCGAATATTCCCCCATGCCTATATTTAGCATGGAGGTATCGTAGATAGTTGCAGACGTAAGCTTCTGTAGCCATTAACCTAAATGGCCACACAAACGATTCATATAACACTCTTTCTAAAAGGTTGTCTTAAGGTGAATGTCGAATACTGGTTATGAAGGTAGAAAAAGCGAGTCCTCAGTCCTGGTATGCTGCCTCCATGGTATTAGGGCTTGCATGTACAGTTTAATGTTCATCAATTGGTTTTCGTCTCTGTTTCATTTCCGACTTATGCTATTCTCTCATAACTGAAACAACTCGTGACGCCAACTGGTGATCATACCCTTGTCATGTCTGAATTTTACTTATAACTATTTGATAATTATTAGAAACACTCATCATTCAGCTGTGCATTCAAACAAACTCAATCCTTCAGGATATTTGATTAAATAATAATATAAAGGACTTATTGCCAGGTGGCAATTTCTTCCAACTTACCAAATTTTATATGAAGCGAGCAATACTAAATATGTATTGTGTCTATTTGCAGTCCTCTCTCTCCGCAACACACAAGAAGAGGAGCCCCCGGATCCGCAGCTGATGCGACTGGACAACATGCTGATAGCGGAGGGGGTGGCTGGGCCCGAAAAGGGTGGCGGGGCGGGGGCTGCAGCCTCGGCTAGCGCTGCGGCGCAGGCCGACTGGGGTGAGTGTACGTTCCATCATGCATTCCTTTCTTAGATTAAGACGTAACGTATGGCTGCCTACAATGCAGCGTTCTCCAGACACCCAACGCCGACGAGATTTTCTTTTGGTGCTGGACTTTTACAGTGCTTTCCTTTCAAAGATTTAAGGCTAGGAGACGTGTCTCTTGAATTTCTACCTTATTTTCATTCTTAGATTGAGATCTCTAGGCTGCCTAAAGTGCCACTCTTGTCCAGGACTGCTGATAGATGAAGCAATCTAACTGAGGGATGTCATGTCATAAATTGGCAAACCACAATACTATGCCAAATTTATTTTAGGAAAAATTCCTTACATGATTTTTCTTTTTTTTTTTTTAACATTAACTCCACACAGGTGGCCCTGAGGAAAATAATTTCCCTCAGGGCCTATGTCATCTTTGGGGATGCTGTGTGGAGCGTCTTTTTGAGGAGAGGAAGGAGTGAACATAGGTCTTGAAGAGACCCATGTGTTAGGAGGGAGGAAACACAGGCCGGCTTATACGTCACAAATATGTAACCTTATATTTGTGAAGAAGTATAGGTTACCTAGCATAGTTATATAAACATATGTTGGTGTTAATTTAATACAATATGATGAACCACATAAATATTTTTTCACAAACCTGGTTGGATGAGCTTGTAAGCCGGGTTAAGGGCCCACTATTCGAATTTCATCCAATTTCCGACATACTTTCCTTAAAATTTTGAAGTTTTTAAGCTCTTAAAAAAATATATGTTATTCTTTAAGATAGTATCTATTTGTTCCAAAAGCCGAAACGGTAATTATTTGAAATTCCCTCGATAGAAATAAATCGCAAAGTATGCTCCGAAAAATATTATTAACACGTTTATTTCTGTTATTTTACAAGTTATATGTATGAAAAAAATCACAATGCTTCTTTTAATGCTACTCAATAGACCCCATAAGTAATTTTTGCTATTTTTGAAATACGCCGTGATTTATTAAACATTTTCACAACTGTCGCTTACGCCTATTGCTTTTAAATCATATTTATTATAGCGCGCTCGCTCCGACTTGCAGATTAAACTATCTTTCTTTGAGAAGTTCATTCGCCAACTCGAGGGCTTTGGGGGCAGACGTGTCGTTCATCGTTCTATGATCTACAGACGTGCGATTACGTGCAAATATTTGAATTTATAAAGATAATTTTTACGCGTGTAAAGTTTATGAGTTAATAAATATTGTTTTTTCAAAGATGGGAAATACACGAAAGATATCCCGTATTTCAAAGAAAAAATGTTATCTCATAAAATTATATCCTATCTAATAGGTGAGAAGAAAAAAATACAATTTTTGATTTATAAGCTTATATTTATTATAAACGATAATTTACTATAAAAATTAATAATTCATATTTTTATTTATGTATTGTGTAGTAAAAAGTTATTATTTTTTTTTCAGAATAGGTACTTTGGGAAATAAAACTAATTCCAATGCATTAGAAATTACGGGGTAAATTTTTATTAATTTAATTTTCTTGTTGTCTTGTCTCTTTTCTTGTTCCTATACGATCGTGATTTATTTGCAAATTAACTTTCTACGTACACAAATACACACGTCACTTTACATCTGCTCCTTAGAGTAATATTACTCTAAGATCTGCTCTAATGATTCACAATGCAACGATGTCCGAAATATAATATAATATGTAATAATAATATGGGCCACCTGTTTCAAATAACAATACTCGAACTTGGAATCCAGAAAAATAATGAACGGGCCAGCGAAAAAAGCTATCGAAAGTTCTGAAACTGTGGGGAATATAATTAAATAAAATAAAATACTTTTTTGTTTTAAAACCACGATATTTATTAATTTAAGAACCGACCGGTTTCGCTTTACTTAAGCATCATCAGGGTACAAATTAATACTAAACAAAAAGTACATAATGTGTGCATATATATAACAAAATATAGAGGGAGACAACATGATACAAATATAAGCAACACAAAGACGGTCATAAAATACATTAACATAAGTGCACAAGTAATGGAAAAACCGCTAGATAATTATGTAGACTAATGGGTTATACGAATAAATCGGGAGAAACAAAACATCAACTGGCAAGGTGGTAAGGAGGTAAGGAGAACTGGGAATTTTTTATGGGTTTATTGGAAACAGACTTAATATTGGACTACTTGATATGTCTAATTGATTATTAAGTATCTGACTTTTGGTTTTTACAGCTTTTTTAATTTCTAGTGCCTCTAAATTGTTTAGTCTGTTACCATGCCCGTTTTTATGTAAGATGTTAGCACCGGTTCTATGACAGAATGTATGATCTTTATCGATCAAATGATTTGCAAATTCGGAAAAACCGTTATTATTGAGGTTTTATTGATGTTTTGTTTTTCCCGATTTATTCGTATAACCCATTAGTCTACATAATTATCTAGCGGTTTTCCATTACTTGTACACTTATGTTAATGTATTTTATGACCGTCTTTGTGTTGCTTATATTTGTATCATGTTGTCTCCCTCTATAATATATTTGTATCATGTTGTCTCCCTCTATATTTTGTTATATATATGCACACATTATGTACTTCTTGTTTAGTATTAATTTGTACCCTGATGATGCTTAAGTAAAGCGAAACCGGTCGGTTCTTAAATTAATAAATATCGTGGTTTTAAAACAAAAAAGTATTTTATTTTATTAAATATGTCAAACCACAAAGTGATTGCTTTCTACAATAATATAATTTAGTTCAGTGATGTTATTTTTTATGTCGGAAGGAGGCCCTGAAGAAAATAATTTCTCTCAGAGCCTGTGTCATCTTTGAGAATGCTGTATAGAGGGTCTTTTTTGAGGAGGAGGGAGTGAACCTGTCCTGAATGTCAACTGTACAATTTCTTCCCAGAATTAACTTTATTGTACGTTTTTTGACTAACCGTACCTTGGTGTTCTATTTTCAATAAACTCTTTAATTATGTTTCAGATGTGAAATCTATACTCTGCTACAGAATGTTTTGCCCAAGTCTTGTAAAGATGCAAAGGCACGGACGTAACAATAAAATCATTTGAGCCCTTTACTGTTATTTAAAAGGTCACTTGAAGTGCAGTTATAATCAATGATTTTATTTTTTTTCTAGCTTCCACGAATAATTTGAAAAGGCATTATCTAAGGATTATACTCTTAAGGAGAATATAGAAAATGTAGAAAGGTGAAACGGATTTAAGATTTTCGATGAAATTATTGTGTTGTGAAATATTTATTTTGTTATTTATTACTTTATTTTTTTTTACAGTTTTACCGTACGCGGCCTTGTTGTAGAGTGGTATATCTAACTGTCATGGAAAGTTTTTTTCTGAGCTTTAAGAGAAAGGTTTCTTAAAGATACTGGAGTTATTCTAGGGCTATGTTAGATTTTTAACATCGATCACCGTAATGCTTGCCTTCCTGAATAAATCTAATTTTATTTAATCATTTACGGCCAAGATGTTTTTGACAATGGTGTGTTTTTATCTTTCTGTATTCCAATCATTTAGCTTGGCTTCTAGGGTTGTGCCCCAGTATTGCTTTTTGGAGACTGTAAACGGATCTCTCGGCATTTAATGAAACTGCAGCAGAACAAAGGCTGTTGCTATATTGACGTTCATGGTATGTTTTGCTCAGATTGACGATAAGGTTTCCAGATCCGCATTTCGCTCGAAGCATGTTTAGGGCAATAAGTTCATAGTTTAGGGTTCTTTCACCGTATTTATGGGAACATTTCAGAACCACCAATCTTTCATTTTGAGTGAATCTTGTGTTTGTGATTAAATTATATTTGACAATTTAAACAAATAATATTTAGAGAAGTTAAAAATAAAATTGAAAGTTCACTGAAAGCTTAAACTATTAAAAGTAGTAATTTCATAAAAATGTAAATAAATAGAGCCCCTTTCACATTTTAGAATGTAATTTTATGTTGCTTACATGTTTTATTACTCTTTATAATTATTGAATTGTTTAAATGAATAAATAAATAATTACAAAAAAGTCTTCTGATTTGTAAGTCCTCAGGAAGCACTAAGGATCTTTCTATCTATCTTTATAATATAATAAATTTGATGAGCATAAAAATGTAAACGTGTATATAATTTATATAAATGTACAAAAGTAGATATTACACTTGTATAAATATTATATTGCGCATATTATACAAGATGTCGGGGGTAAAGTGCACAAACTTCGGGAGGTGATTCTAATTGATAGTACAAGTAAAAAAGAAAAAAAAACTTTTTTTGGAATTCCAACGTTTTAAGATAGTTTTCGAGTAAAAAAGTTTAAAACCTTATTGATGTAAAAATATATTTATTGATTTTATAAAAGTTATAAATTACTTTTATAAAAGTGAGAATAGTATTTTAGTAAAGTAAAGTAATTTTTATACCTATACAAATAACTTTCGTAAATGTTTTTTGTAAAATTAAAAAAAAAAATTTAATTAAATCCGTAATAAAACCCATATTTTGAGAACCATCTTCATATCGACTTCGTTCTCATTTGGTCGGTGCATTATTACTCTAAGGTCGGTGCTAACTAAAAATGGTTCTGTTTTTCTAAAATTGCAATAGATGTCGGTAATTTAATTTCATAATCCCCAAAATTATTCCTAATACGAATTCAGACACCTCTGTCGGATTCTTTTAACACTAAATTTTGTAGGTGTTGCCCAAATCTAAATTCTTTACGCGGAAAGCGGGCCCTTAAGGAAAATGCTGTAGAAAGGGTTTTGTTAAGACTCCTTTGATGTAAATACCTGTGATGTAACGCAGTGTTACCGTAATATTTGTGCATATTAATACACATTTCTATGTAGGAATATAAATATATTCCTACATAGAAATGTGTATTAATATTATTATTAAACATAAATATGTTACAAATAATTTTTGTTCAAAAAGCATTGCAAATTTCATACAAAATATTGTATCATTGTGAAACGAAATTTCCCGCTTTACGGAGTGGATTTATAAAAAACCACTTGTGAACATTGTGCTAATTGAACTTTATGCAACCATTTTTAAATTGTAAAAAATTGTGTGCAGCTCGAGTTTTTATAATTGTATCAATATCCATTGGTTGTTTTCTAGATAACTTTTTTTTTATAATTGACTGTGACTATGAATGACTGAGATATTTTTGTTACAAAAATTGTGACTTGTAGAGGTGAAAATCAATTTGAAAAAAACTTGTCATAAAATTAAAACTGGCAGAGAATTATTGCCCTTGGATTGCAAATTTGGTTGACTTTTCTTACTAACTAGAGCAGAGCGTGAGTTGCCTCTGTAGTAAGATTATACCTCATGCACAGTTCAGTCTTGTTTGATGGTTCAGTACTTCTGCTGAACTTCTCTGGGCGACTCAAAGCTATTGTATCCATTTGTTGTTTTCATCTCTGAGTGTGTGTATTGTATGTGTAATGTGTGTTTGGTTGTGTGGTTGCAGGCGGTGCTGGGCAAGCGGACAACGCCATTGAGCACTCGGACTACCGAGCCAAGCTAGCGCAGATCCGACAGATCTACCACCAGGAGCTGGAAAAGTACGAGAACGCCTGCAATGAATTTACCACGCACGTCATGAACCTACTGCGCGAGCAGAGCCGCACCCGGCCCATCACCCCCAAGGTAACACACCTAAAACAGACATATTCATGAACCTAGTCCCGATATACAACAATGTGCTATAATATACTGTGTTGTTTTTGTCGTGCAGGAGATCGAGCGCATGGTCCAGATCATCCACAAGAAGTTCAGTTCCATCCAGATGCAGCTGAAACAGTCCACCTGCGAGGCCGTCATGATCCTGCGTTCTCGCTTCCTGGATGCGCGGCGCAAGCGCAGGAACTTCAGCAAACAGGCCTCGGAGATCCTCAACGAGTACTTCTACTCGCACCTCTCAAACCCGTACCCCAGCGAGGAAGCCAAGGAAGAACTGGCCAGGAAGTGCGGGATCACCGTGTCTCAGGTTGGTTGTCTGTATTGGAACCGGTTAACGAAGCGATGACTATTCACCAACAAGTGACTAGTGAATTCAACTCGTTGGCTTGCCGACCCCGCAGTGTTGCCAGGTGGAATGCTATGCTCCCAGTCTCATTACATTATTTAAATACCTCTGTGTGCAATGTGCTAATGTGCCTGTATGTTTAGGTGTCCAACTGGTTTGGCAACAAGCGCATCCGCTACAAGAAGAACATCGGCAAGGCGCAGGAGGAGGCAAACCTGTACGCCGCCAAGAAGGCCGCCGGTAATGATGATTTTCATATGTTCGACTAAATGTGAGGATACCACAACATACATACTACATCTATCAATCTAACTTCACTAACCGATCAGTTGTCTATTGTCTACCGCTAACCCACCAACCAACTAACCGTCTAACCGTCTAACCGCCCGGGCTGACTGATAGTCTGCCAAATATTGCAACTATGGCCTATCATACACAGGGATACTTGCGAGCTATTTGACTTTTGTATGTTTCACTTGTCAGGATCCGCCATACTATTTGCAATGCGACACGTCGACTACTTGTTTGACATCAGTTGCACGCTACTGACAGTGCTGGCAGCAAGTTACGCGAGTTGCATACGCATCCACTACTCGTTGTCAGAAATGAAGTCCGAACATGATTTGAACATTAAATTTGTTCTGGAGATGGGGAAATATCAATGTTTATATAACTGTATAATTTACCGGAATATCCAAGAAAGGATTTAGCTGATGAGGTGTAGATTGAGTAAAAAAAGTCAATTTATAATAATTATCACGTAGTTTCTTGGCAGCGACGAATGCCATACAGTTAATATTTCTTTCATTGTATGGTTGAACCCAAAATCTTTTTTTAGATCGTATAGTATCATATCGGTAGACGACTTGTGGTTGCACCGCAGCCACGTAGCTTGTAAGTATATCTGTGCACGATGGGCCGTAACGTCCTTCAGTATTTCGTGTCAAGTACCAGTCAGCCTGTGTCACTTTTAGTCTTGTCTTCCCACTGCTGTTGTAAAATGTTTTAAATTGCTGTTAACTTCATTTCCATTCACAATTAATGAGATTGTCAAATATTGCCATCTTAATTTAGTAAACAGTTTTTAGTTTGCTGTTGTGATCGGCTACAAAAAGAAGCGGAGCTTTTTACTCCTAATGTGAATGGCGCATATATATATCCAAAGTAGCTCCTGTAACAGTTTATAATAATTGTATTTTCCAGAGAAGTAACATTATCAAAACTTGTTTGAGAATGACAATGCTCTGTTACTGGTGGCGGTTTAATTTTAAAAGAGTGGTTGGTAATAAAATGATCAATTGATATGCGCATAATCGTAATACTTTACCATTTCTATGAACCAAACAAGTTTGTTTCTTTCCAATCAATAAACGTATTCACTATGGAAATATCACAGGAAGGCAATACCGCTGTAATTGTCAAAACTGTCATTTTACATTTGATTTGAAATTTAAAACCAGTAGTTGAACTAGTGTGTAGACGGGCGCGCAAATATATTTTTTCACTAAATGGAGGCCGCTAAAGAAGTATCACTTTCCTGTTTCAAAACATTAATTTGTTTCTAATACTATTATAATATTGCTCTGCCATTGGAAACAATTGATCATTTAATATAATTCACGTTAATTTACGTGCAGTGAAACACTGCAGTAGGAGTTAGGTTAGGTCGTCTGACTGTGCCCCGTGCGTGTGTTTGCCTGTTGCAGGAGCGTCCCCTTACAGCATGGGCGGTGCCTCGGGGGCCGCCACGCCCCTCATGTCCCCCGCGCCCCAGGACTCCATGGGCTACTCCCTCGGGGGGCCCTACGAACCGCCCCCGCAGCCCTACGATTCGCAGCTCGCCTATGACCCTATGCACCAGGACCTGTCTCCCTAGGCACTGCCAGCTGTCCTCGGACTGTTGTACTTAATTATGAATACTGTCTTCTATTGTATTGTATCGTAAGAGAGGAGCGTCGGTTAGGTTAGGTTAAGTTAAGACGACAAGGTGGAACCTCGCCACTGGCAGTAATCATCAGTAGGACTCTAGAGATTCTATTGGATGTATTTCCGCTTGAGGAGTGCTGCCTTGAGAATAAGAATGATTGCATGTTGTATTTGTTTGATAAGCTAGTTAAGTATTCCCGCGCTGACTTCACGGAGCCGCTTGAAAATATTATTAAAACAAATAACCATTTATTTATATACAAACTTACAAGAATAAGGAGGACTTGTAAATATTGTAATGCGGGAATGGCAATATTTAGATCTAACTAAAGTTATAGCGGCGCTTTGAACAAACTGTTCAAACCTTGACTTCGGTCGGTTGACTGGCGTTCGACTATTACGTAGACGTGGTGATATCGGACCACGCACAGATCGCCAACTCCAATGTATTATATTACCTATATGTCATGTAAGCCCTAATTGAAAGAAGATTGTAAGCACCATTTTGTCAAAAATGTGAATATGTAGCACATTTTGTCATTATTTTTCACGAGAACAAAACATTGCCCAAAACAAAATAATTGTCTGCAATGTATTTACCCCTTGCTGAAACACGGATCTTTATGTGTTAGGCGTCACAGTACAGTCTTCTGTGAATTAGCCTTCCATATTGAATATGGCACCCCTATCCATAGATGTGAAATGGCAGCTAAAGATGCGTGCTGCGGTGCGTGTGGTATTCCCAGATATGTGATGTATATCTCCCCTGTATACGAACGGAGGTGTTTTGCGTGTGTCTGTCTGTCACTGTATTGTATACGAAGTCTCAACTGAGATACCAATAAAGCATTTTATTATTCATCTAATTATGGTTTTATTTCATTTATATGTAAACTATGCAAGAGTTCATTTAGATCAGTCTTTCTCAAAGTGGGCGATGATGCCCCCTTGTGGGCGCTGGAGGACAATAGAAGGCTCAATGAAAATCTAGCTGAATTAAATAATAATAGTTTGTGTTACTTAAAAGTATACCCTGGGATTATGGTCGGTTTGAAAGCATTCCCATCGTCGTATTTGAGTGAACGTGGATTTAGCGCTGTAGCATCATTGCTAACTAAAAAGAGAAATTGGCTGCAAGTTACTTACGGCTGTGTTTAGTGAATTTGTGTCTGATATAAACAAACTCATCCAAATTCATCAGTTTTAAATTCAAAGCCTTCTTTTAATGTTAATAAGAAATACTTCTAAATATGATTGAGTATGAGTATTATTTCCTCACGTTGAAATATTTTTTGATCACGGAAATAGGATATGAGGCACACCCCATCTATTCTCTTCATATGCACATATGACATGTTTAACCAACCACCTGTTAATAAGTGGGCACTTTTAAACAGTTGGTGTGTTATACTTTTAAGAAATAACAACTGTCAAAAAGTAATGGTTGGTGATGTTTCCGGCTCGGATTGAGGAGAGAGAAGAGAGAGCGAGAAACGGATAGGCAGTCTAGCCACCCTTCCAGGCTGCTCCAAGGTATATTTCCTCGCAGGATATTTCTCAACTTCCCCTTCTGTGAATTGATGCGGTTTGTCCGGGATTGGTTCTTCTCGACACTTGTTACACATGTTTAAAATTATTTGCAATAACTGTTTTTAAGATACGCAACATATGGTAATGTAAAAAAGTAAGTTAAAAAATATGGGGGCACTATATTTTTTTGTTAATCTCAAAGTGGGCGGTGGTCGAAATAAGTTTGAGAACCTGTGGTTTAGATGATTGATGAATTTCAATATGTATAAGGTAAGGAATCGAAAGTTTTATTTTAAAATAACAAATAGTTCAGATGTTGTACAACATCATTTGCAGGGTAAGGACGAGTTGTTTCGGAGAATAACAATTCTTAGTAATTCAAGTTAATTTTCAAGTTCTGTAATTATTTCAGTTCTGTCAAGCAACTAGCCGCCTATAATGATATAATAACAGAACTTGAATAGGACTTTCACAAAACCAGAAAATGAACATTGAAATTAGATGAATTGTTCAAATTCTACAAAACAACCTGTCATAAGTGTAAGTAAGCTGATAATAAAATCTTATGGTTTTCGGTGTGGGTTGGTGAAAAAAATGCTCGTTTCGCTCACATGGTGCAAGCAGATGTGAATTAGTCATCATCATCACTTTTGGCTCTACAACCCCTGGTGGGTCTTGGCCTCCTCAAGAGTCTTCCTCCACTCATCACGGTCCCGCGCCAGCTCTCCAGTTTCGAAGCTCCAAGGCAGACAAATCTTTGAGGACGTTGTGGCTCCATCTTAACCTTGGCCTTCCCAGGCTCCTTCTCCCTATCGGTCTTGAGCTCAGCAGGGACTTTGGTTCTTGATGCTCGGTCATTCTCTCCACATGACCTAGCCACCGAAGTCTTCCCAGTTTTATGAACTTTGTGACGTTTAGCTCCTTAAACAGAGTATAGAGCTCATTGTTATAACGTCTGCGCCAAAATCCATTTTCTAGAACCGGTCCGAAGATGCGCCTCAAAATTTTCCTTTCAAAAACATCCAGTGCTCGCTCATTCTTCTTAGTTAGAACCCACGTCTCGGCTGCGTACGTAAGCACTGGTCTAATTAGTGTTTTGTACACTAATACCTTGGTGGTTCTGGAAAGCAGTCGGGATTTTATTTGTTTTTGTAGGCGGAAATAGCAGCAGTTTGCATTCACGATGCGCTTCTGGATCTCCTCTGTAGTGTTGTTATTGTTTGTTATCAGGGAGCCCAGGTATGTGAATCTTGGTACCGTTTCAAAATTTTGGCTTCCACATACGAGAGATGGGGTTTGTTGGGTACATCCTACGGCCATGTATTTGGTCTTCTGCTGGTTTACTACAAGACCCATATTTTTGGCAGAACTTTCAAGATTTATGAAGGCGTCTTGTAAATCATCGGGATTTTTCGCAATTAGATGTGAATTAGTACAAGAAATATAACCATGCATAATCCAATGTGTTGGAATGATTGCACACCTAAAGAGGTTTTCCAAATACTTGCACATTCAGAAAGGAAGAACTAAAATGACGATAATAGAATCCATGACTAAGGACGGGGATTTGGAAGTTAATATTCAAGTTCTGTAAAACAAACTGTCCATGAACAAAATAAAAAGAACTTGAATTTTAACTTTGAAATTTGCTGAATAAAATTTAAAATTAAAATCTCGCAATGTTTTAAAAATATAATTTTAATTGAATACTAGGTATACACAAGTTGTTAATATTAAATTTAATATATTTAATAACAAAACAGGGACATTTGACCAAAAGTTCCAACAAGTTGTAACAACTGGATTTGACCTTCCGGTCTGCCGGTCGCAGTAGAATAATTATTTACATTTCAATCCACGGGAACAAACTGCAGCAGGCATTTAACTTTCCTAAGGAGGGCTTCTGTGAAGGTTTTCTGGGCTGCGGGTTTGTCCTGAAACAGAAAAAAAAATTAACTTTCTGATGGAGAGCTGATGATGGCTACGCTGGGGTGCTGAGAATCTTCAGCCAATCAATAGGCTCCAAGAGGCGTGCGACGCATGAGCTAGACGAAGTACGAACAAGTTTCAAGCAATATTTTAATATATTTTTTAATTAATTTTCTAATACAAATCAAAATTAAATAATCTAATCTATTTATTTGCAAAAAAAAAGATATTTACAAATATTAAAAAAAGAACAAATTTCACAAAAAATTCAGGCAGTGGTGAGGACAGACCCTCAAGAACCAACAGGGTTTCCCTTTTGAATCTCTTCTCGTTCAATATCGGAAGAGATTTGGTTTATACTCCTAAACCAACTCTCACCACTCCCAACGATTGGCAGGTTGGTCCTACAGGCAGGCAGGTAGATAGAATAATCTACGATGACGCTGTCTAAGATAGTCATCAGGAACATAGAGACTCACGCGCTCCAAAATAGCCGAGTTCTCGATATAGCCTTCGCAGCAGTCTGATTGATAAGTGGGTGGCGGCATATCCTATCTTTCTTTTCTTTATTTTGATCCCAGATATGGGTTTATTATATAAACATTCTGGAAGCGAGTCGCGGACTAAAGTGGTGCCATCTTTTGTCGACGCTTTCACAGTACATAAATCAAAATGAATGTTTATATTTCCGAAACTTCTAAAAGTTTCCTGTAATTACTTTTCGACTCTAAAGTCAAGCAATTATAGTACCTTTCTAATGTACATAACAGTTTCAGATCTCAAAGCATATTGTGCAGAACAGGAGTTGAAACTTGGAATGATACAATACAGTGCTGACCAATATTGTACCAATACCCAAAGAATACTAAACCCTGAATGCTATTAATATTCCAGTGATATCAATATCAGAACATTATTCGAAAAGCAACAACACATACTTGTTCCTTGCGCCCCCGTAGGACGTAGGACCCATGGCAAGGAAGCATCGGTTCTCCCACTCTAACACTCTTTTGCATAATCGTATGCAAATCTTTTGCATACCACAAAATATGTTTGTCTCTTTCGCTCCCGCGACATTTGGCAATGGAGCATCGGCTCTCCCGCTTCCACACTCGGATCGTATTCAGTAACACTAATATCTGTGAATAGTGTATTGAGATATCCGAACTGTTGAACCGTCTCCAATATAAGGTGAAACCCTACCTAACTGAACTCTGATCGAACGGCACAAATATATTATTAGTCACAATTGATTTCATACACTTGATTAATAAGGAAGTTGAGTGAAAAATATTTTGACTTATAAAAAATATGTTCATGTAGATCAAAAAATATCCATTCTAAATATATAAATATATTTCTATATTATTATTCTTAGAATTAGTTAAACGTTCTTGAAAAAGCATTCAATAGCAATAGACTGTATACGCTCCACGATTGGTCGAAAGAATTCTGACGTCACATGTGTCGTGACTTGTACGTACAACGGATCACCTATGGTGCATCTCTTTCTATTACATGAGAGATGGTCGGTTTAGATGAGAGAGGTGTATAGGCCAAACGTTTATTTGGGTCAAATCACAGCCGGTCGTTGAGTTAAAGCTTCCAAGTAAGTATATCAAATTATTAATTGTGTTCATTTGTACGTTACGATAAATATAATACATTTTTACAGTATAATAATCATTGCGAATTCTACCCATCTGACATTTACCAGGTATATTTTTATATACCTTTTATATAAATATTTTTCACTCAACTTCCTTATTATTCTCTACTCATTCTATTATATCTATCTTATAATGTGGTGATGGCTTTTAAATATTTCATCTTTTGTTTACCATATAATAAGGCACTGCTGAAAACCAGCTGCATTCCCGGAGAAACTAATAATAGAGATAGAGACAGAAAAAAATAGCTCCCATCTATTGTCAAATATATGTAGGTATTTGTTGTTATTATTATATGAAATGGATTTCTAAAGATACATATTCGTATAGTGCTTTATAATAATATGTTGTTTATTGCATCGCTTAGAAGTTTTTATTATTATACATGTCACATTACATGTGATACACTTCAGGCCGCCGCCCAGAAAAGTCTCACAGTGAACTGGGCTGTAAACCGTTATTTTACTTTTGGTCTTTACTTTTCTGCGCGGCGGTCCTGAATTGGCGCGGGGCACGTTTACAAATAGCGACGGCAATACCGTACCGGGCGGGAAAAGCAAATATTCTAACTTAAAATATTAATTTAACTATGAAATCTTAATCAATTTTCTTTTTTTTTTAATAACATCAATTCTAATAGACGGTTAACATTGGTAAAAAATTACTGGAATTCCTTGTTGAAGAATTAAATTTTTTTCCATACAAAATGTTTAAGCGACGTGGTTTTCACAGTTTGAATGACATCACACCCACACCCCGCCTCTTACCGCTCGGATTCCGCTTGTTTTGGCGGGCTTAATAAAATTCAAACTTTGAGAATTAATTTAACTATGAAAACAAACTTTAAAAAAAAAAAAAAATACTTGTATTTAAGTTTGAACGCGAACATTGATAAAAAAAATAAAAGAAATGGACTCAACTTCCTTATTATATTTTGGTAGTTGGGAATGTGCCTTTTGTGGACTTTGGATGAAGCTAATAACATGCAACATGGTAGCAACACTGGTAGCATCGTGATCTGCCTGCATTGAGCTCATGGTCCCGTTTCTGCATCATAATACAAGCAGTGATTCTAGTTTAGTCCTAGCGCAGTGGGAGTTCAGGTCTAGTTTAGTTGGTGTGGTACACAGCAGTACTTACTGCGGAGATGTGGACCAGTTGCAGACAGAAGGTGTCGTTGAACACGGAGACCAGGCCGTGCTTCAAGTCGGAGATGTCCTGCACCGATGACTGGAAACCAGCTTCCGTCGAGGTTATCACCGCAGCTGGAATATTAAAACAGTCAAGTCACACTGATGTCACTCATATTACTCACAAAGGTTGCGCGGTCAAAACATCAGTAAAGTTATTATAATATTCTCCAATGAACGGATAACTCACATTTATTAGTAGTTGCATTTTGGTTAAAGTTCCCTCCGTTGACCGGCACCACTCTGAGCATGTAGAAGTCCAGGTGCGCCCAGATCAGGTAGAGGCAGTGGTCCACCACAAACCTGATGTCCTCCATCTCCCTCTTCTTGTCCTTGACCCTTGAGGCCAGCCTCTCACAGGTCACCAGCTTGCTCTCGTTGATGGAACCCTCCAGGATGTCTCTGGGCACAAGTTCCTCCAGTTCCATGGCACTCATATCTGGAACGCTCTTTAATTTTCTAGTCATTAATTCCAGCGCAAGTTTTTCTCGATTAAAATGCATTACAGAAGTGACCAGTTGCTGTATCAGGATTCCCAGATGCGGAGATGTGTCCGACGATTGGTTCGCCCACTGTCCTCGACGATCCAGACTGCCGGAACTTAAAACCGGACGGAATACCGCCCCGATGCTCCCGTGGTCTACTCCGTGACTGGCTGTGATTTTTCTAGCGTAACACGTCAGATTGCTCATGACTTTGAAATACAAAGAGACGCGGTTGATTCCCGACTCCGGATTGCTCTCATCGTCGTTTAGATTAAATATATTTTTGGAGTTTTCCGTCATATCTCTCAATAGTCCGTCGGACAGGGTGAATCTCGGGAACAGCGCTAACATCAGTTTTTGGATTCTGTAAACGGATACGACACTTTCTCGTAACGCCGTTTCGGAGCTTACGGAGCTGAATACCTGTTGATTGGAAGAGCGTGCGATGACGCTGGTTAAAGATTCCAGTTCCAGGAGCAATCCGATGGAGACCATGGGTCCGCCGGCTCGTAAGATAGACTCCACTGTTTCCGAGTGACTGAGTAAGAACTGCGTTATCTGCAGCAGGCAACTGTGGTTCTGTGATCCTAGGCTAGTTATTAAAGCATCGCACAGTGCCAGGGCGGGTGTAAGGATCTGTCCATATCGGCTGGCAACTGACGGGATGAAGTCTCTGGTTGTTTGCGAGCCGCCCTGGATATCGGGATGACAGTCGAACACTTGCATATTACCGAGACGAGCTAAAGTTCCGTGTTGGAGCAGTAGTTCTGCGCCGAATCGAGAGGAGGCTATTTGATTGATGAGGCTCATTTTAGACTCGTACACAAAGAGGGCTTTCATGGTCTTGGGGACAATTTGGAGAACCTGAAAATACATTTGTTTCATGAATGCAGTTGTTGTAAAAATGGTGAAAAAGAATAAAAAGACACAAGATTAAAGCGACATAAAAGTTAGAATGAACAAGAATGGCAGAAATCATAAAATGAGATTATTTCATAGACGTCCAAATTGCCCTAACATTAAATCGGAGTATTTTTTTTTTTTTATATTAACCACTCAGAACATTAGAACGTCAAAAGACGTAAATATGATAATAGCGGTCAAGACATTAGAACGTCTTTTCCCGTAAACGCGCGAGATCTTACAAAAATCAATTTATTTCCATCACTAGTATATGGATTGCCATGATTTAAAAAACAGAGTATCGATAATGAATAACGCTACGCGTCTGTATTCAAGAGTATCTATGGAACGTAGAAGTGCATTATCTAAGCCGATTTAATCTGTCATCTTGTTCGTTCATAATTTATTGCGTTTCTAAATAATTTATTAAAAATATTTTAGTTTGGACGGTTAATATTTTGAGGTGACTAATAGTTTTTAATTATATTTCTTCAATATATAAAGTGTTATTACTTTATGATACTCAGAAAAAAGTACATTTTTCACGGCTTTGAAATAATGGTAAGCGTTTCTTACATATTTATGACGTTTTCATAAAATGTATATTTAGAAACCCAAATATTTACGTATTACAACACAATGCGATAGTGGATTTCATAATCTTTCCAAAACATTTTTTAGAATGAGGCTACGTTTCCCAAAACGTGAGTTATGAAGCTTTTAGCAAAACTCGTAAATAACACAAAAATTATCACGTTTTGACAGTTCTCAAAGGAACACATAGTGAGTAAATGTCTTTGTCTGAGAGGTTAACTCCACACAGGAGGCCCTAAAGAAAATAATTTCCCTCAGGGCCTATGTCATCTTTGGGGATGCTGTGTGGAGAGTGGAAGGAGTGAACATGGGTCTTGAAGAGTCCCATGTTGTAGGAGGGAGGAAACACAGAGGCCGGCAGTTCGTTCCACAGCCGAGCTGTTGAACTTAAGAACGAATCGTAGAAGCGACCCGTTCTCATGTGACAAGTGTCAACTGTGTACAAATGTTGGGCACGCGTTTGGCGTGTATGCCGACTACGCACCGGTGCCGAAGGGATCAATGACGCTAGTTCCTCAGAGCATCTTCCATTGTAATACCGATAGAACAAGGACAGCATACCTACCTGACGCCTGTGCTCTAAAGATTGTAGTCCGTTTGTTAAGATTGGGGAATCTATCAAACGGACTGCCCGTTTCTGCACAGAGTCTAGGGTTTTTTTCAGGTATTTAGGGGCTCCGGACCAGAGATGGCTGCCAAATTCGACAGTAGGGCGCACTTGCGATTTGTACAGGGTCAGCAGTTGTGTATTATTAAAGTATCTGCGGGCCCTGTACAGTACGCCCAGCTTCTGAGAGGCCAACTTTACTCTGGCTTCGATGGAGCCCCTGTACCTGAGCTGGTCACTTATAGTTATACCAAGCATATCAATGGAAGGCCTGTTCGGAAGATTGCTTCCGTTGAAGGAGACTAGATTATCATTTGGATCCCTTTTAGACAGGATTGGGTCTTTGAAACATTAAATTCGACGAGATTATTTTTACACCAGGAGGAAATACTCTCGAGATAACCGTCCATTCTCTGCTTCAAAGCCCTCCGAGCCGTTGGAGTTTGTGTGCCCTTTGGGGGCTTGTCAAACAAACAGCAATCATGAACTGTACTGTCATCCGCGTAACAATGAATCGGTGCACATGTCAAAAGGTCATTGATGTGCAACAAAAACAAAGTCGGAGACAGAACCGATCCCTGTGGGACGCCAGCATTTATGGAGTGCGAGGAAGAGGTGAAACCGTCAGCAACCGCCTGAATCGACCTATCCTTTAAAAAGTCAGCAATCCACGTACACAGGGATGCGGGAAGTCCGTAAAAATGCAATTTGTTGACAAGTCCTCGGTGCCAGACCCGGTCAAAGGCCTTGGATATGTCTAGTGCGACCGTTTGGGTCTCACCGTGACGTTCCAGGCACCGCCCTCAAACATGCGTCACATACGCGAGAAGATCACCGCACGAGCGGTTCCGCCGGAATCCGTATTGACGGTCGTTGATAATTTTGTTCATCTCGAGGTATGTGAGCAGTTTGTCGTTGATCACACGTTCCATCACTTTGGACAGAACTGATGTGATCGCTATGGGGCGGTAGTTGGCCGGGTTGGAGCGGTCACCTTTCTTGGGAATAGGGTGAATGACCGCTTTTTTCCAACCAGAGGGCACAGTGCCACACTTCAGGGACATTTTGAAGAGCTTTGTCAAAACTGGAACTATTTCCGCAGCACACCTCTGCAATACCAGGGCAGGTATTCCATCAGGTCCGCTAGCTTTGTTAACATCGAGCCCCCGTAAGACGTGGAGTACATTCCGATGCCGGATCCTCAGCTTTTTCATATAGAAGCCGCAGTGAGGAACCGACAGCGGAACAGCACCCCCGTCGTCGAGGGTCGAGTATCATTTCGACGAGCTGGAGGCAAATAACTTTGCTTGAATAAACTATGACATCAGTCATACACTGACCGCCGAAGAGCGCACATTGAAATAACGAGACCCTGCGCAGAAAAGTTCGCTAAAGTAAAGCAAGTTGTCAGGAAGAGAGTCCACTGTGGGACTTTTCTGCGCAGGGTCTGAATGTTCGTTTTTAAGCCAACCGTTTCAAATCGGTTTGCGTGGCAGCAAAAATGAGTGAGTTGAGTAAATTATAACACATTTGAAAAGGTGTATAACTAAATAGTGCAACAAAATAGGCAATCGATTTTGGAAACAAGCCTAAACTTATTTTTACCCCATATGAGAATTAAATTTATTTTTTATGTACCTCACAAGAGCGCCCCTGACTGTACAGTGTAAAGGCAGGGGAGCTATGTCGCCACCCAGTTGGGCAGTATTGTGAGGTAGAGGTGGGTCCTGTGAGTACTTTTCGTTCCCTGGTACAGTGAGTACAGGTACAAAAAAATACCTGGTAAAAATACCGGTTACAAAATACTCAAAAGTATTTTATACCGACCTGAGGATTATAGTATCTGGGGACAGAAAGTAATAAATACTCAGTCCTAGTATAAAATACTTGTGAGTATTTTGGAACCAGGTAAATAGGAGATTTGTCACAAGTACAAAGAACCACATGAAAATAAGGTACTTTTACTGGGTACGATAAATAAGCCTCTCCTCTATGGTGAGGCGGATTAAGGAAAGGCTATAGGGAGGGATTTATTAATGCGGGGCTTGAAGAGGTCCAGATTAAGTGAAGGAGGTAAAACAGATGCCGGTAACTCGTCATCACATACGAGCCATCTTACACAAAACCGAGTCGAAGAAGCGGCCCATTCTCATGAAGCCAACATCAACTGTGAACGGGTGTTCCGCTTGTGTAAGTCGAGTTTCACGCATGTGCACCGGAGATCAATGCTGCTAGCTCCTTAGAGCAGGCTCCATTAAAATACCCGTAGAACTGTCTCAGCATGCCCACTCTGCGTCTGTGCATTATAGATGGCAATCGGTCTGTTAACAATGGATTGCCAATCAGACGGACTACCCTCCTTTGCACAGTATCAAGTACTGTGGGGTATTCCATTAGGGTTCATCTAGTTACTATTGAAGAATCTGTTAGCCCTTAGTTAGTTTTTGAGACATTGAAACTGACCAGGTTGGCTTTACCCCAGGCACATTCAACGAGATCGTTGATGTGCAACAAAAACAGCGTCGGCGATAGCACAGATCCTTGTGACACCCCCGCATTGATTTGGTGCGGAGTGGAAGAAGAGTTGTCAACTACGGTTTGAATTGTTTTTCCTTTGAGAAAGTCCGCAATCCAACTATGCAAGGCTTTGGAGATATTCAACCTGACGGTTTGAGTTTCTCCAAAACACTCCAAGTACCGCCCCCAAATACCTGAGCAGATCGTCACACGATCGGTTTCGATGAAATCCATATTACTGATGGCTTAGGATGTTGTTATTCTCGAGGTATGTGAGCAACTTGTTATTGAGAGTATCGAAGTGAAGGCTATGGGGCGATGTGGTCGCTCTTAGCTATTAAAAGATCTCTTGTCTTTTTTCCGGTGTGCATTATACGACGTGTTTTTTAGTTTGACAGAGAAGGGAATGTAGTAATCCATCACGTGATTACCTCTCCCACCTTGCGTACACAGATTGATGGGTCCTCTAAGCTAAAGCAGACCACACTCCAAGGAAAGGTGCTGAAGAATGACCGCATGCCGTCCCATTTTGCTGCTCTGTAGTGCCATACCTTCCTCTTTACATGATTGTCAGGTTGACTGTTCATGGAGGATGGGACAGAGGTGGTAATCAGGCAGCAGTCGGAGGATCCTAAAGGCGCTGTAACCTCCACTGTGAACCCGAGTGGCACACTGGTGTGAAACAGATTGAGCCAGTTGGCTCGATGTGATGGGACGTCAGGTACTCAAGTTTTAATATAGTTTTTAAAGTAAAGTTTTTTACGCAGCCGGCAATTTACGCGCCTTTGTAAAAATGACTAGTGATTCATAAGCAAATTTTATTTTGGAGGACTAAACAGTGATACATTCCTCCATGAGTGATACAATGAGAGTTGCCTGTATACTGTGAGATTAATTTATTGACAAATCGCGTAAAGTCGGTTAAAATGGATATGAATTATTTTTTTTTTTTTGGTAAACTAATGTTTAAGACAAGATTTTTTATGCATAGCACAAAGGGTTATTCATTCAATATATACTAGTGTTTCATTCAACAATTACAGTAGAACCTCGTTAATTCGAAATCCACGGGACATCAAAAATCAAATTTCGAATCAACGAATTCCCACGTAATTCGAAATTTTATGAAAAAAAAATATGCCGAAAATCGATTTTCTCGGCCGCCTCTTCAAATCCGGGTGGTATTTTAGTTGTAAATTCGTATTAATACCAATTATTTCTTTATTTTCGCGGCCGATTACCGTAGCGGCGGGCCCTTTAAATTCAGATATTCACAATAAATTTGTAAAAATGCTATATATTTACGCGTAAATCGAGATTTCGCTGCCGATTTCGGTCGCGGCCTACCCTTTAAATTGAGATATTAGTAAAAATACGATATGTTTCCGCTTAAATAAAGATTTCGCGGTAATTTTCCGTCGCGGCCGGCCCTTTATTTCAAAATCTGAATTTCAATTCAGATTTTTCGCGTTAAACGAGAATTCGCGGCCGTATTCCGTCGCGCCCGGCTCTTTAAATGCAGATATTTGAAATAAATTCGAAAAAATACGATATATTTCCGTGTAAATCGAGAATGCGCGGCCGATTTCCGTCGCGGCCGACCCTTTAAATTAAGATATTTGATGTAAATTCGTAAAAATATGAAATATTTCCGCGTAAATCGAATTTTATCGGCAGTTTTTCGTCGCGGCCGGCCTTTTAAGTTCAGATATTTGAAGTAAATTCGTAAAAATATGTCATATTTCGGCGTGAATCGAAATTTTTCGGCAGATTTCCGTCGCGCCGTATTTTTTAACTCGGATATTCGAAGTAAAGTTAGTAAAAATACGATATATTTACGCGTAAATCGAGATTTCGCGGCCGATTTCCGTCGCAGCGGGCCATTTAAATTCAAATATTCGAAATAAATTCGTAAATATACGATACATTTACGCGTAAATCGAAATTTCGCGGCCGAGTTTCGTCGCGGCCGACCCTTTAAATACAGATATTTGGTGTAAACTCGTAAAACTACGACATATATCCGCGTAAAACGTATTTTCTCGGCCCTTCAAACTCGGATATTCGAAATAAATTTGAAAAAATACAACATTCCAGTGTAAATCGATTCAGATTTACAAAATAATAATACTAATTAGGACGATGTATAACCACGTAAAAATACATTTTTCGGCGTTTTACCGCCACGGCTGACTTTTAGATTCAGATTTACGAAATATTATGATTTATTTTCGCAAAAATCAAATTTTTTCGAATTACACGAACAAATTTTCGTGCGCGGACAAAAATAAATTTCGAATTACGAATTAACGAATTAAAAAAATTTTTGTATGAAAAATTTTTTCTGCGGAAATTTTTTTGGCGAAAATTTCGAATTACGCGTTTTTTTGAATTATCGGGGTTCGAATTAACGGGGTTCTACTGTACTGCTTGTTACATTTTTTCACCTGAAAAATGTAACAAGCAGTAATTGTTGAATGAAACACTAGTATATATTGAATTATTTCGCGGATAAGAGATAAGCCGCCATAGCTCAGTGGTCAGAGCTGTCGACTGGAAATCGAAGGGACACGGGTTCGAGTCCCATTGGCGTCATGTATCTTTTATCAGGAGATTTTTCAATGTGGATGAGTGTTTCAGGCGAATAATTATTGCTTGTAAAATAATTGTTAAAAATGGATATGTGTAAAGATTAACCTGTTTCAATGCGGCATCGTCCTTCAACAGCGAATCAATAAGATTACTCAGGTGCCCCGTGGTCATGAGCGCCTGTGTCCAGGGCTGCGTCTGTGTCCAGGGCTGCTCCTGCTCCAGCGCCACCAGCTCCTCCAGGCAAGCCAGGGCCATCACCCGACACACTTCATGACTGGCTCCTGTCGCATCGCTGCTGATGCACTCCCTCAGCGCATTCCCACACTCGTTTACCGCTTCGATTACTGCCAACTTTATGGACATGGCTTCTTCATTACCACTCTTTACTCTGGCTATTGTAGAATCTAAACGGCTCACATAAGTCGACTCAACGTCTGTTTTTACATCATCATCTTCTGAGTATTTTCCATTGGCGATTCGCATGAAGTTAAGTAGTGCTCCGTAAAGATTGACTCGCGTCTTTTGCGAAGACGAGCCAGAGACGATCATCCAGTTGAGGATGCGTTGGAGGATGAACTTGTGGTTGAGGGTGTTGTGTGCCCCCACGGAGGACTGGATGAAGGAGGTGGTCTCCAGGGAGTTGGGAGAGAGGAGGGACTGGCGGCGTTCTGCGATGAAACTCTGACGCAGACTCAAGAGCAGGATGAGCACCTGGAAAATAAACATAAGGTAAATTATTACCATCACAAATACACATTTTACCAGCTGGTTATGAAATGTTTTTCAGTCCGCCTATCGAATACTCATCAGTGCGAGCTGTATAGTTAGTTCAGTAGCTTGTCAAGTCAATATGTAGTGTGTAACAAGATTTGAGGAAGAGGTGAGACCTTCAGCAAGCATTTGAATCCACATTTCCCCCAATAAAACGTAAAAGTAAGACGACAGTTTGTTGGCAAGCACTCGATGCTAACCACGGTCAAAAAGGTCTTGGAAATGTCGAGTGCCAGTCTGGATTTCTCACCAAAAGATTCCAGGCAGCTCCCAAAAACTCATGTATCACTTACGCAAGAAGATCACCACACGAGCGGTATCATACAAAATAGTTCCAGAAGTTTTGAGGCCTCAGCACAGGTAAGCCATCCAGTGAGGCCAACATTATTAAATTGTACTAAGAAATGTAAAATATTGTACCAAAATAAAAAGAATGTTATAAACTCGGAAATCATGAATCCGGGCACCTGCTATATCATCGAACATAGCTTGCCGTTTGGGAAGACTTATTGCAGAGGAGTTTATTATCCAATGAATGAATCCCAGGATGGCGGAACCCATACTCGCCTCCTGACTAATAATAAACAGTTTTCTTGTATACTCACAGTGCCGGATGCGGTGTCGGCCAGGGGCGTGGGGGGTGCAGGCGGGAGTGCGGCGAGCAGCGCACGCAGAAGAGGCGAGGAAGCGTGCGGGGCACGCTGGCATACGCACAGCGACTCGGCTACGCAGCTCCAGGCTCGTGCCAGGTGCGCCGTGGCGGCCAGCGAGCGCTGGTAGCTATTCAGTGCCACCGTGTGGGCGAGAGCCTGGAACAAGGGGAGCGTTCATTGTGATCTATCCAATACATATTCCTATATTGACTCCGGGGCTGATTTCTAATGGGCGCTTTACACAACACTTATTTCTATACCAATCGTTTTGGAATGCCTTGCTCCCACTAAAAATTCCATAAAATTAACTTTTTCTTTTAACTTATTTTGAAGGATAAACCCATCAATGTAATATGTCATTTAAGAAGAAGATAATACTAATTAATCTAAACGATAACTGTCAGAACTTATATTATATTTCAAATTCAGAATTAACAATATCATATTGCAACTAATTATAGAATCATTATCACACATTTAGGGCGGCTTGCACCATAAGTTAAATTTGATTTAAATATAATTTTAAACACATTATTTGATTTAAGTCGACTTGGCGTCTTGCACCACAAAATTTAAGTCGTTAAATGCGTTTAAAGAACTGTCAAAGTTAAATACCCAAAAGCGGCCGTTTAACCGAGTTAAACGTGTTTAGCCCCACTCTAAGCAGTACTGTCAAATTTTTTTAGGTTATCTCTTCGATTTCTGATTGTGGTTAAAATCTATCTCATTTTAATTTGTATTCACAATGAACATTTGGGATTTGTATTCTCACGATGATGAAGAAATTATGAAAATTATAAATAAATTATACTTATATATTTAAGTAGACCGTTTATAGTCAGAGAAGTAAACACAAGAACAAATTTATTTGAAACACTCAGTGCCAAGAAGTTTCAAAGAAGATTTCGTCTCAGTAAAGAAACGACATCATTATTAGTGCAAGAAATTGAACCTCAGTTAAAATTCAACGCCAATAAAAACATCAGCAAGGTGCTCGTCACTGGAGCTAACGCTCCTTATCGAGGAGTACTTTGCAAGGTTGTAAACTTCTAATCATACCTACAGCATTCTTATAATACTTTAAAACAATATAGTATGTAAAAGAAATAAAAAACAAAATTACTCGGATAATTGTTTTATTTTTAATTCCAACAACAGAAGCTCTTTTTGTCTTATTTCATCATTATGTCTATTTGCTTTAACTTTGTCTTCATAAAATAAATGAAAACACTATTAAACCACACACACAATCACAAAATATTTTGACACTTCAAGCAAAATGAAACATCGTAGCTGTTTTATTTACGCGTTAATGGCGGTAACCACGCGGTAACTGTTTTACCGACGCGTTAAACACGTTTAACTAAAATTGCCACCGAACTGCGTGGTGCAGGACGCAACTAAACGCATTTAAGTTAAATGTATTTAGGGTCTTAAATACGTTTAGTTAAATACAATTTAAGATAAAATTTGCGATAGTTGGTGCAAGTCGCCCTTAAACAGGCATTTGTTAAACATGACATTGTGTTAATGATAAATAATGTTATGTTAGTCTCCATAGATTATTGCAGTGTATTATTTCATAAAGCTGTTCATGGCGACAAGTAAACAAGTCCCGAGGAGCAACGGCAGAAAGATCGAATCTGTTGCAGATTTCTGTTTTACCATACCGACAGTGACGTCAAAACTTACTGTAAGCGTCTCAACTTATCAATCTGTTTTGATAAGCTGTGAGAGAGCCGTAAATTCCCGCTTGGGCGATTAGACCTGTCAAAAACTTACGTAAGAAAAACTTCTGGAACTTGGTATAAATTATGGTAAGCGACTTATGGTGTGTGAAGTCATATCTGTCGTTTTTCAAAATATTTCCGTATATTTGTCCGTTGTGGAAAAGATCTATCGTGTTTTAACAGTCTCATACCCGTATGGAGTCTGAATTTGAAAAACATTTCTAAATTTTGAAAAACTCACTTACGGCTGTGTTTTTTACTAAAAAACTTGTCACGCACGTCTGCGAGGGTAATTAGTCTTGTTATCGGCCTTGATTAGTAATTTTAATGATTCAAAATAAAAATAATTAATCAAAATACCGAGCGACTCTACCGGCTCGATTTGTAAGCTATATTTCGACCAAAATATCATATAGTCAAAATATCTAAAAGTCGCAGCACGAGAGCATTTTATCACTTTTCCTCGTATTAAAAAAATCACAAAAAGAAAAAAAAAAATTAGTTAAAGCGGGGATCGAACCTCGGTTCTTCACGACGACAGTCGGGTGCTCTGCCTCTAGACCGCGAAGCTGAGTTTGGAGAGTGACCTAAACTAGGTATACATATAATATTAGCTAGGCTCTTATAGCGAAATGATCACGGTTTTTCGTGACGGTCATGAGTCGGTTTTACTCCGGTCCTCGAAAATGCATGACGCGCGTAAAGAAGTTTCACTTCAAAAACTTACAAGTGTAAAGGCAGCCATACACCAATGAAAAACTTTGAAAGTAATCTTCCGTAAGGCATCTCGGACGTATCCGTCACTGATGCCTCGCAATGCCCCCTCTCGTCGATACTCAATGTGGCTAGCCCGTTTTCCGCAGACCATCTGCATGATGTCTTTGGACACCTTCTGGGACTCAGACCCCGCCGCGAAGAGAGACTGCACCTTCTCGAAGAGAGTGGAAGTGCTCAGCTTCGTGCCCGGTTCCGCACTCCAGTTGACCAGCTCCTGCAAGGAGGCCTTCAGGAGATCAGCCTGCAGGGAAAGAGCATTGGTCAGGGAGCCGCAGAAGGAGTCCGTTGACGTACTGGCCGATTCCTCCTGAGCTAGGCGCTTCAATTCAGGGTTCAATGCCAACATTGAGAAGAGAGGGGTTGCGGCATACGACTTCTGGATCTCGAGGTAGCGGACATTGTTCCAGTTGGCCGTCCCCAGATGCTGAAGGAGCTCCACTTTTTTCACCCTCCCTGGGTCGGCCGATGGTATCTTCGGCTGCTTTAGGTCAGTTGTCCACTCCCCGAGATCCAAGTCACGAGACGGCTTATTCGGATGGACGAGTCCCATTCCCAAATCTCCTGCCAATTCCTCCCGAAGCGACGCAGGGGTGTCCAGGGAGATGCTGTCCTCGTCATCGTCATCCGAGGCGCCACGGACGGGAGCCTCCGAACGCTTTTCCAGCAGCAGACGCAACATTTCCTGCATCTGGGACATCTGCTGCGTTAATACGTCAATTCGCGGGTCGGCGGGAGCTAATTCACAAACCCTCTGCCTCTTGGCTTTGCCTTCGCCGTAGACCCTCGGACGCTTCCCCCGCGTGTCCGTGTGAATCACCTTCATGACTTCCGCCCTCGAAAATTCGGCTTCCCCGCTCTCGGAACGTTCGGAATCCGACATAATCACGAAAATACAAAAAACACTAAACAAAAACACACGAAACTCTATAAATCGCAATTTTACGGAGTTCGAACAGTCACACTGTTAATAACCTCGAAAAAAATATGTAAATTTTGCGCAAATACTGGAAAACAGGTTATTTTACGGTATTTGATGTTTGTAAACAAACCAAACGTGTTTGACCTTCGCAAAATAAATGCTAATGAAGCTTGAAATTATAGCGTCACTAGTGGCGTCCCACTACTGGCGCCGCCTCAAGGATGCATTTGGAACTAGCAGGTGACATTGGCGGGAGATTTAAACTAAGAATTACACACGAAATTGGTAAGAAACGTCGATTTGGCTGCAAAATGGTAATGTTTATCTCACTTTATAGGTTTTAAATAAAGCCTATGCTACATAATATGAAATAAACATGCAACATTTCCACACAACATAGTTAATAACGTAAAAAAATGACAGATGTAAAAAGAGAGCATGTCCTATTTTCCACACTGAAAGCATATGAACATAATATATAATGATTGCGCCCATTAGAGTGTTCCAAGTCCTAACCTCTTCCAACTCAGTCTGCAGGCGGGCGCGGTGGGGTGCTGCGGGACGCAGGGGCGCGGCCAGGTGTGATGTGAGCAGCGCGCGCAGGCCCGCCACGCTGACGCCTTCATCCCCTCGCGCACATGCCCGGCGCGCGTGGCCCAGAGCCACTCCGTCCAGCAGGCTCCACGTCGGCTCCACGGGCGGGGAAGGCGGCGTGCACAGCGACGGCAGCATTCGGATCAGCGCGCCGCCACCTTCTACCTGAGGGACGCAATAAGGTCAAACTATTAACAAAGCTGAAGCATGCCAGTTGTAAATATGCTGGAACAGATCCTCTAATCCGTGGTTCATGCACCATGTAGATTTAGCCTAGAAACCAGATGTTCTGCAAATCTTGCACTACAGTGAAACTCCCTTATGAAGTTCCGGTCCCTTGAAATTCCATACAAAAACTAGTGGCGAAATATACTTGAAAATGTCCCTTTTTTCCAAAATATCATAAAATTTATCACTTTGTTATTATTACCTGCCTCACATTTAAGAGGTTTTAGAAGTTCGGCAGTAAAACCACTATAAACCGAAACTAGTGTCTAACATTGCTGAAGCAGATTATGCGAGTTACACGGCAGTGGCAGCTCGACATTTTTGTGATTGCTATGATTGAAAAAATACTGACTAAAAAGGATTTTTAATTAATTTTAAGTATGAAATTTAAAATACACATGTAATACAAATAACTAACCCCTGGAAAACTTCTTAAGATAGTTTCACTGTACTTGGTTTTAATATAATGCATAATTCTATTGATAGTCCATTCCTCCTGGAATGCTATGGCTTATACTGAAAACTTCGGCCGTAGTCGTCGCCACGATCTGTTCAAGATAACATAGGGCAGAATAGATGTTGTAGCAAAGCAAAGCACGACAACAGGAATGGTGCTATTGAACGTCTAAAAGTCTTGTACTGTAAATGGATAAATAATCATTGAAGAATTATAAATATGTGGCATCCGTTCCATCTACACTGAGAAATATTGAAAATGTTCCCAAGCCAATTGACTACAAGTGCCAGTAATTCAATTACCTTTTCTGGCGAATCCACCAGCATTCTCGCTACAGCCGCAAAGTGACTGGTCTGCCTTTCACACGCCGTGGCGTGCAGCTCCACTGCGCAAGTCTTCAACAGCCAGCTGGCAGCAGACAGGTAACTGGCGTCTTCTTCTGGCGGCGAGCGCATAGCCCCGACATGCCTCGCTATGAACTCTCCACAAGCTCGAAGATACCGCAAAGTGGGGCCCATCGTACTCTGTTTTGAACACAGCATATACAACAGCTTGTAGCACGCCTCTTCCAGGTTTGTCGATTTGAAATCGTCGGATTCGGAGGATATGGAAGCGTCCAAAATGCCGATGATGGAATGCAGGCAAGTTCGTGGAAATCCCATTATACCGGGCTGGTGGAATGCCGTCTTTGTGATGTCTTTACTCAAATCGAACCCTAGTAAGTAATGTGATAAATTAGGTGGCGGGCTGTTTAAACAAGTCTGGAGCAAGTTGATGATAGATTCTTTCGTTTGTAACATAACCGTGCGTGTGGCGTCCTCTTCCGCAGTTGATTCTTCTACTTCCAAACATTCTACAAAACCGTGTCTTATCTCTGTTTGTATGGCAGTATCGAATGTTAGAATGCTGATTAATTGTTGGGAAGCGGAGGGTTGGGAGGCGACCATCGTCAGGACGATGACGGCGGCGCGAGAATGCTTCTGTAACCAAGAATTATATGTCACAAACTTGGCGACGTTAAGCATGTGATCGGGTTTTCCACTTCTCGGGTTTATTCCTAATAGTAACTTATTCAAGCCGGTGACGAGAATTGAACAACCGGACTTTGTCAACTCGGACATAAAGCTATGCTGAGTGACGAGGGTGCGTTCGAGTATATTCAAACAGCTCAGAGCTGAGTTTTCTAAGAACTCTTTACCGGGGAACGGCTGGAAGCTATCGAGTAATGAAACGCTTTCATCCAAGATTTCCAAAACCAAACGCAAGAAGTCGGACTGTGTATTCATCTGCAAGGCGATGTGGAAACCTGGCGGGGGGTTCATTTCATCTTGTTGGTTGTGTTGCGGGAAATCAGCCGCAGTGGGTTCGTACTGATTTATGAACTTATCGAAAAGCGCTAAACAGAGTGATGCCATTTCCCACTTTTCAATGGGATTTTTGTACGAACGTGTCGGGAATCGTAAGAACACGGAGTTAATTATGTACGTTAAGTACGGATCAAATCCGGGCTTCCTTGGTCCCGCTCCTAGAGTTCTGGGAATGCCGGAAGTTGAGAGGGTGTCGAATAGCTGGAGCAGAGCTCTGGTGAGAGGGAATTCTTCGTTTCTGGCTTCCACTTCTTCCAGTTCGGTTTGCACTCCGCAGGGGAGGAAACTGCGGGTGGATGGTACGGTATTGATAAGTTGGGCGGACTCCAAAGAGTTCCAGATATACATGGCGGTTTCTGAACTCATGCCTAAAGTACCGAGTGTGAGGACGAGATCCGCTTTCAGAGGAATTGGGATGCTGCAGCCGACGAGTCCTGAAAATGACAAGGTTGACAGGTTAGTAACCGAGTGGATAAATGGATCGGGTTCCAGACGTAGTGGGTTCAAATTTTCTGCTAGCTAATTTGTAGGTGTCAAAATCTCCCCGAATAAGGCAGATAATTTTATTACATAATATTTATGTATGTTACCAATGAGCACAGGAACGGCAGCCCAGCCCGTGTGTCCACAGACGGCCTGGCGGGCCGGCCCATCATTGGCCACTATGGCCCGCACCAGCTCCAGCACGGCCCGCAGTGCCGTCACCTCCTCAGAGCGAATGGAGCGCCTCACGCTCGTCATGCCCGTTATGCCGGCGCCGCTATCCTGCCGCAGGTTACTGGAAACAGTTACAGTTTACTTTAATTAACTGAAGGTATAAGAACAAGGACACGAGACACTTACAGCCAGTTAGATGGGTCCACAGAGCAATTGGAGTTACGATACCCAGCAATATGCAAACGCTATAGATATTGTTGGTGATAAAGAACACTTTATATCACTGTTATTATTCCAATCAATCCCAATCAATGTACAGAAAGACGCCTTGGCCCTAAGCTGTTGCTCGATGAGAGTTTGAAGTTAGGAGAGAAACATTTGATTCTATACTGAAAAAAACAGGAAGTTACTACTATCGCTCTATTGATAAATCATAGTAACAACAGAGACATCAATTGACAATTAGTTAAATTATTTGTGAGCAAAAAGTTGATATCATAGCTTCAAACATTTTTTTTAACCTAATCATTTGTACAGATCTTTTAAATTAAACAGTTGGCAGGGAGGTTGGTTGGTTGGTTGTGTGAATATCTCACCTGTAGTACTTGCCCAGTGAGGCGAAGATGTGCTGGAAGCTAAGCTGCTGGGGCGCGTGCTGTGCCGGGTTGAGCAGTGCGTGTGCGCGCGCGGCTGCCCCGGGCCCTCCCGCCAGTGAGGCCAGGGCGTGCGCCCAAGGACACAACACGCGCGCCGGGCATGGCACCAGCGCCGAACGCACAAACTTCAAGAGGGACACGCTTCGCGCAGCGCCCCTGGAATCATAATTAAGAAGTGAGTTGACATAGACATCCCCATATTATATAGAAATTCGACATGTCTTCCATAGACCTGTAGGAACTATAATAGTTGTGTAATATGGTGTATGCATTTGGTAAATGTAAGGAAATGACTAAACGCATGAAAGAGACAGCATTATTGGGCACATGTAATAAACATCTTCCACATCTTTACCTTCATATCTTAGGAGTTAGTAGTTATTAGTAGTTATATGGTAGTACAAATTATATTAGTTTACAGTCTTAGCTTATATGTTTTAAAAGAAAATTAGCGTGTTATTAGACATGTTGTAATTTACTTCATTTTTATTCTTGTAGCGACATGATACTTGCAGTACGGGTTGCATTCCCGAAGCTTCTAGGCTGTAATGCGCGCAGCATGTATACGCCGCAAGTCTCGATGTCTGGAAGAATCCAGGGGGCCTACTCTGTATCTTTTGAAACTTTCCTGCCGCCGGTTTAGCTTTTTCTGCCACGTCACAAACCCGTATTGATCCTTCCCTTACGGTGTTAAAAAATTAAACGGTAAATAAATGTATTGCGGAGGAATACCTCTGTGTTTAGAATAACTCTGTGTTTTTAGTATATTTGCAGAGATATTTTATTAATCAGAAACGATGTTCAATCAGTTTACAGCACCGGTAAGGATAAACCACGAACTTAATGGTTTGTTAACCCGAAAGATAGAGAGTAGGCCCCCAGGCTGCAATGCGCACGGCCTGTATACGCCGCAAGTCTGTAATGCGCGCTGCTCTTACTTCAAGTACGTGTCTCTTTCCATATCTTATAATATTATGCATAATTTTTTTAATTTCTCTTTGTTGTTTAGCATCCTCATCTAGCGATAGATAAACCATAAACTATGTCAGCATTTTTAACTGGATTGTTAACACTTACGTGCTTTCCAATGCTAATTTTATAAATATATCATGTTTAACCCTTAGCACTCGAGTGCCGCCATAGGGGTGGCATGCATGGTTTACTGTATTACGGGTACCGCCGCTATGGCGGCAATAAAATAAAGTCTTGGTTAAGTTATATTGGTTTTTTTTACATTTAAATATAGTTTATCCAGAATCATATTACCAAAATTAAATAGTAATAAGTTAATTTTACCAATAAAAATAAAAAAAAGTTTTTTTATTTTTATATATTTAATTATATTTCAATTCAAATGATTTATTTTCTTAAGAAATGCTTTGAGTTGGCGGTATGCACAAACCAAAAAACTTTCGAGTGCAAGAGGTAAATAAATAAGTGTTTTCAAATTCCAAATGGAAAGAATTTTAGAGAAATGCTGTTTCACATATTATATGATCCACAAAGTTTCACTAAAACACACGGATTGTGTAAAACGTGCCACATGCTAGTATGAAAGTCTTGTAATGGTTAAAATCAGCCAGAAAGGAAAAAGAGGAAGTGAATGGCCAATGACTGTATGGAGCAGGCATTGCAGACTAAGAGATTTCATTTTATTTCATAGACGATTCACCTATTACTATTTCCGGCAGCGATATCATCCCAAAAACAACAGTCAAACTTCTCGGTGTCAATTTAGATTCAGACTTTTCGTTTAAAAGTCAAATAAATAGGACTGTAAGCACCGGTTTTTTTCACCTAAGACAACTCAAGTCTGTCCGAAGAAACCTTCCTACAGAAGCAACAAAACTACTTATCAACTCTTACGTAGTCTCACGTCTCGATTACTGCAACGGCATTTATGCCAGCCTTCCAAAATATCAAATTGACAAACTTCAATCAGTGTTTAATGCAGCAGCACGGCTCATAACCGGGGTTTCAAAATATTTGCACATTTCAGAACACCTTCGTAAACTTCACTGGCTCAAGTGCCCTGAAAGAATCCAGTACAAACTGTGCTGGATGGTGTTTAAATCCATCAATGAAATGACCCCACCCTACATCTCTGAACTATGCGTCCCGGAAAACACTGGTCTGAGGCAGTCAACTCTTAGATCAGCAACATCATCAGCTGTAGGCAGACTGATAGAACCTAAGCGCAAGCCAAATACTAAGTTTGGTGATCGCGCTTTCGGAGTATCTGGGCCGAAGGCTTGGAATAAACTCCCTCCGGAACTAAGATCAATAACAAGTCCAACAGAATTCAGGTCTAAACTAAAAACTTACCTTTTTAAGCTGTCGTACCCTTAAATTAAATATACCATTCCTAAGAGAAAGTCCAGTTATATTCAATTTTCCAATTAAGTTCTAAATCCTGTATCTAAATTTCGCTAATAAACAATTAGATAATGTTAATTAAGTGTTAATCTCAAGTAACCTACCAGGTAAGTATTGTACTGTATATTATTTATTTATTTTTTCATGTTCTCCATAAAACGGTTATACACCAATATATCATGGAGAAGATTACAAATGAAAAAGTTTACAGAGGCAGTTTTACTATTTTGTGACATATGTTAAAAGATAGTTACTGAATTGTCTGTAGGTGACATTGAAAATGTCGATGGCTAATGCAGAATCGTTAAGCAGTTGAGTCGCTCTGTTTATTGGTGCGTTCTGATAGGCAGAAGTTCTCGCTTTCGGAGCATATAGGAGTGCATGGGATCTCCCTCGAGTATAATTGTTAGGGACATAAAAGTTAACCTCTTTCAACATAGGCGGATTGTGTATTGTACCAGAGATTAACTTAAAAAAGTGTTTGCCTAAAAATATTTTTCTGCGGGCTTCTAATGTATTGAAATCGAGCATTCCTGTTAAGAACAAGGATGGATACAGGAATGGATAGTATGTATATTCCCTCATATACAGGTAACGCATAAACCTTTTTTGTACTTTTTCTATTTCTAAGATATGGTTTTGTTCAGAAGGGGCCCAAATAATGGAGCTGTATTCCAGGATGCTGCGGACAAGTGCTTCATATGTTCTTCGTATTGCAATTCCATTAGTAAATGATCTCGCATTACGAAGAACAAATCCAAGCATTTTGTTGGCGCGGGAGACAATGTCAGATATGTGGGATTTGAAAGAGAGATTTGCTTCGAAGATCACCCCAAGGTCACAAATCTCGTTTTTGCGTGTTAATATATCTTTGTTAATATGATATGGGAATAGAAATGTTTCTTTGGATCTTGTAAATGTGACTACACTGCATTTCTGGATGCTGAAGGGTAGTTTATTTAATTCCGACCATTTAGAAGAGAATCAAGATCATTCTGCAGAAGAATGGAATCGATACAACTTTTGATAGATCTGAAAAGTTTGATATCGTCGGCAAAGAGGAGATATTTTGGGCGGTTAATGGTCTTGCCTATATCATTAATGAATAAAAGAAAGAGGAGGGGTCCTAGATTCGATCCTTGGGGAATCCCGGAGTTAGTTTTGTATTCGTGAGAGAACTGGTGTCCGTAACTGACATACTGACGACGATTGTGTAAGTAGCTAGCTACGAAAGCGAGAAAATCCTGAGAGAATCCGATGTCACTCAATTTTATTAGTAAAATATCATGGTCGACTTTATCAAATGCTTTTTCGAAGTCTGTATAAATCACATCGACATGTAAAAAATTTTCAAACGATTTATTTATATAGGTGGTGAGATTCATAAGGTTTGTTGAGGGTGATAGAGTGGGGCGAAATCCATGCTGATTCTCGGTGAGTGTATGTTTTGTTTGATTATATATTTGAGAGTAAATTATGGTTTCTAAAAGTTTTGCGGGTGCTGATAAGACAGCTACAGGTCTGTAATTATCGATTGCCGATTTTTTGCCTTTTTTGTGTATAGGCGTGACTTTTGTTAGTTTCCACATTTCAGGGAAGGTATTATTACGAAGTGAAAGGTTAAAAATGTGCTTTAGAGGTTGAATTAAATGTTTTGAGTATCTTTTGAGTATGATGGGTGGTATAAAATCTGGACCGACAGAGTATTTAGGTTTAAGCTTGTGAAAAGCGGCAACAATATCATCATCGATAATTTCGTGAATTTGAACAGGTAAAGCATTGTGTGACGAAGAAGCTATAGAGGAAATGTCAAGTTTGGGAATATTGTCGCTGAATACTGATTGAAAATAATCTGCGAAACCTTCTGCGATTTCAGAATATCCATTGTATTGATTTTCATTAAAGGTCATGCCATAAATAGTTAATTAATAACATAGATCACTGTAGAAATGTATTATAAGTTTGTACAGCGCCCTTGAGGTGATTTTGCACAAAAACGGCGCTATACAAGTCATCCAATTATTATTATTATTATTAATAGAAATTATTATTGAAAAATGGTTTGTAAACTCATGTAAAACGTGTTTATACTAAAACTGCATTTACAAGTGGCCAGAATTATCACTTCATCATGCAATGGAATGGTCAGGCCTCACTGGAGAGCACAGATAGATACCTGTACGCTTGTGTGTTGGGATGATCCGCCATGGTCCAGTACTGCAGGCGGAGATTAAGGGGGTCCTTAGCGTAGAGGCGCGAGATGCCCAGCAGGAGAGCCTCAAAGTGGCGCGGCAGAGCTTGAGGCGCCTCCAGCCCTTCCGCTGCGTATTGTTGCGCCGTGCGCGCTGCCTCATCAGCCCTAAAGGATGGATACATATTTAGTCAAAGGTTAGGTTCTAACACAAGTTGGATATGCAGGATTATCTATTCTGTGTGTTTTGGAAGAGCTACGCATTCACAATAGGCTATATGCCACATAGACATAGGAGAACTCAAACCTGGAGAAACTTATGCTCACTGGCAAAGTGTTTGGCAGGACAAGCAGAAGAAGATCACAGATGCGTTAGAGTGATCAAATATCACCTCTGTCCGGAATTAGAGAGTCCTTGAGGAGTGGAAGAGCCTTGTTCGCCAGGGAAATTGGAGTGAGGATCACAATTCCCAGTAATGAGAAGTGTTTTGGTAATAAGAAGAGACTTGATTGTACTAACTTCAGTCTGAGGTCCATGATCTTGGAGTGCATGTGGACAATGAAGTCCGTGTAGAGCGTGTGCACGCGCTTCATGTATAACTCCTCCTTGAAGATCACCGGGCTCAACAAGAACACCTCGTGAAGGTATTCAAACACCTAAAACCAATTCACACAGGTGTTTACATGCACTACTAACAAAAATGTGTTCTAGCGGTAGCTACTAGAATAATTCATAGTACATCGAACGCTTCCAGACCTTCCAGAGCATATACCATAAGTACATATCTAGAATGAAAACGAAGCCGCCAATTTATCTTGTGGTTGTGAAGATTCTCGATTCAACCAGGAGCGTGTGCCCTATATAAAGCGGTGGTACATTGTGGTACCAAGTCACTCCTTGTTGTAGGAGGGAGGCAACACAGAGGCGGGAAAACCAAGTACAACACAAAGCAAAACAACAGCCGAGCTGTCAAACTCAAGAATGAGACATAGACACGACTTGTTCTCATGACAAATGTCAACCATGTACAAATGTAGGATGCGCGTTTAGCGTGTATCCCGACTATGCACCGGTGCCGAAGAGATCAATGATGCTAAATACTGGTAGAATAAAGACAGCATTCCCACCTGACAACTGTTCTCTAAAGATTGCAATCTGTTTATTAAGATAGGGGAATTTAACAAACAGACCGCCCGTTTCTGCACAGAAACAATCGTATGTTGGGGCTGCAGACCAGAGGTGGCTGCTAACTTCAACAGTGGGATTTGTAAAGGGCAGCAGTTGTGTACCATTCAAATATTTGTGGGCCCTGCACAGTACGCTCAGTTTCTGAGAGGCTAACTTGACTCTGACTTCTATGGAGAATAACTGCCTTATTGAGATTATGAGTGAGCGGTAGAGCATTATGGCTTACCTTCATGGAGATGGCAGTGTCAGCCGCCATCTCGGCCCCATCCATCAGGCCGGCCCCCGCCGCGGCCAGCGCCCAGGCCAGCAGCGCCAGGGCGTGTGTGCCCGGCTCGGCCCAGCCCGCAGCCCCCCCGCGCCCCACTCCCAGCTCCTGGCCTAGGGCCGGCAGCAGCTCGGGGTCCGACACCACGGGCAGCGATTGGGCCAGCTCTTCTCCATCCTCGCGTCTGCAATCAATTACATTCACAAACTCTCAACTCATTCTAATTCCCAGTTGAGTCGCAATTATTGTTGGTAGCTTGGTCGTGCATTAACCCTTGGAATGCCAACTTAAAACACAAAGCAGCCCGCCGTGTACCGGCTGACACTATTTTGGTAGAAACTGTTTTGCGCAAAATTATGTTTTTGTAAATTGTATCATCTTACCAGATAATGTGTTCACATATGTAATTATAAAAATTGTATTTAACTATCCTATATGGTTTCCCCAGAATAGCTACATATATTAAAGAAATATTTCTTTCTCTCTCTAATGTTACATAAAAAAAAGAAAAATGAAGATTTTATTTTTATTTTTCCAGCTACGTAAATGTTTGCTCCTGTAAATAAATTCAGTACTACGACTTTTGAAAATTGGAATTATGACATTTGACACGGAATTTGGATGTGATTTTTTCAAAATAAATTAAATATGTTTGCAAGTGATGAAACGACAAGATTGAATAATATTAAGGTACATTAATTTCTTGCCAAGCGAATAAAATATATTTTAGTACGTCAGAAACATTTTTTAAGGTTCAAAATACCATAAAATCGAGGCAAGAGCGGTGAGTTCCTAGAAAATCCGCAATGGATATATGTACATACTGGCATTCCAAGGGTTGAGAATGCCAGAAAATTCGGAGTGCTGAACTGGAGGAAAGATATCTAGTGGCCTGCCCCAGAAACAGTTGGGAGAAACAACTCCAGAAGTTGTGCCTGCTGTGGACGGAGATCGCTAAAGTAGCGCTTTACAGATGCGACAGGTCCTCGACCCGAATAGGACAAGGGGAAGAGACGTAAGATATTGTGAGCAAGATTCACAATATCTGCTTTCTACCCGTCGAGGTGGGATGTTGACATTATAGGTTTCTGGAGTAAACAAGCAAGCGAGTACCTGTGTATCACTGACAGATCCACACTATACAGCAAGGCCATCACGAGCGCCACCTGCGTGTGATCGGGTGCGCCCCTGAGGTCCCCCGTGGCGGCTCTTTGCCTCAGCGCAGCCGCAAGCGCCACGGCGGGGGCCCGGGGAAGCCCCGCCTGCGCGGCGAGGCAGGTAACGGCCCCCGCCAGAAGGGAGCGGGTGTCGCGCATCAGGCGCAGCACCTGGCGGCGGTGACGAGGGCCGCCCAGTGCGCGGTTTCTCTGCAGGATGTCCATCTGCTGATTGGTGTCCCATGTGTCCAGTACCTGGGATTCAGAAAGGTTGTCTTAGTTTCTTATACCACCGAGGTACTTGTATATGAAATAATTGACAGATATCTACAATATCAATATTTTACTTAGGAATTTTCATGGACAGTATTAAAATGCGTTCAAAACTTCTAAAACCTAGTTGTGCACACTGCACATTGCAGTGCACCTGAAGGAAGTCATGATTTCACAGAACTGCTATTGTAATTGGTCGGATCCCGAGGGTTAACCTTTTCAATGTTAAGCAATGATTAGCATACCAAATAAGTTTTTGGTCAACTTGTAACATATGTAGATTAGTGAACACTTGTTTAAGGAAAGAGAAAGTCAGTACCTATTATGAACAGTTTAATGCGCAGGGTGTAATTACCTCCAGGATGTGCTCCACTATTCCATCAGCGACCAGTTTGTCGATATATTGCGTCACATAGTCCACCACCTCGTCTCCGGCCTGACAGCTCCACAGGGTGCCGCGCCGCGCCATGCACAGGTTCTTCAAAGCCATGGCCAGAGCCTTCCTGCCGTCGTAATATAGCAACACCTGTAGGATATAATATTTACGTATATACAGTAGAATCATTACAGAGATCCTTCTTTGTGTAATTCTTTGGGTGCGTGTTACCTGATTTTCATTTAAAAGTTTAATTTGAAATAATTCTATGAAACAACATTTAGTATTTTAAAATATTTGACAAGGTTTGCAAAAGTTTTAATAAATATTTGGCTAGCTTTAGACTTGTAAGTTTTTTCGTAAATTTACGACTTCTAGCCAATGGGCATATTGCATTTTGAAAATCCAATATGCCCATTGGCTAGAAGTCGTAAATTTACGAAAAAACTTACAAGTCTAAAGCTGGCCTTTTAATGTAAAAAAAAGTGAAGTGACAATATCCTACAAACCCCGGTAAAAATAGCCATATAATGATGTATGTGTGTCAGTGAAAACCATGGTTTTGTTTTGCATCTTGGTATGTGGAAGATTAAATAGATAATAATGCATTTGGCATCAAGTTTTCACGCTGAAAAAGACAGGAAACCTTTGCACGACACCAGATGTTCAACAGATCCTCACAAATTCATTTGTTTTAACTCAAGTTGCACAGTTAGCCGCGAAATCTAGATTTTGATACACATTTAATATCAGTTCAAGTAAAATACCCACCGCAACAAGGCCGCGCGGCAATCCAGGATGGCGTGGCATCTGTCTGACGGCGGTGCACAGCAGCGACAGGCAGAGGTATTCGTTGAGCGCGTACATGTCTGACACGATGATGACCTCATCCACCAGCGCAGCTGGCAGGATGGTATGCGCGCCGTGCAGCGTCACGCCCTCGCATGCGCCGCGCTTTATCTCTTCACGGGAGGCGGGGGATTTGGGCTGCATGAAATCAAAATACATATTCAATGTTACAGTTGGCCTTTTATGGGTCAAGCATTTTACCTCAGTTAACAGTCATGCCACGCTACGCTGTAAGTGGTATAACTCCGTAGATAAGCTGATTCTGAGAAACATATTGCACTTCGTGTTACGTTTGAATCCGGGTCCAATAGTGAAAGCACATACTAATGTATTGTCATTAGATAAATCTAGTTAGACAGATTAGTTTTTGGGTTATTATGACGAAGAAAAACATAATATAACTATTTTCGATTAATCTTTACTATGAATCGGTGTACAATTTGAATATGAATAACAAAAAAATATGATTTGTATAACTTTTCCCTCGAGTAGAATTAAAATAAAATTGTTAAAATATCTTAATTAGAAATATAAGTGTAAAGTACTTAAAAATGTATTTTGTCATTTGAAATGTATGAACGCATGTAAGAAACAATTTTATGGCTAAGATTATCTTTGAAAGTATCTTTCAATTATCTTTTTTCTTTTGTATAAAAATTATTCACAAAATAAATAAAAACTATTTTTACGATAAAATCATCATTTCTGGACTCCGTTTGCCAAACGATTTTTATGCCTATTACCGATATTCGTGGTTATATAAGGCACACTAAGAATATACACATGTTTCGCTTCCTCCTTCTTTAGCCAAAGTTTCGGATAGCATTAGTGTCCATCATCAGAGCAGATATTCTAAATGTTGGGACATAATAACCCAAATATGAATCACAATAATACTTTTGGATGTGAAATCATATCCTACATACACTGATACCGCTCACAAAGTGTTTTGTTTACATTGTTTTTATATATACTGCTAATTATGAAAATTGATACAACATAAACAAATAGCTTTCCATCCGACTTATGGAACATTGATACGTACACTATAGTCATTCGATTCCCGTTGCGTGAAAAAGTATTTTGACCGTCAAATCACATTACTTACAGGGTTTTTCATAAGTGAGAGAAAATTCTGTCGATGTCTTCTCAATGCGGCTTCAAAGGGGGCATAGGAACCCGTTGTGGGCTTCCCGACGTACTGATTTACAATGGTAACCAGTTCTTTGTATGGCGTCCACATATCCTCGCTCTGGGTTCCTGTAAACATTCAAAATAACGCAATCAAACTCAGCTCCAAAGGTTCACCATTCAACAAAGCGTATCATTTTTAGAATATTCCTAATTTAACCGGTTTCAAGTTGCAATAAACTTATGAACATTATGCCGGTTACATGTAAATAACCTAAAAACAAACTTAATGTAACTAGAATTTCGCGATGAATTACCGTCAATCAAATTCATGTCGGTGTTTCTTTTAATTCCCAGGGTCGTTTTGACAAAATGTGTTGCGTTTATTAGAATTACTAATAAACATAAAAAGGCGCTATTTAACTGTCAAACATGCCCATGGCGCGTTTTGAAACGAGTGTTGCCAGCCTAATTTTGAACAATGTAATGTTGCTTGTCGGAATAATAATATTCTTGACACCGCGAGGTACCTACTTCTAAATAATCGCATTGTAACTAACTAACTAACCATCACGCCTTTCGTCCTCTCAGCTAGTAGCCGAGTGGACAAATGCCTCAGATTCTCTCATAGCACAAGCAACATTTTTCGCTTAAATAAAGTCCTGTGTCCTCAATGTGTATCATTTTGGCACCTAGCCGGGCATTTTTTGACCTTGGGCTCCTGTGGAAAATTTTATTTGTTATGTAGTGGTACGCCACTACTTCATTCGAATGGAATTCTAGAAGTTTCGGTTTTTCCAAACAAGCTTCTTGGATGTTCTTTTATTCTTTTTAATTTTGTTTTATATATACATAGCAACCAAATTGTTCGAGAAGCTTCTTCACCTTATAAAAGCGACAGCATGAAGAATCAAATCAGTCAGTCATCATCCAGCCGTCAGTTAACAAGGCTCAACGAGTGAGCACTCGCGCTCCTCTTATTCGCGCATTAGGACTACAATATTCCGGCTCTGCTCATGGACTCTATCGGGACATCATTATAGCATTTTGGCCCAGATCGCCGTCCCTGGCCAGCGCTACCACGGATTACAGCGCCCTGGTTCCAGCGTCTCTGACCAGCGCTTCATCCACGCACCATGACCACCACGAGGACACGAAGCATCCTCACTGGTCTACTCAGCTCCCACTCAACCGCCTACAAGGTCCATCGCACCTTCGGCCTTCCCATCAGCACTGGAGTACTGATTGCCAAGATCGCCAGTGCCTGACAGTCAACGAGTCCGGTCATCAGCGTCCGGCGTCGACTCACTGACCCGCGCTTGACCTGCCATCACCGCCTGCATCCGGAGAATACCTACTACATCTGTCCTACATCATCTCTTCATCACGGCAAACTGACTCAATAAACACTGTGACCTTCAACAACCTCTTTCATTCCGTGGCTCCTCACTAGATCCCCAAAGATATTTTAGAGACCTATGTTCTAAATATGTATCATTTTCATAACATCCCCAAAGATGATGTGTTATGCCTTGAGGAAGTAATTTTCTATCAGGGCCTCCCGTGTGGGGTTAATTAAAAAAGTTAAATCGGTCACCGCACCTAGGTTATGTCCCTAGTCTGGGGCCTCTCGTTACTCTCACATTTATTATTAAAAATATCAGATTTGTAGATTTGGCGCCACTGACAGCCATAGGTCAGTGACGGCGTAATGCATTCACCAAACATAATTTAGACCGGCCATTCTGCGGTTCCCAGAATGGAGGGACCGTCAGTTTTTACGTTTCCGTGAAAGTTTCACGTTTCAGTCCGCTCCGGTCGCCACTTGTCAAGTCACCAAGGAGCCAATGAGAAAGGCACTAATATGTAGCGCATAATAAATGACCCTCGACGTTTTCACTAGCGCCAGGCGCCGCGGCCGTTTGGCTCAGGGCCGGCCCTGGATACAACGACACCATTTTGTGATTTGGCCTCAAATTTTGATTATTTTCGCCGGCGGCGTTTTTTTATTACAATCTGCGATTGATAGAATATATAGAAACATAACTATCACTGGAGACTTCAACGCGCGATTGCCTCTCTGGTTCGACTAAAACGAATTTCGGATGGAAAGATCAATTGCTGTCGAAGACCTTATTGCGGCGCAAGGTCTGTTCATCCTCAATGAACTTGGCACGTTCTCTACTTTTGAAGCTGGAGGCGAAAGCAACATTGATCTCACTCTATGCTCAGGATCTGTCCAAAATATCTCAGTGGACGATTCACGAATGCGCGTTAGTTTCTGACCATAGACTCATAACCTTTTCTTTTGGCATTCCAAAGACAGAAGCTACACGGTTTACGTGGAACTTTAGAACCACAAGGGCGGATTGGGATAAATTCGGGGACGCGATAGGTCAATCATTAAGAGGTTTTCACGACGTAGCAATTAGGGATCCGGACAATTTGGGGATTTTTTCAACGCGGCAGTGGTATCGGCTGCTATCTGAAGCCTCTCTGGGAAGAACTAACCGTAATAAGTTCATTCGGATGCCGTGGTGGACACAAGAGCTGACTTTCAAAGCGCATATAGATATAGGAATCTTGGTGTGGTCAGGCAGAGCCGGTGCTCGACTGAGGAGGATATTGTCCTCGAAGCCCGATTAAACACGAGGTGCACATCGCTCGGGTGTTCTTTCGGCAAAGGGAACTGCCTGGTATATTTTGGTAAAAGAAGTGGGCCACGCCAAAGAGGAGTTCTACCAAATGTTGGAAATGTTCTTGCGTATGTTATGTGGGATGCCAGCAGGGGTAGGTCCTCGGACCCGACCTATGGAAAATCTTGTTCGACGACTCCTCTAGGTTACCCTTGTCTGAAGGTTGTACATCGGTCAACTACGCGGACGATACATTGTATTTAGTCTCTGGAGACAGTAGAAGGGAAGTTGAATCTAAGACTGAAGAAGGTTTACGAGAGATTGTCACAAGCCTGTGGGTCTCCTGATGAAGGGCATACTCAGCCGAGGCAGGAATCCTGTCCCTGCTTTAACCCAGGTGATGAATCCCCCGAGAAAGCTGTCGTACGATGACGCGGACTCGGTGCCCTTCCGCCCTGCCTCTGGTGACCCGATGCTCTAATATCTTTCCCAAAGGTCTTTGTGCATCTTTCCCATCTTTCTCATTACAGTTCGTCGAGGGCCAATCGGGAAGCCGGCTAAGGGGCACGTAAATCGGGTCCCGCCTGCGGTCTGGCTGACCGCTGAGTTCATTCTCAATGGGACTGCTCGGCGAAAGCGGTTTAGCTATCTTGGGTACTCAATGAAGCAAGTTCATAACCTTGTATACTTACATAAGTGATTTCAGATCTCCTTTTTCGTCTTTTACATTATCTCTTGTTACTCTTCTATTTTCAGATTATGGTGTCTGTAATATTATGTAAGTACTTGCATACTGCTTACTAACTCCGTAAGGGTCTAGAGCATTGTTTCCCATGGTGGCGCGTATAACGCCCCACCGGTGGGGTATAACGCCTCAGAGGTGGGGCACCACGTTTCAGAGATGAGACACGTAGGCATTCCACATATAAAGAAAGGGGAATACTCATCGGTCATACAAACAAATTTTAGCACCATAAGCGATTTACTCATTAAAAACGAAATCGATTGGATATAACTAATAGATGGGACCTAAGACTGAAATTAAATAAGTTAGATCCGGACGTAAAATTTCTTTGTAGCAAGCGTAACTGAATTTAATAATGAATATATTTATATGTGTGTGTTTGTACTAAATTTCAATTGTAACTTGTGTTTTATTATTGTTTTAATTTTTATTTTATTCTACTTAATTACATTTTCAATTTGTGTTTTGTAATTATTTCAGTTATAATATATGTATTAGAATAGGTTTTATTTAATTTCATTAGGGGTTCATATGTTTGCAAACATATTACAATATGATTTGAAAATTTACCTGCTGTTTAATGAAAAAAGATGCCGGTGGGGCATCTGACTTTTGAAAAGACCACGGTGGGGCATGGCATAAAGAAGGCTGGGAAACACTGGTCTCGAGTCATTAAAAATTGTAGCTTTGTTAAATATTTATTTCTTTTACAACTTCGCAGTATTACGCGCTTGTGAGACGAATCCAACATGGAAAACATATACTCCGATGTTGTAGATATATTAAGCTCAACAATGTTCCAATATAAGTTCGCTTCAATACATTTTTGACTTCAAATAGACCAAGCAGAGTTAAGACTCTGGATGTGCAAAATGTGGTTATATTATGTAATTACTTGGGTATAAATTTTCTGCGTTGTTTTAACTGTAGGTATTATGTCTGTAAAAGCCCTACGGGCTTTCAATAAATAAAAAAAAGACGACAACACAACTAGACGTGTGCGGTGAAGGAGAAAACCATAATATGTATCCTTAAAACGTCGTTGGGACAGTGGTGGGGTCCCCTCCAATGATGGAATATATTTAGGTAGGTACTTACACATTATTTTTAAGAGTTCTGAAAGAAAGATGTTAAAACAAAACTGGAACATAAGTTTTCGTGTTTAAAAAAATCGGAAATATTTTTATTGCTTTCACTTTTAACCTAGCGAAATTTCCTCGACGTTTTCACAGTCACAAGAACCAAAATAAATAATAAAAAAGAAACAAAATGATTATTAAAAACCGAAACACAATAATGAAACTAAATTCACTTTAATTTGCATCAAATTGTACACTTTTCTTATTTAATTTATATTTTCGTCATTTATTGATTGATTTCGATTGAAAAATATTAATTTGGTTTGTTGTTGATTTTTTTTGCCTACTGTAAAATTTGCTAAATAGAAGTTCGCATTTTACGAATTAGAACGAATTAATTATGTATGAGTTTTAAACTGTATTTCGTTAATCCTAAATAAATGCTTAGTTTAATTATAATTTCTTAGGATTAACAAAATTTACCAGTGTGCGTTTTGCATGAGTTTGCAGGTTTGTAGGTACTAATTAAGATTTCTAAATAATTTTTGATTAGTGGTTCGCCTTAAAAAAGAAAAATGAATGACATAAAAATGATATGATAAAGAAATATATTTTTTTTAATGGATTTCAATTCTTGCAGGTACGGCACACATTTTTATTATGCTCCTTTTTAACGCTTAAACAGGACTTTTGTTGAACGCGGGCTTCGCACGTTTAATAGACATTGTATTATAATAAAATATTTTCATTGGAACAATTAATATTGGTGTTTGTTTTATGCTGGGTGTGAGGTAGGTTTGAATAGGTGACACTGTGGTGGGTAATGTTATATGTTTCGTGAACACCTCACTGGGAGAACCTGTGCTGAGGTGTTTACGTGGTTATGATTAAATGGTACATGTATTTATGTGTATTGGTTTAATTTTCTTATATAAATGTAAGTTGGGTTTTTAATTTTTTTTAATGGTTATTATACATTGTTATTTAAAGATAAGGATTTTTTTTATTTATATGCACATATATATACACATATATACATACACCCATGTACACTTAAATATATGCATTCGTACACACATATAAATAAACACATGTATACATTCATACACACATACACATTCATCCATGATTATGTTTGGTTTGGTGTTATAATGTTTTGTATAAAGTGGATATCTTGTTTTTTGATCCAGGCAGTGATCAGTTTTTTGTGAATGTTTGTGTATGTATTTCCCGTTAGTAGTAGTTTCAGAGTGGTGGGCATACAATTAAAAAGTTTTGTAGCGTAATACTGGAAGTGTCTTTGTCCGTGTGTGGTGTATGTTCAGGGTATTGTTTGTTGACGACATTGGAGAATCGTTTAAAAAATGCTAAGACTGTAATCTTTCAAATGTGGTCTACACGACCATCAAGATGATGACGATCAATGATTACTTCAAGATTAATTCAATTAAAATTAGAAGGTTATTGACTGATCTAATACGTTTACACAACATAATTCACGGCCATCTTGATACTACTAATGTAGTCATAATTGACTTAGTCAAGTTTTTAGTCATAATTGACTTGAAAAATTGAAATAAATGTTCCTATTTCACATTTTTTAAGACGCCACAGCACGTTTCACCGGATTATATTTAAAAATCGCCTATTTTAGCTCTCTGACCCAAATGTGTCGACTATATAATAAGATAGGGTGTGCTGAAGTAGACATTTTCGTCGATAATTTATATGAATTCAGAAAAAGTGTTCTGCTGTTGCTAAAATGTATTACTTGTGTATCTTTTTGGGTTTTTTTTGTCTCTTGCCTCTGTGTGTATTATTTATCATTTGAGTGAGCTTTTAATGTGTATTTGTTTTGTTTTTTAATATATATTTAGATGTAGGTAAGCAAATGTATTCTATGTCTATGTAGGTTTTGTAATTGTGTGTGTAGATATTCACAGAATTTTATAAAAGAATTGTTCTCAGGTAAGTGAAATCATCTGTGAAAATCCCAATATAAATAAATAAATTCGTTTCCGTTGTTCTTTTTTCGATTTTTGGTTTCTGCCGTCAAATATTCATTTTGGTGTCGTCTTCGGTACCTACTCCACTATATGAATTATATATTTAGAATGATTTCGATATCCCCATAGTTAATAATAATAATGTTTGGATGATTTGTATAGCGTCGTTTTTGTGCAAAATTAGTTCAAGGGCGTTATAACTAACTATAGACTAGTCGAACTATTTATCAATTTATGTCTAACAGATTGCATCCACCGGTTCGTCGATCTCTAATACAAAACTAGGGGAGACCCAGGCAAAGCGAATGTGTTAAGGGATATATTAAATAAAACACAGAATGTTTGCATAACATAAAAACTTTATAAAGTTTAAAGTTAAAAAAATGTTTGTCTACAAAAGTAAAATAAATGAAAAGGTAATACCTATTAATTAGAATTATAAAAATAATGTAAATTAAAAAACATCTTCCAACTTGGGCTCCGGGCAAAGAGAATTAGGAATCACAATCGTAGTAGAAGTAAGAACCATATCCACTATATTCGTGAGCACAACTTTTACACTGGCTGCATTGAATCCAATCCTCTGTTAATGGTTCAACATAATTTTAGTCACAATTAAGGCAAATCATTTTTTTTTCAACTTTTAGTTCACTGGTAGATGGGCCAAGTTTTTTTTTCTTAATGATTTTTTTTTTTCGAAGGTTGGCTTCATTTTTGTCTTTTTGTATGTTTTTTATGGGATATGTAATACGCAATTGCACATAATCAATCAACAAGTTCATTCACTCGGGCAAAGCGAATGGTCCATCCTATTCGCTTTGCCCAAGGCAGTATCAAATAACGTTTTGTTAAAAAATACAATGTGGTTGCTGTATTTCTTAACTATAGGTAGGAAAAAAATAAACATTGGATGAAATAAACTAATTTTCACATGAAATACATGGTGTCCGGAAACTCGTAGTACAAGCGGGAAACTGGTGAATCTACATCACATTTGGAGTCGATTTTGTAGTATATTTTTTTTTTGATTTGAGCTTTCGTTTTCGAGTAAATCGAGTCAGAAGTTGATTTTTTTTTGATCAAATTCTTATAAATTATTACTGAAGATCAAAGTACCCAACTAATTAAAACTATTTCAAAATTTAAAAGTAAAACAAATAATGACGAAAAAATTTGAACCCTGAAATAGCCGAAAAATATATTTTTTTGGTTTTTTTTTTATTTTCATAAAAATGCTCAAATCAAAAAACTTTATGTTTATTTGGGTTCCCCGTGTGGTATACATTCTCCAGTTTCCGGCTTGTACTACGAGTTTCCGGACACCATGTATAACCAAATAATAATAATCACAAATCCTCACCTTCGTTTATCGTATGAAAATTCTAAAAAAACGATTTTTTATCAAAAGGAACGTGCGTTTTTGCCAAACGACAAATATTCACTGTCATAGCCTCGGTAGTGATGCGGTTCACCGATTGTGAGACTATTAACGCATTCTAGTGGTAATTTTCGGAAATATTCAATTCATCCGCTTTACCTGGTACATTCGCTTTGCCTGGGTCTCCCCTATGTGAACAATGCATTTGATTCAAATCAAATAATGTACAATACCGTACTTACCTGGTAAGTAACCTATTGTGTTGGTATTGTATTTCTTCATACTTACGTTTATATCTTCAGCGGATGAAAATAATAACAATACTGAAGGTTTCATTCTTTATTTGAAACCACGATTGCCGACTGTACGCAATTCAGATGAATCCAAGTGTTTATTGTTCAAAACGGTTTTTGATTGGTTTCTCTCCCTCCTTCTATTGGACCCCCAACACATTGGACAAAAGGGCATACCCGCGCGATAATTCACGTCATTTCTACCTCTAAAACAACCACAAATAAAGCCTACATTTGATTGTCGATTTATCTCGCTAGTTTATCTTGCCCCCTTTGGAACTAAAACAGCTTAAAAAACTTAACTGCAAACGTTTATATTACTTAGTTTACATGGATCTAAGGCGTGTTTTCGCTTGAAATTTTCCCTTTACTTTGTCGAATGTTTTCAATTTCCAAAATGGCGTATGTTTTGAGGACATTAAGGAGTTCGAACCGTATGTCGTAGGGTTTTGGGGTATGTTTTGGAGTGTCAGTTCACTATGACGATGTTCGAATGGCGTATTTTAGCATTGGTGGTTGTTGAAAAGTTGAATTGAGTCGGAAAATCCGCGAAAAACATTCCCTAATGGCGTACTCCATAACGGCTGGCATGATGCGATCTAAATGCGGTTTGGGACTTGACTCAAACGAGGCAACAGGAAGTGGCAGGAATCTTTCTAAATTCATATTTTGTTTATTTATTTGTTAATTAACGCCCTTTTACACATGAATATTAAGAAATATACCTACGTTATTTATTATACATAACTGAATTGCTTCTTTAACAACATTTTATATTTGTTTAAAGATAAATTGACTTGGTATAATTGTTTCCCTCCATTAGTATTCTGGGCAAAAAGGTTTGTTTATAATGTGGGTTCCAGACAGGAGAATTGTACTCAAGTTTTATCATTGAAGAAGACAATACAAATAAATATAGGTAAACTAAACACGAACACAAAAAATTAAAAAGGTAGGTACCGGTGTCAACTGGGAATCGAACCCACAAGGAGAAAAATGAGTATTGCTGATTGTAAACTTTTGGTACATTCATAACATATCGGAACATGTGTTCTGTGAATACAATGACGATAGGTGTCACGTGTTCCGACATCGCCATATCATATTAGTGTTTTACTGAAATCTGTCAATTCATTCGCTAAAGATTCGTCACATTTGGGGGGATTCATCCTGGGTCTTACTTGAAGAAACCCATGTTGGATTAAAGAGACATATCAAAGAGACTAGTAACCTAAAACCTTACAGATATTGCCGATCTGTCATTGTAACTAGACAATCTCCCCACGACGGATATAGCAGTATTGCTCTTGCATTGCTTTATGACTAAAACCAAACATAGGCTGTGTGTCATTTTTGAAGTTTAGTTATGAATTTTACTGTGCATTTAATATTTAAAAATGGCTTACGCTGAGTGATCAACTAAAATAAGCACAGGTTTATTATCACATTCTTTATACATTTCTATAATTTATTTTTTTAAATTATTCATTTCGATATAAATTTTTAATTTTATAATAATAATATAGGACAATTTTTATAGCGCCGCTTATGTGAGATATCACCTCAGGGGCGCTTTACAGATGATGCAGGTAGATATTACAAAAAATATAGGTAAATATTACCAAACTAAATTGAAGTTAAGTAAAGTAAAATGAAGAACAGGAACAGGTGACATGAAGATAGAAGATGGAGACTCTGCAGCAAAAATCCTAGGTGGTGAAGAAACTGGACCAGCTGCTGCAGCGAGAGAGACTACCGCGTCCACCAACAGTGCCAGCACGAGGTTCGTCATCCGTTCAGGTATGTGTCTGCTGCTAATAGAGCGCTGACACAATATCCATCTAGTAGAAACCTTTTCTATACCTAATATAATAGGTACTATCCTATTACCTGCTTAGGTACTAATATTGAGACATAACCCACGAAAAGCTGCAAGACTTTTGGCTTCCTTAACATTTAAAGGGAGTTCATTGAACATTTTAAAACCTGAAATAAATATTTTTTGTGTTGCCAAATAAATTTGTCTTGGGAGGGCTAAAACGGTTCCAGTAATTTTAATATATTATTTGTATGGTTCGATTTAGGGTGGCCACAGCCTTTATGGACTGCACGCCACAGTTGAATAGGTAGGTACGCACATAACATAGGTAGGTATGCAAATAACATAGGTAGGTACCCACATAACATAGGTAGGTACCCACATAACATAATTAGGTACCCACATAACATAGGTAGGTATGCACTTAGCATAGGTAGGTACCCACATAACATAGGTAGGTACGCACATAACATAGGTAGGTATGCAAATAACATAGGTAGGTACCCACATAACATAGGTAGGTACCCACATAACATAATTAGGTACCCACATAACATAGGTAGGTATGCACTTAGCATAGGTAGGTACCCACATAACATAGGTAGGTACGCACATAACATAGATAGGTACCCACATAACATAGGTAGGTATGCAAATAACATAGGTAGGTACCCACATAACATAGGTAGGTACCCACATAACATAATTAGGTACCCACATAACATAGGTAGGTATGCACTTAGCATAGGTAGGTACCCAAATAACATAGGTAGGTACGCACATAACATAGATAGGTACCCACATAACATAGGTAGGTATGCAAATAACATAGGTAGGTACCCACATAACATAGGTAGGTACCCACATAACATAATTAGGTACCCACATAACATAGGTAGGTATGCACTTAGCATAGGTAGGTACCCACATAACATAGGTAGGTACGCACATAACATAGATAGGTACCCACATAACATAGGTAGGTATGCAAATAACATAGGTAGGTACCCACATAACATAGGTAGGTACCCACATAACATAATTAGGTACCCACATAACATAGGTAGGTATGCACTTAGCATAGGTAGGTACCCACATAACATAGGTAGGTACGCACATAACATAGATAGGTACCCACATAACATAGGTAGGTATGCAAATAACATAGGTAGGTACCCACATAACATAGGTAGGTACCCACATAACATAATTAGGTACCCACATAACATAGGTAGGTATGCACTTAGCATAGGTAGGTACCCACATAACATAGGTAGGTACGCACATAACATAGATAGGTACCCACATAACATAGGTAGGTATGCAAATAACATAGGTAGGTACCCACATAACATAGGTAGGTACCCACATAACATAATTAGGTACCCACATAACATAGGTAGGTATGCACTTAGCATAGGTAGGTACCCAAATAACATAGGTAGGTACGCACATAACATAGATAGGTACCCACATAACATAGGTAGGTATGCAAATAACATAGGTAGGTACCCACATAACATAGGTAGGTACCCACATAACATAATTAGGTACCCACATAACATAGGTAGGTATGCACTTAGCATAGGTAGGTACCCACATAACATAGGTAGGTACGCACATAACATAGATAGGTACCCACATAACATAGGTAGGTATGCAAATAACATAGGTAGGTACCCACATAACATAGGTAGGTACCCACATAACATAATTAGGTACCCACATAACATAGGTAGGTATGCACTTAGCATAGGTAGGTACCCACATAACATAGGTAGGTACGCACATAACATAGATAGGTACCCACATAACATAGGTAGGTATGCAAATAACATAGGTAGGTACCCACATAACATAGGTAGGTACCCACATAACATAATTAGGTACCCACATAACATAGGTAGGTATGCACTTAGCATAGGTAGGTACCCACATAACATAGGTAGGTACGCACATAACATAGATAGGTACCCACATAACATAGGTAGGTATGCACTTAGCATAGGTAGGTACCCACATAACATAGGTAGGTACGCACATAACATAGATAGGTACCCACATAACATAGGTAGGTATGCAAATAACATAGGTAGGTACCCACATAACATAGGTAGGTACCCACATAACATAATTAGGTACCCACATAACATAGGTAGGTATGCACTTAGCATAGGTAGGTACCCACATAACATAGGTAGGTACGCACATAACATAGATAGGTACCCACATATTATAGATAGGTACGTATATAACATAGATAGGTACCCACATATTATAGATAGGTACGCACATAACATAGATAGGTACCCACATAACATAGGTAGGTACCCACATGATTTTTGTAAAACCGCACAGGGGTCCCAACTGGGAATATTGTGGCGAGGAGAAGGAAATTTGAGATGGGAACACATAGCTAAAGCCTTTTCAAGCAAAATAGTTTTTGTGAATGTGATACTGAGATTAGGTACTCACCTATCTTCAAATCAAGTTATTAAATATAAAAATGGTTTAATTTAATGTTAAATAGTTAGAGATGGCGTCCCGGAGCTTCCACTTCCCGCTAAAATGGCGTGGGTTGTTTACAAACTGCGTCCTGTTACATTTCTATGAAGAAGCCATTATATTATGCTTTATGCTCGTTTACCACCCCCTCCCCTCCCCCCCTGCAGCCAGCAGCATCCCTCTCTGTTCACTCCTGCCCGCTCTCCTCTCCGTAGGTACAAGCTTAGAGTTCACCCCGTGACTTGCGCGCATAGATTATGATTTGTGGTAGTTACTTTGGCGGCCCTATTCCGTTGGTTGATATCGCTTCCTTATATTTAGTCCTTGATTTGTAACACGTTTATTAGTAAGGTTGGAAATTTATATGCCTTTATAAGGAACATGCAGTAGTAAACGAATGTGCTGTTTTTAAATGAATTCGCGGTTTAAAAATGTCAAAACACTTTCGAGCATGTAAACTCGGCTACCCTGACAAATCGGCAATTGCCGAGCATTTAATTGAAAGCGGCCATTACTTAGAATTTGTTCCCGAAATCGTGGGACGAATTAACATACATATAGTGCGCCTAATAATGGAGGCAATTGAAATTCATAAAAATCCCATTAATATTAATAAAGACGACGGGGCTAAACTCGATAATTCTTGGTATCCGATAATTGACGGCTACACCCAAACTAAACGCAGAAAACCATATTGAATTATACTGTAATACCAGCTTTTCGAGGTTTGGAGTTGCCTACACGGTATCACATCTACATACATAAGCACACACTACACCCCAATTTATAAAAATCTGCCCTGATGGTGGACACTGTAATGCTGTTTGAAATGTTGGCTAAAAAAGGAGGTAGCGCAAAACGGCATAATACCCCAAAAATAAATCACATATGCCACATTAATAATATTTATAAAAATTATAAAATACGAGTAGAAAAGTTTTTGAGTAAATTCACCTCAAGGGTGCTGGTGCTGCACAAATATTACTTGCTAGGATTTTTTATATTTAGATCCTACAGATCAGATCCTTACTAACATTTTATAAGTAGGTACTTACCTACCTTGTTGGTAATAATAATAAATAAAGATTTGTATGTATTTTTTCATCTTTATGTTTAGACAATAACAGAATAGGGGTGTTAAATCGCTTGTACATAAAAAGTGTCAAGATCTCATCCCTCGAAGCAAATACTCTGTTATTTTTGCGGAGTTACCCTTACTTTGACCACCTTTAACGCAAATCGTTAAGGACCCCGTCGGGTCAGCCAGAGTTTAGTTTTGGTTTAGTCAACAGAGGGCGATTATTCGCAGGTTAGTTGTCAATTTAGCGCGGGAAGTGAAACGTCATAAACATGTTACTAGGTATATTAAAAATGCAATTAAATTTAAATGTCCGACGGATAAATAATTATTAATATATTTAAATAAAAGATTATAACATGAACTAAAATAGACTAGAAATAAATAATAAATTATTAAATCATTTGAAAAGATTTTGAATGTCTTAATAAATAGTTTATAATCAACTTTGAATGATATAAACTTATATTTGTGTTTCAATAGAAAAACACGATGGAAAAATAGTACACAATAATATCTATGATATACCCAATGAGAACGCTTAAATATGGTTAATATTTTTTTGTAATACGTGTTTTGTTTATAAAACTTTGCGATGAAAATGTTTGTTGTGTTGTGAGTTTCCAATTAATTTGTGTAAAAACGATTATTATAAAATGTACCAAGACGGCCACAAGTCCTTTCTCATTAGAGATTTGCTCGGAGATGTGTTGCAAGGAAGGGACATTGACCAAGGTAGGTTTGTTTTACATGTTTATAACCTGATTATGTAATTAATTGTAGATTTCGCCTAGAATAAGGACTTGAGATCCTCTGTGAATATTCTGTAGTAAGTCACCGCAATTGCCTCGATTTTAATGGTATTTTGAACCTTAGAAAATGAAAATTGAAGGAAATAATGTACCTATCTTAATATTATTCTAGCTTGTCGTATCGCATATTTTATCTGTGTAAAAGCGCGTCGCAAAATTTCATATCAAATATCAGAATATTTCGTTTTATAAGTCACTAGCTGACTTGTATTAGGAGATAGACATATACCGCCGTAGATTTTTCTGTAGACCTTTTTAAGATATACAATTCCGATGAAGTTTAGCCAGCGTTACGACTTGATTACAAAACATCGACTTTTCTCTACTTTTTGTAAATGTAATTTTCACGGATTATATATACATATACCTTCCAGAAGAAATTCTCTAATATCAAAATCCGTTGGCTAGTTTAGAAGAACTAAGCGCACAAACAGACAGACATGGATGGCGACTTTATTTTATAGGTAGGTACTATTTATTAGAGATAGCACTGAAAACATCATAACACTTATTTTTATTGTTAATAATACTTATTTAACTGAAGATAAACGCAGTTGTGTGTTCCGATATAGGTATTATGAAAGTACTGATAGTTTGCTAGGAAATGGTGTGCCATCACGTTTTAACAGGATTTTAATATATCAGCCATACTCTTTTTTCCCGCGTAACAATCTCGGGAAATTACGTAGGATAGATATAAAAAATTAAATGAACACACTAACATAATATTGCAAAGTTATTACGAAAATAGTGTCGGTGCGCCGTTGTACGACAGGCGGTTGGGAAACTACATAGGATAGATATGTAAATATTTATATAAATATGTAAACACTAACATAATTTTGCAAAAACGCTAAAAATAGTTAGGTATTAAGAAAAGAGTTAAATTAAATACCTCATCACATCCAGTCCAAATCCAGTACAAATTCTTTTTATTTGGACTTCTTTATCCAAAGGTAATAAATGTAATTAAAATGTGTCTACTTTGCACTCTTTCAAGCAATTGCTACATATGGGATTGTGGGATGGGGAGGTTGTGCCTTCCTTGGAATTCTCCGTCCCATGATTTTAACTCAAAAACTATTGGTAAGGATAATATTCAAATGTCACCCGTCACGCCCGTCAGAGCCACTTTTCAAAAAATTTTAAACCCTAGTTATTCGTCAATTATACATTAAGACTATTCTTATATACATATGGAGAAAAAAAAATCACGAAAATTCACAACAAAATATTCACACCCGTTACTCATCACACCTAAAAGGTGTAATTCCTCCAACAAAAACAGCATTCGCCCAGCGACAATTCTTTTATATTGCTCCCAAGATATTCAATTCACTCTATCTACTAGTAGATACCAGAAAATCGGAAACTGAACATCTTTATATAAAAATATATTCAGAATTGGCTATTGGTAAAGGGAAGGAACTATTTCAAAGAATTACTGCTTTTATTCCATTCTATTCATATGTTTTCTTTTTATCTCTTTTTTTCTCTCTTTTATTTCTGTACATCTTCATTGTAATCTAAAGAATTATGGCTACCATAATACGGCATGAGCCCAGTATGGTGGCTGTAAACAACAAAAAACTGTAATCATTTAAATTTGTATGAATAAAGAAACACCAAATATATTAGACTTCGGCTTATTTAGCTCGTCTATTCGAGATTCTCTGGTGTGATGGTTTTTTAAATTTTATTTTTTATTTAACGGCCTAAAGTAAAGTAAAAAAGATACAATATGAATTAAAATAAAAAGTGATTTCTATTTTACTTAATATTGTTTTTATTTTATTTAAGTTTGTTCTTAGTAGGTATTCCTGTTCCGAGGAGGACTGTAGGTTGTTGTATGTGTGTTGATCATGATTTCCTCATCTTCTAATTTGTTGGTTCCCACAAACTAATAAATAAATTAAGCAAAAAGTATTGTTTGTTGTCTGTAGGTTGCGTTGGGGTTACTTCATAAATTTAATGATTTCCTCATCTTCATGTTTAGTTAGCCATAATTTCATGTCTTTTTCAAACTTTTCTATATCCATGGTGTTTTTAATTTCAATAGGAAGGGCATTATATAATTTTATAGCATGGAAATAGTGGTTTTTCTAGCCGAAAGATGTATTTAATTTTGGAATGTTTAGTAGATTTGAGGATTTCGTCCTTGTAGTGTAGTGTAGTGTCCTTGGTGTGTGTTGAGTAGTGCATTTTTTGAGTACAGTTTTATAATGCTGAACAGGTTAAATTTTAAAAAATATGTCTTGTGATGGTTATATGAGAAATTTTCTTTTTCGTCTTTTTTGAGATGATGAACGAGAATATTGAATGAAATATGGTTGCAATGGATTGATATTACGGAGGTCCCGGGTTCGAAGGCCGGTCTTGACTACTTGTTGTACGAAACACGGATGTAGGCAAATCATTCCACCGCCGAGTTGTTGAATACAAGAACGACACGTTCCCTTCATTCAGTATAGGTATTTGCAGTAGGTACGTTTGAACTCTGAAGGGTTCAGAATCTAAACTTTGCTTGAAATGGCTTTAGCTGTGTTTAATAAGCAGGTCCCAATACCCTACAATTCTCCCAATCCCTTCAGCAATATAACATACTTCAAGGGTTAGGAAAAACAAGGGGTCCACTAAAATATGTATTGTTTTATTTATTTATTACTGTATTAACGCCTTTTTTAAGGGCTCTTACATATGCATAGTAAATATTATATATTAATACAGTACATATTTATTATATATAACTAAACTACCTCATTAACAATCTTTTGTATTTGTTAAGTGATGTCCACTGACTCGGTATAGTTATTTCCCTCCATAAGTATTCTGGGCAATGAGGAATACATATGGTAGTTATCACCAGAATTTCTGCACTGAAAGTTTATCGATGCAAGCAATTCTGAACTATCAAATGCATCATTTAGAATTTTATATAGAAATACCAAGTCAGTGAAAATCATTCTGTCAGACAATTATTTAAGGATTTTCATTTATTTTAAAAGAGAGTTGTACTCATTTTAAACTCAAAACTTAAGAATTTATTTTGCATTCTATCAATAGCTTGTACCTACATGAATATTGCAATATCGTTTCCAGACGGTTATGTCACTATATCTTAAAATAAAATAATGCATGAGATATAATAAACGTATTTGAATGTTTTTTTTTACCTATTGCCAGGCAGGTATATACTTACCATATACCCCAGCTAAAAAGTATAAAGAACTACAGTCCCTTTTCTACTACTTTTTCTCAATAATGTAATGGTTTTCTAACTTAAATACCAGTAAATTTGTTAAAATTATTATAGTTCGTTTTAATAGTTAAAATAATATTCAAAGTTTTTAATTTTTCGAGTCTTCCCAAATCGCACCTAATCTGTGGTTTGTCTCTGTGACGTCACAAATCACAAAAAACCTACGTTTATTTCAACAGGAACAATATTTTATGTAGGGACGTCGAGAGTTGAGATTAAACCGCTTTTAATATTTTATTTAAAGCCCTATGGGCGTTTAAATAAATAAATAAATAACACCTTGTAAAATGTCATCATCTCTTCATGCCTTTCCCGTCATCAAATTAGGACGGACCGAAGAGGTAGAACCACCCTTTGAAACAAACGGTGTTAGAAAGAAAACAAATAAGCTATATATTCCAATATAAAGGTTAACCACACAATAATTAAAATGTAAACCTCCAAGAAATCTATGGTCCCGACCGTAATTTGAGAAAAATGTATGAAATTTTGTGATCATTTAACAAATTATTTTTATATGAAACGACAAAAAAGTGAGGCAGCAGTAATGTTTATAATACATTTGTCTATTAAAATTGAGGTGGCAGTAATGTTTATAATACATTTGTCTAATAAAATTGAGGTGGCAGTAATGTTTATAATACATTTGTCTAATAAAATTGAGGTGGCAGTAATGTTTATACCTAATACATTTGTCTAATAAAATATGTGTTTTTTTTGGAAATCAGTAATTTTAGTTCAGTGTTTAGACGAAAAAACGTAATGTGAGCCATTTTAAAAACTTTTTATGTTTGATTTAAAAAATTAATTAATTTAATTTTTTTTTAGGTTTATTTCTAATAATAAATTTGGAAGGATTATATCATCAAATTTCAAAAACAGTTATTGGATTTTGGATACATTTAGAAATATCGCATTTATTTGGATTTTATTGAGAAGCGGAAATACACGAATTTCTGGCAGCATCTTTAACGGACAATATGCCAGACGCCTGATGGGTTAAACTTGTAGGGGAGACCTGTCCAAAACCGTATAGCTAAGGCAGAAGCTCTGTAGTTCAGTAATTAAAAATAAGATAAGGTTGATAGTAATTATTTTTATTAATAAATTTAATAAGGAACAAAACATAATAGAAAAATTTACGAACATCTTATTCGTAAATGTATTTAAAAAAAAAAACCTCTAATTTTTCCGGTTTTGCCCCGGGGGGTGGGTAAAACCGTATACCATATACAGTTTCTCAGTTTTGTTGAAAATATGCACTATTTTGTTGGATTCCGCCAACTCGAATGCTAAGCTTCGAAGATCTTTGTAAGTTATCCCAAATAGGCGACGTTCCATGGTAAGAACGTGATCAACGAGTGATTTCGGCACTCCGTAGATTTCTGATGCTTTTAGGTAACCCATAGTTCCTGGGACGACACTCTCAATGGCTTTCCTATTTTTTTCCGTATTCTAGTCTTGGCTTGGAGTTTTTCTTTGGTAATTACGAGGCATGATGATAACGTCTGTAAACACATAAAAAAATGCTTCAACGAAAATACTCCTGGTCAAAATCGTATACTGGCCGGTTTTACCCCGTACGGTTGTGCCCGAGAAATTTTTATTCACACATTCTTTCACAAATGTTAAACTTTTAACGACAATCACCAAAATGTTTTACTTAATCAAATTTGAAATATACATAATTATAGTATGTGAGATGTCACTCACCTGCAAATGATATAAACTTCACTATTAATTATTTCAATAACCGTAAAATTAGATCAGATAACCGAAAAACTTTCTGCTGACTTGCGTTGATTTGGGGGCTTAACATGGGCGGAATGCGTGGCGGGAATATTTAAAGAAATAAAGCTTTTATAGAGAAATACGGTTTTACCCCGGTATACGGTTTTGTACAGGTCTCCCCTACATTAATTATTTATAAATTGATCACAATGTGTAAATATTGTCGTATTATTATGTTGTAATGTCAGCGAAAGAAACCTAAGTATTTATATTTATTATAAACATGTTGTAAGCTATTTTATCTTTATTTAATAATTGATAAAGCAAACACATTTGGATCTTTAATAGTGATCCTATTATGCCGCGGGTTGCTTCCGACTATTTCTCCACCCGCCCCAGCGCGCACCCTGCACGTGTCCGGCACGCGCGGGCACGCGGCACTTCAAGTGGGACGCCGCATCTTCCGCATTGAAGTTAGTCGAGCAAAGGTCCTCGAGTCTTTTATACAATCAACGATCAATGCTATAAGGATGGATGCGAATCGACGATGATTGCTGGGTTGGTTTGAATAATTACAATTAGTGAGCGAAGGTTTTGGTAGGGTTCTTTCAGATCAGGAAATGTTGTTATAGTTAGGCTTTTGGGATGGAGAGAAACAACTGCATTTTGAAGAGATGTGTGTACTCGGGCGACCACCACATTGGATAAATACATGGATACATCGTCAGCTAATAAAAACCTCAAGCGTGCAGTATTAGGTGTTATTGGAGCGGAATGCTCCAATTGCGCCTGTACAGGGCTGGCCCTGAACATCGGGAAACAACATACAACCCTCAGTGAGTATTGGCCACCTTGCATGTTGACCGTTATATTTCAAATTTAGATGCTGTCAAAAAATCGGAGAATTTGTGTGTATTTTTGCATTTCAATAAATTCTAAATAAATGGGATATTTCTGAACGTATCCAAAAACTAATAACTGTTTTTGAAATGTGTTGAAATTCGCCTTAAGATACAATTATTAGAAAAAAAATACAGTGAGTGGCAAGCCTACGCACGACGGAAGTGAAACTTTTATTATTCTTCTCTCTCTCTTTTTATTTCATTCTCTCTTTTTCTCTGTCTATTGACATATTTATAAGTAGCATATGATAAAAAAAATTAAAAGTTTTAAAAATATGGAATTCGAACCCGGGTCCTGCATAACGAGTGTCGAACGCTCTGCCTCTAGACCGCGAGGAGAAATATTTCGCGCGACGCGGCGTTATCGGCCTTGATTAGTAATTTTAATGATTCAAAATAAAAATAATTAGTCAAAATACCGAGCGACTCTACCGGCTCGATTTGTAAGCTATATTTCGACCAAAATATCATATAGGTACCGTAAATTAAAGTAAAGGTAAATTAACAAATTTATGTAATTTTTTAGTACATTATTACAAATCGTTGATAAATAAAAATAATTAATCAAATTACCGAGCGACTCTACCGGCTCGATTTGTAAGCTGTATTTCGACCAAAATATCATATAGATACCGTAAAGTAAATTAAATTTAAATTAACAAATTTATATAATTTTTTACTACATTATTACAATTCGTTGATAAAAAAAAATTAAAAGTTATAAAAATATGGGATTCGAACCCGGGTCCTGCATAACGAGTGTCGAACGCTCTGCCTCTAGACCGCGGTTATTACGTATTCGACCAAAATATCATATAGTCAAAATATCTAAAAGTCATCACTTTAAAAAAAAACATTTTATCACTTTAAAAAAAAATATTATTAAAAAAATCACAAAAAGAAAAAAAAAAAAAGTTTTAGCGGGGATCGAACCTCGGTTCTTCACGACGAGAGTCGCGCGCTCTGCCTCTAGACCGCGAAGCTGAGTTTGGAGAGTGACCTAAAGTAGGTATATAATAGTGGCTAGGCTCCTATAGCGAAATGATCACGGTTTTTCATGACGGTCATGAGTTGGTTTTACTCCTGTCCTCGAAATTGCATAACGCGCGTAAAGAAGTTTCACTTCAAAAACATATATTTTTTAAAATATTAAAAGTTTGAAATCAAACATAAAAATATTTAAAAATGACTCACTTTACATTTTTCGTCTGAAAACTGAAGATTATTGAAAACAATTATAAACATTACTGTCACCTCACTTTTGTGTCGTTTAAAAAAATCACAAGACTTCATAAATTTATCACAAATTGCGGTCGGAACGTTTGGTTTCACAGAGGTGTACAATGGAATTATTCTAACTCTATATTTGAATATAAAATTGGTATTTTTTATTTCCAACACCGTTTAGTTCACATTTTTAACTATGGCGGTAAGGTAAGGGAGACACGGTGATTTCTATGAGACCATATGAACTGTTCCGAAAACTTAATTAACAATAAACCAAATTACTATTGTTTGTTAAAAAAAAACTTGTTGATGGCGGTGGTGTAAGCCTCGGTATTACCGTATTTTTGGTAAAATACCGTAATGCCTATTGTATGGTATTTATTTATTTAGAATTAACGGCACATGTGTCATTTACACATACATGATAGTTATTGACAGACATAGTACAGTATAGGAAAAAAAGAAAAGAAAAATTACAAGAATACATAAGTGAACACGACAAAATAAAAAATTAATGAAAAAAACAACGTATTTAATTTAAAGAAGAAACAGAACCAAAAATCTGTTATGCATGTGACCTCATTCACAACTAAAACCTTTTATGCAGTGACCTCGTTCACTACTAAAACCTGTTATGCAGTGGCCTCGTTCACTACTAAGACCTGTTATGAAGTGACCTCGTTCAATACTAAAACCTATTACGCCGTGACCTCGTCCACTACTAAAACCTGTTATGAGTGACCTCGTTCTCTACTAAAATGTTTAGTACAGCTTTTTACTTCAATATAGGCATATAAATTATTGATATTGAATATTGCTAATTTATTTAGAATATCTTAAAATTATTCGTAATCCGGTTAGAAACGGGATCGCAGGCCCTTAACGAATTAATTTATAGGTTTCCTAATATACTTTTAGTACAATACCAATGTACTGTCACTGTGGCGGAACACGTGTTCATACAAATCCTAACGTTTTCGCAAATCGTCATTATATATACCATGAGTGAACACGTGTTCCATTATTATTACGAATTTGCTAAAAGATTATCAAGAAGTAGCCTGCAGTCCTGTTTTTAATAAATCAGCAATATTAATTTTTCTCCGTGTAGTAATTGGATGTATTTTGTTGTATTTGCTATTCAGATTTTCCATTGGTTCTTAAACCCTTTATCTATTATTTTGAATTACCGGCTTTAACCTACAGATAAGTAATTACCTTTGTTCTGCCATTTACTTCTTGTCAAATCTCTGCCCCTAATGTAATCCCCCTTTAGCGGATAAGTACCGAAAGACCCCTCAATCAAGAGCGAATTGTAACAACTTGCCCCTAATAATAGCGGACACTTTAATCTGTATCCTATTATCTATAATAATACACACGTATCTTTTAAAGTTTGTCTATGGTTTGCGGTAGGCGGTCGCTCACTTGAATAGCTTAATTGGCTGGCAGAATGGGGAATTTATCAATTAAGATTTTTAATTTTTCAAAAGGTTAATTAATAGCTAAGGAGCAGACAGATACATTTGTAGCAGTACCTACATTCCTACGCCAGAACTTTATCTTTCTAATACAAGAAAGTAAAGAAAACCTAAATTTTATTTGTTTATTCATCCCGTTCACCGATTAAAGGCATCCAAATGGGATGTTATAAAATTTTACTTCAGTTCATTTAAAATACTGTCTTGTCATTTGTCTTTTACACGTTAGAGGTGGTTTATTATTTGCTGACTAGGTATTTACCTACCCTATTAGGAGTGAGGATTGAACCCTAAAACGTCTTACTACCCAGGAAGCGGAACGAGCCAAATACTGATCGGTTAAGACCGATAATTACTAACAGCTGTAATGTCATCGAATTTCAGAGAAATGCGCAAATGTCCGCGTAATTGCGTGATCGTCAGGGGGGTATAAATATTGCGACGTCATATGTTTGCCTAACTATATCCACCAATGAAAAACTCTGACAATGTCTATGGCGGGTGAATTTTACAGTTTGCGATCTTAGAATCTATACATTACTATAATATAAAAAAGAAAAATGATCTATAGCTAGTTTGGGTTGCAAGAACAGGATGGAGAAGTTAGAGAATTATAAGAAGATGAGAAATTATTAGTAAATAGATCACACTAATTAATTATGTACATACTTTACCGCTAAGTTAGGGAATAAGGATATAACATGTTTTGTCTGAAAAGTGATTAAATTGATAGAGTGTAGAATGAATGGGTATTGTAGTTGTAATGTATTCCGTGTGTAAGGATCCATTTCGTAATTTGTTTTTTAAAGGAATGGGGTTGACTCACGGTTTTTAGGTTTTCAGGGATAAGGTTAAAGATTTTAGGAGCTAGGAAGAAAAATTGTCTTTGAGCTGACGTGGTATGTAGTGAAGGTACTTTGTAGTGACCGTTGGTTATTGTTCTGGTGGTGTAGATGTGTTGTAAGAGAGTTTTGTTTTTATATTTGAACAGGAAATGTATTAGCGAAAATTTTAGGTGGAGTTGTCTTATGTTTAAGACCTATGGAATAAACTTTCAAAGTTTTTCATATAATTAGTATAATAAGTAATTTTTATTATGATAAGTAGGCTCCGAATGAGAATTTTACTGTCTATGGTTTTGTAGGACAATTTTGTTTCATACAAAAAGCCTGAAGTTGTCAATCTATAGAAGTTGATTTATGGTGATCGTCATCGATGTCATTTCAGCTCGAGCGAATGTTGGGAAGTGGGTTATTTTACACTTCCAAACATTTGCATTCATTCATTTACGAAAACAAAAGTGAAATGGAAATAGATATATTTAAAAACAGTTCTACTGTGTATTATTATTACACGTGACAGTTGTTTCGCCTTCTGAAAGCGTTATGAAACTAACAGTTTGATAATGCCTTTAGAAGGCGAAATAGCTGTGATAATAATTACGAAGCAGAACTTATTTATAATAAACTGAAAAATATCTCGACTTCTAGTTTCCACTGATATTGGTAGAAATTTATAGGTAAGTGCAACGTAAAAATGACAGAAATGAAATGCACAAAACATGTAGATGTAGGAACAAACAGAAAAGATGTACCTACAAACTTTAACGAAAATTCCGGATTAATAGAACTACCTACAATCACTGTAGTTTAACAATAAACAACAATGATCACCCCGATCTGCCACAATCCTGCTGCACCCCTCCTAGTGCAGTATAGGTCCCTCCTCGAAAGGGTTTCGATTTGTAATTTGCTTCTCAACTTTGTCAATATTTTTTTAAATTTTCATTGGCAAACTTTTTTTGAAGGTTATTTTTTTTACATTAACCCTACAATGGAGGCAACGAGGAAAATAATTTCCTTCAGGTCCAATGTCTTTTTAAAGAAAGGAAGAAGAGGAGGTTCAGAGGAGGTATTTAGCGATCAGGGTGTGCAGGAATGACGGATGAATGATATTTCCCTCCCGCTGCGGCGCAAGACGACAGGTCAAGAGAGACTAGTTGGAGAGGGCAAAGGGTCTCCCCAAAGCAGCCTCTACCGATCCGGTAAGCCACGCAGCTGGTGGGGAGGCGCGTCCTGAACATACTCCAACCCGGGAACCCCTGCTCAATCACCAAATCACAACTTTGGGTGACCTATGTCATAGGTTTGGTTATCCAAAATATGGTGTAACGAGGCGGCGTAACCAAATTGAATTGGTCATACCCCATAAATGTAATATACCATTGAAGAAGAAGATAATACTAGTAAATCTAAACGAAACATGAAACAGAACAAGACACAGAAAAAAAAATAATAACGGTCACAACCAGGAATCGAACAGAGAATCTCTTGTCTTACCGGGACAGCAGTCTTAATCAATCGACTTAATCTCAGCCTGTGCGTGGGTAATATATTTAAGTTATTATATTATTGTACCTAGAAATAAATATTCATTTAGACTTTTATAAAACAATGTCAATACGTATCCCATATAAATAAAAAATCGGATGTGTTTATCCGAGACACTATGTGGGTTACAAACCAATTTCATTATAAACTTTGTGATAATTTAAAAAAATATGGGAAATATTAGTTGCAAGATGATATTGTTAATTCTGAATTTGAAATATGATATCGACAAATATGATGTTTAATAAACAGGTCCCAATGGTCGAGTGCTAAAGACGGCTGTCCCGGTAATACAAGAGATCCTGGGTTTGATTCCTAGTTGTGCGTTATCTTTTAATAAACAGGTCCCAATGGTCGAGTGCTAAAGACGCCTGTCCCGGTAATACAAGAGATCCTGGGTCAAATTCCTAGTTGTGACCGTTATCTTTTAAAAAACAGGTCCCAATGGTCGAGTGCTAAAGACGCCTGTCCCGGTAATACAAGAGAGCCTGGGTTTGATTCCTAGTTGTGATCGTTATCTTTTAATTTTTCTGTGTCTTCTTTAGTTTCATCGTTTAGATATATTAGTATTATTTTCTTGTTATTTTTACTCTAAATACTGTATTTAAAAAACAATAAATTGTTTAGTTGACAATCCCTGCTTTCAACTGTACTAACTGTTGTATTAAAATGCTAAACAGCCCTGTGATTTGTTTTAGGGGTGTGAAAACAATAACTGGGGCGCCGAAAAAATAGTATCTGAAAGTGAATAGTCCATTGTTAGATACTCTGGGGGAGACTAACTTCCGAGTTGTATGGATGGATTTGGGGACTGTAGGAATATAACCGCATTGATTTCAGACTTGATGGAAATCTTTCCCTGTGGTCAATTTTACGTTAGAAGAGAGTTTGGAGAGAAGCTTCCGTGCATCAATACAATGTATGTATCTTTTTCGAATTGTAAAGGAGGATTGGTGGAGGTCATAGGGGGGTGCATTGTGGTCACGTGACGTCCTAGTGAAACTGGAGGAGGGTATATTCTTCTATGTTAGTTTACCACATTCCTACAAGTCCGAATATTACTAGTGTTAAACAATAAAACGGTTAACTAGAAGCGGGCGAGGCCGGGTACAAATATGATATGTTTTAATAATCAATCCTATAACTCCGAAAGCAATGATTAACATCTCGGGTCAAATATTCCCGCTTGACACTTAAATTCAAATAGATTCCCTGTTTTCGAACGTATCTCGAAATTAAATACTCCCTTTGAAAGCAGATGAAAGATTCTTCAAGTTTTTGATATTACCAACGGACACTCTTGGTTGCGATGCACCACGTAGTGTAACATTTGGAATCGGCCCGCTAACAATAATAATCCATATGTAAATGGCGATAAGGTTTAAATTCCCGCTTAACACAAGCCTCTCCCAAAAGTTCAGGCACAAATATGTAAATGTTTTACGATCATTTTATAAAGATTTATTTTGTTAATTATACTATAAAACCTTAAACGAAAATGGGTTCTTAAGTAGGTGATTTTAAATTCTTTTTTTAATAGGCCAGATACTTAGACTTTTCAAAAGTCAAGATGTGTTTTTTCGCAGTATTTAATTAAAGCATCTTAAATATTTCTAAATCGTATTTTCAAACAAAAACACTTAGGACGGGTTGTTTCAAAGAATTTGAATAATTCATCAAATTTCGATGTTAATTTGCACGTTCTGTTATTATTTCAGTTGAGCGAAGCATCTGGACCATACTGATGTAATAACAGAACATGAATTGAACTTCCACAGAACCTGAAAATTAACATCGAAATTTGATAAATTATTCAAAATCTGTAAAACAACCTGTCCTGAAATTAGCATTCTTCATTAATTATTGTAAATATTATTTACCATTTTATACGAAACTAAAAACATATTTAATTAGACAAACGTATTGTTTTATAGAATTATTACAAATTATACGAGTGTCTATGGTAAACTTTTAAATGCAAAGATGAAGCTTCTCTCTCTGTAAATGTGTTTATATTATATAATATTATGTCTGTTGAGTTTTGTAAGGATGGTCAGACGTGGCCTCAGTGGATTTAAGCCTAAAAGTTTGGGAAACATATTTCATTATTAATTTAGGTATTTTGTTAAGGGTTTCGTGTAGTTTTACCTGGTAACATTGATTTCTTTACAGCAAGCGGATATTTATAACAATGGCTCCAGTGGTTTAGGGTAGGTACTATCCCTCCTGTCATTACTATCACAGCTTGATTTTAATCAGTCCGCCCATTGACTGCATTCAAGACACACTACTCCAGAGCACTCGATAGATGTATAGAAGTGAGGGTGTTTTTATATTATAACAGTTGGGGTAGGTACGGCTGTGGGTATGTGTGTTTGTTATGTCATTATTAAATATAATATTTATATTGAAGATGCACGTAGCAAGCCAATTACATAGCGATGTATCCAGATTTAGCCAAAGATTTTGGTTCATTCGACAGAATGACAGAATGAACACAAAACCCATTAAAAAAATAGAAAGCATTTGTATCAAAGTCAAGAAGCTGAAAAAAATTATATGAGTAGCAGAACTTAATAAGTCAAAATTAATCACCATACGTAATTTTTATTTACTTTATATTTAGTTTTTTCGTCTTTTGCCCAGACGGGCTTTTTCGTGGATTTTAAGCCCCCGCATACCCAAATGCTACCGTTTTATAACAAGTTTCTCTATAGCTCTTTAAGTTTTAAAGTTTAAAAAATGTTATAAGATAATTAATAAAAGTAAGCTCCGAAAATTATTAAAAACACGTTTTGTTCTGTTATTTATTTTACATGGCTTTTGTTAATTTTAGGAATTCAACTCTTTTTTCTTCTCTTCTCCATTTCCTTCCAGAGGTCAGTTTAATGAGGGTCCGATTTCATTTTTATTCCACTAGGCAAGGAATTTGAATCAAATTAATAAGTTTTGCCAGCTTAGGGTCTTTAAATTCTACTTTAATGGACCTGATTTTTTTTTAATTCTTACTGCCAAGACTGTAAAATTTCTTCTTGTTTGAACTCGCTATTTATGACATAAATCAAATATTCAACATGTTTGGCATACTAGGTATACGCCGATTATACATAAAAACACTACTAAACCACATTTTGACCATAAAAACAATATTAAACAAACACAATTTATCATTACTAGACCAGTTCAATGACTAAATAAAAGATATTCCATATTCAATGGACCAGTTAGACAAGCGTACAAAATAACTCTGACGGTAAACACAAAGCTTTGGACAAAGACAGTACAAATATATATGGCAATAAAAGTATTATAAAGATACAAAATTAAAATATGTATTAAAGAACAAAAAAGGCAATACTGAAAAAAACTTATTTACATAATAAAATCATCTGAACTCCTGTTTACTTTGGATTGTTGTAGACAGAACTGGCGCCCTCTGTTATTTTCAAAAATAACCGTTGAAGTTTTTAAACAGCATTCCCGATGAGAAAAAGTGTTTTTTTTTATAACCGAACATAGAATTTCTTCAAAAATTTTCAGCAAAATTCTTCAAATTTTCCCGAAAGAATTTTTTGAAAAAAAAGGAAATAACAAAAATTCACTTAAATGTTTTTATAAAAATTTTCCAAACCAATTTTTTTCGATTATTCCTATTTTCCCGTAAGATTTTTTCTGAAATTTAAAAATTTCCTGAAATGGAAAACTTCACATACTATCAAAACGATAAATGTTTTCATAAGAATTTCCCGACAAATTTTCTGAGCTTAAATTCAGAAAAAAATGAAATTTCCCAACAGGGAAAATTTCTAAAACTTTACGTTATATCAAAAATAAATGTGTTGTTAAAGTTTTACAAAATTAAAAATTTCCCAAGAATTTCCATTTCCACATGAATAACAATGTCGCTCTGAAAAGATGAAATAAAGAAAGACTTGGTTATTCCACAGCCGAGCTGTTGAGAGCAAAAAGGTGTTATGGTAGGTAGAATCCTTGTCGTAAACCCAATTGGGGTATGTTGTGAGAGTGGGGGAGTGGAGAAGGGAAGGAGATGGGGAGAGGAAGTACCCTTTCTTCATCGTTCAGATGTCGTCACCGTTTCGATTCTGAATGCGGTTCTTCCACTTGAGCGCTACTGAGCGTATGGCAGTTTGCATTCTGTTTAGTGCGGCCATTATGATGCGGCACATCGTTTATGAATAATACACGTAAGCTTATTAGGTCGGTTGGTTAGAACACCACGTCAAAGGAAGGGAGCCAGTCCTGTTCCGTTCAACAGACCGCTGATTGGCAATTAGAAGCCACCGCCTACCCACTACCACTGCAGGTGTAGGCTGTAGGCTGTGTACACTACACATGCAGTGTATACTGGTAGAGGATCAACACAATCTGTCTCATACATCGTCTCTTCTCATCTTCTGTCGGTATCACTCTTCACATGACCGTACTCAAAATACCTCTATGCATGTGTGTCGAAAATTATATCCATGTATGTGTATAAATAAAGAAGAGTGTATAGTAATAATAATAACAGTATTTAAATAGCGCAGTTTAGTGTCGTTTCACTCCAAGTGCGCTTTACTATAGCAAATTTAAAAACGGTAATTTAGTATTAGTGGTCGTGATCTTAAAATTATCCCTGCAGTGCGCCTTACTCAATACAGATCTAAAAAGTATGTGGCGGAGTTGCAGGATTGCTTTGCATTTTTATACATATCTACAGTTTTATTCCGAGATTGATGAAATTTTGCACACTTGACCTTTAACACACGAGAAAGGTGACTGTCTACATGATAATTCGATAAACAACCCAATCCACCCCTCTTTTCCCACCCCTTATGGTAGAATGTTCTTGATGAAATTTTGATTACTTGACCGTTCAAAATAAGAGGTGTTTCTTTCTTTCTTCTGAGATCCAGAAACTTTGCGTAAAGCCCACTCTACGCCGGAGACCTCTGCAAGTCTATACATATAAAGAAAAGTATCAGTGGGTATGATTTTTAGACAAATTTGAAGTTTTATTCCGAGATTGGTGAAATTTTGAACACTTGACCTTCAAAGAAAGGCATGGTCTATAAGAGGTTTCGAAAAACCACCCCCATCTTCCTTTTGCACATCCTTTAAAGCAGAAATATCGCGGGCAACGCCGGTGCTTTATTAAATTGCTTTATTCTGTTCTACAGGTATTTCAATGGAGCCTGCTCCAAGGAGCTAGCAGCATTGATTCCTGATGCACCGGTGCACGTGCGCGAAACTCGACGGACACGAACTGAACACCCGTTCATGGTTGACGTTGGCTTCATGAGAACGGGCCGTTTTTACGACTCGTTTTTGTGTAAGTCGGCTCGTATGTGGAACGAGCTACCGGCATCTGTTTTTCCTCCCTCCTATAATCCGAGCCTCTTCAAGGCCCGCATTAACAAATCCCTTCCTACAGCCCCTACCTTATTCCGCCTCACAACGCCGCCCAACCGGGTGGTGACATAGTTCCCCTGTCTGTACACTGCACAGGCAGGGACACTCTTGTGAGGTGTCACATAAAAAAAAATAATAAAAAAAAATAACTAACTGAAGTCTAGGTACTATTAAAAATAATCAGCCATTTTGTTGGAAAGGGGAAAGCAGATTTGACGGAAAATGTACAAAATAATGGAGGACGCTGAGAACATCAAAATGGTTCTATCGGAAAATAATGGTTCCATGACAACTCAACATAATTACAAGTCAACACACCTGTCAAAATTATATAAAATCAATAAAAGCTAAGTTGAACTGTCATTGTATTTGTCATTTGATTTACCGCTATTGAAAATATTTTGGATATAAATGTTTTTAGTACATTTGTACCACAGTCATAGACATATGAATTCCTATGTCTGTGACCACAGTAAATCATTGACCTTTAGCGAATAATGTCATATTATATCATATCAAGCGGTGTCATATGTCACCAACTTGGAGGAATGGCGCGGGTCGTGGTAGGGTGAATGTGTATTCGGAATATTATTATATTTGATACCTTCTTCCTCTGAGGGTTAACTAAAGATTTGCGGGCGCATAACTGGCGGTGATTACGGGGAACATCAAGAGAGGGACTCACGTCGGTCTAGTGGCATAATGAGCCACACTCGTAGCTTCTATTGCCCATCTTGCATGCAGATTAGAGAGGTGAATTTATTAATATGATAATGAAAGGGGAATACCTTCTTCCTGCCATTGTAAAGAATACATTCCGGACCAAGGATCCGGGTATTAGCACTTTCACGGGGACAATAAACTGTTGAGAAATGTCACTTTTGGGAAACAAGATAATGCACGGAGAATGGACGAAATGCGAAAACGTTATAATTATCACCGACTTCCTCATATTCGTACTTTACTGATAGTTTATCATGAAATCTGTCAATTCATTCGTAAAAGACCTGCTGAACGAATAGTTAGACCAGATTTTTGATAAATTAACAATATTTTATTTCAGTTAGTTTTATCTGTGTGTTATTCAGCAAAGCTGCGCAGTACACAAAGGGCGAGGCGTATTATTTAGTTCATCAAGTTCTACCACAGATATTACCTACCGACACTCGCCATATATTATTATCTTATTTTCACGTATGTACGAATAGGTACTTAACCAGACACTTGTCCTAATCGCCACTAAACTCGCCCGGCCCTATTTCGCCGAGGAAATATCCACTAGTGATGGGCATCCATCGAATCGTGCTCGAGGGCCCGTCGGAACACAAAACCAGGGGCTGATCTTTTGTCCAAAGTGAGACTCACACCAATGATTGATAGTGTCTTACATACACCTACGAGTGGGTACTGCTAACTGTCGTGTAGTCCGCTTGTTTTTGTTTTTTCTGCTTATATTATTTGGGCGGAAAATATTGTTATTTTATTTATTTGGGCGTTTCATGACTATATTCGAAGTTACGCCTTGCGGGACGCATTCAGTCTAATATCGTCGTTATTCTGCTAGTTCGGTGTCTCCAATTCCATTGTGAACTGGTATTATTAGCGGCTACTGCCAATAATTAACATCTCTTTCCATCCTTTATAAGTTCGGAAACTACCGCCACCTTTATTGATACAGGCCGTGCTATAGTAAATGAACTGACATTTTAAGATACCTGTTTTCGGACAATTTGCACTGTGTTTACCATGGATTGGTACTAACCTATACTAAGTATACTACTATTTATACTAACCCAGTCCACAAATCTGAAAACAGGTATCGTTAACTATCAATTAATTTTCTGCAGCACGGCCTGTATTAATAAAGATGGCGGTGCGCAAGCTCTTCAACTAACCGTTTTCGATTATTTTGAATTTGTCTAAATCGAATTATACCGGTTCGGATTTCGAAAGATTATTTCCACTGAAACGATAAGAATGTAAATAAAACTTGCCATTAATTTGGTAAATAATTAGTCTTATATAAAATACGACATCGTCACGAGCATTATTCATTTATTCCTAGAATTGCGGAATTCAAAGAAAACGTGCAACTTTCTTTTGTCTGCGTTTAAATAGAAAAGCATCATGGCGCCCGCGAGCCCCGCGGCATTAATTAGATGACAGTTATTCGGGCGGGAAAACCACTCGCACTCGCGGTGTTGCCAGCTTTTATGTCTAATCCCTTTATCTCTGGAGTGCGCGCTCACTGGGGAAGCGATTCGTTAGGAAAACACGTTCAAATGCTGTTGTGAAAACGTGGAATAAGAAGAAATCTAAAATGTAGAAAATAATATCAAATACTAGTGGACCCCGCAATGCTTACACTATTGCTAATGTCTTTTTTTGGGCGTCTCCAACTTCTTCCACCATGCACTACAGGATACGACAATGTTAACATAGATCTTTATTCTACCATTGAAAGCACTCCTGGAACTAATATGCATGAACTTTGAAATTTTCAGCGATATCGATCGACTAATTTTCGAGTTTCGACAGCACAAACATAAGCAGGATTTTTTTTAATATTAACTATATCTTAATATATATCTTAACTTTAAAGCAGAAAATCTGTGATTTCATTCTGGTCTCGTGTTGTCTCACGTTCTCCGGTTCCTGATTTCTAAAAGTGTGGTGTCTGCCTTCATACAGTCGAAGATGGTTGAATTTTAGGCCTCTAAAACATGCTTTGACCAAATATAAAAAAAACATAATAGGGTCCAACATCTTCAGCTAGAGGCGCTGTCAGATATAGAAGATTTAGTTTTTAGGATTTTTGTAGGGAGAATAGTAAACATATTTGTGGCTACGATTTAGTCAGGTTATCCCTTTAGGTACCTACTCAGACATTACTCTACCCCTCTCTGGTTTCAGAACTTACGAGTGGAATGTTCCCGTCCCGCAATATTAAAAGAATAAAAGCTGTTCCCACTTGACCCCGCCCCCCTCCCATTGTGCCGTGTGCCGTCTTGACGATACGTTAACGAGATTTGGCCTTCTCTATGGTCTGGCGGTTGACTTGTCTATGGTTTCCACAATTAATACAGTTTTCAGGATGAGTAGACGGTGCTTAAGGCTTGCTTTAAATGAGGGGAGTCATTTGAGGAAGCGGGGAGTTTTATTTTAAAGGAGATTTTCACGTCCGTAAAAAAAGGAACGGGTGCTGTTTTAACGTATTATTCTTAAAAATTAATCATAATTTATGGTTAATCATTCAATAAATTTAAAAAATCTTCCAATAAAAAATACATGCTGCCGACGGGAATTGAACCCGCAACCTTTTGATTGCCTACAAATTTAATCTTTTCAATTTACGTAGGTGTTTCAGGCTAATAATTATTGCTTAAAAATAATACGTTATCCTTTGTGATATGCATAAAAACCACGGAGGAAGGATAAAAAGGATCTTCCTTCCTCCGTGATAAAAACCTTGTGTCTTAAGCATTAGTGTATCATCTGTCAATATAAATAAAAATGTAAATGTTCGTTTGTTAAAAATCTTAAATCACCGATTTAAGTTCTCCGCCGTTGCATTTGAATACCTACTCGTGTGGTAAGTTTTTAGATTCTCACGGCCAAAAGCATTTTTGTTGTTTGTTTTTGGGGTGTTATGCCGTGTTGCGCTAACTCCTTCTTTAGCCGACGTTTCGGACATCTTCGGATCTACCGGATCTGCCCTGATGATGGACACTGCAACGCTGTCCGAAACGTCGGCTAAAGAAGGAGTTAGCGCAACACGGCATAACACCCCAAAAACAAACAACAAAAACCTACTCGTGTGTTTTATTTACCTATATTTACACCCATGAGGTGATTTTCTCAAGTTTAAAAATATAAATAATCCAATCATTATTATAATTATTATATAGATATCACTTGTGATGGATAAAAACATGATTTTTTTTAAAACAGCGCCATTTGTTGGCCGTAAAAGCAACACGCGCTATTGTATCCCTTTCTGCGCAGATATACTTAGCCAAAGCAACGCGTGGCGGGGTGCAACTAGTTAAAAATAATGATATTGTTTTATTTATGTTTCCCATTTACGTTTTAAAAATATTTAGTAGTAAATAATAGCCGAGAGTACCTATCTTTAAAAAGCGGTAAACTTCAGTCCATGAACCAAATGTTAACTTATTCAAATCCCAGCGAGGACACAAAAAGGTTTTTTTTTAGTTTATGTAGGTATTTTCAATGAGGTACATATCTATAAATAAATTATTGATTCGTTGCATGATGGAAGACAGAAGAAGATAGTAGGTGGGAAATTTGAAGTATAAACCTAATGAGAAATTCAACAAATTGTTTGAAATAAATGTGGCTCTATTTAGTAATCAGATAGGTAGGTAACTACGACACAATAACAAAATGTTTACGCATCTGCACCTAGAGGCACTACTTCGCTTGGGTGAAGAGAGGCGTACCAATGTAAAAGTCTTTCCATTTAAACATACGTTAAAAGTTAATTAAACGTTATTTGTTTCAAAATCGTATTTTTTTCCAGATCGAAGACCAGATAAAACCACAATGGAAGAAGACGCTTTATCAAGAAGAATATTCGGAGCTGCGACACCTATCAGTGAAAACTCTGTAGAAGATGATGACATTTCAGTCGGAGACAACAGCAACATTTCAACATCCTCCAAAGATCCAGAAGATCGCCGAACGCACCCCGATGATACCCGAATTCCCTCCGAGTTCAGTTTAAGCTTCCAAAATGGCCGCCGTGCACGCAACCACCAAAATGGCGGCAGCTTTGACAGTTATGCCAACCAAAGCGACGATCTGGATGACATTACGAGGAGGAATTACGAAGTTAATTTAAGATTGCAGAATTTGAATGCGGCTAGGGGCGTTTCTGACTCGATTTACGGACATTCCCTGGATTTGGCAAAGAGCTCGATTCAAAGTCATCTGCTGAACTTTTCTTCCACGACACTGAATTCACAGCAGCACAACTCCAATGATAATGAAGGTATATCTCACTATTTCGTTTTGGCGTGCTTTGGTCCTGCTTGAGAGCTCAAATCTAACCTCTCTTTCTATTGTCTTGGTATACCTAATACATATATGAGAAAGAGGAAGAGGCTATGTCAGAAGGCTGTTTGGCTTTATAATCTTGCGTTAGTGTATCTAGTAACTTCTGTGTCCAGCGGTTTTTTTGAAACATACCTTACCTATCAGATGACGGATTTAGTTAATATCGTATTTATATACCTACCTAGGGTTTTATCGATCAACCGTGCTAGATACCCTGAGATATAAGTCGTCATTCATTGCACAAGCAATATTTTCCGCTTCTAATATGGGAACGCAAAAAAGTGAAGATAATATTCACAATAAGTGCAAAATTTAATGAGCACAAAATGTCTCTTGACTACAAGCATCTCATTTGCAGCCTTATTATTATTTTGCTATTATCTCATCTGCCCAGATGATGGACACTGCAAGGCTGTCGGAAGAGTTGTTTAAAGGAGGGGGCGAAGAGTTGCTTTTGGCCATAAGAACCTTTAATCATCCCTCTTCTATTTATACAAACAATAGACGCAGCGCCGGCCCTGTGAAAACCTCCAAGGCGCAGTGTTAGGTATTTACAGAGCCTTGGTTACTTGGCTCCTTGGGAAGCCGACGCCTGGAGCGGACTGTTCCAATTTCGCATGCACATGCCCTGCTGGGATTCGAACCATTGACCTTCAAAACAAGAGACAGGTCATTGTCTACATATGATTAAAAAAGCCGGGCAACGCCGGGACTTAAGCTAGTATCCAATAATACTATTTCTTCCATTGTAAGCAGGTCGGGGCAGGAAGCCGCGGAGGCGCCGCACTGCCTTCACACACGCACAGCTGGCCTACCTGGAGCGCAAGTTCCGCTGCCAGAAGTACCTGTCCGTGGCCGACAGGGGTGACGTGGCCGACGCGCTCAGCCTCTCCGAGACGCAGGTCAAGACGTGGTACCAGAACAGAAGGTAATCTTATCCACTGGCCATCCTTCTTCACTCCCCAGACGTTCCCTTCCTGCGCCAATTCTATTACATCAGTCAGTCCACGGCTGCGTCAGTCTAAGACGTAGTAACAGAATAGACGGTTCTGTTACCACCTTCTCCACTAGATTTTGAGATAACTTGGAGCCAAGGATGCGTAACATGTACACTCCCTTTCAAAACAACAATAACTTGAATCGGATAATTATAGTCACTGAGATTCTGAGATATGATCTAGTTTATGAATACGTGTCGAATCCGGGAAGTGGAAAATCATGGGCTCACTTTGCGCGATCGTTGTTTGAGACATCCAGCTGCCACAAAAGCTAAAATCATTCTGGTACAAGCTTTAACCTTTCTTCTGTAAAATGAGACTAAGATGTCTATTTTTAGCTGGGTTATTGAAATTTGAAATTACCCCGAAAGAAACTGTCACTCATTTGGGCGCAGTTGCCTCCACACACCCGGCATCGATTTTAGATTCCATTCCTAATCCTGGGTGAAAGTGATAAATTTTTAATTAAAAAATATGTTTTAAACCAAAATACAAACGAGAAACTAATTAAATTGACTCATCTGGTTGACAATCTCATTTATACTAATTATGCTTGCCTTATGAAAAAAAACTCATATCGGTTTATTTTACAAAACTGGTTACATTAAAATAGTCTCAGACGAAAGGCAATGACTTTATGAGTAACGATATAACAAATCAAAGATATATACTTTGTTCTAGAACGAAATGGAAACGGCAGAACCAGCTTCGTCTCGAGCAACTCCGCCAGCAGGCCGGGGACAGGGGCCCGGGCCCCCCGGGTGGCCACAACCCGGGCCAGGGGGGTGGCAGCCCCGACGGCAAGGGACTGCTGGGGCCCTGCTGCCCCCTCCTATCGCAGGCCGCCGCCCTGTTCAGGAACGTGGCTTATATAGGACATGGCTGTCCGATGTAATCCTGTGGACATCAGATTAGATTTCCAAAAGGTGAACACCGCAACTGTGAGAGGACAACAAAATATCCACAGGAGTGGAGGTGGTTCGGAATTGTCTTACAGGCACCGTTGAAAATCGTCTTAAGGCGGGTCCACATAGATATGTAACATTTTACCATCTCAGATCAACGTATCATGAATCACGATCACTATTGTGGACGGGTGTGATGGATATTTGATATAGTGATACGGCCCGTTCCATCTCGAGCTTAGTTTTGTCCGCTCGTTAAAGGAGATATGGATTTTTCATCATGGGAATATAGGTTCAAGTGATGTGAGTGGCATTAACAATTTGATAAGAGACTGACATCGTACGGTGATACTATATGGTGATTTGATACGGTAAAATGATACAAATGGTGTGAACCCATCATTAAAGGTAGAATCTAGATGAAATTTTCGGTTGTAGGTAGATACTTGATGGAACGAGCTAAAACACGGATTTGTTAAACAAATATCATTTTAGTGCATTTCCGTTATCCAACTTTAAGTAGAAAAAAATATTTACCTGAATATTTCTAAGCCGGTTAAAAATGTACGCAATTGTGTAGCTCTTAACAAACAATAATTCTATGTGTCATTTTATTGAGTAGATACTTTTTATTGTAGAATTATTATTGACAGTGATCGAAATAGGTCGTAGGGCATAGATAATATAATAGAATTAGTTTATTATTATATTTAAACCTTTTTAGATGGAAGTAGGAATAATTTTAAAAAGTGTAAAAAGCATAATGTGTCCACATTTTACCGTATCAGATGAGTGTATTTGTATCACCGACGCATATCTTGTGGTGGTCCCCGTTAGTGATACGAATGATACCGGGCTTGAAAAGGAGCTTGATAAGTGCAATATTTTGTTTATTTAAAATACATCAAGCAAAAGATTTTTGATGTCACCATTATGAAAAACCATTTAATAATTTAAAAAACAATCCTGTAAATAAAAAACACTTATGAGTATAATATTTAATTTATTATTATAAACCTAAACCTGAGAATTGCTTAGGAATATAAGTTTGTTTTTTGTACTTTGATTCAAATGTTGGCAAACGATAATTAAGTACATAATATAAGACATTATATATTTTGTATGTTGCCTGCTTCAAAACTGTAACCATTAAAAAAATCATTGTTCTTAGATTACAAGTTATTTTGTAAGTGAATTTTGAGATATTTCCTTACTGATGAACTTTTGAAGTAGGTAACTGTAAATTACTGGTGTACTGTTTGGTTATCTTCTTAGTATGGAATTCACCTAAGATCGAGAGTATTCAATAAGTGCTTTGGTTCGTCAAAGATTACGAGCACTTTATTATCGTAAGATGAACAATGAATCTCTAGCGGGACATACGTCCGTTCTATCAGAGGCAGTCAGTCAGTTATTCTAACGATGGACGCAACTGGAAGTGAGCTCCATACCAAGGGATCGGCTGTACTCGTAACCATTCCGGTACAGCCGACATGCTATCTCTGTAAGATGATGTAAGTACCGCTATCTATGCAAAAAAACACATTAATAAGATAATAATAAGATCTCTACACTCTACCGACATCGGGTGGGTGATATCAAAACTATAACCAAATAACAATACTCCAGTAACTAATTACTTTAACATTTCAGTAATTTGTATAAAAGCAAATAAACAATAAAATAGCTGTCTCAAGATACTTATAGCCAGATTCAGAGTACAATATCTACGATGATTTATTAAATTTCTAGTCCATCTTGTCTCTCAAATAACAGTTTTATGCAATTGTAATTAAGTAGGTAAATACGTATCTACTAAAAACCTAGTCATTAATGTAAAGTCGCAATTATTGTATTACGTTATTAAAATCCAATAAATGGAAAATGTTTAAATACAAATGAGTTTTAATCCGCCCCTGGGACTTGTACTTGATGGTAGAAGCTGTGCCGGTAATTTTGGTGTTGTTTGTATAAGTTACCATTTGTCGCCAATTACCGGCGCGCTTTGACTAACCTTTAAGTCATGCAAATTATTGTTACACCTTACAGACTGCCTCCACGGACTTTATGAGCGTCTAGGGAAAATATTTAAAGTTTTTTTCAAATACAGATCGCAGTGTGAGAAAAAATTCTAGATTAATAAGGAACTCCAGTGAAAAGTATTATGGCTTAAAAATATATTTATTTTATTTCTTTATTTCAAGGAAAATAAACAGTCTTAATATTAATTTAATATACAAAGAAGGATGGGAAGAGAAGCAGACCAATTATAAATGTTCACAGATAGTTGAATTGGTAATATACAACAAAGTATGTAGTGAATGTAGACTAAAATATAAAAAGCAAGACTAAGTAACAAATTTAAAAGCCAAACTAAGTAACAAGTATAGAAAAGTATGAAGAAATGTAATAAACATATACCTATAATGGATTATACAAGAATATATGTGTTTATAAGTATATAGGACGGATAGAGTGGGAGACAGGTTTTGGCGTTGTAACGGGATGGGGACGAAAGGGTGAGGGAATGTTGCCGCGCAACTGAAATTAAAAAAATAAATAAATAACAATTTAAAGATCAAATAAGGTCAAATTAATTCAATACTCATGATTTCGTGCCATTCATACCTAAAATGTGGTACAATGAACTTCTATAACGACAGCAACTAGCGGTGAATATGTCAGCATGTATGTATATATTTGCAAGTTTTTTGTTGTACGAACTGCAGGTTCTGTTCATAAGTTCGTTTTGATTGGAGTTGGTGTCGCATTTATTAATATAGAAAAGGGTTTTCTGTCTGCTGTATCGATGCGGTGCGTGGACATTTATTTAGTTTATAATAAACGTTATTTCTGAATATTTACGTTTTATTATGCATTATCTTATGTAGAATTTTTAAATAGTCATTTAAAACGAATATTACACTGTCACATGAATGAATGTTAAACATTCAGGTGGGAACAACTGAATCTGCTGATTCCGAGATCACAACCATTCTACGTGAGTAATATATATATGGTCTACAGTGTATTTTTCTATCATAGTAATGCAGGTTCATAAACAGCGGTAAATTGTGTATCAGGTGCGTTCATGGATGTATTTTTGCACTTTGGTTCAAAACAATGACATTAGTGACGAGATACTAACAATGTTAAAAGCTGGTAATCTTAAGGATAAAAAACGTCTCAACTTGCATACAAATACAGCGACGGTTGAAAAAAACAGTAGGCTTTTTAGACTATAGATACGTAGATGGTGATGTTATATGTCAAGTCCATGGATTTGGTGCGGTTTTGAGAGACCCAAAAAATTGAAACTTTTTAAAATTATGGAATAAGTTAGAAGAAATAAACTGATTAGTTACTATTCTTTGGTCCGCAGTGGGCTGGAGAAAGACTCGGCCATTTGGTAAATCTTCACGGGGTGAAATGCTCCCTCATGTTGGAGAGAGTTCAGTTCAAATTCTTCCACTCCAGCAATGACTCCAGCCAACGAAAAGAAGAGAGATGTAAGTCACCACCCACTTTTTCACCCACTGCGAGAATTGAGATTTCATGTATTTGGAAGATTTCAGCGATTTCAAATATCTCGGAACGCTGAGGTCTCTATATATGTTCCATCATATATTATGTTATCTTCCTGCCAGGGAAGGGAGAATATATATCCGAAAATCGGTATCCGTAACCTGGTATACGGAAACTCGCAATACAAGCGGGAAACTGATAAATTTGAAGGCGATTTTGTGGTACAATTTTTTTGATTATTTTTTGGAATTTTTTGGACAGATTTGAAAAATATATCTGTCCCTAGAGGGTTAACATCAGCTGTTTAATGCCTTTTAAAATGCGTCAAAATGTAGACGGTAAAGTTTTCTTTTAACCTTTAGGTAAAATAATAAAAATTGTCGAAATGCTCAAATCTAGAAAAATATGCTCTACGATTTTCCGGACACCGTGTAGGTATATTACTTCCAAATAAAATCTCTTCGGATATAGAAGTATTTTCCCAAATTTTATCAGTAATAGGACTCTGGAATTTAACTTTCATTTTTAATAAAAATAAAATACTTTAACTTCAAATAAAAATACAATAGAAAATAAGTAATAGGTTTGTAAAGTATGGGTAATAAAGACCCATCCAGCGACAAAGGGTGCCTATTTAAGCAAACCGCCCGCGGCCCAAACTTGCAACCCCCTGCGGCACACGACAACCCCAAACCGCTGATTAGCGCCAATCAGGGCCGATTGTCGCGGGGAGAGAGCCTGTCATTACGCCGCCTAATTCTCTAAATCCCCGCAAGTGTCATCTATACAGATTTACAATCAATTTACACAATACCTCTCGACTACTAGGCCCTAAGATGTCGTAAAAACAAATTTTAGAAACTAGATAAAATTACCTTTTAGTTTTTTGTATTTTAAATATACTTTCTTGTATATGATTTTTTTTTAATTTTTAATTTTTTTTATTTTTTTATTTTTTTTTTTTATATATAAGTACATTTTTGTTTATTTGTTACAATATATGATCAATATTTCAGGACCCCTCTTCCATAGAAGCATTAGCTTGTGGCTGGAAGAGGAGTGTACATTGTTTTATTACAATACGTAAGTAATTAAAAATTAAATGATTTTAAACTTATTTGAAGTGAGTTATTATTAAGATTAATTCAATTGGAAACATTTTTATTTTTTGTAAGTTCGTCTTTAAAATATTTTTTCACAGTGTTTATTATTTGGATGTTATCATTAATTATTTTACAAGCAATAATTGTTCGCCTGAAACACTCATCCACATTGAAAAATCTCCTGATAAAAGATACATGACGCCAACGGGACTCGAACCCGTGTCCCTTCGATTTCCGGTCGACAGCTCTGACCACTGAGCTATGGCGGCTTATCTCCTACCCGCGAAATTATTCAATATCTACTAGTGTTTCATTCAACAATTACTGCTTGTTACATTTTTCACCTGAAAACAACCAACTTTATTTTATATGAGAAAGGCATTGTAAGTGCTAACTCTCTCACTAGATGGCGTCGAGACAAATTGTCTACATTTTTAGGTGAAATACTTGAACTTGTCAAATATTAATTATTATTTTTGGTAAACTAATGTTTTTAGGACAAGATTTTTTATGCATAGCACAAACTTTGTGCTATGCATAAAAAATCTTGTCCTAAAAACATTAGTTTACCAAAAATAATAATTAATATTTGACAAGTTCAAGTATTTCACCTAAAAATGTAGACAATTTGTCTCGACGCCATCTAGTGAGAGAGTTAGCACTTACAATGCCTTTCTCATATAAAATAAAGTTGGTTGTTTTCAGGTGAAAAATGTAACAAGCAGTAATTGTTGAATGAAACACTAGTAGATATTGAATAATTTCGCGGGTAGGAGATAAGCCGCCATAGCTCAGTGGTCAGAGCTGTCGACCGGAAATCGAAGGGACACGGGTTCGAGTCCCGTTGGCGTCATGTATCTTTTATCAGGAGATTTTTCAATGTGGATGAGTGTTTCAGGCGAACAATTATTGCTTGTAAAATAATTGTTACCCTTTGTGCTATGCATAAAAAATCTTGTCCTAAAAACATTAGTTTACCAAAAATAATAATTATCATTAATGTTTCTAATTTCTTCAGGTAGTCGATTGAAAAAAATTCTTGCCCGGTAAGTGTAATAATTTTGTGCAAAGGAAGTGTTTAATTTTGGGCATGGAAAAATATATTTAAGTCTAGTACGGTTTTCAGTTAGAAATTGATATTTGTCTTTTTCTTTTATGATTTGAATTAATGCATTTTTAGTATAAAGACCTTTAACCTTTAAAAGTCTATGGAAGACTTAAGTTTATTTCTGATTATGATTGGGGATGCAATAGTCTCACTGTCTCCATACAGTTCGCATTTCCAGTGAAATGACGTCACTTCCCACGTTTTATTAAATCTTAATAAAATTAAATAAAACTAATTCTTCTAAGTTAGTTTTCGGGACGGGGATGAAATTACCTAAACAAAATATGTCTTAAATTTTCAATTCCTGATGAATATACATATTTATATAATATAATATATTAGACAATACAATATTTTTACTCCAAACATTGAAAAATTGTAGAGAAATTTTGAAAACACATTAATTTTATTTAGGGAATCTACAAGAAAACTTGTCACATCACTTTTCTTATTATCTCGTTAAAGGAATTAAAAAATATATTTATATATATATTCTAATAATTCCCAGAGAATAGCAACAACAAAAAATGAAATTTCGAAATCATTTCTATGATTTATATTTCCCTACAAATACGTGAAACATATATGACTGACATAACCCCACTTTTTAAATTTCACGTGTCCAGTGTTCAACGTTGCCAGTTCTTTCGGAGCCCAGTTAAATATATATTTTTATTAGTACCAACTCGAATCTAAGCTTTTACAGTCGTTATTCAATGTGTGAAAAAAACAACGTTTAACGATTGTGAAGACATTTTTTGAGTACGGGTTGTTGCACAGAATTTAAACAATTCATCAAATTCCAATGCTGAATTTAAAGTTCTGCGAAGGTTCTATTCAAGTTCCGTTTTTATTTCAGTTTTGTGATGCGACTGGCCAATAATGATATATTATAGAACTGGAATAGAATCTTCATAGAATTTGAAAATCAGCTTTGAAATTTGATGAATTGTTCAAATTCCGTGAAATAACCCTCCATTTAGGACGGGTTGTTTCGGAGAATTTGAACAATTCATCAAATTTCAACGTTCATTTTCAAGTTCTGTGAAAGATTTTTTCAAGTTCTGTTTTTATTTCAGTTTTGTCAAGCAACTAGCCTACAATTATATAATAACAGAACTTGAATAAGTCTTTTACAGAACCCGAAAATGAACGTTGAAATTTGATGAATTGTTCAAATTCTCCGAAACAACCCGTCCTTAGTGTATCGCACTAGAGACTGGGCACTGGAAATGAATATTCTCTAGGAGGTAGGTAATAACTACTGTAGACACCATTTTTGATCATTTTGAAAACGAATTTTTGTTTTGTTTTAAAAATTTAGTGATTCAGGCCCGAATTCCGATTGTTTTTTATCCTTTTCATTGTATTGCGGATTAGAAAGCACTGCCATAATATTAAATGAAATGTTTACATATTTGAAATGAATTAATGAAAGTGTTGTAATAAGAAATGAGTAGCCCTGACAGTAGCAAGCACTAAGTTAGCAAACGTTCTGTTTTGAAATTTGAATCTGCCGCCAATCAGGGGGCAGGAAATTGTCGTGTCACTTTAACGAGCAATCAGGGATCGTTTGTTGTGTTTATCACGGGGGCAGGGTGGGGTGGGGTGGGGCGGAGGGGAGGAGGCAGGGGAGGCAAATTCACTTGGAAAATGTACAAATATAGGAAGTTTCTCCAAAGCCTGCCGGCGTCCGGCTGTCTTCCTGCCAATGACTCCGAGTTTTGTTCATTTATCACGAGTTCATGACAAAGACCAAACATATGTTAAGGTATTCAGGAAGCAAAGATATTTTTTCAAGTGCTTAGTAATTACGTAATAATATTTTATTTGTTCAAGATGTTCGGAAATTAGTGGTACAAGCGGCCAACTGCTAAATCTACCTCACATTTGGTACAAATTTTGTGGTATTTTTTTTTTAAATACATGAATTTCAATTTTGTTTCCTTGATGGAATTAATAAATGAATCAATGAAATGGGATTGAAAATGGATCCGCTTCCCGACATCAGGTCGAGCTGAAACTCGTTGTAGATCATAATTCATTTTGGTGGCACTCATGCAGACACACATTTTGGTGGCACTCATGCAGACACACATTTTGATGGCACTCATGCAGACACACATTTTGGTGGCACTCATGAAGACACACATTTTGGTGGCACTCATGCAGACACACATTTTGGTGGCACTCATGCAGACACACATTTTGGTGGCACTCATGCAGACACACATTTTTCCGAAAATATATGATATTATATTAATACTTTTTTAAGAGGTTGATGTACCAAATTTATATCGGCACTATCCATTTAGGATTTGGTTTAGGTGTTGGTGGTGTTGAATCCAGTCCCTGGGGAGGAAGCTACAATCCTCAGTCAAACAAAATCTTTTTTCTTTGATATTGGCTACAAGCCGGCCCAAGAAATGGAGCAACTAGGTCAAAAATTGAAAATACACGTGTTGTAGTAAGAAAAAAAGTTTTTTAGGTGTGTACTTTTTTTATTCACGCTTTACACGATTAAAACAAGTTGGATTTGTTTATTTATGCTTTCGACGAGTAAATCGTGCATAACAAGTTGGATTTGTTTATTTACGCTTTTAACGAGTAAATCATGTACAACAAGTTGGATTTGTTTATTTATGCTTTCGACGAGTAAATCGTGCATAACAAGTTGGATTTGTTTATTTACGCTTTTAACGAGTAAATCATGTACAACAAGTTCAATTTGTATAATTATGCTTTCGACGAGTAAATCGTGCATAACAAGTTGGATTTGTTTATTTACGCTTTCGACGAGTAAATAGTGCATTACAAGTTAGATTTGTTTATTTACGCGTTCGACGAGTAAAACGTGCATAACAAGTTAGATTGTTTATTTACGCTTTCGATGAGTAAATCGTGCATAACAAGTTGGATTTGTTTATTTATGCTTTCGACGAGTAAATCGTGCATAACAAGTTGGATTTGTTTATTTACGCTTTTAACGAGTAAATCATGTACAACAAGTTCAATTTGTATAATTATGCTTTCGACGAGTAAATCGTGCATAACAAGTTGGATTTGTTTATTTACGCTTTCGACGAGTAAATAGTGCATTACAAGTTAGATTTGTTTATTTACGCGTTCGACGAGTAAAACGTGCATAACAAGTTAGATTGTTTATTTACGCTTTCGATGAGTAAATCGTGCATAACACGTTGGATTTGTTTATTTACGCTTTCGACGAGTAAATCGTGCATTACAAGTTAGATTTGTTTATTTACGCGTTCGACGAGTAAAACGTGCTTAAAAAGTTAGATTGTTTATTTACGCTTTCGATGAGTTGGATTTGTTTATTTATGCTTTCGACGAGTAAATCGTGTAAGCCAAGTTGATTTGTAAGTACCTATTTATGTTCATCTTCATATGGTGGAGAGAGTTTCTGGATGTCATATTCTCTCACTCGGAGATACATTCTTTAACATACATATCATGTTTAGTGATAAAAAACAATACAATAAAAAACAATACTTTTTCCACAAATGTTTAAGAACCCCTCCCTATGTAGGTATTACTCATTACACCACCGGCCTGCGGCTCCGTAACCCAGTACCTACTCCGTAGGAATACATTATCATTAAGCGTTTGTCTGTTTACTGTTTGAGATGATTGCTCTGAATTGGAGGGTTAAAGAAAACATCTAAAAATAATACAAACTTAAAGATCTGAAAAAGAATTCTGTGTTTGTTTCTATAACACCAATTTCGTCTGTAATATCAATATGAAATAACTGACAGAAGGAATTTACATAGGTAAGCTTATTTTAGAATCTAGACCATTTTTTCTTGTCTAAATTTGTATTGTTGTATAATGTTTTATTTTATTTTATTTATATATATATATATATACGCCTAAAAAGGCTTTTACATAAAAGTGATACATGATGCAGTGTACATAGGAGAATATCTGTATTATACAGGAGATAGTGACAGTAGATAGATGTAATCCATTGTAAAGTAGGTACAAAATACACAATTGGAAAATTGTGATTACATAATGACAAAATATTTAGAAATAATTAAAAAAAAGAAAACTAATTAAAAAAAAAACTAAATATGAAGCGATATTAGTAAAACGTAGGAGTAACATAAAGTAAAAAAGAAATTACAACAACACTATATATAAGACAAATCATTAAAACTAATTTACCAACGCCACTCTAATTTGTAGGATTCGACAAAGTGTTGGTATAGATTATGCTTAGTTCTATAAATGGAGTCAATAAATAAATCAATAGCTCCCCCATACTTGTTGCCCAGATCATGCATCCTATTGGTCAGTGAGTGTGTCTGATAGTTGGTCGTGTATGTATTGCAGAAGAATGTTATATTTTGTCTTGTATTCCTAGTCGGCACATGTAATTTAATAGTGGCAACGATGGCAGGACTATCAATTAAGTCGTTAATGATTCTGTGTAACACAACCAGGTATGAAATAATTCTCCTGTCAGACAGTGATATTAGATGTAATTGATTCATCAAACTGACATAATTAATGTAATCAATAGGAATTCTGAGCTTAAAATTTACGTACATAAGAAATTTGTGCTGAACTCTTTCTATATTATTGGAGAGAACTTTATATAAAGGGTACCAAATAGGTGAATTATACTCCAATTGACTTCTGACTAATGAAATATAGAGGGTTCTCATACAATCTATGGACTTAAAATCAGTTAAAGTTCTGCAAAGGAAGCCAAGCATCTTAAAAACCTTATTAGTTATATAGTTGATGTGTGCAATGAATGACAAGTTTTCATCGAATATTACACCCAAGTCACGAATTTGTGACACTGGTATTAATTTAATATTATTTAACGTATATTCATGTAAGATATTATAACGAGTTTTGGAAAATCGTATTACTTGACATTTCTGAATGTTCAAAAATAAAGCATTTTGTTCACACCATTGATGAAGTTGTCTGTAAAATTTGACAATCGTATACATTTTGTATTCTTTTATATTATTATTATCATAATTTTGTTCAAAATAGAATAGACAGGCCGGATTTTCTTAACCTTATTATATTTCATATACATACGAGAGCTACTCGTTCCAAAACCATGTTTAAATGTAACAATACCAGGACTGAGCATATCAAACAACGATCGTACCTAGATTACATGAAGTTAGTAATAAATACGCAGATGCAGCAAATGTATTTAACTGCGCGGAAGTTAGGTACAAGAAGGCTATCACACCTTTCAATCAATACCAATCTTATACGTTATGCACGTACTTGTATCTCTTACATTTATATCCGTCTAGAGTTTCCGTTAATTTTAAATTTTTCTAATGTCGTTGTATATAATTTATTTTTTCTGATATATTTATACCGTTGATATTGAATAAATAAATAACAGGATGTCCTAACAAATATCTAACAAGTACTAAGTTTTTTTTCATTTTTGACAAACCGAGAATTAGAACCGCGACGTGCGATATTCTTCTGTGGTTCTATGTGTATAGGAATTAATCTATAGAATAATTTAATAAAGTAGATTTATTTTTAGTTTATTAATGTACACAATTACGTAAACATAAAATGATAAGTACGTATTTAAAACAACTACAAAAAAATAAGAGACAGTAAAGTTTCGTTTGAGTGAAGTGAAGTGAACAAGTGATTAAAGAAATTTAATAAAGTTCTGGGGGCAATCGCTAAATATTATCCCCGTAATTGTGTCAATACAGTGGATGATATTCGACATATTTGAACAAACGGTTGGGAGAAGATTAAGTTGGTACTTTGAAAAGGAATATGGAAAGTTTCGGGGTTTGTAATAGTTGACGATGATTGGTATTGATTTTGATTGTGGCCCAGAGGGAAGATTCTATGTATTTTTAAATATTTTTTAAAAATTTGTTGTCACGATGTTCACATAACCATAAAAGATTTATATAATTAAATGCAGACTTCTCCCTGTTATAGGTAGGTATAAAATGGTAATGTAAAACTGTGCATTTATCCGGCACACGAGTACTTCCCCGGTAACAGTAAGTATAAACAGGAAGTGGGAGGCAGTAGAGGACAGGCTGTATAAATTACTTGAAATAAATGACGAAAGTCTACAAGGAAAAGACAGACGGGTCGAGGGCTAAGGGTCGTTATTTTTAGTTTTTAACCACGTTTAAGGCCTTAAACGTGGTGGTAAGATAGGAGTATTGGAACAAACGTGGTAGTACTGGGTTAGGAAACAAGGAGGTTTCTCTAAATACAGAACCTTTGGAGATAGCAAATAACAATGTTAAGAACATTAAATGTTCACGATCGATCTATCGACGACGTAGCGCTGGCGAGCTGGACCGATAGACCTTGTACGCAGCGCGTGGCACTACAGCTCTTCGTTCATTCGCCTACATATTATGTACGGAACTGAGGTACGCGTACACTATGTCCAGCCTAAAATGTGTACAAGTGCTATTATGTCTTGTCAGATGGATATATTTAAAAAAAAAATTATTTTATTTAGTATAAGATTATACATTTACATACATTATTTAAGAAATGTTTTGACTGCCCAACTAGGAGGATTCCCGTTTTAGGTCAGTCAAATTAGGATGAGTATTAACATTTTGATAAGTTGTTTGATAAGTATAGTATTAAAATAATAATGAAATAATAGGTATATGTACTTTTAACTGGTGCCTAAGCCTACTAACATATTTTGTATAAATGTGAATAACAAAGAGAAGAAATAGAATAAAATAAAATATCCAATTAAACATAAGATTAACTGCTGCTTGGGTAGCATTCTAATTTAAAAGTATTAGGTAGGTACATGTATACAAATAATGAAAAAGATTAAAGATTGATATTACTTCCTGAGATTGCCTGCTGGATTATTATTGGACCGATATAGTTTTACGGATTTATAATTTCGGTCCCAGATAGGTATATTAAATCTTTGATATTTTTCCCGCATTTCTCCTCGGGACCAGAAGATCCTTTCTGAACTTCAAGGAGAGAGCACATCTTTGACAAGGTTTTCAAAAACAAACTCTTGAAATTATTGGTAATCCGGTTAAAAACGGCATTATATGCCTGAGGGAATAAACTTAATAAACAGGTTTTCTGATAAACTTTTAATAAAATACGAATCCTGAAAATCCTAATATATTCGGATTTCGTCTTTATATATATTACCGAGGCAAATAAACGTACCTGAACACGTGTTCCGATAAATTAGGAATTTATTAAAGTCTATGAGGAAACGGCCTGCAATCCCGTTTTTAACCGATTACTAATAATTTGAAGAGATTCTTAAAAATTAATTAGCAATACTCTCTTTTTCTTTCCGCGTTTCCTGACAAACTTTATGTAAAACATTTCGTCATAAATGACGAAATGAGAAAGTGTTCGGATTTTCATGAAAATGTGTTCGAACATCGTGATAATATTTTCGTAATGTACTAAAAGTTTACCAGGAAACCTGTTCAGTCATTCGTTAAGGCCTGCAATATCGTTTTTAACTGGATTACCAAAATAATTTGAAGAGATTCTTAATAAATTGACAATGCTCATTTTTCTCCGTGCATCAACATAATCTCAAATCTAAAATTCCCCCCCGTCGCGTCGGTGCGATAGAATTAAATGATTTTTTGGAATGGAACAAAAACCTTTGAATTTTTGTTCAGAACAATTGGATTTCACTATAAAAATTAGTTAGTTTGTTGAAAAGTGGTCTTCGCATCAACAATATCGTGTGTAAACTACTCTCTCCTCCACGACAAGTATGTATTTTGAACCCTGTTGCCTGTTTTATCGGAGGTTGGCCATCATTTATCATTCCGGAATTTACCCGGAAAACTACATCCCGAAATATGCTCCCTTTTCCACGTCTCGCTATTACCAGTTGAATAATATTGAAGAAGCTGATATCCGGAGTAACTAAACTCCTGTGTAACTGAAACCATCTACAGATACTGCCATTATAACTTCCCGAGAGAAGCCTCCTACAGCAGATGTAATCCCCTCCCCCTACGGTAGAGCCCCCCACCTCCCCCCACAGCTCCCTAAAGCAGTGAGGGATGGGCGAATAAATGGGGTCTGGGGATATCTGGGAGGATAAATATGCACTTGACTTCTGAAACTTTACTCCGTACAGTCAAAGCAAACTAATCATATTTTAAAAATCCTATTTCCATAAATATTCGATAATAATTATATGGTCAAAGAACTAGCGTTTAGCTAAGATAAATCCACAATGAAACATCGTCATCAAATGGTCAACAGTGCCAAAAGTAAAAGGTTCCATTTAAATGCCGATTCTGGGCCCATTTCAGCTTTAGAACAAATTTAAACGAAAGGCTGCACTGTCGACATGTTATTATGCTTGACATGTTTTAAATTTTTTAAAGTTGATTTTATTATAATATATACATACAATGCGGCGTTAATGAATAATAAATAAATAAATAAACAATAAACAAAAAGTAAATAATAAATAGTAAAAAATAGACAGTAAATAATAAACAATAAATAGTAAATAATATACAATATATAATAAAAATAAATAACAAATAAAAAATATAATAATAAATAATAAGGAAAAAACAATAAATAATACATGAATAAATAAAGAAACAAAGAATAAATATATAAACATTATAAATAATAATAATAAGTAAATAATATATAAACATTATAAATTATTATTTATTATATTGGTTTTTAAGTTAACGTTAAATGTTTCAAAGTTTTCCGCACATTAATAGAAATGATTGAAACCAATCAAATAAAATTATTTCTCTAACATTCAAATTTGGCTTTTGCTTAAACGGCGACGAATTAATAAAGTGAATCGGAAGCGTATTATTCCAGTTGAGTACCTACCGATGCCGAAATAGTCTATGGTGATAGTCCTTCGAAGCACTTTCCGTTAACATACTGGTAGAATAAACAAGTGGATGTTGATTGTTCTGACGATTGCATTATTTTTTTTAATAGCCTGCAAAAACTTGCAAAGATTTATTACCTACATTTAAAGTTATTCGTTTATATTATTATATTTGTCACCGAAGAACCCTTCGAGTATTTTAATGTGTAGAAATAATTATTTGTAATTTAATTATTTTTCCTATTGATACACCATACTCTATGACTTACGTAAAATTGACACGTGTATATAATGTAATATTTTTGTATAAAATACTTTTGGTATCAAGAAGTACTAGTAATTCCTCGAAAAACTACATTCGTAAGCCGAGGGTGACATCTGGACGGAATTTTTATAAACTCTCTAAAACCCTGGTTTGCGTCTTCGATATTCTGAATTCAGATTGGTGCTTTCCCCGCCAGGTGGAAAATTCCTTACTTTTCATGAGCAAAGTTTCACATATTAAATAATATGAAAATTTCACGGTTCCATGATAGCATGATTTGGGCAAAAACATTTTAAATACACAGCTTGCAAACTATACAATACACTACCAGCCACGATTAGACAAACAGAGTCAATAACCAAATTCAAACATGAAATAAAGAAATAAAGAAATGGATAATAAGTATTGGGCTTCCCATTATCACAAACATTTGTAAACCAAATTACACGTAAACAATAACAACAATTCAAATACAAAATAAAATATTAGAATCAATAATTTTATAAAAACCCCTTTGTAACTACGTCCTCCAACTAAATGCATTTTTTATTGCATATATATTTACAATATTGTCGTACCTGTACCCAATCTTTCTATTATCTATCTATTGACTCCATAGTTTAAAATGTATACAACTTTGTAATTTGTATTTTGATTTTGATTTAGTCATGCATGTAAATATTCTTTAAGTATCTGAATACGTCTGTCTCGACACAGGTGTACCCTAGTGAGACAGATTTCGATAAATACACGTAAAAAACTTTATATTGATAGATAAATAAATAAATAAATAAAACTAAACACACCTTTTATAAAATGATATAAAGTCATTAAAGGCGATGAAAAGTAACCTACGAAATGTAATTCTTCTGTAATACTGATTTTACATCACCCGAATGAAGTATTTGATTCACACGAATGTGCCACGTTATCATCGGAAGTCCCAGACTCCATTCACTTTCCTGTTACTCCTTTCTCTGTTATCATCGGAAGTCCCAGACTCCATTCACTTTCCTGTTACTCCTTTCTCTGTTATCATCGGAAGTCCCAGACTCCATTCACTTTCCTGTTACTCCTTTCTCTGTTATTATCGGAAGTCCCAGACTCCATTCACTTTCCTGTTACTCCTTTCTCTGTTATTATCGGAAGTCCCAGACTCCATTCACTTTCCTGTTACTCCTTTCTCTGTTTATCCGGTCTTCGTATTTAATCCGACGAAGCGTCCTTTTGTATTGAAATAAAAAATGTGTTTAACATTTATTGCACTGATTTGTGTTACGAAGTTTTGTAAATTTTCGACATGGATTATGTTTGTAAAAGGCTTTATCGGCGTTAATTAATAATTAATACACTAAGAATTATTTTTTTATTAGACATAAATTGTACAAAATATTACATAAGCAATATATACCTTATTAGAAAAGAGAAACTCTTGTGCCCGAGAAATTAAAAACAATTCTTACTTTGGTTCGTAGGTAGGTGCATAATATTTATTTAGCTTTTATTTATAAATTTTTTAACAAATAGTGTAATGTAAGTTTTTTGAAATATCGTTAAATTTTATTTATTTGTTCTGATTGATAAATAATACATAGATTCGGTGTGGAGATTATTGTAACTTTTTATGGCTTTGTAAATATAATGGTTTAAAATTTGGGGAGCTTTGAAATTAGATTTTATAAATTGGTTTCCATTTAACATAAGGTTTTAAGAATTCGCAGTATCCCCAATTTTCTTTGAGATTCTTCCTTACACATTTAATAAATAGAAACTTGCAAATACTCGTATTTTAAACATTTGGTATTGGAAACAGTTTTAAAAGTGATTTTGTTGGGAAGATAAATTTTTTTTAAGGTAAATGCAAGGAATACTTTAATGATGATTCTTTGTGAATCATTTTACTGACCTTAGATTGTTTTTATCATTAATCTCTTCATTCCGCTTTGTATATTTGTCCTTAGTTCAATTTACTAAAACCATATTGGAGAAAACTAAATCAAATTGTTAATTATGTACCCTCTCCCCCTGCTGTGTGTAAGATATCTCAGTTATTTTCATTAGGGTCTGTAAGATATCTAAGATGTCTCAGTTGTATTCATTAAGATGTGTAAGATATCTAAGATATCTCAGTCATTGGTGTGTAAGATATCTAAGATGTCTCAGTTATTTTCTCTAAGGTGTGTAGATATCTAAGATATCTCAGTTATTTTCATTAGGGTCTGTAAGATATCTAAGATGTCTCAGTTGTATTCATTAAGATGTGTAAGATATCTAAGATATCTCAGTCATTGGTGTGTAAGATATCTAAGATGTCTCAGTTATTTTCTCTAAGGTGTGTAGATATCTAAGATATCTCAGTTATTTTCATTAGGGTCTGTAAGATATCTAAGATGTCTCAGTTGTATTCATTAAGATGTGTAAGATATCTAAGATATCTCAGTCATTGGTGTGTAAGATATCTAAGATGTCTCAGTTATTTTCTCTAAGGTGTGTAGATATCTAAGATATCTCAGTTATTTTCATTAGGGTCTGTAAGATATCTAAGATGTCTCAGTTGTATTCATTAAGATGTGTAAGATATCTAAGATATCTCAGTCATTGGTGTGTAAGATATCTAAGATGTCTCAGTTATTTTCTCTAAGGTGTGTAGATATCTAAGATATCTCAGTTATTTTCACTAAGGTGTGTAAGATATGCATATAAGATATCTCAGTTATTTTCACTAATATGTGTAAGATATGTATATAAGATATCTAAGTTATTTTAATTAATGTGTTTTTATGTTTTTTTTTCTGTATCTAACATGCATTTTATGTGGAAACACTGGTATTTCTGAAATCTCTTTATCGTAACTCAATAGGGTATTTTAACGGTGACCGGACAATTGAATTAACCTTTAAAAGTTAGGTATATAAAGTATAAAGTGATGAAACAAAACTAATTTGAATATTTACCTATGAATAAGATTACAAAGGTATTTTTATTTTGTTTTTATGTTGACGAACAAATTTTCGATTCACGATTTAAAATGTGCCATTTTCGATTTGCCGCCAAAACGACATGTTTGTTTTTATTCGTGAATTCTGGTTGGTTGGTGCACGGAGAAGAATTAAAATTGCTGATTTATTTAAATCCGGTTAAAAACGCGATTGCAGCCTGTTTCCTGATAAACTTTTAGTAAATTCCTAATTTATCGGAATAAGTGTTCATGCAACTGCATTTGCCTTTATAATATACAATGACGAAATGCGGAAATAATCAGATTTTTATGAACAGGTGTTCCGACATCGTGATTATACATTCGTATCTTACTAAAAGTATATAAGGTAACCTATCAATTCATTCGTTATGAGCCTGCAATCCCGTTTTTAATCGGATTACGAATAATTTGAAGAGATCATAAACTAGCAATATTGTATATCAGTAAGTTATCTTCGTGTGACAGCCATCTTACCAAACATTGGCGGTTTCTATGTCGTAATGACGTTGTAGCCAGTTGGAACCGTTTCAGAATGTGTGTTTTAAAATCAATAATTATGAATGAAAAAAATCAAAATCACTCATTTTTGGTACAGTGATCAGAAGAATCGTTAAAAATAAACTTTGAATCTTCCACATAATTTTAGTATTTATTTAATAGTTTGGAAAAAAACCCATTATAAATGAAACGTAAATATTTTTCTTTAATCTTTCTCTCCCTCATCCTTACAACACGCTATCCAGTGAGTGTGGACTGTTCCTCCATGCTGTGGACGCTTTCATCCCACGAATACCAGAAGTTGGCATTCTTGCGCGGCTTCACATGTTTTGTTCGTTTTGAAATAAAATCAGCGCACTGTGTCACGCGTTTGCCATATTCCGGGAAAATGTTGCGAAAATAGAAGCGAGATTCGCGGTGGTGGCTTTGCTGCATCATCTGCACTGTACGGGCCTACTGGTGCACTTTATCTTAAATAGGTATATACTCCCGAATGCATTTAGCACTTTATACTCTTTTGAATCGCTGAGAGTAATCGAGCAACACGGGACAGTGGCAATTCAACAGGTCACCCTAAGTGGTTCGCAACGTTTGGTGACTTAACAGTAGTGCCCGGTTCATGAGGTGAGGATTGTCTTGGTGTTGGTGGCGGCACATACTGTGTGGCGGGCCGGATTTGGAGAGACTGGTTGAGCGAGATCATTTTACCCCTACATCCGGACTCTCTCGACCCATAACCTAGGGAGGGATTAATTCAAGCGTCCGTCACTCCTGCACACACTGATCCCCGGATTCCTACCAATCCTTCATTCCTTCTTCCTTCCCAGATCTCTCTCTCCTTAAAAAAACCTCCGCACAGCATCCCCAAAATACATAGGCCCTGAGGGAGATTATTTTTATCAGAGCCTCCTGTGTGAAGCTAATGTAAAATATATATATAACTATATTAAAACATTAAAAAAATAAAAACAAACTAGGTTACGTTAGGTTAGGTTAGTAGGTTTTTTTTTCATCAATTTTAGTAACTTTATATCACTCGAAAGTGTGTTGAATTGCCACTCTCTTGATTTGCCATGGAACTCAAATGAAGATAATGCTATCCTCACTAGGATCTCCCGTGCTGTAGATTTAATTTATCTACGCATTGAAATTAAAATGTTGTTTATACGAATACTGTGAAGTTACATTTTGATTATCGTTCTAGCGCAGACCTGTGTCAATTCTCGACAAATGATTTCATAATTTTCTGTTTAAAATACGGTACTTTATCGCATGTCTGGATTCTTCAAATAAACAGTTACAATTTTGAAAATGATTCTAAAATTCGAATTTTTGAACGAGAGTTACACTGGACAGACACGACATTGAAATTAGTAGTTCTTTATGTCTGAGATGTTCTGAGATATCCGTTTCAGTCTGTATTTGGTGTATCAGTATGTTTTCTATTTCAGATCTGCCTATGTTTTGTATCTGTATCCAAATATAGCCATTTTCTGAAGATTTGCCTTCACACTGTTCTGAACTGCTACGAGCGCCGACCGTTCGACTATTTTATTTATTTATTTATGTTCTGCACCAATATACACATTACATAACAGATTACAAATTTGAGGTAAGTGTAAAAGATCGTGGTGGCAGTTTTAATATTTTGTGACATACGTCGATATTTGCAAAACTATCTGTAAGCGATGTTAAAAATGGTGATGGTGGTCAATGTAGAATGTTTAAAGAAGTTGAGTTGCTCTGTTGATTGAAGAGTTCTGACAGGCAGAAGCTTTCGGAGCTTAAAAAAGTGCAGGGGATCTCCCACGAGTATACTTTGTTAGACACATATAAGTTAACCTCTTTCAATATAAGTGGATTAAGTATAGTTCCAAAGATTAATTAAAAATTGCCTACAAATATTTTTCGACGTGTTCTAAGGTGTTGAAATCGAGCATCCTTGTTAGGAACAAGGATGGGAAACAGGAATGGATATACACGTAAAGCATCAATTTCTTTTGTATTTTTTCTATTTCTAAGATATGGTTTTGTTTGATTGGCCGTCCTACCCGTCGATAGTAGAAACAGGGGAGATGGGCCATGAAAAATTGTTACCAGTTGAACAAGTTTGGTGACATCCATCACGCTTCCATGCTATATTTCCCTTTATTTCTATTATCTAGCTCGATACGAAGGTCCAAATATTGAAATATCACTCTTCGAAGGCTTCTTCTGTCATAGTCATGGCTGTAACTGAACAGATAAGGATGGCTGCTGAGGGCTGACGAGGTAACATAGTGTGATCAATTACGGTTTCAAATTATACTGCTGATATTTTAAATTTACATAAACAGATAGGCTAATGGACTACTTCTGGCATGAATAAATCACTCCTACGGATTTAGCCTTTATTTCAAGCCAAGTTTCAATTCATAATAACAGATTTCTCAGAGCTACGCTGATATTAGGTAAAATGGGTAGTGATTGCCTGCAGAAATTTTGACATTGAATGGTTGCAGATTTGATCATACCCACCATACATTACAAAACAATAAATAGTTGCATAATATTGGATAAATTACCTATGAAATACTTCCATATTTAACTATAATTAAATACAGTAATTGCCCACTTGCTCGTAGTGATTCCCAGGATAATAAACGTGATTGCCCACTTGTTCATAGTGATTCCAAAAATAAAAATTCTAGTTGCCCACTTGTTCATAGTGTTTCCAAAAAAAAAAATTATATTTATTTTTCGGAATAACTTTATTGAGTAAAACCTCAAATTGTAATATTTAAATATTGAAGACAATATTAGTGATTTCTAAACGAAAATCTGAAACAGAAAAATCAGAAAAGGAAACGGTCACATCTGGGACTCGAACCCAGGACCCTTGTCTTTCCGGGACAGTGCTCTACCAACTGAGCTAATGGGACCCTATTCCCCTCGGTCACTTTTAACTGTATCATACTTCGAATAAGAACCACTAACATTGTCTTCATTTTTTCACCGCACATTTTTATTGGCAACTATCTTTATGTATGATCGCAAGATTCAACCTGAACTAAATGCAATCCAGACAGCGTCTTTTTAGATAAACCTATCTTATTTTTAATGTGCGACATCTGTTGACTTTTCTGCAAGTCTAGAATGAATATTTATTTTTCGGAATAACTTTATTGAGTAAAACCTCAAATTGTAATATTTAAATATTGAAGACAATATTAGTGATTTCTAAACGAAAATCTGAAACAGAAAAAGATGCTGTCTGGATTGCATTTAGTTCGGGTTGAATCTTGCGATCATACATAAAGATAGTTGGCAATAAAAATGTGCGGTGATAAAATGAAGACAATGTTAGTGGTTCTTATTCGAAGTATGATACAGTTAAAAGTGACCGAGGGGAATAGGGTCCCATTAGCTCAGTTGGTAGAGCACTGTCCCGGAAAGACAAGGGTCCTGGGTTCGAGTCCCAGATGTGACCGTTTCCTTTTCTGATTTTTCTGTTTCAGATTTTCGTTTAGAAATCACTAATATTGTCTTCAATATTTAAATAAAAATTATAATTGCCCACTTGTTCATAGTGATTCCAAAAATAAAAATTATAATTGCCCACTTGTTCATAGTGATTCCTAAAAAAAAAAAAAAAAACGTGATTGCCCACTTTAGTATGGCGATGGGTCATGACGCATTTTATTAACGGGAGCCACGGTACTAGTTCAATATTTTCAGAAGCCGGGAGCTCAGACCATACGAGCAATGTGCTCTGAGCTCCCGATACTGAGAACTGTGCTCACACGATACGGCTAATAGCATATGAATGATCGTACGACTCTTGATACCGGTATGCCGGCTCGTACCACGAGATAAATAAGATGCTAGGCAGTTAGTAGGTGTAGGTACATACATCTAAGTCCTGATGTCCAGATGCCGTTCACGTCTCTATGTACGTAATAACAATGATTTAACTTGGATAATTTTAATGGCGCTATTTTTCTAAAATGTCTCATGACAAAAAAAAAGAATTACCGTTCAATTGAGCCGTGGTACGGTTTACCGGGAGGCATACGAATACGGCTCGTTCAAAGAGCTGGCTCAATTGTGTGGCTCGCTCATGAACGAGTCATCGCTACTTTAGTAAAATAAAAATCTTTAATAAAACAAACTCGAAGAGGTGGCACAGTTATGTATATTTGTAAATATACAGAAAAGCAGGACACGGTTAATAGGAATTTTTTTAAACTTTAAAAACATTTTGTTTTAGTTAGATAACAATAAGAAACTACTATTTCATAAACATTTTAATCATAGTGGTACATCACTATGCCAATCTCCAAAGTACAACGCCGTCATAAAAAGATTCTAGAAAGTTCATCCGTTGTCTAGGTTTATTTGGATTGCCAAATCTTGGATCTGCCATAGCAACCAAAATGTTCGGGAAGGTTCGTCAACTTATAAAAGCGACAGCGTGAAGGAACTCGACAGTCAGTCACGAATTAGCAGTCCCCAAGTCATCAATCAGCAATCCACTGCCACACGGACCTATCACACCTACGCCAGGCTCTGCACGGATTATCATGGATTCTTCGGGATCATATCAGCGCCCTAGCCCCGGACATCATTCTGGCCAGCGCTGACCTCATGCGCCTAGACCCTGCGACCACTTCGCCGGTCTTCGCCTCGGCCCCGAGCCATCATCGCTGGCCTGCATCTCCCGCACATCTGCCGACCAGGTACATCACACCTTCGGCTACCCTCTTCACACTGGAGTTCCCGGAAGACTCCACGTCTTCACCCGTGCTGAACGCATCCACAAGTCCGGTCACCACGATGTCGACTCACTGAAACCGCTTCGACCACTCCACTGCAGTCATCGCCACGTACACCTGGCATCATCATCATCATCGTCCGTAGTCATCTTACAACTGCGCAACTCTACTGACTCAAAATAAACGCTGTAACACAACAACCTATCATCTTTCATCAACGCGTTACCTGATCCCCAAAGCTATTTCGACAACTAATTTGACGTCTTTTCTTCACTCCATGTTTTGATACATAACGTTTTTTTTAAAATTAAACAAAACTAAGAAACCCCGGACCTATTTAAGGTTTCGTTTTAATAATAATAAAATTAAATAACTGTTAACATGCAATATTTTTCACAAAGTTTTTTTAGAGTACCTACATATTAACCGTGTCCCACTTTTCTGTGCATTAACCTTAACTTTGTTTTATTATCATTAATAATAATAGGTAAAACATTAAGATAATATAAGAAATACCTGCAAACTTAATTAAAAAGATCAACGCGCTTCAAAAATATGATTTCCCTTTTCAATATGACGGCCTCCGTGGTCGAGTGACAAGGCTCTTCAAATCCCGTCGTGAGATAGGAAGATACTGTCAGGTGAAAGACCAGCATTCAGAATTGAAATGGCTCTAGCCGTGTTTGGTGACCAGATCTGAATAACAAGATACTCCCCTACCTTCTTCCCCGCCTCATTCCCCTGCCCAATACCTTCAGACTCACAACATACCCCGATTGGGGATGCCATAATCTCACTGGCTCCAGACGGTTGGGAGCATTTGAGACTCTTGTTCGGTATTTACATAAACAAATAACGTGGTTGTTTCTGCCGATATGGCAATTTGTCAATTCACATTGAACTAATTTCAGTGAAATATTTACAACCTTTAGTGAGAAAAGGACTATCGAAATGAGAGTGGGCAATGACTAGTTGCGGGCAAGCACAGTCTAGTTTACCCTACTCTAGGTCGCGACTTTGTTGTAGTTTTTCCGCCAACCCATTTAAGCATAGCATCGAAGCGATATCGAAGTGAGATGAATATATATATATATAATTTATATATATATATATATATATATATATATATATATATATATATATAAATTGCATAACACAAACACACTAACACAAACAAATAGATCAAATATCAATAAAAAACCGACACAACACAGATTTACAATAAAAACAACCTCGGAAGAGGAAATTGACAAAATAATAAGCACATTAAAAAACCGAATTGCTCCTGGATTAGATGAGATAACAACGGATTGCATTAAGATATTTAAAAAATGAAATTTTGAAACCTATAACACACTTAATCAACCTTAGTATAACACACTCCTGCTTTCACCTATAACACACTTAATCAACCTTAGTATAACACACTCCTGCTTTCCTAGTACTCTTAAAAAAGGACTAGTTATCCCCATTTATAAATCCGGAGACAAAATGGAAATAACTAACTATAGACCAATCACTCTGTTAAACTCGCTTTCAAAGATTTTCGAAAGAGTATTAAAAAAACAAATTATAAAATACCTAGAAGAAAACAAATTAATCTTGGATAACCAATATGGATTTAGAGACAAAATAGGCACAAAAGAAGCTTTGGCATGTACAGTAGATTATATACATAGCAACTTAGATCAAGGGTACAAATGCATAGCGATATATCTAGATTTAGCTAAAGCCTTTGACTCAATCTGCCACAATTCACTTTTTAAAAAATTAGAAAACATGGGTATCAAAGGCAAGGAACTTCAACTATTTAAAAGTTATATGAGTAACAGAACTCAACAAGTCAAAATTAAGAAGCATACTAGTAAACCACTGCCGATTACATATGGAGTTCCACAAGGAAGCATACTAGGGCCCGTTTTTTTTACTATTTACATAAATGAACTTTGCAGCATGAAAATAGACGGTGAAATAGTTAGCTATGCTGATGACACAGTTTTACTCTTCAAATCTAAGGATTGGAATAATGTATATAACATAGCGAATTTTGGAATCTCGCAAGTGAAAACATGGCTAGACTCAAACATACTTACACTTAACATATCAAAGACAAAATTCACAACATACAGTATAAATAGCACGGGACAGCCAAAAAACAACACAAACACCATAAAAATACACGAATGTTTAAACACCAACATCTGCGATTGCCCTCCTCTAGAAAAAACAGAACAAATAAAGTATCTAGGAATCGTAATTGACCATAACCTTAGATGGATACCTCACATCAAACAAATCACAAATAAACTTCTCAAAACAATACACATTTTCCTAAACATAAGAAACATATATAAAATAAAACAATTTAAAACAATATATTTTGCACTCTGCCAATAAATAATAGAATATGGAATTATTGCTTGGGGAGGAGCAACAAACTCGGCTATCAATTACATAGAAACCGCACAGAAAACGATCTTAAAGGTAATACTAAAAAAACATAGACTGACTGATACAGACCAAATATTCAACAGCTGTGACGTACTAGATATACGCCAATTATACGTTAAAACACTACTAAACTACATTTTTGACAAAAAAAAATTTCAACATACACAAAAAAACACTAACAGACCAGTTAGACAAGCGTACAAAGAAAACATAAAAACTCCAACAGTAAATTCAAGCTTTGGACAAAGACACTACCAATACCATGCTATAAAAGCTTTCAACAGTCTAAAAATTGAAATTAAAATTGAGGAAAATTAAAATAAATTCACACACAAAATTACAAAATGGATTAAAGAACAAAAAAGACAATATTACCAAAATGTCATAGCATAAAATAAAAATAAAACCTACACGTAACACCCAAAACCAATATAAACACACATCACTCACAAACACACAAGATTATATATTAAATGTATTATTTTATCTTATATTGTAGATTGTATTTAGATTATTTTCATATTATAAAATGAAGGCCTCAGCACGGGCAAGCCACCCAGTGAGGCCAACATTACTGGAAAACTTTGAAATGTTAAAAAATATTGTACCAAATAAATAAATAAATAAATATATGATAAGTTGTGGAAGTGTCGTTTTATGTGTTCAGTTCTATTGCACATATACCAGTACTGATTGCAGATCCATCCGAGTACCTATAATTTGTATTTCTGTTGCAAGGCTATTTGTGTTGCACTGTAACGCAACCCGTTTAACCTTTACTGGAGCTGGAACTGGAACTGGGAACGCTGTACTTTAGTGACTCTGGAACAACTGACTTCATATTTCCAGATGAATCTGGAAAAGACTTATTGCGAAAACATATATTCGGAATCAAATTTCATTTTGCGTGTTTTTATAAATTTTAATTATATATTCAATTTTTGATTTATCTTTTAAGGTTATACCTATCAATGTAATATTTAGATGTTAATACTTATAAATCTAAGCTAAATATAATAATTTAATCCAACAAAACAAGACAGTAGTTGCGGATAATATCTCAATGGCTTAGTGGTTAAAAGCGTAGTTCCGGTAAGATTTGGGTTTGATCCCCATTTGCGACCGTTACCTTTCTTATTATTTGTGTCTTAAAAAGACAAAATAATAATATTGCAATAACTGTAGGTATTATATTAAAGATAAGTACAAGTGTTATTATGAATTGTAGGTAAATATTAGTTCCTAGCTAGGCAGATTGCCCGTTCTAAGGAACCAAATGCTGTTAAAATCGCGAAAAATTTATTCTGTAAAATTAGAGGTTTTTTTATCCAAATTGAATATAAAACCATGTAAAATTTGAAGGGACATTATTTAATAGTTTTTCAGACTCCACCCTCCCCAAGCCGATCAATCATATAGTTATTATTGAACCAATGAAGGATATTTTACATGTTCTAATATCTAATTTCGGTCCCAGATATGTATACGACTTTTTATACTTTGCCGTATTGCTCCCTGGGACCACGAGATCCTTTCGGGTGTGACTTCTTGTTGTGTTTCATGTTTCGTTTCGATTATTTAATATTATTTCCTTCAATGGTTAAAAAAATTAAATAAGCTGGATGCTTATAATAGGTACTTCTGCACAAAACCAAATTCTAGAAAACTACAAAAGACATTTAATGCGTTATGTATATATGAGACAATATACAATTATCCATTAATTTATCCATCCTTGTTCTTAACAGGAATGCTCGATTTCAACAACTTAGAAGCACGCCGAAAAATGTTTTTTGGCAAGCATTTTTTAAACTAATCCCTGAAACTATATTTAATCTACTTATATTGAAAGAAGTTATGTATCTAACAAGTATACTCGTGGGAGATCCCCTGCCTGTCACTTCTGCCTATCAGAACGGGCAAATCAACAGAGCGACTCAATTGCTTAACGATTCTGCATTGACCGTCTTTCAACGTCACTTACAGACAGTAAATAGTAAAACTGCCCCCATGACCTTTTATACTTATATGTACCTCAAACGTGTGATGTTCTCCGTAACATATTGGTGCATAACTGTTTTGCGGAGAACATGAATAAATAAATGAAAGGAAATAACAACTGAAAGTTCGTTGGCTGCAGTTTGTAGTTGCAGCTTTAAATCCGGGTATTTTTTTAGGTTCAAAAACACATTATGTATACGAGTAATTAAGTAGGTAATTGAATCACTTTTACTCTAGTAAATATACTTTATTTGCATCCCATGCATCATGTTATTCTATATAGGAAACATTCAGTACGTGGAGAGTCCACCAATCCGGATCGAAACGTGGCTAAAAATAAAATGGCTTCAGATATCATATTATAATAGCCAGGTGTTTACCAACCATTTGCTTCCCTTACATTTCAAAACTCTAATCAATTCAACTATTCTTCTTCGAAAAATATGTTATTTTAGCAACAATATTAATGACATTTATTTATTCTGAGAAAAACGTTTGGAGAAGTCAGGGCCTAAACCAAAAATAAACGATTTCTCTGATATTAATATATATATTGTGTTTTGCTAACCTACTCGGAATATAAAGGAAATAAACAAAGCATTATTCTCTTCCCGTGGGCATGTCAAACAGTTCCACAACTCACACTTGCGATCAAAGCTGATTTAGAAACACTTTCCACTAGCGTGTTATGTAGCGTGACAAATGAAAAATGTTCTCAAATACGTCAGCTTACTTGTGGGGACAATGTGGGGTTATTGATTGCGGCGTGAAATCTCGGCTCGGATCCGGCCTGTTCTAGCAACAAGAGACAGCCACTAATCATATTCACAATTTCCTAATACATTCTGTTTTTACGACTAGTTGGTTATTCAACTCGTATATTAATTTAACATCAGGCAGTTGGAAATTAATGAAAAATCAGATTTCACTAGTGTCAGCATACAAGAGGAAAGTCCTGCTTCACCCAAAAAAATAATTTATTATAAAACTACCCACAATAAGGAATTCCAGTAGTCAAATTATTTTCAATGTTTGCACTTTTAAAAACTCGCCAAAACGATCGAAATCTGACGTGGTACGCGTGACATCACACGTACCTCGGTTTTGTCGGTGAACGGTAAGACAATCCCACTGGGGTCGGTATGGAAACAAAAAAAAATAAATTGAAATATTTCGAAAAATGTCCGCAATCTTAATGCACGTGGCCGACCAACCGGCGAGGTAGGATAACAGGAAATTTGAGTGTCCCACGGTTTTAATGGTTTTAAATGACGATTTATAAATCCTATGTAAAATAAAACTCATGCTTAAGTTTTTGACAGATCTCCAAATTTTCAAGTTCATTCGAAAGGCCAAATTCTTAAGTTTGCTAACCGTGTTCATTCAAAAGGTAAAATTCTCAAGTTTACTAACCATGTTCATTCGAAAGGTAAAATTCTCAAGTTTACTAACCGTGTTCATTCGAAAGGTAAAATTCTCAAGTTTACCAACTGTGTTCATTCAAAAGGTAAAATTCTCAAGTTTACAAACCGTGTTCATACAAAAGGTAAAATTCTCAAGTTTACTAACCGTGTTCATTCGAAAGGTAAAATTCTCAAGTTTACTAACCGTGTTCATTCGAAAGGTAAAATTCTCAAGTTTACAGACCGTGTTCATTCGAAAGGCAAAATTCTTAAGTTTACTAACCGTGTTCATTCGAAAGGTACAATTCAGATCGTCTTAAAGGCGATCCCAAGGCAAAAACATTTTTTTATTATAAATGCTTTCGGCTTCACAAATTCTACAATTATAATTACTAACCATTTTTACAGGTCTACGATGATAAAACCCTCAAAGATTTTCTTTATAAGTATGTTACAGCGGTCTTGAGGTGATGTTGGACAAAAACGACAGTATATCGAAAGTTTACACTCATTATTATTGTATTTAGACTAGAAATACTCGTTCACAGATAGTCTTGCAGTGGCTTCATTATAGTTCTATTTTTTTTCTGAAGGTAAAACAGCTGTCTAGCTATGGTATGGTTAGCGCTGTTTTTCTACTTATTTATCTCTCATTTTAAAAATAACACAGTTCAAACACACCTTTCTTAGAAGTAGTGGCCTCCAATAGTACCTAACCTTTACAGCATTATAACAATACAGTCTGTGTAAACAAACACCTCTCTAGTGATGGGCCATTTCATCTTCAAAGGAACTGGCTACCCGTGCCTATCCACCATACCTCATGTTCTTCTGTTCTCCTATTAGACAATGCGCGTCGAAATTATTGCTACTTAAATTCATTGGCATTTTTTTTTAATGTTTGGCTTGTCTGTGATAGTGTTCTAGTTACCATTAAAGAAATCTTTTTCTTTAATCGTTTCCTTATTGCTGAGTATCGTGACTCCCACTCCGATTTCCCAGGAATATTGAAATTCATAACTTTATAAACACCAATGATTTTATACCGATTTCCCGAGCACAGTCGCGATTTGATAGCCAGACCGATACTGACAATGCGATACATTAAGAAAACATTGGTTGGTAACACTGGACTTACTTTCTATAAATTGACATTCCTAAACATCAGACGGCTATGTAAAAGTTAAAAATACAAATAAATAGACAATATGGAATTGAAATAATACCTTTAATTGGCAGTCCGCTTGTACTTCAAAGGTACTACAAAGAGCGTTAATTAGTTCACGAGGCTTTAGGCAGTTAATTATGTGGGGTACAAACCAATAAAACAAAAAAATAATATACTCATAAAATGTTGAATATTTTATGAGACAGGATTTTAAAAAAATTATAAAATTAATTACTATCAAATAGGATTGAAATTAATTGCCTTTTAAAAGTCACGAAATTATTAATACCGAATATATCAACAAGTCCGCAGTGTTATGCGATGAATTCTAGCAATTGATGATTAAATAGAGTAACTTAGTATCGAGTATTGAGGTAATTGTTACATTTAAAAGTTCTTATTTTCGAGTTTGAATTGCAGATAATCTTAATATTAATGCTATGATTCGGGGTTGTCAATTAAGGATTTAATTAATTTTAATAAAGTGAGTTTAAGAAGTCTTACATAGATAGATGATTACACTTTTAGTATTTTTGTCTAGGTCTACTGCTTGACGGGTCTGATCAGGATAGACCGGTTGAGACCTTTTGATCTCTCCAGCAGGACTCTCTTTTTACCCATCACCGTGCACCGCAGTGGGAGGAATGGATTCATACGTACGTCACTTCTGGACACATTGTCCCCCCAGATTCCTGCCCACCCCTCGTACATTTTTCTTCTCAGAAATTTCTCTTCTTCCTTTCCCTAAATAGACCCTTCGGGAATTTTTTTCTAAGGACCTCCTGTATGGAGCATATTATATAGCACATAAATGTAAATATAAGCCCATATGGGCTTTTACAATTTGAAAACACATATTTAATGTTAACTTGGTTAATTTTGTGGATCAGATTAAAAACCTAATCCAACCCTCTTCTTTAACCTTTTGTTTTCTTTTTGTTTACCTGCCTGATAACTGTATCTTTTAAAGAAATTGTTTCATGTTTTTATTTCATCATGTAGGTATGTATTTTTGGTTTATTTTAATATTTTCTTTATTATTTCTTTCTCCCGTCAAAATTATATCACATATACTCATGTAAAAGCTATACGGGAGTAAAATGAATAGAATAAAATATGTACCTACTTAATAATTTGGTGGAACAGTAGGTAATCAAAAGTAAATTTTGAATTTAAAATTATATAGAACTCATGCAGAAGAATAGTATTATGCTAACCTTATTTGCTATTATTATTATTATTGAGGTATGTTATTATAGCCTTCTTGTAACTATATTTCGAACAGGTGTTCCACTGCACATGTATAATATTAGTGAAACGAGTCTACGACGCGTTTCAGTTTATTTAGATACCTTACACGGAGAAAACTTACTGATATAGATAGAATACTGTTAATTTATTCAAAACCTGGTCAAATTGTTTGTTTTCCTGTTAAAAATGGGACTGCAGGCCTATAGCGAATGACTTGAAAGTGTTCCTAACAAAGTTCATACAAATACTGATATTGATATTGACATGCTGATATTGTGTCATTCCGTCATGATATCTATTAAAAAAGGATACGTGTTCTCGATATATTCTGAATGACTAATATTTTATCAGGAAGTTGGCATGCTGTCACAGAATCATTTTTCTTCGTGTAGGTACTTATGTACTAGCAAATAATACTCGTAAACCTTTGTATAGTTTTTAGAATTAATATTGAAATATAATATTCTTCCACGCGAAAGACAAGAAGATGTGTTTTTGTATACTTATATAGTTAGTTGGGACCTTTTATTCTTTCAGATAAAAAAATATATAGGACAGTAAGACCGATTTAAAAGGTAGAACTTACCCTTCCCGCCGAAAGTGTTATAGTAATTTTACTGAAAGATTCGAGTTTCATTTATGCTATAGTTTAATGCTGATATCATTACCGATGGTTACAGCTCATATACGAGGCATGTTAAAGAAGTACTGGTTATAATTTGTAATGGATCTCCCAGCAGCTGAATATATTCTCAACGCGAACGACGCAATAAAATGATGAAATTTAGTAGAAAAAAAATTGTCTTCAAACATTTGAATACCATGGTTCGTAAATACTATTCAATTGATTTATATAGGTATCGAAATATCGGATATATTATATCGATATAGTATATTTATATGTATATCAAAAATTGATGTTTATTCAAAGGGAAATAGACGTTAAAAAAACAGCTTAAATAAGTACAAAGTATCTCTCCAGAGTTGTTGTTGCTAGATAAACTAGATAATAAGTTCTAAACATATTGATGGAGTCCGGGGAATTCCAGTAAAGGTACAAATAATGGAGAGTCGCGGAAATATCTCGTAAAAACTGACACCTTAGCGTAGCGTCCTGTATTAACTCGACCATTTGGCATTTCATATGTCGTTTCCAGTTTCAAGATGGTGGTCGGTTGCGTGGTTCAGTAAAAAGTATTTTTTTCATATGTGAAACCTTTGTGTTTATTAATTGAGTATTTAATAACAGTAAATTTTGGGTTTGATTATAGAAAATAAGAGAAAATTAGAAACATTCTCTTTTGGTCTGTCAACTCGTTTAGATCTATTCACAGAACTACGGGTAAATGGCATTGATAGTTACCTACCTCGCGGTGTCCGGAAACTGGTGAATCTACATCGTATTTGGGTTTGATTATAGAAAATAAGAGAAAATTAGAAACATTCTCTTTTGGTCTGTCAACTCGTTTTGATCTATTCACAGAACTACTGGTAAATGGCATTGATAGTTACCTACCTCGCGGTGTCCGGAAACTGGTGAATCTACATCGTATTTGGGTTTGATTATAGAAAATAAGAGAAAATTAGAAACATTCTCTTTTGGTCTGTCAACTCGTTTAGATCTATTCACAGAACTACTGGTAAATGGCATTGATAGTTACCTACCTCGCGGTGTCCGGAAACTGGTGAATCTACATCGTATTTGGGTTTGATTATAGAAAATAAGAGAAAATTAGAAACATTCTCTTTTGGTCTGTCAACTCGTTTTGATCTATTCACAGAACTACTGGTAAATGGCATTGATAGTTACCTACCTCGCGGTGTCCGGAAACTGGTGAATCTACATCGTATTTGGGTTTGATTATAGAAAATAAGAGAAAATTAGAAACATTCTCTTTTGGTCTGTCAACTCGTTTTGATCTATTCACAGAACTACTGGTAAATGGCATTGATAGTTACCTACCTCGCGGTGTCCGGAAACTGGTGAATCTACATCGTATTTGGGTTTGATTATAGAAAATAAGAGAAAATTAGAAACATTCTCTTTTGGTCTGTCAACTCGTTTTGATCTATTCACAGAACTACTGGTAAATGGCATTGATAGTTACCTACCTCGCGGTGTCCGGAAACTGGTGAATCTACATCGTATTTGGGTTTGATTATAGAAAATAAGAGAAAATTAGAAACATTCTCTTTTGGTCTGTCAACTCGTTTTGATCTATTCACAGAACTACTGGTAAATGGCATTGATAGTTACCTACCTCGCGGTGTCCGGAAACTGGTGAATCTACATCGTATTTGGGTTTGATTATAGAAAATAAGAGAAAATTAGAAACATTCTCTTTTGGTCTGTCAACTCGTTTTGATCTATTCACAGAACTACTGGTAAATGGCATTGATAGTTACCTACCTCGCGGTGTCCGGAAACTGGTGAATCTACATCGTATTTGGGTTTGATTATAGAAAATAAGAGAAAATTAGAAACATTCTCTTTTGGTCTGTCAACTCGTTTTGATCTATTCACAGAACTACTGGTAAATGGCATTGATAGTTACCTACCTCGCGGTGTCCGGAAACTGGTGAATCTACATCGTATTTGGGTTTGATTATAGAAAATAAGAGAAAATTAGAAACATTCTCTTTTGGTCTGTCAACTCGTTTTGATCTATTCACAGAACTACTGGTAAATGGCATTGATAGTTACCTACCTCGCGGTGTCCGGAAACTGGTGAATCTACATCGTATTTGGGTTTGATTATAGAAAATAAGAGAAAATTAGAAACATTCTCTTTTGGTCTGTCAACTCGTTTTGATCTATTCACAGAACTACTGGTAAATGGCATTGATAGGTACCTACCTCGCGGTGTCCGGAAACTGGTGAATCTACATCGTATTTGGGTTTGATTATAGAAAATAAGAGAAAATTAGAAACATTCTCTTTTGGTCTGTCAACTCGTTTTGATCTATTCACAGAACTACTGGTAAATGGCATTGATAGTTACCTACCTCGCGGTGTCCGGAAACTGGTGAATCTACATCGTATTTGGGTTTGATTATAGAAAATAAGAGAAAATTAGAAACATTCTCTTTTGGTCTGTCAACTCGTTTTGATCTATTCACAGAACTACTGGTAAATGGCATTGATAGTTACCTACCTCGCGGTGTCCGGAAACTGGTGAATCTACATCGTATTTGGGTTTGATTATAGAAAATAAGAGAAAATTAGAAACATTCTCTTTTGGTCTGTCAACTCGTTTTGATCTATTCACAGAACTACTGGTAAATGGCATTGATAGTTACCTACCTCGCGGTGTCCGGAAACTGGTGAATCTACATCGTATTTGGGTTTGATTATAGAAAATAAGAGAAAATTAGAAACATTCTCTTTTGGTCTGTCAACTCGTTTTGATCTATTCACAGAACTACTGGTAAATGGCATTGATAGTTACCTACCTCGCGGTGTCCGGAAACTGGTGAATCTACATCGTATTTGGGTTTGATTATAGAAAATAAGAGAAAATTAGAAACATTCTCTTTTGGTCTGTCAACTCGTTTTGATCTATTCACAGAACTACTGGTAAATGGCATTGATAGTTACCTACCTCGCGGTGTCCGGAAACTGGTGAATCTACATCGTATTTGGGTTTGATTATAGAAAATAAGAGAAAATTAGAAACATTCTCTTTTGGTCTGTCAACTCGTTTTGATCTATTCACAGAACTACTGGTAAATGGCATTGATAGTTACCTACCTCGCGGTGTCCGGAAACTGGTGAATCTACATCGTATTTGGGTTTGATTATAGAAAATAAGAGAAAATTAGAAACATTCTCTTTTGGTCTGTCAACTCGTTTTGATCTATTCACAGAACTACTGGTAAATGGCATTGATAGTTACCTACCTCGCGGTGTCCGGAAACTACATCGTATTTGAAGTCTGGAATTATTTTTAATGAGCTTTCGTTTTCCAGTAAATCGCGTACGAAGTTCGAAATTTTTCAAATAGCTCTGTATGTATATCAGTGGCGGTCCAAGAATTTTCAGATCAAATAGCTGTATATCAATGACGGTCTGAGAATAAACAGGTCGAATAGCTGTATATCAGTGGCTCTCCGAGAATTTTCATGTCAAATAGCTGTATATAAATGGCGGTTTGAGAATTTTCAGGTCAAATAGCTGTATATCAATGGCGGTTTGAGAATTTTCAGGTCAAATAGCTGTATATCAGTGGCGGTCCGAGACTTTGCAGTGAGCTGTAGTGGGAAAAATACGACCTTAATGTTATTGTAGCTGAAAAATTACTATTTTTTTAATTTCTATTTTTCATATGAAGAGTCTTCATACAATAAATTGAAATTTCGAAAAAATATATAGCAATTTTTCTGCCTATGCAGAGACTAGGTTGAATAGCCAGCTAGTACTTTTTATGTGATTGTTGACGTAACTATACGCATCTCCCTTTAACATATGTTCGTGCATTCCTTTACCCAAATACCTGTTCCCCAACCTGACCCTGTCTGACAGTGTGAAATACCTACCTTCAGTGACATTGCAACAATTTATTATACATCAACAGCAATTTATTATACATACCAGTATGTTAAGAAGACCGGTGCAGTGAACTCGAATCTATTACGGAAACTTGTGAATTGATCACCAGTATTATCCCCCAATGCCATAATATCGATCGAAAAGACCATTAATCCTTTTCAAATTCTAACTGTTAACCACAGCTACTCGTATAGTTGTGTCAAATATGTGCGACTCTAACGACTTATCTAGCCATTGAACTATGGCATCCTCAATTATTGGGAGATGTTGCCAGGCGGAAGGAAAGTGGGGAGAAGAAACGCCTAAAAAATCTTTTACATAAAAATGATATATGATGCAAACTATCAGTAGGAGACTATTAGTATTATATAGGAAATAATAACAGTATGTAGATCTAATCCATTATAAGTAGGTACAAAATAGATCTATAAATACACAAATATAAAATGATTACAAGTATGATGAGAATATTATAGTAACATAAAGTAAAATAGAAACTAGAACAATCCTACACATAAGACAAATCACTAAACTGCATTACCAACGCTACAATTATTTGTTGAATTCAACAAAGTACTGAATAGACGCTTAGTTCTATAAATGGAGTAAATAAATATATCAATAGTACCCCCAAACTTGTTGCCTAGATCATGCAGCCTGTTGTTTAGTGAATATGTCTGATAGTTGTTTGTGTATGCATTACAGAAGAATGTTACATTTTGTCTTGTGTTCCTAGTTGGTAAATGGAATTTTATACTGGCGACGATGGCAGGGCTGTCAATTAAGTTATTAATGACTTTGTGTAATAAAACCAGGTCTGACAGAATTCTCTAGTCATCTAAACTGACATCAAATTATTCAATTTGAATTATGAGTGTAATAAAACACGTTTTTCTGAGAATGTCATATAGGTAATCTACCCCGGTTCCCTGGTTCGTAAGACCCGTGTTTCCGTCAGTTTCCAGATGCGCGCTGCAGTCTGTTTTCTGGTCACTTGTAATATTATTACCAACTGAAACATCCTGTCTGTGATCCCATCTCGACATTCCTCGCGGTTTCTTAACGACTGGATGAGCCGTTAAACGGATTCAATATAGGTATTTATTTATCGTTATTTTACGGCGCGTACACAACATGTTCGTGGACTAACGAGTCTACCCGGAGTTGCACGGTCAACAAAGACAGCCTGCTCAGAGCTCAGTTGCACCTCTCTTTCTGTTACACGCATCGTTTGTAAAAAAGGAGAGGAAACAATGAAGAGGATATTGTGAAATAATTCCACCTTAATTTACACCTTTTACAACTTAAGTTATGTGATTTTGTATGACCGTGTGAAAAATGTAGATATTCGCAAATAAAGGGACGCTTAGATAGTATGGGCAAGTCGAGACTGGGTCGTCCCTGAGTCAAACGGCGCCTGGCGCTGGATTAAATGTTGGCGCCTTGGCAAGTCGGCGCCCGGAGCCTCCAATTGCACCTGCACAGGGCCGATCTTATGTAAAGATTGTAGAGCGGTGGAATGAAGAAAGGAGTATAAGGAGAATATTTGACTCGAATGTAAAAAATGTAGAAGAAGTCCGAGGAAGACGTGTCAAAAGTCAGAATTACAGAAGGGTGCATATCTGACAATGTATGAATGTGAATGAAGTAATGGGTGTGTCACGACCGAGTTGTTTGGCGGTCCATTTTCTCTGGGAATTGGCGTGATGGTTAGTTAGTTAGTCCAATATTATAATGGAAATATCGTCGAGCTCTAAAAATAGTTGAAAAAAGCGTTAAAGCGTTCTGAATTCGCAAAACAAACATATTTTCCTGTTTATAGTTATGATTGAAACCCGAAAACTTGACAGAAATTACCAAGAGATTAATAAAAATGATTATCGCGCTGAAAATATATAATATTTGCACAGAACTTTACGAGCAATCGTCAAATGGATGTTTACAAAATATAAACTGGAAACACGAGAGCGACATCCCACAGCCAATATTCATGCAATATTAAATCTAGTATCTTTGAGGTGGAATACCTATAAACAAAATAATAAACATTCACATTTTTCTTTAGTCGTTTTCCTGTTCAATTTCCCTGTTAGACCAGGCTTCTCCACTCCTTCACTCGTCGTGGACAGGACCGTGTATCCATCTCCGGACTCCATCTATGTACTGCACAGGTGATATGATTACTCCAAAGCTTCGGTATTCATATAAAAGTAACAATGGAGGTAAGGGACAAAATTAACAAGGGACGGTTGTAACAAACGCGATTCACAGGTTAAATATAGGAGTCGATTATTCTGTCAGTCCCTCGCACCTTCCGTACAAATATCACATTTTTTTACTACCACACGGAGAAAACTAGGCAATGAAGGCAAGGGAAAAAAGTAACAAGGGACGGTTGTAACAGACGCAATTCACGGGTAAAATATAGGGGTCGAATATTCTGTCAGTAAATGTCAGTCAATATTCGGTACACGTAACACATTCTATTACTACCACACGCAGAAAACTTACTAAAATTAAATTAAACTAAATTAATTAAATTTATTATCGCTATGTCGGAACACGTGTTCATAAAATCATGAACATGTGTTCCGAAATCTTAGGAATGTACAAAAAGTTTAACCGGAAACGGTCTGCAAACTGTTTTTAACCGGATTTTGAATAAATCAGCGATACTCATTTATCTCCGTGCAGTTTTCACTTGCCACAGCTTTCACCACACGTCTAGCGTCATAGCGTCTAGGACTATTGTCTTTACCAAACGTCTAGCGTCATAGCGTCTAGGACTATTGTCTTTCACCAAACGTCTAGCGTCATAGAGTCTAGGACTATTGTCTTTCACCAAACGTCTAGCGTCACAGCGTCTAGGACTATTGTTTTTCACAACACGTCTAGCGTCATAGCGTCTAGGACTGTTGTCTTTCACCACACGTCTCGCGTCATAGCGTCTAGGACTATTGTCTTTCACCACACGTCTAGCGTCATAGCGTCTAGGACTGTTGTCTTTCACCACACGTCTCGCGTCATAGCGTCTAGGACTATTGTCTTTCACCAAACGTCTAGCGTCATAGAGTCTAGGACTATTGTCTTTCACCAAACGTCTAGCGTCACAGCGTCTAGGACTATTGTTTTTCACCACACGTCTAGGACTGTTGTCTTTCACCACACGTCTCGCGTCATAGCGTCTAGGACTATTGTCTTTCACCACACGTCTAGCGTCATAGCGTCTAGGACTAGGACTTGTCTTTCAAATGAAGAATTTTTCCTGTCGGATTTTAAACTGGCAAAATGACGACATCTATCCGAGGTCATTATAAAAATACAAGACACATATCTTCATACAAATCGAACAAAATTCAGCATCGCTTATGAAAAGGATAGTCATTCAAACGGGTGACCGGATAAATCATCACATCTTTAAAAAGTTATATAAAGTAATGGAAAGTGATGAAACAAAAACTTTATTGACTGGGTTAAGTAGGTTAGGTTAGGTTAAGTTTAAATTTTTTTTTAAATCTTTTATAATGACTTTATATCACTTTTTAAAAGTGTGTTGAATTGTCACTGTGTTGAGTTATCATGGAAACATTCAAATGAGATGTATATGAACGGGCTCGGGAATGAATGTATGTTCACTGGACCTAGTTCAGTGAAACACTCGCCTTCATTCTTTTATTTCATCTAAGCATCTGAACGAAATAGACATTTCGAATACATTAAAGACAAGTTTCGAACAAGCTTTTTTGCTTACATTAGATCCACCCAGGAGCCCTTGAGGAAAATAATTCTTCTTAGGGCCTATGTCATCTTTGGGAATGCTGAGTTGAGGGTCTTCTTAGGAGAGGAAGTTCTGGGAGGGAAAAATATATAAGGGGTGGGAAGGAATCTGGATTTTAGTGTGTCCAGGACTAACATACGTATGAATTCATCTCTCCCACTGCGGTGCTAGGTGATTTTCGGAGAAAGACCTGTTATAGATGTCAAAAGATCTCCCTCATCCAGTCTCTCCCGATCTGGCCCGCTACACAGTCAGTGGGCAGACGCATCCTCTGCCAAGACCCGGACAAACCTTACCCCATGAACCCGGGAACTCCTACTAAGCCACCAAGCGTAACGAACCACTTGGGGGACCTATGTCAGAGGTGACTTCTTGCCGTTTTCTTCTTCGTTGTTTTAGCTTCAATATAATACATTATTCTAGTAATGTATAATTTCTCTACAAAATCTATTCAAATTTGTCAGCCATGACATAGGAACATCGCTTGGTAGAGAAAAATACACAAAAAAATGTTCAATAATCATGATTTCACTTTCATTTTATGTAAAGCAAGACAGCGTGTACTAGTCTTCGTTCAAGGCAAGTTTAAACAAGTCAAGTTTAAATCCAGTGGAAACACAATTATATAATTGGCAAGATTGATGGACAATTGGCTAATTACCATACGCAGGAGCGTGAAATCAACGGGAAATATTATTATATGTTTACATCGTTAACTGTTGCAATAATCATTATTTACTCTGGATTCGGACCGAAGATAAATAAATCTTACAGTGCCTCGTTCTTAATAAATAAATAAGGTAAGAGAAATAATAAGATTACCCCACGCGCGCTATTTCTTAGTTACTTAGTTTGTTTGATCGAATGGCACTGTTCGGTGTGCATTTGCCTCGTCGCGGTCGGCTCGAGTACCCGAGATGGGTTTACACATGTTTATTTTACCTTTCAATTGTAATTACACCCTTTTTCCAAATCAGTCATGCTTAATATTCATGGTGAAACATTAATGCTGAAACATTCATGGTGAAAAATTTGAGATGAAATATTACTGCTAAAACAATTATGCTGAAACATTGAAGCTGATTCTTTATTGCTAAAGCATTCGTACTAAAACATTCATACTGATACATTCACGCTGTCACAATTATGCTGAAACATTTATACTGGAACATTCATGCTGAATCACTCATGCCTTAACATTAGTGTTGAATCATTCGTATTCAAACATTCATGCTGAAACATTCATGTTAAAACATTCGTACTGAAACATTTATGTTGAAACATTCGTACTGAAACATTCACGCTGAAACATCAATGCTGGAACAATCATACAGAAAAAAATAGATATCTGCAACATTTATGCTGAAACACTCGCGGTGAAACTTTGCTACTAAAGCGTTCGTTCCGAAAAATTCATATTATAACATTCAAGCTGAAACATTCGAGCTGACACAATTATGCTGAAAAAATCGTTTTGAAACATTGATGCTGGAACATTCGTGCTGACACATACACGCTGAAACATTTGTGCTGAAACATTCATGGTGAAAAATTCATGTCAAAACATTTATGCTGAAACATTAAATCTGATTCTTTATTTCAAAAGCATTCGTACTAAAACATTAATACTGAAACATTCACACTGCGATAATCATGTTCAAACATTCGTGCTGAAACAATAATGCTGAAACGTTAGTGCAGAAATATTCATGTTCAAACATTTGTTCTGAAACATTCGTGTCGAAGCATTAGTGCTGAAACATTAATGTTCAATAATCTGTTCTGAAACATTCACGAAGAAACTTTGAAGCTGAAACAATCACGGTGAAACTCGCTAATGGCAGCATGTAGTCCCGACCTCCTGTAGATAGGTACTCGTATATACGAGTTCCGCTTGATTAAACGTTCCGCTACCTCTACACAAGTGATGGATGTTTATCCCAAAATATCGATGTTTAAACACAAACACCCGTCAAATGTGGCAGCTTATGCAATGACCTATATTTAACTAGATATTTTTCCGCAGCGCGATCTCTAACAGCTCATAATACGGCCCAATCATAACAAATAATCATATTGAATCATAAAAGTGCGCGCGCCGCCGACCCACGACCGTGGCGGCCATCTTGGATCCGTCACGTGGGTAAACATTCATTTTATAATAGGTAGGTAGGTCTGCAATAAATAATACATACATAATCATATATTATTTTCTGAGAATGTGGCCGTTCCGTTTATCGTTTATCGTACAATTTAATCCGATTTCATCAATAAAGTAGGTAACTGTATTTGCATTGGATCGACTTCCGAGAAACTCCCTCAATCTGCGGTAAGAAGGTCAAAGCTATCATTTCTTGAATACATTGTCGATTACGGCAGCCACCTCTAGTCCGAAGTACACAGGGTCGATCGATAATTGGAGCAGTCCGCTCCGGGCGCCGACTTGCAAGGAGCTCAGGAGCAAAGGCGCTGATAATACCTAATAACTAAAACATCGCCCTTGAGGTATTTACATTTAAGTTACCTGAAAATAAATACTGTTGGATTTATTAACACGGTCACCCCATTGAAGTCGGATATACAATGATATATAGCTTTTTAAAGACGGTGTGAACTAAATATATCTGTGGGATTCCCCTCTATTTTCAAAATCCTTCTTTTTCTATGTTCTATGACCATCTATCACGCTTGATGGATGCCGTGTTTCATTTGGTCTATGGCCGGAAATAAAACTTGAGCATGTTTAGTGTTGCAAGGTGGAAAAATCATTATATTTGTTTAATCACTGAAATAGTGGAGATTTCTTGTTTTAGAGGACAGGAGAATTCTTCTGAACGTTTCTGGAAAAACTTATATTTATTACCTCCAACTTCTCTGCACAATATCAATAGATACAACATACCGAAAACAGAAGTGACTTCACCCAGAGTTCCGCTTGTTCGTTGCTTCCAGATACTAGTGGAAAATAGGTATCAGGAAACAATAACATAAAAGAGACAGCGAGACGGTAGGGCGGTCCCTTAGTAAAATCGAATCGATAGGCGTAACTACCGATGATTTTATAGCGATTTCCGGAGCACGGTTGCGCTGTTGATATCTAGACCAATATTAATACTGCAAATATACATACGCTAACAACACTTTCTATGAATTTACATTCCTAAACATCAGACGGCTACGTAAAAGTTAAAAATACTAATAAGTGGACCAAGTCTAATAGAAATATAAACTTTCTTTATGCCATTAAAAAAGCAGTTAATTAGTTCAGGAGGTTTAGGATTAGTCATAACTAACCACTTTTGTTTCTCCGATGGAACGGAAACAATTGATAGCGTCTTCGATGAATTAGGTAAATCTTTGGATAGCGTATACGATTTCAGAGCTTATTTAGTTCACCCTCATTCATTAATAAGCCAATTATTTTGCACAACGAACGACATTATCCAAAAAGTAGTGCATATTGACAGCTTATCCTACACCTTGGAGGCCGTGCTAAAAGTAGCGGCTTTTGACTAACGACCATCGGAAACATATTCTGACCGTGCTCGCAAATATCGCTAACTGATTATAGATGACGGTTTTCGTCAATACCGTATTGACATAGGGCTAACGATTGTCCGTGCTAGACCTCCAGGGCAAGGGAGCTCATTCCAATATCTGAATATCGTGCTTAGAGAGCAACTCCGTGATTGTACGTTAACAACGATCACAGAGAGTAAACTAGACACAATTCTGCCTCTAATTATTGAGAAATGTGTAATTATAGGACGAGTTAGGTTGGTTGGTTGCGCTAAATCTCTCAGCGGACCGTTATTCCGAGCGTTTAATCCGCTGCAGTGTTTACACGGCCCTTCCTAACTGCCCGAATGTTTACAGATTGAGACACTAATATACTGTTTCCTCTGCAACTGGACTGATGACTTTGGGATTGACTTCTGTATTAGGTGTTGATGTCTGTTCTAGATCTTCCTGGCCTAGATGCGGTGTACAACTGTACAGGGTGTGGATTTACTGATAGGGGCCCAACACCTGACTGAACTGCTTCGAATTATGATTAGTGAACTTCCTTGAAATTACGTTTGTATCGACTGTCGTAAGTTACGTCGTAAACTCCACACCGGAGGACTGGAGGGACTTTTTGACAAGAGGGAGGATTGAACATGGCTCTTGAATTGACCCATTTGTAGGACAGAGGAAACACAGCCGAGCTACTGAAATCATGTTATAAATATCAACCGTAACCAAAAACGTTGTCCATGTTAAATAACTACACTATGAAATGGATTTAATAAATAAATCAGAAGTGATTTACGTCAAAATGGCTAAAGAAATCGTTGTGTTGAAGTCGTAAAAAGGTTGAAACACGTCAGGGTATGGTTTCTTTGAATATTTAACATATTTCCCTAGGTGACGACCTAAGGAAATTACTAAGACCACAGGACAAATTGGATATCTTTTATATTTATTCCGAGGCGATTGAGCGAATAAAATGCTACAGTATTTTATTCGATTTACAGACACTTAACGACGGCCAGGAGCGGCAAACTGGCCCTGGACCCAGGTATAAAAAAACCCGTGCGATTTTAACTGTATTGACATTTTTCACAAATTGAATTAAAATAAATGTATGTAGGTACCTAGCTACACTCCCATTTAGGAGGTTAATGTTAGTGGCGAGACACGGCCTTCAGTTAGTTAGAAGTTATTATCAAACATACGGATTTCGGTTGTGGATCTCTTATTTAAAAAAAATAAACTTGAATTAAAATAAATTTAAGCGCCCTTTTTAAAATTTTAACTGATAGCATCAATAATTCAGACTATTGATACCGAACCTAGGTACTCTAGTCAGATGATTTTCTAATAATTTCCTGTTCAAATATTAAATTGTAGGTGGTATAGTTCGGGGGTCTAGCTACAAAAACTGGTGTTTGAGATAAGCTTGGTTTCGGTATATTTATGACACGAAGCTCTATTTCGTACATACAAACAGCCATTTAAAAGATATGGTTGGGCATTTGAGCATTCCAATCTTTATTTGCGTTTCTCTCAAAACTGTGTTTTTGTAGATAGGCCCCTGTAATCTGAAACTACCGAGTTTAATTGTGATTTTAAAAATAAGAACTGATGTGTCAAAAACTTAGAAATCATTTGGTAACTTACTGTTAAGTATAATATTAAAAAAAAGGTTAATTAAATAGTGTTGATATAAATATTTTTTGTTGATATTTTCTTGATCATTCTGCAGCAATGGTCCATTATCTGATGTGTTCTTTATATAAACTTGTTCGCGATCTGAAGTGTTCTTTATATAAAGTTATTCATTATCTGATGTGTTCTTAATATAAACTTGTCCATGATCTGATATGTTCTTTATATAAATTTGACCATTCTGCAGCAATTGTCCATGATCTGATGTGTTCTTTATATAAACTTGTTCGCGATCTGAAGTGTTCTTTATATAAAGTTATTCATTATCTGATGTGTTCTTAATATAAACTTGTCCATGATCTGATATGTTCTTTATATAAATTTGACCATTCTGCAGCAATTGTCCATGATCTGATGTATTCTTTATATAAACTTGAACATTCGGCAGCTATCTGTCATCAGCGACAGCTATTGTCCACTCTCTGGTGTGTGTTTTTATATAATCTTGTCATTATAACCTCCTGTGATTTTTCACATTTAATATAATTAAAAGCTACACATTTCTTCAGACTTATTCGAGGAGGGTTTCAAAACTTGGGTATCATGGAGAGCGTCCATTGCTATCTTCCCGATTGTTATCTCCGTCGCACGGATAGAATAGACTGTTCTATCTCCCGGCCTGCAGGACTAACTTGCCAATGGTCATATCAGTGGGGAGAGGAATCTTACTCTTGAAAAGAATCAATTCGGATGTGGACATAATGAAAATGCCTTTAAAAGGCAACTTTTGTTACTACTAGTTTAGTTGTTAAATAAATACTCGTAATATATTTTATTAGCTCCACACAGGAGGCCCTGAGAAACGTAATTTCCCTAAGGACTTATGCCATCTTTGGGGATGCTGTGTAGAGGGTCTGTTTAAGGAAAGGTAGACGAGGAGTTCTGAGAAAGAAAAGTTTGGTTAGGAATCTGGGGGTCAATGTGTCTAGGAATGATTGACATATGAATCCATCTCTTCCGTTGCGATGCACGGCAATGGACCGAGAGGGTCTAACGTAGCGAACCACTTGGGAGAGGTGTTGGTTACCCACTGTCTGTATTTATTCTTTAAGAATGTATTTAAAAACGCATTAAAATGAACAAAATTGGAATATTTTAAAAATAATTCATTTATTTGAATCAAGCAAGGAGACCGACGTCACTTCTTTTCTTCTTTATCCCTAACGTATCACTGGCTCCGATCAATTGAGACTCTTATGCTAGGTATAAACAGGATATTCCCGCGAGCTGAGCCGCGAGTTATGGGAAAGGAACGAAGTAACCGCAAACGCCGCTTGCGGTTCTTTTGTTCCTTTCCTGTAATTCATGGCTGGGCGCACACACACCCTTATTTCTATCTACATACGAGTTTATTTAACGTGGTGATATGGTATATGATTCATAAATAATAAATTACTTTGTGTCAGTTAGTCATTCGCATTAAAAATGTGATGTATTGTTCATTAAAAAGGTTTTCCAAAATATGATAAAACCGTTGATAGCACATTTTTAAATGAATTTATTGAAGTAAATGAAACAATATCAAATGGACCAACATCATTTATTTAAGTGATATAAAAAACTTAATACATTTCTATTTAACATTAAGTTGAACAGTAAAATGAATACAATAATAAATACAAAGTTACAATAGTAATAAGATTTCAAATAATCTTTTATTTATTTATTAAGTATCTACGCGATGATTTTCTATGCCTTTTAAATGTGTGAATGTTTACTTCATTAGTATTTTAAATATAAATAATATTATAGACTATGATAGTAACTACTTATTTAAATCAAATAGATGTTTCGTAGTTTTACGTAAAACAATACATAACAACAATGATTTTGTCATTTCGTGAGCTGATCTTAAAAAGCAACTAAACCAGGTACCAACAACGAGTCAATCACATTGTGATATACTCGAATGTATTATAATCCTTGGTACAGTATTTTTAAGGCAATTGGTACCGCTTACAACGGACAACGGTTAAATGCATTTTTCAAACAAAACATGTTTGAGTAATTGATACGAAATAGATTTATATTTATACCAAATACGCTAGTTTAAGGCCATTGGTACCCTATTCATTTCAGGTATTTGTTTAATTATTAGGTTCTTCCCTCTTTGTACCAGATATTATGTATATTTTAATTTTATTTTCGTAGAAAGCTAACATTTCGTGGTGTGACATTTTACCTACATAAAATACAATACGGTAATTTGGTTTTTTATCAGAATTAATTAATATTTTTGATGCCATCCCTTCTTCCCTTTCACTTAAGTTCCATATTGAAGTCGATAGCGAAAGCAATAGTGAAGTCAGTAGTGAAGATCATAGCTAAGACTATAGTGAAGTTACGTTGACAGCAAAGACAATAATGAAGTCGGTAGTGGTGTAGATAGCGAAGACAATCGTGAAGTCGGTAGTGATGTTGATAAAGAATACATAATGTCATCAAAATTATGAGTAATTAATCTGTATGTAAAGCGTAGTTAAATTGTTTTATTTATTTGTTTTGTTGGCAGCTCAATCAAGAGTGGCGAAGTTTTCAAAGATTGCTCTATTCTCGCAACTTCCCGTTGATTGATCTCCCACTGGCCCAGATTGTAATAGAATTGAGATCTTTCCTCAATACACAATCCCCCGATTAACGCGATTTTAGAAGCTGGAGCGGATGAACAGAGTGTATGAAAGGAATGCATGTTGCTCAACTGGATGGAGGATGAAGTCGTGACCGCTCCAGAAAGGGATGGCAAGAAAAGTTGGGTCATGTTAAAAAACACTACAACAGAAGTGTAAGAGTTTTACATGATGTATGGATATCAATAAAACAAGAAGTGTATATCGTCAGCATAGTGCAGACGGACACGGAATGGAGTTGGGTACGCCCCAGGCAATATCAAGAGAATTAAATACTTAAGTCAGGTCAAGCAATGTCATAAACTAAGGAGTGTGTATCAAAACAGATTGGAGTTAGTTTAAAAAAAACACCTGAAACCTACTGATATACATTTAAGAGCTCTATAGAAATACAATTTTTTAAAGATTTTACATTTTTAACACGAATTCGTAAACCGCGGTAAATTTACACAAATTCTGCAGTGCGTTACGTGAGTCACAAATTAAGCAGCCAATCGAGCGTATAAAGATATTGAGTGGTTCACTCAACAGTCATAATAATTTTGTTTTTGGTAGCACTTCCCCAATCGAAAGATGAAGAGATCAAATAAACACTTGTGTCGAGTGATTTACTTGCAAACAACGCTATAATCATTATCGTGATGTAGTGTGGAATAGGAATCAAGAATAACTTGTTCGGTTTTCTAAGAAAGGCGGAAAAGCGTATATATTGCGTGATATAAAGTTTGGGACAAAAGGAAATTTTGCATATATGGAGCATATTTTAAAGAATTTTTTGTTGGTTTTTTGTGCCTAGCCAGATAAGGAAAGTGGAGAGAGGGGTCGTAATTTGCAAACCAAGCTACCCAATAACAACAATAATTCAAGCAACAAGTGCGCGAGACTTATCGTAGAGAATACACAATAGCCACAACGATTCTTTCTCCGCTCGGATGAATCGAAATTTTGTCGGAATGACTGGAACCTATTTTGGGAACGGGTTGAAATGGTAATGATTGGAAATTGTCGTAAGAAACCTATTTGGAGATTATTGTAAAAATCCCATTTGGAAATTGTCGCAAGGAACCTATTTACAGATTGTTGTAAAAACCCATTTGGAGGTAATTGTAAGAAAACCATTTGGAGATTGCCGTAAGGAACATATTTACAGATTGTTGTATGAAACCCATTTTGAGATTATCGTAAGGAACCTATTTACAGATTGTTGTAAGAAACCCATTTGGAGATGATTGTAAGACTTGCGGGTAGGGCAAGGGAAGCGGTGAGGATAATTAGGTTGTTGAGGAGTTAGTAGCGCAACTGTTCCGAAAGCTCGATACACTTTTCTGATCCAGCACATTTGAAGTAAATGGGTACACGAGGGCACATATAATGGTTCAACAAACCTGGAGCTAACCTGTCCAACAATTCTAAAAATATTCCGTAGGTCAACATCCATATTAATTATTATTTCAGTGTAAATATTTGCTTAGGTTAATTTTCTGTTCAAAGTAATCTATCATAATATTGCTTATTTTCACTGGCCCATGTTCCTACACCTTACCATCACACATAGTAGGCAAGGTATATTTATATATTCGCTTTTCTCGACGTCATGAGCATTTTAGTATGCATAACAATATTCGTTTTACTTATATTCGAGAGTTCATTTGAACACAGATATTCGACAATTTATATATTCGATGCCACTAAAATTAAAAAAAATGTCACTAACGCTGTTTACCAGCGCGATAAAAATGTTAAATTAAACAATTATTATTTGCTAGTGAGAATAATTAAGAAGCACTCTATAGTGTCATTTGAAATCCACCGAACCAACAAACACGTGTATCATTACATCTTGAACAAAAACTCTTGTGGTCATTTCTTCTTAGTGGAGATGGAACGAAGCATCGCAGACCTACAAATCAATTGAAGCTTGGTATATTTTTGGTGCTAGCCTTTGTCAGAATTGGTCAACCCGTCATTTAAGGTTACTTATTCTAGTTCCATCATTTTCTATAAAATCTTTAGCCAAAAGATTTTCTTGTCTACGTCCGTTGAATTCTTTTAAGGATTTGTCTTCTAAAGATTCTGTTCCTCAATTGAAAACAATTTAAGTTACAATGATCTTTCCGCATTTCGTTGTTCTCTCAAAAACAATAGTAAATCTTTGGTTCACATATTTGTCAAAATTCTCTAGTTCTTTGACTCTTTGGTGAATACTTTTGTTTTACCAAATTATCTCCATTCTTTAGTCAACATTTCGGTGCCACACTATTGGGAGAGACAGCGACAGCAACTGAAAAGTAACTCACTGAGAACTCGCATTAGTCGCTTAATTTTTTTACAGTTTTTGATCATTTTTGACTAGACTCAATCTGGACTGAGGTCACGCCTCTTGCACTCCTCTGAAGTGATAACTGTGCCCTAGCTTGTTCGCAAAGTCCTGCATAATATCTCTGAATATTACGGAGTCCAGGTTTTCTCCCAGCATGTACAGGAGATACCAGTCTCCCATCTTGCTCTCTCTGACGATGGCGTCTATCGAGTCCCTTCTGACGAGACGGAATCTCATGCGCATGATGTAGACCCTCATGCGGGGAGACAGAATGATGACGATGCGGTAGACGATGGTGAGGAAGGACAGGATCCCGAGGATGACGAACCAGAACCACAGGAAGATGTAGATCTTCTCGTTGACGACGTTCAGAGGAAGGATGCAGAGAGCGTCGTGACGCTCTACCTCTCCGCTGGACCCGAACTTGTTGAACAAGGTGCATTTGACCATCCTGAAACAAAAGATATGATTAGTCACAACGTTAATCACTATATTTTATTTTTTATATATCTGTTTAAGTAGGGTTTTCACATTTTACTTTGCCTGTCTCACCAGGTATATCCTGTGTCGAGACAGGCTAGTTTACACATTTATTATTTTAATATTAGGTACATTTAAGGTTAATTTCTCCGAGTACTATCTGTATTAGTGATAAAAAGCATAAAAATCACTTGGCAAATGGAGTTTAGAAATGGTCGATTTTGTAAATAATTTTATAAGAAAGGAAAAAATGTCAATCAAGTGAAACTATTATATATAATCTTAGCTCTAAAAAAGTTGTTTCTTACATGCCTTCATAATTTTCTATTAAAAAATACATAACAAAGCTTAGTTTTTTTTACAAAGTAATTAGGTAATCATTTTGTTTCAATTTCTACTAAATCAATTTATCTATATTTTTGCATTGAGAAATTGAACATTGCTGATTTATTAAAATCCTGTTAAAAACGAGATGGCAGGCCGTTTCCTAATAAACTTTTAGTAAATTCATAATATATGTTCATGCACCTGCATTTATCCCGATAACATACAATGACGAAATGCTAAAATATTATACTTTTTATGAACACGTGTTCCGACGTCGCGATAACTCATTCGTGTTTTACTGAAAGTTTAATAGGAAACATGTCAATTCATCCGTTAAAGGCCTGCAATCCCGTTTTTAACTGAGCAATATTTTATATCAGTAAGTTTTCTCCGTGTGGTATTCATAATGTAAGCCGATTCGTAGTAGATTGTGATTTCACTGATAGCTTCGCCGACATAATGAAACTCGAACAACATTGACAATTCAACCATATGGAATGTTCGAAGGTCACAAATAGGTGAGCAGTATATTTATTTACCTAGGGAAAATGTAGATCATGGGATCTACCCGGTCTTCCTGGTCCGACTCCATGTAGGCAATGACGTCCAACCCAAAGGTCATGAATTCGCCGTCGAAGAACTTGTTCATCAGGAACATTTGACCTGGAACAGATGGAAGAACGTTTTATACTCACATTCGAGGGATAATAGAAAACAATACACTTGACAACTAACTAACTACAGGGATAAGGTCCTCCCACAGCCGCTGTGCACTGGTATGTTATGAATTGAGAATTGTTATGTTTTTATTTGGATTTTAATTTATATTGCTGAATTACGTACTGTCTTTTTTACGTACTACACACGCAGTACCGAAAAAAATGTTAAATGTATAAATTTTGAAAGTAAACGTTGTCCAGATCATTACCATCCAATTCCGGCCATAAAAAATCATTAGCGATAGCGCAATCCATTCACCGTATCTGTTGCTCCAGCCTCATTTTCGAAAAAGTAAGGTCCAATGACTCCGCCGAACCATAAACCGCACCAAACAGTCACACGTTTAGGAAAGAGAGGCTTTTCAACAATAACTCTTGGGTTTTCCGAGTCCCAGATGCGACAATTTTGCTTGTTGACGAAGCCACCGAGGTGGAAATGGGCCTCATCACTCAAGATGATTTGCATTTGATTCACTCAAGTGAATTTTAATAATTTCAATGCGTTGTTGAAGCGTGTATCGTTCCATTTTTATTAATGGCGTAGTTTCTACTTGTCAAATGTCAAAAAATGACAGCTTCAAAAAAAACATCTACGGAAATAGCGGGCTATTCAAAATAATACCTCTTATTGGAAAACCCTGTATAAGATGACAGTAGTTAATGACTTCTGATTTCTGTGAACAGTTAGTAGACCTCGCGTCCAAAAAACGTTCTTTCTAATTTTCTCTTATTTAAAATATTAAGATCAAAATTTCCTCTGATATCATATTTGTAAGTAGGTACTTAAATACCCACCCACTTAATCATAAAGCATTATTTTATGTGACTTTAAAAAACAATTGTGCAATTTGTTCAAAGAAATGTCAATATCTCCATGAAATTATATGTATATATATATAAACCTTCCAGAAATTCTCTAATAGACTGTGAAAATTCTATCAAAATCCGTTGCGTAGTTTAGAAGAACTAAGCGCACAAACAGACAGACGTGGATAGCGACATTGTTTTATACTATTTAGAGTTAGTATGAAATATACACATATAATTTATTTGTTTTGATTTTATTGCTGGCAACCCGGGAATTAATTGACTTTAAATTTGAATTGTACATGACGATGTCTTGCGACGGATGATGGATAAGAAGATGATGAAAAGAATGAATGAAAACATACAATAGTCTCACCGATGACATTGATGAGCGCCAGACATTCGCAGAAGAAATACTTGTAGGCCCACCAGTTGTGGTACTTGAGGTTCTCCCAGAGATAGTCGAGGATCAGCTTCTTCTTGGTCTTGCGCTCGATGTCCGAGCACACGCCTACGTCTAGATCCATCATCAGCGCGCGGATCTTCCCGCCCTCCCACGACTTCCACAGCCAGCGCGGGGTGTAGAACAGCATGGCCTGATACAAAAGAAGAAGACCACATTAGCAGACATAAAACCACTACTAGTTATTGGGCTATAATCTTGTTGCTCGCCAAACTGATAACTCAAACTCGCAGTCAATGGCAACGTGGAACACAGGAGAAGTAGAGGACGATATCAAATGCATTGGAGTGATCAAATATTACTCTTGATAGTATAATATGAAGAGTAGGGTGTTCGCAGCTCTCAACGGAACACAGAACTGCGTGCAGTGGAAGAGCCTTTACACCAGTAGGCAAGTTAAATAGTACCAAAATGTACTAAATAAATAATAAAATTCGTGCATTAATGAAAATTGTTCATTATTATTTAATTCTGAAGGGTGGTCTTAAACCAGGGCGATATTGAGAGTATCTTCCACTCTACTGCAAGTATACTATTTATTATTTTAAATAAATAAATTAATACACAAATTAATCCAATGAAATTTACTTGCGCACGCCGGGATTTGAACCCACGACCTTCGACTTACTAGTCGAGAGCCTTACCCCTCAACCACGTAGGCCGTCAACTAGTTATGAGGACACTAGCAGTTAAAAACCCGCTCCGCGGGTTTTTTTCTGCTAGGCCCTGCGGGCGGCTCTTAGTTGGCCTTCGCCCATTTTAAGTGATATTAACAACAGTTACATTTAATAGATAGATATTAGGACATTCACAGAGAGAGGGTGAGTATATATATATATTGTTAAAACACGGAACAGGAAAGAGTTAATTAATAATAACATGCTAAATTTACGCATAATAAGAATGACAGTTGTTTGAATAAATTAAATTTTACTTATTTGTGATGGATTATTTCAAATGAAACACAATTATTGACTACATGTCTACAACTGATATTAAGGGCCCACTATTCGAATTTCATCCAATTTCCGAGATATCTTCCTTAAAAGTTTGAAGTTTTTAAGCTCTTAAAAAAATATATGTTATTCTTTAAGATAGTATCTATTTGTTCCAAAAGCCGAAACGGTAATTATTTGAAATTCCCTCGATAGAAATAAATCGCAAAGTATGCTCCGAAAAATATTATTAACACTTTTATTTCTGTTATTTTACAAGTTATATGTATGAAAAAAATCACAATGCTTCTTTTAATGCTACTCAATAGACCCCATAAGTAATTTTTGCTATTTTTGAAATACGCCGTGATTTATTAAACATTTTCACAACTGTCGCTTACGCCTATTGCTTTTAAATCATATTTATTATAGCGCGCTCGCTCGGACTTGCAGATTAAACTATCTTTCTTTGAGAAGTTCATTCGCCAACTCGAGGGCTTTGGGGGCAGACGTGTCGTTCATCGTTCTATGATCTACAGACGTGCGATTACGTGCAAATATTTGAATTTATAAAGATAATTTTTACGCGTGTAAAGTTTATGAGTTAATAAATATTGTTTTTTCAAAGATGGGAAATACACGAAAGATATCCCGTATTTCAAAGAAAAAATGTTATCTCATAAAATTATATCCTATCTAATAGGTGAGAAGAAAAAATACAATTTTTGATTTATAAGCTTATATTTATTATAAACGATAATTTACTATAAAAATTAATAATTCATATTTTTATTTATGTATTGTGTAGTAAAAAGTTATTATTTTTTTTTCAGAATAGGTACTTTGGGAAATAAAACTAATTCCAATGCATTAGAAATTACGGGGTAAATTTTTATTAATTTAATTTTCTTGTTGTCTTGTCTCTTTTCTTGTTCCTATACGATCGTGATTTATTTGCGAATTAACTTTCTACGTACACAAATACACACGTCACTTTACATCTGCTCCTTAGAGTAATATTACTCTAAGATCTGCTCTAATGATTCACAATGCAACGATGTCCGAAATATAATATAATATGTAATAATAATATGGGCCACCTGTTTCAAATAACAATACTCGAACGTGGAATCCAGAAAAATAATGAACGGGCCAGCGAAAAAAGCTATCGAAAGTTCTGAAACTGTGGGGAATATAATTAAATAAAATAAAATACTTTTTTGTTTTAAAACCACGATATTTATTAATTTAAGAACCGACCGGTTTCGCTTTACTTAAGCATCATCAGGGTACAAATTAATACTAAACAAAAAGTACATAATGTGTGCATATATATAACAAAATATAGAGGGAGACAACATGATACAAATATAAGCAACACAAAGACGGTCATAAAATACATTAACATAAGTGCACAAGTAATGGAAAAACAGCTAGATAATTATGTAGACTAATGGGTTATACGAATAAATCGGGAGAAACAAAACATCAACTGGCAAGGTGGTAAGGAGGTAAGGAGAACTGGGAATTTTTTATGGGTTTATTGGAAACAGACTTAATATTGGACTACTTGATATGTCTAATTGATTATTAAGTATCTGACTTTTGGTTTTTACAGCTTTTTTAATTTCTAGTGCCTCTAAATTGTTTAGTCTGTTACCATGCCCGTTTTTATGTAAGATGTTAGCACCGGTGCTATGACAGAATGTATGATCTTTATCGATCAAATGATTTGCAAATTCGGAAAAACCGTTATTATTGAGGTTTTATTGATGTTTTGTTTTTCCCGATTTATTCGTATAACCCATTAGTCTACATAATTATCTAGCGGTTTTCCATTACTTGTACACTTATGTTAATGTATTTTATGACCGTCTTTGTGTTGCTTATATTTGTATCATGTTGTCTCCCTCTATAATATATTTGTATCATGTTGTCTCCCTCTATATTTTGTTATATATATGCACACATTATGTACTTCTTGTTTAGTATTAATTTGTACCCTGATGATGCTTAAGTAAAGCGAAACCGGTCGGTTCTTAAATTAATAAATATCGTGGTTTTAAAACAAAAAAGTATTTTATTTTATTAAATATGTCAAACCACAAAGTGATTGCTTTCTACAATAATATAATTTAGTTCAGTGATGTTATTTTTTATGTCGGAAGGAGGCCCTGAAGAAAATAATTTCTCTCAGAGCCTGTGTCATCTTTGAGAATGCTGTATAGAGGGTCTTTTTTGAGGAGGAGGGAGTGAACCTGTCCTGAATGTCAACTGTACAATTTCTTCCCAGAATTAACTTTATTGTACGTTTTTTGACTAACCGTACCTTGGTGTTCTATTTTCAATAAACTCTTTAATTATGTTTCAGATGTGAAATCTATACTCTGCTACAGAATGTTTTGCCCAAGTCTTGTAAAGATGCAAAGGCACGGACGTAACAATAAAATCATTTGAGCCCTTTACTGTTATTTAAAAGGTCACTTGAAGTGCAGTTATAATCAATGATTTTATTTTTTTTCTAGCTTCCACGATAATTTGAAAAGGCATTATCTAAGGATTATACTCTTAAGGAGAATATAGAAAATGTAGAAAGGTGAAACGGATTTAAGATTTTCGATGAAATTATTGTGTTGTGAAATATTTATTTTGTTATTTATTACTTTATTTTTTTTTACAGTTTTACCGTACGCGGCCTTGTTGTAGAGTGGTATATCTAACTGTCATGGAAAGTTTTTTTCTGAGCTTTAAGAGAAAGGTTTCTTAAAGATACTGGAGTTATTCTAGGGCTATGTTAGATTTTTAACATCGATCACCGTAATGCTTGCCTTCCTGAATAAATCTAATTTTATTTAATCATTTACGGCCAAGATGTTTTTGACAATGGTGTGTTTTTATCTTTCTGTATTCCAATCATTTAGCTTGGCTTCTAGGGTTGTGCCCCAGTATTGCTTTTTGGAGACTGTAAACGGATCTCTCGGCATTTAATGAAACTGCAGCAGAACAAAGGCTGTTGCTATATTGACGTTCATGGTATGTTTTGCTCAGATTGACGATAAGGTTTCCAGATCCGCATTTCGCTCGAAGCATGTTTAGGGCAATAAGTTCATAGTTTAGGGTTCTTTCACCGTATTTATGGGAACATTTCAGAACCACCAATCTTTCATTTTGAGTGAATCTTGTGCTTGTGATTAAATTATATTTGACAATTTAAACAAATAATATTTAGAGAAGTTAAAAATAAAATTGAAAGTTCACTGAAAGCTTAAACTATTAAAAGTAGTAATTTCATAAAAATGTAAATAAATAGAGCCCCTTTCACATTTTAGAATGTAATTTTATGTTGCTTACATGTTTTATTACTCTTTATAATTATTGAATTGTTTAAATGAATAAATAAATAATTACAAAAAAGTCTTCTGATTTGTAAGTCCTCAGGAAGCACTAAGGATCTTTCTATCTATCTTTATAATATAATAAATTTGATGAGCATAAAAATGTAAACGTGTATATAATTTATATAAATGTACAAAAGTAGATATTACACGTGTATAAATATTATATTGCGCATATTATACAAGATGTCGGGGGTAAAGTGCACAAACTTCGGGAGGTGATTCTAATTGATAGTACAAGTAAAAAAGAAAAAAAAACTTTTTTTGGAATTCCAACGTTTTAAGATAGTTTTCGAGTAAAAAAGTTTAATTTTTTGTATAGAAAAAAAAACAATTTCTTCTACGGAAAATAAATTTTTGTGGAAAAAATTTGGAAATTCGAATAATTTCCATTTCATTTTTACTTCTTCTAGCATTTAGAATAACCTCCTGAAGTTTGAGCACTTTACCCCCGGACACCCTATAAAGATAACCATATAAGAAAAACCTTATTGATGTAAAAATATATTTATTGATTTTATAAAAGTTATAAATTACTTTTATAAAAGTGATAATAGTATTTTAGTAAAGTAAAGTAATTTGTATACCTATTCAAATAACTTTCGTAAATGTTTTTTGTAAAATTTAAAAAAAAAATTAATTAATTAAATCCGTAATAAAACCCATATTTTGAGAACCATCTTCATTTCGACTTCGTTCGTAGAGTAATAATAACTAGAGACCGCACTAATATTTGTACAAATCGTTGACATACTCGCAAAATAAAGCTCTCCCTTTCAGCTCGGTTCCATTAACGTACAAAAAACAGAGACAAACAATTTCTGTTAAAAACATACTGTGTAAACGGGAAGCGACTTTTTGGAGCGGGCGAAGTTCACGCCAGTGTGATTTGCTCGGTGCTAACTAAAAATGGGTCTGTTTTTCTAAAATTGCAATAGATGTCGGTAATTTAATTTCGTTATTTAAAATATTAAATAACCCCCAAAATTATTCCTAATACGAATTCAGACACCTCTGTCGGATTCTTTTAACACTAAATATTGAGTGTTGCCCAAATCTAAATTCTTTACGCGGAAAGCGGGCCCTTAACTGTTATCTTACCTAATATAATTAGCTCATAGGAGACTTGCAGTGCTTAAATATGTGTTACAACCGTCAATGTCTATAAGTTTAATCAATATCGTTTAGTTTGTCACAATTAAAGATAGTTATAACAAAGTTGACTTAAATAATTGATTATTACATATTGATTAATTGTACCCGTGTTTATGAATAAAAGAAGGGTAATCATTTTCGGTATCATCATTTGGTAATTCTTTACCTACAACTGTTACTGTATCTAATAAAGTTTAAAGTTAGATTATATATACACCTTCATCAGGAGAGTAAAAATCTATATATAAAGGTAGATTATTACAATATAGCGCCCCTGAGGTGATATCTCACAAAAGCGGCGCTATGCAAATTGTCCAATAAATAAATAAATATAATGCTTACATTTTATTGTGTATACACCGAAGTCAAAAATTAAATATAGATTGCAATTGGGAAAGAAGAAGTGGAAGGAGGGGGGAGGGGTAAGAGTAGGCTGGGTTTATAATAATTAGGAATTACAATATCGTTAGACGGGAAAGACCAGTTAAGTGGGAAAATATTTAAAAGAGAGTTTATAAAAAAATTCTTGTTAATTATATCTGCTTTTATATTAACATGTTTCCTCATTTCTAAAATTTCAAAATTATTTATAGTGAAGTATTTTAAGACCTGAAAAAAAACAAATAGAATATAACCATAAAACAATATATTCATAAGACAAATAGCATTTAATAACGGTTATTCTAATAAATTGATAGTTGAAATACTAAATAAAAAAAAATTAAACATATTCTCTTCAAACAGTCTTTCTAAAGATAGAAATAAACAATGGCGTAGAATTCTGCTTGTGGATAACGATACTTCTAAAATTATATATAAAAACTATTCTGGTACTATTCAACTGGCGTTTTACACTAATAACAATGAAGAAATATATTCTTAATAATAAAGATAGCAAAATTCAAACAAAAAAATCAGGAGTTTAAAAACTCAATTGGGATGATTGTAATTTCTTTTACAAAGGTAGAACCAATAGAAACTTTGAAGTCAGAACTAAACAATATCGCAGGGCTCTAAATGGAAATAGTGAATTTGAGTTTGCAAATCATCTTTTGAATAATGATCACACTTTCGATAAAAATTCAGGTCTTAAAATACTTCACTCAGGATATAAAGCATCGCAAATAAATAATTTTGAAATTTTACAAATTAGAAAACATTTCAATATAAAATCAGATATAATTAATAAGCAAAAAAAATATAAATAATAATGAAAAATGCCATTACAAAGTCATAAGCTTCCAGAAGAAATCTTCTTATTAAATGCTTGTTAATCGTAAGTAGTCAAATATTGTGAGCTGCATATTTATTAATAATATTAATACATAATATTCGCGCCATTCATTTGGTTCGTTTTTAAACCGCCAGAGGTGCGCTCTGTCGGCCATTATAGCCGTGCGTATCGGCCACATTGAATAAGGAACGCGTGATTTTTTATAAACGTCAAACATAATCACGTAACTGTGGATAATTTTCATTGTAATGTAATTAATCCAATGGATTATGAACTTTCTAAAACATATTTTCTTCGATATTATCCAAAAATTATACAGGGTGTATCGGCACTAACCCGACAAACTTTAACCAGCTATTCCTTAGCACATTTGGAGTAAAAAATGTTATGGGCACTTTGCTGTCCGGTAGCATTTTTTTTTCAATTAAAAACAAAAAATTTAAAAATTTCCACACTACATCACTGTCATTGGCACTGCGTATTCGTGTTCAACCGCTGTTATAAGCAAGTATGTCGACAAGCGTCTTCGCTCTTTCGCACACACTAAATAATAATAGTTAAAAATGAGACGAATGGTGCCGTGCCATTTCGTTGTCATTGTAAAAGTGCGCCAATATAGGTACACACGTGCATTATTCAACGGAATTCGAATAAAATATTTCCAGATGGGTTTTCAAACTTCGACAAAGGATAAAACAGTGGTGACATGTGGTGAAAATATGAATAATAAATTTTTTATTAAAAAAAAACGTTACCGGACAGCAAAGTGCATATAAGATTTTTTACTCCAAATATGCTAAGGAATAGCTGGTTAAAGTTGTAAATAAGTGGTTAAAGTTTAAAAACCCGCTCCGCGGGTTTTTTTCTGCTAGGCCCTGCGGGCGGCTCTTAGTTGGCCTTCGCCCATTTTAAGTGATATTAACAACAGTTACATTTAATAGATAGATATTAGGACATTCACAGAGAGAGGGTGAGTATATATATATATTGTTAAAACACGGAACAGGAAAGAGTTAATTAATAATAACATGCTAAATTTACGCATAATAAGAATGACAGTTGTTTGAATAAATTAAATTTTACTTATTTGTGATGGATTATTTCAAATGAAACACAATTATTGACTACATGTCTACAACTGATATTAAGGGCCCACTATTCGAATTTCATCCAATTTCCGAGATATCTTCCTTAAAAGTTTGAAGTTTTTAAGCTCTTAAAAAAATATATGTTATTCTTTAAGATAGTATCTATTTGTTCCAAAAGCCGAAACGGTAATTATTTGAAATTCCCTCGATAGAAATAAATCGCAAAGTATGCTCCGAAAAATATTATTAACACTTTTATTTCTGTTATTTTACAAGTTATATGTATGAAAAAAATCACAATGCTTCTTTTAATGCTACTCAATAGACCCCATAAGTAATTTTTGCTATTTTTGAAATACGCCGTGATTTATTAAACATTTTCACAACTGTCGCTTACGCCTATTGCTTTTAAATCATATTTATTATAGCGCGCTCGCTCGGACTTGCAGATTAAACTATCTTTCTTTGAGAAGTTCATTCGCCAACTCGAGGGCTTTGGGGGCAGACGTGTCGTTCATCGTTCTATGATCTACAGACGTGCGATTACGTGCAAATATTTGAATTTATAAAGATAATTTTTACGCGTGTAAAGTTTATGAGTTAATAAATATTGTTTTTTCAAAGATGGGAAATACACGAAAGATATCCCGTATTTCAAAGAAAAAATGTTATCTCATAAAATTATATCCTATCTAATAGGTGAGAAGAAAAAAATACAATTTTTGATTTATAAGCTTATATTTATTATAAACGATAATTTACTATAAAAATTAATAATTCATATTTTTATTTATGTATTGTGTAGTAAAAAGTTATTATTTTTTTTTCAGAATAGGTACTTTGGGAAATAAAACTAATTCCAATGCATTAGAAATTACGGGGTAAATTTTTATTAATTTAATTTTCTTGTTGTCTTGTCTCTTTTCTTGTTCCTATACGATCGTGATTTATTTGCGAATTAACTTTCTACGTACACAAATACACACGTCACTTTACATCTGCTCCTTAGAGTAATATTACTCTAAGATCTGCTCTAATGATTCACAATGCAACGATGTCCGAAATATAATATAATATGTAATAATAATATGGGCCACCTGTTTCAAATAACAATACTCGAACGTGGAATCCAGAAAAATAATGAACGGGCCAGCGAAAAAAGCTATCGAAAGTTCTGAAACTGTGGGGAATATAATTAAATAAAATAAAATACTTTTTTGTTTTAAAACCACGATATTTATTAATTTAAGAACCGACCGGTTTCGCTTTACTTAAGCATCATCAGGGTACAAATTAATACTAAACAAAAAGTACATAATGTGTGCATATATATAACAAAATATAGAGGGAGACAACATGATACAAATATAAGCAACACAAAGACGGTCATAAAATACATTAACATAAGTGCACAAGTAATGGAAAAACAGCTAGATAATTATGTAGACTAATGGGTTATACGAATAAATCGGGAGAAACAAAACATCAACTGGCAAGGTGGTAAGGAGGTAAGGAGAACTGGGAATTTTTTATGGGTTTATTGGAAACAGACTTAATATTGGACTACTTGATATGTCTAATTGATTATTAAGTATCTGACTTTTGGTTTTTACAGCTTTTTTAATTTCTAGTGCCTCTAAATTGTTTAGTCTGTTACCATGCCCGTTTTTATGTAAGATGTTAGCACCGGTGCTATGACAGAATGTATGATCTTTATCGATCAAATGATTTGCAAATTCGGAAAAACCGTTATTATTGAGGTTTTATTGATGTTTTGTTTTTCCCGATTTATTCGTATAACCCATTAGTCTACATAATTATCTAGCGGTTTTCCATTACTTGTACACTTATGTTAATGTATTTTATGACCGTCTTTGTGTTGCTTATATTTGTATCATGTTGTCTCCCTCTATAATATATTTGTATCATGTTGTCTCCCTCTATATTTTGTTATATATATGCACACATTATGTACTTCTTGTTTAGTATTAATTTGTACCCTGATGATGCTTAAGTAAAGCGAAACCGGTCGGTTCTTAAATTAATAAATATCGTGGTTTTAAAACAAAAAAGTATTTTATTTTATTAAATATGTCAAACCACAAAGTGATTGCTTTCTACAATAATATAATTTAGTTCAGTGATGTTATTTTTTATGTCGGAAGGAGGCCCTGAAGAAAATAATTTCTCTCAGAGCCTGTGTCATCTTTGAGAATGCTGTATAGAGGGTCTTTTTTGAGGAGGAGGGAGTGAACCTGTCCTGAATGTCAACTGTACAATTTCTTCCCAGAATTAACTTTATTGTACGTTTTTTGACTAACCGTACCTTGGTGTTCTATTTTCAATAAACTCTTTAATTATGTTTCAGATGTGAAATCTATACTCTGCTACAGAATGTTTTGCCCAAGTCTTGTAAAGATGCAAAGGCACGGACGTAACAATAAAATCATTTGAGCCCTTTACTGTTATTTAAAAGGTCACTTGAAGTGCAGTTATAATCAATGATTTTATTTTTTTTCTAGCTTCCACGATAATTTGAAAAGGCATTATCTAAGGATTATACTCTTAAGGAGAATATAGAAAATGTAGAAAGGTGAAACGGATTTAAGATTTTCGATGAAATTATTGTGTTGTGAAATATTTATTTTGTTATTTATTACTTTATTTTTTTTTACAGTTTTACCGTACGCGGCCTTGTTGTAGAGTGGTATATCTAACTGTCATGGAAAGTTTTTTTCTGAGCTTTAAGAGAAAGGTTTCTTAAAGATACTGGAGTTATTCTAGGGCTATGTTAGATTTTTAACATCGATCACCGTAATGCTTGCCTTCCTGAATAAATCTAATTTTATTTAATCATTTACGGCCAAGATGTTTTTGACAATGGTGTGTTTTTATCTTTCTGTATTCCAATCATTTAGCTTGGCTTCTAGGGTTGTGCCCCGGTATTGCTTTTTGGAGACTGTAAACGGATCTCTCGGCATTTAATGAAACTGCAGCAGAACAAAGGCTGTTGCTATATTGACGTTCATGGTATGTTTTGCTCAGATTGACGATAAGGTTTCCAGATCCGCATTTCGCTCGAAGCATGTTTAGGGCAATAAGTTCATAGTTTAGGGTTCTTTCACCGTATTTATGGGAACATTTCAGAACCACCAATCTTTCATTTTGAGTGAATCTTGTGCTTGTGATTAAATTATATTTGACAATTTAAACAAATAATATTTAGAGAAGTTAAAAATAAAATTGAAAGTTCACTGAAAGCTTAAACTATTAAAAGTAGTAATTTCATAAAAATGTAAATAAATAGAGCCCCTTTCACATTTTAGAATGTAATTTTATGTTGCTTACATGTTTTATTACTCTTTATAATTATTGAATTGTTTAAATGAATAAATAAATAATTACAAAAAAGTCTTCTGATTTGTAAGTCCTCAGGAAGCACTAAGGATCTTTCTATCTATCTTTATAATATAATAAATTTGATGAGCATAAAAATGTAAACGTGTATATAATTTATATAAATGTACAAAAGTAGATATTACACGTGTATAAATATTATATTGCGCATATTATACAAGATGTCGGGGGTAAAGTGCACAAACTTCGGGAGGTGATTCTAATTGATAGTACAAGTAAAAAAGAAAAAAAAACTTTTTTTGGAATTCCAACGTTTTAAGATAGTTTTCGAGTAAAAAAGTTTAATTTTTTGTATAGAAAAAAAAACAATTTCTTCTACGGAAAATAAATTTTTGTGGAAAAAATTTGGAAATTCGAATAATTTCCATTTCATTTTTACTTCTTCTAGCATTTAGAATAACCTCCTGAAGTTTGAGCACTTTACCCCCGGACACCCTATAAAGATAACCATATAAGAAAAACCTTATTGATGTAAAAATATATTTATTGATTTTATAAAAGTTATAAATTACTTTTATAAAAGTGATAATAGTATTTTAGTAAAGTAAAGTAATTTGTATACCTATTCAAATAACTTTCGTAAATGTTTTTTGTAAAATTTAAAAAAAAAATTAATTAATTAAATCCGTAATAAAACCCATATTTTGAGAACCATCTTCATTTCGACTTCGTTCGTAGAGTAATAATAACTAGAGACCGCACTAATATTTGTACAAATCGTTGACATACTCGCAAAATAAAGCTCTCCCTTTCAGCTCGGTTCCATTAACGTACAAAAAACAGAGACAAACAATTTCTGTTAAAAACATACTGTGTAAACGGGAAGCGACTTTTTGGAGCGGGCGAAGTTCACGCCAGTGTGATTTGCTCGGTGCTAACTAAAAATGGGTCTGTTTTTCTAAAATTGCAATAGATGTCGGTAATTTAATTTCGTTATTTAAAATATTAAATAACCCCCAAAATTATTCCTAATACGAATTCAGACACCTCTGTCGGATTCTTTTAACACTAAATATTGAGTGTTGCCCAAATCTAAATTCTTTACGCGGAAAGCGGGCCCTTAACTGTTATCTTACCTAATATAATTAGCTCATAGGAGACTTGCAGTGCTTAAATATGTGTTACAACCGTCAATGTCTATAAGTTTAATCAATATCGTTTAGTTTGTCACAATTAAAGATAGTTATAACAAAGTTGACTTAAATAATTGATTATTACATATTGATTAATTGTACCCGTGTTTATGAATAAAAGAAGGGTAATCATTTTCGGTATCATCATTTGGTAATTCTTTACCTACAACTGTTACTGTATCTAATAAAGTTTAAAGTTAGATTATATATACACCTTCATCAGGAGAGTAAAAATCTATATATAAAGGTAGATTATTACAATATAGCGCCCCTGAGGTGATATCTCACAAAAGCGGCGCTATGCAAATTGTCCAATAAATAAATAAATATAATGCTTACATTTTATTGTGTATACACCGAAGTCAAAAATTAAATATAGATTGCAATTGGGAAAGAAGAAGTGGAAGGAGGGGGGAGGGGTAAGAGTAGGCTGGGTTTATAATAATTAGGAATTACAATATCGTTAGACGGGAAAGACCAGTTAAGTGGGAAAATATTTAAAAGAGAGTTTATAAAAAAATTCTTGTTAATTATATCTGCTTTTATATTAACATGTTTCCTCATTTCTAAAATTTCAAAATTATTTATAGTGAAGTATTTTAAGACCTGAAAAAAAACAAATAGAATATAACCATAAAACAATATATTCATAAGACAAATAGCATTTAATAACGGTTATTCTAATAAATTGATAGTTGAAATACTAAATAAAAAAAAATTAAACATATTCTCTTCAAACAGTCTTTCTAAAGATAGAAATAAACAATGGCGTAGAATTCTGCTTGTGGATAACGATACTTCTAAAATTATATATAAAAACTATTCTGGTACTATTCAACTGGCGTTTTACACTAATAACAATGAAGAAATATATTCTTAATAATAAAGATAGCAAAATTCAAACAAAAAAATCAGGAGTTTAAAAACTCAATTGGGATGATTGTAATTTCTTTTACAAAGGTAGAACCAATAGAAACTTTGAAGTCAGAACTAAACAATATCGCAGGGCTCTAAATGGAAATAGTGAATTTGAGTTTGCAAATCATCTTTTGAATAATGATCACACTTTCGATAAAAATTCAGGTCTTAAAATACTTCACTCAGGATATAAAGCATCGCAAATAAATAATTTTGAAATTTTACAAATTAGAAAACATTTCAATATAAAATCAGATATAATTAATAAGCAAAAAAAATATAAATAATAATGAAAAATGCCATTACAAAGTCATAAGCTTCCAGAAGAAATCTTCTTATTAAATGCTTGTTAATCGTAAGTAGTCAAATATTGTGAGCTGCATATTTATTAATAATATTAATACATAATATTCGCGCCATTCATTTGGTTCGTTTTTAAACCGCCAGAGGTGCGCTCTGTCGGCCATTATAGCCGTGCGTATCGGCCACATTGAATAAGGAACGCGTGATTTTTTATAAACGTCAAACATAATCACGTAACTGTGGATAATTTTCATTGTAATGTAATTAATCCAATGGATTATGAACTTTCTAAAACATATTTTCTTCGATATTATCCAAAAATTATACAGGGTGTATCGGCACTAACCCGACAAACTTTAACCAGCTATTCCTTAGCACATTTGGAGTAAAAAATGTTATGGGCACTTTGCTGTCCGGTAGCATTTTTTTTTCAATTAAAAACAAAAAATTTAAAAATTTCCACACTACATCACTGTCATTGGCACTGCGTATTCGTGTTCAACCGCTGTTATAAGCAAGTATGTCGACAAGCGTCTTCGCTCTTTCGCACACACTAAATAATAATAGTTAAAAATGAGACGAATGGTGCCGTGCCATTTCGTTGTCATTGTAAAAGTGCGCCAATATAGGTACACACGTGCATTATTCAACGGAATTCGAATAAAATATTTCCAGATGGGTTTTCAAACTTCGACAAAGGATAAAACAGTGGTGACATGTGGTGAAAATATGAATAATAAATTTTTTATTAAAAAAAAACGTTACCGGACAGCAAAGTGCATATAAGATTTTTTACTCCAAATATGCTAAGGAATAGCTGGTTAAAGTTTGTCGGGTACGTGCCGATACACCCTGTATGAGCAGAAACGATGCTTTTGAAGAAATCTCGTATTATTATGAGGCGATCCTATTTTAGTATGAAATCGTGTCTTAATTTTCAAGTTAGCTGAATTTACCCGAAACTGACAATTTTAATTCGACCAATCAGAGGGCCTAGATTGTCCAGACGCTGGCGTAATAATACTATCAGAAGATTAGCATGCTGTAAATAATAATAATTATTATTAATAATTATCCGTAATACTTATTCATAAGAATTATTCATAAAACTTGTTCTTAAGAATTATTCATAATACTTATTCATTATACTGATTCATAATACTTATTCATAATATTTATTCATAAGAATTATTCATAATAATTATTCGTATTACTTATTCATAATAACTATTCATAATTATTCGTAAAAATTATTCATAAGAATTATTCATGATAATTTTACTAATGTCATTTCTACGTAACAATTTTTTTCATGTTTATTCACTAAAAACATGTCTTATCTCACCAGATGTTGGTACCATCGACTTTGATTACGTCTCATTCGATTCAGCAAGAATAAAAACATAGTAAATGATACGTCACTCGACCAACTTTGTAAACAACAATTTTCCGAAAATTTCCACCCCCCTCTCTGGAGCGGTGTTCACACACTTTTTTTTACTTTTTTTGGGCGGACTCTGCAGATCTTCATTTATACTGTCAAGATGAATATATGACCAAAGTTTAATGAATGCATGAATTTTGCTTTTTTTATCAAACCCCATTTTACTTGAACTACATGTAAACTGAACATTACGTCACTTCAGCCCGTGGTATGGCTTCAGCTATGTTTAGTGACCATAAGAATCACATAAGAGACTTGATAAAAGAGGCGTTTTGATGTTTTATGATTTATGTTAATTTGTACCATAAATAAAATACTTTCAAACGCCTGATTTTTACAGATGCCAGATCACATAAAAAAACGATAGCCAAATATTAATTAATTGCCATAATATTTTATGAAATATTTGCAGGACTAACGGTGGGAATATTCAAACCACTTAGTTGAGTTTATCTTCGAGATGAACTGAGGTGAATTTATTGCTTATTTATATCAAATAGTACCCATTATGATTAATAGTAGTTCGGTACCTACATATGGCGTGGGTGGTTCAGAGGCAAACTTGTAATATCGCGGGAGGAGTTATGGACTGTTTCATAATGTAGGACATATACGAAAAATAAGACTGGCAGACTGTGAAAAACTCTCCAGTGAAACTTCCTAGCGTGTACCTTAAAAAACAGTGTTTGGTATAAACTAAACTAACTAGATGGTGTAGAGGCAAACGTCACAGACAGGAAAAAGGAACTGGAGTGAAACAGCCTGAGTGGTCAAGACTCTCCAAGGATTGTAACTTCGATGACGTATATACATTCAGGGGGTGATTATTCGTGATAATATAAAAAAGGCCTAATAAAGTTTTTTAAACCTCCGATGGGCAAAGTAGTCTGGCCAGGCTATGTTTTATTTTTTTTTTCCGTTGATATTTGGCAAGCGGTATCAATATACTATACTACTTGGCGTACTGCGTGTGAATGGTGCTATTGCTGATGAGTTTGCGTTTAGTTGGTAGATTTAAAAAATCGACAATAACTAAACAAAATAAATAACTAACTAACACCGTACTCAAGAGGTAGTTTTCTTCATTGGTGTAGAAATACTAAAAAATATATTTAAAAAAAGAAGAAAAACTTCAAGGACCATATGACCTGGACATGCCATCGCATATGGCATCAAGGTCTGGTGGGTCTACGATTAGGCCTCCAACTACTTGGCCAGAAAAAAAATACTTGCCATAGTTGGTACTGTCCGCTCAAACATGATGTTTGTCCCGTTATATACAACATATTGAAACTTTCATACACACTATTTGCACACCTGCCTTTAATTAAAACTAGTTAGATAGCCTTACATCTATTTTATGGCCTGGCCAGGCCATATTACCTATCCAAAGGGTTAAAAGTACATTGCCCATGGAAGGGTTAAACAAAACATTTCTATTTTTTTTTTCGGGTCCAGATGCATGTGTTCAGATAACATCTGATAGGAGGTAGGTACATGCCTTGTGCTTAGTGACATTAGTTATTCATTTGGAATTTTTTCAAAGATTGTTTTAAAGATAAATAAAGGAGTGTAAATTCAAAATCAACGTAATTTATTTTCATCATAACCAAAAGTTAACCGAGCGCGCAGAAATAATAACAATAATGGTATGTTTATTCGAATTGTGAACGGTGTACAAACTATCTTCATAGATGTTAAAAGTGTCAGAATTATAAGATTGTAGGGTAATTGGAGTAACTATCTGTTGTACAATATATAAAAATAAGTATGATTTACCAACATTAAAAAAAGTATATCGACCTGTATTCGATCTAGGGAGCGAACGGGCTAACCAAATTTTAGTCGACCTCAACTGTCAATGATTGGTGATTTGCGGTAGTACTAATAAATGTCGAATAAACACGGATAGTATTTTTTAAACCTTTACCGTATCAATGATGTTTAGGGAAGAAAAATATATTTTGAGGAAAGGGAAAAGCACAAAAATCTAGAAAAATTCTGAAATGAGGTAATGTAGGTAGGGGAAATTTTGATACGAGATACGAGAATATTCTGGGGAATCATGAAAATATTGTGCCACCCCTTTCCCCCTTCGATTAGAATATTATGTAGGTAATCCATTACTGAGCAATCGAGAATATCTCATACAAATCCATTCTAAAATCTAGGGAAATACAAATTTAGGGCTTACCACTGGCATGCTTGGCCCACTGACCTTAAGCAAACTCCACGTAATTTCAACTATTTGTTTTAAATATATTAAATCTTACGAGTTATTTCAAAAATAACTATTTCTGTTGTGTCTCAACTCCGGTTCAATGACCACTAGATCTGGGATTTGCTTTGATTTTTATAATCGGAACTGATTGTGAGAACGATTCAGACAAGCGATAAAGTACGAACCAAAATTATTCTATTAATCAATAATTCTTTATTTGAAGTGTGTATTTCTTTTATTTTTATTTTTCACAGATGACGTAATTTTTTAAAGTTTATATTCGTACGGCAATACATACTCATACCTTGAAAGACACACATTTCAAGTCAGTTTTAAGAGTATACAACGGTACCGGTCGCATTTTTACTAAATTTCTATTGTACTGAACAATAATCACAATCTGCTGAAATGATCTATATCTAATGTAACGTCAAAACAATATCTACTATGGATGTGACTTGCGCATGTATTCCATGTTTGTCAAATGCATCAAATATTCGATAACAGATAAAAGACGGTCTACGTAACATGAGGTCTATATAAAATGCAGTCTATATAGAAGGCGGTCTGCGGTAGGACAATGTCTGCCCTAGATTGTTATAAAATTGCTCACTATTTTATTTTTTTTATATAGCAACACTGAAAGTTCTGTTGACTCTGACGTTTTGCATTTCTGACAGTATTGTTTCTCGGAACAACGAAACACTTTTATAGCGAAGTATTTTTGGACAAAGAAATCATAAATTTAATATCTTGGTATAGACGGCCGGCATAGTCCAGTGGTAACGCATTGGACTGCCATTCCGAAGGTCGCGAGTTCGAACCCGGCGTGCGCAAATAAATTTTATTTGATTAATTTGTGTTATTTCACAATTAATTAATTAAAATTAATTAAAATAATATATAGTATATTTGCGGCACGTTCCAGAGTGGAAGATACTACCAGTATCGCCCTGGTATAAGACCACCATTCAGAATTGAAACGTTGCTCCAAATGGCTTTAGCCGTGTTTAGTGACTAGATCTGAATAGCCAGGTACTTCCCCACCTTCCTCTTTCCCTTCCCCACTTACCTTCAGCCTCACAACATCCCCCAATTGGGGATGCCATAGTCTCACTGGCTCCAGACGGGAGCAGTTGGGACTCTTGTGAGGTATTCACCATAAAATTTTTTTTTTTTAAATGGAATACGGGGTAACGTATTAGCCTGGTTTAAGAGCTATCTCACTGGTAGACAACTAATTGTTAAAATAAAATCCTCCCAGTCAGAAAAAATGAATTCAACAAGTGGAGTCCCACAGGGTTCACATCTTGGTCCAATATTGTTCATAAATAATATTACAAAAATATTTCATGATGTATTTATCTAACTTTTTGCTGACGATCTCAAAATTTTTAGAATTGAGATTTGAGAGAGATATCTTGATTCTTCAAGAAAATATCAACAAGTTATTATTTTGGTGCAATGAAAACAGACTTTACTTAAATATCTCAAAATTTCAAATAGTCAGATGGTTCGAACTTTTATTACAACATTGATAACAATACTCTTGAAATATTAACACATATTAAATACTAAGGACGAGTTGTTTCGGAGAATTTGAACAATTCTTAAAATTTCAACGTTCATTTCCTGGTTCTGTGAAAGTCCCATTCAAGTTCTGTTATTATATCATTGTAGGCTAGCTGCTTGAAAAAACTGAAATAATAACAGAACTCGTAAAAATCTTTCACAGAACTTGAAAATTAACTTTGAAATTTGAAGAATTGTTCAATTTCTCCGTAACAACCCGTCCTAAGACATTACTTTTCAATCAAATCTCTCTTTTTTTAACCAAATAACGGAAATCTTTAACAACGTTTCAAAATGTTGGCTTTTATAACTAGGTTAACTAGAAATTTCAACAATATTAAGCGTATTAAACTGTTATATTTTGCCTTTGTTAGAAGTCAACTTGAATACAATTTTTCCGTCTGGAAGATACGAGTACCTACATTACAATATTCATGTACAAGCTATTAAAAGAATACAACATAAATTCTTACGTTTTCAATAAATAATAATAATAAATTTGCTTAAATTATCTGACAGAATAATTTTCACTGACTTAGTATTTGTATATAAAATTCTAAATGGTTTTAATTCTAATTTTATAGTCCAGATTTGCTTGTATTGATAAGCTTTTGGATTCCACAACGTAATACTAAAAGTCGGGATTTATTTTCAGTGCAGAAATTCTGGTACTAACTACCATTTGTATTCATCATTTCCTAGAATACTTATGGAAGGAAATAATTATACTGAGTCACTGGACTATTTTAATTTATGACTAATCAAATACAAAAAATTGTATCAGAGGCAGTTTAGTTATATGTAATAAATATGTCCTGTATTAATATATAATTATTTATATGTAAAAACTCCTAAATAAATAAATCTTTAGTATTTAAAGAATCCATATTTAAACAATAAATAAGTTCGTACGTTTCTTTTACTTTTGACTTAACGGCTCACAATTTTTTTGAAGCTAATTTTGACTTTAATTAATTTAAATCGCTACACAGAGAAAAATGAGTATTGCTACCTTAATAAGAATATTTTTAAATTATTCTTAATCCGTTTAAAAATGGGATTGCAGACCCTTAACGAATAAACTGATAGGGTTCCTGTTAAACTTTTTGTAAAAGATGAATGTATCAACACTTGTCGGAACACGTGTTCATAAAAATCGTAATATATTCGCATTTCGCCATTATATATTATCAAGGCAGATGCAGGTGCTTGAACACGTGTTCCAATATATTGGTAATTTACTCAAAGTTTATCAGGAAACATGGTTTCAAAAACACTATACAAAATTATACAGAATGTCTAAGAATTTTTGCCGAATCGTTTTTTTGTTTACATGTGATGCAAGTGAGAAAGTTTTTTAATGAATCTTTTAAGTTATTTTACATGAATGACTAGGTCTGTATGACCAGGAACTTTTAACTCTCCCCTTCTGCTCCCAGCCCCCAGTTCGCTAAATCTCACAAATTGTTTAAAAGTGCAGGCAATAATTTTACATCTTACACCCACTACTAAACGCGAGATGTTTTCGACTATACGATTTCGCACTCATATATCTTTGGGTAAATCGAGAAATTTGAATAGACTTCCCTATTTTATTATTGGAAACTATTAAACCGGCCATAAGGAGATCTCACATGGCCGTCTGTTGCCAATAATAAATATAATGCATGAAATAAGTGCTCAGATAGAAGCTATTAAATCCAGTTATAGGTTATAGGATCTGCACACGAAGTGACTTCTCATTTTTTTACATTATTAACGCTGGAGGCCCTGGGGAAAATTGCTTCCCTCAGGGCTTAAGTCATTTTCGAAGATGCTGTGTGGAGGGTCATTTTAAGGAAAGGATGTAGAGGAAAAAAATGTATTAGTATGAGGGTCTTTTTGAAGAGATGAAGGAGTGAAGGGTCTTGAAGAGATGGGAAATAATGAGTATAACTAATTTATTAAGAATCTATCATTGAAGATGAAGATAACATTAAAAAAATTTTAACCGAACATGAAACAGAACAAGACACAGAAAAAGAAAAAAAGAAAACGGTCACAACTAGGAATTGACCCCAGGAACTTTTGTTATACCGGGACAGGTGTTTTAGGAACTTTTGTTATACCACTCGACCATTTGGACCTATTTATTATCGGTTAAAAACGGAATTGCAGGCGGTTTCCTGATAAACTTTTAGAAAATTCCTAATATATCGGAACAGTGTTCATGATCTTGCATTTGCCTTAATAATATATAATGACGAAATGCTCAAATATTAGGATTTTTATGAACACGTGTTCCGAACCGACATCGTGATGATACGTTCGTATTTAACTAAAAGTTTATCAGGAAACCCATCGATTATCTTGTTTCTAACCGGATTACAAATAATTTGAAGAGATTCTGCGTTTTTGTAATTGGCATCTCTTTCATCTTTCAGCAAATATGCGAGCCCCTTTGGTTTTTCCAGTGATACAAGTTACGTAGTATATTTACGGAACAAGTCGATTAATAATTTAATACAGAAAAGCATTAAAGTTCACGATACGTATTAAAGGCGAGATTGCGGCCATGTATCGATGTTGAACCCAGTGATAGCCCGCTGTTTCAGACACGTTTAATGTACATTAAGTGACTTGTGGTTCATTCAAGTTCGCACTTAGGTATGTACAAAGTATAGTAACCAACAAATACAGTCAAACGTACACTCTCTCAAATAAAACTTATATTTGTTTGAATAAAGTCTGTTTACAAGAAGTAATGATTTCTCTGAGTCCATTAAATATTGCGTAAAATTCGTCAAACAGACTTTTTGAACCCTCTCGAACAAATTATTTTAATGTACTTGGTCCACGTACTTGGAATGACCTTTCATTTGCTTTTAGTTCAATTGCTGAAAGTAATTTTGAAAACAAATTAAAAATGTATTTATGCATAAGGTTTGAGGTGGTTTTATCACTAAACGGCGCTAAAAGTTGAACATTATAAAAAAGATCCGGAAAGTTGTAAATGGGGGCCATACCGGGGGCAAAGCAACCAAAATATTGATAATTTATTAAAAATCTCTTCAAATTATTCGTAATCCTGCTAAAAATGGGACTGCAGGCCATAAACAAACGAATTTATAGGTTTCGCGTTAAACTTTAGGAAGAAATGTATTGACGCGGCGTTGGAATATATTATCTGCGTTTGTCCAGATAATATATTCCAACGCCGCGTCTATACATTTCTTCCTAAAAATGGGACTGCAGGCCATAAACTAACGAATTTATAGGTTTCGCGTTAAACTTTAGGAAGAAATGTATTGACGCGGCGTTGGAATATATTATCTGCGTTTGTCCAGATAATATATTCCAACGCCGCGTCAATACATTTCTTCCTAAAAATGGGACTGCAGGCCATAAACTAACGAATTTATAGGTTTCGCGTTAAACTTTAGGAAGAAATGTATTGACGCGGCGTTGGAATATATTATCTGCGTTTGTCCAGATAATATATTCCAACGCCGCGTCAATACATTTCTTCCTAAAAATGGGACTGCAGGCCATAAACTAACGAATTTATAGGTTTCGCGTTAAACTTTAGGAAGAAATGTATTGACGCGGCGTTGGAATATATTATCTGCGTTTGTCCAGATAAGATATTCCAACACCGCGTCAATACATTTCTTCCTAAAAATGGGACTGCAGGCCATAAACTAACGAATTTATAGGTTTCGCGTTAAACTTTAGGAAGAAATGTATTGACGCGGCGTTGGAATATATTATCTGCGTTTGTCCAGATAATATATTCCAACACCGCGTCAATACATTTCTTCCTAAAAATGGGACTGCAGGCCATAAACTAACGAATTTATAGGTTTCGCGTTAAACTTTAGAAAGAAATGTATTGACGCGGCGTTGGAATATATTATCTGGACAAACGCAGGTACATAAACACGTGTTCCGATGTATGCGGAAAGTACTAACATTTTATTAAGAAGCGGCTTGGTGTCCCGTTTTTAACAGGATTTAAAGAAATCAGCAAAACTCATTTTTCTTTATTTTTTAAATTGTGCAATTACATGTTAATACAAATATTTTCGTTACATGTGTCAATAAAAAAAATTTAAAATAATGCTGTTTTTAGGTACCCATTTTCTTCATTACATATTTTGATTTCTGCCTTCACAGCTTTTCGAAGAATGGCCTTGAGATTCAAAGTATGCCAAACATCCCCTTGTCTGATTAATTATTTCTTTCTGATTGTCTTCCCTTCTTTCTTGCGAACATTTTATTTATACTCCAACAGACCGCAGATGGTTCTGTAGTTAACTTTGAGATTCACTACCAAGCTTCGGATTTTGATAATTTTTTTATTTATTTAATTTAAAATTTGAAAGATAAACGTTCATTATACTCCAAGATCACAATAGAAATGATAATGTTGCGACCAGAAATTAGTTGCTTTGATCTGGAAATTTTAATCTGCGAAATTTCACGAAGTCAGAGTAAACAGTTAATAGAAATTTATTGCTTAAGAAAAAAAACCGATCATCTGTTGAAGTTGTTCTGTATATATCTGGAAAAAGCACTTGCGAGGTTTACAGCCCACCACAGAGTTCTGATTACGATACATTTGGAATTGCTAAAAAAGCCTGCAAGACCTTTTCAAGAACCATTTAATAACACTACAGGCCCTTCCTAAATGCGAATTACAATGTGGCTCAACCGGGTACTGACAGCATATTTTATTTTATTATTTTAAAATTAATTTCACTTAGGGCCTGTCATTGTACAAAGGATTTTTCGAGGAAAGTAAGGAGAAGAAGTTCTGAGAAGGGAAAGGTATGAAGGGTGGTTAGGAATCTAGGGTTCATTGTCTCCAGGAGTGACGGGCGTATGAATCCATCTTTTCCTCTATGGCGCAAGGCGATGGACCGAAAGAGTCCGGCTGGAGAATTCAAAGGATCTCCCTCAACCTGAACCAAGACCTGAACAAAACCCAACCCAATAAACACGGGCACCAAACATAACCTATTGATGCGATAGTTATAAGTTACTTCCAAGGTTGCACGCAGTCCACACATGGGGGGCCTTATAAGGTTTCACGGTGATTTTTGATGTCTGTCCGTTTGAAAAATATGTTATTCAATTTTTCAATGGTTGAAAAATCCTATATTCCGATGAATTTTTTGGGTGATTTTCTCCGTTCACCCGCCAAACAAGAAACTCGTGAGCAGCCACCAGTCACGCGTAAAGTTGGATAGTAAAGGTGAATAGTAAAGTCAGTTGACGGGTTCCCTCATGGTCTGCCCACGTGCCCTCTATAAATCCAAATCAAGTGGTGCGGCTGAAAATAGCCCAGCGTTGTAAATCTTTGACTATGGTGTAGCAATTCAAGGAAACGCGATACAAGAATGAGAAAGATTGTGTAAATCATTAGTGAAAATAGGAACATCAAATGAACTTTTAAATATGATATCAACATTTAAAGGATAATTATCTTGTAAAAAAAATAGGTATGATAAGTCTATTTTTATCGTTCCATTTACTGAACTGATGTCTCAGTTTGTATATAGTATCATACATACTCTTCTGTTATTATATTTCAAAACGACCGACGTTTCTGGATAGGGCTTTTTGAGTCGTGGGTTTTTTCAGGTATTTTGGGGCTTAAAATCATAGTTGGCTGCTGAATTCATCCGTGGGGCGCACTTCTTACATGCCCAAACTATCTAAGCGTCCTTTTCTTAATCTTAACCACTACCCTTACATCAGCCTTGCATTATTTCCATATCTCCTCATTTGAGACGGCCATTCAAAGCTTTACCACACTAATTTAAAAATTTAATTTTTCTGTAAAATCATCAATAAATGTATGATATTATTATAAACATTATTTAAACTGAACAAATTCAAACTTTTCCAGGGTTTGGTAAGGCAGGAAAATCGTCTTTATGTTACATATTTATACAGTTATATCATCCTTGGAAGGAAATGGCAGGTTCTGAGGTCCCGAGGGCTAGCTAAACAAACTTCAGGCAGAATATTTACTAAATATTGCGGCAAAATAACAAATCATTCTCGCATTTCTGGTGAAATAATGAGTTTGGGCTTATTCTCCGTACAATCTCAAGGATTCTTACGTTATTCACTGGATCGTTCTAAGCGTGAACTGAAAACAGTGGTTGTTACCGGATTGAATTATACAAATCATAGAACTGACTCTTTAGATCTGTTATTCAGAGATATCGGTTATGAGTATGCGTCAATTATGCGTTTTACAAATATAATTGCACCTGTAAATAACCGACCATTTAGATGTCTGCAATCTGGACATTATCCTTTTGCAATATACTGCCGTTAGGAGAACAGTCTAAATACAGATTTACTGGGTTCAATTCCCAAACACGACCGAATCTTTTTCTGTTTCAAATTTTCATTTGAGACTCGTTAATATTATCTTCAATGATTAAATATTACAATTTGAGACTCGTTAATATTATCTTCAATGATATAATATTACAATTTGAGACTCGTTAATATTATCTTCAATGATTTAATATTACATTTTGAGACTCGTTCATATTATTTTCAATGATTTAATATTACAATTTGAGACTCGTTAATATTATCTTCAATGATTTAATATTACAATTTGAGACTCGTTAATATTATATTCAAAGATTAAATATTACAATTTGAGACTCGTTAATATTATCTTCAATGATTTAATATTACAATTTGAGACTCGTTAATATTATCTTCAAAGATTAAATATTACAATTTGAGACTCGTTAATATTATGTTCAATGATTAAATGTTACAATTTGAGACTCGTTAATATTACCTTCAATGATTAAATATTACAATTTGAGACTCGTTAATATTATTTTCAATGATTAAATATAAAAATTTGAGGTTTTACTGATTAATTTATTCCTAAAATTGAAAAAATTAATAATTCGTCAAATTTAAAAAAAATCGATCGCCGGGGGGTTTTAAGTGAAAAAATCTGTCTATGATGCTTTTCACGTTCAATGCGCTGAAATTTGCTTTGAATTTAAGTGACATTTTCAAAATAAAAATTAGTGTTTTGAATATTTCAGGCAAACGGATAAAGAAGGTAAAATAATAATTTTATTTTATTTACTTGTTAATTAATAATTCCATGTTTTAACTGTGTATTTCATTATACATGTGGTGTTCACGTGATCAATGTTAATTTTTGATCGTCTTCTCTCTAATTTGTCAACAAAAAAAATTACATTATTAGATGATAAAGAAAATTGACCATATTTGTTTTTGCAAATCTCATTCCGACAGTGTTGTACCTGAGTGACCTTGCAACAAATTTACTGGTCTATTACGCAAACTTGTGCAGTGATCCAGCCCAGTGATAGCAATAATATTTCTCACCAAAAGGTGCAGTGTAAAAAAGAAGTCAGACTATTCCCACGCTATTCCTGCAGTTGTAGCTTTTTGAATACAGTATTGAGAGAACATTACATCTATGTATAAAAATAGGCAAAAAAGTTCGCAGGCAAATATGAATTGCGACCACACTACAATAATCTACAAATCGTGCAATTTTTCTGCTCTAGTAACAACTTTTGTTCCACACAGTAGGCCATGAAGAAAATAATTCTCCTCAGAGCCTATGTTATCTTTGGGGATACTGTGTGGAGGCTCTTTTTTAGGAAAGGAAGAAGAGGAAGTTCCTGGTAGGAAAAATGTCTGACGTGTGGGTAGGAATATGGGGGTCAGTGTGTCCATGAGTGACAGACGTGTGAATATATCAGTCTCACTGGTGGACAAATCTCGGACAAACCTCTCCCCATGAACCCTGGCACCTCGTAAAAACGTCTGACGTGTGGGTAGGAATATGGGGGTCAGTGTGTCCATGAGTGACAGACGTGTGAATATATCAGTCTCACTGGTGGACAAATCTCGGACAAACCTCTCCCCATGAACCCTGGCACCTCGTAAAAACGTCTGACGTGTGGGTAGGAATGGGGTCAGTGTGTCCATGAGTGACAGACGTGTGAATATATCAGTCCCACTGGTGGACAAATCTCCGACAAACCTCTCCCCATGAACCCTGGCACCTCGTAAAAACGTCTGACGTGTGGGTAGGAATATGGGGGTCAGTGTGTCCATGAGTGACAGACGTGTGAATATATCAGTCCCACTGGTGGACAAATCTCGGACAAATCTCTCCCCATGAACCCTGGCACCTCGTAAAAACGTCTGACGTGTGGGTAGGAATATGGGGGTCAGTGTGTCCATGAGTGACAGACGTGTGAATATATCAGTCTCACTGGTGGACAAATCTCGGACAAACCTCTCCCCATGAACCCTGGCACCTCGTAAAAACGTCTGACGTGTGGGTAGGAATATGGGGGTCAGTGTGTCCATGAGTGACAGACGTGTGAATATATCAGTCTCACTGGTGGACAAATCTCGGACAAACCTCTCCCCATAAACCCTGGCACCTCGTAAAAACGTCTGACGTGTGGGTAGGAATATGGGGGTCAGTGTGTCCATGAGTGACAGACGTGTGAATATATCAGTCTCACTGGTGGACAAATCTCGGACAAACCTCTCCCCATGAACCCTGGCACCTCGTAAAAACGTCTGACGTGTGGGTAGGAATGGGGTCAGTGTGTCCATGAGTGACAGACGTGTGAATATATCAGTCCCACTGGTGGACAAATCTCGGACAAACCTCTCCCCATGAACCCTAGCACCTCGTAAAAACGTCTGACGTGTGGGTAGGAATGGGGTCAGTGTGTCCATGAGTGACAGACGTGTGAATATATCAGTCTCACTGGTGGACAAATCTCGGACAAACCTCTCCCCATGAACCCTGGCACCTCGTAAAAACGTCTGACGTGTGGGTAGGAATATGGGGGTCAGTGTGTCCATGAGTGACAGACGTGTGAATATATCAGTCCCACTGGTGGACCCTGGCACCTCATAAAAACGTCTGACGTGTGGGTAGGAATATGGGGGTCAGTGTATCCATGAGTGACAGACGTGTGAATATATCAGTCTCACTGGTGGACAAATCTCGGACAAACCTCTCCCCATGAACCCTGGCACCTCGTAAAAACGTCTGACGTGTGTGTAGGAATGGGGTCAGTGTGTCCATGAGTGACAGACGTGTGAATATATCAGTCCCACTGGTGGACAAATCTCGTACAAACCTCTCCCCATGAACCCTGGCACCTCGTAAAAACGTCTGACGTGTGGGTAGGAATATGGGGGTCAGTGTGTCCATGAGTGACAGACGTGTGAATATATCAGTCCCACTGGTGGACCCTGGCACCTCATAAAAACGTCTGACGTGTGGTTAGGAATATGGGGGTCAGTGTGTCCATGAGTGACAGACGTTTGAATATATCAGTCCCACTGGTGGTCAAATCTCGTACAAACCTCTCCCCATGAACCCTGGCACCTCGTAAAAACGTCTGACGTGTGGGTAGGAATATGGGGGTCAGTGTGTCCATGAGTGACAGACGTTTGAATATATCAGTCCCACTGGTGGACAAATCTCGGACAAACCTCCCCCTATGAACCCTGGCACCTCGTAAAAACGTCTGACGTGTGGGTAGGAATATGGGGGTCAGTGTGTCCATGAGTGACAGACGTTTGAATATATCAGTCCCACTGGTGGACAAATCTCGTACAAACCTCTCCCCATGAACCCTGGCACCTCGTAAAAACGTCTGACGTGTGGGTAGGAATGGGGTCAGTGTGTCCATGAGTGACAGACGTGTGGATATATCAGTCCCACTGGTGGACAAATCTCGGACAAACCTCTCCCCATGAACCCTGGCACCTCGTAAAAATGTCTGACGTGTTGGTAGGAATATGGGGGTCAGTGTGTCCATGAGTGACAGACGTGTGAATATATCAGTCTCACTGGTGGACAAATCTCGGACAAACCTCTCCCGGGGTGACGGTACCAATTACTGGTATATTTGACTGGTCGGTATTTGTTCTTGTTTAACTGGTCATTAAAAATAGTTATTATTGTCTGAATAGATTGTAGTTTCAGGGATAAAATTATAACTGGCACACAAACCTAACGATTAAAATAAAATGTGATGATGACCCGGCATTCATTTCATTTTCCAGATGGTAACTAATTGGAGCCAACATTTAAACTAGAACTGCACCTGGTTAAAATTGAATACATTTAGTTTCCGTAGAAAGAAATAACTTGTTTAAAAAGTGATTCAACATATTTAATGAAACAAACACTTTGTTTTCAACCACTAATCAAACAAGCACTTTTTATCACCACTAATTTAAATTTAACCCTTGACATGCTAGATATATTATTTCCTTGTCAAGCGAATAAAATATATTTTAGTGTGCTAGGAGCATTTTCAAAACATCGTAAAATCGAGGCAAGTGCGGCGAGCTACTAGAAAATCCACGATGGATTCCCCGGCACAAGATAGGTACAAACGTCAGAAATCCACGGTGGATTTCATGGCACACTAGAAGATAAATTAGTGGTTAAAAACAAAGTGTTTGTTTAATTTAATGGCTATATTTTATTGGCAGATTAGATTCTGAACATGCCTCAGTAATGACTTGCTGATTAGCTAAAGAATTTAACTGATTAACTGATTTAGTGTTATAACAGATACATTAAAATACGAGAAAAAACAGAGTTAATAGTTTATAGTAACTCATTAAGTATTCCGTTGACCCGGAAATCTATGAAATAATTGACAATGCGTAAACAAAAGGTCGGAAAAGAAAAATACTGCCGAATTTCCAGAATCTTGAGTAAAAACAGTCAAAGAAACTATTTTTGCCGATTGGATAATGTGAAATAGAATAATACAATGATGTGATAACCAACATAAAGCTTCAATTTGTACAATCTTTAAATAGTTCCCATGTAGGCACTGCCGAAAACAGCGTTCCAACACCACTGCGTTTTAATAGTGTTAAATTATTTGGGGCATTTATTTTGAGATCTGTGGTTATTAAACCCGACATAATAATAAGAACACCATGTGCCAAATGACTTTATGCACTCTCAATTCGCACCGTTTTGCCGCTTGCGCTAGCCGCCATGTCTAAAATGTCTACGAACCTCACAACATCACAAAACGTTGAAATCTAAATTGAACGAAGGTCTTGACGAAACGAGGAACAAGAAGAAGTTATTCAATGGCCAAGAAACTCTTTGACAAGGTACATTACGGTTTTTTTAAATTTGTTTATTTTTTATAAAAAAATAATATAAATCAAATTTAATAATAAAGCTCGGCAAGTGTTTTTAATTTTTATTATTGTGACAGCTGTTTCGGCGTTTAAGGCCATTTCAAGGCCATCAACTGTCTGAAAAGTTTGAAACAGCTATCACAATAAAAAAATGAGATCTGCGAGTTAAACACCAAAACAATTAATATGCGCACGGTAGATTAATTAATATAATGTATTTTCTATTTGTAATTTTAGTAATCCTTTGAAGACGTCGTGTTGTTGGCGAAACTTGTTAGCATTTTACTAATGCATCACCAAAATCATAAAACCAATGCAGTATGATCAATGACTAGGTTCAGGGTAGTGGAATGTCATATTACAGGTCGGGAGGTCCCCGCATCGTCTGCATCCATCGCTCTGATGAGCCACTGGGAAGCAGCCACGACGATGACGTTTGTTGATTTTCGTGTCCTGCCTCAGAAACTGGCTAGTCGATGGCGAAGTAAGGCGGGGAATGAGTGCACCCTCCCTTCAGAACCTCGGTAGTTGCATGAGCTGCCTGTATGCGTTGTTGTAGCACACCCCCAGCTTGTTCCGTTGCGCTACTGGATATTGTTCCCACAGCCACAGTTCTGACACGTATAGGGCAGTGCAATACGTATTATTCTGATTGCTCTCCTTTGTCGTCCCAGAAATTTAACCTGTGAGGCCATAAGCAGTTTATTTCCTTCTAGAAAGGATTGGTGGAACATTTGTGACTCCTTTTTGAAAACGTACAATATTAATTTTATGTGAGTTTGCGTACTCTTCTCATATTTGTACAAGTCGTCTCAGCGCTTTAGTCGAAGGTGCCAGCATCACCATGTCATTTGCGTAGTTAATAGTACTACAGCATTATCCGCAGATATGGCAACAAATTCGTGAATCGTTGGGATCTTGTAAGAGATCGTTAATGTAAACATTAATTAGAGTGGGAAACATACGAGTATTACCCCCTTGCCTGTCTCCGCTTTTAAGAAATAAGGGTCTTTAAGAAGCTCCTGCTCATTGAATATAGTTTTTTTCTGTTTTCCGTACTAAATAGCCAGTATGTTGACAACTGCTGCTGGGACATCTTGCTTCATGAGTTTTCCCTTTAATCATTTTTTCTTTATAAGATAAGGCATTTGCAATTTCCTAGACTAGACTTCATTTTCAACTTATCACTACCTACCCCGCTCTCTTTAGCTACACAACCTTCTCCAAAATAGGGTTGCCATAGTCTTACTGACTTAGAACAGTTGGGGGATCTTGTGCGGCGAACCCAATCATTCCACCATAAAACCGAATCTGGTATAACTATATTTAACAACTACTGCCTACAGCGTATCCCAAGATACACTGAACACCTTTCTCGCCAAACTGAGAACTCAAACCTGAAAAAACTAATAAGTATCATTAATTATTAAATTAAATCAAGTATCATCTATGTCCGGATCTAGGGTGTCTTTGGCTGACAAGGCATCCCGAGGAGTGGAGGAGCCTTGTCCACCAAGGAAATTGGAGTGGGTCACGATCCTCAACAATAAGGAAATGACTAAAGAAGAAGAAAACAACAGTGAGAACTTAACTTTCGGTCTTAACTGCTAAACCAAAACATACCAGAAGAATTCCTAAATCAATAAACTGGATCTCCAATGACGGATTCCGGGACGCGGGCCAGATAGGTTGACAATGGCCATTCACATTGTTGGGGATATTTTAAATTAAGTGCTTTAGAGTGTTTTTGCCTGCCACCACTATTTCTATAAATCTCTTTTCAATGGATCGGTCACGATAAAATTAGTTAATTTGTACTGAATAATAGCATTCTCAAAGGTAAGCGGTTACACGCAATATTACAGAAAAGGGCACTACCCGAAAAATTCTAATTATTGATAAGTACGGTCGGGTTTACTTCAGAAAAAGCCATGGGCTAATCCATATTGAAGGCGCCAAAAATTGTTAATGTAATTAAAAATATTTTTTTTGCAGAATTTACTGACAAAAATCAATTGATTTAATCGATCTGTGCGAAATTTGGCAGTACTTAAGTTACAGTAGTACAAAATGATGAGAATAACTAGCCTATAGTCTCTGATAGAACGGACGTATGTCCTGCTAGACCAGAGGTTCCCAAAGTGGTCTATATGGACCCCCAGGGGTCGATATTGGCATGCTGGGGGTCTATGTCAGCGAGAAAAAAATTTGGGGGTCCACGAGATTCAAATGGGGGTATATACGAGCGGACCCCCATTTACCTCAAGTCAACATTTAGGAGTTCCGTAAATGACACAATAGACCTAAAACAAATATAATAGACTGAGAAATTACTTATTTGATATTTGTATTTTTATATTTCTTAAAGTTGTTAATTGAGGTATATAAATACAGTCTACGTTCCTTTTCTCGTCAGAATTAATATATGCAAGCAAAACATTGAACATTGGAAGCCGCGAATTTTCCTAGTTCCCCAACTTGTTTTTGAAAAACGTCCAGGGTAATAATGACGTTCAACATTTAAATACACTTCACACAGACTTCAAAATTAAGTTTGAGAACATTTTGACTATGGAAATGCAACGTTCGAAGAATCGGATATCATGTGACAAGAATAACTGACCGGAATAAGCACTGACAAAGAACTTAAGGTGCAGTTCTGATTATCCTGCTTCATTTTCTTTGGTGTAATACCTTACAAGGGTGCCCCTGCCTGCACAATGTAAAGACAGAGCAACTATACCGCCACCCGGTTGTTGGGCAGGCAAGGGAAGGGAATCATTTTACTAAAAAAATAAATGATTATCACATGGGACGTTAATAGTTTTAGGAAAATTCAATATTAAAAAATGTGGCAAGTGGACTACAGGGCAAAAAAGTTTGGGAATCTTTGTGCTTGACCCTCATTGTAATTATATTACAATAATAAAGTACTAATTATCTTGGATGAAACAATGTATTATGTATTTCATACCAAGAAGAAACAGAATACAAGAATATTACAATGTTCAGTTGAATGCGAATTCTGGTTCGTTATCCATAGGATACGGTCCTCCCACAGCCGCTATGCGATGCACAGGGGGTTTTCAAGAGTCGGCGATGTGTGAAAGCGGTGCGGTGCAGACCACCGAACATATGTTCAAAGAATGCCCGCTGCATTCATTCCCCGGCGGGATTGATGAGGTCCATAAGGCGAGGTCCTAGACTAACCTAGATGTTCCCCTGTGACCCCACCGCCGCGCCATACGAAAGAAGAAGTAAATTGCGGGGGAAGCGTTCAATATGGCCACTTGGCTGGCTATCGATGACTATTTGATCATTATTATTATGCTAGAGATCTCTGATTTGAATTAGAAATACTGATGTGAGTGAGAGTGTGAATGGATTAGATTCAGTGTCTTCTACGGAAAGTCCGCCTCTGTGTTAAGGACCCAATTATCGAAGTAAATTGAGTGAAATCGTTTTGTAACGTAAGAAAGACCGTTCGCATTTCACACCTAGTAACTTTAATGTTATTGGGCGGTCAATAAAAAAGAGAACAGCGGCAGTTCTCGCTAAAATAAATGAGAATGTAAAACAACACACGCGCAGGACGTAGTGTAAACATTAGTCGGTATAAATATATTATTAAGTCCGGGCCGAACCGGCGCGGGCGATCCGCCGTGACTCAGAGACATCCGACACAATCATCCATGGGATGCTGTGGCTGTGGCTCTGACTGTGATACATCGAGATTGAATTTCAACCAGACTTGTGCAATATTACTATTCATCATTTTATATGCAATTATACATAGATTGCTCTCAAATCAATTGTGAAGACGGTAGAATAATGTGTGGAAGATTTAAATTTTATTTTTCTGATTCGAACATTGTACTAAAGAGCGTAATTTTAATATTTTAATTTATAGTAGATATCTAAGACGGCTCTTTCCGAAACGGTTCCATCTGGCTACAACGTAATTATGACATAGAAAACGCCAATGTCTGGTAAGACAGTTATCACCAACGTAGCCCGGCGTATCGTCAGCGCCGCCGAATTCACGAATAAATCGACATATTTAAATCTTTATAGAAAATTTATTCGTCGCCATAAAAATATCTTAATTGTCGTAATTATTATTTAAAAAAAACAGTGATGATATTCAGATATTTTGGGATTTTAAAAGTGACAATTTTTTTCGGGATCACTATTAAAGCAAATTAGTTTACATTTTCAAATGATGAAGAGAAGAAATATGAATTTATATATCTATTCTAATTGGAGTCATTCAGACATATATACACCATTATACCCACCAAGGAAAACATTTCTTTAATAAATTTCCAGAAGAAATTAGAAGCATTAATGATAAAAAACAAATAATGAACTATGTAAAAAAAATTTTTTAGGGAAATCATTAATAAAAAAACTGATACCCCTAGTTTTACTTGAAAATCTCACAAATTATCCTACAATACTCTATTTATCCTCCATAGTTTTTTTTCTTCCTACCAAATATAACAAGTTGTATGGATTTAAATTTCGTAATAATTTTTTACTTTGTAACCAAGTTATATTATTTTTTCGCCAATGTACACTCCTCTTCCATCCACAACCAAATGATTTTAATGGAAGTGTAGTAGGTATAAATTAAAACAGTATGACTCGTAAAAATTGTATATTTATTGTAAAAAATACAAATTTTAAACAATTAAACAATATAAATTCACCTTCATTCTCTCCATCATTCTTTCATTTGAAATAATGGAGAGAAGGAAGGTGAATTTATATATCTCTTATAAGTCTTAATTCGAATCCAATCTTAGAAGATTTATATAAATTCACATTCAAATCGCCTACCCAAATTTGGGTAGCCATCGCTCGAGTCCGCATTACGATTTCTACCGACATAGTTTTTAAGCTCTTAAATATATATATTTAAGAGCTTAAAAACTTCTCGTCTCCCATTTCTTCCACCATTCACTTCTGTATAGCACATTGTTACGGTTAAAAATCTACAATACATCGATTTTAGTTCGAATCCTTATCTCATTCCGATGCAGAGATATTGCGTTAAGGCGAAGCTTAATGCCAAATCACTATTTTGATTAATCTTTATAACGAATTGGTGTACATTATGAACACCAAAAAATATGCTTTAGATAAATTGAGGGTTTTCCTATCGATTCGCTTGAGTAGAATACAAATAAAAATTAAATTACTCAATAAAAAATATAAATGCAAACTACTAAAAAATATTTTTTTTCAATAGAAATGTATGAACGCATAAAGGAAACAACTTTAAAAAAAATACAGTATTACAGCTAAGATTATCTGTGACAGTTTCACTTGATTAACTTTTTTGCTTTCTTATAAAAATATTTACAAAATAAATAAAAACCAGTTTTTTGCTTGAAATTGAACGTTTCTAGACTCCGTTTGTAAAGCGATTTTAATACCAAGAATATACACATTTTTGGCTTGTAGCTTCCTCTTAAGTATTCCTTGGGCGTCCCCGATTTCTCCTAGCATTAAAACCACTCTCTAAACACTCCTGGCAATAATAAGAACAAACTTTTAAATTTTTAGCTATACCGGTCAATTAATTTTCGAGTTTTGCGAGCACAAACATAAAACTAAACTTTTAAATATTAAGACTGTCATAACAGTCGCTTACGCCTATTAACTATAATCGTTATTTTTATTTCTATCATTCTTATTCACATATCTGCCTTAAATCATCTTCAGTAATCTTTTCTTCTTCTTGAACGCTTATAACTAATAACGGAGCCTTAATTCACATCCTTTCAGATTTGACTGTCTCCGTAAGCAGTAAGAATATCCATAATTTTTCCTGTATTTGTTCCAACAAGATATTAACATCGACAAGATAAGACTGTCTTTGTGTGATAACTCTCAATCCAAGCAGGTTAATTATAAATACATTATAGTGTGGATTAAAGTGAACAGTGTGTTACAGATGTTTATTGTAGTGGGATGTCACAATGGATGGCAGTAAAACCGCGGATTTGCCTCGGCTGCTATTATTTCTATTACTTTAACCTCATTTCCAGCAAATATTTTGATATTTAAATGCGTTGGTACTAAAAACACTGGTGCAATATACAACTAGAACAGCCCAAACTTTAACATTACACCAACATGGTGCACGGTGTTACAGATCTCTTCACGAGTGATTCGATGAAGGTTTGATTCTGCGAATCGCTTCAAATTCTGAAAGATATTACTCGTATAGTAATCTCTACCATGTACAGTCAGATAAAGCAGAAAATGGAAAACAATATGATCGTTTAAATTGATTTAAATGTGAACACCAAGATAATTCAATGGTTGTAACTTTTAAAATCACATATATTATGCCGTGTTGCACAGGGTCCACCATCAGAGAAAATAATATTTTTCATTATCTATCCGAAACGTTGGCTAAATAAGTCAGAATTGCAACACGGCGTAATGCCCCAAAAATAAATCACGATAATACTTTTGGTCGTGAAAATCTAAAATCACATCAATCACTAGGTATGTTGCGCAACTAGTGATACTACTTACCTATTTTTAAAAGTGATAATTTTACATCATATTTATTCCAACTTGTTTTTATTTACCTAGCCCCTTGCTACATTATGCGTAAAACCTCGCTAGAAGTACCCCGCCAGGCGTTGCTGTGGCTCATTTTTCCTATGCAGATAGAGAAACAATAGCACGTGTTTACATCCAACAGATAAGACGCCTGTCCGGGTAAGCCTGTGTTCCATTCCTAGTTGTCTTGTTCATGTTTCTTTTAGATTTGTCTTCTTAAATGATATATTACATTGATGGGTATATCCTTCAGAATAAAATAAAAGAAAAAAGTTATTACTAAATAAAAAAAGGTTTAAAAAGAGTTAAATTTTGTTTTCCCGACCAATTTCACACTCTATTCCTAAGGCAAACATCATCTCACATCTAAATGTAAATATACTGAAATAGTCGTGGTTGTGTATTTGAAATTTACATTTTTTATTTTGAAAATTCAATGTCGATAATGTACAGGTAAATCCATTAATGTGTATTATTATCGCTCGTATCTAGATTACTTGAAGTTAGTAATAGGTACGCAGATGTGGCAGATCTATTTAACTGCATGGAAGGTAGGTACAAGATGGCTATACTATCATACCTTTCAATCAATATTAATTTAACCCCCAAGGAGAAAACTCACTGTTATAAAATATTGCTAATTTATTAAGTCTTTTCAAATTATTCGTAATCTAGTTAAAAACGGGATTGCAGGCCTTTAACGAATTAATTTAGGTTTCCTTTTAAACCCATACAAATCATAATATTTGAGCATTTCGTCATTACATATTATGTAGGTTTTTATTTTGAATTATTTCTGATGAACGTATTACTAAATTCTTAAATACTTCTAGATGGATCCCTCGGAAGCTACTAATTCATGGTCTAGAAAAATAAAATCTGGTGTCTACCGCTAATTTTATTTGATTAATTTGTGTTATTTCACAAACTAATCACTGGAAATAGTATATATAGTAAATAGTGGAAGATACTTTCAGTATCGCCCTGGTGTAAGACCACCGTTCAGAATTGAAAAGTTGCTTTGGCCGTTTTTGGTGACCAGATCTGAATAAGCAGGTACTTTCTTCATCCCCAACGACCTTAGCCTCACAACACAGGCTCCAGACGGTTGGGAGCAGTTGGGACTCTTGTGACGTTTAACAGTATTAGCGCAGACCTAAATTACATTACTAAATTATAATTATTGCAGGATTTGTGAAACTAAAAGCATTATAAATAAATAAATATATATTTGCTTTGGGATTATTCAATCTATTCATATCTGTCATTTCATCAACATTTAAACAAAAGAAAATTGAGTAATGCTGATTTATTAAAATCCTGTTAAAAACGTAATGACAAACCATTTCCTAATAAACTATTAGTTTATTCGGAATATATCGGAACACATGTTCATGCAGTTGCGTTTATACTAATAAATATAATGACGAAATGCGAAAAAATTAGAATATTTACGAATACGTGTTCCGCTATCTCCATAACACATTCGTGTTTTACTGATAGTTTGTTAGGAACCCTGTCAATTCAATCGTTAAAGGCCTACAGTCCCGTTTTCAACCGGAAGATATGAAGGATTTTACCAGATTTTTAATAATTTAGCAATATTTTATATCACTAACTTTGCTCCGTGCGCATTCCAAATAAGGAATTATTAATTAATAAAATAATTTTGTAACTTTTTATAATATTATTGATTTATCAGTACCAATTTTGAAACTTTCAGGCGAAAGTTTCAAAATTGGTACTGATAGTAAAGGCAAAGTTCATTTAAGGCGATGCACTTGTGTAATATTTTAAATTGAGCCGCTATCAATAACAACCCTTACGTAGATAGCGATAAGGTTTAAATTCCCGCTTAACACCATCCGCCTGTTTTGATTTATGCAAGAAAAAAACATGGCAAAAAAGTGCCTTTTTTATTTTGTGGATGTTCAGGCATAAATATTTAATTTTTTTCCGATCATTTTATAAATAAATTAATTTGACACACTATACAATAAAATTATTACCGAAAATGGGTTCGTAAGTAGGAGATTTTGAACTTTAAAGCAGTTTTCACAGGCCTTATACATTATTTTTTCTAGGCTTATAAAAAGATTTATCAAAAAAATACTCGATTATTTCAAAGACCATGATGTATTCTACTCGCAGTATTTAATTAAAGCATCTGAAACATTTTCTAGGCGACCAAATTTTCAAACCAAAAACACATGATTTTGAAATACTACGTATGGCATCGCCTTAACTATTATAATTATTATTAACTATTAATTTTACTCATTACGCTAGAATGCTGTTTCAAATCACGCACTGACACACCGACAACCGAAATGATTATTCATGTTTAGTTATTTTTTTATAAAATTAAGGTTGTTGGTTAGCTTGGTATAAAATTATCCAAATAAATATTCTTACTGACGAGAAAATACAGCTCAATCTAGAAAATCTAGTCAGTCAAGTTATCATTTGAGTAATAAATTTATAATGAAAAACGATCATATATGTAAAGACGTGGGCATGATCATAGACTTGACGAATTGTTTCGAAATTATAAATGGTCGGAAGAACATAAAATTTACATTATCACAAGAATTTATTTATCCATTAGTCACAGCTGTTCCTTTTACATTTCCTATAATATATTGTGAACCCCTTTTAATATTCATGATAAAACGTCAGCGAAACTGTTCAAATGTTAATACACCTGCCATTAAACACAAATGTGGGAAGAAAAACTAGGGACATGAGTAATACGACTGTAAGAATGTCGGCCGCTGTCATTTCCGCGGGATCGCTCTCTCTAGTAGAACGGTCGAAAACGTTCAAGAAATAAAAATCAATACTGGATATTGTTTTCAGAACGAAATTTTAGACAAACTTCGGTAAAGAAGATTACTGTAAACGATACCAGCGCCCCCATACGAGATAATGTAATACTGCATTTATATAGTATTCCCAAGGAGTATGTCGTAACTTGCTTGTTATAATATAGCTGGGTGACGGTGACCATTCTTCTATAATTAACGAGACCTATATAATAGGATATAGGTACCTATATTAAAAAGACGTTGTATTAATAAGTATCCACATTGGGTGGAAAGGTGTACACGTGTACGCTGTCTACCTAATCTATAACGAGCAACGCGCTGTAATCTGTATTTTTGTAAGGTGTATAAACATATTGTCTGTTAGGTAAGGTTAGAATCGCGGCGGAGTCACGGAGTATAATAGATTCAGTTAAACTGTTTTAAAAATAAAGCCGCGAACGTTTAAAATCCGCGCCGACTAAATTTAGAATCGACATTGACGGCTTGGTTAAAAAGAAAAAGAAAAAAGGGGCGCTGATTGACAAGGATAAATATATAGATGAGGAGCGATCGGGAAGTTGTGCGAAACATTTTTGCTGACTACCTACGGTTCAAATCAATTCAAGTTCAATCATTAGTTCACCCTCAAAAGCTCGGAGAAAAAATGAGTAAATCTGATTTATTAAAATTCTGTTATTTATTGTATTTTGTTTAAACGCACATAGGGCTTTAACATACAATGCAATTTTTTTATAAATTCAATAAAAATAAAAAGTTTACATAATGTGTAATAATATACAGATTACATAAAATATAAGATTTAACAATCCATAGGTTAACAAAATATAGGTAATATAAAACATAAAAGTTTACGAAACGTAGGTAACATGGAATTTAAGTAAGTGAAATAAAAATAGATGATCTGCCAATATCCTCCAAAACTATTGAATAAAAGTATGAAATTTTTGTTCACAATAGCCTGTAAACTATGTAACTTTAATTAATAATCTCTATTACGCAAGATTAGGATAAGAATCTACAAAAGGTCTAATAGAAAAACATGTATATCTAATGTAAACATTCCATTAAACTGAGTTTAAATTTTGACACTGATTGGCAGCGGTAAACATCAATTGAACTATATTTATTACCTAGTCTGTGTAATCTTTGAATAGGCGAGTTTGTGAAATAATTGTTAGCAGATTTTGGAACATTATACAATGCGTTCAGTCGAGTGAACCGTGTACTCTCAACGAAATAACGCTTGTTAAATCAATGGCGTCCAGTCTGCCATTCGATATTTTGAATAGACATACCATATCTGTCACTGTGCGCCTTGATGGTAAATCGGTTAATTTAAAATTAATGAATCTCAGGAACTTTGACGGCCGGCATAGTCCAGTGGTAACGCATTGGACTGCCATTCAAGGTCGCGGGTTCGAACCCGGCGTGCGCAAATAAATTTTATTTGATTGATTTGTGTTATTTCACAATTAATTAATTAAAATAATATATAGTATATTTGCGCACGTTCCAGAGTGGAAGATAGTACCTGTATCGCCCTGGTGTAAGACCACCATTCAGAATGATGATACATCTTCGGATCTACCGGATCTGCCCTGATGATGGACACTGCAACGCTTTCCGAAACGTCGGCTAAAGAAGGAGTTAGCGCAATACGGCATAACACCCCAAAAACAAACAACAAAAATGCTTTTGGCCGTGAGAATCTAAAAACTTACCATAATATTTATTATTATGGTTTGACAGCTAGTAGTCGGAACCACGAACATGCGAACTCTGGCGGGGTAAAAAGTAAGTATCCAATACGGCCGTCATCTTATTTTTATTTATTTTTTATTTTATTTATTTATTTAACGCCCAGAGGGCTTTTACATGGTTGGTAGTATAATTTTAATTTGACAGATATTTTGAAACATAAAAAATAAGAATAAAATTACATTTGATCTTGATCCGGAACCGGAAAGTAACGTACAAACGTAAGAAGAAAGTGTTTCAAACAGGAAGGTTACTGGTAAAAATAAACGTACTAAAAAATACAAGATAATGTCATTTTTATTTTATTTTAAGTTTTGAAAAAAAATTCAATGACCATTTAAAATATCTCATTTTTTATTTGCAGCCAAAATGAATGTTATTATTTATTTATTTACTATTCTTTAACGCCCTATCGGACTTTTACAGAGGAAATTGACAATTTATGTGTGTAAGTGTAACATAATACATGGATAATAGCATAACTATTTACAAAAAAAAATAAAAATCAAATGCTAATATTAAGATAAATATCAAATCCAAATAATAACACCTAATAAGTAAATAAAGCAAAGTTCCAAATATAAAGTAACTATCTACATTGTACATTCGTATATGCATTTAATTATTCATGTTTTTTGCAAAAACTCTGAAAACAGGAATATAATTTACTCGTAAGGTAAATAAAAAATAAATATATATAATATACTGAAAAGTATTATAAAACAAATGTTTAAAAAAATAATGTCTGTTGTATCTATAGAAAAAAAAAACTAATAAGTAATGGCAAAATATGTATTAAAAATTATGTACGTCATAGTGACGTTGTAGCCACATTGAATTAATTAAGATATCAAAATTCTTTAGTACGATGATCAGAACGAGAAAAATAAACTTTTCATCTTCCACACATTTACTGTATCTCTACTTTGGGAAAATATCCCATTAGTCAAAATGAATTTATTTTATCTGCATCGGTTTTAATCTCGTATCTTTCGAGTGGTCCCTCCAGCCACCACCTGGCTCCGGTCCAACCTGCCCCGCGACTGCGGCTGTCACAACACGACCGTGACCCACTTGTTGCCGATCGCTGATGTGCCCCCATCTTGTGGCAGGGGCAGGAGACCCGGCCCCGACTGAAGCTTTCCTTTTAACTTGGAGGCTGTGAGGCTTTTAATCTCAATTAATAATACAATAAACCATCTTAGTTCGGACATCACTGGGGATTAGCTGGATATGGGTTGAATCTGTACTGGAACTGAGCTAGAGGTGAACCTAACCTAACCAAACGAATGGCCTCCCTTTTAAATCCCATGTATCAGATATTGTCTCCCGCGGTAACAAAATGCTTGGATTTGTTCTCCTTAATGCTACAATAGACTCTTTAAATGTTGCACATAAATTAATTTAAAAATAATGAATAAGAAAAAAAAATTGTATTCGTCACAGTTATGGTATAGTTAAATTAAAATTATGTCAATAAGGCAGTTGTACATAATACAGGCTTTCTGTAAATTATGTCAATAAGGCAGTTGTACATAATACAGGCTTACTGTAAATTATGTCGATAAGGCAGTTGTACATAATACAAGCTTGCTGTAAATTATGTCAATAAGGCAGTTGTACATAATACAGGCTTTCTGTAAATTAAGTCAATAAGGCAGTTGTACATAATACAGGCTTTCTGTAAATTATGTCAATAAGGCAGTTGTACATAATACAGGCTTTCTGTAAATTATGTCAATAAGGAAGATGTACACAGTACAGGCTTACTGTAAATTATGTCAATAATGCCGTTGTACATAATACAGGCTCTCTGTAAATTTTTAAATTCAAAAGATCACAACAAGTGAGAAACACTAGATTAGTTTCTTTTTTAATGTATCAGACGGTGAATGCCAAAACATCCTTTGGACGAAGTAGTTTTTCTTATAAAGCTCCGTTGCGTTATAATATGCTCGGTGAAAATATAAAAATCTATAATTTCGTTGAATCTATTCAAGAAAATGGTAAAAAATTCCATACTGGCTGAGAGTGGTGATCGTGTCTTCTGTCATAAATCACCTTAGAATATTCGATGTAATCCATCTGTGTATGTGTGTGTTATGTGATGTACTTATTTGATTTAACGTAATTGTAAAGCTGCTCATCTCGACACAAGAATTCCCTAGTGAGATGAGCAGCGGAGGAAAAAAAAGCGAGATCAATTACTAATGGAATCACAATACGGAGAACTGACGAAGCGCTTGTTCTCAGTATCCTACAATACGAGTATAGCTCCATTATTTGTTCTCCTTCTGGACAAAATCAAATCCCAGAAATAAAAATAGCGCAAAAGAGTTTCATGTGTTACTTACATTGAGGAAATTTACAAAATGCTTCATTTTAACAAATATTTAAATCTCTAAAACTATGCTTAATCCACCTATTATGAAAGAGGTTAGGTTTTATGTGCCTAACAAGTATACTCGTGGGAGATCCCATGTACTTTTTATGCTCCGAAAGCGAGGACTTCTGCCTATCAGAACTTCAGAACGCGCCAATCAAGAGAGAGTTTCTACTGTTTGACTATTCCATATCGACCGTCGATATTTTCAACGTGACTTAACTTTACGCAACTGTCTTTTGACGCATGCCACAAAATAGTAAAACTGCCCTATGACCTTTTTATACTTAGATACATGTTCCTACCTCAAATTGTCTCCGGAATGTATTGGTGTTTAACGGTTTTATGGAGAATATGAAGAAATAAATACATTAATTCAGATACCGAAGGCGGCACGTAAAAATGCACCCCAAGAAGGCCAACCAAGATAAAGCTAAGAAATCCCAAAAACTTTATAGACTTCGTTTCGGATTGGTGAGTGCCGCCAAGAATTGTTCAAACATGAGACATTTACTCTAGACGCTGAAGCTATACCAAAAGCTAGAAGTCAGACGGCTTACGAAAAAGAACACGATTGAACCCACAACAAGTATTGTACACCAATACTCTAGCTTGATCACAACGAAAGAATGGGAGTCCGTTTTCACATTCAAACGTTCAGAGTTTAACTCCCTACGAATTGTCAACTATTTGGTACAACCATCATATTCACCATCGAACCCTCTATAGACTAATGTCATTTCAAGTTAAAAAACAAAATTCGAAAAAGAAACTGCATACTTAGGTATATTTTGCAACAAAACTCCACAACATTCTTCCCCCAGGTCCAACAAGAGTAGAAAAGTTTAACAAGTTCAAGTCCAGAAATAAAATCTGGCTGAAATAGGTAAATGAAATCACCTTTAAAACAGCACTAAAAACGACATAGAAGACGCATCTAATTAAATTAAATTAAGGACGGATTGTTTCATAGAATTTGAACGAATCAACAATTTCAAATTTTGTAAAAGTCTGTTGGCATCAAAACAATCACATTAACAATTTTTGTTAGCATCAAAGTATTGTAGAACAACCGGCCTATGATGAAATAATAACAGAATTGAAATATAATTTTCACAGAACTTGAATTTTAAATTTTAATTTGATGAAATTGTTCAAAATCTGTGAAACTTAGGACGGGTTGTTTCGGAGAATTTGAACAATTCATCAAATTTCAACGTTCATTTTCAAGTTCTGCGAAAGATTTTTTCAAATATATATATCAAATATTCATAATGATATAATAACAGAACTTGAATAGGACTTTCACAGAACCCAAAGATGAACGTTGAAATTTGATGAATTGTTCAAATTCTCAGCACCCGACCCGTAGTGAGGAGGACAAGAAATAACTTTTTTTATAGTTTCTACCCCATATTTTGCACTCTCACAGGTTTATTTATTTGGTCGCTAATAAAAAAAGTATTATTTAGTCATTCCTTTATTACTGTGGACCGTGATTCAAAGTCAATTCCCCTAATCCACTCCATAACAATGTATACCCTGGAGATCTGTGAACTGCACACATCAAACAATGATCTCTCCAGTTTGTAACAAAATACTGAAAATCCCACTACAATTCAATTATGAGTAATTTCAAGCAATCAATTTCCAAATAAAATACAAACCGGCGTTCATTTGAAAGGCACAAAAAGCGTGAAGCCTTATTTATGATGATGATATCTTGAGCATGTTTCGCACAGTTCAATTGAAGTGGTCCGGAATGTGCAATTTTATTTCTGATTCTTCTTTTTGAAGAACACGGCACTGGTGAGAACGTACGGACAATTTTCGTTCATTTTGACATTCCGTGTAAACAATTTGCCTATTTACAAGAAACAACTGCTTCTTCATACGTCGGACTTCTTTATAAAAAGAAAGTACGCCTTCTCCGAATGATCAAAATAAACAATTGACTGGCTGGATCCAGTTGAAAATAAAGAAATGGTACAAAAATAGACCTCTTTAAAATTACCAGTAATAACGAAGACTGAATACCAATTTTCTAGATGATCAAATGCATGATTCAAATATCTAAAACTATTTTACGGCTAATAATCCATGAATCGTATCGTATTTTTAAGAATTCGTTATTCCACACACATCATGGATACTGAATTAAATCATTTACAAGTAGATCAGCGGAAAAGTCTCAACTGTTATTTATTTTCTGAAAGTAGCACAAATATAGATAATGAATTGCATTACCTTCCACTGTTGAATTATTGTAATTTCCGCCCGTCCAAAAATTAATTTTATAACTCACTGGGATTGCCCTGTATCTGAACCAAGAAATAAATATAATAAAAAAATAATATTAGTCTACTGACGATATTTGTAATTTAGAAAGGTTTGCTGTTAAATCTTCGATTGTACCTAGGCCGATAGATTTCGTTTCCTTATAAATTTGTTTGGTAAATTTTATATTACTAGGGATAACAAAGCTTTATCGCGTTATTTTTGGGGGGATTTTTGGTAAAAGCGGTTGTGTTTTGCAAAAAAAGTGTGTTATTTTGATTCTTAAGTAAATACTGTGCAGTAAAGTGTGGATAAATGCAGTATTTTGAATTTAAAAAGTGACAGCACTCGTAGTTCGCGACTTGTGTTTCGCTGCATTTAATTTTATGACTAATCAAGCTTAGCAACACTATACAGGGTGTATCGGCACGTACCCGACAAACTTTAACCAGCTATTCCTTAGCACATTTGGAGTAAAAAATGTAATGGGCACTTTGCTGTCCTGTAACATTTAAAAAAAAAAATGTATTATTCATATTTTCACCACATGTCACCAATGTTTTATCCTTTGTCAAAGTTTGAAAACCCGTGTGGCAATATTTTGTTCGAGTTTCGTTGAATAATGTACGTACGTACCTACGTTGGCGCGCTTTTACAATCACAACGAAATGGCCCAGCACCATTCGTCTCATTTTTAACTATTATTATTTAGTATGTACGAAAGAGCGAGGACACTTTTTGACGCACTTGCTAATAACGGCTGTTGAACGCGAGAAACAAGGCAAAAGACAGTGACGGAGTGTGGATTTTTTTATTTATTATTTGTTTTTAATGGAAAAAAATGTTACCGGACAGCAAAGCGCCCATAACATTTTTTACTCCAAATGTGCTGAGGAATAGCTGGTTAAAGTTTGTCGGGTACTTGCCGATACACCCTGTATACAAAGATATATTTAGAATGCATAGTCATTATTTTCTCATTTCTAATATTAGAAATAGTGTTATTTGCCCGAAAATTGCGAATGACGAAAAAACACAATACAATTCAATTTTTACAATTGAGTAAGCTCTTTGGTAAGGGAAGTACCCCTACAAGGCAGAAGCTCTTTGTTCACTTTATAGATTATTTTTGTGTTTCACATTTTCTTTTGAGAGTGCTTAATATTGTCAAGGTAAACTTTAAATAATTCATAAGCTGCTCATTCATACATGGCGTTAATTTTATTATTTTAAGAGTAAACACTTTTACAAATTACGGTTTAAAATGAATAAATAGCATTGTCACATAAAAACTCGATTCTTTCAAGAAATGCACAGTATTGTATCGGCAAATCCAATATTGCATTTGTATGCCTTTCTTGAAAGAAATTCAAGATATTCATATTTCTACTTCTACTGGCGCAAACAAATATATTTTAAAGCAAAACCTATAAAAAGTTTATTTCAATAATATCATTAAATTAACGCCATCTGTGAGCACGTAGATGGCGTTAATTAATTTATTTGATTAAAGTACGGTACGGAAGGTATTGCTTTTCAAGCCTCAATAGGCGTGAAATAAATAAATAAATATTAAGACAAATTATTTGTTTGCGCCCGTACACACGCAATATTAATATGAATAAAGTTTTGTCCGTTTAAAAACCCAATTCTTTCGAGAAAGGCATACAAATACAATATTGTACCGATAATTCAATTCAATATTGCATTAGTTTACCTTTCTTGAAAGAATTGGGCTTTTAACGGACAAAACTGTTTATTCATATTCATACTGCGTATGTACGAGCGCATACAAATGATTTATCTTAATATTATAAAGCAATACCTTCTAAAAACCGTATGTTAAGGCGATCCAATACCAAGTAATGCAAAATCAGATGTTTTTGGTTTGAAAATTTGATTGCTTAGAAATACTACAGATGCTTTAATTAAATACTGCAAGTAGAACACATCTTGGGCTTGTCAGCAATCGATCATTTTTTTGATAAGAACTTTTATAAGCCTAGAAAAAAATAATGTATCAGGCCTAAAAAAATCTGTCTAGTGCAAAATATCCCATTTACAAACCCATTTTCGGATATTTTTTTATTGTATAATGTGGGAAATTCATTTTTTTTATTTGATAATCGAAGGAAATTTTCATATTTGTACCAGAACTTCACAAAATAAAACAAAATATGCATTTTCGCGTTGTTTATTTTTACGCGGATATCTATCGATTTTCGGGGAGGTAAGCATGGAATTTGTCATTGTGAAATAAACTCTATTTCGTCTGCGTAAGGGTTCCACGCTTTTGTATTTAGTTACCGCCCGGCGCTGACGGGGTAAAGACGTTCTTTATCTTAGTGCCGCTCTGTTCTGTGAAATTTTTTCAACTAAAATCAGTTTACGTGTAATCGTTTTTTTTAATTCCTAGTTTTATTCAATGGGGAGGAAAGATAATAAAAAAAACTGGGTACGCTCAGTGGCCTAAAACAAAATACAAAAATATGCTTGAATATTTGGGTTAGTTCAAATATTTTTTTTCATAATTAGGTACGTAGAAACAATAACGCAAGAAATATTTGTTTATTTTATGTTATTATGTTTAGAAATAATAATAAAATAATAACAAATATACATTGCAAAATGAACGCACAATAAAATAAATTACAATCATTATTTAAATATACAAAAAAATTATTATAAATCGGTCATCATCGATTATAATTATCGAACACGATTAGACTATTAGGTAAGATATACTCATGGAGTAGGAAATAATTTTTAATTTTCGATGCATGCAATGTCTTTTGTAATATACTTATCTAAATGTTTTTTACAGGCCTCTACACAATCTTTCCTTAAAAAAGATTAAAAAATACTGCTGTTTCAATAATTCCTAATTATAATTAGGTATTGTTATTTATTTAATTTAGTCGATTTATATGATAATACTATTTAAAAAACAACCATGCAATAGGTAAGTTTTTAGATTCTCACGGCCAAAAGCATTTTTGTTGTTTGTTTTTGGGGTGTTATGCCGTGTTGCGCTAACTCCTTCTTTAGCCGACGTTTCGGACAGCGTTGCAGTGTCCATCATCAGGGCAGATCCGGTACACATCTTCGGATCTACCGGATCTGCCCTGATGATGGACACTGCAACGCTGTCCGAAACGTCGGCTAAAGAAGGAGTTAGCGCAACACGGCATAACACCCCAAAAACAAACAACAAAAAACCATGCAATAATTTATTATTACTTCTTTCTGCCAAAAATATGTAAATAACGCACCTGAACAAAACAAAGAGTAAAGAGTGTTGAGTGTAAAACCAATTTCAAATTTCGCGCGCTTTTGCGTACCGAAGCGACGCACAGTGGTAAAATTTAACCAAATTTGGGACGTATTTAGTGTTAAAAGGTTCCAAGGGTTAAGTTTATTACAAGGTTTGTTATAAAGTGGTCAATTATTGTCAGTTCACGCATTACAGATTGCTTGTGTTTTATGTTTTATTCTAAATAGTCAATGCAGGTTTTTGAATTGTTCATTTTTCTAGTGAGTTCATTTATAAGGCTTAAAAAAGACCATGAGAGTCCTTAGATACTTTTTTAGGGATCACAATTATCCAGAATAATGATGTAAATCTCCAATAAGACAAACTTTTGATCGATAGATTGATACCATAGTTGATTCCTTTCCAAATAAAATTTTGAGACAATTGGCATTTATTATTGTGATTTACTTCACCTCGGCTTTTATTTCATTTTTATGTTTATAATTTGTCTTTGCGTAGCATTTGGTTTATTTTAAATTAAATTTGAGTAAGTATTTCATCCAACAAATTTCCATGCTTGGAGATTTTTAGTTTATTCCATACGTAGTAATGCAAAATCATATGTTTTGTGTTTGAAAATTTGGTCGCCTAGAAATGGTTCAGATGCTTTAATTAAATACTGCAAGTAGAATACATCTTGACCTTTAAAATAATCGAGTATTTTTAGATCAATCTTTTTATAAGCCCAGAAAAAAATAATGTATGAGGCCTATGAAAACTGCTTTAAAGATCAAAATCTCCTACTTACGAACTTATTTTTGTACATGATTTTATTATATAATGTGGCAAATGAAGTTATTTATAAAATGATTAAAAAAAATCAAATATTTATGCCTGAACATCCACAAAATAAAATAAAAGGCACTTTTTGGCCATGTTTTTTTCTTCACTTAATAAAAAATGATTTAAAAATTGTTGCATAATTTTATTACACAAACTGTACAAATTTTAAGTACATTTCTTTCTTCAAGACCCGCATTAATAAAACCCTTCCTTGAACCTCTTCCTTAATCCGCCCCGCAACCCTGCCCAACGAGTGGCGATATAAATATATATATACCATACAACATATATAAATATACAGACAGAGGCGCTTTTGTGAGATGTCACATAAATAAAACGAAGAGTTTAAAAAACAGTTTTTTGTGCCTCCTGTAAAATTTGATAAATGGAAGAGTTATGCATTATGCCGATATTATATTATACCGGATTTTTGACAAATTTTACCAGTGTGCGTTTATGGGCGTAATTGGGTAAATATAAGTCTGGGGTTCGGCTTTCTCTTATTGGTTCTCAAGTTTTTTATAACCCATTCCAATAGGCCGCGCCCTTTCCGAATTCGAAGGACATCTGGAATATGAGATCGTCTTAATCAAATACATTAATTAACGCCATCTATGAATTCATAGAATATAACGAGCCTCGCCCTTAATCTTTGCGTATATGTACTTTAGAAAAAATAAATCCTCCACAGCACTCTATCGATGCTTTACACAAATATCGGAATTGATGACCATGCCACAATAGAATACGAGTATGGTTTAACACCACATGCCATAAGTTTTCACATAAAATAAACCGAAATAATTAAATACAGATAATGGGAACTAATTTGACAGGAGACCAACCGTAAGATTTTTACGACCTTAAAATATTTGACTCATTCATATAATATTTAATCTGCAGTTTTAAAAAGCACAACTTTACTATAAACGTCCAACGAAACTTTATTGTCAACATAAACCCATTAGCACCAACAAGTTCTGTCCCATTTGGAGTTTTATTTGATAGTTGGCACTCCTGTAATACGTATTATTATTTATTTCAGTTTGACAGTTTCCCAGAGATAGAATGGGCGTCGTTAAAAAGTAGTAAATCTGTCGGCTACCAGTAATACAAGCAGATGTCGCCTGTGCCTGATGCAATCAATGAGGTGTATGGCTAGAGTCAGCTTTGGCGTTGGAAGTATGGGCCGCGCGTATCGGATCATTGTCCGATGTGAGATATCTCAGGCATTGGCCACAGGACTCCGGCGATATTAAGTATAAATCATACATATTTTACGTAACTTTGTTTTATTTCAAAATAGCTGACTTGTACCCGACTTTGCTCGGGGATTCATGAATGCTTTGGGGCGAAGCTCTGAGGTTGTGAATTCTAGTGTACTGTCATCTGGGTGAATTTTAAAAGTGAAAATAATACCATTATTGTGTTATAATAAGAAATTTATTTCACTTGATCGTGCCATGTCTTCCTCGGCGTCCCCTACTTCTTCAACCATACACTTCCCAATCATACATTGTCCTCGTACCTCTTTCTTCGTTCATCCGGTATGCCTCATTTTACCCCAAATACCAATTACTTCATGTAATGTCATTAAATCCACAGTTTTACTGTTAAAAATGTCCATTATATCGACTATAATTCTACTCCATATCTAATCCCAGTACAGAAATAAGAGTTAAGTCTTCCTCGGCGTCCCCTACTTCTTCAACCATACACTTCCAAATCATACATTGTCCTCGTACCTCTTTCTTCGTTCATTCGGTATGCCTCATTTTACCCCAAATACCAATTACTTCATGTAAGGTCATTAAATCCACAGTTTTACTGTTAAAAATGTACATTATTTCGACTATAATTCTACTCCATATCTAATCCCAGTACATAAATAAGAGTTAAGTCTTCTTCGAGCGTCACGGACTTCTTCTACAATTCAAACTACTCTTTAAACACTCCCTGCACTACAAGAACAAACACTGAAATTTACAGCTCAATCGGTCCAGTAGTTTTGGAGTCTTTAGGGCACAAACCAAGAAACATTAATTTTTATGTATGTGGAAAATAAGGAATTATACAATTTGCAAAAATAATTGTCACCTGCAAAGATTCTTCATGCCAGTAGGTACCATAATGTTGATTATTCCGATTTGACAGCTCGTAGCAGGAACTACATCAAGCGAACTCTGGCGGGATGAAAAGATAGTATCCAACATGATCGCAGACAGACGAAATTCCAAATGGTTGAGTTAAAACAGGGCTTCGATATGCTCAGTCAATAATATTATGTAGATATGTAGAGATAGCCTGTTGGCTTTAAGCGCATACCTAGAGAGAAATGACATATTCATCAATAAAACAAGTGTCTCAAATGTCGTGCCGGGATGGCTCCATCTGTGTGACGAATATTTTTGAGTTAGCTTTGGTAAAAGTTTGTGTTTTTGGGAAGTAAATACGTTTACGAGAGTTAGGTAAGTTGACAGAGAGATTGAAAAAAAGGTAAATGCAGGATACTCCATTAATGGAAGACTAAATGCGGTTGGCTCTAACAAAACAGATGTTTAAAGAAGCGAAGCTAGCAGTACACAATGGAGTGCTGATACCAACACTGTTTGAAAGAGAGGCATGGAATGATGAGAGTAAACTGAATGCTGTAGAAATGATCTCTAAGGCGTAAGTTTAGTAAAATCATATTTGAACGTGCGAAAAATGTGGAGATTCGGAAATAATGCAAGACTTATGTAAGTATAATTGAGTAAGATTAAGAAAGGGACCCATAGCTTTGATTAGGACAAGTAAGGCAGAATAACAAAGAAAGGAGTGTATGGATAGTATGTGAAACGAAATTAATGGTCAAAGAATTCGGGAATGCCCAAAGAAAACATGGCACAATTAAGTGAAACGAATTCACCAGTCAGTAGCTGAGTTGGTATCGCGTCTGGCTCCCACCCAGAGAGTGAGTCGTGAGTTCATTTTCTCGGCCGACTAAATCTACCATCACCACATACGTAACATTTTCTGTGGTGGTAGCAGGAGATTTTCGTTTGTATAAGACGCTGTATGATTGTGAATGAATCAAGGAGTGTGAGTCAAGACAGGGGTGTTTGGTGGTCCACCCTCTCTACCTACCCTTGCATGGAACCGGCGCGCGTGATGGTTAGTTAGTTAGCTTTGAGTGTTATATTCTTTTGAAGCAATTATGAAAGCTGTCAAAGTAAATATTTATTAGTTAGTGAAATTGCTCATGTTTCAAAAGAGGAGAACTTCGGATCTTGTCAAAAGATATAATTGTTTCTTCGATCTGTTATCATTATAGAAGACGTCTAATATTTCAAAGAAGTGTCTTTGAGTGTTCACGGTATCATGGACTCCAATTTTCGTTTGGGTTAAATATTTCTGTTTGTATTCCTTGCCAACTCTACTGCTCAGGTGGCCTGTTAAGGACAGTCGACAAAAGAATTAAAAATAAATATTCATTATATTTGAAATAGATGATTCAGCTGACAGAAAACTCTGTAAAAATTGTTGAAAGTGTTAGGGTAATCCTCAGAAAAGTGGATGAGTTTGTGCAAATGTGTGAAAAAGTTCGATAGATACAGAAATGCTGATAATGATTTATTTATTCATGTTCAACATAAAACGGTTAACAATTATTGCTTATAAAATAATTGTTACCCTTTGTGCTATGCATAAAAAATCTTGTCTTAAACATTAGTTTACCAAAAAAATAATAATAAAACGGTTATGCACAAACATTACACATTTAAGTAAATGTATGTATAAAAGGCCATGGAGGCAGTTTTACTATTATGTGACATGCATCAAAAGATGTTGTTAAACTGTCTGTATGTTAAAAATGTAGATGGTCAATGCAGAATCGTTACGCAGTTCAGTCGCTCTGTTGATTGGAGCATACTGATAGGCCAAGCTTTCGGTGTACAATGCATGGGATCTCCCACAAGTATACTTGTTAGGCACATATAAGTTAACCTCTTTCAATATACGTGGATTAGATATAGTTCCAGAAATTAGTTAAAAAAATGTTAACCAGGATACCTACTGCAAACAAGTAGTTCTTTAATTGCAGATTAGCCTGTAAAATATATGTACGTGTAAATATAGATGCGTGGATAGCAGTCCACAATGGAGTTCCGACACCTACTCAGTGATGGCTGTCTGGCTTAGAACCGATGGTGGAAGTAGACTAAATGCAGTTGAAATTAGATTTGTGATTCGTGTAATAAAATAAAATATGTTCGATCGTATTACGAATGAGTAGATTCAACATAAATGTAAAGCCGATGCTTACGAAAGGGACGATAAGACAGATTGGACATGCATATCGGATCGACAGAAAATGAGTGACAGGAGAATATTATATTTGTCGCAAATTAATGAAGTGGTTTGATTAAATACTGTGTTTCGGCATGTCTTTACTCTTGAAACGATTTGGAGGAACTCCTAAAGATAGGTCATAGCCGACACCTCCCACTCCTCACATAACGCAAACAGACAAAGTATGTGTATATATGGCCAGAAAAACTTGCTTGCGGATTGTAGTACAATGAAAACACGGAATCTTTTAGGGTTTTTTAAGAATCAATATTTTTCTAGAAGAAAATAGAAGATATCTAATCTATTTAACATTTTTAATACCCACGTGAGATAAAAATTGCATTATTAAATTGATATGAATTCAGTAAATTTAAATGATTCCCACTTCACGGAAAGAAAATTTAGTAAATACTCGTATAAAAAATAAGTACATAAATTAAGAGGTAATGTAACAGAAGAGTATGCATGACATGATTATTGAAGAATGTAGCACGAAATATGTGCCAAGAAGGAGTTCATGTAAAAGAGCAACCCTTTATCCTTTAAATTGCTCAGAGTGAATCCCGCTGAATTGTTTCCTGCATCAGTGTGACTGCCTGCACGAACTGAAACATGTCTAATACAAGCTTTGAGTAAATGACACCACAACCCAAATTACAATACGACCAGCGAGTAAGTTATATCTCAATTTATTAATAAAGATCTGCATCGTTCCTTGTCTTATTGGGTTGCAACGCGAATTGATTAACCGCTCTGAATCACAGAGGTAACGAGATCACCGTGCCTAAAGGCCCCAGCCGGCTGGTCAGTGGTCAGTAGTCAGTCAGTGGTCACACCATCGCGGAGACAACAACTGGCTCGGCGCCAATTCGGACTGAGGAAGCGTTTACTCACCGCGACAACTTGTGAAGTGCAAAGTGTCACGCGGATCACGATCCGTTTTATCTCACGGGAGAACAAATGGCCAGTGACGCTCGCGGCTACTGTCAACTACTAATGGTCCACATAACAATTAAACTAGTTGTATAATGGTACGAGAAGACTGATGAGTCACTGCAAGTATGTGTAATGGTGAACCACACTACAGAATGGTTAAATGGAAAAATCGTGTCAAGATTTATAAAACTCATAAGGTAAGTAAGGATAAAGCCCTAACTTAGACATATAGCACAGATTAACAAAGTGTCTACGTCCAGAGTAAGAGGGCTATTATCCAGCATAAAAGTGTTGATATACTGCCGCAATATGTGACACATTGAGTGGCGTAGATACGGTCTCAAAGGGTGCACTATATCCTCCATGAAAATCTATAGTTCTAAAGTAGGTACGTTGAAAGCCGGAAGACTTGGCGATATACGCTATTATAATTAGCCTGATCATTGGAAACTTTTATAGTCGACCTTCGGTTCCGAGATAGAGAGACAGATATGAAAATATAAAGTACAGAAAATGGGCTGAACGACGAACATACTGCTCAGTAAAAAATAATCTTGAATCCAACAGTAGATAATGAAATCTTAAGAAAAAGTCTTTACCATCGTATGAGAATGAGTATTGTATTTAGTCACGTCTATTGCCTATCGGTTAACATTTATAACGGAGAAGACTAAATTAAATTTTGCAGCTAAGCAACGAGGTGAATTAATTCCGATTCTACTATTATTGCTCAAATCAATCAAATTAATTGATTTCTTTGTCGATATTGTTTGGTTCTGTCTGCTCTTTATAAATACACAAGTCAGACTTGAGCGCGGTTTGCTATGATTAAGGAAGGAATTAATATTGCTGCACTCATTGCAGAAAGCAAATGCTAACAATGAACACCTAATACAATAACCTTCAGTGATCTCTTGTCGCATCAGACGTTATATCAGGAATATGACATGGATATTATTTATTTTGTAAAAAATGTAAAACTCACCTGGAAAAAGAGGCAGAAACACACCCACTGGTAGTATTTGTAGATTTTCTTGTCGCTTAAGTCTTCTTTTCCTTGTTTGTCTCTGCTGTTTCCAATTCCAGGGTAAGGAACCTCAACTCCGACCTTCTTATTAAAGAAGCTCTTCAGCGTGTAGGTGGAGTGGATCCAACAATAAGTATTGAGAACATCTTCTGGTATATCCTTGGTGTGGATACAATCAATGGGGTTTCCGACATATTGCCTGGTAGTGACGATGAGGCTGAAGGCGATGAGGATGATCACGGTGATGGAGTAATGCAGCCGGAAGACAGGGGAGTCGATGTGGACGTAGCTGACTTTGATCAAGTTCTTCAGGCCACGGAATACGTCCAACATCTTAAAGCGACGGTGGTGGGACGATCTGCTTCTGGTGGGGCCGAACCAGAAGCCAACATATCGACCCCGCCACCACGACACACAGCACGGGACCAACAGTCCAACAACGGTCCGTCAGCGGGAGGATGCAGCACAGCATCTACACCTGTTGCTCTCAACTTCAGTTTCGGCCTAAGTCCTCATTATCACCTCCTTCTTTCTAAACGAAATATCCAAAACAATAGTAACTTCTAGGTCAACCTAATTTTATTTAAGGGTGGCTATTTCAGTCTTTGCGTGTATTCTATTCAATTTAGCACTTAGAGGCACTGTACAAGGCGATTGCTTTAATAAATTTGTCACGATGTCTTTAAAATGAGCACAAGGCAGTTTATATTACCACCTTAAATTCTAAAAAACTATTATTACCACATTATTGTCGAACTCTTTACGGTCAAGAAGGCACTGTTGCGTTTTTGAAGACACTTGCAATAATTTCTTGTTTGGATTAAATTTAGCTTATGTTTTCACTAAATCCTTGGTACTATTTTGGTATTGTTTAGACTTCTGTTTTAATCCTATCTTTCATCGTCGGTTTTCGAGAAGTTCGTTGCACTTTTTGTTGTTTTGGGTTAATTTACACCACCGACATGTTTGTTTACGTGTCGTCGAACTGCAGCAATCCAATTAGCTTCTTCTTTTTGTGTATTTTTGGAATGTTCACTGTTTTATCCATTTTTATGTTTGTTACTTTAAACTTCCGTCCAGTTTTATCTCAATCGATTTCGATTTCCTTGGTTTTAAAATGATTCGGTCAACCAATAAAACTATATTAGTCAACAATTTATTCAACGCTAACTTCTGATGCTGAAGTTTTACATTCTTTGGTCATAATTGTTGATGTTCATTAAATTTTCATAATTGCCTCACCTTACTTAGTTTTGATTCCTATCTCTTCATTTATACTTGATCTTTCAATACCATTAATTAAAAACTCTCACTCATAATTGCATTTTTAACTCTCTGTTCTTTTTGATATTTCAAATCACTTGCTATTCCAACTTCGTTGAATATTCCATTGCGTATTACTAGACATTCATTTCAGAAATTCTGCAACTCGCCACAATAATATTATGTACTCCTCACATTGCCCAGAACACTAATGGAGGGAAATAATTATGCCGAGATTACTATTCCTATTTTTTTTTTTTTTTAATTTTATATTAAAAAAACCCACATTTCCTAATATACTGCCAAAAATCCTTGATCCACACATGCATCAGGTCACGAGAGAAGCCTTGTCAACATCCTCTGTCCTCCGACAATTCCTAAATAATATTATTTTAGCACCTCCCATATTATATTTCCAATCGCGTTTATTCACAAAGGCGCGAAAGTCAATCGTTTGCTAAAATAATTGGCGCGTTTATATTTCAGCGGTCCACAAAAACAAGGTTTATTGAATATGCCACTGGGCAGATGAACTTGTCTTGCAAATAGAATTAATGCGCCCAGCAAATAATGTTTAAACCGTTTAGAATTTATTGTCCGACCGATTTTCATGCCAATTTTTCTTGTTCTACTGCCATCACTGATTCCTGCCAATTTTCAACATTTTTTTATTAATTGCGATGCTTGGAAGCAACTCGGATTTTAGAAGGAAAATGATTAAAACATATGGGCCTGTTATTTCATAATAGACTTTTCACAGAATTTGAATATTAACTTTGAAATTTGATGAATTGTCCAAGTTCTGTAGAGGAACAGGCCCTAAGTGTATTGAAAATGGTTTTGGTGACAAAATGAGTAATGTAATAATACAGGAAGACGCGCCGCCCTTTTAGTGGCTTTAAAACCTACGCGAGAAATGTGGAGTTGCACCAGAAATTTAAAAAGAAAGATAATAAATTACCCGAGATATCATCGATTCAGAATAGTAATTATAGTTATAATTAGAAATGCAACAAGTTCCAGAGTAGTGGATACTTTCATTCAGAATAGTATATAATACTTAATGCGTGTTCAGTGACCAGACCTTAAGCTAGCAGCTGCTAGCCAGGTAATTTCAAACCATCTTCTTCCCTTTCACTGCCTCGACTGTTGCAATATTCACCAAATGGAGGTGCCGTAGTCCTTTAGCAACGGAGTCTGCTCGAAGGAGTCAGCAGCAATGATTCCCTGAGCTTATTATTAGGAGTTTATTACGACATATTACAGGAGTTCTTAAGGAAAATAATTATCTTTGCGGGCGTTGTGTGGAGGTTCTTTTTGAGGAGGAGTGAACGTGGAATATCCATAGCCGAGCTGTTGAACTCCAGAACGAGTCGTAGAAACGAACTGTTCTCATGTGACAAATGTCAACTATGTACAAATGTTGGGTGATGACGATGAAGATGTCGGCTTCATGCGAAGGGGTCATTTCTCCACCTCGTGTTTGTGTAAGTCAGCTCGCATGTGGAACGGGCTATCGGCATCTGTATTTCTTCTCCATATTATAATCTTGACACGTCTTACAACGCTGCCCAGCAACATCTGCAGGTGGCAACATGTACAGTGTACATAAAGGTACGCTCTTGTGAGGAGTAATAAATAAATAAATGAATCTATCATTTGCGCCGGGCAGTTGGGCGTCTTGTTAGGTTTAAAATATCGAAGAAAAGAAAATAAAAACCCACGCTTTTAAAATTCGGTGTGCTTGTATCCAAATAGATCCATCTCCATTAGAAATGTTCGCCTTGAGAGCTGAAACGATGATGAAATAATCGAATGCACACAATGCGGAGTAAAAGTGTTAACAGCATCCAGTTTTGGTCCAGGTCGGTCCATCGGTGCAGGCGGCTAGGCGTTAGGCAGTCTAATGGACTCCGAATGCGTATTATGTGGAACTATGTTATAGCATTTAACATTATGCCGGCTATTTATAACCCCAAACTGAGTTGTACACTACCCAGGCCTCGACACGCGGCCGCACGATTACAGATATACGTATATTTACCAATCGGCTACAGCAAGCATATTTACAGCAGACTTCGGCTAGATTTATGGCAACTTCTGGATCGATATGGATACGTCGGCATCTGATGCCATTCGAGTTGGAAACAAAACGCCGGTATCTAACAACAGAATCTCTATGTTTAACAACTTTGTCTCTATGTCTAACAACATGTGTCTAACACAGATGTAGACTGCAGACTGCAAGGTGGAGGGTGGAGTTGACCCTGATTATAGAAACCCTCTATTCCACCAGAAAATACTAGACCCATGGCAGGTTTGAACAATATGGAATATGCCGTGGGTCAGGACCACAGGACACTTAAATATTCCGTCACTTGTTTAGCGACTGGCAAAAATCATTCAGACTTATCCCCAAAAAGTTAAGGTTTTCACTTGAGTTGACCAGTCTACACATTCTGGACTATGGTGAATATTATCCATAATTTGTCGAATGATGGTTGAGGAAGAGCAGTTCATTATTTTGAGTCTTTGCGAGGGGATATTGAAGGGAATGAGTTGCAGTAGAGTAGGTGAATATATAATACCATTTATAATTTTGAAGAAGCAAATGAGGTCATTTCTTTCCCGATGGACTTCCAAAGGAGAGAGGTTTAGAGTTAGTTCAATTTCATCATATGAGTATTTGCCTTTTTCTAAACCTAGTCTCCTAGCAATCCCTCTTAAGAACCGATGTTGAACAGATTCAATGCGTCGAATGGGGGCAAACCAAGGAGCAGTAAAGAGTTCTAAGGGTATTTACGTTTTTGAAGTCCGAAGTGATTCTAGTGATGAAACCAAGTAGTTTGAGGGATTTATTAACGATTGCAGTTATGTTATCCCGAAAAGAAAGTGTTATGTAAAGTATTTAGTACTTTTGGTAGAAAATTGATGTCTGTTTTCTTATAAAAAAATAAAACGTGTATTTACTTCATTCACTATACTCTTTAAATACTTTTTTATGATTTATCTCTAAACTTGTATAAAAAATATTTGTACACTTTTATTTGACATTGAGCATTATCTATATACAAAATAATTTTCTTTTATACTTTTTCCTTATTTATATGTAAAAAAATATTTAAAATTGTTATCTACCAGTCAATCTGTGAGAAATAGTTAGGATGCAGGCGAATTCTCAAGTTATTGTTTTACAAAATTATCTTTTAATTACTGTCTGTATGTGTATTTTCTCCTTAAATAAATAAATAAATAAAAGTACCTGTCTACAATATAATGTTTTTACCGGAAATTATTTAAGTTGTCTTTGGATTTATAATATCCCATGATTTTTCACGGGTAATACTATGAATTTATTCACATATTGTTGGGTTATTCCGTTACTTATTATAATTCAGTTACAGGTATAATTTTAATGTTGAAAATTGACCATGGCCTCCGTGGTCGAGTGGTGGACATTGAACAACATTGAATCCGGAGGTAGCGGGTTCAATTCCGGCGTGCTCTAGTAAATTTTATTAATATGTGTTATTTCACAATTGACTGAATTTACATCTATTATCTAATATAAATAAAAGTCAATGTTTGTCCATGTGTGCGCTCATTGTTATTCACTCAAAAACTATTTTAAAGTTTTTATTATAAGTGCCAGGAGATTGATTGAGAGTGTTTTCACGGCACTAGAGTAGGCACTAGTAGAAACTTTCAGTATTGCCCCGTTTAAAGACCACACAGAGAATGAATGAATTAATAGCTTTCCTAATAAACTTTTACCAAAATACGATGTCAGAACACGTGTTCATAAAAATCCTAATATTTTAGCATTTCGTCTTTATATGATATCAAGGCAAACGCAGGTGCATGCACACGTGTTCCGATATATTAGGAATTGACTAAAAGTTTATCAAGGAACGGCCTGCAATCCAGTTTTTGACCAGATTACCAATAATTTGAAGAGATTTTTAATAACTCATTTTCTCCTTACATCTTTCAGAATCGAAACATTGCTTAGAACGGCTTTAGCCATGTTAGGTGACAAGATTTGAATTGGCCGGTACTTCCCTCCTACTTCTTCGCCGACTCCTTCCCATCCTTCATTGGTAAGGTTAGGTTGGGAGCAGTTGGGACTCTTGCGCGCTATTCACATAAAAAAGACTTAAAGCCAGATGAAAAACCAGGCGGCAAATTGATGAATACGACATAAACCAGCGAGCGAGGGTTGGTGGTGTTTTGTAGCGTTTTTACAATGGGAGCGGTACAAAGGCAAACTTCGCAGACTCGACTAGACTCACTCGACTGTCGCACAGAATCATTGTCCGCTCGTCAACCAAATGGAAACTACTCGTACTTGTTCAACAAACTTCTCTTTATCTCTTTTCATCGGTAATGTGAGTACCCAGTACCTACTGAGTACTGAGTACTGAGTACTGAGTACATGCAATCCGTAGCGGATAGAATCGCGATGGACAGGTAGTTATACCTTTTAAAACATTAACTCCGCACACACGGAGAAAAATTAGTATTGCTAATTTATTAAAAATCTCTTCAAATTGGATTGCAGGCCGTTTCCTAATAAACGTTTAGTAAATTCCTTATGTATCGGAACACGTGTTCACGCTTTGATAATATATAATGACGAAATGCGAAAATATTAGGATTTTTATGTAAACGTGTTCCGACATCGTTTTTTTTTTTATATTAACTCCACACAGGAGGCCCTGAAGAAAATAATTTCCCTCAGGGCCTATGTCATCTTTCGGGATGCTGTGTGGAGGGTCTTTTTGTGGAGAGGAAGGAGTGAACATGGGTCTTGAAGAGTCCCATGTTGTAGGAGGGAGGAAACACAGAGGCCGGCAGTTCGTTCCACAGCCGAGCTGTTGAACTTAAGAACGAGTCGTAGAAGCGACCCGTTCTCATGTGACAAATGTCAACCGTGTACAAATGTTGGGCGCACGTTTGGCGTGTATTCCGACTACGCACCGGTGCCGAAGGGATCAATGACGCTAGTTCCTCAGAGCATCTTCCATTGTAATACCGATAGAACAAGGACAGCATACCTACCTGACGCCTGTGCTCTAAAGATTGCAGTCCGTTTGTTAAGATTGGGGAATCTATCAAACGGACCACCCGTTTTTGCACAGAGTCAAGGGTTTTTTTCAGGTATTTAGGGGCTCCGGACCAGAGATGGCTGCCAAATTCAACAGTAGGGCGCACTTGCGATTTGTACAGGGTCAGCAGTTGTGTACTATTAAAGTATCTGCGGGCCCTGTACAGTACGCCCAGCTTCTGAGAGGCCAGCTTTACTCTGGCTTCGATGGAGCCCCCGTACCTGAGCTGGTAACTTATAGTTACACCAAGCATATCAATGGAAGGCCTGTTCGGAAGATTGCTTCCGTTGAAGGAGACTAGATTATCATTTGGATCCCTTTTAGACGTAATCAGACAGGATTGGGTCTTTGAAACATTAAATTCGTCGAGATTATTTTTACCCCAGGAGGGAATACTCTCGAGATAACCGTCCATTCTCTGCTTCAAAGCCCTCCGAGCCGTTGGAGTTTGTGTGCCCTTTGGGGGCGTGTCAAACAAAAAGCTATCATGAACTATACTGTCATCCGCGTAACAATGAATCGGTGCACATGTCAAAAGGTCATTGATGTGCAACAAAAACAAAATCGGAGACAGAACCGATCCCTGTGGGACGCCAGCATTTATGGAGTGCGAGGAAGAGGTGAAACCGTCAGCAACCGCCTGAATCGACCTATCCCTTAAAAAGTCAGCAATCCACGTACACAGGGATGCGGGAAGTCCGTAAGAATGCAATTTGTTGACAAGTCCCAGGTGCCAGACCCGGTCAAAGGCCTTGGACATGTCTAGTGCGACCGTTTGGGTCTCACCGTGACGTTCCAGGCACCGCCCCCAAACATGCGTCACATACGCGAGAAGATCACCGCACGAGCGGTTCCGCCGGAATCCGTATTGACGGTCGTTGATAATTTTGTTCTTCTCGAAGTATGTGAGCAGTTTGTCGTTGATCACACGTTCCATCACTTTGGACAGAACTGATGTGATCGCTATGGGGCGGTAGTTGGCCGGGTTGGAGCGGTCACCTTTCTTGGGAATAGGGTGAATAACCGCTTTTTTCCAACCAGTGGGCACAGTGCCACACTTCAGGGACATTTTGAAGAGCTTTGTCAAAACTGGAACTATTTCCGCAGCACACCTCTGCAATACCAGGGCAGGTATTCCAGCAGGTCCACTAGCTTTGTTAACATCGTTACAATACATTAGTGTTTTACTTAAATTTTACACAAATTTTTGCAGGAGGCTCCGAGGAAAATAATAGTGAAGGATCTTCTTGAAAAGGCATGAGAGGCAGTTCTGGGAATTCTTGGTTGGAGCTGGAGGTCAGTGTGTCCAGGAGTGATGGAAGTATGAATCCATCCCTCCCACTGCGGTGTGAGGCGATGGGTTGAGAGAGTCCGGCTAGAGAGGCCTAGCCTAATCTTAGCTAAACACTCGAGGTGACCTTTCGCCGAGAAATAAAAAAAAATAATAACACAGTACATACGCGGCGATAGTGCAGTACTGCCATCCTAATCTTCTGATAGTATTATTACGCCAGCGTCTGGACGATCTAGGCCCTCTGATTGGTCGAATTAAAATTGTCTGTTTCGGGTAAATTCAGCTAACTTGAAAATTAAGACACGATTTCATACTAAAATAGGATCGCCTCATAATAATACGAGATTTCTTCAAAAGCATCGTTTCTGCTCATATAATTTTTGGATAATATCGACGAAAATATGTTTTAGAAAGTTCATAATCCATTGGATTAATTACATTACAATGAAAATTATCCACAGTTACGTGATTATATTTGACGTTTATAAAAAATCACGCGTTCCTTATTCAATATGGTGGATACGCACGGCCATAAATAAACCACTCTCCGCACGGCTATAGATGGCCGACAGAGCGCACCTCTGGCGGTTTAAAAACGAACCAAATGAATGGCGCGAATATTTAAATATGCAGCTCACAATATTTGACTACTTACGATTAACAAGCATTTAATAAGAAGATTTCTTCTGGAAGCTTATCACTTTGTAATGGCATTTTTCATTATTATTTATATTTTTTTTGCTTATTAATTATATCTGATTTTATATTGACATGTTTTCTAATTTGTAAAATTTCAAAATTATTTATTTGCGATGCTTTATATCCTGAGTGAAGTATTTTAAGACCCGAATTTTTATCGAAAGTGTGATCATTATTCAAAAGATGATTTGCAAACTCAAATTCACTATTTCCATTTAGAGCCCTGCGATATTCTTTAGTTCTGACTTCAAAGGTTCTATTAGTTCTACCTTTGTAAAAGAAATTACAATCATCCCAATTGAGTTTTTAAACTCCTGATTTTTTGTTTGAATTTTGCTATCTTTATTATTAAGAATATATTTCTTCATTGTTATTAGGTGTAAAACGCCAGTTGAATAGTACCAGAATTGTTTTTATATATAATTTTAGAAGTATCGTTATCCACAAGCAGAATTCTACGCCATTGTTTATTTCTATCTTTTTGAAGACCGTTTGAAGAGAATATGTTTAATTTTTTTTATTTAGTATTTCAACTATCAATTTATTAGAATAACCGTTATTAAATGCTATTTGTCTTATGAATATATTGTTTTATGGTTATATTCTATTTGTTTTTTTCAGGTCTTAAAATACTTCACTATAAATAATTTTGAAATTTTAGAAATGAGGAAACATGTTAATATAAAAGCAGATATAATTAACAAGAATTTTTTTATAAACTCTCTTTTAAATATTTTCCCACTTAACTGGTCTTTCCCGTCTAACGATATTGTAATTCCTAATTATTACAAACCCAGCCTACTCTTACCCCTCCCCCCTCCTTCCACTTCTTCTTTCCCAATTGCAATCTATATTTAATTTTTGACTTCGGTATATACACAATAAAATGTAAACATTATATTTATTTATTTATTGGACAATTTTCATAGCGCCGCTTTTGTGAGATATCACCTCAGGGGCGCTATATTGTAATAATCTACCTTTATATATAGATTTTTACTCTCCTGGTGAAGGTGTATATATAATCTAACTTTAAACTTTATTAGATACAGTAACAGTTGTAGGTAAAGAATTACCAAATGATTACCGAAAATGATTACCCTCCTTTTATTCATAAATACAGGTACAATTAATCAATATGTAATAATCTATTATTTATGTCAACTTTGTTATAACTATCTTTAATTGTGACAAACTAAACGATATTGATTAAACTTATAGACATTGACGGTTGTAACACATATTTAAGCACTGCAAGTCTCCTACGAGCTAATTATATTAGGTGCGATAACAGTTAATATCAGTTGTAGTCAATAATAGTGTTTCATTTGAAATAATCCATCACAAATACGTAAAATTTCATTTATTCAAACGACTGTCATTCTTATTATGCGTAAATTTAGAATGTTATTATTAATTAACTCCTTCCTGTTCCGTGTTTTACTAATATATATACTCACCCTCTCTCTGTGAATGTCCTAATATCTATCTATTAAATGTAACTGTTGTTAATATCACTTAAAATGGGCGAAGCCCAACTAAGAGCCGCCCGCAGGGCCTACCAGAAAAAAACCCGCGGAGCGGGTTTTTAACTGCTGGTTGTGAATTATTATCATACTTAGTGCTAGATGCTTCACAAAATTTTAACAATTCATCAAAGTTTTTTTAAAATGTAAAACCTCACAAGAGTCCCAACTGATTCAGTGAGCCAGTGAGACTATGGCATCCCAATTGGGGTATGTTGTGAGACTGAAGTAAGGGGTGAGGGGAAGGAATGAGGAAGACGAAGGTGGGGAAGTACCTGACTATTCAGATCTAGTCATCAAACAAGCCATTTAAAGCAAAGTTTCAATTCTCAATGGTATTCTTACACCAGGGCGATACTGATAGTATCTTGCACTTGACTGAAACTTTCACAGAACTTGGATATTAACTTTTAATGTTAAATTAATAAAGTTTTTGTGAAACAAGCCATTCTTAATCGTATCTCGTGTGACGTCACGAGACGCCAGTTTAATTTTTCGTGTAAGTTTAACGCAACTTCAATTTGAAAGCTTATAACTTCGTCATTTCTGTCGTTATTAACTCTTTAAATATATTACGTATAGATGACCTCAATCTGACTGTTCCGTGATTTTTACGGGTCTGCGCTAGTACTGATGTTGGCAGTTGAGCACACGATTCTATCGGTGGGAATGCAAGTAGGTGTGCAGTTAATTGGATTAGCACCACAGACAATTGCGGCAATTATTGTAACTCTGATCCCGGATTACAATTAATTAAGTGACACGCTCTTTACTTCCATTTAAAGTTATTTTAAACCAACTTTCCGTGATTGATAAATGTTAAGCTTGAAATCAATTATGTAAATTATAAACGAAATAAACTCATCAAAATCATCTGAAAGGCAACAAAATATTAGATCTCTTTTAGTGTACAGAAATTGTTAATTCAAGATTGGATTGCCCTGACGTTAAAAAAAGGTGTCCTTACATGTACCTCATCCGCGATGCTACATGGAATATATTATTTCACAGCAATAACTTCGTGTTCAATTCTGTTCTGGAGAGAATACATAAACTTTGCAATGTATGTCACTGATGTTTTGGGGGATGCTGTGTGGAGGGTCTTTTAATAAAAGAAAGTAGTGAACATGTTGTAGAAGGGATGAAACGCAGAGATCGACTGCGATGATTACTTAGGGCCCCATAAGATTTCCAACTTCTCCTAACAGTCTTTTTTTTTATTTTTATATTAACTCCACACAGGAGGCCCTGAAGAAAATAATTTCCCTCAGGGCCTATGTCATCTTTGGGGATGCTGTGTGGAGGGTCTTTTTGTGGAGAGGAAAATGTTGGGCGCGCGTTTGGCGTCTATCCCGACTACGCACCGATGCCGAAGGGATCAATGACGCTAGTTCCTCAGAGCATCTTCCATTGTAATACCGATAGAACAAGGACAGCATACCTACCTGATGCCTGTGCTCTAAAGATTGCAGTCCGTTTGTTAAGATTGGGGAATCTATCAAACGGACCGCCCGTTTTTGCACAGAGTCAAGGGTTTTTTTCAGGTATTTAGGGGCTCCGGACCAGAGATGGCTGCCAAATTCGACAGTAGGGCGCACTTGCGATTTGTACAGCGTCAGCAGTTGTGTACTATTAAAGTATCTGCGGGCCCTGTACAGTACGCCCAGCTTCTGAGAGGCCAACTTTACTCTGGCTTCGATGTAGCCCCCGTACCTGAGCTGGTCACTTATAGTTACACCAAGCATATCAATGGAAGGCCTGTTCGGAAGATTGCTTCCGTTGAAGGAGACTAGATTATCATTTGGATCCCTTTTAGACGTAATCAGACAGGATTGGGTCTTTGAAACATTAAATTCGACGAGATTATTTTTACCCCAGGAGGAAATACTCTCGAGATAACCGTCCATTCTCTGCTTCAAAGCCCTCCGAGCCGTTGGAGTTTGTGTGCCCTTTGGGGGCTTGTCAAACAAAAAGCTATCATGAACTATACTGTCATCCGCGTAACAATGAATCGGTGCACATGTCAAAAGGTCATTGATGTGCAACAAAAACAAAGTCGGAGACAGAATCGATCCCTGTGGGACGCCAGCATTTATGGAGTGTGAGGAAGAGGTGAAACCGTCAGCAACCGCCTGAATCGACCTATCCCTTAAAAAGTCAAAAAGCCTAGAGCCAGTCAGACGATGGCATTCCTAATTGGCGTATGTTGTGAGGCTGAAGGTAATGAGAATGGGAAGGAGATGGGGTAGAGACAGGTAAAGAAGTACCTGGTTATTCATGTCAGGGCACCGAACAAGGCTAAAGCTATTTCAAGAAACATTTTAATTTTGAATGGTTGTCATTCTGAAATTCCGCAAATATACAATACACCATTTTAAATTAATAAATATGTTATACAACACAATTAATCAAATAAAATTTTCTTGCGCACGCCGGGATTTCAACACGTGACCTCAGGATCATATATAATCTCTGACTATAATATAAAAGAAGATAGAAATAGTTTTATTAAGACGTGTCGTTTGGTGACAGATATAGCACGACGTGACTCAATGGCTTTTGATGTTTCGTGACAAATAAAGCATTACGTGATCATTTTCACCGAAGTAAGGATTAATTGCACTTGCTTAAAGCAGACACAAATTGTATTTACACGCCCACAACAGACTTTCATCGGTTCACTTCTCCAGTGCAACTGACTGAAAACACTCGGAAAGTGAATATGAACTTGTTTGGGATGAAAAGTGATGCTTAAGCATTTAAAAACAGCCAAATGAATTTTCATAGGAATTGATGACGAACACATTTGGTGAATAGATGTTTCGAATTATAAACATATAGTTTCCGGAAATGCTTGGAAATCGACAAGGTGACGACATTCATTTAATGGAACTGGCAGAAACCATGACGCGAGTTGTGTTACGTCTATCACTTCTTCTCTGAGCAGTATTTCCCAATATACATTATTTACATCACACATTTTAAATCATTAACAATTATTATAATTACGAAACAATTAATATGCCCACAACCTGGAAGGGTACGCTAGCAAAATATACTCTGCGAAATATTTATTTAAATTAACTCTAACCAGGTACAAAAAATAAATGCGGCTCAATGATATTCCAATCGGTAAACAAATAACAAGTGAATGGTTTTTATCAGACTTTTAATAATAAAATCAAATGGTTTTAGGATCTGCCAACCATCAAAAGTCAATCGAGATTGCAAAATTGATTTGTGGATGATTTAAGCATTTGATCATGTTTGATTGTTTCCAACCAAATGCTCAACGCTGTCAATAGAAAACGTTATGATTGATCGAAAGCTCCTTTGAAAGCAAGTTGATGTGATTCTTCCAGATGAGGAAGTTCTCACTACCAGTGATTCTACTGAGCTAACTTCGTCCTTGATTTCACTCCTTGCAACTCATAGGCGAACTTTGCCATTTGTTCAATGTTGTTTTCACACACTATATAAGACAAAAAAAAAACAGTACACTAAAAACACGAAACAAATCTATTTATTGATTAAAAAAATTGGGTTACGAAAACATTCATCAAAAAGAAAGTGCATTATTTCGTAGTCAAAAAAATTCGAAAGAACCATTGCTTTTTAACTTTTTTGCTGGTCTTTGGACCAAATTTGTCTCCAAGTCGACCGAATCAGATGAGGAGTTTGCTTGTGAAATAACCCATAGTAGGCCAATTAAAACACACCATTTCTAGGAGTTCATATATTAATCTCTAATATAATCGACCATATCAACTTACGTCATTTCAAAGTGTATACTTCGACTGAGAGCTACCAATGCTATCTTCATTTTCATTAATAATAATAATTATTACGCACATTTTATTTTTCTGTTTCAAATTTATCGTTCGAGTCGTTAATATTGTCTTCAGCGATTAAAATAACGTATTTTAAATACCAATTATTTGCGTAGCTTTGCAGTTCAAGGAATATGTTTTGCTAAACCTTTATTGATACAACACAAACGGTGTAGAATCTACTTTGTGTGAGTTTCTAGTTAACTCAAATACTGACGATTGAAATAAATATGTGTTTGAAAAGCTAACAGAAAGTTAGCGCAAACATATTATTGCGTTGTCATAATTTGCAAAAGCCGTAATATAATATTGTTGTTTAATCTCCAATTCTATAGCGCATTGAGATGTTATTTTATCGCTGTTTCGGTAGAATTTAGCAGGAATGCAATCCGACTTTACGTGCAGAACTGGTGTTTTTAAAATATTTCAGGATCGATTTATTTGTAGGGACGATAGATTTCATAAATAAGAATCGATGGGCACGTGGTTTTCATGAACGGGTATCGTAGGGCCGATGGATTTCATAAACGGGAATTGTAAGGCCCGTGAATTTCATGAACGGGAATCGTAGGGCCGATGGTTTTCATAAACGCGAATTGTAAGGCATATGAATTTCATGAACGGGAATCATAGGGCCGATCACAGACATAGGAATTAATAGACGAGAAGATATGGGCGAGGGGTAAAATCAACTGTTGAAGAACGAAGGGAGTGAAGCTGACTGTGATTCGTCAATAAATCAATCTGACAGTAAATAGGCATCTCGCATTATAATATCACCATTTACTTCTTAAAAGTAAAATCTGCTTTGAATGAATAGACATTTTTACATGGGAGCGCAAATTACTCGCCACGTTATGAACAAATTTGCGAAGTCCAAATTCGGCAAAGTAAGGCAGCTTCTATTTTCAGACTCGTAGTTAGTTTCAGAGTATTTAGTTAAGACACTTTTATAAATGTTCATAATTTACTTCCCAGCAACCAACCAGCTTTGTGTTTCGCGTCCAGACGTTTCTCGATGTGATAGTAACAACTGATTCATATTATACGATGTGAATATGCTTAAAATAAAGTAAAATAATGCTTATATATGGAATGTAATACGACAATTGGGTTTATTCTCTTTTTTCACATCTATTTTTACCAGTTTTCATAGTACAAGTCAAAATTTTGCCGTGTTATTTAGTAAAATGAACCGATGATGCCTCGACCATAGTTCGCACAAGAATGATGACGTCACGTTTTCAAATTTCATTTGAGGCCATACGCGAGCCCAGCCGGCTCAATGGAACCGGTATGGGGAGTGGGGATAATACGCTTTTAATCACTTAGGGCAGGTCTACTAATATTCATATGTCTATGGGGCCGATGGATTTCATGAACGGGAATCGTAGGGCCGATGGATATCATAAACAGTAATTTGGGGGCCCATGGATTTTATGAACGGGAATCGTAAGGCCGATGGATTTCGGATGGATGAACATTATAGTAGAGTTGATTGATTTCACAAACAGTAATAGTAATAATAAAATAACTTTGTTCGGCCATCACTTTATCTAAATATTATATTTTTGCCGACCGGTTTCAGTTCAGCCTTAATCTTCCTCCGGATTTAATTAAAACACTAGAATTACAGTGCGTAGCAAACAATATGTTTTTATAAAACCCCGAGGAAAGTGCAAACTGAACTTAAACCGGTTGGTTTATATATTTGTTTATAATATACTCAGTAAAAAGGTGTCCAATCAAAATTATTTATCCAATTTATAATTACGCATAGCTACAAAATGATTGCTAACAATGAAAGCATTAGTTACATAATATATTCGTTGCACGAGCGTATTATTTTCTGGACACGTTAAAATAATATGAACATACCTTTTTATAACTTCCAAAACTGTTTCTGATCTAAAATTGAAGAAGAAATAAATCAGGGAGCAGTAAATTAATGATTTCCATCTATTTCACTGCTTATTACTTCTACTAAGTATTGCATTACTATTATAAACACCAACTTTGTGTACATTTAATCTGCCTGCAAAACGTCAATTCTGACAGATTACATTTACAGAATGCAATTCAGATGTGCATTAGCTTATCACATTCCAGTTATTTTAATTGCGTACAAATTAATGTGCTGCAATGGTAGATGGCCAATTGCCACTGAGATGCATTATTCTGTTGCAAATAATAATAACTTCACGCTGAGACGTCAAAATTACTGCATACCAAAAGTTCTTGAAATTGAACTAAGTTTTATATAACAAGAAAGTCAATTCGTTGACTTAAAAAAAAAGATCGCTGCAAAGATTTACAATAAAATTTTAAAAAATGTTAATTTTTTTAAATGTGAAACCGCAAAAGAGACCTACTGATCCCAACCATTTGGAGCCAGTGAGTCTATGGCATCCTCAATTGGCTATTCAGATCTGGTCACCAAACACAGTTAAAGCCATTTCAAGCAACGTTTTAATTCTGAATGGTGATTTTACACCAGGGCGATACTGAGAGTATCTTCCACTCTGGAACATTTATTATTCTAAATGTATGAATTGTGAAATAACACAATTATAAAAATAAATTTTACTTGCGCACGCCGGGATTTGAACCCGCGACCTTCGGCTTGCTGGACGAGAGACTTAACCCTCGACCACGGAATCCGTCTAAATTGATTGACTTGTTAATTGGAATAAAACCTTCCAATTCATTTAGTATCGCCCTGGTTAAAGATCCCCCACTCAGAATCGAAATGTTAGCGTTGCTTGAAATGGTTTTAGCCGTGTTTGATATATAGCAGAGATTCAGGCTGTACCCAACCCCCCACTTGCACATCTCCTCCCCACCCACTTGGGCAGTTGGGAACTTTTATGTTAAAATGTCCAGGATGTGCGAAAACGTCTCTGGGTAAGTCTCGATAAAAACTAAACGCATTAATAAAACTAGAACGTGTTCATAAATGAGTTTTTTTGAAGACAATATACGTAAGTCTATCAGAGATAACGTAGGTGAACAATGATATTCCCCGTACATATTATTTTTAAGCAATAATTATAAGCCTTAAACAATTATATCAATTGAAAAAATCTCCGAAAAAAAATATACATGCCATGCCGGTGGAAATTGAACCCGCATCTTTCTGATTCTGGTGCTCTACCAATTGTGCTACGTCGGCTTATTCAAAATAATTTGAATGAGAAATCAGAAATATGGTATTTATATAGATGTTTAAACCTTGTCTCGTAAACTTTAGTTTATCATTAAAAATAATGAACAATATTTCGCCTTATAACAAATATCCGTATAAATGCTAATTCTGAACCAACTGTTTTATTATATATATTTTATTATATATAAGACCGTGATACACTCGAACGCCCTGTGATAGGTCGGCGGGTTCTGATAGCACTTAAACCGCTACCTCACGGGCTGGCCAGCCGCATCCATTAAGAATGCGGACAATATTGTGCTAAGTTGCGCTGTGTAAATCGCACAAATTATTTCAAAAAAATTCATGTTTTTTGGAAATCTTCCTAAATATTTATAAGTTTTTTGATTGTTTTCATACCCGAGTGGGATTGAGGTACATGTGACGTCACGCATGCCCCGTCTGATTTCGATCGTTTTGGCGGACTTTGAAAAATGCAAACTTTGAAATTTATTTTAAATGTGAAATAAAAAAAAATATTAAAAACACCGTTATTTAAGTTAGAAAATTCATAAAAAAAAGAAATTGCTTACAGAAGTAGAAAAATAGCTTGAACGATAAACTCTGGCTGGGTGCTTTTTTTGGAAAAAAATTCTATTCCTAACGCCTTATCATGTTGTGTTCAATAGTGTGTTGAACCGGGGTGAACTTGGATAGTAACATTAGCCTATCTGTTAAAGAAATACCTACACAGAATATGAAATATAATATGTGTTTCCCCGTTCAAATAAAATGCATGGAAACGGGTTCACAACATAACACCCCTGCGGGTATAGTCAGGGCCTCAGTTACCCGCAGGCTATTAAGACTGCAGCCCATGGGCCCGCACCACAAAGGGGTCCGCACCACATATTGTTTAAATAAATAAAATGCATGGAAACGGGTTCACAACATAACACCCCTGCGGGTATAGTCAGGGTCTCAGTTACCCACAGGCTATCAAGACTGCAGCCCATGGGCCCGCACCACAAAGGGGTCCGCACCACAAATTGTTTAAATAAATAAAATGCATGGAAACGGGTTCACAACATAACACCCCTGCGGGTATAGTCAGGGCCTCAGTTACCCGCAGGCTATCAAGACTGCAGCCCATGGGCCCGCACCACAAAGGGGTCCGCACCACAAATTGTTTAAATAAATAAAATGCATGGAAACGGGTTCACAACATAACACCCCTGCGGATATAGTCAGGGTCTCAGTTACCCACAGGCTATCAAGACTGCAGCCCATGGGCCCGCACCACAAAGGGGTCCGCACCACAAATTGTTTAAATAAATAAAATGCATGGAAACGGGTTCACAACATAACACCCCTGCGGGTATAGTCAGGGCCTCAGTTACCCGCAGGCTACCATGGGCCCGCACCACAAAGGGGTCCGCACCACAAATTGTTTAAATAAATAAAATGCATGGAAACGGGTTCACAACATAACACCCCTGCGGGTATAGTCAGGGCCTCATTTACCCGCAGGCTATCAAGACTGCAGCCCATGGGCCCGCACCACAAAGGGGTCCGCACCACAAATTGTTTAAATAAATAAAATGCATGGAAACGGGTTCACAACATAACACCCCTGCGGGTATAGTCAGGGCCTCATTTACCCGCAGGCTATTAAGACTGCAGCCCATGGGCCCGCACCACAAAGGGGTCCGCACCACAAATTGTTTAAATAAATAAAATGCATGGAAACGGGTTCACAACATAACACCCCTGCGGGTATAGTCAGGGCCTCAGTTACCCGCAGGCTATCAAGACTGCAGCCCATGGGCCCGCACCACAAAGGGGTCCGCACCACAAATTGTTTAAATAAATAAAATGCATGGAAACGGGTTCACAACATAACACCCCTGCGGGTATAGTCAGGGCCTCATTTACCCGCAGGCTATCTAGACTGCAGCCCATGGGCCCGCACCACAAAGGGGTCCGCACCACAAATTGTTTAAATAAATAAAATGCATGGAAACGGGTTCACAACATAACACCCCTGCGGGTATAGTCAGGGCCTCATTTACCCGCAGGCTATTAAGACTGCAGCCCATGGGCCCGCACCACAAAGGGGTCCGCACCACAAATTGTTAAAATCTTTTAACTTTCAATATTCTAAAATAAAAAATATATTCGTTTTGAAACAAATTTAATGAAAGCTTTTTAAACCATCGATAGTAATGTGCTATGTTATAAATAATGTTTTTATTATATATATAATAAAAATATAAATGTAAATGTTCGTTTGTTCAAAATCTTAAATCTCCGAAAGTTCTTAATCGATTGCTTTGAAATTTCGACACAACGTTGCATTCGAATACGCGTGTGTTTTTATATACCTCTAGTAGGTAGATACCACCTGTGACAGGTAAAAAAATGTTTTGTTTATGAAAAAACAGCGTTATCTGTTGGATAAGCATGCTTTATTTGAAAACAGCGCTATCCATTGGACGTAAAAGCAACACGCGCTATTGTTTCTCTATTTGCTCACACAGACAGCGCCACAGCAACGCGTGGCAGGGTACAGCTAGTACTAAATAAAACAATACTTAATACTAAAGCAAAATCAATAATAACTCCGACAAGTCAAGATGCTACTGAACGGCTAAGCTAAATTATATCTTACAAATAATACCGCTCTGTACAGTAATGAGTTCTGTGATTTTGACTTCTTTTAATAGATGTACTTTTGCAAGTATTTCAATCTTACCTTTTTTAATATTATTTAAATATTTTTATTTATATTTTATTTAATACATCTATTCTGATAATTCATCGTAATTTATATTTTGTTTTGTAAAATATGTTTTTAAAAATAATATTTTAAATTTAATTTTTACATCAATTATTATTGTAATACATTGTAATACAACCTTTACAAGACTACCACGGGCATGAACCTAGTAAATTGTAATGCAAAATTTTTAACAATTATTTTTTATAAATGGCTACAATTTAAAGTATTTAAAAAATATATAATGCTGATTTTAAATTTCAGATTTGGAAACATAGAGTTGAATCTCAATAAATATTTTAAATACAGTTGTATATGGGAAAGATAATAAATAGTGTTGAATATCAAAATAATTATCAGTTTTAAATACATCCATGTATTTGAATTTCGTTTTTTAATTATTTTCTTGAATAAATCTTTAAATAAATCTGAATGTAGAAATTAACACACGATCGATCTGACTTGGCATATATACTCGTCGTTGATGACAATGCATTCTGTCAACTTATGTTGGCACGCACACTCACGCACATTCATGCATTTCTTTGAAATTAGAGAACTTTATAAAGTTTTACAGCAGTTAATATACGAAATGAATCTCTGTACCATCCAATTAGGATTTGGCTTAAGTGATAGTGCGGTTCACTCACTCGGAAGAAGGACAATCCTCATATTTTTAAAGTTTTAAAAGACATTTTACAAGTTCACAGTAGTAAAAGCCGGTCCTGGGGAGGAAGGTTCAATCCTCAGTCAAAATAAAAACAAAAAATATATTTTTAAATATCACTATTAATAAAAATACATGAATTACAAATAGTGAAAAAAGCTTTCCATTTAACAGGTTGATTTTTTATCTCATCATTTTATCAATTTCTAAATACGTATAGCTAGCCTTTCTAAAATTTAATATATCTTTTTAATATTTAGATATAAAATTGCTCTAGAATAAGATTCTAGAAGTTAATTTTTAAAGCGGACTCTCTGATTTAATGGGGGTAATGTATTACACATCCTGAATACGGCCCTGTGTGTAGTGCTGTAGTGCCGTACTGCTGTCGTAGTAGTGATGCAGTGACGGCGTGTAAACCCGGCTAACAAGTTAACAAGTGTAGTCGACGAGGCTTAAGGAACGGAAGTGAAGAAGAGAAGCCAAACGACTGAAAGTTGGATATAAGATTAGAATTAGACGGTAGAAAAATAAATTCATATTTAAGCGGTTAAAATATCTTGGGAAAATCTGCAGCTAAAATTGTTTGTAATACACCTAATCTTAGATTAGACCAAGTAGAACAATGTTACTTTCTTTAAATTTGGTGTAAGTAAATCTCGTTTAAAATTGTAAAATTCATGAAACCACCATTCAAATAAAAATACTCGAGTGTGAGATTCAAAAAGAAGAAAAATATGGTTTGAAAGAAATTTTAACAACATTTGGTTCCTTAGAACGGGCAATCTGCCTAGCTAGGAACTAATATCTACCCACAATTCATAATAACACTTGTACTTATCTTGTCATTTGTGCTATATACGTGTATCTAATGTAATGTAGTAAATAAATAAATAAAGGGAGATACATTTACATATGATAGAGGGAGCCGGCATAAAAAAATTATGATTAGTAACATTTTTAAAAAAAACACAGAATTATTAATGTTTGTAGGTTAACAACAGAACTAGATGTGGTTTTTTAACGTTTTTTAACCTACAATTAATTGGTACCTAAATTTATTTATATAATGCACGGCTAATGCCTCGCTGCGCATTCTAACAGTTTGCTGAGTTTATACAAACCTAACTAACATATAGTACCTTTTCTCGTAGCACATTCTATTTCAGTAGGAAGTTAGTGAGCGCGCTAGTCGAATTGTTTAAATTGTTTATTTTATTTCTACCATTCCGCGTTCCATTAAAAAAATATATGTTACCTTAAATTTTAAAGACGCTTTGTTAGAATTAAAAAAGGAGAGAAAAAATCACACAATAACATACAGAAAATTTTAAAGAGCACTCGTTTGAATGTATTCGTGCACGCCGGTAGTGGTACCAATAATTGATTTTACTCCAAGTTTGGAACTCCCGACAGCAGTCCCCTCTTACCCCACGGTAGGCGTCCGATAGATTACACCATTGCGCAAGCAAGAATCTCTTAAAAAGATTCTATTGTACTTCTATGAATTTAATATAATAACTACTGCAATGTGAGAGGTTTTTTTTTGAAAGACGTTTCATTAATATTAAAATACTAATTTCGGTTGTGCCTCTGTCTGTAACTTCCGTTCATTGGGTTTTTTAAAAATTTATTTTTAAAATTGGAAGTGTTTGTATAGAGAATTCAAACAATTTCTCCTTTATCGGTTACACAGAATTAAGAATATTGAGTTTCTTAAGCTTTTTACAATCTGCCATAGGTTTTCTGTTTGGTGACTTGTAAGGGGAGTCCAGGTTCATGGGAGTGAGATGTGTCTAAGTATTGGAGGCGGATGCGTCGGCACACATACTGCGAAGCGGGCCGAATTTGGAGAGACTGTTTTGAGGGAGAACTTTTTACTTCTCTAGCAGACTCTCTGTACCCTACGACTTGCATCGCTATGGGAGGGATTCTCCTGGACACACTAAACCCAGATTCCTACCCACACCTCATGCATTTTCCATCCCATTACTTCCTATCCTTTCATTACGTAAAAAAAACCACCAGAGAGCATCGTCAAAGGCGCTGAGGAAAATAAACGCACTACTTTTCAAAACTTCATAGTTTATAACGAAGCGATGTTGCGAACTGAACACAGTTTTGTTCTCCTTGAAATTCAAGAATAAATAATTGGTTGTGAAAATGTTACAACCTCATTCTTACTTTTCAAAAGTTTTGCTGTAACGTGAAATAATTTATTGAATATAACTAGAGCATTTGAAGATAATTCAAGGCCTGAGAAATACTCACAGGTAATGGAGCTGAACCTGACTTAGTCAACGCTCACCTTCAAATATCATTCTAATCCTCTAATCTTGCTTCAAGTTCATCTCAACCTTGTCTCAGTTACGCGTTATTTTGTACTCTAGGATCTCGGTACTAAATGCTCTTACTTAAATATATTCATTTAAGAGGTAGAGCGAATGATGACCGATGGCTTTTTTTATTAGTAACTTAGTATTAATATTTAATTATTAGAGCCGGGTCGTGACTGAAATCGCCATTAGTTCGTTTAATACAGGCGTAGAAAATTAATTTAAATTAATTAATTTAATAACAAACCGTTTAAATTCAGCGCGTACTAGTGCCAATATGTGCATGTTGTAACGCTAACTTCATTCAGTGGTTTGGATCGACAATACGCCTCTTTGAAGTTGGTGTATTTAGTCCAGAGCCTTTTGTCTTTGTCCCAGGGGGTGAGTACTCACTTGTATATCTGCACCATCCCCTAAATCAGCAGTATCACTGACGTTTTATCAGACTTCAATACGAGAACTAGAGGAATGTGAAACATCGCTAATTGCAATCTTAACTCTATATATTTAACGATCTACATCTTGAAAGTAACTCGTAGCATATTTGTAACTCTAATAACTTGTGATAATTACATAATATACGTAGTTTCTAGACTATGAATATTGAAGTCACGGGGTCGTATGCCTAAGTAAGTATTTTTTTTAAATTTAATGGTATTATAAAACACGTAATTGAAAAAAATTATGTAATGTAGAGTATACTCGCGGCACGTTTATTAGTAGTAGATACTCTCAGTATCGCCCTTGTGAAAGACTATAATTTCGAATCCAAACATCTTGAAATGGCTTTGGTCGTGTTTGGTGACTAGATCCGAATAGCTAAGCACTTCCCCACCCCATCGATTTCCCCTCACACTCCTCACAACATTCCCCAGTTTGGGGATGCCATAGTCTCACTGGCTCCTGAATGCAAAATGAATGGATGTGATTATTTTTTATTAAAATAATACAACGGTTGCTGAAATATAGTGTAAATAATTTATTGCATTTTACTCAAAACTAGTTTTACCACCGTGCTGCTTCAAATAAAATATTTATATTATGCTCAACTAGGAATTACCCAACTGTCATAACATTTATTATTAATTCACGCTTTGAAGGCTTTTACATGCATACATTTTTATAAGTAAGATGTTCAGGAGTGTTTTAAGAAGGTACCATACAAGTTATCATAGAGAGTTCTGTTGTAAAAAGAAGTTCAACAATTGTATTTAAGGCGATGCTATACGTAGTAATGTAAAATCATGTGTTTTTGGTTTTAAAATGTTTCAAATGCTTTAATTAATTAATACTGCGAGTAGAATACATCTTGGCCTTTGAAATAATAGAGTATTTTTTTTAGATAAGCCTTTTTATAAGCCCAGAAAAAAATAATGTACAAGTCGTATGAAAACTGCTTTAAATTTCAAAATCTCCTACTTACGAACCCATTTTCGGTTATAATTTTATTGAATCTTGTGGCAAATTAAGTTATTTAAAAAATGATTGAAAAAAATTAAATATTTATGGCTGAACATGCACAAAATAAAATAAAAGGCACTTTTTGGCCATGTTTTTTTCTTGCATAAATCAAAACAGGCGGATGGTGTTAAGCGGGAATTTAAACCTTATCGCCCATCTACGTAAGGGTTGTTATTGATAGCGGCTCAATTTAAAATATTACACGACGTAGTGCATCGCCTTAATAAAAAGAGTACAAAACAAGTACTTAAGGTACTATGACATTAGTTACAAAGCAATGTGTAGTAACTTTGTTTATATTAGATTGGGTGTTTTACAGAACATAGCTTAACTCTTGACAGGCCAAGATGCCAAACAAAACGTCCGTAACCAAGTGGGTCTTCTGACGACCTCATGCATTTTCTGTCTTATGGGCTTTTAAACTACAGAAATCCCAATTATTCAGTTAATTATTAATAGTAACTTATGTTAGGCATACGTAAAAAACTAAAATGATATGTCAAGTATTTAAGCTAATATAAGGAGGATAGTAATTTTGGGTACTACCTACTCCCCCACTTGGCTGCGGGATAAAAGCGATAAAAGGTGCACACGAAGAAGTATGAAAGATAAATCGAAAGTTGTACAATGGAGTTTGATAAGCGTATTATAATAATACTTTTGACTTTTCTTTAGGCCCTTTTATGATATACAGTTTGGTAATATATTATTTTGATATATAAGGTTTAAGCAGCGTTAGCAATGTAAGCACCCGAAATTATTTATTACGACTTATTATAAAACATCGATTTTTCTCTACTTTCTATAAATAAAACATGCATGTATTATATGTACAAACCTTCCGGGAGAAATTCTCTTAGTGAGAGTTAAAACCTTATCAAAATCCGTTGTGTAGTTTAGAAGAACTAAGCGCACAAACAGACAGACCCAGAAAGCGACTTTATTTTATACTATTTATAATCTCTTACAAGTATTCTAATTATTAACAAGTTTGTATACTGGCAAATTTTGGACATAATCATTAGCAGACATTGGAATATTACACAGATATATTATATACCGCCGCCCCGGGAACCATTTATTGGATAACCAACATCTTTGCCATAGGTCACCCCAAGTGGTTCGCTACGTTTGATGATTTAGCAGGGGTCCCCGGGTTCATTGGGTGAGGTGTGTTCAGGATGTGCCAGATCGGGAGAGGCTGGTTTAGGGAGACCCTTTGACGTCTCCAACTGGTCTCTCGACCATCCTTTGCGCCGCAGAGGGATGGATATATTCATATGTCCGTTACTCCTGGACATACTGATCCCTAGATTCCTATCTACCCCTCTTACATTTTTGCTTCCCAAAATTTATTCTCCTTCCCTTCCTTAAAAAAGAATCCCACACAGCATCCCCAAAGATGACATAGGCCCTGGAGGGAAATTATTTTCCTCAAGTCCTACCGTGTGGGGTTAGTGTAAAAAAATATATATTTGATCATATGAAGCAGAAATTTTGTGATGTGACATTATTGTTAAAAATAAAACAATAATTTTAAATATACATTATAATTATGAATAAAATCGAATTAATTGTCTACTTTTAGGGTATAAAACGTGGCTATTATTAAGTAGGAAAGGCTGGGTTTTATTTAAATTAGAAACAAAGAAAAATTCCTGGCATATTATTATAACGTATAAAATTCTCCGAAATATAAATTTCTCCCAAATCAAACGTCCAAAAAAAGAGTGTTTACACTTCACTTTAAGTGTTGTGATTTTGATGGGGCAGTTAATAAGTTCGCGTTTGAAATTGATTTTAAATCTGATGATCTCATTTTATGATAATAATAAATGTATAAACAGAAACATTAATATTTAATGTCTGAAGAAAAAGGAAAACACGTCGAAAAGACTTTTGCACGATTGGAAACCCGCCACCAACGTATTTAGTTCTGGGTCCGGAGGTCACGGAATCAACACACAGTCAAGTGCAAAATAAAATAATTATGACTGTGATATTAGTGTATGTACTCACTCAGAGATGGCACTGGTTTAGTCTGTTAGGTACCTACTGATGGCATTAGATTAGTCTATTAGGTAACCCATAGATTTGTCTATAAGGTTACCCGTAGATGGAACTAGATTTGTTTAATAGATTACCCATAGATGTCTTTAGCTGTCGTGCATTAGAGACCGAGGGGATAATAAATAAGACAGGAACATCAAGGTCAGGGTCCATATTATTCCAACCGCCTGCTAATTATGGCATCAGAGCCCATTATCAATCAATCACATTGAAAGTTCAAGTTTTATAGATTTTGTGAAAAACCCCGGAGACAATAATGACAAGTAAATAAAATATTTATTTACTTCTTTTCAGAAATAAAGATTTTTTCATGATAAGTCGAATGTGATGATAGAATTGATTTTAATTACAGTCTGTCAAGAAATTATAGAAAAAAATGGAGGGCGCTCGATTGTTTCAATGGTTTAAATGGCAATTTCGAGATGTCTAAAAAAAATGTTATGATTAAATAAGCATTATGCCCCAAATTAATATTTTTTTTCAACAAATGTCTTCATAGCGCAAATACTATATTTAGACTTAAATCGCCGATGCCACGGTAATTTAAAAATTTGGTTCCAGTTTATTAAATTTGTAAACATTTAATCTTCTAACCATTTCCCTTCTATCTTCCGCCTCACAACGTTCCTGTGTTGATGTGACATGGTGACACTTGGAACACCGGCTCCGGACAGAACGACGCTTGTGGTGTCACATAAATAAAATAAAAAAGACGAACGTCATGCTTAAGGGACCTGCAGTAAGACGCGGCGTTGTTCTTTATTCATGCATTTCCCGATTTTTCCCCCCACATTTCTCTTCTTCTCCCCCCCCTCCTTTACCCATTTCTATTTCTGATGTTTCTTCCAGCTATTTTATTTCAGCGGAGATAGTAGTTCCTTTGCAATTTACATTATTTTGTGTATTTTATTTAGATATATTTTTCATACATTTATATATTCGAAAGTACTATAATAATATTTCCTACGTATTAGAATTCGAACTACATAACATTGAGACATTACCCATAAAAAACTGCAGAGCTTTGTTTACATTAAAAGTTCATTGAACATTTTAAAACCTTGATTATGAATATGGTTTTATGTTCCTGATAAATTTGTCACATGAAGCTTAAAATCATTCTGGCTTCTTCTTCGGAAAGCCACGAATTATTGCAGTTGTAATTAAACAGCAGTTGTTATTAAACAGCCATTTAACTAACCAGCATTTGTAATTAAACAGCGATTTAACTAACCAGCAGTTGTAATTAAACATAAGTTGTAATTAAACAGCAAATGTAATTAAACATCAATTGTAATTAAACAGCATTGTAAATAAAAAACATTTGTAACTAAACAGTCGTTGTAACTAATTGTAATTAAATGAGATACAATAATGATATTTGGGTTTTTTAAAATAATAAAGGATTCTTATGATGTAAAAATAAGAACATGTTTCATTATCATAATATATTATGCAACTTTAAAGTGGTAGACTTACCGCTTTAAATCTTCTAAAATATTATTAGCGGAATCTGTCACGATCTGTCAAATGAATAACTGAATAAATTTTTCCGCGTCAAATTATATTCATAAATACAATGAATAAGGCGGTGTAAGGTCACTAAGAGTAATGTGTGGCAGATCTGCTGATGTCCCGGTCATTAGAATATATGAAAACAACACATTTATATCTTAAGTTTATCATAAAGAACCCATTGTAGTGAATGACATTACAATTTGTAGTGAATATATTTGCATGTCCAACTTTTCTATTTGTACCAGTTACAGTCGAAGACGCGGCAAAGAAGATTCCTGCGTTACCGACACGAATTACTAATTTACACAATTAGCGATGATTTTTCACGACTTCTCCTTTCAATAAATTAGAGCTACCCAAAGGTTCAAAACCTTTTGAATTGAACATTGTATAATATTGTAGAACATTGTATTTTAACTGCACATTTTAAAGCTCCATAGCTCTAAATTTGAATGATGCAATGAGAAGAATAGTTTCATTGATCTACAAATTTATAATTTATTTTCGACCGGTCGGTGGCTGAGTTGACATCGCCTTTAGGTCCCACCCAGGCGTAGTTAGTTCAATTTTTCGGCTGGCTAAGTCCTCTATCACAACACAAGATACTGTGTGGTGGTAGTAAATATATATAATATAGCTAGTAAATATATATATATCATTACCTACATCACAAACAGATTTTCTCCAATAATGTAATTTAGACATGATTACAAATCTATCTATATAAAAAAAATGTTCGTTTGTTCAAAATCTTAAAGTTCTTACCGATTGATTTCAAATTTTGACACAACGATGCATTTGAATATGCAAGTGTTTTTATATAACTATATTATATAGATGTCACCTGTGACAGGTAAAAACATGCTTCATTTTGTACTTAAAATGTTCCATTTTATTTCCAACAGTGCAATTTAATCTTGGATGAATTGCAATACGACCCGAGATATAGTTATCTTACTTATTTAATAGAGTTCTCATGTTCTGTTTAATATTTATCGTAATTTTAATATTACAAATTGTTTGATGCTTTGTTTTGTCAATAAATAGAAATAGTGAGATTCTTAAGTAATTTTAATGCTCCCTTTTCGCACATTCCTCTCAACGTGGTAATTAAATTCTATTTGAATCTGTTACAATGGCGCTCAACGTGGTAATTAAGTTGACGCAATTTTAAACCGTTACAATCTGTTGAACAAAAACATACTTTTTTGAAAAACAGCGCCATCTTCTGGACGTATCAACAACACGCGCTATTGTTTCTCTATCTGCACAGGCAGACTGAGCCAGAACAACGCGTGGCGGGGTACAGTTAGTAGTCAATATTTTTAATTAAAAATAGCACGCTTTGCTCGAAAGTTGTGAAAAATGTGATACATAGAATTATTGAGATAAATACTCCTACATCCAAAAAAGTCATTTAGATAATCACGTCGATTATATATAATCTTATAACAACACTACCGACCTCACCTAATTTAAGAAATCGATGTCCCTGATATTCTGATGTGCGGAATACGCTGTTTTGGTGACGGCCATCAAACCAAAACAAAACTTCGCACGGCAGTAACAATTAGTTGTGTATAAAGCAGAGAAATAAAGTTTTCCTCTGTTATTATTTCATTGTCAACTACAAACAAGCGTTTCCGCCGCCCCGTCAAGCGACGTCAAGCAAACGCCGCGACGCCGACGCCGACGTCATGCTTATCTCGCACGCGTATCTCGGGTGACGCTTGGAGCTTTTGACGCCTGTGACGCTCTCGAAGCTAACGTATTCTGTCGGGTGACGGATTCCGTCATTTAGACTGCAGTCATGCTTCGTTTTCTTGATGTAAAAGGGGAATTTTCTACTTGGCTACTTACAAAATATAATCAATCATTGCCTAGAGCTTGCTTTTCAATCGGTTTAGAGTCAATATTTCTATTCACTACTTTTTAATCTCTTTCATACCCCACTTACAACACAACTACAGATTTAAGGGCATCTGTTACACGAGTAAAACCATTTTGTTAACTAATAACATGCGTAGTATAATACATTTTCGTAAAATGTTGGATTTTTAATTTTCTATAATCTTTTTGGGCACTGAAACTTTTGATTTTAATATACGCAATATTACGATTGGCAGTATATTACACTTGTGTACCTTTCGACAACATCCTAAACGAATAAACATTGACTTTGACCCACCTTTAGTAGATTAAAAATAACTAACTAACCATCACGCTGTTTCAGAGAAGATACACAACTCTGTCCCGACATTCCTTGCTTCATTCACATTCATACAACATATTCTCAAACATTCTCTTCTGTTATTCTTGACATGACTCATGACATGACCAGTCACTTCTTTCTTCGATTATCCACATTTCCAAATCATGTTAGCCATTATGTTTACATCATTCTTTGCATTCTTTCCAGATCTCTTAATTTTTAACACGGCCATACATAGGCCTTAGAGATCTCATTTCTACATCATCCAGTCTACTTCCATCCTTTTTCTGTCAGTTCCATGTATTGCTCATTAAATATACATGCATTGACCGATATAAAATCAAATGATTCTATATCCCTTTTTACCATACACGTTCAACTTTGGATATTTGAAGGGAACAAGCTTTTTTTTAAGAATGCATGTTAAAAAAAAATCACTCTCACTAAGTTCAAATGAGACCTTAAACACGGACTCTTCTGGATAGGTACCCACCACGATTAATCTTAAACACGGACTTTTCTAGATAGGTACCCATCACGATTAATCTTAAACACGGACTTTTCTGGATAGGTACCCACCATGATTAATCTGCGTTAAAAAATATATATTTAATATATAATATACAATATTCGTTATTTGTATAATCTTGCATGTTTTAATCTTCATTTTTATTTCTATTTTCTTTAAAATATCTTTTTTCACCCATTTTAATCATCATTTTTATTTAAATTATGGTTTATATAATAATATGTATATCTTACCATAATATGTCCCTTTATGTTTTATTAATTGATTCTACAAAATATTATTTTACTAGTTGTAATCTAAATTATGAACGAGTGTAATTTGTAAAATATATAATAATATATATTTTTAAATACATCAGGGTTGGTTTCAGCGCTGCATTATGTCCAACTGAGGTATTAAATTAGGTTAGGGTTACTATTAATCTAATTATACGTACAATCGACATGGTTTTCAGCTAAATGTGCTATTGGTTTGGGGCCAAAGTAAAATGAATAATAAATATTGTTTACGGGACTGACATTGGATGATAACTTCCTGCCAAAACTAACAGAAATAACTTAAAGACAGTCTTCGTGGCCCAATGGTCAATTCGGTTGCATTTCAAAAACATAATTAATCGATTATTAAACAGTTGTTGGCGTCACATCTCCTAAATTTGTATTGGATCCATAACTACTTGGTGCATTTTTGAAAACGAGAGACGGAAAATTTAAAATATTGTTAGAAATATTTGTAATCGGCGAACAACAGGCAAAATGTACATAAAATATAACTACATATAAAATAATAAGTTCTGACTTCGCGACTAAAAAATAATTTTTCTGTGTTTCTCTTATTTTAAATAAGAACCAAATTTTCCTCTGAAATCATAAGATTTATAAGTAGCTACTTAAATACCTGCCTAATTCATTATATGCCGTGTGTTTTTCAGTATTATTTTTTAAAATTTCGAATAAGGAATGATAGAATTTGTGCAAGAAATGTCACAATAAAAATTCAGGCAGGTACTCGGAGAAAAATGAATGTTGCCGATTCATTAAAATCTGGTTACAAACCGTATTGTTAGCCGTTTCAACTTTGAATACATTCTTAAGATATCGGAACAATTCCTGTTAATGCATCTGCATTTGTCCTGTTAATATGCAGTGACGAAATACGAAAATGTTAGAATTTATAAGAATGCGAACCGTTCGCAATAACACATTCGTATTTTACTGAAAGTTTCCCGCGTAGAATGACAAAAAAAAATTTTCTGTTCAAAACATACACGGAGAAAAATGATCCGGTTAAAAAAGTGATAGCATGCCAATTTCCTGATAAAATAGAAGTCATTCAGAGTATATGGAGAACACGTGTTCTTTCCCCAGTAAATGTCATCAGTATGTCTATATCAATATCAATATTTGTACAAGCACGTGATCCGCTGTCCTCGTAAAACATTCCTTTTTAACTGATACTTTGTTAGTCAAATGTCAATTCACTCGTCAAAGGCCTGCAGTCCCGTTTTTAACAGACAAATGAATAATTTGATTTTAATAAATCAACAGTATTTCATACCAGTAAGTTTTCTCCTTGTATGTAGTAACTTTTCTACTTGTTTGAAATCTTCTCACAATTGTTTGTTTGATCTTTCTATGTATATACCGAAAAAGAGTCTCAAATTCGAGAGCCAGATGAATTTATGAATCCCCAATTGGACTGGGGAGGGGAAGGAGATGGGGAAGAGATTGGTGTGAAATTACCTGACTATTCACACCTAGTCACCATACGGTTGAAGCCATTTGGCGCTACGTTTCGATTTTAGATGGTGTCGCAAAAATACTACATATTATTTTGAATTAATCAATTAATTTTGGACGAAAGATTAATGTTTTTTAAGCGTCAAGATTCTATCAGGTAACTATATTTACCTACGACTTCAGATTTCATACTCATGTTTATGCTGACTTGACAAGACAAGCTTTCATACCAAGTATTGTTTAGTTCTTGTGTCACTCGAATAAGCGATTTTATATATATATATATAATTCTTACCGGTTTCAGCCCAAGTTTCAAGGGATTCCGTTTTTTCGAAAGCAAGTAATGTAATGGCTTAAATCTTATAAATACTTGGGTTGATCAAGGAATTAATATTTAAAAGGCTGTAAAAATTTGATGATACCAGAGTTCGCCCTTCTAGAGATTTTAGTGGAAAAAGATGTGGTGACATTTGACAGTAAAAAATAAAAACATATGATAAGTGTTTATAACTTTTGCTTTGTATTAGAACTATTCAAAAACAAATATTTGTGTTTATTTGATCAACAAAACATTAATTTAAATAGTTTGAATTTTATTTTCGTTCGTAAAATTTCGTTTTCATAAAAAAATAGCTAATTCTGTTCATTGACTTGGTTCAAGTATTTCGCATGTCTGTCTAATGTCTACCCCATTCGTCTTAACATCTTACAAATCATTTTATTTTCAACCTTTTATCTCTTTTATCGTCTTCATCTTCCTTGAAACATTTTCTTTAAACTTACAATCACCTCGCATTCCTTCGACTCATTGAAAATCTTATTTTCCTCAACGGAGAAAAGCTTGAAATTTTCCATAACCTCTTCAGAACTATTCGGAAACAATACTTTTGCAAAGAGTTACCTTGACATAAATAACAGCTTGTTTATGTTTCAGCGGCTTCTTGACTCTGCTGAATACCACTGAGATTAAATGTTTTAAAGTAATTAGTTAATTGAAACCGATATACTGAAGTTTAACTTATATCTCGCTTTAAACACTTAGACAACCACACATCTATTAAAATATACATACGCTGTTAGACCTTTGTTTTATAACGTAAACACCGAGGAACATTAAACGCATTACAAATAAAATTTACCACGCGTCTTACAATACAAAAAGCATCGGAAAATGATGTTTACCAAAGTTCAAACACCACTGTTTAGATCGGTTTTACATGGTGCATTAAAAACTTGATAATTACTCGGCATTTTCAGATGAAATTATTTAAACATCACTGTTTTAACATGATGCATTCAAATTGTTAAACTTTCAGGTTGGATCGGGAGTTTGTGACGTGTTTTACAGGTAGAGTTATACTTGAACATGTTTTAGGGTGAGTTTAAACGCGCGGTTTTAGGTTTTGGAGGTATTTAAGGGAAAACGGGGTAGGCTTCCACTCGTGTTGCGTCCGGTTAATGTTCGCGGCTGTCACGTGCGGAATTTTCCCGGAGAGGTGAGAGGTGTTGCTCGCTCCGCGCGTCTTGGTGGACTGAAGTCTGAAGTAGTCTGCAGTCGCCGGTTAAGTTAGTGAAGCCGGTGCGAGAGGCTATTTCAGGCAGCCGCCCTGGCCGACTCGGCGCTCGCTTATGCCACTGAACTTAGGATAAATTTAACCGTCTCCTGCTTGAATGCTAAAGAAGAAGAATACGAGAGTTTTTCTGCTAACTTACTCGATTGTACACTGTATACAGTGTACCGTGTACCATGTACCGCGCGAGATTTGGGTGTGAGTTTCGAGCTTTGAGCTTTTGTCGTAGATTGCAGATGACGTTCGCACGGAAAATTATAGTTATTCCACCGTTCAAATATATATTCTTTGAGTATTTCTCCATTGTTTAGGATCGTGACTTCCATTGAAAATTAAATATAGTTATATCATTTGAGTTCTGGACCGAACTGAGAAAGTTTCAAATTAAGCTTTCGCGTGAAAAGTACGTAATGCAGACTGCAGATTGCAGATGGCGTTAGCATAGCAAATAATAGATACGCTAGTGTTTATTTAATAAGACAGCCTTCTTGGCACGGTGGTTATATCGTTTGAGTTAGGGATCGAACGCGGTGGGTTCTGGGTTCTATTTATTCGAGTTGAGCTTTCAAATAACAAATGGAATAGTTATTGTGATGTTTGTGTAGTTCCACAGCCTCCACAGCGCCAATGGTTGTATTGTGGCAATGCGCTTGGATAGAATAATGAATTATAATTATATTTATTTTTTTAAGAATTTATGATGTTTTTTAAATCCCTGACACTTCCATTTTCACTCTCTGTTAGATATTGATTATAAACTTGGTACCTGTATTATAATATACTTATTTTGCCACAGTTTGTGTATGTATGTGTATATGTGGGGTAATTAGTTGAAGAAAGTACAAAATGAGTCAATTCTTTTGAAATTAATCAACCATTCGATCTATCCGTTGTAAACCGGATCAGGTCACCAAATAAGGCTAAAGCCTTTTCAAGCAACGTTTCAATTCTAAATGGTGGTCTTATACTAAGTCAGCCTTATCCCTCGACCACGAAAAGACCATTGAAGCGTTGACCAGAACTGAAAAGTTTCTTGAAATGGCTTTTGCCGTGTTTGGTGACCAGATCTGAATAGCCTGGTATACGGGGGTGTTGGGGAACTTCCTCTTCCCCATATCCATCCCCTGAATCCCCTCCCCACTACCTTCACCCCACAACATACCCGGTTGGGAGCAGTTGGGACTCTTGTGCGGGATTCACATAAAATAAATTAATAATATGTCAAACCGTGCCTGCTTTCTACCAAACTATAGAATTAATACGTTTTTGTTTCACAATGCATTAAAAATGAATATCAACACGATCGAGAGTGGAAATACTATTAGTATCGCCCTGGTAAAGGACCATCATTCAGAATTGAAACGTTGCTTGTAATGGTTTAGACGTATTTGATGACCAGCTCTGATTAGCCCTGGCTACTTTCTTCTGTTCCTCTTCATCATCTCCCCCTCCCAACTGCCTTCAGCCTTTCAACATTCCCTAATTGTGGATGCCATAGTCTCACTGGCTCCAGAAGCTGGGCGTACTGTACAGGGCTCGCGGATTCTTTAATAGTACACAATTGCTGACCCTTTAAAGGTCTTTAGAGCACAGGCGTCAGGTGGATATACTGTCCTTTTTCTACCGGTATTTCAATGGGAGATGCTCCGATGAAAAAGTTTGATCGCTTTGGCACCGGCGCATAATCGAGAAATACGCCAAATACGCGCCCATCAATATTGTACACGGTTGACATTTGTCGCACGTGAACGGATCATTTATATGATTCGTTCATGAGTTCAACAACTCGGCTGTGGAACGATTTGCCGGCCTCTGTGTTTCTCCCCTCCTACAACCTCCCTTCAAGACCCATGTTCACTCCTCAATAAGCCCTCCTCACACAGCATCCCTTAAAATAAGTTATATTTTTCCTCAGGGCCTCCTGTGCAGGTTAATGCGAAAAGAAATTTTCAAAAAATTCTTCAAAATGGTGCTTGTAATTTGTAGCTCAGTGGTTATTATTATTTTATTGGTAATTCAGGGAAAAAAATTATGGAAGACTTAGTAGTGCAAGATGCCGTACTTCCGCGGCGTTGAAATCTACGTGACTGGTACGAGTGCACTTCCGAAGGGTGTTTTGGAGTGTAGTTTGCCCTTGTTATAGGAGAGGGCACGAGAAAAAGAGGAAGATAAATGCAACATACGAGTAAATTACAGGTAATTTTCATCTTTTGTATTGTGAGGGGGGCATCTAGAGCTGTAAGCCACTCTAGGGCCTTATCGATCCCGCATGGGGATGAATGCAGCGGGTATTCGTTAACTACACGTTCGGTCGTCTGCACCGCACCGCATTCACACTTAGCCGACTCTTTAACCCCCCCAGCGTTTGAGGGTCATATATGACCGGGAGTCCATATTTTGTAAAAGTATTTTTATCTTTTGTATTGTGAGGGGGGCATCTAGAGCTGTAAGCCACTCTAGGGCCTTATCGATCCCGCATGGGGATGAATGCAGCGGGTATTCGTTAACTACACGTTCGGTCGTCTGCACCGCACCGCATTCACACCTAGCCGACTCTTTAACCCCCCCAGCGTTTGAGGGTCATATATGACCGGGAGTCCATATTTTGTAAAAGTATTTTTATCTTTTGTATTGTGAGGGGGGCATCTAGAGCTGTAAGCCACTCTAGGGCCTTATCGATCCCGCATGGGGATGAATGCAGCGGGTATTCGTTAACTACACGTTCGGTCGTCTGCACCGCACCGCATTCACACCTAGCCGACTCTTTAACCCCCCCAGCGTTTGAGGGTCATATATGACCGGGAGTCCATATTTTGTAAAAGTATTTTTATCTTTTGTATTGTGAGGGGGGCATCTAGAGCTGTAAGCCACTCTAGGGCCTTATCGATCCCGCATGGGGATGAATGCAGCGGGTATTCGTTAACTACACGTTCGGTCGTCTGCACCGCACCGCATTCACACCTAGCCGACTCTTTAACCCCCCCAGCGTTTGAGGGTCATATATGACCGGGAGTCCATATTTTGTAAAAGTATTTTTATCTTTTGTATTGTGAGGGGGGCATCTAGAGCTGTAAGCCACTCTAGGGCCTTATCGATCCCGCATGGGGATGAATGCAGCGGGTATTCGTTAACTACACGTTCGGTCGTCTGCACCGCACCGCATTCACACCTAGCCGACTCTTTAACCCCCCCAGCGTTTGAGGGTCATATATGACCGGGAGTCCATATTTTGTAAAAGTATTTTTATCTTTTGTATTGTGAGGGGGGCATCTAGAGCTGTAAGCCACTCTAGGGCCTTATCGATCCCGCATGGGGATGAATGCAGCGGGTATTCGTTAACTACACGTTCGGTCGTCTGCACCGCACCGCATTCACACCTAGCCGACTCTTTAACCCCCCCAGCGTTTGAGGGTCATATATGACCGGGAGTCCATATTTTGTAAAAGTATTTTTATCTTTTGTATTGTGAGGGGGGCATCTAGAGCTGTAAGCCACTCTAGGGCCTTATCGATCCCGCATGGGGATGAATGCAGCGGGTATTCGTTAACTACACGTTCGGTCGTCTGCACCGCACCGCATTCACACCTAGCCGACTCTTTAACCCCCCCAGCGTTTGAGGGTCATATATGACCGGGAGTCCATATTTTGTAAAAGTATTTTTATCTTTTGTATTGTGAGGGGGGCATCTAGAGCTGTAAGCCACTCTAGGGCCTTATCGATCCCGCATGGGGATGAATGCAGCGGGTATTCGTTAACTACACGTTCGGTCGTCTGCACCGCACCGCATTCACACCTAGCCGACTCTTTAACCCCCCCAGCGTTTGAGGGTCATATATGACCGGGAGTCCATATTTTGTAAAAGTATTTTTATCTTTTTTTATATAATCCGAACTTTTTTGACGTTTGAAACATAATCAATAATTCTTTATAGTTTACCTCATAAATTTATACTCGAATCCATTAATAAAATCTTAATTATTAATAAAATAACCAAAATGAATTATTCATATTTCGCGCAGCTATCGTAACAATCGGTTTAACTTTAAAAATTATTTTTTATTATATGAACGAGATAAAAGTGAAGGTACAGTTTTCTTACAAATTCCCCAAACAAAACGATCATGTTTTTTAGAAATATCGAGTTCTGTCAATTTTTCTATGATTAAATTATGAATAAAAACGTTTTTGACAACATTTTACTCGTTTGACATTAACATTTTATTATTTAGAAATAGCAGTATTTATTTGCGTACACCGGAAAGATAATTTTATATAGTTTCTAAAATAGTACTTGTTTTTACGGACAAATTAAAAACTGAGAAAATAGAAAACATTGCAAACTGTACAAAAGTGTTGAAAGTACCGAAGGGTTGGCACCGCCCGTGCATCATGTGGCGGCGCGAGGAACTTGTCCTATTGATGGCGAACCAATGAGAACCCGGACTGCCTCTCACCGGGGTCGTGTACGAGATGGGCATTTTTCACATCCATAATTTTTTATATAACTCCACGAGTTGGATCGATTTTAACGCCTGATGCCCTCACTAATGGGCGTTTTACACGACAATTTTTTTCGTCCACTTTCCATATAGGCCGTCTTTATATGAGAATTCGGAAGGAAAAAGGACATGTGATACCTGTCGCTTATCATTGTTTTACGTAACTATATTTCGCGAAAATTTTATTTCGTTTTATATTCAAAATATTGATACAAATAAACATAACATGGGTTAATTAATGATTGTGTTACGTAACTATATTTCGCGAAAATTTTATTTCGTTTTATATTCAAAATATTGATACAAATAAACATAACATGGGTTAATTAATGATTGTGAACGTGTTTTAAAAAGGGGACAAATATCCTCTATTCTATTAAGACTTATCTAAAATACCTCCCCTTCGTTCCACGTCTCATCTCTTCTAAGCCGGAACTCGACTCTAATCTTTCATCTTAATATATAAAAATCTAATCTCCGCAACCGTCCAACCGATTTCAATGAAATTTTGTGAATGTGTGATTGGTTCGAACTTGAAATATAGAATAGTTTTGGACCCGATAGGTGGCGCTGTTGTCGAGATCTAAAAAAAATGTAACGTAATTTTTTTTTTCAGATTTCTCATCCAAAAATTCATCCAACCACAAATTTTAATTTCCCCACATAGAGGCAGGGCAACAGGACTGCCGGGACACACTAGTATAATTTAGAAATGTTCCCATTTGAATAAAATCTATTTATTAATTCACCTTACATATTATAAATTATTTATAAATTATAAATTATATATTATAAATTATAAATTATAAATTATAAATTATAAATTATAAATTATAAATTATAAATTATAAATTATAAATTATAAATTATAAATTATAAATTATAAATTATAAATTATAAATTATAAATTATAAATTATAAATTATAAATTATAAATTATAAATTATAAATTATAAATTATAAATTATAAATTATAAATTATAAATTATAAATTATAAATTATAAATTATAAATTATAAATTATAAATTATAAATTATAAATTATAAATTATAAATTAGATATTAGACATTAGAGATTAGAAATTAGATTAGTTTGAAATGAAGGTCTAAAACATCCTTGAAGGGATTTTTACGAAAAAAAAAGTGTTCCTATATATATGTTCGGTTTTGTGAATTACGCGGGTATTTTTGTTAATTTGTTGACGGCAACCACGACAGACGATAATGATGATGTAACATAGTACTTGTATAATCTTCTTACACCACCAATAAAATCCACCAATTAACTTGTAAAGAGACGTAACGTTTTTTTCTGAGACATTATCGATATTATTTTGTGTAAGTGACAGCTTTTGCAAAGTAACCGGGAACTTCTTCTGTCTTAGACAGTAATACGTTGCACAAACAATAAGGCGGATAATACTGACGTAGGTACTTACCACCCTATGAGCAATAATTGTCATATTTAATCGTAGTTTAATAAAATGCGGTACAAATCAGACTTTACAAAAATGCACCAACAGACATTTTTTTAGAATTATTTGCTTCCAAAAACGTCTGTAAGTTATTAGTTTAACCGCATTTTAAAATGTTTTGTTTGTATTTATATCACGCGAATAAGCAAATTAACTCTGAAGTTTGTCGCAGAACTTATACAATTATATTTTTGCTAAAGCCGCAATGCTGCGAGTATATCAACGTTTTATGTCATGAACACAACGACGAAAAACCCATTAAAATTATAATTTCTGTTTTTATTTCGGGAGTTTAGCGACCATAGCACGTTCAGTGCAAAATAAAACCAAAGCAAATGATCGCCAATAATAACAATTATTATTTCTTTGTTGGAATATTTTTTAAATTCTCAACAGTCTATCAAGAAATTGTTAATGGCCGCCGATAGTTTAAATGGCCACCAAGAAGCACCAAGATTAGCATTTTTAAAATGGTCTGAATGAATATTTTTTTCCAATCTACATCGTTCAGATTTTTATGTAATTCCTGTTGTAAGTTTGTAAGTTGATGATTCTTATTACGATATATTCGGAGAAAATTGATAATATCGAACTTGTTATTTTTATCTCTGCGAAATGCATGTTGTACATAAATACCAAAGAAGCATTTTAGATACTAACCACCAAACTTTTTAAAAGTAAGTAGGAGAAGTGCTTATTTGTATCATTCAAAGATAATAATTAAAACGTTAAGAAAAATTGTCAGATTCGGTAAGTCACACATAACCTCACATTTGAATCAACTTTAGTATGTTCTAAATCGGTGTTGTGGTGTAGTGAAAAAAATTGTTTCTTTTTATTAAATTTCTGGAATTTGTCGACAGACTCAAAACACTATTATATATATTGCAAAAACATTACGTGAAACACACAAAAAATTTTACCTGAAGGTTAGAGGCGGTAAGCGTACCGTATACATAGCTTCTACCGCCCCCCCCCCCCCATCACGACTCTCGTCCTTTGTTAAGCTTACCATATACATAGCTTCTACCGCCCCCCGTCATAAGTAGATAGTTTGTTTTGTTCGTTTGAAAATGATTTGTTCTCCGTGAAGGGGGTTCGATATAATATTTATAAAGAAGTGTATAATGCACTTTGTTACTAACATCGTGTCCTGCGAGTGTCGCACTACGCCATTCCCATATTCGCCCGATGGGTGCTTCCCCCAGCGCCCCCCGTGGGGAGTTTGTTAAAAAACCAAATTAAAATGTCATCCAGTCGTGATGCTCTGCTCCGTGGCCTCTATATAAATGATAAATACGCCTTGCGGAAGTTCCTGACCAAAATGCTAAGGAAACTGGTTAAATTTCATTGCTCGATGGCATTTAATATTTATGTGGCCCACACGGTCAATACGCCCTAAAATGATATTTCTTTTAGTGCGGTCGCGTCGGGTATCCCGCTTTCATAATTGTGTCACGGATTCGATTCCCGCGTATGCAACTGATTTGCATTTCACATATAACTAACTTAGTTAAGGACGTAGGACGTAGGACGTAGGACGTAGTGAAGTTGGAATATATACAGCCTATAACTTACTACTATTATACCAAGAGGCTTATCTGTAATAACCTGTAGAAGGATGGAATTTTGGACAAAACCTATATTTGGATTTGAGGCCAAAATACTAAATTGATTTTTAAAAATGAAAATCAAAAGATATAGTAAATATCCGGTGCGAATGTGAGATATTAAAGTCTAAAATAATTTATTAACATTCAGGTAAGAACATTTCACAAAAAACTCCAAAGTAGTCTCAAAAATTATGGAAAAACGAAAAAAAAAAACATTTTAGATACCGAAAATAAGTCAATACAGACTTTACAAATATAAAACAAAAATAAAAGCTCGTATTCGTACTGAATATTTTTTATACCTTTTGATTTTGAAAAAAAATCAGTTCGGTTTGGTATTTTGACCTCAAATCCAAAATTAAGTTTAGCGGGAAAAAAAATCGCACGGCCGTTGTTATATAATTAAGGTATACATCGCTGGACGGATTGCATCATTTGGGGTCAGGAACTGGAAGGAGACAGCAGGAATGGAATCATTACCTACATAGATCTTTAGGTAATCATGACGAACGTGCCATCGTCTTCCCGAAACGTCCTTGACTTCTTCAACCATTCGTCAACCGTTTATTTATTATTCATTAGTTTCAAATATAAAGTAAGTATGTACATTGTACATTCGTATATGCATACAATTATTCATGTTTGTTGCAAACTAGTAAGACTGAAAAGAAGAAAATAATTGATTCGTAAAGTATATAAAAATGTACTGATATGTATTATAAAATAGAAGTTTAAAAAAAGATGAAAAAAATGTCTATTAATTAATTAATAAGTAATTAGTTATTCAATTCATTATTGAATTCAAATTAAATATCTCTGAGTGATAATAGAACAACACATGAAGATGAAGAGCCATATTTGTGAATTGGTTAAGCGTATAAACATATACAACAGAAACGCTATTTGCAGATTTCGGGGTGGCCCCGAGTAGAGGATATCTTCAAGTAAAATGCTACAAAGATAATATCATCAAAAACTTTGAAACCCACCTATCAAAAATATATCAATACAATATCAAAATACCAAACTAATAAAAAACAACTATATCTATCTAGGAATAAAGTATTTCAACAACCTTCCGATTGAAATAAAGAAATTAAAAGATATCAACAAACTGAAACTAAAACTGAAGTTATATGTCAGGAATAATTAACTAAATAATTGCATGTTTTTCCCTTTCTTCATATTTATTAGTAGTCTATATTCATCTCTACTTTATTTAGATGTTTCTAATTACTCTCTTAATTGCTCAATATTTAGTATGTAACAGAATCATATATCTCACCAAGCACAAGAACCAGTTTCTTCTTTGGTGAGATTGCGATTGTGAATATATTTTGTACCCATGTGAAATTTATTTAACACCACCGTACCCACTTATCTATATAAAATAAAATAAATAACAAAATACCAAGGCTGTGATTAATATCGAATTTAAATAATAGTACTTGAAATGATAAATAAATCAAAGTATAATATACATATCAAGTATGTCCGTACATGCATACAGTAATTAATATGCGTGTAAGATAGAAATTAATTAAGAAGTATGTGATTTAAACATTGGAAGATATACAGCCAAGACTTTTTTTAAAGTTAATAAATAATACAAGTTAATAACTGGCAAATAGGTCTGAAATTAGTTGCCTTTTGAAACTTAGAAATTATTAACACCAAATATATCAATAAGTTCACAGTGTTTGTTTGCGCGGAGATGAATTCTTTGAATTGGTGAATAGAGTAGTTAGTATTGAGGTTATTGTTACAAAAGTGTCTTAGCTTCGATATTCGTAGTCAAACCAGCAAATAAACCAATTTGTGAAATCTAATTAAATATATATCTTAATCAAGTCAGATAGATATGTCGGTAAAAGGATTATTCATCACAATGACAATTCAACATACCTTTAAAAAGTTATTAACAGCGATGAAACAAAACTAACCTAACTTAAATAACCTATTTAACTGAGGTTTGGTTTAATCACTTTTAATGTAATAATTGTGAATATGAACCGGCATAGGAACATTCCATCCCTCGAAAGAGAGGATACTTAAACAGGAAGAACAAACTAAATTAACATTTAAAATAAACTAATATTATGCATCTACAAAACTTTATACTACCCTTTGATGATTTGTAAAGAAGTTTGGTGATTTATTTGGGTTTGAAGCGTTTTTTCGGGGTTTGAGCCGATCTCACGTCCGCCGCGCCGCCGTTTTCTCCGTTTAATATCACTTTTAGGAAATGGGACTTTTCTTTTTAGTTGTGGGTTGATAGGAGAAGTTGAAATGTATTCAAAATGATAAAATAAGTATGGTGAAAGCACTTATTTCCTGTCAATATACCTGCAAATTATAGAATAAGTATGGTGAAGGCATTCATTTCCTTTAATATACCTGCAGATGTTAAAAAAAGTATGGTGAAGGCACTTATTTCCTGTTAATATACCTGCAAATGAAATTTTAAATTTTTTCGTAGGGATTATTGTGATCAATAAAGTGTCATTTTACCGATTCATTATTATGTATAACGCCATACATACTACAGTAGGGTTTCATGATAACTCAACACAGTGACAATTCAACACACTTTTAAAAAGTGATTTAAAGTAATTAGAAATGATGAAAATAATTAAATAATTAAAAATATTTTTTTTTTAACCTAACCTAACCTAACCTACTTAACCCAGTTAATAAAGTTTTTGTTTCATAACTTTCCATGACTTTATATAATTTTTTAAAGATGTGATGAATTATCATTTTGATGATTTATCCGGTCACCCTACAGTAGATATATGAGCTACCAAGTTCAGCATAAGTGAAATAGTAAAACACACAAAATTAGAGTAATGAACTGTAGATATGCAATGCCAAATATTATTTAAAAACATTTTCTTTTACCAATTAAATAATAAAATATTATTTTTTATACAATACCTACAGATACATAACACCTCATTGATTTCTTTGTTGATTTAAAACCCTGAAAAGATAAACCAATTTACGCGTTTTATGGGCGTAACCGTGTGTGTGTCCGAGTAAACTCTGCATTTCATACGTGTGATGGATGAAATTAAATAAACTTTTCAAACATTGAATTTCTTACCTGAAAAGATTATCAATTTCACTGGCCTGTTTAGGGCCTAGGTAAGTTAAATTATGTTAATTAGCGACATCAGTTTTCTTTTAAATCCATCTTTGGGAGGCGGGCACGATTACCACGGAAGTGGTTGGGTTACAGTGGAGGCTTAGGTTTCAAGTGGCAAAGTGTGTCCGGGTATTGGTGGCGGATGCATCTGCCCACCAATTGCGTGGCAGGCTGGATCGTAAGCGACTGGTTGAGGGAGACCTTTTGACCTGTCCAGCAGGACTTTCTCGGAACATGATGATTTCTTATGTCCGTCCCTATTGGACAAACTAACCCCCAGATTCCAACACACCGAACACCGAACTTCCTCTCCTTCCTTCCATAAACAGATCCTCCACACAGCATCCCTAAAGATGACATACACGGAGAAACACGATCCTGTTAAAAAAGTGACAGCAAGCCAACTTCCTGGTAAAATATTAGTCATTCAGAATATATCGAGAACACGTATTCTTTTGTCGATAAGTATCATGATGGAATGCGAGAGTATCAGTATATCAATATCAGCATTTGTAGAAACACGTGTTCCGCCGTTTTCATAAAACATTCGCTTTTAACTGATACTTTGTTAGGAACTCTTTCAATGCATTTGTTAAAGGCCTGCAAAAAGGAAAACGAATAATTTGACCAAATTTTTTGTAAATTAACAGTATTTCATATCATTAAGTTTTCTCCGTGTGCACTCTGAGAAGAATTATTCCCCTGTGTAGAGCTAATCTAAAAAAACTTACAAAAGAAAGACGGTCGTAGAAAAACCCAGTCCTGTTGCTTAGCAATATTCATCGTCCAACTTAAATACTTTTCTGGGATAGAACTACATTAAACGCCACGCGTTACCAATTACACACATTAAAAAATCATTGAAATTAATTTTTAAGTACAAACAAATCGCGAATTTGATAAATTTCTGCCCACCACAAAATATAGGCAGGACGAAAAATCGAAGAAATATTAAACATGATATTTTCGGTGCCAAAAGCATTCGCTTAAAGTCACACTAGAAGAATTTGAGGCAGTTTCCGTTTCTGAATATATAACATAATGTGAGTCACAAATACTGAAATACTGCATTGTCAGAATATTGCACTCTGTGACGTGGCTCGCAGGTTAGAATATTCTTAATATCCTGTGTTTATTTGTGGTTTTAGGTTATTAATGGATATATTTATATATATCCTAGTTACGCTCAAATGGTATAGGCTTATTTTAACGTATGGGCAGAGAAACGAGTCTGAATTAATCGACGCGATGGAGGATGGAAATCCTTCAAACCTCAAAACACTATTTTAACATTTAAATCTCAAATAAAAAGATGGATACAAAACATAGAAAAATCAGAAATAGATAATATTCTGATACCAAGTACAGACTAAAACTGAAATCATTCAGCTGAACAAAAAATACCATACGATCGTCTAACTATTATAGTACGTATACATTTGCGAACATCTATCGCGAGCCCAGCCACGAATTCCTATATATCCCGCCCCTACTAGTGCGGAGAAACAGCGTGGTTATTATTTATTCATTTATGAATATTTTATTATAACGTTTGACAATTTAGCCAGTATTTCTTCTTTAATTTTCTTTCACAATAATAATATTATTGTACATTTGAAAATAATTTATTATCTTTTGACAATTTAGTCTTTGTAATACGCCTCCATCGGATCATAACTATAAACCTAACATAACGTAACCTATTGAACCTAGTTTTTTTATCACTTTCCAAAAGTATGTTGCTTGTTATTTTTGTACTATTTATTTTTCCCCGAAATCACTCATTTAATTTTTTTTATTCATTCTATTTGATTAAAAAACCTCATTAAATCGTCCAATAATAGAATATGGCACGAAGATCTGCAAAATTATTCGGTGAAGGGATATTTTCCAATAATCCTTCTCATTAAAAGTAGATTAATTTGTTCGATTTTCGCTTTTCCTGAAAAACTAACAGAAAACAGTTGGTGATGCGGCCGCTAGGTGGCTCCGCCAGTTCTATTGGAACTAATGGAATAAATAATTCATTCTAAATAAATGATTCGATTGCGAACGAGAAATTTTCACTTTTCCAGCCTTTCTATGAATATTAAAAGGAAAGTTGATAAATAAACATGAAATGAGCTGCCGGCGATGAAGCAATAATCATATTATTTAATATTTGAAACTGCGGAGTGTCCTGTTTTGAAAGAGCTGAATTTAATTTCGTGAAATTTTAATAAAAATAGTTGAGTTGGAGTAAAAAGTCCGCAAAGAAAAATCTGTGCAAACTACTTTTCCTCACAAAGCCCAGAGAAAGAGATTTTTAGCTTTGTTTTTAATGTTAATACCGCACAAGAGTCCCAACTGCTCCCAACCGTCTGGAGCCGGTGAGACTATGGCATCCCCAATTGGTGTATGTTGTGAGGCTGAAGGAAGTGGGGATGGGAAGGAGATGGGAAAGAGGAAAGTGGAGAAGTACCTGGAGAAGTACCTAAGATCTGGTCATCAAACACGGTTAAAACCTTTATTTATTTATTTTTATTTATTTATTTAACACCCAGAGGGCTTTTACATGGTTGGTAGTATAATTTTAATTTCACAGATATTTTGAAACATAAAAAATAAGAATAAAATTACATTTGATAAAAGCTATGCAACAAGTCATACAAACACAAGAAACAAAAACAGAAAATTACAGCTATTTGTAGGTTTACATGATGTGTTTAGGAGTATTGTTGAAATAAATGTTTTAAATGATCCACAAAACTTGCCAAGTTGGTATTGAATATGTCAACATCACCCAAGTAATGATTTCCCATGGTGTGAAGTCGTTGTATCGGAGAGTGGGCAATGTAGTTACGCTTATGTGTGCTGCTGTAGAATATTGTATTTTGTCGTGTTGTTACTGTGGGTGTGTGTATTTTTATAAGTTGCAGGAGTTCACAACAGTCGAATTTAGAGTTAAGTATTTTGAATAAGAACGTTAAATCGTTTATTTTACGTCTATCTTCTAATGTATGTATTTTTAGAGTATTTAATAAAAAAATGTATCTTAAGTCTTCGACAGGGATATTTAATTTAAAATTTATAAAACGTAGAAACTTTTTTTTGTATTCGCTCAATGTTGTTAATGTGAATTTTGTAAGATGGAGACCAAACTACTGAGTTATATTCAATTAGACTTCTTACTAGAGATACGTATAATAGTTTAATGGCTTGTAAGGAATTAAAGTTTTTAGTTGTTCTTAATACGAAGCCTAGTGTTTTCATACCTTTGTTCACAATTTGATGGATATGATTGGTGAAACTTAGTTTTTCGTCCAAAATAATTCCAAGATCTCTCATTTCCGTGACTCTTTCTAAAGCAATGTTATTGATGGAATATTCGAATAAAACAGGATTTTTGTTTCTGAAGAAAGTCAAGGTTTTGCACTTTACTACATTTAAAAATAAATTATTTTGAACGCACCAATCTCTAAGCTTACTAATATTTGATTGTAGTATATGGCAATGATTTATGTCAGTTATTTTCTTGTATAGTTTGATGTCATCTGCAAAGAGCAATACCTCGACATCGTTGAAGCAATTGGTTATATCATTGATGAAAATGAGGAACAAAACCGGGCCAAGGTGACTACCTTGCGGTAGGCCACTGGTAGCCCGGAAAGCTTTCGACATCCAAGATTTTATTTTAACGAACAGTTTACGATTTGACAAATAGCTACTAAACCATTTTAACATGTTATCCCTTATTCCTAGAGCAAATAGTTTTTGGATTAGTAGTTTATGGGATACTTTGTCGAATGCCTTCGAAAAGTCTGTATATATACAGTCGACTTGTTTATTTTCTGCAAATGATTGTATAATGAAGTTTTGAAATACCGTTAAGTTAGTTGCGGTGGATCTTCCTTTGATAAAACCGTGCTGGTTTTGATTTATTAATTTTATTAATTTGGGATAGATTTCATTAAGGACCAATGATTCAAAAAGCTTTGGCAGTACTGACTGTATACAAATGGGGCGATAATTAGCTATGTCAGTATCGTCTCCTTTTTTGTAGATCGGTGTAATGAAGCTAGATTTCCAGCGGTCTGGAAAATGTCCAAGGGACAAGAGACGGTTAAATAGTAATGTGAGTGGTTTAGATAATGTATTAGAGCATTTTTTGAGGAATATTGGTGGAATGTTGTCTGGGCCAGCGGATTTGTCAGTGTCTAAGGAAAGTAATTTTTGTTCGCAGCACTTTTGTGTGATTTGGCAGTTTGTTAAGTTTGTGGTCATATTAAATTTATATTCGGGTATTTTATCATCTGGAGTGTCTTCATCATATACATTTTTGAAGAAGTCCGAAAAAAGGTTTACAATATCCTGTGTATTGTTTGCACTGATTCCATTCATTTGCATTATTGGCGGGTAGTCTGTGTTTTCATTGTTCATTTTTTTAAGAAATTTCCAAAGGTTTTTTGATTTAAAGACAGTGTCCTCGACAGAGGTTATGTACATTTTGTAACATTGTTTGGAAAGATCTTTACATTTTTTCCTAGTTTCGCTAAAGATTATATAATCATTTATGGATTTACTTTGTTTGAATTTTTTGTGTTGACTCTTTTTTATAAACAACGTTTCAATTCTGGATAGTGGTCTTACAACAGGGCGATACTGAGAGTATCTTCCACTCTAGAACGTGCCGCAACTATATCTGCCATATATTACAGACCGGCACCAGTGTGCGAACTAAATTTCAATCTATTAGAATTGTCCGGTCAGTGGTTGAGTTGCCATCGCGTTTGAGTCTCACCCAGGCGTAGTGGGTTCAATTCCTCGGCTGACTAAGTCCCCCATACACAAGCAACATTTTCCGCTTACTGTGATGTTAGTAGTAGATTTTCAAACATTGTCAAGTTATTCGTAACCTGGGAATGTTTGTATTTCCTTAAAAAAAATTGGAACAGATCTACAATATTTTTTTACTCATACACTTAATATATTTAAATGCATAATTGTATGTTTTGTAAAACACCCAACCAGGCGTAATAGATGTTTGTTAATTACAAACGTGCTTTACAGCAAACTTTCATGTTTATTTTTGTAATTATGTTAAAAACTTATTTTAACTAAGTTATTATATTAGGTACTATAGTACACTTATCAAACTTTATCTATGGTCTGTAAAATAACGAACATCGCATAATATAGGTCTGCCAAATACAAGCATGCTTTACAACAAAATGTATTTTTTACTATTATCGTCAAATTTACTACACACTGCTGTTATTTTGTTCTCTTGTTATTAAATACAATTGTTGAACTTCTTTGTACTTCAGATCTGTTAGTTTTTAACTACTCGGCTTTATTATGTTATGTAATATACACGTATTAATGTGCTCCTGAACAATGTCATGTAAAAGTTTTCATGTCGTGAATAAATAAATATTATTTTAAATGAGTAATTTATGAAATAACCCTAATATATTTTTGTATTCCCACAACAATAGCGACATCCCATAATTTAAATGAGATTTACGAACTTATAATGGGACGCAATGAACACGTTAAAACCCAAAGTTTTCTAGCATTTAAAAAGTTATTTTATGTCAAGACCACTTATTTAAGCTTCTGTCAAAACGTTTAGTTTGTAAAAAGGTGCCAAGTGCCACATTGTCTTAAAAATAAACACGTTTCTTTTTAGTTTCTATCGGCTTTACATCTGCGGCTGTGTCGGGACGCGTCTATCAACTCGTAATAATGATTCTTTAATGTCGAGTTGACTTTCGAAAAGTTCAACAATAATTATTAAACGTTTTCCACTTTGTTATCTTAATCTTTATGCTGGAGGATTTGGGCTTAATTTACTGACTTGCCTAAGATTTATTTTACGCCATCAAATAAATTAACAAAATCTAGAATTACTATAAGCAACAGATTACAGTAGACAATGAACAGACGTGATTTAAAACCGTCTATTGAGTACCATATACCTATAAACATATTTACATCATATAAACACATTACATACATACAAACAGTAGAGGTGGTCGTTTCGGTTTCTTTTTCAAAAAACCAAAAGCGTTCCGGTTTCCCAAAATAAACGTATAATACGTTATAGACTAAAATAACCAATCCATATCCAACTTGATCCAACCCCTTGCACCGCAGTGGGAGGGATGGATTCATACGTCCGTCACTCCTCGGAACACTGATTCCTATCCACCCCACTTCTCAGGGCCTCCTGTGTGATTCCCCCCCAGATTCTCACCCACCCCTCAAAATTTTTTTCTTCCAAGAACTTCCTCTACTGCCTTTCCCTAAAAAGACGCCTCCACACAGCATCCCCAGCTAAGATGACTTAAGCCCTCCGGTCCTCCTGTGTGGAGCTAATGTAAAAAATGGGGATGTCATACTCCCATTGGCCTCTGAGAATTTTGTGCGGTATAAGCAGCTAATCTGAACATAATTTTTTTTTTTTTTTTGATGTTTCTCTTTTATGGAAGCAGACGCTTGTGTTTAAAAGAGATGCTGAGTATCGAGATGAACATTATTTATGTAAGTATTCTTATTAATAATTTAAGGAGTTAAGAATATTAAAAATATAAGTGTATATCAACAATGTACAATTTAACGATTTATAACGTTACATTAACAACGTTCAACAATGTACAATTTAACGATTTATAACGTTACATTATTTAATTGACGAATTTCGTTATTTTGATTTTTTTACCTTGAAATGTTCTTTGATCGCTTTGAGTAGGGTTTTGTCGTCTTCGATTTTTCTGATATTATCAGGTAGGTTATTAAAGTATTTTTTGCCTAGAAATGTGTAATGATGTTGTGCAAATGAGGTGTTACATTTTTGTATTGGAAATATATGTTTTTGACGAGTACGTCTTTCAGTTGAAAAACTGTGATTTTGTTTTTCTTTTATTATTTGAATTATTATGTTTTTTCGGATAAGATCATTAAATTTTAGTACTTTAAATTCTTCAAATATAAGTTGAGTTGGATAATCTCTCGGTTTTTTCAATATTATTTTAACAATCAGACGTTGTACAATTTCAATAGGTAGGAGATTAGTTTTGTATGCGGATCCCCAACTGCTTACACTGTATTGGAGATTCGATTGTACTAATGCGTAGTAGACTGAAGTTAAATTTTCCAATGATAGAAAGTTACGCAGTTTCAGAAAAATATAAATTAATTTCCTTATTTTGTTAATGGTAAGGTTAATTTGATCTTTCCAGTTAAGGTTTTTGTCCATTATTTTTCCTAAGTATTTAATTTTATTTGTAATTTGTAGTGTGGAACAATTTATTGTACAGTGATTTGTATTATGTTCTTTAAAGTTGTCGTGTATAATTATGTCAAAGTTTTGTGGAATATCGTTTGCTTTTATTGCGAATGGCAATACTTGGGTTTTTTCGCTATTTAGGGATAGTAGGTTTGTATCAAACCAGTATTTGAGTAGATTTATGTCTTCTGTTGCTTTTTGTTTTACTCCTTCCCATGTATTATCACTTTCAATGAGTACTGTATCGTCCGCGTATGAGGTTATACTACCTAGAATTGACTGTGAGAATATCCCGTTTACATATAAGATAAATAGTAATGGACCCAGTACCGTTCCTTGTGGGATTCCATATTCAGACGTCTCTTCATCGCTGTATATATTGTTTATTTTGACATACTGTGGGCGATTCTTTAAGTAGATTTTTATCCAATTTGCAACATTCTCCTTAATGTTCAGATTATCTAATTTTTCCATAAGTTTTGAGTGAGATATACTGTCAAATGCTTTTCTTAGGTCTATTAAAATGCCTAAACATTTTTTACTCTTATCTAGGTTTTCGTATATGCGTGAAGTAACGTTTGCAATTGCATCTTGTGTGCTGCGCGCTTTTCGGAATCCATATTGGTTATTGTGAAGTATTTTGTTGTTTTCAATAAATTCCATGAGTTGAGATTTTACAATTTTTTCGAATATTTTTCCAATATTAGAGATTAGAGAAATTGGTCGATAGTTGGTAACATTAAGGACGGGTTATTATCTTACTTAAGACTTGAGTCGAGACATAACACAAATCTACCAGCTTTATTGTAAACATTTTGTTTTGAATTACCAGCGTAAAGACACGTAGTATAAATAAGAACTTTTTGATTCGCGTGTTATAATTCCATAAATTAAGTTGTATTTCATAGATGGATTGCACTCGACTCGTGTTCGCTTTAGTATATTTTGTAATTGCTGGTGGGCCTACCATTTGTAAACATTGCACTAATTTTGTTTCTTCTATACCAAAGCCTGTGAAGAAATGAATCGGTTTAGTAGTCAAAAGCTGAAAAACTGAAATTTTTTTTATAAGATTCTTAAGTTCCCGTGAAACTTAAGGTAAAATGTATCTCTCGAACTCCAAAAAGTTGGGAACACTTCTGTTGAAATATAATTCATTAACATCAAAATTTTTGACGAGAAGGCGTTTAAACAAGCGTTTCTTTGCATCGGTTTACGGTCGGCATATCGTGGACGGGTGGGTAATGGGTAACCGTTTAACAAGAAAGCGCATAATAAATAAGCGTTTCTTTGCATCGGTTTACGGTCGGCATATCGTGGACGGGTGGGTAATGGGTAACCGTTTAACAAGAAAGCGCATAATAAATAAGCGTTTCTTTGCATCGGTTTACGTGCGGCCAATAGAGAACGGGCGGATAACCGTTTAGTGAGAAAGTGTTTCTTTATATTGGTTTATTGGCAGGGTATTGCTTACGGGCGGACAAGACTTTAAGGTGGAAGCGTTTAACGAGTAAGCTTTTCTTTGCAATCGTATTGTGCTCTATTGGGATCATTTCGCGCGGGTTTGTTGCAGCCCTAGTTTTTAAAACGCTTATCCCAAAATCTATAAAACTGTTGCCGTTTTTGAACTTAAACGCTTACGAAAAAACTGTTTCACGTTATTTTACTCGCCTCTAGTATGTATACAGAAGGAGTATATTGCTCCTGAAATAAATCTCAATTCAAGATTCTAAATGGAGATCCCATTGATACTTGAAAGAGCCTCTTCTCAGTACGCGGTTTTTACCAATGCTTGAAATTTTGTTAAAAGTTTTAATATTTCTCAAATTTTTTTTGCAAATATTTTATCTAATTTCTTATATGCATTAAATTTAAATTTGTAACGTGTAAGAAATTTAATTTTAAAAACATTTATTATTATTAAGGCGATGCCATGAATAGTAATGCAAAATCATGTGTTTTTGGTTTGAAAATTTGGACGCCTAGAAATGTTTCAGATGCTTTAATTAAATACTGCGAGTAGAATACTTCTTGGCCTTTAAAATAATTGAGTATTTTTTAGATAAGTTTTTTTATAAGCCCAGAAAAAAAAATGTATAAGGCCTGTGAAAACTGCTTTAAAGTTCAAAATCTCCTATTTACGAACCCATTTTCGGTTATGATTTTATTGAATAATGTGACAAATTAAGTTATTTATAAAATGATAAAAAAAAATAATATTTATGCCCGACCATCCACAAAATAAAATAAAAGGCACTTTTTGGCCATGTTTTTTTCTTGCATAAATCAAAACAGGCGGATGGTGTTAAGCGGGAATTTAAACCTTATCGCCATCTACGTAAGGGTTGTTATTGATAGCGTCGCCTTAAATTTTGTAGAATTGAGATCCCTCGATGATGGAAAAGGGTGTTGAAGAAAAGTAAGTGTCCTACCTGGAAGAAGAGCATAAAGGCCACCCACTGGTAGTACTTGGCTGGCCTGCGGCCCTCCTTGCTGCCGCCAGGGTCGCTGCTGCCGGCGCCCCGCACTCCCGGATAGGCCTCCTGCCCGCGCCCCTCCACGGTGAAAGTCGAGTGGATCCAGCAATACGTGTTCAGCACGTCTTCGGGGATGTCTCTGCACGAAAACAAAGGTTTCAGATCAACAATCAATTAGATATATGACCAAGAGATCAGATCTAACCAGCCGCCGATAGCAACGCATCTTGACAATATAAATACTTGTCAATCATTATAGCCGAAGTATTTTTACATGAATTAACTATAACTAGTTATTTTTATCTTTAGTTATTTTAACGATCTCCAACTCTGCGGAGTTCATTTATCCTTATTTAAACAATGGAACACAACACATGGAAGCTCCCTGTCACAATTTAGACATATTATGGCGTGAATGTCGTACGTTTCTTTGACTTCTGTTAGGTCCAACAAATGATTTAATACCTGGTGTGGATGCAGTCGATGGGGTTGCCGACATATTGCCTGGTGGTGACTGCTACGGAGAAGGTGACCAGCATGGCGGCCGTGGCGCCGCAGTGCAGCTTGAAGGCCATGGACTCCGTGCGGACTGGGTTTATCTGCAAACATACATTCATTATATGCTATACGAATAAGATATCCCCCGCTATCTGGGAGTTACTTTAGACTGGATTTACTCAAATTAGTCAATAAGCTAGCTGGAACTAGGAGATGCGACGCCAACACTCTAAGAATGGCCCTGCTTTTCTCAACGTGGGAAATGCCTATCTTGACACTACCCCACTAGACAGATAAACCAGACAGCCCAACAGGGTTCTCACTACTTCTTCCGCCAACAATAGGATGAGGTCCTCGCACAGCCGCTAGCTAAGTGTTAATTCGGTGCGGCGCAAAACACCTAACATGTGGTCTACGAATGCCCGCTCCATTCATTCCCCAGCGGACGTGATGATGTCCACAGGGCGATGTCTTGGGCCCTAGACTGGCTCGTAGACCTATATGCCCCCTCTGACCCACCTCACCATACGAAAGATTTTATTTTTTATTATTTTTTAAGTTAGTTTATACAACATTTAAATATAAATAAGATAATATTTCATTTTGTAACTTTAGATACTTTTACAATAAACATAACATTTCTTTTTAAATACATTCATTCTTCAGACTTTCAGGCATTTCATCGTACATCTTTAGTCCTTTATGCATTAGGCGGTTCTGTGATTTTGATTTCTTCATATCTAATCTATCTAATTCTATTTACATTTCTGGTTTCGTTATTATGAACATCTCTATTAAAAACAATTTCATCCTTAAAATATTTTGGCATTTGGTTGTTCATGACTTTATGCACAAAAATTAACACATTAAATAACAGTCTCTTTTATCTATTGGAATCCAATTTAGGTGCTCTCTCATTTGATTAATGCTTGCATATTTGCCTTTTCCCAGTATACATCTCATACCTCTACTCTGTATAGCATCTAGTTTGTTCAAATTTCCTTCATTGGCCATATATAACATGATATGGCAATAATCTAAATGTGGAGCAACTATAGTTTTATAAATGAGCTCTGTAGTGTTTCCATTTAGTTTATTTCTTAATCTTCTAAGAAAATTGACTTTTTTTGATACCTTTTTTAGCACATATTCAAAATTTGCTGTGAAAGTGAGTTTTGAATCGAGCATTACACCCAGGTAATAAATTTTATTTACATTTTCAATTTTTTCATCATTAATTGCCAATTTTAACGCTGTGTTATGCGTTTTGTTGCCTATTTCCATATATTTTGTTTTGTTTACATCTAGTTTTTATTTGTTTAATTTCCGCCATTTCGCTATATTTTGTAGGTTTTAAATAATGATATATGAATGGATAGACTGGATTAAACTCTACCCACTCTAGGCACCGCTGCAGAACACATATTATTGTGCTGTTCATTTGTGAAATTGTTATATTCAGTGCTTAGCTTCGAAATTTCGGACAATCGCAGGGTTTGTCCCGTGTAGGCGCAATTGGAGCAATCCAGGCGCTGATAATACCTAACACGGCGCGTTTGAGGATATTACCAGCGCCAGTCGCCGTATGGCCCAGGGTCGGCCCTGGTCAGTCGTTCTTATCATTCGTAGATATTCTAGTAATATTTCGACTTTTCACGCGACCAACTTCAGTATACTTTAAACGATCAAGCAATGTCTTCCTTATTGCATCTCGTTCTTACCAAAATACTACATAATCTTTATTTTTTTAATGTTAAACTAATGTTTATAAGACAAGGTTTTATACATAGCACAAAGTATAATAAATAATTATGAGCATTAATTATTTGGGTATATCTTGATTAATGAACTAGATTTACGTTAACTATTTCAAATAAAATCCAGAATTAAAACAGATTTGTCTATCACAATATTATGTCTATGTACTAATGAGTTTATTTTATATTTCAAGAACGACTTCGAGAATTCTAGCAACATATTTTTAATAGGTTGTTTTCTAATTAAAATTAAACAATCCTATTCGCTCGCATATTTGACAATAATCTTCAGTGGCCATGGCGTTCTTCGTTTTTTTTCAGCTCAAATAATTTGGCATTTCAAACAAAATAACAAAAAGTATTAAAAATTCTGTTTTAGATTTTTTTAATTGACTCATTAGCATTGGCAAATAAATATCAAATGTATCCTTCGACGAAGAAATCACTTTACTCAATAGAATATTAAAATCCATACTTGTACTATCTAATCCGTATTTGTACTATCTAATCCATACTTGTACTATTTAATCCATACTTGTACTATCTAATCCATATTTGTACTATCTAATCCATACTTGTACTATCTAATCCATATTTGTACTATCTAATCCATACTTGTACTATCTAATCCATACTTGTACTATCTAATCCATACTTGTACTATCTAATCCATACTTGTACTATCTAATCCATACTTGTACTATCTAATCCATACTTGTACTATCTAAGCCATAATTGTACTATCTAATTCATACTTGTACTATCTAATCCATAATTGTGCTATCTAATCCATACTTGTACTATCTAATTCATACTTGTACTATCTCAATACTTGTACTATCTAATCTATACTTGCTGCTCTCCAACTTGCAAATTAATCTTATATCTGTTTGAGGTAATTGGAGAACAATCAATTAATTATTTCCTGATATGTATAGTCTTTTCGCGAGATACTATCATATTTCCACTACCTACACCTACCTAGAATCTGAATTATGTATTTGTTAGGGATTAATACTTTGGAAAGTAACCTAATTAAAGTAGTAGAAAAGTATAATAACTAACTAAATCTAACACATCGTTTTCGCAGGGGTAGGCAGAGAGGAACAGACCGCCAAACAACTCGGTCTTGGCACACACTCCTTGCCTCATTCACGTTCCCCATTCCGTTACTCCGACTTTTGCCATGGCCTAATACATTTTTTAGTAAATAAGAAATCGCTGGGGTTACAAAAGTGCTCCATGGGTTATCATTTTTATTATTTTTTTTTTAGAGTTTAGATACAACTTACAAATTGTTATACAAATAAAATACAGAGTACGCAACAAAAAAATCCCACAAAGGCAAAGCATGTGCCTGGGAATTATGGTAGTTATTATAAAATTTCTATGGTTTAGGTACATTTTCTTTGAAGGTACAGTATATAAGATGAAGTTTTCAAAAAATTAAAACAACAGAACAAATGAAAAACAAAGACAAGGGCATGAATGTATGACATTGCACATTCGAGGTAAATAAAAAAAACAAATTACTGATCATTTATAAGAAAAGTGTATCTATTTCTGTAAAGTATTGATATGATATTACGTGTTTTTTTTATAATAGTTAATGTTTTGACGCAACAATTAACATCAGAAATCTGTTTTCTGAAAAACCACTGCTTATTCTGCTGTCTTGAATTCATAGGTCAACGCATCTATTTTCAGCTCACGGTGTCATATCCACCACGATATAATAAAACAAATATAAAACAAATTATAAAAAATATATTGAATTCCTTTTTTCAATTGTTCGTATTAGTCAGTACATAGTCGAGTCCTTTCGTAACCACAAACATAAACACCTTTAAAATAAAATGAAATGAAGTAGCTACCTACTCCAAAAGAAGACAAACAGTGTTATTAAATAATCTCGTAAGGGTTGTGCGCTAGTTTTTATAACGATACGTCAGAGAGATTTGGTGCTTCGTATTTCTGAGGAAACTTCAATGACAAAAGAAGGATGGGCGACATTTCAAAGCGGAGCAGAGAGAGAGAGAGCGAGATGCCTTGAGGAGGCGGAATGTTATTCTGAAGCTTTGCCGCAAAGTAAGAACGAGTGCCACCATCCAGTCTATGAGCCAAGCCTACTTTTATTTTATTTATATTGTGCTCAACAGACAGGGGGGGTAGCATAAAATGTTAAAAAAATATCAATAAATATCAACCAATATGGAAACATTACAGGCCTATTCAATAATATTGAACCTGCAATATTAGCATTTCATTCGCAATGTCTATTTTAAGTGGACAACTGCATGTTTAATTAAAAAAAAATATATATATATCTTAGAACCAAAATAACGTAATAATATTAAATTTGTGGTTTGGCAAAATGAACCCAAAATTAATCTAAAATAAATTAGAAAGAGGTCGATTTTTGATATCCTAAAAATTCTGAATTTTTCCACACAAAAAAGGAGCCATCCTTGTCTTGCCAAAATAGACCTAAAAGCCGTTTTAAATTAAACTAAATGATGAAATATTGTCTTCAGTGAAATCTATAAGGGACTTCGGGGTTACATTTGATCCCAAACTTATCTTCTCAGATCATAAAGTGGGGTTGACATCAACATGTTGCAAACTTCTTGGATTTATAGAAAAACAATTAAGTAAACAATTTTCCAATCCAATCCAACTGCACTGTACGATCAAAACTAGAATACGCTTTTGCTGTTTGGGGCCCCATACCGCCAAAACTAGAATACGCTTCTGCTGTTTGGGGCCCCATACCACCAAAACTAGAATACGCTTCTGGTGTTTGGGAACCCATACCGCAAAAACTAGAATACGCTTCTGGTGTTTGGGACCCATACCACCAAAATACAACACAATTAATAAAACAAATTAAAAAAAATTCTAAGGTATCTTTATATGAGAATGCATGGTGAGTTCCCGCGATTCATGCATCACATGGATTTGCTCTCTAAAAGTCTATACATTTCAACATTGGCCTCGAAGGTTTCAAGAGTCATTTTACGCATGGACTCTAAAATATATTGTTGTTAAATATTTAAAGTTATGTAAATAATGTCATATATAAATCTGTAATACATATAAAACAAATTTAAAAATTAACCAAATAATAAAAACAATTGTTTTTATTTTACATTGGAAAATGATCGATTTTCGCGTACATCCCATGTCTGAAAAAAACAAAGAGTACCTAGCTATTAATATATCTGACCATTTCCACAAAAGGTTGAGAAAGGGTTAAAATGGTTCGTTGAAAAGGAATATGGAAAGTTTCGGAGTTTCTTGGTACGCGGTGAAATAATAAACTTGTACGTAAAAATATACTGCGAGAATCATGAAACCAAATCGATTCTGCTGTTTGTATGACAAACTTGAAAGTAAATAAGTGCAATGGAGGGTGGTTTTTAATGGTACGTATACATTTGCGAACCGAAACGCTAACCGAGCGGTTGCTTCGTTCCTTCCCCGTAAGTTGAGGTTCAGTTCGGCAGTTCGGCTCGCGTATGTATGCGTAGCATAAGGTCTAAATAAAAATGTGCAATTAATAGATCGATTGTCATCTACTAATAAATAGACAGAACGTTAACATTTCTTACATAATTCTTTTGACAGCGCCGAAATGTTTAATTTTGAAAATATGCGATATGTACGATATGAATCAAATTTGCGAATCCAGGACTAAAAGTGTTATGCACAGATCATTATTTTTCAGATTTTATTTAAGTACAACATAAAAGATGATAATTTCTTCTTCTATTGACTAGTGATCAAGTATACATAGAAAAAATTACGATCTTTTGATAAACTGTGAATTTATTTTTTATCTGTGCTTGTGATATCTCAAGAATGGAATTGTAAGCCATTGGGCTTGTAAGCCAATGGGCTTGTAAGCCAATGGGCTTGTAAGCCAGAAGGCTTACGAGCGATATACAAAACATAAATATACGTACATTGTTGAAATAAAAGTAAGTGAATGTTCTTGTACTCACGATACATTCTGTCAATGTCCTTGCCTAGATCGAACGGACCATATCAAATACCTTGGTCTTACATTCGATCAATATCTTAAGTGGAATACACATTGCCTACTTATCACGAATAAACTTAGAAAACATATTTATTTCTTCAAAAACATTAGAAACATACTAGACTCCAAATCTATGAAAATTGTTTATTACTCTCTTTTTCAATCTATCATTGAATATGGAATAATCGCATGGGAAAGTGCAACACTATCAGCTATAGATTCATTATCGAAGGCACAAAAATTAACTATGAAAGTTATTCTTAAAGTTCCCTTAGAAACAAGTACTGCAGATATATTCTACAAATTCCATGTATTAGATATTCGACAAATTTACACCAAAACTATCTTAACTCATCTGTTTAAAAATAAAACACATACATTTTATGAAAATACCCAAAATATTGTAAACACCTAAAACAAACACAACATTTGGTCAAAGAAATTTCAAATACATTGCGTCTAAAATATACAATAACCTACATGAAAAAACAAGAAAATCGAATAATATTAACAAATACAAAATCCTGATCGAACAATGGATCATCGAAAAAGGTCGTGCAATAATTAGTCACCTCACCCAAATATAATCCTCTATCTCATTATTGTTACCACTACCTACCAACCTGAAAATTTTTGTCAAATATTTTTGCTTTATTGAAAAATGTACTTTATGTTAATATTTATATATTATAAAATATTTGTAAACTAGTCTGTCTCGGCACAGGATTTCCTAATGAGACAGGCAAAGCCAAAAAAATATACGTAAACCTTTTTATATAGATGCACATAATAAATAAATAATAATAATAAATAAATAAATTATTTTATAACCATACAACGCAGCAAACCACAAGTCGAAAATGACAAAATGTTTGTTAAGTTCAATACTACTTTTGTATTTATCTAGAAATGAATGTTGGTCTATTTCCAGAATACCAAATCATTTGCAAGTCATTAAGCCAAACCTGAGACTTGGCCACAAACAAATAAAAAGGCAATAGGAAGATTGATATTATTGGTATTTAATATGGCTATCAATCAAAGGGTTATAAATACTAACGAGGATCTTTAGGCTGGCCGCATACATACGTTTTTCGTATTTGATTTCCGAATTCGTTTTCCGTATTCGGACATCCGAATGCACGGAATCAGTAGAAAATACATTAACTGCCGCACACGTTCGTTTTAGTTCCGAACGGAACAAATTCCTTACGCACGTTCCGAATGCGAGCCGGCGCGTTCGGAGAAACCGAATGGAAAAAACCTAATGACGTCATGTGGAACGCAGCTATTGCATACAGTTTGTTTGTGCCGACGCAAACGTACGGAAATTTCCGTTCGTAATTCAGTGTTGCCAACGGATCTTGACCTAATATCGCCGTTTCTCATACATAAGGTAGCGTAAAGTAGCCGAATTTGCTGTTAGGTGATGTTTAAAATTGATGGTTTTACGTGAAAATAAAAATTTCGTGGAAGGAAGGGGTGGCTAGAGAATTTCAAAAAGATAAAATTTGTCCCCAGAAAATAAAAAAAAAATCATGGGGAGGGTGGCTAGAGAATTTCAAGAAAATATAAAATTTGTCCCCAGAAAAATAAATTTCATGGGGGGGGGGGATGGCTAGAGAATTTAATAGGGATATGTTTAAAATTGATGTTTTTGAAGTAGCTTAATAATTGGCGACCAGTCGCCTTTTAGATTTTTTCGGCGCCGATTCTCGCTCTGAGTAGCCTAAATGGCGATATATCGCCCTTGTTGGCAACACTGGTACTGACGTTTATACATTCCGAATGAAGAAAAACGAACGTTTGCGCTAGTCTCACGGAATTCCGAATACGGAAAACGAATTCGGAAAACGAATACGGAAAACGTATGTATGCGGCCAGCCTTATATAATATAGAAGGAAGAGGTTGTGATTTAATGCTGTCATAAAAATAATAAATACATGGCGATATCGAAAGTTGGGCCCGAAGCAAGAATTCATTGGCAAAAAATTTGACACAAATTTTCTTAATATTTCCTTAAAAAGATGCACTTAGTGAAATGTTGTTATTTTTGGCAATCAGTTTCTCGCACAGAAGTCAGGAGAGTACTTTATTGTATGTTTGTATATTTCTACTCGTATGTAAGCAAACATATTATGATACCGCAAATGCATGTTATTTTTAAAGAATCTACCTCGATTTGGGTGAGGAATATAAGTATAAAGATTTCCGATGTAAATATTGATATATATTTTTTTAAATATTTTGACAACTTTGCTATCTAAACAACACGCCAGAATTAGGTCGACGGGATGAAATGTCATACAATGCTGATATAAAATATTACGAATTTATCAAAAATATATAACAGTAAAAACGGGACTGCAGGCCCTAATCGAATGAATTTATAGGTTTCATGTTAAACCTTTAGTAAAAAAGGAATGTATGTCAGAACACGTGTTCATAAAAATCATAACATTTTCGCATTTCGTCATTATATATTAACAGGGCAAACGCAGGTCCATGAACACATGTTGCGATATTTTTGAAAAATGCCAACATTTTATTAGGAAACGACGTGCTGTCCAGTTTTTAACAGGATTTTAATACATCAGCAATACTCATTTTTCTGCGTGCACGCTCCATTCACACGCATGCAACGTTTCGTCTTCCGGGGTCATCCGCAAACTGTAACTAGCTGAGGTAGGGTTGTTTCACATAAATTCAAATGGCCAATCAGCTCCATTTTTTTTTTCTTTAACATTTGAAATGTCTCCTTTAAACCACTATTATCCATTTCAGCTATTGAACAAATTGTGATCAGCTGACAAGCATAACAACATGACAGCTGTTTAATTATTTGTTTTTAATGGCGCTTATCAACCATTTGGTAACAATCTAAGATTTAAATTTCTGTGAAACACCTCAACCTAACTCTATTTTATATAGAAATCACAGTCAAGCAACCCCCTCGTACTATATGAAAAGGCATCTGATAATATGTGTAGAGTAAGCATCGAATTATTGTGTAGTCATGATATGATTGCAAGCCATTAGTGAAATTGTTTCATCGGGATAATATGAACCCAATTCTCAAGTAAGTCAGGCATTATCATTTGGTCATTATTGGATATGTAGCTCTTATTAAAATGGTAACACTCTTTCGATATCAAATAGTAATAAACTAATAGACGGTAGTGTTTGTTTACTGGAGAATGATTATGGAAAAGAAATATAATATAGTGATTGACGAGGAAATAGCATTGGTTATGAAATGCTTGGTTTGTAAATGAAAAAATGATACCTACTTATTACCAAGCTACTTTTCAAAGGTGAATTCTTGACGTTTTAAGATGATTGCGTTGAAATAATCAGGGCCGGTTTTATGCAGGAGCAATTGGAACATTCCTCTCCGGGCGCCAAATTGTCAAGGCGCCAAGGAGCCAAGGCGCTGTAGCGATAGTAACCTTTACGTTAACCAGTGACTCCTAGAATTATTTTTAATTTTCGAATCCGGTGAAGTTTTCGTTTTTCAACTAAAAACATAAAAAATCAGAAGGGGAGGGGGTTAGGGGGTAGCAAGTGGAAGAATCAATGAAGGAAAAAAAACATCAAAAAAGGCACAAGAGACAAAAATTTATTTTATATTTTTACTCCAAATGATGCCAGGAATCAATCAATGGGTCAAATATGTCCCTTAACAACGCCCTGCATATATATATACACTAAATGACAAATGTATATTGTAATTACTTTTTTACCCAATGTAAAATGTATTCCTGAGCACGGGAAATCCCAGTGAGCACTGAAACCAAATATTGAAATATCTATTTACCTATATTTCCAAACATAATTTTATACACGTAGAAATTTTCCTGATATAAAATATTGGTAATTTATTAAAAATCTTGTCAAATTATTCGTATTCCTGTTATAAACGGGATTGCAGGCCTTCAACAAATGTTTTGATAGATTTCCTAATAAACTGATGTCAGAACGCGTGTTCATAAAAACACTGGTATTGTAACATTTCGTTCATACATTTATTGGGAAAAGGACACCTGTATCAACGCGTATTCCGATATATTCTGAATAGACTAATATTTTATTATTTTCTCCGCTGTATAAAGAAGAGTGTGAGTATTATGGTATGTTTTATCCGGTAAATAAATCTTCAGTTTTATTCAGAGATTAAAGAAACTTTGCACAATTGACCTTCAAATGGGAGGAAGTTCGCTGTCTACATAATTTTAAAAAATCACTCTCTTTTCCCACCACTAAAAGCAGAATTTTGATACTTCTTGATGAAATTTTGCACACTTTCAAAATAAGTCGAAATTTATTGTCAAAATATTTAGGTCAATGCCGGAAGTAAAAATCTTTGTTACCTGTGCATGTTGTTTTTAAAAAATATATGTTTCGATTGCTGTATGCAAGTAAATAATGTAAGTGTCATATTATTCACCAAAATTTCTTTGAAAGCGCTTGGAAATAACGGATGCTTGCAAGAAATAAGATAAAGAAAAAATAAGTCTAAAGAAATAAAGTCATCCTGGTCTCTAACTTAACAAGTACACATACGCAATGGACGGTCTGGCGACTTGAAAGCTTATGAAATTGTTGCGGAGGCCTTTAAGAAATTAGGTTGCACTAAAAATTCCAGACAGAAAATGCTGTGGAAATTTCATGATCCAGAAGTTTCTACCGCCGAAACCAACTTATCAGAAACGATTTTCTGCTTTATATTTTATAAGATTAGAACTATACGTGCAATTTCCTTAAACCTTGTTTTCATAACACATCAGCGTCACCAAAATGTTGGAATTATTTACGCATTGTTTCGTCATAAATTTCTTTAAAAAACTTTCAGCACGATTCCTTGGGCACATTCAGACCAAAACGAAATCCATAAATAGAGTATAATTGTGCATAAAGCTGGGTGACATGTTGGTTGGCTGGCGTGATGTCTGGATTTATCTCTTCTTGAAGGTCTTCAGAACCGGAAGCGCTGTTCCTCCACTTCCGGCAGACAAGTACCTGCCAAACTGTCACGCCATGGCGGCCACTGCAAAAGCAAACTCGTCATTCGATATAATATTGCCGCATTGCCTTATAATATAAGGCTTACCACTTTTCCAACTTTAAACATCTTTATTCTTCATGTCTTGCGAGAATGATATATTAAAAACCCTACAACTAAAACGAATCGAATCCAGAACTTCAGCTCTAACCACTGAGATAATCCGATCCTATTTCCTTAGATTATTTTTAACTGCATCATACTAATTTTCAATTTGGGAGGCGGAATTGAATACCACCGCCCCGCAACCATTTATTGCATAGCCAACACCTCTGCCATAGATCTCTCCAAGAATCAAGCTACGTTTGGTGATTTAGCAGAGGTGCCCGGGTTCATTGGGTGAGGTGTGTTCAGGATGCGCCTGCCCACCAGCTGCTTGCCGTGCCAGATCGGGAGAGGCTGGTTTGGGGAGACCCTTTGACCTCTCCAACTGGTCTCTTGACCCATCGCCTTGCGCCACAGTGGGAGAGATATATTAAACAAACTTTCCATAATTTCCTTTCCTTAGAAAATATAGCATTCCCAAAGATGACATAGGTTCTCAGGGAAATTATTTTTCTTAGGGCCTCTGTGTAGGGTTAATGTAAAAAATGAACTACCAAATTATTTTCATTTAACTAGCGCATTTTTTGGCTACTGTCTTTATACGTGATTGCAATATTCTACTCGAATTTAATTGCAATATAGATAGTGTCTTGGATAAATATACCCATTTTTTACAGGCGACATCTATTGACTTTCTTACAAGTCTAAGATAAATATTCAATATTTTTATAGAGGAATAACTTATTGAGTAAAATCTCAAATTGTGATTTTTAATCATTGAAAATATTATTTTTTTTAATCCAACATCTAGTAGGAAAAATAAATAACGTAAACAAAATCAAAATACAGTTTAATAAATATATTTAATATTGGTAGTTTTAAGTCGAAGTGTGAGACAGTTAAAAATAATAATAAGAGGATATGGTCGAATTAGCTCAGTATTTACAGCAAAGCCCCAGAAAGGCGGAGGTCCTGGGTTCCATTCCCAGTTGCGACCGGATCTTTTTCTGATTTTTCTGTGCCATATTTTTCGTTTTGAGAGTTGTTAAAATTATCTTCGATAATTATGTACTACAATTTGAGGTTTTACTCAATAAGTTATTCCTCCATAAATATATTGAATTTTAAGAATCATTAATATATATATAATGTGGTCCTATTTTTATAACAGTATTTCTCTAAATAATTAAAAGCAATAATTAGTCGCCTAAAATATCAATACAAATTGAAAATATCTCCCGAGTAAAAATAAATGCAGCCAACGGGAATTGAACCCGTACCTTCTGATGTCCGGTCAGGTGCTCTGAACCACTGAGCTATGCCGGCTTATTTCCAACCCGCCAAATAATTCAATATGTACTAGTACCTCGATCAACAATTACTGCTTATTATATTTTTTCACCTGTTAACAACGAACTTTATTTTTGTAGGAAAGGCTTTGTTAGTGCTAAATTTCCCACTAGATGGCGTCGAGACATATTATATCTACATTCAAGTGGTGAAGTGCGGTACTATATACCGGGATATACCTATGTATCTACTACAAACCGAATTAACAAAAACAGTGGAATCGTTATGTTCGTACAAAATAATTGTGTCATATTGTGCGAGGAAGAAATTAATATGAATGGAACAAACTGCCTACATGTACAAATGAAGTGTTATAACAAAAAAATTGATATTATCTCTCTATACAGAACGCACTCATCTACTGTCTGTTTGTTTATAGAAGAATCAAGACATGTGTTATTAAACTACAGAAACGCGAAAACAATAGTTTTAGGTGACATTAATTTAAATATATAGCACGATTATACATCGAACGATTAAGATAATTACTTAAATATGATGGCGGAATTGAATTATGTGTCGTGTATAAACTCTTACACCAGAAACGTCAATGGGCAACGTCCATCATGCATTGATCACATTTTCACAAATATCAAGGATATAAATAATTTTAACTCGGGAATTATAAAAACCTCAATTACCGACCATTACATGACTTTGCTACATTACAATTCAATAATACCTCAGGCGATAAATCAACATTGCGGACAAACTACTAATAATAAGAAAGAAATATCTGTTGTTAATATCGAATCTTTGAAAAATAAATTGTCATCTGAATTATGGTTAGATATTCTCCGAAGTGATAACGTCAACAAGTGCTGTAAAATATTTGAAAATAGATTAACGAACTTTATAAATGATTCAAAAAAAACTATTCCAAAAGGAAATTCAGCAAAATTTCGTAAAATCAAACCGTGGATAACACATGGGCTTGTTGTGTCCATAAGACACAAAAAATGGCTTTATAAAGAAACAAAAAAAAACCAATAGACGTTAAATTAAATGTTCATTTTAGAGAATACAAAAATAAATTAACAACGCTCATAAAAAACACGAAAGAAAATTATTATAAAAATTAACTTGATGATTCTGAAAATGACAGTAAGAAAGTTTGGAATATAATCAATGAAATCATGGAAAATATACAAAAAACCAAAAGTAATACTATTAAGAGTATAATACAAAACAATAATATAATTAACTGTATTGAAGAACCTAAAAAAGGAGCAAACGCTTTTAATGATTTCTTTGCAAATATCGGAAAGAGTCTAGCAGAAAAAATTACAGTGAAAAAAATAAATAATATGTATATTGAAAATATTCCGAATATAGAAACTAAACTTGAACTCTTCGAACCAACCAATCCGTCTGAAATTGTACAAATTATATAAAAAATGCGAGGTGGTTCTGCTCCGGGATTTGACGGTCTCGACGTAAAAACACTAAAAATCATTAAAAATTATGTTTCTATACCAATCTCTCATATTATAAACAATAGCTTTAAGACAGGAGTTTTCCCGAGCACGTATAAGAAAACCATAATCTCTCCAATATTTAAGTCCGGTAGCCCGGAGGAAATTTCTAATTATAGACCCATTTCACTCTTATCTAATATATCGAAAATTATTGAATAAATTGCTAAAAAAAGACTAACTGCATTCTTTAAAAAAAACTCGATTATAAATGAAAATCAATTCAGTTTCACAGAGGGAAAAAGTACCCAAGATGCCATTGCAAAAATTTCATCTAGTACTCAGAGTACCCTAGACAAATCAAATAAATGTATAGGAATTTTTATTGACTTAAAGAAAGCATTTGACAGCATTTCCCATGAAAGATTATATTAAAATTAAAAGAAAATGGCATTGACCTCTTAGCCCTTAAATGGATAGAAAGGTACTTAACAGAGAGACCTCAAATCGTAAAATTAAACCAAACTTTTAGTACACCACTAACAAGTACATTTGGCATTCCTCAAGGCACGGTCCTCGGACTATTACTATTTCTACAAACCTACATCCCTAGAAGAAGTAAGGAAATTAATTCTTACTTCACCGAACAAGCAGTGTTCGCTCGACCCTATTCCAACGTGGCTACTGAAAAAGTGTTGCAATGAAATTGCTCCCTTTTTAGTTCATCTTTTCAATAAGTCACTTAGCACGGGTGACTTTCCAAAATCCCTTAAATCAGCTATCGTAACTCCATTATTAAAAAAACCACAACTGGACGCTGAAGATCTTTCAAATTACCGACCCGTTTCAAATCTGCCTTTTATATCAAAAATATTAGAAAAAATCGCTGCCTCACGGGTAATATGTCACTTAAATTCAAATTAATTTTTAACTAAATACCAATCTGCATATAGACGGTTCCACTCCACAGAAACCGGGTTACTACGTGTTTTGTCGGACATAACTACTGCCATTGAGTCGGGTAAACTGGCACTTCTTTCAGTCTTGGACATGAGTGCTGCATTTGACACGATTGACCATGACTTTCTTATTAAACGATTAGATGAATCATTTGGTTTAAACTGTGATGTTAAGACCTGGCTGACATCGTACCTGGCCAACCGTTTACAAGCCGTAAAAGTGGGAAAAAACCAATCAAATTATGCAACCCTTTCATCTGGAGTACCCCAAGGGTCCGTTCTGGGCCCACTACTCTTCATCCTCTTCACAAATGATGTCGCTAAAATAATAGAATCATTCGGCCTTCTATCTCACTGCTACGCTGATGACCAGCAAGTTTATTTTTACTGCTTACCAGAAGAAATAAACAGTCTAAAAATTCGTATAACTGAGTGTATAGAAGCAATTACTCGCTGAATGACCTCAAATAGATTGAAACTGAATCCCACAAAGACTGAGTTTCTGTGGACTGCTACAAGCAGACGTCAGCATAACATTGAAAACTCCCCAATAACCATTTCCGGAAGTGACATCACTCCAAAAACGTGCATCAAATTACTGGGTGTCAATCTGGACGCTAATTTTTCCCTTAAAACTCAGGTGAACAGAACTGTAAGCACGGGGTTCTTTCAATTAAGGCAAATTAAAGCAGTGCGGAGAAACCTGCCAACAGAGGCGACTAAATTGCTAGTCAATTCTTATGTTGTTTCACGTCTAGATTATTGCAACGGAATATATGCAAGTCTCCCTAAATGTCAAATCAACAAATTACAATCCGTTTTCAACGCCGCGGCAAGGCTTATTACCGGAGTACCTAAATACTCCCACATTTCAGAGCATCTCAAAAATCTGCACTGGCTCAAATGTCCTGAAAGAATCCAGTTCAAGGTATGCTGGATGGTATTTAAGTCACTTAACGGAATGGCTCCGGCTTATTTATCAGAATTGTGTATTCCAGAAGATTCCAATTCCCGACAGTCAACCCTTAGGTCAGCAACGTCATCAGCTATCGGAAGGTTGAAGGAACCAAAGCGCACACCAGATACTAAGTTCGGTGAGCGGGCTTTTGCCGTGTCAGGACCTAAAGCCTGGAATGGACTGCCACATGATTTGAGAATGATCGCAGACTCGACAGAATTTAGGTCTAAACTTAAAACGCACCTTTTCAGACAGTCGTATCCATAATTTCAGAAACCTCCACTTTCACAGTTGACGGCAATTTAAATTTAAATTAACAAAATGTAAAAAATACTAAAAATAAAATAAAATAAATAAAAATAATAATTAAAAATAAATAAATAAAAATGATAACAACTAACAATTTGTAGGCTTTTAAGACAGTTAAAATACATTTAAATTAAAATAAAAACTATAGCAGACTTAAGATCATGCGACGACCAGTGTTTTTTGATATAGTGTCCTCTGCGTGCAGTTCTATCTTTCATAAGCATAAACTTTTTAATATAAGTGTGTTTGTTAGAAGTGACTTGCCAGGTAAGTATGTTTTGGTATCTTTTCTAAATAACAAATGTAGATCCTAGGAAATAAATTGTACAGCGCCCTTGAGGTGATTTTTCACAAAAACGGCGCTCTACAAATTATCCAATTATTATTATTATTCTAATGTATGTAAATGACATTTTCCAACGGAAAATCAAAGGTGAATTAATCTCTTATGCTGATGATACTGTATTATTAATAAAAGGTCAAACATGGGAACTAGTTAACAAACTTGCAAATTAATGTATATAATGCATACATGTATATAATGCATACATAAGGCAGCCGAATGACATTCCTTCAGAATAAAGGACCATCTAACCGCATTGCACGTAAAATAACTTATATCTATCAAAATGTCTGATGATAGCAAACACCTATCAACCTTTAACATGGCTGAAGAAAACTATATACATGAAAATTATAAATGTAGAAACCCATATGAACTAAATCTACTTTTTAAAAATATTAATTTCTCGATCTTAAACATGAATATTAGAAGTTTAAGGAAACACTTCGATGAGCTCTGTATCCTTATTAATAACCTAGATTTTTCTCCAAGCATAATTGTTTTGACTGAAACTCAAATGAAAAATGTTATTCCATATAACTTATCAGAATATACCACAATTTCCTCTGCCTGTAAGCATACTGGTCATGATGGAGTCACTGTCTTCTTTCATAATACTCTGAAAAATGTTGCCACTGAATTTATTGAATTTAAGTCAGCCAATGCAATAAAATTAACCTTTTTTCAAAACAACTATAAATATCATGTACTAGCCATATACAGATCCCCATCATTAAATGATTTTTTATTTGTAAAAGAACTAAAATCTTTTGTTAGAAATCTTGACAGAAACAATTTTACTTTTTCCATTTTGACAGGTGACATTAATATAAATATTAATGATAACAATATAAATGTAAATTGCCAAAATGAGTATCTAGATTGTTTATCAAGCTCTGGATATATGTCATATATTAGCTCACCAACTAGAGTAACCTTAAGTAACTCTGCATGTTTAGACCACATATTTGTCAAGTCGCACAAGGCGGCCAATATTATCTCTTCAATTCTTGAAACTAATATCACAGATCATTACCCGACCTTCTATGGACACCATTTCAAAAATACACCTTTAAACCGAAATTCTGTAACTCTAGAAAAAGTTGACATTGATTATAAAACTCTAAACTCTTTACTTCAGTCAGAAAACTGGGAAAATGTAATATCAATAGAAAATCCACAAATAGCATTAGAGAATTTCTATAATACTCTTAGAGATTATATTCTAAAAAGTGAAAGTAAAATAGTTGTCACTAACAGAAAATATAAAAAAATTAAACCTTGGATTACAGTTGGATTAATTATATCAATTAAACAAAGGGATAAATTATATAGAGAAATGTTAAAATATCAAATGGATTGCCAAAATAATAATATCAGAACAATGCCTTATCTGAAAACAAAATATCTAATGTACCGAAACTTACTAAATAGACTGATACGAAACTGCAAAAAGAAATACTATTGTGAACAAATAGAAAATGCTAAAAATAATACTAAAAAAACTTGGAATATTATAAATGAAATTGCCAACAAAAAAATTATGTCTTCAAATATTGTAAATGAGGTTAAAATAAATAATGAAATAATAACTAACAAATCGACCATTGCAGAATGTTTTAATAACTTTTTTACAAATATAGTAGACGAGGTACTTGAATCTTCCGGCATTAATGTTAATGATGATTATATGGAGACATCCTCTCAATTGGATTCTAATAACGATTCAATTAACTTTATAGAATATTTTTCTCCCATTACATTTAATGAAATTGAAAAATATATTGATAGCCTTAAACCATCCAACTCTAAGGAAAATGATGGACTATCATGTGATACATTAAAAAAAATAAAACAACATGTATTAACGCCATTACAACATATTTTTAATATATGCCTCAAAGATGGTCATTTTCCAGAACAATTTAAAATCTCCACTATAATACCTATTCATAAATCTGGGGATACGCATAAATTAGACAATTACAGACCAATATCCCTTGTTTCAAACCTATCAAAAATATTCGAAAAATGCATCAAATTTAGAGTCATTGAACACTTAGAAAAATATAAAATTCTATCGAAAAACCAATACGGCTTTCGTAAAGATCTAAGCACTGAGGATGCCATATATGAATTGACAAAAAATATTTATACCTCTATCGATAAAAAAAAGAAATGTCTTGCCATATTCCTAGATTTAAGAAAAGCTTTCGACACCGTTAATCATAATTTACTCATTAAAAAAATAACTCGACTGGGCTTCAAAAAAGACACACTAAAATTACTATCAAACTATCTTAAAGACAGAACACAAAAAACAAAAATTGGGAATAATTATAGTTCAGAGAAACAGATAAAAAACGGAGTTCCGCAGGGAACTGTTCTTGGCCCGATTTTATTCTTAATTTATATTAATGATTTATGTAATTTTGTAATCCCTGGTAAAATTGTTTCTTACGCCGACGACACGGCAATAATAGTGAATGGTAATAATTGGACAGAAACTTTTTCGAAAGCAACTGTATGTATTTCACTTGTTTCAAAATGGTTAAAATACAACAAACTTGTCTTAAACTACAGCAAAACATTTTACTTACCTTTTTATAAAAACATAAGAAACAAACCAAAAGAAAACCTTAAAATTAGAATCCATAATACAACTTGCAATCAAGAAATGTGCTTCCTGTGCAACGAACTCGCTAATGTCAAAAATATAAAATATTTAGGAGTATCAATAGATATTAATCTTAATTGGAAATCACATATTAATCAAACCACTTCTAAACTAAGATATCTTACCTACATATTTTATAGACTCAAGGAAATTTTAAACGCTGAAAAATTGAAAATGATCTACTTCTCCCTGGTGCAATCTGCAATCACTTATGGCATAATAGGATGGGGTGGTGCACCTGATACATTTATTAAGCCTCTACAAATAATTCAAAAACACATAATTAAAGTCATATATAACAAAAATAAAACATTCTCGACCGACCTATTATACAAGGAATCTAAATTATTTAACATTCGTAAATTATTTATATTACAAACTATGAAATATTTATTTAAAAACAAAAATAATTTCAAAATAAATGAAAACAGAATGAGTATAAGAACAAATAATATATTTTACACCCCCCAAACCAATACTAAATTAATGCAGACACATAGCAGTTTCATTGGTCCTCGTACATTTAACCTTCTACCACTACAAACTCAAATGATAAATAAAAAGATAGAATATATCAAAGAGGTAAAATTATGGCTGAATGACGCAGATATTGAAACGCTTTTATTATAAATTTATTGATCCTTTCTACAACTCACTTGCTGAAACTTTATAAACTATTGTACATAATGTTTTCTCTTTACTTTTTATAATAACTATAATAAAAAAAAACTTTTTCTTCTAATGTATATTATACTTTAGGTACTTGAAATATAGTAATCATTTTATATTACCCACACTCAGGCAGTGCCTTAGTGGGTTTTCATTTCTTGTGTATACTATTTTGTATTATATATTATGTTATTATATACTATCTATTAATATGTATAATATATGTAAAGAAATGAAAATAAATAAAGTAAAAAAAAAAAAAAAAAAAAAAAAAAAAAAAAATGTATTAATACCTTAAAATCATGGTTTGATAATAACCTACTCACACTTAATGCCAAAAAAAACAACATATGTATTATTCTCACTACAAAAAATACCTAAACACAAAGTAAATATCATAATCCATGATGAAAATTGTGACAATGTCAACTGTAAACTACTTAATCCTATTTGTACTGTAATCAACTCTTCTTCTGAAATTAAATATCTTGGTGTGATCATCGATGAAAATTTGAAATGGAGAAGCCATATTACGGAGTTAGTAAAGAGAATAAGGAAATGTATATATATATTTGTTAGGTTAAGAAATATTTTAAATGTGAAAATACTAAAAAATGGGAATCATAGGTTGGGGAGGATCATATAAAAACAACCTAAACTCAGTAAAAGTCTCGCAAAAAATTATTATAAAGGTAATACTTAAAAAAAACTCTACTTTTCTAACAAAATTGCTTTTTAAATTGTTCCAGTACCAAATATTGATGATATATTTAAGCAAACTTCCATTATAAAAATGTGTGAAGAAAAAAATAACACAGAATATTAAGAATTTTACAAACTGATGAGAAATGGAAATCAATTTATTACGCCAATCTTTAAAACAACTCAAATGCAAAACCATTATATTTACCAAGCCATAAAAAACTACAATAATCTCCCTTCCGAATTGCGCTGTATTACGAACCAACATGAACAAATAAATAAAATCAAACTTTTTTTCCCAAAAAAATAGTAAAAAAAATATATATATATTATTATATATAGTTTACACATAACATAATATTATAACATAGAATCTAAGTAAGAATCGTGGCTCCCTTATCAGGCACAAGAGCTCCTCTTTTCTGATAAGGTATACATAACCAATTATGAACCTAAATATTATATTTGCAAAATATGTATGTATTAATGTAACCCATATGATCTATATTAAAATAATAACAAAAAATTGTTGGTGAAATATTTTGACTTGTTAAATATATATATATTTTTTTTTTTTTTTATGATAAACTAATGTCAAACTAGCGCCCTTGGGGTGATTTTGCACAAAAACGGCGCTTTGCAAGTCATCCAATTATTATTATTATTATAAGACAAGGTTTTATGCATAGCATAAAGGATAACAAATAATTATATTTTTAGTATTTTTCTTTAAAAAGTTTTCATTTTGAAAGACCCTGGACAAAATGTAATAATCTTTCAAGTGTTTGTTTGTTTGCTCCGGTTCAAGACACAACTGCCCTTATTTTAGTGGTCAACTTTTCCCTGCATTAAAACATTAAAAACACATTTCCTTCGATAAGTTCCGCACAAGATACAATGGTGATTTGCCTTCCGTGAAAAGTTTTAAGCCAGGAATGAAAACTACAAACTTCTGAAAAAGAAACATAATACTGTCGAGAAATTTTGCAATAATTTTATTTTGTGTAATATTTATGATTATTACATCTTTTATTGATTTAAAATGCATTGAGTCTATTGTAGTTGGTTATTGCTTATTGGAGTTGCTTACACTAAGAAAATATACGGTTCTATAATAACATCACGTTAACTTTGTAATGTGGGAATAAAGAGATATGTAAAAAGCCCATATCCTAGCATCTCTCCATACATATTGCAGTTTTACCAGGGCAGTCCGCAGGTTGGACAGTCTATATATCAATATATCGCGGGCGCCGAGAATTAGGGGCGCTAAACTTGGGATATATTATAATTGTCTAATATAATGCAGTCGAACTTTATCCATTAGGAAATCACTGCTCTAATGCTCTAATAACTCAATCTTTTTTAGACTGTAACAGACCATGTCCATTTATTAAAAAAAAATACCACAATCGATACAAAAGTTAACATAAGTGGTATGTTCTAAAGCATACATTGAAAGTATGATATTAATTGCAAATTTCTCAAAACATTAAAGGTTTATGATGAAGATATCAAGAGACATGTTATTTAGTAGAACCATACCACATGATAAGGCAATACGTCTGTTGTACCATGTGGTATGCAAATCAGATCGTGGTGCCGCCCCTGGCAGCAAGTATTTGTTACGAACTACATATTATATACGTAGCATTCCAGGAGATGGATATCCTTCCAAATTATACATAATTTTATACGACGTTACTGCAAGGACTTCACTCCTTCTCGACTGGAGACTTCGATAGTGTGTATTAGATCTTCATGGTCCATAAATTGAGCCATCATCCGGAAAAACAGCGTTTTCGAAATAACATACATCCAAGAACGTTCTTAGAAAAAAAATGTTTTAAAATCGCTATCACAGATGACAGGACAAGAAAGAGGTGACGGCCATTATTTAAGGCGAAGCTTAATGCTAAATCACTATTTTGATTAATCTTTATGACGAATTGGTGGAGATCATGAATATCATAAAATATGCTTTAGATAAATTGAAGGTTTTCCTATCGTTTCCCTTGAGTAGAATACAAAAAATTATTTACAAAAAAAATATAAATGTAAAATATTAAAAAATATATTTTTTCAATAGAAATAATGTATGAACGCGTAAAGGAAACAACTTTTAAAAAATAACGTATTATAGCTAAGATTATCTGTTACAGTTTCACTTGATTAACTTTTTTGCTTTCTTATAAAATTATTAACAAAATAAATAAAAACCAGTTTTGTGCTTGAAATCGAACGTTTCTATACTCCGTTCGTCAAGCGATTTTAATGCCAATTACCTACAATATAAGGTATACCAAGAATATACACATTTTTGGCTTGTAGCTTCCTCTTAATTGAAGCTGATGGTTTGTGCGATCGGCGCTCGGCATATTTGTCATTATTATGATGATAAAGTTTTATTTCGGCATTGTGTTATTTATTTATTACGTTTCTGGAATTTTAAATTGGGTGGCAATTCTAAAAAATATTAATACATAAAAATACAGCCTGCGTATGTTTGCGCACGCAAAACTCCTAAAGTTGTCGATTGATATCACTTCAAATTTCAACGTTTGTTCTTATTAATGCAAGGAGTGTTTAGAGATTTGAATGGTATTAACTTTAGAAAGTTATTTTCTAAATGTGTTCTACATAACAACTTAGATCATCCGACGTACGTCTTGAATATTGATACACTTATAATTAGAAGGCTGATCTATTATGTTTACACAAAATAATTCACGGCCATCTTGATACTGTATTATGTCAGCAATATTGAAATAAATGTTTCCAATTCCCATTGTTTAAAACGCCATAGCATGTTTCACCTAAATACATTCAAAAATAATATCGCCTATTTTAGCCCCCCGACCCAAATGTGTTTACTATATAATAAGATAAGAGTGTGCTGAAGTAGGCATTTTCATCGATAATGTATATGGATTCAGAAAAAACGTTCTGTTATTGCTAAAAAATATGTTGCGCTTATTATATTATGTATTACTTGCGTCTCTATTTATGTCTCTTGATGATTTGTCTTTCAAATAATTTAACATTTTTACTGTTTTATGTTTTAATTGTTATAACTTTTTTTATATTTTTTTATTAATAAAATTTAAGTGATTATAATTTTTTGTGTTCTTTACAACCACCATACTAGGCTCATGCCCGTATTATGGAAGTGATAATGCTTTAAATTACAATATTAAGATGTACAGAAATAGAAAGTTTACTAAAGGAATACAAAATAAAATATACATAATACATAATTGAATATAAATAAACTAAGAGATATAAATATTTTAGAGAAATATATATTATTATTCACCAATTTTAGGAGAAGTTCTTGTTTGAATTACGATTTGAAATATTAGAGTGAACAATTATCATCACAATATTTTCTCACCTATTTGTGTATTATCATTTTTATAACTGGATTGTTCTGATTCACGAGATCGTCTGTAAAAACCCAGTGTAATAAATAAATAAACAATATTTTAATAATGTTGAAATTTGAAGTTCTTACAAATAATTTAAGTATAGCGTTCATATTATTGTTAAAAATCAATTTAATTTTCTCTAAATAAAGGGAATGTACTTGAATTATTCGACGTTGGAGTGAAATTTTTTGTGGTTTTTTTTTAACTTTTTTCACGTTATTAATATGTAGTTTTAAAATATTTCAATTTTATTAATATTGAAATTATATTTCAAATACAAAATCTAAAAACTTATTTTTTCTTGTTTCTAAAAATGGTCATAATGTGTATAACTAGTTGATACAATTTTAGTTTATTAGTAAGGTTTTCACATATACGGTTTTTTAGCAATTAAATAAAAATTACACGAAGATTATTAGTCCGAAGTTTATAAGTCCGTAAATGTTTATCTTTTTCAACGCAAATGCGTCCTTCATCGTTTCCTTATTTTATAAATCATATCAAATCCAATGCGGGTGAAAGGGGGTGGAGGATTGAGGTAGGTGATAAGGGAAAAAGAAGAGGAGGGAGTAGAAAGCAGTTATTAAGATAATACAGTTCATACCTTTCCAGCGACCAACGTGTACATTGCCATAGCCATCTCCATAACAGGCATCATCTTCCGGAAAAACTGTACACTTTCCCATCAATATAATCCTTGACTCATTTAATCCTGCCACAATTTAACGGTGCTCCATAGTCAAGTCTTATCTTTGTCTAAAAACGTACTGATACATTCCCAAACAAACAAAAACTTGGACCGCATTACGGCAATTTCAGTCAATGAAAGAAAATGTTAAATTTAAACCCGCAATACATACGAGTAGACTTATATAAATAATTTAAATAAAGCGCAAGTTTTATCACAATACAGTAGAAAGGGTAGAATTATGAGCGAGTGCGAAAGGTGATATTTAAACCCCCGGAGTCGCTGAAATGTTAGGAAAGCGCGGAATGTGTCGGCCGCTAAAATAACTTGACTAACGTACGTTGTACGTTAACGTGAATGCGGTTACGTTGCACGTAGGTTGGTTGGGGTACGCGACCGCGCGCCGCCAGCCGCCGACTTGTAATGTGTGAAATTCTGATTTAATGGGGTTGAAAGCTGCCTGTCAAACGTAACCTGTAAGTCACTATCTACACTGCTTGCTTCCGGACCAAGAGGGTGCAGGTTCGATTTCCGCGGTGGCCAATATAAATACATAATAATATTATATCTTCAGACTATTAGGGTTGTTCTATATACAGATCATAATAAAATGATTATGAAACATTATCTGATTGATAATTCATTGTGAGTCTGATCTATAGGTATTTTAATGGAGCCTGCTTTAAGGAAATAGCACACGTTCACAGTTGATGTTGGCTTCCTGAGAACGGGTTGTTTCTTCGACTCGTCGGCTCGTATGTGGAACGAGCTACCGGTATCAATAAATCCCTGCCTTCACTCGCCTCACAACGCTGCCCAACCGGTGGCGATATAATCTACACAGTAGAGACAGGGGCATTCTTGTGGGGTGTTTCATAAAAATTAAATCTAAATATTACGCCAGCTAATCTGACCTACAGTTAATGTCACTAACATACTTGTACCTATTTAATGGGGTCTCTCAGCGCGGGTCACTGAAGCTCACATTACCAAATAGTGTTTTATAAAGAAAGTACCGCTAATTATCAATAAAAATATAAATAAAATAATATAATAACGAGAATATTGTCGTAAAAGTTCTTCTCAGTGTGATTCTGCTAAAATAACTTATTTTAACAATAATGTATCGAATACCGGAATTAATAATGGCATTTCCAAATACATGTTTTCCAATTATTTCCTCTGCATGAGAACTGTATCTAAATTTATCTAATAAACAGTATGAATCTCAATTGACCTCCCAGGTAAGTATGGTCCTTTATATTATCTGCCTGAACAAAATATAAATAATATAAACATGTACATTCTAGTATCACGTTCATTAATCAAATATAGTTTTGTATTAGTGATCGACGAACCGGTGGATGCAATCTGTTAGACATAAATTGATAATATTTTGACTAGTCTATATTTAGTAAGAAGATAGATCATCGTAGAAATGTATTAAATGTACAGCGCCTTTAACATGATTTTGCACCAAAACTGCGCTATACGAATCATCGAAATATAATTATTATACTTCAGCTTTCCTCTACCGTTTCCCCTTCTTCATTATTCATTATCTACCTTTCTTCCTTACACATAACACAACATTCGCTAAATTAGGAGGCCATAGTTCTACTGGTTCCGCACACTTACTTTTGAGTATTACCACATAAAAATAGGCAAACCAATCACTCGCCAGCTTATATCGAAATACGGAGGTGTGCGTGCTTGTGCGTGTCAAACTGCAATAAATATAAATATTTAAATGTTCTAGATTCGCCATTTGCGGCCGTAAATTAAAAGCGACGTTATACCCGCCATATAAAATAATACTTAAAAATATCAGCCCTCCCATCTTCCTGAGACACGTTAGTCCAGACGTACTCAACCTGCGGCCCGCCAACCTTTTATGTAAACACATCTTATAATCAACATATTAACTAACATCTCAACAACTAACATCACACTCATTTTCAAAAAATGACTATTCTTTTTAGTATTCAGTTATTTTTTATTGAAATGGACGGAAATAATGATATGTAATGGATTGAAATGGAATGAACTGAAACGGAACGGAACGGAACGCAATGAAGTGGAATAAATTAAGTGGAATTTAACCCACTTCCCGACATCCGATCGAGCTGAAACTCGGGAGAGAGACTCTTTGTCGGTGACAATGACACCCACGCTTTTTTCAGGAAATGGAAAACAATGTATTTAATGAATAAAAAATCACAGTAGTTAATTTACGAAATAAATGAGTCCCTGGGAAGAAGGTCAATCCTCAGTCGAACCAAAAACCATGTACATATTTATTTTTAAATACGAATTAATTTATTAAGATTAAAAATAGATGAATTATAGTAAAAAAAACTTTCTTTTTTAAGGGTTGATTTTTTTACATTATGAGGTAGAGTTAACACGAAGATGCAATCCGTTTTGCACGAGACCATCCTGTTTTTTAGTAGGTACCTACTCTGTGCAAGTTTCAGCACCCAAAGCCATATTGATGTCTGGATTTTATATTGATTTAAAAAAAGCGTGCCATGAACTTGTCTTCTTCTATATTGAAGAAAAAAATCCCTGAAATAATGTAAAACATGAGTAAATAGGTATATATTATAAGTCTTGACACGTAACTTTTTATTGTGTGCTAATGAAATAAATCTTATTTTCATAATACTTATTTATGTATTGTCACATCACTAGTCTTTAGTAGGTCACATCACTACTATGGGTTGTGAGATCATTGTTGTCTGGTGATCTGTTGAAGGAACAAGTCAAATGTCGTCTTGTTAATAAAATCATTTATAACTGTCAAAAGTGTTCTCCATAATCATCCCCAAAATAACAAACGAAACAGTATATAATAATAAATTCACCCCCTAATAGGGCGCAATATGTTGTGTTAATTTATCTTAAGAATATCCTCAAATTATTTATAGTCGGGTTAGAAACGGGATTGCAGGCCTTGCATTAACAGTTTCCTGATAAACTTTTAGTGTATTTAGAATGTTCGAACACGTGTTACGATATCGGATTACCAATAACTAGAAGAGATCTTAATAAATTAGTAATACTCGTTTGTCGCTGTGTAGGAATACGACCCAAGAAGAGAAAAGGTTGAGTATGGCTGACGTTAGTCGAAGTTTGTGGCATTTCTGCCATCAATCATCATTATGTGCTCTGCCAAAAGCCATTCAATATATCGAATATATTTTAAATACCACCCTAGTTAAAGATTTTTTTAGTTACTCCGTTCATAAAGTTTTATAATTAATTTGACGAGTATATCGGCTGCAAATGGCACAGGGGAATAACATTCACTTCCTGTAACTAATACTGGCAAACAAATACGAGTACAATCCCTTAACTTTGTTTAGTTACATATAAAATACTTCCTTGTGTCTTTGAGCAGATTCAAAGCAGAGTAGGATAAGACAGCGGGATTTACAATATATATCCCAAAAAATTAACGGATTTCGATAAAATGTAGCTGTCACACGCGAGACTTTATTTTACGTAACGTCAAGTTAGGTTACATTCCATTACGTCACGTGTTATATTTACAGAGTAGACAGGAATAGGTACAAATAAAATAATTCATTTTTTAAGTAGAGTAAACTAAAACTAACCACTTCTCCATGTGTAATCCTTACTCTTGCCTTACAACCCCCACTCTGATGATCTGTCCTCCTGTAATATGCTTTCTCTCTCTCTCTCTCTCTCTCTCTCTCTCTCTCTCTCTCTCTCATCGTTTTAACCTTTTAATATAATTGGATAGTCCTGATGTATTCATTTTATTTCATTTTCATATTGCTACCATTAGATCGAGGTTCCCTAATATGTATTATTGTAACAATCATACTACGGTGTCAGGCAAAGATATTAGAAGAACGAGATATGCTATGTTGGCCGCCGGACCGTAGGCGGAGTACTACCTAATTAGGGTACTTTGAACGGTATCGGGACGTGTACGCACAGAAATCTGTTCTATGTATTAGTGCGGATACCTTAGCGTAAGCGAAGATGTGCAGTAGTATTGGTGAACAAAACCGGCGACACTCGGCAAAACAATTCAACCCAGTATGAACTGCTCATAGCACATCTCGTTCTTCTAATATCTTTGGTGTCAGGCTATTATTGTATTATAAATATAAAATAGATTACACACCATATGCTATGTTGGCTGATGTTTTAATATGCCTCTATTGAAGTATAAAACTGTACTAATTAAATATTTTAGCAGTGTCATTGCAAATAGGTTTTGTGTTTTTGTTTCTTCTTCATTTCTTTCACTAACTTTTTACTAATATCTATTATTTTCTATTCTTTCTATATTGTACTATGACTGTCAATAAATATAATATAAGTAAATGTCACTTGTGCATTAATTCCAAATAAATAAAGTATATGTGAAAAAAATAAAGTTGACTTAGTGTATTAATAAAATACAGTGGTTAAAAACAAAATAACTTTTAATTGAATAATTTTTCGATCAGAACTTAACAGTGGCTTGCTAGCCTCGTTTCTTATTTAACAAAATATGGAATATAGAATTATAGGATGGAGATCTGCTGTATCTAATTATATACATAACCTGAACACAATTCAAAAAGGAATCATAAAGGCCATACTGAATGTACCCATAAGAACCCCTTCGATTGAAATTTTCAATTGTTTTGATGTACCAAATGTTCAACAAATATATGCTAAAAATATACTATTGAAACTATTCAAAAATACAGAATCCTCTACAATACCACGTATTCATCAAACACGTAATCCCACGTATTATTTCTACACTATTCCTAAATGAAAGTTGTATTTTTGTAAACCAGTTAAATCGCTGTATTTTTTAATTCATGTTCTTGTTGTTTTCAAACTAATAAAACAGAAATCAATAACTGAAGTTCGCCTCAGCACAGGTCACCCTAGTGAGGAGGACTAAGAAATACAATTTACTATACATATATTTAATATCATATTTTGTATGTACAACTACCCTCCAAACACTATCCACTGAGCTGGCTTAGTGAGATTAGACGAGAAAACATATGTTTCTAAAGTTGTAAAATCATTTCCTTTATCATCTTCAATAGACGGTATTTAACATTTCCTGCTATGAAATAATTTATAAATGAAGATATTGAGATAAGAAGTTCAGAACGACATAAAACATCTTTGCCCATGTCTTTATTGAAGTTTGCTGGCCTCAAGGACCGGAGTTAAATGTTAATACTAATTGCTGCAAGACCTCGTCCTCAAAACATATATTCTTAGCATCCCATACATATTTTAAGGTGCACGTAGGAACTGTAAATTTATACCTGGCGTACATCGCAGTGAACTGTTACGTGGGGGCGGGAGGCGCGCCGCCCCCTAGCGGTAGGCGCCCGGGTGCATTCTTCCGACGAACCTTTTCACAACTTCACATCTGACAATGAACCTGAAGCCTGCTTTACACCATGTTTTTAGCATCGTGTTTGTCTGTTAATAAAATACGTGTTCTATTTTGGTAGTTGGTATCGTGAGTAGTACCTACATCTAAGTTGGTACCGATGTTTGTACAGTTTTAGATGGCGGACATTATTTGACATCTGTAATCTCTCATCGTTTTACATAACTATATTACGTGAAAATGTTGCATGTATACTCAGTTTTATATTTCAAATATTATTAAAAGACTACAATACGTTTAAATTACTGATTGTGGATGTGTATTATTGTCAGATATTGTACTTTCACGTGTATGGTTGATGATTTTACATTTTGTTTTGAGGAAATAATACACAAGAACTTTATATACAAGACACGGGCGTGACAGTTAACTTATCGAATAAAGAATATTCATGTGTGTTGGCTTCATATTGTAACATACTTTTATTAATTAATTCATTAATAACAAAAGGTTATGACAGCTATTGCTTTGGAATCTCTAATATTGTATCGACAAAGATACGGCGATCAGACAAGCAATTTAACCAAGGCATAGGTACCTATAAAAATAATTATGATAAAGATTCAAACGACAAACGGGTAAACAAAAACATCGATTGGATAACGACCAAGCACGTGACACATCTCGCAAATGACAGTGACAGATATTTTCATGATTGTGGCTGTGATCAAGATGATACCATTTTTTACGATTTAGTAGCGTCAAAATAAAAAAAATCTTCTTTAATGGCAACTATCTGTATGAAATCGTAGGTATGAAAATAAGGACGGGGATCTGCTGTATCTAAGTATAAATATAACCTGAATACAATTCAAAAATAAATCGTAAAGACCATTCTGAACGCTTTCGATAGAAATTTTCAATAGTTTTGATGTACCAAATGTACAACAAATATATTCCAATAATGTACTGTTATAACTCTTCAAAAATACTGAATCCTCTACAATTCTACAATACCGCATATTAATCACACTAGCTCAAATAACAATGACATAAAAAATATTCCAAGTCATAAAACCACATTCGGACAAAGAAACTACATTTATTTACTGGCAAAACTCCCCAACATCCTTCTCTCATATTTAAAGCGAATAGAAATGTTTAATGATTACAAATTAAGAATAAAAATTTGGCTGAAAGAGATCAATGAAAAACTCTAAAAAAAGATTTAAAGCGACATAGAAAACAGATAAAATAGAACTGAATAACTTTAGTCCGCCTCAGCACAGGTCAACCTAGTGAGAAGGACTGAATAAATTTAGTCCGCCTCAGCGCTGGTCAAGAAATTCATTTTACTATACATATATTCACTATCACATTTTGTATGTACAATGGTTAAATGGTTGCTAATATAAAAAATGATTGTGTACAGCCAGATTTTTTTTATCTGAATACCCATACGGGGATACGTATAAAAAAAAGGATGATGTAAAGCTAGCGTAAGGCTCGCATAAATAGATGTATGGTGTGTTGTACTGACCGACCCTGAGAACATGGTGTACATCGCCGTGAGCAGCTCCATGGCGGGCGCTGGGTGCAGGCGGGGGGCCCGGCGGGCCGCGGGGGCGGGGGGAGGGCGACGCCCCCTGCGAGCGCGCCGCCCCCAACTGGAAGGCGCTCGGGTGCACTCTCTGTAAACAATGGATCACTTATTACGTGTCTGATAAATTATAAAAACCGTCTCCGATCTCTGCTGGGTTGTAGGAAATCATCGGATAACTTCGCAAGGTTAGGCGATTTAAGGGAATATAACTACTAGCTTGACTTTAACCCCCTGCAAGCTATTATCGGGATTTATTTTTGGGGTACTCTTTAGCCAAAAAATAAATCACGATAATACTATTGTACACATTTACAAATCATGTAAGTTAGTTCAAAAATGTTTTTAGTTGCTGTCCGGTTATCAATAACTAAGGGCCAGTATTTCAGTTCTTTTTTAAACTCAGTTGAGAGATATTTACGTTTGTCAAGTTAGGTTTCCGAACAACCCAAGCTGACTTATAACATTCCTGAGTATAATGAAATACCGGCCCTAAATGTACCTAAACGGAATCTTAAATAATACATATAGCTTGCAGAGTGATTCTTCCCCTGATGATAGGAGGTAGTTTGTCAAAGGCCGACCAGAATACAGACTTTTGGAGTGTCAGTATTGTTTTACTGTAAGCTTATTAAATAAGCCAAGCGAATTAACTATTCTAAACAGTGAAGTTTACTTAGCGACTTCGTAATTTGGCAGTCGTGCGCCCAGACCTGGACTCTAGTTGGCCTGGAGTATAACCCATATAAGGGGAGGGCACCACGAGAACAATAAAAAATAACTTTAAATGAGACCTGCATTTGAGGTGAAAAAACCTGCACCATATAAAGTATTGGTAATATGGTTTTTGGAATTTACCTGTTAACGAAGGCTTTGTTGATCCTTTCCAATGCTTGATCTCTTCCTCCTGCGTTGGGTCTTCCCATGGGTGCCTCACGTCCACCTCATTACTCCTCCATTCCTCCCCCTGGTCTCTCCTCTCCTGTCCTACCTACTCCAACTGTCTCTCACTTCATCTTCTTGTCTTCAACCATTCTACTTGTGGAAATGGTAACACTGATTTATTATTTTTTCAATAATGACGAACATCAATCACAAAGAGCACATTTTTTTGCTTAGTTTTTAATTATTAGTTCACTGTGTTATTATTTATTACGTATTATTTGAATAATCCCTTTCTTCTGACTTTAACAATAAAAAGTAAATACGTTCAATGACAAAACAGAACAGTGACTTTACAGAACAAGAAGAAGAGTGAAGGAAAAAAAATCAGCACTTAACCAAACTCAATCGATTACTTTATCATGTTCTGTGTTGTCACTGATCTGTTTTGTTTTGTTACAGTTACCGTTGCAATAATACATACATTTTGGCTGTCGGTGATGTAATGCGTGTACATAAAATTTTCAGAATTGGACCTACTTATTGGAATTATTATAATTATAATGATAATACAAAATAATTTTTGCAATAAATAACATTATTATTTGTTATAATAGTATGTGCTCGAAAGATCTATTTCTTTTGTTCAAATGGTTGGCAGATACTTAGATGAATTAATAGAGTGCATATACATTACTGAGTCAACGCGCGTGGTTTCACTGAACTAAGTCCAGTGGACATTCTTTGAATGGCTGTGCTTTTCATAACCGATGCAACATTTTTGATTTGATTAGTATGTAACGTGTGTTGTATTTTTATAATGTCATTTTTTAATACTTTCAGCTTCACAAATCTCACAGTTATAATATCCCATATTTATTGGATAACCAAACCCTCCGCCACAGGTCACCCCAAGTGGTTCAAAAATCGGCGTTTTCCGTAGTTATTAATCATCTTAACGAAAGGTCGTATATCAAAAGCAGAAAATCTATTAGCTTACGCGACAAAAAACCCTTAAACGATGAGCTCGGGCATCGTGAAATTAGTACAACATTTTCACTCAAAAAAATTGAGGACAACGCAACTATTTAGCGTTACATAATTTATGTGATGAGGTGCAGAGCTTTTAAATATCCGGCGAGGGGAGCATATCAATTAAAAATTTAAAAACTTGGCGGTATACATTTCTTAAATAATAAAAGAAACCTCCAAATTCCACCCTCGCCTCGGGGTGTCAATTACCTCGCTTAGTATTTTTATGGTTATTGTTATTTTCTTAGTGTGATGTTTTAAAATTAACCGTTGAAGAAATGTTTCTTTGGAAGAAAATCTAACGATTTTACTGACTTTGTTAATTCTTTATTCATTTGAATGCAACATTAACTACTGTAATTGAGTAACTGAGTACTCCTATTCACTCACCAATGAACCTGTCGTCTTTAAAACGGAATTATCTAGACCTCAGCGTTTACCTTATCGACTCGAATCGTTAATAAGTCGTATAAAATACTTGGTTTCGTGCTACGTTTAAGTAAAGTATTCAGTAATCCTCGAAAAATCGTAATGTTATATTTCGCATTAGTCGAAGTACACTGGAAAATGCATTGTCAATTTGGAATCCACAGTATAAACTTTACACTTTACCTCCAAATTCAACAATAACTTTGAATGTACATTTCAAACTTTGCAGCAAGGGCGAGTAGCAGCAGTAACATCTATCCCAAATTAATAAAATTAATTAATCAAAAACAGCACGGTTTTATCAATGGAAGATCCACCGCAACTAACTTAACGGTATTTCAAAACTTCATTATACAATCATTTGCAGAAAATAAACAAGTCGACTGTATATATACAGACTTTTCAAAGGCATTCGACAAAGTATCCCATAAACTACTAATCCAAAAACTATTTGCTCTAGGAATAAGGGATAACATGCTAAAATGGTTTAGTAGCTATTTGTCAAATCATAAACTTTTCGTTAAAATAAAATCTTGGATGTCGAAAGCTTTCCAGGCTACCAGTGGCCTACCGCAAGGTAGTCACCTTGGCCCGGTTTTGTTCCTCATTTTCATCAATGATATAACCAATTGCTTCAACGATGTCGAGGTATTGCTCTTTGCAGATGACATCAAACTATACAAGAAAATAACTGATATAAATCATTGCCATATACCTACTACAGTCAAATATTAGTAAGTTTAGAGATTGGTGCGTTCAAAATAATTTATTTTAAAACCTTGACTTTCTTCAGAAACAAAAATCCTGTTTTATTCGAATATTCCATCAATAACATAGCTTTAGAAAGAGTCACGGAAATGAGAGATCTTGGAATTATTTTGGACGAAAAACTAAGTTTCACCAATCATATCCATCAAATTGTGAACAAAGGTATGAAAACACTAGGCTTCGTATTAAGAACAACTAAAAACATTAATTCTTTACAGGCCATTAAACTATTATACGTATCTCTAGTAAGAAGTCTAATTGAATATAACTCAGTAGTTTGGTCCCCATTTACAAAATTCACATTAACAACATTGAGCGAATACAAAAAAATTTCTACGTTTTATAAATTTTAAATTAAATATCCCTGTCGAAGACTTAAAATACAATTTCTTATTTAATACTCTAAAAATACATACATTAGAAGATAGACGTAAAATAAACGATTTAACGTTCTTATTCAAAATACTTAACTCTAAATTCGACTGTTGTGAACTCCTGCAACTTATAAACATACATACACCCACAGTAACAACACGACAAAAATACAATATTCTACAGCAGCACACATAAGCGTAACTACATTGCCCACTCTCCGATACAACGACTCCACACCATGGGAAATCATTACTTGGGTGATGTTGACATATTCAATACCAACTTGGCAAGTTTTGTGGATCATTTAAAACATTTATTTCAACAATACTCCTAAACACATCATGTAAACCTACAAATAGCTGTAATTTTCTGTTTTTGTTTCTTTGTTTGTATGACTTGTTGCATAGCTTCTATCAAATGTAATTTTATTCTTATTTTTTATGTTTCAAAGTATCTGTCAAATTAAAATTATACTACCAACCATATAAAAGCCCTCTGGGCGTTAAATAAATAAATAAACATACCTTTTAGACGTACACGAATACAGTGCTATTCCACGCGCTTAATTATAAAATAAATGCAGAATCTAATTCTCCAATTAACCGAGCTCTTCATACTCAAAATAAGAATTGTCTAAACTCAAACCGGTCGGTGGCCGAGTTGACATCGCGCTTGGGTCTCACTCGGGCGTAGTGTGTTCAATTCCTCGGCTGGCTAAGTCCTCCATCACAACACAAGCAACATTTTCAGCTTACTGTGGTGGTAGTAGGAGATTTTCAAATATTGTCAGGTTATTCGTAACCTGGGAATGTTTGTATTTCTTTGAAAAAAAAAAAAAACATTGATATATTTTCGGATTCACTGCCTAAATTCAAACGTGGCATCGTGTCAATAATATAAACGATTCAATGCGCATACATATACACACACACACACATTCACACATACATACACACACCCCTATATACTACACATGTCACCAGGTAATTAAGGAATATACATACCAATAACCAGACAACATATCATAGATATCCAATACGAAATATCTAATTCCTGTAAATAGTTTCATCACTGTAACTCATGTACTGTTTGTTTCTATATTTCAAATAAATAATTAATAAAGAGATAATAAATATTGGATACAGCAGAGTTAGAGTAGAGGATGCAAATCCAACAATACAATGCTTTTATTGCTTGAAATTTGATCACACTGCTATCAACTGCTTAAATAAGGACAAGAATGCTACGTGTCTACACAGCGCTATGGATCAATTAGAAAGACTGCCCAAACAAAAGCAAAGAAGAAAAATGTAACATTCGTTAATCCCAAAACGAAACACTTAAGTTGATGAATCATAAACAAACAGCATGTATTTAAAAAAAAGATGATCACTATTGCCCAAGAGCGTTTAAATTATGAATAGGTAAGAACTTTTAAATTCTTAAAATTAATAGCCTTCATACTCGTACCTAACACGATTCCAATTTTATTAATTTTAGGACAATATGTGTTTTGTTTCTGAAATATCCAATAACTTTAATATTACAAATTTTAAATAAAACAGAAGCATTATATTAACCTACTCTCAAAGTCTTAACGATTCATCAAAAATATACATGAATTATTTAATTATTACCCTTTTCTTTAAAACTTTAACGAAAAACATTAATTTGGTATTGGTGAATGATATTTTACAGTGGTTAACATTTTCAGAGTTGGCTAAAAATGTAATGAAGAAGACAAAAGGCAAAAACAAAGCATTGCATTATTAGGCAACTTTCAGTGTTGGCTAATAATGTAATGAAAAAGACAAAAGGCAAAAACAAAGCATTGCATTAGTCAACTTTCAGAGTTGGCTAATAATGTAATGAAAAAGACAAAAGACAAAAACAAACATTATTCTATTTTAAACGAAACTGATAATAAATTCAATATAAAACTGACGAATGACGGAATGCATTATTTAGATATAATCAGTAGTCGCGGGGGTTGGCAATGAGACAAGGGACAGCAACAGTTTTGTAATACACCCATCATTCAAATTTATCGGCCCCCGCGTTTTCTCTTAAATGTCTGTCGGAGGTGGATTAAATTACAGAGTAATTAAAATGTCACTTAATGTGATATTTATCTATATAAATAAAGTATATAATTTATCAACATTAGGATCGGAAGTGTTATTTTCAATTATGACTTATTTTTCTGACGTCCAACAAACTCATTTTTCTAATGACAGTAAACTATTTGAAAAATCCGCCAAGCTTTCAAACAAAGATCATAATATTTCAATCGCAAATATGACATGACTAAATGAACGTTGACGTGTTTTTCTAACGTCTGGAAGTGGCCATACTGTGAGAATCTCTAATACTGTAGAATATTCTCCGAACAGACGAAGTGTGTTCGTCAGACTTTTGACAGATTTAGTCTGACGGCCGCCAAAACATGACATTGCATAACGAACTGTTTGTTCCAGTTATTATTTTTTCCATTTATTTTTACATTTTGAAACGATGGGACTACTGTAGGTATTTAAGTTGTCGTTGTTTTATAATACAATTAGTAATTCAACGATTTCCATCACTAATTTCGACTAAAATCAATGATTGGTACCTACAGCTTCTTTTGGGGCCAAGATGTTTTTGAAATTTGTATTCCTGGTTTGAAAAATTAAATTTTGAAAAAGTGATCATAAAACCAAACATAATTAAATAACTAATTAATGACATTCTAAAATTGGAAAATACATCATTCCCATTTTCAGTGAATATAATGAATAATAAATTGACTTTATAGCTCGTATTTGTTGGGTAGTGTTCCGTGTTGCGCTACCTCCTTGTTTAGCCAACGTTTCAGATATTACAGTGTCTATGGGGCAGATATGTGATATGGTGCATTTCTTAAAATTGTTGTTGAATATTCATTTTTTTACTATATACAATAATTTTAAATATATTTGGCCCCCATTTTACAGTTAAATAATATGCAATAAAAATATAAAAAGTACTTTTTTTATTTTGGTACAATATTTTTTACATTTCAGAGTTATACAGTAATGTTGGGCTCACTGGGTGGCTTACCCGTGCTGAGGTAATAAAATAAAATAAACATGAGATGAAATAAAATACACATGAGATGAAATAAAATAAACATGAGATGAAATAAAATACACATTAGATGAAATAAAATAAACATGAGATGAAATAAAATACACATAAGATGAAATAAAATAAACATCAGATGAAATAAAATACACATTAGATGAAATAAAATTAACATGTGATGAAATAAAATAAAATACAATAATAAATGCGGTAATGATTTTTTTTAAATCGTTTTAAAAATTACGAGCATTTCATTCCGCCATGGCAATTATTATTTTTTATTGTAAAATAATTATATAAAAAATATTCAATGCATCGTAGTCGTCGTAAAAATAATGTCTTAATTTACATCTTGAAAATTATGTTTTCATAAAAGATCTTTATAGATATTCAAAAACACCTATCTTGTACTCATTATTATTTATTGAACAACTAATCTAACGTAATCCGTAATCCATCATTGGTTTAAATGTTCCGACGAGGCGTACCAGGCACACTACACTTTTCATATTGAAGCCAACAATACCAATGCAGAAAACAACTCAGTAATTACTCTCACAACATACACCCACTACGAAAAATTACTACATTTAGACATCTTTCAAATATTCCTTTCTAACATACAAAACTAACTTATTAAATTTCTTAGCGTGACATATTTCAAAAATACTTTCACTTCATTTTTCAAAACTTCTATGTATTAACAGTCAATTACAATTCGCGAGCATATTATAATTCTTGATTTCAATTGTTTTTTTTACTCTCCATACACTTTCTTCCTTTTATAACTATTACCTTCCATTAATTAAATTTCTTCCATTAATTACAATTTAAATTCATTGATTTTAACTTAAAATCATTAGTTAAGTTTTCAGAACAATCTCAGGCGAAATTACGTAATGATATTTTATGGACATACGTAATAGGTACTACAACTATGTAATAACGAAAAATATCCTTAACTGTATCTTATTGTACTGTGTATGTTTTAGTAAATAAATACATTATTACTTGAATGTACATTAACTAGTATTGTACCTGCTTATATTGTCCGTATTCGGCCTGTTATTCGATGTAACATGCACTCAATTTTAAATTATAAATCTGTTTTTCACCAAAATACGTCTTTAGGGACCTATCAATTCAAATTGGATGGAAAGTATTCGCACTGCTAAATCTTCTCTGCCTATCCTCATAGGACCTACTTAAATAGATTCAAACACAATATAAGTGTGGGTTTGTTTGGAAGAAAAATATTTTTTTATTCTAAAACTGTCGATGTCGTTTACAAGAAAATTAAAAAAAAAATGTAATTGCTTTCGGAATCTCGAAACGCAGTTTCTTTTCCATAAAACCCTTTTTGAATGGCCGGTAACGTACCAACTTTAGTGTGTACTAGGCACAGGTTCCCAAACTGTGGGATTTAAACCTTATTATATTATATAAAGAAATAACCTCCTTAAACGACTGTCAAGTTCTTCAATCTAATATAGACATGCTAAATAACTGGTGTTCAAAAAAAAAATTATATTTAAATGTAGAAAAATGCAAAATTTTGACACATGTAAAATATCAACATTTTATATACATACATCTCATTCCAACTATAGTTTTCACTCTCCAATACAACGTTTGCACAGTCTTGGTAACAAATACTTAAACAATATAAATGTATTTGACAATAATTTGAACTTGGCAAACTTTAAACGGAGTATGTGCGAACTATTTGTACCTAATTTGTAAACTATTGTTTTACTTTCTTATTATCATTATGGTTGATTTGGAGGATTTTGGCAGATTTTCTATTTTTCGTCTCACTTATTTGTACTGTATCCATACCTATATTTTTTAAACTCTTATATTTTATGTAACTTATTTTGTCAACTCTGATATTTTTTTATGTAACCTATATTTTGTTAACACTGATTTTTTCAAAAGTAATCTATATAATTAAAAAAATAAAGATGTAGATTTAAATAAAATAAAAATTATATTGATGGCGAAGAGTTTTTAAATAATTTGTGTAGTAATTCACCTTTTAAACAAACATTTTTATAAATCAACCAAAAATATTTTTATTTGAAACCGCACAAGAGTCCCAACTGCCAGTGAGACAACGGCATCCCAGATTGGGGTATGTTTTGAGGCTGAAGGTAGTGGGGAGGGGAAGGAGATGTGAAAGAGGAAGGTGGGGAAATACCTGTCTATTCAGATCTGGCCAACAAATACGGCCAAAGCCATTTAAACGTTTCAATAAGCGATACTGAGAGTATCCACTCTGGAACATGCCGCGAATATACTTTATATTATTTTAAAAATAAATGGTGAAATAACGCAAATTAATCAAATAAAATTAACTTGCGCACGCTGGGATTTCAACCCGTTAACTTCGTAAACAAAAATTCGAATTTAAAAAATATTCAGGGTATCCGGGTATATCGATATCTACATCATGGTAGAATTAAAAATAAAAATAACATTTTTCGAAATTTCAACTTATTTTTCGCGTATAAAAATACTTTTCCATCGAAGAATAATTATTTTCCATTAAAAAAATTTAATTTTTTTAGTTAAAACTTACATTTAAACCATTAGAATTTCGAAAAAAATCGTTAATCTTTTTTAATTTTACTATCATGTAGAATCGCCCCTTGAAGGTAGCGCACTTTACCCCTGGACAACTGTATATGGACGCTAAACTATTTAATATATTTTTTCAATGTTAATATAACGATTACCTCTAATATAAAGATTGTTTGAAAGCGCTTTTCGAGTTTGTAACGCTACTTGACAGGTATAGCTTTTGTTTTGTATAGCAGATGGCCAACTTTTTCTTCTTTATTTTCCACTATTTATCTCTTTCCGCATCACAAAATTTCCTATAAAGGAGCTTTCGGTAGAATGTTGATTGGCACGGCTTTAGCCGTGTTTGGTGACCATGTCTGAATTGCTTTTGCCTCCGACTGGCTCCAGACAATTAGGTACGCAGTAATCGCATATTTATTTTGGGAGCCACTGAAATGACCTCCCAGATAGTTGCCAGCCTAAATATTTTACACTAGAAATACCTCGGGAATTGTTCATTTATTTTTCATAAGACAGTAACAAATATATTTTGGCAAGGTACAGATTCAAATGACAACCAACATCCAGTTCCAAATATATACTGAATTTGTACGCGCAGGTTTAAATAAGTAGCAGTAAGCTAGCAGTCCACAATGGAGTGCTGATATCAACCCTGACGTATGTCAGTGAAGCATGGAACTGAGAGAGAAAGGATGAAATTAGACAGAATGATGTACAAATTTGATATCTGAGGTGTATGTGTGCTGAAACTTTTCATGACTGTGTAAAAATGAAGAGATTCGGAAAGAATGTGGAAGCGTAGTGGTTAATAATATAAAGAAATGAACGCTATGATGGTTTGGCCTGTAGAGCGGATAAAATAAGAAAGGAGATTAGGTGTATGACGCGAATGTTAATGGTAGAAGATGTCGGAGACGCTCGAGAAAGACGGCTGGATCAAGAGAACCGAACACTTCATTGGACCAAACAGAAGGGTATACGTATACACGATGTATGAATATGAGTATAGAAAGGAGTGTGTGCTAAGACCGAGTTGTTTGGCATCCATCCTCTCCGCCTACCCCTGCGGGGAAACGGCCTGATGGATAGTTATTTACAATTTCCTGACAACATTACACTTTGCGAATATATTTAAAAAAACAACTTAATGTTTGGGTAATAAAGTGGAGGATAGTTTTACTATCGCCCGACGATAACCTACTTTTAATTCAGCTGAGACTGAGTTGTGTAGTGGCGTATCCTTTCTGCCTATCCCTGCGGGGAAACGGCGTATTGCTTAGTTAGTAACGTAGTAGAGCCGTGTTGGATTCAGTGTGGTGCAGATGATGCACTTGCTAGATCCGTATGCACGTGCTAACTCTCGGTGGGTGGTGTTTGGTGGGCGGTGCGGCACCCGCCCTCCCTGTCTCCAGAGACACCGACTGCCGCATCAGAGAACTTTGAGGAAAAGGCTGCAACCTAGACATATCTGTGACCAGCTGTAAAATGCTTATTGTAGGATAATTTGTATGTATGTTATATGATAAACAGTGACTTCAGCGCCCTTGATAATTTGTATGTCTGTTATATGATATACAATAACTTCAGCGCACTTGAGGTGATTTTTCACAAAATTACGCCATACAAATCAGTTATTATATTTTTATTTTTATTTTATAAATAAGGCTGTTTCTAATTAAAAAAAAAATAAACCCACATTATAATATTAAATGGATTAAACAACAAAAAGACAATATTACCAAAATTCTATAACATAAAAGAATAAAACATATACACGCAACACAAAAAATATATTAAACACGAAACAAGCACAAACACATAAATCATTATAAATGCCGATTTACATTCTCTTTTAATATTTTTCTTTCAGTGTGATAATTATATTTTAATTCTTAACCTTTATTTTTAGTTTAAATTTATCTTTATTTTAATGTTGTTTTTCTTTTTTTTAAATGTATAAATTCTTATAGTATAAAATGGGGGCCTCAGAACGGGTAAACAACCCAGTGAGGCCAACATTACTGAATTAGAATATGAAAATTGTAAAATAATGTATCAACAATAAAAAAAATATATATATATATATATATATATATATATATATATATATATATATATATATATAATACCAGATTATACTAATTTCGGTTTTCTGTCATGCGCATTATTCCCGTGTGAAATTATTTACATTCAATAAGCTCAAATTTTCTTTGAATTTAAGTGTCAATTTCAAAATTGGAATCGGTTGTGTGAAGAATTCGTCCAAGCGACAAAGAAGATAAATAAACCTAACTTACCTATAATCAGAAAATTTATTTATTTTTATTAACCAATAAATAATTCTATATTTGAAATTTGTACTTCTTTTGTTAAAATTTTGTTTAGATTTCTTGATTTTTCAAGATTACTAACAGTGTTTATTCGAAGAAATATGTTTCGACAATAACTGGATATATTCAATTTGTCACTTTAAAAATGCAAAAGTTTGTTGCTGGGGTAGTTAAGTGTACAAAAAATATTTTTTTTAAAACACTGCATGCAAGTAATATAATTGTTATATTATAATAATTCTATTTTTGAAATTTGTACTTCTTTTGTTAAAATTTTGTTTAGATTTTTCAAGATTACCAACAGTGTTTATTCGAAGAAATATGTTTCGACAATAACTGGACATCTTAAATTTGTCACTTTAAAAATGCAAAAGTTTGTTGCTGGGGTAGTTAAGTGTACAAAAAATATTTTTTAAAAACACTGCATGCAAGTAATATAATTGTTTATAATTTTATAAAAAATATTCCTATGTAAAAGTCTCTTAAACGGCTTTCCGAAAATATATACATGGTCACGGAATTGAACTAACTAATGAACTAGTAAGTAATGGAATATTATATAAACACACTGCCTTTTTATATGAATAAAAATTAATTTGAAATACTTTGTTTTAAGGGACGTATTTGACTTGTTATTGTTATTGACAGTGATTCCTGACATTATAAATTAAAAAAAAAAAAACATCAAAAATGTCACCGGAGACTAAAATTTCACTATTATTGTTTACTGCAAATAATGCAAGGAAAAACTCGTTAAAGTCAAGAGTCAAATACGTTTCTTAACACCCTGTGTATCTGTATTTCGACAGTTGTATTTATCGGACTAAATAAATTTGCATGTTAAAATATATTCTATAACACATAGCTATGAAAAACCATTAAAAATCATGGGTACCGCCGCCTCGGCAACCATTTATTGGAAAACCAAGGATTCACCCCAAGAGGTTTGCTACTCTGGTGACTCCGGTGAAGCAGGGGTGCCCGGGTTTATGGGGTGAGGTTTGTCTAGGTCTTGGTGGCGAATTCGTTTGAGTGGGATCGGGAGAGACTGGTTGAGGGAGACCCTTTGACCTCTCTAGCCGAACTCTCTTTGCAGGGTGGGATTTATACATCTGTCACTCGTGGATACATTGACCCCCAGATTCCTACCCACCCCTCATACCTTTTCCTTCCCAGAACTTCCCCGCCTTCGTGTCCGTAAAAAGACCCTTCACACAGATCCCCAAAGAAAACTTTGCGAAAATGCCCATATGCAGTAGTATGCGTGAAAGATGTTGGCGACACGTTTATGCACGTGGTCTATCTCCCTTGTTTCTATTATGTATCTATGAGTTCATTGTCTAAACACATGACCTTCCACAAATCTGACTTGTTTATTATCATCGTAACCTATTTATTGCGTCGCGCGTCGTCATTACTGTTACTGTAGACTTCTGCAATCTGCCAGAGTTTTCATTTTTAACTTGAACACGTGTCCGTCAATTAATCAGCTTTTGTTCTGGCGTGTTTCGATTTTAAATTGTCTCGGAAACAATGGCCGCCGTTTCGGATGACAGGGAAGTTTTATTTAGAAGCGATTCTAATATAAATATTTATTATTTGTTTCAGAAAGACGATTGTGAAACTCAAATAGTGTTCATTATCTTTATTGCCGACCATTGTGATGCGGGCTTCTGACTTTAATTGTAAAAATATATATTACCAGCGCAGACTCGTAAAAAATCACGGGATAATTTGAATTCTTTACAAATCAGTTCCAATATTAAAAATGAGAATGTTATATTATGTTTATGCATACCTTATTTATTGCTCTTCTGAATTCTTCCGTTTGGCTAGTCTGGCTTGGGTTGGGACTTTTGTAAGGTATTCACATTTAAAAAAAATAATAATTTACATGGTCATACAATACACCATAATATCGAGGTGATTATTAATTATCATTGAATATATTATTAAAAGTAGTTTTTATAATCTGAACCTAAATAATAACATATTATATTACTGTGCGCTACAAGTAGTTAGCTAGTTACCATACCAGGAATTATTTGAATGACACAATGTCTGCAAGAGGCTAGAGGAGGACATTGACATAAAGTGAATGCAGGTAATTCAATTAACCGACTTGATTGCAGTTGTACTAATAAGAACTTGCTGCTGTTTTAAATGAATTCTGACAACGACCCGACCTAGCAATGAAAACGGTACAATTTATCAGAATATATACACGGTATCCGAAAACTAGTGGGAAACTGTTGAATATAAATAACGCAGAGAATGGAAAAGATTTTTATTAGAATCTGATTATTAGAATTTTGGCAATTAAAAAATTTAAAAAAGACAGCGGATCGGAAACCGTGACGATAGTTTTTTTTCAAATTTGACCCAATTAAAACCACTAACGAATGATTTTTGACATATTATGTCAAGATTGCAAAACATGTTAAACGATCGCTGCCATAATGTGACAAACCTTCCCGAGATCTGCAGTTTGCGTTAGTAGAAAGCTGAGATAATTATTTCCCATTTTGTAGTATTAAATTTCATAATTTAGTGCATTCAATTTTGACATTGCGCGAACCCAATTCTAATATTCTATAAAACATTTTTTTATACAATATTGTAGAACAGCTGTTTTCGATTAAAAATTAAGTCTTCTAATAATATTAGAAGACTAGGATATATTTGTATATTTAATTATCAAGTAGGCCATACACAACCTACAAAAATAGAAAATATTCCATGTAAACCCGAATAAGTACCACGTACGGCAATATCAAAGAAACTAACACGTACAATTCGCGCGTTTATAAAGTTTACGATTTTTTTATAAATCCTAAAAATACGGCATGAACGGAAACATATAGGTAAATTCACTATCTATATAGCACTATAATCATTTTGTGCATCTCCATATTAAAATTCAGAGGGACTCTTTTAAAGAATTCTTTTAAGGAGGGCGAAGAGTTTACAAAACGAGGGCTTGAATCTGATAGTATTATTATCCTAATGACTGAACAGTTTAGGATTGTTGTAAACGGAAGTGCTGCCCTCTGTTATTTTTAAAAAGAACCGCCGAAGTTTTCAAACCGCGGCAGCGGGGTTTTATCTGCTAGTTTCAATTATTAACGTGATCGTTCGAGTAGTTAACGATATTACAAATAATATATGTTAGTAAGATATACAAATCTTAGACAGGATATCTATGGATTGGTTTTATTTACCTGGGTAGGTCCCATCTAAAAGACTGTCAACGTTTTGTACATCACACCACTGATTCTGTCAAGAAAGCACCGGAAGCCAAGAAGCCCTCAGAAAGAAGTGTTTACTCTATTAAGTAGCGAGTGTTATCCCGAATCGCTTCTAAAGGTTAATATCTTCCTTTGTGAAAACCTTCCGCCACTAATGTCATTCTTTCCGCCGCCTGAGCAGCAGACACAATGTGGCCGGGCTTCACTGGCTCCACTCGCTCCACTGGCTCGACCCATTACCCACACACAAATCATTAGGGGCGCGGGCGGTAAGATGGAAAACCTAATCATATAAATATGTTGGATATCTAAAAATTTAGATTTCCAACTTATTTACTCTGCAAGAAATGTAACGTCATGAATGTAAAACAGTTTACAGCGTTAAAACGCTCGTATCTCGAAACTTTGGGGTGTGATTATTTATAAAAAACCTTAAAAAATAGTTAAACGTTAAACATTAGTGTCCAAGTATTTTAATAATTATTTCTTCCCTCTCGGTCAGCTATTCTATTTAAGATTTGTAATGTCGGAATGTCATTTTGTTATCCGAATACGTGCGTTGGACAAATTTTATAACAATTTTTTTTGATAATTAGAAGTAGTTTGCAAAACTTTACTAGGATTATCGTGATTTTTTCAATGAAAAACAAAGTTTCGCGGCATGAGCGTGGAACAAGGTGTACCTTTATCTCGCAGATACTTTAATTTTGTTAACGCATTATTAAACAGAATATTCGAGTTTGATCTGGTTTGAATTTTGTGGCAATTCAAACTTAATCTTATTTTGATCAAACAAATTATTTGTATCTGGCTGCATTTATATTTAACAGCCTTCGAGAATATATCAACTCGTCTAATTCCTTATTTATTTTTTAAAAGATTGTGAACCTCTGGAAAACCGTTCGTACACCAGTGACAAGAATTTTTTCCGCCGACACCGTTCATGCGCTGCTGGCATTGGAATTTCGCCCGAGCTGGAATTTTTTGATACACGATTTAAATATGAGTACCATGAGAAAGTGCATACAATTTTTTAACAGAATCACTTGCACTTACAAAGTGGAGGTCTGGCTTTCGAAAGGTTAAAAGTTTGTGTTAGGCGAGGATTGTCATACTTTTTTTCATCTTTGTCCTTCTTAAATTGATAGCATAATAATATGTCACATTCAAAAATAACACGTCGCCACTCAACATATTTACTACATTATAATGAGTTCACATATCTTCGGCTTTAGTACCTACCCATTTGTAACAGTACATTTTTGTTATTTTTTAAAAAATTATTAACACAGGCTAGTGGAAGTGAGATTAAATATTAAAATACAAAAAAATATTACCACGACGAGAAGAAACAATAAATTAGTATGTACATGCGTCTGTTACAACCGTTTACAGAAGATATAGATCAATAATAACCACGGTCACATCGAACACACAGCGGAATTTTATCGATATTGCTAGCTCACCCGACACTGCTTAGTAAATATATCGCTAATTATACCAATGTCGGGAGGAAAATCAGCTTAGATGAAAATCTTCCAAGCTTTTTTTCTCTAGTTCAAATCCTTCTCCGTTTAAAAAAGCTAAATATTTCGAGTGTCAGGCCCTAAAACCGACCTAGTAGTTTGATGGGGGAGGGTGTTCACTGCTAAATATTTAATTCAAAAGGTAGCCACAGGTCGATACTTGTTGAGAATCTATGATTCACCCAAATTCTATAACTTCACTTTGGGAAAATAAGGTCGAAATAATTAAGATCATTTTTATCTAAATTATTCATGATTTACAAAAACAATTTTAAAAAATTATTACTTTTTCGTTATTTTTTATCGTTACCGGTTTCAGCCTGTCACGGCAATCTTCAACTAGGTGAACAATAATTGTATTTAAATAATTATATACTGATTTGACATACCTACTGTGGGCGTGATAGGTAACAATATCAAGAATAGAAATATTAATTCTTTGTAAGGTTCGTTTGCTGCTTGGAAAAAGTTTTCTTAAAAATGAAATATATTTTCAACATATGAAAATACATTGCATACGATATGTCGAATTTCTGACACCTTTCGTGGACTACAAATAATGCATATCAATTTCATACCAAGTAACAATTTTGTTAGATGTTTCTTCAAATAATGTTCCACGGCGCATTTCATATTTACTTGTCACGTATTTATTTCATCGCCTCGTTTGGTCTGGTGGGGGGTGGGGGGTGCGGGGAGGGGATCGCCATTATGTTTGTCCGTACAACAACCATCATTACCAACACCAACATCAACACCAACACTAACACCAACACCGTTTCTAGACATATCTATTTCGAGCGAAATTTCAACTGCAGTAAGGTCGACCTGGATGCAATATTGAAACGTGTGTCTTTGATGCTTTCAATGGGGTTTATTTTTTTTCCATCAATATCGCACAAGAGTTCCAATTGTCCGCAGCCAGTGGGACTATATCACCACAAAATTTTATAAGGCCAAAGGGAAGGAGACGGGAAATAAAAACGAGAAAAGTTGGGAAGTATCTGGCCATTCAGATCTAATCACCAAATACTGTTAAAGCCATTTCAAGCAATGTTTCGATTGTGAATGCTGATCTTCCATCGGACGAGTATCTTCCAGTCCGGAATGTGCCGCAAATAAGGCATGAGTTAAATCACATTATTCAACGTGCACAATTCGTATAGTTGAGCATCGAATAAGGAAGAAAACAAGAATTGTGATGTGGGCGTTTTTCGTGATTCAAAAGCCAGACTATTCTTGGCTTAAATTTAAGAAAACAAAAATATGTTTCTTCTTCTTCATAAAAATTTTATTTCGATGAAAAGTGTAAAAGAGACGCAAATGGGCCAGAAATAAAAGGTACTGAGTCAGTTTCCATTCAAATCTATAGGGAAGGCATTTCTGGCGATCTTCTTTATAATACAGGTAAAATAGTGCAAACCCTCTAAGGGAAAGGGGAATTTTCTAAAAAATAGATTTTTACAAACGAGGGGGTTAATTCTTGTAATTTTCATGTTTCATTACAAAAAATAGATGTTTACAAACGAGGGGGTTAATTCTTGTAATTTTCATGTTTCATTACTAAAAAATAGAGGTTTATTTATTTATTTATATATATAATTTGTACATTTATTTATAACAATTACAGGTAATATAGCCTAAGACGTTATAATTGTACCATTTATGCAGTGTATATGCAATGCCAAAAATCTCGCAAATGCGCTATAGGACACAAAAAATAAATCTATTTTTTTTTATCTACTGCATTCAAAAAGCACGTAGCTCTCCCCACAGGTGAGTACATAAATAAATTAGTGCGGCTTGCTCTACTATATAGAAGATTGTGATGACGTCCTCGAGAGTGAGACTCTGGTACAAAAAAATTTAGTATGGGCCAGTATCTCATTATTAGATAAGTGACCGTTTATAAGTTGAAAAAAATATTTAAGCAAAGCAATACCTCTACGTGTCTCTAGGGAGTGGTAATTGGTCATGCCTAATATATAAATCGATGGGTAAAGTAAAAAATAAAAATAAAAATCGTTTACAACGAGGGGGTTAATTCCTGTAATTTTAATGTTTCATTACTAAAAAATAGATGTTTACAAACGAGGGGGTTAATTCCTGTAATTTTAATATTTCATTACTAAAAAATAAATTTTTACAAACGAGGGGGTTAATTCTCGTAATTTTCATGTTTCATTACAAAAATAGATGTTTACAAACGAGGGGGTTAATTCTTGTAATTTTCATGTTTCATTACTAAAAAATAGATGTTTCCAAACGAGGGGGTTAATTCTTGTAATTTTAATGTTTCATTACTACTCAAGAACAATGTCAGAATTTACCCCGACTCAACACCGGCGCAACAAAAATTTCTAAGCGATCTAAGGGTTCAGCTGGAGAAAAGGAAAGAAAATGGTGAAGATGTCACCATAAAATACATTAACTCCACCCCCCGAATCGTGCCGAATCGACCAAAAAACTAGGAAGTTACAAAAATATTCAAGCAATCCCACCTAACCGAACCAGGACTATAAAAATCTATTATCAAAACATCCGCGGACTGCGATCAAAACTCGATGACTTACAAGCAGCTCTACCTTCTCATCATCATGACATCATTATACTTACGGAAACCTGGCCAAACTCGGAAATCAATTCGACTGAACTCGGTCTTACTAATTACAAAGTATTTCGTTGCGACAGAAACGTCAGATCAAGTTCCAAGTCAAGAGGTGGAGGAGTTTTAATTGCAATAAAACAGAAGTTGTCAGCAAGAAAATTAACCACGAAACACAATAACATCGAACATCTTTTTGTGCAAATAACGACTCCTCTCGAGAAAATTATATTTGGAACGGCCTATCTACCACCACTTTCTGACCCTCAGTCATATAAAAACCACTGCGAAGACATCGAAACAATTTCATCAAAATATCCTCACTCGAAAATTGTTATTCGTGGGGATTATAACTTACCAAACTTAATATGGAAAGCAAATAACTGTGGTCTCATCATAAACGAAAGTGAAAACGATCGTGCACGTGAAATTTTGGACATGGTAAACTTTCTAAACTTTCATCAACATAATTTTATATATAACAGTAACAATCGCTCTGAACTGAACTCTCAAATGATCCACTTCTACCTATAGATAATCATCATCCTCCCCTATACATTAAATTAAATATGACATGTGATAATGAAAGGAAACCTTCACAAAGCGTCCTAAACTTTGAACGAGCCGACTTCGACTCAATTACCTGCTATCACTCAAATACAGACTGGTCTTTTTTATCCGATGAAAGCGTTGATGAATCGTTAGATAAACTTTATTTATATTTTTCTAATACTATTGAATCCTATGTACCCTTTTACACACCGAGAAGCTATAACTACCCGATTTGGTTTTCATCAGAGCTTACAGCCTCTCTTCAGCAAAAAAAGAGTCAACACAAAAAATTCAAACAAAGTAAATCCATAAATGATTATATAATCTTTAGCGAAACTAGGAAAAAATGTAAAGATCTTTCCAAACAATGTTACAAAATGTACATAACCTATGTCGAGGACACTGTATTTAAATCCAAAAACCTTTGGAAATTTCTTAAAAAAATGAACAATGAAAACACAGACTACCCGCCAATAATGCAAATGAATGGAATCAGTGCAAACAATACACAGAATATTGTAAACCTTTTTTCAGACTTCTTCAAAAATGTATATGATGAAGACACTCCAGATGATAAAATACCCGAATACAAATTTAATATGACCACAAACTTAACAAACTGCCAAATCACACAAAAGTGTTGCGAACAAAAATTACTTTCCTTAGACACTGACAAATCCGCTGGCCCAGACAACATTCCACAAATATTCCTCAAAAAATGCTCTAATAAATTATCTAAACCACTCACATTACTATTTAACCGTCTCTTGTTCCTTGGACATTTTCCAGACCGCTGGAAATCTAGCTTCATTACACCGATCTACAAAAAAGGAGACGATACTGACATAGCTAATTATCGCCCCATTTGTAAACAGTCAGTACTGCCAAAGCTTTTTGAATCATTGGTCCTTGATGAAATCTATCCCAAATTAATAAAATTAATTAATCAAAAACAGCACGGTTTTATCAAAGGAAGATCCACCGTAACTAACTTAACGGTATTTCAAAACTTCACTATGCAATCATTTGCAGAAAATAAACAAGTCGACTGTATATATACAGACTTTTCGAAGGCATTCGACAAAGTATCCCATAAACTACTAATCCAAAAACTATTTGCTCTAGGAATAAGGGATAACATGCTAAAATGGTTTAGTAGCTATTTGTCAAATCATAAACTTTTCGTTAAAATAAAATCTTGGATGTCGAAAGCTTTCCGGGCTACCAGTGGCCTACCGCAAGGTAGTCACCTTGGCCCGGTTTTGTTCCTCATTTTCATCAATGATATAACCAATTGCTTCAACGATGTCGAGTTATTGCTCTTTGCAGATGACATCAAACTATACAAGAAAATAACTGACATAAATCATTGCCATATACTACAGTCAAATATTAGTAAGCTTAGAGATTGGTGCGTTCAAAATAATTTATTTTTAAATGTAGTAAAGTGCAAAACCTTGACTTTCTTCAGAAACAAAAATCCTGTTTTATTCGAATATTCCATCAATAACATAGCTTTATAAAGAGTCACGGAAATGAGAGATCTTGGAATTATTTTGGACGAAAAACTAAGTTTCACCAATCATATCCATCAAATTGTGAACAAAGATATGAAAACACTAGGCTTCGTATTAAGAACAACGAAAAACTTTAATTCTTTACAAGCCATTAAACTATTATACGTATCTCTAGTAAGAAGTCTAATTGAATATAACACAGTAGTTTGGTCTCCATTTTACAAAATTCACACTAACAACATTGAGCGAATACAAAAAAAATTTCTACGTTTTATAAATTTTAAATTGAATATCCCTGTCGAAGACTTAAAATACAATTTCTTATTAAATACTTTAAAAATACATACATTTGAAGATAGACGTAAAATAAACGATTTAACGTTCTTATTCAAAATACTTAACTCTAAATTCGACTGTTGTGAACTCCTGCAACTTATAAACATACATACACCCACAGTAACAACACGACAAAATACAATATTCTACAGCAGCACACATAAGCGTAACTACATTGCCCACTCTCCGATACAACGACTTCACACCATGGGAAATCATTACTTGGGTGATGTTGACATATTCAATACCAACTTGGCAAGTTTTGTGGATCATTTAAAACATTTATTTCAACAATACTCCTAAACACATCATGTAAACCTACAAATAGCTGTAATTTTCTGTTTTTATTTCTTGTGTTTGTATGACTTGTTGCATAGCTTTTATCAAATGTAATTTTATTCTTATTTTTTATGTTTCAAAGTATCTGTCAAATTAAAATTATACTACCAACCATGTAAAAGCCCTCTGGGCGTTAAATAAATAAATAAATTACTAAAAAATAAATGTTTACAAACGAGGGGGTTAATTCCTGTAATTTTAATGTTTCATTACTAAAAAATAGATGTTTCCAAACGAGGGGGTTAATTCTAATAATTTTCATGTTTCAGTACTAAAAAAATAGATGATTACAAACGAGGAGGTTAATTCTTGTAATTTTCATGTTTCATTACTAAAAAATAGATGTTTCCAAACGAGGGGTTAATTCTAATAATTTTCATGTTTCATTACTAAAAAATAGATGTTTCCAAACGAGGGGGTTAATTCTAATAATTTTCATGTTTTATTACTAAAAATATAGATGATTACAAACGAGGGGGTTAATTCTTTTAAATTTCATGTTTTCATTTCTAAAAAATAGATGTTTCCAAACGAGGGGGTTAATTCTAATAATTTTCATGTTTCATTACTAAAAAATAGATGTTTCCAAACGAGGGGGTTAATTCTAATAATTTTCATGTTTCATTACTAAAAATATAGATGATTACAAACGAGGGGGTTAATTCTTTTAAATTTCATGTTTTCATTACTAAAAAATAGATTTTTCCAAACGAGAAGGTTAATTCTAATAATTTTCATGTTTCACTATCAACTTGGGAGTGGTTTCATTGGATTCAGCGCGAATGAAAACCCAGTAAACGATACCCCACTTGACTTAGTTTGTAAATGTGTATTTTTTTTAATTCCCACCTTTCCCAGTTTTTCCAATGCTTTTTTTGGGACAGACAGACATACTGCCACGATAAATGTATGGCTACAGTTTCTTGAATGCACCAATTTTGTCATTATTTATAAAACCCTATTTTACGTGTAGTTACTATTATTCTATGTAGACCGCTCAGTTGCAAATGGTAATGACATTACAAACAAAAACAGTTTTAATAAAATCAAGATATTCCTCCCCGATTCCTTTTGTGGAAATCATTATTCCAGTCCACTTCCAATTAAAAAGCACCAAACATTTAGGACGTGCCGGGACTAACTTGTCGCCTTTTTGTGGGTCGCCCTTCACATAATCATAAATTAATATTAACATAATGCGGTATTTCCAACCTTTATAAATAATTCCTGGGAAACTTCTCAGCCAAGATGGCCTTAAGTACGGAGTTTGCTGGCTTCAATATTTAACAACGATAGATAAATCCGATGTTTTAACTTACTGAGCAACCTTTTTGGTTTGATTTGCAACAAACAAAAATATATTAATTAATTGGTATAGGGCAAGATGCATAAAAAATTGTTAAGAATTGTTTTTAATATGTCCATATTGTAGATATCTGATAAGTAAAGTAGTCATAATATATCTGCGTGATAGCTGTTTCGCCTTTTGAAGGCCGTGCTCTTAAAATATTTTTGTTGGTTTCGCTATTTCTTATTTTTTAATTAACTCCACACAGTAGGCCCTGAGGAAAATAATTTCCCTTAGGGCTTATGTCATCTTATGAGAGGAAGGAGTGGAGAGAAGTCTCTTCAAGAACCATGTTGTAGGAGGGAGGGAACACAGAGGCCGGCAAATCGTTGAAGCGATCCGTTCTAATGAGACAAATGTCAACCGTGGACATATGTTGGGCACGCGTTCGGCGGATTACCCGACTATGCACCGGTGCCAAAGGGACCAATGGCACTAGTTCCTCGGAGCATTTTCTATTTTAATACCGTTAGATCAGGGACAGCATACATAACCTGCGCCTATGCTCTAAGATAGAGGAAACTATCACACGGACCACCTATTTCTGCTCAGAGTGAAGTGTTTTTTAGGTATTTTGGTGCTCCAGACCAGAGGTGGCTGCCAAATTCAAAAGTGGCGGGGCACGAGTTGTACAGGGTCAGTTGTGATGTACCTACTATCTGCAGAATCTGCGGGCCAGCCAGGCTAGCTTGACTCTGGCTTTGATGGAGCCCCCGTACCTGAGCCCATAAGCTGAGAGGATAAGTATGACTGATATAAAATAATTATACAAGAAAGTAAAAATAAAATGTAATGGGTGTAAAACGGGAAGTAATATAAAATAATAAATATAATTCAATAGGTGCATAACGAGAAGTAATATAAAAGAATCAATATAATTTAATAGGTGTATAACGGGAAGTAATAAAAAATAATAAATATAATTCAGTAGGTGCATAACGAGAAGTAATATAAAAGAATCAATATAATTTAATAGGTGTATAACGGGAAGTAATAAAAAATAATAAATATAATTCAGTAGGTGCATAACGAGAAGTAATATAGAAGAATCAATATAATTTAATAGGTGTATAACGGGAAGTAATAAAAAATAATAAATATAATTCAGTAGGTGCATAACGAGAAGTAATATAAAAGAATCAATACAATTCAACAGGTGTATAACGGGAAGTAATGTAAAAGAATCAATACAATTTAATAGGTGCATAACGGGAAGTAATTTAAAAGTATAAATATAATTTAATACTTTCAGCTATGGAACTAACTTTCATTTACACATTCAGAGTTAATAGGTTCACAAAATAACTAAATTCTACTAGATGAAAAAATAATTTCATTGTAATAAAAAATAATAACGTCTGAGTATTAATCATAATGCCAGGAACCAGCGGGACTACGGCAACCTCAGAATGGGGATTGCTGGGATATGGAAGAGGGGGAGGTTTGGAAGTGATGAAGTATAAATTAATGATAATGGCATTTAATTTTTTTAGGTAGTCCTACAAAATACGACCAATACGTATTTACACTAAAAAATTAATAAACATGAATGTGTATTTAATATTTTGGTAAATATAGTAAAAAAATATAAATACACGCATTTATTTATTAATGCTTTGAAGGCTTTTACATGTATACATTTTTATAGGTAAGTTGTTCAGGAGTACAATAATATGTACATAACATAATAAACTGAGTATGAGCAATATAAGCAGGAACAATACCGGTTATCATAGAGAGTCCTGTTGTAGGAAGGAGTTCAATAATTGTATATCATACCAGAGTACTCAGGGTACAATGGAAGTAGTTACACAGCAATGTGATAAAATTGATATTTATAAAAACAAACATGAACAGTTTGTTTTAAAGCATATTTGCATTTAATAAAAAAAAAATTCGAAAAACTTACCCTAAAATTATTTTTTTTACCTCTCCAATGGTGAAATAAAAAAACTTTTAAAATCATAGTAAGTTTCCCATTACAAAATATACAATAAAAGAAATTCAAATTAGAGTTCTGCTTTAATATATCATTAAATATGTTTATAATATATTTTTGGCGATTATTCGAATGATAAATGACGGCCATTAGAAAACTTCACAAGTGATGGAAGTTTTGAATTTGATCGCAGGCATTCGACTTAATTTATTTAGCGGTGGCGTGTTTCAAATAAAATTCTTCAAATCACATTATGTTGATAAGCCGCGGTACGAGAACTATTCCTGTTCTTTAAAAGCTCAATAAATTAAAATTTCGCTTTTATCGAGAGAGCTTTCATCGGAGTTTATCCAAAGTTTGGTCTAACCCGAATTCATTCAAAATAAATACTTTTTTGACATTACTTCCCAATAGGAGTTATAGGAGACATCTCCGCGGTTGGTTAGGAGAGACAGAAAGAGAAAGAAAGAAATCTGTGAACATAGATCTTGAAGTAAGAGGGACAAATCACAATCGCTGGATGATCTTGAAGTAAGAGGGACAAATCAGAGGTTCGTTCATTACTGCAAAAGTGACAAATGATACCGGCGTCGGCGAAAAAAACTTATTTGATTAATTTGAAGATCCCCCACTTCTTTCATCCTCACAACATATCCCAATTGAGGATGCCATAGTCTCACTGGCTCCAGACGGTTGGGAGCCGTTGGGATGTGTGGTGTTTGTATGATTTTGTGTAAGTGCAAGCGAGATCGCAAGCTTGCGAGATGCTAAAAAGGCGATGCAAACTAGGATTGTCCATCTTTTGTTAATATCAATAAATATCATAATAATAATAAAAACAAACAAATAAAATTCTTCACAAATTCAAAAAACAAAACATAGTTATTTTGAATGTATTTGTAATTTTTCTAACAAAATTTGGGATTAGTTGCACTTTTTTACGAAAGTGAACCTTGTTCAGATAGTGTCAACCAGTGTTGAAAGTTTTGTTTCAATACAAAATCTCACATCAAATGGTGTTCATTTGTCGCAATCCAAATGTCAGAATTGCAAAATACAACGTTTTCTTCATCACATCAATAAAACGAGATATTTATTACTATATAAAAATTATTTAATAAAAAAAAACAGGAGACACAAATATTATACTAGAAGAAACAACGCCACATTGCATTCTCGATGACACCTTACAAAAAGCGAGAATAATGAATTAAGCACCGTCCTGTTTCAAGTACATACGAGTATTGTACTTCCTCGTATGAACTCCATACAAAACAATACAACTATGCAATTAAATTTATTTTTCCTTCCTTTGTTTCCATGCAGACGTCTCTCTGGTTAGTCCCTAGGCTCTAGTCCCCAGTATCTATTCTGTAGTCTGTAGTCTGTAGTCTGTAGGTGTCCGCCGAGTATTGCAACACTCGTGGCTCAACTTTTCTCTCAGTGGCTTTTCAATGAAATACAAATATAACTGAATTTTATAAATAGAGCTTTTCTTTCTCCGTTGATACAAAAGTCGCGAGATTGAAATTTGATTAACAAAAACGACCTGTTTGAAATGTTAAGCATATTTAGTTGGTATGTAATGCTTGCAGTCTGTAGAGGTCTGTCTGTTGTCAAACTGGTGCATTGACAGTTGTATGAGACCTTTGAAATTTTACGTTATAGGAAACAACACTTTAAAAAATATTTTCGAAGAAAGATAAACATTCCCGGATTACGAAGAATCTGAAAATGTTTTTAAAACACCTACTACTACCAACATTGTTGCTTGTGCAATGATGGAGAGCTTAGATAGCCGAGGATTTCGGCTGTCCAAATACAAATCACGGTAACAGATACATTTTTGAAATCCCATGTTTTTGCTATTCCGTAGATTATAATGCATACAGTGCTGTAGAGATTTTGAATCAAATCAATTCGTATAAGGGTAAATGAGTAAGGGTAAAGGCAGCTACACACGGCTAGAACGAACAAATCAATATTCGTAAAAGGGTAAATGCATAGGGCTAAAGGTAGCTACACACGGCTAGATCGAATATATTGACTTGGAAGCATGCTTACCGTTGCGTCCACATGCTCGAATAGATCGACATAAGACACTCGGTCAAATCGTTAGTTTCTATCAAACATCAATTAAGAATTACGGTCCTTGACGCCTTTTCGCATCGAACCGTTTGCTCTATATCGAATTAAAAAAGCATCGAGAAATGAGCGATTAGAATGAGCGGGAAACTATCGAGCATAAAGGAGCGTGGGTGAATAATAAAAAAACTAATGTACGCCACGCTTGAAAATGTCTTTGAATATCCTGAACACTTTCTGTTAAATCGCTTGCTAGGTTTTGAAATTGGGCAGCCGAATTGAACCCACGTCGGCAGGTTCCATTCGCACGATCCATGAGGTAGTTTTGGGCTCAATTCCTTTCATAAATGCAAAAAACATGTGTTTGCCGAAGAATTGTAATAAGCTTTTTGGGCGTTTGCGGTCTCGGTTAATCATCGATCTAACATTCAAATGGGGGGTTAATTGATATTATATTTTATGCACAATAACTAAGATAAAACAAGTGCGATAAATACTGTCAGTCCTTGGTAAAAGGGCACTATTCAGACGCAAGCAACCCCGACAATGGCTATTGCTGTGTTAGGTTAGGTAAGGTTAGTTAGTTTTTTAGGTTGTTTAGTTTCTTTCATTAAATATTTCTCTTTTCTACAACATTCCGCGAAGAGAGTTTCCATAGATTCATAGACTCCTTATTTGCTTTTATTTAAATTAGGGAAGGACCCATCTAGTTTCTTATGTATCTCCGGTGTGACGTATTGTGGACCCATTCCACAATTTGGATTATTTAATTTTCCGTCTCGACACGCCACTGCGCTACTATCGCTAATAAATAAAACAATACGATGAATTCACTAAATTCTGTGACAATCTTTTTAACTACTTTTTATTTATTTTTGACGTTAATCGGTAATAACTGTTTAAGACAAAGTGGTATATTTATTTTTGTATTTAATAGACAAATTAATAAATCTTTTTTCAATGTATTTTGCTTTTGTAGGTTTGGGACTTTTACATAATTAGTAATACCTATAAGTTTAACCTTTCAGGCCTCTGGCATAGTGACCGTTATATGTCTTGAAGATGCTGTCAGAGAGTCGGAGAATTTGTAATATTTGTTGGGATATTTTGGGATATTTCTGAACTTTTATTATTAGAAATAAGCACATAATTTTTGAAACATTAAAAATTTGAAATCAAACATAAGAAAGTTAAAAACATGATTCACTTCAATTAAAATTACTCATTAAGAAAAAAACACACATTTCATTAGACAATCGTATTATAAACATTTGGTTTCATAGAGGACTACAGACATTTTATTGGACAAACGAATTATAAACATTACTGTCATCTCAAACTTTTATGTGGTTAACTTCTATATATGAAAATAAAGCTTGATGTTTTCTCTTTCTAAAGCCATTTAGTTCATACCAGCAGACGTTTACCGGCGTTGCTAGACATTTCTTTACTTTCTATAATAAATATAATATGCTTGTATTGCATGTATAAACTTTCCAAACAAAGAAACATAAAAATGTCACCGGAGACTAAATTTCATTTATATTTTTACTCAAAATAATGTCAGGAATCACAAGTTAAAGTAATTCAAGTATGTCCCTTTACACCCTCTATCTGTGCTCACTGGCAGCGCCTCTGCGGACAAATTCATTATTGAGGGTTTCAATTCGTATTTGAAGTATTTTAATACCAATTAGGTTTATTTAAAAGTGAAAACATGAGTAAACTAATAGAGATCAACAATGTGAGAAGTTTGTGGATTTCGGATTATTGGATTTCCTCCAATATGTTATCAGGTACCTGGTTTACACTGTTCAATATTACTAACTTATCTCATACACTGTAAATCCGTATACATTATATGTTACCAGGTTAATTCGGTAAATTCCGAATATAATATATGCTACCACGTTAATTTTTCTACATTGTCACAACTACAAAAAAAAAAAAATACAAAAAATTCCATTTCTACTAAATACCTAACATATCTCTTATACTGTAAATCCGAATGCGATATGTGTTACCAAGAGTGACCGGATTAATAATCAAAATGATAATTCATCACATCTTTAGTCATGGAAAGTGATTAAACAAAAACTTTATTAACTGGGTTAAGTAGGTTAGGTTAGGTTAGGTAAGGTTAAATTTTTTTTCATCGTTTCTAATGACTTTATATCACTTTTTAAAGGTGTGTTGAATTGTCACTGTGTTGAGTTATCATGGAACCGTTACCAAGTTAATCTTTATAAAGCCATTACTGCTGTTAAAAAATATTATAATTATTTTTTTTTTCATTACACAACATAGTTATAGAGAAAAAAGATTTTTTTGTTATGCAATTATGTACGTTTCTGAAGGAATAATATGAACTACACCTGTCAATTTGTCTGTCCTGGAACGGGAAACTTTCCTAGTTGGACAGACAAGGCTTCCTAATGTGTAATTTGTGCTTTCTATTGTATCTATCTATAATAAATAAATAAATATTTGGTTAAGATCAGCGACCATCTTGGCTGTATTTACATTGGGAGGTTTGGATAAAAAACTTCACCTGACTGACTGACTTACTGACAGCAGAGAGCGAGAGGAAAGCGCAATACGAATCAAATGTTCTAAACATTTCATATTTAATGTCAAACTTGTCAAAGCTCCCGGCGTTGCCCGTGCTTTCCGTAGAGTTTTTATAAATCAGATATAGACAGTAATAAATTTTTTTTAAAATTTTATGAAGATTCTGCTACAAGTGGGGAAAAGGGAATAAGAGTGTTTTTTTTTCGAAACCTCATATAGACAGTGACCTTCCCTGATTTGAAGTGTGCAAAATTTCATTAATCTTCGGAATAAAACTATAGATTTGTATAAAAAACAAACCCACACCGGGACCCTCTTCTTTATCTGTACTTGAAGTGAAATTATTTCAGAAATATTCTAAAATTATATTATTATGAAAAACAAACGTTCACTTCCAATAATCAATTGAGAAAATCGGCATAGTTGAAATATTTTTTTACAAATATGTACGACTCATTTATTTGAAACATGTATACGTTTTTTAATATTTTCAAGATTCAATTTCGCTATCCAGGACATTGTTTCAAAGGACTCCTCCTAGGTTTATATTTAAGTCTAGTAAAAAAGATCCGAATAGAAAATTTCTTTAAAACCCTTATGTTCTATCTTATTACAGCCTTCTTATTTATAAATTTTAAATTATGTACACGTAATTAACAAGAAAAAAAACCTTTTTCGTTTACCTAATTTAGGGGTGCAATTTTCCTACTGCTAGTTTCATGAACTTTAGCCCGTCGTCCCATGGGTCGGTAAGCAATCGACATAAACCAAATGCAGCAAGACCCTGCAAGGAGAAAAATGAGCTTTGCTAAGTTATGAAAAATCTCTTCAATTTTTTTATTTACATTCCTATTTTACTAATAGTTTATCAGGAAACCTGTTAATTAATTCGTTAAGGCCTGCAATCCCATTTTAACAGGATTACCAAAAAATTGAAGATATTCTTAATAAATTAGCAATAAAGATTGCAATTTGTTTGTAAAGGAGAATCTATCAAACAGGCCACACGATTTCGCAGAGCCGAGGGTGGTTTTTTTAACTTCCAAACCAGAGGTGGCTCTTGCGATTAGTACAGTTGTGTACTATCTGAAAGTACGGGCCCTGTAGTACACTACGGCCAGCTTCTGAGAGGCTGACTTGAATGGAGCCCCCGTGCCTGAGCTGGCCATTTATAACACACCAAGCATATCATTCACATTCATACATCGTCGAATACATATATATAAATACACATCTTCTGTTATTCTGACTTTTGACATGGTCCGAATCACTTTAATTAGCTTTACATTGTAAATAAAATTACAATTGAATTTGAAATAATTATTTTACTTGACACACTCGCATAAAAAGCCTTTCATAATAAATACCACTAATAATATTGTCTTAGAAGAATTCCGACAAACGATTCTTCTTTTTCTTCACCAATCTGTACATATAACTGAAGTAAACATCGAATTCTTCCCTATTCTTACTATCGACTCACTCACTCACTCACTGTCATTGTTCATAGTAAGGGCATTAATTTCCCCTACATTTAACCTTTTGTCCATATTCTCTTCTGAAGTATTATTAAATCATTCATTTATATAATTTTTGACGAAATCAGCACGAAAAATGTATTTTTTAACATTGTTCATTACTTGTTAAGAACAAACAAAGATTAATCTATACTCTAAGGCAGAAATTTCGCGAAATTTTCACAGTTTTTACTGTTTGAGTTTTGTAAGTCACACTTTTAGGGATGCAAAGTTATTGCCACAATGTGATCATAATACATATATATATATAATCGTCTGATTGAATTTGTAATTTATAATATTTTTCTTCGAAGCCTATGTCATCTTTGGGAATGCTTTGTGGATGGTCTTTTTGAGAAAAGGTATGAGTAAGCCTGGTGCTTGAAGAGACCCGAATTGAGGCGAGCTATCGAACACAAGAACGATTCGTAGAAGCCACCCGTTCTCTTGCGGCGAACGTTTGACGCGTGTCTTGGTTGTGAACCGGTGCCGAAGGGATGAATGACGCAAATTCCTCCAAGCATCTTCCATTGAAATACCGACAGAACAAGTACAACATTACGTCTGTGCTCTAAAGACATCAATCCGTCCGTTAAGGAAGGGGAAGCTATCAAACGGAGCCCGTTTCTGCACAGTCAAATATTTTTTCAAGTTTTTGGGACTCCAGACCTGAAGTGGCCGCCAAAGTTGCATTTTGGCGAAATCAGAAAGATATCAAACATTAAATATTCGATAGAAAAATAGCTTATCTTAATTTAATGCAGTTTTTCCGCTCTAATTTCAATAGACAGCACAAGCGTATTGCTCATCATATGCCGATATTAGCTTTTTCTAAAATAAATCCAAACATTTTCAAAAAAACATTGACATAATTTCGAACATAAATTATCAAAAGTTACCTTAATAGTAGAACTTAGTAAATCACTTTATTTATCAAAAACTTGTCATAATTTGCGCACGCAATACTTTAAACTTTTCACATGTTTAATAAAATACGGGCGTGATTTTCCCACGTGTTTTTTAAAGTCGAACTGTTTTGAATTTTTTTTCCACTTTCCACAACTGTCAAACTTAGTGCTTAAAGTTTTGAACGCGATTACCAGTCGATGAGCGCTTCATTTCACTATTATTTGGTGCGCGTGGTCAGTAAGCTACGCTATTATGATACCACTAGAAACTGTCGGCATATGATATATAAAATGTAATCCAGTTAGTGGCGGTGTTGTAACGGATATATAACAGATATATATATTATGAGAGATATAATAATACAAATGTGTGGTATTTTTCACCGGCGGAGGAGGCGAAAAGCGGCCGGCGCGGGAGAGAGCTGAGTGCTACTAATCCCTACTGTTGTGGAACTGTGGACTGTACAACAAACTGTGGAACTGACAAAGTGACAGAACGGAGGATGTTCTCGCGCTGTCAGATTGTCATTGACAGGTGGTGACAGTTGGCGAAATAGGCCTCTTTAAATCGTTAAGGAGTTATATTAGATTAAAGGGAGCGTTCGGCAAAAAATCAAATTAATGTACAGTATATCGGAGGCGACCAATATCAATTATTGTCGATGGTTACGTCAATTTTCTTCATTTATGCGTTTGATAATAATAGGGTATATTCACTGTTTTTTTTATTCTGGATAAAAATAAAAAAAAAGGTATATTTATTTTATTTTTACGTTGACGAACAATGTTTCAATAACGATTTTAAATGTGTCCTTTTCCATTTGCCCCAAAACGACATGTTCGTTTTTATTTGTGAATTCGGCAACGTTGATGTCACGCTAGGCGTCGTTAGTGACAGTCGTCTTACCAGCAAGTGGTGTTTTCTATGTCATAATGACGTTGTAGACAGTTGGAACCGTTTCAGAAAGTGCGGTTTTATATCGTTTTTGAAATCAATAATTATGAACGAAAATATTAAAATGATATATTTTCAGTACGATAATCATAATCAGAAAAATAAACTGTATATTTACAGTTTGTGAAAATACCATTATTCGTAACAAGTAGTTCCAATTTTGGAAATGACTCATTCAGAATAAATTAGAGATCATTGAAGCAAATTTCACACAAGAATATTTCACTGGGACAAACAACCACGCAGAAAACCGAAATTAGCATGATCGATGATTGACGACAGATTTGTTGAAAACCGAATTTGCTTTCAGATTATATATGTACAATTAAACTCATTTTTGTCCTGCCACCGCGCTCAAATGTTTACTGAAAGTTTATCTCAATTTGCCAGCAATTCTTTCTGATTACAACTTTCTGAAGGTTACTAAATGAAAAAAAGCAGAAGATCCCAGACGCAGATATTTTGGTGTGCGAGAGAGGGCAGTTTTTGATCAATATTTTGTACGAAGATTTTCAATTTTTTTTCAGTTCTTATTAAATTTAAAAGCAGCGGCTGCGTACTTACATATAAAACTTCAATTTGGATTTGAGCCCAAAATTCAACCAAAATGTAGATTTTAATAAATCATAAATAAATTTAGTACGGATATTTGCTTCTTTATCTATTTGTTTTTTTTTTTAATATAGGCCAAATAATAGGCCGATAATTATTTAAAAAAATATTTTGCCCAATAATCAAGAAAATGCGAATTAAATTTCTGCCAGAATAATGCCTTTTTACAATTTATATTTTTCATCCAATTGTTTCTGGCTTTCACCCGTCAAGGTTGTTCTACCTCAAAGAAAGCGCCCGAAAATTTTTTTTACAACTTGTTTACAAAACATCGACTTCTCTACAGACAGACAAGAAAAGCGACTTTATTTTATACTATTGAAAGATTATAATTAAAACAGTAGGCAGAGAAAGATTATTTTTTAAATAATTACAATCAACACACAAAAGATGCCAAAGTTGCTTCTAAAATCATGAAAATTTGAATTCTTCAATAAAATGTATTTAATAATTTAAAACATAAAAGAGATTTAAACCTGATTTCTTTAATAAATTCGTGTGTAAATGTAATAAACAGTTAAATGATCCACAAAAATAATAATATTTTTATAATGGGAGATACTCTCAATATCCGTGTTTGGTGTACAAATCTGAAAAGCCAGATACTTCCCAACCTTCCTCCTTCGCATCTCCTTCCTTTCCCCACACCATTCACCCTCACAGCATACCCGATTGGGAATGCCAGAGGCCCATTGGCTCCGGACAGTCGGGAGCAGTTATGCGGTATTTACATTTTTTTATATTTTTTTTTTTTTTATTTATTCACATTTAAACCCGCTAAACTACTTATGTAGTTTGTCAGCAGGGACATAGAGACAACATTTATACACTCATAAGATACAATTTGAACGGTACATAATTACATAAATTGGTTACATTGCAGAAAAGTTTAAATAGCAGCATAAAAGCCTTATATAATAAGCAAGTAAAAATAAATGTATGAACAAATTAGTATTATCAACAAGTACATCAATAGTTTCATAAATAGAGTATTACAAAATAATTGTTTAATAAAATAATTGAAAAATAAATTCGTACCTACTTGGAAGTAAATACATTAAGGTTAAACGCAACGCTCATTATATTCTACGTGTTCATAGATGGCGTTAATTAATTTATTTAATTAAAATACGATTTTTGTAAGGGCTTTACAATAGTAAGACAAATGATTTGTTTATATTTGTACATACGCAATATGAATATGAATAAACAGTTTAGTCCATAAAAACAATTAATTTACAGGCGCAAACAAATAATTTGTCTTAATAAATAGTTTTGTCCTTATACAAACTCTATTTTCAAGTAAGGCATACAAATACATTGTTGTATCGGTGATCTAATCCAATATTTTATTATTTTTTATGTCGTTCTTGAAAGAATTGAGTTAGATAAGGACAAAACTACTTATTTATATATATACCCCGTATGTACGGGCACAAACAAACAAACAAACAAACAATTCGTCTTAACATTATAAAACATAACTAGAAATAATGAAATTAACGCCATCTTTATGAACAGTTTATGAGTAATTTTAAGTTAATATTACTTTAGAAATCTTTCGAGCACAGGTTCTTAACTTCTGACAAATTTACTTTTTTCAAAATTTATTTCAGTACGTTCCCGGAAACTGTGTTTCCATTGTAAATAATTCAAAATGTATTATTCCACTGCGTACAAACACGCGGCCTTCGCATTTTCTGGTTCCTACCTAAACGTACGTGAACATAAAATCATTGATTTATTTGCATGCCACAATTTTGCCCAAAATCCTAACTGCCCCAAAACACCCGGAAAACAAGTAGAAAGTTTTTTTCCGTATTAAGTAATGCAAACCCTTTTCGATTCGGCCGAAACGTGACATTTTCAACAGAAAGAATACAAACTTTTGATCGAAATTTTAATGTGAAAGTGGATATGACATCAATAATGTATTTCAAATTGCATTAAATAAAATATTAGCTGAGTTACGAGACAGTATCTAGGAGATGTGATTTATAATCTCTTTATAGTAGGTAGTGTGTATTAGATCTTGGTAGATCTCTTTACGGCTACTTTTGTGAGTACTGCATACGAGTGCCAACTGCCCGGAGTCTCAGGCAGCTGATGCATTTGCCCACCTACAGCGTGGCGGGTCGGATCGGGAGAGACCGGATGTATTCGTACGTCCTTTCATATTATGCACTCCTGGACATATTCACCCCTAGATTCCTAACCACCCCTCATACCTTTTACCTTCCCAGATCGTCCTCTCCTTTCTTTCCCTCAAAAGACCCTCCACACAGCATCACCAAAGATGATATAGACCCTGAAAGATTTTTTCCCTGAAAGTAAAAATATCCCCAATTGGGGTATGTTGTGATGGGTTCCATGATAACTCAACACAGTGACTATTCAACACACATTTAAAAAGTGATATAAAGTCATTGAAAACGATGAAATTTTTATTTTATTAATCTAACCTAACCTAACCTACTTAACCCAGTTAAAAAAGTTTTTGTTTCATTACTTTCCATGACTTTATATAACTTTTTAAAGATGTGATGAATTATCATTTTGATGATTTATCCGGATGCTGGAGGGAGTGGGGGAAGATTTGGGGAAAAGGACGATGGGGAAAAAATGGCTGTCATTAAATGCGGTCCTTGACCAGGGCGGTACTGAGAGTATCGACCAGTGGGGGTGGGGGTGCCGCAAATATCTGCAGTTTTATGAATAGGTACTATGAAACATTTTATATATCTAACGAATATTTCATTCGAAACCCAACAAAACATCATTTTCAAAAACTTTTGCTTGAGTGCTTTTACATAAATACATCTAATTGGACGACATCTCTGAGAACTTTATACTAAAAATTATTTTCCGATAATCTTCGCATTTATTATATTTTTATATGTACCGAAGATTTATTTAACTAACCACACGGAGAAAACTTACTGATATAAAATATTGCTAATTTAATTATTCAAATTATTCGTAATCCGGATAAAAATGTGACCGAATCGATAGATTTCCTGTTAAACTTTGAGTAAAAAAGAAATGTATTACGTATCACGATGTCAGAACACGTATTCATAAAAATCATTATATTTTCGCATATATTATCAGGACAAATGCATATGCATGAACACGTGTTCCGGTATATTAGGAATGTACTAAAAGTTTATCAGGAAACGTCCTGCAATCCAGTTTTTAAAAGGATTTTAAAAAATCTCATTTAATACTCATATATTACATGATTAAAATATTCCAAAATTTATTGCCAAAATTATAATAACGAAAACTAAAGTGAAATTCAAATAGACGTATTTAAAAAGTACAATTCGGAAAGAAATATTGTTTACTGATCGAGTAGGTACAGCTTGATACGGAGTATATTAAAAAAGCTAATGTATTCATTTCATACGATATTCTGTTTAATGTTGTGAATCTATTTAAAAATGTCAACCCGAGGGAGGTTTGACGGAGGAGTTCTGATGTAAGTTATTGGGGCGGACCAGTTTTACGTCTTCCACTTGTCATAACTAATATTGATCCTTACATTATGTAGCAACGGCCAACAGTTCCTGCTCCTGATGGCTGGTGACCCTCGTCCAGAGATCGCCAACTCGGGGGCAATTACGCTATTCGAAATTATCAAAATTATTTAATTTCTCTCTCTTTGGAACTGCCTTGAACATTATTAACCTGCGGCGTGTTTAGGTAGCTGAACGTGTCTTCCTTCCCTTCACTTCCCGACATCCGATCGATCTGCAACTCGGCAGATAGATTGACACTATCAAAATTTACAGTAGTTAATATACGAAATTAATATCGGTACCATCTAATCGGGATTTGGATTAAGCGATAGCGCGGTTCATGCATTTAAGTCAGTCCCTGGGGAAAAAGGTTCAATCTTAAGTCAAACCAAAAAAAAAAAAAAAAATTAATCTATTTATGACAATATAACAACTTGATGGCATCAATTATTGAGACATACTACCTATGTCCTACTGTTTTAGTAATACAACTGTCTTGCTTTTGGTTTGCCATTGTGAGATTTTTGCAGCGCGTCTATATATATTGGGTCGTTTGTAAGACTTGAAGATTTTCTCTTCTCTAGCTAAAATTTCATCATTTTCAAAAGGTTAGCAGCACCTCCCGCCGGACTTGGGTAAGAGCGGACGCTGCTTATTAATACATCATTTTAACCGGAGATTCGAAGGAAGAAGTTAAATAATCATTTCGAAGTTGGTTTTCTGCAGTAAAAAAGCCCGCGGTCGAATCACTCCGATGATGGTCAAACGTTGGCGGCCGGCCAACCACTGGACAGATAAGCCGATAGTAGTGTATCGTTAGTGTGTCCAGTCCAAGTAAGCTCCAGTTTTCCTTACTTCTCGTGAAATTTATCAAATCTTTGTTTAAAATGAGACCATACCCTTAAATAAAGCCAGATCTTAACGACGTAAGTGAAGCAGCCGTGCAAAAAATATGCAACGTGCGGCCCTGATGTATTAGATATACCTGCCGTTGAATTTGCCTTATCCTCTAATATAAAGTGGAAATCTTAACGACATAAGTGATGCAGTCATGAAAAAACATTAATTCGGCGCGCGGCCCGACGTAATGGACGGACCTACGGTCGACTTTGCCCTAGCAGGCCTAGAAAATCTATCTTTCCGCTGGGTTTATTTGAATTATTGTTGATGAACCTTACACTAAAATCTCAACTGTTTTTAGCGGGATCCCTCGGGTAGTTACCAATTCATCGTTCGGAAAAATACAATATGGTACTTAATTAACGCCAATTTTATAGTAGAAAAACGTTTTACATAAAATATTTTAATGGTAAGTTCCTGTTTTTATTAATCTTAAATATAAATAACCTACATCCATAGGGATCCCTCTAAAAACATGTGAGATTTTAGTAATATGTTCATCAAAAATAATTAAAATGTTAGCATCGAGCAAGCCCCCATATTAGAGTCCTATGTCGCCTTAATATTATTGTTTTTTCTGGAAAAAAATCTTTTCTGAATCAGTTTATTTCAGATTTATACTTCTAGGAATTATGTATTCAGTTTACTGGAGATATATTTTTTACCGCGCTACGATCAACATAAAAGTTTTATCTTTTAACCCCATAGAGTGATAGTTGATTGCAACAGATTACTAATGTCATAATAATTATGCGATGTGCAAAGGTGTTGTGCGGTTTTGTGTTTTTTTTTTATGATGGTTATTTTCTCTTGCAGACTGATTGCATCACTTTCCACTAAAGAAGTATAGATAAAAGATATGAGATCACACAAACTAAAGTCTGCTTAAATTGGTGCCACCAGTATGTCCCTTGTTACTTATATGAGATCACACAAACTAAAGTCTGCTTAAATTGGTGCCACCAGTATGTCCCTCGTTACTTATATGAGATCACACAAACTAAAGTCTGCTTAAATTGGTGCCACCAGTATGTCCCTCGTTACTTATATGAGATCACACAAACTAAAGTCTGCTTAAATTGGTGCCACCAGTATGTCCCTTGTTACTTATATGAGATCACACAAACTAAAGTCTGCTTAAATTGGTGCCACCAGTATGTCCCTTGTTACTTATATGAGATCACACAAACTAAATTCTGCTTAAATTGGTGCCACCAGTATGTCCCTCGTTACTTATATGAGATCACACAAACTAAAGTCTGCTTAAATTGGTGCCACCAGTATGTCCCTCGTTACTTATATGAGATCACACAAACTAAAGTCTGCTTAAATTGGTGCCACCAGTATGTCCCTCGTTACTTATATGAGATCACACAAACTAAAGTCTGCTTAAATTGGTTCCACCAGTATGTCCCTCGTTACTTATATGAGATCACACAAACTAAAGTCTGCTTAAATTGGTGCCACCAGTATGTCCCTTGTTACTTATATGAGATCACACAAACTAAAGTCTGCTTAAATTGGTGCCACCAGTATGTCCCTCGTTACTTATATGAGATCACACAAACTAAAGTCTGCTTAAATTGGTGCCACCAGTATGTCCCTTGTTACTTATATGAGATCACACAAACTAAAGTCTGCTTAAATTGGTGCCACCAGTATGTCCCTTGTTACTTATATGAGATCACACAAACTAAAGTCTGCTTAAATTGGTGCCACCAGTATGTCCCTTGTTACTTATATGAGATCACACAAACTAAAGTCTGCTTAAATTGGTGCCACCAGTATGTCCCTTGTTACTTATATGAGATCACACAAACTAAAGTCTGCTTAAATTGGTGCCACCAATATGTCCCTTGTTATGCTTCATATCATAACATTTAAAAAATAAACGTATTGACTACTTTTTTATGAATGGAGAAAAATTTGAACTTTGAGAAATAACAGTTATTCGGGATATCGGGAGTTTCGATGGCTATTGGTCAAAAAACATCCAGCAAATACCAAAAATAATAAATTCTTATTACGGTACTTAACAGGAAATTATTGATACATAACTTTATATTTTTAAAATTATTAATGGAATTATAGATAACCCTGATTTATTACCTTCAACATACCAACTAGAACTACTCGAACGATTTTTTTTTTAATTGCAACAATATTACCAGGACTGAGTCTTTGACATACTCAATTGTATCTAGATTACACTTAGTTGGCAACTGCACGGAATACATTTACAAGAAGGCTATAATAACAGATCACAGTAATAATAACAATAAAGGTTTGCATAATATTTTTCTTCTGCGTGGGTTTTATATAATTTTAAAAGAAAATTTTGCTTATTACTGTTCCACTTATTTTTTTTCTCTCTTTTTAATGTACATGTGTTTGTAAAAACCCGTATGGGTGTATAATATATATAAATAAATAAATAGATATGTTAAGCAAAGGAGGGCGTTCTGGCGAAATCGATAAACTAAAGTCGATAGCTTACTTTATCGTTTCGATTCTGCTTAGTGATTGCTGTGTTAATTACTTAATAAAGTAACACCGTTAGTAACGCATTAGTAACACCGGAGTACTATTATCTTTCGTGGCCACTTTGCCAATCATAATTGAGCTATTTTTAAGTTAAAATAATGTATCTTATGCACAATATCGGTGTCGCCAACTCGATTAACCAGTATCACCGCTCAAAGTTACCTATACATCACTTAAGTAAGCTACACGAAACAATCAAATGGTAATCTGCATAGTTTTTAGGGGCAGGAAAAACAGTTTATGTTTTACGACGCCGCAAAGTAATTTTGCAATTATTGAAGAAGCAGAATAACAGGTTTATTTACTAAAATCTGATATGGGAAATAATTTATCTCAGGGCCTCAGTAATATTAGGATATGCTGTGCGGAGGGTAGTGAACCTGGGCCTTTGCAAGACCCGTGTAGTAGAGAGCAAACACATATATCACTTATTATTTTTTTGGTAAACTAATGTTTTAAGACAAGATTTTTTATGCATAGCACAAAGGGTAACAATTATTTTATAAGCAATAATTATTAGCCTGAAACACTCATCCACATTGAAAAATCTCCTGATAAAAGATACATGACGCCAACGGGACTTGAACCCGTGTCCTTTCGATTTCCGGTCGAGTGGTCAGAGCTGAGTATAGCTCAGTGGTAAGAGCTGTCGACCGGAAATCGAAAGGACACGGGTTCAAGTCCCGTTGGCGTCATGTATCTTTTATCAGGAGATTTTTCAATGTGGATGAGTGTTTCAGGCTAATAATTATTGCTTATAACATAAATCACTGTTTTCATCACATGTTTTATCACTAGTTTCATCACTGTGTCAAACACAAGTTTAATCATTACTTTCATCGAATGTTTCCACACATGTTTAATAAAAAGTTTCATCGCCTATTTCATTGCTGATATTATCGCTACTTTCATCTATTGTTTTCATTACAAAATTCGTCACAAGTTTATCACTAGTTTCATCATTAGTTTCACAGTATGTTTCATCGCTGTTTTCATCACAAGTTACATCACTAGTTTCACCGTATGTTTGTTCATCGATGTTTTCATCACATGTTACATCACTAGTTTCAATGTATGTTTCATCATTGTTTTCATTACACGTTTCATCACTAGTTTAATCGTATGTTTCGTCACTGTTTTCATCTCATCTTTAAGCACTACTTTCTTAACATGTTTCATAGCTGTTTTCATTTCATGTTTCATTACAAGACAAAATTACCAAGACATTTAAGGACATACGTAATAGATAGGGACACCCATTCATAGCTTTAATTTTTAAGAAATGTAGCATTAATTATTGAAAAAATAGCTTTTATAGCATTAATTTCATAGCGTTTATAGCTAAATAGGATAACGTCAAGGAGTGGGAGTCGGTAAGAGAGGAAAAACAATTAAATTAGCAAAATCACTTGAAACATGTTTATTGTATTATTGATTGAAACTCAACATGGTACATGTTTCTAAAGTAGAGTGTGTCATATTCGTTCTACGATCTGTCAATACAAGATTATAGCGAATAAAAAATCTTTTTTATTATCGTTAAAAACACCATTTATCACTTCATTTCGCGAAAATATCGTTAATGCTATGAATGGGTGTCTCTAGTAATAAGTATATTACTATGTACAATTTAATAAATTGTAGTAGAATGTATTGTGAATGTTGTGCTCAACCTTTCTGCGACTTATTTGTGCTTTATGCAGTGACATGTTCGATCTGAAGCGTTGCAAGCATTGCCCTAAACGGCACGTATTTTGAAAACTTTGATCAATGATAGCGACTTTTTCACTTTTCACTTTCAGACTCCAACTGGACTTTGAGCTACATAAAAAGCTTGCGAGCGGCCCCGCGTTTTTTTCCCGAAAAGTGTATGAACGAACCTTATTTAAAACATTTTCTACGAACCTTGGGAGTTAGTAGCTCAGGTAGGTATGATCCTGGCCAGGAAAGGAAAGATTCCGAATAAAAACCAATGATTGATGAGCGACAACAATTAATTAAGTGGCCGCACACCTATCGACCATCGACCATACCAAATATTCCCGGCCATCAATCAGGAGAATAGATACTATTTACCTATGTGATTGGAGTTTGGAGGGGTGGACTCTAGTTGCCAGTTATACTGTATTGGTTTCACCGCTAAATAAACGATGTGGTCCGTAGGTACATGGTAGATTTTCTGAGTTATTTTTAATTGTTGTTTAACCAATCATCATATTAACTATGACATTTGTTGACGATGACAAAAAAGTGACTAAGTACACTACAGGATAACAAATTATTTTAAGCAATAATTAGTCGCCTGAAATATCCATACAAATTGAAAATATCTCCCCAGTAAAAATAAACTAGACTAATTATTGGTTATAACAAGTTGTTATCCTTTGTGCTATGCATAGGAAACCTTGTCCTTGAAACATTAGTTTATCATTAAAAAAATAAGCACACTACAATTACACTCTCCTGACAGTCCTGAAGGGTATTGGTAAACTCAGTATTAGCATGAGAAGGAATGATTGGCTGGAGGTTTGCAATTTGCAAGGTCATCTAGGAGCAGAAAGCTGCCCACTCTTCACAGCCTCTTCGTATTCCCTGGAGCTTACTGTCTCTCGTCATTTTTAGAAATGTTTAAATAAAAATACCTACGATAATATGGGTTACATTCATACAGCAAATGCTAAATTCAGGTACCTACCTAGGTATATAAAATTATTCGAACCATTTTGTGAAACCGCAGAAGAGTCTGGAGCCAGTGAGACTATGGCATCCCCAATTGGGGTATATTGAGAGGCTGAAGGAAGTGTGGAGAGGAAGGAGATGGGGGGAAAGGAAGGTGGGGAAGTACCTGGCTATTCAGATCTGGTCACTAAACAAGGCCAAAGCCATTTCAAGCTAAGTTTCTATCCTGAATAGTGGTCTTACACCAGGAATACTGAGAGTATCTTTCAATCTGGAACCGGCCGCAAATATACTTTATATTATTATTATTTTTTTATTTATTAACTTTCAAAAATACAGTATTTTTACTATTAAGTCCCGTTAAACTGATTGATATCAGTTTGTCAACGGGTTCCTTTAAAAATTACTTTTTAAATACATATACAATTTTAACAAGTACATAAAATATACACATAATTACATTAGTACAAAAAAATTCTTTCACATAATCATTTTTTTAACATACATTTCCTTCTGTGAGTCAATTCATAGTTTTTTATTGAGTTTGGTAACATGTTGTAAATTATTGGAACGCGGTATTCTAGAGTTCTTTGACCGTATTTATTCAGGTATCTGGGAACTACAAGTCCATCGTTTGCAATTAGTCTTGTATTATTAAATTGATAAATTGTGATATAACACAATAAGATAGATATTTGTAAAAATGTATTATATATTTGTACAGCGCCCTTGAGATGATTTTACACAAAAAACGGCGCCATACAAATGATCATGTATTATTAAATTAATCAAATAAAATTTACTTGCGCACCCCGAGATTTGAACCCGCGACCTCCGGGTTGCTAACCAAAAGACTTACATCTCGACCACGGAGGCCATCGAAACATACTCGTATACCTTACTCCATATTCAAGATTCATGACTCAAATTCAGCTAATTACAAAATATGGTGTTAAGGGATGTATTTGACTTATTTTAACAGCTCTGGCGAGTCCAGGCAAAACCTCCTACATCACAAGACCGGGACACTCATTCAAAGCAGCCTCCTAACTTGTACAGGATTTTTAAAAAATCGATTTCAATTTATTCTTAATTATTAAAACATCTTAAAATGATTGAGTTAAATATTTTTTTTTAGGTTCCCATACAAGTTAGGAGGCTGATTTGATTCAGTGTCCCGGCCTTGTGATCTAGGAAATTTCGGTACAGGCCATTAATCAGAATTTGAAATAACAAGAGTTGAATCGAAATTAAGGTTCTTGTACGAAGGAAGTTAAAGTTGTGAAATTAAATGGATTCTATGTAATTTGAAAACTGTAATAATCTATGTGGTTAATTACATATATTTGTTTTTTTTTAATGCTTTCAATATGGACTTAGTATGCCAGCTAGTAGGTAGTAGGTGGCGGACAGTAGGTAGTACAGATCGTTGTGCAGCGTTCTGAGTGGGCAGATATACTCGGTTGCGGTGTAAAGAGAATACAGTGTTTTATGTTAATATGCGAATTAAAAAAACAGCATTTGTTTGGCTTTGTTGATGACTTCATTAGAGTGTTGGATAAAGTTTAATTTAACATCCACTATTACCCCAAGGCCTCTGATAAAAAATGATGTTTCGCTGATATGTGCACCGTTTAAGGGTACTTTATTTTTGTTACGGGTAAATGATAATTTATAGCATTATTAAATATTTATAAAGTTAGTCCAAATCACAGTTAATGAGAAGACGACTGAGGTCCTCTTAAAGTTTAATACAGTCATCGATTGATTTAACAACTAGCCATACCTGTAAAATAAATTTTTTGTGAATATCGTACGGTACACAGGGTGTCCGAGGGTCACAAAGTCTTTTGCTAAAAAAAAAGGAAAAGCTTTGTAAGGTGATTATTCTACATGACGGTAGAAGTAAAAAAGATGAATAACCTTTTTCAAAATTCCTGTGTTTATTTTCCCGTATAAAAATATGTTTCCATAAAAAATATTTATTTGCACATACAAATATCAAAATCTACTTTTAACCTAAAAACTACCTTCAAACATTGGAATTTCTGAAAGTTATTTATCTTTTTACTTCTACTATCATGAAGAAACACCCCCCGAAGTTAGTGCAATTAACATAATCCTAAAAGAAATCCTTGAGGAATACCGCAGGCACGGAAAAAACTAAACTTCGTTCCCTCGATTAATACATTAAAATCTACACCGAAGGTACGAACTGAGCTCTCATTTTAGCAGCTTTCGAAAGGAGAAAAAGTTTTTGTCAAAAGAATTGTTGCGGTTTAGAAGGTTTTGCCGTATAAATCCTTCTTGAACCGAAAACAAACATGCAATACTTGACTCCAATACGGTGCTATTAGGGTTCGTATAAACAAGACCAAATTTCCGCGAGCCGAGCCTCGAATTATGGGAAAGGACCGAAGCTACCGCAAATGGCGCGAAACGCCGCTTGCAGTTGCTTCGTTCCTTTCCCGTCATTCGTGGCTTGACTCGCGTTTCTGTTCGCCAATGTATACGTACCATTGCCAAACGAATATTCTACAAAGTTTCGAACAAATATAATAAAAGAACTAAAAATATAGCAGTGACATCTATTTAATTCTGATGAAGGCTGTTAAAGATAATCCCTAATTAGTTACGCTATTTACACAACAGATGGCAGTCATTCCCTTTCCAAATAAGTTTTTCCTAAATGAGGTTTAACTCTACAATGAGCATTGGTATAAAGAAGAAAAACTGTTTTTTTTCTGTCTGTCTTGGAATTCGAGGTAGGAGAAATTTTCAGCTCCAAGTGTCTGTTTATTTTTGGCTGTAAAACTATGGAATTTTGAAATAAAACTTATCTGTATAAACAATAACCATGATGGCATATTGTTTGTTTCAACTAACTAACCAGAGGTAGGCAGAGAGGATGGACCGCCAAACAACTCAGTCTTGGCACACACTCCTTGCCTCATTCACATTCATACATACTCTTTTATTATTCTGATTCTTGACATGGCCTGACTCAAGTTTCGAATTCACTTTTCGAAATATTTTCAAAAGCGATTATTGATATTTCAGTAATCGCTTTTGAAAATTATAAAATTATATCGTGTCATCACATCGACGCAGTGCCTACGGGCGTCCTTATCCTGAACTATTTCAGCGGCCTCCTTCTGCAGCAGGTCCAGCCTCTGGACTTATTTCTCCCAACTATGTGTGTGGCGTCCCACTGAACGTCTTCCCTCTGGAATAGCATCCAATCTGACATTCTTAATACATAACCAAGCCACCTCAATTATTGCTAGTTTTCTATGAAGAATCTATCTTTGAGATTCTTTTTCGATCCCATAATAAATAAAAGTATATAAAAATAAATATTATGCTAAGAAATGAAAGACAATATTTTTCAAAACCAGTTTTATTTTTAGAAAAAATGGAATGAGAGTACTAAAAATAAAAATTACATTTGTTTTTCATTTTCCAATGAACAAAAATTTTAAAATAATAAGAATGAATTAAAAGTATGATCATGCATTTAAAAACAACTATAAAAAACCCTCACTCAAAACCAAATTAACTATCATTCATAGGCTAAAAATTATAATATTTAAAAAAAATATTATGTTTATAGCTAGGATTTTAAAATATAATATGTTCCAAACGTTGAAATAATTTGGTCCTATTTTTGTTTGTATTGAAAAGAATTTCGCTGCCTACTAGCACAGCATTAAAAAGGTTTTCCGAGCAGTCGATCGTGGACCAAAGTTTAGTCGATCCCGATAATTAAAATTGTGAACTTTATTTTAAATTTATAACCAAGTATAAAAAAAAATAATTTTAGAAATTAAAAAAAAGAAAAAAATTCTCAGAAGTCAACCCCATAAAAACTAAGGTAAAAAATAGGTTCCAACCTTTAAACCCTTTGAAAACAAACCCCTGCTTTCAGTCAATAAATAATGTTTCAAGAGGAAATTTTCAACAGAAGTTACAAATTAAATCAAAATTGTAATCATTCCCAAACAACAAAATGGACACCAAAAAAAATATAAAGTAACTAAAACACAAAACTGTATCTTACTTACATCTAAGATGGCAGCTCTAGAAATAAAAATTACATTTGGAAGGAAAAAAATATGTGGATTTGTCCGTTGAATGCATTGACCATAATGCCAAAGCAACTTAATTCTTATATCAAAATGTAATAATTATTGGATTTATTCATGTTAAAATTCAATAGAAAACACCTTACATATTATTATTATATCAGATTACGACATGCATTGTATAAAAAATGTATAAAAAACATCTTATTTACTAAAAACTTAATTTCAAATAAAAGTCAGAACACGCTCATGATAATAATTGGAAATTACATTTTCAGCACCAATATTGCGAAAATTAAATTAAAATAATACTTGTTAAAAATGATGAAATGATATGTCTGTGGAACAACTTATTAATGGTATGATAAGTTGTTCCACAGACATATGTTTTATGTGAATACCGCACAAGAGTCGTAACTACTGATATGTCTGCGGAATAACTTATTAATGATATGATAAGTTGTTCCACAGACATATGTTTTATGTGAATACCGCCCAAGAGTCGTAACTACTGACATGTCTGCGGAATAACTTATTAATGATATGATAAGTTGTTCCGCAGACATATGTTTTATGTGAATACCGCCCAAGAGTCCTAACTACTGATATGTCTGCGGAATAACTTATCATATCATTAATCTATCGTAACAATACGAAATGTAATGCTTAACAATGCAATAACTATTATGATTTATAAAAACATGATTGTGACAGTTCCAGTTGAATATAAATGTCAGTCTTTCTTTAAATCTACGATAAAAAAAGGAATATTGACTGTTACATTTCTTTAAGAGATTTGGCTTAAGAAGTATTGTTGCTTGCTACAGAAAAATAGTGTTAACAGTTGAAATAGACGTTTTAAATGAATTTAGCCATGTTTAGTTACCACAGCTGAAATGCCAGGTTTTTTTTTCTTAAAGAAAGACACACAATCCCAGGTTACGAATAACCTGACAATATTTGATAATCTCCTACTACCACCACAGTGAGCGGAAAACATTGCTTGTGTTGTAATGGAGGACTTAGCCAGCCGAGGAATTGAACACACTACGCACGGGTGGAACCCAAACGTGATGCCAACTCGGCCACTGACCGGTCTTCAAAACATTCCTCTTTCACTCCTTACTACCATCAGCCTCACAACAAACCCAAACTGACGAGCAGTTGGGACTCTTATGTGTCAATGACATCAACCTGTTGAAGGCCGGAGCATAAAACAGAAAAATATTTTTTATGTCTAAAAATCAAAAGTGGAATCTAAAGTTTTATTAGTCCAATCGATGCCGATTTTGTTTTTCATACATTTTTCGAAGCATTGCAAATTGTTCTAAAAAGGAAAATATTAGAATTCTCGTGTTCTCCAGAGACCCGTGGGCGTTCCACTGGTTAAAGAGGTGTGGTTGTTAACGATGTTTTCAAGAGATTTCAAAATAGAGTGGTGGTAGATTGGTACATTCCGTATAGCCCTAGAGAGAGATAGAACGTTGTTTAGAATGGCTAGTAATCAGATCTGAAGTCAGATATTCTAACTCTTGCATTCCTCTTTCCAATGTTCATCACCTCCACTCTTTTTTCAGTCTCACAACCAGTGGTATGCATTGATCAATGATTAGTATATAGTTTTTATGTTTGGGGATAAATTGGTGAATTGAATATTTGAAAATGACCGTTTTATTATCTTACTAAAAGTGTAAATTCGTCACATCACGTGACATAAAAATATTGACAAATTTGTGGAAAAATATATTTTTTGATCACAATTCTTTTATTTTCATGAATGTTTTGTTTTTCTTAGGATAGGCACAGCTTTTCAGCATTTATGGAATGCACGTCACAGGGATGCCATAGTCCCACTGTTTCCTGGCAACTAGGAATGTAATAATCACATTCCAAAAAAATACTGGAAATAAATGATCATTATCATCATCACCTGGTTTTGCAAGTGATATTTGAGGTTATATCATTATGAGCATTGGACACAAAACCACCTAACTGGCAATACATGGGAGATGAGGAAGAGATAAGTGAAGATCGCCTTGATGATAGGCCAATCTACATACATATAATAATGCAAGTTATTGTTGAGCATGCTAATCGATGCACATCAGAGAGCAAAAAATGTATACAAAACACATGTAAAAATTCTTCCAAAATCACAATCAACAACAGGTGTTACATTGAAAGTTAAAAAATTACATTTTACAGAACATCAAAAATAAACACAATCGAAAAACTTACTACATAATACTTACTTCTTAATACAGAAGTATAAATGTAAACTTAATTAATCACTTATTACAATAGTAGCATCGTATATTTATTCTTTAGTCATCTATTAGAATAATTAGTCAGTTGTCAATTTTTATTTATTTAATTATACACATGTATTGTCAAGATAATTTTTTATGATTGCCACCAAATAACTTTAGTCTGATAACAGAAAAAATATAAAATTCAAAATATAATTAATCATTATTTGTAATACTTTTGATTGACGGGCTTTCTGACCTAACAAAATGCTGACCTAAAGTGTGATAAAAATTTGTGGCCCTGGAAAGTGCGATTCTTGTGTAGTATATCCACAAATAATTGAGATAAAAAGGGCCAAATTTAGATTTGTACATTATTATTTAAAGCAAAGTAATTTGTTTTCTTGAAACTGAAATTTGATAGCACTTTTAAATGAAATCAGAACACAGAGGGCTCATTCTTCATTCTTCAGTCGTGGGTACAATTTTTTTGACCTCAATTTGTTCATAAAGAAGCAATTGATTTCCAAAAACATTCATTGAGAAATTTATTTCAATGTATAAATTTCAGATCAATTGAAATTTACATTGATAATTCCAAACTTATGGTTGGATGCAGCAAATATGTCGTTTACGAAATTATCATGAAATTGCCAAAATTACTAAACCAAAACAGAATAAAATTATTCCAAATTAAGAACTCTTAGGACGAGTTGTTTCGAAGAATTTGAACAATTCATCAAATTTCAACGTTCATTTTCCAGTTATGCGAAAGATTTTTTCAAGTTCTGTTTTTCATGTTATTTCAGTTCTGTCAAGCAAATAGTCTATAATGATATATTAACAGAACTTGAATAGGACTTTCACAGAACCCGGAAATGAAAGTTGAAATTTGATGAATTGTTCAAATTCTCGGAAACAACCCGTTCTTTGACAATGAAATAAATTTTCTTACATCACCCCAATAATATTCCCGTTTCATACCAATCATCTGGTTTTCCTGGTTATTCAGGTCTGCCTGTGGTTACTGTGATCACAGATCTCTGTCTTACCAAATAATAAGCAAAAATTCCAAGAAAGAAATGAGGAAGAAATAATTGAGAATGCATTCAGAACATTCTTGGAAAATTTTCCAATTATTAATTATTAGTTGGAACGTTTTTATTACTTATCATTATTAACTAATACAATAACATTTCGTAAAAGGCAATATTTAGTCTTGACAATAAAAATGATGTGCTACCTTTCAAAATTATTATTGCGCAAAATACTTTGCAAATCACAAATTCACATAATTATATAGAACACAGCATTGTGATTCACAATTATTATTACTTATTAACACCAAACGAGGGACCAAAGATAGCAATGAACTAACATTCGACCATGTGAAAGAAACATTATCCTTTTCAACACAAATTAGGACTTGAACAACAAAATTGTTAGAATCTTGATTGTTTAGTCTACGAAATTGTCCGTCACAAAACCCTTTTAAAACCGCTCTACGTCGCGGTTTAACTTATCTCATTCACGTATCGGAGGATCTTCGTTGTCCAACTTCTTGGAGAGCTCCGAGATAACTTCGGAATAGATCATATGGTCCATATTCCTCCCCAGCATGTACAGAATCCACCAGTCTCCGAGATCACACTTCTTGGAGATGATTTCGGCCATCTGGCGTGACACCATCTTATTGCGAGCGTGCAGCAGACGCGGGCGAACCTCCGGAAGAAAGATAATGATGCATCGATAGATAACCAACATGCACAAGATAATGGCCAGAATGATGTACCAGAACCACAAGAAGATGTAGGTCTTCTCGTTGACGATGTTCAAGGGTAAAATACACAAGGAATCGTGCTTCTGGATGGATCCTGACGCACCATACTTATGGAAGATGCACTTGGTAACTCTGGGGAAGATGTATATCATGGGATCCACCCGAGCTTCTTGCGGCTCTTCCGTCATGTGCATGACGCGTAGGCCGTAGGACATGAATTCTCCGTTGAAGAAAGAGTCCATCATCCACAGCTGCAGAATGATGTTGATGAGACAGAGGAGTTCGCAGGCCCAGTAGCGGAATGCGTAGAGTTTGTGGCACTGGAAAAGAGATAAAATAAGTTAGTTTCAGTGTTGAAAATTTGGCCCAGTTGGAAAAAGGTGTGGGATATGATTATTGTAACAGCCCTTCTTCTCTCTCAATCTTCTTCCAATGAAACAATCATGTCTGATTAGATCTAAAAAGGACCGAAATGACAATCTAGTCTCCTTCAACGGAAGCTATCTTCCCAACATGCCTTACATTGATATGCATGGTGTAACTCTATGTGACCAGCTCAAGCACGGGGCTCCATCAAAGCCAGAGTCAAGTTAGCCTCTCAGAAGCTGGGTAGGGAAGGGTAGGGTCAGCAGTTGTGTGCTATCTGCAGTATCTGCGGAGTATATGTATCATCAACATGATACTCCCAACGGAAGAGGGAAGAAACAGAGAGGTCAGCAAATCGTTCTATATAATGTTCAACTCAATTTTGTAGGGTCCGCAGATATTGCAGGTAGTAGACAACTGCTGACCCTATACAAATCGCAAGTGCAGCCTAGTGTTGAAATTGGCAGCCACCTTTGGTCTGGAGCCCCAAAATTCAAGAAAAAAACCCTTGACCCTGTGCAGATAAGGGCAATCTTTTGATTGAACGGATGCGATATTTAGAGCACAGGCATCGGATGCTGTCCATGTTCTACCGATACTACAGTGGAAGATGCTCCGAGGAACTAACGTCACTGATCCCTTTGGCGTAGTTAAAAAACACGTCAAACGCGCGCCCAACATTTGTACACGGTTGACATTTACGACGTGAGAACGGGTCGCTTCTATCACTCCTTCCTCTCCTCAAAAAGACCCTCCACATAGCGCCTCCAAAGATGACATAGGGCCTGAGGCCTTCCGTGTGCAGTTAATATAAAAAAGGGTGCCATAGATTCACTGGCTCTGGCAGTTGGGTTAGTTTGATGGCTTCCCGGTATCTTCGTCTTCTTCCCATTAACACAATAGCCTATTTCGGTGTTTCTTTCTAGACCTCAGTTTTCACATAAAAAAGTGTTCATGAAATTTAATTGCAAGGAAGTGAAAATTGAACCAATAATTTTATATTTTTTAAGAATAGTGAGAGTTACTTCCTGACAATTATATAATGTTTGATGTGTGAATGGGCAGCAAGGTTATCTGAATATTGTAGATAAAAATATGTGTATTTGATATGTAAAGTAAAAACATGTGAAACTTGTCCTTGGCTGACCACAATCAAATCAAAACATGTTTTACAAAAAAATAATTCTCTTTTTAAAATGTCTTTTACAGAGACATATATTGCATTTAGCAATAATATTTCCATTATTATTGAAATTGAATCCTTGATGTAAATTGAAATGAAAAAAGCAATCACGCACAAGGGCAGTACTGAAATCTGTTATAACTAGAAATTACCAGTGTGTACACAGATTGCTTATAATGGGCAACTTAAAAAATATATTTTAAATTATAAACTATTTTATTGACAGCCCATACCCCTTGGAATGTTATAAATTGTTGTTACTGAACAACTACCGCCAGGGTCGATATCACGACTTGCTCTATATCCCAGCATAGCATGACAAGAGGTATGGTGCTAAATAATTAGTCACCTGAAATATCAATACAAATTGAAAATATCTCCCGAGTAAAAATAAATGCCGCCAACGGGAATTGAACCCGTGCCTTCTGATGTCCGGTCAGGTGCTATGAAACACTGAACTATGTGAGCTTATTTTCAACCCGCCAAATAATTCAATATGTACTAGTAACTCAATCAACAATTCCTGCTTATTATATCCTTTTTAAATTTAAAACACCGAATAAATAATATTTTATTAAAGAAATATTTTAAAACAATTACACAGTATAAATATACTACGAATCAAATTACCTAAAATTGACAATGAGGTTACAGAAAACCAAATTACAACTGATAACTGAATTTAAAAGAAATGTGAAATGCTTTTTTGTGAGTTCTTTCAGTGCTATTAAAAAATTCAAAACATGAAAAAAATTCTAAATCAGTTTCTTTTGAAGGTTTTTTTTATCACATGTTTCTGGCTATTTCCTTTCAAGTGTATTCTACTTTAACATATCAAATTATGGAGAGAGGGAAGGTGAATTTATAAATTAATTTTGTTTAAATTGGCAAATTTCAAAATGATATGGAAGATTGGATTCGAATTCAGACTTGGAAAAAAGGAGACGTTGAATGGACGGGAGGCTGTTTTTAGACTAGGCTGGATATGATATTTGTTTAGAGAGGGACAACCAAAAATATGTGATCTGATGTTCCCATTTCTAGACCAAATAATGTACAATCTGAGGAGTCAAGCACAAGAAGGAATGCAACAATGTCCAACATGAGGAAATATATTTTTTTCAGAAATAAGGTAATTGTTAAAAGTACGGTACTGAGGCATAGCAGGTTCCCTTGGATATTGACTAGCGATGTACCAATACTATGACCAATCATTGTGGGATTACTTAAAGATTTTTTTTACTGATAATTATAAATAATTGTCAATTTTATTAGGACCATATTACCTCTATATAGCTGTAGATATTAAAAAAAAACAACAATAATTTTTATCACTGAAGTCATCTATTTTTATTTTTATTGTGTTTTCTTAATTGAATGAATGAATGAAATGGAATTTCTGAAGTGGGAATTAACTCACTTACTTAACATCCGATCGAGCTGAAACTCAGCAGATAGACTCGTTGTCGATGACAATGCATTCTATCAAATTTTGGTGGCGTTAATGCACACACGATTTTTTATGAAATTGGGTGACATTATATTTTTTAATTTATTGCTGTTATTATACGAAATAAATGTCGGCACTATCCAATTAGGATTTGACTTAGGTATCAGCGGTGTTGACTCAAGTCCAGAAAAAAAAATCGTAGATATTGAATAAAAGTTCCAACAATCCGGACTATGGTTTCTATAATTTTATTGGGATATGTCGTGAGGCTGAGGTGAAGGAGATAGGGAAGAGGAAGGTGAGGATGTATCTGGCTATTCAGATCTGGTCACCAAACACGGCTAAAACCATATGAAGCGACGTTTCTATTCTGAATGACGAACTTTCACCGGGGCGATACTGAGAGCATCTATCTACCACTTAGAAAGTTTCCGCAATTCGCGCTCTACTTGCTGCTTCATTTCCTAGGGTATCCAATCTGTTTATTACTCGATGGACCGCGAATTTCAAGATAAAAAATGCACAAATGTATATGATAAAAAAATCTCCTGTTTATCAACCAACAACTTCCGAATTTCTAATAACAGTTCTTCGTATAGTTCGATGGAAACATCACGAAATGAAGAATGACGTGGCTTCGTGATTTTATTTATAAATAATGAAGTTGACAAAAAATGTCGACTGAAAAGTGGCGACATGTCCGTCTTTCATTCGACAACAGTTAGTTTATTGTCAATGTTTTATTTAAATTGAAAGCGTTGCATTAGATTCGATAGATGGTTATGCTTGAATATAAAACTTATTGATGCAATAAAATTTTTAAACTTAACAAAACGGTATAACATAGCAAAACAGCACATTTATCCCACATCTTTTGAAGGACACTGGACTGGACAGATTCTTTTCAAAGATCGTTGACTCGATAGAAAAACCTTCGAGTCAATAAACACATAACGAGGACGGATGATTGATCACGTACCGACACCGACTGCTAAGACAGACTTGGACAGACGGTAACGGGTCTCAGTTATTTTTACGGTTTATATTCGTCATATGGCAGGACATTCACTGAAACATTTATTTTACAACGTTCAGCCATTTTCGCAAGACCGACAGTAAACGACGCCGACGCGACGGTTCAATGACAAAACAGAATATTAACAAAAAGTAATGGAAAAAATCTAATCTAAGGACGGGTTGTTTCGGAGAATTTTAACAATTCATCAAATTTCAACGTTCATTTTCAAGTTCTGTGAAAGATTCTTTCAAGTTCAGTTTTTATATCAGTTTTGTCAAGCAACTGGCCTATAATGATATAATAACAGAACTTGAATAGGACTTTCACAGAACCCGAAAGTCTCTAACCCATTATTGATAAAATTCTAGAATTCTGCCTCAATCCTATTATGTACTAATTATTGAAATAACACTTCGTTTCAACTTAATTGGAACAAGAGAATTATTTAAGTGTCAAAATTTCACGTGATTTGACGTCACAGATGCTATGTGTGAACCAAGTGACGTTTGCCAGGAGGGTCTGTTTCACTCGTAATAGGTACAAATTATTTAAATAACCCAAAACTAAGAACGTGATAATCTATTTAGGCTCATCTCTCTACCATCTTTTAAACGAAGTGTTATTTCAATAATTGATGCGTATTAACATTGAAGCGGAATTCCAGAATTTTACCCTATTGTTTCATTATATTATTCTGTTTTGTCACTGTTCTGTTCTAATATTTTTCTGTTTTGCTACTGTTCTGTTCTGCTATTATTCTGTTTTGTCACTATTCGGGTTAGTAACTGTACTGTTTTATCGCTATTCTGTGTAGTCACTGTTCTGTTTTGTCACTATTCTGTTTCGCCATTATTCTGTTTTGTCCGGGTGCCTAAACGACTGGTTGGAATACAGAGGTTGCTAAAAATAACGTAATATCGCTTGAAATGACTATGGCCGTTTTTATTGACTAGATTTGAACAGAGTCACATAACAATTCAAAAATCTACCTACGTGACAGTCAGGCGAACTCATAACAGAGATAAACAAAATCAAAATAAACATAGTTAAAAGCTGTAGTGAAGTAATAAAGGGTGCATAAAATATTAAACCTACTACCGTGGATGTCTACGCGTATTTATTTTTTAATAAAAAAGTGATTCAGTTGCATAAACTCATAAATTATAATTGGTGATATCCAATGAAAAATTGCAAACTCAGTGATTAATAAAAAGAAAACTATTAACAAATCATAATTATACCTGTGGCTGAGAAAACCTGGAAGCATAAACAATAACTGAGTGAATTCCTAATTAAGTGTAGTGAATCTAGATTAAGTGTGCAAAAAATAAAGTAAAGAATCATACATTGCGTGGACATTTCGATCGGTGCAACAAAATTGTTAATAACATTTACAGTTCAGTATAGCTTATATTGTGATTAATACGCGACTCCGGCACACCGACAGTTAGTGTAGTGGTCAGTGCATCGGACTCCTCTTTCTGTCAACCTCAGTTCGAAACCCTGAGAATCCAAGACAATTTTTGTTATTTTTCTTATTTTATTATCATTAATATTATTAATATTAATATAAATAAGTTAATACAATTTTGGAATAATAATATCGCCATCTATCTTCAAATCTAAAAACAAAAATCACATTTCTAACTTAAAATATACAAAGTATTAAAATATTCCAGTGCGTGTGAGCGGTGCGACATCATAGTAGGTCACTATCACCCATAGGTGCAAGCAGCGCTGAAACACTCCGGACACTTGCAACTCGCTACGCGATACGCAGTTGAGTGCAGGGTGCAGGGTCATCACTCACTTCCTAACTTAATATTACGAACCTCTAAAATAAAAATGGATGCTAATCAATGTATGGCGAAGGCTCAGGAAATTATTAACCAAATACATTTAATAATTACCGACTCATCTAATAAGTTCAATAAAGAACAACTTGCAAAAATAATGCCAAAAACTACCGAGTTACTGGGCGTCGCGGGACAGATGGCAGTGAAGATGGGGACTATGGAGGGTGAACTATCCGCATACAAAAATATTATTAATAACCAACCTGCAATAACTGGAACTACTCAATCTACTTCAATGGAAATATGTGACGCAATTACCGAGATAACAGAAAGGAATTTACGTTCGAAAAATCTAATTCTGCTGAACGTACCTGAAAGTAGAGACGAGAATCAAACCAACAGGATATCTGATGACAACAACAAAGTATGTTCAACGCTGAAAATTATCGATGATACATTACAGATAAATATTTCTAAAATATATAGGCTTGGCGTAAGAAAAACTGACAAGATCAGGCCCATAAAAGTAGAACTACAAGATTCATATCAAGCTAAGCAAATAATCATAAATAAATATAAACTGAAAAATGGCATCAAAGTTAAACAAGATCTCACGGAGCTGCAAAGGAAACAAATGACGGATGTTTGGAAAGAGTTTGAAACGAGAAAAGCGGATGGGGAAACAAACATAACAATTAAGTACATAAACTCTGTTCCAAAAATAATAAAAAACGTGCCAAAAAACTTAAACAGCACCTAAAATTGTTTGGATACTACCAAAATGTTCGCGGAATGAGAACCAAATTACAACAACTTAAAATAACTTCTCCCACATTCCCACATGATATTTTGTTATTAACAGAAACATGGTTAAATGAGGACATCAATTCATCGGAATTAGGTCTCAATAAATACAACATCTATCGTCTTGACCGTGACCCCATTACAAGCAACAAATCAAAAGGAGGAGGTGTAATGGTGTGTATATCAAAAAACATTTCATCTAAAAAATTGCCAGTTAAACACAAAAGCGTTGAACAGATGTTTGTAATGCTAAATATTTCATCCACAAAAATCATTATCGCTTGTACTTATATTCCACCAATGTCAGATCTGCAAATATACAAGAACCACATCGAGGATGTAGAAACACTAAAATACAAATATCCTAAAGCCAAATTTATAATTGTAGGCGACTACAATCTTCCGAAAATTGACTGGTCTTTCGATAAGAACAATGAAGTGATTATTAACGAAACAGAAGTGCAATGTGTCAAATCTAAGGAAATGCTTGATATGTCTTTTTTCCTAGGACTAAAACAGTTAAATAAAGTGCATAATTCTTATAACCGTATGCTTGACCTAGTATTTTCTAGTGACTTAAGGACAGTGGTTGAACAATCGGATGAATTGTTGTTACCTTTAGACCAACACCATCCGGCGTTAGATATTATTATCACAAATGAGTCTAGAAAATTGCAGAAATTAAAAACTTCATCGTACAATTTTAAAAAAGCTGACTACCCAAATATAACTGATTATCTTGACCATATAGACTGGTCATTTCTAGAAGATGAAAACAATATTGTGAATCAAGTCCAACAATTTTATTCAATCCTAAACACTTCAAAAGAACGTCATGTTCCAAAAGTTAATTTTATTGCATCCCTTTACCCTACATGGTTTTCAAAAGAATTAAAAGAATTGATTTATACTAAAAAACAAACTCACCGAATATATAAGCAATCTAGAAATGTCGATGATTATATAATGTTTACTAACATAAGAAAGCAGTGCAAAGAATTGTCTAAAAAATGTTATAATGATTATATTAGTTTAATAGAAATGGAGGTTCATGATAATGTTAAAAAATTGTGGAACTTTTCTAATGCTCAGCGTAAAAATGATTGTAGCTTACCAAATATTATGTATCTGAATAACAATTGTGCGGATAATACCGAAGGCATTGTCAATCTTTTTGCAGATTTATTCAAAAGTGTTTATGATGATAATATTACTGATAATGAAATCCCAAATGATATATCACTTGAAGAATCACTCAACCTAAACCATTGTTTTATTGAAATAAACGCTATAGAAAAGGCTATAAAAGCATTAGATACTAATAAATCCGCTGGACCGGATGGGTTCCCTCCAATATATTTAAAATCTTGTGTTCGCAGTTTGACTTATCCATTATTTTTACTATTTAATAAGTCTTTGTCGTCAGGGTGTTTTCCAAAACAGTGGAAAAAAAGCTATCTTACGCCTATTCATAAAAAGGGAGATAAAAGCGATGTATCAAACTACAGACCAATATGTATATTATCCGCTATTCCCAAACTATTTGAATCGTTAGTCCTAGATGTAATATGTAAACAAATTAATAATATTATTGTACCCAACCAGCATGGCTTTATCACAGGTAAATCCACCCTAAGTAACTTGATCATATATGAAAATTACATAACTGATTCTCTTGCCTTGAAACATCAAGTGGATTCAATATATACTGATTTTTCCAAAGCTTTTGACAAAGTTAGGCGACATATCCTTGTACAAAAATTAAGTATGTTGGGTATCAAGGGTAATCTGTTAAGTTGGATTGATAGCTATCTTAGTAAAAGAGAGCTATGTGTCAAAATAAAATCTGTGGAATCTTACATTTTCGAAGCCACAAGTGGGGTCCCTCAGGGGTCTCACCTGGGACCAATTCTTTTTTTGTTATTTATTAATGATATTGTTAGCATATTTAAAGATGTAGAAGTTCTTCTTTTCGCAGATGATTTGAAAATATATAAAACAATACGCAGTTTAGACGATTGTTATACTTTGCAACTTAATTTAAATAAACTATATCGTTGGTGCATCATCAACTCTCTGTTTCTCAATATTAAAAAATGTCAGGTCATTCGTTTTTGTAAAATACGAAATCATACAATTTATGAATATTCGCTTAACAATGTAAAATTGACAGCTGTCACTCAAATCAGGGACTTGGGTGTTATATTTGATGAACAGTTAACATTCAATCCGCATATAAATGAAATCACAAATAAAGCCCTAAAAATGCTCGGTTTTATATGTAGAACCGCATGTGACTTCAAGTCACTAGAATGTTTGAACACACTGTACACATCTTTAGTAAGAAGTCAAGTAGAGTATAATTCGCCTATTTGGTCCCCGTTTTATAAAGTACATTCCAACAATATTGAAAAGGTACAACACAAATTTTTAAGATTTATTAACTTTAAACTGAATATTCCAATCCAAAATATAAATTATATCCAACTCATGCATCAACTAAATTTGATTACGCTGTCAGATAGGCGAATTATCTCCGACCTTGTTCTACTAAATAAAATTATTAATTATAGAATCGACAGCCCTGAAATTCTTGCCACAATAAAATTATATGTACCTTCCAAAAATACGAGACAAAATTCCACCTTTTTCTGTGACAATTTCAAATCTAATTATCAAGCGCACATATCGTTAAATCGAATACAAAAATTTGGTAATAAATTTGGTAATGTTGTTGATATATTTAGAGATTCTGTAGCAGTGCTTAAACGAAATCTACATAAACACTTTGCTGAAATGTATGACTTCTCCTCTCCATAGTGAAAAACCCATTTTTTAGCTTCTGTTTTTTCACTCTTTTCTTTTATGACTTTTAACTTTAATATATATGTTTTAACTTTACAAATTAATATTGTAATTTAAATAACAATTCGAATATGATTTTAAGTCCCTATAAATGCTGATTAATTTCAATCCATTTATTTTTCTAAGCAAGTAAAAAAAAAAAAAGAAAAAAAAAACTGTTCTCCATAATGGTATTCTGTATCATTTGTAAAACATTTATGTACTACAGATATAATAACTATTTTATTTATATATGTACGTAAACTTTTAAATGTCACATAGTTAATGTAATAACACTAATAACAATGTATGTAAAAGCCCAATGGGCGTTTAAATAAATAAATAATAATAAATAATAATAACTGAAATGGGTGTGAATGAAAAGGGTTGACTTTTGTATTGGGCTACGAGAGAGCAGGTACTCACCCTGACGTGGCGCAGCAGGTAGTCGATGAGGACAGACTTCTTCTCTTCCTTCTCCTTGTCCTCGCACAGGCCCATGTTGAGGCCCATCACGATGGTCCGCATGAGGCCGCCCTCGCACGAGTCCCACAGGAACTTGGGCGTGTAGCACATGATAGCCTGCAATCAAACAACACTCGGTTAAACAAACAGTCGAATTACATTTAGGGCCCAATTTCACCGGAACACCAGTATGGTTCCATCAGTGATAAGACCAAACCAAACGTATAGCAATCTATGAAGAGTACCTAACACATAAATAAAAACTTCCATTTTGTTTGGTATTTAATTACATGAAATTAAACATTAAACAACAAGACAAGAAAACAAGACGCGTATAAGGTAGAATACAAAGTACCTACATAACAATTCATTATTGGCACCTGTGCTAGTAACACACTTATTTGGTACTAACCGTCTTCGAAATAAAGGGCTGCTTCACGTCATCATCAGATTTTTTTAAATACTTGTCTATTAAAATGTCTACTTCATCAATATTAGTATTATTGTTCCATGTTTTCAATACACATTGATCATCAGGATTGACATTAAGTACGAAAAATGAGCTGAAACTCTTGGGTAATGGGTATAATAAGATATAGGTAATAATAAAATTGAATAATTAATAATACATTGACAATACAAACAATTTTTTCTTAAATAAAAATTATTTGATGCGCTCATAAATAATTGATTAAAATGTACAGGTAAATTAAATAAAAACCACCAAAAAAACACCATCTAGCGACTCTGATGATGACTACAACACAAATAAAATATTTAAATTCATGGAAAAAAAGTTTGAAGATTTATCGGAACAATTGATGAAATCTTTTAGAGAACAAATTAAAAATGAACTAAGAGATCTTAAGAAATCTGTAGAATTTTGTTGCAATAAAATTGATGAATATGAAGAAAATAATAAAAAGAAAGATACACTGATCAATCAACTGCAATCAGAAAACAACGAAATAAAACAGCAAATAAACAAACTGGAACAATTACACAAACAAAATAACATTGAGATACAAGGTATTCCTTTTAAAGAAAATGAAAACTTACCAAAAATAGTCAATAATATTATGGAAACCATCAAATGCGAAATGGAATCATCAAAAATAACAAATATATATCGTATCAGAAACAGAAACCCTTTAAACAAATATCCAGCCTTAATTGTATCATTCCAAAACAAAGAAACAAAAGACAAAATCATCGACCAAAAAAGAAAATATGGTGTCTTGTACACTAAAAATATAAATATTCCGGAAGATAACAAAATTTTCATAAACGAACAATTAACGCAACTAAATAAACACCTCCTGTTTCTGGCGAAATCCTCAAGACTCGGCTACAAATTCATCTGGGCGAAAAACGGTAACGTTATGATGAGAAAAGATGAAACAGCTCCAATCATCCATATAAGGCAGCCGAATGACATCCCTTCAGAATAAAGGACCATCTAACCGCATTGCATGTGAAAATTACTTATATCCATCAAAATGTCTGATGAAAATTTTTTGTATGAAAATTACATTTGTAAAAACACTAGTGAACTAAATAATCACTTTAAGGACGTTAACTTTTCAATTCTTAATATGAATATTAGAAGCTTAAGAAGGCACTCTGATGAGCTTTGTATTCTTCTCGATAGTCTTGATTTTTCTCCTAGTATTGTCATTTTAACAGAAACGCAAATGAAAGAAGTAATTCCCTATAACTTGCCAGGATATGTAACTATTTCATCCGAATGTAAACATACTGGTCACGATGGAATCACTTTATTTATAAAAAATTGTCTTAAAAAACCTGCCTTCGAAATTCTAGACTTTAAAACAGCTAACGCAATTAAATTAACATTTACCCATAGTAATTGCACTTATTTGCTATTAGCTATCTATAGATCACCTTCCTTAAATGAATCTCTATTCAATAATGAACTTAATTCACTTATAAAAATGACAAACAGAAATAACTTTAACTTTTCAATATTAACTGGTGATATTAATATAAACATTAATGAAAACAACAAAAGAACAAAATGTACAAATGAATACTTAGATTGTTTGTCTTATGCAGGATATCAATCATACATAAACTCACCAACAAGAGAAAATCTAAATAATTCCACGACTCTAGATCACATATTTATCAAAACACACTAACACATTATAACTAAATCTTCAACTCTAAAAACAAACATTACTGACCACTACCCAACATTCTACGGACACAACATCTTAACCACAAATTCAAAAGAATACTCTAACACTGTTGAAATAAATGAAATTAATTACAACACATTAAACAATTTACTTCACTCAGAAAAATGGGACAACATACTATCAATAGCTAACCCAAATTCAGCATTAGAATTATTTTATAAAACTCTAGAAGCTTATATTTCCAAGAGTACAAATAAAATTGTCATCGCTAAGAGAAATTATAAAAAAATTAAGCCTTGGATCACTGTAGGACTAATAGTCTCTATCAAACAAAGAGATGTTAAATTATCAAAAAGCCTGTCAAAAAAATAACACAAGAATTATGCCTTTCATGAAAACGAAATATTTAATGTACAGAAATTTACTAAATAGGTTAATAAGAAATTGCAAAAAGAAGTATTATTGTGAAAAAATTGATAGTGCAAAAAATGATACCAAAAAGACATGGAATATTATTAATGAAATCACGAACAAAAAAAAAAAGTATCAACCGATGTCAATGAGATTATAATAAATGAAAATATTATAACTGACAAATCGACTATTGCAGAAAACTTTAACAACTTTTTTACAAATGTAGTAGATCAAATACTTGAATCTTCTAGCAAAATTGATAATACAATACCCGTAGACTCATCTTTACACTTAGACTCAACTAACGATTCAATTAACTCCTTAGAATATTTTTCACCCATCACAACAGATGAAATTGATAAACACATTGACGGTCTAAAATCAACAAATTCTACAGGAATTGATGGTTTATCAGGTAACACACTAAAAAAAACATTACATTTTAACTCCATTGCTACATATTTTTAATATATCCTTAAAAGAGGGACATTTTCCCGAAAAATTAAAAACCTCTATCATAATACCAATTCACAAATCAGGAGAAACGCACATATTAGACAACTACAGACCTATTTCCTTGGTCTCAAACCTCTAAAAAATATTTGAAAAATGTATCAAAAATAGAATAATGAATTACCTAGAACAAAACAAAATTCTGTCCCAAAATCAATATGGCTTCAGAACAAAACTAAGCACTGAAGATGCAATATTCGATCTGACTAAAAAATTATACACATCTGTTGATCAAAATAAAAAGAGTTTAGCTATATTCCTAGACTTAAGAAAAGCTTTTGATACGGTAAATCACAATCAACTTATTAAAAAAATGAATCAAATAGGTTTAAAAAATGATACACTAAAAATTCTCACTAGCTATCTCAAAGACAGAAAACAAAAAACAAAAATAGGGGATTTTTATAGTACTGAAACAGGAATAAAAAATGGAGTACCACAGGGGACTGTGCTTGGCCCAATTCTCTTTCTAATATACATAAACGATTTATGTGATGTTATAATCCCTGGTAAAATTGTATCTTACGCAGATGATACAGTAATAATAGTGAATGGAAAATCCTGGCCTGAAACTTTTTTGAAGGCAACAAAATGTATTACATATGTCTCATCATGGCTAGAAAGTAATAGACTCTTCTTAAACTATAATAAAACATTTTACCTAACCTTTTCTAAAAATAGTAAAAATAAACCCCCTAATAAACTTAAAATTCGAATACATAACGTTAACTGTAATCAAGAAATATGCTGATCTTGCTTTGAACTCGGAAAAGTTGAAAAGATTAAATATTTAGGTATTGTTATTGATACAAAATTAAATTGGCAGTCACAAATTAATAATACCGTCTGTAAATTAAGATATCTTACATACACATTTTACAGACTAAAAGAAGTGCTCAATGTTGAAAAACTGAAAATTATTTATTTTTCTTTGGTGCAATCTTCACTCATATACGGAATAATAGGATGGGGCGGTGCGCTTAATGCACATATCAAACCTTTACAAATAATTCAAAATTATATCATCAAAGTTATGTATAGTCGGAAAAGAACATTTTCAACGGATGAGTTATACAAAGAATCTAAACTATTCTGTCTCCGTAAACTATTTATTTTGCAAACAATGAAATACATCTTTAAAAACAAAAATAAATTCGAAATAAATGAAAACAGAACCAACATTAGAAATAATAATGTATTTTATACTCCCCAAACGAACACAAAACAAATGCAAACACACTGCAGTTTCATTGGACCTCGTACTTTCAATCTTTTACCGAAAAATATTCAAGTGATAACTAAACTTCCTCAATATTTAAAAGAATTAAAATTATGGCTATTCGACACAGCAGTTGAAACTTTTTTTATTTAATTTGTATCAATTTATGTTTCTCATAAAATATTCACCATATATTACATATATTACAATAAACACTTATAACTTCACTATACACTATTATAAACACTTTTTATACAAAACGCTTATACAAAATGTAATCTTGTTTTTATTTTATATGCCCACAATTTGTTTATTTCTAGGTACAATAAAATAATAACTTAAATTTATTACCCACGCACAGGCTGCGCCTTAGTGGGTTCCCATTATTCTTATTGATTTATATAATATTGTATGTAATTAATGTAAAAATTGGGAAAAAAAGGAATTAAAAAAAAAAAAAAAAAAAAAAAAATCCTTCCACGGGCAGTGGTCAGTGACTGCACTGTAACAATCATCATTGCATCTGGCCACCAGCCCAGGGATCAGCGACCTCGCTGGAAGAGGTCTGCGAAAACCGGTCTGCCTCTCGAAACGTCCAGAACATTCCTCGCTCTTGCCTCCCTACCAATCCCGACTGTACAACGTACAACATACATACATATATGTACATTATATAGCATCGCCGGCGGTTCTAAACCTAAGAAAACGATTTGATTACACGAAGAAATGATGGACAGCAAAAACACTAAGGACGGGTTGTTTCGGAGAATCTGAACAATTCATCAAATTTCAACGTTAATTTGCGAGTTCTGTGAAAGATATTTTCTAGTTCTGTTATTATTTCAGTTCTGTCAAGCAACTAGCCTATAATGATATAATATCAGAACTTGAATAGGACTTTCACAGAACTCGCAAATTAACGATGAAATTTGATGAATTATTCAAATTCTCCGAAACAACCCGTCCTAAGATCATATAAAAATATATTATTTTTTAATGATAAACTAATGTTTATAAGACAAGGTTTTATGCATAGCATAAAGGATAACAAATAATTATAAGCAATAATAATATTTGACAAGTCAAAAAATATTTCACCAATAAATTAAGATATTATATGTCTCGACGCCATCTAGTGAGAAATTTAGCACTAACAAAGCCTTTCCTACAAAAATAAAGTTGGTAGTTTACATGTGGAAAAAATATAATGTACAGCAATTGTTGATTGAGGTAGGTAATAGTACATATTGAATCATTTGGCGGGTTGGAAATAAGACGACATAGCTCAGTGGTTTCAGAGCACCTGACCGGACATCAGAAGGCACGGGTTCAATTCCCGTTGGCGGCATTTATTTTTACTGGAGATATTTTCAAATTTGTGTTGATATTTCAGGCGACTAATTATTGCTTATAATTATTTAATAAAAATATACTTTTGAAAGTAGCTATAACTATGTGGTTTTCCATTGTAAATAAATGAAACAATGTAACTTTGTTTGAACCACTATATAGCCGATCGGTTCGACCGGATCGGGACAACCGTTCCTTCCTCAGAGCAAAATATATACTAACTAAACATTACAAAACAATGGGTGAATATAATACATTACATGATGTGGGATTGTGGACGAGACTAGGGATTAGTGAAGAGTGAGGGTGGGTGGTTGCTTTGAAGTGAAAGGGAACATGTCTAACAAATTAAAAATAATGTATAATAATAAAAATAATGCCTAACAATAAAAAAAAAAATGTTTGACAATAAAAAAATAATGTCTGTAATATGAAGGCTTGAATGATTCAAATGGGCACGTCCAAGAGGTGTAGCCAAGATCTTATGGAAACGCCTTAAGATTGAACTGTGATCGGACGATAATCCAAATGGCGGGGACTTGCTTCACCCTTGTCGATGAAGATCGTCATAGCGGTGGTGAAACGGTTGGTGGTTTTCCCGTAAAGAGTAGCAGATTCAAGACACATCGAGAGGTCTTTTCCCACTGCCTTGCAGTTATACCATCGGGATCCGCGGCTGAAGATACTTTAACTCTCGAGCCATTGGCTTCATCAAAGCAGATCCTCTGTTCCACAGGTCATTTCAGCCTGGTGGTACCCAAGAATCTTCGTTGGATGGAAGGCTGGGTTCACCGATTAGCGGTTTCCATGCCTCAACGAAGGCCTCCAAGTCCGGCATGTCTTGGTAAGCAGACTCCTTCCCGCTTAGGATTTCCCTGGCGATAGAATCCAGATCCTTCAACAAACGGGCTGAATCCAGCGGTGTTTCTTCTTTCGTTCCGTCATCTTTTTTTCTACCACTTCCATCGTTTTCAAAATCGTGATTCATGTGACCTTCCGCTTCTACTTCTTCATCGATCGGAACGGTAACCGGGTCGGTTCTCCTCCATGAAACCTCCTCTGCGAGCGGGTACAAATACGCGGGACACTTCTCCCAAATGCGGTCCGAGCTGTTAACATTTCTGCTCACGTTTGTACTTTAAGTTTGGGGGACATGCAGATGGTAGGCGCCACCCGCACCCCACGAGCGTCTGACACATTATTTAATGTCCTCACAGTAGGTTCTGTTTGGCTGTTGGCTAAGATAGCGCTTCTTTTACTGAAAATGCTAAGTATAAAACAAATGTGGAGGGGGGGATATACCCAGCGGCCACACCGGCTTACTACCTGACTGGATGCAGGAACCGGAGATGCACTATACAGTACGATGGAGTTCAGTACGGCAACCTAATCACAAATCAAGGTGTTAGAAACAATTTTTCGAAGAAAACTTCTTCTAACTGCTTTTCACTTTGTGATGGCATTATTTATTTTTTATTAAAACACAAATAACTTTGTTTACATCACTTTATTTCGATACAAAATCTCAACATGTTTCATGAAACAAGTTCACTTCATAAGGAGCACAAGTATACTAAAGTTATAATTTAAATTAGGTCTAGAAAGAAGAGGTAGAAGGAGCGGGGAGGGGTAAGAGTAGGGGAGGGTTATTCAAAGTAGGAATTAAAATGTCACTAGACGGGAAAGACCGGGTAAGTGGGAAAATATTTAAAATGGGGTTTATAAATTTTTTTTGTTTATTAATAATATCTGCTTTCATATTCACGTGTTTTCTTATTTCTAAAATTTCAAAATTATTGATTTGAGATACCTTGTAACCAGAATGTAGTATTTTAAAACCTGAATTAATATCGAAAGTATGGTCGTTATTTAATAAATGATCCGCAAATTCTGATTCACAGTTTCCCTTTAAAGCCCTAAGATGTTCTTTAATTCTGATCTCAAAGTTTCTATTAGTTTTTCATATATAAAAGGAATTACAATCATTACAATTGAGTTTATAAACACCTGATTTTTTAGTTTGACTATCAATATCTTTATTATTAAGAATATATTTTTTTAATTTGTTATTCGTATAAAACGCCGGTTGAATAGTGAAGGGGATGTTTTTATTTATACCTTTGGAATTGTCATTGTCTACAAATAGAATTCTACGCCATTGTTTGTATCTTTATAAATAGGATAAATATAAAGTTTAAAGAATTTCTGTTTAATTTTTTTATTTAGTATTTCAACTATCAATTTATTAGGATTGCCGTTATTAGATGCTATTTGTTTTATGACATTTAATTCTGAGATATAATTAGGATCCGACAAAAGAATCAAAATTAATCTATTAAGCATAGAATGGAAAGCTGCGACTTTTTGAGAAAAGGGATGATTTGATGAATTATGTATGACAATATCAGTGTACGTATCTTTACGGAAAATATTGAAATCTATTTTATTACCTATTATTGTTAAATTTAAATCTAAGGAATTTAAACTCTTATCAATACCTATTTCTAATGTAAATTGAATATTTTTATGTTAGAAACACAATAAAGGGGCATAAAATAAGTTGTAGTTAATAATAAATTGACTTCACATAATAAATAGAGAAAAGGAAAAAAAACATTTACGTGGTAGTAAAGAGTTAAGAACACAAAAAGAAACACGATAGTAGTTAAAAACGTGTTCCTAATAAATAGGGCTCAAAAATAAAAGGAAAAAGAAGAATAATACAGGCACAGCACACGCATATATAAACAATACATAAACAAAACTACAGGAGTATTTTTACGTAAAAACAATAGCAATGTAAAGAAATGAAAAAATAGTGTAATAACGCAATATACACAGAAATTAGAGTTGGGCGGTGAGGTCCTAAATTTAACTGGTACCGCCCCAGTCAAACTCCCCGCCTGGCAGTGTCCTCAGAGCGGATCTCGCGGAGAAATGCGGCGACGCGACGGAACGAACGGAATAAGCCATCAAGGAAACGGTTAGACTCTTCCCAGCGTTCAAGTAGAGCCCTCGATTCGCTAACTCTGTTTCGAATGCAGCGCACTCCCCTGCCACACGGAATCCAACATGAGATGGTAAGCTCCTCAAAGCTATATCAACAACAAAGTTGAATAGAAAAGGAGACAACGGGTCGCCTTATCTTACACCGCGACGGACGATTAGATGCCTGGACCGTTTGCCTTCAACTTCGAAAATTGTTGACGCGACCCCGTACAGTCGACCTACATACTCGACGAATCGGGTAGGCAGGCCCAACTCCACGATAGCGGCCAACAGCGCGGGGGGGATAACGGAATCAAAAGTCTTTGACGCATTAAGGACCGCCATATGCACTGACCTTGTGTTCGCTCGGGCTGTTGATAGCACGGTCTGCATTGCGTACAGATTTTCTGCCACCCCGTCAGCATTTATGAAGGCTCTTTGCCTTGTATCTTTTATGTAAGGTCATGGATTCATGAGTGGAAGTACCTATGAGGTCAAAGATAATCGAATCGTTTCCTCTGGGCCTCTTTCTTTTTTTTTATTTTAACTCCACACAGGAGGCCCTGAAGAAAATAATTTCCCTCAGGGCCTATGTCATCTTTGGGGATGCTGTGTGGAGGGTCTTTTTGTGGAGAGGAAGGAGTGAACATGGGTCTTGAAGAGTCCCATGTTGTAGGAGGGAGGAAACACAGAGGCCGGCAGTTCGTTCCACAGCCGAGCTGTTGAACTTAAGAACGAATCGTAGAAGCGAACCGTTCTCATGTGACAAATGTCAACCGTGTACAAATGTTGGGCGCGCGTTTGGCGTGTATCCCGACTACGCACCGGTGCCGAAGGGATCAATGACGCTAGTTCCTCAGAGCATCTTCCATTGTAATACCGATAGAACAAGGACAGAATACTACCTGACGCCTGTGCTCTAAAGATTGCAGTCCGTTTGTTAAGATCGGGGAATCTATCAAACGGACCGCCCGTTTTTGCACAGAGTCAAGGGTTTTTTTCAGGTATTTAGGGGCTCCGGACCAGAGATGGCTGTCAAATTCGACAGTAGGGCGCACTTGCGATTTGTACAGGGTCAGCAGTTGTGTACTATTAAAGTATCTGCGGGCCCTGTACAGTACGCCCAGCTTCTGAGAGGCCAGCTTTACTCTGGCTTCGATGGAGCCCACGTACCTGAGCTGGTCACTTATAGTAAAACCAAGCATATCAATGGAAGGCCTGTTCGGAAGATTGCTTCCGTTGAAGGAGACTAGATTATCATTTGGATCCCTTTTAGACGTAATCAGACAGGATTGGGTCTTTGAAACATTAAATTCGACGAGATTATTTTTACCCCAGGAGGAAATACTCTCGAGATAACCGTCCATTCTCTGCTTCAAAGCCCTCCGAGCCGTTGGAGTTTGTGTGCCCTTTGAGGGCTTGTCAAACAAAAAGCCATCATGAACTGTACTGTCATCCGCGTAACAATGAATCGGTGCACATGTCAAAAGGTCATTGATGTGCAACAAAAACAAAGTCGGAGACAGAACCGATCCCTGTGGGACGCCAGCATTTATAGAGTGTTAGGAAGAGGTGAAACCGTCAGCAACTTTCTGCATGCCTGGTTCGGGGACAGAGCCGATGATGAGGGTTTCGGGCTGTTAACCCATGCGCCCCTATCAGGAGCAGACGACGAAGTGTCGGACTGTCCCGCTGGCGGTTCAGCCGGAGCCATCGAAACTTCCCTCGGTTGGTCATGCTCGATGGTCGCAGCCTCGCTGTGACGCGCGCCATGGATGCATGGTATACGGAGACGCGTGCCTTGGATTAGGTGCCGGATGCCTCACCGATAAGCTCTTCAAAAGCGCCTCAAAGCGTAGCGAGAGTTCTTTGCTTGCTCACTGAGCGCTTTACGCAACAACTCATTTTCGCTTCGTAACACTGCGAATTCGACAGAAGGGCCCCTCCCAGGTGGGTTCCCAATTTTCTACGTCGGGATGGCCTAACACTGCAGTCAAAACAACAGATTAATGTCAAAAGTCTTAAAAAAACACTTTCAACACAACTGTGTTGAATTATCACTGATATTATAAAAAATGTCATAAAATGTAGTTTTTAGGTTCTCACGCGGATGTTAATGCGGCGCACTTAATGCTGTCACTGTAGCACTGAATTTAAAAAAGTTATGGACTAAAATGTCAAAAATATGTCCCAAAGTTAAGACTTGGCCCTCTCTTTTTGAGGACTATAAATGTTAATAAAATCCACAAAACTGCACAGACTTCAAAGTAGTTTTTTCCCTTGCGTCTACGAGGACAGCGCGCACACGAGGATACCCCTTGGGGGAGCCTGAGGGGTACGGGGGCACTTGGATGGCACCCAGACGGGGGTTTGACTGTCAAAGTATCACTTCTGAAACTAAAAGTACTGAAAGAACACGTTTTATTCACTAAATTACTGGAAAAAAAGCACTAGGCTTGTGGCCCGTAACTTCAGACGTTGGTAACGCACTTTTAAATCGGTTTGCACTATATTTATGGTTTATAAACAAATGTAGCACAGAGCGAGTTAAAGTGTGACAGGTCTGCACAAAGGCGAGAACTGAACTGAACGGAAGTGAGTGGAAGGGACATTGTGGAGGAGGCCCACCACTTCCCCGCCCTGTTTTAGGTACTGATGGTACCCCTTCAGAGCTCTGGCAAGGACGATATTTTTTTAATAAACGAGTCTACATTTAAGATAACAAAGCAAGACCTCCAAAATGTCCATGCATACGATGTTAGTCGCAGTATGCAAGTGCTGCGTATTAGTAATTGAAGGGACATTGAAGAAACCCACCGCTGTCTCACCCCGGAATAGGTGACTTAAGGTCACCCCTTCGGAGTTCTTGCAAGAATCTATTTTTTTTTAATAAACGACTCTACATTTATGTATAAATGAAGCTAGACCTTCAATGTCTCCGCATACGGTGTTAGGGAGCGGTATGCAAGCGCTTACAGGTATTAGTATAATTGTCTAAAAATAAAAGTAGGTAAATGACGAAGTACAAATAAAGATAATAACAAAGAGAATGAATACGGCAGCTTCCTGGTTAAAAGAAAAATGAAAGAAAAATTATAAAGAACAAAAAAAGAAAGGAAGAAATCAGCAGCCATTACGGGTGTCGTGAGGTTGCTGAATGGCAGAGGGAAACCACACTCCAAACCTGTAAGCCAAATTAAGAATAAAAAAAACAACAATAAAAGGGAGGTTCGGCGCCCCACAACTGGCAGTCCTGTGAAGAGATTGGTGGTGCCCTGAAGATAGTTTATGGGAAAATAAGGGACGAACCCTAAAGACCCTAGGGAAAAAAAGCGTCAAGAAGTCGGAAGCAGGGCGGAGGGTACCCCAAGCCGCTTAGTCGTCCCTCTGACCACAATCCTTCCTCAGGGGTGGCGCAGGTGCTTAGCAGTGTCCCCCAAAAATAAAACTCCAATAGTGCATGCAGGGACAAAGGCCCATTGTCCAACCCCATATGGGGAAAAGGGACAAAACAGGACAAACAACGGAGTTCAGTTCTAGCCTGAAAACATTTGGCATTTGGCTAACGCCGGAATGGCCTTCCATTCCTGATTGCCCGGGGAGTCACTATACCGCACCCTTTTTTTTATTTTCGGCATTTGGAGTAACTGAGGGAGCAATTGAGATCATTTCCTGGGTTGCTGCTGGGGTTGTGAAAGGGTTACGACGTGTGTCTTCTTGTTCCGAAGCGTCATCACTGTCCGTTTGGGATGGATGAGCCTTCTCCGGATCCTTTTCAGATCCACCCTTAATTCTTCTTTTATTCCTCCTTTTAGTCTCTCTAGATGGTGACCTAGAGCCAAGAATGTCCTCCTGTAGGCTGATCATTTTTTGGATGAGGGCGTTTTCTCGGACTCTCGAAGGTCCCGCCCGCCTATCACCAGGACCATCGGAATCTACGGACGAAACTGATGCTACAGACATTTTTTTTGAAAAAATGGGGTAAATTTTCATTTACCCCAAATTTGAAAAAAAAAAAAAACAAAAATGGGGAAAATTTTTGTCCAAACTGCCCTTAAAAGTGAAAAAATGTTAATATTTAGGGTAGAAAATATTTTTTTAACAAAAATTAGTCAATGTCTACACTTTACTATTCCTCCACTTCAAAACGATTAACGAAAATTAAAAAAGAAAAAAATGTCCAAAATTCACAATGTTTCAAAGCACTAGTGGTGTCCTCCAATAAGTTCTTTCGTCACCCACGAGAAATAATCAAAGAAGGTTCTAGAACAATTGACCGCGTGGCGGACACAAAAACACATACAGCTAAAAAAGTATATCATTCACGAAAAATATGAAACGAACACTGGACGCAGAAAAAGATTCTGCGTCGAATAGTATGTGTGTCACTGAAAATCACAATTTATTGCACTATAATAGTGTTATAAAACTGAGGAACACCACACAAAAACTTAAAAAAGCCGTATATTGCTCAAAAAGAGAGTCATAAAGTTGGGATGTGACACAAAAAGTTCGGCAGCACTAGTTACACATTGTATCTATGATAGATACAGGGATTAATAGTTAGAATCGCCAAGATGGCGAATTGAAAATAAACACAGTATCACAAAAATAGTACTAAAAATTCACAATTTGAAAAAAAAAAAAATTACAGGCGGGTAGCCCGTAAAAAACTGCACCTGGTCTAGTTTTAAGGGTTGTAGAATTTTGTACCGTAACCGTTATATAAAATGATAAATGCGGAGCAAAATTTGTAGGTGCTCTTACCGCGGAGGCGAGAACTGAACTGAACCTCAAAGGGACATTTGAAAGGCACCCACCACTGTCCCGTCCCGGTATAGGCGACTAATTGTCACCCCTTCGGGACTCTCGCAAGAAGCTAATTTTTTATATTAAAGGATTCTAATTATTAATAAAAGGACTCGCCGATCAACCCACAGATGAGTTTCCATCACCGCCCACCCCACTCTGAGGCTCGATTGTGCTCGGAAGACCCTAAAAGAAGAACTGGGTTGTGAACAACCGAAGAAAGGTAGCTGAAAGTGAAGAGCGTCGCACGCCAACGGGGAGTGGGGAAGGTGATGTAGTTCATTGCGGACGTCACGACGAACAAGAGCACCTCATATGGGGGGAAGCCGATTAACACCCACGTGCCAGATCCAGGGGTCAGGAATCATCGAACTTGATGCAGGGACTGGGGGTCATTATGCCACGACCAAAAAAGGGCTAGGACAAAACATGACATAAAATCAGTTCAGTTCTTACCTGAAATGGAGACAACGATAGTACAAGAGAAAAATGAACATCAGTTACAGAATAAGAGTATATAGAGTGCAAGTAATAATATAACATAATAGTACATAGATAAGATAAAATAAAGTAAAACAGAAGGAAACATATACATTAAACAAGTAACATAAACAGAAAAGGAAGAAAGTATGTGTGAAAGAGAAAATATAGAAATCAAGAACCGGGAGAGTCAGATCGGTCTCGTTGAAACGTTCAAACCATTCAGCATTTCCTCTCTTGCGTCCTTCAGGATCTCGCAATGCCAAAGAATGTGCTCGGCGGATTGGTTGGGGTCACCACACGCACAAGTGGGGTGAGGGGACATAGTAAGGCTATGCACTATGCAGCCTCCCTCTAAATTCACTATGTCCGAATAAAATCTGGGTTGTGTGAATGTCCAACCTAATATGTGCCCCTTCCATTCTGACTTTAACCGATGGGAAGGAGTGAGTCCATCTTCCCATACTCGAACTATCCCAACGTATTTGCCATTCGCTAAGTGTCCTTTCTCGCATCGCTCGAAGAAGGCTTTAGAGAGACACAGCATCACCGGGGGTGAGTTCAACACCTAGGTGGTTGGCTGGTCTTCCTCTGGTCAGCTTCTTTTTCGTTAATACCTCTCTTAGTTCTAAGTCAATGGGCAAAATACCCGCCAAAATAGGCAACGCGTCCGAGGCCACCGTGCGGTAGGCTCCCGAAAGTGCCAGCAAGGCAATTCGCTGACCCCTCTTAAGTGCGGAGTGGATCAGGACGTTAGACGGTGCTCCCAAACAGATGCGGCATAAGCCACCTGTGACACGTATACACCTCTGTACAGAACACGCAGAGCCGGAGAACGTAATCCCCACTCCGCAGTTGAGATTCGTCTCAATTTCATAAAAAGGGCCTGGGCCTTGCTGGACACATTTTTCACGTGTGCCAGGAAAGATGACGAACGGTCCAAAGTAACGCCTAGGTACTTGGTGTTCTCCGCAAACTTGATACTAGAGTTGCCCATTTTGATCGAGGGGTTCTTCCTCTGCTGAGGAAACCCTTCATGAGCAACCCGACGGTCTTGTGGGGAGCGAAATTCAACCTATTTAACCTTCCCCATTCTAAAATTAGTTTCAAACCCTCAGCAGCCTTACTCTCAATTTCATACCTGCTGTCCCCAGAGACCAAGAACAACTTATCATCAGCGTAATCAACCGAGATACATCCCTCAGGCAAGGGCAGCCTAGAGGAATCATCGAACAGGATGTTCCAGAGTTCAGGTCCAAGGACCGACCCCTGAGGACATCCCATGTCGACATGCCTAGAGATGGTTACGTCACCATACGAGATTTCAATCGTTCTGTTGGAAAGGTAGTCAGATAGTATTTTAAATAGAGGTTTACTGGTACTGCTCCTGAACAAGCATAATGTCGATGTTGCGGTCAGACATGACCCGCAGGATTTCGGTTGTGGCAGCCCTAGATCTCTGCAGGTTAATCTGACCTATGGTGAGGGACGGATTACAGTCCATAATCCGTCATCTTCACCTGTGCTTCAATGGCTGCTCTGTAGGCTGGGCAGATCCTATCACCAGTTGGGTGATCCGAAGGTCTATTGAATCTCTTACAGGTGGCGCATGTTGGGAATTAGACTTATTTAGACAGGTGTCAACGTCGTGTCCACTAGAGGAGCAGTGACGGCATACCTGGGCAGCCTGTGTGCATACTTTGCTTATATGCCCATATTGATGGCACTTGAAGCACCTTGTCGCTCCAAGGTAATCACGTACTCGGCATGCATTCCATCCAAGGAAACAGAGGCCACCGTCAATAAGGACTTTCCTCGCTTCAGGATGACAGGAAACGATCATATTCATGCTCGGTCCATCTCTTTTGCCAAACAGGGCGACGTGTCGCATGGTCCTGGTGAAGTCATCCTTAGTCAGAGTGCACTTACCTTCGATGTTATTAGAGAAGATCTCCTCAAACACGGCTGCATCCGCAGAGGCTTCACCTTTAGGCACGTCGTAAAGTACAATTTTCGGGAGACGACCTTGTGGGCTTATAATTTTCAGCCCCTGTTCCATCAATTTGGCTTCAACTTTTTTAATGTTTGAGATGCCATCTGTAGTACTTGTTTCCAAGGCAACACCTCCACCTTTGATTTTTTTGTCCTAACGACTCTGAATCCGTCCTTATTGGGATTGAGGAGCTCAGTAAGTTTCTTCTGCGTTTCTTCAGAAGTCTTCCCTTCAGGAACTGTGGGGTAGAAAAGGATGGTGGGCTGTGGGGTCGGGATCGGCCTCGGGACACCGTCGACGAATATTCTCTTGGACAGGGGACCTGTGATGTTTGCGGCTGCAGAAGCGTAAGTTTTGCTTACCTGAGTGGGGATGTTATTCATTTTACTAAGCTGATCAACCTTAGCGGACAGTTCCTTTTGAGGCTCCAAGATATCGGCTAAAGTTGTCGCGCGTGCCACCGCAGTTGCATGGGTTACTGCTAGGTTTGAGACGAGTTTCTTAATTTCGTCCAAGGCGTGGGTGATGACCGTTCTATCATCTTTATTCATTTTATTTTTCCCACTGTTCATGGTGACGGTCACCGAGTCCATGTGAGACCAGATCAGGGTGAGAACATCATGGGTAGTGGAACCTGAGGGATCATAGATCAGAGAATCGTTCTCACGATGCCTCTTCCTATTCTCCTGGTTGGGGGAGCGTGTGGTGTTCGAGGTTGACGGTATGGGGTTATTGGCCCCAACACCAATCTCGGGTGCAGCAGAAGAGTGGTCTATGGTATTAACTGGTAATGGAGCGGAAGCCAAACTTACCTCTCCCGGGCCCTTGTTTGACATCTCGCTGTGTGGCGTGCCGTGAATGCTCGTGAAAGGCGAGGTACTTTTACGAGGTGGCTCAGGATTTCTTACCGAAAGTGACTTAAGGAGTGCCGCCGATCTAGGAGAAAGCTCCTTATGCTCGCTAAGTGCTTGACGTAGCAACTCGTTCTCACTCTGTAGTAACGCGAACTCTACTGTGGGACCCCTTCTATGGGTACCCCCATCAGAATCCTCTGATTCTGACATTGTTGTATCCTCCAAAAAAGAATAAGAAGAGAAATGGGTCTTTTTTGAAAATTAAAGTAAAGAAAAAACGCCTTACTCGGTCTGACAGAGGTCCTACTGATTTGTCGATGGCACCATAAGATTCCCCCGAGGAAACTAGGTCCGAAAACACTTTAAACCAAAAAGTGGGGTAAATGAAAATTTACCCCAAATTTAAAAAAAAAACCTAAAATGGGGAAATTTTTTGGTCAAACTACCCTCAGATCATCCAAAAAGTTAATATTAAGGATCGAAAATATTTCACCAACACTTGAAATTTTTTGTATAAAAATATAATTTTTAGTATTCCTCCCCAAATTATAAAATTAAAAATAAAGAAATTCGGCAAGTGCCGACTCTTAATCAGTCCTCCTCTGATAAGGGATTAAATATCTAAAATTTGCAAAAAAAATGGATATGTTACTCAATTATTTTGAAATTTAAAAATCCTTATACATACAAATTTTCCAAAATTAATTGTGAAAGTCGAAAGACTTCAAAGTTTAAGGTCGGTCCTCTGAACCGCTTTATAATCTTCGTTGAAGATTTTGCGTGGAATGTTCTAGAAAAAATTACCACGTGGCCGATTTTAAAACACTAATAACTTTGAAAGTATAAGTCGTACACGCGTTGATCGAAAGTATAAGATCAAAGGGACATTGAAGGGACCCACCACTTTCCCGTCCCGGTATAGGTGACTTATTGTCACCCCTTCGGGGCTCTCGCAAGGAAGCTAATTTTTTGGTATAAATGACTCTACAATTTCATAAAAAAGGACTCTAGACCTCCAATGTCCCCGCATACATGGTTAGGTGGCGGTATGCAAGCGCCAAACATATACAAGAGGGGAATAATAGTAAAAATTTTAAATATATAATGATCAAAGGGACATTGGAGGGACCCACCACTTTCCCGTCCCGGTATAGGTGACTTATTGTCACCCCTTCGGGGCTCTCGCAAGGAAGCTAATTTTTTGGTATAAATGACTCTACAATTTCATAAAAAAGGACTCTAGACCTCCAATGTCCCCGCATACATGGTTAGGTGGCGGTATGCAAGCGCCAAACATATACAAGAGGGGAATAATAGTAAAAATTTTAAATATATAATGATCAAAGGGACATTGGAGGGACCCACCACTTTCCCGTCCCGGTATAGGTGACTTATTGTCACCCCTTCGGGGCTCTCGCAAGGAAGCTAATTTTTTGGTATAAATGACTCTACAATTTCATAAATAAGGACTCTAGACCTCCAATGTCCCCGCATACATGGTTAGGTGGCGGTATGCAAGCGCCAAACATATACAAGAGGGGAATAATAGTAAAAATTTTAAATATATAATGATGAGCTGGTGAAACAGGTAACTGAAAAGTGATGTACATGTTCGGCCGGCACTGCGTCTCCTAAATTAACAAAAGAAATATACATGTATGTAAATGGTCTGAAGCTGGGGAGACAGTAAATGGAGAAGCTGCATCCCTCAGTGCTAGGCTGTCCCCGGGGCACGGAGCGGAAATCCGATCGAAGTTACTAGGCCTTTTTACCGCGTCCTTAAGCTGGGTACTCGGTGGTGCCTTGAAGACAGTAAGCGGGAAAGGGGGACAACCCAAGACCCCAAGGAGAAAAGCGTCGAGTTCCAGAGGCAGGACGGAAGGTCTTGGGGCTTCGTTCCCTCTTTCTTCAGTTCCGCCCGTGATCCAGGGGGTGGCGCTGGCAAGGAGAGTCAGCCCCCCCTGTCTGTACGTCGCCTGAACGTATGTGGGGACAGGTCTTGACCAACCCCTTTTGGGGATTAGGACGATACATTACAGACACGGAGTTCAGTTCTGGCCTAAAAGGGTGAAAGCAGAAAATTTATTTTTCAACAGCGCTGGGAACCTCCCAAGGGTTAGCGTTTCCCACTTGTTCGACCCAATTATGCCAAGCAGCTCGTTTTGCTGAATTAACGGACAACTTGAAAGCTCTACGTGCAGCTCTGAGAGTTCCCTGGCGGACGGCTGTCTCCTCCTCCGTGCAGCTTCCGCGCCTGGTTGCTCCAAGAGCCCTGTAGGCTCTCTTGTAGTCCGCCTTCAGTAAAGTCAGCTCATTCGACCACCATGGCGTCCTGAAAGACGACTTTGGGTTTATTCTTCCCAGAGCCGTCTCTGCGGCTGATACTACGGCCGCGTTGAAAAAGTTCCCCAAATTGTCAGGATCGTTAGCTGCTACGTCGTGAAATCCCCTTAAAGTATCACGTAGCGCATCCCCAAAGTTATCCCAAATCGCTGAATTGGTTTTGAAGCTCCAGGAGGATTTAGGAGCTCCAGTCTTTTGGACACCAATCTTGAAGGTAATGAGCCTGTGATCAGAGGCAATTGAAGATTCGTGTACCTTCCAAAGCGATATCTTGGCCGCAACTGCTCCAGAGCAGAGAGTTAGATCTATGTTACTCTCCCCATGGGCGTTCGAAAATATGTATATCGAGTTAGGCTCGTTTAAGATAGTAAGACCTTGCGCAGCAATGAGGTCTTCAACGGCGTCCGAACGTTCCGTTCGATTTCTAACATTATGATCGTGCCAGAATGGGGAGCGAGCGTTAAAGTCTCCTCCGATTACTACGTTCCGACCTTTAAGCACTTTAGGGCGCGCGTCAGGCTCAAGATATGCGGTCCGACCGGGTTCCCAAATTTAAAATATACTGAGATCAGTACGATCTCAGTATTACCAAACTTAATTGAAACGCAGATCTGGTATTCGTCGGAGAGACCCGCCAGGAGAAGGGGGAAGGTTTCGATTACCGCACTTGGATGGCTAACAGGGGTTTTACCGCCCCAGGTGTACTGTTCCTGGACAAGCAGGATGTCGATGTTGAGGTCAGACATGACCTTCAGCGCCTCACTGGTGGTCGCTCGAGATCTCTGAAGATTGATCTGACCTATGGAAAGGGAGGAATTATTGACCATAGTCAGTCATTCTGACTTGCACATTGATGGCGGCCTGCAGTGCTGGGCAGAGTCTGTCACCTGTCGCGTGGTAGGCTGGTTTCTTGAATCTGGTGCACGTGGCACATGTAGCCACCAGATTTTTCTTCGGACAGGATTCAAACTCATGCCCCGTCTCTGTACAGTGTCTGCAGGTGGAGCTCTCTTGGGTGCAGGCCTTGGAGATGTGGCCGTATTGCTGGCATTTGAAGCACCTGGTTGCTCCCAGGTAATCTCTGGTCCTGCAGGCGTTCCATCCCAGGAAGCATAGGCCGCTATCAATGAGGAGTTTCCTGGCTTCTGGATGACAAGTTACTACCATGTTCATGGTAGCTCCCTCTTTCTTCCCGAACAGGGAGACTCGTCTCATGGTTCTCAGATGGTCGACCTTAGAGAGGACACTCTTGCCTGAGATGTTGTTCTCGAAAATTTCGTCGAACAAGGCGGTGTCTCCTTCCGAGTCTCCTCGGGGGATGTCGTAAATCACGATTTTAGGTAGTCGGCCAGTTTATCCATCGCCTTCTGGATGTTGAGGATGCCTCCGGGAGTGGTGGTTTGGACAGCAATCCCAGCCCCTTTAATCTTCCGCGTACGGACTACTTGGAATCCGTCCTTCCGAGGGTTAAGGATTTCGTTTAGGCATTTCTGCACTTCCTCTGATGTTTTGCCCTCTGGGATGGACGGGTAGAATAAAATGGTAGGCTGTAGGAGAGGGGCTGGTCGTTCGACTCCATTCGTAATCATGGATTTGGACAGAGGGGGTGAGCTGGCGGTAGCGCTTGCGTATGATCTCGGACTTGTAGTGGAAATGGGGATGCTGGTTTCAGGATTACAGATCTCCTTGTCAATTTTAACGATTAGGGACTGTTAGGAGGCAAGGATCTGGTCAATGGTGACGCTTCTGGTCCTCACTGCAGTAAGTTCTAGGGAGATGGATGTGAGGTCTGCCATGAGGGAGTCAACCAGAGACGTAATTTCGCTCTTATCATTTTTGTTGAGCTTGTTGCTCCCTTCGGTGATGATGGAGACAATTCTTCTCAGGTTCAAAAGGGAGGGGAGGAGTTTCTCTTGTTCAGGGCAGGAGTTCGGGGTCATGGTCTGTTGTTGGTCGCTAGTTGGGTTGGAATCTGTTTTCGAGTTTTCACCCGTTGAGGCAGTCTCTTCGCCTTTGTCTCCATTATCCGACTTTCTTTTTCGGGACTTCGACATGGCCTTGACATATGCCGCGTAGCTCTTTATTGTTTCAGACTCAGAGTCCGAAGACTCTGAGGTCGACATTATTCTTTTTCCAAACTGCTACGAGTGAGCGATGAAATGGCAGAGTCCGTGGAAACAGAGGCCGACCGGGGAGCAAATATGGTTTTGTGCGTAGAGTGGAAGGGTCCTGCGGGCAGAGCCCGGGAATTACCGTGCCTGCCGAGAACGGTGTGTGAGGCTACTCTAAAACTGTCTGGGAGAGTTGTTTTGATGAGATTTGTTGGGAACTTTTACCCCTGAAGGTGGCGCTGTGGGACACCCCGAGAGGAGGGGGAAATGGACTGTCTGTGAGTGCGTTGGTGATGTGAAATTGGTGCGTAAAAACTTTTCTCAAGAAAATTAATGCTGGTGAGAGGGGCTCTGGGTTGGAAGTGGAAAGGGAAAAACGTCTGTGCGTGATAGTTATGTGATTTGATATGTGTGAACTGAAAGTTTGTCGGATCTTACTGTTATTTTGGTCGATGCACTGGAGGGGGCGGAAAACTAAAGAAACGTCTGTGCGTAGTAAAGTTTGTGACTATTTGGCCTTGAAAACTGAAGTAATAGTAAAATGTAATAAGCACTGGAGAACACTGGATATATTTGATTGTATGTGTGTTCCCATCACTGATTCACTCTGTTTGGAATAAAAGGCACATTGTTCTAAATCAAAATGGCGGTCACTTACTGTGGAAGATTGTGTGTGGGTGGTCCGTAGAAGCTTTGGAAGCTTCCAGATTGTTCGAGAACCTTCTAGGAGGAAACAAGATGGCCGGCCAAGATGGCCGCCCTGACGCCGCGGTGCCCTCCACACTATCGACCAATTTTTTTTTGTTTTTGGATATTATAGCACTTGCACTGATCCGAAATCACAATTTTAAACGTACACTTTGCGGATAGAGTGTAACTCTATCCACTGTCAGAATCCGTTTGACCGGAACTAGTTTGTTTCACTCGATATCACGTTAAAAGGTTTCACTTGAGAAAATAAAATGTTTAAACGACACTCTGCAGGTCAAAAACCTGGCTTCACAGCACTCGTAAGGTGAAATTTCACTGCACTATGATCGCTATGAGGGTATGTGATGAAAATTTTGGTGAAAAATGGGAAAATTCAGCTCATAATATCATAATAGCTCAGTGCGACCGTTCTACTCGAGAGTAGGAACTGAACTTGATCAAAGGGACATTGAAGTTACCCACCGCTTTCCCACCCCGGTATAGGTGACTTATGGTCACCCCTTCGGAGTTCTCGCAAGAATCTAATTTTTTTGAATAAACGGCTCTACAATTTAAAGTGAAGTTAGACCTTGAATGATCAAAGGGACATTTAAAGGCACCCACCACTGTCCCATCCCGGTATAGGCGACTTATTGTCACCCCTTCGGGACTCTCGCAAGAAGCTAATTTTTAAAATTTCTGATTATCAATAAAAAGACTCTAGACCTTTAAATGTCCCTGCATGAGGTGTTAGCGAGCACTATGCAGGATGCTCGAGTTAGTAATGTTAGACGTGTAACAAAATATATATAAACAGTGATGCATTAGAAGTATTTCAGGTCCTCGGCAGTCCCATAGGGGCGCAGCCAGTCGCCGATCAGCCCACAGATGAGTTTCCACCACCGCCCACCCCACGCTGAGGCATAATTATGCTCGAAGACCCTAGAAGAAGTAAGACTGGGTTGTAAACAACCGAAGAAGGTAACTGTAAGTGGAGAGCGTCATACGTCAACGGGAAGTGGGGAAGGTGATGTAGTTCATTGCAGACGTCACGACGAACCGGAGCACCCCATATGGGGAAAGCCGATTATCAACACGTGCCAAATCCAAGGGTCATGAGTCATCGAACTAGATGCAGGGACTGGGGTCTTTATGCCACGCCCAAGAAAATGGCTAGGACAAGACATGACATGAAAATAGTTCAGTTCTTATCTGAAAAGTGACAACGATAATACAAAGAGAAATGAACATCAAAATACAAAATAAAAGTATGTGGAGTACAAGTAATAATATGGTATAGCAATACATGAGTAAGATAAGATAGAATAGAACATAAGGAAACATATGCATTTCACAGGTAACATAAATAGACACGTAATAAGAAAGAAAGTATATGTGAGAGAGAATATTCAAAATCAAAAACCGGGGGACTCAGGAGCAGTACACCCGGCTAAACTAAATCGAATGAATTTACACTAAATAACATCGACTCTCAACACAGGCACAGGATCAAAGGGACATTCGAGGATCCCACCACTTACCCGCCCCGGTATAGGTAACTTATGGTTACCCCTTCAGGGCACTTATGGTTACCCCTTCAGGATCAAAGGGACACTGGAGGTTATCCACCGCTTACCCGCCCTGGTATAAGTAACAGATGGTTACTCCTTCAGGGCTCTCACAAGGACTCTAATTTTTTTTTTGTTTAACGACTCTACATTTATTATAAAATGAATCTAGACCTCCAATGTCCCTGCATAATGGTTAGGCTGCAGGATGCCTACAATATTACACAAAAACACAAATAACAATATTAAAATATGTACAGGTATAGTAAAATAAAATAGGCCTAAAAATAATACAGGACGAAATAACTGCTTAAAGCCTAGGCCATCTGTAGAGAAAGAAAAAAAAAGAAAGGAAACACATATACATTCATGTTTATATTGTAGGAATCTACATTTAAACATATATAAATATTACCGGAGAGTATTACACCCGTCCACTGGCAGTCCCATCGAGAATGTGCATGGCGATCGGTCTGTCCGTACACAAAGAACGACTACCGCGCCCCTCCGCCGGATTACCTGATTATGCCCTGAAGAAAAAGTATGTGGGAAGGTTGGGGGCGTGCCCGAAGACCCTAGGGACTAAGTGAGCGTCAGGCATTCGGAGGGTGGGCGGAAGGTTGTCGAGCTTGCTCGGCCATTCCTCAAGCCCGCCATGGCGATGGGGGAGGCGCAGTCGACTCTGTGTGAACACTTGTCTAGTGTGGGAGGCGTCTGATTAGGCAGGGACGAGGTCTATTTCACACCCAAAACGGGTTGAAGACGGTACAGGACGATTAAAGTTCAGTTCCGGCTTACTGCACACACTCCTAATAATAATAATAATAATAATAATAATAATAATAATAATAATAAATAATAATACTATTCCAGGATGTGGGGAGGTTAGTGCAATCCCACACGTCCCATATAAATATACATATAGATTTACATTGTATAATACATAATAAATTTACTAATAAGGACAACTATGCAGGGTGTGGTCTTGAGTGCGCTTGGGCCCAGCGCTCACTCAGGAGTGGCGCTTGGTGCTGGTAGGCTGCGGTCACCAACTTGTTGGCGGAGGCCATTAGCCGCATCCTGGCTCCAGTGACCCGGTGTCTCATCAGGCCGGCAAATCCATGCAGTCCTAGTTCCGTGAACATCGTCGATGCGCTGCTGTATCGTCGGTATCCAAATATTATTCTACAGGCGTCATTGTATTGAATTCGGAGTCGTTCCATCGAGCAAGTTCGGTAGTGACACCATGTCTCACACGTATACAGGCCAGTACAGAATGCGTTGAATGGTATTTTTTTAACGGTATTGCTGCATTTGCAAAATCTGCGGGCAATCATATTGGATACTATGCTTAGGCTTCTCCTTTGTCGTTCGATATCGCCATCGTCCGATAGGTCTTCATTAATAATGTGCCCCAAGTATTTCACGTTCGAACATGTTTTTATTTTTGCCTCGTTAAGGTATACGGGGAGCATCTTACTTGTATCTTGTCTTTTTCCGTGGTGGAACGCAATCAATTCCGTCTTCTTCGGGTTGTACATCATATTATGCTGTTTTCCATATTCTTCACAAGTGTTTAGGAGTAATCTTAATCCCTTGATCGACGGAGCTAGGAGTATCATGTCGTCCGCGTAGCTTATATGATTCATACATATACTGTTAACACGACAGCCCGCTCTGATATCCAGGCGACTTGATAACTCGTCCATGTATACATTAAATAGAATGGGGGACATACACCCTCCTTGCCTTACTCCTGACCGCAAATATATCGGCTGCGAGTATGTACTTGCCCACCGTACAACATTTTCCTGCTGGGAGTGCCATCGGGATAGTATGTTTATAAATAAGGTAGGTATATTCCTAGCTTTCAATTTATCCCATAATATCTTATGACAGACCCTGTCGAAGGCTTTACTTAGGTCTAAGAAGCACCCGTATACGGTAGTTTTTCGTTTCTTGTAGAATTCTATTATTTGCTTTGCAGTATATATTGCCATATTAGTGGATAATCTACATTTAAATCCCATCTGGTTATCTTTAGACATAAGTTTATCATGTATCTCATTTAATATTACCCTTTCAAATAATCTTGCAGTTATAGTTGCTAAAGATATTGGCCGGTAATTGCTGGAGTTAGTCATGTCAGGCTGTCCCGATTTCAGGATTGGAGTTATAATAGTTTTCGTCATTGCACCCGGTATATGGTTGTGTTTAAGTATTGCGTTGAACAGTATGTTTAGTAGTTTGGGTATGTATCTACCTCCGTATTTAATGTGTTCAATACTTAGATTATCATGTCCCGGAGACTTACCAGCCTTGGTGCCTGTTATGGCCTTCATTATACTACTTTCAGATAGGTAAACGTTTTGTCCATCATATTCCATAATATCAGGGACAGACAGTACTTCATTTCCGGAAATATCTGCAAAGGTTCTTCTAAAAGTATTAGCAATTTCCTCCGTGTTTGTGGACCCATCAATTTGGCTGGCGATTCGATTTTTTGGTTTGATCAGGTTGTTGCTTTTCTTCCAGAATTGGGCAAACTGCTTTGTGTCAAGTGATTTTACGATATCATCCATTTTTGTTTGTTCAGAAGAGCTTTGGCAGTGTTTAAGAGCTATTTTGAACTCCTTCCTTTTTCGTTTTCTTTCATCCGCAATGGGACCATGTAATGGTCTCCCATTCTTAATCCACTCCATCAACGCCGATCTGGAATTTTCGTAGTGTTCCTTAACTTGTTGATTCCACCCAGCAATGTCACGATGTGTTTTTGGATTGCTTTGATCGTTTTCCCGATGAAATACGGTATTGGCAGCCCTACTTAAGGCTTCAACGATGTCTGTGTATATATTTTCGATGTTTTGTATATGGTCGCATCTGTCACATATAGAATCCGAATTACAAATGGATTCGGAGTGTCTTTGATAGATCACACTAAGTAATGCTTCTGCTACAGACGTATATTCACTGATTTTCTTATTATTATTCCTTCTCCATATATATATATATATATATATATATTTTTTTTTTTTTTTTTTTTTTTTTTTTTTTTTTTTTTTTTTTTTTAAGTACATAAAACAGGCATTGTGCCCAAGAATTTACATACATGGATGTTTAAATACATAATAACAACTTTAAATTTACATACATGGTTATTTAAATACATAATAACAACTTTAAATTTACATACATGGATGTTTAAATACATAATAACAACAAAAATAGTAACAAAATGAATAAGCTAAATATGCAGAAGTAAATAACAAATAAGAATGGGTAAAAGGTAAATACAAATATGTTCATAAACGATTTGTTATTGTCACACCTGTACTGGTGAGACAATGATTAGGTAGGTACAATGTTGCTTCTCATTAAATAAAGGGTTTCATCACAATATCAGCTTAATATGATTAAAGGTAATACATTTTTTTTGAAGTGTTTAAATTGGTCATTAAAAATGTCTATTATATTATTAGAGCCATGTATAATGTTATAATTTCTTAATGTTCGCGGTACAGGGGAAAAATATCCTGTATTTGTGTGGTAGGCTTTAATATAGAAAATGTCGTTCATCCTCCTTGTTGATTTTCTTGATGGAATATTGATGTTAATTTGGGATAAAATGTTTGGTGTATCAACTGATGCATGTATAATTTTGTGTAGGAGCAGTACGTCAGAAAGTTTACGTCTGACGGTCAGTGAGTGTAGTTTGTAGTGCAAAATTCGGTCATTATAAGTTCCAAATTGATCAGATAAACCTTCACGATAAGCAATTACACGGGTTAGTTTCCTTTGTATGGATTCAATCCTATAATTATGAATCTCATAATTGGGAGACCAAATTGTTGATGCATATTCGAGAATACTTCGCACAATTGATTTATATAATGTCAAAGTTAATTCTGTACTTTTAAAACAATTTGTAATTCTTAGCGTTAATCCTAATACTTGTGATGCACTTTTTGAAATTGTATCTACATGTTTATTGAAGCTAAGTGACGAGTCAAATGTCACGCCTAAGTCTTTGATTGAAGTTGTGTTTAGTAAAGGGATATTGTTAATGTGATATGTGTTTGAGAATTTATTAATGTTCTTTGTGAATGAAATTACGGCACATTTGTTTTCATTAAAATATAAATCATTTAGTGTACACCATTCATGAAGTGATGATAAGTCTTTTTGCAAATCGGTGCAATCTTCTAATGAAGTAATTTTTTTGTACAACTTAAGGTCATCGGCAAACAGGAGATATTTTGATGTTTTTATTCTTAAAATTATGTCTTTTTTGTTGTTTGTTTTTGGGGTGTTATGCCGTGTTGCGCTAACTCCTTCTTTAGCCGACGTTTCGGACAGCGTTGCAGTGTCCATCATCAGGGCAGATCCGGTAGATCCGAAGATGTGTGATGATCTACCGGATCTGCCCTGATGATGGACACTGCAACGCTGTCCGAAACGTCGGCTAAAGAAGGAGTTAGCGCAACACGGCATAACACCCCAAAAACAAACAACAAAAATGCTTTTGGCCGTGAGAATCTAAAAACTTACCTTAAAATTATGTCGTTTATAAAGATTAAAAATAGCAAAGGTCCAAGATGCGAGCCCTGTGGAATTCCCGACGTTGCAGTAAAAAGATCCGCGGAGTACCCTCCTACAACCACTTTCTTTCTGTAATTTTCCACAGTTTTCTTTCTGTAATGTAACTTTCGAACCATTTCAAAGTATTTCCATTTATGCCAAACTTTTCCAGCTTCTTGATGAGTAATGATTGATTTAACTGGTCAAATGCTTTGCAAAAATCCGTGTAGATGGCATCTACTTGTAAACGTTTTTCGATGCTATCGCGGATGTACTGGGAGTATTCGAGAAGGTTAGTTGTTGTGGAACGCCGAGGGAAAAACCCGTGTTGCTCAATTGCGAATTTACTAAATATAAAATGACCTTAAAAGAGTATTTCACTGATGTTTCTTGAATTGATGTTTCTGATGTTTATGTTTCTAGTATTTATATATTTATAATCCTGTTATGGTATGATTTATATGCACAACATTGTCTTCTTATGGTTATGGTTATGATATGATTTATATGCACAATATTGTTTGTATTCTTATGGTTACCAATGTATCGATAATCTTTTATTTTATATAAATTTTAGTTTTTTTTTTTTTTTTCCCCTTTATTTTTGTTGTATTATTTTGTTCTATTATTTTATACAATTCTTTTATTTTATATAATTATAACTTCACATTTCTCATAAATTTAATTATTTCTTCTAATGCTGTCTTACGTAAAGTCACAAGGAGGAAATCCGTAATTGGTTTTATTTTGGCTATTTTACTTATGTACAATCTGTAAAAATGTAACTGTTGATTTCCCAAAAATGAATAAATAAATAAATAAATAGATAATGTATTTACTTACATGAGCTAATAGACAGTCATATATTATTGACTCAAACAACTTTCCTATGCAGTCAAGTTTAGAGATAGGTCTATAATTTTTTATATCGCAACAACGCTTACAACCTTTCTTAAATATAGGTGTTAAGAAAGCCGTTTTCCATTTGACTGGAAAAACACCTTCTTGTAATGATTTGTTATAAAGAAGGCTAATAAAGTGGTCTGGCAAGAACATCTCTGCACATTTTCAAAAATATTGGCGGGATACCATCAGGACCTGATCCCTTATTGGTTCTCAAATTCTTACACTTGACTAATATCGTTAAGGGCGAAATAGTGATCATACCAAGGCTTTCGTTACAGAAATCTTCAGATATTTGTGGTGAATAGTTTGCATTGTGAGGTTTATAAACAGATTGAAAGTGCTTAGAAAAAAGCCCGCAGATAACTTGACCTTGGGTAGTTTTTATGTCGTTTAGGTGCATCTCTTTTGGAATATCGGTTGTGTTTTTATATTTGCTTTTTGCAAATTTCCAGAAATCATTCGGGTTAACTTTTAAATTTTGTTTGATTAAGTCTAAATGCCTATGATAACAAACTCTAATCAGATTTTTTGTTCTGGTTCTAATCAAGCTGAATGATAAATGATCTAGTTCATTACCATATTTCTTATATTTTTTATGAAATTTGTTTTTTTTCTTTATCAAACGAATGAGATCTTTTGAGTACCACTTAGGAAAGTGATTTTTGTTCGTTTTGAGGGGAACATGAGAAGAGATAATCTGGTAGAGTATACTGTAAAACTGATCTACAGATTGATCAATGTTTCCCTGATTAATGAATTCCCAATCAATCTCACGAAGAACGGTATTAATTGAATCATAGTCGGCTTTATAAAAGTTTGGTCTTGGGGCGTTACGGGTTTCAAGATGTGGTAGAAAATTAAAAAGAACATTTATTTCTAGAGCAGGGTGGTATGGATCTTCTTTGCTTAGTGGAGATGAAGAACGTATTACTGATATGTCTTCTTTATCTGATAAAATGAGATCCAATATTTTGGATTGGTGATTCACTATTCCGTTAAATTGTTTAAGATTACAGAATGATAGTGTATCGATGATGTCAGAGGTGATTGTATTTGTGTTTGTGGTGAAAGGTAATAAATTGCTTGTTTCATCGGTAATCCATTGAATGTAAGACTTATTGAAATCGCCAAATATTAAGATGTGTTGGTTTGGTGTTGTTAGGTACACATTCCTAAGATTGTTTAAAAATGAGCTTACAATAGATTCTTCTTCAGTTGGTGGTAGATATACGGTGCAAACATTCAGTTTGATACTCCTGTTATTATGGTTTATATTGAGTTGGATCCACAGGTCCTCCGCTTGACATTCCCAATGCGCCATCCTCTTCGCCTCTAGTTTTCTCGATACAGCAACCATGACTCCTCCTCCATCTTTTTTTGTTTTGTGAACTCTATCCCTCCGAAATACTTCATACCGGTTATCTACTAATTCTTGGTCACAGATAGATTCCTTTAACCATGTTTCTGTTAGGCTTAATAGGTCATAGTCGTTGATAAGGACGTTTTCGTATATTTCATCAATTTTTGTCCTCATTCCCCTGATATTCATATACATGCAGTTAATCAGTTCTTTTCTTTTGAAGTCATTTAGTTTTGTTTTTAGTCACATGTTTTGCTGATCATGTGTGATTATATTTTGAAGGTCTCCCTCACGGCGGATGGTGAAAACCCGAGAGAGATCGTTCCTCTTCGCCAGAATACTGCCGTTCCGTACCCAAATGTATTTAAAGCCGTTAGCTTTTCCGGCGGCTCGTGTTTTGGCAAATAGGATTTTATTTTTCAATGTAAGGTGCTCGTTTATATAAAAATTGGTGGTGGGAGCACCAAATCCTAATTGTTCCGTGGTAAGGCCGCGGCGAGTCCTTGCTGCAGCGATGACATCATCACGGAGTCGCTTTGTGGAGAGCTGGACCACTATATTGCGTGGACGGTTGGAGGGCGAGGAGTGGCCGCGAGCGACGCGATGCGCAGAAACCACACAGCTACTTGGAAGCGGGACGTTAATATTGGATCCTATTTTCTCTATTAATGTCATCAAATTTTCGCCCTTTGCTTGGGGAATCCCATGGATGTCTACATTGCATATTCTGCTGCGTTGCTCCATCTCATCTTGTGCATCTTGTAGTGACTGGACTTCTTTCCGGAGGTTTGAGTTTTCTTCTTGGAGAACGCTCACACATCCCAGAATTTTTGTGTATTGCTCCTTCCACTCGTTAGACAGCTCATTTAATTTTAACTGAACAGCGTCAATAGCTTTCTTGTTTTCAGTGCGCATGATTTCAAGTTTCGACTCAAAAAAATTGATTAATGAGTCAGTGTCAATGTTAATCATTGACTGATGCGCCGACGGTGAATCAATAGGGCCAGACGTGATTGCTAAAGGTGAAGATGTATCTTTCTTTGCACTGCAAACCTTGCGAGTTTTAGACATTTTGGTTGATTTATTTCTTAGTTTGTAGGTAGGTTTCTTAGAGTTGTTCAGTTATTATGTTATTAGGCTGTTGTGGAATATTAAAAATAGTTGCAGGTAATTTTTCAGCAGCGATTATGCAAGATGTCGGCCTGTGATCGGACCAGTTGGTAACATAGTGTATTAATGATATGTAAAGCAAAAAAAAGAAGAAAAAAAAAATGATAAAGGACAAGTTAATTAAAAACTCAAATTAAATTAATTTAATTCATTATGACGGATTGAGCGATGATGTCATCATTACCATCGCTCAAGGAGTTAGTCTCGCATGGAATCCTGCTGAAATAAAAACAATCATAACAAAATAAATAATTAAAATAATAGCAGATACTATGGAAAGAAGAAAAGCATTAACAGACAAAATTAAAAAGAAAACAGCAAAAACAAAAAAAAAATCAAAAATATAATGAAAAGGTGATTGCAAACCTTAATATAAAATGAAAATAAAAAAGAAATATAAAACAGACATCATAACGAAGGTAATATGAGAGCAGGAAAAGAATTAACCGAGGAAACCAGAAGCAGTCACACATGGCACCTGAAACTCTGAATGATTTTAATCTAATCAGCGACTCTAAGATCAGGCCATCTCTCTACCCAAACCTTTGTAAACTTCCTCAGGCACTCAAAGTTCACCTTATTCGAAACGAGATCGGCATTCCATACCGGTCTTGTGATTACGTTCAGACCTTCCAACATTTCCTCTCTTGCATCCGTCAAGGATCAAAGGGACATTTGAAAGGCACCCTCCACTGTCCCGTCCCGGTATAGGTGACATATTGTCACCCCTTCGGGACTCTCGCAAGAAGCTAATTTTATATTAAAGGATTCTAATTTCGATAAAAAGACTCTAGACCTTCAAATGTCCCTGAGAGACCCTAAGAGAAAAACTGGGTTGTAAGCAAACCGAAGAGAAGTAAACGAAAGTGAAGAGCGTCACACGTCAACGGGGGGTGGGGAAGGTGATGTAGTTCATTGCGGACGTCACGACGAACCAGAGCACCACAATTGGGGGAAAGCCGATTAACTAGCACATGTCAAATCCAGGGGTCTGGAAACTTCGGGCTTTATGCAGGGACTGGGGTCTTTATGCCTCGCCCAAGAAGAGGGCTAGGACAAGACAAGACACAAAGTGAGTTCAGTTCCTACCTGAAATGGAGACAATGATACATAGAAGAAATGAGCAACAGAATACAAAATAAAATATAAGGTTTTTCACTTGTAGCAAACACTTTGTGGGTATACATAATTATAATAATTAAAATAAAAATAACTTTGTTTGAATACCACTTTATTGTATATATTTATAACCAACCGGTTTCAGTTCAACCCGAAACTTCATCAGGGATAATAAAAACATATTAAATTAATTACAGAGGTGTATGGGTACTTATAGTTAAGCTGGAAGAGGGAGAGAGAACATCAACTTTGGTGGGGGTGGAAGACTTAGGTAGGAGAGAGGGGGTAAACATAGGTGCAGGGAATGGAAATATATTTAAAATGGGGCTGTTTGTTAAATCTAATTGTTTATTTAATAAATAGATTTTATTGACTTTAAGGGATTTTTTTATCTCGAGTGCTTCTAAATTGTTGAGGCGTAGACCTATCCCGTTTCTATGTAATACTTCTATACCTGAAGGCTTATCAAATGAGTGATCTTTATCTATTAAATGTGTTGCAAATTCCGAAAAACCTATGTTATTTAAGCATCTCAAGTGCTCAACTACCCGCGTTTGAACATTTCTTGCAGTTTTACCAATGTAAAATGCTTCGCAATCATTACATTTGAGTTTATAGATGCCAGAATGGCTTAAATTATTTTCTTTATCTTTTGAGTTAATTAAAAGTTTACCTAGGTTATTATTGGTATAAAAAGCGGCTTTAATTTCTGTTGGAAATTTTAAAACACATGAGGACGAGAAATTATTAATGTATAAAATTCTACGCCAACCGTGGTTTTTGAAGTGAAACTTCTTTAGGCGCGTAATGGATTTTCGGGGACGGAGTAAAACCGAGTCAGGATCGACACGAAAATGCGGGTACCCCCACCACCGCTCACCGTTCACCGTTCACTGTTTTCAGTAAAAGCAACAAATCATTAGCATGCGCATAAAAGTTTTTATGTGTTTTATTTAAGTACTTTTTTACTCGGTAGTATAATTTTGTTTGGCGCATGCCTTAGCTGTGGTACAGACGTGGACAGGGCTTTCCTGTACCGTCCGTCCGCCGTTCAGTCTGGTTTAGTCGTCCGTCGAGAGCGCTCGCGTCGCGCGCTTTGCCGTTCCATTCGTATTCCAGTATATAAATATTGTTGAAGTGAAACTTCTTTAGGCGCGTAATGGATTTTCGGGGACGGAGTAAAACCGAGTCAGGATCGACACGAAAATGCGGGTACCCCCACCACCGCTCACCGTTCACTGTCCCTCTCTCACCATATGCGCTTGTTGAGGTGGGGGAGCCGCTCACGAACGTTCTCTCTCTTCTCTTCTTTCCTCTCTCTCAGACACCAGCGAACTGCGCCACGCCAAGCATCAGCTGCTTGGTTAGTATACTGCGTCGTGAGTGTAATACGAGTGAAATACGTAATTGATTGTGGTTCATACGGTTTGGTACAGAATTTCATTTTAACCTCTAATTTTCAAACTAACCTAAGAGAGAAAATAGAGATGATGAAATGAAAATAGAGAGAGAGGAATACTAGAAGTTTCACTTCTGTCTTGCGTAGGCTTGACACACCCACTTTTTTTTTTATTTACTGCGATGTTGGGGATACTATTATACAGGAATTTATTACAAAATATGAGTCGTTGTTTTTTTGCAAGGATTTTATCAATTAAGGTATGGGTATATCCATTATTTATGGCGATAGATTTGATTATAGAGAGTTCAATATTAAAGTTAACTTGAGATAGCGGAATAGTGACAAGTCTGTGGACCATAGAATGGAAGGCAGAATGTTTATGGGAAATGGGATGGTTTGAAGTACTATGAATGACTGTATCGGTAAAAGTAGGTTTTCTATAAATATTAAAATTGAATTTATTATTAATAATGGAAAGGGATAGGTCTAGAAAATTTAAACTGTAATTAGTACCTATTTCTACTGTGAACTGAATATTTTTATGGAAAGAATTAAAGAGGGACAAGAAGGAATTAAGTTGACGTTCTGTACCTTTCCATATGCAAAAAATGTCATCAACATAACGTTTCCACATAAAAACATTATTTAAAAGAGGTGAGTTAGAACAAAAAATATTTTTTTCCAAGTTATCCATGAAGATGTCAGCAAATAGGGGACTCGTAGGAAGACCCATGGGTAGTCCGTATTTTTGTTGGACTATAGCATCATTAAATTTAAAGTAGTTTTGGTTAAGACAGATGTTAAACATTCGGGCAAGATCGTCAGAAAGATCTTTTGGTAGGTTTGAATTTGTTAATAAATTAGACAATATAGTTCTACATTCGGGTACAGGTACATTTGGGAATAAATTTACAACATCGAAAGAAACTAATTTACAGTTATTAGGTAAAATCAAATCTTTTAAATTATTGACTAATTCATAAGAATTCTTAATTGTATACACAGGGGAAAATACATTTGAATTATTAAATAGGTGAGTCACAAAGGAAGCTAATTTGTAATTTGGGGAATTACAGCATGATACTACAGGTCTAATGGGGCTATTAGTTTTGTGGATTTTTAAGAATCCGTATAGTCTTGGGATTTTTGGGTTTTTCGTGAGGAATTTGACATTATCATATGACAGATCTTGAAAAACTGGGGATTTACAAACTTTTAATGCGTTTTTGATGTGTTGTTGAAACTTATTAGTAGGGTCAGTTCGTAGAGTTTCAAAATTGTCATTACTGATGAAGTTGTGAACTTTAGAGTTGTATTCCGAACGGTTCATTATTATTATTGTATTGCCTTTGTCGGCTTTTGTTAAAACTAAATTTTCATTAGTTAACTTTTTACGAATATTGTTTGCTTGTTGATTTTCTGGATAAAACTTTGGAAGATATTTAGGGATTAAATCTTGAAGAATTTCAGCACTCTTATATTGGTATGTAGTTGGAAAGAATTGTAAGGCTGTCTGCATGTCCACTGCTACATTTTCAATCGCACTGTTAACATTATTTTTAGTATAGTGAAGGTTGTGTTTTAAACCTTTTGAGAGTAGAGTAATCTCTTTTGGGGTAAACTGTACAGAAGATAGATTTTGTACCCGATCATAAAATGTATGTTGTGAAGATGGTGGTTGGTTATCATTAGTTTTAGAATTACAGAGATTTTTTAGTTTTTTTTCCAGGATTAAACGTTTTTTGAAAGATTCTATTGAAACATAATTTCTTATTTTATCGTCAAAGAGATCCCATTCAATTGGGTGGAGATTATGCACTAATTCAATATGTAAAATTTTGACTTTTAATTTAATGTTATTTCTTTGTTTATATGCATTAATTAGATCTTCTTTTAACCACGCCATTTTAGCTTTATGAATTGAAGAGGACACTGGTAAATTATTGTTAAAACTTGAAGTCAAATAATTGGGAAACACTTTCATTTTAAGACACTGTTTATAAAAGTTGATATTGATACACATAATTCTGTATTTAATTGAATATTTTTTATACATTATTGCTTGTTTGGCCGTACTCGCCGATATTAATTTTTCACTTGTAGCAAACACTTTGTGGGTATACATAATTATAATAATTAAAATAAAAATAACTTTGTTTGAATACCACTTTATTGTATATATTTATAACCAACCGGTTTCAGTTCAACCCGAACCTTCATCAGGGCTAATAAAAACATATTAAATTAATTACAGAGGTGTATGGGTACTTATAGTTAAGCTGGAAGAGGGAGAGAGAACATCAACTTTGGTGGGGGTGGAAGACTTAGGTAGGAGAGAGGGGGTAAACATAGGTGCAGGGAATGGAAATATATTTAAAATGGGGCTGTTTGTTAAATCTAATTGTTTATTTAATAAATAGATTTTATTGACTTTAAGGGATTTTTTTATCTCGAGTGCTTCTAAATTGTTGAGGCGTAGACCTATCCCGTTTCTATGTAATACTTCTATACCTGAAGGCTTATCAAATGAGTGATCTTTATCTATTAAATGTGTTGCAAATTCCGAAAAACCTATGTTATTTAAGCATCTCAAGTGCTCAACTACCCGCGTTTGAACATTTCTTGCAGTTTTACCAATGTAAAATGCTTCGCAATCATTACATTTGAGTTTATAGATGCCAGAATGGCTTAAATTATTTTCTTTATCTTTTGAGTTAATTAAAAGTTTACCTAGGTTATTATTGGTATAAAAAGCGGCTTTAATTTCTGTTGGAAATTTTAAAACACATGAGGACGAGAAATTATTAATGTATAAAATTCTACGCCAACCGTGGTTTTTATTTACTGCGATGTTGGGGATACTATTATACGGGAATTTATTACAAAATATGAGTCGTTGTTTTTTTGCAAGGATTTTATCAATTAAGGTATGGGTATATCCATTATTTATGGCGATAGATTTGATTATAGAGAGTTCAATATTCGAAGAAGGCTTTGGAGAGACACAGCAACACCGGGGGTTAGTTCAACACCTAGGTGGTTGGCTGGTCTTCCTCTGGTCAGCTTCTTTTTTGTCAAAATTTCTCTTATTTCTAGGTCAATGGGCAAAATGCCCGCCAAAACAGGCAACGCGTCCGAGGCTACCGTACGATAGGCTCCCGAAAGTGCCAGCAAGGGAATTCGCTGGCTCCTCTTAAGTGCGGCGTGGATCAGGACGTTATCCAGTCGGTACTCCCAAACAGATGCGGCATAAGCCACCTGTGACACGTACACACCTCTGTACAGAACACGCAGAGCCGGAGAACGTAATCCCCACTCCGCAGTTGAGATCCGCCTCAACTTCATAAAAAGGGCCTGGGCCTTGCTGGACACATTTTTCACGTGTGCCAGGAAAGATGATGAGCGGTCCAAAGTAACGCCTAGATACTTGGTGTTCTCCGCAAACTTGATACTGGAGTCGCCCATTTTGATTGAGGGGTTTCTTCCTCTACTAAGGAAGCCCTTCATGAGCAATCCGACGGTCTTGTGGGGAGCGAAATTCAACCTATTTAACCTTCCCCATTCTAAAATTTGATTCAAACCATCATCGGCCTTACACTCGATTTCGTACCTGCTGTCCCCAGAGACCAAAAACAACTTATCATCAGCGTAGTCAACCGAGATACATCCCTCAGGCAAGGGCAACCTAGAGGAATCATCGAACAGGATGTTCCAGAGTTCAGGTCCAAGTCGGTATGTCACCATGGGATGTCCTCAGGGGTCGGTACCCCTGAGGACATCCCATGTCGACATGCCTAGAGATGGTTACGTCACCATATGAAATTTCAATTGTTCTATTGGAAAGGTAAACTGATAATATTTTAAAGAGAGGTTTAGGACAATTACGCGCTTTTAATTTAGACAGTATCATCGGCCACCACGCATGATCGAAGGCACCAGTGATATCTAAGAAGATCCCTATAACATACCTCTTATTACAGACCTTCACCCAGTCAAGCGCATTCTGAATGGCGTGCTCCGTAGACATCCCGGGGACAAAGCCAAATTGCCTCTCATATGCAGGGGACAGGGTGGTTCGCAGGCGCTTTCTTATAAGTTTCTCCAATATCTTGCTAAAGGCTGGAAGCAGAGTGATAGGCCGGTATGCCTTGATGTCGGTCTTGGGCTTGTCTCCTCCCTTGGGAATGACCCGAAGCACACCCTTCTTCCATTCTGAGGGGAAAACACCCCTCCTCATCCACGTTTGGAATACTTGGAACATCTCCTCCTTAGCGTAGTGCCACACTTTTTTCACAATTATTCCATTCAATCTGTCAAAGCCTGGTGCCTTCTTTTCGCCGAAGCCCTTAATTATCTCATCCACTTCCGCTATAGTTATTACCATTACGTCCTCCTGAGCGAGGCTGGGTGGAAGCCGTGAAAGATCTCTGATCCTTTTGTGGTGGTCGTTTTCCCCAACTACTGAGTCTACTGGGACTAGCTTGCTCAGAAGCGTTTGGAGAGTGGTAGCAACATCAACACTCTCGGCGTCCCTTCCATCATTGTTGGAAATAATACTAGTTAAATACCGTTCAGATCCTTTACCGGTTTTACCAATGGCGCTGTGGAGAGTCCACGGGTCGGCGTTACCCACTTCTTGCACCCAATTATGCAAGGCAGCTCGTTTCGCTGAATTAATTGCAGATTTGAAGGCATCGCGCGTGCATCTAAGGTTTTGCTCAGCCGTATTCAGCTGGTCGGGAGTCCAACCGTCCTTTCTTGCACGTCCTAAGGTTCTAACAGCCTTCTTAAAAGCACTTTTCAGCGAAGTCAGCTCACTCGACCACCACGGCGTCCTAATAATCCTCTTTGGGTTTGATCTTCCCAGAGATGATTCTGCAGCCGATACCACTGCTGCGTTAAAGAAATTCCCCAAATTATCCGGATCATTACACGCTACGTTATGGAATCCCTTTAAGGTATCTCGTAACGTTTCCCCAAAGTTATCGCAATTCGCCTTGCAGGTTCTGAAGTTCCAGGAGGATCTTGGAGCTTCATTCTTAATAACACCCACCTCGAATGTTATTAGCCTGTGATCAGAATTAATCGCGGATTCATGTACATGCCACTTAGATATTAAGCTAGTAACGGATCCAGAGCAGAGTTAGATCAATGTTACTCTCGCCTGAGAAGTTAGAGAACATATAACAGTTATTAGGTTCATTTAGTAAACTAAGACCTTGCGCCGCAATAAGGTCAATGACGGCGTCTGCGCGTTCCGTCCTTTCTTCAAAATGATCAAACCACACAGGCGAGCGAGCGTTAAAGTCTCCTCCAATAACTATGTTACGACCTTTAAGTGCGTTTAGAGCGCGTGTCAAACTTAATATATGTGGACCAACGTAATTACCATATTTAAAATAGACTGAGATGAGGACAATCTCATGTCTACCAGAGTTAACCACAACGCAGGTTTGATACTCGTTGGATAGACCCACCAAAAGGAGGGGGCTGATGGACGAAACGTTCACCAGAACACCCGCCATTGGATTACTACCCACTGCAAGCATCTCACCTGGATAACTTATAGGCGTCCTACCTTGCCAAGTGTACTGCTCCTGAACAAGCATAATGTCGATGTTTCGGTCAGACATGACCCGCAGGATTTCGGTTGTGGCAGCCCTGGATCTCTGCAGGTTGATCTGACCTATGGTGAGGGGCGGATTACGATCCATAGTCAGTCATCTTAACCTGAGCTTCTATGGCTGCTCTGTATGCTGGGCACGTCCTGTCACCAGTTGAGTGGTCCGATGGCCTGTTGAAACGTTTACATGTTGCACAAATAGGGGTTTTGGACTTGTTTGGACAGGTGTCCACGTCGTGTCCACTGATTGTACAGTGACGGCATACCTGGGCTGCCTGTGTGCAGGCCTTGCTAATATGCCCATACTGGTGGCACTTAAAGCACCTCGTCGCTCCAAGGTAATCACGTACACGGCAGGCATTCCACCCTAGGAAGCAGAGGCCACTGTCAATCAGGACCTTCCTCGCTTCAGGATGACAGGTGACTATCATGTTCATTCCCGATCCATCACGTTTGCCAAACAGGGCGACGCGTCGCATAGTCCTGGTAAAGTCATCCTTGGGCAGCGTGCACTTACCCTCAATGTTGTTTGCGAATATTTCCTCAAAAACGGCTGCATCTGCAGAGGCTTCACCTTTGGGCACGTCATATAACACGATCTTCGGGAGACGACCCTGAGGACTAATTATTTTTAATCCCTGCTCCATCAATTTGGCCTCGACCTTTTTAATATTCGAGATGCCATCAGAGGTGCTAGTCTCCAGTGCTACTCCTCCACCCTTGATTTTTTTGGTTCTAACAACCTTGAAACCATCCTTGTTGGGATTGAGAAGCTCGGTCAATTTCTTCTGAGTTTCCTCGGTAGTCTTACCCTCAGGAACAGTAGGATAAAAAAGGATAGTGGGTTGTGGGGTGGGGATCGGCCTCGGGACACCGTCAACAAATATTCTATTCGACTGGGGTCCTGTAATATTGGCGGCTGCGGAAGCATAAGTTTTACTAACCTGGGTCGGGATATTAGACTTTTTGATTAACTGGTCAACCTTAGATGACAGTTCCCTTTGTGGCTCCAAAATGTCGGCTAGGGTAGTCGCGCGTGCCACCGCAATTGCATGTGTCACTGCCAAGTTTGAAACCAATTTTTTGATTTCGTCCATGGCGTGGCCGATAACCGTTCTGTCGTCCTTGTTCATTTTATTTTGGCCACTATTCATGGTTACGGTCACAGAGTCCATATGTGACCAGATAAGGGTGATGATATCGTGGGTCGACGAGCCTGTTGGATCAAGAATAAGTGAGTCATTCTCCCTCTGCCTCTTCCTGTTCTCCTGGTTGGGGGAGCGTGTGGCGTTAGATGTGGATGCAACAGTGTTATTGGCCGCAACGCCAATTTCAGGTGCAGCAGAGGAGTGTTCCATGGCACTGACTGGTGGTGAAACGGAAGCTACACTTACCTGTACTGGGCCTTTATTAGAGGTCTCACTTTGACTCACACTGACTGGTGGTGAAACGGAAGCTGCACTTACCTGTACTGGGCCTTTGTTGGAGGTCACACTTTGACGCATGTTGTGGATGCTCGTAAATGGCGAGGCGCTTTTGCGAGGTGGCTCTGGATTTCTCACAGACAGAGACTTGAGAAGAGCCGCAGACCTGGGTGAGAGCTCCTCATGTTCGCTAAGTGCTTGTCAAAGTAGCTCATTTTCACTTTGTAGGAGCGCAAACTCAACCGAGGGGCCCCTTCTACGGGTGACCCCATCTGAATCCTCTGATTCTGACATGGTAGAGCCTCCAGACAAGAATGTGATCAACTATGTGTTTTATAAAAATAAAATCAGAGAAAAAATACGCCTTACTCGGTCTCGTGGAGGTCCTATAAATTTATAGATGGCACCATGCGAATCCCCTGACGAAACTGAGCCAGAAAACAGTTCAAACAAAAAAGTGGGGTAAATGAAAATTTACCCCAAATTTCAAAAAAAATCCCCAAAAATGGGGAAAAAATGGGGAAAATTTTTGGTCAAAGTGCCCTCAGATAGTCGAAAAAGTCACTTTTAGGGGTAGAAAATATTTCACTGACACTTAGAAGAATTTTGTCCAAAAATTAAAAATTTTAGTAACCCTCCCCTTAGTAAAGAAATAAAAGTAAAGAAATACGGCTGATGCCGACTCTTTATTAGTCCTCCTCTGAATGAGGATTAAATATTTAAATTTACGAAAAAAATGGATATGTTACTTAAGTTTGAAATACCATACACGTACAAATTTTCAAAAATAAATTAAGAAAGTCAGAAAATTACAAAGTTTTAGGTCGGTCCTCTAAACCGCTTTATGATCTTATTCAAAAATTTTGCGTGGATTGTTCTAGAATAAATTAGCACGTGGCCGAACTTTAAACACTTATAACTTTGAAAGTATAACACGTACACAAAAAGTAAAACGACCACCCGACGTAGAAAAAAAATTCTGCGTCGAACACAGTATGTGACGTAATAGTTCACAGAAGTAATCACTAGTTAATAGTATATCGATGAGGAACACCGCGGGCTGATTTTTTAAAATAGCTATAGATCGAACAAATAAGTGTCAAATTCACTGATTTTTGGAACAACGATGCACAAGCAAACTTTACACCCTGTACCGGTAGTGGGTACAGGGGATGTGGTAAAAAAACCACCACTTTTGATGATTGTAAAAAATCAACAAAACAAATTACAAAAAAAAACACTAAATAGCACTAAAAATACACTGTAAACGGAAAAATAAAAACACAGGCGGGTAGCCCGTGAAAAAATACACCTGGTGGTGCTTAGAGGGTTTAGATATCTTGAACCGTAACCGATTTATAGAATTTTGATTGCGGAGCGAGATTTGTGTATGTTGTTGAGTTGGCGGCAAGAACTGAACTGGTAATCATGGATCATGGATCAAAGGGACAGATGAGAATGTGGTAAATCCGCGCGATAGCTTCACAATCGGAGGACGAGGCGTTCGGCCACCTCGAGAGAGCCACAGTTACTCCCACCGCTCATCCGCTTTAAAAAAAAAACGCAGAACTCAAAGGGACATTGAAGAATCCCACCGCTGTCCCACCCCGGAATAGGTAACTTAAGGTCACCCCTTCGGAGCTCTCGCAAGAATCTTTTTTGAATGAACGACTCTACATGTAAAGAAAAATGAAACTAGACCCTCAATGTCCCCGCATACGGTGTTAGGAAGCGGTATGCAAGCGCTTACAGGTATTAGTATACTAGTCTAAAACTAAGAGTTAGTAAATGACGAAGTACAAATAAAGAAAATGACACAAAAATAATCAAAACGACAGCTACCTGGTTTAAAGAAAAATGCCAAAACAACAAAAAGAAAGAAATCAGCAACAAACACGGGTGTCGTGAGGTTGCTGAATGACAGAGGGAACCCACACTCCAAATCTGTAAGCAAATTAAGAAAAAAGGAATAACAAAAATAAGAGGGAGGTTCGCCGCCCCCACAACTGGCAGTCCTGTTGAGAGATTGGTGGTGGTTGGGAAGGCTAACACAGGTCAGGAGTTCCGCGCCCCTAAGCCGACCACCCGGTGGTGCCCTGAAGATGGATTATGGGAAAATAAGGGATGAACCCTGAAGACCCTAGGGAAAAAAAGCGTCAAGAAGTCGGAGGCAGGGCGGAGGGTACCCCAATCCGCATAGTCGTCCCTCTGACCACCATCCCTCCTCAGGGGTGGCGCAGGTGCTTAGCAGCGTCCCCCAAAAACAAAACTCCAATGGTGTGTGCAGGGACAAAGGCCCATTGTCCAACCCCATATGGGGAAAAAGGACAAAACAGGACAAACAAATATCAATAGAATCACTATTAATAGAACTAAAAATAACAAAACACTTAAAATAAAAATACAGGCGGGAAGCCCGTAAAAAACTACACCGGATGGCACTGGGTGGATGGGTTGCGAAAACTTGAACCGATACCGATTTTAAAAAAGGTAAATGCGGAGCGAATTTTTGGCGTGCTCTCACCTTGAAGGCAAGAACTGAACTGAAGAACTGAACTGAACTTCCGGCACCGTCGGATAGAAAAGGATGGTTGGCTGGAAGGGAGGAAGCTGCCTAGGGATACCGTCCACATTGATGGTTTTAGACAGAGGTTCCGAGGATGCGGCACTTGGATATGATTTGGGTGCTGATGGGACAGGGGTGGCCGTCTTCTTGATGAGAAGATCGAGCCCTTTTTGGGGTTCAAGGATGTCAGATAATGCAGTCGCGCGTGCCACCGCCGACGTGTGCGATACAGCCAGGCTTTAATTTATATTTATTTTTATTGAAATAAAAAGACAACATTTTTAATATCGTCCATAGTATGGGAGATAGTTGCTCTATCATCCCTGTTGTCTTAATGGTGGCTAAAATGATATCCATAAATTACCATACGGTTGTCATCAATTCGTGTGGAACATTTTGGGAATAAATATAGAAATGTAAGAAATAATTGTATTGGCAATCGAAAAATAAATTTTCATTAAAAAGCCTCCAAGAACTTACCCAATTGGGATGTCTCTTGGAAGGCAAATAAGTTAAAATGAACCAGACGAGCGCTGGTACTCACCAACGTGGCCGGTATAGGTAACCGACCATGTTACAAATAATAAAACCGCACGTGGATTTATTTTTTCATTTACATACATTTTTAATTACAGCAGACGTTTTTTAAATTTACGCACACATTGGTAAGTCCTCCACAGCACAATTATTAGCACTCGATAAAGTTTATACCGATTGGTTATCAATAACTTAGTTAAATTTTAATTGCGAGAGACCACAGCCTACCGGCCTGAAAACTATAGAAGTGAACACTATTTTACTCCGTGTTTTTTTTTTATCTATACTTAAACGTGTTTATCTCCACACGATCGTCAAATACACGAAATGCCGATGTGGTTAGAACCTAAACACAGCATAATTTCGGATATTTCGCGCGCAGGCTATAACCGGGAAGTGGATTGAATAATGAAATCCAGTCAGATGTTACAATTTCACACCATTTTGGTATAATATCGTGGGCATTCCACGAGGTCTCCCAGAGGCGGTTTTCGTGTTATGGCGAAAAGTTATTGTGTGAGCATTAAAACATAATTTCTTGATATTGCGTAAGCATGACTGGATTGAACACAGAACCCTAAGGATAGAGCTCTTTACAATACGTTAGACAAATCACTTTAGATAGTTTTCAGTATTTCATTCTGAATGTTTAACACAGTTAAAGAAGCAGGCCTAAAAGAATTACTAAATTCACTGATTTGAGTAGCGCACAGCTAGCTGTGGGTTGTATTTATGATTTTCTGTGCGGTGTGCGTTGCCAGGTCAAGGGATAGAAACTCCCTATACGAAGTCATCAAAATCCCTAGAAAGGCCCAACAATAGGAAATTAAAAAATCTCACTATGTTGTGATTTCATTTGATGGATATCTATAAATTGTTAGTGTACACCATGAGTTATTTGTAGACAATTTGAACTCTGGATTTGTAACACCAAGATTTGATCATTTTAAACACGTTATTAACGACACAATCGTTTTGACATCTGACTATAATGGTTACTTGAGTTGTAATGTGTGTAATAATATAGATTTTACACATTCACGTTATATAATACATATTTGAAAATTACAATACGTTAATTTACGTCTCGGTAAGGGGGGAGGGGGTGCAAAACAAAACTTTTTAATGTAAATACCGCACAAGGGTTCGAACTGCTCCCGACCGTCTGGAGCCATTGAAACTATGACATCCCCAATTGGGGTATGTCGTGATGCTGGAGATAGCGGGGAGGGGGAAAAAGAAAGAGAAGAGGAAGGTGGGGGAGTGCCTGGCTATTCAGATCTACTCAGCAAGCACGGCCATTTCAATGAATAATAATAAAATGTACTTGTGCACGCCGGAATTAGAACCCGCGACCTCCGGATTACTAATCGAGAGCCTTACCCCTCGACCACGGAGGCCGTCAAAATACTACTACTGAAATTTAACACTGGTGATTTTTGATAATCGTTGCTGGGAATTTCGTAAAAAAGGGAAAATAAAATTGCCAATACCCATTTGTTTCTAGAATTGTCAAAAACTTCTTTACTGCACTTGGTGCCGGTGGTTTCCTGTTTTTCCCTATATCTAGGGAATTTTACCTAGGCATGGCAACGAGGCAAAAAGTGAACTGGAACGTTATATACATATGCGTAATTTGAACTAATGTATATATTAACTGTGTATTATAAAGTTTAATGCGATTTATCGCATGATGCAAATGGAAATTTTAACGTGTAAGCAATATTACAACAATAATGATTAGTCTATTATGTGATATAGTTACCTACTGTATTATCATCACTGCGTCCAATATTCTCGTTGCGGTGCCCAAGTAGTTAGGTTAAGTAAAAAAATTACAATTTTAGTAAAGGATCAAACAATAAATTGACTTTACTAAAATCGACCAACTTCAGTTCATAATATCAATGACTTTACGCAATAATTTTTTACCGTGGGTTAATATAGTGGAGTCCCTAATGGCGTCAAAGTAACTCTAATTAAATAAATATAAAGTATAAAGAGAAGCGATGATATTTATACATACAATAATAAACAACTAGTTACCAATAAAATATATACAACAGACATTCATACATAACACAAGAACGTGTAATGAAATTAGGCTACCAAAAAAGGAGAAAGCCAATAATGATAATATATCATATTTGGATGATTTGTATAGCGCCGTTTTTGTGCAAAATCACCTCAAGGGCAAATACACAATATAGTTTACTATACGAAGGAAACTATAAAGTCTGCACCAATTGATAGATTCAGGCTCGATTGTAGGAGCCATATTAATCAAAAGAAAATGTAATAATTAACGTATGTATGTATGTAAGTTAGTAATAAATTAATGTTTCATTAACAGAAGTTAGAAGTTTGTCAATGTTTTCGGGTGATTTGGGAATATTGTCTTTCATACAAATATATATTTTTGGGTCGGGTCTTGTGAAGAGTCAGAATAATGAGACGACGAACGAATAGCGCAAGAAGAGTCGGTCTATCCTCTCTGTCTACCCCTCGTTAGTCGTTAGTTTGGTGCGCGTGCGCAACTGCGCCGTGCCCCGCCCGGTAGCGACAAGTAATAATATACTCGTAGCTCCTTTGAAAGCCAACCGCGGGAAGTATTGAAAGGCGTGTGTTTGAAATGTTTGAATGGTGGATTTGGTAGCTTTTACAGGACACAAAGGAACTTTACCTATTGCGACTGTAAAGGCCCCGTACTAAGCGTTCAAATATGGCTTGAAAGGGAGATATGTAAATACGAATGTTAGAGAAATGGTAACAAAAAGCGAAAATGGTGAAAATATTTAATAAAACCTTAACCTTTACCTTTACCTTTACCTTTCTTCCTAGGGATTGGAGTCAACCGCGCTAACAACCTCGCCAAATGCCGATCTGGTAGGACCGACATTTATTTCGTATATTAACTGGTGTATTGTCATCATATTCCAGAGAAATGCGTATTTGTCCGAGTGGTGGGTTTTGAGAGACTGATAATGTCTCAGAATCAAACTCAAACTGATGTTCGTATTAGAATTAAACTGCAAAAATCTCTTCAAATCACATCGATGGGTGAAGGTCTTCGGTTGTGCTACGTAAACACACGCGAGCCGAACTGCCGAGTCGAACCACGAATTATAGGAAAGTAAGGAACCAACGATGAGTTATATTGTATCTGCACTGCTCCAACACGTGATTTGCCGCTATGAGCGTAATCTGTCTCGCTCACGTAACCGTTTCGGTGGACCGAGCTGTCTCGATACCGCCCGATGCTGTCCCCGTGTAGTATGATAAAACAAAGTTTTGTGCACAACTAAATATGCACGATTCGTTCGCGCTTGCGCGGGAGTCTTGTACTAGTGCCGGCGCCAGACATGTGTTCAAATAAGTGAACACTTATTTGAAGACTTTGCTCACACATTTGGTCACTTATGTGTGTCTCTGCCAGATATGTGTTCAAATATTTGATCACTTCTTTGTGCTCACAGTTTTCAAATGGACCTCACATAACATGGACGACGATTTGGTCGACACAGTTTGCTTATATTATTTATTTATTAATCTTAAGTTAGCTCACATCTTCGTGTGTGCTAATAGTTTTATAAACATATAAACATGTACATTGTTTGGCAAACATAATCTTTCTTTAAACATTTCAATAAAGTCACAAAAAAAGAAACATTAATATATTTATTGTTATTAAGTTTAATTTGTAGAACTCCATTTTATTTTTTATTTTTTTATATATTCAATAATATTATTATTGGGTTTATAAAAACAGTTTATTTTTAAACAAGTTCTGCTGTGTAATTATTATTACGCGTGACAGCTGTTTCGCCCTCTGAAGGTTTGAACAGTTTGATAATGCCTTCAGAGGGCGAAACAGCTGTCACGCGTAATAATAATTACACAGCAGAACTTGTTTAAAAATAAACTGTTTTTATAAACCCAATAATAATATTATTGAATATATAAAAAAAAAAAAAAAAAAAAAAAAAAAAAAAAAAAAAAAAAAAAAAAAAAAAAAAAAAAAAAAAAAAAAAAAAAGAAACATTAATAATTGAGATAGACATATTTTCTTAATTCATTTTTGAACTTATTATGTGCTAGTAATTATTTATTACACGTGCAAATAAATAAACAAAAACAGCCAAAACGAAGACGTGAATGGATGTGTAAAATGTATCGTAATAGAACAAGGTAAGTGAGGCGTTTTGGGTCCCATATGTCAGGCTCTCCTTGTAATAATTCAATGAATTCAAACACGCCCTCATTGTTCCACTCCATCGCTAGTTCGCTTGGTTATGGCTGTACGCACGCGGCACGTCAAGTCTCCACGGCGACGCTCACGATCATCTCACGATACTGGGCTTCGCGCAGTGTGGCTGGCATGCAAACATTTTGACTTTGATCCCTTTGATGTGCGCCAAAAAACCGACACGGAACGGCAAAGCGCACTTAAGTGCGCAAATAAGTGAACACAGTATCAAATGCCCGTGCCACACATGTGAACACTTATGTGAACACTTCTTTGAACACATGTCTGGCGCCGGCATAGAAGATAGTTCAAATGACCTGGCGGAAATTATGTCAGGGGCGTACTTTGATATATCAATGCACAATTGCACATACCAAAACACACATACCAGAACCGCCTCTGCTTCCTCGTACTTCTCGACGAGTTTGATGTGCTGCTCCCAATAATAATTACCAACGGTCCAATAAGGCTGCACAACAATTACCATCAAATGATGGGCAAATGAAAACGTAACAAAAGGCTTTTACCTGAAAGAAGAGCACGAAGCACACCCACTGGTAGTAGGTGTAGTATTTCTTGGCGTCTTCATCGTCAAAGTCATTGCTGATGCCCGGCTGCGCCACGTGGATGCCAGGAATGTGCTGGGAACAACAACAACACGTTATCAATCAATCAAACATACCAATAACTAACATATATCAGACTTTGTCTAGTGAGGAGGGTAATGAAAAAAAAACATCTGTACAGAACAAACCTTTAATAAACGCCCGGGTTGCCGGCACTGAAACTGAACTGAATATAAAGGGGAGAAAGGGAGACAATTAAATAATAATTCCGCTTAATTGGTACATCTGGTTATTTATGCCAACGCTTCGGGTGTTCCGAGTTCGGCCGTAATTCGGTAGACTTTGCCCACGCCAGACATTCGCCGTCCGCCGACATTCGTTAAGGGCCCACTATTCGAATTTCATCCAATTTCCGACATACTTTCCTTAAAATTTTGAAGTTTTTAAGCTCTTAAAAAAATATATGTTATTCTTTAAGATAGTATCTATTTGTTCCAAAAGCCGAAACGGTAATTATTTGAAATTCCCTCGATAGAAATAAATCGCAAAGTATGCTCCGAAAAATATTATTAACACGTTTATTTCTGTTATTTTACAAGTTATATGTATGAAAAAAATCACAATGCTTCTTTTAATGCTACTCAATAGACCCCATAAGTAATTTTTGCTATTTTTGAAATACGCCGTGATTTATTAAACATTTTCACAACTGTCGCTTACGCCTATTGCTTTTAAATCATATTTATTATAGCGCGCTCGCTCCGACTTGCAGATTAAACTATCTTTCTTTGAGAAGTTCATTCGCCAACTCGAGGGCTTTGGGGGCAGACGTGTCGTTCATCGTTCTATGATCTACAGACGTGCGATTACGTGCAAATATTTGAATTTATAAAGATAATTTTTACGCGTGTAAAGTTTATGAGTTAATAAATATTGTTTTTTCAAAGATGGGAAATACACGAAAGATATCCCGTATTTCAAAGAAAAAATGTTATCTCATAAAATTATATCCTATCTAATAGGTGAGAAGAAAAAAATACAATTTTTGATTTATAAGCTTATATTTATTATAAACGATAATTTACTATAAAAATTAATAATTCATATTTTTATTTATGTATTGTGTAGTAAAAAGTTATTATTTTTTTTTCAGAATAGGTACTTTGGGAAATAAAACTAATTCCAATGCATTAGAAATTACGGGGTAAATTTTTATTAATTTAATTTTCTTGTTGTCTTGTCTCTTTTCTTGTTCCTATACGATCGTGATTTATTTGCGAATTAACTTTCTACGTACACAAATACACACGTCACTTTACATCTGCTCCTTAGAGTAATATTACTCTAAGATCTGCTCTAATGATTCACAATGCAACGATGTCCGAAATATAATATAATATGTAATAATAATATGGGCCACCTGTTTCAAATAACAATACTCGAACTTGGAATCCAGAAAAATAATGAACGGGCCAGCCAAAAAAGCTATCGAAAGTTCTGAAACTGTGGGGAATATAATTAAATAAAATAAAATACTTTTTTGTTTTAAAACCACGATATTTATTAATTTAAGAACCGACCGGTTTCGCTTTACTTAAGCATCATCAGGGTACAAATTAATACTAAACAAAAAGTACATAATGTGTGCATATATATAACAAAATATAGAGGGAGACAACATGATACAAATATAAGCAACACAAAGACGGTCATAAAATACATTAACATAAGTGCACAAGTAATGGAAAAACCGCTAGATAATTATGTAGACTAATGGGTTATACGAATAAATCGGGAGAAACAAAACATCAACTGGCAAGGTGGTAAGGAGGTAAGGAGAACTGGGAATTTTTTATGGGTTTATTGGAAACAGACTTAATATTGGACTACTTGATATGTCTAATTGATTATTAAGTATCTGACTTTTGGTTTTTACAGCTTTTTTTAATTTCTAGTGCCTCTAAATTGTTTAGTCTGTTACCATGCCCGTTTTTATGTAAGATGTTAGCACCGGTTCTATGACAGAATGTATGATCTTTATCGATCAAATGATTTGCAAATTCGGAAAAACCGTTATTATTGAGGTTTTATTGATGTTTTGTTTTTCCCGATTTATTCGTATAACCCATTAGTCTACATAATTATCTAGCGGTTTTCCATTACTTGTACACTTATGTTAATGTATTTTATGACCGTCTTTGTGTTGCTTATATTTGTATCATGTTGTCTCCCTCTATAATATATTTGTATCATGTTGTCTCCCTCTATATTTTGTTATATATATGCACACATTATGTACTTCTTGTTTAGTATTAATTTGTACCCTGATGATGCTTAAGTAAAGCGAAACCGGTCGGTTCTTAAATTAATAAATATCGTGGTTTTAAAACAAAAAAGTATTTTATTTTATTAAATATGTCAAACCACAAAGTGATTGCTTTCTACAATAATATAATTTAGTTCAGTGATGTTATTTTTTATGTCGGAAGGAGGCCCTGAAGAAAATAATTTCTCTCAGAGCCTGTGTCATCTTTGAGAATGCTGTATAGAGGGTCTTTTTTGAGGAGGAGGGAGTGAACCTGTCCTGAATGTCAACTGTACAATTTCTTCCCAGAATTAACTTTATTGTACGTTTTTTGACTAACCGTACCTTGGTGTTCTATTTTCAATAAACTCTTTAATTATGTTTCAGATGTGAAATCTATACTCTGCTACAGAATGTTTTGCCCAAGTCTTGTAAAGATGCAAAGGCACGGACGTAACAATAAAATCATTTGAGCCCTTTACTGTTATTTAAAAGGTCACTTGAAGTGCAGTTATAATCAATGATTTTATTTTTTTTCTAGCTTCCACGAATAATTTGAAAAGGCATTATCTAAGGATTATACTCTTAAGGAGAATATAGAAAATGTAGAAAGGTGAAACGGATTTAAGATTTTCGATGAAATTATTGTGTTGTGAAATATTTATTTTGTTATTTATTACTTTATTTTTTTTTACAGTTTTACCGTACGCGGCCTTGTTGTAGAGTGGTATATCTAACTGTCATGGAAAGTTTTTTTCTGAGCTTTAAGAGAAAGGTTTCTTAAAGATACTGGAGTTATTCTAGGGCTATGTTAGATTTTTAACATCGATCACCGTAATGCTTGCCTTCCTGAATAAATCTAATTTTATTTAATCATTTACGGCCAAGATGTTTTTGACAATGGTGTGTTTTTATCTTTCTGTATTCCAATCATTTAGCTTGGCTTCTAGGGTTGTGCCCCAGTATTGCTTTTTGGAGACTGTAAACGGATCTCTCGGCATTTAATGAAACTGCAGCAGAACAAAGGCTGTTGCTATATTGACGTTCATGGTATGTTTTGCTCAGATTGACGATAAGGTTTCCAGATCCGCATTTCGCTCGAAGCATGTTTAGGGCAATAAGTTCATAGTTTAGGGTTCTTTCACCGTATTTATGGGAACATTTCAGAACCACCAATCTTTCATTTTGAGTGAATCTTGTGTTTGTGATTAAATTATATTTGACAATTTAAACAAATAATATTTAGAGAAGTTAAAAATAAAATTGAAAGTTCACTGAAAGCTTAAACTATTAAAAGTAGTAATTTCATAAAAATGTAAATAAATAGAGCCCCTTTCACATTTTAGAATGTAATTTTATGTTGCTTACATGTTTTATTACTCTTTATAATTATTGAATTGTTTAAATGAATAAATAAATAATTACAAAAAAGTCTTCTGATTTGTAAGTCCTCAGGAAGCACTAAGGATCTTTCTATCTATCTTTATAATATAATAAATTTGATGAGCATAAAAATGTAAACGTGTATATAATTTATATAAATGTACAAAAGTAGATATTACACTTGTATAAATATTATATTGCGCATATTATACAAGATGTCGGGGGTAAAGTGCACAAACTTCGGGAGGTGATTCTAATTGATAGTACAAGTAAAAAAGAAAAAAAAACTTTTTTTGGAATTCCAACGTTTTAAGATAGTTTTCGAGTAAAAAAGTTTAAAACCTTATTGATGTAAAAATATATTTATTGATTTTATAAAAGTTATAAATTACTTTTATAAAAGTGAGAATAGTATTTTAGTAAAGTAAAGTAATTTTTATACCTATACAAATAACTTTCGTAAATGTTTTTTGTAAAATTAAAAAAAAAAATTTAATTAAATCCGTAATAAAACCCATATTTTGAGAACCATCTTCATATCGACTTCGTTCTCATTTGGTCGGTGCATTATTACTCTAAGGTCGGTGCTAACTAAAAATGGTTCTGTTTTTCTAAAATTGCAATAGATGTCGGTAATTTAATTTCATAATCCCCAAAATTATTCCTAATACGAATTCAGACACCTCTGTCGGATTCTTTTAACACTAAATTTTGTAGGTGTTGCCCAAATCTAAATTCTTTACGCGGAAAGCGGGCCCTTAAGGGGGTATTTGCAAAGACCGAAATAATATTTCGGGGCGGAGAGGTATGAAGTAAGTTGGAACGGGGAACAAGCGGCGACGTGCGATGGTCTAGTGGTCAACTCAGTTCGAAGTCAGCAGCGATGAAATCCACTAGATGGTACCCATGAGTAAGGTTTGAACACGAAACGCTTAATAATGAGCGTCTTTCAAATAAAGTTTATTAAGTTGAGTATGCATTTTTTAGGTAAATTTCGATAGAAGAATTGCAGAAGGAGCTCATGATTTTATGAGATTTAGATGAGATTATCAGATTTCTATCAAACTTGTTTGATAAATTATCGATACTATCAACTACACTGCTAGACGGTAGACATTACCTTATGACTCGTAACCGACGTGTTCGTCATTGACAGATGTCAAAACAATACGGTATTTATTTTCATAATATCTGATCATAATTATATCTGACGGCCGGCATAGTCCAGTGGTAACGCATTGGACTGCCATTCCGAAGGTCGCGGGTTCGAACCCGGCGTGCGCAAATAAATTTTATTTGATTAATTTGTGTTATTTCACAATTAATTAATTAAAATAATATATGGTATATTTGCGGGACGTTCCAGAGTGGAAGATACTACCAGTATCGCCCTGGTGTAAGACCACCATTCAGAATTGAAACGTTGCTCCAAATGGCTTTAGCCGTGTTTAGTGACTAGATCTGAATAGCCAGGTACTTCCCCACCTTCCTCTTTCCCTTCCCCACTTACCTTCCGCCTCACATCATCCCCCAATTGGGGATGCCATAGTCTCACTGGCTCCAGACGGGAGCAGTTGGGACTCTTGTGAGGTTTTCACTATAAAAAAAATATATATATCTGAATATATTGGCAAGATAAATAAAATATCGGTCATTTTCAATATTTATTATTATTTTTTGCAAAAAAGTTACATAAAACAAATAATTATGTAATGTAAAAAGCATAAGATTCAATTTTTTATATAAAGGCCATCATTTATTATTTTATCAGTTAGGAATAGTAAAAATAATTTACATAATAATTTACTAGATGTCATTACAAAACAAATCAATAATATAATCGTTCCCAATCAGCACGGCTTTATCACAGATAGAAACACTTTCAGTAACTTAATCATTTATGAAAATTATGTAACTGATTCCCTTATCCACAAGCATCGGCTGGATTCGATATACACTGATTTTTCCAAAGCTTTTGATATAGTTAGGAGACATATTCTTGTGTATAAACTAAGTCTTTTGGGCATTAAAGGAACCTTATTGATCTGGATCAACAGTTATCTTAGTAAAAGAAAGCTTTGTGTTAAAATAAATTCTGTAGAATCTTACATCTTCGAATCCATATGTGAAGTTTCCCAAGGATCTCACCTCGGACCAACTCTGTTTTTATTATTTATAAATGAAATTGTTGGTGTATTTAAAGATGTACAAGTTCTGCTCTTCGCTGATGATTCGAAAATATATAGAATGATACGTAATATAGAGGATTACCATATTTTGCAATCTAATTTGGATAAATTTTAAATTGTATAATTGGTGTGTGATCAACTAATTATTTCTTAATATTCAAAAGTGCCAAGTTATTCGTTTTCGTAAAATCCAAAGTCATGTTACTTATGAATACTCTTTAAATAATGTACTATTGACATCAGTCGCTCAGATCAGCGACTTGGGGGTTATATTTGATAAAAAGTTAACATTTACTCTGCATGTAAATGATATAACAAAGAAAGCTACAAAAATGCTTGGTTTCATATGCAGAACAGCGAGTGGTTTCAAGTCACTTGAATGTTTGAAAACATTGTACACTTCTTTAGTAAGAAACCAGGTAGAGTATAATTCGCCTATTTGATCCCCATTGTATAAAACGCTTTCTGACAATATAGAAAGGGTACAGCACATATTTTTAAGATTTATTAACTTTAAACTGAATATTCCAATTCAAAATATAAACTATGTCCTTTTGATGAAACAACTTAACAATAACGCTGTCAGATAAGCGGATCATCTCTGAACTTGTAATATTAAAAAAAATTATTAATAATTGCATTGACAACCCTGAAATTCTCGCCAAAATAAAATTTTACGTACCAACCAGAAATTTGAGGCAAAGTGCTACCGTTTTCTTTGCCAATTTTAAAACCAACTATGAAGCTCATACACCTATAAATAGACTACATCATTTTGGCAATATATTTGGGAATATTTTAGACATGTTTAAAGATACCGTATTAGTTATAAAACGATATATTTTATCACTTTACTTAGATGTATGAATTCACGACTCCGTAGTGAATACACTTTTATTTTTATATTTCTATCTTTCTTGATACATATTTTGCTTTCCATAATCCACACTATTAATTTTAATTTACTTCATCATAAAACATTATTTATTGTACACTATATATAATTTAATTTATTTTATTTGTGTACAAAAATTTTTACAACATTACAGATATTTTATCTAACTAATTGTAAAAGTACCATTTTCACAGTGAGAATGTAGTGCCAAAAACCTTACAAACTCATTGAATTTTCCGAAGAATATGTCGAAATTTTTATCTTATATATTTAAATAGCGTATCGCTCTTCCCACGGGCGAATTCGGGTACAGATTTGTACGACTCAATCGGCAATATAATATGTTATGGTGACGTGCCCGAGAGTATAATATACTATATAGTACTATGTACCTAACACAACTGTATTACTTGTTTTTGTAAAAGCCCATTAGAGCGTATTCATTTTTGGGAAATCGACAGTTTACATTTAATCAGTTTGTACATAAGTATTATTTAGTAAAATAACACCAATTATGGATTTCCTCCTTGTGACTTTAACTGGGACAGCATAATATGGAATAAGTTATTTAAATTTGTGAGAAAGAAATATGAATTAAAAAAATTATATAAAACAAAAGATTATATAAATCGAAAAATTTACAAAACAATACATTTATAGCCATGGAGAGAGGTGGCAGATATCAAATCAAAAAAAAATTTATATATAAACAATAGAGACATAAACATTATTCACAAACCATCAGCCCTACTTCCTAGCGAATACCTGTTCTTCTTTTCTTTGTTGCCCATTCTAAACAATTAGTAACCTCTGGAAAAAAGATTTAAGGATTATATAGGTCGGTTTTTGTATTTATTTGTAGATGATGAACGTACCTACATGTTAGCAGTAACGACGCGCTCTGTCAAACTAATCATTTGATACGTTTAAAAAAAATCCGTGATGTCGAAATATATCAAAAAAGTTTAACTATCGTGTTAATCAAAAGCGATTTTATTAGTGACAGTGTTATCCACTAACTCCATTTTGATCTTGCCTAGTTAATCCAAAAAAGTTTATAACCTGTGTTTTTTTTTCAAACTAACTACTACACCTATAAAACGACGGCATAATCTGGGTTATAAATTTGAGAATGTTGTCTATTTATTTGGGGATTCCGTATCAGTAATGAAACGAACTCTTCACAAACACTCGAATTATTGAAATATAAGAGAATACCACTCCTTAATAAAAACTCATTTTATTTTACCATAATTTATTAGATAAATTATTGTTACAACTAATATAAATGTATAATTAGAAATTTATGTAAAAGCACAGTAGGGCGTGAATAAATAAAACTAGGAATACGATTCTAGTGAAGGGGCACTCTCTAATATTCTGTGCCGCTGATAGTCAGCCAGATGGCCAAGTGTTGCATAAAACGAGATTTATAGTAAAAAAGTCAACTTGGGTTAGAAATGATACATAATAACATAACGACTAGCCTTTAGTGTGATCTCTTTTCTCATGTGCCTACATATTTACGTATTTATTTTTTGTAAAATGAAACGTGCTCTCACGTCGAACTCACCTCGGTTACTGAAGATAAATAACTTGCGTTGTGATTTATATAATGCGGTGATACAAGGAACAATATCTTAGTATTAAAAAACTGTTTTTATTTACTTAAGCATTGTTTTAATGCTTTTCAAAATAATTTTATTTTCTCATCGTTTAGACGACATTGACGTGGTGATAATGTATTTATTTAAAATTCTTCTGCATTTAGAATTAAAGGATATAATCGAACTTAAAGCTATTTTTAGAGGTTCTGTAAATATTTTTTTACGCAATTGTTTTAAACATTTTAAAGCGTTTTGTTTTCTCATTGTTTAGAAGAATAAATTATCTGTTCAAAACATAATATTATTTTCTTATAAACAATATGGAAATTTATAAAAAACTGCGTCAAAAACCGCAATTATGCTGCGCTTACGGTAACATCCCCTTAACGCAAAGCTGTTTGCAGTACACTGCGGCGCGTGTAAGAAGTCATTTGTTGATGATTTTTGTAGTAACTATTATTTTATTTTTATATGTTCCTATGTCCATATAGTTTTAACATTATTTTGGCATATTATATTATATATTTATTTTTTTAATTCATTAAGGTTTAACCCTTCACTGCCTACATCACAAAATACCCCAACTGTCCCGGCTCCGGTTAACAGGAAACAGTTAGAGGGACACTTGTGCGGTATTCACGTAAATATGTTTAAAAAAGAAACGTGTTTGATGTGAAGTCACAAACAAAGGGTGGAGCTCCGCTATGTGTTGATGGTACGTATACTATTGCGAATCGTGCCACGAATAACGTGAAAAGAACGAAGCAACTGCAAGCGGAATTTCGCGCCATTGGCGGTTGTTTTGTTCCTTTCCCGTAAGTTGAGGTTCAGTTCGACAGTTCGGCTCTCGTATGTATACGTAGCATTATATGTGCAGGTTGCATACTAATATTGGGTCATCTTCGTTGTTTCTACTATCTACGGTCTGACATTAGACGATGATGACGAAGTGACGATAGAATGACGCCATTTTCCATCTGTTGTGACGTCACAAATCACAATGTACCAGTCTGAGACCAGACGACCTTGCCCACTCTACCATTTATTTAAAACTACTCTATTGTTGTTGTGCGTGCTTTATTTGCACATCAATTGTTTAATTATTCGAGTTTAGTTTATTAGCCAATTTGAATGTGCAGTGGCCTTATGGTGTACTCGGTAGCTATTTGCCGTAATTTAGTTTAGAAATTTTACAAAGCGAAGGTCAAGGCATAATGGTGCGATAATATGTTATGAATATAGGTAACACGTCAGCGGCACTCGGGCCAATGGTGCCTCTCAATAAATAATATTGAGAACTAAAAGATGGGTAACTATTTAATGGCACGAAAAAGAATGGAAATCAGCATAATTAGTCAGAAAATCTAATTTTAAGACCGTCCTGGGTTCGAGTCCTAGATGTGACCGTATCTTTTTCTGATTTTTCTGTCTTCAATAGTTAAATACTAATTTTTAATATTACCACAAAAGTGACATTGTAACAATAAAAAAACACCCAAATAAATTAATAATTCATTATATTTATTCGAAAAATTGTATAATAATAATGATTGGATTATTTGTACAGCGCCGTTTTCGTGAGAAAATCACCTCAAAGGTGCTTAAATTTTAAGGACGGGACAGCGCGTACGCAGTCTTGACTACAAAAAATTACGCGCCCGAGTTATCCGCATGAGGGATAATTCGCAAGGGTCAGCCGAACCGGAGTGCAATGGAACAGCCTCGTCCTGGGGGTACCGCCTCAGCCCATAATCTCACTAGAGAATTCATGTGTAGAAATATGCAGCTTTACAATTAAAGTTAAAAAAATACATTGAAAATCACAACCTACAAAAAAATCACAAAAATAAACACTGCAGTTATTTAAACCAAAATTACAGCTGGGCAGTAAGTTAAAAATGGGCAACAATAGTATTCTACTTATTGTCCATATACCACAAATCAAACACATTTATATTGTATGCATTTAACGATCAGTATTTTAGAACTTTGAAACGAGTGCAATAAAATTTAATTATGAATATTTATTATAATATAATCTAAATGGATGTTAATTAATTATTATTACAACATATTTGTAGCCCAAAGGCTTGACTTGGATAATGGAACAGTTACCTTCAATGATAGCAGACCACCATTCTAGCCTACAGTATAAAACTACAGTAAGACTTGGTTTTGTTGCCACAGACTAACTAACTAACTAACCATCACGCCGTTTCTCCGCAGGGATAGGCAGAGAGGACGGACCGCCAAACAACTCGGTCACACCACACACTTCTGGCCTCATTCACATTCATACATCGTCTCATACATACTCTTCTATCATTCTGACACTTGACATTGTCCGACTCGAGTATCTGATTCACTTGATCGTGCCATGTCTTCCTCGGGCGTCCCCAACTTCTGCTACCATTCGCATTCGCATCATATATTCTCCTTACACTCCTTTCTTCGCTCATTCGTTCTACAAGCCCAAACCATCTAAGCGTCCCTTTCTTAATCTTCGTCATGATTAACGAGTTATTGAGTTTTGGATTGTTATTTTAAACTGATAAAATACAAGATAAGCTAACTAACTAACCTTCACGCGATAAGCAGAGAGGATAGACCGCCACATGACTCTGCTCGCCACACACTCTTTGTATCGTCTCATCCGCATACTCTTCTGTTATTCTGACTTCTTCTGTTAACATCTCCTTATAATCGTTTCTTCAATGAATTAAGGTTAAAGCTCGAGTGATGCTGGGTAATTTTTGGTGAAAATGTTCGCCATTTTTTCGGTTCAATATCGTAATGTATTAACTTACTAAATGATAAAAATGTATCCACTTTTACTTACAATCATATTGTATATTTGTGTAAGGTCGGAATTGGGAAACACTTGCCTTACTACTACGGCTTTGATACGGTTGCTGGCCTATACCATCGCAAAACCGAAGCGTAAGAATCTAATAATTAAGTCTTAGCTTAAGATTTAAATTATTAGTCGTTTTTCCTTGAAAAGAATCTCAGACTTGTGATGTCCCGAAAGAAAACAATCATCTATTCTGAATGCAATTACTAATGTTATCCAAATTAACCCTGGTAATAAATTACATCTTTGCGATTCTTTCAAGGATAAAGAAACCATCCTGTCACTTCGAATGCAATCAACAATGTTCCCAAAATTTGTTTTGACAACATCGCCATTCCATTGTAAGAATTTTATGTACTAGATACACAATTTGGCTGTCCTGAAACGGGAATCCTTCCCAGTTGGACAGACAAAGGTTCATTTTGTTTTGTATTGTTTGTAATTTATATATATAAAATAAATTTAAAAAAAAATATGAATGTGTATGTAGCTAGAATAGGTACCTACAGTAATTTGTTAATAGTATAGTTTATATGTTTATAATGTGTAATTTGAAACAGCGGTAGTCAGAAGTCATTAGCCACATCAGAAGGTGATAAAGCTGTTAGTATAATTTAAACAGGTGTTATATTGCAATGGAATGCAAGCCTCATTAATTATAATTAAAACAGGTAGATTTTGTGTTTGTAAAAATGACTAATAAATCGTGCAAATGTGCACCTATTTAAACATAGCTTCATATTAAAATGAAGTATTTAAAGTAACCGATTATATTTATTAAAAAAATACATTAACTCCACACAACCGATTTTATATTATTTTTTAAATAACAATAAAAACACATTTTTTTACTGTGAATACCGCACAAGAGTCCCAACTGCTCCTAACCGTCTACAGCTAGTGAAACCATGGCATCCCCAATTGGGGTATGTTGTGGGGATGAATGTAGTGGGGATAGTAAGGAAATGGAGAAGAGAAAGGTGAGGGAGTACCTGACTATTAAGATGCGGTCACCAAACACTTCTAGCAACGTTTCAATTCTGAATGGTAGTCTTACACCAGGGCGATACTGAGAGTATCTTTCATTCTGGAACGTGCCGCAAATATACTATATATTATTTAAATGAATAAATTGTGAAATACCGCAAATTTGTCAAATAAAATTTACTTGCGCACGCCGGGATTTGAACCCGCGACCTTCGTATTGTTAGTCGAATGCCTTACCCTTTGACCAGGGAGGCCTTCTTAGCTCCACACAGGAGGCACTGAGGAAAATAATTACTGTATTCTGATGCTGTATGGAGGTTTTTTTTAATGAAAGGAGGGGAAAGGAAGATCTGTGAAGGAAAACAGAATGAATCTGGGAGTTAGGGTGTTTAGGAGTGATGGACGTTTGATCCTTGATCTCTCCCACTGCGGTGCAAGGCGATGGGTCGAGACAGAACTGCTGGAGAAGTAAAAAGATCTCCCTCGACCAGCCTACCTTTCACAGTAGCCGCCAAAAACCAGACAATCCTCACCCCATGAACTTCTTAAAAATCCTTACCTCTGCTAAGTCATTAAAAGAAGCGAACCACTTGCAGTGACCTATGGCAGAGGTGTTGATTATCCAATGAATGGTTCCCGGGGTGGCGGTACCCATACCCGTCTCCCAAATTGAAAAATGATTTTGCCTTACAACTGTCGAACCGAAGCGATGTCATTAAAAGTAGGTAACTACGTAATAATGTAACACAAGCTTGTTACCACGCAAAATGACGTCTAATTTTAATTTCCCATCATCTTCCATAATCATTATTATCGAATAGTCATGGGCGTCATGGCTTACTGCGTATAGCCGAGTCATCGGTCATCATTATAATAAAACACGTACTTGTGGAATGGATTATGTGTTACAAAACCGTATTCTTCAGTACCTACATCAGATGGTACCCTGAATTCTATGTGAATCTCGGGCTATCGGCTATTATCGCGGTTGAAATCATTTGCTCGACTGCTCAATTACATTAAATATTTTAATTTCGGTACATGGGTAAGTTGGTGAGTAATGTGAAATATTCCTGCGTAATGCGTAACATTTTTCGAGTTCAATGAAATTTTAATTAAAAATTGGAACTATTATGTTTATGTAAGTGAGATAACGAGCGTGGTTTCACCGAACTAGGTCAAGTGGACATTAAAAAACATACAAATTTCGGTGGTCTGTGCTGGGCGTTAGTCCTGCTTGAATCTAAATGAACTCGAATTTGCTGTGAATTTAAGTGTTATTTTCAAAAATGGAACTGTAAAAAATCCAGACAAGCAATATAAGATAAGCTAATTTTTTGAAAAATGTCTTCGAATTATTGGTAATCGGGATGAAAACGGGATTGCAGGCCGTTTCCTGATAAACTATTAGTAAAATCCTAACATATCGGAACACGTGTTCATGCACCTGCATTTGCCTTGATGACGAACAATGACGAAGTGCGGAAATATTAGGATTTTCATGAACACGTGTTCCGACATCGTAGTATTTTACTAAAAATTTATTAGGAATCCCAGCAATTCAAGCGTTAAAGGCCATAACATACTCGTATATAATAGAGAATGCACTCAATATGATAAGTGAGCAGGTGATAAAGCAATACCAGGTGAATGTTTGTACGCTGCAAACAGGAAAGAGGACAATAAACATTTGTGTGAATTGACGATTGCGTATGTTTGCTGTGGTTGTCTGAAAACAGAAGTCGAAAGGTACACAAAAGGAGTTTTGTTCAAAACATGGAAAGATGTTGATATTGTAAGCTGTAAGGCCACTGTGAACTAAATATAACTTGGTTAAAACTGTATTGTTTGTATGGCGTGAAACCAAACTATAGTCTCTAATTATAATGTTTTCATAAAACTCAAAATATCTTCATTTCAACAATTGAAGGGAAATTTTAACTATTGGTTCAAGACATGCTTTTTTGTTTTCTAGCTACGTAAAGCAACATTGAGATGATATTTCACAAAAATTGTACAATAAAAATCAACGGAGCGACTAAACTGCTTAAGAAGAAGCTACAAGCCAAAAATGTGTATATTCTTGGTATGCCTTATATTGTCACGAATGTAGGTAATAGCAATTAAAGTCGCTTGACAAACGGTGTCTAGAAATGTTCGATTTCAAACACAAAAGTGGTTTTTTATTTATTTTGTAAATAATTTTATAAGAAAGCAAAAAAGTTAATAAAGGGAACCTGTCACAGATAATCTTAGCTATAATACTGTATTTTTTTATGTTGTTTCCTTTACGCTTTCATACAATTTACGTTTACATTTATATTTTTTATTTAGTAATTTATTATTTTATTTGTATTCGACTCAAGGGAAACGATAGGAAAACCTTCAATTTATCTAAAGAATATTTTTTGGTATTCATAATGTACACCAAATCGTTATAAAGATTTAATCAAAATAGTGATTTGGCATTAAGCTTCGCCTTAACGATTCTGCATTGACCATCGACTATTTCAACGTCACTTACAGACAGTTTAGCAACTATCTTTACTTATAAACTGCTCCCCATGCCCTTTATATATACTTACAAGTACCTACCTCAAATTTGTAATCTTCTCCGTATTATATGTGTGTATAACCGTTTTATGCACGGAGAAAACTTACTGATTTGATTGAAAAAATATTTCAATACGGTTAAAAACGGGATTGCAGGTCCTTAACGAATGAATCTATAGGTTTCCTGATAAACTTTTAGTAAAACTAACCGACGTGCACCCGGCGTTGCTCGACTTTTCTCTACTTTCTGTATGTACAATATGCATGTATTATATACATAATCCTTCCGGAAGAAATTCTCTAAATGAAAGTGAAAACCCTATCAAAATCGGTTGCGTGGTTTAGAAGAACTAAGCGCCCAACCAGACAGACGGGGATAGCGACTTTGTTTTATACTATTTAGAGATCGCAATGAATTTTCATGATGTCGGACCACGTGTTTATAAAACTCTTAACATTCTCACATTTCGTTATTATATATTATTATTAAGACGAAAGCAAGTGCATGAACACGTGTTCCGATACTATTACGCATTTACTAAAAGTTTATCAGGAAGCGGCCTGTAGTACCATTTTTAACCGGATTACCAATAATTTGTAGAAATTTTTAATAAATCAGTAATAAATTAAAATCCGCCACTTTAGAAGATAAATTAGAGTTCGTTAACCGTTAGATCTCGAACAAGATCGGATACTTCGATCGGAGGTTGACTAGCATCGTGCAATCTTCGCGCTACAGGCTTGATTTGGAAAAACTTAAAAAGATTATCTCGTTTACATTGGGTTACATTCTGAATTTTTAATGAGAAGATTATACATAACCATAGAGCTATACAATTAAGAGGCGCTATTGCGTACTAACATCTCATCCAAACATGTTCCAGTATTATAAAGTGATAAGCTGTGCGCGTAGATCGGATTCGGTAGTTTCAGTTCAATTGAGCGTTGAAGGTAAATTGGAGGTAAAAAAGTGTTTTTTCGCTTCATGTCTCATCTAAATATGCATATGACGTATATACTAAAGCATCCCACTTACACTACATCATCAATCTGCAGATGTTTAAGGATCGCATCCCACATTAACCTCCTTACGAATCGTGTTATTAACCCACAAACTTTATTGAAAGTCAGAAAAAAAATTGGTTAAAAAAAAGCTATTAAATTGTAAATGGGCGTTTGGGAAGAAATGCGTTAATTATTTACTATTGTTTTGCTTCAGTTTATTCTTGACTTATTTAGTCACACGGGTCATCAGCACATAGCTGCTAAGTTTAAAGCATACCATGCGCTGATATATCTGATAACCTCTTGCATGTTTATAGTAGTACCAGATAGACGTCATAAGCACGTCATCAACAACCATCCTCTTTCTTCTCACGTCTTGTATGAAAACGAAAATACAGAAGATAATAGAACGATAACGTTATGTACGTCCTTTTGCTGGGACTACTATATATAGTCTAGTTTTGATGGGCGAGCATGACGTCGCAGACCGAGCGACGTGCATTTCCGCATGCATGTCTGCCGGTGAGATCCATCCACAGGTACAGAAATGCTCGTCGCTCGCCCGGACGTGTTAGCCTGCGAATACAAGGTTTTCTCGTAAACGAGACATGAAACAGAACTAAGGGTTACGATGTAGCTCTCGGTGGCAGGACAATAGTGTGTAGGTGACGTGAAAGCCGTCGCGCAGAAAAGTCTCACAATGTACTGCGCTGTAAACCGTTACCTTACTAAGGGACTTTACTTTTCTGCGCGGCGGATTGGAGTGAAGCGTGGTACCGCCGCGTGTACGTGTGGCAGTGCCAATGATCTATTTCAATACTTGTAAACTTTTATCTTTTTAAACTAGGTCAGTGATCCACAATTAAGGCGACATCCCCTATCCACCCCATCCCTCTCCCAGGAGACAGAGAGGTTCAGGAGGCGTTGGTTACTTCAGAGGCAATAGAATCAAGGAGTATTCAAGCGCTGTAAGAGAAATAGTTCATATATTCTTTTAGTCATCATTGTTCATATTAAGGTTGCGGACCCGCACCTATACCGGGGTGGGACAGGGTGGGTGTAACCTTCAATGCCCGTCTTGCAACCGCCCGTCTTGCGATAATCAACCGCCAAGATTGCGGGCGATAACCGCAACCGCGGCGGCTGCGTCACCGCAAAAAAGAGCGGTCTAGTGAGTTTTGAAAATAAAACTCCATTCCGCCACCGCAGCGGGCGCGGGTAAAAATCGCTCCGTGAGTCCTTAGCCTAAATCGATTACAGTCATGCTTTGAACTTCAAAGAATCACTAATTATCAGAAATTCATCAGAAATGCAAAAATTATACATTTGAACTGTGTATGTGTCATAGTTTCCGTGACAAATCAGAACACTTTTGAAAAAAGTATTTATTTTGGTACCTGTGATCTTCAACAAACTAAATAAAAACTTACAAATTGTGAATAATGAGAGACCCTGCCCTAAAATCATAAAGCTGTGGTTAATAAATGATCAATCCATGTACCTTTGAACACCTTAATGTAAATTCCCAAACTCTTTGTTTTTAGTGAGGTGCATTAGATTTATTATGTATTTACAATTACTCGTTAGTAATATATTTTTGCGAATGTCTGCAATAAAATAAAATCTGTGAAATGTACCTTCTTAGAAATAAGACTTACTCATGTACACATAATCATACAATGTTATAGACATAGACTTAAGATATTTTGATTCGGTGGATCCTGCAGACAAGCTGACATGTGACTGCTTTGTTGGTCTACCTATTTTCTAAAATAAAAAAAAAAATAAAAAATAATTAAAAAAAAAAAAAAGAGATGTAAAGTCATTGACAGTGATGAAAAAAACTAGTCTAAAAACCTAACCTAACCTAGTTAACCAAGTTGTTTTGTTTTCATCACCTTTCATGACTTTACATCACTTTTCAAAAGTGTTCTAATTTAATAATAATATTTGGATGATTTGTATAGCGCCGTGTTTGTGTAAAATCACCACAAGGGCGCTGTACAATTTGTCATTGTTTTGATTTGTCTGGTCACTGCGTCTACACATCTTTCTATATAAATAAAAGGCAATGTTCGTATGTTTGTGCCTATAGACTCATAAACTACTCGACCATTTCGACTAGACATTTTCAGCGACCGATTGTTCTTAAGTTTGTTATTATTAGCGCCAGTAGAGAGTGGTTTGTATGGTAGAAGTCGAGGACGCCCGAGGAATACTTAACGCATTTTTTTAAATTAAATAAAACATACACAAAAAAAATATGTCTGCGCTGGAGTGAATACGGAGTCGAAATAAGGTTGATATAATGTAGTTTTTTTTACAGTAACATTGTGGTATACTGCAGAGAATGGTGGAAGAAGTCGTAGACGTCCAAGGAAGCATTGCTGGCTCCGCTGGTTTTACATAAATATTAGGATACATTCGACGACCTCCGTGGTCGAGGGTTAATGCTCTCGACTAGCAAGCTGGAGGTCGCGGGTGTAATACCGGCGTTCGCTAGTAAATTTTACTTGATCAATTTGTTTTATTTCGCAAATTTCTAATTTAAAAACATATATAGTATATTTGAGACACGTTCCAGAGTGGAAGATACTCTCAGTATCGACGTGGTGTAAGACTACCATTCAGAATAGAAACGTTGCTTGAAATGATTTTAGTCGAGGATGGTGACCAGATCTGAATACCCAGGTACTTCCCAACCTTCCACTTTCCTTTCTCCTCCCCCTTCCTATTATTTTCACCTCACAACATACCCCAAATTGGGGATGCCATAGTCTCACTGGCTCCAAACGGTTGGAAGCAGTTGAAACTCTTGTGCAGTTTCACATTTAATAAATAAAAATATTTATATATATAGTCGGTTAATGTTCCTGTAAGGAGATAATATACATTTTTTAATAAATATAAACGGTTACATTAGGTACCTAACTATAACCAGGGTTAATACTCCATTTACGGTGCATTAATATTCATTTTATGAATGTATAATGAAGCTATGCTTAAATAGGTGCCTATTTGCACGATTTATTAGTCATTTTTAAAAACAAAAAATCTACTTGTTTTAATTATAATTAATGAGGCTTGCATTCCATTGCAATATAACACCTGTTTAAATTATACTAACAGCTTTATCACCTTCTGATCTGGCTAATGACTTCTGACTACCGCTGATTCAAATTGCACATTATAAACAAATAAACTATACTATTAACAAATTACTGCAGGTACCTATTCTAGTTACATACACATTCATAAATACGACTAATAATTTAAATCTTTAGCGAAGTTTTACTTATTAGATTCTTACGCCCCGGTTTAGCGATGGTATAGGCCGGTAACCGTATCAAAGCTGTGGTATTAAGTCAAGTGTTTCCCTATTACGAACTTACAAAAATATCAAAATATATATATATAAAATAATTTCATAAATACAGAATAATTACTGTTGGCAGATTGTGAATCTGTACATTTATGGTGAATATTCTAGAATCAAAGTCAAAGAGCTTTTGATTGCTTCATTTTGTTGAACCTGCGATTCATTTATTAGATTACGAGCTGACGTGTACCCGGCGTTGCTAGGGGTTATCCTTAGGAGCTATACATATAAAACTGCAGACTTTTCTGTAGACCTTTTTAAGATATATAATTCCGTAGTACTTTAATTTGTTGTATCTCATAAGTTTTAGCCAGCGTTAGCAATGTAGTGCCCGAAAATATTTTTTTTACAACTTGATTACAAAACATCGACATTTCTATACTTTCTATAAATATAATATGCATGGATTATATATATAAGTCTACCGGAAGAAATTCTCTATATGATAATGAAACCCCTATAAAAATCCGTTGCATAGTTTAGAAGAACTGTAGTGGTACGCCACTACTGGAGTCGGACGTCATTCTAAAAGTTTCGACCTTTGTCAAACAAGCTTCTTGGATTTTCTTTTATTTTATTTTTCACCTATATAAGCGACAGCGGGAAGGAAATCGACAGTACAGTACCAGCAACCTTGACATCGAGATCGAATTATTTTCCTACGTGAGGCGCTTCAGAACATTCTCGAACCTTCCTTTCGTAAAACATTCTGTTGTATTTTCTACGTTTATTTATTTTTCGGATGTGTTATAAAAAACCGCCTCAACCAAATTCAGTAGTTATTAGTTATTTATCAATATTTAGAATACGAAATATAACTACAGAACTAAGCGCACAAACAGACAGACGCGGTTAGCGACTTTGTTTTATAATATTTAGAGATAAATTATTTCAGACTTACGAGCTTCGCCGCAGAGCGGTAAAAGCTTTAACCCCGAGGACGACGGTAATTCAACCGGCAATCATCCAGAACGCGGACGAACGAACTGAGACGCACATGTGCTGCACTGATGTCAGTGTTGATGTTAAGTGGAAATCCTGCTGCCAACGCACCGCCGCGTCACCAGTCACCAAACTAACCATAAACATGGTGAATAGAGACAAACGCAAAGTGTAGTGAAGCGATGTCTGAGAAAATTTACCTACATCTGGGGAAAAATCATCAAATACACCTCTATTTAACTGAACAAGGAAATAAACATGTTTTTATATAATGCGTACGCTCTTTTGCTAATACTGATAATCGACAGTTTGTTAAAAATAATTTAACTATATTTTTGTTTTACTATATTACACCTATTTTCAATTTTTTACCAAGTTGCGCCATCTCTTGGGCCGTCTAGCAGCCAATTTCAAAGAGAAAACATGGTTTGTCTCAGAATTGAACCTTTCTACACAGGGACTAGAGTCAACCGCGCTAACAACTGCGCCAAATCCCGATTGGGTAGGACCGAAATTTATTTCGTATCGTATTCGTGATTGTAATGACAACGAGTCTATCAGCCGAGTTTCTGCTCGATCATATGTCGGCAAGTGGGTTAATTTCTGCTTCCAAGATTACATTTCATTCATATACTCATTCAATCGAGAAAACTAAATTGAAATTTAAAAAGATAGTTTTTTTTAAATGGGTACTTGTAATATATTTTACCTTGGATCTAGGGAAATTTCTGGGACATCACATCACTGGTCCACCGATATATGTGGCTAGAGGTAGATGACACTACAATAAAAGAACAATGCCGCTTGTTTTATTAGCATATTAATGCATTCCGCTGTCGTGTACACCATGCTGACTGTTGTACACGTGTATGCCAGTGGCGTGCACTGCTATATGACGAATGGTAAGCTGTGTGCTGTTTACGGGTATGAAATATGGTGCATTGAATATTTGAAATTGAATAAAAACATTATGTATCTAATTATTTTCAAAACTAACATTTTTTACTGTTTAGACATTACAAGCAAAGATGGCGGAATAATACGCAGTATTTAGTGCAAGCAGATTGCGGATGCACAATTTGTCGGGTTGTGTACGGGGGTTGAGTAACGTACCTCACTTAACCAATGATTCCTGACAATAAGACATTTATTGTAGCTTTTTTTAAAATTTGTTTCGAAAATAAACTTTTTTTCTTCTTTCACGTGTTTTATCACTAATCGCTCAGCCTAGGTGGTTTCACAAAATTCGAACAATTCAATTTTCAAAGTTGATTTTCAAGTTCTGTGAAGGTTCTATTCCAGTTCTGTTATTATTTAAGTTTTGTGAAACAACTGGCCAATAACGATATAGCAACGGAATTTGAATATAATCTTCACAAAACTTGAAAATCAACCTTGAAATTTGACGAATTGTTAAAATTCTGCGAATTAACCCGTTCTTACTGTACAATACGTAATGATTTTTTTTATAATCTTTTGAGTGAAAATTTTAAAAAAATCAACTTTAATTATAATAAATTCCAAAAACACTAAATTAATGCATATACGATCTCCACATGCCAAATATACCATCACACCTAATAACATAGATTTGAGTGTATACACAATTTTACAGTCCTGTAAACGTGTAACCATTGAACTGGTACAAACGTATGTATATTTGAGGATAACTGTGACACTCACAAAAAATCTGTCTATGTATTGTAGTCCCTTAAAATGTTATTCTTCTGTATCTATTGGATTGTGGGTTCTCGTTATGTTTATCGTTATTTAATTAATATTGTTAACATGACCTGCTGACAAACTGGTTTCAGCGGGTCAGCATATTGAATAATAAAAATTAGATAAAAATAAAATAAAAATAAAAACTCCATTTTAATTTTAAGTTTTTCTTTATATATACAAAAATATTACTATTCAATTTACGAAAACCAGTTTATTTTTATACAAATTCCGCTGTGTAATAATGTTACTACGGGTGACCACTGTTTCGCCTCTGCAGGCATTATCAAACTGACAGAAATCATTATAAGACAGTTTGATAATGCTTCCAGAGGGCGAAACAGCTGTCACGTGTAATAACAATTACACAGCAGAACTTGTTTATGAATTAACTGTTTTTGTAAATTGAATAATAATATTATTGAAAAGAAAAACAAAATTTAAACAATCACCAAATTTCATATGCACGTATTTACCCCAATAATACTCTAAGGTCAGCAGATCTAGATGTTAGTAATCGTCTAATCGAACTTTCTAGGTCAAATCGAGACGTTTACTATAATCGCTCTTTTAGTGTAATAGGCCCGCTCATCTGGAATAGACTTCCCTCAGCTCTTACTAATCACCAGAATTTGGATGAATTTAAACGGGCTTTAAAAATAAAATTATTTAAAAAATCTTACCATTCATAAATTTTAACTTCTTTTCAATATTTTATAATAAGCCATATTCTAAAACTTCCGGTAATTGTTTGGTTTCGGTTGTCTCCTTATTGCACCTTTTTAAAGTGTCTGCTCAGAAAATTCTCATTTCTGAGCACAAACTGCCTCCGGTTTTATATTATGTTTTAGTTTTAATATTCTTGTTTTGTCCTGTCCTGATGTTATTGTTATTCTTTCACTTTGTGTAAACAGTGTATTTAGTGTTATAATATTAGATCTGTATTGGGTAAGGCACACTGTAGGAATAATTTTTTGAACCACTAATACTGAATTACCATTTTTTAAGTTTGTTATACGAGTAATTAAGCGCACTTGAAGTGAAATTACACTAAACTGCGCTATATAAATGCCATGTTATTATTATTATTATTACTAATAATCACTGCTATTATATTTCTCCATTTTCAGTTAATGGTTATAACCAATTACAATTTTGTATTATATCATATTAACCAATATTAGCATAAGAAACTATTTTGGCTTACCTCATATTTAACCTCTTGTATAACTCATCCTGTATAAAATTGCCGTTTGTTTCTTACAATAAATAAATAAATATTAAATTATCATATAAATATCACTATACTCCCCATTTCAAACACGAGAATTAAAATTTTCAACTGAGATGGGTACCTATTTAGAAAAAAAAAACCACACACAAATAGCTTGTAACTTGTAAAATAATCATGCAAAAAAAACTTGAAAGACAAATTATTGTAGAGAAATTTTTCGAATTTACTGTTATTTTAATTTATTTTTAGCGTTCATTTATCTCAGGGCAGCAGAACTTTTAAGCATTTTTGGAATGCACGTCACTGCTGTACCTACATTATATTATGTACTAATAATATACTGTGACACGCTGCGATAATTAGAATTGTCGCCATTATAAGCCACTTCCACCCAACGTATCCGGCGTGTGGAGCGTTTACTACCAGTACCAGCACAGTACAGTATTGGGGCAACGCACCGCACCGCACCGCACCGCACCGCACCGCACCGCACCGCACCGCACCGCACCGCTTCAGCACCGAAATGTTATTAATATTTACTAAGCCCGACGGATTTTAAGTCAGTGCCATCGATCAACCACAATTTGCAAATGGCGGCGATTGTTGTTGGTCCCTTGGTCTTTCCGATCGATATCATAGACACTGCTGGTTAAGCGAGCAAGTTAACAGGTTAAGCTAGTTAATCAAGCTTACGTGTTCAACACACCGGTTTTCTTAACAGACCGATAATGTGTAATAAATTGTTGCAATGTCACTGATGTAGGCATGTAGGTACCCCACACTGTCAGACAGGAACAGGTAATTGGGCGGAGAAAAAGGGAGATGCATATAGTTGCGACAACATTTTTTCCATATGTAAGCTGTACTCGTAAGTAAATAGACACCTATTATAAAATTCTAATTTAAAAAAATTACCTACATAATATTCAATCCACATAACATAACATGTCGGTAATTGAACGACCTATCAACGCCGTATAAATTATCATTAATGTGTGTCTCTTCAAGACCTGTTCAAAGACAAAGTCCGCCTCGCGCAAACTCACCCGCAAAGCAAGCGCTATTTCACAAACAAAATACGGAAAGGAGATATTTAGACACACGCAGACTGTTAACAATAGAACCGTAGACACATACGTGATAACCTTCTCAACTTGCAACAAATCATTTGAATCTTACAAATAACAGTAACTGTGAGAAAGATTACACAGGAAACAGTTCAGTCGTTCGGTAACCGGAAAGTCGCAGAGCTAACTTTTATAGTGAATTAGCTATAGTATATATAATTAGAGTCCCCGGCGTTGACTAAAACGCCTTGGACAGAGCAATAGTGCGATTGTGTATGAATGACGTTGAAGCCAAATCTAGGGTGTGGGGAAATTGCCTGGCAGCCATGCTTTTTTTGTATTATTCTTCAAAATACAATCCTATTAAAACGCAATTAAGCAGTTTGTCAACATGATGTTCATGTTCAATTATAATATAACATATTTACATAATATCATTACTTATTACAATTCAACTTATACATAATATTTATCACCAACCACTGCCATAATCAATAGTATTACTAATACAGAGTATCTCTGCTTAGTAGCAATGTTTTCAGCATATATCTGAATGTCTGAAATTTTTTATATTGCTTGGTAACATGTTAAATATTTTGAGCACGTTGTATTCCAGGGTTAGCTGTCCGTATTTATTGTAATGTTTTGGTACAAGCATTCCTTCATTTTTTGTGAACCTAGTATTATGTTCATGTTCCACTTTCCTCTTATATTCGGAGTCAGATATATGCTGAATCAATATTTTGTGTCATAATAAGGCCTGTACTGGCAAGACAGTCAAGTTCCGATACAATAATGATATGTTTCGCCTCCGTGAAAATATCTGTTTTGGAACTAGTAATTTAATCATGGAATTTTGTACTAATTGTAGGTAATTTAAATTAGTTTTGCAAGAGTGTCCCCATGTGGTTATTCCATATCGTAAAGTAGATTCTGCAAGTGATAAGTAAATTATTTTTTAAATATTCAAAGGAACGAAACATTTCAATTTGTACAGTTTACCCACTATCTCCCTCAGCCTTTTACAAATTTTGTTTATTTGCAAGTCCCATTTAAAGTTGCAATCAACAGTCACTCCCAAATTCACTCGTCAAAGTCATATTGGTACTATAACGGCTTGTGATTTTTTTTGGATCAATGTCATTAAAAATTGTAACAAGGTTTTGGCATTTTTTATACATCTTTCCTGACCCCGCGGCTTCCTTCCTTCTTTCAATCTTCGTCCTCCCCATCTGCTTTCTCTTCTTCGTCTCCTTCAACCTCACACCACACTACAAATACGACTGGCTTCGGGCAGTCGAGACTCTTGTGCGGACAGTGAAAAAACCGAATCAACACACCAAACGTATAACTTTCATTTTCTGAGTCTCTTTGATAGTCCGTACGTGATCGTGCTTCCATTCCATACCTATCCCTAATATATATTCTACAACTACTAGCTCAAGTCCCGGGCGTTACCCGGGCTTTACACAGTATTTTTCGAAATCTAATATAGACAGTCAACTTCTTTTGAAGATCGAATGTCTCAGAATAAAACTGTAGATATAAATACACATCAAATCCGCGCCGCCCGCCCGGTGTCCGCCACAGAAACTCCTATTTAAATAAGTAGATTGTCTATGGTAAGCACCTTCTTTTCAAAACACTCAAACCTTCATTTCCAATGCAAATTGCACTGATTGGTTGGGCCAGCCAGTATTATGATCCTGCCGCTGAGAGCTCCGTTGCTAGATCTCATCTGTCACATTCATCCTTTGTGAGATAGAGGGAGATGCTATATCGGAGTTATCTGCGGTATGCCTTTATTAAGTATTCCCTCGGAGAGTGGAGAGGTCGAGACGCCTGATTGGCGGAATAGCCAATTATTATTAATGTATGGTCGGACCAGACCAAATTCTTGGAGGCTGATTTAAGGAGACGGGACTCAAATATTAAAGCAATGAATGTAAATTATTATTGGATGCAGGTGTGTGTTCGTGTGTTTGTAATGTGTGGGTAGGTAGGTTTCAGACAGTTTAAAGATTAATATTTACACCTCACTGGGTATCGACCTCGTGACCACTGAGTTCAAAACAATAACTCTATTCAAGGATAAAATTGATTGAAAGTTCCATCTAAAACAGAGATTTCAGACATTGCTCCACTTTTCTCATCTTTCTATAAATATAACAATCATGTAATATGTATAAAAAGATTCAGGAATAAATTCTCCAAATTATAGTGAAAATCCGTTGCGTAGTTTAGAAGAACTAAGCGCACAAATAGACAGACGCAAATAATACTTGCACATTATATTTATATTATCTACTTGTTTCTTCTTGGGAATAATGATCAATAAGTAGTTATGGTTCAAATATTGATACAATATACTGTCAAATTACCTATCTAACTAAATGGTAACTCATCAAATTTTTATTATGTAATAATTTGATTTATTTTTTATTATGTAATAATTAAACAGTTTACAATGTATAATAATGTTTGCTAACAATAATGATATATAAAAAATCAGTTTTCACAATTTTTTGATGTTTTTCTTTTATGGAAGCAGACGCTTGTGTTTAAAAGAGATATTTATACATTTAAATATATTTATAAATACTTTTTTTTTTTTGAAATATTTTCAGTTTTTATGTAGTATTTACTTTATGTTTGTTATGACTATCACTTCACGCTCCACTCAAATGTAAATTGTTAACCTCGATACAGGCTTAGTCCTAGTGAGGTTGATTTTTATGAGAAAAACGTGATTTATGTGTAGTGAGATGCAATAAATAAGTATATAAAAAGTATAGAAAAATCGATGTTTTGTAATCAAGTCAGTGATAATGATAAGTCAATGGATAATTTTTGGGCGCTTACATAGCAAACCTTATTGGCTAAACCCTATGAAATACATCAAAATAATATATTATGGAATTGTATATCTTAAAAAGGCCTCGCAACCTAAAAACTTTACCACAAACCATTTATAAGTCCCCGAGCAACACCGGGTACACGTCAGCTACTGCTTAATAAATCAAAATTTCCTCTGAAATCAGAAGATTTGTAAGTAAGTACTCAACTACCTACGTACTTCATTATAAACGATATATTTTATGTATAATGTGTTAATTTTCAAATAAGGCATTATACAAATAAAGAAATGTCACTATTTCAATCATAATTCTTTTTTGAAACGTTCTTCAGGCAGGTAGGTACCATAATGTTGAAAAAATGCGAATAAGAAAGAAGAGAGGAAAATAATTTCCCTCGGGGCTTATTTCAGATTTGGAGATGCTGTGTGGAGGGTTTTTGAGGTGAGGAAGCAGTGAACAAGGGTCTTGAAAGAGACCCATTTTGTAGAAGGGAGGAAACACAGAGGCCGGCAAATCATTCCACAGCGAGCTTTTAAACTCAACAACAAGTCGTAGAAATGACTCGTTCCCATACCAATGTCAATCGTGTACAAATGTTGGGCTACATGTAGTTCCATCAGCGGACTCTGATTTGATTCAACGGATTGTCTGTTGTCAACCGAACATGACTTCATCTATGACTAAAATGACAATAATAATGCATGCAAATCTCTCACCGCTTCCAGGAAATCCAGGGGATTCACGCGGATGTCATGGTTTGTGGTAGACTGGCAACCGAACGAAAACATCCAAAATACCATCATTTTTATTTTGAGAATAACTCCCGGTATAACCAGGCGCGATCCCCTCGTACATACTGAAGTGAGAAGTTATTTTAAGGGAGCAAATCTACGTTACCATAACGGTTGAAACAAAAATACCAAGTAACAACAATACTGTGTTGCGTGGTCTGTGTATTTTTATGGAAGAAACTTTAATTTCTTTACGTGAATACAAAACAAGAAGCATGGTTCCCGGAACCATTGGGACTATTATAACATCCCCAATTGGTTGAGAAGTATCCGAAACCAATATAGAAATAAACTGACGCTATAGAAAGAAACGTTTGAAAAACATCGTTTAGGTTTATTAGTATAATCTTCTTCTTCAATGATATATTACATAGTTGTTCCTGAATAAATATCTACGTTTGCACACGATTTGAGCCCGCGACCGTTGGATCTATTGCGTGGAGGTTTGACATAATTGGACAGAACCACTTATTCTCAGAATACCCGGTAATTGAGATCTAGTCACTAAAAATAGCTAAATTCATTCCAGGCAACCTCGAGATTCTAAGTACATAATTAACTTTAAATAGTTTACTAATAACTTTACTTATTTCTAATATTTATTGTATACATTTTTCTTTAAAAACACAATCAAGGTACAAGATACGTACATACAGTAAACAATTCTGTGTTTCTGATTTGTTTCCTGTCCTTTTTATTTAATATTTTCTTTCTATCGAGTATGGTGTGTGGGAGTCTTCATTGTAATGTAGTTTGTCTCTAAAATACTTTCCTCACGACTCGATTTGCAGAATTTGCAGAACTTGCAGGACAGCATGTTGAACCGCCAACCGAATTGTTATTATTCCGACGGCCAGACAAAGGGAATAATAACAATTCAAATAATTCGGCTGGCGGTTTTGTCTACACACCTTCCAATTTGCTGAACACGCATGCTGTCCTACAAATTGTCCTGCCAATCGGATGGTGAGTGTGGTATTTTAAATAACTTGAAAAGAAGCGCATAATGTACATTATTTTAAATGCATTAAAACTATATGAAGTAGTGAATTTCTAGGATTTTGTATCGCTTTATCCCATCTCCCTATCTGCTGCTCCTGTTGGAGTCACGGTGAGCCATTTGACAGAAAAAACGAAATTTAGATATTAAAATCATGAATCAAAAAAAACATTATAGCACAAGGCGTGAGAAATTTAGAATAGGTTTCAATCCTATGCCTGTGTATGTAAATATTATAATAATTATCTCTAATCTATGAATGAATTAAACCAAAGAAACCGCGATTAAAATTCCGTGTGAACACATTACAGTACTAAACAATCACAATACAACAAATAAATGTGAATTAAGTATTGTTAATGCGTTAACAGCCAAGCTGGCGTGACCAAGTCTATTAAAACCTTTGAGGTGGGGGTAACGACAGTTATTAAGGCCACATAAGTCTCTAATAACTGGGGTTTGCTCGACGCTCACATTTTAACTATTTCTGATGAACGTATTAATAAAATCTCAAATCTTTCTAGAGGGATCCCCACGGATGTAAGTTATTTATATTTAAGATTAAACAGGACCTTACCATTAAAATATATTAGGTAAAACGTTTTGAAAATGTTTTAAAACGTTTTTCAACTATAAAATTAGCGGTAAGCACCAGATTTAATTTTTCTGGATTTCCTAGCCTGCTAGGGCAAAGTCGACCGTGGATCCGTCCATTACGCCGGGCGGCGCGCCGAATATTGTTTTTACACGACTTCGACACTTAGGTCGTTAAGATTCCCAATTTATTTTAAAGATTTCATAGGGCTAATTCAGCCGCAGGTCTGTCCAATACACCAGGGCCGGGCGTCGCATATTTTGTGCACGGATGCATTAGATTCTGGCTTTATTTTAGGGTATTTTCTCGTCTTGAAGGACGATATTTTTTGTGAATTCCCAAATAGATCGTCCGGATCCAGTGAGATTATTTCATCCCCAACTGGGATGAGTTGTAAGGCTGACGGGAGTGGGAATGGGAAGGAGGTGAGTAAGAACAAAGGTTGAGAATCACCTGGTTGTTCATATTAACAAACGCGATCCACTAAACGCGGCTAAAGTCATTTTAGCACCTTTTTTCGCTGTATTAATTTAGATATGTTCTGTACAACAACCAAACTGGAGTAATAAAGGTTTTCTAAATACAAACAAAGTTTTACAACAAAGTGTTCATGTTTATTTTACTAAATAACAAAGTTTCTACACTACTTTCATAGTAATTTTATCATACGTGTCCGGAATTATGACGACAATAGAAAACCGATAAATCAATTCTTTTCTGTACTCTGACGTAGCTTCACTCCATTTTTCGCTACGCTCCCCGAGGCTGATTGCGTGACAAGTTGTGTCTAGCCCCATATCGTATACATTATCTGTGCAGTTATAGTGATTAGTTTTTGGGGTATTATGCCGTGTTGCGTTACCTCCTTCTTTAGCCAACGTTTCGGACAGCATTGCAGTGTCAGATTACACATCAGGGCAGATTTGTATCAAATTAGATCAGATTACACATCTGCCCTGATGATGGACACTGCAATGCTGTCCGAAACGTTGGCTAAAGAAGGAGGTAGCGCAACAAGGCATAATGCCCCAAAAACAAATCACTATAATACGTGAAAATCTCAAATCATACAAGTACCGTCTCGTACAGTACTTAAGGCGATGCACTACGTCGTGTAATATTTTAAATGGAGCCGCTATCAATTACAGCCCTTACGTAGATGGCGATAAGGTTTAAATTCCCGCTTAACACCATCCGCCTGTTTTGATTTATGCATGAAAAAAACATGGTTTAAAAGTGCCTTTTATTTTATTTTGTGGATGTTCAGGCATAAGTATTTAATTTTTTCCGATCATTTTATAAATAACTTAATTTGCCACATTATACAATAAAATTATAACCGAAAATGGGTTCGTAAGTAGGAGATTTTGAACATTAAAGCAGTTTTCGTAGGCCTTATACATTATTTTTTCTGGGTTTATAAAAAGACTTATCTAAAAAATACTCGATTATTTCAAAGGCCAAGATGTATTCTACTCGCAGCATTTAATTAAAGCATCTGAAACATTTCTAGGTGACCAAATTTTCAAACCAAAAACACGTGGTTTTGCATTACTACGTAGTGCATCGCCTTAAGTACTTATTGTTATTATGTACAATTATTTAACTCCTTTATACAGCTTTCCATGGACCTGCTTATACCGTTCATACTCAGTTTATTATGTCATGTCTTATACACGTAATATTGAACTCCTGAACAACTTACCTATAACAATGTAATAATGGTAAAAGCCTTCAAGGCATGAATCTCTAAATAGTATAAAACAAAGTCACTATCCGCGTCTGTCTGTTTGTGCGCTTAGTTCTTCTAAACTATGCAACGGAGTTTGATAGGGTTTTCACTATCATTTAGGGAATTTCTTCCGGAATGTTTAAATATATAAAACTTGGATATTGTATTTATTGAAAGTAGAAAAAAGTCGAGCAACTCCGGGAACACACCAGCTAGTAAATAAATAGATAAATGTTTTGATTGTGAATGTTGGTCATTCACCTAGACCTAGGCGATACTGAACTGAACTTTTGGCAATGAGAAAACGACCGAAATTGCGAAAGAAGTAGTGTCCTCCCGTCACAACAAGGGTCTCTTCAAGATCCACGTTCACTCCTTCCTCTCTCTAAAACGACCCTCAATACAGGATACAGGATACGCAAAGATGATATAGGCTAGTGTGAAATTGTAGTTCTTGATAATTAGCTACTGAATGTAATCAAAGCTATAAATATACACCACTATTTATTTGTAATTGATAAGAAGCATCGATCAAATCAAGATGAATTATATCCAGTTAAAACCAGTTACAACCGGCATTACATGAAGTACAAGGTAGGTAGGTAGTAATTTGAAAACAAAAGTGCCAAAGGATGTTAATTTCCCGCCCACGAGGCTGGTGATTAGCTGTCGCCTCGCCAGCTTCAAACAAGCAGATTATAATGGCACGTATACATTTGCGAATTTAAAGGCGAACCGAGCCATGAATTACGGGAAAAGAACGATGCAACTGCAGCAAGTGGCGTTTTGCACCATTTGCGGTTGCTTTATTCCTTTACCATAAGTTAGGGTCAGTTCCGCTCGCCTATGTATACGTAGCATAAGAAATAGCCATTGTTTTAACAAACTAAAAAATAATTTAACTATTTTTTAAAAGACTTAGTAGTTCTACACCTATAATTGAAATTGATGTGGGACACGGAGTAAAATGACTATTGGTAATTTATTAAGAATCTCTTCAAATTATTGGTAAATCCTGTTAAAAATAGGATTGCACGCTTTACTTGAATTAACATGTTTCCTGATAAACTTTTAGTAAATTACGAATATATTATCATGATGTCGGAACACATTTTTATAAAAATCCGAATTATTTGCATTACAACGAAAATCGTCATAAAATCGCCGAAATATCTTCATGATCTTAATCAAGGCAAGGCAAATCGATAAAACATTCTTAAATTGATGTTTTATTAATAAGGCCAGTCGATCGATGTTTTTGCGTGGTGGTTTAATAGTGGTACCCATTCGATCTGAGATTTGAGATACGCTATGACTAAATGAATTAATCTGAACGGAGTAGAGGTTGTCAAAAAACAAATGCAAACATAATAAACCATACTTAGCAGACAACTAATAGAGATTATTAGCAGACAACTAATAGAGATTAATGTTCACTCGCGCTACTTACCTGCTTATCTTTTACAAATCTAACCCAATTAATGTAGTTACCTACCTAATAAATATCTACCTCGTTCACTGTAACACTGCAGCTAACGAGTCATTTGCGGACTCCACATTCATGCACATCTGTCCTGATAATATACAATGAATCTTAATGAACACGTATTCCGCCATCGCGATATAGCACCTTCGCGTAATACTTAACGTTTATTGGGAAACCTATCAATTCATTCATTAAAGGCCTGCAATCCTGTTTTTAATCGAATAATTTGAAAGATTCGTGCACAACAATGTCACGTAAGTTAAAACCATTACCCGTTAAAATATCAAACTTTAACAAAACCTTCACAATAGCAACCAAATTCATGTAAAAGTATCCTGGTCAGCAGCGCCAAAAAATCACCTTCCAAGCATAAAATATTTGAAGTGATAACAAAGTCGTGTTCAAAATGTGTTCTAATACGAGTATATATATTTTACTCTCTCACCTCTCTTCTAAAAGCGTCCGGCATCGTGAAGGTGGAAGTGATCCAGCAAAAGGTGTTCACCACGTGGGTTGGCAGCCCATTGACGATGCACTGGATAGGTCTGCCGACGTACTGCGTGGCTGTAATGATCATCGAGCACGTCAGCAGCAGCACCGTCGTGAAGACGTTGTGCAGGCGGAACACCGCGTTGTCCGTCTGGATGTCTTGCCATTTGAAGTAGGCTTGCAGACCTCCTAGTAACTTATACATCGTGCAATTCTTCTTCTTTAGTCCACAATTATTCTCCGATGGTCTTCTTTTTTTTATTCAGCTACACAGACAGTATAGCAGTAATTCGTAACACTTTAAACCACTATTTTTAATATATATATTTAATCAGTTCAATTAGATTCTCCAAAAATGTTTGCTGACTTTTATTAAAATTCGATTTGTTTTCGAGATTCGACTATCAGTTTCGTAATTCCCAGTAAATATAAAAAATGTTACAAAAATCAGCCTTTTAATTTCAAAGTTTTTTTGGTCTAATTCGATTCGAGAAAATGCAGATTGCTTAAACTTGGACGGATCTAATGTTTTATTATTTTACGCGTTGTTTATTGATAATGAATCAAAATGGATTTTTCTGCAAAGCATTCCCTGAAATTACTGGTTTCCGTTTAAATTGACATTAAGCCTTCTTTGTTCTAGAAGGTTTTTATTTTAAATTTGAATTAAGAATCGAACGTCTTCTGCCGTCACCTGTCGATGTTCGTTTCACACGGCCGTCCTTTGATTCTGAAACAAAGAAACAATCAAGACATTAGTGGCGGAAACAATTATCACCGTGAATCACGCTCCATGCGAAACGTTGTAAAAGGTTGGGTAATTAATTGGTCAGTCATTGGATGGATGGTGTAATAATTGCAATATAGGAAGAGGGGATCAAAATACTCGGACAATGAATGAGTTTCCCTGGTAATTTACTGGTCTGTGATGTGCGTTAGTCCTGAGTGAAATCTGGTTCAATGAACTCAAATATGATTTAAATTCATGTGCCATTTTCAAAATTGGTACTGATTTGTCAACTAACCCGTGATTTTTCGCTAAAGAAGATTTTAAATAGAAAATGTAATTAATTATTAAATTATTCAGACTTTCGTTGGTAGCTAACTGAGCAACATACATTTTTAAATACGTCAATTTAAATTTCGATTTTGTTTTCTTAATAAATTTGGGTACCATCGAATTAGGATTTGGCTTAGGTTATAGCGGTGTTGACTCCAGTCATAAAAATTATTTTTTTTAATATTGTGAAATTCGCTACTTACCCTCCCTAAGAGAATGTGCAACTTGGTCAGAAATTTGAAAATAGATATAATAGTTTTTAACAGGTTAATTTGTTCAGGGTCGCTAAAAGCGCATTAGTTTTGTTGCTTCGAATTCGAGTACCTAGTAAGTACCTACACGTTAGAGATAAACCGAAAAAGGTGAGTTGTGGTCGTGTCAGTGTGGCCAATGTATATTTTGATCAGAAAACGTTGAGGGTTTCAACAATGCATTATGCAGTCACAACAAGGCGAATGAAATGCGAGACGTGTATTTGAAGCAAGATGACAAACTAACAATCGTTCAGATGATTACTCATTAAACTATGTAATAACCAACTATGTAATAACCTTGAGTAAACATGTATTTATTGTTTATTTATTCATGCATACATTTCCATCAGATACACTCGTCTATAGTAAGATAACATTATTTACAGAAAGGTTGCCATTCACTATCGGTCAGTTGTGTAGTCTTACATAGAAAATAGAAAGAAATAATACATTTCATGGAAAAGTCCTTCCTCGATTTTCTAAAGCAAGTACAATTATTCAACGTTCTTGAGGAGTATTTATGGCGATCCATGGTTTGTTTGTCAACTTGTGTCCGGCACCATAAAGTTAGTAACTAGCTGACGTGTACCCGGCGTTGCTGGGGGTTATCCTTAGGAGATAGACATATATCACCATGGACTTTTATGTAGGCCTTTTCAGGATGTATAATTCCGTAGAACATTATTTTGATGTATCTTGTAAAGTTTAGCCAGCGTTAGCAATGTAAGCGCCGGAAAATATTTTTTTACGACTTGATTACAAAACATCGAATTTTCTCTACTTTCTATAAATATAATAAGCGTGTATTATACAGGGTGTCCGGAAACTCGTAGTACAAGCGGGAAACTGGTGAATCTACATCACATTTGGAGTCGATTTTGTAGTATATTTTTTTTTATTTGAGCTTTCGTTATCGAGTAAATCGAGTTAGAAGTTCATTTTTTTTTTTTTTTTTTTAATCAAATTCTTATAAATTATTACTGAAGATCAAAGTACCCAACTAATTAAAACTATTTGAAAGTAAAACAAATGAAGAAACTCGGATTTTAAGCATTATTTTGAAATCACCCTTCATTTCATCCGGTGTAATCATAAAATATTTCTGCTATGCAGGGTTAAAACATCTGTTGTTCAACCCTAAACACCAGAAAAAACTTTAACCCAAAAATAGCCGAAAAATATTTTTTTTTGGTTTTTTTTTTTTTTTTGTGAAAATGCTCAAATCAAAAAACTTTATGTTTTTTTGGGTTCCCCATGTGGTGTAGATTCTCCAGTTTCCCGCTTGTACTACGAGTTTCCGGACACCGTGTATATGTAAACCTTCCGGAAGAAATTCTTTCAATGATAGTGCAAATTCTATCAAAATCCATTGCATAGTTTAGAAGAACTAAGCGCACAAACAGACAATAGCGACTTTATTTTATACTATTTAGAGATTCGACATGGTATATAATATTGGTTTTACAAATTAATAATGAAATTGGTCACCTACTCAAATAACTCTAAGCTCTACATCTACACATTATTGTCGAATTTAAAAGTCTCTTATCGCGTACCAACCACATGTTTCCATATTCAGTGATTAGATTTGAATAGCCACTTCACAAACTCCTTAAAATAATAAATTGTGTCATAGTCCCACTAGCACTGGCAAGTTGGGTATCTTGTACGGTATTCACAAACAAATAATTCAATAGAAAGTTAGTTACAAGTCTGTAGAACACGTATTCCTGTATTCATATTAAGGGGATGCTACAAGCCAAAAATATGTATATTCTTGGTATACCTTATATTGTAGGGTTATAGGCATTAAAATCGCTTGACACACGGAGTCTAGAATCGTTCGATTTCAAGCACGAAACTGATTTTTATTTATATTGTAAATAATTTTATAAGAAAGCAAAAAAGTTAATCAAGTGAAACTGTCACAGATAATCTTAGCTATAATAATGTATTTCTTAAAAGTTGTTTCCTTTACGCGTTCATACATTTCTACCGAAAAAATATTTTTTTTAGTAGTTTACATTTATATTTTTTATTTAGTAATTTATTATTTTATTTGTATTCTACTCAAGCGAAACGATAGGAAAACCTTCAATTCATCTAAATCATATTTTTTGGTATTCATAATGTACACTAATTCGTTATAAAGATTCATCAAAATAATGATTTGGCATTAATCTTCGCCTTAAAAGTATGATCGGTATTAATTAAATTAGTGTTCGGCAAATTCTGAAAAACCTAAACTATGTCCTATTTGAAGGACTATACATAGATGAAATAATTTACGTGTTTAGCTGGACGAGGAATGACGGTTTGAGATTGCGAGTTGTTTTTTGTCGTATTAAGGCCATTGACTCGAATCTTGCAACTAAACGGTTAAAGTGTTTTTTAATCCTTTTTTGCGAGGTTTATCAAACTTTGCGAATAAGGTCTCACCGCAAGCACTGAAGATGTACACGGGGCGACTCAGGACAGTGGCAATTCAATACACTTTAACAAACTCTTCAGAAGTGATACAAAGTCATGAAAGGTGATAAAAAAGTTAGGTTTATAGGTCTTTTTCATCACTTTTAATGACTTTATATCACTTTTTAAAAGTATGGTAGGAACCACGATCATGCGAACTCTGCCGGGAAATAAATGTAGTATCCAACACGGCCACCGTCTTGAACCGGAAGCGGAACGTAACAAATACATCTACAGACAGATGAAATACCAAATGGTCGAGTTAAAATAAGAATTAGCTACTAGGCTCAGTAAATATCGATTTTAATAACCGCGTATCGTATTCGCTATACTTTTGCAGTGACTTCGAGAAAATTGAACCTGAAGAATTATTTATGGTTTATTTTTTTTAAGCTAACTTATCGGCTTAAATTTACATACTGATAAACGGTGTGGGAACTCTATTGATACGGAATTGATAACCGATAAAAATTTGCCAAACCGGAGAGGGCTAAAATATACTAGCTTGTCGTAAACTAAATTGGAGAAAGTTCTAACTTTTATCCAATTAAAGTAACGAACTACACTGCGCCTCGTAAAAACGATCATCTGTCAGATACAAACAAAATGACGATTGCAAAAGGTTCAGAGCGATGTTGGAACCTTGTGAAATTAATTGAAGCTTCAAAAACTTGATGTTAGAACTTCATCATACACGTATCTAAAGCAATACAACACAGATGGCTCTGAAAGTTATTTTGGTAAAATAAATCAGCAAAAGAAATGGTTTTGATTTCAAAGGTAATTTTTTAGAAAAAAAATGTCAGCTAGAACTTTGTCCAACTGAGGTAACGATGTATCGAATGCATGTAGTAATGGAGGTTTGTAGTTTTGTATTATTGGCAGTATTTTTAGCGTTGATTACATATTAACATTAACTAGACGATTTGTGCACAATTTATAGGGGACTATTGAAATGTTAGGGCAGCTGTACAAACAGATAACTGAAATTTCGTATTGTGCCTTGGTGGAATATGTAAACCCTTTACGATTCGGTGTTTAATACTCCAAGTGCTTTTGTATACAATCGCTTAATATTCAAGTGACTATATTATAGCTAGTAATTTTGGATCCCCGATTTCAAAATTCCAAGCCATATTCAAATAATGAAGTAACTTTTTTTAAGTAGGTACTGTCAAAAACACAAGAAAACACGGAGAAAAATGAGTATTGCTAATTTATTAACCCTTCAGGCCTCGGAAGGACATTACTAGCCACAAACGTCATATTCCATTATAGCCTCTGAAGGACAGATATGACCGGGGCGTCAATACATTATAAAACTATTTTTATCTTTTTTCTATAATGCGTAGAAAGGTCATTTGTTCGTCATTGGAAAGATAAATAATTATTTTTTTCAGTTTGTATAAAATATTTATACATAATTACATGGATAAAATAAATAAAAAATGTCAACGTGCACGATTACGAACTGGCGGGATTTATTTAAATGACAGTTGATAGTAAAATATTATTTTTTATTTATTGTATAAACAGCATAAAAAGTGATGTTATAGTTTTCTTACTAATTACCCACAAATAAGGAATATGATTTATAAATATCGAATGCTTACAAAATTATGGACATTTCGAGTCAAAATGTGTCGGTAAGTTTTTTTTCTTAACATTTTCATGTTTGAAGATATTGTAAAATAATTTTTATAACTATTAATGTTTATTTCAAATACAAACATTGCAAAGATTCTATTATCCAGTTTCCAAAATGGTATTTCTTTCAGCGGCAACTTCAAAAATAAGCAATATTTAGCACATTTTAGATACCTCGGGAGCATTTCGAAATTCCATAAAATTTCACCGTGTCGTTGGGGCTTGTTGAGGGTTAAGTGTCTATTCAAATTATTTTTCTCGGTGCAGGTAGTAGGTCGCGCAATTAAAAAGTTGAGTGAAAATTAAATATGTGGAAAACATAATAAGTTAGTTAGGTAGGCAGATAGGACTGACCGCCAAACAACTCTGCCTTGGCACACACTCTTTGCTGCATTCACGTTCCTACATCGTCTAATACATACTCTAGTTATTCTGACTCTTGCCATGGCCCGATTCAGATGTTTGCTTCACTTCACTTCGTCTTCCTCGGGGGTCCCCTACATCTTCTACCATTCACGATAAGATAACAAAGGTAATAATAAAGTACCCAAAATATTTATCAAAGTTTATTTATGACTTTCTAGGAAAGCTGTAATAAGAAATATCTACATAATGGTGTGCGTTTCATTATAATAATAAAATAAAGGACCTAACCTTTTTATTAAAATTATTGAACTCTAAATTCGATTGTTGTGAACTCCTGCATTTAATAAATCTACACATACCTACACGAACAACTAGGCAAATATCAACATTTTACATACATACATCTCATTCCAACTATAGTTTTCACTCTCCAATACAACGTTTACACAGTCTTGGTAACAAATACATATATTTGGCAATAATTTGAACTTGGCAAACTTTAAACAGAGTATGTGCGAACTATTTCTACCTAATTTGTAAACTATTGTTATACTTTCTTATTATTATTATGGTTGATTTGGAGGATTTTGGCAGATTTTCTATTTTTCGTCTCACTTATTTGTACTCTATCCATACCTATATTTTTTAAACTCTTATATTTTATGTAACTTATTTTGTTAACTCTGATATTTTTTTATGTAACCTGTATTTTGTTAACACTGATTTTTTTTAATGTAATCTGTATAACTAAAAAATAAAGATGTACATTATTATAAGTAAAAGCCCTATGGGCGTTTAAATAATATAAAATAAATAAATAAAATAATTGGAGTGAACAATATTCCCCGTGACTTTAAAAATATTTATTCAGCTAAATATAGTTTACGCTAAAGATAGAGCGGTCAGCGGCTGAGTTGGCATCGCATTTGGGTACCACCCAGGCGTCGTACGTTCAATTCCTCGGCTGGCTAAGTCCTTCATCACGAGAGAACCAACATTTCCGCTTACTGTGGTGATAGTAGAAGATTTTGAAATATTGTCAAGGAATGCGTCTTTCTTAAAAATAAATAAATGAAGCTATCGGCAGAGTTCCATTATTCTCATCGCTAGATCTTTCAGTTTCCCTGTGATATGAAGCCATGACACAAAGACTACATCTGTAATGTCTTACTTTGTAGTCAGAGTATTGTGAGAATTTCAAAAAGGCATACACAACGGTGATCTGTTCTCGTTTGAGATGGACTCGAGTTCCGTTCGATTTGTTGTAAAACCAACCAGTATTACCAGTACCTTTTCAATCAAAATTCTACAATTTGCCAAATGAACTTAGCAGGGTAACTAATGCTACGTGTACCTATATATGCGAGCCGAATTGCCGACTGAACCTCAACATAATGGAAAGGAACGAAGCAACCGCAAATGACGCGAACGCAGTTGCTTGGTTCCTTTCGTGTAATTCGAGGCTCGGCTCACGTTTCAGTTCACAAATGTAAAACTTATCATAAAAGCTCTATGGTTTCCACATTCCAAGCGTTACACATGTACCTTTGAACGAAGGTACGATTACAGCCCTTCTAAAATAATCAGAAATACTAATTAAGTCTGTCTGCCATTGTAACTCTGGTTCAATGAACTAAAGTAAACTAAAAACATCCAAATAACTCGGTCTTGGCACACACTGCTTGCCTCATTCACATTCATACACCGCCTCATACATACTCTTCTGTTATTTCAATTCTTAACATTTTCCGACTCAAGTATCTGGTTCACTTGATCGTGCCATGATGGTTCCCGACGTTTTTGAGCTGATAGTGTCAAGAATTCGGACAGGCGATAAAGTACCTACCTATAACGTAAGTAGGTAATATTTTTGTTACCATCAAATTATTTAAAATCTATAGTATGTGTAAAATGTGTACCTATTTCTTAAAAATGTGTACATATTTTTTTTTAGTTTGTCATAAACAAATTAGATATAAGATGAGAAATAACAAAATTTAGACGACGCACTCCCAACTATTTAAAATGAAAAGACTACGAAATATTTACGCAATTGACCTCACCGTAAAACAATGGAATTCCACAGTTTTTGTCCCAATTATAAATGTTCTAAATCCAAACAGGATCATGACTCGTGCCTAAAGTGGGGAACTTAACTAGAAATACTGGAGCATAATAGACCAACCGTACCACCGACAACGTATAGTTATAACTTTCGGTGCGTTGTTTTTGAAAGAAATGGAGGGCTCACAACGGAGCTATCAGCGGAATGCCTATACTTGACAATGGCCTGAGGAATTACGTCTAGAAATAGAGTGGAGGCATTTAATCTCCTGACAGAAGATGGCCTGCGACGATAAAACGTTTTTAAAAGCTCAATAAATTATCATTAGGTGAGGTATTTTGGTTGACTGTTACTGCTGTAGACACTGCGATAAAATCACAACAAGGGAGAGAGAGGAATTTGGATTTCTTTGGAAATCTTGCGTGGCTTATTGTGGTGTAATACTGTAATAGAACAAGACAACCCCAACAAAGAAATCAACACGGGTAATGTGATAATAATGTAGTAATTTAATTTACTAGCTGTATCCGCCAGGCATTGCTGAGGCTTAGTCTGTCTGTGCAGATAGAAAAAACAATAACGTGTGATGCTTTTACGTCCAAGGTGTTTTTCAAAATAGCATGTTTTTACCTGTCACAGGTGACATCTATATAATATAGTATATAAAAACACACGCTTAATCGAATGCAACGTTGTGTCAAAATTTGAAAGCAATCGGTGAAGAACTTTCGGAGATTTAAGATTTATATACGAACATTTACATTTTTATTTATATAGATTTTTTTTTGACATTAAGAAATTTTGACATTATTTATTTGTATAAATACCAACCGTCCGATAACGGTGTACTTGCTGTTTTCTATACCTCGCTAATTGAGAATAACTCGTCTTTAGGAAGGGAGTATTGTCTTGAGTTTTATACATTCAATAACATCGGGAATACTACCATACTTAATATAAACATTCAATTTATACACATACGTGTACAGAAAAACAAATGCCTATAAGCTAATAATTGCAAAATTAAATTTAAATTATAATTTTAATTAAAAATCAGTAAAACATACAATTAAAAATGATCTATTTTTAACCTGTTGTTATCAAATGCACCAATCAGAATGCAATACATTGCATTTTTCAAGATGGCGTTCCATATAATATTTAATTTCTGCAAAGTAGATGATAAAAAGCTGATAGGTAATTAGGTACGTTTCTAAAAACAATCAAGCAAAGCAATTAAATTACCAAAAAAATTTATGTTACTGTCTATATTTTACAATTTTAAAATGGAAGCACCCAGGTGTCAAAAAACCGGTTTTACGACCGAATTGGACACATCCTAATTTCTACTGAAATACTCAATAAAAATTACATACATACGAATTAGTTATTACTACGTATGAACGTTATTTTTATAAGGTTGATTTTTCCTTGCGGTGTTTTTATGCAATATGCATTTCTCGTCCCGTGTCCGTGTACCTCACAATAATTTTGTAGCATTTACAGTCTGTGATTTTTTTTAAATTTGTGACACTATCAAACATACTTCTTTCCTGATATAGGTATGTGATGTGTCTGCGTGAAATAATTCAAGCAAGCGATGAAGTACCATATATGATATGTTTAACAGATTCATTTTCAAATTGGAAATGATTTTATAACATTTCAGATTATTCCTGCGATTTAGGTCTGCGGTAGTTGTATAATAAAAATGAAATACATAATTTTGACAAAGCATGGACAGTACATTAGGCCATTGATGTAATTATCTTCGTCAATGTGGTAGGCAGTTTAAAAAAAACATTTCCATGTACGGCAGATACAAGAGGCGCGCTACGTACAGTCACCCATCCAAATACAGACCTGCCAATATTTAAGTTGACTTTATTGTGATATTGAATGATGATATTATAAAACAGCCGACAGCGACAGTCCCGGACATCGTGACAATAGACTTACAATCAATACTGGAAGCCCAAAAAATGTAATTCCAAGAATCGTGAGTCGAAAAGAATCATCGATCTACAAGACCGGAATAAGTAATAAAAATCGAAACATGTTTTAATTGTCAATACAAATCGTAGTTTCATCGTGACAACATTCAATAATTCCAAGTAACATTAAAAACCCGCGGAGCGGAGCTGGTTATTTTGCTGTTAGGACCTGCGGGCGGCTTTTGGTTTAAATGTTGATGCCTTTTGCAAAACTAACAATTGTGAACATAGAAATACATAACACTTACATTTAATAGGTAGATATATAATAGTAGACATTCTGAATATGAAAAGAGCGGACAATGAGATGAAAACTAAATCTTGTACATCCAAGTTAAGGGGATGTTACCGTAAGCGCAGCATAATTGCGGTTTTTGACGCAGTTTTTTATAAATTTCCATATTGTTTATAAGAAAATAATATTATGTTTTGAACAGATAATTTATTCTTCTAAACAATGAGAAAACAAAACGCTTTAAAATGTTTAAAACAATTGCGTAAAAAAATATTTACAGAACCTCTAAAAATAGCTTTAAGTTCGATTATATCCTTTAATTCTAAATGCAGAAGAATTTTAAATAAATACATTATCACCACGTCAATGTCGTCTAAACGATGAGAAAATAAAATTATTTTGAAAAGCATTAAAACAATGCTTAAGTAAATAAAAACAGTTTTTTAATACTAAGATATTGTTCCTTGTATCACCGCATTATATAAATCACAACGCAAGTTATTTATCTTCAGTAACCGAGGTGAGTTCGACGTGAGAGCACGTTTCATTTTACAAAAAATAAATACGTAAATATGTAGGCACATGAGAAAAGAGATCACACTAAAGGCTAGTCGTTATGTTATTATGTATCATTTCTAACCCAAGTTGACTTTTTTACTATAAATCTCGTTTTATGCAACACTTGGCCATCTGGCTGACTATCAGCGGCACAGAATATTAGAGAGTGCCCCTTCACTAGAATCGTATTCCTAGTTTTATTTATTCACGCCCTACTGTGCTTTTACATAAATTTCTAATTATACATTTATATTAGTTGTAACAATAATTTATCTAATAAATTATGGTAAAATAAAATGAGTTTTTATTAAGGAGTGGTATTCTCTTATATTTCAATAATTCGAGTGTTTGTGAAGAGTTCGTTTCATTACTGATACGGAATCCCCAAATAAATAGACAACATTCTCAAATTTATAACCCAGATTATGCCGTCGTTTTATAGGTGTAGTAGTTAGTTTGAAAAAAAAACACAGGTTATAAACTTTTTTGGATTAACTAGGCAAGATCAAAATGGAGTTAGTGGATAACACTGTCACTAATAAAATCGCTTTTGATTAACACGATAGTTAAACTTTTTTGATATATTTCGACATCACGGATTTTTTTTAAACGTATCAAATGATTAGTTTGACAGAGCGCGTCGTTACTGCTAACATGTAGGTACGTTCATCATCTACAAATAAATACAAAAACCGACCTATATAATCCTTAAATCTTTTTTCCAGAGGTTACTAATTGTTTAGAATGGGCAACAAAGAAAAGAAGAACAGGTATTCGCTAGGAAGTAGGGCTGATGGTTTGTGAATAATGTTTATGTCTCTATTGTTTATATATAAATTTTTTTTTGATTTGATATCTGCCACCTCTCTCCATGGCTATAAATGTATTGTTTTGTAAATTTTTCGATTTATATAATCTTTTGTTTTATATAATTTTTTTAATTCATATTTCTTTCTCACAAATTTAAATAACTTATTCCATATTATGCTGTCCCAGTTAAAGTCACAAGGAGGAAATCCATAATTGGTGTTATTTTACTAAATAATACTTATGTACAAACTGATTAAATGTAAACTGTCGATTTCCCAAAAATGAATACGCTCTAATGGGCTTTTACAAAAACAAGTAATACAGTTGTGTTAGGTACATAGTACTATATAGTATATTATACTCTCGGGCACGTCACCATAACATATTATATTGCCGATTGAGTCGTACAAATCTGTACCCGAATTCGCCCGTGGGAAGAGCGATACGCTATTTAAATATATAAGATAAAAATTTCGACATATTCTTCGGAAAATTCAATGAGTTTGTAAGGTTTTTGGCACTACATTCTCACTGTGAAAATGGTACTTTTACAATTAGTTAGATAAAATATCTGTAATGTTGTAAAAATTTTTGTACACAAATAAAATAAATTAAATTATATATAGTGTACAATAAATAATGTTTTATGATGAAGTAAATTAAAATTAATAGTGTGGATTATGGAAAGCAAAATATGTATCAAGAAAGATAGAAATATAAAAATAAAAGTGTATTCACTACGGAGTCGTGAATTCATACATCTAAGTAAAGTGATAAAATATATCGTTTTATAACTAATACGGTATCTTTAAACATGTCTAAAATATTCCCAAATATATTGCCAAAATGATGTAGTCTATTTATAGGTGTATGAGCTTCATAGTTGGTTTTAAAATTGGCAAAGAAAACGGTAGCACTTTGCCTCAAATTTCTGGTTGGTACGTAAAATTTTATTTTGGCGAGAATTTCAGGGTTGTCAATGCAATTATTAATAATTTTTTTTAATATTACAAGTTCAGAGATGATCCGCTTATCTGACAGCGTTATTGTTAAGTTGTTTCATCAAAAGGACATAGTTTATATTTTGAATTGGAATATTCAGTTTAAAGTTAATAAATCTTAAAAATATGTGCTGTACCCTTTCTATATTGTCAGAAAGCGTTTTATACAATGGGGATCAAATAGGCGAATTATACTCTACCTGGTTTCTTACTAAAGAAGTGTACAATGTTTTCAAACATTCAAGTGACTTGAAACCACTCGCTGTTCTGCATATGAAACCAAGCATTTTTGTAGCTTTCTTTGTTATATCATTTACATGCAGAGTAAATGTTAACTTTTTATCAAATATAACCCCCAAGTCGCTGATCTGAGCGACTGATGTCAATAGTACATTATTTAAAGAGTATTCATAAGTAACATGACTTTGGATTTTACGAAAACGAATAACTTGGCACTTTTGAATATTAAGAAATAATTAGTTGATCACACACCAATTATACAATTTAAAATTTATCCAAATTAGATTGCAAAATATGGTAATCCTCTATATTACGTATCATTCTATATATTTTCGAATCATCAGCGAAGAGCAGAACTTGTACATCTTTAAATACACCAACAATTTCATTTATAAATAATAAAAACAGAGTTGGTCCGAGGTGAGATCCTTGGGAAACTTCACATATGGATTCGAAGATGTAAGATTCTACAGAATTTATTTTAACACAAAGCTTTCTTTTACTAAGATAACTGTTGATCCAGATCAATAAGGTTCCTTTAATGCCCAAAAGACTTAGTTTATACACAAGAATATGTCTCCTAACTATATCAAAAGCTTTGGAAAAATCAGTGTATATCGAATCCAGCCGATGCTTGTGGATAAGGGAATCAGTTACATAATTTTCATAAATGATTAAGTTACTGAAAGTGTTTCTATCTGTGATAAAGCCGTGCTGATTGGGAACGATTATATTATTGATTTGTTTTGTAATGACATCTAGTAAATTATTATGTAAATTATTTTTACTATTCCTAACTGATAAAATAATAAATGATGGCCTTTATATAAAAAATTGAATCTTATGCTTTTTACATTACATAATTATTTGTTTTATGTAACTTTTTTGCAAAAAATAATAATAAATATTGAAAATGACCGATATTTTATTTATCTTGCCAATATATTCAGATATATATATTTTTTTTATAGTGAAAACCTCACAAGAGTCCCAACTGCTCCCGTCTGGAGCCAGTGAGACTATGGCATCCCCAATTGGGGGATGATGTGAGGCGGAAGGTAAGTGGGGAAGGGAAAGAGGAAGGTGGGGAAGTACCTGGCTATTCAGATCTAGTCACTAAACACGGCTAAAGCCATTTGGAGCAACGTTTCAATTCTGAATGGTGGTCTTACACCAGGGCGATACTGGTAGTATCTTCCACTCTGGAACGTCCCGCAAATATACCATATATTATTTTAATTAATTAATTGTGAAATAACACAAATTAATCAAATAAAATTTATTTGCGCACGCCGGGTTCGAACCCGCGACCTTCGGAATGGCAGTCCAATGCGTTACCACTGGACTATGCCGGCCGTCAGATATAATTATGATCAGATATTATGAAAATAAATACCGTATTGTTTTGACATCTGTCAATGACGAACACGTCGGTTACGAGTCATAAGGTAATGTCTACCGTCTAGCAGTGTAGTTGATAGTATCGATAATTTATCAAACAAGTTTGATAGAAATCTGATAATCTCATCTAAATCTCATAAAATCATGAGCTCCTTCTGCAATTCTTCTATCGAAATTTACCTAAAAAATGCATACTCAACTTAATAAACTTTATTTGAAAGACGCTCATTATTAAGCGTTTCGTGTTCAAACCTTACTCATGGGTACCATCTAGTGGATTTCATCGCTGCTGACTTCGAACTGAGTTGACCACTAGACCATCGCACGTCGCCGCTTGTTCCCCGTTCCAACTTACTTCATACCTCTCCGCCCCGAAATATTATTTCGGTCTTTGCAAATACCCCCTTAACGATAATATGAAGAATTCTGCCTTCTGATAGATCACATATTATGAGAATTACATTTCAATTAACGGCAGTAGTTTTGTCACAAACTTCACGTTCAAAATGGTTTTGCATAATATATGGTGTGTCGTCGGAGATGTACATGAAGTTGGGTTCTTAACTTCAAAATATGTGTAAGCATGAAAACTGTTAATTTTCTTTTTGAAAATAACAGATGGTGCCACTTCCGTTTACAACAGTCCTAAACTGTACAGACATTAAGATAATAATACTATCAGATGACGGGGTCCAGCGATCTAAATGTTTTTCACTCGTCGAAAATAATACCTAGAGATACTAAAGATTCTATAAAATACTGAACGAGCAAATTTTATTATTGATAAAAAAATATATCATATCTATAAAAACATATCATATCTATAAAAATATATCATATCTATAAATATATACGACAAATTGAGCTTTTAGGCTTTTATAAGCATTTTTAACCATTGCGGCTATTTTTTTCGCTTTTGAGAACAACTAATTTTATCTCACAGAGATCGTTGTCTCCCTTTCTGTTGTGGTGAAAAATATGATCTAAACGGTATTAGAAAAAGAAAACACCACGCGATATATTCAAATCTAGAAGTTAACCACAAAATAATTAATATGTGCATGTGAGACTTCGTGAATTTTATTATTAATTATTTTTACATGAAACGACAAAAAAGTGAGATGACGTTAATGTATGTTATACATTTGTATAATATAAAGTATTTTGTACACATTTTTTCGATATTAGTAATTTCAGTTAGAAAAACGTAAAGGGAACCTTTTATGTGTTTGCATTCTAAATTTTTAAATATATATGTATATTTCTTATAATAACATCTGTAAGTGTATTTCATGAACTTTCAAAAACAGTTTACGAATAGGTTCAGAACATAGACATATGAATATTAGTAGACCTGCCCTAAGTGATTAAAAGCGTATTATTCCCCACTCCCCATACCGGTTCCATTGGAGCCGGCTGTGCTCGCGTATGGCCTCCTATGAATTTAGAAAACGTGACTTCATCATTCTTGTGCGAACTATGGTCGAGGCATCATCGGTTCATTTTACGAAATAACACGGTAAAATGGTGACTTATTCTATGAAAACTTGTAAAAATAGATGTGAAAAAGAGAATAAACCCAATTGTCGTATTACATTCCATATAGGTATAAGCATTATTTTACTTTATTTTAGGCATATTCACATCGTATAATATGAATCAGTTGTAGAAATATAAATAAAATAAAAAATATAAATACAATACAGCAAAAATTTCTTTAGAAATATCTTAAGTAGCATTTAAAGAAGCAATTTGAATTTTTTCATACCTGTAACTTGTAATATAACAGAAACAAATGTGTAAATAATAATTTTTGGAGCATACTTTGCAATTTTTTTCTATCGAGGGAATTTTATGTAATTAACGTTTCGGCCTTACACATATTCAGATAATATCTTGAAAAATAGCATATATTTTTTTAAGAACTTAGAAACTTAAAGTGTTACGAGAAACTTGTTATAAATCGGTAGAAATTTGGAATGCGGCCCCTTAAGGCGATGCACTCTCTAATTGACCTTGAAATTCAGCACAAATTATTCACTCGCTGTAATTGTTCACGTTAACTCCTCGGGCATATTCTGTCAGAAGGTCCGAGTATTTTCGCTTTGCAAATTAAATCAAAATAAATGGAATATTTCTGAACCACAGACATATGAATATTAATAGACGAGAAGTTAAGGACGAGGGGTTAAAACAAGAGTTGCGGGACGCAGAGAGGAAAGCTGACTGTGATTCGTCAATAAATCAATCTGACAGTAAATAGGCATCTCGCATTATAATATCACCATTTACTTCTTAAAAGTAAAATCTGCTTTTGAATGAATAGACATTTTTACATGGGAGCGCAAATTACTCGCCACGTTATGAACAAATTTGCGAAGTCCAAATTCGGCAAAATAAATTTCTTCTATTTTCAGAGTCGAATATTTAGTTAAGACACTTTTATAAATGTTCATAATTTACTTCCCAGCAACCAACCAGCTTTGTGTTTCGCGTCCAGACGTATCTCGATGTGATAGTATATGTTTCTACAACTATATTTATTATTTCATGTTTAATTAAATATTTTCACAACTGTCTCTTACGCTTATTGCTTTTAAATCACATTTATTATAGCGCGCTCGCTCCGACATGAAGATTAACCTATCTTTCATTGCAAAGCTCATTCGCCAACTCGAGGGCTTTGGGGGCAGACGTGTCGTTCAACGTTTTATGATATACAGACGTGCGATTACGTGCAAATATTTGAACCTATAAAGATAATTTTAAGCGTATATCAGTTCATAAATATTGTTTTTTCAAAGATGGGAAATAAGCGAAAGACATCTCGTATTCCAAAGAAAACAATATATCTCCAAAGGGTTCAACGCATGATAGGTGAGAAGAAAAAAGTACAATATTTGATTTACAAGCTTATATTTATTATAAACGATAATTTATTGTAAACATTTGTAATTCATATTTTTATTTATGTATTGTGTAGTAAAAAGTTATAAAAATAATTATTTTATTTTTTTTTCAGAATACGATAAACGATAATTTATTATAAAAATTAATTATTATTTTTATTTATGTATTGTGTAGTAAAAAGTTATAAAAATTATTATTTTATTTTTTTCAGAATACGTACTATGGGAAATAAAACTAATTCCAAAACATTAGAAATTACGGGGCAAGTTCTTACTAATTTAGTTTGCTTGTTGAGGATACTATATGATCGTGATTCATTTGTGAATTAACTTTCTACGTACACAAATACACACGTCACTTTACAATATTACTCTAAGATCTGCTCTGATGATTCACAATGCAACGATGTCCGAAATATAATATAATATGTAATAATAATATATGGGCCATCTGTTTCAAATAACAATACTCGAACGTGGAATCCAGAAAAATAATGAACGGGCGAGCGAAAAAAGCTATTGAAAGTTCTGAAACTGTGGGGAATATAATTTAATAAAATAAAATACTTTTTTGTTTTAAAACCACGATATTTATTAATTTAAGAACCGACCGGTTTCGCTTTACTTAAGCATCATCAGGGTACAAATTAATACTAAACAAGAAGTACATAATGTGTGCATATATATAACAAAATATAGAGGGATACAACATGATACAAATATAAGCAACACAAAGACGGTCATAAAATACATTAACATAAGTGCACAAGTAATGGAAAAACCGCTAGATAATTATGTAGACTAATGGGTTATACGAATAAATCGGGAGAAACAAAACATCAATAAAACCTCGATAATTCTTGTTTAGTATTAATTTGTACCCTGATGATGCTTAAGTAAAGCGAAACCGGTCGGTTCTTAAATTAATAAATATCGTGGTTTTAAAACAAAAAAGTATTTTATTTTATTAAATATGTCAAACCACAAAGTGATTGCTTTCTACAATAATACAATAATATAATTTAGTTCAGTGATGTTATTTTTTATGTCGGAAGGAGGCCCTGAAGAAAATAATTTAATGAAACTGCAGCAGAACAAAGGCTGTTGCTATATTGACGTTCATGGTATGTTTTGCTCAGATTGACGATAAGGTTTCCAGATCCGCATTTCGCTCGAAGCATGTTTAGGGTAATAAGTTTATAGTTTAGGGTTCTTTCACCGTATTTATGGGAACATTTCAGAACCACCAATCTTTCATTTTGAGTGAATCTTGTGTTTGTGATTAAATTCTATTTGACAATTTAAACAAATAATATTTAGAGAAGTTAAAAATAAAATTGAAAGTTCACTGAAAGCTTAAACTATTAAAAGTAGTAATTTCATAAAAATGTAAATAAATAGAGCCCCTTTCACATTTTAGAATGTAATTTTATGTTGCTTACATGTTTTATTACTCTTTATAATTATTGAATTGTTTAAATGAATAAATAAATAATTACAAAAAAGTCTTCTGATTTGTAAGTCCTCAGGAAGCACTAAGGATCTTTCTATCTATCTTTATAATATAATAAATTTGATGAGCATAAAAATGTAAACGTGTATATAATTTATATAAATGTACAAAAGTAGATATTACACTGTATAAATATTATATTGCGCATATTATACAAGATGTCGGGGGTAAAGTGCACAAACTTCGGGAGGTGATTCTAATTGATAGTACAAGTAAAAAAGAAAAAAAAACTTTTTTTGGAATTCCAACGTTTTAAGATAGTTTTCGAGTAAAAAAGTTTAATTTTTTGTATAGAAAAAAAAAAACAATTTTTTCTACGGAAAATAAATTTTTGTGGAAAAAATTTGGAAATTCGAATAATTTCCATTTCATTTTTACTTCTTCTAGCATTTAGAATAACCTCCTGAAGTTTGAGCACTTTACCCCCGGACACCCTATAAAGATAACCATATAAGAAAAACCTTATTGATGTAAAAATATATTTATTGATTTTATAAAAGTTATAAATTACTTTTATAAAAGTGATAATAGTATTTTAGTAAAGTAAAGTAATTTTTATACCTATACAAATAACTTTCGTAAATGTTTTTTGTAAAATTAAAAAAAAAAATAATTAATTAAATCCGTAATAAAACCCATATTTTGAGAACCATCTTCATTTCGACTTCGTTCTAATTTGCTCAGTGCTAACTAAAAATGGTTCTGTTTTTCTAAAATTGCAATAGATGTCGGTAATTTAATTTCGTTATTTAAATTAATAAATAAACCCCAAAATTATTCCTAATACGAATTCAGACACCTCTGTCGGATTCTTTTAACACTAAATATTGTTTATTTTGTGGGTGTCGCCCAAATCTAAATTCTTTACGCGGAAAGCGGGTCCTTAATCGGATCGAAGATCTGGGCCACTACCTACGACAGCCAATGAAGAACTTACGCAGCGAACATTACAAATAGTTCGTTTTGTAGTTGGCATTACTTGTTCTCTGCTCACTTGCCACGCGTAAGTTGGGAGAGTAGTTATAACATTCGTTCATTGGAGTCAAATTGCATTATTTCGGCCCCGCACGACAAGTAAGTACTTAGGGCGAAGCTTAATGCTAAATCACTATTTTGATTAATCTTTACAACGAATTGGTGTACATTATGAATACATAAAATATATTTTCTTATCGTTTCCCTTGAGTAGAATACAAATAAAAAAATAAATTAATCGATAAAAAATATAAGTGTAAACTACTAAAAAAATTTTTTTTTCAATTGAAATGTATGAACGCGTAAAGTAAACAGCTTTTAAAAAATACAGTATTATAGCTAAGATTATCTGTGACAGTTTCCCTTGATTAACTTTTTTGCTTTCTTATAAAATTATTTACAAAATAAATAAAAAACACATTTGTGCTTGAAATCGTACGTTTATAGATTCCGTTTGTCAAGCGATTTTAATGCCTATTACCTACAATCGTGACAATATTTTTTTGGCTTGTACGCCTTGTGAAGTGCATTCTACGAGGCCATTTTTGGGGGTCGGATATTTATTTATTTATTTATACGCCCATTGGGCTTTTACATACATAGTTAATAAAAAAATAATATTATGATGATTGCAAGTTAACAAAAGTAATAGTAAAAATACATATAACAATATCCATTTGACATATAATAACAGCAAGTAAATAGTACAAAAATAAGAATATTCCTACTCCTAAGTTATACAGACTTAAATTAGTTAATAAGAAATGTAAAGTTTATATGTAATTGCTAGGTAGTGGCAGCAGTAACATGATACAATACGACACATAGTGTATGAGGCCTTTGAGTAAGAAAGCTAACGAAATAATAATTATTGGCAGTATTGTTAACAAATATACTGCGTTTGACTGGTTGTAGTGGCCTGCTAAATCGAGGGCGATCGGTCAGCCATTTTACATAGTTTATATAAAAAAAATATTGTGCAGATTATAAATATAGAATAGTAAAGCAATAATATAACATTCACCATTAGACATATAAAACCAAGCAAAAAGCAAATCTAAACATGATAGTTTGTAGGTATAAGCCTGTTTTGTCGATCTTGAGGAAATAATTCAATAAGAGGTGCAATAGCTAGATGTTTATTGTTTTATTTTAAAAGTTCTAATATTTTGGTTTTAAATTTGGAAACCGATTGGAAATGATAGACATCGATTGAACTATATTTGTTTCCAAGTGTATGAAGCCTTTGAAATGGAGAGTTTACGAAGTAATTATTGGCAGATTTGGTAACAAAATATAGAGCATTTAAACGGGTATCACGGGTAGGTATACGCAAATTAATTAAGCTCGTTAAATCGAGGGCGTCCAGGTTGCCATTTGATATATTGAAAAGGCAAACTAAGTCACTCACTGTGCGTCTTGTAGTTAAATCGCTTAGATTTAGTAATTCCATTAGACATGTATAATTAAGTTCTTCGATTGGTATTCCAAGTTTGTAATTAATAAACCTTAGAAATTTATGTTGTACTCTTTCGATTTTTTGCTGATGAGTCTTATAAAATGGAGCCCAGATTGTTGAGTTGTACTCCAAATTACTTCTTACCAACCCAGTATAAAGCAATTTGAAGGAATTAATTGTTATAAATTCTTTTATCGTCCTCAGAATGAACCCCAGGCATTTCATGGCCTTGTTGGTTATTTCATTTATATGAGGAACAAAAGTTAATTTACTGTCAAATAATATACCATGAAATTATTAAATTATTAAAATGAAAACTAAAATACACGAAACAGTACACAAATAGAAAAGGGGAGGTTGTCTGATAAACTTTTAGTAAATGACGTGTATACACGTGTTCATGAATATCCTAATACTTTTGTATTGGAAGGTCTTTCTAAGGAAAGGAACGAGTGAACATGTGCATATAGGAGGGAGGAAACACAGAGGCCGGCTCAAGAACAGGTCGTAGAAATGACCCAAATGTCAACCGTGTATAAATGTTGGGCGCGCATTCGACGTGTTTCCTGACTGCATCATCCACAAATCAATTCATCTTTTAAATACCAAACTTCACACGACTACTCTTTGTATTCTACTCAATTTAAAGACTGTAAAAATGTAAAATAACATTGTTTTAAATTTATTACGTTCCCATTATTTATTTAATTTTAAATGATACGCTCGTTGACCTCTTATATTATCATTTCCTTAAGTATATAACTAAACCGGAATTAACTTTGTTTTATCGGTACAATAAAGTTGTCTTTAATTGTAAGCAATTAAATAATTCACCGATGCATAAATAATTGTAGAATCAGCAAATTTATTTATTTTTACATTAGCTCCACTCTAAATAATTATCTACAGAACCTATGCCATCTTCGGGGATGCTGTGTGAAGGATCTTTTTCAGGAAAGGAAGTTCTTGGAAGGAAGATGGAGGAGAAGAGAAGAAGGAAGGAAATGTGAAACGGGAAAATCAAATAAAGATTTGTCTGTAATGATTCAGTAAATAATTTGGGTTTTTACACATCCAAAAATAAAAATATTCACCCTAGACTCGTGGAAAAGTCAACATGTCGATCATTAAAAAAATGGCTATATTTATCCAAAACACTATCTAGATTGCATTTAGTTCGGGTGGAATCTTGCAATCATACATAAAGATAGCAGTCTATAAAAATGTGCGCTGAGAAAAATGAAAATAATGTTATTAGTTCTTATTCGAAGTATGATACAGTTCAACATGACCGAAGGAGATAGGGTCCCATTAGCTCAGTTGGTAGAGCAGTGCCCCGGCGAGGCAAGGGTCGTGGGTTCAGTTCCTAGATGCGACTGAATCTTTTTCTGATTTTTCTGTTTAACATCTTTCGTTTGAGAGCCGTTAATATTAGCTTCAATTATTAAATTTATTTATTTATTTATTCATGCCATGAAGGCTTTTTTACATGTGCACAATGTTTGAGGTAAGCAGTACAATAATGAGCGTATATTACATAGCATCAGAGATGTGCAAAATGGGTACCCAAAACCATTTGAAATGCAAAATGGAAATGGGTCAAAACTTTTCCATTTGAAAATGCAAAATACAAAATGGGTTTTAGAAAAGCATTTCAAATGCAAAATACCTATTTTCAAAATGCAAAATGGTTTCTCAGGTCAAACAATTAAAATAATTATAGAATTTTTAAACAGTTTTTTCATTTAATAATGGAAATCAATGTAGAACAAACATATTACATGATGGTAAATCAAAAAATGCCACGACTACGGATTATGAACCACAAAAAATTTGCGCGGGACAAATGTTGCCAACGTAAAAACATAGAAACTGCTATCTAACATTTAATATTACAGCGTAATGGCCCCATGTTCAGTATTTTTTGTAATGGTATCACTCAATTGCCAGGGCTTCTACCAGCAACTTGACAAATGTAAATTAGCTCTCATAGCGAGGTTGAGGACCGACTGATATTTGGGGCTTATGAAAAAAAGATGAGTGGAGATAGTAGGAAGAATGTTACAAAAAAGCATTTAAAATAGAAAATGCATCGAGAAAAGCATTTAAAATGCAAAATGGTTTTTAGAAAAGCATTTAAAATGCAAAATACCCATTTTGCATTTTGCATTTCCATTTGAAATGGATTTATTTGAAATAAAGTACATCTCTGCATAGCATAACAGGTCGAGTACGGACAATATAAGCAGGTACAATACTAGTTGTCGTTGAGAGTTGTTGTGCATTCAAGTAATAGTTGTTCTATAAATAATAATGAGTACAAGATAGGTACTTAAGGTACTATGAAAGTAGTAGCAGAACAATATTTAATAACAATGTTGATGTAATTTATATAGTATTTAGCACACTTTTATAATGCCAGATTGTGTATTATACAGAACATAGCTTAGTATTAGTATAATAATAAACACGAACGGTTTGCTGTAAAGCAAATTGTAATCAACAAACATTTATTACGCCCGATTGGGTGTTTTATGAAACAAAGAAAATTTTATATAAAGATTAGTGTGCATGGAAGAAAAAATACATTCGGTTACAATTTGAAGTTTTACTCGTTGAGTTATTATCACACTTGAATTATTCATAATTTACATCGCCCTTTTGACTGGTCACAGTTAATATTTATTTATATAAGTTGTAAAATGCATCTCAAGCAGAGGCGGCTCATGACTTTTGGATGTGATAGAGTGCTAAGTTTGAAATTTTCGATATTATAGATGATGTTTAGTATAAAACGATTTTTTTTTCTAAAATTATCTTTTTTGTGTGAGAAGATTATCAGGAAATTTCATTCTCACCGTGCGCCGCAGATTTCCTGAAAATCTTCATACAAAAACAAAACTATTAATAATAATAACATGGCATTTATTTAACAAACTTAAAAACGGTAATTCAGTATTAGTGGTCATGTTCTTAAAATTATTCCTACAGTGTGCCTTACTATTTACTAACACTAAATTTACTGTTTATACAAAGTGATGACAAAACAAAGAATAACAATAACAGCAGGACAGGACAAAACAAGAATATTAAAACTAAAACATAATATAAAACAGGGGGCAGTTTGTGCTCAGAAATGAGAATCTTCTGAGCAGACATTTTAAAAGGTACAAGGAGGCAACCGAAACCAAACAATTACCGGAAGTTTTAGAATATGGCTTATTATAAAACATAGAAAAGAAGATTTATGAATGGTAAGATTTTTTAAATGATTTTGTTTTTAAAGCCCGTTTAAATTCAGCCAAATTCTGGAGATTAGTAAGAGATGAGGGAAGTCTATTCCAGATGAGCGGGCTTGTTACACTAAAAGAGCGATCATAGTAACAACACCAATAATGCTATTTTTGTCATATTAGCACTCTAGTACACCCGAAAGTCACTGATCTCAAGACGTGTTTTCTCCGACAAAAACACGTGCACTTTTTGTGGATGCTGGTTGGGGTCCCAACGCAGTGTTTGGATGAAGCAAATATACCTAGGATAAAATTAATTTAATTGAGGGAAGCGCCAGATGTTTAAGAATGGGTCGCTTTTACGATTAGTTCTAGTACACAACGACTGTGGAATAATTAGCAACTCCAACAGCACGGGTCGCAAGTTCCTTATTTTATAACTAAAGTTGTTCTTAAGTAACAACTAAAATAAATTACTTTTAATATTGAATTAGATTTTCCCATAGTACGTTAATACGTTCGTAAATGAGAAACATGTTTTCTTACAAAAATCAAGCTTTTGAGTAGCTGGAATTTCAAGGACAATGCAATTATTATTATTATTTTATTTTATGTCAAGAGTCAAGTCTGGGACACCTGAATGTAAATAATAATGGTAAATATTTTCCTAACCGCCGCACTTTAAATAGGCACAGGTTATTTAACTTAATAACTACAAGAAACAACTATTTACGTCTGAAGAAATGGTTAAAGATGCATTAAAATTCAACGTTAATTCAATCAAAATTCAACACTTCCCTTACAAAACGATCCCTTTAGGTCGTTAGGCAAAAATATTAATTTCGCTTAAAATTTCGATTTTTAGTACAGAAAGAGTAAAATATGGTAACTTTTGGCTTTTATAAACCGCCCTTAAGTTGATATTTCTCAAAAAAATAGTCATCATCAATAATTATTATTATTTATTATAACTTCTAGCAGTCCTAGATTCGCCTTGTCTTCTTGCCCCTGGAAGTAGTCTACGATGATGCAATACCACCTATATAGTGACTAGATCTGAACACAGGACAAAACATTATATTTCGGTTTCAATATTGAAAGTTTTAATGAAAATACGAATAACATCGATTAAGATGATATGATATTATCAAAACTAAAGTTGACGACGAAGAATAATAATAATATAACGGTTTTTATTTATTTTACGAGTCTACCCTTTTCTGAACAAAATCCTATACGTGACCCTGGAGTGCCTTCTAGCGGGAGAATAATGATGATCGCATGAAAATGATTCAATACGGTGTTTCAATTACAGATTTCTAAATTCCTAGGATGATATTGGTCATGCGGAGGTGTACATTGTACAGTAAAATTAGCAAGTTTAATTTGTGTTTATTTTGCGTGTTATGGAAACGTCAAAATGAATGCATTCTTAAAAGTAAATGTCCTCGACAGAAATGAATGAAAGAACCTTACCTTTTCATTGAAAATCCAAGGATGAATCGTTTTTCATCGGAATTCACGATAAATCTTCAATATCCTTCCCACATTAACCAACTTTTGTCACAAAATCACAACACAAAATGCAGGAAGAATTTATTGTATCTAATATTTCGCGGCGAATTTGGATTATTTTCAGCACAGCAAATAAATGCATACGGATTAACACAGAAGCTTTTAAACAATTGGAAAATGTTTACAGATTAATTAGCCGTAGTCCAACATAGAATATATTTTTTATTAAACCGTTTATATTTTGTAATCTCGGAGGCGAGCGAGCCCCGTCCGCACGAACGCAAACTAAAATTGTGTACTAAAAATGACAGCCATGTTGAATAGAATGCTTTGGAGTTTGGCCGCACGATACTAGCGCCACTACGTGGGGTAATGGTGAAATTTAAAAAAAAAAACTTTTATTTGGTTTGTTTCTGACTTTCTCCGGCAATATCTGGGTTTTTTTACGCTATAATGAAATATCTAATGGTTTTGAAATAAATAAGTCCCAGAATCAAAGATATAATGTATTATGCTACAAGGCCACAAAGCGTGATGCAATTATTTTTCGTCTAGACAAGTTTAATTATATAAGTGCTTATATACATAATATATTATTATAGTGGATTGTAATATTTAGGCGCCCACGCGATAATTTAAAATTAACATCTCTAAAAAACAAAAAAATCTCTATTTTAATTATTTACTTTCACTTTGCCATCAATCGTAGGTACCTAATTATATTCGTTAGCTACCTGAATGAGATGGGGTGATGCTGGAATACCGCCTGATTATTTTTCTATTTCATGGAATGAAAGTTGAAGTTCGTCAATGTTGAGTTTCGAGAAGTTTTGAGAAAACCTGTCCTCACTGATCTATTTCATAGATTCTATGAAATAGACTGTAGAATAGATCTGGTGGGATCCCATCAAATTATTAGGTCTTCTCGAATATCTGAAATTACTGAAATAAGTATTTACAGATTTTTTGTTAAATAAAGCCGTTTTATAATGATATATGCTTCTATGATGAAATTTTGATTAAATAATAAAAGAACGAAACGCCCTTTTCGGGCCTTTGCAAAATGATTTATTTTGAAGGTATCGCCATTATATTCGTTTCCCTCCAAATTTATGGAATTTAGTTATGTACTTTTCTGATATATCTAAAGCACGGCATAACTCCACCTTACGTGCAAGCAATTTTAGGTCTTATAATTTTAATTATAACCTAAATCGTTTCACTAAACAATGAACAAAACCTAACAAGCAGTAAATTTTTTTTCAAGCAATTGTAAACTTTAATTGGATTTGCTTGAAGTGTTAAAATGGTATGCGGCGTTTTAGACCATTTAGGCCTTTTCAACTGATGCATTCTGGGACAGCTGCACGAAATGTACCTACTTTGAATTTGAAAAGGAGGGATCTATCTCAGTAGCAAGCCTCGTAAAACATGTTCCATTATAAAATTATAAAAGATTCATATCAAATGTATTTGCGTGTAATAAACTACATGAGTTTAGTAGTACCTTTTGAAGAAGTGTTAGATTTTTCCTTGTTGAACAGTTTATGTTTTAATTTGTTGGCTACCGTGCTGTAATCATTTGATATACGGTGTTGCCAGATTTATCAGGATAATGGAGACTGAGAAATAATATTATTTGTAGTTAGTTACCGAATCTAGGCCACTTTCTAGGTCGGACAGACACAATGGATGCAATAAATCTGTTTCTGGCTTTGCATGATTAAGTCTATAATGGAATATTTGATTATCATGAATAGAACAGTGCTCCAGTTTTGGGAAATTTTAATATTTTTATCTCATAAAGTAAGACAGCCATTTTACAAGTCGATGATCTTGGTTGTAGAATGCAATAACTTGCTTCTAGAGATATATATATATATATATGAAGAAATAAGGTAAGTACACATAAAAAAGTATTTTCTCTAGTTTTCTACATATTATGAGATTTGAATACTACTATACTATGGAAGAGTTATCTTGTGGTTTGAAGACAAGTGTCCAGTATACATTATTGAAGTTATTTATAAGTTATTAATAGTATAATAGGTACATGTGCGTATTGTGTGGCGTAGTAAGTACTAAGTATATTGCAGTAAGAAATGTGGTATAGATGTAAGTACTTTATTTTTAAAAAAAAAATTTATATTAACTCCACACAGGAGGCCCTGAAGAAAATAATTTCCCTCAGGGCCTATGTCACCTTTGGGGATGCTGTGTGGAGGGTCTTTTTGTGGAGAGGAAGGAGTGAACACGGGTCTTGAAGAGTCCCAAGTTGTAGGAGGGAGGAAACACAGAGGCCGGCAGTTCATTCCACAGCCGAGCTGTTGAACCTAAGAACGAATCGTAGAAGCGACCCGTTCTCATGTGACAATTGTCAACCGTGTACAAATGTTGGGCGCGCGTATGGCGTGTATCCCGACTACGCACCGGTGCCGAAGGGATCAATGACGCTAGTTCCTCAGAGCATCTTCCATTGTAATACCGATAGAACAAGGACAGCATACCTACCTGACGCCTGTGCTCTAAAGATTGCAGTCCGTTTGTTAAGATTGGGGAATCTATCAAACGGACCGTCCGTTTCTGCACAGAATCAAGGGTTTTTTTAAGGTATTTTGGGGCTCCGGACCAGAGATGGCTGCCAAATTCGTACTACTAGTATTTACAACGTATCTAAAATAGTAAAATAAGTACTCAAAACAAAATATTATGAATATACATATTTGGAGAAGATATTGTCACTTATGGAAAATGAATGAGATGTAGGTTATTATTAAGATCAATTGAAAAACATTTCCGTGTTATGAATAACCTAACAATATTTGACTTCCTCCTACTCCCATCCAATGATGGAGGACTGAGCTAGAGGAGGAATTGAAACCACGACACCTGGATGGGAACCAGACGCATTTGTTAACTCAGATTTGTTTCAGAGCAAACCCCTACATATATTATAGAGCATATAGTGTAAAATACTCTCAGTAGATTTAGATTGTCATAAGATGTGCGCGTTATTGGTGCTATTATGATTAGTAATTGTACACGTAACAGCATTCCAGCGCTAACAAACACTGTGGAATAAATTCATAGACCCATATAATACATTATACTCGTACTCGTGTGTGCCCAAACGATAATAAAACCTAACTCCGGGCAATTCAATTTTAAGCACAACACCATTGCCCTACATTAGTTCGATGGCCCGGATACTATACAGTATACGCTATACTGGATCACACCACATTCAACTCTTGTTTGGCTGCACTCTTCGCTTCATTCACAGTCTCATACATATATTTAGGTTATTCTGACTCTTGACATGACGTATTTGATTCACTTGATGGTGCCATATGTTTCTCGGGCGTCCTCGACATCTTCTACCATGCCATTGAATCGAACGATTCTTGAATTATTGAATAATAAGATAGCACCAATAGATCTGAATAAAAATTAGCCAAAACACAGAAAAAAGAAAGTGTGTGTGTATATTTGTAAATTAAAAAAATTAAATAAAATAGAAACTTCTGTAAAAAAAAACCAATCACATTGATCTCTATAGATACTTTTTACAAGTTAAAAAAATATATATTTTAAACACCACTGTTTTATCCTTACACTATAATACCCACGCTCAGGCTTCGCCTTTGTTGGATTTTTTTGTTACTCTTTCATTCTATATTACTATGTATGTACCTTGATTGTATTTATATCAAAAATTTTGTAAATAAAAAAAAAATTAAAAAAAAATATTGGTTACAAGACAGTACCTACCATATTATTGTAGCAATTCTATATCAACGTCCCAATATCACACTCCTATGCGACGGATTCAACAGCTAGGAAACAAATACTACGATGTTGTTGATATATTTAGTACATCAATTTCAATATAAGCATACCCTATTGAGGTTTTTTTCATCAAGTAGTGGAATATTTTAATAAAGGTATTTAATTTGACTAACACATAATAATTTTGTAAACTGAAACAGAAAAAAATATTTTGGATTTTTTATGTTTTGTGCCTGCATGCTGTGTAGATCAATTTCAGTGATATTTTGACTTTGTATTTATGCAATTGTTTTAAATAGTCGTTTCCTGCACTATTTTCGTAAATATTTTTTATATATATGTATGTAAAAGCCTTAATAGGCGTGAAATAAATAAATAAATATGTTCTAAACGTAAATAAAAATAAACAGAAAATATTATATGTTCTAAACATAAATAAAAATAAATACAGAAAATATGATATGTTCTAAACATAAATAAAAATAAACAGAAAATATGAAATTTTCGGTAGTTACTCATTCTGAGAACTAAGCCGACAATATTAAATTGACGGGTAGAACCTTTAAAAGTTATTCCAATAAAATTGATTCTTTAATTGATCGAGATAAATTTATTATTTTTACGAATGTATATTCGAAACACAAGACATGAATTGCACGATTGGACCCGTTTCTCGCAAAACGAAAAGACCTTTTTGTGTTTGACTAGTTTAACTGTTGGTCGTAGAGGGAAATATAAAACAATATTTATTGAAGCCTTAGACACATTGTGCTATATTATGCGCGCATAATTTGGGCGTAGCATATACGTAATATATATTGGGGTAACAGTAGAGGGGGTCGGATCAATTGAGGTACTGCCGCGGAATATCATTTCTTTTTATGGGAGCTGTCACTTTGACAGATGACAGCCGCGTAATTATGGCGCTCCGTTAATTTTTCTGACCCTGCAGGAGAGGTGGTCGCATAATTTTCAAATATCGCCTGGCTAGCAGATCACTTTGTTTTAGGTGTGACAGGTCTGAATGCGATAGTGTGGCGAGCAATATGGAGTTATATAAAACGATTTGAACTTATAGCGTTATATATCACCCTCTGTAACAATAAAATGTTTAACTACAAATTCAAATGCACTAGTTCATGTAGTAACTACCGTATCAGTTTCTGGGGCAATACTCAAGACCCATCAGACTTTTGATGAATGAACATTTGATGTCGTGGTTTTTTGGATGTAGCCTCATGTCATACTTCTGTGATAGATCTTTGATCGGTGGATTTAATACAATATATGACGTTATGTATATTTATTAATATTTTGCGAACCGTGAAAAATACAATTGTTGGATTTGTGAAGCCGAAACTTTATACACACAGCAAGGACAATTGCTGCAGAATGATCAAGAAAAAATATTTGCTATGTTATTATCTAATGGTAGTTACGTAAGTTATAAAATTATATCTGAATTCTGGACACATCAGTTTCAATTTTGAAAATGACAATAAAAATAATTTATTATACTATAGGTATCTAGGCACACAAGCTTTATCGCTCCTCTGAATTCGACGCAAACAGTTGCAATTTTGTAAATGACACTTAAGACGAGACAATACCCTAAAATAAAGCCAGAATCTTAACGACGTAAGTGAAACAGCCAAGCACAAAAATATGCGACGCGCGGCTCTGGTGTATTGGACAGACCTGCGGTTTAATTTGCCCCATCAAATCTCTAAAATAATGTTTGAATCTTAACGACATAAGTGATAAAGTCGAGTAAAAACAATATTTGGCGCGCGACCCGGCGTAATGGTCGGATCTATGGTCGACTTTGCCCCAGCAGGCCTAGAAAATCAATATTTCCGTGAGGTTTATTTTCATTATTTATGATGAACGTATTACTAAATTATCAAATGTTTCTTGAGGGATCCCTCGGGAAGTTACTGATTCATTGTCTAGAAAAATAAAATCAAGTGCTTATCGCTAATTTTATAGTTAAAAAGCGATTTATATTTTTTTCAAACTAAAGAGTTTAGTTTTTTTGGAAAGTACATAAAATATTTTAATCGTAAGGTCCTGTTTTTACTAATCTTGAAAATAAATAACTTACATCCTCAGGGAACTCTCTAGAAATATTTGAGATTTTAGTAAGACGTTCATCAGAAATAATTTATATGTGAGCGTCGAGAAAACCTCCGTTATTAGAGTCTTATGTCGCCTTAATTTAAAAACAAATCCGTGTTCATTGAAACGAAACAGAGTTACAATCACTATAGGGTATTTGCAATCACTCACAAACAGAACGACCTAAATTACTACTTTTGATGATAGTCATTTCTCCAGGCCAGAACCCAGACGCAGATCACCTTTTAATTCATCGTCCCAGATACTGTTCGAGCGGTCTGCATTCTGGTCGAGTCTGCAATTCGGGCTCAGTAGTTTGACAAGTCTGTGAAACTGCCGAGGAGAATGGTTATGTCATTCGCTTCAGCCACGAGCAGCCAATTGAGAACTGTTTGTTATTCGTACCTCTGGCCGGGAGAATTTATTGGCAATTACTTGAATGAGCATCTGGATGATGATTTCTAAAAACGTGATCAACAGCACGATGTGTATCTTTTGTTAAACTTGTTACATATTCATTTCCACAATAATCAGAAATCTTACTTACCTATTCATGGGTAAATATTCGCGGCATAAAAGATCTGAAACAAATATATTGTGCCACATGTAACTCTTTACTAGAATATGCATCCTTAGATTGGGGCCTATGTACCAAAATAATACTAGATGCCTTAGCAAAAGCTCAAAAATCACTTCTAAGGGTCATCCTTAAAAAACCATTTAGGTACCCCAGTGGTGTATTATTCGAAGGGATGCGAGTTCTTGATGTAGGGCAATTATACGTAAGAAAAATTATACTGCATACACAAAAACATCGTCACCATTACCCTTCCATCGACCATCTTCACGATACCCGTCATGCAGGGAGGAATCCAGTAGTTCCACATACTACTGAGGCATCTCTTGCTCAAAGACAATACTCTTACTTAGGGCCAAAAATGTTTAACCTCATACTCGATACATAAATCGAAAAGTCCACGCCTTCTGCGTAAATTGGTTAGGAATTGGCTTGAAAGAGTCGAGAGCGAACATATGCTAACTTAAGATTCCATGTTAATATTCAAGTACATTTTTTGAGACACCACTTTGTTCCAATCCTCAAAAAACACGGTAATTTTTGCATTTCGCATTTAGTTGCTAACTTCACGTTTCGATATATCGATTTAAAATATTCCTATGATAGTACTGCCAATGGGTATTACTGCTTTTTTACACTTTAATTGCGCGGCCAAACGATATTTGACAAATCATCCAGATTGTTACATTGTTAACATCCCTAATCCTGGGGGTTGGGCGGTTTAAAAATATGTCAGCCACTAATATTGCGGTATTACGGCCGGTATACGCAGTAACTACTAACCTGTTCTCTTCCCTCTCTATTATCCATTATTAGTAAGAAGCAAAATGTTTACTTCGTTCATGTAATTATTTAATATTTTTAGCCTCTAGACCTAAAATTCTCACAAACTCAAATAATAATATGTACTATAAACACGTCTTAAATCAGTTAAAATAATAATTCTTACACATTATATTATACACACCATACTTGCTTACCTAACTTATCTTTTATATTGTAAACATGAAAGTAATTTCCACAACTTTATGAATTTAATGTTATGTAAAAAGTAATTTCTCCAATTTTATGAATTTATTGTAATGTATTTGTGTTACATTACTTACTAAATTAACAAACTAAGTTTAACAATTATTTTACAAGCAATAATTGTTCGCCTGAAACACTCATCCACATTGAAAAATCTCCTGATAAAAGATACATGACGCCAACGGGACTCGAACCCGTGTCCCTTCGATTTCCGGTCGACAGCTCTGACCACTGAGCTATGGCGGCTTATCTCTTACCCGCGAAATTATTCAATATATACTAGTGTTTCATTCAACAATTACTGCTTGTTACATTTTTCACCTGAAAACAACCAACTTTATTCTGAGTGTTTCAGGCGAACAATTATTGCTTGTAAAATAATTGTTACCCTTTGTGCTATGCATAAAAAATCTTGTCTTAAAAACATTAGTTTACCAAAAAATAATAAACTAAGTTTACTTTAACTTTACTAAGTTATTACTTACCTAATATGAATTAAACCTATCAATTTGTTTGTCCTGAAACGGGAAACCTTCCCTGTTGGACAGTCAAAGCTTAATTATTCTGTAATTGTATTATTAGTATCTAATACAACAAATACGTATTATATATTTTTAATCCAATTAGTATCGAACACCAAGTAGGTAGGTACAACAATTAACTATGGATAGCCTAATATAGTTAGATTTTTTTCACTTTCTGTCACTGGGGACATCAAATGACAAAAACACACTCGATATTATGTCCAGCATTTGGTTAAACTTTTGTCTCTTCTGTATAATATATCAGTAGATCATATTACATTCAAAATTTTATTAGCAACACATGGCGTGTCTAATTATATTACAATGTCAGTACTGTTATCGGCTAAGGGGAATGTCATATAGCAAGGTCAATACCATAACGAATACAGGGGACTACCCGAAAATTATTATCAGTATTAAATTGCACTGTTAAGAATGCGGCTAATCATCAATTCGAGAATACATAAAGCATGAGAAGAACGCCTGTGCGGCTTTTTTCAAACAAAACATAAATTTGGTTTTGAGGCCAAAATACTTGAATAAACTTAATAAATTTTTGAAGTGAAACTTCTTTACGCGCGTCATGCAATTTCTAGGACCGGAGTAAAACCGACTCATGACCGAAACGAAAATGCGGGACCACCGATTAAAGTTCATTTGATCTAGTCAAAGTTTTGAAGTAACATATAAATGCTTCTTAGCTCATCCCGACAACTGGCGTTGGTGGTGTAATGGTCAGCATAGTTGCCTTCCAAGCAGTGGATCCGAGTTCGATTCTCGGCCATCGCACATTATTTTTTTGTTTTTAACGCCTTTTTCATTCAATATCTTATTTTTTAGTAGGTCAGAACATTTTTTAAAAGAAAATAATATTGCAAAATAATAAAAACACTTATCTCACTGTGATAAAACATTACTCCGCTAGAGCGCGCTTTGCGTTATTGTGTTGGATTAAAATTATTATCTAATCCGTATATTATGATAATTGTATTACATTTATTTAATTAATTTATTTATTTTGATAAATATATATTTATTTTATTTATTTATTTATCAGCTGAAACTAGAAGTTTCACTTCTGTCTTGCGTAGGCTTGACACACCCACTTTTTTTTTTTCTTATATTTTGGTAAAAAGCAATCTTACTTTGTGGTTTGACATATATTATTAAATAAAAATAAAATACTTTGTTTAATGTTTTGTCTCACTCTATGCTGTGTATATATTATAAGAACATCCATTGTATTTTTGATTAATTAAAATTTGAAGCCTGAAGATGCTTCTACGAAGCGAAACCGGTCGGTCTTAATAAAATTTACAACAATTCGTGGTTTTTAAACAAAGCATTTTATTTTTATTTAATGAATAATTATTTTTTGATAAGGGTGTAGCAAATATCTAGTACGAATATGTGCTATTTTAATTATTAATTGATTAATTTTTGAAATTATAACAGACTGATGGAACCTAAGTGCAAGCCAAATACTAAGTTTGGTGATCGCGCTTTCGGAGTATCTGGGCCGAAGGATTGGAATAAACCAAAGATATTAGAAGAACGAGATATGCTATGTTGGCCGCCGGACCGTAGGCGGAGTACTACCTAATTAGGGTACTTTGAACGGTATCGGGACGTGTACGCACAGAAATCTGTTCTATGTATTAGTGCGGATACCTTAGCGATGCCTTAGCGTAAGCGAAGGTGTGCAGTAGTATTGGTGAACAAAACCGGCGACACTCGGCAAAACAATTCCACACAGTATGAACTGCTCATAGCACATCTCGTTCTTCTAATATCTTTGGAATAAACTCTCTCCGGAACTAAGATCCATAACAAGTCCAACAGAATTCAGGTCTAAACAAAAAACTTACCTTTTAAGCTGTCATAACCTTTATATAAATACATATACCATTCCTGAGAGAAAGTCCAGTTATATCCGATAATGTCCTAAATCCTGTATCTAAATTTCGCTGATAAACAATTAGTTAATGTTAATTAAGTGTTAATCTCAAGGGATCTACCAGGTAAATATTGTACTGTATATTATCTCCATATATAGTTAGTAATAACATAGATCATTGTAGAAATGTATTATATATTTGTACAGCGCCCTTGAGCTGATTTTGCACAAAAACGGCGCTATACAAATCATCGAAATACTATTATTATAAATATTTTTTTATGAGTTTAGGGGTAAATTTGATAATTTTTTGAGTTAACAGCAATTATTAAAAAAAAAATCTTGCACAACCTAGTATGTAAATACAATTAAAATACAAAAATAAAATATTGTATAAAAGCGTTCTTTGGGTCGAAATTTTTATGTACGACAAATAATTGGCGTTCCAACGAAAATCGGTCGTTTGTAATTTAAATTTAGGGCCATCAAAATGCTTCTAAAATTAATAATATATTTTTTTTATATTCCATTAGATTTGCCGTCTAAGCTAAGGTAAAAAGAGTTTTTTTACGTTACAACCATTAACTCACTCAATTGTCAAAAATGCCTCCAAAATCATGAAAAATTGATTTCTTTAACGGCCTATATTTTATAATTTGAACTACAAATGAATTAAATAGCACATATCCTTACTAGGTATTTGCTACACCTTTTGATTAAAAAATATATTTTTTAGTTTGATGTAGTATTTTGGCCTCAAATCCCAAAATAAATTTTCTATGAAAAAGGCCGCGCAGCGGTAAGGCCACATAAGTTACCATCATTTACAGACGAAAACTTAGAGCGCTAAGTGTCCTAAGTGATAAGATTCAATTCTCTTTCCTTTTTAACTCTAACGAAAATAAATAAAAAAATAATAACTAGAACTAGTCTGACAGTTGAAATTGTTTGCATACTATACCTTCATCACAGCCTTCCCAACAGTCTTCGCGGTCATCTGTAATAACTAGAACTAGTCTGACAGTTGAAATTGTTTGCATACTATACCTTCATCACAGCCTTCCCAACAGTCTTCGCGGTCATCTGTAGTACTCTTTTTTAGAGTCCTGATCCTGATCATATTTGGATAACTATTTTATACAGCGCCATTTATTATTGAAAAATCACGTCAAGGGCGCTGTACAAATATTTCTTACTAGGATTTTTGATAATAATATGTATCTACAAACAACAAATACACAATTAGCAATCATTAGACTGCAATATATTTAGTCTCCGATTATAATAATAATATCTATCAGAGCGAGTTTAGAGCAATTGAAAAATCAGCATTTAGTGATGTTTTAATATATGTATATCCAGTTCGGTAAAGGTCCTTTGCTCCATTTCTTCTAAAACTCTCAAAAATGGTAGGCACGTACACATTCATAAAATCAAACCATTTTTTTATATGACTTCTACCGGTCTTACCGGGGGCACAATAGAGCAGTGCATTCTTGGAATCAGTGGCGGCTTTGAAATGGGACACAATGTACGATGTACCCCCAGTCCCAAGTTGTATTTCAGGTTCATAAATACGCTACGCCTCTCTGGACACGTAGGCTATAAGGCTAAAGGCCTGCGCTGTTCAGGGTGGGTTTGTGCATTCATATAATAATATTAATAATAATTAAATCAATTACTCTTTATGCTTGCTAAGTGAGATATTTATGTAGCCCTGATATATTAATATTAATTAACTTTCATGTTTCTACCATCAGATAAAGTTTCCCTAATATGTATTATTGTAACAATTATACTACGGTTTCAGGCTACAATTCTTTTATAAATTCACACGATTGGTAACTCGTTCGCTATGTTAGCTGATGTTTTTAATATGCCTCTGTTGAAATATAAAGCTATACGAATTAAACATTTAACGAGGTCGCTGAAAAACAGGTGTTTTGTTTTTGTTTCTTCTTCATTTCTTTCACTAACTTTGTATTACAGTATATTATTTTTTCTTGTTTACTTATAAAATTTTATAATTTTTACATATTTCCTTCTGTCAATAACTATCATGAATGCTAATGGCTAACAACGCAGGCGCTGTTAATTCTAAATACATAAATAAATAAATATTTACGTCCGTCAAGTCGCTTTCCCTTAAGCTATTGCATACCCAATTTCTACCGATTTATATATAACAAGTTTCTCGTTAACTCCGTAAGTTCCAAAAAATATATGTTATTTTTGAAGAAAATATCTTTACATTTTTTACGCCGAACGTTAATTATATGAAATTCCCTCGATAGAAAAAAAAATCGTACGATAAGCTCCGAAAATTATTTAAAACACGTTTTGTTCTGTTATTTTGTATCTTTATATGCAACTTAAGCATTTGTCCGGAGATTTTTGCTCTATTTAAATGGGGCGTGTTTTATTAAATATTTCACCATTTTCGGTTATTATTATCGTTATTAATATTAGCGTGCTCCCTCTAACATTCATAGTTACATATCTCCCTTTCAAACCATCTTTGAACGCTTACTAACAGGAGAACAACTGTGGAATAAACAAAAACACGAAAGGTCTATGTTAGCCTAATCAATTTGAGTTAGAAGGGGAGGCGTTCCTGGTTTGGACACGGATAACGAATAGAAAATAAGGTTAGAAAAAATATAAAACTTACCGTATTTGATTAAGTTATTATATTCGTCAAAATAAACGCAAAACAATAAACAAGGCTGGGCTTTTTACTGCGAACAGGTATTACGAATTTTAGCAGTTTCTACACCGACTTTTTCGTATATCGTTTTTTTACATAAATTGACAAATGACTAATTGGACCCTGGAAGTGTGGGCCTTCCACCTACCACATGGATCTCGATAAGGTGGGAACTCTTTATAAAACTGATTCCAATGTCGTGTATTGACATTCTAGTCTATGCTTTATCATTTATAAATCAAAATAATCCTATTATGAGAAGTCGATGAAACAAAAATTCGTAACGTTTTAGAATTCCATCAGATATGGACAAAACATCTGAGGGTTTTATGAATGCTTTGTGTCTTTTCAACTTGGTACCTACCTAGATCAATATAACATTTACAAATTCTATTTGAAAATGACACAAAATATCATGGATTATTTTTCATCGTTCTTTTGTTTATTTTATTATGGTTAGTTAGTTAGACTACTCACGAAATTGGCAATTCAACACGCTTTTGAAAAGTGATACAAAGTTTTGAGAAAACTAGGTTTGATAGGTTCGTAAGGTTAGGTTAGGTTAGGTTTGTATGTTAGGTTTTTTTTCATAACTTTTATGACTTTATATTACTTTTATTGGTGTGTTGAATTCCCACTTTTTTGAGTTCTTTGTCATGGAACCGTTAGTTAGTTTAGTCTTAAACAGTCGAGGGGTAAAGTTCTCGACTAGTACGCGGATTCCCGTTCATGTCCCGGCGTACAAAAATATTTTTTATTTGATTAATTTGTGTTATTTCACAATTTACTAGTATAATTGCGGCACGTTCCAGTGTGGAAGATACTCTCAGTATCGCCATGGTGTAAACCCACCATTCAGAATTAAAAAGAGCCGGGTACTCTCCCACCTTCCTCTCTCCCCCCCACAACCTTCAGCCTCACAATATACCCCAATTGGAAATTCCATAGTCTCACTGGCTCCAGACGATTGGGAGCAGTTAGTCAGCATACTTGATAACGACTTCGCATAATGAATTTGTCCAAAGTTCGTGATGTGCATAAATCACAAGTCTAAATACAATTTTAACAGAAATCCCAAACCCAAAATAAAGTACCTACTTAATTATTTATTTCTAAAGCATTTCTTTGCTCTGCTTCTAAACAGAGGACGCCATTGTGTCCAGATGAACAAGTGAAACACAAATTTAACCATATGAAGGCATTTATAAAACACTGCCAATAATTATTTAGGTTCTCCGAATACCAACGTAGTTTTGCATGCGGCCTGTCTCGCGTCTCGCCGTAGTAAAATCGTGACTCAAAAAACTGCCAACCGACGCGTAGAGTTGTATAATTTATAAATCAAATGCGAGCCATTTAAAAACGTGTATATATTATAAATCAGGGGTCCGCAACAACTGAACTTACACATTTTAAAACCAATTATAAATGCAATTCTCTATTTAAATGTCGCGCTAAAATCTGTAGGCGGATTCACGTTCCTTATCCTTAACTAAGGAATATACCTATCCCCCTTATTTTAGCTTTGGCATAAACTAGAGCTAGTGAGATAGGTATGTTCCTTAGCTAAGGATGAAGAACTGGAATCCGCCTCCTGGATACAAAACGATGTATTGAAAAGGACACATAAATGTAATATTTTTATTATTTTTGCGGCACTTCTAGAGTGTTAGATACTTTCAGTATCACCCTCGTGAAAAACCACATTCGGAATCGTTCACTGGGTCCAAACGGTCGGGAGCAGTAGGGACTCTTGTGGGGTATTCAATTAAAACACACAGAATTCAACAAGAAAAGTTACACACACCTCACAAGAAACATGATGATATTACGTACATTTAAAAATCATACAAAAACGATACTGTACACAGCAAGCAATCCATTAACTACGAAATGTAATATACATATACTTCTCTCCCAGAAGTTGAAAAAGAAAATGATATTTGTTAGGTATAATAGTCGTATTCTCAAAATTTTCCTCTCCTCATCTACTTCCCTCCCCACTACCTTCAACTTCATAACTGACAACAATGAGGAAGTTATAGTCCCGCTTCAAACTCTTTTGCATTTTTAAATAGAGGAGAGGAGCGGATCACGCTGCAATCTGAACGGTGAATATTGACTTAGTGATAGTCAACAAAATAATACAGATTAAATCATCAGAAACACTGATTGAAATCCCATGTTTGATGAAATAATTCCTCCATGCTATGCGTCACAATACATTAAATTCCTCAGGTTAGTACATATGCGGACGCATGGAACTTATCCGAGGTTCGTGCACTATATAGATAGTGTACGAAACAATATACTGTCCGCACAATAACTGTAGATACGAAGGTAGCTGGGTACACTTTTCAGCGTTTTCAGTCTTGGTAGATGTTGTGGAGCTTTCGTGGTGGAGTTTAATGCCAGGATCAGAGAGGAATTTATTCCAGATCTGGACTGACGAAAAGAATTTATTACTGGCAAAAACTGAATTTTAATACTGAATTAAGAACACTTGAAAATATTTCTTGAGATTTGAGACTTTGGAGATGGTTCTTCAGCAGAGAGGTTTCTCTCTCAGGGGTAGTTTTTGAACTGGCTTTGTATGGAATTCGGTTCTCTATTTATAGAACGTTTTCAAATCGAACCCTATCGGGGGAGTTTTTGCCCCTTTCGTGAGGGGTGAGTTGGTTAGGTATTTTTCCTCTTTACAATTAATTTGTTTAGAGGAAAGTTATATTTTAATATTATACCTTTTACCAGTTCAGTTCAATTTACCCAAACCACCTCCTTCAGTCCCGTTTATTTATTTTATAATAAATTATACAAAGTTTCATATTGGGGTTGAAGTGAATTATCTTTGGTTTGAACATTTCCCAAAGAGTAAAAAACATATTTAGGTACAATTCTTTAAGTTATTATGCTAGTATATAATTATTTCTTGATGTTGATATTTATTCTGTGGTCGTATCCTCAGATATTTTCCTGTAAATCGAGTCTGATGTCATCATAGGTGGTCGCGTCAATTTTCGTTATCAGACTTTGATAAGGGCTTCAATGGAGTATGTTGAGCTGTGATTGGTTGAAAACTCGGCGGCCATCATGGAATTCTTTCCGGGTAGTATGGAGGGGGTTTCACGTAAATACTGGGCCGCCTCCTTAGAGTGATTCATTCCGTGAGTTGGTGGCTCCGAGTGAGGTGCTGTATGGTTATTTTCAGATGTATTTCAGGTTCTGCTGTTATATTTCTATGTAATTGTCTTGATTAATCACATACAGCACATAATTTGATTAAGTAATTATGATTTGAAGATTTCAAATTGTGTCGGCGACACGGTATCGAGCGGTTTCGGGGTTTGAGTGTTTTTGTAATTTTTACGTAAATATGAATTCCTTTGAAATATTCTGGAGGTCTGGATACGTATGATACACTCCCCCCGTACAGTCTCGCCTGTACTCAGCTATTTGATCAGACGTATCTTCTTTTGATGTTTTCTCAGGTTGGAGGTCGAGGGGTGAAGGAAGGGGTGCTGTCCAGATTTTGCCAGTGTGGAGTCATGTCAGCGCCATCCGGGTTCAGCAGGAGGGGGTGTTGTCCTGACTTCGCCGTGTCAGTGAGGGATAGTCGCTTGGTGCCGGCGCCATCGAGGGGGTGCTGTCCAGACTGCCGTGTCAGTGAGGGATAGCCGCTCAGTGCCAGCGTTGTGTGGCGCCCCCTGCAGGAGTAGGAAGTGGAAGTCGTTGGATAGCTGTCCAGGGGTGCCTCCTTGTCAATACAGACAAGGAATGTCACTTGTCAGCAGGGTTTTACAGAGGTGCCTCCTTGTCACTACAGACAAGGAATGTCACTTGTCAGCTGGGGTTCCAGAGGTGCCTCCTTGTCATTTCAGACAAGGAATGTCACTTGTCAGCAGGGGTTTACAGAGGTGCCTCCTTGTCACTACAGACAAGGAATGTCACTTGTCAGCTGGGGTTCCAGAGGTGCCTCCTTGTCATTTCAGACAAGGAATGTCACTTGTCAGCAGGGGTTTACAGAGGTGCCTCCTTGTCACTACAGACAAGGAATGTCACTTGTCAGCTGGGGTTCCAGAGGTGCCTCCTTGTCATTTCAGACAAGGAATGTCACTTGTCAGCAGGGGTTTACAGAGGTGCCTCCTTGTCACTACAGACAAGGAATGTCACTTGTCAGCTGGGGTTCCAGAGGTGCCTCCTTGTCACTACAGACAAGGAATGTCACTTGTCAGCTGGGGTTCCAGAGGTGCCTCCTTGTCATTTTAGATAAGGAATGTCACTTGTCGGCTGGGGTTCCAGAGGTGCCTCCTTGTCATTTCAGACAAGGAATGTCACTTGTCAGCAGGGGTTTACAGAGGTGCCTCCTTGTCACTACAGACAAGGAATGTCACTTGTCAGCTGGGGTTCCAGAGGTGCCTCCTTGTCACTACAGACAAGGAATGTCACTTGTCAGCAGGGGTTTACAGAGGTGCCTCCCTGTCACTACAGACAAGGAATGTCACTTGTCAGTTGGGGTTCCATGATTATCACCAGGCCATCCTTCTATATTGGTGTAGTCGGATGGTGCAATTTTTGTCGGGCAGCCATAGTGGGTAGGTACTCGCGCAGCAATCTTCTCCAAAGGTATCCGCGAGTTGTTGCCGTTGTTGTTGAGTCACTTCTTCTGTTTGTTGTAGAAGGATAATTGAGGTCGTGTCCCGGCTGACCATAGTAAGAAATGGTTGGGGTTCAGGGCTTTTCGTCTTGTGGGTCGACCGAGATATGGGTGAGTGGGCGGTTGTTTAGCATAAACTTGGCCTCCGCTAGGGATGTGCAGAGTTTCTTTTAACTGATCGTATTAATTTCTCTCACGCTCCCCCCATGTGGAACTTTGTGGTAGTATAAAGTGTCACTCTATGCTTTGGGTAGCAACAGCGTCGATCATCCTGGTGTCCTGGCTCATTGACATTAGCGTGTTTTCTTGGTATCTTGGGTCTCTTCTATTGACGGAAATAATCTAGTTCGTAAGATGTGGGTGGGTGGACGTGATGAAATCAGGCGAGGTGGCGGTAGTTCGCCAACCTTTTGGCTTGTTGTACATAATCTTAATATGAAAGAAAATGAATATGTATTTCTAGTACTGTTTCTTTCGCACCGAGGTGATCTGATCTCTTATGGTAGTGGCTGATCAGACGAATGTACGAATTGTCGCCATCCAGGATAGTGGGAGTCCAGACTACTCTTTTAACCTTTTCCAGGGTCTGTAGGCGTGTGCCCATTTGGAGGATGCTGTCTGGTCTGAAGAAAGGGGTCAGGTTATTGAGGTGGTTGCTGGTGGGCAATTTTACTTTCTCGGATGGTATGTATGTTGAATTGTGAGTGTAACTTTCTGGTCCAGTACGGGGTATTATTCGCGTGGTATCGTCACTTTGAGCACTTCACTTTCGGTGTAGCTTCACATGATGTGAACGTCTGCCACAGTACTGTTTTTAGTCCGGTAGTTCGGGTTGTGAAGCAGTCGGTGGTGGGAGTATTTACACTCCTTTAAGCCGCACCAGCCACTAATTTTACAATGCTTTGTAAAATGTTTGTTATTGTGGCACACTTGGTTTAATCCGGTGTTTTTAATTAACTTGAATTGTAAGTTTAATCTTATCTTTCACGGCATAAGTACGACATTCACTGATTAGGTGGCCGTTTTCCTCTACACTGGACACACCCGGCGCGGTTGTCGAACTCGTGAACTTTACTGTAATTGTCACGCACATTTTCACTGCTTCGATTATCGTCTCGATTATCACCATACAAATTTCCGACTTTTCGATTATTTTTCGCAAAACTGTTTTTTCCACTAGTATCACCTTCGTTGACACTGTTTTCACACGGCGGAATCTATTCTGACGTGGCAAACGTTTTCACAAAACTGTTTTTCCACCAGTTTATTTTATTCTTATCACTTTTGTTTACACTGTTTTAAATGAGAAAATTTGTTCAACAACGTTTGTTTCAATCGGGGTGACTGACTTTCCGTGGCTTTGTTGTTGAGGAAGGTCGAGGTTGTTTTTGTTGACTCGGGTTGCTGCGGTCACACCAAGTGAGTCGACGGTAAAATTTGTTTTCAGCAGTTCTTCCAATCGTATCTGAGGCTGTTTCATGTTTAAGTGCCAATGTGGTGGTTGGGTGCTCGTATCCTGGGTCTGATCTTCCAAGGGGGCTCCATCCTAGTGTTGTGCGTGTTTTTATTCGTGTGGTATTATTATTTTCTTGCACTTCTCGTGGCACAATTTAGGTAGGCGTGATCTTGTTCTATTAATATCTTCGGGATGACGGGCTTTCCGTGGATTTGTTGTTGAGGAAGGTTGAGGTTACTTATTGTGTTGGCGGTGATGCGATATGTGTCACGGTGGATCCTTCATCAATAAGTGCGAGTGTTGAACACGTTTCTTGGTTTGGTGCACTGGGTACGATTGGTACGTTCTTCAGATGGACGTTCTGACCTCACAGTCTCACGATGTTTTCATTGTGTAGTAAGGTGTGATGTGGTAGATGGCATCCCTCTATGTCGCACCACTTTTTTGTCTTGCAGTCCTGTGTGTGGTGTTTGTCCAAGCATTTCCTGCATAAGTTGGCTGCATTAACTGTCTCCCACCGTAGGGTGACGCTTTTGGCCGCAAACTCTCGGCATTCTCTGGTGGGGTGGTTGCGGCTGCACTGGGCACAACTGCTCGTGGTTACTTGATGTTTCTGGTTCGGCCCGGGATATCTGGGTGGTGTTATTGCCTTGCGTTTGAGGGTGTACGGCGTCCTTCCTGAGTTGTTGTTTTGCTCTTGGTATCCTGCATGGACTTGGTCTCGGCGTGGGCGAGGTCTCGGACGGTCCACCATCCCGCTGTTTGGTATTGCGTTAGTTATCTCTTTCATAAAGGCAGCGAGTTGGGTGATGGTGGCAGGGGCGCGCTGTCCGCGGACTTCCATTAGCCAGGCTAGTCGTAGAGTGTTTGGTAGCTTGTCGGTAATGTCGCTCAGCAATGTGGGGTTGGTGAGGTAGCCATCGGTTTTCAGGATCCGGAGGGAGGCCACCAAATTTTGCACTGTCCCGGAGAAGTTTGCCAGGTCTTCCAGAGATACGTCAGGTGTGAGGTAGGGCAGCCTTTTTACTTTTTCGAGCATAAATTTGGCTATTGCTCCTGAGTTGCCGTACCGTTGCTCAAGTACGCTGAGGATCTCGGGCAGTTGAAAGGGATCCATCAGCAGGGGTGCTACGGACTCTCGCGCCTTGCCTTTGAGGGCGCGTTGCAGTCGGATGAGGTTTTCACTGGCGGTCATTTGGCAGGTGGAAGTGGACTGCATATATTGCGCCTTCCAGGTAGGCCACTCAAGCGGATCCCCAGAAAATAGGGGCAGATCCTTTGCTGAAGACTGTCTGGCGATGAGAGCTGCCATCCTTGAGTCGTCTTCTAGTGTTCGAGGGGTGTCCTGGGATCTGGTGGAGCGGATGGCGTCGGCCATTATCGACGCTATTTGAGTCAGTGGGTCGGCGCCTTGTCGTAACCACTCTTGGGTATGCCGAGCTCTTTCTTCATTTGTAGGAGGTGGTGGAAAGAGCGGAGAGTCTAGGTTTGTCGGGAATGGCTGTGGTTGATACTCCATTGTGTTATGAGTTGGGTATTCTTGTCCTGATATGGTGATGTTAGCTGCTGGGCTCGGAGGTACATTTGAAGTTGCTTCAGGTGCGGTTAAGTTGAGCATGGGTTGGGTAGCAGTTTGGCGTGTTGCTGTGTTCATGGCTGATTGTAGTTCTGTGATTTGTTTATTTAGTTGCTCCTCCCGAACGCGCATTTCTCGGCGTAGCATTTGGAGAGAGTCTTCAGTTGATTCAGAAGGTGCATCGGGCTCTTGGGGGTTCTCAGTAACAGGTTGGGTTCGGTTTCGGCTGGTCTCGGATGATGTTGAGGCTTTGCGGCCTCTGCGAAGTGACGGCATCTCCACTTTTAGTTGAGATTGAAGACGTGTGTGTATATCCGGCTCGAAGGACCAAATGTACGAAACAATATACTGTCCGCACAATAACTGTAGATACGAAGGTAGCTGGGTACACTTTTCAGCGTTTTCAGTCTTGGTAGATGTTGTGGAGCTTTCGTGGTGGAGTTTAATGCCAGGATCAGAGAGGAATTTATTCCAGATCTGGACTGACGAAAAGAATTTATTACTGGCAAAAACTGAATTTTAATACTGAATTAAGAACACTTGAAAATATTTCTTGAGATTTGTAGACTTTGGAGATGGTTCTTCAGCAGAGAGGTTTCTCTCTCAGGGGTAGTTTTTGAACTGGCTTTGTATGGAATTCGGTTCTCTATTTATAGAACGTTTTCAAATCGAACCCTATCGGGGGAGTTTTTGCCCCTTTCGTGAGGGGTGAGTTGGTTAGGTATTTTTCCTCTTTACAATTAATTTGTTTAGAGGAAAGTTATATTTTAATATTATACCTTTTACCAGTTCAGTTCAATTTACCCAAACCACCTCCTTCAGTCCCGTTTATTTATTTTATAATAAATTATACAAAGTTTCATATTGGGGTTGAAGTGAATTATCTTTGGTTTGAACATTTCCCAAAGAGTAAAAAACATATTTAGGTACAATTCTTTAAGTTATTATGCTAGTATATAATTATTTCTTGATGTTGATATTTATTCTGTGGTCGTATCCTCAGATATTTTCCTGTAAATCGAGTCTGATGTCATCATAGGTGGTCGCGTCAATTTTCGTTATCAGACTTTGATAAGGGCTTCAATGGAGTATGTTGAGCTGTGATTGGTTGAAAACTCGGCGGCCATCATGGAATTCTTTCCGGGTAGTATGGAGGGGGTTTCACGTAAATACTGGGCCGCCTCCTTAGAGTGATTCATTCCGTGAGTTGGTGGCTCCGAGTGAGGTGCTGTATGGTTATTTTCAGATGTATTTCAGGTTCTGCTGTTATATTTCTATGTAATTGTCTTGATTAATCACATACAGCACATAATTTGATTAAGTAATTATGATTTGAAGATTTCCAATTGTGTCGGCGACACGGTATCGAGCGGTTTCGGGGTTTGAGTGTTTTTGTAATTTTTACGTAAATATGAATTCCTTTGAAATATTCTGGAGGTCTGGATACGTATGATACAGATAGACCTAAGGTAACAAATAGATATAGCCCAGAAACCAGATGTTATGCAAAACTTGTTATATCTGCCTTTACTCCAGCAGACTTCGGGTGTTGGGAACTCTTTAAAAAGTAAAAGGTTCTTCATATAATTGCGTTTATTCAAGTTACAATAACCTGTCTGGCTAGCTACACTGTTCTTTACCCGAGGGTAGGTAAATCTCTGAGACTCCTCATCCTCCAGACGCTTGCTCTGTCCGATAATATCTCTCGCAAGTACCTGCTATACACAGCGTCATCTGGCGGGCCCTGGCGTAGGCTTTATGTCTACCGCCATCTGCCGATTAACTACTCAAATTAATTAATTCATAACTCTATTGATGGCCTATTCTTCTTGGAATGCCATGGCTTATACGTGCCCGATAACTTCAACCGTAGTCGTCACCATGATTTATTCAAGATACCCTTTTTCAGAACAGATGCTCTAGCACAACACAGCACGAAACGAAGAATGGTGCTGTTGAATGAAATTCCTCTTTAAGTACCCTTAAGATTGTTTTTATAATTATCTTCCCAGATGTTAAGAGTGTCGGAGTGAGCAGATTAATAATCGTCATAGTTAGGTATTATTTATAGAGTAGAAGGTGCGCCGCGCCCAAGGCGGGATTTTGAGTTTGTATCGATCATCACGACTCTCAAAAGCACAATGTTACCGACGCCTGCTCAGTACTCAGTAGGTAGGTTAATAGATGTCATTGAACTCCGACGAGAGAAAAAGTTGGTCTCTATTGCACCACTTTTCGCGGTATTTCTGGAGATATCAAATGGCCTCGAGGTCCTCAGTTCTTTGTACCGTAGTCTACTGCAATATCAGCACAAATTGTGAAATCATGCAGCCTTGGTTTCTAATGATACGCTTGGAGGATTAAATATTGTCAATTACTTTGGTGTACCAATAGAAGCTACCCGGTTTCGCCCGAGTTACAAAAAAAATTTTCGTCATTGAACAATTGTAATATAATTTAGTTATTGGGATCCTCCACATCGACAAGGACGCCTGGAGGGGCCTTCGTCTATGGCAGATGAAGCATCTCCTTGCACAGTCTCAGGAGTTGTCTCTCCCAACAGGGGAGAAAACTTATTGATATAAAATATTGTTAATTTATTAAGAATCTCTTTAAATTATTCATAATACGGTTAAAAACGGGAGTGCAGGGCTTTAACGAATGAATTGACAGGTTTCGTAATAACCTTTCACTAAAACACGAATGTACACACGACTACGGAACACGTATTTCGCATTTCGTCATTGTATATTGTCAGGACAAACGCAGGTGCATGAATACATGTTCGGACATATTATGAATGTACTAAAAGGAAACGGCCTGCAATCCTGTTTTAACAGAATTTTAATAAATCAGTAGATAATAATTTTTTCTCCTAGTTTGTCTGTGGCGGCCCACTGGACGTTTTCCCTTTGGATAGTACCTCCCAGAATTTTGAGCGGAATTAGATCTTCTGGCATTTTTTATTTATACATGACCAAGTCACATGGATTGGATATTTAGCTGATATCGGATCTTCGAGCTTCTTATTCGATTTCATTTTGTAACTTCTGTCAGTCCTTTTTAAAATCTCTTTTCGCAGCTGGGACCCTGGAACCATTCCATCAAATCTGGAACAAAATCTCGTACGTACACAGGTATTTAGATATTTCGAAAGCTTAAAGTGTCACGTGATCAAGTCAGTGCCATCGAGCAACAACATTTTGCAAATGGTGGCGATTACTACTGATTTGTGTGTTGTTTAATTAGTAAAGTTTGTTTAGCAATAGCACTGACTTCGTAAATTAGCGTTTAGGCATGTACTCTAGTCGACCTTGCTCTTGATGCGAATGATGTTGTTAGTGAGCAGAAAATAACTGTCGACCAGGAATTTCCAGACAGAAAAAGCATGTGCAAATTTCAGGACGCAAATGTTTTCGAAAGTTTTCTGTCCATTTTTTTATAAAAAGCTTTTCAACAAACTTGTATTCTCGTCTCAGTTTCAAAACAGACATCGTCTAGTGAGGTGGGAAACATATATATGCATATGTCAAATATGAACTTTGCAAACATTAAACGGAGTATGTGCGAACTATTTCCACTACTCTACAAATTACGTTTAAATAAATAAATATTATAATACTTAGTTTAATATAACTTAATATTATGGTACTTTGTTTAATATTATAATACTTGACTGAATATTGTAATACTTAATTTAATATTATAATACTTGGTGTAATATTGTGGTACTTGACTTAATATTGTGATACTTGGTTTAATATTATAATACTTAACTAAATGTTTTTCTATTAGACTTTTTGTCGTTTCTTATCCTAATCTTGCGTAATAGAGATTGTTAATTAGAGTTACATAGTTTATAGGCTAATGTGAACAACAATTTCATCCTTTTTTATTCAATTGTTTTGGAGGATATTGGCAGATCATATATTTTTATTTCATTTACTTAAATTTCATGTTACCTACGTTTCGTAAACTCTTGTTTCATGTTACCTATATTTTGTTAACCTATGCATTGTTCAATCTTATGTTTTATGTAATCTGTATATTCTTATATATTATGTAAACTCTTTATTGTTATTGTATTTAAAAAACATAATAGAATTGTATGTAAAAGCCCTATGGGCGTTTAAATAAAATAAATAAATAAAATAAATAAATAAATAAATGTATCGTAAATATATTAATACCAGTAAACGCCCAATAGTCGTCCCCATCACAGAACAGACATCGTCTAGGAGGTGGGGATATACATATGCATCATAATGTATTACCAATAGTCCTGAATATTAATTCTCCAATCCAGGCCCCTCGCAATCGCCGTTGAAAGTACATACATTGGTCGAGGTTCTTATTCTCGTCGAAGGTACATACTTACATACGTCAACGTTAAAAGTCTGACTTCGTCGAGAATCGAAGCCCATGTTGCCGGCAATGAATAAAAAATAAAACGAGTGAAGCCGGGTAGTAACTAGCTAACCTGCTAGTACATAAAAGAAAAATGATAACTTACTCGTATCTAATAATTGTTAGTTGAATAACATAACACATTCAAATGTTGGGGTCAATATTTGATACCTATCTAAATTTAACTGTAAATATTTATTATAATTTGAATAAATTACATAGATAATAAATATACCCACGTATTTGATAAATATCGATGACTTTCTGACAATAGCCGCCATACTATTTATCCCAAATTGTTTAAAATCGAGATTATTTGTGGTAATTCTGGATTCTAGAAATTATTACAAAACCTACTGGAATTACTAAATTCTAGATTCTAGAAATTATTACAAAACCTACTGGAATTACTACATTCTAGATTATAGAAAATATTACAAAACCTACTGGAATTACTACATTCTAGATCAGAGGTTCCCAACGTTTTTTGCTGCCGAATATTAAATTTCCCTAAAACTATTAACGTCCGATACGTGTGATAATCATTTAGTTTTTTAGTAAAAATATTCCCTTCCCTTGCCTGCCCAACAAACGGGTGGCGGTATAGTTGCTCTGTCTTTACATTGTGCAGACAGGGACACCCTTGTGAGGTATTACACCAAATGAAAATGAAGCAGGATAAGCAACGGGAATTTCTTTCTGTATCTAGCCCTACAGAACTGTCCCTTAAGTTCTTTGTCAGTGCTTATTCCGGTCAGTTCTTCTTATCACATGATATTCGATTCTTCAACGTTGCATTTCCATAGTCAAAATGTCCTCAAACTTAGTTATGAAGTCTGTGTGAAGTGCATTTAAATATTGACGTCATTATTACCCTGGACGTTTTCCAAAAACAAGTTGGGGAACTAGGAAAATTCGCGGCTTCCAATGTGCAATGTGCAATGTTTTGCTTGAATATATTAATTCTTACGAGAAAAGGAACGTAGACTCTATGTATACCTCAATCAACAACTTTACAAAATATAAAAATACAAATGTTTATATTCAAAATGTTAATACTCATCCTAATTTGACTGTCCTAAAATGGGAATCCTCCTAGTTGGGCAGTCAAAACATTTCTTAAATAATGTATTTAAATGTATAATCTTTTGCTAAATAAAAAAAAAAAAATAAAATAAAATAAAAAAATATATATATATCAAATAACAACTTTACGAAATATAAAAATACAAATATCAAATAAGTAATTTCTCAGTCTATTATATTTGTGTTAGGGCTATTGTGTCATTTACGGAACTCTTAAATGTTGACTTGAGGTAAATGGGTTGAATTACTACATTCATGTTGGCGAATAAATTTTCTATAACGATTTATAATGTGCCATTTTCGATTTGCCGCCTTAACGACAAACGTTGGCCCCTACGTTGGCGTTACACGTTGGTGAGTTGGCGCCAACTTTGGCCCAATGGGCGAACGTGTACAGTAATATGGGCACTGTGGTGATGAGATTTAGGTTTGAAGTTCTTGACAAAGTGGCGTTATAACTGCCCTAATAAAGTGGATAAATAAAACAGAATATATTAAATAACACAGACAGTGCGCTAATGCGAAATCTACACGACTGCATATACATATAATATATTCAGATTTAAGTAAGTTAAGGCGTACCTCAACTCTCTTACGAAAGTCAGCGGAAAATGGGTCGTAATACGTAGGAAGAGTTTAGTTATTTCCGAGGTTTCGCTCTTCCCTTCTCATTACAATTTCCTGGGCATTTTCCTTGAACTGAAATCCGCCCTGCCGATAGAGAAATGAATGCGCTGTTCATGAACACTGAACGCCTTACTAATAAACGTATTTTTAATTTTACGCAGCTGATAAACATCTGTTAATGTATGGTGCATTCACGGAGAAAAATGAGTATTGCTAATCTCTTCAAATTATTGGTAATCCGGTTCAAAATGGGATATCAGGTCGTTTCCTGAAAAACTTTTATTAAATTCCTAATATATCAGAACACGTGTACATGCACCTTCATTTACCTGGATGATATATACCTAGAAAACATTAGGATTTTAATTAACATGTGTTAGGACATCATTTAATAAAAGTTTATCAGGAAACCTGTTCATGGCCTTGCAATCTCGTTTTTAACCGAGTTACGAATAATTTGAAGGTTTTTTAGAAAAACTCATTTTTCTTCGTACTGTTGTTTATTAGTTGTAAAATTTAAAACACCTTTATTGGGTGAGAAAGCTCCCCCCGTTTTAACGTTAATATCATCAATACAACAAATGAGAACATTGGCCACAGAATTTGGAGGCTGTCTGGCAGCTTATTGTTTTTCGCGCGTTTTCATTTAACCTTAAAAATTTTTAAATAAAAATTTTTTTCGATAGTCAGATTAGGAAAAATTAAAGAATTTCAATTTTCATCAAAGGTCTTAGATTACGAATCTAGAGGTGGCGGGTTTAAATCCTCCTACTACCACCAAAGTAAGCGGAACATGTTGCTTGTGTTGTGACGGAGGACTTAGCCAGCGGAGGAATTGAACACACTAAGCTTGGGTGGGACCCAAACGTGATGTCAACTCAACCTCAGCCACCGACCGGTCTAAAAAAGGAGAGTAAAATGAGCTAAGCCCTCTATGTGTGGTCTTTTGATATGGATACAATTTACTGCCTTAGAGTCGAGCCTCCCCACGTGAATGCTATAGCTACGCTCTTGACTACATCACATTTAGAATGACTTTATTTTATTAGATCTACAATCTCTATTTTCCGTATTCCAATAAGTCCTACTCTGCTCATAAAAGTGACAGGTATGACCATTTGGGTATGACTGGTTTTAGCGTCCGCCCGTGGATACCTTTGCCAGATAAGGAACTGAGCAAAGCAGACTGGGAGACAGAACCTGGACAGGCTGCATGATGCTTGCTGTGCTGAAATGGGTGTGTGGAGAGGATACAGCTATGTAAGTAGGTAGTACAGGTAGGTATTCCTCATACAACCGAGTTTCGTTCCTACAACTAGGTCTTGACGAATTGGTTGATAAGCGAACTTAATCCTTATTGTCTATTCTTGACGAAAGTTAATATTTATTAATTATTGCTTATAGTTATTAAATAACTATAAGCAATAATTAATCGCCTGAAATATCAATACAAATTGAAAATATCTCCCGAGTAAAAATAAATGCCGCCAACGGGAATTGAACCCGTGCCTTCTGATGTCCGGTCAGGTGCTCTGAACCACTGAGCTATGTCGGCTTATTTCCAACCTGCCAAATGATTCAATATGTACTAGTACCTCAATCAACAATTTACTGCTTATTATATGTTTTCCACCTGTAAACAACCAACTTTATTTTTGTCGTCGAGACACATAATATCTTCATTTATTGGTGAAATATATTTGACTTGTTAAATATTATTATTTTTTTAATGATAAACTAATGTTTTTATAAGACAAGGTTTTATGCATAGTATAAAGGATAACAAATAATTATAAGCAATAATTGGTCGCCTGAAATATCAATACAAATTGAAAATATCTCCCGAGTAAAAATATTTTTAATTTTTTTTATCCTTTATGCTATGCATAAAACCTTGTCTTATAAACATTAGATTATCATTATAAAAATAATTAAAATATATGGTTGATGAAAACATCCCACAAGTACCGTCTTCTGTAGTAATTAAATTATTGAAATAAATACCGTGTACTTACTTATTTTGAGAGATACTGAAAGTAATGGCAACACTGAGACATGTCTGTCCACTATTCAGACCGCATCAATATAATGCCTCGCTCGCACCGGGCTACCAGGAGCAGAGAAACGAGCGGGGGTCAACAAACGCAAGTAAACTCTGCTTCTTGTTACTGTTCCCAGTGCGCCGGGCAACTGCGACTGCCAATATCCAAAACACCAATCATTGTTACACAACAATAAATAGTACGGGTAAAATAATGTATGATAAATGACAAAATTCGTGCTTTCATTAAACTTTGGTCATATATTCTTCTTGACAGTATAAATAAAGATCTGCAGAGTTTGCCCACGGGAACACAAGCGAAGGCCGAGGGAAGAATTTAAGAAAAATACACATTTACAAACTAGGCGTGTGAGGTATCGTTTGATACGTTTTCATTCTTGCTCAATCGAATGAGACAACTTCCAAGTCGATATAATCATTCAAATCCTGTGCCGTCTTTGGGAATGCAGATTAATGAATTTAAGTTCAAGCAGTTTTTGATGAATTTACAAGATTCATGAACACGTGGAATCATTTTTGTGAAAATTCCGGCATAATGTTCATATCTGTGTGAAATAAAATTACTTGCAAAAGTACAGAGACGAGTCAGACACATCGGCGCGCGACGCTCTTATCAAATATAATTCTACACACCTAATAGATACCGTCCAACTTACTATCGTATTAAGATGGAGATCGCCGACTTTAACAATCTGGTAGCGTAATGAAAATGTAAAAATTCAGTATTTCCCATTGGCAGCTATATCAGATGAATATTTTAAATCTAAATATTTTAAATAGAGGAATATTTTAAATCTAAACACAGGGTTTTCCAATGAGAGGTGTTATTTTGATATTCAATATTCAAAAGATCAATGGTTTCGTTGCTTGTGTGGCACGTATCGCCGTCTTGTTGAAATTAAACGTTGTCCAGATCAATACCATCCAATTGCGGCCATAAAAAATCATTAATCATCTCTCGAAAGTGCAATCCATTCACCGTAACTGTTGCTCAAGCCTCATTTTCGAAAAAGTAAGGTCCAATGACTCCGCCGGACCATAAACCGCACCAAACAGTCAAGGCTTTTCAACAATAACTCTTGAGTTTTCCGAGCCCCAGATGCGACAATTTTGCTTGTTGACGAAGCCACCGAGGTGGAAATGGGCCTCATCACTCAAGATGATTTGCATTTGATTCACCCAAGTGAATTTTAATAATTTCAATGCATTGTTGAAGCGTGTATCGTTCCATTTTTATTAATGGCGTAGTTTCTACTTGTCAAATGTCAAAAAATGACAGCTTCAAAAGTAACATCTACCGAAATAGCGGGCTATTCAAAATAACACCTCTTATTGGAAAACCCTGTATTTTAAATAGAGGAATATTTTAAATCTAAATACCGCAGCAAATACAAACGACATTCAAATTGGCCAAATTTCAAAGCAATTCAAAGAAGACCGGGCATAAATCACACCCGGGTCAAACTAAACGAAAAATGCGAAAATGACCGTGTTTTCAGGGACATTAAATCATGGATCAAAGTGGTGAAAGTCTAAAAAAATTTTGCATGAATATTATTATGAGTAAATATTTTAACCCGAGCAGTATACGGGTCTCTTCACCGTATATCTATACCAGCGCCGTGCTGCAGCGGCGAATTGGAAAATCTTTATAAGTAAGACTGATACACATTCCACAATCCATATGGTGAATTCAAATACAGATAATAAAACACACTCCACAGTCCATAAGGTGAATTCATGTACAGATAATAAAACACACTACACAGTCCACTTGGTGAATTCAAGTACAGATAGTAAAACACACTCCACAGTCCATATGGTGAATTCAAGTACACATAATAAAACACCCCACAGTCCAATGCTGAATTCAAGTACAGATAATAAAACACTCCACAGTCCATATGGTGAATTCAAGTACACATAATAAAACACACTCCACAGTCCATATGGTGAATTCAAGTACAGATAATAAAACACACTCCACAGTCCATATGGTGAATTCAAGTACAGATAATAAAACACACTCCACAGTCCATGTGGCGAGATCAAGTACAGATAATAAAACACAGTCCACAGTCCATTTGGCGAGATCAAGTACAGATAATAAAACACACTCCACAGTCCATATGGTGAATTCAAGTACACATTATAAAATACACTCCACAGTCCAATGGTGAATTCAAGTACAGATAATAAAACACACTCCACAGTCCATATGGTGAATTCGAGTACAGATAATAAAACACACTCCACAGTCCATATGGTGAATTCAAGTACAGATAATAAAACACACTCCACAGTCCATATGGCGAGATCAAGTACAGATAATAAAACACACTCCACAGTCCATATGGTGAATTCAAGTACAGATAATAAAACACACTCCACAGTCCATATGGTGAATTCGAGTACAGATAATAAAACACACTCCACAGTCCATATGGTGAATTCAAGTACAGATAATAAAACACACTCCAGAGTCCATATGGCGAGATCAAGTACAGATAATAAAACACAGTCCACAGTCCATATGGCGAGATCAAGTACAGATAATAAAACACACTCCACAGTCCATATGGTGAATTCAAGTACACATTATAAAATACACTCCACAGTCCAATGGTGAATTCAAGTACAGATAATAAAACACACTCCACAGTCCATATGGTGAATTCGAGTACAGATAATAAAACACACTCCACAGTCCATATGGTGAATTCAAGTACAGATAATAAAACACAGTCCATATGGCGAGATCAAGTACAGATAATAAAACACAGTCCAACGGTGAATTCAAGTACAGATAATAAAATTGCCTTGCGCACTTTGCCATAAATGAACAAGAACGATAATTAAGTGTAGGTACACTCTTTCGGGACTGTTGCTAATTTATTAAGAACCTCTTGAAATTATTAGTAATCCGGATAATAATGGGATTGTAAGCCTTTTCCTGATAAATATTTAGTAAATTCGTAATATATCGGAACACGTATTCATGCACCTGCGTTTTCCTTTATAATATACAATGACGAAATGCGAAAATAACAAAATTTTTATGAACACGTGTTCTGACATCGTGTTCGACATCATATTCGGACTTTACTGAAAGTTTATAAGGAATCCTATCAATTCATTCAGCGATCCCGTTTTGATAGTGATTAAGAATAATTTGAATAGATTCTTAATAAATTGGTAATATTCAAAATTAGGAAATTTTCTCTGTGCGCTCTGCTAAAAGACCACTACTTTGCATCGAAACGTTGCTTCAAAAAGCTTTAGCCGTGTTTGTGGCTAAAGCTGAATAGCCAGATACTTCCCCACTTTCTCACCTCCTTCCCACTATCTTAAGCTTCAAATCCTCTAGTCCAAATGGCTTTAGGCAATCTTCTGCGGTATCCACTATAAAATGCCGAATCGAAACATAAACTACTTGTATTGAAATGACTTTAGCTACTCTAAGCGACCAGATATGAATAGCCAGGAATTTACATACCATATATTTTGCCTTCCCTTTCTCCTGTCTCACAGCATTCCCCGGTAGAGAGTGCAATGGTCAAATTGTGATTCCAAAGCGGTACACAGATTTTCTAAATAATGGTTGACACATTAAAATGACCGAAATTAAAATAGTTGTTACCACTTGACTAGAATTTCATGAATAGTAATTCGTACAGAATGCAATACCCGTTAATTGACCGGAACAGTCTGCTTGTTGAATACACTGTACAGGTCGTCTTGTATTAACCGCGCAATAAAGTATTATCTTTTAAAATCTTCCATCGAATATAGTACACGTGCTATTGTTTCTCTATCTGCACAGGCAGACAGAGCGATACCAACGCGTGGCGCAGTACAGCTAGTAAATAAATAAAATAAAAATGTAAATCATTTAACATGTTTCAGGATAAGACGTAGCCATTTGTAATTTGGACACCGTGTAAATATTAATTTGCCAGAGGCGATACTTGGGATGTAAATTATAACCAAAATGAAAGTTAATGTTTTGTGCAATTTTACTATCTATCGGCAACCTGCAATTTGGTGTTACAAATTAAAATATTGAACAGTTTAAAAGGGGTCATTGTCGTAAATCTATTTGGTGAATGCAAAATTACTATATAGGTGGCCGTTTAGTGTTTTAATACGTAATATAAAATATTTATTACCAACTTCTATAATAGGTATCAAAATCGAATACCAAAGCGCTGACAGTTCCATTACTAGTAGTGGAAATTTATTAAGTTGAGTTAGATATTATAGAAAAATCTGTGCATATTTCACGATGTTAGAGCTCACAGTTCGACAAACTCCAAAACAAATGTCTGCTTTACGTTATATTATGCATATATTTGTACGTGGAATACTTAATCAGATAAAATCGTTCGATAGGGTGTGTGATTTTTTGTAAATGCGATAAAAGTTTTATTCTAGGAAACCTGTGAAAGTGGGAACAGTGTTTTCTATTTATTCAATTTACTATAATCATCATTTTTTGGTAATATAGGGTATGATATTTTTTTCAAATTTCCAAAGTTGGTGAATAATTAATTATAAAATTTGCTAAATTCAGAGGCATCACAGATAAGGTAATAAGCATAGTTCAACCAATGTTTACCGATACCACTCCTTATCCAAAATAAAAATAATTCCATTATACTATTAGAGTATTTGTAACAGATCTACATTTTTTTCTCTGCACACTTTATCTATATATGTATTATTCTATGTTGTGTAAAACATTCAATCGTACATAAAATCGAAATAAATTTTTGTTAATTACAATAAACTTTCATATTTATTTTTATAATTGTGTTAACAAACTTACTTTAACTACGTTATTATACTACTATAGTTTTGTTCTATTAGGTTTTACACCCAGCCGGGCTTAGAACAGAATATATCTAGTGAGCTTTCGAAAATTATACACACAAATTTTAAGCGTGAAATAACAGTAAACTGATAAACTGAATATGAATCATTTGGGGAATTTCTCCCGGAAGGTTTATATTTATAAAACATGCATGTTATATTTATAGAATGTAGAGAAAAGTCGATATTTTGTAATGAAGTCATAAAAAACATTTTGGGGCACTTACATTGCTGAAGCTGGCTAAACCTTATGAGATAAATCACAATAATGTACGGAATTGTAAAGCTCAAAAGCCCTAATAACTTAAATAACAATAGTAATCAGGGTAACTCTCAGTCAACTCTCCCGGGTACACGTCAGCTAGTAATTCTATGAATGGGTACCTCCAAACTTGTTGCCCAGATCAATAGCATCCTATTGGTTAGTGAGTGTGTCTGTTAGTTGCTTGTGTATGTTTTGCATGTATATCGGCACATGGAATTTAATAGAAGCAACTATGGCAGGACTAATTATTTTTTTTTTAATTAATGTTTTTTTCTTTTTTAAGACAAGATTTTTTATGCATAGCACAAAGGGTAATAATTATTTTTATAAGCAATAATTATTAGCCTGAAACACTCATCCACATTGAAAAATCTCCTGATAAAAGATACATGACGCCAACGGGACGTGAACCCGTTTCGATTTCCGGTCGACAGCTCTGACCGAAAGGACACGGGTTCAAGTCCCGTTGGCGTCATGTATCTTTTATCAGGAGATTTTTCAATGTGGATGAGTGTTTCAGGCTAATAATTATTGCTTATAAAAATAATTAAGATGTTAATGATTATGTGTAATACAACCAGGTCTAACATAATTCTCCTGTCAGACAGTGTCATTAGATGCAATTGATTCATCAAACGGACAAAATTAATATATTTATTTTGGAATTTTGAGCTCTAAACTTATGTACCTAAGAAATTTGAGCTTAACTCTTTCTATATTGTTAGAGTGAATTTTATGCAAACGGGACCAAATAGGTGAATTATATTCCATTTGACTTCTGACTAATGAAATATAAAGGGTTCTCATACAATCTGAGGACTGTTCTAAGTCTGTTTAATCTGTTTAAGTCCTGCAAAGGAAGCCAAGCATCTTTAAAATCGTATTAGTTTTAGAGTTAATGGGTGCAATGAATGTCGAGTTTTCATCGAATATTACACCCAAGTCACGAATTTGTGACACTGGTATTTTTGAAATATTATTTAATGTATCGTCATGTTAGATATTACAATGAGTTTTGGAATATCGTATTACTTGGCATTTCGGAATGTTAAAAAATAACGTATTTTGTTTACACAATTGATGTAAAGTTAGTATGTAAAATTTGGCAATCGTAAACATTTCGTATTTTTTTACATACTTTTAAGTCGTCAGCAAATAGTAGGACTTCTACATCTTTAAATTGGTCAACAATGTCATTGATGATGATGAGTAATAAGAAAAATATTGGGCCGAGGTGTGACCCTTTAGGAACCCCACTTGTGTCCTCAAATATATAAGATTTTACAGAATTAATCTTTAAGCTAAGCACCCTATTGATAAGGTATCTAAAAATTCAACTCAATTATTTACCTTTGATTCCCAACAATCGGAGTTTATCTATAAGTATATATGTAGAACCTTGTCAAAATATCTACTAAAATCAGTGTATATACTGTCCACTTGTTGTTTGAGACCAAAGGATTCAGATAAGTAATTTTCATAAATCATTATCATACAAGAAGGCGGGTGAATTAATTTTAAGTTTCTGCAATTTCGTACGCATTCCTCAAACATTTCGATAATATCCATTTAGTCTTAAGAGTTTGTTATGTTTGTTTGTCAGTTTTTTGGTGATAATTTTAGGAATTTCATTAACCCTTTCTCTGCCGGAAGGTATTTGGTGTGGACCGTCATGTGGTGTTACCGGCAGGCTGCGAAATAAAATCGTCATATATGTAAAAAAGCGTGTTAACGTGCTAATTTTATACGGTCAGCCTTGTGAATTTTGCCAGCTTAGGGTCTTCAAATTCTACTTTAATGGGCCTGATTTTGTTTGAACTTTTACTACCAAGCCTGTAAATTTTAACTTCTTCAGGTTTCATAATACATTTATCAAACTTTAATAATAATGATAGTGATTGGATCATTTGTATAGCGCCGTTTTGCTGAGAAAATCACCCCAAGGGCGCAAAATGCTTTAGCTATGTTCTGTAAAATACCCAATCTGGCGTAATAAAGGTTTGCTAAATACAAACTTGCTTTACAACAAACAAATCATGTTATTTTTACTAATATCAACAAAGTTACTGGATATTGCTCTGTAACAAATTTGATAGCATTACATATCTTGCACTATTGCTATTATACATAATTTATTGAACTCCTTTGTACAATAGAACTCTCCGTGACAACTTGTATTGTACCTGCTTATATATTATTATTATTACATATTATTGTACCCCTGAACAACTTACGTTTAACATTGCGTGAATAAATAAATAAGTAAATACCCTTAAGGTTTTTTGTAAATAATATATCCAGTCAAGTCACATTGGAAGCACGTGTGTATAATGTATTTTAATCATTGAAAACAATATTAACTATCAAACGAAAATTTGAAACAGAAAAAGGCATTTTCGGACTTTCCGGTGCTTTGCTCTACCACTGAGCTAATTTGACCCTATCAACTTCTAACGGTCTTAGTAAATATTTTTGACAAGTGATTAATGTATCATTATTATTGATACAAATATATTTCTTTATTACTTATATACGAGACATGTTATACTGTATTTATTTCGACATTTTTTGCCAATGAATTTCATTGTTGAAATTTGAATTTTTTAACATCACCAGCTTCACCAGAAGTGATGAAGCATAATATCAGAAGTGACGAAACATCTTTACACAAAATAATAATGAAGGGATGGAACGGGATTTAAAAAAAATAAAATTTATTAATTTTATGTTATTTATTTTATCAAAACAAAATAAATCATTTGTTTGTAGCACCACAGTTTTTCAGTTTTATATACGCAATATACTAATATCATTTCAAAACAAATAAGTAAATTTTCTGACATAATTAACCTACTCGTAAGTAAGCATAATTTTGAATATTCGTAATTTTTGAAACTTGCAAATAATAATACTAAAATATCGATCGACTAGATTTCTTTATCAATTAAAAGTACTTAAATAACTTTAATCGACCACAATTCATTTAATTTTGGATATAAAAGATCATATTATCAAAACACATCATATTGTTATTTAATTTTACAAAAAATTGTACAACTTTGTGCTCGAAAAAAAAATGGTAACTGTTTAAAAATTGTATCATTTAGAATATTGAGAATATATTCGATTTACTAAAATCCTACGTGAGCATTTTATCTTACCTAATGCCTATAATACACAATTATTCATTTATTTCCACGTCGTTTTGTCTCATTGTGCGACTTCTATTACGACGATTTTCATTACATTCCTTATGAAAATCGTATTTTACGTTATTCGACCAATTCCGTTTAGATATATATTATTACCCAGTCCTCCCAAAACAACATAAGCCTTATTTCGTCCTGAAATTCGAAACTTACGTACAAATGGAAATTTATGGATTGCCTAAGGAAATAGAATATGGCAGTGACATATCCAAAATAATGACGGTAACGCACGAGGTGTAGAAAGAAAATCAAACGACCAGTTTCAGAAAATTTTAAATCAAATATGGTTGCACTCATTACAATTAAAAGGTTTCATACTTTTTCAAATAAGATTCCCGATGAGTTTTTTCGTAATTTTTTTTCTGGAATAAAGAATCAAACTTAATTATAAAGTCAAATTAACAACATTTACAATTGAAAAGTCTAAAACACAATACAATACAGTGGAAGTGGTAGACGCACAATTAAATATCGAAATCCCCGACTTCATTTTATGAAATTGTCTTCAAAAATATTCTCTTCAAATAATTGATTTTAAACCGTGCCTTCTTAATAGCCACTTTGGGAATCACTGCTAAACACAATACGGAACTTGTGAATCGTGGAAGCGAAAGTTATACGATAGCATTTTAAAAACACAATTGACAATGCATGTCAGCTTTTTAGATATTTGGTCTTGCTTTTAAAGTATTTAGTTATTTTCATAAATGTCAGGCTTTTTGTCATGAATTTTTCTAAAATACTGCACACCAATCGGTGTGGACAATCGTCCAACGGAACTAATTTATTGTTCGATATTTGTGTTGAAACCTTTTAGATAATATTTTACTTATGCCGATGATAAGTAATTGAAGTAAAATTATTAGATCAACACTTGGAAAGTCTCTCCCATTGCCCAGTAGTTACTTGGATTACTATTGGGCCGGTACACCCATCACTAGTACCCCCTCCACGGTAAGGAAACAGAAAACGGAATTGGACGGAGCGGAAGCGAGGCGAGCCTAGCACATCACTCGGGAAGTATCACACTCAAGTAAACAACTTCGAACAACGGGTCCGTTCCTTCACCAAGTGCGTTATAATATCCTAAGTATTATTTAATAAGTCTTCTCTCTCTATTTCTATTCGTCTTTATTCTTTCTTAGATCATCGTCACTCTCGCTGGTTTGTCTCTTAGCTCCCAGCTTCCAGGTGGAGTCATTAGGCAGGCTGGGGTAGACTTTCTCGTCCTCGTGGTCCAGGTGGTCGGAGCTAGAGGGGTCTTTGCACATCATGGGGGCCTTTTCGTCCGCGGAATAGAGTGGAGTGCTGGTACCCGAGGACCCGGCGGCTGCGAGGTCCATCTCTTTGGCGAGGCTAATGAAAAGGTTCCTGAAAAAGTTACATAAAATTATTAATTATTATTTAATATAATATTAATAAGAAGATAGAATATTCCACTTTTTTTGCAAGTGAGATGATGCTTATGATAATTTTTTTACCAAAAATCATTGAATTACATGTCACTTATTTTTTTTATAAGATACAAAAACTTTAAATATTTAATAATATAATACATTCTTTGAAAATGTGGGCCACACTAGATGCTTTACCCGTGCTGAGACCCTCATTTTACAATATATTAAAAAATAATTATAAGCAATAATTAGTCATCCGAAATACTAATACAAATTGAAAATATCTCCCGAGTAAAAATAAATGCCGCCAACGGGAATTGAACCCGTACCTTCTGATGTCCGGTCAGGTGCTCTGTAACCACTGAGCTATGTCGGCTTATTTCCAACCCGCCAAATGATTCAATATGTACTAGTACCTCAATCAAAAATTACTGCTTATTACATTTTTTTCACCTGTACCTAAACAACCAACTTTATTTTTGTGGGAAAGGTTTTGTTAGTGCTAAATTTCTCACTAGATGGCGTCGAGACATATGATATCTTCATTTTGTATTAGTGTTTCGGATGACTAATTATTGTTTATAATTATTTGTTATCCTTTATGCTATGCATAAAACCTTGTCTTATAAACGTTAGTTTATCATCAGAAAAAAAAAATATTTGACAAGTCAAAAATATTTCACCAATAAATGAAGATATCATAATAGTACGAGAGCCCACGACCAAAATTTTTGTCTTATTGCAATACGGCCAAAACCGCATCAAATCGATAGATACGATTATCCTGAACTCGAAAATACCAATATCAGACATTTTCCGCGTAGCGTTTGATCTGACCGAATTTTCGAAATTGTCAAAGAATTTTACCGAACTGCATCATAGCAATATGTCTGATTTGCAGACTGTAGTTGAATGATAGTTCTGAGATACCGGAAACATATTTTTCAGACGTTAGTGGTGTAGCGCAAACCCGTAAAATCACTTAAAAAAATTAAAAATGAGACAAAAAAATGTCTCATAGCAATACGTCTGAAAATCTTTTTTATTAGTAAATTTTGGTTATTTGATGCGAACAAAACAATTTTCAGACGGAAATGTGAACGCATTAAATTTTGAGACCGTTTTGAAAATGTTAACAAATTTTACAGATCGGTATCATAGCAATATGTCTGAAAATTGTTGGACATGATAAAATAAGTTGTCCACATATGCAAAAAATTTATATCAGACAAATTAAGTGTAGCACCTTCTCTATCAGACAACTTTTCGATACGTTTGGAGCAGCTGGCGAGTGAGCTGTATAATAGTAAGAAAGGGGCAGGAGCGTAACAAGCGCTGAGGCTGTTGAAATTAAATACTGATTGATTTGATAGTTTTGGTTTTATTTAAAGCACACTTGAGTAACTTTTACAAAAGAAATAAGTAATGACATCTGTCATCTGTCAAAGTACATATAATAGACAAGGGAGATTCTTGAATATCTATGAAGGCTGTAAATTTAAAAAAACATTTAACAGAGGCGTCGGCCAGGCGACTCCGAAACGTTATTTTCGTTTTTGGGAGTATATGCTACACTTAAAGTGTCTGAAAACAGGTTTTTGGTAATCATGGCAGCAATACGAAAAGTTGAAAAAAAAATTATCCGTATTGCTATTATACAGGTCGGCTAAATTTGTTGACATTTTCAAAAATGCGCTCAGGCTATATGCTACGCGCAAAATGTCTGAAAACAAACTTTTTCGTAATACAATTATAAAATCTATGTACATTTTCACTATCAGACGTATTGCTATAATACCGACTGTCTTTTTTTTGACACAGCAGAAATGGCCTCCCACGCAGTTGCTACACTTTCGACCGTTACTACACACCTAGTCGGGTTCAGAATCATACAATCTAACGATTTTATAGGGTTTTTGCCGTATTGCTATGAGACATGGTTTTGGTCGTGTGCTCTCGTACTATAAGTTGGTTGTTTACAGGTGAAAAAATATAATAAGCAGTAATTGTTGATTGAGGTACTAGTACCTACATATTGAATCATTTGGCGGATTGGAAATAAGCCGACATAGCTCAGTGGATACAGAGCACCTGACCGGACATCAGAAGGCACGGGTTCAATTCCCGTTGGCGACATTTATTTTTACTCGGGAGATATTTTCAATTTGTATTTGTATTTCGGATGACTAATTATTGCTTATAATTATTTGTTATCCTATATGCTATGTATAAAACCTTGTCTTATAAACGTTAGTTTATCATTATATTTTTTTTTTTATTTAAAGCTTATATGAAAATGAAATAAAATATAAAACCATAGTAAAGGCAGTATGAGGTAGGTACTATTGTATACATGGGATCCGTGGGTAAAGTGAGGAGGTGATTCTGCATGATGATAAAAGTGAAAAAGTTTATTCCATACAAATTATTTTCCCATAGAAGAAAATTTATTTTTCCAAAACAATTTCAACTTTTTTACCTAAAAACTGCTTAAAACGTCGGAGTTTTTTTTTGTAGTTTGTATAACTGTCTAGCTTGTCTAACTGGTAATTAATGACAGTTTGTGTTTGATGAAATTAGTTTTTTTGGTCAAAAATGAAGTTAGGTAGTATTTTTATGAATAATTGTCGTAAATCTGGTAGTCAAATATGTTTAATATTTGGTTTGAGTGTCATTTCTTGTTTTTTAAATATATAATAGCTTTTTTCTCCGCTCAAAACATGATTTGTTGTTGATATTGTTTCTCAGGTTTTAGAAGAATGACAGAAGAATAAGAAAGGAATAAAATATTAATTAGAGAAGAACATCGTACAAGTAAGATATTAAGAAGGCACAGGATATAAATAAGAGAATAATAAGATGAGACTAAGAGAAGAATAGGTTTCGAATACGATAAGAATAAGAGAAGAGTACGAGATGAATTAGATATACCTAAGATAGTATAAGAGGAGAGAAGAGTAATAGAATAATGAGTTAAGAATAAGAGAATAATAGAAGGAGAATAAGAAAATAATTAGAGAAAAATAAAGACAAAAGAAGTAAATTAATAAGGTAATAAGGAAAACTATATTGAAAAGCTGAGAGTAATCTTAGTTATAAGCCACTAGCAATAAGTTATAAATCTAAGTGATAAGAATTGATTAAATGCATAAATTAAGTTGTTAAGCGTCCTTGATGTGAATTTCTCACGAAAACGGCGCTATAAAAATAATCCATTAATTATTATTATTATAACGGTTGGCGAGACCAAATCTGAAGTTTCGTGGAGACTTTAATAACCTACCCCAAAGGAATGAGCGAAAAAACCTGGCATCACTATTACAATCAAATATAAAATATAGTTATTATTTTTTTTGGTAAACTAACGTTTAAGACAAGATTTTTTATGCATAGCACAAAGGGTAACAATTATTTTAATTAATTTAATTTAAAGTAATAATTATTCGCCTGAAACACTCATCCTGTAACAAGCAGTAATTGTTGAATGAAACACTAGTATATATTGAATTATTTCGCGGATAAGAGATAAGCCGCCATAGCTCAGTGGTCAGAGCTGTCGACCGGAAATCGAAGGGACACGGGTTCGAGTCCCGTTGGCGTCATGTATCTTTTATCAGGAGATTTTTCAATGTGGACGAGTGTTTCAGGCGAATAATTATTACTTGTAAAATAATAAAATATAGTGCTTACTTGAAGATGAACCCATCCATGTTCTTGGCCAGGTAGTAAAGGAAGAGCCAGTCGCCGAAGTAGCACCGGTTGGTGACAGCCAGAACATCCTTAAGCTGCAGCTTTCCAGGACTCGCGTTGGAGAACACCATCACGCTGAACTTGGCTGAGCGGGAGTGGAGCAGCACGGTGATTAGGCGCCAGATTAGAGCTGAAAATGGAAATCATATTCAAAAATGCTCACTTTAAATAATTGTTTATTTGTATTTAGTCTGCAGTAGTGCTAGCAATTGGAAAACGAATACCGCCAATAGCGAGAATTTAAAAAAATCTTTTTAGTTATTTATGTTCTAAGGCTTTTGCGTTAACCAAATCGTAATAAACTTGAATTAACTTAATAAAAATAAGAAGAGAGAAGAGAAAAAAGTGTTGATACCTGCCTAGAGTAAATATTAAACTCAACATTAAAAGAAAAGTATGTTATGAAAATCAACACATAAGGGAACTTAAGTAGATTATGAATATATTATAATAATATTAGCAAAACAAAATGTTAGAAATTTCTTGTTCAAACTTTAGTATAGAATGTAATTTAAAGCCTATGTAGCCTTTGGGCGGACAAGAAGATCAATGAAATACATAGTTTTTTTCACACGAATAAACAAAGAACAACTCTGGAAGTCTCGTATTACGATTTGGTACTCGGAACATTACTAGATTTGTTCAGACAGCCATTAACTAATTTATTGAGCCATTAACTAATTCATATAAAAGAACCAAATCACTCATGGTTCTTTTGCAAGCCAAATATTTTCAAACAATCTTTTACCTCCAAGGCTGACGATGAAGAGAAAGAGAAACCAGAACCAGAGAAAGGTGTAGATCTTCTCGTTGATGACGTTGAGCGCCATCACGCAGAGGGCGTCGTGCTTCTGGATGCTGCCACTGGGGCCGTACTTGTGGAACTGGCATTTGGTCACCTGAAAGATTCATATTCTTGATTAATGAAGCTGAACATTGGGGATGTTAAAGTGTTCATTTTAAGAAAAAAGTTACTTTGCTTTAATCAAGCAAAAAAGCTTTAAAAAAGCAATGTGGGTTTTTTCAGGTTTTGACGTGGTTTTGTCAACAACTTGTTAGTTCAGATAGTATTTACTAACCAAGACTTAAAAGTTGGCTTCAACCCTCCTAAGATGAAATAATTAACTTCGGGAACATCACACAAAAACTACTAGTCAATTAAAAAAATATATAACTGCAATGAAACAGAAAATGAATGAAATTATATTATTTATCAACAGAGTGCATGTCAAAAATTCGCTCCACTTAATAATACAAAATCTAAAGCCTACAAAACCTAATATCCATAAAATTTATCTATAAACATGTCCCCGAAGATCAGTGTAGAGAATAATCGAAGTTTGTGAAATCTTAACGCTCTAATTTTACAGAATTTACAAGTGTTTAATTCAAACTGTGAAGTGTCAGAGTGTTGTTGCCGAAATAATAACCTGTCATTCTAATCACTGTAAACATACCTGTGCGAAAATAAAAACAATTAATACATATCATCAAAGTTTGTGAAATCTTAACGCTTTAATTAACCAGGTTTACAAGTGTTTAATTCAACTGTGAAGTATCATAGTGTTATTGCCGAAATAATATCCTTTTATTCTAATCGCTGTAAACATACCTGTGCGAAAACAATATTATATTACTCTTAATTCCCGGTTAACCAAAAGCGGCTGCTAGCCCAGTGGTGAGCGAATCCGCATATAGATCCGAAGGTCCTCAGTTCGATTCCTAGTAATACTAAGTTTTCTTCCTCAATTTTTTTTTTTTCCTGCAATATTATTTAAATCATTGTGTAACAAGATATACGAGTTTAGCAGATCATCCAAATCAAGGCGCTGATTTAAAGTACGAATTATCATCAAGTACCCATAACTACTTACTGTGGCAAGTTAGCAATATTGCCTACATGTCAGCTGACAGGCGCAAATCATCGACTTATCAACTAAAGTGGTGAAGCGAATAAAAAAAAAAACACAAAAAAATACGAATTGTACAAAACCAATTACTTATATAAAAAAATCCAGTGTTCAAAAAATGAACCGTCCTAAAAAAAGACATCTGAGCACAATGATGCCCCGGATTATTGGAGAAAATAGCGTCTCAATTGAGGATGCAAACGAAACCTCATCGATTGCGTCATCCAAAGGCTCGGATGATACCGAAGTAGAATATCCTTGCACCTCAGGGGTAGATGTGCTTAATGAAGCTCAAACACATCTGACAGCTCTACAAGATGTCTTGGCAGAGAAGCAGTCGAAGGTCTCAAAAGACCAGCAGCTGAGAATTGCCAGAAACGTGTCGGAAGTTTTTAGATCCGTATCTCAGCTGTTGTTGGAGCGCGAGACCATGCGTGCTGATCTGGCTACAGTGACTGCCCAACTGAGAATGACAGAAATCAAAGTACGACACGTGAAGAGCGAAAAAAGACAACTTGAACAAAAAATTATTCAACTAGAGTCTGATCTTGGACCTGTAATGCGGAGAGTAGCGGAGGCAACGGAGGCTAGCCTCTCATTTGCTGACATCGCCCGCAAACAGCCTAATGATGCTCACCAACCCCCTCCACTTACCCAATATGGACATCGTGTCGGAGCACCAAGACCAGGCGTATGCGTATTTCCAACAGATGCAGACGCCACCAAGGATAGCGATGGTACCAAAAAAATTATCCAGGACATGATTCGGCCATCTGAACTAGGCGTTCGGGTCACGGGAATAAAAAAGATAAGAAATAAAGGTATCTTGATAAACACGGCAACCGCAGGTGAGCAACAAAAACTATTAAATGCACCCTGTTTCGACAAATCAAGCACAATTAAGGCCCGACTGCCGACCAAGCGATCTCCGAGACTAATATTTTTTGGGGTACCGAGGGACCTGACTGACGAAGAATTTTTAAGGATCGCCTTAACTGGGGTTCCCAACATTCAAGACATTGAGGGAACTATAGCGTGCTGTAAATTAAGTCACTTAGCTGGTGCTCGCACAGGAAACACTTGTCATCGTATTTATGAAATGCCAGCTATCGTCCGTAAATTACTTATTGAACAGGAGAAAGTATTTGTGAACTGGACTGTTTGCCGCGTCAGAGATTTTATTGGCCTTACTGTCTGCACTAAATGTCATATGATTGGACACTCATACAAATATTGCAGAGATACTAAACCTACATGTGGACACTGTGCACAAGAAAAACACACCCGTGAGTCGTGCCCAAATGCAGCCATCAAACCAGTTTGCGCGACATGCACCAGATTTGGTAAGCCTGCTGACCATTCAACCGGAGATAGGGACAACTGCCCAGCTTACATAGCTGCCCTCAAGAAGGACCTAGCTACAATAGACTATGGAGTGTAATATACAAGAACACAAGTGCCTAACTATCGATGACTATACTCCCATGAAGAACTGTCTGCGAATAATGTATATGAACGCCAGAAGTATACGAAACAAGTTTGACGAAATTGAGGAAAAGGTCAGAAGATTATGCGATATTGTTCATGTTCTTGTCATCACTGAAACGTGGCTTGATGTCGGAGAAGAAAAGTTCTTTTGCTTAAATGGTTTTTACAGTGCTTTTTCTTCTCGCCCAAATGAAGGAGGAGGAGGTGTGGCCATATATGTTCTGGATTCTATGAAGTGCTCTATCATTGAAAATTTTTCCAACGAAAATTCATTTTTAGGTATTAGTGTTTGCAGCAGTAATAGGAAACCAGTCAACATTTATGCCATTTATCGAAAACCTAACCCAAACAACATGCACGATTTCCTAACACATTTTGAAAAAATACTGAACAAAAGCAGACAAGATACATTAATACTCGGAGATTTCAACATTGACACTTCCATAAACACACCTTCTTCTTTAAATTTTATCAACACCTTATTAACATACAATTTCTCAATACAAAATAAATCATATCCCACGAGAGTCACTGATACAAGCAGCACTATTATAGATCACGTTATATCAAACAGACAAAACATTTCAACAACCATATCGAATATAGATGACCCGCTTAGTGACCATAATATACTAATTGTTGACTTTAAGAATAATTTAAAAAAATGGTTTAATAATAGAACTAAACCACGCTTTACTAAACCTATCATCAACAGTATGGCGGTAAAATCTTATATTGCGACTAACAAATTTGCTATCAACTCAACCAAACCCGAAGACGGTTACAAAGATTTTAATGATTATCTCAAAAATGCATTAGAAGCAGGTAAAACTACACCGAACGTAAAAACAGGAAGGCGGCAACATCTTAATACACCTTGGTTTGATTCTAAACTGAATTTTCTAATCAAGGAACGAAACCAGCTTCACAAGCAGTGGAAACAAGACCCAGGTAATATTACTCTTGCAATACGTAAAAATAAACTCAGAAACATAATAACTAATTATAGGAGAAGTCTGAAAAACAAATATTACATCAATAGCTTTCAACAAAGCCTAACTAACCCAAGAAAAACTTGGAAAACCATTAACTCAATTCTGTCTAACCGTGTACATAAACCCACCAACACAATTGAATCTCTCATCGTAAATAATTGTGAAATTAGGGAACCCCGTGAAATAGCGTTGGCATTTAATGAGTTTTTCCTGTCAGTTGGAGAAAAATTGGCAGCTGCCATTCCATCATTCCCGGATGACTGTAATACAATATATGTAGAACCAAAGGCACGACAATCCTTATATATGACTAGGACGAATAAGGATGAGGTAATAAAGGTCATCTCGAAACTTAGGTCGAATGCAGCGGCAGGAATCGATGGAGTAACACCGTGCATTCTTAAAACCTGTAAAGAAGAACTAGCGGGGCACCTAACCCAACTTATCAACTTCTCCATAGGCTCGGGAATATTTCCAAACCAGTTAAAGCTAGCAAAAATTATACCAATTTTTAAAGAAGACTGCAAGAAGTGTATTTCTAACTACCGTCCAATATCGATTTTATCGGTATTTTCAAAGGTGTTTGAGTCAATTATCAAAGATAGACTGATAAAATACATCTCTAGCAATGATATCCTTACACCACAGCAATATGGCTTTCGGAAAAACTCCAATACCCAATGTGCCACTTTCGATTTCATTTCTAACATTCAGCAGTACATAGACCAGGGCGAATATGTGGCAGCTATATTTATAGATCTGAAAAAAGCCTTTGATACGGTAGATCATGAAATACTTCTACAGAAAATGGAACATTTGGGAATAGTAGGTAAATCTTTAAATTTGCTCCGAAGTTACCTAGCTGATAGATTTTGCCTTGTCGATATCGGAGGGAACCTAAGCGGCTTTGGAAAAATCACATGTGGAGTGCCACAGGGCTCTATTCTTGGACCTCTACTTTTCTTACTATACATCAATGATATAACTAAATGTGGCATCTCGGGAAAACTTCAACTTTACGCTGATGATACTGTGATTTACTACCATTGTAAAAATCTGAAGGAACTTGAAGCTCTAATGAATAAAGATCTCGCAAAGCTGGCAAAATGGCTTCGATTAAACAAATTAAGCCTCAATGTTAAAAAAACCCATTACCTTACTTTCGGTAAAAAAGATAACATGGGTATGAATATTATTCTTGGAAATGAAAAGCTACAACATGTTCAAGTAACGAAATATTTGGGGTTACTCATAGACTCTAACCTCTCGTGGAACTCCCATGTTGAGAATGTAAAATCCAAAATTTCCCCTCTAACCGGTGTACTTTATCGACTCCAAGGTGTGCTCCCCACATCTTTACTGCGTGCAACTTATTATGCTATGATTCACTCCCACCTGAGTTATCTAGTTAGTATCTGGGGCACCATTACCAAAAAAAAAAGTTCGGAAATACAAGTAATTCAAAATAGAGCCGTACGTAATATATATAATCTGCCATGGGATACACATGTCAAAGATATATACTCACAGACACAAATACTTCCCTTTACAGTCCTTCCAAAGTATAACATCACAACTGCCATTCTACAAATAATTCAACACTCCTCACACACCAACACTAAACCAGTTTTTAATTCTGACATACACCAGCACAAAACACGATCACAAAATCAAATACATTTATCGTCATCTACTTACACGACCAAATTTGGAATTAACTCCTTACAATACATTGCACATAAACAATATAACGCATTACCTAGTAATTTAAAACTTCCGGCAACAAACAAAAAAACACTGGCAAAAGCTCTTAAAAGCTATTTCCTTAACAGTTTCATTAATGACTAACACAATCTTTCTCTAGAACTCCATAATAACATCTGCGTTTATTTATTTTAATGTATTTATTTTAATGTATTTATTTTAATGTATTTCATTTACTTGCCTTGTCCTTTCTAATGTTGTCTTTCCCGAAATGAGTTTTATAAACTCATTGGGAATAATACATTATTACTTTGTTATCATTTTGTAATGTATTATCTTGTAATAAAAAAAAAAAAAAAAAAAAAAAAAAAAAAAAAAAAAAAAAAAAATGTGGTAATAGAAGTGATAGGTATTAATGGGATGTCTTTGGGAAAGTCATATCAAAGACTAATAGTCAAGTTAAAAGATGTTTGCAATGAACAAAATATGTACGTAATAGAAGTGGGTTTAACCTTGGGGAACACCACGTCCAAAGGGTCGACCCTCGAGTTCCAGTTGTCGTGTCCGATGACCGCGGGCCCCAGGCCCCAGAATAGTCCCCCGAGGAACCGGTTCGTGATGAGCACCTGCACGATGACGTTCAGGAAATTCAGGACTTCACAGCTGATCAGCCAGTAGGACCAGGTGCTGGATGCGTGGAGCCTGGAATTTATTCAAATATAAACAATTCATTAAAAATTATATTTTATTACCAAACTATAAAAACATAAAAGTTATCTATATATATATAATTAGCGTTGCATGTATTTAGATCAAACACACTATATTACTTTCAATGACAATATATAGTATTTAGCGCCTGAACAAATCTCTTCCGATATCGATATTTTTTTGTGTAAGTGAGGAGACTTTCAAAAGGGAAATCCTATTGATTCTTGAAAGAATCTCTCTTCAATGACTCGATCTTCACCACGGTCTAATTTTTATTTTTTATTTCTTTTTTTAATATGTGTGTAAAACTTTTTACATGTATAATAATATTATTTCTAATCTATAAGAAATTTAACTAAAAAAATAATATTATTACAATTCGTCCGGACATAACTCAACTGTGCAATTTTTTCTTTTCGGGACGCTATCCAGTTTTCTCGAAGGAAAGGATCAGATTGCGGAAATGTCCTGTTTTAAAAAGAAGGGCCATCGCGACATCAAATTGAGAGCAAATATTGTTTTAACTATGGCGCCGAAAACATATACTGGAAATATATTTGATCACTTATCAGTTGTAAATACATACGAGTATATCTAAGAATAGTTACATGAGTCATCCAAATATATTATTACTTAGTATGTATTATATTTCAATACTATATATTTTCAAAGGAAACAACAATGAAAAGTCGAACGAAAATGAATAACTAAACGAAATGAATTTATGTAATATCGGTATATATCATATTGTTATCACGAACATAATGTTATGGCAGGTTTTACAATAACGCATTTCGACTTCTTCAAGAGCTATTTATATTTTATTTACTTTGATTAATTTAATAAATATCTATATACTTTTTATCGTTGAGTACGTCGCTTTCTTTGTCTATTTGTATGTACACTGATTACCGCATTCAGTCCTTCAGTAAGTATAGCCTGCATTCATTCTTCATCAGCATTCCCGTCAGTTGCAAACATACTTCCTAAATATGTAATCATTCACTAATTGATCTAAGGAACCTTCATCATCAACACGGCGTCACACCCGCGGGTTTTGGATTCTCCACTGACTGTGGACCCTCACCATTAGTCTCCAGTCCTCAGTTCTAAATATGTAATCATTCACGTGATCTAAGGAACCTTCATCATCAACATGGCGCCACACCTGGGGGTTTTGGACTCTCCACTGACTGCAGACCCTCACCATTAGTCTCCAGTCCTCAGTTCTAAATACGTAATCATTCAATTGATCTAAGGAACCTTCATCATCAACACGGCGCCACACCCGCGGGTTTTGGACTCTCCACTGACTGCGGACTTTCACCATTAGTCTTCAGTCCTCAGCTCTAAATATGTAATCATTCACTTGATCTAAGGAACCTTCATCATCAACACGGCGCCACACCCGCGGGTTTTGGACTCTCCACTGACTGCGGACTTTCACCATTAGTCTTCAGTCCTCAGCTCTAAATATGTAATCATTCACTTGATCTAAGGAACCTTCATCATCAACACGGCGCCACACCCGCGGGTTTTGGACTCTCCACTGACTGCGGACTTTCACCATTAGTCTTCAGTCCTCAGCTCTAAATATGTAATCATTCACTTGATCTAAGGAACCTTCATCATCAACACGGCGCCACACCCGCGGGTTTTGGACTCTCCACTGACTGCGGACCCTCACCATTAGTCTCCAGTCCTCAGTTCTAAATATGTAATCATTCACGTGATCTAAGGAACCTTCATCATCAACATGGCGCCACACCCGCGGGTTTTGGACTCTCCACTGACTGCGGACCCTCACCATTAGTCTCCAGTCATCAGTTCTAAATACGTAATCATTCAATTGATCTAAGGAACCTTCATCATCAACACGGCGCCACACCCGCGGGTTTTGGACTCTCCACTGACTGCGGACTTTCACCATTAGTCTTCAGTCCTCAGCTCTAAATATGTAATCATTCACTTGATCTAAGGAACCTTCATCATCAACACGGCGCCACACCCGCGGGTTTTGGACTCTCCACTGACTGCGGACTTTCACCATTAGTCTTCAGTCCTCAGCTCTAAATATGTAATCATTCACTTGATCTAAGGAACCTTCATCATCAACACGGCGCCACACCCGCGGGTTTTGGACTCTCCACTGACTGCGGACCCTCACCATTAGGCGCCAGTCCTCAGTTCTAAATATGTAATCATTCACGTGATCTAAGGAACCTTCATCATCAACACGGCGCCACACCCGCGGGTTTTGGACTCTCCACTGACTGCGGACCTTCACCATTAGTCTCCAGTCCTCAGTTCTTCTCGTCCTGTTTTAATCTTCTTCCAAGTAGTCTATCCACGTCTTCCTCGGTCTGCCGTTTTTTGTTTTACATTAACTCCACAAGGGAGGCCCCGAGGAAAATAATTTCCCTCGGGACATGTCCTGATGAGACCCATATTGTAAGAGGGAGGAAACACGGAGGCCGGCAAATCGTTCTGCAGCCGAACTGTTGAACTCAACAACGAGTAGTAGAAGCGACTCGTTCTCATGTGACAAATGCCAACGGTGTACATACGAGTATTTGGGTGCGCGTTTGGCGTGTTTCCCGACCATGCTCCGGTACTTAATGAATCAATGACGCTAGTTCTTCGAAGCATCTTACATTGTAAAACCGATAGAACAAGGACAGCATACCTACTTGACGACTGCGCTCTAAAGATTGCAAACCGTTTGTTCAGATAGGGAATTTATCAAACGGTTTCTACACACTATCAAGGATTTTATCAGATATTTTGTATTTTGTAACAGCAGGACGCACTTGTACTTTTAAAGTATCTGAGGGCCCTGATTCCACTCGTTCACCCTCAACTGGCATTCTTCTACGAGTCCAATCCATCGTAGTCATTCACAGAATTTAACACAAATGATCAATGTACTGTTTTTTTTATACCGCTAAATCAACTATCATAATTTGGACTTACTTTCATGCAATAAATAGTCTGTTGTTTATAATTCTGAATCACTGGCAATAAAACACCTCTTCTAAATTGAGAACAATATGTTTTTATTCTCAGTTTGTTTGCATTCATTGTCATCAGTTTGTCTGCGTTTGTTATCTGTGTTTAATTAAACAATGTGTCAGTTTACAGCAGTTAAATTCCAACATTTATGGAAAAACCTTTTTCACTTTGTGTAAATTACGATTATTGTTTTATAAGTAATTCTTTTATCGGTTTAATAAAACAGTAAAAAGTGTTAAGGAAATACCAATAATCGTTGTGAAATCGATAACAGAGAAAGTAAAAGGAAATTCAGAAAGATAGTGAATCGGTGAGACAATTCAATCAATTTTATAACTAATTTGTCACCGAACGAATCCGAATTTAAAATACAATGTTACCAACACATTTCATAGGAGTTATTAAAATGGCCAAGTAAATCTTTAAATAGTATAAAAAATCCGTAAATAGTAAAAACTATATCCGTGTATGTTTATTTGTGCGCTTAGTTCTTATAAACTAAGCAATGGATTTTGATAGGGTTCTCTTTGACATCATATAGAAAGTAGAGAAAAGTCGTTTGTAATCAAGTCGTAAAAAAAATATTTTCGGGCGCTTACATTGCTAAAGCTGGGTAAACCTTATGAGAACCTTCTTTTATGAACCCTGTACAACGTAATTGTATATTTTAAAAAGGCCTACAGAAAAGTCCTGCATGGTATATGTCTATCTCCTAAGGATAAGCCCTGAAACAGCCGCACGACAGCTGGAAATATAAAAATTGATATCGTTTAAAATTTCAAATGTTGTTCTTATTAGTGCCACGAGTGTTTAGATTGTGGTTTGAATGGTGGAAGAAGTCGGGGACGCCCAAGGAATACTTAACGATATTTAACGAATACTCTGCACCGGAATAAGATATCGAGTCGAATAATGTCGATGTAATATACTTTTTTAACAGTAACATTGTGGTTTACAGTAATGAATGGTGGAAGAAGTCAGAGACGCCGGAGAAAGATCCTAGAAATATCAATAACATTGCGAGACCACTAGTTATTGATATAAATCAGTTGTAAAAGAATGCTAGACTGATGAAAGCGTAGGGACATATATATTCGGAATCGGAGTTTTTACGAAAAAATCTAAATAAATCATATTAACTATTGAGCATTTGATCTGCATCGACATAAATGCAAGTTCTTACAAACGGTTGTATTCTTGGAATACCTAATCATTTTGCAATAGTTGCCAAATACTTGAATAATGAAAAGCCTCTTGAAATCAAAATCAGCTCAATTAACACGAAGTAATTATTAATTAAAGGAGAAAATTAAATTAACGTTTCTTGCGAAACACTTGTAGAAATTATCAATATGCTGACATAAAGTATTAGATTGGGGACAACGAAAATCGATAGAAAAAATTATTTGGAATTAGGTATAATAATTTTCACAGTGCAAAATTGTTGCGTTATTAAAACTTAATTCAATCGAGGTAGCCTGGAAATGTTCATGACGCATTACGTAGTTAGAAATTTAGTTTTCATGACGCAAGATTTAAAATGTTCATAACGCAGTACCTAGTTAGAAATTTAACGCCGAATAAGGGACATTTCTACTAGGGTAGGAGTATGGACTTCGATTAGTAATCCGGAGGTCACGCGTACAAATATCGAAGTGCGTAAGTAAATTTAATTTAATTAACTTAATATATAGTGAATTTGCGACAAGTTCCAGAGTGGAAGATACTCCCAGTATCGCCCTGGTTTAAGACCACCATTCAGAATAGAAACGTTTCTTGACATGGGTTAGGCCGAGTTTGGTGACCAGATTTGAATATAGGTAATTCCCTCCATCCTCTTCCCCATCACCTTCCCCTCCCCACTTAATATATTGCTTAGAAATTTTAACTTTGCATTCGAATGCGCGTGTGTTTTATACACCTATATTATATAAATGTCATCTGTGACCAGTAGCATTATTTCAAAATAAATAAAAAAAACAGTTTTGTGCTTGAAATCGAACGTTTCTAGACTCCGTTTGTCAAGCGATTTTAATGCCTATTACCTAAAATATAAGGTATACCAAGAATATATACATTTTTGGCTTGTAGCTTTCTCTTAAAGTTCGTACCTTGTGAGGAAATCGGTTCTGATGACTCCCATCTTGGCCTTTAGGGTGGCTTTTGATGGAACCACTTTTCCGTTGACGGTCATATCCTGGTCGGCGTAAGCCATGGACGCCATGTGGAGACCGTCCATCAGGGCTTGAATTCGGCCACCTGCAAAGTCTTTGTGTTACTATATTTTATTTGGTTTTATGCCCAGCCGGGATTTTACGTGGATTTTAGGAACGGAATATACCTAGTGAGCCATCGTAAATTATACACAAAAAATTTAAAGCATGAAATAACAGTAAACTGATAAACTGAATGTGAAAAAAAATTAGTGAAACGTATAAAAGTAACATAAAATAATATAAGACAAATCACAAAAAATACATTACCAACACTACTATAATTTGTAGGATTCAAAAAAGGGCCGGTATAGATTACGTTTAATTCTATAAATGGAGTAAAACAAATATATTAATAGTACTCTCAAACATGTTGCCCAGACCATGCATCCTATTGGTTAGCGAGTGTTTCTGATAGTTTGTTGTGTATGTATTTTGCAGAAGAATGTTAATTTTTGTCTTGTGTTCCTAGTCGGCTCATGGAATTTAATAGCGGCAACGATGGCAGGCCCAGGTTGTTAATGACTCTATGTAACACAAGTTATTATTATATATTCACATATGAATGAAAAGATTCTTGGAATGACTTTAGGACATGTTTAGTGACTAACATGAAATTGAAAATTTTATATAGCATGAAACCATTGTAAGGTTCTGTACGTTACAAAGACTGCGATGGGTTACTTACATAGAATCAATGCCAGGTGATGGGACGCCGAAAATAATGAGCAAGTTGGTGTCCTACAAAGGTAGACCGTGGTGGATAGACTGCGTGACATAGGATGGGAAATGACAGAGGACTTGAGGAGGCCAAATACCACCCTGTGGTGTAGCACCGTGATTATGGTAAGTGGTCTACATTTGAATAGTCAGGGATTTCTCAACCCAAGTCCATCCCCATTAAAAACGTCTAAATTATTCCGGAAAGTCTACCAGAGAAAGGTAATGAAAAGAAGGGCGATGCAAAGGAGGGTCGTGAAAAGAAAGGTCATGAAATGGAGGGTCATAAAAAGGAGGGTTGTGTAAAGTAGGGTCATGAAAATATAGATTATCAAAAGACAGGTCATGAAAAGAAGGACCGTAAAAAGGAACATCATGGAAATAAGGCCTACGAAAAGAATGCTAATAAGAAGGATTATGAAAAGAAATGTCATGAAAATAAAGATCGTGAACAGAAGGATCATGAAAATAAGGGTAACGAAAAGAAGGACCATGATAATAAGGGTCATAAAATCATGATCGTGACATGAAAATAAGCGTTATCAAAAAAAGCATCATCAAGACGGGTCACGAAAAGAAGAGTTATGAAACAAGGGACCATGAAAAGAAGGATCATGAAAAGAAGAGTTATGAAACGGGGGACCATGAAAAGAAGGATCACGTCATGAAAATAAGGATCACGAAAAGAAGTATCGTGAATAGAAGGGTCGCGAAAAGAATGGCATGAAAAGGTAAACATGAAAGTATCCATAATTGACAAAATAGTAAGTCACCTTCAACCTTCCTCCAAAGCTTGTGCGGCAGGTAGAACATGATAGCCTGTCCAAACAGCATAAAGGGCACCCACTGGTAGTAGGCGTGGTGCCTGATGTGGTCTTCATCGGACGATGGGCCTACTCCGGCGTGGGGGATGTACCCGCTGACCAGGCTGGACTCGTTGTAGTGGCGGGACTGGATAACACAAACCATTATCATAACTTTGAAATATATCCTAGACAAAAACCTGGTACATAGACCACAAGGTATTAACTAGTGCGAAGCCAGGGATAATTATAAATAAAAATAATTATCTACATAAAATTCGCAGTCACTATAATTAATACATAACATATGACCCTGTTAAAATCGCGAATATGCCCAACTATCAAGTTTGTCAGCCAATCCCTTGAAACCGAAACAAAACTCTTGACTCTTTGTTGAAACGTGCAAACGTATGTTAATAGGTTTGCACGTTTTCAGATTTCAGAACCATACATCAGATGGGCATGATGTTTATTAACATCATCGTCATCGTTTATCTATTTGAATACTGCTGAGTCATCATGAAGACGAAGAATAAGGAAGATTCACTTTATCTTGATTTCGTTATCAATAAGATTTTGTTATGTAACACCTCACAAGAGCGTATACTGGGTCTGTATAGTGCAAAGTCAGGGGAGCTATGTCGCCTCCCGGTTGGGTAGCGTTGTGAGGTAAGTTTAAATCGGGGCTGTAGGAAGGGATTTATTAATGAGGGTATTGAAGCGGCCCGCATTATATGAAGGAGGAAAAACAGATAAAGTGAAAGACATGAGATGCAGAGGAAGTTTTGGAGGAATCAAATATCACCTATGTCCCAGGTCCGGAGTGGAGGAGCCTTGTCCACCGTGGAAATTGAAGTGGGGAATACGATCCTTTGCAATGTGGAAACTAGTAAAGAAGAATCAATGAGAAGGGTTTAACTCACCACGGTGAATGTGCTGGTGAAGAAGCAGAAGGTGTTGATAACCTTCTCGGGAACCCCCTTGTCCACGATGCAGCGGATATGCTCGCCGATGTACTCCCGCGAGCTGACGAGGATCGTGCAAATGATGAGCAGCGCGAAGGTGAAGCGGTAATGCAGCCAGAACACCAGGTTGTCGATGGACGCCTTGTTCAGGTTCACTTTCATGGACTTTCCCACCACTGAGAAGGAGCTCAACATCTGCGAAAGAACAGAAGATGTACAAGATTAATAAAGGGATCATGCAGACCGAACGGACGACACACATGAACCAAAATGAACTGTTAAAAACGTGATGGCAAGCCATTTCCTAATAAAATATTAGTCCATTCAGAATATACCGGAATTCGTGTTCATGCAGCTGTGCTTTTCCTGATAATTATAAACACAAAATGAGACAATATTAGATATATCCTCAAAAGACATTCGTGTTTTACTGATAATTTGTCAGGAAATCTGTCAATTCATTATTTAAAGGCCGGCAGTTGCGTTTTTAACAGGAATACGAAGAATTTTGTCATATTTTGTCATATTTTTAATTAATTAGCAATATTTTATATAAATATGTTTTCTCCGTGCAGTTTTCCCCACGTTTTCCGATACATAGGCGCCAGTGTTATTTCCGTTCACGTGAAGAACATTTCTAAAATCTCATCAGACCAGCGCTAAGTAAAGAAGTGCAAGGCTCTCACGAAGAATTAAGGGTACCTTATTTGAAACTATGTCAATTTATTGTTTGGAGAGTCTTCGATGTCAATATTGTGTATAAAGCTGCAAGAATAAATGTAGCAAGAAAGGAAGATAGTCTCCACCAACCAACGCCAACCACCACCACACCAAGGGCCTTGTCCATAAATGATCAATGTATTTAATTCCACAGGGAAGAGATATTTGCCATTTATTTTTTTATTTATTTTATAAAATACAGTATAATTATTTAAATTTACATAGTAAGAACATATTTCAATAAAAATTAACATGTTTACCTTTACAAGAGTCTAAAACTCGTGTGTAAAGGGAAAAAAAATAAAAACTTAACATACATATGTAAATAGAAGAAAAAAAGAATCATAAAAACATATAAAGTGAAGAGATTTTAGTTTTTTTATACAATAATTTATAAAATAATATAGTGAGATATCATCGTCATTCTAATTCGTTAAATCATTTAAGATAGTGAAGTTTATTTTATTTTTAAATTTATTATAATCCGGTTCTAATCTCATCTCTGTCGTTAGTTGATTAAACCACACCACTCCAGTGTACGTGTAATAGTGTTGTGCAAAACTGGTGTGCATTAATGGAGCGCATAAGCGACCCATTGTATTTTGCCTATTGCTCTCGACACGAACCCAGAGCCATACTTTACATATGTCGTTATTTTATTGGTCAATGGTGTAAAAATTCCTAACACTCTAAAATATGAATGTATAAACTCTGTTTACAACGCAAATAAATAAAATAACATAAATACCCTGGTACCTTAATTAAACGATTCTTTCGTAATAATGGTTACTTTCGAAATTGATACCGTGACTAAACGTATTAATTTTGTTGGTAATTACATTACATTAGCTCCACACAGAAGGACTTAAGTAAAATAATTTCTCTCAGGGACTAAGTGTTCTTTGGGGATGCCATGTAGCGGGTGTTTTTAGGAACGGAATGTGAGAAAGATCCGGAAAGGAAAATGGTATGAGAGGTAGGAATCTGGGGATCAGTGTATCCAGGATTGACGGATGTTTGAATTGAAGGTCGAGAGAGTCTTCCCTCAACAAGTCTCTCCAAATCCAGCCCGCCACAAACTAGGTTCGCTCTATTTATATGGCAGACAAACTATTTCATTAATCGCTCTATTTATATGGCAGACAAACTATTACACTAATCGCTCTATTTATATGGCAGACAAACTATTTCATTAATCGCTCTATTTATATGGCAGACAAACTATTTCATTAATCGCTCTATTTATATGGCAGACAAACTATTACACTAATCGCTCTATTTATATGGCAGACAAACTATTTCATTAATCGCTCTATTTATATGGCAGACAAACTATTTCATTAATCGCTCTATTTATATGGCAGACAAACTATTACACTAATCGCTCTATTTATATGGCAGACAAACTATTTCATTAATCGCTCTATTTATATGGCACACAAACTATTATACCCATCGCTCTATTTTTATGGAGAACAAACTATTTCATTAATCGCTCTATTTATATGGCACACAAACTATTACACCCATCGCTCTATTTTTATGGAGAACAAACTATTTCATTAATCGCTCTATTTATATGGCAGACAAACTATTTCATTCATCGCTTTATTTATAAGGCAGACAAACTATAACATTCATCGCTCTATTCCACTGAAAAAAAATAGGTGGGCTTTTTCGCCAAAGTTTGTACATGCTTTTATGCTTTCCATTCCGTTACTTTTACGTTTCATTTTTAAGTTTTCACTAATAACAGATTAATAGAAGACGGGATTATTTTTCAGTAGAGACATTCTGGAACTAACTATCATAATTTTATGTTCCTACCAACAACAAATGTATTATTAGAAAGAAGAGTAACAACGTACAAAATATTTCTCAGCGGTAAAACAAAAACATTTGCACTTAGATGATAACACAAGCAAATAAATAATAACGTATTGTTTTGTTACCAATAGATGTATATTTACTTAAAACGCATTAGGAAAAAGATATCAATTCTTCGTCATTAGACAATAATTTAAGGAGTGTCTCCGACGTAAATCAATTATCGAATAGATTTTCAAGGCTGTCGTAAAACAATGATAACAATTGTCTACAATTATTTATACGTTATTAATTTGATTGCTAGCATAAACATTTGGTTTAAACTGATGATTTAGTATCTAAGTATGTCCCCCTAAATAAAATCTTTGTACTTTGGACGTGTTATATGTTTGACGTGTCTACAAACGTGTGACTAGTGATATTATTTAATAATTTATTTAGAATTAACTATATGTTACGCTCTGTCTCTTTTACTTTTTCCTGATATCGTATATCGTTATAGATACCATAAGTTCATAATGATGATGAAACAAAGTTTAATATTGGAAATTTAAGACCGATATGCTAGACTTAAGGATCATGAAACATCGCATTGTTATGTTCTTCTTTATTGCTTGGTATTTGAAATCCATATAATATGTATTTATTTCCGGGAACTTATTTTGTAATTGTATAAGAAAAAAAAACATAAAGGCAAAGTTCTTAATACTATAATGTGTCCATTTTAAATTTTCGAAGCAGTTGCGCCATTTCGCATATTTCTTTGGCCGGCTATAACAAATTTCAAAGATTTTTGTTTTGACTGAGAATTGAACCATTCTCCCAGGGGCAGACTAATAAATAATAATAATAACAATAATAATAATAATGTTTATTTCAGCTGGACAGAGCGGTGTGTGCAATGCTCTGCCTGCCATAAAAGTTTACATTTAAGTTAATACATACATAAAAAGAAAATCATTAAAGAAATAAATAAAAATAATAAAAAATAAATAAAAAATCAATACATTGATGTGCACATTAGGTCTTTATGGTGGCTTTAGAGAAATTCTCCATCTCCGGTGTAGAGGCGCTCCCTGCCACTGGGCAACGGCCTGGACAAGAGTGTTGTCCGATCTCTGGTAGCGCTGCCTCGTCCCGGCTATTCTGTGGCGCATCAAAGCAGCGAACCCATGCACCCTTCCTTCGGTGAACATCTGTGAGGCGCTGCATCGCCAGGGGAGGCCAAATAGGGCTCTGTATGCGTGGTTGTACTGTACTCGGAGTGTGTTCATGACGCCTTGTGTGTATGTCGTCCATAGCTCGCTAGTGTAGAAGCTCATACAATATGTTTGGAAAAGTTGCTTCTTCACCGGAGGACTGCATTTGTTGAATCTCCTGGCAAGCATGTTAGCTCGCACACTCAGTACTCTTCTTTGACGTTCTATGTCTTTTTTATCATTTAGGTCATCGGTAATGACATGCCCCAAATATTTGATAATATATATTTTTAATAAAATATTTAATATTTTTAATAAAATAAGTGAACACCGCTAACTGCGCTAACACCTAAGCTTAATCCGAATTGGATAGCACTGAGATTTATTTCGTATATATTAACTGCTGTAAATTTATAAAAATAATGCAATCCAATTTCAGAGAAATGCGTATTAGTCCGAGTGCACGTACGTGAGTGCCACCAAAAGTTGAAAGAATACATTGTCATCGACAACAGTGTATAGTAAATATGTAATATTTCGTCTTGGCGTTCGTCACGACCCAATCGTTTTAAAATGAATTAAGTGTAATAAGTAATTAATGCAGTGCCAAGGGGCACGGTCCACAGCGATAGCGCCATAACAGACTTCACAATTTCATCATGTATTGCATAAATTTAAACAATCACTAAAGATATAAGTAATCACCGAAATTTAGGATCATTCAAATTAAATGCATCATCCAAATAATCATAGCGTTCAAAGTACTGCTATGAGTAAGATACTGTCCCCCTCTAACGCAGTTCTGGGTATTGTTACAACACAATGATTTAGGACCTTGATCGACGCACCCCGGAAAACATGTACTAATTGGAAAATCAGGTAGACCTTGTTTGATGATAAAGCATATTATTTATTACGTTCAAATTCATACGACGAAATTAGAGATGTATTATTATATTTTTTTAATCTGTTGAAACTGTCTTTTACTCCGGTTCAATGAAATCTAGAACTACAGCTTTGAATAATATAATAATAAAATGGTAAAGCTGTGGCTAATGTATGAAAATTTCATGTATCCTTGAATTTTTTTGATGTATCTACCTATATGTATAACATGTTTTTAGTAGAATGTTTAATTGGTGGAACCTACAGACAAGCTGCCATATGACAGCTTTGTGGGACTACCTTAAATTTGTACAAAAATTGTTTCTATTTACTTAATAAATTAAAAAATTTAAGTTATTTAATTTTAAAATTGAATGTGTGATTTGGAAAATACTATCCGTGATATTCCCATTGTAAGATTCGTATTTTTTACACTGTTATTTCATAGAGAGTTCATACGCTCTATTGTTCTGTAAAACCCCCGTGCACCTATAGACAAATAAATAATAATTGATAACTGCATTAGGATGCAGAATAATATCGATTTTATCGACAGGAATTGTAATCTAAACAAGCAGGAAGATTAAAATATTAATTTAATTTGGAGCTGAAGTCTCCGGTGTTGGTGTGAAATCAGATGCAGATTTCAATCATTAATCGACAACACTTTATTGTATCTAACTGCACTAATGGACCCATATATTACGTCAAAAGCTTTTTCCTCCACAAATCTTCTATTTTCTTCTCCAAATAATGTCAATGCTTGCTTTGTTGTCCTGTTTTTTCATTATAAACGGAAAAACAGAGAAAACATAACAACATGTCAGACTATTGTGAGAAGTATTAAATTCCGGATATAAATTCCCATGCGTATACTTTGCGACCTATTTATTTTTCTGTCTCTTTGTCCGTATCATGTTTTATTTGGAGTTGTTCTTAGTTCTTAAACATGCTGGTATACGTAGCTTATTATGATTGATTAAATATTGTAAGAAGTTTCAGAATCTGTTACAAAGCAGTTTTTTAATCGTAATGAAAATGTTCCAATGGGTTTAGTTTTTAGACACCCGTTCGGTTAGTTTGTTGTTTATTAGTGTGTAGTGTACAAGGACATTTCGAAGCCATAGGAAGATTTGCGGTGGAAACAATCATGTGAGTTATGTTTATGACTTGTTCCAAAGCAATACATATTATGTTAACCTTATCTGCTATCTGTTATCTGCTAATAGTGCATCGGGTTATTAACGCATATCGTTCATACGTTCAGACCATGTTACTAAACTAGGTAATGTCATGTTGCTTGCTTGTTAGATTTTAGCTTTCTAAATCCGCTTCTAACAAAAGAATCTAACAACTTTTTTCTAGATCTGAAATTCAATTTTAATGTGAATGCCGCACAAGAGTACCAACTGCTCCCAACCATCTGAAGCAACTGAGATATGGCATCCCCAATTGGAGTATTGTGAGAGGCTGAATAAAGTGAAGAACTTGGCTATTCGAATCTGGTCACCAAACACGGTTAAAGCCATTTCAAGCAACGTTTCAATTCTGAATGGTAGTCTTACATCAGAACGATATTGAGATTATCGCCCACCCTGGAACGTGCCGTAGATAGAACGTATTATTTTAAATAAATAAAATATGAAATAGCATAAATTAATCAAATAAAGGTGCTGGGATTTGACACGCGACTTCCGGATGACTAGTCGAGAGCCTTACCCCTCGATCACGGAGGCTGCCAAATGGCAAAAACCAATGTGTCCCAAGACCGGGATATACCTATAGGTCACCCAAGTAGTTGGCCACGTTTGGTGACTTAGAAGGGATGCCCTGGTTCATCGGGTGAAGTGTGTTGAGATCTTGGCGGCAGATGCTCCTGCCCAACAACTGAATGGCGGGAGGCTCTTCGACCTCTCCAGCTGGTCTCTCTCGAGCCATGCACTGCGTCGGATGGATGTATGGATTCATACGTCCGTCATTTCTGGACACACTAACCCCTAGATTCATTCCCATATCTTTCTCTTCTTTATTTCCATAAAAATACCCTCCACTCAATATAAACAAAGATGACATATGGCATCCTGTGTGTAATGTAAAATATAAAAAAAATTACGGAAATAATAATTATTTAAAAAAAATTCAAAACCATTAATATTAGAATCGATAAAAAAATCAATCGACCGGTTGCGAATCCTTGTTACATTACAACAAGTTGCCACGTCATGTTAAAATAAACCTGTGCTATCTCAACTAAAACCATCCAGACGAAGGTTGTACAACTCAAGTTATACAACCTTCATATATACAATATAATGTTGAAATTTAAAAAAATATAAAAACACATTGACCCATTTAGCTCCGATAGCACAAGAACCTCTTCAACGTTAATCATTTAAGATTATTAGAGTTTTTCAAAGTTAATTAATCTGAAAGATAATAAAAAATAGTAACTTCTAGAGTATTCTAGACGAACAATCATAGTTCACACACACTTTTATAAATCTAAATACCATTGTCGTTCGAATTCTACGTGTAAGATTACAAACAACGTATCAATGTACGTGACATACAAAATGTTCTTCAAAACAGACGTGACTGCATAACATAACATAACATACATCTTCAAGATATAATTATACTTGAGAAAAAACACCTGTTTAAAGTTTGAGATGGGATTAGTTACCCCGGATGAGATAAAATCCGTTATCAAACATACTGAAAATTTGTATAATTAAATTAAAATTTTACTTCGTGGATCTCTGTTTACTAATCATTATCGTTCAAATTGAATGTAACTTCTACGGATATTTGAATAAACTTCACAGATTCCGTTTAGACCACCATAGACATTCAAATTGACAGACTTGCCCTATCATGAAATCTGGGTATCATTTCGACAAGCTGAAGGCTAACCACGTGATCATATTTTTGGCACCAGGAGGGATCGAGAATGGTTTAAAAAATCTAAAACATCAATTAATAAAGTTTGAAAAGTAAAGTAAGTCAAAGGTTTGGGGCGCCGTCCATAGTGGGACTTCTCTGCGCAGGATCTAAATGTTCGTTCGTGCGTAAATTATGACACATTTGTAAAATTTTCTAAAAAGTATTTTGGAAACAGCACGAACTTTTGTTTACTCATTTTGGGATACGTAGATAGGTTTTACACAGTCAGCAATTTGGGCGCCATTGTAAAAAAGGACTAGTAATCGTAAGCGGACCGAATTACAATGCGAATTGTCTGTATACTGTGAGATTCAATTATTGAAAAGTCACCGAAAGTGGAACGGTCACGCCACCTTCGCGCAAGTTGATTAGTTTCCCTTTCCCTAATTGGCTCGTCCGTCAATTTGGATGTCTACGCTACAGACGATTTTTTTTCAGTTGCCATTGATTGAAATGAATTATTTTCTTCCTAAAAACACTATGACAAATAGTCATTTCGTCTACAAATGAAGCACTAAATAGGCTCTGAAATACGTATTTTATTATTCGTATGTCATCAATCTGAGAATGCGACAATAATTGCAACATTTGAAAAGGTAGATTTCGCAACAATCGGCAATTCAAAAATAAATTACAGGTATACATTTTTCTAATGAAGCCGCTTTTATTTCTGTAATATTTTTTTTAAAATTATTTTTATAGTACCCATAAGAAATTTCGATAGTCACAATCGTCAAATAAATATTTTGTTATGAATAATCTTGGTGATTTCCAATAAAGCAATAAACTTTCATATGTTTATTGGTTTTTGAATTGCTTGTTTTGATAGATAGTAATAAGTATGTGGTTTTCTTCTAAAAGGAGCAACGTCGGTTTTTCAAATATCTCTAGGCCTGTTGGAATTTGGTCTGTTTAGATGTTTCAATTTTAAGAAAAGCGATTTTCTTAGTCTAAATTTGGCCTCAGAAAAAGGAAAATTCTTTCTCAAAATTAAAAATTTCTTTTAGAACTTTAAAGAAAACACAATTTTGTGGCGAAATCGAAAAAAATAAATATTGGAAAACTGACATTTGCGGTTCTAGAAGCAAGTCATAGAATAAATGTCGGAAAATGACCCTACAATCAAGCATCATCTCTGTGTCTGTATAGTGTGTACCAACGTGGAGTTACTGATAAAAGGGACATGATTATTAGTTAAGATTTGAGATATTCATCTGCCATGATTTATAAAAAGGAAAATGAAAACATATCTTTTTAGAAAAGGCTACCAGCTTTAACAAAATATGAAGCGCCGTTTATCACAAAATGGCGCTATAAAGTTGGCATTTCCGTACATTACAACTCTCTATGTATAATAATATTTTTATTCCAGGATTTGGGGAGGTTAGTGCAATCTGACAAGTTCCATTCACATTGATTTTAAGTCTGTAAGTGAAAATGTTTTTCAGTAAATATGTCATATAGGATAAAGGAAGGATGTTCCATTATGTTGCAGGATATTCCATACACATAAATATCGTTTTCGACACCTTGATTAAGAGTCGTCCTAATCTGAGCTTTAATCTGGGAATGAGGATCAGCCGCGTTTTTCAGGATTCGTCAATTCTGTGAACGAACTGTTTTTTACAAAAAATAGCCAACTCCGTGATATAAGGCTTAAATTAATGAATCACTCAAATAATTCAATTAAGAGAGCCCATCAGACAAAACCACACATTAAACATCCCTCAATGCAACACTAACTCAAACAAAGCACATTCATTCTCCGCGCTGCATACATGATTATCATTTCATACAGTGAATTCGACATATTTAACGCATTTTCAAACCTAAAATCAATAAAAAAGATTCGAACAATACATATAATCTACGCAGACTAGATCCATCCCATCCCCATAGGCAAATGTAACTTTAATCTGAATTATCACAACATAAAGTTGTATCGTTTTTTTCACATTAAAATCTGATAATTTGGGTTAGTAATATAAAAAATACATATTTATATTAAATTCATTTAAAAAAAACTTTACATTTACAAAACTAAGATATATAAGTAAAAAAACCTCTGTGATTGCATTATGCATTACATTACAAAATGTTATAACTATTAGTTTTCCGAAAATAAAAATTCGGGTTCGAATTCTCAGTCTCGCCCTAATTTTTTTCATATCGTTTGAATATTATTAATATTGTTTCGGTTAACGATTTTACAATACAATTTACAAAAGATTAAAAAAGTAAATAAAAATAATTTATTGTTATTATCTGGGTTGGTTGATTGGAAGAAGATTCCATTTGATATTTAGCAGCTCACTTAAACTCATATTACCTGTACAATGTTTAATAAATCCAATTAATTAATTGTTGAGCAACAATTCTCGCTTATAAAATGACTAGGGTAGAAGTAGTTTTTCAAGAATTATCGTGTTATTTGTAAGCCGGAAAATTTTATTGTTTTAAAAAAAAGTTATAACATTTTGTCAATAATTAATAAACATCACGCATTTTAATCACGTCACTTTCATTACCACAATTATAACGATATCTTCCTGTTTTTACAAGACGAGTATTGTAATACCATAAAAACCGCATGATTCAATAGAAACTTGCATGAATGTAATAGTGTGTCATTTTAATTAGATAATTTGTAAGTTTGACTAGAAAAACACGTTTGATCCAATCTATCTATTTAAATAATGAAGAATGTCTGTGGTGGGGTAACGAACACCGGCGAACACCGGGCGAACACCGGGCAAACACCGGGCGAACACCGGGCGAACACCGGGCGAACACCGGGCGGACACCGGGTGAACATCGGGTGAAGACGGGGTGAACACCGGGCGACCACCGGGCGAACATCGGGTCGGCGGCGTTTGTTCGATATTTATACAAATCTATTTGTAGATTTATTCCGAGATAGATTAAATTTTGCACACTTGACCTTCAAAACATGAGGAAGGTTACTGTCTTATATTTTGAAAGGCGCATAGCCCGGAGACTTCAGCCAGTATCAAATAGCAAAAAATGTGAATAGCCATTTTAACATTGCGTATTATATAGATACTCGTACTTCCTTTTTATTCACCTCGATACATTTCACTCCATTCCGTGTGCATCACTTCGACCATGGAGGAAATCCTCCAAGATATTATATTATACGAAGCAGCTAAAGCCATTTGTGACCTCAAGGCCAAATAATTATTTTCAATAATTATCATTAACTCACAAATAAATGCCAAAGTTGCCTCCAAAATCACAAAAAATCCAATTCATGATTATTATTCATTATTGGCCTGTAGGTACATATCAGTGTTCGAATTCTTTATTAGCCTGTGGGTACATATCGTTGTTAGAATTCTTTATTGGCCTGTACCTACATATCATTAATAGATTTCTTTATTGGCCTGTAGGTACATATCATTATTAGAATTCTTTATTGGCCTGTAGGTACATATCATTACTATAATTCATTATTGGCCTGTAGGTACATATCATTATTAAAAAACAAACAAAAAGCTTACATCCGCAGTCGTTACTTGATATTTGCTTTGCCTTTGGATTAAACAGAAGTTATTCAGTTTCGTTATTTTTACCACACGCGCTACATAATTTAACTATAAATGCGTAGAATAATGGACAAACAATCGTCTAATTATTAATCGAACCTAATTATTTATCAAGTGTTCTTGATAAATAATTAAGTGGATACTTAAATTATAACAATCGTCACACAGATGTACATCTAAATAATTTATTAATTATGATGTAATTACTTGTATTAATACAGTATGTTGAAGGCTTAATACTTGGACAATGAAAATTAAAAGATTATGACTTTTGACGTAATTATTAAATATTTGTTACATCAGAAGATTAAATACCTGAGTCGGGCCATATCAAGAGTCAGAATAATAGAAGAGTATGTATGAGACGATGTATGAATGTGAATGAACCAAGGAGTGTGTGCCGATACAGAGTTGTTGAGTTATAAAGTATAATTATTATTTAACTAATTATCGATTTACTTATCAAAATAAAGATAAAACGCCATATTTTTTTTTTTAATTTATGGAAATATTATTTTCGTTCAAGCATCAATAGTTTTTAAGCGTCTTTCAATTAATGGATTCTGAAAATAATATAAATAAACACGAATAAAATCATTTGCGAAGCCGGGTATTAAAACCAGAACATAAAATAATATACATTATGAAAGAAACTAACTAACTCACCATCACGCCGTTTTCCGAAGGGGTAGGCAGAGAGGACGGACCGCCAAGCAACTCGCTCTTGGCACATAATCCTTGCCTCATTCACATTCATACATCCTCTCATACATATTCTTCTATTATTCTGACTCTTGACATGGCCCGACTCAAATCTTCCTCTCTTTTTTTAGTTTTCTCTTAGTGAATAATCACATTCCTCTTGACAACAACGAGCTTAAACCTTTGCATATAGAAAGAAAGGGCCTTAGATTAAATTTACTTGAATAATTAGCAAACCAATAAAGGAACCAATGACCCTAATATTACATTAATTAATAAAGTAAGGAAAATTGTTTACTCCCCACTTCCAAGTATGTTCTCAAAACCAAAACAACACATTTAAATAAGTTAATAGCAATCACGTCATTATTAAATAATTGAGATTACATAATTTTAGGGAAAAATGACCTCAAATTACCCCACAGAATAAGAAATCTATTGTCACAATCAGTAAATCGGTTTAATCGGTAATAAATCATTTTAGACATCATAAAATTTTAATTGGGATTAGGTAACACAGAATTATATAAATAAGTCGTCTAAACGAAAATGGCATTGAAAGCCGAAACAGCTGTAACAATAACAAAAATCAAAATACTTGCAGAATTATTTATTTATACTTTTTCTACTTCCGATTTTATGTCCAGGTTAAATCTTCCCCATAGGAAAAACTAAACCCTTCCACTCACTTTTCCACAAATGATCATCTAGTCAATCAACATTATGCAAGTGCATTATATAAGCAAAATAAATACAAAACAATACAAGAACAACACGTCAACTCACCAGAGATCAAATGGGAAAATAATTCACTCCAGATATTTTCATATCAGAGGGTTCGGCTCGGTAGAACTTCTAACAGGGCCTATTAATCCTACTGATCCCTCAACATAAATATTTAAAAAACCTTTCGTTATCCTACATGTTTTCAAAATGACATAATAATTATTTCATAATGACATAATTTAATAATAATATTATTATTAAATTTTATTTTCATTAAATTAAAAAAATAATAATAAGCCAATTATTTTGCATGACGAACGACTTTATGGAAAAAGTTGTGCATATTGGCAGCTTATCTGATACCTTGGAGGTAACACTAAAAGATGTGCATACTGGCAGCTTATCCGATACATTGGAGGCCACACTAAAAGTTGTGCATTTTGGCAGCTTGTCTGATACCTTGGAGGCAACACTAAAAGTTGTGCACACTGGCAGCTTATCCGATGCATTGGAGGCCACACTAAAAGTTGTGCATATTGGCAGCTTATGATACCTTGGAGGCAACACTAAAAGTTGTGCACACTGGCAGATTATCCGATACATTGGAGGCCACACTAAAAGTTGTGCATATTGGCAGCTTGTCTGATACCTTGGAGGCAACACTAAAAGTTTTGCACACTGGCAGCTTATCCTATACATTGAAGGCCACACTAAAAATTGTGCATATTGATAGCTTATCCGATACCTTGGAGGCAACACTAAAAGTTGTGCATACTGGCAGCTTATCCGATACATTGGAGGCCACACTAAAAGTTGTGCATATTGGCAGCTTATCTGATACCTTGGAGGCAACACTAAAAGTTGTGCATACTGGCAGCTTATCCGATACATTGGAGGCCACACTAAAAGTTGTGCATTTTGGCAGCTTGTCTGATACCTTGGAGGCAACACTAAAAGTTGTGCACACTGGCAGCTTATCCGATGCATTGGAGGCCACACAAAAAGTTGTGCATATTGGCAGCTTATGATACCTTGGAGGCAACACTAAAAGTTGTGCACACTGGCAGATTATCCGATACATTGGAGGCCACACTAAAAGTTGTGCATATTGGCAGCTTATCTGATACCTTGGAGGCAACACTAAAAGTTGTGCATTTTGGCAGCTTGTCTGATACCTTGGAGGCAACACTAAAAGTTTTGCACACTGGAAGCTTATCCGATAAATTGGAGGCCACACTAAAAGTTGTGCATATTGGCAGCTTATCTGATACCTTGGAGGCAACACTAAAAGTTATGCACACTGGCAGCTTATCCGATACATTGGAGGCCACACTAAAAGTTGTGCATATTGGCAGCTTATCTGATACCTTGGAGGCAACACTAAAAGTTGTGCATACTGGCAGCTTATCCGATACATTGGAGGCCACACTAAGAGTTGTGCATATTGGCAGCTTATCTGATACCTTGGAGGCAACACTAAAAGTTGTGCACACTGGCAGCTTATCCGATACATTGGAGGCCACACTAAAAATTGTGCATATTGATAGCTTATCCGATACCTTGGAGGCAACACTAAAAGTTGTGCATACTGGCAGCTTATCCGATACATTGGAGGCCACACTAAAAGTTGTGCATACTGACAGATTATCCGATACATTGGAGGCCACACTAAAAATTGTGCATATTGATAGCTTATCCGATACCTTGGAGGCAACACTATAAGTTGTGCATACTGGCAGCTTATCCGATACATTGGAGGCCACACTAAGAGTTGTGCATATTGGCAGCTTATCTGATACCTTGGAGGCAACACTAAAAGTTGTGCACACTGGCAGCTTATCCGATACATTGGAGGCCACACTAAAAATTGTGCATATTGATAGCTTATCCGATACCTTGGAGGCAACACTAAAAGTTGTGCATACTGGCAGCTTATCCGATACATTGGAGGCCACACTAAAAGTTGTGCATACTGGCAGATTATCCGATACATTGGAGGCCACACTAAAAATTGTGCATATTGATAGCTTATCCGATACCTTGGAGGCAACACTAAAAGTTGTGCATATTGGCAGCTTATCCGATACATTGGAGGCCACACTAAAAGTTGCGGCTTTTTTCTACCGGCTGTCGGAATAATATTCAGACCGTGCTCGCAAATATCGCAATCTGACCATAGATTACGGGTTTATATTGGGCTTTATCGATCGTACGTGTCGATGACTTGAACGACTTGTCGATGTGGTGAAGTTTGTCCAGGTCTTGGCAGCGAATGCTGCTCATCTCTGTTTGTCTGCCCATCAGCTGCGTGGCGGGTCAAATCGGGAGAGGCCGGTTAAGGGATACCCTTTGACCTCTCCAAACGGAGTCTCTCGACCCATAGCTTTTCACCACAGTGGAAGGAATGGATTCACACATCCTGGACATACTGACCAGCATCTGATCAAGAGGACTTGTCTAGGATCTAGGACTCAACTGGAGTATTCTTCCCGACCTCCGGGTGTCCTCAAGTAACTAAGTCCCAACGAAATACATCTGTTAACCTCATTTACAGTCTGATCCATTCAACAGAAGTTAGTTTAAATTAAGGTCATTGACTTTTACGAAAATTATAATATCCTGTCTACCATGATTTTACAATTTTTATAACAGAAAATAAAATGAACAATCATTGGATAGGTAATTTTTATCGGGCCGTTTATGTGAAAATTCTCCCAAGGGTGCTTTACAAATATTACTTGCTGGGATTTATCTTAATATGAAAAAGATAATTTATAATATATATGAGGGTAGCTATACCGATTTGACAGATTTGATGTCGGCAATTTAAAAATCTCTACTGCTGTGCAACAGAAAGGCCAAAGAAATTTAATGTAATGTGTTCAAGAAAGAACTTTAAAATATTTTGTTGAACTTCCTTCTGGCACACAAACACGCCAGCAATATTATGATTCTCTTGGTTTTGATTCTAATACATATATTTTTGTTAATGCCTTGTATTGTTGGATTTCATGTTGAAGTTTTTTAAAAAAATATTATATATTCCCCGTGTCCGTTGTTCCAATGTAGGCGCCAGTCTGATTTAATTAGGTAATAAATACTCTGAAATTGATCACGAAATTCTGTTATCATATAAAAGATGCTTTGTTCATTATTTAACTGTCAATATATAAGTAATTAAGCACACATTATTGATTACATTATCGTCACCTTGATAATTAATAATCATTTATAACTAATCTCCACACTAAACCTTTATACTTTACACTTTACACTTAACTTTATAATTAACCTTTACACTTTATACCGGATATTATACTTTATACTTTACACTTAAATTTATATTTAGCCTTTACACTTTATACCGTATATTATACTTTAAACTGTATGCTGTATACTTCATACCTCATACGTTTTAACTTTATATTTAGCATTTACACTTTATACCGTATATTATACTTTAAACTGTATGCTGTATACTTTATACCTCTTACGTTTTAACTTTATATTTAGCCTTTTCACTTTATACCGTATATTATACTTTAAACTGTATGCTGTATACTTAACACCGCATACGTTTTAACTTTCTTGAACGAATGATATATTTGATTGGCCTGTCTGGGCCCTTGGAATCTACAGGTGCTATGAAATGGCAACAGCAGTTTTCTTTCAAATCTCTTGATTTTTGGTTCAGTGGAAAAAAAATTGTTCAAAATTTAATTTTTTTCAGATGCAGTTTCAGTTGAGAAAATCACTTTATTTCGGCCGATGAAAATGAATTTATATGAATATTTCGCACCTAATTTAAAAATGAAATTTGTGTATTGATCTGGTCTTTTAGTACTGTACTGTAAATTGGAGTTTTATGTAGGTATTTGGTGTAAAACTTAGAAATCGAAAGACATTTATTCAATTCTGATAATATTAAGCGTACTAATTTCAGCTGTCAGTGAATGCATCATTTGGTATTCCTGAGTAAAGCGTGGAATTATTGAAGATCAATGAACTTTTAATTTTGAAAATTCGAACTGATGAGTGTAGATCAAATTGGACAGGCGATAAAGTTGGTGCTAAACTTATTTTATTTATTTATTCATGGGACAAGTAACTTGAAATATTCACGTATGTAAAGGTTCAATTCAAGTTCTGACATTATTTCAGTTTGGTGAAACTACTGGCCGACGATAATATAATAAATTTTATAAATGAATTGGTATTGACAATATTGTTGCGGTAAAAACTATTTTTATTTCGTGTGACTTTATTGGGAACATGAAATGAAAACAATTGCAATAATTGTTGTCAATAGGGGAAATAATGATTTTAAAAACAACAAATACCAATCTACAAAGTATATTTAGATATTCTATCTGTATATCTTTGGTTTAAATGTTTGATAGATACCGTATTTTTTTTATATTTACTAACATTTGAAAGGTTAATTTCTTCCTTTGGGATAATCCTGAGGCAAATATTTTTTTTATAAATACTTTCAGTTTCACAAATCCTTCAATTATAATATCCCGTGATTTTTCACGGTCCTGCGATAGTGTTAATAATAATTGTTTAACTAATTACAGAAGGTGTCTTATGTATTCTCCTCTCAATTCTTTTTTTCCATTTTTTAACTATAACTATAGATAAGAATTAATATATTTTCGGTGTCTCACTACAATAATAAAATTTTTGCAGATATTTTGGAAATTCTAGGCCAAAACAAATTTTTAGGTTGTAACTTTATGTCAATCACGGACTTTTATGTATTCAATTAAGGTGATTTTTTCATTGCGATTGCTTCGTTCCTTTCCAATAAGTCGTGGTTCAGCTCTGCAGTTTGGTTCGCGTGTTTATACGCGCCCTAATGGTACGTATACATTTGCGTTTTGGTAAGCCGATCCATGAATTACGGGAATATTCCCATGAGTTAAGGTTCAGCTCGGCAGTTCGGCTCGCGTACGTATACGTAGCATTACGTAAACAAAAAACTGGCGCTATAGACTAATAAAAGATAATAACTACAGACTAATAACTTATAAGACAATCACCGAATGGCTAAAGATAACGAGGACATTATGAAAAATAACTTTTTATGCATTGCTAATAGAACTGACATGCATTTTCATTTCACATTATTTTATTTATTTATTTTATCTAATAGCAGTATTTTTAACCATATGTCTAAGAATTTCCTTTTCATCCTATTTTACACACTGCATACTTATACATTAATTACACACTACATACATTAATTCTTCACTAGTATATTTAAGGCGATGCACTACGTCGTGTAATATTTTAAATCGAGCCGCTATCAATAACACCCCTTACGTAGATGGCGATAAGGTTTAAATTCCCGCTTAACACCATCCGCCTGTCTTGATTTATAAAAGAAAAAAACATGGCCAAAAAGTGCCTTTTATTTTATTTTGTGGATGTTCAGCCATTAATATTTAATTTTTTTCCGATCATTTTATATATAACCTAATTTCCCAAATTACACAATAAAATTATAACCGAAAATGGGTTCGTAAGTAGGAGATTTTGAATTTTAAAGCAGTTTTCATAGGCTTTATAATTTTTTTTTCTGGGCATATAAAAAGACTTGTCTAAAAAATATTCGATTGTTTCAAAGGCCAATATGTATTCTACGCGCAGTATTTAATTAAAGCATCTGAAACATTTCTAGGCGACCAAATTTTCAAACAAAAAACACATGATTTTGCATTACTACGTAGTGCATCGCCTTAACACTACCTAATCTGTCAATAACATTACAATTAAATATTTTTATATTTACCTCAGAACAAGTTAAATCTAGTGTGGTATATATTGTAAAGCATTAATGCAAATCAAACAGAAACTTAATTATGTTACCTACTAATATTGTTTGATTTTTTTTTGTATGATACTGTAAAAATTATATTTCAAGCATTGAACTGAACTGAATTATAAAAGAAATTAATTAGTTTCGGGCGAAACTGGCTGATAACTAGTGACTACTGGAAGGTCATCGTTATGCATCTAACTGTATTATAAATTTCCTATTTAAAATCAATTATAATATGTAAGTATTCAAAATTTTCAGCTGACACAGTTCGTGAATGATTTCAGTTTATTTTTTATTTTATTTTATTAGGAACATTAACAGGTTTATAACATAACATGCATAGAGAGAGAGAAAAAATAAGTAAAAGAATTAGGTTACAACCCAATAACCAATGTTCACATCATGCAATAAAGATAAAGAAGGTTAAAAAGCAATAAACAAATAAAGAAAACAAAGAAGTTTACTGAAAGATCTTAATTTATTTAAGATATGAGACACCGAATGAAATGGCTTCAGCTATGTTTGGCCATATTCCATATCGCTTTCCCTGTTTCGACAACGTGACTAGAAACTTGAAACTGGCAAACATAAAACTGTTATAGATACGCCTGTCACTAAAAATGCACATAAAAGACAATATAGTGTATTTTAATTCTGTGATAAGCGACCCCAGAGATAAATAGTATATTATATGTCAAGAGAAGTGGCCATAAGAAAGTATGTAATATTCGCATTGTTATCAGAAAGAAAATTCAGCACAAAACTGGTGCTGAATTCAATTATAATTATTATGTTTATTTTAATAGTTTGTCCTCGTGTGTGTGTATTTTTTCCCGTGTTTCACGAAAAATACCGGCGAATTTCTTTATAAACAACGTTGATCGTCATTGTTTCCATTATTACCTGGAAAAACTATAGACTGTGACTCTTACATAGACAGGTGGAAACGCTGTGCTTGTTCTACCGGTAGTTCAATGGAAGATACTGGAACAATGACCATTTGGCGCTGGAATGCATGCTGTTGGGAGATACGCCAGACAAATGATATGTATAACAAGAGAATTGGTCGTTTTTTAACAATTGTTCACAGCTCGGCTGAGGAAAGATTGGTTAGCTCTTATGCTGCGTATAGAAATGAGAAAAAACGCACGAGCTGAACAAAGATTTACGGGAAAAGGACGAAGCATTTACGGTTTCGCGCCACTTACGGTTGCTTCGGTCCTTTCCCATAAGTCGTGGTTCAGCTCGGCAGTTCGGCACGCGTGTTTATCCGCATTCTTATATTCCTACCCCCTATAACCACCCTATAACCACCACCCCCTACAACCAGCCTACAACCTTCAATATGAGTTCATATCTTCAGCGCGGAGTGAATACAAATAAAACAATTAGGTACTGTATTATTTGTCAAAAACAGATAAACAGTTTATCAAATAAATTCCTTAAATATAAATAAAGACCGTATTTAAACCAAATTATAAAATTAGATTAATTTTTGTAATGATTAACAGATCTTATAGCCGATAAGATTATATAGTGCGAAATCTATGTTTTTTAACATATCAAAGGATCAGGCAATAATTGACATGCACGGCGCACGCACACGCACGGCGAGACATTCTCAGAAACACCCTGGTATAGCGCAGTAGTTGCTTGAATTTATATTAGTTACTACCCTCTCCAGACCCCTACCACTATAATGTCTCGTTTCGCGTCTTCTGACTCCTGCACAAAAGCCGACACAGGAACTAAGCAAGCGAAGGAATCGCAATCGCAAAACAAGGAACTGTATTCTCTCACTCCATTTACTTCGGAACAGACAAACAAAAATATATAAATACAATAATACTAATATTAGTTGTTACTTAAACATCAATTTTAGATTGCTGAAAATTAATGTCCAATAAGAACAAACTTCCATTTTCCAAACGTCAAAAAAACTGGAAAAACGGACTCACGTGATCGGAAAACCACGTGAATTATATTTTCATTTTGTCATTCTGTTTACGTATCTGTCAAACACGTGCAAATTTTAAACAAACAAACAATGAATTAAACAATTGAATTCATCAAATAATAAAAATAGTTTTATTCTCATTTTGATGGAATGTAATCTACATAGGTAGTGAAAATACGTTCAATTGGATTGCCCAAAAAACTTTAAATAAAAGTCATATCAAAATGAGAATTTGATAGATTCTGAAAATATGACGTACCTTGATTGATTTTACTCCTTAGCACCAGTATTAAGTAAACTAATTAATGCGCTAATTACACTGACCGGTCACTGATAAGTCACTAATTATGATTTATTTATTAATTAGGTTTGAAAGCGAGCAACGCCAGTGGCAGATGACGGCAGATGGGGCGACCTCTTTCGGCTAGGAACTTCACAGCTCGACTGAACCGGGCTATCGTTCACTATACATCACTGTGGTACAGGGAGATCGTGATATAGATTTAACTTACTTAGAAAATTAACTATACATAATTATTATTTTGTAATGAAAGATATATTGTTGAGTGCGGCGTTTTTTATAATAAATGATTTTTTTTATATTTTTTTAGTTTTTTACACTATTGGTTAATTGATCTAAAGATCTAGAAATGTAAAGTTTTATCAGATTTTTAATTAACCCCTTGGGTATTTTGTGCCTTTTAGTACACGGTACATTTTGTGTACTTTACGGCACAAACTAAGACAGAACCTTAAAAATCGTTATATCAGCGATGTATGTTTTAAGCAATGTTTGAAAGTGGAAATTCGTATTTTCATTTAAAAGTTTGACATGGATACTTCTAAATAATTATAATGTATTGCTCATTGAACGCCATTGCTTGCACGTATGCCAAAGATTTTTAAAGATTGTGAATTTCGTGTTAATTATTTTTATATGAATTGAAAAGAAAATTAAGCAACAATAAACTTTATAATACGATTGTGAACTCCACTATGTTCTAGATTCGTATGAAATGGATTTTTTACAGTTTTTAAATTTAAAAAAATAACCGGTAAGCGACAATATTTATGAATAAATCATGCAACTTACAGAACAGAGACAACAAAATCTCCATTAAAGAATACCCCAGAGGTTAACAAATTTGTATCGAATCGATTGGTTATGTTTCAAGTAATTTCTCGTTTTCTAATGGTTCCAAGTTAAATTTCAAGCACAGTGTATACATTTATCAATTTACTTGAGTTTTGCATTCGTTGTGTGAGCATATCGGTCTGAATACATTTAGCACATTCTTCCTCACATCTCTTTAATGCTATATTTATTTGTTTTGTTAAAAATAATTGACTCCAAACGTTCTGGAGTATGTATCTTGGAGATACCTAGAGAAATTGTTTTACCAATTTTGAAATGATGAAGCAGATTCATTATTGGAATTTTTTGGATAGAATAGGATGTAGTTTGATTAGGGTAAAATAGGTTGCAGTTTTGTAATGTTGGCATTCTCATCAACGTCACAAATGGTTATCAACTTATGTGTTTAAACTCAAACAATATAAGTCCTGTTTCAACTCCATCACTTTGCATTTCGTCCTGTCTGTGAATTTGTTTGTGTGTTCCGGGTCCGGTCAATCCTGTCAAGATGATAGCCGTGTTTTTTTAGTACCTTTTTATTCCGTCTTTCGTTTTCTTCTGCCAGCAATTACCACAAACATTTGTAAAATTTAAAAAAATAAGCATTTTCTCAAAAAAATAAAAATCCTTCCAATTTTTTTCTTTCCTCTTTCTTATGAAAAATTTATGCATTAGCCACTAGCCAAAACTGTTTCAACTCCATCACTTTGCATTTCGTCCTGTCTGTGAATTTGTTTGTGTGTTCCGGGTCCGGTCAATCCTGTCAAGATGATAGCCGTGTTTTTTTAGTACCTTTTTATTCCGTCTTTCGTTTTCTTCTGCCAGCAATTACCACAAACATTTGTAAAATTTAAAAAAATAAGCATTTTCTCAAAAAAATAAAAATCCTTCCAATTTTTTTCTTTCCTCTTTCTTATGAAAAATTTATGCATTAGCCACTAGCCAAAACATGTAATTTGTGTATAGACTGTATAGTAATAAATAGGCTGTAATACACAGCAATGCGCTATCACTGGTGTGTTCACTGTTAAACTGTCAAAGTCAACTACGTTGTCTTGTGTTACAGCTAAAACTATGTATATTTTCCATTTTCGTTAAGAAAAATTGACATCCATTGAAAATATGCATTCGATGCTTGAACTTGCCGCTAATGCAAATATCGTTAATCATTATTTTGACCGTCTGTACATATGAGTTTGTTGATCAGTTCCTGACCTCTTAGCACTAGTTATATAATATATTAAAAGCGTATAACGTTGACACAAATAGTTAGTGAACTCCGTATGCTCAATGCAGACGCGACCGACGGACGTCAACATAAAGCAGAGTAGCAATTGATTGACTTGCGCGAATTTAAATTAGGGACCTAGAAATAAGTTTTTTATAGGTACGTTCATAAATACGATAATTCTTCAGCAGTAACAAATTTAAATATAATTAAAGAATTTAATTGTAAATTTAAGGAAGATGGAGCTACTCGTTTGGAAGTTTTGTAGTTTCAGAAAGCAGACTGATGCTTTAACTGATAAGACTGATAAAAACGACAACGAGGATTTAAAGAATATATATTAATAGCCAAGAATGAGAAAGACACGAAGTAGAAAAAACAAAGCTCAATCAATCCCTTTATTCCTGCCCATCCTAAATTCCAATATTAGGTTGCCTGTAAACCGGTCGATTAAACTCTAACCTCCTTCCATTCTTAGAGCACATGTTACAAATCCAAACAAATCAGTACCACCTAGTGTACCAGTCGTACCGGGACAGGAATGCTCCTGAGTGAGGTGGTACAATCGTATCCCTTATGAAGTCCGAGAAGAAATGCATCCAGATCTAAATGAATAACACAAAGTTAAACGCGTGAACCAATTGTACACAATAACCACACACAAGATGAATCTAAAGTTTCCAATTAAAATCACGATAAAGCATTTAAAAATCAGCGCCGGCGCGATCGCTTTCATCAATTTATGATTCTTATTCAAACATTATTAACAGAGTAATTAATTAATTAAAACAATGAATACTTTTTACAATATAAGATAAGCTTCACTAAATATGTCAATGTTAAAAAAAATATTCTGTCCCGATAACTTTAGACTTCTTAGGTGTAAAGTGGTAACCCATATTTCTCACTAATTTGTCATAAGGTAGATAAAATAAATTGAAAAATTATGTTTTCATTTTGACGACCTTGGCCTGAAAAATATGCACTTTGAGGGGGAAAACACGAAAGTCAGCAATCATTTCACAGCGTAAAAACAATCTGTTCACATGCGGTATATTTTGATCATGTGTTTGGCATGGCTCCCGGCTACTTATCTGGATAGATATGTACTTCGTGTCAGACTTATTCAAGATTTTCGTTCCCCTTCCCCAAATTTAAATATGCAGGTATAGGATTACAAACACCAAAAGGAAAACCACGAAAATAGACCTACTACAAATATTACCAACAAACATTTTGTAATTAATTCAAATACATCACAGGAAATAAATAACACGTCAATCCGTTTAGTTGTTGAGCGATGAATCATCTTAATGCGGTAAAGATTTGCGATTAATTTCATTATTTTAAGATTTCTATACTTTTCTGTAAGCCCAGCCTACCGGTAATTTATTACGGAAAACCCCATACGCATAATAAATTTCATTAAAAAACCTATTAAAAGTTGTACCTAAAAAGGATGTAAAAAAGTCTTAAACGAATTGTGTCATTCTCGAATCGAATACAAAGTGTAAACATAACCTGAATACAATTCAAAGTGAATCATAAAGACCATACTGAAAGTACCCATAAGAATGACTTTGAAATTTTTAATACTTATAACGTACCAAATGTACATCATATATATGCCAAAAATATATTATTTAAATTATTCACAAATATGGAATCCTCTACTAAACTGCGTATCCATCACACTAGATCGAATCAAAATGATATTAAAAAAATTTCAAGTTTTAAAACCGCATTCGGACAAAGAAACTAAATTTATTTTGCAACAAAACTCCACAACATCCTTTCAACCGATATATAATGAATAGTAAAGTTGAATGAGTACAAACCAACAATAAAAATCTGGCTGAAAGAGGTCAATGAAAAATACAAAATCCTTTAAAATGACATGGAAGACAAATAAAATCGAATTGGATTAATTTGGTCAGGTAAAATATGTATATACAATGATATATATATTTTTAAAATTTAGTAAAGTAATAAGTGGGTACAGTGGTTTAATATAAATTACATATCGGTATGTAATTTATCTGATTCGACTCGCAGCAGTAACTTACTTCTACCATAGAAGTTCTATGTTACCTGTTTGTACTTTTACCTGCAGTGTTTTGTTTTTTATTATTATTATATATTGACTTATCACTGTCTATGTATTTTTAAATGTAAGTATATTAGTTGTAAGTCTAACTTTAAGCCACAGTTGTAAATAGGAATGTCAGTTTTAACTAGTTTTGAGTCAGTAGTTATAAGCCTTAGTCGTAAGTCACTAGATACAAGTTTTAGATGTAAGTCACTAGGTACTAGGTTATGAATCTTAGTCGTAAGCTAGTTATATATATTTGTACAGTGTCTTGAGGTGAATTTTCACGAAAACGGCGCTATATAAATCAGCCAAATATTATTACATATTAAGTATATGGGGTGATACATAACTTTTCAGAATAGTGACATCGCTTGAAATGGCTTTAGCTGTATTAAGGGACCAAATACAAACAGTCAGCTACTTCTCAACCATCCCCTCTTCATCCGTCCCACTTCCCTTCAGTCCCATAACAATCCCCACAATTGGGGATACCATAGTCCCCTAGTCAAATAAAGTAATTAAGCGTAAACGAAACAAGAGTTATAAACTTAACGTTCATAGATGGCGTTAATTAAAATATTTTAGAAAAAACCCTTTTGGCACGTTAAGCTAATAAGTGTTAAGATGAATTAATTTTTTGAATTGAATAACTTTTTTAAATATGCCTTAAACTAATTTTACTTGCTTTAAGATTAATTTTTTTACTTAACACAAATTCAAAAAAAAATCTTTTTGTTATGTATATTTCCACCTTCAACGAGTATAGTAATTATTTATTTTAATTTAGAGAAATCAATAATTTATATTAAGATTGTTTTATACGTCTGCAATTTACTTTTGAAACCATTTATTAATTATAGATTTCTTATTAAGTATAAAAGTATGTTAAAAATGAACAAGTTTATTACTAAAACTTATATTATAAATAAGATTGAAAATAATTACGGTATCGGGTGTTTACCTGATAAGTGAGAATATGTATTGTAAATTTGTACATACGTAGATACGTGCAACTAATAACGTTGCGTAAAATACAAAGTTTAATTGCTTATCGATATTATTATGTAATATATACATGTTCATTGCACAATCAAAGTAAGATATAAAAAATAAATCAACCACGTCAAGTGATTAATTCGTGCATAACAATCTACAAGTCACTGAAATGCAAATTTCGAAGAAATCTGGGGTCATTTCTCCGAAATTGATTGGCATTTTTAAGACAATGAAAATGATAAGTTGTTATAAATTAAGATAAATATTTCATCTGTGAGGTATGCAGTGAAAAGACAGATAACATGGAATTTTCCCAGATGTATTTTGATAATACAATTGAACTTGAAACACTTGGCTAAATCAGAAGTGATTTATCCTACCTATGTATGCTAAATATGGATATTCTTTCGATGTGAATGTTTCAATTGAACTTGTCTGATATATAACGCTTATACTGTAACTATATTTTTATTTTATCTATTCTGTTATATTAACTTAACCGCATTATATTAACTTAACCGCATTATATTAACTTAACCGCATTATATTAACTTGACCGTGTCATTGTATGAAGTGTTGTCTGTATGTACCTGCTAACAAACTGCAAAATCAGTTTAGCAGTTTTTAATTGTAAAATAAATAATTAAACAAATATATTATTGTCAAAAAAGTGAAGTTTACCTACTGAATTCCCACCAAGGGCCGATTTAAGACTTAAGTCGCTTCAAATCAAGCGTTCAAAGTACTTGGGGGTGATTTCAACATGATTTTTTTCAATACATTATTTGAATTTAGCTTCACAATCTTGGAAGCAGAAATTAACTCACTTCCCGACATCCGATTGAGCTGAAACTCGTCGGATAAACTCATTGATTTGTAGCAATCACGTACACAAACATCACGTAGACATATACGCATTTATCTGAAATCGGATGACATTATAACAGTTAATATACGAAATAAATGTCGGTACTACCCAATCGAGATTCGGCATCTACCAGAGGTTAGTAGATTTGTCGACTCCAGTTCCTGGATAGGAAGGTTCACTCCTCAGTCAAATAAATAGACAATTGAAAGAGATGTATTTGATTTTTATTGTTGCTGAGAGCCACGTTTGGTGTCATTTAAAGGTTTCCATTTCATATTTCAGATTTCGTGACCAATCATTTTATTTTCTTTATTGATACTAGTTATTATACAAGTATTGTACATGCTTTTTGATTACAACAAGAACACAAGCACATGCTAATATTATGGTAGTCGAGATATGAGTATATCTCTAAATAGTATAAAATAATGTCTGTCTGTGCGCTTAGTTCTTCTAAACTACGCAAAGGATTTTTATAGAGTTTTCAGTTTCATCAAGAGAATTTCTTCCGGAAGGTGAACATATATAAAAAACATGTTATATATAGAAAGTAGAGAAAAATCGATGTTTTTAAATCAAGACCTGAAAATATATTTTTGGGCACCAATAAAATATAATATCAAAATAATGTATTACGGAATTGTATGTTTTAGAAAAGACTACAGACAAATTTACGATGATAAATGTCTATCTCCTAAGAATAACCCCCAGCAACGACGGGTACAATTTATTTAATAAATACCTCGACCAACATTCGACAACGTACCGGAAAGATTAAATTTTCAATTTCTTAAAAGTTTGTGGTAATTGTAATTGACTGAAGAAAATGGAAAATTGATAATTTCGAGCGAATAAACCAATAAATTACATTGTATTTTTTATTGCTTGAAATATACAGGTGTTGAAGGACATACTCGTGATTAAAGTAAGTCAAGTATGTGATTATTGTGATTATTTGGAGGGCAAAATACTTACATGCGATATAACTATATTACATCGTAAACAACATTACTCAATGTCCTGAATTATAAAATGGAATGAGTTTTTCGAACGACAGCAGTTATTGGTTTGTCTTTGTCAAGGGTCTTTGTAACAGTTTTGCATGCGTCCCGTTTTAGTGAAGTATGTACCTATGCTAATAAACAACATTTATTTATATGGGATTGGGACTTAAAGAAAAAAATATACTTGAAAAATGGGCAATGCGTCTAAAAAATATTGAGAACCTCTAGTCTATATTCTATACTGTGAAGAAAGGTATATCTACTACAAATATTAGAGTTTTATTGTGTAAAAATAAATTAAATAAGCACCTGCGTTTTTTGTTTTCGGCTACGTAAATACCTATTATTCCAATACCGATAATATGAATAACCGACCAACAGATTGCGATTAATTAATGCCACAAATTAAAACACGGAAGCCGAAAAAAATACATTTTTACTATGCTGCTAGAGAAGCCATTTTGAAACATATTATACTTTATAATACTTTTACTTAAATTTGGTCGCTAGTATGGAGGGTTACGTTATTCCTAATCAGTGGCGGCTCGTGTCTATTGGGTGTACTAGAGTGCTAATATAACAAAACATATGATAAGTTTTTAGATTCTCACGGCCAAAAGCATTTTTGTTGTTTGTTTTTGGGATGTTATGCCGTGTTGCGCTAACTCCTTCTTTAGCCGACGTTTCGGACAGCGTTGCAGTGTCCATCATCAGGGCAGATCCGGTAGATCCGAAGATGTGTAAATTTTGGTTGTCGAGTTTGTGCTTATTTGTTTGTGGCCTGGGCCCGTCCGAGTGTGAAATGCCAACGGAAGTGGCGACATCTTGTGGCGAATTCTAGTGCCTGATGATGGACACTGCAACGCTGTCCGAAACGTCGGCTAAAGAAGGAGTTAGCGCAACACGGCATAACACCCCAAAAAAAAACATATGATGTTGTTGTAGCCGAAAACGTATTTTTTTTATTGGAAATTTGGTTTTTTGTATGAAGATTTTCAGAAAATCCGTGTCTAACTGAATTTTCCTGAAAATCTTCATACAAAAAATTGGATTTTCGAAAAACAATATAAAATCGTTTTGGACTAAACAACATCAATAATGTCAAACTTTAGCACTTTATCACACTCAAAAGTTACCAGCACCCACTGTTCCTAGCTACAAAATAACGTAATAAACCAAAACCTCCTAGATCACAAGGCCGGCACACTGAATCAAATCAGCCTCCTAACTTGTATGGGAACCTACAAAATTATTTATTTTTTTAAATTAACTAAAACATTTTAAGTTTTTTTAATAAATAACAATAAATTTAAAAAGCAACTATGAAATCAAACATTTCCAATAAAACCAGTTCCAAAAGACATTTTTTTTATTTTCTGATTTAGCATATATTTGCATGCATATTTCGTATTATATTGATAGTGCATAATATTTATTTATTTGTTTATTCATGAGTGGAATGTTTTTATATGTATACATTGTTATAGGAAAGTTGTTCCGGAGTATAATGATAACATAATAAACTGAGTAAGAACGATATAAGCAGGTACAATGCAAATTATCATACACAGTTCTGTTGTACAAAGGAGTTCAATAATTGTACATAATAACAAGAGTACAAAATAAGTACAAAGCAATGTGTAATAACTTTGTTAATATAAAACTAAACATGAACAGTTTGTTGTAAAGCATGTTTTTTATTTAGCAATCCTTTATTACGCCAGATTGGGTATTTTTTAATTCGATGAATGGTAATAAACAATATAACACAAATAAATTAGTATATAGAGTAGGTAACTAGTACCTACCGATCTACCAACAGCTTTGTATACCGGTGCACATATTATTGTAATTGTAATATCACAATCAAGCTAGTATGTTCATACTTGGAAAACCAATAAAATGCTGCCAGTTTTTGTTGTTCAAATATTATTTTAGGTGATAAAGACCGAATATTGAGGCGTCAATAATGAATTATTTGGTGTTCGGCTAACAGCAGCTAATTTGTAAATAGTATAAAATAAAGTGGCTATCCGCATCTGTCTGTTTGTGCGCTTAGTTCTTTTAAACTACGCAACGGATTTTGATAGGATTTTTACTATCATTTAGAAAATTTCTTCCGGAAGGTTTTCATATATTCCACATCTTCAAAATTTTACTCCAAATCATTCACAATGTCGAGCAACGCCGGGTGCGCGTCAGCTACTAATATATAATTGCACCCGTAGCCATTGAACTAAACTATTGTTGTGCTGCCGCAAAATTTTCGCCTTGCATCGTCTGATTTAATTTCATCATAACTTGTTTTTTTCAAGATCAAAATTTTGTAAATTGTGCCATATGTAATTTCCCCCGAATAACTAGTTATATTCAGAGAAACGATTTTTTAAACGTATCCTTAAGGGAGGTTAAAATTTAGCCGTAACTGTTAAATCATATGTGTGCAAGTACAGTAAGTACCATGGATCGCTTTTTCTCAGACAGCTCCGTATCTGAAAGAGTCAAGTTTCACGGCGGTGATGTCAATGCGCATTTAATCTGTACTTTCTAACAATCATGTTGTTTGGGTTTGGTGTCGTATTTGTTGACAAAACGTGATTAAATTTTAAACAAATATAAATCGACCTAAATTCTTTGTCTATGACTAAGCAAACTAACAACGAAGATAATATGTCTGGAATAGTAGACTTAGCGTAGTATAGTAGCGTTGTTGATTATTCCCACTTGACAGCTCGCCACTTTGTGGAATAATCTCTGGCGGAATAAATACTATAAAACGCAGCTACCATCTCGACATGATTAACGGGACATGTGGTCGTATAATAGTATAAAATCGATATTAAAGGTGTTCAGAAATATAAAAAAAATATTATTTGACTTTATTTTTATTTTTGGAATAATTTTAAGGAGTTAAAAAAGACAATATTAGCCACCCTCAAGAGAAAATTTAAATCTAGAAATTGAACCCCGGAACTCAGACTTGCCGGGGCGCCGTTCTACTAGGAATTGAACCCCAGAACTCAGCCTTGCCGGGTAGCAGCTCTACTAGAAATTGAACCGCGGAACTCAGCCTTTCCGGGTAGCAGCTCTACTAGAAATTGAACCTCGGAAATCAGCCTTTCCGGGTAGCAGCTCTACTAGAAATTGAACCCCAGAACTCAGCCTTGCCGTGGCGCCGCTCTGCTAGGAATTGAACCCCGGACCTCAGCCTTGCCAGTGTTTAAATTTAATTATTTATTTACGTTAACATTTTTATTATTAAAAGATTACAAATAAATATAATACAGTGTAGGCGTACTAATAATTTATTTATGATTCAAATTAAAATCCTAACAAAATGTAAACTATTCAAAATATGTGACATACTTTTTCGGTGCCATCCACAGACATAGGAATTAATAGACGAGAAGATAAGGGCGAGGGGTAAAATCAACTGTTGAAGAACGAGGGGAGTAAGGCTGACTGTGATTCGTCAATAAATCAATCTGACAGTAAATAGGCATCTCGCATTATAATATCACCATTTACTTCTTAAAAGTAAAATCTGCGTTTGAATGAATAGACATTTTTACATGGGAGCGCAAATTACTCGCCACGTTATGAACTAATTTGCGAAGTCCAAATTCGGCAAAGTAAGGCAGCTTCTATTTCAGAGTCGTAGTTAGTTTCAGAGTATTTAGTTAAGACACTTTTACAAATGTCTCATAATTTACTTACCCCAGTAAACAACGATGAGCACACTTGAGAATCGCTACATTGTGATGTGATAGTATCTGTTTCTAAAACTGATCCATATAATACGGTGTGAATAAGCTTAAAATAAAGTAAAATAATGTTTACTTATGGAATGTAATACGACAATTGGGTTTATTCTCTTTTTCACATCTATTTTTACAAGTTTTCATAGTACAAGTCAACATTTTGCCGTGTTATTTCGTAAAATGAACCGATGATGCCTCGACCATAGTTCGCACAAGAATGATGACGTCACGTTTTCAAATTTCACTTGAAGCCATATGCGAGCCCAGCCGGCTCAATGGAACCGGTATGGGGAGTGGGGATAATACGCTTTTAATCACTTAGGGCAGGTCTACTAATATTCATATGTCTATGGTGCCATCCAAAAAATCTGCTACTTCTGCATGTCTAAATAAGCATTATAATTTATAATCCAATTATGTCAATTTATTATTTCGTCAATTGATTTCTGATCGTATCATCGTTTTTATGATGCGCTACCGAGATATATTATTAAAAATTAAACAAGGCTGTGTTTGGTTGTTCGTAATAGGAACCTGAACTCGGAAAATATCTTCTGATCTCCAAGATAAAACATTTTAGACTGTTCGATTAGATTTTCCACGCACTCGGGTAAGTGATGTTTTAACTGACCATTGTTAGAAGCCGACTGGTACAAAGCTAACGGTTCCAACCCGAGGTTAAATTCTTGTTGACAAACTGACAAATTTTGTCAAAATATTCGTAAAATTAACGTCTCTGATTTGTGCAAATGTTCGAACGTTTCAAGTCCAAAACGACTTTCTCTTTCTTTTAAAATAAATTATTGAATGACATAATTATCTAGTTAATGCAGTCATAAACTAAAGAATAACACAATAAATGTCTCGCTTACGATGTTAAGTGAGTGTAAATGAAACGGAGTGCTGAGATATTGGGTTAAGAGGAAGCTACAAACCAAAAATGTGTATATTCTTCATTGTATTCTATATTGTAGGTAGTAGGCATTAAATTCGCTTGACAAACGGAGTCTAGAAACGTTCGATTTCAAGCACAAAACTGATTTATATTTATTTTGTAAATACATTTATAAGAAAGCAAAAATGTTAATCTGGTGAAACTGTCACAGATAATCTTAGCTATAATACGGTATTTTTTAAAAGTTGTTTCCTTTACGCGTTCATACATTTCTATTGAAAAAATATTTTTTTCAGTTGTTTACATTTATATTTTTTATAGAGTAATTTATTATTTTATTTGTATTCTACTCAAAGGGAAACGATAACAAAACCTTCAATTTATCTAAAGCATATTTTTTGGTATTCATAATGTAAACCAATTCGTTATAAAGATTAATCAAAATAGTGATTTAGCATTAAGCTTCGCCTTGTATGGAAGACAGTTCTAGTGTTATCTTTATTCTATGGATAAGAAAAATAAATCCAATAAAATTTATCGTTTTGTAATCGTATCATTTTATTGTCAACAAATATTTTCTCATGAATAGTTGAAATCATTTCCTGTCAAAATCATAAATGAAAATTCCTGTTAATTGAGTTTGCAGTAATTAGTCGCAGCAGTAAGCATGTTGAACATGCTTTCTGAGAAATAATCTATTGAATGTAAGTTTTCTGGTGAATATCATCGTTGCAAATTCGACATAAACAATAATCAAATGGAAATCTTGATTGTAATAAATATGTACATTTTTGGTTGTGGTGATTTATAATAATTTCAAGAAAAATAAATGAAAGATAGGTCATATTATTCAGGAGGGAAATACAGGGTTTTCCAATAAGAGGTGTTATTTTGATATTCAATCGTAAAAGATCAATGGTTTCGTTGCTTGTGTGGCACGTAGCGCCGTCTTGTTGAAAGTAAACGTTGTCTAGATTAATACCATCCAATTCCGGCCATAAAAAATTATTAATCATCTCTCGATAGCGTAATTCATTCACCGTAACTGTTGCTCCAGCCTCATTTTCGAAAAAGTATGGTCTAATCTAATCTAATCTAATCTAATCCTCCAGACCATAAACCGCACCAAACAGTCACACGTTGAGGATAGAAAAGCTTTTCAACAATAACTCTTGGGTTTTTCGAGCCCCAGATGCCACAATTTTGCTTGTTGACGAAGCCACTGAGGTGGAAATCGGCCTCATCACTCAAGATGATTTGTATTTGATTCACTCAAGTGAATTTTAATGCGTTGTTGAAGCGTATATCGTTCTATTTTTATTAATGGCGTAGTTTCAACTTGTCAAATATCAAAAAATGACAGCTTCAAAAGTAACATCTACCGAAATAACGGGCTATTCAAAATAACACCTCTTATTGGAAAACCTGTATGATAAAATAATAATTTCGGTTGTGTATCTGTAATACTTGGTTGTGATTTTCTTGGAATTCAAGCCGCCGCATACCCAATTTTTACCGATTTATAACAAGTTTCTCTTTAACTCTTTATGTTTTAAGTTCCAAAAAAAATATATGTTGTTTTTGCAGATAATATCTATACATTTGTCATGCCGAAACGTTAGTAAAAAGAAATCCCTTCGATAGAAAAAAATCGCAAAGTAAGCTCCGTTAATTATTAAACACACGTTTTGGGCTGTTATTTAATATTTAATAAGCATGAAAAAATTCACAGTGTATCTTTAAATGCAACTAAAAAATTATTCGAGATGTTTTTGCTCTATTTCAAATGAGTCGTGTTTTATTAAATATTTTCACCGTTTTCGCTTAATTGTTATCATTTTTATTTGTAACATTCGTATTTACATAACGCCTTTCAACCCATATTTTAACGCCTACTACGAGGCATTAAGGGTCATTTTAAACATTTATATTGATTGGGTTAAAAATTCTGACAAGCGATAAAGTGTGTACTTAAGTACCTAGAGTACAATATTTTAGAAGAAAATTATTTTTATTTTATTTTTCAGAGGGTCTGCACTCTTATATAATATGTTTGATAGGTAACATGTTAATTGAAACAGTTATGAAAAGGCGCCTATGCATATTTATATATTTCAAATATGTTAATGAAACAGTTATGAAAAGCGCCTATGTATTTTTGATATATGTTAAATGAAACAGTTATGACAAGGCGCCTATGTATATTTGAAATATATTAAATGAAACAGTTATGAAAAAAGCGCTTATGTATATTTATTTATTTCAAATATGTTAAATGAAACAGTTATGAAAAGGCGCCTATGTATATTTGAAATGTGTTAAATGAAACGGTTATGAAAAGGCGCCTATGTATTTTTGAAATATATTAAATGAAAAAGTTGTGAAAAGGCGCTTATGTATATTTATTTATTTCAAATATGTTAAATGAAACAATTATGAAAAGGCGCCTATGTATATTTCTAAATGAAACAGTTGTGAAAAGGCGCTTATGTTTATTTATTTATTTCAAATATGTTAAATGAAACAGTTATGAAAAGGCGCCTGTGTATATTTGAAATATGTTAAATGGCATAATTTGAAAAGGCGCCTATGAATATTTGAAATATGTTAAATGACATAGTTTGAAGAGGCGCCTATGTATATTTGAAATATGTTAAATGACACAGTTGTGAAAAGGCGCCTATCTATAGTTATATATTAATATATCTAAAAATAACCACCCCTAAATGTTTGTTCACGATAGTTCATCTTTTTTCAATGTTCGAACTAGTTAGAGGATTGAACTTCTGTAAACTTTTAAAATGTCTTTTTAAACTTAAAAAATTGTTCTACAGAGGATTCAACCGTCCTCCCCAGGGACTGAAGTCAACCGCGCTGACAACCGCGCCAAATCCAGATTGGGTAGGATCGGCATTTATTTCCTGATGTATTAAAAAAAAACTTTCCTTTTTTACGGGTTATTTTTTATCTTTAAAGTTAAGCAATAAACTCCCACCCAGTATCAAACAAAATGTGGCAGATCTATTTAACTGCACGCAAGGTAGGTATAAGAGGGCTATGCTATCAAATCTTTTCAATCAATATTAATTTAATCTAATTCTACCTTATTTGCACTATAGAAACTTATGTAATTGTATCTCTTGTTTACTTACTTACTTACTCTCTAATATCATTTCACAATCAAATTCCACATATATTTGTAATTCTTTTTAAAAAATATTTCTACGATTTTAACTGTGACATGTTATCATTGTTTATGGTATATTTATACCGTTGATATTAAATAAATAAAATAAATTCATGAATAACTTCATTAAGTCCCAGAAATCTTGGCGTGTTCATAGATGGCGTTCATTTAACAATTGTATGAAAATACGCTTTTTGCAAGTTATGATTTACAATATAGAGGATTATTATTATTTATTACCTATTATTTGATGGACCGGTACATACGCAATACGAATATGAATACATTAATAGTTTTGTCCGTATACAAACTTTTTTTGTCAAGAAAGGCATACAAATAAGTGACTACCTAGAATTTTTAAAAACATCGTCATAATATACAAGTTACTGAAAATACCCTACCTTGAAGTTGAACTATAGATGTCGCTGAAAACCCCAATACATAAGGAAAGACAATATTTGAAAATCTTCTACCACCACCACAGTAATCGAAAAATGTTGCTTGTGTTGTGATGAAGTACTTTGCCAGCCGAGGAATTGAACACACTACGCCTGGGTGCAATTGTCAATTACTTTTCCAATAAGCAATAATTAGTCACTTGAAATATCCAAACAAATTGAAAATATCTCCCGAGTAAAAATAAATGCCGCCGACGGGAATTGAGCCCGCACCTTCTGATGTCCGGTCAGTTGCTCTGAGACCACTGAGCTACGTCGGCTTATTCCCAACCCGCCAAATAATTCAATACGTACTAATATTTTTTCGCCTGTAAACAACCAATTTTATTTTGTAGGAAAGGCTTTGTTAGTGCTAAATTTCCCACTAGATGGCGTCGAGACATATTATATCTACATTTGTTGGTGAAATATTTTGACTTGTCAAATATTATTATTTTTTTAATGATAAACTTATGTTTATAAGACAAGGTTTTTTTATGCATAGCACAAAGGATAACAAAATAGTCTAATCATAATATTGCTTATAATAATTTGTTAGCCTTTGTGCTATGCAAAAAAAAAATTGTCTTATAAACATTAGTTTATCATTAAAAAGATAATACATAATTATTTTTCTATTACGCATAGAGCACTCATACGCACATGCATATATGTATGTTTCAGTATAAATTTGAAAGATCAAATGTATGTTAAATTTTTTTCCATTGATTCACCTTTTGTGATTTCACCCCTTTAATTAAACTTTTATTCCATAGCACGTATTTTTAATGAGGAATATTTAATAAACTTTTCCGTTGTATAATCCAATTATTTTTATCACCCGCCATTTTATGTAATTTATACGCATTATATATGATTATTTTTAATATTTTTATTGTGGGTGTAATATTATTTTCATATAATGGGAATTGGATCAGTTAATCTACTGCAAGTAGCAGGAAGGTGTAATGATATTACAGTAAATAAGAGTCATCATAAAATAGCAACAAATATAAGAAAATACTAAAAATATTTTTTTAGTTTTTTTTTTAATTCTACACAAAAAATGTGTACTAAAATTATTAAAATATGAAATGTTAGTCTCGCATTAAATCTGGCTCAATGAACTCAAATTTTCTACGAATTTAAATTTAATCAGTTGTGTGAAGAATTCAGACAAGCCATAGAGTATCTAGTAACGAGCTACAATTAGAGTAAACAAGCGGAAACTATTTTTTCGCTTCATGTCAGCGCTTCTTCAGGAGGAAACCTTCAATCTTCATCAGATATGATGGCAGTACGAAAGAATTATTACGTGCAGATAAGAAAGTTGCATTAACGTGATGACATTCTATATGTGTTTTATTTTGGCATTGTTATTTTTATAACATTAGATTATATTGTCTGCTTATAATCATTAAGACATTGCGGGAGAAGGAATGGAAGATTAGCTTTATCCGTTGTTTATTGTTTAGTCCATTAACTCACGGCACGAGTCTTCGGCTTTGTTCAAAGGTGTTAAAAGTGTTAAATACTTATATTACAAACAAACTATATCGCCACCCGGTTGGGCTGGGTTGTGATGCAGGTTAAGGCTAAAAAAGAAGTAGATGGTTTTGAAGGGAGATACATAAGTACGAATGTTAGAGGGAGCGCGCTAATATTAAAAACGATAATAATTATACGTAAATTGTGAACATATTTTTAAAACGCCACGTTTAAAATACAACAAAAATCTGAATTACTATTTTACTTGCTTTATAATATTTTGTAATTAATAAAAATATTGTGTAGGTACAAATACTAAATCAATAACTAAACTTAATGGAACTTTACAGATGAACAATTATTAATTACTGTTAATGCTTCAATGTACGACTGTTTGTTTTCTTAATAAAATAAATAAAAAATTACAGAACAAAATGTTTTTTTAATATATTTTTTGTTTTTGCGATATTTTTTATCGAGGGAATTTCATATAATTACCATTTCGTCTCTAGAAATGTATAGATATTATCTTCAAAAACAACACATATTTTTTTTAGGAATTTAAATGTGTTCAAGAGAAATATGTTACAAATTGGAAGAAATTCGGAATGCAAGGAAATGCGGAAGAAAGGTGTGTAGATAGAAAACTACTGACTTAGACATCAAGTTCTTTGTGATGATATAAGTAAAAAAAAATAATTTGTTGACTTTGACAACAAGTAGGTATTTTGTGTTGATACGAAAATCGGTAATAATGACAATAGAAAATTTGAAGAACACTCAAAAAATTACATTAAAACTCAATATAACAAATCTTATCATAAATTAATTGAAGATCTTCGATAATCTAATGAAAAAAAGGATGACAAACAAAGTTATAAGTTATCACTGTTCAAACGTGCACTTTGGTTTCAGAAATGTTTCTAAATCGAGTGATTGATGCAACCATATTTGTAATCATAATCTATTGCAAGTACATAACTCTATTCTGTATTAAAGTGTGTACATTTGTGCCTAGATCACCAATATCTATAAGTATCACCATATTACACATTACATATGTACCTCCCATTGATGTAACCAAACATAATACATTTAATCTCGTATAACTGATATCACACATTATATTATAATTGAATGTATAGGAATATCGAAGTGGGAGTTTTTCAGCGTGTAACTATAGAATCAACCTGATTTCAGCGCGTTCAACTATAGAATCAACGTGATTTGAGCGCTTTCAACTGTAGTTTCAACCTGATTTGAGCGCGTTCAACTATAGAATAACCCTTATTTCAGCGTGCTCAACTGTAGAATCAAACTGATTTCAGCGTGTTAAATTGTAGATTCAACGTGATTTCAGCGCAGTCAACTATACATAGAATCAACCTAAATTCAGCGCGTTCAATTGAAGAATTAACGTAATTTTGAATGGCACAGTAAGCTATCCCAGAGACTTTTCCTAGCGGTTGTTGTAACTATGTCAACAGAAAGATTTTCTATGTCATATTTACTTCAAAAAAATATATGATCGTGTGATAACTAAAGCGGGAACATCTCTTTTTAAATACCTGAGAACGTGAAATTTGCTTGGTTCATCAGTATATATAAAACAAATATACTTATCTGCAGGTCACTTCAGATAAACACATTTATACAAAAGTTTATAGACTCCGTAATACAAACACTGGACATTTGCTATTTTAATTTCCATTATTATTGATATTACATTTATCAGAAGACTAGTGGCCAAATTAGAGTTGATATTTATTTAAAAGGCTGTAGAATTTAGGACTCTTTTCATTTTGAAATTACTTTAAAAACAAATTCTTAGTTGTTTACATCTTTTATACATTTAGTTATTTACAACGTCGTCTAATAATTTAAGTCCGCCCAACTATTGAATTTGGGAGCCACCTTTGGGCTGGTGCCCCAAAATACTTGATAAACCTGCTTGAGTCTGTGCAAAGGAGAGCGATCCGTCTGATTGACAATCCGTTGTTAACAGACCGATTGCCTTCTCTGATGCATAGACGCAATGTAGGCATGCTGTGTCTGTTCTACAGGTATTTCAATGGAGCCTGCTCCAAGGAGCTAGCAGCATTGATTCCTGATGCACCGGTGCACGTGCGCGAAACTCGACGGACACGAACTGAACACCCGTTCACGGTTGACGTTGGCTTCATGAGAACGGGCCGTTTTTACGACTCGTTTTTGTGTAAGTCGGCTCGTATGTGGAACGAGCTACCGGCATCTGTTTTTCCTCCCTCCTATAATCCGAGCCTCTTCAAGGCCCGCATTAACAAATCCCTTCCTACAGCCCCTACCTTACTCCGCCTCACAACGCCGCCCAACCGGGTGGTGACATAGTTCCCCTGTCTGTGCACTGCACAGGCAAGGACACTCTTGTGAGGTGTCACATTAAAAAAAAAAAATAATAATAATAATATGAGTTTTAAATTTAAGTTCAGAAAGAAACTCGTGTAAAGCCGGGTAGTACCTAACAATGCGTCAGTATTTTATGGTACTACCCGGCTTTGCACGAGTTTCTTTAGAAAGTTCAGAAAGAAACTCGTGCAAAGCCGGGTAGTATCTAACAATGCGTCAGTATTTTATGGTACTAACCGGCTTTGCACGAGTTTCTTTAGAAAGTTCAGAAAGAAACTCGTGCAAAGCCGGGTAGTATCTTACAATGCGTCAGTATTTTATGGTACTACCCGGCTTTGCACGAGTTTCTTTAGAAAGTTCAGAAAGAAACTCGTGCAAAGCCGGGTAGTATCTAACAATGCGTCAGTATTTTGTGGTACTAACCGGCTTTGCACGAGTTTCTTTAGAAAGTTCAGAAAGAAACTCCTGCAAAGCCGGGTAGTATCTAACAATGCGTCAGTATTTTATGGTACTAACCGGCTTTGCACGAGTTTCTTTAGAAAGTTCAGAAAGAAACTCGTGCAAAGCCGGGTAGTATCTTACAATGCGTCAGTATTTTATGCTACTAACCGGCTTTGCACGAGTTTCTTTAGAAAGTTCAGAAAGAAACTCGTGCAAAGCCGGGTAGTATCTAACAATGCGTCAGTATTTTATGGTACTAACCGGCTTTGCACGAGTTTCTTTAGAAAGTTCAGAAAGAAACTCGTGCAAAGCCGGGTAGTATCTAACAATGCGTCAGTATTTTGTGGTACTAACCGGCTTTGCACGAGTTTCTTTAGAAAGTTCAGAAAGAAACTCCTGCAAAGCCGGGTAGTATCTAACAATGCGTCAGTATTTTATGGTACTAACCGGCTTTGCACGAGTTTCTTTAGAAAGTTCAGAAAGAAACTCGTGCAAAGCCGGGTAGTATCTTACAATGCGTCAGTATTTTATGCTACTAACCGGCTTTGCACGAGTTTCTTTAGAAAGTTCAGAAAGAAACTCGTGCAAAGCCGGGTAGTATCTAACAATGCGTCAGTATTTTATGGTACTAACCGGCTTTGCACGAGTTTCTTTAGAAAGTTCAGAAAGAAACTCGTGCAAAGCCGGGTAGTATCTTACAATGCGTCAGTATTTTATGGTACTACCCAGCTTTACACGAGTTTCTTTAGAAAGTTCAGAAAGAAACTCGTGCAAAGCCGGGTAGTATCTAACAATGCGTCAGTATTTTGTGGTACTAACCGGCTTTGCACGAGTTTCTTTAGAAAGTTCAGAAAGAAACTCGTGCAAAGCCGGGTAGTATCTTACAATGCGTCAGTATTTTATGGTACTACCCGGCTTTGCACGAGTTTCTTTAGAAAGTTCAGAAAGAAACTCGTGGAAAGCCGGGTAGTATCTAACAATGCGTCAGTATTTTGTGGTACTAACCGGCTTTGCACGAGTTTCTTTAGAAAGTTCAGAAAGAAACTCGTGCAAAGCCGGGTAGTATCTAACAATGCGTCAGTATTTTGTGGTACTACCCGGCTTTGCACGAGTTTCTTTAGAAAGAACTTTTACTAGAACTAGAATTTTTAACTGCCGTCTGACTAGGGCCAAGCAACTTCCTTTCAAAATAAGAAAACAGGAGACACAGAAAATGAGGAAAAACGTGTTTGACCTGAGCCAAGCAACTTCCTTTCAAAATAAGAAAACAAAGAAAATAGAGAGAAATGTGTCTGACTTGAGTCAAGCAACTTCCTTTCAAAATAAGAAAACAGAACACAAAGAAAATAAAGGGAAACGTGTACTTACAGTTACCGGGGGCGCAGCCATGATGTTCTTGTTGCAGAACTCACAGATGTACTGGAATCTACTCAATTTCTGAGTCAAACTTTCAACGAATCTATTTTACGAAACAGTTAAAGTTGAACGTGACGCAGAACGTATAAAACTGAAAATAATAACACGTTTTCTTACTTGTCTCATGAGAATATTAAACAAAAATGTGATTATCTATAAAGAAAAATGGTTACTATCTCAATATTATCAGGTATCTTGGGAAGATTATCAACGCTATCAAGAACTAGCGATAATGGCATCGGAAACGGTCATAAAAAATTTAAAAAACTATTGCTAAGAACTTCAGATAATCCTGAACTAACTTAATAGTTAATCTAAGAAAATTAATCAATATAATATCGAGAATTTTAATGATGTTAATCAATAAATTTATTCAAAATGACGTCAAAATAATTAATTGCAGATGGAAAATAAGTAATAGCGGCTCTTCAAAGTCTATTTTATGGTAATGTACAGCCCTCTAACGTGTAGGGTTGACTCCCCTGATTTAGCCGTGTTTCGTGACTTTTTAACCTTACTTTCCCCCCAGAATCATTTCAGACTCACAACATGATGATCGCTGTTGGGGTTGCCATATTTCCACTAGCTTAGGGCAATTGGGACTCTTGTGCAACATTCATACAAAAATTTTAAACAAAAACCAAAGAGTCAGTATTTAGACGTTAAAATAAAATTTAAAGTATTATTGTAGAAATCAATCACTTTGTGGTTTCACATATTTAATAAAATAAACCATTATTTTGTTTAAAACCACTTTTTAAAATTATTTTATGAAATGGTGGTGCTCGAGGGTGCAAATTTATACTAAACAAGAAATACAAAGTGTGTGCTTTTATGTAAAGATATAGATGCAGAGAGAACGAGAATTAGATAAAGATATTACAAAACAGTGAGTAAATGTGTATTAATAAGGAAAGGAAATGGGGCAAAACCAACAGACGAGGGGGATAGAATAATCTATTGAAGGAGACAAGGCATCAACATGCTGACTCGGAGAACTGGGAAATTACTCACTATTTGCGAGATTCTGTTTGTTATTGTTCTGTTCTATTTGTTTTCACAAAATTCACAAAAACGTAGAAGTTAATATTATAAAAACTAATTTTCCCCTCTCCAATTAATTGATCAACGTTATAAAGGACTAACTCGGGACGTCCTCCCTTCACTGAATTGGATTAATTAATGGATACTTTATGATAATTTATATCCCGATAGTATAGGATGAGCCAATAAAACCTCACCGTTTTTAATTATTTACAACTTTCAAAGGAAAATAATATGGTCTAGTTGGCGCCTTTGGGGTGATTTTCTCACGAAAACGGCACTATACAAATAATTCAATCATTATTAATTATTGAAGACATATTTACTAGCAAAATGATTTCCACAGAAGCTTTTTACAACCCTTTATGATTTTACACAGTTTGAACAAAAACTATTGAAAATTTGTGTTTTAATGTCTTTGTATAAAGGTTATTAATTCAGAATACAAAAAATTGAATCTCTTATTATTACCATATGGTATTATTTTTAGTGAATTTATTTGTTATTATTCACTGGTTGCATATTTATTTACTAACCTTATTTTTATATTTAAAGAAATGTATTTTCTGTGTAATTTCACACGTGTTTAACAGATGCGTTATGTTTTGAAACTTATTTTATAAATCAATGCTATTTACGTACCATTATTACTACAAATAGTAACAGTTAATTCATCTATTTTATATTAATTTAATGTTAAGTAAATAAATTAAAAAAACAAAAGGAATTTTTTATCAAATTGTGCTATTTTTATAAACCAACCCTGTACATAATATTAATTTATTGGTTATCATTTATTTATTTGTGGTTAAAAGTGAGTCGCAGGAAATCGCCCGATAAAAACAGCCCACGGCTCGCTCCAAAACCACAGACTAAAGGTTATGGCTGCCTATCTCCCAAGTAAATATTTAAATTATTGTACTATTTTACTCATCCATGATGTCATGATGTCATTAAAAAAATACCTCAGACTTATTTGTTGTAAAACCATGGCCGTATAGAAAGGTTTTTTTACGTTTCTCCACACTTTTTCCTCAAGTCTTATGTCACCTTTGGAAATGCTGTGTGGAGAGTATTTTTAAGTAAAGAAAGAAGAGGCAGGTTCGTGTGTGAATTTTGCACATAAGATTAAGTGATATGCTTAGATGGTTTTGGCATGTAGAGCGGATGCACAACGGATGGAAGGGAGTGTAAGGAGAATATATTACGTGAATTGGAATAGTGGAAAAGTCGTGGACGCCCGAGAAAGACATGGTACGATCAAGTGAATCAAATACTTAAGTCGGGCCATTTCAAGAGTCAGACAAGCAATGATGCGATAAATGCTGCTAGACTCATGGAGAAATCCAATGTATCACTCACAACCAAAACATACCTCGCTCAAAGACAATGTCACTTGTCTTTCTTAGGGCCAAAACTATACAACTTTATACCTGACGCTTAGAAGAAATGTTCATATAGCATTCCGAACGTATGTCGACTCAATAGAGAGTGATATCAAGCATGATCCCAAGGCATTTTGGGACTACGTAAAATCACTGCGCAAGGATGGTGGTATAACAGACATCATGATGCATGGTGATCGGGAAGTTAGAGGAGCGGATGTAGCCAATGCATTTGCAACCCATTTCCAATCAGTGTACAGTAATGAGCCTCCATTACTAAATCCCATTTCTGCTTCCAAGATGAATGTGAAGGGAGCCCAAAACATTGATATAAGTCATATAGACGAAGCAGATGTTAAATCTTCAATTAATAACATGAAACATACACATTCACTTGGGCCAGACTTTCTTCCAGTATTTTTTTTAAAAGGATGTGTTGAATTTTTAAAAATGCCACTAAGTTTTATATTCAACCTATCTTTAGATACTGGTATATTTCCTGATTCCTGGAAAGTCTCGAAAATTTGTCCCATTTTCAAAAGTGGATCAAAGACATCTGTCGAAAATTTCAGGCCAGTGGCAATACTTTCCGCCCCGGCTAAGTTATTCGAATCGATAATTCATAAACATGTGCTGTTTCAAGTAGAGCCTTTCTTAATATCGGAACAGCATGGGTTTAGAAAAGGTCGATCAGCAGATACTAACCTACTGGTACTCACAGATTATATTTCCAAATCTTTAGATAAGGGCTACCAAGTAGATTGCTCATATAATTGTTCAGCGCCCTTGAGGTGTTTTTGCACAAAAACGGCGCTATACAAGTCATCCAAGTATTATTATTATTATTATAATGATTTCTCGAAGGCATTTGATACCGTAAACCATGACATATTATTAAATAAATTGTCAACTATAGGTTTTTCTTTACGGTTTCTCATATTCTTTGCAAGCTATTTTACTGGAAGAAAGCAATTTGTATCTCATGGAATATTCTTGTCAAAATTATTCCTTGTGCTGTCAGGCGTTCATTAACGATATTACAGAAAATATTCTGCATTCCAGGTCACTTCTTTTTGCTGATGACCTAAAACTATTCTTGGAAATTAAAACTTTAGAAGACTGCATTCGACTCCAATCGGACATTAATAGAATTGTTGACTGGAGTAAACGGAATCGGATCGAATTCAATGTTTCTAAATGTTTCATTCTTTCTTTCACACGGGCACGTCATACTTGGTTTTACCGGTATACCATGAATGCCCGAAGTTTAAAACGTGTCTCCACTATGAAAGATCTTGGCATCATGTTTGATAGTAGGCTGACATTTCATACTCATATCGAAATGACGTGTAGTGCTTCACTGAAAATGCTGGGCTTCGTCCTACGCACTGCGAGGAATTTTAGAGACACCCGGGTTCTCCAAGTGCTATACATTGCGTTGGTTAGGAGTAGGCTTGAGAGTGGGTCGGTGGTTTGGAGCCCACATCATGTGAAGTATTCCCTTATGTTGGAGAGAGTGCAGAAGAAATTTCTGAGATTCCTCTACCTGAGGGAGTATGGCTACTACCCGTGGCTCTATCCTACTGACTTTCTCTTGGGCATGCTCGGTATGAACCATCTACGGGTCAGAAGAGATGTGCATATTGTATCACACTTCTTCAAACTGATTCGTGGATGGTTTGAAAATCCGACTATCATGGAGAGTATTAGTCTCTATGTTCCTGATGGTTATCTCCGTCACCGACAGCATAGACTGTTTTATCTCCCGGCCTGCAGGACCAACTTGCCAATTGTCATGCCGGTGGGGAGAGCAGTCTTGCTGTTGAACAGAATTAATTCGGATATCGACATATTTAGCATCGGTGAAGCTGCCTTTAAAAGGCAAGCTCTATTGATGCTGGTATAGTTTATACACCGCTAACTATTATGTAATACCATTTTACTAATGTACTTAAAAACGAAATAAAATGTAACTTTGTAATGTTTTTAAAGGAATAAACAAATTGAATTGAATTGAATTGAATTGAATTGAATTGAAAATTGAATTTAGAAAAAGGAAAACACCGGGGCTCTTCGTAAACCACTTATTGGCTACATCAATGAGAAAAAAAGGAGAGTGAACACTTACTTTTCAAAAAATAATATCAAATATACACATAAAACCAAAACAAAACAACAAGAACAAAAACAGTTACCCTTATGTTTTAATCCTTCTCTATTATTTTGTCATTATGTGTAGGGCCCATCAACTCATCTGTGTAAGAAATAAAGTAACGAGTGCGCGAATGCTCACACTCTTTCGTAGATAAAATTTAGTACCTAATCAAGTTAATGTACCACGAAATAATAAATTAAATTATTTAAATATATTTGCAAGTTCACACACATCAAACATCAAAGAACACTTGTCTTACGAATTTGAAGCTATTAGCAGCTTGCCCCAGGGTTCGCACCTTGGTCCAATATTATTTATATTATTCGTAAACGATGTCACTTCCATATTCTCTGATGTTAATATAATATTATTTGCTGATGACATGAAAATATATAAAATCGTAAAAAATATCAATTAATGTTTGTCCCTACAATAGAATTTTGTAAAATCTGCAGAGTGGTGTAGCATTAAAAAACTTACACTTAGTATTAAAAATGTCGTGAGAATCAATCAATCAATGAAGTCAATCATGAGAATTTATAGTTAAATATAGTTGTACACTGAAAAACCACTGTTTATTTTCTACCTGGATGAAGGGAATAACATTTGATAAATTAATAAATCACATTAATATCATTACCTACTAGTAAAGTAATGAAAATGTTGGGCTTCATCCTAAGAATATCTAAAATTTCAAAAACATCCTTACATTCAACATACTCTTAACTAACTTTTATCAGAAGCCACATAGAATACAACATCTCTACATACCCGTCCTATAACAGCCATATAAATTCCAAGGAAGGGATCATTGAACGAAAATTTCTCCGATCAATTAAGACGAATACTTAATGATTTATTTTTTTAAATTTAAAATTAACAGTAACTGGTTTACTCCCCCGAAGGAGTCTCGCTGATAAATTATCATGTACCTAGTAGACCAACTCGACTCATATCGCCATACTATTGTAACAATACTGCCACTAATGCAGAATATTCTTTAATTCTTTAATATTACGCCTGCGTAGAAATAAATACTTTGATTTCAATGATGATGGAAATCTGTTATCATAAAAAAGATGCATAAAAAAATATTTTTGTTGTTTGTTTTTGGGGTGTTATGCCGTGTTGCGCTAACTCCTTCTTTAGCCGACGTTTCGGACAGCGTTGCAGTGTCCATCATCAGGGCAAATCCGGTACCGGATTTGCCCTGATGATGGACACTGCAACGCTGTCCGAAACGTCGGCTAAAGAAGGAGTTAGCGCAACACGGCATAACACCCCAAAAACAAACAACAAAAATGCTTTTGGCCGTGAGAATCTAAAAACTTACCTGCATAAAAAAATATTTTGTACGTATGTAAGAATCAGACGATAAGTAATTAAGCATACATACACTAACTCTATTTTATGGTATTGTTAATTAAATCACCGTAACCTTTTTTATATTTTTAAAATAACAGTTTATAATATTGTTGGTATATGTACGTGTGTAATTTACCTGAGAAATTATTTATAAATTTCATTACTATACTAACACATTATGTATATAATAATTATACAGTACAGCTACTACGAGTACATTTTATTTAAAATTACAACAAGAATTACCCCAAAATTTATGTATTTTGGTTTATTTGGGATAAGAATACATTTTAACCGATATTTTCGTTGCAATTGAAGATATCTACTTCACATTATGTATTTAATAATTATACAGTACAGCTACTACGAGTACATTTTATTTAAAATTACAACAAGAATTACCCCAAAATTTATGTATTTTGGTTTATTTGGGATAAGAATACATTTTAACCGATATTTTCGTTGCAATTGAAGATATCTACTTCACATTATGTATTTAATAATTATACAGTACAGCTACTACGAGTACATTTTATTTAAAATTACAACAAGAATTACCCCAAAATTTATGTATTTTGGTTTATTTGGGATAAGAATACATTTTAACCGATATTTTCGTTGCAATTGAAGATATCTACTTCACATTATGTATTTAATAATTATACAGTACAGCTACTACGAGTACATTTTATTTAAAATTACAACAAGAATTACCCCAAAATTTATGTATTTTGGTTTATTTGGGATAAGAATACATTTTAACCGATATTTTCGTTGCAATTGAAGATATCTACTTCAGAGAGAATAATAATTATATTATGTAGAACACAATCCAAGCATTTTGATTCGAATTTTTCATTAAAAATAAATCACAAATGCGTGTGCCGCGTGGGTATTTTCAATTCAATTCCATTTAATAATTCAGAACATTCGGTAAGGTAAAGTTGTTTACGATTTTATATAATAATATCTGCAAACTATTTACGTACACTCAATGAATCAAATTTTGAAAAACAGATTTGCAACAAATAATTAATTAATTATAAGATCGATTGCGAGATTTGTAAAAAATGTATTTCATGATTTAGCTTCTGATTAGATTCCATTTTATTTATATAGTATGTTATATTATACCATGAAATACACAAATGAAACCCACATAGTAGATGCAAACTCTAATTCATGGAAACGCAAATGATAGTTTGATATGACAATGTTTGTGAAGCCTTTTGTATTTCTTGTTCCAAGTAATCCAGGTATCTAATAGAGTTACATTTATATTGTCCCTTACTAAAGTTCTCACTTAAGAGATTATTGATTTTCTTACAATTATTTTATTTTCGTCTTTTCTTGAACCATAAAAATAAGTGGTTATTTTGACAACAAACAGATAGCTACGCTACTTAAGTCACCCGTAATTTGATAATAGCGGTTATTTATAGGTTTGTACAGATCGGCATCAATGGAAAATAATTTATCATATTTTATCAATACGTTATTTTAATTTTTGTTTTCTGTCTTTCCTTTTGTATTTTTTTATTTTATCATACATTGTACTTAATAACTTAATACCCATGTTAATGGCAGATGTTAAATAAATAAATAAGTTACGATGAAAACTATTTTCTTATCCGATAACGTTCATTTCCTTATTTTTTATTGATAAACTAATGTTTATAAAACAATGTTTTATGCATAGCATAAAGGATAACAAATAATTATGAGCAATAATTAGTCATCCGAAATAGTGAGAAATTTAGCACTAACAAAGTTACACCTTTCCTACAAAAATAAAGTTGGTTGTTATCAGGTGAAAAAATATAATAAGCAGTAATTGTTGATTGAGATACTAGTACATATTGAATCATTTGGCGGGTTGGAAATAAGCCGACATAGCTCAGTGGATACAGAGCACCTGACCGGACATCAGAAGGCACGGGTTCAAATCCCGTTGGCGGCATTTATTTTTATTCGGGAGATATTTTCAATTTGTATTAGTATTTCGGATGACTAATTATTGCTTATAATTATTTGTTAACGTTCATTTCCATTGGAGTCCATTATTGATTGGTGATATATTGGTTCTGGTTAGCATCGATTATTTTGTGTAGCTGGTATTAATTCAATTTATTTTTATGTCGATTCCTGAAGGAACGGGCAAGGCTAAGAAATGTATAATGATGATTTTTTCTTGAAATTTCGTATTGCCTCTTAATATGCGTTGTTTCTCAGGTACACAACATTGAAACTATCACAGTAAAAATGTAATATTTTACCTCTGTATATACTTCTTCTTTACGAGCAAAAAAATTAAAACACAGATACAATAATACTGACGGGTTGTTTCGATGACTTGTGCAATTCATCAAATTTTAAAGTTGATATTCAAGTTCTGTTATTATTTCATTATGGGCCAGTTGTTTCTCAGAACTGAAAATTAACTTTGATGAATTGTTCAAATTCTGTGAAACGAGGGATAATTCATAGGTATTTCATTGAAGAAGAAAAAGATAATACTAATAAATCCATACGAAACATGAAACAGAACAAGACACAGAAAATTAAAAAGATAACGGTCACAACTAGGAATTTGACCCAGGATCTCTTGTATTACCGGGACAGGCGTCTTAAGCACTCGACCATTGGGACCTGTTTATTAAACATCATATTTGTCGATATCATCGATATTTATATACATCATATTTGTCGATATGTCGATATCAAATTCAGAATTAACAATATCATCTTGCAACTAATTTTTCCCATATTTTTGTGCATCTACCTTTTTAGATGGAAATAAAGTTGGTTTGCTATCTAGATAGTGTCTCGGTTAAACATATGCGATTTTTTTTCGAGATACCTTCACTTTTTAAAAGTCTAAATTAATTCTCAGAAACAAATTTTTCTTTTTTAAACTTATTTTGTTATACCCATCAATATAATGTATCATTGAAAAGGAAGATCTAAATCTAAACGAAACATGAAACAGAACAAGAACTTCTTCAATGACATATTACATTGATGGGTTATAACCTTCAATAAGTTTTTTTTTAAATGCTCTTAAAGTGATGTTATCATAAAATATCGGTTGTTTTGTGAATACTTGCACAAAACGAAAATCTGACATGGTGACAGGCTTCTTTCTTCGAGATTTGTGCGGAAGACGTAAACATGTGTGCAGACAATTTTAACAGATGTGAGGCCAGAGTGATAACACGCGCTTAGATTAGGAGGAATCTTTTCTGCAACTACCTTATTTTAATTATAAACATTCGAAGACGATATTTAAATGTATTTTTGCCTCACGGCTCATGGCACTGCAATAAATTCACTAGTTCTGGTCAGGCTACAAAAACATTAAAACACAAATAATATGTATGTTTATTAGCTTCCAATGGCAATACTATAATCGCTCAGGGTCGGAAGTGCATTAGATCCCCTCGCTCCGGAACCTGTAATAAACGCGATACATAACAACACCAATCTCCTCCAGTGCGCGAGGTCAGGGGCAATGTCATCCCATGTTATGTATTATGCCATGGCCGCCATGGGGGACCATGTAACCTCCCACGGATATTAAAAAAGGATTTATTTAAACCGAACACGTGTTCTCTGATAAACATTGTGTTGTTTTATCTGGTTAGCCATGAAGAATGCTGAAACTTGACCAGTAATACACTTTTAGTTTTAAATCACTAAATCACAAAAAATTAATAATATTTGAATGACTTGTAGAGCACCGTTTTTGTGAAATATCACCTCGAGGGCGTTGTACAAATATATATTATATTTCTACAATGATTTATCTTATTACTAATTAACAGACTGCTTCTATTATTAGCCCTTGAGGCGATTTTGCACAAAAACGGCGCAATATAAATCATCCAATAAATATTAATATTATTATATATAATATTATTATTATAACGGATCGCATCTACCGGTTCGTCGGTCATTAATACAAAACTAAGTACGGGTTGTTTCAAATAATTTGAACAATTCATCAAATTTAAAAAAAAAATTCAAGTTCTGTGAAAGTTATATTGAAGTTCTGTTATTTTAAAATTATAGTCGAGTAGCTTCATAAAACTGAAATGATAACAGAACTTGAATAAAACTTTCACAGGACTTTAAATTAATTTTGAATTCTGATGAATCGTTCAAATTCTGTGAAACATATAAAATGCATTTGAACAAAGAAACTGGTGCTGAATTAAAATGTACTTATTTCATCATTTATTTATATTTGCTCGGAAAGATAATATAGATACAGGAAAATACTTAAGAGGTCACTTGGGATTAACAATATTTATTATTTATTAGAGACCTTTCGATACAGTTCGCAAGCAGAGGACACAATTAAACACATGTAATTGAAAATGCCAACATTTATTTCAATAATATATATTGATATTATTTAATGAGCGATGATTCGTGAAGACGAAAAGCAAGTGTTATGTTGGGCGGTACAACAGTACAAGGATTTGATTAGAATTTATCTCCCTAAGTGTGATGATTCGCCTCTCGGTGCGACAGATTGAAAATAGATCCACTTCGTGTGCTTGGTACATTTTAACTTACACTTCTAATACTCATAACTTATAACATACTTCATTTTTACACTTTTCTTTGAACTTTCTTACAACTAGGTACATCTTTAAGTACATCTATTTATATTTCTGCTTTGTTTTCGGTAATGAATGACTACAAATCTTGAAAGCGGAAATTAACCGTCTTCACGATATCTGATCGAGCTGAAACTCTGCAGATAGACTCGTTATCAATGACAATGCTTTCCAGCAATCAATCAATTTTGGTGGCAATCACACACACACACGAGGATAGGTATATACGCATTTCTCAAATAAATGTCAATCCTACCAGATCGGCATTTGGCAAGGATGGTACAGTTGTCGACTCTAGTTTCTGGGTAGGAAAGTTTAATCTTCAGTAAAAACATTTTTTTATGTTTTAAAATACATTTTGAAATAGATGTATTTTAGCAAAAAAAACTTGTTTTATACAATTAACAAGGTTTTTTTGTTTGTTTATTTTTTCAGTTTGATGTTTCCTTTCTGTCTTCTATAGTGTATATTTTTGTGTGGTCTTCATTACATTATAGTTTGTTTCTAAAGTAGGTTGATGGTAAATTGTTAAAAACTTTGTAGATAAAAATTAAAACGTTACAGAAAATTATTTTATTAACACTTTACATACAATTCCAATTTCTGTACCTATTGGTTTATATTTATTACACTTCTAAATTTGTTTAATTGCTCTATTCTGGATTATTTCGAGTTTTTTTAAGCTACCCACAATAGTTAGATAGAAAATACAAGAAGGCAGAGTAGAGCTAGTAATTTTGATTAGTGCAAGGCGTAATGAGTAAGATGAAGAAAAAGGCGGCAAGATAATTTGCGTATTTAGAGCGAAGAACTGAGAAAGGAATTTGAGAAGAATATATATGACACGAATGAGAATGGTATAAGAAAACGGGGATAAACGAGGAAGACATGGCACGTCGGGTTACGTCTAGAGTCAGAATAACAAGTATCTATGAGATGATATATTATGTTTAAATGAGAATGAAAGCTGAGATAAGATTTAGAGCGAAGAACTGAGAAAGGAATGTGAGAAGAATATATATGACACGAATGAGAATGGTATAAGAAATCGGGGATTAACGAGGAAGACATGGCACGTCGGGTTACGTCTAGAGTCAGAATAACAAGTATCTATGAGATGATATATTATGTTTGAATGAGAATGAAGGCTGAGATAAGATTTAGAGCGAAGAACTGAGAAAGGAATGTGAGAAGAATATATATGACACGAATGAGAATGGTATAAGAAATCGGGGATAAACGAGGAAGACATGGCACGTCGGGTTACGTCTAGAGTCAGAATAACAAGTATCTATGAGATGATATATTATGTTTGAATGAGAATGAAGGCTGAGATAAGATTGTCTCGTGTGGCGGTCTATCCCCTCTGCCTGCCCCTGTGAGAAAACGGCGTGATGTTTGCATAGTTAGATAACTAACTTGTAAACGACGTACCTACGAATTCCACATCACAAGTGTATTGTTTACATTTTATAAGCACTTGATGATAAATGAGAACAAGGGGTACTTTGCATATTATATTGTTTTACTTTAATTGTTATTAAATACATAATAATAAAGTTTGGTGTAGGTATGTACATTGTAGACATAAGTGCGAGAATTTTTCCGCCGCCGTTCTCGAATATCCCAGAGTTACAGAGTAAATAATTCATTTATCTTATCTCCTCGGAATGCATCTCCCCATCTTGTCAGTGGAAGAGTGATTTGAAAGTGTATCTAATTTTGGACAATACATGTGAGTCATTAGTATGACAGGTGTGGTGCTACCACAACCACTAGTGTTAGGGCACCACACACGAGGGTAGGGTGGAAGCAGCGCACGATTTATGATCTTCGGTGTTATTAGAAATAGTTATACTTCATAAAAGGATTTGGTCACTGAAGTGGGTAGCGTCCTCACCCTCCTGTAAACCGTATCCCCACCCTCACGCAAACAGCGTCCTCACCCTCCTGCAAATAGTGTCCCTACCCTTCTACAAACATAGTGTCCTTATCTTTCCGCAAACAGTGTCCTCAATCTTCTGCAAAACAGTGTCCCCATCCTTCAGCAAATAGTGTCCACACCCTTCCCCAAATAGTGTCCCCACCCTTCCCCAAATAGTGTCCCCACCCTTCCACAAATAGTGTCCCCACCCTTCCCTAAATAGTGTCCCCACCCTTCCGCAAATAGTGGCCCCACCCTTCCCCAAATAGTGTACCCACCCTTCCCCAAATAGTGTCCCCACCCTTCCCCAAATAGTGTCAATACCCTTCCCCAAATAGAGTCCCCACCCTTCCCCAAATAGTGTCCCCACCCTTCCGCAAATAGTGTCCCCACCCTTCCGCAAATAGTGTCCCCACCCTTCCACAAATATAGTGTCCTCACCCTCCTGAAAACAGAGTCCTCACCCTTCCGCAAACAGTTCAGGGAAGATCTTTCAACGCCATGCAATTTAATGACCTCAAAACCTGTGTTCCTAACCCCCTGCATGGCTGTAGGCAGTGGGGTTCGTGACTTTTGGGTGTTTTATAGATCTACTTTTACAAAAAATTGCATTATTGTTGTTGTTGTAGCTGAAAACGATTTTTTCGCAAATTTGATGTTTTGTATAAAGATTTTCAGGAAATCCGTTCGCACGGCCAAACTGAAATTTCCTGAAAATCTTCAAAAAAAAAAAAAAAATCGTTTTCTGCTACAACAACATCAATTATGACATTTTTTAATACTCTAGAACACCCAAAAGTCACGAGCCGCCAATGGTTGTAGGTAGAGATTATTATTATCTTCTTGAGTACTTTTATCAATGCAAAAGACCTTCGCATTACATTTCATGATTCCAATTTCACGATGCTATCACACCCGCAGTTTCTGCACGTATTGTTTTCGTTTGATATTGAACCAATAAGACTAATAAAAAAATTAATGATTACATTATGTCTGCTATTGCATTAAAAAGTACATTATCTGATGTAGTGATAAAAACTAGATAGATACCTACCTACCTACATGCACTGATCAGATAAACAATTTGAAACGCATTTCAAATTCTTTATCTCAAGATGTGGTACTTATTAAGCCAATACTAATTTTCTTATATATTATTTTATCTTATGAAACCATTGTTTCATTCTTATCTTTATAAATTATCGTGATAGGAGTTAAGTAAATTACAAACAATATATATTTGTTTAGGTAGGTAGGTAGGTACTAGGTTCATAATAATTCATGTCTTATGCTACGTATACATACGCGAGCCGAACTGCCGAACCGAACCTCAACTTATGGGAAAGGAACGAAGCAACTGCATTGGCGCGAAACGTCACTTGCAGTTGCTTCGTTCCTTACCCGTAATTCGTGACTCGGTTCGCAAATGTATACGTACCATTATATGAAGTTTTTTTTTTTTTTTTTTTTTTATATTTACTCCACACAGGAGGCCCTGAAGAAAATAATTTCCCTCAGGGCCTATGTCATCTTTGGGGATGCTGTGTGGAGGGTCTTTTTGTGGAGAGGAAGGAGTGAACATGGGTCTTGAAGAGTCCCATGTTGTAGGAGGGAGGAAACACAGAGGCCGGCAGTTCGTTCCACAGCCGAGCTGTTGAACTTAAGAACGAATCGTAGAAGCGACCCGTTCTCATGTGACAAGTGTCAACTGTGTACAAATGTTGGGCGCGCGTTTGGCGTGTATCCCGACTACGCACCGGCGCCGAAGGGATCAATGACGCTAGTTCCTCAGAGCATCTTCCATTGTAATACCGATAGAACAAGGACAGCATACCTACCCGACGTCTGTGCTCTAAAGATTGCAGTCCGTTTGTTAAGATTGGGGAATCTATCAAACGGACCGCCCGTTTCTGCACAGAGTCAAGGGTTTTTTTCAGGTATTTTGGGGCTCCAGACCAGAGATGGCTGCCAAATTCGACAGTAGGGCGCACTTGCGATTTGTACAGGGTGAGCAGTTGTGTACTATTAAAGTATCTGCGGGCCCTGTACAGTACGCCCAGCTTCTGAGAGGCCAACTTTACTCTGGCTTCGATGGAGCCCCCGTACCTGAGCTGGTCACTTATAGTTACACCAAGCATATCAATGGAAGGCCTGTTCGGAAGATTGCTTCCGTTGAAGGAGACTAGATTATCATTTGGATCCCTTTTAGACGTAATCAGACAGGATTGGGTCTTTGAAACATTAAATTCGACGAGATTATTTTTACCCCAGGAGGAAATACTCTCGAGATAACCGTCCATTCTCTGCTTCAAAGCCCTCCGAGCCGTTGGAGTTTGTGTGCCCTTTGGGGGCTTGTCAAACAAAAAGTTATCATGAACTGTACTGTCATCCGCGTAACAATGAATCGGTGCACATGTCAAAAGGTCATTGATGTGCAACAAAAACAAAGTCGGAGACAGAACCGATCCCTGTGGGACGCCAGCATTTATGGAGTGCGAGGAAGAGGTGAAACCGTCAGCAACCGCCTGAATCGACCTATCCCTTAAAAAGTCAGCAATCCACGTACACAGGGATGCGGGAAGTCCGTAAGAATGCAATTTGTTGACAAGTCCTCGGTGCCAGACCCGGTCAAAGGCCTTGGATATGTCTAGTGCGACCGTTTGGGTCTCACCGTGACGTTCCAGGCACCGCCCCCAAACATGCGTCACATACGCGAGAAGATCACCGCACGAGCGGTTCCGCCGGAATCCGTATTGACGGTCGTTGATAATTTTGTTCTTCTCGAGGTATGTGAGCAGTTTGTCGTTGATCACACGTTCCATCACTTTGGACAGAACTGATGTGATCGCTATGGGGCGGTAGTTGGCCGGGTTGGAGCGGTCACCTTTCTTGGGAATAGGGTGAATTACCGCTTTTTTCCAACCAGAGGGCACAGTGCCACACTTCAGGGACATTTTGAAGAGCTTTGTCAAAACTGGAACTATTTCCGCAGCACACCTCTGCAATACCAAGGCAGGTATTCCATCAGGTCCACTAGCTTTGTTAACATCGAGCCCCCGTATGACGTGGAGTACATCCCGATGCCGGATCCTCAGCTTTTTCATATAGAAGCCGCAGTGAGGAACCGACGGCGGAACAGCACCCCCGTCGTCGAGGGTCGAGTTTTCCGCAAACATTTTCCCTAAAAGGTTTGCCTTTTCGGTGGCGGTGTTTGCTAGTGAGCCGTCAGGTCTGGTAAGAGGTGGCAAACTGGGTTTGCAAAAATTTCGACCTATTGAGCCCGCAAGCGACCAGAATGCTCTGCTGCCATGCGGGCAGGCAGCCAGCTTTTTGCTGATCTGCAGGTCGTGTTCGAATTTTGATCTATTGATGATTCTCTTGCATTCCTTTGCCGATTTGTTGTATGCTGATCTGCTTTCGGGCGTTCGAGATGTGTTGTAGGCTCGGTAAGCCGCGTTTTTTCGTCGAACTGCTTCGGAGCATTGTCGACTGAACCACGGCTTTGAGCCCACACCAGTTTCTTTAGTAGTCGATTGTATGAAGCCATCCATCGCCGATTTGATGACTTCACCAATCTCCTGGGCACATCTTGAAGGGTCCGAAGTCCGAAAACAAACAGCTGACCACGGAAAAGCATTGAAATGGGCCCGCATACCGAACCAATCTGCTGACCTATAGTGCCACATAGGTCAGCAGATTGGTTATGTTTAAAGTTTATAAGTATTGCTTATGTTTATATTTTATGTGATGTTACTGTTACGTTTTACTAATTCGTGGTCGCGGGTTCAAATCCCGGTGTGCGCAAATAAATTGTATTTGATTAATTTGTGTTATTTCACAAATTACTCATTTGAATAATATATAGTATATTTGTGGCACGTTCCAGAATGGAAGATACTCTCAGTATCGCCCTGGTGTAAGACTACCATTCCGAATTGAAACGTTGCTTGAAATGGCTTTGGCCGTAGATTAAAATGTATGTTTCGATGTGATTTATATTTAGGTAAGAGGATCTCGTCCTGCGAAATTAATTTGCTGTTTATTGATATACGAGTATTCTTCTTCAACTGAGTTTTGAAACCAAACCTATGAAATATTTACGACAGGTTTAGTATATAGAGCGTATTTTCGAGCAATATAATTATATTTACATTTCTTCAATTATAGCAAAATTAAAATTAAATTAAATAAAGAAATAATTATTGTAAATTAAGCACTACTTAATTAAAAAAAGTACTGTACCTCTTGATATAAAATAAATTACAGTACACAACTATGTAGTTGAATTAGAACTCTGCCTTGAACAGAACAAAATGCTATTCTATTATTTCATTGAAATGGCAAGCCACAAAACGCTTTCTTTAAAAATATGATAATAAATATAAATTTGTACTTCAATTCCTTTCAATTGATTGATTAATTAATTAGTTGTGTTACTCTGTAAAAAACAAATCTGTATTTCATCAGTTTAATATAACAAACCTGTAAAAAACCAAGCTTTATTTCATCTGTGTCATCACAAACCTGTAAAAAACCAAGCTTTATTTCATCTATGTTACATCACAAAGATGTAAAAACCAAGCTTTATTTCATCTGTGTTACATCACAAACCTGTAAAAACCAAGCTTTATTTCATCTGTGTCATCACAAACCTGTAAAAAACCAAGCTTTATTTCATCTATGTTACATCACAAAGATGTAAAAACCAAGCTTTATTTCATCTGTGTTACATCACAAACCTGTAAAAACCAAGCTTTATTTCATCTGTGTCATCACAAACCTGCAAAAAACCAAGCTTTATTTCATCTGTGTCATCACAAACCTGCAAAAAACCAAGCTTCATTTAATCTGTTTTACATCACAAACCTGTAAAAAACAAAGCTTTATTTCATGTGTGTTATGTCACAAACCTGTAAAAAACCAAGCTTTATTTCATCAGTTTTCAAGTCAATTTATTTACAATTTCCTTTTATGGTTTATTCCAAGAATCTATATTATTTTGGTTACTTCTGCAATGTAAAAAAAAGTGACGCAATTTCGCAATCTTGGTTTGCGTCATAAATTGGTTTGCATTCTGTCTTATCTTCTACCATCATGTAGATCATTTGGCAGTTTTGAGGTTGACATTCTGAAGCACTGCTTTGTTGACAACAAAGGAACGCGGCAAATATCAAAATTTAATAAAAACATATTTCTTTTACACAAATATTAAAATCTTTTCCTGTTTATGGCCTGTATCTTATACATTATATTATACGAAAAGATATAGGCCAGTGTCAATTGGTGAAACATAATACACCATAAAACTTATTAATTGCCCAGGAAACCTCATATCCCAAGACCCAGGATTGACCAAGTCAATTGACTATCCGAGAACTGGTAGATGAAATTAAATACACTAGGAACGGTCCGCTTTCAGCGATGGGAAATTACATTTAGTTGGGCCTGAAAACTGAACATACATGGTTATTCAGTCTAATATACATTATCACTTTTCAATAAAATATTTCTTTTGTTAATCACAAAACGGAAATCTCTAACAAGGGCTTACAAATATTGGGATTTATAAGTTAGTTAACTAGTAATTTTTAACAATGTTAAGTGAATTACTGTCATATTCAAGTCAACTTGAATACAATTCTCCACCTGGAACCCACTTTGCGATATTCATGCACAAGCTATTGAAAGAATACAAAATATATTCATACGGTTTCTAAGTTTTAAAATGGGTTTCCAGCAATTTTTTTTAAACTACAACACTGTTTTAAATTATATGAATATGATTAAATTGTCTGAAAGAAGGATTTTTATTGACTTAGTATTTCTATATAAAATTCTAAATGATGCATCCGATAGTTCAGAATTGCTTGCATTAATAAATCGATAAGCTTTCGGATTCTACTACGTAATACTAGAAGTCGGAATTTATTTCAGTGCGGAAATTGTGGTACTAACTACCATATGTACTCCTCATGGCTCAGAATGCATATAACTATACTGAGCAGAGGACATCTTTAATTATTGTCAAATGTCAAAGCATCTGACAGCGCTCTGAATTCCCCCGCGGCTTTGCACCGCTCGGTTCGTCACGTGTTATTTGTCACGTAGGACACTCCAAGTGGCGATTACCATTTGATATATTCGCAACGACTAAAACTTCATCTGCCACTTAGTTATTTGTCACGTAGGACACTTCCAAGTGGCGATTACCATTTGATATATTCGCACCGCGCCGCATCGCGTTCGAAAGCGACTAGGACTTCATCTGCCACTTAGTTATTTGTCACGTAGGACACTTCCAAGTGGCGATTACCATTTGACATATTCGCACCGCGCCGCATCGCGTTTGAAAGCGACTAGGACTTCATCTGCCACTTAGTTTTTATTTGTCACGTAGAACACTTCGAAGGGGCGATTACCATTTGATATATTAGCACCGCGCCGCATCGCGTTCGCAACCATTAGGACTTCATCTGCCACTTCTTATTTTCTTTTTTTGTTCTACCTAGCAGAACGCGACAATCAACAGAGCGACTCAACTGATTCTGCATTGACCATCGAAATTTTCAACGTCACCTACAGACAGTTTTTGTGGCATATGTCAAAAGATAGTAACACTGCCCTATGACCCTTAATACTTACATGTAGGTAGGTACCTCAAATTTGTGATTTATCTTATTGGTGTATTACTGTTATATGGAGAACATGAATAAATAAACAAACGAATATAAAAATATATATGTTTATTTTTTACTCGAGTCAGACATTGCTTCGAATTGTTTCAGACCCCTGTAAGTACCGCGGGTCAAGTGACTATTAACCGTTGCGGAATTTCAAAAAAACGAACGTCTTCCCTGTATATAATGACGTTCACACAGTTGTTCAAGACGCCATTTAGAAAATTAATGCTTATAATATTATGTCAAACCATTGATTTACGAGACGAATGGCACTTAACGTACCCACAATAATCATACAATAGTTCACTAGTAGTCGTATGATCATTAATTTATAATGTTCGCAATAGGCAATGTAATCATACCCATATTAGACTATAAGACGAGTTCTTGTTCATTTAGCAACTATTGCTGGCTTTTGAATTACCTAGTATTTAATTTAACGTTGGAGAAGTGTTAATTGCAAGATGCCCACCGTATTGTGTGTTAAATTATGATGAAAATCCATAATATTGAAGCAATTTATTATTATTTGAAGGTCATGGAACAGTATTTGGTGAAAACGCATCAAAAGAAAACATTTTTCTAACCACACAAGAGTGTCAAGTATCGTTTTGATTGTTTGGAATATCACTTACTATTCGAGATATATATTAGAGATGATGAGTTATTGTGGGTTGTTCTAAAAATGGAAGGACTTAAATAGTATGCGCGTCATTATTCATTATGAGTCAAATTGAGTACAACTCGACAGTGTGGGCACCTAGTTACGCTAGTCATTCACTCACGATAGAAAGAATTCAATAAAAAATCTTAAGATTTATTAATTTCAGAATGGGTATTACAAGGGAATGCGTCAACTATGATTATCTACTATGTCAACTCAATTTATTTAAATTATCTTAACGTAGAATAGTTAATGACCTTAAATGTTTATATAATATCATAAATTCAATAATTGACAGCCCTGAACTATTACACTTGATTTCTTTACATATACCTCGCAAACCAACATCGAGGCATTATCTACCGTTCTATTGTGATAACTCTAACACAGAACCACAATTCTATACCCCCGTTCGCCGTATAAAAAAATTGGGTAATGACTATAAAGATGTTGTTGATATATTCAACACATCATTCAACAAATATAAACAAGTCATTACCCAATTTATTTCAGAAAGAAGAATATCAAATATAATATAATATAACCATAGAAACTACGTAGCTCTGTTTATCTTACCAAAGTTTTGTAATTTTCCTAGTATTTTATTTTTCCATGGTGGAGTGTCTAGTTTCCACTTTATTTCGTGTTGACATTGTTTTTGTTTAAGAGGTTGTGTTTTATTATGTCTTATTTTTTTTTTTGATTTGGTTGTTTATTTAAATGTTCTTTCTAAAAAAATAAGAAAATATCATGTAAAAGCCCAGCTTTTAATTATTAATTTATAAATTATTATTTTTTTGGTAAACTAATGTTTAAGACAAGACTTTTTTTTTATGCATAGCACAAAGGGTAACAATTATTTTACAAGCAATAATTATTCGCCTGAAACACTCATCCACATTGAAAAATCTCAAAAAAAATGTAACAAGCAGTAATTGTTGAATGAAACACTAGTATATATTGAATTATTTCGCGGATAAGAGATAAGCCGCCATAGCTCAGTGGTCAGAGCTGTCGACCGGAAATCGAAGGGACACGGGTTCGAGTCCCGTTGGCGTCATTTATCTTTTATCAGGAGATTTTTCAATGTGGATGAGTGTTTCAGGCGAATAATTATTGCTTGTAAAATAATTATTAATTTATAAATAAATAAATAAAAAAAATTACAAAATTATTAAGATAAATCTGACTGCCACACATTTCATTTTCTAAGTAAATCGGTTTTTAACAAAAAATATTAATAAATCACCTTAAACAATTTGGAAGGCGGGTTTGGGTACCGCCGCCCGGGAACCTTATATTCGATAACCGACACCTCTGCCATAGATCCCCCAAGTGGTTCACTACGTTTGGTGATTGTGTTCAGGATGGGCCTGCTGCCCATCGGAGGGATATATTCATAAAATGAAGAATTCATATGTCCGTCACTCCTGGATACACTGATCCCTAGATTCATTCCCACCCCTCATACCCTTTACCTTCCCAAAACTTCCTCTCCTTCGTTTCCATAAAATAATAGGGTAGAGGTAAGAAAAATAACGACATTTTATTACAACGATAATATAACCTCAAATACTTGCCGAACTTAATAATAACATTATTAAAGCCGGCTGATTCTTCCGTTGGATTTGCTTAGACGTTTAATTCAATGCCATTCTCAAATACTGCGGAGTAAATGGAACATACCTAATAATCTATTCGATATTTTCCAAACAAAAAAAACAGTAATGCTTTAAAATATTAATATGAATTATTAGTTTTCGCATGTACATACAGAATACGAATCTGAATAAATAGTTATGGACGAATAAAAACTCAATTCTTTAAAGAAAGGCATACAAATACAATACTGGATTTAATAACCGATACAATATTGTGTTTACATGTACGCCTTTCTTGAAAGAATTGAGTTTTTATACAGACAAAATTATTTATTCACATTCATATTCCGTACGTACAGGCGCAAACAAATAACTCGTCTTTATATTTTAGAGCACAACTTGCAAAAGGCATTTTTTTCGTAAAATAATTGAATTAGCGCCATCTATGAACGAGCAGTTTATTAATAATTTAACTTTTACTTTTAACTCTTAAGCAGGGTACTCACCTAACCGTGTAACATGTAACGTATCTGATACTGTATCAAGTGAGTACGTAGGCACGAGCCTACTGCGAGCCGCTCGCGGGTGGAGCGCAGTGTGCTCGCAGTGACCCTGTTTCACTGCGAGCACCAAGCGAGCACTAGAGGCGGATCCGAGAGGTCGTAGCTGGATACGCGGTTACCGTGGACGAGCTGTACCCACTTGCAGATTGATACAGTATCAGATACGTTACATGCTACACTTTTGGTGAGTACCCTGCTTTAGGCTCTTGAAGTTTTTGGTGCAAATGTCTAAAACTCTTTTTAAGTCTTTGACTCAAATATTCTCCCAAATGCATGTATTATTTTATTGAACAGTATCCATAGATTACATTCGTCACACCAATTGATACTAATAATCGCCACGTTTTGATTTATGGCCGCATAGAAGGATTTTGCGAACTTCGGAATCTCGGTGTAATAATTGAGAAACGTCATGCATTTTGTTAATGCAAGGTCTAACCTAACCTTTGTAATCTTACAGTCTCCAAACTCCCTGGAACCAGTAAGACTATGGTACCTATCTACCAAGAAAAGCCAGGCACACATCCAGCAGATAGTTGAGATAATGACGGATATAAGTCTATGAAGAGGAGAGGACCTGGAAAAGCAGATTACTGGGAATATGCTGTTATCCAACGCGAGATCTCCAAACTTGCCTACCAATATCTAAGCACCCAAATCCGCCAGCCACCAATATCAGGACAGCTGCCTAAATGGAACGGAGAAGTAGAAAAATAAGTATTCTTGTTATATTTATTATTTTATTCCTATTTGTATAAATATATATTGTGAAAATTGGGAGGCCCAAGGGAGTGGGAAGTATTCAAAGTAGGTAGTATCCGATCTGAACAGTCAGTTTCCAACATTTCTCTATCCCACCTCTTCCCCTAACCCACTTGCTTCAACTTCCCAACGTACGTAGTTCCACTGGACCCGGCATCGATATTGTACATATCAACATTAATAAAAAATAAAATAACTCATTAGTGGGAGGAAAATATCCTGGATGTTTTCACTACACCAAAGACTGTACATAGTATAATAGTGTTTATTTTTATTTTATTTTTTTTACCGCCCAGAGGGCTTTTACATGTAGGTGGTACAATTTTAATGACAGTTTTGAAACATAAGAAAAAAATAATAAAAATAAAATTACATAAAAAAATAATATATGCAAGAAACAAAATTAAAAGTAACAAAAACATAAATTAAAAAATTCAGCGATTTGACTGGTTTACAAAAATATAACTTCCATTTAGGAATAGTGTTGAAATAAGTCATTTACGTAATCCACAAAATTCGCAAAGTTTATATTAAATATATCGACATCACGTAAGTATTGGTTTCCCATAGTGTGAAACCGTTGTATTGGGGAGTTCGCAATGTAATTGCGCTTATGTATGTTGCAGTGGAATAGTGTATTTTGACGTGTTGTTATTGTAGGTATTCGTAAGTTTATGAGTTTCAGAAGTTCGCAACAGTCGAATTTAGAGTTTAGAATCTTGAATAAAAAGTTAAGTCGTTTATTTTACGCCTGTCTTCCAATGTGTGTATTTAATAAGAAATGATAGCGTAAGTCTTCTAGTGGGATGTTTAATTTAAAATTTATAAAACGTAGAATGTTTTTTTGTATTCGCTCAATGTTATTAATGTGAATTTTGTAAGAGGGAGACCAAACTACTGAGTTGTATTCAATTATGCTTCTAACTAGAGATATGTATAACAGTTTAATGGCTTGTATGGAGTTAAAGTTTTTAGTTGTTCTTAATACGAAGCCTAGTGTTTTCATGCCTTTGTTTACAATTTGGTGGATATGATTGGCGAAACTTAGTTTTTCATCCAAAATAATTCCGAGATCTCTCATTTCCGTGACTCTTTCTAAAGCTGTATTGTTAATGGAATATTCAAATAAAACAGGATTTTTATTTCTGCAGAAAGTCAGGGTATTGCATTTGTCTACATTTAAAAACAGATTATTTTTTACGCACCAATCTTTAAACTTATTAATACTTGACTGTAGTATTTGGCAATGATTTACACCAGTTATTTTTTTGTATAGCTTGATGTCATCAGCAAAGAGCAATACCTCGACATCGTCGAAGCAATTTGTTATGTCGTTAATGAAAATGAGAATGAGTTACTACCTTGCGGTAGGCCACTGGTCGCACAGAAAGCTTTCGATAGCAAATATTTTATTTTAACAAATAGTTTACGATTTGATAAATAATAGCTAGTAAACCATTTTAGCATGTTATCTCTTACTCCTAGGGCAAATAGTTTTCGGGTTAGTAGTTTATGGGATACTTTGTCGAATGCTTTCGAAAAGTCTGTATATATGCAGTCAACTTGTTTATTTTTTGCAAAAGATTCTAATATAAAGTTTTGAAATATTGTTACGTTAGTTGCGGTTAATCTGCTTTTGATAAAACCGTGTTGTTTTTGGTCAATTAGTTTTATTAATTTGGGATAGATTTCATCAAGGACCAGTGATTCAGCTTAGGAAGTACTGACTGTATACAAATGGGGCGATAATTGGCAGGGTCAGGCTATGGCTATGTTGCGGGTTTGTTTGATAACAGATGTACTTACTCCAAAGTAAACTCAATGCAAATATTATCAGCCGATAGCGTAGCGTAGGTATCGCAGAAACGTGCTTAGAAAAAACTATTATCGTTGTTAGTTTATTAGTATCGATAAGCTACCTGATTTCATAGTATTGTTCTTATTTGACCCACTTTCAGAATAGTTTCACGTGGCAAGTGACGCACAAGAGTTCGACGTCCGAACGGTCTGGAGCTGGAGCCAGTACTACAGTACAGTACCAGTACTATGACCCACTTTCAGAATAGTTTTACGTGGACAAGTGACGCCCAGGGGTCCGAAGTCCGACGGGTCTAGAGCTGGAGCCAGTAGGACTATGAACGGCGACTCCGTTGACCCACTTTCAGAATAGTTTTACGTGGACAAGTGACGCCCAAGGGTCCGAAGTCCGAACGGTCTGGAGCTGGAGCCAGTAGGACTATGAACGGCGACTCCGTTGACCCACTTTCAGAATAGTTTTACGTGGACAAGTGACGCCCAAGGGTCCGAAGTCCGAACGGTCTGGAGCGGGAGCCAGTAGCACTATGAACGGCGACTCCGTTGACCCACTTTCAGAATAGTTTCACGAGGACAAGTGACGCGCAAGGGTCCGAAGTCCAAAAGTTCTGGAGCTGGAGCCAGTAGGACTATGAACGGCGACCGCGCTGGGCGTGTTTTGAGGCTAAAACTAGTGGGAGGTAGAATAATAATAATTATAAAAATCAATGATGCCATTTTTTATATTAGCCTCTTTTTTATTATTATAATAATAATAATAAAAAAATAATTAAAAAATTATAGGAAGCATATAATCAAAGATACAAATCAAATTGATGATTTGTGTAGAAAATGTTTGGCTTTTCCGGAAACTATAGAACATATTATATCGGGATGTTCTATATTAGCACCGTCCGAGTATATATTTAGGCACAATCAAGTTTTAAAAATAATTCACCAAAATTTGGTAATTAAACATAACTTGATTGATTGCCGTAATATAGTAACATATTATGAATACGAACCAAATTCATGTTTAGAAAACGAATTTTATAAAATATGATAAAACTATACTAACAGACCGAACGATTAGTCATAATAGACCCGATATAGTTTTACATGACAAAATTAAAAAAAATAACTTATATCATTGATGTCGCTATTCCAAATTCCTGTAATATTCAAAAATCTGTTAATGAAAAAATAAGAAAATACACAGATTTAGGAAATGAAATAAAAAGAATTTGGCATTCTCAGACTATCTAAATATTACCATTCGTTATTTCGGCTACTGGCATTATACCTAGTTCTCTCATTAAAAATTTAGGCATATTAGATCTATCAAAAAATGCAAAAGTCGGTCATTTTGAATACATGTGGGATAACGAAAGATTTTTTAAATATTTATGTTGAGGGATCAGTAGGATTTATAGGCCCTGTTAGAAGTTCTACCGAGCCGAACCCTCTGATATGAAAATATCTGGAGTCGGTGAATTATTTTCCCATTTGATCTCTGCTGAGTTGACGTGTTGTTCTTGTATTGTTTTGTATTTATTTTGCTTATATAATGCACTTGCATAATGTTGATTGACTAGGTGATCATTTGTGGAAAAGTGCGTGGAAGGGTTTAGTTTTTCCTATGGGGAAGTTTTAACCCGGACAATAAAATCGGAAGTTTAAAAAAAAAATTGATGATTTGTATAGCCCCGTTATTGTGCAAAATCACATCAAAGGCTCTATACACTTATTACGGTAATCCTGAACAACCTATTACATGTATATAAAAACCTTCAAGGTGTGAACAAATAAAATAAAAATAAGTCAATAAATATTGTCCAAGCGCCTGGCGCCTTAAAAACCTCAAAGTAACTCCTTGGCGCTCTAGATACCTGACATGTAAGTTCTAACAGTCAAAGAATACTGTCCTAGATAACCTATTTATTATTTTAATTAAGGTTATTGATAAAGTTATTAACGAACGCGATATTCTCAATTAGTCAAGGTACAGCAAGGATAAGTTAGATGGAAATTAAATCATTTATCTTATACACGCACTCACAATAACATAATTCATATAAGTACCCACCTAGATATTTACAATTATCATTTCACGTCTATTTATTATAATACTATCGAAGACCTGTGATAAATCACCAGATAGTCTGAATTATTTACACACCGGTTCCAATTTTGCAAACGACAATTAAAATAATATTATAGGTAGGTACTTAATCGCTTATCTGAATTCATTGAACCAATGTTACGCAGACAGACAGACACACAAGTGAAATTAGTATTTTTGATTATCTACTCTATCTCTAAATGTGCACTTTAAATGAATGTGCTAATTAAAAGTGAAAGCATTTTTACAAATTTCTTGGTGAGAGTTCAGGTAAAAAATAATTGGGTTCTGGCACACTTCTGTATATTTACTCAAATGCCTAGTGCATGTAATGTCATTGATCAATTAATTTATTATATAATATTAATAATATATGACATGAATAGTGCTCATCCTTTGACTTCTAACGCCTTATTTATAAGAGAGTGAAATAATTTGCACCAAAAATAAGTTTTATTGTCTCACCGAGAGTTTTTTACTACAATCGATTCCAAAGCTTATTATTGAACTTACGGTGAAAGTTCCAGACGGAAAATACTGGGAAAATTATTGCTACTTCATAAAACAGATTTCTGCTTTATAATATTGTTGATTGTTGAAGCTTGGCGGACGGTACAATCATCTTAAGGTTGATTCTGAAGGTGCCTAGTAAAATAAACACAACTACCTCAACATTGCCAGAAGATGATTTTTTTATAACGATGGTGCGTTACATATTATTACACGTATTTATTATATATTACCTATCTATTAATATAAGAGAGAGTGTCTGTGGTGGGCTGCATGGATTTGATTTATATACAAATCTACAGCTTAATTCCAAGATTGGTGAAATTTTCCTCCTTCAACATAAGACGAAGGTGACATATCTACATGAGATTTCGAAGAACCACCCTCTTCTTCTTTTATTTATTTTGCAAAATCAGTACAAAGCGATGAAGAAAATTACAAAAAAATATACAAGATTACATGTGGGACAAAAAAGTTATACTTTACTTTGAATACTTTGTGCTTAAATTCGTTGTAAGACGTTGTGGAAAATATGTACATTTCTTGCTAGGCAGTAAATTAACCTTCTTAAAATTAAACAAAACTTCCCAGGGGTATTAACATTGGTATTTTTTTACTATAGCGACTATTTAAACATTGTACATACAAAATATGTATACATATATGTATAGTATACATATGTTAAATATATGTATGTAAGTTGTATTTGTTAGTCCTCCTCACTAGGGTGACCTGTGCTGAGGCGGACTAAAGTTATTGATTTCTGTTTTATTAGTTTTCTATGTCATTTTTATTTATTTTTTGTTTTTTCATTAATCTCTTTCAGCCATATTTTTATTCTCCATTTGTAATCATTCAAATTTTCTATTCGCTTTATATCAGGGGGAAGGATGTTGTGGAGTTTCGTGGCAAAATGAATATAATTTCTATGTCCGAATGTGGTTTTATGACCTGGAATATTGTTTTATGTCATTGTGATTTGACTTTGTTTGATGAATACGCGGTATTGTAAATAGTTCTGCACAAGGGAAGAATCAAAAGCCTGTGTTGGCGGCCTCACTTTAAATTATTGAAGATAATTTAAAAAAAAAATGAAATTTTGAACCAATGACTTTTAAAATAAGAGGATAATTACTAACTGTCTATATATGACTTCTAAATAAGAGTATACTTACTAACTGTCTATATCTGACTTCGAAATAAGAGGATAATTACTAACTGTCTATATCTGACTTCGAAATAAGAGGATAATTAGATACTAACTGTCTATATCTGACTTCGAAATAAGAGGATTATTTAACTGTCTATATCTGACTTCGAAATAAGAGGATAATTAGATACTAACTGTCTATATCTGACTTCGAAATAAGAGGATAATTACTAACTGTCTATATCTGACTTCGAACTAAGAGGATAATTACTAACTGTCTATATCTGACTTCGAACTAAGAGGATAATTACTAACTGTCTATATCTGACTTCGAAATAAGAGGATAATTACTAACTGTCTATATCTGACTTCGAAATAAGAGGATAATTACTAACTGTCTATATCTGACTTCGAAATAAGAGGAACTGTGTAAAGGCAACGCCGCGCCTGGAGCCTGAAACTGGTAATGAAATAAATAAATTTATGAAACGCGTCGCGTCCAAAGATTACCATTGTGAATGAGGCTTTACACTTACTGGAGAGCAAGAATACATAACGTAAGGACTTGAGATTGATATGACCTTTTCAATTGAACGGCTATTTAATAATGAATAATGACTGCAAACTACTTCGGCTCGTTCCACAAGATATTGACACTAGAATTCTATGAAAGAAACAAAGGAATAAAAATGTTCACCATTTTTAACCTTTATTGGAAATACAGTTATTTTATAAAAAAATAATTTTAAATGTCGCAATAATTGAGGTGGCTTGATAATGATAGTTGAATTTGTCAGCCACCTCTGGTCTGGAGCCCAAAAATACTTCAAACAAAATCCTTGACTCGGCGGAAACGGCCGTCGGAAAACGGTCCGGTCGATAGATTCTGATCTGAGGATTCCCCTATCTTAACAAACTGATTGGATTCTCTAGAGCACAGGCATCAGGTGGGTTTGCTGTCTACCGGTATTTCAATGAAAGATGCTCCGATGAATCAACGTCGTTAATCCCTTCGGCACCGGTGCATAGTCAGAAATACTCCAAACGCGCGCCCAACATCGGTTCACCGTTGACATTTATTATATGAGAACGGGTCGTTTCTCCAACAACATGGGTCTCTAAAAAACCCATGTATACTCCTTAATCTTCTCAAAAAGACCCTCCGCACAGCAACCCCAAAGATGTGGCCAGAAGATGTGGCCAGTATTCCGCTTAACTTTGAGTGCTTAGAGGGTAAGACGTCCAGTGGGCCGCCCCAGATATACGAACTGAGATTGTACGAGGAGAGCACCCGAAAAGGACAAGGGGAAGAAGATGTTTGTATGTATGTAAAAATGAAAGTCCTCTCAAACTTTACATAAAAACACAGTCTTATGATTTGAAGAACACAAAATGAAACATATAACATAATAGATTAGAAGCATGAGATAGCGCCTGACTGGTAGTTCGTGTATTGAACTCAATTAGAAGTATTTACTAAGAACACAACATCCTAATGTACACTAAACTACTACACACGAGTACACTACGCTATTGCGTAACATTAAACAACTGTGTTTGTTTTTGGTACATACTTGTTTCATGTCTGTTTTTGAAATTGACACATTGACACAGATGGAAGGCAGATTGAGTCTGTATGGTATGTGTGTACTTAATGATACAATATTTTTCCTGTATTGATTTACACTTTATACCAAAGTTATAAATAATCAGAGCGCCTTGGAATGTATTTAGACTTTGTTATCAATATTTGGGAACTGTGCCTTGTGTAAGTAAGCTAGTAAATTCAGTCTGACAAATATAGGAAATACAGTGGAAATAAATTGATGGCGCTGCAATCGTTAAAATTGTTTATTTCTACAGAATAACTATTAGCAGTGGAGAACATAAAAACAATTAATTTCTGCCGATACAAAGGTATATAAAGGATGTAAAGATTGGCGTAGTTTTGCCATAAAAATGACGTCAAGGCCACTTACCGTTTACGATACAGTTAAAGAAAATAGTACATAAACATTTTATTTTGCGGTTGTAAGGCAATAAACGTTTATTTTAAAATTGTTGATTTCTAAAATTACCATGACTCCGTAATTTCTAGGATAAATGTTTTAGAAGGTCATTACGTATTTTATAAAAACTTTAAACATAAGTATTTCAATGAAGTTCCTAGAGTCATACATAAAAATGTCCACCCTACTTGGAAACATGCTAATAAGGAACAATGCAAACTGTTATGAGGAGACCACAATAAAATATAACGTATGGTCCAAGGGTAAAACAATAAAAAAAACCTAAATTTTAACAAGACGTTAAAATTATGGCATCAATCTGATTATTTTATGAAAATAAATCAAAAAATAAGACAAACACCTTAAAAATACACGAACATATAACGTATACACAAACGTCAAAAAACAGAACAAATAAAATATCTGAGAATTACAATTGACCACAACCTCAGATGGACATATCATATCAAACTCACCAATAAACTCCTCAAAACAATTCACAATATTGTGTAAACAAAAACCTAGCTAACAATCACTCTGTAAATTTCCATCTCAACACAGGCGTTTCACACCTAGTCAGATGGGCAATACGTCATTATTGTTATTAAATGTAATATTAAAATAATGAAATAAATAAATATATAAACTAAAACAAGTGAAAACAATATACTTTGACAATCCATAATAGAATATAGAATCATTGTTTAGGGAGAAGCAGCAAGCTCAGCTATCGGTCAGTTGAAGTCGAACACCATTATAAAGATAGTACTAATGATTTTTTTTTTCTGTACAGTACGCCCTGCTCCTGAGAGGCTAACTTGACTCTAGCTTCCTCATTATTTAAAAATTACTCTTAAAAATTATATTTAGTATATATGCGGCACGTTCCAGAGTTGAAGATACTCTCAGATCCGTTCACAGTTGATGTTGGCTTCACGAGAACGGGCCGCTTCTTCGACTCGTTTTTGTGATAGACGGCTCGTATGTAGAACGAGTTACCGGCATCTGTTTTCCACCTTCATATAATCCGGGCCTCTATCCCTTCCTACAGTTCCTACTTTAAGCCGACTCACAACGCTGCCCAACTGGGTGGCGATCCTGCCACTACATTGTACAGATAAGGGAAAACTTGTGAGGTGTCACATTAAAAAAAAATTGTATCGTGAATAAGTATACCCTAATGAATGTGGTTTCCCAATTGAAGAATGAGTATGTAGCTACTTTATGAGTATGACAAGTTAGTCGATGTAATGTCAGTCAATGTGTTGACCTTCGTACTCGGACCTATTATTGAAATGAACAATTTAGAACTCTACTTTCGTCCACTCCTAATGGGATTGGCCCCAGGTACACGAGATAGAACTGTTGTTACAGGAAGTCATTAGTACATCCCGCTAGTACCGAGTATAAACCTATTACGAAGGTTGTTAGACCACCAATATGACTGTGTGTTAGACGTCTAGGCTCGACAGGACACGTAGCGAGGGAAGGAAATATTCTGCCACAATACCCAGAGGTAATAATTTCATAGAATTAGAGGTAAATGGTGGTTAAGTTTTATCTAGGTAAACTAACTAAGAAGGATTATTCTAAGGTCGATACCGTATGGTCAGGCGTTAATCTACGTTCACTAATGGCGTTAATTTAATTATTTTTATTAAAATACGCTTATTGCAGATTATATAATGTGTATGCCTTTCTTGAAAGAATTGAGTTTTTATACGGACATAGCTTTGGGGATGTGGTAAAGAGATTAATGAAAGAGGTTGTGATGTAACAGCGTTTATTGAATCAGTTTAGTAGCGCGATGATTCCGGACCGATGATGCTTACGCAGTTGGTGTTTCTCCGATTTATTCGGGCGAAGATCGACACCGCGTCAGTGAATATAGTCAGCGGTGAATTCCCTAGTCGAAGATCTATACCAGATTTGCGCGGAGATGAGCGGTGGTGGAGTGGTCCAGGCCATGGAGTCGGTGACTCGAAACCGGGTTGGTGGAGACCGGACTTGTAGATGGTGTTCAGCACTGGGGATGACGTTGAGTCTTCCTGGTACTCCAGTGTGAAGTAAGAGAACCGATGGTAGGGTTAACCTTTATTCATTTATTTTCAAATTGCGTACGTACGGGCAAAAACAAATAATTCGTCTTCATATTTTGAAATGGCGACGTTGTGAATCGATATGGCAATGTTTTGCTGAAAATATTAAATGTAAACAAACTTTTGATTTGTGGGGATCACTTTGACATACGTAGATTTTCCTGCACGGAGAAAAATGAGGTTTGCGAATCTTATTATTATTCATCACAAGTTTTCGCACATTTCGGAACACCTCCGAAATCTTCACTGGCTAAAGTGTCCTGTGATCCAGTACAAGCTATGCTGGATGGTGTTTAAAGCTATCAACGAAATGGTGCCTCACTATATTTCTGAGCTATGCATTCCGGAAAATACTGGTCTGAGGCAGTCAACTCTTAGATCTGCAATTGGAAGGTTGAAAGAGCCTAAGCGAAATCCGAACACTAAGTTTGGTGATCGTGCATTCGGAATATCCGGCCCTAAGACTTGGAATAAACTTACTATGCAAATTGAGAAGTATAATCAGCCCAACAGAATTTATATGCGAACTAAAAACTCACTTTTTCAGATACTCATTTCCATAAATCCGTCATTCTATCCAAATTTTGCTTTTTTTCGTTTTTGTTATACCGTAATTGTTGATGAATACATATAAATTCTCTAGCGATTCAACTAATCACGATAAAGTCAAAATGCTATTGCCTTGCCTACCAATGGGCAATGGACAATATCAGTGGGAACCAAAATATCTTTGGTGGGAACGGAATACGTTAATCGGGTTAATTGTTGGCAGATGAATCTTCTAAATGCGGTAAAAATCGATGATTAATTTCATTTATTTAAAATATATATCCAGCTAACGCACTGGGCGCATTTTGCACCCATGTTCTAAAATTCATTATAAAAACACCCTAATATTATAGAACTTCTTTCTTCTTCTGGCGCTAGTAAAATTAAATTATTAATATTAATGTTAGTTGTAAGTTTCTACATATGTAAATATATATGTCATTAAGATAGTAGTTATAGGCCTTAGGCGTAAGTCACTAGATATAAGTCTTAGATGTAAGTCACTAGTTTTAAGTCAGTAGTACAAGTTATTTATTGTTTTTGTGTTTAATTCGTAGAACTCCATTTATTTTTTTTTATAAATTTAATTTAGATTAAATTTGATAATATTATTATTAAGTTCTGCAAGTGTACACTTGCAGAACTTAATAATAATATTACCAAATTTAATCTAAATTAAATTTATAAAAAAAACAGTAGTACAAGTATTAATTATTTAATAAATATATTTGTGCAGTGCCCTTGAGGTGATTTTTTCACGAAAACGGCGCTATATAAATTAGCCAAATTATTATTATTATTATTAAGGACTACATGGACCAATATTATGTATCAAATTCAAATAAACCAATGTAAATAAGTGTGCTTAGATAACTTAATGATTTTAGACTAGACAAGAATCCCAACTGCGCGGAGCCAGTAGGACTAAGCCGCCTCGAGAACGAGTAATATGAACCATGGAGTATGGTCGATGTTTTTTTTTCTTTAATGTGTCTATATTCATCTCTTTTCAACACTATTTGGTACACACATGTCAGACCTACCTGTCCTTCTCTGACTGCGGTGGTGTAATATCCTCTGTCCCTCTCTGACCTTCGCATGTCTTTATATTTCACGCGAAGCGCGATGGTCAAAAGAATAACTAAGGAAGAAACGCACTTACCTGTATTAAATAGAAAAAATAATTAATCCACATTTTAATAAATATATTTGTATGTATAGGTTTGTATTTAATAGCACACAATTATGTACCTCATCTCACCCAGGAATATGAAAATAATACAATTTATTTTTTTCTTTGTTATAGCTTCATGGCATCCCAAACACTTTGGAATGAATATATTGGTAAGGTACTAGGTAATCATTTTAAAGGGGTCAAGTTTTAATTTATTTGTGCTCTTCGATAGTTTTAAAAAAGTAGCGACACATTAAGCTATACGCATCATTGCTTGGCCTATTTCAGCATGTTTTACCAATGGGAATGTACGACGAGTGATATGTTGAAATAGGCCAAGCCGTGGTCACAGGTATAAATCATAAGCAATGTTTACCGCATTAAAAAACCTCACCGAAATATTTGTGATGAGTGTGATGACTAATGACTTTATTACTTTGCGAATTGCAAATATCAGTCCAACATGTAGTAATTACTCACACAATCGATTTTTTTTTTCAAGCAATCTACATACAATTATTATCTGACCGTAGAATAAAACAAACTATTTATTCCTTCAATAATCCGAATTTCGCTTCGTGGCGTCATTTTAATTTAATGAAAGAAACTGACTTTGTAGTGAATAGTAATGTACGCAAAGTTATTTTTCATTAATCTGTTTATTGTATAAGACCCCGTAGTAAGCATCAAAGATGGTTTGAAAGGGAGGTATGTAAATACGAATGTTAGAGGGAGCGCGCTAATATTAGAAAACGAAAATAATTTTACGAAAATAGTAAAAATATGTGATAAAACTGACTCGTTTGAAATAGAGCGAAAATCTCTCGACAAATGCTTTAGTTGCTTTTAAAGATACACTGTGTATTTTTCAATATCTATAACATATTAGATAACAGAACAAAATGTGTTTTTAATGATTTTAAGAGTTTATCTGGGATTTTTTTCTATCAAGGGATTTCATATAATTAACGTTTCTACATAACAAATGTATAGATTTTATCTTCAAAATTAACATCTATATTTTTTAGGATCTTAAAAACTTAAAGAGTTAACGTGAAACTTGTTATAAATCGTTAGAAACTGGGTATGCTTTAGTCTGTTTAGGTCTATTTAAGAGTGAAAGGTGTTTAAACAAATTAATGTTTCTTTAGCACTTCAGAACCAAACTATCGCGTAATAAAGATTTGCTAAATACAAACATGCTTTACAACAAACTGTTCATGTTTAGTTTTAAGTCAACAGATTGCTCTGTAAGTACTTCCATAGTACCTTAATTATTTATTTTGTACTCTTTATTTATTTATTTATTTCACATATACGGCACAACATTTGCCATTCACATACTAATTTACAGAGAATAGTACAGCAACGTAAGGAATGCAACAATATAAATGTAAGTATAATGGTATAATCAGTAAATAGTAAGTAAGGTTAAAAGTATGAAAAAAAGAGATATAAATATATTATAAGTAGCAATCTGTAGTATAGTACTAAGTCAAAGTAAGAAATTATATGTAATAATATACAATAAAGTAGTATAAGGAAGAATGAAGTGCTTATAAAATGTCTAAAAGGCATTAAAGTCTCTTGTTATTGTGTACAATTATTGAACTCTTTTTTACAACAGAACTCTCTATGATAACAACGATAGGAGAGGGGTAAGAAAAGAAGAATAAGCCGTAAACTGAGAATTGCATTTTTTTTCAGAACATCAAATTATAATATTTTTTTTCAAATTATTTTAAGCAGTGCGGTTTTGTCCTTACGATCTTCTCTCCCTTTTACTCTCGCTTACATGATTTTTTAACAGGTATTTCATCCTTCTCTAACCGATAGTCAGGTAAAATATGCATAAAATAATATCAAGCGGAATTCACCCGAATTCTTAGGAAATTTCATACCACGTTTATCGAATTTTACTTGCAAGATGATGTTTTGTGATGCAACTATTTAGTATGCATTTATTTAAATTTATAACACATCGCCAGGAGTTTAAAAAGCGACAAAACTCTAAATAGTATAAAACAAAGTCGCTATCCGCGTCTGTCTGTGCGCTTAGTTCTTCTAAACTACGCAACGGATTTTGATAGGGTTTACAATATCACTTAGAGATTTTTTCCGGAAGGTTTATATATATAATCCATTCATATTGTATTTATAGAAAGTATAGAAATGTCGATGTTTTGTAAACAAGTTGTAAAAACATCATTTCGGTAAACGTTATGAGTAGAGAATTTTTAAGAAATGTAGCATTAATTAATGAAAAAATAGCTGTTAAATAGTATAACGTCAAGGAATGGCAGTGGGCAAGAGGGGAAAAATAATAAAATTAGCAAAATCACTTGAAACATGTTTATTGTATTATTGATTGAAACTCAACATGGCACATGTTTCTACAGTAGAGTGTGTCATGTTCGTTCTACGATCTGTCAATACAAGATTATAGCGACTAAAAAATCTTTTTTACTATCGCTAAAAATACCATTTATCGCTTTAGTTCGCGAAAATATTGTTAATGCTATGAATCTACTTATGAGATAGCTCAAAATAATGTATTACGGAATTGTATTCGGTATTGTATTCGGTATTATTTTTTGGGGAAACTCGGTAAACGCTAAAGATGTTTTCATCATACAAAAGAGATGCATAAGAAAAATTACAAACTCTGATAGTTTAGATTCATGTAGACCTATGTTTAAAAATCTGATAATTCTGACAGTCGCAGACATATATATATAATGGAGTTATGCATGTTAGTGCGATCATCGACAGACAAGTTCCCACTAAAAAACTCAACACATAAATACGCTACAAGGCTCACAGAAAACTTACTAATACCAAAAGCAAACAAAACAATATTCCAAAAAGGACCATACTACATGGCCATTAAAGTATATAACAACCTTCCACATAACATTAAACAAATACAAGATACACACAAATTCAAATCGTTACTAAACACTTTCCTTGTTAATAAATGTCACTACACGTTGAGTGAATACCTCACGTAAATGAAACGCCTATTTTTATTGGTATATATATTTTTATTTTTTATTTTTTCATTGGTATATTGTTATTTTATCTGTATAAACATTGTAATTATTATAATAAAACAAATAATATTATATATTGTAATTAAATAAATGTGGTTAGCTGGAAGAAATGGGGTCTATCCATAAGCTACACCTTTTGTAATTTTTATTTTACAATAAATAATTTTTGATTTGATTTGATTTGATTTGAAAAGTCTACAGAAAAGTTCATTGTAGTAATTGTCTCTCTCCTAAGGATAACTCTCAGCAACGCTGGGTACACGTCAGCTCGTATTAATAATATTATTAAATAAGCATAAGTCGAATGGATAATAATAATACTAATAATCTGTGCATGATTTGAATAGCGCCGTTTTTAATTAAAAATCAAAACAATGGCGCTGTACATTATATAATAAATGTCTACATTGATCTATCTTATTTCTAAATATAGACTAGTCAAACTATTATCAACTTATCGCTAACAGATTGCGTCCACAGCTATCTTTAAATATTTAATAAAATTTCATAATATTTTAAGGTACATATTTCAATGAGACTTTAAGATATTTTTAAACATTCATGGAAATTTATATTTTGATATATTTCTAAATTTCAAAAAATGAACTGATTTCTCTCGATGTTTGAATTGAATGAATTTTCTCTTATAGCTCCCTACCTATATCATGATATTTTAAAGAAAGGTATTTAGGTTGCGTAGGTAATCAGTTCTAATTTTGATTCGTGACATATTTCATAAAATTGCTTTACATTTCATCAGTTCTAATTTTGATTCTTGACATATTTCATGAAATTGCTTGAAATATCATCAGTTCTAATTTTGATTCTTGAAATATTTCATAAAATTGCTTGATATTTCATCAGTTCTAATTTTGATTCTTGACATATTTCATAAAATTGCTTGAAATTTCATCGTGTTTCAAGGTATTTCATGATACACACTTAAAGTTATTTTTGAATACCTCATAATTTCATGATTTTTCGAACGTTTCGAGGTATTTATGATATTTTAAGTAAATTTTATTATTTTATCAAATTAATTGATATTTCACGATGTCAAGTGATGTTGTAAGTATTTCATGATTTTCGCTATATTTTCAAGATTGGATGAAATTTAAAGATTTAGTGATAATTAACGATATATGCTTTTTAACTGTACCTTTTAACTGTAATTATGGAAATCTGGTTGAGCCGCCATCTTTGTAGGCAGTTTTATTCAATCCCGCATTCCAGTTTGACTCACTATGTCTAGGTTCCATATGCTGAAGAAAAGGCAATATCGGTGAGAAATTCTTCAAAAACTTGAAGAGGTTGAAACGCACCCATTGTAATTAACGGCGATGATTCAGAACACTGCAAGCTACATTTTCGTTGTAACATCAAATTTATAATTTCTATAATTACAAACGGGGTAATTCTGTAGTTACTCTGTACCTGTACAACCGGTAAAAATATAATATCATCACCCGTTTGGGGAATTTTATGAGACGGGTTGAGCAAGGGGCTGGGGGAAGGTATTTGTTAATGCGGGTTTTAAAGAGACCCGCTGTAACACAATGCTTAATAAAACCGAAATTATTATTTTCAATTTTCGGCCTAACTCATGTTATATTCCCGGAACTATTAAGGGCTTCCCTATATAACCTAATACGTAAAAGAATTACACTATATTATAATTCTTTTGTGTCTTTCGGATTTACAAAGTTCTTGGAAATTGGATAAATCGGTTCTTAATTTCCCGTAGGTAATGGGCTTAAAATAAAGTAGGTACAAAGTACAAAATAAATTAAATTTATTTAACTGGGTGGAAATTCCTATTTCTGTTTACTTTTAACATTACATTTTGTTTTTTTATCGTGGTATATTCTCTGTTTTCAGGTGTAGCTTTAATATTCTCAGAACACAGAACGGACTAGTTGTGTGTCCATACTTCAAGTCACAGTTGTAAATATGTATGTCATTTTGAGACGCTAGTTTTAAGGGCCCACTATTCGAATTTCATCCAATTTCCGACATACTTTCCTTAAAATTTTGAAGTTTTTAAGCTCTTAAAAAAATATATGTTATTCTTTAAGATAGTATCTATTTGTTCCAAAAGCCGAAACGGTAATTATTTGAAATTCCCTCGATAGAAATAAATCGCAAAGTATGCTCCGAAAAATATTATTAACACGTTTATTTCTGTTATTTTACAAGTTATATGTATGAAAAAAATCACAATGCTTCTTTTAATGCTACTCAATAGACCCCATAAGTAATTTTTGCTATTTTTGAAATACGCCGTGATTTATTAAACATTTTCACAACTGTCGCTTACGCCTATTGCTTTTAAATCATATTTATTATAGCGCGCTCGCTCCGACTTGCAGATTAAACTATCTTTCTTTGAGAAGTTCATTCGCCAACTCGAGGGCTTTGGGGGCAGACGTGTCGTTCATCGTTCTATGATCTACAGACGTGCGATTACGTGCAAATATTTGAATTTATAAAGATAATTTTTACGCGTGTAAAGTTTATGAGTTAATAAATATTGTTTTTTCAAAGATGGGAAATACACGAAAGATATCCCGTATTTCAAAGAAAAAATGTTATCTCATAAAATTATATCCTATCTAATAGGTGAGAAGAAAAAAATACAATTTTTGATTTATAAGCTTATATTTATTATAAACGATAATTTACTATAAAAATTAATAATTCATATTTTTATTTATGTATTGTGTAGTAAAAAGTTATTATTTTTTTTTCAGAATAGGTACTTTGGGAAATAAAACTAATTCCAATGCATTAGAAATTACGGGGTAAATTTTTATTAATTTAATTTTCTTGTTGTCTTGTCTCTTTTCTTGTTCCTATACGATCGTGATTTATTTGCGAATTAACTTTCTACGTACACAAATACACACGTCACTTTACATCTGCTCCTTAGAGTAATATTACTCTAAGATCTGCTCTAATGATTCACAATGCAACGATGTCCGAAATATAATATAATATGTAATAATAATATGGGCCACCTGTTTCAAATAACAATACTCGAACGTGGAATAATGAACGGGCCAGCGAAAAAAGCTATCGAAAGTTCTGAAACTGTGGGGAATATAATTAAATAAAATAAAATACTTTTTTGTTTTAAAACCACGATATTTATTAATTTAAGAACCGACCGGTTTCGCTTTACTTAAGCATCATCAGGGTACAAATTAATACTAAACAAAAAGTACATAATGTGTGCATATATATAACAAAATATAGAGGGAGACAACATGATACAAATATAAGCAACACAAAGACGGTCATAAAATACATTAACATAAGTGCACAAGTAATGGAAAAACCGCTAGATAATTATGTAGACTAATGGGTTATACGAATAAATCGGGAGAAACAAAACATCAACTGGCAAGGTGGTAAGGAGGTAAGGAGAACTGGGAATTTTTTATGGGTTTATTGGAAACAGACTTAATATTGGACTACTTGATATGTCTAATTGATTATTAAGTATCTGACTTTTGGTTTTTACAGCTTTTTTAATTTCTAGTGCCTCTAAATTGTTTAGTCTGTTACCATGCCCGTTTTTATGTAAGATGTTAGCACCGGTTCTATGACAGAATGTATGATCTTTATCGATCAAATGATTTGCAAATTCGGAAAAACCGTTATTATTGAGGTTTTATTGATGTTTTGTTTTTCCCGATTTATTCGTATAACCCATTAGTCTACATAATTATCTAGCGGTTTTCCATTACTTGTACACTTATGTTAATGTATTTTATGACCGTCTTTGTGTTGCTTATATTTGTATCATGTTGTCTCCCTCTATAATATATTTGTATCATGTTGTCTCCCTCTATATTTTGTTATATATATGCACACATTATGTACTTCTTGTTTAGTATTAATTTGTACCCTGATGATGCTTAAGTAAAGCGAAACCGGTCGGTTCTTAAATTAATAAATATCGTGGTTTTAAAACAAAAAAGTATTTTATTTTATTAAATATGTCAAACCACAAAGTGATTGCTTTCTACAATAATATAATTTAGTTCAGTGATGTTATTTTTTATGTCGGAAGGAGGCCCTGAAGAAAATAATTTCTCTCAGAGCCTGTGTCATCTTTGAGAATGCTGTATAGAGGGTCTTTTTTGAGGAGGAGGGAGTGAACCTGTCCTGAATGTCAACTGTACAATTTCTTCCCAGAATTAACTTTATTGTACGTTTTTTGACTTACCGTACCTTGGTGTTCTATTTTCAATAAACTCTTTAATTATGTTTCAGATGTGAAATCTATACTCTGCTACAGAATGTTTTGCCCAAGTCTTGTAAAGATGCAAAGGCACGGACGTAACAATAAAATCATTTGAGCCCTTTACTGTTATTTAAAAGGTCACTTGAAGTGCAGTTATAATCAATGATTTTATTTTTTTTCTAGCTTCCACGAATAATTTGAAAAGGCATTATCTAAGGATTATACTCTTAAGGAGAATATAGAAAATGTAGAAAGGTGAAACGGATTTAAGATTTTCGATGAAATTATTGTGTTGTGAAATATTTATTTTGTTATTTATTACTTTATTTTTTTTTACAGTTTTACCGTACGCGGCCTTGTTGTAGAGTGGTATATCTAACTGTCATGGAAAGTTTTTTTCTGAGCTTTAAGAGAAAGGTTTCTTAAAGATACTGGAGTTATTCTAGGGCTATGTTAGATTTTTAACATCGATCACCGTAATGCTTGCCTTCCTGAATAAATCTAATTTTATTTAATCATTTACGGCCAAGATGTTTTTGACAATGGTGTGTTTTTATCTTTCTGTATTCCAATCATTTAGCTTGGCTTCTAGGGTTGTGCCCCAGTATTGCTTTTTGGAGACTGTAAACGGATCTCTCGGCATTTAATGAAACTGCAGCAGAACAAAGGCTGTTGCTATATTGACGTTCATGGTATGTTTTGCTCAGATTGACGATAAGGTTTCCAGATCCGCATTTCGCTCGAAGCATGTTTAGGGCAATAAGTTCATAGTTTAGGGTTCTTTCACCGTATTTATGGGAACATTTCAGAACCACCAATCTTTCATTTTGAGTGAATCTTGTGTTTGTGATTAAATTATATTTGACAATTTAAACAAATAATATTTAGAGAAGTTAAAAATAAAATTGAAAGTTCACTGAAAGCTTAAACTATTAAAAGTAGTAATTTCATAAAAATGTAAATAAATAGAGCCCCTTTCACATTTTAGAATGTAATTTTATGTTGCTTACATGTTTTATTACTCTTTATAATTATTGAATTGTTTAAATGAATAAATAAATAATTACAAAAAAGTCTTCTGATTTGTAAGTCCTCAGGAAGCACTAAGGATCTTTCTATCTATCTTTATAATATAATAAATTTGATGAGCATAAAAATGTAAACGTGTATATAATTTATATAAATGTACAAAAGTAGATATTACACTTGTATAAATATTATATTGCGCATATTATACAAGATGTCGGGGGTAAAGTGCACAAACTTCGGGAGGTGATTCTAATTGATAGTACAAGTAAAAAAGAAAAAAAAACTTTTTTTGGAATTCCAACGTTTTAAGATAGTTTTCGAGTAAAAAAGTTTAAAACCTTATTGATGTAAAAATATATTTATTGATTTTATAAAAGTTATAAATTACTTTTATAAAAGTGAGAATAGTATTTTAGTAAAGTAAAGTAATTTTTATACCTATACAAATAACTTTCGTAAATGTTTTTTGTAAAATTAAAAAAAAAAATTTAATTAAATCCGTAATAAAACCCATATTTTGAGAACCATCTTCATATCGACTTCGTTCTCATTTGGTCGGTGCATTATTACTCTAAGGTCGGTGATAACTAAAAATGGTTCTGTTTTTCTAAAATTGCAATAGATGTCGGTAATTTAATTTCATAATCCCCAAAATTATTCCTAATACGAATTCAGACACCTCTGTCGGATTCTTTTAACACTAAATTTTGTAGGTGTTGCCCAAATCTAAATTCTTTACGCGGAAAGCGGGCCCTTAAGCCAGTAGTTATAAGTCTTATTCATAAGTCACTAGCTATAAGTCTTCGATTTAAGTCACTAGTTATATAATTAGAAATATTAGTTGTAAGCCAATTATATTAATTTATTATTTGCTTATTTGTACAGCGCCCTTGAGGTGATTTTTTAACAAAAACGGCGCTTTACAAATCATCCAAAAATGATTATTATTATTCCCTGTTCCCTCCCTCAAAAGGAGAAAACGCAAGTTCATGGGAGAACAAGCCCGGAGATGGTCGAATAAAACTAATACTTGACCTTTTTTCAACAGAGTACGTATAACGTATAAGACGATGTATAAATGTGATAGAAGCGAGAAAGAGTGTGCCAAGACCGAGTTGTATTGCAGTTCGTCATCTTATTTTATGCCAGCGGAGAAATGACGTGACGACTGATTAGCTACCAGCAATATTTATAGTTATCATACAATTATATTTTGATAAATTATAGTTGGAAAACATTTTTAAAAGTGCCAGGTAAATAAAAATATACCTATCGGCGTTTATTCCCTTTTTGGGTGCTTTTATCAATAAAGATAGCTATTGAATAATTATTTTTATATAAAGTAAATCCTCATATACAAACATGTATTATCGAGTGTTGGAATAAGCCGTAAGTACCCGCTGATACGGTTGGCACAGGTGATATGCAAATGATATCAAATAACAATATATGTAAATTCGTAAACAATGCTATTTATTTAGATTAACCGCTAGTTTGTTATCAATATAATAATCAGTAAATAGGTGGTGTTTAAATAGACCAATTGACTGCAAGAATGGTATCTGACCAAAGAGAAGTACTTTTTTGTAGCTACCTCCCAAAATGAAATATATATTATATATATATTGATTTAGCTGTAATCAACGAGCGGGCGGTTTTTTTAATGTAACTACTAAATTCAGCATTATGACATAAGTGATTTCTTGTGAAGAAAAAACACTGGCGCCATGAAATTTATACAGTTTTCGCTGTCATGAATTTCTGGGTCAATGCGACCACGTAATTTCAACTAGCAACGAATTTTTTCACGACCAATATAGCTTTTAACCATCATACCATAGTGTTTACTGCACAGAAATTACTGTTTCAACCGGGTAACATCTAACAACTATAAATCCACTAAATTTAGTTGGCGCTAACAAAAAATTGTCCAAGGAAGCGAAGTTAGCAGTCCACAATGGAGTGCTAGTACCCACCCTTATGTATGGAAGTGAGGCATGAAACTGCCAAATAAAGAATGAAAGTATATTGAATGCTGTTGAAATGAGATCCCTGAGGTGTATGTGTGGTAAAAACATGTATGATCGTGTGAGGAATGTGGAGATCCGTAAAGAGTGCAAGGTTGATGTAAGCGTAATGAGTAAGAATAAGAAAGAGACGCTTACATGGTTTGGGTATGTAGAGCGAATGAGTGAAGAAAGGAATGTAGTGAGGATATATGATGCGAATGCGAATGGTAGCAGAAGTCGGGGACGCCCGAGGAAGACATGGCGCGATCCAGTGAATCAGATACTCGAGTCGGGCCATGTCAAGAGTCAGAATAATAGAAGAGTATGTATGAAACGATGTATGAATGTGAATAAGGCAAGAAGTGTATGTCAAGACCGAGTTGTTTGGCGATCCGTCCTCTCTGCCTACCCCAGCGAGGAAACGGCGTGATGGTTAGTTAGTTAGCAATTTATCGTTTACGAGGTTTCTCCAATCCAGCGTCTTTCAACGTGTAAAAGAGATGGATGAAATGATGTCGCTGGCTACGCTCTTTAAACCAGGGAGAACGCAACTGTGTGAAACGGACGGCAATAATGCGGCCGCGACGAGAGCGAGAGAGAGGCGAACACGCCAGACTGACTTGCTCACCTGACGGGTAATACGGAACCTGTCCAACCTGACTTGTACGGCCAACCCGCCGCTGGCTGAAGTTTTTACTGGTTTGGCGGTCTATCCTCTTTAGAATGTGAAATAACTGTAAAATTTGACTAGGTAATTAGACTTGACGAGCCAAAGCGCAACGTTTCGAACAGTCTCACTGTGTCCATTTTCAGGTCAAAATCGTACTCCAGTCTCCAGACAACTCTGCAATGAGACAAATTCTTTGCATTCATATTCACACATTATATCATAAATACTTTTCAGATATACCTACTCTTGACATGACTCTACTCAAAGTATATAATTGAGTCGATTGTACCATGACTTCCTGGGGCATCCCAGATTTCTAAAATCATTCACATTCACATTATATTATTCTTCTCAAGGTCTAATCATCAAACATTCTAACTGACGACATAGTTGTTCAGTTGACATTATTCACGTTAATGAAATACTCGTGTATGTAAAAAATCATCTCATTTCGTAAACACGAAGCATCTTAATTTTGTTCACGGTGCATATTATGACTTGTTATATATGCACACGCAGTAGCTCCAGCATCTTGTTCTTCGCCAGTTTTTGGTCGAGCCCAGTGGGTATATATTATATACCCGCTACAACTGCAAACTGCATTCCGCACTTTTTCTTTGTCCCGGGTGCGATGTTGCCATCCAGGTTTCTTCTTGTAGCAAAAGATTGCAGAACAAATACCTGAACGCTTCAAAAACACAAAACAAACGCCAATGAAACTGAAGGCACCCCAAAAAAGGTTGATGTTACTAAAGAAAAAGAAAATTTTAAAAGTGGTCCAGAAACACGCTCTTGCGGAACGTCGCTTGCTTTCATATTTACATACTCTGCTATAGACATTGCCTGTATTTTATAAAGTTCAACAAGCAACTGATATTATTTTGAGTAATTTTGTAAAAAATGTCTGCATCTGCACATATGACTATCTTTTATTTTTTGCTATTGAAATCACTTTTTGTGAGGCGCCTAAAAACTTGTTTTGTTTAGATCCAAAAATCCAAAAGCAAATCAGAGAAAAGTAGAGGAAAGGTAGACAGCAAGCAAAATTAAACCTTTACACAAAAGCGTGTAACATCTCCACGGGGTATCATCTTGTTAGACTGATAAATAGTATCCCTTTTGATGAGATAAGAATCTTTGAAAGAAACTGGTCTGCAGAGGTTCAGATAATAATTGAGATTTACAGATTTGAAGGTATAAAGTATCCAATGAAAGTAGGTTTTTGCTTTAATCCGCCGTAACGAATGATTTCTCGTTATATTGGGACACGCCACTCGGAAGCTAAATGATTTGATGCTCCTCTAGTCAACTTTATTCAAGTGTGACAAAAATCGAAATTTAATTGATGTTTCGAAGCGTTTGAACAAAGTTGTGAAATTATACAACGGCTTTTTCATAGGTTATCTTTTTCTTGGGTTATCTTTTTCTTGGGTTATCTTTTTGATCGATGTTTTTATCTTTTTACTATCTCTACTAACCGGCTTAGATCTAGATTTGTAAAGAAAAAAATAGAATTTTAACAATTCATCAAATTTCAAAGTTAATATTCAAGTTCTGTGAAAGTCCTATTCAAGTTCTTTCACTATCCAAATCCTGTGAGACAACCGGTCCATGATGAAATAATAACAAAACTTAAATAGAACTTTCATAAAACTTGTAAATTTATGTAACCCTGTATTATCACTCCATTTTATAACAACATGCCAACCGATTCGTTGTAATGGGTAGATATAAATATATACATTTAATAAATATAACATATAACCTTTATTGCTGTAAAATTTTCAAAAGTTTTGTGACATATATCGCTCCAGCAGAAATTCAATTTAATGATAATAATAATATTTGGCTAACTTATATAGCGCCGTTTTCGTGAGAAATCACATCAAGGGCTCTGTACACATATATTTCTTAAATAGTTAACTCTAGAACTACTGACTTACCTTATTGTTCGTTTCTAGCTTAAAAGTTGGGAAGCTGGTATGGGTACAGCCGCCCGGGGAACCAACGGCTCTGCCATAGGTCACCCCAAGTGGTTCGCTACGTTTGGTGACTTAGCAGGGGTGCCCGGGTTCACGGGGTGACGTCAACACTGGTTGACATCACTCTATCAACCCATCGCCCTGTATCGTTCGTCACTCCTGGACACACTGACCCCCAGATTCCTACCCACCCCCTCTTATTTGTTTCTTTCCCATAACTTCATCTCCTATATTTTTTTAAAAATACCCTGAACGCTTATATGACTCTCTTAAATTTGTAAACGCAACATTTACAAATATGATGAGTCCCAGGAGGGAAATTATTTTCCTAAAGGCCTCCTTTATAGAACTAATGTAAAAAAAATAACAAATTGCTAGCAACATATAACTTGACGATTTCGTTCGATGGATATTACCGTCGTCGGATCTAATTATATTAATAATCCTATACAGGATGTATCGGCACGTACCCGACAAACTTTAACCAGCTATTCCTTAGCACATTTGGAGTAAAAAATGTTATGGGCACTTTGCTGTCCGGTAACATTGTTTTTCAATTAAAAAAAAAAAAATAAAAAATCCACACTCCGTCACTGTCATTGGAATTGTTTCTCGTGTTCAACAGCTGTTAATAGTAAGTGTGTCAAAAAGCGTGTTCGCTCTTTCATACACACTAAATAATAATAGCTAAAAATGAGACGAATGGTGCCATGCCATTTCGTTGTGATCGTAAAAGCGCGCTAATGTAGGTACGTACGTATATTATCCAACGAAACTCGAATAAAATATTGCCAGGTGGGTTTTCAAACTTTGACAAAGAATAAAACAGTGGTGACATGTGGTGAAAATATGAATACTAAATTTTTTATTAAAAAAAAATGTTACCGGACAGCAAAGTGCCAGTAACATTTTTTACTCCAAATGTGCTAAGGAATAGCTGGTTAAAGTTTGTCGGGTACGTGCCGATACACCCTGTATACATAATGATAATATATATACACATATCAAAGTGTATAAAAACTCCTTTCTTTTTTATCTCTTTGTTCAGATCAGACGATAAATCTTTCAAAAGATAAGCATATGTTAATGTTAAGCTAATAGATAATGATTAGCGATACGCCTAACCCCTAAATGTCTTCGACTTGCAGAACGCTACTACCGACAATGAGGAAATACATATTTTAGTCCGCTTCAAATCTTAAATCAGTTAACTCTGGCCAACAAGACTAAATAACCATAGACAAAGGTAACTCTAACTACGTACGTATATATGTATCTACAATAACTTTATATCCATTACAAATATATGAATATTTAAGAATGCCCACGGCTAAAAACAATCGATTGCGTCCAGTTTTTCTTTGTCGTCACTTGGGATGACAGTTATGGACAAAATAGTGAAAAATAAATCCAGCCACAGTGTCAATGAACTGGCAAATATTTCGGATAGTCACCTGCTTATGACAGATGTGACAAGTACATAAATATGAAATTAAATATTAAAATATTACAATTTACTCATCGAGTTATTATAAAAATAATAATTTTAATGCTATTTAACCTTTCGGATCTACCAGAGTATTTATTTATATCTCCTTATCAATATGTTAAACATTGCTGCACTTATAATATGTATGTCCTCGTGTTATATATATATTTTAAATTATCGTGTGTGCTGTGCAGTGCTGTGTTTTAAAAATATTAAAATAACAATTTTCAACTGGTAAACATACCAAACGCGCAGGCGCATTATCAGTCCGTCATTACTATCGCCATTGGTCGAAAGTGTCGTCACTTTTGAATAGTGCTAAACAGTTTGCGGGAAACAGGCGTTTGTGTATAAACTAATTACGAATAAAGTTAACATATTTTTAACTCTTTTTAAATAAATTTTAATATGGATTTAAACGAGAACTCTCTTAACTATATGACCAAGGCCAAGGATCTACTCTGTTCGCTGATAAAAATTATTAATGACCCCGGCAACAAATTTACGAAGGAGCAAATGGGTAAAATTACCCCGATAACAACGGATCTGTTAGGAACCACAGGATTGATGGCTGTTCGTATGGGAATGTTGGAAGGAGAATTGTCAACATTAAAAAGTGTAACGGATACTCAGTCTATTGTTACTAACCCGACAAATACTTCATCTTCAATAAATGATTTGCTCGCAGAGGCCGAGGAAAGAAAAACCCGGTCAAAGAACATTATTTTATTTAATGTTCCCGAAAGTATTTCAGAATCAACAACAACAATTATTAAAATGGACAGCGATAAAGTAGTTTCAGCGATTAGTGATATAAATAATGAATTAATACCGAGTGTGGTTAAGTCGTACAGACTTGGTGTAAAAAAGTCCAACAAAATTAGACCGATTAAGGTCGAATTCAATGACTCTGTCTCGGCTCGTGAGGTTTTGACCAGGAACGCAAAACTGAAAAACGGTATAAAGGCCAGTAACGACCAAACACCATTGCAGAGGACTCAACTTCTAGATTTACGCCAACAACTCGAGACGAGGAAGAACAACGGTGAAACCAATATAACTATCAAATATGTGAACTCTGTACCTAAAATTATTGAATGTGCGCCAAAAAACTGAAACAACAAAAAATAAAATGCTACTACCAAAATGTGAGAGGGATCCGCACTAAACTTCCCATGTTGCTGACTTCGGCGGCAACTATCAGCAGTGATATCTTCATTTTAACCGAAACATGGCTCGACTCAGGAATCAATTCTGCCGAATTAGGCTTCCCTAATTTCAACATCTACCGTATGGATAGGAATTCTAAAACAAGTGCCAAAACGAGAGGAGGTGGTGTAGCCATTGCTATCTCAAAAAATCTCAGTTCTTCAAAAATATCCACAAAAAACACATCCATCGAGCAACTATTTGTCAATGTGAACACTTCTAGAGGTAAAATAATAGTGGGATGTGCATACTTACCTCCGAATTCTGATGTCCAAAGCTACAGCAATCACTGCGACGAGGTTGAATCAATTTGTGCTAAATATCCTAATACTAAACTACTTCTAGTTGGTGATTACAATCTGCCACATTATGATTGGTGTAATATGAATTCTGTCAATTCTTGTTCTAATGTTAATATTCGTGTTATTAGAGATATGGCACTGTTCTTAGGTCTAACACAGTGTAATAATGTTCATAATATAGGAGGTCGTACGTTGGATTTGGCACTGTCAAATGTGTCTGACATCTGTGTTGTGAGAAGTACCGAAATTCTATTACCTGTCGATGTTTACCATCCACCACTAGAAATATGCATGTCTAATCTTAAACCAATTCCTATCGTAAAAAAGGTAGTAGAAACTCGAAATTTCAAAAAAGCTGACTATGTTAAAATTTCAAATTTCCTTAAACAGACTGACTGGTCATTCTTTGATAGCGACGATGATATTAATGTACACCTTAAAAAATTTTACTTCATCGTTAATTCTGCAATTGAACAATTTGTTCCTTTAACGACTTACAGAGAAACTCTATACCCAAAATGGTTCTCAAAAGACCTGATAGACTTAATTTACCTTAAAAAATTATCTCATAAGAGATTCAAACAAAGTCGCCTGGCCATCGATTATACTGCGTTTCAAAAATTGAGGGCAGAGTGCAATAAGCTCTCCGCAAAATGTTACAAAAATTACATTAGTGATGTCGAAGGCTCTATCATGGACGACTCAAATTTCTTTTGGAAATATGTTAAATCCCAAAAAGAAAATGGTACTTACATACCTAGTAGTGTGTCATTCGATTCTAAATTATCCCAAAATCTTCAGGAAACTGTTAATCTTTTTGCTGATTTTTTTAGCGGCGTTTACATTAATGCAAGTGAAGACAGCAATATTTCGTGCTTTGATTTGGTTGAAACTCTTGATATATCTGACTGTAATGTAACCATAGACGATATTATATCTAAGCTGAAGAGTCTTGATTCCCGAAAATCCGCAGGACCTGATAATGTTTCGCCCAGGTTTTTAGTAAATTGTATGCATACATTGTCATATCCTATTCATAAGTTATTTACAAAGTCACTCTCATCAGGTGTATTCCCGGACCTTTGGAAGTTTAGTCTTTTAACGCCCATTTTCAAAAAAGGTAATAAGAGCGAAGTAACAAATTATAGGCCAATATGTATAATGTCTACTTTACCCAAACTTTTTGAAAGCCTAGTACTAGATAAGTTGATATCCCGAATCAATCGAACCATCTCTCCCCTTCAACATGGATTCATTAAAGGTAGATCTACTCTTACCAATTTGATATTGTACACGAATGATATTGTTAATGCCCTTAATGCATCACATCAAACTGATTCCATATATACTGACTTCAGTAAGGCATTTGATAAAGTAAACCACAAAATATTATTACGTAAACTAAAATTGTTGGGAATAAGAGGGAGTATGTTGGAATGGTTTAAGAGTTATCTATTAGGAAGGTACTTAGCAGTCAAGATAGATTCGTTTACTTCTTATACATTTGCTGCCTCGAGCGGAGTACCACAGGGATCTCACTTGGGCCCAATATTATTTTGTTTGTTTATCAATGATATTGTTAATATTTTTACTAATGTTAAAGTCCTGTTATTTGCCGACGATCTGAAGATATACAGAATAATCAAAGACGATGACGATCGCGCAATTTTGCAGTTGAACCTTAATAAACTATGTGCGTGGTGTTCTGTCAATGATTTGCAACTAAATTTAGGTAAATGCCAGATTATCAGTTTTTACAAAGGCAAAAATCCACTTAATTTTTCCTATTTTATGAATGGTGCTAATCTTCTTCGTGTATCACAGATTCGTGATCTTGGTGTTATATTCCACGAGAGTCTACAGTTTAACGAACACATCGATGAAATAACAAGCGATGCGATGAGAATACTAGGTTTTATTTTGAGAATGGGAGCAAATTTTAAAAGTATGTCAACATTAAAACATCTGTATTGCTCGTTAGTACGAAGCAAATTAGAATACAATTCCACCGTATGGTCACCGTACTACAAGGTCCATTCTCAATCATTAGAAAAGGTACAAAATAAATTCCTTCGGTACATTAATTTTAAAATGAAAATTCCAATCGAATTTATAAATTACAATAACTTGCTTGCTGAAACTAAACTTCTTAAATTATCTGATAGAAGAGTGTTAATTGATTTGCTATTTTTATTCAAAATTATTAAATCTTTAATTGACAGCCCTAATTTGTTGGAACTTATTTGCATTAATGTTCCTGCTAGGCAAACTCGCAGTAAAGATACTTTTAAATTTAACAAGAACCTCAACACTAATTATTCTATTTTTTCACCAATTCCTAGAATTCACAACCTTGCGAATAAATACTGTGAACTTATAGATATATTTGGTTTTGACAATTTTGTGAGCTTTAAAAGGCAACTTATTTCGATTCTATCGGCTAATAATTAACTTTTATAGCTTTAATAATTTTATTACATCTTCTCCCATTCGAAACCTTTCAAGTAAATTATATCCATATTTGTTTGTTTTTTATTTGCTCTACTATACACTTATAATTGTATGCTTATACCTACTAACTACTTTTTATACATAACACTATGTTCCATCTCAGATCTTATTATTTCTTATTCATGTCGATATTGCTAAATTCTATTAGTTTTTGCTTTTTACAGGTGCAACTCTTATTTTGTTATTTTTTTTTTTTAAATCTCTGTTATAATGTTCTTTACCTCACGAGTAAGTTACACTCTAATTTATATTGGTTTATCGATTTGTTAAACACACAATTAATACTGGGTTTAAACACACCCACTTACTTACTTTTTATGTTGAACTTTCTTTTACTTACTATTTCATGCTTGGGTATATTTTATATTGAATCCATCTTATTAGTGTTTTGCTAATTTGCACAAAATTTTATTATATGTGTTGCTTTCTTACAATTAACTCCATTTATCTTCTTATGTTCAATTATTGTAATCAATGTAAATGTATATTTTCATGTAAAAGCCCATTAGGGCGTAAATAAAATAATAAAAATAAATAAATAATATTATTATTTACTATAACCGTATTAACGAAGAACGAATTAATAATAATTGACCTTCACAGATAACGGCGACAACATTTTTGTTAGAAATATGTTCAAAATTCATAAAAGTAAGGAATTGCGGATAAGGAATGTATTCTGTTATATCTAATATATTAAATATTTACATTATTCAACTAGTGATTACATGCCATGTCAATCATAAAAATAATATCTTAAAATTCAATTAATCTTGGGTTTAATTGAATTTTCTAACGAGACGAGAACGTCGCCATAAATTTGAATTAATTCGAGTTATGGCGACAATCTGATGTAATAGTGATAATAATCAAAGTTCAAGTGAAACTTCGAAAAGATTACATTCTTTAACTAATTACTTCAGACCTGAAAAATGCCATCTATCACCTGTCAGGTGACATCTACATGACGTGTCTAGATCTTTCTACTGTATTGTGAAGCTGAATGGAGTGGGTGGGGGAAGAAGATGAGAAGTAGGTACTGTACCAGTCAATACAGATGAGATCACTGGCATTAACCGGCACAATTTGTTAATTTAAAAATAATATATACAGAATATATGTACAGTTGTACAGCCCTGGTGAAAGACCACCATTCAGAATATGCACTGCTTAAGATGGCTTTAGCCGTGTTTGGTGACTAGATCTGAATAGCCAGATACTTCCCAACCCTCCTCCTTTCGTCTCCTTTCCATCCCCACTACCTTCAGCCTCACAACATACCCCGATTGGAAATGCCATAGTCTCACTGGCTCCAGACGGTTGGGAGCAGTTGGGACTCTTGTGCGATATTCACATTAAAAATACGGCTGAAGCCATTTCAAGCAACAACGTATCGATTCTGAATGGCGACCTCTGGATTCAGGATGCGGATTTCCGTTCTTTATCCTTGGCTAGGGATATATCCTTAGTGTCCCTATCCCCCTCGTTTTGGCTTTGGAATGAACAAGAGCGAGTGAGATAGCCGCCTTAATATATAAATATATTCAAAAACATCTTACCATTCATAAATCTTAACTTCTTCTCAATATTTTATAATAAGCCACATTCTAAAACTTCCGGTAATTGTTTGGTTTCGGTTGTCTCCTTATTGTACCCTTTTAAAATGTCTGCTCAGAAGATTCTCATTTCTGAGCACAAACTGCCCCCTGTTTTATATTATGTTTTAGTTTTAATATTCTTGTTTTTTCCTGTCCTGCTGTTATTGTTATTCTTTGTTTTGTCATCACTTTGTATAAACAGTAAATTTAGTGTTAGTAAATAGTAAGGCACACTGTAGGAATAATTTTACGAACATGACCACTAATACTAAATTACCGTGTGTTATAGTAAAGCGCATTTAAAAATAAATGGCACTAAACTGCGCTATATAAATGCCATGTTATTATTATTATAAATAATCACTAGCGATTGCTAAGCGGCTATCTCACTCACTCTAGTTTGTGCCAAGGATGAAATGAGGGGGTTGGGTATATTAAGGAACATTTTTTTGACTAGGGATGGAGAACGGGAATCCGCCTACTGGATTCGTAGACTAAGGGTCATCCAATACGAGTAGAAATTAATAATATGAGTAGGTAATACTTAATACCGCAGACACGCAAACCTTGAAAGCACACAGAATTCACTCTTGTTTGTAAAGTACGTATATAATTGGAGACAACTTGCATTTCGCAATAAATTACTATCTACATTCTGTATAATGTTACAATATCGTTAATGTTGACTTTTCGAAATAATCCCATGATTGCTGATTATTGTTTAATGATTAAATTGATATTTCTCTTTTACTCAATAATTCCCAACAGTCGGAAATGGATTAAATACATGGACATGGTTAATTAATTAAGCAGTTATTATATCTGAAACTAATAAAGATTGTGAGATCAACTTTCAAGAAAACAAAATTTTTTCATCAAAATTCTTGTGAAATTACAGCTGAAATTTGTTAGCCGATTCCGATTAAAAAAATTGAAACAAATGACACACATTTTACTGCCAAGAAAAACAGTTTTAATAATATATGATACTAGGATAAAAATACACAGTATTCGTTTAAGAGGACTTTTCGTATCAATCATATTTAGATAACTAACTAACTAACCATCACGCCGTTTCCCCGAAGGGGTAGGCAGAGTGGAGTCGGTCTTGGCACACACTCCTTGCCTCATTCACATTCATTCATACTCTTCTATTGTTCTGACTCTTGACATGGTCCGACTCAAGTATCTGATTCACTTGGTCGTGCCATGTCTTCCTCGGGCGTCCCCGACTTCTGCTACCATTCACATTTGCATCGTATATTCTCCTTACACTCCTTTCTTCGCTCATTCGCTCTACATGCCCAAACCATCTAAGCGTCCCTTTCTTGATCTTACTCATTACGCGTACATCAGCCTTGCACTCTTTGCGGATCTCCACATTCCTCACACGATCATACATGGTTTTACCACATATACGCCTCAGGGATCTCATTTCAACAGCATTCAATCTTTGCCAGTTCCATGCCTCAATTCCATACATCAGGGTAGGTACCAGCACTCCATTGTGGACTGCTAACTTCGCTTCTTCGCTTTCGAACTAGCAATATTATTAAAAAGTCATTGAAACGGTAACAGGGTTAAGAGGACTATTTGTGTCAATCATCTTTGGTACTGGTAATATTATGAAAAAAAATATTGAGGAGGTAACTTAATAAATATTTTAAGACTGATAATAACGATAGTTAAATATATAAAAAACAAAACTGTTACTGACAGGATTCTATCATTATTGAGTATTTTTTTCAATCCCGCAAATTCCACACTTCGGCGAGATGAAACATTGCTAAAATCCTGTGGGATTGCGGGATTGCAAACCCTATGTACAATACATCGTAAACAACTTAAATATTGTATTTAGCTTAGAGTAATCTTGTAATCTTGATATCTATATACCTGGCGTAGATTCCCAAGCGGAAAGGGGATTACCAATACAAGCAGACTACTTCAAGCACAATTATAGATAATAGAATAGAAGATCACTCAAGTACTTAATTCATTTTATCGATTACCAGGTGAAAATAAAGCTCATTGGAACTCGTAATTTATTTTTACAGTATGATTTTTCAGAAATACCTGATGGTGACTGTAATATTAACTACCTCCTGGATTAGGTATAATTAAAAATCGGATTATCTGGGCATCACAAGAATCATACTTCGTACGTATACATATACATAATAGATATCAGCAAAGCACCAATATTATTACGTGCATATACTAACATAAGAGTGCTAATAAATGTACAAGAATACGGCGCAAAACTTTAAATTGGATTTGCGGCCAAAATACCCAACCAAACTGAATAATCTGTTTTTCCTCCTTCATATATTTAATGTATTAAATGGGACACGTGGGGTTGCACCACCTCAAATAATTCAAGGACCGCATTAATAAAACCTTTCCTACAGCCCCTACCTTAACCCGCCTCACAGCGCTATCCAACCAGAAGGCGACATAGCTCCCCTGCCTTTACACTCTACAGACAGGGACACTCTTGTGACCTGTCACATAACACACTTTTAATCACAAGGTATAGCAAATATATATGCTTTTTTATTTTATTATTTTTTAAAGTATGATGTAGACTGTAGAGAATTAAATTTCGCTGTATTTTAGACTAAACTTTTGCATTTCCTTGGGAGGAACCTAAAGTTCTAACCCTGTTGATAGAAAAAAGATATTAAAACAATATAAATTATCTTCATAATAGGTAGTGTTTATTATAAGTCTACAAAATATATGTTTATATAATTATACAAAAGTATAAATAATATATTTATGCATAAACCTTAATTAAATATAAAAAAATGATTTAACTCATTAAATCCGTAATAAACCTCGTGCTGGCACTGTTGGTGGACTCTCTCACTGCAGCAGCTGGTCCAGTTTCTTCACCACCTCCATCTTCTAACTTCGTGTCACCTGTTCGTGTTCTTCATTTTACTTAACTTCACTTTATTTTTGTAATATTTATATTTTACAACTGTAAAGCGCCTCTGAGGTGATATCCCACAAATGAGGCGCTATACAAATTGTCCAGTATATTAATTAATTAATTATCCGTAATGGGTCTCCACGGTAGATTTGTTCCGAAAATCAGGAGCTTGTATGTACAGCAGTAGTTGATGTTTGTAGATAACTGAAATTCAACATAAAAAGTTAATATGTTAATTAGCATAGTAACATCTATGAAATAACCAATAAGTTAAATGAAAGCAAATTAAACATGTGAAAGGTTTATTTTTTTCCAAGCAAGAACAATATCATTATCAACGTATCAACATTTTTATTTTTCCTTACACTAATACTATTTCATTCATCTTCTAAAACAAGGCCATTCTTTTCACAAAAAGTAGATATTAAAGTTAACTTTTCATTATAATATTTAATTACTATTGCTAAAAAATATTATTATAAAATTACCTTGTTTTTAGACAACCTCTAGGAACACTTCGGTTGATCAAGCAAATCACTATCAGGAGACCAAGTACGAGTGCCAAACCAATTATTGCCCTCAAAAGCGCCGAGAAGTGTTTTTCAATTTTCAGTGGTACATAGAAGCCCTAAAATTCAATAATAAATAAATAACAATTGTAGTTAATACGTTTTGTTCCACGCTCATACAGCAGCGAGACTTTGATAATTATTGTCCTCACCATATCGTTAAATGTCGCCCTATTCACCATTTTGGTAATATCGCCTTCCTTTTCTAACTGTACCCTCATCGTCGTTTTCATGAACGAAATATTTTTATTAGCAAGTATTCCGCGCCGTGATGACCAAATTTGTTCGCTGAGATACTGTTTTTCTTCATATCCTACGAGTATGTTCTGCAAAGAAGAAAAACGCCAAGGTTAAACAACAAGGTAAGATTAAGAGACAATACCCTAAAATATTAACAACGTAAGTGAAGTAGCCGTGCACAAAAAAATGCGACGCGTGGCCCTGGTTAACCTCTAACTTTCGGTTGACTTTGCCCTAGCAGGGCCAGAAAATCGATCTTTCCGTGAGGTTTATTTTAATTATTTCTGATGAACGTATTACTAAAATCTCCAATGTTTCTAAAGGGATCCCTTAGAAAGTTACTAATACATCTTTATAAATATAAAATCTGGTGCTTACCGCAAATTTTATAGTTAAAAAGCAAGGGGTAAGTTGAATAACATTTTATAAGGTTTTCAAACTGTTTTACATAAAATATTTTAATGGTAATATCCAGTTATTAATAATCTTAAATATAAATAAAATCCGCAGAGAGACAGATAGATTTACTTCTTTTGATCGCGATGTCTTCTGATGATTTGTATCGCGCCATTTTTGTAAAAGATCGCCTCAAGGGTGCTGTAATTTTAATATGTCGAGTAATTGACGAGGTAAACTTAATAATATAAAATAATAATATATTATTAAGTTTACCTCGTCAAGTGGCACAAGGATATGGAAGTCTAGTGAATCTGGAGATGTTAGTATTCTCTCCATACTGACATTGAACATCTCCGTGCCGTTCTCAAACTGGACTCTCCCGTTGAAAGTTATGTTTGTTCTACAATGAAACAATTTTATGACAAAAAATATTATATGTTCTGTTGTACTTGGGTCATGAGATTATACGTATTGTCCACAAATCCACCTACTACAAATTACATGTGTTTAAATTAAATTCAAGCAAAATAAAATCAGTTCAATTCAATTGTCCGGTCAGTGGCTGAGTTGGCATCGTGTTTGGGTCCCACCAAGGCGACCTACGTTCAATTCTTCGGCTGGCTAAGTCCTCCATCATAATACAGGCACCATTTTCCATTTACTGTGGTGGTAATAGAAGATTTTCAAATATTGTAAGATCTTTAATAAATAAAATCGTCGATCAAAGGAAGTGATTAACTGCAAGTTCCAAAACGCTACCCACGCGGAACCTAACCTAACCTATTTCGAATTCAATCCGCACACGAGGCGATGTAAATGGAAGGCCTACTATGTTGAAGGCTCACTTGGTATCACCACCGTACCCAGATACGGCACAGGTGGTCTGGATTGCCGACACGGAGAATCCCGAGAAATATACCGGGATCACGGCTGAAGTCATTTCATCGGGTAGGTACTTATGTATTACAGTAGATACTCAAAAATTACAATCACATGAAATAGTAATTAAAAAAGTCTTTCTTTGAAATACTCGTACATAGTATTTTAAAAATGAATAAGAAAAATGAGAAATAAGAAAATACACCACACCAATAAGAAAAATGCAATAGTGTTGTGTTTTATTTTATAGTGGAATAAACTATTGGGTAAAACCTTAAATTGTAATATTTAATCATTGCAAATAATTATAAAGGTCCAAAACAAAACATGAGAAATTGCTTCGACAAGGCTAAGGTCCTGGGATGAATGAAAAATGGATCCGGCATCAATTCCAGATTCGATTCGACAGAATTTTTTTCTGATATTTCCATTCACATTTTTATGTTTTAGTGTTATTTTATCTTCAATGATTAAAAAATTAAATTTATTTCTTAATAGTTGAAATGCCTTACTTGTACTCCACCTCGATCTGTATAAGGACGATTTCGGATGTGATGTTGTGATTTTCTTTTACAAATGCGACCGCGTATAGTAATTTCTTTGGCGTTTCCTACAAAAAAATATTTTTTTCGATACGTGAATAATAATACACGAGAATTTATTAATTTAGCACAGTAACATCCATGAAATATCCAATAAGTTAAATGAAAACAAATTAAACATGCGAAAGATTTATTTTGTCGAAGCAAGAACAATATCATTACGTATTAACATTTTTATTTTTTCTTTCATTAATACTATTCCATTCATCTTCTAAAATAAGGCAATTCTAATTACAACAACAACAAAATGTAATAGATATTATCTAGTTAAATGTTTGCTCTATTTTACGAGTAATTTATTAATTTACTAGGTGATGTGTACCCGGCGTTGCTCAACTTTTCTTTACTTTCTAAAACTCAAAAATTATGACAAATCAAATATTTAAGAAATTGAAAATTCACTTACCAACTGAGCTTTGACTGTAAATAAACAGCAACAGAGGGCGATCACTAGAAAAAAGGGTTTACTTAATTTTTCAAGAAATCTTTTGTTTATAATAATACCCGGTGGGGAAAGTTTTAACAAAATAATATTAGAGAAATCTTAAGAACGGCCAGAGAAAGTGTAATAGCGTAAATTAAAAAAAATATGTACATAATAAACTAACCTAACCTAACCTAATAATTTTATATATACATTTTCGAAGTTCGTTATTATATACTATCAGGACAAACGCAAGTGCATGAACAAGTTGTCCGATTTTTGTTGAAATATCTTTCTGTCAGTGAAAGTGTGTTCTGTTTGAAAATTTGTGTTTTATGCCAAATGTTGCGTTATTTCACATAGGATACGTTAATTGTGTTATTCAATTATAGTATATATCAAAGAAATTCATAAAAGTGATATTTTTAAATTATATAAGTGCCTTGTTCAGGTATATGCGAATATTCATCTAAGAAATGAATCCTTATTTTGATCAAAAAGGAGTGTGAAATATATTTTTGCTGTTTCCTTGATGTCAAATAATTATCAGAAGTTTACAATTTTTTATATATTTTTTCTGTATAAACGGCTTGTAAATTGAAATAAAAAAAATTTATAAAATTAAAAAATTTAATTTAATTTAAAATTTTTAAAATTAAATAATTAATTTTAAAATTTTAAAATTAACTTTCTTTAAATTTTAAATTTTTTTCTTTAAATTTGTTTAAAATTTTGTAAACAAATTGAAACTGTTTTCTAAATATGGAACTATTTCCATGATATTGGCGTTTCGAGTAAAAATGTTTCGGTATTTTTTTTAACATTCTTCATGTTTGATATTAAATTTTATTATTTAGAAATATCATTCATTCTTTCAAATATATTTGAAAAATAATTTTATTCAGTGTCTGAAATGGTATTGGTCTTTACGACAACTTCAAAAATAAGAAAAACATAGTCAATTTAAAATACCTCGGAAACATTCTAAAAATTCATGTGAAATTCAATGGCAGTTAAGACTGAATACATATTTAAAGTACTGAAGGGTTAAGTAGTATACACACTTTTTTTATACAAAAAGCCCTGTGATATCGTTCTAATGAGTGGTTTATTTATGCTGGATGTTTATTTATTGTGTTTAGTCACTGGATTCTTTTGGTGTTGAAATACCTACTGACTACTCTCCAATTTGACGAATGTTATTTTAAATGATTTTGGTGATTTTAATGGGTTTATCTAGCTTGCGCCAAAAATATAAGTAATTGCAATTATCGTCGTGGATTTATATCTTCTTTCTTCACGGTGTAAAGGAACAGGCATTTTTTCCAAACTATTGCCATTTTAGTGTTGAAAGGTGAAATATATTGTAGTCCTGTATTGAGAATCGATAGGTGAATTTAACTTAAAAGGTGAAATATATCTCAAAAAAGTATTACCATTTAAGATATTTTAATACTTTTTTAAAAAGTAAGACAAGCATTCCCGAGTTACGAATAACCTGTCAATATTTGGAAATATCCTACTACCACCACAGTAAGCGGAAATGTTGCTTGTGTTGTGATGGAGTACCTACTGTTGCGATCATTGCTTTATCATAGCAAAAATGTACCTTTATTAAAATCTTAAATACGATGAATGTATATTATATTTATTTAAAAGATTCTTAGTATTTAACATTTGAATAAAGAGACGTTTTTGTTAGGATGTTGTTTCATTTATACACTCATCATTCTAAAACACAAACAATTGTTCTCAAAAGCCGAATGGTTGGCTTTTTGGTTACAATAACAACGTTAACTATCTAGGTGTAATAAAATAAAGAAAAAAATTACTTACCAACAATGCGCGGAAAAACCGCCATTATTTTTTGCATTCAATTAAAAAACAAAATTGATAAAAAATACTCAAAAAGATGCAAAAATCTCACACAGCTAAATACACTTTCGTGGACGTCCATCTAGCTCGAGATTAGTAATTACAATGATTCTCGATAAAAAGAAAATGAATCTCGTTTATCTCATTTGTTTTTCTCAAACCTAGACAATTTCTCAAAAACTCTATGACTATCATAACTCGGGAACCTCCCCACTGAGACAGGCAAAGCAAAAACCCTTATATCAAGGTTAAAACCCTTCAAGACGCTACCACCCACAAACATAATAAGTAATATTATGATTTAAAAACTACTCACGGATTAGTATCTTATCCGCCATGGCTAAGATAACATTGAATAATAAACTAGCGGTAATTAAATAATTTAGCTGTCAGCAACCTTTTGAACAGTGACCACAAAATAAAAATAAAGTTATGTACAGCGATTCTACAAGTATTTACAGGGTCTTTTTGTATAACTGGCATACAGAGCTCTGGGCCAATAGGGCCCCTTTCTCTTTCATCGTGAGTTTAAATTGGTTGTTGGAAAATTATACAGGGTCGGTAAACGAAGATTAAACCATTTAGATGCTAGGGTAACAAGTTATCAAGGTAGGTGGTTCTTGAATTATATTCTTTGAAAATAATTATTCAATGCATTGATTAGTAGAATTAAATACTTTTAATTAAATAAATTAAATTCTTATAATTTCGTAGCATCAATTTCTCTTAATCAATTGAAATGAAGTTTTTGTGAATAATTAAATAAAATTATTTCGTTGAATTAATTTCTTTTAATCAATTTCTTTTAATGAAATTATTTTGATTTCTTTCAATTAATTGTATTAAATTCTTATAATTAATTGAAATCTTTTCATCGAATACAATTTTTGATTTCAAGAAAGGGGCTTCAATAAAATTTTTCAAAATCAGAGAATGGAATTCAGTTCTTAAATTAAATTCAATCGAATTCAATTCTTTTAGTACAGTTTTTAGGAGGAAATAATTTATTGATTTTTTTTTTTAATTCAATTCATTGAAACCAATTCTTCGAAATAAATTATTTGAAATGGATTGAATTAAGTTCCTCAAAATAATTAGTTGAATTAAATTCCTTGAATTCATATAAATCGTGTTCTATTCTTTGAAATAAATTAAAATTCTTAGAATTTCTGTGAATTCAGTTCTTTGAAATAAATTATTTGAATTCTCTGATACTTACGGAATTATATTTAACCCTGGATGTTTAACGTTGGTTAAAATGATGAGTATCAAATAAAAATATACCTGATTTCTTTGAATGTTTCGAACGCGGGTATATTATAGTCATACCGTAAACTTAGAGGCCGCTAGACTGGAGTCTAATAAAATAAATTACCACTGGAAAAACTTCCATTATTTTTCGCAATCAATTCAACTCTTCAAGTTAAGGACATAAAAACATCAATGTTACATTATTTGTGACTAAAATGTGTCCAGCACCTACCAACGTGTAGTTTTATATATAAATAATTTAGTTGCTACGATTCGACATTAGACATAATATGTTTAGTTATTTTAAATAGTGACCATGTTTTGATAATTACACTGCTCAATCTTCCATTTACATTATTTTAAAACTATATTTGCATGTAGTAATATTTTTTTATGCAACTTCGCTAATTTGTCAATCTATTTTAATGTTTTAATTAAGTGTTGACGTTATATGATTAAGATAAGAGGTCTTTTGTCTTTGCATGTACGAGTACTATGGTGATAACATTGGTTCAAAGTTGAAAAAATATATATCTCTCGATTGACCAACGACAGAAGACATGAATAGCTTTAGCGGTTTTTGGTGACTACAACTGAATATCCAGGTACTTCCTCCCCCCATCCCCACTACCTTCAGCCTCACAACATACCCCGATTGGAAATGCCATAGTCTCACTGGCTCCAGACGGTTGGGAGCGGTTGCGACTCTTGTGCGATATTCACATTAAAAATACGACTAAAGCCATTTCAAGCAACATCTTTTGAATTCGCCCGCGGCCTCTAGATTCTGGATTCACGATGCGGATTCCGGTTCTTTATCCTTCGCTAGGAATACATCCTGAGTGTCCCCATCTCCTATCCCTCTCGTTTTGGCTTTGCTACGTTTTGGCTTTATTAAGGAACATTTTTTTGACTAGGGATGGAGAACGGGAATGCGCCTACTAGATTCATAGACTAAGGGTCATCCAATACGAGTAGAACCTAATAATATGAATAGGTAATACCTAATACCGCAGACACGCAGACCTTGAAGGCACACAGAATGCAATATTGTTTGTAAAGTACGTATATAATTGGAGACAACTTGCATTTCGCAAATAAATTACTATCTACATTCTATATAATATTAGAATTTCGTTAATGTTGGCTTTTCGCAATAATCCCAAGATCGCTGATTATTGTTTAATGATTAATTTCATATTTCTCTTTTACTCAATAATTCCCAAAAGTGGTGAATGGATTAAATACATTTCATGGCAATTGTTAATCAAGTAGGTACTTAAGCAGTTATTATTTCTGAAACTAATGAAAATAAAGATTGTGAGATCAACTTTCAAGAAATTTTTTTTTACATCAAATTTCTTGTGAAATTACAGTTGAAATTTTTTTGCCGATTCCGATTAAAAAAATGTAAACAAATGACACACTTTTTACAGTTTAAAAATATATGATACTAGTATAAAATACATTGAAACGGTTACAAAGTATTCGTTTAAGAGGACTTTTCGTATCAATCATATTTAGTACTAGCAATATTATTAAAAAGTCATTGAAACGGTAACAGGGTTAAGAGGGCTATTTGTGTCAATCATCTTTGGTACTAGTCATATTATTAAAAAGTTATTGAAACGGTAACAGGGTTGAGAGGGCTATTGGTGTTAATCATCGTTCATACTAGTAATATTATAAAAAAAAAGTTTTTGAAGAGGTAACATAATAAATATTTTAAGACTGATAAAAACAAACTGTCACTGACAAGATTCTACGGTAATTTGAGGACAATCAACCTTAGTACTAACAATATTATTATTTGTTAAAACATTTAAAATTAGAGAGTCCTGTCACCCATAAGAGAATGGACATTACTGACTTACGGGCATTCTGAAGTTCGTATATTACGTTGTTCACAACTCGCAAGTACGTTCAAATCAAAACAGCATGTTTTTGGTTATCATTGAGAATTTTTTTCAATCCCGCAAATCATCGCTGAAATCCTGTGAGATTGCGGGATGACAAACCCTATGTACAAAACATCGTAAACAACTTAAATATTGTATTTATCTTAGAGTAATCTTGTAATCTTGATATCTATCTACCTGGCGTAGATTCCCAAGCGGAAAGGGGATTACCAATGCAGACTACTTTAATCATTATTATAGATAATAGAATAGAAGATCACTCACGTAATTACTTCATTTTATCGGTTACCAGGTGAAAATAAACCTCATTGGAACTCGTAATTTATTTTTACAATATGATTTTTCAGAAATACCTGATGGTGACTTTAATATTAACTACCTCCTGGATTAGGTATAATTAAAAATCGGATTATCTGGGCATCACAAGAATCATACTTCCTACGTATACATATGCACAATAGATATCAGCAAAGCACCAATATTATTATGTACATATACTGACATACGAGTGCCAATAAATGCATTCGCCGCGCGGCCTTTTTCATACAAAACTTTAAATTGGATTTGAGGTCAAAATATCCAACCAAACTGAATCATCTGTTTTCCTCCTTCATATATTTAATTTATTGTACCTGCTCCTACCTTAACTCGCCTCACAACACTATCCAACCGGGTGGCGACATACCTCCCCTGCCTTTACAACACACTTTTAATCACAAAGTATTGCAAATGTATAGTACTTATATAAGCATATATGTGCTATTTTATTTTATTGTGTTTTAAAGTATGTATGTTCGCTGTATTTTAGAGGCAACCAATTATTTTAAAAATAATATTGCCTTTACCTGTTATTTTAAAATAATGAAATTTAAATAAAAAATTGAAAAAAGGTTTTTTGGATAGAAATTTTAATTTATATATGACAAATTTGCATGCCACAGTAAATTGGTTATTTGTAATTTGAATTAATGCCCCTCAAAATACTTTTTTATCGTTTATTTTTGTTTATCTTACGTTTAATAATATTCATATACCTAGTACAAAGGCAACATTATTTTTCTCATATAATTGTCATTAACTCTCAGATAATTGCCAAAGTTGTCTCTTAAATTCTTCAATGATCTTTATTTTATAATTTAAGAGGAAGCTACAAGCCGTAAATGTGTATATTCTTGGTATACCTTATATTGTAGGTAATTGGCATTAAAATCGCTTGAAAAACGGAGTCTAGAAACGTTCGATTTCAAGAACAAAACTGGTTTTTATTTATTTTGTAAATTATTTAATAACAAAGCAATAAAGTTAATCAAGTGAAACTGTCACAGATAATCTTAGCTATAATAATGTATTTTTTAAGTTGTCTCCTTTACACATTCATACATTTCTATTAAAAAATATTTATTTTAGTAGTTTACATTTATATTTTTTATTGAGTAATTTATTTTTTATTTGTATTCTACTCAAGCGAAACGATAGGAAAATCTTCTATTTATCTAAAGCATATTTTTTGGTATTCATAATGTACATCAATTCGTTATAAAGATTAATCAAAATAATGATTTAGCGTTAAGCTTCCCCTTAAAACGCAAAGAAATAAAGTATCACACGTAGTGTGGTAATGCGTTTGAATCCATGATATCTTCCAGAATTCAGTTATCAACTTCCAATAAAATGGTTTAATTCCCGCAAACATTGATTCACCATCAATCACACAAAACAATGATGCATCAACAATCACGTAAAACTTTTCAAGAAACAACAATTATACTATTTATTGCATCGTTAACAGAAAAATGATTCAATTCTTTGTTAAAATTTATTTCGCAAAATATCATTTCCTTTTATGTGAAGATTGCAAAAATGATTAACTGATACTGATTAGAGAATAACAATTTTTATCCATCACATTTTAATTACCCAGACAATAATCTTTGGATCTATTATTTGTATCGATTTCTCAATTTCCGTGCGAGGTAAAACGTTTTTGTTTCTTATCTCAGAGATGCGCAAATCACGGCCCGCGGGCTACGTATTTAGATATGACCCGCGAGCACATCTTATGCCGCCCCTGGGCCTCTTCGTGCTTCCCGATTAATATTAAGATTATATTTTAATAATAATAATTGTAAAATTTGTAAAGCGCCTTTTTTGTGAAAAATCACATCAATGCCTAGGCTGTGTCTAATTGTATTTTTTACAAACAGATACAGAAAACTTACTTACCTGGTAGGTCACATCAGATAAACACACTTTGATTAGAACGTTTAAGCTTGAAGAATATACGACTTTGCACGCAGAGGAAACTACATTAAAACACTGGGACCATTGTTAATAGGTACCTACATTTATTAGAAGATAAAAGGCAAAAGTAGTTATATTTTATTTTTTGGAATAACTTAATGAGTAAAACGTCGAATTGTAATATTTAATTAGTGAAGACAATATTAGCAATTCCTAGACGAATATTTGAAAGAGGAAAATCAAAAAAGATGCGGTCACAATTAGGACTCGAACCCAGGACCCTTGCCTTGCCGGGGCACCGCTCTACCAACTGAGCTTCATCTCCTTCGGTCATATTTAACTGTGTCATACTTCGAATAAGAACTACCGACATTGCCTTCATTTTTCTCACCTCACATGGTGAAAGTTTTATGCATATATGATTGTTCGAAAAGGTGAGTTTTAACTTTAGCTATAAATCCTGTCGAATCATTCAAAGCATGTGGCAGTCCATTCCAGGCTTAATATCATGACATTCCGAAAGGGTTAAAATAAATAAAAATCAACTGCAGTTTTTTTTATTTAAAAAATTATCGACTGCAGCGCAATTTATATTGGGTTCCGTTTTATAGGAGTACATGGTCAAATTATGCATCTGAAAACATAGATGCGAGAATCTTATTGAAGGCGACATAAGACTCTAATTACGGGGGTTTGCTATTAGTAATACCTTCATCAGAAATAATTAAAATAAACGGAAAGATCGATTTTCTAGACCTGCTAGGGCAAAGTCGACCTTAGGTTCGTCTATTACGCCGGGCCTCGCGTTGAATATTGTTTTGTACACGACTCCATCACTTAAGTCGTTAAGATTCCCACTTTATTTTAGAGATTTGAAAATGTCCAATAAACCGGGGCCAATTTTTGTTAAGATTCTGGTTTTATTTTAGGGTATAATCTCGTCTTAATAACAATTATTTGGATTGCCGGGAATTATGATCAACGTATTTATCGGTTTCCGAAAATGTTTTAAAAATCAGGGGAGGGGCACAGCGACAAATTATCTGTTTTTAATCTTTGGATTCAGCCGCATATTACATATTACAAGCATTCTGGTCTTACCTACCTAATACTGTAATTATTGTCTTACCTACAACATGTTATATCTATAAAATTTCAGACTAATTAAAATAGACAGTTATAACAAATAAATGTTTAACCACGTTTTTATTTCGTTTGCGGTGCTTTTTTGTGCGTTCTGTGATTGTGGTAACGGTTTTACAAAATACAAAAGGTTTACTGGCGCAGACAATGGATAAAATTGTCCCTACGGCTAAAAAGGTTGTGCTTCACTGCTTTTTCTTAGACGGCTGAGTTTGTTGACGTGCAATTTTGTTGTTAATGTCACTTAAATGAAAATAATGACATTTCTTTTCCGATGATAATAAATCGATCGTATCAAAATCAAATAAAGTAAATCTTCAAATAAGTACGCTTTGAATTAGGTAGGTATTGCACACAGAAGGCCCTAGGGTAAATCATATCTCTCAGAGACTATGTCATCTTTTGGGATATTATGTGAAGGATCATTCTTATGAAAGGAAGGAGTGACCCATGTTTTTAAGAGGGAGGAATGGAAGGCTGACAGAGATAGAAAGAAGGTAAATGCAGGTAACTCCATTAATGGAGGACTGAATTCAGTTGGCGCTAACAAAAAATTAGTCAAAGAAGCGAAGTTAGCAGTCCACAATAGAGTGCTGGTACCTACCTTGATGTATGGAAGTGAGGCATGGAACTGGCAAATAAAGGATGAAAGTAGATTGAATGCTGTTGAAATGAGATCCCTGAGGCGCATGTGTGGTAAAACCATGTATGTTCGTGTAAGGAATGTGGAGATCCGCAAATAGTGCAAGGCTGATGTAAGCGTAATGAGTAAGATTAAGAAAGGGACGCTGAGATGGTTTGGGCATGTATGCGAATGAGCGAAGAAAGGGGTGTAAGGAGGATATAAGATGCAAATGCAAATGGTAGGAGAAGTTGGGGACGCCCGAGGAAGACATGGCACGATAAAGTGAATCAGATACTCGAGTCAGGTCATGTGAAGAATCAGTGAATGAGGCAAGAAGTGTGTGCCAAGACCGAGTTGTTTAGCTGTCCGTCCCCTCTGCCTACCCCTGTGGGGAAACGGCCTGATGGTTAGTTAGTTAGTTAGTTAGGAATCACAGAGACCGGCAAGATGAACACAAAACGAGTCCTAGAAACAACCCGTCCTCATAGCAATGTGGCAAATGTCGACCGTGTACAAAAGTTGTGTGTGCATTGTGCACCGGTACCGGCAGGATTAATGATGTTGGTTCCTCGGAGGATCTTTAATTGAAATAGCAATTCCACCTGACATTTATATGTATATAGCTGTCGATCAAACAGGTTTATGCATAGCCCAGAGTTTTTTCAGGTTTTTTGGGGCTTATGTACTAGCAATTGCAATAAAAAAAAAAAATTAAAAAAAATTTCAATTCGTAAGTTGTCCTCTTTGTCTCTCCACACATTTTCTTCGTTTTTTACTTTTACTCATACCTGCATTAATTTGTTAAGAAGAAAACGAAATTAGTAAGATATCATATGGACACACGCGCATGATTCAATTGGAGGTAGTCCACTCGGGGCGCCGACTTGCCATGGCGCCAAGGACCTAAGGACCAAAGGCACTACCTGACCTGCTTTATCACTTGTAGTAAAATATACTGTGTCTGTCTAAATCTGTATAAATAAACATGTTAATGTTCGTTTGTTCAAAATCTTTAACTTTTGACACAATGTTGCATTTGAATACGCGTGTATTTTTATGTACCTGTTTTATACCGAGTTCTGGGCCGAGTCAGTAAAATCTCACTATAAAACTCATTTTTCATACTTGGCGAAACCACGACAACAACATAACTAATCTCTACGAACTGACTCGCCCACTGTCATCACTCTCCAATAAGTTGCTCGTCGGAATAACAAAGCGAGTGACTCGGCCGAGCACTCGGCAGGTGAAATTCGGCAATAAGAGCGACACGTGTTATTGTTTCTCTACCTGCACAGATTGACTGAGCCACAGCCACAACGCGTGGCGGGTTACAGCTACGGTCATAGGGGATCTCATTTCTACAGTATTCAGTGTACTTGAATCCTCTTTCTGCCAGACTCGTGTCTCACTATACCTATACAATAATATACGGGATATTTATTTATTCTATATGAAGGCTTTTACATTTATACATTGTTATAGGTAAGGAGTAAAATAATAAGGGTATATTACATAACATAATAAACTGAGTATGAACGATATAAGCAGGTACAATACCAGTTGTCATAGTGAGTTATGTTGTACAAAGGAGTTCAATAATTGTGTATAATTAAATAACAAGAGTACAAAAGGTACTTTGTTAGTAGTTACAGAGCAATGTGTAGTAACTATTGATATTTATAAAAATAAACGTGAACAGTTTGATGTAAAGCATGTTTGTATTTTGCAAACCTTTATTACGCCAGATTGGGTGTTTTACAGAACATAGATAAATGAATACGGCTAAGTTATACAAAATACAAAATAAATCGTTCTTTACATTGAGTTATGTAAATTATTATAAAATATGTTACTTATTGCGTTTAGGATAACGAAATGCAAAATATAAAATTGAATAACGTTTTTTTCCATTGTTGTATTATGTTTACAATGTGTTGTCATCTGCCTACAAAATAAAGCACATTTTGTGTCTGGTAAATTCCATGGGATAACCTTCTACCTTCCATATGGGATTGGGGGGGCCTGGCTATCCAGCCGAACTCGTGTAACTTTCACCGACACGAGCCGAATGGTTCCGAAGTGATTTCGAGTCTGGCGGTCGGGTTTCAGACGAATAATATGTAGACGGCTGGGTAATTCCTGCAACTGCCTACCCGGGGGGGACATTGCGGCGAATGTCAAACTTTTGTGACCTCGGCACCTCTTAAGGGGTACCCTTGATTCATCGATGGATAGAAAATTTCTAAAAAATTTAACTTTTATTTATATTATTTATTATAGTTAAAGTAATGAAAATATTTCACTTTCTAACTTAATAAAAGTTATATAATATTAACCTACATAAGAAAAATAATTTTACACAATATAACAATAATAAATAACATCTCATCCTAACGAATACTCTACATATTTTTAGATCTATCAGTATTTTACACAATATTACAATAATAAATAACATCTCATCATAACAAATACTCTACATATCTTTAGATCTAACAGTATTTTACACAATATAACAATAATAAATAACATCTCATCCTAACAAATACTCTACATATCTTTAGATCTTACAGTATTTTACACAATATTACAATAATAAATAACATCTCATCCTAACAAATACTCTACATATCTTTAGATCTAACAGTATTTTACACAATATAACAATAATAAATAACATCTCATCCTTACAAATACCCTACATATCTTTAGATCTAACAGTATTTTACACAATATAACAATAATAAATAACATCTCATCCTAACAAATACTCTACATATCTTTAGATTTAACAGTATTTTACACAATATAACAATAATAAATAACATCTCATCCTAACAAATACTCTACATATCTTTAGATCTAACAGTATTTTACACAATATAACAATAATAAATAACATCTCATCCTAACAAATACTGTACATATCTTTAGATCTAACAGTATTTTACACAATATAACAATAGTAAATAACATCTCATCCTAACAAATACTCTACATATCTTTAGATCTAACAGTATTTTACACAATATAACAATAATAAATAACATCTCATCCTAACAAATACTGTACATATCTTTAGATCTAACAGTATTTTACACAATATAACAATAATAAATAACATCTCATCCTAGCAAATACTCTACATATCTTTAGATCTAACAGTATTTTACACAATATAAAAATAATAAATAACATCTCATCCTAACAATCACTCTATAAATATCTTTATCAAACAGTTCTCAAATTTACTTATTCGATTCACCATTTTCACTTGAGATTGTAAATATTTAAGCCCTCATGACCTATTTCTCTTACAACTTACAACGTTCAGTCTTTACTGTAAGTGTACGATTTATAATTGTATCTTCTATAGTGTTCGTGTGACGTTATTATAAATGTTGTATTCGTAAGTCCATTTTGTATTTTGTAGATTAAAAGGTATATGTTATATTCGTAAAATTTTCTAATTTTCAAGAAGTTCATTTCTTGGTTTAGTTTATTCGTGGGAGTATCTAGATTATTGTTGAAGAATTCTGTATTATTTGTAAATCGTTTAAGTATGTTATGTATGTGTTTCCCCATATTTCTTTCCGAAAATTTAGGTGGGACTTAACCTAACCTAACCTAACCGAAACCAATCTAACCCAACATATTATTTTAACATGTTCTGTTTTGTCCGGTTTCCTTCTGATTAGATGAATATTGCAAATTTACAAATGAAGATTGCATTACCGACTATGGCTCGGTATATCAGTCAATCCGTATCCTGCGACGTTCCTCGCGCAAATTTAAGCTGGCTAAATCGGCCGCTAAGCCTTGGTAAGCCGCGGAATAGTTCCCTTTTTAGACACCGCGGCGCTAGCAGTAAAAAAATGTCAAATATGATGTTTAAGTAAGTATTTACGTTCTCCAATCTCACCGAAATAATCGTAAATTGCATAATTTTATCAGTATGGACTGTCATATCCATCGAACGATGGGGGATGTTGATGTTATTAATTGCTAATCAATCTAAAATAGACAAATAGTCTGGTAAGGTATTATACGAGGAATTTTTCAACGCCAGGACAGTATTTTCAACGGTGTGTTTGTCATAATTTCATGAATAGTGAATTGACTACAGCAAAACAAATACTATTTAAAATGATTATTCTCGCGTATAGCGACATGCTGATTGAAGCGGGGAACTTTATAAAAAAATCAACTCGTAAATTAGCCCGCCTAAAACATTTAACATTTAGAAAGCTCAGGTCTAGAATTAACTAGGCTCGAGAGTAGTTTGTAACTTTATTTTTTCTCATTCTGAATTCTAATAAATCTGAATATTAGATAATAACTTCATTAATTACGTTCAACAGTCATTCGCGATTATCTATAAAGCGAAACTAACATATTTTTTATCAGTCGAAGACAATTTATTATTCATGTTATCTTATAATTAACAGTATTTTTATCGTTTTTACAACGTTTTGAAAATTATTCATTTTAAAACTCACATGAATACTTTTATCTTTCACCCTTTTAATTGTTACTGTTGATGGCATCAAGGACAATAAGTTAATAATAATGATGTTTGGATCTTTTCTATGGATATACCCTAACACTAATATAATAACTTACACTTGCCATTTATTACTAGTGGCTCACAACTATGGTTAATAACTAGTGACTTTCTACTAAAACTTACAACTAGTAAGACAATACCATAAACAAACTTTATTAAAATAATTTTGCACCATTTTTAAGGTTTGAAACTGGTTTTCATTATATATTATTATTATAATGAAATTGAGTACTTATTACCCATTCGTTAAAATATCGCACCACAGTTGATGGATCCTCGCAACGAGGAGTGGCCAGGGCAGTGGCATGGGGGGGAGGGAGGGGGGTACAGTCGGAGGTCTGGCAACAGCGCCTGCGTCGCTAGACCCCTCCGCGGAGAGTTCAGTGTAACTCAGTAACTCAGTACCGCTCCGACTGCCGCGAACAGCGCCCCCGGGGCCCCAGCGACCTGCACCATGTTTGACGTGTTCGGCTCCGTCAAGGGGCTTTTAAAACTCGACTCGGTATGCATCGACAACAATATCTTCCGACTGCACTACAAGGCCACCGTCATCATCCTGGTGGCCTTCTCCCTGCTGGTGACCTCCCGCCAGTACATCGGGGACCCCATTGACTGCATCGTGGACGAAATTCCGCTGAACGTGATGGACACGTATTGCTGGATATACTCCACCTTCACCATTCCCAACAGGCTGGTGGGCCGCGTCGGCAAGGACGTGGTACAGCCCGGAGTGGCGTCCCACATCGACGGGGAGGACGAGGTACGCTACCACAAATACTACCAGTGGGTTTGCTTCGTGTTGTTCTTCCAGGCCATCCTGTTCTACGTTCCCCGCTACCTCTGGAAGACTTGGGAGGGCGGCCGCATCAAGATGCTGGTGCTTGACCTCAACTGCCCCATCGTCAACGAAAAGTGCAAGAACGACCGCAAGAAACTTCTCGTGGATTACTTTACCGCCAATCTGCACACGCACAAATACTACGCTTACCGATTCTTCATCTGCGAAGTGCTCAACTTCGTCAACGTCGTCGGGCAGATCTATTTCATGGACTTCTTTCTGGATGGAGAGTTCTCCACGTACGGCAGTGACGTTGTGAGGTTCACCGAGATGGAACCCGAAGAGAGGGAAGACCCGATGTCCAGAGTGTTTCCTAAAGTCACCAAATGCACGTTCCACAAATACGGTCCTTCTGGAGGGGTGCAGAAGTTCGACGGACTCTGCGTCTTGCCGCTGAATATCGTGAACGAGAAGATTTACGTGTTCTTGTGGTTCTGGTTTGTGATCTTGAGTGTGTTGAGTGGAATTTCTCTGATCTACCGTCTGGCCGTCATCATGGGCCCTCGCCTCCGCCTGTACCTGCTGCGCGCCCGCTCCCGCCTGGCCCCGCACGAGCAGGTGAAGATAGTGGCCGGAGAGTGCCACATCGGGGACTGGTTCGTCCTCTATCAGCTCGGGAAGAACATCGACCCGCTGGTCTACAAGGAGCTGGTGGCAGATCTGGCCGAGAAGCTCGGAGGGAAGGCTCCTGTCTAAGGAGCAAGATGAAAGAAGACAAGACTGCTAAACAGCCTGAACGGAGCAGACAGGTGAAGAGTGCGTTTGCGGCCGCCATGTTGAGACGCCGAACTTTGTATACAAAGACATTGAGTTGATTGTTGTGTACGTAAGAAATCTAGTGGAATGTTTTGTTATGTGGTGCTCAAATCTATAAAAGCTTCCCCCAGCTCTGTCAGGGAACCGTTGATACATATCCCATGTGACAGTATTTTTGAATTCAATTTATACGAAGGGTTCTCCAATTTATACAGCACATTTTATGCATAGATATCTGATGGACCAATTTATTTTATAATTAGATAGTCTGCTTCGCTTATCATTTTTCTTCTCGATTCGGTTAGCTTTATTAGAGATTTGTCCTTTGTAGCTGACACTTGATTCATTACTCATAGTGGTTTTATTCATTCAATTTGTGTTTCTGACTGATTCACAATGACGGCCATTATCCCTTTTCGGAGATTCCGTCGTGTCGACGAGTCACCGAGGAAGTGAAAAGGCTCAAAGAACGTTTCATTTAAGCCGCCATCTTGGATTTTAAGCCCCTCAGGTAGAAAATAGTCGTTTGGTATTTAAACAATGAACATTCCTGGTAATGCAAGCCTTACACACAACGCGCTGAGAACACGTCTTGTTCCCCTTACTTGATTCACTTGGCATTCATTGCAATCGGGGACGAAATTACTAATAATTGGGGTTTTCTTTAGCTCTGTTTCTCGGAAGGCCATTCCGTTTTCTGCGAACCTAATCGCCATATTCATAATATTATAATTCCATAGTTGTAGTTAACATTCCGCCGGACATTGTGTATGCCATGCCCTGACTTTCGGGGTCAAAGTGTAGTTTTATATATAAATTATTTAGTTGCTACGATTCGCCATTAGACATAATTTGTGTAGTTATTTTAAATAGTGACCATGTTTTGATAATTACACTCCACAATCTTCCATTTACATTATATTTACACTATGTTTGCATGTAGGAATAATTTGTATGCCGCATTGCTATTATTTGTCAATCTAATTTAATGTTTTAATTAAGTGTTGACGTTATACGTTCTAGATAAGATGTCTCTTGTCTTTGCATGTACGAGTATTACGGTGATAACATTGGTTCAAAGTTGTAAAAATATATATCTTTCGATTGGCCAACGACAGATGATATGAATGCTGTTTGAAGTGTGTTGATTTTATCTCGAATATGATATTATTATATTTTACAAAACATGTGGTTGCTATATCTCTGTAAAGAAATACTATTGATATTTGAGAATTGTAATGTTTACATATTAATTTCGATTATAATTGGACCATTTAAAAATCACGAGATGTATTATTGTAATTCCTTGGTTTTAGATGATAAACATTTTTTGGTGTTTTGGCAATTTGAGAAACTGTTAAACATTCATTCCACGCAATAAACTGCCTTTAGAGTAATAAGAGTAGCTGACAATAAGTCAGAAGTTCTTAAACTGTTTTCAAACATTTTTTTTCGTTTTTTTGTATCCATAAAAAATGTGTCATTGTTTTTGTCAAAATAGTGTGATAAATTTTTCTAAGATAGTTTGTAATAAATTGAACGAATACATGAATATATTTTATAACTGCATTTTCACTGTACATTATCCTCCCTTTCTTTTTCTTATACAACAATGTCATGTACGAGCGAATCAAATACTCGAATACAACTACATTTAATATAACTACACCTAATATCAACATGGCATGATCAAGGTAACCCAATAGAATTGGGCCATGTCAAGAATCAAATGTATGAGTCGATGTATGAATGTGAAAGAGACAAGGAATGCCTATCTGCACAGTTAGTTGGGATATAACCGAATACGTAGATATTTTTTACATTAACTCTACACAGGAGGATCCGAGGTAAATAATGTCCCTCATTTCATCTTTAGGGATTCTGTGTTGAGGGTCTTTTTAGGAGAGGAAGTTCTGTAAAGGAAAAAGGTAGGTATGAGGGATGGGTAGGAATATGGGGTCACTGTGTCCATAGTGAGTCCTGCGGAAGAGGTCAAAATGTCTACCTCAACCAGACTCTCTGTCGTCAAGACCTCACCCCGTGAACGCGGGCACCCTTGCTAAGTCACTAAACGTAGAGAACCACATCTTTGAAAAATGATTATTTTCCTATCAGTAGGATTCTGGCATTTTAAGTTTTCTGCTTACCACTGCTGGAAGCTGTGTGATGGTTATTAAATGGCCGTCTGTTCGATTCTTGTCAGATGTATAATTTTACACAACCACCATGCACTTTTATGGCAGTTTGGCATTATGTAATGGGTAGTTCCCAAAAGGGTACAACCACGCGATAAACTTTTACTTCCTGAGAACCGTTTGGTCATGAAGAAATTTTATAAAACATTTTCCATTAATCCCAACAGGAAAATACTTGAATACCCTGGAAATACGAATAAATTAGTTATTGAGAATCCAATTGCATTGCTTGTCGATGGCCTACTGCACGTATGTGTTAGCTGCACTTAAAAAAAAACAATTACGTATTTCGTACTAAGATTATTTACTTTATAAATAAATGCTTCAAGGGAAATAGATGACTTGAAATTAATGAAATCATCTAAAATGGATAAAAATCTCTTTAATTTTTTTGCCTTACAACTTATACATAACTAAGCTGGAGTTTTCTTATAGATTGAATTGACACGTGTGTGCGTTAGCCCATCGCTATAAACATTTAGCTTCAGATTTGTGAAATACCTAACTAAATTTAATTAGCGTGAATCTTGTTTGTTCTCCTCCCGCTGCAAAACGCATGTGTAGTAAATATTTTAACGTGCTTTTTAAAAATACGAATTCCTCACAAGAGTCTCAACTATCCAGAACCAGTGGGACTATGCCGATTATGGCATCCCCAATCGGGGCATCTTGTGGGGCTGAAGAGAGTTGGTAGTGAAATAAGTTAAGGAAGAGGATAAAAAGGACCAAAATACAGCAAAAGCCATTTGTGGTGGTCTTTCACCAGGGCTATACCGAGAGTCTACCGCTATTAATTATTAGTCCAGAGAGTAGTAGCGTGCTACAAATGTGCTGCATTACAATATTTGAAATGACATAATAAGTAATAAAAATTATTTGCGCACGACGTGATCCAAACCCGTAATCTCTGAATTCGTAACCATTTACTTCTCAACCCTCATCTTTCTCATTTCCTTCTCCACCTCTAAACTTTGGAGATAAAAAGATAACTTTCTTAATATTAATGGATGTCGTTTAATTTATATTTAACATATTTTCATTTGACTATTAACGCTACGTCGGAACAGGTGTTCATAAAAATCATAATATTTTCGAATATCGTCATTATATAATAACAGGGCAAATGCAGATGCATGAACACGTGTTCCGACAAATTCGGAAAGTACTAACATTTTATTAGGAAACAGCCTCCTGTCCCGTATTTAATTTGTCTCCTTGTAAGATGACAGAGGCCCTGGAGGAAGTTATTATATCAGGGCCTCCTGATTGGAGCCATTTCTTATGAACATCGGACAGTGAAAAATGTGAGTATTTTCTATTGTCACCGCGTGCTCGTTCCTAATAAAAGATAAGTGACCTCAAATATCCATACTTGCTGTTATTATTATTTAAGTAAACAGCACGATTATTAAGTAAATATTACCACGATGTAGGATGTGCGTCGTGCATCTGTCTTATGATTTAAATAAATAATATGCATTCTTTTCAACTAACTTTATACGTCAATCAATCGTCCTGAAATATACATACCTAATACCTATAGGTAATTTAGTTTTTCTTTATCTTTAGTAACGTAGCTTTTGGTACTACCTGGTTTTACCCAATCAACAATAAATAATAATCATTTCGGCTAATGACAGAAAACGATAATTTATGACCATAAAGAGCGTCAGATAATATCTGTCTATTTTTAATGTTATATAAGTAGGTACTTACTATTATCTATAAATGTTCCGAAAAGTAGAGTACATAGTTAGCACATACCCGGCATCGCCAACACTTCAACCCTTTTTGTCTACCCTGGAAGTCCAGAGGAAAATAATTGACTATTGAACAGTATCCAATAATATGGACTCTTAACGGATCAATATGAAAGTTCGGTTTAAGCAAGTTGCAAGCGGTTAAATACACATTGTAATTACAGGCTGAAACAGTTACGCAAATTTGCTAACGTAGAATTCATGTTCGAGTGTTTTTTTCATACACACAAATGTGTAATTTCAAACTGCTCCATACATACAAATGTTTCATTTCACAATCTTTGACAATTGTCACTAAACAAATTCATAAAAGAAATATTAAAATTCGAGGTTTCGATCGCATTAAAAGTTGGGCTAATTGGGATAAATGGGCTTTTAACATTATTTCCACGTTATTATTATTTTATAATGATTCGTTTAACCTTTAGACGACGGGAAATATTTTGTAAATATCTCAAAGCCATATGTTATATTAACAATTGTATTTGATATAATTGACAGGCAACGTTTTACTTAGGAATTTTCATTGACAGTATTGAAATGCGCTAAAACCTAGCTCTACACACTGCACATTGCAGTGCAGCTGAAGGTAGTCATGATTTCCTGAACTGCTACTGTAGTCAATCGGATCGTAAGGGTTATATAAAGATTATATTCATTTATAGAAATTAGGGAATTTCGAGGATGAACGAATATGGGAAGAAAGGGAGACGGGGAAGAGAAAGGTAGGGAAGTACCTAGTTATTCAGATCCGGTCTCTAAACATACCGATTTTGAACTATGGCCTTTACCAGAAGTATATACGGGTTGATTAATTTCTGGTAAGTAGTTGGGATTATCTATAGTGAATATTCTTACAGGGAAATAACGTTTTCTCAGAAATTTAAAAACGTCATTATTTGTTTTGTGGTAAATTGGTTTGTTCCCGGAAAAGAAAAAAACAAATGTCAACCGCGAAATTATTAGATTAAATATGAAATCAGAAACAGCTACGTACGTAAGCATTCCGTGGAAAATAATAAACAATTTATGAATAATTATTTCATTTTATTAAATTAATTAAACAAACTTCCCCAGTATAGCTCTGCTTTGACTTTTTATTTATTTATTTACTTTTACTTTTCTCTTCTTTCTATAGACATAAATACTCAACCGGAGCAACAAATATTCTGGTTATTCCCAATTACATTATATTCATTACCGATACCGTCTAACACTTCTGCCATAGGTCACCCCAAGTGGTTTGTTACGTTTGCGTAGCAAACCTGTTTTTCGTACTGCGTGGCGGGCGAGACTGCAGAGACTGGTTGAGGGAGACCTTTTGACCTCTCCAGCAGGACTCTCTCGACCCATCATTTTGCACTGCAGTGGGAAGGATAGATCCTTACGCCCGTCACTTGTCACTTTTTTCACTTGTCACTTTGGACACATTGTTCATTATTCAGATTCCTACCCAACCCTCATACCTTTTTACTTCTCAGAACCTCTCCTCTCCTCCCTTGCCCTAAAAAGACCCTTCACACAGCATCCCCATAGATGACATGTGTCCCACTTGTGTCTATCAACGCAGTGGCCTACGTACACACACGCCGAGTGAATGGAGGTAGCACATTAAAAAAATATAGTGCGTCTTTGAATGAAATTTTATGTTTTTGTTTGTATAAACATCTAAGAGTGTTGACACACAAGGATTTGTTTTCATATTGTGGAGAATAATCTGTTCTGTCTATATTGTCCAATAAATCATGCCAGAATGCTATAATTTGACATTTAATTGCGTGCATAGGTATTTGAAAATATGTACTGCGTACGGGGAGAGGATGGTGAAATAATTCCTTACTATAATTACCAATTAAATCATAATCTTGTGCAAATAAAATCGAAACTGCAATTTAAATAGAAACTAATAAAAAATATCGATAGATATTTGATCCCACTTTATAATGTAATGAATAACGTATTTGTAACAAAGTAGTTTTATTATTTGATTTCGAGTATACCAAATCGATTGCACGAAATAAGGCGAGTCGGTTTCTGATCAGCAGAGCGGGGAACGAATAATCGGGGATATTTGGACGGTGCGTCACAGTTCTCGGAACGGTTCCAAATCTACGTGAGATTATTTTATGGCCAGTTTCTCTGTCGTTATTTGAATGACTCAAATCTGCCCGTTAGTGACTTTACACGCTGATTCCAATTCTCATTCTCATTCTCCTCTTATTTAAAGATGGACATAAAAAATATTGATCACTGAAAAAGATTATATTTTTAAGAAATGGTTTTTATGCATAGGATAAAGGATAAAAAATTATTTGAACATTAATTATTCAGCTGAAATATCCATACAAATTGAAAATATCTCCCGTCGGCTTATTCTCAACCCTCCAAATAATTAAAAATGTACAAGTACTTTAATCGACAATTACTGCTTATTATATTTTATCACCTGTCGACCAGCCGAGGTTGGTAATAAGCCGACGTAGCTCGTGGTCCAGAGCACCTGACCGGACATCAGAAGGTGCGGGTTCAATTCCCGTCGGTGGCATTTATTTTTACTCGGGAGATATTTTCAATTTGTATGGATATGGACGCCCCCGCATTCCAAATTTCTACTGAGTTATACCATATTTCTCTTCAACATTAATTTTTTTTTTAATTCCCTAAAAAGTATATTTTATTTTGAAAGATAATATCTGTACATTTGTAGAGCCGAAATGGTAATTATATGAAAAAACCTAAACAGAAAAAAAAATCGCAAAGTATGCTCTGAAAATTATTAGAACCACATTTTACACACGTTAAAATTCGCAGTGTGTCTTTAAATGCAACTTTAATTCAACGTTAATGGTTCACTAAAGATTATTTTTCAAATGAGAAATAGTTGTGTTTATTGCTCTTTCTTATTCGCATTTTTTTTTTCAGCATTATGGTACCTACCTACCTTTTTCATGTGAGTACCGCACAATAGTCCCAATTGCTCTCAACCGCCCACAGCCAGTCAGACTACAGCCTCCCCAATTGGGGTATGTTGTGAGGCTGACGGTAGAGGGGAGGGGAAGGAGATCAGGAAGAGGATTGTGGAAATGCCTTACATGATTTAAAATCATTATATTGTGAAATAACACAAATTAATTAAATAAAATTTATTTGCTCAAACCGGGATTTGACCCGCGACTTCAGGATCGAATGCCTTACACGACCACGATATCAGTCGAGAAAGTTTGAAAAAAAATGTAATTGAAATAGTGACGTTTCTTTGATCAAATTTTATGTTTCATTATTTGAAATTTTAAAGAATTTTACATAAAATGTATGGTTTATAATTAATTAGGTAGGTATTTAAGTTCCTACTTACAAATATAAGATTTTAGAGGAAATATTTTTGGTAATGATTTATTAAATATTAAAAAATTTAAATATACTTTTTTGGACGCGACGTCAAAGTTCGCAGAACTTCCCAGTACTTATAGGTTATATCAAAATCTCTGTAAACAATTAACGAAAACGATTTTCTCTAAAATCAGTGAGCTAAAAGATTTCTCTAAGGTCCTACTCGGATTATCTATTCAATGATAATAACGAACATTAGTCGACCGGCAGAGTTCATTGTTTGGCAAAGTAGGTATACTTGGTCACTGCTCGTGCTCGTTCTTTGTCGATTGGTCACACGGAATAAAGTGTGTGTAATTCAATGAACGGGTCTCTTCAAGACGGACGTGGGACGTGCGACGTGCCATGTGCGACGTGCCTTGTTTACCAATACAAAAAAACCAGCGATTCTTGTAAAGCAAACGAACGGTTAGAAATACCAAGTAGTAAGCTAAGTTACTTTGGGCCCCGCCGAATGGTCAAAGTGCATTGCCTGCTGTATTATGTCACCGTTGTCGGATTATGTTTACGATATTTTATCTTCACCAACCGTATTCAAAATAACTACTTCTACCTAGGAATAATTTACTTTTTTAATTACTTTTTGGCTTTCACAAGACATGCCAGTTGACAGATTTGCCCTAAAATGAAATCTGAGTACAATTTCGACAAGCTTGAGGCGAACCACGAGAACATATTTTTCACGAACCTTAAAAGTCCTGGACGGAGCTATTCGAGATCAATTTGCGGCCGCGGGGTGAGGGGGGAGATGTATGAAAAATGCCAAAAACTACTTGAAATTTTTTAATGACCTATCCCGTTCCTTGTCTCATCAAGCCGCCATATATATGCATTAAATACTCAAAATTAAATTATTAAAGATCATCATGCACCACCTTGCATACTAATTATTTCAAAAGTTTGTCATACAAGATGGCTGCAAGGTAATTTCCCCTCAACAGATTTGGCTTCAATGCCATTCATATAAAATCGCACTAATGCTCTGTCCAGGGCTTTTTATGTCCACCATATTTTTGGTACCTGGAGAGTACACTACAAAATCAGTCGTACATTGACCGCCGAAGAGCGCACATTGAAATAACCAGACCCTGAGCAGAAAGGTAAGGCAACGGTTTGCAGCGCAGAACATAGCTAATTATTTCAGTTGGCATAAAAACATGATTTTTTCATGAACACTACAAATTAAAAGTGGACAAAGAGAAGAATATATTTTGAAACTGATGTGCTTTATTTCTGAATACTAACATTATTTGATTTAAATTATTAATTATTTGGTAATTACAGAATTTTGTGTGCAATATGACGTGGTAGCCAGATTTATAATTAACAGAGATCTTGGCCATAAACAAAACTATATATCGTCGAAACCTTTTCGACTATTATAATGCGATAAGTTGTGCGCGTAGACCGGATTAAGTAGTTTTAAAGGGTTAGATGTCAATTTGAGGTAAAAAAATGTAAGCCTTTTTTTCGCTTCATGTCTCATCTAAATATAATTAATAATAAATATAGTGTTTTTATTTATTTCTTTTTATTTAGGAAGCAAACAGTCGTACAGTAAAAAATTATAACAATAAACATTCATATGTTCTAGACCAATTAAGTTCCATTGAATTAAATGTAGATTTAGTATTTTTTACCTACACAACATATTAAATTGCAAAAAAATAAACATAATAAAGAAATACATAAAATTAAAAAAAAAAGAAAAATACAACTTTTCGCATAGCTATACTATTCACTACGGGTGATAATAATGTAATTTTCACAACAAAAAAATCAAATAAAATAAAAGTATTTTAATTTATTAATTTATTAAGCTGAATTTTATATGATATTAAGTTATGGTTGAAAATGTCTACATCTCGTAAGGCATTGTGAGTTTCACAGATACTTACTATTACAGAGTTTTGCGCGTATTTGGATTTACAATGTGGTATTCTAAATAAATCGTTCGATCTGGTGTTTTGCTTGGGGCAACGAAATGCAATCCTTTCTAACAGATATGATGAATCAACTAGCCAGTTCACGATTTTGTGTAAGAATAATGCATCAGAGATTTTTCTGCGTTTATATAAAGTGACAGGGACAAATCGATGGTCACTAAAACGATACGATAGGTGTTTCATAAATTTGTTCTGAATATTTTCAATGCGATCAATATATGTTTGATATTGAGGATTCCAAATTACTGAGGCGAATTCTAGTTGTGACCGTACATATGACATATATGACAGAATTAGGGTGTGTGCTACCGTAAAAGGCTTTGTAATTCGAATAATGAAACCCAATTGCTTATAAGTTTTTTTTTTGAATATTTTCAATATGATCCCTAAATAACATTTTAGAATCTAGTATTACTCCAAGATCTCTTATTGTTTCTACTCGTTGTAGGGGTACATGGTTCAGTTTCTAAGTATAATATATTGAATGTTTTTTTCGTGTAAAAGTAATAACATTACATTTATCTATGTTTAGATATAGTTGATTGTTTTTGCAATATTCCTCAATTTTACCAAGGTCTTCTTGTAATTGGTCGCAATCATCTATGGAGCTAATACATTTATATAATTTCATGTCATCAGCGTAAAATAGGAAACAAGAATTACTGATAACACGATTCATGTCGTTTATGTATAAAATAAACAAGAGAGGCCCTATATGGGAGCCTTGCGGTACCCCTGAGGGAATAATTATAATTTGTGACATGTAACCTTTTAAAGCAACAGCTTGACTTCTATTTTTAACATATGAAGAGAACCATCTCAGAAGATTTCCACATATACCAATCTGTTATCTGTTACCAGCTTGTTTAACAGTATGTGTTATGTGATTTACTTATTTGATTGAATATAATTGTAAAGTAGCTAATCGACACAGGAATTCCCTGGTGAGATTAGCAGTAAAAAAATAATACAACAATGCCTTCTAATAAATTATAATACTTAGTTACTCTTAAGGCGAAGCTTAATGCCAAATCACTATTTTGTTAATCTTTATAACGAATTGGTGTACATTATGACTACCAAAAAATATGCTTTAGATAAATTGAAGGTTTTGCTTGAGTAGAATACGAATAAAAAAAATAGATTACTCAATAAAAAATATAAATGTAAACTACTAAAAAAAAATTTTTTTCAATAGAAATGTATGAAAGCATAAAGGAAACAACTTTAAAAAATACAGTATTATAGCTAAGATTATCTGTGACAGTTTCACTTGATTAACTTTTTTGCTTTCTTATAAAATTATTTAGAAAATAAATAAAAAACAGTTTTTTGCTTGAAATCGAACGTTTCTAGACTCCGTTTGTCAAGTGATTTTAATGCCTATTGCCTACAATATAAGGTATACCAAGAATATACACATGTTTGGCTTGTAGCTTCCTCCTAAGTAGTTCCAGGTTCCGGGTAGGTAATTTTTCAATATAAGCTGAAATTAATGAATATTTTCGTCTATAAAAATCTCCTTTAATTATAAATCTGTTTATAAAGGAAAACATAAACAATGATTTGATTATTGAGGTGAATTCCCTCAGCAAACACAAGCGCCTTGTCACTTTATCACGAAGAAAAACAATTATAGTCTTACTTTATGTACTTCTGACATGCATTATCGGTAAATTTTACTATTAAAAAAATAATATTATAACCAAGACATATTAAATTATATAAAATTAACATCTCTCGGATGAAGAATAATAATCAAAATGATTAGTAGGTACAGTATATTTTACTACAGCAAATCCCTCAGCAAATCCCTCAGCAATCCCTCAGCAATTCCTCAGCAAACACAAGAGCCTTGTCACTTTATCGCGAAGAAAAACAATTATGTTCTTACTTTATGTACTTCTGACATGCATTATTTGTATATTTTATTATAAAAAAAATATAATAAAATCTTATATATTATATTATATAACCAATACATATTAAATAATATAAAATTAACATCTCTCGGATGAAGAATAATAATCAAAGTGATTAATGGGTACAGTATTTATCACTACAGCTGTTCAAATCAAAGTAGCAATGCCCATGTCGTACTGACAGTCGTTCGCTGTACATTATATAACGGTCTAGTCTAGAGTCTAGAGTTTCTAATAGCCGTCTAGCTGAAAACCAGTCGGAGAAATCGAATCTATACATAATACCTACCTTCCTACCTTCAGCACTAGGATGGTGAAAAGTACATCGTAAAATTAGTACCCACATAATATATATAATATGTCACTAACCATCACCATAGAAACGCAGTAGGGTATTATTCACAGATTTTTTAATTCTCGAAAAAAATTACGGTAACGAAAGTATTTTTATTTTGTTTTTATGTTAACGAATAAATTTTCTATAATGATTTAAAATGTGCCATTTTCGATTTAGCGCCAAAACAACATGTTTCGCGAATTTGGCGGCGTTGACTAGTGGGAAATTTAGCATAAACAAAGGCTTTCTTACAAAATAAAATTGGTTATTTGCAGGGGAAAAAAATAAAAATAATAAGCATTAATTGTTGATTGAGGTACTAGTACATATTTAATTATTTGGCATGTTAGATAACCCAACATAGCTCAGAGGTTAAGAGCACCTGACCGGACATCAGAAGGCACGGGTTCTATTCCCGTTGGCGGCATTTATTTTTACTCGGGAGATATTTTCAATTTGTATTGATATTTCAGGCGACCAATTATTGCTTATAATTATTTGTTATAAAATGCTTTAAATAATTGAATAATTTTATTTGTGTAGCAGTGATTTTATGAAAAATCGGATCATGGGCGCTGTACAATTATTTTTTCCTGATATGGCTCTGATTTCTAGACTAAACATCTGTCTCTCAAATAATGGTTGCACCAGTTATTCTGGCCATATACGAATATTATCTCATGAGCAACTAATTAGGTACCTATTCAGACTCGAAGCAAGTCGACTTCATTTAGCTGACCATTAGAAGATCTGCAATCTACGTCACGCATATCATATTAATATTGCGTCGTGTTAGCATTATGGATGTAATCAGCCTTTTATAAAAACATACGTTTTGTTATTTTATTTTATTTGGAAAACCAATAGTTATAATATTTTATAATGTAATTATTCAAACAATAGTAGGTTTTCGCTGATGTATCTTAATTTAGAGAATAAAGATTGACATTAGACTATGGGGATCGGATGGTAGACAGAGAAAAATGAGTATTGATGATTTATTAAAACCCGATTGAATTTAAAACGGGATTTCAGGCCGTTTCCTAATAAACTTTTTATTATATATCGGAATACGAGTTCATGCACCTGCGTTAGTCCTGATATTATATAAAATGACGAAATGCGAAAATATTAGCATTTTTATGAATACGTGTTCCAACATCGAGATAAAATATTTGTGTTTTATTGAAAGTTTATTAGGAAACCTATCAATTCAATCGTTAAATGCCTGCAATCCCGTTTTTAACCATATTACGAATATTTTGAAGAGATTCATAATAAATTAGCAATATTTTATATCAGTTAGTTTTCTCCGTGTTGGAGGGGTGAAAGGGATGGATCTAGTCAGTGTTGAGTAGGTAATATGTATTATGTGTATGTTATTTATTGATACTGTGTTAAATAAGTCGATTTCACTGTATCTCCATATAGCTATGATTAGAGGTGATGCTGCGTACTAATATCTCATCGAAACTTGATCCACAATTAGTACGCGATAAGCGGCTAGCGTAGACTAGAATCGGTAGTTTTAGTTAGAGCGTTGGGAGAGTTGGAGGTCAAAAAGCAGAACCTATTTTTTCGCTTAATGACTCGTCTAAATATAATACATTAATGTGTATATCATAGCTCCATGGTGCGAAGTTTTAAAAGTGTATGAAGCGCAGTGAATGAATGTGTTTTTATTTTGAGTTAGTGTTACATTGATGAATGTTCAATGTGTGGTTTTGTCCTGTTTGTATGATGGGCACACTTAAGTGTATGCAATTGAAACTTTATGTGTTATGTAATCATTTTAATTAAGAGGGTATTTATACAAAATTTCAAACCAAAAATTATTAAATTTTTACACTTCGTTTCGCTTACTCCTTTGGATAACCTTTCAAACAGTGTCCTAAGAGTGTTTCGTGTCTGATGATGCACTGCAAGGTTGACTAAAGGAGAAGAAAGCGTAATGACTCCTAACATCAATCATCATAATACCTTTGACCGTCATAATCTTTAATTTTATCTGATAAGGATACAGTGAATATTATTATTAGATTTAGTTAAAAAACGAATTAATTCTTTGTAAACATTTGATGTGTTTATTGATCTGTATTTTGTACCCGTAGTCTCTGTAGCCTAATAATATGTTATGATAACAATGAGCGAGATAATAAAATTTGATTCAGATGACAAAGTTAATCGAAACAAAGCCGCAAAGATGTTCGTTGAAACAATGAATTCATTTATATAGTATACTCTCATCACTTTTATCAACAAATGTAATGAATAATTATTATTATTTAAATTCACGCCATGTGTAAAACAACAGAACAAGAGATGTTTAAACAACAGAAAATTTACTCATGAAATGTCAGAAAAACACATTTGTGGATTCAGTTTGTAATTCAAATATTATTTGGTCTTTCGCTCAGCCGGGCTTTTTACATGGATTTTAAGAATAGAATATATCTAGTGAGCTATCGAAAATTTAAGAATAGAATATATGTAGTGAGCTATCGAAAATTTAAGACTTGAATATGTCTAGTGAGCTATCGAAAATTATTCAATTATTAATGTTAAAAATGTTAATGTTCGTTTGTTCAAAATCTTAAATCTAAAAAAGTTCTTCACCGATTGCTTTGAAATTTTGACACAACATTCCATTCCATACGCGTGTGTTTTATATGTATTTGTTATAGAGATGTAACCTGTAACGTGAAAACAACACGCGCTATTGTTTATCTAGCTGTACAGACAGGCCGAGGCACAGCAACGCGTGGCGGGGTACAAGGTGTCGTGGTTAGGCACAGCTTGGGTAAGACATGATTAGCCTGCAGTTTTTTCTGGTTTCTATAATCTATATAGAATAACTGAAGTCCCCGGTGTTGCCCGGGCTTTAAGCAGAATATTTCGAAATCGTAAATAGATAGTAAATTTCAAGTTATTTCGAACAAGTGTGTGATAAATCAAGAAGTATCAATATTTATCTTTAAGAACTGGGAAAAGGGAATGGGATTTTTCTTCTGTTTTGAAGGTCAAGTGTGTAAAATTTCACCAATCTCCGAATAAAATGTAGATTTGTTTAAAAAACAAACCCTATTTACAGCGGAAATACACACAAACTCTCTGAATTTCTGAAAGCATATTTAAGAAATGAAACGGTTAATATGCCAGAGGCCTGACGGGTTGATGTATCCTATGTCAAAGTAGATTTTTATAATTACATAAACCTATTTGTGTATTAAGTAAAGTAAGTATAAATTAATTTCTGAAAGCATATTTAAGAAATGAAACGGTCAATATGCCAGAGGCCTGACGGGTAAATGTATCCTATTTCAAAGTAGATTTTTATAATTACATAAACCTATTTGTGTATTAAGTAAAGTAAGTATAAATTAATTTCTGAAAGCATATTTAAGAAATGAAACGGTCAATATGCCAGAGGCCTGACGGGTTAATGTATCCTATGTCAAAGTAGATTTTTATAATCACATAAACCTATTTGTGTATTAAGTAAAGTAAGTATAAATTAATTTCTGAAAGCATATTTAAGAAATGAAACGGTCAATATGCCAGAGGCCTGACGGGTTAATGTATCCTATGTCAAAGTAGATTTTTATAATTACATAAACCTATTTGTGTAGTGTAAATTAATTTCTGAAAGCATATTTAAGAAATGAAACGGTCAATATGCCAGAGGCCTGATGGGTTAATGTATCCTATGTCAAAGTAGATTTTTATAATTACATAAACCTATTTGTGTATTAAGTAAAGTAAGTATAAATTAATTTCTGAAAGCATATTTAAGAAATGAAACGGTCAATATGCCAGAGGCCTGACGGGTTAATGTATCCTATGTCAGAGTAGATTTTTATAATTACATAAACCTATTTGTGTATTAAGTAAAGTAAGTATAAATTAATTTCTGAAAGCATATTTAAGAAATGAAACGGTCAATATGCCAGAGGCCTGACGGGTTAATGTATCCTTTGTCAAAGTAGATTTTTATAATTACATAAACCTATTTGTGTATTAAGTAAAGTAAGTATAAATTAATTTCTGAAAGCATATGTAAGAAATGAAACGGTCAATATGCCAGAGGCCTGACGGGTTAATGTATCCTTTGTCAAAGTAGATTTTTATAATTACATAAACCTATTTGTGTAGTATAAATTAATTTCTGAAAGCATATTTAAGAAATGAAACGGTCAATATGCCAGAGGCCTGACGGGTTAATGTATCCTATGTCAAAGTAGATTTTTATAATTACATAAACCTATTTGTGTATTAAGTAAAGTAAGTATAAATTAATCATATGTTTTTAGTTTTATCTAATAACCCCTATTTGATATTCGACACTTTTTTCATCCTCAAAGATGGATCCCACAATTAAGGTGCTCCCATAGCCGCTGTGCCCACATGATGCACAGATGAGGCCTTAAAGAGTTGGCGATGTGTGAATGTGGTTCGGTGCAGACCACCGAACATGTGGTCAACGAATGCCAGCTCCATTCATTCCCCGGCGGGGTTGAAGAGGTTCACATGGCGACACCTGAGCCCTAGACTGGCTCGCAGACTTAGATGTCCCCCTCTGACCCCCCCCCACCAAAAGAAGAAGAAGAAGATCCCACAATGTTTGGTCAGAGTATTGGCACATTGCTAATCAATCCAAAGGAGCCTGCTACAAAGGACTATCCCATCAAAACTTTAAGTTCAACAATTCCACCATTTCTCAAAAATAATTTTCCTCACCTATTCGAATGAGGATTGGACATTGTTCCATTCCTTATCTCACCTTTGTACATTTTGTGGCCTAGAAATGGGAACTATAGATGACATTATTTTTGGCTGTCCCTCTCTAAACAAATATCTGCTCTTCTATCTAGCATTATCTAAAATGTTCTCCCATACATTCAGCATCTCATCTCTTCTAAGTTTGAATTCGACTCCAACCATTTTTGTATTTTACCAATTTAATATGATTAAATATAATTGGCATGTAGAATCACCCCCGAAGTTAGCGCACTTTACCCACGGACTCCTCTGAAGCCTTAATATGATTCCTTTCCTTTCCTTTCTTTCTTTTTCTTTATTTTATATTTTATTTCGGTTAGTATTAATTCTGTTATTTCACTAGTAGCATATTCACCTAATAATTTGTTATCTAAACCTTGATTTACGCATTTTTTTTAAATCTTATCTATGCACATCCACATTAACATTTTTAATATTAATCTATGCACATCCCAATGGCAAAAAAATGGCTAAATGTTTCAAATAATAAATTAATATAAAAAAAATTCAAAGTATATCAGAGAAAAACTTTCCAAATACAAGACTTTCTTGTTAATATTGAGTTTTATGAATTAAACATATTCCCATGGCGTAAATGTCACGAAGTAGAAATTTTTAGGGCAAACATAAATAAATCCAGTATAATTTACAAAAAATGACAAAAGAATGAAGAAAGTTCAACAATTTCTACTTAACTGAGATTTTATATTTGATTCCACATCAGACCATAATTCTTAGTACATGTCCCAAATTTCAGCCCGTTTGGTAACATAGAGCATGAAAAAAACGCTTTTAAAGTTGGAACCCAAGTCTGAAAATAGTGCCCATAGTAATAATGATTTTTGCAGAAATTTAATTTTATGCAGATTTTGGGATTAATTTCGTTTTGGACAATGGTTTTTATCAATATTCCAATATCTCAGCCCGTTTGGTACCATAGAGCCAGAAAAAAAAGCTTTTTAAGTTCGAACCCGAGTCTTATAAAAGCGCGCAAATAAATGATGATTTTTCAAAAATTAAACTTTTTTCAGATTTTGTGTATGATTTCGTTTTGGAACATGATTCTTATCACAAATTCAAAATTTCAGCCCGTTTGGTACCATAGAGCCAGAAAAAAACGCTTTCAAATTTCGAACCCATGTCTGAAATAAGTGCCAATAAGAATAATGATTTTTGCAGAAATTCAAGTTTATGCAGATTTTTTGTTTTATTTCGTTTACGCCCGTGATTCTTATCACAAATTCATAATTTCAGCCCGTTTGGTACCATAGAGCATGAAAAATTGCTTTTTAAGTTCGAACTCAAGTCTTATAATAGCGCCAAAATTAATCATGATTTTTCAAAAATTAAACTTTTTCCAGATTTTTGAATGATTTCGTTTTGGACCAAGATTGTTATCACAAATTCATAATTTCAGACCGTTTGGTACCATAGAGCCTGAAAAAATTGCTTTTAAAATTCGAACCCAAGTCTGAAACTAGAGCCCATAGGAATAATGATATTCGCAGAAATACAAGTGTATGTAGATTTTGTGATTGATTTCGTTTACGATCGCGATTCTTATCACAAATTCATAATTTCAGCCCGTTTGGTACCATTGAGCATGAAAAAATTGTTTTTAAGTTCGAACCCAAGTCTTATAAAAGCGCGCAAATAAATTATGATTTTTCAAAAATTAAACTTAATAAAGATTTTGTGACTGATTTCGTTTAAGACCACGGTTTTAATCACGGTTCCAATATTTCAGCCCTTTTGGTACCATAGAGCCTGAAAAAATCACTTTTAAAATTCGAACCAAAGTCTGAAACTAGTGCCCATAGGAATAATGATTTTGGCAGAAATTTAATTTTATGCAGATTTTGGGATTGATTTCGTTTTGGACCATGGTTTTTATCAATATTCCAATATCTCAGCCCGTTTGGTACCATAGAGCCTGAAAAAATTGCTTTTTAAGTTCGAACCCAAGTCTTATAATAGCGCCCAAATTAATCATGATTTTTCAAAAATTTAACTTTTTCCAGATGTTGTGAATGATTTCGTTTTGGATCATGATTCTTATCACAAATTCAAAATTTCAGCCCGTTTGGTACCATAGAGCCTGCAAAAATTGCTTTTAAAGTTCGAACCCAAGTCTTATAATAGCGCCCAAATTAATGATGATTTTTCAAAAATTAAACTTTTTAGAAATTTTTGAATGATTTCGTTTTGGACAAAGATTCTTATGATAAATTCATAATTTCAGCCCGTTTGGTACCATAGAGCCTGAAAAATTGCTTTTAAAGTTCAAACCCAAGTCTTGTAATAGCGCCCAAATTAATGATAATTTTTCAAAAATTAAACTTTTTCCAGATTTTGAGAATGATTCCGTTTTGGATCATGATTCTTATCACAAATTCAAAATTTCAGCCGGTTTGGTACCATAGAGCCTGAAAAAATCGCTTTTAAAGTTCGAACCCAAGTCTGAAAATAGTGCCCATAGGAATAATGATTCTTGCAGAAATTTAATTTTATGCAGATTTTGAGATTAATTTCGTTTTGGACAAAGGTTTTTATCAATATTCCAATATCTCAGCCCGTTTGGTACCATAGAGCCAGAAAAAAATGATTTTTAAGTTCGAACCCGAATCTTATAAAAGCGCGAAAATAAATGATGATTTTAAAAAAATTATACTTAATCCAGATATTGTGATTGATTTCGTTTTAGACCATGGTTTAAATCACGGTTCCAATAATTCAGCCCGTTTATTACCATAGAGCCTGAAAAAATCACTTATAAAATTCTAACCCAAGTCTGAAACTACTGCCCATAGGAATAATGAGTTTTGCAGAAGTACAAGTGTATGTAGATTTTGTGATTGATTTCGTTTACGATCGCGATTCTTATCACAAATTCATAATTTCAGCCCGTTTGGTACCATTGAGCCTGAAAAAATTGTTGTTAAGTTCGAACATAAGTCTTATAAAAGCGCGCAAATAAATGATGATTTTTCAAAAATTAAACTTAATAAAGATTTTGTGACCGATTTCGTTCAAGACTATTTTTTTTATCACGGTTCCAATATTTCAGCCCGTTTGGTACCATAGAGCCAGAAAAAATCGCTTTTAAAGTTCGAACCCAAGTCTGAAACTAGTGCCCATAGGAATGATGATATTTGCAGAAATACAAGTGTATGTAGATTTTGTGAGTGATTTCGTTTACGATCGTGATTCTTATCACAAATTCATAATTTCAGCACGTTTGGTACCATAGAGCCTGAAAAAATTTATTTTTAAGTTCGAACCCAAGTCTTATAATAGCGCCCACATTAATGATGATTTTTCAAAAATTAAACTTTTTCCAGATTTTGAGAATGATTTCGTTTTGGACCATGATTCTTATCACAAATTCGACATTTCAGCCCGTTTGGTACCAAAGAGCCAGAAAAAATCGCTTTTAAAGTTCGAACCCAAGTCTGAAAATAGTGCCCATAGGAACAATGATATTTGCAGAAATACAAGTGTATGTAGATTTTGTGATTGATTTCGTTTTGGACCATGATTCTTATCACAAATTCAAAATTTTGGCCCGTTTGGTACCATAAAGCCAGAAAAAATCGCTTTTAAAGTTCGAACCCAAGTCTGAAACTAGTGCCCATAGGAATAATGATTTTTGCAGAAATACAAGTGTATGTAGATTTTGTGATTGATTTCGTTTACGATCGTGATTCTTATCACAAATTCATAATTTCCGCCCGTTTGGTACCATAGAGCCTGAAAAAATTTATTTTTAAGTTCGAACCCAAGTCTTATAATAGCGCCCAATTTAATGATGATTTTTCAAAAATTAAAATTTTTCCAGATTTTGAGAATGATTTCGTTTTGGACCATGATTCTTATCACAAATTCGAAATTTCAGCCCGTTTGGTAAAATAGAGCCAGAAAAAATGGCTTTTAAAGTTCGAACCCAAGTCTGAAAATAGTGCCCATAGGAATAATGATTTTTGCAGAAATTCAAGTGTAGGTAGATTTTGTGATTGATTTCGTTTACGACCGTGATTCTGATCACAAATTCATAATTTTAGCCCGTTTGGTACGATAGAGCATGAAAAAATTGTTGTTAAGTTCGAACATAAGTCTTATAAAAGCGCGCAAATAAATGATGATTTTTCAAAAATTAAACTTAATAAAGATTTTGTGACCGATTTCGTTCAAGACCATTTTTTTTATCACGGTTCCAATATTTCAGCCCGTTTGGTACCATAGAGCCAGAAAAAATCGCTTTTAAAGTTCGAACCCAAGTCTGAAACTATTGCCCATAGGAATGATGATATTTGCAGAAATACAAGTGTATGTAGATTTTGTGATTGATTTCGTTTACGATCGTGATTCTTATCACAAATTCATAATTTCAGCACGTTTGGTACCATAGAGCCTGAAAAAATTTATTTTTAAGTTCGAACCCAAGTCTTATAATAGCGCCCACATTAATGATGATTTTTCAAAAATTAAACTTTTTCCAGATTTTGAGAATGATTTCGTTTTGGACCATGATTCTTATCACAAATTCGACATTTCAGCCCGTTTGGTACCATAGAGCCTGAAAAAATCGCTTTTAAAGTTCGAACCCAAGTCTGAAAATAGTGCCCATAGGAACAATGATATTTGCAGAAATACAAGTGTATGTAGATTTTGTGATTGATTTCGTTTTGGACCATGATTCTTATCACAATTTCAAAATTTCAGCCCGTTTGGTACCATAGAGCCTGAAAAAATTTATTTTTAAGTTCGAACCCAAGTCTTATAATAGCGCCCAAATTAATGATGATTTTTCAAAAATTAAAATTTTTCCAGATTTTGTGAATGATTTCGTTTTGGACCATGATTCTTATCACAAATTCGAAATTTCAGCCCGTTTGGTAAAATAGAGCCAGAAAAAATGGCTTTTAAAGTTCGAACCCAAGTCTGAAAATAGTGCCCATAGGAATAATGATTTTTGCAGAAATACAAGTGTAGGTAGATTTTGTGATTGATTTCGTTTACGACCGTGATTCTGATCACAAATTCATAATTTCAGCCCGTTTGGTACCATAGAGCATGAAAAAATCGCTTTTAAAGTTCGAACCCAAGTCTGAAACTAGTGCCCATAGGAATGATGATATTTGCAGAAATACAAGTGTATGTAGATTTTGTGATTGATTTCGTTTACGATCGTCATTCTTATCACAAATTCATAATTTCAGCACGTTTGGTACCATAGAGCCTGAAAAAATTTATTTTTAAGTTCGAACCCAAGTCTTATAATAGCGCCCAAATTAATGATGATTTTTCAAAAATTAAACTTTTTCCAGATTTTGAGAATGATTTCGTTTTGGACCATGATTCTTATCACAAATTCGACATTTCAGCCCGTTTGGTAAAATAGAGCCAGAAAAAATGGCTTTTAAAGTTCGAACCCAAGTCTGAAAATAGTGCCCATAGGAATAATGATTTTTGCAGAAATACAAGTGTAGGTAGATTTTGTGATTGATTTCGTTTACGACCGTGATTCTGATCACAAATCCATAATTTCAGCCCGTTTGGTACCATAGAGCATGAAAAAATCGCTTTTAAAGTTCGAACCCAATTCTGAAACTAGTGCCCGTAGGAATAATGATATTTGCAGAAATACAAGTGAATGTAGATTTTGTGATTGATTTCGTTTACGATCGTGATTCTTATCACAAATTCATAATTTCAGCCCGTTTGGTACCATAGAGCCTGAAAAAATTGCTTTTTAAGTTCGAACCCAAGTCTTATAATAGCGCCCAAATTAATGATGATTTTTCAAAAAATAAACTTTTTCCAGATTTTGAGAATGATTTCGTTTTCGACCATGATTCTTATCACAAATTCAAAATTTCAGCCCGTTTGGTAAAATAGAGACAGAAAAAATGGCTTTTAAAGTTCGAACCCAAGTCTGAAAATAGTGCCCATAGGAATAATAATTTTTGCAGAAATACAAGTGTATGTAGATTTTGTGATTGATTCCGTTTACGATCGTGATTCTTATCACAAATTCATAATTTCAGCCCGTTTGGTACCATAGAGCCTGAAAAAATTGCTTTTTAAGTTCGAACCCAAGTCTTATAATAGCGCCCAAATTAATGATGATTTTTCAAAAAATAAACTTTTTCCAGATTTTGAGAATGATTTCGTTTTGGACCATGATTCTTATCACAGATTCAAAATTTCAGCCCGTTTGGTACCATTGAGCCAGAAAAAATCGTTTTTAAAGTTCGAACCCAAGTCTGAAAATAGTGCCCATAGGAATAATGATTTTTGCAGAAATCCAAGTGTAGGTAGGTTTTGTGATTGATTTCGTTTACGACCGTGATTCTGATCACAAATTCATAATTTCAGCCCGTTTGGTACCATAGAGCATGAAAAAATTGTTTTTAAGTTCGAACATAAGTCTTATAAAAGCGCGCAAATAAATGATGATGTTTGAAAAATTTAACTTTTTCCAAATTTTTGAATGATTTCGTTTTGGACCAAGATCCTTATCATAAATTCATAATTTCAGCCCTTTTGGTACCATAGAGCCTGAAAAAAATGCTTTTTAAGTTCGAACCCAAGTCTTATAAAAGCGCGGAAATAAATGATGATTTTTCAAAAATTAAACTTAATAAAGATTTTGTGACCGATTTCGTTCAAGACCATGGTTTTTATCACGGTTCCAATATTTAGGCCCGTTTGGTACTATAGAGCCTGAAAAAATCGCTTTTAAAATTCGAACCCAAGTCTGAAACTAGTGCCCATAGGAATAATGATATTTGCAGAAATACAAGTGTATGTAGATTTTGTGATTGATTTCGTTTACGATCGTGATTCTTATCACAAATTCATAATTTCAGCCCGTTTGGTACAATAGAGCCAGAAAAAATCGCTTTTAAAGTTCGAACCCAATTCTGGAACTAGTGCCCATAGGAATAATGATATTTGCAGAAATACAAGTGTATGTAGATTTTGTGATTGATTTCGTTTACGATCGTGATTCTTATCACAAATTCATAATTTCAGCCCGTTTGGTACAATAGAGCCAGAAAAAATCGCTTTTAAAGTTCGAACCCAATTCTGGAACTAGTGCCCATAGGAATAATGATATTTGCAGAAATACAAGTGTATGTAGATTTTGTGATTGATTTCGTTTACGATCGTGATTCTTATCACAAATTCATAATTTCAGCCCGTTTTGTACCATAGAGCCTGAAAAAATTGCTTTTTAAGTTCGAATCCAAGTCTTATAATAGCGCCCAAATTAATGATGATTTTTCAAAAATTAAACTTTTTCCAGATTTTGTGAATGATTTCGTTTTGGACCATGATTCTTATCACAAATTCATAATTGCAGCCCGATTGGTACCATAGAGCCTGAAAAAATTTCTTTTTAAGTTCGAACCCAAGTCTTATAATAGCGCCCAAATTAATGATGATTTTTCAAAAATTAAAATTTTTCCAGATTTTGAGAATGATTTCGTTTTGGACCATGATTCTTATCACAAATTCGAAATTTCAGCCCGTTTGGTAAAATAGAGCCAGAAAAAATCGTTTTTAAAGTTCGAACCCAAGTCTGAAACTAGTGCCCATAGGAATAATGATTTTTGCAGAAATACAAGTGTATGTAGATTTTGTGATTGATTTCGTTTACGATCGTGATTCTTATCACAAATTCATAATTTCAGCCCGTTTGGTACCATAGAGCCTGAAAAAATTGCTTTTTAAGTTCGAACCCAAGTCTTATAATAGCGCCCAAATTAATGATGATTTTTCAAAAAATAAACTTTTTCCAGATTTTGAGAATGATTTCGTTTTGGACCATGATTCTTATCACAGATTCAAAATTTCAGCCCGTTTGGTACCATTGAGCCAGAAAAAATCGTTTTTAAAGTTCGAACCCAAGTCTGAAAATAGTGCCCATAGGAATAATGATTTTTGCAGAAATCCAAGTGTAGGTAGGTTTTGTGATTGATTTCGTTTACGACCGTGATTCTGATCACAAATTCATAATTTCAGCCCGTTTGGTACCATAGAGCATGAAAAAATTGTTTTTAAGTTCGAACATAAGTCTTATAAAAGCGCGCAAATAAATGATGATGTTTCAAAAATTTAACTTTTTCCAAATTTTTGAATGATTTCGTTTTGGACCAAGATCCTTATCATAAATTCATAATTTCAGCCCTTTTGGTACCATAGAGCCTGAAAAAAATGCTTTTTAAGTTCGAACCCAAGTCTTATAAAAGCGCGGAAATAAATGATGATTTTTCAAAAATTAAACTTAATAAAGATTTTGTGACCGATTTCGTTCAAGACCATGGTTTTTATCACGGTTCCAATATTTAGGCCCGTTTGGTACTATAGAGCCTGAAAAAATCGCTTTTAAAATTCGAACCCAAGTCTGAAACTAGTGCCCATAGGAATAATGATATTTGCAGAAATACAAGTGTATGTAGATTTCGTTTACGATCGTGATTCTTATCACAAATTCATAATTTCAGCCCGTTTGGTACAATAGAGCCAGAAAAAATCGCTTTTAAAGTTCGAACCCAATTCTGGAACTAGTGCCCATAGGAATAATGATATTTGCAGAAATACAAGTGTATGTAGATTTTGTGATTGATTTCGTTTACGATCGTGATTCTTATCACAAATTCATAATTTCAGCCCGTTTGGTACAATAGAGCCAGAAAAAATCGCTTTTAAAGTTCGAACCCAATTCTGAAACTAGTGCCCATAGGAATAATGATATTTGCAGAAATACAAGTGAATGTAGATTTTGTGATTGATTTCGTTTACGATCGTGATTCTTATCACAAATTCATAATTTCAGCCCGTTTGGTACAATAGAGCCAGAAAAAATCGCTTTTAAAGTTCGAACCCAATTCTGAAACTAGTGCCCGTAGGAATAATGATATTTGCAGAAATACAAGTGAATGTAGATTTTGTGATTGATTTCGTTTACGATCGTGATTCTTATCACAAATTCATAATTTCAGCCCGTTTTGTACCATAGAGCCTGAAAAAATTGCTTTTTAAGTTCGAATCCAAGTCTTATAATAGCGCCCAAATTAATGATGATTTTTCAAAAATTAAACTTTTTCCAGATTTTGTGAATGATTTCGTTTTGGACCATGATTCTTATCACAAATTCAAAATTTCAGCCCGTTTGGTACCATAAAGCCAGAAAAAATCGCTTTTCAAGTTCGAACCCAAGTCTGAAACTAGTGCCCATAGGAATAATGATTTTTGCAGAAATACAAGTGTATGTAGATTTTGTGATTGATTTCGTTTACGATCGTGATTCTTATCACAAATTCATAATTGCAGCCCGATTGGTACCATAGAGCCTGAAAAAAATTCTTTTTAAGTTCGAACCCAAGTCTTATAATAGCGCCCAAATTAATGATGATTTTTCAAAAATTAAAATTTTTCCAGATTTTGAGAATGATTTCGTTTTGGACCATGATTCTTATCACAAATTCGAAATTTCAGTCCGTTTGGTAAAATAGAGCCAGAAAAAATGGCTTTTAAAGTTCGAACCCAAGTCTGAAAATAGTGCCCATAGGAATAATGATTTTTGCAGAAATACAAGTGTATGTAGATTTTGTGATTGATTTCGTTTACGATCGTGATTCTTATCACAAATTCATAATTTCAGCCTGTTTGGTACCATAGAGCATGAAAAAATTGTTAAGTTCGAACCCAAGTCTTATAAAAGCGCGCAAATAAATGATGATTTTTCAAAAATTAAACTTTTTCCAAATTTTTGAATGATTTCGTTTTGGACCAAGATCCTTATCATAAATTCATAATTTCAGCTCTTTTGGTACCATAGAGTCTGAAAAAAATGCTTTTTAAGTTCGAACCCAAGTCTTATAAAAGCGCGGAAATAAATGATGATTTTTCAAAAATTAAACTTAATAAAGATTTTGTGACCGATTTCGTTCAAGACCATGGCTTTTATCACGGTTCCAATATTAAGGCCCGTTTGGTACTATAGAGCCTGAAAAAATCGCTTTTAAAATTCGAACCCAAGTCTGAAACTAGTGCCCATAGGAATAATGATATTTGCAGAAATACAAGTGTATGTAGATTTTGTGATTGATTTCGTTTACGATCGTGATTCTTATCACAAATTCATAATTTCAGCCCGTTTGGTACAATAGAGCCAGAAAAAATCGCTTTTAAAGTTCGAACCCAATTCTGAAAATAGTGCCCATATGAATAATGATCTTTGCAGAAATACAAGTGTATGTAGATTTTGTGATTGATTTCGTTTACGATCGTGATTCTTATCACAAATTCAAAATTTAATCCCGTTTGGTACCATAGAGCCTGCAAAAATTGCTTTTTAAGTTCGTACCCAAGTCTTATAATAGCGCCCAAATTAATGATGATTTTTCAAAAAATAAACTTTTTCCAGATTTTGAGAATGATTTCGTTTTGGACCAAGATTCTTATCATAAATTCATAATTTCAGCCCGTTTGGTACCATAGAGCCTGAAAAAATTGATTTCTAAGTTCGAACCCAAGTCTTATAATAGCGCCCAAATTAATGATGATTTTTCAAAAATTAAACTTTTTCCAGATTTTGAGAATGATTTCGTTTTGGACCATGATTCTTATCACAAATTCAAAATTTCAGCCCGTTTGGTACCATAGAGCCAGAAAAAATCGCTATTAAAGTTCGAACCCAAGTCTGAAAATAGTGCCCATAGGAATAATGATTTTTGCAGAAATACAAGTGTAGGTAGATTTTGTGATTGATTTCGTTTACGACCGTGATTCTGATCACAAATTCATAATTTCAGCCCGTTTAGTACCATAGAGCATGAAAAAATTCTTTTTAAGTTCGAACATAAGTCTTATAAAAGCGCGCAAATAAATGATGATTTTTCAAAAATTAAACTTAATAAAGATTTTGTGACCGATTTCGTTCAAGACCATGGTGTTTATCACGGTTCAAATATTTCAGCCCGTTTGGTACAATAGAGCCAGAAAAAATCGCTTTTAAAGTTCGAACCCAATTCTGAAACTAGTGCCCATAGGAATAATGATATTTGCAGAAATACAAGTGTATGTAGATTTTGTGATTGATTTCGTTTACGATCGTGATTCTTATCACAAATTCATAATTTCAGCCCGTTTGGTACCATAAGGCCTGAAAAAATTGCTTTTTAAGTTCGAACCCAAGTCTTATAATAGCGCCCAAATTAATGATGATTTTTCAAAAATTAAACTTTTTCCAGATTTTGTGAATGATTTCGTTTTGGACCATGATTCTTATCACAAATTCAAAATTTCAGCCCGTTTGGTACCATAGAGCCAGAAAAAATCGCTTTTAAAGTTCGAACCCAAGTCTGAAAATAGTGCCCATAGGAATAATGATATTTGCAGAAATACAAGTGTATGTAGATTTTGTGATTGATTTCGTTTACGATCGTGATTCTTATCACAAATTCATAATTTCAGCCCGTTTGGTACAATAGAGCCAGAAAAAATCGCTTTTAAAGTTCGAACCCAATTCTGGAACTAGTGCCCGTAGGAATAATGATATTTGCAGAAATACAAGTGTATGCAGATTTTGTGATTGATTTCGTTTACGATCGTGATTCTTATCACAAATTCATAATTTCAGCCCGTTTGGTACAATAGAGCCAGAAAAAATCGCTTTTAAAGTTCGAACCCAATTCTGAAACTAGTGCCCATAGGAATAATGATATAATGATATTTGCAGAAATACAAGTGAATGTAGATTTTGTGATTGATTTCGTTTACGATCGTGATTCTTATCACAAATTCATAATTTCAGCCCGTTTGGTACAATAGAGCCAGAAAAAATCGCTTTTAAAGTTCGAACCCAATTCTGAAACTAGTGCCCGTAGGAATAATGATATTTGCAGAAATACAAGTGAATGTAGATTTTGTGATTGATTTCGTTTACGATCGTGATTCTTATCAAAAATTCATAATTTCAGCCCGTTTGGTACCATAGAGCCTGAAAAAATTGCTTTTTATGTTCGAACCCAAGTCTTATAATAGCGCCCAAATTAATGATGATTTTTCAAAAAATAAACTTTTTCCAGATTTTGAGAATGATTTCGTTTTCGACCATGATTCTTATCACAAATTCAAAATTTCAGCCCGTTTGGTAAAATAGAGACAGAAAAAATGGCTTTTAAAGTTCGAACCCAATTCTGAAACTAGTGCCCATAGGAATAATGATATTTGCAGAAATACAAGTGAATGTAGATTTTGTGATTGATTTCGTTTACGATCGTGATTCTTATCACAAATTCATAATTTCAGCCCGTTTGGTACAATAGAGCCAGAAAAAATCGCTTTTAAAGTTCGAACCCAATTCTGAAACTAGTGCCCATAGGAATAATGATATTTGCAGAAATACAAGTGAATGTAGATTTTGTGATTGATTTCGTTTACGATCGTGATTCTTATCACAAATTCATAATTTCAGCCCGTTTGGTACAATAGAGCCAGAAAAAATCGCTTTTAAAGTTCGAACCCAATTCTGAAACTAGTGCCCGTAGGAATAATGATATTTGCAGAAATACAAGTGAATGTAGATTTTGTGATTGATTTCGTTTACGATCGTGATTCTTATCACAAATTCATAATTTCAGCCCGTTTTGTACCATAGAGCCTGAAAAAATTGCTTTTTAAGTTCGAATCCAAGTCTTATAATAGCGCCCAAATTAATGATGATTTTTCAAAAATTAAACTTTTTCCAGATTTTGTGAATGATTTCGTTTTGGACCATGATTCTTATCACAAATTCAAAATTTCAGCCCGTTTGGTACCATAAAGCCAGAAAAAATCGCTTTTCAAGTTCGAACCCAAGTCTGAAACTAGTGCCCATAGGAATAATGATTTTTGCAGAAATACAAGTGTATGTAGATTTTGTGATTGATTTCGTTTACGATCGTGATTCTTATCACAAATTCATAATTGCAGCCCGATTGGTACCATGAGCCTGAAAAAATTTCTTTTTAAGTTCGAACCCAAGTCTTATAATAGCGCCCAAATTAATGATGATTTTCAAAAATTAAAATTTTTCCAGATTTTGAGAATGATTTCGTTTTGGACCATGATTCTTATCACAAATTCGAAATTTCAGCCGTTTGGTAAAATAGAGCCAGAAAAATGGCTTTTAAAGTTCGAACCCAAGTCTGAAAATAGTGCCCATAGAATAATGATTTTTGCAGAAATACAAGTGTATGTAGATTTTGTGATTGATTTCGTTTACGATCGTGATTCTTATCACAAATTCATAATTGCAGCCCGTTTGGTACCATAGAGCCTGAAAAAATTTCTTTTAAGTTCGAACCCAAGTCTTATAATAGCGCCCAAATTAATGATGATTTTTCAAAAAATAAAATTTTTCCAGATTTTGAGAATGATTTCGTTTTGGACCATGATTCTTATCACAGATTCGAAATTTCAGTCCGTTTGGTAAAATAGAGCCAGAAAAAATGGCTTTTAAAGTTCGAACCCAAGTCTGAAAATAGTGCCCATAGGAATAATGATTTTTGCAGAAATACAAGTGTATGTAGATTTTGTGATTGATTTCGTTTACGATCGTGATTCTTATCACAAATTCATAATTTCAGCCTGTTTGGTACCATAGAGCATGAAAAAATTGTTAAGTTCGAACCCAAGTCTTATAAAAGCGCGCAAATAAATGATGATTTTTCAAAAATTAAACTTTTTCCAAATTTTTGAATGATTTCGTTTTGGACCAAGATCCTTATCATAAATTCATAATTTCAGCTCTTTTGGTACCATAGAGTCTGAAAAAAATGCTTTTTAAGTTCGAACCCAAGTCTTATAAAAGCGCGGAAATAAATGATGATTTTTCAAAATTAAACTTAATAAAGATTTTGTGACCGATTTCGTTCAAGACCATGGCTTTTATCACGGTTCCAATATTAAGGCCCGTTTGGTACTATAGAGCCTGAAAAAATCGCTTTTAAAATTCGAACCCAAGTCTGAAACTAGTGCCCATAGGAATAATGATATTTGCAGAAATACAAGTGTATGTAGATTTTGTGATTGATTTCGTTTACGATCGTGATTCTTATCACAAATTCATAATTTCAGCCCGTTTGGTACAATAGAGCCAGAAAAAATCGCTTTTAAAGTTCGAACCCAATTCTGAAAATAGTGCCCATATGAATAATGATCTTTGCAGAAATACAAGTGTATGTAGATTTTGTGATTGATTTCGTTTACGATCGTGATTCTTATCACAAATTCAAAATTTAATCCCGTTTGGTACCATAGAGCCTGCAAAAATTGCTTTTTAAGTTCGTACCCAAGTCTTATAATAGCGCCCAAATTAATGATGATTTTTCAAAAAATAAACTTTTTCCAGATTTGAGAATGATTTCGTTTTGGACCAAGATTCTTATAATAAATTCATAATTTCAGCCCGTTTGGTACCATAGAGCCTGAAAAAATTGATTTCTAAGTTCGAACCCAAGTCTTATAATAGCGCCCAAATTAATGATGATTTTTCAAAAATTAAACTTTTTCCAGATTTTGAGAATGATTTCGTTTTGGACCATGATTCTTATCACAAATTCAAAATTTCAGCCCGTTTGGTACCATAGAGCCAGAAAAAATCGCTATTAAAGTTCGAACCCAAGTCTGAAAATAGTGCCCATAGGAATAATGATTTTTGCAGAAATACAAGTGTAGGTAGATTTTGTGATTGATTTCGTTTACGACCGTGATTCTGATCACAAATTCATAATTTCAGCCCGTTTAGTACCATAGAGCATGAAAAAATTCTTTTTAAGTTCGAACATAAGTCTTATAAAAGCGCGCAAATAAATGATGATTTTTCAAAAATTAAACTTAATAAAGATTTTGTGACCGATTTCGTTCAAGACCATGGTGTTTATCACGGTTCAAATATTTCAGCCCGTTTGGTACAATAGAGCCAGAAAAAATCGCTTTTAAAGTTCGAACCCAATTCTGAAACTAGTGCCCATAGGAATAATGATATTTGCAGAAATACAAGTGTATGTAGATTTTGTGATTGATTTCGTTTACGATCGTGATTCTTATCACAAATTCATAATTTCAGCCCGTTTGGTACCATAAGGCCTGAAAAAATTGCTTTTTAAGTTCGAACCCAAGTCTTATAATAGCGCCCAAATTAATGATGATTTTTCAAAAATTAAACTTTTTCCAGATTTTGTGAATGATTTCGTTTTGGACCATGATTCTTATCACAAATTCAAAATTTCAGCCCGTTTGGTACCATAGAGCCAGAAAAAATCGCTTTTAAAGTTCGAACCCAAGTCTTAAAATAGTGCCCATAGGAATAATGATATTTGCAGAAATACAAGTGTATGTAGATTTTGTGATTGATTTCGTTTACGATCGTGATTCTTATCACAAATTCATAATTTCAGCCCGTTTGGTACAATAGAGCCAGAAAAAATCGCTTTTAAAGTTCGAACCCAATTCTGGAACTAGTGCCCGTAGGAATAATGATATTTGCAGAAATACAAGTGTATGCAGATTTTGTGATTGATTTCGTTTACGATCGTGATTCTTATCACAAATTCATAATTTCAGCCCGTTTGGTACAATAGAGCCAGAAAAAATCGCTTTTAAAGTTCGAACCCAATTCTGAAACTAGTGCCCATAGGAATAATGATATTTGCAGAAATACAAGTGAATGTAGATTTTGTGATTGATTTCGTTTACGATCGTGATTCTTATCACAAATTCATAATTTCAGCCCGTTTGGTACAATAGAGCCAGAAAAAATCGCTTTTAAAGTTCGAACCCAATTCTGAAACTAGTGCCCGTAGGAATAATGATATTTGCAGAAATACAAGTGAATGTAGATTTTGTGATTGATTTCGTTTACGATCGTGATTCTTATCAAAAATTCATAATTTCAGCCCGTTTGGTACCATAGAGCCTGAAAAAATTGCTTTTTATGTTCGAACCCAAGTCTTATAATAGCGCCCAAATTAATGATGATTTTCAAAAAATAACTTTTTCCAGATTTTGAGAATGATTTCGTTTTCGACCATGATTCTTATCACAAATTCAAAATTTCAGCCCGTTTGGTAAAATAGAGACAGAAAAAATGGCTTTTAAAGTTCGAACCCAATTCTGAAACTAGTGCCCATAGGAATAATGATATTTGCAGAAATACAAGTGAATGTAGATTTTGTGATTGATTTCGTTTACGATCGTGATTCTTATCACAAATTCATAATTTCAGCCCGTTTGGTACAATAGAGCCAGAAAAAATCGCTTTTAAAGTTCGAACCCAATTCTGAAACTAGTGCCCATAGGAATAATGATATTTGCAGAAATACAAGTGAATGTAGATTTTGTGATTGATTTCGTTTACGATCGTGATTCTTATCACAAATTCATAATTTCAGCCCGTTTGGTACAATAGAGCCAGAAAAAATCGCTTTTAAAGTTCGAACCCAATTCTGAAACTAGTGCCCGTAGGAATAATGATATTTGCAGAAATACAAGTGAATGTAGATTTTGTGATTGATTTCGTTTACGATCGTGATTCTTATCACAAATTCATAATTTCAGCCCGTTTTGTACCATAGAGCCTGAAAAAATTGCTTTTTAAGTTCGAATCCAAGTCTTATAATAGCGCCCAAATTAATGATGATTTTTCAAAAATTAAACTTTTTCCAGATTTTGTGAATGATTTCGTTTTGGACCATGATTCTTATCACAAATTCAAAATTTCAGCCCGTTTGGTACCATAAAGCCAGAAAAAATCGCTTTTCAAGTTCGAACCCAAGTCTGAAACTAGTGCCCATAGGAATAATGATTTTTGCAGAAATACAAGTGTATGTAGATTTTGTGATTGATTTCGTTTACGATCGTGATTCTTATCACAAATTCATAATTGCAGCCGATTGGTACCATAGAGCCTGAAAAAATTTCTTTTTAAGTTCGAACCCAAGTCTTATAATAGCGCCCAAATTAATGATGATTTTTCAAAAATTAAAATTTTTCCAAATTTTGAGAATGATTTCGTTTTGGACCATGATTCTTATCACAAATTCGAAATTTCAGCCCGTTTGGTAAAATAGAGCCAGAAAAAATGGCTTTTAAAGTTCGAACCCAAGTCTGAAAATAGTGCCCATAGGAATAATGATTTTTGCAGAAATACAAGTGTATGTAGATTTTGTGATTGATTTCGTTTACGATCGTGATTCTTATCACAAATTCATAATTTCAGCCCGTTTGGTACCATAGAGCCTGAAAAAATTGCTTTTTAAGTTCGAACCCAAGTCTTATAATAGCGCCCAAATTAATGATGATTTTTCAAAAAATAAACTTTTTCCAGATTTTGAGAATGATTTCGTTTTGGACCATGATTCTTATCACAGATTCAAAATTTCAGCCCGTTTGGTACCATTGAGCCAGAAAAAATCGTTTTTAAAGTTCGAACCCAAGTCTGAAAATAGTGCCCATAGGAATAATGATTTTTGCAGAAATCCAAGTGTAGGTAGGTTTTGTGATTGATTTCGTTTACGACCGTGATTCTGATCACAAATTCATAATTTCAGCCCGTTTGGTACCATAGAGCATGAAAAAATTGTTTTTAAGTTCGAACATAAGTCTTATAAAAGCGCGCAAATAAATGATGATGTTTCAAAAATTTAACTTTTTCCAAATTTTTGAATGATTTCGTTTTGGACCAAGATCCTTATCATAAATTCATAATTTCAGCCCTTTTGGTACCATAGAGCCTGAAAAAAATGCTTTTTAAGTTCGAACCCAAGTCTTATAAAAGCGCGGAAATAAATGATGATTTTTCAAAAATTAAACTTAATAAAGATTTTGTGACCGATTTCGTTCAAGACCATGGTTTTTATCACGGTTCCAATATTTAGGCCCGTTTGGTACTATAGAGCCTGAAAAAATCGCTTTTAAAATTCGAACCCAAGTCTGAAACTAGTGCCCATAGGAATAATGATATTTGCAGAAATACAAGTGTATGTAGATTTCGTTTACGATCGTGATTCTTATCACAAATTCATAATTTCAGCCCGTTTGGTACAATAGAGCCAGAAAAAATCGCTTTTAAAGTTCGAACCCAATTCTGGAACTAGTGCCCATAGGAATAATGATATTTGCAGAAATACAAGTGTATGTAGATTTTGTGATTGATTTCGTTTACGATCGTGATTCTTATCACAAATTCATAATTTCAGCCCGTTTGGTACAATAGAGCCAGAAAAAATCGCTTTTAAAGTTCGAACCCAATTCTGAAACTAGTGCCCATAGGAATAATGATATTTGCAGAAATACAAGTGAATGTAGATTTTGTGATTGATATCGTTTACGATCGTGATTCTTATCACAAATTCATAATTTCAGCCCGTTTGGTACAATAGAGCCAGAAAAAATCGCTTTTAAAGTTCGAACCCAATTCTGAAACTAGTGCCCGTAGGAATAATGATATTTGCAGAAATACAAGTGAATGTAGATTTTGTGATTGATTTCGTTTACGATCGTGATTCTTATCACAAATTCATAATTTCAGCCCGTTTTGTACCATAGAGCCTGAAAAAATTGCTTTTTAAGTTCGAATCCAAGTCTTATAATAGCGCCCAAATTAATGATGATTTTTCAAAAATTAAACTTTTTCCAGATTTTGTGAATGATTTCGTTTTGGACCATGATTCTTATCACAAATTCAAAATTTCAGCCCGTTTGGTACCATAAAGCCAGAAAAAATCGCTTTTCAAGTTCGAACCCAAGTCTGAAATTAGTGCCCATAGGAATAATGATTTTTGCAGAAATACAAGTGTATGTAGATTTTGTGATTGATTTCGTTTACGATCGTGATTCTTATCACAAATTCATAATTGCAGCCCGATTGGTACCATAGAGCCTGAAAAAATTTCTTTTTAAGTTCGAACCCAAGTCTTATAATAGCGCCCAAATTAATGATGATTTTTCAAAAATTAAAATTTTTCCAGATTTTGAGAATGATTTCGTTTTGGACCATGATTCTTATCACAAATTCGAAATTTCAGCCCGTTTGGTAAAATAGAGCCAGAAAAAATGGCTTTTAAAGTTCGAACCCAAGTCTGAAAATAGTGCCCATAGGAATAATGATTTTTGCAGAAATACAAGTGTATGTAGATTTTGTGATTGATTTCGTTTACGATCGTGATTCTTATCACAAATTCATAATTTCAGCCTGTTTGGTACCATAGAGCATGAAAAAATTGTTAAGTTCGAACCCAAGTCTTATAAAAGCGCGCAAATAAATGATGATTTTTCAAAAATTAAACTTTTTCCAAATTTTTGAATGATTTCGTTTTGGACCAAGATCCTTATCATAAATTCATAATTTCAGCTCTTTTGGTACCATAGAGTCTGAAAAAAATGCTTTTTAAGTTCGAACCCAAGTCTTATAAAAGCGCGGAAATAAATGATGATTTTTCAAAAATTAAACTTAATAAAGATTTTGTGACCGATTTCGTTCAAGACCATGGTTTTTATCACGGTTCCAATATTTAGGCCCGTTTGGTACTATAGAGCCTGAAAAAATCGCTTTTAAAATTCGAACCCAAGTCTGAAACTAGTGCCCATAGGAATAATGATATTTGCAGAAATACAAGTGTATGTAGATTTTGTGATTGATTTCGTTTACGATCGTGATTCTTATCACAAATTCATAATTTCAGCCCGTTTGGTACAATAGAGCCAGAAAAAATCGCTTTTAAAGTTCGAACCCAATTCTGAAAATAGTGCCCATATGAATAATGATCTTTGCAGAAATACAAGTGTATGTAGATTTTGTGATTGATTTCGTTTACGATCGTGATTCTTATCACAAATTCAAAATTTAATCCCGTTTGGTACCATAGAGCCTGCAAAAATTGCTTTTTAAGTTCGTACCCAAGTCTTATAATAGCGCCCAAATTAATGATGATTTTTCAAAAAATAAACTTTTTCCAGATTTTGAGAATGATTTCGTTTTGGACCAAGATTCTTATCATAAATTCATAATTTCAGCCCGTTTGGTACCATAGAGCCTGAAAAAATTGATTTTTAAGTTCGAACCCAAGTCTTATAATAGCGCCCAAATTAATGATGATTTTTCAAAAATTAAACTTTTTCCAGATTTTGAGAATGATTTCGTTTTGGACCATGATTCTTATCACAAATTCAAAATTTCAGCCCGTTTGGTACCATAGAGCCAGAAAAAATCGCTTTTAAAGTTCGAACCCAAGTCTGAAAATAGTGCCCATAGGAATAATGATTTTTGCAGAAATACAAGTGTAGGTAGATTTTGTGATTGATTTCGTTTACGACCGTGATTCTGATCATAAATTCATAATTTCAGCCCGTTTAGTACCATAGAGCATGAAAAAATTCTTTTTAAGTTCGAACATAAGTCTTATAAAAGCGCGCAAATAAATGATGATTTTTCAAAAATTAAACTTAATAAAGATTTTGTGACCGATTTCGTTCAAGACCATGGTTTTTATCACGGTTCCAATATTTAGGCCCGTTTGGTACTATAGAGCCTGAAAAAATCGCTTTTAAAATTCGAACCCAAGTCCGAAAATAGTGCCCATAGGAATAATGATTTTTGCAGAAATACAAGTGTATGTAGATTTTGTGATTGATTTCGTTTAGGATCGTGATTCTTATCACAAATTCAAAATTTCAGCCTGTTTGGTACCATAGAGCATGAAAAAATTGTTAAGTTCGAACCCAAGTCTTATAAAAGCGCGCAAATAAATGATGATTTTTCAAAAATTAAACTTTTTCCAAATTTTTGAATGATTTCGTTTTGGACCAAGATCCTTATCATAAATTCATAATTTCAGCTCTTTTGGTACCATAGAGTCTGAAAAAAATGCTTTTTAAGTTCGAACCCAAGTCTTATAAAAGCGCGGAAATAAATGATGATATTTCAAAAATTAAACTTAATAAAGATTTTGTGACCGATTTCGTTCAAGACCATGGTTTTTATCACGGTTCCAATATTTAGGCCCGTTTGGTACTATAGAGCCTGAAAAAATCGCTTTTAAAATTCGAACCCAAGTCTGAAACTAGTGCCCATAGGAATAATGATATTTGCAGAAATACAAGTGTATGTAGATTTTGTGATTGATTTCGTTTACGATCGTGATTCTTATCACAAATTCATAATTTCAGCCCGTTTGGTACAATAGAGCCAGAAAAAATCGCTTTTAAAGTTCGAACCCATTTCTGAAAATAGTGCTTATAGGAATAATGATCTTTGCAGAAATACAAGTGTATGTAGATTTTGTGATTGATTTCGTTTACGATCGTGTTTCTTATCACAAATTCAAAATTTAATCCCGTTTGGTACCATAGAGCCTGCAAAAATTGCTTTTTAAGTTCGTACCCAAGTCTTATAATAGCGCCCAAATTAATGATGATTTTTCAAAAAATAAACTTTTTCCAGATTTTGAGAATGATTTCGTTTTGGACCAAGATTCTTATCATAAATTCATAATTTCAGCCCGTTTGGTACCATAGAGCCTGAAAAAATTGATTTCTAAGTTCGAACCCAAGTCTTATAATAGCGCCCAAATTAATGATTATTTTTCAAAAATTAAACTTTTTCCAGATTTTGAGAATGATTTCGTTTTGGACCATGATTCTTATCACAAATTCAAAATTTCAGCCCGTTTGGTACCATAGAGCCAGAAAAAATCGCTATTAAAGTTCGAACCCAAGTCTGAAAATAGTGCCCATAGGAATAATGATTTTTGCAGAAATACAAGTGTAGGTAGATTTTGTGATTGATTTCGTTTACGACCGTGATTCTGATCACAAATTCATAATTTCAGCCCGTTTAGTACCATAGAGCATGAAAAAATTCTTTTTAAGTTCGAACATAAGTCTTATAAAAGCGCGCAAATAAATGATGATTTTTCAAAAATTAAACTTAATAAAGATTTTGTGACCGATTTCGTTCAAGACCATGGTTTTTATCACGGTTCAAATATTTCAGCCCGTTTGGTACAATAGAGCCAGAAAAAATCGCTTTTAAAGTTCGAACCCAATTCTGAAACTAGTGCCCATAGGAATAATGATATTTGCAGAAATACAAGTGTATGTAGATTTTGTGATTGATTTCGTTTACGATCGTGATTCTTATCACAAATTCATAATTTCAGCCCGTTTGGTACCATAAGGCCTGAAAAAATTGCTTTTTAAGTTCGAACCCAAGTCTTATAATAGCGCCCAAATTAATGATGATTTTTCAAAAAATAAATTTTTTCCAAATTTTTTAATGATTTCGTTTTGGACCAAGATTCTTATCACAAATTCAAAATTTCAGCCCGTTTGGTACCATAGAGCCTGCAAAAATTGCATTTTAAGTTCGAACCCAAGACTTATAATAGCGCCCAAATTAATGATGATTTTCAAAAATTAAACTTTTTCCGGATTTTGAGAATGATTTCGTTTTGGACCATGATTCTTATCACAAATTCAAAATTTCAGCCCGTTTGGTACCATAGAGCCAGAAAAAATCGCTTTTAAATTTCGAACCCAAGTCTGAAACTAGTGCCCATAGGAATAATGATTTTTGCAGAAATACAAGTGTAGGTAGATTTTGTGATTGATTTCGTTTACGACCGTGATTCTGATCACAATTTCATAATTTCAGCCCGTTTGGTACCATAGAGCATGAAAAAATTGTTTTTAAGTTCGAACATAAGTCTTATAAAAGCGCGCAAATAAATGATGATTTTTCAAAAATTAAACTTAATAAAGATTTTGTGACCGATTTCGTTCAAGACCATTTTTTTTATCACGGTTCCAATATTTCAGCCCGTTTGGTACCATAGAGCCAGAAAAAATCGCTTTTAAAGTTCGAACCCAAGTCTGAAACTAGTGCCCAAAGGAATAATGATATTTGCAGAAATACAAGTGTATGTAGATTTTGTGATTGATTTCGTTTACGATCGTGATTCTTATCACAAATTCATAATTTCAGCCCATTTGGTACCATAGAGCCTGAAAAAATTGCTTTTTAAGTTCGAACCCACGTCTGATAATAGTGCCCATAGGAATAATGATATTTGCAGAAATACAAGTGTATGCAGATTTTGTGATTGATTTCGTTTACGACCGTGATTCTGATCACAAATTCATAATTTCAGCCCGTTTGGTACCATAGAGCCTGAAAAAATCGCTTTTAAAATTCGAACACAAGTCTGAAACTAGTTCCCATAGGAATAATGATATTTGCAGAAATACAAGTGTATGTAGATTTTGTGATTGATTTCGTTTACGATCGTGATTCTTATCACAAATTCATAATTTCAGTCCGTTTGGTACCATAGAGCCTGAAAAAATTGCTTTTTAAGTTCGAACCCAAGTCTTATAATAGCGCCCAAATTAATGATGATTTTTCAAAAATTAAACTTTTTCCAGATTTTGTGAATGATTTCGTTTTGGACCATGATTCTTATCACAAATTCAAAATTTCAGCCCGTTTGGTACCATAGAGCCTTAAAAAGTTGCTTTTTAAGTTCGAACCCAAGTCTTATAATAGCGCCCAAATTAATGATGATTTTTCAAAAAATAATTTTTTTCCAAATTTTTTAATGATTTCGTTTTGGACCAAGATTCTTATCACAAATTCAAAATTTCAGCCCGTTTGGTACCATAGAGCCTGCAAAAATTGCATTTTAAGTTCGAACCCAAGACTTATAATAGCGCCCAAATTAATGATGATTTTCAAAAATTAAACTTTTTCCGGATTTTGAGAATGATTTCGTTTTGGACCATGATTCTTATCACAAATTCAAAATTTCAGCCCGTTTGGTACCATAGAGCCAGAAAAAATCGCTTTTAAATTTCGAACCCAAGTTTGAAACTAGTGCCCATAGGAATAATGATTTTTGCAGAAATACAAGTGTAGGTAGATTTTGTGATTGATTTCGTTTACGACCGTGATTCTGATCACAATTTCATAATTTCAGCCCGTTTGGTACCATAGAGCATGAAAAAATTGTTTTTAAGTTCGAACATAAGTCTTATAAAAGCGCGCAAATAAATGATGATTTTTCAAAAATTAAACTTAATAAAGATTTTGTGACCGATTTCGTTCAAGACCATTTTTTTTATCACGGTTCCAATATTTCAGCCCGTTTGGTACCATAGAGCCAGAAAAAATTGCTTTTAAAGTTCGAACCCAAGTCTGAAAATAGTGCCCATAGGAATAATGATTTTTGCAGAAGTACAAGTGTAGGTAGGTTTTGTGATTGATTTCGTTTACGACCGTGATTCTGATCACAAATTCATAATTTCAGCCCGTTTGGTACCATAGAGCATGAAATAATTGCTTTTTAAAATCGAAACCAAGTCTTATAATAGCGCCAAAAATAATGATGATTTTTCAAAAATTAAAATTTTTCCAGATTTTGTGAATGATTTCGTTTTGGACCATGATTCTTATGACAAATTCAAAATTTCAGCCCGTTTGGTACCATAGAGCATGAAAAAATTGTTAATTTCGAACCCAAGTCTTATAAAAGCGCGCAAATAAATGATGATTTTTCAAAAATTAAACTTAATAAAGATTTTGTGACCGAATTCGTTCAAGACCATTTTTTTATCACGGTTCCAATATTTCAGCCCGTTTGGTACCATAGAGCCAGAAAAAATCGCTTTTTAAGTTCGAACCCAAGTCTGAAACTAGTGCGCATAGGAATGATGATATTTGCAGAAATACAAGAGTGTGTAGATTTTGTGACTGATTTCGTTTACGATCGTGATTCTTATCACAAATTCATAATTTCAGCCCGTTTGGTACCATAGAGCCTGAAAAAAATTGCTTTTTAAGTTCGAACCCAAGTCTTATAATAGCGCCCAAATTAATGATGATTTTCAAAAATTAAACCTTTTCCAGATTTTGTGATTGATTTCGTTTACATTCGTGATTCTTATCACAAATTCATAATTTCAGCCCGTTTGGTACCATAGAACCTGAAAAAATTGCTTTTTAAGTTCGAACCCAAGTCTGAAAATAGTGCCCATAGGAATAATGATTTTTGCAGAAGTACAAGTGTAGGTAGGTTTTGTGATTGATTTCGTTTACGACCGTGATTCTGATCACAAATTCATAATTTCAGCCCGTTTGGTACCATAGAGCATGAAATAATTGCTTTTTAAAATCGAAACCAAGTCTTATATTAGCGCCCAAATTAATGATGATTTTTCAAAAATTAAACTTTTTCCAGATTTTGTGAATGATTTCTTTTTGGACCATGATTCTTATCACAAATTAAAAATTTCAGCCCGTTTGGAACCACAGATCCTGAAATAATTGCTTTTTAAAATCGAAACCAAGTCTTATAATAGCGCCCAAATTAATGATGATTTTTCAAAAATTAAACTTTTTCCAGATTTTGAGAATGATTTCATTTTGGACCATGATTCTTATCACAAATTCAAAATTTCAGCCCGTTTGGTACAATAGAGCCAGAAAAAATCGCTTTTAAAGTTCGAACCCAAATCTGAAAATAGTGCCCATAGAAATAATGATATTTGGAGAAATACAAGTGTATGTAGATTTTGTGATTGATTTCGTTTACGACCGTGATTCTTCACAAATTCATAATTTCAGCCCGTTTGGTACCATAGAGCCTGAAAAATTTGCTTTTTAAGTTCGAACCCACGTGTGAAAATTGTGCCCATAGGAATAATGATATTTGCAGAAATACAAGTGTATGTAGATTTTGTGATTGATTTCGTTTACGATCGTGATTCTTATCACAAATTCATAATTTCAGCCAGTTTGGTACCATAGAGCCTGAAAAAATTGCTTTTTAAGTTCGAACCCAAGTTTTATAATAGCGCCCAAATTAATGATGATTTTCAAAAATTAAACTTTTTCCAGATTTTGAGAATGATTTCGTTTTGGACCATGATTCTTATCACAAATTCAAAATTTCAGCCCGTTTGGTACAATAGAGCAAGAAAAAATCGCTTTTAAAGTTCGAACCCAAGTCTGAAAATAGTGCCCATAGAAATAATGATATTTGCAGAAATACAAGTGTATGTAGATTTTGTGATTGATTTCGTTTACGACCGTGATTCTGATCACAAATTCATAATTTCAGCCCGTTTGGTAACATAGAGCCTGAAAAATTTGCTTTTTAAGTTCGAACCCACGTGTGAAAATTGTGCCCATAGGAATAATGATATTTGCAGAAATACAAGTGTAGGTAGGATTTGTGATTGATTTCGTTTATGACCGTGATTCTGATCACAAGTTCATAATTTCAGCGCGTTTGGTACCATAGAGCATGAAAAAATTGTTAGGTTCGAACCCAAGTCTTATAAAAGCGCGCAAATAAATGATGATTTTTCAAAACTTAAACTTTTTCCAAATTTTGAGAAAGATTTCGTTTTGGACCATGATTCTTATCACAAATTCAAAATTTCAGCCCGTTTGGTACAATAGAGCCAGAAAAAATCGCTTTTAAAGTTCGAACCCAAGTCTGAAAATAGTGCCCATAGGAATAATGATTTTTGCAGAAGTACAAGTGTAGGTAGGTTTTGTGATTGATTTCGTTTACGACCGTGATTCTGATCACAAATTCATAATTTCAGCCCGTTTGGTACCATAGAGCCTGAAAAAATTGCTTTTTAAGTTCGAACCCAAGTTTTATAATAGCGCCCAAATTAATGATGATTTTCAAAAATTAAACTTTTTCCAGATTTTGAGAATGATTTCGTTTTGGACCATGATTCTTATCACAAATTCAAAATTTCAGCCCGTTTGGTACAATAGAGCAAGAAAAAATCGCTTTTAAAGTTCGAACCCAAGTCTGAAAATAGTGCCCATAGAAATAATGATATTTGCAGAAATACAAGTGTATGTAGATTTTGTGATTGATTTCGTTTACGACCGTGATTCTGATCACAAATTCATAATTTCAGCCCGTTTGGTAACATAGAGCCTGAAAAATTTGCTTTTTAAGTTCGAACCCACGTGTGAAAATTGTGCCCATAGGAATAATGATATTTGCAGAAATACAAGTGTAGGTAGGATTTGTGATTGATTTCGTTTATGACCGTGATTCTGATCACAAGTTCATAATTTCAGCGCGTTTGGTACCATAGAGCATGAAAAAATTGTTAGGTTCGAACCCAAGTCTTATAAAAGCGCGCAAATAAATGATGATTTTTCAAAACTTAAACTTTTTCCAAATTTTCAGAATGATTTCGTTTTGGACCATGATTCATATCACAAATTCATAATTTCAGCCCGTTTGGTACCATAGAGCCAGAAAAAATCGCTTTTAATGTTCGAACCCAAGTCTGAAAATAGTGCCCATAGGAATAATGATTTTTGCAGAAGTACAAGTGTAGGTAGGTTTTGTGATTGATTTCGTTTACGACCGTGATTCTGATCACAAATTCATAATTTCAGCCCGTTTGGTACCATAGAGCATGAAATAATTGCTTTTTAAAATCGAAACCAAGTCTTATAATAGCGCCCAAATTAATGATGATTTTTCAAAAATTAAACTTTTTCCAGATTTTGAGAAAGATTTCGTTTTGGACCATGATTCTTATCACAAATTCAAAATTTCAGCCCGTTTGGTACAATAGAGCCAGAAAAAATCGCTTTTAAAGTTCGAACCCAAGTCTGAAAATAGTGCCCATAGGAATAATGATTTTTGCAGAAGTACAAGTGTAGGTAGGTTTTGTGATTGATTTCGTTTACGACCGTGATTCTGATCACAAATTCATAATTTCAGCCCGTTTGGTACCATAGAGCCTGAAAAAATTGCTTTTTAAGTTCGAACCCAAGTTTTATAATAGCGCCCAAATTAATGATGATTTTCAAAAATTAAACTTTTTCCAGATTTTGAGAATGATTTCGTTTTGGACCATGATTCTTATCACAAATTCAAAATTTTAGCCCGTTTGGTACAATAGAGCAAGAAAAAATCGCTTTTAAAGTTCGAACCCAAGTCTGAAAATAGTGCCCATAGAAATAATGATATTTGCAGAAATACAAGTGTATGTAGATTTTGTGATTGATTTCGTTTACGACCGTGATTCTGATCACAAATTCATAATTTCAGCCCGTTTGGTAACATAGAGCCTGAAAAATTTGCTTTTTAAGTTCGAACCCACGTGTGAAAATTGTGCCCATAGGAATAATGATATTTGCAGAAATACAAGTGTAGGTAGGATTTGTGATTGATTTCGTTTATGACCGTGATTCTGATCACAAGTTCATAATTTCAGCGCGTTTGGTACCATAGAGCATGAAAAAATTGTTAGGTTCGAACCCAAGTCTTATAAAAGCGCGCAAATAAATGATGATTTTTCAAAACTTAAACTTTTTCCAAATTTTCAGAATGATTTCGTTTTGGACCATGATTCATATCACAAATTCAAAATTTCAGCCCGTTTGGTACCATAGAGCCAGAAAAAATCGCTTTTAATGTTCGAACCCAAGTCTGAAAATAGTGCCCATAGGAATAATGATTTTTGCAGAAGTACAAGTGTAGGTAGGTTTTGTGATTGATTTCGTTTACGACCGTGATTCTGATCACAAATTCATAATTTCAGCCCGTTTGGTACCATAGAGCATGAAATAATTGCTTTTTAAAATCGAAACCAAGTCTTATAATAGCGCCCAAATTAATGATGATTTTTCAAAAATTAAACTTTTTCCAGATTTTGAGAAAGATTTCGTTTTGGACCATGATTCTTATCACAAATTCAAAATTTCAGCCCGTTTGGTACAATAGAGCCAGAAAAAATCGCTTTTAAAGTTCGAACCCAAGTCTGAAAATAGTGCCCATAGAAATAATGATATTTGCAGAAATACAAGTGTATGTAGATTTTGTGATTGATTTCGTTTACGACCGTGATTCTGATAACAAATTCATAATTTCAGCCCGTTTGGTACCATAGAGCCTGAAAAATTTGCTTTTTAAGTTCGAACCCAAGTCTGAAAATAGTGCCCATAGGAATAATGATTTTTGCAGAAGTACAAGTGTAGGTAGGTTTTGTGATTGATTTCGTTTAGGACCGTGATTCTGATCACAAATTCATAATTTCAGCCCGTTTGGTACCATAGAGCATGAAATAATTGCTTTTTAAAATCGAAACCAAGTCTTATAATAGCACCCAAATTAATGATGATTTTTCAAAAATTAAACTTATTCCAGATTTTGAGAATGATTTCGTTTTTCTGACCATGATTCTTATCACAAATTCAAAATTTCAGCCCGTTTGGTTCTATAGAGCCTGAAAAATTGCTTTTTAAGTTCGAACCCAAGTCTTATAATAGCGCCCAAATAAATGATGATTTTCAAAAATTAAACCTTTTCCAGATTTTGTGATTGATTTCGTTTACATTCGTGATTCTTATCACAAATTCATAATTTCAGCCCTTTTGGTACCATAGAGCCTGAAAAAATTGCTTTTTAAGTTCGAACCCAAGTCTGAAAATAGTGCCCATAGGAATAATGATTTTTGCAGAAGTACAAGTGTAGGTAGGTTTTGTGATTGATTTCGTTTACGACCATGATTCTGATCACAAATTCATAATTTCAGCCCGTTTGGTACCATAGAGCATGAAATAATTGCTTTTTAAAATCGAAACCAAGTCTTATAATAGCGCCCAAATTAATGATGATTTTTCAAAAATTAAACTTTTTCCAGATTTTGTGAATGATTTCTTTTTGGACCATGATTCTTATCACAAATTAAAAATTTCAGCACGTTTGGAACCACAGATCCTGAAATAATTGCTTTTTAAAATCGAAACCAAGTCTTATAATAGCGCCCAAATTAATGATGATTTTTCAAAAATTAAACTTATTCCAGATTTTGAGAATGATTTCGTTTTTCTGACCATGATTCTTATCACAAATTCAAAATTTCAGCCCGTTTGGTACCATAGAGCCAGAAAAAATCGCTTTTAAAGTTCGAACCCAAGTCTGAAAATAGTGCCCATAGGAATAATGATTTTTGCAGAAGTACAAGTGTAGGTAGGTTTTGTGATTGATTTCGTTTACGATTGTGATTCTGATCACAAATTCATAATTTCAGCCCGTTTGGTACCATAGAGCATGAAATAATTGCTTTTTAAAATCGAAACCAAGTCTTATAATAGCGCCCAAATTAATGATGATTTTCAAAAATTAAACCTTTTCCAGATTTTGTGATTGATTTCGTTTACATTCGTGATTCTTATCACAAATTCATAATTTCAGCCCGTTTGGTACCATAGAACCTGAAAAAATTGCTTATTAATTTCGAACCCAAGTCTGAAAATAGTGCCCATAGGAATAATGATTTTTGCAGAAGTACAAGTGTAGGTAGGTTTTGTAATTGATTTCGTTTACGACCGTGATTCTGATCACAAATTCATAATTTCAGCCCGTTTGGTACCATAGAGCATGAAATAATTGCTTTTTAAAATCGAAACCAAGTCTTATAATAGCGCCCAAATTAATGATGATTTTTCAAAAATTAAACTTTTTCCAGATTTTGTGAATGATTTCTTTTTGGACCATGATTCTTATCACAAATTAAAAATTTCAGCACGTTTGGAACCACAGATCCTGAAATAATTGCTTTTTAAAATCGAAACCAAGTCTTATAATAGCGCCCAAATTAATGATGATTTTTCAAAAATTAAACTTATTCCAGATTTTGAGAATGATTTCGTTTTTCTGACCATGATTCTTATCACAAATTCAAAATTTCAGCCCGTTTGGTACCATAGAGCCAGAAAAAATCGCTTTTAAAGTTCGAACCCAAGTCTGAAAATAGTGCCCATAGGAATAATGATTTTTGCAGAAGTACAAGTGTAGGTAGGTTTTGTGATTGATTTCGTTTACGATTGTGATTCTGATCACAAATTCATAATTTCAGCCCGTTTGGTACCATAGAGCATGAAATAATTGCTTTTTAAAATCGAAACCAAGTCTTATAATAGCGCCCAAATTAATGATGATTTTCAAAAATTAAACCTTTTCCAGATTTTGTGATTGATTTCGTTTACATTCGTGATTCTTATCACAAATTCATAATTTCAGCCAGTTTGGTACCATAGAACCTGAAAAAATTGCTTATTAATTTCGAACCCAAGTCTGAAAATAGTGCCCATAGGAATAATGATTTTTGCAGAAGTACAAGTGTAGGTAGGTTTTGTAATTGATTTCGTTTACGACCGTGATTCTGATCACAAATTCATAATTTCAGCCCGTTTGGTACCATAGAGCATGAAATAATTGCTTTTTAAGATCGAAACCAAGTCTTATAATAGCGCCCAAATTAATGATGATTTTTCAAAAATTAAACTTTTTCCAGATTTTGTGAATGATTTCTTTTTGGACCATGATTCTTATCACAAATTAAAAATTTCAGCCCGTTTGGAACCACAGATCCTGAAATAATTGCTTTTTAAAATCGAAACCAAGTCTTATAATAGCGCCCAAATTAATGATGATTTTTCAAAAATTAAACTTATTCCAGATTTTGAGAATGATTTCATTTTTCTGACCATGATTCTTATCACAAATTCAAAATTTCAGCCCGTTTGGTACCATAGAGCATGAAAAAATTGTTAAGTTCGAACCCAAGTCTTATAAAAGCGCGCAAATAAATGATGATTTTTCAAAAATTAAACTTAATAAAGATTTTGTGACCGATTTCGTTCAAGACCATGGTTTTTATAACGGTTCCAATATTTCAGCCCGTTTGGTACCATAGAGCCTGAAAAAATCGCTTTTTAAATTCGAACCCAAGTCTGAAACTAGTGCCCATAGGAATGATGATATTTGCAGAAATACAAGAGTGTGTAGATTTTGTGACTGATTTCGTTTACGATCGTGATTCTTATCACAAATTCATAATTTCAGCCCGTTTGGTACCATAGAGCCTGAAAAAAATTGCTTTTTAAGTTCGAACCCAAGTCTTATAATAGCGCCCAAATTAATGATGATTTTCAAAAATTAAACCTTTTCCAGATTTTGTGATTGATTTCGTTTACATTCGTGATTCTTATCACAAATTCATAATTTCAGCCCGTTTGGTACAATAGAGCCAGAAAAAATCGCTTTTAAAGTTCGAACCCAAGTCTTAAAATAGTGCCCATAGGAATAATGATTTTTGCAGAAGTACAAGTGTAGGTAGGTTTTGTGATTGATTTCGTTTAGGACCGTGATTCTGATCACAAATTCATAATTTCAGCCCGTTTGGTACCATAGAGCATGAAATAATTGCTTTTTAAAATCGAAACCAAGTCTTATAATAGCGCCCAAATTAATGATGATTTTCAAAAATTAAACCTTTTCCAGATTTTGTGATTGATTTCGTTTACATTCGTGATTCTTATCGTAAATTCATAATTTCAGCCCGTTTGGTACCATAGAACCTGAAAAAATTGCTTTTTAAGTTCGAACCCAAGTCTGAAAATAGTGCCCATAGGTATAATGATTTTTGCAGAAGTACAAGTGTTGGTAGGTTTTGTGATTGATTTCGTTTACGACCGTGATTCTCATCACAAATTCATAATTTCAGCCCGTTTGGTACCATAGAGCATGAAATAATTGCTTTTTAAAATCGAAACCAAGTCTTATAATAGCGCCCAAATTAATGATGATTTTTCAAAAATTAAACTTTTTCCAGATTTTGTGAATGATTTCTTTTTGGACCATGATTCTTATCACAAATTAAAAATTTCAGCCCGTTTGGAACCACAGATCCTGAAATAATTGCCTTTTAAAATCGAAACCAAGTCTTATAATAGCGCCCAAATTAATGATGATTTTTCAAAAATTAAACTTTTTCCAGATTTTGAGAATGATTTCGTTTTGGACCATGATTCTTATCACAAATTCAAAATTTCAGCCCGTTTGGTACAATAGAGCCAGAAAAAATCGCTTTTAAAGTTCGAACCCAAATCTGAAAATAGTGCCCATAGAAATAATGATATTTGCAGAAATACAAGTGTATGTAGATTTTGTGATTGATTACGTTTACGACCGTGATTCTGATCACAAATTCATAATTTCAGCCCGTTTGGTACCATAGAGCCTGAAAAATTTGCTTTTTAAGTTCGAACCCACGTGTGAAAATTGTGCCCATAGGAATAATGATATTTGCAGAAATACAAGTGTATGTAGATTTTGTGATTGATTTCGTTTACGATCGTGATTCTTATCACAAATTCATAATTTCAGCCAGTTTGGTACCATAGAGCCTGAAAAAATTGCTTTTTAAGTTCGAACCCAAGTTTTATAATAGCGCCCAAATTAATGATGATTTTCAAAAATTAAACTTTTTCCAGATTTTGAGAATGATTTCGTTTTGGACCATGATTCTTATCACAAATTCAAAATTTCAGCCCGTTTGGTACAATAGAGCAAGAAAAAATCGCTTTTAAAGTTCGAACCCAAGTCTGAAAATAGTGCCCATAGAAATAATGATATTTGCAGAAATACAAGTGTATGTAGATTTTGTGATTGATTTCGTTTACGACCGTGATTCTGATCACAAATTCATAATTTCAGCCCGTTTGGTAACATAGAGCCTGAAAAATTTGCTTTTTAAGTTCGAACCCACGTGTGAAAATTGTGCCCATAGGAATAATGATATTTGCAGAAATACAAGTGTAGGTAGGATTTGTGATTGATTTCGTTTATGACCGTGATTCTGATCACAAGTTCATAATTTCAGCGCGTTTGGTACCATAGAGCATGAAAAAATTGTTAGGTTCGAACACAAGTCTTATAAAAGCGCGCAAATAAATGATGATTTTTCAAAACTTAAACTTTTTCCAAATTTTCAGAATGATTTCGTTTTGGACCATGATTCATATCACAAATTCAAAATTTCAGCCCGTTTGGTACCATAGAGCCAGAAAAAATCGCTTTTAATGTTCGAACCCAAGTCTGAAAATAGTGCCCATAGGAATAATGATTTTTGCAGAAGTACAAGTGTAGGTAGGTTTTGTGATTGATTTCGTTTACGACCGTGATTCTGATCACAAATTCATAATTTCAGCCCGTTTGGTACCATAGAGCATGAAATAATTGCTTTTTAAAATCGAAACCAAGTCTTATAATAGCGCCCAAATTAATGATGATTTTTCAAAAATTAAACTTTTTCCAGATTTTGAGAAAGATTTCGTTTTGGACCATGATTCTTATCACAAATTCAAAATTTCAGCCCGTTTGGTACCATAGAGCCAGAAAAAATCGCTTTTAAAGTTCGAACCCAAGTCTTAAAATAGTGCCCATAGGAATAATGATTTTTGCAGAAGTACAAGTGTAGGTAGGTTTTGTGATTGATTTCGTTTAGGACCGTGATTCTGATCACAAATTCATAATTTCAGCCCGTTTGGTACCATAGAGCATGAAATAATTGCTTTTTAAAATCGAAACCAAGTCTTATAATAGCGCCCAAATTAATGATGATTTTTCAAAAATTAAACTTATTCCAGATTTTGAGAATGATTTCGTTTTTCTTACCATGATTCTTAACACAAATTCAAAATTTCAGCCCGTTTGGTACCATAGAGCCTGAAAAAATTGCTTTTTAAGTTCGAACCCAAGTCTTATAATAGCGCCCAAATTAATGATGATTTTCAAAAATTAAACCTTTTCCAGATTTTGTGATTGATTTCGTTTACATTCGTGATTCTTATCACAAATTCATAATTTCAGCCCGTTTGGTACCATAGAACCTGAAAAAATTGCTTTTTAAGTTCGAACCCAAGTCTGAAAATAGTGCCCATAGGAATAATGATTTTTGCAGAAGTACAAGTGTAGGTAGGTTTTGTGATTGATTTCGTTTACGACCGTGATTTTGATCACAAATTCATAATTTCAGCCCGTTTGGTACCATAGAGCATAAAATAATTGCTTTTTAAAATCGAAACCAAGTCATATAATAGCGCCCAAATTAATGATGATTTTCAAAAATTAAACCTTTTCCAGATTTTGTGATTGATTTCGTTTACATTCGTGATTCTTATCACAAATTCATAATTTTAGCCCGTTTGGTACCATAGAACCTGAAAAAATTGCTTTTTAAGTTCGAACCCAAGTCTTATAATAGCGCCCAAATTAATGATGATTTTTCAAAAATTAAACTTATTCCAGATTTTGAGAATGATTTCGTTTTTCTGACCATGATTCTTATCACAAATTCAAAATTTCAGCCCGTTTGGTACCATAGAGCCAGAAAAAATCGCTTTTAAAGTTCGAACCCAAGTCTGAAAATAGTGCCCATAGGAATAATGATTTTTGCAGAAGTACAAGTGTAGGTAGGTTTTGTGATTGATTTCGTTTACGATTGTGATTCTGATCACAAATTCATAATTTCAGCCCGTTTGGTACCATAGAGCATGAAATAATTGCTTTTTAAAATCGAAACCAAGACTTATAATAGCGCCCAAATTAATGATGATTTTCAAAAATTAAACCTTTTCCAGATTTTGTGATTGATTTCGTTTACATTCGTGATTCTTATCACAAATTCATAATTTCAGCCCGTTTGGTACCATAGAACCTGAAAAAATTGCTTTTTAAGTTCGAACCCAAGTCTGAAAATAGTGCCCATAGGTATAATGATTTTTGCAGAAGTACAAGTGTAGGTAGGTTTTGTGATTGATTTCGTTTACGACCGTGATTCTGATCACAAATTCATAATTTCAGCCCGTTTGGTACCATAGAGCATGAAATAATTGCTTTTTAAAATCGAAACCAAGTCTTATAATAGCGCCCAAATTAATGATGATTTTTCAAAAATTAAACTTTTTCCAGATTTTGTGAATGATTTCTTTTTGGACCATGATTCTTATCACAAATTAAAAATTTCAGCCCGTTTGGAACCACAGATCCTGAAATAATTGCTTTTTAAAATCGAAACCAAGTCTTATAATAGCGCCCAAATTAATGATGATTTTTCAAAAATTAAACTTTTTCCAGATTTTGAGAATGATTTCGTTTTGGACCATGATTCTTATCACAAATTCAAAATTTCAGCCCGTTTGGTTCTATAGAGCCTGAAAAAATTGCTTTTTAAATTCGAACCCAAGTCTTATAATAGCGCCCAAATAAATGATGATTTTCAAAAATTAAACCTTTTCCAGATTTTGTGATTGATTTCGTTTACATTCGTGATTCTTATCACAAATTCATAATTTCAGCCCGTTTGGTACCATAGAGCCTGAAAAAATTGCTTTTTAAGTTCGAACCCAAGTCTGAAAATAGTGCCCATAGGAATAATGATTTTTGCAGAAGTACAAGTGTAGGTAGGTTTTGTGATTGATTTCGTTTACGACTGTGATTTTGATCACAAATTCATAATTTCAGCCCGTTTGGTACCATAGAGCATGAAATAATTGCTTTTTAAAATCGAAACCAAGTCATATAATAGCGCCCAAATTAATGATGATTTTCAAAAATTAAACCTTTTCCAGATTTTGTGATTGATTTCGTTTACATTCGTGATTCTTATCACAAATTCATAATTTCAGCCCGTTTGGTACCATAGAACTTGAAAAAATTGCTTTTTAAGTTCGAACCCAAGTCTGAAAATAGTGCCCATAGGAATAATGATTTTTGCAGAAGTACAAGTGTAGGTAGGTTTTGTGATTGATTTCGTTTAGGACCGTGATTCTGATCACAAATTCATAATTTCAGCCCGTTTGGTACCATAGAGCATGAAATAATTGCTTTTTAAAATCGAAACCAAGTCTTATAATAGCGCCCAAATTAATGATGATTTTTCAAAAATTAAACCTTTTCCAGATTTTGTGATTGATTTCGTTTACATTCGTGATTCTTATCACAAATTCATAATTTCAGCCCGTTTGGTACCATAGAGCATGAAATAATTGCTTTTTAAAATCGAAACCAAGTCTTATAATAGCGCCCAAATTAATTATGATTTTTCAAAAATTAAACTTATTCCAGATTTTGAGAATGATTTCGTTTTTCTGACCATGATTCTTATCACAAATTCAAAATTTCAGCCCGTATGGTACCATAGAGCCAGAAAAAATCGCTTTTAAAGTTCGAACCCAAGTCTGAAAATAGTGCCCATAGGAATAATGATTTTTGCAGAAGTACAAGTGTAGGTAGGTTTTGTGATTGATTTCGTTTACGACCGTGATTCTGATCACAAATTCATAATTTCAGCCCGTTTGGTACCATAGAGCATGAAATAATTGCTTTTTAAAATCGAAACCAAGTCTTATAATAGCGCCCAAATTAATGATGATTTTTCAAAAATTAAACTTTTTCCAGATTTTGTGAATGATTTCTTTTTGGACCATGATTCTTATCACAAATTAAAAATTTCAGCACGTTTGGAACCACAGATCCTGAAATAATTGCTTTTTAAAATCGAAACCAAGTCTTATAATAGCGCCCAAATAAATGATGATTTTTCAAAAATTAAACTTATTCCAGATTTTGAGAATCTTTTCGTTTTTCTGACCATGATTCTTATCACAAATTCAAAATTTCAGCCCGTTTGGTACCATAGAGCATGAAAAAATTGTTAAGTTCGAACCCAAGTCTTATAAAAGCGCGCAAATAAATGATGATTTTTCAAAAATTAAACTTAATAAAGATTTTGTGACCGATTTCGTTCAAGACCATTTTTTTATCACGGTTCCAATATTTCAGCCCGTTTGGTACCATAGAGCCAGAAAAAATCGCTTTTTAAGTTCGAACCCAAGTCTGAAACTAGTGCGCATAGGAATGATGATATTTGCAGAAATACAAGAGTGTGTAGATTTTGTGACTGATTTCGTTTACGATCGTGATTCTTATCACAAATTCATAATTTCAGCCCGTTTGGTACCATAGAGCCTGAAAAAATTGCTTTTTAAGTTCGAACCCAAGTCTTATAATAGCGCCCAAATTAATGATGATTTTCAAAAATTAAACTTTTGCAGATTTTGAGAATGATTTCGTTTTGGACCATGATTCTTATCACAAATTCAAAATTTCAGCCCGTTTGGTACCATAGAGCCAGAAAAAATCGCTTTTAAAGTTCGAACCCAAGTCTGAAAATAGTGCCCATAGGAATAATGATTTTTGCAGAAGTACAAGTATAGGTAGGTTTTGTGATTGATTTCGTTTACGACCGTGATTCTGATCACAAATTCATAATTTCAGCCCGTTTGGTACCATAGAGCCTGAAAAAATTGCTTTTTAAATTCGAAACCAAGTATTATAACAGCGCCCAAATTAATGATGATTTTTCAAAAATTAAACTTTTTTCAGATTTTGAGAATGATTTCGTTTTGAACCATGATTCTTATCACAAATTCAAAATTTCAGCCCGTTTGGTACCATAGAGCCTGCAAAAATTGCTTTTTAAGTTCGAACCCAAGTCTTATAATAGCGCCCAAATTAATGATGATTTTCAAAAATTAAACCTTTTCCAGATTTTGTGATTAATTTCGTTTACAATCGTGATTCTTATCACAAATTCAAAATTTCAGCCCGTTTGGTACCATAGAGCCTGAAATAATTGCTTTTTAAAATCGAAACCAAGTCTTATAATAGCGCCCAAATTAATCATGATTTTTCAAAAATTAAACTTTTTCCAGATTTTGTGAATGATTTCGTTTTGGACCATGATTCTTATCACAAATTCAAAATTTCAGCCCGTTTGGAACCATAGATCCTGAAATAATTGCTTTTTAAAATCGAAACCAAGTCTTATAATAGCGCCCAAATTAATGATGATTTTTCAAAAATTAAACTTATTCCAGATTTTGAGAATGATTTCGTTTTTCTGACCATGATTCTTATCACAAATTCAAAATTTCAGCCCATTTGGTACCATAGAGCCTGAAAAAATTGCTTTTTAAGTTCGAACCCAAGTCTTATAATAGCGCCCAAATTAATGATGATTTTCAAAAATTAAACCTTTTCCAGATTTTGTGATTGATTTCGTTTACAATCGTGATTCTTATCACAAATTCATAATTTCAGCCCGTTTGGTACCATAGAGCCTGAAATAATTGCTTTTTAAAATCGAAACCAAGTCTTATAATAGCGCGCAAATTAATGATGATTTTTCAAAAATTAAACTTATTCCAGATTTTGAGAATGATTTCGTTTTTCTGACCATGATTCTTATCACAAATTCAAAATTTCAGCCCGTTTGGTACCATAGAGACAGAAAAAATCGCTTTTAAAGTTCGAACCCAAGTCTGAAAATAGTGCCCATAGGAATAATGATTTTTGCAGAAGTACAAGTGTAGGTAGGTTTTGTGATTGATTTCGTTTAGGACCGTGATTCTGATCACAAATTAATAATTTCAGCCCGTTTGGTACCATAGAGCATGAAATAATTGCTTTTTAAAATCGAAACCAAGTCTTATAATAGCGCCCAAATTAATGATGATTTTTCAAAAATTAAACCTTTTCCAGATTTTGTGAATGATTTCGTTTTGGACCATGATTCTTATCACAAATTCAAAATTTCAGCCCGTTTGGAACCATAGATCCTGAAATAATTGCTTTTTAAAATCGAAACCAAGTCTTATAATAGCGCCCAAATTAATGATGATTTTTCAAAAATTAAAATTATTCCAGATTTTGAGAATGATTTCGTTTTTCTGACCATGATTCTTATCACAAATTTAAAATTTCAGCCCGTTTGGTACCATAGAGCCAGAAAAAATCGCTTTTAAAGTTCGAACCCAAGTCTTAAAATAGTGCCCATAGGAATAATGATTTTTGCAGAAGTACAAGTGTAGGTAGGTTTTGTGATTGATTTCGTTTAGGACCGTGATTCTGATCACAAATTCATAATTTCAGCCCGTTTGGTACCATAGAGCATGAAATAATTGCTTTTTAAAATCGAAACCAAGTCTTATAATAGCGCCCAAATTAATGATGATTTTTCAAAAATTAAACTTATTCCAGATTTTGAGAATGATTTCGTTTTTCTTACCATGATTCTTATCACAAATTCAAAATTTCAGCCCGTTTGGTACCATAGAGCCTGAAAAAATTGCTTTTTAAGTTCGAACCCAAGTCTTATAATAGCGCCCAAATTAATGATGATTTTCAAAAATTAAACTTTTGCAGATTTTGAGAATGATTTCGTTTTGGACCATGATTCTTATCACAAATTCAAAATTTCAGCCCGTTTGGTACCATAGAGCCAGAAAAAATCGCTTTTAAAGTTCGAACCCAAGTCTGAAAATAGTGCCCATAGGAATAATGATTTTTGCAGAAGTACAAGTATAGGTAGGTTTTGTGATTGATTTCGTTTACGACCGTGATTCTGATCACAAATTCATAATTTCAGCCCGTTTGGTACCATAGAGCCTGAAAAAATTGCTTTTTAAATTCGAAACCAAGTATTATAACAGCGCCCAAATTAATGATGATTTTTCAAAAATTAAACTTTTTTCAGATTTTGAGAATGATTTCGTTTTGAACCATGATTCTTATCACAAATTCAAAATTTCAGCCCGTTTGGTACCATAGAGCCTGCAAAAATTGCTTTTTAAGTTCGAACCCAAGTCTTATAATAGCGCCCAAATTAATGATGATTTTCAAAAATTAAACCTTTTCCAGATTTTGTGATTAATTTCGTTTACAATCGTGATTCTTATCACAAATTCAAAATTTCAGCCCGTTTGGTACCATAGAGCCTGAAATAATTGCTTTTTAAAATCGAAACCAAGTCTTATAATAGCGCCCAAATTAATCATGATTTTTCAAAAATTAAACTTTTTCCAGATTTTGTGAATGATTTCGTTTTGGACCATGATTCTTATCACAAATTCAAAATTTCAGCCCGTTTGGAACCATAGATCCTGAAATAATTGCTTTTTAAAATCGAAACCAAGTCTTATAATAGCGCCCAAATTAATGATGATTTTTCAAAAATTAAACTTATTCCAGATTTTGAGAATGATTTCGTTTTTCTGACCATGATTCTTATCACAAATTCAAAATTTCAGCCCATTTGGTACCATAGAGCCTGAAAAAATTGCTTTTTAAGTTCGAACCCAAGTCTTATAATAGCGCCCAAATTAATGATGATTTTCAAAAATTAAACCTTTTCCAGATTTTGTGATTGATTTCGTTTACAATCGTGATTCTTATCACAAATTCATAATTTCAGCCCGTTTGGTACCATAGAGCCTGAAATAATTGCTTTTTAAAATCGAAACCAAGTCTTATAATAGCGCGCAAATTAATGATGATTTTTCAAAAATTAAACTTATTCCAGATTTTGAGAATGATTTCGTTTTTCTGACCATGATTCTTATCACAAATTCAAAATTTCAGCCCGTTTGGTACCATAGAGACAGAAAAAATCGCTTTTAAAGTTCGAACCCAAGTCTGAAAATAGTGCCCATAGGAATAATGATTTTTGCAGAAGTACAAGTGTAGGTAGGTTTTGTGATTGATTTCGTTTAGGACCGTGATTCTGATCACAAATTAATAATTTCAGCCCGTTTGGTACCATAGAGCATGAAATAATTGCTTTTTAAAATCGAAACCAAGTCTTATAATAGCGCCCAAATTAATGATGATTTTTCAAAAATTAAACCTTTTCCAGATTTTGTGAATGATTTCGTTTTGGACCATGATTCTTATCACAAATTCAAAATTTCAGCCCGTTTGGAACCATAGATCCTGAAATAATTGCTTTTTAAAATCGAAACCAAGTCTTATAATAGCGCCCAAATTAATGATGATTTTTCAAAAATTAAAATTATTCCAGATTTTGAGAATGATTTCGTTTTTCTGACCATGATTCTTATCACAAATTTAAAATTTCAGCCCGTTTGGTACCATAGAGCCAGAAAAAATCGCTTTTAAAGTTCGAACCCAAGTCTTAAAATAGTGCCCATAGGAATAATGATTTTTGCAGAAGTACAAGTGTAGGTAGGTTTTGTGATTGATTTCGTTTAGGACCGTGATTCTGATCACAAATTCATAATTTCAGCCCGTTTGGTACCATAGAGCATGAAATAATTGCTTTTTAAAATCGAAACCAAGTCTTATAATAGCGCCCAAATTAATGATGATTTTTCAAAAATTAAACTTATTCCAGATTTTGAGAATGATTTCGTTTTTCTTACCATGATTCTTATCACAAATTCAAAATTTCAGCCCGTTTGGTACCATAGAGCCTGAAAAAATTGCTTTTTAAGTTCGAACCCAAGTCTTATAATAGCGCCCAAATTAATGATGATTTTCAAAAATTAAACCTTTTCCAGATTTTGTGATTGATTTCGTTTACATTCGTGATTCTTATCACAAATTCATAATTTCAGCCCGTTTGGTACCATAGAACCTGAAAAAATTGCTTTTTAAGTTCGAACCCAAGTCTGAAAATAGTGCCCATAGGAATAATGATTTTTGCAGAAGTACAAGTGTAGGTAGGTTTTGTGATTGATTTCGTTTACGACCGTGATTTTTATCACAAATTCATAATTTCAGCCCGTTTGGTACCATAGAGCATAAAATAATTGCTTTTTAAAATCGAAACCAAGTCATATAATAGCGCCCAAATTAATGATGATTTTCAAAAATTAAACCTTTTCCAGATTTTGTGATTGATTTCGTTTACATTCGTGATTCTTATCACAAATTCATAATTTCAGCCCGTTTGGTACCATAGAACCTGAAAAAATTGCTTTTTAAGTTCGAACCCAAGTCTTATAATAGCGCCCAAATTAATGATGATTTTTCAAAAATTAAACTTATTCCAGATTTTGAGAATGATTTCGTTTTTCTGACCATGATTCTTATCACAAATTCAAAATTTCAGCCCGTTTGGTACCATAGAGCCAGATAAAATCGCTTTTAAAGTTCGAACCCAAGTCTGAAAATAGTGCCCATAGGAATAATGATTTTTGCAGAAGTACAAGTGTAGGTAGGTTTTGTGATTGATTTCGTTTACGATTGTGATTCTGATCACAAATTCATAATTTCAGCCCGTTTGGTACCATAGAGCATGAAATAATTGCTTTTTAAAATCGAAACCAAGTCTTATTATAGCGCCCAAATTAATGATGATTTTCAAAAATTAAACCTTTTCCAGATTGTGTGATTGATTTCGTTTACATTCGTTATTCTTATCACAAATTCATAATTTCAGCCCGTTTGGTACCATAGAACCTGAAAAAATTGCTTTTTAAGTTCGAACCCAAGTCTGAAAATAGTGCCCATAGGAATAATGATTTTTGCAGAAGTACAAGTGTAGGTAGGTTTTGTGATTGATTTCGTTTACGACCGTGATTCTGATCACAAATTCATAATTTCAGCCCGTTTGGTACCATAGAGCATGAAATAATTGCTTTTTAAAATCGAAACCAAGTCTTATAATAGCGCCCAAATTAATGATGATTTTTCAAAAATTAAACTTATTCCAGATTTTGAGAATGATTTCGTTATTCTTACCATGATTCTTATCAGAAATTCAAAATTTCAGCCCGTTTGGTAACATAGAGCCTGAAAAAATTGCTTTTTAAGTTCGAACCCAAGTCTTATAATAGCGCCCAAATTAATGATGATTTTTCAAAAATTAAACTTATTCCAGATTTTGAGAATGATTTCGTTTTTCTGACCATGATTCTTATCACAAATTCAAAATTTCAGCCCGTTTGGTACCATAGAGCCAGAAAAAATCGCTTTTAAAGTTCGAACCCAAGTCTGAAAATAGTGCCCATAGGAATAATGATTTTTGCAGAAGTACAAGTGTAGGTAGGTTTTGTGATTGATTTCGTTTACGACCGTGATTCTGATCACAAATTCATAATTTCAGCACGTTTGGTACCATAGAGCATGAAATAATTGCTTTTTAAAATCGAAACCAAGTCTTATAATAGCGCCCAAATTAATGATGATTTTTCAAAAATTAAACTTTTTCCAGATTTTGTGAATGATTTCTTTTTGGACCATGATTCTTATTACAAATTAAAAATTTCAGCCCGTTTGGAACCACAGATCCTGAAATAATTGCTTTTAAAAATCGAAACCAAGTCTTATAATAGCGCCCAAATTAATGATGATTTTTCAAAAATTAAACTTATTCCAGATTTTGAGAATGATTTCGTTTTTCTGACCATTATTCTTATCACAAATTCAAAATTTCAGCCCGTTTGGTACCATAGAGCCAGAAAAAATCGCTTTTAAAGTTCGAACCCAAGTCTGAAAATAGTGCCCATAGGAATAATGATTTTTGAAGAAGTACAAGTGTAGGTAGGTTTTGTGATTGATTTCGTTTACGATTGTGATTCTGATCACAAATTCATAATTTCAGCCAGTTTGGTACCATAGAGCATGAAATAATTGCTTTTTAAAATCGAAACCAATTCTTATAATAGCGCCCAAATTAATGAAGATTTTTCAAAAATTAAACTTTTTCCAGATTTTGAGAATGATTTCGTTTTGGACCATGATTCTTATCACAAATTCAAAATTTCAGCCCGTTTGGTACAATAGAGCCAGAAAAAATCGCTTTTAAAGTTCGAACCCAAATCTGAAAATAGTGCCCATAGAAATAATGATATTTGCAGAAATACAAGTGTATGTAGATTTTGTGATTGATTACGTTTACGACCGTGATTCTGATCACAAATTCATAATTTCAGCCCGTTTGGTACCATAGAGCCTGAAAAATTTGCTTTTTAAGTTCGAACCCACGTGTGAAAACTATGCCCATAGGAATAATGATATTTGTAGAAATACAAGTGTATGTAGATTTTGTGATTGATTTCGTTTACGATCGTGATTCTTATCACAAATTCATAATTTCAGCCAGTTTGGTACCATAGAGCCTGAAAAAATTGCTTTTTAAGTTCGAACCCAAGTTTTATAATAGCGCCCAAATTAATGATGATTTTCAAAAATTAAACTTTTTCCAGATTTTGAGAATGATTTCGTTTTGGACCATGATTCTTATCACAAATTCAAAATTTCAGCCCGTTTGGTACAATAGAGCAAGAAAAAATCGCTTTTAAAGTTCGAACCCAAGTCTGAAAATAGTGCCCATAGAAATAATGATATTTGCAGAAATACAAGTGTATGTAGATTTTGTGATTTATTTCGTTTACGACCGTGATTCTGATCACAAATTCATAATTTCAGCCCGTTTGGTAACATAGAGCCTGAAAAATTTGCTTTTTAAGTTCGAACCCACGTGTGAAAATTGTGCCCATAGGAATAATGATATTTGCAGAAATACAAGTGTAGGTAGGATTTGTGATTGATTTCGTTTATGACCGTGATTCTGATCACAAGTTCATAATTTCAGCGCGTTTGGTACCATAGAGCATGAAAAAATTATTAGGTTCGAACCCAAGTCTTATAAAAGCGCGCAAATAAATGATGATTTTTCAAAACTTAAACTTTTTCCAAATTTTGAGAATGATTTCGTTTTGGACCATGATTCATATCACAAATTCAAAATTTCAGCCCGTTTGGTACCATAGAGCCAGAAAAAATCGCTTTTAATGTTCGAACCCAAGTCTTATAATAGCGCCCAAATTAATGATGATTTTCAAAAATTAAACCTTTTCCAGATTTTGTGATTAATTTCGTTTACAATCGTGATTCTTATCACAAATTCATAATTTCAGCCCGTTTGGTACCATAGAACCTGAAAAAATTGCTTATTAAGTTCGAACCCAAGTCTGAAAATAGTGCCCATAGGAATAATGATTTTTGCAGAAGTACAAGTATAGGTAGGTTTTGTGATTGATTTCGTTTACGACCGTGATTCTGATCACAAATTCATAATTTCAGCCCGTTTGGTACCATAGAGCCTGAAAAAATTGCTTTTTAAATTCGAAACCAAGTATTATAACAGCGCCCAAATTAATGATGATTTTTCAAAAATTAAACTTTTTTCAGATTTTGAGAATGATTTCGTTTTGAACCATGATTCTTATCACAAATTCAAAATTTCAGCCCGTTTGGTACCATAGAGCCTGCAAAAATTGCTTTTTAAGTTCGAACCCAAGTCTTATAATAGCGCCCAAATTAATGATGATTTTCAAAAATTAAACCTTTTCCAGATTTTGTGATTAATTTCGTTTACAATCGTGATTCTTATCACAAATTCATAATTTCAGCCCGTTTGGTACCATAGAACCTGAAAAAATTGCTTATTAAGTTCGAACCCAAGTCTGAAAATAGTGCCCATAGGAATAATGATTTTTGCAGAAGTACAAGTATAGGAAGGTTTTGTGATTGATTTCGTTTACGACCGTGATTCTGATCACAAATTCATAATTTCAGCCCGTTTGGTACCATAGAGCCTGAAAAAATTGCTTTTTAAATTCGAAACCAAGTATTATAACAGCGCCCAAATTAATGATGATTTTTCAAAAATTAAACTTTTTTCAGATTTTGAGAATGATTTCGTTTTGAACCATGATTCTTATCACAAATTCAAAATTTCAGCCCGTTTGGTACCATAGAGCCTGCAAAAATTGCTTTTTAAGTTCGAACCCAAGTCTTATAATAGCGCCCAAATTAATGATGATTTTCAAAAATTAAACCTTTTCCAGATTTTGTGATTAATTTCGTTTACAATCGTGATTCTTATCACAAATTCAAAATTTCAGCCCGTTTGGTACCATAGAGCCTGAAATAATTGCTTTTTAAAATCGAAACCAAGTCTTATAATAGCGCCCAAATTAATCATGATTTTTCAAAAATTAAACTTTTTCCAGATTTTGTGAATGATTTCGTTTTGGACCATGATTCTTATCACAAATTCAAAATTTCAGCCCGTTTGGAACCATAGATCCTGAAATAATTGCTTTTTAAAATCGAAACCAAGTCTTATAATAGCGCCCAAATTAATGATGATTTTTCAAAAATTAAACTTATTCCAGATTTTGAGAATGATTTCGTTTTTCTGACCATGATTCTTATCACAAATTCAAAATTTCAGCCCATTTGGTACCATAGAGCCTGAAAAAATTGCTTTTTAAGTTCGAACCCAAGTCTTATAATAGCGCCCAAATTAATGATGATTTTCAAAAATTAAACCTTTTCCAGATTTTGTGATTGATTTCGTTTACATTCGTGATTCTTATCACAAATTCATAATTTCAGCCCGTTTGGTACCATAGAGCATAAAATAATTGCTTTTTAAAATCGAAACCAAGTCATATAATAGCGCCCAAATTAATGATGATTTTCAAAAATTAAACCTTTTCCAGATTTTGTGATTGATTTCGTTTACATTCGTGATTCTTATCACAAATTCATAATTTCAGCCCGTTTGGTACCATAGAACCTGAAAAAATTGCTTTTTAAGTTCGAACCCAAGTCTTATAATAGCGCCCAAATTAATGATGATTTTCAAAAATTAAACCTTTTCCAGATTTTGTGATTGATTTCGTTTACAATCGTGATTCTTATCACAAATTCATAATTTCAGCCCGTTTGGAACCATAGATCCTGAAATAATTGCTTTTTAAAATCGAAACCAAGTCTTATAATAGCGCCCAAATTAATGATGATTTTTCAAAAATTAAACTTATTCCAGATTTTAAGAATGATTTCGTTTTTCTGACCATGATTCTTATCACAAATTCAAAATTTCAGCCCATTTGGTACCATAGAGCCTGAAAAAATTGCTTTTTAAGTTCGAACCCAAGTCTTATAATAGCGCCCAAATTAATGATGATTTTCAAAAATTAAACCTTTTCCAGATTTTGTGATTGATTTCGTTTACATTCGTGATTCTTATCACAAATTCATAATTTCAGCCCGTTTGGTACCATAGAGCATAAAATAATTGCTTTTTAAAATCGAAACCAAGTCATATAATAGCGCCCAAATTAATGATGATTTTCAAAAATTAAACCTTTTCCAGATTTTGTGATTGATTTCGTTTACATTCGTGATTCTTATCACAAATTCATAATTTCAGCCCGTTTGGTACCATAGAACCTGAAAAAATTGCTTTTTAAGTTCGAACCCAAGTCTTATAATAGCGCCCAAATTAATGATGATTTTTCAAAAATTTAACTTATTCCAGATTTTGAGAATGATTTCGTTTTTCTGACCATGATTCTTATCACAAATTCAAAATTTCAGCCCGTTTGGTACCATAGAGCCAGAAAAAATTGCTTTTAAAGTTCGAACCCAAGTCTGAAAATAGTGCCCATAGGAATAATGATTTTTGCAGAAGTACAAGTGTAGGTAGGTTTTGTGATTGATTTCGTTTACGATTGTGATTCTGATCACAAATTCATAATTTCAGCCCGTTTGGTACCATAGAGCATGAAATAATTGCTTTTTAAAATCGAAACCAAGTCTTATAATAGCGCCCAAATTAATGATGATTTTCAAAAATTAAACCTTTTCCAGATTGTGTGATTGATTTCGTTTACATTCGTTATTCTTATCACAAATTCATAATTTCAGCCCGTTTGGTACCATAGAACCTGAAAAAATTGCTTTTTAAGTTCGAACCCAAGTCTGAAAATAGTGCCCATAGGAATAATGATTTTTGCAGAAGTACAAGTGTAGGTAGGTTTTGTGATTGATTTCGTTTACGACCGTGATTCTGATCACAAATTCATAATTTCAGCCCGTTTGGTACCATAGAGCATGAAATAATTGCTTTTTAAAATCGAAACCAAGTCTTATAATAGCGCCCAAATTAATGATGATTTTTCAAAAATTAAACTTATTCCAGATTTTGAGAATGATTTCGTTTTTCTTACCATGATTCTTATCACAAATTCAAAATTTCAGCCCGTTTGGTACCATAGAGCCTGAAAAAATTGCTTTTTAAGTTCGAACCCAAGTCTTATAATAGCGCCCAAATTAATGATGATTTTCAAAAATTAAACCTTTTCCAGATTTTGTGATTGATTTCGTTTACAATCGTGATTCTTATCACAAATTCATAATTTCAGCCCGTTTGGTACCATAGAGCCTGAAATAATTGCTTTTTAAAATCGAAACCAAGTCTTATAATAGCGCGCAAATTAATGATGATTTTTCAAAAATTAAACTTATTCCAGATTTTGAGAATGATTTCGTTTTTCTGACCATGATTCTTATCACAAATTCAAAATTTCAGCCCGTTTGGTACCATAGAGACAGAAAAAATCGCTTTTAAAGTTCGAACCCAAGTCTTAAAATAGTGCCCATAGGAATAATGATTTTTGCAGAAGTACAAGTGTAGGTAGGTTTTGTGATTGATTTCGTTTAGGACCGTGATTCTGATCACAAATTCATAATTTCAGCCCGTTTGGTACCATAGAGCATGAAATAATTGCTTTTTAAAATCGAAACCAAGTCTTATAATAGCGCCCAAATTAATGATGATTTTTCAAAAATTAAACTTATTCCAGATTTTGAGAATGATTTCGTTTTTCTTACCATGATTCTTATCACAAATTCAAAATTTCAGCCCGTTTGGTACCATAGAGCCTGAAAAAATTGCTTTTTAAGTTCGAACCCAAGTCTTATAATAGCGCCCAAATTAATGATGATTTTCAAAAATTAAACCTTTTCCAGATTTTGTGATTGATTTCGTTTACATTCGTGATTCTTATCACAAATTCATAATTTCAGCCCGTTTGGTACCATAGAACCTGAAAAAATTGCTTTTTAAGTTCGAACCCAAGTCTGAAAATAGTGCCCATAGGAATAATGATTTTTGCAGAAGTACAAGTGTAGGTAGGTTTTGTGATTGATTTCGTTAAGGACCGTGATTCTGATCACAAATTCATAATTTCAGCCCGTTTGGTACCATAGAGCATGAAATAATTGCTTTTTAAAATCGAAACCAAGTCTTATAATAGCGCCCAAATTAATGATGATTTTCAAAAATTAAACCTTTTCCAGATTTTGTGATTGATTTCGTTTACATTCGTGATTCTTATCACAAATTCATAATTTCAGCCCGTTTGGTACCATAGAACCTGAAAAAATTGCTTTTTAAGTTCGAACCCAAGTCTGAAAATAGTGCCCATAGGAATAATGATTTTTGCAGAAGTACAAGTGTAGGTAGGTTTTGTGATTGATTTCGTTTACGACCGTGATTTTGATCACAAATTCATAATTTCAGCCCGTTTGGTACAATAGAGCATAAAATAATTGCTTTTTAAAATCGAAACCAAGTCATATAATAGCGCCCAAATTAATGATGATTTTCAAAAATTAAACCTTTTCCAGATTTTGTGATTGATTTCGTTTACATTCGTGATTCTTATCACAAATTCATAATTTCAGCCCGTTTGGTACCATAGAACCTGAAAAAATTGCTTTTTAAGTTCGAACCCAAGTCTTATAATAGCGCCCAAATTAATGATGATTTTTCAAAAATTAAACTTATTCCAGATTTTGAGAATGATTTCGTTTTTCTGACCATGATTCTTATCACAAATTCAAAATTTCAGCCCGTTTGGTACCATAGAGCCAGAAAAAATCGCTTTTAAAGTTCGAACCCAAGTCTGAAAATAGTGCCCATAGGAATAATGATTTTTGCAGAAGTACAAGTGTAGGTAGGTTTTGTGATTGATTTCGTTTACGATTGTGATTCTGATCACAAATTCATAATTTCAGCCCGTTTGGTACCATAGAGCATGAAATAATTGCTTTTTAAAATCGAAACCAAGTCTTATAATAGCGCCCAAATTAATGATGATTTTCAAAAATTAAACCTTTTCCAGATTGTGTGATTGATTTCGTTTACATTCGTTATTCTTATCACAAATTCATAATTTCAGCCCGTTTGGTACCATAGAACCTGAAAAAATTGCTTTTTAAGTTCGAACCCAAGTCTGAAAATAGTGCCCATAGGAATAATGATTTTTGCAGAAGTACAAGTGTAGGTAGGTTTTGTGATTGATTTCGTTTACGACCGTGATTCTGATCACAAATTCATAATTTCAGCCCGTTTGGTACCATAGAGCATGAAATAATTGCTTTTTAAAATCGAAACCAAGTCTTATAATAGCGCCCAAATTAATGATGATTTTTCAAAAATTAAACTTATTCCAGATTTTGAGAATGATTTCGTTTTTCTTACCATGATTCTTATCACAAATTCAAAATTTCAGCCCGTTTGGTACCATAGAGCCTGAAAAAATTGCTTTTTAAGTTCGAACCCAAGTCTTATAATAGCGCCCAAATTAATGATGATTTTCAAAAATTAAACCTTTTCCAGATTTTGTGATTGATTTCGTTTACATTCGTGATTCTTATCACAAATTCATAATTTCAGCCCGTTTGGTACCATAGAACCTGAAAAAATTGCTTTTTAAGTTCGAACCCAAGTCTGAAAATAGTGCCCATAGGAATAATGATTTTTGCAGAAGTACAAGTGTAGGTAGGTTTTGTGATTGATTTCGTTTACATTCGTGATTCTTATCACAAATTCATAATTTCAGCCCGTTTGGTACCATAGAACCTGAAAAAATTGCTTTTTAAGTTCGAACCCAAGTCTTATAATAGCGCCCAAATTAATGATGATTTTTCAAAAATTAAACTTTTTCCAGATTTTGAGAAAGATTTCGTTTTGGACCATGATTCTTATCACAAATTCAAAATTTCAGCCCGTTTGGAACCATAGAGCCAGAAAAAATCGCTTTTAAAGTTCGAACCCAAGTCTTAAAATAGTGCCCATAGGAATAATGATTTTTGCAGAAGTACAAGTGTAGGTAGGTTTTGTGATTGATTTCGTTTAGGACCGTGATTCTGATCACAAATTCATAATTTCAGCCCGTTTGGTACCATAGAGCATGAAATAATTGCTTTTTAAAATCGAAACCAAGTCTTATAATAGCGCCCAAATTAATGATGATTTTTCAAAAATTAAACTTATTCCAGATTTTGAGAATGATTTCGTTTTTCTTACCATGATTCTTAACACAAATTCAAAATTTCAGCCCGTTTGGTACCATAGAGCCTGAAAAAATTGCTTTTTAAGTTCGAACCCAAGTCTTATAATAGCGCCCAAATTAATGATGATTTTCAAAAATTAAACCTTTTCCAGATTTTGTGATTGATTTCGTTTACATTCGTGATTCTTATCACAAATTCATAATTTCAGCCCGTTTGGTACCATAGAACCTGAAAAAATTGCTTTTTAAGTTCGAACCCAAGTCTGAAAATAGTGCCCATAGGAATAATGATTTTTGCAGAAGTACAAGTGTAGGTAGGTTTTGTGATTGATTTCGTTTACGACCGTGATTTTGATCACAAATTCATAATTTCAGCCCGTTTGGTACCATAGAGCATAAAATAATTGCTTTTTAAAATCGAAACCAAGTCATATAATAGCGCCCAAATTAATGATGATTTTCAAAAATTAAACCTTTTCCAGATTTTGTGATTGATTTCGTTTACATTCGTGATTCTTATCACAAATTCATAATTTCAGCCCGTTTGGTACCATAGAACCTGAAAAAATTGCTTTTTAAGTTCGAACCCAAGTCTTATAATAGCGCCCAAATTAATGATGATTTTTCAAAAATTAAACTTATTCCAGATTTTGAGAATGATTTCGTTTTTCTGACCATGATTCTTATCACAAATTCAAAATTTCAGCCCGTTTGGTACCATAGAGCCAGAAAAAATCGCTTTTAAAGTTCGAACCCAAGTCTGAAAATAGTGCCCATAGGAATAATGATTTTTGCAGAAGTACAAGTGTAGGTAGGTTTTGTGATTGATTTCGTTTACGATTGTGATTCTGATCACAAATTCATAATTTCAGCCCGTTTGGTACCATAGAGCATGAAATAATTGCTTTTTAAAATCGAAACCAAGACTTATAATAGCGCCCAAATTAATGATGATTTTCAAAAATTAAACCTTTTCCAGATTTTGTGATTGATTTCGTTTACATTCGTGATTCTTATCACAAATTCATAATTTCAGCCCGTTTGGTACCATAGAACCTGAAAAAATTGCTTTTTAAGTTCGAACCCAAGTCTGAAAATAGTGCCCATAGGTATAATGATTTTTGCAGAAGTACAAGTGTAGGTAGGTTTTGTGATTGATTTCGTTTACGACCGTGATTCTGATCACAAATTCATAATTTCAGCCCGTTTGGTACCATAGAGCATGAAATAATTGCTTTTTAAAATCGAAACCAAGTCTTATAATAGCGCCCAAATTAATGATGATTTTTCAAAAATTAAACTTATTCCAGATTTTGAGAATGATTTCGTTTTTCTTACCATGATTCTTATCACAAATTCAAAATTTCAGCCCGTTTGGTACCATAGAGCCTGAAAAAATTGCTTTTTAAGTTCGAACCCAAGTCTTATAATAGCGCCCAAATTAATGATGATTTTCAAAAATTAAACTTTTGCAGATTTTGAGAATGATTTCGTTTTGGACCATGATTCTTATCACAAATTCAAAATTTCAGCCCGTTTGGTACCATAGAGCCAGAAAAAATCGCTTTTAAAGTTCGAACCCAAGTCTGAAAATAGTGCCCATAGGAATAATGATTTTTGCAGAAGTACAAGTATAGGTAGGTTTTGTGATTGATTTCGTTTACGACCGTGATTCTGATCACAAATTCATAATTTCAGCCCGTTTGGTACCATAGAGCCTGAAAAAATTGCTTTTTAAATTCGAAACCAAGTATTATAACAGCGCCCAAATTAATGATGATTTTTCAAAAATTAAACTTTTTTCAGATTTTGAGAATGATTTCGTTTTGAAACATGATTCTTATCACAAATTCAAAATTTCAGCCCGTTTGGTACCATAGAGCCTGCAAAAATTGCTTTTTAAGTTCGAACCCAAGTCTTATAATAGCGCCCAAATTAATGATGATTTTCAAAAATTAAACCTTTTCCAGATTTTGTGATTAATTTCGTTTACAATCGTGATTCTTATCACAAATTCAAAATTTCAGCCCGTTTGGTACCATAGAGCCTGAAATAATTGCTTTTTAAAATCGAAACCAAGTCTTATAATAGCGCCCAAATTAATCACGATTTTTCAAAAATTAAACTTTTTCCAGATTTTGTGAATGATTTCGTTTTGGACCATGATTCTTATCACAAATTCAAAATTTCAGCCCGTTTGGAACCATAGATCCTGAAATAATTGCTTTTTAAAATCGAAACCAAGTCTTATAATAGCGCCCAAATTAATGATGATTTTTCAAAAATTAAACTTATTCCAGATTTTGAGAATGATTTCGTTTTTCTGACCATGATTCTTATCACAAATTCAAAATTTCAGCCCATTTGGTACCATAGAGCCTGAAAAAATTGCTTTTTAAGTTCGAACCCAAGTCTTATAATAGCGCCCAAATTAATGATGATTTTCAAAAATTAAACCTTTTCCAGATTTTGTGATTGATTTCGTTTACAATCGTGATTCTTATCACAAATTCATAATTTCAGCCCGTTTGGTACCATAGAGCCTGAAATAATTGCTTTTTAAAATCGAAACCAAGTCTTATAATAGCGCGCAAATTAATGATGATTTTTCAAAAATTAAACTTATTCCAGATTTTGAGAATGATTTCGTTTTTCTGACCATGATTCTTATCACAAATTCAAAATTTCAGCCCGTTTGGTACCATAGAGACAGAAAAAATCGCTTTTAAAGTTCGAACCCAAGTCTGAAAATAGTGCCCATAGGAATAATGATTTTTGCAGAAGTACAAGTGTAGGTAGGTTTTGTGATTGATTTCGTTTAGGACCGTGATTCTGATCACAAATTAATAATTTCAGCCCGTTTGGTACCATAGAGCATGAAATAATTGCTTTTTAAAATCGAAACCAAGTCTTATAATAGCGCCCAAATTAATGATGATTTTTCAAAAATTAAACCTTTTCCAGATTTTGTGAATGATTTCGTTTTGGACCATGATTCTTATCACAAATTCAAAATTTCAGCCCGTTTGGAACCATAGATCCTGAAATAATTGCTTTTTAAAATCGAAACCAAGTCTTATAATAGCGCCCAAATTAATGATGATTTTTCAAAAATTAAAATTATTCCAGATTTTGAGAATGATTTCGTTTTTCTGACCATGATTCTTATCACAAATTTAAAATTTCAGCCCGTTTGGTACCATAGAGCCAGAAAAAATCGCTTTTAAAGTTCGAACCCAAGTCTTAAAATAGTGCCCATAGGAATAATGATTTTTGCAGAAGTACAAGTGTAGGTAGGTTTTGTGATTGATTTCGTTTAGGACCGTGATTCTGATCACAAATTCATAATTTCAGCCCGTTTGGTACCATAGAGCATGAAATAATTGCTTTTTAAAATCGAAACCAAGTCTTATAATAGCGCCCAAATTAATGATGATTTTTCAAAAATTAAACTTATTCCAGATTTTGAGAATGATTTCGTTTTTCTTACCATGATTCTTATCACAAATTCAAAATTTCAGCCCGTTTGGTACCATAGAGCCTGAAAAAATTGCTTTTTAAGTTCGAACCCAAGTCTTATAATAGCGCCCAAATTAATGATGATTTTCAAAAATTAAACCTTTTCCAGATTTTGTGATTGATTTCGTTTACATTCGTGATTCTTATCACAAATTCATAATTTCAGCCCGTTTGGTACCATAGAACCTGAAAAAATTGCTTTTTAAGTTCGAACCCAAGTCTGAAAATAGTGCCCATAGGAATAATGATTTTTGCAGAAGTACAAGTGTAGGTAGGTTTTGTGATTGATTTCGTTTACGACCGTGATTTTTATCACAAATTCATAATTTCAGCCCGTTTGGTACCATAGAGCATAAAATAATTGCTTTTTAAAATCGAAACCAAGTCATATAATAGCGCCCAAATTAATGATGATTTTCAAAAATTAAACCTTTTCCAGATTTTGTGATTGATTTCGTTTACATTCGTGATTCTTATCACAAATTCATAATTTCAGCCCGTTTGGTACCATAGAACCTGAAAAAATTGCTTTTTAAGTTCGAACCCAAGTCTTATAATAGCGCCCAAATTAATGATGATTTTTCAAAAATTAAACTTATTCCAGATTTTGAGAATGATTTCGTTTTTCTGACCATGATTCTTATCACAAATTCAAAATTTCAGCCCGTTTGGTACCATAGAGCCAGATAAAATCGCTTTTAAAGTTCGAACCCAAGTCTGAAAATAGTGCCCATAGGAATAATGATTTTTGCAGAAGTACAAGTGTAGGTAGGTTTTGTGATTGATTTCGTTTACGATTGTGATTCTGATCACAAATTCATAATTTCAGCCCGTTTGGTACCATAGAGCATGAAATAATTGCTTTTTAAAATCGAAACCAAGTCTTATTATAGCGCCCAAATTAATGATGATTTTCAAAAATTAAACCTTTTCCAGATTGTGTGATTGATTTCGTTTACATTCGTTATTCTTATCACAAATTCATAATTTCAGCCCGTTTGGTACCATAGAACCTGAAAAAATTGCTTTTTAAGTTCGAACCCAAGTCTGAAAATAGTGCCCATAGGAATAATGATTTTTGCAGAAGTACAAGTGTAGGTAGGTTTTGTGATTGATTTCGTTTACGACCGTGATTCTGATCACAAATTCATAATTTCAGCCCGTTTGGTACCATAGAGCATGAAATAATTGCTTTTTAAAATCGAAACCAAGTCTTATAATAGCGCCCAAATTAATGATGATTTTTCAAAAATTAAACTTATTCCAGATTTTGAGAATGATTTCGTTATTCTTACCATGATTCTTATCAGAAATTCAAAATTTCAGCCCGTTGGTAACATAGAGCCTGAAAAAATTGCTTTTTAAGTTCGAACCCAAGTCTTATAATAGCGCCCAAATTAATGATGATTTTTCAAAAATTAAACTTATTCCAGATTTTGAGAATGATTTCGTTTTTCTGACCATGATTCTTATCACAAATTCAAAATTTCAGCCCGTTTGGTACCATAGAGCCAGAAAAAATCGCTTTTAAAGTTCGAACCCAAGTCTGAAAATAGGCCCATAGGAATAATGATTTTTTGCAGAAGTACAAGTGTAGGTAGGTTTTGTGATTGATTTCGTTTACGACCGTGATTTCTGATCACAAATCATAATTTCAGCACGTTTGGTACCATAGAGCATGAAATAATTGCTTTTAAAATCGAAACCAAGTCTTATAATAGCGCCCAAATTAATGATGATTTTTCAAAAATTAAACTTTTCCAGATTTTGTGAATGATTTCTTTTTGGACCATGATTCTTATCACAAATTAAAAATTTCAGCCCGTTTGGAACCACAGATCCTGAAATAATTGCTTTTAAAAATCGAAACCAAGTCTTATAATAGCGCCCAAATTAATGATGATTTTTCAAAAATTAAACTTATTCCAGATTTTGAGAATGATTTCGTTTTTCTGACCATTATTCTTATCACTAAATCAAAATTTCAGCCCGTTTGGTACCATAGAGCCAGAAAAAATCGCTTTTAAAAGTTCGAACCCAAGTCTGAAAATAGTGCCCATAGGAATAATGATTTTTGAAGAAGTACAAGTGTAGGTAGGTTTTGTGATTGATTTTCGTTTACGATTGTGATTCTGATCACAAATTCATAATTTCAGCCAGTTTGTACCATAGAGCATGAAATAATTGCTTTTTAAAATCGAAACCAATTCTTATAATTAGCGCCCAAATTAATGATGATTTTTCAAAAATTAAACTTTTTCCAGATTTTGAGAATGATTTCGTTTTGGACCATGATTCTTATCACAAATTTCAAAGATTTCAGCCCGTTTGGTACAATAGAGCCAGAAAAAATCGCTTTTAAAGTTCGAACCCAAATCTGAAAATAGTGCCCATAGAAATAATGATATTTGCAGAAATACAAGTGTATGTAGATTTTGTGATTGATTACGTTTACGACCGTGATTCTGATCACAAATTCATAATTTCAGCCCGTTTGGTACATAGAGCCTGAAAAATTTGCTTTTTTAGTTCGAACCCACGTGTGAAAACTATGCCCATAGGAATAATGATATTTGTAGAAATACAAGTGTATGTAGATTTTGTGATTGATTTCGTTTACGATCGTGATTCTTATCACAAATTCATAATTTCAGCCAGTTTGGTACCATAGAGCCTGAAAAAATTGCTTTTTAAGTTCGAACCCAAGTTTTATAATAGCGCCCAAATTAATGATGATTTTCAAAAATTAAACTTTTTCCAGATTTTGAGAATGATTTCGTTTTGGACCATGATTCTTATCACAAATTCAAAATTTCAGCCCGTTTGGTACAATAGAGCAAGAAAAAATCGCTTTTAAAGTTCGAACCCAAGTCTGAAAATAGTGCCCATAGAAATAATGATATTTGCAGAAATACAAGTGTATGTAGATTTTGTGATTTATTTCGTTTACGACCGTGATTCTGATCACAAATTCATAATTTCAGCCCGTTTGGTAACATAGAGCCTGAAAAATTTGCTTTTTAAGTTCGAACCCACGTGTGAAAATTGTGCCCATAGGAATAATGATATTTGCAGAAATACAAGTGTAGGTAGGATTTGTGATTGATTTCGTTTATGACCGTGATTCTGATCACAAGTTCATAATTTCAGCGCGTTTGGTACCATAGAGCATGAAAAAATTATTAGGTTCGAACCCAAGTCTTATAAAAGCGCGCAAATAAATGATGATTTTTCAAAACTTAAACTTTTTCCAAATTTTGAGAATGATTTCGTTTTGGACCATGATTCATATCACAAATTCAAAATTTCAGCCCGTTTGGTACCATAGAGCCAGAAAAAATCGCTTTTAATGTTCGAACCCAAGTCTTATAATAGCGCCCAAATTAATGATGATTTTCAAAAATTAAACCTTTTCCAGATTTTGTGATTAATTTCGTTTACAATCGTGATTCTTATCACAAATTCATAATTTCAGCCCGTTTGGTACCATAGAACCTGAAAAAATTGCTTATTAAGTTCGAACCCAAGTCTGAAAATAGTGCCCATAGGAATAATGATTTTTGCAGAAGTACAAGTATAGGTAGGTTTTGTGATTGATTTCGTTTACGACCGTGATTCTGATCACAAATTCATAATTTCAGCCCGTTTGGTACCATAGAGCCTGAAAAAATTGCTTTTTAAATTCGAAACCAAGTATTATAACAGCGCCCAAATTAATGATGATTTTTCAAAAATTAAACTTTTTTCAGATTTTGAGAATGATTTCGTTTTGAACCATGATTCTTATCACAAATTCAAAATTTCAGCCCGTTTGGTACCATAGAGCCTGCAAAAATTGCTTTTTAAGTTCGAACCCAAGTCTTATAATAGCGCCCAAATTAATGATGATTTTCAAAAATTAAACCTTTTCCAGATTTTGTGATTAATTTCGTTTACAATCGTGATTCTTATCACAAATTCATAATTTCAGCCCGTTTGGTACCATAGAACCTGAAAAAATTGCTTATTAAGTTCGAACCCAAGTCTGAAAATAGTGCCCATAGGAATAATGATTTTTGCAGAAGTACAAGTATAGGAAGGTTTTGTGATTGATTTCGTTTACGACCGTGATTCTGATCACAAATTCATAATTTCAGCCCGTTTGGTACCATAGAGCCTGAAAAAATTGCTTTTTAAATTCGAAACCAAGTATTATAACAGCGCCCAAATTAATGATGATTTTTCAAAAATTAAACTTTTTTCAGATTTTGAGAATGATTTCGTTTTGAACCATGATTCTTATCACAAATTCAAAATTTCAGCCCGTTTGGTACCATAGAGCCTGCAAAAATTGCTTTTTAAGTTCGAACCCAAGTCTTATAATAGCGCCCAAATTAATGATGATTTTCAAAAATTAAACCTTTTCCAGATTTTGTGATTAATTTCGTTTACAATCGTGATTCTTATCACAAATTCAAAATTTCAGCCCGTTTGGTACCATAGAGCCTGAAATAATTGCTTTTTAAAATCGAAACCAAGTCTTATAATAGCGCCCAAATTAATCATGATTTTTCAAAAATTAAACTTTTTCCAGATTTTGTGAATGATTTCGTTTTGGACCATGATTCTTATCACAAATTCAAAATTTCAGCCCGTTTGGAACCATAGATCCTGAAATAATTGCTTTTTAAAATCGAAACCAAGTCTTATAATAGCGCCCAAATTAATGATGATTTTTCAAAAATTAAACTTATTCCAGATTTTGAGAATGATTTCGTTTTTCTGACCATGATTCTTATCACAAATTCAAAATTTCAGCCCATTTGGTACCATAGAGCCTGAAAAAATTGCTTTTTAAGTTCGAACCCAAGTCTTATAATAGCGCCCAAATTAATGATGATTTTCAAAAATTAAACCTTTTCCAGATTTTGTGATTGATTTCGTTTACATTCGTGATTCTTATCACAAATTCATAATTTCAGCCCGTTTGGTACCATAGAGCATAAAATAATTGCTTTTTAAAATCGAAACCAAGTCATATAATAGCGCCCAAATTAATGATGATTTTCAAAAATTAAACCTTTTCCAGATTTTGTGATTGATTTCGTTTACATTCGTGATTCTTATCACAAATTCATAATTTCAGCCCGTTTGGTACCATAGAACCTGAAAAAATTGCTTTTTAAGTTCGAACCCAAGTCTTATAATAGCGCCCAAATTAATGATGATTTTCAAAAATTAAACCTTTTCCAGATTTTGTGATTGATTTCGTTTACAATCGTGATTCTTATCACAAATTCATAATTTCAGCCCGTTTGGAACCATAGATCCTGAAATAATTGCTTTTTAAAATCGAAACCAAGTCTTATAATAGCGCCCAAATTAATGATGATTTTTCAAAAATTAAACTTATTCCAGATTTTGAGAATGATTTCGTTTTTCTGACCATGATTCTTATCACAAATTCAAAATTTCAGCCCATTTGGTACCATAGAGCCTGAAAAAATTGCTTTTTAAGTTCGAACCCAAGTCTTATAATAGCGCCCAAATTAATGATGATTTTCAAAAATTAAACCTTTTCCAGATTTTGTGATTGATTTCGTTTACATTCGTGATTCTTATCACAAATTCATAATTTCAGCCCGTTTGGTACCATAGAGCATAAAATAATTGCTTTTTAAAATCGAAACCAAGTCATATAATAGCGCCCAAATTAATGATGATTTTCAAAAATTAAACCTTTTCCAGATTTTGTGATTGATTTCGTTTACATTCGTGATTCTTATCACAAATTCATAATTTCAGCCCGTTTGGTACCATAGAACCTGAAAAAATTGCTTTTTAAGTTCGAACCCAAGTCTTATAATAGCGCCCAAATTAATGATGATTTTTCAAAAATTTAACTTATTCCAGATTTTGAGAATGATTTCGTTTTTCTGACCATGATTCTTATCACAAATTCAAAATTTCAGCCCGTTTGGTACCATAGAGCCAGAAAAAATTGCTTTTAAAGTTCGAACCCAAGTCTGAAAATAGTGCCCATAGGAATAATGATTTTTGCAGAAGTACAAGTGTAGGTAGGTTTTGTGATTGATTTCGTTTACGATTGTGATTCTGATCACAAATTCATAATTTCAGCCCGTTTGGTACCATAGAGCATGAAATAATTGCTTTTTAAAATCGAAACCAAGTCTTATAATAGCGCCCAAATTAATGATGATTTTCAAAAATTAAACCTTTTCCAGATTGTGTGATTGATTTCGTTTACATTCGTTATTCTTATCACAAATTCATAATTTCAGCCCGTTTGGTACCATAGAACCTGAAAAAATTGCTTTTTAAGTTCGAACCCAAGTCTGAAAATAGTGCCCATAGGAATAATGATTTTTGCAGAAGTACAAGTGTAGGTAGGTTTTGTGATTGATTTCGTTTACGACCGTGATTCTGATCACAAATTCATAATTTCAGCCCGTTTGGTACCATAGAGCATGAAATAATTGCTTTTTAAAATCGAAACCAAGTCTTATAATAGCGCCCAAATTAATGATGATTTTTCAAAAATTAAACTTATTCCAGATTTTGAGAATGATTTCGTTTTTCTTACCATGATTCTTATCACAAATTCAAAATTTCAGCCCGTTTGGTACCATAGAGCCTGAAAAAATTGCTTTTTAAGTTCGAACCCAAGTCTTATAATAGCGCCCAAATTAATGATGATTTTCAAAAATTAAACCTTTTCCAGATTTTGTGATTGATTTCGTTTACAATCGTGATTCTTATCACAAATTCATAATTTCAGCCCGTTTGGTACCATAGAGCCTGAAATAATTGCTTTTTAAAATCGAAACCAAGTCTTATAATAGCGCGCAAATTAATGATGATTTTTCAAAAATTAAACTTATTCCAGATTTTGAGAATGATTTCGTTTTTCTGACCATGATTCTTATCACAAATTCAAAATTTCAGCCCGTTTGGTACCATAGAGACAGAAAAAATCGCTTTTAAAGTTCGAACCCAAGTCTTAAAATAGTGCCCATAGGAATAATGATTTTTGCAGAAGTACAAGTGTAGGTAGGTTTTGTGATTGATTTCGTTTAGGACCGTGATTCTGATCACAAATTCATAATTTCAGCCCGTTTGGTACCATAGAGCATGAAATAATTGCTTTTTAAAATCGAAACCAAGTCTTATAATAGCGCCCAAATTAATGATGATTTTTCAAAAATTAAACTTATTCCAGATTTTGAGAATGATTTCGTTTTTCTTACCATGATTCTTATCACAAATTCAAAATTTCAGCCCGTTTGGTACCATAGAGCCTGAAAAAATTGCTTTTTAAGTTCGAACCCAAGTCTTATAATAGCGCCCAAATTAATGATGATTTTCAAAAATTAAACCTTTTCCAGATTTTGTGATTGATTTCGTTTACATTCGTGATTCTTATCACAAATTCATAATTTCAGCCCGTTTGGTACCATAGAACCTGAAAAAATTGCTTTTTAAGTTCGAACCCAAGTCTGAAAATAGTGCCCATAGGAATAATGATTTTTGCAGAAGTACAAGTGTAGGTAGGTTTTGTGATTGATTTCGTTAAGGACCGTGATTCTGATCACAAATTCATAATTTCAGCCCGTTTGGTACCATAGAGCATGAAATAATTGCTTTTTAAAATCGAAACCAAGTCTTATAATAGCGCCCAAATTAATGATGATTTTCAAAAATTAAACCTTTTCCAGATTTTGTGATTGATTTCGTTTACATTCGTGATTCTTATCACAAATTCATAATTTCAGCCCGTTTGGTACCATAGAACCTGAAAAAATTGCTTTTTAAGTTCGAACCCAAGTCTGAAAATAGTGCCCATAGGAATAATGATTTTTGCAGAAGTACAAGTGTAGGTAGGTTTTGTGATTGATTTCGTTTACGACCGTGATTTTGATCACAAATTCATAATTTCAGCCCGTTTGGTACAATAGAGCATAAAATAATTGCTTTTTAAAATCGAAACCAAGTCATATAATAGCGCCCAAATTAATGATGATTTTCAAAAATTAAACCTTTTCCAGATTTTGTGATTGATTTCGTTTACATTCGTGATTCTTATCACAAATTCATAATTTCAGCCCGTTTGGTACCATAGAACCTGAAAAAATTGCTTTTTAAGTTCGAACCCAAGTCTTATAATAGCGCCCAAATTAATGATGATTTTTCAAAAATTAAACTTATTCCAGATTTTGAGAATGATTTCGTTTTTCTGACCATGATTCTTATCACAAATTCAAAATTTCAGCCCGTTTGGTACCATAGAGCCAGAAAAAATCGCTTTTAAAGTTCGAACCCAAGTCTGAAAATAGTGCCCATAGGAATAATGATTTTTGCAGAAGTACAAGTGTAGGTAGGTTTTGTGATTGATTTCGTTTACGATTGTGATTCTGATCACAAATTCATAATTTCAGCCCGTTTGGTACCATAGAGCATGAAATAATTGCTTTTTAAAATCGAAACCAAGTCTTATAATAGCGCCCAAATTAATGATGATTTTCAAAAATTAAACCTTTTCCAGATTGTGTGATTGATTTCGTTTACATTCGTTATTCTTATCACAAATTCATAATTTCAGCCCGTTTGGTACCATAGAACCTGAAAAAATTGCTTTTTAAGTTCGAACCCAAGTCTGAAAATAGTGCCCATAGGAATAATGATTTTTGCAGAAGTACAAGTGTAGGTAGGTTTTGTGATTGATTTCGTTTACGACCGTGATTCTGATCACAAATTCATAATTTCAGCCCGTTTGGTACCATAGAGCATGAAATAATTGCTTTTTAAAATCGAAACCAAGTCTTATAATAGCGCCCAAATTAATGATGATTTTTCAAAAATTAAACTTATTCCAGATTTTGAGAATGATTTCGTTTTTCTTACCATGATTCTTATCACAAATTCAAAATTTCAGCCCGTTTGGTACCATAGAGCCTGAAAAAATTGCTTTTTAAGTTCGAACCCAAGTCTTATAATAGCGCCCAAATTAATGATGATTTTCAAAAATTAAACCTTTTCCAGATTTTGTGATTGATTTCGTTTACATTCGTGATTCTTATCACAAATTCATAATTTCAGCCCGTTTGGTACCATAGAACCTGAAAAAATTGCTTTTTAAGTTCGAACCCAAGTCTGAAAATAGTGCCCATAGGAATAATGATTTTTGCAGAAGTACAAGTGTAGGTAGGTTTTGTGATTGATTTCGTTTACATTCGTGATTCTTATCACAAATTCATAATTTCAGCCCGTTTGGTACCATAGAACCTGAAAAAATTGCTTTTTAAGTTCGAACCCAAGTCTTATAATAGCGCCCAAATTAATGATGATTTTTCAAAAATTAAACTTTTTCCAGATTTTGAGAAAGATTTCGTTTTGGACCATGATTCTTATCACAAATTCAAAATTTCAGCCCGTTTGGAACCATAGAGCCAGAAAAAATCGCTTTTAAAGTTCGAACCCAAGTCTTAAAATAGTGCCCATAGGAATAATGATTTTTGCAGAAGTACAAGTGTAGGTAGGTTTTGTGATTGATTTCGTTTAGGACCGTGATTCTGATCACAAATTCATAATTTCAGCCCGTTTGGTACCATAGAGCATGAAATAATTGCTTTTTAAAATCGAAACCAAGTCTTATAATAGCGCCCAAATTAATGATGATTTTTCAAAAATTAAACTTATTCCAGATTTTGAGAATGATTTCGTTTTTCTTACCATGATTCTTAACACAAATTCAAAATTTCAGCCCGTTTGGTACCATAGAGCCTGAAAAAATTGCTTTTTAAGTTCGAACCCAAGTCTTATAATAGCGCCCAAATTAATGATGATTTTCAAAAATTAAACCTTTTCCAGATTTTGTGATTGATTTCGTTTACATTCGTGATTCTTATCACAAATTCATAATTTCAGCCCGTTTGGTACCATAGAACCTGAAAAAATTGCTTTTTAAGTTCGAACCCAAGTCTGAAAATAGTGCCCATAGGAATAATGATTTTTGCAGAAGTACAAGTGTAGGTAGGTTTTGTGATTGATTTCGTTTACGACCGTGATTTTGATCACAAATTCATAATTTCAGCCCGTTTGGTACCATAGAGCATAAAATAATTGCTTTTTAAAATCGAAACCAAGTCATATAATAGCGCCCAAATTAATGATGATTTTCAAAAATTAAACCTTTTCCAGATTTTGTGATTGATTTCGTTTACATTCGTGATTCTTATCACAAATTCATAATTTCAGCCCGTTTGGTACCATAGAACCTGAAAAAATTGCTTTTTAAGTTCGAACCCAAGTCTTATAATAGCGCCCAAATTAATGATGATTTTTCAAAAATTAAACATATTCCAGATTTTGAGAATGATTTCGTTTTTCTGACCATGATTCTTATCACAAATTCAAAATTTCAGCCCGTTTGGTACCATAGAGCCAGAAAAAATCGCTTTTAAAGTTCGAACCCAAGTCTGAAAATAGTGCCCATAGGAATAATGATTTTTGCAGAAGTACAAGTGTAGGTAGGTTTTGTGATTGATTTCGTTTACGATTGTGATTCTGATCACAAATTCATAATTTCAGCCCGTTTGGTACCATAGAGCATGAAATAATTGCTTTTTAAAATCGAAACCAAGACTTATAATAGCGCCCAAATTAATGATGATTTTCAAAAATTAAACCTTTTCCAGATTTTGTGATTGATTTCGTTTACATTCGTGATTCTTATCACAAATTCATAATTTCAGCCCGTTTGGTACCATAGAACCTGAAAAAATTGCTTTTTAAGTTCGAACCCAAGTCTGAAAATAGTGCCCATAGGTATAATGATTTTTGCAGAAGTACAAGTGTAGGTAGGTTTTGTGATTGATTTCGTTTACGACCGTGATTCTGATCACAAATTCATAATTTCAGCCCGTTTGGTACCATAGAGCATGAAATAATTGCTTTTTAAAATCGAAACCAAGTCTTATAATAGCGCCCAAATTAATGATGATTTTTCAAAAATTAAACTTTTTCCAGATTTTGTGAATGATTTCTTTTTGGACCATGATTCTTATCACAAATTAAAAATTTCAGCCCGTTTGGTTCTATAGAGCCTGAAAAAATTGCTTTTTAAGTTCGAACCCAAGTCTTATAATAGCGCCCAAATAAATGATGATTTTCAAAAATTAAACCTTTTCCAGATTTTGTGATTGATTTCGTTTACATTCGTGATTCTTATCACAAATTCATAATTTCAGCCCGTTTGGTACCATAGAGCCTGAAAAAATTGCTTTTTAAGTTCGAACCCAAGTCTGAAAATAGTGCCCATAGGAATAATGATTTTTGCAGAAGTACAAGTGTAGGTAGGTTTTGTGATTGATTTCGTTTACGACTGTGATTTTGATCACAAATTCATAATTTCAGCCCGTTTGGTACCATAGAGCATGAAATAATTGCTTTTTAAAATCGAAACCAACCCATATAATAGCGCCCAAATTAATGATGATTTTCAAAAATTAAACCTTTTCCAGATTTTGTGATTGATTTCGTTTACATTCGTGATTCTTATCACAAATTCATAATTTCAGCCCGTTTGGTACAATAGAACTTGAAAAAATTGCTTTTTAAGTTCGAACCCAAGTCTGAAAATAGTGCCCATAGGAATAATGATTTTTGCAGAAGTACAAGTGTAGGTAGGTTTTGTGATTGATTTCGTTTAGGACCGTGATTCTGATCACAAATTCATAATTTCAGCCCGTTTGGTACCATAGAGCATGAAATAATTGCTTTTTAAAATCGAAACCAAGTCTTATAATAGCGCCCAAATTAATGATGATTTTTCAAAAATTAAACCTTTTCCAGATTTTGTGATTGATTTCGTTTACATTCGTGATTCTTATCACAAATTCATAATTTCAGCCCGTTTGGTACCATAGAGCATGAAATAATTGCTTTTTAAAATCGAAACCAAGTCTTATAATAGCGCCCAAATTAATGATGATTTTTCAAAAATTAAACTTATTCCAGATTTTGAGAATGATTTCGTTTTTCTGACCATGATTCTTATCACAAATTCAAAATTTCAGCCCGTATGGTACCATAGAGCCAGAAAAAATCGCTTTTAAAGTTCGAACCCAAGTCTGAAAATAGTGCCCATAGGAATAATGATTTTTGCAGAAGTACAAGTGTAGGTAGGTTTTGTGATTGATTTCGTTTACGACCGTGATTCTGATCACAAATTCATAATTTCAGCCCGTTTGGTACCATAGAGCATGAAATAATTGCTTTTTAAAATCGAAACCAAGTCTTATAATAGCGCCCAAATTAATGATGATTTTTCAAAAATTAAACTTTTTCCAGATTTTGTGAATGATTTCTTTTTGGACCATGATTCTTATCACAAATTAAAAATTTCAGCACGTTTGGAACCACAGATCCTGAAATAATTGCTTTTTAAAATCGAAACCAAGTCTTATAATAGCGCCCAAATAAATGATGATTTGTCAAAAATTAAACTTATTCCAGATTTTGAGAATCTTTTCGTTTTTCTGACCATGATTCTTATCACAAATTCAAAATTTCAGCCCGTTTGGTACCATAGAGCATGAAAAAATTGTTAAGTTCGAACCCAAGTCTTATAAAAGCGCGCAAATAAATGATGATTTTTCAAAAATTAAACTTAATAAAGATTTTGTGACCGATTTCGTTCAAGACCATTTTTTTATCACGGTTCCAATATTTCAGCCCGTTTGGTACCATAGAGCCAGAAAAAATCGCTTTTTAAGTTCGAACCCAAGTCTGAAACTAGTGCGCATAGGAATGATGATATTTGCAGAAATACAAGAGTGTGTAGATTTTGTGACTGATTTCGTTTACGATCGTGATTCTTATCACAAATTCATAATTTCAGCCCGTTTGGTACCATAGAGCCTGAAAAAATTGCTTTTAAAGTTCGAACCCAAGTCTGAAAATAGTGCCCATAGAAATAATGATATTTGCAGAAATACAAGTGTATGTAGATTTTGTGATTTATTTCGTTTACGACCGTGATTCTGATCACAAATTCATAATTTCAGCCCGTTTGGTAACATAGAGCCTGAAAAATTTGCTTTTTAAGTTCGAACCCACGTGTGAAAATTGTGCCCATAGGAATAATGATATTTGCAGAAATACAAGTGTAGGTAGGATTTGTGATTGATTTCGTTTATGACCGTGATTCTGATCACAAGTTCATAATTTCAGCGCGTTTGGTACCATAGAGCATGAAAAAATTATTAGGTTCGAACCCAAGTCTTATAAAAGCGCGCAAATAAATGATGATTTTTCAAAACTTAAACTTTTTCCAAATTTTGAGAATGATTTCGTTTTGGACCATGATTCATATCACAAATTCAAAATTTCAGCCCGTTTGGTACCATAGAGCCAGAAAAAATCGCTTTTAATGTTCGAACCCAAGTCTTATAATAGCGCCCAAATTAATGATGATTTTCAAAAATTAAACCTTTTCCAGATTTTGTGATTAATTTCGTTTACAATCGTGATTCTTATCACAAATTCATAATTTCAGCCCGTTTGGTACCATAGAACCTGAAAAAATTGCTTATTAAGTTCGAACCCAAGTCTGAAAATAGTGCCCATAGGAATAATGATTTTTGCAGAAGTACAAGTATAGGTAGGTTTTGTGATTGATTTCGTTTACGACCGTGATTCTGATCACAAATTCATAATTTCAGCCCGTTTGGTACCATAGAGCCTGAAAAAATTGCTTTTTAAATTCGAAACCAAGTATTATAACAGCGCCCAAATTAATGATGATTTTTCAAAAATTAAACTTTTTTCAGATTTTGAGAATGATTTCGTTTTGAACCATGATTCTTATCACAAATTCAAAATTTCAGCCCGTTTGGTACCATAGAGCCTGCAAAAATTGCTTTTTAAGTTCGAACCCAAGTCTTATAATAGCGCCCAAATTAATGATGATTTTCAAAAATTAAACCTTTTCCAGATTTTGTGATTAATTTCGTTTACAATCGTTATTCTTATCACAAATTCATAATTTCAGCCCGTTTGGTACCATAGAACCTGAAAAAATTGCTTATTAAGTTCGAACCCAAGTCTGAAAATAGTGCCCATAGGAATAATGATTTTTGCAGAAGTACAAGTATAGGAAGGTTTTGTGATTGATTTCGTTTACGACCGTGATTCTGATCACAAATTCATAATTTCAGCCCGTTTGGTACCATAGAGCCTGAAAAAATTGCTTTTTAAATTCGAAACCAAGTATTATAACAGCGCCCAAATTAATGATGATTTTTCAAAAATTAAACTTTTTTCAGATTTTGAGAATGATTTCGTTTTGAACCATGATTCTTATCACAAATTCAAAATTTCAGCCCGTTTGGTACCATAGAGCCTGCAAAAATTGCTTTTTAAGTTCGAACCCAAGTCTTATAATAGCGCCCAAATTAATGATGATTTTCAAAAATTAAACCTTTTCCAGATTTTGTGATTAATTTCGTTTACAATCGTGATTCTTATCACAAATTCAAAATTTCAGCCCGTTTGGTACCATAGAGCCTGAAATAATTGCTTTTTAAAATCGAAACCAAGTCTTATAATAGCGCCCAAATTAATCATGATTTTTCAAAAATTAAACTTTTTCCAGATTTTGTGAATGATTTCGTTTTGGACCATGATTCTTATCACAAATGCAAAATTTCAGCCCGTTTGGAACCATAGATCCTGAAATAATTGCTTTTTAAAATCGAAACCAAGTCTTATAATAGCGCCCAAATTAATGATGATTTTTCAAAAATTAAACTTATTCCAGATTTTGAGAATGATTTCGTTTTTCTGACCATGATTCTTATCACAAATTCAAAATTTCAGCCCATTTGGTACCATAGAGCCTGAAAAAATTGCTTTTTAAGTTCGAACCCAAGTCTTATAATAGCGCCCAAATTAATGATGATTTTCAAAAATTAAACCTTTTCCAGATTTTGTGATTGATTTCGTTTACATTCGTGATTCTTATCACAAATTCATAATTTCAGCCCGTTTGGTACCATAGAGCATAAAATAATTGCTTTTTAAAATCGAAACCAAGTCATATAATAGCGCCCAAATTAATGATGATTTTCAAAAATTAAACCTTTTCCAGATTTTGTGATTGATTTCGTTTACATTCGTGATTCTTATCACAAATTCATAATTTCAGCCCGTTTGGTACCATAGAACCTGAAAAAATTGCTTTTTAAGTTCGAACCCAAGTCTTATAATAGCGCCCAAATTAATGATGATTTTTCAAAAATTTAACTTATTCCAGATTTTGAGAATGATTTCGTTTTTCTGACCATGATTCTTATCACAAATTCAAAATTTCAGCCCGTTTGGTACCATAGAGCCAGAAAAAATCGCTTTTAAAGTTCGAACCCAAGTCTGAAAATAGTGCCCATAGGAATAATGATTTTTGCAGAAGTACAAGTGTAGGTAGGTTTTGTGATTGATTTCGTTTACGATTGTGATTCTGATCACAAATTCATAATTTCAGCCCGTTTGGTACCATAGAGCATGAAATAATTGCTTTTTAAAATCGAAACCAAGTCTTATAATAGCGCCCAAATTAATGATGATTTTCAAAAATTAAACCTTTTCCAGATTGTGTGATTGATTTCGTTTACATTCGTTATTCTTATCACAAATTCATAATTTCAGCCCGTTTGGTACCATAGAACCTGAAAAAATTGCTTTTTAAGTTCGAACCCAAGTCTGAAAATAGTGCCCATAGGAATAATGATTTTTGCAGAAGTACAAGTGTAGGTAGGTTTTGTGATTGATTTCGTTTACGACCGTGATTCTGATCACAAATTCATAATTTCAGCCCGTTTGGTACCATAGAGCATGAAATAATTGCTTTTTAAAATCGAAACCAAGTCTTATAATAGCGCCCAAATTAATGATGATTTTTCAAAAATTAAACTTATTCCAGATTTTGAGAATGATTTCGTTTTTCTTACCATGATTCTTATCACAAATTCAAAATTTCAGCCCGTTTGGTACCATAGAGCCTGAAAAAATTGCTTTTTAAGTTCGAACCCAAGTCTTATAATAGCGCCCAAATTAATGATGATTTTCAAAAATTAAACCTTTTCCAGATTTTGTGATTGATTTCGTTTACAATCGTGATTCTTATCACAAATTCATAATTTCAGCCCGTTTGGTACCATAGAGCCTGAAATAATTGCTTTTTAAAATCGAAACCAAGTCTTATAATAGCGCGCAAATTAATGATGATTTTTCAAAAATTAAACTTATTCCAGATTTTGAGAATGATTTCGTTTTTCTGACCATGATTCTTATCACAAATTCAAAATTTCAGCCCGTTTGGTACCATAGAGACAGAAAAAATCGCTTTTAAAGTTCGAACCCAAGTCTTAAAATAGTGCCCATAGGAATAATGATTTTTGCAGAAGTACAAGTGTAGGTAGGTTTTGTGATTGATTTCGTTTAGGACCGTGATTCTGATCACAAATTCATAATTTCAGCCCGTTTGGTACCATAGAGCATGAAATAATTGCTTTTTAAAATCGAAACCAAGTCTTATAATAGCGCCCAAATTAATGATGATTTTTCAAAAATTACACTTATTCCAGATTTAGAGAATGATTTCGTTTTTCTTACCATGATTCTTATCACAAATTCAAAATTTCAGCCCGTTTGGTACCATAGAGCCTGAAAAAATTGCTTTTTAAGTTCGAACCCAAGTCTTATAATAGCGCCCAAATTAATGATGATTTTCAAAAATTAAACCTTTTCCAGATTTTGTGATTGATTTCGTTTACATTCGTGATTCTTATCACAAATTCATAATTTCAGCCCGTTTGGTACCATAGAACCTGAAAAAATTGCTTTTTAAGTTCGAACCCAAGTCTGAAAATAGTGCCCATAGGAATAATGATTTTTGCAGAAGTACAAGTGTAGGTAGGTTTTGTGATTGATTTCGTTTAGGACCGTGATTCTGATCACAAATTCATAATTTCAGCCCGTTTGGTACCATAGAGCATGAAATAATTGCTTTTTAAAATCGAAACCAAGTCTTATAATAGCGCCCAAATTAATGATGATTTTTCAAAAATTAAACTTATTCCAGATTTTGAGAATGATTTCGTTTTTCTTACCATGATTCTTATCACAAATTCAAAATTTCAGCCCGTTTGGTACCATAGAGCCTGAAAAAATTGCTTTTTAAGTTCGAACCCAAGTCTTATAATAGCGCCCAAATTAATGATGATTTTCAAAAATTAAACCTTTTCCAGATTTTGTGATTGATTTCGTTTACATTCGTGATTCTTATCACAAATTCATAATTTCAGCCCGTTTGGTACCATAGAACCTGAAAAAATTGCTTTTTAAGTTCGAACCCAAGTCTGAAAATAGTGCCCATAGGAATAATGATTTTTGCAGAAGTACAAGTGTAGGTAGGTTTTGTGATTGATTTCGTTTACGACCGTGATTTTGATCACAAATTCATAATTTCAGCCCGTTTGGTACAATAGAGCATAAAATAATTGCTTTTTAAAATCGAAACCAAGTCATATAATAGCGCCCAAATTAATGATGATTTTCAAAAATTAAACCTTTTCCAGATTTTGTGATTGATTTCGTTTACATTCGTGATTCTTATCACAAATTCATAATTTCAGCCCGTTTGGTACCATAGAACCTGAAAAAATTGCTTTTTAAGTTCGAACCCAAGTCTTATAATAGCGCCCAAATTAATGATGATTTTTCAAAAATTAAACTTATTCCAGATTTTGAGAATGATTTCGTTTTTCTGACCATGATTCTTATCACAAATTCAAAATTTCAGCCCGTTTGGTACCATAGAGCCAGAAAAAATCGCTTTTAAAGTTCGAACCCAAGTCTGAAAATAGTGCCCATAGGAATAATGATTTTTGCAGAAGTACAAGTGTAGGTAGGTTTTGTGATTGATTTCGTTTACGATTGTGATTCTGATCACAAATTCATAATTTCAGCCCGTTTGGTACCATAGAGCATGAAATAATTGCTTTTTAAAATCGAAACCAAGTCTTATAATAGCGCCCAAATTAATGATGATTTTCAAAAATTAAACCTTTTCCAGATTGTGTGATTGATTTCGTTTACATTCGTTATTCTTATCACAAATTCATAATTTCAGCCCGTTTGGTACCATAGAACCTGAAAAAATTGCTTTTTAAGTTCGAACCCAAGTCTGAAAATAGTGCCCATAGGAATAATGATTTTTGCAGAAGTACAAGTGTAGGTAGGTTTTGTGATTGATTTCGTTTACGACCGTGATTCTGATCACAAATTCATAATTTCAGCCCGTTTGGTACCATAGAGCATGAAATAATTGCTTTTTAAAATCGAAACCAAGTCTTATAATAGCGCCCAAATTAATGATGATTTTTCAAAAATTAAACTTATTCCAGATTTTGAGAATGATTTCGTTTTTCTTACCATGATTCTTATCACAAATTCAAAATTTCAGCCCGTTTGGTACCATAGAGCCTGAAAAAATTGCTTTTTAAGTTCGAACCCAAGTCTTATAATAGCGCCCAAATTAATGATGATTTTCAAAAATTAAACCTTTTCCAGATTTTGTGATTGATTTCGTTTACATTCGTGATTCTTATCACAAATTCATAATTTCAGCCCGTTTGGTACCATAGAACCTGAAAAAATTGCTTTTTAAGTTCGAACCCAAGTCTGAAAATAGTGCCCATAGGAATAATGATTTTTGCAGAAGTACAAGTGTAGGTAGGTTTTGTGATTGATTTCGTTTACATTCGTGATTCTTATCACAAATTCATAATTTCAGCCCGTTTGGTACCATAGAACCTGAAAAAATTGCTTTTTAAGTTCGAACCCAAGTCTTATAATAGCGCCCAAATTAATGATGATTTTTCAAAAATTAAACTTATTCCAGATTTTGAGAATGATTTCGTTTTTCTTACCATGATTCTTATCACAAATTCAAAATTTCAGCCCGTTTGGTAACATAGAGCCTGAAAAAATTGCTTTTTAAGTTCGAACCCAAGTCTTATAATAGCGCCCAAATTAATGATGATTTTTCAAAAATTAAACTTATTCCAGATTTTGAGAATGATTTCGTTTTTCTGACCATTATTCTTATCACAAATTCAAAATTTCAGCCCGTTTGGTAACATAGAACCTGAAAAAATTGCTTTTTAAGTTCGAACCCAAGTCTGAAAATTGTGCCCATAGGAATAATGATTTTTGCAGAAGTACAAGTGTAGGTAGGTTTTGTGATTGATTTCGTTTACGACCGTGATTCTGATCACAAATTCATAATTTCAGCCCGTTTGGTACCATAGAGCATGAAATAATTGCTTTTTAAAATCGAAACCAAGTCTTATATTAGCGCCCAAATTAATGATGATTTTTCAAAAATTAAACTTTTTCGAGATTTTGTGAATGATTTCTTTTTGGACCATGATTCTTATCACAAATTAAAAATTTCAGCCCGTTTGGAACCACAGATCCTGAAATAATTGCTTTTTAAAATCGAAACCAAGTCTTATAATAGCGCCCAAATTAATGATGATTTTTCAAAAATTAAACTTATTCCAGATTTTGAGAATGATTTCGTTTTTCTGACCATTATTCTTATCACAAATTCAAAATTTCAGCCCGTTTGGTACCATAGAGCCAGAAAAAATCGCTTTTAAAGTTCGAACCCAAGTCTGAAAATAGTGCCCATAGGAATAATGATTTTTGAAGAAGTACAAGTGTAGGTAGGTTTTGTGATTGATTTCGTTTACGATTGTGATTCTGATCACAAATTCATAATTTCAGCCAGTTTGGTACCATAGAGCATGAAATAATTGCTTTTTAAAATCGAAACCAATTCTTATAATAGCGCCCAAATTAATGATGATTTTTCAAAAATTAAACTTTTTCCAGATTTTGAGAATGATTTCGTTTTGTACCACGATTCTTATCACAAATTCAAAATTTCAGCCCGTTTGGTACCATTGATACAGAAAAAATCGCTTTTAAAGTTCGAACCCAAGTCTGAAAATAGTGCTCATAGGATTAATGATTTTTGCCAAGTGTAGGTAGGTTTTGTGATTGATTTCGTTTACGACCGTGATTCTTATCACAAATTCATAATTTCAGCACGTTTGGTACCATAGAGCATGAAAAAATTGTTAAGTTCGAACCCAAGTCTTATAATAGCGCACAAATTAATGATGATTTTTCAAAAATTAAACTTTTTCCAAATTTTTGAATGATTTCGTTTTGGACGAAGATCTATATCATAAATTCATAATTTCAGCCCATTTGGTACCATAGAGCCTGAAAAAATTGCATATTAAGTTAGAACCCAAGTCTTATAATAGCGCCCAAATTAATGATGATTTTTCAAAAATTAATCTTTTTCCAGATTTTGAGAATGATTTCGTTATGGACCATGATTTTTATCACAAATTCAAAATTTCATCCCGTTTGGTAAGATAGAGCCTGCAAAAATTGCTTTTTAAGTTCGTACCCAAGTCTTATAATAGCGCCCAAATTAATGATGATTTTTCAAAAATTAAACTTTTTCCAGATTTTGTGAATGATTTCGTTTTGGAACATGATTCTTATCACAAATTCAAAATTTCAGCCCGTTTGGTACCATAGAGCCAGAAAAAATCGCTTTTAAAGTTCGAACCCAAGTCTGAAAATAGTGCCCATAGGAATAATGATATTTGCAGAAATACAAGTGTATGTAGATTTTGTGATTGATTTCGTTTACGATCGTGATTCTTATCACAAATTCATAATTTCAGCCCGTTTGGTAGCACAGAGCCTGAAAAAATTGCGTTTTAAGTTCGAACCCAAGTCTTATAATAGCGCCCAAATTAATGATGATTTGTCAAAAATTAAACTTTTTCCAGATTTTGTGAATGATTTCGTTTTGGAACATGATTCTTATCACAAATTCAAAATTTCAGCCCGTTTGGTACAATAGAGCCAGAAAAAATCGTTTTAATGTTCGAACGCAAGTCTGAAAATAGTGCCTATACGAAAAATGATATTTGCAGAAATACAAGTGTATGTAGATTTTGTGATTGATTTCGATTACGACCGTGATTCTGATCACAAATTCATAATTTAAGCCCGTTTGATACCATAGAGCATGAAAAAATTGTTTTTAAGTTCGAACCCAAGTCTTATAAAAGCGCGGAAATAAATGATGATTTTTCAAAAATTAAACTTAATAAGGATTATGTGACCGATTTCGTTTAAGACCATGGTTTTTATCACGGTTCCAATATTTAGGCCCGTTTGGTACTATAGAGCCTAAAAAAATCGCTTTTTAAAATTCGAACCCAAGTCTGAAACTAGTGCCCATAGGAATAATGATATTTGCAGAAATACAAGTGTATGTAGATTTTGTGATTGATTTCGTTTACGATCGTGATTCTTATCACAAATTCATAATTTCAGCCCGTTTGGTAGCACAGAGCCTGAAAAAATTGCGTTTTAAGTTCGAACCCAAGTCTGAAAATAGTGCCCATAGGAATAATGATTTTTGCAGAAGTACAAGTGTAGGTAGGTTTTGTGATTGATTTCGTTTACGACCGTGATTCTGATCACAAATTCATAATTTCAGCACGTTTGGTACCATAGAGCATGAAAAAATTTTAAGTTCGAACCCAAGTCTTATAATAGCGCACAAATTAATGATGATTTTTCAAAAATTAAACTTATTCCAAATTTTTGAATGATTTCGTTTTGGACCAAGATCTATATCATAAATTCATAATTTCAGCCCGTTTGGTACCATAGAGCCAGAAAAAATCGCTTTAAAGTTCGAACCCAAGTCTGAAACTAGTGCCCATAGGAATAATGATATTTGCAGAAATACAAGTGTATGTAGATTTTGTGATTGATTTCGTTTACGATCGTGATTCTTATCACAAATTCATAATTTCAGCCCGTTTGGTAGCACAGAGCCTGAAAAAATTGCGTTTTAAGTTCGAACCCAAGTCTTATAATAGCGCCCAAATTAATGATGATTTGTCAAAAATTAAACTTTTTCCAGATTTTGTGAATGATTTCGTTTTGGAACATGATTCTTATCACAAATTCAAAATTTCAGCCCGTTTGGTACCATAGAGCCAGAAAAAATCGCTTTTAAAGTTCGAACCCAAGTCTGAAAATAGTGCCCATAGGAATAATGATATTTGCAGAAATACAAGTGTATGTAGATTTTGTGATTGATTTCGTTTACGATCGTGATTCTTATCACAAATTCATAATTTCAGCCCGTTTGGTAGCACAGAGCCTGAAAAAATTGCGTTTTAAGTTCGAACCCAAGTCTTATAATAGCGCCCAAATTAATGATGATTTGTCAAAAATTAAACTTTTTCCAGATTTTGTGAATGATTTCGTTTTGGAACATGATTCTTATCACAAATTCAAAATTTCAGCCCGTTTGGTACAATAGAGCCAGAAAAAATCGTTTTAATGTTCGAACCCAAGTCTGAAAATAGTGCCTATACGAAAAATGATATTTGCAGAAATACAAGTGTATGTAGATTTTGTGATTGATTTCGATTACGACCGTGATTCTGATCACAAATTAATAATTTAAGCCCGTTTGATACCATAGAGCATGAAAAAATTGTTTTTAAGTTCGAACCCAAGTCTTATAAAAGCGCGGAAATAAATGATGATTTTTCAAAAATTAAACTTAATAAGGATTATGTGACCGATTTCGTTTAAGACCATGGTTTTTATCACGGTTCCAATATTTAGGCCCGTTTGGTACTATAGAGCCTAAAAAAATCGCTTTTTAAAATTCGAACCCAAGTCCGAAACTAGTGCCCACAGAAATAATGATATTTGCAGAAATACAAGTGTATGTAGATTTTGTGATTGATTTCGTTTACGATCGTGATTCTTATAACAAATTCATAATTTCAGCACGTTTGGTACCATAGAGCATGAAAAAATTGTTAAGTTCGAACCCAAGTCGTATAATAGCGCACAAATTAATGATGATTTTTCAAAAATTAAACTTTTTCCAAATTTTTGAATGATTTCGTTTTGGACCAAGATCTATATCATAAATTCATAATTTCAGCCCGTTTGGTACCATAGAGCCTGAAAAAATCGCTTTTAAAATTCGAACCCAAGTCTGAAACTAGTGCCCATAAGAATAATGATATTCGCAGAAATACAGGTGTATGTATATTTTGTGATTGATGTCGTTTACGATCGTGATTCTTATCACAAATTCATAATTTCAGCCCGTTTGGTAACATAGAGCATGAAAAAATTGTTTTTAAGTTCGAACCCAAGTCTGAAAATAGTGCCCATAGGAATAATGATATTTGCAGAAATACAAGTGTTTGTAGATTTTGTGATTGATTTCGTTTACGATGGTGATTCTTATCACAAATTCATAATTTCAGCCCGTTGTAGCATAGAGCCTGAAAAAATTGCGTTTTAAGTTCGAACCCAAGTCTTATAATAGCGCCCAAATTAATGATGATTTTTCAAAAATTAAACTTTTTCCAGATTTTGTGAATGATTTCGTTTTGGAACATGATTCTTATCACGAATTCAAAATTTCAGCCCGTTTGGTACAATAGAGCCAGAAAAAATCGTTTTAATGTTCGAACCCAAGTCTGAAAATAGTGCCAATACGAATAATGATATTTGCAGAAATACAAGTGTATGTAGATTTTGTGATTGATTTCGATTACGACCGTGATTCTGATCACAAATTCATAATTTAAGCCCGTTTGATACCATAGAGCATGAAAAAATTGTTTTTAAGTTCGAACCCAAGTCTTAAAAAAGGGCGGAAATAAATGATGATTTTGCAAAAAATTAAACTTTTTCCAAATTTTTGAATGATTTCGTTTTGGACCAAGATCCTTATCATAAATTCATAATTTCAGCCCTTTTGGTACCATGGAGCCTGAAAAAAATGCTTTTAAAGTTCGAACCCAAGTCTTATAATAGCGCCCAAATTAATAATGATTTTTAAAAAATTAAACTTTTTTCAGATTTTGAGAATGATTTCGTTTTGTACCATGATTCTTATCACAAATTCAAAATTTCAGCCCGTTTGGTACCATTGATACAGAAAAAATCGCTTTTAAAGTTCGAACCCAAGTCGGAAAATAGTGCACATAGGATTAGTGATTTTTGCAGAAATACAAGTGTAGGTAGGTTTTGTGATTGATTTCGTTTACGACCGTGATTCTGATCACAAATTCATAATTTCAGCACGTTTGGTACCATAAAGCATGAAAAAATTGTTAAGTTCGAACCCAAGTCTTATAAAAGCGCACAAATTAATGATGATTTTTCAAAAATTAAACTTTTTCCAAATTTTTGAATGATTTCGTTTTGGACCAAGATCTATATCATAAATTCATAATTTCAGCCCGTTTGGTACCATAGAGCCTGAAAAAATTGCTTTTTAAGTTCGAACCCAAGTCTTATAATAGCGACCAAATTAATGATGATTTTTCAAAAATTAATCTTTTTCCAGATTTTGAGAATGATTTCGTTATGGACCATGATTCTTATCACAAATTCAAAATTTCATCCCGTTTGGTAAGATAGAGCCTGCAAAAATTGCTTTTTAAGTTCGTACCCAAGTCTTATAATAGCGCCCAAATTAATGATGATTTTTAAAAAATTTAACTTTTTTCAGATTTTGAGAATGATTTCGTTTTGTACCACGATTCTTATCACAAATTCAAAATTTCAGCCCGTTTGGTACCATTGATACAGAAAAAATCGCTTTTAAAGTTCGAACCCAAGTCTGAAAATAGTGCTCATAGGATTAATGATTTTTGCCAAGTGTAGGTAGGTTTTGTGATTGATTTCGTTTACGACCGTGATTCTTATCACAAATTCATAATTTCAGCACGTTTGGTACCATAGAGCATGAAAAAATTGTTAAGTTCGAACCCAAGTCTTATAATAGCGCACAAATTAATGATGATTTTTCAAAAATTAAACTTTTTCCAAATTTTTGAATGATTTCGTTTTGGACGAAGATCTATATCATAAATTCATAATTTCAGCCCATTTGGTACCATAGAGCCTGAAAAAATTGCATATTAAGTTAGAACCCAAGTCTTATAATAGCGCCCAAATTAATGATGATTTTTCAAAAATTAATCTTTTTCCAGATTTTGAGAATGATTTCGTTATGGACCATGATTTTTATCACAAATTCAAAATTTCATCCCGTTTGGTAAGATAGAGCCTGCAAAAATTGCTTTTTAAGTTCGTACCCAAGTCTTATAATAGCGCCCAAATTAATGATGATTTTTCAAAAATTAAACTTTTTCCAGATTTTGTGAATGATTTCGTTTTGGAACATGATTCTTATCACAAATTCAAAATTTCAGCCCGTTTGGTAACATAGAGCATGAAAAAATTGTTTTTAAGTTCGAACCCAAGTCTGAAAATAGTGCCCATAGGAATAATGATATTTGCAGAAATACAAGTGTATGTAGATTTTGTGATTGATTTCGTTTACGATGGTGATTCTTATCACAAATTCATAATTTCAGCCCGTTGTAGCATAGAGCCTGAAAAAATTGCGTTTTAAGTTCGAACCCAAGTCTTATAATAGCGCCCAAATTAATGATGATTTTTCAAAAATTAAACTTTTTCCAGATTTTGTGAATGATTTCGTTTTGGAACATGATTCTTATCACGAATTCAAAATTTCAGCCCGTTTGGTACAATAGAGCCAGAAAAAATCGTTTTAATGTTCGAACCCAAGTCTGAAAATAGTGCCAATACGAATAATGATATTTGCAGAAATACAAGTGTATGAAGATTTTGTGATTGATTTCGATTACGACCGTGATTCTGATCACAAATTCATAATTTAAGCCCGTTTGATACCATAGAGCATGAAAAAATTGTTTTTAAGTTCGAACCCAAGTCTTATAAAAGGGCGGAAATAAGTGATGATTTTGCAAAAAATTAAACTTTTTCCAAATTTTTGAATGATTTCGTTTTGGACCAAGATCCTTATCATAAATTCATTATTTCAGCCCTTTTGGTACCATGGAGCCTGAAAAAAATGCTTTTAAAGTTCGAACCCAAGTCTTATAATAGCGCCCAAATTAATAATGATTTTTAAAAAATTAAACTTTTTTCAGATTTTGAGAATGATTTCGTTTTGTACCATGATTCTTATCACAAATTCAAAATTTCAGCCCGTTTGGTACCATTGATACAGAAAAAATCGCTTTTAAAGTTCGAACCCAAGTCTGAAAATAGTGCACATAGGATTAGTGATTTTTGCAGAAATACAAGTGTAGGTAGGTTTTGTGATTGATTTCGTTTACGACCGTGATTCTGATCACAAATTCATAATTTCAGCACGTTTGGTACCATAAAGCATCAAAAAATTGTTAAGTTCGAACCCAAGTCTTATAATAGCGCACAAATTAATGATGATTTTTCCAAAAATTAAACTTTTTCCAATTTTTGAATGATTTCGTTTGGGACCAAGATCTATATCATAAATTCATAATTTCAGTCCGTTTGGTACCATAGAGCCTGAAAAAATAGCTTTTTAAGTTCGAACCCAAGTCTTATAATAGCGAACTCATTAATGATGATTTTTCAAAAATTAATCTTTCTCCAGATTTTGAGAATGATTTCGTTATGGACCATGATTCTTATCACAAATTCAAAATTTCATCCCGTTTGGTAAGATAGAGCCTGCAAAAATTGCTTTTTAAGTTCGTACCCAAGTCTTATAATAGCGCCCAAATTAATGATGATTTTTCAAAAATTAAACTTTTTCCAGATTTTGTGAATGATTTCGTTTTGGAACATGATTCTTATCACAAATTCAAAATTTCAGCCCGTTTGGTACCATAGAGCCAGAAAAAATCGCTTTTAAAGTTCGAACCCAAGTCTGAAACTAGTGCCCATAGGAATAATGATATTTGCAGAAATACAAGTGTATGTAGATTTTGTGATTGATTTCGTTTACGATCGTGATTCTTATCACAAATTCATAATTTCAGCCCGTTTGGTAGCACAGAGCCTGAAAAAATTGCGTTTTAAGTTCGAACCCAAGTCTGAAAATAGTGCCCATAGGAATAATGATTTTTGCAGAAGTACAAGTGTAGGTAGGTTTTGTGATTGATTTCGTTTACGACCGTGATTCTGATCACAAATTCATAATTTCAGCACGTTTGGTACCATAGAGCATGAAAAAATTTTAAGTTCGAACCCAAGTCTTATAATAGCGCACAAATTAATGATGATTTTTCAAAAATTAAACTTATTCCAAATTTTTGAATGATTTCGTTTTGGACCAAGATCTATATCATAAATTCATAATTTCAGCCCGTTTGGTACCATAGAGCCAGAAAAAATCGCTTTAAAGTTCGAACCCAAGTCTGAAACTAGTGCCCATAGGAATAATGATATTTGCAGAAATACAAGTGTATGTAGATTTTGTGATTGATTTCGTTTACGATCGTGATTCTTATCACAAATTCATAATTTCAGCCCGTTTGGTAGCACAGAGCCTGAAAAAATTGCGTTTTAAGTTCGAACCCAAGTCTTATAATAGCGCCCAAATTAATGATGATTTGTCAAAAATTAAACTTTTTCCAGATTTTGTGAATGATTTCGTTTTGGAACATGATTCTTATCACAAATTCAAAATTTCAGCCCGTTTGGTACCATAGAGCCAGAAAAAATCGCTTTTAAAGTTCGAACCCAAGTCTGAAAATAGTGCCCATAGGAATAATGATATTTGCAGAAATACAAGTGTATGTAGATTTTGTGATTGATTTCGTTTACGATCGTGATTCTTATCACAAATTCATAATTTCAGCCCGTTTGGTAGCACAGAGCCTGAAAAAATTGCGTTTTAAGTTCGAACCCAAGTCTTATAATAGCGCCCAAATTAATGATGATTTGTCAAAAATTAAACTTTTTCCAGATTTTGTGAATGATTTCGTTTTGGAACATGATTCTTATCACAAATTCAAAATTTTTCAGCCCGTTTGGTACAATAGAGCCAGAAAAATCGTTTTAATGTTCGAACCCAAGTCTGAAAATAGTGCCTATACGAAAAATGATATTTGCAGAAATACAAGTGTATGTAGGATTTTGTGATTGATTTTCGATTACGACCGTGATTCTGATCACAAATTAATAATTTAAGCCCGTTTTGATACCATAGAGCATGAAAAAATTGTTTTTAAGTTCGAACCCAAGTCTTATAAAAGCGCGGAAATAAATGATGATTTTTCAAAAATTAAACTAATAAGGATTATGTGACCGATTTCGTTTTAAGACCATGGTTTTATCACGGTTCCAATATTTAGGCCCGTTTGGTACTATAGAGCCTAAAAAAATCGCTTTTTAAAATTCGAACCCAAGTCCGAAACTAGTGCCCACAGAAATAATGATATTTGCAGAAATACAAGTGTATGTAGATTTTGTGATTGATTTCGTTTACGATCGTGATTCTTATAACAAATTCATAATTTCAGCACGTTTGGTACCATAGAGCATGAAAAAATTGTTAAGTTCGAACCCAAGTCGTATAATAGCGCACAAATTAATTGATTTTTCAAAAATTAAACTTTTTCCAAATTTTGAATGATTTCGTTTTGGACCAAGATCTATATCATAAATTCATAATTTCAGCCCGTTTGGTACCATAGAGCCTGAAAAAATCGCTTTTAAAATTCGAACCCAAGTCTGAAACTAGTGCCCATAAGAATAATGATATTCGCAGAAATACAGGTGTATGTATATTTTGTGATTGATGTCGTTTACGATCGTGATTCTTATCACAAATTCATAATTTCAGCCCGTTTGGTAACATAGAGCATGAAAAAATTGTTTTTAAGTTCGAACCCAAGTCTGAAAATAGTGCCCATAGGAATAATGATATTTGCAGAAATACAAGTGTTTGTAGATTTTGTGATTGATTTCGTTTACGATGGTGATTCTTATCACAAATTCATAATTTCAGCCCGTTGTAGCATAGAGCCTGAAAAAATTGCGTTTTAAGTTCGAACCCAAGTCTTATAATAGCGCCCAAATTAATGATGATTTTTCAAAAATTAAACTTTTTCCAGATTTTGTGAATGATTTCGTTTTGGAACATGATTCTTATCACGAATTCAAAATTTCAGCCCGTTTGGTACAATAGAGCCAGAAAAAATCGTTTTAATGTTCGAACCCAAGTCTGAAAATAGTGCCAATACGAATAATGATATTTGCAGAAATACAAGTGTATGTAGATTTTGTGATTGATTTCGATTACGACCGTGATTCTGATCACAAATTCATAATTTAAGCCCGTTTGATACCATAGAGCATGAAAAAATTGTTTTTAAGTTCGAACCCAAGTCTTAAAAAAGGGCGGAAATAAATGATGATTTTGCAAAAAATTAAACTTTTTCCAAATTTTTGAATGATTTCGTTTTGGACCAAGATCCTTATCATAAATTCATAATTTCAGCCCTTTTGGTACCATGGAGCCTGAAAAAAATGCTTTTAAAGTTCGAACCCAAGTCTTATAATAGCGCCCAAATTAATAATGATTTTTAAAAAATTAAACTTTTTTCAGATTTTGAGAATGATTTCGTTTTGTACCATGATTCTTATCACAAATTCAAAATTTCAGCCCGTTTGGTACCATTGATACAGAAAAAATCGCTTTTAAAGTTCGAACCCAAGTCGGAAAATAGTGCACATAGGATTAGTGATTTTTGCAGAAATACAAGTGTAGGTAGGTTTTGTGATTGATTTCGTTTACGACCGTGATTCTGATCACAAATTCATAATTTCAGCACGTTTGGTACCATAAAGCATGAAAAAATTGTTAAGTTCGAACCCAAGTCTTATAAAAGCGCACAAATTAATGATGATTTTTCAAAAATTAAACTTTTTCCAAATTTTTGAATGATTTCGTTTTGGACCAAGATCTATATCATAAATTCATAATTTCAGCCCGTTGTAGCATAGAGCCTGAAAAAATTGCGTTTTAAGTTCGAACCCAAGTCTTATAATAGCGCCCAAATTAATGATGATTTTTCAAAAATTAAACTTTTTCCAGATTTTGTGAATGATTTCGTTTTGGAACATGATTCTTATCACGAATTCAAAATTTCAGCCCGTTTGGTACAATAGAGCCAGAAAAAATCGTTTTAATGTTCGAACCCAAGTCTGAAAATAGTGCCAATACGAATAATGATATTTGCAGAAATACAAGTGTATGTAGATTTTGTGATTGATTTCGATTACGACCGTGATTCTGATCACAAATTCATAATTTAAGCCCGTTTGATACCATAGAGCATGAAAAAATTGTTTTTAAGTTCGAACCCAAGTCTTAAAAAAGGGCGGAAATAAATGATGATTTTGCAAAAAATTAAACTTTTTCCAAATTTTTGAATGATTTCGTTTTGGACCAAGATCCTTATCATAAATTCATAATTTCAGCCCTTTTGGTACCATGGAGCCTGAAAAAAATGCTTTTAAAGTTCGAACCCAAGTCTTATAATAGCGCCCAAATTAATAATGATTTTTAAAAAATTAAACTTTTTTCAGATTTTGAGAATGATTTCGTTATGTACCATGATTCTTATCAGAAATTCAAAATTTCAGCCCGTTTGATAGCATTGATACAGAAAAAATCGCTTTTAAAGTTCGAACCCAAGTCGGAAAATAGTGCACATAGGATTAGTGATTTTTGCAGAAATACAAGTGTAGGTAGGTTTTGTGATTGATTTCGTTTACGACCGTGATTCTGATCACAAATTCATAATTTCAGCACGTTTGGTACCATAAAGCATGAAAAAATTGTTAAGTTCGAACCCAAGTCTTATAAAAGCGCACAAATTAATGATGATTTTTCAAAAATTAAACTTTTTCCAAATTTTTGAATGATTTCGTTTTGGACCAAGATCTATATCATAAATTCATAATTTCAGCCCGTTTGGTACCATAGAGCCTGAAAAAATTGCTTTTTAAGTTCGAACCCAAGTCTTATAATAGCGACCAAATTAATGATGATTTTTCAAAAATTAATCTTTTTCCAGATTTTGAGAATGATTTCGTTATGGACCATGATTCTTATCACAAATTCAAAATTTCATCCCGTTTGGTAAGATAGAGCCTGCAAAAATTGCTTTTTAAGTTCGTACCCAAGTCTTATAATAGCGCCCAAATTAATGATGATTTTTAAAAAATTTAACTTTTTTCAGATTTTGAGAATGATTTCGTTTTGTACCACGATTCTTATCACAAATTCAAAATTTCAGCCCTTTTGGTACCATTGATACAGAAAAAATCGCTTTTAAAGTTCGAACCCAAGTCTGAAAATAGTGCTCATAGGATTAATGATTTTTGCCAAGTGTAGGTAGGTTTTGTGATTGATTTCGTTTACGACCGTGATTCTTATCACAAATTCATAATTTCAGCACGTTTGGTACCATAGAGCATGAAAAAATTGTTAAGTTCGAACCCAAGTCTTATAATAGCGCACAAATTAATGATGATTTTTCAAAAATTAAACTTTTTCCAAATTTTTGAATGATTTCGTTTTGGACGAAGATCTATATCATAAATTCATAATTTCAGCCCATTTGGTACCATAGAGCCTGAAAAAATTGCATATTAAGTTAGAACCCAAGTCTTATAATAGCGCCCAAATTAATGATGATTTTTCAAAAATTAATCTTTTTCCAGATTTTGAGAATGATTTCGTTATGGACCATGATTTTTATCACAAATTCAAAATTTCATCCCGTTTGGTAAGATAGAGCCTGCAAAAATTGCTTTTTAAGTTCGTACCCAAGTCTTATAATAGCGCCCAAATTAATGATGATTTTTCAAAAATTAAACTTTTTCCAGATTTTGTGAATGATTTCGTTTTGGAACATGATTCTTATCACAAATTCAAAATTTCAGCCCGTTTGGTACCATAGAGCCAGAAAAAATCGCTTTTAAAGTTCGAACCCAAGTCTGAAAATAGTGCCCATAGGAATAATGATATTTGCAGAAATACAAGTGTATGTAGATTTTGTGATTGATTTCGTTTACGATCGTGATTCTTATCACAAATTCATAATTTCAGCCCGTTTGGTAGCACAGAGCCTGAAAAAATTGCGTTTTAAGTTCGAACCCAAGTCTTATAATAGCGCCCAAATTAATGATGATTTGTCAAAAATTAAACTTTTTCCAGATTTTGTGAATGATTTCGTTTTGGAACATGATTCTTATCACGAATTCAAAATTTCAGCCCGTTTGGTACAATAGAGCCAGAAAAAATCGTTTTAATGTTCGAACCCAAGTCTGAAAATAGTGCCAATACGAATAATGATATTTGCAGAAATACAAGTGTATGAAGATTTTGTGATTGATTTCGATTACGACCGTGATTCTGATCACAAATTCATAATTTAAGCCCGTTTGATACCATAGAGCATGAAAAAATTGTTTTTAAGTTCGAACCCAAGTCTTATAAAAGGGCGGAAATAAGTGATGATTTTGCAAAAAATTAAACTTTTTCCAAATTTTTGAATGATTTCGTTTTGGACCAAGATCCTTATCATAAATTCATTATTTCAGCCCTTTTGGTACCATGGAGCCTGAAAAAAATGCTTTTAAAGTTCGAACCCAAGTCTTATAATAGCGCCCAAATTAATAATGATTTTTAAAAAATTAAACTTTTTTCAGATTTTGAGAATGATTTCGTTTTGTACCATGATTCTTATCACAAATTCAAAATTTCAGCCCGTTTGGTACCATTGATACAGAAAAAATCGCTTTTAAAGTTCGAACCCAAGTCTGAAAATAGTGCACATAGGATTAGTGATTTTTGCAGAAATACAAGTGTAGGTAGGTTTTGTGATTGATTTCGTTTACGACCGTGATTCTGATCACAAATTCATAATTTCAGCACGTTTGGTACCATAAAGCATCAAAAAATTGTTAAGTTCGAACCCAAGTCTTATAATAGCGCACAAATTAATGATGATTTTTCAAAAATTAAACTTTTTCCAAATTTTTGAATGATTTCGTTTGGGACCAAGATCTATATCATAAATTCATAATTTCAGTCCGTTTGGTACCATAGAGCCTGAAAAAATAGCTTTTTAAGTTCGAACCCAAGTCTTATAATAGCGAACTCATTAATGATGATTTTTCAAAAATTAATCTTTCTCCAGATTTTGAGAATGATTTCGTTATGGACCATGATTCTTATCACAAATTCAAAATTTCATCCCGTTTGGTAAGATAGAGCCTGCAAAAATTGCTTTTTAAGTTCGTACCCAAGTCTTATAATAGCGCCCAAATTAATGATGATTTTTCAAAAATTAAACTTTTTCCAGATTTTGTGAATGATTTCGTTTTGGAACATGATTCTTATCACAAATTCAAAATTTCAGCCCGTTTGGTACCATAGAGCCAGAAAAAATCGCTTTTAAAGTTCGAACCCAAGTCTGAAACTAGTGCCCATAGGAATAATGATATTTGCAGAAATACAAGTGTATGTAGATTTTGTGATTGATTTCGTTTACGATCGTGATTCTTATCACAAATTCATAATTTCAGCCCGTTTGGTAGCACAGAGCCTGAAAAAATTGCGTTTTAAGTTCGAACCCAAGTCTGAAAATAGTGCCCATAGGAATAATGATTTTTGCAGAAGTACAAGTGTAGGTAGGTTTTGTGATTGATTTCGTTTACGACCGTGATTCTGATCACAAATTCATAATTTCAGCACGTTTGGTACCATAGAGCATGAAAAAATTTTAAGTTCGAACCCAAGTCTTATAATAGCGCACAAATTAATGATGATTTTTCAAAAATTAAACTTATTCCAAATTTTTGAATGATTTCGTTTTGGACCAAGATCTATATCATAAATTCATAATTTCAGCCCGTTTGGTACCATAGAGCCAGAAAAAATCGCTTTAAAGTTCGAACCCAAGTCTGAAACTAGTGCCCATAGGAATAATGATATTTGCAGAAATACAAGTGTATGTAGATTTTGTGATTGATTTCGTTTACGATCGTGATTCTTATCACAAATTCATAATTTCAGCCCGTTTGGTAGCACAGAGCCTGAAAAAATTGCGTTTTAAGTTCGAACCCAAGTCTTATAATAGCGCCCAAATTAATGATGATTTGTCAAAAATTAAACTTTTTCCAGATTTTGTGAATGATTTCGTTTTGGAACATGATTCTTATCACAAATTCAAAATTTCAGCCCGTTTGGTACCATAGAGCCAGAAAAAATCGCTTTTAAAGTTCGAACCCAAGTCTGAAAATAGTGCCCATAGGAATAATGATATTTGCAGAAATACAAGTGTATGTAGATTTTGTGATTGATTTCGTTTACGATCGTGATTCTTATCACAAATTCATAATTTCAGCCCGTTTGGTAGCACAGAGCCTGAAAAAATTGCGTTTTAAGTTCGAACCCAAGTCTTATAATAGCGCCCAAATTAATGATGATTTGTCAAAAATTAAACTTTTTCCAGATTTTGTGAATGATTTCGTTTTGGAACATGATTCTTATCACAAATTCAAAATTTCAGCCCGTTTGGTACAATAGAGCCAGAAAAAATCGTTTTAATGTTCGAACCCAAGTCTGAAAATAGTGCCTATACGAAAAATGATATTTGCAGAAATACAAGTGTATGTAGATTTTGTGATTGATTTCGATTACGACCGTGATTCTGATCACAAATTAATAATTTAAGCCCGTTTGATACCATAGAGCATGAAAAAATTGTTTTTAAGTTCGAACCCAAGTCTTATAAAAGCGCGGAAATAAATGATGATTTTTCAAAAATTAAACTTAATAAGGATTATGTGACCGATTTCGTTTAAGACCATGGTTTTTATCACGGTTCCAATATTTAGGCCCGTTTGGTACTATAGAGCCTAAAAAAATCGCTTTTTAAAATTCGAACCCAAGTCCGAAACTAGTGCCCACAGAAATAATGATATTTGCAGAAATACAAGTGTATGTAGATTTTGTGATTGATTTCGTTTACGATCGTGATTCTTATAACAAATTCATAATTTCAGCACGTTTGGTACCATAGAGCATGAAAAAATTGTTAAGTTCGAACCCAAGTCGTATAATAGCGCACAAATTAATGATGATTTTTCAAAAATTAAACTTTTTCCAAATTTTTGAATGATTTCGTTTTGGACCAAGATCTATATCATAAATTCATAATTTCAGCCCGTTTGGTACCATAGAGCCTGAAAAAATCGCTTTTAAAATTCGAACCCAAGTCTGAAACTAGTGCCCATAAGAATAATGATATTCGCAGAAATACAGGTGTATGTATATTTTGTGATTGATGTCGTTTACGATCGTGATTCTTATCACAAATTCATAATTTCAGCCCGTTTGGTAACATAGAGCATGAAAAAATTGTTTTTAAGTTCGAACCCAAGTCTGAAAATAGTGCCCATAGGAATAATGATATTTGCAGAAATACAAGTGTTTGTAGATTTTGTGATTGATTTCGTTTACGATGGTGATTCTTATCACAAATTCATAATTTCAGCCCGTTGTAGCATAGAGCCTGAAAAAATTGCGTTTTAAGTTCGAACCCAAGTCTTATAATAGCGCCCAAATTAATGATGATTTTTCAAAAATTAAACTTTTTCCAGATTTTGTGAATGATTTCGTTTTGGAACATGATTCTTATCACGAATTCAAAATTTCAGCCCGTTTGGTACAATAGAGCCAGAAAAAATCGTTTTAATGTTCGAACCCAAGTCTGAAAATAGTGCCAATACGAATAATGATATTTGCAGAAATACAAGTGTATGTAGATTTTGTGATTGATTTCGATTACGACCGTGATTCTGATCACAAATTCATAATTTAAGCCCGTTTGATACCATAGAGCATGAAAAAATTGTTTTTAAGTTCGAACCCAAGTCTTAAAAAAGGGCGGAAATAAATGATGATTTTGCAAAAAATTAAACTTTTTCCAAATTTTTGAATGATTTCGTTTTGGACCAAGATCCTTATCATAAATTCATAATTTCAGCCCTTTTGGTACCATGGAGCCTGAAAAAAATGCTTTTAAAGTTCGAACCCAAGTCTTATAATAGCGCCCAAATTAATAATGATTTTTAAAAAATTAAACTTTTTTCAGATTTTGAGAATGATTTCGTTTTGTACCATGATTCTTATCACAAATTCAAAATTTCAGCCCGTTTGGTACCATTGATACAGAAAAAATCGCTTTTAAAGTTCGAACCCAAGTCGGAAAATAGTGCACATAGGATTAGTGATTTTTGCAGAAATACAAGTGTAGGTAGGTTTTGTGATTGATTTCGTTTACGACCGTGATTCTGATCACAAATTCATAATTTCAGCACGTTTGGTACCATAAAGCATGAAAAAATTGTTAAGTTCGAACCCAAGTCTTATAAAAGCGCACAAATTAATGATGATTTTTCAAAAATTAAACTTTTTCCAAATTTTTGAATGATTTCGTTTTGGACCAAGATCTATATCATAAATTCATAATTTCAGCCCGTTGTAGCATAGAGCCTGAAAAAATTGCGTTTTAAGTTCGAACCCAAGTCTTATAATAGCGCCCAAATTAATGATGATTTTTCAAAAATTAAACTTTTTCCAGATTTTGTGAATGATTTCGTTTTGGAACATGATTCTTATCACGAATTCAAAATTTCAGCCCGTTTGGTACAATAGAGCCAGAAAAAATCGTTTTAATGTTCGAACCCAAGTCTGAAAATAGTGCCAATACGAATAATGATATTTGCAGAAATACAAGTGTATGTAGATTTTGTGATTGATTTCGATTACGACCGTGATTCTGATCACAAATTCATAATTTAAGCCCGTTTGATACCATAGAGCATGAAAAAATTGTTTTTAAGTTCGAACCCAAGTCTTAAAAAAGGGCGGAAATAAATGATGATTTTGCAAAAAATTAAACTTTTTCCAAATTTTTGAATGATTTCGTTTTGGACCAAGATCCTTATCATAAATTCATAATTTCAGCCCTTTTGGTACCATGGAGCCTGAAAAAAATGCTTTTAAAGTTCGAACCCAAGTCTTATAATAGCGCCCAAATTAATAATGATTTTTAAAAAATTAAACTTTTTTCAGATTTTGAGAATGATTTCGTTTTGTACCATGATTCTTATCACAAATTCAAAATTTCAGCCCGTTTGGTACCATTGATACAGAAAAAATCGCTTTTAAAGTTCGAACCCAAGTCGGAAAATAGTGCACATAGGATTAGTGATTTTTGCAGAAATACAAGTGTAGGTAGGTTTTGTGATTGATTTCGTTTACGACCGTGATTCTGATCACAAATTCATAATTTCAGCACGTTTGGTACCATAAAGCATGAAAAAATTGTTAAGTTCGAACCCAAGTCTTATAAAAGCGCACAAATTAATGATGATTTTTCAAAAATTAAACTTTTTCCAAATTTTTGAATGATTTCGTTTTGGACCAAGATCTATATCATAAATTCATAATTTCAGCCCGTTTGGTACCATAGAGCCTGAAAAAATTGCTTTTTAAGTTCGAACCCAAGTCTTATAATAGCGACCAAATTAATGATGATTTTTCAAAAATTAATCTTTTTCCAGATTTTGAGAATAATTTCGTTATGGACCATGATTCTTATCACAAATTCAAAATTTCATCCCGTTTGGTAAGATAGAGCCTGCAAAAATTGCTTTTTAAGTTCGTACCCAAGTCTTATAATAGCGCCCAAATTAATGATGATTTTTAAAAAATTTAACTTTTTTCAGATTTTGAGAATGATTTCGTTTTGTACCACGATTCTTATCACAAATTCAAAATTTCAGCCCGTTTGGTACCATTGATACAGAAAAAATCGCTTTTAAAGTTCGAACCCAAGTCTGAAAATAGTGCTCATAGGATTAATGATTTTTGCCAAGTGTAGGTAGGTTTTGTGATTGATTTCGTTTACGACCGTGATTCTTATCACAAATTCATAATTTCAGCACGTTTGGTACCATAGAGCATGAAAAAATTGTTAAGTTCGAACCCAAGTCTTATAATAGCGCACAAATTAATGATGATTTTTCAAAAATTAAACTTTTTCCAAATTTTTGAATGATTTCGTTTTGGACGAAGATCTATATCATAAATTCATAATTTCAGCCCATTTGGTACCATAGAGCCTGAAAAAATTGCATATTAAGTTAGAACCCAAGTCTTATAATAGCGCCCAAATTAATGATGATTTTTCAAAAATTAATCTTTTTCCAGATTTTGAGAATGATTTCGTTATGGACCATGATTTTTATCACAAATTCAAAATTTCATCCCGTTTGGTAAGATAGAGCCTGCAAAAATTGCTTTTTAAGTTCGTACCCAAGTCTTATAATAGCGCCCAAATTAATGATGATTTTTCAAAAATTAAACTTTTTCCAGATTTTGTGAATGATTTCGTTTTGGAACATGATTCTTATCACAAATTCAAAATTTCAGCCCGTTTGGTACCATAGAGCCAGAAAAAATCGCTTTTAAAGTTCGAACCCAAGTCTGAAAATAGTGCCCATAGGAATAATGATATTTGCAGAAATACAAGTGTATGTAGATTTTGTGATTGATTTCGTTTACGATCGTGATTCTTATCACAAATTCATAATTTCAGCCCGTTTGGTAGCACAGAGCCTGAAAAAATTGCGTTTTAAGTTCGAACCCAAGTCTTATAATAGCGCCCAAATTAATGATGATTTGTCAAAAATTAAACTTTTTCCAGATTTTGTGAATGATTTCGTTTTGGAACATGATTCTTATCACAAATTCAAAATTTCAGCCCGTTTGGTACAATAGAGCCAGAAAAAATCGTTTTAATGTTCGAACCCAAGTCTGAAAATAGTGCCTATACGAAAAATGATATTTGCAGAAATACAAGTGTATGTAGATTTTGTGATTGATTTCGATTACGACCGTGATTCTGATCACAAATTCATAATTTAAGCCCGTTTGATACCATAGAGCATGAAAAAATTGTTTTTAAGTTCGAACCCAAGTCTTATAAAAGCGCGGAAATAAATGATGATTTTTCAAAAATTAAACTTAATAAGGATTATGTGACCGATTTCGTTTAAGACCATGGTTTTTATCACGGTTCCAATATTTAGGCCCGTTTGGTACTATAGAGCCTAAAAAAATCGCTTTTTAAAATTCGAACCCAAGTCCGAAACTAGTGCCCACAGGAATAATGATATTTGCAGAAATACAAGTGTATGTAGATTTTGTGATTGATTTCGTTTACGATCGTGATTCTTATAACAAATTCATAATTTCAGCCCGTTTGGTACCAAAGAGCATGAAAAAATTGTTAAGTTCGAACCCAAGTCTTATAAAAGCGCGCAAATAAATGATGATTTTTCAAAAATTAAACTTTTTCCAAATTTTTGAATGATTTCGTTTTGGACCAAGATCCTTATCATAAATTCATAATTTCAGCCCTTTTGGTACCATAGAGCCTGCAAAAATTGCTTTTTAAGTTCGTACCCAAGTCTTATAATAGCGCCCAAATTAATGATGATTTTTAAAAAATTAAACTTTTTTCAGATTTTGAGAATGATTTCGTTATGTACCATGATTCTTATCAGAAATTCAAAATTTCAGCCCGTTTGATAGCATTGATACAGAAAAAATCGCTTTTAAAGTTCGAACCCAAGTCTGAAAATAGTGCCCATAGGATTAATGATTTTTGCAGAAATACAAGTGTAGGTAGGTTTTGTGATTGATTTCGTTTACGACCGTGATTCTGATCACAAATTCATAATTTCAGCACGTTTGGTACCATAGAGCATAAAAAAATTGTTAAGTTCGAACCCAAGTCGTATAATAGCGCACAAATTAATGATGATTTTTCAAAAATTAAACTTTTTCCAAATTTTTGAATGATTTCGTTTTGGACCAAGATCTATATCATAAATTCATAATTTCAGCCCGTTTGGTACCATAGAGCCTGAAAAAATTGCTTTTTAAGTTCGAACCCAAGTCTTATAATAGCGACCAAATTAATGATGATTTTTCAAAAATTAATCTTTTTCCAGATTTTGAGAATGATTTCGTTATGGACCATGATTCTTATCACAAATTCAAAATTTCATCCCGTTTGGTAAGATAGAGCCTGCAAAAATTATTTTTAAGTTCGTACCCAAGTCTTATAATAGCGCCCAAATTAATGATGATTTTTAAAAAATTTAACTTTTTTCAGATTTTGAGAATGATTTCGTTTTGTACCACGATTCTTATCACAAATTCAAAATTTCAGCCCGTTTGGTACCATTGATACAGAAAAAATCGCTTTTAAAGTTCGAACCCAAGTCTGAAAATAGTGCTCATAGGATTAATGATTTTTGCCAAGTGTAGGTAGGTTTTGTGATTGATTTCGTTTACGACCGTGATTCTTATCACAAATTCATAATTTCAGCACGTTTGGTACCATAGAGCATGAAAAAATTGTTAAGTTCGAACCCAAGTCTTATAATAGCGCACAAATTAATGATGATTTTTCAAAAATTAAACTTTTTCCAAATTTTTGAATGATTTCGTTTTGGACGAAGATCTATATCATAAATTCATAATTTCAGCCCATTTGGTACCATAGAGCCTGAAAAAATTGCATATTAAGTTAGAACCCAAGTCTTATAATAGCGCCCAAATTAATGATGATTTTTCAAAAATTAATCTTTTTCCAGATTTTGAGAATGATTTCGTTATGGACCATGATTTTTATCACAAATTCAAAATTTCATCCCGTTTGGTAAGATAGAGCCTGCAAAAATTGCTTTTTAAGTTCGTACCCAAGTCTTATAATAGCGCCAAAATTAATGATGATTTTTCAAAAAATAAACTTTTTCCAAATTTTTGAATGATTTCGTTTTGGACCAAGATTCTTATCATATATTCATAATTTCAGCCCGTTTGGTACCATAAAGCCTGAAAAAATTGCTTTTAAGGTTCGAACCCAAGTCCTATAATAGCGCCCAAATTAATGATGATTTTTCAAAAATTAAATTTTTTCCCAGATTTTGAGAATGATTTCGTTTTGGACCATGATTGTTATCACAAATTCATAATTTCAGCCCGTTTGGTACCATAGAGCCAGAAAAAATCGCTTTTAAAGTTCGAACCCAAGTCTGAAAATAGTGCCAATAGGAATAATGATTTTTGCAGAAGTACAAGTGTAGGTAGGTTTTGTGATTGATTTCGTTTACGACCGTGATTCTGATCACAAATTCATAATTTCAGCACGTTTGGTACCATAGAGCATGAAAAAATTGTTAAGTTCGAACCCAAGTCGTATAATAGCGCACAAATTAATGATGATTTTTCAAAAATTAAACTTTTTCCAAATTTTTGAATGATTTCGTTTTGGACCAAGATCTATATCATAAATTCATAATTTCAGCCCGTTTGGTACCATAGAGCCTGAAAAAATCGCTTTTAAAATTCGAACCCAAGTCTGAAACTAGTGCCCATAAGAATAATGATATTCGCAGAAATACAGGTGTATGTAGATTTTGTGATTGATGTCGTTTACGATCGTGATTCTTATCACAAATTCATAATTTCAGCCCGTTTGGTAACATAGAGCATGAAAAAATTGTTTTTATGTTCGAACCCAAGTCTGAAAATAGTGCCCATAGGAATAATGATATTTGCAGAAATACAAGTGTATGTAGATTTTGTGATTGATTTCGTTTACGATGGTGATTCTTATCACAAATTCATAATTTCAGCCCGTTGTAGCATAGAGCCTGAAAAAATTGCGTTTTAAGTTCGAACCCAAGTCTTATAATAGCGCCCAAATTAATGATGATTTTTCAAAAATTAAACTTTTTCCAGATTTTGTGAATGATTTCGTTTTGGAACATGATTCTTATCACGAATTCAAAATTTCAGCCCGTTTGGTACAATAGAGCCAGAAAAAATCGTTTTAATGTTCGAACCCAAGTCTGAAAATAGTGCCAATACGAATAATGATATTTGCAGAAATACAAGTGTATGAAGATTTTGTGATTGATTTCGATTACGACCGTGATTCTGATCACAAATTCATAATTTAAGCCCGTTTGATACCATAGAGCATGAAAAAATTGTTTTTAAGTTCGAACCCAAGTCTTATAAAAGGGCGGAAATAAGTGATGATTTTGCAAAAAATTAAACTTTTTCCAAATTTTTGAATGATTTCGTTTTGGACCAAGATCCTTATCATAAATTCATAATTTCAGCCCTTTTGGTACCATGGAGCCTGAAAAAAATGCTTTTAAAGTTCGAACCCAAGTCTTATAATAGCGCCCAAATTAATAATGATTTTTAAAAAATTAAACTTTTTTCAGATTTTGAGAATGATTTCGTTTTGTACCATGATTCTTATCACAAATTCAAAATTTCAGCCCGTTTGGTACCATTGATACAGAAAAAATCGCTTTTAAAGTTCGAACCCAAGTCTGAAAATAGTGCACATAGGATTAGTGATTTTTGCAGAAATACAAGTGTAGGTAGGTTTTGTGATTGATTTCGTTTACGACCGTGATTCTGATCACAAATTCATAATTTCAGCACGTTTGGTACCATAAAGCATGAAAAAATTGTTAAGTTCGAACCCAAGTCTTATAATAGCGCACAAATTAATGATGATTTTTCAAAAATTAAACTTTTTCCAAATTTTTGAATGATTTCGTTTTGGACCAAGATCTATATCATAAATTCATAATTTCAGCCCGTTTGGTACCATAGAGCCTGAAAAAATTGCTTTTTAAGTTCGAACCCAAGTCTTATAATAGCGACCAAATTAATGATGATTTTTCAAAAATTAATCTTTTTCCAGATTTTGAGAATGATTTCGTTATGGACCATGATTCTTATCACAAATTCAAAATTTCATCCCGTTTGGTAAGATAGAGCCTGCAAAAATTGCTTTTTAAGTTCGTACCCAAGTCTTATAATAGCGCCCAAATTAATGATGATTTTTAAAAAATTAAACTTTTTTCAGATTTTGAGAATGATTTCGTTTTGTACCACGATTCTTATCACAAATTCAAAATTTCAGCCCGTTTGGTACCATTGATACAGAAAAAATCGCTTTTAAAGTTCGAACCCAAGTCTGAAAATAGTGCTCATAGGATTAATGATTTTTGCCAAGTGTAGGTAGGTTTTGTGATTGATTTCGTTTACGACCGTGATTCTTATCACAAATTCATAATTTCAGCACGTTTGGTACCATAGAGCATGAAAAAATTGTTAAGTTCGAACCCAAGTCTTATAATAGCGCACAAATTAATGATGATTTTTCAAAAATTAAACTTTTTCCAAATTTTTGAATGATTTCGTTTTGGACCAAGATCTATATCATAAATTCATAATTTCAGCCCATTTGGTACCATAGAGCCTGAAAAAATTGCATATTAAGTTAGAACCCAAGTCTTATAATAGCGCCCAAATTAATGATGATTTTTCAAAAATTAATCTTTTTCCAGATTTTGAGAATGATTTCGTTATGGACCATGATTTTTATCACAAATTCAAAATTTCATCCCGTTTGGTAAGATAGAGCCTGCAAAAATTGCTTTTTAAGTTCGTACCCAAGTCTTATAATAGCGCCCAAATTAATGATGATTTTTCAAAAAATAAACTTTTTCCAAATTTTTGAATGATTTCGTTTTGGACCAAGATTCTTATCATATATCCATAATTTCAGCCCGTTTGGTACCATAAAGCCTGAAAAAATTGCTTTTAAGGTTCGAACCCAAGTCCTATAATAGCGCCCAAATTAATGATGATTTTTCAAAAATTAAATTTTTTCCCAGATTTTGCGAATGATTTCGTTTTGGACCATGATTGTTATCACAAATTCATAATTTCAGCCCGTTTGGTACCATAGAGCCAGAAAAAATCGCTTTTAAAGTTCGAACCCAAGTCTGAAAATAGTGCCCATAGGAATAATGATTTTTGCAGAAGTACAAGTGTAGGTAGGTTTTGTGATTGATTTCGTTTACGACCGTGATTCTGATCACAAATTCATAATTTCAGCCCGTTTGGTACCAAAAAGCCTGCAAAAATTGCTTTTTAAGTTCGAACCCAAGTCTTATAAAAGCGCGGAAATAAATGATGATTTTTCAATAATTAAACTTAATAAAGATTATGTGACCGATTTCGTTTAAGACCATGGTTTTTATCACGGTTCCAATATTTAGGCCCATTTGGTACTATAGAGCCTAAAAAAATCGCTTTTAAAATTCGAACCCAAGTCTGAAACTAGTGCCCATAGGAATAATGTTATTTGCAGAAATACAAGTGTATGTAGATTTTGTGATTGATTTCGTTTACGATCGTGATTCTTATAACAAATTCATAATTTCAGCCCGTTTGGTACCATAGAGCATGAAAAAATTGTTAAGTTCGAACCCAAGTCTTATAAAAGCGCGCAAATAAATGATGATTTTTTAAAAATTAAACTTTTTCCAAATTTTTGAATGATTTCGTTTTGGACCAAGATCCTTATCATAAATTCATAATTTCAGCCCTTTTGGTACCATAGAGCCTGCGAAAATTGCTTTTTAAGTTCGTACTGTTGTGATCCCACTTTTGACACTGATGTTGTTGATGTCGAGCTAAGTGAGATCTAGTTTTTAGCTCCTTCTTCAAATATCTCCTGATATTTGTTAGATGTGAAGAGGCTGCTTTTTGGGATGTGATACACAATAAGTAAGTACTTTAAAAGATGTAATCAAGTTTATTGAATTTACAACAGTTTACAATTGACAAGTTTCAAAGTTACAATGGTTATGGTATAACAGTGAAAAGGCGAATGACAATGATTTGTGATTTGTATGGCTTATATACTATTCAGTTTTATTACGTGTCACAATATCATTGAATATTTGTGGTGCAAATATAATAATATAATATTTTACTGGGATGTGGTTTTATAGTCATATCCTTTAAGTAGCTTAACTGCGTAGTTATTTAATTAGATCATCATTGATAATACATATTACGCATTATTAGGTAAGCTAGGTACATTAGTATGTTGGGGTACATAACACCTCCCCTCTAGAATGGAAACTATTAGTTTTTTAATCAAAAATAGTTGTAATTATATTCTTAAGGTTTACACCTTAATCTGCAGGTTGTCATCTGAATGATGAGTCTTTTATTTGCATATTTACAGCTTTCTAATGCTGGTTTATAATTTTTCTTTATGACATTTTCAGTTGTTCCTGTATAATTATCCTCAGTAATCATATTTACATTTTGAATATTAGCAGTTTTGTTTACATAATTGGTTTCATATTCTAAAATTTCAGTTACATTTTGTTTTTTATAAGCAATATTTTTCAAATAAGATAAATTGTCTGACATAACATTTGTATAATACATACTATTAATATGGCCATTTTCTTCGTTACATTTTATTTTTTATAAGATTTGAATTTTAAAAATGATTATATCTTTTTAGTTAAATAATTATTTTCTATAAAATAAGAAAATTATTTGTATAAAGTAGAATGATTAATTTCTAAATAGTAGAATAATTAATTTTGTATGAAGTAGAATAATTAATTTCTAAATAGTAGAATAATTAATTTTGTATGAAGTATTATAATTAATTTCTAAATAGTAGAATAATTAATTTTGTATGAAGTAGAATAATTAATTTCTAAATAGTAGAATAATTAATTTTGTATGAAGTATTATAATTAATTTCTAAATAGTAGAATAATTAATTTTTATAAAGTTTTTACATAATGAATGAATTCATTTAATGTGTTTCATATGTATTTCATATATCATATGAATTATTATATTGTCAGTGGTTCCGGTTGCCAAAGACTTAAATATTCCGAACAATACTCGAAGTTTCAAATGAGTATAGTCTCAATACTTGGTTTTACATGTCGGTAAAATATTTTAAAAGAATCAACTCTAGAGATTTTATAATGATTCACGATTGTTTTTATTTACAATCATAATACATACTCTTGTGGTATAGTATTTTTTAGGAATAAGAAGCCTTTTAATTTTCATCCTTTTTATAATTTAGATAGGATTATTTTTTCCATATCTTTAAATACAATAATTTTGTATTATTGCACAATAATATGTTTTACAATTTTTAACATATTTTATATTGATAAGCCTTTTGAATACTCTAAGGTATTTTATTATACATAATGGCTTTCAAAATAGAAAAATACATACATCCAATAAACATGGTAAATTAGTACGTTTTACAATTTCTGTTAGTAATGTTTATAATATTTATCATTACCTAAGATTGGTTATAATATTACGAGTGTACATTTTGAACAGTGGTAGACTGAGAGTTTTATTTTATTTTTAATTTTTATTCAATTAAATTTTTATTTTAAATTTGAAATTTGAAATTATTATTATTTTTATTTTTATTTTTATTTTACGTAAAAGTATTTTCTCTCAAAACCATTGGTTTTGTAAGTCTTTCCGAAGCTATTGGTATATTTTCCTCAGAAGTACTTATGTCTACACTTTCTCTGTTATTTCTTAGACTGTTAAATGAAAGAGCTGGATGGGTCCTCGTAGTTCGAGTTGTATTACATTGATTGTATATTTTTAAACAAATTCCATCTTGACTACAGCAATTTCTTTTCGTCCTTTTATATATTCGGTAAGACATATAAGTCACGATTATTCCGATTAATAAGTACATTGTTGTACCAAAGTAACTCGAATATTTAACGATATGACTCTCATTCTTTATTTGATGGAGTTCTTTATCAAATTGCCCTAATTTATAGGTTGCTAATTTTAATTCATCTAAGTTTATATTAGTTATCGCGATAGGAGTTAATTGTGGTAAAGTTTGATTATATTTTTTCTTGTTACAGCAGTCGTCCTGAATTATGTTAAGGTCGATCTGTGGTAAGGTAATGTTTGTGGTTACATCATTTTCTGCCGTGATTTGGTAGTATTTTGTATATGCTTTACATCCTTTGTCTAAGGTCAGTATTCCTGTTCCTAGTAATTCGTGTTCTGTGAACTGTTTGTCGGTACAATCAATAGTTAGTCTGGTTTTATTAGATTGTACATATACCCATCTGTTATTAGTGAGTTTATGCCAGATATTGATTTTTCCATAGATTGTTTTAGTTTGACAGTCGTTAGGTATTTTAGATAGACTGTTCGCTAAGATTTTTGATTCGCAAATAGCATTATCTTCGGTTGAGTAAACGTTTTCTTCTTTGCATATGTATTGCCGGTTGATAATCGGTTTACATTTATCAATGTTGTTAAATCTTATGTAGGTCAATTTTGATTTTGTTATTCCAACATAATTAAATTCATTTTGAATAAGTGAAAATACTTCTGGATTTTTGGGGTTGTGTGGAATTGGTAGAGGTATAACTTTGTATAGGGTATACTCTTGTATCTGTGTTAACGGAATCGAGATAATGAATATAACTCGATTATTCATATAATATGAAGTCAATGTTGCGGTTTCTATTATAATGTGTATATTATTAAGTGTCAAGGGAGTTGGTAATTGTCTTCCCTGTGTTAGATACTTAATGTTATCATTTAATTCCTTATATATCCTTGTAGGTGTTATTAACCCTGGATAAAGTATGTTGCTTTTGCTGAACATAATAGAGTTTATTATATTTTCCACTCTTAATTTTAAGTTCGCTGTCACATCTCGTAACAAATTTATTTGACTGATTAGAACAATGTTTGCATTTACTCTTTCATTGATTTCTTGAGCGTTCTTTAGGAAATCTTGTATTTTTGCTAGATTTCTATTCAATAACAGTTCGTTTGTATTGAATTTATTAACAGTATCGTTGAAGTTAATAATAGTTGATTTCACTATTTGAGTTTGATCTATTAGTAGAGACGTTATATGGTTGTCGTCTTTAATAACTTTTGAGATCGCATCATCGTAGTATGTAGCATCTTCAGAGTCTAATGTTCCAAATAGGGTTTTAAATACATGTCCAATTCCATCAAACCATCCTCGTTTTACTCGTAATTTTTCTTCATTTGAATTCCGAATTAAGTGAGTTATTGCGTCTAGTTTTACTTCGATGTCGTTCAGTTCCGAATTAATAGATGCAAGTGATGTTTTGCAGTGATTTTCCAAATCATGTGATGTCATTTTTATACACGCAGTGTTGGTTCTTTCATATACTTCCATGATTTTTATATGATGAGGTATCAATTTAGAAGTATCTTGGAATGTTACCAAGGTCCAATAGTCACTGTATATTTTTAATGTTCCTAATGTATCATATAATAATCCACTACCATTTTTAATTATATCGATATGGTTGCCTTGACTCGACGCTATGAGTAACGTGACAATCCATCTGAAAGAAATGAATTATTTATTTTTATAATATGGTTTTATCTCGTTCACGTGATATTTTATGAATTTTTTATTTATTTTTAAGGTTACGTTCACGGGAGAGTTTAATTTTATTATTTCATACGGTCCTTTAAAGGTTGAGGAGAGAGCTTTTCGTAATCTCAAATGTTGTTTGAGTAGTACGAGGTCTCCTAATTTGTATTGATGTTCATAAGCATGTGCATCATGACGTTCTTTTGAATTTTCTTTCGATTTTTCTATATGTTCTCTCGCCACTTGATGTGTTTGTGAGAGTTTGTACTTAAGGGTTGACAAATAATCGTTGTACGTGGGGGTTTCATTTCTAATTGAATTATTGGGGATTACCGGTTTCTTCCCGAATACTAATTCGTAAGGGGTGAACTTCGTTGTAGAGTGAATATTTGAATTATAGCTAATCATTGCGAGATTTAAATATTTATCCCAATTGGTATGATCTTGATTCACATAATGTTTAAGGTAATCTTTCAAAGTTGCATGGCTCCTCTCTAGGGCTCCATTAGTCATAGGATGATAGGGTGTTGAAGTCCTATGTTTTGCATTTAATAATTTAGTCACTTGAGTAAAAAGTGATGACACAAAATTTTGTCCTTGATCTGTCAATATGGCTTTTGGTATACCAAAACATGAGACAAAAGTTATGAAGTTATTGGCTGTTTCTTCTGCAGTTGCATTTTTAATTGCATATGCTTGACTGAATTTGGTCAAGTCATCTTGAAATGTAAGTATGAATTTATTTCCATCTTTAGTTTCAGGTAACGGACCTGCTACATCTAGAGCTAGCCTTTCAAAAGGTTCTCTGGAAGTTGATGTTATGATCATGGGTGCCGTATTATTTTTCCTGTAAGTCTTGTTCATTTGACATTGAGAACAATTCTTAATATAATCTTCAATAGATTTTTTCATATTTTTCCAGGTGTATTGGTTCCTAATGCGATTATGCATTTTGTGGAATCCTAAATGTCCTGCTAATGGTGAGTCATGATTCTCAAAGAGTATTCTAGGGATATCATTGACTTCAGCATTCTTGATTTTATTCCTGTAGATATTAATTATTATATCTGATTTATGGAATATGTATGATAATATTTGTTTTAGCTTATCATAATTTATGTGGTTAAATGAATCATTAAAGTCCGATATTGAAAACTCTTTTATTTTCTTACTTATCAATTTGGTTTTCAAATTTTTTAAAGCGATAAATACATCCGGGTATGATGGTTTATCATAGTGGTTTACTTTTATAAATATATGGTAGTAAGTTTTAGTTTTTCCTTTTGTGGTTTCCGTCTGATAAAGTTCGTGATCGCTTATCTTGAATATTTCGGCTTCGTTAGATTGATAAACAATGTCGGTACAATACGGTACACAGTCATCAAGGTCAATTGATGTAGGATATGCAACGTGTTTATCGTTTGTTTTTAATAAGTTATCGTCATACTCATTAATTATTACATCATCTAAAACTAATTCTTTCTGTTTTTCTAAAAAGGTTTTGTATGTCATATCTAATTTAGTTGAAAATGCGTTTACTGGTATACGTGATAGACAATCAGCGTTGGAATTTAATTTTCCTGGTTTATATTGAATTTCATATGAATATTCTTCTAGTTTCAATCTCCATCTAACTAGTTTTGAACCTGGATCTTTCGCATTAAATAACCAAGTCAATGGCTTGTGGTCAGTTATTATAGTGAATGTTCTTCCATAGATATAAGGTCTAAAGTGATTCACTGACCATACTATAGCTAGTAGTTCCTTTTCTGTTGTATTGTAATTTCCTTCTGCGGAATTCAGTGTTCTAGATGCGTAACAAATGGGTAAATCTTTTCCGATTTCTCCCTGGGAAAGTATCGCTCCGATTGCGTAGTTAGAGGCATCTGTTGTCAATACAAATGGTTTAGAAAAGTCTGGGTACTGTAATATAGGTGCTGTTATCAATTTATTTTTTAAATTTTCAAACGCGTTTTGTTGATTTTCTGTCCAGTCAAAATTAATGTCTTTCTTTAAAAGTGATGTTAAAGGTTTAGAAATTTTTGCAAAGTCGTCAATAAATTTCCTATAGTATCCTACCAGTCCTAAGAATTGTTTAATTTCTTTGGGGTTTTTCGGTGCTGGGAATTCTGAGACTGATTTGATTTTATCAGGGTTTGGACTTACTCCTTTATCAGTGATTATATGTCCAAGATAGGCAACTTCTTTTTTTAGAAATTCGCATTTATCTGGTTGAATTTTCAAGTTGTATTCTCTTAATTTTGAGAATATCGTTTTTAGTTTTTTATCATGATCTTCTAAAGAATTGGCATATATAACAATATCATCTAGATATACAAAGCAATTTACTCCTTGTAGGCCTGCTAATACAGTGTCCATAAGTCGCTGAAACGTTGCAGGACTATTTTTTAACCCAAAAGGCATCCTTTCATATTGATAGTGACCTGATGGGACAGTAAATGCTGTTTTATCACTGTCTTTTTCTTCCATCTTTATTTGAAAGAATCCGTTAGCTAGATCTAATACTGAAAAGTATTTCGATCTTCCTAGTTGATCTAATATTTCATTTATATTTGGCAAGGGGTATGCGTCACCCACTGTGACGTCATTCAACTTTCTGTAATCAATGACTATTCTCCACTTCTTTTCATTACTTGCGTCCAATTTTTTTGGGACCACCCATATAGGTGATGAATAAGGACTATTAGAAGGTTTAATTATCTTTTGTTTCAACATTTTATCAATTTGTCGGTTAACCTCTTGTTTATGTATTTCTGGATAACGATAAGTTTTTGTAAATATTGGAACGTTACTTGTGGTGGTGATTTTATGTTTAATCGCGGTTGTTGCGGTTAAATCGTCGCCTTCCATGTAGAATATATCAGCGTATTCTTCACATGTTTTAATTAGAATTTTTAATTCTTCATTATTTAGGTGATTTGTTCTGATAAGTTTTTTTACTGAATCTACACGTCCAAAGTTCGTATTTATTTGTTTAGTCATAGTATAAATAGATTGTGGTAGGTCGAATGGGGAAAGTGTAATTTCCAGCATATGAATCTTCACAGTTTTTTCCGTTGTATTTAATATCGATATCAATGCTCTTCCATCTTCGTCTACATTAGTGAGTGTGTTAGAAATTTTCACTCCTTTAATTACTTCAAAGTCTAGCAAAATGCCTTCTTTGATATCTCTATTTTTAACTTTAACTTTGAGAAATGTCTCTGATCTTGGTTGAAGCGTGTACAGAACAATTCTGTTATGCATGTCGATTATTATTTTATTTAAAAGAATTAATTGGTTTGTTTCATAATTTATCTTTGTTTTATTTTTAGTTAGGAAGTCGTTTCCTATTATCCCGTCGTATTCTATGTTAATGTTAGATATAACGTGAAAAATGTGATTTATTTTTTCGTGAAATTTAAGTTCAATAGTTCCGTCAGTTTCACAAGTGGATTCAGTTTCTCCGATTCCTTGAATTTTTAGTTTATTATTTATGTTTATTTCGCGAATACTATTTTTATCGAGAATATCTCTTTTTATGAGCGATATTGCTGCGCCTGTGTCTATTAAGAGACTACATTTTTTATTATTATTACCAAAAGGTATTTTAACATATGGAAGATTTAATAGTCTTTCTCTGTTAATTTTTACAACACATATTTTATAGCACATATCATAACCATCTTGTACATAGGGTTTAGTAGTGTTAGTTACAATAGTTGATTTGGCATCGGCCATGTTCTCTATTCCAACGTCGCGATGCATGACGTGGATCCGTACGCGTTTAAATGATTAATTGCATGAGAAGTAGAGGGTGTTCCTCTTTTAAAGTTTATCCTTTTACTTGGATCTTTCAAAAAACAGTTATCTACCAGATGTCCTTTCTTTTTACAGAATGTACATTCGGGCAAGTTAAGGTTTTTCCTTTTATCAAATGTTTTATTGCGTGGTACAAAGTTGTACACTTTGTTAGGATTTTTATTGTTATTTTTTCGATAACAATTCTCACTTATGTGTCCATCCTTATTGCAATGATAACAATGTTTTAAATTTAATTTTTTAGTACTATTTAAAAGTGAAGTTAATCGTTCTTCTTCAAGCGCTATTTGAAAAGCATCATTTAAATTAGTAGGCATGCGTGCCCTTAAATGTTCAGAAATTTTTGTATTTATTCCAATAATGAATGTTTGTAAAGCCAAGTCATTTGTACTGGCGTATCTTCCTTCTAATTCGTTTCGATTTATGGTCGAGTGATTGATGGAAGTTTTTAATTTTTTTACACATGTTTCTATTCTAAACATATAAGTAGAAATATCTTCTCCATTTTTCTGTTTGCAATTTTGTAATTCAATTAATAAGTGCGTTTGACTTTTCGATTCTCCGAAATTAGTTTTTAAGAAATCTTTTAGTTGATCAAAATTTTCAATAACTTTATTAGAACATGCCGTTTGTGCCTTATCTGTTAATTGTGATAATATATAAAAGAGTAAAAGCTGTTTTTGGTTTTCATTGACCAATTGAATAGCTCTTTCACAGTTTAGTAAGAATGGTATTAGCTTGTCCCTATTTCCATCAAATGGGGATATAAATTTCATTAATATTGCTAAACTTGCTTCCTTCCCCTTTACAGCGGAGTCGGCTTCCATTTTGTTTACTTTGAAAAATTAGAGAAAAGTATTTCTTCTCTTTTTTCTTGTTTTTTTTGATTCAAACAATTTATGTTTAAATATCACAATTATGTTGCTGTTGTTAAGATGTTTTCGTTCTTCTGATGTTGGATTTTTAAGCAGTTCGATTGAAGTATTCTAGTCTGCGGACATCGTCTTTTCAATTTGTACTCGTCAATTTGTAAAATAGTAACTTACAGTTGTGTAGTTGTCTGCATTCCGAGGAGTTGTCTTGGAGGGGTGATCGGTCTCTCCTAAGTAGCTCTCGTAACAGGTTCTTTTGCAGATTGGGTCTCGATGACTTCGATTCAAGGGCTGCAACGTGTAGCTGTGGTCCTCTTGAAATCGTCTGCTTCGATTTGAAGGTTATCTGGAGTCCCAGTAGAAAATGTGACTTCAGTTAGTTGTCTTCAGGTAATCGATGATTTTTGATATCACAATCCCACTTCTGACACCAATGTTGTGATCCCACTTTTGACACTGATGTTGTTGATGTCGAGCTAAGTGAGATCTAGTTTTTAGCTCCTTCTTCAAATATCTCCTGATATTTGTTAGATGTGAAGAGGCTGCTTTTTGGGATGTGATACACAATAAGTAAGTACTTTAAAAGATGTAATCAAGTTTATTGAATTTACAACAGTTTACAATTGACAAGTTTCAAAGTTACAATGGTTATGGTATAACAGTGAAAAGGCGAATGACAATGATTTGTGATTTGTATGGCTTATATACTATTCAGTTTTATTACGTGTCACAATATCATTGAATATTTGTGGTGCAAATATAATAATATAATATTTTACTGGGATGTGGTTTTATAGTCATATCCTTTAAGTAGCTTAACTGCGTAGTTATTTAATTAGATCATCATTGATAATACATATTACGCATTATTAGGTAAGCTAGGTACATTAGTATGTTGGGGTACATAACAGTACCCAAGTCTTATAATAGCGCCCAAATTAATGATGATTTTTAAAAAATTAATCTTTTTTCAGATTTTGACAATTATTTCGTTTTGTACCATGATTCTTATCACAAATTCAAAATTTCAGCCCGTTTGGTACCATTGATACAGAAAAATCGCTTTTAAAGTTCGAACCCAAGTCTGAAAATAGTGCCCATAGGATTAATGATTTTTGCAGAAATACAAGTGTAGGTAGGTTTTGTGATTGATTTCGTTTACGACCGTGATTCTGATCACAAATTCATAATTTCAGCACGTTTGGTACCATAGAGCATGAAAAAATTGTTTTTAAGTTCGAAACCAAGTCTGAAAATAGTGCCCATAGGAATAATGATATTTGCAGAAATACAAGTGTATGTAGATTTTGTGATTGATTTCGTTTACGATGGTGATTCTTATCACAAATTCATAATTTCAGCCCGTTGTAGCATCTATGCTATAGCCTGAAAAATTGCGTTTTAAGTTCGAACCCAAGTCTTATAATAGCGCCCAAATTAATGATGATTTTTCAAAAATTAAACTTTTTCCAGATTTTGTGAATGATTTCGTTTTGGAACATGATTCTTATCACAAATTCAAAATTTCAGCCCGTTTGGTACAATAGAGCCAGAAAAAATCGTTTTAATGTTCGAACCCAAGTCTGAAAATAGTGCCAATACGAATAATGATATTTGCAGAAATACAAGTGTATGTAGATTTTGTGATTGATTTCGATTACGACCGTGATTTTTATAACAAATTCATAATTTAAGCCCGTTTGATACCATAGAGCATGAAAAAATTGTTTTTAAGTTCGAACCCAAGTCTTATAAAAGGGCGGAAATAAATGATGATTTTTCAAAAATTAAACTTTTTCCAAATTTTTGAATGATTTCGTTTTGGACCAAGATCCTTATCATAAATTCATAATTTCAGCCCTTTTGGTAACATGGAGCCTGAAAAAAATGCTTTTTAAGTTCGAACCCAAGTCTTATAATAGCGCCCAAATTAATAATGATTTTTAAAAAATTAAACTTTTTTCAGATTTTGAGAATGATTTCGTTTTGGAACATGATTCTTATCACAAATTCAAAATTTCAGCCCGTTTGGTACCATAGAGCCAGAAAAAATCGCTTTTAAAGTTCGAACCCAAGTCTTATAATAGCGCCCAAATTAATGATGATTTGTCAAAAATTAAACTTTTTCCAGATTTTGTGAATGATTTCGTTTTGGAACATGATTCTTATCACAAATTCAAAATTTCAGCCCGTTTGGTACCATAGAGCCAGAAAAAATCGCTTTTAAAGTTCGAACCCAAGTCTGAAAATAGTGCCCATAGGAATAATGATTTTTGCAGAAGTACAAGTGTAGGTAGGTTTTGTGATTGATTTCGTTTACGACCGTGATTCTGATCACAAATTCATAATTTCAGCCCGTTTGGTACCAAAAAGCCTGAAAAAATTGCGTTTTAAGTTCGAACCCAAGTCTTATAATAGCGCCCAAATTAATGATGATTTGTCAAAAATTAAACTTTTTCCAGATTTTGTGAATGATTTCGTTTTGGAACATGATTCTTATCACAAATTCAAAATTTCAGCCCGTTTGGTACCATAGAGCCAGAAAAAATCGCTTTTAAAGTTCGAACCCAAGTCTGAAAATAGTGCCCATAGGAATAATGATTTTTGCAGAAGTACAAGTGTAGGTAGGTTTTGTGATTGATTTCGTTTACGACCGTGATTCTGATCACAAATTCATAATTTCAGCCCGTTTGGTACCAAAAAGCCTGCAAAAATTGCTTTTTAAGTTCGAACCCAAGTCTTATAAAAGCGCGGAAATAAATGATGATTTTTCAATAATTAAACTTAATAAAGATTATGTGACCGATTTCGTTTAAGACCATGGTTTTTATCACGGTTCCAATATTTAGGCCCATTTGGTACTATAGAGCCTAAAAAAATCGCTTTTAAAATTCGAACCCAAGTCTGAAACTAGTGCCCATAGGAATAATGATATTTGCAGAAATACAAGTGTATGTAGATTTTGTGATTGATTTCGTTTACGATCGTGATTCTTATAACAAATTCATAATTTCAGCCCGTTTGGTACCATAGAGCATGAAAAAATTGTTAAGTTCAAAAATTGTTAAATTTCAGCCCGTTTGGTACAATAGAGCAAGAAAAAATCGTTTTAATGTTCGAACCCAAGTCTGAAAATAGTGCCAATACGAATAATGATATTTGCAGAAATACAAGTGTATGTAGATTTTGTGATTGATTTCGATTACGACCGTGATTTTTATAACAAATTCATAATTTAAGCCCGTTTGATACCATAGAGCATGAAAAAATTGTTTTTAAGTTCGAACCCAAGTCTTATAAAAGGGCGGAAATAAATGATGATTTTTCAAAAATTAAACTTTTTCCAAATTTTTGAATGATTTCGTTTTGGACCAAGATCCTTATCATAAATTCATAATTTCAGCCCTTTTGGTAACATGGAGCCTGAAAAAAATGCTTTTTAAGTTCGAACCCAAGTCTTATAATAGCGCCCAAATTAATAATGATTTTTAAAAAATTAAACTTTTTTCAGATTTTGAGAATGATTTCGTTTTGGAACATGATTCTTATCACAAATTCAAAATTTCAGCCCGTTTGGTACCATAGAGCCAGAAAAAATCGCTTTTAAAGTTCGAACCCAAGTCTGAAACTAGTGCCCATAGGAATAATGATATTTGCAGAAATACAAGTGTATGTAGATTTTGTGATTGATTTCGTTTTGGAACATGATTCTTATCACAAATTCAAAATTTCAGCCCGTTTGGTACAATAGAGCCAGAAAAAATCGTTTTAATGTTCGAACACAAGTCTGAAAATAGTGCCTATACGAAAAATGATATTTGCAGAAATACAAGTGTATGTAGATTTTGTGATTGATTTCGATTACGACCGTGATTCTGATCACAAATTCATAATTTAAGCCCGTTTGATACCATAGAGCATGAAAAAATTGTTTTTAAGTTCGAACCCAAGTCTTATAAAAGCGCGGAAATAAATGATGATTTTTCAAAAATTAAACTTAATAAGGATTATGTGACCGATTTCGTTTAAGACCATGGTTTTTATCACGGTTCCAATATTTAGGCCCGTTTGGTACTATAGAGCCTAAAAAAATCGCTTTTTAAAATTCGAACCCAAGTCCGAAACTAGTGCCCACAGAAATAATGATATTTGCAGAAATACAAGTGTATGTAGATTTTGTGATTGATTTCGTTTACGATCGTGATTCTTATAACAAATTCATAATTTCAGCCCGTTTGGTACCATAGAGCATGAAAAAATTGTTAAGTTCGAACCCAAGTCTTATAAAAGCGCGCAAATAAATGATGATTTTTCAAAAATTAAACTTTTTCCAAATTTTTGAATGATTTCGTTTTGGACCAAGATCCTTATCATAAATTCATAATTTCAGCCCTTTTGGTACCATAGAGCCTGCAAAAATTGCTTTTTAAGTTCGTACCCAAGTCTTATAATAGCGCCCAAATTAATGATGATTTTTAAAAAATTAAACTTTTTTCAGATTTTGAGAATGATTTCGTTATGTACCATGATTCTTATCAGAAATTCAAAATTTCAGCCCGTTTGGTAGCATTGATACAGAAAAAATCGCTTTTAAAGTTCGAACCCAAGTCTGAAAATAGTGCCCATAGGATTAATGATTTTTGCAGAAATACAAGTGTAGGTAGGTTTTGTGATTGATTTCGTTTACGACCGTGATTCTGATCACAAATTCATAATTTCAGCACGTTTGGTACCATAGAGCATGAAAAAATTGTTAAGTTCGAACCCAAGTCGTATAATAGCGCACAAATTAATGATGATTTTTCAAAAATTAAACTTTTTCCAAATTTTTGAATGATTTCGTTTTGGACCAAGATCTATATCATAAATTCATAATTTCAGCCCGTTTGGTACCATAGAGCCTGAAAAAATCGCTTTTAAAATTCGAACCCAAGTCTGAAACTAGTGCCCATAAGAATAATGATATTCGCAGAAATACAGGTGTATGTAGATTTTGTGATTGATGTCGTTTACGATCGTGATTCTTATCACAAATTCATAATTTCAGCCCGTTTGGTAACATAGAGCATGAAAAAATTGTTTTTAAGTTCGAACCCAAGTCTGAAAATAGTGCCCATAGGAATAATGATATTTGCAGAAATACAAGTGTATGTAGATTTTGTGATTGATTTCGTTTACGATGGTGATTCTTATCACAAATTCATAATTTCAGCACGTTTGGTACCATAGAGCATGAAAAAATTGTTAAGTTCGAACCCAAGTCGTATAATAGCGCACAAATTAATGATGATTTTTCAAAAATTAAACTTTTTCCAAATTTTTGAATGATTTCGTTTTGGACCAAGATCTATATCATAAATTCATAATTTCAGCCCGTTTGGTACCATAGAGCCTGAAAAAATTGCTTTTTAAGTTCGAACCCAAGTCTTATAATAGCGACCAAATTAATGATGATTTTTCAAAAATTAATCTTTTTCCAGATTTTGAGAATGATTTCGTTATGGACCATGATTCTTATCACAAATTCAAAATTTCATCCCGTTTGGTAAGATAGAGCCTGCAAAAATTGCTTTTTAAGTTCGTACCCAAGTCTTATAATAGCGCCCAAATTAATGATGATTTTTAAAAAATTTAACTTTTTTCAGATTTTGAGAATGATTTCGTTTTGTACCACGATTCTTATCACAAATTCAAAATTTCAGCCCGTTTGGTACCATTGATACAGAAAAAATCGCTTTTAAAGTTCGAACCCAAGTCTGAAAATAGTGCTCATAGGATTAATGATTTTTGCCAAGTGTAGGTAGGTTTTGTGATTGATTTCGTTTACGACCGTGATTCTGATCACAAATTCATAATTTCAGCCCGTTTGGTACCATAAAGCCTGAAAAAATTGCTTTTAAGGTTCGAACCCAAGTCCTATAATAGCGCCCAAATTAATGATGATTTTTCAAAAATTAAATTTTTTCCCAGATTTTGAGAATGATTTCGTTTTGGACCATGATTGTTATCACAAATTCATAATTTCAGCCCGTTTGGTACCATAGAGCCAGAAAAAATCGCTTTTAAAGTTCGAACCCAAGTCTGAAAATAGTGCCCATAGGAATAATGATTTTTGCAGAAGTACAAGTGTAGGTAGGTTTTGTGATTGATTTCGTTTACGACCGTGATTCTGATCACAAATTCATAATTTCAGCACGTTTGGTACCATAGAGCATGAAAAAATTGTTAAGTTCGAACCCAAGTCGTATAATAGCGCACAAATTAATGATGATTTTTCAAAAATTAAACTTTTTCCAAATTTTTGAATGATTTCGTTTTGGACCAAGATCTATATCATAAATTCATAATTTCAGCCCGTTTGGTACCATAGAGCCTGAAAAAATCGCTTTTAAAATTCGAACCCAAGTCTGAAACTAGTGCCCATAAGAATAATGATATTCGCAGAAATACAGGTGTATGTAGATTTTGTGATTGATGTCGTTTACGATCGTGATTCTTATCACAAATTCATAATTTCAGCCCGTTTGGTAACATAGAGCATGAAAAAATTGTTTTTAAGTTCGAACCCAAGTCTGAAAATAGTGCCCATAGGAATAATGATATTTGCAGATATACAAGTGTATGTAGATTTTGTGATTGATTTGGTTTACGATGGTGATTCTTATCACAAATTCATAATTTCAGCCCGTTGTAGCATAGAGCCTGAAAAAATTGCGTTTTAAGTTCGAACCCAAGTCTTATAATAGCGCCCAAATTAATGATGATTTTTCAAAAATTAAACTTTTTCCAGATTTTGTGAATGATTTCGTTTTGGAACATGATTCTTATCACGAATTCAAAATTTCAGCCCGTTTGGTACAATAGAGCCAGAAAAAATCGTTTTAATGTTCGAACCCAAGTCTGAAAATAGTGCCAATACGAATAATGATATTTGCAGAAATACAAGTGTATGTAAATTTTGTGATTGATTTCGATTACGACCGTGATTCTGATCACAAATTCATAATTTAAGCCCGTTTGATACCATAGAGCATGAAAAAATTGTTTTTAAGTTCGAACCCAAGTCTTATAAAAGGGCGGAAATAAGTGATGATTTTGCAAAAAATTAAACTTTTTCCAAATTTTTGAATGATTTCGTTTTGGACCAAGATCCTTATCATAAATTCATAATTTCAGCCCTTTTGGTACCATGGAGCCTGAAAAAAATGCTTTTAAAGTTCGAACCCAAGTCTTATAATAGCGCCCAAATTAATAATGATTTTTAAAAAATTAAACTTTTTTCAGATTTTGAGAATGATTTCGTTTTGTACCATGATTCTTATCACAAATTCAAAATTTCAGCCCGTTTGGTACCATTGATACAGAAAAAATCGCTTTTAAAGTTCGAACCCAAGTCTGAAAATAGTGCACATAGGATTAGTGATTTTTGCAGAAATACAAGTGTAGGTAGGTTTTGTGATTGATTTCGTTTACGACCGTGATTCTGATCACAAATTCATAATTTCAGCACGTTTGGTACCATAAAGCATGAAAAAATTGTTAAGTTCGAACCCAAGTCTTATAATAGCGCACAAATTAATGATGATTTTTCAAAAATTAAACTTTTTCCAAATTTTTGAATGATTTCGTTTTGGACCAAGATCTATATCATAAATTCATAATTTCAGCCCGTTTGGTACCATAGAGCCTGAAAAAATTGCTTTTTAAGTTCGAACCCAAGTCTTATAATAGCGACCAAATTAATGATGATTTTTCAAAAATTAATCTTTTTCCAGATTTTGAGAATGATTTCGTTATGGACCATGATTCTTATCACAAATTCAAAATTTCATCCCGTTTGGTAAGATAGAGCCTGCAAAAATTGCTTTTTAAGTTCGTACCCAAGTCTTATAATAGCGCCCAAATTAATGATGATTTTTAAAAAATTAAACTTTTTTCAGATTTTGAGAATGATTTCGTTTTGTACCACGATTCTTATCACAAATTCAAAATTTCAGCCCGTTTGGTACCATTGATACAGAAAAAATCGCTTTTAAAGTTCGAACCCAAGTCTGAAAATAGTGCTCATAGGATTAATGATTTTTGCCAAGTGTAGGTAGGTTTTGTGATTGATTTCGTTTACGACCGTGATTCTGATCACAAATTCATAATTTCAGCACGTTTGGTACCATAGAGCATGAAAAAATTGTTAAGTTCGAACCCAAGTCTTATAATAGCGCACAAATTAATGATGATTTTTCAAAAATTAAACTTTTTCCAAATTTTTGAATGATTTCGTTTTGGACCAAGATCTATATCATAAATTCATAATTTCAGCCCATTTGGTACCATAGAGCCTGAAAAAATTGCATATTAAGTTAGAACCCAAGTCTTATAATAGCGCCCAAATTAATGATGATTTTTCAAAAATTAATCTTTTTCCAGATTTTGAGAATGATTTCGTTATGGACCATGATTTTTATCACAAATTCAAAATTTCATCCCGTTTGGTAAGATAGAGCCTGCAAAAATTGCTTTTTAAGTTCGTACCCAAGTCTTATAATAGCGCCCAAATTAATGATGATTTTTCAAAAAATAAACTTTTTCCAAATTTTTGAATGATTTCGTTTTGGACCAAGATTCTTATCATATATTCATAATTTCAGCCCGTTTGGTACCATAAAGCCTGAAAAAATTGCTTTTAAAGTTCGAACCCAAGTCTTATAATAGCGCCCAAATTAATAATGATTTTTAAAAAATTAAACTTTTTTCAGATTTTGAGAATGATTTCGTTTTGTACCATGATTCTTATCACAAATTCAAAATTTCAGCCCGTTTGGTACCATTGATACAGAAAAAATCGCTTTTAAAGTTCGAACCCAAGTCTGAAAATAGTGCCCATAGGATTAGTGATTTTTGCATAAATACAAGTGTAGGTAGATTTTGTGATTGATTTCGTTTACGACTGTGATTCTTATCACAAATTCATAATTTCAGCCCGTTTGGTACCAAAAAGCCTGCAAAAATTGCTTTTTAAGTTCGAACCCAAGTCTTATAAAAGCGCGGAAATAAATGATGATTTTTCAATAATTAAACTTAATAAAGATTATGTGACCGATTTCGTTTAAGACCATGGTTTTTATCACGGTTCCAATATTTAGGCCCGTTTGGTACTATAGAGCCTAAAAAAATCGCTTTTAAAATTCGAACCCAAGTCTGAAACTAGTGCCCATAGGAATAATGATATTTGCAGAAATACAAGTGTATGTAGATTTTGTGATTGATTTCGTTTACGATCGTGATTCTTATAACAAATTCATAATTTCAGCCCGTTTGGTACCATAGAGCATGAAAAAATTGTTAAGTTCGAACCCAAGTCTTATAAAAGCGCGCAAATAAATGATGATTTTTCAAAAATTAAACTTTTACCAAATTTTTGAATGATTTCGTTTTGGACCAAGATCCTTATCATAAATTCATAATTTCAGCCCTTTTGGTACCATAGAGCCTGCAAAAATTGCTTTTTAAGTTCGTACCCAAGTCTTATAATAGCGCCCAAATTAATGATGATTTTTAAAAAATTAAACTTTTTTCAGATTTTGAGAATGATTTCGTTTTGTACCATGATTCTTATCACAAATTCAAAATTTCAGCCCGTTTGGTACCATTGATGCAGAAAAAATCGCTTTTAAAGTTCGAACCCATGTCTGAAAATAGTGCCCATAGGATTAATGATTTTTGCAGAAATCCAAGTGTAGGTAGGTTTTGTGATTGATTTCGTTTACGACCGTGATTCTGATCACAAATTCATAATTTCAGCACGTTTGGTACCATAGAGCATGAAAAAATTGTTAAGTTCGAACCCAAGTCTAATAATAGCGCACAAATTAATGATGATTTTTCAAAAATTAAACTTTTTCCAAATTTTCAGAATGATTTCGTTTTGGACCAAGATCCATATCATAAATTCATAATTTCAGCCCGTTTGGTACCATAGAGCCTGAAAAAATCGCTTTTAAAATTCGAACCCAAGTCTGAAACTAGTGCCCATAAGAATAATGATATTCGCAGAAATACAGGTGTATGTAGATTTTGTGATTGATGTCGTTTACGATCGTGATTCTTATCACAAATTCATAATTTCAGCCCGTTTGGTAACATAGAGCATGAAAAAATTGTTTTTAAGTTCGAACCCAAGTCTGAAAATAGTGCCCATAGGAATAATGATATTTGCAGAAATACAAGTGTATGTAGATTTTGTGATTGATTTCGTTTACGATGGTGATTCTTATCACAAATTCATAATTTCAGCCCGTTGTAGCATAGAGCCTGAAAAAATTGCGTTTTAAGTTCGAACCCAAGTCTTATAATAGCGCCCAAATTAATGATGATTTTTCAAAAATTAAACTTTTTCCAGATTTTGTGAATGATTTCGTTATGGACCATGATTCTTAACACAAATTCAAAATTTCAGCCCGTTTGGTACCATAGAGCCAGAAAAAATCGCTTTTAAAGTTCGAACCCAAGTCTGAAAATAGTGCCCAAAGGAATAATGATATTTGCAGAAATACAAGTGTATGTAGATTTTGTGATTGATTTCGTTTACGATGGTGATTCTTATCACAAATTCATAATTTCAGCCCGTTGTAGCATAGAGCCTGAAAAAATTGCGTTTTAAGTTCGAACCCAAGTCTTATAATAGCGCTCAAATTAATGATGATTTTTCAAAAATTAAACTTTTTCCATATTTTGTGAATGATTTCGTTTTGGAACATGATTCTTATCACAAATTCAAAATTTCCCCGTTTGGTACAATAGAGCCAGAAAAAATCGTTTTAATGTTCGAACCCAAGTCTGAAAATAGTGCCAATACGAATAATGATACTTGCAGAAATACAAGTGTATGTAGATTTTGTGATTGATTTCGATTACGACCGTGATTCTGATCACAAATTCATAATTTCAGCACGTTTGGTACCATAGAGCATGAAAAAATTGTTAAGTTCGAACCCAAGTCGTATAATAGCGCACAAATTAATGATGATTTTTCAAAAATTAAACTTTTTCCAAATTTTTGAATGATTTCGTTTTGGACCAAGATCTATATCATAAATTCATAATTTCAGCCCGTTTGGTACCATAGAGCCTGAAAAAATCGCTTTTAAAATTCGAACCCAAGTCTGAAACTAGTGCCCATAAGAATAATGATATTCGCAGAAATACAGGTGTATGTAGATTTTGTGATTGATGTCGTTTACGATCGTGATTCTTATCACAAATTCATAATTTCAGCCCGTTTGGTACCATTGATACAGAAAAAATCGCTTTTAAAGTTCGAACCCAAGTCTGAAAATAGTGCCCATAGGATTAGTGATTTTTGCATAAATACAAGTGTAGGTAGGTTTTGTGATTGATTTCGTTTACGACCGTGATTCTGATCACAAATTCATAATTTCAGCACGTTTGGTACCATAGAGCATGAAAAAATTGTTAAGTTCGAACCCAAGTCTTATAATAGCGCACAAATTAATGATGATTTTTCAAAAATTAAACTTTTTCCAAATTTTTGAATGATTTCGTTTTGGACCAAGATCTATATCATAAATTCATAATTTCAGCCCGTTTGGTACCATAGAGCCTGAAAAAATTGCTTTTTAAGTTCGAACCCAAGTCTTATAATAGCGACCAAATTAATGATGATTTTTCAAAAATTAATCTTTTTCCAGATTTTGAGAATGATTTCGTTATGGACCATGATTCTTATCACAAATACAAAATTTCATCCCGTTTGGTAAGATAGAGCCTGCAAAAATTGCTTTTTAAGTTCGTACCCAAGTCTTATAATAGCGCCCAAATTAATGATGATTTTTAAAAAATTAAACTTTTTTCAGATTTTGAGAATGATTTCGTTTTGTACCACGATTCTTATCACAAATTCAAAATTTCAGCCCGTTTGGTACCATTGATACAGAAAAAATCTCTTTTAAAGTTCGAACCCAAGTCTGAAAATAGTGCTCATAGGATTAATGATTTTTGCCAAGTGTAGGTAGGTTTTGTGATTGATTTCGTTTACGACCGTGATTCTTATCACATATTCATAATTTCAGCACGTTTGGTACCATAGAGCATGAAAAAATTGTTATGTTCGAACCCAAGTCTTATAATAGCGCACAAATTAATGATGATTTTTCAAAAATTAAACTTTTTCCAAATTTTTGAATGATTTCGTTTTGGACCAAGATCTATATCATAAATTCTTAATTTCAGCCCATTTGGTACCATAGAGCCTGAAAAAATTGCATATTAAGTTAGAACCCAAGTCTTATAATAGCGCCCAAATGAATGATGATTTTTCAAAAATTAAACTTTTTCCAGATTTTGAGAATGATTTCGTTTTGGACCATGATTCTTATCACAAATTCAAAATTTCAGCCCGTTTGGTACCATTGATACAGAAAAAATCGCTTTTAAAGTTCGAACCCAAGTCTGAAAATAGTGCCCATAGGATTAGTGATTTTTGCATAAATACAAGTGTAGGTAGGTTTTGTGATTGATTTCGTTTACGACCGTGATTCTGATCACAAATTCATAATTTCAGCACGTTTGGTACCATAGAGCATGAAAAAATTGTTAAGTTCGAACTCAAGTCTTATAATAGCGCACAAATTTATGATGATTTTTCAAAAATTAAACTTTTTCCAAATTTTTGAATGATTTCGTTTTGGACCAAGATCTATATCATAAATTCATAATTTCAGCCCGTTTGGTACCATAGAGCCAGAAAAAATCGCTTTAAAGTTCGAACCCAAGTCTGAAACTAGTGCCCATAGGAATAATGATATTTGCAGAAATACAAGTGTATGTAGATTTTGTGATTGATTTCGTTTACGATCGTGATTCTTATCACAAATTCATAATTTTAGCCCGTTTGGTAGCATTGAGCCTGAAAAAATTGCTTTTTAAGTTCGAACCCAAGTCTTATAATAGCGCCCAAATTAATGATGATTTTTCAAAAATTTAACTTTTTCCAAATTTTTGAATGATTTCGTTTTGGACCATGATTCTTATCACAAATTTAAAATTTCAGCCCGTTTGGTACCATAGAGCCTGAAAAAATTGCTTTTTAAGTTCGAACCCAAGTCTTATAATAGCGCCCAAATTAATGATGATTTTTCAAAAATTAAACTTTTTCCAGATTTTCAGAATGATTTCGTTTTGGACCATGATTCTTATCACAAATTCAAAATTTCAGCCCGTTTGGTACCATAGAGCCAGAAAAAATCGCTTTTAAAGTTCGAACCCAAGACTGAAAATAGTGCCCATAGGAATAATGATATTTGCAGAAATACAAGTGTATGTAGATTTTGTGATTGATTTCGTTTACGATCGTGATTCTTATCACAAATTCATAATTTCACCCCGTTTGGTTCCATAGAGCTTGAAAAAATTGCTTTTTAAGTTCGAACCCAAGTCTTATAATAGCGCCCAAATTAATGATGATTTTTAAAAAATTAAACTTTTTTCAGATTTTGAGAATGATTTCGTTTTGTACCATGATTCTTATCACAAATTCAAAATTTCAGCCCGTTTGGTACCATTGATACAGAAAAAATCGCTTTTAAAGTTCGAAGCCAAGTCTGAAAATAGTGCTCATAGGATTAATGATTTTTGCCAAGTGTAGGTAGGTTTTGTGATTGATTTCGTTTACGACCGTGATTCTTATCACAAATTCATAATTTCAGCACGTTTGGTACCATAGAGCATGAAAAAATTGTTATGTTCGAACCCAAGTCTTATAATAGCGCACAAATTAATGATGATTTTTCAAAAATTAAACTTTTTCCAAATTTTTGAATGATTTCGTTTTGGACCAAGATCTATATCATAAATTCTTAATTTCAGCCCATTTGGTACCATAGAGCCTGAAAAAATTGCATATTAAGTTAGAACCCAAGTCTTATAATAGCGCCCAAATGAATGATGATTTTTCAAAAATTAATCTTTTTCCAGATTTTGAGAATGATTTCGTTATGGACCATGATTCTTATCACAAATTCAAAATTTCATCCCGTTTGGTAAGCTAGAGCCTGCAAAAATTGCTTTTTAAGTTCGTACCCAAGTCTTATAATAGCGCCCAAATTAATGATGATTTTTCAAAAAATTAACTTTTTCCAAATTTTTGAATGATTTCGTTTTGGACCAAGATTCTTATCATATATTCATAATTTCAGCCCGTTTGGTACCATAAAGCCTGAAAAAATTGCTTTTAAGGTTCGAACCCAAGTCCTATAATAGCGCCCAAATTAATGATGATTTTTCAAAAATTAAATTTTTTCCCAGATTTTGAGAATGATTTCGTTTTGGACCAAGATTCTTATCATAAATTCATAATTTCAGCCCGTTTGGTACCATAGAGCCTGAAAAAATTGCTTTTTAAATTCGAAACCAAGTCTTATAATAGCGCCCAAATTAATGATGATTTTTCAAAAAATTAACTTTTTCCAAATTTTTGAATGATTTCGTTTTGGACCAAGATTCTTATCATATATTCATAATTTCAGCACGTTTGGTACCATAGAGCATGAAAAAATTGTTAAGTTCGAACCCAAGTCTAATAATAGCGCAAAAATTAATGATGATTTTTCAAAAATTAAACTTTTTCCAAATTTTCAGAATGATTTCGTTTTGGACCAAGATCCATATCATAAATTCATAATTTCAGCCCGTTTGGTACCATAGAGCCTGAAAAAATCGCTTTTAAAATTCGAACCCAAGTCTGAAACTAGTGCCCATAAGAATAATGATATTCGCAGAAATACAGGTGTATGTAGATTTTGTGATTGATGTCGTTTACGATCGTGATTCTTATCACAAATTCATAATTTCAGCCCGTTTGGTAACATAGAGCATGAAAAAATTGTTTTTAAGTTCGAACCCAAGTCTGAAAATAGTGCCCATAGGAATAATGATATTTGCAGAAATACAAGTGTATGTAGATTTTGTGATTGATTTCGTTTACGATGGTGATTCTTATCACAAATTCATAATTTCAGCCCGTTGTAGCATAGAGCCTGAAAAAATTGCGTTTTAAGTTCGAACCCAAGTCTTATAATAGCGCCCAAATTAATGATGATTTTTCAAAAATTAAACTTTTTCCAGATTTTGTGAATGATTTCGTTATGGACCATGATTCTTAACACAAATTCAAAATTTCAGCCCGTTTGGTACCATAGAGCCAGAAAAAATCGCTTTTAAAGTTCGAACCCAAGTCTGAAAATAGTGCCCAAAGGAATAATGATATTTGCAGAAATACAAGTGTATGTAGATTTTGTGATTGATTTCGTTTACGATGGTGATTCTTATCACAAATTCATAATTTCAGCCCGTTGTAGCATAGAGCCTGAAAAAATTGCGTTTTAAGTTCGAACCCAAGTCTTATAATAGCGCCCAAATTAATGATGATTTTTCAAAAATTAAACTTTTTCCATATTTTGTGAATGATTTCGTTTTGGAACATGATTCTTATCACAAATTCAAAATTTCCCCGTTTGGTACAATAGAGCCAGAAAAAATCGTTTTAATGTTCGAACCCAAGTCTGAAAATAGTGCCAATACGAATAATGATACTTGCAGAAATACAAGTGTATGTAGATTTTGTGATTGATTTCGATTACGACCGTGATTCTGATCACAAATTCAAGTGTATAATAATGATATTCGCAGAAATACAGGTGTATGTAGATTTTGTGATTGATGTCGTTTACGATCGTGATTCTTATCACAAATTCATAATTTCAGCCCGTTTGGTACCATTGATACAGAAAAAATCGCTTTTAAAGTTCGAACCCAAGTCTGAAAATAGTGCCCATAGGATTAGTGATTTTTGCATAAATACAAGTGTAGGTAGGTTTTGTGATTGATTTCGTTTACGACCGTGATTCTGATCACAAATTCATAATTTCAGCACGTTTGGTACCATAGAGCATGAAAAAATTGTTAAGTTCGAACCCAAGTCTTACAATAGCGCACAAATTAATGATGATTTTTCAAAAATTAAACTTTTTCCAAATTTTTGAATGATTTCGTTTTGGACCAAGATCTATATCATAAATTCATAATTTCAGCCCGTTTGGTACCATAGAGCCTGAAAAAATTGCTTTTTAAGTTCGAACCCAAGTCTTATAATAGCGACCAAATTAATGATGATTTTTCAAAAATTAATCTTTTTCCAGATTTTGAGAATGATTTCGTTATGGACCATGATTCTTATCACAAATACAAAATTTCATCCCGTTTGGTAAGATAGAGCCTGCAAAAATTGCTTTTTAAGTTCGTACCCAAGTCTTATAATAGCGCCCAAATTAATGATGATTTTTAAAAAATTAAACTTTTTTCAGATTTTGAGAATGATTTCGTTTTGTACCACGATTCTTATCACAAATTCAAAATTTCAGCCCGTTTGGTACCATTGATACAGAAAAAATCGCTTTTAAAGTTCGAACCCAAGTCTGAAAATAGTGCTCATAGGATTAATGATTTTTGCCAAGTGTAGGTAGGTTTTGTGATTGATTTCGTTTACGACCGTGATTCTTATCACATATTCATAATTTCAGCACGTTTGGTACCATAGAGCATGAAAAAATTGTTATGTTCGAACCCAAGTCTTATAATAGCGCCCAAATTAATGATGATTTTTCAAAAATTTAACTTTTTCCAAATTTTTGAATGATTTCGTTTTGGACCATGATTCTTATCACAAATTTAAAATTTCAGCCCGTTTGGTACCATAGAGCCTGAAAAAATTGCTTTTTAAGTTCGAACCCAAGTCTTATAATAGCGCCCAAATTAATGATGATTTTTCAAAAATTAAACTTTTTCCAGATTTTCAGAATGATTTCGTTTTGGACCATGATTCTTATCACAAATTCAAAATTTCAGCCCGTTTGGTACCATAGAGCCAGAAAAAATCGCTTTTAAAGTTCGAACCCAAGACTGAAAATAGTGCCCATAGGAATAATGATATTTGCAGAAATACAAGTGTATGTAGATTTTGTGATTGATTTCGTTTACGATCGTGATTCTTATCACAAATTCATAATTTCACCCCGTTTGGTTCCATAGAGCTTGAAAAAATTGCTTTTTAAGTTCGAACCCAAGTCTTATAATAGCGCCCAAATTAATGATGATTTTTAAAAAATTAAACTTTTTTCAGATTTTGAGAATGATTTCGTTTTGTACCATGATTCTTATCACAAATTCAAAATTTCAGCCCGTTTGGTACCATTGATACAGAAAAAATCGCTTTTAAAGTTCGAAGCCAAGTCTGAAAATAGTGCTCATAGGATTAATGATTTTTGCCAAGTGTAGGTAGGTTTTGTGATTGATTTCGTTTACGACCGTGATTCTTATCACAAATTCATAATTTCAGCACGTTTGGTACCATAGAGCATGAAAAAATTGTTATGTTCGAACCCAAGTCTTATAATAGCGCACAAATTAATGATGATTTTTCAAAAATTAAACTTTTTCCAAATTTTTGAATGATTTCGTTTTGGACCAAGATCTATATCATAAATTCTTAATTTCAGCCCATTTGGTACCATAGAGCCTGAAAAAATTGCATATTAAGTTAGAACCCAAGTCTTATAATAGCGCCCAAATGAATGATGATTTTTCAAAAATTAATCTTTTTCCAGATTTTGAGAATGATTTCGTTATGGACCATGATTCTTATCACAAATTCAAAATTTCATCCCGTTTGGTAAGCTAGAGCCTGCAAAAATTGCTTTTTAAGTTCGTACCCAAGTCTTATAATAGCGCCCAAATTAATGATGATTTTTCAAAAAATTAACTTTTTCCAAATTTTTGAATGATTTCGTTTTGGACCAAGATTCTTATCATATATTCATAATTTCAGCCCGTTTGGTACCATAAAGCCTGAAAAAATTGCTTTTAAGGTTCGAACCCAAGTCCTATAATAGCGCCCAAATTAATGATGATTTTTCAAAAATTAAATTTTTTCCCAGATTTTGAGAATGATTTCGTTTTGGACCAAGATTCTTATCATAAATTCATAATTTCAGCCCGTTTGGTACCATAGAGCCTGAAAAAATTGCTTTTTAAATTCGAAACCAAGTCTTATAATAGCGCCCAAATTAATGATGATTTTTCAAAAAATTAACTTTTTCCAAATTTTTGAATGATTTCGTTTTGGACCAAGATTCTTATCATATATTCATAATTTCAGCACGTTTGGTACCATAGAGCATGAAAAAATTGTTAAGTTCGAACCCAAGTCTAATAATAGCGCAAAAATTAATGATGATTTTTCAAAAATTAAACTTTTTCCAAATTTTCAGAATGATTTCGTTTTGGACCAAGATCCATATCATAAATTCATAATTTCAGCCCGTTTGGTACCATAGAGCCTGAAAAAATCGCTTTTAAAATTCGAACCCAAGTCTGAAACTAGTGCCCATAAGAATAATGATATTCGCAGAAATACAGGTGTATGTAGATTTTGTGATTGATGTCGTTTACGATCGTGATTCTTATCACAAATTCATAATTTCAGCCCGTTTGGTAACATAGAGCATGAAAAAATTGTTTTTAAGTTCGAACCCAAGTCTGAAAATAGTGCCCATAGGAATAATGATATTTGCAGAAATACAAGTGTATGTAGATTTTGTGATTGATTTCGTTTACGATGGTGATTCTTATCACAAATTCATAATTTCAGCCCGTTGTAGCATAGAGCCTGAAAAAATTGCGTTTTAAGTTCGAACCCAAGTCTTATAATAGCGCCCAAATTAATGATGATTTTTCAAAAATTAAACTTTTTCCAGATTTTGTGAATGATTTCGTTATGGACCATGATTCTTAACACAAATTCAAAATTTCAGCCCGTTTGGAACCATAGAGCCAGAAAAAATCGCTTTTAAAGTTCGAACCCAAGTCTGAAAATAGTGCCCAAAGGAATAATGATATTTGCAGAAATACAAGTGTATGTAGATTTTGTGATTGATTTCGTTTACGATGGTGATTCTTATCACAAATTCATAATTTCAGCCCGTTGTAGCATAGAGCCTGAAAAAATTGCGTTTTAAGTTCGAACCCAAGTCTTATAATAGCGCCCAAATTAATGATGATTTTTCAAAAATTAAACTTTTTCCATATTTTGTGAATGATTTCGTTTTGGAACATGATTCTTATCACAAATTCAAAATTTCCCCGTTTGGTACAATAGAGCCAGAAAAAATCGTTTTAATGTTCGAACCCAAGTCTGAAAATAGTGCCAATACGAATAATGATACTTGCAGAAATACAAGTGTATGTAGATTTTGTGATTGATTTCGATTACGACCGTGATTCTGATCACAAATTCATAATTTCAGCACGTTTGGTACCATAGAGCATGAAAAAATTGTTAAGTTCGAACCCAAGTCGTATAATAGCGCACAAATTAATGATGATTTTTCAAAAATTAAACTTTTTCCAAATTTTTGAATGATTTCGTTTTGGACCAAGATCTATATCATAAATTCATAATTTCAGCCCGTTTGGTACCATAGAGCCTGAAAAAATCGCTTTTAAAATTCGAACCCAAGTCTGAAACTAGTGCCCATAAGAATAATGATATTCGCAGAAATACAGGTGTATGTAGATTTTGTGATTGATGTCGTTTACGATCGTGATTCTTATCACAAATTCATAATTTCAGCCCGTTTGGTACCATTGATACAGAAAAAATCGCTTTTAAAGTTCGAACCCAAGTCTGAAAATAGTGCCCATAGGATTAGTGATTTTTGCATAAATACAAGTGTAGGTAGGTTTTGTGATTGATTTCGTTTACGACCGTGATTCTGATCACAAATTCATAATTTCAGCACGTTTGGTACCATAGAGCATGAAAAAATTGTTAAGTTCGAACCCAAGTCTTACAATAGCGCACAAATTAATGATGATTTTTCAAAAATTAAACTTTTTCCAAATTTTTGAATGATTTCGTTTTGGACCAAGATCTATATCATAAATTCATAATTTCAGCCCGTTTGGTACCATAGAGCCTGAAAAAATTGCTTTTTAAGTTCGAACCCAAGTCTTATAATAGCGACCAAATTAATGATGATTTTTCAAAAATTAATCTTTTTCCAGATTTTGAGAATGATTTCGTTATGGACCATGATTCTTATCACAAATACAAAATTTCATCCCGTTTGGTAAGATAGAGCCTGCAAAAATTGCTTTTTAAGTTCGTACCCAAGTCTTATAATAGCGCCCAAATTAATGATGATTTTTAAAAAATTAAACTTTTTTCAGATTTTGAGAATGATTTCGTTTTGTACCACGATTCTTATCACAAATTCAAAATTTCAGCCCGTTTGGTACCATTGATACAGAAAAAATCGCTTTTAAAGTTCGAACCCAAGTCTGAAAATAGTGCTCATAGGATTAATGATTTTTGCCAAGTGTAGGTAGGTTTTGTGATTGATTTCGTTTACGACCGTGATTCTTATCACATATTCATAATTTCAGCACGTTTGGTACCATAGAGCATGAAAAAATTGTTATGTTCGAACCCAAGTCTTATAATAGCGCACAAATTAATGATGATTTTTCAAAAATTAAACTTTTTCCAAATTTTTGAATGATTTCGTTTTGGACCAAGATCTATATCATAAATTCTTAATTTCAGCCCATTTGGTACCATAGAGCCTGAAAAAATTGCATATTAAGTTAGAACCCAAGTCTTATAATAGCGCCCAAATGAATGATGATTTTTCAAAAATTAAACTTTTTCCAGATTTTGAGAATGATTTCGTTTTGGACCATGATTCTTATCACAAATTCAAAATTTCAGCCCGTTTGGTACCATTGATACAGAAAAAATCGCTTTTAAAGTTCGAACCCAAGTCTGAAAATAGTGCCCATAGGATTAGTGATTTTTGCATAAATACAAGTGTAGGTAGGTTTTGTGATTGATTTCGTTTACGACCGTGATTCTGATCACAAATTCATAATTTCAGCACGTTTGGTACCATAGAGCATGAAAAAATTGTTAAGTTCGAACTCAAGTCTTATAATAGCGCACAAATTTATGATGATTTTTCAAAAATTAAACTTTTTCCAAATTTTTGAATGATTTCGTTTTGGACCAAGATCTATATCATAAATTCATAATTTCAGCCCGTTTGGTACCATAGAGCCAGAAAAAATCGCTTTAAAGTTCGAACCCAAGTCTGAAACTAGTGCCCATAGGAATAATGATATTTGCAGAAATACAAGTGTATGTAGATTTTGTGATTGATTTCGTTTACGATCGTGATTCTTATCACAAATTCATAATTTTAGCCCGTTTGGTAGCATTGAGCCTGAAAAAATTGCTTTTTAAGTTCGAACCCAAGTCTTATAATAGCGCCCAAATTAATGATGATTTTTCAAAAATTTAACTTTTTCCAAATTTTTGAATGATTTCGTTTTGGACCATGATTCTTATCACAAATTTAAAATTTCAGCCCGTTTGGTACCATAGAGCCTGAAAAAATTGCTTTTTAAGTTCGAACCCAAGTCTTATAATAGCGCCCAAATTAATGATGATTTTTCAAAAATTAAACTTTTTCCAGATTTTCAGAATGATTTCGTTTTGGACCATGATTCTTATCACAAATTCAAAATTTCAGCCCGTTTGGTACCATAGAGCCAGAAAAAATCGCTTTTAAAGTTCGAACCCAAGACTGAAAATAGTGCCCATAGGAATAATGATATTTGCAGAAATACAAGTGTATGTAGATTTTGTGATTGATTTCGTTTACGATCGTGATTCTTATCACAAATTCATAATTTCACCCCGTTTGGTTCCATAGAGCTTGAAAAAATTGCTTTTTAAGTTCGAACCCAAGTCTTATAATAGCGCCCAAATTAATGATGATTTTTAAAAAATTAAACTTTTTTCAGATTTTGAGAATGATTTCGTTTTGTACCATGATTCTTATCACAAATTCAAAATTTCAGCCCGTTTGGTACCATTGATACAGAAAAAATCGCTTTTAAAGTTCGAAGCCAAGTCTGAAAATAGTGCTCATAGGATTAATGATTTTTGCCAAGTGTAGGTAGGTTTTGTGATTGATTTCGTTTACGACCGTGATTCTTATCACAAATTCATAATTTCAGCACGTTTGGTACCATAGAGCATGAAAAAATTGTTATGTTCGAACCCAAGTCTTATAATAGCGCACAAATTAATGATGATTTTTCAAAAATTAAACTTTTTCCAAATTTTTGAATGATTTCGTTTTGGACCAAGATCTATATCATAAATTCTTAATTTCAGCCCATTTGGTACCATAGAGCCTGAAAAAATTGCATATTAAGTTAGAACCCAAGTCTTATAATAGCGCCCAAATGAATGATGATTTTTCAAAAATTAATCTTTTTCCAGATTTTGAGAATGATTTCGTTATGGACCATGATTCTTATCACAAATTCAAAATTTCATCCCGTTTGGTAAGCTAGAGCCTGCAAAAATTGCTTTTTAAGTTCGTACCCAAGTCTTATAATAGCGCCCAAATTAATGATGATTTTTCAAAAAATTAACTTTTTCCAAATTTTTGAATGATTTCGTTTTGGACCAAGATTCTTATCATATATTCATAATTTCAGCCCGTTTGGTACCATAAAGCCTGAAAAAATTGCTTTTAAGGTTCGAACCCAAGTCCTATAATAGCGCCCAAATTAATGATGATTTTTCAAAAATTAAATTTTTTCCCAGATTTTGAGAATGATTTCGTTTTGGACCAAGATTCTTATCATAAATTCATAATTTCAGCCCGTTTGGTACCATAGAGCCTGAAAAAATTGCTTTTTAAATTCGAAACCAAGTCTTATAATAGCGCCCAAATTAATGATGATTTTTCAAAAAATTAACTTTTTCCAAATTTTTGAATGATTTCGTTTTGGACCAAGATTCTTATCATATATTCATAATTTCAGCCCGTTTGGTACCATAAAGCCTGAAAAAATTGCTTTTAAGGTTCGAACCCAAGTCCTATAATAGCGCCCAAATTAATGATGATTTTTCAAAAATTAAATTTTTTCCCAGATTTTGAGAATGATTCGTTTTGGACCAAGATTCTTATCATAAATTCAAAATTTCAGCCCGTTTGGTACCATAGAGCCAGAAAAAATCGCTTTAAAGTTCGAACCCAAGTCTGAAACTAGTGCCCATAGGAATAATGATATTTGCAGAAATACAAGTGTATGTAGATTTTGTGATTGATTTCGTTTACGATCGTGATTCTTATCACAAATTCATAATTTTAGCCCGTTTGGTAGCATTGAGCCTGAAAAAATTGCTTTTTTAGTTCGAACCCAAGTCTTATAATAGCGCCCAAATTAATGATGATTTTTCAAAAATTTAACTTTTTCCAAATTTTTGAATGATTTCGTTTTGGACCATGATTCTTATCACAAATTTAAAATTTCAGCCCGTTTGGTACCATAGAGCCTGAAAAAATTGCTTTTTAAGTTCGAACCCAAGTCTTATAATACCGCCCAAATTAATGATGATTTTTCAAAAATTAAACTTTTTCCAGATTTTCAGAATGATTTCGTTTTGGACCATGATTCTTATCACAAATTCAAAATTTCAGCCCGTTGGGTACCATAGAGCCAGAAAAAATCGCTTTTAAAGTTCGAACCCAAGACTGAAAATAGTGCCCATAGGAATAATGATATTTGCAGAAATACAAGTGTATGTAGATTTTGTGATTGATTTCGTTTACGATCGTGATTCTTATCACAAATTCATAATTTCACACCGTTTGGTTCCATAGAGCTTGAAAAAATTGCTTTTTAAGTTCGAACCCAAGTCTTATAATAGCGCCCAAATTAATGATGATTTTTAAAAAATTAAACTTTTTTCAGATTTTGAGAATGATTTCGTTTTGTACCATGATTCTTATCACAAATTCAAAATTTCAGCCCGTTTGGTACCATTGATACAGAAAAAATCGCTTTTAAAGTTCGAACCCAAGTCTGAAAATAGTGCCCATAGGATTAATGATTTTTGCAGAAATACAAGTGTAGGTAGGTTTTGTGATTGATTTCGTTTACGACCGTGATTCTGATCACAAATTCATAATTTCAGCACGTTTGGTTTTTACAAGTGTATGTAGATTTTGTGATTGATTTCGTTTGCGATCGTGATTCTTATAACAAATTCATAATTTCAGCCCATTTGGTACCATAGAGAATGAAAAAATTGTTAAGTTCGAACCCAGGTCTTATAATAGCGCACAAATTAATGATGATTTTTCAAAAATTAAACTTTTTCCAAATTTTTGAATGATTTCGTTTTGGACCAAGATCTATATCATAAATTCATAATTTCAGCCCGTTTGGTACCATAGAGCCTGAAAAAATTGCTTTTTAAGTTCGAACCCAAGTCTGAAAATAGTGCCCATAGGAATAATGATATTTGCAGAAATACAAGTGTATGTAGATTTTGAGATTGATTTCCCTTACGATCGTGATTCTTATCACAAATTCAAAATTTCAGCCCGTTTGGTACCATAGAGCCTGAAAAAATTGCTTTTTAAGTTCGAACCCAAGTCTGAAAATAGTGCCCATAGGAATGATGATATTTGCAGAAATACAAGTGTATGTAGATTTTGTGATTGATTTTGCTTACGATCGTGATTCTTATCACAAATTTAAAATTTCAGCCCGTTTGGTACCATAGAGCCTGAAAAAATTGCTTTTAAGGTTCGAACCCAAGTCCTATAATAGCGCCAAAATTAATGATGATTTTTCAAAAATTAAATTTTTTCCCAGATTTTGAGAATGATTTCGTTTTGGACCAAGATTCTTATCATAAATTCATAATTTCAGCCCGTTTGGTACCATAGAGCCTGAAAAAATTGCTTTTTAAATTCGAAACCAAGTCTTATAATAGCGCCCAAATTAATGATGATTTTTCAAAAAATTAACTTTTTCCAAATTTTTGAATGATTTCGTTTTGGACCAAGATTCTTATCATATATTCATAATTTCAGCCCGTTTGGTACCATAAAGCCTGAAAAAATTGCTTTTAAGGTTCGAACCCAAGTCCTATAATAGCGCCCAAATTAATGATGATTTTTCAAAAATTAAATTTTTTCCCAGATTTTGAGAATGATTTCGTTTTGGACCAAGATTCTTATCATAAATTCAAAATTTCAGCCCGTTTGGTACCATAGAGCCAGAAAAAATCGCTTTAAAGTTCGAACCCAAGTCTGAAACTAGTGCCCATAGGAATAATGATATTTGCAGAAATATAAGTGTATGTAGATTTTGTGATTGATTTCGTTTACGATCGTGATTCTTATCACAAATTCATAATTTTAGCCCGTTTGGTAGCATTGAGCCTGAAAAAATTGCTTTTTAAGTTCGAACCCAAGTCTTATAATAGCGCCCAAATTAATGATGATTTTTCAAAAATTTAACTTTTTCCAAATTTTTGAATGATTTCGTTTTGGACCATGATTCTTATCACAAATTTAAAATTTCAGCCCGTTTGGTACCATAGAGCCTGAAAAAATTGCTTTTTAAGTTCGAACCCAAGTCTTATAATAGCGCCCAAATTAATGATGATTTTTCAAAAATTAAACTTTTTCCAGATTTTCAGAATGATTTCGTTTTGGACCATGATTCTTATCACAAATTCAAAATTTCAGCCCGTTTGGTACCATAGAGCCAGAAAAAATCGCTTTTAAAGTTCGAACCCAAGACTGAAAATAGTGCCCATAGGAATAATGATATTTGCAGAAATACAAGTGTATGTAGATTTTGTGATTGATTTCGTTTACGATCGTGATTCTTATCACAAATTCATAATTTCACCCCGTTTGGTTCCATAGAGCTTGAAAAAATTGCTTTTTAAGTTCGAACCCAAGTCTTATAATAGCGCCCAAATTAATGATGATTTTTAAAAAATTAAACTTTTTTCAGATTTTGAGAATGATTTCGTTTTGTACCATGATTCTTATCACAAATTCAAAATTTCAGCCCGTTTGGTACCATTGATACAGAAAAAATCGCTTTTAAAGTTCGAACCCAAGTCTGAAAATAGTGCCCATAGGATTAATGATTTTTGCAGAAATACAAGTGTAGGTAGGTTTTGTGATTGATTTCGTTTACGACAGTGATTCTGATCACAAATTCATAATTTCAGCACGTTTGGTTTTTACAAGTGTATGTAGATTTTGTGATTGATTTCGTTTGCGATCGTGATTCTTATAACAAATTCATAATTTCAGCCCATTTGGTACCATAGAGAATGAAAAAATTGTTAAGTTCGAACCCAAGTCTTATAATAGCGCACAAATTAATGATGATTTTTCAAAAATTAAACTTTTTCCAAATTTTTGAATGATTTCGTTTTGGACCAAGATCTATATCATAAATTCATAATTTCAGCCCGTTTGGTACCATAGAGCCTGAAAAAATTGCTTTTTAAGTTCAAACCCAAGTCTTATAAAAGCGCGCAAATAAATGATGATTTTCAAAAATTAAACTTTTTCCAGATTTTGAGAATGATTTCGTTTTGGACCATGATTCTTATCACAAATTCAAAATTTCAGCCCGTTTGGTACCATAGAGCCTGAAAAAATTGCTTTTTAAGTTCGAACCCAAGTCTGAAAATAGTGCCCATAGGAATAATGATATTTGCAGAAATACAAGTGTATGTAGATTTTGAGATTGATTTCCCTTACGATCGTGATTCTTATCACAAATTCAAAATTTCAGCCCGTTTGGTACCATAGAGCCTGAAAAAATTGCTTTTTAAGTTCGAACCCAAGTCTGAAAATAGTGCCCATAGGAATGATGATATTTGCAGAAATACAAGTGTATGTAGATTTTGTGATTGATTTTGCTTACGATCGTGATTCTTATCACAAATTTAAAATTTCAGCCCGTTTGGTACCATAGAGCCTGAAAAAATTGCTTTTTAAGTTCGAACCCAAGTCTTATAATAGCGCCCAAATTAATGATGATTTTTCAAAAATTAAACTTTTTCCAGATTTTCTGAATGATTTCGTTTTGGACCATGATTCTTATCACAAATTCAAAATTTCAGCCCGTTTGGTACCATAGAGCCAGAAAAAATCGCTTTTAAAGTTCGAACCCAAGACTGAAAATAGTGCCCATAGGAATAATGATATTTGCAGAAATACAAGTGTATGTAGATTTTGTGATTGATTTCGTTTACGATCGTGATTCTTATCACAAATTCATAATTTCACCCCGTTTGGTTCCATAGAGCTTGAAAAAATTGCTTTTTAAGTTCGAACCCAAGTCTTATAATAGCGCCCAAATTAATGATGATTTTTAAAAAATTAAACTTTTTTCAGATTTTGAGAATGATTTCGTTTTGTACCATGATTCTTATCACAAATTCAAAATTTCAGCCCGTTTGGTACCATTGATACAGAAAAAATCGCTTTTAAAGTTCGAATCCAAGTCTGAAAATAGTGCCCATAGGATTAATGATTTTTGCAGAAATACAAGTGTAGGTAGGTTTTGTGATTGATTTCGTTTACGACCGTGATTCTGATCACAAATTCATAATTTCAGCACGTTTGGTTTTTACAAGTGTATGTAGATTTTGTGATTGATTTCGTTTGCGATCGTGATTCTTATAACAAATTCATAATTTCAGCCCATTTGGTACCATAGAGAATGAAAAAATTGTTAAGTTCGAACCCAAGTCTTATAATAGCGCACAAATTAATGATGATTTTTCAAAAATTAAACTTTTTCCAAATTTTTGAATGATTTCGTTTTGGACCAAGATCTATATCATAAATTCATAATTTCAGCCCGTTTGGTACCATAGAGCCTGAAAAAATTGCTTTTTAAGTTCAAACCCAAGTCTTATAAAAGCGCGCAAATAAATGATGATTTTCAAAAATTAAACTTTTTCCAGATTTTTGAATGATTTCGTTTTGGACCATGATTCTTATCACAAATTCAAAATTTCAGCCCGTTTGGTACCATAGAGCCTGAAAAAATTGCTTTTTAAGTTCGAACCCAAGTCTGAAAATAGTGCCCATAGGAATAATGATATTTGCAGAAATACAAGTGTATGTAGATTTTGAGATTGATTTCCCTTACGATCGTGATTCTTATCACAAATTCAAAATTTCAGCCCGTTTGGTACCATAGAGCCTGAAAAAATTGCTTTTTAAGTTCGAACCCAAGTCTGAAAATAGTGCCCATAGGAATGATGATATTTGCAGAAATACAAGTGTATGTAGATTTTGTGATTGATTTTGCTTACGATCGTGATTCTTATCACAAATTCATAATTTCAGCCCGTTTTGTACCATAGAGCCTGAAAAAATTGCTTTTTAAGATCGAACCCAAGTCTTATTATAGCGCCCAAATTAATGATGATTTTTCAAAAATTAATCTTTTTCCAGATTTTGAGAATGATTTTGTTATGAACCATGATTCTTATCGCAAATTCAAAATTTCATCCCGTTTGGTACCATAGAGCCTGCAAAAATTGCTTTTTAAGTTCGTACCCAAGTCTTATAATAGCGCCCAAATTAATGATGATTTTTCAAAAAATAAACTTTTTCCAAATTTTTGAATGATTTCGTTTTGGACAAAGATTCTTATCATATATTCATAATTTCAGCCCGTTTGGTACCATAGAGCCTGAAAAAATTGCTTTTAAGGTTCGAACCCAAGTCCTATAATAGCGCCCAAATTAATGATGATTTTTCAAAAATTAAACTTTTTCCCAGATTTTGAGAATGATTTCGTTTTGGACCATGATTGTTATCACAAATTCATAATTTCAGCCCGTTTGGTACCATAGAGCCAGGAAAAATCGCTTTTAAAGTTCGAACCCAAGTCTGAAAATAGTGCCGATAGGAATAATGATTTTTGCAGAAATACAAGTGTAGGTAGGTTTTGTGATTGATTTCGTATACGACCGTGATTCTGATCAAAATTTCATAATTTCAGCCCGTTTGGTACCATAGAGCATGAAAAAATTGTTAAGTTCGAACCCAAGTCTTATAAAAGCGCGCAAATAAATGATGATTTTTCAAAAATTAAGCTTTTTCCAGATTTTGAGAATGATTTCGTTTTGGACCATGATTCTTATCACAAATTCAAAATTTCAGCCCGTTTGGTACCATAGAGCCTGAAAAAATTGCTTTTTAAGTTCGAACCCAAGTCTTATTATAGCGCCCAAATTAATGATTATTTTCAAAAATTAAACTTTTTCCAGATTTTGAGAATGATTTCGTTTTGGACCATGATTCTTATCACAAATTCAAAATTTCAGCCCGTTTGGTAACATAGAGCCTGAAAAAATTGCTTTTTAAGTTCGAACCCAAGTCTGAAAATAGTGCCCATATTAATAATGATTTTTGCAGAAGTACATGCGTGGGTAGGTTTTGTGATTGATTTCGTTTACGACCGTGATTCTGATCACAAATTCATAATTTCAGCCCGTTTGGTGACATAGAGCCAGAAAAAATGGCTTTTTAAGTTCGAACCCAAGTCTGAAAATAGTGCCCATAGAATAATGGAGTTTGCAGAAATTTAATTTTTTGCAGATTTTGAGATTAATTTCGTTTTGGACAATGGTTTTTATTAAGATTCCATAATTTCAGCCCGCTTGGTACCATAGAGCCTGAAAAAATCGCTTTTAAAATTCGAACCCAAGTCTGAAACTAGTGCCCATAAGAATAATGATATTCACAGAAATACAGGTGTATGTAGATTTTGTGATTGATGTCGTTTACAATCGTGATTCTTATCACAAATTCTCAATTTCAGCCCGTTTGGTACCATAGAGCATGAAAAAATTGTTTTTAAGTTCGAACCCAAGTCTGAAAATAGTGCCCATAGGAATAATGATTTTTGCAGAAATACAAGTGTAGGTAGGTTTTGTGATTGATTTCGTTTACGACCGTGATTCTGATCACAAATTCAGAATCCCAGCCCGTTTGGTACCATAGAGCATGAAAAAATTGTTAAGTTCGATGCCAAGTCTTATAAAAGCGCGCAAATAAATGATGATTTTTCAAAAATTAAACTTTTTTCAGATTTTGAGAATGATTTCGTTTTGAACCATGATTCTTATCACAAATTCAAAATTTCAGCCCGTTTGGTACCATAGAGCCTGCAAAAATTGCTTTTTAAGTTCGAACCCAAGTCTTATAATAGCGCACAAATTAATGATGATTTTTCAAAAATTAAACTTTTTCCAAATTTTTGAATGATTTCGTTTTGGAAAGAGATCTTTATCATAAATTCATAATTTCAGCCCGTTTGGTACCATAGAGCCTGAAAAAATTGTTTTTAAGTTCGAACCCAAGTCTTATAATAGCGCCCAAATTAATAATGATTTTTCAAAAATTAATCTTTTTCCAGATTTTGAGAATGATTTCGTTTTGGACCATGATTCTTATCACAAATTCAAAATTTCAGCCCGTTTGGTACCATAGAGCATGAAAAAATTGTTATGTTCGAACCCAAGTCTTAAAAGCGCGCAAATAAATGATGATTTTTCAAATATTAAACTTTTTAAAAATTTTTGAATGATTTCGTTTTGGACCAAGATCTATATCATAAATTCATAATTTCAGCCCGTTTGGTACCATAGAGCCTGAAAAAATTGCTTTTTAAGTTCGAACCCAAGTCTGAAAATAGTGCCCATAGGAATGATGATATTTGCAGAAATACAAGTGTATGTAGATTTTGTGATTGATTTCGTTTACGATCGTGATTCTTATCACAAATTCATAATTTCACCCCGTTTGGTTCCATAGAGCTTGAAAAAATTGCTTTTTAAGTTCGAACCCAAGTCTTATAATAGCGCCCAAATTAATGATGATTTTTAAAAAATTAAACTTTTTTCAGATTTTGAGAATGATTTCGTTTTGTACCATGATTCTTATCACAAATTCAAAATTTCAGCCCGTTTGGTACCATTGATACAGAAAAAATCGCTTTTAAAGTTAGAACCCAAGTCTGAAAATAGTGCCCATAGGATTAATGATTTTTGCAGAAATACAAGTGTAGGTAGGTTTTGTGATTGATTTCGTTTACGACAGTGATTCTGATCACAAATTCATAATTTCAGCACGTTTGGTTTTTACAAGTGTATGTAGATTTTGTGATTGATTTCGTTTGCGATCGTGATTCTTATAACAAATTCATAATTTCAGCCCATTTGGTACCATAGAGAATGAAAAAATTGTTAAGTTCGAACCCAAGTCTTATAATAGCGCACAAATTAATGATGATTTTTCAAAAATTAAACTTTTTCCAAATTTTTGAATGATTTCGTTTTGGACCAAGATCTATATCATAAATTCATAATTTCAGCCCGTTTGGTACCATAGAGCCTGAAAAAATTGCTTTTTAAGTTCAAACCCAAGTCTTATAAAAGCGCGCAAATAAATGATGATTTTCAAAAATTAAACTTTTTCCAGATTTTGAGAATGATTTCGTTTTGGACCATGATTCTTATCACAAATTCAAAATTTCAGCCCGTTTGGTACCATAGAGCCTGAAAAAATTGCTTTTTAAGTTCGAACCCAAGTCTGAAAATAGTGCCCATAGGAATAATGATATTTGCAGAAATACAAGTGTATGTAGATTTTGAGATTGATTTCCCTTACGATCGTGATTCTTATCACAAATTCAAAATTTCAGCCCGTTTGGTACCATAGAGCCTGAAAAAATTGCTTTTTAAGTTCGAACCCAAGTCTGAAAATAGTGCCCATAGGAATGATGATATTTGCAGAAATACAAGTGTATGTAGATTTTGTGATTGATTTTGCTTACGATCGTGATTCTTATCACAAATTTAAAATTTCAGCCCGTTTGGTACCATAGAGCCTGAAAAAATTGCTTTTTAAGTTCGAACCCAAGTCTTATAATAGCGCCCAAATTAATGATGATTTTTCAAAAATTAAACTTTTTCCAGATTTTCTGAATGATTTCGTTTTGGACCATGATTCTTATCACAAATTCAAAATTTCAGCCCGTTTGGTACCATAGAGCCAGAAAAAATCGCTTTTAAAGTTCGAACCCAAGACTGAAAATAGTGCCCATAGGAATAATGATATTTGCAGAAATACAAGTGTATGTAGATTTTGTGATTGATTTCGTTTACGATCGTGATTCTTATCACAAATTCATAATTTCACCCCGTTTGGTTCCATAGAGCTTGAAAAAATTGCTTTTTAAGTTCGAACCCAAGTCTTATAATAGCGCCCAAATTAATGATGATTTTTAAAAAATTAAACTTTTTTCAGATTTTGAGAATGATTTCGTTTTGTACCATGATTCTTATCACAAATTCAAAATTTCAGCCCGTTTGGTACCATTGATACAGAAAAAATCGCTTTTAAAGTTCGAATCCAAGTCTGAAAATAGTGCCCATAGGATTAATGATTTTTGCAGAAATACAAGTGTAGGTAGGTTTTGTGATTGATTTCGTTTACGACCGTGATTCTGATCACAAATTCATAATTTCAGCACGTTTGGTTTTTACAAGTGTATGTAGATTTTGTGATTGATTTCGTTTGCGATCGTGATTCTTATAACAAATTCATAATTTCAGTCCATTTGGTACCATAGAGAATGAAAAAATTGTTAAGTTCGAACCCAAGTCTTATAATAGCGCACAAATTAATGATGATTTTTCAAAAATTAAACTTTTTCCAAATTTTTGAATGATTTCGTTTTGGACCAAGATCTATATCATAAATTCATAATTTCAGCCCGTTTGGTACCATAGAGCCTGAAAAAATTGCTTTTTAAGTTCAAACCCAAGTCTTATAAAAGCGCGCAAATAAATGATGATTTTCAAAAATTAAACTTTTTCCAGATTTTGAGAATGATTTCGTTTTGGACCATGATTCTTATCACAAATTCAAAATTTCAGCCCGTTTGGTACCATAGAGCCTGAAAAAATTGCTTTTTAAGTTCGAACCCAAGTCTGAAAATAGTGCCCATAGGAATAATGATATTTGCAGAAATACAAGTGTATGTAGATTTTGAGATTGATTTCCCTTACGATCGTGATTCTTATCACAAATTCAAAATTTCAGCCCGTTTGGTACCATAGAGCCTGAAAAAATTGCTTTTTAAGTTCGAACCCAAGTCTGAAAATAGTGCCCATAGGAATGATGATATTTGCAGAAATACAAGTATATGTAGATTTTGTGATTGATTTTGCTTACGATCGTGATTCTTATCACAAATTCATAATTTCAGCCCGTTTTGTACCATAGAGCCTGAAAAAATTGCTTTTTAAGATCGAACCCAAGTCTTATTATAGCGCCCAAATTAATGATGATTTTTCAAAAATTAATCTTTTTCCAGATTTTGAGAATGATTTTGTTATGAACCATGATTCTTATCGCAAATTCAAAATTTCATCCCGTTTGGTACCATAGAGCCTGCAAAAATTGCTTTTTAAGTTCGTACCCAAGTCTTATAATAGCGCCCAAATTAATGATGATTTTTCAAAAAATAAACTTTTTCCAAATTTTTGAATGATTTCGTTTTGGACAAAGATTCTTATCATATATTCATAATTTCAGCCCGTTTGGTACCATAGAGCCTGAAAAAATTGCTTTTAAGGTTCGAACCCAAGTCCTATAATAGCGCCCAAATTAATGATGATTTTTCAAAAATTAAACTTTTTCCCAGATTTTGAGAATGATTTCGTTTTGGACCATGATTGTTATCACAAATTCATAATTTCAGCCCGTTTGGTACCATAGAGCCAGGAAAAATCGCTTTTAAAGTTCGAACCCAAGTCTGAAAATAGTGCCGATAGGAATAATGATTTTTGCAGAAATACAAGTGTAGGTAGGTTTTGTGATTGATTTCGTATACGACCGTGATTCTGATCAAAATTTCATAATTTCAGCCCGTTTGGTACCATAGAGCATGAAAAAATTGTTAAGTTCGAACCCAAGTCTTATAAAAGCGCGCAAATAAATGATGATTTTTCAAAAATTAAGCTTTTTCCAGATTTTGAGAATGATTTCGTTTTGGACCATGATTCTTATCACAAATTCAAAATTTCAGCCCGTTTGGTACCATAGAGCCTGAAAAAATTGCTTTTTAAGTTCGAACCCAAGTCTTATTATAGCGCCCAAATTAATGATTATTTTCAAAAATTAAACTTTTTCCAGATTTTGAGAATGATTTCGTTTTGGACCATGATTCTTATCACAAATTCAAAATTTCAGCCCGTTTGGTAACATAGAGCCTGAAAAAATTGCTTTTTAAGTTCGAACCCAAGTCTGAAAATAGTGCCCATATTAATAATGATTTTTGCAGAAGTACATGCGTGGGTAGGTTTTGTGATTGATTTCGTTTACGACCGTGATTCTGATCACAAATTCATAATTTCAGCCCGTTTGGTGACATAGAGCCAGAAAAAATGGCTTTTTAAGTTCGAACCCAAGTCTGAAAATAGTGCCCATAGAATAATGGAGTTTGCAGAAATTTAATTTTTTGCAGATTTTGAGATTAATTTCGTTTTGGACAATGGTTTTTATTAAGATTCCATAATTTCAGCCCGCTTGGTACCATAGAGCCTGAAAAAATCGCTTTTAAAATTCGAACCCAAGTCTGAAACTAGTGCCCATAAGAATAATGATATTCACAGAAATACAGGTGTATGTAGATTTTGTGATTGATGTCGTTTACAATCGTGATTCTTATCACAAATTCTCAATTTCAGCCCGTTTGGTACCATAGAGCATGAAAAAATTGTTTTTAAGTTCGAACCCAAGTCTGAAAATAGTGCCCATAGGAATAATGATTTTTGCAGAAATACAAGTGTAGGTAGGTTTTGTGATTGATTTCGTTTACGACCGTGATTCTGATCACAAATTCAGAATCCCAGCCCGTTTGGTACCATAGAGCATGAAAAAATTGTTAAGTTCGATGCCAAGTCTTATAAAAGCGCGCAAATAAATGATGATTTTTCAAAAATTAAACTTTTTTCAGATTTTGAGAATGATTTCGTTTTGGACCATGATTCTTATCACAAATTCATAATTTCAGCCCGTTTGGTACCATAGAGCCTGAAAAAATTGCTTTTTAAGTTCGAACCCAAGTCTTATTATAGCGCCCAAATTAATGATTATTTTCAAAAATTAAACTTTTTTCAGATTTTGAGAATGATTTCGTTTTGAACCATGATTCTTATCACAAATTCAAAATTTCAGCCCGTTTGGTACCATAGAGCCTGCAAAAATTGCTTTTTAAGTTCGAACCCAAGTCTTATAATAGCGCACAAATTAATGATGATTTTTCAAAAATTAAACTTTTTCCAAATTTTTGAATGATTTCGTTTTGGAAAGAGATCTATATCATAAATTCATAATTTCAGCCCGTTTGGTACCATAGAGCCTGAAAAAATTGCTTTTTAAGTTCGAACCCAAGTCTTATAATAGCGCCCAAATTAATAATGATTTTTCAAAAATTAATCTTTTTCCAGATTTTGAGAATGATTTCGTTTTGGACCATGATTCTTATCACAAATTCAAAATTTCAGCCCGTTTGGTACCATAGAGCATGAAAAAATTGTTATGTTCGAACCCAAGTCTTATAAAAGCGCGCAAATAAATGATGATTTTTCAAATATTAAACTTTTTAAAAATTTTTGAATGATTTCGTTTTGGACCAAGATCTATATCATAAATTCATAATTTCAGCCCGTTTGGTACCATAGAGCCTGAAAAAATTGCTTTTTAAGTTCGAACCCAAGTCTGAAAATAGTGCCCATAGGAATGATGATATTTGCAGAAATTCAAGTGTATGTAGATTTTGTGATTGATTTTGTTTACGATCGTGATTCTTATCACAAATTCATAATTTCAGCCCGTTTTGTACCATAGAGCATGAAAAAATTGTTAAGTTCGATGCCAAGTCTTATAAAAGCGCGCAAATAAATGATGATTTTTCAAAAATTAAACTTTTTTCAGATTTTGAGAATGATTTCGTTTTGAACCATGATTCTTATCACAAATTCATAATTTCAGCCCGTTTGGTACCATAGAGCACGAAATAATTGCTTTTTAAAATCGAAACCAAGTCTTATAATAGCGCCCAAAATAATGATGATTTTTCAAAAATTAAACTTTTTCCAGATTTTGTGAATGATTTCGTTTTGGACCATGATTCTTATCACAAATTCAAAATTTCAGCCCGTTTGGTACCATAGAGCATGAAAAAATTGTTATGTTCGAACCCAAGTCTTATAAAAGCGCGCAAATAAATGATGATTTTTCAAATATTAAACTTTTTAAAAATTTTTGAATGATTTCGTTTTGGACCAAGATCTATATCATAAATTCATAATTTCAGCCCGTTTGGTACCATAGAGCCTGAAAAAATTGCTTTTTAAGTTCGAACCCAAGTCTGAAAATAGTGCCCATAGGAATGATGATATTTGCAGAAATACAAGTGTATGTAGATTTTGTGATTGATTTTGTTTACGATCGTGATTTTTATCACAAATTCATAATTTCAGCCCGTTTTGTACCATAGAGCCTGAAAAAATTGCTTTTTAAGTTCGAACCCAAGTCTTATTATAGCGCCCAAATTAATGATGATTTTTCAAAAATTAATCTTTTTCCAGATTTTGAGAATGATTTCGTTATGAACCATGATTCTTATCGCAAATTCAAAATTTCATCCCGTTTGGTACCATAGAGCCTGCAAAAATTGCTTTTTAAGTTCGTACCCAAGTCTTATAATAGCGCCCAAATTAATGATGATTTTTCAAAAAATAAACTTTTTCCAAATTTTTGAATGATTTCGTTTTGGACAAAGATTCTTATCATATATTCATAATTTCAGCCCGTTTGGTACCATAGAGCCTGAAAAAATTGCTTTTAAGGTTCGAACCCAAGTCCTATAATAGCGCCCAAATTAATGATGATTTTTCAAAAATTAAACTTTTTCCCAGATTTTGAGAATGATTTCGTTTTGGACCATGATTGTTATCACAAATTCATAATTTCAGCCCGTTTGGTACCATAGAGCCAGGAAAAATCGCTTTTAAAGTTCGAACCCAGGTCTGAAAATAGTGCCGATAGGAATAATGATTTTTGCAGAAATACAAGTGTAGGTAGGTTTTGTGATTGATTTCGTTTACGACCGTGATTCTGATCAAAATTTCATAATTTCAGCCCGTTTGGTACCATAGAGCATGAAAAAATTGTTAAGTTCGAACCCAAGTCTTATAAAAGCGCGCAAATAAATGATGATTTTTCAAAAATTAAGCTTTTTCCAGATTTTGAGAATGATTTCGTTTTGGACCATGATTCTTATCACAAATTCAAAATTTCAGCCCGTTTGGTACCATAGAGCCTGAAAAAATTGCATTTTAAATTCGAACCCAAGTCTTTTTATAGCGCCCAAATTAATGATGATTTTCAAAAATTAAACTTTTTCCAGATTTTGAGAATGAATTCGTTTTGGACCATGATTCTTATCACAAATTCAAAATTTCAGCCCGTTTGGTACCATAGAGCCTGAAAAAATTGCTTTTTAAGTTCGAACCCAAGTCTGAAAATAGTGCCCATATTAATAATGATTTTTGCAGAAGTACAAGTGTGGGTAGGTTTTGTGATTGATTTCGTTTACGACCGTGATTCTGATCACAAATTCATAATTTCAGCCCGTTTGGTGACATAGAGCCAGAAAAAATGGCTTTTAAAGTTCGAACCCAAGTCTGAAAATAGTGCCCATAGAATAATGGAGTTTGCAGAAATTTAATTTATTGCAGATTTTGAGATTAATTTCGTTTTGGACAATGGTTTTTATTAAGATTCCATAATTTCAGCCCGCTTGGTACCATAGAGCCTGAAAAAATCGCTTTTAAAATTCGAACCCAAGTCTGAAACTAGTGCCCATAAGAATAATGATATTCACAGAAATACAGGTGTATGTAGATTTTGTGATTGATGTCGTTTACAATCGTGATTCTTATCACAAATTCACAATTTCAGCCCGTTTGGTACCATAGAGCCAGAAAAAATTGTTTTTAAGTTCGAACCCAAGTCTGAAAATAGTGCACATAGGAATAATGATTTTTGCAGAAATACAAGTGTAGGTAGGTTTTGTGATTGATTTCGTTTACGACCGTGATTCTGATCACAAATTCAGAATCCCAGCCCGTTTGGTACCATAGAGCATGAAAAAATTGTTAAGTTCGATGCCAAGTCTTTTTTCAAAAATTAAACTTTTTTCAGATTTTGAGAATGATTTCGTTTTGAACCATGATTCTTATCACAAATTCAAAATTTCAGCCCGTTTGGTACTATAGAGCCTGCAAAAATTGCTTTTTAAGTTCGAACCCAAGTCTTATAATAGCGCACAAATTAATGATGATTTATCAAAAATTAAACTTTTTCCAAATTTTTGAATGATTTCGTTTTGGACCAAGATCTATATCATAAATTCATAATTTCAGCCCGTTTGGTACCATAGAGCCTGAAAAAATTGCTTTTTAAGTTCGAACCCAAGTCTTATAATAGCGCCCAAATTAATAATGATTTTTCAAAAATTAATCTTTTTCCAGATTTTGTGAATGATTTCGTTATGGACAATTATTCTTATCACAAATTCAAAATTTCATCCCGTTTGGTACCATAGAGCCTGAAAAAATTGCTTTTAAGGTTCGAACCCAAGTCCTATAATAGCGCCCAAATTAATGATGATTTTTCAAAAATTAAACTTTTTCCCAGATTTTGAGAATGATTTCGTTTTGGACCATGATTGTTATCACAAATTCACAATCACAGCCCGTTTGGTACGATAGATCCTGAAAAAATCGCTTTTAAACTTCAAACCCAAGTCTGAAAATAGTGCCTATAGGAATAATGATTTTTGCAGAAATACAAGTGTATTTAGATTTTGTGATTGATTTCGTTTACGACCGTGATTCTGATCACAAATTCATAATTTCACCCCGTTTGGTACCATAGAGCATGAAAAAGTTGTTTTTAAGTTCGAACATAAGTCTTATAAAAGCGCGCAAATAATAGATGATTTTTCAAAAATAAAACTTAATAAAGATTTTGTGACCGATTTCGTTCAAGACCATTGTTTTTATCACGGTTCAAATATTTCGGCCCGTTTGGTACCATAGAGCCTGAAAAAATCGCTTTTAAAATTCGAACCCAAGTCTGAAACTAGTGCCCGTAGAAGTGATGATATTTGCAGAAATACAAGAGTGTGTAGATTTTGTGATTGATTTCGTTTACGATCGTTATTCTTATCACAAATTCATAATTTAGGCCCGTTTGGTACCATAGAGCATGAAAAATTGTTTTTAAGTTCGAACATAAGTCTTATAAAAGCGCGCAAATAAATGATGATTTTTCAAAAATTAAACTTAATAAAGATTTTGTGACCGATTTCGTTCAAGACCAAGGTTTTTATCACGGTTCCAATATTTAGGCCCGTTTGGTACTATAGAGCCTGAAAAAATCGCTTTTAAAATTCGAACCCAAGTCTGAAACTAGTGCCCATAGGAATGATGATATTTGCAGAAATACAAGTGTATGTAGATTTTTTGATTGATTTCGTTTACGATCGTGATTCTTATCACAAATTCATAATTTCAGCCCGTTTGGTACCATAGAGCCTGAAAAAATTGCATTTTAAATTCGAACCCAAGTCTTATTATAGCGCCCAAATTAATGATGATTTTCAAAAATTAAACTTTTTCCAGATTTTGAGAATGAATTCGTTTTGGACCATGATTCTTATCACAAATTCAAAATTTCAGCCCGTTTGGTACCATAGAGCCTGAAAAAATTGCTTTTTAAGTTCGAACCCAAGTCTGAAAATAGTGCCCATATTAATAATGATTTTTGCAGAAGTACAAGTGTGGGTAGGTTTTGTGATTGATTTCGTTTACGACCGTGATTCTGATCACAAATTCATAATTTCAGCCCGTTTGGTGACATAGAGCCAGAAAAAATGGCTTTTAAAGTTCGAACCCAAGTCTGAAAATAGTGCCCATAGAATAATGGAGTTTGCAGAAATTTAATTTTTTGCAGATTTTGAGATTAATTTCGTTTTGGACAATGGTTTTTATTAAGATTCCATAATTTCAGCCCGCTTGGTACCATAGAGCCTGAAAAAATCGCTTTTAAAATTCGAACCCAAGTCTGAAACTAGTGCCCATAAGAATAATGATATTCACAGAAATACAGGTGTATGTAGATTTTGTGATTGATGTCGTTTACAATCGTGATTCTTATCACAAATTCACAATTTCAGCCCGTTTGGTACCATAGAGCCAGAAAAAATTGTTTTTAAGTTCGAACCCAAGTCTGAAAATAGTGCACATAGGAATAATGATTTTTGCAGAAATACAAGTGTAGGTAGGTTTTGTGATTGATTTCGTTTACGACCGTGATTCTGATCACAAATTCAGAATCCCAGCCCGTTTGGTACCATAGAGCATGAAAAAATTGTTAAGTTCGATGCCAAGTCTTTTTTCAAAAATTAAACTTTTTTCAGATTTTGAGAATGATTTCGTTTTGAACCATGATTCTTATCACAAATTCAAAATTTCAGCCCGTTTGGTACCATAGAGCCTGCAAAAATTGCTTTTTAAGTTCGAACCCAAGTCTTATAATAGCGCACAAATTAATGATGATTTATCAAAAATTAAACTTTTTCCAAATTTTTGAATGATTTCGTTTTGGACCAAGATCTATATCATAAATTCATAATTTCAGCCCGTTTGGTACCATAGAGCCTGAAAAAATTGCTTTTTAAGTTCGAACCCAAGTCTTATAATAGCGCCCAAATTAATAATGATTTTTCAAAAATTAATCTTTTTCCAGATTTTGTGAATGATTTCTTTATGGACAATTATTCTTATCACAAATTCAAAATTTCATCCCGTTTGGTACCATAGAGCCTGAAAAAATTGCTTTTAAGGTTCGAACCCAAGTCCTATAATAGCGCCCAAATTAATGATGATTTTTCAAAAATTAAACTTTTTCCCAGATTTTGAGAATGATTTCGTTTTGGACCATGATTGTTATCACAAATTCACAATCACAGCCCGTTTGGTACCATAGATCCTGAAAAAATCGCTTTTAAACTTCAAACCCAAGTCTGAAAATAGTGCCTATAGGAATAATGATTTTTGCAGAAATACAAGTGTATGTAGATTTTGTGATTGATTTTGTTTACGATCGTGATTCTTATCACAAATTCATAATTTCAGCCCGTTTTGTACCATAGAGCATGAAAAAATTGTTAAGTTCGATGCCAAGTCTTATAAAAGCGCGCAAATAAATGATGATTTTTCAAAAATTAAACTTTTTTCAGATTTTGAGAATGATTTCGTTTTGAACCATGATTCTTATCACAAATTCATAATTTCAGCCCGTTTGGTACCATAGAGCACGAAATAATTGCTTTTTAAAATCGAAACCAAGTCTTATAATAGCGCCCAAAATAATGATGATTTTTCAAAAATTAAACTTTTTCCAGATTTTGTGAATGATTTCGTTTTGGACCATGATTCTTATCACAAATTCAAAATTTCAGCCCGTTTGGTACCATAGAGCATGAAAAAATTGTTATGTTCGAACCCAAGTCTTATAAAAGCGCGCAAATAAATGATGATTTTTCAAATATTAAACTTTTTAAAAATTTTTGAATGATTTCGTTTTGGACCAAGATCTATATCATAAATTCATAATTTCAGCCCGTTTGGTACCATAGAGCCTGAAAAAATTGCTTTTTAAGTTCGAACCCAAGTGTGATTATTTCAATAAAAAGGGTTCAGTTTTATTCAGTAATGACTTTATTCTTCTTCTTACAAATGTACACATTGACAGGTCTCTTCTCAGTAATAGACAATAGGACAAGGTTAAACAGTATTGCCAACAAAACAATGTTTACAGATACCTTATAGCCAACCTAAGATAATTGCATTTATATTGCCATATTCTAACACCCCTTCTCAATGTAAATACAGTTGTTAAACATAAACAAACTAATAATAATTCAAATTTTAACATTGATTATGTTATACAGTTTTCCCCACAACACCACACTTATTTAAATGTTTTACAATCAGCTCTCTGCTTAAAGCTTTTGTTAATATGTCAGCTGGTTGCAAATTTGTGTTAACATATCTTACACAAATCTTATTTTCTCTTACCAATTCCTTAACAAAATGATAGCGAATATCTACATGTTTTAATCGCTTTATAGCATCTGTATTTGCATTTATTAATGCCGACTGATTGTCACAAAATATATTAACAGGGCAAATATTTTTAAAATCAAGTTCAGTTAGCAGATTTATAAGCCATGACACATCACTAGCAGCCATGCTCATAGATATATATTCTGATTCAGTGGATGACAAAGAAACAGAGGCCTGCTTCTTTGAACTCCATGCGACAAGACAATTATAAATCAAAAGTATATAACCTGAAGTGGATTTTCTGTCCTTGATATCACCACCCCAATCAGCATCGCAATATCCTTCCAAAATGATATCATTACATTTATAAATTAACTTATAATTTAGACTATACATTATATATCTTAACACTCTCTTTAATGCCCTTAATAGCTCATTGTTGGCGCAGGTTTGATACCTACTTAACATAGAAACTGGAAAACACAAATCAGGCCTGGTACCTGATGCAGCATACATTAGACATCCTATCATTTGTCTGCACAAATTCTGAATACTGTTGTCTACAGCAATACTGTCTTTTACAAATATTTTAGTGTTAAAATTAGGGTCCATAGGGGTTGACATAGGCTTACAATTTTGCATATTAAATCTTTTTAAAATATTCTCCAAATATTCTCTCTGATCTAACTCTGTAATACCAGTTTTCAAATTTTGCTTTACATTTATACCTAGGAAATTTGATATTAGCCCTAAGTCTTTCATTTTAAACTCTTTACATAATATACTCTTAAATTTAGAAATATCTTCCTTATTTGTACCAAAAATTAAAATGTCATCGACATAAAGTAAAATGTACATTTTCTCATTGTCATAATACTTTAAATATAAACATGAGTCACAGTTAGATTTAACAAAACCCTCCTTATTTACTATAGAATTGAATTTTATGTTCCAACACTTTGGTGAACTCTTTAAACCGTACAGTGACTTATTTAGCTTTACAATATTATTTCCCTCAGAATAAGCCCCTTCTGGCAATTTAATATAGACTTCTTTGTCTATATCGCCATACAGAAACGCCCCTATTACATCCATTTGATATATAGGTAAATTTAATTTAGTCGCTATCGCTACAAAAATTCTAAATGTTGATAATTTAGCCACAGGAGCGTAAATGTCACTTAAATCAAAACAACCATTTTGTTCAAACCCCCTTGCAACTAGCCTAGCCTTATACTGCTTTACATCACCATTTCCTTTAAGCTTAAAAACCCACTTGCTACTTACTACCTTTTCATGTACTGGTGCATTACAAAAATCCCAAGTATTATTCTCTTCTAAAGTTTGCAATTCTCTACTTATTGCCTCTTTCCACCTATTTGCATCGCTTCTTTCCATAGCTTCTTTGTATGTCACTGGCTCATTTGCTTCACTTACAACATTTTGACATTGATAGAATGTTGTCGGTTTCCTCACCCGCTTGTTTCTTTCATTTTGAGGTAACAATGTTTCATCTAGGTCTGATAGTTCATCATCACATGGCTCATATTCACTCTGGCTTTCACTTTCACATAAAGAACTGTTTACAGTGAGATTTGTATGACTGTCATTTTGGGTAACTTGAGTTTCCTCACATTCAGCAACCTTTTGTTCTTCCACTGTTTCTTCTGATGTCAGCAAAATTTGAGTATTCTGATCCGACACATCCTCAATTTCCTCTGTTTCCTCTTGACTTAAGAAAATTACATCTCTCTTTACATCTACGCTGTTTTTCTTAGGGAAGTAAATTCTATAGCCTTTGACGTTTTCAGCATAACCTACCATCAAACCCTTCTCACTTTTCTTATCCCATTTCCTTCTTTTCTCTTTTGGGATGTGTGCATACACTGGTGAACCAAATGCCTTCAGTTGATGAACATCAAAACTACTATTTGTCCATATTTCATATGGAGAATTTCCTTCTTTACCTTTCCCAGTTCTATTCAAGACAAAAGCAGCAGTATTTACCGCTTCTGCCCACAATTTCTTAGGTAAATTCTTCGCGTGTAGCATTGTTCGTGCTGCTTCAACTAGGGTTCTATTTTCCCTTTCAGCTTTCCCATTTTGTTCGGGAGTATAGGGAACAGCAGTCTGGTGGGTTATCCCACGCTTGGAAAATATTTCCTTTACATCTCTATTTATGAATTCTAGCCCATTGTCACTCCGAAATATCTTGACTTTGTTTCCAGTAGTATTTTCGGCTTTATTTATAAAATCCTCCAAACAGCGCTTAATCTCGTGTTTTGCTTCAACGAAATACACACTTCTAAAGTTAGAATAGTCATCCTTTAGAACGACAAAATATCTCGACCCGCCAATTGATTTTTCTTCCATGGGTCCACAAGTATCCCCATGTATGATTTCACATGTTTTTGTGCTCACATGCTCACTCCTCTTAAATGGTAGCCGGTGTATCTTTCCTTCCAAGCAACTTTCACATTGGGGTAAGTCAGTTTGTTTTACTTCAATGTTATTTTTCTGCAATGCTTTCTTCACGTAATCAAAGTTTTGATGTGCGAATTTCTCATGCCACTCGTATAGGTCATTTTTAATAATATTAGCAACACTTGCGATCTCGCATTTGAAACGAAAATCCATATAGTATGAACTGTTTACTCGACTTGCTATCGCACAAACAATGCCATTTTTATAAAATAAACACGAACTGTCACTTGTGACCATAGTGTATCCGCGGTCAGCTGCGCATTTCACAGAAAATAAATTTGACTTCAGATCCGGAACGAACAAAACGTTGTTTATGGTTGAATTTATCCATTCAGTCCCATTATAGACTTGTACCGCCATCTGTCCACATCCTAACACACTAATTATTGCTCCATTTCCAACAATAACAGACTTTTGCGGAACATTTGAAAATGATGTAAATAAAGAGCGATCGTTGCACATGTGTTCGCTCGCTCCAGAGTCAACTAACCACTTTGATTGTTCATAATTTGTATGCGAGGAATTCAACACTACAAAAGCATTACTTGTTTTCTTATTTTCCTTTGACTTTTTAAACCGACACTGTGCCTTATAATGCCCGAATTTTCCACAGTAAAAGCATTTACGTTCGTTTAACTTTTTCTCACTGTCTCGATTACTTCTACACTCAGCTTGTAAATGTCCGACTTTACCACACATGTAACACTTAATATTTCTTTTAGCTACGAACGCAGATGAGGACGAAGTATCTTGTATTTCTTCACTTTTAACTTTCACTCTTTCCTCTTCAATTAATAACCTGGCTACTAAATTGTCGAACGTTTGTTTGTCGTCTGGCGCCGATTCCCACGCCGATATAAAATGTTTATATTCATCTGGCAAGCTCATTAAGACTTTAGTTATTATAAATTTATCAGACATATCCTCGCCCATTTGTTTTAACTGATTTTGCATCTCTTGAATTTTAGAGAGAAAAACTGACATTTCGGTGCCTTTCTCATATCTGTATTGAAAGAACCTTTGTTGGATAATATGGATACTGGTTTCTGACTTCTGTTCATATACACTTAGAAGCTTACTCCACATTGCAGCCGAAGTTGTGCACGATATGATATGTAGCATAACGTTTTCCGACATTCTCGTAACCAGTAGCGTCTGAGCTTTAGCATCTTTTGTCTCCCAAGTGGTTCGCGCGGTAACATCTTCAGGTTTCATAGTGCGCCCTTCAACAATGTCCAGCCATCCCTGTCCTCTGAGAAGTACTGTCGTTTGAAATTTCCAAATATTCCAATTCCTTGTCCCTTCCAACTTCAAAACATTGGTAGTCATCGCGTTTCCTTCCATTTTGCTATCCTGCCTTGCCTGATCAGATATATCAGTGGTATTTTATCCTTCTCAACGAAAATTTTCTGCACGCGTTCCGGCAACCTAACCTCACTTTTCGCTGATATTCACTCCCGTTGATTTATTTTGCGTACTTTTAACTTCATCAACAGATTAGCGACTCTGGGCCCATAACCTGTGATTATTTCAATAAAAAGGGTTCAGTTTTATGCAGTAATAACTTTATTCTTCTTCTTTCAAATGTACACATTGACAGGTCTCTTCTCAGTAATAGACAATAGGACAAGGTTAAACAGTATTGCCAACAAAACAATGTTTACAGATACCTTATAGCCAACCTAAGATAATTGCATTTATATTGCCATATTCTAACACCAAGTCTGAAAATAGTGCCCATAGGAATGATGATATTTGCAGAAATACAAGTGTATGTAGATTTTGTGATTGATTTTGTTTACGATCGTGATTCTTATCACAAATTCATAATTTCAGCCCGTTTTGTACCATAGAGCCTGAAAAAATTGCTTTTTAAGTTCGAACCCAAGTCTTATTATAGCGCCCAAATTAATGATGATTTTTCAAAAATTAATCTTTTTCCAGATTTTGAGAATGATTTCGTTATGAACCATGATTCTTATCGCAAATTCAAAATTTCATCCCGTTTGGTACCATAGAGCCTGCAAAAATTGCTTTTTAAGTTCGTACCCAAGTCTTATAATAGCGCCCAAATTAATGATGATTTTTCAAAAAATAAACTTTTTCCAAATTTTTGAATGATTTCGTTTTGGACAAAGATTCTTATCATATATTCATAATTTCAGCCCGTTTGGTACCATAGAGCCTGAAAAAATTGCTTTTAAGGTTCGAACCCAAGTCCTATAATAGCGCCCAAATTAATGATGATTTTTCAAAAATTAAACTTTTTCCCAGATTTTGAGAATGATTTCGTTTTGGACCATGATTGTTATCACAAATTCATAATTTCAGCCCGTTTGGTACCATAGAGCCAGGAAAAATCGCTTTTAAAGTTCGAACCCAGGTCTGAAAATAGTGCCGATAGGAATAATGATTTTTGCAGAAATACAAGTGTAGGTAGGTTTTGTGATTGATTTCGTTTACGACCGTGATTCTGATCAAAATTTCATAATTTTAGCCCGTTTGGTACCATAGAGCATGAAAAAATTGTTAAGTTCGAACCCAAGTCTTATAAAAGCGCGCAAATAAATGATGATTTTTCAAAAATTAAGCTTTTTCCAGATTTTGAGAATGATTTCGTTTTGGACCATGATTCTTATCACAAATTCAAAATTTCAGCCCGTTTGGTACCATAGAGCCTGAAAAAATTGCATTTTAAATTCGAACCCAAGTCTTATTATAGCGCCCAAATTAATGATGATTTTCAAAAATTAAACTTTTTCCAGATTTTGAGAATGAATTCGTTTTGGACCATGATTCTTATCACAAATTCAAAATTTCAGCCCGTTTGGTACCATAGAGCCTGAAAAAATTGCTTTTTAAGTTCGAACCCAAGTCTGAAAATAGTGCCCATATTAATAATGATTTTTGCAGAAGTACAAGTGTGGGTAGGTTTTGTGATTGATTTCGTTTACGACCGTGATTCTGATCACAAATTCATAATTTCAGCCCGTTTGGTGACATAGAGCCAGAAAAAATGGCTTTTAAAGTTCGAACCCAAGTCTGAAAATAGTGCCCATAGAATAATGGAGTTTGCAGAAATTTAATTTTTTGCAGATTTTGAGATTAATTTCGTTTTGGACAATGGTTTTTATTAAGATTCCATAATTTCAGCCCGCTTGGTACCATAGAGCCTGAAAAAATCGCTTTTAAAATTCGAACCCAAGTCTGAAACTAGTGCCCATAAGAATAATGATATTCACAGAAATACAGGTGTATGTAGATTTTGTGATTGATGTCGTTTACAATCGTGATTCTTATCACAAATTCACAATTTCAGCCCGTTTGGTACCATAGAGCCAGAAAAAATTGTTTTTAAGTTCGAACCCAAGTCTGAAAATAGTGCACATAGGAATAATGATTTTTGCAGAAATACAAGTGTAGGTAGGTTTTGTGATTGATTTCGTTTACGACCGTGATTCTGATCACAAATTCAGAATCCCAGCCCGTTTGGTACCATAGAGCATGAAAAAATTGTTAAGTTCGATGCCAAGTCTTTTTTCAAAAATTAAACTTTTTTCAGATTTTGCGAATGATTTCGTTTTGAACCATGATTCTTATCACAAATTCAAAATTTCAGCCCGTTTGGTACCATAGAGCCTGCAAAAATTGCTTTTTAAGTTCGAACCCAAGTCTTATAATAGCGCACAAATTAATGATGATTTATCAAAAATTAAACTTTTTCCAAATTTTTGAATGATTTCGTTTTGGACCAAGATCTATATCATAAATTCATAATTTCAGCCCGTTTGGTACCATAGAGCCTGAAAAAATTGCTTTTTAAGTTCGAACCCAAGTCTTATAATAGCGCCCAAATTAATAATGATTTTTCAAAAATTAATCTTTTTCCAGATTTTGTGAATGATTTCGTTATGGACAATTATTCTTATCACAAATTCAAAATTTCATCCCGTTTGGTACCATAGAGCCTGAAAAAATTGCTTTTAAGGTTCGAACCCAAGTCCTATAATAGCGCCCAAATTAATGATGATTTTTCAAAAATTAAACTTTTTCCCAGATTTTGAGAATGATTTCGTTTTGGACCATGATTGTTATCACAAATTCACAATCACAGCCCGTTTGGTACCATAGATCCTGAAAAAATCGCTTTTAAACTTCAAACCCAAGTCTGAAAATAGTGCCTATAGGAATAATGATTTTTGCAGAAATACAAGTGTATTTAGATTTTGTGATTGATTTCGTTTACGACCGTGATTCTGATCACAAATTCATAATTTCACCCCGTTTGGTACCATAGAGCATGAAAAAGTTGTTTTTAAGTTCGAACATAAGTCTTATAAAAGCGCGCAAATAATAGATGATTTTTCAAAAATAAAACTTAATAAAGATTTTGTGACCGATTTCGTTCAAGACCATTGTTTTTATCACGGTTCAAATATTTCGGCCCGTTTGGTACCATAGAGCCTGAAAAAATCGCTTTTAAAATTCGAACCCAAGTCTGAAACTAGTGCCCGTAGAAGTGATGATATTTGCAGAAATACAAGAGTGTGTAGATTTTGTGATTGATTTCGTTTACGATCGTTATTCTTATCACAAATTCATAATTTAGGCCCGTTTGGTACCATAGAGCATGAAAAATTGTTTTTAAGTTCGAACATAAGTCTTATAAAAGCGCGCAAATAAATGATGATTTTTCAAAAATTAAACTTAATAAAGATTTTGTGACCGATTTCGTTCAAGACCATGGTTTTTATCACGGTTCCAATATTTAGGCCCGTTTGGTACTATAGAGCCTGAAAAAATCGCTTTTAAAATTCGAACCCAAGTCTGAAACTAGTGCCCATAGGAATGATGATATTTGCAGAAATACAAGTGTATGTAGATTTTTTGATTGATTTCGTTTACGATCGTGATTCTTATCACAAATTCATAATTTCAGCCCGTTTGGTACCATAGAGCCTGAAAAAATTGCATTTTAAATTCGAACCCAAGTCTTATTATAGCGCCCAAATTAATGATGATTTTCAAAAATTAAACTTTTTCCAGATTTTGAGAATGAATTCGTTTTGGACCATGATTCTTATCACAAATTCAAAATTTCAGCCCGTTTGGTACCATAGAGCCTGAAAAAATTGCTTTTTAAGTTCGAACCCAAGTCTGAAAATAGTGCCCATATTAATAATGATTTTTGCAGAAGTACAAGTGTGGGTAGGTTTTGTGATTGATTTCGTTTACGACCGTGATTCTGATCACAAATTCATAATTTCAGCCCGTTTGGTGACATAGAGCCAGAAAAAATGGCTTTTAAAGTTCGAACCCAAGTCTGAAAATAGTGCCCATAGAATAATGGAGTTTGCAGAAATTTAATTTTTTGCAGATTTTGAGATTAATTTCGTTTTGGACAATGGTTTTTATTAAGATTCCATAATTTCAGCCCGCTTGGTACCATAGAGCCTGAAAAAATCGCTTTTAAAATTCGAACCCAAGTCTGAAACTAGTGCCCATAAGAATAATGATATTCACAGAAATACAGGTGTATGTAGATTTTGTGATTGATGTCGTTTACAATCGTGATTCTTATCACAAATTCACAATTTCAGCCCGTTTGGTACCATAGAGCCAGAAAAAATTGTTTTTAAGTTCGAACCCAAGTCTGAAAATAGTGCACATAGGAATAATGATTTTTGCAGAAATACAAGTGTAGGTAGGTTTTGTGATTGATTTCGTTTACGACCGTGATTCTGATCACAAATTCAGAATCCCAGCCCGTTTGGTACCATAGAGCATGAAAAAATTGTTAAGTTCGATGCCAAGTCTTTTTTCAAAAATTAAACTTTTTTCAGATTTTGAGAATGATTTCGTTTTGAACCATGATTCTTATCACAAATTCAAAATTTCAGCCCATTTGGTACCATAGAGCCTGCAAAAATTGCTTTTTAAGTTCGAACCCAAGTCTTATAATAGCGCACAAATTAATGATGATTTATCAAAAATTAAACTTTTTCCAAATTTTTGAATGATTTCGTTTTGGACCAAGATCTATATCATAAATTCATAATTTCAGCCCGTTTGGTACCATAGAGCCTGAAAAAATTGCTTTTTAAGTTCGAACCCAAGTCTTATAATAGCGCCCAAATTAATAATGATTTTTCAAAAATTAATCTTTTTCCAGATTTTGTGAATGATTTCGTTATGGACAATTATTCTTATCACAAATTCAAAATTTCATCCCGTTTGGTACCATAGAGCCTGAAAAAATTGCTTTTAAGGTTCGAACCCAAGTCCTATAATAGCGCCCAAATTAATGATGATTTTTCAAAAATTAAACTTTTTCCCAGATTTTGAGAATGATTTCGTTTTGGACCATGATTGTTATCACAAATTCACAATCACAGCCCGTTTGGTACCATAGATCCTGAAAAAATCGCTTTTAAACTTCAAACCCAAGTCTGAAAATAGTGCCTATAGGAATAATGATTTTTGCAGAAATACAAGTGTATTTAGATTTTGTGATTGATTTCGTTTACGACCGTGATTCTGATCACAAATTCATAATTTCACCCCGTTTGGTACCATAGAGCATGAAAAAGTTGTTTTCAAGTTCGAACATAAGTCTTATAAAAGCGCGCAAATAATAGATGATTTTTCAAAAATAAAACTTAATAAAGATTTTGTGACCGATTTCGTTCAAGACCATTGTTTTTATCACGGTTCAAATATTTCGGCCCGTTTGGTACCATAGAGCCTGAAAAAATCGCTTTTAAAATTCGAACCCAAGTCTGAAACTAGTGCCCGTAGAAGTGATGATATTTGCAGAAATACAAGAGTGTGTAGATTTTGTGATTGATTTCGTTTACGATCGTTATTCTTATCACAAATTCATAATTTAGGCCCGTTTGGTACCATAGAGCATGAAAAATTGTTTTTAAGTTCGAACATAAGTCTTATAAAAGCGCGCAAATAAATGATGATTTTTCAAAAATTAAACTTAATAAAGATTTTGTGACCGATTTCGTTCAAGACCATGGTTTTTATCACGGTTCCAATATTTAGGCCCGTTTGGTACTATAGAGCCTGAAAAAATCGCTTTTAAAATTCGAACCCAAGTCTGAAACTAGTGCCCATAGGAATGATGATATTTGCAGAAATACAAGTGTATGTAGATTTTTTGATTGATTTCGTTTACGATCGTGATTCTTATCACAAATTCATAATTTCAGCCCGTTTGGTACCATAGAGCATGAAAAAATTGTTAAGTTCGAACCCAAGTCTTATAAAAGCGCGCAAATAAATTATGATTTTTCAAAAATTAATCTTTTTCCAGATTTTGAGAATGATTTCGTTTTGAACCATGATTCTTATCACAAAATCAAAATTTCAGCCCGTTTGGTACCATAGAGCCTGCAAAATTTGCTTTTTAAGTTCGAACCCAAGTCTTATAATAGCGCACAAATTAATGATGATTTTTCAAAAATTAATCTTTTTCCAAATTTTTGAATGATTTCTATTTGGACCAAGATTCTTATCATAAATTCATAATTTCAGCCCGTTTGGTACCATAGAGCCTGAAAAAATTGCTTTTTAAGTTCGAACCCAAGTCTTATAATAGCGCCCAAATTAATGATGATTTTTCAAAAATTAATCTTTTTCCAGATTTTGAGAATGATTTCGTTTTGGAACATGATTCTTATCTCAAATTCAAAATTTCAGCCCGTTTGGTACTTTGAGCCAGAAAAAATCGCTTTTAAAGTTCGAACCCAAGTCTGAAAATAGTGCCCATAGGAATAATGATTTTTGCAGAAGTACAAGTGTGGGTAGGTTTTGTGATTGATTTCGTTTACGACCGTGATTCTGATCACAAATTCATAATTTCAGCCCGTTTGGTACCATAGAGCATGAAATAATTGCTTTTTAAAATCGAAACCAAGTCTTATAATAGCGCCCAAATTAATGATGATTTTTCAAAAAATAAACTTTTTCCAAATTTTTGAATGATTTCGTTTTGGACCAAGATTGTTATCAAAAATTTACGATTCGTTTACGATCGTGATTCTTATCACAAATTCATAATTTCAGCCCGTTTGGTACCATAGAGTCAGAAAAAATCGCTTTTAAAGTTCGAACCCAAGTCTGAAAATAGTGCCCATAGGAATAATGATTTTTGCAGAAGTACAAGTGTGGGTAGGTTTTGTGATTGATTTCGTTTACGACCATGATTCTGATAACAAATTCATAATTTCAGCCCGTTTGGTGACATAGAGCCAGAAAAAATGGCTTTTTAAGTTCGAACCCAAGTCTGAAAATAGTGCCCATAGGAATAATGATATTTGCAGAAATACAAGTGTTTGAAAATTTTGAGATTGATTTCGTTTACGATCGTGATTCTTATCACAAATTCATATTTTCAGCCCGTTTGGTACCATAGAGCATGAAAAAATTGTTTTTAAGTTCGATCCCAAGTCTTATAAAAGCGCGCAAATAAATGATGATTTTTCAAAAATTGAACTTAATAAAGATTTTGTGACCGATTTCGTTCAAGACCATGGTTTTTATCACGGTTCCAATATTTCAGCCCGTTTGGTACCATAGAGCCTGAAAAAATCGCTTTTTAAATTCGAACCCAATTCTGAAACTAGTGCCCATAGGAATGATGATATTTGCAGAAATAGAAGTGTATGTAGATTTTGTGATTGATTTCGTTTACGACCGTGATTTTGATCCAAATTTCATAATTTCAGCCCGTTTGGTACCATAGAGCATGAAAAAATTGTTAAGTTCGAAACCAAGTCTTATAAAAGCGCGCAAATAAATGATGATTTTTCAAAAATTAAACTTTTTCCAGATTTTGAGAATGATTTCGTTTTGGACCATGATTCTTATCACAAATTCAAAATTTCAGCCCGTTTGGTACCTTAGAGCCAGAAAAAATCGCTTTTAAAGTTCGAACCCAAGTCTGAAAATAGTGCCCATAGGAATAATGATTTTTGCAGAAGTACAAGTGTGGGTAGGTTTTGTGATTGATTTCGTTTACGACCGTGATTCTAATCACAAATTCATAATTTCAGCCCGTTTGGTACCATAGAGCATGAAAAAATTGTTAAGTTCGAAACCAAGTCTTATAAAAGCGCGCAAATAAATGATGATTTCTCAAAAATTAAACTTTTTCCAGATTTTGAGAATGATTTCGTTTTGGACCATGATTCTTATCACAAATTCAAAATTTCAGCCCGTTTGGTACCTTAGAGCCAGAAAAAATCGCTTTTAAAGTTCGAACCCAAGTCTGAAAATAGTGCCCATAGGAATAATGATTTTTGCAGAAGTACAAGTGTGGGTAGGTTTTGTGATTGATTTCGTTTACGACCGTGATTCTGATCACAAATTCATAATTTCAGCCCGTTTGGTTCCATAGAGCATGAACTAATTGCTTTTTAAAATCGAAACCAAGTCTTATAATAGCGCCCAAAATAATGATGATTTTTCAAAAATTAAACTTTTTCCAGATTTTATGAATGATTTCGTTTTGGACCATGATTCTTATCACAAATTCAAAATTTCAGACCGTTTGGTACCATAGAGCATGAAAAAATTGTTATGTTCGAACCCAAGTCTTATAAAAGCGCGCAAATAAATGATGATTTTTCAAATATTAAACTTTTTCCAAATTATCAGAATGATTTCGTTTAGGACCATGATTCTTATCATAAATTCAAAATTTCAGCCCGTTTGGTACCATAGAGCCAGAAAAAATCGCTTTTAAAGTTCGAACCCAAGTCTGAAAATAGTGCCCATAGGAATAATGATTTTTGCAGAAGTACAAGTGTGGGTAGGTTTTGTGATTGATTTCGTTTACGACCGTGATTCTGATCACAAATTCATAATTTCAGCCCGTTTGGTTCCATAGAGCATGAACTAATTGCTTTTTAAAATCGAAACCAAGTCTTATAATAGCGCCCAAAATAATGATGATTTTTCAAAAATTAAACTTTTTCCAGATTTTATGAATGATTTCGTTTTGGACCATGATTCTTATCACAAATTCAAAATTTCAGACCGTTTGGTACCATAGAGCATGAAAAAATTGTTATGTTCGAACCCAAGTCTTATAAAAGCGCGCAAATAAATGATGATTTTTCAAATATTAAACTTTTTCCAAATTTTTGAATGATTTCGTTTTGGACCAAGATCTTTATCATAATTTCATAATTTCAGCCCGTTTGGTACCATAGAGCCTGAAAAAATTGCTTTTTAAGTTCGAACCCAAGTCTTATAATAGCGCCCAAATTAATGATGATTTTTCAAAAATTAATCTTTTTCCAGATTTTGAGAATGATTTCGTTATGGACCATGATTCTTATCACAAATTCAAAATTTCATCCCGTTTGGTACCATAGAGCCTGCAAAAATTGCTTTTTAAGTTCGTACCCAAGTCTTATAATAGCGCCCAAATTAATGATGATTTTTCAAAAAATAAACTTTTTCCAAATTTTTGAATGATTTCGTTTTGGACCAAGATTGTTATCAAAAATTCATAATTTCAGCCCGTTTGGTACCATAGAGCCAGAAAAAATCGCTTTTAAAGTTCGAACCCAAGTCTGAAAATAGTGCCGATAGGAATAATGATTTTGGCAGAAATACAAGTGTAGGTAGGTTTTGTGATTGATTTCGTTTACGACCGTGATTCTGATCAAAATTTCATAATTTCAGCCCGTTTGGTACCATAGAGCATGAAAAAATTGTTAAGTTCGAACCTAAGTCTTATAAAAGCGCGCAAATAAATGATGATTTTTCAAAAATTAAACTTTTTCCAGATTTTGAGAATGATTTCGTTTTGGACCATGATTCTTATCACAAATTCAAAATTTCATCCCGTTTGGTACCATAGAGCCTGAAAAAATTGCTTTTAAGGTTCGAACCCAAGTCCTATAATAGCGCCCAAATTAATGATGATTTTTCAAAAATTAAACTTTTTCCCAGATTTTGAGAATGATTTCGTTTTGGACCATGATTGTTATCACAAATTGACAATTACAGCCCGTTTGGTACCATAGATCCTGAAAAAATCGCTTTTAAAGTTCAAACCCAAGTCTGAAAATAGTGCCCATAGGAATAATGATTTTTGCAGAAATACACGTGTATTTAGATTTTGTGATTGATTTCGTTTACGACCGTGATTCTGATCACAAATTCATAATTTCACCCCGTTTGGTACCATAGAGCATGAAAAAGTTGTTTTTAAGTTCGATCATAAGTCTTATAAAAGCGCGCAAATAATAAATGATTTTTCAAAAATTAAACTTAATAAAGATTTTGTGACCGATTTCGTTCAAGACCATTGTTTTTATCACGGTTCAAATATTTCAGCCCGTTTGGTACCATAGAGCCTGAAAAAATCGCTTTTAAAATTCGAACCCAAGTCTGAAACTAGTGCCCGTAGAAGTGATGATATTTGCAGAAATACAAGAGTGTGTAGATTTTGTGATTGATTTCGTTTACGGTCGTTATTCTTATCACAAATTCATAATTTCAGCCTGTTTGGTACCATAGAGCATGAAAAAATTGTTTTTAAGTTCGAACCCAAGTCTTATAATAGCGCACAAATTAATGATGATTTTTCAAAAAATAAACTTTTTCCAAATTTTTGAATGATTTCGTTTTGGACAAAGATTCTTATCATATATTCATAATTTCAGCCCGTTTGGTACCATAGAGCCTGAAAAAATTGCTTTTAAGGTTCGAACCCAAGTCCTATAATAGCGCCCAAATTAATGATGATTTTTCAAAAATTAAACTTTTTCCCAGATTTTGAGAATGATTTCGTTTTGGACCATGATTGTTATCACAAATTCATAATTTCAGCCCGTTTGGTACCTTAGAGCCAGGAAAAATCGCTTTTAAAGTTCGAACCCAAGTCTGAAAATAGTGCCCATATTAATAATGATTTTTGCAGAAGTACAAGTGTGGGTAGGTTTTGTGATTGATTTCGTTTACGACCGTGATTCTGATCACAAATTCAAAATTTCAGCCCGTTTGGTACCATAGAGCCTGCAAAAATTGCTTTTTAAGTTCGAACCCAAGTCTTATAATAGCGCACAAATTAATGATGATTTTTCAAAAATTAAACTTTTTCTAAATTTTTGAATGATTTCGTTTTGGACCAAGATCTATATCATAAATTCATAATTTCAGCCCGTTTGGTACCATAGAGCATGAAAAAATTGTTAAGTTCGAACCCAAGTCTTATAATAGCGCACAAATTAATGATGATTTTTCAAAAATTAATCTTTTTCCAAATTTTTGAATGATTTCTATTTGGACCAAGATTCTAATCATAAATTCATAATTTCAGCCCGTTTGGTACCATAGAGCCTGAAAAAATTGCTTTTTAAGTTCGAACCCAAGTCTTATAATAGCGCCCAAATTAATGATGATTTTTCAAAAATTAATCTTTTTCCAGATTTTGAGAATGATTTCGTTTTGGAACATGATTCTTATCTCAAATTCAAAATTTCAGCACGTTTGGTACCTTAGAGCCAGAAAAAATCGCTTTTAAAGTTCGAACCCAAGTCTGAAAATAGTGCCCATAGGAATAATGATTTTTGCAGAAGTACAAGTGTGGGTAGGTTTTGTGATTGATTTCGTTTACGACCGTGATTCTGATCACAAATTCATAATTTCAGCCCGTTTGGTACCATAGAGCATGAAATAATTGCTTTTTAAAATCGAAACCAAGTCTTATAATAGCGCCCAAAATAATGATGATTTTTCAAAAATTAAACTTTTTCCAGATTTTGTGAATGATTTCGTTTTGGACCATGATTCTTATCACAAATTCAAAATTTCAGACCGTTTGGTACCATAGAGCATGAAAAAATTGTTATGTTCGAACCCAAGTCTTATAAAAGCGCGCAAATAAATGATGATTTTTCAAATTTTAAACTTTTTCCAAATTATCAGAATGATTTCGTTTAGGACCATGATTCTTATCATAAATTCAAAATTTCAGCCCGTTTGGTACCATAGAGCCAGAAAAATTCGCTTTTAAAGTTCGAACCCAAGTCTGAAAATAGTGCCCAAAGGAATAATGATTTTTGCAGAAGTACAAGTGTAGGTAGGTTTTGTGATTGATTTCGTTTACGACCGTGATTCTGATCACAAATTCATAATTTCAGCCCGTTTGGTACCATAGAGCACGAAATAATTGCTTTTTAAAATCGAAACCAAGTCTTATAATAGCGCCCAAAATAATGATGATTTTTCAAAAATTAAACTTTTTCCAGATTTTGTGAAAGATTTCGTTTTGGACCATTATTCTTATCACAAATTAAAATTTCAGCCCGTTTGGTACCATAGAGCATGAAAAAATTGTTATGTTCGAACCCAAGTCTTATAAAAGCGCGCAAATAAATGATGATTTTTCAAATATTAAACTTTTTCCAAATTTTTGAATGATTTCGTTTTGGACCAAGATCTATATCATAAATTCATAATTTCAGCCTGTTTGGTACCATAGACCCTGAAAAAATTGCTTTTTAAGTTCGAACCCAAGTCTTATAATAGCGCCCTAATTAATGATGATTTTTCAAAAAATAAACTTTTTCCAAATTTTTGAATGATTTCGTTTTGGACCAAGATTGTTATCAAAAATTCATAATTTCAGCCCGTTTGGTACCATAGAGCTAGAAAAAATCGCTTTTAAAGTTCGAACCCAAGTCTGAAAATAGTGCCGATAGGAATAATGATTTTGGCAGAAATACAAGTTTAGGTAGGTTTTGTGATTGATTTCGTTTACGACCGTGATTCTGATCAAAATTTCATAATTTCAGCCCGTTTGGTACCATAGAGCATGAAAAAATTGTTAAGTTCGAACCCAAGTCTTATAAAAGCGCGCAAATAAATGATGATTTTTCAAATATTAAACTTTTTCCAAATTTTTGAATGATTTCGTTTTGGACCAAGATCTATATCATAAATTCATAATTTCAGCCCGTTTGGTACCATAGAGCCTGAAAAAATTGCTTTTTAAGTTCGAACCCAAGTCTTATAATAGCGCCCTAATTAATGATGATTTTTCAAAAATTAATCTTTTTCCAGATTTTGAGAATGATTTCGTTATGGACTATGATTCTTATCACAAATTCAAAATTTCATCCCGTTTGGTACCATAGAGCCTGCAAAAATTGCTTTTTAAGTTCGTACCCAAGTCTTATAATAGCGCCCAAATTAATGATGATTTTTCAAAAAATAAACTTTTTCCAAATTTTTGAATGATTTCGTTTTGGACCAAGATTGTTATCAAAAATTCATAATTTCAGCCCGTTTGGTACCATAGAGCTAGAAAAAATCGCTTTTAAAGTTCGAACCCAAGTCTGAAAATAGTGCCGATAGGAATAATGATTTTGGCAGAAATACAAGTGTAGGTAGGTTTTGTGATTGATTTCGTTTACGACCGTGATTCTGATCAAAATTTCATAATTTCAGCCCGTTTGGTACCATAGAGCATGAAAAAATTGTTAAGTTCGAACCCAAGTCTTATAAAAGCGCGCAAATAAATGATGATTTTTCAAAAATTAAACTTTTTCCAGATTTTGAGAATGATTTCGTTTTGGACCATGATTCTTATCACAAATTCATAATTTCAGCCCGTTTTGTACCATAGAGCCTGAAAAAATTGCTTTTTAAGTTCGAACCCAAGTCTTATTATAGCGCCCAAATTAATGATGATTTTCAAAAATTAAACTTTTTCCAGATTTTGAGAATGATTTCGTTTTGGACCATGATTCTTATCACAAATTCAAAATTTCAGCCCGTTTGGTACCATAGAGTCAGAAAAAATCGCTTTTAAAGTTCGAACCCAAGTCTGAAAATAGTGCCCATAGGAATAATGATTTTTGCAGAAGTACAAGTGTGGGTAGGTTTTGTGATTGATTTCGTTTACGACCGTGATTCTGATCACAAATTCATAATTTCAGCCCGTTTGGTGACATAGAGCCAGAAAAAATGGCTTTTTAAGTTCGAACCCATGTCTGAAAATAGTGCCCATAGGAATAATGATATTTGCAGAAATACAAGTGTATGTAGATTTTGAGATTGATTTCGTTTACGATCGTGATTCTTATCACAAATTCATATTTTCAGCCCATTTGGTACCATAGAGCATGATAAAATTGTTTTTAAGTTCGATCCCAAGTATTATAAAAGCGCGCAAATAAATGATGATTTTTCAAAAATTGAACTTAATAAAGATTTTGTGACCGATTTCGTTCAAGACCATGGTTTTTTTCACGGTTCCAATATTTCAGCCCGTTTGGTACCATAGAGCCTGAAAAATTCGCTTTTTAAATTCGAACCCAAGTCTGAAACTAGTGCCCATAGGAATGATGATATTTGCAGAAATAGAAGTGTATGTAGATTTTGAGATTGATTTCGTTTACGATCGTGATTCTTATCACAAATTCAAAATTTCAGCCCGTTTGGTACCATAGAGCCTGAAAAAATTGCTTTTTAAGTTCGAACCCAAGTCTGAAAATAGTGCCCATAGGAATGATGATATTTGCAGAAATACAAGTGTATGTAGATTTTGTGATTGATTTTGTTTACGATCGTGATTCTTATCACAAATTCATAATTTCAGCCCGTTTTATACCATAGAGCCTGAAAAAATTGCTTTTTAAGTTCGAACCCAAGTCTTATTATAGCGCCCAAATTAATGATGATTTTTCAAAAATTAATCTTTTTCCAGATTTGGAGAATGATTTCGTTATGGACCATGATTCTTATCGCAAATTCAAAATTTCATCCCGTTTGGTACCATAGAGCCTGCAAAAATTGCTTTTTAAGTTCGTACCCAAGTCTTATAATAGCGCCCAAATTAATGATGATTTTTCAAAAAATAAACTTTTTCCAAATTTTTGAATGATTTCGTTTTGGACAAAGATTCTTATCATATATTCATAATTTCAGCCCGTTTGGTACCATAGAGCCTGAAAAAATTGCTTTTAAGGTTCGAACCCAAGTCCTATAATAGCGCCCAAATTAATGATGATTTTTCAAAAATTAAACTTTTTCCCAGATTTTGAGAATGATTTCGTTTTGGACCATGATTGTTATCACAAATTCATAATTTCAGCCCGTTTGGTACCATAGAGCCAGAAAAAATCGCTTTTAAAGTTCGAACCCAAGTCTGAAAATAGTGCCCAAAGGAATAATGATTTTTGCAGAAGTACAAGTGTAGGTAGGTTTTGTGATTGATTTCGTTTACGACCGTGATTCTGATCACAAATTCATAATTTCAGCCCGTTTGGTACCATAGAGCACGAAATAATTGCTTTTTAAAATCGAAACCAAGTCTTATAATAGCGCCCAAAATAATGATGATTTTTCAAAAATTAAACTTTTTCCAGATTTTGTGAATGATTTCGTTTTGGACCATGATTCTTATCACAAATTCAAAATTTCAGCCCGTTTGGTACCATAGAGCATGAAAAAATTGTTATGTTCGAACCCAAGTCTTATAAAAGCGCGCAAATAAATGATGATTTTTCAAATATTAAACTTTTTCCAAATTTTTGAATGATTTCGTTTTGGACCAAGATCTTTATCATAAATTCATAATTTCAGCCCGTTTGGTACCATAGAGCCTGAAAAAATTGCTTTTTAAGTTCGAACCCAAGTCTGAAAATAGTGCCCATAGGAATGATGATATTTGCAGAAATACAAGTGTATGTAGATTTTGTGATTGATTTTGTTTACGATCGTGATTCTTATCGCAAATTCAAAATTTCATCCCGTTTGGTACCATAGAGCCTGCAAAAATTGCTTTTTAAGTTCGTACCCAAGTCTTATAATAGCGCCCAAATTAATGATGATTTTTCAAAAAATAAACTTTTTCCAAATTTTTGAATGATTTCGTTTTGGACAAAGATTCTTATCATATATTCATAATTTCAGCCCGTTTGGTACCATAGAGCCTGAAAAAATTGCTTTTAAGGTTCGAACCCAAGTCCTATAATAGCGCCCAAATTAATGATGATTTTTCAAAAATTAAACTTTTTCCCAGATTTTGAGAATGATTTCGTTTTGGACCATGATTGTTATCACAAATTCATAATTTCAGCCCGTTTGGTACCATAGAGCCAGGAAAAATCGCTTTTAAAGTTCGAACCCAGGTCTGAAAATAGTGCCGATAGGAATAATGATTTTTGCAGAAATACAAGTGTAGGTAGGTTTTGTGATTGATTTCGTTTACGACCGTGATTCTGATCAAAATTTCATAATTTCAGCCCGTTTGGTACCATAGAGCATGAAAAAATTGTTAAGTTCGAACCCAAGTCTTATAAAAGCGCGCAAATAAATGATGATTTTTCAAAAATTAAGCTTTTTCCAGATTTTGAGAATGATTTCGTTTTGGACCATGATTCTTATCACAAATTCAAAATTTCAGCCCGTTTGGTACCATAGAGCCTGAAAAAATTGCATTTTAAATTCGAACCCAAGTCTTATTATAGCGCCCAAATTAATGATGATTTTCAAAAATTAAACTTTTTCCAGATATTGAGAATGAATTCGTTTTGGACCATGATTCTTATCACAAATTCAAAATTTCAGCCCGTTTGGTACCATAGAGCCTGAAAAAATTGCTTTTTAAGTTCGAACCCAAGTCTGAAAATAGTGCCCATATTAATAATGATTTTTGCAGAAGTACAAGTGTGGGTAGGTTTTGTGATTGATTTCGTTTACGACCGTGATTCTGATCACAAATTCATAATTTCAGCCCGTTTGGTGACATAGAGCCAGAAAAAATGGCTTTTAAAGTTCGAACCCAAGTCTGAAAATAGTGCCCATAGAATAATGGAGTTTGCAGAAATTTAATTTTTTGCAGATTTTGAGATTAATTTCGTTTTGGACAATGGTTTTTATTAAGATTCCATAATTTCAGCCCGCTTGGTACCATAGAGCCTGAAAAAATCGCTTTTAAAATTCGAACCCAAGTCTGAAACTAGTGCCCATAAGAATAATGATATTCACAGAAATACAGGTGTATGTAGATTTTGTGATTGATGTCGTTTACAATCGTGATTCTTATCACAAATTCACAATTTCAGCCCGTTTGGTACCATAGAGCCAGAAAAAATTGTTTTTAAGTTCGAACCCAAGTCTGAAAATAGTGCACATAGGAATAATGATTTTTGCAGAAATACAAGTGTAGGTAGGTTTTGTGATTGATTTCGTTTACGACCGTGATTCTGATCACAAATTCAGAATCCCAGCCCGTTTGGTACCATAGAGCATGAAAAAATTGTTAAGTTCGATGCCAAGTCTTTTTTCAAAAATTAAACTTTTTTCAGATTTTGAGAATGATTTCGTTTTGAACCATGATTCTTATCACAAATTCAAAATTTCAGCCCGTTTGGTACCATAGAGCCTGCAAAAATTGCTTTTTAAGTTCGAACCCAAGTCTTATAATAGCGCACAAATTAATGATGATTTATCAAAAATTAAACTTTTTCCAAATTTTTGAATGATTTCGTTTTGGACCAAGATCTATATCATAAATTCATAATTTCAGCCCGTTTGGTACCATAGAGCCTGAAAAAATTGCTTTTTAAGTTCGAACCCAAGTCTTATAATAGCGCCCAAATTAATAATGATTTTTCAAAAATTAATCTTTTTCCAGATTTTGTGAATGATTTCGTTATGGACCATGATTCTTATCACAAATTCAAAATTTCATCCCGTTTGGTACCATAGAGCCTGAAAAAATTGCTTTTAAGGTTCGAACCCAAGTCCTATAATAGCGCCCAAATTAATGATGATTTTTCAAAAATTAAACTTTTTCCCAGATTTTGAGAATGATTTCGTTTTGGACCATGATGGTTATCACAAATTCACAATCACAGCCCGTTTGGTACCATAGATCCTGAAAAAATCGCTTTTAAAGTTCAAACCCAAGTCTGAAAATAGTGCCTATAGGAATAATGATTTTTGCAGAAATACAAGTGTATTTAGATTTTGTGATTGATTTCGTTTACGACCGTGATTCTGATCACAAATTCATAATTTCACCCCGTTTGGTACCATAGAGCATGAAAAAGTTGTTTTAAAGTTCGAACATAAGTCTTATAAAAGCGCGCAAATAATAGATGATTTTTCAAAAATAAAACTTAATAAAGATTTTGTGACCGATTTCGTTCAAGACCATTGTTTTTATCACGGTTCAAATATTTCGGCCCGTTTGGTACCATAGAGCCTGAAAAAATCGCTTTTAAAATTCGAACCCAAGTCTGAAACTAGTGCCCGTAGAAGTGATGATATTTGCAGAAATACAAGAGTGTGTAGATTTTGTGATTGATTTCGTTTACGATCGTTATTCTTATCACAAATTCATAATTTAGGCCCGTTTGGTACCATAGAGCATGAAAAATTGTTTTTAAGTTCGAACATAAGTCTTATAAAAGCGCGCAAATAAATGATGATTTTTCAAAAATTAAACTTAATAAAGATTTTGTGACCGATTTCGTTCAAGACCATGGTTTTTATCACGGTTCCAATATTTAGGCCCGTTTGGTACTATAGAGCCTGAAAAAATCGCTTTTAAAATTCGAACCCAAGTCTGAAACTAGTGCCCATAGGAATGATGATATTTGCAGAAATACAAGTGTATGTAGATTTTTTGATTGATTTCGTTTACGATCGTGATTCTTATCACAAATTCATAATTTCAGCCCGTTTGGTACCATAGAGCATGAAAAAATTGTTAAGTTCGAACCCAAGTCTTATAAAAGCGCGCAAATAAATTATGATTTTTCAAAAATTAATCTTTTTCCAGATTTTGAGAATGATTTCGTTTTGAACCATGATTCTTATCACAAAATCAAAATTTCAGCCCGTTTGGTACCATAGAGCCTGCAAAAATTGCTTTTTAAGTTCGAACCCAAGTCTTATAATAGCGCACAAATTAATGATGATTTTTCAAAAATTAATCTTTTTCCAAATTTTTGAATGATTTCTATTTGGACCAAGATTCTTATCATAAATTCATAATTTCAGCCCGTTTGGTACCATAGAGCCTGAAAAAATTGCTTTTTAAGTTCGAACCCAAGTCTTATAATAGCGCCCAAATTAATGATGATTTTTCAAAAATTAATCTTTTTCCAGATTTTGAGAATGATTTCGTTTTGGAACATGATTCTTATCTCAAATTCAAAATTTCAGCACGTTTGGTACCTTAGAGCCAGAAAAAATCGCTTTTAAAGTTCGAACCCAAGTCTGAAAATAGTGCCCATAGGAATAATGATTTTTGCAGAAGTACAAGTGTGGGTAGGTTTTGTGATTGATTTCGTTTACGACCGTGATTCTGATCACAAATTCATAATTTCAGCCCGTTTGGTACCATAGAGCATGAAATAATTGCTTTTTAAAATCGAAACCAAGTCTTATAATAGCGCCCAAAATAATGATGATTTTTCAAAAATTAAACTTTTTCCAGATTTTGTGAATGATTTCGTTTTGGACCATGATTCTTATCACAAATTCAAAATTTCAGACCGTTTGGTACCATAGAGCATGAAAAAATTGTTATGTTCGAACCCAAGTCTTATAAAAGCGCGCAAATAAATGATGATTTTTCAAATTTTAAACTTTTTCCAAATTATCAGAATGATTTCGTTTAGGACCATGATTCTTATCATAAATTCAAAATTTCAGCCCGTTTGGTACCATAGAGCCAGAAAAATTCGCTTTTAAAGTTCGAACCCAAGTCTGAAAATAGTGCCCAAAGGAATAATGATTTTTGCAGAAGTACAAGTGTAGGTAGGTTTTGTGATTGATTTCGTTTACGACCGTGATTCTGATCACAAATTCATAATTTCAGCCCGTTTGGTACCATAGAGCACGAAATAATTGCTTTTTAAAATCGAAACCAAGTCTTATAATAGCGCCCAAAATAATGATGATTTTTCAAAAATTAAACTTTTTCCAGATTTTGTGAAAGATTTCGTTTTGGACCATGATTCTTATCACAAATTCAAAATTTCAGCCCGTTTGGTACCATAGAGCATGAAAAAATTGTTATGTTCGAACCCAAGTCTTATAAAAGCGCGCAAATAAATGATGATTTTTCAAATATTAAACTTTTTCCAAATTTTTGAATGATTTCGTTTTGGACCAAGATCTATATCATAAATTCATAATTTCAGCCCGTTTGGTACCATAGACCCTGAAAAAATTGCTTTTTAAGTTCGAACCCAAGTCTTATAATAGCGCCCTAATTAATGATGATTTTTCAAAAAATAAACTTTTTCCAAATTTTTGAATGATTTCGTTTTGGACCAAGATTGTTATCAAAAATTCATAATTTCAGCCCGTTTGGTACCATAGAGCTAGAAAAAATCGCTTTTAAAGTTCGAACCCAAGTCTGAAAATAGTGCCGATAGGAATAATGATTTTGGCAGAAATACAAGTTTAGGTAGGTTTTGTGATTGATTTCGTTTACGACCGTGATTCTGATCAAAATTTCATAATTTCAGCCCGTTTGGTACCATAGAGCATGAAAAAATTGTTAAGTTCGAACCCAAGTCTTATAAAAGCGCGCAAATAAATGATGATTTTTCAAATATTAAACTTTTTCCAAATTTTTGAATGATTTCGTTTTGGACCAAGATCTATATCATAAATTCATAATTTCAGCCCGTTTGGTACCATAGAGCCTGAAAAAATTGCTTTTTAAGTTCGAACCCAAGTCTTATAATAGCGCCCTAATTAATGATGATTTTTCAAAAATTAATCTTTTTCCAGATTTTGAGAATGATTTCGTTATGGACTATGATTCTTATCACAAATTCAAAATTTCATCCCGTTTGGTACCATAGAGCCTGCAAAAATTGCTTTTTAAGTTCGTACCCAAGTCTTATAATAGCGCCCAAATTAATGATGATTTTTCAAAAAATAAACTTTTTCCAAATTTTTGAATGATTTCGTTTTGGACCAAGATTGTTATCAAAAATTCATAATTTCAGCCCGTTTGGTACCATAGAGCTAGAAAAAATCGCTTTTAAAGTTCGAACCCAAGTCTGAAAATAGTGCCGATAGGAATAATGATTTTGGCAGAAATACAAGTGTATGTAGGTTTTGTGATTGATTTCGTTTACGACCGTGATTCTGATCAAAATTTCATAATTTCAGCCCGTTTGGTACCATAGAGCATGAAAAAATTGTTAAGTTCGAACCCAAGTCTTATAAAAGCGCGCAAATAAATGATGATTTTTCAAAAATTAAACTTTTTCCAGATTTTGAGAATGATTTCGTTTTGGACCATGATTCTTATCACAAATTCATAATTTCAGCCCGTTTTGTACCATAGAGCCTGAAAAAATTGCTTTTTAAGTTCGAACCCAAGTCTTATTATAGCGCCCAAATTAATGATGATTTTCAAAAATTAAACTTTTTCCAGATTTTGAGAATGATTTCGTTTTGGACCATGATTCTTATCACAAATTCAAAATTTCAGCCCGTTTGGTACCATAGAGTCAGAAAAAATCGCTTTTAAAGTTCGAACCCAAGTCTGAAAATAGTGCCCATAGGAATAATGATTTTTGCAGAAGTACAAGTGTGGGTAGGTTTTGTGATTGATTTCGTTTACGACCGTGATTCTGATCACAAATTCATAATTTCAGCCCGTTTGGTGACATAGAGCCAGAAAAAATGGCTTTTTAAGTTCGAACCCATGTCTGAAAATAGTGCCCATAGGAATAATGATATTTGCAGAAATACAAGTGTATGTAGATTTTGAGATTGATTTCGTTTACGATCGTGATTCTTATCACAAATTCATATTTTCAGCCCATTTGGTACCATAGAGCATGATAAAATTGTTTTTAAGTTCGATCCCAAGTATTATAAAAGCGCGCAAATAAATGATGATTTTTCAAAAATTGAACTTAATAAAGATTTTGTGACCGATTTCGTTCAAGACCATGGTTTTTTTCACGGTTCCAATATTTCAGCCCGTTTGGTACCATAGAGCCTGAAAAATTCGCTTTTTAAATTCGAACCCAAGTCTGAAACTAGTGCCCATAGGAATGATGATATTTGCAGAAATAGAAGTGTATGTAGATTTTGAGATTGATTTCGTTTACGATCGTGATTCTTATCACAAATTCAAAATTTCAGCCCGTTTGGTACCATAGAGCCTGAAAAAATTGCTTTTTAAGTTCGAACCCAAGTCTGAAAATAGTGCCCATAGGAATGATGATATTTGCAGAAATACAAGTGTATGTAGATTTTGAGATTGATTTCGTTTACGATCGTGATTCTTATCACAAATTCAAAATTTCAGCCCGTTTGGTACCATAGAGCCTGAAAAAATTGCTTTTTAAGTTCGAACCCAAGTCTGAAAATAGTGCCCATAGGAATGATGATATTTGCAGAAATACAAGTGTATGTAGATTTTGTGATTGATTTTGTTTACGATCGTGATTCTTATCACAAATTCATAATTTCAGCCCGTTTTATACCATAGAGCCTGAAAAAATTGCTTTTTAAGTTCGAACCCAAGTCTTATTATAGCGCCCAAATTAATGATGATTTTTCAAAAATTAATCTTTTTCCAGATTTGGAGAATGATTTCGTTATGGACCATGATTCTTATCGCAAATTCAAAATTTCATCCCGTTTGGTACCATAGAGCCTGCAAAAATTGCTTTTTAAGTTCGTACCCAAGTCTTATAATAGCGCCCAAATTAATGATGATTTTTCAAAAAATAAACTTTTTCCAAATTTTTGAATGATTTCGTTTTGGACAAAGATTCTTATCATATATTCATAATTTCAGCCCGTTTGGTACCATAGAGCCTGAAAAAATTGCTTTTAAGGTTCGAACCCAAGTCCTATAATAGCGCCCAAATTAATGATGATTTTTCAAAAATTAAACTTTTTCCCAGATTTTGAGAATGATTTCGTTTTGGACCATGATTGTTATCACAAATTCATAATTTCAGCCCGTTTGGTACCTTAGAGCCAGGAAAAATCGCTTTTAAAGTTCGAACCCAAGTCTGAAAATAGTGCCCATATTAATAATGATTTTTGCAGAAGTACAAGTGTGGGTAGGTTTTGTGATTGATTTCGTTTACGACCGTGATTCTGATCACAAATTCATAATTTCAGCCCGTTTGGTGACATAGAGCTAGAAAAAATGGCTTTTAAAGTTCGAACCCAAGTCTGAAAATAGTGCCCATAGAATAATGGAGTTTGCAGAAATTTAATTTTTTGCAGATTTTGAGATTAATTTCGTTTTGGACAATGGTTTTTATTAAGATTCCATAATTTCAGCCCGCTTGGTACCATAGAGCCTGAAAAAATCGCTTTTAAAATTCGAACCCAAGTCTGAAACTAGTGCCCATAAGAATAATGATATTCACAGAAATACAGGTGTATGTAGATTTTGTGATTGATGTCTTTTACAATCGTGATTCTTATCACAAATTCACAATTTCAGCCCGTTTGGTACCATAGAGCCAGAAAAAATTGTTTTTAAGTTCGAACCCAAGTCTGAAAATAGTGCCCATAGGAATAATGATTTTTGCAGAAATACAAGTGTAGGTAGGTTTTGTGATTGATTTCGTTTACGACCTTGATTCTGATCACAAATTCAGAATCCCAGCCCGTTTGGTACCATAGAGCATGAAAAAATTGTTAAGTTCGATGCCAAGTCTTATAAAAGCGCGCATATAAATGATGATTTTTCAAAAATTAAACTTTTTTCAGATTTTGAGAATGACTTCGTTTTGAACCACGATTCTTATCACAAATTCAAAATTTCAGCCCGTTTGGTACCATAGAGCCTGCAAAAATTGCTTTTTAAGTTCGAACCCAAGTCTTATAATAGCGCACAAATTAATGATTATTTTTAAAAAATTAAACTTTTTCCAAATTTTTGAATGATTTCGTTTTGGACCAAGATCTATATCATAAATTCATAATTTCAGCCCGTTTGGTACCATAGAGCCTGAAAAAATTGCTTTTTAAGTTCGAACCCAAGTCTTATAATAGCGCCCAAATTAATGATGATTTTTCAAAAATTAAACTTTTTCCCAGATTTTGAGAATGATTTCGTTTTGGACCATGATTGTTATCACAAATTCATAATTTCAGCCCGTTTGGTACCTTAGAGCCAGGAAAAATCGCTTTTAAAGTTCGAACCCAAGTCTGAAAATAGTGCCCATATTAATAATGATTTTTGCAGAAGTACAAGTGTGGGTAGGTTTTGTGATTGATTTCGTTTACGACCGTGATTCTGATCACAAATTCATAATTTCAGCCCGTTTGGTGACATAGAGCTAGAAAAAATGGCTTTTAAAGTTCGAACCCAAGTCTGAAAATAGTGCCCATAGAATAATGGAGTTTGCAGAAATTTAATTTTTTGCAGATTTTGAGATTAATTTCGTTTTGGACAATGGTTTTTATTAAGATTCCATAATTTCAGCCCGCTTGGTACCATAGAGCCTGAAAAAATCGCTTTTAAAATTCGAACCCAAGTCTGAAACTAGTGCCCATAAGAATAATGATATTCACAGAAATACAGGTGTATGTAGATTTTGTGATTGATGTCTTTTACAATCGTGATTCTTATCACAAATTCACAATTTCAGCCCGTTTGGTACCATAGAGCCAGAAAAAATTGTTTTTAAGTTCGAACCCAAGTCTGAAAATAGTGCCCATAGGAATAATGATTTTTGCAGAAATACAAGTGTAGGTAGGTTTTGTGATTGATTTCGTTTACGACCTTGATTCTGATCACAAATTCAGAATCCCAGCCCGTTTGGTACCATAGAGCATGAAAAAATTGTTAAGTTCGATGCCAAGTCTTATAAAAGCGCGCATATAAATGATGATTTTTCAAAAATTAAACTTTTTTCAGATTTTGAGAATGACTTCGTTTTGAACCACGATTCTTATCACAAATTCAAAATTTCAGCCCGTTTGGTACCATAGAGCCTGCAAAAATTGCTTTTTAAGTTCGAACCCAAGTCTTATAATAGCGCACAAATTAATGATTATTTTTAAAAAATTAAACTTTTTCCAAATTTTTGAATGATTTCGTTTTGGACCAAGATCTATATCATAAATTCATAATTTCAGCCCGTTTGGTACCATAGAGCCTGAAAAAATTGCTTTTTAAGTTCGAACCCAAGTCTTATAATAGCGCCCAAATTAATGATGATTTTTCAAAAATTAAACTTTTTCCCAGATTTTGAGAATGATTTCGTTTTGGACCATGATTGTTATCACAAATTCACAATCACAGCCCGTTTGGTACCATAGATCCTGAAAAAATCGCTTTTAAAGTTTAAACCCAAGTCTGAAAATAGTGCCTATAGGAATAATGATTTTTGCAGAAATACAAGTGTATTTAGATTTTGTGATTGATTTCGTTTACGACCGTGATTCTGATCACAAATTCATAATTTCACCCCGTTTGGTACCATAGAGCATGAAAAAGTTGTTTTTAAGTTCGAGCATAAGTCTTATAAAAGCGCGCAAATAATAGATGATTTTTCAAAAATTAAACTTAATAAAGATTTTGTGACCGATTTCGTTCAAGACCATTGTTTTTATCACGGTTCAAATATTTCAGCCCGTTTGGTACCATAGAGCCTGAAAATATCGCTTTTAACATTCGAACCCAAGTCTGAAACTAGTGCCCGTAGAAGTGATGATATTTGCAGAAATACAAGAGTGTGTAGATTTTGTGATTGATTTCGTTTACGATCGTTATTCTTATCACAAATTCATAATTTAGGCCCGTTTGGTACCATAGAGCATGAAAAAATTGTTTTTAAGTTCGAACAGAAGATTTAAACAAAATTATATAAAACTTCCACTTAAATGCGCCACCAAAATATTACCATTTTTATCGTTTACTTTTTATCTTCTCATGTATGTAATTTTATTGTATAATTGCTTCTTAATTCCAAATGCAAGGTATCGGTATTATAAAAACTTTATATCATTATTTTTGTGGATAATTTTGTATATTATGTTTTTAATACTTTGCTTCACTATTCTAAGTACAAGTAACAGGTATTATAATAACTTCATAATTCTAGGTTCAAGTTACGGGTATTATAACAACAGTATGGTATTAATTTTATTTACCAATTTTTGTCTTAAGTATGTGCTCTTAATATTTGTATCTATGTTTGACCTATATGTTATATACAAATGCATATTATCGGTGATTTGAATATTTATTATCAAAACGTTAGAGGTCTCCGTACGAAATCCCATGTCTTCCTTTCCGGTGTTTTGAATGCCAATTATGACGTGATATGCCTGACTGAGACTTGGCTCTTGCCAAGTATATTTGACTCAGAATTATTTGATGAACGATATGTAGTGTACCGTTGTGATCGTGACTATGAGCTGTTGGACCAGGCATTCGGCGGCGGTTCACTTATCGCAGTGCGCCGCGAACTACCAGTGTGCCCCTCACCTTCCCTCCCATCCATTAAGCGTGCAGAGACAGCCACAGCTACTCTTGCACTAGGTTCTGGAGGCCGTGCTTCTAAACTACGTATATTCTGCTCATATTTCGTTCAAGGCACCGAGCAGATTAAATCATTAAGTGACTTTTTTGAATTTATATCTACGTTGCATACCAATTTCCCCAATGATGAATTCCTTCTATTAGGAGATTTCAACATACGACATGCCCCGTGGCTTTTTCCCTTGAACGAGGACGGTTTCCTGGCACTTAATCGAGCCTCAATCGATGCACTGACTTCAACTCTTTCTGATTTTTTAGACTATACCGGCTTCCGTCAATTCAACAACCAGCTTAATGTAAACGAGCGTGTTCTGGACCTGGTTATATCGAGCTGCACGTGCACTGTAATTGGGTGTGACATACCACTAGTGCCGGAGGATGCACACCACCGCTCGCTGGAAGTGTTGGTGCGCATGTCCTACGAACCGTCCCTCCAAACGCCACGCTTGCGCACGGTCCGCTCCTATCATAGCGCTGACTACGGGCAGATTAATAGCGCCTTGGCAGCCGTCGACTGGAAAACGACTCTAAACAGCAGCAATGTAGACTCAATTACAGCGCGTTTCTATTCAGAGTTAAACAAGGTAATTGTCACGCATGTACCATCTAGATCAATTAACATAGACTCCAGGTATCCTCCATGGTACAGCTCTGCATTAAAAAAAGTAATTAAAGAAAAACTTAAATATCACAAAAAATACAAAATTTATAACCGTAACTGTGACTATCAAACTTTCTCTCTTCTCCGAGAACGACAAAAGCGTATGGAGAAAGTGTGCTATGACAATTTCATTAATTTGGCTGAAATTAATATTAATACCGATCCCAAACACTTTTGGACCTTCGTTAAATCTAAGCAAAAAAACTCTGAAATTCCTAACAATATGTTTCTTAGTTCTCAGCATGTATCGGGTGGGGAAGATATAAGTAACTTATTTAACGTACATTTCCAATCCTCCTTCGAATCCCCCGCCCCGTGCACCTCGTCTACAACTCGAACATATAATCCTAACTCATCCGTTCTCAACCTTAATAATGTTAATATAGACGCTGAATTAGTTTGTAAATATCTTAAATCATTAGACCCTACCAAAGGCAGTGGGCCTGATGGCATACACCCTGTACTTTTAAAGAATTGCGCTAGTGTTCTATGTTATCCACTAAGTCAAATATTCAAAACTTCACTGTCTTCTGGCATTTTCCCACAGGAATGGAAAAGTTCATACATTGTGCCTATATTTAAAAAAGGAGACAAGCACAATATTGAAAATTACAGACCAATCTCTAAGTTAAATGTAATAGGTAAACTTTTTGAAAAAATAGTTTTTGATATCATTTTCCCTTGTATACGACCACACATAATTTCGAATCAACACGGTTTTGTCACCAAAAAATCAACAGAAACTAATCTATGTGAGTTTGTTGACACAGTTCTTGTTGCTATGGATAACGGATATCAAGTTGATGTAGTCTACACAGACTACTCCAAAGCCTTTGATAAAATCCCACACAGCATCTTAATTGATAAAGTCGAAGCAATGGGTATTCACGGTGACCTGCTACGTTGGTTAGCCTCTTATCTCAACAATCGTACTCAAGCTGTAACGGTACAAGGGTTCTGCTCTAGTTTCGTCCCCGTAACCTCAGGAGTTCCCCAAGGTTCTCATCTTGGTCCCCTTTTATTTAATATTTTTATAAATGATGTCAACAAAACTATCCATAACTCTCAGCTGTATCTATATGCGGATGACAAAAAGATTGTCAAAATAATTAAGTCTGAGAGGGATTGTATGGAGCTCCAGAATGATCTGAACTCTCTGGTTAATGTATATTGTCTAGAAAATCGTCTTCTTCTGAATGCAGATAAATGTAGCGTCATCTCTTTTTCTCGAAAGAAAAACACAATATTATATCCATACTTAATTAAGAACAATATTTTAAACAGGGTAAATGTAATAAGAGATCTTGGAGTTCTATTAGACAGTAAGCTTATGTTTCAATCTCACGTCGAGCATATCACGTCGAAGGCTTTGAAAATGTTGGGATTTATACTTAGAGTAAGTTCAGTTTTCAAAAACCCACAAACTTTTAATATTCTTTACATATCTTACGTCAGAAGCCACCTGGAGTACGCTTCAACAGTGTGGAACCCTCATTGTTCTACTTATAAAGCACATCTCGAAAGAGTTCAGAAAAAGTTTATCAAATATGTCTCTTATCGCGTGCGAAATGATGAATACTATGTCCCTATAAACCTTAAATCTCTTGAACAACGCCGTGATATCAGAGACCTATTGATGCTCTATAAGATACTTCATAACCATATTGATAGCCCATACTTACTACAAAATATTCATTTCAAATGTCCAAAAAGAGTTACTCGATCTCTGGATACGTTTTATATTCCTAAAAGCAATACAAATTACCTTGAAAATGTATTTAAAAGAAGAAGCTGTAGCACATTCAATAGATTATGCCCAAACATCGATGTGTTTAACACGAACCTAGCTAAATTCACAGCATCCGTAAAAAAGTGATACTGCATCTTATTTAACCAAAAAACTTAATATTTCATTGATTTTATTTTTAAATATTTCAATTGATTAACACATTTTGATAATTGATGTACTTTATCAGAATTGTTTGTATTAGGTATGTTGTTATGTATTTTTCTGTTATGGTCTGTTTTGTCGTTATTTTATTGGTCAATGACATAACTACTCTGATCACTGTTATATATGCATGTATAAAGACTGTTTATAACGCTAATAAATAAAAAAAAAATAAATAAATAAATAATTAAAAAAAACATAAGTCTTATAAAAGCGCGCAAATAAATGATGATTTTTCAAAAATTAAACTTAATAAAGATTTTGTGACCGATTTCGTTCAAGACCATGGTTTTTATCACGGTTCCAATATTTAGGCCCGTTTGGTACTATAGAGCCTGAAAAAATCGCTATTAAAATTCGAACCCAAGTCTGAAACTAGTGCCCATAGGAATGATGATATTTGCAGAAATACAAGTGTATGTAGATTTTTTGATTGATTTCGTTTACGATCGTGATTCTTATCACAAATTCATAATTTCAGCCCGTTTGGTACCATAGAGCATGAAAAAATTGTTAAGTTCGAACCCAAGTCTTATAAAAGCGCGCAAATAAATTATGATTTTTCAAAAATTAATCTTTTTCCAGATTTTGAGAATGATTTCGTTTTGAACCATGATTCTTATCACAAAATAAAAATTTCAGCCCGTTTGGTACCATAGAGCCTGCAAAAATTGCTTTTTAAGTTCGAACCCAAGTCTTATAATAGCGCACAAATTAATGATGATTTTTCAAAAATTAATCTTTTTCCAAATTTTTGAATGATTTCTATTTGAAACAAGATTCTTATCATAAATTCATAATTTCAGCCCGTTTGGTACCATAGAGCCTGAAAAAATTGCTTTTTAAGTTCGCACCCAAGTCTTATAATAGCGCCCAAATTAATGATGATTTTTCAATTATTAATCTTTTTCCAGATTTTGAGAATGATTTCGTTTTGGACCATGATTCTTATCACAAATTCAAAATTTCAGCCCGTTTGGTACCTTAGAGCCAGAAAAAATCGCTTTTAAAGTTCGATCCCAAGTCTGAAAATAGTGCTCATAGGAATAATGATTTTTGCAGAAGTACAAGTGTGGGTAGGTTTTGTGATTGATTTCGTTTACGACCGTGATTCTGATCACAAATTCATAATTTCATCCCGTTTGGTACCATAGAGCATGAAATAATTGCTTTTTAAAATCGAAACCAAGTCTTATAATAGCGCCCAAAATAATGATGATTTTTCAAAAATTAAACTTTTTCCAGATTTTGTGAATGATTTCGTTTTGGACCATGATTCTTATCACAAATTCAAAATTTCAGACCGTTTGGTACCATAGAGCATGAAAAAATTGTTATGTTCGAACCCAAGTCTTATAAAAGCGCGCAAATAAATGATGATTTTTCAAATATTAAACTTTTTCCAAATTTTTGAATGATTTCGTTTTGGACCAAGATCTATATCATAAATTCATAATTTCAGCCCGTTTGGTACCATAGAGCCTGAAAAAATTGCTTTTTAAGTTCGAACCCAAGTCTTATAATAGCGCCCAAATTAATGATGATTTTTCAAAAATTAATCTTTTTCCAGATTTTGAGAATGATTTCGTTATGGACCATGATTCTTATCACAAATTCAAAATTTCATCCCGTTTGGTACCATAGAGCCTGCAAAAATTGCTTTTTAAGTTCGTACCCAAGTCTTATAATAGCGCCCAAATTAATGATGATTTTTCAAAAAATAAACTTTTTCCAAATTTTTGAATGATTTCGTTTTGGACCAAGATTGTTATCAAAAATTCATAATTTCAGCCCGTTTGGTAGCATAGAGCCTGAAAAAATTGCTTTTTAAGTTCGAACCCAAGTCTTATAATAGCGCCCAAATTAATGATGATTTTTCAAAAATTAAACTTTTTCCAGATTTTGTGAATGATTTCGTTTTGGACCATGATTCTTATCGCAAATTCAAAATTTCATCCCGTTTGGTACCATAGAGCCAGAAAAAATCGCTTTTAAAGTTCGAACCCAAGACTGAAAATAGTGCCCATAGGAAAAATGATATTTGCAGAAATACAAGTGTATGTAGATTTTGTGATTGATTTCGTTTACGATCGTGATTCTTATCACAAATTCATAATTTCAGCCCGTTTGGTAGCATAGAGCCTGCAAAAATTGCTTTTTAAGTTCGTACCCAAGTCTTATAATAGCGCCCAAATTAATGATGCTTTTTCAAAAATTAAACTTTTTCCAGATTTTGTGAATGATTTCGTTTTGGAACATGATTCTTATCACAAATTCAAAATTTCAGCCCGTTTGGTACAATAGAGCCAGAAAAAATCGTTTTAATGTTCGAACCCAAGTCTGAAAATAGTGCCCATACGAATAATGATATTTGCAGAAATACAAGTGTATGTAGATTTTGTGATTGATTTCGATTACGACAGTGATTCTGATCACAAATTCATAATTTTAGCCCGTTTGGTACCCTAGAGCATGAAAAAATTGTTTTTAAGTTCGAACCCAAGTCTTATAAAAGCGCGGAAATAAATGATGATTTTTAAAAAATTAAACTTAATAAAGATTATGTGACCGATTTCGTTTAAGACCATGGTTTTTATCACGGTTCCAATATTTAGGCCCGTTTGGTACTATAGAGCCTAAAAAAATCGCTTTTAAAATTTGAACCCAAGTCTGAAACTAGTGCCCATAGGAATAATGATATTTGCAGAAATACAAGTGTATGTAGATTTTGTGATTGATTTCGTTTGCGTTCGTGATTCTTATAACAAATTCATAATTTCAGCCCGTTTGGTACCATAGAGCATGAAAAAATTGTTAAGTTCGAACCCAAGTCTTATAAAAGCGCGCAAATAAATGATGATTTTTCAAAAAATAAACTTTTTTCAGATTTTGAGAATGATTTCGTTTTGTACCATGATTCTTATCACAAATTCAAAATATCAGCCCGTTTGGTACCATTGATACAGAAAAAATCGCTTTTAAAGTTCGAACCCAAGTCTGAAAATAGTGCCCATAGGAATAATGATTTTTGCAGAAATACAAGTGTAGGTAGGTTTTGTGATTGATTTCGTTTACGACCGTGATTCTGATCACAAATTCAGAATCCCAGCCCGTTTGGTACCATAGAGCATGAAAAAATTGTTAAGTTCTATGCCAAGTCTTATAAAAGCGCGCAAATAAATGATGATTTTTCAAAAATTAAACTTTTTTCAGATTTTGAGAATGATTTCGTTTTGAACCATGATTCTTATCACAAATTCAAAATTTCAGCCCGTTTGGTACCATAGAGCCTGCAAAAATTGCTTTTTAAGTTTGAACCCAAGTCTTATAATAGCGCACAAATTAATGATGATTTTTCAAAAATTAAACTTTTTCCAAATTTTTGAATGATTTCGTTTTGGACCAAGATCTATATCATAAATTCATAATTTCAGCCCGTTTGGTACCATAGAGCCTGAAAAAATTGCTTTTTAAGTTCGAACCCAAGTCTTATAATAGCGCCCAAATTAATAATGATTTTTCAAAAATTAATCTTTTTCCAGATTTTGAGAATGATTTCGTTATGGACCATGATTCTTATCACAAATTCAAAATTTCATCCCGTTTGGTACCATAGAGCCTGAAAAAATTGCTTTTAAGGTTCGAACCCAAGTCCTATAATAGCGCCCAAATTAATGATGATTTTTCAAAAATTAAACTTTTTCCCAGATTTTGAGAATGATTTCGTTTTGGACCATGATTGTTATCACAAATTCACAATTACAGCCCGTTTGGTACCATAGAGCCTGAAAAAATCGCTTTTAAAGTTCAAACCCAAGTCTGAAAATAGTGCCCATAGGAATAATGATTTTTGCAGAAGTACAAGTGTGGGTAGGTTTTGTGATTGATTTCGTTTACGACCGTGATTCTGATCACAAATTCATAATTTCAGCCCGTTTGGTACCATAGAGCATGAAATAATTGCTTTTTAAAATCGAAACCAAGTCTTATAATAGCGCCCAAAATAATGATGATTTTTCAAAAATTAAACTTTTTCCAGATTTTGTGAATGATTTCGTTTTGTACCATGATTCTTATCACAAATTCAAAATTTCAGCCCGTTTGGTACCATTGATACAGAAAAAATCGCTTTTAAAGTTCGAACCCAAGTCTGAAAATAGTGCCCATAGGATTAATGATTTTTGCAGAAATACAAGTGTAGGTAGGTTTTGTGATTAATTTCGTTTACGACCGTGATTCTGATCACAAATTCATAATTCCAGCACGTTTGGTAACATAGAGCATGAAAAAATTGTTAAGTTCGAACCCAAGTCTTATAATAGCGCACAAATTAATGATGATTTTTCAAAAATTAAACTTTTTCCAAATTTTTGAATGATTTCGTTTTGGACCAAGATCTATATCATAAATTCATAATTTCAGCCCGTTTGGTCCCATAGAGCCTGAAAAAATTGCTTTTTAAGTTTGAACCCAAATCTTATAATAGCGCCCAAATTAATGATGATTTTTCAAAAATTAATCTTTTTCCAGATTTTGAGAATGATTTCGTTATGGACCATGATTCTTATCACAAATTCAAAATTTCATCCCGTTTGGTAAGATAGAGCCTGCAAAAACTGCTTTTTAAGTTCGTACCCAAGTCTTATAATAGCGCCCAAATTAATGATGATTTTTAAAAAATTAAACTTTTTTCAGATTTTGAGAATGATTTCGTTTTGTACCATGATTCTTATCACAAATTCAAAATTTCAGCCCGTTTAATACCATTGATACAGAAAAAATCGCTTTTAAAGTTCGAACCCAAGTCTGAAAATAGTGCCCATAGGATTAATGATTTTTGCAGAAATACAAGTGTAGGTAGGTTTTGTGATTGATTTCGTTTACGACCGTGATTCTGATCACAAATTCAGAATCCCAGCTATTTTGGTACCATAGAGCATGAAAAAATTGTTAAGTTCGATGCCAAGTCTTATAAAAGCGCGCAAATAAATGATGATTTTTCAAAAATTAAACTTTTTTCAGATTTTGAGAATGATTTCGTTTTGAACCATGATTCTTATAACAAATTCAAAATTTCAGCCCGTTTGGTACCATAGAGCCTGCAAAAATTGCTTTTTAAGTTCGATCCCAAGTCTTATAATAGCGCACAAATTAATGATGATTTTTCAAAAATTAAACTTTTTCCAAATTTTTGAATGATTTCGTTTTGGACCAAGATCTATATCATAAATTCATAATTTCAGCCCGTTTGGTACCATAGAGCCTGAAAAAATTGCTTTTTAAGTTCGAACCCAAGTCTTATAATAGCGCCCAAATTAATGATGATTTTTCAAAAATTAAACTTTTTCCAGATTTTGTGAATGATTTCGTTTCGGACCATGATTCTTATCACAAATTCAAAATTTCAGCCCGTTTGGTACCATAGAGCCAGGAAAAATCGCTTTTAAAGTTCGAACCCAAGTCTGAAAATAGTGCCGATAGGAATAATGATTTTTGCAGAAATACAAGTGTAGGTAGGTTTTGTGATTGATTTCGTTTACGACCGTGATTCTGATCAAAATTTCATAATTTCAGCCCGTTTGGTACCATAGAGCATGAAAAAATTGTTTAGTTCGAACCCAAGTCTTATAAAAGCGCGCAAATAAATGATGATTATTCAAAAATTAAGCTTTTTCCAGATTTTGAGAATGATTTCGTTTTGGACCATGATTCTTATCACAAATTCAAAATTTCAGCCCGTTTGGTACCATAGAGCCTGAAAAAATTGCTTTTTAAGTTCGAACCCAAGTCTTATTATAGCGCCCAAATTAATGATGATTTTTCAAAAATTAAACTTTTTCCAAATTTTTGAATGATTTCGTTTTGGACCAAGATCTATATCATAAATTCATAATTTCAGCCCGTTTGGTACCATAGAGCCTGAAAAAATTGCTTTTTAAGTTCGAACCCAAGTCTTATAATAGCGCTCAAATTAATGATGATTTTTCAAAAATTAAACTTTTTCCAGATTTTGTGAATGATTTCGTTTCGGACCATGATTCTTATCACAAATTCAAAATTTCAGCCCGTTTGGTACCAAAAAGCCTGCAAAAATTGCTTTTTAAGTTCGAACCCATGTCTTATAATAGTGCTCAAATTAATGATGATTTTTCAAAAATTTAACTTTTTCCAAATTTTTGAATGATTTCGTTTTGGACCATGATTCTTATCACAAATTTAAAATTTCAGCCCGTTTGGTACCATAGAGCCTGAAAAAATTGCTTTTTAAGTTCGAACCCAAGTCTTATAATAGCGCCCAAATTAATGATGATTTTTCAAAAATTAAACTTTTTCCAGATTTTCAGAATGATTTCGTTTTGGACCATGATTCTTATCACAAATTCAAAATTTCAGCCCGTTTGGTACCATAGAGCCAGAAAAAATCGCTTTTAAAGTTCGAACCCAAGACTGAAAATAGTGCCCATAGGAATAATGATATTTGCAGAAATACAAGTGTATGTAGATTTTGTGATTGATTTCGTTTACGATCGTGATTCTTATCACAAATTCATTATTTCACCCCGTTTGGTACCATAGAGCTTGTAAAAATTGCTTTTTAAGTTCGAACCCAAGTCTTATAATAGCGCCCAAATTAATGATGATTTTTCAAAAATTAAACTTTTTCCAGATTTTGTGAATGATTTCGTTTTGGAACATGATTCTTATCACAAATTCAAAATTTCAGCCCGTTTGGTACCATAGAGCCAGAAAAAATCGATAGATATTTGAAGAAATACAAGTGTATGTAGATTTTGTGATTGATTTCGTTTACGATCGTGATTCTTATCACAAATTCATAATTTCAGCCCGTTTGGTAGCATAGAGCCTGAAAAAATTGCTTTTTAAGTTCGAACCCAAGTCTTATAATAGCGCCCAAATTAATGATGATTTTTCAAAAATTAAACTTTTTCCAGATTTTGTGAATGATTTCGTTTTGGACCATGATTTTTATCGCAAATTCAAAATTTCATCCCGTTTGGTACCATAGAGCCAGAAAAAATCGCTTTTAAAGTTCGAACCCAAGACTGAAAATAGTGCCCATAGGAATAATGATATTTGCAGAAATACAAGTGTATGTAGATTTTGTGATTGATTTCGTTTACGATCGTGATTCTTATCACAAATTCATAATTTCAGCCCGTTTGGTAGCATAGAGCCTGCAAAAATTGCTTTTTAAGTTCGTACCCAAGTCTTATAATAGCGCCCAAATTAATGATGCTTTTTCAAAAATTAAACTTTTTCCAGATTTTGTGAATGATTTCGTTTTGGAACATGATTCTTATCACAAATTCAAAATTTCAGCCCGTTTGGTACAATAGAGCCAGAAAAAATCGTTTTAATGTTCGAACCCAAGTCTGAAAATAGTGCCCATACGAATAATGATATTTGCAGAAATACAAGTGTATGTAGATTTTGTGATTGATTTCGATTACGACAGTGATTCTGATCACAAATTCATAATTTTAGCCCGTTTGGTACCCTAGAGCATGAAAAAATTGTTTTTAAGTTCGAACCCAAGTCTTATAAAAGCGCGGAAATAAATGATGATTTTTCAAAAATTAAACTTAATAAAGATTATGTGACCGATTTCGTTTAAGACCATGGTTTTTATCACGGTTCCAATATTTAGGCCCGTTTGGTACTATAGAGCCTAAAAAAATCGCTTTTAAAATTCGAACCCAAGTCTGAAACTAGTGCCCATAGGAATAATGATATTTGCAGAAATACAAGTGTATGTAGATTTTGTGATAGATTTCGTTTGCGTTCGTGATTCTTATAACAAATTCATAATTTCAGCCCGTTTGGTACCATAGAGCATGAAAAAATTGTTAAGTTCGAACCCAAGTCTTATAAAAGCGCGCAAATAAATGATGATTTTTCAAAAATTAAACTTTTTTCAGATTTTGAGAATGATTTCGTTTTGTACCATGATTCTTATCACAAATTCAAAATTTCAGCCCGTTTGGTACCATTGATACAGAAAAAATCGCTTTTAAAGTTCGAACCCAAGTCTGAAAATAGTGCCCATAGGATTAATGATTTTTGCAGAAATACAAGTGTAGGTAGGTTTTGTGATTGATTTCGTTTACGACCGTGATTCTGATAACAAATTCATAATTTCAGCACGTTTGGTACCATAGAGCCTGAAAAAAATGCTTTTTAAGTTCGAACCCAAGTCTTTTAATAGCGCCCAAATTAATGATGATTTTTAAAAAATTAAACTTTTTTCAGATTTCGAGAATGATTTCGTTTTGTACCATGATTCTTATCACAAATTCAAAATTTCAGCCCGTTTGGTACCATTGATACAGAAAAAATCGCTTTTAAAGTTCGAACCCAAGTCTGAAAATAGTGCCCATAGGATTAATGATTTTTGCAGAAATACAAGTGTAGGTAGGTTTTGTGATTAATTTCGTTTACGACCGTGATTCTGATCACAAATTCATAATTTTAGCACGTTTGGTACCATAGAGCATGAAAAAATTGTTAAGTTCGAACCCAAGTCTTATAATAGCGCACAAATTAATGATGATTTTTCAAAAATTAAACTTTTTCCAAATTTTTGAATGATTTCGTTTTGGACCAAGATCTATATCATAAATTCATAATTTCAGCCCGTTTGGTCCCATAGAGCCTGAAAAAATTGCTTTTTAAGTTTGAACCCAAATCTTATAATAGCGCCCAAATTAATGATGATTTTTCAAAAATTAATCTTTTTCCAGATTTTGAGAATGATTTCGTTATGGACCATGATTCTTATCACAAATTCAAAATTTCATCCCGTTTGGTAAGATAGAGCCTGCAAAAACTGCTTTTTAAGTTCGTACCCAAGTCTTATAATAGCGCCCAAATTAATGATGATTTTTAAAAAATTAAACTTTTTTCAGATTTTGAGAATGATTTCGTTTTGTACCATGATTCTTATCACAAATTCAAAATTTCAGCCCGTTTAGTACCATTGATACAGAAAAAATCGCATTTAAAGTTCGAACCCAAGTCTGAAAATAGTGCCCATAGGATTAATGATTTTTGCAGAAATACAAGTGTAGGTAGGTTTTGTGATTGATTTCGTTTACGACCGTGATTCTGATCACAAATTCAGAATCCCAGCTCGTTTGGTACCATAGAGCATGAAAAAATTGTTAAGTTCGATGCCAAGTCTTATAAAAGCGCGCAAATAAATGATGATTTTTCAAAAATTAAACTTTTTTCAGATTTTGAGAATGATTTCGTTTTGAACCATGATTCTTATAACAAATTCAAAATTTCAGCCCGTTTGGTACCATAGAGCCTGCAAAAATTGCTTTTTAAGTTCGATCCCAAGTCTTATAATAGCGCCCAAATTAATGACGATTTTTAAAAAATTAAACTTTTTTCAGATTTTGAGAATGATTTCGTTTTGAACCATGATTCTTATCACAAATTCAAAATTTCAGCCCGTTTGGTACCATAGAGCCTGCAAAAATTGCTTTTTAAGTTCGAACCCAAGTCTTTTAATAGCGCCCAAATTAATGATGATTTTTAAAAAATTAAACTTTTTTCAGATTTCGAGAATGATTTCGTTTTGTACCATGATTCTTATCACAAATTCAAAATTTCAGCCCGTTTGGTACCATTGATACAGAAAAAATCGCTTTTAAAGTTCGAACCCAAGTCTGAAAATAGTGCCCATAGGATTAATGATTTTTGCAGAAATACAAGTGTAGGTAGGTTTTGTGATTAATTTCGTTTACGACCGTGATTCTGATCACAAATTCATAATTTTAGCACGTTTGGTACCATAGAGCATGAAAAAATTGTTAAGTTCGAACCCAAGTCTTATAATAGCGCACAAATTAATGATGATTTTTCAAAAATTAAACTTTTTCCAAATTTTTGAATGATTTCGTTTTGGACCAAGATCTATATCATAAATTCATAATTTCAGCCCGTTTGGTACCATAGAGCCTGAAAAATTTGCTTTTTAAGTTCGAACCCAAGTCTTATAATAGCGCCCAAATTAATGATGATTTTTCAAAAATTAAACTTTTTCCAGATTTTGTGAATGATTTCGTTTCGAACCATGATTCTTATCACAAATTCAAAATTTCAGCCCGTTTGGTACCAAAAAGCCTGCAAAAATTGCTTTTTAAGTTCGAACCCATGTCTTATAATAGCGCACAAATTAATGATGATTTTTCAAAAATTAAACTTTTTCCAAATTTTTGAATGATTTCGTTTTGGACCAAGATCTATATCATAAATTCATAATTTCATCCCGTTTGGTACCATAGAGCCAGAAAAAATCGCTTTTAAAGTTCGAACCCAAGACTGAAAATAGTGCCCATAGGAATAATGATATTTGCAGAAATACAAGTGTATGTAGATTTTGTGATTGATTTCGTTTACGATCGTGATTCTTATCACAAATTCATAATTTCAGCCCGTTTGGTAGCATAGAGCCTGCAAAAATTGCTTTTTAAGTTCGTACCCAAGTCTTATAATAGCGCCCAAATTAATGATGCTTTTTCAAAAATTAAACATTTTCCAGATTTTGTGAATGATTTCGTTTTGGAACATGATTCTTATCACAAATTCAAAATTTCAGCCCGTTTGGTACCCTAGAGCATGAAAAAATTGTTTTTAAGTTCGAACCCAAGTCTTATAAAAGCGCGGAAATAAAAGATGATTTTTAAAAAATTAAATTTAATAAAGATTATGTGACCGATTTCGTTTAAGACCATGGTTTTTATCACGGTTCCAATATTTAGGCCCGTTTGGTACTATAGAGCCTAAAAAAATCGCTTTTAAAATTCGAACCCAAGTCTGAAACTAGTGCCCATAGGAATAATGATATTTGCAGAAATACAAGTGTATGTAGATTTTGTGATTGATTTCGTTTGCGTTCGTGATTCTTATAACAAATTCATAATTTCAGCCCGTTTGGTACCATAGAGCATGAAAAAATTGTTAAGTTCGAACCCAAGTCTTATAAAAGCGCGCAAATAAATGATGATTTTTCAAAAAATAAACTTTTTTCAGATTTTGAGAATGATTTCGTTTTGTACCATGATTCTTATCACAAATTCAAAATTTCAGCCCGTTTGGTACCATTGATACAGAAAAAATCGCTTTTAAAGTTCGAACCCAAGTCTGAAAATAGTGCCCATAGGAATAATGATTTTTGCAGAAATACAAGTGTAGGTAGGTTTTGTGATTGATTTCGTTTACGACCGTGATTCTGATCACAAATTCAGAATCCCAGCCCGTTTGGTACCATAGAGCATGAAAAAATTGTTAAGTTCTATGCCAAGTCTTATAAAAGCGCGCAAATAAATGATGATTTTTCAAAAATTAAACTTTTTTCAGATTTTGAGAATGATTTCGTTTTGAACCATGATTCTTATCACAAATTCAAAATTTCAGCCCGTTTGGTACCATAGAGCCTGCAAAAATTGCTTTTTAAGTTCGAACCCAAGTCTTATAATAGCGCACAAATTAATGATGATTTTTCAAAAATTAAACTTTTTCCAAATTTTTGAATGATTTCGTTTTGGACCAAGATCTATATCATAAATTCATAATTTCAGCCCGTTTGGTACCATAGAGCCTGAAAAAATTGCTTTTTAAGTTCGAACCCAAGTCTTATAATAGCGCCCAAATTAATAATGATTTTTCAAAAATTAATCTTTTTCCAGATTTTGAGAATGATTTCGTTATGGACCATGATTCTTATCACAAATTCAAAATTTCATCCCGTTTGGTACCATAGAGCCTGAAAAAATTGCTTTTAAGGTTCGAACCCAAGTCCTATAATAGCGCCCAAATTAATGATGATTTTTCAAAAATTAAACTTTTTCCCAGATTTTGAGAATGATTTCGTTTTGGACCATGATTGTTATCACAAATTCACAATTACAGCCCGTTTGGTACCATAGAGCCTGAAAAAATCGCTTTTAAAGTTCAAACCCAAGTCTGAAAATAGTGCCCATAGGAATAATGATTTTTGCAGAAGTACAAGTGTGGGTAGGTTTTGTGATTGATTTCGTTTACGACCGTGATTCTGATCACAAATTCATAATTTCAGCCCGTTTGGTACCATAGAGCATGAAATAATTGCTTTTTAAAATCGAAACCAAGTCTTATAATAGCGCCCAAAATAATGATGATTTTTCAAAAATTAAACTTTTTCCAGATTTTGTGAATGATTTCGTTTTGTACCATGATTCTTATCACAAATTCAAAATTTCAGCCCGTTTGGTACCATTGATACAGAAAAAATCGCTTTTAAAGTTCGAACCCAAGTCTGAAAATAGAGCCCATAGGATTAATGATTTTTGCAGAAATACAAGTGTAGGTAGGTTTTGTGATTAATTTCGTTTACGACCGTGATTCTGATCACAAATTCATAATTCCAGCACGTTTGGTACCATAGAGCATGAAAAAATTGTTAAGTTCGAACCCAAGTCTTATAATAGCGCACAAATTAATGATGATTTTTCAAAAATTAAACTTTTTCCAAATTTTTGAATGATTTCGTTTTGAACCAAGATCTATATCATAAATTCATAATTTCAGCCCGTTTGGTCCCATAGAGCCTGAAAAAATTGCTTTTTAAGTTTGAACCCAAATCTTATAATAGCGCCCAAATTAATGATGATTTTTCAAAAATTAATCTTTTTCCAGATTTTGAGAATGATTTCGTTATGGACCATGATTCTTATCACAAATTCAAAATTTCATCCCGTTTGGTAAGATAGAGCCTGCAAAAACTGCTTTTTAAGTTCGTACCCAAGTCTTATAATAGCGCCCAAATTAATGATGATTTTTAAAAAATTAAACTTTTTTCAGATTTTGAGAATGATTTCGTTTTGTACCATGATTCTTATCACAAATTCAAAATTTCAGCCCGTTTAGTACCATTGATACAGAAAAAATCGCTTTTAAAGTTCGAACCCAAGTCTGAAAATAGTGCCCATAGGATTAATGATTTTTGCAGAAATACAAGTGTAGGTAGGTTTTGTGATTGATTTCGTTTACGACCGTGATTCTGATCACAAATTCAGAATCCCAGCTAGTTTGGTACCATAGAGCATGAAAAAATTGTTAAGTTCGATGCCAAGTCTTATAAAAGCGCGCAAATAAATGATGATTTTTCAAAAATTAAACTTTTTTCAGATTTTGAGAATGATTTCGTTTTGAACCATGATTCTTATAACAAATTCAAAATTTCAGCCCGTTTGGTACCATAGAGCCTGCAAAAATTGCTTTTTAAGTTCGATCCCAAGTCTTATAATAGCGCCCAAATTAATGATGATTTTTAAAAAATTAAACTTTTTTCAGATTCATAATTTCAGCCCGTTTGGTACCATAGAGCCTGAAAAAATTGCTTTTTAAGTTCGAACCCAAGTCTTATAATAGCGCCCAAATTAATGATGATTTTTCAAAAATTAAACTTTTTCCAGATTTTGTGAATGATTTCGTTTCGGACCATGATTCTTATCACAAATTCAAAATTTCAGCCCGTTTGGTACCAAAAAGCCTGCAAAAATTGCTTTTTAAGTTCGAACCCATGTCTTATAATAGTGCTCAAATTAATGATGATTTTTCAAAAATTTAACTTTTTCCAAATTTTTGAATGATTTCGTTTTGGACCATGATTCTTATCACAAATTTAAAATTTCAGCCCGTTTGGTACCATAGAGCCTGAAAAAATTGCTTTTTAAGTTCGAACCCAAGTCTTATAATAGCGCCCAAATTAATGATGATTTTTCAAAAATTAAACTTTTTCCAGATTTTCAGAATGATTTCGTTTTGGACCGTGATTCTTATCACAAATTCAAAATTTCAGCCCGTTTGGTACCATAGAGCCAGGAAAAATCGCTTTTAAAGTTCGAACCCAAGTCTGAAAATAGTGCCGATAGGAATAATGATTTTTGCAGAAATACAAGTGTAGGTAGGTTTTGTGATTGATTTCGTTTACGACCGTGATTCTGATCAAAATTTCATAATTTCAGCCCGTTTGGTACCATAGAGCATGAAAAAATTGTTTAGTTCGAACCCAAGTCTTATAAAAGCGCGCAAATAAATGATGATTATTCAAAAATTAAGCTTTTTCCAGATTTTGAGAATGATTTCGTTTTGGACCATGATTCTTATCACAAATTCAAAATTTCAGCCCGTTTGGTACCATAGAGCCTGAAAAAATTGCTTTTTAAGTTCGAACCCAAGTCTTATTATAGCGCCCAAATTAATGATGATTTTCAAAAATTAAACTTTTTCCAGATTTTGAGAATGATTTCGTTTTGGACCATGATTCTTATCACAAATTCAAAATTTCAGCCCGTTTGGTACCATAGAGCCTGCAAAAATTGCTTTTTAAGTTCGAACCCAAGTCTTATAATAGCGCACAAATTAATGATGATTTTTCAAAAATTAAACTTTGTCCAAATTTTTGAATGATTTCGTTTTGGACCAAGATCTATATCATAAATTCATAATTTCAGCCCGTTTGGTACCATAGAGCCAGAAAAAATCGATAGATATTTGCAGAAATACAAGTGTATGTAGATTTTGTGATTGATTTCGTTTACGATCGTGATTCTTATCACAAATTCATAATTTCAGCCCGTTTGGTAGCATAGAGCCTGAAAAAATTGCTTTTTAAGTTCGAACCCAAGTCTTATAATAGCGCCCAAATTAATGATGATTTTTCAAAAATTAAACTTTTTCCAGATTTTGTGAATGATTTCGTTTTGGACCATGATTCTTATCGCAAATTCAAAATTTCATCCCGTTTGGTACCATAGAGCCAGAAAAAATCGCTTTTAAAGTTCGAACCCAAGACTGAAAATAGTGCCCATAGGAATAATGATATTTGCAGAAATACAAGTGTATGTAGATTTTGTGATTGATTTCGTTTACGATCGTGATTCTTATCCCAAATTCATAATTTCAGCCCGTTTGGTAGCATAGAGCCTGCAAAAATTGCTTTTTAAGTTCGTACCCAAGTCTTATAATAGCACCCAAATTAATGATGCTTTTTCAAAAATTAAACTTTTTCCAGATTTTGTGAATGATTTCGTTTTGGAACATGATTCTTATCACAAATTCAAAATTTCAGCCCGTTTGGTACAATAGAGCCAGAAAAAATCGTTTTAATGTTCGAACCCAAGTCTGAAAATAGTGCCCATACGAATAATGATATTTTCAGAAATACAAGTGTATGTAGATTTTGTGATTGATTTCGATTACGACAGTGATTCTGATCACAAATTCATAATTTTAGCCCGTTTGGTACCCTAGAGCATGAAAAAATTGTTTTTAAGTTCGAACCCAAGTCTTATAAAAGCGCGGAAATAAATGATGATTTTTCAAAAATTAAACTTAATAAAGATTATGTGACCGATTTCGTTTAAGACCATGGTTTTTATCACGGTTCCAATATTTAGGCCCGTTTGGTACTATAGAGCCTAAAAAAATCGCTTTTAAAATTCGAACCCAAGTCTGAAACTAGTGCCCATAGGAATAATGATATTTGCAGAAATACAAGTGTATGTAGATTTTGTGATAGATTTCGTTTGCGTTCGTGATTCTTATAACAAATTCATAATTTCAGCCCGTTTGGTACCATAGAGCATGAAAAAATTGTTAAGTTCGAACCCAAGTCTTATAAAAGCGCGCAAATAAATGATGATTTTTCAAAAATTAAACTTTTTTCAGATTTTGAGAATGATTTCGTTTTGTACCATGATTCTTATCACAAATTCAAAATTTCAGCCCGTTTGGTACCATTGATACAGAAAAAATCGCTTTTAAAGTTCGAACCCAAGTCTGAAAATAGTGCCGATAGGAATAATGATTTTTGCAGAAATACAAGTGTAGGTAGGTTTTGTGATTGATTTCGTTTACGACCGTGATTCTGATCAAAATTTCATAATTTCAGCCCGTTTGGTACCATAGAGCATGAAAAAATTGTTTAGTTCGAACCCAAGTCTTATAAAAGCGCGCAAATAAATGATGATTATTCAAAAATTAAGCTTTTTCCAGATTTTGAGAATGATTTCGTTTTGGACCATGATTCTTATCACAAATTCAAAATTTCAGCCCGTTTGGTACCATAGAGCCTGAAAAAATTGCTTTTTAAGTTCGAACCCAAGTCTTATTATAGCGCCCAAATTAATGATGATTTTCAAAAATTAAACTTTTTCCAGATTTTGAGAATGATTTCGTTTTGGACCATGATTCTTATCACAAATTCAAAATTTCAGCCCGTTTGGTACCATAGAGCCTGCAAAAATTGCTTTTTAAGTTCGAACCCAAGTCTTATAATAGCGCACAAATTAATGATGATTTTTCAAAAATTAAACTTTGTCCAAATTTTTGAATGATTTCGTTTTGGACCAAGATCTATATCATAAATTCATAATTTCAGCCCGTTTGGTACCATAGAGCCAGAAAAAATCGATAGATATTTGCAGAAATACAAGTGTATGTAGATTTTGTGATTGATTTCGTTTACGATCGTGATTCTTATCACAAATTCATAATTTCAGCCCGTTTGGTAGCATAGAGCCTGAAAAAATTGCTTTTTAAGTTCGAACCCAAGTCTTATAATAGCGCCCAAATTAATGATGATTTTTCAAAAATTAAACTTTTTCCAGATTTTGTGAATGATTTCGTTTTGGACCATGATTCTTATCGCAAATTCAAAATTTCATCCCGTTTGGTACCATAGAGCCAGAAAAAATCGCTTTTAAAGTTCGAACCCAAGACTGAAAATAGTGCCCATAGGAATAATGATATTTGCAGAAATACAAGTGTATGTAGATTTTGTGATTGATTTCGTTTACGATCGTGATTCTTATCCCAAATTCATAATTTCAGCCCGTTTGGTAGCATAGAGCCTGCAAAAATTGCTTTTTAAGTTCGTACCCAAGTCTTATAATAGCACCCAAATTAATGATGCTTTTTCAAAAATTAAACTTTTTCCAGATTTTGTGAATGATTTCGTTTTGGAACATGATTCTTATCACAAATTCAAAATTTCAGCCCGTTTGGTACAATAGAGCCAGAAAAAATCGTTTTAATGTTCGAACCCAAGTCTGAAAATAGTGCCCATACGAATAATGATATTTTCAGAAATACAAGTGTATGTAGATTTTGTGATTGATTTCGATTACGACAGTGATTCTGATCACAAATTCATAATTTTAGCCCGTTTGGTACCCTAGAGCATGAAAAAATTGTTTTTAAGTTCGAACCCAAGTCTTATAAAAGCGCGGAAATAAATGATGATTTTTCAAAAATTAAACTTAATAAAGATTATGTGACCGATTTCGTTTAAGACCATGGTTTTTATCACGGTTCCAATATTTAGGCCCGTTTGGTACTATAGAGCCTAAAAAAATCGCTTTTAAAATTCGAACCCAAGTCTGAAACTAGTGCCCATAGGAATAATGATATTTGCAGAAATACAAGTGTATGTAGATTTTGTGATAGATTTCGTTTGCGTTCGTGATTCTTATAACAAATTCATAATTTCAGCCCGTTTGGTACCATAGAGCATGAAAAAATTGTTAAGTTCGAACCCAAGTCTTATAAAAGCGCGCAAATAAATGATGATTTTTCAAAAATTAAACTTTTTTCAGATTTTGAGAATGATTTCGTTTTGTACCATGATTCTTATCACAAATTCAAAATTTCAGCCCGTTTGGTACCATTGATACAGAAAAAATCGCTTTTAAAGTTCGAACCCAAGTCTGAAAATAGTGCCCATAGGATTAATGATTTTTGCAGAAATACAAGTGTAGGTAGGTTTTGTGATTGATTTCGTTTACGACCGTGATTCTGATAACAAATTCATAATTTCAGCACGTTTGGTACCATAGAGCCTGAAAAAAATGCTTTTTAAGTTCGAACCCAAGTCTTTTAATAGCGCCCAAATTAATGATGATTTTTAAAAAATTAAACTTTTTTAAGATTTCGAGAATGATTTCGTTTTGTACCATGATTCTTATCACAAATTCAAAATTTCAGCCCGTTTGGTACCATTGATACAGAAAAAATCGCTTTTCAAGTTCGAACCCAAGTCTGAAAATAGTGCCCATAGGATTAATGATTTTTGCAGAAATACAAGTGTAGGTAGGTTTTGTGATTAATTTCGTTTACGACCGTGATTCTGATCACAAATTCATAATTTTAGCACGTTTGGTACCATAGAGCATGAAAAAATTGTTAAGTTCGAACCCAAGTCTTATAATAGCGCACAAATTAATGATGATTTTTCAAAAATTAAACTTTTTCCAAATTTTTGAATGATTTCGTTTTGGACCAAGATCTATATCATAAATTCATAATTTCAGCCCGTTTGGTCCCATAGAGCCTGAAAAAATTGCTTTTTAAGTTTGAACCCAAATCTTATAATAGCGCCCAAATTAATGATGATTTTTCAAAAATTAATCTTTTTCCAGATTTTGAGAATGATTTCGTTATGGACCATGATTCTTATCACAAATTCAAAATTTCATCCCGTTTGGTAAGATAGAGCCTGCAAAAACTGCTTTTTAAGTTCGTACCCAAGTCTTATAATAGCGCCCAAATTAATGATGATTTTTAAAAAATTAAACTTTTTTCAGATTTTGAGAATGATTTCGTTTTGTACCATGATTCTTATCACAAATTCAAAATTTCTTATAAAAGCGCGCAAATAAATGATGATTTTTCAAAAATTAAACTTTTTTCAGATTTTGAGAATGATTTCGTTTTGAACCATGATTCTTATAACAAATTCAAAATTTCAGCCCGTTTGGTACCATAGAGCCTGCAAAAATTGCTTTTTAAGTTCGATCCCAAGTCTTATAATAGCGCACAAATTAATGATGATTTTTCAAAAATTAAACTTTTTCCAAATTTTTGAATGATTTCGTTTTGGACCAAGATCTATATCATAAATTCATAATTTCAGCCCGTTTGGTACCATAGAGCCTGAAATTAATTTTTAAGTTCGAACACAAGTCTTATAATAGCGCCCAAATTAATTATGATTTTTCAAAAATTAATCTTTTTGCAGATTTTGAGAATGATTTCGTTATGGACCATGATTCTTATCGCAAATTCAAAATTTCATCCCGTTTGGTACCATAGAGCCTGCAAAAATTGCTTTTTAAGTTCGTACCCAAGTCTTATAATAGACCAAGTTTTGGACCAAGATTCTTATCATTTATTCATAATTTCAGCCCGTTTGGTACCATAGAGCCTGAAAAAATTGCTTTTAAGGTTCGAACCCAAGTCCTATAATAGCGCCCAAATAAATGATGATTTTTCAAAAATTAAATTTTTTCCCAGATTTTGAGAATGATTTCGTTTTGGACCATGATTGTTATCACAAATTCATAATTTCAGCCCGTTTGGTACCATAGAGCCTGAAAAAATCGCTTTTAAAGTTCAAACCCAAGTCTGAAAATAGTGCCCATAGGAATAATGATTTTTGCAGAAATACAGGTGTATGTAGATTTTGTGATTGATGTCGTTTACGATCGTGATTCTGAACACAAATTCATAATTTCAGCCCGTTTGGTACCATAGAGCATGAAAAAATTGTTTTTAAGTTCGAACCCAAGTCTGAAAATAGTGCCCATAGGAATAATGATATTTGCAGAAATACAAGTGTATGTAGATTTTGAGATTGATTTCGTTTACGATCGTGATTCTTATCACAAATTCAAAATTTCAGCCCGTTTGGTACCATAGAGCCTGAAAAAATTGCTTTTTAAGTTCGAACCCAAGTCTGAAAATAGTGCCCATAGGAATGATGATATTTCAAAAATTAAACTTTTTCCAAATTTTTGAATGATTTCGTTTTGGACCAAGATCTATATCATAAATTCATAATTTCAGCCCGTTTGGTACCATAGAGCCTGAAAAAATTGCTTTTTAAGTTCCAACCCAAGTCTTATAAAAGCGCGCAAATAAATGATGATTTTCAAAAATTAAACTTTTTCGAGATTTTGAGAATGATTTCGTTTTGGACCATGATTCTTATCACAAATTCAAAATTTCAGCCCGTTTGGTACCATAGAGCCTGAAAAAATTGCTTTTTAAGTTCGAACCCAAGTCTGAAAATAGTGCCCATAGGAATAATGATATTTGCAGAAATACAAGTGTATGTAGATTTTGATATTGATTTCGTTTACGATCGTGATTCTTATGACAAATTCAAAATTTCAGCCCGTTTGGTACCATAGAGCCTGATAAAATTGCTTTTTAAGTTCGAACCCAAGTCTGAAAATAGTGTCCATAGGAATGATGATATTTGCAGAAATACAAGTGTATGTAGATTTTGAGATTGATTTCGTTTACGATCGTGATTCTTATCACAAATTCATAATTTCAGCCCGTTTTGTACCATAGAGCCTGAAAAATTTGCTTTTTAAGTTCGAACCTAAGTCTTATTATAGCGCCCAAATTAATGATGATTTTTCAAAAAATTAATCTTTTTCCAGATTTTGAGAATGATTTCGTTATGGACCATGATTCTTATCGCAAATTCAAAATTTCATCCCGTTTGGTACCATAGAGCCTGCAAAAATTGCTTTTTAAGTTCGTACCCAAGTCTTATAATAGCGCCCAAATTAATGATGATTTTTCAAAAAATAAACTTTTTCCAAATTTTTGAATGATTTCGTTTTGGACAAAGATTCTTATCATATATTCATAATTTCAGCCCGTTTGGTACCATAGAGCCTGAAAAAATTGCTTTTAAGGTTCGAACCCAAGTTCTATAATAGCGCCCAAATTAATGATGATTTTTCAAAAATTAAACTTTTTCCCAGATTTTGAGAATGATTTCGTTTTGGACCACGATTGTTATCACAAATTCATAATTTCAGCCCGTTTGGTACCATAGAGCCAGGAAAAATCGCATTTAAAGTTCGAACCCAAGTCTGAAAATAGTGCCGATAGGAATAATGATTTTTGCAGAAATACAAGTGTAGGTAGGTTTTGTGATTGATTTCGTTTACGACCGTGATTCTGATCAAAATTTCATAATTTCAGCCCGTTTGGTACCATAGAGCATGAAAAAATTGTTAAGTTCGAACCCAAGTCTTATAAAAGCGCGCAAATAAATGATGATTTTTCAAAAATTAAGCTTTTTCCAGATTTTGAGAATGATTTCGTTTTGGACCATGATTCTTATCACAAATTCAAAATTTCAGCCCGTTTGGTACCATAGAGCCTGAAAAAATTGCTTTTTAAGTTCGAACCCAAGTCTTATTATAGCGCCCAAATTAATGATGATTTTCAAAAATTAAACTTTTTCCAGATTTTGAGAATGATTTCGTTTTGGACCATGATTCTTATCACAAATTCATAATTTCAGCCCGTTTGGTAGCATAGAGCCTGAAAAAATTGCGTTTTAAGTTCGAACCCAAATCTTATAATAGCGCCCAAATTAATGATGATCTTTCAAAAATTAACCTTTTTCCAGATTTTGTGAATGATTTCGTTTTGGAACATGATTCTTATCACAAATTCAAAATTTCAGCCCGTTTGGTACAATAGAGCCAGAAAAAATCGTTTTAATGTTCGAACCCAAGTCTGAAAATAGTGCCCATACGAATAATGATTTTTGCAGAAATACAGGTGTATGTAGATTTTGTGATTGATGTCGTTTACGATCGTGATTCTGATCACAAATTCATTATTTCAGCCCGTTTGGTACCATAGAGCATGAAAAAATTGTTTTTAAGTTCGAACCCACGTCTGAAAATAGTGCCCATAGGAATAATGATTTTTACAGAAATACAAGTGTAGGTAGGTTTTGTGATTGATTTCGTTTACGACCGTGATTCTGATCAAAATTTCATAATTTCAGCCCGTTTGGTACCATAGAGCCTGCAAAAATTGCTTTTTAAGTTCGAACCCAAGTCTTATAATAGCGCACAAATTAATGATGATTTTTCAAAAATTAAACTTTTTCTAAATTTTTGAATGATTTCGTTTTGGACCAAGATCTATATCATAAATTCATAATTTCAGCCCGTTTGGTACCATAGAGCCTGAAAAAATTGCTTTTTAAGTTCAAACCCAAGTCTTATAAAAGCGCGCAAATAAATGATGATTTTCAAAAATTAAACTTTTTCCAGATTTTGAGAATGATTTCGTTTTGGACCATGATTCTTATCACAAATTCAAAATTTCAGCCCGTTTGGTACCATAGAGCCTGAAAAAATTGCTTTTTAAGTTCGAACCCAAGTCTGAAAATAGTGCCCATAGGAATAATGATATTTGCAGAAATACAAGTGTATGTAGATTTTGAGATTGATTTCGTTTAAGATCATGATTTTTATCACAAATTCAAAATTTCAGCCCGTTTGGTACCATAGAGCCTGAAAAAATTGCTTTTTAAGTTCGAACCCAAGTCTGAAAATAGTGCCCATAGGAATGATGATATTTGCAGAAATACAAGTGTAGGTAGATTTTGTGATTGATTTTGTTTACGATCGTGATTCTTATCACAAATTCATAATTTAAGCCCGTTTTGTACCATAGAGCCTGAAAAAATTGCTTTTTAAGTTCGAACCCAAGTCTTATTATAGCGCCCAAATTAATGATGATTTTTCAAAAATTAATCTTTTTCCAGATTTTGAGAATGATTTCGTTATGGACCATGATTCTTATCGCAAATTCAAAATTTCATCCCGTTTGGTACCATAGAGCCTGCAAAAATTGCTTTTTAAGTTCGTACCGAAGTCTTATAATAGCGCCCAAATTAATGATGATTTTTCAAGAATAAACTTTTTCCAAATTTTTGAATGATTTCGTTTTGGACAAAGATTCTTATCATATATTCATAATTTCAGCCCGTTTGGTACCATAGAGCCTGAAAAAATTGCTTTTAAGGTTCGAACTCAAGTCCTATAATAGCGCCCAAATTAATGATGATTTTTCAAAAATTAAACTTTTTCCCAGATTTTGAGAATGATTTCGTTTTGGACCATGATTGCTATCACAAATTCATAATTTCAGCCCGTTTGGTACCATAGAGCCAGGAAAAATCGCTTTTAAAGTTCGAACCCAAGTCTGAAAATAGTGCCCATATTAATAATGATTTTTGCAGAAGTACAAGTGTGGGTAGGTTTTGTGATTGATTTCGTTTACGACCGTGATTCTGATCACAAATTCATAATTTCAGCCCGTTTGGTGACATAGAGCCAGAAAAAATGGCTTTTAAAGTTCGAACCCAAGTCTGAAAATAGTGCCCATAGAATAATGGAGTTTGCAGAAATTTAATTTTTTGCAGATTTTGAGATTAATTTCGTTTTGGACAATGGTTTTTATTAAGATTCCATAATTTCAGCCCACTTGGTACCATAGAGCCTGAAAAAATCGCTTTTAAAATTCGAACCAAGTCTGAAACTAGTGCCCATAAGAATAATGATATTCACAGAAATACAGGTGTATGTAGATTTTGTGATTGATGTCGTTTACAATCGTGATTCTTATCACAAATTCACAATTTCAGCCCGTTTGGTACCATAGAGCATGAAAAAATTGTTTTTAAGTTCGAACCCAAGTCTGAAAATAGTGCCCATAGGAATAATGATTTTTGCAGAAATACAAGTGTAGGTAGGTTTTGTGATTGATTTCGTTTACGACCGTGATTCTGATCACAAATTCATAATTTCAGCCCGTTTGGTGACATAGAGCCAGAAAAAATGGCTTTTAAAGTTCGAACCCAAGTCTGAAAATAGTGCCCATAGAATAATGGAGTTTGCAGAAATTTAATTTTTTGCAGATTTTGAGATTAATTTCGTTTTGGACAATGGTTTTTATTAAGATTCCATAATTTCAGCCCACTTGGTACCATAGAGCCTGAAAAAATCGCTTTTAAAATTCGAACCAAGTCTGAAACTAGTGCCCATAAGAATAATGATATTCACAGAAATACAGGTGTATGTAGATTTTGTGATTGATGTCGTTTACAATCGTGATTCTTATCACAAATTCACAATTTCAGCCCGTTTGGTACCATAGAGCATGAAAAAATTGTTTTTAAGTTCGAACCCAAGTCTGAAAATAGTGCCCATAGGAATAATGATTTTTGCAGAAATACAAGTGTAGGTAGGTTTTGTGATTGATTTCGTTTACGACCGTGATTCTGATCACAAATTCAGAATCCCAGCCCGTTTGGTACCATAGAGCATGAAAAAATTGTTAAGTTCGATGCCAAGTCTTATAAAAGCGCGCAAATAAATGATGATTTTTCAAAAATTAAACTTTTTTCAGATTTTGAGAATGATTTCGTTTTGAACCATGATTCTTATCACAAATTCAAAATTTCAGCCCGTTTGGTACCATAGAGCCTGCAAAAATTGCTTTTTAAGTTCGAACCCAAGTCTTATAATAGCGCACAAATTAATGATGATTTTTCAAAAATTAAACTTTTTCCAAATTTTTGAATGATTTCGTTTTGGACCAAGATCTATATCATAAATTCATAATTTCAGCCCGTTTGGTACCATAGAGCCTGAAAAAAATGCTTTTTAAGTTCGAACCCAAGTCTTATAATAGCGCCCAAATTAATAATGATTTTTCAAAAATTAATCTTTTTCCAGATTTTGAGAATGATTTCGTTATGGACCATGATTCTTATCACAAATTCAAAATTTCATCCCGTTTGGTACCATAGAGCCTGAAAAAATTGCTTTTAAGGTTCGAACCCAAGTCCTATAATAGCGCCCAAATTAATGATGATTTTTCAAAAATTAAACTTTTTCCCAGATTTTGAGAATGATTTCGTTTTGGACCACGATTGTTATCACAAATTCATAATTTCAGCCCGTTTGGTACCATAGAGCCAGGAAAAATCGCTTTTAAAGTTCGAACCCAAGTCTGAAAATAGTGCCGATAGGAATAATGATTTTTGCAGAAATACAAGTGTAGGTAGGTTTTGTGATTAATTTCGTTTACGACCGTGATTCTGATCAAAATTTCATAATTTCAGCCCGTTTGGTACCATAGAGCATGAAAAAATTGTTAAGTTCGAACCCAAGTCTTATAAAAGCGCACAAATAAATGATGATTTTTCAAAAATTAAGCTTTTTCCAGATTTTGAGAATGATTTCGTTTTGGACCATGATTCTTATCACAAATTCAAAATTTCAGCCCGTTTGGTACCATAGAGCCTGAAAAAATTGCTTTTTAAGTTCGAACCCAAGTCTTATTATAGCGCCCAAATTAATGATGATTTTCAAAAATTAAACTTTTTCCAGATTTTGAGAATGATTTCGTTTTGGACCATGATTCTTATCACAAATTCAAAATTTCAGCCCGTTTGGTACCATAGAGCCTGAAAAAATTGCTTTTTAAGTTCGAACCCAAGTCTGAAAATAGTTTTTTTTTTTTTTTTTATAGTAATACCGCACAAGAGTCCCAACTGCTCCCGTCTGGAGCCAGTGAGACTATGGCATCCCCAATTGGGGTATGTTGTGAGGCTGAGGGTATTGGGGAGGGGAGGGAGATGGGGAAGAGGAAGGTGGGGAAGTACCTGGCTATTCAGATCTGGTCACCAAACACGGCTAAAGCCATTTCAAGCAACGTTGCCAATATTAATAATGATTTTTGCAGAAGTACAAGTGTGGGTAGGTTTTGTGATTGATTTCGTTTACGACCGTGATTCTGATCACAAATTCATAATTTCAGCCCGTTTGGTACCATAGAGCCAGGAAAAATCGCTGTTAAAGTTCGAACCCAAGTCTGAAAATAGTGCCGATAGGAATAATGATTTTTGCAGAAATACAAGTGTAGGTAGGTTTTGTGATTGATTTCGTTTACGACCGTGATTCTGATCAAAATTTCATAATTTCAGCCCGTTTGGTACCATAGAGCATGAAAAAATTGTTAAGTTCGAACCCAAGTCTTATAAAAGCGCGCAAATAAATGATGACTTTTCAAAAATTAAGCTTTTTCCAGATTTTGAGAATGATTTCGTTTTGGACCATGATTCTTATCACAAATTCAAAATTTCAGCCCGTTTGGTACCATAGAGCCTGAAAAAATTGCTTTTTATGTTCGAACCCAAGTCTTATTATAGCGCCCAAATTAATGATGATTTTCAAAAATTAAACTTTTTCCAGATTTTGAGAATGATTTCGTTTTGGACCATGATTCTTATCACAAATTCATAATTTCAGCCCGTTTGGTAGCATAGAGCCTGAAAAAATTGCGTTTTAAGTTCGAACCCAAATCTTATAATAGCGCCCAAATTAATGATGATTTTTCAAAAATTAACCTTTTTCCAGATTTTGTGAATGATTTCGTTTTGGAACATGATTCTTATCACAAATTCAAAATTTCAGCCCGTTTGGTACAATAGAGCCAGAAAAAATCGTTTTAATGTTCGAACCCAAGTCTGAAAATAGTGCCCATACGAATAATGATTTTTGCAGAAATACAGGTGTATGTAGATTTTGTGATTGAAGTCGTTTACGATCGTGATTCTGATCACAAATTCATAATTTCAGCCCGTTTGGTACCATAGAGCATGAAAAAATTGTTTTTAAGTTCGAACTTAAGTCTGAAAATAGTGCCCATAGGAATAATGATTTTTGCAGAAATACAAGTGTAGGTAGGTTTTGTGATTGATTTCGTTTACGACCGTGATTCTGATCAAAATTTCATAATTTCAGCCCGTTTGGTACCATAGAGCCTGCAAAAATTGCTTTTTAAGTTCGAACCCAAGTCTTATAATAGCGCACAAATTAATGATGATTTTTCAAAAATTAAACTTTTTCTAAATTTTTGAATGATTTCGTTTTGGACCAAGATCTATATCATAAATTCATAATTTCAGCCCGTTTGGTACTATAGAGCCTGAAAAAATTGCTTTTTAAGTTCAAACCCAAGTCTTATAAAAGCGCGCAAATAAATGATGATTTTCAAAAATTAAACTTTTTCCAGATTTTGAGAATGATTTCGTTTTCGACCATGATTCTTATCACAAATTCAAAATTTCAGCCCGTTTGGTACCATAGAGCCTGAAAAAATTGCTTTTTAAGTTCGAACCCAAGTCTGAAAATAGTGCCCATAGGAATAATGATATTTGCAGAAATACAAGTGTATGTAGATTTTGAGATTGATTTCGTTTAAGATCATGATTCTTATCACAAATTCAAAATTTCAGCCCGTTTGGTACCATAGAGCCTGAAAAAATTGCTTTTTAAGTTCGAACCCAAGTCTGAAAATAGTGCCCATAGGAATGATGATATTTGCAGAAATACAAGTGTATGTAGATTTTGTGATTGATTTTGTTTACGATCTCGATTCTTATCACAAATTCATAATTTCAGCCCGTTTTGTACCATAGAGCCTGAAAAAATTGCTTTTTAAGTTCGAACCCAAGTCTTATTATAGCGCCCAAATTAATGATGATTTTTCAAAAATTAATCTTTTTCCAGATTTTGAGAATGATTTCGTTATGGACCATGATTCTTATCACAAATTCATAATTTCAGCCCGTTTTGTACCATAGAGCCTGAAAAAATTGCTTTTTAAGTTCGAACCCAAGTCTTATTATAGCGCCCAAATTAATGATGATTTTTCAAAAATTAATCTTTTTCCAGATTTTGAGAATGATTTCGTTATGGACCATGATTCTTATCGCAAATTCAAAATTTCATCCCGTTTGGTACCATAGAGCCTGCAAAAATTGCTTTTTAAGTTCGTACCGAAGTCTTATAATAGCGCCCAAATTAATGATGATTTTTCAAAAAATAAACTTTTTCCAAATTTTTGAATGATTTCGTTTTGGACAAAGATTCTTATCATATATTCATAATTTCAGCCCGTTTGGTACCATAGAGCCAGAAAAAATTGCTTTTAAGGTTCGAACTCAAGTCCTATAATAGCGCCCAAATTAATGAAGATTTTTCAAAAATTAAACTTTTTCCCAGATTTTGAGAATGATTTCGTTTTGGACCATGATTGTTATCACAAATTCATAATTTCAGCCCGTTTGGTACCATAGAGCCAGGAAAAATCGCTTTTAAAGTTCGAACCCAAGTCTGAAAATAGTGCCCATATTAATAATGATTTTTGCAGAAGTACAAGTGTGGGTAGGTTTTGTGATTGATTTCGTTTACGACCGTGATTCTGATCACAAATTCATAATTTCAGCCCGTTTGGTGACATAGAGCCAGAAAAAATGGCTTTTAAAGTTCGAACCCAAGTCTGAAAATAGTGCCCATAGAATAATGGAGTTTGCAGAAATTTAATTTTTTGCAGATTTTGAGATTAATTTCGTTTTGGACAATGGTTTTTATTAAGATTCCATAATTTCAGCCCACTTGGTACCATAGAGCCTGAAAAAATCGCTTTTAAAATTCGAACCCAAGTCTGAAACTAGTGCCCATAAGAATAATGATATTCACAGAAATACAGGTGTATGTAGATTTTGTGATTGATGTCGTTTACAATCGTGATTCTTATCACAAATTCACAATTTCAGCCCGTTTGGTACCATAGAGCATGAAAAAATTGTTTTTAAGTTCGAACCCAAGTCTGAAAATAGTGCCCATAGGAATAATGATTTTTGCAGAAATACAAGTGTAGGTAGGTTTTGTGATTGATTTCGTTTACGACCGTGATTCTGATCACAAATTCAGAATCCCAGCCCGTTTGGTACCATAGAGCATGAAAAATTTTTAAGTTCGATGCCAAGTCTTATAAAAGCGCGCAAGTAAATGATGATTTTTCAAAAATTAAACTTTTTTCAGATTTTGAGAATGATTTCGTTTTGAACCATGATTCTTATCACAAATTCAAAATTTCAGCCCGTTTGGTACCATAGAGCCTGCAAAAATTGCTTTTTAAGTTCGAACCCAAGTCTTATAATAGCGCACAAATTAATGATGATTTTTCAAAAATTAAACTTTTTCCAAATTTTTGAATGATTTCGTTTTGGACCAAGATCTATATCATAAATTCATAATTTCAGCCCGTTTGGTACCATAGAGCCAGGAAAAATCGCTGTTAAAGTTCGAACCCAAGTCTGAAAATAGTGCCGATAGGAATAATGATTTTTGCAGAAATACAAGTGTAGGTAGGTTTTGTGATTGATTTCGTTTACGACCGTGATTCTGATCAAAATTTCATAATTTTAGCCCGTTTGGTACCATAGAGCATGAAAAAATTGTTAAGTTCGAACCCAAGTCTTATAAAAGCGCGCAAATAAATGATGACTTTTCAAAAATTAAGCTTTTTCCAGATTTTGAGAATGATTTCGTTTTGGACCATGATTCTTATCACAAATTCAAAATTTCAGCCCGTTTGGTACCATAGAGCCTGAAAAAATTGCTTTTTAAGTTCGAACCCAAGTCTTATTATAGCGCCCAAATTAATGATGATTTTCAAAAATTAAACTTTTTCCAGATTTTGAGAATGATTTCGTTTTGGACCATGATTCTTATCACAAATTCATAATTTCAGCCCGTTTGGTAGCATAGAGCCTGAAAAAATTGCGTTTTAAGTTCGAACCCAAATCTTATAATAGCGCCCAAATTAATGATGATTTTTCAAAAATTAACCTTTTTCCAGATTTTGTGAATGATTTCGTTTTGGAACATGATTCTTATCACAAATTCAAAATTTCAGCCCGTTTGGTACAATAGAGCCAGAAAAAATCGTTTTAATGTTCGAACCCAAGTCTGAAAATAGTGCCCATACGAATAATGATTTTTGCAGAAATACAGGTGTATGTAGATTTTGTGATTGATGTCGTTTACGATCGTGATTCTGATCACAAATTCATAATTTCAGCCCGTTTGGTACCATAGAGCATGAAAAAATTGTTTTTAAGTTCGAACTTAAGTCTGAAAATAGTGCCCATAGGAATAATGATTTTTGCAGAAATACAAGTGTAGGTAGGTTTTGTGATTGATTTCGTTTACGACCGTGATTCTGATCAAAATTTCATAATTTCAGCCCGTTTGGTACCATAGAGCCTGCAAAAATTGCTTTTTAAGTTCGAACCCAAGTCTTATAATAGCGCACAAATTAATGATGATTTTTCAAAAATTAAACTTTTTCTAAATTTTTGAATGATTTCGTTTTGGACCAAGATCTATATCATAAATTCATAATTTCAGCCCGTTTGGTACCATAGAGCCTGAAAAAATTGCTTTTTAAGTTCAAACCCAAGTCTTATAAAAGCGCGCAAATAAATGATGATTTTCAAAAATTAAACTTTTTCCAGATTTTGAGAATGATTTCGTTTTCGACCATGATTCTTATCACAAATTCAAAATTTCAGCCCGTTTGGTACCATAGAGCCTGAAAAAATTGCTTTTTAAGTTCGAACCCAAGTCTGAAAATAGTGCCCATAGGAATAATGATATTTGCAGAAATACAAGTGTATGTAGATTTTGAGATTGATTTCGTTTAAGATCATGATTCTTATCACAAATTCAAAATTTCAGCCCGTTTGGTACCATAGAGCCTGAAAAAATTGCTTTTTAAGTTCGAACCCAAGTCTGAAAATAGTGCCCATAGGAATGATGATATTTGCAGAAATACAAGTGTATGTAGATTTTGTGATTGATTTTGTTTACGATCGTGATTCTTATCACAAATTCATAATTTCAGCCCGTTTTGTACCATAGAGCCTGAAAAAATTGCTTTTTAAGTTCGAACCCAAGTCTTATTATAGCGCCCAAATTAATGATGATTTTTCAAAAATTAATCTTTTTCCAGATTTTGAGAATGATTTCGTTATGGACCATGATTCTTATCACAAATTCATAATTTCAGCCCGTTTTTTACCATAGAGCCTGAAAAAATTGCTTTTTAAGTTCGAACCCAAGTCTTATTATAGCGCCCAAATTAATGATGATTTTTCAAAAATTAATCTTTTTCCAGATTTTGAGAATGATTTCGTTATGGACCATGATTCTTATCGCAAATTCAAAATTTCATCCCGTTTGGTACCATAGAGCCTGCAAAAATTGCTTTTTAAGTTCGTACCGAAGTCTTATAATAGCGCCCAAATTAATGATGATTTTTCAAAAATAAACTTTTTCCAAATTTTTGAATGATTTCGTTTTGGACAAAGATTCTTATCATATATTCATAATTTCAGCCCGTTTGGTACCATAGAGCCTGAAAAAATTGCTTTTAAGGTTCGAACTCAAGTCCTATAATAGCGCCCAAATTAATGAAGATTTTTCAAAAATTAAACTTTTTCCCAGATTTTGAGAATGATTTCGTTTTGGACCATGATTGTTATCACAAATTCATAATTTCAGCCCGTTTGGTACCATAGAGCCAGGAAAAATCGCTTTTAAAGTTCGAACCCAAGTCTGAAAATAGTGCCCATATTAATAATGATTTTTGCAGAAGTACAAGTGTGGGTAGGTTTTGTGATTGATTTCGTTTACGACCGTGATTCTGATCACAAATTCATAATTTCAGCCCGTTTGGTGACATAGAGCCAGAAAAAATGGCTTTTAAAGTTCGAACCCAAGTCTGAAAATAGTGCCCATAGAATAATGGAGTTTGCAGAAATTTAATTTTTTGCAGATTTTGAGATTAATTTCGTTTTGGACAATGGTTTTTATTAAGATTCCATAATTTCAGCCCACTTGGTACCATAGAGCCTGAAAAAATCGCTTTTAAAATTCGAACCCAAGTCTGAAACTAGTGCCCATAAGAATAATGATATTCACAGAAATACAGGTGTATGTAGATTTTGTGATTGATGTCGTTTACAATCGTGATTCTTATCACAAATTCACAATTTCAGCCCGTTTGGTACCATAGAGCATGAAAAAATTGTTTTTAAGTTCGAACCCAAGTCTGAAAATAGTGCCCATAGGAATAATGATTTTTGCAGAAATACAAGTGTAGGTAGGTTTTGTGATTGATTTCGTTTACGACCGTGATTCTGATCACAAATTCAGAATCCCAGCCCGTTTGGTACCATAGAGCATGAAAAATTTTTAAGTTCGATGCCAAGTCTTATAAAAGCGCGCAAGTAAATGATGATTTTTCAAAAATTAAACTTTTTTCAGATTTTGAGAATGATTTCGTTTTGAACCATGATTCTTATCACAAATTCAAAATTTCAGCCCGTTTGGTACCATAGAGCCTGCAAAAATTACTTTTTAAGTTCGAACCCAAGTCTTATAATAGCGCACAAATTAATGATGATTTTTCAAAAATTAAACTTTTTCCAAATTTTTGAATGATTTCGTTTTGGACCAAGATCTATATCATAAATTCATAATTTCAGCCCGTTTGGTACCATAGAGCCAGGAAAAATCGCTGTTAAAGTTCGAACCCAAGTCTGAAAATAGTGCCGATAGGAATAATGATTTTTGCAGAAATACAAGTGTAGGTAGGTTTTGTGATTGATTTCGTTTACGACCGTGATTCTGATCAAAATTTCATAATTTCAGCCCGTTTGGTACCATAGAGCATGAAAAAATTGTTAAGTTCGAACCCAAGTCTTATAAAAGCGCGCAAATAAATGATGACTTTTCAAAAATTAAGCTTTTTCCAGATTTTGAGAATGATTTCGTTTTGGACCATGATTCTTATCACAAATTCAAAATTTCAGCCCGTTTGGTACCATAGAGCCTGAAAAAATTGCTTTTTAAGTTCGAACCCAAGTCTTATTATAGCGCCCAAATTAATGATGATTTTCAAAAATTAAACTTTTTCCAGATTTTGAGAATGATTTCGTTTTGGACCATGATTCTTATCACAAATTCATAATTTCAGCCCGTTTGGTAGCATAGAGCCTGAAAAAATTGCGTTTTAAGTTCGAACCCAAATCTTATAATAGCGCCCAAATTAATGATGATTTTTCAAAAATTAACCTTTTTCCAGATTTTGTGAATGATTTCGTTTTGGAACATGATTCTTATCACAAATTCAAAATTTCAGCCCGTTTGGTACAATAGAGCCAGAAAAAATCGTTTTAATGTTCGAACCCAAGTCTGAAAATAGTGCCCATACGAATAATGATTTTTGCAGAAATACAGGTGTATGTAGATTTTGTGATTGATGTCGTTTACGATCGTGATTCTGATCACAAATTCATAATTTCAGCCCGTTTGGTACCATAGAGCATGAAAAAATTGTTTTTAAGTTCGAACTTAAGTCTGAAAATAGTGCCCATAGGAATAATGATTTTTGCAGAAATACAAGTGTAGGTAGGTTTTGTGATTGATTTCGTTTACGACCGTGATTCTGATCAAAATTTCATAATTTCAGCCCGTTTGGTACCATAGAGCCTGCAAAAATTGCTTTTTAAGTTCGAACCCAAGTCTTATAATAGCGCACAAATTAATGATGATTTTTCAAAAATTAAACTTTTTCTAAATTTTTGAATGATTTCGTTTTGGACCAAGATCTATATCATAAATTCATAATTTCAGCCCGTTTGGTACCATAGAGCCTGAAAAAATTGCTTTTTAAGTTCAAACCCAAGTCTTATAAAAGCGCGCAAATAAATGATGATTTTCAAAAATTAAACTTTTTCCAGATTTTGAGAATGATTTCGTTTTCGACCATGATTCTTATCACAAATTCAAAATTTCAGCCCGTTTGGTACCATAGAGCCTGAAAAAATTGCTTTTTAAGTTCGAACCCAAGTCTGAAAATAGTGCCCATAGGAATAATGATATTTGCAGAAATACAAGTGTATGTAGATTTTGAGATTGATTTCGTTTAAGATCATGATTCTTATCACAAATTCAAAATTTCAGCCCGTTTGGTACCATAGAGCCTGAAAAAATTGCTTTTTAAGTTCGAACCCAAGTCTGAAAATAGTGCCCATAGGAATAATGATATTTGCAGAAATACAAGTGTATGTAGATTTTGAGATTGATTTCGTTTAAGATCATGATTCTTATCACAAATTCAAAATTTCAGCCCGTTTGGTACCATAGAGCCTGCAAAAATTGCTTTTTAAGTTCGAACCCAAGTCTTATAATAGCGCACAAATTAATGATGATTTTTCAAAAATTAAACTTTTTCTAAATTTTTGAATGATTTCGTTTTGGACCAAGATCTATATCATAAATTCATAATTTCAGCCCGTTTGGTACCATAGAGCCTGAAAAAATTGCTTTTTAAGTTCAAACCCAAGTCTTATAAAAGCGCGCAAATAAATGATGATTTTCAAAAATTAAACTTTTTCCAGATTTTGAGAATGATTTCGTTTTCGACCATGATTCTTATCACAAATTCAAAATTTCAGCCCGTTTGGTACCATAGAGCCTGAAAAAATTGCTTTTTAAGTTCGAACCCAAGTCTGAAAATAGTGCCCATAGGAATAATGATATTTGCAGAAATACAAGTGTATGTAGATTTTGAGATTGATTTCGTTTAAGATCATGATTCTTATCACAAATTCAAAATTTCAGCCCGTTTGGTACCATAGAGCCTGCAAAAATTGCTTTTTAAGTTCGAACCCAAGTCTTATAATAGCGCACAAATTAATGATGATTTTTCAAAAATTAAACTTTTTCTAAATTTTTGAATGATTTCGTTTTGGACCAAGATCTATATCATAAATTCATAATTTCAGCCCGTTTGGTACCATAGAGCCTGAAAAAATTGCTTTTTAAGTTCGAACCCAAGTCTTATTATAGCGCCCAAATTAATGATGATTTTTCAAAAATTAATCTTTTTCCAGATTTTGAGAATGATTTCGTTATGGACCATGATTCTTATCACAAATTCATAATTTCAGCCCGTTTTGTACCATAGAGCCTGAAAAAATTGCTTTTTATGTTCGAACCCAAGTCTTATTATAGCGCCCAAATTAATGATGATTTTTCAAAAATTAATCTTTTTCCAGATTTTGAGAATGATTTCGTTATGGACCATGATTCTTATCGCAAATTCAAAATTTCATCCCGTTTGGTACCATAGAGCCTGCAAAAATTGCTTTTTAAGTTCGTACCGAAGTCTTATAATAGCGCCCAAATTAATGATGATTTTTCAAAAATAAACTTTTTCCAAATTTTTGAATGATTTCGTTTTGGACAAAGATTCTTATCATATATTCATAATTTCAGCCCGTTTGGTACCATAGAGCCTGAAAAAATTGCTTTTAAGGTTCGAACTCAAGTCCTATAATAGCGCCCAAATTAATGAAGATTTTTCAAAAATTAAACTTTTTCCCAGATTTTGAGAATGATTTCGTTTTGGACCATGATTGTTATCACAAATTCATAATTTCAGCCCGTTTGGTACCATAGAGCCAGGAAAAATCGCTTTTAAAGTTCGAACCCAAGTCTGAAAATAGTGCCCATATTAATAATGATTTTTGCAGAAGTACAAGTGTGGGTAGGTTTTGTGATTGATTTCGTTTACGACCGTGATTCTGATCACAAATTCATAATTTCAGCCCGTTTGGTGACATAGAGCCAGAAAAAATGGCTTTTAAAGTTCGAACCCAAGTCTGAAAATAGTGCCCATAGAATAATGGAGTTTGCAGAAATTTAATTTTTTGCAGATTTTGAGATTAATTTCGTTTTGGACAATGGTTTTTATTAAGATTCCATAATTTCAGCCCACTTGGTACCATAGAGCCTGAAAAAATCGCTTTTAAAATTCGAACCCAAGTCTGAAACTAGTGCCCATAAGAATAATGATATTCACAGAAATACAGGTGTATGTAGATTTTGTGATTGATGTCGTTTACAATCGTGATTCTTATCACAAATTCACAATTTCAGCCCGTTTGGTACCATAGAGCATGAAAAAATTGTTTTTAAGTTCGAACCCAAGTCTGAAAATAGTGCCCATAGGAATAATGATTTTTGCAGAAATACAAGTGTAGGTAGGTTTTGTGATTGATTTCGTTTACGACCGTGATTCTGATCACAAATTCAGAATCCCAGCCCGTTTGGTACCATAGAGCATGAAAAAATTGTTAAGTTCGATGCCAAGTCTTATAAAAGCGCGCAAGTAAATGATGATTTTTCAAAAATTAAACTTTTTTCAGATTTTGAGAATGATTTCGTTTTGAACCATGATTCTTATCACAAATTCAAAATTTCAGCCCGTTTGGTACCATAGAGCCTGCAAAAATTGCTTTTTAAGTTCGAACCCAAGTCTTATAATAGCGCACAAATTAATGATGATTTTTCAAAAATTAAACTTTTTCCAAATTTTTGAATGATTTCGTTTTGGACCAAGATCTATATCATAAATTCATAATTTCAGCCCGTTTGGTACCATAGAGCCTGAAAAAATTGCTTTTTAAGTTCGAACCCAAGTCTTATAATAGCGCCCAAATTAATAATGATTTTTCAAAAATTAATCTTTTTCCAGATTTTGAGAATGATTTCGCTATGGACCATGATTCTTATCACAAATTCAAAATTTCATCCCGTTTGGTACCATAGAGCCTGAAAAAATTGCTTTTAAGGTTCGAACCCAAGTCCTATAATAGCGCCCAAATTAATGATGATTTTTCAAAAATTAAACTTTTTCCCAGATTTTGAGAATGATTTCGTTTTGGACCATGATTGTTATCACAAATTCACAATTACAGCCCGTTTGGTACCATAGAGCCTGAAAAAATCGCTTTTAAAGTTCAAACCCAAGTCTGAAAATAGTGCCCATAGGAATAATGATTTTTGCAGAAATACAAGTGTATTTAGATTTTGTGATTGATTTCGTTTACGACCGTGATTCTGATCACAAATTCATAATTTCAGCCAGTTTGGTACCATAGAGCATGAAAAAGTTGTTTTTAAGTTCGAACATAAGTCTTATAAAAGCGCGCAAATAATAGATGATTTTTCAAAAATTAAACTTAATAAAGATTTTTTGACCGATTTCGTTCAAGATCATTGTTTTTATCACGGTTCAAATATTTCAGCCCGTTTGGTACCATAGAGCCTGAAAAAATCGCTTTTAAAATTCGAACCCAAGTCTGAAACTAGTGCCCGTAGAAGTGATGATATTTGCAGAAATACAAGAGTGTGTAGATTTTGTGATTGATTTCGTTTACGATCGTGATTCTTATCACAAATTCATAATTTCAGCCCGTTTGGTACCATAGAGCATGAAAAAATTGTTAAGTTCGAACCCAAGTCTTATAAAAGCGCGCAAATAAATGATGATTTTTCAAAAATTAATCTTTTTCCAGATTTTGAGAATGATTTCGTTTTGAACCATGATTCTTATCACAAAATCAAAATTTCAGCCCGTTTGGTACCATAGAGCCTGCAAAAATTGCTTTTTAAGTTTGAACCCAAGTCTTATAATAGCGCACAAATTAATGATGATTTTTCAAAAATTAATCTTTTTCCAAATTTTTGAATGATTTCTATTTGGACCAAGATTCTTATCACAAATTCATAATTTCAGCCCGTTTTGTACCATAGAGCCTGAAAAAATTGCTTTTTAAGTTCGAACCCAAGTCTTATTATAGCGCCCAAATTAATGATGATCTTTCAAAAATTAAAATTTATCCAGATTTTTTGAATCATTTCGTTTTGGTCCATGATTCTTATCACAAATTCAAAATTTCAGCCCGTTTGGTACCATCGATTCTGAAAAAATTGCTTTTTAAGTTCGACCCCATGTGTGAAATTAGTGCCCATATGAATAATGATTTTTGCAGAAATTTAATTTAATACCGATTTTGGGATTAAAATCGTTTTGGACCATGGTTTTTATCAAGATTCCAATATCTCAGCCCGTTTGGTACAATAGAGCCAGAAAAAACGCTCTTAAAGTTCGAACCCAAGTCTGAAATTAGTGCCCATAGGAATAATGATTTTTGCAGAAATACAAATGTATGCAAATTTTGTGATTGATTTCGTTTTGGACCATGATTCTTTTAACAAATTCAAAATTTCAGCCCGTTTGGTACCATTGAGCCTGAAAAATCGCTTTTAAAGTTCGAACCCATGTCTGAAATTAGTGCCCATAGGAATAATGATTTTTGCAGAAATACAAATGTATGCAAATTTTGTGATTGATTTCGTTTTGGACCATGGTTAACTTCAAAATTTCAGCTCGTTTGGTACCATAGTGCCTGAAAAATTTGCTTTAAAGTTCGAACCCAAGTCTTATAATAGCGCCCAAATTAATGATGATTTTTCAAAAATTGAACTTTATCGAGATTTTGTGACTGATTTCGTTTAAGACCATGGTTTTAATCACGATTCCAATATTCCAGCCCGTTTGGTACGATACAGCCTGAAAAAATCGCTTTTAAAGTCCGAACTCAAGTCTGAAATTAGTGCCCATATGAATAATGATATTTGCAAAAATACAAGTGTATGCAGATTTTGTGATTGATTTCGTTTACGACCGTGATTCTTATCTCAAATTCATAATTTCAGACCGTTTGGTACCAAAGAGCCTGAAAAAATTGCTTTTTAAGTTCGAACCCAAGTCTTATAATAGCGCCCAAATTAATGATGATCTTTCAAAAATTAAACTTTATCCAGATTTTTTGAATCATTTCGTTTTGGACCATGATTCTTATCACAAATTCAAAATTTCAGCCCGTTTGGTACCATCGATTCTGAAAAAATTGCTTTTTAAGTTCGACCCCATGTCTGAAATTAGTGCCCATATGAATAATGATTTTTGCAGAAATTCAAGTGAATGCAGATTTTGTGACTGATTTCGTTTTGGACCATGGTTCTTTTCACTATTCCAATATTCCAGCCCGTTTGGTACCATAGAGCGTGAAAAATTGCTTTTTAAGTTCGAACCCAAGTCTGAAATTATTGCCAATAGGAAATGATGATATTTCAAATTTTCACCTCTATGCAAATTCTATGACTGTTTTCGTTTTGGAACATGTTTTGTATCACGATTCCAAAATTTCAGCCACTTCGGTTTCTTAGAGCCTGAAAAAATCGCTTTTAAAGTTTGAACCTATGTCTGAATTTAGTGCTTATAGGAATAATGTTTTTTGCAAAAATTTTAAGTTTGTGCAGATTTTGTGATTGATTTCGTTTTGGACCATGGTTTTTCAGCCCTTTTGGTACCATAGAGCCTGAAATAATCGCTTTTTAATGACCGTATGAATGAAAAATTTTTCACAAATGCATTATTTAGATTTTGGCAAATTATTCTAATTCATACCATAAATTTTTGTACGAAAACGAAATTTCATTACGTTTGGTGTCGTAGTGTCCGAGAAGACGTCCTTCAAAGTTCGAACCCAAGTCTTACGTTTATGCCTGTAATAATAATTATTTATCCACCAATGCAACTTTATTAAATTTTGTTATTGATTGCTTGTCAGGCCACAGTTTTAAGATGGAATCCGAAATTACATTTCGTTTGGCGTCGTAGTTTCTGAGAAAACGGCCTACAAATTTCGAACCCAAGTCTTACATTTATGCCCGTAAAAATGAAAAAATTTCCATAAATGCAATAATATTTAGATTTTGTTTTTGATTCTAATTCAGACCATTCTTTTTAGTAGGAATCCGAAAATTCATTCCGTTTGGTTTCGTAGTTTCTGATAAAATAGCCATCAAAGTTCGAACACAAGCCTGAAAATAAAAATGAAATTTTTTCTATAAATGCAATTTTATTTAGATTTTATTATTGATTCCTTTTCAGGCCACAGTTTTGTGGACAAATCCGAAATTTCATTCCTTTTGGCCGACTTCTAAAATTTTCTTTATATACCGTGTTTGAAAACTGTTCGTACAAACGGGAAACTGGTTAAATGAAGATGAAATATTTGGAGTCGATTTTGTGGAATATTTTTTTTTATTTCATCTTTCGTTTTCGAGTGAATCGAGTCCGAGATTGGAATCTTTAGTTGCTATTAGAATTATCTATAGAATTATATCTATTAGAATTATCTATAGAATTATATCTATTAGAATTATCTATAGAATTATATCTATTAGAATTATCTATAGAATTATATCTATTAGAATTTTTTTTTGGGTATTTTTATTTAATGTAGATTCATAATTTTTCCGCTTATTGTATGGTTTCCGGAATCTGTGCACATATACATAGATTTTATTTTCTCCAAAACGCAAATTTTTCTTAAAAAAATGATAACTCCTTCATTTGTACACGCAATTGCTTCGTACGAAATTTTATAGCATAGTAATGATCAGCAGAATCCATTTCTAGCCAAAAAAAATACCCTTGAAAATTCAAGTCTCTATGTCTATGAAAGGCGATTTTCAGCCCACTGTGCGGCGGGCCCATAACAAATGAATTGATAAGTTTCATGTTAAACTTTTAGTAAGAGACGTCGAAACACGCGTTCATAAAAACCATTATATTTACGAATTTCTTCTTTATTATATTATAATATTCATGAACATGTTTTCCGATTTATTCGGAAAGTAATAAATATTTATTAGAAAATGGCCCACTATCGCGTTTTTAACAGAATTTAATAATCATTTTTCTCCTTGTAGGTTAGGTTAGGTTAGGTTTATAGGCCTTTTTTCGTCTCTTTTAATGACTTTAAATCACTTTTGAAAAGTGTTTTGAATTGCCAATTCAATTGTCTCATCAAAACCCATGTTCACTCCTTCCACTCCTTAAAATACCCTCCGCTCAGCATCCTCAAAGATAAAGGTAAATTATTTTCCTAGAGGCTTCCGTGTGAAATTAATATAAAATGTTTATGGGATAATTAATGTGATTGTACCAGCAGTTCCATTGTGTTTATAATATGTATTATATATCAGTTGGCTTGCAGATGTACCTCCTTCGTAAGCCTTCTCTACGCTTATCTATGAAAGGCCGTCTGGCGCTTCGGACGTCTTATCTCTCGTCCCTGACTTTTCTGTCCGTTATCTTCGTCACAAAACATTTTAACTATTCCATTTTTAGTTTTAGCATAATTATCTCGTCTCGTCCACCAGGGCGAATAAATGAATGAACGCGGCACGGAGATTCATGTACACACTTACTTGTCAAACATTTAGGTACTCTGCATGTCATTTCCGCGCGGGATGTTATCTTTGAATGCTTTATTTAGGTGAAGGATGACTACAGAAGTGTAACATTCCCTGCAAAACAGATTGTAGAGGAAGGAGTTAACCGGGGTCTTGAAAAGATCAACAGATTATAGGAAATATAAATCAAACGAGATGATGCGTGTTCTTCTGAGCCTCCTCCATTGAAATACACATGACGTGGATATTCTGAAGATTAACATCCTTTTTGTTAAATAACAGTTATACTATAATTCATAAACTGACATAAACTTTTGTCAGTTTAAGAAGAACCGTATTATGTAAATTATACTTCACATTCGACAAGTTGAAAAGTCTCTATTTTTACAGTTTTTTCTGTTCCGAGGAAAATTTAAACAAGTTTTAATAAACACATTATTGTATATACCTATATATAAAACCAACCGGTTTCGGTTCAACTAGAAAAAAAGAAGAAGAAAAATACATTCCTTGTCCAACTTTCATAATAAAATTATCATATAAAATATTTACAACTAAATCTGGATTGTATAATTTAATCATATTATAAAAAAAATCAATCTGAAAACTTCACCCGCCATAACACAGGGGCATCCCTACATACCTACATATCTATATCCCTACATCCCTACATCCCTCAATACCTACATCCCTACATCACCACATCCTACATCCCTACATCCCTACATATCTACATCCCTACATACCCACATACCTACATCTCTACATCTCTACATCACCACATCCTACATCTCTACATCCCTACATATCTACATCCCTACATACCCTCATACCTACATCTCTACATCTCTACATCACCACATCCTACATCTCTACATCCCTACATATCTACATCCCTACATACCTACATCCCTACATACCCACATACCTAAATCACTACATCCCTACATACCTACATCCCTACATACCCACATACCTACATCTCTACATCTCTACATCACCGCACATCCTACATCCCTACATCCCTACATATCTACATCCCTACATACCTACATACCTACATAACTAAATACCCACATACCTACATCCCTAAATCTCTACATCACCACATCCCTACATCCCTACATACCTACATCCCTACATACCCACATACCTAAATCACTACATCCCTACATCCCTACATACCTACATCCCTACATACCCACATACCTAAATCACTACATCCCTACATCCCTACATACCTACATCCCTACATACCCACATACCTACATCTCTACATCTCTACATCACCACATCCTACATCTCTACATCCCTACATATCTACATCCCTACATACCTACATACCTACATACCTAAATACCCACATACCTACATCCCTAAATCTCTACATCACCACATCCCTACATCCCTACATACCCACATACCTACATCTCTACATCTCTACATCACCACATCCTACATCTCTACATCCCTACATATCTACATCCCTACATACCTACATCCCTACATACCCACATACCTAAATCACTACATCCCTACATACCTACATCCCTACATACCCACATACCTACATCTCTACATCTCTACATCACCGCACATCCTACTTCCCTACATCCCTACATATCTACATCCCTACATACCTACATACCTACATAACTAAATACCCACATACCTACATCCCTAAATCTCTACATCACCACATCCCTACATCCCTACATACCTACATCCCTACATACCCACATACCTAAATCACTACATCCCTACATCCCTACATAGCTACATCCCTACATACACACATACCTACATCACTACATCCCTACATCCCTACATACCCACATACCTACATCCCTACATCCCTACATACCCACATACCTACATCTCTACATCTCTACATCACCACATCCTACATCTCTACATCCCTACATATCTACATCCCTACATACCTACATACCTACATACCTAAATACCCACATACCTACATCCTTAAATCTCTACATCACCACATCCCTACATCCCTACATACCTACATCCCTACATACCCACACACCTAAATCACTACATCCCTACATCCCTACATAGCTACATCCCTACATACACACATACCTACATCACTACATCCCTACATCCCTACATACCCACATACCTACATCTCTACATCTCTACATCACCACATCCTACATCTCTACATCCCTACATATCTACATCCCTACATCCCTACATACCCACATACCTACATCTCTACATCTCTACATCACCACATCCTACATCTCTACATCCCTACATATCTACATCCCTACATACCTACATACCTACATACCTAAATACCCACATACCTACATCCCTAAATCTCTACATCACCACATCCCTACATCCCTACATACCTACATCCCTACATACCCACATACCTAAATCACTACATCCCTACATCCTTACATACCTACATCCCTACATACACACATACCTACATCACTACATCCCTACATCCCTACATCTCCCTACATAGCTACATCCCTACATACACACATACCTACATCACTACATCCCTACATCCCTACATCTCCCTACATACCTACATACCCACATACCTACATCTCTACATCTCTACATCACCACATCCCTACATTCCTGCATCACTAGCATGGCGGGTGAAATAACAAATGTGTCCAGTGTATTTGTTTTTATGATTTTTTTTAAAAATTCAGAGTTACGGTATGTTTTTATAGGTAACATAGAAGAGAGAGAGAGAACATCAACTTTGGTGGGGAGTCAGGTAAGAGAGGGGAGTTATAATTAGTTGTAGGGAAGGGGTATGTTTAAGATTTGTTGGATTTTTTCTAAATTTTTTCTAGATTGTTCAAACGTGAACCTAAGATAGTTAACCTAACCTAACCCATACATTTTAATTTCGATTTTGATTTCTTATAAATGAATGAATAGAGGAAATGGAATATTGGAAGTGGAAATCAACCCACTTCCCGATATCCGATGGAGCTGAAACTCGGCAGATCGACTCGTTGTCAGTGACAATGCATTCTTTCAATTGGTGGCAATCACGCACCGTACACACACACGCGCATACATGTTGATACATCATAATTGATATGAACCCTGTCCAGTTGCATGTAATTCATTTTATAAACATTTATTCAGTTTAGTTGTAGGTATATGTATACATATATTAGTAATTATACTAATTATTATTGTTGTGTGAGGATAAAATTGATATATTGTCATTTATTTGTTTTCTTATATCCTATGTTATTTTTATTTTATTTAATATTTACAATTTTGTATTTTTTGTAAATATTTTAAGCCCACGTGTACTGGACCTTTAGTTTGTTGTAATAATTTTATGTTTACGTGAAGACCTGTCATTAGATTTTATTTATATTCTTTATAAGTTTATTTTTTAAATAAATAATTAAATTAAAATCATACACGCGGACATATACGCATTTCTCTGAAATTGGATGACATTACATTTAAAAATTTACAGCAGTTATACGAATTAAATCTCGGTCCTATCCAATTGGGGTTTGACTTAGGCGTTAGCGCCGTTAGCGATGATCGCTTATTTTAATTAATCCCTGGAGAATATGGCTCAATTCTCAGTCAAACCAAAAACAATATAATAAATGTTCAAAACAACGTACATTTAAAAAAATTTTAAACAGATTTATTAATAGTAAAAAAAAATCTCATTAATCGTTAAGATTTAATTCATTCAGATCTCGCATTTTAAGTAAGTACTTAGTTATTTCTAATTTGTATCCGCCATTAACATAATAAATTTTATATTGAAAAAAGATGTTAAAAACATGGCTCCCGTTCGTCTACAGCGCCAAACTAGCGAAAATAAATTAAATAATAAATGTTCACATCAGTGTGTTCATAAACTAAATAATAATAATGGCTGATTAGTTATTCAAGGCCATTCGCGAACAAGTGCGCTGTTTGGTTATAATTTATAATATACTAAACAACGATAATAAGTATCTACTTTGATAAGTTGTTTAGTGATGTAAGTATTCATTCCCAGAAAATTTTGAATCATTTCCGGATGCTTTTTTTTCATTGTGGGAAAAATCGTGGCTTTGTGGTTTAATTTCAGATTGTATCTAATTTTAACTGGAAGATATTATCCGACTTCGCCTGAACATTGTATTATGAATATTTTTACGACAATTCAACACCTGTAGCGGCATTTAATTAAACACATCTAGAATCCGCGTTTAATGAAGACCTTTCAAAAGTAAAAAAAATTAAATGGCGCTGTATTTGGAAAATGAAAATGGCGATCATTTGATGACTTTGTCAAACAAAAATTTCTGCGAAATAATTGGGCCTTAATCTATTATAATTTGAACCTAATACAAAATGTAAATTTAGCACCGAGCCCGTAAGGCCGCCTATCTGGTGGCACCAAGGGGGCAAGTTATCGCAGAAACGGGCGGTGGATGGTCCCCCCTGCCGATGGTATTATGGAGAAGGCAGTAGGTGGTTCTCGGCCAGCCGACACAACCGGTTACCATCGCCAATACATTCTTCAATCGATGCCGGACTCTTCAGACTTCTGACAGGGACGGGGAAACTTTTTCATTTTACCTATTCCTTTCCTATCTTAAATTTTCCTCTTGAAAAATATCCTCCACAACACGGGTGAACTCCTAGTCTGTGTCTGTGGCGAGCGGGCGGTGTGATTAACATAACATTTTGATACATTAACATTAACAAAACACATAAAAAATGAGTAGGAATTAGACAACTAGATGATGCTACTTACCTAATATACAATAACGCTATATCTAAAACATGTGAAGACCCAATCTCAGGTTTTCCTAGTGAGGTGTACACAAAAGGTTACTACTTAACCATTTACATTTATTTTATTTAGTACCTGTCTTCCTGTCTACCTATTTCAAATGTATTATATACATTTGAAAAATGTTTTGTTTGTCCAACTAGGAGAAAATCGCGTTTTAGGACAGGTAAAATAAACTCACATACATATTGTGTAAAACTAAAGATAAAAACGAAACATATATACCTTTTTAGGATTTTTTGTATTTTTGGTTTGTTTTTTTTTTGCTATTGCCAAATATGTGCATTTATAATTATACAAAATATAAGACAGTAGCAAAAAAAAAATCCCACAAAGGCGAAGCCTGTGCGTGGTGCAAAACAGTGGTGGTTAAATAAAGAAAAAATATAGTACCTATAGATAGATAAGATATAGAAATAAATAAATAATTATGATTTTAAAGTGCTTATTACAACATCAAGTGAAATAGAATGCCACTGGTTCCCGACCTCTGGGGTTGCTCAAGTTACCTGCTAGCCGTTCGTTACCTGCACTTTGTGTGAACTCGCCGTCAGCAACATTATACCTACCTGTAGTTATTTAATACAGGTATAGTACGGTTTGTGTCCACTGACTCGCTCGCGACGAAGGTCAAACCATTTGCATTACCTTCTTAGATTCTCCATTTATAACAAAGTATCATTATTGTTTTATTATAAACTAGCTGAGCGTCTCCGACTTTACCACTAAATTTCTTCTTTAGTCCAGGAATAAAACTGTATATTTGTATAAAAATCAAATCCACGCCGCCCACCCTCCACAGATACTCTCCTTTATTATTAGTATATCTATAGTTTATATATATATCTATAAACTTCCCGGTTTCAGCACGAGATTTCGTTCGTCGAGCGCGACGTTGTTGTCAAATTATCATTCAGATCAACATACAATTCGGAAAAACGCTGTAAAAAGTAAATCGTATTCTCAGTGACATTATCATCTGTTATTTCAATTCTCTAGTTTTGTCTAATAGATCAATTGAAAAATATTGTGTATTTTCTTGCTTTTGGATAGTTCACTTGAATACTTCATAATTTATAATCACCTAAATTCCATACAAAAAGCAAATTACACCGTTCAGCTCGTTAGTTAGCTGCTTCAGAAAACAAAATATCTGAGATTTGGATTGGAACAGAGAACAGTGTGCGAGGTGTTTTTATAGTTCCAAAGGGCATTATTGAAATGATATTGCGTTAGGTGTTGGCTTGACCTATAATTCTCAGATAAACAAGCCTTGCCGTCAGCTCACCGTCGCGTCGTAGGTGTAACGATCTGAATATGAATCAGTTAGATTTTAATTAGAAGTAACTATTTCAGTTTCCGGAAAAGGAAACAAATTCATTTTCGTAGCTATTTCGTTAAAAAACGGATAATTTGACGTCTTTTCTTCACGCCATGTTTTGAGATAATAATATTTTTTTATTAAACCCAAACTAAAAACCTAAGAACGTATTTCAGGATCACAGGTATTATATTTTGGCTAAAAATGAGAGAAGAAAAAAGAATCTAAAACTTTTGCATCAATAACAAATGGCCGTCACGCGAACAATCGATTTAATTTTAACGAAATAATTGTCAAAAGGGATTATTTTTCATTTCTTGATATACCTACTTAATTAACTGACTACTAGGCTAGCTTTAGACTTGTAAGTTTTTTCGTAAATTTACGACTTCTAGCCAATGGGCATATTGCATTTTGAAAATCCAATATGCCCATTGGCTAGAAGTCGTAAATTTACGAAAAAACTTACAAGTCTAAAGCTAGCCTTACAGAGTGTTTTTAAAATGAATAAAAAATGCCTATTAAATACGTGTCCCTATTTTATATACATGGTGTCCGGGGGTAAAGTGCGCTAACTTCGTGGGGTGATTCTACATCATTTTAGAAGTAACTATTTATTAATTAACTTTTATCATTTCTTATCTTTTTTTTTAAATCTTATTCTTTTTTATTTTTAACACATACATACTGTACCTATGCATGTACGAACATATTTGATTTATATATTGTTATTTTTTGTTTTATGTAGTTAATGATATAAAATATGTATTACGTAAAAGCCCATCAGGGCGTATTAATTAATAAATAAATCAATTTCAAAGTTGATATTCAAGTTTATCCAAGTTCTGTGAAATAACCGGCCGGTGATGAAATAATAACAGAACTTGAATTCCAAATTTGATTTTTGACTTTTCAAATTCTGTGAAAAACCCCGACCAGAGTTTTGCTAAATATTTATTATCTGAAAAGGTCACATTGACGACCTGGCAGATGTTCTTTTGAAAGGACTTTCAGAGGACACTTGATTCACTCGATCGTGTGATATCTTATATACGTTTGCAGACTATTCTCGTGACGAACGTACTTACGTAACATTGTAACTTGTAACTTTCAGATAAAGGAAATTGTAATTGAGGATACGTGGTATTCATTAAGTAAATTTTATTGTGTGTCAAACAATGTTCATATTTATGTGATTAATGAAATAATAAAAAAAACACGCAGCGGAAGTCATTGCATAGGAATTCTCCATAGATATATCATAAGTAGGGTTTAAATCCCGCGGATTTGCAGGATTTTCATGTATGGAATTTGCGGGATTGAATAAAACAACAAATTTACACAAAAACATGCTGTTTTGATTTGCACATGCTTACTAGTTCTGTTGAAATGTCAGTCTTCTTAAAACACTTATTACGTAACGTACTTACCAAAGATGATTGATCTCAAACAACTGTGGAGATTGGAGTCTTGTCGGTGACAGTAGTGTTTTTTTTTTAAATCATGATATTTTTTTACCAAAGCCTTCTTAAAATACTCATTATGTTTTCTGTCCAATATATTTTTACAGTAGTATTAATACTAAATATGAAATTATCTTAAATCACTTAGGTACTATGCTACATTTTATTTTATAATATATCTAGTACGACAGGCGATTAGTACAATTAAAAAAATGTTGGCATTATTTAAAATTAATCCCTCAAATCCCGTAGCATTCCGCGGGATTTTCATTAAGTATTGTATATCTACCAAGTCTCTCAGGACCAGATCTAAACCTTCAACCTTCATCTTCCTCCCTTCCTTCTACCAGGGCAGTTGAGACTCTTGTGTGCACTTTTGTAAAACTCATCAATGCAGTAGAACGGTGCGTTCAGTATTACAACAGATCCAGAACCGTTACAACCTGTTACAACAGATCCAGAACCGCGTGTTGCTTGAAGTGGCTCTAGTGTTCGATAATCCGCTCCTTCAACAAATATTTCTTGAATGGGGTTATCCTAATTATTGTTCCGTCGATTCCAATTTCCAATATTTTACAAATATAACGTCATAAAGCCATTTTCCTCACGTTTAACCGACATTTTTGTTGGTTTCTGTAATGCAAATACCTACAGTTTATACCTCGCCAGCGTGTGTCAACCAAAAACAAGAAAAGTTGTATTTATTTAGTTTGAATCACTTTCTTTAATTAGTAACAGTAAAGGCATTGTGTCGTGAAGACAAATATAAATAGGTACTTCATTTCGTCACCGTGTCACTTATAATTATTGCAATAAAAGTTTCATCTAGTTTATTTACCAAAAGCTTTGAATCACCAAAACAATGGTCGCCCGCACATAGTCGATAAAATAATTGTCAACATTTTATTTATTGTTGAGCGTGTTCGTAATTCGTATTCATAAAGTAAATAAAGATAATAATCTGAACATGCCTAAACCACGGCATGTTCAGATAATTATAGTAGTGACACCTAGCGAACGAATTTTGAAATAATATGTAGAACATACTTTCCTGGTGTTGCTTGCCCGCGTTTAGAAATTCCGCATAATATGGGTAAATTTATTAACTGTTTGTAAAAACAATGGTCGCCCGCACATAGTCGATAAAATAATTGCCAACATTTTATTTATTGTTGAGCGTGTTCGTATTCATAAAACATTGAAAGAATTTCCGAACATTTTGAGATCTATCAATAATATTGTCGATACTGTATTGACCAGATCATTGAATGTGAGAGCAGTTCAGCGGGCGGCCAAAGAGCAGTACGGCGAACGGCCAAAAAATTTGAAACGATAAATAGGTTTCTAAATACCTACCAACGGACATCATGAAATTTTATAAACATTGATTCACAACCAAACTCACGAAAAAATAAATTATAAGAATTTCATATCAGCGATAGAGCGAAGAAAGCACCCAACATATTTGAAACATTCGTCTTTCTGGTCTGTCTTAGTTGTCTTCTTGATTGTTGTTGATGAACGATAGCTGATGATAGATTGTGATGATGCCTCGCTATTCAGATCTCGTCACTGAACATGACTAAAGCAATTTCAAGCAACGTTTCCATTCTCAATTTGGTTTTCAAAGTAATAATTAAGAAATATGTTTTATCATATCTGGCATCCCCACTTGCATAACCTGATTCGGATTCATTTCAAATTTATTTAAATTGCGAACGAGGTCGCCATGTTGGAAACATTTCCATATAAATCTTCCGTAGGTACTTTAATCATCTGCATAAGTTGTGTATTATACACAAGACAAGGTAGTAGCTTTATGGCTACCAGATTCTCCTTTCAAAAGCCATTATTCATTAATCTGATATGTAATTACACAACAGTTGATCTTAAATTCTATAACTCTTTCCACGCCTTGGGCTAACACCTATCTAAGAACCGTTGTTTAATTAATCACCTAGCTTATGGTTATGTACGTTGAAAAATATTTTTAAAAGTTTCAATAATATTCCTGAAATAATAGTGTGTTATAGCACCATGTAGAACTCGTAATGGCCACCAACAACTTTTATCGGTGACCGTTGCGACTTTTAAAACTCTTTTTTCTAATAATTAATAGCGTGAAATCAACAAAAATGTTTAGTCTTTCATATATTTTAATGCAATAGCCATCGATATAATATTTGATCGATGTTAATAGCTCTTGATGAAAATTACGGTGAGTTGTAAATAGCTAGTAATAACCTAGAAATTGTAGACAGAAAATCTGTAAAATAAACCTTCATGCAGAGCTCACCGTAGGAGTGTTTAGTGGAACACTTGGACAGGTTTTCCAGAACAGAGAGGTAATGTCGACCCAGCTACATTGCTACACAACCAATAATTATAATAAACAACACAGACTTAGCAGGAGTTTCCGGGTTCATGGAGTGATGTTTGGCGGCGGTTGTGACTGCCCACCAGCTGCGTGGTGGGACCGATCAGTACAGGCTGGTTGAAGACCCTTTGACCTCTCTAGAACCACAGTGGGAGGGATGACTTCCAAATTCCTACCCACCCCTCACACCTATCTCCTCTCTTTCCTTTCCTAAAAAGACTCCACACATCACTTCCCCTCGGGGCTTCCTGTATGGAGATAATATCATGAATTCGGAGTCATGATTCTCATAATAAAATAATAGCCTAGTCCAGTCATGAAATTATCAATAAGTCATGAAGCCTATTCTACCTATATAGTCAAGTAATCTCACGTAAAGAATCCTTGCATTCTGAATGAGAATCTTCTTACGTAAGTGCACATTTCTTTTCTTTTACAGTACAACCTGAAGAAGCTGAAAAACATTTTCAAAACATAAATGTTGATGGACGTGACACATTAAATCATCATACTGACCGTGTTAATCGCGCTCTAAAAATAGTGCTTTATTCCCATTAACACCATTCCCGGCGGAAAACAAATTAATGGCCTTTTGTTAGTGAGCAGTTTATGAATACTAAAATTATTAACTAGCTGGCGTGTACCCGGCTTTGCTCGGGTGAATTCTAGATTACCTGACAACTGGGTGCATTTTAAAGGTGGAAATAATATTATTGTATTGCAATAAGTAATTGTTTCACTTGATCGTGCCATGTCTTCCTCGGGCGTCCTCGACCTCTTCAACCATTCACTTTCAAGTCATACATTCTCCTTACGCCTCTTTCTTCCATTTTACCACGAATAATTATTTGATTCATGTCGTACGCGACAAACAATGAAACATTCATTTTTATATATGTGTATAAGATTATAAATATTTGTTGAATTTCATTTTCTGTGCGGCTTCTAGACGACCAAAATAATTAAGTATCTAGTTGTGTTGGTATAACTTATTGAATAAGTATATTATTCATTTTGAAATTGAAATATGAGATCGACATATCATTTAAAAAATTAAGTCCAACGGCCGAGTGGAAGGCGTTTTCCCGGTAAGACAGAGGATCCTGTGTTCCCAGTCAGTTGCTACCGTTATACCTTTTTTTTATTTTCTGCGTCTTGTTCTGTATCGTTTAGATTTATTGCATTATCTTCTTCTTCCGGCAGCTAATCATATTTTCGTAATAACTTAAGTACATTATTTTTTTGCATAACTTTGGTCTTGTAAACAGTACCGTCTAATGTGTTTAGTCATAAAAATTGTATTAAGGCGAAGCTTAATGTTAATCACTATTTTGATTAATCGTCATAACGAATTGGTGTACATTATGAATACAAAAAAATATGCTTTAGATAAATTGAAGGTTTTCCTATCGTTTCTCTTGAATAGAATACAAATAAAAATATAAATTACTCAATAAAAAATATATGTGTAAACTACTATAAAATTTTTTTTTTTCAATAGAAATGTATGAACGCGTAAAGGAAACAACTTTAAAAAAATGCAGTGTTATAGCTAAGATTATCTGTGACAGTTTCACTTGATTAACAATTAACTTTTTTGCTTTCTTATAAAATTATTTACAAAATAAATAAAAGACAGTTTTGTCCTTGAAATCGGACGTTTTTAGACTCCGTTTGTCAAGCGATTTTAATGTCTATTACCTAAAATATAAGGTATACCAAGAATATACACATTTTTGGCTTGTAGCTTTCTCTTAAATCTACCATCAGTAGTTTCCCCATAACAGATAGTTACATTCAGAGAAATGTTTTTTAGATACGTTGGCCACCTAAGACGTTGATTAAAATGTCTCTTTTATTGATTGGGAATGTAACCGTTTTTTGTGTTCCTAGTGTGGAACAAATTTATTTGAAATAAGGTGAGTTGGGGTAAGTAACTTTTTGGGGGAAGTTCATCCAGGCCTTCTACCCTCTTTCAATACAATATTCAAGCTGGAGGAGCTGGATGGAGCTGCTTCATAAACACAGAGACATAAATAAACCAATCACCACAGAGAGTTGTTAGAGAGTTGGGCTTATTTATGGCATTGGGTTCGTTCAGTGTTGCCAACTTGGCGGATTTTCCGCCATATCTGGCGGATTTTGTGTCTAGCGGAATTCAAAATTCTGGCGGAATCGAATAGAGCCCGGAATTACTAATTACTGAAAAAATGATGAGTCCTTGGTTTCATTACTTTATCGCAATGGCAATTTCTTCAAGCAAACAATACCGGCAATTACACGTCCACTTCGGAGAAATGGTACCGATCGAATCTTAAAGCAATGGATAGAATTAAAAGCTCATTTCAATATAACGAGGGATACTCAAAATTGTTATAATGCAGAAATATTATACAACATGTACCGTGACGATACCAACGTTCTTATATTCTGTTTCATTCGCCCAGTACTGGAACAGGTTCAGAGAGTTAATAAATTATTTAAATCGAAAACTGCAGACCCGTGCAAATTATTTGGTGACCTAAAGAATCTATTAAGTTTCTTAGTGTCAAAAGTAGCCATTCCAATGCAAAAAATTGATCCATTGACTATCAATATTGAAAGTCGTCTAGATCCCAGACCATATTTGGGATACCAATTTGAATCCAAGATGACATCATTAAGGGAAAATAATATTGTGTCTGTAGCAGAGGAACAAACTTTACGTAAACGATGTGTTGATTTTACAGTTAAATTAATAAAAGAACTACGTCAAAGACTTCCTGATAACTTTTAAAATTTGGAAAAATTAATGTTTTCAGCGTAAGCAACACATTGAAAGTACACAGAGAGCCTATAACGCCTTTACTAGTATTATTTAATATTTTAATATTTGAAACTGTTATTTCGTGGTGGAATTCCATTATAAATATATATAAAGAACACAATTTTAAACTTTTTTCCACTTGTTTTTATTTTACCGTGACCGGTTTCAGCCTGTTAGGGCCATCACCAGTCTGAAGATGGCCCTAACAGGCTGAAACCGGTCACGGTCAAATAAAAACAAGTGAAAAAAAGTTTAAAATTGTGTTCTTTATATATATTTTTAGTATTATTTAAATATCCATCTGATGTAATTTCTCTCACCATTGGAAAATGATACATTTCACCAAATGGACAAAAATAAATAGCACAATCGAATTCTGGACTGAAGTCAAATTCTATGAAGATGCGGCCAATGTGAATTCCTTTAAAAATTTATGCGATTTCGTATTTTCAATGGTAGTATTACCACAGTCAAATGCAGACGTGGAAAGGGTTTTTAGTATGATAACATTGTAAAAAATAAATCTAGAAACAAAATGAAAACTGATATGGTCAATGCAATTTTTAATGTTCGATCGGGATTGCAGCGGTTGAATAAAACATGCTATATATATTCATTTCCCCCAGAAGTATTAAATATGGTAGGAACTGGGAAAATATATAACAAGAAACGTGACCTAGACCAACCATCTACGTCTTCATTGCAATTTGATGACCAACTGGATCAACATTCGGCGGCGGCGGAAAGTGAAGATGATGATAGTTCAATATTACTGTTTTAACTTTATTTTACTAAAAAAACTATTTTTTAAGTGAACATTAACATAAAAATGTAATAATTTGTAATAAAACTTTTGTATTGTGTTTAGTGAATTTGTTTTAGTTCATCAATAAAAACTGTGTAATGTTCCTGATTTTAGTGCTCAAATTCAGCGGAATATCTGGCGGAATCCAAGTAAGTTTTGACGGAATTTGGCGGATTTTTTGTAGACTCTAGCGGAAATATAGATTCCAAGTTGGCAACACTGGGTTCATTTACGGCAGTTGGTTTTAGTCAAGCGTTCGAATTCTGCTGTCTTAATTTATCTATGATTTATCTATAACTTGACAAACATTTGTGCTGGGAAGTAGTGATGGGAATGATCGAAATATTTATATAATCGATTTTTTTTAACCGAAACATCAAAAGAATCGAATGATCCATTCGAATGAATCGCTCGGAGTGCGGGAGCAATAGCTACGGACAGGGGCAAAAATTTTTCCGTCGGGGGGGGGGGGGGGGTAGGATACGAAAATAGAAACTCGAATATCAAGACTATTCCTATCGTAAAAAAAATTGTTTGCATATTCCGGTTCTAATTTATTTTCATTAGTATGGCAATATTTTTGGTAAGCAGGTACTAGTCTGCTAGCAACATTAGTATTATTCCTGTTAGCCACGAATTTCAAATATGTATGCATATGCAATTAACATTTTTATAAATAATTAATAAGATTCGAATATCTACGAACCAACTTCACAAATAATTGATTCTGTTAACATAGCATCCGCTTGGTCAAACTACGATACTCGAAGGGCAAGCAAAATCAATGTATTTGACCCCAGTACCTCCGGCCAAACCATTATCAGAGAGTATTTAAAAATGAAATACCCCCCGCGCAACGAAAACCCGATGATATTTTGGGAAAAGGAAGAAAGATCCTTTCCAGAACTTCACCAATTACAAAAAAAGTATCTATGTATTCCTGCAACCTCAGTTCCTTCGGAACGAGTATTTTCAAAGGCCGGACAACTCACAAATCAACGGAGAAATCGTTTGTGCCCCAAAAATTTAGACTACATGATTTTCCTGAACAGCAACATAAATTTGTGTAACTAATACTATTCATCTGAAGCAATACTTGCTGCAATAATAATATATAAAATATATTATTATTGGTATATCAGTTATCAAAAATATTTCACTTTTTTCCTAAATTTTTGTTATGTTCTTTTGAAATTATTGTTTTATTTGTTATAAAACGTTAGGTATGCTCATGTTATGTTATTAAAATGTCATATTAACACACAAAATTAAAATTAGGTACATAATATTGTACTTGTTTTGTTATTTATCTTCTCTAACATGATCTATTTCAGTGTGATGTTGTGTCAATTACTAAAATGCTTTTAATTCATAATTTACAATTCACACACGAGGTTGATTATAACATCAACATGCTTCAGTAGGCAGCCAACAATGTACTTATAAAATATTTCGTTTGTCAAGCAATCTGACTCTGACTTATTTTTTGATACACGCACTACTTTTAGTAGAAAAATGAAGACTGTTTTCCTACAAAGTTCAAAGTAAACAACTTAGACATAATTCGTTTAAATATATTTATATTTTTTTTAATTTCTGTTTAACATTGTTTATCTATTTATATATATTTTTTTTTGTTTTACCCTCTAAATTTTTTTAAAAATAATTTGTAAATTCTTAAAAGGATATTGCGCATTTCTTTCATATCTCTATTTGTAAAATAATATTCTTATGTAAATATTTTTCCCATATTTATAAGTGAAAATATTTGTAAATGAGATAAATGAGCAAAACCAAAATGCTCTTACTTAAGAAAAATATGTTACTTAGGTAGTAAACCATAATTATTTATATAAATATTATTTTTGTTTTTAATCAATGTACACTTAAGTTAACAAAGCGAAATATGTATTTCTTTTAACTTAATAAATAACTAAAAAAAAAAAAAAAACTGCTGTTTAAGTTAATTCGTGAGAAATAGTTTGGATGCAGGTGAATTCTCTAGTTGATGTTTCGTATATATTTTTGTCAATTGATATCTGTATCTGTTTTTTCTCCTTAATAAAAAAAAATAAAAAAATAAAATAAAAAAATCTGAGATATTTTGACATCTCGAAATATAACCTCTCGAATGTGAGAATCGATTTGCGTTTTCGAACGAATTCTGACAGTTTGAAAACGATTGTCTCGGACTGAACATTCGAATGATTTCTGACATTTCAGAGCGATTGTCTCGATTCCACTTTCGATGACATTTGAAAACGATTATTTCGGACCGTGCATTCGAATTAATTCTGACCAATCACAACGCTTGGCTGGCATCGATTATTTCTGACCAATCACAGCGACGACTTTCGATGACGTTTCAAAACGATTGTCTCGGAGTTGCATTCGAATTAATTCTGACAATGAATCGAGATATTTCGAATGGTAAAAAAGATCGAGTAAACCATGGATGATTCATCGATTCCGCCCATCGCTACTGGGAAGTTACAAATTGGTGAGTACTCTATAATTGAATTGAGGTTTGATGTGTATATATTTGCATTGTGAATATCTTAAAGAATTATGATTTATGAGACTAGATTCACTTCCCCCATAAATTTACAAACTAAACTGTAGATCCACTTCTCCTGATATTTTTGTATGGACGCAAGTTACTAGTGATGTGCATACTACCTTAAAAAAAACGAAACACAAGCTTAATTAGTACCATTAGAAATATGACAATGTTTCTGGGAGGCGAGGTAAGAAATCTACTACCATGGGACGAAGTACAGCCCTACCGCCTGAAGTTGAGAATTTTCTATCATATTATCTCAGTAGATTCAGGATTTTGTCTTATTAACGTTTAATTTATTTCTCAGATGTGGAAATCAATCGTAAAAAATGTATACAACTACGAATTTGAAGAAGACACCGTAGAGCGGTGTAGAATGTACCGTGGGATCGTGTTCTCCGTAGTCTTGATGGTGGTGATCTACACCATGTGGCGGGTCTACTGGTGGTGGCAAAGACTACGAAAAAGAGACCGTATGCTCGAGGAGAGGAGAATAAGAAGCACCCTGGCGAGGAGGTTGAATAAGGGCTGCAGAGAGAGGGGCTCGAGACGGCCGCAATAGGTGAAATATAGACCAGTAATATTTATTCATTTATTTTAATTGGAAGACGCGAAGACAAAGAGAGTATAGAAGCAAGTCAGGAGAGGAATTTTCCCTTCTGAATGGAAGAGAGGCGTGCTCAGGGTCATACCAAAGGGGAACGGTAAGCCACTAACCGATGTCAAGGCCTATCGGCCCATCACCTTACTTCCTGTGCTTGGCAAGATCCTGGAAAAACTTATCCGGCATAGGCCACAACAATCACTCTCCCCGTCTAGTGATCTCCAATTTGGCTTCGTCTCCGGTAGATCCACCGTGCACGCCATTTCGTTTGCGCTTAACTGGGTGAAGGCTTGTACAAAGAGGTATGTAGTTGCAATCTTCTTAGATATCACTGGTGCCTTCGACTACGCATGGTGGGACATGATACGTATCAAGGTTAAAAATAGGAACTGCCCAAAAACCCTATTTAAGTCAGTAGACAACTATTTATCGGGCCGAACTATTATTATTTCTCATGGTGATACTGTTATTGAACGCGAAACCGATATGGGGTGTCCTCAAGGCTCCGTACTAGGTCCTAAATTTTGGAATATAACCTTCGATGACTCCTCTAGGTTACCCTTACCTGAAGGATGTATCATGATCGACTATGCGGATGATAAAATGTATCTTGTCTCTGGGGACAGTAGAAGAGAAGTCGAACGTAAGGCTGGTGAAGGTTTGGACACCCTCCTTAAATGGGGGGAGAGGAATAAAATGACCTTCGCTCCCCAGAAGACTATGGGCCTCCTGATGAAGGGTTCTTTCAATAAGACAAGAAACCCTACCATCCGTATGGGAGACACTAATATCAAATTTGTGGATAACGTTAAATATTTAGGTGTCACTCTAGATCGATCGTCCTCCTTTCTGGCTCATGTCAAAGATGTATCCTGCAGGGCTCAGTCGCTGTTTCTGAAGCTTCGAAGAATCTCCACGGCAGAGTGGGGACTTCGCAGACCGGCTTTGCACGCTCTCTACAAGGGGGTATATGTTGCGCAAGTCGCATATGCCGCCTCTGTTTGGGAGCATCGCCTGGATAACTGCTTAATACTTCTTGCTCTCACTAGGGGTCAGCGCACTCCCCTGCTGGCAGTATCTGGGGCATATCGAACCGTTGCTCCGGACGCTTTGCCAATTTTGGCTGGTATATTACCAATCGATCTAGAAATTAGGGAGGTGTTAGCGAAGCAGCGATTAATCCGTGGATCCCCGGCCAACCACCTTGGTGTCGTCCTGACACCGGGTGGACCAGGAACTCTCCCAGGACTGCTCCGAACGATGAGGGACCTGTCGCTCAAAGAGTGGCAGGTCCGTTGGGATAGGTCGAGCAAGGGAAGATGGACCTTCTCCTTCTTCCCTTCAGTTAAACTCAGAATGGAAGGGGCCTTCCTCAAACTGGACCATCACGTTACGCAGCTCCTTTCAGGACATGGGGAATTCAGGGGAAGGCTTCACAGCCTTGCCCTGTCCACCCACCCCAATTGCGCTTGTGGCAATAATTACCAGTCGGCCGAGCACATTCTGTGGCACTGTGAGATTTTGAAGGATGCCAGAGACGAAATGATAGAAGGTCTGAATGTCCCCATTAGACCGGTGTGGAACACCGATCTTGTTTCTAACAGTGTGAATTTCGAATGTTTGAGGAAGTTTACTAGGATCTGGGTTGAGAGATGGCCTGTGCTTAGAGTCGTTGACTAGTGTAATAATTGGGAACCCCCGGTGTACTGCTCCTGCTCCATGACTTATTCTTTTACAACTCTTTCATTATTGTATATGCTATTCTGTTTTTCTTATTTTATTATTCTCATCTTATTTATTTTTTTACTGTACCAGCTGTTGCAGATGATTTCCATTCATTTATATTTTGTTTTTTTAATTAACTTGTCTTGTACTTTTTAATTCTTATTTTCTGTTTTCTTTTCATATGTTTCTTTTTCCCTGTCTAAGGTTAACACACTGTTTTTCTTTTTACAGACACTGTAAGCACTCTTATATATCTGTGTTTACTAATTATCTCTCTTACTTTACTTTGTTATCTTATTCAATACTTACTGTCCTCTTTACAGACCATGCAGATCTTATTTTTACACCTTTACTTTTGTTTTTACTTATTTACCGTTGCCCTTATGTGGCACTTTTTGGATTGATTATTGTTTTTCATTTTTCCTCTTATTTTCTCTTCTTTTTACATGTATTTTTTCCGGTTTTCTTTTCTTTTTTTTTAGTAACAGCAACGAGTTTACAGGCGAGAACTGAACTCCGTTGTCTGTTTTGTTTTGTTTATTTTCCCCATTAGGGGTTGGATAACGGGCCTCGTCCCCGCATGCACGACTGGAGCTTCTTATTATTCTTGCTTACCGGGGGACTCCGCCAATCACCTGCGCCACCCCTGATGAGCGTTGGTGGTCAGAGGGGTGACTGTGCAGGTTGGGGTAACCTCCACCCTGCCTCCGACCTCCTGACGCTTCTTTCTCCTAGGTTCTTTAGGGTTTTATCCCTCTTTTTCCAATACTTATCTTCAGGGCACCACCGGGTGGTCGGCTAAGGGGTGTGGAAGTCCTGACCTGCACCAGTCGCCCCAACCACCACCAATTTCTCAACAGGACTGCCAGTAGTGGTTCGGCGAAACTCCCCCGTCACTCTATTGTTTACTTTACTTTTATGTGTTTACAGGTACTGGAGTGTGGGTCCCCTCCACTAACTATCTGCCTGACACTTGAACTTGATTGTTTTGTTGTTTATTTTTCTGTGTTGTCCTTAGCTTAGTACTTGTAAGCGCTTGCATACCACTTCATAACACCGTATGCGGGGACTTTGAAGGCCTAGCTTCATTTATATAAATTGTAGAGCCGTTTATTCAAAAAAAATTAGATTCATGCGAGAGCTCCGAAGGGGTGACCATAAGTCACCTATACCGGGGTGGGACAGGGTGGGTGTACCTTCAAAGAAGCAAGTCTGTACCGAGTATTGATTTCTCTTTAGCATGACCTTGGATTTTAGAGGTAAAATGGGATATAGCACAATGGGCCTATGGCCTAAGTGCTCACGGGAACTACGTACTTAATTAAAATAACGGGGTACTTAATTATCCCGTTACAAGGCCTCGAGTGGAGTTAATAAAAGTACCAACTTAGGAAAGTTCTTAATTTCAATCAGGACTTAATAAATTAATTATTTGTGGCTCTATTTTTAAACATAATTTTCGACGTTGGTAAGTCTGTATACTGAATCTGTAAAAAATTACGTCAAAATGGAGGCACGCATACTTTCTTAATTCCTTTTTAAAATTAATCATATTTTCTATCATATTATCTCAGTAGATTCTGGATTTAATCTTTTTAATGTTTAATTTATTTCTCAAATGCCTATATTCGAAATGCAGTTCGACAATGTGATGTATCTGATAATTATTATTGCAATCATTATCATAAAAAAAATGTGGAAATTATACACGTGGTGGCAACAAATAAAGGAGAGAGATCGAATGTTGCAGGCGAGAAGAATACGGGATAACATGGCGAGGAGGGTGAAGAGGGTGCCTTAAGGGCAGCCCGAGATAGCGGGCAACTGTAAAGATTTTATGAATAAAAAAATACCGAATCTGTAAAAAATGGAGGCACGCATACTTTCTTAATTCCTAACTAACTAACTAACTAACCATCACGCCGTTTCCCCGCAGGGGTAGGCAGAGAGGACGGACCGCCAAACAACTCGGTCTTGGCACACACTCCTTGCCTCATTCACATTCATACATCGTCTCATACATACTCTTCTATTGTTCTGACTCTTGACATGGCCCGACTCAAGTATCTGATTCACTTGGTCATGCCATGTCTTCCTCGGGCGTCCCCGACTTCTGCTACCATTCACATTTGCATCGTATATTCTCCTTACACTCCTTTCTTCGCTCATTCGCTCTACATGCCCAAACCATCTAAGCGTCCCTTTCTTGATCTTACTCATTACGCTTACATCAGCCTTGCACTCTTTGCGGATATCCACATTCCTCACACGATCATACATGGTTTTACCACACATACGCCTCAGGGATCTCATTTTTTAAAATTAATCATATTTTCTATCATATTATCTCAGTAGATTCTGGATTTTATATTATTCACAGACATAGGAATTAATAGACGAGAAGATAATGGCGAGGGGTAAAATCAACTGTTGAAGAACGAAGGGCGTAAGGCTGACTGTGATTCGTCAATAAATCAATCTGACAGTAAATAGGCATCTCGCATTATAATATCACCATTTACTTCTTAAAAGTAAAATCTGCTTTTGAATGAATAGACATTTTTACATGGGAGCGCAAATTACTCGCCACGTTATGAACAAATTTGCGAAGTCCAAATTCGGCAAAAAAATTCGGTTGTATTTTCAGAGTCGAATATTTCGTTTAAGTATTTAGTTAAGACACTTTTATAAATGTTCATAATTTACTTCCCAGCAACCAACCAGCTTTGTGTTTCGCGTCCAGACGTTTCTCGATGTGATAGTATAATATGTTTCTAAAACTGATCTATATTATACGATGTGAATATGCTTAAAATAAAGTAAAATAATGCTTATATATGGAATGTAATACGACAATTGGGTTTATTCTCTTTTTCACATCTATTTTTACAAGTTTTCATAGTACAAGTCAATATTTTGCCGTGTTATTTCGTAAAATGAACCGATGATGCCTCGACCATAGTTCGCACAAGAATGATGACGTCACGTTTTCATATTTCACTTGAGGCCATACGCCAGCACAGCCGGTTCCAATGGAACCGGTATGGGGAGTGGGGATAATACGCTTTTAATCACTTAGGGCAGGTCTACTAATATTCATATGTCTATGATATTATTAATGTTTAATTTATTTCTCAGATGTTGAAATCAATTTTTTAAGTGGATGACACAATGGACTACTGCAAAATCTACCGAGCCATCGTACTCGGCATGGCGACCATACTCGCAATGTATGCAGTATGGAAATTGTTCAGATGGTGTAAGCTAAAGGTGCAAAGGGAAAGATTGATGGGGGAACGGCGATTAAAAAATAACCTGGCAAAGAGAATGCGACGGCTCGCATTGAGAGCGGCCCGGGAAGGCGGCCATATTTAATAATTTTATATTTCATTTTATATTATCAATAAAAGATATTTGCTGAAATGTGCTTTTTCTTATTCGGGATGTTATCATTGATTTATGAGTGTGTGGAGTAACCATTATTTAGACCATTTGTTTAATTTTAGATTGTTCAATTGTGAAATTAACAGATGATAAGGGGATTTTTACTAGCCGGTTTACCATCGAAGGATAAGCAGAATGTTTATGTGTTACCGGATGGTTTGACGTGCTATGTATGGTTGTATCCGTGTATGTGGATGTACGATAAATGTTGAATTCAATTCTATTATTTACTGAAGTTAGCGTTAAATCTAAAAGGTGAATCGATGCATTACTGCCTATCTCTAAAGTGAATTGGATATTTTTATGGAATGAATTTATAAGAAGGAATTTAGTCAATTGCCGCTCTGTCCCAGTCCAAGTACAAATACAAAATTTCTGTATTTCAGGATCGTCACTCTTGGCGCTGTTGAAAAATTTATAAAAGCTTCCAAATATAAAAAATGATAATTTAATTATTATTTAAATATTTATGAATATAATTATATTCATAAATAATAATTATTTATTTATAGTTAGTCGGGCCATGTGAGGCAGAATAACAGAAGGGTATGTATGAAACAACGTGTGAATGTGAATGAAGAAGTATTTGCCAGGACTGGGAAAACGGCATGATGTCACCATTAATAATGGTTGGTTACTTACGTAAAATAATACAAAGCATATGTACGGTGGTTAGTTACTCTCACTATGGCCCTGGTCAGAGACCACCATTCAGAACTACAATGTTACTTGAAATGGTTTAAATTAGTCATGTTTTTCCTCTTTCCCATTGTTCTTCCTACCGCCACTTTCTTCAGCACTGTAACATTCTACAAATTGGAGATGCAATTCTACGATTCTACCACTGGCTTCGGGCAATAAATAATAAATTTAGATTCGCATGGTAACCACATAAAACAAAAAAAAGTTAAATTTTTAACGTAAAAATATTTCAAAAAGCCCAGAAATACGTGGTTAATTGAAATATTTACAATTAAAATTAAGTACATAGTGAATAAATAAATAATCGATTTAATAATTCATTGCTTTATTTTTTATCTTACTCGAGTTTAAACTTCATTTAACAAAATGCCATGGCATGCCTCGAATAAAACCCTCCCCGCCTACTATTATACAAAATGATTATTTTTTTAGTGACGCGGGCAATGCGTTAGTACAATTTGCATAAAAAAATGGCCAGTGGCAAATATGGCTTGTTTAGTTCAATTGTTGTTCAACTTGTGATTTGTGTTGTTCGCATCTGCCCTGATGGTAGACACTACAAGAGAGTCCGAAACGTTGGCTCAAGAGGGAAGAGAAGCGTAAGACGGCTCAAAGCCCACGAAAGATGTTTTTTTTTTCTACAGTACCTACCCGTCAATTCATTCGTAATAATATTCCCCTACACTGGCAACACTACAATTTTTCAGCTGTCATTTAAGAATGTTTTGGTTTCGAAGATAATATTGAATCGACTCAGCACGTATTTTTGTCTAATCAGCGAAATGTAGCAAATCCTGCGGATGTGCAACCAAATTATTTTCTTATTTTGATTTGAATTCTGGGATATTTGAGGGAGCCATGGAGGATAATGAAGAATTATTACCTCCACTACCGGAGGAAGAGGATGATCTACCAGAGACAGATGATGCACAAGAAGTGGTGATTTTGAAAGATACGTCTGTTTTTGTTTTGGGAGAACGTTTCGACAGCTACGACGAACTGTCGAAGAGGCTGGATTACCATTCCAAGCAGAGTTTGGTGCATTATTGGCGAAGGGACAGCAGAACTGTGCAGGGAGCGTATATGAAGACCGCACGACCTATAGAACCCAAATTGGTGTATTATTCTGTCAAATATGCTTGCGTTCATGGCGGCCAAAAGTTCTTCCCGAGGGGGAAGGGGCACAGGCACTCTATGTAAGTAGATAACATAAATATGTCATGTGTTATAACTCGCCTATTTTTAAAAGTTCCTTGGCGTAGAGAATGGGTGTCGCTTCAACCTCTTCATTATTTCAATTTGGGAGGCGGGTATGGGTTGTACCAACAACTACTCTGCCGTAGGTCACCCCAGGTAACCACCTGGTGCATTTGGTGATTTAGTAGGGGTTCCATGTGTGGTTTGTCCAGGTCTTGATGTAAATGCGTCCACCACATGCGGCCCACCAACTGCAGGGCAGGCCGGATCGGGAGGGGCCGCTTGGGAGAAGCCCTTTGTCCTCTTCAGCCGGACTCTTGTCCCTTTGCCGTGAACCCCCACTCCCACTAGACACACTGACCCCAGATTCTAACCATATGTCACTGTCTATGTGAGATTTATAAAATCGTCTCCATCCCCTTAAAGATTATAAGAACAGAATATACTTAGTGAGCTATCAAAAATTATGCAAACAGTTTTTAAATCATAATGTAATGTAAAACTGATATGAAACAATATTAGTAAAACATTTAACAGTAACATAAAATAGAAACTAGAATAAGAGAGTGTCTTCCATAAGAGATCTAGGAATTATTCTTGATTCTAAATTCATATTTGATTTACACATTAATGACCTCAAGTCTAGATCACTTAAAATGATGGGATTTATTCACAGAATAAGTAAACCTTTCAAAGATCCTCTATCAATTCTAACCCTTTACTATGCCTTAATTAGAAGTTAACTTGTATATGGAAGAACTATTTGGAATCCACATTATTTCAAGTATGAAAACATTATAGAATCAGTTAAAAAAAATGCTTAGACTATTATCTTTCAAATGTGGACTACATGTCCATCTTAGATCATACAACGCACGTCGTGAATACTTTAAGATTAATGCACTTAAAATAAGAAGGCAATTAACTGACCTAATATGTTTGCATTAAATTATCCACGGCCATCTTGATACCTCATTATGTCTTAGCAATATTGAAATAAATGTCCTCAATTCCCATTGTTTAAGACACCATAGCATTTTTCACCTGAATGTATTCAAAAATAATATCGCCTATTTTAACCCTCTGACCCAAATGTGTCGACTGACTGTATAATAAGATTGACTGTGCTGAAGTAGATATTTTTTTTATTTTTTGGTAAACTAATGTTTAAGACAAGATTTTTTATGCATAGCACAAAGGGTAACAATTATTTTTATAAGCAATAATTATTAGCCTGAAACACTCATCCACATTGAAAAATCTCCTGATAAAAGATACATGACGCCAACGGGACTTGAACCCGTGTCCTTTCGATTTCCGGTCGACAGCTCTTACCACTGAGCTACACTCAGCTCTGACCACTCGACCGGAAATCGAAAGGACACGGGTTCAAGTCCCGTTGGCGTCATGTATCTTTTATCAGGAGATTTTTCAATGTGGATGAGTGTTTCAGGCTAATAATTATTGCTTATAAAAATAGTAGGTATTTTCGTCGATAATCTATACAGATTAAAAACAAAATGTTCTGCTGCAGCTAAATAATATGTTTAGATAATTATATTATATATCACTGTAACTCTCGTGTCTCTTGTCTCTCCTAGTATTATTTGTCATTTTACTGAGTTTGTGTATAATTTTATATTATTATTTGTTTGGTTTTTTGCTTGTAAGTTTTTGTAAGTGGATAGTTCTCACGTAAGTGAGAACATCTGTAAAAACCCAGTATAAATAAATAAATCCTCGGCTTCCTCCTGTGTGACTCTCGAGGGTCAGTTCAGAGTTCATCCACAACTCGCCGTGTCATTTCCCAAATTTTCAGCATCATGCCCTAGGACGGTATGGTGCAGAATATCGAGGTCCTCGTTCCTCAAACTGATGTGAACACAAAAAGGATTAGAATTAAAAGTCATGTGTGGCTAGTATCTTGATTCATGTCTTCCCAGAGTCCACTGAACCTGTATGGTCCCAGTGTCTACTGAAACCCCTGAACTTCCTCTTTTTATGGATCCAGGTTGAGTAATAATGGCCGGCAGGCTCGTTCCCACGGAGCACCATGCAGAGCGCCCGTCGCGGAGAGCTGTGCTACTCGCTCCACTCGCCTTTTAAAGAACTTTCCTGAATGAGCCGGTTTGCTCGTGACAAAATAATATGTATCCTCATGTTTGGACGCCTTCGGCAAACTCCGGTTAGAGTTGCGATTGCTTCAGTAGGGAAGTGCAATTGCAATGTGTTGCCGAAAAATGTAACATTTTGTCTTGTGATTAATATTATTTGGAATTCTCTTTGACTAATAAGTATGGCTGGTCCGTAGGACGATGCGTACAGACTGTCCGGCGCACATAATGGTGCGTGCCAGTAAGACTGGGCGCCAGCTGGAGGTCATATCTGTCTGCAACGCACACAACCACCCCGTCTCCAAGGAACTCTACAGGAAATCGCCGCAAGACAGAAGACTAACCCCTGCTATCAAAAATGAGGTAGGAATAGAACATATTATTTTTATTCTAAATGAAATCAGTACAGTGAAACCTCTCTTGGTTTTGAAGGGTCGTATTTAAATAAACTATGACTGCAGAAATAGCTACATTCATTCTTAAATGTCTAATATTTTAAAAAAAGATACATAATTCACATATAAATTAACTTCTTTGCACCGCCTTGCCGAAAGGCAAATATCTGCTATTCTGGGGAAACGACTTACACATCATTACATTACAGCGCCCTTGAGGTGATTTCTAATGTGACTAACTAACTAACCATCAAGGACTAATTGTACCTAAGCATTTAAACAAATATGGACAAAGAACACTGGACTACATGATACCTAGTTGCAAATATGTTACCTGCAGAAATAAAAAATGTACAAATGTAAAAACAAATATTATGTTGAAAAATTGGCTCGCTGAAAGAAATAGTTTGTATTAGAGTCTAATACAAACTATTGGTAGATACTATCACTGTTGTGTATATGTTTTTATATTTTTAAAACAAATTGTTATTTTTTTATTGTTATCACTGATGTCATTAAGTAAAATAAGTTTTATCTTTTTTTAATATTTTTTATGTGAAAAGTTGCCATCGACAAACTACTGAAAAGTAGTTTATTGGAACTTTTCTGTATTTTTATTTTATTATTTACTGTAATATATATTTTTGCCTTGCTTTCTTTAAATAAAAAAAAATAAAATGTTTCTTTTGAGTTATTGTGTTTATTAAAATAGCGTGATTCCTAAACGCTTGGTTACATCAATCCGTGTTTCAGTCGGAATTTTGTTTCAAAAATCAAATCCCACTTCGAGAAGTCATTGAACCACAGTTACACTGAGACAAACCACCGAAATTATAATTTTTTTATAAAATACAGTTGTCTCCGTGAAGCAACAACAGTGAGCAATCAATCTCCTGCCTTCTGTTTCAGGTCCTGGACCTCTTGCGGCTGGGCGCTGAGCGCAAGTGTATCCGGGATTACGTACGCGCCGCCACGGGCAAAATACTCACCAACAAAGACCTGCTCAACCTCGGCGCCGGAGACCGCCGGCCACGCTCCTCGGTGAAGCCGGACAGAGCGCTGGCGCTGCTGACGGCTATCAATCGTAACTAAATGTTTATATATTACACAGGGTGTATCAGCACGCACCCAAAGTATTATTTAATTAATATCATTCCTCAAAACATTAATATAAACTGTTTACTGCGATTTAAAGCCAATGAATCCACCTAGATTTCGCCATCTAACCCATATTTTTAGGTTCTATAAGTTTGGCACATTATGACAAGCGATCACTTTTTGCAAACTTGCCATAAACCGCTCAAGTGGATATAGATGTCATTTTGTTGTTCGATGACATATTTTTGCAAACTTGCCATAATATGCCAAAAATCGCTCAAGTGGATATAGATGTCATTTTGTTGTTCGATGACATATTTTTGCAAACTTGCCATAATATGCCAAAAATCGCTCAAGTGGATATAGATGTCATTTTGTTGTTCGATGACATATTTTAGCAAACTTGCCATAATATGCCAAAAATCGCTCAAGTGGATATAGATGTCATTTTGTTGTTCGTTGACATATTTTTTTCAATTACCTACATACGTACTGATACTCCTTGCATATATCTATGTATATTGTTTTTTGGTGGCCATTGGTTCCCGATGGGTTTGTTTTGTTCTCCAGCAATGACAGAGCTAGGATTTGAAACATCAAATCCGCGCAAAAGTGTTGTCGCCGTCCGTCATCAGTTGAAATAGACCCTTTGTTATGTAATGATCCTGCTCGGTTGTTCAGTTTGACGTAATCGCCGTCAGTTGTCAATTACCTTTTACCTTTCCAGAATTCCAGGCTATTGCCGATGGCCAGCAAGACCTGGTCTTGACCGAGTCCACCGATAGTCAGGAGTCCTCTCCGGAGTTGGACATGGATCCTCCAGCCAAGAAAGGGAGATGGTCACGCGTGGGAGCAAGCCTCATGAAAGCTGGGGTTGACGAAGATATTCTGACGCAGGATTCTGGTAATACATACATCATTTTAAATATTTGTTATACATGGTGTCGGGAAACTAGCAGTACTCCCTTGCTTCAGTCACATTTATACACCGTCTCATACATGCCCCTCTGTTATTCTGACTCTCGACTCGACCCGATTCAAGTATTTGGTTTACTTGATAGTGCCATGTCTTCCTCGGGTGTCCCTTCTACATTTGCATCATGTATTCTCCTTACACTCATTTTTTCGTCCATCCGCTCTACCATGACCAAACCATCTAAGTATGGCTTCTGTATTCTAAATTTTTAGGTCATATTTGAAAACAATCGGTTGTTACGGGATTAATATCAGCTGTTTTTTGTCTTTTAAAATGCGTTGAAGGGTAGAACCGGTTTCAAAAGTTCTTAAACCCATTATGTAGTTACAAAATTCAAAATGCTCAGATCAAATTATTTTTGTTTGTATTTTTGGGTTCTCTATGTAATATAGAATCACCATTTTCTTACTTGTACCAATAGTTTGAAAAATATTGGAAGGTGTGCCCGAGATGGGTCCGTTGAATGCTCACAGAAGACCACGAACTCAATGCTCCTCAATGACATGGTGGCGAGCTGGTATGACGTGGGTATACAAAAATTGCCACAGCCCTCACAAAAATGCATCGACTGAAATGGCAATTATGTAGAAAGATGTAAAAACCAAAAATAATTGTTTCTTTGTATTTCTAAAATATAGAGATTACCCCATGTATAGTTTGAAATGTTTTGTACCTTCCAATAAGATGGCTTCAGAATTCAGTGACAACCCTACTACAGGCAAGCACCATTTTTCAACCGGTCGAATGCCGAGAATGTGTTATCGTCATGATATTATCCTTGCTAGAATTCAGTGACAACCCTACAGGCAAGCACCATTCTTCAGCCGGTCGAATGCCGAGAATGTGTTATCGTCATGATATTATCCTTGCTAGAATTCAGTGACAACCCTACAGGCAAGCACCATTCTTCAGCCGGTCGAATGCCGAGAATGTGTTATCGTCATGATATTATCCTTGCTAGAATTCAGTGACAACCCTACAGGCAAGCACCATTCTTCAGCCGGTCGAATGCCGAGAATGTGTTATCGTCATGATATTATCCTTGCTAGAATTTTTTTTGATGCGATTTTAACCTCCACTGGACCTCAAAGGGCTACATTTTGGCCATTTTGCAAACGCTCGCAAGCTAATGCTGGCCAAAATGTGGGCGATTTGAATAGATATCATTAATTTTTAAGTAAATAATAAACAGAATTCACACTTCATAAATTTAACGATTTTTTAATATTTTTTTAATGAATCCTAAAAATATGCAATAAACGATAAAATGTAATTTCTAGCACTATTAAGCACTTTATATGTCTCCATATTAAAATTCGGAGATATAGTGTTTTGAAAGAGGGTGGGAAATTTCCATACCAAACAATTAGAATGGGTTGTTTCATAGAATTTGAACAATTCATCAAATTTCAACGTTCATTTGCGAGTTCTGTGAATGTCCTATTCAAGTTCTGTTATTATATCATTATAGGCCATTTACTTGACAGAACTGAAATAATAACAGAACTCGAAAAGATCTTTCACAGAACTTGAAAAATAACTTTGAAATTTGAAGAATTGTTCAAATTCTCTGAAACAACCCGTCCATAAAAATTTCCGAGTGCTCAAGGCTGAAAATGATTATACAACAGAACACTCTAGTGGTTATGCTTTAAAAATTGTATGAAAAACAAAATCAGAATCGCTTGGGCTGATAAATATAAGACACACCTTCCCATTTGTAATGCTGGTTTATTATTATGGGTACACACACATTCACGCTTTCATTTGTGTCTCACTCAACCGAACTCACGTATACTATACTTTTGATTTCACTTTTTATATAACTTGCAAAATCATTTTCTTTTTCTGTTATGGCTTTTAAAGGGTCAAGCGGCCTCTGTCAAAATTCTGATTTTACCAGATCCAACAGGTTTGTTAGATAACAACAAGCGTGTATCTGATTTGCCACAAAAGAGAACAAAGTGATATAGAATGTAGTTTGTTGGTACAGACGGCACAGACGACCAATATAGATATTGTTTGTTGGTACAGACGGCATAGACGACACACCGGACTGCAGTCTGCACGACTCCATGAGTGAGCCGGTGGGGGGAGAGGTGGAGATATTCTACCAAGAGGAGTCCACTGATGCTAAGTATGTCCTCCATTCTCATTCTCCTAGTAATTGACTGAGTATAGTAAAGTCCTGTTTTAACTCCATCATTTGACTATTCCATTTCCGGTTCAAGATGTTGAATGTGTTGAATACTTCCTTTTTATCCTGCTAGAGTTTGCATTATCGTGGTTCTTGCTACGAACTTTCAAATCGGAATATGTAATTATATTATGATACCTATCAGCCTGTCCTGGTCTGAGTGGCAGATGCGTCTGCCCACCAACTGCGTGGCGAGCCAGATTGGAAGAGACTGCTGAACTCTCTCAGAGCATCGCCCTGCACCGCACTGGAAACAATGAATTAATATGTGTGTCACTCTTGGACACACTAACCACCAAATTCCTAATAACCAACCAATCCAACATTCCAAAATACAGTTTTAAACTAAACAACCATACTTATTGCCAATCTGGAACTAAAATAAAAGTTTAATGCATTATTTGACAAGGTCGCATTGCTAATGGTTTGTATTTTACAGAAACATGATTGAGTATCTCTATCCGAACATCGGCAATTTCACCGTAAAAGATGAGCAACCCAATGATGATACCGTGATGGAAGACATAGACCCTCGAAGCAGCGGTCCAACGGCCAGACAAATCTCCAACGCACTGGACATCATGCAGCAAGAACAATCCTTGGAGTCCAATCAAGTCTGCATCGATGAGAATCTAGAAGTCAACACCCTGAGCTCTGATAAAGTCAAATTTAAATTTGTTAATATTGAAACTCTGTTTGCAAAATGCGAACAAACTGGTAAAGTATTGATCGAACAAACTCCAGACAGAAACGAAAACACCTTATTTCAAAGCTTTACAAATGAAGAAGATAATTGTATTGATACAGAAATAGATTTAGGCAACATCTTAGTTCTCAGAGATCCTATGAACGAAGGCGAGATGTGTTCCGTCCCCATACAGATGTTAAAACTTAGCGCAAATGGAACCGTGGAATTAAAAACTTCGGCAGAGATGAACGAGTGTATCTCTTTACAAGAAGATGATCAAGGAATTCTAACATTCACCGATAACGAACATAACAACATCATCATTGAAAACGGTCTGAACGAAGAAGAGATCGAAACTATGGGTGAAACCGTCGGCAACAAACCTTTCGGAAACTTTGCCTCGTCCAACATCTCGGTTATATGCGATCTGTGCAGCCAAAATGGAAAAGAAATCTCCAAATATTTGCTCAAGTTACGGAAGGAGAAAGAATCGTTGGAAAAGGAAGTCAAGTCTCTGAGGACCAAGAGGAACAAATTGAAGAGTGATATAAAGTTGGATAAGGACTACGCCAAACGGATTGCAAAAGCCACGGCGGAACGAAACGCCAAAATGAAAAAGGCTTTGGAATCTTTTGGGGAGAATGACGAGATCCATCCCGACAGACTTCAGTACTTTATTCCGTGACCTCACTAAAACGTTGTCTTAATTTATAACTAAAGTTTGTGATTATTGTCAACTCTCACTTTTCAAAAGTCAAATTAGTTCAATCATTTTTTAGTTACTTATCTCTTTCGTTCGTTAAATAGAAAGTACAAGTGTGTCTCAATCGTGACTCGGCAAAAAGTCGGCAAGGTTGAATGAACTCTGACTGAAATTTACTATTTTCAACACATATTTTTATCACGAGCCATGCAGCTTTCAAATTTCCAAATAACTGTAGATAAAAAGAAGACACCAATTTGTTTGTTCCATAATATTTTTCATTCAATACGAATGTGTTGAAAATCAGTGAACTCAAAATAATTAGTTTGTAGTAAAAACATTTTATAATTATTATGCAGGTGCTTCCAAAGCTTTATTTACGTTGCTCTTTTCTTTGTTTCTTATTACTTTTACTTTCCTAATATCTTATTTTTATAACACATTATAATATGGAAGACTTGAAAACAGAACATTGTATCTCCAATATGGAAGACTTGAAAACAGAACATTGTATCTCCAATATGGAAGACTTGAAAACAGAACATTGTATCTCCAATATGGAAGACTTGAAAACAGAACATTGTATCTCCAATATGGAAGACTTGAAATTTTCAACTTAGTTTATCTCTAAATACTGGATATGTGAACTTGTCCTGTATTTAATACTGTCACCGTGCTGCCAAAATTGAATAATCATCAAAAAATGACAAAATGCCCAGTAGTATTTTTTTTAAATGTATAAATTTGGAGAATTACCAAAACCGCTTGACTATACCAGCCTATTATGAATCGATCACTAAACAAGGCTAAAACCATTTCAAGCAGTGTTTTGATTTTATATAATGAATGGTCTTTCACCAGGATAATATGTACTGGAATTGTCTTCCACTCTTGTAATTAATACATTTTCTCCTCTTTAAATATTATTATAATAATTATTTTTCATAATTTAAAAATATTGTGTAACAATTTTTTTTATTCCGCTTTGTATATTTATTCAATTTTGGTTTATTTCGACAATTGTTAAGTCTTTTTAAGTAGATTCATTTATAAAGCATTTTCATTAACGACGTTACGATATATATAGACGCGCTGCAGAAATCTCAATAGGCAAGCCAAGTATGTCAATTGTAGTGCTTTTGATTTTGTAGTTTTAGTTTTTCCTTGAAAAAGTGTCAAAATGCCCTCGTGTGTGTGAGAAAGTTATTTAATTACTCGGCACACACACTAGTAAAAGCCAAGAAAAACATTTCTTTTGTAAATACATAATAATACAGTTGTTTCCCGTCCAAATATTTTATGCGTCATGGAGAAAATGGAGTATTATTCGACGCAACTTTTGAATACGAAAACGCCGCCCAGTCCTATCGCTTATTTCATTCATACACTTTTAATTTTAATGTTTATCTTTGTCATTCACGAGCAACGTTTGAATTAAGCATTTACTGGAAACATAAGAGTGTTTCTTACTTAATTTTGTGATACAATACCAAGTCTAGATATATGTTGTAACGTCATTAATTTTCATAATATTTTAGAGTTTTTGTTGCATTTTACACCATTCTAATATTAAGTGCGTGATGTATTTGTTCCATACAGTTAGCAAATAAATCATTAAGCCGTAATAAAGGGTAATATAAAGTGTATGAAATCATTTGTGACTACATGAAAAGGGGAATAAAACCGACTTGTGGGAGGTGGCGTGACCGTCCCACTTTCGGTGATTTATCAATAAATGAATCTGACAGTATACAGGCAACTCGCATTGTAATATCACAATTCGGTGCTTGAAAATTAAATCTGCCTACTATCTACTAGTCCTTTTTACAACGGTGCGCAAATTTGTGGCAGCATAAAAAACTTATACGTATATTGTTACACTATTTAGTTAGACACTTTTACAAGTGTGTTATAATTTACCCACCACTCAATTTTAGCATCGTTATGCCAGACGATTTGTTTAAGAAGTAATATTCAGATCCTGCGCAGAAAAGTCCTACAATGGACAGCGCTGCAAACCTTTGCCTGGTTATTTCAATAAGCGCTCTTTGGTGGTCAATGTACGATATTCAGAGCATTCTTGAACCCTCGCAGTGCCGGAAATGTGAATAAATGAAGTTGGCACTTTTGTAGCTCATGCGTCGCAAGCCTCTTGAAGTCTGGATGAAACTTAGCAGATTGTTTCAATGGTGACCTGGAGGTTGCGGGTTCAATCCCCTCTGCAGGTAACTCCAGCAAATGTTATTTACAATTCTCACATCAAAATACGCATTCATTTCTTTTTTGCAAATTATTTATCTAAATAAACTGCATTATGAACTAGAGCCACGGACTGTCCATTTAAAATTCTCCTGATATTTGTAAAATGGAATATGGAATTTGGGTAGGTACCTACCTGAATATTTGAAAACATTATTCACCATGATTATAGGTTTATTTAATACATGTGAACAAAAGCTTTTTCACTGATAAAATATAGTACCTACTTCTATGATAATAATTTGTTAACCTATTTCATGGGAAGTCAACCAATCAATAAATTAGCATAATTATTGCCAGTACCTTAGCTTATGTAAATATGAATGTACCAAGTATGTAGATTTCTGTAATGCACAAAAAATGTTAAAATTAATTGTATACGGCTGTAAAATGACGCTAAATATTATCAATTCATGTGGTTAGTCAGTATTAAATATTTATTTAAAGAACTAATTAAAAAATAAGGCCATTTTCCATGTGTTGGCAAGGATGGAACATGAAGCCAACATCAGCTGTGAACGGATGTTCCGCTCGTGTACATCGAGACCATGGCATCCCCAATTGGTGTATTTTGTGAGGCTGGAGGTAGTGGGGAGGGGAAGAGGAAGGTGGGGACGTACTTGGTTATTCAGATCTGAACACCAAACACGGGTAAAGTTATTTAAAGCAACTTTTCAATTCTAAATGGTACTTACCCCGGGGCGTTACTGAGAGTATCTTCCTCTCTGGAACATGCTGCAAATATACTATTTATTATTTCAAATGTATAAATTGTGGAATAACACAAATTATTCAAATAAAATTTACTTGCGCATGCCTGTAGTTGAACCTGCGACCTCTGGATTGCTAGTCGAAAGCCTTACCCCTCGACTACGTAGGCCTGATATGCCAAACCTCCACTATAAAAATGTGTAGATTGGCGACCTCGCTCTCAAATAATGGGCTGGTTTTAGTTGTATAATTAGATATAGATATTGTGCAAGAAAAAGTAAAAACTCAGTTTATTCTTTAAAGCTTTAATTTAAACTACAACCAAAAAACAATTTGCAATACATTATGATTTAAGATTTTCACGGCTAAAAGTATTTTTGTGATTTGTTTTTTGGGTGTTATGCCGTGTTGCGCTAACTCCTTCTTTAGCCAACGTTTCGGACAACGTTACAGTGTCCATCATCAGGGCAGATGTGTTATCGATGGACACTGCAATGCTGTCCGAAACGTTGGCTAAAGAAGGAGTTAGCGCAACACGGCATAACACCCCAAAAACAAATAACAAAAATTGCAAAACATTGTCTGTTCCATGTTAACTCAACACAAAGACAATTCAATAGACCTTTAAAAAGTGATATAAAGCTATGAAAAGCCAACCTATAAACCTAACCCACGTAATCTATTTACATAACCTAGTTTTTGTTTCATCCCTTTTCATGATTTAATATAACTTTTCAAAAGTGTGTTGAATTGTCATTTTGATGACATATCCGGTCACCCATTTTGTCATACATTGATATTGTTGGTTGATGGTTCAATACCATAAAATAGACAAACATGTATTAAGTGTTCTCCACACACACACGCAAGGCGAAAACTTTCATATAAATCAAGTACCCTTTTGTAGCGTTACTAAATCTCATATGTATACCACCCAGCTTTAGTGTGTGTAGCATGAGGGCCGGTATTTCAGTTGCTTTTTAAACTCGGCTTGAGAGATATTTACGTTCTTCAAGCTGCTCGCTGGCAGTAATCCTGACAACTCATAACATTCCCGAGTATATTGAAAAAACGAGTCATAGCTGTTTTGAAACTGAACTGGACACTCATTCATCTGTAATATATTAAGTGTATTATGTAGGAGTGGCAATTTTCCAAAATGGGTAGTAATTTTATAAAATATTGTTATGGAATAATATTATTATCTCTATTGTAATCTTATTTATTTTGAATATTCCAGATTAGTCATGAAATGTGAAACTATATTTTGTCTATAATATAAATTGTACATTTATAACTAACTTTATTTATTTTATGAAATAAAATTATGTTTTCATATAAAATAGTTTTCTTTCCGTGCTATAATATAATATAAGAAGAAAAGTTCTTCTAACCGGTTAACACTGTGATGGCATTATCTATTTTAGTAAAAAAACTAATAACTATTAAGTTAATAATTAATAACTATTTGAATTATCAAATCACTTTATTTCTTTTATATGCACAATCAATCGATAAGTAAATGTACACTAAAGTTAAATATTGATCACCTTTGGAGAAGGAGGGGGGGCTATGTCATCTCTGGGGATGCTGTGTGGAGGGTCTTTTTGAAGAGAGTAAGGAGTGAAAATTTTATTTTAGTACAATAGAGATATTTATTTGATGTTCAATATTATAGAAAGCCAAGACTAAGGATGGGTTGTTTCACAGAATTTGAACAATTCATCAAATTTCAACATTCATTTTAGGGTTCTGTCAAAAACCTATTCAAGTTCTGTTATTATATCATTATAAGCCAGTTAATTGACAGAACTGAAATAATAAAATTCTCTGAAACAACCTGTCCTAAGACAACTTTGGGTTATGGAAGAAATATAAGATATCGTTTATGCAAATTCAATACCCCATATGAGCCAATAATTTCAATACACGCTTTCTTGATGCTTTCAGTTGAAGAGCACAAGCCGCATTGATTGGTGCTTTCAAATTATTAAATTGACCAATAGACTGTACTTGGTTAAAGTCAATACCGCAAATGAACCATCCTCAGTACATAAGCAAGCCAATAAGGGCTCATGTTTCCGTAGATAGTTTTTGTCCCTCCCGGTATTTTTACAAACAGTTCTTTCGCGGTATTGAACTTACACTGACGATATTATGTTTGTGGCTTATTAGTGAATTTATGAAATCAGGGTTGGTAGGAATAAAACGTTGATTATTTAATAATAATTATATATTCTACGCCCATACGAGCTTTTACAAACATTTCAGACATAATATTATAGTGGAACATAATATCATAATCAAGAAGAATAGAAGTTCAATGCAGAAGAATTATTAATATTATTGAGGTATGTTACTATAGCCTTCTTATAACTATATTCCGTGCAGTTGAACACATCTACTATTTCTGCAAAAGTATTGCCAACTATATGTAATCTAGGTACCAGCGAGTATCTAAATGACTCGGTTCTGATATTTTTGTTGCAATAAAGAATTTTCGATCGAGTAGTTCTAGTTGGTATGTTGAAGGTGATTAGGCTCGATAAATCAGGGTTGTCTATAATTCAATTAACAATTTAAAAAACAAAAGGAAATGAATACGGGTGACTCTTTGTTAGAGAATATATTTTCCATTCAGTGGAAAATGGAATTTATACTTATTTCTTAGAATATGGGAAAAGTCTCTAACTGAGAAGGGATTTCAAAGAAAAATTCAGAAGCGCTGGACGAGCAATACAAGTATTTTTTTAGAAATAAAACTATGATTAAATTTTATTATTATAACATATACTATTTACGCCGGGGGAGATGTAAAATATGGTAAAAATAGTTATTTCGTTAAACTTAAAATTGTTTGTTCAGATTGCGGCAATTATACTGGTATACATTTTCGTATACAAGGGGTAAGGGGTAACATAGTTCTGGAGCACCACAGGTCGGGGGTCCCTGGGCTCGTACTCTACGTGCCCTTAGGGTAAAAACGAAACTGCCTGTACCCATGGAGAGCCCTGGAGCATCCCTAGAGGGAGCCAGAGAGAATGAGAGGTTACAACGACACTATCGGCGGTTCTGATGTTGAAACTACCTGCCCCAGTATTAATAAAAAAAATTATATACTGGCAGCATTGAACATAATTGACAGTAGCTGTCATAATAGATGTGTTTTTCCTCACGTGTTGCTGTTTCGATACAATACACAATCCTCCGGGGTCTATTTTTAGTCGCAGGCGTCAAAACAACATTATTAAACGGCCAGCGGTAAAATAGCGCCTGTGTTTACGGCCTAACGATGCCAAAAATATTACAAGGGTTACTGAAGATTTGCTTTTAATTCTACACGCCAGCTCAGGTGGGTGTTTTGCGTGGGAAAATAATGGTCGAATTTCGAATGCGATGTTTTCGTCTCACTCGAGCTCATCGCTCAGGGCGGGAAATGAACCGAGAACATTTCAGTTTCAGATTTACGCGTTCAAACTTCGGTTTGTCGTTAATCGTGTTATGATTCTATCTTCTGTGTTTGTGTTCAGAGTCAAGTGTTTATTCGTGTTGAAAGCTTTACGGACGTTGTTAATTCCTTTCAGAGGTGATGTACAATGCTAAATCTCTCCATTGAAATTATCAAATAAATAACCCGACGCAACTTTCGCTTTTGCTATTTGTTTTATGGCAAATAATGCCACTTTTATATTTCTTACCAATATACTACATGCTTTACAGTTTTTTAAATTTATACTGCTTTTCTTTTATGATATTTTTACAAACCTGCTTTCGAAACGATCATTTAAAAATAACATTTTTGTCTATACATATTAGGTAACTCAGACTCAAACTAGATTTCACTTTTCTAAATTAACTTGGAATGTTATGTCGCAATGAATGGAACCCAAAATAAAACGGACTGAACTATTATTTTCTCTGAAATAAAAATAGTTATGTTTGTGAATGACACACTGAGGTGAAAGTGTATAGAGTGTGCAACAGTGCAGTGGAAACTTCAATGTTTAATGCAACCACTTATATTTTGTTTAGTAGTATATTATCATCCTAATGTGTTCCAAATAAATATGACGTGTGTAAATTTTTCATCTAATATTTGTCAAACTTTGCTTGGTAAGCTAGTGAGTGATCAGTTTATTCCAAATTACAACCACATTTATTTTCTGATTATTACAATTTATTATTTTTAATGTAATAATTGTTGTTAGCTGATTAATTTATTTTATTTAATGAACATTCTAGTACGGCAAGCCATTATTAATACTGGGACAAATATTTTAGCCTTCACACCGAGTTAATTTTACTTGGTGGCGTGTGCATGAAACTTATTAACTTTTTCACTCAGTATTGTGAATGTTAGGTTGTTGTGATTAAGCTGACAAATTAATAAAACAATGTCTGCAGTTACTGCTAATAAATATTATTTTCTTTCTAAATAATATGTTTGCTTATGTTATAATATGTTAAAGTTGAAATTCTGTTTGAACTCTGAGTCTGCCATACGAAATTCACACTGTTTTTCCTGTCTAGAATTTCTAGATCAACGCAATTATTTTGTCCCTGCAATCATTGATATTTTATATTCAGATGGGACATGAAGCAAAAAAATAGGTTCTGCTTTTTTACCTCCAACTATCCCAACACTCTAACTAAAACTACCGAATTCGGTCTACGCGCACCGCTTATCGCATTCTAATAGTGTAATAGTAGGTATGCAGTAGTGCCTCTAATTGTAGCTCTATGTCCGCAATGTCATTTCCATTATGAGTTATTAAGGTTTGAAATATTTCTGGAAATATGACTATACATTTTTTTAAATAAAGACAATCATTCAAGATAAACTGACAATATTTGAACTCTCCCAAAAATGTAGCTTGCGCAATGATGTAACTTCTGGTGCTTAATATAAATATAAGTAATAGATTACAAAAGCAAATTATCAATAAATAATAATGTCTCTTATGTTTTTAGTAATCAGAAAACAAGGAGACTGGATCTTATAAAAATAGACAACATTCGAGCACATACAATATTAAAAAAGTGCTACATAAACTTGCTTAATTATATTCAAATGAGTGTATTTAACTGAGGTTAAATAATATCATAGCAATATTTGCGGCAAAATGAAGAATTACCTGCTGCCGAGTTCACAGGGGCCAATAAGGGCGGGGTCCACCATCTTGGAAGAGAAACCATTTGCATTTATTCTCTCAGCCAAAGAACAAGGATCGAGATGTGACCACTGCTTTGCCAAGTAAGTTATACTTAATTATAATAATACCGTACAAGAGTCTCAACTGCTCCCTGTAGTCTGACTGTAATTTACAGTGTTATTTTATGGTTAGATAATTTAATGTGTTTGCAATTTCGTAGTTTATTACCTAAATAATAATGTACCTACCTAATTATCTTAATAGTTGTATAAATGGATTGTGAGTAGGAATAAATGCATATCCAGAGATGTTTAAGGCAGATTTCCATTTTTAAAAATGACCATCTAATATTTATTTGAATTCTTCTGATACATATGGGTATTTTGTCACACTAAGGGAACTTATAACAAGATGTTGGGCGGTTAATTCATAGTACGTGTTGTACCTCGTATTTGCAATTCGTTCCAGTGAAAGACTATTCCGGTGTCGACCGGGTGTGAGACCTCTACTCAAAATACTTTTGTTAAATGTGAAACCGCGCAATAATCCCAATCCCAGCCGTCTGGAGCCACTTAAACTATGGCAACCCCAATTGGGGCATGTTGTGAGGCTGAACTTGGTGGGGAGGGGAAGGAGATGTGGAAGAGAAAGATGGGGGAGTACCTGGCTATTCAGATCTGGTCACCAAACACGGCTAAAGCCATTTCAAGCAATGTTTCAATTCTGAATGGTGGTCTTACACCAGTGGAAGATACTCCCAGTATCACGGGAGTATCTTCCACTCTGAAACATGTCATAAGTATACTATATATTATTTTAAATGAATAAATTGTGAAATAACACAAATTCGGCTTGCTACTGCTCGACCACGGAGGTGAAATCTTTTAGGCAGAGAGGAACGACCACCAAACGATTTGGTTTTGGCACACAGTCCTTGCTTCATTCACATTCATACATTCGTCATCGCATACATACCGTTCTGTTCTGGAGTCACCCGCTCCATCTAATTTGTGAAAAGCAGCAGTCCATAAGTACTTTATTCCTTTACTTGCAGAGGAAAGGTGCTCAAATGTTCTGGTTGCCAATATATCCATTACTGCGGCAGAAGCTGCCAGAAAGATGCCTGGCCCGAACACAAGGTATTGTAAAGCTGCACATCTTGATACAGGAATGCCCTAGTGAGATGTGCAGAGTATGTTTTTTATGTTAAAAACTGTTTTTTTTTAATAAAAAAAAAAAAAATTGTCATTGATGGTACAATACTAATTAATTAACATACTAATTCACTAAGTTAATATTCATTTGTGGTCAAAGTGCGCATCTCTTCCACTTGGTTTATTTTGTTTGTTTTAACATTTAGGCCCAGTTCTTTCACAGAAATTCAAATGTAACATTATCGTCAAATGACCATTCAGTGCCGTTTTGTTTTTGTTATTCGAGAGTTCCCCGATGTTAAACGCCGATTCTAGGTGTGTTTCAGCTTTCTATCAAATTGTAATAAGCTGACAAGCTTAACAACATGATATTTGTCCTCTTCTGCTGTTCACAAATTGTAATAAGCTGACAAGCTTTACAACACGATATCTGTCCTCTTCTGCTGATCACAAATTGTAATAAGCTGACAAGCTTTACAACATGATATCTGTCCTCTTCTGCTGATCACAAATTGTAATAAACTGACAAGCTTTACAACATGATATCTGTCCTCTTCTGCTGATCACAAATTGTAATAAGCTGACAAGCTTTACAACATGATATTTGTACTCTTCTGCTGATCACAATTTGTAATAAGCTGACAAGCTTTGCAGCATGATATCTGTCCTCTTCTGCTGATCACAAATTGTAATAAGCTGACAAGCTTAACAACATGATATTTGTCCTCTTCTGCTGTTCACAAATTGTAATAAGCTGACAAGCTTTACAACACGATATCTGTCCTCTTCTGCTGATCACAAATTGTAATAAGCTGACAAGCTTTACAACATGATATCTGTCCTCTTCTGCTGATCACAAATTGTAATAAGCTGACAAGCTTTACAACATGATATTTGTCCTCTTCTGCTGATCACAAATTGTAATAAGCTGACAAGCTTTACAGCATGATATCTGTCCTCTTCTGCTGATCACAAATTGTAATAAACTGACAAGCTTTACAACATGATATCTGTCCTCTTCTGCTGATCACAAATTGTAATAAGCTAACAAGCTTTACAACATGATATTTGTACTCTTCTGCTGATCACAATTTGTAATAAGCTGACAAGCTTTGCAGCATGATATTTGTCCTCTTCTGCTGATCACAAATTGTAATAAGCTGACAAGCTTAACAACATAATATTTGTCCTCTTCTGCTGATCACAAATTGTAATAAGCTGACAAGATTAACAGCATGATATTTGTCCTCTTCTGCTGATCACAAATTGTAATAAGCTGACAAGCTTAACAGCATGATATTTGTCCTCTTCTGCTGATCACAAATTGTAATAAGCTGACAAGCTTAACAACATGATATTTGTCCTCTTCTGCTGATCACAAATTGTAATAAGCTGACAAGATTAACAGCATGATATTTGTCCTCTTCTGCTGATCACAAATTGTAATAAGCTGACAAGCTTAACAGCATGATATTTGTCCTCTTCTGCTGATCACAAATTGTAATAAGCTGACAAGCTTAACAACATGATATTTGTCCTCTTCTGCTGATCACAAATTGTAATAAGCTGACAAGCTTAACAACATGATATTTGTCCTCTTCTGCTGATCACAAATTGTAATAAGCTGACAAGATTAACAGCATGATATTTGTCCTCTTCTGCTGATCACAAATTGTAATAAGCTGACAAGCTTAACAGCATGATATTTGTCCTCTTCTGCTGATCACAAATTGTAATAAGCTGACAAGCTTAACAACATGATATTTGTCCTCTTCTGCTGATCACAAATTGTAATAAGCTGACAAGCTTAACAACATGATATTTGTCCTCTTCTGCTGATCACAAATTGTAATAAGCTGACAAGATTAACAGCATGATATTTGTCCTCTTCTGCTGATCACAAATTGTAATAAGCTGACAAGCTTAACAGCATGATATTTGTCCTCTTCTGCTGATCACAAATTGTAATAAGCTGACAAGCTTAACAACATAATATTTGTCCTCTTCTGCTGATCACAAATTGTAATAAGCTGACAAGATTAACAGCATGATATTTGTCCTCTTCTGCTGATCACAAATTGTAATAAGCTGACAAGATTAACAGCATGATATTTGTCCTCTTCTGCTGATCACAAATTGTAATAAGCTGACAAGATTAACACCATGATATTTGTCCTCTTCTGCTGATCACAAATTGTAATAAGCTGACAAGCTTAACAACATGATATTTGTCCTCTTCTGCTGATCACAAATTGTAATAAGCTGACAAGATTAACAGCATGATATTTGTCCTCTTCTGCTGATCACAAATTGTAATAAGCTGACAAGCTTAACAGCATGATATTTGTCCTCTTCTGCTGATCACAAATTGTAATAAGCTGACAAGCTTAACAACATGATATTTGTCCTCTTCTGCTGATCACAAATTGTAATAAGCTGACAAGCTTAACAACATGATATTTGTCCTCTTCTGCTGATCACAAATTGTAATAAGCTGACAAGATTAACAGCATGATATTTGTCCTCTTCTGCTGATCACAAATTGTAATAAGCTGACAAGCTTTACAACATGATATCTGTCCTCTTCTGCTGATCACAAATTGTAATAAACTGACAAGCTTTACAACATGATATCTGTCCTCTTCTGCTGATCACAAATTGTAATAAGCTGACAAGCTTTACAACATGATATTTGTACTCTTCTGCTGATCACAATTTGTAATAAGCTGACAAGCTTTGCAGCATGATATCTGTCCTCTTCTGCTGATCACAAATTGTAATAAGCTGACAAGCTTAACAACATGATATTTGTCCTCTTCTGCTGTTCACAAATTGTAATAAGCTGACAAGCTTTACAACACGATATCTGTCCTCTTCTGCTGATCACAAATTGTAATAAGCTGACAAGCTTTACAACATGATATCTGTCCTCTTCTGCTGATCACAAATTGTAATAAGCTGACAAGCTTTACAACATGATATTTGTCCTCTTCTGCTGATCACAAATTGTAATAAGCTGACAAGCTTTACAGCATGATATCTGTCCTCTTCTGCTGATCACAAATTGTAATAAACTGACAAGCTTTACAACATGATATCTGTCCTCTTCTGCTGATCACAAATTGTAATAAGCTGACAAGCTTTACAACATCATATTTGTCCTCTTCTGCTGATCACAAATTGTAATAAGCTGACAAGCTTAACAACATGATATTTGTCGTCTTCTGCTGATCACAAATTGTAATAAGCTGACAAGATTAACAGCATGATATTTGTCCTCTTCTGCTGATCACAAATTGTAATAAGCTGACAAGCTTAACAGCATGATATTTGTCCTCTTCTGCTGATCACAAATTGTAATAAGCTGACAAGCTTAACAACATAATATTTGTCCTCTTCTGCTGATCACAAATTGTAATAAGCTGACAAGATTAACAGCATGATATTTGTCCTCTTCTGCTGATCACAAATTGTAATAAGCTGACAAGCTTAACAGCATGATATTTGTCCTCTTCTGCTGATCACAAATTGTAATAAGCTGACAAGCTTAACAACATGATATTTGTCCTCTTCTGCTGATCACAAATTGTAATAAGCTGACAAGATTAACAGCATGATATTTGTCCTCTTCTGCTGATCACAAATTGTAATAAGCTGACAAGCTTAACAGCATGATATTTGTCCTCTTCTGCTGATCACAAATTGTAATAAGCTGACAAGCTTAACAACATGATATTTGTCCTCTTCTGCTGATCACAAATTGTAATAAGCTGACAAGCTTAACAACATGATATTTGTCCTCTTCTGCTGATCACAAATTGTAATAAGCTGACAAGATTAACAGCATGATATTTGTCCTCTTCTGCTGATCACAAATTGTAATAAGCTGACAAGCTTAACAGCATGATATTTGTCCTCTTCTGCTGATCACAAATTGTAATAAGCTGACAAGCTTAACAACATGATATTTGTCCTCTTCTGCTGATCACAAATTGTAATAAGCTGACAAGCTTAACAACATGATATTTGTCCTCTTCTGCTGATCACAAATTGTAATAAGCTGACAAGATTAACAGCATGATATTTGTCCTCTTCTGCTGATCACAAATTGTAATAAGCTGACAAGCTTAACAGCATGATATTTGTCCTCTTCTGCTGATCACAAATTGTAATAAGCTGACAAGCTTAACAACATAATATTTGTCCTCTTCTGCTGATCACAAATTGTAATAAGCTGACAAGATTAACAGCATGATATTTGTCCTCTTCTGCTGATCACAAATTGTAATAAGCTGACAAGATTAACAGCATGATATTTGTCCTCTTCTGCTGATCACAAATTGTAATAAGCTGACAAGATTAACAGCATGATATTTGTCCTCTTCTGCTGATCACAAATTGTAATAAGCTGACAAGCTTAACAACATGATATTTGTCCTCTTCTGCTGATCACAAATTGTAATAAGCTGACAAGATTAACAGCATGATATTTGTCCTCTTCTGCTGATCACAAATTGTAATAAGCTGACAAGCTTAACAGCATGATATTTGTCCTCTTCTGCTGATCACAAATTGTAATAAGCTGACAAGCTTAACAACATGATATTTGTCCTCTTCTGCTGATCACAAATTGTAATAAGCTGACAAGCTTAACAACATGATATTTGTCCTCTTCTGCTGATCACAAATTGTAATAAGCTGACAAGATTAACAGCATGATATTTGTCCTCTTCTGCTGATCACAAATTGTAATAAGCTGACAAGCTTTACAACATGATATCTGTCCTCTTCTGCTGATCACAAATTGTAATAAACTGACAAGCTTTACAACATGATATCTGTCCTCTTCTGCTGATCACAAATTGTAATAAGCTGACAAGCTTTACAACATGATATTTGTACTCTTCTGCTGATCACAATTTGTAATAAGCTGACAAGCTTTGCAGCATGATATCTGTCCTCTTCTGCTGATCACAAATTGTAATAAGCTGACAAGCTTAACAACATGATATTTGTCCTCTTCTGCTGTTCACAAATTGTAATAAGCTGACAAGCTTTACAACACGATATCTGTCCTCTTCTGCTGATCACAAATTGTAATAAGCTGACAAGCTTTACAACATGATATCTGTCCTCTTCTGCTGATCACAAATTGTAATAAGCTGACAAGCTTTACAACATGATATTTGTCCTCTTCTGCTGATCACAAATTGTAATAAGCTGACAAGCTTTACAGCATGATATCTGTCCTCTTCTGCTGATCACAAATTGTAATAAACTGACAAGCTTTACAACATGATATCTGTCCTCTTCTGCTGATCACAAATTGTAATAAGCTAACAAGCTTTACAACATGATATTTGTACTCTTCTGCTGATCACAATTTGTAATAAGCTGACAAGCTTTGCAGCATGATATCTGTCCTCTTCTGCTGATCACAAATTGTAATAAGCTGACAAGCTTTACAACGTGATATTTGTCCTCTTCTGCTGATCACAAATTGTAATAAGCTGACAAGCTTTACAACATCATATTTGTCCTCTTCTGCTGATCACAAATTGTAATAAGCTGACAAGCTTAACAACATGATATTTGTCGTCTTCTGCTGATCACAAATTGTAATAAGCTGACAAGATTAACAGCATGATATTTGTCCTCTTCTGCTGATCACAAATTGTAATAAGCTGACAAGCTTAACAGCATGATATTTGTCCTCTTCTGCTGATCACAAATTGTAATAAGCTGACAAGCTTAACAACATAATATTTGTCCTCTTCTGCTGATCACAAATTGTAATAAGCTGACAAGATTAACAGCATGATATTTGTCCTCTTCTGCTGATCACAAATTGTAATAAGCTGACAAGCTTAACAGCATGATATTTGTCCTCTTCTGCTGATCACAAATTGTAATAAGCTGACAAGCTTAACAACATGATATTTGTCCTCTTCTGCTGATCACAAATTGTAATAAGCTGACAAGATTAACAGCATGATATTTGTCCTCTTCTGCTGATCACAAATTTTAATAAGCTGACAAGCTTAACAGCATGATATTTGTCCTCTTCTGCTGATCACAAATTGTAATAAGCTGACAAGCTTAACAACATGATATTTGTCCTCTTCTGCTGATCACAAATTGTAATAAGCTGACAAGCTTAACAACATGATATTTGTCCTCTTCTGCTGATCACAAATTGTAATAAGCTGACAAGATTAACAGCATGATATTTGTCCTCTTCTGCTGATCACAAATTGTAATAAGCTGACAAGCTTAACAGCATGATATTTGTCCTCTTCTGCTGATCACAAATTGTAATAAGCTGACAAGCTTAACAACATGATATTTGTCCTCTTCTGCTGATCACAAATTGTAATAAGCTGACAAGCTTAACAACATGATATTTGTCCTCTTCTGCTGATCACAAATTGTAATAAGCTGACAAGATTAACAGCATGATATTTGTCCTCTTCTGCTGATCACAAATTGTAATAAGCTGACAAGCTTAACAGCATGATATTTGTCCTCTTCTGCTGATCACAAATTGTAATAAGCTGACAAGCTTAACAACATAATATTTGTCCTCTTCTGCTGATCACAAATTGTAATAAGCTGACAAGATTAACAGCATGATATTTGTCCTCTTCTGCTGATCACAAATTGTAATAAGCTGACAAGATTAACAGCATGATATTTGTCCTCTTCTGCTGATCACAAATTGTAATAAGCTGACAAGATTAACAGCATGATATTTGTCCTCTTCTGCTGATCACAAATTGTAATAAGCTGACAAGCTTAACAACATGATATTTGTCCTCTTCTGCTGATCACAAATTGTAATAAGCTGACAAGATTAACAGCATGATATTTGTCCTCTTCTGCTGATCACAAATTGTAATAAGCTGACAAGCTTAACAGCATGATATTTGTCCTCTTCTGCTGATCACAAATTGTAATAAGCTGACAAGCTTAACAACATGATATTTGTCCTCTTCTGCTGATCACAAATTGTAATAAGCTGACAAGCTTAACAACATGATATTTGTCCTCTTCTGCTGATCACAAATTGTAATAAGCTGACAAGATTAACAGCATGATATTTGTCCTCTTCTGCTGATCACAAATTGTAATAAGCTGACAAGCTTAACAGCATGATATTTGTCCTCTTCTGCTGATCACAAATTGTAAAAAGCTGACAAGCTTAACAACATGATATTTGTCCTCTTCTGCTGATCACAAATTGTAATAAGCTGACAAGCTTAACAACATGATATTTGTCCTCTTCTGCTGATCACAAATTGTAATAAGCTGACAAGCTTAACAGCATGATATTTGTCCTCTTCTGCTGATCACAAATTGTAATAAGCTGACAAGCTTAACAACATGATATTTGTCCTCTTCTGCTGATCACAAATTGTAATAAGCTGACAAGATTAACAGCATGATATTTGTCCTCTTCTGCTGATCACAAATTGTAATAAGCTGACAAGCTTAACAGCATGATATTTGTCCTCTTCTGCTGATCACAAATTGTAATAAGCTGACAAGCTTAACAACATGATATTTGTCCTCTTCTGCTGATCACAAATTGTAATAAGCTGACAAGCTTAACAGCATGATATTTGTCCTCTTCTGCTGATCACAAATTGTAATAAGCTGACAAGCTTAACAACATGATATTTGTCCTCTTCTGCTGATCACAAATTGTAATAAGCTGACAAGCTTAACAACATGATATTTGTCCTCTTCTGCTGATCACAAATTGTAATAAGCTGACAAGATTAACAGCATGATATTTGTCCTCTTCTGCTGATCACAAATTGTAATAAGCTGACAAGCTTAACAACATGATATTTGTCCTCTTCTGCTGATCACAAATTGTAATAAGCTGACAAGCTTAACAACATGATATTTGTCCTCTTCTGCTGATCACAAATTGTAATAAGCTGACAAGCTTAACAACATGATATTTGTCCTCTTCTGCTGATCACAAATTGTAATAAGCTGACAAGCTTAACAGCATGATATTTGTCCTCTTCTGCTGATCACAAATTGTAATAAGCTGACAAGCTTAACAACATGATATTTGTCCTCTTCTGCTGATCACAAATTGTAATAAGCTGACAAGCTTAACAACATGATATTTGTCCTCTTCTGCTGATCACAAATTGTAATAAGCTGACAAGATTAACAGCATGATATTTGTCCTCTTCTGCTGATCACAAATTGTAATAAGCTGACAAGCTTAACAACATGATATTTGTCCTCTTCTGCTGATCACAAATTGTAATAAGCTGACAAGCTTAACAGCATGATAGTTGTCCTCTTCTGCTGTTCACTATTTATTCAAAAGCTTAAACGGACTTAGAATCTGCATTTAACGAGAACCTTTTAACTATCAAAAAAAGAAAATGACGCTGAATTGTCATATGATGACAATGTTACATTTGAATTTCTGTGAAACAACCCAACCACAAATTACTTCCTCGATAATATGTTACCTTCTACATCTACATCTCGTTTTGGAAAGTACCGTCAATTTCTAAACACCGTGTAAACATAGTATAAAAATATGCTCTTGAACCAGTGTTTTTAAAGTTACATCCTCTTGCCTTTGAACCATCTCGGTGATGCTATTTAAACAATTAATCCTTTTATTCTACATTTATTTTTCCAACTGTGAATGGCAACTAGTTGTTGTAAGTGAATAAACCGGTAATTAGCTGCATTAAATGCTTTTTATGTTGTATGACATGTTGTTTCCACCATCAGGCGGAGTGCAACGGCTACCGCAAGGTGCTCCCCAGGGTGCCCCCGGATGCGGCCCGCCTCATGGCCCGCCTCATCAGGAAGCTGGCCAGCGGGGGCGCTCACCAGCGGGGCCATTACACCAACACCTCCTTCCGCGTCTGGAAGGACCTTATGTCACGTGAGTGGGTGTCTTCTATGAATGCCTTAGTCAACTTCACACTGGCCAGAAAATCACCAATTACATTTCGAGGGCTTAAATCATACACCGTTATCTACGAAAAACATACAAATAATTGTAGACATTAGTCAAATAACATTATCTACAAATAAAAACATACCAATAATTTGAGTGTTTAAAGTCAAACAAAGTTATCTACAAAAAGTCATTCCAATAATTTAGTATTGGCGTAGATAATGTTATTTTACTGTAAGACCTATCTAGTTTTCGAGCCTGTTCGCTCTGTGGATAAAAGTTTTGTGTGGAAATCAAAATTAAAGGCTGCTTTTTAATGAAACGGAGACAGATTTGAAGTTGGGGAAACGAAGTTTGGACAGTTATTCATGATAAAACTGCTTTTTTAAAGTTGCATAATTTTTCGATTCAACGTTTTTTTAAATATGAACCCACACTAGAGTCCCAAATGTTCCCAACTGTCTGGAGCCAGTGAGACTATGGCATCCCCAATTGGGGTATGTTGTGAAGCTTAAGATAGCGGGGAGGGGAAGGAGATGGGTAGAGGAAGGTGAGGAAGTATCTGGCTATTCAGATCCGGTCACCAAACACGGCCAAAGCCATTTCAAGCACGTTTCAGTTCTTGAACAGGGCGATATTATGCTACATATTATTTTAAATTAATAAATTGTGAAATAACACAAATTACTCGGCCTACGCCGGGATTTGAACCAGCGACCTCCAGCTCGCTAACTGAGAGCCTTACCCCTCGACTACGGAGGTCGTCAATGGATGATTTCTTTTGTTTGTTTTAACATATTTGTGGTTTGTACCAATCATTCAAACGGTCGCAGCGCTCTTAACCTTCTAAATAACATTGAACCCTCCCCAAATATTATTAATTGTTTTTCAAGCGATTATCAGTTTGATATGAACAATGTGTATTTCAGATTATCATGAGCTGAAGGTGGACAACCGCAGGATGGAACACTTCACCTCTCTGTGTGCGGTGCTCTTCCAGTTCCTGACCGACATCTCTCTGCCCAACTCTGTGGAGCTGATGGGCATCTACGGAAGAGTAAGATTACTTCACATATCTGCCACATCATCATTTTTACATTTAACCTTTGGACCGCGTTAATTACTTCCAGATTTTTGATTACTTAACTATGTCACAATTTATCCTGAAAATAGAGCTGTCCGATAGAACTAAAAGATTATGATGTACAAAATGGAATCAAATCCATGGGTAAAAACCTCTTGGGATACTTACACAAGTAGTTCTGTGAACAGTAGATCCCTTGCCTCCAAAAATTATGTTTCTAATTTTCTCTTATTTAATTAATCAACACCAAAATTTCTTCTGAAATCATAAGATTTGTAAGTGGGTACTTAAATACCTACCGTAGTATTTTATGAAACTCTATGAATTAAAAAACTTGTTTTATTTTTTTTATTTCAAAAAAGGAATTATACAATTTATCCAAAAAATATCTCAATGACAATTTTTTTTTTTTAATTTTTTCAGTCAGGTAGGTTCCATAATATGTATTGAAAAAATGCTAAAGTCCAATATGTCACATTTGAAAACAGAATATTTACTGAACCATAGTCAATATTAGCCACCTTTTCAAAATGAGGCTTGCTTGAATAATAAACTGAATGCAGCAGATTTTCGAAAATGGAAACAGAACACACAAAATAAATTTCATATAAATTTATAAAACAGGACTTCGCTACGCTTAGTCAAGAAGCAAATCCATCTTTCTTTTTGACAGTTCTCTGAATACACCTGTGCTTCCAGATGTGCGTGAACGGCTTCTCCATCCTGGACCCTGAGATGCTCTCCATCGGCACGGGCATCTACCTGGGTGCCTCCGTGGTGGACCACAGCTGCGACCCCAACGCAGTAGCTGTGTTCGACGGCACCACCATCAACATCCGAACCCTCAAGGACATGCCCACCCTCGACTGGACCAAGGTGAGATACTCATTTCTGTTTCCTAGCCAAAAGGATGTGAGTGACATATCGCTACTTTTCAGGAAAGAGAAAACAGTGTTACATTTGTGTTACACTGCTTTGTGAAAAAATATGAAGCTCATATTTTCACGATCATTAACCTTTACATATCTGGAGATAAAAATCACGCATTACCCTAATGGGGGCCACTAAGGTCCCCCATGTATCGCCCCCACATACCCCCATGTATCCAGTAAAACTCAGATATTAGTTACCACCTACCGTTTTAACTGGACATCGCCCATCTTCGCCCAGCAGTCAATCATTAAGTAACAACCGGTCGGTGGATAAGTCGACATCGCGGTCGGGTCCCACCCAGGCGTACTGTGTTCAATTCCTCGGCTGACTAAGACCTTCACCACAGCACAAGCAACATTATCTGCTTAATGTGGTGGTAGTATGAGATTTTAAAATTTTGTCAAGTTATTCGTAACCCGGAAATGTTTGTCTTTCTTTTTAAAAAAGAAAATCAATGCAAAACAGATATTAAAACTCAAATTCAACTCTTTCCAGTACTCGCGGCTTTTTTGCAGTGAGAATTTTTTTTATAAGTAATAGAGATCTGGGAGAGGGAGGGGAGAGTAATTTCATCAGAATTGATTAGATACTATTTAATATCTTAAAAATAGTAACCGGATAAACTTATTTTTTGAAATGAAAATCGATTACTGAATAGTTTTTCTAGGATTTCCTAGAATATAGAGAATGTGATTTAAAAAAATCATTGGATGGGTTGTTTCCCAGAATTTGAATGATTCATCAAAACTCGATGTTAACTTTCAAGTTCTGTGAGGGTTCTATTATTATATCATTATTGGCCAGTTGTTTCAAAAATTGAAATAACCACAGAATCCACTTTGAAATTTGATGGATTCATCAAATTCCGTGAAATAACCCGGGCCTAGATGATGATAATAATAATAAGTGTTTTATTATCTTCCTTTTATGTTATTTTTGTAACAAATAGATAATAATAATATATTGTTATTTTATATAGTGCCATTTTTGTTTTTGGGTGCTGATATAATGATATCCTCACTGGGATCTCCCGTGTTGAGGATTTCATTTACATATTATTAAAATTTAGTAGTATGGATAATATAAATATATTAAATAGTGTTTTTTCTGAAATAATTATAAATATTTTACATCGTGTTTTTTTTGTTCAGTTGAGAGATATTCAGATATTGCACAAAACTCTTGTAGGGGAGATTTGTATTACCCTTCTCCGGTGTGGGATGATTAAATTGATGATCACTGCCTTGATTGATGATCTTTTTTTTATTAAATAGTTCTCGATAATCGACGACTCTTGACCCTCAGTGACCCTAATAGTGCTTCATAGTCAAGTTAAAGAAGGTGACTGAAATACGTATGATAAGTTATAAACACGTGGTGAGTTAGATCTATTTAAGACCCATTCTTATATTGTAAAACTGTAGACTATCATATTAAAAGCTCCCTTTTTTGAAAAAAAATTATAATGATTGTTTAGGGCCGTGCCTTGCACACGAATATTACAACAGTCCTCTTGTGAACATGTGTAAATGAAAAAGCATCAAAACGTCATGCGTTTAAAGAGGTAACTATGTATTTGAAATTGTTTTCCAGATTTTCATTTCCTACATAGACTTGCTCAACACCCCCTTTGAGCGGCAAACGGAGCTTCAGATGACCTACTATTTCCTCTGCCAGTGCTCCGTGTGCTTGGGTAAGTTCCCAATGCAATAGAACACCCCTTATGATCATTTTTGTTGTATCTCCGTTTTCTCACAAACTCTCTTATTAAATTAAACTCCGGCTCAACAAAAACACTTCAAATGTGATAGAATGACAATGACCCCTTATATCCTAATTAGCAGATGGTTGAAATAATGTGGGCCCTAACCTTGAGGTTCCCACCTTATTTATTATCCACACGGTCTCGACAGCTAACGCTATCTATGGGTAACCTAATAAACTAATATCTATTGCCGTCAATGGGTGAGCTCTTTCACTAATATCAAGGATGTTACAATTTGATACACTGTTTCATGTAATCTTTTCATCGATTATCTAACTTACCTTTCTACTGTGTTCTAGACCCCCATCAAATATCCCTCATGCACGCTGCTCAATGCCCCAACAAAGGGTGCGACTATCCCGTCCAAATTCCTTGGAGAGAAGACATCAAAATCGTTATACGCGAAGATGAAAACAAATCTGAAAGTATCGGTGAAACATCCCAGATAAAAGACAAAGACAATATTCAAAATGGAGGAAACAACCATAGAGAAAGTACATTTAATGAACCAGAGACAAACGGAGGACCAAAGACAAATGATGTCACAAATACAAGGAGCTTAACAAACGGTTGTGATAATATTAGCAGTGTTGATGATACATCATTAAGTAATGGATTCGGAGCGTTGTCAGTAAAAGAGAATGGATTTTCTAACGGAGATCATATTAATGATTTTGCACTAGAGTGCCCAAAATGCAAGCAGGAAATTACTAAAGAATTTGTTAATAAGTTCAAGGATGTTATGGACTTTACGCACCTGCATCTGCAGAATATGAGAGATAAATCTATATCTTGTATCCTTTTTAAATTTTCAAATGTATTTATATATTAGTTTAGTCGACAGATTACAAAATGGAATGAAAAGAAAATTGTAGCCTTCCAGGGGTACCACCTGCTGAGGCCACATTGTACATTGTGTTGTTATAATGTAAACATCAATAATTGAAGTAACAATGCCATCTGTTACTTCAATTGGCTTTTGTGTATCTTTTACGCTGCAAAATTGTTTTACCAACAACTTCACTGCCAAAAACTATGGTGGTTTATTTCGTTATTTATGGCATGCAAGAATCATGAGCATCCATGCTAAAATGAACGAAAATCATCACTTTGACAGATATCAGCCGTTGGTGAGTTTGTTTATTTCGTATTGTTTTGAATTTGTAATTGAACCGGTTTGCTTACAAATGTTAAAATGTCAAGTAGCAGTCGAGTGCTAACGAAAAAGTTAAATTTAAAGAGTCACAGAAGTGGTGAAAGCTGCCGTTGTAATGCCCCAATTACACCTGCCGAGTCCTCGGCCGAGACAGTGCATTCGGTTGAGTGCTCGGCTGATGTGATCAGTAAAGCCAGTATTCGGCCTGGTAGCGGACGAGTGATTCAAGCGAGACAGTGGATAGAAGCAAGGCGTAATGACTCGGTCGAGTAAGAACTCTCTCCAGCTGCATACTCAACTCGGCGCTTCACTCACTCTCCTCTCGGTCAGTGCCATCAGCCAATTCAGTCAGTTAAAGAAAAAAAATCAAAATTTAAGAATTAGGAATTTGTTGTTGTAAAATTCTCTTAATTTTTTCTTCTTCCGCCACTGAGAAACCATGTTAACAGCACTCTCTAATAAGCTAATCTCCTTCAACTGACTCGCCCACTGTCTCTTCTACATGTGTTCTCCTCTACTCTCCAATAAGTTGCTTGGGAGGTGTTATTCGGCCTTAACCCATTGGATTCCGAATTGTTTTATATAATGTTAATTTCATACCAACATTTTTAAATCTGCAGTGGTGTACTAAATCTTATATAACTAACACTATGTTTAAAAGTAATATATATTTTTTTAATTTACTTTTTTGATCAAGTTATGTAAAAAATATATTTTCAGTATAAAAAAAATTATAACAATTTGAGGAAATGTAGATATAGAAATAACTCTTTTTTTAAAGTTGAACATTGCTCAAATTTACATTATCATTTATCATTGCCCACACTTGCCAAATTTACATTTTTATTTATCATTGCCCACACTTGCCAAATTTAGATTATTATTTATCATTGCCCACACTTGCCAAAACTACGAAATGAATACTTGTTTATCTATAGAGCGATTAGCATTTAAAATTTGAAATCCAGATGTTACCTGTATGTCCGTTTTTCGTTTTTAAGCCTACATACTTCAGACCTGCCGTGCCGGCGTGGTTTGAGTTTAAGACATAGATAGCGATACACCATCGTTTGATGCCAATGGGTTAAGTATTTGAAATTTTGAAAAAATAGAACAGTTGCAAAGAAGAAAAGTTGCAAAATAGAAGATATACATACATATATGTATAAGGAAGTGAAGGGATAACTTAACCTAATCTATCATTTGGTCATATTCTATTTTGTGCTTGTTCTCTTGTTATTCGGTTACTGGTTAATACAGTTCCCCTGTGGTTGCGCACAGAATAGATAGATGGGGGTCCTGTGAGGTATCACCTCCTTTTATAAGTTGGATTGCTTCCTTAACTGGCTTGTTCAGATGTGGACGTCTGCCGCGCCTGCTTGGCGAAGCAGGAGGGGGTGCTGCACCCGCTGTCCCTGTTCCATGTGCAGACCCTGGATCTGGCCATGGACGGCTGTCTGCAGTACGAGTTCTGGGACCAGGCCATGATGTACGCCGGCCTGCTGCTGCCAGGCTTCAAGTAAGTCCATACAACAAGAATTATACGAGGGGGCGTCATTAAGTTGGCGGAATGGGTAGGTAGGTGCTTAGTGTTGTTGTCCCTGAATTAGGTACTAATTGAGGAATTCATTATTAGTATAAATACCGGGTTTTATCATAATTAGGTCATTAGTCTTTGAGCTATTGTCGACCAAACAAGTCAATCAAGGGGAGAATTGTGAATATGGAGAAAATTGAGTTCCGCGCTGTTATAAAATTCCTTACCAAGCAAGGAAAATCCGTTCAGATCATACTGGAAGAGATGTCATCCATTTACGGGGACTCTTGTCCAAGTAAAACTACGGTTTATAAGTGGCATACCCTCTTTAAACAAGGCAGGGAGTCGCTTGAAGACGACCCACGGCCAGGAAGGCCTATCGAGGTGACCACTCCGGAAATTATTCAAAAAGTCGAAATATTAATAATAGAAGATGCCCGACTAAAGAAGAAACAGCTCGCAGAAATGGTTGGAGTATCAGATACAACCATTTTCAAAATTCTTCACGGCCATCTTGGCATGACTAAAGTCAGCGCAAGATGGGTGCCAAGAATGCTCACGCCGCCTCAAAAACAACAGCGCGTGGAGTGTTCTCGTGCAGTTTTGGACCTCTGTAGGGAATACAAAGATGGAGTGTTGGATCAAATTGTTACTGGTGATGAAACTTGGGTTCATCATTATGAACCTGAGTCTAAACAGGACTCTATGCAGTGGCACAAGAAAGGCACACCACCACCCAAGAAGTTTAAGGTGTCACAATTGGCTGGGAAAATCATGGCGACAGTCTTTTGGGACTCAGAAGGAATCCTGTTGATCGATTACAAAGATAAAGATGTTTCCATAACCGGAGTTTACTACGCTTTAATTCTAGAGCAATTAAAGGAAGCCATCAAGGAGAAAAGAAGGGGAAAATTGACCAAAGGTGTCCTCCTTCTGCACGACAGCGTGCCTGTTCACAAGGGCCGTGTTGCGATGGCTGCCCTGCAGAAGATGGGCTTCGAAATTTGGCCACATCCACCCTACAGTCCTGACCTGGTTCCCAGTGATTATTACCTTTTTCCAAACTTGAAAAAACAACTTTGTGGGAAAAAGTTTTCAAGTGATGAAGAAGTGAAGGATGCTGTTTCCGCATATTTTTTAGACAAAGACAAATCTTTTTTTTTTGAGTGTATACATAAGTTAATTGAAAGATCCGAAAAATGTATTAGGGTAGCTGATGAATATATTAAAAGGAAAAATAAATTAGGATTTTTATTTCCACTCCTTATGCCCCAATCCGCGAACTTAAAAATGTTCTCTCGTATGTAATTCATCTACGTTAAAAAAGGTTAACTTATACGTCCTTAACAAATATACTCGTGGGAGATTTCATGCACTATTTTGTACTCCAAAGCGATAACTTCCGCTTATTAGAATACACCAATGAAAACAGCGATGCTTTGTTGACTGTTGACATTTTTAACGCCGCCTACAGACAGTTTATAGACTGTCTTTGGCCGCATGTCACTAAATAGCTGTGTAGCTGTCCCTATGATTCTTGTGTATTTCTGCTTTGTTGTGTTTTCCTATCAACCTTTTCCAATTATGTTTAATCATATCACAAAACTTACTAAAACTACTTGTACTTTTTTGCCCTACACTTGTAATCTCTTTAACCCTTAAATCCTCGGAAGGACATTACTAGCCTTCCATTAATTAATCCATTATAGCACAAACATTAATTAATCCATTATGGCACAAACATCATATTCCATTATAGCCTCTGAAGGTCAGATCTGACCGGGGCGTCCATACATTATAAAAGTATTTTTATCTTTTTTCTATAAAGTTTAAATATGTGATTTGTTCGTCGTTGGAAACATAAATAATTATTGTTCTCAGTTTGTCTCAAACATTTATACATGATTCAATGGATAAAATCCAAAAAATGTATGTACAAGTGTATGATTACAAATTGATGGAATTTTTTCATTGAGGTTTGAAAGTTAAAAAATTATTTATTTTTTTTTATTATATAAAAATATTATTACGTATAAACGGTATAAAAAGTGAAGTGACAGTTTTCTTACTAAAATCTTACCTTACACATCAAAAAGGAGTGTGTTTTCTAAATAACGCATTCTTTCAAAATTATGAACATTTCAAATTATAATGTCCCGTCAGTTTTTTTGCTAACATTTTCATGTATGATATTAAATTTTAATTTTATCAGTGTTTATTTCAAATACAAACTTTGCAAAGATAATTTTATCTAGTTTCCAAAATTAATTTTATTTTTATGACAACTTCAAAAACAAGAAATATATAGCACATTTGAGATACCTCGGGAGCCATCTGAAATTCCATGAAATTTCACCGTATCGTTGGGACTTGCAGGTAAAAATGTTTTAAATCCGGATTTAGGAAAAGGATTAAATTAGTCTTATTGAGACCATGATAAATAATAATATATTATTTGTGAAAGTAGATTCATCGACCCAACCATCACTTACATTCATTTTGCACACTTGATTTTCAAAAAAAGGGGAAGGTCACGAAAACCACTCCCATTCCCATTTCCCACCCAAGATAATTTCAGGATTGAAACATTGCTTGAAATGGCTTTAACCAAGTTTGGTGTTCCTCCCCAATACCTTCAGCCTCAAAATATACCCCGATTGGGGATGCCATAGTGTCACTGGTTCCAGAAGGTTGGGAGCAGATATTGAGACTCTAGTGCGGTATTCACATTTAAAATAAAAGCTAGTCCAGCTCAGCACAGGACCCCCCAGTGAAGAGGCCGAAGAAGATAAATAAATTGTAATTTCAACTGTTCTCCTCAAACGTCTTTATACTTTTCTACACCATATTTTGTATCTTCGCTCGTTCAATTATATAGTCTCTAATAAATAAACAAAATTATTTGCAGAAATTTCTACGGAGATCTGCATCCCATGTACGGGCTACTTTTGGTAAAGCTGGGCAAACTGCAGCTGTACGCAGAGAAGCCGACCGAGGCTCTGGTGTCCCTTAACGCCGCGGCCGCCGTGCTGAAGGTCACTCATGGCTCCCAGCACCCGCTGTGGAGGGACAGCCTCACTCCGCTCATGAGGCAGGCTGAGGCAGAGACCAGCGCCGTCATGCACTTTTAGGTTATGTCACACAATATGGACCACTTTAGTTTTATGACGCGGTCTAAATTTGTCAACTCGAATGATTGCGTATGTTTTTTCTTCTTCTTGTTATGAAAAATATAGAGAAAAAAACCTGTCTTCACAGGGTGTAACAGCACGTAAGCGAAGGATTTTAACCAGCGATTGCTCTCTGATGATGCGACAGGATCACGTGATACGCGTTTGCTCTTCTCTCTTACCGTGCTGCTGAAACGGGATGGAGTGCATATCACGTGACCCACTAAGCTGTACCCAATTATTCAGTTGCGTCGGGTGGCGAAAAAATGTTAATTGATAAAATAAAACAATTATTTTGTTTAAAACCACGATTTTTTATTAATTTATTGACCGACCGGTTTCGTTTAGCTCAAACATCATCAGGGTGCAAATTAATACTAGAAACGAGAAAGACATTGAAACTAGAAACAAGAAAGACGAAACCAGTCGGTCAATGAATTAATAAAAAATCGTGGTTTTAAACCAAAGGAAGTTTTATTTTATTAAATATGTCAAACCACAAAGTGATTGCTTTCTACAATAATAAATATTATTTGTTTTTAATTTAAAAAAAAAACAAATGACATCCACATTTTTTACTCCAAATATGTTCAGGAATCACTGTTTAACCCATCCCATCTAAAGTTATTTTGATTGAAACTGATTACAGCAACTGTATTAAATTTTGTCCTGAACAAAGTTGCTGTACTACATATAAACAACTATTTTTAGTAATAGATATTTAAAAATATTTATTTTTTGGTTTGACTGACGATTGAACCCTTCTTCCCAGGAACTGGCTCTTAACTGCTGTGAACTTTAAAAACAAATGGTTTTACTGAGGAACCTATATAACCTTCGTCAACCGCGCTTACTGAACCAAATGCCAATTGGGTGGTACCAAAGATATTAGAAGAACGAGATGTGCTATGAGCAGTTCATACTGTGTGGAATTGTTTTGCCCAGTGTCGCCGGTTTTTTTCACCAATACTACTGCACACCTTCGCTTACGCTAAGGACGTATCGTTTCAGTTGGCACTAATACATAGAACAGATTTCTGTGCGTACACGTCCCGATAGTATTCAAAGTACCCTAATTAGGTAGTACTCCGCCTACGGTCCGGCGGCCAACATAGCATATCTCGTTCTTCTAATATCTTTGGGTGGTACCAACATTTATTTCAAAGAAATGCGTATAAGTCCACATACGTATGCGTGATTGCAATCGGAATGCATTTTTATCGACAACGAGAGTTCATCTCAATCGGATGTCAAGAAATGGGTTAATTTCCACTACAAGATTTGACCCGGAGGTGTTAAAATTCTTTGGGTACGTGCTGTCACACCTGTATAATAATGTTAGGCGTAAATATTAATCTTTCCTATTTCAATGAGCTTATAAATGTTCTGTATACAATAATGCCAATGGAGGGAAAAATATTATATCATTACGTATGTTGTGTTTGTAATTCAATCAATATGTATATACATCTAACAATAATTCTGTCGCCTTATGCTATGTTATGTTATGTGATCGCCATTATTTGCTTCCAGTATTGCCACTGTAAAGTATTTTGCTTGTAGGGATATAATAGCTTCCTTATTTTGAATAACCCTTTTTCACATAAGGAGTCTTTTTAGTGCATTGCGTTGATGCTGTAATTTTTTGCTTCCTCTCTGAATACGGCTATGTATTACTCTAATCAAGGCTGTTTTGGCCAAAATTCGAGGCAGTAAAATGAAACGAGACAATTTTATTGATGCAGCTCGGTTGGCCTTTCTAACTCTTATTACTCTATTATCAGTTCTTATTATGTTCAGGTCTACCACATATACGGGATTGACAAACAAATGAAGATCACTTGTGCCAAATTTTTCAACTTAGAACACCCTACATTGTCACATCCGGACTTTACGGAGAGTTTTTAAAAATCAGATATAGACAGTGACCTTCCTCTTGTTTTGAAGGTCAAGTGTGCAAAATTTCACAATCTCAGAGTGAAACTGTGGATTTGTATTAAAATCAAAACCACGGTAGCTGCCAGCCATAGACACTCTTCTTTGAGTGTAGTTGGCCATATTTTTTGGATAATCCATTTAGGGCTGTTTAAAACAAGTTTTTCAAACAATTGTTTTTTATTGGAACACCTTTTCTTTTAATGACTTTTGAAAGTTATAATACTATATAATACTAATAAATGTAAACGAAACATGAAACAGAACAAGACACAGAAAAATAAAAAGATAACAGTCTCAACTGGGAATCGAACCCAGGATCATCTCTGTCTTACTACAGTAGAACCCCGTTAATTCGAACCCCGATAATTCGAAAAAACGCGTAATTCGAAATTTTCGCCAAAAAAATTTCCGCAGAAAAATTTTTTCATACAAAATTTTTTTTAATTCGAAATTCGTTAATTCGTAATTCGAAATTTATTTTTGTCCGCGCACGAAAATTTGTTCGTGTAATTCGAAAAAATTTGATTTTTGCGAAAATAAATCATAATATTTCGTAAATCTGAATCTAAAAGTCAGCCGTGGCGGTAAAACGCCGAAAAATGTATTTTTACGTGGTTATACATCGTCCTAATTAGTATTATTATTTTGTAAATCTGAATCGATTTACACTGGAATGTAATACTTTTTCAAATTTATTTCGAATATCCGAGTTTGAAGGGCCGAGAAAATACGTTTTACGCGGATATATGTCGTAGTTTTACGAGTTTACACCAAATATCTGTATTTAAAGGGTCGGCCGCGACGAAACTCGGCCGCGAAATTTCGATTTACGCGTAAATGTATCGTATATTTACGAATTTATTTCGAATATTTGAATTTAAATGGCCCGCTGCGACGGAAATCGGCCGCGAAATCTCTATTTACGCGTAAATATGTCGTATTTTTACGAATTTATTTCGAAAATCTGAATTTTAAAGGGCCCGCCGGAACGGAAATCGGACGCGAAATTTTAATTAGCGCGGAAATATATCGTATTTTTACTAACTTTACTTCGAATATCCGAGTTATAAAATACGGCGCGACGGAAATCGGCCGAAAAATTTCGATTCACGCCGAAATATGACATATTTTTACGAATTTACTTCAAATATTTGAACTTAAAAGGCCGACCGCGACGAAAAACTGCCGATAAAATTCGATTTACGTGGAAATATTTCATATTTTTACGAATTTACATCAAATATCTTAATTTAAAGGGTCGGCCGCGAAGGAAATCGGCCGCGCGTTCTCGATTTACACGGAAATATATCGTATTTTTGCGAATTTATTTCGAATATCTGCATTTAAAGAGCCGGCCGCGACGGAATACGGCCGCGAATTCTCGTTTAACGCGGAAATATATCGTATTTTTACGAATTTAAATTCATATATTTGAAATAAAAGGCCGGCCGCGACGGAAAATTACCGCGAAATCTCGATTCACGCGGAAATATATAGTATTTTTATGAATTTCTCAATTTAAAGGGTAGGCCGCGACCGAAATCGGCAACGAAATCTCGATTTACGCGTAAATATATAGCATTTTTACGAATTTATTGCGAATATCTGAATTTAAAGGGCCCGCCGCTACGGTAATCGGCCGCGAAAATAAAGAAATAATTGGTATTAATACGAATTTACTCCCAAAATACCACCCGGATTTGAAGAGGCGGCCGAGAAAATCGATTTTTGGCGTTTCTTTTTTTTTTTTTTTTTATAAAATTTCGAATTACGTGGGAATTCGTTAATTCGAAATTTGATTTTTGATGTCCCGTGGATTTCGAATTAACGAGGTTCTACTGTATCTTGGCTGACAACCCAGTAAGACAGATATCCTGGGTTCAATTCCCAGTTGGAACCATTATTTTTTATGGCTTTTTTATGTGAAACCGCACAACAGTCCCAACTGCTCCCAACCGTATGGAGACTATGACATCCCCAATGGAGGTATGTTATGAGGTGAAAGGTAGTGAGGAGGGAAAATAGATGAGGAAGAGGAAGGTGTTGAAGTACCTGACTATTCAGATATGGTCGCCAAACACGGCCAAAACCATTTCAAGAATGTTTCAATTCTGAATGGTGGTCTTACACCAGGGCGATACTGAGAGTATCTTCCACTCTGGAATATGCCGCAAGTTTACTATGTATATATTATTTCAAATGAGTATTTTGTGAAATAACAGTTCTCCTTGTAACGAACTCCAACTTGCCTTACCCAGAGACCACGGAGGTTTGTTCTGTTTCATTTAGATTTATTTGTATTATCTTCTTCTTCAATAATATATTTTTTACTAGGTAATTTATATTTTTTTTGGTTTAGGTTAGGTTAGGTTCTTAAAACAATATGTCGCTGATTCTTACAAACATCAAACTCTGATCCTGGTTTGGTAGTCGTGAAACTAATAAGTACCTAATTATTTTTATCATTGAATTTGTGTTGCCATTTTTCTTTCTTTGCTTAAACTATTCCATTTTTAAATTGTGCATTACTGTTTGAATTAAATATGTCATAACACTTTTTTCTCACTTCATTCTTCTGTTTACATTCTTTTGCCATTTTATTTACAATTTTGGTTATATTTTATTTTATAGCGCTTCATAGAATAAGATTAGTTAGTACGTAGTTACTATTGTTTTGTTGTGGTTTACACTGCATGTTATAAAATATTTATTTTCGAAGGGTCGGTTTAGAATTCACTCAAAATATATTGCCAGAGAAACATTACTAAAAATATGACTTTTTGCAAATTTATTTATATAAAGCTTGTCTAAAATGATAAACACTAAAATTGACAGTGATCGGTTTGCCATTGGCTAATGTTGCTATAGTTGATTAATATCACATTCGACCAGTTCCATTTTGTTTAAAAATGTTTGCTAGAACCAACGTGCTACGTGCTAGTGTCAACACCGACCCGATGCCGCACGGCAAAAGTCGAAAGCTACTTTTTCGTGTTCAGTCACCTGCGGCCTATCGAATCAACAATTTACATGGTCGCTTTTGAAAGTGCTGCGTCGCCGCATGACAAAAATCTGTTAGTGTAAATCCCGCATTGCGTTGTAAACACGCATTAGGTGCGTTTAAATAAAAGATGCTGTTTTCTGTGAGATCTAAGAGTGTAAGAAATGTTTAACCCCAATGATCTCCACTGAGCACCCGTATATAATATATATACCTATATAATTTTAAAAATGTTACAATGTTATAAATGTGGTTCATAATTAAGTGGGCAGTACTCGTTTTCCCTTTGTCATTTATTTCTTCCAGTCCCGAATTAATTTCATGAAAACTCGTAAAAAATAGATCGCATCAATCATTTCTCACTCCTCGTTTTACCGCATTCACCATTTAAAGCACGCCGTTTTTGTACTAAATATTTTGCTCGATCGATCATTTTTCGAAATGTGAACATACAAAACCATATTTCATAGATAAATGCTTAGTTTCAATTAATAATACTCATAAATAACGAGTGAAATTTTTGACTTTAGCTATTAGTCATCGTTATGTCCAATTATTTCGTTCGGCATCACCCAAGGTGGTGCGCATGTCCAATCTGTTTACTGTTTGGAAAATCTTTGAAACTAAAGACACTTAAAGTGTGAGTACTGCCACAGTGGTAAAGGGTGAAAAAAGACGACCCAGGAGGATGTTGTTTTGCGTCAGTCATGATGAACTGAAAAACGCGAGCCCCTCACACATTGGCAAATCGTTGAATACTATGTAGATTTCCGAGGCAGGTATGGATACCACCGCCCTGGGAACCAGTTATTGGATAACCAACTCCTCTGCCATATGTGGTTACCCATACGCACCCCAAGTGGTTCACTACGTTTGCAGACTTAGCAGGGGAGCCGTGGCAGGATTGGGAGACACTGGTTGTGGGAGACCCTTTGACCTCTCCAACAGGACCCATCGCTTTGCACTGCAGTGGGATAAAAGGATTCATAAGTCCGTCACTTAACCCATAAAATATTACGCAAACAAAAAGGCATGGATGACTATGAACATTATAAATTTGATTGTTTTTAAGAGACTCGAAGCAGCAATGGGCATAAAGCAATAAAATAATTTATTATTTGTAGGTAACTGTGCAACTCACCCAAGTGATACAACATTTGTATGAATGTAGCATTTGTTTATATTCCCGCATTTATTGTTTTCCCGCATTCATCGTTTTTTTCAATAGAACCCTTCAAAAACAATAGATAGAGATTTCACTGTACCTACTTACATATCTTATGATTTCACACGAAATTTTGGTTTTGATTTATTAAATGAGAGAAAATTAGAAACATGTTTTTTTGGAAGCGAGGTCTACTGTTCACAGAACTATTAGCTATGTCTCCTTGTACATGCTGACAACCTGTGAACATGTTGCTTTTTGAGTTGTATTGTGTTCGCATTGATGATTTTTATCCATGTAAGAAAAGAAAGATGATGTTTATAACCTAAGTAGAAGTTATTTGGTAAAATACTCATATTATAAAGTATGCAAAAAAACAATAAATTTTCGCCTTCATATTTCAGGTACCTATTTATAACGATTTCTATTCTAGATCAATAGTCATTGCGGATCAATTTTATAAATATTTACATTTATCTTACAGTGAGTGGTAACTTTGAAATATCTTAATATATTGAATCTATTTGCCAAAAATAATTAATCTTATTCAAATCTTTGTATTCTTAAAACATTTATCTTATCACTCTATAATAATATTATGCAATTAAGACTATTATGTACTACATATACACAAAATAAATACTATTTACTTCTCAAAAAGTGTTGTTTTTTTATTAATATAAATATTATTTGTCTCATTTTGCTGTCTTCCCATCTTGGCATAGTGGGAGATCAATGCTGCAAGTTCCTCCGAGCAGACTCCATTCAAATAACTATAAAACAGACTTAGCATACATTCATCGAAGATAGAGCTGGATCGATCGATCATTTTACAGGACCCAGATCACTCGACCCACTGGCGAAATGATTGGGTTCAGAGAACCCGCTCTTATTGGAAACATGGAAAAAATCGATGCGCATTGGGTGCACAACTCGCCGGCGCCCACTGTAAATCGATCTCGTACCCGTCGCACCCTAGACCCGAATATCAATCTTTAAGCCTAAGTCTATACGCATCAACGTTTATTTGGGGGTGGCCTAAGCAGATTATATGTTGAAGTGTCACACTATCTATAATCTTCCTCAGGAGAGGGGGTCAGATCAATTGGGGAACTGCCGCGGTATATCATTTCTTTGTATGGGATCTGTCACCTTGTCTTGACAATTGATTTGACCCCCTCTCCTGCCTCAAATATCGCCTGGCTAGCAAATCACGGCGTATCGTCGCCATGCCCACACTTATAACACGTCATCTGTCAGGTGTGACAAGTCTGTATGGGATTGCATGGCGAGCGATTTGGTGTTATATAAATGCATATAGCAAAATGTGTATCCACCGTTAATCTGGTACTTTCATCTGATGTAGGTAGGTAGTACCAAATACCTACCATCGCCACCAAGTACTGAATAAATTTAATTATTTGCCGCCGTCGTCTTGAAAGAACGAAACATGCTACATTAAGGATGGGTTGTTACATAGAATTCAAACATTTCTTCAAATTTCAAGTTCTGTTATTATATCAGTTCTTTCAAGTAACTGGCCTATAATGATATAATAATAGAACTTGAATAGAACTTTCACGGAACCTGAAAATGAATGTTGAAATTTGATGAATTGTTCAAATTCTATGAAACAAGCCATCGTAAGTTCCTCTAGCGGATAGAGTTTCCAGCCAATAGAAGTAAATACTGTCAATATTTTACTGGAGTTGGGCGTATGGGCCAAATGCGCTTAACCTTTAAAAGACGGGTAATATTTTGCACATATCTCAAAGCCAAATATAACATTGAAAATTATAATTGACAGGCATCTACAATGTCAACATTTTACTTAGGAATTTTCATGGACAGTATTGAAATGCGTTAAAAACTTGTAAAACCAGCTCTACACACTGCACATTGCAGTGCAACTGGAGGTAGTCATGATTTCACTGAACTGCTATTGTAGTTGGTCAGATCCTAATGGTTAAGAAGAACCTACTTAAGAAGTTTGCTTTTTTCGGTCCTTTGAATCAATTTGAAAAATGGCCCAATTTATCCCACATATAAGGTTTTCCCGGTTAAGAAGTCTTTCCACCGGTCCGTTGGAAAACTTCTTAAAAGAGATTCACTGAGTGAATGATGGCCTATTTTAGATTTCAGGTCAGATAACTACCATTTCCATCTTGTCCGTTCGAAAATGAGATTCAAAATGCCCAGTCTACAAACTTCATATATCTATGGTCGCTCACCACATGGCAACGGCGACCTCCGTGGTCTTATCAAGCTGGAGGTTGCGGGTTCAAATCCCGGCGTGCACAAGTAAATTTTATTTGTTTAATTTGTGTAATTTCACAAATTACGTATTTAGAATAATATATATTATATTTGAGGCACATTCCAGAATGGAAGATACTCTCAGTATCGCCCTGGTTTAGACCACAATTCAGAATTGAAAGATTGCTTGAAATGGCTTTGGCTGTGTTTGGTGACCAGATTTAAATAGCCAGGTACTTACCCACCTTTCTCTTCCCCATATTTTTCCTCTCCCCACTACATTCAGCCTCACAACATACCCCAATTGGCGATACCATAGTCTCACTGGCTCCGTACGGATGGAAGCAGTTGTGCAGTTTCACATAAAATAAAAATAAAATGTTTTTGAAAAAGTAGCCCGATCGCTCGTTGGTGGTTTGTGAACGGATTTACAATGAGAAGTTGGGCTCAAAGGGTAGTTCACAATTGACTCTGGACTAATCAGAAATGTTTGACCCTTCTGCAGTTAAGCAGGTTTGAGCAAGTTAATCGAGTATTTCAGAGGTCCAGCCGAGAGATTGTATGGTATCACTATTGGAAAATCTGATTGCTCTATACAGAAAGGATAATTTATTAAACCATTTTACAAAATATCTAGCGATCAACACGCCTCCAACTGCCCAGAAAATATAGTTGATCTGTACTTACTTCAAATTCAAGCATCTCAATACAGAAAATAATTCAATGTAGATTTTAGAATTAAGAAAAAAGCCAAAAATTATTGTTTCGTGATGTGTATGATTTTTTTTGGTACTATTGTGTCTATTGTCCACCACATTTTTTTAGGATTAGGTTTGAAAATTTGCAAAGTTGAAATGTTTTCTTAGTTTGCTAATAGATGTCTATTGTCTTTAGTGAAATCCTAACCTAACCCTAAAAACTATTTGTGGGTAGTAAAATAAAATACATTATCTCTGATTCTTTACGAAAAGAATTTATTTGAGAAAACTAGGTAGTTCTAAAATTAAAAAAAAACTTTTGAAAATATTTATCAATACATAGTTTTGTATTTTTAAAATAGGTAGGTTTTTAATTTATTTTTTTAATTAAAGTTAGCGAAGTGTGTAAATAAATCTATTCTCTACACTAAGGAACCGGTTTTCAGTTTGTATCACCTGGCAAGGTGACTGTTTTCAGTTTCAGGTATCGCCTGAATAATAAATAAAAAACGTTATTTTTAAAATATAGTTCCAGCTTTACCGCTAGAGCAAGTAAGCACTGCGCCGTAGCCGTTGGGATTTGAAAAATAATTATTGTTTGCTAAGTTGGTAACGATTCTAAATATTAAAATAGTGCTTTTTGGTGGGGGTAAGAAGTAAAACAAACTCTTCTTCGCATTTTACGATATTATCGTAAATTACCCCAGCAATTAGGCTTATAATATTAAAAGTGAACAACAAATTAACGCCATAAAATATTTTTGTGAAGTGAACCCGAAATTGACCCGTATTATCAGTTTTTCATTTACCTATGTCCGTCCGACTGCTATGGCTGTCAAAGGTAGTCTTGCATTCGAGGTGATAACATGTATTTTTCACAACGAATTTGCAGTAAAGACTCCTCGAAATAATACCTCAGTGATTGCGGAAACTTGTGTGTGTTTGGACATTTAAGTATTAGTAGTTCTTCCGTGCTTTTATTGACATTTTGACTCAAGATTTTGACATTATTCTAAATAATGAAAGTAAACATTATTGAATTTTGCCCAGATACATATGAAAACTAATATCATTTTCAAATCTAGATATGGTAATTCCAGTGTTTATTGTGTTTAAATATCCAGTAATCAAATCAACGCGATTTTAAGAGTCTATTTGACCAATTTTAATAAAGTTTGTGGACGTTTGTAATTAACGTCAGTTTGACATTATTGTCAAGTGCATTTTAATTTTTGCAACATTTTATCAAAATTTCAACGAATGTTTCGATTGAGTGATATTAACAATAACAATATTCTTGTACAATTAAAAAAATATTAAACCAACAATAAAAAAAAATCTAGCTACTGAATCAAAGATCTTCGTATAAAAATATAACCTCAAAACCTTGGATTTTGATAAGCTATTTATTGAAACACTTCGGAAAATAGTGTTTTTTTTTTTATTTTTTGTTATTTCTTCTTTAATTTATTTATTAAAGATTTATACCTATATATTATTTTTGTAATATAACGCCTAACCTCAACAAATGAATTAATTAAATGAGTGAATAAAATAAAAGTGAAACTATGAAAAGTGATTCTCTCTTCAATCAACCTGAAGAATAAAATTTTCAAACAAATTGAGTTGCTAGTAGAAAAAAAAAACATTTTTCTTCCACCGAACCATTGTGAACAAATAATTCATCGAACTGATAAAACACCTGTGCAAAGACTGAAGCCTGTTGAGACTGAAAAGTACCTTACTAATCGCTGTGCAAGCTGAACATTACTGAAGATGTTCCGGGCAAACTTCGAGAGCCGACTGCGGAAGCAATGTGGAGGGGAACGATCCCCCCTCATCCGAGCGAGGAGCCCCACATCTCCGGGATTGGACAGGTTCATTCCGTGCAGGTTGAATAACTGGCAGACAAACTTTGCATGTAAGTAAATTCATTGTTTGTTTACCATAAAACACATGTTCTGAATTCTTCCGGAAGGCTTGTATTATTTAGGCTATTCAACCATTTCTGTTTGGTTGTGTATAAGTAAGTACTGACCTGGTTTATATTTTGTATTTAGGTGCTGTTTCACTATTTTGTATAGAATTATTTTTCTTTTACGCTTGTATCAGATTTATGTACACATTTTTTGTCGTCCAGTTACATATGATGTAAGCTGATATACTGTGGCATTCAATATTTAATTATTAACGCCCTCTTTATGGCCTTTTACATAGGAATAGTAAAAATTATACAGGTTTTTTTCTTTCTAATACATAACTGAATTGCAACAGCAACTCTATTTTGTATTTATTTAGTGATAGGTTGAAGATGTTCACTGACTGCAGTTTTATTTTCCTTCAACGTGTAATTAATTTATACAAATTCAACGGGAAACTAAATTATATTTTTGTAACGCTGAAAACTTAATATTTTTGAAAATCTTCTTTTATCAAAGACCTAACAAACATTATTTGTCATGTATGCACACATCAGTTCATTAATATTAAAATCAATGCATTTATTTATTGATTTAGTCTAAAATATGATGTTAAGTTGAATTCACAATAATATTCCGTGACCCAGAAACTATGGAAATGTTGATTTTAAAATGATTATCAATATTCATCACTATTTACTACAAGTGTTTTCGTAGAAAAAGAAAAAGAAAGTACTTACTTACAATAATATACACTGCACCTTTTTTCCAATTAGGTACTTTCATTTAATTGACCCTTGTGAACCATTATGAATAATTTATGATTCATATTCTTTTTTCTACCTCATTGACTGTTTGTTCAGTGGTAACTATTTTGAATGAATCAACAATCATAATAAATTGTGTTTAGGGCTTTTTTCAATAGGCATAATGCATATTGTATTGCAGAGTCTCAACTGCCCCAACCGTCTGGAACCAGTGAGACTATGGCTTCCCCGATTGGGGCATATTGTGAGGCTGAAGAAAGCGGGGAGGGGAAGGATATGGGGAAGTACCTGTCTATTCTGATCTGGTCACCAAACACGGCTAAAGCCATTTTAAGCAATGTTTCAATTCATTTGTGCCGTCAATATTCTGCGCATATTTATATATATAAATATATACTATAATACATATTATTTATTTAACGCCCAGAGGGCTTTTACATGGTTGGTAGTATAATTTTAATTTGACAGATACTTTGAAACATAAAAAATAAGAATAAAATTACATTCGATAAAAGCTATGCAACAAGTCATACAAACACAAAAAACAGAAAATTACAGCTATTTGTAGGTTTACATGATGTGTTAGGAGTATTGTTGAAATAAATGTTTTAAATGATCCACAAAACTTGCCAAGTTGGTATTGAATATGTCAACATCACCCAAGTAATGATTTCCCATGGTGTGATGTCGTTGTATTATATGTATACAATAGTATAAATATATACTATTTTTAAATGAATACATTGTGAAAAACACAAATTAATCAAATCAATTTTACTTTCGCACGCTGAGGTTCGAACCCGCAACCTCCAGATCCGTAACCAAGGATCATTATCACTTATCCACGGAGTTCATCATTTATTTTTTCATTTACCAATACACAGATTGTATTATACAGCTGACCTATATTATGTACAAATTGGACATTATTAACCATAATGCAATTATGAACTTTGGTCATCGTTTTTCTATAAATTCAATTTATTATTCCTCGTGTCGTAATATCTCGGAAAAGTGTAATATTTGCTTGCAAGTAAGCTTTCTGGGAAATTGCAAATAGACGTTATTATACGTTGGTTTCACAGGTACCTACTTTAAAATTATGATTAATCCATTGTATAGATAATTTTTCAACATAGGTAAGGTAGGTAACTAACTAATCATCGCGCCGTTTCTCCGCGGGGGTCGGCAGAGAGAACACAACTCTATCTCGGCACACACTCCTTGCTTCATCCACAATCACACATCGTCTCATAAAAACCCTTCTATTATTCTGACTCTTGACATGTCTTCCTCGGACTTCTTCTACCGTTCACTTCATCGTCATAAAATGTTAATTGAACTCTTTTCCCCATTCATCCGCTCTACATGCCCAAAACTAAGCATCACTTTCTTAATCTTAGCTATTATTATTATTATATCAGTCTTGTATTCTTACGGGATGTTCACATTTTCAACAAGGTCATACGATGTTTTACCACACATACGCCTCGGAGATCTTGAAATGATATGTATAGGTACTCGTAAATACTGAATAGGCTATTTACCTTTTTACAGTACAACTACAGATGTTTGTGCAGTCGGGGGTGTCGCTACTACTACGCTAATATATTACAAAATACATTTATTAAACATAATATTTATAATTCATTATTCCCAATGAATTAACAAAACTCATTTCGGGAAAGAAGATAACATTATACAATTAAAGGTTAAAAAAATACATAAGAATACGAATTTAAAATGCAATTCTATTAAAGGGTACATAGATTTTAAAACATAGTAGACAGACTTAACACAGTTAAGGCGATGCCATACGTAGTAATGCAAAATCATGTGTTTTTGGTTTGAAAATTTGGTCGCCTAGAAATGTTTCAGATGCTTTAATTAAATACTGCGAGTAGAATACATTTTGGCATATATCTTTCAAACAATTGAGTATTTTTTAGATAAGTCTTTTTATAAGCCCAGAAAAAAATAATGTATAAGGCCTATGAAAACTGCTTTAAATTGCAAAATCTCCTACTTACGAACCCATTTCGGTTATGATTTTATTGTATAATGTGGCAAATTAAGTTATTTATAAAATGATCGAAAAAAAAAAAAAAAATTTATTCCTGAACATCCACAAAATAAAATAAAAGGCACTTTTTGGCCATGTTTTTTTCTTGCATAAATCGAAACAGGCGGATGGTGTTAAGCGGGAATTTAAACCTTATCGCCATCTACGTAAGGGTTGTTATTGATAGCGGCTCAATTTAAAATATTACACGACGTAGTGCATCGCCTTATTTGAAAATTTTTTAAATAGTATAAAACAAAGTCACTATCCGCGTTTGTCTGTTAGTGCGCTTAGTTCTTCTAAACTATGCAACGGAGTTTGACAGGGTTTTCACTATCATTTAGAGAATTTCTTCCGGAAATTTTATATATATTACATTTATTGAAAGTAGAGAAAAGTCGAGCAACGCCGGGTACACGTCAGCTAGTAGGTATATTATAAATACATTGAGAAAGAAAATAATATACAGAAGTTAGAGAGTTTTCTGCTGAGAAAATATATTTTAAAAGCTTTTGCCAATAATTTTTTATTTGTTACTATATGTTTTAGGTTACTAGGTAATGCGTTGTATTTATTCAAAATTTAGTCGATGATAATTAATTCAAAGATGACGATAAGCCCATAAACCCTTATTTTCGATAAACGTTGTTATTTGCCAAAGTCACCACCGCATTATTTGCAATAATAACATTTTTAAAATTCCCGTTGATTCGTCATACGGAATAACAAATGTATCTAAGCCATTATCAATGATTAAACAACAAACAATTTGACAAATCCCTTTTCTCTTGTTCGGTAATTATGCGTTGTTTTGAAAGGCGCCTGTTAACTTCCTCTGTGCAGGTAGCAAGTACCAACATGTGATTAGTCACCCCCCCCGTCTAAAGGTGATTAAGAACTGTATTATTTTGTTGAAAAGAACGCTTTAAGTAAATATTTTCGAAGCTAAAGCTTATCGCCTTATCGGGGTAAATAAAAGTTGATGGACAATATCCTACGGTGTAAATAATTATTATATTGTAAAGAAATGTGTAGGTACGTCATTCCGCCGGTATTTGCTCGAATAGCTCATAATTCCGCAGCGCGTAGGGTGAATATTGCGGCCAATGATGCGGCCAATGACCACCTTCCCCCCTCCATAATAATGATAATAATATTTGGATGATTAGTATAGTAAAATGACCTCCTGTCAATCATACCCCAATTGAGCATGCCATAGTCTCACTGGCACCGGTTAGCAAGGAGTAGTTGGGACTTTTGTGCGATATACATATTATGATACTTGTATGCATGAATTCTAAGTTTATAAAAGCCTTATGAAGAAATGCAAAAACATGTTGAAACATCGATGAAATAAAAGTGGAAACACTGGGTGTGCTGAAGCAGCAAAGATTCTCGAACCGTGAGTTCTAGCGTCATGGAATTTGTATAGCTTTTAATTCCTAGGTCAACGCGACTATTTTCAACTCGCAACATCATTTCTATCGAGAGCTGCGGAGCTTTGAACCGTCCATAACTTTCGAACGGTAATTCGACAAGAAGCCGTACTGTTTATTCCATATTTTTGTCACGATATTTGTTGGATAAAAGAAAATCAAATCTAAAGACAGAAAAAAAAATGATTTGACTTACCTACCAAATCTTATTTAAGGGTAAACGTAACATGCGTTATAATCTACTCCTTCATATATGGCGTTAATTCAATTATTTAAGCAAGAAGTGTATTTTCATAATGAATGCAATGCATGAAGTTGCGTTAAGGCGAAGCTTAATGCTAAATTACTATTTTGATTAATCTTTATAACGTATTGGTGTACATTATGAATACCAAAAAATATGCTTTAGATAAATTGAAGGTTAAACTATCGCTTCGCTTGAGTAGAATACAAATAAATTAAAAAAATTACTCAATAAAAAATATAAATATAAACTACTAAAAAAATTTTTTTTTCAATAGAAATGTATGAACGCGTAAAGGAAACAACTTTTAAAAAATACAGTATTATAGCTAAGATTATCTGTAACAGTTTCACTTAATTAACTTTTTTGCTTTATTATAAAATTATTTACAAAATAAATAAAAACCAGTTTTGTGCTTGAAATCGAACGTTTCTAGACTCCGTTTGTCAAGCGATTTTAATGCCTATTACCTACATTATAAAGTACACCAAGAATATACACAATTTTGGCTTGTAGCTTCTTCTTATTTATTGGATGATTTGTATAGCGCCGCTTTTGTGAGATATCACCTCAGGGGCGCTTTACAGTTAATGCAGATATTACAAAAAAAAATACAAATTGAAATTAAGTTAAATAAAATGAAGTACAGAAACAGGTGACACGAAGGTGGAGAATCTGCAGCAAGAATCCTAGGTTGTGAGGAAACTGGACCAGCTGCTGCAGCGATAGAGTGCACCGCGTCCACCACGTCTTAAACCTCAAATAACAAAACGAGATGTGTTTTAAATCATTTTCGGAGTATATTTTGCTATTTGCCACTCGGAAAATGTAATTAATTTTTTTAAGAGCTAAAAAAATTTAGGTATATTTTATTTCGGTAGAAATTCGGAACTAGGGTTCTTAAAAATGCATCAATGCATATATATTTTTAATATTTTCCTGGTTTGGTGGTAACAGACCCAGTAGTTCATCTCCCGCAACGTAATTACCAATTAGTAAACAAATCTTCTAGCACACTGCAATCATAATGATCTGTTATAAAGCTCGCGTCCACTCAGAGAGCCACTCTCTATAGGGAGGGTATCGTTCCATAACGTGGACTTAACTAATTATAATTCTAAAGGTAGGTACTAGGTACACCAGCTGATCTCACTTGTAACTGCTTCCTGGTAACCGGTATGGGTAGTTCGGATCTAGTCACCAAACACGGATAAAGCCATTTCAGCAACGTTTCGGTCCTGAATGGTGGTCTTTAGGGCGACACTGCGAGTATTCGACGTGAACATACATACATCTATATAAATAAAAATGTAAATGTTCGTTTGTTCAAAATCTTAAATCTCCGAAAGTTCTCCACAGATTGCTTTGAAATTTGACACAATGTTAATACGAATACACGTATGTCATTATACCTTTATACCTATACCTACAGTATTATATGTCACCTGTGACAGGTAAATCGTGCTTTTTTGAAAAACAGCTCCATCTGTTGGGCAAACATGCTTTTTTGAATAAAAAAACAGCGCTATCTCTTGGAGGGACCTTATCGAAGACCTTACCTCTCAACCACGGAGCACGGAGGCTGTCAAAGTGGTGTTATGAAATTGAACATAGTTTGATGATTTTACGATTCATGCATAGACAGTATGTACTGCTACCCTACACCCCTTCCGTCTTGCGCACTGGTTTTTAACAAATTTTATTATAAATTAAATACAATGTTATCAAAATAACTTACTGATATAAAATATTGTTAATTTATTAAAAATCTAGTCAAATTATTCGTTTTTTGTTGTTAAAAACGAGACTGGTGGCCTATAACGAATGAATTGACGATTTTCATAACAAACTATCATTAAAGTACAAACAGGTTATGAGGAAGTCGAAACACATGTTCTGAAAAATTTATGTATTTTCTAATATCTCGTACAAAATAAATTCTTTCGTTTTCTAAGTTTAAAAATGGGTCAATAGCAATTCTGTTGAACTATATATACTACACTCAATGAAATTATGCTTAAATTGTCTGACAGAAGGATTTTCACAGACTTGGTATTACTATATAAAATTCTAAATTATTTATTTATTTATTATTATTACATTTATTACATACAAGATATACAAATATAAAAGGAAGCTTTGACTGTCCAACTAGGAAGTTTCCCGTTTTAGGACAGTCAAAGTTATGCATTTGATATACCAGAATCGATTGCATTGATAAGCTTTCGGATTCCACTACGTAATACTACTAGAAGTCGTGATTTATTTCAGCGCATAAATTCTGGTACTAACTACCATACGCATTCTTCATTGCCCAGAATACTCAAGGAGGGAAATGATCATACCAAGTCGGTGGACATCTTTAATTAATCACTTAACAAATACAAAACATTGTTACTGAGACAGTTTAGTTTTGTATAATAAATATGTACAAGCCCCTAAAAAGGACGCCAGCAAAATTAATAAATAAATATGTCATGTAGGGTATGAACATTGAGTAAAGAAAGAACGCGCCTATCACGGTATGTCCCCTAAAGGCATATCTTCTTAGCGTGCAAGAATTCAACTGTTAGCCATCCGAGACTAGAGATCAACAACTACTGCGATTTCTAGCTCCTTAGCTTCTCTGCCTAGCCCGCCTTAGACACTGAACGTGGTATGTTAGTCAAGGTTAACTTTCACGTTACAACACGATAGAGACACATTAATGATACCTGAATTTTTAATTACAAGCTTTTTATTATTAATCGTCGCGTTTTTATGCAAAACTTTCATGTAGTCTCGATTACTAAAAGTCTCTCAGGAAAAAAGGGTGCTCACGTGTCAGTAATATGTAGATTCGTTTTTTGTTGATACGAATTGATTGGCGGTCTGCAATCTGCATAGCTCCCGTATGGTAAGTATACAATTGCGAACCGAGCCACGAATTACGGGAAAGGAACGAAGCAACTACAAGCGGCGTTTCGCTTCATTTGCGGTTGCTTCATTCCTAATATATCGGAACACGTGTTCCACCTCCTTTTCTGTTTATACTGATGAAATGCGAAAATATATTTTTTTTTAACACGTGTTCCGACATCGCGATAATACACTCGTTAAGGGCCTGCAGTCCTGTTTTTAACCGGATTACGAATAATTTGAAGAGAATCTTAATAATAAAATAAAATACTCGAGCATCTTCAGGGTGCAATTTATACTAGTAATAATTTGTACCCTGCAGATGCTTGAGTAAAGCGAAACCGGTCGGTTCTAAAAAATATTAAAAACTCGTGGTTTTAAAACAAAAAGTATTTTATTTTATTTTATTAAATATGTCAAACCACAAAGTGATTTCTTTCTACAATAATAGAATCTTAATAAATTAGCAATATTTTATATCAGTAAGCTTTCTCCGTGTGAGTTCAACAACGTGGAATGATTTTTCGGCGTTTGTTTTTTTTCATCTTATATTATTTCAAAACCCTGGTTCACTCCTTAATTTTCTCAGACCCCTCTCAGATACAGCATCGTCGCCAAAGATGCCATAAACCCCCAGTGAAATTATCTTTCCTCACCTGTGTGGATTTAATATGTATAAAAAATTAAATGATTTTAATTAACGAAGAATGCAATTAAATTATTGAATTAATTGAGAGCTTCCCGTGGCCAGAGTACACATCTCGAGCGTGCCATATTATGATGTATAAATATGTATCAAACTGCAGTTGAGTGCACACTGCACAATGAGTGAGTGAGTCAGTTGAGCGACTGAACAGCTGAGTGAGTGAATATCGAAACACTGACCTGCTCAAGTAAACCAGCTGATGTAGTGGGTACTCAACCCGCGCGTGGCGGTGCGGGGTAACTGCGGCCCTCCGAGACCCTCCGTCAATTATCACAATTAAAACATTTTTACCACCAAACGCCAAGTGAATAAAAACTCACCCCAACTTGATATTATATATTATTATTGTGGCACGTGTAATGTGCCACGCTGGCTCACTGAACAAAATATGTAATAAGCACATAATAATTCACACTTTTGAAACGGTTTAAAACAGGACCGCCCTTAACGAATGAATTGATAGGTTTCCTGATAAACTTTTAGTAAAATTGGTATGTATTGTCGCGATGTCGGAACACGTGTTCATAAAAATAATCATATTTTCACACTTGTCATTATATATTTTCAAGACATGGTGCACGTGAAATATGATTTAAGATTTTCACGGCCAAAAGTATTTTTGTTATTTGTTTTTGGGGTGTTATGCTGTGTTGCGCTAACTCCTTCTTTAGCCAACGTTTCGGACAGTATTGCATTGTCCATCATCAGGGCAGATTCACTGAATGAAAAATGGTACAGGTGAATTAACACTTGTTCCGATTAATTAGGAATGTTCCAATAGTTTTACAGTAAACGCCAGCAATCCCTTTTTTTGTAATAAATCAGCAATGCTATTTTTCTTCGTGAAGCTTTCGGTAACTATGCAGAGGCGCCCCTCATCCTAGGCGCACAATTTATTAAAAAAAAAAACAATTAATTAATTTAAACCCAAATTAAGAACATAATAACCTACTTTTAACCCGGTTTTATTAAAAAATAAAGAAAGAAAAACTTGAAACCCATTTATCAAATATCACATCATGTAGAAATGGCCGCAAACTGAACATGAAGATTTGTTTCTCCGTGAGCTGAAATAGTTGTTCCTTATTGTAATTAAACTGATACGAAGTGTTTTTTTTTTCAAATAATGAGGCGCGCCTTTGCATGAATGATCATTTCTTCCGACAAAACCCTAATTTGAAGCGAGAATAAAAATATACGTAGATAGGCGATGTCTTTTGAGGCGTTGTTACATAATTTATTTCTTTTAAATTATGAAGAGTGGCGAGTGGGAATTTGAAGGGGTTCTCTCATCGCTTGAGCGAAGACAGAATCTGTGTTAGGAACTATGGCATATCCAATTATTGGGTTATGTCGCGGGGATGTGAAGGAGATGGGGAAGTACCTGGCTGTTCAGATCTGATCACCAAACAGGGCTAAAGGTATAAAAGGGTAAACGTTTTAAGTAACGTTTCGATTCTGAATGGTGATCTTTCACCAGAGCTATAACGAACGAATGCGATAAGTGGTGGAGGGGTAAAAGGCTCTCGACTAGCAAACCGGAGGTCGCGGGTTCAAATCCCAACGAGTGCAATTAAATTTTATTTCTTTAATTTGTGTTATTCCAATAGCAATTTTATATCAACGTCCCAATATCACATTCCTATGCGACGGATTCAACAGCTAGGAAACAAATACTACGATGTTGTTGATATATTTAGTACATCAATTTCAATATAAGCATACCCTATTGAAGTTTTTTTAATCAAGTAGTGGAATATTTTAATAAAGGTATTTAATTTGACTAACACATAATAATTTTGTCAACTGAAACAGAAAAAAATATTTTGGATTTTTTCATGTTTTGCGCCTGCATGCTGTGTAGATCATGTTCAGTGATATTTTGACTTTATATTTATTTTTCTGCGATTGTTTTAAATAGTCGTTTCCTGCACTATTTTCGTGTATAATTTCGTAAATATTTTTGATATATATGTATGTAAAAGCCTTAATAGGCGTGAAATAAATAAATTTATTAATTGTAAATAATAGGCATGTGGTCTCTCTCCCCCTTCTCCCTTCCCACAACATACCCCAATTGGAGATGCCTTAGTCTCACTAGCTCCAGACAGTTGGTACTCTGGTGTGGTTTCACATAAAAATTAAAAATCCATAATGTACGTGCTTTGTGTTGCACTGGGTAGAATTTGGGCATTTCATAAGCAGTGTTAAAAATGCAATTAGGCATAATTAAGATGCAATTAGTGGTTAATTCAACGGCAATATTCTAAAAGTCTGGAGCCATTAACACGAGCGTGCTCACAGTTCACCCTGCTGACCGCTCCCATAATCCATAGTAAAGTTATGGAGTACGGAGTCATGTAAAGTGTAGCGTGACCGGCACCATCCATCGGTTCAACTCCAACTCCGTCAGCCAAGACGATGATGGTTATGAGGCAAAAGTTCGTTCACTCGGTGAAAAAACTGAGTAATTCGATAAAACTCAAGGTTTCGATCAATTGTTAATAACTTTTTTGCACTTCACTCGTTACGAAAATAATAATTTAAGTGAATACTAATTATTATTATTTTTATCACGTTTAACTGAACGGTTTGTTAAGAAAATAAAAATAATAATACGGGATATTATAATTATTGTAAGATTTGCCAAGCTGAAAGTATTTAAACTTTTTTTTTTAAATAGCTCCATCGGTTGGACGTAAAAACAACACGCGCACTTATTTCTCTATCTGCACAGACAGACTGAGCCACTGCAACGCGTGGCGGGGTAGAATAGAAAATATTATTACAGGAAACTAAGGACGGGTTGTTTCGGAGAATTTGAACAATTCATCAAATTTCAACGTTCATTTGCGGGTTCTGTGAAAGTCCTATTTAAATTCTGTTATTATATCATTATAGGCTAGTTGCTTGACAAAACTGAAATAAAAACAGAACTTAAAAATATCTTTCACAGAACTTGAAAATTAACTTTGAAATTTGAAGAAATGTTCAAGTTCTCCGAAACAACCCGTCCTAAGTACTTGTCTGAATTATTCACACAATCTGCAAATTCAAGTTGAATGAACCAGAGTTACGCAGGACGCACAGACAACCGAAATTAGTATTTTTGATTTTTATTCTCGTAACATCATTTTTATTGCGAATTTATCATAGGTCGAGTTAGTATCATCTGGTGTTTGATTTATTTTTCTTAGTGAACGATTGGAGAATGTTGCGTCTTATTTTATTTTAGGCAATTAAATCGATATTTCGAAACTCCATAACTCATGGTGGAATTAACGTTATGAGCAGAAAATAGTTGCGTTGTCGTAAAAATTCCACACAGAAACGACTGTGGTTATTTCACGCTAGAGTTCACTGGTCGCTAGTTTTTGTAGCTTAAAAAATGAGTATCGATTTTTTTCTTATCACAAACTCTCATGAACTATTCATTAACTGTTAAAATACTAAGTGACTGAGCGTGGCGATCTCCTGTTCTAACTCTAACTTTTTGTATTTCGTTTATAAATTTGTTTGTACGTTCCGTTTCCAGCAGCTCGAGATGGTGGCTTTTTCCAAATGTGAAATCGTCGTGTTCCTACCTGTCTGAAGAAAGTTTGAAAAAAATGCGTTTCCATTGAGAAAATGTCGTTCCTTTGGACACACTAAATAATTCTTTATTTGATATTTAAAAAATGTTATATGAAATGTTTGGTTTATAATTAAATAGGTAGGTATTTAAGTGCGAACTTACTAATCTTATGATTTCAGAGAAAATTTTCGTTTTTTTTTATTGAATAACATTTAATTAGAAATATTTTTTTGATTCGAGGTCTTCTGTTCATAGTAATACAATATTCTGAATGAAAAAAAAATCTGTATTAAAATCTGCGGAGAGTCCATAAAACTAGGGTTCTATAGTATTTGCTTACCCGTTCACTTAGTCGGCTGCGGCTTACTGCTTACGACTAGCTATGAACACAAGCTAGGTAAAAAGCCGTCACGCTACACTGACCCCCGGCTCTGTACTCTACTGTCCCTTGTGCCGTATAAATCCCATTACATTCATGCAGTCAGTACCTACCGCCCAGTTCCCAGTGCTCAGTCGCAGCCAATAATCACAACCATTCCTTCTGAGGACTGCCACCCAAACAACTATCTTTCAGACAGCTCCTACATTATGTTGGTCTCCTGGTATTTCATACTAACTTTTCATGTCAATCTGTTGACCAAGAAGTGTCGACGACCTCTGATTCGCTTAGTTGGTTATTCGGAAACGTGTTATTATTTTATAGTTAATTATTAATTTACTGTGGAGTCTTTTTAACATAACTTATCTTGTTGTGTAGGATCGAGGATATACAGAGTCCGGCAAATCATTCCTCAGCCGAGCTGTTGAAGTCCAGAACGAGTCGTGATGACGACCTGACAATTTTCTAACGTATACAAATATTGGGCGCGCGCTTGGAGTGTTTCCCGACTACGCACCGGTGCCGAAGTCGAAAGGGATGAATCGTAGTTTTGAATGCTATCGAGAAATAAAGTTTATGTTTTTGTGTGAAAAGTTTTTAGTTGTTGACTGTTTTGAGGTAATACAGGGTTTTCCAATAAGAGGTGTTATTTTGAATAGCCCGCTATTTCGGTGGATGTTACTTTTGAAGCTGTCATTTTTTGAAATTTGACAAGTAGAAACTACGCCATTAATAAAAATGGAACGATGCACGCTTCAACAACGCATTGAAATTATTAAAATTCACTTGAGTGAATCAAATGCAAATCATCTTGAGTGATGAGGCCCATTTCCACCTCGGTGGCTTCGTCAACTAGCAAAATTGTCGCATCTGGGGCTCGGAAAACCCAAGAGTTATTGTTGAAAAGCCTCTCTATCCTCAACGTGTGACTGTTTGGTGCGGTTTATGGTCCGGCGGAGTCATTGGACCTTACTTTTTCGAAAATGAGGCTGGAGCAACAGTTACGGTGAATGGATTGCGCTATCGAGAGATAATTAATGATTTTTTTATGGCCGGAATTGGATGGTATTGATCTGGACAACGCTTACTTTCAACAAGACGGCACTACGTGCCACACAAGCAACGAAACCATTGATCTTTTACGATTGAATATCAAAATAACACCTCTTTTTGGAAACCAGTTAGTAAAGCAGTCATTCCCAAAGTAGACCCCTGTGGGTCGATATAGACCTGCACACTTCTTGATACCAGTTCAACGAAACATAAAAATTACGTGGGAATTATTCATCTCCCTCCCGTGGATTTGAAGAGATTGTCTAAATTCTAAAATTAGATTGCTGGAAACTTGAAAGAGAAAATGGTTGGAAATTTAAGGAAATGTCTAACGAAAATTTCTCGTTTCTGAGGGAGCTTGACTGCACCACCCGAACCTTACAGCAAATAGGGGAGTAACAACCGGTTTCGTATTCTTACTGCTATCCTATCGGAGTTTGCTCAACACCATTGTCAGCAACACCCTTGACTCTGTGGCCCCGTAGTATATGACCCGACATTCCTACGCCATGAAATTACTGTTATTAGTCTTCTACCAACACTTTTTTATAGTGTTCATCTTTTCTTGGAGCTTAAATTTTTTGAATTTTCAAATTCATATCTACGTCCAAAGTACAGTAGTTAATTACATTTTTCCTGTGGTTAGACGACCTCTACATAGTTGTTCTGTCCGGGGATTCTGAGCAAGCGACTATGATATTATACTCAGAGTTCAAAGATTTCGCATTAATTGAGATTTGTAGGGTGCACAATGCACATCGCATCCCTCGAGCCAAATTCATAAGAGCTCATAGATTTTAACTTAGATCTTAAATATTAATTATCGCGTTGTTGGGAGTCTAAATTAGACAGTTTTAATAACGTATGCCACACGCAACTCGCCACTCGCCACTCGCCACTCGCCACTCGCCACTCGCAATCACATCCACCTGTGAGTAGTAAGGTTCGAAGCACGCTCGCCTTCTTCGCCCTTCTATATCACGGAAAAAACCTGAACTCTTCACGCCGAGGAACATTCCTCGACAACCCCTGTGCAGTGTGCACCCAAGGGCGTTAGATATGATGCAAAAACTGCACTGACTATGGATTAATTAACAGAATGGTCAGCGAACTGTACTGAACAGTATTACCAGTAAAAAGAGTTTTACTAATTTATTAAAAATCTCTTCAAATTATTGGTAATTCGGTTAGAAACGGTATTTCAGGCCGTTTCTTGACAACCTTTTAGTAAATTCCTAAAATATCGGAACACATGTTCATGCACCTGGATTTTCCTTGACGAAATTCGGAAATATAAGTGTTCAAAATATTTGAAAATCATCTACTACCAACACAGTAAGCGGAAAATGTGGCTTGTGTTGTGATAGAGGACTTAGCCGGCCGATGAATTGAACACACTACGCCTGGGTGGGACCCAAACGCGATGCCAACTCGACTCTGACTGGTCGCTACTGATTCAATATCATTATTTTTTTTCCGTGTGCTTCGGTAGACCTCGCTTATTATTGATTATTCCCATTTGACAGTTCGTAACGCTCATGCGAACCCTGGCGGCATAAAAAAGGTAGTACCCAACACGATCACGATATGCAAAACGATCGAGTTAAAACAGGACTTCGTTACACTCAAGTCAAGCAAGACAGGGTTGTGCAGTTTTAATTTTTTTTTAATATCAACGGTATAAATATACCATACACCATAATTCATGACACAGAATAAAAATTAACTGTGGCATTTGATCATAAAATGACGACAGAAAATATAAAATTAATACTAGTCGGAGATACAAGTAGGTACAAACAAAATATTATCAACAAGTATCAGTAGACTTACATTATGTTAGTAATGATTTAAAAGATATGATGGTAAAACCTTCTTGTACCTAGCTTCAGTGCAGTTGCAGATCCGCTACATCTGCGTACCTATTACTAACTTCATGTAATCTAGGTACAAGTGAGTGTTTGAAATGCTCAGTCTTGGAATTGTTACAATTAAACAGGGTTTTATTTCTTTTGTATCTAATCTAGGGTGTTTTTTGTGGTGGACTCTGCAAGGCTCTTGATAAGAAGAACTGGATTAGTTTGTGATTGTTTACATTAGATTTTACACAGACAGGTAATACGACCTATTTTTGACAGCTCATCATGGTAATTTTTTGTCAAAGTAAACATTATTTACGCGATAAATTTTGTATTTATATTTACTTAACAACTTATTTTAGTGTACCTTTATCGCATCGCAGTTTTTAATAAAGATATTATTAAATTAAATTGATATCAAGCGTGCCTAATACTTTTTAACTTTTAATTTGATGTTTATTTAAAATTAACAAATTTGGTAATATTTTCGATTACGTGCTGTCGATGTTTACACAACTTCTGGCGTGTGACATTAAATTTAATAAATTTACTGTTGATAAGGAAATATAATGTTCACTGAAATTAAATCAGTTTTTCTAAATAAAATTTCGGTACGATACACAAAACAAGCATTTAGGCGCAAACATGTTTAAATACGGGCTTTGGGAAAATTATTGATTTTCATAATTCCAAAAAGTTCTCTAACGTCCGGTTTTAATTTTTCTTTACTGAGGAATGTTATGAGTCGGATTAGGTTGTTGGGATTACTACCCGAAAACAACTTGATGAACGTAAATAATATTATGTATCTCTTAAGCCGGGTTTCAGAAGCAACTGAAATATCGGTCCTAAGAAAAACATTGGTGTACCTCGAAATTGATATGAAAATTTATAACATTTATCGCATACCAGATTCGGAACACGGTGGTTTTTTTTTAATTCAACACTTCAGACTATTTTAAATGCGAAAATAGTTAGTTAGTAGACATTCCCTACTAGTCGTCATGTTATACTATCTTTAAAATGTAGGTAATAGCTTTGAGCGAGGATTAGATTGTCTAAATGTGAAAAGTGTGACGTGTTGTAAGAGATTGCTTTCCTACCTGGAATTTCAAATGGAAAGGTGTTTGTTTACGTCCGTGACTCCATTATCTCTGTTTGGGGGGCAATTATCAACATTTAACAAACAGTCATTAGAAGTAGAAGGGCATAATTACTCACCCCTTAAAAGGTCCGAAGGTGACTTATTTTTGTAAGAGGAATAGTCATAAATACAATTAGAAATGTGAGAATAGAAATTTGTTGAAATTTTTATTTCTTTACAATCATTGACATTATCATGAATATTTTGGGTTATTATGCCGTGTTGCGTTTCCTCATTTAGCCCGGAGATAATACATTTGGCCGTGAATATTTCAAATAATATCCCAACTTTGTAATGTTTATTTAGTCTTAAGAAGGCTTTCCTCAAGGCTCTAAATGTGAACCACTTCTGTTTGTCTTTTTTTTATTCTTGCCAGAAGTTGCTTTAATAAAAGCCAATGAATATATTACATATCTCAATTCGAGTGACTGATTCGGAACTAATAATAAATTGAATAAGAGCTATTCGTCCCAAAATCCTGTCTAAATGTAACAATACCATTTGACTGAGCATTTTAAACACTCGCTTGTACTAGATTGCATGATGCTAGTAATATATACGCATAGGTGGCGGACCTATTTAACTGCACGCAAAGTAGGTACAATAAGGCCATACTATCATATCTTATCAATAAATATTAATTTAACCCAAGTCTACTACTACGTTTTGACGTACTTGTATCTCTTACATGTACAGGGTTTTCCAATAAGAGGTGTTATTTTGAATAGCTCGCTATTTCGGTAGATGTTACTTTTGAAGCTGTCATTTTTTCACATTTGACAAGTAGAAACTACGCCATTAATAAAAATGGAACGATACACGCTTCAACAAAGCATTGAAATTATTAAAATTCACTTGAGTTAATCAAATGCAAATCATCTTGAGTGATTTGAATGCGTTGGCCCATTTCCACCTCGGTGGCTTCGTCAACAAGCAAAATTATCGCATCTGGGGCTCGGAAAACCCAAGAGTTATTGTTGAAAATCCTCTCTATCCTCAGCGTGTGACTGTTTGGTGCGGTTTATGGTCCGGCGGAGTCATTGGACCTTACTTTTTCGAAAATGAGGCTGGAGCAACAGTTACGGTGAATTATTGATTAGTTATCGAGAGATGATTAATTATTTTTTATGGCCGGAATTGGATGATATTGATCTGGACAACATTTACTTTCAACAAGACGGCGCTACGTGCCACACAAGCAACGAAACCATTGATCTTTTACGATTGAATATCAAAATAACACCTCTTATTGGAAAACTCTGTATATCCTTCTATAGCTTGTTTTTATTTTATGCTTTCTAATGTAATTGTACATCAATGCCATATTTAATTGGTTTTATTTTTAGTAGCTTGTAATACTGTAATATTCATTTATTGTTTATGGTATATTTCCACCGTTAATATTTAATAATTAATACTCATCGATACCGTGTAGGGCATTGGTTACGGTATTCGTTCCTTTCACCCTAGTGATTACTTTACCAGCGGACTAAGATGTCAAGGTTTGCATTCCATCGATGATTCTTCATGCAGTTATAATTGCGAGAATAATCGTTACACCGTCGAGCTTGCACTGTAATGGTAAACGCACTTGATTGGGAGTTGAGAGGCTGCGTGTTTGAATCCTTACGCAGATCGCGATTGATGATTCTGGCCCAGCACAGCGCGACAAGAGGTATACTTATGGTGCTGCTAAATAATATCTAGGTCTCTTGAAATTTTTAACAATGGCCTTGAATGTTTCAAAAGTCAACAAATCCAAAGCAACGAGCATGTAAACTCGGTCATCCTGACAAATCGGAAATTGCCGAGCATTTAATTGAAACCGGCCATTACTTTGGATTTGTTCCCGAAGTCCTGGGAAGACCCAAAACCCATAGAGCACGCCTAATTATGGAGGCACTTGAAATTCACAAAAATCTCAACGATTCTCGGTATCCGGTAATTGACGGCTAAACCAAAACTAAACGCACAAAACCATTTAAAATTATACTGTAATACGACTTAAAGGATTGGATCTGGCAACACGGTTTCGCATCTACATCCAGAAGCACACACTTCACCACAATCTTCGATTACACATCTGCCTAGATAATGGACACTGTAATGCTGTCCGAAACGTTGACTAAAGAAAGAAGTAGCCCAACACGGCATAATACACCAAAGATAAATCACTATAATACTTTTGTCCGTGAAAATCTCTAATCAGTTACGTTAATTATTTCACGTGTATTGTTATAAATGTAATTAGTTACTAAACATATCTAGTCCTAGTACACAAATAATTTAATGGATGAAAAACATTTATTAACTCATTGTGTGTTATTTGCAAAAAAGTTTCGGTTTCCAAAGCCTTCAAACATTAAACTGTCTTAAAGGAAATTTATGATGAATATAGGAATCATTTGATGTATCGCGTGTGTGTGCGTTATGACCAGAGATGTGCAAAATGGGTACCCAAAACCATTTGAAATGCAAAATGGAAATGGGTCAAAACTTTTCCATTTGAAAATGCAAAATGCAAAATGGTTTTTAGAAAAGCATTTCAAATGCAAAATACTTATTTTCAAAATGCATTGCAAATGCAAAATGGTTTCTCAGGTCAAACAATAAAAATAATTATATAATTTTTAAACAATTTTGTCATAATGGAAATCAATGTAGAACAAACATATTACATGATGGTAAATCCAAAAACACCACGACTACGGATTATGAAACCACAAAAAATTTGCGCGGGACTAATGTTGCCAACGTAAAAACATGGAAACTGCTATCTAACATTTAATATTACAGCGTCATGGCCCCATGTTCAGTATTTGAATCAATATTTTTTGTAATGGTATCACTCAATTGCCAGGGCTCCTACCAGGGAGCAACTTGACAAATGTAAATTATCTCTCATAGCGAGGTTGAGGACCGACTGATATTTGGGGCTTATGAAAAAAAGATGAGTGGAGATAGTAGGAAGAATGTTGCAAAAAAGCATTTAAAATGGAAAATGCATTGAGAAAAGCATTTAAAATGCAAAATGCATTGAGAAAAGCATTTAAAATGCAAAATGGAAAATACCCATTTTGCATTTTGCATTTCCATTTGAAATGGATTTATTTGAAATAAAGCACATCTCTGGTTATGACTGATGATGGATTCAGACGTTCCACCTGTTTATCCTTTCGGGTAAAATGGTTTGTGCTCCTCCATTAAATAGAGCATCACCTATCACCTCATTTCAAGGCAGGATATTCCGCCCAGCGATAGCGGTAAATCGGAAACTATTGCATTAGTCACCGGCGTTTTTATTTCATGGAATGTTATTGCACTTCGTCGTTGCGCCGGTAGTACCGCCCCTTGGCCCATTACTGAACTTTACCTTCATCTGCAGGAGCTTAAAGCTGTCACACATAAAGTCATTCGTTTTATGATTCATTATAACAATAAAATGCACGAAGAAAGGGTGTATATGGAGAATATATGACGCGATATCAATTGAATCAAATGGTTGAATCAGATCGTGTCAAGAGTATGCACGAGACGATATATGAATATTAATGAAACAATATTAATAATATTACCTACAAGTTACTCCCCAATTCGACTCTTCATCGAGTGTAATGTCTTGAATATACGCCAACTGCATCTAAAATTTATGCAATTTCTTGTACAAATACAACAACAAAACTCTCTTACAACACAATTTCACCACCAGAACTATAACCGACCGACACTACATACTAAGTCGACACAAATAATGCATCTACCTAGCGCCTAAAATCTTCACCCTGATTACTAAAGAGGAAGCTACAAGCCAAAAATGTGTATATTCTTGGTACACCTTATATTGTAGGTAATAGGCATTAAAATCGCTTGACAAACGGAGTCTAGAAACGTCCGATTTCAAGCACAAAACTGGTTTTTATTTATTTTGTATATAATTTTATATGAAAGCAAAAAAGTTATTCAAGTGAAACTGTCTGAGATAATTTTAGCTATAATACTGTATTTTTTTCAAGTTGTTTCCCTTGCGCGTTCATACATTTCTATTGAAAAAAAAATTTTTTTAGTAGCTTACATTTAAATTTTTTATTGAGTAATTTATGTTTTTATTTGTATTCTACTCAAGCGAAACGATAGGAAAACCTTCAATTTATCTAAAGCATATTTTTTGGTATTCAAAATGTACACCAATTCGTTATAAAGATAAATCAAAATAGTGATTTGGCATTAAGCTTCGCCTTAAAGAACTATGGATCCTTACATCTGTAATACATCTCAATCATAATACCGATAAGTTCTACACTCGTTCTATCATTTCAGACACGTCTCACATTCCGTATTCAATTTACTTAATATAATTCCTATATAAAATATTGTAGAATTGTATTACAATAATTATTATGTATCCATAGTTTGAATAAATTCAATAAAGCCAATCTGTAAACATCACCCGCCATAATATAGGGACATTCCTAACATGGCGGGTGAAATAATATTAAAAAGTTTATTTACAAAATAAAAAAGGAGTACGTGCCGAGACAGAGTTGTGTGGCGGTCTACCCTCTGCCTACCCCTGCCGAGAAAATAAGTGATGTAAAATTAGTTAGTAAAAATATAATTTAATTTAAATGTAAAATATTCAATTTTTATTTTTAGTAGATAAAAAATTCCATAAATTAAAGACGTTGTTTTATTAATCTCCTGAACAATTTACAAAATGTTACTTAACAGGTATTACCGGCGCAACGACTACTTGCAACTTGCAAATCTAATCCAGTTTTTGATGATCTGTCAATGTGAAAAATGTCCGAAATGATCCCTGGAAATATCTCAATTAGACGACACCTCTATTCAAACTTCATTAATTCTTTGGGGCCTTTTTTAATGACGACAACTGTAAAGACAGGATAAGAATACGTGTTATTTGTAAAATTGTCATCGTTAGAGCTCTTATGATTACGTCCGTCTAACAATGATACAAAGAATTATCTTTCTCGAGGAACACGTGGTACGATCAAGTCAATCAAATCAAAAGTCTGGTCGTGTCAACAGTCAGAATAACAGAAGAGTGTGTATGAGACGATATTATATGAAAGTGAATGAAGCAAGAAATGTGTGTCGAGACAGAGTTGGATGGCGTTTCTTTCCTCTGTGGAAACGGCGTGATTTTTAGTTAGTCACTTTATTTATAAGCACTTGTTCTTCAGTTCTGTGATAGATACTCTCTTTGAAACGTTTTGGCAATGAGTTTGGCAATGTTTACTGACCAGATCTGAAGTGTTTAGTGTCCTCCTTCCCCTCCCACTTTTTCAGCATCTCAATGTATAGTGTCCCCCAATCTGGGGATGCCTTAGTCCTACTAGCTCCGGAAACCTGTAACTCCTGCGCGATAAATGAAACAGGACATTGGTCGTAACGGAAATATTGCGTTCTTAAGTACATGCAGGCGGAAATGCTGTGCTTGATCTGCTGGTATTGCAAAGGAAGGTGCTCCAAAGATCTAGTGTAATAGATACCTTTCAAGCCCTGTTAATTAATTAATCTCTAACCACCCTCAGTAGGCGCTCTATGTCCGGTCGCACCGGAACATGAGTACTCCTGGTAGGGGTAGTACAATCACATCGTCTTGTGCGGTAAGTCATCATAAATACGAACTTCCCCGACGAATTTAAGAAATAAGGCCACAAGAACAAAAAAAGAGTCGGGCTAGAATTTTAACAAAGGATCTCAATTATTGCAACTGCTATGACAATCAAAAGCATATTAATTGAAGATGGCGAACAACGATATTAAAGAAGAGATGAAATAATAAAACAACAAGTTGGCCAATTCTAAAGCTTGGTCAGGTTAGATTAGCTACGAGCATCAATATCGGCTGCTGCAAGGTGCATTCGCCTCTAACGTTGAAGGCACCGAGCTTCAAGTCAAAAGCTCTCCAAAAGCGAATGATTCGACAAAATACAGCAGCACAATGCACAGCACAGTCAGTGGGATGATGGTAGAGTGGTGGCTAGTGGCTGGTGGCTGGTGTCGATGGGGTTTATTGATCCTGCTTGCTACAATCATTTTCATTTCATCTCTCGGATATCTGTACCTAATTCTGGTTAGCAACGATGTGATTGCTGCGTTTTCAAAAGTCTCAAGTTATGTAAATTAATGAAGACAGTTGTTACTACACGGAGAAAAATGATCACACTTAAAAAATTTATATAACGTCGATTTCCTGATGAAATATTAGTCATTCAGAATATATCGAGAACACGTATTCTTTTCTTAATAAATATCATGACGGAACGCGACAATATCAGTATTTGTATGAAGACGTGTTCCGTCGTCCTCATAAAACATTTGGTTTTAACTGATTCTTTATTAGGCACTCTTTCAATTAATTCTTTGAAGGCCTGCAGTCCCGTTTTTAACAAGAAAACGAATAATTTGACAAGATTTTAAATAAATTAACATTATTTTAAATCAATTAGTTTTCTCCGTGTATCTTGTTAATAATACTCCCCTATTGAAGCTTGGGTATATGTGAGATTCCTGTAGGTGACAATTAATATATTACTAAATATTAATGGTTTCGTACAAACTGCACTCGTCTTTTATATAATATAATGTCAAATTTGGCTTTGAAAGCGTTCTACGAGAGCATTATGTTGATGACTTTGCCAATCTGATTTGATACGTAATAATACCAGTTACGTGCATTGATCTGTGACCAAAGTGTGTAGTATTTCAAGTTCTGGTATCAATTATTGCGCATTGAATATTTGAAAATAATATTTTTAACATCTTACTAAAAAGTGTAAATTTGTCATTTCATAAGCAATTTATTAATGCAGAACGATTACGTCTTTAACAAAATCATACACTAATACATAAGCCAAATCCCAATTGGATAGTACGGACATTTCGTATATCAACTGCTGTAAATTTTTATAATGTCATCCATTTCAGAAAAAATGCGTGTTTTCGCGCATACACACCAAAAGTATATAAAATGCATTGTCGCTGACATCGAGTCTTTCTGCCGAGTTTCAGCTCGATCGGATGGCGGACAGTGGGTTAATTTGCATCTGATTTCATTCAATCAAGACAACAAAATCGTAATTCAACAATTCTTTTATTTTATTCGTTTGGGTAGGCACAGTTTTTCACGCGTAATACGCGAACCATTAATAATATATGTAATTACACCATTTTTGTGTAAAGTCCATAACAAATCAAATTATATGTTTTTTCTGTGTGAAAATGCAGATATTAATTATCTTTAAGCTGTAGGTACCTTGCCATAAAAATCGCAAGAAATCATTATGTTGCAATTATAATGCAAATATCTGACCAACAGCAGTAGAGAGTGTTGAATTCAATCGTCTGACGGCGACTTTAAATTTGTAATACGAAAAGTACATAATTTAGTACGGTTCTGCATGACCAATTTCAATAAGTGCAAAAGGAATTGTGGAGGGTTCCATCTATATTCTGGAGTTCTAGAGAAACAGAACTCGCCCGACTCCCGTCTCGAAATGGTCCAAAAAAATGCAATGTCAGGTATTCTGTTCGTCTTCCGATTATTTCCGGAGAGGCCATTGGTCCCAACGCGATGTCTGCTGGTCGAACATAATGACAGCAGTGGCGTTTAGATGATAATCTAATGGTCCATACCTTGAATAGGTAAACCGAGACTGTACTGTCCGTGTGTCGTGAGCTCCGACGTCAAGCTGCGAAATTTGCACAGCTTTTTCTGTCTGGAAATCTAGGTCGGTGCAACGATATTCAGCAAACAATGTCAATTCCGCCGTTTTGAAATATCCACTGAACATCCAAAGAAAGTAAGACGCCGCATTAATCGTAAAAACTTGGACGAAACCGAGTAGTAAATACTTCTAAATTTTCAAATATTGTCAGGTTATTCGTAACTCGGGAATGTTTGTCTTTCGTAAAGAAATAACTATTTGGACACGACCCCAAATAAGGTTGCTTAGGTTTATCTGTGGGGTCGCCACCCAAACAATCTTTTTTTAATTAATTTAAAAACAAAATATTTTTTATCTAATTAATATCCAGAAATAACCTCCAGGCGTGGAAAGGAATTCTCCAGAAGTCCTTCCATTGAAACAACAAGTTCCTTCTGCCATTTGTATGAAACCGAGATAATATTGAGGTTCAAAGTTAGAATCCCGAATAAATAATTAAAAATTTACATTAAAGAGAATGTGAATATGAGAAGCGTTTTGCAAGTTAAATTTCTTTATGTTCAAGCTGACAGACGAGGTTCCGTAATAACAACGATGAAAAAAAAACACCTAAACGTAACCTAGTTTTTGTTTCATCACTTTTCGTGACTTTCGGTTAGCGGCAGATGAAACCTTCTTGTCCCAAGGGTAGTCCCCGCTCACCCCATCGGGGTCGCGGTCACTTGGCTTTTATAAAATGGGGTAGCGACCCGAAAGAAATTGGAACCACTGCTCTACACAAATCATAACCTTGTTCAATATTGACTGGTATTATCAGCGTACATATCTAGATGTTAGCATAATGATACTGTGCATAACCACTAAACTTATTTTTGTTAGAAAATTAATCTTGCAAATCGTACCACCGCAAGATAATATATTATTCCGTGTAAACATTCACTTAGCGAATACCCTGTAGTTTGTTTCCGATTTGGCCGCTCAGTCGATAACATGCCACAAAAGAAAATCATCACTAACGCTTAGCATTTCCTGCGTGCTTCATAATATACATTCGTGAGTATCGTATTTCATTGGTGGAACAAAATAATAAAACACTAAACAATGTCTATAGGGATTAGTTACACCGGTATGTCTGCTTTTTTCCGCGTTCATACAACACGTGTCATTTTAAATGTTCTATATTACAGTTATGTTAGCGAGTATAATAATAAATGTGACAATGTGGTCGTAAATAGGTACATTTCTACATAATTACGTACCATGATTAACCTGTGTTAAGGAAAAAAAAACTTTAGAATACATTGGTCCGCAATCCCGTTTCAGCGAATTACGAATAATTTGACGAAATTCTTAATAAATTTTCAATATTTTTGTAAGTATTTTTTCTCCGTGCACTTCAATAATAATTTAATTTATTTAACGGTATAAAAATACCATAAACAATAAATCATATAAATGATATCAGAAAGTACAAAATGAATAGAAACTCCAGAAGGATATAAATATAAGAGATACAAGTAAATTCAAAACTTATAAGTAGACGTAGCTTAAATTAATTTTGATTGAACGCATATGATATTATAGCCTTCTCGTACCTACCTTCCGTGAAGTTAAATAGATCCGCCACATCTGCGTATCTATTACTAACCTCATGTAGTCTAGGTACAAGCGAGTGTTGAAACGCTCACGCCCTTTATTGTAACATTTATGATTTTGGAACGAGGAGTTCTCGTAGGTATATGAAAATGAATGAAATTAAGATAATCCGAGCAGTGTACATACCATTTACAATTTTAAACATAAATATTAAAGTTAGCAAAATATCGGGAAATGTTTGACCTATTTATTCCCACGTGCTTCCGGAGATCAGGGACACAGAAAACCACGAAGGTCTCTCACATATAAGGTTGCCATCAGTTCCGATTAATTAAGATAGTTACCGTTATTTTATTTATTTTGTTATTAACCTTGAAATCACTGAAGTTTAACTGAAAAATGTTTACCTCAGAAAAAAAGATGGTTTGAGAGTGCAGTATTCTTCCCAAAGGCATGATCATCGATAGATTGGTCCTGCCTCTTGGAAAAATATAAAGCCTGTGCTGCCTAGCTCTGGTCAAGATATCATTGAGCGTAATACGTTCTAGGACATCAGGGTTGCAAATGTGCCCATCGAGCAGGATATGTTATCGAGCCCTTTGTCCCGACAAATCTTAAAGTGTCCCTACAAAACCTATAATATCCCTATTTCAACCTGCACAATGCAGAAAAACTGTTTAAGGCGAAGCTTAATGCCGAATCACTATTTTGATTAATCTTTATAACGAATGCCTAGCTTGGTGGTCTTATACCCATAAAATGTAATAACTAAACACACTGAATAAAGAAAAATTAAAATAAAAAAATTGGTGTATATTATGAATACCAAAAAATATGCTTTAGATAAATTGAATTATCGTTTCGCACGAGTAGAATACAAATAAAAAAATAAATTACTTATAAAAAATATAAATGTAAGCTACCTACTAAAAATTATTTTTTTTCAATAGAAATGTATGAACGCATAAAGGAAACAACTTTTGAAAAATACAGTATTATAGCCAAGATTATCTGTGATAGTTTCACTTGATTAACTTTTTTGCTTTCTTATAAAATAATTTACAAAATAAATAAAAACCAGTTTTGTGCTTGAAATCGAACGTTTCTAGACTCCGTTTGTCAAACGATTTTAATGCCTATTACCTACAATATAAGGTATACTAAAAATATACACATTTTTGGCTTGTAGCTTCCTCGTAATTACGAACATTTTCAGCGGCTGTGGTGACGGGCGACCGAAGCGTCAATTCTCAGTTGCTCTGATTATTTTATGCGTGCGAAATGTTTTTTTTTGATACCGACCGACCATTTAGAACTCGTTCGGATTTTTGTGTAAACCCCTCCACCCAGTTATGACAGCCCTACTCGCATAACCAATAGCTCATTATCATTAAGCCTCCGTCTGGGAGAGGTCTAAAATAAGACAATCGGAATTCTCCATTATTTGGGACAGATCTGATCTAATAATATATTATGAGTAAAACAGATGATGCGGCGCATGCCATCACACATGGGTTAGTCTCCCGTTTAGGTTGCCCCCGCGTCCATAACATATTCATATAATGATGATGCCTTGTATTTGCATTTAGATTCAAGTTTGGCAACAGGAAACCAAGCTTCATGCATCACACAATACAACGGAAAAAATATTATTTATCGCTGGAATTATTGTAAATCTTCCTACGTATTTAAATTCATTTGATTGAGCCTTGGGTGTGCGCTAACATTTTTAACGTTACGGTTCCGCCGTTTAAAGTATGGCAGTCTTACTTATAAAGATTCCCTAATACGCCGCTGCAGCGTTTGTATAGGTATACGGTGAAGAGGTCGTATTAATGCTAGAGTAAAAATCGTTACTCATAATAATAGTTTTTAAACTGGCACCACTTTGTTCCAAACCTCAAAAAGATGGTCATTTTCGCATTTCAAGTTTTATTGCTAACTTCACTTTAGATAACATTTGGAATGTCATTGACCCGGTCTGATTTTAAATGCGTTGAAATCCGTCTAAGTCGATTATGCGTCCCGTGTTTGCTTTGCTAAATCGATATAAAATATCCCTCCGATAGTACTGCAAATGGGTATTTATTACTGATTTTTAACATGTTCATTACGCGGCATTGTTAACAAAATTGGCCAAATACGTTCCTATTCCTAGGGGCCGGGCGATTTAAAAATCTGTCAGCTACTAATACTGCCCTATTACGGACGGTATACGCAGTATGCATGCGCGTGATTATGAGTAACTTTTTCTACTAACCCGTTCTTACACCCCCGTATTATGGATTACGAGTAAGACTGTCAATGTTTAAAAACATGAGAATTCTAAATACTACACCAGGGGGCCTATTGCCCTGAGTGTGGGACACGTAATTATTGAAAATTGTTTTTTCGCGGATGTTTGGGAAAAAGTCTGATTGTTTAGATCTGGTTATTGAACCATGTAAAGCCATTTGAAGCCAATAAAGATTTGTGGTCCTTGAAAAAGGATACTCTTTAATTTGGAATACTGTAAAAACTTAATGCAACATTTACCTGTAGTGAAAATCTATTCTAATTTAAAATCAAGACCAATATACGAGTTTTCTGATTTTTAAATCTTGTACAATTTGTCAATGTTTGGCCATTAGCTGAAAAATCCCTACATTAGCTACCCTAACTGTCCATTCGTCCACGGTATTTTTTGGCTGCGCCAAAATATCCCCATTTCAAAAGCTTGTACCTTTGATGTCAATGCTTAGTTTGGTGCAGTCTTTTACGCCTTACAGTGAAGTCCCCGGCGTTGCCCGAATTTTACGCAGAGTTTATAGAAATTAAATGTTGACAATAATTTTCATCTTATTTTGAAAGTCAAGTATTCAAAATTTCATCAATAAGTATCAAAATTCTGCTTAAAGGTCTAAGCAAACATTCTAATTGTTTTGAAGATCAAGTGTGCAAAATTTCATCAATCTCGGAATAAAACTGTAGATATGTATACAAATCAAAACCACGCCGCCCGCCAGAGACACTCTTCTTTATATATTCAGAAACACGTTTGAAAAGTCAAATACTTCCCATCTTCCTTGTCCTCCAATGTCCTTCCACCTGGCGACTTTCTCTGTCATACTTTGTGCTGGCTTCGGGTTACGAGACTCTTGTGTAGCATTAGAGAGAAACGAAAACTCTTTTACTTTTATCCTTTCTGTCTCTGATTCTTTATTATTTGAGCACTGGGGTTGCCTACTAGGGCAGCTACTAATAGCACTACTAATAGCTCCGACCAATGGAACATTATATCAACACGATGGTTGGTCGGCTTTTTACCGTTAGATCACGCGGCCCAAATCGTGACAATTAGCGTAGGTAAAGCGACACACTGTTTTTATAATATTTCCGACGAAATCCTCCACACAATGTCGGGTAGGAGTGATATTTGGATATGACGATGACGCTATATGCTATACGCTATGGTCTGGCTGCCTCGCTACCTACATTGGCTGTGTTCTCTTCTCGCTTAGGAACTAGCATTGTATTTGGGAGGCCAAAATCGGGAGAATTGCGAGCGGAGGAGAATTATTATTATTTGTCAATCGTACCTCCCAAACAAACTACTAACATCCCACTTTATCTTTACGCGGTTCAATGATTTCTCTGCAGCCGACTTTCTGCTGACAGACAATGAGTGTTCAAACGAGATGTCGAGTAAAATGCTGTATAATAAGCAGCCCTGTATTCGGGGAAGTTTGATGGATTATTCTTCTTCGACCCTATAAGCTGCTGCCCGGTGGAACTCTGCGGAACTGTACTCCTACCATGTTTGTTCTACCGGTATTTGGTAAATTATTATTGAAGGTGGTCCGCAGAGCTAAATTAAATTCAGTACCAATGCACAGCCCAGAGAGACACATTACATACATTTGTAAACAGTTGACATATTATTACTGGTCAGTGGCTTAGTTGACATCGCGTCTGGGTCCCACCTAGACGTCATGAGTTCAATTCCTCGGCTGGCTAAATCCCCCATTACGACAGAAACATTTTCCGCTTAGTAAGAGATTTTGAAAGTATTGTCAGGTTATTATTAACCCGGAAATGTTTGTCTTTCTTTTGAAATATATATATGTATATATTAGAGATTCGTTTTTGTGATCATGAACACATCTGGAATGAATTGCCGACTTTTGTGTTTCCCCGCTCTCACAAAATGTGTATCCTTAACGTTCAGAGTCACTTCTTGGTCTCCTTAAAAAAGCCCCCACACAGTATCCCTAAAAATTACATAGGCCCTATGGAAATCCTCGTGGCCTCCTGTGTGAATTAAGAAAGAAAAAATAGCATTTTTGACTAGCGTAAGCTGTAGAAGATTGTTGACCACCACTTATATTATTTATGTATATTATCTATAAGGAATAAGTTGCTGTCAGTTAAAGAATGTGCATTCGTCAGGCGAATGAAAACAAACAGTTGCATTTTTTCCTCCTGACACATTTGTATGAAATTTATGCGAAAATAATATGTCATTAATTCGAAATGATGCAATCTGTCGGTTTGAATTTGAATCATCAATAGTTCGCTTCATTGTCTGTATTCGTTCAACAGTTCATTGTCCTCAAAGTCAGCTGAAGACCGCAGCTAAATACAGCTGTGAAACCATGCTTAGAAAATATCCTGACATTTATATATTTATATCATATTATTCTTTTCTAACGTGAAATAGACGTTAAAAATACACTTTCAATAAAAGGGCAGAACAGTATTGGTAAATAAAGGTGAAAAGTTTCATCACATTTTTACATGCATCAACGTGACCATGGTCTCTCAGTGCGGCTCTTTCCTAGGGCGTGCTTCTTCAACTCCTTTCTCTCCCTAAAACAACTTCCCCGGAGATAACCCCCTTGCAACTAATTTACACCCCATTCTCCTCAGAGGTAGGCGGAGAGGATAAACGCAATTCATTTGTTCTAATATTTACGCATCCGCCGTCAAGACCAGGACAAACCTCATCCCATGATCCCGGATACCCGTGCTAAGTCACCAAACGTAGCTAGTCACTTGGGGGTGACATATGGCAGGGGTGTTGTTTATACAACTAACTAACTTACACGTCATTTCTCCTCAGGGACAGGCAGAGAGATAAACGCAATATATTGGTTTTTCGCTCTTTATCATACTTTTCCGTTATTTTGGCTCTTCACATGGCCTAACTTAATTATATGATTCTTTATATCATCCATTTGGCGGTCTTGTATTCTCCTTACACTCTTTTATAATTGCAGGAGCAAACATTAGGGGCCGACGATTGTGAAATCTCCCGGCTGCGGTTGTAGATACCAATACTGGCGGTGCTTCCCATCCCCAACCTATCCAATATAAAAAATCAATGATCAACTGTCGGTAACATTGTATTGTATTTGCAAGCACTTATAATCGTGCTGCACAAGTGTGTTTCTTTAACTACTGTAATTATGGCCTGGTAGCGAAATGTCGTGTTTTCTATCGGCGATTTAATGAACTACCTGTAAGTAAAAACACAATCGCTTTGTTCACCTCACGAAGTTAGAACTCTTGAAGTTGGTACTGAAGGTTGTTTGTTCGATTTCCGCCGAAGATCAAAAATTACAATATTAATACTAACTTCTTCGTTGCTCAAACGGGTAATTCCGTTTTTAGCGAGATTGTCTCAGTTCGAAGATACATCCCGAAGTGACACTGGTTTGTCATATTATTGTTCCAGTGCAATTTTTTTACGCATTGTTTCATTAACCGCTAATTCCGCTAAAAAGAACTTTGAAACAAGGAAAATAAGTTACAAGGAAAAATTGATTAAATTTTTCAAAATAGTCGAGCAACAACATAAATGTATTATTTATATTGAAACGAAAACGAATCACGGAGTATTCCGCTCCTGATGAAAGAGACAGAATTTAAAAAATTTATTGGATGATTTGTATAGCGCCGCTTTTGTGAGATATCACCTCAGGGGTGCTTTACAGTTGATGCAGGTATTACAAAAAAATATATAAATATTACAAAAATAAATTGAAATTAAGTTAAATAAAATGAAGTACAGAAACAGGTGACACGAAGATGGAGAATCTGCAGCAAGAATCCTAGGTGGTGAGGAAACTGGACCAGCTGCTGCAGCGAGAGAGTCCACCAACAGTGCCAGCACGAGGTTCGTCATCCGTCCAGGTATGTGTCTGCTGCTAATAGAACGCTGACACAATGTCCTCTCATAGATACCAGACCTTGGCAGCACCGCTGTGACATAATGTTCTGTTTTCCAGAGTTTTAGGTTTAGGTACTCTCAGTATCGCCGTGGAGAGACACCACCGATGGGAGGCCTATTACGTATGTCCAGAGCTAAAAGAATAAGAAAAGTATGATATAATCTCTCGGTACAGTGTATATTCTCGTGTTATAGATCCCTTTGGCCTGAAACGATGATGTCGTATGACTAGCCGGGAACCTACATTATGTAGGAGGCGTGTTGGTTGTTTTAAGTCGCTATGCGAGATGACTTCATTTGTCCCCAGTCCTAGGCTAAATATGGCCGTGTGACATGTGTGTATGGCGCTTGCTAATAATAATTTCACGATCACTAATATGCTGAGGATAGAACGCCGCACTTAAACCGTGGGACCTAAAACCTTGCCTTATTCTTCCTTAAAAAACTAGCAAGGATTAAAGCAGATACTTTAATTGATTTTGAGTTAATAAATTACTAAATATGTTTTTTCTTTTCTTTTCAGGTAAGTTTCACACATCGTAATAATAATATTATAATGTTTCATTCACCAACAAATCGGTGAGGGTGAGTTTATTTATTATTTTTATCCAAGACCTTTAGTAACCTAAGTAGTTACTAGGTGGGTTTTAATCATTTTTCTTATTAAAAATTGTGCAGCTGTTGTTATATTTTACAGTAAAATCATACATATTTCAAATATGCATTACGCACGATGAATTATTTTGCAATTGCACTAGATAGTTGCGCAAGTCCAGAAAGAAAATTTTATGAATTTCACAATGTTCATTACTCATGATGAATTATTTTGCAATTGCACTATATAGTTGCGCAAGTCCAGAAAGAAAATTTTATGAATTTCGCAATGTTCATTACTCATGATGAATTATTTTGCAATTACACTAGATAGTTGCGCAAGTGCAGAAAGAAAATTTAATGAATTTCACAATTTCAGAGCGCCACATTTTGTCTGCTTCAACAAACAAATTTTCGACTTGCTAAGGAGTGCTAATTTGATAAAGTATATTTTCATTAAATTTAATTTATATTTATGTACCGTACATTAGTCACTAATTATTTATTGAAAACATTCACATATTTCTTTAAAATTATTAATTTTAATTTTTTCAATATTGGCATCCGTTATATTCAAGACGTTTTTTCTTGCGATATTTCCCGTAGCAGGGTGTCATGAAACGCGAGAGGTTCGTCGAGCATCGTAGCAGCTACCAACCACCAGTCAGTACCAGTACCAGTACAATATGCAGACATTAACCCAAGGGGCTCTGTCGGGATATCCTGCACTACGTCTCTACCTAACAACTAACCACCTCCTTCTAGAGTCAGTTCTTTGCTCAAGGTTTCCCCGCTCTTTCCTTAATATTCTTTATAATAACGTTGCATATTTTATTCACCTTCGTTCCACTCGCCCAGGCAATATTATGCGGCCCCATTTTACAGCGGTGAGAAGCTGCCATTTCTGTGTTTGCCAGCCAGCTAAAGTCGCGTCGCGTCGGTATGATAATTGCTGATATTTTTACTACTGCAACTAAGTATCGGACAATCCGTGACTCTTTGATTCGTTGTGGGAACGCTGAGACAACACGTCAGCTGATTTGTTTACGGCTACTTCATTTTAACCGAACGACAAATTAATAGTTGTCAGATAGACTAGGTATTATAATACGGCGACTGGTAAGGATTTTCCTTTATCGACAACATTATAGAGGGTATCGTTTAGTTTTCTCGTATAGACAATACAATGTGGACGTATTTTATTTTGACTTTTTCTTAGTTTCATTATTTGGCCTTATAAAAGGTTTGTTTTAACCAATTATCGAATTAAGATTTTTTTTATTTATTTTTATTTATTTATTAAATTGAATATAATTACATTTAATACAATATAAGATATGGGTAGTCCCACAAAGCTGTGACAATCAGCTTGTCTGTAGGTTCTACCATTTAATGTTATAACATAATACACATTAGCTTAAGTTTAAATATTAATACCAAATATAATGTTTAGGATAGATAAACGTTTTGTTCATTTATTAACCACTTTTTTGTCAGTTTAGGGCAGGGTTCTTCATTATTTTTTAAGTTAAAGTTTTCGTTAAATTTGTTATAAATCACAGGTATCAAATAGTCGAGTGTTCTGCTACCATACTTATTTGATATTAGTGGAATTTTTAGGCCTTTGCTTTCAGTAAATCTTGTTTTGTGACTATGCATCAATGACTTTTTGCACGCATTTTCTCCCGCATTATAAATAATTATAATAAACCAGAGAAGCCCTTTAATTGGAAGTAGGCCCTCAGAGCTATACAGTAATTTTAAGTTGTTTCTTTGTTTGTAAATGCTAGGTTTAACAATTTTTTTAGTTATAGCTTTTGTCAATTTTGAATGAGGCAAGGAGTGTGTGCCAAGACTGAGTTGTTTGGCGGTCCGTCCTCTCTGCCTATGGTCATGGTTAGATAGTTAGTTAACTCTTGACAGGCCAAGATGCCAAACAAAACGTCCGTAACCAAGTGGGTCTTCTGACGACCCCATGCATTTTCTGTCTTATGGGCTTTAAAACTATAGAAATCCCAATTATTCAGTCAATTATTAATGGTAATTTATGTATTTGCGCAGAAATACGTAAAAAACTAAAATGATATGTCAAGTATTTAAGCTAATATAAGGAGGATACTAATTTTGGGTACTACCTACTCCCCCACTTGGCTGCGGGATAGTTAAAGTGTTGGAGCATGTTGAAAAACTTTGACTCTCGAAGCGTATAAGTGCAGTGTCAAAGTTCAATTTTTCATTACAAATAATTAACAATGGCCGTCATTCACTCGTGCATTCTTGTCACCGCATTACATTTGTATACAAGCTTTCTGCAATCTATCTTCATTTTACACGGCAGAAGTTTCACAATAGCACGATCGAGGGTTTTATGTTACCCCTCGTACTGAGTATGTTATAGGGTATTTAAAATATTTGCTAGTATAGGGGAGAGTGCATAGCAAGGGGGAACTGTGATATCTTTTATTGAGAATAAACATGAATGTTCATTTTAATTGCTTAAATATTGTGGCACTTTTCACCCAACGTATTTCAAGGGGCAATGACCCATATTTAGACATATTTTTCAAATGCCTTGCAGTCATAGAAAACGCATTGATTTTTTGCCAATTTGTGAATGAAATCACATAACTAGAATTTTTTAATACGATGTAATTAAATTTACATCAGAACTTACAAATCACGGCTGGGCACTTTTTACTTGTAAGATTGACCGTTTAAATTGCGACGGTTCGCATTGGTCACCATTGAGTATTTAACATTTCCAATACAGGGACAGCGACTAATGGGCTTGTTATGAACTAGAAACTCCAGACAGACAAAGCTGGGCAAATTTTATGAAGCCAGATCTCTCTGTTGTTCCCGTTACAATAGATTTATGTTTAATCGTTGGTTCCATGACAAAACGAAGATTTAAGAAATGTAACGGAAAAAAACACTCCGAGAAAAATGATCGTCTTAAAAAAGTGCTAGCATGTCAATTTCCTGATAAAATATTAGTAATTCAGAATATATCGAAAACACGTGTTCTTTTCCTAATAAATATCATGACGGAATGCGACGATATCACTATTTGTATGAACACGTGTTGTTGTAAAACATTCGCTTTTGACTGATACTTTGTTAGGAACTCTGTCATTTCATTTGTTAAAAGCCTGCAGTCCCGTTTTTACAGGAAACCTAATAAATTAACAGTATTTAATATCAGTAAGTTTTCTCCGTGCTGGCCTTATCCTAACCTAACCTAACCTGTCCTAACATATCCTATCATTTTATGGTGTTTTGTCACTGTAACCGGTTACCGTTGTTCATTACGTAGAGGTATTAATATATCCTGTAAAATAATAATATTAGTGTGTTTATCTTCCCGCTCCCTTACACTCATAGTTTCCTGGTTGTTTGTCACTTTCCGGAAAGATATCGCCGATTCTCATTATCACCATGACTTATCATTAGAGTTGAAAGCGAAGACTTGGAAACCGCTAAGTGTTTCCTGCAGCAATTGTTGATTGTGTACTGACTTTTGAATTCGTGTTTTTGAGGTTTGCGTCTTCGTTCGAGAATGCGATAACTAACTATAATATAATCGACTTTTCGATTATTTGTACTCTCGGCGACTGTCTGCGGTATGCCGTTATCACGAAACTATTTACCCAGATGATTATTACGATTAAATGGCGAAAACACGATGTTCTGTTGACATTGCCACTCTAGTCCATTCCGTAATTCTTTTAGCAGTCGTGAAGCCTCGTTTAAAACTTGTACCGTCTTCAGAGTAAATACTTGCCCAACTATGCAACTCAGTTTTCCATATTCCGACCTCATTTCAAAGATATTATTCTTAAAAATACTCTTTAATTCAATTTATAAATAAGGTCTGCTGTGTATCTAATTATTACTACGCGTGAGGAATATAGGGGTCAGTATGTCTAGGAGTAACGGACGTATGAATCCATCCCTCCTGCGGCAAGTGCGGCGCAAGGGGTGGGTCGAGAGAGTCCGGCTGGAGATGTTAAAAGGGCTCCCTCAACCAATCTCTCGATCCGGGCCGCCCCGCAGTAGGTGGGTCAAACGCATCCGCCGCCAAGACCTAGACAAACCTCGCCCCATGAACCCGTACACCCCCGCTAAGTCACCAAACGTAGCGAACCACTTGGGTTGACCTACGGAATAACGTTGGTTATTCAGGTTCCCCCATACCGCCTCTAAAAATTGAAAATTATTAAAAAAATTTAAATAACACTTTATTTATAAACAAGTTCTGCTGTGTATCCTATTTATTATTATTACGCGTGACAACTTTTTTAACTTTTGAAAGCATTATCAAACTGAACAATAACTTCAAATTAAAATGGAGGGCAACAAATTAAACTTTATAACTATGTATAAAATTCTTCAGGGTACGATTTGGTAGAATTATACGTATGTTTTTCTATTGTAGGTAGTAGAAAAATATTTTAGCTGTCTATTATTTCAGTGGAAAATCGAGCTTTTTCTACCGGTATTTCAGTGGAAGATGCTCTGAGGAACTAGAGTCGTTGATCCCTGGGTCAACATTATGTATGTACGGAACAAAGGGTCGGTTCTACGACAGCAATTGCCATCTTTTTTGATTGCATATGCATAAAACATGTTTTAGTTCATTAACTGTCGATTCCTATGTTTAAGTACGTAATATTTTATGATTAAAATAACATAAAATATTGATTGCATTTTGCCGACTTCGTTTATACTTCCCGAGCAATTACTGTATTAAATAACAATGCCATCGCAATCCACGTGAAATCCTGCAAGAACACAAATAATAAATAAGTACACGTCACGCGAACATCATCTTCATAGGGTTTCGAGGGACTCAGTGCCATGACTTTTATGATCTGGAATATTAATGAAGGCTTTATTAATTATTCACTGTTTTTTTTCCCTTTCGCGTGACGTGTTGTTCTATTGTCGGGCGAAAGATTATGGCAAATGGTAATTACTTAAGGAATCCAAAAAAGAGGTAGAGATTTTCTCGGCTCTGTGTTTATGCACCGGGCCGTATCCGGGACACCCACCCAGCCCACCGCACAAAAAGAAATTTAATATAAAAAAGTAGACGAGGATGATGTCCCACCATTATTTTATTGCGATACTATAACGACAAACGGCAACAACAACAGTCCTCAAGTATACAACGATAATACTATGTAATAATTGATGACACAAATCGGTAGTGCATTGTTGACTTTTGCTTCCACATCTGGTCTGCCGTCTGATGGGAATACTGAGTTTGTTCTACCGGCATTTCTGTAGATGGTTCTCTAACGAAATAGCGTCATAATCCCCTCGGCAGTGGCGCACAGCCGGGAGCCACGCCAAACGCGTGCCAACCTTTACCACATAAGAAAGGGTCGTTTATGCGACTCGCCCGGTTGCGTTGTGGAATAATTTGCCTCGTACAACTTCACTCCTTCCTACTAAACTCATAGCAACCCCAAAGATGACATTAATTGAACCAGACCATAAATTTTAATTTACATTCGTGATATTTGCATTTTAACGATGAGCATCGAACTTGTAAACCACCTTATTAAAGTCATATGCTGATACTAACCGGAGAACACCATAGTATTTTTGTGTCTTTTAAAATAACAAGAAACATTTAAGTTTTTTAATTATACAAATAATCAGGACCCATTTCGATTCCTTGCGGAAATCCCTTTGATGTATAAAAAAAAAACATGAATTGGTTTTTAGTTCCCCCGTGCCCCCCTTTCGTGAATTCAATCAACATTACATATTATTGAAAATCCGGTGTTGACCTCCGATGACCACAGACTAAAATACGGGTCAAGTTCGGGCGGAAGCAAGCCTACCGTCACCGTCACCACCTGCCAACCGAGGACCAGACGATTTATTGCGCAATGAAGAAAAGATTTTAGGCCACCACGCTGATTTATTCGCACTTTTCCTTTTCATCCATAAGTAACTGTGAATAAACGAATAGTCAAGGGAGGGTGAGACGCCACATCCTCATACGTTCATCCCATACAGCGGCTAGCCATATTTCTTTTAACTCTTTAGTAGCCTAGTGAACAAAACTAACTCCCGTAATTATGTAGACTTTGTACTTTCGTAAGCGAGCTATCTATACTCCTGCGCGATCTCAGTCAGAAAGAGTAGGAAGGTACTGAGATGCACGGGGCTCAGCGTTGAATATAATGAGGGAGAAGGGGGATGCTTTTATTTGGAAAGATTGCTGAAAAGCAGTATAATCTTTCAATGAGCTCTGACTTTATGAAATTCGCTCATTTTTTCTGTATCGAATTTCAAAACCAAAATAATTATTTTCAGCTCGTTTAGCAGAAACAGATTTTTTAAATATTCAGATAACTGTCGTAAATTATGTATCTATGTATAAGTAAGTATAAGCAATAGCGTCTAGTGACTTTTGGGTGTTCTAGAGTGCTGATATTACAAAAATGGCATTATTAAAGTTGCAGGTGAAAACTATTTTTTTTCGAAAATTTGATTTGTCTATGAAGATTTTCAGGAAATTTCAGTTTGTCCGTGCGCCGCACGGATTTCTTGAAATTCTTCATACAAAAAATCGAATTTTCGAAAAAAATAAAAATTCGTTTTCAGCTACAACAACATTAACAATGCCATTTTTTGTAATATCAGCACCCTAGTACACCCAAAAGTCCCGAGCAGCCACTGAGTATAAAGTAAAAGCAAGTTGGGGTAGGCAATAGACATGGAATAAGGCATGGTTAGTAGGCAAGTTCCTAATCTTCTTCTGGTGCAGTCTCGTACCGAAGTTTTGGCTATCCACTGCTATCCAGTAACAACTCTACTAATACGATACAAATGATTCCGGTACACTAGGACTTGGAACACGTACTCTGGGGATGCGAAGGAAGTTGGACTTTGATCGACAAACAAACTAATCATAATATTAGTAATACTCGTATTATAAATAATGCTTTTTACAACTCTTCGAACCATTTTCATGCATTTCCAACAAATAAATAATTGGTGGTTTGTTCAAATTAACATCGATAAAGTCGGTTGTAACCTGCAGTTATTTGAATAATTCATATACCTAGTTGATAGTACACTACTTATTCAAATTTTCCTTCCATTCCCGCCTGAAAGGGAGCGGTGACGTTGTGGCTATTATATTTATGCACGGCATTGTTTTGCCTCTAAAAGCAGGGCAACCTGTCTAGAGGCTGTATATTGAATATTTGCAATTATTGTCTGGACGTTTATAACTTTCGACGAATAATTCCGAATTACCTAACTAGGTTAGGTTGACATAACGCGATCAGACCTTAATTAAAACTGACTGTGGTAAATAAAATAGGTAAAAAGCATTTGATGCTTAATAACGTCTGGTAGAATTATTTCAATCAATATATATATATATATATATATTTTAAATCCTTTATTATATTATTGCTGCTTTCATTTGAAACAATAAGTTAACACTGTACACAATAAATACAACATTATAATAATTTTTAAATATTAATCAATCAAAACATAGGGTACTTTCAAAACATACATTTAAAAAAATTAAAGGGTGCGAAAGTCGTGGTTGGTTCCATGATAACTCAACACAGTGACAATTCAACACACCTTTAAAAAGTAATATGCATTATTTAATAATAGCGGAGGAAAATGATAAAAAATATATATAAGTCATTAAAAGCCATGAAAAAATACTTCGTTAAAAATCTAACATACGTAATCTATTTAATGTACTTTTTAAGGGATGTTGAATTTTCCATTGATGAGTTATCCGGTCACCAATTATATTCTTTATATAAAACAAAAGATTCCCCACTGGCCGAACGCCGTAAGTAAGTAGGCAGTGACTTCTCCAATTGGGAAATGTAAGAAGTAACATGATATTTAGATCTAGTTACCGAGCACAGGTAAGGACATTACGAACAAACTAGCGATCTTCAATTATGGTTTTAAATGATCTGCATAATAAAATATAGGTATATTTTTATGTTACAATATGTTTAACTTCAGATACATATGCATTAACCCACATCATTTTATTCACCAAATTCAAGTTCTGTTATTATATCATTATAGGTAAGTTGTTTCACAAAACTGAAATATTAACAGAACTTGAATAGAACTTTCACAGATCCTTTTAAATTTGATGAAGTGTAGTTTTGTCTATGTCTGTTTCATTTCATTTGAACCCTGATGAAAGAACACCATTTGGAATCAGTTTTGCTAGCACTGGCTTTAGGTGTGTTTAGTGACAAGTTCTTCCCATGTTCGGTCCCCTCTAAACGATGAAGAACTCCGTGGTGTCGTGTGGATCCTTGCAATTAGACTGGGGTAGACTGAATAGGTAGGTTTTGCGTACTCGATTCCTGTCGCAGCCGATATGGGCTCTCTTTAGGTACGTATTTAAATGTTTTTCCTATCATTGCTTTCTTTCAATTGCAATGTTAAAACAAATAGGCAATAGTTCATGTCCTGCTTTGCTAGTGCTTTTTGTACGGGCTTTTTTCCCACGTCAATGACACTTTCGAGGCCAATAAATAATATATCAATAAAATATTAACAGTAAGTACCCTAATTGAAATTCCAAAATTTGCCTTCGATGCTTATTGAGATCACTTCTAGAGGAGCAATTCTCAACTACAGGGTTTTCCAATAAGAGGTGTTATTTTGAATAGCCCGCTATTTCGGTAGATGTTACTTTTGAAGCTGTCATTTATTGACATTTGACAAGTAGAAACTACGCCATTAATACAAATGAAACGAAACACGCTTCAACAACGCATTGAAATTATTAAAATTCACTTGAGTGAATAAAATGCAAATCATCTTGAGTGATGAGGCCCATTTCCACCTCGGTGGCTTCGTCAACAAGCAAAATTGCCGCATCTGGGGCTCGGAAAACCTAAGAGTTATTGTTGAAAAGCCTCTCTATCCTCAACGTGTGACTGTTTGGTGCGGTTTATCGTCCGGCGGAGTCATTTGACCTTACTTTTTCGAAAATGAGGCTGGAGCAACAGTTACGGTGAATGGATTGCGCTATCGAGAGATGATTAATGATTTTTTGTGGCCGGAATTGGATGGTATTGATCTGGACAACGTTTACTTTCAACAAGACGGCGCTACGTGCCACACAAGCAACGAAACCATTGATCTTTTACGATTGAATATCAAAATAACACCTCTTATTGGAAACCCCTGTATAATACAGAACTTTGATAAATTCTTACTAAGTTATTTTGTTGCAATGTCCAGTTGACTAAACCATTTTCGGTTGTGAGATTTTGGGCTTTGAAATATGTATTTGATTGACAACAAATAAGACGAGTTCCGTAATTTTCATTATTGTCAAAAATATAAAATATTTGTTTAAAAAAGTGTTGAAATTCTTGGCAGTAACGAACATTGTAAAAATCTGTTTTTCGCATTTGATTGTATTATTAAAGTGAGGTTTTATGAGTGCAAATGTGCAGTCACATTCCCCGTCTTCCGGCGCAGGAATGAACCCTTGACCTTTGACCTTCACCTTGCCAAAATGAACGATTGACGACATGGTGACCATATTTCACCTTATTCCATGAACAGAATGAAGGTTTTCATTGGGTGTTAGGCCACGTGTCCTGGTACCACCCACTCCCCAGCTATCTTAGTCTCCTGTAAATTTTCTTCAGCTATTGATGCTTTCAACACTCGTCAATTGCAGTGTCCTGTTCTTTTTCTTATATCATAAAACGATCGGGTGGGTGATATAATATCAGTAATTAGTAGGTGGATCCTTAGACGAACGAGACTGGGCGGCCTTTTTCATACAAATCTATTTTGATTTGTGGCCAAAATACTTCACCAAAGTAGCACATATAGTATGGATAAGTGGTACTTTATTTACTTGGTAAATTACAAAATATGGTCCGTTAAATAAATCAATTTATTTTTTATTTTAGAGGCAATTTTGACATTTTTATTTTATTTTAGAGCCCCTACCTTACTCCGCCTCACAACGCCGCCCAACCAGGTGGTGACATAGTTCCCCTGTCTGTGCACTCCACAGGCAGGGACAATCTTGTGAGGTGTCACATAAAAAAAAAAAAAAAAAAAAAAAAAAAAAAAAAAAAAAAAAAAAAAAAAAAAAAAAAAAAAAAACTTTGACTTTTTTTTTTTTAGAGGCAACTTTGACATTTTTTTGGTTTTAAAGGCAATTTTGATTTTTTTATTTATTTTAGACGCAACTTTGACAATTTTTTGTGAGCTAAAATTAATTATTAAAAACCACCTACATAAATTTTTTTCAGTACCAACCCATCAACGACGACGATACATAATAAGACATCAATATAATTTTTTTTTAATTTGGAAAAATGGACTATTTTTTCTTAAATGTTAAAATTAATTATTATTATTAAATCTATCTTGAATTATAGATCACTGATGAATTCATTAATAAAATAAAAGTAATATACAATTGATGCGCGAATGACTGAAGTTTGTTTACTATTTTTTGTCAAAGGTAAAAGCACAAAGGATAACAAATGATTATAAGCAATAATTATTAGCCTGAAACACAAATATAAATTGAAAAAACTTCCGAAAAAAATAAATGCCGCCGACGGGAATTGAACCCGCACCTTCAATTATTGCTTACAATAATTTTTAGTTTGTTTAGTTGAAGATTTGGAACGACCGAAATATACTAAAAATGCATTTTATGGGTCGAAATGTAAAATTTATTTTATTTTTAATTTGGGTTCCAACGTAATCGGTCGTTTTCTAATTTAAATTAATACCCATCTAAATGCTTTTTTAATATTTCATTACATCTACATTTTAGGTAAGGCAAAGTAACTTTTTTTTTTTAATTATCATGAAATCACAAATAATTACCAAATTTGCCTCTAAAATGACTTGCTACACATTTCGATTAAAAAAATAATTATTCATTTTGATGAGAGTATTTTGGCCTCAAATCAAAATTTGAGTTTTGTATAATAAAGGCCGCGCAGCCGTTCTTCTTAATTTTGTTCCGGTGCTAGTTTTCCACGTGTCAGGTCTGCTCCCGAGATTGCCACGATTCTTCAGGCTTGTCGTGACTGAAACACATTTGCGTCTTCACTCCACAAATGTCTACTAATTCTCCCAATAAGTTATTTTCATTTCCACGGATGTGTCCAAAATACATTCAGATAAAGATTCCCCAATACGCCGCATACTGCTCGGGTTAAAATCGTTACTCATAATAATAATCATGCAAGATTTTTTTAGTAATCCGGCCAATTCGATTATGCGCCACGTATTTATTTTCGTAAGTCGATTTTTCGATTTAAAATATCCCTCCGATAGTACTGCAAATGGGTATTACTGCTTTTTGAATTTTCACTACGCGTCAGATCGATATTTGTCAAATCAACCAGATTCTTAACAAAGTCCGCCAAATAAGCTGTTTAAAAATCTGTCAGCTAATAATACTGCCGTATTACGGTCGGTATATGCAATTCCCACGCGCATTTTCCCCCCGTATGATTATGGGTAAAACTAATCAATAAGTAATAAGAAATAATACTTATTATTGTGGTCAGAAATTAGGCAATAGAATCATTTTTACGTTGTTCTTTGTATATACATAAATTATCTTCCTCTTGTCCTATTCGGGCAACACTTCCTCATTACTGGTTACATTAGCGTTGCAATGTGTTTCACTGCAGATCTTGCCAAGATCGAGGAATGTCGGAGTTTCGTGGCAACACGAATACTGAAAAACTGACCACACTGTTTGTAACGAACAGCTGTTTTGAGATTCGTGGTAGCCCAAGGCCAAGATCGCGGATTGTGTCAATGACCCACACATGCACATTCGGCGGTGACGTATTCTATTATTATTACTTGTCGCGTCATTTGTTGGATCCTGCCTTCATTTGGTCCGTGAACCTGAAACTAAGAAACCAATGCTGACGCATAATGACAAAGCCCAGCTGTTTGCCATGAGAATGGTATGTTTGTAAAATCTATTTAGATTCTCTCGTGAGAACATTATTTCCTATTCTGATTTAATTAATATGACAAAACAGAACACTTTTGAAAAGTGTCCAAGTGAGGGAGAAACTTATCTAACCTAAACTATTATTTTTACTATGTTTTGTTTTGTCACTATTTTGTTTTAAGTTTAATGCAACGTATAAACACGAGAAAATTTCTGCGAGCCTAACCGCGAATTATGTATGGTAAAGAAGCAAGCCACCGCAAACGGCGTTTCGCTCCATGTCCAAATAAATATAAGGACGAATTGCCAAAATATTGTAAATTCTATGAACACGTTTTCCGACATCCTAATAACATATTCGTATTTTACCGACAGTTTTTTAGGAACGGTGTCAATTAGTTCGTTAAAGGCCTGCAGTCCCGTTTTCAACAGGAATACGAAATTTGTCTAGATTTTCAATAAATTAGCAATAATTTATATCAGTAAGTTTTCTCCGTCCAAATTTTAATTATTAAATACATCTATTTGAAGTTTACTTTTGTTTTCGGTAATAAATGAATGCAAATCCTGGAAACGGAAATGAACCCACTTCCGGCTTGAAACTCGGCAGTGAAAAACAGTTAATCCAATTACATTTCACAACTTAAAGTTGAGCCTTGTGTTAAAAAAATATATTGCAATCTTGAATTCAAAAAAGTCTATCTCAGAAAAAGGGTGGTTTAAATGTGTAGTCATTCTCCCCAAAGGCAATCGTTGGTAGGTTGGTCCTGCCTCTTGGAAGAATAAAAAGCCTGTGCTGCCTAGATCTGCTCTGGCGAAGTTATCGGGGATATAAAAAGTAGTACGTCCCAGAACATCAGGATTGCAAATGTGCCCATTGAGCAGTTTATGTAATACTAATACCATCGCAATTTTTCTACGACTTCTAGACGATCTAGTCTTGAATCTAGTAATGAATAATTAATTAGACTCGCGGATTGTAGACTATTTTATATTTCGCAACCAGTCCGTCTCTTCTCCTGGCACCTTCCTCCAACCTTCCTTCAGCCTTCTACAGATATTTCCCAACCAGTCCGTCTCTTCTCCTGGCACCTTCCTCCAACCTTCCTTCAGCCTTCTACAGATATTTCCCAATCAGTCCGTCTCTTCTCCTGGCACCTTCCTCCAACCTTCAGCCTTCTACAGATATTTCCCAACCAGTCCGTCTCTTCTCCTGGCACCTTCCTCCAACCTTCAGCCTTCTACAGATATTTCCCAATCAGTCCGTCTCTTCTCCTGGCACCTTCCTCCAACCTTCAGCCTTCTACAGATATTTCCCAATCAGTCCGTCTCTTCTCCTGGCACCTTCCTCCAACCTCCAGCCTTCTACAGATATTTCCCAACCAGTCCGTCTCTTCTCCTGGCACCTTCCTCCAACCTTCAGCCTTCTACAGATATTTCCCAATCAGTCCGTCTCTTCTCCTGGCACCTTCCTCCAACCTTCAGCCTTCTACAGATATTTCCCAACCAGTCCGTCTCTTCTCCTGGCACCTTCCGCCAACCTTCCTTCAGCCTTCTACAAATTTGTGATCTAATAACCCATTTAGGCTCCGGGCAGTTGGGACTCAAAATAATTTCTCAAAACCGTCCAAAAATCAGCTCAAGGGCGTTGTGCGAGTATTACTAGATGCAATGTCCAATAATTGTCCATGTCAATGACTAAAACACGGTAAAGGCGACACGTCTGTAATTTTGTATAAAACATTAATATCGTCATTTCTATTCGTTGGTTTTACAATTTGAGATGATAATGTGTAAGGAGGTTAATGTGTTATTATTGGACAATGCTATTATAACCTTACAACACTGTTAAATTTGAATTTGTAAGTCTGTTTATAACGCTAATAATATCCTGGGGTGGGATTTGGCCTCCTCCACAAATGCTCTCCACTGACTCCGGGTCCTCTAGTCCTCCAGTTCCAATCCTGCTGCAGTCCTCTTTCCCACACGCCCCTCTTCCTCGGATTGCCTCTCACTCACACAGTCATAACTCTCGGCGTCCTATCCTCTGGTATGATTTCAACTTGAGCAGCTCATCGCAGTCTTTGGGACCCACAGAACCTTACAAATGGTCTCACGATCCGTATAGCCCATTTTACTAGAATCTCCCTCATTGGGCCCCAAGAAGGTAACTCTAACTTAATGTTATCATCGTTTATTCGTTTAAACATGGCTTGAACAATGAGTTGTAGGTATGTAATCATATTAATTAAATAATAATATGTATAATTCTGGACGGAGAGCAGTGAGCAGTGAGCAGTGAGCGCGTTGCGTGGTCCACTGCTTGGCTGGTTACAGGTTCCAGAGTACGAGTGTGTTTGTTGGTTTCCGAGTGTCGGCAGTCGGCCGTTGTACCCGCCGATGGGTGACCTACCTCGACTACCTTCTTCTGCCACAGCTGATTTTGACGTTAGCTGCACACGCGGTCTGTGAACCAACACATCTTTATCACACAATGCACACATACACGCAAATATACTGTCGTGGTGAGCGCGAATGCGGTTTGGTCTCGCCTTTCATTGTCATGTTTTATGATTAATATTTTCTGTTAATACTTATAAATATATTCTGTTTCATCATCTAAAAAAAACAAACATGTAATGCCTCCTTCGGACAAAGAAGCTCTGGATGTTTAGATGTAAAGTTATGTAACAAACTCCCACCTAGTATCAAACAAATTAAATTAAAAATAACTATATTAGGTCCATCAAATCTTGGTTTAAGGAATTATCAGATAAAGGTGTTTTAAAACATCGTCATAGAAGTTATTGAAAAAAACCCTACCCAAACCATGAGGTTAAACCATGCAAGTTGCTGAAAATCTTCTGTCCTAAACGTATTTCGGCTCAGGAACTATCTCCCAGTGCGGAGGACTAACAAAACATTTTATTTCTGTTTTTCTGTTTGTATTTCACATTTCTTAAAATATCAAAATTATATAATTATTAAAAAAAAATTAAAAGTGAATAATGGACACGAGTCCCAACTGTCTGGAGACAGTGAGACTGCCACCCTCACCTGTTGTGGGGCAAGTGAGTAGGAAGGAGATGGGAATGAAAAATATAGTGGCAGGTACCCACATATTCAGGTCTGGTCATCTGGCTAAATCATTTCCAGCAACGTTTCAATTCTGAACTGTGTTCTCTCAACATGACGATAAGTATCTTCTACTGAGCTTTATCAACCTCTCTAAAAGGAAGAAGAATTTAATTAAAATAAACATAGTTTATTACTCTATACGTTTTTTGTTTTCCATCAGCCACGGAAAATAAAACATTGTTCTGCCCAAATGTTTCGTGTTTGTGATAATATTTTCGCTGGAGACCCGCCTTAAGAAGACAGTATTCTTTAATGAAAGAGCAGCTGCCCACTCCTCATAGTTAACTACACACACGCAGTAGCTTCAGTACAGATTACAGATACAGACAGCAGAATCGCAACACATCCAGATAACATCTGACAAACAAACCCGCCATATGATGAGATGAGCACAAACAAATTGCAATGCACTCCACACACCCAACTTACCATACGTACGTGCTTTACTTGCTTGGAGCTTTTGGCTTGGAGGTTAAAGCTTCGAGGTATCGTATTCACAATTCAGTGGACAATTAAAGTTAATATCGCTCGTTTAATGATTTTCGTTATTACTTTATAATACAATACGTGTTGCATATTGCACGGGCTATACGAAATATTAATTAATACGAAAAACTTTTGATGGATTTTGTTTTTATCATACATATATGTAATTATATAGGTTACGATCCCGCACGGAGAAAACTTACTGATTTAAAATATTGCTAATTTATTAAGAATCTCTTCAAATTATTACAAATTATATTATAGTGTTAAAAACGGGATTACAGGCCCCTTTTTTAGTAAAAGAGGAATTTATTGACGATGTCGGAAAATGTTTTCATAAAAATTATAATATTTTCGCATTTCCTCATTATCAAGTCATGGTGCAGGTGCGTGAATACGTGTTACGATATGTTAGGAATGTACCAAAAGTTTATTAGGAAACAGCCTGCAATCCCGTTTTTAATTGGATTATCAATAATTTGAAGAGATTTTTAATAAATCAGCAGTACTCATTTTTCTCCGTGCGGATCACGTTTTAAAATGCAACGCTGCACCATCTTTTTGATAAATGAATTTGTATCTTAAGCTTGTTCTACTGCTATTTCAGTGGAAGCCGCTCCAAAAAACTAGGGTCGTTCATCCCTTCCGCGTTAGCACACAGCTGGGATATGCTCGTATGCCAAACTTGAGAGCCGGTCGTTTTCACAACTCGTCTTTCGACTCCACAGCTCAGCTTTGGAATGAATCGTTGGCTTTTGTTTCCTCCATCCTACTTGGTCTCTTCAACACGCAACTTTGGACCCTCCACACATCATCCTCGAAGGTGACACTGCCTTCCTGTGTGAAGTTAACTCGTTCAAGCACCTCCATTTGCCTTGATAATATATAATGACGAAATACTTACTCAAATATTACGATTTTTAAGTACACGTGTTCCGATATCGTCATATTTTACCAAAAGTAACAGGAAACCTATTAATTCATTCGTTGAGGACCTGAAATCCCGTTTTTAACCGGATTACCAATAATTTGAAGAGGTTCCATAATAAATTAGCAATTCTCATCCTTTTTCCGTGCACCTTCATTTTGCTGCTCAAAATTAGTCTTTTCACTCTCCTGTAAAATATTATTTTTGTCATTGGATGTATTACAGGCCAAGAGACGTAGATTCTTATCCTTTTCTTGATAATGTTGATTTTGACATAATTTAATACTTCCACAACAACATTGAACCAAACATTCAAATACTCAACGTCCCAACCTTCTTTTCCTATCCGAAACTCAGATAGCCGAGCCGCCAGACTCCTCCTATCTGGACTGCCCGGGCTTTACCCTCGCAAGCAAATTCCGGCTGAAAGGAGGAGTCTGCCTCTATAGTCGAGCTGACGTCAACTGTGTGCGACTATTGAGTCTGGAAAACTCCAGATTCGACGTAATGTGGGTGCGCGTCAATCTTGCCAGTACGGCAAGATTCTACGCATGTCTATACCGCTCACCGAACCATAGCGAATCAGACACTTCCGAGCTCTTCAAACATTTGAGCGATACTATTGATGATCTCTTGCCCCGCTACCCTTCGGCCGAGTTTGTTGTTCTGGGGGACTTCAACGTTCATAACGAACCATGGTTGAAGTTCTCAGGCCCAACGGACTCGGCTGGCCGACAGGCGGAATCCTTTGCCATTTGCTACGGATTAGAGCAATTGGTTCAGGAGCCTACAAGGGTTCCTGATGTCCAGACTCACCGCTCCAATCTGTTAGACCTATTCTTAACTACTGTGCCACACGGTTATAAGATTGACGTCACAGCGCCTCTGGGATCATCTGACCACTGCCTAGTGACGACATCAATCCCCGTTAGCCTCAGACCAACCAATGAGAGGCTGAGGAGAAAAGTGTGGCACTATAGGTCAGCAGATTGGTTCGGTGTGCGGGCCCATTTCAATGCTTTTCCGTGGTCAGCTGTTTGTTTTCGGACTTCGGACCCTTCAAGATGTGCCCAGGAGATTGGTGAAGTCATCAAATCGGCGATGGATGGCTTCATACAATCGACTACTAAAGAAACTGGTGTGGGCTCAAAGCCGTGGTTCAGTCGACAATGCTCCGAAGCAGTTCGACGAAAAAACGCGGCTTACCGAGCCTACAACACATCTCGAACGCCCGAAAGCAGATCAGCATACAACAAATCGGCAAAGGAATGCAAGAGAATCATCAATAGATCAAAATTCGAACACGACCTGCAGATCAGCAAAAAGCTGGCTGCCTGCCTGCCCGCATGGCAGCAGAGCATTCTGGTCGCTTGCGGGCTCAATAGGTCGAAATTTTTGCAAACCCAGTTTGCCACCTCTTACCAGACCTGACGGCTCACTAGCAAACACCGCCACCGAAAAGGCAAACCTTTTAGGGAAAATGTTTGCGGAAAACTCGACCCTCGACGACGGGGGTGCTGTTCCGCCGTCGGTTCCTCACTGCGGCTTCTATATGAAAAAGCTGAGGATCCGGCATCGGGATGTACTCCACGTCATACGGGGGCTCGATGTTAACAAAGCTAGTGGACCTGATGGAATACCTGCCTTGGTATTGCAGAGGTGTGCTGCGGAAATAGTTCCAGTTTTGACAAAGCTCTTCAAAATGTCCCTGAAGTGTGGCACTGTGCCCTCTGGTTGGAAAAAAGCGGTAATTCACCCTATTCCCAAGAAAGGTGACCGCTCCAACCCGGCCAACTACCGCCCCATAGCGATCACATCAGTTCTGTCCAAAGTGATGGAACGTGTGATCAACGACAAACTGCTCACATACCTCGAGAAGAACAAAATTATCAACGACCGTCAATACGGATTCCGGCGGAACCGCTCGTGCGGTGATCTTCTCGCGTATGTGACGCATGTTTGGGGGCGGTGCCTGGAACGTCACGGTGAGACCCAAACGGTCGCACTAGACATATCCAAGGCCTTTGACCGGGTCTGGCACCGAGGACTTGTCAACAAATTGCATTCTTACGGACTTCCCGCATCCCTGTGTACGTGGATTGCTGACTTTTTAAGGGATAGGTCGATTCAGGCGGTTGCTGACGGTTTCACCTCTTCCTCGCACTCCATAAATGCTGGCGTCCCACAGGGATCGGTTCTGTCTCCGACTTTGTTTTTGTTGCACATCAATGACCTTTTGACATGTGCACCGATTCATTGTTACGCGGATGACAGTACAGTTCATGATAGCTTTTTGTTTGACAAGCCCCCAAAGGGCACACAAACTCCAACGGCTCGGAGGGCTTTGAAGCAGAGAATGGACGGTTATCTCGAGAGTATTTCCTCCTGGGGTAAAAATAATCTCGTCGAATTTAATGTTTCAAAGACCCAATCCTGTCTGATTACGTCTAAAAGGGATCCAAATGATAATCTAGTCTCCTTCAACGGAAGCAATCTTCCGAACAGGCCTTCCATTGATATGCTTGGTGTAACTATAAGTGACCAGCTCAGGTACGGGGGCTCCATCGAAGCCAGAGTAAAGTTGGCCTCTCAGAAGCTGGGCGTACTGTACAGGGCCCGCAGATACTTTAATAGTACACAACTGCTCACCCTGTACAAATCGCAAGTGCGCCCTACTGTCGAATTTGGCAGCCATCTCTGGTCTGGAGCCCCAAAATACCTGAAAAAAACCCTTGACTCTGTGCAGAAACGGGCGGTCCGTTTGATAGATTCCCCAATCTTAACAAACGGACTGCAATCTTTAGAGCACAGACGTCGGGTAGGTATGCTGTCCTTGTTCTATCGGTATTACAATGGAAGATGCTCTGAGGAACTAGCGTCATTGATCCCTTCGGCGCCGGTGCGTAGTCGGGATACACGCCAAACGCGCGCCCAACATTTGTACACAGTTGACACTTGTCACATGAGAACGGGTCGCTTCTACGATTCGTTCTTAAGTTCAACAGCTCGGCTGTGGAACGAACTGCCGGCCTCTGTGTTTCCTCCCTCCTACAACATGGGACTCTTCAAGACCCATGTTCACTCCTTCCTCTCCACAAAAAGACCCTCCACACAGCATCCCCAAAGATGACATAGGCCCTGAGGGAAATTATTTTCTTCAGGGCCTCCTGTGTGGAGTAAATATAAAAAAAAAAAAAAAAAAGGCAATATAACTCTTATAGACCTATCATATAAATAATATTGGACGCGCAATTCAGCAATGAGGAACTAAATACTCCGGGGAGAAGAGAACACACTATTGTGATTGCTAATTTCATACCCCCATACACAGACAACGACCATATGATATCTGTAATCTGTATAAACCTACCGTAGCGTGAATACTGAACACTTTGCTCATGTCAGAGTGGGAGTGATCGTGTTCATTGAGTCGGATTCTCCCTTGCGGAATAATTATTATTTTATCACGTGCAATAAATATGATTTGTGGAAAAACCATTACGATTATGCTATAATTTCTACTGTACGAGGTTAAAAATCTAAGCTTGAGTATCGGTTATATTTTGTAGAACTTGGTTGACCAGAGGGTACAGCACGGTGATTTCGATAATTTTACAATAACGGATCGACAGGCGTAACTACCGATGATTTTATACCAATTTCTCGAGCACGGTCGCGCTGTTGATAGCCAGACCGATATTGATAATGCAATAAATAATAAATTGACGTATGCTGGCAATACTGGAGGAATTTGTTTATGAATTGACAATCCTAAACGTCAGACAGCTACGTAAAAGTTAAAAATACTAATAAATTGACAATGTCGAATTGAGATAATAACTTTTAACATACATTGGCAGTCCGCGAGTACTTTTTGACACTAAAAATGGAGTTACTTAGTTCATGAGGTCTTTCATCATAATAACTAACAACTTTTGTTTCTCCATTATATGAATTAATTAAGTGTATGGATCGTGTCTACGATTTCCTTCAATTCTAAGAACTTAATTAGTTCACCTCCATTCATAACGAAAATTTTGGAATCTTCTCTGTAATATATTGGTGTAAAACCGTTTTATGGAGAACATGAATTTTCTATGTAATTAAAAATGTAAATTTTAAATGGCCTCAAAAGCCGAAACAGCTGTCACATTAAAAACTGTAAAAATAACAGAAATACTTGCAGAACTTAATAATTATTATAACATTATTAAATTTGATTTATTTTAAATTTATTTAAAAAAATTAAATGGAGTTCTACGAATTAAACACCAAAACAATAAATAAAAAAAAATAAAAAAATGTAAATGTTCATTTGTTCATTTGTTCAAAATCTTAAATCTCTGAAAGTTATTCACCGATTGTTTTGAGATTTTGAAGAGTTTCCATTCGAATACGCGTGTGTTTTTATATGCCTATATTATATGGATGTCACCTGTGAAAGGTAAAAACATGTATTTTTAGCGCCATCTGTTGGACGTAAAAGCAACAAACACTTTTGTTTTTCTATCTGCACAGACAGGCTAGTAAATAAATAAATGCCAGTCAGTCTGGGTGATGTTGATCTTTAAGTTTGATAGACCCAACCATAGAATAAACACCCCTCAAACTCTTAAAGCTATTCTGACAAAACATACATTTTTTATCTGTATTTAGTATATTTTCTGCAAAATCAATTCGTTTGTACTATTCTGAGTACTTCCTATTCGGACGCACCACATTTTTTATGCAATTAGTATTGAATTGTTGAATGGTGACGTTCACGAAGGTATCATCACGTTCCTATCGGGTTAATGTACACTTTTTTTGTTGAATCCTAGAGACATTATCCGATGTTTGGATATTTTTTTGTGCTTCGTGCTATCTATCTGGTTAAAAGGAAAAAACTAATCGAAAACTCGCGGTTGAATAAATTTGAAGAGAGTTTTTAAAAAACATAAATCAATCTTATTTAACTGAAATATCACGTATTTTGGTTCCGTTCCCTATTTGTGATAATGCTGCATAAAGTACGTGTTGAAATATTATTAAATAAATAACCTTTCTTTCCAAAAACCTGTAAAATAATTATCTACATCGTAATAATACAATTATTTTATACTGACAATAAATAATTCGCGGTAGAATATCATTATAATGATATATTTATTTTATGTTATTTATTGGTTATTAACTCCCTGATACATTTTGATGAGTAGCTAACAAAAAAACTTTAAAAAATAGCATAGCAGATATTTAAAGGCTATATAATATATAAGAAAGGCGTTTTTTCGCACATAAATAATAATATTGGTTCATAACATATAAATTAAGTAAAAAATACGAAGATTTTAAAAATATATACAATCGCTCGATGCTATGCGATGCTCCCACTAATAATATTTTGGTATCTCTTAAGCCAAAAATGTGTATATTCTTGGCGGTGACCGGATAAATCATCAAAATGATAATTCATCACATTTTTAAAAAGTTATATAAAGTCATGGAAAGTGATAAAACAAAAACTTTTTTAACTGGGTAAGAAAATAGGTTAGGTTATGTTAAAAAAAAAATTTCATCGTTTTCAATGACTTTATATCACTTTTTAAATGTGTGTTGAATAATCACTGTGTTGAGTTATCATGGAACCATTCTTGGCATACCTTATGTTGTAGGTAATAGGCATTAAAATCGCTTGACAAACGGAGTCTAGAAACATTCGATTTCATGCACAAAACAGGTTTTTATTTATTTTGTAAATTATTTTATAAGATAGCAAAAAAGTTAATCAAGTGAAACTGTCACAGATAATCTTAGCTATAAGATTGTATTTTTAAAAGTTGTTTCCTTTACGTGTTCATACATTTATATTTTTGATTGAGTAATTTTTATTTTTTATTTGTATTTTCTCAAGCGAAACGATAGGAAAACCTTCAATTTATCTAAAGCATATTTTTTGGTATTCATAATGTACACCAATTCGTTATAAAGATTAATCAATATAGTGATGTAGCATTAAGCTTCGCCTTATATAGTGATAAATTTATATTAATATTAAATATAAATAAGAATGTAAATGTTCGTTTGTTCAAAATCTTAAATCTCCGAAAGTTCTTCACCGATTGCTTTGAAATTTCGACACAACGTTGCATTCGAATACGCGTGTGTTTTTATATACCTATATTATATAGATGTCACCTGTGATAAGTAAAAAGGTGCTTTTTAAAACAGCGCCATCTGTTGTACTTAAAAGCAACTCGCGGTATTAACACGACTACTGTTTTTACAAACCTATATTAAATATGTATACGTCGCCTGTGACTGGTAAAAACTTGATTAAAAAATAAACACAGCCAATAAACATGCTTTAAAACAAGTGTCATCTGTAAAAGAATTACGTGCTATTGTTTCTCTATCTGCACAGACAGACTGAGCTCGTCTCTAAATAGTATAAAATAAAGTGGCTATCCGCGTCTGTCTGTTTGTGCGCTTAATTCTTCTAAACTATGCAACGGATTTTGATAGGGTTCTCCATCATTTAGAGAATGTCTTCCGGAAGGTTTACATTTAATTTATATAATACTCGCATATTATATTTATAGAAAGTAGAGAAGAGTCGATGTTTTATAATCAAGTCGTATAAATATTTCTTCTGACACTACATTTTCAAGCTTTTGAGATACATCAAAATAATGTTCTACAGAATTATATACCTTAAAAAGGTCTACAAAAAGTACATTTGTTGCCAAGTGTGTGAAGACGAGGAATAGGTTCATATATGGTATATGGTAGTTAGTCTATTTTTTCAGCCTATTATGGCCATTTTCAGACTTAATAACTATATATTATTATTATATAACTAAATAAAATAAGTGGAAATAAGTTTTCAATGGTTTCAATGAGTCATTACATAGTTTTCATTCGGTCTGGTAATTAAATTTAATATATGTGCCCAAATTATTTAACCACAAGTGCTGCCGCCACGGTTTTTTCTAGAAGTTATTACGGGATATAACATGCAGCGTTTATGTCAACGTCGCGGAAAGAAAATTAGTGGGGTTTAGATGCTGCTTACCTGTTGTGCAACGTTGTATTTTAATACGTGTTTAAGAAATGGTTGACTTGAAACTATTATGTTACATAAATAGGGAACAATAGAAAAAGGTGTATACAATCCACAGATTGTTATTAAAACACAAGTCGATACTTTACAGATTACAAATTAAACACAGGTACCAACTAGCGCAGCCCCCTGAAAAATCACTGGATAGTCTGAATTCTCGTCAAATCAGTTCCAATTGTGAAAATGGCAATTAAAGTAATTTACTGTTTGAAATATTATACTATAGGTATGTACTATATCGCTTGTCTGAATTCAATCAATCTGTTGCTATTTTGAAAATGACACTTATATTCAAAAGCAAATTTGAGTTCATTGAACCATATTTCTCGCAGGACTAACGCAAATTAGTTCGTTTGATTAATGTAGTTAAAAAAAGTGTATTAAAATTTAAATCAGCGCCAATTCTATTTTTTTAACTTTTAAATGAATTATTATTACATTCCCACAACCTTTATACCATTTTCCCACCATTATAATTTGATTGGATCTTGTCGCTAAGCGCTCCTTTCTTAGCCTCATTCGACACGGCAAATCGCCAGCCGGCGCTTCCGCCTTGCGAGTCGGCGTACGGCATCTCGGCAATACATCTCCCCACGAGGAATCAGACTAGACTAGACTAGAAAGTGGAGGTACTAGCAGCGTGTAAGGTGTAGAGTCTAGACCAGAGGTTCCCAATCTCTTTTGTCCCGTAGACCACTTGCCATTTTTTCCGTAGACCCCTTTCCTGCCGAATATTGAATTTTCCATTACCTACCCGAAATGTGTTTTTAATTTTATTTTTTCACGAGATATGAAGATGGAAAAGCTATCAAAAATTCTCTCGCGATAGTTCATATTGTAATTCCTGATAAGCAACAACTGAACTGCTGATTCTGCCCCTTTCTGAACTGCACCTGAAGTTCAATGGCAATCTTCAAAGTCACCGCATGGATCGATAATCCAGTGTCACATTGAAAACATTTGAATGTCTGTCTGCGTGAAGTACATTTACATGTCGAATATAGATCAAAACGTCATCATCATGTTCGTTTGTCAATGATAAGTTGGAGAACTGCAAAAAATCAGTAACATAATAAGAAAAGAAACTTCGACTCTATTTATATACCTCAATAAACTCTCCAGAGTGGAAGATACTCTCATTATCACCCTGGTGTAAGACCACCATTCAAAATTCAAAATTGAAACGTTGCTTGCCGTGTTTGGTGACCAGATCTGAATAACCAGATACTCCTCCACCTTCCTCTTCCTCACAACATACCCTGATTGGGGATACCATAGTCTCACTGGCTCCAAACGGTTGGTATAAGTTGGGACCCTTGTCCGAACAATTTTATGAAATAAATATCAAATAAATCATTCTAGGTTTATTACAGGTATTAAAAAAATTATCTCTACAAAATATAAACATAGTAATAATTCATATGTCTAATATATAGTATAATTTCTTTTTCACAGTTATGTGTCTATATTTTTTATTTAAAGGAGTACCACCATAAAACGCCATGTATCTGTGCTAGGTGTATTATGTCGGGAACGCCTGAATGTTGACGATGACTCGATGTAAATGGGGTCCTCCCACGTGTTCCCCCTTTTAAATCTGATATGTATGTTTGCCAGCAAGTTGAAATCGACCCCTAGGGGGGTCCATACAGGCCACTTTGGGAACCTCTGACGTAGACCCTGGATGGACGCGTCTGCCGAGCGTCTAGCTGCGAATGATCGCTAATAGACAGAGATATATGTTGGCGGGTTCAATGATTTTGGCCCCTCTTGTATAAATAAATACACCTGTGAAATGAACGGAAGAATAATATGAATTAAGACTTGAAGCTAAATTATAATTGTTATAGTGTCTATCGCGGCTGTAGAGTAGTGAGTGCTGTGGGGTGCGGTAGAATACATGATTCTGTTTGAATTTTTACATCTCACAAATCTTTATACAACCTCAAATCAACATACCGATAATAAATCAATACACTTTTTTAACTGGTTAGGCTGCCGAGTGGCGCAAAGCGTCAGGGTTCCAACACTCAGAAGTAGGACGTATTCGAACATTTTCAGGTTGAATATAGTCTTAAAATTAAAAATAATTAAGTAGAACAACTATAGGTACCTACATAGAAATATACTTCTGATTATGATTGTTTTTAAGCTTCGTGACAGAGCGGTAAGTTTGTTGGACCTGCAGGAAAATTTCAACATGAGAAAATTGATAATTTATTATTTCATTTTATAGTAGAATATATGTATTATATAGGAAATACGAACACTTTATAGATGTAATTCATTATAAAGTAGGTACAAAAGAGATCTGTGAATACACAAATGTATAATTGTGATTACAAGTATAATGAGAATATAATTTAAAAAAAAAACTTAAGGCGTATTAACCAGCGGCCGCGAATTCGAATTTGGTCAAAAGACGGTCTGGCGATCGGACGTTTTTTTAGAACGAGACAGAAATACCATATTCATTCCACTGCCAGCCGTACACTCCGCACGGCGGCCGAAACCTACAGCATGGTTCCGATGAAATAACAATTATTGTGTTTGAATTTTCGGTTGTAGCTTTCTTCCTAATGAGTAGTTACATACATATTTGTAAATTATACGTCGGAGTGCGTAAACATAAATAAATACAAATGCAGTGCGTTGACATAGTAGGTAGGTATTTGAATAAACATTTTTTTTTAATTTTTCAAATATTTTTGTTCACTTGTTTTTTTTTTAAATTTTATTTTACATAGGTTTTACAAAAGTGTTTAACATTAAGTTTGATTGTAAAAAATCTCTCGTTTTACATATTTATCCGTTTGTACGATAGGTATTAACAGTAAGTTTTATTTTTAATACTTAAAGTAAGTATGTCAAAATAACTTCTTTTTTTTTCTCCTAAAACAAGAAGCTCAATTCACAATATGACATTATGAAACTGACAAAAAGTAACACTAAAAATATTAAATATGTTGAATTATACCTATGTAATAGGGAATTGGACAATAGAATAGAAATTATTCACCGTAATATACGATACATTTCCCGACACCATGTATACAAGGGTATGGTTTTGTGCGTGTAACTCGCGTAATGCCGGGAATTATTGATATTTTATAATTACCGCGATATTCACGGTTTCAGTCACCGTAATTTCACCACGAGTTTCCCGACACCGTGTACACGTGGTAATGTTGCATGCGCGTAAATCGCGCAACACCGGGTAGTAAATGCTTGTTTATAATTACCGCGGTAATTAGAGTTGAATCGGTCACAGTAATATACTACGCGTTTCCCGACACCATGTATACAAGGGTATGGTTTTGTGAGTGTAACTCGCGTAACGCCGGGAATAATTGCTAGTTTATAAATACCCCGATATTGACGGTTTCGGTCACCATAATATCCATGATTCACAATATATTGTAGGTATTACCTATTTACATAATAAAATAATAATAATATTAATGTAAATTACACATACGGCTTTGACGGCCGGCGTGGTCTAGTGGTATACGCTTTTGACTACAGATCCGAAGGTCGCGGGTTCGAACCCGGCGTGCGCAAATAAATTTTAGTTGATTAATTTGTGTTATTATTTCACAATTAATTAATTTAAAATAATATATAGTATATTTGCGGCACGTTCCAGAGTGGAAGATACTCTTAGTATCGCCCTGGTGTAAGACCACCATTCAGAATTGAAACGTTGCTTGAAATGGCTTTAGCCGTGTTTGGTGACCAGATCTGAATAGCCAGGTACTTCCCCACCTTCCTCTTCCCCACCTTCCTCTTCCCCATCTCCCTCCCCTCCCCAATACCCTCAGCCTCACAACATACCCCAATTGGGGATGCCATAGTCTCCAGACTCTGACTGACTCTCTCCAGACTGGCTCCAGACGGGAGCAGTTGGGACTCTTGTGCGGTATTACTGTAAAAAAAAAAAAAAAAATACGAACGGAATTTTAGAGACAATATTTGCTTCAGAATCACAATCATTCGTTGGTAGTTGATTATTTTCCCTGAAAATTAAACAACACAAAATTATCGCTAAATGTTATAAAAAATATATGCGTATTCTGACTGATTCGTTTGAACGACCCTGTAGCATATAGAGTACGTACAATGTATAAGGATAATTAAATATGACTAACCCTTTTTTTTTCTACAAATATTTCTCCCATGTACGTTTTTGATGACGAAATTTTTGTTTTCTTATAAATCTTTTGTCCGATAGTATTTTTCTACCCATTTTTAAACGAGGAATTTCGTTAAAATGTTATTTACTAGACCGGCACGAACGAAACGACCATTCACCGCCCTGTCGCAGCGGATACTGACGAAATTTCGGCTTGCGCCGTGGCAATCAGAAACGACGAACAAACAAAAAACGCTAATCGAAATTAATTACTATTATATACTTTAAGAATATATTTCTTGGTCATAAATTATTATTAATGTTTCAATAATATCATAGTAAATTATTTTTGTAAAAAAATCTCAACTATACCAATTTGTAAGGTCATAAATAAATAGTCAAATTGAGGGATTTTCGTCACAAAACGCGTCCTCGGATTTATTTATTAGTAATTTTATTTGAAATAAAAACAAAATTCTTATACATATATATGATAGATAATTTATTGATTGTTTATACTGTATTATTATATGATTTGAAATATTTGTTGTATGATACAACTTCGCCTTTGAAAATGCAACAAATCTGCATATCGTCCAACGGTAACACTTTATTATGGTATGAAAATAATATCATTTTCCAAAATTTTACAACTTACTTTACAAGATAAAATAACGATCTTTCGAAACCAATTTGTGTTTTTTTCTAGAAAAGTGTCCATACGTCTAAAAGTGACCTCAAAAATGCCAAATTTCAGGTCAAGTCTACCTATTTCGCCTTAATATGAAACAATATTTGTAAAACTAACATAAAATAAAATAGAAATTAGAACAACACTAAATCTAATTTACCAACGCTACTCTAATTTGTAGGATTTAACAAAGTGCTGGTATAGATTATGCTTAGTTCTATAAATGGAGTCAGTAAATATATCAATTGTAACCCCCTATTAGAGTGTGTCTGATAGTTGGCTGTGTATGTATTGCAGAAGAATGTTATATTTTGTCTTGTATTCGTAGTCGGCACATGTAATTTAATGGTGGCAACGATTGCAGGACTGTCAATTAAGTTCAGTTCAGTTTCAGCCTCCTATGGTTAAACTGCGCAACTTTTGCTCCGCAATTTTTCTACGAAAAACCACGGAACAACGTTTTTTTTTCATAAGGTATTTACTCTTAATCAATAAATAGCGACCTGGGAACAACGTGCAACCGTTATCCAGGTGAGTATACACCCCCATCTGGGGTTTTAACCCACTTTAAAATTACAATTGCATGACATTTCAAATTTTGACAGCTTGAAAGCATAGAAAAAGTCATAGACAATTTTTCAAATTTTTAAGGTAGAGTCATAGACGATTTTTCAAATTTTTAAGATAAAGTCATAGACAATTTTTCAAATTTCTATGGTTTCCAAACCATAGAAAAACCTATCCCGTAGACGACTGACTCCATCATACCCGACCACAGACAAAACTAACAAACTCAAAATTTTTGCACAATATTTGCGCAATTTCAGGAAGACAATTTGTAAGACAAAAAATGACAGATTCAGACGACTCGGGAGGAGAGGATTCCCCCCAGGATAGTGCCATTATAGATTTCATTGTTACGAAAAGGGAAAACGAGATGCTGAGGAAGGCTCTCGCAGAACAAAAGGAACTCTCTCCCCGCTCTGCCGCCCTACTAGCGTCGCTCACTGTTCGCGACCCCACACCGACTCTCGGTACTGGTGAAATATCTAATTCGCCTTTTAGTAGCATTCACGGAAGTCGCTTATCCGAGCAAATGCCATCAACTTCGGCTCCCCTAATGGAAACAACGGCTCCTGAAAATACAACTGATAAGGAACCTCTTGCTCACCCAACAGTCTCGCCTAACCAGGCAAACAGGAAGAGACACAGGGGTGCAGAATCCATCATTGTTGACCCGACTAGCGTAGATACCCAAGTTTCAATAGCAACAATCTGGTCTTATATGGAGACTATCTCCATCACGGTGAACGCGGGTAAAAACAAAATGAAACGCGAGGAAAAGGCTATCATAACCAATGCAATGGATGAAATTAAAAAAGTAGTCACTAGCATGGCAATATCGCACGCGTCCGCGGTAGCTCGAGCATCGTCACTGAGTGAAATCCTCGAACCCCAAAAGGGACTATCAGACAAGGTAGAATTACTCATAAAAAAAGCTTCCCTTCCCATCCAGTCAAACCCTGTCCTCACTAAATCTTACGCGAGTGCTACTTCCTCTAGTCCCCTATCCAAATCGATCAAGATTGACGGAATCCCAAGACAGATCCCACCCACCCAGCACACGGTCCTGTTCTATCCTACCATTCCTGAGGGTAAAACCTCAGAAGAAACGCAGAAGAAGTTGACAACGCTGCTAAACCCGAACAAAGACGGTTTTAAAGTGGTAAGAACACGGAAGATTAAAGGTGCTGGATTCGCCCTTCAGACAAACACTCAGGAGGGTCTTAATAACATAAAAAAAGTGGAAGCTAAACTGGTCGAACAAGGAATCAAACTTGTCAGCCCACAAGGTCGCTTACCTAAAATAGTAATATATGACGTTCCGAAGGGAGAAATTTCAGGCGATCCGGCACTTTTTGAGGAAATCTTCATTAATAACATTACAGGAAAATGCGGTCTGCTAAAGGAGGACTTCCTGCGCACAATGCGCCGCGTTGCTCTCTTCGGCAAAAGAGAGGGTTCTACTATGAACATGATTATTACCTGCCATCCTGAGGCTAGGAGGATTCTCATCGACAGCGGCTTGTGCTTTTTAGGGTGGAATGCATGCAGGGTGAGGGACTACCTTGGTGCAACTAGGTGCTTCAAGTGCCACCTTTACGGGCACATTAGCAAGGCGTGCACACAGTCTGTGACCACTTGTCGTCATTGCTCGGCCACCGGGCATGATTTTGAGGATTGCCCCAAAAAGGACCAACCAGCAGTGTGTGCAACCTGTACAAAATTTAATAAAAAAGCGGACCACGCCACTGGTGACAGGACCTGCCCGGCGCACAGAGCTGCCATAGAGGCGCAAGTACGTATGACTGACTATGGCCAGTAATTCCTTCCTTTCAATAGGTCAGATCAACCTGCAGAGATCCAGGGCTGCCACAACTGAGGTGCTGCAGGTCATGTCTGACCTTAAAATTGACATTATGCTTATTCAGGAGCAGTATACACGGTTAGGAAGAACGCCCATTAGTTATCCAGGGGAGGTGCTCGAAGTCGGCAGTGCACCGATGGCGGGTGTCCTAGTCAACGTTTCGATGGTCAGTCCCCTCCTTCTGGTTGGGCTGTCAAACGAGTACCAAACCTGCGTGGTTATTAATTTTGGTAAAATTGAGATTGTTCTGATCTCAATTTACTTTAAATATGGGAATCTTGTTGGGCCACACATATTGAGCTTGACGCGCGCTCTAAACGCGCTTAAAGGACGTAACATAGTTATTGGAGGAGACTTTAATGCTCGCTCGCCATTGTGGTTCGATTATTACGAAATAAGAACGGAACGTGCAGACGCCGTTGTTGACCTCATTGCGGCGCAAGGTCTAGTAATTCTCAATAAACCTAACCATAGCTTCACCTTTTCAAATATACATGGCGAGAGTAACATCGATCTAACTCTATGCTCTAGATCTGTTGCAGGCTTAATATCGAAGTGGCAAGTTCACGAATCCGCGATAAATTCTGATCATAGGCTCATAACCTATACAGTGGGTGTCAAGAAGACCGAAGCTCCGAAATCCTCCTGGAACTTCAAAACCACTAAGGCGAATTGGGATAACTTTGGGGAGGCACTACGCGATACTTTAAGGGGCTTTTATAATGTAGCGTGCAAAGATCCGAACAATTTGGGGAACTTTTTCAACGCAGCCGTGGTATCAGCTGCCGAATCCTCTTTGGGAAGATCAAACCCGAAGAGGACCATCAGGACGCCGTGGTGGTCGAGTGAGCTGACTTTGCGTAAGAGCGCCTTTAAGAAGGCTACCAGAACCTTAGGTCGTGCCAGAAGGGACGGGTGGTTGCCTGATCAGCGGAAAACTGCTGAGTTAAACCTGAGGCATGCTCGTGGAGCCTTCAGATCGGCAATCTTAAAAGCAAAACGAACTGCTTGGCATAACTGGGTTAAAGAAGTGGGTAACGCCGACCCGTGGACTCTCCACAGCGCCATTGATAAAACCGGGAAAGGCTCTGAACGGTATCTAAGTAGCATCATTTTTGAAAAAGAGGGAATGGACACTGAGAGTGTTGATGTGGCCACCACTCTTAGCACACTGCTGAGCAAGCTTGTCCCATTAGATTCAGTAATTGGGGAAAACGACCACCACAAACAGATTAGAAATCTCTCACGGCTCCCACCCAGCCTCGCTCAGGAGGACATAATGCGAATATCAATATCTGAGGTCGATACAATAATTAAGGGCTTGGGAGCAAAGAAGGCACCAGGCTTCGACAAGCTTAACGGTATAATAGTGAAGAAAGTATGGGTCTACGCCAAGAATGAATTATTCCAGGTGCTAGAAACGTGTATGAGGAGGGGAATTTTCCCCTCTGAATGGAAGAAGGGCGTGCTTCGGGTCATCCCTAAGGGTGGAGATAAGCCTAAAACAGACGTCAAAGCGTATCGCCCGATTACTCTGCTGCCAGTATTTAGTAAAATTCTAGAAAAACTAATACGCCAACGTTTGCGTCAAACCCTGTCCCCGGCCTACGAAAGGCAATTCGGCTTTGTCCCTGGGATGTCAACGGAGCACGCCATTACAAATGCGCTTGATTGGGTGAAGGTCTGTAAAAAGAGGTATGTCATCGGGATCTTCTTAGATATCACTGGTGCCTTCGATCATGCGTGGTGGCCGATGATACTGTCTAAACTAAAAGCGCGAAATTGTCCCAAAAGACTCTTTAACATTCTGGTGGACTATCTATCCAACAGATTCATCATTATCACATATGGCGGAATCACTATTGTTAGGCACGTCGACAAGGGTTGTCCGCAGGGTTCGGTCCTCGCACCGGAACTCTGGAACATCCTTTTCGACGATTCCTCAAGGCTGCCCTTGCCTGAGGGATGTATCTCGGTAGACTATGCTGATGATAAGTTGTACTTGGTCTCGGGGAACAGTAGAAGAGAAGTGGAATCTAAGGCTGAAGAAGGTTTGAAAATGATTTTAGAATGGGGAAAGAATAACAAACTGAACTTCGCTCCCCATAAGACCGTGGGTTTGCTCATGAAGGGTTTCCTCGACAGAGGAAGGAACCCTACTATAAGAATGGGCAACTCAAATATCAAATTTGCAGAAAATACTAAATATCTTGGCGTCACATTAGATCGATCGTCCTCTTTTCTGGCACATGTGAAAAATGTGTCCAGTAGGGCCCAGGCTCTTTTTATGAAACTGAGAAGACTCTCAACTGCGGAGTGGGGATTGCGATCTCCGGCACTGCGTATTCTGTACAGAGGGGTTTATGTTTCTCAAATAACATATGCCGCCTCTGTTTGGGAGCACCGCCTGGATAACGTACTGATCCACGCCGCACTTAAAAAGGGCCAGCGAATCCCTCTACTGGCATTATCAGGAGCCTATCGCACTGTAGCCTCGGACGCTTTGCCAATATTGGCTGGCATTCTGCCAATCGATCTTGAAATTAGGGAAGTGATCACGAAAAAGAAGCTTACCAGAGGCAGACCTGCTACTCACCTAGGAGTGGTACTCACTCCCGGTGGAGCTGTGTCTCTCCAAGGACTTCTAAGAGAGATGCGAGAAAGAACATTGAGTGAATGGCAAATAAGATGGAATAGGTCGAACACGGGAAGATGGACCTACTCTTTCTTCCCGTCAGTTAAAGCCAGAATGGAAGGGGCGCACATAATACTGGATCACTACATCACCCAACTCCTGTCCGGACACGGTGAATTCAGGGGGAGACTTTACAGCCTCGCCCTGTCCCCTCATTCAAACTGCGCGTGTGGAGATAACGATCAGTCAGCCGAGCACATTCTGTGGCATTGCGAGATAATGAAGGATGCCAGAGAGGAAATGCTAAATGGTTTGAATGTTATAACGAGACCGATTTCTAATGTGGATCTCGTATCGAATAGAGAGAATTTCGAATGTCTGAGAAAATTTGTAAGGACTTGGGTTGAACGATGGCCTGAATTGAGAGTCGGAGAATAGCATAAAATCACATTCAAAAGTTATGTACCATGTATACTGCTCCTGTTCTCCTCGGATAACGATATGACCTTATTTCCATGAACTTTGTATATATTGTAAATATTTCTACCTGTTTTTATATAACGATCTTTACTTGTTGGCAAAGCCATTCGTATGCTCTGACTGCGACTAAGCGGTCGGAAGAGGGAAATGGCTTGCTATTTATTTATTTTATTTATTTTATTTTATTTCCTTCTTGCCTATCTGTTTACCATTTCGTAGTTTTTAATGTAGATTCTTACAGGTTACAAGCAATCATGGTCGACGCAGTTTTAGATTGTTGAAACTGAACTTTTTATGTAATGTTTTGTCCCAGCCCTTCGAGGGCGTGGATCACAGACCGTCGTCCCTGCAGAAAAACTGGCTTCTCCTTTATCCTCTGTATATGGTGTATGGATCACGAGTCGCGCCTCCCCCTTACGAGGTGCTCTTGGTTGTCGTGAGGTCTGCAAGAGCTAGACCACCTTCCTTGCGATCCTCTCCCGTCTGACGCTCGATTTCTTCTTTAGGGTCTTCGGCTGCTCACAGCCTATATATCAGCTTATCTCTTTCTTTGGGGCAAAATCAGACGGTCACCGCGATCGTGAACGGTTGTCGAACCTCACCTGTGGACCAACCGACATCTGATTGCACCTGTGAGGGACTGCCGACTCGGAGAATCTCATTCCACTTGTACATACTTGTTTTGCATTAACTGATGTGTAAAAACTAACAATGTTCCTTATACACTATTAACACTTATACTAATCTGGGCATCTTGCATAGTGCTAACTAACCCCTCATGCAGGGACATTTGAGGTCTAGAATCGTTGTATACCTAGAGTCTTTTAATATAAAAAAAATTAGAGTCCTGTTGTGTACCCTGAAGGAGTAACCATCTGTTACTTATACCGGGGTGGGAAAGTGGTGGGAGCCTCAAATGTCAATTAAGTTTGTTAATGTGTAACATAACCAGGGGCTTTGACCTCTCCATTCGGACTCTCTCGACTCACCGCAGTGGGGGAGGGATGGATTTATAAGTTCGTCACTCATGAATGCACTGACCCCCAGATTCCTGCCCACCACTCACCACTTTTCCTTCCTTGAACTTCTTCTCCTTCGTATCCTTAAAAAAGACCCTTAACCTAGCAACTCAAAAAATGACAATTATTTTATTTTAATTTATAGACAATTATTTTCCTCGGGTTCCTCCCTATGTGGAGTTATGTAAAAAAAACAAGTGATCGCCTTACCAATACGCCACTAGAAGCGCTATTGGCTTCTTTATCATTATCGTGCGTGCATACAAGTACTTACTTTCACTCTTCAAATCAATCTATGCTCGGACAGTTTTCATTTTAATTAACAGTAATTATGCACTTAATTATTCTGTTCCCTATTGTTAAGATTGCTCTACCGCCCGTCTTTAGTCGTATTTAGTTGTATGTTTAGTCGTGTGCAGAAGCGCGCTCTGTGCAACGTTAACGTGCATTTCTCGTGCTTTTTATCTTTACGGAGAACCAACATTATTATATGCATTATTCATTTATGACTTTCTTTCCTAATATGCCGATATATTAAAAATCTCTTCAAATGATTGGTAATCCGGCTTAAAATGGGACAGCAGGCCGCTTCCTGATAAACTTTTGGTAAACTCACGATAATATTGGAACACGTGGACCTGCGTTTGTCTTGGTAATATAAATGTTAGGATTTTTATGAACACGTGTTCCCACATCTGACACAACATTGATAAATTGAAGTTTTTTCAAATTGAACGTTCTGCAAATCTTGCAGTATTTTTTAAATTATGATGGTACATTACTATATTGATAGCCCATATACCTCTTGGAATGCCATAGTTTACACGTGCCTTAAAACTTCAACCGTATTCATCACCACCACTTGTTCAAGATACCACATGGCAGAACAGATTTTCTAGCACAGCATAGCACGACGAGAAAATGGCGCTATTGAGTGAAATTTCTAATGCAGTCGACACTTTTAATCACTCTTTCAGTAACCTCAAACCTTTCTGTAAACCTTCCTAAACGTTGAGAATTTTGAAATAATTAAGAAATCTTTATACAAGATTTTCTGTACTTCACTGCAATCTGTATCGGATTTACATCCACTGTAAACGGATGATTAATCCGCCAAAAATGATTTAAAGAAATAAACTTATGTATATTGTTGATGTCCCATGGTCTGCAACGTTTGTTAGCGTGTGTGACTGAGCGCCGTGAGTACTGAGCGTGAGTACGCCTAGTGTCAGTACACTCAACATTGTTTAAAATAATACACACACTCTTACACTAACTTCCGTGCGGAACAAGCACCTCGTGGGCCCCTGCCCCCTCCCCTCTCTCAAGCCGGATTGTATAATGCACAAGTGGTGGATTAAAGGTAGGTACAGGTAGGTTAGCAGTCAGCTGTTGACCTGCGCTGTGCCATGGACTCGAGGGGCATCTCCCGGGGCGTACCGAGATAATTTGTGTAAATCTGGCACCAATTATATTACGCTTCTCACTAAATAACCTGGCTTTGCTCTTGGTGACTTCCAATATAATATCGTTAGAACGTAGCTCGGAGTGTATCATTGTATTTATTTATTTGTCAAGGCTTTTTTCATGTTCAGCTCTTTTGGCAGGTTCCATGACAAGACAGAACGTTGAAAAGAAGCCTGGTGTAAACTATTATTTTATCATGTTCTGTTTTCTTGTCGTTTTGGTGTGATTCATCTATTGTATCAATCAACGTGAAAACGCATCTGGCAGTCTATACGAGTCCTTGAGATATGCCGAATTATATGATGGTTTATAGTCTTGCTATTAGATTCTTGAATCCATTTTATCCGTAGGGTCCATTTTTTATTTATTATACGCCCATAAAAGCTTTTACAAACATATGATAACATGAACATAACAATTCAGTGAAACAGTAATCAATATTAAAATTATACAGAAACCATACAGAATTTTCCAGAGCAATTGGCACTTTGATTGTATCCATCTACATTCTACATACATAAATACGTAATAGATTGTATATTTACGATCCATGTGGGATGTGTCGGATTGCACTAACCTCCTCACATTCCCGAATAAAGAAATTTATTATGTATCTACCTAACTTCTATAGGTACATTTATGTTTATATAAAGGAGAATGTCTGTGGCGGACACCGGGCGGGCGGTGTTTGTTTGATTTTAATACAAATCTACAGTTTTATTCCGAGATTGATGGAATTTTTGCACACTTTACCTTAAAAACAGGAGAAAGTCACATGTTTACAAGAGCTTTCGAAAACCACCCCACCCCTTTTTTTACAATTTAAAGCAGAATTTTGAAATTGTCCATAGAATTTTGTTTGAAACAGTTGACGTTCAAAATAAGTCCAAATATACTCTACACATCTGATTTCGGAAAACTCTAGGGGCAACGCCCGGGACTTTATGTAGTTGGTTCGTAGTTATCTGGAAGTATCTCAACTTTCCCATATTAGTGACTGTAAAGAGAGTTTTACTGTACGATATTAATTATTTAATGAATTAATCAGTAATCATTGCGATCTAATAAGCTGCCGGCGATGTGCATCGCTGATCTAACGCTAAAAACTATGGACTTCTTCTTCTTCCTCCCGCATCCCTCCCTCTGCCCTTCTCTTCTCTTCTCTCAAGTCGCACCACGCGGCACGCACGCCATCGCGAGTTGGTTATACGGAATGAGCACTATGAGCGGTGAGCACGGTATGAGATAATGCATGGTTATGGCTATTCGTCCACTCCGACACGGCCTGGTGGTCAGTGGCCGTGGTAAGATCGCTGGTCGCCGGTCGCGTGCCCAAAGGTCCACGGTTCGAATCCGACACGTGCCAAGCGGAGGAAACCGATTATAATGCATATAATATAGCAATCGTTTCCCTTTTCTCATAATAATATAATTATCAGGAGTTTCTGCGGCAGAACCAATTATCTCGTCAAAATGTAACACTAGAAGTCGGGATTTATTTCAATGCAGAAATTCTAGGACCGACTACCATGATGTATTCCTCATTGCCCAGATTGTTGCTGAGGCAGTTCAGTTATGTATAAAAATGTACCACTTTTACTATTCCCGTGTAAAAGCCCCTGACAAGGGCATTAATAATTAAATAAATAAATAACATTTCTTCTTCTTTTGAAATGGTGCATTTACCATTTAAGTGAAAACCAACTTTAATAATAAATTGCTAATGATATATATGGTTAATGGCAGAAAATGCTCGAAATTGTTAATGATATATGTGGTTAATGGCAGAAAATGCTAGAAATTGTTAATGATATAAGTGGCTAATGGCAGAAAATGCTACAAATTGTTAATGATATAAGGGCCGTCTGTTTCAACGCTAGCTATAGTAAAAGTAAGAATAAAAGTAAATGCTAAAGTTAAATTTCACCAAAATGCGTTTTTCAATCAATTTAACTCCTGGTTTTACGTTACTTTTAACTTTTGTTTTAACTTCCCGAAATCCGAGAGTTACTCGCGAGTTATTCGCGATTCTCGAGTTACTCCGCCATTTTGACATATTTGACAGTTCTATACGTAAGGTTCTTCTGTTGAGTGTTGTTACGAAACGATTATTAATCATGATTAATATTATCGAAGATGACAGTAGTGAAGATGAATTCGTCATGCAATATGTTTTACAGCGAAAGCCAAAAACATTTCGACCCCGTGTTAATAATATGGTCATTTGGGATGATTCCGAATTTTTGGCACGGTATCGCATGTCGAAAGAGCTTGCAAAATTTGTGACGGATCAAATTGAGGGAGATATTACGACTACTGGAAAGTAAATTATATTTTTTCCGTGTAATATCGTATATATTATAACAGGTCGTCATTTATTTTTAAATACCCACAGAAATATTTTTCTAGGAACAAAACAATGTAATAAAAGTATATCTTTTTTCATAAACTTTGGTATAAAACTTATTATTATATTAAACCCTGTATATAATGTTTCAATATACATATTATAATTGAAAAAAAACTATGTAATAAATATATAACTTTTTTTACAAAGTTTGGTTGGAATTATTAATCAGAGGAAACTAGCCCCTCCAATACTCTCAAGAAATTATTCCTAAAACTATAAATCGATCTTCATCATGTAAGTAAAAATTAAATTCTGAAATAAAATATTCGAACACAATAACAAAAAAGAAGTCAGAAGAGGTTATAATGACGCACAACAAACTTCTGTATTTTGACTGATTTTGACAGTCACTTAACCAGAGATCATATTTAATCTTCGGTGTGGCCGTACCAAAAAATAATGCCGTGCGTTTTTCCACGTAATTTCGAGGAATATTCTGCTTTTTAGACTGGCCACACAAGTAACTGTTACTTTTGCATAAAGGCACTTGAAACAGCGCGCGGTCCGATTTAACATCCTTGTTACTTTAACTGACAGTTAAATTTTTAACTTAGCTCACGATTTAGCATTCTGTTGAAACAGACGGCCCTAAGTGGTTAATGGCAGAAAATGCTAGAAATTGTTAATGATATAAGTGGTTAATGGCAGAAAATGCTAGAAATTGTTAATGATATAAGTGGTTAATGGCAGAAAATGCTAGAAATTGTTAATGATATAAGTGGCTAATGGCAGAAAATGCCATAAATTGATCACGAACCACGACCTAACGAATTCATGACGATTCATTTCCTGTATCGCGCTTGGGGGAAATTAATTGTCATTTGGTTGCCCTCTGATTCTGTTGCACGTCAAATGTGTTGTCAATTTTGATTGTATTTTATTCAAATTATATTTGAATTTAATTGATATAATATGTCCACCGAATCGCCCACAGTATTAGAAATCCATGTGAGAAGGGTGGTAGCTAGGAAAATAATTCCCCACAATTAACGAATTTCGTTAACGTTTACACAATTTCCCTACACTTGTTTGCTTTTTCCGTAAAAAATATTTTTCCCCTATTCTGTATTAAAAAGTAGCTAGATCATCTGGAAAAACGAGCTAAGAAGCTAAACCACTTTTCTGGAACTGACGGCCTCAATTTAGAGCTAAATCTAGCTCTAAAGGAGCTGAGTTGGCAACACTGTTGTGGAGACCCTTTGAGCTCTCTAACTGTCTCTCTAGACCCATCGCCTTGAGCTGCAGCGGGAGGGATAGATCATTCGTCCGTCACTCCTGGAGACACTGATCCCTAGATTCCTACCCAATTTAGAGCTAAAGGAGCTGAGTTGGCAACACTGTTGTGGAGACCCTTTGAGCTCTCTAACTGTCTCTCTAGACCCATCGCCTTGAGCTGCAGCGGGAGGGATAGATCATTCGTCCGTCACTCCTGGACACACTGATCCCTAGATTCCTCTCCACTCCCCATACCTTTTGTACTCCCAGAATTTTTCTCTGGTGGAAAAAGTTAAATTATTATTTCAATAGCTAATAATAATATATATATATAATAGTTAGAATCATCATAATAAAACGTATATTATACGTAAAAAAATACCAATACACACTTCGTTATATACAACCTTTGTACCATAACATTTGCTCTTTTTTCATTACCGCCTTTATTGTTGCACGGAGAAAAATGAGGTCGGAACACATTTTCATGAAAATCCGAATATTTATACGTTACAACGAAAATCCTTTCGTCATGATATATTGTCAAGAAAAGTCAATAAAACATTATAAAATTTAGTTTTTATTCATAAGGCTTGTTAATTTGTCGTGAGGGAAAAAACGGTATCTCTCCGTATGTATTTTATTTTATTTCATCTCAGTTTTATTTGATATTATCTTTTTATTGAATTTTATTAATTTGTAAAATGGGGGCCTCTCAGCACGGGCAAAGTACCAGTGAGACCCACATTATCGTATAATAATTGAAAATACACAATATTATTTTATCAATTAAAAAATATATATATATATATATTTTGTTACATTTATTGGCAGTTCATTTTTTTAAATGTGGAAAGGGTCCTTACAAATTGTTTTTTGGAATTTTTGCTATTGTACTTTGGTTTACTAAAGTTGTATCGATTGTCTATCTGTGTACCAACTGCCATGCATGTGACTTGTTTGCTTAGCTTGAGTGCCAACAGTGGTACTGTTTTGTCACTCTATTTTCAGGCAACAAACTCTGCGCTCGTTTAACCGCGACGGTTGATGGTTATTGGGGCCCCATATATTTTCGATACGCCCGGAATCTTTCCTTTCAATAAACTAGATTGGGTTTCGTGTGATTATTTGTATCGATTTGATCTTTTCATGAAATTCCTGCACGGTTTGGCGCAAAGGTAATTTTATGGTTGATGTTCTAAATTTTGTATAATTTACTTCAACGTCAACTTTTTTTGTCAATATTTTTGGCGGTTCGGTTCGTCAATCTTTGCAAACAGCATTCACAAGTCTTGTGTCCATTCAAAGTTGGGTTATTATACCTCAAATCAAAATATGCATTGGTTGATTTTATTGATACGAATTAGGTAATGCTTAATAAGTCTTAAGTGGTCACCTTATTCCCTTAACAGTAATCCAGTCCTTTGAATGAAGTTGTCAGGGTTGGCGTTTAGTGTTTGACCATGTCTCCTGGTTCCACAGACATGGAATTCAACACGTATTCAACTCCCCAGGTATCTAAGCGTAAACCTTCTTCCCATCCAAGACATATTCCCTCAACAGTAAACCAATCCATCTTTGATAACGTCTTTACAAAAAGGTTTTCCACGTATAGGGCATCTACGTATTTCCTCAACAGCAATCCAGTCCTTTGAATAAAGTTGACCAGGGCTCATTGAGATTTTAATATTTCTACTTATAAGACGAACCTGAAGTCTGCTACCTAATCGTCTCTGTCCCACGTGGTGTATTAGACGTATTAGATGCACCACGTTGGCTCCGAACCGAAGGTATCGTGATCGTAGTGACTAAACACAGAGCGGCAATCGCGTTCATCCAATTTTTGGTGTCCCCACACGAAATGTACAATAATTGATTTTTGAATAATTTAAGTGACCATGAGAGCCGCCGAAAAAGAGCTTCATATTCAATCAAATGCATCGTAAACGAAACTGCGCAGCAAACACGTATTTTGGTATCGATATCACCAGAGGTTATCGGTGCAACACCTAATTGCATGTGAATTTATTACTCTTGGCCTGCCGAATCTATTTGCCCCTTACCTTATCTGTATCAATATACGAGTATTAGTACATTGCTTGCGTTGTTGAATGTGTTGGATGCGTTGGATTGCGTAAATGTCAAATGGACTAGTTGCGATATGAAACACGCGGCTTTTGTTACGTAACCATAAAATAGGACGGACTCTCTACCTTTTCTGATGGACACTTGTTTTTAAAATTCAAATACTAAAACTGAAAGCGCGTAATGGTACAAACAACTGGGTTTTTACAAAACAGTACATAAAATTACAAATGATATAAAAACTCGCTCAAATGACAAATAATACACAGGGAGGCGAGAGACACGAGAGATACAATTGATACATAATATGTTCAAAATATTTTACGTATATTTTAACGATAGCAGGACATTTTTTCTGAATTTGTATAATAAAGTATCGACGAAAATGTCTACTTCAACACACTCCTTATTTTTATATAGTCGACACATTGAAGGTCTAAGAAGGCGATTTATGTTTAAATGTATTCAGGTGAAACATATTAGGTTATTAAGACGCAGTGTTAAAGACGGGAATATTTATTTCATTATTGCAAGACGTTATGTAGTATCGAGATGACCGTGAATTATATAATGTAAACATATAGATCAATCAATTGCCCTCTAATTTTAAGTGTATTAATGTTGAAGTATTCAAGAGACATGGTATATTATTATCTAAGATTTCCATGTAGACCACATTTGAAAGAGAAGTCTTAACATTTAACAATAATAACATTGTAGATCGGTAGGTTTTGCTTAAGTTCTGCCCTTTGCAATAATATATCGACTGTGAAAGGCATAAATAACACATGTTATTATGTATTATTGCATTTTCTCTTTGCAAATCCTATCGTTACGTTATCCTAGCAAAAGGAAAAGAGCCTCAAAATCCATTGAGTATGAACAAATGTACAACTATTAACGTTGTGATGGAACATTACATTATGTAAATCACTTTATTTATACGAACAAGCCGACCGGTTTGCGCCTTCATCGGGGCGACTATGGTGTGTTTTTATCACAATGTTAAGTATTTTGTTTACTGATTAAATATTATAGTTTTATTTTCTTTCAATTCACCTATCATTTAAAGATGAAAACAAGGTAGAAGTTGTTAACCCGAAAAAGCTTTTCATATTTGCATTTTATACTAAGACATTGAGTTAAACCAAACTACCCAAAAATGTGTGTTTTGTGTCTTCTAACCTTTACGTATCTGAAGGTGAAAATAACGCCCGATCCGAAGGGGGCCACTAGGGTCCCCCATAAAATAGCGAAACGACCGTTTATCTTAATACTCCCTTTGCTCTTTCCAGTAATACTCAGATATTAGTAGGTTGTAGTCGATACTACCTAACATTTTAACGGGACGTTGCCCGTGTTCGCCCAACAGCAAACCACCATTAATGCAAAAAGGTAAAAGAGATATTACGAAAGCGAGCGTGACTCAAATACATATATGTTATTGTTGCCCATTAAAAATTGCACCCTTAACTACCGCACTTGCGGGATGGATATTTGTTAATATTGTAAAATAGTAATGGGATATTTTTTTAATGCAAATCTATTACCGAATACTTTTTTCTAGGATTGCCTAAATTAAAGGTACGCGACGTAAAAACATATTAGATATCACACTAAACGTAATACTAGAAGTCAGGATTTATTTCAGTGCAGAAATTCTGGGACTAACTACCTTAAGTATTCCTCTTTGCCCAGAATACTAATGGAGAGAAACGATTATACCAAGTCAGTGGACATCTTCAATTTATCTTTAAACAAATATAAAATGTTGTTAATAAAGCAATTCAGTTATGTACAATAAATAATGTAGGTATATTTCTTAATATGCATATGTAAAAGCCCCGAGTAGGGCGTTAATTAATAAATAAATAAACTTTCGTTTGGGGTAGTTGTTAACCCCCTTTCGGAACGACAGTATTAAACTTAATCATGAAAAAACACTCCCCATTATCTTTTCAAAAATTTCACTTTCAATTTATATGAATAGGCTCTTATACCCATCTCCCACCGTGTAATTTATCCATCTCCCACCGTGTAATCTTCCTTCTTTATTATTTTTGTTTCCCCATCTTCTTCTATTCTTTTATCCCCTTCACAAGTTTAAATTCCCACGAGATATGAATCAATGAGAAATGATTTGATCGAGTTGAACGCACTTCGATAGATGTCACTTTGTATTCACGCGGAGGCCTGCGCAGGAACCGGATACAGCGGACTTTCTTCCTATTTCGGCGGGCACACCAACACACCCACTTCCGGTACGACCAACCTGACTTCGGGTCGACGATACAATCCTGGCTTTACGAACGCACAATTTTTTTTGTCGCTATTAGCATGCGTTTGCTGTCAACAAGCCTGTTATTCCATTAATTTTAATTTTGTTTAGTAGACGTTACTTTACTTTTTATCTCTTTTGTTTCAAATATTACACTAGTCTTTCGCAGATCCAGCCTATTTTTTTTCAAAATTCCTGGGTTATAAATTATTATATTAATTGATAGTATTTAAAGACTTCCCTACTACCATTATTATGAGCGGTAAATGTTGCTTGAGTAATGATGGAGAACTTAGCTATCAGAGGAATTGAATCCAATGCGCCTGGGTGGGAACCTGACGCATTGGTCTACTCAGCTACTCAATTCTCCTGGCTTCTCCCCTTTATTTATTTGCCACAGCCTTTATCGGGGAGCCCAACTAAATGTCTCCATTCTGTTGCGCTGAGAAAAATGGGTATTGCTAATTTATTAAGATTCTCTTCAAATTATTTTAATCGTCTTATAAACGGGATTTCAGGCTGTTTCCTAAACTTTTGGTAGATTCCTAATATATCGGAACACTTGTTCATGCGTATGCATTTGCCTTGATAATATATAATGACGAAATGCGATAATATTAGAATTTTTATGAACACGTGTTCCGAAATCGTGATAATATATTCGTATTTTACAAAAAAATTGTCAGGAAACCTATATAATTCATTCGTTAAGGGCACGCAATTCTTAATAAATTATAAATACTTTTTATCAGTAAGTTTTCTCCGTGTACAGCTTCTTCGAAAAACCAAACTTCTCCAAAAATAGTAACTTCCGAATTAGACGTTGAATTCAACATGATTAAACCAACACGCGTACTCTCGGACGCCGAAACCGCGCAGAGTCAATGCATTATCGATTGATTCGAATGTGAGAAGTTAACACCATCCACATCCCACCGAGATTACAATCTAGCAAAGATGAGTGGCCGATAGTAGGAAAGTATTTATTTTACACGGTATCATTGATCCTTTCACACTTAGCGGACGATTGTCTTAATGGAATTTTCATTAGGAGATTGTTATACTCATTGTAAATGAGGAGATACTTTGTAGGCATATCGATTCCATATCAGCCGGTATTTAATATCTTACATTGAAAACCCTTTTCATTTATTTTTTCTTCTGATGCTCTTTTCTATCGGTGTTTGGGCATTTAAATTTGCACTTTGATCCATTTCTAATGAACTAACCATCATGCCTAGCAGGATTTAGTACTAAATCCAGTGTAAGAAGTCCGAAAACAGGTCTCTTTAACTGTCAGTTCGGTAATTATTCGGAATTGCTGGACACATACAGTAAATGGTAAAAATTCTAGCCACTCATACAGAAATACAAACAAAAGAAAATGACATTAGCAGAAATCATTGCAGCTGTCATCCCATACAACGAAAGCGATTTTTCATTATACGTAATTAAAAATTTAAAAATTTCCCAATTGCAGTCAGATTCCTTTTATAGTAATTAAGGTAAATCAGAAGGTTTTATTTTTAAAAAATATTTCGTATAATCCGTGTCCCGCGATTCCGAATATTTACCGACAGTTCAATTTCTACAGCATAGCCTGTAGGAATTGGTTCACCATGTCAATGACAATTCTTTTTTCAAACTTTCTTCCGGCCAGTATAGGTACCATAATATTGATTATTTCGATTTGACATCCAGCAGTAGGAACACACGTTCATGCGAACTCTGGCGGGATAATAAGGTAGCATATAACACGGCTACCATCTTGAAATCGGAACGTAACAAACATACTTACGGACAGATAAAATGCAATGTTTTAATTAAAACAGGACATTGCTAAGCCCAGTCAATAATTAAAAAGAAAACAACATTAATTTGAAATCATTAACTATTTTTAACATGCGGTGGTACCCATCGAATATGATGTCACATATTCGATGAACTCCACCACTGCGCGTAGAGCTTCAGGTGTCACCATATTCAGGTGTCACCTGTGGCACATTTGATAGTGTCGCTTGACATCCGTTATTATTTGACAAAACCTTTATTGGTTCGAGAGCGGCACTTGTGGCACGTAATGGAAAACGTTTTGCAACGCGAACAGCCCTATCTAATCGGTTTATTTTATTGCTTTCATTATCTCGCTCTCCGACTGGGTAGCCTGATAAAACCTCGTCTTCGCTACAAGTGCATTGTGCAATCTCGATACATATTATTGTAATTAATTTTTTTCCATGGTTACTTTAAATCATTATTAATATCCTTTGTGGATAGGTACGAGGTACTCGTACCTTATAAAGGGGCTCACATACCCCTGCGCGCGCTGAAAATCAAGTATATTTAAAGAATTAAAATAAAAAATATTAAAAAAAAAAAAAAAGTTCATTTTTTTTATTAAATTTTCAAGTATAAGAAAAAAAACTTTTAATATTAACATAATTTTTATGGGTATAAATGATGTACTGATGAAAACCATGGCGCCTATGTGTCGACATCATAACTTCACCAAAAATTATCATATGTAATATTTTTTATTTATTTTATTATTTATAAATAAAATATGTTTCTTGGAATATGAAAAACTTTCAGATTTTAGTATTACAAATCGAAGTACCTATGTAATTAAAAACAATTTAAATTAGTTTTTAAAGTTGCTTACCGATGGTTTTTATCGCGTAGTTGTTACTACTTAAAATATATTTAATTAGATAAAGGTATTAACTTTTTTTCGTTTAATATGAAAATATTTATTAATTTTATTTAAATACTTTTCAAATGCAAACTGAAAGCGATGTATTCTCTCTTTCTAACGCTGTTTAAATAATATTTCTCACCGTAATACAAAATGAGATAAGCATAACTTATGTGAGACCATGTTAGGCTGGAACGTTTTCCCTGTGAATAATATCTCCTAAAATTAACAATTATTTTACAAGCAATAATTATTCGCCTGAAACAATCATCCACATTGAAAAATCTCCTGATAAAAGATACATGACGCCAACCCGGTCCCTTCGATTTCCGGTCGACAGCTCTGACCACTGAGCTATGGCGGCTTATCTCTTATCCGCGAAATAATTCAATATATTCGAGTCCCGTTGGCGTCATGTATCTTTTATCAGGAGATTTTTCAATGTGGATGAGTGTTTCAGGCGAATAATTATTGCTTGTAAAATAATTGTTACCCTTTGTGCTATGCATAAAAAATCTTGTCTTAAACATTAGTTTACCAAAAAAATAATAATTAATATTTGACAAGTTCTAGTATTTCACCTAAAAATGTAGATAATTTGTCTCGACGCCATCTAGTGAGAGAGTTAGCACTTACAATGCCTTTCTCATATAAAATAAAGTTGGTTGTTTTCAGGTGAAAAAATGTAACAAGCAGTAATTGTTGAATGAAACACTAGTATATATTGAATTATTTCGCGGATAAGAGATAAGCTGCCATAGCTCAGTGGTCAGAGCTGTCGACCGGAAATCGAAGGGACACGGGTTCGAGTCCCGTTGGCGTCATGTATCTTTTATCAGGAGATTTTTCAATGTGGATGAGTGTTTCAGGCGAATAATTATTGCTTGTAAAATAATTGTTACCCTTTGTGCTATGCTTAATCTCCTAAAATTGCCCAAGGGGTTAATGTGAACATTTTGTATTGTTTGATATCATATTAAATATTGCTAAAATTGGCCAATTCCTAAACTGGCGCACATGTTAAATGCACTAAACGACTATGAAGAATAATAACATGGCGTCTGACTGTCATTTTAATTTAAAATTGTACCATAGAGAAGAACGCGCGCCGGAAATGCCGCTTTGTCTTTATTCTAATTTTAAAATTAAAACCGTTGAATTGTCGACCTGACGCATTTTTGTTATTTTTATGTCTGTTTTCAGGAAATTTTATGGTATATTTAATTGTTGTTTATGGCATCCTTTGGCACGTGCTATGTCTGTCTGAAAATTTCTGAAAGTTTTTGCGTGCATGCTTTTAATTTTAGTAAACTTAAGGTAATTAGTAGCAAATTACAAATAATTGACATTAATCTTGTTTTCTTTTTCTTTTCAGGTAAGTGTCATTCATCGTAATATACACACTTCATTTGCTAACAAAACAGTGGGGTGAGTTTTTTGCACTTTCTTCATATTGTTATATATAAGTATAATTATATAATTATAATATTTTCATATTATAATTATAAAATAGCAGGTATTAGTATATTTGCGGTATGTATTCCAAAGTATAATATTGTCCCTTATTGACTTATATCGAAAATCGAGGTACGTATGATGTCACACGTACCCCGTCAGATTTCGACCGTTTTGACGGACTATGAAAAATATAATCGACATTAATAATTAATAACAATATAAAAAAAAAAGTTTTTAAAAATTGTCTGGAATTCCTTATTATTTAGTATATTGTGATACTGAGGCTAGAGGGGGAGGGAAGGAGATGGAGAGAGGAAGGTGGTCTTTCACCAGGGCGTTACTGACAGTATGTTCCTGCTTACTTCTTTAAAAAATCAAATCTTGCTGAAACCAGAAACACTATAATGAATTTTACTAAGCATAAAAATAAGCCTTGATTAATGTTAAATTCAGGATTAGCCTTAGTTAGGTACTAACAGCTTTGGTTAACTAAGCTTGAGTTACTTTTTCGACATCGACAGGTGTTTGCGCGTCTATCTATCGCGTCGCTTTGCAACAATACGCCAGTTCATTTGCATATCACTATCGAGCTACATTGTGAAACTGTCGTTTTACGTCGGCACTCATTTTTTTAATATGGCCATAATTTGTAACTGGTATTTACTACCCGGTTTCATCCGAGTTTTCCGATCTCCTATGTCTTGTCAGACAATTTAGAAATGTGTTAACATATATACCCTGTCTCTTGTGACGTTTCGATCAGAAAAGAATGAATAACGAAAGCCTCTGATGACCTACACTTCCCGGACATTAACATACACGAATAAGAGATATGTTAAAAGAGATTTATTTTATGATGAAGCAAACTATATATTTGTATGTTGTTATTTTTATACATAAAATAAATATAGGGATGGTGTCTAAGGAAATGAAAGGAAAAATAAATTACAATCACGAGATACACGGACACGGGACGAGAAATGCAAAACAAATTATATTGCCCACAAGGAAGAAATCAAGCACTCAGAAATCTCTGATGTTCCAGGCCGTTCAACTTTACAACAAAATCCCTAATGAAATTACTGATATTGAAAATATGATTCTTTTTTAAATAATGAAGTTTGTGTAAATTTAAAATATTTAACGATATGTTATATTTGCCAAATAGTATTTTTGTATATATAAATGTTTCTAAAATTATTAACACACGCGACGATGTGACCTAACTTAAGATCAAGTAAATTCCAGACACAAAAGGCCGTGCAAATTTTAATTTTCCGCTTTATAATTAGAAAATAATTTTGACAGTGATGATTGAAGTTTCAAACTATTTTAGTCTTCAGTACGTCTCACTTGTGGGTGACATCTGTTTCTTATGCCCAAATAATTTACTTATCCGATCATAATGATAAATAAATATAGTTTTTAAATTTCCTGTTGCACCTTGGTACTCGAGCAAAAGCTTATCGAAAACCTATAATTTATTAACAATAGACAAAATTGAAATGTCCACTTCGAAATAATCGATCAATTTAATCGACTCATTTTTTATTTGTAAAAAGCATTAACTTAATTGGATCGTCATAATTTACAATAAAAACACATAAATTTGTTATTGAACATTTTAATTTTATTTAAACTCTACCGGTTTCGGAAGAACCCTTCCTTCATCGGGAGAATATTAAAAACTGAGTTTTAAACTCAGTTTTTAATATTCTCCTGATGAAGGAGGGGTTCTTCCGAAACCAGTCAGTTGAGTGTAAATAAAATTAAAGTGGTCAGTAACAAATATAAGTTTTTTTTTAACTTATTTAGTGTTTTAATGAAAATCTCTAAGGACTAATTTGAAAAATTCAGCTTTGCGAAACAACAGCGCCCTTGATGTGATTTTTCACAAAAAAGGCGCTGTACAAGTTATCCAACTATTATTATTAACTAGTCAGTAATGATATAATAAGAGTACTTGAATAGAATCTTCACTTGAACATCAACTTGAAATTGATGAATTTGATGATTTATTCATGTTCTGTGAAACAACCCGACCTAAATGCTCAACATTCAAAAGGATGAGGAATGATTCTGCACCGTGTTCCACGCTCATACCGCGAAAATTTTGGGGTGGTTGGTTGGTTATTCATCATAATCTAAGAAAAAAATCCTAATAAAAAACGATTTGTAAACTATATAAAAATAAGAAATGTATCTCAACTTTTTTGTTTGGTCGCTAATTAAAAAAAAAATCACCTACGCGTTACAGCTTGCAGCAATGAGGCAAGTCAGTCCTCTATTCATCGATAACAAGACGGGTTCGTCGAACCCCGCCATTTGACCACCGAATTCTGTGCAATATGTGTATAGGTATAGGTATAGGTATTGCACTATGACAAATTTACTGTCCGACAAACTGTTGGCACTTGGGATGTGGAGGATAGATTAACCCTTGGTGTGCCAGCTAAAATGACAAGCGACCCGCCACACGCCGCCTGACACTATATTCGTAATAAGTTAAGGCGATGCACTACGTCGTGTAATATTTTAAATTGAGCCGCTATCAATAGCAACCATTACGTAGATGGTGATAAGGTTTAAATTCCCGCTGAACACCATCCGCCTGTTTTGATTTATGCAAGATAAAAACATGGCCAAAAAGTGCCTTTTATTTTATTTTGTGGATGTTCAGGCGTACATATTTAATTTTTTTTCGATCATTTTATAAATTACTTAATTTGCCACATTATACAATAAAATCATAACCGAAAATGGGTTCGTAAGTAGGAGATTTTGAACTTTAAAGCAGTTTTCATAGGCCTTATACATTATTTTTTCTGGGCTTATAAAAAGACTTATCTAAAAAATACTCGATTGTTTGAAAGATATATGCCAAGATGTATTCTACTCGCAGTATTTAATTAAAGCATCTGAAACATTTCTAGGCGACCAAATTTTCAAACCAAAAACACATGATTTTATAAAACGCAACACAGAAAAAGAACAAGCAAGATTACTACGTATGGCATCGCCTTAATTGTTATTTTGCACAGTGATGATTTTTGTAAATTGTACCGTCTGACCAGGTAATTTATTCATTAATTTTAGTTAAGTTAGCTCTCAGCTCTCACAGCATTGTGTGTGTTAATAATTTTACAAACATAAATATAATGTAACAATTTATATAATTTGGCAATTTATTTATCTTCAAATATTTAAATCAACTAATTAATGTCAAATCAAATAGAGAAAACTGTAATGTATAAAAAACATTTAATTGCGCATGGAAACCGTTTAATTATATTGCTCCCAAAAGCTGCGATGGGTTTGCCATGTTGAAATATTGCCCGACGACAGATATTGAAGATCGTGACCAAGTGGGAGCAACAACGTTAACGAAATAGGGTTTAAAACAAGCAGCGCAGGCGGAATCTTTATGGCACTGGATCCGTTGGAGAGCGCTTGTGGAAGAGACAAAAGCCCCGATGAAGATCCATTGTCCAATTAGTGTCTTGCTCAAGTTCAGTGTATTATTGAAATATTATTACGAACAGAAATCACAAGATTCTAAATATTGACTAAAATCATTTTAACTATGTTGCATCCCTCAAAACTGGTTGAAGATGGTACGTTGCCAAAATATCTAGTTGAATACCGCACAACCTGTGGAGTTGGCTTATAAAGGGCAATCAAATTAATATTAAATACTAATATTAAGGGTTTTTCGAAAACTCATGTAGACCTGTTTTTTGTTATTTGTTTTTGGGGTGTTATGCCGTGTTGCGCTAATTCCTTCTTTAGCCAACGTTTCGGACAACGTTACAGTGTCCATCATCAGGGCAGATGTGTAATAAAATACTTTTGGCCGTAAATAAAGTCTAGTAGACCTGTATCTAGTTTTGATCAAGTGTGCAAAATTTCATCAACGGTGAAATAAAACCACAAAAATCGAAGCCACGCCGCCCGCCCATCCGCCACAGATTCCCTTCTTTCTAAAAATAGATAGATAGCTTAGCTTTTCGAAATTAGATGTCATTTTTAACCTCAAGTGTGCAAAAGGTTGGGGTGGGGGTGAGTTTTAGAAATCTTATGTAGACATTAATTTCATCATAAAACTGGTTTTGCATAAAAACCAAATTCGTGCCGCCACAGACACTCTTCATTATATAAATAGATATATTATCCGCGCAAGGGTGCGTATAAACACGCGAGCCGAACCGCCGAGCAGAACCACTACTTATAGTAATGGACCAAACCAAACGCAATTTGCGCAAAACGCCGTTTGCGATTGCTTAATCCCTTTCCCTTAAGACCCGCAGTAAGTGTTCAAAGATGTATTGAAAGGGAGATATGTAAATACGAAAAGCGAAAATGGTGAAACTATTTAATAAAACACGACCAGTTTGAAATAGAGCAAAAATCTCTCGACAAATGCTTTTTTTTTCATGCCTATAACATATTAAATAATTTTCGATCTTACTTTGCGATTTTTTTCTATCGAGGGAATTTCATATAATTAACGTTTCGGTATAACAAATGTATAGATATTATCTTCAAAAATAACTTTTCTTGGAACTTCACTTAAAGAGTTAACGAAACAGTTAACTTGTTATAAATCGGTAGAAATTGAGTATGCGGTGGCTTTCGTGGCACGGCTGGTGCGTTTTTTTCTCCTGTCTATACGCAGCATTGTCTTAATATTTCGTCTAGGTACATTTGTTTCGGATTCAAGTGCCTACATCACTCAGCAGAATTAAAACCAAATTTTCATCGCAATTTAACGAAGACACTACTTATTATTATTTGGTTATTAGCTGTGGATTGAAAATTGATCTCTCAATCTCTGTACGGGACGGCACTGTAGTCGCCGGCCGCACAGACGATATAGCGGGAGTGGCCGGCTGGCCGCTTCGACGCCTTAGAAGGATATTGGGAAAAAATGGGGAAAAATGTGGGGAAAAATGTGGGGAAAAATATGGGGAAAAAATGTGGGGAAAAATATGGGGAAAAATATGGGGAAAAAATGTGGGGAAAAATATGGGGAAAAAATGTGGGGAAAAAATATGGGGAAAAATATGGGGATTATGGGAGAAAGGTATAAGGCAGGGGGAGGAAGGTAGGGGGGAACCTGCGCCCTGACAAGGGACGCTTCGACTATTGTGAAGTTTCTTCTTGATGAGCACCAGGGAGCCGGGAGAAAGAAGAAGGCCAAGTTGCAGTGAAGGTCCAGGGCAGAAGAGGCTTGAAGAAGTGAAGGCAGTCAGGGGCAGTCCAGGAGAGATGTTGATGAAGCGAAGGGTGCTGGCTCTCTGCCGAATTGCACAAGTTTTTCGCCTTTTAAAGGACCAACGGGCCCTGCGCTCCCTTTGTTAGCGAGAAATTCCGAGAATTATTTTTGGGTTCCCGGAATTTTCACAGGGCAGGGCGCCGTTGTTGCGCAACTCGGACTGGAGATGATTTTGACTAGGTCCCTGACTGTTTCTTCAATCCACTTTGCCCGGGTCATTTTTATTCAAATATATTTTGTGAGTTTGCACATATTACAGAGTTAAAAGGCAGCTTTGCACAATATTTAATTTGTGCAAATTTACATATCAAAGAGAGAACACATATATTTAAAAGGGAAGATTTGCACAATATTCAATTTTGTGCAAACGGCAGGTTTTGTAAAGGAAACCGCGTCTGCACAATTTCAAATTTCATGCAAATCTTCCATGTTTTGTACAGATGATAGGTATTTAATTTATAAGACGGTGTCGGGGGGTCAAGCCTTTGTTTTTTGTCTATAGTAATGACTGCTTGACCCCGTGGTTTTATTTATTAATCAGCAAGAGTTACAGTTTATACAAGTTCAGATAAGGTTTACAGTTTTTTATAGAGAGAATTTGTTGCATAAATTCGAATATGCGCAGAGGTGGGTTTGTAAAGGAACTGCCTCTGCGTAAATTCAGATTTATGCAAATTAATTTTAGGTCGGTGGAGGTACGTCCGGTACATTCTCCCCCCGGTGCAGTCACGGCTGCGCCTAGCGGTCCGGACGTGTAGGTCGGCGGCGTCCTCGACGTCCGGTTCCCCTGGGCCGCTGGGGGTTATGGCTCCCATGCGGCATCCGTGGTCCGGGTGCTGTAGAGGGCGTCGCCGGTACTGGTGCCGGTGCGGGCGCTGGTGATGGTTCCGGTGCGGGCGCTGGTGCTGGTGCGGGGAGGATGAGGGCGAGTTTTACAGCAGGGCGGGTGTACGTCCCTGTGGCTGTTTGGACCCGGGCTGTCCTCACTTGGCCGTCAGCAGCTGGGGTGGCTTCAACGATACGTCCGCGCGGCCAGCTGTTGCGTGGTAGCGCGGGGTCTATGATGACCACCAAGTCACCAGCTTTGAGGGGGTCAGTCGGGTGGTGCCACTTCTGTCGGGCGCCCAGGGTGGGGAGGTACTCACGGAGCCACCGCCTCCAGAACATATCGGCGAGTTGTTGGCTGATACGCCACTGGCGACGGAGACATACCTCCTCCTCCTTGCTGTCGTAGAGTGACAGATGCGGGCGGTTCCCGGCAGACCCCATGAGAAAGTGATTTGGGGTGAGGGGCTCTTCGTCCCGCGGGTCGACAGAGACATGAGTCAGTGGCCGATTGTTGACCACAAACTCAGCCTCTGCCAATGCTGTGCGCAGGGTTTCCTCCCTTGGCGCCCTCTCCTTTAAGGTGGCGCTCAGGGCTCTTTTCACCGAGCGCACCAACCTTTCCCAGGCTCCCCCCATGTGGGGACTGAGGGGAGTGATGAAGCGCCACTCAATGCCCTTAGTAGCCATGGCGTCCGTCATCCTGTCATCCTGCTGCAGGGCTGCCGTGGCATCCCGAATTTCCGCGTCCGCACCACGGAAGTTCGTCCCGTTGTCCGAGTACAACACCTTGGGCTGACCTCTTCGGGCGGTCATCCGTTGTAAGGCCATAATCGCCGAGTCGGCAGACAGCGAGACCGCTAGCTCCAGATGGATGGCGCGGGTGGAGAGGCAGGTAAACAAGGCTCCATAGCGCTTCTCCCGATGTCTGCCGACGGTGACCTCCATTGGCCCGAAGTAGTCCAGTCCGCAGTGTGTAAAGGGGCGAACGTGGTGAGCCAGGCGGGTCGGCGGGAGAACCCCCATCAGTGGAGGAGAGGGCTTGCTCCGTCGTAAGCGGCAGGTGGGGCAGTCGTGGCTGATCTTCCTGCTGATGGTACGGAGTCGCAGGATGAAGAAGCTGCACCGGATCTCGGCCACAGTTTTCTCCGTGCTTGGATGGTCCGCCCTTTCGTGGTAATGGCGGATCAGCAGTCGGGCGTATGGATCGGTGCCATCCAAGATCACGGGGGTCTTCGCCACGCTCGTTGTTCCGGTGAGCTCCTTCAGCCGTGAGCCCATCCGCAAAACGTCATCAGGTCCGAGGAAGGGGGCCAAACTGACGAGACGACTGGCGGCAGGTAGCGCCTGGCTGAGACGGATGGTGTGCAGGTCAGTGGAGAAGGCGTCTTCTTGGGACCTTCTCACCCATCTGCGCTCAGCCTCCGTCAGCTCGTCTGCTCGTAAAGAGCCTTCAGGGGGTCGGTTTGGGCCCGTGCGACAGCGCCTGATGAAGCGTAGCATCCACGCTGTAGCTCGGATCAGCCGGTGCCATGATGAGAACCTCTCGACCAGAGGTAGGGCCTCTCCGGCTGTGGCGATGTGCCCGACGTAGTGTCGGGGCCGGGTCTCGAGGGTCTGCTCGTCTGGCTTCGTGAGGGTGCGCTCCTTTGGCCAGTCGCTCTCCGGTGTGGTGAGGAAGGCGGGGCCGTTGAACCATCTTCCTTGGAGAGACAGGTCGGGCAGCTCCAAGTCCCGGGTGCCGATGTCGGCCGGGTTCTGCTTGGTGGGAACCCACCTCCAATTGGCTATGGAGGTGAGTTCATCTATTTCGCCCAACCTGTTGGACACGAACGCAGAGTACGTGCGCGGGTCGGTGCGTAACCAGCACAGCACTGTGGTCGAGTCCGTCCAGAAGATGGTCGAGGCTATCCTCGCTTGGCTCTCCAACCGGATGGTTCTGGCCAATCTAGCCGCCATGAGTGCGGACTGCAGCTCAAGGCGGGGTATGGACAGCGGCTTGAGAGGTGCCACCTTACATTTGCTGGCAATGAAGGTGGCTTTTAGGGTGCCCTGCACTTCCTCCACGAAGTATGCGATGGCACAGCAAGCTTGCTCCGAGGCGTCGCAGAAGAGGTGCAGGGTCACGCTGCTTGACCTCTGTTGGAGCGACTGTCGTGGGATGGAGACGCTGCTTTCCTGGAGCAGGCTCATCCAGTCCCTCCAGCGTTCGGCGTGCTCCAAGGTGATGAGGTCGTCCCATCCAACGCTCGAACGCCACACGGCTTGCAGTAGGATCTTCGACCGTATGGTGAGGCAGGAGACGAAGCCCACCGGGTCGAAGATCTTCATCACGATGGAGAGGAGCTGCCGCTTTGTAGGCCGTGTGGCTTCTTCTGGACTGGCCGCATCCAGGAAAGTGTAAATGAAGCGGTCGGTAGATGGGTCCCACACCAGTCCCAGGACCCTCTCGGTCTCGCTGCTCCCGCTGCTGATTGCTACCGTGGAGGTGGCGCGGTCTTCAGGGGGTACATCGGCGATGGCGTCCAGGCTGTTTGAGGCCCAGTTCGTAAGGTGGAACCCTCCCTTTGCAAGGAGGGCCCTTACGTCTCGGACTAGGGCAGCAGCTTCGTCAGGGTTGTCCACAGCGTCCAGGTAGTCGTCCATGTAGAACCGTGAACGAATGGCTGCTGCGGCGGCCGGGTACTGGTGCTCGTACTGACCGGCCACCCTGTCCCGCACGTACTGGGCACTGCTGGGCGAGCAGGTAGCCCCAAACATCATGGACGCCAGCTGGTAGGTGTCCGGCTGTTGCCGGTCTGGCGACCTCCACAGGTAGAGCTGCGAAGACTGGTCCTCTTTCCTGATTTGGATCCTCAGGAACATCTCCTGGATGTCGGCGGCGATGGCTATACCGCCTTCCCGGAACCGGAGGATGTTCCCCAGGAGAGAGGACAGCAGGTCGGGGCCAGTGAGCAGCTGGTCGTTTAGTGACGTCCCTCGGCATCGGCTGGCGGCGTCGAACACAACCCTTATCTTCCCTGGCTTGTTCGGGTTGGTGACGGCGAAGTGGGGAAGATACCACTTCCGCGGGGCAGGGAGCGACGCCTCATTGGGGGAGAGGCGTCTGGCGTAGCCTTTGGCGACAAGCTGCGTCATTTTGTTGTTGTACGCCGCTGCCAGGGTTGCGTCCGCTGCGAGCTTCTTCTCGAGGGACTGGAGCCGCTTCAGCGCACACTGCCGGTTGTCGGGTAGTGTGGCGTCAGGGTGTCTCCACAGGAGGCCAGTTTCCCACCGCCCAGAAGGTAGGGGGCGGGTGGTTTCTGCCATTAATGCCATGGCCTTTGTGTCCATGGCATTGACTCTCGCTGCAGACGTGACGCCGAGGGAGTCGACGGCAAAGTTGGATGTTACCAACTCCCTCAGGCGGGCATCTGCAGCGGTCTCCGACTGGAGGGCCAGTGTGGTAGCTGGCCCGTCATTGCTCGAGCCTCCGTGGGCGATCCACCCCAAAGCGGTCCGTGACACTATTCGGGTAGTGCTATTCTCACGGACCTCTCTTGACACGATAAGGTGGGCATTATCCTGCCCGATCAAGAGTTTTGGGGTGACGCGTCTTCCAGGAACGCGCTGCTCCGGCAGGCTCAGGTCAGCCACTGTGTGGGCGGTGATGGTGAAGGTGGGTTCCAGCCCAGCGCCCCGGATCATCAGCCTCACGCGTTGGGAGCGGGCGTCGGAGGTACACATCCCCTTCGCCCCGTGCAGCCGCAGACTGTGGACTGGGCCGCGTGCGCCGATCTGCGTTGCGGTGTCAGCGTCGATGAGGGTGATGGTGGATCCCTCATCCAAGAGCGCGAACGTTGACACTTCCCCGTCCGTGGGGCCCCGCAACACAACCGGCACTATTTTTAACAGCACACGGCTGTCCACTGTCTGGCGTCAAAGGTTCACTTCCGCGACCGTCTCCCGGTGGAGCAGCCGATGATGCGGGTGGCGGCACTCACCCACACCACACCACACTGTCTCCTTGCAGTCCCTGGAGTGGTGCGGCTCCAGGCACTTGCGGCACAAATTGTTCAGACGTACTGTTTCCCACCGGAGGGAGAGCGATTTCGAGATAAACTCGCGGCACTCCCGAGTTTTGTGTGGCTCACCGCACTGAGCGCACGCACTTTTCACTTTGTTCTTTCTCACTTCTGGTGGTGGGCGGTTGGCCTTCCCCTCTGGCGGTGTGGCCACAGTGTTGGCCAGCACATGTTCCCGGCGCCCTTTGCCGGATCGCAAGGGATCCACCATCCCGCTGACCGGGATCACGCCGGCGACGCCCCTCAGGAAGGATGCCAACTGGAGGATGGTGGACTGGGTTGTTTGCCCCAGCATCCGCAGCTCCAGCAGCCAGGCCATCCTTAATGTGCACGGCATCTTGGCGGTGATGTCGGCCAGCAGGGCGGGGTTGGTGAGGTAGCCTCCCGTCCTCAAGTCCCGCAGGGAAGCCACCAGGTTCTGGATTGTCCCGGAGAAGTCAGCAATCTCCTCCAGGGTGGCTTCGGCAGACAGGAAGGGCAGCTTCCTCACCTTGTCCAGCATTAGGTTTGCGATCGAACCTGATCCACCGTACCGCTCCTCCAGGGTCGCTATAATTTCGGGCACGCGGTCCGGGTTCAGCAGGAGCGAGTACACGTTCTCCCTCGCCTTCCCCTTAAGCGCACGCTGCAACCGTATAAGGTTTTCGCTCAGCGTGAGCTTGCAGGTCGAGGTGGACTGCTCGTATTGCGCAATCCAGGCCGGCCATTCGAGGGGGTCGCCAGAAAATGTGGGGAGGTCCTTGGCGGTGGACTGCCGGGCGATGAGGGCGGTCATCCGAAGGTCCTCCTCCACTGAGGGACGAGGGCTGTCCTGGGCGCGCGAGGAGCGGATGGCGTCAGCCAGCATGGTGCCCAGCTGTGCCAGGAATGGGTCGGCGCCTTGTCGGACCCACTCGCTGGTGTGATGGGCAGTCTCATCGGCGCTCGGCTGCGGGGGAAACAGCGGCGAAAAACTCTGGGATGAGGCGCCAGGGTGCTCGCCAGGATGCGCAGCAGCGGGCGCAGCAGGGGGCCCGCCAGGGTGCACGGCAGGGTGCGCACCAGGGGCCGCTCCAGGGTAGGCGGCAGGATGCGCACCAGGGTGCGCACCAGGGGCCGCTCCAGGGTAGGCGGCAGGATGCGCACCAGGGTGCGCACCAGGGGCCGCTCCAGGGTAGGCGGCAGGGTGCGCACCAGGGGCCGCACCAGGGTAGGCGGCAGGGTGCGCACCAGGGGCCGCTCCAGGGTAGGCGGCAGGGTGCGCACCAGGGGCCGCTCCAGGGTAGGCGGCAGGATGCGCACCAGGGGCCGCACCAGGGTAGGCGGCAGGGTGCGCACCAGGGGCCGCTCCAGGGTAGGCGGCAGGGTGCGCACCAGGGTGCGCACCAGGGGCCGCTCCAGGGTAGGCGGCAGGATGCGCACCAGGGTGCGCACCAGGGGCCGCTCCAGGGTACATTGAAGTTACCCACCGCTTTCCCACCCCGGTATAGGTGACTTATGGTCACCCCTTCGGAGTTCTCGCAAGAATCTAATTTTTTTGAATAAACGGCTCTACAATTTAAAGTGAAGCTAGACCTTCAATGTCCCGCATACGGTGTTAGGAAGCGGTAATGCGAGCGCTTACAGGTACTAGTCTAAGAACAACACAGAACAATAAGCATCAAACAATCAGGTAACAAGTGTCAGGCAAATAGTTGGTGGAGGGAACCCACACTCCAGTACCTGTAAACACAAAGAAGAAATAAGTGACATAATAGAGTGACGGGGGAGTTTCGCCGAACCACGACTGGCAGTCCTGTTGAGAGATTGGTGGTGGTTGGGGCGACTGGCGCAGGTCAGGACTTCCACACCCCTTAGCCGACCACCCGGTGGAGCCCTGAAGATAAGTATGGGAAAAAGAGGGATAAACCCTAAAGAACCTAGGGGAAAGAAGCGTCAGGAGGTCGGAGGCAGGGTGGAGGTTACCCCAACCTGCACAGTCACCCCTCTGACCACCAACGCTCCTCAGGGGTGGCGCAGGTGATTGGCGGAGTCCCCCGGTAAAAAAAAAAAAAAAAAGGAAATAAAAGAAGCTCCAGCAAGGTATGCGGGGACGAGGCCCGTTGTCCAACCCCTATTGGGGAGAAGTAAACAATACAAGACAAACAACGGAGTTCAGTTCTAGCCTGTAAACTCGTTGCCGTTACTGAAAAAAGAAAAAAAAAAACCGAAAAAAAATACATATAAAAAAAGAGAAAAGAAAAGAGAAAAGGAAAACAATAAACAATCCAAAAGTGCCACTTAAGGACATCGGTAGATTAAGTAAAACAAAGTAGAAAGTGTAAAAATAAAATCTGCATAGTCTGTAAAGAGGACAGCATGTGAAGTATAATATAACAAAAAAGTAAAACATAAGAAAAGAAAACTGAAAATAAGAAGAAAAATAAGAGACAAGTTATTTAAAAGAAAAGTAAACGAAAGAAAATCATCTGCAGCAGCTGGTACAGAAAGGAAAGAAAAATAATAAAAATAAGAAGAACAGAATAGCATAAACAATAATCGGAGAATTGTAAAAGAATTAGTCATGGAGCAGGAGCAATACACCAGGGGTTCTCAGTTATCACGCTAGTCAGCGACTCTAAGCTCAGACCATCTCTCAACCCAGATCCTAGTAAACTTCCTCAGACATTCAAAATTGACTCTGTTAGAAACAAGATCGGTGTTCCACACCGGTCTAATGGGGACATTCAGACCGTCTATCATTTCGTCTCTGGCATCCTTCAAGATCTCACAGTGCCACAGAATGTGCTCGGCCGACTGGTAAGTATTGCCACAAGCGCAATTGGGATGGGAAGACAGGGCAAGGCTGTGAAGCCTCCCCCTGAATTCCCCATGTCCTGAGAGGAGCTGCGTCATGTGATGGTCCAGTTTGAGGAAGGCCCCTTCCATTCTGAGTTTAACTGATGGGAAGAAGGAAAAGGTCCATCTTCCCATGCTCGACCTATCCCAACGGACCTGCCACTCTTTAAGCGAAAGGTCCCTCATCGTCCGAAGCAGTCCAGGGAGAGTTCCCGGTCCACCTGGTGTCAGAACGACACCAAGATGGGTTGCCGGGGATCCTCTGGAAAGTCTCTGCTTGGTTAAGACTTCCCTAATCTCCAGATCGATTGGCAAAATGCCGGCCAAAACTGGCAAAGCGTCCGAAGCAACAGTACGGTATGCGCCAGATAGTGCCAGCAAAGAAGTTCGCTGGCCCCTAGTAAGAGCGAGGAGTATAAGGCAGTTATCCAGGCGGTGCTCCCAAACAGAGGCAGCATACGAAACTTGCGCAACGTATACGCCCCTGTACAGAGCACGTAGTGCCGGACTGCGTAGTCCCCATTCAGCGGTGGAGAGTCTCCTCAACTTTAGGAACAGCGCCTGAGCCTTGCTTGAAACGTCTTTAACATGAGCCAGAAATGAGGACGATCGATCGAGTGTTACACCTAGGTACTTGACCGTGTCTGCAAATTTGATGTTGGTGTCTCCCATCCGGATGGTAGGGTTTCTTGTTCTACTGAGAGAGCCCTTCATCAGGAGACCCTTTGTCTTGTGGGGAGCGAAGGTCATCTTATTCCTCTCCCCCCATTTAAGGAGGGTGTTCAAACCATCACCAGCCTTTTCTTCAATTTCCTTTCTGCTGTTCCCCGAGACAAGATACATTTTATCATCTGCGTAGTCGATCATGATACATCCTTCAGGCAAGGGTAACCTAGAGGAGTCGTCAAAGTCAATATTCCAAAATTCAGGTCCCAGAACGGAGCCCTGAGGACAGCCCATATTTACTTCGCGTTCTATAGTAAAATCACCATGGGATATCGAGACAGTTCGTCCCGATAGGTAGTTGTCAACCGATTTAAACAGGCGTTTTGGACAATTCCTACTTTTAACCTTTGTGCGTATCATGTCCCACCACGCGAAGTCGAAGGCACCAGTTATATCTAAGAAGATTGCTACAACATACCTCTTTGTACAGACCTTCACCCAGTTAAGCGCAAACGAAATGGCGTGCACAGTGGATTTACCCGGGACGAAACCAAATTGAAGTTCACTGGGCGGTGATAGTGTACTGCGAAGACGCTGCCGAATAAGTAATTCCAGGATCTTACCGAGGACTGGGAGTAAGGTTATCGGGCGATAAGCCTTAACATCGGTGAGTGGTTTGCCGTTCCCTTTAGGTATAATCCTGAGCACGCCCCTCTTCCATTCAGAAGGGAAAATTCCTCTTCTCAGGCACGATTCCATCACTTGAAAGAGCTCCTCTTTAGCGTGGACCCAGACATGCTTCACTATTTCGCCGTTGAGTCTGTCATGCCCTGGTGCCTTCTTTGGACCCAAACCCTTAATTATAGCACCTATTTCAGCTCTAGTGACGGGAGTGATTCTATCCTCTTGGGCGAGGTCTCTAGGTGGAAGCCGTGCTAGATTTCTAATCTGTTTTTGGTGGTCACTTTCCCCAATTACTGACTCTACAGGGACTAACTTGCCCAAAAGTGTGTTGAGAGTAGAGGCCACGTCCACAGTCTCAGCGTCCCTCCCATCAATATTCCCAATTAAACTTGACAAAAACCGATCCGATCCCTTGCCGGATTTTTCAATTGCGCTGTGGATTTCCCACGGGTTGGCGTTGCCCACATCTTTAACCCAATTATGCCAGACAGCTCGTTTCGCAAGGAGAACCGCATGTTTGAAAGTTGCCCTGGATCTCCTGAGAGCGGCCTGAAGGGCAGCTGTCTCCTCCTCCGTACAGCTTCCCCTCCTGGACAGTCCCAAGGCCCTATAGGCTCCTTTGTAGGCCCCCTTTAGCGAAGTCAGCTCAGGTGACCACCACGGCGTTCTAATTTTCGTCTTTGGGTTTGATCTACCCAGAGAGGAATCAGCCGCAGATACAACGGCAGAATTGAAAAAGTTCCCCAAATTGTCCGGATCATTAGCTGCTACGTGATGAAAATCCCTTAATGTATCTCGTAGCGCCTCCCCAAAGTTATCCCAATTCGCCCTGGAGGTGTTGAAATTCCAGGAGGATCTCGGAGTTTCAGTTTTCTTAACACCTATTGTAAATGTGATTAATCTATGATCCGAAACTATTGCGCATTCATGGACCCTCCATTTAGATATCCTGGCCGCAACTGATCCAGAGCAAAGAGTTAGATCAATGTTGCTCTCTCCTAGTGTGTTTGAAAAGGTAAAGAACGAACTCTGTTCGTTAATGATACAAAGGCCTTGCGCAGCAATCAGGTCTTCGACGGCGTCAGTCCGTGATCGTACTGAATGGGTTTTAGTATTGTCAAACCAAAGAGGAGAGCGAGCGTTAAAGTCCCCTCCGATAACTACGTTACGACCTTTAAGCGCGTTTAGGGCGCGCGTCAGACTCAGGATATGTGGTCCTACCGGGTTCCCCCATTTAAAATAGACTGAGATCAGATAGATCTCAGTATCAGCAAATTTAATACATACACAGGTTTGGTACTCATTAGACAGTCCAGCCAGAAGGAGGGGGCTGATCAATGATGTATTGACCAGAACACCCGCCCCTGGAGATGAGCCGACTTCGAGTACCGCTCCCGGAAATTCAATTGGAGTCTTACCTTCCCAGGTGTACTGCTCCTGAATAAGCAAAATGTCAATGTTGAGGTCAGACATGACCCGCTGCGCGTCCAGGGTGGCCAACCGGGATCGCTGCAAGTTAATCTGACCTAGGGAGAGTAAATTATGAGGAGCCATAATCGGTCATGCGGACTTGAGCATTAATGGCAGCCAGGTGAGCAGGACAATCCCTGTCCCCCGTAGGATGATTGGCAGGCTTCCTAAAGCGAGTGCAGGTAGCACAGACAGCGGGAAGTTCCTTCTTGGGGCAATCCTCATGAGTGTGCCCCACAGCGGCGCAGTGGCGACAAGTTTCATTTTCCTGAGAGCATGACTTGGAAATATGGCCATATTGCTGACATTTGAAACATCTGGTGGCACCAGTGTAGTCCCGAGTCCGACAGGCATTCCACCCAAGGAAGCACATTCCGCTGTCTAGTAAGACCTTACGGGCAGCTGGATGACATGTCACAACCATGTTCATGGTAGGAGTGTCGCGCTTGCCAAAAAGCGATACTCGCCGCATAGTCCGAAGGTGATCTTCCAAAGACAATGTGGTCTGGCCGGATAGATTATTGGAGAAGATCTCATTAAATAAATCCTGATCCGCGGATTGTTCGCCTTTTGGCACATTGTAAATAACTATTTTAGGAAGACGGCCCAAGGGATTGATCATCTTCAGGCCGTTTGCAGTAAGTTTCGCTTCAGCTTTTTTTATGTTCTCAAGATCCTTAGAGTCCTTGGCTTGAAAGGCCATTCCCGCTCCTTTAATTTTCCTAGATCGGACAATTCGGAACTCGTCCTTCTTGGGGTTAAGGATCTTCTCCAGGACTTTCTGAGTTTGTTCCGAGGTTTTGCCTTCTGGAGCCTCTGGATACACCAAGAAAGTAAGTGGCTTTTTTGGAATCGGTCGCTCGAAACCGTTGATGACTATTTTTTTTGACGCTGGCATGCCTGCCGCGGCATTTGCATAAGACAATGTCTCCTTGGCAATGGGATGCGTCGAATAGGCTGGGCGAGTTTTAATAGCCAGGTCCAATTTAGACGATAGAGCCGATTGCGCACTGAGCATTTCCTCTATGGTGGTGCTTCTCGTTGCAAGTGTATTAAGCTCGAGCATCAATCTCGTGATGTCTGACATCAAGTCGTCAAGGGTGGTGTTGAGCAGACTTTTGTCAGTTTTATTTAGCTTATTAGGGCCGTCCATTAGAATCAATCTGATTTTCTGGCACTTCTCCAGGGCTGGAATAGCCTTGAACTCCTGGTTCCCCGGAGACTCGCTGTAGCGTACACGCTTCTTATTCTCAGCGTTGGGTGTAGTTGCTGGAGCGATGGAGGGCATCTCCTGAGAGGGGGGCATGGCAGTGGTGCGACGAGTTGTTTCCAGCTCCGAGACGGCCTCACTTTCCGAATCCACTGTATGAAGCTCCTTCTGTGGCCTGGTTTTGGTCCGTTTTATAGTCTTGAAGGGCCTAGCTGTGGGAGAGCCTGTGCTCAGAATCTGCTCTATCTGTTTTAGAATGTTTTCTCGGTCGTCGGAGCGTCTGACCGGATTTCCGGTGGAATCATCGGACTCGCCAGGCGAAACTGGACCGGAATCCATTTTTTCCGAAAAGTGGGGTAAATCAGAAATTTACCCCAAATTTCAAAATTTTCCCCAAAAATGGGGAAAAAAAAGTCGGGAAAATTTTTGTTCAAAGTGCCCTTAAAAGTGAAAAAATATTGATTTTAGGGGTACAAAATATTTTTTTGGGACTTTTAATTTAGTAAAATTTAGTTGAAAATTTAGTTGAAAAAGTTAAAATTTAGTAGCCCTCTCCGAAGGTGAAAATGAAATTTATTATTAATGTCCAAATGTCCGCTCTTTACTAATCCTCCACACCAAAATGATTATGGAAAATTAAAAAAAAAAAAATGTCACTGTCACTTTTAAATAATTGCTCTTAACGATATAAAAAGAAAAAATATTGTCCAAAATTGGCAATGTTGTGAAGCAAGAGATGCGTCCTCTGAGAAGTTCTTTCATCACTTGCCAGGCAAAATTCGTAGAATGTTTGAACACGTGGTGAACACTAAAACACGTATAATTTTTAAAGTATTTGGCACAGGAAAAAAACTGAACTGTCACTCGACGCGGAAAAAAATTCCGCGTCTGATGCAGTAGGTGACGTTAACGTTCACAAATAGATGCACTTAAACTAGTAGGGATTAAACTGCGACTTGAGGAACACCGCGAGCAAAAAACATTAAAATCACAGTGGATCGCACAAAAAGGTGTCAAATGCACTAAAATTTTCAGCAAAGATGCAGGATCAAACTTTGCACCCTGTATCGGCTATGGATACAGGGGGAAATAGTTGAGACCGCCTCGATGGCGATTTTAAAAAAAACAAAACACTTAATCACTATAAAAGTATAAAAAATTCACTAGCACAGAAAAAATATTGATACGGGCGGAAAGCCCGTAAAAAACTGCGCCTGGTGGCGCTTAAAAGGTTGTAGGATTATGGGATTTAACAGAAATATGGAAAGATAATTGCGGAGCAAAATTTGTGTGAGTTGTTACCTTGGAGGCAAGAACTGAACTGATGAACCGCTCCAGGGTAGGCGGCAGGGTGCGCACCAGGGGCCGCACCAGGGTAGGCGGCAGGGTGCGCACCAGGGGCCGCTCCAGGGTAGGCGGCAGGGTGCGCACCAGGGGCCGCTCCAGGGTAGGCGGCAGGATGCGCACCAGGGGCCGCACCAGGGTAGGCGGCAGGGTGCGCACCAGGGGCCGCTCCAGGGTAGGCGGCAGGGTGCGCACCAGGGGCCGCACCAGGGTAGGCGGCAGGGTGCGCACCAGGGGCCGCTCCAGGGTAGGCGGCAGGGTGCGCACCAGGGGCCGCTCCAGGGTAGGCGGCAGGATGCGCACCAGCGGCCGCACCAGGGTAGGCGGCAGGATGCGCACCAGGGGCCGCACCAGGGTAGGCGTCAGGATGCGTACCAGGGTAGGCGGCAGGATGCGCACCAGGGGCCGCACCAGGGTAGGCGGCGGGATGCGCACCAGGGTAGCCGCCCAGGTGGGTGCCAGGGGGGTCCGCCCCAGGCAGGTACTGCGTCGCGGTGGGGAGGGCTGCGAGCAGCTGAGCGAGCTGCCTGCTCATTGTCCGGTTCGCCTTCCGGAGCTGCCTGACCGTGTCCTCTGTGGTGGTCGAGTCTTCTTCCACATCGGAGGACGGAGTGCTGTCAGGGCCGGCAAAGTGGGTGTCGGCAGGGCTGGCAGCGCGTGGGGCGGCAGGTCCGGCAGGGTCAGGGCCGGCAGGGTGAGGGCCGGCAGGGCCGGCGGGGTGAGGGCCGGCAGGGCCGGCGGGGTGAGGGCCTGTCACCAGCTCCACGTCGGGTTGTGAATCCGGGGTGGAGGCTGGAGCCTCGCGGCCGCTCCGCAGGGACGGCATCTCGGGACGTCACTGGAAGGCGCGAAGGCGTGAAGGCGTGAAGAGGCGATCCGGCTCGAAGGACCATGTACGGGACGGCACTGTAGTCGCCGGCCGCACAGACGATATAGCGGGAGTGGCCGGCTGGCCGCTTCGACGCCTTAGAAGGATATTGGGAAAAAATGGGGAAAAATGTGGGGAAAAATGTGGGGAAAAATATGGGGAAAAAATGTGGGGAAAAATATGGGGAAAAAATGTGGGGAAAAATATGGGGAAAAAATGTGGGGAAAAAATATGGGGAAAAATATGGGGAAAAATATGGGGATTATGGGAGAAAGGTATAAGGCAGGGGGAGGAAGGTAGGGGGGAACCTGCGCCCTGACAAGGGACGCTTCGACTATTGTGAAGTTTCTTCTTGATGAGCACCAGGGAGCCGGGAGAAAGAAGAAGGCCAAGTTGCAGTGAAGGTCCAGGGCAGAAGAGGCTTGAAGAAGTGAAGGCAGTCAGGGGCAGTCCAGGAGAGATGTTGATGAAGCGAAGGGTGCTGGCTCTCTGCCGAATTGCACAAGTTTTTCGCCTTTTAAAGGACCAACGGGCCCTGCGCTCCCTTTGTTAGCGAGAAATTCCGAGAATTATTTTTGGGTTCCCGGAATTTTCACAGGGCAGGGCGCCGTTGTTGCGCAACTCGGACTGGAGATGATTTTGACTAGGTCCCTGACTGTTTCTTCAATCCACTTTGCCCGGGTCATTTTTATTCAAATATATTTTGTGAGTTTGCACATATTACAGAGTTAAAAGGCAGCTTTGCACAATATTTAATTTGTGCAAATTTACATATCAAAGAGAGAACACATATATTTAAAAGGGAAGATTTGCACAATATTCAATTTTGTGCAAACGGCAGGTTTTGTAAAGGAAACCGCGTCTGCACAATTTCAAATTTCATGCAAATCTTCCATGTTTTGTACAGATGATAGGTATTTAATTTATAAGACGGTGTCGGGGGGTCAAGCCTTTGTTTTTTGTCTATAGTAATGACTGCTTGACCCCGTGGTTTTATTTATTAATCAGCAAGAGTTACAGTTTATACAAGTTCAGATAAGGTTTACAGTTTTTTATAGAGAGAATTTGTTGCATAAATTCGAATATGCGCAGAGGTGGGTTTGTAAAGGAACTGCCTCTGCGTAAATTCAGATTTATGCAAATTAATTTTAGGTCGGTGGAGGTACGTCCGGTACAATCTCTGATTTTTGATGGCTAGACCATGGACCAGAAACACCCCGAACCGATGTCTTAAAATTTCAAGCACACCTGATTCGTACACAAGTACAGCAAATTCGGCTTCGTTTGGCCAATTACCTGATTTACATAGACATGTTCTCATTGCATACATCGCGGCTTTACTTAACTCCTGGTAGCTGCTGCATTAGACGTTAGGGGATTTTTTACACCAATCTATTTTCGGAGTCCATTTCCATTTCCTTAGGCGAGTTCAGGCGAGTTCACTTGCGGTTCGTTGGACTTTTTCGTTTAGTTCTCTACATTCTAAGCATTGCAGATGCACTGTCACCAACTAATTTAATGTAAGCGTGCACGACTGTGAGATCCTTGCAATTATAATTTCATTTAGGTATCTCTCGGGGTAAAACAGAGGAGCTTGCCGGCGAAGATCTTTTATAGGAAGTATTATATATAATAGTTTATATTTTACAAGGCATTGTTTCGGGACTGTACACGGAGAATACTTACTCATATAAAATATTGCTTAATAAAAATCTTAAAATGATTAGTTTTCCTATTAAAAACGGGACTACAGGCCCTTAAGGAATGAATTGATAGGTTTCATGTAATTTTTTTGTAAAATGGGAATGTATTCATGCAACGTCGGAACACTTGTTCATAAAAATTATTATACAGCTTGTCTGGGGGTAAAGTGCACTAACTTCGGGAGGTGATTCTACATGATGGTAGAAGTAAAAAAAGTCGATAATTTTTTTTGAAATTCCATTTTTTTCTAATACTAAAAAAATTTTCATAGAAGAGTATTTAATTTCCCATGCAAACAATTCACCTTTTTTTACGAATTTAGAAAAAGTTTATTTGTCTTTTCTACAGGTTAGTAGGTACCTGGAGACGGGTTTTATTGTGTACCACTTACTGCCCTGAATATTTGTAATCTGTTCAAAACGTTTACCTGGATATGTTTATTAATTTTAGAAATAAAAAAGAACAAACATAAAATCAGAATTAGGGTTACTTCATGAAACCTGTTAATTCATTCGTAAGGCCTGAAATCCCGTTTTTAACTGGAATCATCAATAATTTGAAGAGCTTCGTAATAAATTAACACTATTCATTTTTCTCGTGCATCAGTATGATGCGCGTTATTTAAACTCGATGTGTGAATTAATCCTTTTTTACTTGATTGGTTTCACATTACGGGTTCTTCAGATGGTCGAACAGGAAAAGATTTATATTATATTGTGTCTTGTTTATAATAAACATTCTAGTTGTTACGATAACAATAGAATAATTATGAAGAGTTTAAAGAGTAGAATCTTTTAAACATTCCGTCTCTCGGATGTATTCAATGCAGAGGAGTATGAAGTATGAAGTATGAAGAGATAAACGTTCACACGATTCGCAGATTATAGTGAAAAACTTACCTCGCTCAGTGTTTTTTACTTTGAGCATTTCAAGTAAATCCATTAGCACTGTCCGTACACGGCTTAGTTTTAATTTTTATCGTTTTAAATAAATATTTTGCTTCTAACGAATAACTCTTATCGTAAAAATGGTATAATTTGTTATAAACTAGCGCAACTTGACAAAAATCACAGGGTATTATTATTGTAGGATTTGTTAAGTGAAAGTACCTATGCCTTAGGATCATTGTATAACAGAAAAATAATTAGAGAGACTTTTTACGTTAGTAAACTTTTAAATAGTGATTCAGATTTAGATCTGTCATTTCTGTACAATAGAAACATACACATTTCAAATGTAGAATTATCATAAAAATGAAATATTTTGGTACCTACTCTATCGATTGGTTCCCGCGATCAGGTCCAATTTTGAAAATTAAAAGTTCATTGAACGTGAATAAATTTACGCATTACATTACAAATAATATTTCACATCACACACATCAACACAGACAACTGAAATAAAAATGTTTTATGAAATTTTTTATGCATTTATAATGTAATGAAAATTAGTTTTTTTCCTACTGGACTCTGTAGGTCATGAATTTTTTTCTCAAACCCCAACCAACTTTGCTAGTCAGTGTCATCTTTAGGGATGCTGTGCGATGTTTCGTTTAAATATGAATACCGCACAGCACAAATGCCCAGAGCCAGTATTTTATCAATAATTTATCCAGATATACGAAAATACCATGCAGTGGCAATTCAACACACTCTTGTAAAGTCATTAAAGTGATGAAAAATCAACTGTTTTATAAACCTAACCTATTAAACCTAGTTTTTTCATCCCTTTTCATGACTTTATATCACTTTACAAAAGTGTGTTGAATTGCCAATGTCCTGAGTTGCCCTGTTACCGCCCACAACATACTTATCAGTTTATCTTTTGTGATTGCAGACATTTGCTTTTAAAAATAATAATATGTTCTATTGGTATCATTAGGTATGTACTTATGTTTGTTTGATTGTTGTTGAGGTGCCAGTTTGGCTTGGTTCGGGAGTACTTGACCATTCCCATAGTGCACTGAACTTGGATTTACAAATAGTCTATTCTTAGCCACCATTACTGTTCAGTGTTGGCGTTCATCTGTGTTTTCTCGGGTAAAGCTGCACCTGCCTGAGAATCTCGCTAAAAGTGGTGTTTCTATTACCAAGAAGCTCCAGTTCCTACCCTCCCTGAATGCTAATACACCCGGCTAGCAAACACCACTCTATAATATGTATAAAGTGCATCGATCGTGGTTACGTGTGTCATTTGACCCCGCTGGACTATGCCTAGTCTAGGCTAGTCTTATTAGCTTATTGTACCCAGCCCTGTCCATCGTCCATATACTCGTATATGCAGGATGTTAATTCTGCAGAGCCGAAATGGTGATGGTAATGTGAGCGTAGAAATTTGATTAAAATGAATTAAATATCTAATTATTGAAGACAATATTAGTGATTTCTAAACGAAAATCAGAAAAGGAAACGGTCACATCTGGGATGTGACCGTTTCCTTTTCTGATTTTTCTGTTTCAGATTTTCGTTTAGAAATCACTAATATTGTCTTCAATATTTAAATATTACAATTTGAGGTTTTACTCAATAAAGTTATTCCGAAAAATGAATTAAATATCGTTTTGATGCGATTTGAGACTCGCACACTTGTTCTTGTCTGCAGTACACGGAGAAAAATGACTAATATTTAAAATTGCTAATTTATTAATAATCTCTTTATTTAAGTTATTCGTAATCCGATTAAAAAAGGTTTGCATCCCTTTAACGAATTAATTGATAGGTTTCCTGTTTTTAGTAAAATACCAATATATTGTCACGATGTCGGAACCCATGTTTATAAAAACCCAAACATTTTCGTTTTTCGTCATATATATATTATCAAGACAAACGCAGGTGATGTTACTAAAAGTTTATCAGGAAACAGCCTGCAATCCCGTTTTTATCCGGATTACCAATAATTTGAAGAGATTCTTAATAAATTATCAATACTCATTTTCCTCCGTGCATTTAGGATCCCGCATTCCGAATTTCTACCGAATAAATTTTAACGTTTTTATTTGAGATAATCTCTTCATTGGTGAGATTGCGAATATAAATATATTTTGTAACCATATGTACTTATATAACATCACTGTACCCACTTGTATATAGTAAATAAAAATTTAAAAATCTAAAACTATTTTAAAGATAGAAAAAATATCACAAATTATGCTCCGAAAATTATAAAAAACACATAAATAAACGTGCTATGCTACTAAAGACGTTTGTCGAGACATTTTTACTCTATTTTAAATAATTTGTGTTTTATTAAATATTTTCACAACAGTTGCTTGCGCATATTAATTTTAATATATATATTTTTTTATACTAGCCCACTTCCTCTAACATTTATATTTACATATTATCTTTCTTTCAAACTATCTTCAGTAATCTTCTTCTTCTTTTTGAACGCTTACCTCGACAATAATAAAATTATTAAATGCGATTTTTTTTTATAACTAACAATTTTTACCGTGTCGAAAGCAACATTCATGTCCAGTATTGCAACTGGAGCAATTTTGCATTCTTGTTCCGTGTTAATCTTGTCATCATGTCTATTAAACAAAAAGCCCTCGGACTATGCACTAAGCACTGAGCATTACGAAGTCGTTGAAAACAGACCACGTTCAATTGTCCCATCTCGTGATAAGCCTACCGAGCAGACACTGTCAAATGCACTTCTTAAGACTCATCACACAAGACCTCTCAGCACCACAACTCGCTGCACAGTATACAACGAACAAACTGGTCACCGAATTCATCTTTTATTTATTTAAAAAAGGTTTCTTTATTTGTCCCCTGTAGATTCAAAAACTACTGGACCGATTTTGCTGAAAATTTTAAAGGTTGTTTTTATTTGTGTCACGACGGTTTAGAGCGGGGGTTCCCAACCTTTTTGTAAGCTAGAGCACATTCTAAAATGTCAGTAGGGTGGAAGGCACCACCTATTTTTAATCGACAAACGCAGGGCAGCTATCGCAATCAAAATGACAACAGACCCGAAGTGAGCCGATGATCGCCGAACCGATCGGGACGGTACGAGCATGTGACTACTGTCAGTTTGGCTGTCGGGGCCATGCTTATTGCTTTCACTGACAGACAGAGCTGGCATGTGTTTTGGCGCCTTCGGCGTTCATGGACTCAGTTCGTGGCGTTCGTTCACTTCGGGTTTTCTGCGTGTACAAGGAGTGATGTGCAAATAGAACTCTCCGTTCCAGGCTAGCGTGAAGAGTGCAGTCTGGCTCGCCGCTAGACAGGTTTCTACAAGTACTGTCAGCAAAGGAATCACTCATACGTACAATATCGCAAACATACGAACGTATTTAATAAACACTCAAAACAAATAAATAAAAATAATTCACATTTTTTATTAATGTTTATGAAAAAATTATTTCACTATCGAATAGTGGCGGGCACATACGAATCGTTCCGCGGGCGCCATGGTGCCCGCGGGCACGGGGTTGGGAACCCCTGGTTTAGAGAGTAGTTTTAATGTTAGAAGAAGTGGAGGAGTCGATGAAGACGGAACGCTTTATCTCTGCACTGGAATGATATTATGTTTCTTTAATAGTGACAATGTGGTATAAAGTAGTGAATGGTAGAAATCGTTGGGGACGTCCGAGAATGACTAAACGCTTTATCTCTGCACTGGATTGAGTACGCGACGGAGAATTATTTACACGTAACCCCGAGCAACGTCGGGGACATGTCAGCTAGTTTAATATAAATATACCGTAAACAATAATTGTATGTCACAGTACACAAGCATAATCAAATACTAGAAATAATAAAAACTGTGGCATTCACAGATATATTCATATGTCTATGGTGGCATTTGATCGTAAAATGACGATATAAAGTATAAAATGAATACAAGCACAAAGCAAATCCATCGTGTGAGTATAAGTAGACTAAGGTTAAATTAATATTAGTTTAGCCTTCTTGTATCTACATTCTCTTGATTTATAAAGAATGAAGACAGAAAGCTGACGTGTACCCGGCGTTGCTCGACATTTCTCTACTTTCAATAAATATAATTTCTAGTACAACTATAAACTATGATATAACTATAAAAAACGGAGGATTCCAAATACTATTATAAAAAATCTGGCAAACTATAAAATGTACAATAATTAACAACAGCGGCATAAACAAGATGGATTAATTAATGTGAAAGATTATTCAATTTTTGTATTTAGTTTTTTCTCTCCCACTCTTTATCATAAACGACACAAACTGCCGGGACTATCAGCGGCAGAACTATGTCTGAGGAGGACTACTTATCCCCACTTGCTCTGGGTCTTTGAACATCTCTTCGTGAACAAGCATTAATTTATAAATAATTAGTAGGCAACTCGCACGTATCAATTTAAATTGTGCTCGGAAGGTCCTGTGATTTTATGCCAAGCGCCAATACTTTACCGAGATATTGTGTGACGGTGTGATTATGTGATTATGGTGATTGTGTGCTGGTGTGATTGTGTGTCGGTGTGATTGTGACTAGAGACGTTGACCTAGGTTAGTTCTGTAAACAACATTCGTTGCGTAACGACCTGTTTGTTGGTTTGATTGTAAACTATATTATTATGAATTTAAATGCCGAGATAGGTGGTCGAGAGAAGGTGCTGACGAAAACGGTGGAAACTTTACATCATTTACCGTCATTTTCTTGGATTGGAAAGGGACAAAATGGGATTTTCAGTAAGATCTTTTCTCGTGCCAAACATCTAATAAACTGCAAACATTCTTTAAATGTTTGCAGTTTACAGTGAACAATTCATCAAATTTCACAGTTAATATTCCAGTCCTATTCAAGTTATTATCCAAGTACTATAACATAACCAGCCCATGATGAAATATTAACAGAACGTAAATTTTATTTTTTATGGACGATACTGAAGAGTCTGCAAAGGGAAAACTGATTTCAGCAATATTCAATTTGGGTCTCATGATGATGAAATTTATAAATATTGTTTTATTCATTACTGTATCAATCCCAGAACAAAATAAAGAGGTTGTTACATAAAGTTATAGTTTTGACACAAAATTGTGAAAATAACTACTGTATCAAAAAAAACTGAAACATTTATTAAGTATCTTTAAATAGTATAAAACAAAGTACGTTTCTCTCTGTGTGTGCGCTTAGTTCTTCTAAACTACTAAACGGATTTTGATAGGGCACTATCATTTAGAGAATTTCTACAGGAAGGTTTATATTATACATATAATATATGCATATTATATTTATAGAAAGTAGAGAAAAGTCCATGTTTTGTAATCAAGTGGTAAAAATGATATTTTCGGGCGCTTACATTGCTATCGCTGACTTAACCTTATGAAATACGTCAAAATAATGTACTACGGAATTGTATATCTTTAAAAGGCCTACAGAAAAGTCCTGTATGGTATATGTCTACCTCCCAAGGATAACAAAATGTTGGTTCCAATTACTTCGCACACCACATCCACCTGTGTGACCTTTTTATTCCTGACACCGTCTTAGGTTGGGAGGAATAAAGGTCTTAGGATAAGCTTACCCTTAGTGCCTAGTATTTTTTAAATTTGATAGTTGTTACATTATTGATTAGGGTGCGCCTTAGCTACGCCTTAATGACTGTTGCTAAATGACGCCATTTGAATTGCTTTAGCCTTGATCGAGCCTACGTCCTAAACACGCTGGAACATTCATTTTAGACATACCTAATTCACTTTAATTGATTGATTAATTGCCGCACGTATTAGAACCATTTAGGTATTGAATACAGTTGAAAAACCTTATAAAAGCCCGTTAATATACGATTTGGCAACAAAGTAGTTGGATTTGAAACAGAAGCTACACTATTTTAATCAGATTATTGAGATTATCTTCACACTGGTTTAGTCGGGATTATGATTAGATATGGCTTTAATCCGAGATTAGACAACCGGGATGAAAGAGATGTAACCGCATTACAAATAACTTAAATTATACGAATTAAATTCATCAATTTAAATCCCCCTATGAAAGTTTGATGACGATTACGCGGAATTATTATTTATTGAATAGGTTTCTTCGGTGATTAACAAACTTTCTTTGTGGGCAAATTTGAAAAAGAAAGCCGAGATCAATATTATACATAGCATTTAAAGCGAAGGCAGAAGTAATTAACTGTTAAAGATCTGTATATTAAAAATTCATTAATTCAATTCATAAAGGAAAAAGAAAAGTACCAATTCTAACTGAAAACCGTACTCGACTTAAATACATTTTTCCATGTCCAAAATTAAACACTTCATTTGCACAAAATTACTATACATACCAAGGAAGAAGCTTTTTCAATCAACTCCCTGAGGAAATTAGAATCATAAACGATAAAAGCCAAGCTTTGAGCATGTTGAAAAAATATTTTAAAGATAAATTATCAAAAAAATGAATAATAAATAAATATATCTCAGTTGGTAGAGCACTGTCCCGGAAAGACAAGGGTCCTGGGTTCGAGTCCCAGATGTGACCGTTTCCTTTTCTGATTTTTCTGTTTCAGATTTTCGTTTAGAAATCACTAATATTGTCTTCAATATTTAAATAAATATTCTACTTAAGAAGCAACTTCTTCTCCAAATGTAGTATACATATTAATACAAATAATAATAATGGTCTTTATTCCAGAAACTAATTACGGTTCCATGACATTTCATCAAAATGAAATAAAGTCATTAATAGTTACATACATAACCTACTTTTTGTTTCATCACTTCTCGTGTGTTGAATAGTAATTTTGATGGTATACCCGGTCACCATTTTTCTTGCATAAATTAAAACAGGCGGCTAGTGTTAGGCTAGAATTTAAACCTTATCGCCATCTATATAAGGAGTGTTATTGTTTCCAAATGTTACATGACTTGGTGCATCGCCTTAAATGAAGTAATGAAGTGTCAACTTCCGTTATTATTCTTACAGCGCCTGAAGGGGTAGCCCGTCTGCCCATTTCCTTTGCAGTCTTTGAAAATACTGTTAGTAAATACGTAGAATGGCCATTTTATCTATCTTATCATCTGTCATCTGGCATTATTTCCACACCAGCCCACTAGTGTTGGGCAGGACACAATTTCAGAATGAGTTTGTATGAGGTAATCAAACAAAAGAGTTGGGACAAATATATTTTGTGAGGTGGCGAAGACATTTTTTGTAGTGCATCTTGTATGAGGTACTCAACACTACAAGTATTTATAATGCTACGTATACAAACGCGAGCCGAACTGCCGAACTGAACCTCAACTTATGGGAAAGGAACAAAGCAACTGCAAAACGCCGCTTGCAGTTGCTTCGTTTCTTTCCCGTAATTCTCGGCTCGGTTCGCAAATGTATACTTACCATTAGGGCCCACGGGATCTTAAGATAATTTCATGCCTAGTTGTTCAGATTCTCGAGAATGTTCTATTTGAAATATTTGTGTGCTTTAGGTATTCTGTCAACAAGCACTTTAAGGCGATGCACTACGTCGTGTAATATTTTGAATCGAGCCGCTATCAATAACACACCTTACGTAGATGGCGATAAGGCTTAAATTCCCGCTTCACAACATCCACCTGTTTTGATTTATGTAAGAAAAAAACATGGCCAAAAAGTGCCTTTTATTTTATTTTGTGGATGTTCAGGCATAAATATTTAAATGTTTTTCGATCATTTTATAAATAACTTAATTTGCCACATTATACAATAAAACCATAACCGAAAATGGGTTCGTAAGTAGGAGATTTTGAACTTTAAAGCAGTTTTTATAGGCCTATACATTTTTTTTTCTGGGCTTATAAAAAGACTTATCTAAAAAATACTCGATTAATTCAAAGGCCAGGATGTATTCTACTCGCAGTATTTAATTAAAGCATCTGAAACATTTCTAGGCGACCAAATGTTATGACCAAAAACACATGATTTTATAAAACGCAACACAGAAGAATGCCAAACATGAAAAAGAACAAGCAAGACGCATTCGACTCTATTATTTAGCAAACGGTGGGAAAGGTTCGTATAGCACGTTTCGCTGCATCATGGGATCCATATTATCACCTGTATCAGCTACCGAACTGTTACAAAGGTGACCGCCACCTACTTTATCTGCCTACCTGTTCGTGTACAGGAGCATCGGGTTACTTAATGTGACAGGTGAATATAATATTTATTTTTGTTACCTTTCTTTTATTGATTTGGACTCTAGTATCAGTGAATCGAATGAATGAAAACTGGAGTTTTCTTAGCAATGGATGCCTTGGATTTCATTAGAAATTATACGTGCAAATAATATTTACTATTTGTAGGATAAATTATCTCATAGCAATAACTTCCTATTCAATTCTGTTATCGAGAGATATTTTCGATTTCAATTTTGACACGTTCAGAGCCAAATTAGTTCGGCAATTTTTAGTTATGTTAATAAAGTATGGGCAATATTTAAAAAAAAAAAATTCTTACAAAAATTTCAATTGTTCTAGTTATTTTCATGATAACTTAACAAGTCTATTGCATTTTATGCTTTATTTCTTAATTATTTTACTGTACTATTGTTTTCATTTAAATTTATAATATTTTGTAAAAGCCCAATAGGGCGTAATCAATAAATAAATAAGTCTTTGGTTCTCTAAGGACGGGTCGTTTAGGAGAATTTGAACAATTCTTCAAATTTCAAAGTTAATTTTCAAGTACTGTGAAAGATTTTTTCAAGTTTTGTTATTATTTTAATTTTGTCAAGCAACTAGCCTATAATGATATAATAACAGAACTTGAATAGGACTTTCACAGAACCCATAAAAGAACGTTGAAATTTGATGAATTGTTCAAATTCTCTGAAACAACCATTCCTAAGAATTCATAATGAATAGCCAATAAAGAGCTGGAAAGAAGAATAGATCGAGGAGTGTGGGAAAACCTGACTATTCAGGTCCGCTCACAACGTTGAATGGTGTTCACTGTATATGAAAATATTTTAAACTATCTGTACCCCGCCACGCGTTGCTGTGGACAAACAGAGAAACAATAGAGCGTGTTGCTTTTACGTCCGACAGATGGCATCTATATAATATAGGTTTATAAAAACACGCGCATTTGAATGCAACGTTGTGTGAAAACTTCAAAGCAATCGGTGAAGAATTTTCGGAGATTTAAGATTTTTAACAAACGAACATTAAATTGTTATTTATATACACGGTGTCCGGAAACTCGTAGTACAAGCGGGAAACTGGAGAATCTACACCACATGGGAAACCCAAATAAACAAAGTTTATGATTTTATTAAAGAAATAATATTAACCTTGTTCACGTTAGTTCGAGCACTATTGTATCTGTGTATCTTAAGTTCCTTGACTAATCGTATTTGTGAAAACTATCGTGCGTCTCTTTCCTTCGTATGTTAATAGAACCCAACGTACTAGATAAAGCTATATTTTGCGAATATGTCAGAGATAGGTATGAATATTAGAAGAACAGATGTTATAACCCTGCAGAGTAGAAATATTTTATGATTACACCGGATTAAATTAAGGATGATTTCAAAATAATGCTTTAAATCCGGGTTTCTTTATTTGTTTTACTTTTAAATAGTTGGGTACTTTGATCTTCAGTAATAATTTATAAGAATTTGATCAAAAAAAATCAACTTCTGACTCGATTTACTCGAAAACGAAAACTCAAATAAAAAAAAATTATACTACAAAATCGACTCCAAATGTGATGTAGATTCACCAGTTTCCCGCTTGTACTACGAGTTTCCGGACACCGTGTATATGCATACGCACGACACATCCATCCAACGATCCAACTAACTTTCTTGATTAATGCAAATTGTATGGAGTACCTACTAAACACTTCAAATCGGGTACTAAACCGTAATAAATAAATAAAATCTACTAGGTACCTATCTAAACATTCTTTAAAAATATACGAGTGAAGATACCTCGGGGGGTGAACCTGGTTATCCGCCATCCAAGACCAATAAACCCGGGCACTCCTGGTGTCCAAGTCTTTAAACATATCGAACCACTAGGGTGACCTGTGGCACCTATGGCAAATAGCCATACCCGCCAAATTAAACGTTAGATATTAGTTAGTTGTTATACGTTGATGGACTTCCTCATTATCTAGAATTATTATTCCACAGTCTATTCTCGTAGTCTTGGAGAGTGATTTCGTCACTTCGATGGATCCACTGCATCAGCAGGTAAATCAAAACAAGTGTCTCAGGTCAAGTGCAATATTACTTCTTGGAAAGGAATCGCGCCAAGTGCATTCATTATGTATTATATTTAATGTAACGCTAATTTTTCAAGTAGAGAATGCTCCTACTTGAATGCACCGCTATCCGCATCGCAATAGCACACTCACATAGCGAATAAATATTACTTAGCGTACACCTATTACACATACGATCCTGCCTCTAAAAGGTCCCTTGTAACCTCTCTGTCTGTTACACGCGTCGTTTATGAGAAAGATGGTGCAGGTACAACCGATCTTTCGGCGGTACCTTTAGCACACTGAAGGGGAGACTGGGGACCGTTGGATCAGTTTTGTGATCGTTTTAGATGATTTGGGCATGTAGAGCGGATAAACGAAGAAAGGAGTACAAGGGGAACATTATATGTCGCCGAGTTAATTGTAGAAGAAGTCGGGATCGTCCGAAGACGTGGCACGAACAAGTTAATCAAATAAAATTCAGAATAACAGAAAAGTATGCATGAGATGATATATAATATTAATGTAGCAAAGCGTATGTGCGGAGACAGAGTTGTGGCGTTCTTATCCGCATGCTCCTACGTGGAAACGCGTGACGGTTAGTTAGTTTCTCTGAGACATGTTTTTTTCTGTATTCTTAAGTATTACCTAAAATTTAGGTGTTTTTTCTACTTTCTATTGTTGCATGCTTTCGCTTTTCATGGCACTTTTTTCCATTCAGCAAATGGATTTTTTCAGCCTCAACGTGCATTAATGCTGAAGCAAATCTAAGCACTACGTAAACCGAGTGCTGTAAGACCCTGTGCAGAAAATTAAGTTAGCTTTAGATATATACTGTGGATCTTTTCTGCGCAGTGTCTTAAAGAATTTGATTTGTGTCAATTGCCTACCGACCCGTGGGACGACGGGCTAAGATTGGTGTATTTCAAACTTAAGATCAGCTTTCAAGCACAACGGTCATGTTTTCATGCTTGTCTGATGATCGCAATTCTATCAAAAGCACAAATGGGCCGAATCGGCGTTTAAAGGGGACATCTAAAATATACAAAATGTCTAATTTCAGGAAAATGTATTTATTTATTTATACGCCTTAAAAGGGTTTTATAGGAAAAAATAACAGTATGTAGATGGAATCCATTATAAGTATTAGTGATTACAAGTATAATGAAAATACAATGCAAAAAATGATTTAAGAAAAACCCAATATGAAACATTATCGGTAAAACCTAACAGTAACATAAATTGACGCTGGGTAAGTTTTTAGATTCTCACGGCCAAAAGCATTTTTGTTGTTTGTTTTTGGGGTGTTATGCCTCTAAATTGACGCTAATTGCCGATTTTATCATCACCAAATGTAATAAAACCTAACCTAACCTAATCGTGTTTGTAGGAGAGATCCATTCCACTCATATTTTCAACAACAGCGCCCTTGAGGTGATTTTGCACAAGAACGGCGCTATACAAATCATCCAAATATTATTATTATTACGCACATATTAGTGTTATCAGAAAGTAATGATCCTGTTTAAAGTGCACCCGGGTCTCAACCGTATCAACTGTACCCGTGTTACAACTGTCCCCGGTATCCCCAGCGCATATACACACGACGAGCAAGTGGATAAAAAATGCAAATAACTTGGAATATAGGTATTTGATTATGTAAACACGACATGCGATTCCGTGTTTGCTTTGGGTGCAATCATTCCTGGGATTTGAATATTCTAGTATGCTTCTGGGATAGGCGCTAGCGGCTGGGCCATTGGCGTAGGCCTTTACCTATTCGAGTGACTCGGCCGAGCACTCGGCAGGTGTAATTCGGCCTCTAATTTTAAATATTAACATTTTCTGACATAGTTAGCCTTTTCAAATAGAAATTTTATCCAACGGATACACTCAATACAAATCTGCGTTTTGTGTCTTGACTCTTTTTTAATAAATTCTAATAAAAAGAGTTGGTGATGAGAACTGTTGTGGTACATTAATTTCCATTTTGAAAGGTCCTTTTTGGTAGAATTTTATTTTATTTATTTTTCTGTCATGAGGCTTTTTCTAAATCTTGTTTTATTTTATCATGATCTTCCACATTTCGTTTGTGGGAAGCTTTTAAGAATTAGAACACTCCGTTTCAAGGTGCACATTAAATGTTTTGACATAGGACGCGATACAGAAATACAAACCACCTTTGAGAATACCGAATTAGATAGAAAAAGAATATATTAATCTTTCCACTTGTATTTATTTGTCCATTGCAAAGATAGCGGTCTGCTGCCAACCCGTTAGCTGCATACATAGGTCAGTACATAATGCTCATGTCATGTACTCGTATGCAGTTATCTGCCGAATTCCGCCACTAACTTCAGTATCCACACTGATATGATAATGTCCCGATGGCATTCATTTGTAAAGTAAGGTCAGTTAAAAATATGATAATTTGGTGGCATCTTTTCATGACCGTCTACTGCGCGCTGATTTTTTAATTGGTAGTATCGAAAAAATATACTATTTATGTTGAAACCAGTAATTTCGTTCATCAGGGTTTTTTGAAAATTTGCAAAGATTATTTATCATAATTTATGAGTGGATGTTGTGTACGTATACACGGCGTCCGGAAACTCGTAGTAAAATCGGGAAACTGTTGAATATACATCGAATAAAATCCGAAAATAAACTCTTTTTTTTTTGCTAACTGTTTTACATTTTTTTCGTCAACGAAATACCAATAAAGACCGATTTTTTTTAGTTTGGCCTAAAAAGTGCAAACTTTTATTCGATTTATTCGAAACGAAAGCTCAAATCAAGCTTTTTTTAACAAAATCGACTGTAAATATGATGTAGACTAGTTTCCCGCTTACGCGTTTCCGGGTAAGGATTATCTCCTCCGGTGAGATGCTTTTCTCATTGATTAATGCCAGGCTCTTTTGGGGTTTGTACCGTCAATGAACACTTAAAATACAGAAAGAACAAACCAAATAATTTGTACATAAATGAAGAATGAGCATAATTACTGAGTGAAATATCGCTAACATATTTTAATACTATCTTTCGAAACCCATCCATATTCTTAAATCACAAGAGTCATTTCTTCTTGTAAGTTTATATACCTTTTATTATAATTCATAGGTTTGCTCCTATAAATGTATTAAATTCCTGAAGAATTAGAACTCAGTATGGTTTTCCTGTGAAATCCTTGACGTCATTATCAGACGGTCAACTTACCTAACATGTATTTAAATATCATTTCAATATTCCGGGAAACAGATTTCTCTTATTACTAATGAAACTCGTGTCATTTTCCTGGATTTTTTCTTCTTCAAATGATCTTTCTCTTCCCTTTGCCAAATAAGTCAGCCGTGATTTTGTAAATGCATATATGTACAGTGTGTCCGGAAACTCGTAGTACAAGTGGAAAACTGGTGAATCGCCATCACATAGAGAATACAAAAAACTTGATTTGCCACTGAGCATTTCCAATGTTTTTTTTTAATTTTTAATTTTTTTTTAATTTTAGCAATTAAGGTGTTAACAACATAAGTAGCCAGGTCTACTCCTCAACGCATTTTAAAAGACATTAAACAAATGGGATTGACCCCTTAGCGACTTATTTTTTAAAATTTAACCAAAAAATTCCAACTTCGGACTCGATTTACTCGAAAACGAACACTCAAATCAAAAAGTTATACTACGAAATTGACTCCAAATGTGACGTAGAATTAATAGTTCCGGCTTTTACTACGAGTTTCCGGATCGTATACAGAATATGTAAATACTATCAAAACGACGGAAGAAATTGTCACATGTTTTTTAGATTTTTTTATGATGGTCACACTTTTACTATTTTGCTAGCCGACTTTGCCTTAATTTGAAATGGCTTCTCGTTTTATTTTAAAAGAATTAAATGCCTATTTCAATTCTCCATAGCTCTCGGTGGAAATTACGTTGCGAGCTGAAAATATTTTATTTGGTTTTATAAATTTACTATTTTCATTACGCCTGAGCACAGAGATTTTCTTCTCAAGTTAAAATAATTATTTTTAAACGTGAATACATAACAATTTTATTATACTATTCGTAAGGTTTAGTGCTGTGGTCGTTTGGCTTTAGGGTCTGAATAATGCGTCACCCATCATCCATCATCAGGATTGTGGAAGAACGCTAACTCGAGAAGGATGATGAAGAACTAATGATGTCCCGTATCGAGTTAGTATCATTTTATACCGGCAATAAAATCGAATGCGATAATATGACATGTCTTCCCTTTTACATCAAGTTTAGTGTCCGAGTTAACCATATAACAGCAGAGTCCGGAGTATCCAATAATCCAACGTTAAATTTGGCGCATTTTATTTATAGACATATTTTATTTATCTATAAAATTTTACATTTTATGTTTTGCAAATACTGTATATCTATTATAAAACGACTATAATAATATTCTATTACTTACTTACCAATATTTGTACTTCACACGTTCGGACATAATCCACGAAAAACTTTTAACTTCCTAACATTTAAAGGGAGTTCATTTAACATAAACCTGGTAACCTCTTTTTTTTAGTTTCAGTTTATTTATATTTTTGACAATGTATCTTCAATATTATTTGCTGTAATATATAAAAAAGTGTGGCTTCTGCAAAAAGTTTGATCGAACAGTTGGTACTCTAGGCACTTCAATATATCATTAATGTATGTAATAAAAAGGATCGGTCCCAAAACAGATCCTTGAGGAACTCCAAGGTTTACTTGTTGTTCTTCAGAGATAGCAACTCCAATTTTGGTTGTTTGTTTTCTGTTTTTTTAAGAACTTACAAATAAATACTAGGGTATTATAGACTAAGCGTTGCCACACACTTAAAATATTGAGTTGGCGTTGCATGGTTTTTATCCTAGTATATCTGCTACAGCACAATCTAGACATCGTGCCTCTGTTATGAATTATTTCCATTCTTTTAATTTGCGTTTTATTGCTCATAAAAATGACACTTGTGCAGTAATTTAGGTGGGATGCTACAGTGGTGTTGTAGACCAATTTCCATGTTTTAAGATCTAGTTTTAACTATTTTGTATTTTTTTTTTATTTAACCACATTTTAAAGTTAATGTTAAGTTTTAATTTGTTATCGATTATAAATCCCAATTATTTTATTTCGACTGTATTTCTACAGCTTATTGACACACAATAAACGGTCCAAAGGTACGATTCTTTCAACAATGCATTTTCCATAACTATTTATTCCTTTCATCCTCCAATGCATTTCTGCCTCGCCACGAGGTCAAAATACAAAATATTATACGATTTTAAGTCTGCATAATTAATGAATATTTTTCTAGTATGTTTCGTGATAAAACGAGTGTGTTTTTCGTCAACTTTAAAGCCAGGATCTTTGACCGCATTAAAGGCGAACATACGATTCACTCAAAATGAGGCAAATTGCACATTTCATTGCCGAAATTCGCAATAATTATCACAAGTCTGGTATGTTTGCCTGGGCCACAATTTATTGGCTGCGTTTTTAACGGCGCGTGCAGCGATTTAATCGTCAATTTATCGCCAATTAGAATCGCAATATTTGAAAGGCCAACTAAGAAGCATCTTCGGTCATCAGCAACCGGTATTCATGACAAGTGCAGTAGCTTTACACTGAATTATGCACCTTAATAAATATGTCGATGAACTGAGAAGATGTGCTACATTAGCTTAGCAAGGGTTTGCCGATCATATCCACCACGAACGAAGCTAAGCTAGCTTAGTGTCTATTCCTAATGATTCGGGTTGAAAAAAAGGGCGTGTTTTATTTTCGTAATGATTAAGTTAAGATGGCAGACATATTTGACATCTATCATTGTTTTACGTAACTACATTAAGTGAAAATGTTGGTTGTTTATTAAGTTTATATTAATAAAAAAGACTACAATATTTTAATTTAGTATAATAAAACAAATATGAAACTTTTTTCCACTTTAATTTTATTGACCGTAACCGGTTTCAGCTCGTTAAAGCCATCTTCAGACTGGTACAAATTATTCTTAGTCTACGGTTTATATACATAACATATGGGGGAGGGGGAGAGAGTTTTTAAAAACCCTTGTACACCACCCCCTCTCCCCCCGCCCCCTTATATGTTAAAAAATTGTCAAAAACTGATCAAAAACAAATAACTGATTGTTGTATTATTATGTGCACTGCAAGCCCATATCGAAAGAAGAGAAAGATTTAAAAAAAAATTTAAACACATAAATTCGTATAAATAATAAATTCACTTCTCAAATTATACCGAATCCATTAAATTTCATAATTTTAACTCCCTCCAAACACGACGTCTAATTTTTGATCAAATCTTATTGTTTAAAATCCTAAATAATGGTCTGGACTCACCAGAACTTACCAATTTAATAAATCTTCATGTTCCGTCTAGATTTCTAGATCAACCCGACAATCTGATTTATTTTATCTACCCTCGTGTAGAACAAACATTCGAAAAAATTCCCCAATTCCTCGTATATGTGCACAATATAATACAAAATTTTACAGCATTGACATTTTTGGTAATAACCTAAAGAAATATCGATATGAAGTAATGCGTACGATCGATTATTAATATGAGAGTATGGAATGTATCGGGAGCATCTCCTATCCTCTTCCTATTTTCCTCTTCCTCTCCCCTTCCTTTAACAACAAATTAATTTTAAGATATTAAAACTTAATTTCCAATGAACTTTAACATAATAAACTTCTGTGGCTTGACTTCAGTTAACTTGTATATTTATTTCTATCATTGTATATTATATAAAAGCTGTTTATTTCTTACAAAATAAATAAATATGAACCGAACAGTGAACAGGGCACGCAGGTAAAACGCACAAAGATCCCAAGAGTTGACAATAAATTGATAATGTTTATTCATTGTCGTCGTAGTTACCCAAGAGGCTTGTAATATTCGCGTTCGATGCGGTTTATGTCATTACACAAAACCAACAGCTTTACTGTAAAATGATAGTTTCCGTATTCACAGAGTCCCAGAGTCAAAGATCTCATCTCGACCCTTGGATAGCAACGCTCTGACGCGATCATTTCAATATTGCAATAAATACTTACATTATAAGTATCAGATAATCCCGAGTCAAAGCTAATCCTTAATCGCTAGGTTTTTATTTGATGTTTACACACTCTATCTAGTTTTTTAACCGATGTACGATTGTGGGCTAGATGGAGCTCCATTGCGAATTTACTACAACAGGTGAATATCGCAGAAGAGTCCCCGACGGGATGAGAGTGTTGTGATGGTGAAATCATCAAGTTTAGGTCTCCCGACACTGAGTCCTCAGTGCGCACCTCGTCAACTTAATGTTATCAGCAGTACCTACCTAGCTACTTAGTCCTACTTCGGGTAGGTACCTACCCGTGTATTGCATTTAGCTCCGAGCTACAATCGCCCTGACCCACTTGGCCTGTTTATTAATAGAAATCATAATGTTGTATGGCCTGTCAATGAACCTAGCTTCAGTTTCCACTTTATGCAAACATTTATACGCGGGTACAGTTTGACAATAAAATGTACAAATTTAATATAGTGGAGCTCAATTTTTTCATTACTATCGCAACATAGAGTACCTAACATCGTTTTTGGAACAACTTGGTTATGGAGACAGGAGGTTATGCTTCACTATCCGAACTTGACAGTTTGAAATTTGATGGATAAAATTACATAACAAATGTAAAAGCTATTGAGATTATAAAATTTCTAAAAACGCTTTCTAAGTTTTAAAATGGATATTCCAGAACTTTTTACGCTTTCTAAGTTTTAAAATGTGTATTCCAGAACTTTTTACGCTTTCTTAGTTTTAATATGGGTATTCCAGAACTTTTTACGCTTTCTATGTTTTAAAATGTGTATTCCAGAACTTTTTACGCTTTCTTAGTTTTAAAATGGGTATTCCAGAACTTTTTACGCTTTCTAAGTTTTAAAATGGGTTTTCCAGAACTTTTTTGTGGAACTACAACACTCTTTTAAATGAAATGAATATTTTACAATAAAAACACATAAATTTGTTTTTGACCACTATAGTTTTATTTTCACTCTACCGGTTTCGGAAGAACCCTTCCTTCGTCAGGAGAATATTTAAAACTGATCTACTACACAAAATATTGACATAAATATACAAAAATGTTAAGTAAATATAAATGTTAATATACAAATTATATTATCATTTTTATTTTTTATTACGTACATGCTACACTAATGTGTAATCACAGACTAGATCCATCCCATACCCCTCCCTTCCCCATCCCATCCCTATAGGCTAATGTAACTTTTTTTCTTACATAAATATTATATATTCACTAAATAATTAAAATACTTAAGTGAAAACCTATTATTGGTTAAATAATTAACACTTAATACACCATACTTTGTAATTATTATAACTGTTGGTTTTCCAAATAAAATAAAATAAAAATAAGTGTTTGAGGGAGGGGTGGACAAAGTGGAAGGGGTAATTACGGGAATTCCAGGAAGAACAGAGCGGTTAACTGGAAATATGTCTAGAATAGGACTATAAGACAGATTTATTTGGTTATTTATTATACTGCAGTTATTATTGAGGGATTTTCTGATTTCAAGTGCTTCTAAATTATCTAATTTTTTGCCTTTATTACTACGGTGAAGAATTTTAACCCCTGTATCTTTACTAAAAGTATGATCGGTGGAAATGAGATGATTGGCAAACTCCGAAAAATTATTGTTATTTAAACATCTTAAATGTTCCGTGATTCTAATATTTATATTTCTAGTTGTCTTACCTATGTAGAACGATGGACAATCATTGAACATAGTTGGTAAATGCCTGAGTGGCTAAATTTGTGATCTTTATCTTTAGTATTTTTAAGTAATTTTCCCAAGTTGTTATCAGTATAGAACGCGGATTTAATGTGGGTAGGCAAATTTTTTGTACTAAGTGAAGAAAAATTGGATATGTATAAGATTTTACGCCATTGAAAGGGATTTATGATTTTATTATTAGTTTCAGGTGTACCAAATAAAAATGTATTCGTCGAAATGAGTTTAAGTTTCTTATTCAGGATTTTATCAATTAAGTGTGTCGAGTAACCATTATTTAGAGCAATTTGTTTTATTTTTGACAGTTCAATTTCGAAATTAACAGCTGATAGTGGGATTTTTACTAAGCGGTGTACCATTGAATGATAGGCAGAATGTTTGTGTGATATCGGGTGGTTTGACGTGTTATGTATAGTTATATCCGTGAATGTCGGTTTACGATAGATGTTAAATTCAATTGTATTATTTATTGAAGTTAGTGTTAAATCCAGAAAATTAATTGATGCATTACTGCCTACCTCTACAGTGAATTGAATGTTTTTATGAAATGAATTTATAAGAAGAAGGAATTTAGTTAATTGCCGTTCTGTTCCCGTCCAGATACAAAAAATATCGTCTACATATCGTTTCCAAGTGAGAACATTATTTAAAAGTGATGACTTACAATCAAAAATCTTATTTTCTAAGTTATTCATAAAAATATCTGCCAACAGTGGGCTAGTAGGAGCTCCCATGGGTAGCCCTTGGCTCTGTTGGAAGACGCAGTTGTTATACTGGAAATAATTTTGATTAAGGCACATATTGAATAAACGAGACAGGTCATCAATCATATCTTTATCTAAATTAGAGGATTTTAACATATCTACAATTATTTCTTTGCAATCAGTAGTTGAAACATTTGGAAATAAGTTAATTACATCTAACGAAATCAGCTTAGCATTATTAGGAATAAACAAGTCCTTAACTGAATTTATTAAATCAAATGAGTTTTTAATGGTATATTTGGGGGAAAACACATTAAAATTGTTGAAGACATTAGTGATATGAGAAGCTATTATTAAATTCGGGATATTAAAATGCTATTGAAAATGTGGCAGTGGACATTGAAACGGCTCTATCGTACCAACCTAGACCGTTTCTGTACAAAAGTGCTGAGACAATTAAAAATCTAATAACAAAAGATAAAATTAAAAAGGTCATCCATCCAGAAATTTTATGCACCAATAAAATTCGCAAAACGTTGGCTGAAAAGGATTTAGTGCTTACTAGGGCAGACAAAGGAAACACTGTGATCATAATTTAACAAAAAAAAATAAATTTCAACACACACAAAATAACACTAACAGACCAGTTAGACAAGCGTACAAAGAAAACATTAAAACTCCAACAGTAAATTCAACCTTTGGACAAAGACACTACCAATACCATGCAATAAAAGCTTTCAACAGTCTAAAAATTGAAATTAAAATTGAGGAAAATAAAAATAAATTCACACACAAAATTACAAAATGGATTAAACAACAAAAAAGACAATATTACCAAAATGTCATAGCATAAAATAAAAATAAAACCTACACGTAACACACAAAACCAACATAAACACACATCACTCACAAACACACAAGATTATTTTCATTGTATTATTTTTTTAATTTTAAATGTATTATTATGTATTTTTATTTTTAATTTTTAATTTTAAATTTATTATTTTCTTTTCAAATTTACTATCTTAGATTTTCATATTATAAAATGAAGGCCTCAGCACGGGCAAGCCACCCAGTGAGGCCTACATTACTGGAAAACATAAATTGTAACAAAATAATGTACCAAATAAAAAAAAAAAAAAAAAATGAACATAATGGCCTACCACGAAAAAATGGAAGACTTCGTAAAAAGTGACGACTTCGTTATTATAAAAAAAGATCCGACTAATAAATTTCAAATAGATATAAAAAATTCAATAAATGCATGCAAATCCCAAATCTTTAAAGATTATCCTAACCAGAATAAATTCTTGCAGTCTAATCCTAAAATTCCAAAGTTGTACGGGTTCTTAAAAATAAATAAAATCAATGAACCTATTCGTCCTGTCGTGTCATGTTGTGCTTCCCCGAATTTCATAATAGCTTCTCATATCACTAATGTCTTCAACAATTTTAATGTGTTTTCCCCCAAATACACCATTAAAAACTCATTTGATTTAATAAATTCAGTTAAGGACTTGTTTATTCCTAATAATGCTAAGCTGATTTCGTTTGATGTAATTAACTTATTTCCAAATGTTCCAACTACTGATTGCAAAGAAATAATTGTAGATATGTTAAAATCCTCTAATTTAGATAAAGATATGATTGATGACCTGTCTCGTTTATTCAATATGTGCCTTAATCAAAATTATTTCCAGTATAACAACTGCGTCTTCCAACAGAGCCAAGGGCTACCCATGGGAGCTCCTACTAGCCCACTGTTGGCAGATATTTTTATGAATAACTTAGAAAATAAGATTTTTGATTGTAAGTCATCACTTTTAAATAATGTTCTCACTTGGAAACGATATGTAGACGATATTTTTTTGTATCTGGACGGGAACAGAGCGGCAACTAACTAAATTCCTTCTTCTTATAAATTCATTTCATAAAAACATTGAATTCACTGTAGAGGTAGGCAGTAATGCATCAATTAATTTTCTGGATTTAACACTAACTTCAATAAATAATACAATTGAATTTAACATCTATCGTAAACCGACATTCACGGATATAACTATACATAACACGTCAAACCACCCGATATTACACAAACATTCTGCCTATCATTCAATGGTACACCGCTTAGTAAAAATCCCACTATCAGCTGTTAATTTCGAAATTGAACTGTCAAAAATAAAACAAATTGCTCTAAATAATGGTTACTCGACACACTTAATTGATAAAATCTTGAATAAGAAACTTAAACTCATTTCGACGAATACATTTTTATTTGGTACACCTGAAACTAATAATAAAATCATAAATCCCTTTCAATGGCGTAAAATCTTATACATATCCAATTTTTCTTCACTTAGTACAAAAAATTTGCCTACCCACATTAAATCCGCGTTCTATACTGATAACAACTTGGGAAAATTACTTAAAAATACTAAAGATAAAGATCACAAATTTAGCCACTCAGGCATTTACCAACTATGTTCAATGATTGTCCATCGTTCTACATAGGTAAGACAACTAGAAATATAAATATTAGAATCACGGAACATTTAAGATGTTTAAATAACAATAATTTTTCGGAGTTTGCCAATCATCTCATTTCCACCGATCATACTTTTAGTAAAGATACAGGGGTTAAAATTCTTCACCGTAGTAATAAAGGCAAAAAATTAGATAATTTAGAAGCACTTGAAATCAGAAAATCCCTCAATAATAACTCCAGTATAATAAATAACCAAATAAATCTGTCTTATAGTCCTATTCTAGACATATTTCCAGTTAACCGCTCTGTTCTTCCTGGAATTCCCGTAATTACCCCTTCCACTTTGTCCACCCCTCCCTCAAACACTTAACATTTTTGTATATTTATGTCAATATTTTGTGTAGTAGATCAGTTTTAAATATTCTCCTGACGAAGGAAGGGTTCTTCCGAAACCGGTAGAGTGAAAATAAAACTATAGTGGTCAAAAACAAATTTATGTGTTTTTATTGTAAATTATGATGAGCCACAAAGTGAATGCTTTTTACAATTATGAAATGAATATTCTTAAATTGTGAGACTAAATATCGTGTCAGTGAGATTTTCGCTGACATGATATTTCTATATAACGTTCTAAATTATGCATTTGTTAGTTCAGAATTGCTTGCATTGATAAGCTTTGAGATTCCATCGAGTAATACTAAAAGTCGGGACCTATTTCAGTGTAGAAGTTTTGTTACTAACTACCATGTTATGTACGTCTCATTAAACGTTTTACGATCATTTTCTAAAGAACTTAATCTATAATCGAAAAGGGGTTTGTAAGTAGGAGATTTCAAACGTTAAAGCAGTTTTTATGGGCCTGATACTTTTTCTGTACTTATCCAAAAAATACTTGATTATTTCAAAGGCCGAGTATTTAATTAATCATCAAAAATATTTCCAAGGGATCTAATTTTCAAACCAAAAACACACGATTTAGCATTACTTAGTTCTTCGCCTTGTACTGTGAGTTTCTTCCATATAATATATTTATGTAGTATAATTAGTCCATTTGGCTTTACTGGTCCGCAGGAATAAACCAATGAAGGTTGGTTCTAAACTCAATCGTCATGATTATATGAAAATCAAACAGAACAGCTTTTCTATACAACCTGTATGTAGTTAGGAACCTTGTTCGTTAAACCGCCAGTTAAAATCTTATATTTTATGACGTAACGTTCCTACACACAGTTTCTAAACCGCTAGCAATTTATGGATACCGGATGAACATAAAATAGCTGAATACTGATTGCACTATAGTTTCAGTAAGCAGTTGAAGCATTTTACCTAGTGTATTAGTATTCTACAATTCCCGTCGGCGGCATGTATTTTTTTCGGAAGATTTTTTCAATTTATGTAGGTGTTTCAGACTAATAATTATTGCATAAAAATAATGTATTATTTTATTTAGCTATCTATTTTATATCTAGTGTATATCTATGTATTCTATTACTTACGTACTAATATTTGCACTTCACAACATTGAGACAACCCACGAAAATCTGCAAGATTTTTAGCTTCAGGGAGTTCATTGAACGTTTTAAAACTTTCGTAATACATATCGTTTTGTGTTCCCGATAAATTTGTCTTGGGAAGCCTAAAATCGCTGCAGCTTCTCGTAGGAAAGCCGTGAACTGCCCTATTAACACTTTTCAACATAAATCTGTAACATTTAACTTTTTAATTTACATTTAATTTCAGTTTATTTATATTTTTACACTGCATCTTCAATATTATTTGCTGTAATATATAAAAGTGTGTCATTTGCAAAAATTTTGATTGAACAGTTGGTACTCTGGGCACTTGACTATATCATTAATGTGTATAATAAAAAAGAGTGGTCCCAAAATAGATCCTTCAGGAACACTAGGCACTTCGCTATATCATTAATGTGTATAGTAAAAAGGATCGGTCCCAAAACAGATCCTTGTAGAACTCCAAGGTTTACTTGATGTTTTCAGAGATAGCATCTCCAATTTTGAAAATGACACTTTAAAGCAAATTAGAGTTCATTGAACCAGATTGCAAAGTTGTATGTTATTTTGAGCCACTCTGTATGTAAATGTATGCCGGGGTACGGGTACAGAGTACACAGCTTATACGTTTTAGTGAATTTCTCTCTGAATAGAAGTTTTCCATAAAATAACCGTAAGCTCAAAGTCAAAGGTTCGAAGTAGTAGTAATTAGTTTCAGAGGTGGGTCGGATATTGATATACCTCCGTAATAGTGGATATATTATGTAAAGGCGTACGTTGAACTCGCCAGGTCTTAAACAAACCCGCTCCTCGCAAATCCTCTCATAATCTGACATCAGTCCCTGCATTAACTGGTCCCGCCCAACTATTTAATTTCTAGCACTCTGCGTTGTGGTGTTGTGAATTATCAGCGTATTGGCTCCCTGCCTCCTTGGCAAGTGACATGCTCTGATTGCGCCTGCAAAGGGAAGCCCAGCCTGATGCTCTCCACTGACTCCAGTACCCTTACCTTAGCCGTTCTCCAATCGTCATCCTCGCAGTCATCTCTTCCTCTTCCTCTCCTACTCATCGTTTGTCTCATGGATGGCCCTGCTGCACATGGCCAGATTATCAAGCCCATCGTAGTCTCTAGGATTTTCTTTATTCACTAACTACTGAAGGAAAAACTTCCTTTTAGCAATGTTAGCATAACGCAACGGCTATTATATTCCAAAATGCAATTTAGTATTGAATTAATCTGCCCATTTATTCATGAAGATTGTCTGTGGCGGCCGGCGTTTGTTTGATTTTTATGCAAACCTAATGTTTTATTCAGGGATTGATGAATTTTCGCAGACTTGACACACACTGTCTGATTTTAAAAAACGCTGAGTAAATCCCTAGCAATTCCGGGACTTGAGCTAGTTATTTATAATCAAGGATATAATTGATGATCACACTACATACAGGGGTCTTAGCAGACTCTGTCTGCGCAAACAGACTGAGCCACAGCGATACTAATATATTAAAATAAAGTCGCTACCCGCGTCTGTTGTGCGCTTAGTTCTTCTAAACTACCCAACGAATTTTGATAGGGTTTTCACTATTATCATGTTTTTATATATGATTCATGCATATTGTATTTTTAGAAAGTAGAGAAAGCTCAAGCAACGCTCGGTCTCTCTCTCTCTCTCTCTCTCTCTCTCTCTCTCTCTCTCTCTCTCTCGTTGAATTATTTACGCTAGTAAAATTGCATTCACAGTTACTTATTAACTTAACTATGAAAAGTTCTCGACGAAAATTGTTTTCTAAAGATCATTTGTCAAGTTGCAGAAAATGCCATTTAAGTGGGACAAAAAATTGAAATACCTAACGGGAAAATTAGCACGTCTGTAAAAGGCATGCTAATTGCTAATACATCTATTGTTTGCTTGCATTTCATAATATTTTGTGCAGTTGTAGTAGTATTATTCTGTGTTTGCCAAAATTTGAAAATCTGCATGAATGGTTGACTCGTGAAAAATCACGGATGGTTTGATTCTCCACAAATCACTTCCAATTTTGAAAAGGGCAATTGAATAAATTTCCTTTTAAAATATTTAATTATATGTAGGTACTTTATCGCTTGTTTAAATTCTAAAAACAATAACTTCCAATTTTGAAAATGACAATTGATTTAATTTCCTATAAAATATTTAATTATATGTAGGTACTTAATCGCTTGTCTAAATTCTAAAAACAAAAACTTCCAATTTTGAAAATGACAATTGATTTAATTTCCTGTTAAAATATTTAATTATATGTAGGTACTTTATCGCTTGTCTAAATTCTAAAAACATAAACTTCCAATTTTGAAAATGACACTTAACTTGAAAACAAATCCGAGTTCTAGAGTTCATGAAACCGGAGTTACATACAGATAGGCGGAGTCACAACCGAATTCAGTATTTTTAATAATAATAATTCTTTAAGCGAGTAAAATTACCCTCAAAACACTCCGATCAGAATAAACTACATTATTTTTGATATATAAGCCTATTCTGATTTCGATAAACTTGTCGAATTCCGCTGGTTTTAACTTAATTACTACATGCAATGACTATTTATGTTGTGGGAGATTTAAGTTGAAATCAAGTGTTGTTTGCATTTGCATGCAGGGGAATTTGACAAGTTTACCCTGATTTCAAATATAAAAATAATAACTTGGTGTCCATTACCCATAATTACCGTCTGGCCCTGAAGTAGGGAAAATAAATTAGTTGATGTTTTTTTAATTATTGGGAAAAAAATCATTAATTGAAGATTATCTATCTATCTATATAAATAAAAATGTTCGTTTGTTCAAAATCTTAAATCTCCGAAAGTTCTCCACAGATTGCTTTGAAATGTTGACATAACGTTGCATTCGAATACGCGTGTGTTTTTATATACCTATGTTAGATAGATGTCACCTGTGACAGGTAAAATATATATTTTTTAAAACGCCATCTGTCGGACGTAAAAGCAACACGCGTTATTGTTTATCTATCTGCACAGACAGACTGAGCCACAGCAACGCGAGGCGGGGTACAGCTGTACAAAAATAATATTGTAAATTAACTTTCTAATCACAATAAAAACTTGCATATGCTCAGGAAAAAATATTATATAGATTATATAAAAATATTCAAAAATCTGTTTCTGAAAAAATTAGAAAATACACAGATTTAGGAAATGAGATAAAAAAAAATTGGCACTCTCAGACTATAAAAATATTTTATTTATTTAATACAATTTGTTATTTCGGCCACTGGCATTATCTCTCTCATCCAAAATTTAGGCGTATTAGATCTGTCAAAGAATTCATAAATAAAAATGCAAAATCAATAATTTTAAATACATGTAGGATTACGAAAGATTTTTTTAAATATTTATATTGAGAGATCAGTAGGATTTATAGGTCCAGCTAGGAGTTCTACCGAGCCGAACCCTCTGATATGAAAATATCTGGAGTCAGTGAATTACTTTCCCATTTGATCTCTGGTGAGTTGACGTGTTGTTCTTGTATTGTTTTGTATTTATGCTTATATAATGCACTTGCATAATGTGGATTGACTAGATGATAATTTGTGGAAAAGTGTGTGGAAGGGTTTAGTTTTTCCTGTGGGGAAGATTTAACCCGGACATATAGTTGGAAATAGTCAGCATCAAGACAATTTTACATGTACTCCACAGTCCACACTAAGGAGGCCCTGAGGAAAATAATTAGGATCTAAGTCATCCTAGGGGATACTGTGTGTCTTTTTTAGGAAAGAAGAATTGAACCTAGGTCTGATAATGTAAATATTTATTTATTTTACGCCTATTAAGGCTTTTTCATACATATATAACAATATTTACGAAATTATACTCATAAATAATGCAGGAAATGACTGTTTAAAACATTTACAATTACTTACAATTTCACAAGTCCTAGCTGTTTTCAAATTGACATAGATCTGCAATGAATTATATTAATATTGACTCTTGCAAAAACTACTGGTAGAGGCGGACGTGCTTTTGCTTTGAATAACATTCCACATTTCAGTTAGCAAAATGCATTCTTTTTTTGTCAGGCAGATCGAAACACAACATGGCGTATTATTTATGTGGAATTTGTTCACAGTGGAGAATAGATTCATGTTTTTCTACAAACTTTTTTATGCCCCATTTTTTCCTGTTACAAGTTATTAAAAAAATATCAAAGTCGATAAGGCAAATGTGTAATGCATGGGTTTGCAAATATCCAGGGCTGTCACCCAGTGCGCTCGCCAGGGTTTTCAGAAATCCCTTTTTCATCCGTAAAATTTTCCGGAAACCAGTTTTTTAGTAATAATTAATTATTCATAATTCGTTTGTAGGCATTTCTCAAAAGTACCCTTAAACCTGTGAAAATATACGAAAATTATGCTTTCGTTATGCACGGTGACCAGAAACTCGTTGCACAAGAGGAAAACTGGTGATTCCAAATCACATTTGGAATCGATTTTGTGATACAACTTTTTTTTTTATTTGATCTTGCGCTTTCGAGTCCGAAGTTAGAATTTTTAGGTAAAATTTGAAAAAATAGATTGCTCGGGGGTTCTGTTTAGTGAATTTTAAAATGCGTCGAAGTTTAGACCCTGCTCCAAAAGCGTGTAACCCTTGAAATTATGTTGGGCGGTACAACATTACAAAGATTTGATCAGTATTTATTATGTGTACGTCCGTCGGCATGAGACAGATTTCGAATAATGTACGAGTAAATACAATTAATTAACATGATGTTATTGTGTTGTTGCAGCCATTCCCCGAGCATGCGACACGCCCCCCTCATCCAAGAAGCAGCGCGGCGAGCCGGCCGCCCCTGCCGCCGCAGCACCCCTGCCCGACGCGGGGGCCCCGGCACCGCCCCCGGCCGCCAACCAGCCCACCGCAGGAGCACAAGCCGGAGCGCCCCCGCGGGAGAGCCTGGCCTACGGCTGCCTGCTGCGCAACGAGCTTCTGGGGGCGCGTGTGCAGGAGCTGCGACCCCCGGCCGACGGCAGGGCGGCACAAGTTCCCCTGGCCCCCTCGCCCAGTGTCTATAAATACAAATGGCCGTCCAAACAGGTAAATATTATAAGAGTAAAGGATATAGTATAAAATTAAAGCAAAGACCAAAGGAAGAGATAAACACAAGAAAATAGAGGGGACGCGTCAGGTCAACACCTCGCTAGACGTCATAATAATTATAATATTTTTTCACTTGTTTAGTGACAGATAATATCTCGAGAATAACAATATCCTAAGCGATCGGCAATATGGATTTCGTCGAAACCGATCGTGTGGCGATCTACTCGGATATGTGACGCATATTTGGGGGCGGTACATGGAACGTTTTGGTGAAACTCAAACCGTTGGGTTGGATATCTCCAAAGCCTTTGACAGAGTCTGGCACCGGGCGCTTATCGGGAAGTTACCATCGTATGGGATCCACCCAACCCTGCATACTGCATAGTTGGATTGCAGACTTTCTGAGGGGAAGAACAATTCAAACCGTGGTTGACGGCTCTTCTTCCTCACCGCACCAAATCAATGCGGGGGTGCCACAAGGATCTGTGCTGTCTCCGACGCTGTTTTTATTGCACATCAACGATCTCGTTGAATGTGCACCAATTCACTGCTACGCTGATGACAGCACCGTTCACGAGGGTTATCTTTTTGACAGGCCCCCTTCCACCTATGATGTACGAACAGCTTGGGAAGTTTTGAAGCAAAAAATTGACCACCACCTCGAGATGGTTCGTGCCTGGGGTAAGGCCAACTTGGTCAGTTTCATCGTCTCAAAAACCCAAGCGTGTCTGATTTCGGCAAAGAGGGAGATCAATGACTGTCTGGTGCAATTTGATGGGAGCACTCTCCCCAATAAAGACTCCATTGAAATGCTTGGAGTTACTATATCAGACCGTCTCAAGTATCGGGGATTCATAGAAGCCCGAGTAAATCAGGCCTCCAAAAAGTCGGGCGTCTTGTACAGGGCTAGGAGATTCTTCAACAGTGACCAGCTGCTGACCCTGTACATGTCTCAAGTCCGCCCAACTATTGAATTTGGGAGCCACCTTTGGGCTGGTGCCCCAAAATACTTAATAAACCTGCTTGAATCTGTGCAAAGGAGAGCGATCCGTCTGATTGACAATCCGTTGTTAACAGACCGATTGCCTTCTCTAATGCATAGACACAATGTAGGCATGCTGTGTCTGTTCTACAGGTATTTCAATGGAGCCTGCTCCAAGGAGCTAGCATCATTGATTCCTGATGCACCGGTGCACGTGTGCGAAACTCGACGGACACGAACTGAACACCCGTTCACGGTTGACTTTGGCTTCATGAGAACGGGCCGTTTTTACGACTCGTTTTTGTGTAAGTCGGCTCGTATGTGGAACGAGCTACCGGCATCTGTTTTTCCTCCCTCCTATAATCCCTTCCTACAGCCCCTACCTTATTCCGCCTCACAACGCCGCCCAACCGGGTGGTGACATAGTTCCCCTGTCTGTACACTGCACAGGCAGGGACACTCTTGTGAGGTGTCTCATAAAAAATAAATAAAAAAAAGATAAAAATCATTTAAACTTATACCAAAAAAATCACTTGATTCTGGACAGTGGTGAATAGTATCAATGATCAGTTAAGTGTTGATAGAGGAAGAGCAGTTCATTATTTCCGAGTCTAAGGGAGGGGATATTGAAAGGGATGAGTTGTAGTCAAGTAGTTTCCTATGTGGGTCGGGTATCCTGGTACCCATCACATCGCCAGGTCTCATCCAGGTGTCCCTGGGGGTCCTGCACTACTGAATAGTATCAATGATCAGTTAAGTGTTGATAGAGGAAGAGCAGTTCATTATTTCCGAGTCTACGGGAGGGGATATTGAAAGGGATGAGTTGTAGTCAAGTAGTTTCCTATGTGGGTCGGGTATCCTGGTACCCATCACATCGCCAGGTCTCATCCAGGTGTCCCTGGGGGTCCTGCACTACTGAATAGTATCAATGATCAGTTAAGTGTTGATAGAGGAAGAGCAGTTCATTATTTCCGAGTCTACGGGAGGGGATATTGAAAGGGATGAGTTGTAGTCAAGTAGTTTCCTATGTGGGTCGGGTATCCTGGTACCCATCACATCGCCAGGTCTCATCCAGGTGTCCCTGGGGGTCCTGCCTACTTACCTGCAGTACTTACTTAGTCCTTCTACGGACTCTCTGGAGTTGCTTCTTCCAACTATGTCTGGGTCGAATCTTCCTTACGGAATAGCACTTAGAGATGTCAGCGAAATTTGATATTCTGGCATTAACACATAACCAAGCCACATCAATTATATTGCATCTTTTCTATGAATAAAGCAGGGGTTCCATGTTCAACTCATATTGGATCGTCAAGCGAATATGTCTAATTGAATTCCAATTGTGTCTGATTATGACTGAAGGCGATGACTAAACTATTATCTATTCTTATAAGCATTAATTAGTCGCCTGAAATATCCTTACAAATTGAAAATATCTCCCGAGTAAAAATAAATGCTGCCGACGGGAATTGAACCCACACCTTCTGATGTCGAGTCAGATGCTCTGGAGCACTGATTACTGCTTATTATTATATATTTTCACCTGTAAACAACCAACTTTATTTTTGTAGGAAAGGCTTTGTTAGTGCTAAATTTCCCACTAGATGGCGTAGAGACATATTATATCTACATTTGTTGGTGAAATATTTTGACTTGTCAAATATTATTATTTTTTTAATATCCTAGGATATTGTATATAATAATTTGTTATCCTTTGTGCTTTGCATAAAAAAACCTTGTCTTATAAACGTTAGTTTATTATTAAAAAAATAATAAAATATATTATCCTTCAATGGAAGCAATTTTCCCGACAAGCTTTGAATTGATAACTTTACGTGACCAGCTAAAGCACGGAGGCCCCATCGAAGCCAGGGTAAGGTTATGATTCTTCTGTTCAATATGAAGAGCAAGATTACGTTCTCGATCTCCAGTAATTTGCCGAGTGAATAGAGTGGATGACACTTTCAGCATCACCTGATGAAAGGCTCGGGGTCTTAGGCCAAATAAACACTCCTTCCATCTCAGGTAGAAGAGATTTAGGTTCACATAAATGAAATTCTCCTCTTTAAACTGATGATTTCATTATTTTATATCAATGGTATAAATATACCATAAACAAAAATTAGCTTATCTCTGTCAAATACAAGCATTAGAAAATTTAAAAAGTAACACTTAAATGTGGCATTAGATCGTACAATGACATCAGAAAGTATAAAATAAGTACAAGCTCTAGAAGGATATAAAAGTAGAAGATACAAGTACATACAAAACATATAAGAAGACACAGATTAAATCAATATGATAGTATATCCTTCTTGTACCTATCTTCCGTGCAGTTAAATAGATCAAACACCTCGGCGAATCTATTACCAACTCTAATCAGGTACAAGCGTGTGCTTGAAATGCTCTATCTGGATATTGTTACATTTAAGCAGGATTTTAGACCGAGGAGCTCTCGTAGGTAAATGAAATGCAATGAGGTTAATTAAATCAGGGCTACCATATTACCATTTACAATTTTGAACCGGATATAATTCTTCGATCTGAGAGTTTGCTACAGCATTCCTTTTTTTGAATTGACCGATAAATGACTTCAATGATATCATCAGCCGTACAAAATTGCTATCTACCCACGTTGTCCCATTTCACATTGAAGTATCTAATTGAAGCACAATGTACCATCTATGTTCTGTGTCTAGAGGATTGGTGGACTAAGCCACCATACGTCCCACATTCCTAATATGTAACCTACCATATACGTTTCATGCAGGGTTGCCAGGCGTATTATCCCAACACAGTTTGAAATTCCCCATTTGCACAGATAATTGAACTAAAGTTGCCATACAACAGAATGCCATTCTCACGGTCACACCGATAGATATCATTCATTTGAGTGGTTTTTTAATGGACTTTGCATTTTTCGTCTGTCTGTAAATTTGTTTATACATTCCATTTGCTTTTTGCAAAATCTGCTGCATCCACTTTATTATTCAAGCAAGCCTTGACTATGTGGCTAACTTTTTGATTGTGGTTAAGTAAAGATTATATTTTGTCAAATGTAAAATTGTCTTGTTTATTTGGACTTCCTTAGGGCACCCGCACTTGCGGTGGTAAAAGTTGCGGGCATAAAAATCCATTACAGTATATGGAGGTCTACATACGAGAGACTTTAGTTGGGAGACTTATTTTAAATTTGAAGAAAGTTTCAAAAAGAATTGTCATTGAGATATGACTTTTTAATTTTACGTATAATTTCTTATTTGATATTAAAAAAAATGTTACCTGAAATATGTTTATAATTAAATAGGTATGTACTTACTCGCAAATCTTATGATTTCAGAAAAAACCATAAATTAGTTATAATCCCTAAAAATAAATTTTGTCATTCTTTACAATTTGATTTCCATCTCCATAAATTAAACAATATATTCTAGACAGACAGAGATTAATAAAATTTGGCAAACGACGAGTTGTGCATTAAAGATAGGATGTGTTTTTTATTTGTTCCTTTATAAATATAAAATCCCAATATGTTGTTTTGAATATTCTGACAACCCTGGGTTCGTTTTACTATTATGAACAATACTTAACATGACAATACTTGCAATTGAGTCACTGTAGTCTCTTTCATGTACAATTATGTCATAATTCAAACATTGACGCATTATGTTATGTATATAGATCAGGTGCGTTAACTTCACGCTGGTAAAAGCCTATTGAAAATAATAGTTGTGGGCATGTATTTTATTAAAAAAACATGCTTAAATAAGGATATCTGGAACAAAGTGTTCATTCCTATAAATTGAGAAAAATGAGTTTTTGATTAAATTATTAGAGAGAATTTTTTTTTATTAACTTGAAATATGTAGGAAATATTTGTTTTTATAACTGTACAAATAATCTGTAAGTGTATTGTTTAATTACACACAATATAGTATTAGCTTCGCATTCGGGTGAAAGTCAGGTGTTTAATTATACACAATATAGTATTAGCTTCCCATTCGGGTGAAAGTCAGGGGTTTAATTATACACAATATAGTATAGCTTCCCATTCGGGTGAAAGTCAGATGTTTAATTATACACAATATAGTATTAGCTTCCCATTCGGGTGAAAGTCAGGGGTTTAATTATACACAATATAGTATAGCTTCCCATTCGGGTGAAAGTCAGGTGTAAGTCAGGTGTTTAATTACACACAATATAGTATTATCTTCCCATTCGGGTGAAAGTCAGGGGCTTAATTATACACAATATAGTATAGCTTCCCATTCGGGTGAAAGTCAGATGTTTAATTATACACAATATAGTATTAGCTTCCCATTCGGGTGAAAGTCGGGGGTTTAATTATACACAATATAGTATTAGCTTCCCATTCGGGTGAAAGTCGGGGGTTTAATTATACACAATATAGTATAGCTTCCCATTCGGGTGAAAGTCAGGTGTTTAATTACACACAATATAGTATTAGCTTCCCATTCGGGTGAAAGTCGGGTGTTTAATTACACACAATATAGTATTAGCTTCCCATTCGGGTGAAAGTCAGGTGTTTAATTACACACAATATAGTATTAGCTTCCCATTCGGGTGAAAGTCGGATGTTTAATTACACACAATATAGTATTAGCTTCCCATTCGGGTGAAAGTCACCAGTACACCTTAAACACACACCTTTCAGAATATTTATTAATCAAGTCCATCGATCTAAAATTGAAACATTTTGTAAAGCCTACAGTTTTCACTGTATATTCTTATTATTTAACATATTCTACAGTACATCAATTAATTTACATAAAAAGTTGAAATAAATAGTAATTTAAGGTTTAATTAATATTGTAAAATTCAATCAAACAAAAAATGGACATGATTGACTATTGTTGTGAAAAATGTGGTCATTGCAACTACTGCAAACACTAAAATCTTTAACTGAACTCATTTTTAGTGATTAACTGTCAACAAAATCCTCTGTACCCAAACAAACTAAATGTTAAAATGGAAATCATTTACCATTATTCTGAAAGATTTCAAATTATAATATATGATCTTCAATCAATTTGTATTGCCATCTATGGAGAAAATTAAACAGCTACTAACATGATATTAACCTTTTCTATGCGTCATAAATTTGTATCACTTCGTTCACACGCGGGGCTATTTATCATCAATCTAATTGATGACTTTAAACAATAATCACGCATGGATTTTAAAATTTGTTTTAAAAAATACGTCGCTTATGTCTTGAATTATCTTTTCAAGTATAAATAAACAATCCGAACATCAATGGGACTTGATAAAAATTCGAAGTACATATTCATAATGTAACTGATACGGTAAACCCGGGCGGCCATGTTAATATTTCAAGGATAACGATACACATGCATAAACATACCGGAGTAGAGCTCTTCAACTGTGGTGCGATGTAAGTGGTTGATTTATGGGTGCGATGTCGCGTTTGACTGGATACATGAAATATTGACACACTTAAAAAGGTTCATATAATAAAAAATAACTACACTTAAATTTACAAAAATAATGAAATAATTTTTCTGTTATTATATCACCGTAAATATGTATCACTTAATATATTTTTTTATCGTGATAAATTTTGAAACAGTTCTCAACGCATAACGGCAGAATCATTGCTTTCATGTATTTCAGCAGCTTCGCAATTATTATCGACGTCACTGTCACTAATTTCAAAATCTGAATCTATTTCTAAAGTAGCACCAAATATTTCTTCGTCATTAAGACCACGACCCGACATTTTGTATTTTGGCAATAAAAATACTTTCAAAAATTGATAAAAAGTCAAACTTGTACAACTTTACACTTGATTTTTCACTAAAAAAAAGTTTTAACCACGTATCTTTATTTGAAAATAATCTAACACTGACGAAATTTTATATTTCTTCAATAGTTTGAATGAATGTATGTAACTGAACTTATTTTAAAATATGATAAATCAGATGAATGTACACTGTAATTAAAATAGTTCATATCCACGAAAAAGCAAACAATAATTCGCCGAAGAAACTTTGCGTCGCACAGATTTGTCTCCCGCGTACAGGGCATGTACAGTGCGTCGCAGGCGTGCGTCTCCCGCAGGGAAAGGGTTAACACACAACTTATAAATTCGTTTTATGGGTAGCCACAGAAAAAAATACACAATTTTATGAAATTTAGACTTGATTCATTATCATTCTGATCCACCCAAATGCAGAATATAATATGTCTAGTTTTGATGATTATGTATAGTGTGTGTTTTGGTTGTTTCAGGAGAATGTGGACCCTGCTGCATACTCTCTCTCCCCAGTCTCCGCCAAGTCACAGAAACTCCTCCGATCTCCCAGAAAAGCCACCAGGAAGATATCCAGAATACCATTCAAGGTTTGCCATTTGTTATCTTAGTAGTCTATCTGAATTTTGAAGTTTGTTTTGACTCTGCAACAAACCCTTCTCCCTTTTCACCAGGAGGCGAGGACAAGAGGTACCATTAGCTTCATAAAGCATCATCAGATTATTTGAGTGTGGAGAATTAGATTGTTTGCATCACATATTATATTTGTGATAGTTTGAACTGTAAATCATAGATGGCGCTTTTCTAGTAGTTTTAATAGTCTTGGATAGATGTCACTTTTTAAGAACGAATTGAGTTCACCTACAAACAGGGCCGAGAACAATGGCTTCCTTGTTGTTCTAAATTCTCTCCACAGTTTGTGATAATAATCCATGGAGGTTGCGCTTCAATAATTATATAATAACAATATTGTATTTGCGTACAGGTATTGGATGCGCCAGAACTGCAAGATGACTTCTACCTGAACCTCGTGGACTGGTCGGCACAGAACGTCCTCAGCGTGGGACTCGGCAGCTGTGTATACCTGTGGAGCGCTTGCACCAGCCAGGTAACTAACAACACACATCCTGTCATTCCTGAGCCATTCCTGTCTCCCTTTGACTGTGACAGAATAACTCAACTAAAACTAGGTCAGGTTAACAGCTCTTTTGAATAAACAGTTTACCCCCACCTTGAGAAGGTTCATGCTTGGGGTAGTGCTGACTTCCAGGAAACTGGACGTCTCGTATAGGGCTGGTAGATTCTTCAATAGTGACCAGCTGCCAACCCTGTACAAATGTCGAGTACTGAGACTGAGTACCGAGTCTTGACAGTTGAATTTGGCTGGAGTTCCCAAATACTTAATTTACGTTTTCCGCCAAGTGTCCACAACCTTCCTCTTTTCTTCCTCAACACGGAGATTTGGGATCCGTAGTCACACCGGCTCGCCGGCATCGCAAAGTGGTCAGCAACTTATTAAAATGAAGAGTCAATCGCTGCTTAAGTATTGCTGCTTTATTGTCATGAGGAGTATATTCTATATTCTACGTTGGTTTTTCAGGTAACGCGACTGTGCGACTTGTCCAATGATGGCAATGCAGTCACTTCTGTCTCATGGAGCGAGAGGGGCGGCCTGGTTGCTGTGGGGACCCAGAAGGGATACATCTCCGTCTGGGACGTAGCCGTCAACAAAGAGGTACCACCAATATACATGATGATCCTAATAATAATAATGATATTCGGATGATTTGTATATTGCCGATTTTTTGCAAAATCAACTCAAACAACATACATAATATATTTATACAATAATCTATCGTGTTCATTCTACCAACACATCCCTCATTGTGAAACGTTAGCAATCGGATGAACTAACCGATGTAATAATCAATTCCAGGTGACAAAGTTGGTAGGACACATAGCGCGAGTGGGAGCCCTGGCCTGGAACGGAGACATCCTCAGTTCCGGCAGCAGAGACAGACACATCCGCCAGAGAGACATTAGAACACCAGGTACCATATTTACCACCTATTTTCAAGGATTTTGATAGAAGAGTAAATGCAGGAAACTCCATTAATGGAAGACTGAACGCGGTTGGCGCTAATAATGTATCCAAAGAAGCGAAGCTAGCAGTCCACAATGGAGTGCTGATACCAACCCTGATCGTGGCAGGGGGCACAGAACTGATAGAGGAAGGATGAAAGTAGACTGAATGCTGTAGAAATGAGATCTTTGATGCATATGCATGGTAAAACTTTGTATGACTGCATTAAAAATGTGGAGATCCAGATCTCCGTTCAAGATTAAGAAAGTGGCGTTTGTTGTTTTGGGCGTGGAGTTAGTTATATTGACAACATTGCCATTCGTGCAAAAACTGTTGGTGTAGGGTATATGGTGTTTTTATGAATTTGTTTAGCGTCCTTTTGTTTTTGAAGAAATAATATATGTATGTTTTGTTTCCAGCACTGGTATCAGAGAGGACCCTGGCGGGACACCGACAGGAAGTGTGCGGTCTGAAGTGGTCGCCAGACGGCCAGTGCTTGGCTTCCGGCGGCAATGATAATAAGCTGTTTGTTTGGACGCAGGTAACTACATATAAAACACTTTAAATCTTTGTTTACTGAATTATTAAAGTAATTACGAATAATGTGGTGGTATCTAAGTGAGTCCGTTATTGAAAAAAATCGTAAAAATCTGATTAAAAAATATTCCTTTAGAAAAATTAAACATTTTTGGCTACAACCAATATCAAAAATGTTGCTTTTTTATTCAAAGCACTAAAATGTCAAGATTCTCCCCTGCGTCCTACAGAATAATACTCCTAACAGAATTCTAACTATTATTTTACACTGATTTAATTGTAGCGGACAAGTGCCTGATCCTCTAAGATCCTGTGTTTAAACTTTTCATTATCATGGCCTCCAGTCCTCAGATACATCCAGTATGTTTTTTAATCTTTGGTCTTTGCTCTGTTCTGACGAATATATTATTATTTGTGCAGCATTCTTTGGCTCCGGTGCAGACATATTCTGCCCACCTTGCGGCAGTCAAGGCCATCGCCTGGTCGCCGCATCAGCACGGCCTTCTGGCTTCCGGAGGCGGAACGGCCGATCGCTGCATCCGCTTCTGGAACACGCTCACAGGACAGCCCATGCAGTGCGTGGATACAGGTAAACGAACAAACTGCACTAATTTATATACAACTGCTGATCCTGTTCAATTTGGCAACCATCAAAATATATGAAATAAACCCTTGACTCGAATTGACGGGCGTCAGGTGAGAATACTGTCCTTATTCTACCAGTATTTCAATGGAAGATGCTCCAAGGAACTAGCGTCATCCATCCTTTCGACATAGGTACATAGTCGGGAAACACGCCAAACGCGCACCCAACACTTGACATTTCACACGAGAATAGGTCATTTGTACGTCTCTTTCTTATATGAATGTTGCCTTAATCTCTAATGAAATGAAATAATATGAATGTTGCCTTAACTTCAAGTGTAAATTGTTCCAGGTTCTCAAGTGTGCAATCTGGCCTGGTCAAAGCACTCGAGCGAATTGGTATCCACGCATGGCTATTCGCAGAACCAGATCCTGGTGTGGAAGTACCCCTCCCTGACGCAGGTCGCCAAACTGACAGGGCACTCGTACCGCGTCCTGTATCTGGCCCTGTCACCCGATGGAGAGGCCATCGTCACCGGGGCGGGTGACGAAACACTGCGATTCTGGAATGTCTTCTCCAAGACCACGTCTCACCGGGAGAACAAGAGTGTACTCAGCTTGTACACGGCTGTGCGATGAAAACAATGCGATTCTGAACAGTTTGCTCATTTCGCGAGAGTTTTTCTCATATAATTTGTGAGAAATACGCTCGCATTATGGCAGCATGACTCGTACAGAGTTGTCTGTAATTATGCACAATTACGAAGCGCGCAACGATGAGAAATCTGCTAATTCTGCATACTATGTCAGAATGATGAGGAGTACGCTCGCTCTACGGCAGCAGGACACCTACAGAATAAGTTGTCTGTAAATATTTGTCTATTTTTATAATTAACTGATCCAATTGAAGTGGTGATATTATAAGACGCGAGTGATTCTCTCAATGCGTGTATTTAAAATATTCACATCTTTGTATAAATAACAAATTTCGTATACATATTGTGGGGTATTCCAAAGAAAATACAGATTATCATAATATTATGATTGGTGGCCGAATTGGAAGCGTGCTTTCCACTGGCATGCCACTGAAAGCACGCACAAACTCGCCCTAAGTCTGTTCAGATAATGTATAAATTAGTGAGTGAGTTTTAGTATGTAGTCTGTGTGAACATTGGGGTATATTTTGTATAATTGTCTAGGTACTTCATAATAAAATGTATTTTTAACCCTTTCTGTGCCAAGCACACTCTTCTTACAAAGTCAAGATGTAGCTCGACACTTAAAGGGTTGATGCAAATAAAAGTGAACTTTCATTGTCCTTGTTGCCGGACTGTTAAAACTGCTCCAATTCTATTGTTGGGAGTAAATATTTCTCAATTTGGAATTTCACAAAGTTTGTGTATTTTAGTAAATTTATTTTATTTTTTAACAGCCTGGCAACATTATTTCATTTAACTCATATCAAATTTTTTGAAGCCAAAATTGACCGGTTGAAATATTGTTAATTTAATTTAATTAGTTTTATAATGTATTTAAAAATGATCGTAAATTATTAATTTGTCTGCTTAAATGCAGCAATAGAAAATGCATAAAATTATAGCAATGTGGTTTCGCAAGTCGTACTATGTAATGTGATTTTTAACAGAAATAACTATATTTATTCATTAATTGATTTCTTGCAAATTTGTAAGAAGACATTTTGAGCATTTTATGATCCATTTAAAAAAGTGTTTTTTATAGTATAAAACATAAATGCTTCAATCAAAGATGCTCAAACTGTCGATGTAACTTTTTATTTTGTTTACCTACTAAAAATGTTCCTAAAAAACTGGGCAAATTAATTTAATGTGTAATTTTTTTTCTTTTTTGATATTACGTACATGCATCGCTTAATTGTTTTTTGTTGTTGCAAATATAAACATAATGCATCTGCAAAGCATAACGGTTATGTTGTAAAGCTTGAAATTTGGTCGAAAGCCGAAACAGGCCGAGAATCAACAGTCAAATGTAAAAGTGGAGATAATCATCAAGGGTTCAAACATCCCAACAGAATTTAGCTGATTGGTCTCGGACATTTAGGTTTATAAATTAGAAGTACTAATTTAAATGAAGTTAGTATATTTATTGTAAAGCGGGAAAGGTTTTGTGCAATTCCAGTAATATATCCTAATTAGCTGCCATCAGAATGAATTATTTAACCGGCACTTGTAAAACCCATTATTATTAATTTAATTTGTAAATAATAATCTAGATTAGAAAGGCTGAGAATTATTCAATATTTAAATTAATATATTATATTTGTTTGCTGTGATAATATGATGCTTTTATATTTATCATATTTTGAAAAATGCCAAAAAAGAAATACACAATGTAGTTCCATATAATTGTGTAGATTTAGTTGCAGAACAATTGGTTTTTATATTATTTTATGGCCATTGTAAATATTCTTCAAAGTTTTCAGTTTATTTATCCATAACTTGAATTGAATTCATGCCGCGGAAATTTCTGCACATTTTGTTTACTGTTTGATATGAACTTTATTCTCGGTAAATCAGCACGGCATTCTTTTAAAATGATTGACAAGGACTTGAATGGCTTCATTTGCCATAATATTGAATATTTATGTTTTTTAAATAATATATTTTATTATTGTATATATTATAATATATTTGGAGTGTATTTTGTTGCGAAATAAAATTTTGCTGCTTTGAAATTTGTTTTTTATTTTATTAATTTTTCAATACTGAGTTTATTGGATTCAAAGTTGGGTCAAACATATCCAAGATTTGGGACTTGTTCCGAATATCCAGGCTCATACTTCTCTTGTCCTTTACTCGTAAAAAAAGGCACTCAGAACCAGAAACAATGCATAGGTTTTACATTCCAGACTGCTGTTGACAGAACATCTTCGGTCTGGCAAATCCATCAACAGCTCATTGACATGTCAGGGTTGGTATCAGATAAGGTATCATTTACCATTGCATAAAATTTTCTCCTATTCGCGGATGACATGAAACTATTCCTTTTAATAAAATCTTTGGAAAATTGCTTGCAGCTACAAAGTGATATAAATTCTATCGTCGAGTGGAGTCATACAAATAAATTAGGATTTAATATTAAGAAATGCTCCATTATGTGCTACACCAAGGCAAACAAAACGATTTACTATAACTACAAAATGTCTTATTCATCTCTTCAGCACATTGTTATTTCGAGAGATTTGGGAATCGCATTTGATACGCACCTAACATTTCACGTCCACGTAGAAACGATATGCAACAAAGCTTTAAGAATGCTAGGTTTTGTGCTAAGCAACTCCAGGCATTTTTGCAGCTCGGCTGCGATTCGTGTGCTATACTATAGTTTATTACGTAGCATTTTGGAAACAAAAGAAGTTTCTGAGATATTTATATCTTAGAGACGTCGGATATTATCCCTGGTTATATCCATCAGCCTTTTTGACGGCATGCTGGGTATTAATAGCCTCACCGATAGAAGGAAAACTGCTTTGCTGACAACAGCATACAAACTTTTATGTCCCCGACAATTACACAAGTGTGCGCAGGCACTTACCATTAATAATGCCGCTCGGAAAAATGATTCTGTTACTAAATTACCTGTCCCCTGATTTGGATATTTTCCAATTAAATATTCAACAGTTCAAAAACGCGATTATTACAAAATAAAATAAAATGTATATTTATTATTGGTTTTGTATAACTGTAAAGGCGCATTTAAAATAAAATAAATATCTGTTGTTCCTTTAACACAACTCCATTGACCTCTCAGTCTAATTTTTTACTTTTGAGAATAGCTCAAATGATCTCATAGAAATTGTTGTCTCCTTTACTGCCATGGTTAGAAATAAATGATATTAGAAAGAATAAACACCATGCTTTATATTCGAATCTAGAAGTCAACCACAAAACAATTAATGACACCACGCGTTGCTGTGACTCAGTCGGTCTGTGAAGATAGAAAAACAATAGCACATGTTGCTTTTACGTCCAACAAATGGCGATGTAAAAAATAAAACATGTTTTTACATGTCACAGGTGACATCTATACAATATAGGTATATTAAGAAACACGCGTATTTCAAAGCAATCGGTGAAAAACTTTTGAAGATTTAAGATTTTGAACAAACTAACATTTACATTTTTATTTATGTAGATAAATCATAAAGCTCGATTATCAGCATTTCCATCACTCACACCTCACTGTAAGGGCTGGCTGCTCTGCGCCACCAAAGTCAAGACAAAGAGGCTACAATTGTTTGTGTATAACAGACTTTGACAGGACTCGAGGACTACCTCGCTTATCTTCCTTGGAAATGTAGTACGGCTACGTCGAACATAGGTAAAAGAGAATGTCAGCAAGAAGATTAATTACAAATTAAATTAATAATATAAAATTAGATTGAAATATTCTTTATTCAAAGCAATTCTAACTATTACAAGAATTAAAATTAATTTAACATTTAGTTTAAATGGAAAGCATTAAGGCTCTTCTAGTGAGAAATTTCTTCTAAAATTTGGAATATGATTTATGCATATCATATTTACTATGTATATATTTTATACTAAAGGAATCTTCCTCCACGATTGTATGTGCTAATTAATAATAATAATAATTACCATATTAATAAAATAATCATCTCACATTGCTGCGGGATTAGTTAAGCCACTGGTCGTTCTATGGAATATATATTTAACCTATTTATTCTAATAGATTAGGAGTTCAATCTCTTTTATTCTAGACAAAATAAAAAACATAGACATTTCAGTGACCATAGATTCAAATAAAGAGGGTGACCAAATAGTAAATAGGTAGAAATTGAAGAAAGCCCAGCTATTCGATTGGATCACTAAACATTGCCAAAGCCATTTCAAGCAACACTTTGATTGTCTGTATGTTATTGTGTCCAATAATTGTATGAATAAGTGAGAATTTTTGTAACAATCAATAAGTATTAAAGGACAGAATGCTGTGGCTATACTATACTTTATACTCAACTCGAGCACTGACGGAAACCATTTGGCTAACTTAGTATGTGAATTACAAAGTGGACCACTTTACATGGGCTAAAACACTGTTTATCAATACATTTTAACATTAAAACAGTTTGGTTGTTAAATTAACAAAAGGGTTATTATTAAATTAAATTATTTAATAGTACATACATCTAATAAAGTATTTTTTAAATTTTCTAGGATCCAAATGAAATATTTGTAAAAATAGATTTAATAATTTATTTGAGTCATAAAATTATTAAGTTTATAATTTTTTTTTTGGCAAATATACAGAAAATAGTAAATATTTCAGTTTCGAAAAATAATGCATTTTAGAAGCTATTAACGGATAATTTGACATCTTTATTCACAAAATGTTATGACGTATTTTTAATTGTTTTTTTTTATTTTATGTATGGTTTAAAAGAAAATAAATTACCTTAAAACTTTTGGCCATTGTTATCGACATCAATAATAATGGCCACCGGTCTTAATTTTAACGAAATAACTATTAAAAAGATTATTTTCCATTTCTTATTATTATCTAACTACTACAAAGCATTTTTAAAATAAAAAGTGCGTATTAAGCGTGTCCCTATTTTCTGTATTTTTACCATTATTTTGAATACTTTTCTGCATAATTTTTAGCAACATAAAATGTTTATTTTATAAGCTCATTTTACCAAATGAAATAAAATGTCAATTAACAGATTATTTAAAAATATAATATAATCAAAGATCACAATAATGTTTTTTATTTAGGACTAATAAAATAATTTACCAACCATCGATGATAATAATACACCATTAGAATTTAATAAAAATATTATTCTTATAATAATATGATGTCTCACTGAAGTTGGAAATTTTCTTCAAAACTTGATGTAAGTTGGCCTAAACAAATGAACTAGTGACTTAAAGAGATTTGAACTCCGTCACCAGGAATACAGTCACATCATCATCTTTGTAATTTCTTCTAAAATAACAATAATAATTGGATTATTTATCTCAAGGGCCCGTGATATTCACACCCCTTTTGCGTGAGTGAATTTGTGAAAATCATATCATTGTCGCGCTTGCTTATGTGCCAGATTTTTTTTACCCAATCTCGCATAATACTCTTTCAAACGTTGTTTATTAACGCATTTAAACATTAATTGTTGAAATTGGTAAAAGTGACATAGTTGGTGTTGCAAGGGCTACGACGATATGTAAAGTTTCAATATAGCTGCCTGTTACATAGCCGCAGGGTTGAAAAGTATTCATTATGTATTTATTATCTTGAACCAGGGATAAATTGGTCACAGAGCTATTGGATATGTTCATATGTGGGTAATTAGGACCAGACCTGACCAGACCAGCTACAAAACACAAAACAGACATGTTGTCGGACACAACTCATACGTCAACTAACTAAACACCTGTATATATAAGATTATTATATTGATGGCTTTAAATCTACGATTAAACTAAAAATATGTATATTTGAATCCACAAACTATCACAGATCACAGCATTACACAGTGGACGTATGTCATCTTTAGGAATGCTGTGAGGAGGGTCTTTTTAAGTAAAGAAAGGAGAGAAAGTAACGAGGGAATCACTGCGGTGCAAGGTGTTGGGAGGTCAATGGGTGTCACAACCGGTCTCTCCCCCTACGAACCCGGGCAGGAACCGATAACCATACCCGCTGTGATACTTTGTGGAATCTCAACTGATAAACATTTTCATAAAACCAAAAAAATACACAAAATGATCCATTTGCACCCATTACCTAAAAATAAATATTCTCATACTTTACAGTGGAAGTTTGCATCATTTATAGACTTAAATCATTTTGTTTGATGATGATTTTCAAAATTAATAATATTAAACCGTGTTAAAGGATAAAAATGATGCAAAATATGTAAATAAAAATATACAATGGAGAGAAATTGAATGTAAACTGATTTTCTATGAAATATATATATATGGCACAAGACAAATTATATAAAATGCAAGGATCTTTCTGCAGAAACAAGTTAGTTCTTCAGTTACATATTATTCATTTCTCACTATGCATTTCAAACCAATGCATTTCTGCTAAAACTCACCTCAGATTCGCAGCTGATATATATATATATATATATATGGGTTCCATTGACTGTACGGTGTTGAGCCAGGAGTACTTTGGGAGGCAGATTAAGGAAGGAGCTGTTGCAGGTCCCGTACTACACTGTACTTTGTTGGTTTTGAGATGGCCGTCTGATGGCAAAAGATAACAAAAGCCTATTGCACAATGTAGTTAATTGAATAAATCAATCCCCCTCGCACAGTAATTATCTCTACTTTCAGATAATTATTGGTCAAGAGACAAGTGCGGGTTACCAGTTTCACAAAAACAGTCAGTTTAAGTTCAAATAACGCAGGACTGGTTAGCAGGGAGCCGTTGGGACTCTTGTGCAGTATTCACATTAAAAAAGGGACAGAATGGGTTGGGAAAATACTGAAATCAAAAAAATTGTGTCCTTTTTTAAAGTGAATACATAAAATAATTATATGTATTTAAAGAATAATAATTTACAAAAACTCTAGATTCATAGTACAAAATAAACCTATGTAATCAATGATTGCACGATTGCCCTAAAACGCGGCAAATTATACTGAGATAAAAACTATTACGTATTAATTACGAAATGTAAAATATCTTAAAAACATTCCACAATAGCGTTCAAATCATGTTCCATTAGATAATTATTAAATATTAAACCAATTATTGAAAAATATAAAAATTTTCAGACAAATTATATTTTGAATAATCAATTTATAAAATATGACTTCCAAATGTTTATTAGCTTGTTTGAATGTGTCAGAATATAATATATTATATGAATGACTACACTAGGACTTACTTGACTACGATATAAAACTGATTTAGGCATCTTTTACTTCACTTTTACGGCAGTGCACTTCGTCATATAATATAATATTATTTCTCCTAAACGTGATACTTCCATTAAAACAACAAATATCCCTCCATTAAAATAAACAATATCTCTTCACTCTTTCAAAATTTGGAATCCAACGTCGCCACTTTTTAAATTCACCATAATAATAATAAATCGTTAAATTAATTTTCACTCTCGCTTTTAAACCGTAAACAAATTATTTAGCACTTAGATACATTTGAATTCTTTTTTCTCACTTTTGATGAGTTTTTTTTCTCTCTTAACGATTTCTTCCAACTCTTTAGTGCTGGTTGCCGCATTGGCCATGCCGGGGATGGTCACATCCCCGTCAGCAACCACAACATCGGTGCCTCCCATGTTCACAATTCCTATATTATTAACACCCATGTTGTTGAGGGTGATGTTATTTACGCCCATGTTGGTGATAGCGTTTTGCGATCCGGCTTGCACGGCGGCGTTCAGGTTATCGGAAGCAGATTGCCCCGTGGTGTGCAAGCTCTCCACCACGTCTTCCAAGATGAGGCGTGTCTTGCGAACAATCTGGAAGTTCTGTACTTTGTGTTTCTTCATCATATGTTTGCGGTAGGCGTCAGCACGCCGGAAGGTCTTGTAGCACTTCTCGCAGGCGTGGCGCTTCTCGCCCGTGTGCGAGAGGCAGTGGCGCGTGAGCTCGTTGCCGGCAGCGAAGGACTTATTGCAGCCGAGGAAGGAGCAGGTGAAGGGCTTCTCGCCCGTGTGCTTACGGATGTGGCGCGTCAAAGTGCTGCTCTTGTCCGTGCGGTAGTCGCAGAAGGTGCACTGCAGAGGCTTCACGCCGCTGTGGGTCATCATGTGGTACCTGCCAACAGACACAGAATGCTATAGATACTGGAAAGTATTATGTTCTATGTACGCGAGTAAATAGAGATGGGGACGTACCTGAGGGCGCTGGGCGTGACGTACGCCACGCCGCACATCTCGCAGGAGTACTCTCTCAGGTTGAGATGACTGCGCACGTGCATCTGCATGTTGTTCTTGCTGCGGAAGCCCTTGCCGCAGTACTGGCACTCGAAGGGCCGTGCCATGGAGTGGACCTTCATGTGCGCCTTCAGGTGGTCCTGGTGCTTAAAGGCACGCCCGCACTCATGGCACACCTCCGTGTACGAGCAGTGCACCTGGAATCCAATCAAGTATAAACAGATACGATGCAGTGAATGGGTACAGTTCCAAATTACGGACCAGTTCCCTCAGTGATGCTGAATCACACAACGGATCAAGTAATTCAGCCTCCCTTTGAAGCTACCGTCATTGTCAAACCACACTTTACTTTTTAATTCTAATTATTGAGGCTTATACAAATAAACAATACTGGTGGTGCGGGAAGTGAAAAAGTTAGAACTATTGAATTTACGTTCAATGGGCTACCTTCAAAATAAAGTTTTCAACTTGAGTTTAACTATTTTAGTTAATATTATGATATGTAGCATGTTCCAAGTTCTTGCTAGGGTCTCGTATTCCAGCAACATGATTTCAAACCTTTCTGATATATATCTTTGCTGACCTGAGAGTCGATTGGATGTTGTGAATTGGTGTTTTCAGGAATAAACAGTTTGGAAGTAAGTTAATTACTTCACCCATCGAGAGGCGGTACCGTGGCATGTGCATTTGTGCACTGCACTGCACGTCTTCAGTCTTCACATAACTTACAAATGCCCCAGTCATCAATATATGAAAGTACGCTCCAGTCATTATTTGGGCTATCTTTTAGTACAAGACTCAAACGTGCAAGCGCAAACTTTGTATTACAATACTACATTGGAACAGCATCGGGCGGTAATGAGAGAGCTCGGTCCACCAAAACGGTGACATGAGCGAGACAGATATATAACTCATACTTGTTTATAATATTTTGTATGTACTTGTATCTCCTTCTAGAACTTGTATTAGTTTTAGACTTTCTGTAGTCATTTTATGATCAAATGCCACAGTTGAATGTTATGTTTGTTTAAATTATTACTAGTGTTTGATTATGCTTGCATTCTGTGACATGTAATTATTGTGTATGATATATTTATACCGTTGATAAAATAAAATAAGTCATCCCGTGCACCATCTACACATGCGCCTCGAAGGCAAATGAATTTTGCACCTCGTTGGTCATGCATAATCCAATGCATCTGGAAGGAATTAGTTTAGGAATTCTAATTTACAATGTTAGCGCTTTAACAATCACACATTGGCACTCGTGAGCGGTGAATTTAAACACTGTCGCGAGATTTTCAACGATGAATTGCGTGTCCTTTACTATTGAGATGATTTTGCGAACCTTGACGGAGTAGTATTATTTTACAAATGTAACTTGGTGGTGTGAATTATTAATTAATTTGCTACCCCTATATATAACATTAGATACAAGGTACATTTTAAAAGTGAAATGCACTGCTGGCAATTTCAGTTGCGAGCCACCTCAACATTGAACTGTATTATTTCAGGATACTCGAATCAGGTAAGGTTTCTAATATATCTGATGGATGAATTCATTGTCTTTTATGTAAATAAATTAGTTTGTCCCGGTCTTGAATTCATTTCACAAACAGAAGCCATATTGTTGACAACTCAAAACAAGAGTAAAAATACCCAATTTCAGCGAATAATACCAACATTTCTACAGGAATGGGCTTGGAACAAGCGAGATCAAAAGTATTGTTCTATAACCCATAAGCTTTATGGGTCATTCCGCCGTTTCGTTCAAATCGCATGTTCTTGCAAAAAAGTCATATGAAAAATAATGTTTTTCAAGAAAGTTTTATTGGAAAATGTAGTTATTTAAAAAAGGAAAAAGTAGTATTTACCGGATTAGGCATTTGTTACTTAATAACTTTATGGTATACAAAAAACATGCTAAAATCTCATTACCTTCCCCGTGTAAATGAGGGACCGGTAAATTGATCAATAAATAAGAACATTTTACACTAGTAAAATCACTACATTCATTAATCGACCTGAATGTACAACTAATTTTGCATATTTATTGGTGTTTAATTTATTTTTAAAGTTACTGTATCATAGAAAGAATTGAGATTTTGTTTTTGTCCAGAAAAAATCGCTGTCGTCTTCCGCCAAAGCGGTAATTAAAATTGTGACCGTGTTTGTCACTGTTCGTCAGCTGTACCCCACCCCGCGCCTCCATTACTAATCAGTGTACCGCTATATCTGGACGGGGGGGGACGTGCGTCGCTGAATAAAGAAATATCTGCGATCTCCGTGCTCGAAAACGACTTTGTCACCGACCAGGCATCATTACCTTCCAGCATTTTTTAAAGTAAGTACATGTTTTAAAAATTCGAATCATGAACCTATAAACTATAATTAGTCGGACTATTTTTTATTGAAACATAAAGATTTGTAATGTCATTATTAAGCGAGTTATTAAGGAAAGATTGTCAAAACCTCATTACCCTCCGTCTCATTACCTTCCGTATCGTAAAATTTTTTGCCGGATGGTAATTTAGAGGTGTGGAGGGTAATGATAAATTTGTAAGGGTTATTTTTACGTGCATCTGGGACCATGTTTGGGGGTTCATAAAAGTTAATATTATCAATAAAAGCAGTTTCTTGCGTTCTAGCGTCGGACAATTTCAGTTTTGGTGAAATACATATTTTCGTTTTATCTATTTACTGATATGGAAAAACAATCTGTTAAAATTTACCCTGCGAATTTTTATTTGAAAATCGATTTTTTTATTCAATGATATAATTATAATTATTCAAATGTAAACGAATAATATATTAAACAAATGGTTTAACTATTCCCCTACAGTCACAATTATTTTCATTACTTATCTTCATTACTTCAGTTGTCTATTAAAACAGATGAATTTTTACAAAATTTCAAGTTTCTAAACAAATCCAGATTTGAACAAAAATCTATATAAAGGGCATTATTAAGAGTCCAACGCAAATTTCTTGATTAAAAAACCATATCATTACTGTTAGATTTTAAATCATTTAGGGAAAAAAATATTAAACAAAGATATAAAAGTAGTGTAACAATTTTTGGGCTCTCCTGTAAAAGTAACGAAATTGAAATTATCCATATTTGTTATTCAACTTCTCACTTGATCCGATACTTATGATAATTTTCTTTATTATTTGTTACAGGCTAAACACCATAATCCACAATGGCAAAGTTAAATAAAAAACTGAAAAAAGAAGAAAAGTTATCCAAGGACAGGCTGCGTAAGCAACAAAAATATGCTGAGATTAAAAAAAATCCGGAACTGTACAGTCTTCAGAAAGCGAAAGAAAAAAAAGATACTTAATGCGAAAAGCGCAAAAAAAGATTTGCAGCATTGAAGATATGAGTGAAAGAGCCCAGAGAGAGCAAAGACGAAGATGGCGAAAGAACTCTGTAAATTATTGGAAGAAAAAAGAGGAGCAGCGTAAAATAGAAACGATTACAGTAGAAAATATGCCTCCAATTCATGAAAATGTCAAGGAAGTACCCAATAATGTGCAAAATACTCTAGATCCTGACCCTCTCGCAGTCGAGAATGAACAACAAATCATTAAAAAAAATGTGCGTGGTCTAACGAATGTTAGAAAATTGAGGTATAGATCATTGAAAATCATTAAGACGTTACAGGACCAGATAAGCAAACTCAGGAACGAGAAAAGAAACGAACAAAAGAAATTGAAGGCGTTGCAGCTACAAAACGTAAATAGACCAATCGAAGATACAGTAGAGAAAAAAGTAAACGACATAGTTAAATACATCCCAATGAATAAAGTCGAAGATGTAAAAAAGAAATTGTTGTTCAGTGAATCGCTGTCTCGAGGATTAAATGAAAAATACAAGGCTTTAAAAAAAACAGAGAAAAGACAGTTTGCGAATGAAATACTGAGAGACAAGAACAAGCTAAAGAAATATAAAGTACTCAGTAAAGTTCCCTTTCAAATCAGAAAGACTTTAGCTGAAAACAAGAATAACAAAACAAATGAAATAAAACGGAAGATACAAGATTTTTTTGAAGAAGATGTAAATAGCCGGGTAGCTCCCGGAAAAAAAGAATTTGTGAAACGCAAAGGTTTAAAAAAACAGAAAAGATATATTACAGATAACTTCAAAAACCTCCACGACAAATTCTGCAAAGAACAACAAAAAATCAGCTATTCGACTTTTTGTAAATATAGACCCTACTGGACTGTTTTCCCCAAAAAAGAACGAGACACTTGCCAATGCAAACTTCACTGTAACGTTGATCTTCTCATTAAAGCTCTGAAGAAAGCAAAGATAATTGTAGAAGGATCAGCGACAGAAGTATTGAAAAGCCTGTGTTGCGATACAAATAATAAAGAATGTCTAGAAAGATCATGTAGTTCATGCAAAAATAAAACATTGAATTACGGAGAATTTAATAACAGCACAAACATTAACTACTATGAGTGGACAATAGAAAAACAAACCTACAGGGGAAAGGATGGAATCCAGAAAATGAAAACCATAACAACTAAAAAGAAGCTCGAGGACAACCCTCGTAAAATAATCGAAAAGTTAGATGCCACCATGGATGTTTTCTTAAAACACACACGAAACATCGTAATGCAGTACTCCGCTACTGTACTTATTAGTTACATATGTTGTGTTTGTTTTAAGTATCTCTGATTTTATTTTAAACTGCATTTCAATTGACTTCTGATTTTTTCTTATTTTTAATTATTATTTTTATTATTTCTATTTTTCAAATATTACAATGTTTGCTTAGGAATGTGAAAATTTTGTATTTCTTGTGTACAAACCTACTTATAAAACGTAATTATAAAGAATTTGACTATTCCTTATAATTTCTGGGTAAGTAGTATAATAGGAAAATTTTAGTTGTGTTGGGTTTGATGTTCCAGCTGCCTTTTCTTAATTTGTATTTTGATATTTTTTTCCATTATTTTTTAACAATTCATACAGATATTGCAAAAGCATAAGTAAGCAGAACTGATTACGTATGAAAAAATGTATTTCTTGTCTCCAATGTTCAAAAGTCTGAATAAAGCATTTAGTTTTTCACTATAATAGGTTTTTCTTCTTTTTCCTAATCCGCTCACCACGTCAAATGATACTTAGCATAATTTGAAATCTATTTTATTATTCAATTTCTATTCAAATTTCATTATTCACAGACATTTTAAGAACCTTAAACATGTTCACTACCATCTATTAATATTTCATTATCAAACTTCATTACCATCCAAATTTTTAAATTACAATCCAACAGTTTTTCATTACCATCCACACCTTCATTACCTTCCATCAATTTTCTTCGAATCCAAGTGTCGCACAAAGGTGCCCTTTTCACTTTTATACATCTGATAGGCACGGAAACCCATTTCTATAAAAATATATAGTAAAAAGGCAAAAAAAAAAAAATCCGCGGAAACAGGCAAATTTGAACGAAACGGCGGAATGACTCTTATATTGAAATCAAAGACAATCGAGTGATCTAGTTGTTAATTGGTGTCAAGGAGAAGAATACATGCGCATACACATGTGTCAAATGGAGAAATTGGTACCTTCTTGTAATGCTTTGCCCACAGCTGCTTGCTGGTGAAGTCCTTGTTACATTCAGAGCAGGACATGGGGCCCGAGTGGCTCTTAAAGTGGCTCTTCATGGCAGCCCTTCCCGTGATCAACTTCCCACACATCTTGCACTTGTAACCGTCTTCCACGATGTCGTAATTAGTCCTGGTGAAATCGTCCAGCTTTCTGCGCCTTCCCTTCATCGTAATGTAAGTTCGCTTCTTGACATCAATAGTATCCTTTTTAACCGGAGAGTCTCTGGAATCTCTCTTTGTTTTCTCTTTTTTAACAATCTTTTTAGTCTTCTTATTACTCGAAGGCACGACTTTGATGTCCTCATCCTGATAACTATGAACGGACTCGGCATCTTCGTCCTTAGGCGTCGCGTCTTCAGTCTCTACTTTGACATTACACTTAAAATTCTTTATCATGCACAATATACTGTTAGATTCCAGGCATTTCTTCTTAAAACCCATGGACACGTTCAGCTCATCCTCGCAGAGATTGCATATCTTCTCCGGCAGTCCGTCGTTATCGTATATCTGTATATCGACACAATAGTTTATTTTTTCACTGAGCACAACACCATCCAGTTTCGACGGTCCAAATATCGACGACAGATCGTCGGAATTCTTCAGGCAGACCCGACACGTCGTCGGGTATATTACCAGGACATTATCCGGAGCCGTGGGCTCGATATTCTCCGGCTGGCTCTCGGAAGAGAACATTTTGAAGCCGTCCATGAACGATGGAAAAGTTGAGTTTTGAGTTATACAGGCGATAACGCCGGAAAGGGTACGCTTATTTCTATGGCGACGAAGCGACTGCCGACAATTAAAGTGCTACCATATACGATCACAAAATCTCCCAATAATAATTACAAGCTTTTTCAATAATGTATGTCAAATATTATCAAAAATCTATTTGAAAGTTTCAAATGAAAATTAAATAAATAGTAAAAATATTTTTTATCACTCCAAATAAAATGAAAACAGGATTTTATCTCAGTGTGGCCATTATAAAAAAGTTCCTACTGTCAGTACCCTTTCTCTTTTTACTAACATTCTTCAGAAAATAACTTGCGCTTCAGGCGCTATATTTTTATAATACACGTTTGTATGATTACTTACTTGACTTTTTCAAATTCAAATTCATTTTCCATGTTTTACAAAAGAGGTCGTGAGTTCAAAACCCAACGAGGACCAATTAAATGTTATGGGTCGGTAAACTAGTTGCTCTACATGAGAGTGGTATATTTATGCTCTACATGCTAGCTAAGGGCCGGTATTTCAGTTGTTTTAAAGCTTGGCTCGTGAAATATTTACGTCCGTCAAGCTGCTGCCCTGGTGAGATAAGCCTGGTGTACCATTACAAGAAATACTGAAATTTCATAACAGAAACTGTTGTATTTATTAGTACCATCTGGCGAGAGACAGGACCATAAATGACAGGACGTTTAAGATGGAGATATTGAAATGTATTGATCTATGTTTGATGGTCTGATCACAATGACCAGATACTTTTGAACTCCCCTTTCTCCTTCCCCTCCCTCACTTCCATCAGCATCACAACTTTCTACAAGTTGACTTTTCTCTTTTCTTGGCATTTTTGGCAAATTTCATCTTCCTTTGTGCACTTACCACAAAGCCAAGTACATAATAAGTCTTCAAAAAATTAATATTAAGTATTATAAAATATGTTTTTTATTATGTTTGGAAATTATTCCGTAATTACTATAAAAGGAAACGGACTGCATTTGGGAACTTTTTAATTTTAGCATTTTAATTTTTAATTTAAATAAAAATAAAAATATCACAAGTTTTTAAATTGTGGGTAGGTAACTAACCATCAGGCCATTTCTCCAGAGGGGCAGAGAAGACAGACTGCAAAACCGTACCAGGGCTCATTGAACAGTAACGTTTCTCCAGAGGGGCAGAGAGGACAGACTGCAAAACCGTACCAGGGCTCATTGAACAGTAACGTTTCTCCAGAGGGGCAGAGAGGACAGACTGCAAAACCGTACCAGGGCTCATTGAACAGTAACTTTTTTTTTATCGGGAGTTATTTTAGAAAAATAGTGTTATAATTATCCAAGTATTAATTGTTATTACAAACTCAGAGACATGAATGGCGTCTGACAGTCCGACATCCTAAGTTTTTTTTTTTTTTTTTTTTATGTGACACCTCACAAGAGTGTCCCTGCCTGTGCAGTGCACAGACAGGGGAACTATGTCACCACCCGGTTGGGCGGCGTTGTGAGGCGGAGTAAGGTAGGGAAAGTACCTAGCATCTTATCCGGTACCAAGAGTTGTACATTCTTACGCTTACGCTGGGAGTCATATCGGGCCGTACCGGGAAGCCGTATCGGACGAGCGCAGTATTCTTATTGGTCACACGCTCAGAGCTTGCAGTTCCCGTTAAATTGAGTCGACTCTTTGAGCCGTACGAAAATCTTGAGCTGGTACCATGGCTCCCACTCTTGATAAAATGGTAAACATTTCCAAGTACATTTTGTGTTTTAAAGAAATGTTTATCTTAATTAAAGAAATTGGTATATTTAGCTTATGAGTACATATTTAGGTAGGTACTGATATTCAAAGATACGTGGATTGATCAATTATTAACCACAGCTTTGCCATTTTAGGGCAGGGTCTCCCATTATATTCCAATTTTAAGTTTTTATTAAGTTTGTTAAAAATCAAGGGTACGGACTTTTCAAGCATTCGGTTTCCATACTTATTTAATAATATGTTAACTTCCAGCTAACATGATGACTGCTCTGACAATGCGTCTCATGCGTTCATACAAAAAAAATGCGAACTGGGTCTCTGGTAGAGATGAGTCATGACTCATATTATTAAGAGCGGGAGCCACCGTACCAGCTCAATATTTCCGTATTGCTCAAAGAGTCTCAATAGAACGATGTCTCAATTGAACGGGAGCCGGGAGTTCGGAGCGAACGAGCAACGAGAATAATATGACTCCTCCGATACGCCTCCAGGGTATGAATGATGGTACGACTCATGATACCGGTACGTCGCCTCGTAATATGAGATAAATAAGATGTTAGTTGGTGAGTACATATGTACATCTCTGAGTATGTGATAGCAATTAATACTTTTTTTAACACTTTTTTTCTACCAGTTTTACTACGATTTTTCTACAGTTTACCGGGAGTCATACGAATAAGGCTCATCAAAAAGAGCTAGCTCAATTGTGCGGATCGCTCATGAACAACTCATCACTAGTCTCTGTCTCCTTTCAGACTTTTCATTTTTATAAAGCAGAGTTCATACAGCATTAAAATATTTTATTTAGTAATAATAATAATTTATCTGTTTCCATTGATAGAAGATTTCTGAATGCCCAGTGTCGGTAGGACTAGGAAAGAGTGAAAGAGTGGGAGGTAAAAGAGGTGGGAAAAAGAAGGTACCTTGTTTTCAGATCTGATCACTAAATACTGCCAACGCCATTCCAATCAAATTTTTAATTCTGAAAGGCGGTCGGTCTTTCACCGGGGGGATACTGAGAGCAAAATTGTGTATTTGTAACGAAATGGAAAGTTCGTCGATAGATACTTAATACATTAGATATCTAATTTTGAAGATTCGATAGAGATTATATTTATTTTTTGTTTAATTTTATACTAGCTGTACCCCACCACGCATTGCTGTGGCTCAGTCTGTCTCTTCAGATAGAGAAACAATAGTGCACTTTGCTTTTACGTCCAACGGGTGACGCTGTTTTAAAAAATATTTGTTTTACCTGTCACAGCTGACATCTATATAATACTAGTGGGCCCGGGCAGAGGTTGTCCTGCCACAGACCGTCTTCTATATAGAACACATTTTATGTAGACTGCCGTTTATTGTTGTCACTGTAGTCGGACATTTTATGCATTTGATATACATAGAATACATGCGCAAATCACATCCATCGTAAATGTTGTTTTGACGTTTCATTTGATATCGATCATTTCAGTAGATTGTGATTATTATTAAATAAGTGTACATTTAAAATTAATGTTGAATGTTGATGAATTGTTCAAATTCTACAAAACAACCCGTTCTTAAGAGTTAATAAAATATTATCCTTTTTATTTTATTAACATTATATTTGGGTATTTCATTTCTTGAAGTTTCTCTAGGACATTTGAGAAACAGCATTTATTAAAACAATTAAAAAATATTTTATTAAATTGGTGGTATAACAATACATAAAAAAGTTATAGATTAATAGATAATTACAAAAAATAAAATAAGATGCAACAATATAATATATGTATGTTCAATATATCGTTCAAGACTGGTACATTTCCAGATATGAAAAAGATGGAAAAGAGCCTACATAATACCAATCCATAAATTGGGAACTAAGTGTGAAGTAGATATAGACCTATTTCGAAGCTATGCATTTTCTTAAAGGTGTTCGAAAACATAGTCTATGACCAGTTATTCCCTGTCGTAAAGAATTCGATCAACGAATTTCAGCATGGATCATCGCTCTGTTGCTACAAATCTCATAATATTTACAAATTTCTTGTCTGCCTGCATGGATAAACGTGTGCAAGTTGATGTATTCTATACCGATTATAGTAAGCCCTTTGACAAGATCAACCACAACGTTCTGCTTAGAAAACTTGTTAATCATGGTATTCATGGAGATCTCCTTCGTTGGATATCTTTATACGTAACGAATAGGTCTCAGGCTGTCACGATGGGTGGATTTTCCTCCATCTGGAAAATTATCACTTCCGGTGTGCCTCAGGGGTCCATTTTGGGTCCTTGCTTTTCTCTATCTATATAATTGATATCACAACATGTTTCCACAACGCAAAAATTTTACTATTTGCTGATGATATACCTTCCTATAAGACTTCCTTTGTGTCTGCAAGCAGATCTTGACCGACTGACTGATTAGTCTCAGAAATAAGCTTTTTATCAACATATCGAAATGTTTCAATGTCACATACGAAAAAATATAGATTATTTACGTGATTTTAGGGTTCTTTTGGACTTGAACATGACTTTGTACACGTTGATCATATTGTCACCAAAGCAACCAAAAGTCTAGGTTTTATACTGAGAACATGCAACTTCTTCAACAACACTAAGACTTATCTGGTTCTCGATAATTCATATGTTCATCCACACCTGGAATTCTGTTCACAGGTTTGGAATCTGCGCTACATTGGGTTTCTAAATATTCGCATATTTCAGAAAAACTTCGTAACCTTCACTGGCTCAAGTGTCCTGAAAGAATCCTGTACAAATTGTGCTGGATGGTGTTTAAATCTATCAATGAAATGGCCCCACCCTACATCTCTGAACTATGCATCCCGCAAAATACTGGTCTGAGGCAGTCAAATCTTAGATAAGCAACATCATCAGCTGTAGGCAGACTGATAGAACCTAAGCGCAAGCCAAATACTAAGTTTGGTGATTGCACTTTCGGAGCATCTGGGCCGAAGGCTTGGAATAAACTTCCTCCGGAACTAAGATCCATGACAAGTCCAACAGAATTCAGGTCTAAACTAAAAACTTACCGTTTTAAGGTGTCATATAAATATACCATTCCTGAGAGAAATTCCAATTATATCCAATTTTCCAATTATGTCCTAAATCCTGTCTAATCTAATAATCTAATGTAAATCTAAATTTCGCCAATAAACAATTAGTTAATGTCAATGAAGTATTAATCTTAAGTGACCTACCAGGTAAGTATGGTACTGTATATTATCTCCATATATAGTTAGTAATAACATAGATCATTGTAGAAATGTATTATAAATTTGCAGGTACCTTGAGGTGATTTGGCACAAAAACGGCGCTATACAAATCATCCAAATATTATTATTATTATAGAATTTTTACGATTACATGAAATAAGGCTTCTTTTTTTTGCTATAACAATACTGAATTTAGATTTTTGCAATGTCACTCCAGCCTACTCTGCAATGACAGCCAATATGATCTTCTGAAACACATTCAACCTCCTCTATATATGTAGGTGGTTAAACCAAATATAACTTCAGACAAACCTCGGCATGAGTTTTACAGAAACACCTGTTGCTTCCTTGAGGACTTCTGCGATGGCGGGCAAGGTCTCCGTTGTGATCTCCTTCCTAAAGAGGTTCAAGATCTTCAGCAGTCTGGAGGCTTCCACTTCATTAGAATGCATGCACTTAATGATATAAGAATTGTATTGTTTTAAGATTTCCTTCTTGTCATTAGTCGTATTGAAACTCAGAGTCAGGCGTAGCATATCTCTTGAGTAGTTTTCTCCCGTCTTCACGGTACTTTTGCAAAAGTAGTCTTCTATGGTTATCATGTCGGTCGGCACGAAGGCCGTGTGGTCTTTCCGGATGATTATTTCTAAAAATCCATTATTCAACCACGGCTGGTCTTTCGGCACCATTCCTGGATGGGCTTCGGCCATTCTGTTTTGATATTTTAAATTCAGTCACCAAACTGGAAACATATTATAAATACTATTATTTCTATTTTTCTTAAAAAGACAAACATTCCTGGGTTACGAATAACCTGACAATATTTGAAAATCTTCTACTACCAACACAGTAAGCGGAAAATGTTGCTTGTATCATGATGGAGGACTTAGCTAGCCGAGGAATTGAATGTACGACGCCTGGGTGGGACCCAAACGCGATGCCATCTCAGCCACTGACCGCTCAAATTATTAATGACAAGAAGTTATTTGATAAGTTTGATACACAATTCATATTTTTTACGTGGTTCTATACATTTCTAAGAAAAAATATTTTTTCTGGATAGATTTTAAAATCTGTTCGGTGAAAGGTTAAACGAATGTCATACACGGCTTTTATTTTTTTATTCAAGTATATTTAGGAAACATACAGTTAAACATGTGAATTAATTTTGCGTTTAAGATGTTGAATAAAAAATAAACCAATTAAGTTCCATTTACAAACTTTTTTATGGTTACAGGTTAGGAAAAAAGTACATATTTAAAGGAGTGAAAAAAAAATATATGAAAAGGATAGACGAACAATAAAAAAGAATTGTTTTGGTTTGAGCACATTGTAATGTTCATTTGATTAAAAAAAAAATAATTTTAATTTTTTAATTTTCCTGTTGCAATTTTTTGTAATAGGAAATAACATGGAAAAAAGGTATTAGAATTAAATCACAAACCAGTCTATAGAAACCTAGCGAGCCCACAAACTACTTGAAAACTGGGATATAACTCTAAAGAGGACGCGAGTGGGCGTTATTAAAGGGTCATTTTTTCGTTATAGAAAATCACAGTTAGGTTAGGTTATATATATATATATATATAAATTTAATATTTACAAGATTTTAAATAATAAACTACAAATCTGGCAAATGATATTTAATTTTCAGAATTTTCCATGCATTGATATTATTATTATATGGCAACACTTTTTATTTTTTGGTTGGCACTGCTGAAATGTCAAAATATTAAATAGTTATTAATTTGATTTTCTTAATTCAGTAAAAACACAAGATAACAAAATAAAACATGGTTTCTATGTATTGCGTACGAAATTTCAATACCCTATAACTCTTTTTGTTATTTGTTTTTGGGGTGTTATGCACGGCACAACACCCCAAAAACAAATAACAAAAATACTTTTGGCCGTGAAAATCTTAAATCACACCCTATAACTCATCTAATAGTGCCGACCCCCACCTAATCTACAGATTCGGATTCCCCAGCCCTAAATTAGTCTAAATCAAGTTCAATTTCGGTTATTCGAGTGACTCCCCTAAACCGAATTTATTCCTCTTCTTCTAGTAAACAGCCGAAAGACACGTCTCCCGTGTCAAGATTTAGATTTTTTAAATGCCTTAAAAACGTTTCTTCGTCGACTCCCATTGTGGAAATGGTAGGGGAGCTAGCTAAATAGCTTCCACGCACTAATCGCGAGCAAATGTTAAAAAATACTATATTATTTTAACGATTGTGTCGTGTCTGCGTGCAAGCGCAGAATACCAAATGAACTTAAAATATCAGCAAGTTAGTTTAGTCAGTAGTTTAAAAACAACATTATTTGACGGACGACCGGTACCGGTATCCATAAATGAACCTATCGGTCAGTATCATAAACATAAATGAACCCAATGAACCACTCACATCATAAATATACCACCATATATACCACTCTCGCCAGTATTTTGAATTTTCGGTGCCATCAGTGTTGCCAGTACAAAAAGCATGACAAAAAGGCTGCCAGTAACAATGTGGTACAAAGCACTCTCTTTAGGGTGAATTGCCTAATACAAAAAAAAAACAATGTGGTGATAAGCAGGCACCCATAAATATACCACTCTCCAGGTACCACTGCAAAAGCGGTGAACGCAATCGCAGAGGCACATAAAACAAGAGAGCTACGGCGTGATTGGTTTATTTATGGCTACGGCAGAGCGTCATTCGGTGCACAGAACGACAGTTTAGACTACAAGCTATTTCGGCACATTATTGTCGAATATTAAACTCGGTGATTTGTTACGGTGTTTTGATGACGAGGGCGACATCATACAATGGCTCACCAAAATTGAGCTTATTTTTTAATTAAAGGAAATAAAAGATGTGTCGTCGATCCTGCCTTTGCTATATACAAAAGTGCAGAAAACAAAAGGAACGGCGACGAAATAAAAAATGCGCTGTTGTGTGCATTTCAAGCCTATGAAGAATTTATGAGGTGCAGATGGTATGACGAACCGGTCGATGTATTCATGACGGATCTGAGGAGGCTAGCAGGTGTTTAGAAGACTACAAACAATAAAAAAGTAAGTAAGTTTTAGAACTTTAAAAATATTTTTTTGTACATGAGATGGAGTAAGGTGGAGTGTTATAAAAAAAGTGACATTTACTGTAACTGTACTGTAACTATGGGAATAGCGTGGTGAACAGTGAAATTCCGAAGGAATCTGACATACTTTATTTTTAATACTAACCGTTTTTATTGAGAATCGATATTATAGCACTGAGGGATCACTGGGTTGATCACTACAGGTTTCTGTAATGGATTGAGCGGTACAATCGTTGCAAGGTCCATCTGGCACGTATTTTAATACTGGACAGGTAATAGAGTAATGGGTTGGGTGGGGGAATATGTATTTTATTTAGTCATTGGGGAATGTATATATATATATATATATATATATATATATATATATATATATTTATTTAAAATATATTTCTTTTATATAAAAACATAAATATGTTATACTAAAATAACTAATTGCAATAAAAAAGTTTTTTTTAACGAAACTACCCAATTCAATAGAGAAAAACGTTTCTCGTGTTTGAGTTGGGGAGTAGTGCCATTACAATATATTATAATGGGTAAAGAAAAGAAAGAAAGTTTTTATTTATAAAGTCAAAAATAAACAAAATGTATAAAGCATAGATAAAAAAGTATAGATAATGAAAATAGACTACAATAGCAGTTACTAAATTTGATACACAGTAAATGTAAATAAATTTAAGTGTAAGAATATATTTATTTACATTTAACATTTTTAAGAATAAAAGCAAAATAAAAATAATATTATTACATTTCGATTAATAAGTAGGTGGTATAAGTACATGGAGTTATTTTATTCATTTGGAGTAAACCAATATTAAAGGAGATGCATATGGATGCGACATTTTTTGCACAAACAATGACGCATGGAGGCTTCCTTGCAGAGTGTAGGCCGCAATAAAGAATATGGGTACCAAAATAGAAAACATAATTAACGTATTTAAATTATTAACTTTTTGTTTGTATCTATGACCAAAGGGCCAGAGTCACAAAAATCGACCCTAATGGCAGTTTTACACGACACCTTTTTTCAAAAAAAGGGACGTGTTATATTTTGGTAGTTGGTACCGTGAGAGACGTGTATGGCCGATTTTCGTACATTTTAAGATGGTGGACATTATTTGATATCTGCCACCTGTTATTGTAACTATATTACGTGAAAATGCTGCATTTTTATTCAGTTTCATATTAAAAATATTAGTAAAAAGACTACGATATATATTTATTACTGATTGTGAATGTGTATTATTGTTCGGTATTGTGAATTTCGCGTGTATGTTTGATGATTAACATTTTGTTTCTGCCATCTCTTGTTTTACGTGAAAATTTTGCATTTTATATTTAAGTTTGGTAATTATTCGGAATCGCTGGACACGGATTATCCGAAATATTTTTAAATAAAACCTTCTGATTTACCTCAATGACTATAAAAGGAATCTGACTATATTTAGGAAATTTTTAATTTTAATTTGTAATTACGTAAATCGAAAATTCACTTTCGTTGTATGGGATGACAGCTGCAATGAATTCTGTTGATGACATTTTCTTTTGTTGGTATTCCTGATATGAGTGGCTAGAATTTTAACCATTTAACCATTTTTTGGTTTGGGCATGTATAGCGAATGAGCTAAGAAAGGAGTGTAAGGAGAATATACGATGCAAATGTGAATGGTGGCAGAAATCGGGGACGGCAGAGGAAAACATGGCACGGCCAAGTGAATCAGATACTTGAGTCGGGCCATGTCAAGAGTCAGAACAATAGAAGAGTATGTATGATACGATGTATGAATGTGAATGAGGCAAGGAGTGTGTGCCAAGACCGAGTTGTTTGGCGGTCCGTCCTCTTTGCCTACCCCTGCGGAGAAACGGCGTGATGGTTAGTTAGTTAGTTACCTATGCAAATACTAGTAGGTACTATTTTCGCCAAACAAAGTACCACACGAAAATACGATAAATACGCCTCACCTCTAGTTTATTTATGCTATAATCTGATTGGTTTATTTATGTCATAATCTGATTGGTTTATTTATGCTATAATCTATGGCAATTTATGATGAGCACCAGTGTTGCCAACGAAGGCGATTTATCGCCATTTAGGCTACTCAGAACGAGAATCGGCGACGAAAAAATCTAAAAGGCGACTGGTCGCCTATTAGAGCGGGAGCACACAGAGAGCGTAAGAGTTCTGCGTTCTAGTGACCTTTGACCGCTCAAGAGTTCCAAAGCACACAAGCGGCGTTCAAATTCTCGCGTTCTAGTTTCGTTTGGGTCTTTGCATATGCAACATGTCACTAGAAAGTTCATCATCCGATTAAGAATTATTGCTGTTGTGGAGCTTAGCAGCTTCTAAAAAGAAAAGGAAGTATTGGGTGCACCCAATCAACACAACGCGAGAAGAACAAGGCGAATTTACTAGTATTTTTCAGGATTTACTTAAAGATGAACAACGATTCTATATTTATTTTCGAATGTCGAGTAATAGTTTTAATGAATTGTATAAAATTATACAACCCGATATCGAAAAACAAAATACTAACTGGAGGAACTGTGTTTCATCAAAAGAAAGGCTGGCTGTATTTTTAAACTATGTATTTATTTATTAAGGATAAGAAAAGACATTAGAATATTTAGAAATAATAATAAAATATACGAATAAATAACTAACATCACTTAAATCGTATATTAAACTCCTTTCCCTAACCAATTCAATTAAATTTTCCGTGTTTGTAACCTCAGACATCGCGGCGTTCTGGCGTTCTCTGCCTCGGCGGGAAAAGAACTCTTAGAACGCGACGTTCCGTTTTGACCGCCGCGGTCTGACCATGGTCTGACTGCCCGCTGTGTGCGTTGTTGTTATAGTATCAGTACATTCTAATGAACGCCGAACGCGGAACTCGGAACTCCTGACCGCTCTCTGTGTGCTCCCGCTCTTAGGATACTTCAGAGACAAGTTATTTAAATCAGCCAAATCACAAATAATTAAAAAAAAAAAACAAAACATAACATAGTATAATATTTTTTGCATCCGAAAAAATGTGAAGAATTTTTCGAAATGCAATTCCGTAGCTACCCCCCCCATGGATTTCGAATAATAAAAGGGGTAATCAAGCTCACGTAGAATATTTGTGGAGAATATGTGGGCAGAATTTATGCGAGTTCATTAGAATTACTGCAACTGAAATTCGGCTACATTAGGCCACTTAATGTTTGAAAAACGGCGACATTAGGCCAAGATCCGTTGGCAACACTGATAAGCACATGTTTATTTACGCTCCATAAGTTGATAATTTTGCCATTTGCAATTTTGTGTTTCATTTATTCTGTCTAGAAACATTAGAAACAATCGATTTTCGCGTCATGTGCGATCTGGATTCCGAAACAGTTTGCTCAATCGCGAATCAAGAGCCCGAGAGTGTTGACAATCTCCCGATGCACAGGTAAATACTGAAATAAAATAGGTAGCAGTTAAATGTAACATTTTTGTTTTATTTTTTTATTGTAAAGGATAATTTTCAGGTAAATATTTCTTCTTTCTATGGCTTGGAGAGTTGTCAATCTTGTTTGTTTTCATTCCGCGCATATTCCGCGTCTCGCAGCTCTTGTGATCCGCTGTATAATAATAGTATAAGTAAACTTTTCGATCGATGTGATGCGAGTTATACGGATCTGATGTGTTATGTGTGCGGTGTTATTATTTCTGCACCTGACATTACGTGAGTGAATTCCGCTTCTCCGGCGACTATCTACCCTCGAAACCCCGGTTCGCCTCCGTGCCGTGCCGTCCACCATCACCTTCTCCCGTCCCATCGTCGTCGATTATTTACCGTTAAATAATAATAATCATGGTGTTATATCTTCGCGCGCGCGAAACAATCCGAACAAAAATGGCGTGTCATTGTCCGAACCTCCGCTTTGGCTTTTCATATTAGTCCAAGCGATGACCGTAAAAATCCCATCCCATAGGCCACATGAACCAAAATAGTACTGGGCTTTAACCCCAAATAAGATTAGTTAAAAAAAACGCATTCATCCAGATTTCGGCCCGGGAGGAATCCTGGAAAGCGACGATTCGCACTGTGGTTAGTTGGTTTGTTAAGTGATCTACTGAAATTGTTTAAAAAGCAATTTTTGCATTTCGGTGGATCTTGTTTTTTGGGCATTCTTGAAATGTATCTAAAGCAGGGTACTCACCTAACCGTGTAACATGTAACGTATCTGATACTGTATCAAGTGAGTACGTAGGCGCGAGCCTACTGCGAGCCGCTCGCGGGTGGAGCGCAGTAGGCTCGCAGCGACCCGTCGACGGCGGTTTCACTGCGAGCACACTGCGAGCACTAAAGGCGGATCCGGGAGCTCGTAGCTGGATACGCGGTTACCGTGGACGAGCCGTACCCACTTGCAGATTGATACAGTATCAGATACGTTACATGCTACACTCTTAGTGAGTACCCTGCTTAAGATGTCTAAACAAAACAAAAGAACCATCTTGCTCAACCAGTTTGGTTAAATTTAAGGCAATGCTTTGTGCAGCTGGACTGCAGTCTTCTACCTTTACTTTATTATATCCAAGATTATCAGTGTATTTGTTCTTTTCTCATTGTCCCACTAGGTAGTTTCCACTATGACGTTAGAAAATTCAGTTGTTTTCCTCTTTATTATTTTTTTTACCTCCATCCTGTTGGCAGCGTCCATTTCGTGAGCATTTTTTATATCTTCATTTTGTGCTATTATTTGCCATTTCATTTTCAACTCCTTTAAAAATAATTCACAGTTTTTTTTTTTCTTACGTCTTCTGCTGTTATGTGGATGATATTTGTTTTCTTATTTATTTCCATTTATTGTGGCGAAGGGACTGACATAACTGACTCTGAATGTCTCGGGGGCTGTAGTAACGACACTACTTCAAGATTATTTAAATAAAGGACATAATATTTTTATTGATAATTGGTACAGTAGCCCTCAACTATATGATTTTCTCCATACGAACAAAACCAATGCATGTGGTACGGTGCGGAAGACACGAAAAGGCATGGCAAAATTTAATAAACTTAAAAAGGGTGAAATGAAAGCACAACATCGTGGACCTCTGTTGGCTTTAAAGTGGTGCGGTAAAAGAGAAGTTCACATGCTAACAACCTTACATGACGACTCCATGGACATGACGGGAAAAGTTGATTGGAAAACTCGTCAACCAATTATGAAACCCAAGTGCGTTCTAGACTATAATAAGTGTATGGGTTCTGTTGACAAAGTGGACTTGATGTTAAGTAGTATTAATTGCCTGCGAAAAACAATTAAGTGGTATAAAAAAGTGGCCTTCCATATTGTTGATCTATATTTATTGAACTCTCATATAGCTTTTAAATCAATTACAAATAAAAATGTTAGTTTAGCAGATTTCCAATTAGCCGTAATACGACAATTGTTGCAAAAATATCATAAAACTTCCCAATCTGAGTCTCATTCTCGCTCTTCACACGATTTACCTCTTCATTAGTCTAAATGATTTTCGTCAGTCGCTATACAAATAATATTTTTTTCTATTATTAATCTCAATTCTCCTTCGAATCCTTGTTGACTTGACATTTTGCATATTTATGTATTTGTTCTCTCCTTCCATCATCATTCAGCACTTTTTATTAATTTGGTAAAATTATAATATGTTTGAATATTGATCAGATTGTCATCATGCGAAGTGTGCAACGCCACGGATGCCAAATATACCTGTCCCAAGTGTGAAGTCAAGACATGCAGTTTGAATTGTGTAAATATACACAAAAAGGAACTCCAATGTGATGGAATTCGAGATCGGACCAAATTTGTCAGCTTGAGGGATTTCTCCAGTACAGACTTGTACAGCGACTACGTGTTTCTTGAAGAGTGCTCCCGATTCGTCTACGGCAAACAAAGGAATGTTGCCAAGCGTTATACACACATCGACAAGCCTCTGCCACACGTGAGTAATAATAATATTCATGATTTAACGCAAAAATAAACAATCTTTCAAACCATGATAATTAAATTCTGTGGGGGCAGGTGGTGCTTGTTTGATTTTTAAACAAATCTATGAGCTCACTTGAACTTCAAAACAAGAGGAAGGTCACTGTCTAAGTCTGATTTCTAAAAACTGTAAGGATGGCTTGTTTAGCAGAATTTGAACAATTCATCATGTTGACACAACTATTAATCTTCCTTTAATTACCTACAAGTACCTATCATTATCTGACTATACCCACGTTGTGTGTGTGCGTGCGTGCGTGCGTGCGTGCGTGCGTGCGTGCGTGCGTGCGTGAGTTTGTATGCACCTTTATTCGAGGACCTTCACAGGCCTTTAGACCCAGAATCCGAGGACTCACACGAATCCGAGGACGTCCTCGGATTCAAAATGCGAAAAACTGAATATGTACCTATAATCTATGCGTTCTGATTGGTCAACTGTCGAAATTTTGGGCCGATCGGAGAGAGTCCTCATTTTCGTGGCGAAAAATATCGTGTTTAATTTGGCTAGTGTTTCATTAGTACGGATGTGTGACCACCAGGGCGGCGCCGCGAATGCTGGAAATCACACACAGACCCTAAACCGAGGACTCTCTCAAAGTCCTCGGTTTCGTGTTAAAAGGTGCCGATTGCCGGAATGTGAACACCAGGAGGCGCTGCAAGCTCGAGTGTCAAGAAATCTCACCTACGCCCTAAACCGAGGACCCGTCGTTCGAAATTCCTACGTGCATGTGTATATAATAAGTATTGCACTATTAAGATTGTGCCGACAAGGAATTCAGTTTTTGACTGTTGAAACAAAATTCAATATTGCGTTTAGTTCGTATTGTGAACTATGTTCTGTAATACTGTTTAATTCGATGTACGGTATTGTAATATTTAATAAGTAATTAGGACACCTGATCAAGTATTTGATTAATCCGCGTCATATATTCTTCTTTCACTCCATTCTTCGTTAATCCGCTCTATGACCCTATTACCTACACCTCACAAAACGCCTCTGTCTGAATTAAGGACAAGGGAAGAATATCGCCACGAAGAATATTTGGATGGGTGATGTTATCAAGCGGGTTAAGGAGGAGCTGTAGGAAGGGTTTTATTAATGCGGATCTTGAAGAGTCGGAAAAAATTACCAAACGCAGAGTAACATTATCATCAAATAAAACATACAAAATCGTTAAAAAAAATTTATGGTTTTTTAGGTAGTCCGACAAAAAAATTAAGACAACAAAGTCGTTTATAATTAAAATTATTGAACCAATATAATAATGATTTAAAACAAATATATGCCAAGAATATTCTTATACATCATTTTAAACACAGAAAATCTCCCAATGAAACTCGGATACATGACACAAGAGCCTCAAAAAGGATATACGAGATGTTCCAAAATTCAAGACAAGTTTTGGCCAAAGAAACCACATATATCTGGCAACCAAACTCTAAAAAATCCTTCATCCAAGTTTGAAAAAGATAGAAAAGATAAATAAGTTTAAGGAAAAAATCAAAACATGAGTAGAAATTAATACAGACATACTATAGAATGTATTAAAAACATAAACCTGTTCAATAGGAGGCATCATTGCCTCGAAACCCGCACGGGTTTGTAACGCCATTCTCCTTCCAAACCGGTGTTCAATATGAGGCACGCGTCCTCCTACTGAACACGGGTTTGTAACGCCATTTCTCTTTACAAATCCGTGTTCAGTACGAGGCATGCGTCGTCCAATCGTTTATAATTACCATTCGCATTAATTGAGCACTACGGATCCGTGTTGGTTTCGAAAGATTTTTATTTTTTAACGCCCTAGTGGACTTTTACATGGAATTTTAGTAATTGTAAGAAAACAAGACAAATGGATATAATTAAATTTAGCGCAAATCAGTAAAATATCAATACGATGATTCAATATATAATACTGCTCTTAGCCTGAAATGATAAATAAAAGAAACTATTTATTTATTAATATAAACGCCATAATAGGCTTTAACATTAAAGTGATACATTGTATTATAAGTATGCAGTGGTACACAGAAGGGAAAAATTATATTAAGTATTAAGGACAAAATAAGAATGTGAGTACTTAGAAATATTATCGCTGAAATGATACAGTTGTTATTAGAAGTACACTGAGATAATGTTGAAAAAAAAATAAGACATAATATAAAACAAAGTATGTATGTATGGAAAATCTAGTATTTAGATACAGGATACAATTATTTAATGTGGGTTACATAAAAAAAGAAAAAATATGAAGTACTCATAAGGTAAAGAATGTTATAATAATATAGAACATTTTTTTTTGTGAGAGGTTTAAAATATTGCCGTTTTGTAATAAAATCCCAATAATAGAATATTTCTAAATATATCCGAAAACTAATAACCGTTTTGGAAAGGTTATGAAATGTCCTTTCAAATTTTATAATTCAAAATAAATATTTAATTTTAAAAATATAAGTATTTTGCATGACAGCATAAGGAAGTTTTAAAAATGACTCATCTTACGATTTTTGTAACTAAAATTACTGATAATGAAAAAAAAACGCATTCATATTGTGATAGACTAATGTATTATAAACGATATTCTCATCTCAGTTTTTGTGGTGCCATATAAAAAATAATCAATATAAAATGCTCAAAGCCTACATAATTATTTTTTAAAATAGCGTTTGGAAACTTATGATTCGTTTATGTTGGACTAATTATTTTGCGGTAAATTTGTAGATTTTTTTATAAAGCGTGATTTTTTCTCTTTTTAACACCGTTAAGATCATATCCTAACCATGAACCATGAAAGTAAGGGAGATACAACAATTTCTATGAGACATGAGATTAAAAATGTGTAAAAAAGGGGACTTGTTTTTAAGTAGAATAGATCAAAATTATTAACATCAAGTATATCTATTCATACATTCGCATGTTTATAATTGAGTATTGAGATTATTAAGAACTTTAAAATTTTATTTGTTTGAAATGTTTAATCAGGTATTGTTAAATCAAGGCTATCAGTTGTAATAATAATTTTGGATTAAAAATCATAATTTTGGAAAATCATAATTTTGAATAAATTATAACATAAAAAAGTAAGTGTGTGCTCACAATTTCTGCGTTATAAACCAATAAAACAGAATAAATAATAATTTTATTTACTCGTCAGGTATATAACATTATAATAGAGATTAAAAAAAATAAAATATGATGAGTTGTACCTATTAAAAACCAAGGATAGAAATAAAACTACATTCAAAGATGTATACGTTATGTGAGGTAATCTACGTAACTAGGTACCTACAAATAAAAACATAATAATATATATTTTTTAAATCAATATTTTTTGGCAGGAGGTTCATTATCATCAATATTTAATGCAATTTTGTGAATACGTTTTCTCTTGATCAATTAAGACTTGGCTGGTCGTCCTGATTGAATCCTTCCTGTAGCCGCATGATAGACCTTTTCTTTGCGGCGAGCGATCGATATAGGTTGTACATTAATTTTTCGAGATCTTTGCCGGCTATTTTTTTTTCACAATATATATATATATATGTAAAAAGAAAATATATATAAATTTTCTTTTTATAGTAATACCGCACAAGAGTCCCAACTGCTCCCGTCTGGAGCCAGTGAGACTATGGTATCCCCAATTGGAGTATGTTGTGAGGCTGAGGGTATTGGGGAGGGGAGGGAGATGGGGAAGAGGAAGATGGGGAAGTACCTGGCTATTCAGATCTGGTCACCAAACACGGCTAAAGCCATTTCAAGCAACGTTTCAATTCTGAATGGTGGTCTTACACCAGCGCGATACTGAGAGTATCTTCCACTCTGGAACGTGCCGCAAATATACTATATATTATTTAAATTAATTAATTGTGAAATAACACAAATTAATCAAATAAAATTTATTTGCGCACGCCGGGTTCGAACCCGCGATCTTCGGATCTGTAGTCAAAAGCGTATACCACTAGACCACGCCGGCATAAATGATAGTATACTCAAATTAAGCTTTGACAAATCACATCCAAACTTGGTGAGAATTTTTGTATGTTGAGCATTTGAATTCCTTTCCAAGATATTAGTAATTCTTTGCCACTGGGCTTGAATATTTCAGGCTAATAGCAGTATTATATATCAAATCATCGTATTAATATTTTAATAATTTACAAAAAAATTTATTGCATTCATTTGTCTTGTTTTCTTACAATTACAAAAGCCCACTAGGGCGTTAATAAATAATAAATACCTAATAAAAAAGGTTCCTAGATTTCCTATGCGTTTTATTGCCCATCCTTAATACATAACAATTTACACATACAAAAAATGTCTCGAAACAAACATGGATCCGTAGTGCTCAATTAATGCGCATGGTAATTATAAACGATTGGACAACGCATGCCTCGTATTGAACACGGATTTGGAAAAAGAAATGGCGTTACAAATCCGTATTCAGTAGGAGGACGCGTGCCTCGTATTGAACACGGGTTTGGAAGGAAAATGGCGTTACAAACCCGTGCGGGTTTCGAGGCAGTACTGCCTCCTATTGAACACGGAAAAGGAAATACGCCACCGGGCGCGCGGGTGGAGGGGTGCATTGCCTGTCGGGTGTCAGCCGTAATGATCTCTTACCAAATTCATATATTTAGATAGGCAATTCAATTTTATTTTGAACCTTTTTTTAAGTTTTGTGTAAATTTATATTTTAAATAAAATATTTAGCAATACGATGAGGCGTATACTTTTGTTGCCTGTTCACCGAACGAGCGAACGTTAGGACGAGCCGCGACGCTTCCAAGATACGTGTAAGAAATTCGTTCCACACTATTTCGAGGATCCAAGACCTCCAAAAACTATAGACCACTAAATCGAGGACCTTCCGAGATCCGTGTATTTTACGTATGTGTAATCCTGAATACGTGGACAGGCCTCGGATATGGGAAGTCCTCAGTTACCGGCTGTGTATTCCGGTTTTTTGAGGACCGTTTTCTAGGTGCTTACCGGGTGTATGATGAAACCGAATCGACAGCAACGATCACGATTAACTTAAGTATACGTATAAGTGTAGAATACATGTCTACTTTATATAATATAACAGGACCTCGAATTAGGGTAGCCAGTTGAAGTCCTCGAAATCGGGATTGGACAAACAAGTGTGCGTGCGTGCGTGCGTGCGTGCGTGCGTGCGTGCGTGCGTGCGTGCGTGCGTGCGTGCGTGCGTGCGTGCGTGCGTGCGTGCGTGCGTGCGTGTGTGCGTGTGTGTGTGATTTTACAACAGTAAAAGTGACTGTCAAACCAGTTTGATGATGGAGCCTGTTTGATGAACATCTCTTGTTATCAGTGCTGTTATTAGTATCGACTCAGGGTAGAAGGCCTGTGCAGTGAACATATTCGGTTCCCTCAGTGTGTTTCGTATCCAACCTGGATGTTATGGAAGCTTGTGTGTGAAATCATACCATCATCATCTTTGAAGAACATCAAAGGGTTAAGTCGGATTCCTTCCTTACTCCATGTTAACCATCTCCAATCATAGTTGTGTCAACTTCAAAGTTCAACATTAATATTTTACAGTCTACTCTTGATTCGCCTATTGCGATCACACATCAAATTTCAAAGTATATTTTAAGTTCAGTGAAAGTTCTACTCAAGTTCTGTGAAGCAACCAGTACATAATGATACAATAATATAACTTGAATATGACTTTCACAGAACCAGAAAATGAATGTTGAAATTTGATGAATTGTTTAAATTCTGCGGAACAACCCGTCTCTAAGGATGGGTTGTTTCATAGAATTTGGACAATTCATAAAATTTCAACATTCATTTTCGAGTTCTGTGGAAGTCCTATTCAAGTTCTGTTGTATCATTATAAGCCTATTAGCCCAACTAGCCAGTTGCCTGACAGAACTGAAATAGTAACAGAACTTGTTTTTTTTTTCACAGAACTTGAATATTAACTTTGAAATTTGAAGAATTGTTCAAATTCTTAAGTGTAAAGCCCCTCAGGGACATCAGCTCAGTACAGTACCTACTAATGAACATATTAACTGACTCATTTTAGTACACTTTTCTTACAGTAATGATGTTGAGTGTTTTTATACATATAAGTTTCTTGCGCCAACTGATTCTATTTTCCAGTAACTAGCAATGATATGTGGAAGAATTTTTTTGTTTGATTTTGAAGAAAAAAAAAAGACGAGAAATCTATATATTTACAATACTTTAGGTCAATTTCACCGCCAACAACTAGGGCTGTTTTAGAAACAATCTTGTTTCAGAAACAGTACCCAATACTAAATCTTTAGGTCAATTTCACCGCCAATAACTAGGGCTGTTTTAGAAACTGTCTTGTTTCAGAAACAGTACCCAATACTAAATCTTTAGGTCAATTTCACCGCCAACAACTAGGGCTGTTTTAGAAACCGTCTTGTTTCAGAAACAGTACCCAATACTAAATCTTTAGGTCAATTTCACCGCCAACAACTAGGGCTGTTTTAGAAACCGTCTTGTTTCAGAAACAGTACCCAATACTAAATCTTTAGGTCAATTTCACCGCCAACAACTAGGGCTGTTTTAGAAACAGTCTTGTTTCAGAAACAGTACCCAATACTAAATCTTTAGGTCAATTTCACCGCCAACAACTAGGGCTGTTTTAGAAACAGTCTTGTTTCAGAAACAGTACCCAATACTAAATCTTTAGGTCAATTTCACCGCCAACAACTAGGGCTGTTTTAGAAACCGTCTTGTTTCAGAAACAGTACCCAATACTAAATCTTTAGGTCAATTTCACCGCCAACAACTAGGGCTGTTTTAGAAACAGTCTTGTTTCAGAAACAGTACCCAATACTAAATCTTTGGGTATTCATTAACAACTTACCTTTTTAAGAACTTACAACTTACCATACCCTTCAATTAAATATACCATTCCTGAGAGAAAGTCCAATTATATCCAATTATGTCCTAAATCCTGTATCTAACTAACTGTATCTATGTAAATTAAGTGTTAATCTCAAGTGACCTACCAGGTAAGTATGGTACTGTAAGTGTAAATTATCTCCATATATAGTTAGTAGGTCATTTATTTATTGTTTTCAAGTTTAATTTGTAGAACTCCATTATATATATTTTTTTAATTTCTTCAATATACTCAATAATATTATTATTCAATTTATAAAAACAGTTTATTTATAAACAAGTTCTGCTATGTAATTATTATTACGTGTGACAGCTGTTTCGCCCTCAACGTATTATCAAACTGTGGCATTACCACTTACAAACAATGTAAATATCGATATAAATACATCGTCCGTAAGTGGTAATGCCATAGTTTGATAATGCCATCAGAGGGCGAAACAGCTGTCACACGTAATAATAATTACCCAGCAGAACTTGTTTATAAATAAACTGTTTTTATAAATTGAATAATAATATTATTGAGTATTTAAATTAGTAGATCATTGTAGAAGTGTATTATATATTTGTACAGCGCCCTTGAGGTGATTTTGCACAAAAACGGCGCTGTATAAATCATCCAAATATTATTATTATTATTAATAATATGTGGATTGGTCAGCCATGTTGGAATAGAGATGGGGTCGCATTGAAACTCGAGTGGTAACGGTGACAGTTGGACATTAAATGAATTATACGCACGTTTTCTAAGGGTTTTAAATTCAAGAATTATTGTCACTTTTAAAAATTACTTATAGTAAGACATATAATGCTATTAATAATACTGATGTAGCTTTTTGTGTTGCATTAATTGACTAGGATTGTAGTTATTTCGTCGATTGAAGGCCAGTATAATAATAATATTAAATGTTTTTTAATGTGTTCTTCTTGTATTGTATTTACTATGCTTATATAATGCACTTGCATAATGTGGCTTGACTAGATAATCATTTTTGGAAAAATGTGTTAAAGGGTTTTTTATTTTATTTTATTTTTTTTTAAGTCGGAGGCGGTTTACTTACGTTCCCCGCGAGCACTTAGGCCATAGGCCCATTGTACTATCTCCCATTTTACCTCATTCCCTTGCCAGTAACCCGGTCCCTTTTATGAAGTTCACCAGGGCTGTCATTGGATATGTGGCGATGTCTTCTGGTTCCACACTGTGTCTTCCCAGGTATCTGAGCCGTATTCCCAGCAGAGCGGGACATTGGCACCATAGGTGAATTGGAGTCTCTTCCTCCTCTTCACATTTCCTACAGATGTTGGTGTTTTCCACTCCCAACAGTTGCATGTGTCTCCTGAGATGGCAGTGTCCCGTTAATAGTCCTACCAGTTCCCTCAGTGAGTTTCTGTCCATATCGAGTAGTTGCCTGGTTCGGTTAGGGTCCGGTCCCTTTATGAGTACTTTAGATTGCCTCATTCCGGGTGCCTTCTTCCATTCCTTCCAGTGTTGGGATTTGACCCACCTCTTGATATGTAGTTTGGTGTGGCAAGCTGCTACTCCTACGGCCGGCTCGGATCCCGCAAGTGGTGCTTTCGCCCCTTTCCTTGCTAGTTCGTCAGCCCGCTCGTTGCCCTCAATACCTTTATGTCTTGGTACCCAGAGCAGGGTTACTTTATTGATGGTCGCCAGTTCTATTAGGATAGTCCTGCATTCCATCACCAGTCTGGAGTCGCATCGGTTACTTTCCAGTGCCATTAAGGCCGCCTGGCTATCCGAACATATGTTTATGTTCTTATTTCTGTACCCGATACTCATATTCTCCTGTGCGCAGGCTAAGATGGCTTTCATCTCAGCTTGAAACACAGTGCAGTGCATTCCTAGAGGTATACTGAGTTCCCTCTTAGATCCCTGTAGACAGACCCCGGCCCCTGTTCCTTCCTCCATCTTGGACCCGTCTGTGAACCAGATTAGTTCCTGTTTGGAGTTTGGACCTGGGACTGAGTCCCATTCCTCCCTTGTGGGGTACGTCGCTTTAAACAACTGTCCGAAGAAGTATTCGGCTTGCTTGCCGTCCTGCTTCATCCCAGCCGTCGGACTAATAGCCCTCAGTCTTATTCCTATCTCCGTGTGACTGTTTTAAAGGGTTTAGTTTTTCCTGTGGGGAAGACTTCCCAGGCATAAAGTCAGAATTTTTTTTTGTTTTTTTTTCTTCATTTTTTGTAACAAACAGAAATAATGATATCCTCACTGGGATCTCCCGCACTGAGAATTTAATTTACATTTAATTAGAATGTGGTAGTTTTGATAATATGAAGAATATATAACTAACTAACTAACCATCACGCCGTTTCTCCGCAGGGGTAGGCAGAGAGGACGGACCGCCAAACAACTCGGTCTTGGCACACACTCCTTGCCTCATTCACATTCATACATCGTCTCATACATACTCTTCTATTGTTCTGACTCTTTACATGGCCCGACTCAAGTATCTGATTCACTTGGTCGTGCCATGACTTCCTCGGGCGTCCCCGACTTCTGCTACCATTCACATTTGCATCATATATTCTCCTTACACTCCTTTCTTCGCTCATTCGCTCTACATGCCCAAACCATCTAAGCGTCCCTTTCTTGATCTTACTCATTACGCTTACATCAGCCTTGCACTCTTTGCGGATCTCCACATTCCTCAGGGATCTCATTTCAACAGCATTCAATCTACTTTCATCCTTTCTTTGCCAGTTCCATGCCTCACTTTTATACATCAGGGTAGGTACCAGCACTCCATTGTGGACTGCTAACTTCGCCTTTTTGGACAATTTTTTCTTCATTAATAGAGTTACCTGCACTTACTCTTCTTTCAATATCTCTGTCAGCCTTCCCATCTCTCGTAAACATGCTTCCTAAATACACAAATTCATCCACCTGCTCCAAGTATTCCTCATTCACAGCTATATTGCACACTGTTTTCGTACTCTCTCTTTCAAATACCATATTTTTTTTTTTTTATTTTTTTTTTTTTTTAAATTTTTTTTAAATTTTTTTTTTTTTATGTGACACCTCACAAGAGTGTCCCTGCCTGTGGAGTGCACAGACAGGGGAACTATGTCACCACCCGGTTGGGCGGCGTTGTGAGGCGGAGTAAGGTAGGGGCTGTAGGAAGGGATTTGTTAATGCGGGCCTTGAAGAGGCTCGGATTATAGGAGGGAGGAAAAACAGATGTCGGTAGCTCGTTCCACATACGAGCCGACTTACACAAAAACGAGTCGTAAAAACGGCCCGTTCTCATGAACCATTACTTTAGACTTACTTACATTCATCATTAACTTATTCTTCATGCATACTTCGTTCATCCTAGACACGGGAGACTGCAGATCGATCATCCATAAAAGATTATATGCTTAGTAGCAATTTTGTGATTTATTGACTAACAAACTAACTATTCGTCACGCCGTCACACAACTCTGTATTGGTATACATTGTTCGCTTCAAGCACATTCATGCATATTATATTTCACAATTAAATTACAAAATGGTATATGGCAAATAAATGTATCTTTCATAGTCTTCACAAAACAGTTGTACACCAATACAATGTAAATGATAAATGGCTAAAAAAATCGGTTGTACATGAGTGAAATGTGAAATACTCCCTAGTGAAATTATTCATGATCCATGAACTCAAATTTACTTTGAATTTAATTGTCATATTCAAAATTGAAACTGCTTGTGTGAAGTAGATTTCAGGTAAGCGTGTAATGGGTACAGCTTTGCTTAAATTCAAATACGGTATTGTCTTTACTTTAAAAGTTGTTATAAAAACATAAGATTGTTCATTTTAATAGTAGATTTATTTTTTAAAGTCTTTAGAAATTAATATTATTTCACAATGTTCCAAAATAAAACCGGTGACTGATTTTTGTGCTTCGAATTTCGAAGATGATCCGCCCCATCACTAATTAAACAGCTGACCAGAGCTAAATGGCCAACGTTTCGTTATCATTCGTAAAAATTAAAAATGAAAAAGTTTTACCTTACAATAAAACTTATATTATGTACTTAGCTTTATTTAAAACCTATAAAGTGAGATAAACATTACCATTTTGCAGCCAAATCGACGTTTCTTACCAATTTCGTGTGTAATTCTTAGTTTAAATCTCCCGCCAATGTCACCTGCTAGTTCCAAATGCATCCTTGAGGCGGCGCCAGTAGTGGGACGCCACTAGTGACGCTATAATTTCAAGCTTCATTAGATCTCATCAGGCAGCCCTTGCCTAGGTTTTAAATAAAGCTAAGTACATAATATAAGTTTTATTGTAAGGTAAAACTTTTTCATTATGTAGCATAGGCTTTATTTAAAACCTATAAAGTGAGATATTGTTTGTTATCGCCTGGTGACATTATGCTAATGTGAATCAAATATAATATTTAAATTTATTTGCTAAAAAGAAAATAGGGGCAAGATTTCCAGAAATCAGCTAACCAGTTACAGAGGTTGAAAAAGGTCAGCAACAGATGGGTCGGTGTTGACTCGGCCAGCCGATTCTGCAATTTCCCTTCTATAGAACTTGGCAAAGGTATTGGGACTTCTCCAGTTACCACGCGACAGTATATCGTCCAGCTTATATTTCTGCAGCCAGTTCAGAGATGCCACTGCTGAACGGATGCTGCCAGGTGGATCCTCTACACCAGCATCCCTGAGGACTGCCCTAATCCAACCTGCAATTACTGCCCTGGAGGCCGCTTTCACTGTCCCACAAGTTGTAATAAATAGGCTAGGTAGTATTGCCTGCGCTCTCCGTTCCTTAGACAGTTCTATGACCTTCTCCGTCCAATAGACAGGGTCTATGTTCCTAGACTCCGAGCGAGCCAGTCTCCACCCTGATTGTTGCCAGTCTGCCGAATCTGTCTTGCCACCAAACACTGGCCAAATGGAGATGCCTTCACTGTCCACTGACAATCTTTCAGCTGTGCAATGGAGCAATGTGAGATCGTGGACTCGGCGCCCTGATGCCAAAAGCAGGATGGTGGCTGCTCTCCTTGATGCTTCAAAGAGAGTAATATGTTGAGGCAAATTCTTCTCCAGCCATGATGATACAACCCTCGGGTCCCAAATGGGGGGTTTCGAAGGCCTTAGTCTAGCTAAAGATATCCCTTTTAATATCTTCTTCACTATCGGATTGGAGCTCAGCTCTCTATTGTCTTCGGGAGAGCCTAAGGTACACACCACTGACTTGTGAACTAAAATGGTACTCAGCGATAGCTTTTCTCTGATGTGTAGATCGGCTAGGAACCTGGCTAAGTCTTCAGCTTTGGGACGCGTGGCATCAAGCTGATTCTCTGACGCCCAGCGCTGCCACCTCCGCCATGCCGGAGCATAAGTGCGAAGGGTAGAACTTCTCCACCCGGATCTAAGAAGTTCCTTCTGCTGACTTGACCATCTTGTTAGGTTTTTGTCCCACCCCCACAAAGCCAAATCTCCAGAGTGAAGGACTCTACTTGAGGAGGGGGTTTGTTGGTCCTGGTGTCTATCAGTGCTTCTCCTAGATTGTGAATCGTAAGAGGTGGACCCAAGGCCCGACACTTCAGATCCGCTCTCCAAAATGCCCTTTCCCAACGAGGAGCCACTACCAAGTATAATCCCCTTGCTCTGTTCAGGTGGCAAAGAACCCTCGGCATGAGGCACGGGGGAGGGAAGATCCAAGCCAGCTGATAGTCCCAGTCCCTGCTCCAAGCATTGTGGTAGTCTGCCTCGTCGTCCTGAAAATCAAGAGAAACATACCTTTGAACCACATGCGCTGTCCTAGAGCCAAATAGGTCTATTTCGGGTCGTCCCCATTTCCTGAATGCTACCTCTGTGAACGAGGGTAGCAAGTGCCATTCGGGTATAGCACGATGACGAGATAGACAGTCCGCTACTTCATTGAAACGACCGGGTAAGTATTGTGCTGTCATGGAGACACAGTGTTTATCCAAAACATCTAGCACTAGTCGAGTACAGCTCAGGAGTTGAGTTGATCTGGTACCACCCTCCTTGCGGAGATAAGATACGACAGACCTGTTATCCGACTGGATCAGAAGACCCGAGCCAGATAGCTCAAGCACGTGAGGAGACAAGGCAGCCAACACGGCGAGCATCTCCTTTACATTGGAGTGAAGATTCAGCTGGTGATCAGCCCACACACCGCTGAGAAGCTTTTCGTCCAGCTGGGCACCCCAACCCTGATCAGAGGCATCGGTTGTTAGGTAATGCTCAAACAGCGGCAGATGTATAGGTGACGTCAGGGTGAGCGATCGAACCCACTATCTCAATTCCCGAGCGGTAGCTGCCGGAATTGGTGATGACTCCCAAGGGTGGTAGTGTCTGAGTCCTAAGCACCCTTTCTGTATGTGCCGGCTGTTGAGCCTGCCTCTTGGAACTGCAAAACTAGCAAAGTTTAAAGAGCCCAAGAGGCTGCGCCCCTTATCTAGTGACCACCTACCTGTCTGAATAAAACCCTTTAACAAATAAGATAGGGCTGAAACCTTGTTCTGAGGGAGAGACTTTTCATTAGTTAGAGTATTCCAGCTGATACCAAGAAATTGAACTTGTTGTGATGGTTCTAATATTGACTTATCAAATTGTATATGCCATCCCAAGCCTTGCAAAAACTCCACCATTTCAATAGCCTGCTGTTTTAAAGTAGGCAGGCATTGGTTTACTAATAAAAAATCATCCAGATACACTAGAATTCTCATCCCTCTCTTCCGCAGTTCCTGCGCTACCCAGTTAGTGAAGGTTGCGAATGCCTTAGGTGCGGTGGCCAAGCCAAAGGGGAGGGATGTCATCTGCAAGAGTTCATTCCTATAGATAAGTCTAAGGAAACATCTATGCTGCTCACTCACAGGTACATGAAAGTAAGCATGTGTGAGGTCCACTTTAACCATCCAGTCATTCGGTTGTAGAAAAGTAGGAACTCGATAAACGTTTACCAGACGAAATTTACTGACAGTCAGAAAATTGTTTAAATACTTTAAGTTAAAGACCGGCCTCTTTGAGCCATCTGATTTGGGGACCAGAAACATGTTAGAAATAAATGAGGGAGTGGCAGGTGCCGACTCTAAAACCTTAAGGGCTTTGAGTTTTTCTATTTGTTCTGTCATTGCCACAGAAGTCTTAGTGGCGAAAGGGGAGTTAAATAAATCAATATTATTATTTAGTGGAGGTTTTGATGAAAATGGAATTCGGTAGCCATCTAACATCTTAAGGATGATAGTAGGGGCGCCAAGGTTCCTCCACTTACCTGCGAATGAGCGCAACTGACCCCCTTGAAAAGAGGGCCCACTGTTAAAACCTCTTACGGTCTGGCTTCCCTGCTCTTTCCTTGGGCCGGAACCTACCTCGGGGAGGGAAAGCTTTAGCGGCTCTACGGGCTGGTTCCGGACCTCGACTCTCAGGGTGCTCCCTTCTCGCGATGGTTCTTCCCTGCTGTACTCTAGGACGAAAGGGCTGCGAGCTCTGCACAGTCACAGGTTTAACGGGTGGAGCTGGTCGCGAAGTGCTAGGCTGAGGAGCGAGGCACTTCTTCACTCCCCCCAACTTATCCAGCTGGGCCGACAGGAGGTTCGGGTCAAAGAGATATTCCGATGTGGGCGGAATCTTCCGTAAGGCATCTCGGACGTATCCGTCACTGATGCCTCGCAATGCCCCCTCTCGTCGATACTCAATGTGGCTAGCCCGTTTTCCGCAGACCATCTGCATGATGTCTTTGGACACCTTCTGGGACTCAGACCCCGCCGCGAAGAGAGACTGCACCTTCTCGAAGAGAGTGGAAGTGCTCAGCTTCGTGCCTGGTTCCGCACTCCAGTTGACCAGCTCCTGCAAGGAGGCCTTCAGGAGATCAGCCTGCAGGGAAAGAGCATTGGTCAGGGAGCCGCAGAAGGAGTCCGTTGACGTACTGGCCGATTCCTCCTGAGCTAGGCGCTTCAATTCAGGGTTCAATGCCAACATTGAGAAGAGAGGGGTTGCGGCATACGACTTCTGGATCTCGAGGTAGCGGACATTGTTCCAGTTGGCCGTCCCCAGATGCTGAAGGAGCTCCACTTTTTTCACCCTCCCTGGGTCGGCCGATGGTATCTTCGGCTGCTTTAGGTCAGTTGTCCACTCCCCGAGATCCAAGTCACGAGACGGCTTATTCGGATGGACGAGTCCCATTCCCAAATCTCCTGCCAATTCCTCCCGAAGCGACGCAGGGGTGTCCAGGGAGATGCTGTCCTCGTCATCGTCATCCGAGGCGCCACGGACGGGAGCCTCCGAACGCTTTTCCAGCAGCAGACGCAACATTTCCTGCATCTGGGACATCTGCTGCGTTAATACGTCAATTCGCGGGTCGGCGGGAGCTAATTCACAAACCCTCTGCCTCTTGGCTTTGCCTTCGCCGTAGACCCTCGGACGCTTCCCCCGCGTGTCCGTGTGAATCACCTTCATGACTTCCGCCCTCGAAAATTCGGCTTCCCCGCTCTCGGAACGTTCGGAATCCGACATAATCACGAAAATACAAAAAACACTAAACAAAAACACACGAAACTCTATAAATCGCAATTTTACGGAGTTCGAACAGTCACACTGTTAATAACCTCGAAAAAAATATGTAAATTTTGCGCAAATACTGAAAAACAGGTTATTTTACGGTATTTGATGTTTGTAAACAAACCAAACGTGTTTGACCTTCGCAAAATAAATGCTAATGAAGCTTGAAATTATAGCGTCACTAGTGGCGTCCCACTACTGGCGCCGCCTCAAGGATGCATTTGGAACTAGCAGGTGACATTGGCGGGAGATTTAAACTAAGAATTACACACGAAATTGGTAAGAAACGTCGATTTGGCTGCAAAATGGTAATGTTTATCTCACTTTATAGGTTTTAAATAAAGCCTATGCTACATAATAACTTGTTTTTCATGAATGATTAATAATAAATACTTTCACGATATTCACATAAATATAAATCAAACACTGCAAATTCAATGCGAAAACACTCTTTGAAAGACATTCACTTTTAACATACTATTATTGTACGATTAAATCATCAAAAGCAACCAAAACGAACACACACAAGTCGTTAATATATTTATTTATTATTCTTTATTTTGGCTTTCACCCATTAGGGGTGATCTTGGCCATATACAAAAATAAGTGTAGGTATATTCATATGTATATATTCTAAAATGAGGGCCTCAATACGGGCTAGGGGCTAGCGTTATGAGGCAGGTAATGACGAACCTCAACTTTTGTTACATATTGTTATTTTCTATTTTTATTAATTTGTAAACAAATGTATACTATGCACAATTAACATGTATACTCGGTTATGATTTCTTACAATAAAGATATTAAATAATGGAGCAACATTAATAATCGGGTACGTTTATCCCCTCGTTCCATTGGAGTGGAGGACCCTCGAAAAGGCGTATCCAGAGGGCCTTGCATGACCATATGCGGACCATGTTGGGTTTCATGGTCACCTCGTATAGCCTCTCACAAGATAACATTGTAATACCTTTATCCCCTCGTTCCATTGGAGTGGAGGACCCTCGAAAAGGCATATCCAGAGGTCCTTGCATGACCATATGCGGACCATGTTGGGTTTCATGGTCACCTCGTATAGCCTCTCACAAGATAACATTGTAATACCTTTATCCCCTCGTTCCATTGGAGTGGAGGACCCTCAAAAAGGCGTATCCAGAGGGCCTTGCATGACCATATGCGGACCATGTTGGGTTTCATGGTCACCTCGTATAGCCTCTCACAAGATAACATTGTAATACCTTTATCCCCTCGTTCCATTGGAGTGGAGGACCCTCGAAAAGGCGTATCCAGAGGGCCTTGCATGACCATATGCGGACCATGTTGGGTTTCATGGTCACCTCGTATAGCCTCTCACAAGATAACATTGTAATACCTTTATCCCCTCGTTCCATTTGGAGTGGAGGACCCTCGAAAAGGCGTATCCAGAGGTCCTTGCATGACCATATGCGGACCATGTTGGGTTTCATGGTCACCTCGTATAGCCTCTCACAAGATAACATTGTAATACCTTTATCCCCTCGTTCCATTGGAGTGGAGGACCCTCGAAAAGGCGTATCCAGAGGGCCTTGCATGACCATATGCGGACCATGTTGGGTTTCATGGTCACTTCGTATAGCCTCTCACAAGATAACATTGTAATACCTTTTTGTATTTTTCAGTACCTAAACAGATTGAAACGGGCCGCTCGGGAGCGAGGAACTGTGTTGCTGTTCCTTCCGGAACATTTCGTTTGCCGGAAGAACAACACTAGCCGCATAGCCAAGGGTCAGCAGATATTGTGGAGAGTCGACTGGCTGTTTGCAGACTACCTACTACCAAACAAGTAGGTCTAAACTCAATGCCTTTCCATCCGCCAAATACTTAAAGCAGTTAAGATTACAAAGACAATATCAAATGAATATGTAATAGGTGACATTATGTAGCATAGGCTTTATTTAATTAAAACCTATAAAGTGAGATAAACATTACCATTTTGCAGCCAAATCGACCAGTTTCTTACCAAGTTCGTGTGTAATTCTTAGTTTAAATTTCCCGCCAATGTCACCTGGCACTCCCAAATGCATCTGTCAGGCGCCCTTGCCCATTAAATAAATTATTTTCATCAGTTGAAATACCAGAGTTTGAACTTAACTTACTTTGTGCATGACCTAAGTGTTACGCTTTAACCTTTTTCAGGGGTGGTCCATTGGCGGAGACGACGGTGCTTGGACGGGTGCTCCAGGAACGACTGGAGGAAAAGGACCCCCGGCTGGATTGCTACCGGGCTGCAGGGGTGCCAAATGTTAGATTATTTCTTAAAGGTAATAATATATGTATTATTAGTGAGCAGGCAGCCGTCTGTTGATGCGCTCATGTCTATTTTCACAATAAGCCGATCCTTTCCTCTCTCCAAATGAGAATCCAATCTTGAGCTTTAAATTGATTTATATTTGTGGCATCGATGACATGTTGTGGAAGTTTGTGCCTTGCTTCCACCACTCTGTTTGCAAGGAAGTGATCCTAGGATTGGATACAAAATTTGTATTGTTAATTTTTTTGTATCCACAGATTTATATTTGTGTTGGTGGTGAAAAAATTTCTTGAATACAGGACAATTATAACGTCCAGATAAAATTTTGAAAGTCTCAATCAAAACTTCCCCTTTCTTCTTTCTTTTAACACTATATGGTCGGGCATTTTCCCGCCAAATCACAGCGTAGCGCGGATGTTTTTTTAAATTTTAGCACCAAAATTAGACTTTCCGCAAAATATTCATATCTTATGATCTATTTGATATTTTTCGATGAAACTTTCAGTGTTTTACTTTAAAAAGATGTCTCTATTTATTTACTTAGCAATGTATGTGTAATTCCTTTTTTTATGAACAAAAACATTCTATTTTCTTGGGAATCATAGAAAAAACAGTATTTCACAATCGAAATAACTTTATTCATACAAAATTACAACATTGACGAAAAACGAGTAAAATCGTCTCCCGCGTCTTACTGTAAAAAGGCAAATGACAAGTTTTCTCGTTTCCCGAAAAGAATGTGTTAATATTGGTAATTTTAGTTCCTTTATTTGATTCCATATTATTTGTAACATGTCCGGTGTTAGATCAAGGGAGTTTCAGATTGATAAAAATCAACACCATTTATTGTTTCACATTGAAGGCAACATTAACCACTCTCAATCAAAAAATGTGATTCAGTCGCATCTTGGAATTGAAACCAGAACCTCTGCCTTGCCGGGGCATTGTTCTAACCACTGAGCTAATTCAACCATACCAATTTCCATCATACCAATTTCCATCATTTTTAACTGTATCATACTTCGATTGAGAACTACCAACATTATCTTCATTTTGTTAACGCAAATCGCAGATGCCACCGAATCTTTTTCTCTTTCACATTTTGTTAATATTTGAATGGTTAATAATATTGTCTTTAATGGTTAAATATTACAGTTTGACATTTTACTCAATAAGTTATTTTATATGTATTTATCGTTTTCCCTGTGTTAAAATAGAATTAATTGACCATACGCTGTATTTATTTTGTTTAGCTGAGCGCATCCCAGGCTGCTGCGGTAAATATTACGAGCTGGACCCGGAGATGAGCATCCAGCAGAACCTGACAGGCAAGTGCCTTGTGGAGTACCCAACGGTGCACGTCCTGCTGAAGGACCATGCGTATGCCCTGGACCTTGTCAACTCGGGTGAGTTTAATACAATAGAAACAATGGAGATGGGCCATGAATCATTATAAGTATGAAACATCGTTCACCAATTCCACTGCAAATCACATCTACGCATAACGGCGGCCCACCAGCCTTTCTCCCTACACACTAAATGCACAACTTTCATAGTTTGGTCATAGCTCGGCAGCAGTTGGCGCGTTTCCATGCGTATCTCCCTGTGCTTCTATTATCTGCGGTAGCAATACAATTTTTATTAAATTCTAAAATTCTCTTATTAAACTATGACATATGTATTACACAGATGATTATCGGAAACTGAATATGAATAGATGGAGATTGTAGTTTTTTTTTTTAATATTTTTTTTATATCAATAAAACGGAGACGATTTACAGTTTCCGTGAGCACTATCTCCCTAATTTTTTATCCTAATATTCCTTCTGTAGTGCCCTCTCCTATCGGAGATTGGTTGGTTGGCTGTCAATCTAGGAGACTAGTACGAACAAATAATACTAGTGTATTCTAATTGTATAACTTCTACAGATGATGAATTGGATAATAAGGATGAGCTGATCTGCCACACCTCGGATCCTCCTCTCAAGAGAAGTCACACGGAAGAAGAGGGTGCTGTGGACACTAAGAGACACAAGGAGTTGATGACGGTGCGGGTGGCGCGCGAGGAGCGCTACAAGATCCAGCAGCAGGTGGAGCAAGAGCTGAAGCAAAAGCCTCGGAACCTGCTCTTCGTCACTGGCTACTCATCAGATGAGCTCTCTGGTGAAGAAGACAACACCTCAAACTAAGGTTCAATGCTGACTTTATTTCTGGTCTAGGTCCTGATATGTACTATGTTTTTAAAAATATTTTCCATTTTTGTTATGTGAATATAGCCTTTAATTTTTGTGAATACTGCACTAGAGTCCCAACTGATACCAACCGTCTGGAGTGCAACTATGGCATCCATGTCTGCGATTATCAATGGCATGCATTGTTGCCAGTTCGATTGGTAGTGAGTGTCTTTCGTTGCAGAATCGTAGAATTCTATTTTATGTCTGAATATGAGTAATATTAAATCATTAGGTTTACTATTGAAAACAACTTAATGGGCAGAAGTGTGAGGCGTGCGTCCCTTTACTAAAAGACAGCAGCAGCGCAACAGTCTGTATAAGAACTTTATAAGCTTGCCTCCAATGTAATGTGTACCAAATAGTACTAGTAGCTAGTACACTTAAAAATTTATTTCTTTCATTTGAGGAGATGTTACTTTCTTTTTCATGGTGACGGAGCACTTATATGTAGATGCACTCGTCGGGTTGCCCCGTGTCGTTTGCGGTGCATTTATTTCCTTCTCCCCAGGAGAAATTACTTTCTTTGCTTTTTCATGGCAACAGAACTAGGGAATGCAAATCTCGCGAGATTGGGGCTCAAGCGAGATCCCGCGAGTTTATGAATCTAGTACCGCGAGATTGGCAGTCTTGTGTGTTTATTTTTGCAAATAATCACAATATTTGAATAAATTAGTATTATAAGATAAACATGTATGTTCACGAATAGACTATTAGAAATTACACATTAATTAACAAAATATACCAATCAAATGAAAAACTTGTTCAAATCAGTTCAAATCACAAGCCATTATTAGGAATTATTTTAAAAATAGCTCCTTAAGAAGCACAAAATGTCCAAAGAATCGTCTGCTAAACGGCTTCTTATTTTGTTGGCCAGATAACCAGCCGCTGAGAAGGCCCTTTCGGATTCAACGCTAGTTGTAACCACAGATCTCAGGCAGTTATCCACGAACTGTAAAAGTTCGCCTTTTGACCCCCCCGGATTCGTATAAATTCATTTCCTTTTTGATTAATGCCTCCAGAGAATTCGTAGTTAGTTTTCTGTCTCTAGGTTCTTTGAACGCAGCAGTCAATGTTTCCTGAAGTTCTTCTTGCAATGAAATACTCTTGCGTGTCTCAGAAAGAGATGAAAGCGGATCATTATCGTCATCATCAAATTCAGCTATATCATTAGCGGTGGCAGCTGATGTTGATGCGATCGACCAAGATGGATCTGAATTTGTCAGACTGTATTGCGGATGCAAACGCTCTATAAGTGATTTAATTTCAGTTTGAATCACGTTTTTCGGAGGCAATTTAAATGTTCCGTCTTTCGCAAGCTCTTCTTTATCTGCTTGGTATTTAGCTGGATCTCTAATATACAACGAGCATGCTGTCAAATTCGTCTGACGCTCAAGAATGCGCTTTCTCAAGGAGCCAGCTAGTTTTTCTGCCAATGGAGTTTTTAGCTCTTCCAGTTTGCGAATCATAAACCTAAGTGTTGTTTCTGCGATAGCCAAGTCTGTATCTTGACGACATAACACCTCCACAGCCAGTTTTACAGGTTCAAATGCCTTGTCTAAGTTCGCTAAAACCGCATGTTCTTCCGCATTCAAAGAGAAGTTCGGATCAGCTTCCAGGCTGAGGTCGATCAAAGCTTTGCTGACACACAGCTTGATTCTAATAAATGTAGTTTTTTTTTTAGAAAAAAAGTTAATATTCACAAGAGATAAAAAATATATTACATTTCATATCAGACATCACTTTTTTGTTTACCCAATTTGTAGAGAAATATTCTCGGGTCAAACTGGGGAGCTAGTCTATGTGCTTATATATATATATATATAGATAATAATATGTATACATACTTACAAAAATGGAAAAAGAATATTTTCAAAAATACTGTAAAATACTACAAAATATTGTACAATAAGGACGGGTTGTTTCGGAGAATCTGAACAATTCATCAAATTTCAACGTTCATTTTCAAGTTCTGTGAAAGATTTTTTCAAGTTCTGTTTTTATTTCAGTTTTGTCAAGAAACTAGCCTACAATGATATATAAACAGAACTTGAATAAGTCTTTCACAGAACCCGAAAATTAACGTTGAAATTTGATGAATTGTTCAAATTCTCCGAAACAACCCATCCTAAGAAAATTACATATAATTATAGAAACAGACTATCAACAAAAATCAACGAAAAATCAACAAAAATATAAGCAACAGAATGTCTAGTTGGAAAGGGAAAGGATATTAAAACAATTTTAAGGCAAAAGCCTACTCTGTCAGTTGTAGTAATAGTAATTTGGACAATTGGTGTAAGTAGTACAAAAGGTAAGATGATCAAGACGTTTGATGTTTTCAACGTGTGCGGGGACGGGGTCCAATGCACTCCCAGAATTGGGACTGTTGGCGTCACAGGAACGGAGTTCAGTTCTAACTCTCGGCAGTACAATCTGGGGACAGAAAACAGAAGCAGTAGTTGTCTGAATTGAATGGTTACAGATCAGTGGACATAAAAGACTCATTGGGAAGTTGCTTGTTTGTCAGTTCTCATGGCAGTACACCTGGGGGGAGGGAAAACCCTAAAAAACAAACGCAAATACACAAGTCCTGAAAAATGGAAAAAGGAAATTTTGAGAAACCTGAAATATTATTAATAAAACATTTTTAGGTTTTTGTGCTAGTTTCACGCTCGAAGAATTGGCCATCTCTCTACCCATGTTCTCGTGAATTTTTTGAGGCATTCAAGATTTGTTCTGCACGAGACTAGATCTGTAATAAGTATAGGTCTCGACGTGACGATCAGTGCGTTAAGTAATTCGTCGCGTGCATCGGTCATAAGATCGCAATGCCACAGAATGTGCTCTGCAGTTTGATCGAGGTTACCGCAGGCACATCTTGGATGAGGAGATAGAGAGAGTCTGTGAAGTCTCCCCCTGAATTCTCCGTGCCCAGATAGCAATTGGGTTAAATGATGGTCTAAAACAAGGCTGCCCAACCCCAGGCCCGCGGGCCACAATGTGGCCCGCGAACGAATTATAAGTGGCCCGCGTGAAACATTTTCAAAAAACCCGCCAATCCGCAAATCTGAAAAAGTGTCGCGGGCCCGCGGTAAAACAAACAATGCAGCTTGCGCGCGGTCACCAGTGTTGCCAACGACGGCGATTTATCGCTATTTAGAACGAGAATCAGCGACGAAAAAATCTAACCTGTTGAATTTACTTTTGAAACAAAAATACACGGGTTTTCGACATAATATTTTTTGCGTCGAAATGGAATCCTGTAGCCAACCCCCCCCCCCCCCCCATGGAATACGAAAAATTGCTGTGGGGAATCACATATGATGTTCGGGTGTGCGGAATTTTTCCTCAGCGAAGTTCCGTAACAACCCCCCCCCCCCATGGATTTCAAATATTTTGTGGGGAGTACTTATTCAGATTTTTTTTGTGGGGTGGGGAATTATGTTTTATAGAAATTCTCTAACAACCCCCCCCCCCCCATGGAAATAGGAACCGTCAGGTATTCAGTGGCCCGCCAGTGATTCAAAATCGTCAATTTCGCCCAACTGCTAAAAAGGTTGGGCAGCCTTGGTCTAAAATGATGTGTTCCATGCCTTCCATCCTTGATTTGACATTTGGGAAGAAGGAGTAGGTCCATCTTCCCAAGTTCGACATGTCCCAGCGAGATTGCCATTCGACGAGCGTTAATTCTCGCATTTGTCTTAGAAGACCCGGGAGAGTCCCGACTCCACCTGGTGTGAGAGTTACACCAAGATGGGTGGCAGATGTTCGCCTGGTCAGCTTTTTTTTTTGTTAAAATCTCTCTAATTTCGAGGTCGATTGGGAGGATGCCTGCTAACACTGGCAGGGCATCTGAGGCAACTGTTCTGTAAGCCCCTGTTACAGCAACCAAAGGAGTTCTCTGGCCTCTCTTGAGAGCTGAGAGTATGAGAGAATTGTCCAGACGGTGCTCCCACACAGAGGCAGCGTACGAGACTTGTGCCACGTACACTCCCCTGTATAGGAGGCGAAGCGCCGGCTTTCTCAATCCCCACTCAGCAGTGGAGATTCTCCTCAGTTTCAAAAAGAGGGCCTGAGCCTTGCTGGAGACGTCCTTAATGTGAGTCAGGAAGGAGGATGATCTGTCCAGGGTTACTCCAAGATATTTGGCTGTCTCGGGGAATTTTACAGTTGTGTTACCCATTTTGATGATAGGGTTTCTTTCTTTGTCGAAGTATCCCTTCATGAGGAGTCCCATGGTTTTGTGAGGGGCAAAAGATAGTTTGTTGCTCTCTCCCCATGAAAGGATTTTACTAAGGCCTTGGTTTGCCTTCCATTCGAGATCCTTTCTGCTGTTGCCTGAAACGAGATAAAGTTTGTCATCTGCATAGTCAATAAAGGTGCATCCTTCGGGTACTGGTATCCTGGAAGAGCTGTCAAATTTAATATTCCAGAGTTCTGGAGCTAGAACGGATCCCTGAGGGCATCCCAAGTCGACCTCCCTCTCGATGACGACATCACCAAGGGACAGGATGATAGTTCTTCCACTCAGGTAATCCGACAAGCTTTTAAATAGCCAGGGGGGGCACTGTCTGTTCTTTAGTTCAGTAAGAATCTTTGCCCACCAGGCATGGTCAAAGGCACCTGTTTTGTCTAGGAAAATGGCAACGACGTATTTATTTGGGCAGGTGTTCACCCATTCAAGAACATGATGAAGAGCGTGTTCGGTGGATTTTCCAGGAACGAAACCAAATTGGCATGGGGTGGGGGGGGACAGAGTCTGCCGAAGGCGTTCTCTGATGACTTTTTCTAGAATTTTTCCCATGATAGGTAGTAAAGTGATGGGCCTGTAGGCCTTTACGTCCCATTTTGGTTTGCCGTTTCCCTTTGGAATGATTTTAAGCACGCCTCTCTTCCATCTGAGGGGAAAACTCCTCTTCTCAGACATGTTTCCATAACTTGGAAGAGTTCTTCTTTGGCGTGGATCCAGACTTGTTTGGCAATTACCCCATTAAGTTTGTCGTGCCCAGGTGCCTTTGGGACCAAGCCCCTTTATGATAATTTCTAATTCTGCTCTTGTGAGTCTCATCTTCTCCTCCTGGGCAAGGGTTGTCGGAGGAAGCCTTGCGTTGTTTCTTATTTGCGTATGGTGGTCGTTTTCCCCTATGACTGAATCTAGTGGGACTAGCTTACCCAGAAGCGTATTGAGGGTGGATGTAACATCTACACTCTCAACGTCCCTTCCCTCATGAGTTGAAATTATGCTTGAAAGATACCGGTCAGATCCTTTTCCGGACTTGTCAACAGCGCTGGGAACGTCCCAAGGGTTAGCGTTACCCACTTGTTCAACCCAATTATGCCAAGCAGCTCGTTTTGCTGAATTAACGGACAACTTGAAAACTCTACGTGCAGCTCTGAGAGCCCCCTGGCGGACGGCTGTCTCCTCCTCCGTGCAGCCACCGCGCCTGGTTGCTCCAAGAGCCCTGTAGGCTCTCCTGTAGTCCGCCTTCAGCAAAGTCAGCTCATTCGACCACCATGGCGTCCTGATAGACGACTTTGGGTTTATTCTTCCCAGAGCCGTCTCTGCGGCTGATACTACGGCCTTGTTGAAAAAGTTCCCCAAATTGTCAGGATCATTAGCTGCTACGTTGTGAAAACCCCTTAAAGTATCACGTAGCGCATCCCCAAAGTTATCCCAGTTCGCTGAATTGGTTTTGAAGCTCCAGGAGGATTTAGGAGCTCCAGTCTTTTGGACACCAATCTTGAAGGTAATGAGCCTGTGATCAGAGGCAATTGAAGATTCGTGTACCTTCCAAAGCGATATCTTGGCCGCAACTGATCCAGAGCAGAGAGTTAGATCTATGTTACTCTCCCCATGGGCGTTCGAAAATGTGTATAGCGAGTTAGGCTCGTTTAAGATAGTAAGACCTTGCGCAGCAATGAGGTCTTCAACGGCGTCCGAACGTTCCGTTCGATTTCTAACATCATGATCGTGCCAGAATGGGGAGCGAGCGTTAAAGTCTCCTCCGATTACTACGTTCCGACCTTTAAGCACGTTTAGGGCGCGCGTCAGGCTCAAGATATGCGGTCCGACCGGGTTCCCATATTTGAAATATACTGAGATCAGTACGATCTCAGTATTGCCAAACTTAATTGAAACGCAGGTTTGGTATTCGTCGGAGAGACCCGCCAGGAGAAGGGGGCTGATCAATGTTGAGTTGAACAGAATCCCCGCTCCGGGCGCGACGCCCGTTTCAATCACCGCACCTGGATGGCTAACAGGGGTTTTACCGCCCCAGGTGTACTGTTCCTGGACAAGCAGGATGTCGATGTTGAGGTCAGACATGACCTTCAGCGCCTCACTGGTGGTCGCCCGGGATCTCTGAAGATTGATCTGACCTAAGGAGAGGGAGGATTTATTGACCATAGTCGGTCATTCTGACTTGCGCGTTGATGGCGGCCTGTAGAGCTGGGCAGAGTCTGTCACCTGTCGGGTGGTTGGCTGGTTTCTTAAATCTGGTGCACGTGGCACAGGTAGCCACCAGATTTTTCTTCGGACAGGATTCAAACTCATGCCCCGTCTCTGCACAGTGTCTGCAGGTGGAGCTCTCCTGGGTGCAGACCTTGGAGATGTGGCCATATTGCTGGCATTTGAAGCACCTGGTTGCTCCCAGGTAGTCTCTGGTCCTGCAGGCATTCCATCCCAGTAAGCATAGGCCGCTATCAATGAGGAGTTTCCTGGCTTCTGGGTGACATGTTACTACCATGTTCATGGTAGCTCCCTCTTTCTTCCCGAAAAGGGAGACTCGTCTCATGGTTCTCAGGTGGTCGACCTTAGAGAGGACACTCTTGCCTGAGATGTTGTTCTCGAAGATTTCGTCCAACAAGGCGGTGTCTCCTTCCGAGTCTCCACGGGGGATGTCGTAAATAACAATTTTAGGTAGGCGTCCCTGGGGAGCTACCATTTTAATGCCCTTGTCAGTCAGTTTATCCATCGCCTTCTGGATGTTAAGGATGCCTCCGGGAGTGGTGGTTTGGATAGCAATCCCAGCCCCTTTAATCTTCCGAGTACAGACTACTTGGAATCTGTCCTTCCGAGGGTTGAGGATCTCGTTAAGGCATTTCTGCACTTCCTCTGATGTTTTGCCCTCTGGGATGGTCGGGTAGAATAAGATGGTAGGCTGGAGGGGAGGGGCTGGTCGTTCGACTCCGTTAGTAATAATTGATTTGGACAGAGGGGGAGAGCTGGCAGTAGCGCTTGCATACGATCTCGGACTTGTAGTGGAGATGGGGATGCTGGTTAAAGGGCTACAGATCTCCTTGTCAATTTTGACTATTAGGGACTGTTGGGAGGCAAGGATCTGGTCAATGGTGACGCTTCTGGTCCTCACTGCAGTGAGTTCAAGGGATATGGATGTGAGGTCTGCCATTAGGGAGTCAACCAGAGACGTAATTTCGCTCTTGTCATTCTTGTTGAGCTTGTTGCTCCCTTCAGTGATGATAGAGACAATCCTTCTCAGGTTCAAAAGGGAGGGGAGGAGTTTGTCTTGTTCAGTGCAGGAGTTCGGGGTCATGGTATGTAGTTGGTCGCTAGTTGGGTTGGAATCAGATTTTGGGTTTTCACTCGTTGAGGCAGGCTCATCGCCTTTGTCTCCATTGTCCGATTTCCTTTTTCGGGACTTGGACAAGGCCTTGATGTATGCCGCGTAGCTCTTGATGGATTCACACTCAGAGTCCGAAGACCCTGAGGTCGACATTATTATTTTTTCCAAACTGCTATGAGTGAGCTAGAACTGGCAGAGTCCGTGGAAACAGAGGCCGACCGGGGAGCAAATATGGTTTTGTGCGTAGAGTGGAAGGGTCCTGCGGGCAGAGCCCGGGAATTACCGTGCATGCCGAGAACGGTGTGTGCGGCTACTCTAAAACTGTCTGGGAGAGTTGTTTTGATGAGATTTGTTGGGAACTTTTGCCCCTGAAGGTGGCGCTGTGGGACACCCCGAGGGGAGGGGGAAATGGACTGTCTGTGAGTGCGTTGGTGAAGTGAAATTGGTGCGTAAAAACTTTTCTCAAGAAATTTGATGCTGGTGAGAGGGGCACTGGGTTGGAAGTGGAAAGGGAAAAACGTCTGTGCGTGATAATGTTGTGATTTTGTAAGTGTGAACTGAAAGTTTGTCGGATCTTATTATTATTTTGGTCGATGCACTGGAGGGGGCGGATAACTATAAAAACGTCTGTGTGTAGTAAAGTTTGTGACTATTTGGCCTTGAAAACTGAAGTAAGAGGTAGCAAAATGTATTAAGCACTGGAGAGATATATGATTGTATGTGTGTTCACATCACTGATTCACTCTGTTGGTATAAATAGCACATTGTTCAAATTCAAAATGGCGGTCACTTACTGTGGAAGATTGTACTTACTGTAGTAGATAGGGACAGATGGGAATCTCGTTAATCCATTCATGCGCGTCACTAATTAGATGACGAGGCATTTGGCTATTTTACAAATCAATCTGACCGGGTCGGCTAAACTATCAACTTCACCTATATTAGTGACGCGTACCCCCAGTCTGCCCGTAAGTAGAGACCGGAGTCTCAGACCACCGGGCGAGACCGGGGTAGGACTAAAGACCTCCAACCATCGGTCACACATATAAATTTACTGATGCTACTCGCCGACGATATGGTACCTGCCGGTCGTCAGGTCCTAAAAATAACGGCGTGTCTGCACACGTCCGTATTAGAGGGTTCGTTTGCCAAACTTACCCTACACCACTCCGATATCCGCGTCCAGTTCCATTACCAAATTGCCCGTAGTTAATCCGGGTGTTTCTCATAAATGCTCTGAAGTTCATAAATGAACCCCAGAGCACTCGTGTGGTTATACCACGGAGGGTACCCCTGGTAATGCCAAGAGCTGACAACTCTTTAACACTATCGGGTTGCCAAACTCCACGCCAGGAGATTGTCGCCGCATTCACAACGACGTTGTCCACTGTGCCGCCAAGCCTAGCAGCGACCGCCTGCTTAAGCTCGTTGCCGCTATATTTCGCAACTTTTTCACGATGGGCTCTGATGATACCCCAACTATCGGATATTACTTGTGCGTCCAAGATGACTTGGACGCCCTCCCGTTTCGCCACAATGTCCGGTTGGAGATTGACATCTCCGGCTCTAAACCTTTTCTCCCTTTCTACTTGCCACCCCTTGTCTCGCAACGCGCCTGCGAGACTAGCACACACCGCATCGTGCCTACGCACTCGGCCTCCATTAGTTCTGGGGCAGTTTTGAATCACATGGGCTGCCGTTTCGGTCGCATTGCAACCGGCACGACAACTCACGCGCTCATCCCTCCCCACGCCATCGTTCCGACCAGAGCTTCTCCTCCCTCTGGTGGTCCTCATCTTAACCGGTAACACGTTTATATGCACCTGATGATAGTGTCGGTAATCACCTGCGGGTATCCCATCGGAATTAGGTAAAATCCAATCCGATTAGAACCGACAGCCCCTGGTAAGTGCTAGTTCCTTACCATCGACACTATCGTGCAGCAGTTTTGCGAAGTGCATTTTTGTCTCCCTACTCCCAGAGCGTTTAATCGATCCCTGCTCCATCTGAGCTGCTTCTCCATTCGACCTACCCCTGGAAGGTCCAAGTTCCATTTCTGCGCCATGGTAGGTCGATATAGTCGTCACCAGAGGCGGATTAACTGTTGAGAGCGCCCTAGGCAAGCACCTCATCGGCGCCCCTCTAGCGACCACATATTATAAATTTTAACAAGTACCTAAAGTAGCCGAATTTGTAAAGGGTGATTTTTTAAGAGCTTGATAACTTTTTTTTTAAAAAAAACGCATAAAATTTGCAAAATCTCATCGGTTCTTTATTTGAAACGTTAGATTGGTCCATGACATTTACTTTTTGAAGATAATTTCATTTAAATGTTGACCGCGGCTGCGTCTTAGGTGGTCCATTCGGAAAGTCCAATTTTGGGCAACTTTTTCGAGCATTTCGGCCGGAATAGCCCGAATTTCTTCGGAAATGTTGTCTTCCAAAGCTGGAATAGTTGCTGGCTTATTTCTGTAGACTTTAGACTTGACGTAGCCCCACAAAAAATAGTCTAAAGGCGTCAAATCGCATGATCTTGGTGGCCAACTTACCGGTCCATTTCTTGAGATGAATTGTTCTCCGAAGTTTTCCCTCAAAATGGCCATAGAATCGCGAGCTGTGTGGCATGTAGCGCCATCTTGTTGAAACCACATGTCAACCAAGTTCAGTTCTTCCATTTTTGGCAACAAAAAGTTTGTTAGCATCGAACGATAGCGATCGCCATTCACCGTAACGTTGCGTCCAACAGCATCTTTGAAAAAATACGGTCCAATGATTCCACCAGCGTACAAACCACACCAAACAGTGCATTTTTCGGGATGCATGGGCAGTTCTTGAACGGCTTCTGGTTGCTCTTCACTCCAAATGCGGCAATTTTGCTTATTTACGTAGCCATTCAACCAGAAATGAGCCTCATCGCTGAACAAAATTTGTCGATAAAAAAGCGGATTTTCTGCCAACTTTTCTAGGGCCCATTCACTGAAAATTCGACGTTGTGGCAGATCGTTCGGCTTCAGTTCTTGCACGAGCTGTATTTTATACGGTTTTACACCAAGATCTTTGCGTAAAATCTTCCATGTGGTCGAATAACACAAACCCAATTGCTGCGAACGGCGACGAATCGACATTTCACGGTCTTCAGCAACACTCTCAGAAACAGACGCAATATTCTCTTCTGTACGCACTGTACGCATTCGTGTGGTTGGTTTAATGTCCAATAAAGTAAACTGAGTGCGAAACTTGGTCACAATCGCATTAATTGTTTGCTCACTTGGTCGATTATGTAGACCATAAATCGGACGTAAAGCGCGAAACACATTTCGAACCGAACACTGATTTTGGTAATAAAATTCAATGATTTGCAAGCGTTGCTCGTTAGTAAGTCTATTCATGATGAAATGTCAAAGCATACTGAGCATCTTTCTCATTGACACCATGTCTGAAATCCCACGTGATCTGTCAAATACTAATGCATGAAAATCCTAACCTCAAAAAAATCACGCGTAAGTTAGGTGGGTTTTACGTGAAAATAAAAATTTCTTAGATAGATTTTTTTCAGCGCCGATTCTCGTTCTGAGTAGCCTAAATGGCGATATATCACCCTCGTTGGCAACACTGAATGCCTAGGATCCCTTTGTGTTTAAATTACGAATTTTATTTTATGCACTTTTCAAATGTCACTTATGTGTTGTCTTGGTTACACTTAAACAGCATTTATTTATGAACAGCATTGTGTACTCGCTATGTGGCTGACTGAGTGACTAATAAAAATAATGTAATTTTTTAATATAAAAAAGGACGACAAATAAACTTTAAATGTCGTTTCTTTGTACTTCAGAGCAACGCATTGTTTTATTTGTCTTATAAAACGATATTTTTAGTGAAGAAAAATGGAAAAGTTACGATTCACATTTACAGTGTTAGCAGCATTGGGTGGAAAAACCGGTGTGAACTGCATAACTTCAATCGAGTCACCCGATGAACATTTATTTGATATTCCTGATGATTTGAAACTTGCAAGAAAACACACCGCCATAACAACTACGGACTTTTTTACTAAAATTCAGAATTCTCTAAAGAAAAAACATCAAACACGGAAAATATTTATTAACCGGTATTTCAATGGAAGATGCTCCAAGGAACTAGCATCATTGATCCCCTCGGCACCGGTGCATAGTCGGGAAACACACCAAACGCGCGCCCAACATATGTACACGGTTGACATTTGTCATGTGACAAATGTCAAACGGGTTGCTTCTACGACTCGTTATTGTGTTCAACAGCTCAGCTATGGAACGATTTGCCGGGCTCTGTGTTTCCTCCTTCCTACAACATGGGTCTCTTCAAGACCCACGTTCACTCCTTCCTCTCCTCAAAAAGACCCTCCACACAGCATCTTCAAAAATGACAGAGGCCCTGAGGGAAATTATTTTCCTCAGAGCCTCTTGTGTTGGGTTGATGTAAAAAAAATATAGGAATTACCTTAACTTTTGAGTTTTAACTTGTTTTAATTTTAACTAAATTTGAGGAAAATTTACTTAGATAAAGGTGGGAATTTACAATTTGGTGAACAATACCTGGACGAAATTAAACATGATACGAGACTTTCTGAAAATAATAATAGTAAGGGTAGTGAAAATAAAAATCTAGGAAAAACAGCAGAAAGATTTTTACTCGAAAAGTTTTCAGGAAAAACATCAAGTGTTAACCAATGGATCAATGATTTATTTATTTATTGTTTGAAACACTTACAGAGTGTTAACTTATTAAATTATTACATTAATATTATTGCGTGGGAATGTGCACAGATATTAACACTCCAATTAAAAATGTTCACAGCATGCGTAAACAAGGTTCAGTTGTTACTAGGCGAAGATGCTAGTAGTGAGAAAAAACAGAAATAATAATAATCAAAAAGAAATATAAAACATGAATATAAAACACGAATATAAAACATGAAATATAAAATATAGTGAGTGTACAGAGAAAGATGAGGAAAAAAAAAAGGAGAATAATAAAGCTAATAACTGTTATTAACAAATTATAACTGTTCTCCATGACATATTATGGTAGAAGATTGTTAATTTGTTTTTTAAAATGTGCGAGACTGTTTGCGAATATATTTATAAGGTCGCATTCAACTGTGTTGTACAGACGACACATTCGAGACAGTGGATTGAAGTATGCAATATTGTTATTAATTATTTCAATATGGAATATATTTTGACTCCTTAAATTAGGTATGTCTATTAGGAACTTTAATATGTATAATATGTATATATTTTTTTAACCTTACTTATTCACATTTCTTTGTACATATAATGTATAATAGAAAATAGTATATAATAACATAATATAAAATAACAAATTGTATGTAATAACATAATAAGAAAACAAGAAATGAAAACCCACTAAGGCACTGCCTGAGTGTGGGTAATATTAAAACAAAATATTATATTTCCAAGTACCCAAAGTATAAAATAGACTTAAAAAAACATAGTATAAAAAGTTAGTATTACAAAGGTAGAATAAGTGAAAAAGGTTTTTTCAGCTATTATAAAAATATGACAGACAGAAAACAGACAGATTTTGAGTTTTTTTTTTTTTTTTTTTTTTAGTTATTATAAAAAATAAATAAACAGAAAACATATTGTACTACAGTATAGAAAGTTACAGAAAGTGAGTTGTAGAAGGATGGATAAATTTATAGAAAAAGCGTTTCAATATCTACATTATGCAACCATAATTTTACCTCTTTTACATATTTTATCATTTTATTTGTCATTTGAGTTTGTAGTGGTAGAAGGTTAAATGTACGAGGACCAATGAAACTGCTATGTGTCTGCAATAATTTAGTATTGGTTTGTGGGGTGTAAAATATATTATTTATTCTTTTGCTCATTCTGTTTTCATTTATTTCGAAATTATTTTTGTTTTTAAAGACATATTTCAAAGTTTGTAATATAAATAATTTACGTATATTAAGTATTTTAGTTTCTTTGTATAATAAGTTGGTCGAGAATGTTTTATTTTTGTTAAATATTACTTTATTTATGTGTTTTTGAATTATATTGCTGAGACAATTAGTGGTAAGAAGTTTATTAAGAATCCTTACTAATATTATAAACGCAAAAGTTTGTATGGATGGATATACATATGAATGGATTTTAATAAAACTTTACAATAATGTAGCTGATACATCAGAATAACATAAAGGCTATTTATTTATAAAGCTATCTATTTTTCATATATTACAAATAATTATTTTTTAATAGAAAATGTAAAAATTTGAGAATGACATTTTCGCGGGAACGGGTGGGAAAAGGTGGAAACAATGTATTTATTTAATGGCATTGCAACGCATGCCGGGAACTTGCTAGTAATTTTATATAAACATATTAAGTCAGCAAATTGTCTTCTTTTTTCCAATGTTGTAAAATTAAAGTGTTGTAGTCGTTCCTCATAAGATTTGAGTGAGACATTTAATCCAAGTTTAAATGATAACAGTCTTAAGAATTTTTTTTTGCACAGATTCAATAGTTTTAGAATATTTCAAATAATGTGGGTTCCAGATAACACTCCCATATTCCAATTTGCTTCTGACCAACGAGTTGTATAAGGTTATAATGGATTGGGGGTGTTTAAATGGTTTCGATATTCTATGAATGAATCCAATCATTTTCAATGATTTACTTATAATACCAGTGATGTGTACATCAAATTTATGATTTTGAGAATGAATGTACACGTTTCGAGATATTAAAGGAGACAGAAAAAATTGAGGTTTTAAAGTATTTACTTGAAAAACAGTGCCTAGATTGGTACACTCGTATGTTAATAAAATGTACATTAAACGCACGATGAGCAATATGGAAAACATTTTTTTGTGAAACATACTGAAACAAAGGTTGGTCACAAGTTAAATATGCATTTGCATTTAAATTTCAAGCAGGTTAATTACGGGAATTAAATTTAAAAATTGGTATATACTAATCACAAAAAAAATTAAACATCTCTGCGTCTACATTTTTGTTTTGCGAAGTTGTCAATAACATCGTCATAGTTTAAAGAGAGCAGTAATTTGGATTCAATGTTAAGTATGGCTAACGAATTTAATCTCCTGTCTGTCATGGTTGAGCGAAGATAATTTTTCAATCTCTTTAGACAGGAAAAACTCCGCTCGCCACTGCAATTGCTGACTGCCGTCGATACGCACATTCTTAAGGCTATGTCAATGTTTGGATAAATTGTTTCAAGTTCTTTTTTTCTTAGAACCTGTAAAATCGCTTTGGTTGTTCGGGGCAGATCTCCATCTCGAGCTATCGTTCTTAAATAAGAACGTAGATGGATACATTCATCAACAAAGCACTTTTCTAAATCACTAGAATATATTGTTACTAACATACTAGCACTATTTTGAACTTCTTCGGTGTTCGAATTGACCAAATTGCTTAAAAACGAAAATTTGGTATAAAAATTGCTGTACGCTTCTCGTCTCTTTTGAAGTTCAACGACAAGTCTGTCTATAATTACTAAATATACTGTCACTCTAAATGTTTCCCGACCAGATAATGAAAAAGTAATAATCTGCGAATTCTAAGGCTTGCTCTTCATATTTATTAAAATTTTCCCTTTCTGAAGAAATTATTAGAATCAGACTGTCATACATTTGAATAACTGTACAAATATCAATATCAACGGACTGTAATTTTTTATTGGTTTTATTCATGTGAACTAAAATAAAACCCCAAAACACGATCATGAAAGCAGTTTCTAGTCGTTCTAATTTCAATCTTATGCCTTTAGCTTCACATACAACAGAACGTTTTTGCTCTGTATTGCTCTCGATAGCAATTAAAGCATTGCAAATTTCTGGAAATGACTCTTTCAAACTTTTGCAAGCATCTGCTCGAGCTGACCAGCGTGTGTCAGATGGATTTTTGACAGTAGTTTTATTTTTTTTATCATTACCTAGGATTATTTGTGCTTGTAGAGTTTGCCATCTTTGAGTTGAAGCTGTAAAAAATGTGTAGATTTCTTGAAGGAGACCAAAGAACCAACAAGCTTCTTGAGCGCATTCAGCGGCACATTCACCCACTAGGTTAAGCGAATGTGCAGAGCAGGGTATATATTCTGCTATTTTGGCCTGTAATCCATTGTAAATGCCTGACATATTTGCGGCATTATCATACGACTGGCCTCTACAGTCTAATATATTAATTTCAATCATGTCCAATGTTTTAATAATAGCATTTGCTATGTCTTGTGATTTGTGACCGACATTTGCGATAAACTTAAGAAAATGTTCAACGGGCGTACCGTCGGTTTGAATGTATCGGATCACGAAAGTTAATTGGTCAATGTGGGAAATATCTGGTGTTGAATCCACTATTATTGAATAATATTTTGATATCTTGATTTCATGTTTTATTTGTGTTAATATTTTGTTTGCCATCAATTCAATAAATTCGTCACACGTTGTAGAACTTAAGTAATTGGTATATCCCTTTCCCTTGCCGCCATATTGAGCAATATGTTTACTTAAAAACGGATCAAACTCCGCTATGAGTTCCAGCGTCATTAAGTAATTTCCGTTATGAAGAGAGCCAAGTTTTTCGTCATGTCCTCTAAAAGGTAAACCACGCGATGCTAAAGATTTTACAGTGGCAACCACTCGTTTTAAAACTTCACGCCAATAAGTCATCTCTTCTAGAAATTGAGCGGCGAGCTCATGATCGACACGACCGTCAATGTTAGATCTACGTTGCAAGCTCAAAATACATGTTTTATGTTCACATGAGTTTTCGTGGCTTTCTAATCTATTCGATGCGTTCTTCCAATCATTAAAACCAACATCTTGTTTTCCAAAACTAGTTCCACCACCGAATAATAAACAAGGTCCACAATAAACTTTACCTGTGCTTGGAGAGTAAATAAGCCATTTCCTTGGAAGTTTTTCTCTATTTAACAACTTTCTTTCAAACATTGTTTTTGTTAAAAAACGTGAGATTTTATCTTCATATATTCTCTTACTCAATGAAAAATCTGCATTTTGATTTTGATTAAATCCATTAATTGCAATGTATTCTTGTGTTTCGTTATTGATATCCCACTTGACTGGGTCACATCCCACGATAAACAGTCTATTTTGCGACTGCCTCACAACTTCTACGGCTGACGGAGTAGGCAGCATGGACAAATCGTGTTGTTTAGAACTAGTAGGAATTTCACATTGAATAGACTCGGTAGAAGACGCACTGTGAATTGCGTTAGAAAATTCCGAATCATCACTTTTTAATTTAGAAAAAAATGTCTCAATTTGTTTCGTATGCTTTATAATATTTTGATTTTTTTCTTCTTTTTCCTTAGCCTTCCTTTTATAAGCTGCACCACTAGGTTTCTTCTTCAATTCACTCATTATTTGGGTAATGAACTAAAACGCAATGTACTAATTAATTCACACAAATACCGCTGCGAGTACGTAATCAATAGAAGCGCGCGTAACCGGCGACATCCAAGCTGAAAGTGATGAGTGTGACTGTCACCCCGTCATCCGTTCGGAAGTCCGTTGCCGGCCGCTTAGCCCCTGCCCCCGCTGCGCCCTTTGCCCTGCAATCTAGCAACGCCCGCGAACGAATCCACGAGCGAGCGGTCTTCTATTAAAAAATCATGCGATGGAGGCATGGAGGAATAATCAAGAAGGCGAGTATGCTTTGGAAGCTCTGCATCTCTACAGAAGTAAATAATCTTTTATATTGTGTAAGCAGGTGCATACTTACTTACAAAATTAAGTTTATATATATATTTTTTTTAATTCTAAGGGCGCCCGCCGGCGCCCCTTTGTAACTGGCGCCCCTAGGCACGTGCCTACTTTGCCTTAGGGTTAATCCGCCACTGGTCGTCACCTTCTTCTTGTCTTGCCACGATAGTACGGCGACATTACCAGCGTGACGACCGAAATAATGCCCGTCAGCCATGTCGATACGACTGAATTCTGGTGGAACATTGGCCCTATTAGTGCGCAATGTTCCAGCGCAGTCTGTCTTATTTCGCTTGAGGAACCTAGCTAGTAGAGGAGAGTTGAACCAATTGTCCATCCAAAGCGTGTAGCCCTTATTCAATAGTGGTTTTATAAGCCTAAGCACTGTGGATGTGGATTTCAAAACCCCAGGTGTTGAATCTACAGTAGTTGTTTTTCCCGAATAAACAAAGAACGACCACAGATAGCTAGTCACGGAATCACAAAGTTCAAAACTCTTCAATCCGAATTTAGCAGCCTTTGTTTTAATGTATTGCTTCATACCCAATTGACCTTTCCATAATGTTAACGACTCGTCAATTGAAATATTTTGGCCTGGAACATAAAGTTCTTGAAATTTGGTATTCAAGTGATTTATTATAGACAATATTTTCGAAAGCCGCATGTCTTCAGGACAAGTGTACCTACGATCGTTGTCGTTGTAGTGTAAACACCTCACCAACTCACCGTACCGCTTGTAAGTAATTAATTTTCTAAACACATTAGTTTTCATCAACCAATGAGTTGAGAAACAAGAATTTATTGTTGGCATGCGAATAATTCCTAGCATCATGAAAAATGAAAACAAAATTAAAATTTCATATCTGTCAGTGTTCCTCCATGTAAGGCTTAGATTGTGATGACGCCGAGCGTCCATCGCATATTTGTTCGTCTCTGCTACAATAAAATCAAGAATCTCATCAGTCCATATAGCTGGAAATGCGTCATAGATGGTATCATACTTAGAGGTAGGCCCTGACATCTGGGGCACAAATGTTTCCTTTTGACCAGCATATGTACTTATGCCAGCCCAAAAGAACTCCGATGCGTTCTCACTATCGGTCAACAAATGATCACCGGTATCCGAAATGGGGTCATCCACTTGTTCACCATCTGCCTCAAGTGTTGGCCGATGGTCAGAACGAGCTGGCAACGGTGCACCTGGCGCTTGGCGAAGCTCGGGAGGTACCTGGTCATCCGTCGCATAAACCTCAGTTGGTAAATTCCCCGATACCCAGGTATCTCCCGCTCCAACAGGACCCAACACCGTTTCCGCGGGTGTAGCTGCCATCCACTTGGCCAGCAATACCGCCACCGACGTCTGTCATCAATTCTGAAAATATAACAAATTATTAGAATGCAAGTACATAAATCTATATATACATAATTTACGTTCTGCATGGCTGCCTCCCGCCTGGCTAGTACCGCCGCCACTGACATCTGTCATCAATTCTGAAAATATATCAAACTATTAGAATGCAAGTACATTTCTCGATATCTTCATAAGAAAAACTGGCTTTATGTTACGTATTTATTACTGCAATATTTTTACTAGCACTCATACCATCGTCCGTGGTCTGGAAAACTACTTCCATCATCCCCACATCCATATTCCTTGCGTAAAATGATGACGCCTGTGAATAAAGCAAATATATTATTATATAATTATTCAACGCATTATTTCAAGTGCAGTGTGAAATAAAATTAATAATGAATACCTCTTCGAAACCATCAACCGGGTTGAGGATTTCTTTCTCACTCGTCTCTTCGTCATCTTCTTCGCTGCTGGTACTTATCATTTCTGTTTCGAGAAATTCCAGCAACTCGGGGTTGGTGGCTCTTCCTCCGTTGCGCAATTCCATAATTTCCTAATGTAATTGTCACAATAATGAGTTTTATGTATTATTCTATCGCTGAATTTTGGTAACCAAAAATCTTTACAGTTAGATACCTATTTATTATTTCTGTATGTTATTTTTTTCTCCAATTCATTATCAATATTTAATATTATTATGATAGTACATAAAAAAATGATTATAAGCAATCATTATTGGCCTGAAATATCCATTCAAACTGAAAAAAATATTACGAGAAAAAAATATGGCCGCCGACAAGACTCGAACACGTTTAAATATAGCATATAATAATTTGTTATCCTTTGTGCTATGCATAAAAACCTTGTCTTATAAACTTTAGTTTCATATTTAAAAAAAAAAAAAAAATATTATTAAATTTTAAATTTAAAGAAATTTTAGATAAAGATTATGCACAATAACGATAATATACCTACTTTATAAAAATATAATTAAAATTACAGTTACAAAATAAATAATTAATACCCACAAATCTTCGAATAAATTATCGATTCAATTTTGGTTGGCCCCCTCACTAAATTATGCAATTCAGAAATTTGGTACATAAAACATATTTCGACATTCGAGTTGACATTTTAGAGCAATCCTTTGTAATTATATAGAAAGTCATTACTGTGTTTCGTGAATATTAAATGTAAATATATGCTTCCACTTTTTACATAAAAATATTCATAAAATACAGGGAACTCAATTACTAAAAATGGATTTAAAAATGCGTTTGCGGCGATTTTAGCATTTTTTAAATTTTCTATAGGATAATTATTGCATTTTAAATCATCAAAACCTATCAAATATAACATAAACACGTATATAATATATTGATTAACAAATACAAGTTTACTTACCTAGACATTTCGTCGTATTTTTTGTTAAAAACGGTTTTTTGTAAATTCAGGCACACACACTTCACGATTGTACTTGTGAATAAACGGCGGGAAACAAAACGGTCACTTTGATTCAAGATAGTAGAATAGCTTCGATATTTAAAAGACAATAACAAGCACTATTGCGTTCTCTTTCTGACATAAAAGAAATAATTAATTTTTAGATGAGAGGAAGAGAGACATATCGTCGCATTAATTCGTAGAATGCGTAACCACCAAATGTCAAATTTTACAGGAGGCACAAAAAACCTCGTAGTGAAAAAAAAATGAATGACGGGTCATTTTTTTTATTTATGTTTCGAACATATAATATATTTCGAATTTTATTTCCAATCATCAAAATTTTGTAAGTTAACCTCTAAGGGAGTGAGTTTCTGAGAGCAAAAAGTGTTCAGTAGAGTGAGTTTTTTTTACCTTCAAAATTTGATTTTTTTATAAATTATATTCATAGCATGTGTTATAAAAATCAAACTTTGCTAAAGAAATACATATAGAAATATCAAAATAACCGAATTAATCCGATAACAAAAAATATGTGATTCATGTTTTGTCAACCATCGGTTCACGTAAAATGTACAACCTAGAACATAAATTTACTTACCAATTTTTATTTCAGTTTTATTTTGTACTTCCATATTTCCTCATCCGAATGTTGTTTTCACTATAGAACTTGTTTTATTTACACTAAAAAAAAAGTTTTATTTACACAATTTTTTTTTTCAATTTTTTTTAAATTTTTATGGGATAAACTTTTTACACCTTACTTTTTTACACAAAAGAAACTAAAAAATGTCATCTAAAACTATTTTTCACATTTTCATTTTACACTGAAGAACTACAATCTAATACTGTTTTTTTGTGTGATATATCTCAAAACAGGGAAATAAGCACAAAGCCACATTACATTGAATACACATGTATCTTGTTTCTGTTCTTTTCCTTGGCTGAACGGCTGTGTGACTACAAACATGGCACTTCCTTCGTGTTTTCCTTCCCTGAGTCTCTGTTTGTGGAAGCGGGTTGATAAAATGTCGTTCAGTTAGACGAGTAGGACAATCTGTTACTCGTCTTCCTCCAGATGCTGGTGGCCTTTCGGTGTGATATTTTTCTACCAACTGACCTACAAGATTCTCACGAAATTCACTAAAACTTAGTTTTTTGTTTGTTCTCTGACGATGTAGAAAGAAGGCGTTTAGGGCATTTATGTCTAAAAGGCGAAAGAAAATTTTCTTATACCACTTGAAAGACTTGCGAGAACTGTCAACAAAACCAAGAATTCGATCAACCTTATCTACAGCCCCCATGTTTTTCGAATAATCTCCCACAGCTTCTGGTTTTATTTTGTTTTCCCTGGTAGAATAGTCAATTTTATCGGTGATCGTCATTTTATTTTCATGTATGTTTGTCAACATAATAATTTCTCGTTTATCACGCCACTTTACTGCCAAGAGATCATTTGAATGAAATGCTTTTACATCTCCTCTTTGCATTTTAGCATTTCCGAACTTAGGCATTTCCTTTCGGTTTGCTCTTGCAGTTCCACAAGCGTTTGTTTTGTTTTCAAATAAAACATCAAACAATTTTGGGCTTGTATACCAATTGTCTACAAAGAGTCTGTGGCCTTTTCCAAGATAGTCCTTCATCATAGTTGTTACAACTGACCCAGACACTCCAATATTTGGATCCATGATGATGTCTGAATCTGATCCAGTGTAAACTATGATATCTAAGACGTAACCTGTTTCTACATCACAACAGACAAATAATTTTATTCCAAAACGGTGTCGTTTGGACGGTATATATATTTTGAAGGAAAGTCTTCCCTTCCACAATAAGAGGCTTTCATCTATACATATGTTCTGAAATGGGTAAAAGGTCTGTTTGTAGATTTTCTTCAAAGGATCCAAAAGATTCCTTATTTTATATAATCTATCATTTGTCCGAACATTGTTATCGGCAAAATGCAGAGCCCGCAGTAAAAGTAGAAATCTATCCTGTGAAAATAACACTCTAAGGAATGGCGTTTCTATTATTGGGTTATTTGACCAATATTTCTTCAATGAGTTTTTACCAACAAGACCCATAAGCAAAAGTGTCGCCAAGAATATCTTTATTTCGGACACAGTAGTGTCAACCCATTTATTCATTTTTGATTTTAGACTTACGTTGAGAGCCAGTGTTGAAGCGTATTTATTTGTTTCCGTTACAATTGACTGAACTATGGTATTAGTAAAGAACAATTCAAAGAAGTCGAGTTCGCTTGCGTTCTCATCCAAATTTATATCGCCTCTTATACCTGAATGCCTGCTGTCAAAATCATGCAAGGTTGGTACAAAATCAGATTGAACCCATTTTCGACTATCCAATTTTTGCTTTTTCGAAGATGGTGGTTCATCTTCTTCATCATCAGAAATATTTGAGTCATCGGAAGAGCTATCAGAATGAACTGGTAAATCTTGGATATCATTGAAAAAGTCTTCATCATCACTTTCGGCTAATACGGCCGTAATTTCGTCTTCATCCAAAGGTGTTGACATATTCAATGTGAAAAGTTTGAAAAGTATATAAACACACAAAATTATCCAACACTAAAAAAGTCTGTTATAGAATATCACACGAAAAAAAATGTGTCGTCAATGCACGAAAATAGGACCCACAAAACACACAACCTTTCAATGTGAAAAGTATAATATATAAAAACACTCAAAATTATCCAAAACTAAAACAGAATGTTAGAGAATATCTCACGGAAAAGAAACTTGTCGTCAATACACGAAAATAGGACCCACAATACACAAAACCAACTAAAAAATCCACAATTCACAGTAATGTCACAAACGCACAAAATTATTTGTTAATTTCGCGATATAATACGCATATTTAACACGTAATAACAACACAGAAACATTCAAGTGTTTGTGTCACGAAAACAATGCAAATACCTCTAACAAAATCGGTAAAAATGTCGTTTACGCTCGCGAACTGTCAATAAAATGTTTACAATCAACGCAACTGACGCGCCATTACCACGTGTATTTTCAAAACGCTGTAGATCCGTTAAAAATAGACGGAATCTACATATTTCTTCGGCATATTTATGGAATTCGTCAAGAGATGTCACTAGCATGTCCTTTTTATGAATAAATTCGATAGAATGATTTCTACAAGCACCGACACACCATGGGCGTCCATACTCCTTTGAGCAGATTTTATTTCGGACGCCAACGGTGAGGCCATACTCTCTTAGAGGTTAAGGCTTTCTATTTCAAATCGGAGTTAGGAAGTTTACATAAAAACCGAGAATGGAGATACGTATTTTACAAAAGATACATACTTTTCTGCGAACAGTTTTATGAACAACTAGCGGAAGATTTGGGAGATAGGAACTTTACATTCACAAAATAAAACAAAACAATACAGAACTGCGATATTTATTTCATGAATTACTCAGTAACATCCTAATGGATTTTTATTTTTAGTCACAGTATGTAAAAATAACAGGATAAATATAAAAGTACTTAGTACAAAAAGCATAACAGCGTAATACTAATTCTATGAATAATTTTGAAATTAAATAATAAGACCTTAAATGGTAAATAAAATAACGTATGTATTCCAATACGTATAAAATAAAGTAGGTATCCTACAAGTAATTTATTAGCAAACATAAATGAGGATAATTATTGTTATACGACGAGACAGTCTATTTAGGTGCATTTTTAATAATTTTAATGATGCGGAAGGTTATCGTAGAAGGAGTGGTAATCCTTTTCTAGCGTCTGGTAAATGCTGGTACTTTTCCTTCTTGATTTTAATCCTTTCCGTATAAAGGGCTGGCAAATCTTTGAATTGGATTCCTTGTGGGTTAGGAATTCTTTCCGGTATTGGGTTCCAGTTGCTATGAGTATGCCTTAATTTGTAAAACATTTTTCCTTGGGTATATTTTATAGCTTTTAGATCGGTAACAACTGGATCGCCAGCTCTCTTTCCTGGCCGAATGGACTTATAAAATTTCAATGATCTTTCTATGTTTTTAAAAAAATCGTGACATAAATATTTCACCTGATAAGGAGATTTTTGGCATGCATTTTTACAATTACTCACGTAATCTGCAGGTACGTTTATCTTTTTATTTCGTATCTTTCTCTCGATGGCAGAATGCATACTGTCGGCCTCCATTTGTGTATGGCCTCTTTGTAAATATTTTTGCACAATTGTTACGTTATTTACAATTGAGAAATTCAAGAGTGCATTAGAAAGTGTGGCGTTGCGATTCTGGTAAGTGCAGCCATCGCTGTACAAAATAATTTCGACTCCAAGCTGAAGAGGATGCTTTTCTCCCAGCATTTGTACTATAATGGACGAAAATTCATTTGCCGTTAATCCACCCTCTGACTCATTCCAAATGTAACAGTACCCATCTTTGCGTTTTAGGTTGTACATTGTAAAATTATGAACTATCAGTTTAGTCTTGTAATACATGGAAGAAACGTTGGATTTGGGGCTCAAGAGAACTGATTGCAAATCCATGGTAAAAACTTCATTATTAGATTGTTTATCATTGATCTTTTCTTCTCTTGCTTCTTCTTTCAATGTTATGTGCTCTTTGTATACGATTTCCGAAATGTTTCCTATTTTAAATGATTCACAGGTGTCACATAAATCTTTTTTTGTGTGAAAAAAGGAAATATTTTTTGAATCAAATGTCTTAAGAAAAGTGGCAATAGAAAGAGGTTGTTCATTATTTTCTTGACAGTAATTATTTGCATAGAATCTGTAAAGCTTATTTTTAGATTCCCATAGAGGTTCTAGGTATAATCTAGATGATTGCGATCTACAGTAGTGAGATTCTACTTTTGGCAAAGAATCGAAAAAACGATGCAAAGCTGTTATTTGGTCACTTTTTCCATTGTTAGTGGATTCTCTAACAAAGCATGGAGCAGGATCGCACTTGGCCCACTTTTTTATGATCCATTCTCCCATGCCTAATGTATTTAAAAACATTTATTTGCAAACTCTTAGTCTGTCACTTTTGCATTTCAAAAAAAGTTCGGTTGATGTATTTCTTCGGGAAATTTCCGCCAACCCGCGTTTTCTTTGAATTGGCTTTACAATTACCAAAGTTTTAATCATAACTTTTTTCTCTGCCCATGTTAATTTCCAAAATGAGTCAAATATGTCCTGTCTTAGTGATGTATAAATTCCCGGGAATTTATTTCTGGGGAATATTCCCCTGGACGGGAAATTTTGGGAATTTTGATTTTAACAACATAATACCTCAAAAAGAATCATATTTATTAAATAAAAAATAATATATACACACATATGGTACATATAGAGCAGGATAGATCCATAAAAAATATTCCCATGTAATATATAGGAATAGGATCCAAGAGAAAAATAACAAAAAAATACCAATCAAAATTATTTTAAAGTGAGTAGTATCTCTATATAATTGTATACTGTACAGTATTGGTAGCCTATATACACATTATGCTAGTAAACGGTACATATAAAAAAATCAATCGTAAAACTGTAAAAATGACACAACTTCACAGATCGTTACTGTTCATCTGATGATACCGATTTGACACTGACACTATCAACTTCGCTTCCACTTTCACCTTCATATTCTTCTTCTTCTTCATCCGACCCGGACGAAGTTGTTGCCGACTCAGGATTATTTACGTTTTCTTCTTCCTCAGCACAGTCAGTTGGATGTTTGCGTTTGCGAGTACCAGATAGGTTTGAAACGTTATGATGCGAAGCAATCTGCTCATCCGTGGAAGAAAGGGTTTTCTTGGGAGCAACTTGAGAGCCTTTTTCAGAGGAAAGAAGTTTCCAATTGTGTGCCACAAATGTTATTTTTCCTGCTCTTTGAGTTGTTAGACGATTCCTCCGTGTTGTATGAATGCGACTAAACGTGCTAAAAGATCTCTCAGTGGCTGCTGAAGTAATGGGAGCAGTCAATATTCTTATGGCAACCTGTGACAAATCAGAACATCCGCACATCCCCTTCCACCAGGTCACTGGCGTGATTTTATCGACACACTTCCATAGGAATGCCTTGCTCCATGATTCTTCTTTAGCCCTATAATTGGCTAAATCAACAAGAACATTTGCACTATCAACAGTCTCCATATGACTCGCTACTTGGTCAATGAATTCAAGTGCTTCAAGTTGCTGTGCATGGCTTAGCAGATGTCCTTGGGAACCTGGATCTAGTAGGGCAGCAGCCAGATGTATTGGAGCAATAGCAAATTCTTTGCGCTGCGCCGCCTTTTCCAGTATTTGCTTCTCTTCGGCATGTGACAGTAGAGACGCTGGAAGAGTTTTACTTAGACTGCTCTCAATATCCTCAAAAGCATACAATGCTTTGTGTGTTAGTGGATCGTTTCCCTCTAGCTGTGTAATCCAGGAAACAATCGGTCGCAGAACATCGGCTAATGATGTCACTCTTGTCCAGTAAACATCATCGTCCAACAGGCTGTTCTTCATATCACGAGGTAAAGATGAGGCAGCTTCGTTTACTGCAAATGTTTGCAGGCTTACTTTACATTTCATCATGCTTTCAAGGCAATTTAAATAACTGCCCCAGCGTGTTTTGACAGGAAGATGTAGAGTCGAATTCAATTTCTTTGCTTTGTTTATTTCAGTTAGTAATGCGCTCAGTATTTGTGATTGACGGATGGTCTTAACGATACTAACAACCCTTTGAATGAAGACGTTTGCTGATTTGGTAGAAAGAATGTCATTCACCAATAGGTGCATTGTATGAGCTATGCACCCAAGGGGTACAATGTGCGGATATTCACTTTGTAAAAGCTTGCACGCTTTCTTCATATTGGCCGCATTGTCTCCTATCACAACTAAAAATTTATTGGGGCCAAACTTTTCCAAAATCTTTTTCATTTCCTGGCACAAATACTCGGATGTGTGTCGATTGTCTTTTGTATTGACGAAGTCAACGAAAATTGGTTTTGGAGTGTTCACCACAAAGTTCAGTATTCCTTCATTTCTTAAGTTGCTCCACCCATCGCACTGAAGAGCCAAATTTCTTGAGTCGGCTATTATGACACTGGTATTTTCTTGCACACGGTTATATTCCTTGTCTAAGTATGACGTTGAAACGGCTTCCCTCGTTGGCAGCTTATTCGAAGGACGGAGACGGCTGAAGTATTCCTTCCACAGGGGGTGCTCGACCAGGCTAAGTGGTGCTCCGCTGACGTAAATGGCTCGGCAGAGATTTTGGTTTAAAACTTCCTAAAAAGATACAAAAGTGAGTTCAGTTATTTTATTTATGAACAAAATACAAAATGAATAAATTGAATACTGCAGAAAGCAACATACCTGTTCGTCGACTTCCATATGATCCATAAACGAACGGAGGCCAGTTGATTTTGAACTTGAAGCTCTGCTTGGTGTAAAGTTTAATTCTGTCGAACTTTCAGCTAGAGGCGCACTTTCAGACAGAGGAGTAGGCCTACTAACCATCATGCTCCTAATATCAGTTTCAGAATCTCCTGCCAACAGCCTTTTCACTTCAACAGGACACTTCACACAACTTTGTATATGTTTCACCATTTTGGTGGCATTTTTAATTTTGTACACAAAATTGCAATACTTGCACGATCCACCAGCTCCAGTACTTCTAAAATATTTCCAAACATTGCTCCTGTCCCTGCCCATATTATAGAAATTTTTGAATTATTAATCTCAAACCACACACAACCTTTCAGCAGCTACACAATAACACTGAGCAGTAGACGTGGGTCGTAACGTCATTTTCAAGAAACGTAACGAAACAAGTTTCTTGGTCGGCGTAACCTGTTTCAAAACGGTTATTTTTGTAACTAGTTATTTTCATTCACTTACCCGTCCTCGCGTGACAAATGTCAACCATGTACATGTGTTGGCCCCGCGTTTGGCGTGTCTCCCGAGTCGGACTAATTAATTAATTAGTTCCGACTAATCACGAATAATATACAATGGTTATTGATATTTACAGTTTATTTGCACGTTATATTTACTGTTTATTTACACCTTTTCATCGTTTTCACTGATATTTTTTTATTATTTACACTGTATAATTATTTGGTTGGTTTGTTCATTACACTTGTTTTGTTTGTTTGGCTATTTACACATAGTTTGTAAGTCTTATAATATTATAAAAATTATTCACATTTTTATTTTTATTTAATGACTAAAAGAGTTTATGACTCTAACAAAAATCTTTTTGGATCTAAATTAACATTTAAATACATCAATTGGGCAACTTTGTTTGTCTTCAATTGTGTTCGGCGGTTATTAATCGTGAGCCCTGTCTTGCTGAATATCCTCTCGCACGGAACTGAAGTTGCCATTATGTTGCCATACTTGCGCAGAAGTATAGCAAGGTTGGGATAAATGTGACGGTTAAGTTGCCACCATTGCAATGGACAGTTAAATTTCCCACTGTCGTTAAACATTGGTAGAATATTGTCTTTCAAATAAGAGTTTACTTCTTTGATGGCACACGACAAAGGTGTGCCTACTTGCTGCTGCTGCTGCGTCCCGACAATATTGCTTAAAATGGACCAAGGTGAAAATTTATCTCGTACCGGTATGGAAGCTGAGGTTGAAGTGGATTGTTGCGGTTGCGGTTGGTTTTCTCCATGTCGCCGTCTTATATCAGTTGCAAGTATCTCTTCCAGCATTTTCTTTGCTTTTTCTGCCTCATTAGTGTCAGAGAATACATTCATTTTGTACCTTGGGTCTAAAATTGTACATATCGAGAATGTTCGACTTCTCTCAACACCTTCTAGTCTTTTATCTAAGCCTGTCCGAAGTGCAGTAATTACATTGTTTGTAATTAGAGTAAAGCCTTCCAGAAGCAGTTGATTACATGATTCTCTAAGACAACGTGTCATGACTATGATGGTACTGGCTGTCATATAATCTTCGCCACTCATAGCTTTCGTAGCTTCGTCGAAAGGTTTTAAAACCTTGCACAGTTCGTGAAACATTGTCCATTCCTCAACAGTTAAGATTGGTAAATCTTTTTTAAGAATTGCAACAGTGGCACATATTTGATTTTCTAGTTCGACAAATCGCTGTAACATAGCAAACGTAGAGTTCCACCTGGTTGGTACTTCCTGTATCAAGCGCTTTGGTATCACGTCCGGCTTTTCCTGTGATTGCACTTTTAATAATTTTTCTAGCGCTGCTGTACTTGTCTTAAAATGTCGGACGATAGTTTTGACTTTATCCAAAGAAGCTTGGACTAAATTCAGGGCATCTTGCACTATTAAGTTCAACGTATGGCCATAGCATCCGTAATGCTTCCACCCTATATCAGCTATGGCTTTTTTGACGTTAGCTGCGTTGTCACTAACAATAAAATTTATCTTATTTGTTACATTCCACTCGTTGGTCGTTTCGAGCAATGCAGCTTGAATATTCGCACCGCTGTGCATATCTTTAAACTCTGCACATTTTAATAAAAATGTTTTAAGAACAAGATCTTTTGTTATATAGTGCCCCGTTACAGCTATGTAAGCATCATTGACCCGAGACGTCCATAAGTCTGTTGTTAGAGATAGAAATTCAATATAGTTTATTTCTTCTTTTTTTCGTAGAACTGTTTGGTGGTATAATGTGGGAATGAGAATGTTAGAGACAGTTTTTCGAGATGGTAACTCGTATCCAGGTATGTGTCGGGCAAATTTTTTAAAAGCACGTTCTTCTACTAAAGAAAAAGGGTGATAACTATCTATAAATAAATTAGCAAGGTCATTATCAATTTGTCTTTTTTTAGTTAGTGTTACTTTTTTTCCAATTACGTAGCTATCAATGCGCTGTTGCGCAGCGCGGTATATGGGTATGGTACTTGCAGCAGTGGACGTAGAAGCTGACGCAGCATCGGAGCTGGATGACGAGGGCTGAGGTTGGACATCGCCTGGGGGTTCCTGCCCACGACTTTGTTCTGGGGTCCTTGCCGTTGATTGTGCGGTACAAATGCTTATATACGCATGGAGGTGTTTTCGCTTCAAATGTGTTTTCAAATTCGCGGTTGAACTTTTGAAGCTATAAACTTCACCACAACTGTTGCATTTCGCTTTTTTTTCATTATCTAGTTTTTGAAAAAAGTTCCATAAAGTACTAGAATTCACTCGAGACATTTTTTTTATACTATTTTTTTATACTATCGACAAGTTTTTTTTATACTATATTGCACTTTATTTACACTATATTTACACTTTATTTAGACTTATTACAATCCACACTAATTATATTTACATAATAACAAAGAAACATTAAATTTACATAAAACACCAAAATAACATATAAACGTAAGAAAGTACTCAAAATTATACACAAGTAGGTATAATGAATAACGATGAACTAAGACAAACTAAATTATTTTACTTTAAAATCTTTAAATTCAAAAAGCGGTCGCTCGCTGTCGCTTCCCAGAGACGGGGACTCCCGCTTTTCGGGAATTTTCGATCGGCCGGCCGTAAAGGCGTAAAGTACAAGAATTCACTCGAGATTTTATAAGTTTTTATTTATACTATATTACACTTTATTTACACTATATTTACACTTTATTTAGACTCATTACAATCCACACTAATTATATTTACATAATAACAAAGAAACGTTACATTAAATTTACATAAAACACCAAAATAACATATAAACGTAAGAAAGTACTCAAAATTATACACAAGTAGGTATAACGACTGCGACGAGACAAGACAAACTAAATTATTAATTATTTTACTTTAACTTTAAATTCAAAAAGGGGTCACTCGCTGTCGCTTCCCAGAGACGGGGACTCCCGCTTTTCGGGAATTTTCGCTCGCCCGGCCGTAAAGTACTAGAATTCACTCGAGAAATTTTTAAATTATGTATTTATATATATTTTATATTAACTCCTCACAGGAGGCCCGGAGGGAAGCAATTTCCCTCAGGGCCTATGTCATCTTTGGGGATGCTGGGTGGAGGGTCTTTTTGAGGAAAGGAAGGAGTGAACATGGGCCTTGAAGATACCCATGTTATAGGAGGGAGGAGACACAGAGGCCGGCAAACCGTTCCAAAGTCGAGCTGTTGTACCAAATAACGATTCGTAGAAGCGACCCGTCCTCGCGTGACAAATGTCATCCGTGTACTTACATGTGTTTGCCCGCGTTTGGCGTGTTTCCCGACTATTCACCGGTGCCGAAGGGATCAATGATGCTGGTTCCTCGGAGCATCTTCCATTGAAATACTGGTAGAACAAGGACAGCATACCAACCTGACGTCTGTGCTCTAAAGATTGCAATCCGTTCTGTTAAGATAGGGGAATCTATCAAACGGACCGCCCGTTTCTGCACAGAGTCAAGGGTTGTTTTCAGGTATTTTGGGGCTCCAAACCCGAGGTGGCTGCCAAATTCTACAGTGTGGCGCACTTGACATTTGTACAGGGGCAGCAGTTGTGTACTATTAAATTATCTATACAGGAAGATACACTCAGTATCGCCCTGGTGTAAGACCACCATTCAGAATTGAAACGTTGCTTGAAATGGCTTTAGCCGTGTTTAGTGACCAGATCTGAATAGCCAGGTACTTCCCCACCTTCATCTACCCCATCTCCTTCCCCTCCCTACTACCTTCAGCCTCACAACTCACAACATACCTCAATTGGGGGTGCCATAGTCGCACTGGCTCCAGACTCTTGTGCGGTATGATGATGGACACTGTAACGCTGTCCGAAACGTTGGCTAAAGAAGGGGGTAGCGCTACATGGTATACCCCAAAAATAAATTGTTTCGCACTGGCTCCAGACGGGAGCAGTTGGGACTCTTGTGCGGTATTCGCTCGGCTGCCCGGGAGGTGTATTTCCAATCCCTTTCACGTTTCAGTCGCGCTAAAATTATTTAATTATTTTCAATGTAAAACAAAACATTGGAGGTAATAAAAGCGGTCTATCCTCTCTGCTTACCCTTCTATAATTACGGTCGTCACCCTCATACAAACAGATTTATTTTTTATTTATTTATTACATAAGATACATTTATAAGCAAAAATAACATAATAATATTTCAAAATAACTGTCAATATTAAAATGTGTACAAGTGTTATAGATAGAGCAACGAAACGCGTAGGCGACTGAAACGAGGACTAATGGTGATTTATATGCATAACATAACAATACCGCCGACTACCGCGTTACATTACGAAACGCGGCGTTACTGAAACGCGGCAGAGATTGGAAATACGCGGTCGCATGCGAAACGACCGAAACTAGTCTCACATATGCATAACAAATAACAATCCGTCCCGCCGACGGCGCCGACTACCGCGTTACGTTACGAAACGCGGCGTTACTGAAACGCGGTCGCATGCGAAACGGCCGAAACTACTTTACATCACACCCAACACCAAATAACGCATTTACAAAAATAACTACTTGTAATTTTATCGAGACTAGTTATTTCTGTTACATCGACGAAACTAGTTATTGTATCTAGTTACGTTAAATAACGCTCACTCCTACTGAGCAGAGAGACCAGGATCCAGTATGTTATATAGCAAATCTAAGGGAGTTCCCATCGAGGAAACCCAAAGGGATACCCCTTAAAGGAAGTCCCTAATCAGGAAAGCCCCTAAACGGGGTACCCCCTTAGGGAATCCCTACATGGGATACTCTGGTCTGCAAGGACTTCTTTTTCTTTTCTTCCCCGAATCAAAAAGCTTCATATCACGAGGTAAAGATGAGGCAGCTTCGTTTACTGCAAATGTTTGCAGGCTTACTTTACATTTCATCTTGCTGTCAAGGCAATTTAAATAACTGCCCCAGCGTGTTTTGACAGGAAGAGTCGAATTCAATTTTTTGCTGTATTTATTTCAGTTAGTAATGCGCTCAGTATTTGTGATTGACGGATGGTCTTAACGATACTAACAACCCTTTGCATGAAGACGTTTGCTGATTTGGTAGAAAGAATGTCATTCACCAATAGGTGCATTGTATGAGCTATGCACCCAAGGGGACTTCCCTGAGGGGGAGGGGCATAAGTGGTAGGGAAGTCCCTAGATCAGGGGATGTCGTCTTAGATAACTGCTAACACTCAATAAAGCATCCAAGAGAAGTGTAAAACCATTTTATTAAAAATAAAATAAATTCCCCGTTTTCGGGAATTTATTTCAGGTCGGGGAATATTCCCGGGAATATTCCTGTTCCCGGGAATATTCCCCGGGGAATATTCCCGGGTCTACATCACTATCCTGTCTATTTTGCTCCGTCAGTTTTAGACATTGTAATTTAGACGAACCCTTCTTTGATAATTTGCAATCGCATTTAGGTTGTAATTTCTTCTCGCCTTTTAGCAGGTCATACTTCCACTTTTCGTCAATTTTTTTCCTCCCCAAGTAAGGTTCTCCGTTTTCTCGTTTTTTTTTATTGATTCTGACAGACCAATTACTTTCTTTGGTTTCATATTTTTTAGATCTTCGGTTTCGTTTTGGCTCATTGTGTTCATTTTCAATAGAAGCGTCATCACCGGGTAAATTTGAACCAACTACTGAAGCACAGTCGTTTGGTACACTAACTATAGGCTGCAGGTTTATCCCATCAGTAGAAGGTACAAGAGAGGCCTCTTTAGAAGATATTATTGATGTATTAACCGAGTTATAGTCATTGAGAAGAATGGTGGGGACAAAAACTGCAGATGTTGACTCCAGGTGTAGATCTTCTACAGCGCAAGGACCAATTGAAGGCATGCCTTTGTTAGGCACTTTTGCAATATTAGCTGAGAGTTGGTCAGTAACTGTTTGCTCCTGGTGAAAGTCTTCTTCATTGCAAGTAAAGATGGCAGTGTTTTCAACGGCAAGGTTTGTGATATTTGTTCGGTCGTGGAAGATTTTTAACAAGTTAGAATCATGACCTATGTCTTCAGCAGTCAGCAGAACACAATCGGTGGCTAGTCGCAGTGCTTGGATCCATTTCATCACTGATATGAAAATTTTCCAGATCCGATGGCAAACATGGCTTACATAAATGTACATTAGTAAGGCTACCATCTTTAGTTATCATGACAGTGCTGGGTGTTCCTTCGACGACCATATTCGGGTCAATATTCTCTTGGTTTTCGTCAGGTACAGTCATCAAAGACCCGTCATTCTGAACAATAAATGTACTTGCATGACTAAAATCAGGTCTAAATTTTTTGAACTGTGGCAACTGAAATTTTGTGCTCTCGTTTAATTTCTCGAAAATTTTAATTGAACGTGGTAGTCGAATGGGGGCTCTTGATCCTCTTGTATTGATGTTGGTATGGTCTGGCTCAGCTACTTTGCACAAGCGTTTTTTTTTGCGGTTCATGGTGGCAGTTGGCTGTAAACAAATAAAAAATTTAAAACTGTACTATTTAATTTTTAACATTAGGTAACTACGTAAAGACTTACTTACAACAAGAATATTAATCAGCTTGATATCTAACTTTTTTTTTAAAAGTCATTGGTGAGCTTTGACAAACTTATAAAGGAATACCTTAGTATGTTTGTCGGTAACTCCAAAGGTCTATGTACCTTGATATTACTATTTCGATTTGTATACATGCGAAAAATACGTAACTCCATAATTTAACAAACATGAGGTTAAAAACACTTATAAATATGAATTTATGAAAAAAATAACATAGTATGAATAGTATAAATCACATTTCATTAAAAAAATACAGTTTAATCTGATAAATATACTGAAACAAAACAATATTTAAAAACAAATCATTTCGAAAAGTGCGTAAATTAAAAATCAGTGTACAGACGACTTTGTAACTCCTCTAGCGTAATTATGGCAACTTAAAAATAAGATACAAAAACCATTGGTGACTTTACAACTAAATTTAAAGTTATAAAATGTTAAAAATTGATAAATCAACTTACCTCAGTTAAGTTCACGGTAAAACTATTACGCCGTCAATAAATCTCCTCAATCAAAAACACAACCGGCGCGCACGGCTCACCGGCCAATACTGAATTTTTTTTTTTTTTTATAGTGAATACCTCACAAGAGTCCCAACTGCTCCCGTCTGGAGCCAGTGAGACTATGGCATCCCCAATTGGGGGATGTTGTGAGGCTGAAGGTAAGTGTGGAAGGGAAAGAGGAAGGTGGGGAAGTACCTGGCTATTCAGATCTAGTCACTAAACACGGCTAAAGCCATTTGGAGCAACGTTTCAATTCTGAATGGTGGTCTTACACCAGGGCGATACTGGTAGTATCTTCCACTCTGGAACGTGCCGCAAATATACTATATATTATTTTAATTAATTAATTGTGAAATAACACAAATTAATCAAATAAAATTTATTTGCGCACGCCGGGTTCGAACCCGCGACCTTCGGAATGGCAGTCCAATGCGTTACCACTGGACTATGCCGGCCGTCATGAAGGAGTTTCGAAGTATTCGCGAGTAAAAATGGCACCATGGTGTTACGCAGTTTCCTAATTTGTTTTTATCTAAAGAGTTAATTTTTTTTTAAATTTGCGAGTTTTACTAGTCGATGCGGGACTAATTTTAACACCAGATGGCATTAAAAACGTATTTTCGAAAATTTTGGAGTTGCGCAGTCTACGAATTAATGCGACGATATGCATTTTAATAATGTGCAGTCGTTCTGGGACAAATATGGTCTTAGGAGAGTATAATCAATACCTCCTAGAACAACTAAGGCCAGGACACTGAATCAAGATGGCCGCCGCTAAAGGCTGATGAGCATGGATTAATAAATCTAATTAGATGCCAATTATGGTAAAATAGTGATCTGAAGAGAGATTATATTATACTAAATACACACTGAAGTGCAAAAAACATAGGTACATATACACTGGGAAAATTGTAGTGACGGGTAAAAAAGGAAAAGAAAAATTCTTAGTAAAAATCTTTAATTTCCTTTGTTAAAAATGCAACATTTCTAAGTACAGTACTTATAATAATTAGTAGTAAGTAGGTACTTATAATAATTATAAAAGGTATTAAAAAAAGAATTTTTTAGAAGTCTAAGAGCTAGTTGTTTTATAGAATTTAAACAATTCAGCAAATTTCAATGTATGTTTTCATGAAAGTTCTATTTAAATTCTGTTATTATATCAATATGGACAATTTGTTTCACATAACAGAACTTGAGTAGAACTTTGACAGAACTAACTTTGAAATTTGATGAATAGTTCATGTTCTGTGAAACAACTAGTCCTAAGAAATAAAGTAAATAGAAACAAAATGAATAATTGATAGCATTTAATAATGAAATTAGATTATAATGATATGTGTGGGAATATGTATAATATGAATGTTGTGTGTGTTGGTGGATATGGTAGACGCTGAGATTGTAGAGCAGTCTGCTGCAGCTGCTGGAGGCTGGCTGCTGGGGGCTGGCTGCTGTATGGCTGGCGGGTGCATCTGAAAATAATAACAACTAAAGTAGTACACATATAAGTAGTAGGGGTATATTGTTTTGACATGTTGAATGTTGATGAGGGAATGATGTGCTTGGATATATCAATCAGTCAAGAATATTTTTTTTTACTGTGTAGATTTTGCGACTTTTCACTACTTTTTTGGTGGTATCATTTCTTTTTTTAACATAATTATTTAACAATGAATTTGTAGATGATCTGATTAAATGGAGCAAAATAATATTTGATAAATGTCCAGCGGGACAATTAAAATCTGTTAGGAAAAAATCTCTATCGTTGATAGCATCAATTGTCAATTGTAATACTAATTCACGCTGGTTATTGTAATCTAAAAACATTTTTTCTAGTTTGGTTGATAAAAGCTTTTGAACGGTCACATAGTTATGAATGACGGCATTGACGATGTCAGGGTGAGGACATAATAAACCACCTCGATCCATTTTCCTTATTAGAGAGTAACTACAATCTGTGTCTAACATTTTATCGACAGTGATGGAATTGGAACATGTTGTACATTTAAGTTTCTTTAAAACGGTTCGGGCACAATAACCTGCGAGATATGTAAGAACAGGGAGACTGGCTTCTGCTTGCTGGAAATCTTTCTCAGTAAATGTTTTATATAAACCAGAAAAAGAAAAATTCGGTTGCTTATTTGAACTGGTACAGGCCTGGGGTTCAGTTTCAAGTTCACAATCAATAATGTCAATCTGTATACGGCCATATGCAGACGAAGACAACGTCAAAGGTAGCAGATCTTGTATCCTCAACTTTGACTCCACTTCAAATATTTGTCTGATTGATATTAAATATTGTGAACCCGCCATAGTTCTATACTTACCAAACCTAGCTTCTAATGCATCTGTTTGAATTTTGCCCGGAAGAAAATATTTAAACTTTAAAGTATTTATACAATATTCAGCCATTTCTAAAAGACCACGGGTTGTATGTGTAATAGCTAAGTGAGTTTCTCTTGTCAATGAATTAAAATGATTATTTGAAGCTTTCCATGAATCTAACCATTTAATAATTTTTTCTAAAAATGCTACATTTTCTTCACCAGGTTTAAGAGAAAGTGGTTGTTGAAGGGGATTTCTAAATCGTATTCCCTTGAATGGAGTTTTTACATTGACAATATCCCACCACGTGCGAATAAAATATATGAAATCAGCAGTTGTTGCATAATGGGGAATATTATGTCGCTCACCTAGAATCATCAATGCCTGTTGAACAAATTCATTAAACACATTTTGAACAAGCTTCACGTTTTGTCTTTCAAAAGAACTTGGGCAAAGAGATTTCATTGTTAATCCATAAGCAAACTTGACTAAATTTTTACATTCTAATTCATGAAGTCGTTTTATGGAAGAAAACGCAGCTACTGATTCAGACGTATGATCGTGGAAGTCTGGAAACGATAAAACTTGTTGACTGTCTTTCTGATTAATCCAATTATTTCTTATACATTTGAATATGTGGACGGAATCTAAAATATAAAATAAAGGTAAACTTTCATTGGATGGATGACAGTAGACAGTTTTCAGTTGCGGGGGAGTGCTGAAAGACATCATAGCTTTTCTATTAATGGAATTATTATCACTAACTACGCACAAAACATTAAAACCTATCTTTTGAAGACCCATTATAATTTTTTTAATAACAGTAAATAATTGTGCTGCATTCATAGTTTTAACGGGGAGTATGTGGACTACTTCTTTATATGAAGAGAGTAAGCTTTGAATCATAAAGACATGGGCAGTAGTAGCTGCATTTTCACTATTGTAAGCTATTCCCAAAATGCTGCCTCCGCTGTAATCTAAATATGGCTTTATGTGAATTTCATCTATCATCAATGTTACATTCAAATCACTTTTCGTTAACAAACTAAATTTATGTTTAATAAATGACAAAAAATTACTGTCACTCTGTTCATTTAGCGGGTTTGTTTGAAACTTGGAGCAAACTCTTTTCAAAGTTCTAGGATGGGGAAACGTTAGATGATCTGAGCCTCGTAGGAATTTATATGAATGGGGTGAAATAGAATACAGAATGCTACTGAAGACTACAAAACATGGTGAATATCTTAAAGCCCCTGATTTTCGATTTAATAATTGTAACTGTTCTGTTAAAAATTGAATTTTTTTTTGCTTTTTGGTGTCATCTGCAAATAAGTTATCAATTTCACTTAGTAAATGGACCACAGTTTCTAATACAGTATCTATAGAATTGTCAGAAACATTTTTGAAGGACTGAATCGATAATAAAATAGTATTAAGTTCATTGTAATTGTTTATTTGCTGGGGAAATATTTTTTCACCTAATTGTGTTAATTCTATGCATTCAACAAATAAACTCAATTGTAAATTTATATCGACAACGGCAGATGCAATGACTTTTGGAAATGGAGTTGAGGCAAGATAAAAAAAAACTACGGAACTTTCTCTTTTCACAGTAATACAATCAGTTGGGAAGTTATTTTTGTCAATGCAACCTAAAAATTCATCAAAAGTTGAAAAATGGTTCAGAGATTCAAATACTGCATTAGAAACTATGCTCTTTTCTACTGCTATTTGTAAATTGAGAAGTTCTTTCCTGCTTTTCCTTGCGTCCACACTTTCTCGGGCTGATGTTGGAGTTGCCGACAGGTAGGCTGGACAATTTGGCAGAATTGATGGGACGGCTCCTGGAGCAAGTTTCACTCTCTTATAATTCATTATACATTGCTCTCCAGTTTCTATATTGGTGTGGACACTGGCTGAAATTATGTCTTCCTTTCTAAAATGCAGCTCGCAAACCTGAAAAGTTATTACTTTAATGTTAATTTATGTTTAAATGTTTATTTATAAATGAACCTCATTCTTCCACCAGATGTCTTAAAAGATATATTAAATTACAGCAATTTTGGCAGCATACCATAAATGTCAATCTCTTTCTAAACTTCATCAATCAACATGCATTCAATTTTACTTGTACATATAATATAGGTACATTTTCACAATGCACGACAATTAATAGATTTTAATTACACATAGTACCCTTCTACAAAATAGTGTTAATTAGCCGTTCAATATTAAATATCTAGGCACTAGATTGAAACATTGCGATTTTTCATTTTGTTGTCTTTTATTACAGCAAAAAGCTGTAAAAACCGATATTACTATACGAAATTCGACAACAACGTTAATAAACACTTTTTAATATCAAAATAATATGAATACGATCTGTAAACATCACATTTGCCCATAGCAGTTGCACGTTTTTTATATACATTATTGAGGTTATGTACAAAATCGAATTGTCGATGTTATTGTAAGGCGCTGTTTTTGAAATAAAAATAAGCACATTTCACTTACCGTTGAATATTTCGTTGGAATAAAATCTCGATGAATAGCCTTAACCCATTTTTGACGTAAAATAACTTCATTTGGAAACTTGAAAGTGTGACGTTTTGGTCCGCTATCGTAATTTCCTTTGCAACGCGGAACAACGCACTTGTTAACCATTTTAAAAATTGAAAACACTTCTGTAGATAATAAATATATAAAGTCGCTAAAAGGTTTTAGCTTAACGCTTCTAATTTATAGTTTTTTTCGCTAAAATCAAGACGCACGCGCTGCGGTGTACGCAATAATAGCCCATAGATGTGGGTGAAGTGAGTCAAAATGTATGAATCTGACGTTTCAAGCCGCCAACGTTCAGCCTCCTAGAAGATTAATTGCCGCCAGAGGCGCAAACTGAGTCTAGGCCTTAGTTGTTCTAGGAGGTATTGGTATAATGCGCGCACGGCATTTGGGACTGTTTGGGTCTTAGAAGGTCCCAAGGGTTAAAACAGTGTTTATTTCGTGAAAGACACAGGTAGCTTTTACATTTTTCACATAAAATTTTCGTTCGGCTTTTACAATTTTCCATGCGACAAATTCTTGGTGTAACAATATTATCATCAAATATTGCCAAAAGGTCATAACCGTCATATCTCCTATCTGTTACTGGCAGATTCACAGGCTTGTACTGTTTATTTTGGGTATGTTCACATTCTTCTTCGTTCAGATCCTCAGGTGACTTTCTTTTATGTTCTGGAGTTGTAGTAAGCGCTTCACCAACCTCCAAACGAAATTTTAATAAGTCTAAAGGCTTTTTATTTGCAGTTTTTTTTTAATTCTTCGCGATACAACAACCATGAGTTTACCAAAACCAAGTCCAAAAGGTGTATTATGGTTTTTAGGGTCCATTTTTTTGTTTTGATCCACGTACGGTAACACTCCATTAGCTGGTCGCAAATATCCAAACCTCTTATATTTATATTTTTTTATAATTTGGGGAGCCCGAACGGCAGCGTATGTCTTTGTGGATTTGTTCCACCTCGTGACAGTTGAAAGGGGCTCAGCTCCTGTACAGTTTGACCCAATTAAAACTGTTTTTGTATCTCGCCATTTAATTAACACAATATTCTCGTTGACAAGCTGTTGATGGTCTCCTTGTTGCATCAATTTATCAGGTTTTAATTTCAAACCTCTTAAACGGTTAGCCATAATAGTTCCCGTCCCATGAAAACCGATTTGAGCTAATTTTTCTAGAAGGGCGAGTTTGAAATATAGGCAGCTGTTAGGTGGTAAAGTTTGTGCTAAGCGCAGAACGACACCAGGACCTAGGCCTAACTCTCTGTTGGGAAGTGGAGTGGCAGTCCTTGATAGATTTCAAAATCTACCACTAGCCCACTAGAGGAGGCTACAACGAAGTTTTTTAAACCTGTGGGTCGAGGTTTGTTTCTAACAAACTGCCGAACAGGACACCTACCTGTGAAAGGTATCATTTGCTCATCTCTTGAATAAGTTCTGCCAGCTCGTTCAAGACTAAGGCATGTCTTCCTGACAGCGTCAATAACTGGTTGTACCTTCCACAGATTGTTTTGATGATGATCAGATTGAGGAGTGACGGTATCGACAAAATGGAGGGAAGAACGCAGTAAAAAAAAATCTATCTCGTGTTAATATCGGTGCAATAGATTCTTGTCCATATTTTTTATTCCAGTACATGTGAATTCGCGGGTAGGGAATACAGCCCATGATAATGTGTATTCCAAATAGTTTTTTCATCTCAGGAACGGTTGTGTTCAGTAATTTACCGTTCTTCAGAAGATGATATCGGCTGGAGAAGTCAACAGCTTTTTCAAAAAAGTCATCATTGAAGTGATCATTAAAGTACTCGTGGTGAACGTACCTCACCATTTGTTCTGTCCGAAACATCGACCTCAGGGTGATCCAGTCCTGGGAAATCAGTCTCCTTCCAAATCGGTCTCCTCACAGATGAAGTAGATGCAACAGGTTCTACATCATCCAACACAAAATCATTTTGATCGTCATTCTCTTCCACGTCTAGAATCTCAGGAATGGATCTGTCCGCTAATAATGCGAGGGTATCAGCAACAAGGTCCTCATCCTAACTCGAATATCCTTCTATTTCCGAACCGTTTCCATCTCCAATAGCTAGAGATGGCAAAATTTAGCATTAATTTTCAGATTTTTTAGCATTAATAATTGGAAATTTCGCGTTTTATAGCATTTTGAGGCATAATTTAGCGTTTTGTAGCAAAATAGAAAAAAATGTATTTCCTGAATGTTTTTAGCGCATATTTTAAGTATTTTTGGTAAAATATATGTTTAACCTTCATTTGCAAGTATTTCCATGTGAAAGATTATAAATAATTAATTTTAATATTAAATTAATAAAGAAGGAAACTCTAAGTACGGGTCGAACAAAAATACAACAAATGCAGATTGCGATTAACATCAATAGGCGTAATTTATTTCGCACAATTTGTGTAATGTCAAAAAGCAATTGTAGCCTACAGTACAAAAATATTAAATATTTACACATATTTTATGTGTAAATATTTACTATACTATTTTAGTAACAAAATTATAAAAAATCGTAATGTAAATATCGATTTTTTGAAATTCTCACATATTATTTTAATACCCGGTATTTTCGGGAAATTCGCGCCTATTTCGCTAAATAGAATAATTTAGCTGAAATATGGCCAAAATCACGTTTTTCGCGTTAATTCGCGAAATAGAAATCACTGGAAACACTTTCAAATGCCTTGAAACGCAAAGAAAACTTATAAATGCCCTATTTTCGAAACATAAATATTTTTTCGCGTTTTTAGTTAAAACGAAATTTTGCCATCTCTACCAATAGCATTCAGGACAAAATTTTCGAATCCTTCATCATCTGGTGATATTTCAGGAATTTCTCCTTAAAAAAAAATATTAAAAAAAATTAAAAACATAATCCAATACAATTTTATTATGCCCAAACATAATTACAATGAATATCTGGGGTTATAAGTAGAGATGGCAAAATTTCGTTTTAACTAAAAACGCGAAAAAATATTTATGGTTCGAAAATAGGGCATTTATAAGTTTTCTTTGCGTTTCAAGGCATTTGAAAGTGTTTTCAGTGATTTCTATTTCGCGAATTAACGCGAAAAACGTGATTTTGGCCGTATTTCAGCTAAATTATTCTATTTAGCGAAATAGGCGCGAATTTCCCGAAAATGCTGGGTATTAAAATAATATGTGAGAATTTCAAAAAAACGATATTTATCAGCGGAAATAAGTGATTAAAAATCATCTCTAACTTCAGCTCGCGCTCCACCGACTGTGTGCGTAAACGCTTTCCGAGAATATAGCGTATTTCAGAAGTCAAAGAACCATACAAATTGGATAAGCTGATATTTAGTCCAGTACAACTAAAGAAGAATTGAGAAAAATGCATAAGGAAAGTAGTTTCATGTGAATGTGCAGGGAAAAGTATTATGCCTACTTTATTTCATTTTTGGAAGCCTTTCCTACGATTTTTTATAATTTTGTTACTATTTTATGTGTAAATATTTAATATTTTTGTAGGCTAAAATTGCTTTTTTGACATTACACAAATTGTTCGAAATAAATGACGCCTATTGATGTTAATCGCAATCTGCATTTGTTGTGTTTGTGTTTGACCCGTACTTAGAATTTCCTTCCTTATTAATTTAATATTAAAATTAATTATTTATAATCTTTCGCATGGAAATACTTGCAAATGAAGGTTAAACATATATTTTACCAAAAATACTTAAAATATGCGCTAAAAACATTCAGGAAATACATTTTTTTCTATTTTGCTACAAAACGCTAAATTATGCCTCAAAATGCTATAAAACGCTAAATTTCCAATTATTAATGCTAAAAAATCTGAAAATTAATGCTAAATTTTGCCATCTCTAGTTATAAGTGAGACATTATCTCATTGAAAAAGAAAGAAAAAGAGAAAAATTATAACACTTTGCAAATATTTATCGGACAGAATTGGAATGAAATGTATCAGAATAAACCTGACCAGCACACGCCCGTGCTGGTGTTAATATTTCCATTAATAAATAACACAATGCTGAATGTCATACTAAAAAAATAGAATGAACTCATTGATTAACATGTTAACTACAATAATAACACGGTGAATTACTTAAATAGTTTATATTTATAAATAACTTACGAGGCAGAGGTTGGCTCCGTTGCTGACGCCACATTTTGACAGTTTTTAATGATGCCCCTAGCGGTAAATTTTGGAAACAATGGCCAGTAGGGCTTAGATACAAGCCCGCACGGTCATTGTAGGCCGGAATACCAACGAAATTTAAAACCGTTTTCGAGAAATATTTTAATAAACGGACCCGCACGATCGTATCAGCCAGTGCTGAAAGGGATATGAATATCAAAAATAAGCTTAGAGTCCAATGTCACTCCCAAATCTTTGATTTCTGTTTTGTTGATTAATATTGAGCCGTTCAGATTATATTCATTGATAATGATATTTTTATTTCGTGTGAAATTCACAACGAAACACTTTTTAACATTAATTTTAAGGGTATGCTGTGTACAGTAAATATTAATTGTATTTCAATATTCAAATTATCATTGCTAATGTCTATACCAGAGGTTTGCCAAAGAGCCAAATATGTACATTACAATGATTTAAAAAAAAAAATAAGAGCCAATTCTGTTTTTTTGATTTAGCATTATATTATAATTTCAGCACTTTATTAAATTACGGGTAGCTACGCTGAATAAAACTTGATATCATATTTAATAAACATTTTATTCAAAAAATAATATATAATTAAGGAATCCATAATGAGACATCTCATTCAAAAATCAAAACAAAAGTTAGGTCATTCTACCTCCGTGGAACATGAAAACAAAAGTTAGGTCATTCTACCTCCGTGGAACATGAAAACAAAAGTTAGGTCATTCTACCTCCGTGGAACATGAAAACAAAAGTTAGGTCATTCTACCTCCGTGGAACATGAAAACAAAAGTTAGGTCATTCTACCTCCGTGGAACATGAAAACAAAAGTTAGGTCATTCTACCTCCGTGGAACATGAAAACAAAAGTTAGGTCATTCTACCTCCGTGGAACATGAAAACAAAAGTTAGGTCATTCTACCTCCGTGGAACATGAAAACAAAAGTTAGGTCATTCTACCTCCGTGGAACATGAAAACAAATATCTAGAACTGTACAAGATCTGTGAAAAACAAATAATATTGTGGACAAATACCTAGATCTGTTAACCATTGTGAAATAAACTCTATGCCGTCTACGTAAGGGTTTCACGCTTTTGTATTTAGTTACCGCCCAGCTCTGGCGGTATGAAGACGTTCTTTATCTTAGTGCCACTCTGTTCTGTGAAATGATCTGTGAAAAACAAATAATATTGTGGACAAATACCTAGATCTGTTAACCATTGTGAAATAAACTCTATGCCGTCTACGTAAGGGTTTCACGCTTTTGTATTTAGTTACCGCCCAGCTCTGGCGGTATGAAGACGTTCTTTATCTTAGTGCCACTCTGTTCTGTGAAATTTTTTCAACTAAAATCAGTTTACGTGTAATAGTTTTTTTTAAATTCCTAGTTTTATACAATGGGGAGGAAAGATAATAAAAAAAAACTGGGTACGCTGAGTGGCCCAAAAAAAAAAAAAACATGCTGGAATATTTGGGTTAGTTAAAATAATTTTTTTCATAATTAGGTACCTAGAAACAATAACGCAAGAAATATTTGTTTATTTTACGTTATTATGTTTAGAAATCAAACAGATATACATAAAGAATAATAGAAGACCCCAAGGCAAGAAGTTGTTAACTTACATTAAAGGCATTCTGAGATATTTAGACTTTTGCATTTTGCCTTATAATTTTTTATTGAAAATTAAATTTTTCAACAGCGCCAAGAGTAGGGATCCTGAAATACAGACATTTTGTATTTGCACTTGGACTGGGACAGAGCGGCATTTGACTAAATGTTGTATTTGCACTTGGACTGGGACAGAGCGGCAATTGACTAAATGTTGTATTTGCACTTGGACTGGGACAGAGCGGCAATTGACTAAATGTTGTATTTGCACTTGGACTGGGACAGAGCGGCAATTGACTAAATTCCTTCTTCTTATAAATTCATTCCATAAAAATATCCAATTCACTTTAGAGATAGGCAGTAATGCATCGATTCATTTTTTAGATTTAACGCTAACTTCAGTAAATAATAGAATTACATTTATCGTAAATCCACATACACGGATACAACCATACATAACACATAAACATTCTGCTTATCCTTCGATGGTAAACCGGCTAGTAAAAATCCCCTTATCTGTTAATTTCACAACTGAACTATCTAAAATTAAACAAATGGTCTAAATAATAGTTACTCCACACACGCATAAATCAATGATAACATCCTGAATAAGAAAAAGCACATTTCAGCAAATAACTTTTATTGATAATATAAAATGAAATATAAAATTATTAAATATGGCCGCCTTCCCGGGCCGCTCTCAATGCGAGCCGTCGCATTCTCTTTGCCAGGTTATTTTTTAATCGCCGTTCCCCCATCAATCTTTCCCTTTGGACCTTTAGCTTACACCATCTGAACAATTTCCATACTGCATACATTGCGAGTATGGTCGCCATGCCGAGTACGATGGCTCGGTAGATTTTGCAGTAGTCCATTGTGTCATCCATTTCTTCTACGAAAATTGATTTCAACATCTGAGAAATAAATTAAACATTAATAAGATAAAATCCCGAATCTACTGATAATATGATTTCTCAGAGTTATACCCCCTGTTGTTTGGCATATTGGTAGTTGTTACTTGCGTAGAATAACTGGCAAATTGTGCTGAATATGTCATGTTTTTAAAAATCACTATTTCGTTTTTAATCATAACCGTTCTTATTTATTACCGTGTTTAGTTGTCATATGATGCATATGTATGTGTTGAAAACTCATGTTATGAAAATATTTTTTTTTTTTTAGTTATCTGTTCACCTATGGTAAACCGGCTAGTAAAAATCCCTTTATCATCTGTTAATTTCACAATTGAACTATCTAAAATTAAACATATGGTCTAAATAATGGTTACTCCACACACTCATAAATCAATGACAAAATCCAGAATTTTAACATATTTATTTATTTATAATATTTTAATTTATTTTCCGCTGTCTCGAGCTGCCTTTAAGGCAGCTCTCTTCAGTCTTCTTGTCATGTTTGCTCTCACTCTCCGGGCCTCCAGCAATTGATTTTGTTCATTCGTCTGTAGCCACCAATTGTAGAACTCTCGTAATTTGAGGATGGTGAAAAAAATTGCCATAGCAATGATAATAAAAGGGATGTAGTCCAACTGCATTTTCCACATCTGAGAAATAAATTAAACATTAATAAGATAAAATCCAGAATCTACTGAGATAATATGATTAATTTTAAAAAGGAATTAAGAAAGTATGCGTGCCTCCATTTTGACTTAATTTTTTACAGATTCAGTATACAGACTTACCAACGTCGAAAATTATGTTTAAAAATAGAGCAAAAAATAATTAATTTATTAAATCCTGATTGAAATTAAGAACTTTCCTAAGTTGGTACTTTTATTAACTCCACTCGAGGCCTTGTAACGGGATAATTAAGTACCCCGTTATTTTAATTAAGTACGTAGTTCCCGTGAGCACTTAGGCCATAGGCCCATTTTGCTATATCCCATTTTACCCCTAAAATCCAAGGTCATGCTAAAGAGAAATCAATACTCCGTACAGACTTGCTTCTATGCTCTCTCGGCCGCGCGCATGCGCGGGTGGGTAATACAGCAGATTATCGACCTGTCAGATTTTAGATCGCGGGTCCCCTAGGTTTATAGACTAAACTCGCGTCAACTTGCGTACCAAACTCTCTCGAAATGGAAAACTTTTTTGATAATCTCGACATTTTGCGGTCGGGTTTGGAAAACATCGATCGTATAGGAATTGTACGTCAACCGCGCGTACGTAAAACCTACAATAAGCGATACGATCCGTTTGAAGCTCTCTCAGAATTAGATTTTCGATGCAAATATAGATTCACCAAAATCAATATGAGACGAATAATTGATCTAGTACGGCCAGACTTGCATGTCAGCGACAACAGACGTGGAAGTAGAATCTCCGTGGATCTACAAGTTCTCTCTGCCATACGATACTGGGGGCGGAATGAAGTAAGATAGTTTTTAATTACTTTTTAATACTACATACCTGTGAAGCAAATCAGCAAAATCGATAACCAAACACGCTTTCAATTAATATAGCTTTTTTTTTGGCAGATACAGGATGATTGTGCCGACATTCACGGTTTTAGCCAGCAAACGATGTCCCGCATAAGCAAACGCGTTGCAACTGCATTTGCTCGTCTTGCTCCACGGCACATAAAAATGCCACAGAGCATTGGCGAGCAACAGGCAACTGTTGCAGAATTTTATGCAATAAAACGTTTTCCGGGCGTTATGGGAGCAATTGACTGCACCCATATTAAAATAAGGAAAGTTGGCGGTGATGCCGGACAGTACTATGTCAACAGGAAAGGGGTTTATTCATTAAATGTCCAGGTTTGTAAAGTGAAACCTCGATATGTGCCTATGAAATTTTAACTTTAACCAACATTGAATGTATGAATGAATTCATTTCAGGTTGTGTGCAATGCTAAGCTGAAAATCATGGATATTGTTGCTCATTGGAGAGGCAGCACCCACGATGCTCGCATTTTCAGAGAAAGTAATATCAAACAAAGGTTTGAAGATGGTCACTTCAATGGACGACTATTGGGAGATGGAGGTTATGCCTGAACACCATATCTCTTCACCCCAGTTAGGAATCCAAGAAACCCCGGAGAAGAGGCCTATAACAGGGCTCAAATATCTACTCGCAACACGGTAGAGAGATGTTTTGGTGTGTGGAAGCAAAGATTTCGTTGCCTGCTGCGGGGTATGTCAGGTTCTCTTGATACCATCAAGACAACTATAGTAGCTCTTGCTGTTCTCCAATGTATTGCCGTCGATATGAATGATCCTGATTTTGGTAAGAAAACAATTCAAAATAACAGATATTCCTTACATTAGAATTTTGTGTGTAATAATGCTGTGCTTTATAATTGGATTCCAATAGATGATGGTGATGGCGATGAGGATGCAGTAGCAGGACCAGTAGCAGGTGGCGGTGCTGACATGGAATTGGAAGGAGCTCCAAACATGAACCAGACCGGAAATGCAAATAGACAGGTCTTCATTCGTCAACATTTTTAAAGAGTATGTAAGTTTTGTTTAGTAAGAAAATCAATAAGTTTGTTTAATATCATATTAATTTATTTATAAAATGCATGATATTTAATAAGAGAATAGATACATCAAGTCATCATACTAGGTTGCCTGTTTCGTGGTGACTATTTATTTAAGGACTGCTTACAGTGGAAGATCCTTGTCTGAAAACAAATTAGAATAATATTAATTATTGACAGTAAATATAACAGAATGTAGAAATACACTTTAAAATATCTGAAATATTCATTATTCTTTGACTATCATATTGTTGAATCCGTCAAAGACAGAGCTTCTTCTGAATGAAGCGTTAGAGCAGTAAGAAGACATTTTAAATGTACGATATTACACGCAAATGAATGGAAATGAATAAATACTAACCGTTGGTGGAGAATTGGTCCCCTGGGCACGCGCAGCAGCGGGACTCTCCACTGACACCTCTAAAGCGGGGGGCTAGGGGGTTGGGGGTGTTTCTTTGCGCATCAACATCTTTGTATTATGCTCTTCCTCCATCAACCTTATTCGAGCCTGAATAATGTTCCTGGACTCTTCCTCCATCAACCTTATTCGAGCATGAATAATGTTCCTGGACTCTTCCTCCATCAACCTTATTCGAGCATGAATAATGTTCCTGGACTCTTCCTCCATCAACCTTATTTTATTTTCAGATTCCAGTACATTCAGCCGAAGGTTGGCCCTGGACTCGTCTTCAGTCAACCTTATTCGAGTCTGAATTATTTGCCTGGACTCATTCTCCATACGCTCCATCTTCTTCGTGTACTCCAGGTGCATCATTTTTTTGGTTTCTTCCCATACTTTCACCGACAAGTCATCAGGTTTGGCTTTCTGAAAAAAAACAACATAAATCTTTCATACCTGGTTTAAAATAATTGTGCTGTTTAATCTATTTTCTACTTTTTTTCTGTTTTGATATATTTAATCTGTATGTTTACACTTCATTCAACATGTATGGTGATTTGATGTATCTTTTCTTAATAATTAAATATGCATTTTATAAATAAAAAAATATGAAATTAAACAAATTTATTGATTTTCTTACTAAACTTTTAATTTTGGTCCGACAATAAAGTCTGTTATACAAATGGCAATGAAGTGTAATGTGTGACCTACTTTAGTGAAGAGTCGCCTCCGGGGTGAAGAGCGCAGCGAGACAGTGTGTGCTGGTGGCGGTGCTGGTGGAGCTGGCTGTGGAACTCGTTGTGGTGCTGGTGCTGGTTGTGGCAAAGGTGATTGTGGTCGGGCAGCAGCTACGTTTGTGGGCGAAATCTGTAATAATAAAACACCATTTGCAAACTTTTATTCTATCTTTATACATTAAATACAAGTTCAGTTTCGATAGAACAATCAATATTTTAATAAAATTATTATCATCGTACAAATTTATCTTTTGAATAAAATAAAGCTACAATATTTACCTTTGCAGAATACGAATTACTATCGTGACAGTTGCTGTCCACCGCAAATTCATTGGGCAACATGTCCACCAGTGAGTAGATTTCCTCCGACGGACTTGTCGGTCTCGGCCCTCCACCGGTTGCCATTATCGCCCTACGATAGAGGCTCAGTGTGTTTTTGGATGTTAATTTGTACAGTTTCCACTGTGCTTGGATTTGAGATAGATCCCTTGGGATATCGCTCAGGGTGTTAAATCTGAAAAATAGTGGATTATTAATTAAGTGGCATAAGTAGGTACATTGATCTTAACCAATGAATTATTTACAACGGTTATTTTTTATTAAAAATAGATACTTACCAAAGCTATGAAGGGAAGTGTAGAAAAGTTAAAAATACATAGGTATACTTACTTCATTACGATACTTTTCCAAGCCTCCCTCTTGGAAATTAGGGTATTTGTATTAGAATTTTTATTCTCCACCACTTTAATGTGATCAGCCATGCAATCCTTTAATAACGCCTACACGGAAAACAATCATTAAACACTAATTTCAAATAAATAAAACATTACAGCCAAGATAAGAGGTTAAAAACAAACCTTTTCAACATCACCCCAATTTTTATTCCGCTTCCTTCTAATTTTCAATTCGGTTTTAATCATATTGCCCGGCATTCGATGACAGAATCTGACATATGAATAAACGTGAAGTTGGTTGCACGCCGCGGAATGCGAAATAAATCAGAGTGTTGCCACTCTAAAAAAACCATAACAAATAATCCATCTAATCTCTCTATGGGTATAATATATTAAATCAGCGGTTTAGGCCCCAACTCCAGTATAGCTAGTACAACGCTGGAACGGCGATTTAGCGATTTTTCATGAGTAAGACAGTCTTTGTCTTCGCGTCTTCCAATTAAAATAAATGAATAAATATTACTGATCTATAACTAAAAACGAAAATAGACACAATTCTGAGGTTAAATTAACGTAAGTTATACAATACATTAGGAACAAACAAAGAGAGATTCGTACCTGTATTATTGTTATAATCAAATTTCTTGTTTTCTACACACCGAGGTCGAGGCAAATCCACGCATTGTCCGATGACGGGAAGATTAAGTGTCGGCAATGCATGCTTTCTCAATGCACCATTCGACCTTTTGCAATCAATTGCAAAATGCGATGCACAAACTCTAGCATATGTCGTCAATATCAGGTTATGAATACTAATAATTACCGTATTTAAAATAGACTGAGATGAGGACGATCTCATGTCTACCAGAATTAACCACAACGCAGGTTTGATACTCGTTGGATAGACCCACCAAAAGGAGGGGGCTGATGGACAAAACGTTCACCAGAACACCCGCCATTGGATTACTACCCACTGCAAGCATCTCACCTGGATAACTTATAGGCGTCCTTCCTTGCCAAGTGTACTGCTCCTGAACAAGCATAATGTCGATGTTTCGGTCAGACATGACCCGCAGGATTTCGGTTGTGGCAGCCCTGGATCTCTGCAGGTTGATCTGACCTATGGTGAGGGGCGGATTAAGATCCATAGTCAGTCATCTTAACCTGAGCTTCAATGGCTGCTCTGTAAGCTGGACACGTCCTGTCTCCAGTTGAGTGGTCCGATGGCCTGTTGAAACGTTTGCATGTTGCACAGATAGGGGTTTCGGACTTGTTTGGACAGGTGTCCACGTCATGTCCACTGATTGTACAGTGACGGCATACCTGGGCTGGTTGTGTGCAGGCTTTGCTAATGTGCCCATACTGGTGGCACTTGAAGCACCTCGTCGCTCCAAGGTAATCGCGTACACGGCAGGCGTTCCACCCTAGGAAGCAGAGGCCACTGTCAATCAGGACCTTCCTCGCTTCAGGATGACAGGTGACTATCATGTTCATTCCCGGTCCATCACATTTGCCAAACAGGGCTACGCGTCGCATAGTCCTGCTAAAGTCATCCTTGGATAGCGTGCACTTACCCTCAATGTTGTTTGAGAATATTTCCTCAAAGACGGCTGCATCTGCGGAGGCTTCACCTTTGGGCACGTCATATAACACGATCTTCGGGAGACGACCCTGTGGACTAATTATTTTCAATCCCTGCTCCATCAATTTGGCTTCAACCTTTTTGATGTTCGAGATGCCATCAGAGGTGCTAGTCTCCAATGCCACTCCCCCACCCTTGATTTTCTTGGTTCTGACAACCTTAAAACCATCTTTATTGGGATTGAGAAGCTCGGTTAATTTCTTCTGAGTTTCCTCGGAAGTCTTACCCTCTGGAACAGTGGGATAAAAAAGGATGGTGGGTTGTGGGGTAGGGATTGGCCTCGGGACACCGTCAACAAATATTCTCTTCGACTGGGGTCCTGAAATATTGGCGGCTGCAGAAGCATAAGATTTGCTAACTTGGGTCGGGATATTAGACTTTTTGATTAATTGGTCGACCTTAGATGACAGTTCCTTTTGTGGCTCCAAAATGTCAGCAAGGGTAGTCGCGCGTGCCACTGCAGTTGCATGTGTCACCGCTAAGTTTGAAACCAGTTTTTTTATTTCATCCATGGCGTGGCTGATAACCGTTCTGTCATCTTTGTTCATTTTATTTTTGCCGCTGTTCATGGTTACGGTAACAGAATCCATATGCGACCAGATCAGGTTGAGGATGTCGTGGGTTGACGAACCTGTTGGATCCAGGATCAATGAGTCGTTCTCCCTTTGTCTCTTCCTGTTCTCCTGGTTGGGGGAGCGTGTGGCGTTGGATGTGGACGCAACGGGGTTGTTGGCCGCAACGCTAATTTCAGGTGCAGCAGAGTGCTCCATGGCGCTGACTGGTGGTAAAATAGAAATTGAACTTACCTCTACTGGGCCTTTATTAGAGGTCTCACTTTTTCGCGTGCTATGGATGCTCGTAAAGGGCGAGGCGCTTATATGAGGTGGCTCAGGATTTCTCACAGATAGAGACTTTAAAAGAGCCGCTGACCTGGGTGAGAGTTCCTCATGTTCGCTTAACGCTTGTCGCAGCAGCTCGTTTTCGCTTTGAAGAATGGCGAATTCCACCGAGGGACCCCTTCTACGGGTGCCCCCATCGGAATCCTCTGATTCCGACATGGTAGTAACCACCAGACAAGAATACGAGAAAATATATGTTATTATAAAATAAAATTATAGAAAAAATACGCCTTACTTAGTCTCACGGAGGTCCTATCAATTTTTGGATGGCACCATGCGAATCCCCTGACAAAACTGAGCCGGAAAGTAGCTCAAACTAAAAAGTGGGGTAAATGAAAATTTACCCCAAATTTCAAAAAATTTCCCCAAAAATGGGGAAATTTTTTGGTCAAAGTGCCCTCAGATAGTCCAAAATATCACTTTTAAGGTCAGAATACGGCTAGTGCCGACTCCTTATTAGTCCTCCTCTGAATTAGGATTAAATATTTAAATTTACGAAAAAAATGGATATGTTACTTGTGTTTGAAAAATCTTACACATACAAATTTTCAAAATTAAATTATCAAAGTCAGAAAATTTCAGAGTTTTAGGTCGGTCCTCTAAACCGCTTTATAATCTTATTCAAAAATTTTGCGTGGATTGTTCTAGAATAATTTAGCACGTGGCCGAACTTTAAACACTTATAACTTGGAAAGTATAAAACGTACACAAAAAGTAAAACGACCACCCGACGTAGAAAAAAATTCTGCGTCGAACACAGTATGTGACTTAATAGTTCACAGAAGTAATCACTAGATAATTGTATATCGATGAGGAACACCGCGGGCTGATTTTTTAAAATTGCTATAGATCGAACAAATAAGTGTCAAATTCACTGTTTTTTGGAACACCGATGCGCAAGCATCCTTTACACCCTGTACCGGTAGTGGGTACAGGATATGTGGTAAAAAAACCACCACTTTTGATGAATGTAAAAAATCAACAAAACAAAACACTAAAAAAACACTAAATAGTACTAAAAATACACTGTAAACGGAAAAATAATACACAGGCGGATAGCCCGTGAAAAAATACACCTGGTGGTGCTTAAAGGGTTTTGAAATCTTGTACCGTAACCGATTTATAGAATTTTGATTGCGGAGCGAGATTTATGTGTGTTGTTGCTTTGGCGGCAAGAACTGAACTGATGACCAGGAATGAATTTTATGGCCAGGCTATATAGAGCGCCGTCCTCGGCGACATTGAAGTGTTTAAATCCCAAAGCCCCACTGATTAGACTTGGGTCATAGTGTCGCCTAAACTCTTCCACGTCGAACTGCTCCCTGGATATACATGGCATTTGGGGGGCGATGTATCTAAACATATCGCATGCACCTACGCCAGCGGCCAGTGAATGTATCATGTATTTGTCGCTGTAGTTCGAAACTGTCTCTACCTCTGCCATGTAGTAGGCGGATTTCAGTTTAAGCCGTTTAATATTTGAAACGTTTGCAACGTCAAACACACTAGAGCTTACGTTTGTGACCTCACTACTTTCGTCGAGGATAAAGCTACTGAGTAAGGCCATGTGGAGTAGAAAGAGTTTAAAGGCTATTATGCTAATCATGTTGGTGGCTATTTGAGACTATATTGGCTATATGGGTTATACGTTTAGAATAGACCAAGACAGTAGGTCGGCGGACTTGTTCAGCCCAACCGGGCTGAGAGCTTCGTACTGCGTAAATGTCAGAGTTTCTTGTGCAGCAACGCTCAATAGAGCCAGTCCTTGAGGGCTGATGCGAACCCTAAACGTGGCAACCACTTCAATTGGGGCGTTTATGATTGTGGGATTTGAGCTATACACAATGACGGACGTAGCCATGTGCGTTGAAACCAGGGTGGCAATTCTTATCTGTTCGCGCAGACAGGATGTTACAAATGCTTCTGCTGAAGTAGTTTGCTTAAGCATTATAAAAGATCAATCAATCTTCAATATTAAAAAATGCGTTGTTATGACTTATAGTCGTTCACAAAATCCGGTATTCTGCCAGTATAGAATGAATGGTGAAGTACTTACACGCGTAAACATCATCAAGGACCTTGGGGTGATCTTTGATCCCAAGCTGACATTTTCAAACCACATAGTCCAGCTTACCTCGGCTTGCTCCAAAACTCTTGGTTTTGTAATTAGAACTTGCAAACAATTCAATAACAAAGAAGCAATGACCTCCATGTTCAACGGAGTGGTCAGAAGCAAGCTGGAGTACGCCAGTACTGTCTGGATACCTTATCAACTTAAATACATAAATATGATTGAACAAATTAAAAAAAAATTCCTAAGGTATGTTTACATGCGATCATACGGAATATATCCGAAATTCATGCATCACGTGGAACTGCTAAAGGAGACAAATTACCAAAGCCTGGAGACTAGGCGTAATGCCGGACTCATGGTATTTGAATTAAAGTTACTAAAAAACCTTATCGATTGCCCATATCTCCTGTCATGCTGTGGATTATTCGTTCCTGATAAATACTGTCGAAATCGTAGCCACGACCTATTCTGTATACCGCAGGGTCGGACAGATGTCATTGCCCGACATAGCATGACAAGAGGTATGACCTTACTAAATGCCCTACCAGCGGATATAGATGTGTTTAATATCACTATACCATGTTTTAAAAAATATATGTACATGTATTGTTAGTTTTAATAAAATTGTACCATAATTGGACTTACCTGTCTGTCGTACAATAATAAAAAAAAAAAAATAAATAAATAAAAAAATTTACATTTAAATCTATTTTCAAGAGTGTTTTATGATTATATCTAACTAATAACGACTTAACTAGGCGGTAGTGAACTATCCGCGCAGCGTACTTAGACCACTAGAAGTGAGGTGGAATTTGTGAGTCTCTTCTACGCGTGGGTTTGTAATTATCTGGTTGTCTCAAGTGAGACCGGAAACAAGTATGAACTTAGACTTTGCAATTGGCGCAGCCTTAATATCGCCTTCTTTAAGAAAAGACCAATCTTCCTTGTGGAGACGATCATTTATGTCCCGATAGTTCGCATTTTTAAAGTTATACGTAGGATGGGATATTGATGGGTTTAAAATTAAATTTTCAGATGAGCGATTTCCGTTTAAAAAAATAATTATATTTAGTTTGGTCAAGTATTTTAACTGCAAATCCAAATTTAAGTTTTGTATGAAGAAGACTACTTTACCAATTTGGAGGATTTCAATCAATTTACCTGCATTCTCGTACCAGCTGGCTGGAGCAATTGCTCTGCATCTTTAATGATTTCTTCCATTACTCTAAATTTTCGTGTACTTTTCAATAGCTGGCCCCACGCGAGTTTGCACACTGGGGCCGTGTATTTTCCAAATGCAATCTATTAAATAGAAAATGTTAATAAAAACGTATGTATGTTATTAATGTATATGATACGGTGCGGTGTGTATAGAATGCAATATCATACTAGTTCCCACGGGAGGCGAGCAGCTCTCCATCGATGAGTCCGAGTATCATTGATTGGGATATTCTGCCTCATCCGCCGCAGCATTTTGCTGAGGTCGCTGTTACATTTCGTGCTAGTTCCGGCTCCCATCTTGGCTCGTTTAGTGGGATGAGATCTGAAATAATTTTATCCAGCAAATAATAAAATGATTCAATATTTAGATTAATATCGCCTTCTTTAAGAAAAGACCAATCTTCCTTGTGGAGACGATCATTTATGTCCTGATAGTTTGCATTTTTAAAGTTATACATAGGATGGGTTTAAAATTAAATTTTCAGATGAGCTATTTCCGTTTAAAAAAATAATTATATTTAGTTTGGTCAAGTATTTTAACTGCAAATCCAAATTTAAGTTTTGTATGAAGAAGACTACTTTACCTATTTGGAGGATTTCAATCAATTTACCTGTATATTTGGATCAGCTTGCTGGAGCGATTGCTCAGCATCTCTTATTATCTCTTTCAATAGTCTGAACTTAACTTTTGAACTTTGAACGCCACTGACATCTGTCATCAATTCTGAAAATATATCAAACTATTAGAATTTACGTTCTGCATGGCTGCCTCCCGCCTGGCTAGTACCGCCGCCACTGACATCTGTCATCAATTCTGAAAATATATCAAACTATTAGAATTTACGTTCTGCATGGCTGCCTCCCGCCTGGCTAGTACCGCCGCCACTGACATCTGTCATCATTTCTGAAAATATATCAAACTATTAGAATTTACGTTCTGCATGGCTGCCTCCCGCCTGGCTAGTACCGCCGCCACTGACATCTGTCATCAATTCTGAAAATATATCAAACTATTAGAATTTACGTTCTGCATGGCTGCCTCCCGCCTGGCTAGTACCGCCGCCACTGACATCTGTCATCAATTCTGAAAATATATCAAACTATTAGAATTTACGTTCTGCATGGCTGCCTCCCGCCTGGCTAGTACCGCCGCCACTGACATCTGTCATCAATTCTGAAAATATATCAAACTATTAGAATTTACGTTCTGCATGGCTGCCTCCCGCCTGGCTAGTACCGCCGCCACTGACATCTGTCATCAATTCTGAAAATATATCAAACTATTAGAATGCAAGTACATTTCTCGATATCTTCATAAGAAAGACTGTGCTTTATGTTACGTATTTATTACTGCAATATTTGTACTGGCACTCATACCATCGTCCGTGGTCTGGAAAACTACTTCCATCATCCCCACATCCATATTCCTTGCGTAAAATGATGACGCCTGTGAATAAAGCAAATATATTATTATATAATTATTCACCGCATTATTTCAAGTGCAGTGTGAAATAAAATAAATAATGAATACCTCTTCGAAACCATCAACCGGGTTGAGGATTTCTTTCTCACTTGTCTCTTCGTCCTCTTCTTCGCTGCTGGTACTTATCGTTTCGAGAAATTCCAGCAACTCGGTTGGTGGCTCTTCCTCCGTTGCGCAATTCCATAATTTAAATTAAAATTTATTCGTCAACATAAAAATAAAATAAAAATTCCGTAATTATCGTAATTTTTTGTACCATGTTATTGCAAAAATGTTGTCATTATGTACCTGCTGACAAACTACATAAGTAGTTTAGCAGGTTTGAATGTTAATAAATAAATAAAAATAAAAAATAATAATTACCTTGCTTCTCCCGGGGGCCGCCGGCCACTCATTAAGTCGGAAAGTTCTCGGTGGAGGGCGGCCGCCACCTCGGGAGCAGCATCCAACAACAACTCCCCTATCTCTCCAATCCGTTCCTGAGAACATAATTGATACCAAACTAGTTTAAAACATGACAATGTACTATTGTTTGGAATTAATATGTGAAAAGGAAAAAGCAAATAACCCATATTTAAGAAATGAAAAGTCGTCAAACAACATTATATTTCAAAACATTGTTCTTATTGTCTATATTACCCTCCACACAGCATCCCCAAAGATGACATAGGCCCTGAGGGAAATTATTTTCTTCAGGTCCTCCTGTGTGGAGTTAATATTAAAAAATATATATATAATGAATAAAAAAGTGTTAATAATGCAAATTTTAAAATCTTATCAATTATATGGAGCCATTTGAGTAAAAGCCATTGGTAAAAAAGTAATTGGTAATTACTAAAAAAATAATTATTTCAATCAATTTACCTTTCGGCCCACGCATGCTTGCACACGGTGGGCGTGTATATGTCGAATGCGACCTATTAAATAGAAAATGTTAATAAAAACGTATGTATTGCTACGGGCAATGGAAAGTTTTCTAAATTCGTTGTAGGTAATATGAGATATGGTACATAGATGCAATCAATTTGCACAGTGAACATTTCCTTTGATGGAAACTTGGACGCCAAACTATGCCAGTGAAGACAAAGTATGCTGAACAGTGTGTAGTGGTAGAGTATGAGAACTATTAGCGTCAGCAATCAATACTGTAATTAATAATGCTAATATATTTCAACCAACATACACAGTTAAAAATTCGTTAGAATTAGTTAATTATCTAAAGGATTTGGAAATTCCTAATCATGCTATGTTGGTTTCTTTTGATGTAGTAAATTTATTTCCTAGTATTCCAATAGAAGAAAGTAAAACCATCATCAATAATTTGTTAAATTCATCTAACTTACAGAAAGACCTTATCCATGACCTTATTTTATTTTTCGAAGTTATTTTTAAACAAAATTATTTTCAATTTAACAATACAATTTTTAAACAAAAAGATGGCTTGGCCATGGGGAACAGTACGAGTCCTTTGATTGCAGATATTTTTATTAATAATTTAGAAAATAAGATTTTTAATAGCGGTGCCTTGTTAATTAAAAATGTATATTGTTGGAAGAGATATGTGGACGACATTTTTTGCATTTGGTTAGGAACAGAAAGACAATTGAACATGTTCTTAAACTTTTTAAATAAAATACATAAAAATATTCAATTTACATTAGAAATAGGTATAGATAAGAGTTTAAATTTCTTAGATTTAAATTTTACAATAATAGGTAATAAAATAGATTTTAATATTTTCCGTAAAGATACGTACACTGATATTGTCATACATAATTCATCAAATCATCCATTTTCTCAAAAAGTCGCAGCTTTCCATTCTATGCTTAATAGATTAATTTCGATTCCTTTGTCGGATCCTAATTATACCTCAGAATTAAATATCATAAAACAAATAGCATCTAATAACGGCTATCCTTATAAATTGATAGTTGAAATACTAAATAAAAAAATTAAACATAAACTCTTTAAACTTTATATTTATCCTATTTATAAAGATACAAACAAACAATGGCGTAGAATTCTATTTGTAGATAATGATACTTCCAAAATTATAAATAAAAACATCCCCTTCACTATTCAACCGGCGTTTTATACGGATAACAAATTAAAAAAATATATTCTTAATAATAAAGATATTGATAGTCAAACTAAAAAATCAGGTGTTTATAAACTCAACTGTAATGATTGTAATTCCTTTTATATAGGAAAAACTAATAGAAACTTTGAGATCAGAATTAAAGAACATCTTAGGGCTTTAAAGGGAAACTGTGAATCAGAATTTGCGGATCATTTATTAAATAACGACCATACTTTCGATATTAATTCAGGTTTTAAAATACTACATTCTGGTTACAAGGTATCTCAAATCAATAATTTTGAAATCTTAGAAATAAGAAAACACGTGAATATGAAAGCAGATATTATTAATAAACAAAAAAATTTTATAAACCCCATTTTAAATATTTTCCCAATTACCCGGTCTTTCCCGTCTAATGACATTTTAATTCCTACTTTGAATAACCCTCCCCCACTCTTACCCCTCCCCGCTCCTTCTACCTCTTCTTTCTAGACCTAATTTTAATTATAACTTTAGTATACTTGTGCTCCTGATGATGTGAACTTGGTTCACGAAACATGTTGAGATTTTGTATCGAAATAAAGTGATGTAAACTAAGTTATTTGTGTTTTAATAAAAAAAAAAAAAAAAAAAAAAAAAAAAAACTATACTATAATATCTGTGGACCAATTATACACCTGAGCTATCTATCTAGTACCTAAGATCACTCGATGCGACGATTCGGGTTCCTGGAAACGGGGTGGAGACTCCACGGGCCTGAGGAGCCCTCCATCTCCCTCCTCATGGCATCAGCGTCTGGACTGGACCCTCGACATGAGGTCGGTGGAATCCCCAAATTCCACAAATAAGCCGACCCGAAGATACGGTAATGCGATGTGACGTTTATTCCTCCGCTGTGCAGCTCGAACATGGTCGGATGACTTAAATATCCCGCGGATATGAATGTTACAAAGACGGTATCACCGCCCGCCATTATAACCGGAATTCCATACTTGAATTTCCCGATAAGACAAATAAATCAGCACGGTCGCTCCTCGACCGGCTGTAAACTTAACGATCACATAATACTACTAAATTGCATACCGATCCGTTACACTTTATTAATAAATAATCCACATTTTTGTGACCAGTCGGTGGCCTGTCGGCGCGTTCCCAAAAAGTCACTCGAACGACCAATAACCCTCTGTAGATCAAATCTTAAACTATTCCCGGAGAAAAGATGAAACTATACGTAGCCAGTCGATTATAATGAACTGACAGCAATTTACCCGGGGTAATATGAAACATTACTAACTTTACTTAGGAAAATAATTATATATAAAACCAAAGTAATTATTTTCATAACAGTATGTTATTAATGTATATGATACGGTATAGAATGCAACATCATACCAAATCCCATGGAATATGCGCCTCTCTCCACTGATGCGTATGATTATCGTTGTAGGGCACATATTTTTTCATCCTCCTTAGCATTTTAAGAATATCCTTAGACCAAAGACTAAAGACCTCCAACCATCGGTCACACATATAAATTTACTGATGCTACTCGCCGACGATATGGTACCTGCCAGTCGTCAGGTCCTAAAAATAACGGCGTGTCTGCACACGTCCGTATTAGAGGGTTCGTTTGCCAAACTTACCCTACACCACTCCGATATCCGCGTCCAGTTCCATTACCAAATTGCCCGTAGTTAATCCGGGTGTTTCTCATAAATGCTCTGAAGTTCATAAATGAACCCCAGAGCACTCGTGTGGATATACCACGGAGGGTACCCCTGGTAATGCCAAGAGCTGACAACTCTTTAACACTATCGGGTTGCCAAACTCCACGCCAGGAGATTGTCTCCGCATTCACAACGACCTTGTCCACTGTGCCGCCAAGCCTAGCAGCGACCGCCTGCTTAAGCTCGTTGCCGCTATATTTCGCAACTCTTTCACGATGGGCTCTGATGATACCCCAACTATCGGATATTACTTGTGCGTCCAAGATGATTTGGACGCCCTCCCGTTTCGCCACAATGTCCGGTTGGAGATTGACATCTCCGGCTCTAAACCTTTTCTCCCTTTCTACTTGCCACCCCTTGTCTCGCAACGCGCCTGCGAGACTAGCACACACCGCATCGTGCCTACGCACTCGGCCTCCATGAGCTCTGGGGCAGTTTTAAATCACATGGGCTGCCGTTTCGGTCGCATTGCAACCGGCACGACAACTCACGCGCTCATCCCTCCCCACGCCATCGTTCCGACCAGAGCTTCTCCTCCCTCTGGTGGTCCTCATCTTAACCTGTAACGCGTTTATATGCACCTGATGATAGTGTCGGTAATCACCTGCGGGTATCCCATCGGAATTAGGTAAAATCCAATCCGATTAGAACCGACAGCCCCTGGTAAGTGCTAGTTCCTTACCATCGACACTATCGTGCAGCAGTTTTGCGAAGTGCGTTTTTGTCTCGCGGGAGTTCCCTACTCCCAGAGCGTTTAATCGATCCCTGCTCCATCTGAGCTGCTTCTCCATTCGACCTACCCCTGGAAGGTCCAAGTTCCATTTCTGCGCCATGGTAGGTCGATATAGTCGTCACCTTCTTCTTGTCTTGCCACGATAGTACGGCGACATTACCAGCGTGACGACCGAAATAATGTCCGTCAGCCATGTCGATACGACTGAATTCTGGTGGAACATTGGCCCTATTAGTGCGCAATGTTCCAGCGCAGTCTGTCTTATTTCGCTTGAGGAACCTAGCTAGTAGAGGAGAGTTGAACCAATTGTCCATCCAAAGCGTGTAGCCCTTATTCAATAGTGGTTTTATAAGCCTAAGCACTGTGGATGTGGATTTCAAAACCCCAGGTGTTGAATCTACAGTAGTTGTTTTTCCCGAATAAACAAAGAATGACCACAGATAGCTAGTCACGGAATCACAAAGTTCAAAACTCTTCAATCCGAATTTAGCAGCCTTTGTTTTAATGTATTGCTTCATACCCAATTGACCTTTCCATAATGTTAACGACTCGTCAATTGAAATATTTTGGCCTGGAACATAAAGTTCTTGAAATTTGGTATTGAAGTGATCTATTATAGGCAATATTTTCGAAAGCCGCATGTCTTCAGGACAAGTGTACCTACGATCGTTGTCGTTGTAGTGTAAACACCTCACCAACTCACCGTACCGCTTGTAAGTAATTAATTTTCTAAACACATTAGTTTTCATCAACCAATGAGTTGAGAAACAAGAATTTATTGTTGGCATGCGAATAATTCCTAGCATCATGAAATGTTTCCTTTTGACCGGCATATGTACTTATGCCAGCCCAAAAGAACTCCGATGCGTTCTCACTATCGGTCAACAAATGATCACCAGTATCCGAAATGGGGTCATCCACTTGTTCACCATCTGCCTCAAGTGTTGGCCGATGATCAGAACGTGCTGGCAACGGTGCACTTCGCGCTTGGCGAATGCGCCCACCGCGAGCCATACGGGTCACTTGTGCCCGAGATAAAGCCGAGAGCTCGGGAGGTACCTGGTCATCCGTCGAATAAACCTCAGTTGGTAAATTCCCGGATACCCAGGTATCTCCCGCTCCAACAGGACCCAACACCGTTTCCGCGGGTGCGTCTGTTTCCGCGGCCGCGTCTACTCCCCCGTGACGCCTCCGGTGGAACAAGGAGCTCGAAATCTAAAAATAATGGTAGAAGTTATAGAAATTATTACTTTTTGTCATATTTTGTAAAAGTTTATGTAAAATAATAATAAATAGATAAAAAAGTATATAAAATGTACCTTCTGCGTAGCTGCCATCCACTTGGCCAGCAATGCCGCCACCGACGTCTGTCATCAATTCTGAAAAGATAACAAATTATTAGAATGCAAGTACATAAATCGATATATACATATCTTAAAAAATAAATATAAATGAATTTACGTTCTGCATGGCTGCCTCCCGCCTGGCTAGTACCGCCGCCACTGACATCTGTCATCAATTCTGAAAATATATCAAACTATTAGAATTTACGTTCTGCATGGCTGCCTCCCGCCTGGCTAGTACCGCCGCCACTGACATCTGTCATCAATTCTGAAAATATATCAAACTATTAGAATTTACGTTCTGCATGGCTGCCTCCCGCCTGGCTAGTACCGTCGCCACTGACATCTGTCATCAATTCTGAAAATATATCAAACTATTAGAATTTACGTTCTGCATGGCTGCCTCCCGCCTGGCTAGTACCGCCGCCACTGACATCTGTCATCAATTCTGAAAATATATCAAACTATTAGAATTTACGTTCTGCATGGCTGCCTCCCGCCTGGCTAGTACCGCCGCCACTGACATCTGTCATCAATTCTGAAAATATATCAAACTATTAGAATTTACGTTCTGCATGGCTGCCTCCCGCCTGGCTAGTACCGCCGCCACTGACATCTGTCATCAATTCTGAAAATATATCAAACTATTAGAATGCAAGTAAACTTCTCGATATCTTCATAAGAAAGACTGTGCTTTATGTTACGTATTTATTACTGCAATATTTTTACTAGCACTCATACCATCGTCCGTGGTCTGGAAAACTACTTCCATCATCCCCACATCCATATTCCTTGCGTAAAATGATGACGCCTGTGAATAAAGCAAATATATTATTATATAATTATTCACCGCATTATTTCAAGTGCAGTGTGAAATAAAATAAATAATGAATACCTCTTCGAAACCATCAACCGGGTTGAGGATTTCTTTCTCACTCGTCTCTTCGTCATCTTCTTCGCTGCTGGTACTTATCATTTCTGTTTCGAGAAATTCCAGCAACTCGGGGTTGGTGGCTCTTCCTCCGTTGCGCAATTCCATAATTTCCTAATGTAATTGTCACAATAATGAGTTTTATGTATTATTCTATCGTTGAATTTTGGTAACCAAAAATCTTTACAGTTAGATACCTATTTATTATTTCTGTATGTTATTTTTTTCTCCAATTCATTATCAATATTTAATATTATTATGATAGTACATAAAAAAAATGATTATAAGCAATCATTATTGGCCTGAAATATCCATTCAAACTGAAAAAAATATTACGAGAAAATAATATGGCCGCCGACACGTTTAAATATAGCATATAATAATTTGTTATCCTTTGTGCTATGCATAAAAACCTTGTCTTATAAACTTTAGTTTGATATTTAAAAAAAAAAAAAAAATTATCATTAAATTTTAAATTTAAAGAAATTTTAGATAAAGATTATGCACAATAACGATAATATACCTACTTTATAAAAATATAATTAAAATTACAGTTACAAAATAAATAATTAATACCCACAAATCTTCGAATAAATTATCGATTCAATTTTGGTTGGCCCCCTCACTAAATTATGCAATTCAGAAATTTGGTACATAAAACATATTTCGACATTCGAGTTGACATTTTAGAGCAATCCTTTGTAATTATATAGAAAGTCATTACTGTGTTTCGTGAATATTAAATGTAAATATATGCTTCCACTTTTACATAAAAAATATTCATAAAATACAGGGAACTCAATTACTAAAAATGGATTTAAAAATGCGTTTGCGGCGATTTTAGCATTTTTTAAATTTTCTATAGGATAATTATTGCATTTTAAATCATCAAAACCTATCAAATATAACATAAACACGTATATAATATATTGATTAACAAATACAAGTTTACTTACCTAGACATTTCGTCGTATTTTTTGTTAAAAACGGTTTTTTGTAAATTCAGGCACACACACTTCACGATTGTACTTGTGAATAAAGGGCGGGAAACAAAACGGTCACTTTGATTCAAGATAGTAAAATATCTATGTAAAATAGCTTCGATATTTAAAAGACAATAACAAGCACTATTTCGTTCTCTTTCTGACATAAAATAAATAATTAATTTTTAGATGAGAGGAAGAGAGATATATGCATTTTAATAATGTGCGGTTGTTCTGGGACAAATATGGTCTTAGGAGAGTATAATGCGCGCACGGAATTTGGGACTGTTTGGGTCTTAGAAGGTCCCAAGGGTTAAAACAGTGTTTATTTCGTGAAAGACACAGGCAGGTTTTACATTTTTCACATAAAATTTTCGTTCGGCTTTTACAATTTTCCATGCGACAAATTCTTGGTGTAACAATATTATCATCAAATATTGCCAAATGGTCATAACCGTCATATCTCCTATCTGTTACTGGCAGATTCACAGGCTTGTACTGTTTATTTTGGGTATGTTCACATTCTTCTTCGTTCAGATCCTCAGGTGACTTTCTTTTACGTTCTGGAGTTGTAGTAAGCGCTTCACCAACCTCCAAACGAAATTTTAATAAGTCTAAAGGCTTTTTATTTGCAGTTTTTTTGAATTCTTCGCGATACAACAACCATGAGTTTACCAAAACCAAGTCCAAAAGGTGTATTATGGTTTTTAGGGTCCATTTTTTTGTTTTGATCCACGTACGGTAACACTCCATTAGCTGGTCGCAAATATCCAAACCTCTTATATTTATATTTTTTTATAATTTGGGGAGCCATAGGCCCATTAGGCCATAGGCCCATTGTGCTATCTCCCATTTTACTTCTAAAATCCAAGGTCATGCTAAAGAGAAATCAATACTCCGTACAGACTTGCTTCTGTACGGAGTATATAAATATAAATACGAACAGTTGTCACTGTTGTTATTGTTGTGAATATAAGAATATAATATTAAATTAAATTTAAAAAATTATGATTTTAGCGGCCGCCTTCACGGGCCGCTCTCAATGCGACCCATTGCATTCTCTTTGCCAGGTTATTTCTTATTCGTCGGTCCTCCATCAATCTTTCCTTATGTACAATTCCCTTCCACCATCTGAACACTTTCCATATGGCGTAAATTATAAGTGTAAGCGCCACGCCGAGTACAATCGCTCGGTAGTTTTCACAAATGTCCATCGTGTCATCCTCAACTTCTTCGTTAATTGGGTTATTGAAGATTGATTTCAACATCTGAGAAATAAATTAAACATAAATAATATAAAATCCCGAATCTACTGACATAATATGATTAATTTTAAAAAGGAAAGTATGCGTGCCTCCATTTTGACGTTATTTTTTTACAGACTCACCAACGTCGAAAATTATGTTTAAAAATAGTGCCAAAAATAATTAATTTATTAAATCCTGATTGAAATTAAGAACTTTCCTTATTTATTTTTATTATTTTTTTAAAAAAACATTACATATTACAGTGATCTTTGGCTGTCCAACTAGGAGATTACTTGTTTTAGGACAGTCAGAAATAGGCAGATTTATTAAAAGCGATTCTTGTTTAGTCTAGTGTATTGACTTTTACTTAGTTATTGCACTTTATAAATAATATGAAAAGTTTTCTTGGTTGATATAAGAAGTTGCTAACTTGTATTTTAAATAATATAAACGTAGAGAATAGACTAAAAGAATATTCAAATATGATAATACAAAAATAGCAATAAAGTAAAAAATATTTGACTATATGAGTTTATAAAATTGAAATTTTACTTTTTATTTAGATGAAATTATTATTTAAAATTTAAAAGAGAGTTGAGAAATTAAAACAAGGAAAAATTAAATAAAAAGATGTAAAGAAAGGTTATAAGCAGATTTTGAATTTACAATGGTAAACATATAATTTTACTGTAATACATATATATATATATTTAAAATAAAATACAGGGTAGTTCGAAAAAACGACATTTAAGAAAAGCAAATTAATGACTGTTAATTTTAACATATTTTCGCATTCATCTCTCCCCAAGATCAGAAGCCAATTATTTACCAGATTTAATAAGGTCCTTCATTTGTTGTGTCAGGGCCGTTTGCTCCTCGGGGCTAGCATCATTTTACTTCCGGCCTAACTCTTTCAGCCGTTCCTGAGAACATATATCAATATACGGCCAGTTTGAGTGTGAAATTTGTAACCGGTGGTTTGATCTTTGCATCCATGAGATTATTTCTCACAACAATATTTTTATTTGCAAACTGCAAGCTAAAATAATAAAATCTTACTTTTCAATATTAGTCTTCCTCTCTTGTTTCCTCTTCCTGTCGTTTCCTCCTTTCCCTTTGTTTCTTTTTTCTTTGTTCCTTGTCTTGTCTAGAATAAATGAAAAACATGAGCATTTACATAATATGGCAATTAGTGTGGCAGAGTAAATGGGGAGGAGAGAAAGAAGGAAAGACAGAAGATCTGGTCACTAAATATACCTAGGTCTTCCCCTAGAGCTGAGCGGAGTGACCTTCAGCTTGTTAGTTGAGAGCCTTACCCCTCGACCACAGAGGCCGTTCATTTTCTGTTGGAGCCTTTGCCCACATTTTATGTAGAAGGTGTTAATTCATGTCACCTTGGTTGAATATATTTTAATGGCCGATGGTAAAAGATACGGATGAAATGGTATCTCAATTATACGGCCAGTTTGAGAGTGAAATTTGTAACCGTTGGTTTGATCTATGACTTGACACAATGCAACAAGGACTAAAACCACATTAGTTGGACATAATAATTACCTTGCTTCCTCTACTATTCTCTCCCTCCTTTCCCTCCTTTCCCTTCTCCTTTCCTCCTTTTCTTGTTGTCTAGAATAAATGAAAAACATGAGCATTTACATAATATGGCAATTAGTGTGGCAGAGTAAATGGGGAGGAGAGAAAGAAGGAAAGACATGTCACTACCATGTTCATGGTAGCTCCCTCTTTCTTCCCGAACAGGGAGACTCGTCTCATGGTTCTCAGATGGTCGACCTTAGAGAGGGCACTCTTGCCTGATATGTTGTTCTCGAAGATTTCGTCCAACAAGGCGGTGTCTCCTTCCGAGTCTCCTCGGGGGATGTCATAGATAACAATTTTAGGTAGGCGTCCCTGGGGAGCTACCATTTTAATGCCCTTGTCAGCCAGTTTGTCCATCGCCTTCTGGATGTTGACGATGCCTCCGGGAGTGGTGGTTTGGACAGCAATCCCTGCCCCCTTAATCTTTCGTGTGCGGACCACTTGGAAACCGTCCTTCCGAGGGTTGAGGATCTCGTTAAGGCATTTCTGCACTTCCTCTGATGTTTTGCCCTCTGGGATGGACGGGTAAAATAGGATGGTAGGCTGGAGGAGGGGGGCAGGTCGTTCGACTCCGTTTGTGATAATAGATTTGGACAGAGGAGGTGGAGTGGCTGTGGCGCTTGTGTAGGATCTCGAACCGGTAGTGGAGATGGGGATGCTGGTTGCAGGACTACTGATCTCCTTGTCTATTTTGACTATTAGGGACTGTTGGGAGGCAAGGATCTGGTCTATGGTGATGCTTCTGGTCCTCACTGCAGTGAGTTCAAGGGATATGGATGTGAGGTCTGCCATTAGGGAGTCAACCAGAGACGTGATTTCGCTCTTGTCGTTCTTGTTGAGCTTGTTGCTCCCTTCAGTGATGATAGACACAATCCTTCTCAGGTTCAAAAGGGAGGGCAGGAGGTTCGCTTGTTCAGGGCAGGAGTTCGGGGTCATGGTGTGTAGTTGGTCGGAATCAGATTTTGGGTTTTCACTCGTTGAGGCAGGCTCATCGCCTTTGTCTCCATTGTTTCCATTGTCCGATTTCCTTTTTCGGGACTTGGACAAGGCCTTGACGTATGCCGCGTAGCTTTTCATTGAATCACACTCAGAGTCCGAAGACCCTGAGGTCGACATTATTATTTTTTTTCCAAACTGCTATGAGTGGATCGATGAAATGGCAGAGTCCGTGGAAGCAGAGGCCGACCGGGGAGAAAGTATGATTTTGAGCGTAGAGTGGAAGGGTCCTACGGGCAGAGCCCGGGAATTGCCGTGCCTGCTGAGAAAGGTGTGAGCGGCTACTCTAAAAACTGTCTGGGAGAGTTTGTTTGATGAGAACTGATTGTGCACTTTTGCCCCTGAAGGTGGCGCTGTGGGACACCCCGAGGGGAGGGGGAAATGGACTGTCTGTGAGTGCGTTAGTGAAGTGATATTGGTGCGTGAAAAGAAAAAAAGTAATAAAAACTTTTCCCAGGAAAATTTGAAGTGGAAGGGGAAAAAACGTCTGTGCGTGATAGTTTTGTGATTTGTAATGAGTGAACTTGAAGTTTGTCGGATTTCACTGAAATTTTGGTCGATGCACTGGAGGGGGCAGATAACTATAGAAACGTCTGTGCGTGATAAAAGTTGTGACTATTGGCCTTGTAACTGAGGTAATAGTAAAATGTAATAATCAGATTTTCAGATTTTATATTTTTATTATATAAGTACATTTTTGTTTATTTGTTACAATATAAGATCAATATTTCAGGACCCGAACACTGGATATGTTTGATTGTACGTGTATTCACGACACTGATACACTCTGTTTGGAATAAAAGCACATTGTTCTAAAACAAGATGGCGGTCACTTGCTGTGGAATAATAGCACATTGTTCTAAATCAAGATGGGGTCACTTACTGTGGAATTGTGTGTGGGTGGTCCCGTGGAAGCTTTGGAAGCTTCCAGATTGTTCGAGAACCTTCTGGAAGGAAACAAGATGGCCGCCCTGACGCCGCGGTGCCCTCCACACTATCGACCAATTATTATTTTGTTTTTGGAGATTATAGCACTTGCACTGATCCGAATTACAATTTAAAACGTACACTTTGCGGATAGTGTGTAACTCTATCCACTGTTATAATCCGTTTGCCCGGAACTAGTTTGTTTCACTCGAAATCACTTTATAAGGTTTCACTTTTGTAAGTCACTTTATGTAAAGACACTCTACAGGTCTAAAACCTGGCTTCACAGCACTCGTAAGGTTAATTTCCACTGCACTATGATCACTATGAAGGTGTGAGATGAAAATTTTGGTGAAAAATTCCCGCGAAAAACTTTTTTGACAAAATTGATGCGTGGGGATTAGCTCAGTGCGACCGTTCTACTCGAGAGTAGGAACTGAACTGAAGTAGATAGGGACAGATGGGAATCTCGTTAATCCATTCATGTGCGTCACTAATTAGATGACGAGGCATTTGGCTATTTTTCTAAAGGTAACTACCCCTTATTTAAATTTTGATAATATTTTCGAAAGGGAATTTTGCGAATAAAGGAAACAGAATTTTGAATCGAAAAAAGAAAAATATTGGACTCCGGGGCGCTAAGAGTTTGAAGTTAATTAATTAATAAAATAAAGATAACATTAAGTTGTGCAAAGTGCACTTGTGCGTGCGAGCACGCGCCTGCTGGGGGGGGCTCGTTTTCAACCAACCCCCACCCGCCGGCTCACGTCATTTCTCCTATTTCTCATCCAAGTAGAGGCATGGGTGGTATCACGACTGAACGCTCTGAAGTTCATAAATGAACCCCAGAGCACTCGAGTCGTGATACCCCTCATGGTTCCTCTAAAAATACCAAGGTCTTTTAGATCCTTGGCACTTCTGGCGCACCACACACCTGGCCAGGAAATCGTTGCGGCGTACGCCTTCACCTTGTCAGGGTCCACATGGTATTTCGCCGCTACTGCCTCTCTTAGTCCCTCTCCACTATACTTTTCCACTTTATTGTTATGGGCACGATCCAGGCCTAGGGATGCGGACACAACCTGCGCGTCTAAGACAATTGCCTGGTCACCCTTTTTGGCGACTATGTCAGGCTGCAGGTTTATGTCCCGGGTTTTGAACCGAGCTTCTCTTTTAACCTCCCAACCACGGTCCTTGAGAGCCCCTCCCAGGTATGCACACATCGCGTCATGTCTCTTGATCCGACCCCCGTGAGTTCTGGGGCAGTTCTGCACGACATGTGCTGCAGTTTCAGTTATGTTGACACAACCGGCCCTGCAGCACATTCGTGCAGTCCAATTACTCCCCACGCCATCGTCCCTCACGCGGCTTACTCGTCCGCGTGTGGTCCTCACGCGGGTCGGTAACGCGTTGATCTGAAATAATTTTATCCAGCAAATAATAAAATGATTCAATATTTAGATTAATATCGCCTTCTTTAAGAAAAGACCAATCTTCCTTGTGGAGACGATCATTTATGTCCCGATAGTTTGCATTTTTAAAGTTATACGTAGGATGGGATATTGATGGGTTTAAAATTAAATTTTCAGATGAGCGATTTCCGTTTAAAAAAATAATTATATTTAGTTTGGTCAAGTATTTTAACTGCAAATCCAAATTTAAGTTTTGTATGAAGAAGACTACTTTACCAATTTGGAGGATTTCAATCAATTTACCTGCATTCTCGTACCAGCTGGCTGGAGCAATTGCTCAGCATCTTTAATAGTTTCTTTGATTAGTCTGAATTTTCTTGTGCTTTTTAGAAGCTGGCCCCACGCGAGTTTGCACACTGGGGCCGTGTATCCTCCAAATGCAATCTATTAAATAGAAAATGTTAATAAAAACGTATGTATGTTATTAATGTATATGATACGGTGCGGTGTGTATAGAATGCAATATCATACTAGTTCCCACGGGAGGCGAGCAGCTCTCCATCGATGAGTCCGAGTATCATTGATTGGGATATTCTGCCTCATCCGCCGCAGCATTTTGTGGTACCTAGTAGCAACTTTTTCTCAGCTTATAATTTGAAAACAAAAAAAAAGTTAAAAATCGATACACCCTAATATACAAGTATTGTATGCTTACCTAACCTATTTGGTGAAAAACTGTTTAAGAACTTTGAAAATCTAGCTAAATATTCAACCCAAGCGTCACAATTTTTGATTTTTAACACTTTTTTAGGGGGTGTGCGAAATGGTTCCGTGTTCGGAAGTAATTTTTGACAGTCAGTTTATGTAAAATAATTATCTGGATAAGCAGGTACTTCCCAACCTTCCTCTTTACCATCTCCTTCGACTCCCCACTCTCTTCAGCCTCACAACATAACTCATTTGGGGATGCCGTAGTCCCACTGGCTCCAGACAGTTGTGTCTCTTGTGCGGTATTCACATAAAATAAATAGAGTTACAAGAGTGTAAAATATTTTTCAGTGTGTGTATTAATGTGCTGATTTTATGACATTTAAAAATAATAATAATTCAGTAAAGTTACAGATCAACATACTCATGCAGTTGGGGACATTTTGTAAGTACAAAAAAATATATTTGTAGATTTCAAAAATTGTTTTGCTTGTTCAACTTTTGGCTGCACAGATAAACATGTCAAGATGTACCTGTAATTTTATGTTGATATAATTTTTTTGTTTTCAAATTTCTATGAAATAATAAAATGTAAGCTTAATTAATATTTCAGCATTCTGCGAATATTAATAATTGTACAGTAAAATGTACTGTTTGGTCATTTGGTTTCTTATTTAAGTAAACAAGAATATTAATAATTGTACAGTAAAATGTACTGTGAGGTCATTTGGTTTGTTGTTTCAGTAAACGAGAATGTTAATAATTGTACAGTAAAATGTACTGTTTGGTCATTTGGTTTCTTATTTAAGTAAACAAGAATATTAATAATTGTACAGTAAAATGTATTGTCAGGTCATTTGGTTTCTTATTTAAGTAAACAAGAATATTAATAATTGTACAGTAAAATGTACTGTGAGGTCATTTGGTTTGTTGTTTCAGTAAACGAGAATGTTAATAATTGTACAGTAAAATGTATTGTCAGGTCATTTGGTTTCTTATTTAAGTAAACAATAATATTAATAATTATACAGTAAAGTGTATTGTGAGGTCATTTGGTTTCTTATTTAATTAAACAAGAATATTTCATTGCCACTGATATTTTTTATGAAAATTAATAATATTAAATGTTATTTTCTTAAACAATCTGTTGTTATTTTTTCTAACAGAGATTTGAAAAACTATACCTATATTTTTTATGAAAATTAATAATATTAAATGTTATTTCCTTAAACAATCTGTTGTTATTTTTTTATTGCTTGCCTAACAGAGATTTGAAAAACTATCCATGTTTCTTGTCTTCTTGTGTACTATCCTATCAGAGGTTGTCTATCATCAGAGAATTCTTCACCCTGAGGGTCAGAGCCTGGAACAACTCAACAGAAATGCATGTATAGAATTTACAGCCTTCATAACAACAAAGCCATTTGCTTTGCCTTTGGAAAACTTCACCGTTCACAATAATCATAATTTTTAACACGTTGACTGCCAACTACAAGATAACTCGTAGTGTGTTTACTTGCCATAATCGCTAAAATACGATAAAATTCGTAGTATATCAGTGGTAATATGGATTGATGGCTTCTGGGAAGAGAACAAAAAATCAATGCTGGCTTACAGAACATAAAATTTAATAATAAATTAACAGAAAATATAATTATAAAAAAATTATTCAAAACCAATTAGTAAAAAAATATTTAAATTGGCTTTTTAGACCGGAATTCTGAAAATTGTCGTGGCAGTCAACGTGTTAATGTTTACTCTTTTTTTATAGAGGTCTTCAATTTTTAGAACTTAATATTGAAATTGCAAAGGGTTATTTATTTCTGTCTCTGATACAATTTTACAGGAGAGCAAAAACAATGTTTTGAAATGGTTTGACCCTTAGACTATAGATATATACTTGAGTACCTATAGAACAATCCATTTGTATGGAGTTATTCTGGGGAAAGTACTTATAACAATAATTGGATAATTTGTACAGTGCCGTTTTTGTGAAAAATCACCCCAAGGGTGCTGTACAATTTATTACGAGTTCCTAGGCTCTATCTAATTTTTTTATTTACAAACAGATATAGAAAACATTCTTACTTGGCAGGTCAGTTCAGATAAACACACTTTATTTACAAATTGATATAGAAAACATTCTTACCTGGCAGGTCAGTTCAGATAAACACACTTTATTTGAACGTTTATGCTTGGAGAAGATACAGGGGACACTATATTAAAAACACTGGACATTACATTTGCTATTTTACCGTAGAAAGTTTGTAACACCCGTTTATTTATACGTGGCCAGCAAAGGGCGCAATTAGCAGCCAAGCAGAAATATAAGGCGAGGAAGGGTTTCTGGTTGCAATGGCAACACTTCTTCCGCCTATCCATCGAGGAAGTAAACATATAATATACCGAACTGTTAGTTACGTCAACTTGTGCTTGAGTCATCAATTTACAGACTATTATTTGTCATTCTCCTGCATAATAAGATACCAAGTCACTCCATCACTATTGGTATTTAATTTATTAGAAGATTAATGTGGATAATTTAGAGTTGATATTTACATGTTTTAAAAGACTGGAAAATTTAGGACTCTAGGACTGGAGAATTTTTTCAATCGAACCTTAAATTTCTATTCAAATGGGATGGAGAGCTACAATGTTAGAAGAGTGAACATTTGTTTCATTTTATTTATTTATTTATTTATCAATATAAAGTTTTTTTACATGTATTTATCGACATCTGTCTCACTAGGGTACACCTGTGTCGAGACAGACGTAATCAGATACTTAAAGATTTTTACAAAAATATATGTATAAATATATGTTTGCATATTATATAATAATTATACTGGCAGAAGGATGGAAGTGGAATACTGTAGAAATGAATCCTTGAGGCCTATGTGCTATAAAACCATGTATGTATATTCCCAAAATAATGCAATGCGTAAGATTAAGAAAGGGGCGGTTTAGGCATGTAGAGCAAATGTATCTGAAAAGAGGTTAAACTTATCGAAACAAAATCTAAACAATGAATCTAAAATAATAATGTTTTCTATAACTTTATTAAAGCACAATGCATAGGAGGCGAGTTATTTGTGAAAAACATATCTCGAATCGCCCAGCTGAAATTAGGTTTACTTATTTGTAACTGTGAGATGACGCTGTAGTTTTATCAATGGTTCATATAACTTTAGTAAAGCACATTGCATAGGAGGCGAGTTATTTGTGAAAAACATATCTCGAATCGCCCAGCAGTCTTCTGGCTGTTGTTTTAGTGGGGTCCACACAAGGATAGTTTACTTGCAATCAAACAGATTTTAGAAGATCACAGGCACTTGCGTTGGACTGAATCGCCCAGCAGTCTTCTGGCTGTTGTTTTAGTGGGGTCCACACAAGGATAGTTTACTTGCAATCAAACAGATTTTAGAAGATCACAGGCACTTGCGTTGGACTGAACAACCTCACAGGACAGGTCATTACGGGGCTAGAGGTAATCCACAACTGAATCTGGACGGTGCACGCCTCAAAGTGCACACAAACCCTAGCTCTATCATTGGTGCAGAACAAACAGTAACAAACATCCAAGCGTATGTGAATATGAAAATTCAGCTTTATAGGAATTTTTCTGTCTAAAAATCCTCATTATACTATAATAATTTATTTTATTCCAGAATTTTGGGAGTTTAATTCGATTCCACACATCCCACAAAGTATATAGACACATGTGAGAAAGTACAAAAAAAAAAATATATATATATATATATAAATGGAACAAAAAAAAGCATTATTCGAAATTAATGAGGCCAATAATTTTTCAGTGTTCTTCGGTGCTGGAAACTGGAAATTGGCAGGATTCTATAATAAGGATATTTCTGGAGTTGTGTATCCTGTTCCTTGGGGGCTGCAAAACTAGAAACTCGTCCCTCTGTTAACACGTTGGAAGCACTGCAGTATCTGGGAAGGCAGAACATCATGCAGTAGGTGTACTGCACACAAAGCCTTTTAATGCTGCTCTTGTTAAAGTTGGCCCAAAGCTCGCAAATAACATCTTTAATTAGGTTCTATGATAACTCATGAAAAAACTAACCTAATATACGTAATGTATTTAACCTAGTTTTGTTTCATCACTTTTTATATATATATTTTTTCACTTTCACTTTTTAACCCTTATGAGATGGGTAAAATTTTGTAAATATCTCAAACAAAAATTTAATATTGAAAATTAAACTAGAAATAATAGACACACTTCTACAAAATGGACTTTTTTTACTTTGGAATTTTCATGAACAGTAACAAAATGCGTTAAAAACATTTAAAACCTAGCTTTACACACTGCACACTGCAGTGCACCTCAACAAAGTCATAATTTCACTGGACGTTAGGGGTTAAAGGTGTATGTTGAATTATTGTTGTGTTGAGTTGTCTGCTTGCCTCTTTTTCTTCCTTCTACTGAGCACATTCGACTTTATGCTGAGCATATAAGTGGTTAGATTAATTAAAATAAAGATAAGAAAGACAGCAACTAGGTGATAATGAACCAAAACAATATTCAGTCAACATTCAACAGCGTAGAAGAGTGTGTTGTGTTGCTTGTGTTGGCCATTTGACCATAATGATAGTGTCTAAGGTGGTATTGATGGCCTTTGCGGTCTGCTTACCCTTGTGTATAGGGCAGACAATGGTAGTGGGAGATGCGGAAATTAATCATGAAGGTAAATCATCGATTAAAACAATTAATATGGATTCTTATTTTAATATCCTTCAGAACTTATATTTAAAGCAATTTATAGTTAAAAATATATTTTCCAGTACAACACAAATTATAGATATAATATAAAGGAGATATTTTAAATAAAATACACTCTCATATGTAAAGACTCTCTGAATTGAAAACTACAAATACAATTCTTTAATGAATTACTACAAAATATAATAACTTTAAAAGTATTATTCAAATGCACAACGACAATAGTAGGCAGCTTTTTATTAGGTACAAATAATAATCTATATTAATAACAATCTTAATTTTCGTTTGTTCAAAATCTTAAATCTCCGAATGTTCTTCACCGATTGCTTTGAAATTTTGACACAATGTTGCTATATTATATAGATGTCACCTGTGACAGATAAAAACATGCTTTGTTTTTAAAATGTGCAATCTGTAAAAGCAACACGCACTATTGTTTCACTATCTGTACAGACAGACGGAGTATAGCTGGTAATATACATATATTTACTATTGTTTCTCAATCTGCACAGACAGACTGAGCCACAGCAACGCGTGGCCCAGTACAGCCAGTAATATACATATGTATACTTTAAAATAATAACTTCTTCAATTACAACCCAGATACCCTGATGAAAAAACTTGACCAAGAAATGAACTTATTGTAAATTAGAACATTGCACAAATACAATATATTATGCCTTTTAATCTATAAAATACAACATTTATAAAAACGTCACAAGTACACTAACACTCTACAAGACAACATAATAAATTGTACACTAATACAGTAAAGTGGTAAGAGAAGCATAGGTCATGAACTCTAAACTAACTGATAGCCTAAAAACGGAGAATCAAATAAATAAATTTAATAAACAATTATGATTTAAGATTTTCACGGCCAAAAGTATTTTTGTTATTTGTTTTTGGGGTGTTATGCCGTGTTGCACTAACTTCAGATAACACATCTGCCCTGATGATGGACACTGCAATGCTGTCCGAAACATTGGCTAAAGAAGGAGTTAGCGCAACACGGCATAACACCCCAAAAACAAATAACAAAAATTAATAAACAATTGTTCAATCTTAAGTTCAGTGGACAAAATTATTATTTTATTTTATTTATTGTTTATTTGTGAAAAACAGAGATTCCAATAACATTTCACATCATTTACAATAAATCATACACCTACGAGTACATTAATCTATTATATACATTTATTAAAACAGTTGCGATGCATCATTGTGTTATTAAGGCTTGACTGAAACATCTCTGAAGGAAGTTGGTTTAAAAGCGTAGTCATTCTCCCCAGGGGCAGAATTATTATTGTCACGTGTATTCATATTAAATAGCTATATTTATGTGGTTAGAAAGTGAAATACTTATAACTATGTATAATAAAAAATACAAAAGTATATACCTAATAATTATCAGAATAATATTGTAAAATTTCAATCTTATAATAATAATTGTAAGAATGAAATGTTACAATATTCCTCTGTATCAATTATATAGGATGCGCTAACTTTGAGAAAGGATTCTACATGATTGTAAAAGTAATAAATGCTACAATATTCCTCTGTATCAATTATATAGGATGCGCTAACTTTGAGAAAGGATTCTACATGATTGTAAAAGTAATAAATGCTACAATATTCCTCTGCATCAATTATTCAGGATGTCCGGGGTAAATAGGGTGCGCTAACTTTGAGAGGGGATTCTACATGATTGTAAAAGTAACAAATGCTTCAATATTCCTCTGTATCAATTATATAGGATGCGCTAACTTTGAGAAAGGATTCTACATGATTGTAAAAGTAATAAATGCTACAATATTCCTCTGCATCAATTATTCAGGATGTCCGGGGTAAATAGGGTGCGCTAACTTTGAGAGGGGATTCTACATGATTGTAAAAGTAACAAATGCTTCAATATTCCTCTGTATCAATTATATAGGATGCGCTAACTTTGAGAAAGGATTCTACATGATTGTAAAAGTAATAAATGCTACAATATTCCTCTGTATCAATTATATAGGATGCGCTAACTTTGAGAAAGGATTCTACATGATTGTAAAAGTAATAAATGCTACAATATTCCTCTGCATCAATTATTCAGGATGTCCGGGGTAAATAGGGTGCGCTAACTTTGAGAGGGGATTCTACATGATTGTAAAAGTAACAAATGCTTCAATATTCCTCTGTATCAATTATATAGGATGCGCTAACTTTGAGAAAGGATTCTACATGATTGTAAAAGTAATAAATGCTACAATATTCCTCTGCATCAATTATTCAGGATGTCCGGGGTAAATAGGGTGCGCTAACTTTGAGAGGGGATTCTACATGATTGTAAAAGTAACAAATGCTTCAATATTCCTCTGTATCAATTATATAGGATGCGCTAACTTTGAGAAAGGATTCTACATGATTGTAAAAGTAATAAATGCTACAATATTCCTCTGCATCAATTATTCAGGATGTCCGGGGTAAATAGGGTGCGCTAACTTTGAGAGGGGATTCTACATGATTGTAAAAGTAACAAATGCTTCAATATTCCTCTGTATCAATTATATAGGATGCGCTAACTTTGAGAAAGGATTCTACATGATTGTAAAAGTAATAAATGCTACAATATTCCTCTGTATCAATTATATAGGATGCGCTAACTTTGAGAAAGGATTCTACATGATTGTAAAAGTAATAAATGCTACAATATTCCTCTGCATCAATTATTCAGGATGTCCGGGGTAAATAGGGTGCGCTAACTTTGAGAGGGGATTCTACATGATTGTAAAAGTAACAAATGCTTCAATATTCCTCTGTATCAATTATATAGGATGCGCTAACTTTGAGAAAGGATTCTACATGATTGTAAAAGTAATAAATGCTACAATATTCCTCTGTATCAATTATATAGGATGCGCTAACTTTGAGAAAGGATTCTACATGATTGTAAAAGTAATAAATGCTACAATATTCCTCTGTATCAATTATATAGGATGCGCTAACTTTGAGAAAGGATTCTACATGATTGTAAAAGTAATAAATGCTACAATATTCCTCTGTATCAATTATATAGGATGCGCTAACTTTGAGAAAGGATTCTACATGATTGTAAAAGTAATAAATGCTACAATATTCCTCTGCATCAATTATTCAGGATGTCCGGGGTAAATAGGGTGCGCTAACTTTGAGAGGGGATTCTACATGATTGTAAAAGTAACAAATGCTTCAATATTCCTCTGTATCAATTATATAGGATGCGCTAACTTTGAGAAAGGATTCTACATGATTGTAAAAGTAATAAATGCTACAATATTCCTCTGTATCAATTATATAGGATGCGCTAACTTTGAGAAAGGATTCTACATGATTGTAAAAGTAATAAATGCTACAATATTCCTCTGTATCAATTATATAGGATGCGCTAACTTTGAGAAAGGATTCTACATGATTGTAAAAGTAATAAATGCTACAATATTCCTCTGCATCAATTATTCAGGATGTCCGGGGTAAATAGGGTGCGCTAACTTTGAGAGGGGATTCTACATGATTGTAAAAGTAACAAATGCTTCAATATTCCTCTGTATCAATTATATAGGATGCGCTAACTTTGAGAAAGGATTCTACATGATTGTAAAAGTAATAAATGCTACAATATTCCTCTGCATCAATTATTCAGGATGTCCGGGGTAAATAGGGTGCGCTAACTTTGAGAGGGGATTCTACATGATTGTAAAAGTAACAAATGCTTCAATATTCCTCTGTATCAATTATATAGGATGCGCTAACTTTGAGAAAGGATTCTACATGATTGTAAAAGTAATAAATGCTACAATATTCCTCTGTATCAATTATATAGGATGCGCTAACTTTGAGAAAGGATTCTACATGATTGTAAAAGTAATAAATGCTACAATATTCCTCTGCATCAATTATTCAGGATGTCCGGGGTAAATAGGGTGCGCTAACTTTGAGAGGGGATTCTACATGATTGTAAAAGTAACAAATGCTTCAATATTCCTCTGTATCAATTATATAGGATGCGCTAAGTTTGAGAAAGGATTCTACATGATTGTAAAAGTAATAAATGCTACAATATTCCTCTGCATCAATTATTCAGGATGTCCGGGGTAAATAGGGTGCGCTAACTTTGAGAGGGGATTCTACATGATTGTAAAAGTAACAAATGCTTCAATATTCCTCTGTATCAATTATATAGGATGCGCTAACTTTGAGAAAGGATTCTACATGATTGTAAAAGTAATAAATGCTACAATATTCCTCTGCATCAATTATTCAGGATGTCCGGGGTAAATAGGGTGCGCTAACTTTGAGAGGGGATTCTACATGATTGTAAAAGTAACAAATGCTTCAATATTCCTCTGTATCAATTATATAGGATGCGCTAACTTTGAGAAAGGATTCTACATGATTGTAAAAGTAATAAATGCTACAATATTCCTCTGCATCAATTATTCAGGATGTCCGGGGTAAATAGGGTGCGCTAACTTTGAGAGGGGATTCTACATGATTGTAAAAGTAACAAATGCTTCAATATTCCTCTGTATCAATTATATAGGATGCGCTAACTTTGAGAAAGGATTCTACATGATTGTAAAAGTAATAAATGCTACAATATTCCTCTGCATCAATTATTCAGGATGTCCGGGGTAAATAGGGTGCGCTAACTTTGAGAGGGGATTCTACATGATTGTAAAAGTAACAAATGCTTCAATATTCCTCTGTATCAATTATATAGGATGCGCTAACTTTGAGAAAGGATTCTACATGATTGTAAAAGTAATAAATGCTACAATATTCCTCTGCATCAATTATTCAGGATGTCCGGGGTAAATAGGGTGCGCTAACTTTGAGAGGGGATTCTACATGATTGTAAAAGTAACAAATGCTTCAATATTCCTCTGTATCAATTATATAGGATGCGCTAACTTTGAGAAAGGATTCTACATGATTGTAAAAGTAATAAATGCTACAATATTCCTCTGTATCAATTATATAGGATGCGCTAACTTTGAGAAAGGATTCTACATGATTGTAAAAGTAATAAATGCTACAATATTCCTCTGTATCAATTATATAGGATGCGCTAACTTTGAGAAAGGATTCTACATGATTGTAAAAGTAATAAATGCTACAATATTCCTCTGTATCAATTATATAGGATGCGCTAACTTTGAGAAAGGATTCTACATGATTGTAAAAGTAATAAATGCTACAATATTCCTCTGCATCAATTATTCAGGATGTCCGGGGTAAATAGGGTGCGCTAACTTTGAGAGGGGATTCTACATGATTGTAAAAGTAACAAATGCTTCAATATTCCTCTGTATCAATTATATAGGATGCGCTAACTTTGAGAAAGGATTCTACATGATTGTAAAAGTAATAAATGCTACAATATTCCTCTGTATCAATTATATAGGATGCGCTAACTTTGAGAAAGGATTCTACATGATTGTAAAAGTAATAAATGCTACAATATTCCTCTGTATCAATTATATAGGATGCGCTAACTTTGAGAAAGGATTCTACATGATTGTAAAAGTAATAAATGCTACAATATTCCTCTGCATCAATTATTCAGGATGTCCGGGGTAAATAGGGTGCGCTAACTTTGAGAGGGGATTCTACATGATTGTAAAAGTAACAAATGCTTCAATATTCCTCTGTATCAATTATATAGGATGCGCTAACTTTGAGAAAGGATTCTACATGATTGTAAAAGTAATAAATGCTACAATATTCCTCTGCATCAATTATTCAGGATGTCCGGGGTAAATAGGGTGCGCTAACTTTGAGAGGGGATTCTACATGATTGTAAAAGTAACAAATGCTTCAATATTCCTCTGTATCAATTATATAGGATGCGCTAACTTTGAGAAAGGATTCTACATGATTGTAAAAGTAATAAATGCTACAATATTCCTCTGCATCAATTATTCAGGATGTCCGGGGTAAATAGGGTGCGCTAACTTTGAGAGGGGATTCTACATGATTGTAAAAGTAACAAATGCTTCAATATTCCTCTGTATCAATTATATAGGATGCGCTAACTTTGAGAAAGGATTCTACATGATTGTAAAAGTAACAAATGCTTCAATATTCCTCTGTATCAATTATACAGGTGTCTTAGTTTTAGTTGATCAACTCGACAAAGAATATCGACAAGTGTGAAGAATAATAATAACCATCTTGTAAAATATTGTACTTTTCGCTTGATTTGAAAGATTGTTTTTTTTTTAATTTTTTGCACGGATATTTCTTCCAATTTAAATTTCGCACTCAATGTAACATTTTCTGATTGTCATCAAAAATGGCCAATCAGCACTATTTGTTTTTTTCGACATTTGAAACGTTAAATGCCAATTCTAGACCCGTTTTAGTTTTTGAACAAAGTGTGATCAACAGAAAAGCACGATTATCACGTGTTTATGCTTGTCAGCAGTTCAATTTGACAATTTTTTGTTGTAATTTAAGATTGTGGAGTTGAAAAGAAAGAGAATAAAACATACGCCCAAGCAGTCCAAACAGCCCAACCTTTGATGATGTACGCACAGGATGTGGAACCAACCAAATTCCCATGGCACGTTGGAATCTTCAAATATACCCCGGGGGAATACAAAAATATATGCGGTGGAAGCCTGATATCGCTGAGGGTCGTGGTGAGCGGTAAGTGCCCTTCGCCTTTCTCATCTCCTTAATATTTAACCACAAAACAGTTGTACACCGATGTACACAATGTCCGGAAACAAAAGCATCCCAATAATTCTAGTTCTAGAGTCAAACAAGGTTTTTTAATTTTCTTTCAATAAAAGTTTGAAAATGGCCTTGAGCGCAGAAACAGCTGTCACAATAATAAAAACTGAAATGCTTGCAGAACTAAACATGATAAAATAAATTAATTTAAATTTTATAAACATTATTAAATGGAGTTAAAATTCATATGAAACACAAAAACAATTAATAATTAATCAAACAACGTTGTCCACAAAAAACATACCTATAGGTACTAATTACTTGTATAGAAAGAATTTTATCGATAATGTTACATGACTTTAAGACTTATAAATATTTGTGTGTTTTTGTAGATAGCATTCGAATCTCGTTAACCCATGAGACGTTCTTGATTTGCACGGATCGAACCTTCTACAAGCTTCCATTTTTTCAAAGACAATAACAAGCACTATTTCGTTCTCTTTCTGACATAGAAAAAATAATTAATTTTTAGATGAGAGGAAGAGAGATATATGCATTAATAATGTGCGGTCGTTCTGGGACAAATATGGTCTTAGGAGAGTATAATGCGCGCACGGCATTAGGGACTGTTTGGGTCTTAGAAGGTCCCAAGGGTAAAAAGCTCACGAATTGGAGTTAATTTTGTGGTATCTATAACTTTTTACGATTAGAGCTTTCGTTTTCGAATAAATCGAGTCCGAGGTAGGAATTTTTTACTTCAAATGGGGTAACAATTTTTTTTCATTGTCCTCAAATGGGTAGACCAGGCTTCAAAAGTTTTTATTGTCCTCAAATGCGTAGACCAGGCTTCAAAAGTTTTTATTGTCCTCAAATGCGTAGACCAGGCTTCAACAGTTTTTAACCTTTAGTTGCCGAAAAAAAATCTAAATTCTGAATTAAACCCAAAAACTCATTTTTTTATGGTTAAGGGTTAAGATTTGTTATAAACTGTCCCAAAAGTAAATAAAAAATAAAGGTTTTTTGGTTTCCAGCCGCTCATTGCTTCTATGATCCTAACGCCTACGCTACCCTTCCGGCAACTGGGTTCAGGGTGTCCGCGGGCTCCCTGAAGAGGATCTGGGACCCCAGCGACCCCAACAGGCAGGAGTCAGAGGTTAGTCACTAGGCCTGGGTATCGCCTAATACTGATATATTTCTCTGCCAGATAACATCCGACACATATAATATTATCCTAATACTTATTATTAGGATAATATATGCGGCGGACAGAAGTGGCCCCATCTTTTGTCCACGCTTTAATTTTTTTTTATTTTTTAATTTTTTATTTAGTAAATGATTATACATTTACATACATTATTTAAGAAATGTTTTGACTGCCCAACTAGGAGGATTCCCGTTTTAGGTCAGTCAAATTAGGATGAGTATTAACATTTTGATAAGTTGTTTGATAAGTATAGTATTAAAATAATAATGAAATAATAGGTATATGTACTTTTAACTGGTGCCTAAGCCTACTAACATATTTTGTATAAATGTGAATAACATGGAGAAGAAATAGAATAAAATAAAATATCCAATTAAACATAAAATTAACTGCTGCTTGGGTAGCATTCTAATTACATCACAAATTAGACACGTTATCGATATATATCTATATATATATATTTATCCCCTCTCGTACTATGTTGATCTCGCGCGACGGTACGCCAGGTATATGTTGATCCGTTTGCATTTGTTGATCCACCCCGGATATGTTGATCCATTACCCGAGCTGGCATACATATGTAAATCCCTCCAGATCAACTTGTGTCATCGAGATTTAGCTGTAAGCCACGCCCATTTTTCGGTCGCATATACATTTTACACGATTTATTTTGTTGATCTATATATTTCTGAGACTTGACGGCTTGCATTCGTTGTAACTTGTAACCGCCAATTTCGCGCGCGTTGTGGAACTTTTTAGATTCCGTTAGAACATCCATATTCTATGAAAATGACTTTGTACTTAAAGAGGATAGACTGCCTCACGCGTATTTATATTGAAATGGAACTTTCGCAAACGTCAAATCCATGCTTAAAAAATCTTTTGAAATTGATTAAACAAAAATGTAACTTTAATGCATCATTTACTACGTTTCGTGACTTAGCAGGGGTGCCCGGGTTCATGGGGTGAGATTTGTCTAAGTCATTTTATTAGAGAAATTTTGAACATTGATTGAATTAAATTTTATTTTAATGTATCTTTTACCATCTCTCCCGACGTAAGTTTCATGTAATGATTAATTTGAAACAAAGCGTAATATCCATAATATGTGCCTATTAAAATTGCGGCGATTAGATTGGTGAGAATTTTATTTTTCAAATTTTAAATTAAAATTGAAAAATTTATTCCAATTTGTTTTTTATTAAACATGGCTAAAGTCATTTCAAGCACCGATTCCAACCAACGATGTTTTAGTATATGTTCGTCAATCAACAGGAGCCATAATGTCTGTACATCAGAGCCCTCGAGAATTATTACAATTATGTGTACCGCCGCCCGGGAACCATTTATTAGATAACCAATACCCCTAGCATTAGTCACCGCCAACGATTTAGCGAGATAGTTGTTTATTTTTTTACATCGTCTCCACACAGGAGGCCCTAAGGAAATTCGTAACCCTCAAGGTCTATGTCATCTTTGTGAATGCTGTGTTGGGGTATTTTGAAAGAAAGGAAGGACAGTGAGTTCTGGGAAGGAAATAGGTATGATGGGTGGGTAGTAATCTGGGGATCAGTGTGTTCGAGTGATAAACATAAGAATCCAACTCTCCTACTGCGTTGCAAGGCGATGCGTTGAAAGAGGATTAATCGATCCGGCCCACCACGCATTTGGTAGGCAAGCGCATCCGCCGCCAAGAACCGAACAAACCTCACCCCATAAACCCGGGCACTCCTGCTAAGTCACCAAACATATCAAACTACTTGGGGTGACTCTCGACTAACAATCCGAAGGTCGCGGGTTGAAATAAATTTTATTAAAATTAATTTGCACTATTTTACAATTAGTGTTTGGTGACCATACTGAATAGCCAGGTACTCTCCCACCTTCCTCCTCGTCATCTCCGTCGAGGTCCACAATACCTTCAGCCTCATAATAACCCCAATTGAGGATGCCATAGTCTCACTGGCTCCAGACGGGAGCAGTTGGGACTCTGGTGCGGTATTCACACAATTTTTTATTTGTAAAAAATGAAAACAGTAAAATTGACAATCTTATAACCAGATGCCAATCATATTTCCTACAAAAAGCTACAGCTTGCTTCGAGAAGTTGAATAAAGTATTTTTAGCACAAACATGGCAGAAGATGAAATAACACGTGCAGTTTATAGTAATACCAACTAAAAGATAAGATAAATCACTTCAATATATTTTATTTAAATTTTGATAATTCCTTCATGCCTCATATTAGTGTTTCATAAAAAAATACAAATCATATCACACCACATCTTAACTAAAAAGCCGATATGTTTTTATACACAAAAAAAGGTTTATTTGGATATTCTCTGTATGAAAACTAATTTCGTTAAAAAAATAATACTGTATTGAAAATGTGATCAGACCAAAACTTCGTTGTTAAGACAATGCAGCTGCAGACTGGCCGAGATGTGACAACACCCTGATTAGAATACATTTAACCCATATAATAATTAAAATTTAATTGTTTTGTCTTTGACAATCAACGGCTATGGAATTCTACGTCTTGCCAGCGCGTCCCAGGATACGATTGATTACTAAACACGGCAAAATATTTCAAAACTACTTATTAACGATTCCAGAATGTACTTTATTCATAATTATTTAAAAATTTATCTGTTTCTTTAGACAATTTTTTTTAAAAAGTGCTTATAAAATACGTTTTATTACTTATCCACTGGAGCGATTTCTGCCATATTTTGCCAATATTGTGCAATATCTTAGTTTTACCTCTAGGTACACAATAGAATGGGTACTTATGGAATCTAAAAATATGGGATTATTGATTAAATCTAGGTGGATTCGTTAGCTTTAAACCGCATTTAGTAGTTTATATGGTTTCTGTGTTAATGTTTTTGGGGGATGATTATACCGGTACAATTGAACCCGTACTACAATTAAACTCCAGTTTCTGTGAGTACAGCTCCCAAGTTTTATAAGCTCAAGTGCATGTCCGTCCGTAACACTTAATCAATGTACTTATTTGTTCGTTGTCCTCTCTTTCCTAATGTGAAGTTGCTATTTTAATTTTAATCAATATATATACATGTTATTTGGGGGAAAGTTTTATCTCAATCATAAAAAAAAAACTTTTTCTCCTTATTTTTTTATTGAGATTAAAGCAAACTATCATAGTAACATTAATTTGTTTTGTTATTTTATTAGATTAAATAGTTACGGTTCGTGATAAAACTGATTTACTAGAGGCCAGATAGTGTATTACGTTAAACATAATTGAAATTTTGAAAAGTAATTTTTTCAACTAATTAAAAAATATTATTTTCCTCGTCATTCCGTAAAAGCTGCAATGACCCCGGGGTCGGGATCATTGCAGCTTTTCACTCGATCGGTTTATGAGTATATAGCTTAATTTATATGAGATTAAAAAAATAAGAATTTGGTAGACAACTAGTTTTCTGCCGTTGAGTATTTTTATCGTAAGCCTAAGTTTTTATCGCAAGACGTAGAAAATGCTTGAAATCAAATTGGTTCAATTGGCCCCATATAATATTCATTGGGCCACTGTGAAAACAACTTCACATAAAATATAATCGAACAAATTGATTAAATATAATTCCATTTGTAACCACCTTGTACCTGTTTTTTTAGTTTATGCTTTATTTTATTCAAACAATATGCTGACTTCCGGTCATATTGTTTTAAATATGAGATGATTTTAAAAGAATCATCTTTAGAGCTATTCGAAACATTCGCAAAAATCAAATCCATAAAAAAATCATAACTTAGCAGGGGTACACTGTTGCGTTTGCTCAGCTACTACGTGGCGGGCCGGATCGAAAGAGACTGGATACCTTTTGGCCATAAAAATGTAAAATGGCGGCAAAAGGAATAATGTTATATGGTATATTTTGAACTTCTTACCACCTCTCCTGATTACGCTTCGTGACTTAGTAGGGGTGGCCGGGTTCTTGATTATAATGGGTAATTATTTAAAATGGGTAATCAATGGATGATTGAACGCGGTTGGAGATAACAAAAAACTGTCCAAAGAAGCGAAACTCCGCAATGGAGTGCTGGTACCTACCCTAATATATGGAAGTGAGGCATGGAACTGGTAGAAGAAGGCTGAAAGTAGACTGAATACTGTAGAAATGAGATCCCTGAGGCATATGTACGGTAAAATCATGTATGACGAAATCTATTCTACAGGTATTTTATTAGAGCCTGTTAAAAGGAGCTAGCAGCATTGTTCCCCGGTGCACCGTGCACGTGCTTGATACTCGACGGACACGAGCAGAACGCACGTTCACAATAAAGTTGATGTTGTCTTTATGAGAACGGGTCGTTTTTCCAACTCGTTTTTCGTTTTGTAAGTCTCCATATTCAAATTCGGCAGTATGATTTTTTTATGTGACACCTCTCACTAGAGCGCCCCTGTCTTTACACTCTAAATACAGAGAAACTATGTCGCCAACCGGTTGGGCAGCGTTATGAGGCGGGTTAAGGTAGGGGCTGTAGGAATGAATTTATTAATGCTGGTCTTAAAGAGGCGCGAATTATATGGAGGAGGAAAAACAGATGCTGATAGCTCGTTCCACATACGAGCCGACTTACGGTAAAACGAGTCGGAGAAACGACCCGTTCATATATAGATAACATCAACTTTACTGTGAACCTGTGTTCCGCTCGTGTCCGTCGAGTATCAAGCACGTGCACAGTGCACCGGGGATCAATGCTGCTAGCTCCTTTTAACAGGCTCTTATAAAATACCTGTAGAATAGACACAGCATACGCACATTTCGTCATAAACGATTTTACCGCACATATGCCTCAGGGATCTCATTTCTACAGTATTCTGTCTACTTTCAGCCTTCTTCTGCCAATTCCATGCCTCATTTCCATATATTAGGGTAGGTACCAGCACTCCATTGTGGACTGCTAGCTTCGCTTCTTTGGACAGTTTTTAGTTAGCTCCAACCGCGTCCAATCATCCATTGATTACCCATTATAACCAAGAACCCGGCCTCCCCTACTAAGTCACGAAGCGTAATCAGGAGAGATGGTAAAAGATAGAGGTTCAAAATTTCCTACATAACATTATTCCTTTTGCCGCCATTTTGGATTTTTATGGTCGAAAGGTATCCCTCAACCAGTTTCTTTCAATCCGGCCCGCCACGCAGTAGATGGGCAAACGCATCCGCCGCCAGGACCTAGACAAACCTCACCCTATGAACCCGTGTACCCCTGCTAAGTTATGATTTTTTTATGGATTTGTTTTTGCGAAATTTTCGTTTCAATCTAAATACGCATACATTTCTTATAAACAATTCAAGCAACACACGTCATTTTGATTTGAAACAGTACCATCTAACAGTCATTTCATGCGATATTCGACTCTAGAGACTAATGCTTTGAGTTCAATATCACAAAAGATTACGGAATCACATAAAACCTTGTGATGAACAGTCCACCGATTGCCCCTTGATTGGTTCATTTAGTAAAACCATATATAGGGACACAGATCAACTTTGTCTAATAACTTCTTACCTGGATCAACATACTACGGGAATAGATCAATATATATGAGATCAACATAAGTATGCCAATTTGGGTAGATCAACATAAATTATGCATCCGATTTCCATACAAATTTTGAAAATTTTATTAACAGTATATCAAATGGTTTTTCTGGCAAACTGGCAACATTGATAATTATAGTACCACTGTTGCCAAATCATTCAGATGTATTCCACAATAGCCAAGTTATATGGTGTTAAAGGTGGATCAACTTAGTCTAACAACTTCTTACTGGATCAACATACTACGGGAAGAGGTCAATATATATATATATATATATATATATATATATGAATATCGAATCCGATATCAATATATCTGATATCTGGCGGTGTATAAACAAATGACAATAATGACAAATATAATGGGCTTTAAAAACAAAATTATTTTAAAAATCCCACCATTCATAAATCTTAACTTCTTTCAAATTATTTATTTCTTCTTCATTATTATTTATAAGCCATATTCTCAAACTCCCCATAATTGTTTGGTTTCAGTTAACAATAATAATGATATTTGGATGATTTTAGTATATAATACATTTCTACCATGTTATTACTAAGTATGTATGGAGATAATATACAGTACAATACTTACCGGGTAGGTCACTTGAGATTGACACTTAATTAACATTAACTAATTGTTTATTAGCGAAATTTAGATACAGGATTTAGGACATAATTGGAAATAACTGGACTTTCTGTCAGGAATGGTATATTAAATTTAAGGGTATGACAGCTTAAAAAGGTAAGTTTTTAGTTTAGACCTGAATTCTGTTGGACTTGTTATGGATCTTAGTTCTGTAGGGAGTTTATTCCAAGCCTTCGGCCCAGATACTCCGAAAGCGCGATCACCAAACTTAGTATTTGGCTTGCGCTTAGGTTCCATCAGTCTGCCTACAGCTGATGATGTTGCTGATCTAAGAGTTGACTGCCTCAGACCAGTGTTTTCCGGGATGCATAGTTCAGAGATGTAGCGGGGCCATTTCATTGATGGATTTAAACACCATCCAGCACAATTTGTACTGGATTCTTTCAGGGCACTTGAGCCAGTGAAGGTTACGAAGGTGTTCTGAAATGTGCGAATATTTTGAAACCCAGGCCTCTTTATTGTACCTTTTCTAAATTTAATGTCTATCCTGAATTATAGTGATTTGTTTTTGGGGTATTATGTCGTGTTGCGCTACGTCCTTCTTTAGCCAACGTTTCAGACAGCATTGCAGTGTAATCAAATTACATAACTGCCCTGATGATGGACACTGCAATGCTGTCCGAAACGTTGGCTAAAGAAGGAGGTAGCGCAACATGGTACAATACCCCAAAAAAAAACACTATAATACTTTTGGCCGTGAAAATCTCAAATCATACTCTACTCCGAATGTTTTATATTATGTTTTAGTTTTAATATTCTTGTTTTGTCCTGTTATTTTTATTCTTTGTTTTGTCATCGCTTTGTATAAACTGTACATTTAGTGTTATATTATTTGATCTGTATTGGGTAAGGCACACTGTAAGAATAGTTTGTCAGTAAAGCGCACTTGAAGTGAAATGACACTAAACTGCTCTTTATAAATGTAATGTTATTATTATCATTTATAATGATATTCATTGGTCTATCCAGGCCTATTGGTCGCTTTTCAAACCTCTCCGTTAATAATGAACTACTGCACATTATTTTCAAACTGTTGCCCAATTTGTCATCAAAACATATTTTGTGTTACACGAAATATATGTATTTATAAATTGTAATTATTTAATCCAATGTATTGCGGAGAACTCTGCGTTTAGTATATTTACAGAGATATTTTTATAATTATTGGAGACCATGTCAAATCAATTGAAAAACAAAGGTTTAAGTTCAGCATGTACATATCCATATACATATATTTTTTTAAATTTAATTAAAATCAAATTTAATAATATAATCATTATTTATTCCCCGCTTCTAAGTATTTTCACAAAACCAAAACAATATAACACATTTAAATAAATTAATAGCAGCCACATCATTATTAAACAATTAAGATAACATTAATGGCTACCATAATACGGGCATGTGCCTAGATGGTGGCTGTAGAAACAAAAAACTGTAATCATTTAAATTTTTATGAATAAAGAAACACAAAAAAAAAAAAAATATCGGGTAAACAGGCTTCAAAATACCCCCACAAAATATGAAATCTATTGTCACAATTATTTAAATGGTAGTAAATCATTTTAAATTGGGAGGGGGTAAAATAGAATCATATTAATAAGTCGTCTAAACGTGGTTAAAACCACAGTTTGAAAATGGCCTTGAAAGCCGAAACAGCTGTAACAATAACAAAAACCAAAAAATACTTGCAGAACTTAATAATTATATTATATTATATTAATTATAATTATAATATTATATTATTGATTTTTATTCAATTTTAAAAAATTAAATGGAGTTCTACGAATTAAACACAAAAACAATAAATATTTACAATTTTTTTATTTGGGTCTCCCTGCAGCGAGCACCTATTATCTGCCGGCGTTGCCCGAGCTTTACATTGTTTTTATTTGGGTCTCCCTGCAGCGAGCACCTATTATCTGCCGGCGTTGCCCGAGCTTTACATTGTTTTTATTTGGGTCTCCCTGCAGCGAGCACCTATTATCTGCTGGCGTTGCCCGAGCTTTACATTGTTTTTATTTGGGTCTCCCTGCAGCGAGCACCTATTATCTGCCGGCGTTGCCCGAGCTTTACATTGTTTTTATTTGGGTCTCCTTGCAGCGAGCACCTATTATCTGCTGGCGTTGCCCGAGCTTTACATTGTTTTTATTTGGGTCTCCCTGCAGCGAGCACCTATTATCTGCCGGCGTTGCCCGAGCTTTACATTGTTTTTATTTGGGTCTCCTTGCAGCGAGCACCTATTATCTGCCGGCGTTGCCCGAGCTTTACATTGTTTTTATTTGGGTCTCCTTGCAGCGAGCACCTATTATCTGCCGGCGTTGCCCGAGCTTTACATTGTTTTTATTTGGGTCTCCTTGCAGCGAGCACCTATTATCTGCCGGCGTTGCCCGAGCTTTACATTGTTTTTATTTGGGTCTCCCTGCAGCGAGCACCTATTGTCTGCTGGCGTTGCCCGAGCTTTACATTGTTTTTATTTGGGTCTCCCTGCAGCGAGCACCTATTATCTGCCGGCGTTGCCCGAGCTTTACATTGTTTTTATTTGGGTCTCCCTGCAGCGAGCACCTATTATCTGCTGGCGTTGCCCGAGCTTTACATTGTTTTTATTTGGGTCTCCCTGCAGCGAGCACCTATTATCTGCCGGCGTTGCCCGAGCTTTACATTGTTTTTATTTGGGTCTCCCTGCAGCGAGCACTTACTATCTGCTGGCGTTGCCCGATCTTTACATTGTTTTTTGAAATCAGATGTAACAGCAATTTACCTCTTATTTTGAACGTCAAGTGTGCGAAATTTCATCAAGAAGTACCAAAATTCTATTATAAGGGGAGAAAAAATGGGGGTGGGAGTGATTTTTTGAAATCTTACTTAGACAGTGACCCATAAATCAACTATCTATAGATTGATAACTCCGCCCTCTTTCCATACGTTTGCTTTCGTCAAGTTTTAACCATAGATCTGGCAAATTTGAATACACCACGCATCGCCGACGTCACAGCACACCATCGACAAAGGATAGAGGAAATTTAAAAAAAAGGCGCAACCATAGACAATTTAATTCTGCTTCGGAACCTACCTAAAACCCAATTCATTAGCCTAAAACATAAGTAAAATGTCACCCAAGACCACAAGGTCCCATCTGACAAAGCCCTGTCCTAAGAAAGAAATTACCTTTAAAGTAACTTCCTTTACAGTTCATTTTCTCAGGACAGCGTTTTATCAGAAGGAAGCTGAAAAGCAAACTCATAATTACATGTACAATAATTTTATTTTTTAAATATAAACATGAAATACAATAATATAAGCACAAAACACGTTTAGAAGGTGAAATTACTGTTTCAATATAAAACTAGCTGTTGGAAATGATAGTTATTTTCTTTCAACATCCAACGGCAATTGAAAAAAATATTGTCAATAAGGCAGTCAACGATTCAACCTACTGTTTTAGCTGTATTAGCGTCTTATTACATTATTATTATTTTTGTTTCCCTCCTACTTATCTTATTACTTAAATATTTATACCTTTCATATATAAATAGTAAGTATATAATACTTTTTAGTTTAAAAAACTTTATATGCCTTTTAGATATTTTTAACTTAGGAATAGTACACAACATAAAGAATGTAACAGTGTAAACAGAAAAGTAAATTTAACAATACATATTGGCACCTGATAAATAAATAGGGTATAATAATAACAAATAAAAACACCAAATACAAGAGTAAAATTTAAAGAAGGTGTTGAGAGAATATTCATTATGATGTCAAGTATGTAATAAAAAAGTAGAACTATATATAAACTAGACATATGAAATAAACTAATTCGACTATTTTTTTATTAACACTAGTCGGTGACTGAAAATGGGCTGCAGACTAATAAAGCCAAACTGAATAATGTAAACTCCGCATCAGAGAATATTTGGCTTAAAATTACAAACGATAACAATATTTGACTTGTATATTTATTTTTTCGTTGTTATTCTACTACTCATATAGAGATGTCAATAGAAAATGAATTGGCAAGGATACACCACAACCATACAATGGACCTGGTTTAATGAGGAGCATGGCAGTACTACGATATTTAAAAGAGGCTTATAGGAACAAATTCTGGTCCTAATTGGTTTTAACTTATTAAAATTAATTATGACAACCATTTCTTCCTATATTTAGCATATTTTAAATGTTGCAGTACTGACATTTTCTTCATGGAGTCAGGTCCATTGTATGGTAGTGTATCCTTGCCAATTAATTTTCTATTGACATCGGTACACCATGCATTGATTATAAATGGTACAGTAATTTTGATAATGAATTGAATAAAATTTTTTTTATGTTCGTTACAATTAAGCCAATCAAAACATATATATTTGGCAATGGTTTCTTCAATAACGGGCACAAGATATAAATTTTCGCAATTATAATTCAGTACATACTCGACGACATAATGAATTTCAAGATCTATCTATCGATCTATCGTTGATAGCAAATTTCTTAATGGGATCATATGGGTCACCTATGCAAGATATTTTACATCTATGTTCTGCCATCCCCTGTGCAGCAAGAGAAACGCTGCTGGTTGCAGAGAAGACATGACTGGGTCCTGCACTCATTTCTGGAAAAAAATATATCATAGTTCTTGAAGAAATTGAAGTAAAGATTGACATATTAGAGGAACAAAACTAACAATACTATTCCCTTTTAAGTAATATAAAACAGATATGTACCTCCATGTTCTACTGCCATCCCCTGTGCAGCAAGATCAACACTGCTGGTTGCAAAGAAGACATGACTGGGTCCTGCACTTATTTCTGGAAAAAATATATCATAGTTCTTGAGAAATTGAAGTAAAGATTGACATATTAGACGAACAAAACTATTCCCTTTAAAGTAATATAAAACAGATATGTACCTTCATTTTCTACTAGCATCCCCTGTGCAGCAACGGGTACGCTGCTGGTTGAGTTGTCACGCTCTGAAATAAATATAATTATTAGATTAACCGAATTAACAAAACATATTATTATTATTATAGGCTGATGCAGTATAGAATACCTTTTAGGATGTAGTCATGATACGTGCTGAACACCATTCTCGAAATGGACTCTCAGAGGTTATGGTTGGAAACTTGTGTCGAATAGTCTCTGTCCGTACATCCTTTCACACAATACGTTTTAAGGACTTTATCGGTAGGCACATAAATGTTATTTATCACACATAAATCAAACTGTTTCACACAACCAGATATTTGACAATTTTATGATGACAAACAACGGCGTCTGTCAAACTTTTCTTACAGTTTTTTAGAGGAAGTGAAATGGCGGGAAGCATGAGTCGGCCACCTAGCGGCGAGAACACGCATTACACCGTTTGCGAACCCTCTCTTTCTGGCGCACGAGTCTTATGGTAAAGTGAGCGAGAAACAAAAAAAATACGCATCGCCTACGTCACAAACATAGATTTTTACCATGTCTATAATTTGTGTTGACGTTTTTAAGCGGAGTTATACCCCCCTGCAGTGACCTTCCTCCTGTTTTAAAGGTCATGTGTGCAAAATTTAATCTGTCCGTAAACTGATACTTTTTAGATACTGTTTCTGTTTTCGAATATCTACTGCATCCACTTTATTTTTAAATCTAGCCTTACTTTGACTAGGTGGCTAATTTTGACTATGGTTCAGTAATGATTAATTTTTGAAATGTGAAATCGTTGTGTTTATTTGGACTTTCTTATTTGCATTTTTTCAACATTACGGTACCTACCTGCCTGAAGAAAGTTTTTAAAGAATTATTATTATTTGTACTGGACGGGAGTCCGCACAAGACTGCAGATTTGGGCCCCGGGTCCAAACCGTGTCTTCAACCGATGGGAATGCTCCTTTACGGCCGATGATGATGATAGTTGTATGAATTATTGCAATCTGCCTCCCGCACCCGGTGCTCGGTGAATGTTGGACACTGGGTGTGCTGTCGTCTCTGCTCGCTTCTGGTGTTGGCGGTTTTCCTAGGCAGGGCAGAGAAGAGGTAACACCAGAAGGTTTGGAGCAGAAGACTAGGCGAGGTGAGGCAGTTGGTGGGCCGGAGTCACTTGTAGAAATAAAAACGCTTGTTTTGATGGTAAAGTTGAACTGATTTAATATTTTTAATGTCGCTGCTTATATTCTATAAGGTTGACTCGCAGCCGATATTTGGCTGTCGACCGAAAAAGGGTGAGGATTCTACCCGCGCAACAAACGCGTACATAAGCCACCGTAAAATGCCATATTCATTTTGCCGGTGGATTAGCCGAAAGCAGACGCTTGAATTTGAGAGTTTGCAAAGATTTTGCAAGCTCGCCTGTATTACAATTACATAGTTTTATTACATAGCAGTTATAACAATGTGTATCCTGACAACTAGATTTTTAGTTTGTCAAGATACAACAAAAAATAAGAAATGTTTGTAATATTGTAAAAATGATCTTGAAGAGATCAAATTTGTAAAATGGTTATGGGAATATTTTTCGCAGGTCCCCCGCGACATAGCGCTCCGAAAGAGGAAAGATTCACTATGCTACGAGGTTCCTGGATTTTTGTAGAGGCAAATATGTAAAAATAATTATACAAAAATGGTTAGGTACATAAAATCTTTAAAAAACGCCATTTTAACCCTTCAGCAACGTAAGCAGATATACACGATAAAATAACGATAGCAGTCAAGTACAATAAGCGTGTTTACACGTCAACGCGTGTGTTTCCACAAAAATCGTCATAACTCCGTTATTCTTCTAGTGACATCCCTAAAACAAAAAGTAGAATATTCGTATTGAATGAAGCTTCACATCTCTATTCAAAGTTATCCATAGAAACCCGTAAAAAGACCTACTCAGTGGAAGCAAATTTTACCCGCCAAATCGTAAAACCCGCCTCCCACATATCCCAGTTTTAATTATTTTTTTAAAAATATATTTTGTATGAAATGGTCAAAAAGTGAAGTGACAGAATTGTTTATTGTACATTTTTACGATGAAATAAGTGTTTTTTTTTACATTATCCGTGATTTTAGTATCGTTTTTACATAAAACATTACAGGTGAGTCATTTTTACAATTTTTTCATGTTTCCATTCTAAATTTAAATATTTACAAATGTTAATATTTATTTATGATACAACAATTTGAAAGCCTATTTTGTAACCTTTCTAAAACAGTTTTTACTATTCGGCTCCGTTCAGTAATGTTTCATTTATAGAGCTTTGATTGTGAGGCGGTAATAACACAACGTTTTCGTGAAATTGACATTTCGGTAAAGACATTTTAGCTTCAAGTTCGCGAAAAGTCGGAGGGGTTAAATATCTCCTCAGTGGTAGCATATCGCAAATAGTTTTTATTTGACTACCGCCGAGGAGATGTACAAGTTAAAAATAGGTATTAGTAACATTTAGTAAATTATAATTTGTAACTAAAATTTGTAAACCGAAAAATCTGAACATCGTACCGCTCGGCTGGGGTACGTGCGCGATACGGTACCAATGCTTTTCGGAGTCAGAATTTTTTGGAAATTTTGGCCGAAACGGGATACAAATGAGCAGTGGCGGGGAGTGAGGAATTAGCCAGTGGCGTGGAGTTGGCACATTTTATAAATGTAAACATATTTTTGACAAAATGAAAAATGTGGCCAACAACGTCCGTTACAATTATTATTGAGATAGTGACGTTTCTTAAGACAAATTGTATAATACCTTATTTGAAATAAAAAAGTTAAGTAAAACAAAATATATGTAGTATTTCTGTGGGAATTTTCGGATTCGAAATTAGAAAAATTTTAAACACAATTTTTCTACTATTCACGGAACTGCTAGTGTATAATATACACATATTAATAATTATCGATTTATTTCTAGGGTACTGTTAAATATTGCACTCAATCCTTTTTAATTTCCAGTTCAATTACTTTTACAATATTAAAACTCAAGGATGCTTCGGTCACAAGCTGTTTATTGCAGAGTTAGAAAATTCGTAGAGAATAAAAGAACACTGATTATCTACTGTACGAGACGAGCGGAAGATAGTGTAGTGATGATAGTGTCTGCACGGATACTGTATTAACGATAGGGGCCAGACATTATTTCAGTTGATCTCAGGAAGTGAGGTAAATCTAAGTCAATTGCAGAGAAGAATTGAATTCTGGATCTGAATTGACACTAGGCAAAACTGATTTTAACATTTTCAGATTAAATATTTTTACAGTGCATAAAATACAGTTAGGTGTCAGTTTTCAGGTGCTGATATTTATTTCCTGATTATAATTATGACCAGTTTCTCCGTAATTTAGTTTGAGAAATCGTAATTATTTGCAACTTCGCTGTGATTGGCTGTAGGGCTGTTCGGGCCAGTGGGAGTTAGCATTTCATCCGGTGAGTAGTGGATGGGGGATAATGTGTACATGTATGTACTCAGGAAGTCCCTAGCGGCAGTCATTCCCTCGTCTGGTGGCTCCAGATGAAGAGATAGATCTACACTTAGATTGGCTGTAGGGCTGTTCGGGCCAGTGGGAGTTAGCATTTCATCCGGTGAGTAGTTGATGGGGGATAACGTGTACATGTATGTACTCAGGCAGTCCCTAGCGGCAGTCATTCGTATGCTACAATCTTCTAAATTGACAAAAAAATGGTTGCTATAGTAAAACTAAAGTGACATCTGTTGAAAACATTAAATATACCTCTAAAATTAAACAGGTACCATAATTGTACCGAATCAATTTTCTGTCCACAGGTGCTCGAAATTCACCTCAGAGAGAAGTTCGCTGGAATGGAGAAGAACTTTCAGGAAGACATAGCGCTCTTGTTGCTGGCGAGTCAGTTCAAGTATACGGAGATGGTCCGGCCGGTCTGCGTGAGTCTCAGCAACCGCAACTTCTACAGAAGGCAGGTCAAGGCTGGCAAATCTGGCTATGTGAGGACAACATCATTCATCACATCCTAACCTAACTTAACACACTTCACGCTGACGAAAACATGGGTCCTTTTCGAGAAAATGGATTTTGGTTTTTGAAAATAATACATGATTTGAATTGAATTTTTAATGTTAAACTCACCACACCCCTTATCTGAGTCAACAATTCATGAACAAGTTTGAAATTAAAGCCTGCCTTTGTAATACGACTCATGACTAACTGAAGTTAAAGTCGGTATTAGGCCATTTAGTGATGTTTTATGTGTTAACAATTTATTTATTTAATATCCACAGTATAAAAATGGTGACCGGATAAATCATCACAATGATAATTCATCACATCTTTTAAAAGTCATGGAAAGTGATGAAACAAAAACTTTATTAACTGGGTTATGTAGGTTAGATTAGGTTAAAAAAAAAAATTTCATGGTTTCTAATGACTTTATATCACTTTTTAAAAGTGTGTTGAGTTGTCACTGCGTTGAGTTATCATGGAACCATAAATATACCATACACATAGAATACAAGCATAGTCCAACACTAGTAATAATTTAAACAAAAATGGCATTTTATCATAAAATGACAACAGAAAGTATAAAATAAATACTAGAAGGAGATACAAGTGCATACAAAATATTATCAACAAGTATCAGTAGACTTACGTTATATTAGTAATGATTTAGAAGAAATGATAGTAAAGCCTTCTTGTACCTAGCTTCTGTGCAGTTAAACAGATCCACTACATCTGCGTACCTATTACTAACTTCATGTAATCTAGTCCTGGAATTGTTACATTTAAACAGGACTTTAAAAAGTGTAGCTCTTGTAGGTACATAAAATATTCTTCCACACAAAAGACAAGAAGTTGATGATGAGGAAGACTTCACATTCCTTAAAACATATATGTAGTTGGAACCTTACAAAGAGATTGATATCTTTCAAGTAGGACCGGCGTAAAAGGTCCTTCCCGCCCGAAGTGTGTTAATCTGACCTAATCTGCGGCAAATTAACAACGTTTGTGACCAAGTCTCGACTTGGAATACAGAGGTTGCGGGGTCGGGGTCGAGTACCAGCGTGCTCAAATTAATTTAATTTGAGTTACTTTTAATAAACGTAAAATAATATATTTGCAGCATGTTCAGTGAGGTAGGTACTCTTAGTATAAGATCTGGTGACCGGATCTGAGTAGCTAGGTACTTCTCAACTTACCATCACGTTAGGCTAACAGTTACTATTGTGCGGTACAAGAATATGTAATATTATCGCCTTTCAGGCAAAGTCACCAACCCACATGCGTTTTGAGATATAAAATTTGAAAGTAAATAATCAAATTTGATTGCTTTTAATTGTTTTCTATTATTTTGTGGGTAGATAAATTTCAAATTGACAGCATCTGAGTATGTGTGTGTGTGGCTTGGTGACATTTGCCTGAACCGGGATAATTACGACTCTTACTCCAGGTGGCTGGCTGGGGTCTGACGGAAACGGACAGGCCCTCGGACGTCCTCAAAGTTCTGAGTATCCCGATTATTGGAGACAGGGAATGCACCACCATGTCGCGTAAATGGAAGCACACCTCGTTCATGACGGCTGATAAAATATGCGCCGGACACTTTAACGGTAAGTTCTCTGAACAATGATTTTTATCTCGCCCCGGGAACCATTTATTGGATAATCAACACTTCTGCCGTAGGTCACCCCAAGTGGTTCGCTACATTTAGTGACTTAGCAGGAGTGCCCGGGTTCATCAGGTGAGGTGTGTGCAGGATGCGCCTGCCCAACACACCGCGTGGCGTGCCAGATCGGGAGAGGCTGGTTTGGGGAGACCCTTTAACCTCTCTCAACCCATGGTGTGATATATTCATATGTCCGTCAATCCTGGATACACTGATCCCTAGATTCCTACCCAACCATCATACCTTTTACCTACCCAGAACTTCCTTTCCTTGATGAAGACCCTCCACACAGCATCCCCAATTAGTTAATGTTTATCTTTATTACCATACGTAACCAGTCTCGCTCTATCGTATTTTGGATGAAAATCTTTTTTTACTTTGATATTTACCTTATATCCTATCGGCTGCACCAATTTATTGAGACTCTTGGTGTCTAAATTCTCTGGGATCAAATAATATAACTTGAACTTGAAAATTGAATGGTTGGTGACTGAGTTGACAATGCCCACCCAGCGGTCCCACCCAGGCGTAGTGTGTTCATTTCCTCCACCAGAACACAAGCAATATTTTCCGCTTACTGTGGTGGTAGTAGGAGATTTTGAAATATTGTCAGGTTATTCGTAACCCGGGAATGTTTGTCTTTCTTTTTAAGTTATAAAAAAAAAAAGTGAACTTTTATTTGTGATATTATTATATATAATTGAGCTTGGACAGCCAGTAGGCCAGTGTCCCCAATTAGCAGGTGTTAGTAATAATTCTGACCTTGGATAGCAGTGGTATTTATCTGCCACCGAATCTGTGGATTATTGACAATTCTACCTTACTGCATCTATATATATATCAATCTACCACATGTAAAAACCTTCCATTTTCCAAAAAAGTATGTTTCCTCTCTTATTCAGTATACATATAATTTACATAATGGGGATGATGTGTGGAGAGTATCATTAGGGGTAGGAAGGAGAGGAAGTTATGAGAAGTATGATGGATGGGTAGGAATCTGGATCCAGAGAGTCCAGTTGGAGAAGTCAAAAGGTCTCAGTATCTCTCAATCTGGCATGCCACACAGTAGGTGGGCAAACGCAACGGTTTTGTTTGTGTGCACTTTCCCTGGATATTTGATACAGATCTGACATACTCACGCACACTATATGACATTTTGTAGAATCTTGAAGAGACTCATGTTTCAGCGGGAGGAAACACAGAGCCCTTCAAAACATTCTACAGCCGAGCCATTGAACCGTGTATGACAAATATCAACCGTGTACAAATGTTGGGGCGCGCGTTAGGCGTTCTTCCTGGTCCCTTTGAAAACTTCTTAAGAGAGTTTCACTGTTTTTGTAATCCAGCTATGTTGAAGGGTCAACTTGTACGTGCCTAACATTATGCTCATAGGAGATCTCATGTACTGTTTATGTTTTGAAAGTGATAAATTTTTGCTTCTCAGAACGCACCAATAAACAGAACAAGTCAACTGTTTAAGGATGCTGCATTTACAATTGACAATTTTAACACAGCCAGTTTAGCGACTATCTTTTGACACAAGCAACTAAATAGTCGCAAAGCTATCCCCATGACCCTTATATACTTCTGTTTCCGTGGAAGGGGCGCTACTACCACCAAGACCTTGCATAAAATACATTGATCTGTGTCCAGCTTCCACAGTGTGCCAGGGTGATAGCGGCGGTGGGCTGGTGTTTCGGTCGCTGGGGCGCTACTACCTGCGCGGCTTGGTGAGCAACTCGCCCAAGGTGTTAATCAGCAACCAGGAGTGCAGCCCGACATATGCGCTCTTCACCGACATCAACGCGCACAAGAAATGGCTGCGAGCCAAGATCCTACAGACGTCTGGTGCGATATATTTTTTTCTTTTAAAGCAGAGGGTGGGGAACTTGCATGAAAATGGTTCTAATTTTTACAGCAAACAGTCTGCATCTTGGATTAAAATCTTAATCCTAGATTGATTATGATTTTTACAACTTTATTCTTGGATTAATATTAAAGATGCGGTGATTTTAATTTTATATAGTTATAAAATTTAACATTTTATATCTTGTGTACATCTATTCTAAAACTAGTATAATAATGTTCTATTACCTACGTACTAATATTTGGACTTCACAACATTGAGACAACCCATGAAAAACTAACAGAATTTTGGCTTCCTTAACATTTATAACACATCCTTTTCCCTTATGTGTTATTATTTGTCCTACAAAGTATTATTTTGTTATTATTACATAAATCATGTATATATTCATACCAGCATTTTGGTTTGAATTAGTTTTACAATGATTTTCATTAAAAAGATTGTACAAGAGCATGTGACATGTGGGTACTTTCAAATCAATTTTGTTTAATTAATTCGGGCAGTCAGTAAAGTTGCTTACGATTTTATATATAATCTGAATATTGGCTACGTACACTCAATGCATCAATTTAGAATAATACAGTTGCATCAGATAATTATTAAATCGATTGTGCGATTTGTAAGAAATGTATTTTTTTTGAATCGATTCAATTTTGTTTATATGTACTTCATAAAATGACCTAGGTATAGAAGAATAGTTGTTTTGTTATGATTTGAAAGAATTAAGAAAGATTTAAATGACTTCATAAAGTGTTTTCAACTTCTTTGATATAATTTTTGTAACAAGTTATAGCGCATTGCTTACACAACTTGTGAAACATTGTATATACATTATAGCCTGTACGCTCAAGAATGGCAATGTGGGAAGGTGCCGGTCCCGGTCTGGCTGTCCGCCAGCGATGGAACTACGCGAAAATAATATTTTACCAGAGGTAAGCTAATAACTGACATCTTTCAAACAACCCTTACCAAGAGATAGACTTTTCGTAAATATACAGGAAATAGGGACATGCACATTATAAAAATAATGTATTTTACATAAAAACATAATAGGGATCACACTGGATAACTTGAGAGGCAATAGAGTAATGAAAAGCCAAAACATTAATAGCAAAGTCATCAACAACCAAATAAACTTAAATAAAAGTCCAATACTTAGGTTGTTCCTATTAACAAAGAGCACTTTCTTCCTAATCCTTCACCTACTTCTACCACCTCCTCCACTGAAGCTCAGCCTACTTGTAGGTTTTAGTAGAGTACATATTGTACTGCCCTGAAGAAGCTACAGTTGTAGAGAAACGCGGTCAACATTAATTATAAAAAATAAAACTGGTGTTTACGAAGTTAATGTTTAATTTTAAATTATAATGTCAAAAAGATTATTTTTATGTTTCCAGCCATGTTTTCCAGGCGTGGACCGGGTTTGCTGTGATGAGTGTCCGTCACTACCTCAGAAGACAATTGCTTCCAAAGCCTTTAAGTGTAAGTCTCTGCATGTTTCTTATTAGTCGGTGGTCGCAGAAAAACGAAGTTTATTTTTTTTAGACACTCGCAACAGGAAAAAAACCTTTTGTCGAAAAATCGGGAATAAATTTTTCATTATGGATGTGTGTGTTACTAACTTGGCGAGTGGTGCAAAGTTTCTCTTGCCGTGCGACTCTGTGCGGTCGTCAATATAAGGCGGTTTTAAAAAAAATTATTTACTATGATTTGTATTGACATAATTTTATTTCACAATGTTTTCCCCACTGGGATTTCCTGTGCCGGGAGATTAATGGCCGGCTGGCAGTAATGGATGTGTCATGCATTTTAGGTGTGGCCAATATTTTTTTCCGCGGATTCGACACTATATTTCATAAATGTAGGTACATTTAATTATTATTTTTTTTACTAATTATATCTGTAAACTATTACAGATTACAAAAATGAAAGAAAATTAAAATGTAGCCTTACTGGGGCCACACTGAACATGTAGCCTTACTGGGGCCACACTGAACAAGTAGCCTTACTGGGACCACACTGAACAAGTAGCCTTACTGGGACCACACTGAACATGTAGCCTTACTGGGGCCACACAGAACAAGTAGCCTTACTGGGACCACACTTGTAACGTGTGTTAACTCTACATACTCAATAATAACAATGCTTGTATTATAATATTTATTTGAAAGAAGACTATCACGGTTCTGGACTGAGAGGCTCATTCCCGCTCATACGATCTCTTATATACGTCTCGTACTCGCTGTCTCGCTCTCATGCTGTCCCCCTTACACACATACACCACACCCCCACACTTAAATCATAATTACATCTTTTTATTTTTACAAATTTATATAAGCCAAATATATTTAATTATTTCCATTATGTATTTAATTTCCAATTTATATGTAATTATGTATGTTCTTGACTCTTCATTCGGTGTAGCATGGGCGTTGTCCTCGAGGGCGTAACCTCCCCTCCCATGGTGTAGGTGACCTGCAAAAATCAGAGGAATTAGGAAACTTGGTCATGTCCACGTCCGAGAGTGGACCCAGGTCCAGCAAATCATCAGACCTGTCACTCTCCCCCCACCTAACCTTCCTCTCTGAAATTTGATCATGGTGGCGTTTCCACACTTGTCCTGTAGACATAATTTTTACTAAATAAACCCTATTCCCCAATCTTTTATGAATTTCTCCTAAAATCCATTTGTTTTTATCACTTCTCAAATCCCTGGTTAAAACTTTAGATCCAACATCAAAGTACTTTTTAATTTTTTTTCCTCTATAATACTTTTTTTGTTTTTGCTGACTCAATAACATCTTATCTTTAATCGTGTTATCAATCCCTTTAAAACCTTGACCTTCAACATTATCTAATATTGGAATGATTGTATTAAAAATTGATCTAATTTTCCTTCCCAAAATTAATTTACTAGGTTCAATCCCCGTAGACATAGAAGGCGTATTCCTAATATCAACCAAAAATGTTAAAAGTTTATCCTCAAAATCAGCAGGCAATTTATTATTTATCATAATTTTTTTTTAAAAATTCTTTACCGTTCTAACCCCATTTTCGGCAAGTCCGTTAGAAGCTGGATGGTTGACAGGAGATGTCAACGATTTAATATTAAAATTATGACAAAATTCCTTAAAAACTGTTGAAGTGAACGCTGTACCATTGTCACTTACTATCTGCTCCGGAATTCCGAAATTAGAAAATAATCTTTTCAAAACTTTTATTGTACAAAACGAATCTACTTTATTTACGATGTGACAGTCTATCCATTTTGTAGTTGCATCAACGATTATCAAAAAATTGTAACCACCAAAAGGTCCCATGAAATCAATATGCAATCTATTCCATATTAATCCACTGATTGGCCACGGCTGTAACTCAACTTTACATGGAGTGGGTAAACACTCCAAGCATCGAACGCACTGCTTCACAGTTGCTTCTACCTCTGAGTTCATACCTAACCAAAAAAAATAATTTCGAGCAAGATTTTTAGATTTAACAATACCTAAATGCGATTGATGTATGAAATTCAATATGATTTCCCTTAATTCCCTCGGAACCACAAATTTATTATTATAAAATAAACACGAGTCATAAGTCGATAATTTATTTCTAAAATACCAGAATTTTAACAAGTCATCCTTTAAAAACTTTTTATCCGGCCAACCATTGATTACGAACCCAGTAATGCTTGCTATGTTTACATCTTTAATCGAAAACTGCTTCATCGTTTCTTTTGAAATTGTCGTTTCCGCCTCAATTATATTTAAAAAATCCGATTCAATCTTATCAACGTTCAGACTACCAATATAATTTAAGAAATATTCGCTACCGTCGACCTCGTCGATACAATCACTTAAATTATTATTACTATTAACCGGCAATCTAGATAAGAAATCCGCTTTGTTCTCACCCGACTTGACATATTCTATATTATAGTCAAATGTTTGTAAAATCAACGCATAGCGCTGTAGCCTATTTGCCGCTAGTATTGGCACTTGTTTTTCAGTGTTCAAAATATGTACCAAAGCTTTATTATCACAAGTTAGAACGAATTTATTACCATATAAATATTGAAAGAATTTTTTTAAACCAAATATTATTGCACACGCTTCCTTATCTAGAATGGAATACCTCAATTCCGTTTTTGACAATAAACGGCTAGCGAATGCAATCGGTCTTTCCATGCCATTCTCATATACGTGACATATAATAGCAGATATACCTATATCACTCGCGTCTGTAATTAGCTTGATAGGTAATTGTGGGTCAAAATGCACCAAAATATTGTCTGACGTCAGCAGTTTCTTAACTTGCTCAAACGCAATATTGCATTCCTGAGACCATACAAATTTTATCCCTTTTTTCAACAATTGGTATAAAGGAGACAAAATACCTGACACATTCTGTATAAAAGACCTATAGTAGGAAATAACTCCCAGCAAACTTCTAAGTTCCGAAACATTTTTCGGTACACTCATTTGGGTAATAGCATATATTTTATTTTCTAAAGGCATAACTCCTTTCTGCGAAATTCTATAACCTAAATATTCTATCTCTGTTTCTAGAAAAGAACACTTATTTTCATTAATAGTTAATCCGCAATCACTTAACTTGCTAAGTACTGCTTCACAAATAGAAAATAATTCCTCTTTAGAATTCCCAAATAAAAGTAGATCATCTAAAAATACACGAACGTTCCTAAGTCCACCAACTATCGCCGTAATGACTTGCATAAAGATGGCCGGACTCGTGCTTAAGCCAAAAGGCAATACTTTATATGCAAATAAACCTATATGCGTACTAATCACACATAATTTTCTAGACTTTTCGTTCAATGAAATTTGTCCAAATGCATTTCGTAAGTCTATCTTAGCAAAATATTTTGCACCATTCAGAGATGAAATTAAATCGTCAATACGAGGTAGTGGGTATTTCAACTTCGCTAACATAGGATTCAATGTTGTTTTGAAATCAGTACAAATCCTAATTGAAGCGTCTTTCTTTTTTACAACAACAATCGGGCTTGCAATATCGCTTATTTCTACCTTTTCAATAATGTCTTCATGCAACATTCTCTGTAACTCTATCTCTACTTTCTCACGTAAACTAAAAGGTAATGGCCTCGGATTTACAAACTTTGGCCTAAAGTCCGAATTAACTTCAATGTTTGCCTCATAATTTTTAAGCCTACCCGATTTTTCTGAAAAAACATGAGCATTTTTCTTCTTTAAACTTTCACGAAAAACAAGATGATTATCACAATTAATCTCACTGAATTTTACAGAATTTATTCCACTTAATCCGATACCGAAAACTTGTAAAAAATCTCTACCAACTATTGTAGAATTACCATTTTTAATTATTACGAACTGTATTTTCGCACTTTTACCTAAAAATGACACCTCTAAATTCACTTTACCTAAAACATTTAACTGCGTTCCGTCATACCCTGACAAATGAACATTATACTTTTCTAAATCGTAAGAAACAAAATATCTTAAATACACTTCATATGGTATCGCGTTTATCGCAGCTCCCGTATCTACCAACGCCGGCAATATTATGTTACCAATTAACAAATCTATATATGTGGGTTCCGGCCCCACATTATTATTAACCACGAACACCGAATTCAACCGTTTATTTTTAGTACCTACATAATTTTTATTGTATTTACACAAATTACTAGGATGACCCGATTTGTTACAATGATTACACAAAATTTTTTTCCAGCAATCTCTTTGCAAATGATTTTTTTTTCCACACAAAAAACAAGTTTTTAACGTACCATTAACCGGTGATTTACTCCGCATTGAATTTTTATTCCTGGAAGGACTATCTTTCCTGGATTTATGGAAATACTCGCTTTCCTTATGAACAACATTTAAATTCGGATTTACTTTTTTAAAAGCCACAACATGTTCCCACGTCGCCGCTAGATTAATGCAATCCGTAAAAGAAGTATTGATTGCCTCTACGAATAGCTTGTGTTTCAATTTTTCATTAAAAATCCCAATAACGAATATGTCCTTTAAACATGGTTCCAATCTCAGCTCAAAATTACAAGATAAACTTAACCCTCTCAATCTAGCCGCGTAATCTTTGACGGATTCGCTAGGAAACTGTTTACATTTATAAAATAATTCACGAGACTCAAAAATATTTTTAACTGGTTTGCAATGTGAATCAAATAATTTACATAAATCTTCAAAAGAACAAACAGAAACCTTTTTTGGAAAACATAAATCACATAATAGAGAGAAAGTTTCTTCCGTGAGGCAACTCAGCAAAAATGCTCTTTTGCGTTCTGGTGACAACAACTTATCATCATTTAAAATGAGGGCCTGATCCAATCGTTCCCTGAACAATGACCAGTCTCCCGTTCTGTAACAGAACGTCCCCAAATTCTTACAAATCGCCTCCATTGGGAGAAGAACTGAAACAAGTTGAATAAAATATACGTATCTCAGCCCTTCCAGAGGTTATGCTCCGAGCCCCTGCCCTGAGCCTGTGAATCACCAACGTCTCAGCACCCTTTTCTGGCTCCGTCTCCCTTCAGCTGCGGACACGATCACCTTCCAAGGTCTTCCTTCCCGCTGTAGCGACAGAACCCCGGTCCCGGATTCCGGCCAATTCACCCTTGATGCCGATCTTGATCCTGGATCTTCTGCGTACCCCGTGTAACGGTGTACTCTCGACAAAATGTTGCAATGTCGGCTCCCACACACGTGTAAAATTGCGTTTTTACCGCGCAATTTGCCCGGCCCGATCTGCGTGCTCGCTTCGGCTGCGTGTGAATTCTCCAATTTGATAGCCTTTTATTATTCTTCTTCTTCCTTCAAAATTTAGCGATCCAACGCCCAAAAGCGCCAGACTATACTGTGATCACCAAAAATTCGAATAATCTTCTTGAATCATCTGATTCTACGTAAACTTTTAATAATTTACGAACTACCGTGCTGCGCCACTGTAACGTATGTTAACTCTACATACTCAATAATAACAATGCTTGTATTATAATATTTATTTGAAAGAAGACTATCACGGTTCTGGACTGAGAGGCTCATTCCCGCTCATACGATCTCTTATATACGTCTCGTACTCGCTGTCTCGCTCTCATGCTGTCCCCCTTACACACATACACCACAACATGTAGCCTTACTGGGGCCACACTGAACATGTAGCCTTACTGGGGCCACACTGAACATGTAGCCTTATTGAGGCCACGCTGAACATGTAGCCTTATTGGGGCCATTTAATGCAAACTTCCATAATTTAATTAGTGTATGTAATGCTGCGTATAGACACGAGGAAAAAACGCATGAGGTGAGCGACAAATTACGGGAAAGGAACGAAGCAACCACAATCAGCGTTTCGCGCTATTTTCGGTTGCTTCGTTCAAAAACTTTAATATTTTTAATCGTATGAATGTCGATTTATAATACTTAAATAATCTTTAATCTGCTTTCGAGCTTTTTGAAATAGATTTTTAAACAGTGGTTAGAGAGGGAGAGTGTTGTATAAGTTGATTAAAAGTAATGAAAATTTATTTGAGCAAATGTCGATCTAGTTGTGGTAATTAATAATGCAAACTATTCATTTTTATCCTACCTAAATTAACAAAACTCTAAGGCCCAGTTGTTTAGCGGAAATTCACATGCGATAAAGTCATCACCATTTTGTTTTTTTGACAGTTGAAAGGATCCCATTGAATGCCGACATAAGTCCGTTTCAGCTTTGAACAATTTGCGATTAGAAGAAGAGGACAATTTTAATGATATTAAGCATATCAGCTTATTACAATTTGATAAACAGCTGAAACGCACCTAGAATAGCATTTAACTGGGACCTTTGAAATGACAATGTTACATTTGAATTTCTGCAAAGCAATTGGGTTAAAATGTACACTGGGAGTTGAGTACCATTAAGGAATGTGTCAAGTAAATAATTATGTTGCAGACTGCAGAGGTATGGCCGAGAAGGTATTTCCCTGCCCCGCAGACGGTGGGGGGAGGTGTCCTACTCCTGGTTTCCCTGCACAACCGTTCTCCAACACGCCCATGACCGTAGCTGAGATTCCGCATTACGTAAGTAGCACTTGATTTTTACATTAACTTTCGAGGGTCTTTGTGAGAAGAGACTGTAATTAATAATTTTGTTCATCTCGAGGTGTGTGAGCAGTTTGTCGTTGATCACATTACCTTGGATAGATTAGATGTGAACACTATTGGGCGGTAGTTGGCCGGGTTGGAACAATCACCCCACTTTGGAATAGGATTAATGACCGCTTTTTTCTATCCAGAGGGTACAGAGCCAGACTTGAATATTTTGAAAAGCTTCGTCAAAATTGGAGCTATTTCTGCAGCGTACCTCTGCAATATCAGGGCAGGTATTTCGTCAGGCCACTAGCTTTACTAACATCGAGCCCCTGGAGTATATCCCGATGCTGGATCCTCAGCTTTTTCATAAAGAAACCGCAGTGAGGAACCGACGCCGGGACAGCACCCCGATCATGGAGGGTCAAGTTTTCCGAAAACATTTTATCTAATAAGTTGGCTTTTTCGGCGGCAGAGGTGGTAGGCTGGATTTTGCAGAAATTGCGACCACTACAATACATATTAACCTCTAGTGCGCCAAGAAATCTACTGTGGATTCCTGACGTTTGTGCTCGTCGTGCGCCAGCAAATCCACCGTGGATTTGCTAATGGCTCATAGCACTCGATTTTTGGTACCTTAAAAAATGAACCTTAAAAAATGCTCCAGGAATACCAAAATATATTTTATGTGGTTGGCAATAAAATAATGCATCTTAATATTATTTTAGCTTGTCCTTTCGTTACTTGCAAATGCGTCGCAAAATTCCATGTTATAATTCCGATTTTCAAAAGTCTATTGGTATTTGAAAATATTAATATAATTTATTTATATATTTTTATCATTCTACTTACAGGATCTCGTTTTTTGTTTTGTTATTAACACATTTTCTTTACTTCTATATTCTATCCATTGCTGCTTTACACACTCATTATTGAGCTTGGATTAAAACTGACGAAAAATAACACAAATAATAGTAAATATATAGAATTATGCTAATATAGTGGTAATTGGTCATTAGAATAGAAATTATGATTTCAATCACACATCAGACAAAATTCATACATAAATGTAGCACTTATAAGTCTGTCAAAATGTGAAGTTGTCAGTTCTTCGCAACATGGAACGAGAAATTTTTTATTAGTTTTTTTTATTTCTTTTATATACTCAATAATATTATTATTCAATTTATAAACAAGTTCTGCCATGTAATTATTATTACGTGTGACAGCTGTTTCGCCCTCTGAAGGCATTATCAAACTGTGGCATTACCACTTACAAACGATGTATTTATATTACTAGATAGTGTTTGCAATAAAAAGATTTTATTGCTTTTATTTTTAAATTATCTACTGATTTCCCATACTAATTTCTGATTAAAATGGCTGCAATTGTTAATGGTTTTCAGAGGGCGAATCAGCTGTCACACGTAATAATAATTACATAGCAGAACTTGTTTAAAAATAAACTGTTTTTATAAATTGAATAATAATATTATTGAGTATATAAAAGAAATTAAAAAAAAAAAAAACTAATAAATAAAATGGAGTTCTACAAATTAAACTTAAAAACAATAAATAATTTTTTTATTAGTAATAATTCGAAATAGAAATTGAACAGTCTTTGTACAATGTGTAACAAAAACACCGTTTAACGGTTGTGAAGTGATTTTTGAATAATGTTGGTAGTTATAGCATGTAAGAGGCGAAAGGCGTTAATAATTCAACTAAATACCTCTACAAATTGTGTAACTTTGGTTTTCATCCAGACTGAGACCTTTTGTTTGTTTTCATGTGATGTCTATGTTATGTTGCAGGTGAAACTCGGCAAGGGTGAGCGCTCGTACATTCATTGGTGGTGTCGCGGCGTGTTGATCAGCGAGAGCTGGGTGTTGAGCACCGCCAAGTGCGTCCAACAGAAGGGGTGAGTGCCATCACATCAGCATTAGTGTGCGGGAGTCAGGCGTTACAGTGTCCATCATCAGGGCAGGTGATGTTTTTTTTGGGAAAGAAAAATAAGCCTAGTAACTACACTAGTAAGCATAAAAGTTTTGCTGTTAATGTCACAATGGAGGTTCTAACAACTAGGCCTATTTTTGCTCGCAAAAAAAGGGTGGAAACGAACGTTGGCTTTCACTCCAGGGCCACTGGTCAACATGTGAAGACCGTTACTCATTCGATCAGCGAACCAGCAAATTTATTGTATTTACAAACGATATCTCTTGAAGACAAGATGATGAAAAAGATATTGAAGAAAAAAATTCAGATTTTTAACAATTTAACAAATGTATGTAATAAGTAAAGTGGAAATGTAAAAATGTGTATTTATATGTGTATCTATTTTTAGTTTAACATAAATAAATTTTAATAAAATAAGCAGTAACCAGTTAAGACAGAACACAATAAAATAATAAGTTAAGGTTAGGTTAGGTATGTGTTTTTCATGCCCTCATCAGCGAACCAGTAACTTGAACGGTGACTATAAACAATGTTTTGTTGCAGGCCGATGCAGTTCGCCCGCACCGGCAGCAGTACGCAACAGCACTTCACTACCGGCAATACGTATGACATCAGCCGGCTAGTTATTCATCCGGTTTACAACTCCAGTTATTCCCTTGTCTACAACGACATTAGCCTACTGCAGCTCGAAACGCCGTAAGTCTAAATATTATGTATATAATCTAATTATATATAGGGATTTGGAGGATTGTGATTATCGCCAATTTAAATGGGTTGTTGGCTGAATCATTCTGTGGTTTTCCAATCCCCAGAATCCAAGGTTGCGTGATTACTCTCAGTGTGTAATAATGAGAATTCGGATATTTCCAATTTAGTGTTTTATTTTAACAGAACTCACGTTACAATAATATTATGAACAAACAGATCGCGTACGCTAGAGGAGATTTAGGGCTAACCCGACGGCTAGACCGCTGGAAACAGAATAAAATATTTTTAACGCGAGGTATCGCGCGCAGGCTTACAGTGATGCCAGCCTCACAAGAATGTGGGTAAAAATAATGTTGTCCTTATTTTCGGGAGATGTAAACTCCCTATAATTTACCCTACAGGGAACATACCAGACTAACTTTCACCATAGCTTATTTGGACTAAAATATATACTTGGCTTTTTGGTTAGTTTAATACGCTGGTGATTGCCGCTTTAGTGGTACCTACATTTATTTATTTATTTTAATATCAACGATATAAAATATACCATATACAGTAAATTATAAACAGTGACATCAGAAAATATACAATTAACAGAAACTCTAGATGGATATAAAAAGTTAGAGATACAAGTACGTGCAAAACTTATAGATCGACTAGGTTAGATTAGTATTGATTGAAATATATTATAGTGTAGATACATGATATAATATATTACAATAGCTAAAATGTATGCATTTATTTTCAGGTTTTGGTTGAAAGTAGGTAAGTCTCAATCAAGCTGTTGGTTCACCGTATTGAATATTATTATTGACCCAAGTTTCCTCAGTTGCCCCAGGCAGTTCATTTTATATACATATTTATTAGACTTTTTATGTAAGTGTGAGTAGACTTACATTTTATTGGTCATGAATTAAAAGATATGATATTAAAGCCTTTTTGTACCTAGCTTCTGTGCAGTTAAACAGATCCGCTACATCTGCGTACCTATTACTAATTTTATGTAATCTAGGTACAAGCGAGTGTTTGAGTTCAGTCTTAGAATTGTTACAATTAAAGAGGGTTTTAGAACTAGTAGCTCTTATGGGTACGTGAAATTCAATGAGGTTAATTAAATCAAGGCTGTCTACACTACCATTTTCAATTTTGAACATAAATATTTAGTCGGATATAATTCTTCGATCTGAGAGTTTTAATAAATAAAAAATTTTCACCAAGTAATTATAGTTTATACTTTCAATGGGAATACCGAGTTTAAAGTTAATGCGTCTTAGGAATTTGTATTGAATTTTTTCTATTGAATCTGAATGTATTTTATAATGGGGGGATCAGATCGAGGAGTTATATTCGACTTGACTTCGAACTAAAGATGTATACAAAATTTTCAAGGTTGAAATATTTCTGAAGCCTCTGGAGTTTCGAAGAATGAATCCAAGCATTTTCATTCCCTTATTGTTAATTGAGTTTATGTGAGATATAAAGTTTAATTTAAAGTGATGATTAAAATGATACCCAGGTCATTAATTTCTTCGACAAAGGTAAGGGTTGAGTTATTAAGTTCATATGAATAAATAATTGGTTGACTTATTTTGTAAAATCTTATTGAATGGCACTTATTTATATTGAGATATAGTTTATTTAGAGTGTACCAATTAACTAACCTGTTTAAGTTATTTTGTAGACTGATACAATCTTCTACGGTTTTTACTTTTTTTAATCTTCTGCAAAAAGTAATACATATATATTGTTATCAAATATATTAACAATATCGTTTATAAACAGTAAAAACAATATTGGGCCTAAATGAGACCCCTGTGGTACACCACTTGTAGCTATAAATTGGTTGGAAAGGAACGAATTGATTTTTACTAGTAGCTTTATCAGTTAGATAGCTTGCGAACCAGTCTAAAAGTTTTCCACCGATACCGAGCTTACATAGTTTGACGAAGAGAATTTAATGGCAAACTTTGTCAAATGCCTTAATAAAGTCCGAAATTTTTGGAATCGACTCGTGTTTACATAGGAGTTAATTGGTTTTGAATACCCGCAGTCGATTTGCCCAAAATATGCATCCTCATTATTCCTTCCTTATCTCTTGAGATGTCGAGTATACTTGCGGCACGTTCCTGAAGATATGGAAGATACTCTCAGTATCGCCCTGGTGCAAGACCACCATTCAGTATTGAAACATTACTTGGAATGGCTTTAGCCGTTGATTGTTGTTTGTTGACAAGATCTGAACAGCCAGGTATTTCCCCACCTTCCTCTTTACCCATGTCCTTTTCCTTCCCACTAAATTCAGTCTCACAACAAACCCCGATTGGGGATGCCATAGTCTCACTGGCTCCAGAAGGTTGGGAGAAGTTGGGATCTTGTGCGGTATTCACATAAAATAAAACCTAAAATCGCAGAAAAAAACTCAGTTATCCAATTATGCTGTTGGCTGAACGCTGCACCTGCTTCGCTGATTTCGGACAAACCGCAAATACTTACGATCTATCTCGTGGACTGCTAAATCCGCAGCGATCTTGGATTGTGTTTATAACATAATTATTTTATGTTGAAACTGTCATTCTGAATGTTCTGTGATAAGAGACCAGAAGAAGAAACCAAGAAGAAGCATTGAAGCGTAAAATTACAGACCACGGTAAGTCTGTGGCTTCCCCTCTCTTCCTTCCCTCCATTCCGCATTATTGGGCAACTTAATTATTGTTTTTGTATCCCACCGCAAAGAACGATAGTTGATAGAACCAGCGTGTCACCAATTGGCAAGTAATTGGCAGTTACTTAGCAGAGTGACCAGTGATGACTTGTGAAAGTTTTTATATTATTTTATGATGATTTCAGGGTGACCTTCTCTAAGACAGTTCACCCAGTCTGTCTCCAGACCAAGGAGCAAATGCCTCCTGGACTGGTCTTCCTCGGATGGAGCGAAGAACTCAAGGGATATGCCAAGGTGAGTGTATTCTTTTAATGTTTCTATCAAAGCTGGCACAATTCGTCTTGCTCCCTTTTCTGGTGCCCATGGAAAAGTCCATCAAGGCTAAGCAATGAACTCAAGGAGTATGCTAAAAAGTGACGTTGTCCTTCTGAATTTATATATTCATTTTGGGCAAATTTCAAAATTATATGAAAGATTGGAGTCGAATTCAGACAAGAGATGAGCTGTTCAATGGGGGGAGGCAATTTTAGACAAGGCTTGATAGAAGAGAGGATACATATTTGTTTGGAGAGGGACAACCAAAATATACGTGGTCTAAAGTTCCCACTTCTAGTCCACAGAGAGTACAATCTGAGGAGTCAAGCACGTGAATTTTAAAAAGGTGAGAAGGAATGAAACCATGTCAAATCCTCATTCGAATAAGTGAGGAATTTTCTTTTTTGGAGAAATGGGGGAATTGGTGAACCCACAGTCTTGATGGGATAGTCCTTTGTATGGAGGCATAGCAGCAGTCCTGGATTTGTCAATAGGCCTTATAGGCCGCGGCCTAGGGGCGGCAGTGTTCAGGGGGCGGCACTCGCTCGCTTTGGTAAGCCGTGTATGCGATTATAAACAAAATTAGTCCCTGTGGATAGACAGAGTTTTATAACTATTAGACGATAAATATGATTTTTTAAAGGCGCTAATTCCTAGTACTTTAGTTAGATAGTTAGTTATATTGATGCTACTGCCCGGGCGGCAAGGTGGCGGCGGATCGGGGCGGGTGATGTGATGAACAGTCACCCCCGCTACCCGCCCATATGAACACATAATATACCGTATCACGTCACACGTTGGTCAGCAAGAGCAGATGCCTGTCAAAGTGTAAGAGATTCCTGGGATGAAGTACTTACGGTTTTAAAAATGATTGAAAATGACGCTACACAGAAACCAATCTCACGAATTGAAGCAAAGGGAATTCGCCTTAAATTGGAAAAACTACAAACGGCATTTATGATCGTATTTTGGAATGCTATTTTGGACAGATTAAATAAAGTGAGTGCTCAGATTCAGAACTCATCTGTTGATGTACTGACGGTATCTGATCTTTATGGATCTCTTCTCGAATTTACAATAGCAGAGCGAGAAAACTTTGATTTTTTCGAAAAAAGTGCTATTGAAATGAGCGCACTTAAGCAATATCAGGGCGACATTAAGAGTAAGAGGAACCCTAAGAGAAAAAACTTCATAGACGAAGCATCAAATAAGGAAATTGATACATCCTCCAGAGACTCTTTCAGAGTCAACACCTTTTTGGTAATTCTGGACAGACTGAGAGCTGAATTAGAGAGAAGACATGGTGCATATATAATCATTAAAGAAAAATTTTCATTTTTAACAAGAATGAGTGAACTTTCAACACAAAGAGTCTCAGAAAAAGCTCAGTCTCTTGTGCAATATTACTGTAATGATTTAGAAGACGATTTAGTTCAGGAATGTGTACATTTTTGTAGTCACATTTCCTCTAATAAGACGGCAGAGAAACCTGAATCGACATCATTACTGAATCTTTTTAAGTTTTTGAGGAAACAATCTCTGTGTAATGTTTATCTAAACTTGAATATAGCTCTCCGCATCGCACTTTGCACCCCGGCCACAAATTGTTCTGGAGAAAGGAGTTTTCCTGTTTAGCGTGTGAAAAATTACCAAAGGTCTTCACTGTTGCAAGAAAAACTTAACTCTTTGGCTCTTCTGAGCATTGAAGCAGACTTAATGAATACTATAAGCTATGAAGATATTATAGATGATTTTGTCAATAAAAAAACCCGAAAAAAATTGTAATTCTTGTTTTTAAATTTTACCAATTAAATTAAATTGTACTAATTCGTTTGTTTATTTTATTTTTGGATACATTCTTCATACATTTGAATATTTATTTTGAAAATTGTATGTCACCTAAAAGCAGCCTAAAAGTGAGTAATTTTGTTTTTATTTTTATTTTATTTTATTTTTTAATTTTTTTTTTATGATAGATATTATCGGTGGCAATTTCCAGGAAAGGGGTAGGGGGCGGCGCCAACGAAGTGGCCTATACTTGTGAAAAGTACAAATACGGCCCTGCATAGCAGGCTCCCTTGGATTGACTAGCAATGTACCAATCGATCGATCATCTGGATGAAGAAGAGGACTGGATTTAAGTTTTTGGAGGGAACTGTAAGAGTCAGAGAGAACAAGGAAATGTTCAAAATTATTTTTGAGAGATTCAATTGTTGCATTGCACTCCGCTGAAAATATTGAAAATTGGTTTGAAATTGAATGAAATATTTTGTCATATTCAGCAAAATTATTTGCGCGCATATTTATTTTGTCTGTCATATCTTTGTTTTTTGGAGATAGATCTAGCGTGTGCAGTAGCAACACTCTTATACCAGATCTGATGTTGACACGACAACGACGAGAGTGGTATATTTATGACAACGACTATCCTCTTCGGTTTCAATGTCTGTACGTCAAAGTCGCAATTAATCCCAAATTAACGTGATATAGAATGCCAGATTTTGTAAATCATGTTCCTGATATTAAATGTATTGAGGGCCGCAGGTTGAGTATGACTGTTCTAAACAATGAGAAAACAAAACGTATTAAAATGTTTAAAACAATTGCGTAATAAAATATTTACAGAACCTCTAAAAATAGCTTAAAGTTCGATTGTATCATTTAATTATAAAAACAGGAGAATTTTTAATATGTATATACATTATCACCACGTCAATGTCGCCTAAACGATTACAGAATAAAATTATTTTAAATAGCATTAAAACAATGCTTAAATAAATAAGAACAGTATTTCAATACTAAGATATTGTTACTTGTATCACCGCATAATATAAATCACGATGCAAGTTATTTATCTTCACTGTCCGAGATGGCTTCAAAGCGAGAGCACGTTTCATTTTACAAAAAATTAATACGTAAATGTGTAGGCACATGAGAAAAGATATCTCACTAAAGCATAGTCGTTATGTTATTATGTATCATTTCTAGCCCAAGTCGACTTTTTTACTATAAATCCCGTTTTACGACACTTGGCCAGCCGGCTGACAACCAGCGGCACAGAATGTTATAGAGTGTCCCTTCACTAGAATCGTATTCCTAGTTTTATTTATTTACACCCTACTGGGCTTTTATATAAATTTCTTACTAAACAGTTATGTTAGTTGTAACAATGGTATATCTTATAAATTATGGTAAAATAAAATGGGTTTTTTACCAAGGAGTGATATTCTCTTATATTTCAATAAAGTGTTTGTGAAGAGTTTGTTTCATTACTAATATGGAATCCCCAAATATATCGACAACATTCTCAAATTTGAAACCCAGATTATGCCGTCGTTTTATGTGTGGTAGTTAGTTTCAATAAAAACACAGGTTATAAACTTTTTAAATTGGATTAACTAGGCAAGATCACAATGGAGTTAGAAATCGCGTTTGATTTACACGATAGTTAAACTTTTTTGATATGTTTCGATATCGCGAATTTTTTTCAAGTGTCAAATGATTAGTTTGATAGAGCGCGTCGTTACTTCTAACGTGTAGGTACGGTCATCACCAACAAATCAATACAAAAACCGACCTATACACGGTGTCCGGAAACTCGTAGTACAAGCGGGAAACTGGAGAATCTACACCACATCGGGAACCCAAATAAACATAAAGTTTTTTGATTTGAACATTTTCACAAAAAAAAAAAAAAAAACCAAAAAAATATATTTTTCGGCTATTTTAGGGTTAAAGTTTTTTCTGGTGTTTAGGGTTGAACAACAGATGTTTTAACCCTGCAGAGCAGAAATATTTTATGATTACACCGGATTAAATGAAGGGTGATTTCAAAATAATGCTTCAAATCCGAGTTTCTTCATTTGTTTTACTTTCAAATAGTTTTTAATCAGTTGGGTACTTTGATCTTCAGTAATAATTTATAAGAATTTGAATAAAAAAAAAAAAAAAAAAAAATCAACTTCTAACTCGATTTACTCGATAACGAAAGCTCAAATCAATTGTAAAAAGCATTCACTTTGTGGCTCATCATAATTTATAATAAAAACACATAAATTTGTTTTTGACCACTATAGTTTTATTTTCACTCTACCGGTTTTGGAAGATCCCTTCCTTCGTCAGGAGAATATTTAAAACTGATCTACTACACAAGATATTGACATATAAATACAAAAATGTTAAGTGTTTGAGGGAGGGGTGGACCAAGTGGCAGGGGTAATTACGGGAATTCCAGGAAGAACAGAGCGGTTAACTGGAAATATGTCTAGAATAGGACTATAAGACAGATTAATTTGGTTATTTATTATAGTGGAGTTATTATTGAGAGATTTTCTGATTTCAAGTGCTTCTAAATTATCTAATTTTTTGCCTTTACAGTAGAACCCCGTTAATTCGAACCCCAATAATTCGAAAAAACGCGTAATTCGAAATTTTCGCCAAAAAATTTTCCGCAGAAAAATTTTTTCATACAAAAATTTTTTTAATTCGAAATTCGTTAATTCGTAATTCGAAATTTATATTTGTCCGCGCACGAAAATTTGTTCGTGTAATTCGAAAAAATTTGATTTTTGCGAAAATAAATCATAATATTTCGTAAATCTGAATCTAAAAGTCAGCCGTGGCGGTAAAACGCCGAAAAATGGATTTTTACGTGGTTATACATCGTCCTAATTAGTATTATTATTTTGTAAATCTGAATCGATTTACACTGGAATGTCGTACTTTTTCAAATTTATTTCGAATATCCGAGTTTGAAGGGCCGAGAAAATACGTTTTACGCGGATATATGTCGTAGTTTTACGAGTTTACACCAAATATCTGAATTTAAAGGGTCGGCCGCGACGAAACGCGGCCACGAAATTTCGATTTACGCGTAAATGTATCGTATATTTACGAATTTATTTCGAATATTTGAATTTAAATGGCCCGCTGCGACGGAAATCGGCCGCGAAATCTCGATTTACGCGTAATTATATCGTATTTTTACGAATTTATTTCGAATATCTGAATTTTAAAGGGCCCGCCGCGACGGAAATCGGACGCGAAATTTCAATTTACGCGGAAATATATCGTATTTTTACTAACTTTACTTCGAATATCCGAGTTAGAAAATACGGCGCGACGGAAATCGGCCGAAAAATTTCGATTCACGCCGAAATATGACATATTTTTACGAACTTACTTCAAATATCTTAACTTAAAAGGCCGGCCGCGACGAAAAACTGCCGATAAAATTCGATTTACGCGGAAATATATCATATTTTTACGAATTTACATCAAATATCTGAATTTAAAGAGCCGGCCGCGACGGAATACGGCCGCGAATTCTCGTTTTACGCGGAAATATATCGTATTTTTACGAATTTAAATTCAGATATTTGAAATAAAGGGCCGGCCGCGACTGAAAATTACCGCGAAATCTCGATTTACGCGGAAATATATCGTATTTTTACGAATATCTCAATTTAAAGGGTAGGCCGCGACCGAAATCGGCAGCGAAATCTCGATTTACGCGTAAATATATGGCATTTTTACGAATATCTGAATTTAAAGGGCCCGCCGCTACGGTAATCGGCCGCGAAAATAAAGAAATAATTGGTATTAATACAAATTTACATCTAAAATACCACCCGGATTTGAAGAGGCGGCCGAGAAAATCGATTTTCGTCGTATTTTTTTTTCATAAAATTTCGAATTACGTGGGAATTCGTTAATTCGAAATTTGATTTTTGATGTCCCGTGGATTTCGAATTATCGAGGTTCTACTGTATTACTACGGTGAAGAATTTTAACCCCTGTATCTTTACTAAAAGTATGATCGGTTGAAATGAGATCATTGGCAAACTCCGAAAAATTATTGTTATTTAAACATCTTAAATGTTCCGTGATTCTAATATTTATATTTCTAGTTGTCTTACCTATGTAGAACGATGGACAATCATTGCAACATAGTTGGTAAATGCCTGAGTGGCTAAATTTGTGATCTTTATCTTTAGTATTTTTAAGTAATTTTCCCAAGTTGTTATCAGTATAGAACGCGGGTTTAATGTGGGCAGGCAAATTTTTTGTACTAAGTGAAGAAAAATTGGATATGTATAAGATTTTACGCCATTGAAAGGGATTTATGATTTTATTATTAGTTTCAGGTGTACCAAATAAAAATGTATTCGTCGAAATGAGTTTAAGTTTCTTATTCAGGATTTTATCAATTAAGTGTGTCGAGTAACCATTATTTAGAGCAATTTGTTTTATTTTTGACAGTTCAATTTCGAAATTAACAGCTGATAGTGGGATTTTTACTAAGCGGTGTACCATTGAATGATAGGCAGAATGTTTGTGTGATATCGGGTGGTTTGACGTGTTATGTATAGTTATATCCGTGAATGTCGGTTTACGATAGATGTTAAATTCAATTGTATTATTTATTGAAGTTAGTGTTAAATCCAGAAAATTAATCGATGCATTACTGCCTACCTCTACAGTGAATTGAATGTTTTTATGAAATGAATTTATAAGAAGAAGGAATTTAGTTAGTTGCCGCTCTGTTCCCGTCCAGATACAAAAAATATCGTCTACATATCGTTTCCAAGTGAGAAGATTATTTAAAAGTGATGACTTACAATTAAAAATCTTATTTTCTAAGTTATTCATAAAAATATCTGCCAACAGTGGGCTAGTAGGAGCTCCCATGGGTAGCCCTTGGCTCTGTTGGAAGACGCAGTTGTTATACTGGAAATAATTTTGATTAAGGCACATATTGAATAAACGAGACAGGTCATCAATCATATCTTTATCTAAATTAGAGGATTTTAACATATCTACAATTATTTCTTTGCAATCAGTAGTTGGAACATTTGGAAATAAGTTAATTACATCAAACGAAATTAGCTTAGCATTGTTGGGAATAAACAAATCCTTAACTGAATTTATTAAATCAAATGAGTTGACAATAATTTATTAAATTAAATGAGTTGACAATAATTTTTCGGAGTTTGCCAATCATCTCATTTCCACCGATCATACTTTTAGTAAAGATACAGGGGTTAAAATTCTTCACCGTAGTAATATAAGGGCAAAAAATTAGATAATTTAGAAGCACTTGAAATCAGAAAATCTCTCAATAATAACTCCACTATAATAAATAACCAAATTAATCTGTCTTATAGTCCTATTCTAGACATATTTCCAGTTAACCGCTCTGTTCTTCCTGGAATTCCCGTAATTACCCCTGCCACTTGGTCCACCCCTCCCTCAAACACTTAACATTTTTGTATTTATATGTCAATATCTTGTGTAGTAGATCAGTTTTAAATATTCTCCTGACGAAGGAAGGGATCTTCCAAAACCGGTAGAGTGAAAATAAAACTATAGTGGTCAAAAACAAATTTATGTGTTTTTATTACAAAAAAAAATATACTACAAAATCGACTCCAAATGTGATGTAGATTCACCAGTTTCCCGCTTGTACTACGAGTTTCCGGACACCCTGTATAATCCGTAAATCTTTTTTCGTAATTGTTTAGAATGGGCAAAAAACAAAAGAAGAACAGGTATCCGCTAGTAAGCAGGGTGAAAATGCAGAAAAAAAGAACACGGAAAAAAGGTGCAATTAATGCTTGCTTCTAGACTCAGCTATATTGCACCTTGACCTCTACCTATATTACAACAGGTAATTTATACATTTGTATATACCCATCTATACACTCGCGTGTCTAATGCCAAAATTTGATTGAAAAGTGAATTAACATAATTTTTATAATACTGTTTTTATTTCATCAGGAAAATACTGAAAATATCAATAATGTGATGTCGGAAGGACCGATGTCGCCTGAGAAAAAGAATTTTCAAATAAATATTTCCCATACATATTGTTTTCAATTGACGTAAATAAAGTAAATGTTTTGTTTACACAGGAAAAGAAGAAACCCGTTATTCTGGAAGAAAGAAGAATAGTAGACAGAATATTTTTTTAAATCAAATACATAAAATATTGCAGCACGACTCTCTTTATGAGTGTAAATTATCTAACTTGGAGGTAGTTGAAGAGAAGCAATTAGGATTTAATTCAGTATTGATATTTATTTGTAATATGTGCATGAACAAATTTAGTATTTTTACCTGAATGTTACTGATTCAATGGTTTCTGGAATTATAAGTATTGGATCTGGCTATTCTAACCTAAAAGAACTAACGGCAGTAGCAGGGATCCCTTGTATGAGTACCAGACAGTACAGCAAACCACATGAAAGGGCATTTCAAAAGCCGGATATGGATAAAATATCGTTTGATGCTGTAAAAAAGCAGTTTTTAAAAGATTTGCAATGTTCTTACCCAGAACGTCGGCGAATTGAAAAGGAAACCATTTTACAGTCTGAGAGTTTTGAATGGTTAGAAAGGCGTCGAAATCTTTTGACAGCGTCGTGGTTTAGTTAGATTTGTAAGAGAAGAATGATTAGTTGTGCGCCATTAGTTAAAACTTTACAATATGGACGTTCTTTGCAAAATGTTGAATCAATTAAATATGGTAAAATAAATGATCCAATCGCAATTTGGCAGTTATGTGAACAAGAGTTTATAACTATTGAACAGATTTATTAGTGGATTAGTAAAGAGAATAAATTAATTAATAATTCTTTATTTAAAATATTATTTTTTTAAATACTTTCAGCTCTTAAAATCCAAAAATTATAATATCCCGCGATTTGGGTTATGGGTCAGTTATGTGCCTAGTTGGTTTTATTGTAGTTCGTACATTAGAATTTATTTATTGTTTTTTTATGTGACTAAAAGACAAAAAATCGGAAACTTTTAGTTGAATGAATTCAAAATTGAAAGATTTGGACGTTTTCATCGGCGATCTCAGCAGTGATAACTGACTAAATATGTGTCGCAGATGTCTTTCAATCAGACTATGAGGACAGTCGACTTCTTGAACATTTCCATGTTCTGGCTCTTTTGTTGTATTACTTGAATAAAAATAAGTTTTAATGCAATAATATAATTAATAACTCATTTTTGGTAAAAGCCCTAAGGGTGTAAATAAATAATTGAATAAATGAAGCATCCTGTATATTTGCCTAGCAAATTTAAGAAGTACATGGTGAAAAAGCCTATAAATAACATCATTTTAAGATTTACCTTTCTATTTGAGCTACTGGTCTAAGGTTTATTCATTCTGGAGTCGGTGAAGTCATTTCCCCGTTCAATAACAGCATATAGTCGCAATTAAACGCATTTTTAGTGGAACGATGCGCAACTCCGGGGATAGTTAGAAAACAACTAAAAACCAACATGATTAGTTGAAAGTGGAGATTGAACATTCTAGCCCTCAACGTTCGGCGGGATGTTGAACAAATATCTATGAACTTTAAAAAATGTATTACATTCATAACGTTGAGTGTTTGAATGTTCAATATCCGGGAGTTTGAACAAATAAGAACTAAAACATTGTTCACATTGGCACTCGAAAAATGTTGAAAATGTCACTTAAAAACCAAAAAAATATGTTTTTTTGAGCTTCATTAATGCGCAATAGGCTAATGAACATATTGGCATTCATAACTCAGTTTTGCAAAAAAGGTCTATTGAACATACAAGTACTAGGACAGCGTACCGTCTAGCAGTGTAGTTGATGGTGTGGGACATAAAGGAAATAAAGTAGTCCCACAATGGTATCGAATAATTTATCAAACTAGTTTGATAGAAATCTGATATGAATCATAAAATCATGAGCTCCCTCTGGAAGAGGTAATTTTTCTATCGAAATTCACCTAAAACAAGCACATTCAACTTAATAAACATAATTTGAAAGACGGCCTAAAAATTTAAGCGTTTCATGTTCAAACCTTACTCATGGGTACCATCTAGGGGATTCCATCGCTGCTCCGACTTCGAACTGAGTTGACCAGCGCGCGTAGCGTGTTCCCCGTTCCAACTTACTTGATTGTACACTTTTCTTTTTACCCTGATTTCCAGACTCTTGGAAAAACAATAGTTTCTGGAAAATATTTATAAATAATTTCTCTAAATCATTAATTATTATTCACATTATTAATTAATATTTTTTAAATTACAAATGAGATTCATACATTTTTTTCAAAACAGCATTCAAGATGTATGAATTAACATATTTCATGATCATGTTCTATGACCTAAGTATAAAAACTGTAAATCACTGTACATAGGAACATACTTCTTAATAACCTCTATTTGATGGGAGGAAGAAGTTTAGTTCGAGCTCTGATTGTATGTGCATGTATGTGTTGAGTCGTTGAACAATGGGGATAACCTATAACTACTGTAGTATATGTGAGTTTGAAAGAGTGAGATAGGGACGCAAGAATGAGAGTGCAAATAGTTCACCAGTTTTAATAAACGGCCAACGCTATTCTTGTATTACATGAGTCGTGTGTGTATCATTCATTAGGTTAATTTATTGTTATTGCACTGTGTAAAGTGTTCAGTGATAAATATATACAGTCAAACTTGGTTATAACGAGCATCAGGGGATCGACTAAATTTGCTCCTTATAGCCGTTAATCGTTACATCCAAATCAGTTTTTTAACCTATATATTTATGTATGTACCTACCTAAATGCCTCTACCATCAATTTATTCGCAAACGTGTAGTATATTTTCAAAATACCAGTAGGTATTACCTATTAAAAAATTAGTTAGAAAAATACACTTATATTTCTCAAATTTATTATCAATGATTGTTAATAAATTTTCTGCTCAATTTCCTCTTGAAAACAATCAAAGCATTATAACTATCATCACCTGGTTCAAGGCTTCCAAGAAAAATATCACTAAATTGTCTATCTTTTTATCACTAGCTTGTGCGTGCTGTGTGCAGGATTGGTTTGGTTTTCGGATGTAAAAATTTACTTATCACAAACCTGTGATGCACAACCCGGGGCCCCATTCTTGTGGCCCGCGTGTCTATTTCTTACGACCCACTTGGCTATAGAGAAATCTAAATGTTTGGGGTAATTCTTGAAAACCCTGGCTGAGAACATTTTTGGGTCAATGGTACGAAATTTGAAGAACCGGTTTGCATAACACAAAATTCAACAGAAACCTTAACTCTTGAATTTTGCTGTCAACCCCCTCCCCCTCGACGACATCAAAAAATAATAGGCAAAGCGGCCCCTTTGCTGAAAAAGTTGTGCATCACTATCACAAATTTACCCCGTGCAGAGATGTATGTACTCGTAACTAGGTACCTTCATAAACATATTTATTGGTTTTTAAAACAAAATTGACGATGAATTGTAAAACAAAAGAAGACGTTATAAGCTGTGGTGTCATTTTTTAAATGAATTTAACTAGACAGGGCTAATCTAGTATAATATATCAATGGTTATAAGCGAACAAAATTTTCGAAGCTCAAATTTCGCATGACTTTCGCAGATTTTATGACAATTTTACATTGTGCTCGATGGATAACAGTCGACAGGTAATGCCATAAAAATATGAATCCGTCCCTAACGGGGTAGGAAATTCCCGCCCATTTGTATGTCACTACTTACTTCGGGAATAATGCTTGAATAAATCCCAACTATTCAGAAATTGTATTATTTGCTAGGTATATCAGTCAATCGACCTCGTTATAACAGTCAACAATAGAATTATCGTTTTGTAATTGCTCATTATAGCCATGAACTCGCTATTGCTGTGATCGTTATAACCAAGTTCGACTGTATTATAAATCTGAACTGGACTTATCTATTACTTCTCCTAGATAAATCAAGGACGTAACAATAACTTTGCCTATTGTTTACAATATAAATTAATAAAAAAATATTTAAAAGAAAACTTCTGATTGCAGACTACAATGGAGGGTTTACTCAACACCCAATGCAGTAGTGTGTTCCCCTCGAGTACAGACCTGCCCGATGGAGTGCGCAGCAGCACACAGTTGTGCGCGAAGCCCAAGAAGGCGGGCAACTGTCACGTGAGTTATATGTTCCACCCTCATACAAGCATAACCTTGCAAATGTTGCTTGGAAGGTTGCATCGGACCTTAGAGGATCACGTCAAAGAGTCCATCGGTGGGTTGTGTAATCCCACACTAAATTGAAGAATTTGCTGGTGCGGCGACAACCAATAAATAAAAAATAACAAAAGGATTAATGCATATTTAAACATTTATTGACTGATTAATATATTTATGCTGAATTATAAGAACTAAGGTAACGCCTTTCATTGCATGAAATCTACCTCTTTATTAAAAAATCTGTCCATAGGTGCATTTTGGATTTCGCTTTATTTTTCGGCACTTTACGAAACAGATTTTTGTTCTTATGAAATATTATAGGAATTATCTGTCCATAGGTACATTTTGGATTCCGCTCCTATGGACAGATAATTCCTATAATATTTCATAAGAACAAAAATCTGTCTCATAAAGTGAAAGGTACGCACCTCTCTACCTCTGATTGCAATATTCGTTTGATGTGCAAACAACATTCACAACCGGGACTCTTGTGACATCTGCCATCGTGGCTGGGGTTTGAGACCAATGGGTTAAAAATTTAATAAAATATGTGAAACCGCACAAAAGTCCCGACTGCTCCCAATCGTCTGGAGCCAGTGAGGCTATGGCATCCCCAATTGGGATTCGTTGTGATGCTGAACGTAATGGGTAGGGGAAGAGGAAGGTGTGGAAATACCTGGCTATACAGATCTTACACCAGGGCAATACAGAGAGTATCTTCCTCTCTGGAACGTGCCGCAAATATACTTAATAAGTAAACTGTGAATAATTGTGCGCACGTTAGGATTTGAACCCGCGACCCCTGGTTTGCTAGACGAGAGCCTTACCCCTCATCACGTGTGTCGGCCTAAACCAAAAACCAAAAACGGTTATACCAGTGACATCTAAGAATACATTTATTAAATGCCAATCACTCCTTAGATAATGAGGTGTCTCTCTCATTTTGTAGTATTGGCAATGATATCTAAGTGGCCCTTTTGCGTGTTCAATATGAGGCAGTACTAGAGTTTAGAAAGAGAATTAGCGTAACAAACCCGTGCGTGTTTTAAGGCAGCAATAATGCCTCCTATTGAACACGGAAAAGGAAATATGCGGCCCTTCACATCCCTGAGTGCTTTGAGGGTTATCTTAAAAAAAATTATTATATGTAATAATAAATATCAAATTTATCATTGTTACTTTTCTGTCAAAAAAAATTTGAAAGTTATTATTTAATCCGCATTTACACATATAATTGTTTTCAAGGAATATAAAAAAGTCGAAAGATTTGGTCCATCGCACAAGTAAATTTTTTGAATTATTATATTTAAACTTATGGTTGAAAATTTATATTTATAGATTTCAATTTTTGGTACGAAATTAATTGTGGGGTGAGGGCCAATTTAAAAGTTTAATGAGTCTGGGACCAGTGGATTGAGGATTAAGTGAACGGAGATTAAAAAGGAATTATTTTTCTTCTTTAAACTCTTATTGAACCTCCTTTGAGAATGACTGCAAACCACCGCTGGCATCATCAAATGTGGTAGAATATCAAAATAGTTCAAATTAAATGTTGATTCCCCTCATATGATTTTTAGGTAACCCGATAACTCAACACAATGACAATTCAACACACTTTTAGAAAGTGATAGTCATGAAGTGATGAAAAAAAAACTAGGTTAAATAGATTACTTTTTTTCATCACTTTTAATACTGCACAAGAGTAACTACCGCACTGCTCCCAACTGTCTGGAGCCAGTGAGACTATGGCATCCTCATTTGGGGTGTGTTGTGAATATCCTCCTGTATGAAGGTAAAACCAAACAGCTATTTCAAGCAACATTTCAATTATGAATGGTGGTCTTACACCAGGGCGATAAAAAGAGTATCTTCAACATTTTAAAGGTGTGTTTGTTGAATTCTCATTGTGTTGAGTTATCACGGAACCGAATGTTTGTATGCCCACAGTCACCCTAACTAAACTAAATGTTTTGGCTTGTAGAGTTACTTCAGCGGCTCACTACTGCAGGCACCCAATACGGAGGTGCCCTGCACCCAGCTGCTGGCGGGACTCAGCGCAATCTGGGAGACAAACAGTTGCACGCGAATCTTCCTGCGCACCGCTACCTTCGTGTCCTGGATAGAGGACATTGTGTGGCCCTAAGGCCCCAACTTGCGCTCTATTTCAATTTTTTTATTTTTTTTAACATTAACTCTACATAGGAGGCCCTGATGGAAATAAGTTAGTAGGGCATGTGTAATCTTGGGGATGGTATACATTGAGGATACAAGACTTGGAAAAAATTATTTCAACTCACTTCGGGAGGGTCCCAAATTGGTGCCAAAATTGTACACATGGAGGTCAAGTTTTCCTAGAGCCCCCACCAGGTGTCTTGTGTCCTATGCAGAGATGTGCTTTATTTCAAATAAATCCATTTCAAATGGAAATGCAAAATGGGTATTTTCCATTTTGCATTTTAAATGCTTTTCTAAAAACCATTTTGCATTTTCCATTTTAAATGCTTTTTTGCAACATTCTTCCTACTTTCTCCACTCATCTTTTTTTCATAAGCCCCAAATATCAGTCGGTCCTCAACCTCGCTATGAGAGATAATTTACATTTGTCAAGTTGCTCCCTGGTAGGAGCCCTGGGAATTGAGTGATACCATTACAAAAAATACTGATTCAAATACTGAACATGGCCATGACGCTGTAATATTAAATTTTTTCGTAGGAAGCAATCACTTTGTGGTTAGACATTATTATATTAAATCAAATAAAACACTTTGTTTATTAACCATGACTTTTTTATTATTACATCTACCGGTTTCGCTACAGTCGAGCTTCATCAGGATGTGAAATTTAACTAAAAACTAAGACAGAGGTCATGCATATTTATAGGAAAGCAGAGGGAGACAGAATATAACACATTATAAAAGTGGGAGGAGTCAAATATTACATAGGCTTAGTGAATTAAAGATATATAATAACAAATTACAAAAAAGCATTTTTACATGAATTATACATATAATAATACATTTTAAAGACATAAGAAAAAACATAAACATATTATTAAGGAGTGTAATGGATTGTGAGAAACAAGTTAAATATAGGACTATAAAATGTGTTTTTTCGATTAGATAAATTAATTTGTGTATTTAATAAATGGTCTGACAAGTCTGACAATATTAAATGTTAGATAGCAGTTTCTATGTTTTTACGTTGGCAACATTAGTCCCGCGCAAATTTTTTGTGGTTTCATAAACTGTAGTTGTGGTGTTTTTGGATTTACCATCATGTAATATGTTTGTTCTACATTGATGTCCATTATTAAATGACAAAATTGTTTAAAAATTCTATACTTATTTTAATTGTTTGACCTGAGAAACCATTTTGCATTTTCAATGCATTTTGAAAATAGGTATTTTGCATTTGAAATGCTTTTCTAAAAACCATTTTGCATTTTCAAATGGAAAAGTTTTGACCCATTTCCATTTTGCATTTCAAATGGTTTTGGGTACCCATTTTGCACATCTCTGGTCCTATGCCCTATACAATGAAATCAGGTGCAAATCGCGAGTGTGCCCCACTGTTGAATTTGAGAGCCACCTCTGGTCTGGAGCCCCAAAACACCTGAAAAAAAGCCCTTTTCACCCTCGCAGATACGGACAATCTCAGAGCACAGGCGTCAGATAGAAATTCTTTCCTTGTTCTACTGACATGTCAATGGGGAAGATGCTTGAGGAACTAGCGTCATTGATTCCTTCGGCAAAGGGTGCATAGTTGGTAAACATGCACAAACGTGCGCCTAACTTTTGAACACAGCTGATATTTGTCATTGACGACTCATTCTTGAGTTGAACAGCTCGGCTGTGTTTCCTCTCTCCTAAAACATGGGTCTCTTCAAGACCAGTGTTCACTCCTCAAAAAGCCCCTCTACACAACATCTCCAAAGACAACATAGGCCCCGAGAGAAATTATTTTCATCAGAGCCTCCTGTATGTAGTTAAGCCATTCGATCAAATCAGTCCCTGTCCTGTGTATTTCAATGGCAGTTCGCCCACCACACAACTTGTCAAAGACCAGTTTTCAACGCCGACACGACCAGTCTCTAACAACTCGCCGTACTAGTCTATATGAGTTCAGGAGGTTGAAAAATCCCTTGCATTTATGGCTATAGACTTCATGATTATTCAAAACAACGGAAAAGCTTGGAGCAAAGTGGGAGAAAAAGTTAATTTACCAGGCACATGTGTATGATTCCACTGCCGAAAGGGCTGTTTGTGGTGATTCTTATAAAGTTATCAGTCAAATAACTTCTTAGGTTAATAGTTGAACAATGCATAGTTATTTAAAGATCTTGTGGAGATGGTATTGTCTCGGTCTGGAGTAAAATTTGTATCGTATTAAAATTGTCGTGGGTTGTACTGGATATCCCAAGATTTCTCTTTTAGACTTGTTGCTAATGGCGTCTTCACCATCACAGTAAACATTTTTAATATCACAATGATAGACAAGGTGTTTTTCTTTGGTTAAACAATCTGAGATAATGACTGAAACCGTAAACTTGAGCAGCGTCGTGAGAGAAGCTCGGTCGTCAACCGGTTGGCAACCTGCTCTCGGTTTTGGTTTATTCGTGAGTGAAGGGCCTTGCCACGCCTCGTGCCCTGTGCCCTTGGAATTTATCATAATTCATAGTTATAATATTTTAGTATGTACATAAACTCTGTCTTGCAACATATAAATAAAATAAAACGCTGTAACTAAACCAAAAAGACAAAACTTTGTTTGAATAATTTTATTTTTATTTTTTAAACCATTCGGAGCAAACACTCCGCCATAAAGTCAAAAAATAACATAAATAATTAAATACCTACAAATAACATAGATGATACAATTAGAAGTGATGCAAATAACACATACCTATTGTGTGTGTATTGGTGTATATACATTCACTTCCTTTATTGTTTTTAGCAAAAAAAGAGATGACAACACATGGGGATCTTAATGGAATTTTAATATTTAAAGTGTGTAACCCTTCCAATAAGCAATTGTGCTGTGCTTTAGATCAACTCTGATTGCGATACTTGCAATACCTATCGATATGCCGTATAAATTTCATCTTGTCTTCATTTATGAATCATTTTCCTTACATTTACGTAACAAACAATATATTAATGCTGTTTCAATTTTTTTATTTTATTTTTTTTTTTTTATTTATTATGAATATTTAAAGATACAAGTTTTATGCAGTCCCACAAAGCTGACACACATGACGGCTTGTCTGTAGGTTCTACAAATAATATATATAAACATTTTTAATTTTTAATACATGTATGACACAAAATTATACAATAAACAATATCACAAAATAATATATCTCAAAGTACCTACCTATATACAAATTATTTAGGCAGGTACGTTGAGATGTTCAGGAATACATCAATAATAAAGTTCAGAGATACATTGATTCATCGCTTATTAGCCAACGCTTAGTGTTTTTGGGGCAGGGTCTCTCATTATTCTGAGGTTTAAAATAATTATTAAATTTATTGAAAATCTCTGGTATTAAGTATTTAAGCGTTCGGCTTCCATACTTATTTGTTACTCTTGGAATAATGAGGCCCTTATTTTCAGTGAATCTTGTTGTATGATTATGCACCGGTTGCTTTTTATATTTGCTATCTCCCTCATTATCCATTATAATAATGTACCAAAGAAGACCCTTTATTGGAAGTAGGCCCTCAGAACCATACAGTAGTTTTAGATTACTTCTTTGTCTGTAAATATTCGGTGGTACAATTTTTTTTATTATAGCAATTTGTAAGTTTTGTATATATTTAATATAAATATTGCTTGAGTGCCCCCAAGTTCGTATGCCATATCTGAGTATGGATTCGACCATAGAAAAATAAATTATTTTAAGAGTACAATGAGGCAAAACAAATTTCAGTTTATAAAAATTACTTGCAAAAGATCGGAGCTGGTTACAGATTTTAGCCACTTGTTTATCCCATTTAAATTTATTGTCTACTATTAGTCCCAGATAGGTATATTCGTTAGTAAAGTCAATTGTTTCACAGTGGCAAATATTTTCAATTTTTCTATGAATACATTCAGAATTATGAGCAATTATTTTAGGTATATTCCATATTCCCAGGTTTGGTGATTTTACATACATACATTTTGTTTTTTTAACATTAATAATTAAACCAACATCATGAGCCCATTTAAGTAGCTCGTTAAAGTCACTTTGCAATTGTTGAATAGCTATAATAGGATTTTCATTGGATACTACAAGTGCAGTATCGTCAGCAAAAATGAATCTAAAGGCCTTTTTAAAGAGTTTTGACATAACAATAACATATATAATGTACAATTTTGGACCTAAAATTGATCCTTGCGGTACTCCTGATTTAATACTCATATTATTTAAAATCTTTACGTTCATTTTTCTATTAGTTAAGTAGTTTTTAAAAAAAGAGAGGAGTTTACCCCGGATTCCAATGTTTTCAAGAACCTTAATTAATTGGATATGGCTGAGAGTGTCAAAAGCTTTTGAGTAGTCAATAAAAAGCACCAGTACATGTTTTTTAGAATTAAGTTGAGAATTTATAAAATCAGAAAATTTTTCCAGCAATTTATCACAACTTTTTTTTTTCTGGAACCCGTACTGGCATTCATCTATAATATTCAAATTATTCAAATATTTATCTAAATTTATCGAAATATATTTTTCTAAAATTTTTTCTAGTGCCGGGAGAATAGAAATTGGCCTGTAATTGTTAATTTCGGAGTGATCTCCATTTTTGAAAATAGGCCTTACAATGCTATTTTTTAATTCATCGGGGATGAGGCTCGTATCGATTATTCTGTTGATAAAGTGAGCAATAACAGGGCTAAGTAATTTGACATGTTTTTTTAAATCAAACATACGAATTAGATCTATGCCCGGTGACTTTGAATTTTTCATACCTCCGATAATATATTCAATTTGCTTAGCATTAGCTCTAGGTAAGTACATTGAATGCGGTAGGGATTCTTGCAAGTGTTTAGACGCTCGGAAATCACATTCATGTAACAACTTATTAACTCCTTCATCAAAAAAGTTAGCAAAATTTTCTGCCACTGCATCAGAAGATTGTGACTTTAGGAAATATTTAGATAAGACTTCATCGCAACCAGATTTATTTTTCCTACCCAAAATTGTATTAATTTCATTCCATGTTTTTTTAATGTCCTTGAAACAGTGATTAAATTTGTTATTATAGTATGCCTTTTTTGTGTTTAATATTTGTTTATTAAGTTTATTTCTATATTTTTTGAAAGCGATTTCATATATTTTATTATTAGGCGTGTTTTTCCACTTTTTCCACATGGCATCTCGTATTATAATACTTTCAGCGAGACTGTCATTCATCCAAGTTTTTTGGTTATTTCGAAATTTTTTTGTTTTTAATTTTGTAAAGGTACTTTTTTCATAAATATTTTTAAAAATCGATTTTAATTCTGCATAAATAATGTTTGGTTCAGACAATTTTAACATTGCATTCCAATCGGTGATTTCGATCAATAAATCAATCCTTTTGTCCGATAGTGCAGTGTAATACTCTTGGTGCGATTTGTCGACGGTACATTTATCATAGTAACAGAAGTTAATACTAGCTGCAGTTAGGTAGTGGTCAGCTATTATTGAATCGCATACGCATGAACTGATTTCGGTCGTCTCCTTCACTCTTACATAGATATGGTCTAAACATGAAGCCGTTACATAGTTAGTCAATATCGCTTCTCTAGTCACATCATTTATACATCTGGTCATTCCAAAATGAGACATGAGGTTTTCATATTGCATAGTTATGGGTTCGTGTACATTTAATAAGTTAATATTCGTATCACCTAGAACCAATACGGATTCTTTTATATCAATATTTCCCAATATTGTCTCCAGCTCATCAAGAAATAATTTTTTTTTAGTAATAGGCGGTCTATATATTGCTAAAAGATGTAAGCGAATATGTTTGTTTACTGAAATAGTTCCGTAAATGCATTCAAAATTATTAGTCATAATATTTATTTTTTCAAATGTAAGGTGATCTTTCACATAAACAATAATACCGCCACCCGATCTTTTTGTTCGACAAAAATGGTACGAATTAAATCCCGGTAATTTATAAAGATTTATATTATTTTCATTTATAGACGTTTCGCATAGCGAAATTAAGTCGATGTTTCTCAAAGAGCTAGAAACAATTAATAGGAAGGTGTCCCAATATTTAGATAAAGATCGTATATTTAAGTTAAGGGCAGTTATTTTATTATTTCCTAACACATGTTTTTTTGTAGCCCAGTTTTCAAAAATTGACGTGCGTTCATAATCTATTTCTGCTGTGTCAAAATCACAGTTCAGTTCACCCATATAGAATAATATTTTAATTGGCAGCAATAATATATAAACATGTATTGGGATTTATAAATATAAATACGATAGATACATAACAATATAGCAGTAAGTATTTCCGATATGTTCCAGGTTAGATTATAGTTTTGTACAGAACAAGGTAGGTTTACTAATTGGCACCAATAATTACATATTGAACTTTTTCTGCACATACGAATACACGAAGAGTGCGCGAACATCAATATAATCATAAATATTTTAAATTGCAGCAATAATTTATAAGCATGTTGTAAGAATTTAAATAAACATATAAGTTGATAAACATGAAGTGGGACCACGAATATAATACCTCTACATATATGAGTACAATAAGTATATTGGAGCATTAGAATAAATTTCAGTATGCTCTTGTTAACACTTTGGCAATAGGACAATACATTTAAATATGTGTTTAGTGGTAATTTTCGCATGGATATGAAAAGTTTGTACTTGAGAAGCAAAATATAAAAAATATTATTTTTAGGAGAAGGTGATAAGAAGTAGTAATATAAAATAATAGTTATTAACATTATTTTCATTTTTAAATATAATTTTTTTTTTTTAAGTACTAACATACCTAGTCATATTCTATACGACTTTGGGCGATGAACATCATCTTTTTGAAGTAGGGGCAGGTTGGGTTATTTGCTTTATGGTTAGTATTTAGGTTCATCTTGAGATTTTTGTTTTGGAAGATACAATTGCTGCACTTTTCTTCTTCATTTTTATTTGTACATTCCTTCCATTCATGGTCCTTTGCGCAATGCAAACACGTTGCACTTTTTTCTTTGTTGAAGCATTTGATTGCCGTATGTCCAAACTTAAGACAATGGAAACACTGCGTTATAGGGTTTGCATCTTCTACACGTGTTCTGTTGAATCCAATATTAATTTTTTCCCTTTCGATGAGGTGGGTCCTTAATTGTCCGCTTGTTTCCAATATGTAGTTCGTAAGTCCATTTTGATTTTTAGGTTTGAACATTTTTATTAATTTTATCGTGTTTTGTGGGTTATTTTCCATAATATCTTTTAAACCTTCATTTTGTGTTTTTAAGGCCTCAATTATTACTTCTTCAGATAAATCTGCTTGTAAGTTTCTAACGAAAATTTTTGGTTTTTTCTTTTTTAATTCTTCTGCGACCATCTGTTTTTTAAGTGTTTTGTTAATTTCTTCTGTTAATTTTTCTGCGTGGGCTTTTGTCGGGCAGGATATTATAAGTTTATTTTGTGCGGCTTTACGTACTCCGTTTACAGCGATTCCCAAATTTGCAATTTTAATTTTTTTGACAATTTGGTCTTTTATTACGTCTGCAGTCATGTTGTCATTTTCACTTTTTATAATTAGTGAATATTTAGATTCCGGGATTTCTTTTAATTTGCTTGCGTAAGTTTTTCCTCCCATAATACTCGGATTTTCAATTTTTTTCTCGAGTTTTTCAATTAGTTTGGATTGTAGAGAAAGTATCTTATTTATCATTTCTGTTTTTTCTTCCGTCCATTTTTCTTCAAGAATTTTAATATTAGCTTCCAGGTTTGTTTTTGCTTTAGCGTCTTGTTTAGTTGATATGCTAGCTATTTCACTCTTTATAATCTCAAATACGGACAGCACGTCCATAATGAGTTAGGCTAGATACCGCTTGCGCGGTTCTACTATTGCGCTCTCACTCCCGCCAAATACTTTAGAGGACGTAACAACTTTCAGTAATATAGTTTCTTACTACAATACGTCCACTCACTACCGCTGACGGCGGCTGACTGTGATTAGAAGTTACAATGCATTCATAAAATATCTCTGCGCCCTGTTCTTGCAACCACAATCCAGGCAGGTCCTAATTATAATCAATATAACATAAAATATCTCTGCGTCCTGTTCTTGCAACCACAATCCAGGCAGGTCCTAATTATAATCAATATAACATAAAATATCTCTGCGTCCTGTTCTTGCAACCACAATCCAGGCAGGTCCTAATTATAATCAATATAACATAAAATATCTCTGCGCCCTGTTCCTGCAACCACGGTAAATAAATAACAGGTCCTAATTATAATCAATATAACAACAACAAAAAAATGATAAAAAAAGTAAAAATCAAATTTACACAAAAATTTTCGTAAAATAAATCAATCAATAAATTGATATAAAAATACATAATATTTGAGACATGAACTTCTTGTAGATTGTTCAAAATAATATCTTGGCTATAAAATTACCACAAATTTATATTATTATTGTTCACATTTGATCTGTTTGAATTCACTAGGTTAGAAGAGATGGAAAGGATATTGAACTAGGGAGGCTAGCAGCCTACAAGAGAGGGTTGATACCAACCCTGATGCATGGCAGTGAGACATATAAGAGGCAGGATGAAAGCAGACTGAATGCTGTAGAAATGATATTGAAATTAGTTGACATCTGGAAAGAATGCAAGGCATAATGAATAATATTCAGATAGGGACCCTTAGACATGTAGAGCGGATGAGCAAAGAAAGGAGAATATATGATGCGGAAGTAAATGGAAGAAGTCAGACACAACAACCAAGTGAATGAAATACTCAGGTCATGTCAAGAGTCAGAATAACAGAAGAGTATGGTATGAGACGATGCATGAATGTGTATGAATGTGAATGTACCGATACAGAGTAACGTGACGGACTATCCTCTCTTCCTACCCTAAGGAGAAACGGATTGTCTTAGTGTCAACATTATCAACTTAGTTGCAAAACCAAACTGATTATAATTTGTATATATTATTATGATTGGTAGGATAATGATAATTTCTTTAAGGGCTGCTCTAATGGTGATAATTTTTTTAGCGTTTTTCAGGGAAGATATTATCTCATTTTTAAAAGAAAGAAACATTCCTAGGTTGCAATAACCTTACAATATGTGAATTCTCACGACAGGTGACCTAGCTAGGCAGAGGTTGAATCCACAACACTGCATTAGGAATCCGTGGCTTTGGCCCGATCCACCAACTAGCTGTAACGGCCAAGCAAACTGATATTTACTATGAAAGGACTATAAAAGTGTGAACGCCTGTCCACTGTCTCTTCTTCATCACCTGTTACTCGAGATAATACATAGTGTTTTGACTATTATTCCGCCATCCTAATTATAAGACGTTATACATACATACATCATAACAGCGAACATTGAGTCTTATAAATGCACCCAAAGCAGAGCAACCCTATTCTATGCCGAAGCAATCAATTTTATTATTCTACAGTCAAATGAAATCACAAATGATCTAAAACAACACGCAATACAATGTGTTGGGTTCACATGTCGTCAGATATGCTCGCCGCGTTTGGTCAAGTGCACTGGGCACTGTCACATCATGTTCACACCGTGCCACGTCAACGTAGCGCACTCACACAAAGTCAGTTACTGCGACCATAGAGATGCAACGCGTTCCAAACTTGCCAGTTACTGTTATTGTGGTTAGTCAGGTCCAATGCGTTCACACGTTGTCAGTTATTGTTACTGTGACCATTCAAGAGTATCTTGTTCATAGTGTTGTCAGTTACCGTTACTGTGGCCATTTAAGAGTATCTTGCTCATAGTGTTGTCAGTTAGGGTTACTGTGGCCATTCAAGAGTATCTTGTTCATAATGTTGTCAGTTACTGTTACTGTGGCCATTTAGGTGCAACGTGTTCATAAGTTATTAGAAATTATGGCCATTCAGTTGTAAAGCGTTCACAAGTTGTAAATAACTGATACCTTGGTGATTCAAATGTTGTCAGTAACTGGTCATCTAGACGGAATACATACACAGGTTATAAGTAATTGTGACCATTCAGGTGTAAAATTTTTACAAGTTATCATAGCTGTTACTGCAGCTATTGAAGAGCAACTTGTTCATAATAATGTTACTGTTGGTACCTAGCATTGTATTACCTACACCTTTCCTTTTGATCTCCTTTATGAATATTATTGTTGCCTACCTACCCAATTCCTACTTTTCCTATGCCGACTTAGTTGAACGTTAGTTGAGTTGAAAAAATCATCCTGTCAACAACGTTTGATTACGGAGTCCCCTTTATCGACCGTGTCGAAACTTAAAAGCCATTGTGAGCTTTCGACCCAAACGCGATGCCATTTCGGCCACTGACCGGTAGGTTCACTATATAAGTGGTTTAATAGTTACTTGACTAAAAGATTACTGGCTGTTAAAATTGATGGTACATTTTCATACAAATTCACTGCTACGAGTGGTGTTCCCCAGGGGTCACACTTAGGTCCAATCCTGTTTTTATTATTTGTCAATGATGTATTGTATATTTTCAATGATGTTCAAGTGTTTGCAGACGACCTGAAATTATTCAAAGCAATCAGAAACATTAACGATTGCCATATTTTATCAAATAACTTGTCAAGATTAATTATATGGTGTCGTGATAACCGCTTGCAACTTAACATAAGCAAATGCCAAATTATGAGGTTTCATCGAATAAAGAATCCAATAATTTTTGATTATTCCATTAACAATATGTCGTTAGTATCTGTCTCGAAAATTAATGACTTAGGCATTTGGTTTGACACGAAACTTAACTTTATCAAGCATATTGAAATAATAATCAATAAAGCTTTGAAAATGTTGGGATTTATTTTAAGGGTATCTAGTGATTTCAAAAATGTAAATACTGTAAAAACATTATATATGTCACTAGTAAGGAGTCATGTAGAATACAATTCCACGGTTTGGTCCCCAAATTATGAAGTTCATTCACATGCGATTGAAAGAATCCAAAATAATTTTTTAAGATTTGTAAATTTTAAAATGGGCATTCCTAGAGAAAACCTAAATTACGATAACGTACTTTGTTCATTAAATTTAATAAAATTATCTGATCGCAGAATTATTTCCGATTTAACCTGTTTGTATAAAATTATTAATTCAATGTTTGATACCCCTGATTTATTATATGTAATCTCTTTTCATACTCCAAGCAGGTCGGTTACAAGACAGTACCTACCATATTATTGTAGCAATTCTATTTCAACGTCCCAATATCACACTCCTATGCGACGGATTCAACAGCTAGGAAACAAATACTACGATGTTGTTGATATATTTAGTACATCAATTTCAATATATAAGCATACCCTATTGAAGTTTTTTTCATCAAGTAGTGGAATATTTTAATAAAGGTATTTAATTTGATTCGACTCACACATAATAATTTTGTAAACTGAAACAGAAAAAAATATTTTGGATTTTTTATGTTTTGTGCCTGCATGCTGTGTAGATCAAGTTCAGTGATATTTTGACTTTATAGTTATGTTTTCTGCAATTGTTTTAAATAGTCGCCTGCACTATTTTCATGTATAACATTGTTAATATTTTTTATATATATGTATGTAAAAGCCTTAATAGGCGTGAAATAAAAAAAAAAAATAAATAAAAAAAAAATGTTGCTTGTATCGTGATGGAGGACTTAGCTAGCCGAGGAATTGAACGTACGACGCCTGGGTGGGACCCAAACGCGATGCCATCTCGGCCACTGACCGGTCAAATTATTACTGACAAGAAGTATATCAAAGAAGTTATTTGATAATTTTGATTCATTTAAGTTAGTTACAATTCATATTTTTTACGTGGTTCTATACATATCTAAGAAAAATTATATTTTCTGGATAGATTTTAAAATCCGTTAATGTAAAATGTCATACACAGTTTTTATTTTTTTATTTGAGTATATTTAGTAAACATACAGTTATACATGTGAATTAATTTTGCATTTAAGATGTTGAATATAAAATAAACCAGGTAAGTTCCATTTACACTTTTTTATGGTTACAGGTTAGGAAAAGAGTAGATATTTAAATTTTGAAGTGAAAAAAAAAATTATAAAAAGGATAGACGAACAATAAAAAAGAATTGTTTTGGTTTAATTACATTGTAATGCTCATTTGATTAAACAATTTTTAAAGGTACAGTGGAAAATATCAATATCTCTTAGGGAATTGTAAGTTTTGCAGATTCGTCCGAGTAAAGAGTTTTGGGTGTATTTTGATTTGAATTGTTGTATGTAAAATAAGGTATTTGATCTGGTATTGCGTTCAGTGAGTGAGTGAGTCAATAAGGCAGTTCACAATCATATATAGAAACAATATGTCAAAATTTTTTCTTCATTTTATAAAGAGTGATAGGGTCTAATTTCTTTTAATATTTTCAATTCGGTTAACATAAGTTTGGTATTGAGTTATTATTTACAGTTCCCAAGTCCCTACATTTTGTTGAGTGAATCAGAGACTTTATATGTATTTATTAATGTTACATTGAAACCCCGTTAAACTGCTAGAGAGCAGTTTGTCAACGGGTCCTTATTAAACAATCCATTTATATTTTTTAAATTTAGGAAACATTATTATTTAGCATTACCATTTTGAAATCATAGACATAAGATAAAAAAATAAAATTCATACAGAATCAGAAAAAGTACAATCAGTTTGAAAACTTCATCAGTTCCTTTTGAAAATAACAGAGGGCGTCACTTCTGTTTACAACAATCCTAAACTGTACTACTGTACAAGTTATTTTTTCAACCGGGTTTGTCCGGGTTAAATCTTCTCCATAGGAAAAACTAAGTATTTGAGTATTATTATCTTAATTAATATTAAGATTGTAACATGTTCTATTACACGTAAAATGAACCGTAAATCAAATCTATAATAAAATACGACAGTAAAGAGCTCATTCAATTGGTTTTGAATAAATCACGGGAAAAGTGGAATGAAGGAAACAGCCTACCTTGAATTCCCATGAATCCGGGCAACAGGGCTCTCAATGCATTTGCATTGTTCGGGTGAAATTTCCTCCATAACGAGAAAAACGAGAGAATTTTGATATTTAGCACAAAGCGTGTGAATAATACAACGAGGATACTAAGATTGCACCTTCTTGCTATACGACACGAATTCGACTGACTTGCAACAATTTACAGTGCAACATAAATCATCTTATTCTTTCCAATGTGGGTAAGGCTGTTTTAAGGAAGGGAATAGGATAATAGAAGATATTACGACCGGTCGGTGGCCGAGTTGACATCGCGTTTGGGTCCCACTCAGGCGTAGTGTGTTCAATTCCTCGGCTGGCTAAGTCCTCCATCACAACACAAGCAACATTTTCAGCTTACTGTGGTGGTAGTAGATTTTCAAATATTGTCAGGTTATTCGTAATGTTTGTCTTTCTTTTTAAAAATTAAAAATTTAAAAAAAAAAATAGATAGTAGATATGATAGTATATGGATGGGAAATGATAGTAGGTATTATCCAAAACTGTTTCAATACTAAACAAAGATAATAATACTATCAGATATCTGGGAATAACAAGTCCATAGTTTGCAGTTTGTCTTATATTATTTTATATTTAGATTGAGATGTGTGCTGACTCAAAATTTTAAGCCACGAGATAGGACAAGGAAATGGGAAAGAGAAAGGTAAGTAAGAATCTGGGTCTTCAAATCAGGTCACCAAACACAGCCAAAGCAAACAACATTTCAATTCTGAATAATGGTCTTATACCAGGGCAATACTGAGAGTATCTTCCACTCTGGAAAGTGTTGCAAATATACTATATATATGTAGAATAATTTTCTCGGTTTACCCACGTAACGTAGTTCCTGACGTTTCAATTTTAGTGTAACGCCTTCAAAAATTCCAAAAGAAGATATTATCACCGCAGTAGAATCATCCATCTCTAAACTTCCCTTAAACAAAGCTGAAATAATCCGACAAGACACTTGTCATATTCTTAGAAAAGCCGTACAACCTAAGAAAAATATATCACTAGAAGAATCTAAAGCCCTTAAGGCACTTTGTGCGAATAAAGAAATAATAGTCTTACCGACAGATAAAGGCAACGCGACAGTAATAATGAACACAAGCGATTATACCTCAAAAATGCGCAAAATCTTACTTGATCCCGTTTACAAAGTTAATAAAAACGACCCCACTACGTATCTTGAGAAAACAACAAAAAGCAAAATCATGGCCTCTGAACTCGATGATGATCTCAAGAAGATGCCTATCTCTAGAGAAAAGTCATCATGTTGTCCAAAAATGTATGGTTTTCCAAAGATTCATAAACCCAACGCGCCCCTCAGGCCTATTGTTGGCTCGTGTGGTTCACCCACCCAGAAATTAGCAAAATTTCTAGCCCAACGCTTTCAGCCTTTTGTTGAAAAAGCTAATTCTTACGTGCGTAATGCTGAGCATTACTTCAATTATTTCTAATATTACTCTAAACAAAGGGGACATTTTAGTTAGCTTCGATGTAGTCTCTTTGTTCACAAAAATACCAATCATTGAAGCATTAGAATTAATTAATCGAAACTAGACGTTCCCGCTGATTTTATCACTTTGACGGAACATTGCTTTAAAAATACCTACTTTCAGTTTGAGGGACAAATACATAAACAAATTCTTGGGGCTCCCATGGGCTCACCCCTCAGCCCGGTAATCGCTAATATTTACAAGATGTATTGAAATAAAGGCATTAGAGAGCGCTCCTCTGAAACCTTCACTTTGGTGTCGGTACGTATATAATACCTTCATTATTTGGCAACACCGAATTGAAGAATTAAATAACTTTCTTATTCATTTGAATAGTATCCACGAAGATATTAAATTTACCATGGAAATCGAAGAAAACGATTGTCTCCCATTTCTCGATATTTTAGTTAAAAAGAAAAATAACGGCAGCCTTGGCCACACCGTATATCGTAAACAGACACATACAAATAGATACTTAAACGCCAACTCAAATCACAACCCATCTCAGTTGTCATCAGTTATAAATACCTTAGTTACCCGATCAAAACGACTAGCAGACAAAGATCATATTCATGAAGAACTAGATCTTCTTAGTAGTGCTCTTCAAGCAAACGGCTTCTCCAAATATTTAATAGACAAATCCATAAATAGACGCAAAAAAACTAATCCTGAAACAGAAGAAGAACCCCCCATTTCTATGGCAATTCTCCCATACATCAAAGGCTCAACAGATAAAATTAATTGTATCCTCAAAAGCAATAAAATCAAAACCATTTATAAATCGGAAAATAAAATCTCGTCTCTTTTAAGATGCCCGAAAGACCACATTCCACGAGTCACATGGTATTTATAAAATACCTTGTGGGGCATATGAAAAGGTGTATATTGGACGGTGTAATAGAAAAATATCATGTAGAATTGCAGAACATAAGGCGGATGTCACTAATAAACGCTTTACTTCATCCATAGTTCAACACGTCCTTAACCTTCCAGCGGGTGCGCTGTCGTAAAATTTACGACAGACGCGCCTTATCGCTTCCCCCACTCTTTCCACTTAGTTGTAAGCATCGAGCTTCGAGCTATGCTAGAGTCAAATCAAATGTCAAACATTTACCGCAAGATATAAATGTTTTTCTCAAAGTGAGTTACGGTAGGGCAATTGAACCGATGACAGAAGAAGAAAACATAAGCTTTCCAAAACTCGGTGTTTGTCGGTTATGTGCACTGGATAAGAAAAGATCCCCAGCATCAATGAAGTGTTGCCGTTGCCAGTCCTTTACATGCAAGAACCATTCTTCAGTTGAGGTGGTTTGTAACAATTGTAAGGATGGGAATATTGATTCTGACTAAATAGGTCGATAACAAATTTTGTTTTGAAATATTAAAATGTTTAGAGTGTTGCTTCGTTTTTTTTAAAAAAAGTCAAATTTTTTTTTTTTAAGTACTGCCTATTATCATTCTTCATATCCTTAAAAAAATTCCCTAACATTTGTATAAAGAAAACACCACTTACATGGAGAAAACTTGATGACGTAAAATTTACGACAAGCGCCCGCTCAAGGGAAATTTCTCAACGCGCCCACTGGAAGGTTAATGAAGGTCATAAAATAGACTTTAATAATACCACAACAATAGCTAGCATATACAATGAATCAAAAAGAATTTACCGCGAAGCAATTGAAATTCATAAACATAAAAATAATATGAATACCAGAAATGACTCAATTAGAATTCCCAACACCTGGAAAGTTATAATTGACCAAAATAACTCAAAACCGGCATTTCCAAAATTCTCAAAAGTACCTCCAAATAGTTCAAAGCAACCCAACCAGGTCACTACACGCATACCGCTTGATATTGCCAACCCCGCCCCTACCCCCTCTACCGTCAAATCACTCTCAACACGCATACTCCGTCCTAGACATGAGAATTGAAAAGCACCCACTTGTATCTTGACTTCTGGACCGAACAGACACAAGAAAGCGTTCAGTTTGAGACAAAACTCAAGATATAAGGCCTCTGAAAATGGACAGTGAGATCTGTCCGAGACGTCAGGAATTAAAGTCCTTTTAAGCACTGCGTTACGCAGGTAAACCGAGAAAATTATTCTACATCTTACACCCGTGAAAGCCTTAGTGGTCGAGAGCCTTACCCCTCGACCACGGGGGCCATCAAAGACCACTCCCTGTTAAAAGACCTCTATTCAGAATGGAAACATTGCTTGAAATGGCTTTACCCGTGTTTGGTGACCAGATCTGAATAGCCAGGTACTTCTCAACCTTCCTCTAGCACATCGCATTTCCTTCCCCACTATGTTCAGCTACAACATACCCCAATTTGGGAACATCACAGAAAATATATACACTGTTAATAGGCACATTTTATTTTGGTAATCTTTTACCTACAACTAACGTTTTTAATACGCATTTTTAAAAAACCTTTAATTTAACTTAATTTCAACAAACAACAACTTTTTGCATTTACGATTATGGAAAATAGTGCTATTTAATATTAATTTCTTAAATATTAATAAACCCGCAAATCTGCAAACTGACACACCATTTTTGGCAGATCATCAAAGTGAATCAATGAACTATGGTGAAAAATATTATGGCTAAAAAAATATATATATTCATACGGATCAGGGGTGGGGAACATGCGGCCCGCAAGCCTTTTTGTTGCGCTTCCGGTGCAGCCCGCTGACCACAAAAAAAAAAAATTTCAGAATGCGAGAATAGTTTTCTTTCAGAGTGTTTCAGATACATTTTTAAGGCATTATTAAAAAAAACCCAGAGAAAGGTATAACATAGCTAACGGGTACTTACGTATGATGCACCTACGTTACTAGAAAGCCATTTAGGCACAAATAAATAGTCGATCCAACATCCCTTTTTAATTTTAATTTCTTATTATTTTTCTATTCTTACGATATTAAATGTGTAAGGCTAGCTTTAGACTTGTAAGTTTTTCGTAAATTTACGACTTCTAGCCAATGGGCATATTGCATTTTGAAAATCCAATATGCCCATTGGCTAGAAGTCGTAAATTTACGAAAAAACTTACAAGTCTAAAGCTAGCCTAATAAAACATTATGAGTGTAATGCTAATTAAACTGGGGACTCGCTTACAGATAAAAATTACAATTGTGGATTAATCTGCAAACGCATTGAGGAAGGAAGCCATTATCGTGTTCTAAGTGCAGTTATAAAATTCAAGATGCAGACTGTGTGCTGCAAGAGAAAACCATTGGATGTAGTTGTAGCGTCGATATTAATCCATTGAATAATTAATAATAAAACGCTCGACCTACTTAGGTACGTACTTGCTAATTGCTACTTAGGTACGTATTTGCAGCCGAAATCAAAACAAAGCAACCTACCTGTTTCAAGACCTACTTGCATACTCGCGACAATACTAACGCGCACTCAGTCCGGGATACTACGAGAACTCGCCAGAAGGTTCGAGTCTACGGCCTATGCTTAATCGCCGCAATGTCGAAGGTTCCCGAAACACACAGTCTGTGCGAGTGCCTAGAATTTAGTTGCCATCCATCTACCTACTGCCGCCGTCGGCCGAGTAGTATAAATAAGCCCGACGCAGCGAGCCAGTCAGTCAGTCATAATTTTGCCACCAGTCTACAAGGTTCAACGAGTGATCACCCGCGTTCTTCTTACTAGCGCGAGGGACACGTACCCGGCTTCGCCCCTATCATCATGGACTCTATCGGGACATCATCATAGCGCCTCGGCCGTGTCCATGGCCAGCGCTTAAACGGATTACAAGCGCCCTGGTTCCAGCGTCTCTGACCAGCGCTTCTTCCACGCTACCATGACCACCACGAGGACACGCAGCATCCTCACTGGTCTACATCGTTCCCGTTCAACCGCCTATAAGGTCCGTCGCACCTTCGGCCGTCTCGTCAGCACTGGAGTGCCTGAAGACCTACGTTCTTCGCCAGTGCCTGACCTCCATCGAGTCCCGGTCACCAGCGCCCGGCGTCGACTCACTGACCCGCGCTTGACCTGCCAACACGTCACAGCAACAACCGGAGTATTCTACATTTGTCCTACATCATCTCCTCGTCACGGCAACTGACTCACCAATAAACACATGTGACCTTCACAACTTTCTTTCATTTCGTGCCTCACCATTGATCCCCAAATAGTTTTAATCAAAGCTGTGGGGGGGAACTCACACACAGATTCAATCTTAAGTTAAGAACAGTTTTGTTTTCCAAATGATGTGTTCAAATTCCAGTGCGATTTCATCTGCTGATTTATTTCGAAGAAAACCGTTCGCCTGTGCCGAGTGGACTTTAAATTATAGTTTCACACAATGTGCTGCCAAATTCCGAGGAAAACCATTTGCTTGTTCCGCGTGTAATGAATATTTAAGCTCGTGGACTCTCATGCAGAATTACTCTAAAGTTTATTAACCCCTCCGACTTTTCGCGAACTTGAAGCTAAAATGTCTTTACCGAAATGTCAATTTCACGAAAACGTTGTGTTATTACCGCCTCACAATCAAAGCTCTATAAATGAAACATTACTGAACGGAGCCGAATAGTAAAAACTGTTTTAGAAAGGTTATAAAATAGGCTTTCAAATTGTTGTATCATAAATAAATATTAACATTTGTAAATATTTAAATTTAGAATGGAAACATGAAAAAATTGTAAAAATGACTCACTTGTAATGTTTTATGTAAAAACGATACTAAAATCACGGATAATGTAAAAAAAAAACACTTATTTCATCGTACAAATGTACAATAAACAATTCTGTCACTTCACTTTTTGACCATTTCATACAAAATATATTTTTAAAAAAATAATTAAAACTGGGAGGCGGGTCGGCACGTCAAACGGCTTTCTTGGCGTCGTTTTACGATTTGGCGGGTAAAATTTGCTTCCACTGAGTAGGTCTTTTTACGGGTTTCTATGGATAACTTTGAATAGAGATGTGAAGCTTCATTCAATACGAATATTCTACTTTTTGTTTTAGGGATGTCACTAGAAGAATAACGGAGTTATGACGATTTTTGTGGAAACACACGCGTTGACGTGTAAACACGCTTATTGTACTTGACTGCTATCGTTATTTTATCGTGTATATCTGCTTACGTTGCTGACCGGTTAAACAAGTCTTGTGTTTTGAAAGCAACTTAAAATTCGATTTGCGGACTCATCTGTAGATGCAACTCGAGGGAAACCATTCTCACATTCCGAGTGTAGAGTTTTTAGGAGCAGACTCGTTTGCGAACATGACATTTGGTCACGCATTTTCCATTTATTTAAATTCTTGCCAGGTGTGATATAAAAAAAATAAAATAAAATCGGTACTTGGTAAAATGATGGTATAAAGATAAGTAAGTCCTCGATAAATAATATATATATCGAGGACTCCCCCCCCCCGCCATCAAAATCTTGGTGCGGCCTGTGGATGTTACTACAAACATCCAAATAACCCCCGATGGCTAAAAGGTTCCCCACCCCTGATACACCGTTTCATCGGTACGACTGAATCTGCCGATTGTTGTTTGCTGCTGTCATAACCTGTCTACGTTGGTAATGTACCTATGGTCTACAATACCCACATTGAGGTTTTGAACAAAAGAGAAAAATCCGAAAATGACTTGAAAATAAAAAGTAAATGCTAATTTCAATAGAATTTCATTTCATTTTGGAGGTAAAGGAATTCGTGGGGAATTTGAACATCTCTTCATCTCTTATGGGTATTTTAGAACATAGGAAATTGCAACTCTGGTCCACATTCACATTTGAACCAATGAAAATGTTTTAATGCAGGTTTTTAAACACCGGTAAACTGTTTATTAGGTGTGGTCAAGGATGCATCTATGTACTGTGGTTCAATATGATAATATTAGTGACAAAATGCTAACATTTAGATAGTGTTCTTCAATGTTAAAAGCGGGTAATCTTAAGAATAAAAAACGTCTTGACTCTCTTACAAAAAACAGCATTGGTAAAAAAAAAAATAGTCATTTTGAGACTGATGACGTCACAGGTCACGTCCATAAATTTGATGCCTTTTCAGGAGACCCGAAAAATTAAAACTGTTAATACTAACTTTAACAATAAAAGAAATATACTGATATTTAAGTTAGAAGGTCATTGTAATTATTTATTTTGGCCATATAAAGTTTAGATTTTCTCTTAAAATTAGTTACATTTTATTTTTTGGAATAACTTAATGAGTAAAACCTCAAATTGTAATATTTAATTATTGAAAACAATATTAGCGATTCCTAAACGAAAATTTGAAACAGAAAAATCAGAAAAAAAATACGGTCACATCTAGGACTCGAACCCAGGACCCTTGCCTTGCCGGGGCATCGCTCTACCAACTTGGGATTATCTAGATTGCATTTAGTTTGGGTTGAATCTTGCCATCGTACATAAAGATATAGCCAATAAAAATGAGCGGAGAGAAAAATGAAGACAATGTTGGTAGTTCTTATTCAAAGTATGATATGATCGTTTTTTTGTTTCAAATTTTCGTTTAGGAATCGCTAATATTGTTTTCAATAATTAAATAGTTACATTTTATTTTCAACTTCAGTTACATCAAAGAAACAAACGTGTTTATAAAAAATACAATAAATTAGAGTAAACAAACATTCAGATGATTCTAGATTTCACCATTTAAAAGAACAAATTAAAAAAAAAACTGTTACTTTGAAATAAACAAAACAAAACTGTGGTTACACGGAAAAGATAAACTTATATTACAAATACATCAAATGAATGTAGAACAATAATCAGATGATTATAGTAACACACTTTATGCAGGCGAAAACAAGGGTCCCATTTGAGAAAATTGAGAGTTTTTAAACAGCTATGTCTTTGAAAATAATACATATATTTTAATGACATTTTTTACATAGTACTCACCACACCCCAACTATAAAATTATTGTCTGAAGTTAAGCCTACTTTTGTAATACGACTCCATAATCTGAAGTTGAACATCAGTGTTGGGACATTTAGTGATGTTTCAATTGTAAAAAATGTAAGTAGTTTTTATTACATTAGAAATATTTTTTTGCTCAAATCATTACAAAAGAAAAACAAAAAACTTCCGCATTTCCGGTGCAATAAGTGGAAGGATGTATTACCCGTTCTATGGGTTTAAATATAGTTTACTTTAGATAAAATATTCTTCTGTACAAAAGACAATGATTTAAAGATATGGGAAGACTTGGTTTGCATTTTTAAATACATATATATATATAGTTGAGATCCTTACAAAGAGATTGGTATAATAAATTTATGTAAAATTATCGGACAGCAATGCCTTTTCCGCCATTCAAGTAGGACCGGCGTAAAAGGCAGAGTGTGTTGACATAAACATAGTATGTATCTATTTTATTTTATGTTACTGTTGGTAATATACATATGTTGGGAGGTAAGAGAGCTGTGAGAAGTAGCAGCTCAATATCCTGATCAATGATTATGACTGCATCATGTTGAGAAGACAACGACTTTGCTGTGGTTACTACGAGAATATTAACATCCAACCAAAGATTAAAAACGTAATTTAAGAAAAAATTATGAAACTTTGTGAATTTTTTAAAAATAATTTTTATATGAATCGACCAAAAGTGTTTGCCATGTTGCTCATGTTTGCCTACTAAATAATATTATTTGGATATATACATTCAGGAATATTCCATTTATTTGGATTTTATTGCAATGTGGAAATGCACACAAATTCTCCCACCTTCTGACAGCATCTTTAAAAAAATATAAGTCTATATGTCAGAGGCCTAAGGGGTTAACATAAACAATACAGAGCTGGTAATAATATTAGGTAATCACAAAATTATAAAAATAGGAACTTGTGTACAATAATAACGGTCATTTTTCACTATTTAAAAGAACAGATTTTTCCAAAATTAGTAACATTTTTTTAACTTATATTTATTTTATCTTTAGGTGTACAAAATTTCAGTTTATTTAAATTTGGCCTGTTTTATTGAACAGACAAAACATTTTTCAAATGTATACACGGTATCCGGAAACTCGTAGTACAAGCGGGAAACTGGTGAATCTACATCACATTTGGAGTCGATTTTGTAGTATAATTTTTTTTGATTTGAGCTTTCGTTTTCGAGTAAATCGAGTCAGAAGTTGATTTTTTTTTTATCAAATTCTTATAAATTATTACTGAAGATCAAAGTACCCAACTAATTAAAACTTTATAAAAGTAAAACAAATAAAGAAACCCGGATTTAAAGCATTATTTTGAAATCACCCTTCATTTAATCCGGTGCAATCATAAAATATTTCTGCTCTGCAGGGTTAAAACGTCTGTTCTTCTAATATTCATACCTATCTCTGACATATTCGCAAAATATAGCTTTCTCTAGTATGTTGGGTTCTATTAACATATGAAGGAAAGAGACGCACGATAGTTTTCAAAAATACGATTAGTCAAGGAACTTAAGATACATAGATACAGTAGTGCTCGAACCAACGCGAACAAGGTTAATATTATTTTTTTAATAATTTATTTATTTGTATAAAGTACATTAACTTATATGAAATATGTCTAACATTGGCTTTAATAACTTCTTGAACTCATTTGGAAATGGAATCAACGAGTTTTTTCAATTGTTGCCTTACAAATTGCCCAGACAATTTCAGGAATTTAAAGGACAAGAATTGCAATCCAAGCAGGTGATATTGCTATAATTGAAAAAATAAAGATCCGTCTTTGATTTGTGGTAAGGTGCGTTACCTTGTTGGAAACTGCCAAACCTACTACTTACGACTACTTCGTAAGTTCAATAGCTGATCTATCTTCCAAAAGATTTTTATATCGTGACACGTGTCACCACAATCTACATATCTGCCCTGATGATGAACACTACAATGCTGTCCAAAACGTTGGCTAAAAAAAAAGCGCGTAAAGAGAAAGCGCAACACAGCATACTGTCCCAAAAAACTTTTGGACCTGAGAATCTAAAATTTACATCAATTTATTTCATGATAATAATTCTAGTCACTTACGCACTGACGGATCAGCTTTCAAAGTTCCCAACCAATATCGGCGTCACGTTTATTTTTCAAGCGGTGAAATAGATTTCCGAAAATTGGTAGGTATCCCTCATTTTGATTGGTGTCCGCAATAATTAACTCTGCAACAATCACACCTACACAAAAACACACGACAAATGTTTTATACCTTCCGCAGAAGAAATTATTATGTTTACGCACCAAAATGTAGTTTTTTGTGTAAATTTTGTTGTTTTGCGACAAAAAGTTTGCAGGATGCAAGATATAGTAGCGAATACACGCTGTTAGCGGTAAGCCATCTTGTATGAATCTAGTTAGTAGACTTTTTATATATGTTAACGGCAACACGTTAACATGAAGCCATCTTGGAGAGAGTAAAATTTCAGGTGTATTGGTCTCATTGAGCGCTTCCGTAAGTTAAACTTCTGAAAAACTATTAATTTTCATAAGTTATACTCGTATTTACATGCACTCGTGAGTAATTTATCAAAAACTTACATAAGCCGTACTTTTAACTTCGGAGTGTAAAGGCCGCCTATGTGCAAGTGATAAGTTATAGGACAAAATTAAGTTGTACTGTATTTAAACTAGAAAGTTGGTTACTAATTGTATTGTTGTCTTGTTTTGAGTTATTGTTGAAAAACGAGTGAATAGACAGCAGAAGTGAATTAAAAAAAAATTTAGCAACTTTGTTGTAAGTTAGTTCAAAACAGCGCGACTGCAAATTTGGAACGTTAAAATAAATTAAAAAATAATAATCCTAGCGTTCGGCATAAAGTGAACAGTATTCTAAGCAGATGTCCCATTTCTGTTAAATCGTAAGTAGGTCAGTGTTGATTTATGGGTCGCCGTGAGTGGTTTATTTATGGGATTGTTTACATTGCGTTTTGCTTTAAGAAATTTTCTCGTTAATTTAAACATAAAAGGGAATTGTGGGCGAAATTTGTGTGTTTTAAAACGCCTTATTATTGTTTTGATATTGATACTTTAAGATTTATCATCGATGCTTTCGACGTGTTTGAAAACAGTTGTACGTTTTTAATGTTTTGATTTTGAGACTTATCATCGATGCCTTCGACGAGGTAAAAATTAACTCCGACATGATTCAAAGAGTGCAATAATCAATCATCAGACGGACCCAACTGTGCTTGGAAGTTAACGGTGAACATCTTAAATAATTTCTGTGACGTGTTTGTGTTTTGAATTCGAGTTCGAAACATCGCTACATATTTTGAGTACCTACCTGTGCAAATAATAATTCCTATCCGTTGCGTCGGCGTCTCAGATCGAATGATGAAAAAATTTTAACCCTGAAATAGCCAAAAAATATTTTTTTTTGGTGAAAATGCTCAAATCAAAAAACTTTATGTTTATTTGGGTTCCCCCATGTGGTGTAGATTCTCCACTTTCCCGCTTGTACTACGAGTTTCCGGACACCGTGTATAATAACAGTACTATAGACAAGATGATTATCGACGAGTGTATTAACATAAACAGTCAGAGTTGGTATTAGTGATCACGAAATTGTATGGTATAAGGTTCCTAAAAATAGGAACCTGAACAACTGAACACAATAGCATTGCAAGAACAAATGATTAAATGTTGAGATCATTTTTATAAATAAACTAGTGGGCCCGGCAATGCTTTGCTATTGATAATGTCTTTCTCGGGCGTATCCGACTTCTTCCACCATTCACTACTGTGTACCACAATGTTACTGTTAAAAAACTACATTACGTTGACTTTAATTCAACTCATTCGGGTACAGAGATATTGCGTTAAGTATTCCTCGGGAGTTCCAGACTTCTTCTAACATTCAAAGCATCTCTTTAAATACTTGTACCACTAATAAAAACAAACTTTGAAATTTTCATCAATATCGGTCAACTACTTCCAATTTTTTCGAGTGCAGGCTAATTTTTTTTATATAAATATTTCGCCAACAAATGGTGAATATCAGGAGTGATGAATCTAATAAAGCAGGGTATAGATAAGCCAGTGCAATTAGAGCAAAAAAGGGGGTCGAGATTGTTATTATTCCGGTAGTCAATAAAGACAAAAAATAATTTAAAAACATGTTCAAGGAGTCGATAAATTATTTTGTTTCCTGAGAGATCCGTGGATGAAGAAACAAATTGGGCATTGTAGTCATCCAGAATGACCAATGAAGTAGATATTTTTCGAAGCATGTGGATCCATAATGAAAGGTCAAATGGGATAGGATGTAATATTAGAGGCAGTAGCTGGTACGCATTGTTGATGGGAAGGGTGGTGCAGCCCTTCTCGGCCTTTGTGGTCGCCCGCAGACATTGGCAGCCACTCATCTTAAAGAGCTAAGACGTCTAAACCAAGACTCAGAGATGGCCGCAATCGATATGGAGTGTAAATGTAGAAGGCGGATGAGGTCATCCTTATTGGAGAAGGTGCTTCTACTATTCCACTGAAGAATTGCTGCTGTCGGACTGGAGTTCCTTATTCGCTTATGTTTGTAGGTACTGCAGGCACTGCCAACCTAGAAAAACAAAATACGAAACACATAACCAGAAGCTAGAAATGCATAAATACAAACATAATTAATAATAATGGATTGTAAAATTAGCCAACAAACCTCGAATCACTCTCTGCTAACTCAGACCTGAACTCATTATCTTCGTCATTATATGGATAGTAGGCCATACTTGCCATTTTAAAAAATGAATGTATTCTGTCTTTGTGTTTTGGAAGTGATCTTTTCCAGAGGAATTCACATAGGTATCCTTCGGAGTGCAACTCGCTCCTTCCAAATCTAGGAAGATTGGCACGAACTTCTCGCCAACATCTTTCAATATTTTGAGTATGGGCTCCACTTTCCTGATCTACGAAGGTGACACTACGGTTCACACTCAAATGAACAAAGCCCTCTTCCTGTAGGCAGTTATAGGCCTTCCAACAATCAGAAATTATCGTGGTTCCAGGCAAAATATTGTCTTTAATTGCTTTCAATAGAGTTTCCTTGGATCTATCTGGAACTGAACACACAAACATTTTTTTTGATTCCCTTTCGAAACCGCCGAACACCCAATTTTCGTTTACTCGTTGACCCCTGTTATATTTGCGTTTTACAATTCTTGCTTCGTCAATTTCTACAGTAATGCCAATCCCACCCACTTTCTCCTTTGTTTTGTGGCACCAATTTATACACACTTCCCTGCAAAATGATGCCCAGTCCACTGCAGTACGGCTACTAATCTCGAGCTCATCAATTAAAAAGGCCGTCCTTGGTGGTCGCAGAATTGACCAATATAAAACGAATTTGCAAATTTCCTCAATTGGCAATTTTGATTGAGAAAAAAAGGTGCATTTTCTAATAGATGCAGTAAAATTACATCTAGTTTTTATTTTTTTGCGATTACGGTGTACAGTGATTGTTTTCCCACATTTAAAATTAAGTCGGGAAGTCAATGTACACTGATTTCCACACTTTTCACAATTTTTAACACTACGTATAACTTCATGATTTCGCAGCCAATCCAATAACATATCCTTATCTCTAATGATGTCCAAAAATCCCGCCAAACCAATTACACAAGAATCACAAGACATTTTATAATTTTCAGTTTGAAATAGCTGGAACCAGGAATAAACGTTGGAACACAAATTGACAAACTGTGACAAACTGACAAATAACGACTTTATCCATAAATAAACCACTCTACTTTATCATAGAAGTGAGTCGTTCGCGAACGAGTCGGCTCAGTAAACCGGATCTTTAATCGTTAGTGACTCACTCGTTCGGGAACGGTGAGCCGGTTCACTCGTTCGCTAACGATGAGTCGGTTTAACTTGTTCGCAAAGGGAGTCGCTATATGCACAGCGACTAGTCGACAGGGGGCGTGGTCAACATATCCGAGCATACCCGAGCTGTTCCGAGTAAATTGTTTCCCACTGCCTGTGATGCAAAATCAGTGAAACGCGGTGGGCGGTGAAACGAAACGTCAGAAATCATCAGAAATGGCGTCTTTGAGTGCCGGTTTAGACCGTCTTTTAGAAGTTTCGTTAAGTAATTTCAAAAAGAATTCAGAGACGGGTGTTATCAGTGGTTACATTGACAATGAAGCAAATTATGAAAAAATTCTGTGTTCTGTGAACGCGTTGGGGCACTCTTTTTCAACGAGAGACAGTATGAAAAAGAAGTTGGGAGGTAAGTTCTAAACCTTAGGGCCTAGGTCTAGGGTAGGCCTTCCCATTTCTTCAGTTCATAAGCAGCTGCTGATATTTACGAGTTATTCGAAATTAACATTTCCAATCTTTCAGATGCAGTATACACGTTCTGCCCGCCTACAGTGGAGTTCTTTGGGATGCCATTTACATTCGGTATGAATGCGTACAGAGAGTGCGCCCAAGGCCCCCGACTACACCGCCCAAATAACAGCAAGGAGAGAGTTGAGTTGGTATGTTAATACACCCTAGAACCGCATCAGCTAGGCCTACTCCCCCTCGTCTTTCAATAGTAGCATTGACAGAGCACCGAGGACTTGGTGGTCCAAGATTAAGGTCTATAACCCCAAAATGATCACCGTATCGTCGGTGATGTGTTTAAAATAAAAATAAAAGCGATGGGCCCGGGCCTAGGTAAGCTAGGACTAAATTACACCAGGCGCCTTCCTAATATGGCAGTTGCAGCTCCGTCTCATTTAGATTATCGCGACAATCACACCAATCACAATTCATCTTTGTGTGTTAAAAAGTGTGCCGTGGCTCGTAACACATCCTCATGTCGTGTTAGTCTAAAGAAGATCGTGCTCAAAGTGCCAAATTAATTAAAGCACCTGCAGCTATATCTCATTTCACAATTTTAATTCATATCACACTGGATTATAACCACACTTGTAATTTTATACTAATGTCAACATTGCATAGGCCCTAACAACTTTTGTAAAAGTTAATCATCTGCGTCAAATAAGTTAACCATGGGCAATTTATTTGCCGCACAAATAATAGGCGTCTTATACGTATAAGCCTATTAGACCCTATACCTTGAATTGTTCTTTCAGACTGATCACCCAAACCATAAGAAGAAGAGGTTCCGGGTTTTGGACTCCAAGAAGCTTGGTTGTCCCGCAACGATGAGTGTGAAACAAGTAAAATATTTTCCAGAATTTCCTGTTCCACCTCAAATTGCAGAAAGAGCAAAAACGAAGGTATGATAGTTTCCTTTCTCTGCTTATCCCTACATGGGCAATCACTTTTTAACATTATTTTAATGTTTTCACTATAGTTAGATGCAGTGTTGTGTCAGATACTTTTTAAAAGTATCTAGATACAGATACAGATACTTGGCAAAATTTGTAGCTAGATACAGATACAAGATGCATTGTAAAATTGTATCTGTATCTAGATACATATACTTTTTTAAAAGAATCTCACAGATACTCAGATTCATTTCTTCTTTTTTGGGGGAAAACTTAAAAAAATATATATGTATTATCGAAAACAGCGATTACTTTAATTTCTTAAAGACGGTAGACGTAAACGCTTGTGATTATTTTACATATTTACACTTGCTTGTTTTATTCGTTGCCCAAAAAGATATTGGCAAATTGGCCTGCAAGCGGTGATAACATAAATGCATTAGGGGTCCTCGCGAGTACCCGGGTAGCATATTACTACCCGGGTACCCGACGCCCCTTGGATAAATAAAAAAATACGTGAACTATGTGCAACTTGATTAGGGTTCTGATGGAAAATTTTAAATAAAATGAAATTATTCATTAATTTTATTTTTTTATTTTTAAAATTCTTTTTTTTTATGTAGGGGGGTACCCGGGTACTCGGTTACTCGAGTCAGGACCCCTAAAATGTATGTATATAAACTGCTATAAAATATTATACACTAGATGGACAAAGGTACCCACTAGCTGAATCTGTGAGAAAACTTTAAAATTAACTAGAGAAAATCGGTAAAGAAGTTCACTTCAAAAATAAAGTATCTGAAAGTATCTGAGTATCTGAGGTATCAGATACTAGTAAAAATGTATCTAGATACAGATACAGTTATAGAAATATAGCTAGATACAGATACACAAAAATGTATCTAGATACTATACAACACTGGTTAGATGCAAGGTTATACAAATACCGTTTTGGACAACACACATTTTTTTAGAAGGAAATGTGGTGGGAACATGTGGGAATACGCAACTTCCCATCGCTTACTTAAACACATTTTCAACATTCTTATCTATTGAATTTTACTGTAAGGCCAATGGTAGATGCCAGTACAGTACCATGGCCGGAAATATGATTCCCAGGGCCTCAAAACTGCAAAATAGAAGGTGTGAAGCATACTTCCCTGTGCCCTTCAGGAAATCAGATATATTTTTGTTGAAAATATTATTTTATATTTTTTACTGCTACCAAACCAATAATTACTGTTATTGTAGGGTTCTGTTATTTTTATTTATAGTAAAACATTGTGGCTTGTTTTCAGATTCTGAAACAAGTGAAGACAGCCCTTCAATCCACCAGCCCACCTAAATGTGTGCTACGTTATTACGTCTCGGCAACCGGAGAAGCGAGCCACAACCACAGCAGAGACGCGGCCAAGATGACCCAACAAATTCATCCTGACCTGATACAGGAGATCAACAGGCTTGTTGAAGCTGGAGTTTCCTCAGTACGAGATGTGTCTCTATTGTTGGAGCAATTTATTAAACATCAATTTCAGGATGGGGCAGAACCTGATCGGCTCAATTCAGGGTTTATCTGTCATGTTTTTAAAGGGGTTTGTTCCCTCAATGTTTATATTTCCTTTGTGTGGTGTAATGTATTATTTTCCATTAATAAAATAATATCAAATATATATCAATGAATTGCCCAACTTCCTTCATTGCTCACTTATCCTTCAACATGCTATATGGCATCCAAATTCTCACATAGACTCCAAATAATCCTAGTTTTACTTTCCCATAGGTGTACTATTTTGTAATGTAAAAAGATTAGATAATTTGTGTATATATAGGCCTAGTACGAATCTGTACAAAAGTTGAACATAGGGCCTACCACAAGTCTTTTATTGTCCAAAAGCTAATTATATTTGCAGGAATTAGAATGTGGTTGCCATACCAAACAGTCTTTATTAAGGCTTTGGAATCGACTTTATGATATTGGCCCTATAGTAATGTAATCTAACCAAATGAAATCAAGGTGCAATAATCGTATGAAACGAAAGATGACAATTAGCTATCGGCTGCTCGGCAATATTCGGAAATGCTCGGCCGTGACGTCACAAAAAAATCTGAAGGGAGAACCAATTTCAAATAAAGCGCCGAAACACTTCACTTCGGGTATGCTCGGATATGTTGGCCACGCCCCCTGTCGACTAGTCGCTGTGCATATAGCGACTCCCGTTCGCGAATGGTGAGCCGGTTCACTCGTTCGCGAACGGTGAGCCGGAGCCGGTGACCAGTGTTGGCAAGTGTTGCATTTAGGCTACTCAGAACGAGAATCGGCGATGTAAAAATGTAAAGGTCGCCGATTAGGTTATTTCATTTTTTTTTAAATTTAAATGGAAAAATGTGAGGAATTTTTTGAAATGGAATTCCGTAGCCACCCCCCCCACCCCATGGATTTCAAAATTGTTGCGGGGAGTACGTATTTTGAAACATTTTTGTGCGGAATTATGTTTCACAGAAATTCTGTAACAACCCCCCCCCCCCATGGATTTCGAATAATGAAAGGGGGAATCAAGCTCACGTAGAATATTTGTGGGCAGAATTACTGCAACTGAAAAACGGCGACATTCGGCCAAGATCCGTTGGCAACACTGCCGGTGACCCGCTCAATCGAGCCGGTTCACTGAAGCGGATCTTTCAAGTGAACGGGAACTAGTGAACCGGCTCCCTCAACTGAGCCGCTTCGCCCATCTCTACTTTATCATAAATAAACCAATCACCGCTCAACTAAATGGACCGTTTTCTGAGTAATTCTAAAATATCCGCTAGATGGAAGGCGCCCCCCGTGTCATCGATCTATGCGGTTTATCTATGGACCACGGTTGCCAATTCGTGGCGAATTCCCCAAATTCGGGCAAATTCTAAGAATTTAAACCGATTGTGGAGAGAACCTTGTGGGTAAAATGCATGGATTTTACAATTTTACGAGAACTGTAGATTAAAAGAGCATTTCCTAACTATGCAACCCTATTGAAAAACAATATTTACAATTACAAGTGAGAATGTACTATGTTTTCGTTTTCATTCGCAGCAAAATTTCAAACTAATTTCTTATTTTTAAGCCAAAAGTGAAAACCCGGAAAAGACTAAATAATAAATTTTAATGTTAATTTCAATAGAATTTTTTCTCATTTTGGACTTCAAACATTTGGGCCCAATATTTTCGAGATATCAACATAAGTTTTAAGTATTCCTGCCATGTTTATTTATGATTCCAGCACTCACACAAGAAGACTTGCGTGATATGTATATATAATTAATATAAATATAATTCAAATATAAATTTAATATAAATATAATTCATAGTGCGGCACCTATAGCGGTGTAGTGGTGCGAGTTGATTCGAACGGCATTCTAGAAGTTTCAGCTTTTTCCAAACAAGCTTCTTGGATGTTCTTTTATTTTTTTTATTTTAGTTTGGCAATATTTACATAGCAACCAAAATGTTCCAGAAGCTTCTTCACCTTATAAAAGCGACAGCGTGAAGGAACTCGACAGTCAGTCGTTCAAAAATGTACAAGACTTCGCGAGTGACAACCCGCGCCCCTCCGCTGTGCGCGGAGCGATAACACCCGGCTTTTCAATCACGGACTCCATCGGGATAATCAACACAGCGCCCTGGCCCCGTCCATCGTCCCTGGCCAGCGCTACACCGGATCACAGCGCCCTGGTTCCAGCAAATCTGACCAGCGCAACATCCACGCATCTAGACCACGCGGCATCCTCGCCGGTCTATGCCATCTCCCGCACGACCGTAGACCAGGTCCACCGCACCTTTAAGCTACCCTGTTCAGCACTGGAGCACCCGGAAGACCCACGATCTTCACCAGTTCCTGACAGTCAACGAGTCCGGTCACCAGCAGCGGCGTCGACTCACTAACCCGCGCTTGACCAGCACTTCACCTCCTGCATCCGGAGTCTTCATCATCGGTCCTCAAGTCATTTCACATACGGCAACCTGACTCAAATAAAACACTGTGACCTTCACAACATCTTTCATTTCGTGCCTCCTCACCAGATCTCCAAAGCGGCAAAGACGTACGAAAACAAATAACACCTGAAAAATAGCTTAAGTTGCTATTTTTTCAAAAATAAAATAAATAACACGGGGAGGGAGGTAAGCAGAGAATTTCTGAGAATACTTTCAAAATTGTAAAAACGGCAACTTATTTTGAAATTTTTGAGGAACTGGTTCAATTTTTGTCAGAATTACTGTAGGCATCCCCCGAGGTTTTTATTGACAATCTATTTCACATACTAACGATTTCTAGTTTCGGGACTTCGAACTACCAGATGCGTTTTTTTGTTTGCTTATGCATGTAACTGACGTTCTTGGACATTTTCCATCTTTTTTTAAATTTTGTGCCAACTCCACGCCACTGGCAAAACCTCACTCCCCGCCACTGGACGATTCTATACCGGTTTTTGCCAAAATTGACTGAAATTTTTGACTCCGAAATGCCGGAGATACCGCGCCGTCCACATACCACGGCCGGTCGGACCATTTCGTAAATTTATCTATTCACCGAAATGTTTTTATATCTTGTACATCTCCGAAGCGGTGGTAAAATAAAAACTATTTGGGATACATTACCACTGGAGAGGTATTAAATCACCTTTATTGATAAAATTTCAATATTTCTGTAATAAAATTTACATATTTGCGTATCCAAAAATCCAGGAACCTCGCGGAGTGAAACAAAACTATTTTGGAGCGCTACCCTACGGGGTACCTCGGAAAAAATCCAATTTTTACATTTCTTACAAATTTATTCGACTGAGGATCAAATTTATTTTCAACTTTTACAAACATTTTTTCTTGTTTCTTGACTAACTAAAATCTAGTTGTCAAAATACACCTTTTACCATATGTCATAATATTAAACACTGTATATATTATACAGGTGAGACTGTATAATTATTGTGAAAAAGTAAATTCAAACGAATGTCTTCAGCAAGATCTGACAAAATGATTATGCAACATTTTTTGTCAGCTTATATAACCCATCTAGCGGGGACAAATTTCCCCACATTTTTTCGGCCTGCAGGCAAATGTCGCTATCGCATCGGCCGAATAAGATATAAATAACGAATTATAAGAAAATAAATCAGTTCATCTTTACCACTCAACAAGTCTTTTTACTTACCTCAAAAAGTGACTCCTGACCACCGGCTGCCACACCTCGCCCCCGCTCCAAACCTTCTAGTGCTTACCTCATCAATAACAGCCGGCCCTGTTAGGCGACCGCAAAGTGCCAGAAGCGAGCAGGGGCGAAGCACATCTAGTGCCCACCATCTACCGGGCGCTGGGTGCGGGAGGCAGAATTTTACTACTGTCATCATCATCATCATCGTAAAAGCAGATTTTCACCAACTACTATCATCATCATCGTAAAGGAGCATTCTCGTCGGTTGAAGACACGGTTTGGGACCAGTACCTAAATCTACTGTCTTGTGCGGATACATGTCCAGTACAATGCAGTTATAACGACTAATGATTATTTTTAGGGTATTTGATGAGAAAAGGAATGGAATACGACATTACAAAAATTAAGTACTAAGGCACTGTTGGTAGACGCGGTGCACTTTTTCGCTGCAGCAGCTGGTCCAGTTTCCTCACCAACTAGGATTCTTGCTGCAGAGTCGCTATCTTCTATCTTTGTGTCACCTGTTACTGTAGTTCATCACCTGTTTCTGTACTTCATTTTATTTAACTTTATTTTTGTAATATTTATATTTTTTGTAATATTTGTCATCATCTGTATAGCGCCCCTGAGGTGGTATCTCACAAAAGCGGCGCTATACAAATTTTCCAATAAATAAATAATAGCTTTGTTGAACCACCGGAACCGTACTAGCATAAATAAACCACTCTCCGTACTAGCAAATAAGTACAGTCCACTTGGAAGTAGGGAATTCAAATAATTCAATTTACTCATAATGGCAAGACCTTTATTTATAGAATGGCCGACTGTCCTTGGGCCGTGTTGAAGTTTATGTTTTCATTCGACGTGTCAAATCGCGGCGATAATGGGCAATCCTTAACTGCTGTGTTTCATTAAATATAACATTTCGGTGTTTTATAGCCGGCATGGACATCGACCAGGATACTTTCATTTATGGTTTGTGAATCATTTCGTTTCCTGTTAACTACGCACCGGTTTTCATTTTAAATTTAAGACTGAAATACTTGTAAATAGTGAGTAGCGTGTATTATTACGTTATTGTGATGCCAGTTAGAATAATATAGATAGCCCAGCGAGCTATTGCAGTGGCGAACTTGGTCAGGTAGTTTAATTATGAGCATGTGAGATTGTTTGGCAGCCGATAAGTCGATGACCCCCACCTGATCCTGACCAAAAATAATGGTCGTTTTTCCTGATAATATTATGCTCGCGTATAGCTTCTATCCCTTGTCACTCAATAATACATTATTATTAACTGTCCGCGTTTTCAATTAATGTAAATAAAAATGAAAATATAAAAGTTATTAACGTTTATTTAACGAAAACTATCATATACTTCTTTATACTCAAGTACAACAGTGACTTTAATAAATGAGGTTAGGAAGTTATAAGATTCTGAGCAGATTGCTATTGTCTCCTATCCATTTAAGTCCAAAAACCATCAAGAAATATCAAGCAAAACTGAGTTCTCCATCTTTTTACATCATTATTTATACATTAAATAATATGGTAAACTTTTACCTACGACTACAATTCTTAATACGCATTTAAAAAAAATAAACTTTTCATTCAACTTGATAACAATAAGAACCGACTATTTCAGATGTTGGAGAGGGAAACGTAAAGTCCTTTATGACAATTTGGAAGTTGACCCATGTTAGGTTGGCCGATCACGTAAAAGCCTTCTTATTGGATATGACAGTTTGGAAGTTGACCGACGTGAAGTTGGCCGATAGATAGGTACTGCCAACCTAAAAAAGAAAACATGAAATCACAACGAGGAGCTATAAACGCAGAGCCACTGTTCCGACATTAGGAACGAATCTAAACAGAATTAATAATAATGGATTGTAAAATTAGCAAACAAACCTTTAATTAAAATCTAAAATTAATTAATAAAATGGATTGTAAAATTATTGTTAATTAGAATCTAAAATTAATTATTAATAATGGACTGTAAAATTACCTTCAATTAGAATCACTCTCAAAATTATGTATTTACATTACATTAGGTTTACATATAAATAACTAGCTGTACCCCGCTACGCGTTGCTGTGGCTCAGTCTGTCTGTGCAGATAGAGAAACAATATTAACTTTCGGAAAGCGCTCTGTTACAGGATAACATCTTATATATTATAAAATGCATTCCAAATGGTTGAGTTAAATTCTAATTGATTTTTAATCTTAACACTTTTCTGGTGGGTATTTTTTGCGCTGGCGCTATGCTGTCTCCGGGCGAAAATAAAAGTAAAAATTTCTACGTACTAACTCCGCATACCCAAGCTATAACAGTACTAAACGAAAAGCTAATATTATTTGAAATGCTACTCAATTAACGTTGTAATATGTTTATTACGGTTCGCCTATTGGTATTTGCCCATACTTGTTTTCTTTAAATACATCTCTCGCTCGCTAGAAGTGACCTGCTCTCATGTGACAAATGTCAACTGTGGAAAGTTTGGACTGTGCGCCGGTGTCGAAGGGATCAATGACGATAGTTCCTCGGAACATCTTCCATTGAAATATCTGTATAACAAGGATAACATTCCCACCCAACACCTCTACTTTAAAGATTGCAATCCGTTTGTTAAGATCAGAGAATCCATCAATCGGACCACCCGTTCGGCACAGAGCCAAATGTTTTCATTTTTTTAAATTCAAACATGGGGGGCACTTGTGATTTGTAAAGGGTTGGCCTTAGGCCCTGTACAGTCCTGTCGGCCCAGCTTCTGAGAGGCTAACTTGACTCTGGCTTCGATGGACACCCCGTGCCTGGGCTGGTCACGAGTTACACCAAACGTACTAATGGAAGGCTTGTTGGGAAAATTGCTTCCGTTGGAAGAATAATACCCACTGTGCAATAATCCCTCGTATATATATTTTTCCTTAGTAATTAGTATTAGAGCATTATATTTACCGGTCAATGGCTGAGTTGGCATTGCGTCTGGGTCCCATCCAGGTGTCGGAACTTCAATTTGTCGTCTGGCTAAGTCCTTCATTTTGACACAGGCAAAATTTTCCACCTAGTGTGGTGGTAGTAGGAGCTTTTAAAATAATGTAAGATTTCGATGTTCGATGATGTTCATGTTCATCTTTATTTTTATTTTAAAAAAAAATGTACAAGCTCACCCAATACAAGTTGTGCGCGAAGAGTTCTTCGAATGCATGGATTCATTAGAATCATCAAAATATTAAAAAAATAAAAATAAACCCGTAAATAACTAATTAAAATGTGTGAACAGCGCTATTAGATAATCCCAATCCTAATTGGATGGTACCGAAACTTATTTCGTATATTACTGCTGAAAATTTTCATAATGTCATCAAATTTCGGAGAAATACTTGTATATGTATGCGTGAGTACCACCAAAAGTTGATAGATTGCATTGTCATCGACAAAAAGTCTATCTGCCGAGCTTCAGCTTGATTGGATGTCGGAAAGTGGGTTAATTTTCACTTCCAAGATTCCATTTCATTCATTCATTCATTCAAATAGATGTATTTAAAACTAAATCATCTTTTTGGTACTGAAACCATTAGATTATCAAGCAATTAACGTTTTGTCCATTGCTGAATAACAACTGTTAGGTCAGTGTTTCCCTAATAATAATATTTTCTTTAATGTCACAAAGGCTTAACAGGTAAAACGCCCTTGTGTTTCTAATTTTATATTTTCATTTGTATCTCTTAAATGGCTGTATGTATGAAATAGAGCTTCGTGTCACTAATAAATATGATTATGGCATTAACTCATAACAACAGTTTTCGTAGTTAGGCCCCCGTGATACTAAGCCCCGTATTATTAATTATTTTTATATTTTCATACCTCATTTCGTACTAGGGTCTCTGCGTTTATAGCCCCTGATTATGTGACTTCATATTTTCTTTTTTAGGTTGGCTGTTGGCCAACTGGGCCAACCTCACATCATTTGAATATTTAGGAAATTATTATTAAACCCCATTATTTTTTCTCTCGGACAACAGAAATAGTCGTTTTCTTATTGCCATTGAGGCCATTCCCACATGGAGCAACTTTCAAGCGTAACGAGTGTTGTGCGCGTAGCATATGCGTCACTCGTGAGTATCTGCCATACTATTTTGCTAGTGTTCGTAAACGACGCGTCGACTACGGGTTTGACCTCAGTTGCACGCTACTGATAGTGATGGTAGCGCGCTACGTGAGTTGCATTTGCATCTACTACTCGTTTGACAGAAATGACGTCCAAATTTGATTTGAATGTTTAATTTATTCTGGAGGTGGGAAAATATCCATGATTATATAACTATAATTTACCGGAATACGTTAGAAAGGATTTAGCGCAGAAAGCATGGATCTTGGTTGGAAATAAAAGTCAATTTGACATCATTCTCATTTAGTTTCTTGGTGGCGACGAATGCAGTTAACATTTATTTCGTTGTGTGAGTGAACCCATAATCTTGTTTTAGATTGTTTTTTATGGTTGTAAATATAAAGAAGAACAATATTATTGTGTTCATCGCTAGCGTCACTTTATATCGTGTTAATTTAATTAAGTTCGGTCTAATTCGGTTAGCGCCGAGTACGGAAACCAGCTTTAAAGAGTAACATATCGGTAGGCTACTTGTGGTTGCGTCACAGTCTCGTAGCTTGTAAGTATCTCTGTATACAAAGGGTTTAAGTTACATCAAAGGTTTGTTTTTAAAAAAAAATCGTATTAATAACTTGTAGGTAAAAGTTTACTACCGAAATAAAAAGTTTTCTTTCATTCGTCCTGTCAGCAAAAATGCAAACAATAAATACAACCACACTGGTATTGTAAACACGAAATCAGAAATAATTTTATATATTTTTTTATCACTGTTCCAGATGGCTCCGATGACCTGTTGTCATGCCTGTCCCGAGAGCTGCTGCTGCCCTCGGTGCTGGAGGGAGACGCTTCGGCAGGGGAGATCCTGGCGCAGGCAGCGCTGCAGATGGACCAGCACACGCACAATGTGTCAGACAGCTCATCGGCGCATAATAGCGACGATGAATCTAAAAGGTACGGTCTTTTTTCATACTAAATTATATCAATCAGCTTTTGTTAATTCGTAGTTCAATTAGGTAATAAATTACATTTGAAATATCGTGATCATCTTGCTAGTGTAATTTTTTAAAGCCCACCTCCTCACAGGTTAAAAAACGACTTTGCAGCGATGAATGGCCGACAGTCCAGGATCATTGTTTCACACAGAAAAAGAGAAAAGGGTTCAAAACATAAATAAACAAGTATCAGAAATTTTGTTAAGTGATTATACATAATTGAAAAAGGTTGATAGGAAAACACGTATACACTGCTATTTTGTGACATGCGTCAAAAGTTAGTTGTTAAACTGTCATCAAGCGACGTTAAAAGTGTCAACGGTTAACGCAGTATCATTAAACTTTGATTGGCACGTTCTGATAAGTAGAAGTTCTCTCTTTTGGAACATAAAATAGTTTGTGAGATTTTTACAAGTATATTTGTTAAAGACAATTAATAGTTATAATGATGTTGGTTGTTCCAGCTACCAGTACTGCAGCAGTGCGATGCTATCCAGCTCTCCTAGTAGTAGCTCCAGTGAGGGTCTTTCGGACTTTGGACAAAATGGCTTCGAGGAGATAAACATGACGGGAAATTCTGAATGGGGTATGATTATTTTATTTAAATTAACTTATTGAATTAAATGAGCACACTTTATCGCTCCAAAGAAATGATTTTGATTTAAACCGCTATACCTTTGAAAATAATGTGAATGTTTTAACGAGGTTTGTATTTAGTAGTTCTCACTATATCCCAGCATAAAAAGCATTGACTGAAATTAAAGCGTACTTTGTAATGTAACTCAATAAACTGAAAGCAAATTCAGTGTTGGATCATTATGGGGTAATGTTTTAAGTGTAAATATTTACGTAAGTCTAAATAGCTATCATGCAGGGGTAGGCAGAGGATGGACTGCCACACAACTCTGCTTTGGCTAATAAACCTGGTGTTTTGTTTGCAGATAACATCTATACAGACTTTGGGGTGCGGCGTAACGGATACGGCGCAATGGAGGAAGCTCCCGCCACTCTGCCACACCAAATATTCTCACACCAACACCAGAACATCAAACTCGAGGTTGCTTAGCTCTCATTATACTAATTCTTATTAATGCGACGGCCTATGTATGGTTAAACCGGCCTTGAAAGGCCGATTTATCCATACCATGCTGAATCTAACAAGTAAGATGGATTATAATACTAAGTATCCCATTCTCTTGCAGGATATGGGATGCACTATAAAGGAGGAGTTGAAGATGGAACCGTCATCTGAACGAACTTGTCCTTCTCCCCAAAAGATACAAGGTAACGCTACAGTCATTATTTTATGCATTCTCCAAGCTTTTAATATAATACCTTCATAAAAAAACAAAAAAGGTAGCTATGTGAAGTTATATTCAATAAGAAGTATTAATTAATAATTGTTATCTCTTCTTGAAAACATACATGGTTATTTCATTATCCGGACCGTGTTAAATCCCGAATAGTCGGAATAATGGAGGTTCTACTGTATTTAATAATTGAACACAACGTTCAGCAACGACCGATAGGCGATTACTATAGTCGTGTTGCATCTGCTTCCATGACAAAGTAGAACACCGAAGAAAAGTGATGATAAGTAATAATTCAATCTGACCTAAGCTATTATTTTATAATATTCTGTTTTCTCTGGTTACCGTTACATGTACACATGTAATGTTTTGCGCTGTTTTATTTGGGAAGCGGGTTTGGGTACAGCTGCGCCGGGATCCATTTATTGGATAACCAACACCTCTGCCGTAAATCACCCTAAGTGGTTCGCTACATTTGGTGATTTAGCAGGGGTTCAGGGGCACCAGCCTGCGTGGCGTGCCAGATAGGAAGAGGCTGGTTTTGGGAGACCCTTTGATCTTTCTCGACCCATTGCCTTGTGCCGCAGAGGGAGGGATATATTCATATGTCTGTCACTCCTGGACACAGTGATCCCTAGATTCCTACCCAACCCTCATTCCTTTTACCTTCCCAGAACTTCCTTTCCTTAAAAAAGACCCTTCACACAGCATCCCCAAAGATGACAAAGGCCCTGAGGGAAATTATTTTCCATTTTGTATTACTCCTCTCTTCACCTCCAACCATGTTTATTTGGTCTACATTAGGTTAGTTGTCATCTTGCCGTGCGGTGTACACTATTACCCTAAATGCCATTTCATATCAGTATATAATTAGTATAATTTTTTTGATTATTTTTTCGCCTATTGGGCATATTAAATTTCATCATTCATTCTTTAATCCCTAGAGTCATTTTAGGAGATTAAATAGTATTAGAAAGACAGAACACCACGTTTCGTGTTTTCATTTAAAAGTTTACAATAGAAAAAATTAAAAATTTTAAATAATTCTATGAAAAAACAGCCTTTGAAAAATGTCTAAAATATTTTTGTATAATGAAGTGACAATAATTTTCATACCTATATCTTTTTCTAATTAAATATGTTTTTTAGGATTCATAATTAGTTGTCTTAATTACAGTTTAGACGATAAAAACCATTGTAAAAGCTTTATCTACGTTTGCGTTCAAAATTTTAATATTTTATGTATGTATATTTGTAATACTAAAATCTGAAAGAGTCTCTCATCTGCTTCCAAAACAGCGATTCTATTTCAGATTGAATGTCAAGCGAGAATATTTGATGACTTGATATTATTTTGTTGAGGCCCATTCTATAAAGTGCCTCTTCTACTCATAAGGTGTGCGCGTATACTCAGGACTGCCGCAGTTTAAAATGGAGCGCGAGAGTAGCGCCGGTCGCGACACGGACTCCTCCAACCTGGAGCGGAACCAGCTGCTGAAGTTGACCAACGGAACCATACGGAACGGACGCCTCTTCCTGACGGACGTGGCCGCCAAGATCCTGCCCGAGACGCCGCCAATATCCCCCCCGTCCGCCCTCAGCCCCCCCGCCTCACCCCCCGCACACCTTAAGCTGGAGCAGACCAACGGCGTCAAGGTTTGTATAATTTTTATTAAATTTGTTCTCCAGTCCTAAAATCCAACCATAGATTTTAAACTTAGCTACTGCTGTCTTTGTTGTGTTAATGTTGTATTTTGCGGCCGGCTGATAAGCGTGTGACATAACAGAACATACAACTGGCTGACTGGCGCAGCAGTACTGCAGCACTGCCATTCAAATTACCAACTATACTGAATTGTGTCTCGTGTGATGTCTCGAGACACAATTTACCTTAGTTCAGTTTGAATGTTCATAACTTCGTTAGTTTTGGAGATATCTAAAAACTAATTTTGCTGTCGTCATTTAAATATTTTCATCAAAATGTAAACAATCAGGAGACAACCTCATTTAGAATAACTTTCTTAATAAATTGCCAACTTTGGGGAATTTATATTATGACAGGGAATGTTCCCGGGTGCAGTGTTTGTAATATTGTGTCCGTGCGTGTAAAATTGCATTTTCCCAAGCTAAAACATTATTATTAATCTGGAGTGACCTTACAGATAATAATGTTTCTGTATGTGTTTGTACATAATAAGATAAAGCCTAGAAAGTAATATTTGTACTACGCCCTTGAGGTGATTTTTCACAAAAACGGATCTGTACAAATGATCCAACTATTATTATTAAGGTGTCAGTCCTGCCCACCGTCCGCCTGCAGAACGGAGGCTTTGTCAAGAAGTTGAAGTTTCAACCGAAGCCGTATTCCAAACAACCGAGTCAGCCCGTTCAGAATGGAGAGAATAAGAAGACCATATTATTGAGCGCTCAGGATTTTGCAGCGCTGTCTAAAAAGGTAATTAAAAAATATATCATTAAACATTCTTTAACGAAATAGAACACTGAAAAAGAGTGTTGAAAACTAATCTAACCTTACCTATTATTTTTGTCATATTCTATTGTAATTGTTCTGTTATATCTGGTTACCATATTCACCTTTTAGTAATTAAGGCGAAGCACTACGTAGTCATGCAAAATCAAATTTTAGTTTGAATATTTGATTGCTTACAAATATTTTAAATGCTTTAATTAAATACTGTGAGTAAAACACATCTTGGCCCTTGGAATAATTTTATTAGCTAAGGACGAAATAAAGTTTCAGGCCTATAAAAACTCCTTTAAAGTTCAAAATCTCCTACTTATGAAATCATTTTCTGTTATGGTTGTACCCCGCCACTCGTTGCTGTGGCTCAGTCTGTCTGTGCAGATAGAGAAACGTTAGCCCGTGTTGCTTTTACGTCCAACAGATAGCGCTCAAAATGTTTTTACCTGTTACATGTGACATCTATATAATATAGGCATATAAAACAAATGTGTATTTGAATGCAACGTTGTGTCAAAATTTCAAAGCAATCGGTAAAAAATCTCAAAGCAATCGGTAAAAAATCGGTGAAGAACTTTCGGAGATTAAAGATTTTTAGTAAACAAACATTTACATTTTTATTTATATAGATGTGCCAAATTAAGTTCTTTAGAAAATGATCATAAAAAATTTCAATATTAGTGCTGGAACCTTGCGAAATAAAATAAAACCCTTTTTGGTGATGTTTTTTTCTTGCGTAAATCAAAATGGGCGGCTGGTGTTAGTCGGGAATTTAAACCTTATCACCATCTATATAAGGAGTGTTATTGTTAACAGCCTGATTCCAAATGTTACACAATGTGGTTATCGTTATAATTTAGACAAGTCAGGGAAACATGGAAATCAAATCCTCTCTTGGCTCAATCTATCTGCGTTTGTGTTAGATGTCCAGCACGGGGCAGCTTGTGAAGACCACAATAGTGACGCAGGGCCCCGGGAAGGCCCCCGCGCGTCTCACGGACTCCGCCATCACAATCCTGCCCGTAGTCAGCACCGAAAACACCGCGCCCGTCACGCAGGTAACTACAGCGCAAGTAACTAGTACCACAGTCACTGGGAACATAGAACAAACACAAACATGAATAGGACTGAATCAAAATATATTAGCCAGCTAGATGCCATCAACTTTCAACATTTACATCAATAATTGAATTATATTACAACCTTCATGCTAATATTATTCATCGCAACGTGATTCATCCAACTGACTATCTACCTATTGTTTTTAGCAGTCTTGGCGCCAAATATATTAAAAATGATAACAATTTATACTTTGTAAATTACATTATGTGTGATGATTCATAATGTACTAACATGCCTTCCTTCTAGACATCTGTGGATTTTCGTATATGATACCGCCGATAAGTATCCTCAAGCGATTCAGCTGGTGGCAAGTAAAGTAGCTGTTTGATTCCTTGCTCGTTGGATCTTTGCCTGTTAACTGTCGTTTTTGCAGTTGGGGTAACCCGACAACTCAGGAAAGTGCGAAATCCTGAGTTGTCATGGAACTAGCAGTTGGATGTTCCTAGCATTGGGATTCACTTCATGTCAGTGCTGTACAGAAGAGAACTGTCGGTACATAGCATCGTATTACCTACACCTTTCCTTTTGATCTCCTTTATGAATATTATTGTTGCCCGCCGACCCGATCCCTACCTTTCCTATGCCGATCTTACCTGTGTTTGATTACGGAGCCCCCTTTTTCGACCGTGTCGAAACTCAAAAGCCATTGTGAGCTCGCGCATTTTGGTGAAAATTAGTGTGTTGTGTATGAACCAGCGCATAAGATAGAAAATGCGGAAGAATAGAAAAAAAGGTAAGTCGGCATATCCGAAGTCTCCATTCCTATTGCGTTCCACGGTGCGACGGTGCTTTTCCATCCCCAACAAGACCATTCTGAAGAATCTAGTTAATTTTTTAAATTTATTTAATTATTTGGATATTACATTTAATTATAATAATGACGTATTGCCCATCTCACTAGGTGTGAAACGCCCGTGTTGAGATGGCAATTTACAGAGTGGTCGTTAACTAGGTTTTTGTTTACACAATTTTATGAAAATTCTAGATAAAATGAAATCAGTATTTTATTTTAACCTATTTCATTTTTAAATTATACAATTCAAGAATGAATGTAGAACATTATTATTATAATGAACATAGTTTTTTTTTTTCAATTCCTTAGATTATTTCCCCACCGATAGTCCTGAAAAAGCGTGAAATGCTGCAACCCATTGCTGCACAGAACCTTCAGGATGAAGATGAGGGAAGTGGCTATCCAAATCTCGGCAGACTTACGCCCGACATGGCAATAAAGGCGCTGAAGAAGCAGCAGAGGATGATTAAGAATAGGTAACTAAATTTATATAGGCGTCCTTTTCCTGCGCTATTTCCGTGGTCCATAGCGGGAAAAAATGGAAAAATTATAATATTATATAAGTTAATTAAAAAAAAATAGAATACGCAATAGTAAAAAGAAATAAATAAGAAACAAAAATAAAAAAACCTATTATGCAGTGATCTCGTTAAAATATGCATTGCTTAAATGTTTAGTCAGTAAAGATTTATGTTTCAATAGAAGCATATAAAAAACATCAGCTAACATAGTGGTGGGTAATCTATTTATAACAGAATTGTAGCCTGAAACCGTAGCATAATTGTTACAATAATACATACCTTGATACAACGGTAGTATCATGAAAGTGAATAAACAATAATATATCAGGGCTATCCAAATGATAATTTGCAATTTTAAGATCAAAAAAATTTCTTTTGTCTTTAACTTCAATAATTTCACTGAATGTAATAAAAACTCTTAATCTATTGATTCTAAAGGAATTCCAAGTCTAAAATGAATATTCCTAATAATGACTAATAACCAATTTAACCTACTGATAATGCTATGGATCGCCACACAACACACTGTCTAACGACAATTATCAAATATGTTCCATAGAGAATCTGCATGTCTCTCTCGCAAAAAGAAGAAAGAATACGTCACATCCCTGGAGGGACGTCTCGCCGTAGCTGAGGCAGAGATCAACCGTCTGCGCAAAGAAAATGCGGCGCTGCGCTCTCGTCTTCTTCCCCCAACAAACAACAACAACAACACCGCCAGCAATGCTAATGGGATCTGCGTCAACGGCAATGGCGGCCACACCAACCCTGCCAAGTATGCGGCGCCCATGATTAAGGCGGCCGCTGGACTGCTGGGAGGGACGTTGCACAAGAAGAATGTGGCGCTATTGTTTGCCATGATGTTCATGGTTTCATTGAATATCGGAGGATTTGGGTGAGTTCATTATATTATGCCACACAAGTAAGTGAAACTATAGAAACTGGCTGCAGGAAATGGAAGAGAGAAAGAATATTGGAAAGTACCCTATTATTAGATCTGGTTAACGCACTTTGCCTGGGAAGGGTAGTTCTATCTTTTACGCCGGTCCAGCTTGGATGGCGGAAAAGGCATTGCTGTCCGATAATTTTACATAAATTTATTATACCAATCTCTTTGTAAGGATCTCAACTATATGTATATGTATTAAATCCTTTTCTTTTGTATGGAAGAACATTTTATCAAAAGTAAACTATATTTAAACGGGTAATACATCCTTTCACTTATTACACCGGAAATGCCGAGGTTTTTTTTTTTTTTTTGTAAAAAAAAAAAAAAAATAAAAAATTCCAAATAAAACATTACTAAATGGCCCAACACTGATGTTCAACTTCAGATTATGGAGTCGTATTACAAAAGTAGGCTTAATTTCATACAACAATTTTATAGTTGGGGTGTGGTGAGTACTATGTAAAAAAAATCATTAAAATATATGTATTATAGCTGTTATAATACTGTTATTTAGCTGTTTAAAAACTAAATCCATTTTCTTGAATAGGACCCTTGTTTTCGCCCGTATAAAGTATTTTTTTTTATTAACAATGTAAAATTTTTTACAGGTTTTTTTTCGATGTCTGTCTCACTAGGATAAACCTGTGTCGAGACAGACGTATTGAGTACATAAATTAATGTTTACATATTATTTGATACATATAATATTTGATAACATTAAATGACAATGTGAAAATGATAAAAAATAATAAATAATAATAATAAATTGGTTAATCAGCATCTAGTACATACTTATGAGGTCATTTTTATAAAATTTTTGATCTTGGATCTGTCTTGGCTGATGATCCAAGACTTGGTTCATAGGGAGAATCAACAATCACAGCATACTACTTGCTATAAATTACAATTTTTATCTTATTCTATTAACAATGTTGATACGGGGATGGTCAGACAATTGCTAGTTTACTGCTATCTCTCATGTTATACATTATTATTTCTTGGACAGAGTTCCTTCAGTGGCGTTCATCATTGTTGTCAGGGCATTACAATAACAGTCACTTATCTTATCTTTCAATGGCTATACCAAATGACTCTAAAAACTAAAAGTAAAATCACCAGTTGATGTAAGTAAGTATATTGTGTATATAATATTCCAGGACCTACTGGTTACGAGGAGAGACAGCGGGACTGCACACCCGCCTGGCACCCGCCCCCCGCCACACACGCGCCCTGCTCTGGTCCCCAGGGAACCCCCAGGAAGATGGCGAAGGGGATACTTCCTACTACGACACCAGTAAGCCAGTACCCACTTACAGCACTACATCCTCTTTAACCCTTTCGAAACCGTACTTCATTTTGAAAATAAATGTAAGGAGACGAATGAAAGAGGTTGTGAGGTCACAGCGTTTATTAAGTTAGTGTAGTAGTGAGATGACTCTGGACCGTTGCTCACGTAGTTGGTGGATGCAGTCAACGGTGTATTTCCCAGGCCGAAGATCGACACCGCGTCGGTGGATGTAGTCAGCAGAGATGAGTGGTGGTGGAGTGGTCGAAGAGAAGAAGTCGGTGGCTCGACACCGCGTTGGTGGAGACCGGACTTGTAGATGGTGTTTAGCACTGGGGAAGACGTTGAGTCTTCCTGGTACACCAGTGTGAAGTAAAAGAGCCGAAGATCTTGATGGCAGCGCGAATGCGCTTGCTGCGCGGGAGATGCAGGCTGGCGAAGATGTCGCAGGGCCAAGGCGCAGACTATCGAAGATGGCCTGCGCCCCCCCAGGTCCCCTAGGGCACAGGCCAGGGAAAATATCGTAGCCTCTCTTTTACGTTCGTGCAACGCCGGGCGTAGCAGGTCCTTGGCCCATCGCACCACGGTGAGGTGGGAGTGGGGCGCGGTGCGGGGGTCGGTTAAAGTGGCCGCCCGAATTTAGTCAGCGGTGAGCGCTCATACTGGGTACTCACTTGTAAGACTCTGTATCTGCTAATTACTGACTGACTTAGGTACCTTGAGGAAGCCGCTTATATAGGGCAAATACGTTTGAGAACACACCAGCAAATCGCGAGTAGGTAGATGCGCCGTACATTCAATGTTTCACTAGTAGGTTCTAATCCGATGCAGGGTTGCATGTATCAATGTTCCTGAACCTTCTAGTAGCTACCGCTACAAATGTTTTTCAGAATTTATTCCTCCTTATCTAGTAGAATAAATCAAAATTGGTTGTTTTCATTTTCAAATTGCTGGCAATTCTGTCATAATGCACTATTTTTATCATTGGATTCGTACAGGCGGTAGACATGTTTATAATTTCACAGGCTAAATACATAGATTATATTATAGAAAAAACACGAAACCAATCAAGCGATTTTATTTTCATGCGTTTGTGAGATTTTCAAATATTGTCAGGTTATACGTAACCCGGGAATGTTTGTCTTTCTTAAAAACAAAAAGAAGATAAATGGAAAGTTATACAAAGGAGTTTGATAAGCGTTTTATGGTAATATAATAACGTAGGGCATGTTCAGTTCAATTCGGTGCTGATAAATCTTCATTATTCAAATATAATTTTTACATTTTCGTTCAAAAAAACAATAATATTAGTAGACAGGTTAAGTCTTAAATTCCATCAAATGTTTATTACCATTGGCAGTTTTAATTCACGTCTGAAAGGTTAAGACTCCAACTGCGAACCTGTCCTCTCTATAGTACTATTTCCACCACCCCTGGCTGGTCTCACCATATATATTTTGGCAGGTGGCGAATACTCCGGCAACGCCACCCATCCGGTGTGTCCGCCGGTGAGCGCGGTGAATAGCAGCGAGAGTGCTCGCCTGGCCGGAGAGCTGCAGCGCTGGCTCAACGGGGAGGCGGCCTACGCCAACTTGTCGCTGCAGGGACTTCCGCTGCCCGCTGGTCCTACAGATCACACAGGTACACACGAAGTTGTGTGGCAGTCCATCCTCCCTGCCCACTTCTCGTGACACTTGACATGTCTCAGGACAAACCTTTGTGTTTTCTAAAATTTGATGTAATATATTATGTATTATTTACAGAACCGGAGAATGTAACCGAGAAGCCGATAAAGAAATTACAAAGTCCACAAGATCCTCTAGTACCAGCCGTCCAATCGGAAAAGGAGGCCAACACGTCACACGGTAATTAAATATACATTCATTTATAGCTTTCATTTTTGCTACTTGACAAATCAATCGTTTGCCCATAGCGTATCCTAAGATACTTTGGACGAGAACACAAACCCGTAGAAACTGACGGTCACTGGCAAAGTGTTTGGCAGGAGAATCACCTACATCTGGAACTTCGGTGTCCTTGGCTCTCTACGCCGTGCAGGACCGCGAGGACACCCTCCGTGGTCTCCAAATCCAGGCATGCTCAAGAAAATTTCATTTGATTAATTTGTGTTACTTCACAATTTGTTAATTTGAAATAATATGCAGGGTGTCTGGTGTAAAGCGTACAAACTGCGGAAGGTGATGAAAAATATAAATAACTTTTTCGAAATTTTTAAGGTAGTTTTCAAGTACAAAGTTGAATTGATTGTTGGAAAAAATAATAATCTTCTAGGGAAAAATATATTTGTATTGGAAAAAAAAAACGATGTAATTTCGAAAAAGTTATTTATATTTTTTACTTCTACCATCATGTAAAATCACTTTTTTGTGCACTTTACCCCGGACACCATGTATGGTATATTTGCTGCACGTTCCAGAGTGAAAGATACTTCCAGTGTCGCTCTGGTGACCACCATTCAGAATTAAAAACTTGCTTGAAATGGCTTTATCTGAATACAACACTTACCCACCTTCCTCTACCCATCTCCTTCCCCTCCCCTCTACCTTCAGTCTCATAACATACCCCGACTGGGGTTACCATGGTCTCCATAGCTCCATATGGTTGGGAGCAGTTGGAACCCATTCGCAGTCCAACAGGGAAATTGGAGTGGGAGTCATTATCCTCAGCAATGAGGAAAAAATACCTTGCTTTAATTTCTGCCACTATTAAATTTGCAATCATCTTGAGTCACTTGATTATTTGACAATTCCAGAAGGTCCCAAGCTTTTGGAGCAGCAGAGACAGCATGCGGCTCTGCAGCCCTCGGTGCGCCGTCCCGACACGTACTACCTGGTGGCGCTAGGCGGCAGTCGGCTGCTGCTGCCCCCCGTCACCAACAACCTCACGCACCCGCCCAAGGTGGCCCTGCTGCTGCCACATCCCCACTACAACGGTGAGTCACGGCACATGGATAGTAAGATAAACATGAGAGATGGCACAATGTCTGAATACTTTTTTTTTTTTTTTTACAGTAATACCGCACAAGAGTCCCAACTGCTCCCGTCTGGAGCCAGTGAGACTATGGCATCCCCAATTGGGGTATGTTGTGAGGCTGAGGGTATATTGGGGAGGGGAGGGAGATGGGGAAGAGGAAGGTGGGGAAGTACCTGGCTATTCAGATCTGGTCACCAAACACGGCTAAAGCCATTTCAAGCAACGTTCCAATTCTGAATGGTGGTCTTACACCAGGGCGATACTGAGAGTATCTTCCACTCTGGAACGTGCCGCAAATATACTATATATTATTTTTAATTAATTAATTGTGAAATAACACAAATTAATCAAATAAAATTTATTTGCGCACGCCGGGTTCGAACCCGCGACCTTCGGATCTGTAGTCAAAAGCGTATACCACTAGACCACGCCGGCCGTCAACTACTTACTGTAATGATTTAATTATTAATTAAATCATATTTTAATTCTACTATTTGGCATTTCTTCTGTCTGTATGTTCTATTTCCGTTTTAGAATATTTGCTGAATCAACTTTGACTACGGTTCAGTAAAGATTCTTTTTTTCAAATGTGAAATGTTAATTTGAACTTTCTTATTCGCAATAATTTTTCAATATTAAACCTACCATAGAATAAAGAAAAACACAAGAAATGTTGTGTGGGCGAGTTTCGTGATCGAAATATTTCCCTAATCGAGCCTTAAATTTCAACTATGAAACTGTGTTTACGAAATTCAAATGGTATGGAAATCTACGAGTGAGACAGAGTGCTGGGTTATTGGGTTAAACGGAATGTTTTTTCCATTCAAATTCGTATGGAAGCACATCTAGTTTTCTTCTTTATTTTATAGTACAACATACTTACCCGCCTAAAGAATGTTTGAAAAAAGAATTGTCATTGAAATGGTGCCTTTTTTGAACGTCAAACAAATGTTACATAAAATATAATATATTTAATTTTGAAATATTTTGTGTTTGTATGTAGAATTACTTTATGTTTGCTTCACTCAAATGTAAATTGTTAACCTCGATACAGGCTCAGTCCTAGTGAGGTTGATTTTTATGTGAAAAAAAAAGTGTTTTATGTATAGTGAGATGCAATAAATAAATAAATATAATATTTATGGTTTACAATTAAGTAGGTAAGTATTTAAGTACTTACTTACAAATTTTACGATTTCAGAGAAAACTTTCTTTTAAGAGAAAATTTGATGTATCTTTCCTTTAGAATCAATGTCGGAGGAATACGTGACTCTCCTGCAGGTGGACTGCGCAGTCCTGGACACCACCCTGCTCCGGCTGAAGGCAGACTCCCTTCCTCATTATCTTATGGTGAGAAAACTCCTTATTTACTTTTCCCATTGATTCCTTAAAGAACCTGCCTCCTCCAAACGTCGTTTTACAACCCCCAAACTGGACAACTTACGGAAGTCAACATTTCCTTTCTTTTCAGAGTGAAGGATTTCCGTTTGAGACAAAACCGCACAAAGGAGCCAAGAAAGACACAAAAGACATTTTCCCGAGTAAACTCAACAACGGAATAGTAGAGAAAAGATCTATGGAAAATGCAAGCCTCCTCCATTCTAACAGCGTCTTCTCTACCAACCCGGCCATACCCAATTCCAAATGGCGCAGAATGCAAAGGATACCGACCAAAGAATACAAGCTTGATTCTCTCATAAATGTTAATAATTTAACAACTGGTAGTACTGAGAATATTTCAAATCATTCCGTTTCAAAGCGCAGTGTCGCTGGTGTGGAAAATGATTTTTCATTTTTTTATAAAATGGTCAAAGGTAGTTCAAGACGCGGCCGCCAGCTGGTGGGTAAGAACCAATTTGCAAACATTCCTGGTTTCAGGCAGTGGAGGGGCAATTCTTCCATGACTGGAGACAAAAACCCCTCTATTATTAAAACTGATAAGGAATTATCAGTGCAGAAGCAGGATAAGGAATTATTAACCCTTTTCCGGAGAAGAAAGAGATTTTCACCAGGTCAAAAATAAATACACAATATGAATATTAAAATAAATTTATTTAATACTTAGTATATTTTTTTTGTAAATATTTTCATAATTAAAACACTTTGATTTCTCTGTTTTTAAAGTCTGATTTTTTTTGTTTTTTATTTTATGCAAAAAAAATTAAGCAGTAAATACATTATTTCTCCCACCATGAGAGGAAGTCCCAGTGTTATAATTTATTTGTAAAATGATTGATATTACATAATAATTATTTATAAATATTTTATGTAATAATTAAATTAAGTAAATTAAATAGGGAACAAAGTGTTTTAATTATTAATTAAAAATGTTTTGATATTGCAATACATAATATTGTTTACTCCGCGTACTAAAGGTGGGTTTATTTTTTGTAAATTTACTATTTATTTTCAATACTAATTTGAGATGCAAGAACTCAAAATTAGTATATCAGATTTAATTTATGTTATGAAGTAGGTAAGCTTCCAAAAATATTTTTTTCTGGCAATATTTTTTTTTTTTTTTGTCCATTTAAAAAAAAAAATCACTACTTTAGGCATGGTAACAAATTTGCCTTAACATAAGACTCCGGGTGATTGAATTGAAAATAGTATTAATTGGTTGTTTGGAAGATATATATAGGAGATTTACTAATGGATACTGCTATATATTGTAAATTGATCCATAAGTTGACTACCTTTAACCCATATTGTCAATAATCCGCACTTCCTGGGAGCTTTATTAATGATTGGATTGAAATTTTGGTAAATCTAATTTTCTGGGTATTCTTCTGAGTCAGTTGTACAATTATCATGATGAGGTGAATTTGTGTAAGAACTTTCAAACTATAATCTTTCTTTGAAAACCTTTTATTTTCCTAATAGAGTTTTAATATTCTATGTAAACAAACATTCACAAATAAATAAGCTTACAATGTGATATTACGGAATATAAATATATTTCGTTATTTAATAATTTATAAGTTCTATATAATTTATATTACACAAACTATTTAAGTTTTCTTTAAATTTCTGATAAAACCAGACTGATCTGTCTGACTTGTTTCTTCTGTTATATTGTTAAGAATTGACAAACATTATGTATTAAAGGTACCTCACGTATTCCATGTATTTTTAGTGATTTACATGCCTCGTGGACAATATTGTGCCACTGGGAGAATTCTTCAATATGTATTGTATACTAAACAATATATTGTGTGACTGGGAGAGTTCTCTCTCTCCTTGTTCATAATTATCCAATATGTATTGTATAAGAAACAATATATTCATTTTTTTAATGAATTCTTCTGAATAATGAATAATGCATGCCCTTTTACAGGTTCTTTGGTAGACTAATTAAATGTTGGTAGAATCCGACCCACATATTGTGATTTTACAAAGTTTTCACGTTTTCTATTTGATAATAAAACAATAGTGTCACAAATGTTTAATTCATAGCTTAATATGTAGTTAATAACAAAAATATTATAAATTAGTAATTTTCTGTACAAAATATTAATAGGTACGTTCATTAATATCAGATCTCTTCTATAAAAAACTTTTGAAAAACTATACACTATTATTATGAGCTAGAAAAAATATTGTAATTTTAGTTTTTTATCATATTAGTTAAAATTTTAATAAAGATAGTGTTGCCAATTCGAGAAATAGTATTATTATCATAGTGGGTGAGTCATTCCGTCGTTTTGTTCAAATTTGCATGTTTTGCTTTTCTATGATATATTTTTATATAAATGTGTTCCTGTATCTATCAGATGTAGTAACGTGAAAAGGGTGAAGGTAATTTATACATTTGGATGGTTATGAAATATAGAGGCTGGTGAAACGTACAAGACCCTTACAAATCAGTATCGTTTGACTTGACGTGGTGAACAGATTATTAATGTAAAAGGAAGGAAAACCCATTATCGGGTATGCCCTCATCGTAGTTGCTATTTTCTACTATATTTTTCTCTGCTTACAGTTTAGAGAGTTCTTTGGCTATTTTCGTATTTGCTCTCTCTTGGCTCTTGCGCTCACATCTTCAATCAGAGTGTACCTTTTCTTTCTTCCTCTTTCTGAAGACTGTACTGAAACTGTACTGTAATGCTGTAGAATACTTCCGGATTGGAAGGACAATAGCGGATAATTTTGATAAATTTACAGGAGAGCCCAAAAATTCTTACTACCAAATTTTTGTACATATTTTATATATTTACATTCTCTAATTGTTTACATTAAATAATTAAAATTAAATATATCGTTTTTTAATCAAGAACATTACGCTCGACTCTTGATAGAAGATTTTTTTTTTCAAACTGGCTTTAATTGGAAAAGATTGTGTTAAAATTTGTCAGTTATGAAAATTGAAAAAACATTCCTTTTTAATTAAAAAAATCGTTTTCAAATAAAGATTTGCAGGGTATCTAGGAAATTTTGATAGATTTTTTCGAAATTTTAGGTTTTCTATATCAAAAAATATATTTTCACCAAATCGAAATTATCCGCTTTTGTTTGACAACTCATGAATTTTGGATGCCAGAATGAAAGAAATTGATTTCATTAATAATGTGAGGCATTATTAACCTCCACAGATGGTCCCAGATGCAAAAATTTCATTACCATCCGGCGAAAATTTATAGGGTACGGAAGGTAAAGAAGAGGAGGGTAATGATATTCTGACAATATTTCTTCAATTACTTGCATAATAGTGACTACTCCAAATCTATAAAATTCTATCAAAAATAGTCTGACTAAATACAGGTAAATGATTTATATCAGAACAGATATAAATCGATCATGTACTTACTTTAAAAAACGCTGGAAGGTAATGCTGTCTGGCCGTTTACCGTGTAAGTCATTACCGTGCACGTAGATTGCAGAAATTTCCTTCTTCAGCGATGCACGTCCCCCCCTGTCTAGATGTAGTGATACACTGATTGGCAACGGAGGTGCAGCGAAACCGCTAACGCACGGGGACAAATTCAGTCAAAATTTGAATTGTGAAGGCAATGAAGATTTTCTTAAAAAATATATTAAATACAAAAATATGCATTGTTAGTTAAACATATTGGTGGCATAATTAATGCAGTGATTTGACTTATGCAAACTGCTCTAAATTGTGGATCAGTTTACCGGTCCTTCCCGGTGAATGGACAAGGTAATGTATTTTGTATGTCATAAGTAATTAAGTAAAAAATGTCTGATGTGACAAATACTAGTTTTTCCTTTCTTAAATAGCTACATTTTCCAATAAAATTACCTTGAAAAGCGTTCATATTTATTGCTGGGAAACGCGATTCGAACGAAACGACGGAATGACTCGGGTACATTTTCCATAAGTGATAAAATATTATGTAAAAATAGAACATAGACAATTTTTATATTCCCTGTTTAATAGTAGGTACCTAGATTCAATATTATGTAAACAAGTACTACTTACTTATATTTAGACCTTTTTTTAAAACCAAATAACACGAGTGCAATTTACTAATCAATACAATACATAATATTATCTTATTCTACTTATTACATAGAAATTCTTCTTTTAATATATTTACAAATCTTTTATTTACATTTTTTCCAAATGTTAGTGCATTTAAGTGATACCAGTACAACTATGTATTTATTACATACATTTCTGTGACTTTCTTTTTGGTTGCATTGAAAACTAACAATCTCAAATAATATTCGTCTTCCTATGATCTCGACGAGAGACAACAGTTAATATGACTTTTGCCCTTCAAATTATTGAACGCTGAGACAAATAAATTAAAACTAAAAAGATTTACATTTAATTAATTATAATATATTAAATGAAAATAAATTTTATTATTTTATCTTGGCCTCACTAATAAATGTGTTTTAAATTTTATACAACTGATAAACAACCGTTTACGATACAAACATGGTTGTTTATCAGTTGAGAAAAATTTAAAATGCGTTTATTATTGAGGGGGATTGTGTCCAAGTTCTGGCAGAAAACGTTGACCTGTTACTTTAACTGTTTATGTTTAAAGTTCAGATAAGAGGCACTATGTAAATACATTATAAAAGTAATACAGTTATCCTAGATTAAGTATTTTTAGTTTAAAAAAAGCACAGATTTTTGGTTTGTTATTTTTACACCTACAAAGAGTGATCGTACTTTTTCTAGCCAGTGCTGCTTAGTTAGTATGTTAGATTTCAATCATTAAAAAATCGCTGAAAATAGAATGTTCAATAAAGTTTTCAAAAATTATTTGGTATTTTTTTCTATTCCTTACCCCATGACTATATTATGCTGTTTTATCAATTAACCCATTTCCCCCAAACCCCGAGTGGAACTCGGGTGTGCATCTGAATTAACTACAAACCCCGAATGGGACTCGGGTTTGCATCTCAATTAACTACAAACCCCGAGTGGGACTTGGGTGTGCATTTTAATTAACTACAAACCCCGAGTGGAACTCGCGTGTGCATCTGAATTAACTACAAACCCCGAATGGGACTCGGGTGTGCATCTGAATTAACTACAAACCCCGAATGGGACTCGGGTTTGCATCTCAATTAACTACAAACCCCGAGTGGGACTTGGGTGTGCATTTTAATTAACTACAAACCCCGAGTGGAACTCGCGTGTGCATCTGAATTAACTACAAACCCCGAATGGGACTCGGGTTTGCATCTCAATTAACTACAAACCCCGAGTGGGACTTGGGTGTGCATTTTAATTAACTACAAACCCCGAGTGGAACTCGCGTGTGCATCTGAATTAACTACAAACCCCGAATGGGACTCGGGTTTGCATCTCAATTAACTACAAACCCCGAGTGGGACTTGGGTGTGCATTTTAATTAACTACAAACCCCGAGTGGAACTCGCGTGTGCATCTGAATTAACTACAAACCCCGAATGGGACTCGGGTTTGCATCTGAATTAACTACAAACCCCGAATGGGACTCGGGTTTGCATCTCAATTAACTACAAACCCCGAGTGGGACTTGGGTGTGCATTTTAATTAACTACAAACCCCGAGTGGAACTCGCGTGTGCATCTGAATTAACTACAAACCCCGAATGGGACTCGGGTGTGCATCTGAATTAACTACAAACCCCGAATGGGACTCGGGTTTGCATCTCAATTAACTACAAACCCCGAGTGGGACTTGGGTGTGCATTTTAATTAACTACAAACCCCGAGTGGAACTCGCGTGTGCATCTGAATTAACTACAAACCCCGAATGGGACTCGGGTTTGCATCTCAATTAACTACAAACCCCGAGTGGGACTTGGGTGTGCATTTTAATTAACTACAAACCCCGAGTGGAACTCGCGTGTGCATCTGAATTAACTACAAACCCCGAATGGGACTCGGGTTTGCATCTCAATTAACTACAAACCCCGAGTGGGACTTGGGTGTGCATTTTAATTAACTACAAACCCCGAGTGGAACTCGCGTGTGCATCTGAATTAACTACAAACCCCGAATGGGACTCGGGTGTGCATCTGAATTAACTACAAACCCCGAATGGGACTCGGGTTTGCATCTCAATTAACTACAAACCCCGAGTGGGACTTGGGTGTGCATTTTAATTAACTACAAACCCCGAGTGGAACTCGCGTGTGCATCTGAATTAACTGCAAACCCTGAATGGGACTCGGGTTTGCATCTCAATTAAATAAAAAAAAACATTGTTAGTTAGTTAATAAAACACCCTTCTTTGTTTTACTTTGTCATAAGTTTATTTCAAAGAATAATATTTAGTTCAATGATCTCACAACCAATTATCACGTGGAAGTTATTCCAATTTATTCTTTGGCAAGCTTCCTACAATTCACACTGATAACACGTAAGAAGGGTGTTTCAGTAAGTTTATCGTAAGGCAGCTCCCTCGTGGGTCGGTAAGGAATAACATAAATTGGGTGCTGTAGTAAGTCAGCGTGATATTGCCATCAGGAAGAATAGAATTGACTTTCCTACACATGTTTTGAACAAGTCACGAATCTCTGCAATGAAAAGGATCAAGGGCCAATTTTAGTTGCTACATCTTTTTTACATTGGTCTTTCCCAGTCCACATAGCCTGGGTACTGTGGTATACTCTTTACCTACTTAGATTTGTTTATGACCGAAATGAAATTTAATGTTCTTAAGTTCTCGAATGACTAAAGTGCAGATCCTGCACTTTTGTAATAAATTTATATTTGAAAATTATAAATAAATTTTTAGCATCCGATCGGAGAAAAAATTGTATCCGTTGAGCGCCGGTATATCCAATTGGTAATCTGAAACAATATTTTGTGGGATTTTTACCCTCGGTACGCTATGGAGGTATTTTGTCGCAGGAGCAATTGAAGGTTAAATCATATTGACTGACTTATTATACAAAGATACTAAAATATTTAATATTCGTTAATTATTCATATTGCAAACCATGGAATATATATTTAAAAAGAAAAAAATTAATAATATAATATGCAATACAAAGAAATTAAAATTAAAACCCAATGAATGACCAAACATCCTTTTTTCACTACCACCGTTAATTCAAAATTTAAATTATACATATCTATTATTTTATCAATTTTTTTTTTTTAGCTTTCTTCACAACAATATTACAATACTATATGGCAGTTTGAAAATTTACACTATGACTTGCTTGACATTGTATTTAATTTCATTTAAAAAGCATGTTTCTATTCTTATTTTATTATATTTCCCGCACACAGGCAGTGCCTTAGTGGGTCCCTCTTACTTTCCTTTGTTTCTATTACATTTCCCACACACAGGCAGTGCCTTAGTGGGTCCCTCTTACTTACCTTTGTTTCTATTACATTTCCCACACACAGGCAGTGCCTTAGTGGGTCCCTCTTACTTACCTTTGTTTCTATTATAATTCCCACACACGGGCAGTGCCTTAGTGGGTCCCTCTTACTTACCTTTGTTTCTATTACATTTCCCACACACAGGCAGTGCCTTAGTGGGTCCCTCTTACTTACCTTTGTTTCTATTATAATTCCCACACACGGGCAGTGCCTTAGTTGGTCCCTCTTACTTACCTTTGTTTCTATTACATTTCCCACACACAGGCAGTGCCTTAGTGGGTCCCTCTTACTTACCTTTGTTTCTATTATAATTCCCACACACAGGCAGTGCCTTAGTGGGTCCCTCTTACTTACCTTTGTTTCTATTATAATTCCCACACACAGGCAGTGCCTTAGTGGGTCCTTCTTACTTAACTTTGTTTCTATTACATTTCCCACACACAGGCAGTGCCTTAGTGGGTCCCTCTTACTTACCTTTGTTTCTATTATAATTCCCACACACAGGCAGTGCCTTAGTGGGTCCCTCTTACTTACCTTTGTTTCTATTACATTTCCCACACAGGCAGTGCCTTAGTGGGTCCCTCTTACTTACCTTTGTTTCTATTACATTTCCCACAGACAGGCAGTGCCTTAGTGGGTCCCTCTTACTTACCTTTGTTTCTATTACATTTCCCACACAGGCAGTGCCTTAGTGGGTCCCTCTTACTTACCTTTGTTTCTATTACATTTCCCACAGACAGGCAGTGCCTTAGTGGGTCCCTCTTACTTACCTTTGTTTCTATTACATTTCCCAAACACAGTCAGTTCCTTAGTGGGTTCCCCTTTCTTACCTTTGTATATATGTATGTAATTTTTTTTTTTTCTAAAAATGTATGTACTTTTGTTGTAAAATTATTGGAAAAAAAGAAATAAAATATTCAGGGTATTATCAACCTTTCCAGTGCTGATGTATCTTAAAGGATATATTCAAAAAGTAATTTTTATGTATATCTATCTAGCTATTCTGGGGAAACTACTTGTTGTAAATGAAATAATATTTTTGTAAATATATGGTGGGGACTGACATTTTTTGGTAATCGGACGACTCAGGAGAGTGGCAATTCAACATAATTTTGAAAATTGGTGAAAAAAGTAGGTAAAAAGGGTTTTTCTTTTTTCATGACATTAAAATAGAGTTTTCATAAAGGGTGTTGAATTGCCACTCTCCTGAGTTGTCATAGAACCCATGTTTTTACATGTACCTACCTACTTGTATAGTAATCTTACTTCCTGGAGAATATAATATAAAATTTCTTGAACAAAGATGTTCATGTCGAGTCATGCCACCTAATCATGTCTAAACAAAAGATAAATTAAAATGTCCAATTTGTAATAGAATATAAAAGTCATATCTTGAACTCGAGCGATTCCCGCCCGAAACTAGGACACTTTCTAGAACTAAAACAAACGGTTCAGTATTTTGTCACGAGGGGATTCCGCGGGATGCGAAATTCACATAAAAATGCCCATGCGTGGTTCTCAAATTGCCTACGATCAAGAAAAAATGAACCAAAAGGGACATCTTGGATTGTCCCCAAGTGCGCGGTAAGTTCTGCACACTGAGAAATGGATTCGCGCGCTAGTCGGCTGTCCACTGGTCGGCTTGGGTAGTCATCGCTCGCCCTCGTAGTAGGGGTAGTAGGTAGTCACAGCTGACATTGTAGTGCGTCGTTTACTTTGAGGTTTATTCAATTGATAGTTTATTACATTGTTTTGGATTTTTCGACCACTGTGGCATTACTTTGCCATTTGATTAGATCACTGATTATTTTGCTGCCTTCTTGGCAGATCAAGAGTTGTTTTGATCTTCTGATAAACGCGGCATGTAGGAATATACATAATACTTCAAAATATGCTTGTGCCTCCCTTCATTTTAACTCCGCAAACTAAAGCCCCTACTAAATAATCTGCAGATTTTCACTCCATTTTTAAAGTGCCAATAAATTACAATTGCATTAAATTATAGTGTCGATGTATTTTTTGGAGTGTGAAGTGAAACACAAAAGCTGGTAGTTTGTTTCACAGCCAAACGGTTTACATTTACAATGAGCATGATTCATAAATTAATGGAAAAAATAACAAAAGGTTTTTGGAAAACAGCAGGTAAATGAAATAATTAGTTAATCTGATTTGGGTGAACACTGTTTCTAGTAAAATTGTTAAATAAAGGGAAACAAAAACACAAAAAAAAACAAATTTAACTTTATTACATATTTATTTTTGTTCGTAGAAAGCAATCACTTAGTAGTTTGACCTATTATTGAACCAAGCCCTGTTTTTGTTCGTAGAAAGCAATCACTTAGTAGTTTGACCTATTATTGAACCAAGCCCTGTTTTTGTTCGTAGAAAGCAATCACTTAGTAGTTTGACCTATTATTGAACCAAGCCCTGTTTTTGTTGGTAGAAAGCAATCACTTAGTAGTTTGACCTATTATTGAACCAAGCCCTGTTTTTGTTCGTAGAAAGCAATCACTTAGTAGTTTGACCTATTATTGAACCAAGCCCTGTTTTTGTTGGTAGAAAGCAATCACTTAGTAGTTTGACCTATTATTGAACCAAGCCCTGTTTTTGTTCGTAGAAAGCAATCACTTAGTAGTTTGACCTATTATTGAACCAAGCCCTGTTTTTGTTGGTAGAAAGCAATCACTTAGTAGTTTGACCTATTATTGAACCAAGCCCTGTTTTTGTTCGTAGAAAGCAATCACTTAGTAGTTTGACCTATTATTGAACCAAGCCCTGTTTTTGTTGGTAGAAAGCAATCACTTAGTAGTTTGACCTATTATTGAACCAAGCCCTGTTTTTGTTCGTAGAAAGCAATCACTTAGTAGTTTGACCTATTATTGAACCAAGCCCTGTTTTTGTTGGTAGAAAGCAATCACTTAGTAGTTTGACCTATTATTGAACCAAGCCCTGTTTTTGTTCGTAGAAAGCAATCACTTAGTAGTTTGACCTATTATTGAACCAAGCCCTGTTTTTAACCACTAATAAATTAAATTAAAAGGACTCCACAAAGTGAATTTACAATTATTGAAGAACTAATTCATTTATTTATGGTCTCAAGCTTCAGCAGGGTAGAAATTTAATCCAAATTAAAATACAAGGTGTGTAAAGAGGGAGATAAAATATAAAATGGATCAATGGAATAGTGAGACGGAGATAAGCTTACGTGACATACAGAATGAGACAACATATTTATAAGAAAGAGAGAACGCCAAGGACGAAATGACAAATTGTGTGTTTTTATTAAGAATAACAATTTGGGTAGTAATACGTAGTCATGTTAAATCATGTGTTTAAAAATATTTTATATGCTTTAATTAAATACTTGGAGTAGAACACATATTACTAAAACTAGTACTTTTTTGATGAAGTCTTTTTATAAGCCAAGAAAAATATATCAAGCCTATAAAAACTGCTTTAAAGTTAAAAATCTCCTACTTACGAACCCATTTTCAAATGTGGAAAATTAAGTTGATCGTAAAAAATTTGTGGCGGAACTTCGCAAAATAAAATAAAACAATTTTTGGCTATGTTTTTTTCTTGAATGGGGATCTAGGAGATATTGGAAATATTGGTGGGATGCCCTTGTTGCCTAAGCTAGAAAAACAATGCCAAATATTAGACAAATCTCTTTCAATTCAAAGCTATAAATATATCATTCAGATCAGATGGCTTGGACATTTGCTCAGATAAGCAGTAAAGCGAATTCCGCACAAGATGTGACAATTCCAGAAGAAAGACTAAGTCGGGGAAAGTATTTCCATAGGCTGGGCGAGAAAAATTGGACTGAGGCCGCTAAAGCAGGGCAACGGTGAAATATATATCTTAAACTTACGCCATTACAAACAGGTTGACATTTACTCATGTGTTCTCACATTCTTGTTCACGCGTTATATTACATAACAATGGTTGTTATTATCATTACCAAATATTGGCGGCCTCAAATGTAATAACACGAGAAAAAATATACAAAATTTAGATGAGACCTTATGTTTCTTTTCAGCACGTCCACTGATCTGAGGAGTTTCTTGTTTGCTTCTTGTCCTATTTGTTTTCGGCGGGTTCGGCTGTGCTTTTCTCTTCTTGTTCTTTCTTTTCAGCACGTCCACTGATCTGAGGAGTTTCTTGTTTGCTTCTTGTCCTATTTGGTTTCGGCTGTGCTTTTCTCTTCTTGCGTTATATAAATATTTGAAAACACCTGTTGATCATCGTTTTTCGAACATTGGCCAGGACTTCCTGGATCATGCTTTCCCGGATGACCAAGGAGTCATCGGAGCTGTCGTCATTCTTCAGATCTTCCTGTGATAGAATACGATGATCACATTTTGTGCACATTCATGTAGTATTGATGAGAAAGGCCGTTCCTCTGTTAGTACCATGCCTCACTACCATACATCAGGGTTGGTATTAGCACTCGATTGTGGAGCGCTAGTTTTTCTGATCTGCATTTTCAATTAGGCAATTAATATTTTTTTGGGTAATTTTTGGATAGGGCCTGACACGCTTATTACGAATATTTTTTAGAAAAAAACTTTATATTCGCCTTAATTACTATAAAAGAAATCTTTTTGCATTTCGGGCGGCGGAAAATTATGAATTTAAATTTTCAATTGCGTTAACCAAAATTCACTTCGCGAATCGATGCGGCGGCAATCAGCTGCCATTAGGTACGTCACTGTTATGTTGGTATCCCTGATACATTGCGTAGATACGACTATGGCTAACTTCGTGGAATACAAATGGATTGGCGCGAATTTATGAAAACACAACAGAATTATAATGCAAACTTTAATTTTTCTAAAATTGAGGGAGATACAGCCCTTTCTTTTGTATCACAAACCATGTTACACAAACCTAGCGTAGCCGGTAAACTACTTGAAAACTGGGATGTTTTTCTTGCCTTGACGCGAGCAGGCGTTATAAACGGGCACTTTCTTTTGTATCACAAACCATGTTACACAAACCTAGCGTAGCCGTTAAACTACTTGAAAACTGGGATGTTTTTCTTGCCTTGATGCGAGCAGGCGTTATAAACGGGCACTTTCTTTTGTATCACAAACCATGTTACACAAACCTCGCGTAGCCGCTAAATTACTTGAAAACTGGGATGTTTTTCTTGCCTTGATGCGAGCAGGCGATGTGTACCGCACGAAGATAGCAACGGTCGTATTTAGCTCTTGTTAATGCATCAGTGATACCAACATAACATTGCGTTCCTAATGGCGGCGCATTGTCGCCACATCGATTCGCGAAGTGAATTTTGGTTTTACGCAATTGAAAATCAAAATGCATAATTTTCCGCCGCCCGAAATGCAAAAAGTTTTCTTTTATAGTAATTAAGGCGAATATCAAGTTTTTTTCTAAAAAATATTCGTAATAAGCGTGTCAGGCCCTATCCAAAATTTACCTTTTTTTGTAATTTTTACATCTGCATTGCGTTCCTTCACGCTTTATTTTCACACACTCATTTCAACTAATAATTTTTTTTGGTAAAACTGAAATTAAATAATAAAATCACAAAAGATGGCCGTCGTTTTCTGCTGTCCCTTCGCCGGTAATGCCCCAAACTCTGCTTGGAATGGTAATCCAGCCTCTTCGACAGTTCGTCGTAGCTGTCGAAACGTTCTCCCAAAACAAAAACAGACGTATCTTTCAAAATCACCACTTCTTGTGCATCATCTGTCTCTGGTAGATCATCCTCTTCCTCCGGTAGTGGAGGTAATAATTCTTCATTATCCTCCATGGCTCCCTCAAATATCCCAGAATTCAAATCAAAATAAGAAAATAATTTGGTTGCACATCCGCAGGATTTCGCTGATTAGACAAAAATACGTGCTGAGTCGATTCAATATTATCTTCGAAACCAAAACATCCTTATGACAGCTGAAAAATTGTAGTGTTGCCAGTGTAGGGGAATATTATTACGAATGAATTGACGAGTAGGTACTGTAGAAAAAAAAAAATCTTTCGTGGGCTTTGAGCCGTCTTACGCTTCTCTTCCCTCTTGAGCCAACGTTTCGGACTGTCTTGTAGTGTTTACCATCAGGGCAGATGCGAACAACACAAATCACAAGTTGAACAACAATTGAACTTAACAAGTCATATTTGCCACTGGCCATTTTTTTATGCAAATTGTACTAACGCATTGCCCGCGTCACTAAAAAAAGAATCATTTTGTATAATAGTAGGCGGGGAGGGTTTTATTGGAGGCATGCCATGGCATTTTGTTAAATGAAGTTTAAACTCGAGTAAGATAAAAAATAAAGCAATGAATTATTAAATCGATTATTTATTTATTCACTATGTACTTAATTTTAATTGTAAATATTTCAATTAACCACGTATTTCTGGGCATTTTGAAAGATTTTTACTTTAAAAATTTAACGTTTGTTTGTTTTATGTGATTACCATGCGAATCTAAATTTATTATTTATTGCCCGAAGCCAGTGGTAGAATCGTAAAATTACATCTCCAATTTGTAGAATGTTACAGTGCTGAAGAAAGTGGCGGTAGGAAGAACAATGGAAAAGTGGAAAAACATGACTAATTTAAACCATTTCAAGTAACATTGTAGTTCTGAATGGTGGTCTCTGACCAGGGCCATAGTGAGAGTAACTAACCACCGTACATATGCTTTGTATTATTTTACGTAAGTAACCAACCATTATTAATGGTGACATCATGCTGTTTTCCCAGTCCTGGCAAACACTTCTTCATTCACATTCACACGTTGTTTCATACATACCCTTCTGTTATTCTGCCTCACATGACCCGACTAACTATAAATAAATAATTATTATTTATGAATATAATTATATTCATAAATATTTAAATAATAATTTAATTATCATTTTTTTATATTTGGAAGCTTTTATAAATTTTTTAACAGCGCCAAGAGTGACGATCCTGAAATATAGAAATTTTGTATTTGTACTTGGACTGGGACAGAGCGGCGATTAACTAAATTCCTTCTTCTTATAAATTCATTCCATAAAAATATCCAATTCACTTTAGAGATCGTCAGTAATGCATCGATTCTTTTTTTAGATTTAACGCTAACTTCAGTAAATAATAGAATTGAATTTAACATTTATCGTAAATCCACGGATACAACCATACATAGCACGTCAAACCATCCGGTAACAAATAAACATTCTGCTTATCCTTCGATGGTAAACCGGCTAGTAAAAATCCCCTTATCATCTGTTAATTTCACAATTGAACTATCTAAAATTAAACAAATGGTCTAAATAATGGTTACTCCACACACTCATAAATCAATGACAAAATCCTGAATTTCTACATAATATTTTATTCATAAAATCTTTACAGTTATCTCTTCACCCTCCTCGCCATGTTACCACGAAGCCTCCTCGTCTGCAACATTCTTTCTTGCTCCTTGATTGCCGCCACCACGTGTATAGTCTCCACCCTCTATTTACAATGACGATTGCAATTAAGAGATACATCATGTAATCCTGCATTTTCCACATCTGAGAAATAAATTAAACATTAATTAGATAAAATCCAGAATCTACTGAGATAATATGATAGAAAATATGATTAATTTTAAAAAGGAATTAAGAAAGTATGCGTGCCTCCATTTTGACATTATTTTTTACAGATTCAGTATACAGACTTACCAGCGTCGAAAATTATGTTTAAAAATAGAGCCAAAAATAATTAATTTATTAAATCCTGATTGAAATTAAGAACTTTCCTAAGTTGGTACTTTTATTAACTCCACTCGAGTCCTTGTAACGGGTTAATTAAGTACCCCGTTATTTTTTATTAATGGCTGATTTATATATTATTTTAATTTATTTATTGTAGTGTTGTGCTGACAGGTAATAAGATCGGGCTTCATGGTCTTCGGAGAACCGCCGTAGATTGCCGAAGGCGGCAAATATGGCGGCAAGGTGCCGGAGCGAGGGCGTTTCTCGTTCTACTTAACGACATGAAATTTGTCCTTTCCTTCAAATTAACAATTTTTTCCGTATTAAGAGATTCCGGAGGGCGATTCTCGTTCTATTAGCCTTAACCTAAATGATAGCATTCGTCAACAAATGCTATCATTTGCGAAAGCTACCTGGAGGGCGATTCTCGTTCTAATAGCCTTAAGCTAAACGATAGCATTCGTCAACGAATTCTATCGTTTGCGAAAGCTAGCAGTCTCTCGCTTGTAACATCTTTTCTTAACTAATAAGCGATCATTTGATATCCTTACAAGTTCGATTTTGGAGAGACCTAGTAAAAAATCCTAAACAAGCGTGGTTAAGAGCATTTATGAAATTGTTAAGAGATTTTTGAAAACACAAATTGGTGGAATATAATCAAGTAACCCAAGGTTTTTAACTAAAACATAAAAAAAAATGACTTGGTATTATAATGCATTTTAATAACTGCTTATTTTATTTATGAATAACATAAATAAGCCATTTACGTTTTCTAAAAAGGTACTTACCTCGCTGGATAGTAATGACTTTGTTACACTTAAAAGTGACATTTGCCGCATTTGCCACCCAACCGCTAACAGTCGCCCACAGTCACCGTTTTCATGTTGGTTTGCTGATAAAGTTGACGAAATTGTTTAAAAAGAGCTAATCAAATGCTATATGTTGTAAGTAAAAGCATAATATATATCATTTAGATGCTTTTCATCCCAGACTGAAACGGAATTAACAACATATTATGTCTGTGTACAATTGAACGATTGTATTTTTAGGTTATTTTCGAATATGATAATATTTTTCACTAAAACGAAGTAAAAAGTGAGAGTTATTGTATTATTATCTTTCTTGTACATATTATGGTCTACCTGAAAGTACCCAATCAAAGATCGGATACTTTCTACGCAATCACTTCGTCAGTGGGTCATGATCAATCGACCCAGCAATAAGCGGGACTATACGAGGTATTATGGTCTACCTGAAAGTACCCAATCAAAGATCGGATACTTTCTACGTGATCACTTCGTCAGTGGGTCATGATCAATCGACCCAGCAATAAGCGGGACTATACGAGGTATTATGGTCTACCTGAAAGTACCCAATCAAAGATCGGATACTTTCTACCCAATCACTTCGTCAGTGGGTCATGATCAATCGACCCAGCAATAAGCGGGACTATACGAGGTATTATGGTCTACCTGAAAGTACCCAATCAAAGATCGGATACTTTCTACGCAATCACTTTGTCAGTGGGTCATGATCAATCGACCCAGCAATAAGCGGGACTATACGAGGTATTATGGTCTACCTGAAAGTACCCAATCAAAGATCGGATACTTTCTACGTGATCACTTCGTCAGTGGGTCATGATCAATCGACCCAGCAATAAGCGGGACTATACGAGGTATTATGGTCTACCTGAAAGTACCCAATCAAAGATCGGATACTTTCTACCCAATCACTTCGTCAGTGGGTCATGATCAATCGACCCAGCAATAAGCGGGACTATACGAGGTATTATGGTCTACCTGAAAGTACCCAATCAAAGATCGGATACTTTCTACGCAATCACTTCGTCAGTGGGTCATGATCAATCGACCCAGCAATAAGCGGGACTATACGAGGTATTATGGTCTACCTGAAAGTACCCAATCAAAGATCGGATACTTTCTACGCAATCACTTCGTCAGTGGGTCATGATCAATCGACCCAGCAATAAGCGGGACTATACGAGGTATTATGGTCTACCTGAAAGTACCCAATCAAAGATCGGATACTTTCTACGCAATCACTTTGTCAGTGGGTCATGATCAATTGACCCAGCAATAAGCGGGACTATACGAGGTATTATGGTCTACCTGAAAGTACCCAATCAAAGATCGGATACTTTCTACCCAATCACTTCGTCAGTGGGTCATGATCAATCGACCCAGCAATAAGCGGGACTATACGAGGTATTATGGTCTACCTGAAAGTACCCAATCAAAGATCGGATACTTTCTACGCAATCACTTCGTCAGTGGGTCATGATCAATCGACCCAGCAATAAGCGGGACTATACGAGGTATTATGGTCTACCTGAAAGTACCCAATCAAAGATCGGATACTTTCTACGCAATCACTTCGTCAGTGGGTCATGATCAATCGACCCAGCAATAAGCGGCACTATACGAGCTATTGATATAATAATATTTATATGTTTAAAGGTTTACAAGGAGCAATGGATTGCCCTCGACGAAGCAAGACGGGAAGTGTATAAATCACAGAGATACAAACAGTTTATAATATAATATATTCAATACAGTCATACTGTATACATACATTCACAATCATTATCATTCTTATTTAACAACAGATTATAATAGTCTTTATTCCGAGATCAGAGTTTTTCAATCGGAAAAGAAAATTTAAAAAATAAATAAATACTCGTTTTAGCCTGTGATGTCAATATACTATGAAAATGATCCTTCATCTTTTTTTTAGTACTGTACGGCTGATTATTAATCCATTTACAGTACAATCTTTTCATTCCGACACTCTTAACATCTTGGAAGATAAGTGTGCAAAAAAGACTAAGGCAGATTTATTAAATATATCAACTGTTTTAGAAATTTCATTTAACAGCACCATTCCTCGTGTCATGTTATGTTGTGCTAGAATATCTGTTCTGCCGTGTGGTATCTTGATCAATATGGCGACGACTACAGCTGAATTTTTCGGACACGTATAAGCCATAGCATTCCAAGAGGAATGGGCTATCAATAGAGTTATGAATTATATTAAAATTAAGCATTGCAAGATTTGCGTAATGTAAAAAAAGGATCATTATTGAAGATGTTTTTTAGAAATTTACGATTGACATTTTAAAACTGACAAAAGAATTTCCCAATTTTAACTAAAGCATATTGATTTCACAAAATGATTTCGAAAATTAACCTTTAGTTATTTGGATAACTTGTCAAATTCTGCTTCACGATTAATGTGCAAAAAATTTATTAATAGCACTTGGTTTCAATTTAATTACTACAAGAAACGACTATTTGTGTCGAGTGAGTCTTTTCTCAATCAGAGTTAAGTTTAAAGATTAGGTTAGGTTACAAATTATTAAGATAACCCAAATTAACAACCTAAAAACCTATTTAGTGCTGTGTTGTTTTTTAAAGAGCCTTTGCATGAAGCGGAATTCGACAAGTTTACCGTTACTCGATTTATTTCTAAAGGCGGTATCCAACCCGGTTGAAATGGAATAGAAATAGAGCAAGTGTGAGTGCGTGACAATTCCTTTATATTTTCCAATGGTTCGTTCTGTGCAATAGATCATAAAATAGATTAGGCGAGATCCCAGCTTCGGATAATAAAAAATGCATATTTAAAAATTATAACTACATTTCAATTACGTAATTTGACAGCTATGATCACGTCGGATCTATTTTTTAAATCTGGCTGTTTAAAAATATTTATTAAAAATGCTCCAATTTGAAAGGCAGCTTTGAAAATATGGTTAAAAAGTTTTAAAAAAATACAGAATGCTTAAGAAATACTTCCTGAACTGAAAGTTAAAAAAATGCAAGCGCATCATTCTGTATTTGCAGCAAAATGGCTACCGTTAGACTGTTTAACCTTTTCAACGTAATCTATCCTACCACACGGCGTGTCTTATATCTTATATGCGTATGCGTTTTAGTGAAACTTCACAGATCATATATGTTACATCGATAGCCACCGATGGATCAAATATATCTACCAGCCACACAGATAAAGTTTTTGAGTTGATTAGTTTTAAGGTGAAATGGTAAGCTATACAAATATAAATGCTTTAAAATTCATGGCTTACAACATCTATAGAGGAAGAAATCACAATTATTACATAACCTAATATTATAATTACAAATTTATACACATATGTATAATATTTTCAGGCGAAATTACTTTTGGCAACTGTTTTTTGACATTTTTGCAACAAGTTTGGGTAACCAAACATGATTCATATTCTATCAGTTTAAAGAATAATCATCCACTCCTAGGAAACACTTCCTTGCAAAAAGAGTAGTGGATGCATGGAACAAACTTCCACAACATGTCATCCATTCTACTAATATAAACCAATTTAAAGCTCGATTAAATCTTATTTGGAGAGAAGAAATGATAAACTTATTTTAAATTTAAAACAACTCAATTACTGTTAAACTTATTGTAAAATAAGATATAATCTATTTTATAAAATAGTAAAAACATAAATAATTTGTTAATGCACACACATTCAGTTATTAATATATAATGTCTCAATAACTCAAGGTATAAAAAATGTTAATACATAATATATTAAATTAGATAAATCTCTACACACTATGTATATATGCAGTATACAACAGTGCGATCCATTGATCTACAATAGACTAGAGAGGTCCTACGTTTAGTCACCAAACATTATAATACTTAGGCCGTATTTTGCTTGCTTAATTACAAGGTGCATATTCATCTTAAGATCAATGGATGCACTGTTTAAATCAATATATGGTCAGTGCCAATTCTTTACTTCACATGTAACACAGTGACGAAAGAATACAGCATCCCCAACTGAATTGAGGCTGAAAGAATCGATTACGAATGTGTCGTCTTTTACTATCTCTCCAGAAAGTGCCGCAAATATAGTAAGTACACATTTATACTCCTAGTACAAGCAGAAAACTGATGAATGTACATCATATAGAGAACACAAAAAACTTATTTCCGGGTCTAAGTTTCGACGCATTTTAAAAGACATTAGCTGATATTAACCTCCTAATGACCAATTTAAAAAATTAAATTTGCCACAAAAATTTCAACTTAACAATTATAATTCTTACGGGAAGAGTACAAAGTTCCATTTTTTACGCTGATCCTAGTTGAATGGCTATAAAGGCATTGCTGTCCGATAAATTTATATCAATATAAGGGTTCCAACTATATGTATTTAAAAAATGTGAACTAAGTCTTCCCCTTCTTCAACTTCTTGTCTTTTGCGTGGAAGAATATTTTATCAAAAAAAAAGTATATTTAAACCTGTAGAACGGGTAATACATCCTTATACTTATCGCTGGAGATGCGGAAGTTTTTGTTCGATTCGACAACGAATGGAGGCCTCTCGCTGGGGCAGTGTACAATATACTGCATAAGCATAAATTCCCTAAATCAATGAAATTATTGATAAAATGCCACATTTATTATTAACCTTATTCAACGCAATCTATCCTATCATTAAGTGGCACCTTTTGACACATTTTATGTGTTTTAATGAAAGTTTACAGATCTAGATATGATTAAAAGATATTTTTACATATTAGGAAATGAATTGGCACTGACTGTGTTTTTACGTATAAACAAGTTAGAAATTCTCATAAACTTCCTGAGCGGGCTCTACCCCGCTGGTTCCGTTGAGGAATTCCTCCAGGAAGTCGTCAGAATCTTTCTTCTTGGGTTTCTTGTCTCTGTGCTTTCTTTCTCGGTCCTTATCCTTTCTCTTCTCCTTGTCACTTCCCCGATCCTTCTCCTTCTCTTTATCCTTGGATTTTTTGCTCTTCTTCTGTTTCCTCTCTTCCTTGGACTGCGGAAATATATTTAAGATTATTTATTTATGGTAAAAGTATCTGTAAATATAGAATAAAACATTTTTGAACAAAACAATTGTACAGTGTAACATACTAATATACTAACTAACCGTAACGCCGTTTCTCCGCAGGGCTAGGCAGAGAGGACAGACTGCCAAACAACTAGGTCTTGGCATACACTCCTCGCCACATACATAGATACTCTTCTCTTCTTCGCTCATTCGCTCTACATGCCCAAACCATCTAAGCTTCCCTTTCTTAATCTTACTCATTACGCTTACATCAGCAGATAATTCTTCGCAAATATTTGTTCGGTTGGCGGCGCCGCGCAGCGGAAGTGGAGAGCCCGGGGAGAGTGGAAACGGAGAAACACGCAAGATGGCAACGGAAGTGAATCTGGTCAGCCCTGATGGGCGGAGAGTTTTTTTTTGCGCTGATATTAGCTAGATTGATAGAATTCCAAGTTGGGTTCGGAGCCTGATTTTTTCTTTTGTCCTCGATGTTGCGAGTCGAGTTTTTTTAGCTGGTCGACCACGTGTCGATGGTAGTCAGAGTTCGGATTCTGAGCTTTGAGTGGATTGGAATTGTTGCACGAGATCATTCAGATGGCGTGTTTGCCGTCTCACGCTGGAGATCTTGAGGAAAGACCCAAAGTGGCAGAATTCGTGGCTGGGCGGTTCTTTGAAGTCATTCTTTCATTAATCAAGGAGTTGAAATCCTCACCCCACTAACCGAAAATAGTATCAGCTTGTCCCACGCATCCTGAGAACTTTCCTACATTTGGCACGCTACCTACATTTGACATTCGTGACAATAAACATTCTTTCACTCGATCCCTCTCTTCGCTGGAAGCACTGCCAGCCGCTATCAGATATAACCATGCTTTCTTTTTCTCTGAGACCAGTGCTATAATCTCATCATCCCACCGTGCATCAACTTTCTTCCTTACTAATATGATTTAAATTAACTAAAATATACAATCAGGACTAAAGGAAACACAATGTTAACTCACAACTGTTTTCAAACAATATGTGAAATGCTTTTATTAAAGTTTTTTTTTTGGAAATATCTGCTACTTCTGCGTATTGGTTACCTAAGCTGTGTATGTGTGTATGCGTGGTATACGGGAACTAATTGGTACTGACAGACATTATTGTTGCAGTGAAAGATATTTTTAGTTCACGTGACTCTTTTAGGAACATAAAATGAAATCAAATACAATAGTGCAAGCCTGTCAATAAAGGAATTAATGACATTAGAGACCAATCTCCTGTCGGACAGCTTTATTTTCCGATTTTATGTCCGGGTTAAATCTTCCCCATATGAAAAACTAAACCCTTCCACACACTTTTCCACAAATGATCATCTAGTCAATCAACTATGCAAGTGCATTATATAAGCAAAATAAATACAAAACAATACAAGAACAACACGTCAACTCACCAGAGATCAAATGGGAAAATAATTCACCTACTCCAGATATTTTCATATCAGAGGGTTCGGCTTGGTAGAACTCCTAACAGGACCTATAAATCCTACTGATCCCTCAACATAAATATTTAAAAAATCTTTCGTTATCCTACATGTATTTAAAATGACTGATTTTTGCATTTTTATATATAAATTTTTTGATAGATCTAATACGCCTAAATTTTGAATGAGAGAGCTAGGTATAATGCCAGTAGCCGAAATAACAAATGGTAATATTTTTATAGTCTGAGAATGCCAAATTCTTTTTATCTCATTTCCTAAATCTGTGTATTTTCTTATTTTTTCATTAACAGATTTTTGAATATTACAGGAATTTGGAATAGCAACATCAATGATATAAGTTATTTTTTTAATTTTGTCATGTAAAACTAATTAATATTTTAATTACGATAGTAATGACGTAGCATATTAGTTGACAAACAAATAACGGACAAAATCTGCGAATTTTTTCAGAGGGAGACTGTGGTGTGCCAGGAAATTCCAAGCTCAATTTCCAAAAGCTCAAATTCCAAAATCAAACGTCAAGTGTCCACTTAAATTTTTTTTGTGTCGCATTATATAAGTATATGATAACAATTCTTCCAGATTTCGGTAGTTTATACAACTGTTGTTACTAATAATATTATTTTGTACAAGAAACCTGTAAATAAATAATGCTAAAAATATAATTATTCATTACGACGTAAAAATTTTGACATTTCTTACGAAGTTAATTTTCATCACTTTTCTTGGGTGAAATATTATAAAAATTACATCAAAATAATGTAGATAAAACTATCTTTCTGATGATACCTCAAATCTATTATTTCCACAATCAATTTATATCAAAAATAATGAAAGAAGACGCTTTGACACTAAAAACACGGCAAATATTTCGTTGGCATTCCACAGAAAAATTCTTTGTAAAAAATCTGAAAAGTCATTCCGGTATTTGCTGCGTAAAGAACGAGAATAGCCCAAGCGATTGTGACCTTGTTCTTCATACAAATTCCTTATACATAAGGGTCAAAATCGCACATAAATATATATATTTTTTTAAATTCGTAGATAATGTGCAGCACTCACATATGCGGTCCCGGCATATGACGAGTATAAGTATAAGAAGTATAAGCATATGCCGTATATACATATACGGCATAAGCGAATCCTAATCAGAAATACTATTTTCGGTTGTTTGTTTGTAACTCTAATTGTAATTATGACATAAATCGGTATCAAATATATTTTTAATGGATTTCTTTTGAAAAAAAAATAAAAATAAAATTTTCATTAGACAGTTTTACTTTAAATTTTCATTAGACAGTTTTACTTTAGATTTTCAACGGAGTATTAAGTTTATAATTTAAGTTTTAAAAATTTGTGCTCTATTTTTTTAAATTTTATTTACATAAATATATATTAAAGGAAAATATGAAGTTTGGGTGAACCTAACAATGAATGGTGTGAATTAGTAATATAATAATATATGAATAAGCACAGGCCTGTGGGTAGATGGCCTCCAATAGGAAAGGGCAGCAGAAGAGAAAACAAAGAATTAAATTCTCACCTTTTTCTCACTTTTAACTTCAGAATCTGGAGCAACGTCTTCACCTCCTACAAAAATATGTACATACATTTGAATGAAATTAATGCATATATTAATATGTGTAAAAAGAACAACAACACATTATACTTCATACCTTCTGGTGATCGTCTGATACTTGTGTCGATCGGCCACATGGGAGTGGGGATATACAGATTGGATTCGTTTAACTCCGGTCCACTGTCGTACTTCTCCTCTTCTGACGCTGCCACCTTCCGCTCCTGATCGTACACAGTCAACTTGTCCATTTTGCCAAACAAACTTCCGTCCGAATTACTCGCTGACAATTTTCCATCGGGCGAATCCACCCACTTGTTCGGATCCTTCTCCTTGTACGGCGTGAAGACATTTTCAGAACTGACGCATGATTTGATGGACGACTCAATTGTAGAGTACGGTTTCGACGGAGGATCGTTTGTTACATTGAATGCTTTTACAGATGATTCCGTGTTTGATTTACCAACGTTCGCAGTAAACAGTTGTGGAGGTTCGGTTGTCACATTGGAAGCGTACGATTTTGTTGATTCGTTAGCGGCATTAAGCTGTAGGACTTTGGCGGTTTTGGAGACATTTGTAGTGATATTTTCCTTAGTGGTAAACACCGGTTTAGGTATTGGTTTGTGTCTGAATTCTTGAGTGGCGACATCCTCGTCACTGGACTCGAGGTCGTCTTGGATTCTGACCACGAGTGGATTGGCCCGGTCGTCATCACTAAAACACAAATACATATATATATACATTTAGCAGTCACAAATCTAATAAAATAACAGCTCAGAGACTAGCAGTGGTGAAGATTGTAAAGTCTATGGGATTTTCCTTCTGAAAGTCTTCAGTGACTTCTGTTCAGTGACAGTGCACAATAATTTCCCTCTCACCTGCATAACCATCGGCAGAACCATTCTGCAGACAGGAAGATATAATAATCTATCTGACTTCTACAGAGCATAGAGACTTTTGCTCGATACATCCGTCCAATTATCCACATCGGTGTTAATAAATTATTAACAGTTTAATTCAATGGTTAACCATCGTCAATTATATCGGCACTGCTGTCTTATCGAATCAGTAATATGACTATACGTATATTATAGTACCGATTTGAATATTTTGTTAAAGGTAGAGTTCCCAGCACAACGACAGTGACACCGCGACATGGTGACAGTATTATGCACTATACAAATATACAGGAGAGTATTCAAACACAGCTATACTGACCAATGTCAGTAAGGCACAGCGATAGTGACAGAGCCGCATTTGCGCTCGCTGCAGGGGTTGATTTTTTACTTAGGAAGATAATGAGCTATTTATAACTTTGGTGTCACAACATTCATTATTGTTTAAGTGCAAAAGAATACAAAAAAGCAACAACAAAAAAAAAGAGTTTGGAGTGAAATCACTAGATAAAATTTATGGATGACTAGGTAGACGATCACATAATGACGATGATGTCATGGCCCTTGGAAGTGAATAGCGCATCAATGACGCTGTGCTCGGAACTTTACCTTTAAAGTTTGTAGCCTTTTCTAAATACATACGTTTTTAAATTTCAAAGTTACTTTCTGACCTCAAACTAAGTGGAAGGTCATTCCAAGAGTGCGGACCCAGTACGATGAAAGCTCTGTCCCTAAATTTGGTGGCATTCCTGCAAGAGGGTTCAGACTTGGCCAACCTGAGCGGGAATTGCCTCCGAGTAAGATTGTCCCTCACGCAGAGAGAGTTAAGTAGTATGATGATGCCATAACCACGAGTATGACGGTGTTATAACCTTATCCAGATATATATACATTATAAGTTACCTATCACTCTCCGCAGTGTGCTTGGGGTAATTTGGAACGTGGGCTTCTTGCTGGCTCCGGGAAGTGGGCGACATATCGTCCAGGAAGCTGTGGTCCAGCACTCCGGCGCAGAAGTCGTCCAAGTCGCTGGCGGAGCGAGGGCCCGGGGACATCTCACTGAGATATCACTTATTAATTAACAAAGAACTGTGGCAATATGTACCTACATGGCCACATAAAGGAACTATGTATCTTTCTAAAAAGAAATGATAGAAAAAGAACAATATTTAGAAAAAGACAGAAATTAAATAATTTTTTCTAAGGGAGGTATGGAATGGAGCTGCACTGACTAGCAAAGAGGCGGAGCCAATGAAAGTTATGTGCTTGGTGTAGAGAAAGTCTAGGGTAGAAACAAAGGCCACTGTGCTTAGACGGGAATTGTAGTAGTATGGGTGAACGATGTTGGCGACACAATGTTATTCGCGTGGTTTCATACTAATACTGCTTCATGTACCTAGTTCCTTTTATCTGTGGTGCAGTCTATAAAGGCCGTAAAACTGTTATTTTCACCAAGAAAAGAAGAAAAATACATAGTCACCTAGATCTCTGTTTCTTCGGTGTAGCGGCAGTAATAACCTGCTGCGGTAAAGGGGGCCCCTGCGCTGATGCAGGGGGACCCTGTCCCGCCCGGGGGCCATCCTGAGGGGCGGGACTGGCAAGGGTGCCGGCGGGAGGCGCGGGGACAGCCGGTGGCGCTGCAGGGGCCAGGAAGGAGCGGTTCAGGGACACACCCACTGCTGAAGATGCTTGCTGCAAGATAAAACACTTAATTAAGTACAGCAACATACAGCGTTATCGTAAGCGAATAGCGATTGCCGCGTAAGAATCCCAACTGCTCTCATCTGTTCGAAGCCAGTGGCTATGGCATCCCTGATTGTGAGGCTGAAGGGAGTGAGGAAGGCAAGGTTACGAAGTACCTGGCTATGCAGATCTGATCACCAAACATGGCTAAAACCCATTTCAAGCAACGTTTCGATTCTGAATGGTGGTGTTGCGAAGGTTGAAGATGTGTTTGGTGTAAAAATTAAAGAATGTGATATTTTATAATATATTTATTCTGTTGCCGGGATACAACAGCCGTGAATTAATGATAACAATATTTTATATATCACACAAGTAATTAATCAAAGACACAGCAAGGATTATTCAAGTAATCGCGGCGCGAAAGGAGCAAGTTGTTTTGATTAGCGCGCCAAATATAAGTAAGTAGTAGACTGCCTGAGTACCTTCCCGCTGTCGCTTATGTTAGGTGCGAATCATTGATGTATTATACTAGATTAGCCCTGTCTAGTTAAATTCATTTTAAAAATAACGCCACGTAGCGTACGTCACAAATATGGAGATGAACTTAACAACCCAACTCTGTTTAAACTCCTTGTACAAGCGTTCAAACTCGTAAGTGAAACCACGGAGAATTTGTTGTCAGAGGTGTTGTAATATGGACATAATTCAAATTTAAATATTTGGAACTTAGTTATTTTTGTGATTGAAAAAATGAACTTGCCCAGCATAGCTGAGAAGCAAAGTAGACCAACAAAAGGTAAAACGCAATGCACAGTGCCCATTTCGCATTGCGACATAATGCGTGGGCCTTTTAATAAATGTGCATGTGAACCAAACCGAAATTGTGTTGGGGTTATTTTTAAATGAATATGCCGTGTCTAGTCTAATTTAGTCTATGGTGCGAATGCATCGAGAATCGTCCAGTGGGCAGTACCTACGGTGTTTGCTAGTAGGTTCCAATGCGATTAAAGTTGCACCTAAGAACGTTCCCGAACATTTTAGTTGCTATCGATACAAATGTTGTCGCCCGTAACGCTGAAGATTCTAGCGGTCGTCCAATGACTGTAGGAATAGCGCGGTAGTTTCAGGTACCGTCTGGCTTGACCTCTAGGCAACGGCCGAAGTGTCCGGAAGTTTCTATGACGGCCTAGTTACCTTAGCGCTTGGCACCGTGTACTTAGTAGTACCTGACACCGTCCGACTCGAGTAGTGGCGTACTACTACAGTGGTCTTTCACCAAGGTGATACTGAGAGTATCTACCACTTTGGAACGTGCCGCAAATATACTGTATATTTTTAAACTTATGTGATATAAGTGGACCACAGAGGTCGTCAATTGCAAATGATCTGTTGTGGAAATTGGCTAGAGTTGGAATTGGATAGAATCTAAAATCATAGACTGAAATGAAATTTAATTCAAATTGAAAGCAATAAGGTATGTAAAAGCAATAATGCATATATCATCACCACAGGCCCTTTATCCATTGGGATACGCAAGTATTCCATGCTGATGTTGTTACTGATCCGCGTCGTCATAACCTCACTCACAACCAAAGAGTAGCTGTAGCTGTCATTTTTATATCCTTTGTTGACTGTTTTGTTTCTAGTATTGATCTGAAACACATCTGAATTATTACGGTGCAGTCCTCCGGTGAAGAAGCAACTATTTCAGACATACTGCTTGAGCTTTTACACTAGAGAACTATGGCCAAGGTACCCACATGGCGTCATGAACGCACTCCGAATACAGTATAACCACGAATACAGGGCGCTGTTCGGCCTCCCTTGGCGATGCAGCGCTTTACAGATGTTCGCAGACAGAAGGGTGCATGGGTTTTCTGCCTTAATGAACCACAGAGTAGCCGGGACGAATCAGCGCTGCTACCAAAGATCGAAAAACACTCTTGTCTAGGTGGTCGCCCAGTGGCAGGATGCGCCCCTACACCACGAATGGAGAATTTCTCTCAAGCCACCGTAGTACAAGTGCTATCATATTGTGTTATACGAGGGTGGTCTGAAAAGTTTCCGACCTCAAGTCAAAGATGGCAGTACTCGTCAATAAAAGCTAGTGAATGTAGTTGTGCATCTTTTGACAGTTACTCACGAAAGTTTCGGCCATTTTGGAAGCGCAGTTTTTACTTGACAGTCGTTTGAGTGAGTCGATGTGTGTGTTTCTGTGAAAATGGAAAAAATTGAGTATCGATCTGTTATTAAATTTTTGTTTTTGAAAAGCAATACGCCTACGCAAATCAAAGATGAGTTGGAATCTGTGTATGGGGACTCTGCACCATCATTTACCACAGTGAAATTTTGGGCTGCTGAATTGAAACGTGGCCGTAAGTGCTTGGGAGACGATGAACGTTCGGGACGTCTAAAAACTGCAACTACTGACGATAACATTGCTAAACTCCACCAAATAGTGTTAGACGACCGCCGAATTAAAGTGAGAAAGATAGCAGAGGTTATGAAATTGTCCAAAGAACGTGACTGTCACATATTAAATCAAGATTTAGACATGAAAAAGCTGTCCACGCGTTGGGTGCGGCGTTTGCTCACGTTAGACCAAAATCGTGTTTGAATGAACATTTCCAACGCTCTGTTGGCGCAGTTTAGGCGCAATAAATCCGAGTTTTGGCGCCGATTAATTACTGTAGATGAACAATCATTTTGCAGAGAAAAACGCCAAGTACTATTTGGACGGGTTAGAGAGATGGGAGCATCGCTGGGAGAAGTGTGTAGCGTTACAAGGAGACTATGTAGAAAAATAAAGAAAAAGCTTAAGATAAAAAGCCTGGTTTCATTGTTAGGTCGGAAACTTTTCAGACCACCCTCATATGCTTTTACATGGCAGACAGAGTATTGCAGTCATCGCTCTGTTCAGCTTAAATAAACGAACATTATTATTAGGAGACTGGCATCGCCGAAGAGTTTACAAAATGTGGACAATGTACGCCTGTCTGCGAATCTCCGCACAGATGTAGTCGCTAAGATACATTAATCGTTGAGTATCATATACTTGCGTATCCTTGTGGAAGAGGAGCCTTACTTGGTAATAAATCTAGAAACAAAAATAAGTTACCAGAGGGTTGACATTTGGAGGCACGATGGGTTTTCCGCCCCCCAGCACGATGGAGGGTGACCGGTCGTGGTGCTGGCGGATGGTGGGTGCTGTGCCACTAGCCTCCTGCTTGCGGCGCGACGCTAGCTTCTCCAGGAAAGTGTTGTAGTCTGCCTCCTCCGACTCCTGAAACCAAACATTGGGATTAATTGGGAAAGATAAATCGACAGTTTCCGCCGGTCCTACTTTAAAGAATATACAAGTCTTCCGTAACTTCTTACCTTTGTGTCTTTTGTGAGTAAAGATGCGTATTTTTAATCTAAACAAGACCAAAACACTCCCATAGAGTACTAGCATTGTATGGTTTCAAAAGGTTCTATTTATCTTATAATAAAAATTTAGATATTCATTTGTTCATAATCTTGAATCTCCGAAACTTCTTCACCGATTACTTTGAAATTTTGACATAACGTTACATTTGAATACGCGTGTGTTTTTATATACCTATAATATATAGATGTCACCTGTGACAGGTAAAAACATGCATTTATGAAATACATGCGCTCTTGTTTCTCTATCTGCACAGACAGACTGAACCACAGCAAAGCGTGGCGGGGTACAGCTAGTAAATAAATAAATACTTATTTTCGTAAATTGGTTAATGTAGATTTATTTGAACAAAAGCCATGTTGGTAGGGAGTTACAATTTTTTTTTATGTTTGTAGATATTTTATCAAGTACTATTTTTCAAAAAGTTTAGGTATCGATGACTGGATACATATTGGTCTGTAATTTGTAACATCCGTTTTGTCACCCTTTTTAAAGATAGGAGTAAGAAAACTATGTTTCCATATATTAGGAAAACATCCTGTCTTTAATGATTGGTTAAAAATTACAAAAAGAGAATGAATGTATACACGATTTGTGCATACTAATTTATGAATGTATATACGATTAGAATGAATGTATATACGATTTGTGCATAATAATCACATATACTTTCTACCCTCAATTAGTGCATGTGTATTTTGAATCTGTACTAGGCCACAACGCACCCATAGATTAACTGTATGGTTTCAGAAGTATTAAAAAATAAATTCTTTAGAAAGTATGTTAGCAAGTTCTAAGAGTGTTAGAATGCAGATAACCTACACTTTCAAAATATGCTAAAGACTTGTTGTTTCACATAAATTAAAAATTCATCAAATTATAATTTCCAATTATATTATATATGGATAATTTGTACAGCACCATTTTTGGTGAAAATTACCGTAAGAGCACTTTACAAATTTTACTTATTATCTAAGCTTTATCTTATTACGTACGAACAGATACAGAAACGAGCCTAAATGAAGTTACTGAACCTGAAATTATCAATGATTATTTACATTTTCATATTTAGTAATCGGTGACAGTCGGCAAGCTTCCATACCACAACTTCCTTTGTTTCATTTATCTATGGTTTTTGATGCTTCGAAAATAGATTTATAGCAGTACCAGATAGATGTTGGGAAGGTATGTCATCGACGACCGTCCTGTTCCTTCTCACACGTCTCGTATGAAAACAAAAAAATACAGAAGATACTACGATGATGTCAATGACAACTTCTCTCTGGAACTAGCCTAGCTTTATAACGAAGATAAGTTGTTAAGAGTCGATGAGATAAGTTAAGTTAAGTTGATAAGTCAAGTTGATAAGATAAGTATATACATTAAGCCACTCTGGCATCTACAAAGTTAATTGTAACGATTAACCGGTTTTATTATATATAGATATATATATAATAAAAGAACACACCAGGTGTTTGACAAGTACGGGCTTTTCAGAATTTGCTGAACACTTAATACCATACATTTAAAAAAAATACAGGAGTCCAAATTATTCATAAAAATATAATAGGAATACGTCTTAATAATTTAGAAGCATTAGAAATATCCAATACGAATAAAAATAAAAATAAATGCCCACTTTTAATAAACAGTTAGAATTAACCGACAGTCCCTTTGTCCCTATCTAACCACCCTTTCCCTACCCCTCTACCTACCCCTCCACCAGGCATTCTTTGATGCTCTCTCCATCTCGTAATTGTAATTGTCCTCTGTATTAAGTTAGTCTATATTTCCATTGTCCTGAAGAAGGTTGAGTGCAACTGAAATCGGTTGATAACTCAATAAAGTGGTTTAAAACAAAGTATTTTTAAAATTTTATTTATCCAAGTTGTTAACCTGGAATACATCCAACTCGTTAAGTGCCTGATCAGTCTCCTGCTGATTGGTCAGCATCTGCGTCTGGAGAGTGGACTTCTGCAGGTTCAGGAAGGGAATGCTCAGGAACTTGTGCAGGAGTCGGAGCCCAAACCCATTCCTCATGGAGGCCTCCGCATATCTTATGGAGCCACTTCTAAACAACGGACAAAGACACTTTAAGTAATATTAAATGAATCGTTATCTTCCTTTTAGTTTTGTTACAAGTGGAGATAATGACATCCTTATTGGGATATCCCGTGCCGAAAATTCTTTTTTTTTCATTTCCTAATTGTTTCTGGCTTTCACCCTTCAAGGGTGTTAAAAGGCGAGAGAGGGAAGGTCAATTTCATTTACATATTAAAATAAAATTTATGAATAATATGAAGTTATTGAAACAATTATAAATATATTACAGTGAAACTCTCTTAAGAAGTTTTCCAAGGGACCGAAAAGCTGGGAAACTTTATATGTGGGTTAAATTGGGCCATTTTTCAAGTTCAGCCTTCAAGGAACCAGAAGTATGAAGTGTTTCTGTATTTGGTGTCGGTATGATTTCTGATTCTGAACTCCCCATGTAGCTTCTTATTTGAGTTTTAAATGTTCTGTTTTATAATGTTGATGTGATTGATGAAAGAGAATGGGATTTTGTTGTAGATCTTAGTACCACTTATAAGAAGCTTTTTTGTCCAAATGTTGTAATTTGTAGGTATGTTGCTTGTTGGATATGTTTTTGAACCTGAGATAAGTAAGTATTTCTAACACATGAGTTATTTTTTGTGTTTTGTATTTATGAATATAAAGGAGTGTTCTTTTAGAATAGAGGTGTTTAATTGACATAGTGTAAAGGTTGTTGAAGATTTTGTTAGTGCTAGTTCTAACAGGGACGTTCAGTATAATTTTCATGATGGCTTTATGGGTTTTAATTGGTGAATTTAGAATATTGTCATTTGCACTGTTCCACGCCATTGAACTTTATAACTTCATGACTATCTCATTGAAACAACTCGCAGAGAATACACCAACAGTAATATAAAGCGAGCGAAAGGTTGTGTGCGTGTGTTACCTGCTTTGCATGGCCATCTCCATGACGCACTCTATCTGGTGCGGGTGCACCTGTCTGTGGTGGTGCATGTCGCAGTGGTTGCCCAGTATTATCACTGGCACGTCGGAGGGAATGCCGGCCAACTCGCGCTGGACGTAGTCAAATGTCCTGAAATAATAATAATACTTGGATAATTACTATAGCTCCGCTTTTGGGAAAAATCAAGGCACAGGCACTGTACAAATATTCCTAGATATGAGGCGCGGTCCCTCCATACATGCTTAGGATTAACAGCATCCTGTATGTTCTATATTAAAAAGGTTTTAACTTAAAACAGCAATAGTGCAATTTACCACACGACGCACGGAGAAAAACGAAATACATTATTCATTCTCAATGCTCGAATATCTTTGTGTAACCGCACAGCGTGCAAATACACACCTACTAGCAACAGCGTCTCAGAATGACTGCGTTTAACCAGCGACATAACGTACGGCCATGGAGCAAGTCATATATATGCTCGAATATCTATGAACCGTGTACACACATAACAGCAACAGTTTGGATGCTATCTAGAACCCAGTATCCGAAAAGCTGCAAAAAATTCTAATTTCGCACATGCGTATTCTCTCCCGCCTGCTCAGGCCTTTTAAGGCCAAATACATATTTGGCTAGAGCATCCAACATGCAAAGGTGACTTTAATGTATGTGCGCATAATGCACAGAATAGTATACCTTATTACGAATCAAATGGATTGTTTTTAGTTAATGTTTGCGCGATGCGTTTTAACAGTTTGGCTTGAATAACTTAAATTAAACATTGAATATCCGTCGATTAGTTATTTAATTAATTTAATTTAGGATCTGTAATTGATGTTGCGGATCATTAAATATGACAGACATTGAATTTTAGCCGTGACCGCGCCGTTTCAGTCATACTCGAAGAGTGGTTAAAGTTAGAGACTTACATTTAAGTTGTTACTAAACTTATGTAATTAACTAACTATCAGTCCGAGGACGGGCTGTGAAACAATTCTGTCTTGGCACACTTTCTTCTCCTTGTTCACATTTCGTCCTCCTCTGCGCCACCGAAGAGTTGGCAGTGTGATGGATAGCGAAACCTCATCGACACCTGTGTCGGCCATTCCCTTCCAAGGACTACTTATAAAATCTAGCTTAATATACCGTTAAACACATATAAAACCTACCTATGTAATTAAAACTTATTTATATTAAACTAATCACATGTCATTTTCAAAGCTCAATCTATATTACCACAGAGCAGATAATCCCCTACAAGTGTCATCAACTCCTGTTTATCCCTTCAGTGTATTTAGTGAAACTTACTTATAAAGTTTTTAGCAATGGCTACCCAGATACAGGTAGGTGAATTTTATATTAAAATTAATTATAAATTAAATGAAAAACACATGGGATAAGCGGTGAAACCTAGGTAGATTCATTAGCTTTAAAATGCAGTAAGCAATTAAATCGAATAGCTTAATCAAAAACAGAACACCTGGAAATCTCCATCGCTCAAGTGGAAAAGAAGTTTTCATGTTTAACTCTTTGTGTGCCGATGCTAAATGTTCGCCATACGCCAGCTATTCTATTTTCGTAAAAAATAATTGTTTTGTTAAATTGTACCGTCTTACCACATAATGTGTTTTATTTAAAAAAAATAGTATTTAAGTAGTTTACCCAGAAAAGCTATGTACAGAGAAACGATTTTTTTGATTGTGCCTGTGGGCAACGGTGATTTTCGGTCCCTTGGTAAACCTTACAAAAAAGAATTTCACTGTATTACAATCTGAGTTGCACTAACCATGGTTTAGTGATGTCCAGCATCAAAATAACTCCATTGGCATTCTGGTAGACGTTGAGGAAGGTGGCATCCAGCTTGGGGGTCTCGGCAATCTCCGACGCAGCCCCGGGAGCCGCATTCTCCAGCTTCAGACCAGCGTTGCCCTTCTTCTTGGCCTGCGCCTTGTCCACTACCTCCCACACTTCCACCTGCCAACAAGTTATCACTTGACAATGAATAGCAATACGAAAATAATATAAATAATTGAGTATGGAATCATAGCATGGGGAGGTGGCACTTCATCTGCACTACACCCAAACATAAAAGCCCAGAAAACCATAATCAAAATAATCCTTAGGCTACCTCTAACTACAGACTCGAACATAATCTTTAATATTATGAATGTGTTCGTTCGGCAGATATACGCAAAAACAATCCTCACGCACCTTTATAAAAACATACATAAATACTACACAAATTTAAATACTCGCTGTACTCGAAACAATAACAAAGATTTACTCCAAATTCCTGTAATGCATATTACTTTCACATTGCAACAAGATTGTACAATACTCTTCCAGAGTACATAAAATAATGAAAAAGTTTTACCTTACAATAAAACTTATATTATGTACTTAGCTTTATTTAAAACCTATAAAGTGAGATAAACATTACCATTTTGCAGCCAAATCGACGTTTCTTACCAATTTCGTGTGTAATTCTTAGTTTAAATCTCCCGCCAATGTCACCTGCTAGTTCCAAATGCATCCTTGAGGCGGCGCCAGTAGTGGGACGCCACTAGTGACGCTATAATTTCAAGCTTCATTAGATCTCATCAGGCAGCCCTTGCCTAGGTTTTAAATAAAGCTAAGTACATAATATAAGTTTTATTGTAAGGTAAAACTTTTTCATTATGTAGCATAGGCTTTATTTAAAACCTATAAAGTGAGATATTGTTTGTTATCGCCTGGTGACATTATGCTAATGTGAATCAAATATAATATTTAAATTTATTTGCTAAAAAGAAAATAGGGGCAAGATTTCCAGAAATCAGCTAACCAGTTACAGAGGTTGAAAAAGGTCAGCAACAGATGGGTCGGTGTTGACTCGGCCAGCCGATTCTGCAATTTCCCTTCTATAGAACTTGGCAAAGGTATTGGGACTTCTCCAGTTACCACGCGACAGTATATCGTCCAGCTTATATTTCTGCAGCCAGTTCAGAGATGCCACTGCTGAACGGATGCTGCCAGGTGGATCCTCTACACCAGCATCCCTGAGGACTGCCCTAATCCAACCTGCAATTACTGCCCTGGAGGCCGCTTTCACTGTCCCACAAGTTGTAATAAATAGGCTAGGTAGTATCGCCTGCGCTCTCCGTTCCTTAGACAGTTCTATGACCTTCTCCGTCCAATAGACAGGGTCTATGTTCCTAGACTCCGAGCGAGCCAGTCTCCACCCTGATTGTTGCCAGTCTGCCGAATCTGTCTTGCCACCAAACACTGGCCAAATGGAGATGCCTTCACTGCCACTGACAATCTTTCAGCTGTGCAATGGAGCAATGTGAGATCGTGGACTCGGCGCCCTGATGCCAAAAGCAGGATGGTGGCTGCTCTCCTTGATGCTTCAAAGAGAGTAATATGTTGAGGCAAATTCTTCTCCAGCCATGATGATACAACCCTCGGGTCCCAAATGGGGGGTTTTGAAGGCCTTAGTCTAGCTAAAGATATCCCTTTTAATATCTTCTTCACTATCGGATTGGAGCTCAGCTCTCTATTGTCTTCGGGAGAGCCTAAGGTACACACCACTGACTTGTGAACTAAAATGGTACTCAGCGATAGCTTTTCTCTGATGTGTAGATCGGCTAGGAACCTGGCTAAGTCTTCAGGTTTGGGACGCGTGGCATCAAGCTGATTCTCTGACGCCCAGCGCTGCCACCTCCGCCATGCCGGAGCATAAGTGCGAAGGGTAGAACTTCTCCACCCGGATCTAAGAAGTTCCTTCTGCTGACTTGACCATCTTGTTAGGTTTTTGTCCCACCCCCACAAAGCCAAATCTCCAGAGTGAAGGACTCTACTTGAGGAGGGGGTTTGTTGGTCCTGGTGTCTATCAGTGCTTCTCCTAGATTGTGAATCGTAAGAGGTGGACCCAAGGCCCGACACTTCAGATCCGCTCTCCAAAATGCCCTTTCCCAACGAGGAGCCACTACCAAGTATAATCCCCTTGCTCTGTTCAGGTGGCAAAGAACCCTCGGCATGAGGCACGGGGGAGGGAAGATCCAAGCCAGCTGATAGTCCCAGTCCCTGCTCCAAGCATTGTGGTAGTCTGCCTCGTCGTCCTGAAAATCAAGAGAAACATACCTTTGAACCACATGCGCTGTCCTAGAGCCAAATAGGTCTATTTCGGGTCGTCCCCATTTCCTGAATGCTACCTCTGTGAACGAGGGTAGCAAGTGCCATTCGGGTATAGCACGATGACGAGATAGACAGTCCGCTACTTCATTGAAACGACCGGGTAAGTATTGTGCTGTCATGGAGACACAGTGTTTATCCAAAACATCTAGCACTAGTCGAGTACAGCTCAGGAGTTGAGTTGATCTGGTACCACCCTCCTTGCGGAGATAAGATACGACAGACCTGTTATCCGACTGGATCAGAAGACCCGAGCCAGATAGCTCAAGCACGTGAGGAGACAAGGCAGCCAACACGGCGAGCATCTCCTTTACATTGGAGTGAAGATTCAGCTGGTCATCAGCCCACACACCGCTGAGAAGCTTTTCGTCCAGCTGGGCACCCCAACCCTGATCAGAGGCATCGGTTGTTAGGTAATGCTCAAACAGCGGCAGATGTATAGGTGACGTCAGGGTGAGCGATCGAACCCACCATCTCAATTCCCGAGCGGTAGCTGCCGGAATTGGTGATGACTCCCAAGGGTGGTAGTGTCTGAGTCCTAAGCACCCTTTCTGTATGTGCCGGCTGTTGAGCCTGCCTCTTGGAACTGCAAAACTAGCAAAGTTTAAAGAGCCCAAGAGGCTGCGCCCCTTATCTAGTGACCACCTACCTGTCTGAATAAAACCCTTTAACAAATAAGATAGGGCTGAAACCTTGTTCTGAGGGAGAGACTTTTCATTAGTTAGAGTATTCCAGCTGATACCAAGAAATTGAACTTGTTGTGATGGTTCTAATATTGACTTATCAAATTGTATATGCCATCCCAAGCCTTGCAAAAACTCCACCATTTCAATAGCCTGCTGTTTTAAAGTAGGCAGGCATTGGTTTACTAATAAAAAATCATCCAGATACACTAGAATTCTCATCCCTCTCTTCCGCAGTTCCTGCGCTACCCAGTTAGTGAAGGTTGCGAATGCCTTAGGTGCGGTGGCCAAGCCAAAGGGGAGGGATGTCATCTGCAAGAGTTCATTCCTATAGATAAGTCTAAGGAAACATCTATGCTGCTCACTCACAGGTACATGAAAGTAAGCATGTGTGAGGTCCACTTTAACCATCCAGTCATTCGGTTGTAGAAAAGTAGGAACTCGATAAACGTTTACCAGACGAAATTTACTGACAGTCAGAAAATTGTTTAAATATTTTAAGTTAAAGACCGGCCTCTTTGAGCCATCTGATTTGGGGACCAGAAACATGTTAGAAATAAATGAGGGAGTGGCAGGTGCCGACTCTAAAACCTTAAGGGCTTTGAGTTTTTCTATTTGTTCTGTCATTGCCACAGAAGTCTTAGTTAGATAAACGTTTACCAGACGAAATTTACTGACAGTCAGAAAATTGTTTAAATACTTTAAGTTAAAGACCGGCCTCTTTGAGCCATCTGATTTGGGGACCAGAAACATGTTAGAAATAAATGAGGGAGTGGCAGGTGCCGACTCTAAAACCTTAAGGGCTTTGAGTTTTTCTATTTGTTCTGTCATTGCCACAGAAGTCTTAGTGGCGAAAGGGGAGTTAAATAAATCAATATTATTATTTAGTGGAGGTTTTGATGAAAATGGAATTCGGTAGCCATCTAACATCTTAAGGATGATAGTAGGGGCGCCAAGGTTCCTCCACTTACCTGCGAATGAGCGCAACTGACCTCCTTGAAAAGAGGGCCCACTGTTAAAACCTCTTACGGTCTGGCTTCCCTGCTCTTTCCTTGGGCCGGAACCTACCTCGGGGAGGGAAAGCTTTAGCGGCTCTACGGGCTGGTTCCGGACCTCGACTCTCAGGGTGCTCCCTTCTCGCGATGGTTCTTCCCTGCTGTACTCTAGGACGAAAGGGCTGCGAGCTCTGCACAGTCACAGGTTTAACGGGTGGAGCTGGTCGCGACGTGCTAGGCTGAGGAGCGAGGCACTTCTTCACTCCCCCCAATTTATCCAGCTGGGCCGACAGGAGGTTCGGGTCAAAGAGATATTCCGATGTGGGCGGAATCTTCCGTAAGGCATCTCGGACGTATCCGTCACTGATGCCTCGCAATGCCCCCTCTCGTCGATACTCAATGTGGCTAGCCCGTTTTCCGCAGACCATCTGCATGATGTCTTTGGACACCTTCTGGGACTCAGACCCCGCCGCGAAGAGAGACTGCACCTTCTCGAAGAGAGTGGAAGTGCTCAGCTTCGTGCCCGGTTCCGCACTCCAGTTGACCAGCTCCTGCAAGGAGGCCTTCAGGAGATCAGCCTGCAGGGAAAGAGCATTGGTCAGGGAGCCGCAGAAGGAGTCCGTTGACGTACTGGCCGATTCCTTCTGAGCTAGGCGCTTCAATTCAGGGTTCAATGCCAACATTGAGAAGAGAGGGGTTGCGGCATACGACTTCTGGATCTCGAGGTAGCGGACATTGTTCTAGGGCGGAAGTCATGAAGGTGATACACACGAAACTCTATAAATCGCAATTTTACGGAGTTCGAACAGTCACACTGTTAATAACCTCGAAAAAAATATGTAAATTTTGCGCAAATACTGAAAAACAGGTTATTTTACGGTATTTGATGTTTGTAAACAAACCAAACGTGTTTGACCTTCGCAAAATAAATGCTAATGAAGCTTGAAATTATAGCGTCACTAGTGGCGTCCCACTACTGGCGCCGCCTCAAGGATGCATTTGGAACTAGCAGGTGACATTGGCGGGAGATTTAAACTAAGAATTACACACGAAATTGGTAAGAAACGTCGATTTGGCTGCAAAATGGTAATGTTTATCTCACTTTATAGGTTTTAAATAAAGCCTATGCTACATAATATGAACATTATAATTTGGATAAAAAGTAATAAAGGACCTTTACCGGTGCCCTCACCCAAATTCTCAACTATTGAGTGTTTATATTATAATATAAGTGTAGGTATAATCACAAGTATTTAAACTAACTATTAAAATGACAGCCTCAACACGGACTAGCCTTCTAGCCTAGTGAGGCAGTTTATGAGAATCCTCAACTTTATCTAATTGTTATATATTCTATCTATTTACATGTTTACATTTGGAAATTTATTGAATAAAGATTTGATTATTATTATTATTATTGATAAACACCAAAACATTATTCAAATCAAAAAATATATATCTACATACATACATATATATTTTGGAGTAAGGTATGCAAGCCTGAAGGTTGCTACGAACGGGGGTTTTGCGGGCTCCACGATGGAAGCCAGTGCCGGCTGTTCAGCTTCAGAAGGAAGAATCGTGGGACTCTAATTATTAGCTCAGGTATTGGGTCAGCAGGTTATGCCTTTACACGGGGAACATTCAACAATTCAAGACTCCACTCCCTCGTCAAATGAAACACCTAAATGGGAATGATTAATGAGTGTATTTACAGGTCAACAAGCACATAGAATAACACAAAAAGGGGACACAATATACATCCTAAATTATTCCTGGCTGATTGAATTGAACAAATCTCTTTCTCGTCTGGCAGACGTCTTTAACAGACATTTAAAAAAAAGGCACATAGTAGGGCAAAGGTTTGGTGCACGCTTACATGAGTTGTCCCGGGGGATGCAGGAGTTGCTAGGCTAGCGAGGTGTTACTTCCAGACATTGTAGAATGGAAACAAAGGTAGTAATCGTCTACAAGTGCAAAACGAGGGCGTGCTAGGCTATGGCGATGTTGAGGAGGCCGGGGCCGGGTGCACAGCGTCCGAGGCCGAGTTTTAGAGTTGAAAGAGTATGTGATGTCGAGCCCAAGGCTAGAATTTTGAGTGAAGATGGCTGCCGATCATAAAACCGTTGGGATTTCGCGTTGGTGCACAGTATGCATGCGCACCGATCTGCGCCGCCTAGTTCTGCGTTGAATTTTGTTTCGCGGGGATTTTAAAATGTGTTTGAGAGATCTGTTTCGTGACAAGGTAGTGGGGAGGGGATGGAGAAAGGAAGGTTGAGAAATAACTGGCTATTCAAATACAGTCACCAAACAAGACTAAAGGCGAATGTTAGTCTTTCACTGAAAATACATATCTTCCACTTACCTTGACAATGTGGTCAGTTTCCTTGTAGGTCCAGTTGATGGGTGCCACCTGAATCTGGTCGGTGGGACGGTACTCCTCGATGAAGGCACCGCCCTGTAGCCGCTGCAGCAGGCAAGTCTTGCCTACGTTTCTATCGCCCTTTATCAATATTTTCACTGGAAATAATGTTCTCATATTTATAGGATTAATATAACTTTAGCACCCTCCCCAATAAAGACTCCACCGAAATGCTTGGAGTAAGTATCTCAGACCGGTTCAAGTAACGAGCCTTAGATTTAATTTCGGATCCCCAGGGAGCGTCAGTGCTCGTAATACAAGCGGGAAACTGGTGAATATGCATCACATTTGCAGTTGATTTTGTAATATAACCTTTTTTGGTTTGAGCTTTCGTTTTCATGTAAATCCAGTCCAAAGCTGAAAATTTTTAGGTCAAATTAAAAAAAACAATCGGCGCACAAATGCCGATTCGTTTATTGCACATGTCTTCGGTGTAGCCATTGTCAGGGAAAATAAATTATTAATATAATGACTGGGTTCTTAAGTTCTTCCACACATTCTTAGGCAATTTTTTTTTCTTTTAAAATTAAACCCAAACTAAGAACCCAAGAGCCTTCTTTACAAAATAGGTTACTTACAAGGAGATACAAGTATGTACAAAATATTATAAACAAGTATGAGTAGACTTAGGTTTAATTAATAATGATTTAGAAGAGATGATAGTAAAGCCTTTTTGTACCTAGCTTCTGTGCAGTTGAACAGATCCGCTATATCTGCGTATCTATTACTAACTTCATGTAATCTAGGTACAAGCGAGTGTTTGAAATGCTCAGTCCTCGAATTGTTACATTTAAACAGGGTTTTAGAACGAGTAGCTCTAATGGGTACATGAAATTCAATGAGGTTAATTAAATCAAGGCTGTCCACACTAACATTTACAATTTCGAACATAAATATTAAGTCGATCTGAGAGTTTTTATAAATTATTTATGATAAACAGTACTTGCAGTAAAATTTCACGATGACATAAGAATGATAAAGAGATAACCGAAAGCGATAATTGAAGGTAACATAGCTAATAACCTTAATAAACATTTTATTGAAATCAGCACTCAAATGAACATTTAAAAGGTCCATAATTCCTGGAAAGTAATTGTGACGGACAACTAAATTAACTTTTAATAGGACAACCATGGAAAGGCAATAGAACCTGTATCATACGTATCCAGACCTCAAGAATCTTTCAGAGGAATTCATATTTACGTAAAAATTACAAAAACACTCAAACCCCGAAACCGCTCGATACCGTGTCGCCGACACAATTGGAAATCTTCAAATCATAATTACTTAATGAAATTATGTGCTGTATGTGATTAATCAAGACAATTACATAGAAATATAACAGCAGAATACATCTGAAAATAACCATCCAGCACCTCACTCGGGACCTCCCGCCTTCGGAATGGCTCACTCTATGAAAGCAACCCAGTATTTACGTGACCCCCACCTCCATACTATCCGGCAGGAATTCCATGATGGCCGCCGAGTTTTCAACCAATCACAGCTCAACATACTTCATTGACGAGTCACCAATCACGAAATGAACCTCCCTAAAGGGGCGACCCAGTATTTACGTGAAATCCCCTCCATACCACCCGAAAGGAATTCCATGATGGCCGCCGAGTTTTCAACCAATCACAGCTCAACATACTTCATTGACGCCCTTATCAAAAACTGATAACGAGGATTATCGCAACCACCTATGGTGACATCAGATCCAATTTACAAGAAAATATTAGAAGATATAACCACAGAATAAATATCAATATCAAGAAATAATTAATTACTAACATAATATCTTAAAGAATTGTACCTAAATATGTTTTTCACTCCTTGGGGAATGTTCAAACCAAGGATATTTTGCTTCAACCCCAATATGAAACTTTGTATAATTTATTATAAAATAAATAAACGGGACTGAAGGAGGTGGTTTGGGTAAATTGAACTGACCTGGTAAAAGGTATAATATTAAAATATAATTTTCCTCTAAACAAATTAATTGTAAAGAGGAAAAATACCTAACCAACTCACCCTTCATGAAAGGGATGAAAACTCCCCCAATAGGGTTCGATTTGAAAACGTTCTATAAATAGAGAACCGAATTCCATACAAAGTCAGTTCAAAAAACTACCCCAAAGGAGAAACTTCTCTCCTGAAGAAACCATCTCCAAAGTCTACAAATCTCAAGAAAAATATTTTCAAGTGTTTTAATTCAGTATTAAATTCAGTTTTCTCCAGTCTTAAATTCCTTCCGTCGACTCAGACTTGGGATTCAATCCTTCTCTGATTTTGACGTTAAATTCTATCTACCGAGACTGAAACACTAATAAAGGTGTATCCAGCTACCTACGCATTTACAGTATTATACGGACGGAATATTGTTTCGTATAGAACCCATATTCCATACTAGAGAATGAAGCAAATTTTTGGAGTAAAACTCCGCTCTCAACTACCTGTTGTCATGGTAATACGGTAAGTAGGCACAGGGGATACACATGGGGGTACATGTTAATAAATTTTGGCTACAATGTAATTTTTTTATTGACCAATACAACATTTATACAGGCTCTGAAGTACATCCATAATAAAATAATACCACTTACCATGAATTTAAAAAACCTGTTAAAAATGATAAACTGTTTTTGATAATAGATCATCCATATAATTGCAACGGCAGAGAGGTCGCTCGTTAGTAACTATAAAAAAATCAAAAATTTAATTTGAAACAGTCTGACGATCATCTGAAGATCATCCATATAATTGCAACGGCCGAGAGGTCGCTCGTTAGTAACTATAAAAAAATCAAAAAAATCAAAAATTTAATTTGAAACAGTCTGACGTTGACCGTAAGTATGCCTTCAAAGCCGCTTAGCATACTTTCCATACAGATTGCCATTCCTGAGGTTTTTACTTCCATGGACATAACCATCGATATATCAACCACATTATTAGAAATTGAGTGGCGAAAAATAACCAATTAAAAATGGAAATTCAACAACACATAATATATTAGTATTCACCGCCTTTATTAAATAAATTGTTTACAAATAAATCATAGCCTAGCAACGAAGGTCGGAAATTCCAAATAAAAAGTAATAGAAAATAATAGTATTCAAATAAACCATAATTAAGATTTAGAATATTGTGGCGAGACACCGATTATATTCGGCAAAACCCACCGAACAGATGTAAAACATCTTTAATTTGGTCTTTTCCACTACTAGAGGATACATTATATAGTATTTCTTTCGTAGTTCGCCCGGTCGGCAGTAATGCTTTGAGCTTCCCGTGACTAGTTACCTCACCCCCCAAATATTATTCCAATCTTCGTCAAGATGCCGTCAATGAAAATGCATTATTTTGCTTCTCCGTGGACTGAAATAGTTGTTCCTCATTGTAATTAAACTGATATGAAGGATGAGGTTTCTGCGTATTTACCGTAATAATTACATGTTTATTACGGAATGTGGGGAGGTTTGTACAAGCCAACACATTCCATAAAAAGGGTTCAACTAATAACATAATTTAGTTTACGATACTCACTGTTATAATGAACGCCTCTGGAAAACTTCTTCTGTAAGGAGGAGGACATGGGCGCCGGGGCTGACGAAGATTTCTTCCCGTCCCCGGACTTGGTCAGGCGATTAAACACCGAAAACATCTTGAAACCTTCCAAATAACACAATAATTAATAAAATTAACTTGTGTACAGTGGAACCTCTATTCCATATTCGTTCGCTCGCTAATCAGCTAGCTCAGCCACTTAATAACTGTTGGAGTTTCATAAAGAACAAGAAGCAACAATTAATCATTCCATTTAATAACGGTCTTAGAAAACATATGCTACAATAGACATGTTGTTATTATATTTGAAATACACTCATGTCGAATCTTTTGAGTATTGATAACAGTAAAGCTGATTAACCATATTCGCAAAAAATACACCGTGTTTAATAATATAATAACTGATAAGATACAACATTATTTAGACCACATCACACGACATGGTTATAAAAATAATCTAACGGTATACCTTAATGGATCCAGTTGTTATAAAAGACAATATGTAAATAACATTTGAGGTAAGAACAATTATTCTAGATCGAATCTTGTTCAAAACAGTTAGATCAACAAAAGTTTTCACATTTCATTTTCGGAAATGGTCTCAGAATTTGGAACAAATTACTTAAGTCACAACAATAAACGTCAAAAGTCAAAGATGAACATGTTAATCTATGGCATAAATAAACCATCTGTGGTTATCGCCGAGCTCATGAGATATGGCATAAATAAACCACTCTCTATGGTATGGGAGTCGCTATATGCACAGCGACTAATCGACAGGGGGCGTGGCCAACATTTCCGAGCATACCCGAAGTGAAGTGTTTCGGCGCTTTATTTGAAATTGGTTCTCCCTTCAGATTTTTTTTGTGATGTCACTGCCGAGCATTTCCGAATATTGCCGAGCAGCCAATAGCTAATTTTCATCTTTCATTTCATACGATTCTTGCACCTTGATTTCATTTGGTTAGATTACATTACTATAGGGCCAATATCATAAAGTCGATTCCAAAGCCAATAAAGACTATTTGGTATGGCAACCACATTCTAATTCCTGCAAATATAATTAACTTTTGGAGAATAAAAGACTTGTGGTAGGTCCTATGTTCAACTTTTGTACAGATTCGTATTAGGCCTATATATACTCAAAGTATCTAATCTTTTTACATTACAAAACAGTACACCTATGGGAAAGTAAAACTAGCATTATTTGGAGTCAATGTGAAAATTTGGATGCCATATAGCATGTTGAAGGATAAGTGAGCAATGAAGGAAGTTGGGCAATTCATTGATTTATTTATGTATTGGACAATTTGTATAGCGCCGCTTTTGTGAGATATCACCTCAGGGGCGCTTTACAGTTGATGCAGGTATTACAAAAATATAAATATTACAAAAAAACTGAATTTAAGTTGATACATATAAGCTGCATATTTGATATTATTTTATTAATGGAAAATAATACATTACACCACCCAAAGGAAATATAAACATTGAGGGAAGAAACCCCTTTAAAAACATGACAGATAAACCCTGAATTGAGCCGATCAGGTTCTGCCTCATTCTGAAATTTATGTTTAATAAATTGCTCCAACAATAGACACATCTCGTACTGAGGAAACTCCAGCTTCAACAAGCCTGAATTTCTTTTGAATCACAAACCATGTTACACAAACCTAGCGTAGCCGCTAAACTAATTGAAAACTGGGATGTTTATCTTGCCTTGACGCGAGCAGGCGGTATAAAAGGGACACTTTCTTTTGAATCACAAACCTAGCGTAGCCGCTAAACTAATTGAAAACTGGGATGTTTTTCTTGCCTTGACGCGAGCAGGCAGTATAAAGGGGGCATTTTCTTTTTCATCATAAACGATGTTACACAAACTTAGCGTAGCCGCTCAACATCGCAGAAATAGTTAACTTAAATAAAATTTGAAAGTAAAAAAATAAAATCCAGCTAATAAATTTCAATCACAACGCACAGAATGCATGCATATTAGGTAAATACTAATTTGACGGAATTTAACATAAAAAAAACTCGGAACAGCTCGGGTATGCTCGGATATGTTGGCCACGCCCCCTGTCGACTAGTCGCTGTGCATATAGCGACTCCCATGAGATATTGGCAACGGGCACCGCCTAGTGATGGCATAATCGAGACATTTAGATAATCGAAATATTTTAATTGAAACATTAATTCCTGTTCATTCAATATTTAAAAAAATATTTACTTATTGTTCGCAGAATCAACTTTACGATACGGAATAACCACTTGAGGACATTCATGCAAAATTATTTTTAATCACCTACAATCCGTACAAAATTCTATGGTTAAATTACCAGTTCAAAAAGATAAATTAGTTAAATTCACAGAAACGAAACATAATTGTTGCATCAGAACTTAACTATCTTACCGGTGCAGGCCTAATTATTACAACATATTGATTCAGCACATGAATATAAGAGGAAAGTGGAATATGAATTGAATTTTTATTTGTTTGGTTTTATAATCTTTATTTAGATGTATGCAAATTAACATATCTTATATCTGAGTAGATTTTTGTAATGGTATGTACATATTTGTGTAACTGGATTGTTATCACGTTTGTGAAATCATATGTAAAAACTCTAGATTCACAAAAAGAATGAAGGCATGCTAGTAACAAAATATAATAATAAATAGGACAGCGAACCCTGAAGTATAACGTGCCCAAAATATTATACATGTTATCAAGTAATATCGAAAATTATGAATTACAAAATAGATTCAGGTATACGCCGAAAACGTGGCTTCAAAACAGAGATACTTTATAACTGAGCGATGATATCAATCAATAGTTGTTATTCAATGTAGCATTTAGATTTAATATCATTTTAGATTATATCAATAATAATAATCGGCATATTTATAACAATTACTGTTATAAATGTGTTATATTAAGTTCACTTATATTTACATTATAATTGAACATCGTTTAATATTCTGTTAATAAACTGCTTAGTTGTAGTTCAAAAGAGTCGAATTTCACTCTAAGTTCAGCGGGAACAATAGCTTGGGTCAGAGGCGCCATTTTTATCTACTTACTTATTTTTGCTATTTATTATTAATCAAAACAAAAAAAAAAATTGTTCCGTCTTTTACATGTTCCTACCTAAAAGAATCGCAAATGTGTAACTGTTTGTTTATGATTCATTTCACCTTTTGGTCTATGATGCGCGAAATTGTTTTCAGCGGGAAAGCCGGTAATGTCAATATTAATGTTATTGTCAATATGTCAAATTTAAATTGCTGATTTGTTACGTTGCTCTCAGCTGAGTGGTTTATTTATGTCTCAGCTGTAGTTGCTGATTACAATTCTCGCTTTACTCGCACTTTGTCGTTGACAGTAACAATATAAATAATCATCTATTAAATATTCGCATATATCGTATGCGAATCCCCATTTTGCTGGTATATTTCTGTTACTTTTCGTTTCATTTATAATAATATTACGCTGTACCGACACACGATAGACCGTAGACTTTTTATTGGCGTCCATTATTGATATATTTTATCAGTCTTCGTAGATATCGACTAAATCTTTAAAATGGACCAAAACAGCGAAGACTTTCAGATTAAACTGGCTAGAAAATACTTAAAGATGAAGATCATAGAGGATGATCTAAGTTTTCACGGACACGAACAGCAGAAAATGCATGTACGCGATCTTTTGTCGCGGACTGTGGAGGCTGGGGAGTCGAATTCAGCCCTCATTATCGGTCCACGAGGATCAGGAAAAACTACGGTAATCCACATTCATTGTATCATCTCCTGCTATCTTTAATAAATTGTTTTGCCCGGTCTCTGATATATATTTACCTAACCGCCGCACTTTTAATAATCACAGATTATGGAAAATACAATTAAGGTAAGAAACAACTATTTACATGAGGAATGATGCCTTAAAATTCCTTTTTTATTCAATCAAAGTTAAACATTTATTTTATAAATCAATCCCTTTGCTGCCATTTTGGATTTTTTCCTAAGGATTGATGTTTGTGAAAGTTTTGTTTCAATCTAAATACGCATAAATGACTTAATTAACCAAACCTAATAATGCGTGTACACGTTCGCCCAATGCACTGACCCATCATGTACATGACGACTTGGTGGTTGCGTGCGTTGGCCGGTCAAACCGATTATTGCCGGGTATCTAGGGGCCAACCCGCAAAGGGCGTTCACACGTTGGCGCGGTCCTCAGTTCGCAATACGCTTTCAGCGGAGGCAGTCGTGTTGATTTACATTTATGAATTACAATGATTAATAATTTTACGTGCTGTACAAATGAATTGCTGAAGCTGCGATAATTTCCACATTCATATAGATTTTATAGCCTACGTGGTCGAGGGGTAAGGTCTCGACTAACAATCGAAGGTCGCAAATTCAAATCCCGGGATGCAAAAGTAAATTTTTGTTGTGTCACAATTCATTCATTTCAAAATAATATATAGTATCGCCCTACACCACCAACATTCAGAATGGAAACATTGCTTGAAATGGCTTTAGCCGTTTTTGGTGATTCGATCTAGCCCGGAATCCCCCATCTTCCTCTTCCCCATCTCGTTCCCCTCCACTACCTGCAGCCTCACAAAATACTCCAATTGTGGTTGCTGTAGTCTCACTTGCTCCAGACGATTAGGAGCAGTTGGGACTCTTGTGCGGTATTCATATAAAAAAGAAGGTGAAATGGCCAACGCAAAATAGGGTATTTTCATTATATTTATTATAAGGTTGGTGACGGTGTTTACACATTGGCGAGTTTGCCCAATGCATTGGGCCAATGTGGACTGGGGACTTAAGATCTATTTTGTGTACACTTATTTTATTAGAAATATGTATTGTAAACATTTCTGTCACCTCACTTTTTTGTTGTTTCATATAAAAATAATGAATCCAAAATTCACAAGGACTCAAAAATATATATATATTTTTTTTGTTTCATTATGGTGCACAATTTAATTCTACTGGTTAACTCCAAGATTTAAATATATAAAGTGTAGTTTTTTCTCTTCCTAACATTGTTTAGATCATATTTCTCACCACAACAATAAGGGAGATAAAATGAGTTGTTCCCAAAAGCGAACAAATTAGCCTGAAGGGTGAACTTATTGGCAATTTAACTTTCAGCTTGTGAACTCTGTTCTCCACACCTTGAAGCAAAGAGCAGGCTTTCATGAGGATTCCATCATCGTACAGCTGAATGGACTCCTTCACACAGACGACAAGCTAGCCCTTAAAGCCATCACAACACAGGTAAATTCATATTAATACCCCACGAGGCAGAGGAGGCTGTGCCTAACACCATACTAGGTGCATGACCGTGTTGCGGCTCTCTCTCGGAGAACTCTGTTCTCCACACCTTGAAGCAAAGAGCAGGTTTTCATGAGGATTCCATCATCGTACAGCTGAATGGACTCCTTCACACAGACGACACGCTAGCCCTTAAAGCCATCACAACACAGGTAAATTCATATTAATACCCCACGAGGCAGAGGAGGCTGTGCCTCACACCATACTAGGTGCATGACCGTGTTGCGGCTCTCTCTCGGAGAACTCTGTTCTCCACACCTTGAAGCAAAGAGCAGGTTTTCATGAGGATTCCATCATCGTACAGCTGAATGGACTCCTTCACACAGACGACACGCTAGCCCTTAAAGCCATCACAACACAGGTAAATTCATATTAATACCCCACGAGGCAGAGGAGGCTGTGCCTCACACCATACTAGGTGCATGACCGTGTTGCGGCTCTCTCTCGGAGAACTCTGTTCTCCACACCTTGAAGCAAAGAGCAGGTTTTCATGAGGATTCCATCATCGTACAGCTGAATGGACTCCTTCACACAGACGACACGCTAGCCCTTAAAGTCATCACAGGTAAATTCATATTAATACCCCACGAGGCAGAGGAGGCTGTGCCTCACACCATACTAGGTGCATGACCGTGTTGCGGCTCTCTCTCGGAGAACTCTGTTCTCCACACCTTGAAGCAAAGAGCAGGTTTTCATGAGGATTCCATCATCGTACAGCTGAATGGACTCCTTCACACAGACGACACGCTAGCCCTTAAAGTCATCACAGGTAAATTCATATTAATACCCCACGAGGCAGAGGAGGCTGTGCCTCACACCATACTAGGTGCATGACCGTGTTGCGGCTCTCTCTCGGAGAACTCTGTTCTCCACACCTTGAAGCAAAGAGCAGGTTTTCATGAGGATTCCATCATCGTACAGCTGCATGGACTCCTTCACACAGACGACACGCTAGCCCTTAAAGCCATCACAACACAGGTAAATTCATATTAATACCCCACGAGGCAGAGGAGGCTGTGCCTCACACCATACTAAGCGCATGCCCGTGTTGTGGCGGTCGGATTACTTTGCCATTTGATTAGATCACTGATTATTTTGCTGCCAGAAAAATCGTCAAGTTGATTTGATCTTCCGCTGACGTGGTATGTTTGTTATATATATACATACTAATTCATGCAAGCTACAAGTGATGCAAACCACTCATACTCATATTAGTCCAGTCAGTAGAGATAAACATAATACACATACGTAGTTTACTCCTACTATTCATGCAAGCTACAAGTGATGCAAACCACTCATACATTAATCAAGTCAATAGAGATAGAAAAGGCCTATGAAATGAATTTGTATATTACAGGACACGGCTTAATGAATAGCCAGAAATAACAAAAATAGAGTTTTTAGACATATGAATATTAGTAGACCTGCCCTAAGTGATTAAAAGCGTATTATCCCCACTCCCCATACCGGTTCCATTGGAACCGGCTGTGCTGGCGTATGGCCTCAAGTGAAATTTGAAAACGTGACGTCATCATTCTTGTGCGAACTATGGTCGAGGCATCATCGGTTCATTTTACGAAATAACACGGCAAAATGTTGACTTGTACTATGAAAACTTGTAAAAATAGATGTGAAAAAGAGAATAAACCCAATTGTCGTATTACATTCCATATATAAGCATTATTTTACTTTATTTTAAGCATATTCACATCGTATAATATAGATCAGTTTTAGAAACATATTATACTATCACATCGAGAAACGTCTGGACGCGAAACACAAAGCTGGTTGGTTGCTGGGAAGTAAATTATGAACATTTATAAAAGTGTCTTAACTAAATACTTAAACGAAATATTCGACTCTGAAAATACAACCGAATTTTTTTGCCGAATTTGGACTTCGCAAATTTGTTCATAACGTGGCGAGTAATTTGCGCTCCCATGTAAAAATGTCTATTCATTCAAAAGCAGATTTTACTTTTAAGAAGTAAATGGTGATATTATAATGCGAGATGCCTATTTACTGTCAGATTGATTTATTGACGAATCACAGTCAGCCTTACGCCCTTCGTTCTTCAACAGTTGATTTTACCCCTCGCCATTATCTTCTCGTCTATTAATTCCTATGTCTGTGGGTTTTTCACAATTTAAAAAAAAATACTTTTCGCCTCTATAACTCGTGTATTATACTTGGAAAAAAAGAGAAATTTTATCTTCTTGTGCTATAACTTTGTAGTAAGATCAGCTGTTGAGGAATTATTTAAAAAAAAACAATTTTTGGCACCTTTAAAAACAAAATTGCGACCCTAGCGGAGGTCATTCGAGGTATTTTACAATGTAAAATAAACATGTAAAATCAAATTATCTTTCAGACCACCTTTTGCTAAGCAAAAACCTCTACTGACTGGACTATATATCTTTATTTTTTTTGAACAGATGTCCCTGGAGAACGCTATCGGCGACCGGGTGTTCGGTTCCTTCTCCGAGAACCTGGCCTTCCTGCTGTCGTGCCTGAAGTCCGGCAAGGACCGGCACTGCAAGAGCGTGTTGTTCTTCCTGGACGAGTTTGACATGTTCTGCCATACGCACGGTAGCCAGACGCTCCTGTACAACCTGTTTGATATAGCGCAGAGCAGACAGGCCCCCATCTGTGTTCTGGGTGAGATAGATTGATTACAACCTGTTACTACTGCACACCAGCATCACCTTAGAAACCAAACCAACCGTTAGAAAAGTATTACATTTCTTATTATTATTTAACGAGCAGGCAGCATTCTGCCGATGGTGCTCATATCTGATTTCACAAGTTCAACAGTAATTGAGTTGTTTTAAATTTTAAAATAAGTTAGTTCTTTCTTCTCTCCAGATAAGAATCCAACGGAGCTTTAAATAGGTTTATATTAGTAGAATGGATGACATGTTGTGGAAGTTTGTTCCATGCATCCACTACTCTATTTGCAAGGAAGTGTTTCCTAGCATTGGATGACATGTTGTGGAAGTTTGTTCCATGCATCCACTACTCTATTTGCAAGGAAGTGTTTCCTAGGATTGGATGCAAAAGGTGTTGTATTAATTTTTGAGTGTTGTAAAATGTAAGAATAAGAGAGTAGGAGTGTGTAAAATTTCGAAAGTCTCAATCAAGTCACCCATTTCTCTTCTTTCTTTTAACGTTGGTAACATCAGTTCCTTAAGTCTATCTTCATATTCTGTTGACTGGTCGGTGGCCGAGTTGACATCGCGTTTGGGTCCCACCCAGGCGTAGTGTGTTCAATTCCTCGGCTGGCTAAGTCCTCCATCACAACACAAGCAACATTTAAATATTGCCGGTTTTTCAATGCTCTTGGAATTTTTGTAAATTGTCTCTGTGCTCTCTCTCTAAAAGATCTATATCTTTTGCACAATATGGACTCCATATTTGAAAAGCGTATTCCTATACATATGGTTAGGTCAAGTAAGGCTTTGCTGATTAAATATGTTATTGAATTTGATAATTCCAGCCATACTTATATAGGCTTTTACATAAGAATACATAATAAAAATTATACATAACTGAACTGCCCCAGTAAAAATATTTTGTATTTATTTAGTGATAAATTAAAGATGTCCACTGACTCGGCATAATTATTTCCCTCCATTAGTAATTTGGGCAATGAGGAATTCATATTATGGTAGTTAGTCCCAGAATTTCTGCACTGAAATAAATCTTTACTTCTAGTAACCTATTAATAAAATATATCTTAAAACCCAACTTCCATAATTATTTATCCTTATTATTATATCTATTTTATTTCATCTTTACTTTCTACATTTTTGTTATTCTAATTTATAGGATTAGATTATTTTTTATTTATTTTCATAAATCTTCTGTTAACCTCAAAGAAATAATATTCTATTAGCGTATTTAACTTTATTTATCCATTACTCACGTTCCTCCTACGCCTGTCTCGACACGGGAATTTCCCAATGAAGCGTACATATTTAACCCCTGTAATGTGGCTGGCTACGTTTGCAGTCCAGTCAAATTATGACTACTTTGAGGTTCAGTGTGTAAAGCTAAGTTTTCAATGTTTTGGATGTATTTCGTTACTGTCAATGAAAATTCCACACTAAGAAAGTTGACATTGTAGAAGTGTGTCTATTATTTCTATTAAAATTTTCAATACTTACTAAATTTCATCCGTCTCATAGGGGTTGAGATAAACAAATAATATATATTTTAAAAGTTGATAATATTTGTTTCAGGAATCACATGCCGCCTGGATGTCATAGAGCTACTTGAAAAACGAGTCAAATCGAGGTTCTCTCATCGTCAGATATTTATCTTCCCCAACGACAGCGAGTCGGAAGAAAAACCATTTGATACAAGAATGAAACTCTTTCGAAGCCTGTTGAGTCTGCCTTGCGAAATCACCCGCACAAAAAACCTCAATAACTCAACAAAAACCACACGAAAAAATAGTTTAATCAATACACCAACAAAAGTTAATAAAAACTCCACGAAATCAAGAAATGTTAAAAATTCTGAATCTGATTTCGACAATGAAATGTCTGATACTTCCGATACTGTTGAAGAAAAGTTACACGATTTTGAAATAAGTCCTCATATCTTGTCCAAGTGTGGATCCTCTTGGAAGGAGTTCAGTAAGCTGGATCCGATTTTCGTGTCATTTTGGAATGAGAATATAGCGAGCATCTGCGAGGACAGCTCTGTGATGGCTGCTGCCGAAAGACTGTATGACCTGGATGTATCAGAACAGACCTTCAGGAATATATTGGTAAGTTGGATAATAATGGTAACTGACGCTTTGATCGTAAGCAAAAAGTTTGTGTGCAAAAAATTGTACGTAAAAAGGTTGTAATAATCATTTGATCATAAATTACCATTTGATCGTATTATTGGACTATGATTATTTTAGAGTTACGATCATTTTATTACGATCACTTTGATTACCATAATTTTGTGTACGTATTTAGTTTACGATCATTTTACCTATAACCGATGATAACACCTGACAAGACAAATTCACAGACAGGGAACTATATCTCCACCTGGCTGGGCAAAGTTGTGAGGCAGGTCAAGGGGGGGCTGTAGGAGGGGATTTGTTAATGCAGGGCCGTATTAAATGTAGCTCGTTCCTACACTAAAACGAATCAGCGACATCAGCCATTCTCGTTAAGCTGACATCGACGTATTGTCGATCAGATGAACCACCCTCATTTGCACAGAATCAAGCACGTTTATTCAGTATTTGGGAGCTCCAGCCTAGAGGTTCCAAATTCAACTGTGGATGTACCTGAGATTTGTGTAGGGTTGGCAGCTGGTCACCATTGAAGAATCTGCTGGACCTATACAAGGCTCCCAGTTTCTTGTGCGCCAGATTTACTCTTGAGCCCCGATACTTGAGCAGCTCTGAAATACTTCCTCTAAGCATTTCAACGTAGGCTGAATAGTTGATCTGAGGGGTGGAATTTCGTTAGTGGCCAGAATGGCTACATTAACATTGAATGGTAAATGGTGTAATATTGAGATCTTCTTGTAGTTCCAGCTGGTCTGCAAGCTATCCAGTGCCCACCCGCAGCTGGAAGTGTGCGACGTGACGCTGGCGTGCCAGAGCGCCCTGAACGCGGACGACAAGCTGCTGGTACTGCTGTCGCTGTCCATCCTGGAGCTGTCCCTTGTAATCGCTATGAAGCACCAGACGGAGATATTCGATAACCAGCCCATGAACTTCGAGATGGTTTTGAATCGGTAACTGATTTTTTTTAAAGATAACCCTCAATTAAAGTTAGTCTATAACATAAAAATATCCACATTCATAGAACATCCATTTTTATGCTCAACAAGTAATTACTACTCAGTTTCAACGCCAGTTTTTCTTATCGAACAATGAATAATAGAGATATAAGGACAGATTCTGATACAATTAAGCCCTCACGCGGTATCGCTAACAGCTTTATCGAAGTAACAGCTTTATCGAAGTAACAGCTTTATGGAAGTAACAGCTTTATCGAAGTAACAGCTTTATGGAAGTAACAGCTTTATCGAAGTAACAGATTTATCGAAATAACAGCTTTATCGAAATAACAGATTTAGTCGAAGTAACAGCTTTATCGAAGTAACAGCTTTATCGAAGTAACAGCTTTATCAAAGTAACAGCTTTATCGAAGTAACAGCTTTATCGAAGTAACAGATTTATCGAAGTACAAGCTTTATCGAAATAACAGATTTATCGAAGTAACAGCTTTATCGAAGTAACAGCTTTATCTAAGTAGCATCTTTATCGAAGTAACAGCTTTATCGAAGTAACAGCTTTATCAAAGCCAGAGTCATGTTGGCGTCTCAGAAGTTGAGCGTACTGTACAGGGCCCGCAGATAATTTAATAGGACAAAATTGCTGACCTTATACAAATAGCGAGTGCCCCCTTACTGTTGAATTTAGCAGCCACTTCTGGTCGGGAGCCCCGAATATCTGAAAAAATACCCTGACAACTCTGGTTGGTCCTTTAGATAAATTCCCCTATCTTAACAAACAGATTGCAATCTTTAGAGCCGAGGTGTCAGGTAGGTATGCTGTCCTTTTTTACCGGTATTACAATGGAAGATGCTCTGAGGAACTAGCATCATAGATCTCTTCGGCACCGGTGCATAGTCGAGCAACACACCAAACATCTCTACACTATTAACATTTGTCACATGTGAACGGGTCGTTTCTACGACTCCTTGAATTCAACAGCTCGGCTATGGAACTCCACACAGCATCCCCAAAGATGACATAGGCCCTGAGGGAAATTATTGTAAAAAAGTGAGAAGGTATATAATCAACTGTTTTTGTGCAAATCCATTCAAATTATCCATCCCCAGATATCCATCGATGTTCATACAATAAATAGTTTTAAAATTTCAACCACAGATGGTAGTACAGGGCTTAGAGTGACGGCCGGTAGCGCACGCGCGCCTTTTTTCAGTAAGGTCAAGTCAATAATAAAATAATGTAATTGTAAATAAAAAAAAATCACGAAACAGGATATCCCTAGTGAGACAGGATAGTAAAAAATATGTGTTAACCCGGCTTATATAATATAAATGTGCCTAATAAATAATAACAATTTGAAACTGACAGTTTATGCGGACGGCGCTTGGAATATATTTGAACTTTTTCTGTGAAGCCCGATAGTGCTGATTGGCTGAAAAATGTATTGCAGTTTAGTTCAATCACTATTAGCGGGCAAAATTGAATGAATGAATTAAATGAATAAATTTTATCTATGAATAAATTTGATAAAATATGATGAAATATGAATGAATAAATTTTACACTCGATCTGATTCTCAATTTCAAACGGAATTGATTCTTCATTCCTTACTCTTGGCCTTGTATCCTACGATTTTTACAGCGCCTAATTAAAAAAAAAAAGATTTTTTTACAGTTAAATTATTTCAATGTATAATATTATATTAATAATTTTTCAAAAGAAGCAAACACATTGTGACTTGACATTTTAAATAAATGAAATGAAAATACTTGGTTCCAATACATTTGGTAAAAAAAATCTTGGAAATCGGTTCAGTTTTGGAGTAGAAAAATGAGGACTACAAAACCTCGATTTTGACAATTTTATTTAGGTATTATCAGGCTGAGGTGCATGTGTCCCTTTCTCTCAGTATTCGGGGGTGAGGGGGGGCGGAGAGGGTTTTGTTGAATACGTATACAGTCAATAATTAATTCTCAATAATTATATCGATACACTAGTCCACTAGTGTTGTCATGTCCCGAGTTATCGATGTTTTTTTAAAATTATTTTTCTGTTTGGTGACTTATCTTGAGTGTGCCAATACTTACCGAGCTTATTTGCTAAAGTTATTGTGACAAATTTAATTTGTTTACGTCAAATAAATTAATGGAAAAAAATTGAAAAAAAAAACACCTGTTACAGACAGACCCCGAGATGATTCCGTTTCGTATTGCCGAGTTGGATATGGAACACAAAAATTAATTAAAATATTTTTTGATAACTTTTGAAGGTTGTACTCAACATAATATTATCCCTTTATAGGACACTTTTTTTAAGATACAACTACCGAACCAAAAAAAAACTTTTATATTTGACTAAATGTATTGTTCTAGATTTAAAAAAAAAAAAATAATTATATTTTACAAGAAAATGTGTGATGGTAAGTACATACACCACTGATCGTTTGATGGAATGCTGGTACAGCGTATGTTCAGTGGTACATGCATCTACCACATGTTGTAGAATCGATTATGTTATTATAATATCATATTATACAAATGAATATTGAAATCTATGTATAAGAGGCACCATATTGTTTATTGTGCTACATATTAGGTACATACACATAACTAGTTTAGTTTTTATTTAACTTTTTTAATACGTTATATTATTACAGAAAAATGCACTTTTGGGAATACCTCCTACATCACTTGACATTTTCAATCTTCTTCAATGATCTAATATTTTTTGTTTTTAAACGCTTTATTGTAAAAAAAATTACTGTTTAACATCTACACAATGAAATTAAAACAATTTATGGTCCAGACCTTTCCCTCGCCGGTAAATTTCTTGGTATGCGACCGTCAATTATTTCTGGTAAAGGGCATTGGTGGTAGAAATTTTCTAACAGTGGAACGATTTTTTGCCAGATTTCATCGTCCCTCTCAATTTTTTCATACAGCAAACCTTTTGGACTCCACACAACAAAATAACAATAATTACGACGAGTAATATGTAACTGGCCTTGTACTTGGTAGAAGTAATTATGATTCCGTTTTAATGTTAAAGAATGGTCTTCCAATTTACAGTAATCAATTATCTTTTGTGCAATTCCCTCTTCTGGTGACATATTTGCTATACTATAAGGGCATTTAATTTCAATTATAGAATCCTCACCGATAAGGCCATCCGGACTTGCCGCTAAAAAGTTTTTGGTTTTATCGATAAATAGCCCACAAGCGGATACCTGCAAACTTGTTTTTTTTGAAAATTGCTCTATTGCTAGGCTTTCATTTTCTTTTCCATAATTTGTGGCCATAGTTCCTTTGAATTGTGAGTACAGTAAAGAGTTTAATACTCCCGTAACTGAAGTTTTTTGCCGAAGCTTATATATTTTTCCAAAGTTAGACGCCGTTATCCGCTTACGTCTTTCAATTGCCCACAGATTGTTATTGCTTTGGCCTACCGTATTCCGTTCGAGCTCTTCCTTATTCGTTGAAGATAATTCTTTGAGAAATTCCTCTTTTTTCGTTTCAAATATTTCAGGTGGCATATCTGGTTCTAATTCCAATTGACCATAATTTTCATCGGGCCCTGTAACTTTTTTTCTTTTTTCTGTCGTATTTTCATTATACTTTAGTTTTTTTTTTTCGACACATTTGTGTATTCTCCTTCGAACTTCGTTTTCTCTCTATAAAGTGCTTCGTGTATTTGCCGGGACTGTGGCCTTGGATTTTCTTTTGTATTCTTGAATGGGTTGCCAATTCACTATTCCACGAAGCTACTGCTCCAAAACATCTTGCTTGGTAAGATCCTCTTGTAGTAAAATTTACCCTTTTTCCACCTATAAATTTGGCGATAACGTTGTTGAATTGCTCCACAGTGTTATTTGTCACGTCAATAATAAGACTTTCTGCATTTGCTATTAGAGACAATAAGAATTGTTGGATATCAGTCCACATGTATATACCTACGCACAAGTTGCGATGTGACTGAGATGATGAGTCAACAGCAGGCGCTCTAGTTGCGAGTTGCGACATGACTTTTTTATGTGTGCAGCAACCTGTATACACGCACCCACAAGTCTCATTTACTTGTGCTTGTTCAGAAGATGAGCTCGGAGCAGGCAGTCACATGTATATAACTACGCACAAGTCGCGATGTGACTGAGGTGATGAGCGAACAGCAGGCGCTCTAGTTGCGAGTTGCGACGTGACTTTTTTATGTGAATACCGCACAAGAGTCCGAACTGCTCCCGTCTGGAGCCAGTGAGACTGTGGATTCCCCAATTGGCGACTTAATTGGACTAGTATTACAAAACCCTGTAAGCTGATAGCTGATTTGGCCGTAACTAAGTCGCCGCGTGTATCATTATTTCTCCAGACAATTATTTTATATTATATTTAATTAATATTCTTTTTAATGAATATTATTTTTAATATTGTGAAACAACATAAATTAATTAAAATCAATTTACTTGCGCACGCCGTGATTTGAATCCGAGACCTCCGGACTCGAAGTCGAGAGCCTTACCTCTCAACCACGGAGGCAAAATAAATGTATCTACGTACATATTTGTAGTAAGTAATAATAATAATAAAGTTAAGTACAATACAATATTAAATAATGTAGACCTCGCTATTTTATTACGAATATGTACCTAGGCACCTACTTAATTTTTGGAATAAATGAATAACAGTAAATGAAATAATAAGAACTGATTGCGATAATATGACGCGAAGTCGCTATCGGGCGCGGCGCGACGATTCGTGCTTCCAACACCTGCAGCCACGCACACACACGCATTGGGGTTCCCCAATACACCGATAGCGCTTTTGCTGTCCCCGCTGAGATGAACGAAATAGAAATAATTTTTACAAATACCTATCGTTAAAATTTCTCGGCGCTCCTGCGCGCCCTTAATAAGCATTACACTTATAATTTCTTATTTCTTACACATTTAATTTCTTATTAGTAAAATAATAAGAAATTAAATAGGGATGTTGGATCGCCTATTTATTTGTAGTGCCATAAAACGTCAGGGTCCGCAGGCAGTGTTCCCGAAGCTCCCGATTTTTCGGGAGATCTCCCGATTTTTCACTTCATCTCCCGATCTACCGGAATGGCATCAATATCTCCCGATTTTTCAAAGCAAGCAGCGAATCGTCGTCACTCGACGATTCTTTGTTTATGGTCTGCTCAACAGGCAAAAAATTGTCTCTGTATTAACAAGAATAATTAGAGAATACTGATTATCTAAGCATATGTATGTATTAGACCTATACAAACCGATAATCTCTGAATTTTACGAGCGAGAGTTTAGAATTTATTACGTAACGCCTTGATTCCCTTTTTTGGTTCTTCGTTCCTCGTACATATTATTTTTTTTTTAATTGTGTAATATTAAGTTTTATGTATAAATATCAATGTCATCAATATCTCTATACTACTATAATATTGAATTCTTATATGTTATCTTTAAAGATAACTAGATAGTTCTTGCATTCTCTCTTCCATTTACCGATAGGTGTTATTTTTATGCTTTCTGGCAGTACATTGACATTTTTTATTCCTATATGGTGTAGTATTCTATTGAAACACGTTAAAGATATCTTTATTATTTCGATAACACATTGTGTATTATTAAATTTTCTTTATAAATATCAACGTCATCAATATCTCTGTTTTACTGTTAGCCAATTTAGCTCCTGTAACATTTTGGCTACTTTTAAAAATCTATTTCGCCTAAGTATTATTCACATTGCTATATTTTGAACAATTTGCAACTTACTTTGTTCTCTGTCATTTCACCAGAAAAGAATCGTTGGACAGTTGTTAAAATATCCGGGCTAAAATTGGAGTTACGAGTATATACTGTAATCGCAGATTATTGGAACAACTTTTGAATAATTCTTCCCAGAAAAGAGATACTTGTACCCAAGTTTCTATTGTAAATGCCCAGCATGCTTATAAAAATTAAATCTTAATCTAATATGACTCCTAATTACTCCATAACAGTAACAATTTCCACAATTTTATTTTCGCTCTTGCATTGTATTTTTTTTTGCTAATTCATCTGCTAAATTAGTAGGTATTTCATAATAAAGAATGCTAAACAGTTTACTATTGGGTGACAGCGGAATGTTTACATGTGAAGCCAGGTGATATGAAGAAAAAGCTCTTGAGGTGATTGGATGGTTGCTTATTAAAATTGAAAATAAAAAGATTGTTTCGTTTCATTTAATCGTAGACATATCCCGAGGACAAAAATCGTTACTTGTTTGAATGCCGCTCAATTTTAATGTACATAGATTCAATAAATTTTGACGTCTCTTGAACTGACAGTTCAAATTTCACAAAAAATGTTCTGTGTTGACAGACGTAAAAATAAGTCTCCATCGAATGTTACGGAAAATTGCGTCATTCCATGGGCAACATCTACAATTATGCTGCTTCTTGATTTTTTAGATCGTTGTTAATGGTCTGCTTCGGAAATAGTAAACGGGATTCGGATTATTTTTATTATAATAGTTCTAGTCTTCTCCCGATTTTTCCCGATTTCTTCAAATTTCTCCCGATTTTTAGGCGAAAATTCTCCCGATTTTGAATTTTTAGTTTCGGGAACACTGTCCGCAGGTTCCCCACCCCTGCTTTATTACGTGTTTCTCTTACTTTCAAACATTCAATCAGTTGTATTATTTACTATTGAGATTTAGAACATGGGAAGTGTGATTTCGTCACAATAATTAATTCCTATTAAAATCAAAAAATGTATTTAGTATGTACGAGTATAATCAATAAAATTAGTAACACTAAAACATTACAGATGAAATAAAAACTGTTTATTTTTAAGATTTAATCATAGCTATTCAATGCAAAAAATCTTAAATGCAGCTGTGCTAGCGTTTTTTTTTGAGGAATTAAATGAATGAATAAAAAGAATCAATTCACAAGACCAGGGGAATGAGATTGAATCGATTCACTGCTGTGAATAAACTGTCCATGTCTACCTTTCTTTTTCGTTTATTGTACTTATTACATATAAAGTTATATTATGCTAACTACCGGCAAATGAAGTGTTTAACAGCCAATATCTCAAAACTCACTTTTTGACATAACACTGTTTTTCTGCATAGCGGCTCAATTGTTTCCATTTTAATGATGGTCATGAAAATCTAAGTTAACCTTACTTTTTAGGCATAAAAGTAGTCTAAAAAACAATAAAGCCGTAAAACTGTGATCTAAAATCTTTTAGGAAACAAACCCTCACTCATTGAGCTCTGGTGTCTTGTAACTTACACAGATCTGTCAGAAAGGTATTTCTAGGTGAACGCATTTATTTTTACCTTGCATCATAACTTTCATCATGACCTGGAGTTTTGCAATAACCATTTATTTTTACCTCGCATCATAACTTTCATCATGACCTGGAGTTTTGCAATAACCATTTATTTTTACCTCGCATCATAACTTTCATCATGACCTGGAGTTTTGCAATAACCATTTATTTTTACCTCGCATCATAACTTTCATCATGACCTGGAGTTTTGCAATAACCATTTAAACCTAAAAGAAAATAAAAAAGACACCAAATTTCTTAAAGTAAAGTTTTGTAGTAAAGCTAATACATGATATAGTTTAATATACATGATGTTCGGAAACACATAGTACAAGCGGGAAACTGTTGAATCTAAAGTAATTATTTCAAACACCTTTTTTAAAACTTTATTTCCACACAGGAGGTCCTAAGGAAAATAATTTCCTTCAGGGCCTGTCATCTTTGTGGATGTTGTTTGGAGGGTCTTTTTGAGGAAAGGAAGAAGTGAATATGGTTAGCTAGGTATGTTGTAGGAGGGAGGAAACACGGAGGCTGGCAAGTTATTCCCCAGCCGAGCTGTTCTCTGAACTCAAGAAGGAGTCGTAGAAACGCCTGTTTTCATGTTAATGTTTCCCTTTTACCGGGAGTTTTTCACTAAGAGTTTTTTCATTTTTACCTTAAATTAATGTGTTTTATCGTAATGTTTAAAATAATTATCTCTTCCAGTTATATGAAGTTCGCCAAGTGCAACTCGTCCTCACAATCGGTGCCGCGCGCCGTGATCCTCAAGGCGTTTGAGCACCTTCGTGCCGTGGAGCTGGTGGCGCCGGTACGCGGCGAGTCTCAGGGCCTGCGGCTGCAGCGTGAGCACCAGATGCACCGCCTGCTGGCCACCGGGGGGCAGGTGCTAAAGGCGGTCCAACAGTACAGATCCTTGCCCACGGAACTGGCCCAGTGGGCCGCCAGCGATATTGTCTGAGGTTTATCATCGCTTGTACAAAGACAAACATCACTCAGTACGACAAAATAATTAAATACTACTTAATAATTGCTTGTTGTTCATTTCTAATGGCCAACAGTTGTTGTCATCAATGGTCGGAGATTTCAACCACACTTAAAGGGTATACGTCACTTGGACATTACACCTACTAACTACCTACCATATTATTTTTCTCGTGAAACGAGGGTGTGTACTAGTACCAAGAATCGTACGATCATTCATATAGCCGTATCGGGCGAGCGCCGTATTCTCATGCTCATATGCTTTGAGCTCACGGCTCCCGTTCAATTGAGCTGGTACCGTGGCTCCCTCTCTTCATAAAATGAGTCCATCAGTACATTGAACCCTGAAATTAATCCAAAGATATTCTGTATTTTTGCCTTTACAATGCTTTTCAGCGCAATCTATCCCATGTGGCACACGTTTCGACATAATGTACGAGGGCAAATCAAAAATTTGCATTCTACAATTTAACTACACAAAAGAGTTCAATATGTGCGTTCATCCTTTTTCTACATAGTCACCTCCCTTATTACGAGCGCTTGGTTCAGTGGTCCACAAACTTTCTACAAATAAAGTTACCAATTTTAAATTACACAGTATTTTATTTGATTATATCCTGAATAATCCTTCACTTCCGAAACTTTCATTAGGTTTTATTAAAACTTCAAATTTGGACTAATTAATTCGCTTTTGGGAACAACTCATATGATATCACAGAAATCGTTGTGACTCCCTTACTACTATCATGGTGAGAAATATGATCTAAACAGTGTTAGAAAGGAAAAACACCACACTTTATATTAAAATCTAAAAGTTAACCACATAAAAATTAAAATGTACACCTCTTTGAAACCGACTGCTATTTGAAAGAAAATTTATGAAACTTACTGAATTTTTTATGAATTATTTTTATATGAAACGACAATAACGTTTGTAATACATTTTGTTTTAAAAAATGTGTTTTTATTTTTATTATGGAAAAAATGTTATCGAGTAATTTTTAAAACTTATAATAATAAAATTTAAAAGCGCTCATCACCTTTCAAAAACAGTTCTAATCTTTATTTCATTTATTTGGATTTTATTGAATAATGGAAATATTCTGACCTGACAGTCAAGAATACTGATAAAATTAATTGAGTAGGTTTTTGAAGTGAAACTTCTTTACGCGCGTCATGCAATTTCGAGGACCGGAGTAAAACCGACTCATGACCGAAACGAAAATGCGGGACCACCGATTAAAGTTCATTTGATCTAGTCAAAGTTTTGAAGTAACATATAAATGCTTCTTAGCTCATCCCGACAACTGGCGTTGGTGGTGTAATGGTCAGCATAGTTGCCTTCCAAGCAGTTGATCCGAGTTCGATTCTCGGCCATCGCACATTATTTTTTTGTTTTTAACGCCTTTTTCATTCAATATCTTATTTTTTAGTAGGTCAGAACATTTTTTAAAAGAAAATAATATTGCAAAATAATAAAAACACTTATCTCACTGTGATAAAACATTACTCCGCTAGAGCGCGCTTTGCGTTATTGTGTTGGATTAAAATTATTATCTAATCCGTATATTATGATAATTGTATTACATTTTTTTTTTTTTTTTTTTTTTTTTTTTAATTTTATTGAAACATATAAACAAGGTTACATTTTTTTTTACAATATAAACACTAATATTTCAATCACTCTCCTAATAAAGCAGCTGCTTGTGTTTAGGAGAGGACAACAAAAATATTTTAACATTTTTTTAAATTAAACAAAAAATATTAGTAATAAAACAAAAAATAACAATAAAAGCAATAAAAATATAGGTTAGTTAATAAATGATTCAAAGAATTTAAAAGGCAAAAACATATTTCTAAACAATAAGTAAAGTTATGAGGTGGTACAAGAGTATTTTAATTTAATTTTTTTTTTATATTTTTCGTAGTTTTCTTCCGATCGTATATCAAGTGGTAATTTATTAAATAATTTTACACCCTTGAATATATAGTGATGTTGTGCTGTTGTGGTTCGTGCTAGTGGCAAGGTTAGTCCTCCAACAGATGTTATTCTTTTGCTAATATTCAATTGTGGTAAATTATTTTTACTAAAGAAATCTTTATGTATTTGTAGAAGTGCAATTTTGTCATAAATTTTTGTAAGTGGGGGAACCGGGAAATCTTGAAAAACATTTATAGTTGGGTAGTAATATGGCTTTTTTAAGATTATTTTGATTAGTATTTTTTGAATAGTTTCTAGTGGGAGTAGGGATGATTTATATGCACCCCCCCAAGCCACGATTCCATATTGTAGGACAGAGTGCGCCAGTGCATAATAAATATCTTTTAGTATTTTTAATGATACAATATTTCTTAGTCTAAAAAATATATAGATTAGTTTTCTCATTCTGTCTACTGTGGAATTTATTTGACTTTTCCATTTAATGTTACTATCAATAATTATTCCAAGATATTTTATTTCTTTTTTACTACTAATGTTTATACAGTTTGAGTTACAGGGTGCGAATTTAAGGAGGCAATTTCTTTGGTGAATTTTTATGTTTAGATTTACATTTGAGTTATTCCCTGTTAGGCTATAAGGTATAAAATGGGTTTTTTCGACATTCAGTGTCAATAAGTTTTCGTCAAACCATAGTTTAACGATATTTATTGCATTATTAGCTGATACTACGACCTCATTCCAAGAATTTCCTTCAATAGTTATCACTGTATCATCTGCGTAAGATATGATGTTTCCAATGATTGGGAGTTGAAAAAGTTCATTCACATATAATATAAATAGTAAAGGTCCCAAAACAGTTCCTTGTGGAATTCCAAAATCTATATTTTCTATTTCACTTAATTCGTTGTTTACTTTAACCTGTTGAGTTCTTTGATAGAGATAACTTTTTAACCATGTTTTAGCTTTGCCAGTAATTCCTATATTATTTAGTTTATTAATTAATTTTGAATGTGAGACACTATCAAAAGCTTTACGGAGGTCAATGAATATACTTAAGCATTTTTTGCCTCTATCTAATGTTTTGTAAATAAGCTTAGTTAATTCTGCAATTGCGTCTTGTGTGCTAAGTTTATCTCTGAAACCGTATTGACTAGGGTTAATACTTTTTTGGTTATCTGTATAATCAGTAATTTGTTTTTTTATTACTTTTTCGTGTATTTTTGCAATGTTGGATAATAAGGATATTGGGCGGTAATTGTTTACTTCTTTTGAATCTCCGGATTTATATACTGGGATTATAATGGCTTTTTTGTAGTTAGACGGGAATATTCCGTATTTAGTACTTACATTAATTATATGCGTAATCGGTTTGGTTAGAAAATTGCAGTATTTTTTCAAGATTTCTGTAGTTATACCGTCGTATCCTGGCGCACTACCATTTTTAAGTGATTGTATTATGTTTTCAATATTTTTTTCTGTAGTCGGTTTAAAAATTGAAAGATTGCTATTTGTTATTTTATCTTCATGTATGTCATCAGGTTGATAATTTTGGTCAATTTTATATGCAAGTTTTTGACCGACGGTAGCGAAAAATTTGTTGAAAATATTTGCGCACATTTTTGGTTCACGGATAGCATTTATTTTAGTTCCATTATTGTTTATGACATTTATTGTAGACTTATTTTTATTATTTTTATTCATTATTTCATTTATAGTGTTCCATGTTTTTTTAGGGTTTTCCTTTGTGAGGATTATTTTCTCCCTGTAATATTTTTCTTTTGTGTCTTTGATAATTTTAATGAGTTTGTTCCGGAATATTTTGTAATCGTTTTTTACTTGGCTATTGGTAGAATTTTTTTTTGTATCTATGAAAAGTTTTTCTTTTTTCCGGATAGATATGAGTAATCCTTGCGTAATCCATGGTTTGATTTTCCTTAATTTAGAACTAGGTTGATTATTTATAAAGGTTGTACAGTCTGCGATATGAGCATTTAAATTTTCTTCAAAAAAGTTTGCGCACATGTCTGGGTTTTGGCAATTTAGTATTGAGGACCAAGATTCGTTACTTAATTTATTATTTAATTTTACATTGTTCAATTTGGAAATTATGTTAATATTTTTTCTAGAGTCATTTAATCCTAAGTTTTTATTTAAATCATAAATAAAAATATTTGAATGGTGATCTGTTATATCATTTTTCCATATAATAGATTTAATTTTTTCTGTGTGTTTAATATTGCTCCATATGTGGTCCAGGCATGATGGCGATTGGTTTGCAAATTCTCTTGTGTAATTATTTACACATGATATAAAGTTCATTTCACTCATAGCATTTATATAATCTATTTTATTTTTACAGTGGTTATTTGGACCAATATTAATATTTAAATCACCCATTACGATACAATTTAGATGGTTTTTGTTACATAGTATTTTTTTTAATTCTTCTATAAATAAAGATACATCAGAGCTGTGTGTTCGATATATTGCGATTATATTGAATGGCATATTATTTAAAACAAAATTTAATGACAAACAGTTTGCTTTGCATATGTGTATTTCGGTAATATTGATATCAGTAAATTTTTCTTTAGCGTATACTACAATTCCACTATTTTTATTAATCTGATAATTTGTATTGTAATTTTTGTAGTTTGGGATGATTGGTATATTTATGTTTGCATGTATGTGCGTCTATTTATTTAATTAATTTATTTATTTTGATAATATGTAATAATTTACAGAAAAAAAAATTAAAACTATCTCCCTCTGATAAAATATCCGTTCGCTAGAGCGCACTACGCGATCTTGTGTGGGATTCTATTTCTGTACATTGTACATTATTTTTAAAAATATATTATATTTTGGGTGTGATGTAGGTAACATTATAAAACATAACAAGCTCTCATATTTTCAGAACCTACATAATATAATCAATTTATGCGGCTTTGCTTACAGTTGGTGCTCAGCGTGGTTGGCTTTCAATCAGTTAAGCGAGGTTCGATTCTCGGCTGTGGCATTTTTGAAGTGAAACCTTGTTGAGGTGGGGGAGCCGCTCACGAACGTTCTCTCTCTTCTCTTCTTTCCTCTCTCTCAGACACCAGCGAACTGCGCCACGCCAAGCATCAGCTGAAACTAGAAGTTTCACTTCTGTCTTGCGTAGGCTTGACACACCCACTTTTTTTTTATCATCATCGAGTCGTAACATAACCTCATATTTGATTGAAGTATTATTTGTTAGAAAGTCATAGAAATAAAAAAAAAACATCACAGGTTTTCTTATCATATTTAATAATAATTATTCATCAACAAATACTGTACATATTAAAAAAAAAAAAACTTAAATCCCAAATTAGCAATTAATCGCGTTAGCGACGTGGTAAAAATGATTATATCTTAAACAAGCACAAACTAAAGGAAGCAACTAACATTAATAGAGGGTATGTATATACACTGAGCTGATGACTCCTAATTGTATATATATTAACAAAACTATTTAAAACATCACTTTTCAAATACCGCTAAAGGGTAAGTCCACTTTGTGATGGAGACTTCTCACGCTTGAAGTTAGGAAGGGAATTTTCAGAGATTCTTAAGTTCAGGTGTTTCGCAGATATTGAATTGTAAGATTGTCATCAAATGGCCAATCAGCGCCATTTTGTTTTTTTGACATACACATATATAATCTCGGTAATCCACCACTTGATTATCCAACAACTACTATAATCTGCCATTTGTTTAATTAGTTGAAGCAGCCCTATAATTGGCCGGTACTAGTATGTCAAATTCAGTATTCAGACTTGAGCGCCAAGCCAAGTACGCACACCGGTTGGGTCATCTTTACTCTTAAACACCCAGACATGAGGTTAGTATTTCAAGCCAGGATAACAATCTAATATGCCGGCGTCCTATCCTGGCTCGGCACAAACTAAAGCAGTTCATAGGATGCTAGCAAATTTTAAGCTAGAATCATTGCAGTGACTAAAGTAACAGCAAGTCTTTAGGGAAAAACACTACACTAGCCTCGCCGGCCACACGAAGCCAGGATAGTAACTTTGGTGGTGGGGTGCGCTACTAGCTTAAATAATAGAACTGCATCCTGGTTTGAGATGCTAGCCTACTGGCTTCCAAACAAAGCTAGTTCTGTTTACATGTAGCTAGAGTTACTAGCAATAGATTGCCGCCGTCTTTGCTTGAAATACTAGCGACTCTGGCGTCAATTACTGTACTGCTGTTTAGCTTGTTCTCGCCGATGATTCTACCAGTTACCATAGTTAATTATTGTTTTTTTTGTATAAGGCAATTCACCCATAAAAAAGGGCTTTGTGATTTATTTTAATAAGTTTACAAAGTCTTTATTGAAAGTTTTATATGTGTTTTTTTTACGAAATACCTTTTTTAATTTTTAAGCATATTTTGGGTATGTTTGGGGCAGCTGATTATTAGTGAGTGAGTACTGTTTTTGAAAAAGCACAATTATCATGTCATGTTGCTTAACAGCTGATAATAATTTGATAGAAAGCTGAAACAGACCAAGAATCGGCGTTTAAGGGGACAGCAGCGTGGCCTTTTTCATACAAAACTAAAGATTTGAGGTCAAAATACCCAACCAAATTGAAAAATTCTTTAATTCAAAGGTATAGAAAAACCGATACATACGGATAAAAGTGCTACTTTATTTATTTTTGTTTTAGATTGTAAAATATATGTCATTAAAGTATTCAATTTTTCATGATTTTAGATGCAACTTATTTGTGAGTTAATGATAATTATTAAAAAATAATTTTGCTCCTACTATAAGAATATAATGAAATAGGATTAAAAAATCATTTTGATGGATATAAATTTAAATTACAAATGACCGATTTACGTTGCAACACAAATTTGTTGTATATTTGTAAATTAAAATTTCTACCAAAAAAAATGCGTTCTTTACAATGTTTTATTTTATTTTTCATTATATTAAAACAGTGGGTAGCAAAAGATTATTTTTAACATTTACAATTAACTCACAAAAAATACCAAAATTGCATTTAAAATTAAATTCTTCAATGGCCTATATATCGTAATTTAAATAGCACATATCCGTACTTCTTCTTCTTTTGTATGGTGGGGGGGTCAGAAGGGAACATCTAGGTCTGCGAGCCAGTCTAGGGCCTCAGGCGTCGCCATGTGAACCTCATCAATCCCACCGGGGAATGAATGTCTGCACCGCACCACATTCACACATAGCCGACTCTTTAAGGCCCCATCTGTGCATCATGTGGGTACAGCGATCCGTACTAGATATTTGCGAATTATTCAGTTTGATTGGGCATTTTGTCCTCAAATCAAAATTTAAGTCTTGAATGAAAAATGCACACAGCTGTTCCTCTTAACAGGGACCTTTCAAATGACAAAAAAAAAACAAAATGGTGCTAATGGTACATTTGACGAAAATGTTACAATTGAATTTCTGCAAAAAAAACTCTCACTTTTTATTTTTGTAATTTACTGAGAAATTTCAAGAAAACTTATACAGTATTTGGAGAATACAGAGGATGAATTAATTCTCCATCACAAGTGTTGATTGAATAAGTGGTAGATTAAAGGCAGGAATGACACTGGGAAGACCAAATCTCGATAAAGAGCCGTGACAATGACGACCGATTGCTTCTTGGAACGGAGATATGTAAATAATAAGAGAAGAGAGTAGACACTACACTAGTAGTAGTACTGGTACTAGAATAGTTGGGGGAAGTTGATAAGAATAATAATTTTCTAAGACTTTTACATTTCAATATTTAGATTTAAATTGAACCTATGTTACTTAATTTTCTAACAACAAATTATTTAAAAACAAAACCTTTTTCACTCATATTCCTGTGACAATATTAAAGATTTTGCTACATACATCCTTTATACGTATCTATTATATATTTGAACATAAATATTATGTACCAACATACTTGCTATGTACAGCTGAAATAATGTTATACTATAATTTTGTTGCACGGCGGCAATTCTAATGCATAAAATTATTTTTCTGTATATTTCATAAAAACACAACATATAGTCTTATGTTCTGGTAGAAAAACTCTACAGTTTGACAGGGTTAACTTTGCAGCAGGTGGCGTCACTAGTGTAGTTATTCGAATACAAAACAAAAAGTTGTTGAAATTTCTATTTTGAATTTAATAAAACAATTTTAAATTAACTAACATGTAGTTCCTTGTTCGCTAGTTCACTCTTTGGCTGCCTGCAAAGTTCACCATGTGGAGTTGTAAGGCCGGGTTGTTTCATTTGTGGTAAACAAACAAACAACCTTATTATAATGTAAAATATCATAGAGAGAAAAGCTAAGACATATTTAAAACAGTTCTGGTAATTTGAAATCTTTAAGATTTACAAAAAATGTCTTTAATATCTTCCAACACTGAGTAATACCGCCCATCAACTAGGTACGCAGTCTTCACATATATAACTTTTCATGATGTAAATAGTATTTGGCGACAAGTATGGTCAGAATAGTAAAAAACTTAATTTAAAAACACTGGTCTTACGTCTGGTTTAACTATGTCAAATACTGTAAAATAGTTGTAATATCTTCAACTTCTGACATTTCCCATTCAGTCTGATGGCAGTATGGTACACTAGCGCCTCCTAGTGGCGTGAGTTTTCTTTCATTATACTTTAATGAATTGTGAGAGGTGCCAGCCAATAGATGTAAATACTGCCAATATTTTACTGGAGTTGGGCGTATTATTAATATTCTCAGGTATTTGACTATTCCAAATGCTGAAGAAAATAAGAATCTAATAATTATGTTTTCTTATACAGGGTGTTAAGGGACGTACTTTACTTATTTTAACCAGTGATTCCTGACATTATTTGGAGACGGACACTTATTAATGACTTACGATTGCGATATCTTAACATATCTTTTCAATGGAACCTATACATACCACTAAGCGGCACAATATAGTGACAGATCACATGTGCAACATCCGTGTAAGGGGATAGCTGCTGGTGGATCACATATGTACATAGGTAAGGTTAATGCTGAGTAGCCAAGGGAAACATAAAGGTTAAATCTTTGACTGAATTATATATTTAGAAATACTTTTGTGTGAATTTTGTGGCTAGTGGTGGAGGGAGCTAAATGTCATTTTTTCAATTGTACAAGATTTCAGTTCAACAAACACAAAACAGATATATTACATGACTAGTGCCAAGCCAACACATACAGCTATGTACCAATACTATTGTTCCCGTAGATAATATAAACAAGGAAGATATGGCATGGAAGCGTACTGATCGCCGGCGAGCTACGACCAAACTGCACAAGTTATGCATTTGGCGTGTAGGTAGAAAAAAGGCAGGGCGCCGTAGTATGGATGAATGACATTAGCGACACTTACGGTTTCACATACGCTGATGGCCCATCTCCCTTGTTCTTATTATCATAATATAACAAGGTCTGACTGTTTTATGAGCCATGCCATGCCTAAAAGGATGGCTCACAATTACGTAGTAATCAGGACCAATTAATAATTTGTAACAGATCATGGTCTGATTTGACGTTATATTGTTATAGGGCGGCACACTCTAAAGACGCAGCGGGAGTTTGTATTTCACATCAAACACAATCAATAAGGCTTCATTTTTTCTTGAGAATCCAATGAATGAATAAATGAAGAGGCAGGTGGACCACGCCCCTCACCCCGCAACTGGGGTTTCGCTCGGGTGCTAGAACCTCAGGTGTGGTTTGTTCTTTGCCATGTATCTGGAAACAAAACAAAAAACAATATTACTACCGCTACCTGCAAAACTGGAGCCCTGCGGAAAAACACTTCATCAAAATAACACAGATTTTTGGAAATCCATTCAAATTAAGCACCGTATATACAACTATGTCCACATAAATAATCTTTTTAAAATTTCTAAAAGAAATAGTAAAACCAATATATATTTATACATATTTGTGTAAATATATATTTTTTGACAGTCCTCTCCCTAATAGATTTTTTTTTTTAGATAAGTTAGCTATTCTGGGGAAACGTGATATATATTTTAATAATAAGATACATTATCTGGTAAACAGAAAACAATGGAAAAAAAAAACTTAGCTTTTAGTCTTTGAGCAAAACTCCTCAAGGTAATTTTCGTGTGGCACTGCGTATTTTCATCTGGCAATCGAGTGTATTCTGAGGATTTTTGCTCCGGCTCTCCACAGGTTAAGACGCCACAATTTGAAATTATTATTATTTTTTCTATTATTTATTTTGGCTTTCAAGGGTTTTTTTTATCTTGGCCTTACAAAATTAAAAAAAAATCTTAAAACTTTTACATTACATTAAAAAAAAAAAAAACTAAGCAGTATGTTGTTTGTGTATGCAAGAGGAACGGGCCAATTAAGAACATTCTATGATTGTAGATATACAGTAGTACCTCGTTAATTCGAAATCCACGGGACATCAAAAATCAAATTTCGAATTAACGAATTCCCACGTAATTCGAAATTTTATGAAAAAAAAAAAAAATACGCCGAAAATCGATTTTCTCGGCCGCCTCTTCAAATCCGGGTGGAATTTTAGTTGTAAATTCGTATTAACACCAATTATTTCTTTATTTTCGCGGCCGATTACCGTAGCGGCGGGCCCTTTAAATTCAGATATTCGCAATAAATTCGTAAAAATGCTATATATTTACGCGTAAATCGAGATTTCGCTGCCGAAAACGGTCGCGGCCTACCCTTTAAATTGAGATATTCGTAAAAATTCGATATATTTCCGCATAAATCTAGGTTTCGCGGTAATATTCTGTCGCGGCCGGCCCTTTATTTCAAATATCCGAATTTAAATTCGTAAAAATACGATATATTTCCGCGTAAAACGAGAATTCGCGGCCATATTCCGTCGCGGCCGGCTCTTTAAATTCAGATATTCGAAATAAATTCGCAAAAATTCGATATATTTCCGTGTAAATCGAAAATGCGCGGCCGATTTCCGTCGCGGCCGACCCTTTAAATTCAGATATTTGATGAAAATATGATATATTTCCGCGTAAATCGAATTTTATCACAGTTTTTCGTCGCGGCCGGCCTTTTAAGTTCAGATATTTGAAGTAAATTCGTAAAAATATGTCATATTTCGGCATGAATCGAAATTTTTCGGCCAATTTCCGTCGCGCCGTATTTTTTAACTCGGATATTCGAAGTAAAGTTAGTAAAAATACGGTATATTTCCGCGTAAATTGAAATTTCGCGTCCGATTTCCGTCGCGGCGGGCCCTTTAAAATTCAGATATTCGAAATAAATTCGTAAAAATACGATATATTTACGCGTAAATCGAGATATCGTGGCCGATTTCCGTCGTAGCGGGCCATTTAAATTCAAATATTCTAAATAAATTCGTAAATATACAATACATTTACGCGTAAATCGAAATTTCGCAGCCGAGTTTCGTCGCGGCCGACCCTTTAAATTCAGATATTTGGTGTAAACTCGTAAAAGTACGACACATATCCGCGTAAAACGTATTTTCTCGGCCCTTTAAACTCGGATATTCGAAATAAATTTGAAAAAGTACGACATTCCAGTGTAAAACGATTCAGATTTACAAAATAATAATACTAATTAGGACGATGTATAACCACGTAAAAATATATTTTTCGGCGTTTTACCGCCACGGCTGACTTTTAGATTCAGATTTACGAAATATTATGATTTATTTTCGCAAAAATCAATTTTTTTTTCGAATTACACGAAAAAATTTTCGTGCGCGGACAAAAATAAATTTCGAATTACGAATTTCGAATTAAAAAAATTTTTGTATGAAAAAATTTTTCTGCGGAAATTTTTTTGGCGAAAATTTCGAATTACGAGTTTTTTCGAATTATCGGGGTTCGAATTAACGGGGTTCTACTGTAGCATGATTTTAGTGGACAGAATAATTAGTGGGAGTCAGAGATAGCAGGGAGTATAGTTACTTGTCTAAAGATTCCCAGAACTCCATGAGCACGGCCCGGTCCAGATGGCGCTTGGTGCGGCTGAGCTGTAGCACCTTGACGGCCCAGCGCGCCACGTTAGCGTCCAGTCGCATCTCGTCAAACTTCAGATGGAACGCGCAGACTGCCGAAACAAACACACACAAATATATTAGCATAAGGATCTATTATCTCACAATACAAGCCGAAAAATAACATAACATGACAGCTGATTCCATCAAAACTTGAAACGAGTTGAGGATCAGCCTTTAACCTGGCGAACTTCGGAGTAGGAGTAGGAAAAAGTAAAAAAAAACCCCCAACTGTCTGGCAAGAATTTTCAGAACCCCGCGCAAAACCTTGATGAGTTTTATTCAAATATAAGATTAAATTTTATTTTTTTTGTTTGATATGTTTGTTGATATGTGTTTTCAAACAATAATTACCTTTATACTACTTTCAAAACTCAACGCAACGCCGTTTTGAGTAAAATTTTTTTGACATTCATAGACATATTATTTCGTAAACTGTCATACATTCATGAAATAAACAGTAGAATCTACAGTGATATTAGCGCAAGCAATTCTGATTTTTTCCTTTATACATTTTTCGAAGCATTAGGGTTAAAATTCCATGGAGAAAAGCTCCATCGTGGACAGTACTAGAGCTGCGTAATATGTGGGCAAGCATCAAACAAGGTTGTAAAAAGTAATCAAAAAAATAAAAATAAATTAGGAGCAACCTCATTGTCATGATTTTGAATGCAATGGTCGGTCAAGAAATTAGCCCTGAGTTAGGTCGGGTTGTTCCACAGCATTTGAACAATTCATCAGATTTCAATGTTAATTTTCAGGTTCTGTGACAGTCCCATTCAAGTTAGTTCTGTTATTTTATCATTATGGACTAGTTGCTTCACAGGACTGAAATGAAAACAGAATTTGTATAGAACTTAAAAATTAACTTTGTAATATGAAGAATTGTGCAAATTCTGTGAAAAAACCCGTCCTTAGTGTAATTTTTGCTTTCATCATGGCAAAAGTGGTTTCATCTGTGTATCTGATGATGTAGAAATAATGCTATGGGTTCCCATTCTATAGCGTATTTCCTGCAGTACACTTACTGTTAGCAAAAATATGTACAGGATTCCCATCCCAGGGCCAGCCCTTGAATTGCCAGGCGGGTCCGGCCACAAACACAGCTACAACGCGCTCCCACTCTGCTGGGGAGAGGCGCGCAGGGTTGTCCACCACCCGGTAGGGGACCTGAAACAATAATTGTCATTAGTACAAACTATAACCTCAGGGGAGCTAGCATGACCGCCTTCATATTGTCTTTAATTAAGTTTGGTGCTTGCCGAGCATTTAGAAAACTTTGGTTCGGTTCCTTGGTATGTGCATTTATACATTGCACTGCTTGTCTTCATACGACGACATCTTTGTCTTCCTCCAAGTCTTAACGCGAAAAGCTGCAAGACTTTTGGCTTCCTTAACATTTACGGGGAGTTCATTGAACATTTTAAAACCATATAACATATATAGTTTTGTGTTGCCGATAAATTTGTCTGAGGAAGTTTAAAATCGTTGCAGTTTCTCATAGGATGGCCATGAATTCTTTTAAACATGTAATCTGGTAACATGTTCTAAAAATATATATGTAAATACTAGGGTATTATAGACTAAACGTTGCCACACTTAGAATATTGAGTTGGCGTTGCATTGCATTACAAAATAACCTTCAAAAGATAATTTTGAAGGTTATTCTAAAAGTCCCGTTGAGAACGAGTACTGATTTTATTTTTAAGACACTAAATGTTCCTAACCTGAAAAAAATATATTCAAAAAATATCCTGTTTCATCAATTTAAAAATACCCATATGTATGAAGAACGAATAAGCACTACAGCCTTGAGACAGTCACATGTAAAATCTTTTAACATCCCAGTTTGTCAAACCTCCTATGGACAAAATTTTTTTAAATACAATGCTATTAAGCTATTCAATTCTCTACCTACTGACATTAAAAACACGCAAACTAAAACTTCCTTTAAAAGTAAAATCATTCATTACCTCCAATAAACATATCCATCAGGAGTATTTCTTAACATATTTTTAGTATGCCTACTTTTATGCATACTTGAATTGTATAATCTAAAAAAAAAAGAGATTTTATTTTATCTGTCATTTTAACAATATCATGTCAACAAAAAGCTAGCTACCAACCACCCTGTAAATTGCCATGTCAACACAGGGGTTTCACACCTAGTGAGATGGGCAATAAGTGATTTCTGTAACTAAATGTAATATTAAAAAAATAAAAAATAGATTGTTTTTATCCTAGTATGTATGTATATCTGCTACAGCACAATATAGACCTCATGCCTCTGTTCTGAATTATTTCCATTCTTTTAATTTGTGTTTTATTGCTCAGAAAAATGACACTTCTGCAGTAGTTCAGGTGGGATGCTACAGTGGTGTTGTAGACCAATTTCCTCGTTTTGATGTCTAATTTTCCCTTTATCCTACTTAAGTTAACTTTTTGTGCCCCAGTCATCGATATACAAAAGTACACTCCAGTTATAATTCTCGCCAGGTCATTATTTGAGCTCTTCCAGTCCAAGATTCCCACGCAAGAGAAAAAGGGTTGTGCATATTCCAGTGTGCACAAAACTATGTTTTACGCATATACGCACTACGTTAGTAGCATCTAGGAATTGCACCTAGGACTTCTTCCAATGCCAGGGAAGTGCTGAGTTTGAAAATGATTAATATTGTCTTCAATGTTTAAATATTCTTTCAGTTTGGGGAACCACAAAATCTTCATACAAAAAATTGAAATTTTGAAAAAATTTTTTTTTTCAGATTCATTATCATTAAAGTCATATTTTCAATCTTACTACTCTAGCTCAGTGAAAAGTCACGGACCACCACAGCAGCCGGTGCAGCGCTACACCAGGATTTCAACTGTCTGCCTACAGCTTATTCTAAGACACTTTGTACATGTTGCTCGCCAAACTGAAAACTCAAACCTGGAGACACTCATGCTCACTGGCAAAGTGGAAGGGAGTGATCAAATATCACTGGCGTCTGTTCTCCAAGCAGCGCAGGAATGGAGGAGCCCTGTCCACCAGCCAAATCCATCTTCAGCAATGAGAAAACAAGTAAAGAAGAAGTTATGTTGTCAGCTTACCGTGATAGGTGTAGCGGCATTGGCGGCTGCACTGGTCTCCATGGATCCTTTGCGCCTCTGCAGCAAGACCTCGTTCTCCCGCATGGTACCCTGTGCCTTCTTCTCCTCTACCGACACAAACCTGCACACAAACAACTTTTAGTTACAAACAATTAAGTTTAACGACCCTTCACACTAGTACTGTTTTAAATGACGGTTGCAATAAAGAAGGAACGCAATTTGTCCTTTAGTTCTACATTAAGTGTGTTTCCATTTAAATTCTCAGAAATTCCCACCATCTTTTAATACCTTCCTCCCTTGCATTCTGTCTCTATCTTTTGCATATGTTATCCCATGCTGTTACAATGTCTGTGTCTCTTCCTTTTGTAATTGTTGCCCCAGTTTATTGTAATGTAAGTTAATCTCTGTTTCACTATTCCATTGTTTAGTGCATGTTGCTTTTACGTCCAACAAAAAAAGCATGTTTATCCAACATATGGCGCTGTTATGTTTTTACCTGTCATAGGTGACATCTATATAATATAGGTACATAAAAACACATGCGTATTCGAATGCTACGTTGTGTCAAAATTTCAAAGCGTGAAGAACTTTTGAAGACTTAAGATTTGGAACAAACGAATATTTAAATTTTTATTTATATATAAGATAGATATATTTTATCTCCCTCTTTACCCACATGTATACACAATAACCCACTCTATGGGCCTTACGAATAAATGTTTTCTAAATTTTACACAACTATGGTGTCATTGGCCATTACGGCCAAAATTTGAAACATGTATTATTAGTAAGGTGGTATGTACTTCTGTGTAGTTTAAATTGTCACCTGATGATGCTTGCCAAGCGAAACCGGTTGGTAAATTTTTTATAAATTAGTGGTTTTGTGCATTTGTTTTAAATTATAAAATACATCTGTTATAACAGTCTTCACAGTTGGAACTCCCTTATGTTGGGATTCCCTAATATTATTTCCCTATCGTTAAGCGTGAAAACTTCCTATGTGGGAACAGGATCAGTGTCACCGTATCATCCAAAAAAACTCACTTGTGGTCTTGCAGAACATCCTTGGCATTGTACATGGTTATGAGCGAGGTGATAGTGGCGGGGATGACTATGATGGGTGTCTTGCTGGGACGCTTGGTGCCGGGGGGCATGAGGCGCGCCTGCGCCGTGGGCAGCAGCTCCCGCGGGGGCGCCATGGCCCCGGGTGCGGGGGCGGCGGCGGGGGCACCGGGCCGGCCGCGGGGCGCTGCACTCGGGCCCTCCGTCACGCTCTTTAGGGTCATGCCGTGGTAGGAGCCCATCGTGTCGATCTTGAAGCCCTCCGTTTCTGTGATGGACCATAGAATACATTTTAATGTCTAACTAAATTGGTTAACCCCTAGAGAAATTTTGGGAGATAATTCTCAAACACCCGTAGTCTTTTTGTCCAGCCTGACAAAGACTCATAAAAGTCATGATATCTCGTTTTGCATTACAGTGAAATATATGATTTAAACAGTGTTAGAAAGAGAGAAAACCGCGTTTTGTATTTTTTTACTTTTGTGTAAAGTGGTAATTACAGTTTACATGATAACAACCATCGGTAAGCGACTTCTATGCATGAATTAAATATTTTTAATTGCCATGCCAATTGTATGTAATATAAAAATCTAAAAGATACTTTCATCTGGTTTCAAAGACAGTATTTTATTTTGAAATACTTTCAAAAACCACGAATTTATCTGGAATCGAATATAACATAGAGACTACAACAGACATTAAGGTGCTCCCACAGCCGTTGTGACTACGTAATTCCTAGGTTAATATGTAACTCTGACTAGTATTTATAACTCACCCTCCTTTTGGCGGATGAATCTCTCCTGATCGTATCTGTTGTACATGGCGGGCTGTCCTTGGGCACGCGAGACAGGGGCCGGGGGCACCACGGGCGGGGGAGGGCCCCCCACTGGCCGGCCCTCCTCCCGAGCCCTAATGGACGTCAGCAGGGCCAGGATATTCTTAGCAAACATCTTTAATAAACAACAAATAATTCATTAATACAATATGCCGTGGGTATATAAAATTTCGTATTATTGTTATTATTGGTAAGGAGTCTGTCTGTTTCTTGAGCTTTAATTTACGAATATAACGTTAATAGTAGATTCCTGTTTTACCATAACAACCAGTTTCTTTTATTTGTCAATAGAGCGAGATTAGCAGATTCATGTTTTACCATAATAACCATTACTCCTTTGTTTTATCCACTGGAGCTTATTTGGCCATATTTTGGCCATTTGTAAAACCAGCGAGCTTACAATCCCATACAGACTTGTCCACTTCAAAGATGATGTGTTATAAGTGTGGGCATGGTGACGATGATGCGCCGTGATTTGCTAGCCAGTCGATATTTAATTAGCCGTAATTACGCGGCTGTCATCTGTCAAGGTGACAGATCCCATACAAATATATGATATTCTGCGGCAGTTCCCCAATTGATCTGACCCCCTCTCCTGAGGAAGATTATAGCGTAGTGTGACACCTCAGCATATAATACGTGTAGGCCATGCCCAAATAATGGGTATAGCGTAATGTGTCTAAAGTTTAAGGTAGGCGACACATTATGCTATACGCATCATGGCTTGGCCTATTTCAGCATATCGCTCACCATCATCAATAAACCACTCACGCCATACACTACCAATGGGAATGTATGGCGAGCAATATACTGAAATGGCCAAGATACGAAAATATAGCGCGCTAATAGCGTGGTCTGTCACAGGCTTTAATGTAAAAAAATTTCAGTTGCGAAATATTTTTGGAATGCCATTTCGTCGTTGCATTCAAAATTCCCGTGAATGTTTATTTTACACAAATTCTGTAATGTATAGCATATCAATGTATTTGTTATAGAATTCTCAGCTTATTGAAAGTTATTTCAAAGTCCTAAAATTAAAAATAAGATGTTAAAGTGAAGTTTAATTTGCACCTGTCAAAAAATATTCTTTTTTGGGGCGGTACCTGAATTATCATTAAATAAAATGTGTAATATTGTGACTTATGTAATTTTTAATACTAATTCAGCTAGAGTGAGTCATAACAAAGAAATAGATCCAATATTTATTATTCAAGGATAATTTTTAGTCTGATAAATTAGGATTGAAAAATTATTTGCCAAAAAAGTTATGGGTGCTTTAAAGTGTGTCTCACGAGGTGGCGGTGCTTTACAAGCCCCCTCAGTAAGTTTCTCCATATTAAATAGTTAACTTCTGACTTGTGCTCTTTTTTTTACTAGTTTCTTTGGTTTATTTGCATATTATGCTGTCATGAGCACTTTGCATTAACTAATAAATAGTATGTGTACCTTCCCAGTGCTCTGCAGCACGGTGGTTCTAGTCCGCCACTGGCGCTCGCGGCTGATGATGTCTTTGGTCTGGTCCACGTCGTAGTCCAGGATAACGCGCAGGTCGGAGCCCACCACGCCCAGCGAGTCCGAGTAGTCGTTGCTCTTGATAGTGGTGCGCTTCTTGGCCAACCGCTTGGCCTTGATGGCCGCGATCTTCTCCACGGACATGGCCTCCGAGAGGGATCTGAATAATTACATATATATTTTATACAGAGCAGAGTATCGAGACAAAGTTAGCAGTGAAAATCAGAGTACCGTCCCACCGAGTAATAATTCAAAATACATACATATTATCATACATATTATCAAGGTACTAAGAAACAACCAGTCTATGGTGAAATAATAACAAAACTTGAATATCAACTTTGAAATTTGATGAATTGTTTAAATTCTATGAAACAACCCGGCAAAACCGATTTATAAAATTCATTTCTTCTTTCGTTTTGGGAAGACTTCAATCACTCTCGTAATAAAATTTGGAAACGTTATGATTTGGCTCCTTCCCATGCCCGAAAGCGAATGTAAAACGCACACAAACAAATGGTCACTTTTAACTGCTAAAAAAAACTAATGTCAAATAGGTTCCCTAAAACCGAAGCATGACAAGATATTCGCACAAGTATTATCTGACCCGTTGACTTATTACCATCCTGTTCAAACGGTAACTGAGAATAATTATTTAACTAGAGCCCTTTCTTGGGAATACATGGATGTTTTCGATGCTCTTCATAGCTGCCGAGAGCAGCACAGCCTTCGCCATGTTTTCGGTACATTTTGTCTGTTTGAAGATGTTCGCTAGGGCTCCATACAAAATGACAATTCCTAAACGGAGAGCTCAACTTCATAGCGCGGAATGGAATCTACCTCGATCGCAAGCCGGCATAACTGGTGCACAATGCGCAATGCCTGTCGGCTGCAATTACGCTATTACCAAATTCATATATTAAGGTAGGTAATAATTGTATATATTTTTTAAAGATTAGACGTAATTTTATGATATAATGTAGAAATAAAGCTGTAAAATTTTGTCAGCGGTTTGGCGTACAAGTGAACATTGGTGTGCAAGTACAAGTTGGGCCAGTGTGTTGGCCAAACATATTCAGGACCACTTGGCCGTATATTGGCCGTAGCGCACGTTGTCTACCAACGTTGGCCGGCCAACCTGATTGCTGTCAGTTTTTGTGCTCACATTAAAGAATCTTGGCACCAACCCATCAACAACGTTCACACGTTGGCCCAACGTGTCTAAGGGCTTTAGGGCGAGCCGCGCCTAGCTTACATATCATCGCCATACTGCTTAATTGTCCAAATGACCAATTAGGAAATTTTACGGGAGAGGAGGTTTTGTCTATTTATTAACATTATAACAGTTGTTTAAGATGAAGCTATTTTCGTAAAGGTAAAGTTTACATTAGTTCCTTAGTAAAGTGAGTAATTATTGTTTTTGGTTTTAAAATGGAGATTGGACAATTTGCTAATTGGTCGTTTGGACAATTAAGCACTAGGGCGACGATTTGGTCTCCAAATCTAGATGAATAATGCTGGCCAATTACAGAGCTTGATTTTGTATAGTTTTAGCAGATTATAGTAGTTGTCGAATAATCGAGAGTACTGAGAATACTGTACTTGATATTGTCGACTGTGACGGAGGCTTCCTTGGGGGCGTCTAAGCGGGCAGCGAGCTGCTCGCGCACCTTCTGGACGTGCAATTCTTCGAAGCGAGCCTTCTTGGGATGGATCTCGGGCCCATCGTGTTCCAGAGAGCGCTTCACCTGAGGATTAACATCACATGAAATGAATATTTCAGACTAAGCCCTTTTAACGCAATCTGTCCCATCACGCGACTCAGTTACCTGAACACAGTGTACCTGTTTTATTATGAATCACATACTCGACATCCGCGTACGCCGATGGATCATATATGTGACAACTACACATGTAAAGAGGGAACACAGACAATTCATAAAAATACCAAGAGACCGGTAATATGAAGATAGTCCCAAGAAACTAAAATTACCAACATTAAATTAAATAAGAGAAAGAGGAGACTTGATCGAGACATTCAAAATTTTATCTGAACATTATAGTTGCCCTGGCATCTAAGAAATCTTCAATATCAACAAAAATATAAATCTCAATCCACAATCCTTGCAAAAGTAGTGGAAGCATGGAACAAACTTCCACAACATGTCATCAATGCTACTAATGTAAATCAATTTAAAGCTTTTGGATTCTCATTCGGAGAAAGAAAGAATTGACTTATTTTTTAAATTTAAATTAACTCAATTACTATTAAACTTATGAGTAAATGCTGCCTGCTCATTAACTAATTATAATAAATCCGTACATAAAATTAATTCTTACAGGAAACCGAATCTTTTTTTGTTTAATACTTTCATTTGAGAGTCGCGAATATTGTCATCAATGATTAAAAGTTAATTCAGTTGCCGTCACACTATTACAGTGTTCATTTTTAAATTACCCGCTATAACACGGGGACATCCCGGCATGGCGGGCGAAAGTAGGACTTGATTAGTAATCTTGATAATTAAGGTGAATCAAAAGGTTTTATTTAAAAATATTTCATATTTGCCGTGGCCAGCGATCCCGAATATTTACCGAATTCTTTTTTATGTCACAAACATTGTAACCGAATGAACTTTTGAGAATGTTATCACTTTAGATGTAGTTTTTTATTATTATAAATCCATAACATTATAATATTCGAGACAACAGTTAATACGGATACATGTTAAATAGATAGTAACAAACAATCTTACCTGAGTAGGAATCTCCAATGGAGCACTTTTGTCTATAGCGGAACATGTTGCCGTTTCTCCATTCAAATATGCCAGAAGCTCTTTTCTGTCAGGTCTTCTTACGGCTGGTATATTTGCAGCCTATAAAATTCACAATATAATTGAAATGAAGTAATATTAAATAAAAGCATTTGGATTTCTAAATACGGCGGAAAATTGGTAAATTATCAATATTGAAACTGGTTAATATACGACTTCATACAGTAATTTACAGAGAATAAAATAAAAATCAGTGAAAACATTTCGAAAGTTACGTTTTGACAGGAATGAAATTTGATTACCGCGTAAAGGTAAACCAAAAATACACATAAAATAAAACAGATGCATTGGCAAGGAATAACTTACGGCAGCTTGTCTGACATAAACGGGGTGAGTGAGGGTGATATTTTTGAGAATAAATAATAAACATTCCAATGTGTAATATTCCTTGACACTTCCGTCTTTTCCCGACCTGAAACAGTGATAAATAAATTGTAAAATATGCGCCTAGGACACATCACCTAACAACCAAAACAAGAAATGTCATTTGGCAAAACGTTATTTCAGGGGCGTTTAAGCCGGCACTTACCCCCACATAAGGTAATTTGTTTTGACATTTTTAGGCCAGGAGAATTCTCCGAATATTATTTGGCTATCCCTTTCGATAATTTCCTTTTTATTCACATTATATTGCCGAAGCAAACTTAGCGGGTCCGCCATGGTGGTGGTTTTGCAGGTTTACTACTGAATGCATAGAAAATTTAAATGCCAAAATAACCATAGATGTTTAGTACGGCCATAGATAATAACTAGCCTGGCGGTCAAATTTCTGTAGTTGCTCGGTTGGAGGGGCATACATGAACAAATATTGTTCTTATTTTTTTATGCTCCTTGTTCTCCATTCTCCCATACATTTTACGCGCAGGCAGCCTAAAAAGAAACGAATAATTTTCGTTATATACAGTTGCGAGTATAACGACGCTCCCGATCCCCCGGCTACGTGAAATTTTTTTAATCTCTAATAGGTACCTGCTCAATTTTTGTTTTTTATTAACGATTTACTTACCTTTATATTTTACTGGTTAACCCTGAAGGCGGAATTCATACTGGTCGGCCTATATCATTATAATTTTATCTCCTTCAAAAGAAAATTAATAAAGACTCCTTGAATTGCGTCCCCCTCTTTGCATTAAGGCGAACTACAACGTAGTAATGCAAAATCATGTGTGTTTGGTATAAAAATTTGATCGCTTAAAAATGTTTAAGATGCTTTAATTAAAAATTGCTAGTAGAATACATCTCGGCCTTTGAAATAATTGAGTGTTTCTTTATAAGCCCATAAAAATAAAGTATCAGGCCTTTAAAAACTGTAGTTCAAAATTTCCTACTTACAAACCCCTTTCCGGTTATGGTTTTATTGTATAATGTGGCAAGTTAAGTTGTTTGGAAAGTGATCATAAAACATTTAAATATATGTGCCTCAATGTCCATAAAATAAAATAAAAGCCCCAATTTTTGCGATGTTTTTTTGTTTCTTGCACAAATCATAACAGGCGGCTGGTATTAATCGGGAATTTAAACCTTATCGCCATAAGCAGTGTTATTGTTAACGGCCCAATTCAAAACGTTACCCGACGTAATGCATCGCCTTAAATTCTGCATACTACTGAAGAGTCCCAATATTTTTTCTGTGTTGACTGCGCGGAATCCGCTTTACATTTTTATTGAACAGTCACAATAAAATGTGAAAAATTATAATTTATTAATTTTTTCAAATTACGCCTTTCATAATATGACAATATACGGCACTGGTAACTACCAACTTACAGATATTTTGCAGATTTCCTGGTTTCCACAGAATATAATATTATTCTCTTGATAAAGAAACGGTAAGTATTCGGGATCACTGGCCACGCTTAATTAAATTATTTTAAATGGCTGTCATCCCATAGAGCGAAAGCGAATTTTCATTTTACTTAATTCAAAATAGAATGTTAAAATTAAAAATTCCCAAATGCAGACAGTTGCCGTTTATAGTAATTAAGGTGAATCAAAAGGTTTTACTTAAAAAAAAATCGTGGCTAGGATTCTGAATAATTACAAAAAAAAAACAAAATAATAATCCAGGGCAACACATATAAAAAAAAAAATAATAAAGAGTGTAGATATATATTCATATTAATTTATTTAAAATAAAATGCAGGTAATTTACAAACTTTATATCATATTATTTATGAACACAGGTTGTAACTTAAGTGTAATAAAATAAATGTATTAAAAATTTAAATGTATCTTAATTAATATCTACGATATGGTAAAAAACTATTTTTACTAATATATTAGTATGTATTCATAACATTACAGGACAACGAAAGTATAAATAATACTATAAAATAGTTAAAGCTATCAGTAAATATTATTGTATTCTACAAATGCTAAGATTTTGTTAAAAGAGGAAAAGAAAGTCGCTACCCTCAGTGGAATTCAAACTCAATGGAAAAATGGTGTCGCTAATTTCTAAGATAGACACTCGACTCCAGACATGATTATCTCTTCAGGAAAGAGAGCTGATATTAGAAAAGGTTTTACCAACTTCACCCCTAATAAGGGAATATTAACCTTACTTCGGGAACATGCCCACAATACACAAATATACAGTATATAAGTTATATAATCTACTATGGCCCGGTATTCAGTTGATTCTAAGCTCGGTTTGGTTGGAATGTCGAGCTTAGCGCGGCTTGGAACATAATACGTATATAAGTCGCAAGCCTAGATATCACCAGTATGATTTGAATAGAGGAATGTGTTTCTTTTTCTTTGTAAAACCAAACTACTGTTTACATGAGTGTGGTACATCTATGCCTTCTACTGTTATTGAGAGAATTTCGCAATCCTTAAAAATGTCAACGACGGCAGTTTATTTCAAGAACCTAAAATATATTTAGGTGACTCAATTTTTTACGAGTTGATGTTTGATAAAGTACCTCACCTCAATCACCTGATGATTGTGGGCAACTTCATAAAAAATCAATTTATAAATTAAACTCGCATAAAAAGAAACTGCAATTGTTGACATTTTGAAACATCGTGTAATGTTCCTTATCATCCTCATCCTTTCATTACGACTAAATAATCAGATTCCTTTGTGTAGAGAATCGTGGGAGTCTTCAATGACATTAAAGTAGTTCGTCAAGATTACAAGTTGTTTTATTTATGTAAGAAATACAATAGTACTGTTATAAGACTGACGTCTTATTCTAGTGAGTCTCTAAGTTATTCTGAGAACTGCTGATTGGCAAGTGCCGCCTCCTGGCCACGATCGGCTAGGTCTGGAATTGGACCAAACCATTTGGAAACTGTGCGTGCGCATCATCTAATTAATTAAACTTAACTTTACTGGCACTACACATCGCAATGACAGAAGTTTGGTTTTGCAAAGAAAAAAGAAACAGGTTCCTGTATTAAAATAATAGACAAACATGTAATTTTGGTGATATCTATGTTTACGACCTATATAAGGGTCTATGTGCTAAGCCATGCTAAGCTCGACATTCAAAACAAGCCGAGCTTAAAAGCAACTGATATATCAGGCCTTAGTGCAGAGAGTTGCACGAAGTTAGTGAGGGAATATAACATTGGTAAATCCACAGTATCTGATTTGAAAGTCTAGTTAAAAGGTACCGGAAAACGTCAAGTTCTCAAATGTTTCTTAAAGATTCCAGTAATCCTAAAATACGTTAAACCAAAAAGGATCGGTTTTTAAGTATTCCGGTTGTAGAGACTATACTGTATACATATATAAATTATCTCCGTTATATTTCTCAACATAAAATTATTACAACATCGACACAACCTTTTGACAAAAATAATTGTCTATCTTACAGGTATTTCAATGAAGACCTCAACTAGATACAAATGTCAAGTACAACAATTAAATTTGGGAGCTACCTCTGGGTCAGCCTCTGGTCTCCAGAGTCCCACAATACTCAAAAAACCCACTTGATTCTGTGCAAAGGAGGGCGGTCCGCCTGATTCACAATGTTAACAGATCTATGACCATCTCTAAGGGACAGACAAAGTGTGGGCATGCTGAGTCTATTCTACAGGTATTTTAATAGAACCTGCTCTAAGGAGCTAGCAGCATTGATCCCCGGTGCATTGGTGCACTTGCGTGAAACTCGATGGACACGAGCAGAACATCCGTTCATAGATGATGTTGGCTTCATGAGAATAGGTCGTTTCTTCGACTCGTTTTTTGTGTATGTCAGGTCATATGTTTTTCTTCCTTCATATAATCCGGGCCTCTTCAAGATCCGCAATAATAAATTCCTTCCTACAGACTCTACCTTAACCCGCCTCACAACGCAGGCCCAACCGGGTGGTGACATAATTCCCCTGTATTTACAATGTACAGACAGAAGTGTTCTTGTGTGGTGTCGTGTAAAAAAAAAATTGATACATGTTAGTTGCCAGCTTCGTTGCTAATTAAAAAACTTTCTATTTACAAAGTATAAAATAATAAATATTATATAGTTATAAATTCAGAAAATACAAATTATTATTTAAAACTAAAGCTGCTGTTTAGCACACTTATTGTAAATAAAGTAAGCGAAATAAAAATATATTTTAGGAAGACAATGTGCCTGGGAAGGTTACTTAAAAAATAAAATGGCACTACATTCTACTTCTGAATAAAGTACCTAATGTTTGAAACCTAATACAATAAATAATACTTCTCGGCTGCCATAAATTATTGATAAATAAATACATATTGTGTTCAATAATACATTACTACATATATAAAAGAAAAATGATTAAACATAGGTATCTTGGAAAGAGTCACTACATTATTTTTATGATTGCTCTAAATTCATTCCATGCTAAAGTGTCAGCTACACTACTCGCTTCGACGATTCGACGAAGTCCTCGACGAAGTTAGCCGAAGTTCGAAGTGCGTGCCCACACACTCGTGCAACTTCGCGAGTAACTCAGTCCAACCAGTCAGTGATTGGTTTATTTATGCCGTGACGCTTCGAGTCCTTTGACTCGGGCGCATTTACCGACAACAATCGGAAGTCGGGCGAAGCGAAGCGAAGTTGCCCGAAGCGAAGCGAAGTTCGTGCCCACACTATCGTATTCGGTCAACTTCGATCAATTTCGCGAGTAGTGTAGCTGGGCTATAATACTTCACATAATATCAACAAGTGAACGTCCCATGGTTTCAAAAAATAAATCATTGCACACTAAGAGTCAGTTTAAAAGTTCTTACTTACCCGTTTACCTATCATGACAAATAACTATATACATATAATTTTCACTAATCTTCACCAAAATCTTCAGTCATCCGTTTCTTTATTGACCAGGAATTTGAGAGGGGAACTGTCATTGATGTAACCTTGTCCATTGACATCCCCGTAAACGTATTCCATTTCATCGACATCCTCACAATCATCTTCTATTTCATCGACAATCATCATTCATTACATCAATAACCTAACAATCGTCTTCCATTTCATCAAAGTCCTCGTAAACGTATTCCATTTCATCGACATCATGAAATCATCTCCAATCACAATCATCTCCATTGCCCATCATTCACACATCTCTATACAGTAAACACATTTCATCAACAAAATTTTCACCACTAGAATCTTTATATCAGTCTTCTGCTTCATCGATGTCTTCGCCGTTGTCATCCATCTCATCATCGTAGACATCGTGGTCGATGGCGTCCAGGCCTTCATCGACCGTGATGGGCTCGGGTTCGGGATCCTCATCCTCCTGCTCCTGCCGGTCCCCACTGTAACGGCAGTCAGGAGAGCCACATTGGCAGTTGAAACTTTTACGTTTCACAGCCCAGAACTTTTCACCATAGTCGAAACTGAAATATATTTTTAAAGTTCTGTACAGTCTGACAAATAAATGTACAAAAAAGCTAAACTCGAAACTTGGTTATAACGTGCACAAAGAAACCGACTAAATTTGCTCCTTATAGCCGTTAATCATTATATCCAAAATAGGTTTTTTAAAAGTCGTGTGTACCTACCTACTTGCCTCTACTATCATTATATTCGCAAAAGTACAGTATATTTTTAAAATACGAGTAGGTATTACTTACTAAAAAAGGATATTAGAAAAACACACTTTTTATTTCTTTAAAAAAAAGACAAACATTGGGTTACGAAAAACCTGACAATATTTAAAAATATCCTACTACCACCACAGTAAGGGGAAAATATTGCTTGTGTTGTGATGGAGGATGGGAATTAAACTTGCGACGCCTGGGTGGGACCCAAACGCGATGCCAACTCAGCTACTGACCAGTCAATAGATTATTACTCAAATTTATTATCAATGATTGTTTTAAAGATTTCGCTTTCATGCTCCTCAAATTCCAACAATCGAAGCTTTATAACTATCATCACCTGGTTCAAGGCTTCCAAGAAGAATATCATTAAATTGTATATCTTATTATCACTAGCTTGTGCGTACTGTACCTACCGCTTGTAAAATCGCACTTGTCATAAATAACTAGCTTGCCAGATTGCTTTGGTTTTCGGCTGTAAAATTTTACTTGTCACTAACAAGTGATGCACAACCCCCGGCCCCATTCTCGTGGCCCGAATATCAATTTTATACCAATTGACAATTGTCAATGGCTATAGAGAAGATTCTAAATGTTTGGGGTAATTCTTGAAAACCCTGGCTGAGAACATTTGTTTTGGTTAATTTACGCTGCATTTCCTAAATGGAACCTGATTTGAAGAACCGGTTTGCAAAATATGAAATTCGAAAAAATCAACAGAAACCTTAACTCTTCTGTCGCTGTCAACCCCCCCCTCAACGAAAACAATCCGCTTGTAAGTCGCAGCGTGTTTGAAAAATAGGCAAAGCTCTGTTGAAAAAGTTGTGCATCACTATCATAAATTCACCCCGGGCAGGGATTTAGGTACTCGTAACTAGGTACCTTCATAAACTGAACTATGAATGTGTAAAAAAATAAAAAAGCTTATGTATGTATATGGCACTAGTGCCGTTAATTCTAAATAAATTAATAAATAAACATGTTTATTGGTTTTTAAAACAAAATTGATGTTGAGTTCTAATACAAAAGAAATTCTCCAATTTCGCAGTTTTTATGAAAATTTTACTATGTGCCCGATAGTACCTTGCGCCAAGAGCGTACTCAGCGCCCTTGAGGTAATTTTGCACAAAAACGGCGCTATACAAATTCAAAAGAGAGAGACAGAGGCACTATTGCGTAGTAATTAATATTATTATAGCAATGGTTCACATAGCCGACAATCTTACACAGGTAGTGCCATAAAAATAGGTATCCATCCCTAATTCTCGAATAATTCCCAACTATGTTTTCACCCATTCATGTATTCAGAAGTTGTGTGGACTAAATAATTTGCTCGAAAAATAATTTAGTTCAATTTGCTCGGCCCTCGTTATAACACTCAACAATCATACGAAGATGAGGCAGAACTAAAATATCGTTTTGTAATTGCTCATATAACTCGGTATTGCCGTGATCGTTATAAGCAAGTTCGACTGTATATAATCTACTAATTGTAGTAATTACCCGAGTTCTTCCCCAGACGGTATGTCTCGGCAGGCGAAGAAGGCGATCCGGGGGAAGCGTAGGTCCCGGTGCGTGGTGTAGACTCGCACAGGCACCAGACTCGGGGAACATTTGTGGTTGATGAAGCGGGACACGTTGCCGTATCGGCGAGCGTCTATGCAGTACATGTCGCTGTCGTCCTGCACAGGAAGGGAGACACATAAAGTAACAAACTAACAGGCAAGAAGGTAACCTAGGGGAAGCAGGTCCAGGCTCGGGGTGTGCACTTGTGGGATGTAGAGTAATTCAACATAGAGATTATACATAAAATAAAGCTAGCAGGCAAGGAATATATGCAAGGGAAGCGACTCACCTGCAGGATGCTGCCTTTCACCTCCATTTGGAAGAGGTAGGCGTCGTCGTGTCGGGTTCCGGCCTGCCCTGATCCCAGAACCTCCCCCACATACTCGGCCACAAACTGACCGCGGGCGATTGGGATGGCGGCTCGCACGCCCCAGCCCCCCTTGCCCCCCCGACCCTCGCTGCAGCGGAACACCTGCAGCACAGCCTGCGACCCACGTCCTACGCAACGGTTCAGGCACTCTTTCTGCAAACAGATTGCATCAGGAACATTAATACGTATCACCACAATGAAGAACACATGAGCAGCACTATCACACCTACCTTATTGCAGTTGCAGACATCGTTGCACTCAAATATCATGGGGGGGTCGTCATAGTCAAAGTGCGGCACCAGCTTGCCCCCCGGCTCGTACCAGGACTGCACACTGATGTTGGAACAGGCGCATTGTGCGTCTGCCTGGCCACACCTGCCCGTACAATCACATCCCTAAATAAAAAAACACTAAAACTTTAAAAAATGCTCTGTAAATCATTTATATATGCACTGGAAAGGTGCAAACATTGACATGGGCATTGGCTGAAAAAGAGTAGACGATAAATTGGAGAGACAATATCAACTAACCGTGTTCCTGTTTAACATGCTAATGAACAAGCCGTTCGTTCCGATGTGGTGGTAAAAGGCTGACATTTTCAAACCAACTGTTTACCAAAAGTCTGACATTTACATACCCACGGTTTGTTACTTTGTATGAAAACATTCTCATAAAATTTTGCGGACGATATCCAAAATGAAGTACTGCTCTGAATGTAGGCATAAGTCGCTTAGGATTTGTTACGCAAGCATTTATAAATATGTACCTATTTTTAGGTGTTATACATACTATAATCGCGTTATAATATTGTCATCAACCACAAATGTTCCCCGAGTCTGGTGCCCGTGCGAGTCTACACCACGCACCGGGACCTGCGCTTCCCCCGGATCACCTTCTTCGTCTGCCGGGACATACCGCCTGGGGAAGAACTCGGGTAATTACTACAATTAGTAGATTATATACAGTCGAACTTGGTTATAACGATCACGGCATACATGTGGTCAATGAATGCTCGCTCCATTCATTCCCCGGCGGGATTGATGAGGTTCAAATGGCGACGCCTGAGGCCCTAGACTGGCTCGCTGACCTAGATGTCCCCCTCTGACACCCCCACCATACGAAAGAAGAAGAATATTGTGATGAGCCGTGTCAGAAATTGGAGTTTGTTAGCTTGGGAATTTTTAGATTTAGGCTGAAATTTAAGTATGCAACTCCTACGCACATTAGGGCTAGTAACTACTGACCTTTACATATTTGAAATTGTATTTGTAATTGGCGGTATGGTGGTCATACATCATTACATTAAAAACTAAGTCTCACCTCCATAGATGTGATCTTCCTGTCCACCATGATGTCCGTTGTGAAGCAGTTGTCTGTGATGTAAGTGAAATCACTGTACATGTTGGCGAAATCCCAACCATTAACGCACTGCACGGGGTTTAGCTCTTTGCCATTGGAAATATCACTGCGAAATAAAAAAACATGCTCGTTATTGCATGTGTGCTGACGTTATGTGTGAAGAGTTATAATATTACATATTTTATTGATATACACAACAGAGAGAGGATAAACATTAAACAAAATTACGAATAATAATAATAATTTAAAAGATAACAAAGAATAAATACCAACCCTCGAATATGTAAACATAAATCAATATTAGTATGGAACACCCGTTTACAGTTGTGGCTCCAAGAGAAAGGTGTTTCTTAAACTCTTTTTGAAGGCGGCCTGCATATGGAACGAGTTGCAGAATCACATTAATTAATCCCTTCCTACAGCCCCTACCTTAACTCGCCTCACAACGCAGTCCCCAGTGTCATTCAGCCCGAGCACGGTAGTTGACATCTTGGCTAGGGTTGACTATTGCAGGTTGTGTTCTGCTCCCCGAGCGATGGATTCACCACACTCCCTACGTTAATGTCTCAGAGTAAGATTGTCCCTCAGTCAAATGATGGTAACAGTTCAATAAGTGCCTTATATACGTTAAGACAAATTTTAAACTACACCGCATATTAGATGAGCTGCTGTGTTCAACACCCCTTGTCTGTTTTGTATGTTCAAACATACGTTAGGCAAACTGGCATAGAAACTTCTGCAGTCATCCAATCTTGAGAATATAAGAGTCAGCAGAATCAGTTCTTATGACACCTTCCACCACGCAATAGGCAAATATGTTGAAGATGTAAACGAACTTGGAGACGATCCGCTCTGTCCCGCCGAAAGTGGACACCAAACCCTGCAACTGCTGGTTGACTGCCAGGATGGAGTGGCTGTTGCAGGACTCATCCTCGATCAGGTCCAGCGGAGTGTGCCCGCTTGTGTTTTTCACGTTCACCTGGTACAAGACGGACAGGTTAGAGCAAGGTCTGAACAAAATTTTAATGAGAATAATATAATGAATTAGCGCAGACCCGTGATAAACCTTGGGGTAGTTACAAAGGCACTATTGTGTACTTATATCTCGTTGAAACATGTTCCACTATTGCCACGCGAGTAGCAGTGGCGGGGACCGGATTCGGTAGTTTGCGGTCATTCAGCGTTGGAGGTCAAATTGAAGGTAAAAAAGTATAAGCAATTTTTTCACTTCGTATCTCACCTAAATAGGGATTGTCTGAATTCTCGACAAATCAGTTCCAATTTCGAAAATTGCAATTAAAATAATTTTCTTTTAAAGATATTATTGTCTGCACATAGCGAACTTCTATTTTGACTCGACTACTTTACATTTTGTCTGTCTGTAAATTTGTTTGTGTGTTCCATGTCCGGTCAATCCTACCAACATGGTAGCCATGTTTGATAGTATCTTTTTATTCCGCGAGTGCATGAGCGTTGCCACTGTTGCGAGCTGTCAGTTGGAATAATCAACATTATGCGCGAAATCCACTGTTTGCAGAACTACTAGTATTATAGGTAGGTACTTTATTACTTGTTTTAATTCTCTAAAAAAACACTTTTTCACCAATTTCGAAAATGATACTTATATTCAAAGCAAAAATTCTAGAGTTCATTGCACCGGAGTTACTGTAGTATATCATACTGGCGTTCGTGCACGAACGGAGATAGCCGAGGGTTGCCGAACGTTTCCGACTCGGCCGGACAGCGGGCGGTCGAGCACGCGGGAGCTCATTCTCGTAACTTCCTTCCTAGCAGGTACACTGCACTGTACTTGATAAACAACTGAATAATTAATAAACGTAACTTCGTATAAAGAACCTATTTTATTTAAACAGTAATGAACATTACAAATTGGCGCAGCTGAAGTGATTTATACGTTGCGAAGTGTTTATTTAATGTCGTTTAGCACACACAAGTTACTTGGGTGTGCGGGTTACTCGACAGTTTTGCTCAGACGGATTTTTTATTGTCGCGAACATTTGAAGGTCGCTTCTGTAGAAGGACTTTTCAGAGAAAGGAGCATCAGTTGGGAAGAAGCTACGGAAATCCAGGCCAAGGCGGCAGAATCTTATTATCTAGAAGGAAGGAAGACTTGCCATCCGGTGGAGGAAGTTTCCGGTCTATTTTATTAAGATTTGAAGGAAGGAAGACGGTCAATCCGACCTGAAGGAAGACGGTCAATCCGACCAGAAGGAAGACTAAACTAGCCAAGCAGTCAGCAAATTAACTAGCCAAGCAGCCCATCGCCGTGGACCCTGGTTGAGTTAAGTAGTCTTCTCTTTTGGAGGTTATTGTTGTCGAGTTGTGTTGGTATTTTTGCTGTGTCATTGCTGGTTCGGGTGTCGGACCAGGCATCTGGCAGCTATGGAGTCAGGAGGAATCCCACGGTTTAGCCACTTACGTGATGACTGGGGAATCTTCCGACTGAGGATTGAGCAGTTCCTGCTGATCCGTGATGACACAAAAACCGTTAAACTCGATGCATCTCAAAAGAGAGCATATCTGTTGAGCTCTCTCGAAGCTGAAACGCTCACTTTATTGATCAATGTATGTTTTCCTACCAAGGTCACAGATACGTCATTCGATATTTTATTGGAATTATTAGAAAAACATTGTTCTAAGCCAAAGTCGGTTTTTAGGGAACGAGAATTGTTTTTTTCAGCTAAACAGTCGCCGGGGGAGTCGGCTAAGGACTTTGCGGTGCGCATACGCGGTCTTAGCACATTTTGTGAATTTGGGACGCGTTTAGAAGCGAATTTAGCGGATGTATTTGCTCTGGGGTTGATCCCTGGGAGAGCAAAGGAGAAAATCTATCTGGAGGGACCTAGTCTGTCTTTCATTAAGATGGAGGAACTGGCAATTAGGATTGCGGGGTTGGACCATCTAGGGGTGAAAGTCAAGGATGAGGGTTCTGTAGGTAGTTTTGTGAGTACAATCAAGAAAAAAACGAACACATGGGGGGATCAAAGGTCGCGTTCTAGAGGGAAACAGGAGTTTTCAAGAACGGATTCACGGTCGGGAAGCCCTAGTGTGAGGAAATTCTCGGGTTTTAAGAAATGCACTTGTTGTGGAGCGAATCACGCGTTAAGTGATTGTAAGTTTAAAAGCGCAAAATGCTTCATCTGTAAGCAAGTGGGTCATCTTAAAAGTATGTGCAAGAATAATAAAGTGTCTCCGTTGTTTGTAAAAAAGGCAATTCATAAAGAGCACATTGCATTTATTAGTCCATATAAAGTCGAGATTAAAATTAATGAGATTTCATGTTCAGCTATGGTAGATAGCGGTTCGAGTGTATCGGTGATTCCTGAGGTTGTTTTTAAAAAATCGTTTAAAAATATAGAGTTGTCAACTGACAAGCGTACAATTTCTGGTTACGACGGATATCCATTAAAAATCGTGGGTAAATCAATTTTTTCGGTAACATACAACAACACTAAAAATAATATGTATTTTATAGTTGTCGCTAAGGGTTCAGAATTAATTGTGGGTCGTGATTTCATGGAACTTTTCAACTTGGGAATTGCGCCGATTAATCGTGATTCAGTTTTTTCAGTGAATGTAAAAAAAGAGGAACTTTTTAAAGAATTTCCAGAAGTTTTTTCAGACAAATTAGGGAAATTTAACAAACATAAAGTATGTTTTAAAGTCAATCGGGATTCAAACCCAGTGTTTCATAAAGCGAGACCGGTACCGTTTGCGTTAAAAGATAAGACGGAATTCGTTAAATCGGGTAATAGAAGTTTTATAGGAGAAGGAACACAATTAGATTTGCGTTCGGTTACAGCAGCGACCGTTTCAGACACAGTTTTACAGCTTGTAGTTACTCATCTGAGGCAGGGCTGGCCTAAGTCTATGAAACGTGACAATATTTTATGGAATTTTTGGGTTAAGAGAAACGAACTTTCTATTGTAAATGATTGTTTGTTCTGGAACCATAGGATAATTATTCCAGCTTCTTTACAAAATCATGTGTCAACCTTGTTACATAGGTCACACTTAGGTATAGTCAAGATGAAAGGCGTTGCGAGAGCGTATTTCTGGTGGTCATCGTTGAACAAGGATCTAGAAATGATGGTTCAATCATGCCAGGATTGTGCTGTTAATAGGCAATCACCACCAAAGAGTCAATTAATTGTTTGGCCGAATTCAGGGAGAGTGTGGAGTCGTTTGCATATAGATTACTGTGGGCCTTTATCAGGCAAGATGTTCTTAGTAATTTGCGATTCATTTTCTAAATGGATAGACTGCATCGAAATTACAAAGGCAGATAGTACTCACACCATTTTAGAATTAAGAAAAATTTTTGCGATTTTTGGTAACCCTGAATTGATTGTGTCAGACAATGGTACTGCTTTCACGAGTGAAGATTTTAAGAAATTCTTGAGTGAAAATAACATTAAATTTATGACGTCACCGGTAAGGCATCCGCAAAGTAACGGACTAGCGGAAAACGCAGTGAAAACTGTAAAAGGTTTTCTTAAAAAGGTGATGGTTGGTTCTAGCTTACACAAAGATTATAGAATAAAACTACTGAATTTTCTGTTAGATTATAGAAACTCGCCTCACTGTTCGACGGGGGTTGAACCCGCTGTTTTGTTAGTAGGCAGGAGGCTTCGTTCCTCGTTTGACGGGTTAGTTCTACCCAAGGTAGGAGAGCTAGAACTAGACTCAGAGTTAGTCAAGCGTGCAAACGATAATATTGCCAAAAGTCAGAATAGACAGATTAAAGGTTTTGGTGGAGCCAAGGCTCGCAAATTTAGGATAGGTCAAAAATGCCTTGTGCGAGATTATCGCCAAAATAATAAAGTATTATGGACAAAAGCTGTGATTTGTAAGTCTCTGGGAAAAAAGGTTTTCATTGTAAGAGTGGGAGATTCGAATGTGACGTGGAAGAGACACTTGGATCAAATCAGAGAGCTGTCAGTAAGCTGGGGTGAGGAGTTCAACGGGTCGCAGTCCGCGTCTGAGATCAGTTGGAACGACCCTCAGGAGTTGGAGACCTCGGTTTTACTACGTGGTTTTAAGGGGTATTCTCCTGATTTCAGGTTGGCAGATGTGGAAGGTGCCGGGCCAGGACCATCAGGAGCATCATCAATACCAACACAAAGGAGTCCGTGGGCGAATCGACTTCGGCCCAGACAAAATACCCCAGAAGAGCAGGCTACTTAAGTCAACATTATTGAAGATATATAAAATTATGTACTTATTATTAATTGTGTTAAAATATTTAGTTTGTGTGTGTAATATATTTTATATATTCTTCAAGTATTTTGTTGACAATGATAAGGTTTTAGCCGTAGGGTTACCACTTAAAGCGGTAACTAGGGACCTTATATCTATGTTATTTAGAAGTCGTAGCGCTGCAGTTAGAGAGGGAAGGGTGTAGTATATCATACTGGCGTTCGTGCACGAACGGAGATAGCCGAGGGTTGCCGAACGTTTCCGACTCGGCCGGACAGCGGGCGGTCGAGCACGCGGGAGCTCATTCTCGTAACTTCCTTCCTAGCAGGTACACTGCACTGTACTTGATAAACAACTGAATAATTAATAAACGTAACTTCGTATAAAGAACCTATTTTATTTAAACAGTAATGAACATTACAGTTACAGATAGACAATTATTTTTAATGATAATTTACCTGGGCTCCTCGTGCCAGTAGAAGGACAATGCAGCTATAGTGATTCTGTCTTGCGCAAACATGTCTGAAACACAAAATTTCAAGGCTAGACATTAGGCTCTGCCACACGTACACTTCGGAGCAGTGGTATGACGAGCCACTCCAGGCCGCCACGCAGAAAAGTAAAGTCCGAAAGTAAGGTAACGGCTCACAGCGCAGTACATTGTGAGATTTTTCTGCATGGCGGCCTGGAGCAGCGCCTGGCACCACTGCTCCTAAGTATACGTATGGCATAGCCTTATGTCTTATATGTGTAAGGCTAGTAGGTTATTCAATTAGTTTGGTGCAAGTTTAGCGTAACAATACTCACAGTGGTGTGTCCCCAAAGCAGTTGGGAATGTTGACGTAGCTGCCGGCGTTAAGCAGCGCCTCCAGGGAGCGGCTACACCCTGATACGGTGGACCAGTGCAGGGCCACGTTGTTCTCCTTGTCCCGCACCATGGGGTCCGCCCCGCTGTCCAGCAGGAATCTACAATATGTGATGCCATCTTAGAATGGTGTATTAACCCTTGGAAAGCAAGGCTCTCACTGCCTAATAGTATCCTAGTGTGCCAGGGTAAAATGCCGAGCTATCCGCCGTGCGCTGGCTGACACTATTTTCGTAATAAAATACTCGTTTTTTTTTAAATTATGTTTTTGTAGATGTAACATTTTACCAGGAAAGCTACAAATATTTAGAGAAATGTTTTTTTTCTCTCATTTTGAAATATTGAAGAAATTTTGGGTTTTATTATATTTTCTAGCTAAAAAAGCGTTCTTCACAATAAAAATAAGTCGTATGAGGCTTTCCTACAAAAAAATACTGTACTATGATTTTTTAAATCGGCATATGACATTTGCCACGGAATTTTTGATGCGCTTTTCAAAAATAGAAACAATATGTTTGCAAGTGATGAAACATTATTTCCTTGCCAAGCGAATAAAACATAATTTAGTTTGCTAGGAGCATTTTTAAGGTTAAAAATACAATAAAATCGGGGCAAGCGAGGTGAACTACTAGCAAATGTGCTACGAATTCGCCGACATACAACGGGTACAAATAACCGATATTTATTTATTTATTTATTTATTTAACGCCCAGAGGGCTTTTACATGTGGGTGGTACAAATTTAATGACAGTTTTGAAACATAAGAAAGAAAAGAAAGAAATAATAAAAATAAAATTACATAAGTATATGCGAGAAACAGAATTAAAAATAACAAGAACATAAATTAAAAAATACAGCGATTTGACTGTATATGCGAGAAACAAAATTAAAAATAACAAGAACATAAATTAAAAAATACAGCGATTTGACTGGTTTACAAAAATATAACTTCCATTTAGGAATAGTATTGAAATAGGTCTTTTACGTAATCCACAAAATTCGCAAAGTTAATATTAAATATATCGACATCACCTAAGTATTGGTTTCCAATAGTGTGAAACCGTTGTATTGGGATATTGATAAAATGATGAATTTGACAGCTTAATTAGTGAGGTATCATTCTTCTTAGTTGCAGACATGAACATACTAGGCCCCCTGCCCATTGGTAAAAGATCAAGGAAAATGGGAAGAATCGGTGCTGGATTTTTGACTGCTATGCTGACCTGACAATGCCGACATTGTTGTTCTCGGCGGCCCACACGAGGGGTGTCCAGCCGCCATCATCTTGCTGGTTGATAAGCAGCTTGGAGACGCCGCGCTGGTTCTCCAGCAGGCAGGCGTACATACGCGCGTCGCTGTTCTTCGCCGCTAGGTGAAGTGCCGACACCCCCTCAGGACCCTGTAGAAAACATTTTCATATAAAGCAGGTACAGTGTAGCTTCCATTGTTATAAAAGATAAATAAAACAAATACTAACAAACTTATTATTTTACCGTTATTTCAACTAGTTTCAAACGTGTTTTTCTATCAGGGGTGGCTGTTCCCTTAGGTCAAATGAACATTGATCCCCCATAATTATAAAATGACAATATTGCTGTCATAAACAGAAAGGCAGCTAGGATTTGCAAAAAGTCACATTCTGATATACAGTGAAACTCTCTTAAGAAGTTTTCCAAGGGACCGGGGAAAAAAAACTTCTTAAGTGGGAAAACTTCTTAAGTGGGATTCAATTTTAGCCATTTAATAACTCGAGTCCGGGTCATACGTCATTCCTATGTCTACCTACGTTAAATTGTATTGAAAACAAGCTCATATGATCCAAGCGGTCATAATAACTCGAAAAACAGTGGAAAAGCGGTGGGTCGGCGGTTGAGATAGGACAGTCAGTGGAAAATAGCGTTGGTCAGAGAGTTCAGTAGGTAAAAAATCGAAAAAGCGTAGGTCAGCGGGTGAAGAAATGGAGCGTTGGTGGTAAGGTGTAGATGGTGAAACGTTAAAATCGAGACTAAACATTACAAATCAAAACAAAACCATCCCATGGACAAAGTAAACACAATTTTAAAACTGTTAAAGTACATCCCTCGAAAAAGCCACTCGAATTCGGATAGTAAAATTTGCAGCATTCCAAAAGGTTCATACTGTTGATCTTATTTTAAATTGGTGTAAAGGCAATGGATTATACATATTTACTTGTTAGTGATTACTCACTCTTAACTTGACAGTTGAAGACAGAGCTGTGGATATACGCCGTCTCTTTTTTACGCTTTCGTTTACTATATGAATTGAGGGAGAAAGAAAGACTTGTTGTGGTTAATTTTACCAAGCGGTTTGATAAAAGGACACCGCAAGTAATTTTGTTAACCGCAAACTAATGATAGCGGGTTCTTTGCCTCAGAACCGTTTGCGTACTGCAACCCTGCCATGGCACTGCACAGAAAAATCTCACAAAGTCTACGCGGCAAACTGCTTATTAGTTGGCGGACTTTAACTTTTTTGCACGCTTGCTGCTTGCTCCAATGGCATTTGAGATTTGAGAGACTATTGTTATGATGTATTTTCGCCAGGCACAGTCGACTATCGTATTTTTTTAAGATATTTTAATCCTTTTCTGGAAATTCCTTATGAAAATAATATGCGCAGCTCAATATTATGTCCTACCTGTAGGTTCATTTATGGTCCTACCCAAAGATATTAGAAGAACGAGATATGCTATGTTGGCCGCCGGACCGTAGGCGGAGTACTACCTAATTAGGGTACTTTGAATACTATCGGGACGTGTACGCACAGAAATCTGTTCTATGTATTAGTGCGGATACCTTAGCGTAAGCGAAGGTGTGCAGTAGTATTGGTGAATAAAACCGGCGACACTCGGTAAAACAATTCCGCACAGTATGAACTGCTCATAGCACATCTCGTTCTTCTAATATCTTTGGTCCTACCTAACTAGCAGACATCGAATAGCTACGATTTCGCACATAAATAAATGGCTTGATGCTTGAATCAGAAAGTTATATCATACGAGCTGTTTGACGCTGGAATTATAATCTGTGAACGCATCCAAAAACTACAAAAATCATTTGCGAAGTTTCGTTTCAATCTACATTTTAAATTTATGCATATGTATTTCCTAACCTTCAAACTTAATTTACGACAAATGTCAGATGAAACATGATGCACGGCAATTTTTGATGTTTGAATGAAAAAAAGGTAATTATAATGCATATTTTACCATCTCCTCCGCCATATAATCATGTTGATATGTATTTAAAGGTGAAATATTCCGTATTAACCGTGATCCGATAGATTATCAAAAGTTTTTCGTGTTTTACAAATTCGATGGAATAAAAATTTTATACAATAATATTACGAAACATCTCTATGTTCATTATCAAAGGGAAGATTATTGAAGGAGGCGTCAAATGTATGCAAATGTAGATCTAGCCCACGTTGTCATTAAGGTTGAGTTTAATATAATCTTTCATGTTATTTCGGCCTTAAAGACGCTTGCATATTTGTTACATAATTCCGCATTGTTTATTCGTTCCATTGCTATTTTACCTAGTTAGGGGATTAGGAGACGGGGTATTTGGTTTATTTATTGGTTACTGCAGGTTACGGCTTACGGCCCGGCGGCCGACAAAGGGTTTTATGGTCTCAGGTACTAGATATGGGTTTCAGTCAACGTCTTTCAATTTATGACTTGGAAAATGGTTCATTTTAGATATTTTGCGACACAATATTTCGTTTGTGTTGATTTTACCGCCGGATTTCTAAAACCTCTTAAGCGGGAAGCAGTTTTAGCTCTAAAACTTCTTATGTGGGAAAAAATCGTGTTTTTTGTATGGAATTTTCAAGGGACCAAAAATCAAAACTTCTTAAGCGTGAAAACTTCTTAAGTGGGAACTTCTTAAGCGAGTTTTACTGTACTAGACCTTTCACCTGTTAAAATAAAAAGAACATACATGAGAATGTGACTTTTGAAAGTTCCTAACTGCCTTTTTACCTACAACGGTAGAATAGTTAGTATAAAGCATTACACAAATCAAAACAACTGGTCATTTGGGCGCGGTCAGTACTTGAATGGGTGACCGCTTGCTCATGCACTAATTTGAATACCACAAGTAGCGAGCAGCGGCAGCGGTGAGTGGTGACATCAGATTTCTATTAGAAACTACAGTTCTGCATTAGCTTGAGTATTATTTTACAACCGAACAATCACATGAAAATTTCAGATGTCTACACTAAAAAAGGGCCGGTGCCTCTTTGGCAATGGAAGAAGGAAGATTTTATAATTTAAAAATGATATGTTAATGTCAGCTCTTAGAGGGTTGGAGCTGGCAACACGGTATCGCATCTTCATACATAAGCACACACTTCACCACAACCTTAGATTACACATCACCCCTGATGATGGACATTGCAATGCTGTCAGAAAAGTTGGCTAAAAAAGGAGGTAGCGCAACACGGCATAATAACCCAAAAACAAATCACTATAATTATATTTGTATTAAAAAAGGAGACTTCAGGTTTTTGAAATAAAGACAAAATGATTTTACCTTGTGAGCTTTGATACCTGAATAATTACTTAGTGTTAGATTTAGTCAAGTTTAAAACATAAAAAACTAAAGACTTACAGCTACAGAGGGCAGCAGTAGCTAATTTTAATAAATAATATAATATAATTTATTTTCTATGTCTGTACGCGCCATATAATAAATTAGATGGCATTATATTGTCTGCGCAGATGCAATAATTTTTTTTTCATTAAAAACAACCGCTAAACTACAATAAAGATTATAGAGATAGAAGAATAACATAGACAACATGCTCATGGGAGTATACACACTCATATACAAATTTGTACATAACACAGACATACTCAAAAATATTATAACAATTTACCTACAATAATAATATTATGTGTGATTAGTTTTGAAATGACAATATGCCTAGTTCAACGGAATGTCATTTATCCAGATCCTACCTATCTCCAAACATCTTCCTTGCTGGAAAAGGATTTGAAATAGAGAACAATAGCAAGAAAACTGCAAATTCTAATGCGTTTGTTTGAAAAAAAATGTTTTGAGTTGATCATGTACATAATCTTTGAAAAGAAGGAAGTGTTGAAAGTGCTTAATATCGTTTAAGGATTCATTCATTGTATTGTCGTGGAACTCTTATAAATTATATTGTGATGTGTGCTGCTTTTTGGTAAGTGATTGGTCTCCCTTTTTTTCCTTTTTTGCATACCTTGTTTCATCCCTAAACGTATGATAACCCAATTCCAACAAACATCATTAATTTAGCTTTGTTTAAAATTCATTCACAGTCCACATAATTTACGTTCGTCTGAAGCTGCAATTGGGAAGCAGTTTCGGATGCAACAATGTGCATAAAATCATTGGATAATAATGAATAGGTACTTTGAGACAAGATCAATATGAAAAAGTCTTGATCTATTAACCACTTTTCAGCATTTTTCAGAGTTCAGTAGTGCAATTTGATTATCTTTTTATATGTATGGGGATTGTATTAAATATAATAAGTACAAGATAAGTGAATGTTCATTGTACATATTTATTTATAATTTTTGGAATGGCCATCCTTATCTTGTGTTGTGTATGTGATCTACTTTTTCTTTATATAATATGGAATCAGACAATAGGTTTTGGCATTTAACTTTAAAACATAATATCCCTCGAACAGGTAATATATTAACACACTCATATAATAATTTTACATCTCTTCGAAGTGCATTTGGTTAGTTTGAATGTAACCTATATTTGTCTTGCACGAGTTTCCTCAAGAAGTTATTTGCAAAATGAACAAAGTTTGGGTCATGTATAGAGACAGCGTAATGAATATTATGTGTTTGAAAGATGTAATAAACGCAGGTCCATTTTGTATTTTTCATGCGAACAAAGGTTGTTTTAAATTTGGACTGTTTGAGATTTCATTTGCTGAATTTAATTGATGTCACATTAAAAGAAATAGATAATTATTTCCACAATTATTGTGATTAATTTTCGACAGACATAGAAGATAGGTCGATTTAAAAAAAAGTTTAATTTTTCAGTGGGGATAGAATAAAGAAACCTTTAAGCTGACATCGCAGCCGGCCTTGCAGAGGTATCGCACCACATTGTAATAGTCCTCTTTGGTCTCCTTGATGGCATCCTTAATGAGGATGATGGTCGGATCGGTATCCACGACGGACGCGTTGTAGTCCTTGTGACCGAGGCTCGTCATCTGCAATCAACATTATATAAATGTCAATAGTGATTGGTGCACCCGAAACTGCGTTCGAACCGCGTGAATGTAAATTAAGGAAAAATTCAACGTGGTGGTAATAAGGAAACCAATAACTGTAGTGAAATTCCATATAGAATAATATATCATCAACAATTACAAGTCTGAAACAATACATAGTTCTTCTCACAGCTTTCATTGGGAGTTGGTGATGTTATCTTCGAAATGTATTCTTTCCTACAAAATTATTATTATTCTTTAATGAACAGGCAGCATTCTGCTGATGCGCTCATATCCGATTTCTTCTGCTTCTTTTTCAATATGGCTATAAAGTAATGATTTAGGCAGGTAGGGAATCGGATAAGAGACATCAGAGTAAGGACTTAATATGATAAATTTCAATTTATAAATCCAAAAAGTAATATTTTATCAAATTTGGCAATTTAAATGACTGCATCTTGTTAGGAAAACCAGATATCTGTTGGATCACAGAGGCTGGCAGTGAAAGAAGAGAGCAGGAATAGGTTATCGATAAATCTGTTAATTAATTGATGACCTGCCCCTCGAGGTCCCGCACCCGCTTGCCGTAGCCAATGATGGCCACCATGAGAGGGGTACGGCGTTTGGTGTCAAAGCCGTCCAGTTGGCAGCCCAGCGCCTTGAAGATGTGCAGCGCTGACAGGTTGAGCTCCCGGGCCGCCAGGTGGAAGCACGTGCCGCCGTCTGCCTTCAGAATGGGCTTCCTCGGATCCTCACCGCCCACTGCAAACAACATCTCGTGTTATTATTATTATTATAATGAGCCGGCAGCATTCTGCCGATGCGCTCATATGTAATTTCACAATAAGTTTTTAATTTTAAAAATAAGTTAATCCTCTTTTCAAATCTCTCTTCAAATAAGAATCCAATCGAGCTTTAAATCGATTTATATTTGTAGCATTGTAAGCAACGATATGCTGAGGAAGTTTGCCAAAGGTATGCCAAATTAACACTATCCTGGTGCGCCGCAATGCAAAATATTTGATGTCACGTGACGGGAGATTGATGAATGGCGCGGCCAGCCGGTCTTAGTGCACAATAAGGATGCAAGTTAAATGTTATTTATTATGTTATTATTATTATTAAATGTTAAATACCAAAACATAGTAGTTGTAGTATTTTTTATTTTTTAAGGGTGGAGACGATTTACACCTAGTTTCCGTGAACTCTTAGGCCATAGGCCCATTGTGCTATCTCCCATTTTACCTCAATCCTTTAACAACAACCCAGTCCCTTTAATAAAGTTCACCAGGGTTGTTATTGGGTATGTGGCTATGTCTTCTGGTTCTACTGTATGTCTCCCCAGGTATCTGAGCCTAGTTCCCACCAGGGCAGGACATTGGCACCATAGGCATCTTCACATTTCCTGCATCTATTAGTGTTTTCCACTCAGAATATCTGCATGTGTCTCCTGAGATGGCTAGTACATAATAGCAGTAGTTGTAGTAAATATTTGTACATATTTATTTTCTTCTACCCACATTTCTTCAACCGTTTGCTTAATGTACTAGTAAAATGAACAGATTTTAATATATCTATACTTATGTTTTCGTATTTAAAATTCAACCCCCATTTAGATAAGACACTATACATATTCCTTAGTTAGTTTTAGGAAAGCATGGGCAAATGCCGTGTTGTCTAAGCGTATTGTGTTAGCTTTTTCCATAACAGTAAGTGCATTTTCTCTTGGATTTCTGAACGCATTGAACCAGTTGAAAAGACCACGAACCGCCACTGCTCTCGACCCATCACCTTGCATCGCATCGGAACTCTTGGATACACCGACTCCCAGATTCCTACCCACCCCTCATACCCTTTTCCTTTCCAGAAATTTATCTTTTTCAGTTTCTAAAAAAAAACCCTTCACACAACATCCCAAAGATGACATAGGACCTGAGGGAATTTTTTTACTCAGGGCTTCTGGACATTCTGTGTTTGTGGGTCTTGAAGAGATCCATGTTGTAGGAGGGAGAAAACACAGAGGTCGGCAAAAAATTCCACAGCCGAGCTGTCGAACTCAAGAATCAGTCGTAGAAACGACACATTCTCATGTGACAAATGAAAGATGAGTAAAAATGTTGCATTCGCGTTTAGCGTGCTTCCCGACTATCCATGAAGGGATGAAGGGATCAAGGAAGCTAGTTCCTCAGAGCAACTTATATTGAAAGAACGGTAGAACTAGGACAGCATTCCACATGTTGCCCCTGCTCTAAAGATTGCAATCCGTTTATTAAGACAGGGATCCCCTACCTACCAAATAGACCGCCCGTTTCTGCACATAGTCAATGATTCGTTTGTTAGAGAGTTTGTGACTCCAGATTAGAAGTGGCCGCCAAATTCAACAGTGGGGTGCACTTTGATGACAGTGTCACATTTTACATGTTGTTACATTAGAATTTCTGTGAAACATCGCAACCTACATTTAACCTGAGAAACTGACATAGCCTCACCTATAGCGGCCAAAATAGCTTCAATGGTCGCATTCTTCGGCAAGCAGATGGCCTCATCCAGCGACATCCTCTCCACCTTGTCCTCCTTCATCAGGATCTCGTCGTAGTCTATGGGCTTGTTCTTGTTCTCTTGCAACCGGGCCATCTCCAGGATCATGTCGGGGACTAGGTCGGGCGGCAGGATGGGCAGGTCTATGTCCAGGGCCTCAATCATGGCGGCGACCCTCTCCTGTTCCACGTCCATACTCTTGGCCGCATTCAATGTCGTGGAGTTAAATGACATTCGAGCACTGGAAATAAATAAAAAATAACACTGAATTGCCAAGGCGCTGTTAATTCCTAACACATCGTTTTATGTTATCAACTAGTTTTGTATGTTGTGGGCAGTTTAACTGTTTAAGGACTACGCCTGGAATACGCTATTATGTGCGAAAATTCTCACACACGAGTCAACTCGGGCAAACTTTAACCGCAGAAAAGACCACTCCCGAATATACTCGTGTAAAAAAAAAACTATTTATGGTATGAGGAAGCGAGACAAAAGACAGCTGCTATGATTTAAAATGAGGGACCACCCCCCAATCTCCCAATCTCAGCAAATCGGGTGACATCACGCGATATTAGTAGTGCGCAGTATTTAATGAGTACGTAATGAAGTTGGGTGTTTTTTGTTTTAATTACATGATTCAATTTCGATATTTTTAGGTATTTATTTTATTTTTTTGTATTTATAAGGCATTATTAATTAATTAGGGTGAATAAAAATGAATATATTATGGCTTTTATGAAGACTATTAAGTAAAATTCATTCATTCTTTTAAAAAAATGGTGTTTTTTCCATTTTTTATGATTACTGTTAAATTTTTTTTTACCTTTCTCTTGAAGAGATTTAAATAAATTTAAATGGCCTGTATGGGACCTAGGAGTCCAAAGGGATTATCTGTTCAGTGATTTGATGAAATTTGCGCAGTTCTTTTTTTCATTTTTTAACGGCTCCCTACTAACAGCCAGAGCCTGTATCTCCGATTGGGGTGAACAATATAAATTAAAGTAAAAGGTTTTTACCCCTTCAAGCGGTACGGCAGGAGAGCATTGGGCGCTGTGCACCGCATCTCAACTTTCACCTTGAAGCAGCATGTGTTCCTGGGCAGCAGGGTGTCCTCCAGCAGGCCGCAATGCGGGCAGCCGGGCTGTATTCCATAGGTCTCCGTCTGCTGCTGTTTCTGCTGCTGAGGCTCCGGGCCAGGTGGCAGTAGCACCGACACAAACGGCAGCCCGCACTCCCAGTGGAACAGGTGGCCCAGGTTGCATTGGAAGAAAATGCCCTGGCCAAAATATTATTGTATTAATTTATCAGAGACAGATACAAAGCAGAGATGAAAACTGAACACAAGAAAGTTTTCATATTATCCGGTGTCACCCTCATTACCCTTGTCCGGTGGCATAGGTACAATTGTAACTTGTGGTCCGTCAGAAGTCTGAATTGTATTCTCTCTTATTAAACAAGTATTGACTGATAGAGAGGCCTAAACTCAGCTGGCTGGTAGGTGGTGATAAACAATATCTCTGCCGTAGGTAACCCCAAGTTGTCATTTGGTGACCTAGCAGGGATTTTCTTTTTTTAATGTGAGACTATGGCATCCCCAATCGGGGTATGTTGTGAGACTGATGGTAGTGGTAAGTACCTGGCTATTTGGATCTGGTCACCAAGCACGGCCAAAGCCATTTCAAGCTACGTTTCAATTCTGAATGGTAGTTTTACAACCGAGCGATACTGAGAATTCTTGTGTTCATTTTTTTGTAGTAGTCTTAAATGTGATGATTTGAACTTTGCCGAGCTTTCCACACCCTTGACAAAAGAAAATTTTGAAAGCAATATATGAACAGAAAACGGTGACCGGGTATGACATCAAAATGACAATTCAACACACCTCCAAAACGTGGTGAAACAAAAACTAGGTTAAATAGGTTACATAGGTAACATAAGGTATTCATAATAAAAATATCATATTAGGCTTTCCTGTTAATAAATAAAATACAGTGGCTTTTGAAAATTAAAAATTAAGACATTTGACCCTGGAATTTTGGGTTGCACTTTTTCACAGACAAAAAATCAATGTTTGCAAGTGACGAAACGACAAGCGAGAATAATATATGATTTCTCCATATTTTAGTATTCTAGGAGCAAGGTTCAAACTACAATAAGGTGCAGTGAACTAGTGGATTTCTTGGCACACTATAAGTTGTAGGCTGCTTGCTTCGTTAATTGAACATACCTGGGTGCAGTAAGCCCCACAACTGGCGCAACAGTGGTGCAGCAACAAGCGCTGGCGATGCATCTCGCAGGCCAGGAAGTATGGGGCGCGGTGACCGGAGCGCAGCAGGGACTGGTTGCGGCTTGCCATGCGGTTGCAGCCCAGCGCGCGCCCTCCTACCCAGTCCACCGCCTTGCACCAGTCAGCAACTGTGGGAGACAACATTCAACACTAAGCATAATATGTTTCTTGTACATTTAGCTACAAGAGGATTCAACCTGTGAAACGACAACTGTTGATTGACCACCAACCTTGTTCTGCTGAACAAACTTTTTAATTAATTTCTTTATTATTTTTAAAAGCATTTCAAAACTGAACAATTTTAGAACGATTTTCAAGATAATGCAGTAATAAATAATGCAAGACGTACAATAATATATTCCTTATGTTGTTATAAACAAGAGAGAGAAATTGAAGTGATAAAAACCAAGGTATACATTAAATTTGTACAAATAAATAAAAATAAGTATAAATTATTAAAGCAGCAACAAAACTTTCTGTTAATTGATGCGAAATTCAAGAATAAGAACCAAAACAAAAATTATATGCTATCTGACATGAAGTTATCCGCCCACCTGAGAAGTAGCTTCTTAGTTAAGCTCGACCTACCTTCGTCAGAGGGCTCAGCGTAGACATTGGAGGGAATCTCGCAGAGGCAGGCCTGAAGTCCTGTCGAGCTGCCCACCGGTTGGTTGGCTGTGGATAGATTCCCTTCCAGCGGATTGACCGCCCTACAAAAAAGATTTATTAGTGACTTTGGTATTCACCCTTCAAGGTGCTCTTCACTTTGTATCCATTTAGAGTTCAATAGTACAAAGGTTCATTTATATTATATCGTTGGCTTACAACTAAAATCTACTAAGTGCAGACTTGATAAAGCAACCGACTGTACAAAATATAGAAGATGTATGAAGCTAAGCTGTACCGTAATAAGCGGACAAAAAAAAATCTTTTAAATCCGCTATATGTAATTTAACAGAAACACGAAAATCCTTAAAGCGCACCGGGTGAATTCTTGGCAAGATTTAGAACGGTGTAAACAAATTATCCCTTTTTAACAGCTGATGTTAACGGACGAATATTTGAATCTTAAAATGGCATTTACTAAGCATTCTGTTTTATGGACTGGATTCAGTGTATTATAGATGTAAACTGACGATACTATGGTTAAACTTTTACCCGCAGTTGACATATGTGATTTGTAAAGTTAAGTCCATGGCGTGGCTGACGGATACGTGTGTAATAAAGTGTCTAATTCAACCCGGGTTTAAAATGTGGTTTATTCTTAATTCCATTGGCATCTGTTGAAAAAATCAAGAAGAAATATCGCCGATATACGAAAATAGGCGCCATCTCACGCCATTTAATCAATACGTATCTATATCACTGAGACAATTATTTTTATAAGCAATAATTATTAGCATGAAACATTCATCCACATTGAAAAATCTCCTGATAAAAGATACATGACGCCAACGGGACCCGTGTCCTTGGCATGTATCTTTTATCAGGAGATTTTTCAATGTGGATGAGTGTTTCAGGCTAATAATAATAATAATAATAATAATTTATTTTTTTCACAGTTTGATAATGGCCTCAAAAGCCGAAACAGCTGTCACATTAAAAACTGTAAAAATAACAGAAATACTTGCAGAACTTAATAATTATTATAACATTATTAAATTTGATTTATCTTAAATTTATTTTAAAAAATTAAATGGAGTTCTACAAATTAAACACCAAAACAATAAATAAAAACTAATAATTATTGCTTATAAAAATAATTGTTACCCTTTGTGCTATGCATAAAAAATCTTGTCTTAAACATTAGTTTACCAAAAAAATAATAATTTATATCACTGTGGCTTCGGTTGTGTTTTCTTAATTTTATATTTTGTCTTTATCATAAATTATTACCATAATTTTAGTACGGGATGCCTTCATGTTTATGTTATTGTAATAAAAAAATAATGGTTTCAGAACAAGATAAATGTTTTAAATGATAAATAAAAAAACTTTTAAATCGAGTATTTATAAATAATCATATTATATGCAGCAATGTACTGATGGGAGGGGAGGGTTAAAAAGAGTGCAAGACCAGCATAAGATATTGCAAATAACTCAATGGTTACGCACCACGCACTATTCACCGCATTTGCCTCGACAGTTGCATTATTTCTCGTGGCCGAACTCTCCATCTTGGATCGCTTCCTCGTCATCCTCACGGGGGGCTGGGAATCCGTATCGTCATTATAAGGACATTTTGACTCTATCGGTAGATTGCAATCGTTTCCGATGAAATTCTCAGACAAGGGTGGTGCATCAGTCGGTAAGGAACTGTAATCTTCCGGAATCGTATCCATGTCCTCGAGTTTTATGGTAAACTTGGACAGCTGTACGATGGGCAGATTGTCCTCGATGTCTGAGGAGACTTTCCTCTTTCGGTCCTTCCTAGAAAGCACTTCCTCTTCCGAATCCTCGTTGCTGCAGTCCCTCTCGGCCAGGACGTCTTCCAGATCGTCCAGTTTGTCGAAACTCTCCGCTTGGCTTAGTGAGCTAAAATGAAATATAATATAGCCTTTTTACAAATCTGATAATAGATGCATTGACCGTGTTCATGTGTAGAGTTTAGAAGAATAGTGAACTCACCCAAAATCAAAGCTTTTGCTCCTGGTGTTGAGATGTTCCACAATAGCTTCCGTGTTAGTGGAGTCCATGGTAGATTCATCAGTAACCACCTCCCTGTCGGGTAAGCCCGGTTTTTTCTTCCTATCGGTGACGGCCTTCAGACCGAGTTTCTTCAAATGCTTCTTCTTCAGCTTGTGCAATCTTCTCTTCTCTCGTTCCTCTTCTGTGAAGAATGCCTGCATGTCAGAGTTCTCATCTGTGATTGCATTGAAATCTTCGTCGAATTTCTGGCACCTTAAACTGAGCAGTGATTGGGCTTTGCCTGTATTGGATCTGTTTATCTCATCCATGGATTGGTTCCTCGCTGTTTGCTTTACAGCTTTTTCACTATCTGCAGATTTCTTTTCTTGAATTTCCGCAACAAAAGTTTTCCTTTTCTTGTTTTTATCTGGGGAAGATTTAGGCGCAGTCATGATGGATATTTTATTTGGTTTTTCCGGAGAGCGTTTGAGTCGGGATCTGGTGACTTTGAACTCCTCCGGCGGTAAAGGTACTTCTGTTGAGAGTGCGAGCCTGGCAACATTTTGAGTTTCAAAACCCATTCGAAGTTCTCTGTTTGCGAGGACCTTGGCTGTTGGTTTGATGCGGCGAGACAGTCTGGTCGTCCCGCTGGTTGACGGTTCGTTATAAAACTTTTCTTTTCGAGCTATGGCGTTGGCCAATACATTGTCTGTTTGTTCTTTAGGCCTGTGGCGAGTGGATCTTTTGACATTGCCATCCTTGACCACCGGTGGAGAATCTTCAGAGTTAGAGTCGGAAGGAGCGGCGCTGGTGTTGCGTTTGTTACGCCGCGAGCTCGGTGGTTGGAGGTTAGCGCTATCGTCCGATTCACTATTAACTACTTTTACAACTTTATCGTCAGTCTGATTCTCTGCATGTTTTTCCACTGTGATGGATTTCTTCTTGTCATGGATTGAAAGATCCGGTATGCCGGTCAGTGTTACTTTATTTCTCAAGGATCTGCGACTAGTGCTTGTACTCTCCTCGCTTGCTTTTTCATTATCTGAAACAATTTTCATGTTGGTACTGCAAAGGCCAGTTTTCTCCGAGCGGATGGTCAAAACGATACGAGGTTTGTTCTTTGGATCTGCTGAGGAGATTTTCTCCGAGATGCTGATTGAATCAACCTTAGGAATAGAGTCGGACACTTCATCAGTATCGCTCGCGTGTTGATCCTCACTTTCTCTAGATTTGGTTTTTTTGCGTGACTTTTTTTTTGGGGTGTGTTTAGATTTGTGGTGCTTGCTAGATTCAGCAGTTCCTTCTTTCTCCGGAGTGCTGCCATTGCTCGCTGCTTTAGGTTCTTCAACTTCCACAGTTGTTGAAGGAGTAATTTCTTCTACTGGTGGGATAATTTCATCTTTAGCCTCAATAGACTCTGTAAGATGTATGACTTCCACCAAGCTATCAGCCGCAACATCTATCTCTGGTATTATCTCTCCTATAGCCGTATTTTCAACAGGAATCAGTGGTATAATATCGGGATCTTCGGTATACAAAACATAATCAGGAACGTCTTCTTTCTCCGTTTCTTCTTGATTTTTAGATGCAAAATCCGTTTCATCAGTAAAGATTTCTATATCGGGCTCATCAGACCCAATGTTTATATCGGTGTCTTTGATAGTCAATTCGGAAGCGAGGTTTGATGATAAACTGTTCAAACTAGATGTAGATTTGATTAATTTTTTGGCAGTAGTAGCTTCCCTAGAAGTTCTTCGTTCAGAAGGTGGAGACTTTTTAGGTTTGTTTTTCTTTGGTTTGTTGAAGACAGATTTCATTCCACTGAGAACTTTGGAGAAGATGTTGTCTTCGGGAACCTCATCCTTATTTAGAGCGTACAATTTTGAATTCTTGTTTTTGTCTGGTGTATCAACTAATTTGATTATTTTTTGGTTGGAATGTTGGTTTGACATTATGAATTTTGGCTGCTTCCCACAACGAAAGCCTGAAAATAAGAATACGTTTTGAACTATTGGAGCACTCTGGTATTTTTCTTCTTCCTCTTCTAACCTTTGCTGGAAAGGCTAGCTGAATGTGACAGACTTCTGAAACTGAAGTGAAACAAAATTCAAATGTCGGCTCCTGAAAGTGATGTTACTTTATTGAGGTTATTATTTTTATGCAAAGGCTGAACTCTTCACCTATTTGGGAAAAAATACGCCCATTTTCATAATGTCAACAATTAAATATATTATACTGTGATAGATATTTTACGCTAATTAAAACATAAATAAGAAGAAGAATTTACAAATAAATTAATGTTTTTTATTGTATTATTGTGAAGAAATGAGGCTTACCTTCTTATTTACTTATTGAGAAAATTATTGTAGGCATTATTTAAGAGATAATGTGTAATAAACCATTAAGGATTAAATGTACGCAAATAAAATCAGAGGTAAATTACGCCTTCCGAAAACTATGTATTTTTATTATGCCAAAATATAATTGTTTTTGATCGACTTGACGGAAAATGCACAAAACTGCATACCATAAATAAACCACTCTCTGCATACAAAATGCTTATCTTTTCTCTGCTTTTCTGCTTTTGACATTTGTGCCAAGTGCTGCCATTATAGCTATCGCAGAATATAATATATTATTATTATTACAGGAAAAACATTCTGCCATTATCAATATAATATAATTTATTATTATTAGAAAAGATTCATCATAGTTTTAATTAAATAATGTCAATATTATTAAAGCATTACAACAAAATCCGAGGCCAGCTGAAGTTCATATTGGGTTGGGGGCTCAAAAAAAATTTTTGATTCTGTCAACACTGGAAAATATTTTTCGTTCCATTTTTCAAATAACGAAAAAATAGCTGAAATGGCTGAAATTTTCTTTTACAATGTCTGATTCTGATAAAAGTGTTGTTTGTGAAGAATCGTCTCATGAGATCCAAACGTGGAATTCGGAAATTTGTAATTCTCTTTATCCGTATTGGCAAAAGATGTTCTTAATGAAGCCTCCAGTCATTGAAAGAAATGCTTTTTCTTCTCCATTCTTGGTGATGCAAACGCCTACCGTTGAGCTTTCATTTCACCTATGTAGCATATTGGATCAGCCTTTACCAGTTTACTTTCTCAGTATCGATATTTTCGATATTTTTATTTCAAATCACATAATTCAACTGTTTGAAAATATAGCTGATGTAGTGTCTGATGAAGGAGGTAAGAGATTTTTTAATCATTATATTAACTTGGAAACAACATACTTAAACACCTAATTCAAGATCACTTGTGCCTTTTTTTCAGAGTTTTGAATGTAGATAAGAGATTATGGTTTTGATTGTCGCAGTTAATTAAGAATATTATTTATGTTATGAGCAGGCAGCATGTGCTCATATCTGATTTCACAATAAGTTTAACAGTACTCGAGTTGTTTTAAATTTTAAAATAAGTTAGTAAGAACTTTCTTCTCTCGAAATAAGAATCCAATAGAGCTTTAAACAGGTTTATATTAGTAGAATGGATAACATTTATTTTTTTATAATATAATATTGATTACATTTTATGATTTTGACTGTCCAACTAGGAAGGATTCCCGTTTCAGGACAGTCAAATTTACAGGTTTCAAGTTATCCTAGATGAATACAGGATTTAAGACTAGCTAAAATAAGTATGTTAAAACGAAGATGCATAAAAAGATACAAAAAAAGATACATAAAGATATATAGAGGCGTTCATGATTTCAAATTACATTTTTTAGTATCATTTCGAAATCAGTCCTGCCTTGATCCAACAACCATTTTGTCACTCTTGGACCGAAGGATGACAATTCACACAGTTTCAGCTGAGAGGGGATTTTATTATATATTTTAGGACCGAGATATGAGAATATTTTTTGATAAGCCGCTCTGTTGCTTCTTGGAACGGAAAGGTCATTCCTTCCCTTACTTCTGGTTTGATGTTTGTGTTCGGCTGTTTTCATTTTGTTTTTATTTTTATGAACATGGATTACAATTTTTTTATATAGCACTGTCGGACATCTAGTACATTAAATTCCTTGAAGAGAGCGTCGCTCGAATATCTGAAAGGTTTCTTCATAATAACACGTAAAATAGATTTCTGTGCCTTCAATAACGGGTTTAATGTTGTTCTTCCTGCAACTCCCCACCCAATGCAACCGTAGGTTATGATTGAGTTACACAGCCCGTAGTATATCGTGCGGTGATCTTCTCGCGTATGTGACGCATGTTTGGGGGCGGTGCCTGGAACGTCACGGTGAGACCCAAACGGTCGCACTAGACATATCCAAGGCCTTTGACCGGGTCTGGCACCGAGGACTTGTCAACAAATTGCCTTCTTACTGACTTCCCGCATCCCTGTGTACGTGGATTGCTGACTTTTTAAGGGATAGGTCGATTCAGGCGGTTGCTGACGGTTTCACCTCTTCCTCGCACTCTATAAATGCTGGCGTCCCACAGGGATCGGTTCTGTCTCCGACTTTGTTTTTGTTGCACATCAATGACCTTTTGACATGTGCACCGATTCATTGTTACGCGGATGACAGTACAGTTCATGATAGCTTTTTGTTTGACAAGCCCCCAAAGGGCACACAAACTCCAACGGCTCGGAGGGCTTTGAAGCAGAGAATGGACGGTTATCTCGAGAGTATTTCCTCCTGGGGTAAAAATAATCTCGTCGAATTTAATGTTTCAAATACCCAATCCTGTCTGATTACGTCTAAAAGGGATCCAAATGATAATCTAGTCTCCTTCAACAGAAGCAATCTTCCGAACAGGCCTTCCATTGATATGTTTGGTGTAACTATAAGTGACCAGCTCCGGTACGGGGGCTCCATCGAAGCCAGAGTAAATTGGCCTCTCAGAAGCTGGGCGTACTGTACAGGGCCCGCAGATACTTTAATAGTACACAACTGCTGACCCTGTACAAATCGCAAGTGCGCCCTACTGTCGGATTTGGCAGCCATCTCTGGTCCGGAGCCCCTAAATACCAAAAAAAACCCTTGACTCTGTGCAAAAACGGGCGGTCCGTTTGATAGATTCCCCAATCTTGTGTCGGGTAGGTATGCTGTCCTTGTTCTATCGGTATTACAATGGAAGATGCTCTGAGGAACTAGCGTCATTGATCCCTTCGGCACCGGTGCGTAGTCGGGATACACGCCAAACGCGCGCCCAACATTTGTACACGGTTGACATTTGTCACATGAGAACGGGTCGCTACGATTCGTTCTTAGGTTCAACAGCTCGGCTGTGGAACGAACTGCCGGCCTCTGTGTTTCCTCCCTCCTACAACTTGGGACTCTTCAAGACCCACGTTCACTCCTTCCTCTCCACAAAAAGACCCTCCACACAACATCCCCAAAGAAGACATAGGCCCTGAGGGAAATTATTTTCTTCAGGGCCTCCTGTGTGGAGTTAATATAAAAAAAAAATATGGTTTTTAAGTCTTGTTTTTTTTAAATTTCCTGTAATGAAATAAATATGTGAATCAGGGTGCGCACTCTTTTAGCTACATTTTCAATCTGGTTCTTCCATTTGAGGTTATTATCAATTATAACGCCTAAATATTTAATAAATTTTACGCACTCGAGGGTTTCACACTTACATGGAGGGTTATTATTTCCAAAATTACAGTTAATTTTATGTATTATAAGGTGGTGAGGTGTTTGAGGTTGCCCTGAAATAGTAGAACTGAATGTTAGGTATTTGGTTTTTGATACGTTTAATAGAAGCAAATTCCTGTCCAGCCATTTTTTCACTCTGTTTATACCGGTGTTAGCAGAAGTTTGTTCCATGCATCCACTACTCCTTTTGCACGGAAGTGTTTTCTAGGATTGGATGCAAAAGATGTTTTGTTAATTTTTTTCAGTGTTCACGTAGATTTATATTTTTGTTGGTGGAGAAGATTTGTTGTATGCTAGGGCAACTATAATGTCCAGATAAGATTTGTTGGATGCCAGGGCAACTATAATGTCCAGATAAGATTTGTTGGATGCCAGGGCAACTATAATGTCCAGATAAGATTTGTTGGATGCCAGGGCAACTATAATGTCCAGATAAGATTTGTTGGATGCCAGGGTAACTATAATATCCAGATAAGATTTGTTGTATGCTAGGGCAACTATAATGTCCAGATAAGATTTGTTGTATGCGAGGGCAACTATAAAGTCCAGATAAGATTTGTTGTATGCAAGGGCAACTATAATGTCCAGATAAGATTTGTTGGATGCTAGGGCAACTATAATCTCCAGAGAAGATTTGTTGTATGCCAGTGCAACTATGATGTCCAGATAAAATCTTTAATGACTCAATCAAGTAACCGCATTTTTTTCTTTCTTTTAACGCTAATTTGACGCAATTTTAGTTCCTTTAGTATATTTTCCTACCTGATACCTGTAACGTCTCACTGTTATTCCTCGGGGCCATCAATTTTCCTGCAATAGATTATCGTACAGATCTTCCGTTACTCCTATGTGAAATGCTGCGTATTCTAGAGAATTAGCAATGAATTTCTGCATCTCACATTTCGTTATTTTGTTCTTCTCCCGATGCGCCCGGATATCATCCACCGTTGTGTCCTTTAGTATCCCAGATACAATGATATTCTTTATCCTTGGAAATATTTTGACATTCGAGGTCTTATCGGAGTTACCGACAATCAGGTTTTTAGCCGTCCTGTTGCCTGTTTTTACGTTTGACATTTATCCATTCTTCTTTATTTGACTCGATTCAAGCTCGGAAACTGGATTCTATGACACCGCCGCCTTTGTCCTGGGGATGGCGCCACTGAAAGAGGCAGCATTGAATTGACTTGATGCATTATCTTTTGCTTTGGTAGCCGCTCTAGTCCTGTATAGGTAAGCTGTAGTAATAGTTGTACGAAGAGTAGTGTCTGTAGCGGACAGCAGCATGGTGGGATTGATTGGCGTGGATTGATTATATGGATAGATTGTACAAATCTACAGTTTTATTCTGATGATGATGAAATTTTGCACACTTGACCTTCGAAATACGAGGAACTTCAGTGTCTAAGTCCGATTTCGAAACTCTGTGTAAAGCTCGAGCAGCTGCGGGGACTTCAGCGAGTATTTAATTAAATTCCCAGGAAAAGTTAAAATTTAAAAAGCTTATTTTATTTTGTTCCTAGGATTTGCAAGAGTGTGGTCTTGCGTGAGTGCACACATCAACAACCAGCTCTTCCTGCGACTGCTGTCCTGTATCCAGCTGGCTTCCAAGATGGTCTTCACTGGGCAGCTGGTCACCACGTCGCAGATCCGGTCCATCCTCGCTGCGGCCCACCAGAACTACCAAATGCAGTCCATCATTGCCTCGGAGTTTAGGGTCTTTAAAACCCTGGGTGAGGCATATTCATTGTTCTTCTTCATGACGAGCTTTCTGGCATCCAGCCTTGAATAATATATATATAATAGGACACAGTTTCTCTAGATTTTACATTCTCGGCGCCCATCTACCACGGTCCACAGAGTATCTCATCTGTGTGCTGTAATAATAATAATGTTTGTTTAATCCAGCGGAATAGAGCGGTGAGTGCAGTACTCTGTCTGCTATATATTAAAGCATAAAACACAATATGATATTAAATGGGAAATAAATAAAATGGTAAACATATTTAGCCCTTGCACTACAATGGCTTGAGGGAAATTATCCATCTATGATGTAGGGGCGCGCCCTGCCACTGGTCGACGACGGCCTGGACAAGAGTGTTTTCCGATCTCCGGTATTTCTGACTCGTCCGAGCTACTCTGTGGCGCATCAAAGCAGCGAACCCATGCATCTTACCCTCTGCAAACATCTGACATCACAAGCGCTGCATCGCCAAGGGAGGCCCTGTATGCGTGGTTATACTGTACTGTGAGCAACCTCTACATCTCTTTCAACGCCATCCAATGATATAGTGATTCCAACAATAAGTATATTTCAATAATTTCAATTTAGTATATTTCTTCCAGAAGTGCTCTGGGTGTTAACCAACATCTTCTCAGGTTTCAAGGTCCCGCTGTACAGTTCCCTGGACATGCTAGAGCAGCTGCTGGAGATGTGTGTAGGTCCACTGGGTCTGGACTCCGAGATGATGCACCCTGCCAGTGTGGCCGTCCTGAAGTTAGCTTATCTCAAGCATGCGCCCATCAGCTCCAGGTACTTACTTTATTTCTACATCATTGACCATTCTATAATGATTTTAATCTGATAGTATTATTGTCCTAGCGTCTGGACGATGTAGGCCCTCTGATTGGTCAAATTCAAATTTTGTAAATAAGACATTAAAAATTAAGACACGATTTCTTATTGAAATAGAATCGCCACATGTAATACGATATTTCTTAAAAAATATGGTTTCTGCTCATATAATTTTTGGATAATATCGAAGAATATATGTTTTAGAAAGTTCATAATCCATTGGATTAATTACATTACAATGAAAATTATCCACAATTACGTGATTATGTTTCACGTTTATAAAAAATCACGCGTTCCTTCAATATGGTCGATACGCACGGCTGTAGATGGCCGACAGAGCGCACATCTGGCGGTATAAGAACGAACCAAATGACTGGCGGCAATATTTAAATATGCAAAATTACTTGACCAAACAAGCGTTTATTAAGAAGATTTCTTCTGGAAGCTTATCACTTTGCAATGGCATTTTTCATTATTATTTATAATTTTTTTTTGCTTATTAATTATATCTGATTTTATATTGACATGTTTTCTAATTTCTAAAATTTCAAAATTATTTATTTGCGATGCTTTAATCCTGAGTGAAGTATTTTAAGACCTGAATTTTTATCGAAAATGTGATCATTATTCAAAAGATGATTCGCAAACTCAGATTCACTATTTCCATTTAGATCCCTGAGATGTTTTTTAGTTCTGACTTCAAAGTTTCTATTGGTTCTACCTTTGTAAAAGAAATTACAATCATCCCAATTGAGTTTATAAACTCCTGATTTTTTTGTTTGATTTTCGCTATCTTTATTATTAAGAATATATTTCTTCATTTTGTTATTAGTGTAAAACGCCGGTTGAATAGTACCAGGAATGTTTTTTATATATAATTTTATAAGTATCGATATCCAAAAACAGAATTCGCCATTGTTTATTTCTATCTTTAGAAATAGGGTAAAAATACCTTTTGAAGAGAATATGTTTAATTTTTTTATTTAGTCTTTCAACTATCAATTTATTTGAATAACCGTTATTAAATGCTATTTGTCTTATGAATATATTGTTTTATGGTTATGTGCTTTTTGTTTTTTTTTTCATTTCTTGAAATACTTCACACAGGATATAAAGCATTGCAAATAAATAATTTAGAAATTAGAAAACATGTTAATATAAAAGCAGATATAATTAACAAGAATTTTTTTTATTAACTCTCTTTTAAATATTTTCCCACTTAACTGGTTTTTCATATTGTAATTCTTAATTCTTATAAACCCAGCCTACTCTTACCCCTCCCCCATCCTTCCACTTCTTCTTTCCAATTGTAATCTATATTTAATTTTTGACTTCGGTGTATACTTCGTTCATGAAACATGTATTGGTTGGATATAATAAAGTGATGTTTGTTAACAAAGTTATTTGTTTTTTAATAAAATAAAGTTTAATCGGATAACATTATTTTATCTATTTCCGTTGTATATCAATGCATACGTACACAATAAAATATAAACATTATATTTATTTATTAATTGGACAATTTGCATAGCGCCGCTTTTGTGAGATATCACCTCAGGGGCGCTATATTGAAATAATCTACCTTTATATATAGATTTTTACTCTCCTGATGAAGGTGTATATGTAATCTAACTTTAAACTTTATTAGATACAGTAACAGTTGTAGGTAAAAAATTACCACAAGTTTGGAGTAAAATTAACACCTTTTAATTAAACCGACTGCTAATCTCATCGCACAATTACCCTCCTTTTATTCATAAACACGGGTACAATTATGATTTAAGATTTTCACGGCCAAAAGTATTTTTGTTATTTGTTTTTGGGGTGTTATGCCGTGTTGCGCTAACTCCTTCTTTAGCCTACGTTTCGGACAGCATTGCAGTGTCCATCATCAGGGCAGATGTGTTAATAACACATCTGCCCTGATGATGGACACTGCAATGCTGTCCGAAACGTTGGCTAAAGAAGGAGTTAGCGCAACACGGCATAACACCCCAAAAACAAATAACAAAAAAACGGGTACAATTAATCAATATGTAATAATCTATTATTTCAGTCAACTTTGTTATAACTATCTTTAATTGTTGTGACAAACTATACAATATTGATTCAACTTATAGACATTGACGGTTGTAACACATATTTAAGCACTGCAAGTCTCCTATGAGCAAATTATATTAGGTACGATAACAGTTAATATCAGTTGTAGACATGTAGTCAATAATAGTGTTTCATTTGAAATAATCCATCACAAATACGTAAAATTTCAATTATTCAAACAACTGTCATTCTTATTATGCGTAAATTAGCATGTTATTATTCATTAACTCCTTCCTGTTCCGTGTTTCAACAATATATACTCACCCTCTCTCTGTGAATGACCTAATATCTATAACTGGGCGAAGGCCAATCAAGTGCCGCCCGCAGGACCTAGCAGCAAATACCCGCGGAGCGGGTTTTTAACTGCTAGTTATAATTATTACAGAAACATGACCATTTGAACACGCCTTGTACTAGTAGTTCCGTGAATCCTAGACCTTGCGTCGAAACAAGGTTTCTAATTTTCTCTTATTTAATAAATCAAAACGTAAATGTCCTATGAAATCGTAAGATTTTTTAGTAGGTTACATAAATTTATGTACATTTTTTTAAATTTCAAATAAGGAATTTGAGTCCATTTTTTTCCACATTCCCGGTATTTTTTTAAAAGTTTCGTTTTCGTAGTTAAATTAATTTTCTAACATATTTGTAATAAGCATTTACTTTGTGGCTCGTCATAATTTACAATAAAAGATATAAATTTATTTTAGACCACTTTGATTTTAATTGTACTACCGGTTTCGGAAGCACCCTTCCTTCGTCAGGAGAATATTAAAACTAACCTATGATACAAAATATTGACAGATATATACACAAAAAATATAATTTAGGTGTTTGAGTGGGAGGTTAACAAAGGGGGACGGGTAATTGTGGGAATTCCGGCAATAACAGAGCGGTTTACTGGAAATATATCTAAAATGGGACTAAACAATAAATTAATTTGGTTATTCAATATACTAGCGTTATTATTTAGGGATTTTTGATTTCAAGGGCTTCTAAGTTATCTAATCTTTTGCTTTTATTATTACGGTGAAGATTTTAACCCCTGAGTCCTTAAAGTATAATTAGTGGAAATAAGATGATTGGCAAACTCTGAAAAATTATTGTTATTTAAACATCTTAAATGTTCCGTGATTCTAATATTTATATTTCTGGTTGTCTTACCTATGTAGAATGATGGACAATCATTGCAACATAGTTGGTAAATGCCTGAGTGGCTCAATTTATGATCATTATCTTTAGTGTTTTTTAATGATTTACTTTAATTAAGGTGTTATCAGTATAGAACGCGGGTTTAATGTGGGAAGGTAATTTTTTTGTACTAACTGAAGAAAAATTGGATATATATAAGATTCTACGCCATTGAAAGGGATTTGTGATTTTATTATTAGTTTCGGTTGCACCAAATAAAAAATTATTAGTTGAAATGAGCTTAAGTTTCTTATTCAGGATTCTATCAATTAAGTGTGTGGACTGTGGAGTAACCATTAAAGAGCAATTTGTCTAATTTTAGATAGGTAAGTTTTTAGATTTTCACGGCCAAAAGCATTTTTGTTGTTTGTTTTTGGGGTGTTATGCCGTGTTGCGCTAACTCCTTCTTTAGCCGACGTTTCGGACATCGTTGCAGTGTCCATCATCAGGGCAGATCCGCTAGATCCGAAGATGTGAAACGTCGGCTAAAGAAGGAGTTAGCGCAACACGGCATAACACCCCAAAAACAAACAACAAAAAATAATTTTAGATCAATTGTGAAATTAACAGATGATAAGGGGATTTTTACTAGTCGGTTTACCATCGAATGATAAGCAGAATTTTTATGTGTTACCGGATGGTTTGACGTGCTATGTATGGTTGTATCCGTGTATGTGGATTTACGATAAATGTTAGATTCAATTTTATTATTTACTGAAGTTAGCGTTAAATCTAAAAAATTAATCGATGCATCGATGCCTATCTCTAAAGTGAATTGGATATTTTTATGGAATGAATTTATAAGAAGAAGGAATTTAGTTAGTTGCCGCTCTGTCCCAGTCCAAATACAGAAAATATCGTCAACGTATCTCTTCCAGGTAAGAACATTCTTTAAAAGTTCCGATTTACAATTAAAAATCTTATTTTCTAAGTTATTCAAAAAAAATGTCTGCTAACAGGGGACTCGTCGGACTACCCATGGGTAACCCTTGATTCTGTTGGTAGACACAGTTGTTATATTGGATTAAATTATTTCCAATATAACAACAGTGTAATTTATATCTTTCCAATATAACAACTGTGTAATTTATATCTTTTATTGTTAATTTTCTAAGTTTGAATTTTTTTAATCCTGCCAAAACGACCATAACCTGAGCGGTAAGAGGTTGACGGGTGCGTGACGTCATCTGTGCTCTGCACGTCCACCGTGGGTAGGCATTTTGTATGGAGATATTCTTTATTCTTCATTAAGGAATTCCAGTAATTTTTTTTATCAATGTTAACCTTTTTTTTAACCCCTTTTTGATATTATGTGAAGTTTGGGAATTTTTCATATTGGGTTTGATCGGAAAATTGGTTGAAAAATGCGTAGGGAATTTTTTTTATAAAACATTTTTTTGATATTATGTAAAGTTTGGAAATTTACAAAGTATTTTTTCTGAAAAAAATCTTCGGGAAAATTGAAAAATGGGTAAAGAATTTTAAAAACATCTTTTTGAGTTTGGAAATTATCTATGTTGACAAATTTTTATTTAACTGAAAAAAATTCTTTTGGGAAAATTGGAAAAGTGCTCGGAAAATTGTGTAGTTATTGAAATTTCTCAGTTCTCAGAATTATAAATACAGAAGTGTTTGTAATTTTTTTTTTAACATTTTCTCATCGGGTATGCTGTTTGAAAACTTCAACGCTTCTTTTTTAAAATAACAGGGGGCGCCACTTCCGTCTACAAAAATCAAAAATGTTCAGTCATGGAGATACTAATACTATATGTATTATTTCAGAATGGAAAAATATGTGTGTAAGTCGCAGCTGCCGTCGCTATTGGCCGGAGGGTCCCTGCTGACCGCGTGTCGCCTCACCTCAGTGGAACAGCCAGTTGTGACCTTGCTCTACAATAGAATAGCCACACACACTAATATTCTCAACGACTACCTCAGGCAGTTTGTTGATCTTGTGTTTACCATGGTTGTCAACCAGCATTGAAATACATTTCTTAAGGGGGTGTAACAATAGCGGGCTTTACACGTCCGTTCCCACAACAGACTGCGCTGCAAATCGTTTCCTTTTTTCAGCGGACCTTACATTTCTGCGCAAGGTCTGGAACGGCACGCGGAAGGTTTCTTCTTAAGCTTAGGTGTGGGAGAGTCTATTGTATTCAAATGGACTATCATAATTTTTGTTTAATTTAAAAGGTCTCCGTTAAACGCCAATTGTAGGTCCCGTTCAGCTTTTGAAGAGATTGTAGATCAGCAGAAAAGCACAATTGTCATGTTATGCTTGTCATCTGATCACAATTTGGAAGAAAGCCGAAATGGACATTGAATTTGCTTACAGCGTGGACCTTTTAAAAAACAAAATGGCGCTTATTGGTCATTTGATGATAGTGTTACATTTGAATTTCTGCCAAACACCCCAACCTGAGTTTTTAGAGTAAGTACGAATTACCAAAATAATATTTCTGGTTAAGTTATACAAAATAATTACATTCATAACTACTTACCTTTAAGACTTTCCTAACTAAAGTAAGACTTCTGGCATTTTCTTTATAGATATATATTTCTTTAAGACTTGTGACAATTTGTTTGCTTATTCCAATTGTGTTAATTTTGATGATAGGAGAACTTAGTATATAGTACTTTAGTAATGAACTATTTCCGCTGAGATAAAAACGACATATTATATGATGTATACATTTATATTAAATAATATTAAAAGCATTATTTTTTTAATGATAAACTAACGTTTATAAGACAATTTTTTAATGCATGGCACAAAGGACAACATTATTATAAGCAATAATTATTCGCCTGAAATACCCATACAAATTGAAAATATCTCCAGAGTAAAAATAAATGACACCGACGGGAATTGAACCCACACCTTCTGATTGCCGGTCAGGTGCTCTAAACCACTAAGCTACGTTGGTTTATTCCCAACCCGCCAAATAATTCAATATATATTTCATTGAATGAAATATAGCTAAAAGGATTAAAATTAGTGTGGTATATTCTTGAGTTTGAAATCCCAATATAATGCATGTATATATACAAATGGACGCCATTTAGTCTGTTCCCAATAATATGTATTTCAAATGTTAAAACAAGGATGAAGTTGGGAAGTAACTTTACTACTCCATGGTTTGGAATCAAATAAAAACACAGTGTTATATTGGAATCTAAAAATGTATTTTTTTCAAGACAATAAAGCTTTTGAATATATTTTTTAAATTTCAAGCCATATAACAGAATTACATATAAACTACATAGTCAAATAATTGGTTGTGTATTTATGAAAATTAACACATTGGCAACTTAATGAATGTGTGAGTAAGAGTGATGTCGTTTTGCAATTGCCAATGTGTTAACTAACACATTTTTGCACCAATATCTGTGAAAATATAAAAAGACAATAATTTAAAAGCACATTATTAATTTAATAAAATATATTTAAAAATAAAACTTTTTTGGATGTGAACTTAATTTATAGTAAAAATAATGCATTGTACCAAAACTGAAAGAATACTTATATACCTAAAATTAAGGCGATCCGTACACTGAGCCAGACTGATTTTTTAAAATAATTTCCAATCTTTTTGTTGTTTTTTAAGGCAAACTGGGATTTGTGTCTTGCCCAGTGTACAAAATGGTGAAAAAAATAATATTAGATAATTTAAAGAAATAAATGCGAGCAAAAGTGTATTGAAGAATTGGAATATTTGAAGTGTTTAATAGTACATTTTAAAATTTTAATTTCGACAAGTTACTATCAATAAATTCAGCTGCTGTCGGATATGAAAAAGTAAATAAAATATTTATTCAATAATTAAATATTATATCTGAATCTAACTACCCAAAATGCATTGGGTATCATTAATTATAAATAATACAATTCTCTCTGTACTACACATTAAAAACTATTTCCACATTAATACTCAAAATAAAAATTAAATTAAATTTTTAATTTTTCTCCACCACAAACTGACGCGAGAATTACGGCAAGTGACAGCTCAAAAAAAAGAAAGAAAAAGTTTGCTACCTTTTGAATGGACTGTTAATAAACTTACATCTTATAAGTTTAACCAACCACTTCAGACGGTACACAAAGGTCTTTGAATAATTCTTATATAAATTTTCAAGAGCTTAAGCTTAGATCAATTCACTGCAGGTAAAAAGAAAGACAAAAAATAAGAATAAGCAAAACTAACGATTCGTATTATTTAACCAGTAAATACATCAGTTGTTTGGCTCCTTGTTAGCTTAATAATAATGATGAATGGAAGCAAATGGAATAATGACGTAAAATACAAAGCAGAATTACGCCTAAACGAATCATCGTAGATTAAGTAGCTTCTCGCTCATTGTAGTTAGGTTAGAATGAAGCTGTAGTTACATGAGCTCATGGGGCCACTTTACATTCTATGTCAATGTAATGAGTAATGAGTTTGCAGTAGAAACAGTGCATCAGCTTGTAGACAGCTTGTGTGAAGTATCAAGAGTGTGTGTTGTGGTTGGTTAGTTCTGGAAGAGGGTGCGAGTGAACTCGATGTAGTCGAGCGCTCCAGCGATGGGCCGCTCTGTCTTGGGCTCCGTGTACGACTTCATCCGCACCACGCAGTAGTCCGCCATCTCTTTGGTGAGGTTCTGGAATAAATAATACATATTATTCTATGTCTGCGGTGAAGTTCTCCATTGAGTTTACTGTATATAGATTTGACACTCGACTCCGTAGAAAAACACATATCTATTATAATAGGCTGCCTCTAACACAGAGAAAAACGAAAAATATATTTTTATATATAAGATTGTCTGTTTGTATAATATTTTTATACAAATCTATAGTTTTATCGCGAGATTGATGAAATTTTGCACACTTGACCTTCAAAAGAAGAGGTAAAAATAAAGAAGCAAATCGGTTGAATACACAACAGACTTCATAAGTTATATTATTTCTCTTTATACATACAGAAACTCTAGAGACCATATTTACTAAATTGAGCATATTTAGTAAACTTGAACTGTAGTTTCTTCTTTTAGCGTTTGAATTCGGTAACGAAAACAAGTAACCAACATAATGGATAAAATCTTTATCGCTATGTTCGTACTAGGCAGCCAGAGTTAATCAGGCTTAACGCCAAGTATAATAGGTACCTTGTTCAGAACGAAACTACAACAATGCCCCCCAGCGGAGGAACTGGGTTTTACTAGCCATTTAAAGACAGTTCTGTACTAAAAAAGTTCTGTTGAAATTCGTAAGATGTCACTAATTATAACTGACTTATATTGTATGTCAATATTTGATTTTTTAAAACACTTTCTAGGCCAATCAATAAAGAGTTTGAGGTATGCAAAAATTCCCCCGTCGATGAAATTTTTGCAGTCACGTGGAGTATCATTTAGGGATGACGAATGACAAGAGATCCAACAAAATATTTAACGGGAAGTTAGTTATTTTTAGCAAAAACTGAAAAAAAATTATAACTCTCGCTGGAAAAGTATTTCTTTCGAGAACTCTTCACATATTGTTAGTATTAATTAATATCCACCTGATTAAATAGAGATCCAACAATATTTTTGTAGGGAAAGTGTTTTTTTTTAAAGAGATTTGTTTTTTAATTCTATTGTTGCCGGGAAAATTCCTCCCTCCAATTTTTGATCACGGAGTGTCTTTATATGAATTTACAGCTGCGATGGATAAAACTCTACCCTTTCTTGAGTATTTATTGATAAAATTGATGAGTTCAGATTCTTTTTCGAATAAATATGGTCCAATTTACAAAAAGTCGATATTGGTTTTATTAATCCATAAGGAATTGTGGTTTGAAAAGCTCAAAAAAAACTTGTCACGCACGTCTGCGAGGGTAATTAGTCGCGTTATCGGCCTTGAGTCACTTGACGGTAATGAGTCGGTTTTACTCCGGTCCTCGAAAATGCATAACGCGCGTAAAGAAGTTTTACTTCAATATATAAAAATCGTATGTAAAGTACATTAAAGGAAATAATTATACCACAACCTTATTCTTTTTTTTTTTTTAATTTCTGAACGAAGTCTTAAAGAAAAACCTTCAAGGTATTTTTTGAGGATATTCAAAATTTAAAAATATTTTGTGAACAATACGAAAGGACGGCCATAAAAAGGTCATATTTCTGATTTAATTTTGATAAATGTTAAGTCTTTATAAATAATAAAAATATATAATTTTTTTTTTTCCGGCTAAGAACATCATATTTACCGTATTGGGTAATAATATTTTCATTATTTCGAATTGATAAATTACTAGACACCGCCTTAAGACGTGTTTAAGTTTGATAAAATCTCCAGACCAACTCTAGACCAACTCCTGCACTCCATGGAAAATGGCAAGAATGTTTAGTCCATAGATAATGTACATGTAATACAACACAGGTGAACTCCTAGCGTGGAGGACAATATACTATACCATTGTATAACAAATATATTAAAGAATAATTATAAAAAAAATAATAACTTACGGCATATAATTCCTCTTTGGTGACGTAGGGGCGGTCAGCTGCGGTGATGGCCTTGAAGGCGTTCTCAATCTCCTCCGAGGACTGCACGTTCTCCGTCTCCTTGGAGATCATGAAGGCCATGTACTCCTGCAGGGAAACCTGCCCATCCCGGTTGGGGTCCACCACATCTGCACACATTTGTCTGTTAGTTATATCAACACTGGACCAGATAGAATAGCCTAGTGGGAAGTGCATGTAAAATCTCCAGTCACCTCTCCTGATATCTGTTGCCTTTTCCGCACAGAGTGATATAAAATAGATTGGACAATATCACAAGGAATAATTATCATCCCTTTTAGTGAACATTACCAAAACTCAACTAATTTTGTTTATCTGTGCGAGAAATGTTGATTATTCCTGCGTGAAATTTTCAATGTTCAACATACTCAAATTTGCTTTGAATTTAAGTGTCATTTTCAAAATTGGAACTAATTGTGCAAAGAATAATTCAGACAAGCGGTAAAGTAGGTACCTTCCTATAGTCAGGAAATAATTTTATTTTATTTTAATTAATGAATAATAATATTTGGATGATTTGCATAGCGCCGTTTTTGTGCAAAATCACCTCAAGGGCGCTATTAAAGATGCTACATTTTATCACTTGTATTTCATTTGTTTAAATTTTTGACAGATTTTGTGGTTTCAAGTTTACTAAAGGTGTTCATTCGAAAGGTAAATTTCTTACTTTAATTTGTGAACAAAAAATATAATTATATCATAAAGAAAATTTAAAATATTTAATTATTTTTGAAAGATACTAAGGCAAATAATTTATAAATACTACTCATACTCGGAAACGAAATTGGAAAACATGCAGGCCGTTCTTTTATATATAATAAAACAAGCCAGGCTTCTTTTAAGAGATTTTCATCATATTTCTATATGGTGTGGAAACACGGACGCCATTTCATTGACAGCCAGACGCACTAATTCAGCGCAGGACCACGAAGAGTCGAGTGACGATCCACTCAAGAAGAAGAATACAAAGTAACATCTCACCAAGGATGGCATCGAATTCCGGGTCAGGCTGGCTTTCTTCCACCATGGGCAGGTCGTAGCCGAGGGCTCGCAGGCAGGACTTGAACTCCTGGTGGTTGAGGCGGCCCGACTTGTCCTTGTCAAAGTGCTTGAACATCATGGAGAATTCTTTCAGCGCATCCTCGCTCACACCTGGAATAGACAAATATACATCGTTAGTATTAAACGCACCTTGCATTATCATAATATGACCGACCCGATTAGCTACAACAATAGATAATAGAAACAAATGGCGACTGACGGTACCGAAGTTTCGGTTTTTAAATACAATTAAAAACTGATTTGTTTAAAATAGTTAAAGATTTCATTAAAGTTCGAATAGTGCTAAAAGTAAACCAAACTCATTAAATCGATGATTTATTTTTATTTTAAAGTACTGTTTATTTAACACAAACTTTAAAGATCTCTTACAAGTTTAACTATAATGTTTTGGTCTGTCACTAGAAACAAGGATGGGTTATGAATCATTATTAGTATCGAACCACACACATGACGTGAGTCACCAACATCATTGAACTATACTACTGCAAATCGCATCTATGCACAGTGGTATCCCGACTTTTGTTTCTACCTACACCCCAAATGCATAACTTTTATTGCATAGCCGCTTTGATAGTTTGGGCAGTTTCGGCATAGCTCACCGACAATCAGCACGCTTTCATGTCATATCTCCCTATGTTTTTATTATCCATGGGAATGTCATAATTCCGTTCTACTGGGACTTTTGGGCGGTATTCGTTTAAATTAATAGTTACCGCTCTGGTTCCTGGCCTGAATCTGCTGCTCCAGGTTGTGCTGCATCCGCATACCGAGCTGATCGAGCTGGTCCCACTGCTGGGCCAGGCCCACGGTGCTGTGCTCCGTGTAGCGGTTGTCCAGGATGAGATGACCCTCGAGCGCGGCGCCCAGCTCCTCAAGGCGGCGTAAGTCTCCACGGCGTGCGCGAACCTCTCCGGCCGCACGGCGAAGTGCCTCCAACTGTTGCTCAAGCGACCCGCTGCCTTCCATCATGGAGGTACTGAAGGAATACCACACACAAATTAATAATAATAATAAACACTGCAATGAACAACATGTTGCGCGACTTACAGAAAAATCATAATCATCATATGGCATCATTGATTGTACACGTCGCCCACAGATGAGATGAGATGGATGGATGATCAGATGTGTGAGAATTGCCAAGAAACAATAATTTAAAGAAGGACCATGTTGAAAGGTGGATGCCAGAAGGCTCATGAATAAGAAGAGTCAAGCCATATGCCCTAAAACCAGCTTCAAAGTTCGCACTGTGATAACACTATTCAGTCCTTCAAAATAAAATTACTAGTCCTTTTTACGATGGTGCGCAAATTGCTGTGTGCGTAAAAAACTTAACTACAAATACCAAATCGGGTAAAGAAAAGTTTGGGCTTGTTTACAGAATTCAAATGCGTTATAATTTACACATTTCACTCATTTTTAGCGTCGCTACTCCAGGCGGTTTGTATAAAAATGAACATTCAGATCCTGAGTAGAGTAGGGCCGGTTAGTGGCCGAGTTTGCATTGTGTTTGGGTCCCACCCAGGCATCGTACGTTCAATTCCTCGGCTGGCTAAGTCCTCCAGTACTCCTTACTGTTGTGTTAGTAGAAGATTTTTAAATATTGTCAGGTTATTCGTAACCCTGGAATGTATGCCTTTCGGTAAAAAAAAAAAAGTACTGTGCTGTAAACCTTTGCCTTACTTTACTTTTCTGCGCATGGTCTGCTTATTTCAACGGGTTCAATGAACGAATGATGTCATAGTTTATTCAAAGCATTCTCGAACCCTCCTGTTGCCAAAAATTTGGTTGTGGTTTGCCACCAGCTCGTCGAAATGATACCCAGATTTCATGTTAGGGCAAGTCTATCAATTCGGATGGCTATGGTAATAATTAATTTGGTTTGTCATAAAAAACATCATTAACTTCACTCATTATATTATATTATTTTACCATTGTGAAATAATAGTATGTGTTGTGAAGAAACTATAGAGTGTTAATTTAGCAGTGGGAGTTAGTTATCAAACTGTATTTCACAAAACCAAAAATTAATGAATAAAGCGTTATCAATCTGTCATGCAATAAAAAATTAACACTTTTGTAGTCAGTGCGATTAGATCATAAAAATGTACAAATGTTATAACAATGAAGGGTAAGTGGGCCATCAATTTGGTGGGCGAGTATTGATTGACCAACACCATATTGACCATAGGTCACCCTATGCGGTGTGCTACATTTGGTGACTTAGCAGGGGTGCTAGAATTCATCCTACATACTTATTAATTCCCAGACCTTCTTTTCCCCTAAAAAACAACAATCAAATCATGCTCACCAAAAACAGACATGTGTAACAGCATTAAAGCGGTGAAATTATTTCCCTCAGGGTCATTTATGAATTTAACAAAATCCCAAAATAGATTTAATGTGGTGTATTGTAAGCAGAAAGCAAATAGCCAGTCTGTGAAGAGCATTTCATAAACTCCAATAATAATAAAATCATTCACCCGTCCCAGCCCAGGATACGATACCTGGATAACAAAATACATAAACTGTGTTTAGCAAAACTACTAATTATTAATGTCATTCTATGTTTGCTGAGCAATGCTTCCAGAACAGTGACAGCAGATTTTAATGAATTGAGAACATTGCAAGCATCATATTCGCTTTCTTCAGATCCTAGTCAAGTCACAAATCCATTTTATTTACTAATATTTGAAAATAATGATCAAACTAAAAATAATTGGAACAAAAAAACTTTTTCATTCCCAGTACGTATTCTCTCAGTAATCCGCTACTATAACCCGCTGTTATTTTCACCAGCGGTAAGTACAATATTAAGCTTTATAATTGGACGGTGTGGATTCATACGTGAATAAAATTCAGTAGACCGCCGCATGCCTAGACTCGAGCACCGAGCCAACTACACCCACGGGTCGGGTTATCTTATAGTGTGTAAGTTACTATACTCCCGTCTGGCTGACACCAGGCTTATTATATTCTAGCGCAACTGCGGCATCTGTTCGTTTCGTTCTGCCACGTTTTATAAATACAACACTTTAACTTTAAACTAGTACAAGTACAAGAAGTTTGTAAAAATTGTTTTAATTTTTAGCATAGTTTGTGTATGCACTATATTCCGCCGTTTTCACTAATTAGACCCTTGCCCTGTTTTTGGGGTGGCGGATTAGTGAGAAAGTACTGTATTTCCATAATCATAAAGAAACTGAACCTGTTTCAACTTGGTAAAATAACAAAAAGGGGATAATAGGATAGTTTGACTAACCGAGTCTCGGTGAGCCAGAGATGGAAGGTGTTGGCATGCTTGGCGAACTCCTTGCGGAGCTTGTCATTCTCCTCCTGGCGGTGGGCTTCCTTGGTCAGTTCCACGTCACGTTCGCCTGATGTCACAACATAAACATTAAACAACATTCACTTTGTTGCATCTTGATTTTAATAAAATCGATTGCTAACCAAATGCCTCGAGGGCGACCAAAAACACAAAAGGTGTTAGATATTTATGATTTGAAATTTTTACGGCCAAAAGTATTACATATTATTATTCTACTACTCCATAAGTTGAGCTCCAGGAGCTCGTGTTTATGGGAGGAGTATTTACCTTTAGTTCTAATGATTATTTAAACAATAATCAAAAACTTATGATATAAATACAAACATAATATTAACATAGGTACACAAATTAGAAAAGTGTGTTTTTAAAGATGATTAAAATAATATATCTTTTTACAGATTAAGTAAGCGTGAGGAAATTAAGGGTACAATATATCAGGTACACAAATTAGAAAATTAGTTTTTTAAAGACAATTAAAATAATATATCTTATTACAGATTAAGAAAGTGTAAGAAAATTAAGGGTACAATATATCAGGTACACAAATTAGAAAAATTATTTTTTTAAAGACAATTAAATTATGTTTTTCATTTTAATTTTATTATTGCGTGTTGCGCTTTGTCCTTCATTAGCCAGCGTTATAGTAACAATCATAATGAAAGATATGTAGATTCAGGACTTCAGTACTTTGGATTTCTTCCCGAAGTTCTGGGAAGACCCGAAACAGAGACGAAAAATGTAAAACGTAATTAAAATCCACAAAAACCCTATCAACATCAATAGAGATGAAGGGGTTATGCTTAAAATGATTATTTTGTACAAATATAAAGATATTGGAACTATCTTTTTTTATTTTGAGTCTGAGCAGGAATAATGGGAACTTCCCTCAGAATTATTATTCAAACAGAACTTGTAGTTGTTGGTATTTGACGGCTACACCTAAATGCCGAAAGCCACATTAACTGAACTCATTATTATTTATCGATTTACATAATACGCCCATCGGGTTTTTGTAAATATGATATGCATAATAGTTTAGTGGAACAGTAATCATGAAGTAAAATTAGCCATTAAAATTATATAAAAACTCGATGCAGAAGAACAGTTATTATGCTAACCTTCATTATTAAATTATTTATACTGAAATACCTGCCCTGAGACGATTAACGCACGCCACACGATATCACCTTTATACTTCACAACAATCTACACAACTGCCTTATTATGATATAGTAAAGCTGTATGAAACATTGGCTAAAGGAGGAAGCAAAATGCGGCAAAATAACACCAAAATGAATCATGTTAATAGCAAAGAAATTGTTCATATTCCATATTGTTTGTGGTTATGAAGTAAAATAAAATAATTTTACCTACCAATAAAATTTATATTTTGTTTCCATCGATGCCTGGAATCCATTATGAGAGAGAGCTTGCTCTTTCGCCCTTTTATTTACGTTTCGCGCGTGTTTATTCCCTATATTTGCCCTTTTTCTCCACTTGCCACACTTTCTCTCCCTACTGGCAACACTGTAGTGACGCGCAATTCAGGTCACGTGATGTTTTTGTTCATATGACTCGTAATGCACCAGGTAGGGATTACCTGGATTCCAGGCATCGATGGAAACAAAATATAAATTTTATTGGTAGGTAAAATTATTTTATTTTGTGTTCCTTATCGATGCCTGGAATCCATTATGAGATGTGTCTGCTCTCACCTGGTGATCTGAAACTTGCGTTATATGTGATGCTATTTAAACTGGAGTAAAGAATGGAGCCATTGAGCACTGGAGGTGTTCGCTACCCGAGCGAGCGACCTCCCTTCGGTAGAATTTCCGGAAGGTGTGCTCAGATTTCCAATTCCCTCTTGTGAGTATCTCCTCTATAGGATAGTCTTCCAACCAGTTTAGAGAGGCTACAGCCGAGCGTACACTTCCTGGGGTTGCGTGGACTCCTGCTTCTCTGAGGACTGATTTAATCCACCCCCCTATTATTGTCTGCGTTGCAGGTTTTGCCTCTCCTGATGTGGTCACAAACAGGTCCTTTAGTAGCGGGCCTCTTCTGGCTTTAGAGAGAGCAACAACTTTCCTCAACCATTTAAGTGGGTTGATGTTGTCTTTTTCTGAACCCGTCAATTTCCAGCCTGACTGTTTGTGCTTGGCTGAATCGGTCTTTGCTCCGAAAACTGGCCACAAGGTGATCGTATTCCTCTTGTCGATAAAATGGTCTGGGGTAACTCTTAGGAGAGTTAAATCATGAACTCTCCTGCCTGACGCCAAGACGAGAAGTATTGCTGCCCTTCGTGATGCTTCAAATAGTGAGTCTTCTGCGGGGGGATTCTTGACTAACCAGTCTACCACCTGTCTTGGGTCCCAGATGGGGGCTTTCTCTTTGATTCCTCGTGCCATTGAGATTGCCTTGAGAACGTGTCTCACCAGAAAATCAGAACTGATTTTTCTCGCATTCTGAGCTGGGCCGCAAAATGTGACGATGGCTGATTTGTGGACCTGAATGGTCTTAGGGGCTAGACCTTCTCGAACAAATAAGTGGGCTAGATACCTGGCGACCATTGTTGGTGGGGGATTGTTGACATCCACGCCGTTCTGCGTGCCCCATCTACGCCACCTATCCCATGCAGGTTTGTAAGTCTTCAGTGTAGACTCTCTCCAGGATGAGTTGAGGAGTTGGCGTTCTTCCCGACTCCAAGATGTGAGGGCTTGATCCCACCCGCAATTCTCCACACCTCTAGTTCCAGATCCTGGATCCTGGGAGGAGGCAGTCCTGTCGACGTGTCTATTAGGACTCCTTCTAGACTTTGCAGGCGCATTGGGGGTTCGTTTGTTCGCTGTTTTAGGTCGCTTCTCCAGAAGGTCCTCTCCCATTTTGGGACGACTAGCAGAAACATGCCCCTTGCCTGATTTAAGTGTGCGAGCACTCTCGGAACGAGATTTGGCGGAGGGAATACCCATGCTAGATTGTAGTCCCAAGGTCGACTGAACGCGTTGGGAAAGCAAGCTGAGCAGTCGCTTGAGTCTCTGGATACGTAGGTTGGTACCACGTGAGCCGTGGCTGAAGCGAACAAGTCTATTTGAGGGCAACCCCATTTTCCAAATATCTTTTCCGTCACCGGACTTAGTAGGTGCCACTCTGGGAGCTGTGCGCCCCGAGAGAGACGGTCCGCAATTCCGTTGTATCTTCCTGGAATGTATTGGGCTGTCAGAGATATCTCCATCTGGTCTACGAAGTCTAGTAACTCCCGCGTTGTTTCTAGAAGGGCAAGGGATTTTGTGCCCCCCTCCTTGTTGACGTAAGCAACGACTGTCTTGTTGTCCGTCTGTAGTAAGACATTTGTCCCTGCCAGGAGATGAGCTTGGTCTTTGATGACCGCTAACACGGCGTATGCTTCCTTCCGGTTTGAGTGCCATAGTGCCTGCTCTCCCGTCCAATGACCCGCAACTGTGGTGTCGTCTAGTTGTCCTCCCCATCCTGTGTCCGCTGCATCTGTCGTCAGGAAGTGATGGAATGGGAGGGGTTGAATTGGGCTCGTCCTTCCGATGGCCCCTAGCCACCACTGTATGTCCTGCAGTGCTGAGGTGGACAGGGCAACCGGCCGAGACGGTTTCAGATGCTGTATGTGGCGGCTGAACCTCTGCAGTCTGCGGCAATGCAAGCGACCACGAGGGATCACGAAATTTGCAAAGTTGAGTCTTCCCAGGAGACCTAGAGCCTGCCTGGGAGAGCAACTGCCGACTTCCAAGGGAACCTGTAAGGCTTGGCGTAGACCAGAGCACTTGCGGTCGGAGAGAGACTTTTGGTCTGCTCTCGTGTCCCATGTTATGCCCAGGAACTCCAACTTTTGCGTGGGCGTCAGGATGCATTTCTCCAGGTTTAGGCACCAACCTAGTTGTTGAAGTGTGTGCACTATAGTAACAACTTGGCGGGCCAGGTGTTTTCTGCACTGGTTTGCTACTAAGAAGTCGTCTAGGTAGACTACTGTCCTCAGTCCCTTCCTTCTTAGCAGCTCCGCTACCCAGTTTGAGAGCAGCGAGAAGATCCTTGGCGCTGATGACAGGCCGAAGGGCAAACACGTCATCTGAAGGAGTTCTCCGTTGTAGACGAGGCGCAGGAATTTCCGGTGTGATCTCGCGATAGGCACGTGGAAATAAGCCTGGGAGAGGTCTACTTTTATCATCCAATCGTCGGGTTGGAGGAATTCCGGAACCCGAAAATGGCTGAAAAGTTTGAAGGGCTTTGAATCTATGAAGACGTTCAAGGCCTTCAAGTTGAAGATGGGTCTGAAGGTGTGGTCTGATTTGGAGGTAAGGAACATACCTGACAGGAAGCTCGGGGAGTCGTCTGCAGCCTCCAGAATCTTTGACGCTTTCATCATTTCGATGTGCGCGGTCATGTCTGGAGACGACTTTGTCCTGAATTTCTGCCTGAGCTCGGCCGACAGGAGAGCCAGAGGAGGTTTGGACACAAAGTGAATCCTTGCTCCTTCCAGGATGTTCAGGATTAGTGGTGACGCCCCCAACTCCCTCCACACCTCCCGATATGCCTTCAGGCGTCCTCCCCAGAAGGGCTCTGGCCTCCAGTCACCTCCATCGCCTCCTACCCCGATCGCTAGTCGCCTTGCGAGAGGGCTCTTGCTTCTTGGTGGGCTGGCGATGTGTCCTATCTTTCTCTGGCCTAGGAGCGGGTCGAAAGGGCTTTCTAGGGAGTGAGGGTGGAGCTTCCCTCACCGGCCTTGCCATTTGTGAGGTAGAGGGTTGTGGTTGACGGGGGGTATAGGACGAAGGTGCGACACTGACAACCTTATCTCGTCCCCCGTTTGCCAAGATATAGGCCGCAAGTTCCTCTTTATTAAAGAGGTGACTGGAGCTCGGTGGGATCCTGGCGAGGCCTTCCCTGGTAAAGGGGTCTGTTATTCCCTCCAACAGGGCCTTTCGCCTACTTTGGAGACACTCAGTTCGCCTTCCACATACAATTTGTAGGACGTCGTCCGTGATCCTACTGTATGGGGATTCCTTGGCGAACATCTCCTGGATTTTCTCGAACAGGGTCGAAGGGGTCAAGCAGGTGCCGGGATCGGCTGCCCAGTTTACCAGCGTCTGCATATTCCCTTTTACTGCCTCCGTTTGTGATAAGATGGCATTCGAGAGAGCTCCCAGGGAACGATCCAGGGCCGGTGCAAAAGAGCTGTTCTTGTCGAGCCTCTTCAGCTCTTCATTCACCTCCAGCTCTACGAAGGCAGGCGTGGCGGTGTAAGCCTTTTGGGTTTCGGCGTAGCGAACCCGCGACCATTCCTCCGAGTTAAAATGTTGAAGAGCCGAAATAACTCCCACTCTTCTCGCGTCCGCTTTCGGGATCGGTGCCTCTTTCACCACGGTGCTCGGGTTTCCGAACTCCAGAATGTTCTTCTGGGCGGCTAGGCTGGCGGGTAGTTCTATGAACCCCGATGCTTCCCGCCGTGTACCTTCAGCGGGGTCTTCTCTCTCCGGAAATTCCTCGAGAACTACGCGACTGCCCATTAGGGCGTCCGTCAGAGCGGACACCTGTTGCGTCAGTCGTTCAACTCGCGTGTCCAGGTGTCTGTAACCCCTCTGACTGGACGAGGAATCGGAGTCCGAATCCTCGCGTCGGCGCTTTCGGGAATCTTGCGTTTGGTCGCTGTTGCCGACCGACGCAGCGTCATTATTTTCGATGTCACTCATTTGCGCAACAATCACAATTAAAAGACGACAAAACACTGATAAACACGATAAAACTATGAGTTAATTTCTCGTAGACAGTATATTTATAAGGGCTAGGGAATAAACTATGATTTTTTCACTTAAAGTTGGTTTTTAAGCACAGTGCAAACACGAAACGTACTTAAGGCGCGAAAAAACGGCGTCATATGAACAAAAACATCACGTGACCTGAATTGCGCGTCACTACAGTGTTGCCAGTAGGGAGAGAAAGTGTGGCAAGTGGAGAAAAAGGGCAAATATAGGGAATAAACACGCGCGAAACGTAAATAAAAGGGCGAAAGAGCAAGCTCTCTCTCATAATGGATTCCAGGCATCGATAAGGAACACAAAATAAATAAACTGTGAAAGTATGAATAATAGTTTTGATTGAGGTATGATTATAATAATAAGTGACGGTATCTACCGATGATTTTCTTGAGGTTCCTCCAGGTGTCTTCGAGGGCCTCCATGGTGAACCAGGTGTAAGGGTTGGGGCCCACATTGAAAGACTTGATCTTCTGGTCCAAGGCGGCCAGGGCTTCAAAGTCCGCCTGAGCAGAGGATAGGGATGCCTGAAACTGAGCGTGCGCCTCCCGCAGCGCGCGGATCTCCTCGATGGAGTTGCAGCGGACGGGATCCGTGAGATCTTCCTCGGCGTTCTCGAACCAGCTGTTGAAAGCGGACGCCTTCTTGGCGAAGGTCAGGTAGAGGTCCTCGATCTGCCGGAACTGATCCTGCAGCTGCAGCAGGCGCTGCTTGCGTTCATCCGAGTCTCCCAACAGCTTCTGCCATCTGGAGTATTACAAACAAAACCACAATATTACATACAACTACGATACGGTGGCCACGCATGTTTCTTATATAGGTTTCCCCGTGTCATATTAGTACCACTTCCTGTTGCGGCCACGCGGCATAATAGAAAAGAACATTGTTTGCACTGATTTGCAGTTTTCTGATGCAACACCAGATATCCCAGCAAAATAGCGCGGTTTAACTTTTTTAATGAATCTTCAAGTACAAAGAGTTTTGTTGAGAAGGCAGTTGATTGCTGATTGGTTGCACGATGACCAGAACAAATACAGGACAATGCGCAACTGAATATTTCCCACGCGACTGTTCAACATGTGCAGTTAAATAATGTCAACACGGTAGTTCGCATGGGTCGTCACACCGAGCATTTAACCTCCCCACAGAACAATGTAAATTCCATAGTCAGTATGTGTGATGATATTATTCTTTACAGACCTGGCAATGACGTCCTGGTGCCGCTTCTTGATGGCCGGAGTCTGATCATGGTTGGCGGCCACCAGCTGGTCCTTCAGGGCCGTGATGTTCTGGATGCCCTCGTGCTCGAAGGCAGCCAAACCTGGAAGCGTACAATAGTTGACAGAAGGCAGCGAGGAAGGTTGCCTCAACGAGGAGAGATTCTTTCAGTTATTTTTTGATTCTCTTATAAGGTAAGTACGTGAACTCACCAGCATCGAAGGTATCCTGCTTGGTGAGCAGCGTCTTCACTGTGGACAAGTCGCGTCCAAACTCCTCACTTCGCACATGCGTCTCCTTGTCAGCAATCCACGACTCCACTACGTCGGCCTTCCACATGAACTGCAGGTATGCAGAGTTGTCCACCAGGGCGGCCTTGCGCGCCGCTCCCAGCCCGGACAGCTGCTCAAACTTGGACTGGAAATTACACATATACCGTGAATAAATGACATATGCAACATATTAAGGGAATACTCAAAAGAATTCATAATCTGCTCTATCATAGATGGTGCCAATTTTATTATTTTAGGAAAAAGATCTTTTTGCAATTTATGCTTTCATATTAAGATGAATTATTTGTTTGCATCCTTACGTAAGCAATATGAATATGAATAAATAGTTTTATCCGCATACAAACTCAATTCTTTCAAGAAAGGCATACAAATACAATATTAGATTGAATCACAGATACAATACAATATGTTCGGCTTTCACTTGGCATTGCTGGACATCACCTGAGTTCAGCTTTAAAAGGTTATCTTAGGCCAGCGTGCCAGTTAGTCAATCAGGAAAAGGCTTTAGGAAAAATGAAAAGGATGGACATAAATACATTTGTGGTTTTATTGTCTAATGAAATAGAAAAAGGTTGTGGAACCGCGAGACATGGATAAACACCCAATGGCACCCCACTGGAACCTAGTGGAACATGGGAGATAGCACAGTGGGCCTGTAGAATGAGAGCTATCAATAATAACGTGAATGAGGCAATCAGTAACCTGCAACTGTTGGCAGCGGTGCTGGATGCTGTCAGCATGGTGGTTGCCTTCAGAAACCAGGTTCGTGCCCGCGCCGCAGATGTCGGAGCAGCGATCTCGGTGCGCTGCTAGCTCAGTCTCGAAGGCATCGTGCTTCTTCAGCAGACCCTGCACGGCAGCCATGGTATCTCCGTAGTCCTCCACAGACAGGAGTTGCTGCTTCTCGCTAAAATGATTAGAGGAAATGTTACAAGATTCTACAAACATTGGGAGTGTATTTATAAATGTGATAATTAATTACCTAATCTATTTAGAGTGACAGAAGTTACAAAATAGTATTGAATAAGAAGCTCGACGATCCAAGATGAGCTAAACATCAAACTCCTGCTACTCTTACAGTACAGTAGAGTAGAGTAGTACAATGCCCAGTTGTTTTGCAGAAATTCATATGTGACAATGTCATCAAATGGGCATTCAACGCCAAATTGTTTTTTTTTTTTGACATTTGAAAGGTGCATTTCAGCTTTTTATCAAATTGTAATAAGCTCACAAGCAAAACCATTTGAGCGATGGCTACCCATATTTAAGTCTCATCACTCTAAGCCTTAATTAAGTTCCACTATGGATTCGCTGGCATTCCAAGGGTTAAAGTGACCGAAAATGTGCTATTCCAGAGAGAAGACGACCAGGGTGCCGCCAGATGAAGTTGAGAGAACCAACTCCTGCCGACGGAGGCCGCAGAAATAGCGCAGGACAGAGATGTCCAGGGGCACTTTATGGATGCGATGGATGCAAATAGGATGGAGGGAAGAAGATGCATATTACCTGATCCAGGCTTCCTCCTCCTCCACCTTGGCCAGGAACTGTTGGTAGGTGTTGCTCTGGTCCAGCTTCTGTCCGCGGGTGTTGGCCAGGCCCTTGAGCTCGGCCCAGGCCTGGTTGAGGGCCTTGAGGCGCTGCTCAATCTCAGGCACGCCTAGATTGGACACGTCCATTAGCTTCTCACCAGCCTCCTGCCAAACAACATACAAATTGTTCTAGTAAATCTCAAAATTACATATAAAAATGATTAAGTACCTTAGTATTGAAGTCATAATCAAAACCGGTACACTGAGTAGGTACCTGAGTAGGAACTAATTAACTCACAGAAAAGTGGAAAAAATTATTTTTTCGGTGACATATGTAATCGCGTCTGTTACACGGTTCTCCCCAATATTAGGATGGCAGAACGATATACATATTCGTAAAGAGGAAATTTTTACCTAAATTCTGACATATATCATTCAGGTAAAGGATGATATATTTAATTGCCTTTGGAGTTGACCTTTTAAGTCGTCTGCCAGGTACTTCTCCCCATTCAAAAGTTGGTAGAATTGCTTGCTATTAATATCCAGTAATCATTTGGTTGAGGTAACTCATAAGACATAGTGATAATAGTTACCTGAACGGCCTGAATGGCAGGCTCGTGTGAGGCCAGCTCAGCTTCCAGTCGCTTGTGCTTCTTCTTCAGGTTCTGTACTCCCGTTAGATCACGACCATAGTCATCGGACCCAACCAACAATTTCTTCTCCCTGAAAAGGTAAAAGTGTCACGTTATTAGAGAGTTAGTTGTAAGGCGGCCGGATGGTATCAAACACCGCAGCTTCAACTTTCAAAACGCAATCTATCCCATCACGCAGCATGTTTTAAAAGTGTATGCGGTTAGTGAAACTTCATGGATCATGTATGCGACTTCCATGTACAAGGATAGCCACTGATAGATCACATAATGGAGGTGAAAACGAAATTGCATCAGTGTGAATTTCACATACCAATATTACGCACGGACAGAATTACACATGGAGAGAATTACAACAACTGGAACTACACACGTCAACAAAATCTGTTTTTTAATGGGTTTAAATTTTGTGTGTTTAAGTGTTTAGCAGGTTCAGCACCAATCCCTCCCGTGGGTGGACCAATCATATTTAAATTTAATGGCTTATATGTGAAGTGTGTGCTAAATAACTTAAATATTGAAAACAAAAGTTTGGTTAGTTAAGTTACGTTAGGTTTTTTCTTCCCGTCCCACTACCTTCAGCCTAACAATAGTCGCGATGTCAGTCTCACTGACTTCAGACAGTTGAGGGCAATTGGGACTCTTTTGGGTATTCACATTTAAAAAAAAGCTCATTCCTTCCTACATCATTTTGATGTCACACTTCAACAGCGTTCGATGGTTCTACGCAGGGCCGGTCCTGTGCAGGCGCATTTGGAGCAGTCCGTTCCTGGCGCTAATAACTAACTCCTAAAGGTTTTTACTGGCACCAGATGACGTTTGTCTCAAGAACCGGCCCTGGTTGTAGATCAACCAAAGTTGTGGAATAGAGAGAGTTGGATTTCCGAACTCCAACTAAGTGGATCCATTTTATCGCTACGTTTCATCTGTATATATAAATCAATAATGGCGCTATATAAGATTGATCAAATATTATGTATTATGAAGAATATATATGAGTGGAAAGTTTGGAAAAGATTAGAATCTCACTTGATCCAGCTCTCCTCGTCGGCGATGTCCCTGAAGAACTGGTGCAAGGTGTTGGCGTCATTGAGGCGTGCTCGGCGGTGGGCGGCGAGGTTGCGAACGCGCTCGCAGCGCTCATTGATGCCGGCCTGGCGCTCCTGGATGCCGTGGCGTGTGGCGCTGTCAAACTGCCCGCTTTCAATCAGTGACTCGGCCTGCTCGTTCATATCTGGACAAGAATATGATTTAATTACTCTAGCTAACTGTAAATGAATGTGTGGAAAAGACCGCATGGAAGACAGGGACGAAAGAAGCTATCACTGAAGCCAAATCCTAATTGGATGGTACTGAGGTTTATTTTGTATATAAAACAAATATTGCGTGTGTGTGCAGAGTTTCCACCAAAAGTTGATAAAATGCATTGTCGTCGGCAACAAGTCAATTCAGCTCAATCAGATGTCAGGAAGAGGGTTAATTTCCACTTCCGAGATTTCATTTCACAAATTTATTCATTCAATCAAGAAAACAAAGTTGAAATTATTTAAAAAGGTAAAATGACAATAACTTTTATAGTACCTTTGTCTAATTAAATATGTTTTTTAGTTTTGTGTGAAGTGGCAATAACAGTTTACACAATAAAACCACCAGTTAGTTAGTGACTTTAAACACTGTTTGCATTCAAAATTTTAGTATTTTTAATTTCATTAATCGATTTTTAATACAAAAATCCGAAAGAGACTTTCATCTGCTTCAAAAACAGTATTACACTTTGAAATACATTAAAAAACAGCAAATTTATCCAGAATCGACGTAATGTGAAAATATTTTCCGATCGAAATTTAAAAGGTTGACTTACCCTTGATCCTATCCTCGTGGGCTGCGATGTCGGCCTCCACAAGTTGGTGTTTCTTCATCAAGTTTTGAACAGAAGCCAAGTCCTTTCCGGAGTCCTCAGATGTAAGAAGACTCTCCACCTGTCAGAAAAAAGAATTTATTAACAAATGAATCATTATGCATTTCAAGGCTTGAAAAAAAATTCTATGTCCGATCGGGATTCAAAATATCTTTTAAAAGTACAAAAATGTATGTCCAATATACGTATCCGGGATAACAATTAAAATAGTTCTTACCTCTCCGAGCCAGAAATCGAGGTCCTTGACGGCTGCGATGTAGGTCCTCTGCTTGTTGGCCTCCTTCAGCTTGAGGGACTTCTCCGTTGTCTTCTGCGTCAGGTATTCCCACTGGTCGGCGATGGAAGCCAAACGAGCCTGAGGATGTAACACAAACAAAGTGTTAGTTAAAATATCCTATTTATTTTTCTCATTCAACAGGTAGAAATCTTCAGAGCTGAAATTCTATCGCACAACTTAATCAATGAGTGTAGAGTACTACAAATTTTTATCTATGGTAAAAAAACTTCAACAATCAGATTTTAACGTTAATAAGTTGTTTATAACCCGTCTTGTGTTTTCTCCTCCTTCTTGGGCAAACGTTTTTGACAATCTTACAGTGTCCTTTGTAAGGGCAGATGTGACTTTATATTTAATATTATTGATAAGGAAACGGTTTGCATAGCTCCCTAGAGTGCTTTATGGGTGTTTAGTAATGTCTTTGAAGGTATTTAGAACGCATATATATCTCATAATGTGGCTTCAGTGGCTTGTTTGTTTGTTTGGATAGGGTTACTAGTTGGGTTGCTTACCTGAACGGCATCTTCGGATCCGCTGCACTGGTTCTTGTCGATGAGGTTGCCGCCCATGGCCAGCACGGACTGGATGCGGTCAGCGTTGGCTGCCAGCTCTGCCTCGAAGGCCTGGTGCTTCTGGTGCTTGGACTGGATGTTGGCCGGGTCCTATGAACAACAATGCAACATTGGAGCTTATTTACTTACTTTTATCTAAATTTTCAAGGTGATCGACTTCTGATAAGTCTTATAACAATTTTTGTTGTTGCTTTTTTTACGCAAATTATACAAATTACTGAAAACTGTGAGTTTTTGATGTGGTCGCAAGGGAGTTTCTATGTTTTTTGGAAACGCTAATCTCAAGGAAGCATCCTCCCTCCATTCAACATAATCTAAAAATCGTAATGCTTCAATATGTAAATGTGTTGAAAAAGAAGATTTTCATGGCTTAGCCCTGGGATTTGTTGTTTGGGAGTTTTCCCCGTCTGTACAAAGCATCAAATGAATGAAATTACCTTGTAACTTTCCTCAGTGGCGAGTTGCAGCTTCTCTGCGATCCAATTCTCCATCTCGTCGGCATCTCGGGAGAACTGTTGCAGAGTTTGCTCATCACCCAATCTGCAAGAACAATCGCCAATTATATTACTTTGTTCATTCTAACGGTATTTCAAAATAAAATTTCCAAAAAAAAATTCAGGCAATGGTGAAGATCGGATCAATGAGGAGAGACTCTTTCAAGAATCAATAGGGTTTTCGTTTTGAATTTTTCCTCACTGATACAAAATATATCCATATCCGAAGAGATTTGGTTCAGAAGTAATATACTCCTCCCCACCGGGAGAACAATTGACAGGTTGGTCCTACAGGCAGGAAGATAGAATAATCTATGATGACGCTGTCTAAGATGGTCATCAGGAACACGCGTCACTCACACGCTCCTATATATGGTATGGATGAAAAATATTAGTACAGTAGAACCTCGTTAATTCGAAATCCACGGGACATCAAAAATCAAATTTCGAATTAACGAATTCCCACGTAATTCGAAATTTTATGAAAAAAAAATACGCCGAAAATCGATTTTCTTGGCCGCCTCTTCAAATCCGGGTGGTATTTTAGTTGTAAATTCGTATTAATACCAATTATTTCTTTATTTTCGCGGCCGATTACCGTAGCGGCGGGCCCTTTAAATTCAGATATTCGCAATAAATTTGTAAAAATGCTATATATTTACGCGTAAATCGAGATTTCGCTGCCGATTTCGGTCGCGGCCTACCCTTTAAATTGAGATATTCGTAAAAATACGATATGTTTCCGCTTAAATAAAGATTTCGCGGTAATTTTCCGTCGCGGCCGGCCCTTTATTTCAAAATCTGAATTTCAATTCGTAAAAATACGATATATTTCCGCGTTAAACGAGAATTCGCGGCCGTATTCCGTCGCGCCCGGCTCTTTAAATGCAGATATTCGAAATAAATTCGCAAAAATACAATATATTTCCGTGTAAATCGAGAATGCGCGGCCGATTTCCGTCGCGGCCGACCCTTTAAATTAAGATATTTGATGTAAATTCGTAAAAATATGAAATATTTCCGCGTAAAACGAATTTTATAGGCAGTTTTTCGTCGCGGCCGGCCTTTTAAGTTCAGATATTTGAAGTAAATTCGTAAAAATATGTCATATTTCGGCGTGAATCAAAATTTTTCGGCCGATTTCCGTCGCGCCGTATTTTTTAACTCGGATATTCGAAGTAAAGTTAGTAAAAATACGATATATTTACGCGTAAATCGAGATTACGCGGCCGATTTCCGTCGCAGCGGGCCATTTAAATTCAAATATTCTAAATAAATTCGTAAATATACGATACATTTACGCGTAAATCGAAATTTCGCGGCCGAGTTTCGTCGCTGCCGACCCTTTAAATACAGATATTTGGTGTAAACTCGTAAAACTACGACATATATCCGCGTAAAACGTATTTTCTCGGCCCTTCAAACTCGGATATTCGAAATAAATTTGAAAAAATACAACATTCCAGTGTAAATCGATTCAGATTTACAAAATAATAATACTAATTAGGACGATGTATAACCACGTAAAAATACATTTTTCGGCGTTTTACCGCCACGGCTGACTTTTAGATTCAGATTTACGAAATATTATGATTTATTTTCGCAAAAATCAAATTTTTTCGAATTACACGAACAAATTTTCGTGCGCGGACAAAAATAAATTTCGAATTACGAATTAACGAATTTCGAATTAAAAAAATTTTTGTATGAAAAATTTTTTCTGCGGAAATTTTTTTGGCGAAAATTTCGAATTACGCGTTTTTTCGAATTATCGGGGTTCGAATTAACGGGGTTCTACTGTAATATAATAAATTCATGATAGTAATAATTCATGTGTTTATTTACCTGGAGCGTTTCTCGATGAGGGCCTCCTTGAGGTGGCGCCATCTGTCTAGTACTTGCTTCCTCTTGTCGTCGATGGGCTCGGCGGCATAGTGGTTGGCCGCGATCAGCTGGTCAGCCAGTGTCTGCAGGGCGGCGATCTTCTCCTCCTAAACACGTAATAGGATGTTCAATAAACTGCACAAGAGTCCCAACTGCTCCCAACCGTCTGGAGCCACTGGGAATGTGGCGTCCCCAATCCATGTGATTGTAATGACAGCTAAATGGAGATCTGTTCACCAAACATGAATAAAGCCTTTTTAATGGTGGTCTTTCACCAGGGTGATACTGAGAGTACCTCCCACTCTGAAATAATCGTACGCTAGTGTGAGACCGTGCCAGGCATGTAGTACGACTAACATATGACGGTTTCAATTCCTACATCAGATGGCATTATTAGTTGGGAAAAAGAAATAGAAGGTTGCCCATAAATGAGTTAGGCTGACAATCTTAATAAAACGTCTGGTTATGAAAACATGGTAATGAATAAATGTAGAAAAAAGGAGGGTGCTGCAATAATTTAAATTGCTTTGATGGAAACATTCAAAACTTGGTAGCTAAGAATAACCTCACAACTAAATCGGCATAACTCAATGATATGAAATCATTTAACAGGTTCACTGCCAGCCTTGGATAGAAAGTAGGCTTGGAAAACTAAGATGTTTTTTTTACTATCATTTTGGCTCTAGGTTTTGATTGAACAAGAAGTTCAATTTTTTTTTCAATTTCCTTTTGTTTATTTCATTCAAACACAAGGCCGGCATAAAACAACACGTAGCCACCCACAGATTCCGGATGAACACTGAGCAATGAAAGTTAATTAATATTTATTTATGAGGTATGTTATTATAGCCTTCTTGTAACTAAAGTCCATACAGTTGGAAACATCTACCATTTCTGCTGAAGTATTCCCAACTGCATGCAAAACAAAGGAGTATCTAATTGACTCAGTCCTGATATTGTTGTTGCAATTAAAAAATAAATTTTGATTCTAGTTGGTATATGGAAGGTGAGTACGCTAAGTAAATCAGGGCTGTCTTGTAAGCACAACACCAATTGGCATTAAAAAATTCAAACTCTGGAAAATGTTGTTAACTAAATTGTCAAACTGTACATAGTGTTTGATACACTGAATAATTCTAGTGTATTGTGCGCGTGACTGTGTGCCAGAAGTAAGGTCAATAATTTTATCTTACTTCTGTAGAAATTGATCAAACATTTTCAAATATGGAAATTGTTTCAATTTTATTGGCCTGTCTGGAGCGAAGTCATCAGTTTTCTTTGTGATTTCAGTATAGATATTGTTGTATTGAAAACTCACATGAGCGTTGATGGCCTTGTCAAAGTCCTCGTGCTTCTTGATGAGCGCCTCCACATTGTCCCCCTTGGAGTCCACCTCGTCGGCTGCCGAGAGGAAGGCCTCGCGGGCGCCCATCCAGTTCTCGGCCTGTTCGCAGTCGCGGTAGTAGAGCTGCAGTTCCAGATTCTGGTCCAGACGCATGCGGCGAGCTACCCACGCACTGCAACATACACATCATTAGAACACTACTTTTAACTTAACCCTTAATAATTGACAGGCATCTACAATATCAACGTATTACTTAGGAATTTTCATGGACAGTATTGAAATGCGTTAAAAACTTATAAAACCAGCTCTACACACTGCACATTGCAGTGCACCTGAAGGTAGTCATGATTTCACTGCTATTGTAGTTAGTCGGATCCCGAGGCTTAATCTCGGCCCTGGTATGATGTAGTAATCAAAATATAGCTGGTCATTGGAAACGACAGCTAAATGCATCCAACGCTAAACGCTTATGGCGAAAATTTGCCTTAAATGTAAAGTTAGTTAGATATAATTGATAATATCAGTAACTACATACAAATATTATTCAACGCAATGTAAAACAATCAACTGACCTAGACCTAGACAGACCTCACCCCATGAACCCGGGCACCCCTGCTAACTCACTGAACATAGCGGACCACTTTGGGTGATCTATGGCAGGGGTGTTGGTTATCCAATGGTTCCCGGGGCGGCGGTAACCCTACCCGCCTCCCAAATTAAATGACTCACTGGACGACTTTGTGGATTTTCCTATCCAACCAGACAGGTAGTTGTTAGTAGTACCTAACATGGAGCAATTCTACCGGTGGTAAATGAAATAACAGTACCAAGTTATATGACCGTAATAGCGTAACACCAGTACTAATTGACACGAAAACACAACATAAGTCTCAGGAGTGAGAATGACAAACATCCCAATCCGGTTGAGCTTTCTCGGTGAATTTAAGACAGCAAACAATAATAATCATAACATAGTTTAACCTTTCCAGATCCTTCCTGGCATCGGTGACACCGCCGATCTTCTCCTGGATGTCCGGGCTGGCGTAGTGGCCGGACTGCAGAAGTTGCTGCCCAAACAGCTCAAAGGCCTGGAAGGTGCCGGCGCGGGCATCAATCTCCGTTCTGTGCTCCTAGATTTACAAACACATTATATTAGCACGGAAACAATGCTACCAAAGATGTCATGCCATTATTTTAAAGCGCTAAGTCAAACTATAGGAATTACACAACGACAATTTATTTTAGTATATCGTTACTACCTCGCTACTCCTTATAGAAAGGTTGTAATTGAGGGTGACTTGGTCAAGTATTAAGAATGCCAGTGCTATTCTAGAGGGAAGACATCCAGTGGGCCGCCATAGACATAGTTGGGAGAAACAACACTGTGCGAGAGACTGGGCCTGATATGGACGGAGGTCGCTGAAGTAGCGCAGGTCTGGGACACATAGATGCGATGATGGTGGTGTGACGACCGGAATAGGACAAGGGGAAGATGTATGTACGTCCATACTATCCGGTTTTGTCAGAGTTTACAAATAACCTGACATATTTGAAAAACTTCTACTATGTACCATCACCAAAAGCGAAAGATTTTCTTGTGTTATTTTGATGGAGGACTTGGCTAGGAGAGAACAGTTATACAGCTCTTTATTCTTATTGAACAATTAAAAATAACACATCTAGAAAAATAGATGAAATTAATTGTGTTAACCTAGAAATTCCTGAAAGTGGCGTGAATTTCATGATGCCTGAGCTGTTTTGAGAGACACACACAAACAGATTTTCAGTTTTTGGTTAGAGATTTCACAAGTGGAAAGCATTAAGTACTTTTCTCAAAGCATTAATTAAACAATAGATGCCATGCAGTAAAAGCTATCAACAAAAGTTATATTTCCAAGGAGCAAATTTACAATTCACTTCACAACAGTAAGTTATTAAATACAATGCCAATTAATATACAAAATGAACACAAATCCTTATTTCCACATTATTATTTCTTTGCAATATTGTGAAGCCATTTTTGTAACACCCTCAACATAATAACCTAACTTAACCTAACACTGAGGCTACAAGTGCTTATATATTTCATGGACTGCAATGAATTATTCATTAATCTTACATGTACATTGTACATTTAGCCTTTGTTAGAAGACAACTTGAATACAATTCTCCCGTCTGGAAGCCACATTACAATATTCATGTACCAGCTATGGAAAGAATTTATATAAATAAAAATTTTAATGTTTGTTTGTTCAAAATTTTATATCTTCGAAAGTTCTTCACCGATTGCTTTGAAATTTTAACACAATGTTGAATTCGAATTCTGTTTTTTATATACTTATATTATATAGATATCACCTGTGACAGGTAAAAATATGATTTTTTAAAACAGCGCCATCTGTTGGACGTAAAAGCAACATGCGCTATTGTTTCTCTATCTGCACAGACAGACTGAGCCACAGCAACACGTGGCGGGGTAGAGCTAGTATATATATTTTTTAAATTTTATGATCTGAATAAGCTCAAATTGTCAGACAGAAGGGTTTAAAAATACAAAATGATGCATTTGATAGTCCAGAATTGCTTGTGATACTAGAGAAGTTGTGATTTATTTCAGTGCAGAAATTCTGTGACTAACCACATATTTGTATACTTCTTCGCCCAGAATACTAATGGAGGGAAATAATTATACCGAGACAGTGGATATTTTTAATTAATCTCAAAAAAAAAAAAAATTTTGTTACGCATAATAAATACTGTATAAGTTTTACTATTCGTTTGTAAAAGTCTCTAAAAAGGGCATAAATACATAAATGAATCAAATGAAAGTGGATTGCTTCTAAATTGTGCATTTTCTTTTCAAAATCTATAAAGCTGATTTTTTCCGCGGAAGAAACCCGAAACTCTATTTACCACTCTTCATTTATGTGAAATGTGATTTCTAAGCTTCGGAACAAGGAATCTAAGATAACATCAATTGAAATCTTATTGAATATGTCTGTCTTTTCTTCCTCGTTTTATCAATTCCTTCCTACAGCCCTTTCCGAAACGCGCCTCACAGCGTCTCCCAACCTGGTAATGGTATAGTTCCCCAGTTGTTCAATGTAGAAAGAGGGATGCTGAGGCGTCCCAAAAATACAATTAAAATTCTGAGAAAGCACCGATGAGATAAGGCGATAGAACTGTGTTTGGGCCTGTCTCATGTTCAAGGGAATGTTGCCCTTACTTCGGGTGACATTCACTGTTTAAAATATCATCACAACATAATCAATTTCATCGGCCTGTATGGGGCCCAGGGGGTCTCACAATGTCGGTTCGATAGGCGTAACTACCGATGATTTTATACCGATTTCCCGAGTATGGTCGCGCCGTTGATAGCCAGACCTATATTGATAACTCAATAAATAAGAATTCGACATACCCTGGCAACACTGAAGGGTTTTTTCAGTGAATCGATATTCCTAAACGTTGGAAGGATACGTAAAAGTTAAAAATACTAACAAATTGACAATATCGAATTGAAATAATAACTTTAACATACATGGTAATCCGCATATACCTTCTTGTCAGTCGTAACTAACTATTTTGGTTTCTCCAGGCTGGAACGGAATCAATTGATCGCGTCTTAGATAAATTAATTATGTCTATGAATTCAATTCTAAGGGCTTAGTTATTTCACCTCCATTCATTAAATAAGCTAGTTATTTTGCGTAACGAATGACATTATCCAAAAAGTTGTGCATATTGACAGCTTATCAAATACCTTGGAAGCGGCGACTTTTGTCTACCAACTGTCTGGATCATATTCTGACAGTGCTCACAAATATCGCAACTGACCATGGATGACGGATTTTGTCAATATTATATTGGCGTAGGTCTTTATCGATTGTCCAAGCTAGACCTCCAGGAATTCAAAGTTGACATATAAATTGGCGATGAACGATTTCCTCAAAATGGGTATAAATTACATTTCTAAGGATTTTATTTTCAGTGAGACGAGGTTATAAAATGTAGTATATAAGTTAAATTAGTGGGATAATAATTATACACACACACACACTCACACGCATACAATATGATAATTACAGAACACTGTCGCAGAGACGTGAATAAGTCTGGAATGAACAAACGTGTCTGCTTAACCTCCAGACTTACCCACATATCTCAGAGAGTAGTTAGCACACAGACAAGAACACAACACTGAAGTAGTAGTAACTGGACGCCCTCTTCAGCCTGACCTGTGGCATTATGCCGTATCTTGCGTCAATTTCCAGTCGCTGGCCCTAGACAACACATTATACCATCACCATATGTCGCATTATACAACTTATTAAGGAGAGATTTCTATACAAATGCTGAAAACTGTTGTCAATAGATGTCGGTTAAAAATTTAATATCTTCTTCCTGAAGCCCGGGACACCAAGATATCCAGCAAGGTCGATCGATAACTTGTCATCGTTCCTAAGCACAATGCAGATCGCTAACTTATGAATGACAGTTCACATTGAATAAATTAAATAACAACAATGGTAAGTTACCGACAATATTGATAAATTCTTTATCGATCGATCATGCTAGATATAAGAAAATAGGTATTCAATTTGACCACTGATTTTAAGAACAAAAAAAAAAGTGTGGAAATTGATCAACTTATCTACTTCAGCCGATATAAATGAAAATTTATAGTCTGTATGCATCTTTAAGGCCCTCAATACTAACGACAAAGTTCTTGTAATATTATACAATTACATGTGTAGAGAAATAGTCGACAGCTTTTGTATAGAAATCAATTTGTATACTTGTATACTGTTTTATTTTATAAATAAGTATTAGTTGTTGAATAATATAAAGAAATAAGTCAGTACTGACTCTAACTTGAAATTATGGTCAAAACCAAAACAAGACTATCCCTGGATGAGTGTAAAATTGTAAATTATTTAGAATGTACGAGAAAAAAAGAGACGAGCGAAACATCGTCATAGAGATGGATAACATGATATATGGGCGTACCGCTGACAGCTTCATTGTGAGCATTCTTTCTTTTTAACAAATCAAGTATTTTGCTGAAAATAGGTATTTAAAGGGAACTCTCAGTAGTAAGGCCATATTTGGGCGATTTTTGGTAACGCTTCGTAAAACACCCGACACCAAGACAATATGGAAAAGTGGTACAATAATACCGATGAAATAACTTTAATTAATGTTGTGACTGAATATAACTAATGCATGGACTTATTCTTAATCATATAAAAGACAGTGACATAGAAAAAACAGTGTGAAACAAGAAAAACATAGAAACTTCTTATCATCAAAATAAAATTAAATTGTCAAATTAATTAGAGTTATATTTTTAAACATCTGGGACAAACATTGTCATCAAACGGTCAGCTTTATTTTGTTTAAAATTTGAAAGGTTCCCATTAAACACCGATTCTAGATCCTTTTCAGCTTTCTATCAAATTGTGATCAGCTAACAAGCATCGGCGTTAAATGGGAACTTTTCAAAAATAAAACAATTTGATACTGATTAACTATTTGACGACGATTTTTTTTGGCTCAAAAATGGAGATGAAAAATGGTTAAAAAGGCAAATAATTTTCCCGTAGCATCCTTATAACGAAGGCATTGTTTGTTTGTTACCTGGTGACGTTCAAGCAGAGCTTCGGCCCCGGTGACATCGTTGGCGAGCTCCTCGGAGCTGACCAGCCCCTTCATGGAGTTAATCCAGGCCATCAGGTCGCGGTAGTCGGACAAGAATCTGAAACGGTACACGCATCAAACATAGTCTTCTTCTCGGTACGGTCGGAGAGTGATGCAAAGTGGCTACAAAGGGAGGCAGAATTCGGTCAGCCGTTCAGCATCACTGTGCCTACCACTAAAGTTGCAGGTAAACGAGAAAGAAAAAATTGCCTATTATTGCCGAACATTTGTCTCAGCCATCAATAGTCGTGCAGAGCAACGTTTCCACCACTAATATTGTCGAGAAAAGGGGCAAATATAGGGAATAAACACGCGCGAAACGTAAATGAAAAGGGCGAAAGAGCAAGCTCTCTCTCATAATGGATTCCAGGCATCGATGGAAACAAAATATAAATTTTATTGGTAGGTAAAATTATTTTATTATTGCCGAACAATTGTCTCAGCCATCAATAGTCGTGCAGAGCAACGTGTCCACCACTAATATTGTCGTAATGTATAAGACAAAATAACTTCACAAAAAAAACATCTGCAATAACTCAAAAAATATATCTCTTGCATAAACTGTAAAGAAAAATCATTAAGTTTCGAGAAACTCCACACCCTCCAATTGGCATATGTATCAATATTACTCTCATTGCTCGGTGAAAGAAAATTGAAATAGTATTTTGGACTTATTTTATAATTAAAACATAGAGCCAAAATGATTATCATTGGAGTTTTTCAAGACTTCACTGTCCAAAGCGGCAGTGAATCTGTTAATCGCATTTGAAATTATGACAGTTTTAGTAACAGAGCGAGAAGGAAATAAGAAAATCTTAACAGAAATACTGTTGACACAACTATCTTCCTTTAACCTTTCCGGGAGTAAGTTACGTAATGCTGGCCGTGCTCTGGGGAGTGAGTTTTGTGTGTGTGAGTGTGTGTGTGTGTGTGTTGGTGTGTATGTGAGGAACTCGTAGTGGACACTATTACAATTAACATGCTTTGTACTTTCACTAGAATGTCTGGATACAAACAAAACTTATGTGACAGCCTTCGGCAAGCACACTAGATTCTGCAAGTCACCGTGACTCTTGGCAGAATTGGGGAGCTTCACGACTCGGATGGCAGTTCATCTCTTCACCCTGCTGATGCATCCATCACTCTGATGTTTTATGATGATTAGTTTGTTGGAAAGAAGAATAATTAATGTTGGGGTTTGTGTTTTTTACCTCTGAAGGTCGTAGCTGTCGAGCAGCTTCTCCTTACGCGAGTTGGCCTTGGCGGTCAGCTGCGTCCACTCGTCGTTAATCTCGCACTTCTTGGCGTACGTCTGCTCCGCCGTGTCGGGGTGCGATGTCATCAGCCTGGTGGCCGTATCGTCCAGCTGACGAATCTGTAAACGAAACAGGTAATTATTATCTATAACTGCACACAGCATGATGATGTCATTCGTGTCTCACCCTGAATGCCATCAGAAGCATCTGAAAGCCTCCTGGACGGGAGAAGAGAGACTCCTTTGGTTAGCTATAATCGTGATCCATATGAAAATGACCATCGCATATCTGATCCCACTGAGAGGAAGCCTGCATTTTCATGGCCATTCTGGTCATCCATCAATAAGATAAGGTATTCCCACAGCCGATGTGGCAACGGATGCACAAGGAGAGGACTAAAAGAGTTGGTGATAAATGAGCACAGTGCAAATACGGAACGTGTGGTTAATGAATGCCCCATTGAAAGAGTCCAGTACAACAACCACATTATTGAGCGCCTCGACTTTCTAGATGCAGTCATTAGTCTTGTCCACATGGCGATAAAACTAATGCAATATGATGTTTACCTTATCGCCAAGAGCAGCCAGATCCCTCTCTAGTCCTTCGTGCTTTCGCTGCAGGGCCTGCACGCTGCGCAGGTCCCTTCCGAGGTCCTCGTTGTTGAGCGCCTCGTCCTTCTCCTGGATCCAGTCCTTGGTCTCGTCCACGTCGCGGTGGAAGCGCTGGACCTCGTGGGCGGATCCCAACTGGGCAGCGCGCTCAGCGGTGAGCTGCTGCAGAGACGACCACTTGGAGTTGAGCTCCTGGAAAGACAAAGAAAAACATCAATGTATGCAAAAAATAAATATTTCTTCATATGAAGCGGTTACTTTGTGATGTGACATTATAATTTAAAATTAAACAATAAAGTTATTGTTTAATTTTTAAAAATAAATAGTTATTCTGGTCATTCAATCTTCACCCTACAGAACTGCACTAGTGGTAGCAAACTGCACTCGTAGATTTAGAAGTGAATTATATTATGAAGTGCAGTATCTTCCTTATATCGTCCCCTGAGTTATCAATTGCATATTTTGTATTTTTCATTCCTCATAAGTCTTCCTTCCACAGGGATACGCAAGTATCCGATACTCGATAATTTCAAGTATCTTAGCGACTACCGCCATACATCTGCGTGGAGGTTCGCAGGCACAAACTGCTTACATTTTGTAAAATCGTCAGTGACGCCAGTCTCCCGCGACCAGCAGGACGACGTTGTTCCGACTCACGTCGTCGAGTCATTCTGATTTGTAAATTTAAGCATAGGATGCGGTTACAGAAGAGTTTACTAGAAAGCTCCTAGCCGTCTCAATGCGGATCCTTACTTCTTAAGATGGATCTGTTAACCTAATTAATAATACTAAGAAACATATTCTGTTGGATCATTAGGCCTGCAGGTAATAATATGGGTCAATATTGCATATTCATACCTGAATTTGGGTCTGGATCTTGAGCGCGGCCTCCGTCTGGCCGATGGTCATCAGCTGCACGGCGATCTCATTCATCTCGGCGAGGCGCACCTCGTTGGCCTTTAGGTCGGCCTGGAAGTCATCAAACTTCTTCTGCATCACCTCCACCTGCTCAAGGTCCTCGCCCACATCCTGGACTTGGGCGTGGTTTTCCTGGAACAAATAATAAAAACAAATCATTATTTATTTATTTATTTATTTATATATATATACGCCTAAAAAGGCTTTTACATAGAAGTGATACATGATGCAGTACAATAAGAGAATATGTATTATACAGGAGATATTGACAGTAAATAGATGTAATGTAATGGAAAAAAAAATAACATAAAGTAAAAAAGAAATTACAACAACATTAGATATAAAACAAATCATTAAAACTAATTTACCAAAGCTACTCCAATTTGTAGGATTCAACAAAGTGTTGATGTAGATTATGCTTAATTCTATATATGGAGTCAATAAATAAATCAATAACACCCCCATACTTGTTGCCCAGATCATGCATCCTATTGGTCAGTGAGTGTGTCTGATAGTTGGTCGAGTATGTATTACAGAAGAATGTTATATTTTGCCTTGTATTCCTAGTCGGCACATGTAGTTTAATAGTGGCAAGGATGGCAGGACTATCAATTAAGTTGTTAATGACTCTGTGTAACACAACCAGGTCTGAAATAATTCTCCTGTCAGACAGTGTTATTAGATGCAATTGATTCATCAAACTGACATAATTAATGTAATCAATAGGAATTCCGAGCTTAAAATTTACGTACTTAAGAAATTTGTGCTGAACTCTTTCTATATTATTGGAGTGAACTTTATATAAAGGGGACCAAATAGGTGAATTATACTCCAATTGACTTCTGACTAATGAAGTATAGAGGGTTCTCATACAATCTATGGACTTAAAATCGGTTAAAGTTCTGCAAAGGAAGCCAAGCATCTTTAAAGCCTTATTAGTTATATAGTTGATGTGTTCAATGAATGACAAGTTTTCAACGAATATTACACCCAAGTCACGAATATGTGATACTGGTATTAATTTAATATTATTTAATGTATATTCATGTAATATATTATAACGAGTTTTGGAAAATCGTATTACTTGACATTTCTGAATGTTCAAAAATAAAGCATTTTGTTCACACCATTGATGAAGTTGTTCTAAATTACTCTGTAAAATTTGACAATCGGATACATTTCGTATTCTTTTATATATTTTTAAGTCGTCAGCAAATATCAGAACTTCTACATCATTAAATTGGTCAACAATGTCATTGATGAATAATAAGAAAAATATTGGGCCGAGGTGGGACCCTTGAGGAACCCCACTTGTGGCCTCGAATATATAAGATTGTACAGAATTAATCTTAACACTAAGCACCCTATGGCTAAGATAACTAACAATCCAACTCAATAATTTACCTTTGATGCCCAACGATCGAAGTTTATAAATAAGTATGTGATGTCGAACCTTATCAAAAGCTTTACTAAAGTCAGTGTATATACTGTCCACTTGTTGTTTGAGACCCAGAGATTCAGATATGTAATTTTCATAAATCATTAAATTACTTAAGGTAGAGCGACCTGTGATGAAGCCATGTTGGTTAGGAACAATAATGTTGTTGATAGGTTTTACAATGATATCTAGGACTAATTTCTCAAAAACTTTCGGTAAAGCAGACATTATACAAATTGGTCTATAGTTTGATATATCGCTTTTGTCTCCTTTTTTATGAATAGGGGTTAAATAACTCTTTTTCCACTGAGCTGGAAAAGAACCAGAACTTAAAGAATTGTTAAAGAGTTTATAAAGAGGATATATCAGACTACTAACACAGGTTTTGAAAAATATTGGAGGAATACCATCCGGTCCAGCAGATTTATTGCTATCTAATTCTTTTATGACTTTTTCTATAGATTCTTTTTTGATGAAACATTGGCTTAGATTTAATACCTCTTCCACTGAAATATCGGGAATCGTATTGACACGAATATCTGTGTCGTAAACACTTTTAAATGAATCAGCAAATAGATTAACTATGCCTTCGATACTGTCGGCACATTTTTCTTTTAAGTACATGTTATTGGGAAATCCACAATCATTTTTTTGTTGACTTTTAGAAAAACTCCATAATTTTTTAACATTTTGGTGTACCTCTTTTTCAATTAGGCTTACATAATCACTATAGCATTTTATTGATAATTCTTTACACTGCTTACGTAATTTAGTAAAAGTTATGTAATCATTAGGATTTCTGGTATGTTTATATATTCTATGGATATGTTTTTTATAATTAATATGTTTTTTTAATTCCCTCGTAAACCATTTGGGATAGTTAGATGGTGTGAAGTTGACCCTAGGAACGAAGCGCTCTATCGAGGTATTTAAAATTGAGTAAAATTGTTCTAATTGATTATTTAAATTATTTTCGTTGTCTAAAAATGACCAATCTACCGAGGTAAGGTACTCATTAATATTATGGTATTCGGCTTTGGAGAAATTATACGATGTGGTAGTTAGGTTTGGAGATCTTCCAGACATATTTGTTATGATAATATCTAATGGTGGATGGTGTTTATCTAGAGGCAATAATAATTCGTCAGATTTCTCAACCACTATTTTTGAATCACTTGAAAACACAAATCTAACATTCGATTATTAGAATTAGACACATTGTTTGATTGAGTTAGTCCTAGGAATATGGACATATCACGAATTTCACTGGATTTAGCGCACTGTAATTCAACTTCGTTTGTGGCAGATCCGATGTCATCTTGGCTGGTCCAGTTCGGCAGATTATAATCACCAGCAATTATGAATTTTGCTTTCGGATATTTGAATTTCAGCATTTCTATGTCCTCATTGTGGTTTTTATATATTTGCAAATCCGATGCAGGTGGGATGTAGACACAACCTATAATAATTTTACTATAAGGTATGTTGAGCATTACAAAAGTGTGTTCAACATTTGTGTGCTTGACCGGTAGTCTACAGGATGAGATATTTTTAGACACACATAACATCACGCCTCCTCCGTTAGACTTTTTGCTCGAATTAGGACTTCGATCAAGGCGATAGATAGTATATTGATTTAGGCCTAATTCTGACGAGCCGATATCTGCATTTAACCATGTTTCAGTTAATAATAAAATGTCATATGAGAAGGTGGGTGAATTCCTTTTAAGTTGTTGCAATTTCGTACGGATTCCTCGAACATTTTGATAATATCCATTGATTCTTAAGAGTGTGTTATGTTTGTTTATCAGTTTTTTGCGTGGCTTTTGATAATTTTAGGAATTCCATTAAAATGTTTGATTTGCAAATCAATTTCACCCTTTTCTTTTCTCTCCTCCATTTCCTTCCAGAGGTCAGTCAAATGTTCTCTTTGTTGGAGGGTCCTATCCGGTTTCATTTTTATTCCATTAGGCAAAGTATTTTTATTAAAGAGAATAAGTTTTGCCAGCTTAGGGTCTTCAAATTCGACTTTAATGGGCCTGATTTTGTTTGAAATTTTACTACCAAGCCTGTAAATTTTTACTTCTTCCGGTTTGAACTCGCTATTTATTTCACTAACGATAGTTAAAACTTTTTTTTTATCTTCCAAGATATTCTCCATGCTTGAGTTGGAACTAGACTCGGGAACGTTAAGTAAAATCACGTTCTTGGTGCGGATCTTGCGTTCCTCTATCTCTGCGAGCAAGTCACAAATTGGTGTTGTTTCTTGGGGTAATACTTTCTTTTCTATGATTTTTTCAAATGTCATAACTTTCCCCTCCAGGACTCCTACATTTACTCCTAGGTCCTGCATGGTACCAGAGAGGTTAGATAGTTTGGTGAGTATTTTTGCCATTTGATCTTTAGTGATTTTTAAAGAGGGATCGGTAATGGCACTATGGATACCAGTAATCTCTTCCTTGGCTTTATTTAGAAGAGAAAGTGCTTCATTCATATTCATTTTGAAAGCGATATTCGGCGGAATTTGGCAATATAATTATTAAGAAGAAACAGATTCACTGCACACAGAAGTTTAAATAATAGTTTTAATTGTTGGCTTGTTTGCAAACACTATTTATTTGTTAGTATATATTTTTATTTATTTGGTTTTATAGATTTTGATATATTTTAGCTAAATACTTGTTAAAAAAACATTAATTATTGAGAGCAAAACAAAAACTCGACAACTGTCATTAAGATGTTATTGTTACATGTATTACATTATAATATGTATATAGAAGAATGCAGGTCTTAAGTATGAATCGAAGACCTTCGAGAAGACATCCTTGGCTGAGGGATCGGTCACGGGTTCGAAACCTGTAGTCAAATGCCCTATGATGATACATTCTATCATGACAATGAATTTCGTTATTAAATGTCAAATGAGTTTGTTCTGCAAAAACGATTTTATGAATGACTAGCTGACGTCCCCGGCATTGCCCGCGCTTTACATAGAGTTTTTCTTAGTCTTATGTAGACAGTGATTTTTCTTTCATTTGAAGAAAGAAGTGTGCAAAATTTTATTACCCTCTGAATAAAACTAGAGATTTGTATAGAAATCAAATTCATGCAGATCACCCGGTGACACTCTCCTTTCTACAAATAGATTTTAGCCATTTGCTGTTTTTACAACAACATATCAATAACAGTAAGCCCGTCGGTAAGCAATCGTCAAAAACCAAATGCTGTAAGACCCTGCGCAGAAATGTTTCACACTGAACTGCGCTGCAGACCTACGTTGCCTTACTTTAGAGAACTTAATTTTCTGCACAGGGTCTTACAGCACACGGTTTACATCGTTTGCCAACCGCCTCGTGGAACGACGGAATAACTGTCACAACTTATTTCCCCCCATGCTAAATAAAATTTATACCTGTTAATTAAAAGCAGCCAATAATTATAAAACTCGCTTTAGCTCCATGAATAACCTTTCGGAATACCGAAAACGGGCAAGGGATAGTAAGAGAGTTCTAAATAGAGCTAAGAGCGATCACGACCAGAGAATTGCGAAAAAGCTGGCTGACTGCCCCACTGGTAGCCGTGCTTCTGGTCACTCGCTAGCTCGATCGGAAGAAATTTCTGCAGAACCACTTTCCCACCTCTGACCAAGCCTGATGGTCGGCTGGCTAACTCGGCCCGCGAGAAAGCTGAATTATTAGGCAAAATTTTTGCGGAAAACTCAACTCTTCAAGATAACGGAGAGACTCCCCCTTCCATTCCGCACTGCGGTTTTCAAATGGAGGAACCGAAGATCCGGAACAGAGAGGTTCTCCGAGTCTTGAACGAGCTGAAAGTCGACAAAGCCAGTGGGCGGGACGGAATACCTGCCTTGGTCCTCAAGAGGTGTTCTGCAGAAATGACTCCAGTGCTCGCGAAATTATTTAGGCTCTCTCTCAAAGGTGGAAAGGTGCCAGATCTTTGGAAAAAGGCAATCGTCCACCCAATCCCAAAAAAGGGGGACCGCTCCGACCCTTCTAACTACCGCCCCATAGCCATCACTTCCATACTCTCGAAGGTATTAGAAAGGGTGGTTAACAACAAATTGCTCACATATCTCGAGAATAACAATATCCTAAGCGATCGGCAATATGGATTTCGTCGAAACCGATCGTGTGGCGATCTACTCGGATATGTAACGCATATTTGGGGGCGGTACATGGAACGTTTTGGTGAAACCCAAACCGTTGGGTTAGATATCTCCAAAGCCTTTGACAGAGTCTGGCACCGGGCGCTTATCGGGAAATTACCATCGTATGGGATCCACCCAACCCTGCATAGTTGGATTGCGGACTTTCTGAGGGGAAGAACAATTCAAACCGTGGTTGACGGCTCTTCTTCCTCACCGCACCAAATCAATGCGGGGGTGCCACAAGGATCTGTGCTGTCTCCGACGCTGTTTTTATTGCACATCAACGATCTCGTTGAATGTGCACCAATTCACTGCTACGCTGATGACAGCACCGTTCACGAGGGTTATCTTTTTGACAGGCCCCCTTCCACCTATGATGTCCGAACAGCTCGGGAAGTTTTGAAGCGAAAAATTGACCACCACCTAGAGATGGTTCGTGCCTGGGGTAAGGCCAACTTGGTCAGTTTCAACGTCTCAAAAACCCAAGCGTGTCTGATTTCGGCAAAGAGGGAGATCAATGACTGTCTGGTCCAATTTGATGGGAGCACTCTCCCCAATAAAGACTCCATTGAAATGCTTGGAGTTACTATATCAGACCAGCTCAAGTATCGGGGATCCATAGAAGCCCGAGTAAATCAGGCCTCCAAAAAGTTGGGCGTCTTGTACAGGGCTAGGAGATTCTTCAACAGTGACCAGCTGCTGACCCTGTACAAGTCTCAAGTCCGCCCAACTATTGAATTTGGGAGCCACCTTTGGGCTGGTGCCCCAAAATACTTGATAAACCTGCTTGAGTCTGTGCAAAGGAGAGCGATCCGTCTGATTGACAATCCGTTGTTAACAGACCGATTGCCTTCTCTGATGCATAGACGCAATGTAGGCATGCTGTGTCTGTTCTACAGGTATTTCAATGGAGCTTGCTCCAAGGAGCTAGCAGCATTGATTCCTGATGCACCGGTGCACGTGCGCGAAACTCGACGGACACGAACTGAACACCCGTTCACGGTTGACGTTGGCTTCATGAGAACGGGCCGTTTTTACGACTCGTTTTTGTGTAAGTCGGCTCGTATGTGGAACGAGCTACCGGCATCTGTTTTTCCTCCCTCCTATAATCCGAGCCTCTTCAAGGCCCGCATTAACAAATCCCTTCCTACAGCCCCTACCTTACTCCGCCTCACAACGCCGCCCAACCGGGTGGTGACATAGTTCCCCTGTCTGTGCACTGCACAGGCAGGGACACTCTTGTGAGGTGTCACATAAAAAAAATAAATAAATAAAAAAAAAATAATCAACTTTATATCAGTAGGCCTCACTAAACTTGGCAGCTTTTAGAGGATGTCGATTTAAAATTTTGACAATGTTGATGATAAAAACCTTTATCGTATTAATGTTGACCATTTTACAGCGGTGTTGTTAGCCACCACATATACAAGGAGCGGAGAGGTTGGATTGACAGAATGTATGTTTGTTACCTTATCCTTGATCCAGGTGGCGAGTTCAGCGGCCTCGCGCACCAGCACGTAGGCCTTGGTGGTCTCGCTGAGCTTGTTCTGCCTCTCCTTGGCCAGACTGAGCAAGTTGTCATACTGCGAATTGATCTGAAACAAACAACGAAATTTCATCAGCTAAAGCAATTTTAAGCAAACATACAAGATTTCTTCATAAGGCAGTAACTTTGTTTGTAAATAAAAATAATTATAGTAACACAATTATTCCATGCTCTTAAGAAGTATAGAGGTCAATGGCAAAAATGAGAGGATCTTTCGACAGGGTGATGACTTTTGTACTACCTTCTATAAAAGCCAAAATACATTTGAACCAATTCTATAATACCTACATCACACAAACATTTGTATGTATTATTTATAAGGGTTAAGGCAAGAACACACTGGGACCATATGTGCAACGTATGCAATGCTACTTTCCCAGGCCACCTTAGGCAAGGACACGCCTTCCAACGCGTGTGACCAGTGTGTGTCTAGTTCTTATGTAGGGGGTGCGACAGTTGATTTGACGTTTGTTTCTCAGGTCATGTGTATCCCTTCTTAGAAGATACACGTATACTTAAAAGATGCACATATACTTGGAAGATGCATGTATACTTAGAAGATGCACATATACTATTCGGCTTTGTCATGCCTTATGGTTTTGAAAGTGAATTTGAGGATGACAAAGATTATTGTTTTTAAATTAATATCTTCATAAATGCATGAGCATTTAAAACAACTCAATTACTGTTATTGTGAAATCGGAGATGAGCGCATCAGCAGAATGCTGCCTGCTCATTAAATAATAGTAAAAACGTCAAACCAATGCTATACAATCAAATGTCAAATCAACCGACGCATTACGTGCGTAAGATATAAAAAACACTGGTCACACACATTGGAAAGCTGACAGCCATCCTCTCCACCATACACACGTCCCACACCGATCTGGACAGCCCAAATCGGTGTTGCGTGTGGAGCGTAGGATTGCGATGCGTGACAAGTGTTGTCCAGATGTCTCTTTCAGGCCTCGGAAGGACATTACTAGCCACAAACATCATATTCCGTTAGAGGCTCTGAAGGACAGATCTGACCGGGGAGTCTATAGATTACAAAAGTATATTTACTTTATTTCTATAATGTGTAGATGTGTAATTTTTTTGGAAAGATAAATAATTATTCTTCTCGGTTTGTCTAAAATATTTATACATGCTTACATGCATAAAATCTAAAAAATTGTCACAAATGATTATAAATTGGCGGGATTTTTTCGTTGACTGTTGAAAGTTAAAAAAATTATTTGTATTTATTTATTGTACAAACGGCATAAAAGTGAAGTGACAGATTTCTTACTGATTCCCTACACAAAAGGAAGGTGTTATCTAAATATTGAATTCTTTCAATATTATGCATGTTTCTAGTTAAAATGTCTGGGTAAATTTTTTTTTAATATTTTCATGTTTGATATTAAAATTTTAGTTTTTTAAAAATGTGAATGTTTATTTCATATACAAAAATTTCAAAGATAATTTTATCTAGTTTCTAAAATGGTATTTATATTTACAACAAATTCAAAAATAAAAAATATGTAGCACATTTTTGAACTCAATGAAATTTCACCTTGTTATTGGGACTTGTAGGTAAAAATATTTTAAAACCTTGAGGGTTAATGCGTTGGGTAGGTACACAGCGTGTTGGGTAGGTACACCTTTAATCTGCAAATGTTTTATTAATTGTTGATTGTCATGACTCGAAACAAGGTATTTAAAGTCTAATCTATAATGAAAACATTAAATACATCTCTATACACCTGATAACCTGTAACATGAAAGACAGGCATACTGGTATGAAATTATGGTAAAACTGGTAAAATTATTACAAGTTCACCGCATTTCTATTTACAAAAAAAAAAAACAAAAATGACTGGAAACTACTATACAAAAGGGGTAATCACATTAAAGTAGTATGATTTAAGATTTTCACGGCCAAAAGTATTTTTGTTATTTGTTTTTGGGGTGTTATGCCGTGTTGCGCTAACTCCTTCTTTAGCCAACGTTTCGGACAGCATTGCAGTGTCCATCATCATCACACATCTGCCCTGGTGATGGACAATGTAACGTTGTCCGAAATGTTGGCTAAGGAAGGAGTTAGCGCAACACAGCATAACACCCCAAAAATAAATAACAAAAAAACATTAAAGAAGTGTTCGAAAATAATAATATAATATGTGGCAAAGTGATAATTTCAAATGAGTATAATATATCGATGGCTAAAAGCCAAGATATTGAATAGCCGTAAACAATTATTTCAAGAAGAACAAAGTTAGAAATTTGAATCTCTTGGAAATTGGATTTTTGCACTTTGAAATATGTAAATATCTTTAAAATGGTGCAAGTTGCTATATTTTTACACATACAAATTTGGGTTGTTCTTAGAAGAGTCCCGTTCATAACTCATTTATTTATTTATTTAGAATTGCCATTTATATACATGATAGTTATTGATAGTCATAGTCAGAAGAAAGATTTTTTTTTTGAACTTTATATAAGTAAACAAGAATAAAAATACACATTAGTAAAAAATTTGAAAAAGAAATGAAGAAACAAAAACAAAAAACCCGTTAAGCATTGGCCTCGCTAAAATGTTTAATTAGTTCAGCTTTATACTTCAATAGAGGCTATTAAAAACATCAGGTAACATAGCATAAGGGTTACCAATGGTGTGTAATTTATTTATTACAGAATTGTAGCCTAAAACCGTAGTATAATTGTTACAATAATACATACTGGGAATCTTGATCTAATGGTAGGAACATAAATAAAGGAGATATAATGTCTAAGGCACACACAACAAAATAAATCTCAGTAGTACGGAAACTAACTTGTTGCAGCTAAAGTCTATACAGTGTGTATCAGAGCATGACCGACAGACTAACCAGCGATTCCTGAACATATTATATATATAATAATTAAAATAAAATAACTTTGTTTGAATACCACTTTATTGTATATATTTATAACCAAACGGTTTCAGTTCAACCCGAACCTTCATCAGGGTTAATAAAAACATATTGTTTTTCAAACATGTATACCCACAAAGTGCTTTCTACAAGTAAATAAATAAATTCTATATAATTATTATTTGTAAAGTCTGTCAGGCACGTCCCGATAAACTCTGTATATGTTGTGGCGGACTTAAAAATAGAAAATTGACACTAGACTATGTATACATGGTGTTCGGAAACTGGTGAATCTACATCACATTTGGAGTCATGTGATGTAGATTAATCAGTTTCCCGTTGTACCATTAGTTTTCGGACACGGTATATAAAAACATACTTAGAAATAGAAAATATTGGATAGTGTCGTGTTACCTGGTTCTGGCGGGCGGCAATAGAGTTGCTGTCGGCAAGGTTCTGCTGCGAGGCCGTTAGTCCCGCGTCGATCTTCTTCACGTAAGCGGCAGGCACAAAGCCCTGGCGGTCGTTCACCTCCACCTTCCACCAGTCCTGGGGACAACAACACAACACAGCTTTGTTAAATATTATTTCATGTATTATTCACATAATCAAAGGACAGCGGTATTGAAAAGATCATTCGAGGAAGATGAGCAATCATTAAATGCATCATTGAATCCGTGCATCGCACGGCCAAACTGAAATTTCCTGAAAAATAAATTTCATACAAAAAATCGAATTTTCGAAAAAAAGTTATTTCCAGCTACAACATCATATTTTTATTAATAATTTTTTTGAAATATTAACACTCTAGGACAACCAACTAATTTCGACACTAGCAGTTAGTATAAAAATAAACCAAAAATATAATTTGGGTTGTGTATCTGTCCTGTGTAAATCTGGTTCAATGATTTCTAGAACTCGGAATTGCTTTAAATTTAAGGGTCATTTTCAAAATTGGAATTGTTTATTTGAAGAATTCAGACAAGCGATAAAGCGTGGATTTGATTTTTATACAAATCTACAGTTTTTTCAGAGACTGATGAAATTTTGCACACTTGACCTTCAAAACAAGATGAAGGTCACTGTGCACATCTTATTTCAAAAAACTTTACGCAAAGCCCAACCACGGGGACTTCACCTAGTAATAGTTTTTGTCGTTTTCAGAATTGGAACTGATTTGTTAAGAATTCAGACTAACTGTGATTTTTCAAGGGTTTGCTATAGTCTAAATTATAGATAACAGATTTATATGAAGTTAATATCAAAAACTAACAGAAACTAATCTATAAAAAATAAAAAAATGCTTTGTTTCAAATATTTAAATTTTAGTAATTTAATAGGAACTTAGATATTTCTTTTTTTAATTTCTACTATTATTATCCGCTTAGTAAGTTGCATCATCGAGGTAAAAGGATTATTTATGTGGGAATGATTTACAGTAAAAACTCACATAACTACTAAGGAATAGTTCTTCCTCATCAGGAACCCAACCAAGCTCCAGGTTCCTCTCCAAACTGCAACCCAACCTCATGGAGTAGGGGTACATTTTAAGGGGACTATCACCAGCATTATGTATACCATAGTCCAATAGTTTATACCCAGCTCCGTTTATGCCACCAGAATTTAGAATAGAAACAGTATTCTGTTGATCAGAATTCTGAACATCACATTTTTCTTTAGGGGCGCATCTTCGCCTTTCTGTTTTATCACAACTTTGTACACCAAAGTCAAACACGCCACAAGAATTACGTATATAAACAGCATTATGTTTATCACAAGCATTCTGAATATCACCAGGATTCTGTACACTAGAGTCCAGTTTATCGCCACCTTTTTTTATGCAGCCATAATTTCGTTTAAAAACAGTATTCTGTTTATCGGCAGAACTCTGAATATCACCAGAAATCTGTACACTGGAGTGAAGCTTTTCCACAGCTTTGTTAATGTCACCAGAATTTCGAATAAAAATAGTATTCTGTTGATCAGAATTCTGAATATCACATTTTTCTTTAAGGGGGCATTTTCGCCTTTCCTTTTGACCGAATCTTCTTATAAGACTACAGATTAATAGGTTCACAGCCCACAATGTAATGATCATCATGAAATAATATTATTTCCTGTAGTTAGGATCGGCCAACTTCACAATAGCAAGATGCCATGTTTTATGTTCCCATAAATAAATTATGCTGTTAGTATATTAGGACTTTTCCCACAACTCCAGTGATATTTTGTATTGTGGACTTAATTTTGATATTATTAATGTACACTTGTAACGCGTTGAAGTCGATTGTTTGAAGTCAAGGTTGTAACTTTTGTTTCAATATTTTGATAAACAATAAACACTAACTTGTTTAGGTACTACAACAACTTATTTACTGACAACTGAAAACAACTAATGTGGCAATAAAAAAAGAGATAGATAATTAAATTGTCTAAATCAAAAGTGTTGCTATTTCAATTAGATTAATTTTAAAATCAGTGGTGATGCACACAATAAAAAAATAAGGGCGAAACACAAGACGAAAACGCCAATTTTATTAGTTTCGTAATCGATTATTCGCTCGAATCCATAAATAATACGTTAGAAAAAAAATCGTTAAAATTGAATTATTTAGATTTTTTAAATAATGAATATTTCGGAATGGATAAGTCGATTAAACACATAAATGTCAGTATGAACAATTCGCGATGTATTATTTAAAAAAATAACATTGAGAAAATAACTTTCATCCAAGTTCTGATGTTGAAAAATGAATATAAAATTCGGCTTTAAAACGAGTTAATCATAAATCACAAGCACATATATCTCGTTTAGTATAGGCAAGACGCGTAAAATGGCACAAAAATTTATAAACCAATTACTTAAAAAAAACACTAAACACGACCGCTAACTGAAAAAAATACACTGATAACAAATATTACGATGGAACTGTATAATATCAGACGAGAAAAAGGATAATTAATTCATACTTTGAATTTCCAACAGATTTGTTAAATCGCGAAATTTATCATCCGCTGATTTATATTACGTATTTAAAAACACGATCTTTCTCCCTCCGACCTAATTAATGAATGAGTTCGGTTCGAGAGCTGATTACACAATGTTGAACGCTATGGACATCGCCGTGTACCCATTATAATATTACGTCTCGTGAAAGAGTGTTTAGTCGTATAGTATGATGATACACGTACATTGCGTGCTTCGAAACTTCAAGCCAAAATATCAACAGCACTATTTCACGTGACGAGAGTTTAGCACAGATAACAAAACGAACCGGCATGCGGCAGAGAGACGCAAGCAACCACTGACTGTTAAATAAATACGCAATGGGAATTCATTGATACATTTTATTGTTTTACAGAATTAGGGGTAGGTGGTTGTCATCAAAATCGGAGCTTAGAGCGTGATTTTCTGACATCGGCGAGAATATTGATTTGTTTTACTTAATCGATCAAGTGTCCACTATATGAATGGGGGATTTATTGATAAATGCATTCAATTTAGAGTAAATATCGGATCATCGCACCGCTCCAGGCCACCGCGCAGAAAAGTAAAGTCCGAAAGTAAGGTAACGGTATACAGCGCAGTTCCTTGTGAGACTTTTCTGCGCGGCGGCCTAGAGCGGCGTAGTATAAAGAATAACTGCGGGCGATTTCGTGATCCAAATGTTGGACTATATTTCCATACAAAACTATGTTCCACCATGAATACGAATTTCAAATGGGATGTAAGTGTAAGAGAGACAGACCTCGCGCTTAATGGTCAAGAACCAAAAGGTACTAAGTCAGTGACAGGTTTACATTCAAATTTATATGGAAGGCGCTTCTAGTTTTCATCTTTATTCTATGGTCATTCAGAAGTGTACGAGTAATTGCCGTTATTAGGGATTGTTAAATACATGCGAATGTTGCGTAAAAGCAATAAACAAAAACTTAAGGCGACATAAAGCCGCGTTTACACCAAAGTTGACAACTAAAAGTTGCTCTTCTCAAATTTAGAACAACAAATGGAAAAGTTGTTGCCAAAGAATTGGCGCGAAAGGCAGTAGTGTCAAGAATTCGGCATTATCTCCGAGAAGATGACGTCGATCTGTTGAGTTGAGTTCGAACTGCACTGAGAATAACCAGTAGTGACTTTGAGTATTTGTTTCAATGATCGGACATAAAATCAAGAAACGTGACACAAACTACAGGAAAGCAGAACCTGTCCAAGAAAAGCTAGCAGTTACATTACGTTTTTTGGCTACTGGTGATTCGTACACAAGTCTCGGTTATTTGTTTAAAATCTCAAAATCAGTTTGTAAGTTTGCGTGGAGAGGGAACACAGTTCTCTACTAGTTTCCTACAAGTTGCTAGCGCAAAGCGCGCAGCGGCAAATCTTCCACTACCTTTTAGTTGTCAACTTTCTTTGATCTTTACCGACACTCCGCGGGAAACCAAAATTTAGTGGAAGATTTGTCTCTCCACAAGTGGAAGACAGAAAAAGGTGCTGTATTTTGTAGAAAAAGTAACAAATTGCCGCAACTTGTGGAAGACTTTGGTGTAAATGCAGCTTAAGACTCAAGTAACGGGGGTTTGTTTGCTCGACGCTCACATTTTTATTATTTTTAATGAACGTATTATTAAAATCTCAAATGTTTCTAGAAGGATTCCCATGGATGCAATTTATTTACATTTAATATTAATAATTACAGGACCTTACCATTAAAATATTTTCTGTAAAAAGGTTTGAAAATTTTATAAAAAGTTTTTTAACTACAAAGTTACGGTAAGCACCAGTACTAACTCATCAGTAACTTCCCGAGGGATCCCTCTAGAAACATTTGAGATTTTAGTAATGCAATCACAAATAATTCAAATAAACCCCACGGAAAGATCGATTTACGAGGCTTGCTAGGGCAAAGTCGACTGTGGGTCCATCCGTTACGCCGGGCCGCGCTCGCCCTCCGATTTTTTTTACGTGAGTATATCACTTATGTCGTTAAGATTTCCACTTTATTTTAGAGATTTGATGGGGCAAATTCAACCTTGGGTCTGTCCAATACACCAGGGCCACGCATCGCATATTTTTGTGCACGGCTGCTTCACTTACGTCGTTAAGATTCTGGGTTTATTTTAGGGTATTGTCTCGTCATAAACGGAAACGATTTTAAAATTTTGGAGGGCATATTGCTATTTATCGAAACAACACAGTTTCAATATCATGAATCGATGAGGCCAACTCTGCCCTCCCAGAGCTAGAGTTAGCTCTAAAAGCGGTCTTCAGCTCGACAAAAAGTGGTTTTAAAGCAGCTTTGCTTTAACAAGAAGTTGGCAACACTGTCTTTTTTTCCAGTTTCGCTAAGTTTGCGTTTCGACCTGTTCAATGTTCATATTAGTAAAAAAAAAACTATAATGAGTGAAAAAGCTCCCGGCGTCTTTTTACAAATCTTATTGTATTAGACAAATACATATATTATAAAAATAAATAAAAAATTCACAATTTTTTTTTCCAAAATGCGGTTGGAATATTTGGTTTCATAAAGGTGTAAATTGAGGTTAACTCCTAGATTTTACTATAAAGCGTGGTGTTTTCTCTTTCTAACACCGTTTAGATCATATTTCTCATCACAACAGTGAGGAGGATACGACGATTTCCATGAGTTGTTCCCAATTAGCCATAAAGGATAAAATATAATATTATGTATATGAAGTATAGCTATACGAATTGCAGAAATTTCGACTTTTTATCTCCGCTTATCAAAGCGAAATATGAAATTTCTAGAGATGTTAACATTCTTGGCGAATCGTTAGTGTTTAGTGTTTAGTAGCAGCGATAAACCTGCAAATACGCTACATACGTGATATTGCAGGTTCACTGAGCGAGGCGCGCGTTGAAAAGCTGTGACAACGCAGCGTGAAGATTGCCACTTGCGGGAAACGCGCCTCGCCACTTACATTGTTTTAAAATTAGCGGAATATATTACTAGTTGTCATTCACATTTTGAATTATTATTGCATTGTATTATTAACGAGTGAAGCGTTTATTATTAGACGTGGAAAATTTTATTCAAGAACTAATGAGTTGCAAATTTTGCAGACGGTTATCTCGAGATTAATAATTACAGCAACAAGAATTATAACTCCGTTACATTGTTTTTGTATTATGTACTCTTATTAAGTTCACAGAAATTCAAAAGTAACTTTTTTTCATTTGAAACGTCAACGGAACTTCGATTCTAGGTTCGTAAATTATTTTTTCTATCTATTTATATAGAGGTGTATGTGGCGGGCGGCTTTATTCCGAGACTGATGAAAATTTTGCATACTTAACCTTCAAAAAAGAGGAAGGTCACTGTCTAAATACGATTTCGAATAGCCACCGCTAATCCCCTTTTCCACCCCTCAAATCAGGATGTTGATAAATCTTGATGAAATTGTACACACTCGAGTTCAAAATAAAAGGAAAATTACTGTCTACATATGATTTCGAAAAACTCTGTGTAAATCCCTTAGGGGACTTCAGATAGTAGCATATTATAATTATTACTGACATCGAGGACAGAAGCGATTGTGGTAAAATGACCACTAATGGGTAAGTAATAAACATAGCGTTACTTTGATCGCGCCTCGCATTGCAAGCAAGTTTAGTGCCTAGCGCCGCCGCTAAGCGAGATTCCAATTTGGAAAAGTTGGCGAATGCCGACGCACAAATCGCCAACATGTGGCTCGGTCCTTTCATCCGGTAAGTTAGCTGGCGATGATGTTGAAATTGCCACTTCTTGAAGATGCGATTCAAATCACGCGTTTTTGGTTTTATGTTTTGATGGTCCAAGAATATTACAGACGGTTTGATTAAATACTACGAGTAGACCACTTCTTGGCCAAGGTGCTGGTAGAATTGCCTATTTTAACGTCTTGGTCGTCAATAGTCTCGCAGGGCAAGGTGTTGACAGTCAATATTGTCGCGCCCCGTCAAGATTGCCGTAATGTTTACAAATACTCAACGCAAAAAAAGATTTCTTGCAATAAATAATTCCACCAAACTTGTATAAACTTTTTTTTGGTTTGACCGGGGATTGAACCTTCGCAAAAAGTGGACTCGACAACTCTACCAACCGAGCCAAATCCCGATTGGATAATACCGACATTTATTGCGTATATTAACTGCTGTAATGTCATCGAATTTCAGAGAAAAGCGCGTGTGTACGTGATTGCCAACAAAAGTTGAAAGATTGTATTGTCATCGACAACGAGTCTACCTGCCGAGTTTCAGCTCGATTGGATGTGGGGAAGTTGGTTAATTTGAATTTCTAAAATTTGCATTCATTCAAGAAAACGAAAGTGGAATTAAATAAGACGTATTTTTTTCAAAAAGCCGAAATTATTTATCCATGATCGTGTTAGAAATTATGAAAGTTTTGGTAGCGGGTAGGTGGCGAACAGAGATGCACATTATGTAACAGGGAAAGAAGGAAATAGATTTGGCCCGGCAATATTGTCGTAACATCGGTAGCCGAGCGTACTCACTGCCAAGACAGGACAATACGTCGACAAGAATATAGACAATACACAATCTTGGCCGACAATACGGAAATCTTGACGGAAATACCTTGCCGGAAACAAATCGTCATAAAAAGCTGCTCGTTTACCAGATCTTTTAGGTTTAATTGGACATTTTTGTTAGCGAGTCGTTTAATGCTACGTATACATACGCGAGCCGAACTGCCGAACTGAACCTTAACTTATGAGAAAGATACGAAACAACCGCAAATGGCGCGAAACGCCGCTTGCAGTTGATTCGTTCCTTTCCCGTAATTCGTGGTACGGTTCGCATTTCGGTTCGCAAATGTATACCTACCCTTATAAGTCGAGTTTACATGACGCAAGCAAACGTGATTTCTGAAGAGAGAGAAAGGACAATAATGTTGACAATCTCTGTGAGAAAATTTGACATGACACAAGCAAGCGTGATTTCGTTCATTTGATTTCTGAAGAGAGAGAAAGGACAATAATATTGACAATCTCTGAGAAAATGCGACATGATGCAAGTAAGCGTGATTTCGTGCATTTGATTTCTAAGGAGAGAGAAATGACGATCCCTGAGAAAATGGAACACGACACAAGCGAGCGTGATTTCGTTCATTTGATTTCTGAAGAGAAAGGACAATAATGTTGACAATCTCTGAGAAAAGGCGACATGACACATGACGCAAGCAAGCGTGGCGCACTATTGCTATTCACCCTACGTGAGTAAAAGCAGCGAGCAGGATTTATATTTAGCCACCGTCAACAGATGTGATAATAGGCTCGATTAGTTCCGCAAAAAGTATAAAATATCATTTTTATGGCATATGTGCCGTATTTACATCTGACGCTGTTCTTGAATGCCGTAAATTGTATTGTAGTTTCATTGCTGTTTTGCTGATATTGGCCAAATGACGAAGGGTTTCTAAATATAAAGCACTCAGAATTAATAATAAATAAATTAATTGTATTTAAAAAATAGCAGCCAACGCGTAAGATTTATTAAAATCTTACGCGTCGGTTCAGTGATAGTACAGTTAAAACGGGGTAACACCCAGTTACTATACCTAAGTCACGGTTATTACTTTTAGGTAATTTTTTTAGGTAGTTATTACTTTTTTTTTAACTATGTATGTAAAAGCCCTATGGGCGTATAAATAAATAAGATTCACAATTCCGATCTTACACGCCGCGTAATATTTACACCGTGATTAAAAAGTAAGGGATGGAGGATTACGTTTTTAATACCTTCTGATTAGGCCATTTTTAATGAAAGTTTTTAATCCAACAGGACTGGGAGGATGGTGCCATCCCAGTTGCCATATTTACAAGATTTTATTTATTTATTTATTCGCTTATTTTAAAGCTGATATTTTTTGTTTTTGCAGTAATTACAAGTCTCTTTGTGCTATAACAATATAACACATAGAAGAAGCAAACGGCTTGACACATCATTATTTTTGTTAACAAATTAATAACATATTTGTTTCCACACTTCCGCCGACAAGCTACTTGAAGTGAGGTGGAAAATTTTATCTGTAATAAAATATGACTTATTTTTGGGCATTCGGAATTGAGAAATATTGCTTACTCCCGTGATGCAATGCCACATAATTTTTGACCTTTCAATGTCAACACATTTACGAAGGAAAGCGCAAATAATTATTTTGGCATAAAAACAAAAATTATTAAGTAGCAAGCACAGGAATTTATATTATAGAAAGGGATGTTTTAACATCTACTTTTGGTAACAGGATAACTTAAGGCGATGCACTACGTCGAGTAATATTTTAAATTGAGGCGCTATCAATAACAACCCTTACGTATACGTCGATAAGGTTTAAATTCCCGCTTAACACCATCCATCTGTTTCGATTTATGCAAGAAAAAAACATGGCTAAAAAGTGCCTTTTATTTTATTTTATGGATGTTCAGGCATAAATATTTTTAAAAAATTTCGATCACTTTATAGATAACTTAATTTGCCACATTATACAATAAAATCATAACCGAAAATGGGTTCGTAAGTAGGAGATTTTGAACTTTAAAGCAGTTTTCATAGGCCTTATACATAATTTTTTTCTAGGCTTATAAAAAGATTTATCTAAAAAATACTCAATTATTTTAAAGGCCAAGATGTATTTAATTAAAGCAGCTGAAACATTTCTAGGCGACGAAATTTTCAAACCAAAAACACATGATTTTGAATTACTACGTATGGCATCGCCTTAACACAGTGACAAATCAGCACACTTTTGAAAAGTGATATAGAAGTTAACAGGTTACGTTAGAAATCGCTTTTAATGACTTTATATCAATTTTCAAAGGTATGTTGATTAGTTACTGTGTTGAGTTGTCATGGAACCCTTTTATTTATATTAGCCCGGGAGGCCCGCGGGAAATAATATCCTCACGGCCTATATAATCTTTAGGGATTCATTTGAGGATGCTATGTGGGGGTTCTTTCTGAGGAGAGGAAGGAGTGAAGATGGGTCTTGAAGAGACCCATGATGTAGGGGGGAGGAAACACAGAGACCGGCAAATCGTTCCACAGCCGAGCTGTTGAACTCAAGAACGAGTCGTAGAAGTGACCCGTTCTCATGTGAAAAATGTTGGGCGCGCGTTTGGTGCGTTTCCCGATTATGCACCGGTGCCGATAGTTCCTCGGAGCATCTTCCATTGTAATTCGTGTTCCATCGAGAGCGAACTCATGCTAACACAAACGCACATATCTAATATGAACTAATAAGTGTTTAATTAAAAAAAAAAGTTAATTAAATTCTTTTTTATTTTTTTTTGGACTTAGATAGAAAAAAATATATAATAGCATTGATAATATTATTTTAAATTTTATTTTTTATCTTCCAAAAGGCTATTTTATACTTATGAGAGATAAGGATCTAAAGTCACTTTTTATTTCAAGTTTAAAAATTGTTATTTTTGTTCCTAATAATTGATCTTCATTGTTGTTATTATTTAAATTTTGCGCGGTTTTATTTCGATTACTGTATAATAATGACTAGTCATTTAATAAAGATTGGAAATTCATATGTCATACAGCATATATTCTGGTCTAGTAATGTGTAATTTCTATCACCTACTAAAAAAAGTACTATAGGATTCATATGTCTTATACTGATTTATAAATGTGGAAATTCTAACTATACAATTGTAAATGTTCTCCAAAATGCCCTGGAAAGAATCTCAGACTTGTGATGTCCCGAAAGAAACCATTCATCTGTTCTGAATGCAATTACTAATGTTATCCAAATTGACCCTGGTAATAAATTACATCTTTGCGATTCTGTCAAGGATAAAGAAACCATCCTGTCACTTCGAATGCAATCAACAATGTTCTCAAAATTAGTTTTGACAGCATCGCCATTCCATTATAAGAATATTATGTACTAAATACACAATTTGGCTGTCCTGAAACGGGAATCCTTCCCAGTTGGACAGACAAAGGTTCATTTTGTTTGTAATTTATATATATTTAACATAAAAAAATAAAAATAATAAATACCGGTAGAACAGGGACAGCATACCTACCTGACGCCTGTGCTTTAAACATTGCAATCTGCCTGTTAAAATATGTGAATCTATCAAACGGAACGCCCGTTTCTGCACAGTCAAGACTTTTTTTTAGGTATTTTGGGGCTCCGGACCAGAGGGGGCTGCCAAATTCAACAGTGGGGCGCACTTGTGATTTGTACAGGGTCAGCAGTTGTGTACCATTAAAATATCTGCAGGTCCTGTACCTGTGAGGTAATCATCAATTTTGTTTGAAAACCAATAAATGTTCATGTTTCATGTAGGTAGATATGAGTACCTTCATAGGGTATATTGACGACAGTGATGCACAACCTTTTTAGCAGAAGGAGAAAGGCATTGAAAATTCAATTTTTCAAAGGTTTGCGGGCTACTCAGAGTACCAATTCTCTCCCTTAGAAGCCTGATCGTAATTTGACCATAATCTTCTTGAAACTCCTCTCAAAGTGTTTTTTGTTTTTTTTTTTTCAAATATCGTGATAACTGCAATAACACTGCTTTTGCAAATGTTTTCTGTTTACATTATCTGTAAATAGTATAAACCAAAGTGGCTATCCGCGTCTGTCTGTTTCTGCTCTTAGTTCTTCTAAACTACGCAACGGATTTTGATAGGGTTTTTACTATCGTTTAGAGAATTTCTTTCGGAAGGTTTATATAATATAATACATGTATTTTATATTTATAGAAGGTAAAGAAAAGTCAATGTTTTGTAAAAATTAAACTTAAAATTAATCTTCGGGCACAAATTCACAACCTCAAAAAATTAGTCCAAACCATTCACAACCCCGAGTAACGCCGGGTACACGTCACCTAGTTATTTATATATATATATATATATATATATTTCATGTTTATATCATAAGACATTTCCCCAGAATACATTTGGATTAAAGCGGAAATACTCTGACCTTCTGACAATACGCCAGACGCCAGAGGTGTTAAGATATTAAGCAGCTGATATTCACCCTTATTTGATCTTAAAAATTTTAACTTATAGACACAATTTACTCGAAAACGATAGCTCAAACTAGAAGAAGTTTTACCACTAAATTGATTCTGAACTTCATATAGATTCAGCAGTTTCCCCCTTGTACTATGAGTTTCCAAACACTGTATAGGAAAATGGGAGATAGATTTTATTATATTAAAATCACTCTAGGATTTGCGTAAAACAGAATTGACTATTTCACGAGCAATATTAATACAAGTTGAGAACATTGGAGGGGACCTACCACATTCCCTTGGGTTGTGTGAGGAAACTGATTGGTTTTGAAAAAAAAGGAAGCTAAATTTATTTTATAACAACTCTGAACCCTCCAATGTCCCCTCCGAATGGAGTTAATCGTGGCGGAAAGAAAGGAGAGGAGATGGCACTACAACTGGGCAACTGGGCAACTGGGCAGGTCACATCAAACAAACTCAACTGGACGCAATTGGGCGTGGCTTACTAGACCAGTAAGATTTCGTCGCTCGGCGTGATCCGACCCTTCATAAACTATAAAGTGATATTGTTACCTTTAAATGATGAAATGTGGTGTGAAATTTTGTAAAAACCATAAGGAAGAAAGATAAAAACTAGGGATGGCATTAGCTTTCAGGTGAAAGTATTTTGGTTGTTTTTTACAATATATAGCTCGTGTTTCTGCCACGTGTTTTTGACGCTTTTTGTCGTAGCAGTCTCTTTGTACAGCGATGTTATGCGATATTCGGCATTGATGAAAGTTACTTTAGAAGTCACAATCGCATGGCTTAGACTTGTCAGATGGAACATTGTTATTTGAAAGGGTCAGTACGCGATGTTGATTTCATTGTTTCTTTTAATTTCGCTAGTGCCATGATTACATAAATAAATAAAATAAACATTTTTGCTATCTAGTGTGCATCTCCTGGATTGTAAAATATTATTATATATCAACGGTCCCGAAGAATAATGTCGGATGTGCAAATGTGTAGTTTGCAGAAGAGCTGTTTAAAGTTTCATTTCTGCATTTTCATTTAGTTTCATTACAGTTTTCGATAATATATTTATCCAATTAAGTACATAGGGGTTAATGCAAAATATCATACAACACTATGGACGGGTTGTTTCGGAGAATTTGAACAATTCTTCAAATTTCAAAGTTGATTTTCAAGTTCTGTGAAAGATTTTTTCAGGTTCTGTTATTATTTCAGTTCTCTCAAGCAACTAGCCTACAATGATATAATAACAGAACTTGAATAGGACTTTCACAGAGCCCGAAAATGAATGTTGAAATTTGTTTTTTTTTTTTTTTGTATAACACTTTTTTATTTAACAAAATAGTAGACCAACAAAGCTGTCACATGCCAGCTTGTCTGCAGGATCCACCGAATCAAAATATCTTAAGTCTATGTCTATAACATTGTATGATTATGTGTACATGAGTAAGTCTTATTTCTAAGAAGGTACATTTCACAGATTTTATTTTATTGCAGACATTCGCAAAAATATATTACTAACGAGTAATTGTAAATACATAATAAATCTAATGCACCTCACTAAAAACAAAGAGTTTGGGAATTTACATTAAGGTGTTCAAAGGTACATGGATTGATCATTTATTAACCACAGCTTTATGATTTTAGGGCAGGGTCTCTCATTATTCACAATTTGTAAGTTTTTATTTAGTTTGTTGAAGATCACAGGTACCAAGTATTCAAGAGTACGGCCTCCATACTTATTTAAAATTCGAGGAGTTTTTAGCCCGTTTCCTTCTGTAAATCTTGTGTTGTGCCCGTGTACCAGTGGTTTATTGTACAAGCTTTCTCCCGCATTGTCCATAATAGTAATATACCAGAGGAGACCTTTTATTGGAAGTAGGCTCTCTGCACCGTACAGTATTTTAAGATTTTTTCTTTGTTTATAAATGTTTGGTGTGACTATTTTTTTTATTATTGCAGTTTGCAAATTTTGTACATAATTAATATAAGTACTGCTAGTGTGCCCCCAAGTTCTTATTCCATATCTAAGAATAGATTCAACCATAGAAAAATATATAAGTTTAAGTGTACAATGGGGCAGTAAAAATTTTAATTTATAAAAATTACTCGCTATAGATCGGAGCTGATTACATATTTTATCTACATGTTTATCCCATTTAAATTTATTGTCTACTATTATGCCCAAATAAGTATATTCATTTGTAAATTCAATAGATTCACAAAGGCAATTGTCATTAATTTTTCTATGTATACATTGAAAATTATGTGCAGTTAGTTTGGGTATATTCCACATTTTCAAGCTAGGTGATCTTATGTACATGCATTTGGTTTTTTTAACATTAATAATTAGTCCCACATCATGAGACCATTTAAGTAGTTCATTAAAATCGGTTTGCAATTCTTTAATAGCTGTTTCAGGGTTTTCATTGGATACTACAAGTGCGGTATCGTCTGCAAAAATGAATCTACGAACTTTTTTAAATAGTTTAGACAGCGCAATGACATAAATGATATATAATTTCGGACCTAAAATCGACCCTTGAGGTACTCCAGATTTAATATACCTGGATTTACTCACCACATTTAAAAATTTTACGTTCATTTTTCTATTCAATAAATAGTTTCTAAAAAATGAGAGGAGTTTTCCACGGATACCAATGAATTCAAGTACCTTAACTATTTGTTTATGGCTTAGAGTATCAAATGCTTTAGAATAATCATAAAAAGTACCAGAACGTGTTTTTTAGAGATGAGCTGCGAATTTATGAAGTCGGAAAAAATTTTGAGCAATTTATCACAACTTTTTTTTTTCTGAAAGCCATACTGGCATTCATCTATGATACTCAAGCTATTTAAATATTTATCTAAATTTATTGAAACATATTTTTCTAAATTTTTTTCCAAAGCAGGTAGTATGGAAATTGGCCTATAATTATTTATTATGGTGTGATCTCCATTTTTATAGACAGGTCTCACAATGCTACATTTTAACTCATCGGGAATGTAGCCCGCATCAATTATTTTATTTATAAAATGGGCAATTACGGGGCTAAATAATTTGGAATGTTTTTTTAAATCATACATGCGAATTAGATCAATGTCAGCTGTTTTAGAATTTTTCATGCCTCCGATAATTAATTCAATTTGCTTGGCGTTAGCTCTCGGTAGGTACATTGAATGCGGTAAATATTCCTGCAAGTACTCAGACGCTCGGCAATCACATTCGTGTAATAACTTATTTACCCCCTCATCAAAGTAATCTGCAAAATGTTCTACGACTGCATCCGTCTGTTGAGACTTTAGGAAATATTTTGATATGACGTCGTCACAACCTGATTTATTATTCCTTCCCAATATTTTATTTATTTCATTCCATGTTTTTTTAATGTTCTTGAAACAACGATTAAATTTGTTGTTATAATATATTTGAATTGTTCAAATTCTCCGATACAACCTGTCCTATTTCTTTATCTAAAAATAGTAAAAACTCAGAAACGAAACTTTAAACAGCTCTATAGCAAAACTACAAATATGCATACCAAGCGCTAAGGTACTACAGTACCTAGGCCGTCCTAGAACCTACTGGATGAAGTGCTAAGGTACTACCTAAGGCAGAGGTTCCCAAACTTTTTTGCCCCGTAGACCACTTGCCAAATATTTTTTCCGTAGACCCCCTGCCTGCCGAATATTGAATTTTCCTAAAAAACTATTGACGTCCCATGTGATAATCATTTATTTTTTTAGTAAAAATATTCCCTTCCCTTGCCTGCCCAACAACCGGGTGGCGGTATAGTTGCTCTGTCTTTACATTGTGCAGACAGGGGCACCCTTGTGAGGTATTACACCAAATGAAAATGAAACAGGATAAGCAACGGGAATTTCTTTCTGTAGCTAGCCCTACAAAACTGCCGCTTAAGTTCTTCGTCAGTGCTTATTCCGGTCAGTTCTTCTTGTCACATGATATCCGATTCTTCAATGTTGCATTTCCATAGTCAAAATGTCCTCAAACTTGGTTTTGAAGTCTGTGTGAAGTGCAATTAAATGTTGAACATCATTATTACCCTGGACGTTTTTCAAAAACAAGTTGGGGAACTAGGAAAATTCGCGGCTTCCAATGTGCAATGTTTTGCTTGAATATATTAATTCTGACAAGAAAAGGAACGTAGGCTTTATTTATATACCTCAATTAACAACTTTATTAAATATAAAAATACAAACATCAAATACCTAATTTCTCAGTCTATTATATTTGTGTTAGGTCTATTGTGTCATTTACGGAACTCCTAAATGTTGACTTGAGGTAAATGGGGGTCCGCTTGTATGTACCCCCAAATTTTTTTTCTCGCTGATATAGACCCCCAGCATGCCGATATCGACCCCTGGGGGTCCATATAGACCACTTTGGGAACCTCTGACCTAAGGTATTACCTCGGCCGGATACGGGAACTCACTGGTCAAGTCGGATAGTACTAGACACTACCACGCTGTTCCTGCAGGTACTTGGCGACCGCTAAAAACTTCAGCTTAACGGGCGATAATATAAAAAGCAGCGACGCGAGTGTCACAGTCAGTCTACTTCTTACAAGTTTTGACACGCTAATCGAGATAACTTATATCATTTCGCGCCGCGATCACATAAATAATTTTTACGGCTTCTGTTGTGATTAATTACTTGTGGTGTATATAAAATTGTTAAAATTTATTCACAGCTGGTTTATCCCGGTAAACAGAATAAACCTATTATAAAATTATTATATATTTTTATTTTATCAACACTGAACACATTCTCAACCTTCGCAACACTTTGTTACACTTAACAACCAGATTTATTCAAAGTTTAAATTATTTTTATTTTTTAATTAGCACCATCTATTGCTAATTTAACACTTGATGAATGGGCGTGTCGATTTGAAATTCCCACCACTGTGCCCCAGGCTTCGGTCCTAGAAGTTAGCGACAAAAGTCCCATAGGAAATGTTTGTATAACCATCTCCTCTCCTTTCTTCCCCACCTCCGTGGGGTTAATACTAGTCCTGGGTCAATGTAAAATGATCAATCCATCCAGCTTAAGGTAATACACTTCAGGCAAACGATACTTTGGTCCGATATCTTATTATTTTTTACATAATTATTCACTAATTTAGGTAATTCTAGAAAAACTATTCGGTAAACGATCAACATTTAAAAAAAATATTATTATGACACACTTTCTCTGTCCATCCATCTAAGTAAATAGGGGACAGTTCCTACCTTGTTGTTAGAGTTGAGGAGGGTGAGCACATCTCCCTTCTTCATGGACACCTCCCTGGGGGACTTCTCGATGTAGTCGTAGAGGGCCATCACGCACTCCTTGCCCGTTACGTCCACCACCGGAGTCTCTTGTTGCTGAGGAAAACAAAAATTCATTAATAATATACAAGTCGCAATTGATGTGGCTTGGTCACCCACCAAAAATGTCAGAAGATTGAATTCGGCTGAAAATTCTGGGTGCTATTCCAGAGTGAAGACGTCCAGTGGGACGCCATAGATACAGTTGGGAGAAGCAACTCCAGAGGCTGTCCTGCTATGGACGGAGGCCGTTGAAGTAGCACAGGATAGGATGCCTGGAGGCGCTGTGTCCATACGTTGAATCCCCGACCAAATATAGGACAAGGGGAAGAATGTACGGATATAAGTAATATATATACATTTTGATGGTAAGGGGCCGTTCAAGTATTACGTAAGCAGATTTATTACAATTATTTACCCCCTCTTCCCCCTTGTCACCAAAAGTAAGCCTAGCTCTTACCCCCCCCCTCCCATGCTTACGTAAAAGTTGGTACCTATATGCATTTTTCTGTTAATGTATTCTGTTTTTTAAGCGAGTACCTAAAAGTATTAATTATTTGTGGGAATCCCCGAATATGTATTCGGTTTTCAAACATAGACAATGTGTGGGGTGCCAATGTGTAAAAAAAAAACTAACTACTGCTGAGCAGTGCTGACGTAATCACTATCTCGACCCCCCCACCCCCCATGTCATCAAATATAAGCAAAGCAAAGACCCCCTGCCCCCCTTTAGTGCTTACATAATACTTGAACGGCCCCTAAGCAACCAAAGAAAAGTTAAGTGAATGAAGGTGTCATGTTGACCCCTTATAATAACAGGTTTCTTCTGTCACGGCTATATGCGATAATGAACTCTTAGCATCTTTCTCTGGAGACCATTTTCACATAGAATTGGTGCGTAGTAGTCCCAGAAAAAGATAATACATTCGTCCTTTTCCTTCTCACGTGTCTTGTATGAAAACGAAAAATACAGAAGATACTAGAACGATGACATCACTTACAACCTCTCTTTGAGACGGTTCCATGATAAATCAACACACCTTCAAAAACGATGAAAAAAAATTAATTTAAACCTAACCTAACCTACTTAACCCAGTTAATAAAGTTTTTGTTTCATCACTTTCCATGACTTTATATAACTTTTAAAAGATGTGATGAATTATCATTTTGATGATTTATCCGGTCACCCTTTGAGACTACTATATTACACTCAGCTCTCAGCGATAGAATCATGTATTGTACGAGACAATATACCGTCCGTACAATAACTGTAGATACGAAGGCAGCTGCGTACACTTTTCAGCGTTTTCAGTCTTGGTAGATGTTGTAGAGGTTTTGTGGTGGAGTTTAAAGCCACGATCAGAGAGGAATTTATTTCCAGATCTGAGCTGACGAAAAGAATTTATTACTGGCAAAAACTGAATTTACTACTGAATAAAACACTTGAAAATATTTTCTTGAGACTTTGGAGACTTGGAGATGGTTCTTCAGGAGAGAGGATTCTCTTTCAGAGGTAGTTGTTGAACTGACTTTGTATGGGATTCGATTCTCTATTTATAGAACGTTTTCAAATCGAGCCCTCTCGGAGGTGTTCTATCCTCTTTCGTGAGGAGTAAAATGGTTAGGTATTTTTCCTCTCTGCAATTATCTTGTTGAGAGGAAAGTTATATTTTAATATGATACCTTTAACCAAGTCAGTTCAATCTACCAAAACCATCTCCCCCAGTCCCGTTTATTTATTTTATAAATAATTATACAAATTTTCATATTGGGTTTGAAGTTAAATATCTTTGGTTTGAACATTTCCCAAAGAGTAACAAATATATTTAGATATAATTTTTCATGTTATTATATTAGCATATAATCATTTCTTGATGTTGATATTTATTCCGTAGTTATATCTTGCATCATTTTCCCGTAAATTCAGTCTGATGATATCACAATTAATCACCTTTGAATCTGTTATCAGTGTTTGATAAGAAATTCAAGGTGACATGCTGGGCTGTGATTGGTTGGAGACGGCGGCCATTATGGAATTCCATCCGGGGAGTAGTGGAGGGGGTCCTACGTAAATACTGAGTCGCCTTCCTAGCTGTGGTCACTTCGTGGGTTGGTGTGTCCGAGTGAGGTGGTGGATGGTTATTTTCAGATGTGTTTCAGGTTCTGCTATTATATTGCTATGTAATTATCTTGATTAATCACATATAACACATCATTTGATTTAGTAATTGTGATGTAAAGATTTCCAATTGTGTCGGCGACACGGTATCAAGCGGTTTAGGGGTTTGAGTGTTCTTGTGATTTTGGCGTAAATATGAATTCTCTTGCAAAATTCTGGAGGTCTGGATACGTATGATACATGTATACTATAGAGATGATAGAAGCAAAAGAAGATATTTGGTTCAAGCCCTTTTAGCACACGCTCTGTCTCTCTTACACTGCCTGACATCGTACATCGTCATTACATTCGTCGAAATGAAAATTTTCTTAATGATGAAACGAGCTTCTTTATTTGTAAATTAAGCAAAAAATGGTCAGACTTTTGGATCATGAACGCGCCCCAATGGCATTTCTTATGTTCTTCTTTATTTCATGGTCAGGACCATGAGAGGAGGGTGTGTTTGGAATAAGACTTGATGGAACGGATGATAACTTACCCTGCAGCTCTGAGCCTGGTCCTTCAGGGACTGGATGGTGTTTCCGAAGGCCTCCAGGTCGGACATCAGCGCCTCGTGCTTCTTCAGCAGGGCCTCCGAGGAGTCTTCATCCTTTCCATAGTCCTTCGGGAATGGAAAATAAAACAATTTCTTTAAATTTTCTCAATAATCAAGAAACATGCCCCAAAGTTATCTTATCAAACATACTAATTTCGGTTATGTGTGATGATGTGCGTTAGTTATTCCTGTGCAAAATTTTTCACATTCAATGAACTTATGCTATGATGAATTTAAATGTAATTTTCGAAATTGGAACCGATTGTGGGTACAATTCAGACAAGAGAAAAAAAATAAATATTTTAAAAATATTTCTTTAGTTTAAATTTTTAACAGATTTGGTGATATTTCAAGTTTACTATCAGTGTTCTATCAAAAGGTAAAATTATGTTTTTGAAAGGCAATGATCCCGAGGCAAATATTTATACTTCACAAAAAAATAAATTGTCAGTCAAAAGGAGAGCTTCATTTATGCCTGCTTTCACCACTGGCGGTAAAAAGGCAAACCCTTCACCCTATCGGTAAAAAGGGGGGCTACATTAACTTTACTCCAATCAAAACTATCCATGGAGCACAACAGCCTGTAGTTAATAAAGACCCATTGATATTCATGATGGAGATGAATCGAGTAGTTCAAAGCATAGGATTGGTGCCTTGGCGTGGCGGGTTCCACCCCCTGCTAGCTATAATATAGTTCCATAGCACAGAAAAAGCTGTGTAAACTCATGTTTGCTGCTTTAGATATAATGTATATCGGCACATGTATTATGCAATAAAGTGAGGTTAAAAAGCCTGCTAACCTGGTTGCCGACGATTGGCTCCTTCTCCCTCATCCAGGATTCAGCCTCGTTGGCATCGGCGAAGTACTGGTGCACCTGCAGGGAATCCTCCAGATCTTGCTTGCGCTAAACAGAACAAACTTAGAATTAATATACGTACATACTGAATTATTTAACAAACATAATTACAGTGAAACTCACTTATAAAGTTTTCGCATAACAAGTTTCCATAGTTAAGAAGTGTTTTTTCCAGTCCTTTAGAAAACCTTATAAGGGTACGTATACATTTGCGAACCGTACAACGAATTACGGGAAAGGAACGAATCAACTGCAAGCGACGTTTCGCGCCATTTGCGGTTGATTCGTTTCTTTCCCATAAGTTAAGGTTCAGTTCGGTAGTTTGGCTTGCGAATGTATATGTAATGTATAGTCAATTCTGTTTTTACACGGTCTTTTATTATACAATGTTGACTTAACACAATGAACAGAACTTATTGGTAATATCCATTCTTTTATTTATTTATTAACGGCCTTTTTAGGGGCTTTTACATATGAAATGTAAAAATTATACATAACTAAACTGCCTCAGTAACAATATTTTGTATTTGTTAAGTGATAAACTGAAGATGTAATAATAATGTACTCGGTATAATTGTTTCCCGCTATAAGTATTCTGGGCAATGAGGAATACATTTGGTAGTTAGTCAGTCCCAGAATTTCTGCACTGAAATAAATCCCGACTTCTAGTATTACGAAGTGGAATTCGAAAGCTTAACAATGCAAGCAATTCTGAACTATCAAAAGCATTATTTAGAATTTTATATAGAATTATCAAGTCCCCTTTATGCTTTGAAAACTGTGTAGAGGACGAATCTGAATTGCTTGCTTGTATAGGGTTTTCCAATAAGAGGTGTTATTTTATTATGTATATAAATTAAATTTTAATTTATTTTATATACATAAACACACACTTGCCACAAACTACACATCACTTCTTATCACTTATCACTTCTTTTATTTTATTATGTATATAAATTAAAAATGACAGCTTCAAAAGTAACATCTACCGAAATAGCGGGCTATTCAAAATAACACCTCTTATTGGAAAACCCTATAAATTTTGTTTATCATGAAGAAGGCTTGATGCACAAAATAATTTTTCCATGAATGTTAAAATTCATTTACGTAAAAGGGCGTCGCAAAAATGAAAATATTTAAGTTTTCAAAATAGTTTAAAATCATTATTTCTTTGAAAACACCTTTTGATTGTTTAGGTAGAAAAAATAAAACAAGTTATGGCTCAATTTTTCCCACATATGGGAATTTTACTGTTTAAGGGTTTTTTATATGAAAACAGTGAAACCCCCTTACAGGTAGGATGTTTCCCTCGTGAAGTTTTCATGATTAATTAAGTTTTTTAGAGAATGTATGACCAACCTGGCTAGCCTTGTCCTTCAGACTGGTCCACTGGTCGGATAGGGCCTGCACACGGCGCGCGATTTCCTCTGACGCAAAGTGTCCAGCTTCGCGCATGCTCTTGCCGGAGCCGCAGACGGCCACAACGCGCGACTCATGGTTGTTGATCTCCGACAGCACTGCCTGGTGCTTCTTCATCAGGTTCTGGACTCCAATCAGGTCGCGTCCTGAAAACGAACATACAATAAACTTAGAATCTGTATTTAACCTGTGCTAAACGGTGCTAATTTCAAAGGAATGAGATTTAATGTGAGATATTAACGCTAAAGACTGTCTCGGTCTAATATATATGTAATAATGACAATAATCTGCCACAAAATGAGTAAAAAATAACTGTCATTTAGTGGCAACGTAAGATGTGCGTACCTCTGTTTGTGGATGCAGCCACGGGTTCCTTCTCGCGAATCCAGGCCGCCTCGTCTTCCAGATCTCTGAACAGCTGCTGCGCCTGCAGGGAATCCAGCAGACGCTGCTTGCGGATGGACATGGGCTTCTCCAGGGCGGAGTAGCGGCTCACCAGAGCATCCTAAAATACATCATAGTTCATCATCAATGTGCCATAGATACTGGTTCAATGAACCCGCATTTGTTTTAAATTGAAGTGTCATTAGTAAGTACATAACTATAATAACAAAAAAATAAAATTTGAACAGAAAATTATTTGAAAACCTGTTGTGCGGCTGGCTACATTAACAGTCTAATGAAATAATGACTACCTTTATGTCCGCTGCAGTGTGCTGTGACGCTTGCAGAGCTAGGTTTTAGACATTTTTAAGATATTTCGTTACTCTCCATGAAAATTTCAAAGTAAAAAACGTCGATATTATAGAAGTGTGACTATTATTATTTTACATGTCCTAATTAATTGACATTTTCGAAATTGAAACTGATTTGTCAAGAATTCAGAAAAGCGGTAGAGTACGTACCTACAAATTACTTATTATAAGTTACAAACCATTAAATTTTATCATTTTGTATTTATTGACGAGTGTAAATTTTATAGTTTCCGGCAGCGAATTATAATATTTATTATAGAATAAACGGTTTTGTGTACACATTGACTTTGTGTACATATTACCTTTATTAGTAGTCCGATTTCATTGTACTTCCTTCTTGTATATAATTTTGTTTGAAAGGTATTTTGGTAACGGGTTATTAATTATTTTATGCATTCAGTGTCAGCATCTGTTTCACTGTTAGCCAATTTAGCTTCTTTAACATTTTAGTAACTTTTGAAAATCAATTTTGCTTAAGTATTATTCTCGAAGCTCTATTTTGGAGAATTTGCAAAACTTAATAAGTAATGAAATTTTGCTCACCCTCTTGCTCTCAATGGTGTCGGCGTCAAAGTGGCCCTTCTCGGAGAACTGCTGGGCGGCGATCTGAATGCCCTCGATGCGCTCCTGGTGTGACCCCACGTCTGCCTCCAGCAGGGCATGCTTCTTCTGCAAGTTCTGCACGCTGGTCAGGTCCTGAGGATCACCGACATGCAAAATGTTAGCAAATACAAAACTTTGGATTCTTCTGGGTGTTGCTTTCAATAAATCACTATGCATAGGTCATATCTTGTAAGCAACCCTGCTTATTTTGTGGATAGAAAACAGTAATTCCAAAGATTTGAAAATATCAAGTTTATGCGTGTTTTAATGGTTAGACCCATAGACAATAGAAACAAAGGGATATATGGCATGGAACCTTCCCGACTATCACAGAGCTACAACAAAACTGTAGACTATCAAAGCGACTATACATTTGGTGTATAGATAGAAACAAAGGAGGGGCGCTGCTGTGCATGGATGCGATTTGTAGTTGTATGGATAAAGGATGTTTACGCAACACGTTGTGCGTGTCATCATACTAACATCGGTTCATGGCCCATCTCTCTTGTTTCTATTATCTAAGGTTAGAGCACTATTGCGAAAACAATCTTTATAGACCTTGTGGAAATAAGAATTGATTTTTTTCTCTTTTAACTTAATAAAAGTGAAGGTTACAATAATTATTGCAAATTGGATATAATGTTATGAAAATCGTGATGCATATATTTTATTTATGGCACATACTTGTAATTAATATTGTAAGAGTTTGTAGAAAAATAAATGATGTTCTGTAGAATCATAAAATATGATTCCTTTGCATATATTGACAAGCTGTTAGTTTTTGTTAGAGTGCTGAAAATGTGCGACACCATCCCAAAACATTCAGTGCTGATGTTAATCTTAACCGCCCTCCACACTAGTGACCAAATTCATTGAAAGTATTCTGATATCTATAATTCAATCGAAGATCTAAAAGTTTCAAATTGAAAAATATATTGAAAATGCCATTCTGCCGCTAACATAATTACATTAAACCATCAATTTCTATGTTTTAAATTCGAATTTATTTTAAAAATAAAATAATGAATTTAGACATTAGATTTCACAATACATACTTTTACATATTAGAATTTGGTCAGTAGTCAATTAGGTAAATATTTTTAAAAAAAATCAATTTGACATTATTTGTGAAATCATGGCTCTGATTGATGCAAGCTTTTGGTTTGTTGGTGAACTGGAATTGTTTATATAATTTCTAAATTGTATAAACAGTGCTGGTGAAAAAATGTGTTTAGACGACTGATCTTGTGTTCACAATTTTTTTTTTCATTAGCTACCCGAAACAAGTGAGACTATTCGGAACTGCATCCAATGCATCAAAAGAGATATATCATTTGAACAGTGTTAGAAAGAGAGAACACCACACATTCAGTTTGCGTGCAAAGTTTACCATAGACAAATATAATTCTTTGAAACAACATTGAGTATTTGTCAAGGTTTGCAATTTTTTAATAATTTTTATACTTCAGTTTACACGATAAAAACAAGACTATAAAACTTTATCTATGTTTGCGTCCAAAAATTTTTGTATTTTTAATCGCATATGTTGATTATACGCTACAATCTGAAAAGGTGTTTTATCTGCTTTCAAAAACAGTATTTTATTTTGAAATATGTAAAAAAAAAAAGGCTAATTTATCTGGAATCAAATGTAACCGGAAAATATTTCCCGCACAATGCTTTATTTTTATTTATTAGTATATTATCAGTGTTGCCAGTAGGGAGAGAAAGTGTGGCAAGTGGAGAAAAGGGGCAAATATAGGGAATAAACACGCGCGAAACGTAAATAAAAACGGCGAAAGAGCAAGCTCTCTCTCATAATGGATTCCAGGCATAGATGGAAACAAAATATAAATTTTATTGGTAGGTAAAATTATTCTATTTTATTTTGAAATATGTTAAAAAAAAGGCTAATTTATCTGGAATCAAATGTAACGGGAAAATATTTCCCGCACAATGCTTTATTTTTATTTATTAGTATTTTATATTAGTATTTTTTTAAAGTTTGTACATGATTTAGGTATAAAGTATAATACAGTAGAACCTCGTTAATTCGAAATCCAGCGGACATCAAAAATCAAATTTCGAATTGACGAATTCCCACGTAATTCGAAATTTTATGAAAAAAAAAAAAAAAAACGCCGAAAATCGATTTTCTCGGCCGCCTCTTCAAATCCGGGTGGTATTTTAGCTGTAAATTCGTACTAATACCAATTATTTCTTTATTTTCGCGGTCGATTACCGTAGCGGCCGGCCCTTTAAATTCAGATATTCGCAATAAATTCGTAAAAATGCTATATATTTACGCGTAAATCGAGATTTTGCTGCCAATTTCGGTCGCGGCCTACCCTTTAAATAAGGAAGTTGAGTGAAAAATATTTTGACTTATAAAAAATATGTTCATGTAGATCAAAAAATATCGATTCTAAATATATAAATATATTTCTATATTATTATTCTTAGAATTAGTTAAACGTTCTTGAAAAAGCATTCAATAGCAATAGACTGTATACGCTCCACGATTGGTCGAAAGAATTCTGACGTCACATGTGTCGTGACTTGTACGTACAACGGATCACTTATGGTGCATCTCTTTCTATTGCATGAGAGATGGTCGGTTTAGATGAGAGAGGTGTATAGGCCAAACGTTTATTTAAGTTTGACAAATATATGTACGTATTTGTTGTTATTATTATATGAAATGGATTTCTAAAGATACATATTCGTATAGTGCTTTATAATAATATGTTGTTTATTGCATAACTTAGAAGTTTTTATTATTATACATGTCACATAACATGTGATACACTTCGCCGCCGGCCGCCCAGAAAAGTCTTGGGCTTGACAGTGAACTGGGCTGTAAACCGTTATTTTACTTTTGGTCTTTACTTTTCTGCGCGGTGGTCCTGAATTCGCGCGGGGCAAGTCAACAAATAGCGACGACAATACCGTACCGGGCTTGAAAATCAAATATTCTAACTTAAAATATTAATATAACTATGAAATCTTAATCAATTTTCTTTTTTTTTTAATAACATCAATTCTAATAGACGGTTACCATTGGTAGAATTAATTTAACTATGAAAACAAACTTTAAAAAAAAAAAAAAATACTCGTATTTAAGTTTGAATGCGAACATTGATAAAAAAATAAAAAAAATGGACTCAACTTCCTTATTGAGATATTCGTAAAAATACGATATATTTCCGAGTAAATCGAGATTTCACGGTAATTTTCCGTTTTTTCGGCCGATTTCCGTCGCGCTGTATTTTTTCAACTCTGATATTCGAAGTAAAGTTAGTAAAAATATGATATATTTCCGCGTAAATTGAAATTTCGCGTCCGATTTCCGTAGCAGTGGGCCCTTTAAAATTCAGATATTCGAAATAAATTCGTAAAAATACGATATATCTACGCGTAAATCAAGATTTCGCGGCCGATTTCCGTCGCAGCGGGCCATTTGAAATTCAAATATTCGAAATAAATTCTTAATATACGAACCATTTACGCGTAAATCGAAATTACGCGGCCGAGTTTCGTCGGGGCCGAGTTTCGTCGTGGCTGAGTTTCGTCGCGGCCGACCCTTTAAATTCAGATATTTGGTGTAAACTCGTAAAACTACGACATATATCCGCGTAAAACGTATTTTCTCGGCCCTTCAAACTCGGATATTCGAAATAAATTTGAAAAAGTACGACATTCCAGTGTAAATCGATTCAGATTTACAAAATAATAATACTAATTAGGACGATGTATAACCACGTAAAAATACATTTTTCGGCGTTTTACCGCCACGGCTGACTTTTAGATTCAGATTTACGAAATATTATGATTTATTTTCGCAAAAATCAAATTATTTCGAATTACACGAACAAATTTTGGTGCGCGGACAAAAATAAATTTCAAATTACGAATTAACGAATTTCGAATTAAAAAAAATTTTGTATGAAAAAATTTTGTACAAAAAAATTTCTGCGGAAATTTTTTTGGCGAAAATTTCGAATTACGCGTTTTTTCGAATTATCGGGGTTCGAATTAACGGGGTTCTACTGTATAAGTATATTCTATTAATTTTTTTCACAGTGCTCAGCATGGTTTCCTGTTCTGAGGTGGCCCGAAGTTTTGAAACTTTTGTATTTAGTTTGAAGTTGTCTTCTTAAAAATGTTTGTAAATTAAATTTCACTTTATTAAGTTCAGTTAAGGTGCCCTGTGGTGGTGAGAAGAAATATTAAAAAAACAGTTAGAAGCTTGCGTTGTTAGTGAGCTGGTGCGGTTCTGCCCTCAACCCAACAACGTATAGACTGATTGATACCTGCTAACCTGACTCACCTTGCCGTAGTCCTCGCTCATGAGCTGGCCCTCGATCTCCGACAGCCACAGCTCCACGTCCTCGACGGTGCGGTTGAACTGCTGCTGCTGCGACGCCTCCTGCAGCTTGGTGCCCTTCTTCTCGGTGGCGCCCACCAGCGTCTCCCAGAGACCCAGTATCTCCGAAGTGCGGGATTCAATTTGGGCTGCAATCGGAATTATTGTTGTAATTTTAGGAAAATGGAAAAATATTATACATACAAATATATGTTAGTGTCCTAGAAACCCAATCAAATTTTATTTAATGTATTAATTTCAATTAACTATGTAATTAATCACATATAGTATATTTGCAACATGTGCCAGTGAGGAAGATACTCTCAGTATCGCCCTGGTAAAAACCTCCATTCAGAATCGCCCTGTTGCTTAAAATGGCTTTAGCCATGTTTAGTGACCAGATCTGTATAGCCAGGTACTTCCTACCTTCCTTTCCCCCATCTCCAATACCTGCAGCCTCACAACATACCCCAATTGGGGATGGCATAGTTCCACTGGCTCAAGACAGTTGGGACTGATCTGCAGTATTCATATCATATTTTTTAAAATTCAAAATTATACTAAAAATATTAGGTTAGGTTAGTATGGTGTAATACTCACGTGAGGCGTAGTGCTTCTGGTCAATGAGGTCCTGTCCGGTGGAGATGATCTCGTCGACTCGACTCTTGTTGGCCTGCAGTTCCTGTTCGAAGTTCTGGTGTTTCTGCACTTTGCCGTTCAGGTTGGTGGGATCCAGGTAAGAGTCGTCCGTGGCAAACTTCAGCTTCTCGTTGACCCATCCTATGACCAACATACGTAATCGTAATATAGTAAGCCATCAATAATATCATCAAGGCACCATATCCCAGAATGCCAAAAGAAGAAGGAGGATTCGAACTCTCGTCAAAGCGAATTGTTAGAGTATATAAACTAATTTTTAAGTAAAAAGAAGGAATTTGACCAGTGGCGGCTCGAGCACTTCTTTGATGGTGGGAACCAACATTTTTTGGTAACCGAGCAACTCAGGACAGTGGCAATTTAACACACTTTACAAAAGAGAAATAAAGTCAATAGTAAAATGGTAAAAAAAGTAGGTTATGTTAGATTAGGTTTTTCTGTTTTCATCACTTTAATTGAATTTGAATGCTTTTCAAAAATGTATTGAATTGCCACTGTCCTGAGTTTTCATGGAATCCACTTTTTACGTGCGCCTACTGTACCGTAATCTCGGTACCCGGAGAATATATTATAAAAATTTCTCTAACAAAAATGTTCATTGTCAAATCATGTCACCTAATCAGTCTAAACACAAAATAAATTTAAATATCCATTTAATTTATAAAACAGTATAGTAAAAATATCCTGCCCGAAACTACGAAACTTTCTTGAACAAAAACAAACGGTTAGGTATTTTGTTACGAGGGGATTCTACGGACTGTCCCCACGGTAGTTCACATACGAATACGCAAGCGCAGTTCTCGGATTGCCTACGATCGAGATTAAAATGCAAAGAATAAACCAAAATGCCTAAAGGAACATCTCGGATTGTCCCCAAGTGCGCGGTAGGTTCTGCGTACTGAGAAATGGAATCGCAACGACTCGCACGCTAGTGGGCTGTCCGCTCGTCCGTTGGTCGGCCTAGCTGGCAGTTGCTTGCGCTCGCCCATAGTAATCACAAACAGCTTCAAAACATGGCACGGAGCAGACGCCTGTCACGTGAAATGATCCGAAATAAATTTTTATATTTTATTTCTACATATATTAATTGGTTTTATGTTTAAAGAATTCATTAATTTTGGTATAAGAAGCACCGGCTGTTTTTTTCTAATCCCATCGTCCCCCTGTAAAGAACCGCCACTGAATTGTCTTGTTTCGTTTGGTTGTGGCGAAAATTACATCGGGGTATCGTGGTTAAACTATATAACAACATTGTGATTGTGTTGTGTGCTCCTTCGCAGAGATACAGTAGTGTGTGTTGGTCATCCCGTTTCTCTTCCTTTCATACTTTGTTCATTCCTTCACATACTATGCACAGACTCCAGCAAACACCATTTCGTTTTGTTTAAAGTATTTACAGGCCATTTACAAATACAAGCTGTAATTCGTAAGCAGTTTCAGCTGCAACATTTGGGTACAAAAATAATGCAAGTTTAAACATCACACCTTAACTTTAAGCCAAAAAATGAAAATTTTACAAAAGATCAATCAATAGGTGTTTTTGTTTTGACGAAACACCTGTTTTAATTTTTGGCATATTTTGTATGTATGAAAAATAATTTGCAGTTCTCACTAATTTGACAATTTGGGGTGGCATATTAGTGAGAGGGTACTGTACTTATATTTTTTTAAATAGTATAACAATGTTACCTTTGGTTTCGTCGCAGTCCCTCTCAAACTGCTGTAGTTTGTAGGCATCGTCGAGCAGGGCCCGCCTCTTGGAGGAGTGCTCCAATAGGGCAGATCTGCGCTCCAGCAACTGTACACAGAACATAAACATTATTAATATACTGTCAGTGCAATATTCTAATACAGGCGTCACAGACGTTTGGTTCGTTAATCCGCCTCCAGAGATGCTGCCCTCGTCACTATCGGCAAAAAGGAAAACAACTAGGCATTTCAACGAATTAATTAATTTACAATACTAAATGAATGCTAATAAAATAACTCTGATCTGGGTACCAGGACATAAAGGTATTGAAGATAACGAGTGGGCTGACGGACGAGCAAAGAAAGGGCAAGAAGCACCACTTGTGGGATCCGAGCGCCGTAAGTGTGGTATGAAATATTGAACGGTGGCTCATTTCTCAGCACTGGAAGGAATGGGAAACCAGGCAACTACTCAATATGGACATTGCACTCCGTGAGGGAACTGCTAGGACTACCAATAGGACATTGCCATCTGAGTAGACACAAGCAGCGGTTGGGAGTGGAAAACACCAATGGATTCAGAAAATATGAAGAGAAAGCAATTCACTTATGGTGCCAATGTCCCGCACTGATGGGAAGAAGACTAAGCTACCTGGGAAGACACTTTGTGGAACCAGGTGACCTAGCCAAATATTCAACGACAACCCAATTAAATTAATCAAAGGGATCAGGTTACTGTTACAGGAATGAGGTGAAATGGGAGAAAGCAGAATGGGTCCATGGCCTGAGTGCAAACGGGAACTATAAGTAAATCCATTTTTAATTAATAATAATAAATGAAACCTAAAAGTAAATATAAAAGAAATTTAGGCGTGAGTTTACCATCTCCCTCCTCTGCGCCACGTCGTCGGCGGCGTAGTGCTGTCCCTCGATCAGCTTGGTGGCGAACTCGTCCAGCGCCTTGATCTTCTCCTCCTGCGCCGCCAGTGACTTCTCAAAGTCCTCGTGCTTCTTGATGAGTGCCTCCACCGAGTCCAGAGAGTCTCCTAGGTCCTCGTTGGCCAGGAAAGCCTGGAAACAAAAGTCAAATACTACATTAACAACGTGTAACAAACAACACAGTCATTTTTTAAGCATTATTTTAGAAATATTATAAAACTGAAATTTTTGACAGGTTTTTAGGACGTAAAAAAAGAAAACAACTCATTGAAATATGTTTTAGAATACATGTAAAGTAAAGAAAAACAATTTAAAATTAAATGAAAATACTTGGTTTTAAGTCACTTTATTGATAAATTTTATTGTCTACCGGTTTCGGTACCATTTATTTAAAATGTCAAGTCACAATGTGTTTGCTTCTTTTGAAAAATTTTAAATTAATTAAAAATACTCTTTTCGGTTGTGTGTCTGTTTGTAACTCAATTCGATTTAAGTTAGAACTCGGATTTACTTTGAATTTAAGTGTCATTTACAAATGGAACTGATTGTGTGAAAAATTCAGTCAAGCGATAAAGTTGGTACCTTCGCATAGTAAAATGATTTTACAAAAAATAATTTTAATTGCCTTTTTTAAAATTGGTACACCTGTGATATTTTACAGGTCTGCGCTAGTATTGACATAAAAACAGTGCATAAAGTGCAAGACAATGCTTGCCATTTAAACGAAGCCTGATTGATGCAAAATGCGGTCATCCAAAGCAATTCGGTTCAACAACATGACCATTGGAAGATTAGTTCTGCAGACCGGGAGATAAAAACAGTACATATATGTTGTCGTTGAGGAACAGGAACATAGAAATGTACATTCTCCATGATAGCTGAGTTTTCATATCATCTACGAATCAATCTAAAGAAATGTGTAGCCATGTGCACTTCCCTTCTGACCCTTGGATGGTATGTTCCTAGAATACCCAAGAGAATGTCCTCTCTTCAAACCAAGGATATATACATATAATATTTGGGGTGGAATGATTATTCACCTCCTGCTTGGCCATCCAAGTGTCAGCCTGCTCCGTGTCCCTGTAGAAGAGCTGCAGGTCCATGCACTGCTCGTAGCGGACGCGGCGCTCCTCCCACAACGCGGCCAGTGAGGCACGTGTCTCGCCCAGCTGCTCCATGCGCGCTACCACGCTCTCAGCTGACGGATGGCCGTCCTCCTCCAGTTCGCGTCCGGCCGTCAGGCAGGCGGCCAGGGAATCACCACGGGCATCGATCTCACCCTGGAACATTAAACATTATTCATTAGTTAGATAATTAGTACCCGACTGCTTATCCAAGGATTGTGTAAACCACAGTTTTGATGGGATAGTCCTTTGTATTGAGGCATAGCAGGCTCCCTTGGATTGACTAGCAATCTATATAAGTAATGATCAACATGATTTTTTTCAATATTAGTCCATTTAGTAATATATATTAAAGGACATTTTTGCCAAGTTTTTACATGTTTTTGTGCCTTCCATTCTGTTACTTTTAGTTTCCACCAAAGATATTAGAAGAACGAGATGTGCTATGAGCAGTTCATACTGTGTGGAATTGTTTTGCCCAGTGTCGCCGGTTTTGTTCACCAATACTACTGCACACCTTCGCTTACGCTAAGGTATCCGCACTAATACATAGAACAGATTTCTGTGCGTACACGTCCCGATACCGTTCAAAGTACCCTAATTAGGTAGTACTCCGCCTACGGTCCGGCGGCCAACATAGCATATCTCGTTCTTCTAATATCTTTGGTTTCCACCAATACAGTTTTGGGATGGAAGTAACGGATTCTATATCAGAAAAGTTCAATGTGAATATTTTTCACCTAAATACCCAATCACACCTAAAATTTATTACGAAATCAAACTTTGTTCAATTGAATCTAGAGGTGGGATATGGTAAAAACGCACCACCTTTTGATCTAAGTAAATGATTAAAAGTATATACAGGTTCAATTTTCACAGAGAACTGTTGAAGTTTTCATGCAATATTATCTATTATATTAATACGTTGACATCTGCCATACACACTTGCACCATATCCTACAAACGGGAGTGCTGCCATCTATAATATTCACATAGAACTATTGAAGGTTTCATACAATATTTTAGTAGGTGAATACGGTATCGTCTGCTGTACGCACTCGCTGCATGTGCTAGCTATAAATGGCCCTGAGAAAAATAATTTCCCTCTGGGCCTGAGTCATCTTTGCGGATACTGTGTGGTGGTCTATAATTTCACAGAGAACTGTTGAAGTTTTCATACAATATTATCGTAGGTGAATTCCCTAACGTCTGCCGTAATATGTGCTAGCTACAAACACGAGTGCTGCCATCTATAATTTTCAGAGAGAACTGTTGAAGTTTTCTTACAACATTTTAGTAGGCAAATGCGCTAATCAACATACTGGTAGACAGACGGACTACTTGTGTGAGGACAAGCAGTATTTATTTATTTATTTTTTTTATAATATAATATTGATTACATTTTATGATTTTGACTGTCCAACTAGGAAGGATTGCCGTTTCAGGACAGTCAAATTTACAAGTTTCAAGTTATCCTAGACGAATACAGGATTTAAGACTAGCTAAAATAAGTACATTTTGTTTTATTTTACTTCCATTTAAATTACAGTTTTTTGTGCAAAATTTTTGAAAATACAACGTTTACTTTCCACAAGACGGCGCTACGTGCCACACAAGCAACGAAACCATTGATTTTTTACGATTGAATATCAAAATATGTATGTTAAAACGAAGATACATAGAGGCGTTCGTGATTTCAAATTACATTTTTTAGTATCATTTCGGAATCAGTCCTGCCTAGATCCAACAACCATTTTGTCACTCTTGGACCGAAGGATGACAATTCAAACAGTTTAAGCTGAGAGGGGATTTTATTATATATTTTAGGACCGAGATGAGATCTGTTGCTTGTTGAAACGGAAAGGTCATTCCTTCCTTTAGTATGAACATAATAATTGGTCAATACTTGTAATGGTTACCTTGTGCTCCTGGTGGCGCTCCAGTAGTGCTTCGGCCCCGGCCACGTCCTTGGCCAGCTCATCGGCACTGATGATGGCGCGCATATCCGCCATCCAGGACATGAGGTCGCGGAAGTCGGCCAGGAAGCGGTGCAAAAGGTACGAGGAGTCGAGTTTCTCGCGACGTTCCTACAAAGTGACAAAATAAATTATTTATATTGCAACCTTGAGTCTTCCTGATCTGGTTCTTGTACATTATTAATTAAATTGATTAATTTTTTAATCTTCGGGAACTCAACAGTTGAATTTTATCATTTGATTGCATTATACCAAAAATATAACCAATTATGGATTTGGTCCTTCGTGCTAAGAAATGAACAGAATAATATAAAACAAAAACAATAATATTTTAATGCAATAAGAGACAGGTGTACAGGAAGGATGTACAGAAAACAAATTAAATTCATAACAGAATTATATTAAGATGAGAAAATTAACTCGGGACATGTCAGAAATGGACTTTGTTTACAGTTTGTTTTGCATTGATCCACCTCGAACAGGACAGAAGAGCGTTTGGAGCGCGTAGAAACAATTGAATCTTATTCAGCACGTTCGGACATTGAATATTATTGTTAACTAATTTACACAGCAAGAATGCATCTTATAATTATAATTTACACGAGACTATTCATACTAAAATTTCTGTGGGGAATACAAATTGTAGAATAAGCCAATCATTATTAGGTTAGTTAGTTAAATATTTATGTACCTTAGCCTTGGCGATAAGCCGTTCCCAGGCGGCCTGGATTTCCTTGCGCTTGGCGTCCGTGTGGGTGGCGTGCGCCGCATGAAGCGTGCACAGACGGGCGGCCTCTGCGCCCAGTGTGCCTACGCGGTCCTCCAGAGCGGCCAGATCACGTTCCACACCCTCGTGCTTGCGCTGGGAATAGACAAACAAACATATGAGATTTGGAAAGCAAAATCGAATGGTACTAATTCATTTGTTGAAATTTATATACAGTTGGTAACAATTTCGCAAAAATAGTAGATGTGTTCAATTGCACGGAATATAGTTACAGGAAGGCTATAATAATAATAACTAAGGTTAGCATAATACTATTTTTCTGCGTGGATTCTATAATTTTTAATATAAAATTTTACATCACAATTACTGTTCAATTTTTTTTTTTACATTAGTTCCACACAGGAGGCCCTGAGGAAATTAATTTGCCTCCAGGGACTATGCCATCTTTGGGGATGCTGTGTGGAAGGTTTTTTTGAGGGAAAGGAAGGAGGGGAAGCTCTGGGAAGGACAAAATTATGAGGGATAGGTAGGAATCTAGGGATCAGTGTGTTCAGGAGTGACGGACGTATGATCTATCCTTGCCACTGTATCGTAAGGCGATGGGACAAGTGAGATCAGTTGGAGAGGTCAAAGGGGCGCATTTTGAACACACCTCACCCGATGAACCCGGACACCCCTACTAAGTCACCAAACATAGCGAACCACTTGGGGTGACCCATGGCAGAGGTGTTGGTTATCCAGTAAATGGTTCCCGCGGCGACGGAACCCAAACCCGCCATCCAAATTACTAAACTATTATGTTTATCCATGTTTGTGAAAGCCCGAATGGGTGTATAATATAAATAATGTGAAAAGTTTGCACCAGGACCATATTGGCATTGATGTTACCATTCGAAGCAATGTAAACACCGGCTTACTACTTACTCTACTACTCCTGTTTTCCAACATTCATTTGTCAGACTACTTATGTAATGTATATATTTGTGATAATACCTGCAAGGTCTGTACGCTGGCCAGATCGCGGCCATAGTCGTCTGAGCTCAGCACCACATCCTTCTCCGAGATCCAGGCCACTGTCTCGTCAGCATCCCGGTTGAAGCGCTGAATCTCCTGGGCGCCGAACAGGCGCTCCTGGCGCATCAGGGCCAGCTGGCGGAGACGCTGCCACGCCTCGTTGAGTTCCTGAACAGACAAAAAGATTGTTACAATGCAAACTTGCTCCGCAACACCTCCACGTGCTCCAGATCTTTACATATCATAATAAGTTGGTATGAGTGGTAACTAACGTCCTTCCTCTTAACGATGGTCTCCCTTTCAGGGTGTCCCTCGAGCACGAGCCTCTCGGCCAGTTCGTTGACCTCGGTGACACGGTACTCCTGCGCCGCCATGTCCTTCTGGAACTCATCGAACTTGCGCTGCAGCACTTCTACATGCTCCAAGTCCTGTCCAAACTCCTCCACGCTCACAAACATCTCCTGGAATGGTAAAACAAGTTAGATTAGGTTGGAATCATTATTATCGCTCCAGGACTTTAGTGTCACTATTTGATTTTTAACAGCAGAAATGTACTACAAAGCGAGCAGCTGGAAGTCAGTTGAATGGATGACTATACCTTGTCGTGGATCCAGAACATGACCTCGTCGCAGTGGCGCAGGAACTGCACTAGTACCAGCGCCTGCTGCAGCTTCATGCCCTTCTCTGCCAGCTTGGACAGCAGCAGCTCCCACAGGCGGTGGAGTTCCTCTGCAGACAATCAACACAAGTAATCATTACATTGAGTTGAAAAAAACGCTTCAATCGCCTAATTTGATTGACCATCAAATACTATTGTTTCTAATTCTGAATGACAATCTAGACTCGCTTAATCTTGTAAACATTATTGAGTTTCACGTACCAATGACAGAATTATTAATTCTCAATTCCACATAATACATATACATAGATCTTGACTAATTATGAAAGCATGAAAAGAACATTAACAATGATGAAGCTAAATTTAACACTTATCCCCATCAAATGGGGGATAGTCACTAACCACCGATGAATCACATATTCAACAGCGGCGTAAATAACGTGAATCGTGGAAGTAGGTAGAATAAATACTAACCGAGGCGCTTGCGGATGACATCGGAAGAGTAGTGGTTCTGGTTTATCATCTCCATGCCCGTGTTGTCCAGTACCACAATGGCGTTGCTGTGAGCAGCCACCTCCGCCTCGAAGGCCTGATGCTTCTGGATCTTGGCCTGGAAACAGACAAATACTTATTACATCATTAACCTTTGGAACGCTGAGCTCCCGCGACCTAATACTTCCCTGTTGTGCCGAGGGTGAAAATCCCACCAACAGAATGTATTAATGTCAGATTACCTTATGGAAACGCCTCCAATGTAAACACGTATCCAATGGGTTACTTTTGGAGAAGTTAATGTATCGTAAATGGTTGTTTTCAACGCTTTTAGTTAAGCGGGGCTTAAGCACGCCAACGCTGAACCAACACTTAAGAATCTAATAAGACGGTGCGAGTAGAATGGTGCATGGTTACCTGAAGGTTGGTAGGATCTTTGTAGCTCTCGTCGGAAGCGGCCTGCAGCTTCTCGTGGACCCAGGATTCGAGCTCGTCGGCGTCGCGCTTGAAGTACTGGAACCTCCTGGAGTCTTCGAGTCGCTCCCTCTTGGCGCGCGCTTCCGTCTTGAAATCATCGTACCGGGCCAACACCTGGGAACAAAAAAAGATAAATCAATAAATAAATTAATATAATAATAAATACTTTTAACCTCTCGAGCGATAAGTAGGTGATTTTATGAATTAAAATTAATAATACTTCAAATGTTTTTTTTTTTTAAAACCTAAAAATATATAAGATAAACGGTGAAATGGTGGATTCATTAGCTTTAAACCGCAGTAAGCAGTCTATGTTTCCGCATTAATATTTGGAGGTATGATATTAAATTAAACTGAATGGTCGAATCGAAAACCGAACTCCTGGAAATCTCCATCTCTCGAGTAGATGAGAAGCAAAGCTAGCAGATCACAATGGAGTAGTGATACCTCTGATGTACGGTAGCGAGGCGAGGAACTGGCAGAGAAAGAATGAAAGTAGACCGAATTCTGTACGTAATAATATAAGATTAGGAATGGGACGCTTAGCTTGGGCATGTAAAGCAGATGAACGAAGAAAGAAGAGTGTAGAAGAAGTTGGGGATGTCCGAGGAAGATACAGCATGATCAAGTAAATCAAATACTTGAGTGTCAAATGCACCGATTTTCATACATCTGTTTCAAAGCATTTTTCGATCAAACAATGGATATAATTCAAAGCTCCATAGCTTATAATGGATATTAAATAGAAAACTAAAAATAGTTGTATTAACCTAGAAACTTCAGACAGAAGAAGAAGCAGTACTAAATTTCATTTTTTGCTATTTAATATTTCAAAAACAAACTAACAGATTTCTCGTTTATAGATCACATCAAGGGCGCTGTAAATGTACATATAACATCAAGAGTATAATAAAACAACACTCGATATTAACCTGTAGGGGCCGACAAGACACTTCAATAAAGCCAAGACAATGTGACCGTTTTATTTTAATTAACTAACCCTAGTAGAGGTAATATCTGAAGATAAAATGAATGTACTGCAATTGCAGTGCTTCGTAACGTGCATGGGCACGATTCTTCTACACTGCAAATGCAGGGGTCCAGCCCCTAGGGGTTAGTATTAAAACATAGGTATTTAGATATTAGAATAAAAAAAATTTATGTAGGATATTTTATTTCCCATATATAAACAAAATTAGATGAAAAAATATGTTACTTATCTCATAACAGAACTAAGTATTATTAATCTATTGGAATTTGTTCAAACGCCCATTTTACAATTTCCAAATAAAACCAAGGTTTGTAAGCTGTGAACAAATTTGTTCTGGAGATATCAGTAGATAATCAACAAGCGGAATCAATGATAAACATTTAAAATTAATATTAATGATGTCACGAATCGAAATAGGAAAATGCTTTATCTCAGGAACAAACAAAGATAAAATAAGAAGTTACCTCATACTAATGATAAGCCTTACAAGTTAGAATGTATTTTGCAGGAGAATGATCTACATACATACTTTCATTATTTTTTCATTGGCTTACAAAAAAATCAGATTATGGAAATGCTACAATTTTACAAGGTTTTCAGCTCGTTAATTTTGTGAATCCTTGCTTAAATTTAAGTGTACTAATTCGGCCGCTTAGTCCTTGCTAGACTTGGCACCAGTTCCACAGTAGTGCCACATGTCAAATTTGACGAATATGTAAATAATATTTTTGAATTTAAGTAGGCTAATTTCGCTGCCTAATCCTTACTTGGCTTGGAAGCAGTTCTTTTTATAGATGCTGCGGCGATAGTAACTACACGAGTCAAATTTGACATTTACGTACATAATTGCACAGTTTTGTCTCAAATTGCCAAAATTTTAGTGAATTGCCTACTTTTATGAATATGGATAATTCATCGAGCGATGAGGGATATCGATGAACGATGATATTGTATAATTATAGTCTGGTAAGTATAAAAGCGATCTTAAAAGATACAATGTGAAAACAGTTTGTTTTCAACGGTTCATTCATCATAATTAGGTTCCTTGCATGATGCACTGTGCTGATTGGTGTGGGGACTTCAAATCAAAAATCAACCCTTTAATTAAACCCGTGTAAAAATAAATATTGTGATGACAGTTTGGTTTTGCAAAGAAACACATTCCTCTATTAAAATAATAGACGATACGTTTAATTTTTGTTTTATCTATGCTTACGACCCATAAACGGATTTTGTGCTAAGCTCAACATTACAACCAAGCGGGGAATAATGAACAACCAATATACCGGTCCTACGGTAAATGAATAAATGTTTTAGTAAGACGAGTCAATACCTGTCTATTGACAGATAAAAAACCGAAAAAAAAAAACTTTTACGGTGGTTCCAAGGTCAATAAAAATCGTTTTAATGCTTCATAAATTTTCATTTTGCAGTAAAATTGCAACCATTTGAAAAAACGATAAAAAAAATTCTCTTAAAAATCTTTCCTAAACTGAATAAAAAATCATGCAAGTGGCTCATGATGAATTGGAAGCATCCTACTTCACCCACAACTTAACTCTCACACTTTACAAATACACAAATAATTGTTTTAATATTTGGAAATATGTTCAATTAATTTTAAAGTGTTTCTTTAATGTGATTGAATTTCATGAATTGCTTTGCAACACCATAAAACTAGTAGTTTAATTATTTGTGTAGCTTTGCTTTGCCATTCACAAGGTCCACAAATTTCAAATACTTAACTAATACACAACAGAACATTATTTATAATTCAATGTTGTTCTGTTGCCTTCCTTATAAACATGTTTGAAATTTTACACTTTTCAAAACAACCGTTTACAATACATAAATAGTTGTGTAAAATTGAAATCACGTTTATTAGTAATAGTTTGGCTGTATGTATTTAAAAACGATCTCACAAAAATACTGTGAATAAGTTTTGTTACGGTCTTACAAATCTACATGTTTAGAGAGAGTTGATTATACAATATTAAAACATGTGGTCAACATATTTCCCTACTTGGCCATACATGAGACATGGAGACAAATATACTTTAGTATCATTATATTATTTATGGAATGTTTCATATCACATTCTTCAGCTGCTATTTTTAAGGCCCGGTTGTTTCGCACAAATTCAAGTGTGACAAAGTTATCAAATGGCTATTCAGTGCCATTTTGTTTTTTTGACAGTTGATAGGTTCCCATTAAATGTCGATTCTAATTCCGTTTCAGCTTTTGAACAGATTGTGATTTGAAAGAAAGCTGAAACGCACCTAGAATAGACATTTAACAGGGACCTTTCAAATGTCAAAAAAAAACAAAATGGTGTTGAATGGCCATTTGATGTTACATTTGAATTTATGCGAAACAACTGGGCCTAAGATCCAACGATTCAGTGAAGTATATACATATATTCATTCAGGTCAAATATAAATAGAAATCACCTTCTTTTTGGCAAACGACCCATTTAATTTGTTTACAAAATATCCATTTACTTGAATACAGACAGGATCATGATAATTATACTTGAAAGATAAAGATATATGTAACTCTCAGAATATACATAATAGAAACAAAAGGAGATATGGCATGGAAGCGTGACAACTGTAGCCGACTGGAGCCAATGAAATTTATGCTTTTGGTGTGGAAATAGATACAGAGGCAAGGCGCCGCTGTGCGTAGATGCAATTTGCAGAAGTGTGATTGAATAAAGTTGGTGACACTTTTGTACACAATTTCATACTAATAATGGTCCATGGTTCATCTCCCTTGTTTCTATTACCCTATGTCTCAGAATGTCACCGTTCAACAATTTTTGCAGCTAAAGATTCATGCTTTATATAATTCATATAAGAGTTGCCCTATCTTTACACTGTACAGAAAAGGGCACTCTTGTGAAGTGCCACATAAAAAAATAAAAAAGTTTACGTTTAGTATCGTATTGATAGGTGGGTCAAATCCCAGCACTGCAAAGAATGGGAGAGGGCACCTGGAATGAGACAATCCAAAGTACTCATAAAAGGACCAGACCCTAGACGAACCAATAAACTACGCCGAGGGAACTGGTAGGAATACTAACAGGACACTGCCATCTCAGGAGACACACGCAGATATTGGGAGTGGAAAACACCAATAGATGCAGGAAATGTGAAGAGGATGAAGAGACTCCAATTCACCTATGGTGCCAATGTCCTGCCCTGGTGGGAACTAGGCTCAGATACCTGGGGAGACATACAGTAGAACCAGAAGACATAGCCACATACCCAATGACAACCCTGGTGAACTTTATTAAAGGGACTGGGTTGTTGTTAAAGGATTGAGGTAAAATGGGAGATAGCACAATGGGCCTATGGCCTAAGTGCTCACGGGAACTACGTGTAAACCGTCTCCGCCCTTTAAAAAAAAAATAGGCTCGTTTCTTTTTCCTTCACTTTTCTTCAATTTTCTGTTTTGTCAAGGACTCACAATTGACAATTGATTTAGTAATTCATAATATTAGTACCTGTTCACGCCTCTCCTGGATGTCCTCGGCCGTCTCCAGAATCTTCACCTCCTTTGGCGGGGGAATCTGCTCCATGGTGATTCCTTGGATCAACCACACAAACAATAATAACAAACAGTCGGCTTCTAGACTCCTCTAAGCCTGGGTGCTGTCGTTGCCCGTGGTGTCGTTAGGTCGATCTGAAACCAGATATAGAAAGGGGATTGTATTACCAATACATATTGTATTACATACTAATTGTTACAACATACATACATACACACAATATTATCTGTCTCAGTTAAGTGCATTTTACTTATAAGCTTATAGTACATGTTCGTTTGTTCAAAAACTTAAATTTTCCAAAGTTCTTCACTGATTGCTTTGAAATTTTTACACAACATTGGATTCGAATGTTTTTATATAGATGTCACCTGTGACAGGTAAAAACATGCTTTTTAAAAAACAGCGTCATTTGTTGGATGTAAAATCATAGACATACTGAGCAACAGCAACGTGTAGCGGGGTACAGCTAGTTTCAAATAAATTTTAACATGTATATAGCTAGACTGCAAGCAGAAGAAGATGCACAGATGCTTGTCTCTTGCGAGGTGCAGAAGGGAGGAATTTATTCGTAGTTCTCTGGAGGCTTGTCATTTGGCAAATGACTCTAGGGAACAGTATTATGTTTTTCATTGAATGGTAGGTCGTAGAGGCTTGCATATGAGATATACATTTATTGGATACAGCAGTTGCACGGATAACGTAAGGTTCCCAGTTTAAAAGTTATGGCAATTTTTTAAATTTTATTTATCTGCGAATAAAACACATCATCAATTTACCTAGTAAGCTATAGAAAAATAAAGCATCAGTCAAACTAGTGTCAAACCTTGATGCATAAGTATGGAACATTTTTCGGATTTAGTTTCATTGTATAATGCGGAAAATTAGAATAAAAAATGTTATTAGGGTAGGATCGGTAACCATTTCAAAATTTAAGACAGAGCTGCACAAAGAAAAATGATATACTTTTTATATTAGATTTAGCCCATTTGCGCAGAAAAATCTGCATACATCGGCAGCCGGTATGAAGTGGAAATTTCAACTTTATTTCTCCAACGCAAAGAGTGCGCAGGTTCCCTCAAACTCCAAGGTATTTTAAGAACACCAAGAACTTTTGCTTTAACTTCTTGATCGTTTTGCACTAAAATTTCGCAGTGCACCAGCTTATTCTGTTTTTTTATAATGCACTTGTTTTTGGCAAAATTATGTTTTTTTTAAATTGTACCTTATCAGATAATGTGTTTATATATAAAGTGGGGAAAAAGTAATGTCATAATCTTAATTGGCTGCCATTTTCTCAGATATGAACAAAATTGGGCTTTGTTTTCGGAAAAAGTTTAATTGAAGGTGTAAAATAGATGACATTAAGTTAAAAAAATGATATCAGTCAAATGACCACCTCCTAAAAAATTATGGCACATTCACATTATGACTTTTGCCCAACCATGTATTTATTAAAAAGTATATAATCTTCTGTAAATAGTTTCCCAAAAATAGCTACTTATATTTAGAGAAATGATTTTTGGAAAATATCCTTAAAGGATATTATTTTAAAAATGATTTTTTTATTTTATTTAATAAGCGTGGAAAATACTCTCAGTATCGTACTGGTGTAAGACCATCATTCAGAATTGAAACGTTGCTTGAAATGGATTTAGCCATGTTTGGTGACTAGATCTGAATAGCCAGGTACACCCACACCTTCCTCTCTCCATCTCCTCCCCCTCCCCACTACCTTCAGCCTCACAACATCCCCCAATTAGGGATGCCATAATTTCACTGGCTCCAGACGTTTAGGAGCAGTTGGGACTCTTGTGCAGTATTCACATTTTTAAAAGCCTTAATAGAAATCTTGTATATTGAAAAAAAGTTTGCATAAACATTTGAAATTTTAAAAATTATTGTTTATTAAAATATGGAAAAAAAATTGAATTGGTAGAATTTCATGTTATTTGTACTGATTAAATATAATCAATATTGAATAGAACAGATAGTCAGTCAGTTCTGCCACACCCATTTGGATTAAAGAGAAGCAACCAATCTAATACACACACACACATTCATTACATACATGTAGTTGTGCATACAGACTACAAAAATACATTCACTTGATGGTGATGAGTCATAGTTTTATGTCAGACATAAAATGGGTCATGGAGTTTAATCAATTAAGATCGAAATGATCTAACTTCCTGGCTTTTTAACATAGATGGTAAATGCACTAATGTGTTAACACACTAATTGTTTTTGATTTTTTTTTTCATTTTAATTTATTTATCTTTGGAAAACCAACAGTTGGATTTTATCATTTTTAGATTATACCAAAAAAAAAATCCAATTATAGATTTTGCCTTCAAGTGAAAATAACAGAATTATACAGGGTGTCCGGGGGTAGAGTCCACAAACTTTGTGTAAGACAAACGAGAAGTAAAAAGATAAATAACTTTTTTACTAAGTTCCATTGTGTTTTTTTTCATAAAAAAATATTTATATAATAATTTTCCATACAAAAAATTCAACCTTTTAACCATAAAAGTAATTTAAAATGTTGGAATATCAAAAAAAAAATCTTTTTTCGAAATATCAATGTTACAAAAATATTTTTCCATAGAAGAATATTTACTTTTCAATATTCAAATTTTTTACCCAAAAAACTACATTAAAACGTTGCAATTTACAAAAACTTATTCATCTTTTTTACTTGTACTATCATATAGAATCACCCCACAAAGTTAGCGCACTTCACCCCTGTACATCCTGTAGGTAGAGGTGTACATAAATCAAATTCATAACATTTTAACAGCACTTTTTTTGTTTTGTTTTTTCATGTATCTTTTTTTTTCTTCTATATTTGTACTAGGACTATCGAACTATCCAGTACGTAAATGGCACTTGTGCCGTTAATTCTAAATAAACAGCAGAAAAGAAACTTGTGACCATGACATGTCAGAAAAAGAGTAGTTTATGGACTGTTTGTATTTATTCAGCTCTACCAAAATATATACATCTATTTATATAAAAATGAATGTTTCTTTCTTGTACCATTCATCCGATTTCAATGAAAATTTCAAAGTTAGTTTTACTATCAAAAGTGTTTAGAGAGTGATTTAAAGGGTAGAAGAAGTCAGGGACGCTCGAGAAAGACTTAACGCATTATCTCCACACTGGAATATACGGAGGAAGATACGGAGATGAATTAAAGTCGACATGTAGTTTTTTTAACATTAACAATGTGGATTTCATCAGAAAGACATGAATCAAATAATTGTTTGTGGTAAAATGAGACGTGATGAGCAAACAAAGAGGTGTAAGGAGAATGTATGACTTGGAAGTGAATGGTTGAAGAGGTCGAGGACGCCCGAGGAAGTGAAACAAATACTAAAAATTGCATTACAAAAATATTATTTTCACAAAATGCACCCGGGTGTCAGGTACTCTAGAAGTCACAACCTCAAAACTTTATCCCAAACCGTTTATAAGTCCCGGAGCAACGCCAGGAACACGTCACCTACTTACTATATAACGGAAGAGCATCTTATTTAGCAACTATGTATTGTTAACTAATTTATACTGCAATAATATATCTATATGATGCCTTTGAATACTCAATGAATTGATTTCGTTGGCTAAAGAAGAAGAAGCGCAACATGGCGTAATAACCCTAAAATGAATCATGATAATATTATTATCCATTCATATTATGTTACATTCTCCACATTACACAGCCCCACAGATTGAATATATTATGCACGCACACACACACTAGTAATATAAACGTATGATAGTGTTGGTAGTTAGTTAGACTGAGATTGGCTGGCTCTGACCTATGTGGAATGATGTCATTTCTCACCAAATTATGTGGCCTATCTCATTCGGGGGTCACAGATTGACTTACCTATCTTAGAGGCAGCCAAAAGCACTACTAAATTATGTTAAAAAAAATAAAATAAATAAAAGTAAATAATTATTTTTTTTTATTAATTTTTAAAAACCTACAGCAAAGACGCCCCCAACTACATTGATAAATTTTGTGGAAATATATATTTTTTTAAATAATTTTAAAGACTAATGTCTTGACCGCTATTATCATATTTACGTCTTTTGACGTTCTAATGTTCCGAGTGGTTAAAACCATTTTATTTTATATTATTATTGAATGAGCATGAAGTATTCTGCTGATGCGCTCATATCTTATTTCACAATAAATAATTGAGTTTCTTTAGTTTAAAATAAGTTAAGGGCTCATATACCCCCCCCCCCCCCCCCTGCACACACTGAAAACTGAGTAAATTTGAAAAATTATTACATGGGTTACATGAAAAAAATAAAATATTTTTGATTTCACATTTTTAACTAACTTTCGGGCGGGAAAGGTAGTTCTACCCGTTCGGTCGATTGAGGCTTAACGCCGGGAAGGGTAGTTCTACCTTTTGGGCCGGCCTCCTTTCAATCGCAGAAAAGACGGAATTATTCAATGTTTTTATATTAATATTTTATACCAATGTCTAGTAAGGATAGTATATTATTTGTTATTGTAATAATTCAATTACTGGAATGAGGGTTTTTATGACCGTGAAACCCGATTCGAATCTCTATCTCTGTTCCGCCCCACTCAACTCCATTGTGCAAGCGAGCGAGAGATGCCGGGCGTATTTAAAGAAAGCAAATATGGGAAAATACCGATTGGAGAACGTAAATAAACATATCAAACATATATTGATCGCATTGAAAATATTCAGAACAAATTTATGAAACACCTATCGTATCGTTTTAGTGACCATCGATTTGTCCCTGTCACATTATATAAACGTAGAAAAATCTCTGATGCATTATTCTTGCACAAAATCGTGAACTGCCTAGTTGATTCATCATATCTGTTAGAAAGGATTGCATTTCGTTGCCCCAAGCAAAACACCAGATCGAACGATTTATTTAGAATACCACATTGTAAATCCAAATACGCGCAAAACTCTGTAATAGTACGTATCTGTGAAACTCACAATGCCTTATGAGATGTAGACATTTTCAACCATAACTTAATATCATATAAAATTCAGCTTAATAAATTAAAATACTTTTATTTTATTCGATTTTTTTGTTGTGAAAAGTACATTATTATCACCCGTAGTGAATAGTATAGCTATGCGAAAAGTTGTATTTTTTCTTTTTGTTTTTAATTTTATGTATTTCTTTATTATGTTTATTTTTTGCCATTTAATATGTTGTGTAGGTAAAAAATACTAAATCTACATTTAATTTAATGGAACTTAATTGGTCTAGAACATATGAATGTTTATTGTTATAATTTTTTACTGTACGACTTTTTGCTTCCTAAATAAAAAGAAATAAATATTACAAGGTTAATTGAGTTGCATTTCAAATGATATTCGTTTGGTACTTTTATAGCTTGGGTATGCTTAGTTACTATGCAGAAATTTTTATTAAAATATTTTAATTATTTTCGAAGATATAGCGATTTAAAACAGATGAAAGAATTTCGTCCGGAGACAACGTAGCGCCAGTGCAAAAAATACCCGCCAGAAATGTGTTAACATTATTTTGTTATATCGGAACATCACCAAAAAATATAACTAGTAATTATAACTATAATGGATTTCGATATGATTTTCACTGTCGTTTAAAGATTTTTTCTGGAAGGTAAGTATATATAATACATGCATATTATATTTGTGGAAAGTAGAGAAAAGTCAATGTTTTGCAATCAAGTCGTAAAAAAATATTTTCGGTCGCTTACATTGCTACACTACGCTGGCTAAACCTTATGAAATACATAAAAATAATGTAGTACAGAATTGTACATCATAAAAAGGCCTAAATAAAAGTCTGCGATGGTATATCTCCTAAGGAAAGCCCCAGCAACGCCGGGTACACATCATCTAGTTAAATAAATCAAATCTGAAAAAGGTTTGATTTGAAAGTTAAAAACATTTTTACATTGCTGATACTAGGCTTATTAAAAAACCGAAAACACTGTGAACCAGCCTATCGCATATTCCGATAATAATATGTTAAAACTTTTAATGTATTATTTGTGCAATATTGTTGTTATCAGCTATATACAACTTCAGAATGATTGGTTACGATTAACTTCAAGTAATATGATAATAAAACCACAATCGAAGTGAAGAAACTCATATCAGATAAAAGATTTGAAAAATCGAATTTTTTATAGAAATAAGGCACAATTAGAGTTTGTTAACGAGGAAACAAGTTTTTTTTTTTTAAATTTTTCACATACATAATATTACAATGTTTCTATTAAAATTGATTATGTATTACTTTAAACCCATAAACCATTATTTTATACAGATATTTGTGTAGAAAAATGGTTTTCGTTGACCTGATTTGAATGAAATTTCCGACTTTAACGTATCTATTTACTCAATTCAATCGTTAGGGATATATATATTTAAAATAAATTAAAAATGACATGTTTTTAACTGCCTGACAGAAGTTAGTGTGCGCATCCTTTTTATGTCAAATGATGTAATGCACCAAAATATGTATGGCGGCCGTCCTGTCATCGGCAATGATTCTGACCCTATATTTACTCCCAAATCACTCGCACGCCGGTATATCGGCCGCTTTCAGTAAAATAAGACCAAACGAACCTATTTCGAGAGATAAAAATACCCCGATATCACTTAAATAACTTGGGAACAGTGGGGTGTGGCATTGTAAATTAAATAAAGGAGATGGGCCGTGGCAGCCGAACATATTTAGCAAAAACGATCAAAAATACTAGCCATTCTAGGGGAAAATTGGTAACAATATATCATTTCACTTACACTAATCACAATTATCGCAGTATTATTTTATCAGCGACGATATCCGTGCAGTTTTTTTAACGATATTTCAGATAGAATACTGAACGACGGCTTCCATCACAATTTGTCTCACTCACTCTAAAAATCATTGCACTTTTCCAGTGGCGCCAGGCTGAAAAAACGAAAATCGATTTGCCAGATGTAAAAAAATCGGTAGGTCCCTAAAATTTGTGAAGGTTTAGGTAGTTATGCAGAAAAAAAAATTCCATCCCGAATCCAGAAAATGACAGTTTGACATTCAGGAAAAACGGCATTACACATTTTAAGTAGTTTTTTAAGTGTTGTTGAAAGTTTGTGTTTCTTCCAGGTTATTTGATTTATTGTTTGAAATTTATGAAATTTTTTTATTGTTTGAAAATTGCAGCATTTATAGTATTTTACATATCTACAATAAAGGAAAACTAAGTAAAATTTCCATACTCCGTTTACTTCCAAACACGTCTAAATTGTTTAAATAATAATTCGTTTCAACTTTATCAAGTAGTATTAGAAGAAAAAAATTATTATTTATGTTAGGGGAGATGAAAAACTCAAAGGAAATTAAGTTTGAGTTTTTTAAATAAACTTTCCGTATTTCCGCAAACGTGACATCATACTAACAAGATCAAATATAACGTTAAAACAGGGAAAATCTTGAACTTGTATTTTAAAAAGATTAAAAAATTTAATTTTTGTGTTTATGTTATTTCACCTCTTCCAAAGCAAATAGTTGTTTCTTGCAGTAATTAAGTTGAAAAAAAGCTTTAATTAAATAATTTGTGGGAGTAATTGTTAAGGGTAAGCTTAGTACGGATATTTTACCAAAAACTTTTCCATGCTAAGTTAGATTGCTAAAAGAACAAGAAGTTCGAATATTAACCTTTTAAATTTCCTCAGAATTTGATAATATCATATGCTTTTAGGAAATACTTTTAATTTCACAACACCGCTTGATGTTGATGTGAAATATTTCAGATAAAATTAATAATAAAAATAAATAGTACAAAAACCGTACATAACCTTGAATTTTTTATGCAATGTGCGTGCACACTTTTTGTTATGACAACACCAAAAGAAGTTACATTTTGCAAAAACAAAATGGTCGGTCGACTAATGTCATTTTAGTGAATAAAAGTGGCCTTATTTGGGGGCGTATTATTGTGTAAAAGTTTGCTTTCTGAATATCTGAATTAGTTTCCATCCGTATTCCATCGCGGAATACAAATGTAAAAAGTTTTCTCGTATTTATCCATTTCGTTTTATTTAATTCGCAGTGTTATTGAAGCATTTTGACACGAATATTTTTATTGTGTATCAATATTTGAAGCATAAATAAACCAATTTGAAGTGTGAAAAAAGTGGTAACGTAAGAAACGAGTGCGAAGTCTATACATACGCTCAGATTGTGAAATTACATGTAAAGGTCTCTCTTTTGAAATAGCGCTGTCACGCTAGTGGTTATTTGCATTGTCACAATAAATAATTGAAATAATTATATTTTCGGCTGTCATTTCCGCTTTGTTGTGTAGGTAAAACTCGTCAATATTCATCATTCGACGATTTAACTTTTTTAGCAATCCCATCTTGCAGATTGGACGTGAACTACAGTAGATGATACAAATAAAGGTAAATATTTACCTACGACTACCGTTTGAGAAAATATTCCGTACGAGACACTATTTTGACATACCGAGTTCTCGCATACTTCGCGTTTGTTATTACGTAGTGTAGGGCACTGCCAACATAACAATTAAAAAACACAATCGGATAGTTGTTAAAATTTATATGGCAAAACGGTTTTTTATATCATAGACAATGAAAAACATTTTTTTTAAATGATGTGTTAAGTTATTTATACAAAAAAATATTGTAAATAAAAAATTATTTATTAAAATTAACGTATTAAGGAAAGGTTTTTTTGGTAAAGGTTACGAATTCCGCTTCACGGTAAATATGGAATGATTACTTTGAATTAATACTTGAATTTAGTTATATTATTAAATTATTACTAAAAGTTACTATAAATGTTGGGAAACCTTTAATAACGCCTGCTCGCGTCCCCTTTAGAGTTATATCCCAGTTTTCAAGTAGTTTGTGGGCTACGCTAGGTTTGTATAGACTGGTTTGTGATTTAATTCTAATACCTATTTTCCATGTTATTTCCTGTTACAAAAAAATGCCCCTTTAATAACGCCTGCTCGCGTCCCCTTTAGAGTTGTATCCCAGTTTTCAAGTAGTTTGTGGGCTACGCTAGGTTTGAATAGACTGGTTTGTGATTTAATTCTACCTAATCCAACCTAACCTAACCTAACCTATCCTATAATAATCCAACCTAAACTATCCTATAATAACCCAACCTAATCCAACCTAACCTATCCTATAATAATCCAACCTAAACTATCCTATAATAACCCAACCTAACCTAACCTAACCTATCCTAATCTAACATATATATTAATCCAACCTAACCTAACCTAACCTATCCTAATCTAACATATATATTAATCCAACCTAACCTAACCTAACCTATCCTAATCTAACCTATAATAATCCAACCTAACCTAACCTAATCTATCCTAATCTAACATATAATAATCCAACATAACCTAATCTAACCTGTAATAACCTATAATAACCCAACCTTACCTAAAATGAAAACGTTTTATTTTAAAAAAATCGTAGTAAACCTTTAAATATTAAGAAACTAAATTCATCTGATGTTTGGTATCAAAGTTGATCGCCTAACAATTAACGGGTGCGTGTCTAGCAATCTCGAAAAATTGTCTATTATGCCGATTATGCCTTTCATGTTTCCTACACTGCCACTACACAAACAAACGCGAAGTATGCGAGAACTCGGTGTGTCAAAATAGTGTCTCGTACGGAATATTTTCTCAAACGGTAGTCGTAGGTAAATAATTACCCAAATAAATACCAAATCATTAAAATTTTCAATAGATTGCTTTTATAGTCCTACTCCGCGCCACTAGGAGCGTTGCTCAATTTGTTTTGAATATTTGTGTTGAGAGTTTCGTGTATTGTCATTTTTTAGTGCAAAATTACAGTGACCGTGAGATCTCGTACCATTATTAGTTGAATACAATGCAATCTACTTCGGAAGGATACTTCGATGTGGTCGGCCTTGCCAAAGAGCTAAGGAGCGAGAAGTTGTTTGTGCAATCGGAGTTACAATCTCTGAGGCAACTGAATGAACGCCTGGAGAGGAGTGCCTTAGAGCTGGCGCAAGCGACATGGACCAGTACCCAGCAAAGGTCCAACCTCAAGCAGATCTTCGCTCAAGGAGACTTCAGCTCATCTTCCTGCTGTCAGAGGACGGACTATGTGCTGGCTCCAGTCTTTGTGGATGCCCACAAAGTGCTGAGATATCAGGTAAATATATAATATATTTAAAAAAAATACAAACATTCCCAGGGTATGAATAACCTGACAATATTTGAAAATTTCCTATTACCATCATTCAAAGAAAAAGTCGTTGCTTGTGCGATGATGGATGATTGGGTCAGCCGAGGAATTGAATCAACGATGCCTGGGTTGGAACCTGACGTATTTTTCAACTAACCCACCGAACGGTCTAAAATATAGCTACAATAGACTTACAGCTCTTGCTACACAGCAGTGGTGGTTCGTGGGGTTGAAAAGCGGGGAGGCACAAACAAATAAACAATTGGAGGAAGCGTTGAACGCTCGACCATGTCAGCTACCATTCTTTTCGATTCCATGCCATTTCCCCACCCCCCCTTTAGCGGCTCATTGATGCGGGTCCTACGTCTGCCTCACTAGTGTATTTTGTATTATACTGCGATATGTTGCTCGGTGATCGGAAACCCATGTATGGCCGGCCGGAATTACACAATATTATAAAGACAACCAGTCCTAGTGAAAAAAAAACTTATATTTAAATAATTTTCTTTGTAATTTTGGAATGCATATTGCTTCCATATTATTTATGTCATAAAAAAGCATTAGGACTTTTAAAAATAGGTAATTTTAATGAAAATTTCATTTAAATTTGCCTTGTGGTTTTCCTGGAGTTTGGGGTTTTAGCATAAACATGCAACTACATAAATGAATGAGTTGTGATTATCAACTTGAAAATTATATATAAGATTAAATTTACTGGACACATTGCTCATATTAAGAGATAGATGATATTACTCATTATTATGACGAGCGTGCTATGGTATGTGTTTCATGTTAATAATAAATGTATTCTACTTAAGTTACAGAAAATAATATTTAAATAATCAAGTAAAAAATACTTGTACGCAAGTAAGAAAAACTCTCGGCAGCAACTCTCGCGTACTACTGTTTCATATAGTCTTCAATTTCAAATAATATTCCTCTCGAGAAGTCACAAATTTAACGTCTATAAAACACATCAATGCTAACTGATACTGAAAGTGTGTTCCACTCTGCCACTAGGCACAGAGTTATGCCTTTGTTTCTACCTCCACACTGGTGATGGTAGCGGACCACTGCTTCTGCTTCCACAAACGCGGAAGTTCTGCATACTTTTCACTTCTGCAAAATTATAACAGAAGTATAATAGATTTTTTTTAGGATGAGTTCCTTAGCAACAGTGACTGGGCATGAGGGAATGTTGGCAGGGAACGGGCCACGTGGCAACCAGCGCGTGCCATCGCCTTGCATGATTGGTTTTGTTTTTAATTTGTAATTAAGTAACGACCCTAAGTGTATATCGTTTTGCGCGTTTATTTCTCGCTTGCCACAAATTAAAGGGTGAAAAAGCGGCAAAATTACTTTTTTTAAATATAACTTACCAATTAGAACAGAAATCTTCGAGTGAGGTGGGTTACTTTCTTGTTTGTGATTATGATTATGTTATTGCAATAAACGCCCGGGTTGAGAGCAATAACACACTTCGTCCAATGAGTGTTTAAAACTTTCCATTCTACCTGTCTTTGTTGAATTTCTAATATCAATTACATAATATCCGCATCCACATAGTAAAAAAAAAATCCACTTTTGCTTCTTGCTTCCTTGTCATATCACCCTTTGTTCTATTGTCTATTGTTAGTACATTACTCCTGTATAGAGGAGACGTCCCAAGTTCGAGTCAGGAACAACTTTTGGCGCACCTAGTGGGGTAAAACCGACCCTTGCATAGCAAGCGTGGTAAAATGTGACGATACTCCATTCGGCCAGCCTTGTGACTTGCTGGTTCTTTCCGCCCGGCTGTCAAAACTCTGTGCGGTATATTTGCTTCTATTGTCACTAAAATTTGCAATGGAGCTATTCTAAATGATGATGAATTTTTAATTTGTAATATATTTCTTTGTGTATATTTTAATAATAATACAGGGTTTTCCAATAAGAGGTGTTATTTTGAATAGCCCGCTATTTCGGTAGATGTTACTTTTGAAGCTGTCATTTTTTGACATTTGACAAGTAGAAACTACGCCATTAATAAAAATGGAACGATACACGCTTCAACAACGCATTGAAATTATTAAAATTCACTTGAGTGAATCAAATGCAAATCATCTTGAGTGATGAGGCCCATTTCCACCTCGATGGCTTCGTCAACAAGCAAAATCGTCGCATCTGGGGCTCGGAAAACCCAAGAGTTATTGTTGAAAAGCCTCTCTATCCTCAATGTGTGACTGTTTGGTGCGGTTTATGGTCCGGCGGAGTCATTGTACCATACTTTTTCGAAAATGAGGCTGGAGCAACAGTTACGGTGAATGGATCGCTATCGAGAGATGATTAATGGTTTTTTATGGCCGGAATTGGATGGTATTGATCTGGATAACGTTTACTTTCAACAAGACGGCGCTACGTGCCACACAAGCAACGAAACCATTCATCTTTTACGATTGAATATCAAAATAACACCTCTTATTGGAAAACCCTGTATTTCGGTCCTACCTAATTGGGATTTGGCTTAGTTAGCGCAGTTGACTCCAGTCCCTGAGGAGGAAGGTTCAGTCCTCGGTCAAACCAAAATAACACCTCTTATTGGAAAACCCTGTGTTTCGGTCCTACCTAATTGGGATTTGGCTTAGTTAGCGCAGTTGACTCCAGTCCCTGAGGAGGAAGGTTCAGTCCTCGGTCAAACCAAAATAACACCTCTTATTGGAAAACCCTGTATTTCGGTCCTACCTAATTGGGATTTGGCTTAGTTAGCGCAGTTGACTCCAGTCCCTGAGGAGGAAGGTTCAGTCCTCGGTCAAACCAAAATAACACCTCTTATTGGAAAACCCTGTATTTCGGTCCTACCTAATTGGGATTTGGCTTAGTTAGCGCAGTTGACTCCAGTCCCTGAGGAGGAAGGTTCAGTCCTCGGTCAAACCAAAATAACACCTCTTATTGGAAAACCCTGTGTTTCGGTCCTACCTATTTGGAATTTGGCTTAGTTAGCGCAGTTGACTCCAGTTCCTGAGGAGGAAGGTTCAGTCCTCGGTCAAACCAAAATAACACCTCTTATTGGAAAACCCTGTGTTTCGGTCCTACCTAATTGGGATTTGGCTTAGTTAGCGCAGTTGACTCCAGTCCCTGAAGAGGAAGGTTCAGTCCTCGGTCAAACCAAAATAACACCTCTTATTGGAAAACCCTGTGTTTCGATCCTACCTAATTGGAATTTGGCTTAGTTAGCGCAGTTGACTCCAGTCCCTGAAGAGGAAGGTTCAGTCCTCGGTCAAACCAAAATAACACCTCTTATTGGAAAACCCTGTATTTCGGTCCTACCTAATTGGGATTTGGCTTTGTTAGCGCAGTTGACTCCAGTCCCTGAGGAGGAAGGTTCAGTCCTCGGTCAAACCAAAATAACACCTCTTATTGGAAAACCCTGTATTTCGGTCCTACCTAATTGGGATTTGGCTTAGTTAGCGCAGTTGACTCCAGTCCCTGAGGAGGAAGGTTCAGTCCTCGGTCAAACCAAAATAACACCTCTTATTGGAAAACCCTGTGTTTCGGTCCTACCTATTTGGAATTTGGCTTAGTTAGCGCAGTTGACTCCATTTCCTGAGGAGGAAGGTTCAGTCCTCGGTCAAACCAAAATAACACCTCTTATTGGAAAACCCTGTGTTTCGGTCCTACCTATTTGGAATTTGGCTTAGTTAGCGCAGTTTACTCCAGTTCCTGAGGAGGAAGGTTCAGTCCTCGGTCAAACCAAAATAACACCTCTTATTGGAAAACCCTGTGTTTCGGTCCTACCTAATTGGGATTTGGCTTAGTTAGCGCAGTTGACTCCAGTCCCTGAGGAGGAAGGTTCAGTCCTCGGTCAAACCAAAATAACACCTCTTATTGGAAAACCCTGTGTTTCGGTCCTACCTAATTGGGATTTGGCTTAGTTAGCGCAGTTGACTCCAGTCCCTGAGGAGGAAGGTTCAGTCCTCGGTCAAACCAAAATAACACCTCTTATTGGAAAACCCTGTATTTCGGTCCTACCTAATTGGGATTTGGCTTAGTTAGCGCAGTTGACTCCAGTCCCTGAGGAGGAAGGTTCAGTCCTCGGTCAAACCAAAATAACACCTCTTATTGGAAAACCCTGTGTTTCGGTCCTACCTATTTGGAATTTGGCTTAGTTAGCGCAGTTGACTCCAGTTCCTGAGGAGGAAGGTTCAGTCCTCGGTCAAACCAAAATAACACCTCTTATTGGAAAACCCTGTGTTTCGGTCCTACCTAATTGGGATTTGGCTTAGTTAGCGCAGTTGACTCCAGTCCCTGAAGAGGAAGGTTCAGTCCTCGGTCAAACCAAAATAACACCTCTTATTGGAAAACCCTGTGTTTCGGTCCTACCTAATTGGAATTTGGCTTAGTTAGCGCAGTTGACTCCAGTCCCTGAAGAGGAAGGTTCAGTCCTCGGTCAAACCAAAATAACACCTCTTATTGGAAAACCCTGTATTTCGGTCCTACCTAATTGGGATTTGGCTTTGTTAGCGCAGTTGACTCCAGTCCCTGAGGAGGAAGGTTCAGTCCTCGGTCAAACCAAAATAACACCTCTTATTGGAAAACCCTGTATTTCGGTCCTACCTAATTGGGATTTGGCTTAGTTAGCGCAGTTGACTCCAGTCCCTGAGGAGGAAGGTTCAGTCCTCGGTCAAACCAAAATAACACCTCTTATTGGAAAACCCTGTGTTTCGGTCCTACCTATTTGGAATTTGGCTTAGTTAGCGCAGTTGACTCCAGTTCCTGAGGAGGAAGGTTCAGTCCTCGGTCAAACCAAAATAACACCTCTTATTGGAAAACCCTGTGTTTCGGTCCTACCTATTTGGAATTTGGCTTAGTTAGCGCAGTTTACTCCAGTTCCTGAGGAGGAAGGTTCAGTCCTCGGTCAAACCAAAATAACACCTCTTATTGGAAAACCCTGTGTTTCGGTCCTACCTAATTGGGATTTGGCTTAGTTAGCGCAGTTGACTCCAGTCCCTGAGGAGGAAGGTTCAGTCCTCGGTCAAACCAAAATAACACCTCTTATTGGAAAACCCTGTGTTTCGGTCCTACCTAATTGGGATTTGGCTTAGTTAGCGCAGTTGACTCCAGTCCCTGAGGAGGAAGGTTCAGTCCTCGGTCAAACCAAAATAACACCTCTTATTGGAAAACCCTGTATTTCGGTCCTACCTAATTGGGATTTGGCTTAGTTAGCGCAGTTGACTCCAGTCCCTGAGGAGGAAGGTTCAGTCCTCGGTCAAACCAAAATAACACCTCTTATTGGAAAACCCTGTGTTTCGGTCCTACCTATTTGGAATTTGGCTTAGTTAGCGCAGTTGACTCCAGTTCCTGAGGAGGAAGGTTCAGTCCTCGGTCAAACCAAAATAACACCTCTTATTGGAAAACCCTGTGTTTCGGTCCTACCTAATTGGGATTTGGCTTAGTTAGCGCAGTTGACTCCAGTCCCTGAAGAGGAAGGTTCAGTCCTCGGTCAAACCAAAATAACACCTCTTATTGGAAAACCCTGTGTTTCGGTCCTACCTAATTGGAATTTGGCTTAGTTAGCGCAGTTGACTCCAGTCCCTGAGGAGGAAGGTTCAGTCCTCGGTCAAACCAAAATAACACCTCTTATTGGAAAACCCTGTGTTTCGGTCCTACCTATTTGGAATTTGGCTTAGTTAGCGCAGTTGACTCCAGTTCCTGAGGAGGAAGGTTCAGTCCTCGGTCAAACCAAAATAACACCTCTTATTGGAAAACGCTGTGTTTCGGTCCTACCTATTTGGAATTTGGCTTAGTTAGCGCAGTTGACTCCAGTTCCTGAGGAGGAAGGTTCAGTCCTCGGTCAAACCAAAATAACACCTCTTATTGGAAAACCCTGTGTTTCGGTCCTACCTAATTGGGATTTGGCTTAGTTAGCGCAGTTGACTCCAGTCCCTGAGGAGGAAGGTTCAGTCCTCGGTCAAACCAAAATAACACCTCTTATTGGAAAACCCTGTGTTTCGGTCCTACCTAATTGGGATTTGGCTTAGTTAGCGCAGTTGACTCCAGTCCCTGAGGAGGAAGGTTCAGTCCTCGGTCAAACCAAAATAACACCTCTTATTGGAAAACCCTGTATTTCGGTCCTACCTAATTGGGATTTGGCTTAGTTAGCGCAGTTGACTCCAGTCCCTGAGGAGGAAGGTTCAGTCCTCGGTCAAACCAAAATAACACCTCTTATTGGAAAACCCTGTGTTTCGGTCCTACCTATTTGGAATTTGGCTTAGTTAGCGCAGTTGACTCCAGTTCCTGAGGAGGAAGGTTCAGTCCTCGGTCAAACCAAAATAACACCTCTTATTGGAAAACCCTGTGTTTCGGTCCTACCTAATTGGGATTTGGCTTAGTTAGCGCAGTTGACTCCAGTCCCTGAGGAGGAAGGTTCAGTCCTCGGTCAAACCAAAATAACACCTCTTATTGGAAAACCCTGTGTTTCGGTCCTACCTATTTGGAATTTGGCTTAGTTAGCGCAGTTGACTCCAGTTCCTGAGGAGGAAGGTTCAGTCCTCGGTCAAACCAAAATAACACCTCTTATTGGAAAACCCTGTGTTTCGGTCCTACCTATTTGGAATTTGGCTTAGTTAGCGCAGTTGACTCCAGTTCCTGAGGAGGAAGGTTCAGTCCTCGGTCAAACCAAAATAACACCTCTTATTGGAAAACCCTGTGTTTCGGTCCTACCTAATTGGGATTTGGCTTAGTTAGCGCAGTTGACTCCAGTCCCTGAGGAGGAAGGTTCAGTCCTCGGTCAAACCAAAATAACACCTCTTATTGGAAAACCCTGTGTTTCGGTCCTACCTAATTGGGATTTGGCTTAGTTAGCGCAGTTGACTCCAGTCCCTGAGGAGGAAGGTTCAGTCCTCGGTCAAACCAAAATAACACCTCTTATTGGAAAACCCTGTATTTCGGTCCTACCTAATTGGGATTTGGCTTAGTTAGCGCAGTTGACTCCAGTCCCTGAGGAGGAAGGTTCAGTCCTCGGTCAAACCAAAATAACACCTCTTATTGGAAAACCCTGTGTTTCGGTCCTACCTATTTGGAATTTGGCTTAGTTAGCGCAGTTGACTCCAGTTCCTGAGGAGGAAGGTTCAGTCCTCGGTCAAACCAAAATAACACCTCTTATTGGAAAACCCTGTGTTTCGGTCCTACCTAATTGGGATTTGGCTTAGTTAGCGCAGTTGACTCCAGTCCCTGAAGAGGATGGTTCAGTCCTCGGTCAAACCAAAATAACACCTCTTATTGGAAAACCCTGTGTTTCGGTCCTACCTAATTGGAATTTGGCTTAGTTAGCGCAGTTGACTCCAGTCCCTGAGGAGGAAGGTTCAGTCCTCGGTCAAACCAAAATAACACCTCTTATTGGAAAACCCTGTATTTCGGTCCTACCTAATTGGGATTTGGCTTAGTTAGCGCAGTTGACTCCAGTCCCTGAGGAGGAAGGTTCAGTCCTCGGTCAAACCAAAATAACACCTCTTATTGGAAAACCCTGTATTTCGGTCCTACCTAATTGGGATTTGGCTTAGTTAGCGGAGTTGACTCCAGTCCCTGAGGAGGAAGGTTCAGTCCTCGGTCAAACCAAAATAACACCTCTTATTGGAAAACCCTGTGTTTCGGTCCTACCTAATTGGAATTTGGCTTAGTTAGCGCAGTTGACTCCAGTCCCTGAGGAGGAAGGTTCAGTCCTCGGTCAAACCCATAGACATATGAATATTAGTAGACCTGCCCTAAGTGATTAAAAGCGTATTATTCCCCACTCCCCATACCGGTTCCATTGGAGCCGGCTGTGCTCGCGTATGGCCTCAAGTGAAATTTGAAAACGTGACGTCATCATTCTTGTGCGAACTATGGTCGAGGCATCATCGGTTCATTTTACGAAATAACACGGCAAAATGTTGACTTGTGCTATGAAAACTTGTAAAAATTGATGTGAAAAAGAGAATAAACCCAATTGTCCTATTACATTCCATATATAAGCATTATTTTACTTTATTTTAAGCATATTCACATTGTATAATATGGATCAGTTGTAGAAACATATACTATCACATCGAGAAACGTCTGGACGCGAAACACAAAGCTGGTTGGTTGCTGGGAAGTAAATTATGAACATTTATAAAAGTGTCTTAACCAAATACTTAAACGAAATATTCGACTCTGAAAATAGAAGAAATTTTTTGCCGAATTTGGACTTCGCAAATTTGTTCATAACGTGGCGAGTAATTTGCGCTCCCATGTATAAATGTCTATTCATTCAAAAGCAGATTTTACTTTTAAGAACTAAATGGTGATATTATAATGCGAGATGCCTATTTACTGTCAGATTGATTTATTGACGAATCACAGTCAGCTTTACCCCCTTCGTTCTTCAACAGTTGATTTTACCCCTCGCCATTATCTTCTCGTCTATTAATTCCTATGTCTGTGGTCAAACCAAAAGAAATTAATAATAGATTTATTTCTTACTATGCCTAAATCTCAAAAGTAGCATGAGCATATTTAAATGATATTTATGACATGTTTCAGTTTCAGGGTCATTCACAGATATGTAAATTGAATGTGTAACTAGAAACTGAGTGGGTATAATGGTTTGTACATAGATAATATTATTTCCATGCAATCATCGGCTTGTAAAAACACACATTGGCTCTGATAAGATAAAATAACTATTGAGTTTAAAATACTCCCATTTTCATGTCATTTTAATTAATGTATATTATTGTACAATCAGTGAGATTATCTATTTGTTTGTTACTACAGTGGAAATCGTTTAACACGAATATGCTAAAACATTGAAAGTCGGTTCACCAAATAATATTATCAAATAGTGGTTTGAGATTTTCTCCGCCAAAAGTATTATCGTGATTTATTTTTGGGGTATTATGCCATATTGACTTACTCCTTCTTTAGCCAATGTTTTAGAAAGTTTTACAGTTTTCATCTGTCCCATCTCGGTGTCCCGTGCGTGTCCATTTGTCACGTCTGCCCTGATGATGAACACTGTAACACTGTCCGAAAAATAAATGCTAAAGGAGGAGGAAGCGCAACATGGCATAATACCCCAAAAATATAATTTCGGTTGTGAATACAAAATTCTTACTTTGTTACCGGAAACTCCTCGTAATAGTGGAAAAATGGTGAATCTACATCACATTTGGAGTCGATTTTGAGCTTTCTTTTTCGAGTAATTCGAGTCCAAAGTTGGAATTTTTTAGGTTTAATTTGGAAAAAATCAGTCTCTAGAGGGTTAATATCAGCTGTTTAGTGTATTTTAAAATGCGTCCAAGTGTAGACCCGGTTCTAAAAGTTTTTCAAACCTTTAGCTATATATTTTTCTACTTCTAAAATAACGTAGAATCACCCCCCGAAGTTAGTGCACTTATTCCCTGACACCCTGTATGTATAGCGTTATTTTTGATTTTATTCAAAAAAAAATGTGATGTTAATTTGAGCGGTGGGAATGGGTACCGCCGCCCCGGGAACCATTTATTGCGTAACCAACACCTCTGCCATATGTCACCCCAAGAGGTTGCTACGTTTGGTGACTTAGCTGGAATGTACAGGTTCATGGGGTGAGGTTTGTTTAGGTCTTGGCGGGGCGGATGCATCTTCCCGCCTACTGCATGGCAGGCCGGATCGGGAGACTGGTTGAGGGAGACCCTTTAACCTCTCCTACAAGACTCTATTGACCCATCGCCCTGCACCGCACTGGGAGAAATGGATTCATACGTCCGTTACTCTTGAAAACACTGACCCCTAGGTTTCTACTCACCCCTCATACCTATTTCCTTCCCAGAACTTCCTCTCCTCTATTTCCATAAAAATACCCTCCTCCACACAGCATTCCCAAAGATGACACAGGCCATTAAGGAAATTGTTTTCCCCATGGCCTTCCGTGTGGAACTAGGAATGATAGAAAGGAATTATATATTACATTACTTTTTGAATAAATTGGGAAAACTGACTATTTTTTGACTCAATATATGTTCAGTGAAACTTCATGGATCTGATGTGATATCTGCATAAGGGGATAGCTTCTGATGGATCACATATTTGACAGCCGCGTAGATAAGCAAATGACGAGAACTAATTTAACCTTTATTTGCAGGATGCCCTGGTCCTATCGGAGCTGATCCAGCGAGTGCGGTTATGCCCCGCCATGGCATCAGTGTGGCTGGTGGCGGCCGAGGGGGGCCGCGCCACGGGCCCGGCAGCGCGGGCGCTCTGCTCCGGCCTGCTCATCGGCGCCTCAGCTCCCCTTCGTCGAGTGCTGCGCCATCTGGCCAGGCACCGGGTCGCCACCTCCGAAGACCCGCGAAGGTAATATGCCATATACACAGCGCCCATAGATAATAGAAACAAGGTAGATGGGCCATGAATTATTATTATAAATCGTACACACAATGCGTGGTGTTCCATTATAAAACAAGGACACTTGGACGCTTTGAACTCATGTTTGATGACTTTTGTAATTCTCTGTACAACAAATACAAAATATGAAAACATCATTGAACCTGTACAAAAATAATGTTTAAACTGTTTTCTTTTAAATGTGGTTGACCATATTTAAAAGAACTATCGTAGGTCTTATGAGAAACGTCTCGACTACTTCAACTTTAATATGAACAATGACTGGTCAGTGGCATCGCGTTTGGGTCCCACCCAGGCATAGTGTATTCAATTCCTCTGCTGGTTAAGTCCTCCATCACAACACAAGCAACATTTTCCGCTTACTGTGGTGGTAGTAGGAGATTTTCAAATATTGTCAGGTTATTCGTAACCTGAGAATGTTTGTCTTTCTTTAAAAAAAAAACATAAAAATGAGAAGGTAAATTGCTAACTTCATATGTCTAGATGAAATAATTCACAGGCATCTTAATACCACCCTCTGTCTTTGCAGTAAATATTCAAATAAACCTCTCTAATTCTTATTGTTTGAGACATCATCACACATTTCGTCTTTGTCTCAAAGATAATAAGATCTTTGTATTCTCTTCTTCTGTTTTCTTGTATTTCTCTTTATGTAATAATAGCTGAAATTCCCATTGTTTCCTGGGCACAACTCTGCTTTGGAAAAAGGGGAGGAGGAGAAGGATTAGAAAAAAATTGTCAACAAAGGATTTCTTTAATGTCCTATAATTTATAATTTAAACCACAAATAAATAAAGTAGCACATATCCATACAAAATATTTGCTTTACCTTTTGATTAAAAAAAATTATGCTTTTGTTTTTGATAGATGATGGTTTTCCTCTAATGGCGCCAGTGTATTTAAAGTCGTTAGGTGTTTCTGTCCGTGACCTGACTGGTGACTACAGTATGTAGTCCTATTATTTATGAAAAAAAATTGTAATTTAGGATGATTAGCCTGGGAAGTTCCAGCTTTTCTCGGCTGTACTGCGAGATGGTGGAAGGGTTCCGGCCAGCCAGACTGTTCCTGACTGCCGCACTCAAGGGCCCACTTCTACCTCTGCTGCAGCTGGATGAATACCTTCTCGTGGATCCTGATAAGGCTATGGACAGGTACAAACAGAATATTTATAAAACGTTCAAAGGTGTTAATAATACAAATTCTCCTACACCATCTAATAAGAATATCCAATGAGGCATTGTAGGTTACCACTTTCCTTATACGTCCCACAGCGTTCTAAAGAAACACTAAGTTTTCTCCTTCACCATACACAACAAGACACTAATGTTTTATAGACCTCCAATGTCCAGGCAATGTTTCGGCAGGACTGCCAGACGACTGTAACTTAGCTGCTTTGGTCAAGTCACAATCTCATCTTAATATTTCTCTTATAATTCTTGTAACTTTTTTCTCTTCATCCAATGAGGCAGCCAGCGGTGGCCCAATGCACATCCAGGGGGGGGCAAGGGGGGGCACTTGCCCCCCCCTGGATTGATTGAAAATAGTCATATAATATTACTTTTATTTGCAAACAGCTTCATGACACAAGCCCTAAAGGAAATTATTTTCCTTTAATGTAAAAACAAAAAAAAAATCAGCTGTGTTTTAGACAAAGTTCACGACGCAAATTTCAAAGACACTTTCCTCTGACACAGGCAACATGCTCGGTATTGGGTATCTGTCGCCACAACACTATATACAACACAAGGATTATAAAAAAAGAAAATGTTCAATATCCTTGCTAAAGGAATGTTAACAATATCTCTCATCATTACTCATATCACTCATTAAAGAATTTTATGAATAAGATTAAAACTGGTGTCAGGTGCAGTAGAATCATTGCTATGACCAGTGCAATTCTTCTGTGTCACATAAATGTTATGTAAATTATATAGACATCAGAATGAGAGCTAAAAATAAATACATTCATATATTTACAATCTTAATTCATGCATAGTAATTTATGTTGAAATCTCAAACATACGCATGCTACAGTAATGTAACCTATGAATACATGTTGTGGTCACTCATGAAATATTAAGTAATAGATCATATTATGATCTGTTTTTGCGTAGGAACGTGTTTAATGATGATACATATATATGAATTTGCTGATTTGTGGTCAGGAACTTTGTAATGAGGTAATTTTACTTTGAGCATGAGTGTCATGTTATTTCTGTTGGATAAAATAAAAACCAATGAATAATTCAGCCTTTGAGACCTCATAAACCGACGAGACGACCTTCGCTTGTGGGGTCTGAAACTAAAGGTTGCAGGCTTAAAACAAATGTGTGTTATAAAGATTTTATTTTTTGGAATAACTTAAAGTAAATCCTTAAATTGTAATATTTAATTATCGACATCTAGGACTCGATCTCAGGACCCTTGCCTTGCCGGGGCACCGCTCTACCAACTGGGCTAATGGGACCCTATCTCCTTCGGTCATATTTAACTGTATCATACTTCAAATAAGAACTACCGACATTGTCTTAATTTTTCTCACCGCACATGTTTCCTGGCAGCTATCTTTATGTATGATCGCAAGATTCAACCCGAACTAAATGCAATCTAGCCAGTGTCTTAGATAAATATATCTTATTTTTTATTTTAATATGCGACATAACACAAACAGAAAACTTCGGTCCCTAGCTCAGTTGGTAGAGCGGTGCCCCGGCAAGGCAAGGGTCCTGAGTTCGAGTCCTAGATGTGACCACATCTTTTTCTGTTTGTGTTATGTCACACATTAAAATAAAAAACAAATTTTCGTTCAGGAATCACTAATATTGTCTTCAATAATTAAAGTTATATAAAGAACTTATAATATATTCCCCTTGTGATCATTTGACAGCTCCTTGAGAATTGTGGCATGTCCCCATAATATGCCTTGCCGTAGAAATAGAAGTGATAATGGAGTGAGTTTGACAATCTAAACCAGGGGTGGGGAAACTACGACCCGTGAGGGTTTGTGTGGCCTGCCAAAAGCGCTGCAAAAAAATTACATTCTTCTGAATGTAATTTTTTGTGAGACCGTTGTTTTTCACCGTATGTCTGATTCATTTAAAGTAGTTAAATAATTGTAAAATCGTCTTCGATTTTAATTATGTTAATCTAGTTGCAGACCATCAATATTTTGCAAATGCCGGAAAACCATCCACATGTTCTGAGAACAATTACTACGATTTAAGATGGTGGACTCTTATGCAGATTTATTGTTAAGTTAAAACCAGTCTTGTGTTAAGAATGTACAGAAAAAATTCCATTTGCAGATTCTTATGCTGACACATTTCGAAAGAAACCATTTCAAGTGCAGTTATAAAATTCTTGTTGCAGACTATGGACTATGTAAAAATTGGAGGGAAACCATTTTCGTGTTTTGGGTGTAATCCTAATCAAAGCTGGGGACTCGCACACAGACTCACTCTTAAGTTTTGTGTTCAGATTCATCTGGTGACGCATTTCCAAGTAAACCATTCTCATGTTCCAAGTGTAGTTCCAAGGGTAATTCAAGTTGAACACCGTTTGTTAGAAAATTTAAAGAAAAACAATTTGCTTGTTCCTCGAACAACCATTATTTAAGGTTATGGACTCTTTATGCAGATTCACTCTTCAAGTTAAAACCAGTCTCTTGTAATGAATTTGCAACATTAATTCGAGTTGCAGACTCGTCTGCTGGCGCAATTCAAGAGAAAAGTTTCTCGCATTATGTCTGCAGTTAAAAATCTGTATTACAGATTCATTTCTGAAGATGACATTTGGTGCATTTTCCATTTTTTTATTTGAAGAGTTCTTGTCAGGTGTGATATATGATTTAAAAAATCAGTACCTACTTCGTAAAATGATTTCCCCCCCCCTACCTTCGCCTACAAATCTAAGTGCGGCCCGCGGGTGATACCACAAACATCCATATGGCCCCCGGTGGTAAAAAGATTCTCCACCCCTGAACTAAGCCGAAAGAATTTTTCCACCTGAAAAACCGTTTTTAGCAACTTTTTTCTTTCCACGAAGGTGAATTAAAATAAATATACTGGTGGACTTATTATATTGAATATTCTTGTCACGAGGGTTGTATAAAGTAAAAATGGTGGTTTTCCACTATTGTCAATCAGGTGTATTGTTATTTGTAGAGATGAAGGTAGGTACTTCTGCCATACAGATACCATGTAATGTTTGTTTTGTTGTCTGCAGAATAAAGAAGTACTGCACATCGAGTGGAGAGCAATCCACCTCCGAATGTCAACAGAAAGTGGCTCGCTATCGTAAATGGACCATCTCGTCTCTGGCCACGTCCTGCGGCAGATTCGTCACCTCCCTCAGCGAACACTGGCAGTGCTTTCCACCCACCGTGGCGTGGGTTGTTCGCCAGACAGCGCTCGCCCTCCGAGCCACCAGGCGAATCCCGGAAGAAGACATACATTCCATCTGTACGGAACTCGTCTTCACCAACTTCATTTGCCAGGCGATCGCTAACCCGGAAGCGTACGGCATCACGGACATACCCATCACAAACATTGGACGTTTTAATTTACTGCAAGTCGCGCAAACTCTGCAGATCCTCTGTCTGATGAAGTATCAAGAGGTTGACGGAAAACTAAGGGATTTGTATTCACGCTTTGAAAAGGACAGCGTTTATTCGCTGTTGGATATTATCATCGAGGATGAGAGTTATTCCGCCGTGCCGGAAGAGGAGCAAGCTTCGGAAGATGGGAATGTCTCTTTCTCGGAGCGGCTGCCATCTGCGCCCGGTTGTGAAGAGGATGATGAGAATGCCATAAAGATGGAGCCAAATGTGAACGCTAATGTGGCACTGTTTACGAGAAGCGATCTTCAATTGTTGGTGAGTAGAATAAAAAAATTAAAATTTGGTCATATTTTTAATAGTCGTAGTAATTATGTTAATACTCTCAACTTAATTACAGTAAGTTAATATGAGGGTTTTTATAATTTTAATGCTCTCGTCAAGTGGTTATAATTTATTGTTTCTATAGATAGACCGACTTGTGTATTTTTTCAATGGAATCGGAGTGGATTTTAAAGTGAGGGGACCAGATAGAAGAATTGTTAATTATTCGACTTGATTTTGAACTAAAGAAGAATGTAAGATTTTGAATGTTGAATGTTGTCTGCCATTATGGATAATGAAGCCAAGCATTTTTAATCCTTTATTTGTTACTATATGAAGTTTAATGAAGAGAAATGGTAATTAAAGACATGGCATCTGCAATTGAAGAATTGTAATGCTGCGGGACGACAAGGAAAGGGGAATAACCGATGTTGGGAAGTACATTGCTGTTTAGATCTTAACATAGTTCAAGCCATTTTGTTTTTTTTTTTTCAAATTTTACATAATATTATTAACAAAATATTCCATTTTCAGGTGTCTCTTCTCAAAAGAATACCCACCGCGGTCTCAAACGGCTTCGACTCGTCCCCTGAACAAATCAACCTGAGCACTTGCAGTACGTCCATCTTGGAGCAAGACTTCCAGGAGCTCTCCATGGCTGAAAAGATTACTAGCGAGCACGCTCTGGCCACCAAGATGACCGACAATCATGTCCTGGCCGCCAAGATGACCGAAAACCATGTCCAGGCAGCCAAGATGACCGACAATCACGTTCTGGCTGTCAAGATGACTGGGGACAATGTCCTGGCCGCCAAGATGACCGGCGAGCATGTCCTGACCTCCATCGTCAATGGCGTCGATCCCTGTACAAATGGTAGCGAGGAGGGTGACGCCGACTTGGCGTGCGGCGTGACTCCCGACGGCCTGGACGTGCCCAAGATTGACAGCAACGTCATGAGCGACCTGTCCAATGATGAGGTACTGAGTCATCTGCTGAAGACGATACATCCAGAGCAGATATCACGGCTGGAAACTCTTTTGAACAGACTGCCTGATTGTAATTTTACAAAGTAAGTTTTTTTATGCTTTATTATTTTAACTGTGAAAATACCATACTAATATACTCAAATAGTGAAACTCTTCTAAAGTTTTCCAAGGGACCAGATTAAAAAATTCTATGGGATTATTCAGGTCATATTTGCATTTCAGTCTTCAAAGGACGGTCAATCCGCACCAAATCATCCAGAAAATTTTGGATTTGTCACCCACCATCTCAGATTTTGATGAAACTTTAAATTTTTAATCCTTCCATATAGATAAGAAAATATACCAAATTTTACCTTCCTACCTCAACTCGTTTTTTTTTTATGGGCAGTTGAAGTTTGGGCAAAATAAGCGTTTTTACATATTCCGAGCACTCCGGAAGAGCTTGTACCTTCAATGAAAAAAAATTGTATCTTTGTCATTTATAGTGCAAATTGAAAATTTTCAATATTATCAAGAAAACTATGCTGATTGCAGAAAAAAATAAATAAACCCTTTACATTTATCTACTTGACTTTAAAAAATTACCAAAAGTAATTTTTTAAGTAATTTTTGGGACGGAAAAGGTACTTTACAAAAAAGCAATATCTCGGGAAGGTACAGTGTTAATGAAGTAATTTTTTTTTTTATTCATATCTACAAATAGCATAGAATCACATACAAAAATAAAATTCATGGCATTTTACTTGCTTCAATAAATAAAATCCATTTTAAACTTTTTTCAAACTTTTTGTAATTTTTTTTTTATTCTTATCTACAATAAACATAGTACAACCTAAAAAAATAAAACTCCTGGTATTTTGTGTGCTTCACAGTGTAGAAACGTTTTTAAAATAAGAAATCTTAATCATACAGAATTGTTCCAAGTTTTTTAAAATCTAGATACTGTATTTGCAAATAAAAAAAGTCAAACTTATTCGGTCCTTTACAACATGCTGGTAAGCTTGCAATGTAAGCTTAAGGCACCAACAAAATAATGTACCTTGTTCCTTACCCTGAATGCATACACCATAGCAAAATTTAAAACAAGATCAACTTTTTAACTCTTTTCAATACAAAGTTAACTCTTTAAAAAACAAATACAATAAAAATAAAACAGGCAATGTAGGATTAGGTTAAATGAAAGTACATTACAATAATATTGTTTACAAATAAATGTTCAAGTTCATTTTTTACTTTTATTCTTGATCTGACCCATAAGATGGTTGAACTTTTGATCAGCATGATGAACGTCTTTTTCAAGAAAGTAGTAAGCTCTTCCTGAACCTTTTGTTGTGGGAGGGTCAACGATATTAAAAATATTTTGTAGTGGAACAAAACAAATATCTTCTTTTTGATGTGGCCAGTAAAAGGATGGAGCTGGGCCAAAAGGATGCATAAACTTGATTGATACATCACACTCGTCTTCATCTTTGGAAACCACAAGTCCAAAAAACCAATGGTTGTCATATACGCAAGCTACATAAGAGTTTGTACAAATTTGTACCATACTTAGTTGCTCAGAGCGATTTCGTTCCCCACTGAAGTTAAAAATCAAAGCATAATCTGAATCTGAACTTATCCTTTTTGTGCCAACTTCATTTTCAGACAGAGGAACAAAGCAGTGGAAACCTCGAGTGCCTGGTATTGTTTTAGCTTGTGAAAAACGCTGCTGTAATTGTTGCCTGCAAGTGAATAAGCTTTCTTTTCTCAGCAAGTAAAAATATATATTTTCTACTCTCGACTGACAAAACTTAAAAGTTTTGTCTACAGTTGTGATAGTGTTGCCAGGGCCAAGTTGCAAACTTTCTCTAGTTAGAAGACGTTTTACTGTTCCACCTATTCCATCACAGGGAGATTTCCCATGACTCGTAGCAAAAAACGACCAACATGCTTTCAAGTTGAAGTCTTTTTGATGGTGACACAGATTTAAAAAGTTTTTGCAGTTTTTATATTGCGCTGCGCAACCATCAGTAAAATAATGAACACTTTGAATTTGGGGAAATTTTTGATTTAAAAATTGAGCAACAATTTTTTGAGTTTCGTAAACGAAACTTACATCATGTTCCAAGTCATCTGAAATTACACACAAGCTTGACACTGTGAGATCTTTGCCAGGCTCTTCACAAGTGTAAATTACCACTGGGTGGAGTGAACAACTGTCTTGCGTCCAGTGGTAAGCCTGGACTTCATTCTGGATAACATAGGAGAAGTTTTCACTGAAGTCTAATAACACAACAGCTTCATTTATCTGAAGCTGTGCTTTTAGGGACTCTTTGAGATATTTTGATTGAGACTTTGTTATAAAAGAATGAGGAAGAAGTTTTACAAGACTCTTCACAAGATGTTCTACATATTCATGAAAGGGAACTGTAACTGAAACCTGCTGTGTTCTATCAGTAGTTACCCATGCACTGTATGTAATTTCATCTTCTTGGTCCCATTCTTCAAATTTTTCTAACAAATGTTTCTTAAGATTTTCACTAGATGTTGAACACTTATCGCAATGTCGAAGCATACAGTCTCTATTGTTCTTTGAGCACACTAAGTAGTCCATTAAATCATTGTACGTTTCTTCACTGTCACAAGCATTAAGAAGCAACACTACATTTTGATGAATTGCACAAACGCAGACAGAATGAGAGCCTGGAGAACCTACTGGCACACACCATTTGGGACGCAACCAACAAAATTTCGAAATCCCAATTTTTGAAGCAGGGTATTCAAACTTGAAGGTAGCATAAAGTTCATTCAGGTTACAAAGCAATAGTCTTTTTTGTTCATAAACATTTTTGGTTATGCTAACTTTATCTTTTTTCCCTGGCATAACACGAGAAAATTCATCGTTTTGGTAGAAATTTTTAACCAAAGTAACTGTTCCTTGGTCTAATGGTTTTCCTTTTTTTGGATCAGGTAAAGCAATGATACCATTTTCATTTAGTAGCTCTCGTGCTTTACGAACTGAGTATTCACCAACACTGAATTCTTCAGCAACCTTTTTTCTACTCCACGAAGTTGGAGCGAGAGTTAGAAGCTGAATTCTCTCACGGCGTGTAACTTGTGTTTCCAATTTTTTTTTAACCAACTCAACAAGCCTGTCCATGTCATTAGCTTTTTCTTGAATACATCTTGGTATTTTTGCATCACATTTTACTGGGGAAAATTCTTTTTCTAAAACTTTACTTACTTTTTTCTTTAAGGTTGAACAAGCAGAATCTAACTTCCGTTTAGCGTAACTAGACTTACTGTGGGATGGTATTGCATGTAGTTTAAATGGAGATTCTACAATGTCAGTTAAAGAAGTGTTGATTTCTTGTAAAAAAATTTCTTTGTTTAAAACATTTTCAACTTCACTTATGTCTTCTTGAAAAGTGTTAAGCTCTTCAATTTCATTGTTAAGGTTTTGGCTCTTACTAATTTTTGCTCTGCATGCATTACAAATTTTTTGTCCAGGGATTGCTTTATTAGTTACTTTTAGAATGGTATTAATGTTCTCTGAAAATTCCAAGGATACTGTTCTTAAAGTTTTTGTAATTTTCCTTTTGTGGCTTTGGAACGGGTCAAAACAAGCTTTTTGAAATGTTTCATATTTATTTAAGTTAAATATTCTGTGGTGCTCACAAATGTTGAAAACCAAGTCTGTAGATACAAAACTTCTTTGTTGAATAAGCTTTTTTTCAAATTCACTTAACAAATCCACACTCGTTAATTTCTCTGACTTAGTATAACTTTTTTTGTGACATTCAGTACCATTATGTTGTCCCACACTACATTTAACTAAACTTGTTTCGATTAGAGACATTTTAACAACGTACACCATAACATGAAACAACTACTGTATTTATATAGATGATCACTGCTTTGAAGCTGACTCAGAACTAAGCATGTCAGAGGAAACAAAGCATGTAGTATCCTGCAAACTTAGTGATGAGGCAGATAGTAATTTTCATGTTCTGTCTTGTTCTTGTTGCAGATACATCATTTCCATGTAGTGACTTGTCTCTAGGACTGTTTCTTTGATATTAGTCCATTCATTCAACCTATATTACTAGCTATATACCTAAACTATAACTTGCCCAATTACAAACTAAAAATAGATATAAAAAAATCACAAAAAGTTTGAAAAAAGTTTAAAATGGATTTTATTTATTTTTGTATCTAGATTTAAAAAAACCTAGAATAATTCTGTATGATAAAGATTTCTTATTTTAAAAACGTTTCTACACTGTGAAGCACACAAAATACCAGGAGTTTTATTTTTTTAGGTTGTACTATGTTTATTGTAGATAAGAATAAAAAAAAATTACAAAAAGTTTGAAAAAAGTTTAAAATGGATTTTATTTATTGAAGCAAGTAAAATGCCATGAATTTTATTTTTGTATGTGATTCTATGCTATTTGTAGATATGAATAAAAAAAAAATTACTTCATTAACACTGTACCTTCCCGAGATATTGCTTTTTTGTAAAGTACCTTTTCCGTCCCAAAAATTACTTAAAAAATTACTTTTGGTAATTTTTTAAAGTCAAGTAGATAAATGTAAAGGGTTTATTTATTTTTTTCTGCAATCAGCATAGTTTTCTTGATAATATTGAAAATTTTCATTGCATTTGCACTATAAATGACAAAGATACAATTTTTTTTCATTGAAGGTACAAGCTCTTCCGGAGTGCTCGGAATATGTAAAAACGCTTATTTTGCCCAAACTTCAACTGCCCATAAAAAAAAAACGAGTTGAGGTAGGAAGGTAAAATTTGGTATATTTTCTTATCTATATGGAAGGATTAAAAATTTAAAGTTTCATCAAAATCTGAGATGGTGGGTGACATGGCCTGGATGATTTGGTGCGGATTGACCCAGGACCGAAAAAAGAAAACTTCTCACACGTGAACATTTATTGATTGTTTAGTGATTGATTCACAGAATTCCATTTCATTTTTATTAAAATAATAATAATAATTTTATTCCAGAATGTGGGGAGGTTAGTGCAATCCCACACATCCCATATAGATATACATTTTTTTTTTGTATAATAGATATAATAAATTAACAAATAAGGACAACTATGCAGGGTGTGGTCTTGAGTGCGCTTGGGCCCAGCGCTCACTCAGGAGTGGCGCTTGGTGCTGGTAGGCTGCGGTCACCAACGTGTTGGCGGAGGCCATTATCCGCATCCTGGCTCCAGTGACCTGGTGTCTCATCAGGCCGGCACATCCATTCAGTCCTAGTTCCGTAAACATTGTCGATGCGCTGCTGTATCTTCGATATCCAAATATGAATCTACAGGCGTCATTATATTGAATTCGGAGTCGTTTCATCGAGCAAGTTCGGTAGTGACACCATGTCTCACACGTATACAGGCCAGTACAGAATGCGTTGAACAGTATTTTTTTAACGGTATTCCTGCATTTGCAAAATCTGCGGGCAATCAAATTAGACACTGTGCTTAGGCTTCTCCTTTGTCTTTCGATATCGCCATCGTCCGATAGTTCTTGATTAATAATGTGCCCCAAGTATTTCACGTTCGAACATGCATTAATTTTTGCCTCGTTAAGGTATACGGCGAACATCTTACTTGTATCTTGACTTTTTCCGTAGTGGAACGCAATCAATTCCGTCTAAAAAAATGTGAAAACTTTTTATGTGGGAATTTTATAAGTGAGTTTCACTGTAATAGTCTTTTTTGATTCACCTTTTCGTCACCTCTCTTTGCCAACTTTCTACTTACATAGGTCTGTCGCTCATCCTAACTCGACCAGGTATATGACAACCAGGCTTTTTTTTCTTAAGATGATCTATCTGTCTGTCGCTATTAGATCTATTAGCGGCTCTCCCCATATGTGGATATTTGATTCATAAAGTTTTATCAAAAGGTGCCGTATAGATTGCGTCGAAACGATCAGCATTTTAAATTGATTTATTTCAAGTAATATGTATATTGTTGTCCCAGGGAAAAGCCAGCACAGAAATTGAACCCAAAAGGAAAACACAATGGCACCAACGGCACCTCCCCCGCCAAGGGCCAGAAGAAGGGCTCCAGGGCCCCCCCCATGTCCCAAGAGGTGCTGGTCATCAAGTTGCCTGGAGACTGCGCCTATGAACCCATCGGTAGGTCGATTTAAACCATCTACATCTGAAACAAATATCTAGGCTATATGAATTAAAACCACATGTTTATTTATGTATTTATTTATTCACAATCTTTACATGTGTACATTGTTATAGGTAAGTTGTTCAGGAGTACAAAACATAATAAACCGAGTATGAACAATACAAGCAGGTACAATACAAGTTATCAGGGAGAGTTCTCTTGTGCAAAGGGGTTCAATAATTGTATATAATAATAGAAGTACAAAATAAGTACTGTAAATGTAGTAATTTTGTTGATAATTATGTTTATATTTTGCAAACCTTTATTACGCCAGATTGGGTGTTTTACAGAGTATAAAAGGTGCACATGAAGAAGTATGAAAGATATAATAATATATGGAAAGTTGTAGAATGGAGCGTGATAAGTGTATTTATAGTAATATAATAAGGTAGTTAAAGTGAGTAACATTATTGCTTTCAATAATATCAGCATATCGGCCTCCGTATTAGACTACATAGATATGATTCTCCTTTACAAATCCAAAGTGAAAATAAATTTTATATCATTAATTATTTGTGTTTATTCACAATTAATTCAATTTATATTATGTAGTATATTTGTGTTTATTCAAAATTAATTCAATTTATAATATGTAGTATATTTGTGTTTATTCACAATTAATTCAATTTATAATATGTAGTATATTTGTGGCACGCTTCAGAGTCGTAGATAATTTCAAATGTTGAAATGGCTTTATCCATGTTTGGTTTCCTAGATATGATTAGCCAGATACTTCACCACCTTCCTCCTCACCATCACCTTCCTCTCCCCTCTACCATCAACCATCAATCCAGCCAAGAAAAGATATATATGTATGGGTGAGAAAGATTTACTATAACCATTACAAAATATGTGCGGTGTGGAAACATGGACCCTTGGGGCCAGCGAAAGCAAGCTAATAGACGCTCTCGAAATGTGGTGCTGGAGAAAAATGCTTAGGATTCCGTGAACAGCAAGGTGCACAAATGTATCAATTCTGGAAGATATGGTCATCCACAATAGGCTTTCAGCAGTCTGCCTACAACGTATTTTAAGATACTTTGGACATGTTGCTTGCCCAACTGAGGACTCCGACTCGGAGAAACTCATAGTTACTGACAAAGTGAAAGGCAGGAGAAGCAGAGGTAGGTCACCAATGCACTGGACTGGACTGAAGTATCACTGGCGTCCGTGTGGTAAGTCACTGGTATGTCAGTGTCCTTGGCTCTCCACACAGCGCAGAACTACAAAAGCTATCCCCTTCGTATTTTGTTTATTTTGTACAATAAAGGTTTTCTGAATTAAAAATAAAAGAATTATTAAAATGTTTTATCATTTTCAGGCATGGTGCCCGAGAGCAAGGTGCTGGAGTGGCACTACTCCGCTCAACGCGCGGCCCTTTCTGCGCCACCGCTGGAGGCAGCCGACGTGACGGAGGCGGTGCCGGGCGGCAGCGGGCTGGGAGAGGGCGGTGTGCTGACCGGCGGCCCTGAGAGCCGTGGCGGCGAGAGCGCAGGCGACCAGCCGCACCGAGGCCAGGAAAAGAGGACCAGGTTAGTATTCCTCGTATGTCCTGCCGTGATGAAAACACAATAAGTCCATCCTTTCTTCTCTCCAAATAAGAATCCAATCATGATTTATATTGATTTATAGCTTCGATGGAATGTTCTGGAAGTTTCTTCTATGCTTCCATTATTATATTTGCAAGGAAGTGTTTCCTAGGATTGGATGCAAAAGTTGTTGATTTTTTTTTGTGTGGCAACAGAGATATATTATTTTTGGTAAATTTTATTTGATAAGAGTCTCAACTGCTCTTGACTGTCCAGAGCCAGTGTGACTATAGAAGTGACTAAGAAAAAATATTTTGTGAGGCTAAATGGAATGGGAAAGAGGAAGGTTGGGAAGTATGTACCGGGCTATTCAAATCTGATCACCAAACGAATAAGTCAAGTTATTTGGTGAATGTTTTCCTTAGGTTCTCACTGTCCCACGACGAGGGTTCCATCGGCAACACCTCGGACAACTTGGAGGCCGTATCGGAGGCGGCCAGCAATCACTCCGTCACCTCGAGCCTCGAGATGGAGACGGAGGACCAGAATGACAACCTCAGTGATATGGTGAGTTAAAATATTATACAGATGGAGCCTGGTAACCTGGAGCCTGGAAGTCAAGGGATGGGAAGAACAAACAATATTCATAAAATTCAAATACACAACATGAATTATATAAACACAACAAATCTCAGGCAAAAATACATGTTACCAATTCCGTTGTGCACGGACTCCAGCAAAACAAATACTATTTACAGTTAGTATCCTCGCATATAGCACTATGCCTTTTGATGTGGGGAAATCAAACAATCAATTCTTAAATATGATTTAAGATTTTCACGGCCAAAAGTATTTTTGTTATTTGTTTTTGGGGTGTTATGCCGTGTTGCGCTAACTCCTTCTTTAGCCAACGTTTCGGACAGCATTGCAGTGTCCATCATCAGGGCAGATGTGTTGTATGTTTTTGTATTTTTATTTTATTGTTCTTTGCAAGAACAAGAAAATAAAAATGTACAAAAACTTACTACACCTACTATAGAAAGTTAAGTACCAAAACATAACGTGATCTCACATCGCCGCAGCGAACCAGAGATTGGGCAAACTCGGTAACATCTGTCAATCTCCGGATGTCACGTGGTATCACACATTATGCTTCGCGGTGCACAAGGAGAGTCTTAATTTGGCGTAGGTTCGCAATAATACTGTCAGGGCGATTGTGTTTTGATTTTTTGTATGAAGCATTTTGTGCTCATTCTGTAACGCACAAAATGAGAATATCGGGTTGCTCTTCGACCGGTTTTTCGGGTGGATTTTAATGGTGTACTGTTTATGATGATTATTGTAATCAAGTTTGTCTTAAATAAATAAATTATCTCATCTTTTTAATGGGGGTTCACCGCACAAACGCACTTTAGAGAAAAACCGCCATTGGTAACAGGTAATTGAGTCGAGAAATGCAGGAACATATGTTAAAGGGAGGTACATATAGTTGCGACAACGCAACTATACTGTATAAATCATAGGAACAAAATTCTTTAATAAATTACCAGAAAAGATTAGATTTGTTAATAATTTGTTAACTCAACAAATTCAAACACACCATTAAAAAAATAACTGAAAACTTAAAAAAAAAATAAAAAAATTATTTTCATTCATACCTGCTAAACTTCTTATGTAGTTTGTCAACAGGTACCATCGACAACATTTTATCTAATTACATTTTAACTAATAATCAATCAATGGTTTAAATTAATCGTAATAGCATAAATACATGGTGTCCGGAAACTCGTAGTACAAGCGGGTGAATCTACATCACATTTGGAGTCGATTTTGTAGTATAATTTTTTTTGATTTGAGCTTTCGTTTTCGAGTAAATCGAGTCAGAAGTTGATTTTTTTTTTGATCAAATTCTTATGAATTATTACTGAAGATCAAAGTACCCAACTAATTAAAACTATTTAAAAATTTAAAAGTAAAACAAATAATGACGAAAAAATTTGAACCCTGAAATAGCCGAAAAATATTTTTTTTTGTTTTTTTTTTTTTTTTATAAAAATGCTCAAATCAAAAAACTTTATGTTTATTTGGGTTCCCCGTGCGGTATACATTCTCCAGTTTCCGGCTTGTACTACGAGTTTCCGGACACCATGTATAAATGTAGCATATATTTATTTAGCTTTAATGATTAAGTAAATTTACATTTAATTTTAAATAAGTATATATTTATCTAAAATAAAAGTAAAAAAAAAAACAACAATAAACAAATAAATTAGAGAAAAATAATAGAAATAAAAATGGGAAGAGAGGCAATTAAAAAACAATTATATTTCAATTCCAGGTGTCGGCAAATGTTAGTGGACGGGGTTCCCCCAACATCTCGGGGCGGGACACTCCCTCGTCACAGGTCACGGAAGGGGACGCCAGTGGCCCAGGTCTCGCCATGCCACTACCACACAGGTAAGATGATTGTTCAACAGGTTATTACTAGCAATACGCTTTGCTGTATTTTAGTATGGCTGTGTACTCAAAGCATTCCAGATGGGAGGAGGGCTGACAGATATAACCTGGTATAGTACCTGAAGTTCCTAATCCCCTGGCCTCCTCAGATAATAGAACAAAGAAACAAAGGGAGATATGGCATGGAAGCATACCGACTGCCGCCAAGCTACGACCAAACTGCATGGAAAATTATGCATTTTGTGTGCAGGTAGAAACAAAGGAGGGACGCCGCTATGCATAGATGTGATTTACAGTGGTATAAGTGAACCCTGTTGGCGATATGGCATTTTTTATTAATTACGTACTACGTATTAAAGAAACATGGTACATTTAAGAGTATATTCACAGTCCTTATCACTAGAAATTCCTGTTCCGAGGCAAACTGTAGGTTGTTATGTTGATATTACATTATGATTTCCTCATCTTCATTTTTGTTGATTTCCTCTTCTTCATGTATGCAGACCTCATTTTCATCTTTGGTGACTGTGTTTGTTGATTTTCTCTTCTTCATGTTTGCAGACCTCATTTTCACCTTTGGTGACTGTGTTTGTTAATTTCCTCTTCTTCATGTTTGTAGACCTCATTTTTACCTTTGTTAACTCTGTTGATTCCCGTTCTTCATGTTTGTATACCTTGTCTTTCTATTTGTAGAACTCATCTTAATGTTTGTTGTCTGCGTTTGATGATTTCCTCTTCTTAATTTATGTTGACCTCATCTTCATGTTTGTAGATTTCCTTATCTTCATGTCTGTTGACTGTAGGTTGTTGTATTGGCGTGTCACATGTAATTGTGGTGTGTAAAATATCGAACATGTTAACCTTGTTCAGAGGGGCAGTTATGGGATGTGAACTCACACATAAAAAACTGTGTTCTCAAACAATACAACATGCAAATTTAACGTAATTGGAGTACAATAATGGATGTTAGAATATATACTGTGATTAAGGCAAGAGAGAGAGAGTGTATCTTCATTACTGATGATTTTAATGTTAACATACGCAATTTTATGGAGGTTGCACGGCGATGGTAAACTTCAATGCTTTGCTGTTGGCTCCAGGTTGTCTGCGAAATTAACCTTCAGATTCCTCGTGTGTGAGTCCAAACGATCCGGTTCTCGTAATTATGGAATCCATCCACAGCTCGCTCCGTCATTTCCCAAATTCACTTTGCCACGCTTAGCGACGGGAGTGTAGCAAGGGAAGTCCTCATGCCTCAAACAAATGTGAATACGTGTAACGTCCAGTCTCCAGTCCGCGGACTGCCCCTTAAAGAATCTCCCTTGAATGGCGGCCTTTGGGCGGGGGGCGCCCGCTGCTAGCGGCTGCACTACTCCTTGCCGCTCTCTTTACAAGTACTTTCTTGATTGCCGTTGATTTGATTGTTCTGCGCAGACGTTCGGGGACCTTCGATTACTTCGGCAAACTGCAGCTAGAGTTGGGATAGCAGGAGTAGGGATGTGCAGTTTTGTGACGATTGGGAACTAACCCACATGTTACAGGCACTTAGCCATATTTGATTCTTAACCATATTTGGATGTTGTTTTTAAACTTCTTTATTTCTATGGTATTTTTAATTTCATTTGTGAGCGCGCTTTCATAAGGTACTGCCGCTTTGGAAACCATTTATTGGATAACCAACACCTCTACCATAGGTCACCTCAAGTGGTTCGCTACGTTGGATGACTTAGCGGGGGTGCCTGGGGTAAATATGCAGAAAAAAGGGACGCACGTTGTAGTAGTTAGATAATAATTAGAAGTAATTATTTCAGTTTCTGGAAATGGAAAATAATGCATTTTAATAGTTATTTCGTTAAAATTAAAATCGATTGTCACTCGGCGTCCCACTATTATTGATAATAATAATAATATTTGGATGATTTGTATAGCGCCGTTTTTGTGCAAAATCACCTCAAGGGTGCTGTACAATTATATAATAAATTTCTACAATGATCTATTTATTACTAACTATATATGGAGATATTACAGTACCATACTTACCTGGTAGGTCACTTGAGATTAACACTTTATTTTTCACTAATAAACATTAACTAATTGTTTATTAGCGAAATTTAGATACAGGATTTAGGACACAATTGGATATAACTGGACTTTCTCTCAGAAATGGTATATTACAGCTTAAAAAGGTAAGTTTTTAGTTTAGACGTCAATTGATTGTTTTGATGTCAAAGTTTTAAGGTTAGTTTTTTTCTTCTCAACGTGGCGTGAAGAAAAGACATTAATTTATCAGTTTTTTTTTCTTACGAAATAGCTACTAAGATGCATTATTTTCCATTTTTGGAAGCTGAAAAACTTCTCATCGTTATCTAACTGATACACAGTGGTTTTTCTATTAAAGGTGTGTATTGAATGTGTCGCTATTTTGTGTATATTAACTGTGCCCGGGTTGGAGTGAGATGTGTTCAAGTTTTAGCAGCAGATGCATCTGCCCACCAACAGTGTGGCAGGCCAGATCAGGATGCATTTGTTGAGGGAGACCCTTTGACCTCTCCAGCAGGACTCTCTTGGAACATCACCTTGCACTGCAGTGGAAGGGATGGATTCATATGTCTGTCACTCGTGGACACACCGACCCCCACCCCTTATACCGTTTTCCTTCCCAGAACTTCCTCTCTTTCCTTTCCAAAAAGGACCCTCCTCACAGCATCCTAAAGATGACATAGGCCCAGAGGGGAATTATTTTCCTCAGAGCCTTCAGTGTGGAGCTAATGTAAAAAAAATACCGCATATCAATTGTTTCTATTTTCTATGCTACTTACCAATATTGTTGTGCTATCCCTAAATTATACATTATATTTGCAGGCACCCCGCCAGTGTTCCCCTGAGCCAGACAGCCGCCAGCAAACAAGCTAAACTGTTGAAGCGAACGCGGAATGATATTGAGGACAAGTTTTGCAAGTTTGAAATTAAGGTAAATATGTACATAACTTCATTATGAATGATAAATGAATCATATTGAGGAAAAAAATGGTGGCTCGTGCATTTTGCAAGTTCAATGCTTTATAACTCATGATGATGATGACATTGCGAGCTGAAAGTAGTTGAGTTAACGTAGAAAGTTCACTTTTCTAAACGCTAGTCTCATACTAAACCTCTATAAGCTTGTACATTCTGAAAAGTGCACTTTTCGGTTAATCTGCTAATAATTCGAACCAAGCATTCGGAAGCTTATGTACTTTCAAAAGCATCTCATTTTTTACTGAGTGTAGCGAAGTCCTGTTTTAACTCGACCATTTGGTATTTCATCTTTTTCTGTTTTCTAAAATCTGCTGCATCTGTTTTATTTATTATAATATAAACACCTCTGACATTTTGTAATGTACTGCTTTTAAGAAAACTGTCAGATTTGTGCTATTCACATTTTTCAATTATTGTGGTGTCTTCCGGCCTGAAGAAAGTTTAAAAAGTGAATTGTCATTGAGATTGTGACATTTCTTTGTACAAATTGTATCCGTAAAATATTTATGGTTTACAATGAAGTAGGTAGGTATTTATGTACCTTCCTTAAAAATCTTGTGATTTTGTAGAAAAATTTGGTTTTGATTTTTGTGACAATGTCTACTATTCACAGAACTACAAGTTTTATTTTTATTAACGTCAAATAATAGTTTTTGAAGAACCTTTATTCATATTTATGAATTTATTTGCTGTGGTTAGAAACTACTGGAAAGCGATGAGACCATCAGCATCATATCTGACACCTGGAGTACGGACGTGCTTGCCTCCGACTCGGAGACCATCGGGGAGGCTCCGTACGAGAGGAACATGGTCACTCCGAGTCTGGCGCTGGGGCAGCAACACGTCTTGACAGGTACATAATACTACTTATTACTGCTGTTTCTTCCTTCACTTTTTAACAATAAAATCCCCAGCATAACGAATGGAGGGAGCTGCGGTCGTTACACGGCAACACCAAGATGAGTCAAAGGAAAAAAATGTAACTTTAACCTGTCATATGCCCGGAAATTCCAAGCTTTTTTGAAAAAAACCGCGCGCAAATTACTCTCCTGCCTTTTGGTCAAACATCCGTTTAAAAACAAAGAAATTGTTTATTTTGCGATTGTTTTCTGTTTATCAGATAATGTATCTTATTATTCATATATATTACATGATAATATTGTTACAAGTTTTCCCAGAATAGCTAACTTTAACAAAAAAAATGTGTAAAAATTTTCCCATTCGGCAAACAAATGTAAAAAAAATATATTCATAAGAAAATTAACTGATTTTTTTATTTCTACACAAACCTGAATAGACACCCCTCGTGAAAAAAAATAATCCAAAGGTTTTTTCGAAGAAGTAATGCCATTGACACTTCTTTGAAAATGTAAAATATTTTCATTTATTCAAAAAAAAAATCAAACGTCAAGTGTCCACTTAAAATTTTTTTGTGTCGTATTTTATAAGTATATGATAACAATTCTTCCAGATTTCGGTAGTTTATACAACTGTTGTTACTAATAATATTATTTTGTACAAGAAACCTGTAAATAAATAATGCTAATAATAAAATTATTCATTAGGACGTAAAAATTTTGACATTTCTTACGAAGTAAATTTTCATCACTTTTCTTGGGTGAAATATTATAAAAATTACATCAAAATAATGTAGATAAAACTATCTTTCTGATGATACCTCAAATCTATTATTTCCACAATCAATTTATATCAAAAATAATGAAAGAAGTAAGAGGTTACCTTATGAGAATTCGCGATGTTTTCGCACTAGCGTCCTTGACAAATGGCCGCCGACTGCGTGTACAGATGTGTTCGAAAGAACAGGGTGACAAAAAAATCATGACTCGGGGAATAAAAATAAAAATTTTCTAATATTTTTTTATTAATATTTATTTATTTATTTAAATACGTTTTTTTAAATTCAAATACTGTGTGGTTCAAAAATAAATAAGAAAAAAATTTCATCATATTTATTTCAGTTTTAGAACAGGTACATGAAACACGTTTTTTTAATCTTTGGTCGAGAGACTGCGAAAAAAATCATTTTTTCGCAGTCTCATACATAAATTTATTATTATAATATTCAAATTTTTAGACACTGTTTCTGTCCTCCTCAAAAGTGGAAGATACAATGAATGGAAACGAAAATTCAAACAATGCAAAGATGCACAATGCACTTGTTTCAGTAAACATTTTTATTCAAATAATGCACAAATACACCCATTCAATAAATAATTAAAACCATAAATAACAACAACCAGTGCCAAATTACAATCACAGATAACAAAATCCAAGTAACAAATGATAACACACATTCAACAAATAACAACCGCAACCAACATTCAAAGAACAATAACATTATAACAAACAATAACATTATGGCAAACAATAACATTATAACAAACAATAACATTATAACAAACAATAACATTATAACAAACAATAACATTATAACAAACAATAACATTATAACAAACAATAACATTATAACAAACAATAACATTATAACAAACAATAACATTATAACAAACAATAACATTATAACAAACAACAACACTAATGCAAGAAATAGCGACACAATTCCTGAACTGTAATTATGGGACTGCCACTATTAGGTATGATGAATTTCCTCTTCATGGCAATTTTTAAAATTTTGTATAAAAAAAAGAATCTAAATGGAAAAGAACAATTTGAAAAAAAAATTATAAATGTGAAGGTGGAGAAATCCTCGGACCAGGTGAAGGTCTGCTCCTCTGGATTCTCCTCCTCCCCCTCCTCCAAAGGCTCCAACTCATCCTCAGGAACATCCATATCCACCATTGACGGAAGTTCTACATCACCGGCGAGGGATTCATCCTCGCTATCAGTGAATCCGTAGAACTCCGCAACGATGTGGTCGGTTTCCTATAGACAGAAAGAAAAGAAAAAAATATATATACAGCTATGTAAAGCGTCCTTGAGGTAATACAAGACAAAAATGGCGCTGTAAAAGTTAGCCAAGTGTTATTATAATTACCTGAGTATTTGGAGCCCGATGCGTAGAGGAGGTTGATGGTCTCGGGTCAGCCTGCCATCCCGGAATCTGAAATTATAATGTATTATAATATAATCATCAATACGCGTATAAATATTTTATAGCTAAACAAAAAAAAAGTTTGTTAGTACTTTTTTGCACACCCTATATAACTGATCTAATTTTGTGATATTTATTACCATTTTTATAAATAAAAAATAATATTTCTAATAAATATTATTAGAAATAAATATTTCTAATAAATAATGTATTTTGTAAGAACCCTATATCTCCCATACAAAATTTGAATTTGTAAAAAACGTTGATATCTGCGCGCGCAGATAGACGTGCGTTTTACGCAGGCGCGGATATATTTCAAGATGGCCTCTCACACATACATATAAACAGTTCACGTGTATTTGTGCAGGTTTCCGATGTCTCGTATTTATTTAATTAAAAAATATTAACTAAATATTGACGAAACTAGGGCTTTTATACACAATCTCAATAGTTTTCTTTACATAATAATCTACAATCCTTATTAGATTATGCAATATTTACGTAAATATCGATAGAGAAATGTAAAAATATTTCTTGGCCGATTTTTAGCGGTAGGAGACATCGGAATATCATTTTTAGTAAAATATTAACTAAATATGGACAAATCGAAGGCTGTGGTATATGTTCTCAATTGATTTATCTGCAAAATGAGATACGAAACAAAGCAAATCACACAATATATGACGAGACATAGCTAGAAATAAAACGAAAATTTTTATCACGAAAACATGGCGTATACTTTGACGTAATATTTTGTCGGTTATTTTGAGTTTTCGTATTTTAAATTTACCGAAACACATGCCGTGAACAATAAACTATGTATAAAAAAAACATTACTTACGTTTTATTGATCAATTACTTCGTTTTGGCACTTTAAAATAGGACCGCGATGTTTCACTTTGACAGTTATTTTTTGTTGTGTGGCATTCCAGCGAAAAAATTAAATTTAGATGTGGAAGAAGCTTCAAGTGTTTCTGAAATATGATGCGTAAAGAACGAGAATAGCTCAAGCGATTAAGACCTTGTTCTCCATACAAATTCTTTGTACAAAAGGGTTAAAATCGCATATAAATTTTTTTTTTTTTTTTTTTTTTTTTAAAGTTGTATGGGCCGCGCATATGCGGTCCCGGCATACGAGGTGTTAAAGAAATGACTATGATTCAAGTGAATATTTTTCACATCTATATTATCAAACAGTATTTAGAAATTAATGTCAATTCACGAAATGAGATAATATCTGAGTACCGCACAAGAGTTCTAACTGTTCCCAAACGTCTGGAGCCAGTGAGACTATGGCATCCCCACAAGGGGTATGTTGTGGGGCTGAAGGTGGAGGGGAGGGGATGGAGATGGAGATGGAGAAGAGAAAGGTGGCGAAGTACATGGCTAAAGCCATTTCGATTGTGAATGGTGGTCTTTCACCAGGTCGATACTTGGAGTATCTTCCACCCTGGAAATACTTATCGAGATGATTTTGATGAAAATTTTTATTATTTTTGAAATGTACATATCAAATAAGTCATCTATTAGACGAAATACGCCCTATTAATTTTTTTTTTATAATAAGAAATTTGAACCATTTTTTCTGTCCACTATCAAAATATCAAAATTTTGAGTCAATCATAACCTCACATTTGAATCTATTTTGTTCTAAAATCGGTATTGCTCAGTGTTGCCAAAGTAATGAAATTTTTTGTTATAATTTAATTATTAACTTTCTACACTAACTTTCTTGATGCCCTTTATCATAGTTAGTTAATATATGTTTTTATGCAGGCGGCATGGCTGCGCCAGCACTGCCCCTAGTGGCCCCCCTACCGGACGCCTCGGAGACGGCCAGCGAATCAGCCTGGAGCACCGATGCCCTCGTCTCGGACAGTGACAGGATGACCGAGGTTTGTTAAATCCCATTTCTGATTGATTTTACCCTTGGAAAGCCAAGCGAAAATGTCCCGCCGTGCGCCGAATGACCCTATTTTTTGCCTAATTTTATTTTTGCTTTAAACCGCTATATCTTTGAAAATAATACATATATTTAATGATTTATTTTAGGCACCACACCCCAACTCTAAAAGCACTGTCTGAAATTAAAGCATACTTTGTAATATAACTCCATAGACTAATGTTAATGTTTGTTTTGGCTTATTTAGTGATGTTTTATGTGTAAACAATGTACACATTTTATTACAGTACAAAAACTTTGGTTTTCACTTTCGCACAAATGATTGTCGCAAATCATCAAAAACAATATTCGCATCTCCAGTGATGGCACTTATGAGTTCAAGGATTTATTACCCATTCTACAGATTTAGTATAGTTTCCTTTTGATTAAATATTTTTCCACACAAGAGACAAGAAGATAAGAACATGGAAGTCTTGTATCACATTGTTTATACCCAGGAGGGCGATTCTCGTTCTTTTAGCCTTAAGCTAAATGATAGCATTCGTCAACGACTGCTATCGTTTGCGAAAGATAGCTGTCCGTCGCTTGCAACATCTTTTCTTAACTATTAAGCGATTCTCGTTCTTTTGATATCCTTACAAGTTCGATTTTGGAGAGACCTAGTAAAAAATTCTAAAGAAGCGTGGTTAAGAAATTGTTAAGAGATTATTGAAAACACAAATTGGTGAAATATAATTAAGTGACGCAAGGTTTCTAACTAAAACTTAAAAAAACAAATACTTTGTATTATAATGCATTTTAATAACTGCTTATTTTATTTATGAATGACATAAATAAGCCATTTATCGAAGATTTACGTTTTGTGAAAAGGTACTTACCTCGCTGGATAGTAATGACTTTTTTACAGATTCACCACTTCTAAAGTGACGTTTGCTGTCAAACTAACGCTGCCGAATGGCGGTAACTGTCACCCAAGTTGATTTAAGAATGAAAGGGATTCTTATTTCGTTGTGGTTAACTTCAAAACCCACAATTTCGAGCGCCAGCCAGAAACTTGTTATTATTTATGTAGAAATCCTCAATGGTATGTGTAGTTTATTGTAAATTAAATCACTTATCTGGCTTTCGACATGTTACGTACTTTACAAACATCGCAATTACCTGATTCAATTCATTTAATAGCATTATTGTGCCACAAACAAGTCACTAATCATGTTTACAGTCAATACTTACGATAATATTAAGTTTTCTCTTATTAAAACTACGCAAATATTGCTAATTGTCAAAACGTCACAATTAAATGAAGCAAATTCCCCGCGAACGCTAGCGTTCGGCCGCCGAATGACAGGTCTAGGGGTACCCTTCGCGTAAGGCTAAAAATTTTGGCGCGCAATCGAAAATCTAAGGATTCCATCTGTCAACGAGAGAACCGGAATCGCTTCATACGAATAAACCGAGAAAAATCGTTAATTTGAATGTAAGGACGATTTTAGTGTCGTTAAGTAGAACGAGAATCGCCCTCCAGGCGTAGTGTGTTCAATTCCTCGGCTGGCTAAGTCCTCCATCACAACACAAGCAACATTTTCCGCTTACTGTGGTGGTAGTAGGAGATTTTCAAATATTGTCAGGTTATTCGTAACCTGGGAATGTTTGTCTTTCTTTTTAAAAAAATAAAAAATAAAAAAAATATTTATAGTAGGGACCCTTACGAAAAGATTGGTATACAATATTCATATAGAATTATCACACAGCAATGCCTTTACAGCCATTCAAGTAAGTCCGGCGTAAAAGGTACAACTACCCTTCCCATAGGAAGTGTGAGAAGATACATTAATTCCTTGCCAATAATAATAATATTAGGGTGATTTGTATAACGCCGTTTTTGTAGAAAATCACTTCAAAGGCACTGTACAAATATATGATACATTTTTACAATAATTTATGTTATTACAAACTATAGACTAGTCAAACTATTATCAGTTTATGGCTAGCAAATTTTATTCACCGGTTCGTCGATCATAATACAAAGCTATATGTACAATACATTTGATTGATGAACATGATGCTAGAATGTACATGTGTTGTTATTCTTATTTATTTATATTTTGTACAGGCAGATACGGTAGGATATATGATGCACATGCGAATGGTAGCAGAAGTCGGGGATGCCCGAGGAAGACATGGCACGATCAAGTGAATCAGATACTCGAGTAGGGCCAGGTCAAGAGTCAGAATAATAGAAGAGTATGTATGAGACGATGTATGAATGTGAATGAGGCAAGGAGTGTGTGGTGTGACCGAGTTGTTTGGCGGTCCGTCCTCTCTGCCTACCCCTGCGGGAAACAGCGTGATGGTTAGTTAGGTCAGACATTATTGGAAAATTGGACATTATTGGACTTTCCTGTATTTATTTTATTTTAATAATATGTGTGTATTTAATAATGTATATGCTAGAAGCATTTTGAAGGGTTGAAAATAGCATAAAATCACAGCAAGTGCGGTAAGCTACACTAGCATATCTGCTTCAGATACGCTGGTATTGCAAAGGCTAAGGTAAATGTAAAACAATGTTAGGTGTGTGTTTTTATAATGAATGTTACGTCTCTATTTAGGTGGATATGGATGACTGCAACAGTGTGGGCAGATCTGAACCCGGTACAGGTCGTTTGGAAATCGACCCACCCTCTGCTTCTCTGCTCATGCCCGACCTGCCTCAGCCACATTACCAGTTCAGTCCGCTCAATGTAAGTCATATCAATCAATTTCAAGAAAATACTTTTTATCTCTTACCCTAGTATTGTTTTACATTATCGACCATCAGTCAGTCAACAGTGATTGAGTTGTTTTAAATTTTAAATAGTTTTTTCTCTCCAAGAATCCAATCGAGCTATAAATTGGTTTACATTAATAGCATCGAGGACACGTGGAAGTTTGTTCCATGCATCCACTACTCTTCTTGCAATGAAGTGTTTCCTAGGATTGGATGCAAAAAGTGTTTTATCAATTTTTTTAATCGAGTATCCACGGCGATTTATATTTTTGTTGGTGGTGTATGTCAATTTAACTTCAGACATACAAACGGAACATTCTCCAGAAACAACTCACAAGACAATTAAAATAATTTTCTGTTCAAATTTTGTATTATTTGTAGGTACCTACTTTTTTTTTTTTTTTCTTTATATTGGCTTTCACCCATTAAGAGTGATCTTGGCCATACATTACAACATTTTTCTTATTAATAAATACAACAAATTACAGGATAAAATTGATTACACAACATAACATAACATAACGTAACATAAATAAACCAAACATAACATAAACATAAACATAAACATAACATAACATAAACATAACATAACATAAACATAACCATAACATAACATAAACATAACATAAACACAACATAACATACTTAGATACCTACTTCATCACTTGCCTTAACAATCAGTTCCAATTTTGAAAATGACAATTAATTTCAAAGCAAATTTGAGGTCATTAAATGTGAAAAATTTCACGCAGGAATAACTAACATTTCACGTACAACAACCGAAATTAGTATTTTTGATATCACTCAGGACACCAGTTAAACCATTTTCAAACAGTTGTCACACAAAACTTGCGAAAGATGTAAAACAAAATTTATGTTAGCTTTGGAGGTCATTGAGATACCCCACGCATGTTATAATTATTAAATTCATATTTCGAAATTTATTTTGTTCCGCATATTGGTCTGTATTTGCCTATTTGTGCGAGTATATATCATATTATTTCATAAATCTGAATCTGACAGGTCAGTCGCGACGGTAATCGGCTGTGAAATTTCATTTTACACAGATATGTCGTATTTTTTTATGAATTCACTTGGAATGTGAAGGGCTGACCGCGACGATAATCGGCTCTGAAAATTCGATTTAAACGAGAAGAAGTCGCGTATTATTAGTAATTACCTCAATGAATGGGGTTTGAGTGTATATGAAGGATAATTGCTACCAACAGGAGTTCCTTTAAGATTGCTCTTGCACACATCCAATTCTGAATAAAATGCAAATACATATCTACATTTAATTGCAAAATTTGTTTTGGTTTCAGAACATAAACCGCGACGCGCTGCTCAACCGCCAGCAGATGTCAGCGGCGTCGTCGGTCCACACGGCGCACCCGGACAATATGGTGGCGGTGACCGTGTCCAGCGGACCGCTGCTGCATCTGCACCACGAGAGCCCCGAGGGACCGATGGAAGAGGCGGACGTTCCCGACACGGAGGAGGGGGCTGAGGACTTCCAGGACAACCCCGACAGTCTGGTGGTGCTGCGGAGTCCCAATAACAGGTATAGGTCTTGGCCAAACATCGAAAATTCTGAGTGCTCTCCCAGAGGGGAGACATCCAGCGAGCCGCCCCAGACACAGTTGGGAGAAGCAACTCCGGAGGCTGTGCAAGTAGCGCAGGACAGGGATGCTTGGATGCGTCTTGTCGATGCGATGGGTCCCGAAACCGAGTAGGACATGGGAAAAGAGGTGTAAGGGCAGGTAACCTGAAACACCCAAATCATCTGACGGCACTGCTGTAGTTAGCGATCCTACCAGTAGTCAATTCTTGTTTATTTCTAGGCAGTGACAAGTATCATACTTAACGAATGAGGGTGCATTTATGTGGATTCCAATTAGTTGTGTGTTATGTAGGATCCAGAGGTGTGTGAATAATTTGTGTTAATTGGTTGACATCAGTTTTCTTTCAAATCGGTGTAAATCACACTTGTTTTGAGACAGTTACGGAAAAATCTGAAAACATGTTTAGGATTTATTGGTATGTACATACACGCATGAATTTTCAATCGTCGCGTATAATTTTTGTTGTTGTAGGAGCAGCATATCCTCGTCTCTCTACATGGGCGTTTCCAACCCGATGTCCAGTAGCAGCGAGTCGAGTGCCTCGGCAGGAGGCGGGCGGCGGCCCACCGGCTACCATGAACGGCAGGCAGGCCCCTTGGCCTATGCTTCCGGAATTTCCAGTGGCCTGGTCAACGGCTACTCGGTAAGTCCTCCTGTTTAGTCTTGAAATGACAATATGGTTGGTTCCTATCGGAATGTCATTTTTCCAATTCCTACCTTTCCCTATTAACTATTTAAATAATGGAACATAAGTTCGAGTGTTTTTATTTTGGACTAAGAAGAATTGGGACTATCATGGAAGCAGGTTGTTTGTGTTGTCGGTGTGTATAGTCTCCGATTTTAGAACTCATCAGCTCGTTTGGCGATAATTACTTCGAGGTATCGCTGCAGAACTAACAAAGTGATTATGTTGTTAAGTGCTCCTTCGCAAAAGCAGTATAGTGGTAAGTGATTAGTCATCCTTTTTTCCCTTCCCATACATTGTTTTATCCTACATATACTATCACCCAATTTCGTCAAACAACATTTCATTTAAATTGTTTACAGTCCACTTTCAAGTTAATCTGAAGCTGTATAATTCATATGCAGTTTCAGACGCAACACCTCCCTTACTGAGTAATACTATGGCCATATGAACATATAGATCTTGTTTCAGCAGCAGGCCTCTCCGTTTGGTTCCGGGCCCAACCTGCACAAGGAGCACATGGCCCCGGACAGCCCTGGTCAGCAGATTCCCTTCCCGCCCTACAGCTCGTCCCACGAACGGCCTGACATCCACGACATGGATGTGTTTGACTTCAGCCTGCGTAGTGAGGGGTATACATCACATTATATGTGAATATAAATATAATGTATAAATAAACTAGTTGCTCGTCTTTTCTCTACTTTCTATAAATGTCAAATGGCATGTATTATATATATATATATATATATAAACCTTTCCTTAGTATAATAGAGATAGTGAGTGTCAGCATAAAGAGTGACACAGAACCATAGTAGTAAAAAACAACAAAAGTACAACACAGCTTGTGTAATATGTATGCCTTTAACAAAATAATTTTTCTTTTTAGTGAGAATGAAGCCATCAACAATCAAGTGTCCGAGTCCGGTATCTCCACGCCAGACGGAATGTTTCACTCCTCCAACTCCCCCTTCGTATCGGCCATGAGCAACGGCAGCGCCACCAGCCGCTGGCTCAACGACCCGTGCCAACGCTTCCCTACCCGACCCGACCACCCCTGGACCCCGTGCAATACCCAACCGGGCTGCTCCACCTCGTCCGACATGGCTACACTCAACCAGAACAAACCCGACGCCGAGAGATCTGGAAGTATGTTCCGACCTATCAGAGCGGAAGCCAACATATCCGATATCAACGACTCCGGAATCTCCGATCTAAACGCGTGCAGCATGATGCCTTTCTTAAACGGAAATCACGATATCTCCAACCAAGACTTTAGCAACACCATATTGAGTGATGTTTCATTCAACACGTCGAACACCGGCTTCTCTGAACAATTCCACGAGACTTCGCAGCATTCCGAATTTGACGCAGATATCCAAGATGCTTCTTCCGACGGTTCGCTAATCTCCCGAATACATTCATCATCGCTGATGATGTCGCAACACAGTTTCACATCCCCGAATCTTATTTCGAATACGATTTCTCGTGTTTTAAAAACGTCAGAGAGTCGAACGAGTATTATTAATATGAGTTCTTCCCGCGCAGACAAGTCTAATATTAAACAAGGGGAGACGAAAACAGACTCTCCGCTTAACGGTATATCGTGTGGTAGTGCTATATCTCTAAGTACGCTATCTGTGAACAGTGCCGACACGTCTACAAGTGATCGTAGTTCTAGTCAGGATGTGAACTCTGAGAATCTGACTGAAAGGAGAGTCACTCCTCCACTGGGGTATGTGTCTATCCTCAACTCTACGGATGTGAAGATGCAGAGGGGTTCCGCTGGAAATAATGGTGCCAATACGCTGCCCAGGAATTCTACGCCGTGCACAGGATCCTTGAAGCCGGGAGCTTCCACGGGGGCCATTCCTAAGAGCATTAGCTTTGATGCAACTGCTGAAAAAAGTCACAGGTACAATTCAAATATTATAGCATAACTAAGAATAACTTAGTAATAACTAGCGCAGACCCATAATGTAATTGTAGGATTTGTGAAGCTGAAAGTATTTTAAAAAAATGTTGAGATTGCATTTCAATGCCTTTCAAAAGAACAAATTTACCTTTAGATTGTTATTTTTTTTTATTTAGTTACAAAAAATAACATATTTATATATAGTATACATAAACCTTTTAACAAATTATTTCTATGACAATAAGGACACTTTACAATACATCTAAAAATACATCATTGAACTTGAAAAATTACGAAGTGTATCCAATGACATTATAAAAATACAAGACACGTTTGTTAATAAATGGAGGGTCCTTTTAAATTAAACACTGTTATTTTGAGAGACAATCTGAATCACTTTATTTACAATACACCATGACGGCCGGCATAGTCCAGTGGTAACGCATTGGACTGCCATTCCGAAGGTCGCGGGTTCGAACCCGGCGTGCGCAAATAAATTTTATTTGATTAATTTGTGTTATTTCACAATTAATTAATTAAAATAATATATAGTATATTTGCGGCACGTTCCGGAGTGGAAGATACTACCAGTATCGCCCTGGTGTAGGACCACCATTCAGAATTGAAACGTTGCTCCAAATGGCTTTAGCCGTGTTTAGTGACTAGATCTGAATAGCCAGGTACTTCCCCACCTTCCTCTTTCCCTTCCCCACTTACCTTCAGCCTCACAACATCCCCCAATTGGGGATGCCATAGTCTCACTGGCTCCAGACGGGAGCAGTTGGGACTCTTGTGAGGTATTCACTATAAAAAAAAAAAAAAACCATGATTAGACACTTTTAATACACTAGATACAGGCCGGTTCCTGTTCTTCTTTAGGAAAGGTTGTTTGATTGTTTTGGAGCAAGAGAGAGTTTTTAAGGAAACCTAGCCTTTTGTATGAAGAGATTGTTTACAAATACATGGACACTGTCAATTTCAACTAATATGACCTAAAATTCACAGGTATACACTGCAATCAAAATAATACAGTTAAATTCATACTAATCTATATGAGACATGTGGGATTGTACCAATTTGTATTCCACATCCTGGAATAAAAATTATTATTATTAAGAGTGGGTTATAGGGCATAATGGTGATTTGCTGGAAAACGGCTCCCTAAAACGGCTTAATACTACCTTTCGTATGTCATTCTCAGACTTCATATTTTTTTATACCAATTAATGGACTATTATTTTTCAGTCTGCCTATTTTTTTTTGTAGTTGTTGTAGGCATTCGACTATAAAAAATAAAAAAAACTTTGATACACCATACAACCCACTTTTAAAACTTCGATCCATGATTATCGCATTAAAAACGGTTTTACACAATATTTAAAATTTAAAATATGTATATAATACACACATCTGTAGAAGTACGGCCTCTTATTATCGTTATGATATCTGTGGATATTAACAATTAAATAAATACTTCATCTTGCACCAAATTTTCAACACATTTACACTGTTTTACTTATTACGGGTGAGAAGCCCCCGAGAACGGTGGTGAAACTATCGCTCCCTGTTTCACGGCGTATATATTTCTAAAATGCCATCAAAATGTTTCATTTCTGGGTCTAAAAGTAGAATACCAAAAGGTAGAAACAATTTTTTCCCTACCGAGAAAACACAAGGCCTCTAAGTCTATAATAGCCAGGTAACATTTTAAACACCCAAATGAGGCAAAAATTGTGAGGCGCATATGTCGCCGTTCTATTTGTATAAAGAACAGTAACTTTAAATTCATTAAATTTAAATGATTCACCATTTCATATATTTATTACGCGTCAATACATCACAATAGGTCGAATCGTGGATTCGTTGAATAATATTTGTATTTAGGTATTATATTTCAACCCATTGACGTAATTTTTTTCAATAGCTTTGGTCGTTAAATGAATATAACTATTATTTCCAACGGCTAGTTATATTTTGATACAGTACTAGTATGCCTTGCACGATAGCTACTGCCATGGTTAAAACAGATTATTGTTTAGTTAACACTGAATAATTTAACAAATATATAAATTTAAAAAAAACTTTCTTTTTATTTTTCGAGGTCAATATTATTAATATGTATAGATATTCTATCAAATATAAAATTTTTAAATCTACCAAATAAATAAATAAATCCGCCTTCGATTTTCTCGAAAACGAAAGCTCAAATAAAAAAAAATCATAACCCAAAATTGACTTTAAATGAAAGGTAGATTCATTCACAAGTTATACCGTTTATACCACGAGTTTCCGAATACCGTGCAAAACAACCTTTCTTTGTATTGGAAATGTTTCTGAAATGCGATTCGTAAAGCCAAAAGCCGTTCAAATCTAATTAGATTTAACAACAGCAAGTGAATGATAAACATTTATAAAAAATGTCAAAGTAAATGCTTTACCAAAATAGTAGGTTCTGCAAATAAGTCATACCTTTTTACTAAGCTGTTTGTTTTACTTAATATTTCCGATTTCCGATTGCGTACGTGATGATGCGCGACATGATCATAACGCACATTTGACGTTGTATTTTGACAAGTTCATTAATGTACAACTACCGCCCTCTAGCGACAAAAAAATGAAGAGATTTTGACAGTTTGAGAAAATCCGCTGGCATATAACAAGCGCTTAATCGAACAAAAAATTTAGCAATGCTTATGAAAAGGATACCCGTTCAAAGAATATGTATATGAATAGGCCACTAAAGTATGTCTACTACATGCATTGTCCCAGTAACATATCTTCACTCTATTAATTCATCTTATCATCCGTTAAGCATTTGAAAAAAACGAATACATATGCATTTCAAATACAGATAATGTTGGTATCTACTTTGTTGCTTGTGTTACAAAATCTTGGTGCCTAATTTTTTACTGTGCACCAACAACACAAATTAGTATGTCTAATAATAGACAAACGTGTATGAGATGTACCTGTATAAGATAACTTGCTCTCAGAATCTATTCAAGGCCCAAATGAACAGATGACTATAACATGTATCTTTCTATAATAGGTATCACTCGGGCAGGAGAGTGCCCGAGGATTCAACGGAGGGTGGCGGCCTCAACTTCGGTGACCTGAAGAACAACATGAAGAGGTCTGGCGGCAACTTCCTCAACAAGATCAAGCAGTTCAGGAACAAAAGCAGGGGATTTACCGCAACCGCGGCCAGCTTTGGTATGTCTTTTTCACATATTCAATATATGACCACGTTCCCCAAGCTCACACAGACAATTTTGCAAAACCGTCCATATTATTATTACCTCCTTCTTTAGCCAACGTTTCGGACAGCATTGCAGTGTCCATCATCAGGACAGATGTGTAATCTAAGGTTGTGGTCAAGTGTGTGCTTATGTATGAAGATGCGATACCGTGTTGCCAGCTCCAACCTTCTAAGAGCTGACATTAACATATATACCCTTTAGTCAGTTAGAACTTACTATCAGCCATGTTAGCGAAGGTTGACTTTTATCGTTTCAATTATGTAGAATTTTAAGGCGATCATAGTAGCCCTTCTGATATTAGGAGTCGTAGAATTTTTCGAAAACGAAAGACATGTATTATTTTTTTTTACTGCTGAGTTTAAGTTAAGATGTTTCACAAAAATTCAAATGTAACATTGTCATCAAATGGCCAATCAGTGCCATTTTGTTTTTTGACATTTGAAAGGTCCCTGTTAGACGCCGATTCTAGGTCCGTTTCAGCTTTTGAATGAATATGTGTGAGCAAAACAGTGCAATTGTCATGTTGTAATGCTTGTATGCTGAAACAGATCTAGAATGAGCGTCTGACGGGGACGTTTTCATAAAAACAAAATGGAGCTGATTGGCCAATGGCAATGGCAATGTTACAATAGTAACCTCTCTTTCTTTATTAGGAACAGACTGGTGCAATCCCATGAAAATCACAGGATAGTCTGAATTCTTGACAACTCTGTTCCACTTTTGAATATAAAACACAGTTAAAATATATTATATTAGAGGTAGATTATCGCTTGTCTGAATTCATCACATAATCAGTTACAACTTTGTAAATGCAAATGACACTTAAATTCAAAGCAAATATGAATTTATTGAACCGGACGGGAGGCACGCACAGCCGAAATTAGTATTTTTTACTACAATGGTATTGTAAGCTGTTACCTATACAGGAATAGTCAGTGGCATAATTCTTGAAACAATGTCTGTTCGCAGAGGCCAGCCTTCCATACAGACACATAAACACTGCCTATCCTACCTTATTCGCAAAAAAAATATAAATAATATCAAAATGTATAAAATTATTGTAAGAATGCAATCTTCACGCAAAATACCAACCATGAAAAGCAGCACTATACCAAATGTTTAGTCTTTGGGGATCTGGTAAAGAGACAGTGAAAGATGATGTTGTATTGTGTCACAGCGTTTATTCTGAGTCAGTGAGATGACTGGGACCATGAGGATGACACCAGGTGTAGACGGCGATGGTGTGGTCGAGCCGCGTGTCAGTGAGTCGACGCCGCATTGATGGAGACCGGACTCGTGGATGTGTTCAGCACTGGTGAAGACGTGGGGTCTTCCGGGTACTCCAGTGTGAACGAGGTAGCCGAAGGTGCGATGGACCTGTCGGCAGATGAGCGGGAGATGCAGGCCGGCGACGATGCCGCGGGGTCGAGGTGCAGACCGGCGAAGTGGTCGCAGGGTCTAGGCGCGTGAGGTCAGCGCTGGCCAGGATTGATAGCCGGGGCCAGGGCGCTGATGTGACGCTCGCATTGTTGGTCACTCGTAAAACTGCTAATTAATGACTGACTAAGTACCTCTCGATGCGCCTCATTATATAGCCGCCCCAGTGCATCGAGAACATTTCAGAACTGTAGGTAGGAACGCCGAACGCTCGCATTGCGTCTACGTTGTATTGGCGATCGTTCCAGATAATTCTCATAGCATCGCTACAACTCTATTCTACACAAAAACGTATATGTGTGCGCTAGGGACGACTTGTATAAGTTATGTCTAAAGGCCGTGCCTTTCCGCAATGCCAGCAAATGTGGCAATCAGTGCCATCTATTGGGACATATATTCATTAGTACAACTTTACCAATGAAATATTTTTAGAATCAAAATATTGCTAAATAGCTATTGCACGTGGGGTTATTTTTAAAATGTAAATTTCTTTGCTGTTTCCCTACTGTGTCTGTATGTACGAGTGGAACATTGATAAATAATAAGTGTTTTGACTTGTCTGGCTGCAGGTAAACGAAGCAACCCGCCTGGCTACATGGAGGATGTGTCGAAAGCCGGAGGAGACTGTGAAATAGAGAGCATAGGAATCATCACCAGCGGGACTGAAGACATTGTCAACTTACCGCATAAGACCAACGCTGGTAAGTGTCAAATGTCAAAAATTCTAAATGGCACTAATCGTCCCAATCTCAACATTTGGTAGGATAATCAGCACCTCTGCCATCCCAAATGGTTCACTACATTTGGTTTTAGCAGGGGTGTCTAGCTAAATGGGCTGAGTTTTGTCTAGGTCTTGGCGGTGGATGCGTCTATAGTAAAAAACTGCGTGGCGGGCCGGATCAGGAAAGACCGGTTAAGGGAGACCCTTTGACCTGTCTAGCCGGACTCTCAACCCATCTCGTTGTACCGCAGTGGGAGGATGAATTCATACATCCGTCACTCCTGGGCACACTGACCTAAATTCCTACCTGCCCCTCATACCTTTTTCCTTCCCAGAACTTCTTCCTTTCCCCCCAAAACAAAAGACCCTCCACACAGCATTCCCACATAGGTCTTGAGGGAAATTATTTTCCTCACAGATTGCATTGAAAAAGGCCAGCGACGCTTATATAGCAGGTCTGTTTATTATGCTTGGTTTTTTAAATGTACATATGTGTAATTTAAAATTTGAATTTATTATTGCAGAATTATCAGACGACATCCTGGCAAAGTATCGCAGGAAAGCATCTTCCTCAAGCAGCGAAGCGGCCGCGTCGGACTCGGGCCACTGGGGCTCCCGGGCCCGCCCCGCCTCGCTGCTGGTGGGCCCCCCTGGGAACCCCGGCGACCAGGACTCAGCCGTCAACAGGTAACAACTTGCCACTCAACTCTCTTACACACTTTGCAGCTTGGACCGGAATGTGTACCGTCTGATGTCTTGTTGCAGAAAACATTTTGGGCCATATCGAAAACTAATCAGAATAATACGACAAACTAAGCTGTGTAATATATCGATAATTTTAACTTGTTTTCTCTAGTTTCAACTCTGTCTCCGTTCATTTAGATGAACCCGTAACCAATGTGGACGATAAACTAACTAGTGGATTCAGCAACTGTTGAACGTCATTACAGATTGTGGCCATGCTAGCAACCGGTCGACTATCTACCGATGGTGTTGATTAAAACCTATATTGTCTCAATGTTATAGATAATAACAGAAACAAGGGAAATGACAAGGGTTTCTAGCTACACACCAAACGCATCATTTTCTTTGGTTCCACTGCGGCTGTTATACGCGCAGTTGGTCATAGCTCGGCAACGGTCAGCACATAATATATACCTGTTATTTTATAATTTCAGCGATGTCGCCACAAATGTAGAATTTGAGAGTTTGAAGAAGAAACTCCGCCAAGTTCTCTCCAACATGGACGTCAGTACGTTGGAATTAGCTTCGGGGGTGAGCATCCTCTCTTTCTTATTTACATTCCCCATATATGGATTATAATTAATAATGGATGTGCCTGACACCCTTTTTCCTTACATTTCTATTATGTTTATCTTTTTCCTTCCCAGAACTTCCCCACCTTCCTTTCCTAAAACGACCCTCCACACAGCATCCCCAAAGATGACATAGGCCTAGAGGGGAATTATTTTCCCCAGGGCCTCCTGTGTGGAGCTAATATGAAGAAAAAAAAAAGTAAATTCAAAAATGAAAGCTAAAATAATATGTAAGACTAGCATAACGCTTCATTCACTTATCATATTATTATTCACCCAGTGGGATATGGGTTATAATTAGAGATGTGTTGAGTCCGATTCCTAATTCAGCCAACTGGACTCGATTCCTCGGACTTGTTCCTTTCGTTCTGCTGGAACGAAACTAATTGTGTGCGTTCCACTGGACTCACCGATTCAGCTGGAACGCCACGAAGTTGATAAACAGTAGGAGTTACGAGAATTAACAAACTCTTCAGTTAACCGCTTAATGCTTTTAAACGAGTCACGCTTGCGCGCTAAATGCGTTCCAATTTCTGCTAGCCCGAGTGACGCTCGCCGGTTTCGACTTGCGGCGCTCTCTTTTTTACTTCTTTACACAAATAACTCTCGTAAAAGTTAGCGATGTATTGCATTTGCTTGCAGCTCAACTGCATCGGTCGTGTTTTTGAGCTGCTTATTTCGTTCTTATTTATATTTTAATTGAAAAATGTATAAACTTTGAATAAAACATTTAAAAATACTTTTTATTAAAAAACCCTAGCATTAAGTGGTTAACAAACAAAATCAGATTTTCTTACCTGAATCCCGGAATCGGAACCAATTATTCATCCAACTTATGTTTTATGTAATCAGTTTTCTTACCTGAATCACGGAATCGGAACCAATTATTCATCCAACTTATGTTTTATGTAATCAGTTTTCTTACCTGAATCACGGAATCGGAACCAATTATTCATCCAACTTATGTTTTATGTAATCAGTTTTCTATAAATTTTTCTAATTCAATATGCTTTTATGTAGATACGCATTTGCATTGTTTATTGGCACATATCATGCGTGTAATAGGGCGTGAATAAATAAGAACCTGCCCGCCTCACAACGCTGCCCAACCGGGTGGCGACATAGCTCCCCCGCCTTCACATGGTACAGATAGGGGTACTCTTGTGAGGTGTCACATAAAAAGATAAATATATTTTTTAAAATTTGTATTGATCAAACTTTTTATTATTATTATGTATTGTTTCGTAGTGCTTTCACACAACGAACTATCACTAAACTGAAACTTTTATCGATTTTCTGTTCACTGGAGTTAATAGAATCAAAAACTTTAATGACTTTCCAACTTCATCAATTAACGCATAATAGGTTTGCGCATATTTATAATTATTGTATTTTAACCCTTCCAGCGCACGGGTGCCATCAGCCTGGTGTGTGCCCTCCGGCTCGAGGGCAGTGGCGCGGCGGCCTCCGCACTCGCCGGCCTGGGTTCGGCACCCCTGGCCGCTGTGCGCACCGACGCACGGGCACGCCTGCCATACCTTACCTATCTGGCGCGCTGCCGGCGGGCGCTGGTGGCCACCATAGCGGCGCTCGACAGGTTAACAGACATTACTTTACAAAATTTATAGATGAATAATTTTTGTTTTATTTTACTGTACTTGAATTATTATAATTAAGTTATTAGCTCAAAAACATATTTTTTCACAGAGACGAAACATATCATTGTTGTATCGGAATTTAACAATATTACCGGTGCAGGCCTTATTATGGTACAAAATATTGATTCAACATATATCTGAGTCTGATTATAAAAGGAAAGTGGAACATGAATATAATACAAGGTTTACGAAAAATGAAGGAATGCTTGTTCCAAAATATAATAATAAATACGGACGGCGAACCCTAGAATTTAACGTGCCAAAAATGATTAACATGTTACCCATTAATATAAAAAATTGCGATTCTACAAATAGATTGAGATATATGCTGAAACAATGGTTACTAAATAGAGATGGTTTATATTAATTTAGGTGTGTTAATTGTATAGTTATAGTAATAATATTATGTGTGTATGTATGTAATTGATCACTAACCACTCGGAACATTAGAACGTCAAAAGACGTAAATATGATAATAGCGGTCAAGACATTAGTACGTCTTTTCACGTAAACGCGCGAGATTTTACAAAAATCTATTTATTTCCATCACTAGTATACGGATTGCCATGATTTAAAAAACAGAGTATCGATAATGAATAACGCTACGCGTCTGTATTCAAGAATATCTATGGAATGTAGAGGTGCATTATCTAAGTCGATTGGATCTGTCATCTTTTTCGATCATAATTTATTGCGTTTCTAAATAATTTATTAAAAATATTTTAGTTTGGACGGTTAATATTTTGAGGTGACTAATAGTTTTTAATTATATTTCTTCAATATATAAAGTGTTATTTCTTTATGATACTCAGAAAAAAGTACATTTTTCACAGCTTTGAAATAATGGTCAGCGATTTTTACATATTTTTGACGTTTTCAGAAAATGTATATTTAGAAACGCAAATATTTACGTAAAATAAAACAATACGATAGTGAATTTCATAATCTTTCCAAAACATTTTTTAGAATGAGGCTACGTTTCCCAAAACGTGAGTTATGAAGCTTTTAACAAAACTCGTGAATAACACAAAAATTTTCGCGTTTTGACAGTTCGCAAAGGAACACAAAGTAAATAAAAGTCTTTTTCTGAGAGGTTAACATCCTGTTGACAAACTGCTTTATTGCAGTTTAACGGGATTGTAGCTTGAAAACCAATTAAAAATTTTTTTTAAAAAAGACGGTTGTCGGTGCATGCGTGAAGTGATATGAAATGTTCAATGTTATTTTAGCTTTCAAAATTGGAACCGATTGTAATTCTTTATGTACTATTTATTAAGAAGATTATATCCCTCAAACTGTACTCCTACAATATATATTTATTAATAACCTTGCTTCCCCCTACAAATCCTACTAAGAAAGGTATCAATAACTTTTAAAGAAATACATAACAATATGCAATATTATACCTACATAGTTTAATTTGTAATAATATAACATAAGAATCATTTGTACGTGAAATATAGGAATATCTAATATTTGTAAAATAAAACAAAAAATTATTCATCTATAAATTTTTTACTGACATTTAACCCCCCCCCGTCCCCAGTGAGACAGAGTGGCAGCGAGGCGAAGCGCTGCGGCAGGCGGCGCTGGTGGCGGCAGGGCGCGCTCGTGTGTCACTAGCGGCGCGCGAGTCCCGCCTCGCCAGCTTGCAGGAGCGGCTGCGCTCCGGCCTGGCCGACGAGAAGAGAGAGATGCTGGCACAGACGCTGCTCTCACTCAACCAGGAGATGGCGCGCGAGGACGCCTGGACTGGTGAGTCTTTACACATCTCAACACTCTATGGACACTCAAACAAAAATTAACAAAACACCTTTTGCATCCAATCCTAGGAAACACTTCCTTGCAAATAGAGTAGTGGATGCATGGAACAAGCTTCCACAACATGTCATCCATTCTACTAATATAAACCAATTTAATGCTCCATTGGATTCTAATTTGGAGAGAAGAAAGGATTAATTTTTTTAATTTAAAACTAATCAATTATTGTAAAACTTATTAACAGTTAACCCGTCCACCCTCAGTGAGACTAGTGGCAGCGAGGCGAAGCGCTGCGGCAAGTGACACTTATTTTATTATATTTTATGATAATGTTATTATTTTGTGATTCCAGGAGCTACCGAGTGGGAGCTGGAGCAAGCAGCCCTGACGGTGGAGAGGGCAGTAATGGGACGGGTTTACCTTCAGGCCATGTTCCCTAACGGAGACGGCGACATCTTGAGAGACCAGTGAGTTCTTCATATTTGTAGAATTTCTTATATGCTGAAAGTTTAATATATATATATTTTTTTACATTAACTCCACACGGGAGGCCATGAGGAAAATGATTTTCTCTCAGGGTATATGCCATAAAGGAAGGGAAGGAGAGTAAATTCTGAGAAGAATTTAACAACCAACCAACCAAGCAACCAGGCAACCGTGACTAAGGGGTAAGACTCTCAACTAGCAAGCTGGAGGTCACGGATTCAAATCTCGTTAAAACGTTGCTTGAATTGATTCCAGACTTCTGACGGAGCACATAGCGCGGCTGAGCGCGGGGGGCGTGGGGCTGCCGGATCGGGGGCTGGCGGGGGCCCCCTGGCTGCCAGCGCAGAGGATCCTCGCTCACCTGCCCGTCTACAAGACCCCCAGAGACAAGGTCAGTACAGTACCTCCTATCCTAAACTCCTCTCACAGATTGTAATCTTGTGGGATAATTAAATTGTCAGTTTGACTTCACCAGTATTAGAGTGTGACAGCAATAATCTAATAATTTGTGCTCACTCTACCTCCTTTGCATTCCAGCTCTCCAGTAGAATTGCAATTAGATCTCATTGCAATATATTGTTACTGATATCGCATATTCAATAAACCTACGAGTCTCCCATTAGAACCTTCGAATAATATCATGATTGTCATGATTGCATCACCTAAATAATATTGGCATTAAGATGCGACCATTTGGAACTCAATTGATATGGGAAAATACTGCGCAGTTTGATACTGTGACAATTCGTGGTCGATTGCAAAGTACTGCGCAGATTGATACTGTGACAATTCGTGGTCGATTGCAAAGTACTGCGCAGTTTGATACTGTGACAATTCGTGGTCGATTGCAAAGTACTGCGCAGTTTGATACTGTGACAATTCGTGGTCGATTGCAAAGTACTGCGCAGTTTGATACTGTGACAATTCGTGGTCGATTGCAAAGTACTGCGCAGTTTGATACTGTGACAATTCGTGGTCGATTGCAAAGTACTGCGCAGTTTGATACTGTGACAATTCGTGGTCGATTGCAAAGCCAGGATTCAAGTCATCGGAGTTAGTATATGGAGAGTAGTTTATCATTTTTTTTTTTTTTTTAAAAGAAAGACAAACATTCCTGGGTTACGAATAACCTGACAATATTTGAAAATCTAGTCTTTGCTCAGGCACCTTAAACAAACTAACTAACTTACCATCAGACTTACTATCTTACCGGCATACAGGATAGACTGCCATACAACTCTGTCTTGACACACACATCTTGCTTCATTCACATCGGGTACAGCAATAAGAGCATGGCAGCCCTAATGGCACTGGGAAGTAACCGATGCGACTCCAGACTGCTGATGGAATGCAGGACTGTTCTTACAGAACTCGCTACGAGCGGGCTGACGAACTAGCAAGGAAATGGGTGAAAGCACCACTTGTAGGATCCAAGCCAGCCCCAGGAGTAGCAGCTTGCCACACAAAATTACATATTGATAGGTGAGTCAAATCCCAGCACTGCAAAGAATGGGAGAGAGCACCTGGAATGAGACAATCCAAAGTACTCATAAAAGGACCAGACCCTAAACGAACCAAGAAACTACGCTGAGGGAACTGGTAGGAATACTAATGGGACACTGCCATCTCAGGAGACTTTAAACCGTCCACACATTTTCAACGAGTGAGGAGATGGGGAATAGAAAGGTTGAGATGTACCTGGCTATTCAGTGTTCAGGTACCTGTGTTCTCTTACCTGGGTGATACTGACAGTATCTTCCACTTGTGTGAAGTAGCATTCAAATAATGAATGCATTTTTTGTTCCAGGTGGAGTGCGTGGTCCGCTGCATGGTATCCATCATGTCCCTGCTGAGCCTGACCTCGGAGGGGGGCACTCCCGGCGCGGACCACCTCACTCCCGTGCTCATCTACGTCCTCATCAAGGTAACTTCCCCTTCAACACACACTCAATATGGCTTCACCGCAGTGATTGCTTGTTACATAAAAGATTTTGTGGATCCTTTTAGATGTATTTTTATCTATGGTTTCGGTGTGTGGCACTTCTAACATTGAAGATTTTAGCATTGTGTATTGGCCAAATTGCCAACACTGGATTTTTGGGTTACTGCCAAATCTGCGAACTAGCCACCGCACCTGGAAGTTCAAATCTGGGATTCCTTTTACGACAGTCCAGCGCTTTGAATCACCTCTGGATTGACGGATGACGAATCAGATTATCGTTAATAACGCTATCTTTACTTGATATTGGAAACTTGTTTCTTGGAAGATTTTGACAATCGGAGGACATCTACTGATCCTGCACACACGCTTCGGACTTTTTGGCATGGAGTCATGGTTGCCAAAGCCGCGCTGGCTTTGAAAACCATCCGAGATGATATTCCTACATGCCACGCTGTTCAACTACAACTACTCTTCAAGATCAAACAGTATTGCACAGTGTTACTACTTTTAGCAAGCCGCTTTGCCAGACAGAATTAGAATTAGGATGATGTTGTTCTTGAATTTTCAATACTTCTTTCATTCTGAATAGAAAACCCAATCCTTTACAGATCAGTTGCTATAAATAGAGGCTCATTAAATGCCAGACTTGTGAGCAATGGTGCAGACAATTATTTGAATAACACTTTGTTTGATTTACTGTTATCATCTAATCCTGCGATGACATTCTTACATCAAATTTTTTCCCATTAATGAGGTTAAACTCTTACAATTATACATACTACCTTACCATGTTGTTAAGGTGATACATACTTCTTGCAAACTTACAATCTGTCTTCATTTCAACCAACAGGCGAATCCTCCGTCGCTCCTGTCAACTGTCCAATTTGTGAGCACCTTCCTGAATGCGCCCCTCGAGGGGGAACTACTGTATTGCTGGACGCAGTTCTGCTCAGCTGTAGAGCACATCAAGACCATGGACTACACCCGAGGAGGATCCCGGCGGTAGAGGCGGCATATCAAAGTTGTTACAGCGGATAACGGCTCGGTGAAAACTCTCAGACGCTGGACGTTAATCGGGGCTTTGTGGCAACGGATGTTAGATTATAGCCACCAATAACAGTGGACAAAACATTAACTACATCTGTGACCGTAGTTTGATTGTGATAAATGCTCGAAGGTCTCCAATAATGGCGGATGGCCACTAGCCTGTATCAGCAGATGTTAGAAAATGGGTATCAAAGTGGACAATCTGGGCACATCAGCTGTTAGACAATAATGGCCATCAACAACAACGTTCTAAGGGCCACAGACGTTAGACAATGACAGATGTTAAACAATAGTCTAGGGATAACATATGTTAAAGAGAATGGCCATGAACAGACAGCGGTCTAAGGGTCACAGATGTTAATACAATGACCACCAACAATGGCAATCAACAGCAAATGGTGAAGGAGTTGGATCTGGAGCCAACTGGTGATTTTGTGTCCGACGGTGATTGACTGTTTGTTGGTAAGTCCTGGTGACTGTAATATAATGTAATGTAATGTGTGATCATTGTTCATAGAACGAAATTTATTTTTGTATCAACTATTTTTCCACGAGTGATATTGATGCCCATTGCAAGTATGTATATTACATGGGCCCATTAGCAGAGGCGGCTCTAGGGGTGTACAAATGCCGGTAACATGTTAATTTATAGGTGCCCCATGAATTCGGTAGTCAAATTTTACTTTATATTTTCTTAAACAATATTTATTCATTTCACTAATAAACACCTCATAACAAAACATATGAGTAGTAATACATTGCCTATATGTATCTATCTCATTTATTGTATAGCGCATATAGATACAGCAGATAGAACATTGGGCTTTTTGACCGAGCATAGGTACATGCAGAATGAGTAGAGCTTCTAATTGAAATGCAAGATGTCGCCACTGTCGCTGCTTGCTGTTTTTTGGCCGTGTTCAAATAAATGAAGAATTTAACCAATTGTTTTGATTTGTATAATTATGTTACATGAATTATTCATGACAACTATGGTATTTTAATTTTTGGGGGTTAAAGATCATTTGACCTAGGGGGCCAGCTGCCACTATGCATTAGGCTGTTACTGTATCGCAAAACCATTTTGTGGTTCATTATTCTCTTGTCTGAATAATTTCCTCTGTAATTTGAATGTTTTTTTTGTCAGTGTTGAGATGTTTTATCGCATTATATTCACGCTCATTATTGTAAAAGACACTGCTTACTGATTCAATGCTAACTTTGTAGCCACAAATTATTCTGTTGATCGGGAGAGATACCTCAGTTCACATCGGGTCTACCCCACTTCACTATTATAATGTGTACATATATTATTAGCGTGAAGTTCTTTTTAGGTCGTGAGCGACCTTTGTTTCTTAATTTCAACTCTTAACTGAGTATGCCCTCCGATGTCATTTTGGGCCTAGCATAGTCAAACTTGAGTGTGGAGATTGCAATGGTAATTTTGGCAACTTTTCTCTTGCTCCTAATCCTCTTCCTATCTCGCGAGAAGATACCTAGCATGACTTATGTGAATGCGGCTAAGTTTGCTTGAGGAAATGCTCTGGTATCTCTACTTAATGGCAGATAATCTAAAGAATTTGAAGCTGATGGCGCTAGGTGGGGGAAACATTAATGACATGACAGCTATGTAATACGGTTTAAAATGAATTCATTTAAGGATTTAAATAATAATATTACAAATATTGTCGTAAGTTGTAGAGTTCTAAAAGTGACAAGTGAAGAATATGGTATTACCGTCCTTTTGTTTTAGTATTAAAATGTCATGCGTCCCTATTTCTAACAAAATTGCATTAATTAGTGCCAAAATACTCTCTTGTGTGATGAGAAAATGTTTCCACTCGGTAAACACTAGTAAAAGCCAGGAATAACCTTAAATTCTAAAATAATCCAATTATTTCCTGAACATTTTCAGTGCCATTAGAGAAGTCAACACACAACCATAATAAGGACAAATATGGTTGATAAATGGTTGGTTTGACTTTGATAATATATGTATACTAGCTGAAGTCCCCGGCGTTTCCCGGGCTTTACCTAGTTTTTCGAAATCTAATGTAGACAGTGACCTTCTTATTTTAAAGGTCAAGTGTGCAAAATTTCATCAACCTCTGAATAAAACTGTAGATTTGTATACAAATCTAATCCATGCCACCCGCCACAAACAGACAACATTGTAAATTAGAAGATATACATATTATGTAAAATCAGACTCACGTAGTCTGATGCAACAAAATTTTTATTGCAAATACAAGAATTTTTTGTCGGTTTATATTTATCTCTTTATAGCCACAACTACTTTTTTCATTGTTCTTCACTTGGAAACCTACGTCCAGACATTCTCGTTGAGAAAAAAGGCACAGTACAACATTGAGGTTTTTTAGTTACAATTATTATTAATAAACTTTTCACAGCACTGGAATTGACAGCTGGCACGACCCCCAGCTGCACGTGGTTCCAGATTACCTGCCATTGAAAGATAGATGGATATTAATTGTCTTTGAAGCTTATAAATAATAATGTGTGTGTGTGCAAATGGGAAACTAGAATATTATTAGAAGAAGAGATTCCTTGTGATATTTCGTATTTAGAAACAATCATTTCAGAATATATATTTGTTTAACACTGTCTTAGGTTTACTTTATATTATATTGTATATTAAATCTTCTCTGCAATTAACTTAACAAATCGTGAAGTCTCGAATATCCATTTTATATTATCATTATCAGAGTTACGTTGCACGGTATCCGCCACAAAATGACACATCTCGTTCCATCTCCTTCTCTCTTATGGTCAGACATATGATATTAGAAAGACGGAACACCAACTATTTGCATTTAAAAATCTGACATATTTTCTCTAGTAACTATCGTGATATTATACTGTCTAGACTCGAGAAAAACTTGTATAAAAATTTATTGCTGCTACTAAGACTGGGATTTCAACTCGGACCATCTGTTCTAATCACTGAGCTATCATGATAACTTACGCACATGCCGTTTTTCTCCCGCACATATGCACCAGTTCAAGACAGAAAAAAGTCTGAAAAACAACTTTTAGAGTTACATATGTATTACTGTTGCCAAATATCCTATAATAATACCTCCAACTTCTGACATTTCCCATACATTCTGATGCGTCTCCTAGTGGCGTGAGTTAACCTATATACAATTTTACCGCTTTTTGTGCTCATATGTAAAAAATGGTGATCAGGTATGTCATCAAAATGACAGTTCAACACACCTACAAAAAGTGATATAAAGTCATGAAAAGTTATGTAACAAAAAGTAGGTTAAATAGGTTACATAGGTAACTATTAAACCTAGTTTTTGTTTCATCACTTTTAATGACTATACCACTTTTTAAAGGTGTGTTGAATTTTCATTTTGATGAAATATCATGGAACCGTAAAAAATCTTACAGCCATTAAGAAATTTGATGGCTTAGAAATGTAATAAAATACTTACTACTAGATTTTTTTTATTTCTTATTTGTGGATTTCATCTTTTATGTGTATGTAATCAAGAACATTTTATCTGTCAACGTTTTTGGCATCCTGAAAATGACTTGGAGTCTTTTTGTTGTTTGTAATTATTACATCTGAACCTACTTTTTGGGACATTTAATTAATAAATAAATTCAATTTTCCGCCATTAAAAGGAATGTTAATATCCTACACTAGCGCCTCTGGCGGCCAGCGTTGTTGATATTGTCACTATTTCACTGGAGTTGGACGTATTATTAATATTATAGGGTATTTTCTGTTGCACAAAATGAATGATGGCATTGTAACTTTTTACTACTTTTCAAGAAGGGAGCAAATCAATTCTGTGTTAGTTGTACATAATACTTTTATTTATTTATCGATAAAACCAAAAATATCTATGTATTGTTTTTGTTGCAGTCTATATATTTTTGATTATAATTAAAAAGTTTCAAACGTTTATCTCAATATCACTTATTTGTTTTGTTTCTGAGCTATTTCGGCCCTGTCCTCTTTGGTCATATTTAACTGTATCATACTTCGACTAAGAACTACGAATATTAACTTCATTTCAACTAAGAACTACCAACATTTCTATCGAAGAGGATAGGGTCGAATTAACTCTGGTAAAGCGGTAAAGCGGCGCCCCGGCAAGACTGAGTTCCTGGGTTCAATTCCTAGATGCGACCAAATCTTTTTCTGTTTCAAATATTCATTAGAGTTGCTAATATTTTCTTCAGTGATAAAAAATATTGCTCATTACTGGTCTACCCGATAAAACAATGTTATAAATTTTCATTTGAGATTCGCTAATATTGTCTTTAATAAATAAATTTTAAAATTTGAGGTTAATAAAGGTTAAATAAAGTTAATAATTTTTTTATTTACTGAGGAAATGTATACGGGGCAGTTTAATGTACATTGAAGACACAGTAGTGTCAACACAAAATGAACAGCAGTGAGTTCCTACAAAATAATATCATATATATTTTGAGAGTATTTTATTCTAATTTTAAGGCTAACGTGAGAATAACAAATTGTATTTTGGATGGTCATTATTTTTAGAGCATTAACACATATTTTAACGATAGGGGAAGCGGGGCTTCTGGTTTCACCTGTAAACAGTCAGAAGTCAAGTTATTTCAACAATTACTGCAATGTTATCAACATAGATAATAGAAACAAGAGATATGGTCCATTAACTATTATCAGTATGAAATAATCACGCTCACAACACGTGTCGCCAACATCTTTTACCTATACTACTACAAATCACATCTACGCACCTTTGTTTCTACCTGTACACTAAATGCATAACTTTCATTGGCTCAGCAGTTACAACAGTTTGGTCGTAGCTCGGCGATAGTCAGCACACTTCCATGCCATATCTCTTGTTTTATTATCTATGGAGTATCGCAATGACGGCAAAAGAGATACTTGTTAAAGTCAATTTTAAGAAAACTTAAAGATGGCTTTCCAGTCTTGGTAATATGATGTGTATTGTTAAATTAATTTGATGCTTGTCTTTACAATACATTCCTTAGTTCTTATATAATTAGGTAATAATTTATTTAATAGAACATTCTTTGTTTGTTATTATGTATTTCTTGCCGGATGTAAAATAAGATTATACAGGGTGACTGATGCGAGTGACACTTTGAAGCAGATGATTCTTAAAGTAATAATATTCTAACTCATATTCTATAATATCACTTGTCCGGAAGAAAAACATCACAACCAAACAAAAAAAAACAAATAACTGTTCAGTGGCTGAGTTGGCATCGCGTTGGGGTCCCACCCAGGCGTAGTGTGTTCAATTTCTCGGCTGGTTGAGTCCTCCATCACAACACAAGCAACATTTTCCGCTTACTGTGGTGGTAGTCGGACATTTTCAAATATGGTCAGGTTGTCACTTATATAATTTTTTTGGTGAAAAATTTATGTTTTTTTTTTGGTAATTTTTCTTCCGGTCCAGCAATGTGTGTCCTCTGTGTTGCTTTGTGCAATATTTTGCATTGAGTCCCAGTCACTCTGTACAGCTATGATTAGTGCTAATATTTGCATCGGTGGGTTGAAATGAATCTTCAATGCATACATACGTCGCTGATATAGAATAACATCCAGCATGTACACGAGCGTAGCGTACACAAATATAAAACCCTGAATTATTAACTTATTTCTACAAATTTTCTTTGCGCGGGGAAACGGGAAAGAGATGTGAACTGCGGTCTTGAAGAGAACTAGGTTGTAGGAAAGCGGAAAACCATTCAGATTTGAAACGTCGGGTACTTTCCAACCCCCTCTTTCTCATTTCCTTCCCTCCCCACCCCCTTTTGCCTTACAACATACCCCAATTGGGAATGCGCAATAGTCTCACTATTGCATAATTATATTCTTCAAGAACCAATCTCTATTTTCTATATTGGCGACATAAATATAATAAATCTTACTAGTCAATATTTACTTGTACACCTGTCTGTGTGATGTTCTGCTCATAGTTTAGTGTGCTTTTGATCAAACGACTCGACTCGGTTAAACTTGTTAAGTCATTGGTAGCACCCAATATTGTATAATATCTTTTCTGCACTCAATCTCAAAACTTAAGCTTTAATTTAATTAACACACTATTAACATTGTGTATATATACATCATAATATAGTTTTATTAAAGGTATGTATTAGTAGTTGTTATATTATATTATGCTGAGAATTGTTTGTGAAACATCCTCTCGCTTTTAACTCCCAATTAAGTTGATCTTATAAAAATATTTAATAAAGTACTTATATCCAATACTTATGTAGTTTCTTATTTTCTGTGGGTTAAGTATAAAAGCGTCTTAACTAAAAAAGTCAAAATGAAACGGCATTCTTTCTTAACGCCTTATTTCACCGGTAAACCAAGGTGACATATAGAGACGGAAACTCCATAACAAATGTACACCACTATATGGAGGGTCCCTCACCTGGTGTCCGACACGACCAAGTAAAATGTTTAGCGCTGTCTGGCGGCTCATTTGGACACCGCGGTGTTCCGGTGAGAGGGCCCTTAGACCACAATGCAATCCAGTGAACACTTCCAGGACCTCTTGAAGGAATTTGCGGAACAAGTCAATTTTTTGCTTCCATTGGATCCAGTCATAGAATATAAAATAACATGAGAAGTGCCTTTTAGGCACGGTGTGATATTTGCCCAATTTGGACCTATATTTCCACACAAAACTGTATTTTTGAAATTTAAATGAGATGGAGATCTACGATTTCAGGTGAGTATAAGTGAGACGGAACGCTTGGAGGACGGGCTAAATAGAACCTTTATTTCCACTCAAATTTGTATGGAAAGTACTTCTAGTGTTATATTCGTTATTCTATGGATCCACCACTACGGCATTCTCTTTTTTTGTGTGATTACCGCACAAGGGTCCCTACTGCTCCCAACGGTCTAGAAGAGACTAGTGAGACTACGAGAAGATACTGAGGAGGGGAAAGTGCCTAGCTATTCATTCTCGCTGGTCAACAAACACGGCTAAAGCCATTTCAAGCAATGTTTTAATTCTGAATGGTGGTCTTACACCAACCAGGGTGATACTAAGATTATATTAAACTCTGGAAAGTGCCGCCAGTATACTGTATATTATTTTAAATTAATAAATTGTGAAATAACACAAATTCATCAAATAAAATTTACTTCTGCTTGCCGGGAACCTGCGACCTTCCGATTATCTTATCCCTCGAGCATGGAGGCCGTTCCCTGATGGCCTCATCTATCAATTTGAATGTCCGTGATCAAATTACACTATTTAGCCTATCCATATTCCCTTGCCTTGTTCTTGTTAGTATAAAGTGACATTTGCCAAAATTGATACAACACGACTTGAACTGAACACGGGCAATACCTAAACATTTCAACTAAATTTGGAACATGCATCTTTTGCATCTTTATTCACTTATCTAACAGAATTGTTACCTAAATAAATACATTACAATATTATATACTTGTAAGTCTCCCCTAACTTAAATAGTTGTTACTTCTATTTAAGTTAGGGGAGACTTCCAATTTTGAGATGAAAGTACAGTCAAACCAGATGAAACAGAGATTGAGAAGGCTGAACCTGCTCCAAAGGCTAGATAGTTTTATCGGCTAGGAATTAACTAGGGAGAGCCGAGAAATTTGGTTCATCGAGTTGTTCATCGGGTTCATCGTTGAGCAGAAGTTGTCAGCAAGAGAAGAAACAGTCGCATTTGAAGAGGGAGTATTGGTGGTCCCATTAACACAACTCAGCGTCTTATGGTTACGGTGGTCGCCATTGCCAAATTCCGGTACCAGATTTAAACTGATACTGGGGCACTCCACTCCGGAAGCCAACTTGCTAAGGCACCAAGGAGCCAAGTCGCTGATAATACCCACCACCTAGTTTTTACTAGCGCCGTTTGGCTCGGGTGCGTCCTTGCCTAATTTAGTACCCGACAAGTCTTTTCTAGTTGGGCCAAATTGACGATTTTGAATCACTGGCGGGCCACTAAATACCTGACGGTTCCTATTTCCATGGGGGGGGGGGGTTGTTAGAGAATTTCTATAAAACACAAAAAAAAAATCTAAAGAATATTATGTCGAAAACCGGTGTATTTTTGTTTCAAAAGTAAGTTCAACAGGTTAGATTTTTTCGTCGCTGATTCTCGTTCTGAGTAGCCTAAATAGCGATAAATCGCCGTCGTTGGCAACACTGGTGACCGCGCGCAAGCTGCATTGTTTATTTTACCGCGGGCCCGCGACACTTTTTCAAATTGGCGGATTGGCGGGTTTTTTGAAAATGTTTCACGCGGGCCACTTATAATTCGTTCGCGGGCCACATTGTGGCCCGCGGGCCTGGGGTTGGGCAGCCTTGATCTATGCTATGAAAAAAATTATTAAATTATTTTCGTTTTGACAATCATTCGAAATCGAATGTATATTTTTCTGAACCAAATTGGATCACCCTCTTTTCAATTCAAAAAGTGATCCCAGAATTAAATATCTTGGTCTATTTATAGAAATGTAGTTCGAGTGAATCGAAAATCGATTATTTCATGCCGGATTCTGTTCACCTCATCACTAATTTTCTTATAATCATATCAGTATTTTTCTATGGTTGTGTTATGTCAAAAATAAATAATTTAGGTTAGGTAATGAAACTTAAAGTGATTCTGGTAGGAATGTCTGTCAAATATTGTTGTTTTGAACAAAATTAAATTAGAAATTTTACCAGCCAGCTAAAATTAGTCACCAAAATGGGCGATAGGGGCAATTTAACGGAGGATGCAGCCATTAATCCAGGCGGGCAAAGAAAACAATACCAGTTTACGCAGGAAGAAATGAGAGTTCTGGCAGAGTGCAATAGGGAGAGTTTCTATCAGAGATCATTACCCTTCTCTGCTATTTTAGGTACAATGACGTATTTTGGCGTGAAGAGGGGAGCATTGAAGGCCAGCCCTCGTTTTGGTGCTGTTCCGAAGATTATAGCATCTACCGCTTGTGGATATTTCTTAGGGAAACTGTCCTACCAACGTCAATGCGCCGAGAAATTGATGCAACTGCCCGATAGCTACGTCGGCGAAATGTTAAGGAAGAGGAAGAATAAGGAACCATTGCCGAGTGGGAGTGGCAGCGGTCTCGGATTGTACGGTGCAGCGGCTCCCGATGTTTACTCGGATTCCCGGCCCCAAGAGTCGCAGGGGTCTTCTCTTGACCTGGACACGGACAGGCCGACATTCCAAGGCCTCGCAGAGAACAAACAGCCCAACCTGGACTCTGGCGCCAGCCCGAGTGAGGAGTCGTTGATGCCCCGTTCCCCCGGGATGAGCTACGATGAGCTGCGCAGGAAGAACCGCGGAGAACCGGCTCCCAACAGTGTGCAGCCCTACAAGCTGGACGAGCCCGCGCCGCCCGTCTCCCGGGCACGCGTGGAGCAGCCCGCCAGGAACAAGTATGGGGACATCATCAACTAGTGATGGGACGAGGATCGTAGCATGTTAGTTCTCGATAAAGCTTAAGTTCTTAAATTAATTACCATTCAAATCATTTCTCCACTCAACACACTCCTAATTCTTTTATAAACAGCAACAGAAATTATATTGTCTCTAAGTTTGACAGGACAAGTTCTGCAAATCTTTATTTTTAGATAACAAGCAATTGCAACAATCATCATTTGTGCAGTGTTGTCCAGTCATATCTCGGAGACCCCTTATATTTGGAAATCTGTTTTTAAATTACTTACAATGACAATGTATCTGAATGATGTTACCTATTTTTCACAGACATTTCTATAATATCTATAGCCCTATTGACCATATGTACATACATTTACGATAAATTGAACCTTATGGACATCCCATCTAGCATCATTAAATTTGTTTTCCAGTACATTTAGATACTATAAATCCACAACTTTCATTCTAATTCCGTGGGTTCTTGTAACTACGGTGTTCAATTGAAATTGTATGAAAATTATTTTGAGAACTTCTTTTATTAAAAGCATGTTAACATTCTTTATTAGTATTTGCGTGGCACTGCCCAATGTGTATTATAAACTGTTTCTTTTAAAGTATCTTTCACATCCCATGGTTTCTTGTATATTTCATCATTTGTTGTGATCGCTAGGTAAGGGATACCTTAAAATAAATGTTGCCAATTTAGTTGTTTTAAAAACTACTAATAAATAAAACATAAAACAATTTCATTCGACTAGACCGCTGTGAAAGTTTTCTAAATTATCGAAAAAATATTGTTACTAACAAATTTGTAATGTTATTGCCCCTTTGTTGATATCTTTTATTTATTGTATAAACTTGATTGTTTTAGCACAGTGGAAGAATTGTTTTTTACATGAATTGAATAAAAATGGTATAGGCCGGGTTTACCTGTGAAATGTATTATTACTTTTGTGTTGGCCTTAATTTTTAAATGTGAAAAATAGCAGAAAATATTATATTTAAGTACACAAACTCGAGTTAGGAAGAGTATTTTTCCAGTGAAATTGATAGCATTTTGGCATGCCTTTAAAAATATCATCTTAAAAACTAATTGATTTATTTGATAAACTTTTTATTTGAATTTCACTTTTGTTTTGAAATCTTGAAAGTAGAAATTAACACACTTCCCGACATCCAATAGAGCTGAAACTCGACAGATAGACTTGTTGTCAATGACGATGCATTCTACAAAATTTTGGTGGCACTCACGCACAAACATGTGGCCATAAAATAATAATAATATTTGGATGATTTATATAGCGCCGTTTTTGTGCAAAATCACCTCAAGGGTGCTGTAAAAATATATAATACATTTCTACAAAGAACTATGTTATTACTAACTATATATGGAGATAATATACAGTACCATACTTACCTGGTAGGTCACTTAAGATTAACACTTAATTAACATTAATTAATTGTTTATTAGCGAAATTTAGATGCAGGATTTAGGACGAAATTGGATATAACTGGACTTTCTCTCAGGAATGGTATATTTAAATAAAGGTTATGACAGCTTAAAAGGTAAGTTTTTAGTTTAGACCTGAATTCTGTTGGACTTGTTATGGATCTTAGTTCCGGAGGGAGTTTATTTCAAGCCTTCGGCCTAGATGCTCCGAAAGCGCGATCAACAAACTTAGTATTATGTGTATTTCTCTGAAATTGGATGACAAAGCAGTTCATAAACAAAATAAATGTCGGTCCTAACCAATCAAGATTTGGCTCAGTTGTAAGCGCGGTTTTCTAGGGAGGAAGGTTCAATCCTCAGTCAACCAAAAAAAAAATCTTTGAAATTGGCTACTAGCCAGCCCGAGAGATAGCGCAACTAAGTCGAAAATTGAAAATATATGCATTATAATTTGTTTTTTAAATTTGCAGGTCGATTAATTTAAATCACCAATTACTTTCTAACTTAAATACCAGTAGAATACAAGGTGTCTGGGGTTAAAGTGCACTAACTTCGGGAGTGATTCTGCATGATAGTACAAGTAAAAAAGATAAATAACTTATTTGAAATTCCCACATTTTAAGGGTAAAAAAAAAAACATTATTTATGTGGGAAAACAATGGAATTTGGAAAACATCTATGTATCTTTTTACTCCTACCATCATGTAGAATTACTTCCCGAAGTTAGTGCCCTTTTTCCTCAGGACTCCCGGGGCCGTCTTAAGCCATGAAGGGCCCATAGGCACACTGAGTTCGGGGGCCCTTTTTGAAAGCCAAAAACCTATGGAAAACAACAACCCGAATCAAATGTTTCTATAATTTTATTGAAAAAGTTTGTGCAAGACTTGAAATTCCCACATTTTAAGGGTAAAAAAAAAAACATTATTTATGTGGGAAAACAATGGAATTTGGAAAACATCTATGTATCTTTTTACTCCTACCATCATGTAGAATTACTTCCCGAAGTTAGTGCCCTTTTTCCTCAGGACTCCCGGGGCCGTCTTAAGCCATGAAGGGCCCATAGGCACACTGAGTTCGGGGGCCCTTTTTGAAAGCCAAAAACCTATGGAAAACAACAACCCGAATCAAATGTTTCTATAATTTTATTGAAAAAGTTTGTGCAAGACAGTGCTATGCCACCAAATTGTGATTTGGAAATATTAAATATTAGCTATTATGTAGCATAGGCTTTATTTAAAACCTATAAAGTGAGATAAACATTACCATTTTGCAGCCAAATCGACGTTTCTTACCAATTTCGTGTGTAATTCTTAGTTTAAATCTCCCGCCAATGTCACCTGCTAGTTCCAAATGCATCCTTGAGGCGGCGCCAGTAGTGGGACGCCACTAGTGACGCTATAATTTCAAGCTTCATTAGCATTTATTTTGCGAAGGTCAAACACGTTTGGTTTGTTTACAAACATCAAATACCGTAAAATAACCTGTTTTTCAGTATTTGCGCAAAATTTACATATTTTTTTCGAGGTTATTAACAGTGTGACTGTTCGAACTCCGTAAAATTGCGATTTATAGAGTTTCGTGTGTTTTTGTTTAGTGTTTTTTGTATTTTCGTGATTATGTCTGATTCCGAACGTTCCGAGAGCGGGGAAGCCGAATTTTCGAGGGCGGAAGTCATGAAGGTGATTCACACGGACACACGGGGGAAGCGTCCGAGGGTCTACGGCGAAGGCAAAGCCAAGAGGCAGAGGGTTTGTGAATTAGCTCCCGCCGACCCGCGAATTGACGTATTAACGCAGCAGATGTCCCAGATGCAGGAAATGTTGCGTCTGCTGCTGGAAAAGCGTTCGGAGGCTCCCGTCCGTGGCGCCTCGGATGACGATGACGAGGACAGCATCTCCCTGGACACCCCTGCGTCGCTTCGGGAGGAATTGGCAGGAGATTTGGGAATGGGACTCGTCCATCCGAATAAGCCGTCTCGTGACTTGGATCTCGGGGAGTGGACAACTGACCTAAAGCAGCCGAAGATACCATCGGCCGACCCAGGGAGGGTGAAAAAAGTGGAGCTCCTTCAGCATCTGGGGACGGCCAACTGGAACAATGTCCGCTATCTCGAGATCCAGAAGTCGTATGCCGCAACCCCTCTCTTCTCAATGTTGGCATTGAACCCTGAATTGAAGCGCCTAGCTCAGGAGGAATCGGCCAGTACGTCAACGGACTCCTTCTGCGGCTCCCTGACCAATGCTCTTTCCCTGCAGGCTGATCTCCTGAAGGCCTCCTTGCAGGAGCTGGTCAACTGGAGTGCGGAACCGGGCACGAAGCTGAGCACTTCCACTCTCTTCGAGAAGGTGCAGTCTCTCTTCGCGGCGGGGTCTGAGTCCCAGAAGGTGTCCAAAGACATCATGCAGATGGTCTGCGGAAAACGGGCTAGCCACATTGAGTATCGACGAGAGGGGGCATTGCGAGGCATCAGTGACGGATATGTCCGAGATGCCTTACGGAAGATTCCGCCCACATCGGAATATCTCTTTGACCCGAACCTCCTGTCGGCCCAGCTGGATAAGTTGGGGGGAGTGAAGAAGTGCCTCGCTCCTCAGCCTAGCACGTCGCGACCAGCTCCACCCGTTAAACCTGTGACTGTGCAGAGCTCGCAGCCCTTTCGTCCTAGAATACAGCAGGGAAGAACCATCGCGAGAAGGGAGCACCCTGAGAGTCGAGGTCCGGAACCAGCCCGTAGAGCCGCTAAAGCTTTCCCTCCCCGAGGAAGGTTCCGGCCCAAGGAAAGAGCAGGGAAGCCAGACCGTAAGAGGTTTTAACAGTGGGCCCTCTTTTCAAGGGGGTCAGTTGCGCTCATTCGCAGGTAAGTGGAGGAACCTTGGCGCCCCTACTATCATCCTTAAGATGTTAGATGGCTACCGAATTCCATTTTCATCAAAACCTCCACTAAATAATAATATTGATTTATTTAACTCCCCTTTCGCCACTAAGACTTCTGTGGCAATGACAGAACAAATAGAAAAACTCAAAGCCCTTAAGGTTTTAGAGTCGGCACCTGCCACTCCCTCATTTATTTCTAACATGTTTCTGGCCCCCAAATCAGATGGCTCAAAGAGGCCGGTCTTTAACTTAAAGTATTTAAACAATTTTCTGACTGTCAGTAAATTTCGTCTGGTAAACGTTTATCGAGTTCCTACTTTTCTACAACCGAATGACTGGATGGTTAAAGTGGACCTCACACATGCTTACTTTCATGTACCTGTGAGTGAGCAGCATAGATGTTTCCTTAGACTTATCTATAGGAATGAACTCTTGCAGATGACATCCCTCCCCTTTGGCTTGGCCACCGCACCTAAGGCATTCGCAACCTTCACTAACTGGGTAGCGCAGGAACTGCGGAAGAGAGGGATGAGAATTCTAGTGTATCTGGATGATTTTTTATTAGTAAACCAATGCCTGCCTACTTTAAAACAGCAGGCTATTGAAATGGTGGAGTTTTTGCAAGGCTTGGGATGGCATATACAATTTGATAAGTCAATATTAGAACCATCACAACAAGTTCAATTTCTTGGTATCAGCTGGAATACTCTAACTAATGAAAAGTCTCTCCCTCAGAACAAGGTTTCAGCCCTATCTTATTTGTTAAAGGGTTTTATTCAGACAGGTAGGTGGTCACTAGATAAGGGGCGCAGCCTCTTGGGCTCTTTAAACTTTGCTAGTTTTGCAGTTCCAAGAGGCAGGCTCAACAGCCGGCACATACAGAAAGGGTGCTTAGGACTCAGACACTACCACCCTTGGGAATCATCACCAATTCCGGCAGCTACCGCTCGGGAATTGAGATGGTGGGTTCGATCGCTCACCCTGACGTCACCTATACATCTGCCGCTGTTTGAGCATTACCTAACAACCGATGCCTCTGATCAGGGTTGGGGTGCCCAGCTGGACGAAAAGCTTCTCAGCGGTGTGTGGGCTGATGACCAGCTGAATCTTCACTCCAATGTAAAGGAGATGCTCGCCGTGTTGGCTGCCTTGTCTCCTCACGTGCTTGAGCTATCTGGCTCGGGTCTTCTGATCCAGTCGGATAACAGGTCTGTCGTATCTTATCTCCGCAAGGAGGGTGGTACCAGATCAACTCAACTCCTGAGCTGTACTCGACTAGTGCTAGATGTTTTGGATAAACACTGTGTCTCCATGACAGCACAATACTTACCCGGTCGTTTCAATGAAGTAGCGGACTATCTATCTCGTCATCGTGCTATACCCGAATGGCACTTGCTACCCTCGTTCACAGAGGTAGCATTCAGGAAATGGGGACGACCCGAAATAGACCTATTTGGCTCTAGGACAGCGCATGTGGTTCAAAGGTATGTTTCTCTTGATTTTCAGGACGACGAGGCAGACTACCACAATGCTTGGAGCAGGGACTGGGACTATCAGCTGGCTTGGATCTTCCCTCCCCCGTGCCTCATGCCGAGGGTTCTTTGCCACCTGAACAGAGCAAGGGGATTATACTTGGTAGTGGCTCCTCGTTGGGAAAGGGCATTTTGGAGAGCGGATCTGAAGTGTCGGGCCTTGGGTCCACCTCTTACGATTCACAATCTAGGAGAAGCACTGATAGATACCAGGACCAACAAACCCCCTCCTCAAGTAGAGTCCTTCACTCTGGAGATTTGGCTTTGTGGGGGTGGGACAAAAACCTAACAAGATGGTCAAGTCAGCAGAAGGAACTTCTTAGATCCGGGTGGAGAAGTTCTACCCTTCGCACTTATGCTCCGGCATGGCGGAGGTGGCAGCGCTGGGCGTCAGAGAATCAGCTTGATGCCACGCGTCCCAAAGCTGAAGACTTAGCCAGGTTCCTAGCCGATCTACACATCAGAGAAAAGCTATCGCTGAGTACCATTTTAGTTCACAAGTCAGTGGTGTGTACCTTAGGCTCTCCCGAAGACAATAGAGAGCTGAGCTCCAATCCGATAGTGAAGAAGATATTAAAAGGGATATCTTTAGCTAGACTAAGGCCTTCAAAATCCCCCATTTGGGACCCGAGGGTTGTATCATCATGGCTGGAGAAGAATTTGCCTCAACATATTACTCTCTTTGAAGCATCAAGGAGAGCAGCCACCATCCTGCTTTTGGCATCAGGGCGCCGAGTCCACGATCTCACATTGCTCCATTGCACAGCTGAAAGATTGTCAGTGGACAGTGAAGGCATCTCCATTTGGCCAGTGTTTGGTGGCAAGACAGATTCGGCAGACTGGCAACAATCAGGGTGGAGACTGGCTCGCTCGGAGTCTAGGAACATAGACCCTGTCTATTGGACGGAGAAGGTCATAGAACTGTCTAGGGAACGGAGAGCGCAGGCGATACTACCTAGCCTATTTATTACAACTTGTGGGACAGTGAAAGCGGCCTCCAGGGCAGTAATTGCAGGTTGGATTAGGGCAGTCCTCAGGGATGCTGGTGTAGAGGATCCACCTGGCAGCATCCGTTCAGCAGTGGCATCTCTGAACTGGCTGCAGAAATATAAGCTGGACGATATACTGTCGCGTGGTAACTGGAGAAGTCCCAATACCTTTGCCAAGTTCTATAGAAGGGAAATTGCAGAATCGGCTGGCCGAGTCAACACCGACCCATCTGTTGCTGACCTTTTTCAACCTCTGTAACTGGTTAGCTGATTTCTGGAAATCTTGCCCCTATTTTCTTTTTAGCAAATAAATTTAAATATTATATTTGATTCACATTAGCATAATGTCACCAGGCGATAACAAACAATATCTCACTTTATAGGTTTTAAATAAAGCCTATGCTACATAATGAAAAAGTTTTACCTTACAATAAAACTTATATTATGTACTTAGCTTTATTTAAAACCTAGGCAAGGGCTGCCTGATGAGATCTAATGAAGCTTGAAATTATAGCGTCACTAGTGGCGTCCCACTACTGGCGCCGCCTCAAGGATGCATTTGGAACTAGCAGGTGACATTGGCGGGAGATTTAAACTAAGAATTACACACGAAATTGGTAAGAAACGTCGATTTGGCTGCAAAATGGTAATGTTTATCTCACTTTATAGGTTTTAAATAAAGCTAAGTACATAATATAAGTTTTATTGTAAGGTAAAACTTTTTCATTATCATTTTAAATTGTGTTTAACACAATTTATATTTGAAAACATTATTTTGTATTAAAAAGGTTAAATAAAAATTAAATATTTATTTTAAACTATTTTTTACCCAACTTGATAAGTGACAAGAGCAGATTTATAAATATCACAAAGACACGGAAAAGCGCCATGGCAAATTTTCGTCCATGGTATCCTTGGGGATAGAGGTACTTATGTGGTGTGGGTAAAGGGAGTGGAATATGAATTATTACATTCACAAATAATAATAACATGGCATTTATATAGCGCAGTTTAGTGTCATTTCACTTCAAGTGCGCTTAACTACTCGTATAACAAACTTTAAAAAAATGGTAATTCAGTATTAGTGGTTCTTAAAATTAATCCTACTGTGTGCCTTACCCAATACAGATCAAAGATATGGAAAAACCACCTCAGGCGAAATTTTTTCTAGATCAGAGGGCAAACCAATACAAAAGTCAGTATCCCAAGAATATAAAGCGCCCCTGAGGTGATGTCTCACAAAAGCGGCGCTATATAAATTAGCCAAAAATAAATAAAATAGTCTGAAATCCTTTAGTATTTTCTTTAATGGAAATCTTTTAGTATTCTAAATGGAAACTTGAAAATATATCAGCTTAGCCAACGAGTAACCCAGTGGACAAATGCGTCGTTCAATCTGCTCCATCAGAGCCCGGCCGGGAAGTCTGACCCTGACAGAGACTATGCGTTACAACTGTATCTGGCACTAAGCTCATTAAATTGATTTCACAGTCGTGCATAACAATATTTTAGTGATGACATGTTATGTTTCAAGTACTGCGATTGCTAGGGCCCGAGCCCGATGATTTATACCTCCCCGAACCCCCTTCTCGGCAGCCCTGTCTAGGGGCATGAATTCCGGGGCACCCTCAGACCCTAGGCTCATGCCCATAGGGTAAATATGGAACTGCAGGGAGGCCCAATCAGCATTTGCTGAAATGCTGACCGCCCCTGGGCACTACGGATATATATTATTTTCGGTGACCGGATAAATCATCAAAATGATAATTCATCACATCTTTAAAAAGTTATATAAAGTCATGAAACAAAAACTTTATTAACTGGGTTAAGTAGGTTAGGTTTAATTTTTTTTTTCATCGTCTTTAATGACATATCACTTTTTAAAGGTGTGTTGAATTATCATGGAACCATTATGTACCATTTTTACAGCATTCCCAAACATGGCACATTAACACTCCCGTACCGGACGGGGGGAACACACTTACAATAACGAGAGTTTTATGCTATATCTAAGTTGTTTTTTGCACCACATACACTATAATTTACGTAATCCTAAAAAAACTATTTGGTTATCGATCTGCATTTAAACAATTTCTATTATATTTCTAGTTTCTTAGATATTAAATAATTTGTACCAAATTCCGGCAAAATACCTGTCCCCTGCCCCGCACCTCGGCTTCGTAGCATCGGCTAAAATTCCCCCGTCTCCATCCCCACTCCCCGCTCTACACCGAGAACGATCCAACCAGCTGCGAACTGGACCGTAAAAGTTGCATTTTATGGAAAGGGCTAACTCTCGGTCGCGTACACTGCACTACTAGTATTTCCTTTTGCGATGCTAAATTGTTCATTTGCCGGACTAAGATCGGTCTGTCTAGCGTGCATCCGGTAAATTTCTCATGCTTAGGGACAACATTAAAATTAGGTCTGTCTCTGTTTCTCACATGGAAAAGAAATCATTCAGAAAGAGACACATATGTTGTTTACATTTTTAAGTAATTTGAAGGAACTTGTATAAAAACAGAGTACTATATGGTTAAAAAGTCTATCGCAAACGTCTGTTAATTTGTATTTTGGGTTTTAGTTGCTAATTCTTTAAAATTTCGTGGTAAATAATTCTCTGTACAACCGGACTAGTTTCGCCCTGCTATGAGCAACTTCAGACTGGTAAGCAGTACATTTACACTTATGAAATGGTGTTTATAAATTAATATCTATTTTGGGTTGTAAAATATTTATTCTGTACTTACAATATTACAATTTTCTAGTTAATCACTCGACTTTATTGATAGTGACATGTATTTATTGTAGTTCATTACGGCATATTTACCAATGTTATAAATTAGATCCAAAAATTCTATGGTTTTAATTAATTTGTGTGAAAACCGCACCAGAGCCCCAACAGTCCTAGCCATTGGAACTATGGAATCCCCAATTGGGGTATTTTGTGAAACTGAAGGTAGTGGGGATGGAAAGGGGGAGGATATGGGAAAGAAAAAGGTGAGAGTACTTGCATATTCAAATCTAGTTACCCTAAGGTAAATATAGGCTTAAGTCATTTCAAGCAACGGTTGGATTCTACATGGTGGTCTTTCACTAGGGCAATACTGAAAGCATCTACCGCCCTGCAACTTGATAATATATATTTTTTCTTTCATAAATATTACAGCATCCGTTGTCTAGGGGTAAGGCTCTAGACTAGTAAACCGGAGGTCGCGGGTTCAAATCCCGGTGTGCGCAAGTAAATTTTAATAGATTACTTTGTGATATTTCACAATTTACTGACCAGAATTCATTTCGAATGTTGCTTGAAATGACTTTGACCTTGTTTGGTGACCAGATCTGTAATAATAATAGCCAGGTATTTCCTCACCTTCCTCCTCCCCATCTCCTTCCCCTCCCCACAACCTTTGGACTTACAACATACCAGTAGCAGCTTGTGACTTTTGGGTCTACTATTATTTGTAATATTTTCACTCTAGTACACCTGAAAGTTGCGAGCCGCCACTCCAACATACCCCATTTGGGAATGCCATAGTCTCACTGATTCCAGATGATTAGGAGCAGTTGGGAATGTTGTGGTGTATTCACATAGAAAAATCAAAAACAGAAATATCTGAGGTTACAATAAAAAAATAATTTACTCCAGGTTTAAGTTTTAAAAATGCCTTGTTTTTTCACTATTTTCCAAAAATTCGTTTTATTTTGAACCTCTCGACATACAAACGAACCCATTATTTATGGTAAAGCAAACACTATGATTTGACCCTAAATGTAAATATAATATATAAAATCATAAATTAGGAATATAACCTTCACTAACATCTAAATATTCCATAATATTCGAAAAAACATCCGTACCTAGTTTATTAGTGGTAGGTTTTTAAAACTTAAAAAATATATATTTATAAATATATCCATCATTTACGGACCACCCTGTGCAACAAACTAGCTACGCTGTAATCGCCAATCGCCAGTCGAGATTCAGAATCGAGGAGTTATGCTCGTTATCGGCCCGCCTTCCCTGTTTTGTATGGAAAAAGGCGCATTATTATCTAAATTCATTAGAATATTAACTACGACTTTATTTATGAAATTATTTAGATAATGACTTCTGAAACACGTTGAATATACACTCCCCTCTAATTATTACTAAAACAAATTACACAAGATTATGCCATTAACATCCTTTAATAAGCAAAACAAATTGGGGGACCCTAGTGACCCCCCTTCGGATCTTATGTGATTTTTTTCTCTCCAGGACGAAAAGGTTAAGGAACTTATTTCCTATCAGGGCCTCCTGTGTGGAGTTAATGTTAAAATTTGTGATGGTGTTGTTTCAACCTTTCAATTTATTGTATGTACCTTATTAATAATCTTTCTGATTTTTCAGTCTTTATTTTCATATTGTCTTCGATAATTAAATATGACAAATTAAGATTTTATTAATTAAATTATTTTTACAAAAGGTAAGGGCCAGTTGTTTCACAGAATTTGAACAATTCATCAAATTTCAAAGTTAATTCTTAAGTTCTGTAAAGGCTCCATTAAATTTCTGTTATTATACCGTTAATATAATTTTAGTTCAATTTATATTACCACGATAACTGTAGGGTTGATTAAAATGTATAAAGTTGAAATTCTAAACCCAATTCATTTCATCGACATCTTTTTTATTTCATTCCTCATACATTTTTCGAAGCATAAGGGTTAAAATTCCATAGCAATAAGCTCCAGTGTGAAATATACTAGATATCACACACATGCGCCCTTAACACCAAACATGGTTGCAAAAAGCAGTCCACTGTAACCAACTTGTAGGACTTATATTACATCATATAAATATGGCTGACATTGCAGACTGGCCATATCTGGTGAGGGCTTTTCCCATAGAACATTGTGCTCGAAATGGGAACTTTCATGTAATGAATGAGAAGGCAGGTCAGAGGTCATTAAAGGAAAAGGCTTGTTGGTGGAGATGAACAATTTTATTGAATCATTCACACATAAAGATGGTCATTTGCATAAATACAGCCCTGCATGTAGAGATGGGGGGGCGGGGAGAGCTCCCTCTTCTCTGCCGAGGAATTTAACCTGCAAACAAACAACGCATTAGCCACTCATCTTCCCAGAATAACACAGCATGTGTAATGAAATACATATTGAACATGTTACTATTTTAGAAAAGAAATTAATATCATACCTTAAAAAAATAACACAGCACAGCTTATGACCTCGGCCTTTCCTTCTTCTCTTTGTAGAGGGCGAGAAGCGATACGTTGGCCACCTTCACCACCTGGAGACAACAAGTTTACATTAGTTCTTGTACACACCGTTCCCGTTCAATTATCATTCCCGGAGGTTTCGGGGGCGGGGAAGCAGACTCAGACCATAACTATCATCATTTTACCTCAAGAGTAGCAAATACAAAAGTAAACTAACATCATTGTCTGCTTTGGGGAGTACTTAAATCATATATTTCGCATCAGCAAGGAGATTCAAAAGGTCTCCCTATTGACGCCATCTTCACAAGTTACATGATAACTCAAAACACCTTTAAAGGTGAAATAAAGTCATTAGAAGCCAGGGTAAGTTTTTGTTTTACTTCATATCAATTTTTAAAGGTGTGTTGTCAAGTTATTCGGTTACCATTGCCAACACTTTGTTTTTTCTATCCCTCATTAAACTTTAAGTTTGTTATGTGTAAGAAATTAATATTTTGCAGGAAAACCGTGATTTTTTTCCAATAATTTACGGAAGTTCTGAACGAGAAATGTGTGTGGAAGCTTGAGATATGGCATTTAAATAGCCAGGGTTTAATGTTAACAAGAATTTGTGACTTGGCTAAAGCATAATGAAAGTAAGTTACTGCTGTAATATCATCCAATTTCAGATAAATGTGTACATGTCCACATGTGTATGTGTGGATCGTCACCAAGTACAATACGATGGATTGTCATCGACAACGGGTCTGTCTGCGGAGTTTCAGCTCAATCAGACGTCAGTAGGTGGGTTAATTTCCACTTGCAGGAATTGTAATTTATTCACAAAAACAAAAGTGAAGTTCAAATAAATGTATTTAAAAACGGATAATTTGATGTCTTTTCTACTAGACTTGTTTCGGCATAACAATGGTTTTTATTTAAACCCTAACAAAGAACTTGTTCTAGGATCACAGGTTTTTGGGTTAAATAAGAGAAGAAAAACTAAACTTAAAATTTTCACAATAACACTGTTGGCTGCCAACTGAACAAATGCATTATTTTCCATTTCCCGAAACTGAAATTCTCGTTATTATCCAACTACTACAGTGTTTTTTAAAGTGTGTGTGTCCTATGTTTTGTATATTTAGCATTAGTTGGTGCATAGATGTGGTTGCTTACTTTGAACCTGACTCCGGGAATGTCTCCTACGGCGTGACCCTTCCTACCGAAGCCGGCAACCAGGACCTCGTCGTTCTCCTCAATGTGGTTGAGGCAACCATCCCGGGGCACGAACGCCGTGATCTTCTTGCCGTTCTTGATTAACTGCACTCGCACGCACTTGCGGATGGCAGAGTTAGGCTGCTTGGCTTCAACGCCACTACAAACAAAATACATAAACCATTCAACAAACAAATTCATCTAGTCCATTCAATACAGATTATAAGCGCACATTCAAATTCTGGCTCAGAGTACTTTTGTCGTCATGTACAATCCTGCACAATCAAGAGTAGCAAATACAAAGTAAGCATCATTGCCCAGGGAAGGTTCAATAACTTCACTCTATTACTTTAAATGGAAAATTTTCACTTGAAATAAACTATTCCATTATGACATAAAACTTATCGCAAATTTTCGACATTAAAATAACTCCGAGGTGACCTCTTTGGGCTATCTGAAATTCTTATACACTTTATCACTGTTATATTTTAGAAAATATGTGGAAGCTAACAGCAATCTACAATAGGATAAAACCATTCAAATGTTCATATTCCTTATGAATTTTGACAAAACCAATAAAATCTTGTAGGTCACACAGTTGGGAGTGGAGGCAAACACATACAGGGTTGGTTGCATAATGTTGTTACATGTAAATGTACATGTTTTACAACAGCCTTTTGTCTACTTATTGTTACTAATGACAAGCAGACAGCGACATCGTTTTACTTTTCACAATGGTGCACAAATATGAAAGGCAGGAATTGAATGCGCAACCATCTGTTCGTCAATAATGTGCAAATTGATATTAGGTATAGTAATGATTTACCTAACTGACGAACTTTTAGGCACAGATTATACTTCCTTTCTACAATAATTTACATGAATATAATAGGGGTTTATTAAGTTATTTATACATATTTAGATTAAAACAAAACTTTCACAAATGTCAACCATGCTACGAAAATCCAAAATGGCAGCAAAGGGATCATTTTATAAAGGAAATTTTGAACTTAGCTTGAATAAAAAATGGAATTTCAAAGCTTATTTTACAATCTCTCTCGAAATAGTTGTTTCTTGTAATAATAAAGTTGAAACAAAGTGTCATTTCCATAATCTGTGCCTATTAAAAGTGCATCAGTTGGGTATTCTATTTCTACCCTAGGTAGAAACAGAGTGACTATTTACTGTTTTAGCAATAATAATGTTATATGAATCTCAGCATTGGAGTAATTTTGTCTAGTGTGTTCAGTGTTACCTAAAGCTTACAAAGCTTGAACAGGACACAGGATAAACAACAACTTTGGTCCAATACACAGAGTGTGACAAAACATAGCTCATTGCCTCGGTAAGCGGCACAAAACTTCTTGGGTAGCAAAAAAAAAACACTTTGGTGTAGTTGTTTCTTTCTGCAAGCTTTATCTGGTATGAGAATAGAATCACTTTCTTAAAGACCAGCATCACCGACGTGTCGAGGATGTTCTGTGGTGAGTCTGAATGTCGAGACTCGCAGTATTATCCTGTGATTGTCATCAATCAACATTCACAGGCATAATACCACGAACCTCGGCAATCCCTTCTTCTCTTCAAGTCTTCGCCAAAGCATGGCAACACAACACATGGCACACTTATTTGTTTCACTGGTTTCACGTTCCACTTAATTATTCTATGTTAATAACAACTGTACATTTGGAATAGTTGTGTACTTAACAACGAAAGAATGATGACCCCAAGTACTTCAGTGATGGTAAAGATTATTATATTATGTGAACCATGATATTATTATTGGTCATGTTTACAGGGGGGAGAAACACATGTTAGTATAACTGGTCCAAACCACATAATAAAATGTGTGCTTATGATAAACAACTAGATTTGTGAAAAGGGAAAGATTTACCATGTGGTGTTTCAGAATAGATCAATAATAACCTATGCACAGCAGTAAGTTCACAGTTCACTGGAAGTAGGGGTTACCTCAATTACACACATGTTGGATATCGATTTTTCGAGCAAGTCAACTTATTATACCAAATTAGCACCAAACCAGACTTTGAGAAAGTTTCGAGTAACTTGTAACAGATCACTGGTAAACACTAGCACAGAAATAGTATCAAGTAGAAGAGACTCGTATCGGTTTGACGTATGGTATATCGACGTGTAGCCCAACTATTAATATGTAAATGCGGATATCAAAAATGGGAAACGTACTTACACCTTCTCCAGGACGATACCCTTGGCGTGAGAAGCCCCTCCGAAGGGGTTGGCCTTCCAGCGGGTTCCCAAATGGGCCTTCTTGTATTCTTTGTCGGCCCATCGCTGCTGGCGACGGTGATCTGCGTGTTTACGGGCGGTACGGAGTCCACGGGGCTTGCCTGCACATATGAAAAAATAATTCTATGATAAACTGCCGAAAAAACGAAAATAAATTACAAACATCTCTCACAATACTCGGACGCACGTTTTAAAAATTTAATTTGCCCACATAATTGCGTCTAAGAGTAAGGATGAATTCGATTACTTTTAGGCACCACGCGAAAATCTCATGTCGGCACTATGGCGGTTACGACGCCGACCGAATACTACAGAGTAATTTAGCGAAAAATTACTGAAATATAACAAAACTAATACGCTCACTGTATAGTTTTAGCGATAAACTTACATAAAATAATGCAAGAACTATCCGTAACACTTAATTTAACATAAAAACTCAAAAAGTCGCCTCACCCATCTTGAGCGCGTACTACACAGTCCTTGACGGAAGTAAAAGAGGCTTGTCAGAAATAAACTGAATGGGACATGCGCGACAAACGGGAATGGTTGCGTTTGCTTTTTTTTCTTTTTGTGTTTTAAATGGCAACATTATACAGGTACTTACCTTCAAACTGTTACCGTAAGTGGCAAAATAATCTAAATGTTATTATTAGTTATTATAATAGCTGAATATTTTTTTTCTGGTTTATTGAAATGTATTAATTAATTAATTTTTATTCATTTAAATACCGGTATGGTTTACTATTTTTTAATAGTTTTAAAGGAATAATACATGTGGTTTTTTTAATATTTTTGTGTAACCGAACTTTTATACCATTTGGTTTATAAGAAAAGTTAAAAAATACTAATAAATGTGACGCTGCCACTAAATGTTCTGGTTTTATCACATTAAAACATGCATTATGTAAGCTATAAAAAGAGTTGCTAAGTACAATTTTAATGATTTTTAATTTGTAATACATCTGTTTATTTATTAATTTCTCTTTGACAAATTTAGTTTATAGATAGCAATAATATTTTTTTCAGAAGTAAAGTTTTTTAATTTGGAAATAAATTCAGTAATTTTCTTAACCCCTCAGGCCTCTGGAATATTCTGTCAGTAGGTCGGAGTGTTTCCGCTTTGCAATAAAATCCATATAATGGAATATTTCTGAACGTATCACCTCACTTTTTTGATCACAAATCTCTCACAAAATAATTAATAAAAAAATCAAGAAGTTTCATTATTTAAGATACGGTTGGAACCTTTTGTTTCATAAAGGAAGGTGCACATTTTAAGTTTTCTAGTGTTAACTTCTGGATATGAATATTAAGTGAGGTGGTTTTTCTTTCTAACACCGTTTAGATCATATTTCTCACCATGACGGTAAACGAGGTACATCACAGACAGCTGTTTCCAAAGCGAACAAATTAGTCTGACGAGTCAAGTGAAAGCTTTTTCATTTTAGAAATTTATTGAAATATTGCAGTATTTACCTAAATTTATTTGATATTAGTTATATTTCAAGATGAGAACATCAAAACTATTTGCGAAGACCCAAATGAAATATTATGAGTGGTAACAATTAATAGATAGATAGAAATGTAGATCCTAGGAAATAAATTGTACAGCGCCCTTGAGGTGATTTTTCACAAAAACGGCGCTCTACAAATTATCCCATTATTATTATTATTATTATAGCCCGTTGTCTCACTGGCTCGAAATCGATAAAAATCGGAGACCGTGAGCAGAAAAGTAAAGTTCACAACGGTTTGCAGGGGCGTATAACTCTCGCATAACCTTGTAACCCTGATGGGAGGAGTTATCCTCAACCCAAATTCTTATAGAGAAAGCTGTTGTGGCTGAAAGCTCAGATCTCATTGGCTCAGAGCAAAAATTGTATCTTGATCTCTCGCTCTCTACCGTAGCGACTCGTGTAACAGAAAGAGAAGCTAAGCATCGGTTATGCTCCGATAAAAAAATAACGGTAATTTCCAAGACGTCATTTCGCAGATTGAAGTCAGTTGAAGATTTTAGCGTAAATATTTTGAATTTTCTTTCACCCATCTAAAAATAATGTTGCGTGCTAGAATTCTTCAAGGTGATAAATTAATGCCGTGTTGTGTTAAAGTGTGTTATCCGGTCTATCTCCACCAATTGAAAGAAGGACCCGAACCCGTTGTAAAATACAGGTACTAACCTCTCGTTCTTTGATACAATGTTCCTGATTTCTGAATGTACTTCATTGGCTAATAATTTAATTAATTTTCCTTTTCAGACCTATCCGTATTCCGACGCGATACAATACCACGTATTAGGATGCTAAAACTGCTAAAAAAAGCCACGATTACATCATACAAGGTCATTTAAACCTCTCCAGAATTGCATCATGTAAGTATTCAGATTTAACCAGCATTTTCCATGATGTTTGCTGACGACAAAGCTGTGGAAATTATATGAAACCCTTGCAGGAGAATTTGAATAACTTCTAGTGCTGTGGCAATAATAATTAACACAAATTTGTTGAATATGTATTTTGTGTATATATTCTTGTATTTTTGTGCAAGGTCAAATTAAATCCTATTAAGTTGTTGCAGTAAGACTGGGTTCGATTCCTAGTTGAGACCGTTACTTTTTATTTTTCTGTGTCTTGTTCTGTTTCATGTTTTGTTTAGATATATTAGTTTTATCTTCTACTTCAATGATAAATCAATGCTCAATACATCGGTTGTACTGACCCTGTTTTGTATTACTGTCCATTGTCTTTTTGAAAATAAAAAGTATTTTTATGTGTGCATAGCTGTGGGTTTTTTTTTTATTTTCCTTTTCCTGCATTCCAATATTTTTATTTTTATTCTTAAAATATAATTTTTGTGGGCTAATGAATGAACGATGTTAGCTGGGTGCAGTTATATTGTCTATGTTTGCACTTTTTTAAATGGCCTTGAGATTTATTTATGGTCCACAATATATTTACCTGTCTGGACCAAACGACCGTTTTATCTGTGGTCGTCTGTGGTTAAGGGGGTGACAAAATGGCGCCATACAAAAAGCCCGAAGATATCGATCTAGAGAGTGGTTTATTTATGATTATGACGGTTTGCATAGCAGCCATTGTGGGATTTTGCTGCGCAGGGTCTCCGGTTTTGGTCGATTTCACTTATTATTACTAAAAAATACTGATATACCGGTCCAGTCAATGATATAAATGCTTTAGGTGTGATGTGAGCCTCTGCTAAAAAGTGGAAAATTTCCATAAATAAACCATTCACAACATTTACAAAAGTCAACTGCGTGCTTATACTTCTTATATCTATGCCCCATTTGCACATATATCTACGCTATGGTAACTGTCAAACAGGCTGTCATCAAACTTGGTGTTTTCAACATTAACTGTTTTCTTGTTCATTCACTTTTTATTCGATTCTGCAGAAATTATACCAACTTTTGAATAGTGCAATTTCGCCCGACAATGATTAAGACAGACCCAGCCCCAAAAAAAGACGGCGGTCCAGGCTATGTTGGAATCAGATTTTGTCAAGAATGTAACAACATGCTATATCCAAAAGAGGACAAAAACAATAAAGTACTGCTGTACGCGTGCCGGAATTGCGACTATAAACAATTGGCGGACTCGAACTGTGTATACGTAAACAAAATTATGCACGAAGTAGACGAATTAACGCATATCAATCCTGATGTGGTGAGCGATCCAACACTTCCTAGGACCAAGGAGCACCAGTGTCCGAAGTGCAATAACAGGGAAGCGGTGTTCTTCCAGGGGCAGACCAGGAGAGCAGAAGAAGAGATGAGGCTTTATTATGTGTGCACGAGTTGTAAGCATCGATGGACTGAATAGATTTACTTCATTATACTGCTCACTTATATAATGTCAACATTGTCACCAGAGCATAAGATCTAGGAAGAATTTGGTCTTCTTAGCAATAAATGTGTGTCTTTATTCACTCATGCAAAACCCTAGTAAGAAATGTATTATTTTTTTAAATGTCCAAATAACTTGAAAAATAAATTTTTTTCACAATTTATTCTTGTTTCATCTAACTATTATTTTCTTTATAAATTGTTAATTTATAATAACTTTGCATTTGGTGGTATAGCTAAGATACATTTTTTGGAAACAAAGAAAGTTTCCTGAAGATTTTCAGCGCCATTAGAAAAAGTGAGATAGTGAATGTAACAACACACAAGTATAAGAAGGATAACCTAATAGCAGTAGGTCGTCTCACACAGTATTCCGTGTTGGTCTTGTTGTGTAAGCGAGCAAGTGTATCTTGTTATCTCAGTCACACCCGTGATGTAGAAAGTAGTATTTGACGCAAATACGAAAACGCCGTCTGCTAATGTTTATTTTATTCACACACACATATTCTTTGAATGTCTATCTTTCTTTGTCATACATGAACGTTTGAATTAGGAATTTACTGGAAACAAGAGTGTTTCTTACTTACCACATTTTTTCTTAAGTTTGTGAGACAATAACGAGTGTAGATGTATTGAGATATCATTGAGTTTTACCCATTAAGTTATTCCAAAATTGAACAAACTTGTATGTTTTCTTCGAGGGACAGGAATAATTATTGATATTTTTGAATGAGAATCAAATTGCCGGTTCACTGATTAAATGAGTACAGGTCTTTTCTCTTTTTGCATGAAATGCATAAATAGGCGAAAAGTTATCATCATGGCGCTACGTCCCAGGTTGTGAATTGGCCTCCTCCGCAAATGCCGTCCCTCACAATTAACATATCCAACCCATGGCAGTCTTTAGGACAGACTGAGTCTTAAAATTCTAGTATAAATAAAAAACAAATAATTCATCACTTAAGATTTTTATTAACAAATCACAGCCAATGCTCCTCATTACAACAACACAGTACTCTATAACATTTAACGTTAAGCAACATTGTTTCAAAATGGTTGCCTATTTCGTTGTTCTATTTTATCAAAGCATTATTTAAGTTCAAAATTTAGGACCAGTTGTTTCACAGAAATTCAATTGTAACATTGTCATCAGATGGCCATTCAGCATCATTTTGTTTTTTTTTTACATTTAAAAGGTCCCTGTTAAACGCCGATTCTAGGTGTGTTTCAGCTTTGTATCAAATTGTAAAAAGCTAACAAGTTCATTATTTGTTCAAAAGCTGAAACAGACTAAGGACGGGTTGTTTCAGAGTATTTGAACAATTCTTCAAATTTCAAAGTAAATTTTCAAGTTCTGTGAAAGATATTTCAAGTTCTGTTATTATTTCAGTTCTGTCAAGCAACTAGCCTGTAATGATATAATAACAGAACTTGAATAGGACTTTCACAGAAGCCGAAAATGAATGTTGAAATTTGATGAATTGTTCAAATTCTCCGAAACAACTCATACTTAGAATCAGCATTTCACGGGAACCTTTCAATTGCAAAAAAACAAAAAAATGGTGTTGTATTGCCATTTGATGACAATGTTACATTTAAATTATTGCGAAACAACTGGGCATTAGAGTTAAGGATCTAAAGAGTGAGTGAAAGAAGCAAAAAATGTAACAATAATCATGTAACATTTGCAAATTGGTAATTTTGCATAGAGCTGTTTAAACAAAACATTTGTAAAGGTGTCTAACTAGTGTACCAAAATATTCAATTTTGGCAACAAGCCGAATTTTTGTTTACCCGATTTGGGATTTGCAGTTAAGTTTTTACACAGCCAGCAATTTGTGTACCATTGTAAAAAAAGTAAAAGGACTAGTATTTCGTAAGCAGATTTTATTTTCGAGGACTCAATAGTGATGTTACATTGCGAGTTGCCTGTATACCGTCAGATTAATTTATTGACAAATCACAAAAAGGGGGACGGTCACTTCGCCTCCCTTCTATCATTCTGAAGGTCTATGATAGCAACAATATCATTATCGCTACTTTAAACAGCTCTTATGTAAAATTAACAATTTGTATATTCAACACTGATCATTGCAACCGTTGTCATAATAAAGTAATCCCGAAATAATGTAACCAATTTCAAGGACTTACAATATTTCACTTACGGTTAAACGTGACGCTCGTTATATTCGACATGTTCATAGATGGCGTTAATTAATTTATCGTACCGATGATTCAGTCCAATATTGTATTGGTATGCCTTTCTTGAAAGAATTGAGTTTTTTTTACAGACAAAACTGTTTATTCATATTCATATTGCGTATGTACGGGCGCAAACAAATAATTTGTCTTAATATTGTAAAACAATACCTTGCAAAAAGCGTATTTTAATAAAATAAATTAATTAACGCCATCTATGAACAAGTAGAATATTACGAGCTTCGCCGTTAACAAACTCGAAAATAAAAATAATTATTCTACCCGATACTGTTTCAGATCTAAGTAATAATAATCTATCGAATTAGTAGGTATATTAAACAGCAATAGCTGTGTTGCACTTCCTCTTTGAATAGCCAAAATTTAGGACAGCCTTACAGCGTCCATCAACGTGCCTGAGATTATTATCCCAAACATCGATCACTTTGCTGCGATCTTAAATTATGGTGTTTACCTATATGTAAGTTACGAGGCCCCAGAAGAAATTCATATTTAAACCCTTTTCAAAAGTTTTCGTTGCACTAGTAACAATGTGTAAAGACAAAAAATAATAATACATTGTCTGCATAGATAATATAAACAAGGGAGATGGGCCATGAACCATTGTTAGAACGAAACTGTGTGCACAAAAGTACTTTCAACATTGTTCCCTCATACTACTCACAGTGGCGTCTTGCCTTTGTTTCTACCTAACCCTACACCAAATGCATAAGTTTTAATGCATAGTTTTGTTGTTTGTTTCCATGCCTTATCTCCCTTTGTTTCTATTACAATTTTCAGAACAGAGTCCTTTGCTCCAATTTTCTCGAGCAAATCTTTGGGTTATTATTAATATTATTATTTTTTATTGGAAACAACTGAGGCCCCTGCTAGTCGAGTTGGTAATATTATTCAGTTGTGTGAGAATTTAGGAATTTAAGCATTATGTGACAATGACAATAAAAAATAACTACTAGTAAAAAATCCAAAGTGCGGTTATGTTGCAATAAGTCACTGGGATAATAGTTCTTGCATTACTAAATCTCTACCAATATGATTTTTTCTGACTGCAACAAAAATTGATAGATTAGAATTATAGTTTAGAAGTAAATAGATTGAATAGCATTGCAATAGCACAACTGGTATTACACACATTATCAACTATGTATTATTACATTATAAAAGCGTTGGTACAAAATCACAACCAAAAGTTTCTATTTTTCTTTTTGGAAGTTCACATGTAATTTGGAAATCTAAACATATGATTGTTCTACAGCATTTTTAAGCACAAGCTCGATTTATTTACGTAGGGCCAGTTGTTTTACAGAATTTGAACAATTCAAAGTTCATTTTCAAGTTTTGTTTTACAGAACTAAAATAATAACAAAACTTGAATAGAATTTTCACAGAATTTAAAAATTAACTTCGAAATTTGATGAATTGTTCAAATTCTGTAGAACAATCTGTCATTAGTGTATTATTATTTAGAAGAGATGAGATTTCTACTTACTAATATTGACAAGAATGTGGTTTCAGTATTAACTTTACTCAACTAATTCTCATCGTAATGATGACAAGCTCTTCCAGCACAGCGAACAAATGAGAATATTCAATTTGGAGAATAATCCATTTACAAACATTACAATTGTCAATAGATAGGTTATCGTTATCATGACAAAAATTTGACATTATTTCATGAATTGAACTGAATCATTGAGTTATTACCTCAATGAATTGAATTGACAGTTGTTCACTTTCTCAGATTCTGAGCAAATGTAATATGTCGTCCCAAATTTAAAGGGATATTTTTGATTGATAAAACCAAATTCTGTAGATTATATACCAGGGTTTTTGATAAAACAAAAGTACAAGGAGGTACCTACCTAACATTTCTTTCTGAATGTTGGTTTTTCATGAGAGTAACACGGAAAGCGTCTTACACATTATTTTTGATTGACTTAGCCCGTCGTTCCACGGGTCGGTGAGCAATCGAATGCTGCAAGACAAAGCGCAGAAAAGTTCCACACTGAACTGCGCTGCAGAGAGATACATTACTAAAGCGAACATAATTTTCTACTGAGGGTCTTGCCGATTTATGTCGGTTTACTCGGTTCATGTCGATTGCTCACTGACTCGTGGGATGACGGGCTTGGAGATTCGGTGCGCCGAATACCCAAAAGTCCGAACACATCGCCCTTGAGATTATTTTTCATAAAAAAGCACAACACATAAATACAAATATTATTGATTACAGTGATCACCTTTCACAAGGGGCGCCAAAATTTTACTAGCGCCAGGCGCCGTTTGGCTCAGGGCCTGCCCTGCTCACACTTTTCCTTATATTTGCTCATTTTACTAGCCCTTAAATACCAAAAAGGAGAGCTTACTTTCTTACATAGTCGATCTATCATAACCAAAATGAAATCAACAAATTTTCTGGTTGCATTATGTATATGCATTGTTAAAAAAGGTGTGGTAGGTACTTTCCAAAAGAGATTGTTAGATTTGGGAGTCAAACATAACCTCAAATCTGTACTGTAATAATTGCTCAGAAGTCGGCGATAGTAAATTTTTATTTCCACTTTATTCTACATTTTATTGTCAAACTGTAAGTGGATAACCGCAGTACAGCTAACTATAGTGATAGAAATACATAATGCCTAGAGTTTTAAGCAAGTCGTTCACGGTTATTATTTTCCACACCATGATAATCACTAATTTAATTTAGATAGTAATTAAGATTACAGTTCAGACTAAACTTAAAACACACAACTAATTTATTAAAGAGTAGAGTAAGAGTAAAAGTAATGTTTTCACACCTAATTTAAGGTAAAACATAAAAGAAACATCTTAAATTTGCTACTCTACAGGAGCGAAATGTTTTATTTTGGCTGTGTTTAAAATCTGAAAACTAAGCCATTATTATTTTATGTGAATATGAGCCAGAAAGACTATGTCATCCTCGACTGGTGTATGTTGCGAGACTGAAGGGTAGTCGGCAGGGGAAGGAGATAGGGAAGAGGAAGGTGGTGGTGTACCAGGGTATTCAGATCTGGTCTCCAAACATGGCTGAAGCCAATTCAAGCAACGTTTCAATTCTGAATGGTGGTCTTACACCAGGACGATACTGAGAGTGTCTTCCACTCGGGAATGTGCTGCAAATTTACCATATATTATTAGAAATGTTTAAATTGTGAAATAACCAGAGATGTGCTTTATTTCAAATAAATCCATTTCAAATGGAAATGCAAAATGCAAAATAGGTATTTTCCATTTTGCATTTTAAATGCTTTTCTCAATGCATTTTCCATTTTAAATGCTTTTTTGCAACATTCTTCCTACTTTCTCCACTCATCTTTTTTTCATAAGCCCCAAATATCAGTAGGTCCTCAACCTCGCTATGAGAGATAATTTACATTTGTCAAGTTGCTCCCTGGTAGGAACCCTGGCAATTGAGTGATACCATTACAAAAAATACTGATTCAAATACTGAACATGGGGCCATGACGCTATAATATTAAATGTTAGATAGCAGTTTCTATGTTTTTACGTTGGCAACATTAGTCCCGCGCAATTTTTTTGTGGTTTCATAATCTGTAGTCGTGGTGTTTTTGGATTTAATAACATGTAATATGTTTGTTCATGTAATATCATTAATGTCCATTATTAAATGAAAAAATTGTTTAAAAATTCTATAATTATTTTAATTGTTTGACCTGAGAAACCATTTTGCATTTTCAATGCATTTTGAAAATAGGTATTTTGCATTTTGCATTTGAAATGCTTTTCTAAAAACCATTTTGCATTTTGCATTTTCAAATGGAAAAGTTTTGACCCATTTCCATTTTGCATTTCAAATGGTTTTGGGTACCCATTTTGCACATCTCTGGAAATAACACACATTAATCAAATAAAATTTACTTGTGCGCGCCGGGATTTGAACCCGCAACCTTTGGCTTGCTGGTCGAGAGCCTTAACCCTCGACCATGGAGGCCGTCATTATAATAATTATTTGTAAAATAATATTCCAATGTATATATTTTTCCCCTATTTATAAGTCAAAATATTTGTAAATGTTTTTAACTGCTGTTTATTCGTGATAAATAGTTTGGATGCAGGTGAATTTTCTAGTTGATGTTTTGTATATTCTTGTCAATTGATATCTGTATTTGTTTTTTCTCCTAAATAAAAAAATAAAAAATAAATAAATAAAAAATAAAAAAAACATTAATCGATTATTATAATACAACATTCTTATGCTTGACTTATAGAAATTTCAAAAGTTTGATCAATTCACCCAAATTAGGGGAAAATTTAGCTTACTTCTGGCACAACCCGACACAACACACATCTACCGGTTTATGTCTTCGGTAATCTCAGTAGTATCAATAGTAATAATACAGATTTGCAAATAGGTGCTTTATGTAGGGCCCGTCAATATCGCAGTTTGCACACACAAACTCTTTTTTTACCTTCAATACAAAGCTATCTATGTAAAAGATGCAGTAATAAAAACTAAGAATACTTTACTATTAATCTAATAAATAGAGTAGCAGGAGAGAGTATTTTCCATAAAATACTGCAAGCTCTGTGAACAACAACTGTAACTAATTGAATCCAAACATTTGTTTTGTATATCTCGCATCCCCATTTCAACACTTCGCTTTCAGAAGCAACGTTAAACTTTTCAGAACTGTAGCAAGAAATGTTTTTTCACAACTATGTACGAGGGCTGTTCAGAAAGTAGCCACCGTTTACAAAAACTCACTTAGATACAAATATGTTATTACGTGCCTCTTAAAACTATAGCTTTCCACAATTTTTTAACATTGTCACCATTTCAAGCACTTGTCATAGCGTTTCACCAACTTGCAAATTCATTCTGCATAAAATCAGCTGCCTGGGAATGTAGCTAACCTGTCACAGCATTTTGAAGATCTTCGTCATCATTGAAGCCACTCCTTTGTGTGAGTGAATATACAGAAATCATCCCCCATTCCTCTTCCCATTTACAGCCTTGACTGGCTCCATCGATTTTCCATCTATTCACTCACTAGAACAAGGTGCTTGGAGACCAGCCACTGAAAATGCTTTGACACGTTGGATACAGTTTTATGCAGAAGGAATTTCAAATTGGTGAAACATTTTGACAAGAGCTTGAATTTAAATGGAGACTATGTCGAAAAATAAAATATTTGTATCTATGCGGGTTTTTTTGTTTAACCTAACAGTGGTTACTTTGCAATCAGCCCTCGTGCATGACTACACGGAGTTGCAAAACCAGCCCTGGAATTTTTCGGAAATCTGAAGATAGTTGCGAAGAACTCTTTGAAACTTAAAACACCTAAATATACCTCCATTTTACGCTAAATTTCTAAATAAAATCATAAGTACGTTTTTCTTTTGATATTTAGCGAAATTTGAACCGGTGACCTCCGGATTACTAGTCGAGAGCCTTACCCCTCAATTATGGAGGCCGTCATTAATATTATAATATAATGTAATAATATATGTACTTTTGATAGATTTCAAATGATTTTTTTGTGAATGTATCAAAACCAGGAGGAATTTTCAAATCGGATTTTGCGAACCACAACTCATACGCATATAACATTGCTTTGTACGTTCAAGTTACAACATAAAAACATGGCAATGGTGCAATAAGACAATCAAACTGTTAATGCAATAGTGATAATTTTTCCGTGACCCGATTTACTACACATCCTTATCGTAGTGATCAGTGATCCCAATAATGTTATAAATACATAACCATATTTTTTTTATCCGTAGTAATTACACTTTCCTTCTTCTATTTCTTATCACATCTCTTCATAGTGTATATATCTTTCCTTCTACATCTTGATGCATTATTGATCATTATTAACATTTTGGTACATGATTGTTATTAGACCCAAAATACAATTGAAAAATCATGTTCGAAATACAATACAAAATAAAAAAAGTTTTACTGTATCGACGTGCTCACAATCACGTTGTGAGTCCCCACTTACCTAACGTCACTTAATACAACAGATAGAGAATACATGGGGAACGGCCAAATGGAGCAATAAAAATAGAAGAGCGACATGGTTGGGTTAGTTAGGTTAAGAGGGGAATACACAATGCAAATTCACCACCCCAGTTCCATCTTGTCTCAAGGTCAAATTTTCAACTTTGAATGTGTTTTTCTCAAAACCGTTGTTATGACCTTAAGACAAAATAGAATTGGGGCGACGATTTGTGAGTCTTTCATTATGTATTGACATTTCTTAAAACCTGCTAAACTACTTTAGTAGTTTGTCAGCAGGTACTTATTGATAACATTTTATGCATAACATGATACATTTAAAATATTTTTAAACGGCAAATATACATAACAGTCACTCAAAAACTTATAAGTACTTATTCTAGATTGCATTTCGCATCTCTATATTATGTACCAACATTTATTTGAAATGTACAAAACAAATACGTATTATACAATATAAGTACCTTCATATTTCGATGGTACAAAATGACTTTTATTAATTTACATCTTACATTGTAATGACTGAAAAATGCTGCTATTAATAATGAGGCAAACCTTCATAAATGACTATGAACTAATTTAACAAATGGACGAATTGCATTTAGGTACTTGTGCTCATTATCAGTTCATCAATGGATTGTGAAAACATACACTTTGTTGAACAAATACGTATAGATTGTGAACAAATATGTACATACATGTATGTTTTATATAATATTACTACAAACGTGCATTTGCATATCCTATACAAAGGTACAACCTGTACACAAATACATAATACGTCAAGTTATGTATACAACGATGTATATTGAATACAAATATTGATATATTGCTAACAAAATGTACCAATGTATATATTATTCTCAAACATTCATGTATATTGTACAGCTAATTAATAGGTGTATTTACATTGTTAACAAATCATACATTGTATACACAAATGTACAGACAAAGCTTGGATTTTTAAATGTTGGAGAGTTGATACGGCAACTTTGGTATGTAACCACAGCTAAAAGTTTTGATGTAGTTTGTGTTCATATCATTTTAATATTTTCATAATATTGTGTTGATTTTAATATATTTTATGATTTAAAACAATTAAAAAGATAATGTATTATATATTCAACGTCAATTGCTTTGAAACACTGTTACTATAGTTAGTGAATAAAATAATACTGTAATTTATTGATATTACCCATTTTGAATAATATAAGACCAAAACCCATATTTTGAATGAAATAATTCTACAATTGATGTGACTAGAACCCATACTGAATAAAATAATACTGAAAGTAATTGATGTGACTAGAACCAAATACAGTAGAATACTTATAAAACCTCCAACTTCTGACATTTCACATACATTCTAATTGCAGTATGCTACACTAGCGCCTCCTAGCGACACAAATAGAGAGGCTTGGTTTAATTTCATACATTTGAATGGATTTTATACATGATTACACCATGATTTACTAGCGCGTCTAGCGGCCAGAGCTACCAGTCACGGCCAATATTTTACTAGAGTTGGACGTAGTATTACAATTCTGGTGTATTTGCATTATGCCTTAATTGCTGACCTTATATAATTGCCAGATATTGCATTTGTAACGTAATAGTAAATGGCTTTACCATAGGATTTTAGTACTACTTTATTTTTCCAGTTCCACGTCCCATGCCTCACTTAATGTTGGTATCAGTACATCAATGTGAACTGTTAGGATGGCTTCCTTTTTGTATAATGCATTCAGTTTTCCAATCATAGTGAATATAATCTAATCAAATTACAGTGGCGGTTCTTCACAGGGATGGGGAAAGAGCCCTCCCGATATTCCCGATACCTGCTAAACGAAAACAAAACATTCGGTGCTTTGTATACACATAATGGATGAATTCTGTAAACATAAAAAATTTGCATTTGCAGAAATATAATAAAAAAAATTATTCCAGATTACTTTCAAGTGACAGGCGTCCGCTCCACGTTATGTCTTGTAGCTCACTAACTAGCATAAATAAACCACTCTCCTAACTAGCTACAAGACGTGACGACTAGCGACTAGTAATCAGCCACGTGAATCGAGTCCTTTGATGCATTTCTCAGAGTGCAGAACCTTTCGCGCAGGTTGGGAACAAACCGAAATGTCCCTTCAGCAATTTGGGTACATTCTTTGTTTTTTTCTCGGTCAATCAATCCTCCAAAATGCGCTTACGCATTTGTAGATGAATTTCAAATACCGTGGGCCAGTCCATTAAATCCCCTCGTGCCAAATAATATGAACTGTTTGTTTAGTTTAAGAAAGTTACGTAGTTTCCGGTGAGAAGTGCGCGCATTCAAATTGAGTTCGATGACAATCTTGCAAGATATTGCGTTATTTTTACTATGTTATAAATTGGTATATACCCATATAAATTTTCAGGTATATATATAAATGTTCATGTTTTACTGCATGTAAAACATGTCGGTCCACATCATGGAAGAATTGCTGAAGTCGCCACTGTGAAATAATATTTATTACTTTAACATTAATTGTTAATAGTCTATTAAATACTACATACATATAACACTTATTAAAAAGCACATTATTCAACAACATTATAAACCATATCTATTTAAACTTAATGCCTTTACTGCCTATCCACAATTTTATTATAATTAAATTACAACTTTTATATAAAGAAAAATCATTTTAAATTAAATTAAATGGAAGCATATTGATTGTCCTTTCTCAGAATTTCTTTTATTTGATTGTGAAAATTAGGAGTTCATTTTCTATTTTCTTATTTACCCATCAAGACGGAAAGACAATTGAAGGAATGAGGTTGTCTCCTACAATGTTATTTATGAACATATAATATTAATCAGAACATGCTGAGGACACAATTTTTGGAAAATACTGTATAGTATCTACCGTAGATATAAGCCGTCAAAACGTTGATATTTACAGCCGGCCGTAAAGCGTGTGACTTCAAGCTACGTGTACGGCAGTACTGCAGCATTATTATTCGAATAATGAATTGTACTGCGTGTGACGTCACAAGATTACACATTACAATTACAGGACACATTTTTACCTATTATCACTTTGAAAGCTCATAACATAGTCATTTGTGGAGATATCGAAATACTAATTTTACTGTCATTATATCATTAAATACAATGCATTTTCATAAAAAAATAATTATGTGACAACCTCATTGGAGTAAGAAATAACTAGTTTGTCGGTTTACAAAGATCATAAATGTCAAAACTTTGATAATAATATTTTGGTTCCATGATAACTTCTCAAAATGATAATTCAACACACCTATAAAAAGTGCTATAAAGTTATGAAAAGTGATGAAACCAAAACTAGGTTAAATATGTATACATATATTTGTATTACTATTTATCCTAGTTTTTGTTTCATCACTTTTCATAACTTTACAGCACTTTTTATTGTCATTTTGATCAGTTATCCAGTCACCTAATATTTTGTGCGTAACTTTTTATGTATCGCTTTGCGTTTTTAAAAATTGCATTTTTAGGTCCTCCTCCGACAGCCTGCAAAGTTATCCGTATCAATCTAGACATTATTAACGATACACAATCCATATTTCATTTGCTTTTATAAATAGGAGCTATGTACATTTCTATTTTTATAACAAACATTTTTTATGTCCAGATCACAACCTGAACAACCTCTCCCAATTTTGAATACAGGTATATCTTTAACCCTTTGCAACCGGCAAAAAATTTCTGAAATGTCATTCTAATGAAACTTGTAGTTATGATCTCATAGGGCTGGGCGACTTACAGATTGAAACACACGTGCATGAACTTCCGCACATTCGATCGACACCGGCTCCATTCTCAAAAACAGATTTATTTTATGTCAGGATCAAAAACTAACTCACACTCATATGAAGCCGGTTGTAAAGAGATACATATTTAGGTTTTTTTCTTAAAACATAAGAAAATACGACATGCATATGTACAAGATTATCTTTGCCGCGGCCAAAAATGGAACTAGTCAAAGGAATATATATTTTTTAACTGTAGAAATGTACAACTTATTAACTACTAAACTGCCTCACAAAGCCAATGTTTACATAATTTTTTTAATATTATATCTGTTTCTTTCGGGTACATTTTGGGATGCATTAAAAAACAATGTATCTATTTAAAATTGAAAGTCAAGCTGGAATATTTAATGACATGATATTTTTTGTCTAGACCCGAGGGTTAAGGATTTTGAATTGTGTGAATCTGATCGTTACCAATTATGGAACATAATATCATAGAATAATGTTCACACCACCAGTTTCCCTAAGGCACATCTGTGCTGAATAAAGTGACTCCCACAAAGTGACCTCATTAAAACTCCATTACAATTCCATTATAACCTCCAACTATCTTCCACCATACGAAGAAGAAGAAAGGTATTCATAACATAATATAATATGTATTAATTTGTTCCTTTTTTGGCCGCCTGCTTAAAGATCTGTAAGATTATTTAATTCTTAAATAAAGGAATTGATATTTATATTATGTGCCAAAATCATGCCATATATATTATTTATTTTCTTGAGAGAGAGCTCATACGCACGTCATCGATGGACATCCGCTTTCTTCTTACACGTCTTGTATGAAATCGAAAAAGACAGAAGATACTAGAACAACAATGTTACACACGACTCTGGTACATTAGTAAATGTCATTTCAAATAAATAAATTTTTAAATACATACATTCTATAAATATGACAACGTATATTTATATTAAATGAATTATTTTAATCTTGGCACATTCTAATGGTGTTTTCCCCACCAAAACCCAAGAATAATTGCGTTTTATTTTAAATATTCAACTATTTTTAAGACTAATCAAATGTATTACTAAGCAGGTACATCAATATAACATTATACACATTTTATATAAAAAGCACATTGCGTCAGCTTTAAATACATATAAATTTAACAATGTTTAACATTTTCGTATAAAACTTTTTTGTAAAAAACATAGTTTTGTTCTTTTCTGGAATTTTTATCGCAAATGATTCGCAGATCATTTTTTAGAGCAGCCTTAGCTGATATTTTGCACATCCATCTTCCTATGTCTCATAAACAATGTATAAGTAACAACTGAGCTCTCAGCAGTGTTGATATTTTTATATATTTTTACATTATAATGACGAAAAAACAATTTTGTCGATAACTGTCAAAAACGATTCTCTTGCAATATTTTTTATAATTACAACCGCTATAGCATCCCAAATATATTATTAATTACAATATTTAATTTGAGAATTAGTCAAATATCTGGCCATTTATTCATTGCATTGGAAATGCAACAATCGTTAGGTAAAATTGTTTTCGTGCACAGATGCAATGTTTAGTACGAGTGATCAACATGCATACTTTGTGGTACACTCATTATTTGGCTACTTCATTCTGATTGGCTTATCTCTTTTCAATATACAATTTGCTGTTACTCACAAGAAGCTGATTGCATCCTACGTGGAAACACTGAACATTTAGACAGACGCAGGTGACATCTATGAAATAACAAATTAACCAGTTTTATGCTGACATTAAATTTTAACATATTAATAATATTGTTTATATCATAGATTGTTTTAACAGGAAGCTCTATATTGCTTTGAAATTCAATAATCACTCTTGATTGACATTACACAATAAATTTTTATGTACAAAAATAAACAACGCTAATACTTATAAATATTTAAAAACAATTACTTTTTTTTGCTATAGGCATCCTTATTTATTTAATGCAAGCGTTTTAACCAGTCGCGGCTTGTCACTTTTGAGTGAGCTAGAGTGCTAAGAATGAAAAAATGATGTTGTTGTAATTAGGTTAGTTCATAACCTTGCAGTGCAGAAAGTTGCAGTCCTCGATATTGTAGTCCGGAATAGGTATTTGGAAGATTGGAAACACTGGACATCTCTCTGGCTATCTTACCGAAAAGCAGGTGGGTCTCCAGATCGTCCCTTCATTGTTTTGACTCACTGTAGTCCAGCACTTCAAAGTCTGGAACCTTGTAATGCGAAACTTTACAGTCTGGAATAGTATAGTCCGGAACCGGTATTAGGAAGATCATTGTCTGGAAGAAGATACACTGGACACCTAGCTGTGCACCTTCTTGGATAGCAGTTGAGACTCCAGATTGTTCCTTTAGTATCCTGGCTCATTGCAATCCAGAAAAAAGAAGTCCGGAACGATGCAGTCTGGAATTTTATAGTCCGGAACGGGTATTTTTAGGAAAATACATTGGACATCTCGCTGAACACCTTACTGGATAGCAGGTGGGACTCCAGATCGTTCCTTTATTGAATTAGCCCATTACAATCCAAGGTATCAAAGTCTGGCACCTTGTAATGCGGAACGTTGCAGTCTGAGATATTATAGTCCGGAACGGGTTTTAGGAAGATCATTGAAGACGCCTTGATGGGCACCTTACTGGACATCAAGGGGGACTTCAGATCATTCCTGCATTGTTTTGGCACATTGCAGTCCAGGACATCAGAGTCTGGTACCTAGTGCAGAACCTTGTAAATAGTTCGGTACGTTGTAGGGATATTGTATTTCTGAATGGGTAATTGGAAGTTTAATGACTGGAAGAAGACACACTGGACACATCGCTGGGCGCCTTGCTGGACAGCAGGTGGGACTCCAGATCGTAGCCATTGTGTCCCGGAACGTTATAGTCGGGGATGGGCGGGAGTACGTTCATTTCGAAGGCCCCCGAGAAGTTGCCAGGGGGGGAGTAGTGCGCCACCACGATAATCTTGCCTGCACGGGAGCGGGCCTTGCCCACGCCAAAGAAGCGTGTTGCCACCCAGACTATCTGCGTGAAGTGACCTGAAATATCATATTTGTGTCTTAATTACTATGTATATTATCGACGATGTATTGATAAAATCCTTCAAGACGCAAAATTAAAACTAGGAGAGGACAAAATTGAATATTTTCGAATTCGTAAAACCATTTAAAAATCTTAAAGTTATATGAAAGTGTTCATTTTGTTTATCAAAATTTTGATGTAACATATTTAAATCATATTTATAATTAGATTTGAGAGTTGACAATTTTTTTACAGTTTTCTTGAAATAACATAAAAAAATTGTGTGCTTAAATTTAGTTTTTGGTAATAAAAATGCACTAATCAGCAAAAAATTCTTTACCGTGTTGTACTTTGAGTCTACTTTGCTACACGAGACCATTGAAAAGTAACATTCCCAAAAAATGTGACTTAGTGTTATACTAAAACATAGCAAGCTAAAAATGGAAAGATATTAGAATAATTTTTTAATGTAAATAACTATCTATCAGAGGAAACTGCCGCACAACTCTGTCTTGGAATACAGTATTCGCGTCTTCCACATTAATATGCCATCTTATACATACTCTATAAGTATATACAGGGTTTTCCAATAAGAGGTGTTATTTTGATATTCAATCGTAAAAGATCAATGGTTTCGTTGCTTATGTGGCACGTAGCACCGTCTTGTTGAAAGTAAACGTTGTCCAGATCAATACCATCCAATTCCGGCCATAAAAAATAATTAATCATCTCTCAATAGAGCAAACCATTCACCGTAACTGTTGCTCCAGCCTCATTTTCGAAAAAGTAAGGTCCAATGACTCCGCCGGTAACACGTTGAGGATAGAGAGGCTTTCAACAATAACTCTTGGGTTTTCCGAGCCCCAGATGCGACAATTTTGCTTGTTGACGAAGCCACCGAGGTGGAAATGGGCCTCATCACTCAAGATGATTTGCATTTGATTCACTCAAGTGAATTTTAATAATTTCAATGCGTTGTTGAAGCGTGTATCGCATGTATCGTTAAGCGTCTAAGCGATAATGATTTTGCAGTTCAGTGAGTTCCAACAGGATATTGGCAGGATAACTAATTATTTCAGTCAATCTGATTGTGAAAGGATTAAAAAAAAATTAAATTTTGTTTTGTACTTTCTGGAATCTGCTTTCAAACGACTGTAATAAGCATCTAATTTTAGCTTCGTACTTAGTACAGTTTATAGTGGCAATGTTGAGCTTCTCTTTCAAATCTTTGAGTATGGGAAAAAAGGCAATATTTTCATTGGCTAAACATAGTCGGAAGTGAACAATCTTTGCCTTATAATTTGATATTTAAAATATTGAGATAATTGGTGAAGTCAACAAGAAATGCAAGATCACTCAACCAGTACTTATTCTTGAGTAAATCGCTTTTCAAAGGTAACGCCCATTTTTCTTCCAATAATTACAACACCTGCTCTCTCAAGATGAAGAAATGTTTTAACATGTTGCCCCTCGAAAGCCATCGCATAGCGCAATACAGTTCTAACTCTCCAAATTCGCTGATTTCTTCTTCAAATAAATCTCTGAATTGACGTCTGTGAAGAGCTTTTGAACGTATGTAATTTATGCAGCGTACTACCGGCTCCATTATATCATTCAACTTTATGTCTTTTGCACACAACGCCTCCTGGTGGATGATGCAATGATACGAAAATATTTTTCGATTCAAGTAATTTTCAAATTGGCGGGTATTTTGAAAATGGTTCACGCGGGCCGCTTATAATTCATTCACGGGCCACAATGTGGCCCGCGGGCCTGGGGTTGGGCAGCCTTGATCTATGGCATCTTGTGTCGAGCTGTTCGAGCGTGTGGACGCAACGACGAGCATGGTTCCAAGTCATCATGTTCGATCGAGCCAAACTGTTGAGCATGAATATATGTGTCTACATAGCTTTTTTAAACATGTAAACACTGCTTAAAAAGCATTAGAGCCAGCTTGTTTATTTTATTTTAAAAGTAATATATGATGTTGGGAATTTTCATACCAGCGTTAACATTCGCGTGCAAGACATCTGGCTCCTTGAAATAGTCGTACTGCCTCACAGCCGCATACCAGTAGGAAGAAACTTCTTGCCCTAGAAGAAAAATAGAAGTTCTAGTTTACTATATGTATTTACTATATATATATGACTTTCAATGGTACACGGCACTACATATGCTAAATATAGTAACAATTATTTTACAAGCAATAATTATTCGCCTGAAACACTCATCCACATTGAAAAATCTCCTGATAAAAGATACATGACGCCAACGGGACTCGAACCCGTGTCCCTTCGATTTCCGGTCGACAGCTCTGACCACTGAGCTATGGCGGCTTATCTCTTATCCGCGAAATAATTCAATATATACTAGTGTTTACAATTACTGCTTGTTACATTTGTTGAATGAAACATTAGTATATATTGAATTATTTCGCGGATAAGAGATAAGCCGCCATAGCTCAGTGGTCAGAGCTGTCGACCGGAAATCGAAGGGACACGGGTTCGAGTCCCGTTGGCGTCATGTATCTTTTATCAGGAGATTTTTCAATGTGGAAGAGTGTTTCAGGCGAATAATTATTGCTTGTAAAATAATTGTTACCCTTTGTGCTATGCATAAAAAATCTTGTCTTAAACATTAGTTTACCAAAAAAAAATAATAGCTAAATATAGTCTTCTGAACCAAGAGGAACGTTGTTGAGTTAGGTTAGGTTAGGTTAGGTGGGATTATGAGAGGCACGCACATATTGCACATATACAATGCTATTGCAAAGATTAGAAATTTAATAAATATCTTTCATATTGCTTTTGTTTAATTTAATCCCATTGCTGTACACAACAGCAGAAAAATCGCTGATACATTATTCTTACACAAAACTGTATTAGTGATTCATCGAATTCATTAATTGGACGTATCTGCAAAACATTCAACACCCTACGAGATGTAGACATTTTCAAATGTACGTGGCTAAGGACAGGTTGTTTCAGAGAATTTGAACAATTCATCAAATTTCAAAGTTAATTTTCAAGTTCAGTGAAAGATTTTTACAAGTTCTGTTATTATTTCAATTCTGTCAAGCTACTAGCCCAAGCTGATATAACAACAGAACTTGAATAGGACTTTCACAGAACCCGAAAATTGACGTCTTTTAAAATTATCTCTTAAGGTTAAACGCGATATATTTATAGATGGCGTCAATTAATTTATTTTATAAAAATACCCCTTTTGCAAGGTATTTCTTTACAATATTAAAACAAATTATTTATTTACGCAATATGAAAATGAATAAACAGTTTTGTCCGTAAAAAACTCAATTCTTTCCAAAAAGGCATATAAATACAATATTGGATTGAATCATCAGTACAATAAGGTTTTTGTATGCCTTTCTCGAAAGAATTGACTTTTTATACGGACAAAACTATTTATTCGTATTTTTGTGTGGCGCAAACAAATAATTCGTCATAATATTGTAAAACATAACTTGCGAAATGCGTATTTTAATAAAAATAACTAAATTACCGCCATCTATAAATGTCTAGATTAAATTAATGCAAAAAAATTAGATACTGTTCTTATTGCTTATTTTTTCTTTTGTTTTTGTTTACATTGTAGTACATACAACTTAATTGGTGTATCATATATTTATTTTACAATTTAATTATCTATGGTTGCGCCAATGCGCAATAGACATTAATTTATACATACATCTCATGCACACATACACACATACATAGGTATATTTTTTGTCAAAGTATTCTAATGTATGATATTTCAGTACGGGGAGCAGCAGCAGACACTCATCTCAAATCCCTTAAAATTAATCATAAATCAATAATTCGAATTATGTTTAGAAAGCCTTATCAACATCCGACAGAACAGCTAATGATTGAAAATAACTTATTAGTCATAAATAAACTGTTCATAAAGAAGATCATCTACAAAAACTGCATAAAAAAATTACCACACCACATAACTCACTCGCAAAACACGAGAGCAATTACACACAAACAATTACAAGTACCGTATATCAAATCAAATTTCGCTAAAAGACATGAATCTTACCTGGCTCCTCACATATTCAACATGTTCCTAACCCAAACTAAAACTTACGTCTTACCAAATAATTTGAATTGGGTGTTCAAAAGATTTGTAAATTGATAACTGGTCTGACCAGTCTGAAGATGGCTTTGACGAGCTGAAACCGGTTACGGTCAAAATAAAATTAAGTGGAATAAAGTTTTTTATTTGTTTTATTATAATATATTATAATGGAATTCCACCACGAATTATCGGTCTCAAAAATAGAAATATTTGTAAATTGGTTGATGGTAAAAGAAAGAACAGATATTAGAAATATTCTAAACATCTAATGCATTTTACAAACCATACTGCACACAAATTCTAACAAAATTACAAAATTTTACAATTAATTATAATACGAAATACTCATTTCATATTTTTATACCTAACTTTTCAACACATATACTACCACACTTATTTTTCTATTGCTCATTTTTTTACTACTATTTTTCTTATTATTTTTATTTTACAATTTTTTACTAAACATTTGGTTTATATATAAATTGTTAATTACCAGCCTCAGAACAGACTTTGTCTAGTGAGGAGGGTAATGAAAAAAAAAACATCTGTACAGAACCAACCTTAAATAAACGCCCGGGTTGCCGGCACTGAAACTGAAACTGAAAAATTATTTATGCACACATACCTGCGACCACTGTACTGAGACAGTATTATTGTCCTTTGTCCTACCTTCCTTTTCATTCCTGCTCATTTTATGTGCCCTTTGGTGTTCAGTACGTTTCAATAACCAGAACCGCTCACAATAAAACAGCATCCGCGCGAGATCTCATCTCCCTTACCTTATGACATTATCATTTTGCGCCGATATCGTCCAAGCCGCTTCGTGTTAAGTGACATTGTTGTGAGGAGAAAAGACATGAAGAAGCGAGTGCCCTTTCCTAATGGTGAGTGTCCTTCATCCGTACAACAAATATTGTCTTATGTGCAGTGGTCATTGCTCAAACATCCAAGATCCTTCGACAAGCATTTCTTACACTATCATAAAAACAACTTCATAACTTCTTATACACCAATCTACCTAACCTAACCTAACCTAACATAGATAAATGGTTTCATATTTACCTGTCACATCTCCCTGAACCGTGGTGACAGGCCGCTGGAAGAGGTTTTGCCCGATCTCTCTGTCGTTGCGGTAATAGAATTTGTTGGTATGAGCTAGATGATTAGCCCAAGTCTGCGCGTACCCACAAAGCTGAAATATAAATCATTCCTGTTAATTTATGTTAACATTTAGTAATCTAGTACAGGTAATATAGGGTTTCATTCATGAATTGCTCATTCATTCTTCTTAGCAGTAAAAATATCTCCCGATGCTGCCCAAATTAAAGTGATGGAAAACTCCGCTTGTTATTTTCTTTAATTTTTACAAGTCTTTACTAAAAACCTGTATTTTTCACCAAATATTAATTCTACCGACCTGGAAGTGGTCACATTCGATTCAGCGCCAATGAAAACAGAGTAGATGAAACTCCACTCGACCTAAAACATGTATTTTTAAAAAATTCCCTCTTCCCCCTCCCCCTAGAGGCAGGGCCGGTCCTATGCGGTTGAAATTGGAGCAGTCCGCTCCGGGCACCGAATTGCGAAGGCGCCAAGCACGAAATTTGTCATTTATTTTGGTGAAAATGTATTATATTTAAAAAGTTAATAACGACAATATAAAAGTTTTTTAAATATCTCCAAAAATGACGAAGTTATGAGCTTTCAAATTGAACATTGGTAAAATGTATGCAATTGTGTCTCATGACGTCACACGAGACATGATTCAGTACGATTCATGATTAGGATGGCAGCGCTCTTCGGCGGGCTACAAATATTAACATTTAGACGGATGGAACCTTCTGCACTATTTGGTATTTAAAAAAAAGTTCTGTACTTAGTATACCTACACTAATTAATATGACACATTTGTAAAAAATGTTAAATTTCGTTGTAGGAGACGACTTTAATGGCTGCAATAACAACTTAAATGCGTGCAAGCTGTTTTTCTCCCATCCTCTTTTTCATATCTCCAATCCGTTCTTGTATTTTGTACTTTGTATATTTTGTATCGTGTATATTTTGTATTTTGCATTGTGTATATTTTGTATTTTATAGTGTGTATATTTTGTATTTTGTATTGTGTATATTTTGTATTTTGTACTGTGTATATTTTGTATTTTATACTGTGTATATTTTGTATTGTGTATATTTAGTATTTTGAACTGTGTATATTTTGTATTTTCTACTGTGTATATTTTGTATTTTATATTGTGTATATTTTGTATTTTGAACTGTGAATATTTTGTATTTTGAACTGTGTATATTTTGTATTTTCTACTGTGCATATTTTGTATTTTATATTGTGTATATTTTGTATTTTGTACCGTGTATATTTAGTTTTTTGAACTGTGTATATTTTGTATTTTGTACTGTGTATATTTAGTATTTTGAACTGTGTATATTATGTATTTTCTACTGTGTATATTTTGTATTTTATATTGTGTATATTTTGTATTTTGAACTGTGTATATTTTGTATTTTTAACTGTGTATATTTTGTATTTTCTACTGTGTATATTTTGTATTTTATATTATGTATATTTTGTATTTTGAACTGTGTATATTTTGTATTTTGAACTGTGTATATTTTGTATTTTCTACTGTGTACCTATATTTTGAATTTTATATTGTGTATATTTTGTATTTTGAACTGTGTATATTTTGTACTGTGTATATTTTATATTGTGTATATTTAGTATTTTGTACTGTGTATATTTAGTATCTTGTACTGTATCAGTACCTCAGGAAGCATGGAGAGTCCCGGCGCGCCATGACGCTGCCTGTAGACGTTGTGCCAGCAGAGGCACTCTGTGATGAAGTCGCTGTCCTGCCAGGCAGTCTGTGCCTCGTTCAGCTCCACCACCATACTCAGGGGGCGGTGACACAGCAGCTGGAGACAAGGAAATAAAGGAAAAATAACTTCAAACCAGTCCAAAAGAACCAGCTCAAACGGTCACAACATACCCTCCATTCAAATTTCGTTATCATTTATATTTTTAATTTAACATTGAAGAAGTAAATAACGGTATTAGATACTAATGAGTCTAAACGAAACATGAAATATTTATTTATTAACGGCATTTACATAAAGATCATAACATAAATAAATAAGATTTTAAAAATAAAGCATAAAATAAAATAATTCTGTAAAGTTATTATCACATTAACTTTAAAAAATTCTTGAGATTTGTATACGTGTAATGAAAAAATAAAAATAATTATCGAAGATATTGCAAATTTTCAAGCCTTAATTATGATTACCCAATCGTTATTTACACAATAAAACGAGAAAAGACAATGCCTCTAACTAATCGGCCATTGTGACCTGTTGTTTTTAGGGTTATTTTTGTCTCATAGGGTTACCTTATTGTTTTCTGTTTCATGTTTTGATTAGATTTATGATGACTGTCATCTTCTTCAATGTATAAAAATATTATACTGATAGGTATAAGATTTGAAACTTATTAAAAAAGGTTATATAATAAAATTTATATTTTATTCGAATTTCTTAAATGCCTTGTATTGTGAATCATGATCTCACTAACAAAAATGGTCCAAAAAGTTTTCTTCCCGCATATATGTTTTCTTAGAAGTTAACTCGAAAACAGAAGGCAATTTGTCACACACACACACACACACACATACGGAATCTTTCAATCCATCAAGTTTTTCGTTATTTCTGGGGTTCCCCAAGGGTCAATCGTGGGGCCACTTATTTTTTAAAATTTTCATAATAACATTGCTGAAGTCATCCGTTTTCTCATTTTCGCTGACGATCTTTGATTATCTCTACTAATTAGAAATATTTTGGAGTGCCTGCGACCACTAACGTCGATAACATTTCTGAATGGAGTCAACAAAACCACCTTCATTCCAATATTATCTTAAACGAGTTTTAACTCCAAAGGATCTTGAATTGGATATGAAAGTTTTTGTTATTAATTCTCCATCGAACCGTTTATTGAACCGATAATATTCATCTGCCTCCCAAACCAACGTAAAGTTGATAAGTAAACAAAATTAATGTATCGGCAGCAGATATCTGAAGGTAAGATCTTTCTATCCGAAGTAAAGTTGGATCTTGAACTTTGCATTCAATCCCAAACTAAAGTACCTACTTCTTAATTACTTCGAATATGATTTAGTACGCGACTATAGTAGGTAATATGGCTAGGGGGCTATTTCACCATCCTCTCGATAAGCACTATCTACAGGATAACGTATCATTTTCATATTTATTTATTTAAGCCCGAGTTTACTATTCGGTTCTCAAACCAATGAATAGTGGCCATATGTATATATTATATATCAGATAAGATTAAGCAGAATTTTCTACATATTGCGAATATTTATTATACTGGATAGTTATCAAGAGGATGGTGAAATACCCCCTGAGTAGTATTGAAAATAATATCAATAATTCTCAATGAAAATATGAAACAAAAGAAGCCAGAAATTAAAAAGATTAGGTTGCGACCGAGACTCGAACTCGAAACCTCTACTCTATGCGTATGGGATAACATCTCTGACAATTGAGCTACCGAAACCTTTACGAAATCCCTCATTTTAATATATCTACCATTATCAAAAATAATAATTTCGGTTTGTCTGTGTAACTCTGGTTCAACTCGGATTTGCTTTGAATTTAAGTGTCATTTTAACAATTGGAACTTATGAACAATTGGAACTGTGAAGAATGAATTCAGACAAGCGATAAAATATCTACCTATAATACAATATTTCAATAGAAATTTATTTTATTTAGAAATTTCTCTCCGTACAAATGACTTATTGCGGGTCATTTTTAAAGGTGGATGTCATGTTACGTCCCGCGGTTTTTCACTGGTTACAACTAGTAGGTAGGTATATATGTATATTTTTTTTACCTACGTTAAAAAAACCTCTTTTTTGAAAAATAATTATTCTTTTGTCGCCTGAAACTCAATAAAGCGGCGTTTTTTTCAACTCTCTGTTGGGATGGTTGCCAAAAATCCAGTTCGCATACGACAGTCTGAAAAACTTCTCAGTCCCAATGTATCTAGATAATAATAATAATAAACGTATTTGCCCACGAGCAGTTCGAACACCCGCAATATGACCAGGGAAATAGTTTTCAGGACCTCATATCATCATTGAGGATGCTGTCCGGTGGTTCATTTTGAGGAAAGAAAGGAGTGAACCCATGTTGTATGAAATAATATCAGATTAATTAACTTTGAAATTTTATGAATTGCTTAAATTCTGTGAAACAACTAGATTAGCAAATCACCCCGCAGCCGAACTCTTGAACACAGGAACGAGTAGTAAAAGCAACCCGTTCTTGCAAGCGAGATAGTTGAAATGTATACAGGGTGTCTCAGCATGTACCCGACAGAGTTTAACTAACTTATTTGGAGAAAAAAAAGTTAAGGCGATGCACTACGTCGTGTAATATTTTAAATTGAGCCGCTTTCAATAACAACCCTTACGTAGATGGCGATAAGGTTTAAATTCCCGCTTAACACCATCCGCCTGTTTTGATTTATGCAAGAAAAAAACATGGCCAAAAAGTGCCTTTTATTTTATTTTGTGGATGTTCGGGCATAAATATTTAATTTTTTTTCAATCATTTTATAAATAACTTAATTTACCACATTATACAATAAAATCATAACCGAAAATGGGTTCGTAAGTAGGAGATTTTGAACTTTAAAGCAGTTTTCATAGGCCTTTACATTATTTTTTTCTGGGCTTATAAAAAGACTTATCCAAAAAATGCTCGATTGTTTCAAAGGCTAAGATGTATTCTACTCTCAGAATTTAATAAAAGCATCTGAAACATTTCTAAGCGAACAAATTTACAATCCAAAAACACATGATTTTGCATTACTACGTATGGCATCGCCTTAATTTTACTGTCTGATGATGTATATATTTTTCAATTGAAAAAACAATTCTTTTACACCTCGCCACTGATCACACTGCCCCAAGTCGCAACGGATAAGTTGATACGCGCTCTGTCTCGTTGTTTGTACGGTGCTGCTGGAACGAGACGGAATGTATCACCTGATGTGGTAGGTTGTACAACCCCGTGGCTAAGTGGGGATGGAAAAATATTGTTTTCTTCTTAATTGAAAAAAATGTCATCGGACAGCAAAATGATATCAATCTTCAAGAGTTGCTGGTTAGTCTGCTGCGTACGTAGTGATACATTCTCATCGCATTGACTTGAACCAAGGACCTTCGCTTTGCCGAGCCGCTGCCCTACCAACTGAGCTAATAGGACCCTATTTCCTCATTCATAAAGATAGCAGCCAATAAAAATTTGTTTGGATAAAATGAAGACAATGCTGGTAGCTCTTATTCGAAGTATGACCGAATTTTCTCATCTGTCATATCCCCTAACATTTCGCCATTGTACCTACCCTGTGCGCATAATTTACAGCAAGAAAACCAAGTAACCTAGCTAACAATGGAATATGAATAAAAAAAGGTATCCAACAATATCATTTGCAATGTTCACCGTAAAACATTTGTTATCTACCACATAATAGAAATGATCGATGACTGTTTGCATGTACTATTAGAATTTCCCCGATGTAAGATGCGTCAGCAATATTGGTTATGTTACTACAAACACACCGAATAGGAAATTCCTAGATCTACCTATTTACATAAGACCTTTAGGCCCTTCATAGACAGAGATACTAACAAGCTACGTGACTGTGACGCGACCACAAGTAGCCTACCGATATGCTAATCTTTAAAGCTTGTTTCTGTGCGTGGCGCTACATATTTCATAAAGAACTTCTTAATTTTGCAGCCGTGCAGCCGTGACTTCAAGTGCAGACGAAGATAAAAATATTGTTCTTATTTTATTTACAGCAGCTTGCCACACAAAATTACATGTTGATAGGTGGGTCAAATCCCAGCACTGCAAAGAATGGGAGAGGGCACGTGGGATGAGACAATCCAAAGTAGGTACTCATAAAAGGACCAGACCCTAGACGAACCAAGAAACTACGCTGAGGGAACTGGTAGGACTACTAACGGGACACTGCCATCTCAGGAGACACACGCAGATATTGGGAGTGGAAAACACCAATAGATGCAGGAAATGTGAAGAGGATGAAGAGACTTCAATTCACCTATGCTGCCAATGTCCTGCCCTGGTGGGAACTAGGCTCAGATACCTGGGGAGACATACAGTAGAACCAGAAGACATAGCCACATACCCAATAACAACCCTGGTGAACTTTATTAAAGGGACTGGGTTGTTGTTCAAGGATTGAGGTAAAATGGAAGATAGCACAATGAGCCTATGGCCTAAGTGCTTACGGGAACTGCGTATAAACTGTCTCCGCCCTTAAATATATATATATTTACAAGATACCAGATAGATAAAAAAACGATCTAACAGAAGATTTTGGGTTCACCCATACGTGATGAATGATGTCAAATTAACTTTTCTTCATAACCTCAATCCACGCCTTCTTCGCTAAATCCTTTTCAACGTATTCCGGTAAAATATAGTTATATATACACATGGATATTTTCCTACCTCCAGAACAAATTTAAAGATCTTAATAAATTAAATAACTGGCTAATTAAAAATATATTAACTATTAACACTAAAAAAACAAATTACATGATCTTAAGTTCACAAAAAAGAAAAACGCCGTCTCATAAACCTTTGCAAATAGAAGGAAAAAACCTACAAATTTCAGATAGTGAAAAATACCTGGGACTTCATATCGATAAACACTTATCTTTTAAACACCACATACAAAAAGTAAAAGAAAAAATTATCCCACTAATTGGTGTATTTGGTAGAATAGCCCATCTTCTACCAATACAAGTAAAGAGGGGATTATACTTTAGTTTAATTCAATCCCACCTAAATTATCTCATAGAAATATGGGGAAACACAAACATCACATATCTAAACGAAATTCAAATAATACAAAACAAAGTTATAAAAAAACTTTTTAACTATAGACCAGATACCCCCACCAAAAGAGTATACCAAGAAACTAACTTACTTAAAATTAGAAAACTGTACGAATACAACATATGCCTATTAATTCACAAAATCCAAAATGGCCTCATACACACAAATACTTCATTTATGAAAACATCACAAGTACATGACCACCACACAAGACAACACAATAAATTATACACAAATTCAGCAAAGACAGAGTGTGGTAAAAGAAACATAGGCCATGAGGGTGTACACATATATAATCTCCTTCCTGATAGCCTGACAACCGTAAATAGAATAAATATATTTAAGAAAAAACTGTTTGCCCTCAAGATCAATGAGCAAAACCAAAATGCTCTTACTTAAGAAAAATATGTTACTTAGGTAGTAAACCATAATTATTTATATAAATATTATTTTTGTTTTTAATCAATGTACACTTAAGTTAACAAAGTGAAATATGTATTTCTTTTAACTTAATAAATAACTAAAAATAAAAGTTAGAATCATGTTCGGACGCCATTTCTGCCAAACGACGCGAATGCAACTCGCGTAGCGTGCTACCAGCACTCAGGGGGGTATAACTCCGATCGAAAATTTGAACCGAAATATTGTGACGTCATATGTTTGCCTAACTATATCCACCAATGAAAAACTCTGAAAATCTATGGAATAAACTTTCAAAGTTTTTCATTGGCGTATAGTATAGTAATAAGTAGGCTCCGAATGATAATTTTACTGTATACTTATTGGCATATCTATGGTTTTTAATACAAATTTGTTTCATACAGTTTTTTATTTTATTTTATTTTTTATTTTATTTTATTTTTGTATTTATTGCACAACAGATAGATTATCCAATTACTGTACAATTCTCAATTTGACAATCTTAACACCTATGAAGATAATTATTATACAAAAAAAACTTTAGGCTATTTAAAGAAGATTTATATATCTAATGCTTCTGAGATTTCATTCAATAGCACCATTCCTCTTGTCATGCTATGTTGTGCTAGAATATCTGTTCTGCCGTATGGTATTTTGAATAAGTCGTGTCGACGACTACGGCTGAAGTTTTCGGGCACGTATAAACCATAGCATAGTTATAATAAGCCCGTAGTTATCAATCTATAGAAGTTGATTTATGCCATCACGAGAGTGGTTTATTTATGGCCAGCACTGTCAGTAGCGTAGTAGCGCACAACGTACAACTGACGTCAAACTCGTAGTCCCGTAGTTTCCCGTAGCACGAACACTGGCAAAATAGTATGACGAAGAATAACTAGAGTCGCTTGTAAGTAACTCCGTGCGCGAATAACTTTAGACTCCTAGCTCCTAGGTTTCAGACACGTTACTATAGGTTCAAGGAAGAATTTCGATGTTTGAAAATGTAATCAATCGCACCTCTCGATCCCTACATTATCGACAGCTTCATTTGTTACCAGTTCCATCTATGGGTAACCTCTTAGTAGTACGTATATTCGAGCCCTTCTATCAATGGATTAGTTCTTTTGATGGCATAATCGAGTTTCATATGACGATATCATCATTATTATTATTTGCGTTTGTAAACTCGACCTTCGTTTAATAAAAATATATTACAAGCGATTTCTTGTGACTATCGACTACAAATTACCGCATACATTTCTGTGACCCTTTGCCCCAAACGTATGCAGCTATTTTAAAGAAACAAAATTCGTCCCTGTTGTAACTCTCTGATCCAATAAAACTCCGGCTTCAACAAAATACTTGGACTTTTATTATGATAGATTGACAATGTTTCTGATATCTTAATTTGGCGGTTTGAATAATCTGGACCCCCCCGACCTTGAGGTTCTAACCTTATTTATTATCCTATAATAACGCCATCTATGGGTAACCTAATACGCTAATCTAGTGCCATGTATGGGTAAGCTCATACACTATTTTCAAGTATTAAGGCTCGGTAGTATGATTTGAAATGGAGATATGTAAATACAAATGTTAGAAGGAACATTAAAAAATATTAAGGCGATGCCATACGTAGTAATGCAAAATCGTGTGTTTTTGGTTTGAAAATTTGGTCGCCTAGAAATGTTTCAGATGCTTTAATTAAATACTGCGAGTAGAATACATCTTGACCTTTGAAATGATCCAGTATTTTTTAGATAAGTCTTTTTATAAGCCCAGAAAAAAAAAATGTATAAAGCCTATGAAAACTGCTTTAAAGTTCAAAATCTCCTACTTACGAACCCATTTTCGGTTAAGATTTTATTGTATAATGTGGCAAATTAAGTTATTTATAAAATGATCGAAAAAAATTTAAATATTTATGCCTGAACATGAGAATAAAATAAAAGGAACTTTTTGGCCATGTTTTTTTCTTGCATAAATCAAAACAGGCGGATGGTGTTGAGCGGGAATTTAAACCTTATCGCCATCTACGTAAGGGTTGTTATTGATAGCGGCTCAATTTAAAATATTACACGACGTAGTGCATCGCCTTAATATTAAATATTTAAAAAAACGATAACAATTGAGCCAAAACGGTGGAAATCTCTATATAGTATAAAATAAAGTCGCTATCCGCGTCTGTCTGTTTGTGCGCTTAGTTCTTCTAAACTACGCAACGGATTTTGATTGGGTTTTCACTATGTAGAGAATTTCTCCCGGAAGGTTTATATATATTATACATGCATATTATATTTAAGAAAATAGAGAAAAGTCGATGTTTTGTAATCAAGTCGTGAAATAAATATTTTCGGACCTCAAAATAATGTACTACGGAATTGTATACCGTAAAAAGGCCTACTAATCCACTATGGTATACCTCTACCTCCTAAGGATAACTCCCAGCAACGCCGGGTAGTCGTGAGCTAGTATTTAATAAAACACGACTCGTTTGAAATAGAGCAAAAATCTCCCGACAAATGCTTTAGTTGCATTCAAAGATACACTGTGGATTTTTTCATGTCTATAACCACAGACATATGAATATATAGACTAGAAATTAAAGGTGAGGGGTAAAATCAACTGTTGAAGAACGAAGGGGGTAAAGCTGACTGTGATTCGTCAATAAATCAATCTGACAGTATATAGGCATCTCGAATTTTAATATCACCATTTAGTTCTTAAAAGTAAAATCTGCTTTTGAATGAATAGACATTTTTACATGGGAGCGCAAATTACTCGCCACGTTATGAACAAATTTGCGAAGTCCAAATTCGGCAAAAAAAAATTCTTCTATTTTCAGAGTCGAATATTTTGTTTACGTATTTAGTTAAGACACTTTTATAAGTGTTCATAATTTACTTCCCAGTAACAACGATGCGCACACTTGGGAATCGCTACATTCGACCAATGTTGGAGGGTTGTCACAACCGCTATGTTTCTATTAATAATAAAATATTGAAATCTTTAAGAAAGAAAAGTAAAACAACTAAAAAAACAAATGAAATTATATACACACAGTTTTTACCAGCGATTCCTGAGAGTATTTGGAGTAAAAATTTGGACATCATTTTGCCTTCCGATGACATTTTTTCAATTAAAAACATAAAAACACGATTTTCTATCGCACATCGCCACTCGGTATAACCTAGCGCATTACGTGATATGCACTCCTTCTCGTTCCAGCAGTACCGTACATACGAAACAAGCGCGTACCTAACACGTGGTACCTAAAGCGCAAAAGGCTAAGGCACATCCCTGATTCTTATGCGAACGGCTTTGTATTTTGCGTCCAGATGTATCTCGATGTGATAGTATATGTTTCTACAACTGATCCATATTATACGATGTGAAAGAGCTTAAAATAATGCTTACATATGGAATGTAATATGACAATTGGGTTTATTCTCTTTTTCACATCTATTTTTACAAGTTTTCATAGAACAAGCAACCATTTTGCCGTGTTATTTCGTAAAATGCCTCGACCATAGCTCGACGCTAGTTCGAACAAGAATGATGACGTCACATTCTCAAGATTCACGGGAAGCCATACGCGAGCCCAGCCGGCTCCAATGGAACCGGTATGAGGAGTGGGGAATAATACGCTTTTAATCACTTAGGGCAGGTCTACTAATATTCATATGTCTATGTCTATAACATATTAAATAACAGAACAAAACGTGTTTTTAATAATTTTCGGAGTTTCATTTTTCGATTTTTTTAGCGATCGAGGGAATTTCAAATAATTAACGGTTCGGCATAACAAATGTACAGATATTACCTTCAAAGACAACATATATTTTTTTAGAACTTAAAAACTTAAAGTCTTAAAGAGCAACTTGTTATAAGTCGGTAAAAATTGGGAATGCGGGTTCTTGGGTCCATTTATGCAAATAATAATAATATCGTAAATAATTATATAATTATATTAATTATCAGATATATTAATATCATAATTATGATATCTGGAGTCGGTGAATTATTTCCCATTTGATCTCTATTGAGTTAACGTGTTGTTCTTGTATTGTTTTGTATTCATTTTGCTTATATAATGCACTTGCATAATGTTGATTGACTAGATGATCATTTATGGAAAAGTGTGTGGAAGGGTTTAGTTTTTCTATGAGGAAGATTTAACCCGGACATAAAATCGGAAAAGATGTAAAATATTAATTCAAAAATCTTTTAATGAAAAAATACAAAGATTGAGGAAATGAGATAAAAAGAATTTGGCTTTCTCAGACTATAAAAATATTACCACTTGTTATTTAGGCTACTGGCATTATACCTAGCTCTCTCATTAAAAATTTAGGCGTATTAGATCTATCGAAAATTTATACATAAAAATGCAAAAATCAATCATTTTAAATACAGATTAGGATAGGATAGGATAGTAGGATAAAGACAGATTTTTAAAATATTTATGTTGAGGGATCATCAGGATTTATAGGCCCCGTTAGGAGTTCTACCGAGCCGAACCCTATGATATGAAAATATCTGGAGTCGGTGAATTATTTTCCCATTGATCTCTGGTGAGTTGATGTGTTGTTCTTGTATTGTTTTGTATTTATTTTGCTTATATAATGCACTTGCATAATGTTGATTGACTAGATGATCATTTGTGGAAAAGTGTGTGGAAGGGTTTGGTTTTTCCTATGGGGAAGATTTAACCCGGACATGAAGTCGGAAACTATAAAAAAAATTTCTACAATTGTGTATTTTGTACCTACTTTACAATGAATAACATCTATTTACTGTCAGTATCTCCTGTATAATACAGATATGTACTTTGCATTATGTATCACTTCTATGTAAAAGCCTTTTTATGCGTATATATAAATAAATAAATCGAAGTTCTACAGAGCCGAACTCTCTGATATGAAAATAACTGGAGTCGGTGAATTATTTTCCTATTTGTTGATCTCTGGTGATTTGACGTGTTGTTTTTGAATTATTTTGTATTTATTATGCTTATATAATGCAATTGCATAGTGTGGATTGACTAGATGATTATTTGTGGAAAAGTGTGTGGAAGGGTTTAGTTTTGCCTGTGGGGAAGATTTAACCCGGACTTATGCCGGAAAAAGTAAACTGGGAGATGCCGTCAAAAGGGTCACAATAATTTTATTGAGTTTGAGTTGCCCTTTTGACTTCTTAATAATATATTTTTGATAGTTGGGAGCAGCTTATACGCATTGTACCAAGCTAATAAATTGAAGTATTTTCCTATCTGTAGAGAATCCGTGTCTGATTTGGAATGGTAATGAAATGACACGTCAGCTCAACTCAGCAGGACTGAAGAGTTACTAATTGGAAAAGTTTCTAGCGTGCGGGAGCAATTTATTTTTAGACGGTCTGCCTCGTAAAAAAACACCCCCCCTGTCCAGGGGCGTGCTTGGAGCAGTGACGGTTTTCTCTAACGAGCGGTGAACAGTGAACTCCCAAAGAAAAACTACGACGGACAAGACACACCAGGATTATAAATATTACCGCAGTTTGAATAGCGCGCCACTTCTCCATAATATCTTCCCCGTACAAATAAACAGAGACATATGAGAATAAATGAATCCCGCGGTAAGAACACGGCGCGCCCGGCTTCATATGTGCGGAACCCGGAACGCACATATGAAGCTAAGAACCTGTGTTTTATTTTTTACATTAATCCCACAGAGGAGACCCTAAGGAAAATAATTTCTCTCTATGGCCTATGTCATCTTTGGGGATGCTGTGTGGAAGGTCTTAGTAAGAAAAGGAAGGAGGAAGTTCTGGGAGGTGTGTCCAGAAGTGACGGTCGAATTAATATATCCCTCCCACTGTGGCGCAAGACGATGAGAGACCAGTTGAAGGGGTTGAAGAGTCTCCCCAAATCAGCCTCTCCCGATCTGGCACCCCATGCAGCTGCTGGGCAGGCGCACCCTGAACACATCTCACCCAATGAACCCTTGCACCAAACTACCAAACGTAGCGAACCACTTGGGGTGACCTATGGCAGAGGTGTTGGTTATCCAATAAATGGTTCCTGGGGCGGCGGTATCAAACTACCAAACTACTAAACCGCCTACCAAATTGTAATATTGTGTGATATGTCATACAACGTGCGTCGGAGCCATAATTCCCTGCTCGGGTGCGCAGCAATTTTTTTTCTTCTTTCTGATTTTTTTCTATGCTTTATGTGAATGTTATTAATATTGTTCTAGTAGTTAATTTAAGGCAATATTTATTTTGGTGACCGGATAAATCATCAAAATGATAATTCATCACATCTTTAAAAAATTATATAAAGTCATGGAAAGTGATGAAACAAAAACTTTATTAACTGGGTTAAGTAGGTTAGGTTAGGTTTATTTTTTTTTCATCGGTTCTAATGACTTTATATCACTTCTTAAAGGTGTGTTGAATTGTCGATGTGTTGGTTTATCATGGAACAATTTATTTTATATGTAATTTAGTCATATGGTCAATATTGGTGACATAATAACGGAAAGTCATACGTCATTTCCATGCAGGCCCGTGAAAAATCTTGGGATATTATAATAGAAGGATTTGTAAAGCTGAAAGTATATATTAATAAAAGGATCAAAATATTATATTGCCAATTTACTTTAAATGTTATTAAATTTTTTGTTGACAAATTAGAGAGACGACAGAAAATGACCTTTCGAATGAACTTAAGAACTTATAAACTTGAAAATTCAACAAATAAATTAAAATAGAATTAAAATTAAATAATTTTTTGAATGAGTTCCAATTTTGAAAGTTTCAAAGCAAATTTTTCCTCCTGATTATAATCCGGGCCTATTCAAGAACAGGATTAATAAACCCCGTCCTACAGCCTCTACCTTAACCCGCCTCACAACGCTGCCCAACCGCGTGCGACATAGTTCCCCTGTCTTTATACTTTAACCGTATTTTGTAAAAAAAGTTCATTTCGCGGGAATATATCACAACAATGTTGGTGTTGCCATTTAAAGCAATTTAAACGATTGCAGCGCCCTCTTGTTATATTTGTCAGAAAGTGGTAAAATTTCAAAGTTTTAATGACAAATATCGTGTTCATTCGTTCAATTGAATGAATCGATTAACCCTTGATTTACCCGGTAGGTCCCTGGGACTCCATTGAAAACTTTCAGCGATCATAAAACCGTTCGTTTTTGGAATTACAAATTATGCGTTCCAGTCAGTGTTGCCAAACGTACGAGGTTCCTCGTACAAATACGAGATTTGTGGCCTTTCGTACGAGGTACGAGGAGACTATCAACCTCGTACAATTATGTACGAGATTTTGATAATACCTATGGCTATACGAACATTTTACATCACTATTATATAACAGTAAAAACTAGTGCCATCTATCAGAACTTGTAGGAACTTCTTACACCAAAAATTACATTGCCGTATTTGCGCGGTGATTGTCTATGGTAGTTATCCCATCAACCGAGAAATCCCCGAATAATAAAATTATTGAAATCCCTGAATAATAAAACAGTTGGTTTGTTCTTCGCATTAGTCGTCGCTGTGACACAGAGCGCAAATTTCTACTATCTCTGTTTTTTACGAGTTCCATTTGTTGCATGCCGGCCGTGTTTAGTTGTACTACGTTAGTACGTGTAGCTAATTGAAGTTTTTGAAAAGAAGAAGATTTTTATTGTTAAATACCTAGTCTTTTCGTTGTTTCGTCCAATTGTTAAGCGGTGTAATAGAAGAATCGCTATGAGTGATAACAACGAAAACACTGACCGTTCGCCTACTTTGACTCCGCCTAGAAAATTACCCAAAAAAGGTGGTTGGACAAGTAAAAAGGAAGGTAACACGTTATCACAGCATCGTGTACAAAATTTTAGACAACAATGGTTAAAGGATCCGACTTTTAAAGACTGGCTTTTGCCAGACACCAATGATGTAACAAAAGCTAAATGTGCATATTGCCCGGGAACATCAATGGTAGCTGAAATATCCAATTTAAAAACTCATGCCTCTACCAAGAAACACCTGGGCAACAAACCTGGATCCAGTGGAAAAACACAAACATTAACATCACTTGGATTCCAGAGAGGTCTAACCCCACAAAATAAAGAAAAAGCTCGTGCAGAAATTAAACTTAATGCTTTTTTTGCGGAGCATAATATAGCATTCTCGGTTGCTGACCATTTGACAGATTTATTGAAAGAAGTTGTGACGGATTCTAAATTAATCAAAGAAATTGAACTTAAACGAACCAAAATTACAGGCGTGGTAAAGAACGTTCTTGGAGAAGGTCATAAAGCCGATTTAGCGCTAAAATTACAAAACAATCAGTTTTCGGTGATGACGGACGAGACGACCGATATTTCTACGGTCAAAACTGCCTGCGTTGTGGTACGCTATTTTGATCAAGAAGCTCAAAAGATGTAGCGCATTTTGGGAGCTGTACAAAGTTTTCAAGGAAACACCTAATGCTGATGATATTCCTTCTGCCAATGCCGAGAATTTATACAGAGCTCTTGTCGATTCATTAAATTACCGTAATGTTCCATTGACAAATGTTATCGGCTTTGGCTCAGATGGGTGTAATGTCATGATGGGTGACAACGACTCAGTAAAAACAAGGTTAATACGCGATTTTCCAGGAATCATAATCACGAAATGCGTTTGTCACTCGGCCCATTTGTGTGCCAGTGAAGCCTGTAAACAATTACCTGAAGGTGTAGAACAACTAGGTAGAGATATCTACAACTTTTTTAAACAGAGTGATAAACGGCTATTTGATTTTCGTAACTTCCAGTCATTTGCTGCAGTGGAGCCTCACAAAATACTTAAACCATCACAGACAAGATGGCTTTCCTTACTATCAGTGGTTGAAAGGATATTAGAGCAATGGGAGGCCCTATGTCTTTTTTTATCGATTTCACGACGAATCGTGCTCATAGAGCAAAAGCCGATGTAAGAAATCGAGCAGTATTTATTCTCGAAAAACTCAGCAACCCATTCTACAAACTTTATTTCTGTTTCCTTGAATGGTCGCTCCCTTTATTCAATAAATTTAATCTCGAATTTCAAAGCGAGAAAGTAGTTGTTCACAATCTACATGAGAAAATTCGTACACTCTACCAGGAAATTCTATTGCGTTATTTACAACGTGAATACGTCATGACTCTAAATCTTGGTGAAGTAAACCCTGAAAGTCAGCAACATCAGCTCCATGACGCTGCACTGTATCTTGGTGTCAAAGTGTACGAGATCTTGAAACATCCAGATCTGATCAGACAGCCTGCAGATATTGCACAGTTCTTCGCACACTGAAAAAATTTCTACAAAGTTGCAGCCACCGAAATTAAAAAACGGTATAACATGGAAGATCCTGTCTTGTCAAAACTACACGTTTTTGAACCTGCATCAGCGCTCTCCCACAATTTCAGGAACCGTTTCCCTACACTTATGCCTCTAATGGAAGTAGTACCCCGTATAATTGCACCAGCTGATCACACAATTAAGCAAATAATCGACGATCAATGGAGGAATTTGCCTAATGCACAAGCTCGTTATCCTAAGGGGATAAATGAAATTAGTGAGCCAGATAAGTTTTGGGCTCAATTACTCAAAATTTAAGACTTCTCCAGGCTCGCTCATGTTGGCCTTTCTGCACTATCTCTACCCCATGCGAATGCTGACTGCGAGCGTGTTTTTAATAAGGTGAATTTAATTAAAACAGAAACCGGCTAACTGTGGAATCAGTGAACGGCACACTTCTTGCTGCAGAAAGGTTCAACTCGAACTGGAAACTGCGTCAATTTTGAACCCACAAAAGAAATGTATAGCCGCATGACAACAGAAAATATATACGGCAGAAAAAACGATGACAGTGAGGATGTTCCTGACGTAATATTTGGAGAGGAGATGTAAATTAGATTCGTTACCTTGATTTACATTTAATTTTTTGTGATTTAACTAAAGTAGCAATAAAGATTTTTTTTAATACCACACAAAGGGATGTTTTATTTAGTAGGAAACTTGCAATACTTTATTTCACTGAGTAAAAAGTCCTAAATCCTACCCCCCCCCCCCGCCCCGAAGCGGGTTTTGTTTGCCAAGATCTCGTTTTGTTCAAGGTTTGCGAAATGTAGGGAAATTCTAGGGAAATTTCGCCTCGAAATCTGGGGAAATAATTATTTTGGGCATACCATCCCTGGTACGAGGTTTGAAAGTCAAAGTACGAGATTTTTAGCTGCATCCGTACGAGGGAATTTTTTTTACGGTTGGCAACCCTGGTTCCAGTACCTTTACGCAGTGAAGCGCCAAATACGAGGGAGAGCGGACGTCGATGTGCATGGCTCCGATATGTGAGTAATCACGCTGGTGGAGTCCGTGGGACTCCACCGAGGCATTAATGTAACATTTTTAGCCTGTTTACGGTATTTTTTACAGTGTATATTTTTGGTTTTCAGTTGATATAATGGCGTCTCGTAATACTAAAAACATCCTTGATGAAGGTGCTGAGTCTGTGGTGAACAACTGGCTCGAACAAGTAAGTGACAGCGACACAGATGATGAGGACCAACAAAATATACCGTTGAATCAGACTAAGAGACTAGAACCTAACGAGCAATAATGAGCAGAAACTACCCCGAAATGAGAGAAAGTATTGTCACCTGTGTCCACCGCGTCTAAAAAGGAAAACTGTATATATTTGCCATAGTTGTACGAAGCCTGTGTGCCTTGGCTGTACAAAAAAAATGCAATGACTGTGTCACCAACCGTGCCTAGAAGGTCTTGCACGTTTTTACCTTTGTTCGAACCATGTTTTTTTTTGCTTTTTATAAAAATTGATTATGTTTTTGTTATATTTCTTTAAAAAATAGTTTGAAAAATTGTTTAGTTTTTGAAATATTGAGACTAGAAGTTAGGTCTCGTAATTTTGTTACAAAAAGTGCCATATTCTAGAAGTTACTTAATAAAAGGCCGTGATTACATAATTTTAAGTAAAAACCTATGCCATTGTGAAACCAAATATATTTAGCATTTCATTTAAAAAAGTGTTTTATTTCATGTTAAATTAACGATTTTATTTCCAGGAGTCCTGGGGACTCCACCAGGTAAATTGTGTATGTATGAAGTCACCGGGTAAATCAAGGGTTAACCTAACACTAGTGAATATTAATTGCAAGTTCCAACAAAGCTTTGGCCAGTACTAAAACAATTTGGCCAGTTTGTCGGCTGAACTGGCAATGGCAATACTGGCACGATTGGTTTCATTAGAATGACGACGGCACGCGAGAGCTCGATTCACTAAAGTCTGAAATGTTATGATTTAGTACTGATAACCAAACGAAAGCTGATATCCAGCGATTTGTCGATTTGCAAACAAAGCTAACCAAAGTTGTATATTTTAGTTACTGAGCGTTGCGTAGTCCAGCTTTAACTTTAGCGACCATTTGGCATTTAATTTACGTGTATATTTGCTTGTTACGTTTCGGTTCCGGTTTAAGATGGTGGCCATGTTGGATACTATCTTTCTATCCCGTCAGAGTTCGCATGGTCGTGGTTCCTACTACTATCTATCAAATCGGAATATGCAATATTACGCTACCTAATGACCCGAGGAAACTTTGAAAAAAATAATTATCATTTAGTGCACAGTCATGTTTTATTAATAAAAGCAATGACAGTTATAGAGACCTGTTTTCAGGCTTTTACGCTGGGTTAATAAAAATAGTAGCATAGTTACTTAATAGGTTAGTACTAATCCCTGCTAAACCCAGTGTAAAAGTCTCAGTTAATTTTCTACAGCACGGCCTGTATTAATTGATAAAGATGGCGGTGGATGGTGGCATTTCTTTAGACAAATTTTATAATTCCCTTTTTAAAAAATAATATAATGTATAATATTGATGGTTTATAGTTAAGGCGATGCCATACGTAGTAATGCAAAATCATGTGTTTTTGGTTTGAAAATTTGGTAGCCTAGAAATGTTTCAGATGCTTTAATTAAATACTGCGACTAGAATACATCTTGGCCTTTGAAATAATCGAATATTTTTTAGATAAGTCTTTTTATAAGCCCAGAAAAAAATAATGTATAAGGCCTATGAAAACTGCTTTAAAGTTCAAAATCTCCTACTTAAGAACCCATTTTCGGTTATGATTTTATTGTATGATGTGGAAAATTAAGTTATTTATAAAATGATCGAAAAAAAATTAAATATTTATCACTGAACATCCACAAAATAAAATAAAAGGCACTTTTTGGCCATGTTTTTTTCTTGCATAATCAAAACAGGCGGATGGTGTTAAGCGGGAATTTAAACCTTATCGCCATCTACGTAAGGTTTATTATTGATAGCGGCTCAATTTAAAATATTACACGACGTAGTGCATCGTCTTAAATAGGTATATATATATTTAGGTACATACTTATAAATGTTATGATTTCAAAGGAATTTTAGGTTTTGATTTATTAAATAAGAGAAAACTAGATACTACCATTATGGACCCGAAGTCTACTGCTCACAGAACTACTAGTAGTTCATATTATACACAACAGGAAAAATTACAAATAAACAACAAAGAGTAAATATCACGGTCGAGTGATATAATGCTAAATTGCAAGAGATTCAAGAAATTTAGAAAAGTTGCAGGGGGCTATCACAAAATGTCAATTATCGTACATTCGCACAAGAGATTGGGAGAACGTTATTTTTTTGGAAGGAATATGCAAAATTTCTGTGTTTCTTAGTCTACTAAGAAACACAGAAAGTGACGGAGAACGAGATTCTACGTAGGTATTTATAATGTTGAAAAGAAATTTGATGTTATTTTTTTTTCACGATATGCGACGTTCATTTAAGCCATTTCTGCATAAATTCACGCGTGACACGTTTCGAGAAAAATTTCAATGGTGTTAGTAGTATCTGCATAAGATGCTCAATTTTCAACTTTTTATGTCCCCGATGACTTCATCAGAGTTAGGCAACACAGGCTTTTTATTTTTACAAGAGATGGCCGTCATACTAAAGATCATGTCTCTGGAGAGAATTACTACGCCATCACCTCCGAGATAGACATTTCTCAGTGACTCCAAGATTATAATAAGGATTTTTTGGCTGCATCGCAACTGATATAATTAATATGTGTAATTGATTAAAATACTCATATGTATGTTATTTGTTGTGAAATATTACTGGAATCACTTTAAACATTATCACAGTAAAAAATAAACAAATAAATAATGTTTCGTTTATCAAAATGTTTCATCAAAACATTTCCATCGCCAATGAAACGAAACACCGACGAAATGAATATTACAATTTATATTCAAAATGTTAAAAAATGAACTCATTAAGACATTAAGTGCTTTCTCGAGTATATAAATTATTACAATGCAATTACCGTGGCATTCCCTTCTAGCGATACGTAATTGAATAAAGTCGTAACAGACGTCACCTTCTTGTAAGCGAATAACGCCCTTGGAGCAGTTGGCCAAAGCACAAGTCCGTACGGCAATTTTCTGCCTATTATAAATTTCCACTTCAGAGCAATTTCCTACGAATTTAGCAGCAAATTTGACTTGACTTTTATTTAGTTTCCTCTTCAAGAAATTGAAATTTTTAATAAAACTTTGTCCCATTAATGAAAACAGGTTTTTAAGTACACCTTGTTGGAGTCCAATTATATAATAAATTATTACGTACTGGGAAATGGAAGAATGAAGAGAATAATGTGTATAATAATTATAAATAATGCTCTTAGCTCTATTTCGGTTTTCCGAAAAGTTTATTTATTCAGGGAGTCAATTATCCGGATGCTGTATATTTGCGTAATCATTAGGCGCCAATATATGCCGTGTATTTTGATCAAGACGGATAGAGATAGGGCGAAAGGGAGATATGTAAATATGAATGTTAGAGAGAGCGAACTAATATTAAAAAAACGATAAAAATTAAACGAAAATATTGACAATATTTAATAAAACACGACTTGTTTGAAATAGAGCAAAAATCTCTCGAAAAATGCTTTAGTTGCATTTAAAGATACACTGTGCATTTTTTCATGCCCATAACTTATTAAATAACAGAACAAAACGTGTTTTTAATAATTTTCGGAGCTTATTTTGCGATTTTTTTCTATCGAGGTAATTTCATATAATTAACGTTTCAGCATAACAAATGTACAGATATTATCTTCAAAAATAACATATATATATTTTTTTGAAACTTAAAAACTTAAAGACTTAAAGAGTTAAAGAGAAACTTCCATAAATCAGCAGAATTTGGAAATGCGGGGCTTAACCATTTTGCGCCAATTGAAAGAAAATCAAATACCCACTTGAGTCCTTTGAAATAATAGAAATATTTCGTTCGAAAAAAAAAATATATATAAACAATAAATTTAAAAGTACTGAAAAAAGTAGTAATTTATATTTTATACCACGAGCTATGGTTCTCAGGCCCAACGGACTCGGCTGGCCGACAGGCGGAATCCTTTGCCATTTGCTACGGATTAGAGCAACTGGTTCAGGAGCCTACAAGGGTTCCTGATGTCCAGACTCACCGTTCCAATCTGTTAGACCTATTTTTAACTACTGTGCCACACGGTTATAAGATTGACGTCACAGCGCCTCTGGGATCATCTGACCACTGCCTAGTGACGACATCAATCCCCGTTAGCCTCAGACCAACCAATGAGAGGCTGAGGAGAAAAGTGTGGCACTATAGGTCAGCAGATTGGTTCGGTATGCGGGCCCATTTCAACGCTTTTCCGTGGTCAGCTGTTTGTTTTCGGACTTCGGACCCTTCAAGATGTGCCCAGGAGATTGGTGAAGTCATCAAATCGGCGATGGATGGCTTCATACAATCGACTACTAAAGAAACTGGTGTGGGCTCAAAGCCGTGGTTCAGTCGACAATGCTCCGAAGCAGTTCGACGAAAAAACGCGGCTTACCGAGCCTACAACACATCTCGAACGCCCGAAAGCAGATCAGCATACAACAAATCGGCAAAGGAATGCAAGAGAATCATTAATAGGTCAAAATTCGAACACGACCTGCAGATCAGCAAAAAGCTGGCTGCCTGCCCGCATGGCAGCAGAGCATTCTGGTCCCTTGCAGGCTCAATAGGTCGGAATTTTTGCAAACCCAGTTTGCCACCTCTTACCAGACCTGACGGCTCACTAGCAAACACCGCCACCGAAAAGGCTAACTTATTAGGGAAAATGTTTGCGGAAAACTCGACCCTCGATGACGGAGGTGCTGTTCCGCCGTCGGTTCCTCACTGCGGCTTCTATATGAAAAAGCTGAGGATCCGGCATCGGGATGTACTCCACGTTATACGGGGGCTCGATGTTAACAAAGCTAGTGGACCTGATGGAATACCTGCCCTGGTATTGCAGAGGTGTGCTGCGGAAATAGTTCCAGTTTTGACAAAGCTCTTCAAAATGTCCCTGAAGTGTGGCACTGTGCCCTCTGGTTGGAAAAAAGCGGTCATTCACCCTATTCCCAAGAAAGGTGACCGCTCCAACCCGGCCAACTACCGCCCCATAGCGATCACATCAGTTCTGTCCAAAGTGATGGAACGTGTGATCAACGACAAACTGCTCACATACCTCGAGAAGAACAAAATTATCAACGACCGTCAATACGGATTCCGGCGGAACCGCTCGTGCGGTGATCTTCTCGCGTATGTGTCGCATGTTTGGGGGCGGTGCCTGGAACGTCACGGTGAGACCCAAACGGTCGCACTAGACATATCCAAGGCCTTTGACCGGGTCTGGCACCGAGGACTTGTCAACAAATTGCCTTCTTACGGACTTCCCGCATCCCTGTGTACGTGGATTGCTGATTTTTTAAGGGATAGGTCGATTCAGGCTGTTGCTGACGGTTTCACCTCATCCTCACACTCTATAAATGCTGGCGTCCCACAGGGATCGGTTCTGTCTCCGACTTTGTTTTTGTTGCACATCAATGACCTTTTGACATGTGCACCGATTCATTGTTACGCGGATGACAGTACAGTTCATGATAGCTTTTTGTTTGACAAGCCCCCAAAGGGTACACAAACTCCAACGGCTCGGAGGGCTTTGAAGCAGAGAATGGACGGTTATCTCGAGAGTATTTCCTCCTGGGGTAAAAATAATCTCGTCGAATTTAATGTTTCAAAGACCCAATCCTGTCTGATTACGTCTAAAAGGGATCTAAATGATAACCTAGTCTCCTTCAACGGAAGCAATCTTCCGAACAGGCCTTCCATTGATATGCTTGGTGTAACTATAAGTGACCAGCTCAGGTATGGGGGCTCCATCGAAGCCAGAGTAAAGCTGGCCTCTCAGAAGCTGGGCGTACTGTACAGGGCCCGCAGATACTTTAATAGTACACAACTGCTGACCCTGTACAAATCGCAAGTGCGCCCTACTGTCGAATTTGGCAGCCATCTCTGGTCCGGAGCCCCTAAATACCTGAAAAAAACCCTTGACTCTGTGCAAAAACGGGCGGTCCGTTTGATAGATTCCCCAATCTTAACAAACGGACTGCAATCTTTAGAGCACAGGCGTCAGGTAGGTATGCTGTCCTTGTTCTATCGGTATTACAATGGAAGATGCTCTGAGGAACTAGCGTCATTGATCCCTTCGGCACCGGTGCGTAGTCGGGATACACGCCAAACGCGCGCCCAACATTTGTACACGGTTGACATTTGTCACATGAGAACGGGTCGCTTCTACGATTCGTTCTTAAGTTCAACAGCTCGGCTGTGGAACGAACTGCCGGCCTCTGTGTTTCCTCCCTCCTACAACATGGGACTCTTCAAGACCCATGTTCACTCCTTCCTCTCCACAAAAAGACCCTCCACACAGCATCCCCAAAGATGACATAGGCCCTGAGGGAAATTATTTTCTTCAGGGCCTCCTGTGTGGAGTTAATATAAAAAAAAAAAAAAAAAAAATATATTTAGCTTTAAAACAAGACACCGTATTGTTTCATGTTTTTCAAATTATTCAATAAAAACAATTCACAATTCGACTTAATTTTAATCGGATTTTTATCTTCCATGCACATTTTTTTTTCAGCCTTGTACAGTAAAACAAAAGACACCGCCATCTTTTAATAATGCTGTAGAAAATGTACTCACAGTTAAAAATACCTGTTTTATGACTTTTGCACTGGGTTAGTATCATCGACAACAGAGGAAATTGTTTATCCACGTGTTATATAATCTTTGCAAGCTAGAATTTATTCACACAACACACAACCATGGGACCTTAATAATTCATTTGAAAAATGTATTTATTTCATCCAAGCTCCCTTGCATCCCATTTAGACATAAGAATAATTGCTTCACAGCACGTGTAGAAACTGTTGAATTTTAGGCCAATAAATTTGGAAACAACTGGCCCAACTAGTCAGTTATCCAACGACATTCGTAAAGTCTGTATTTAATTTGCAAAACCTTGTCCAAGTTACCCTCGAGACGAAACCGGCAAATTACAGTCGATGTCACTGGCGTAGGTGTTCAGTACAAGTATAGTTGGTATAGGTTAGTAGCAGGGATTAGTACGAAACAATGCTAAACCCAGTGCAAAAGTTCGAAAACAGGTATTTATTTATTTACTTATTTAATGCCCAGAGGGCTTTTACATGTAGGTGGTACAATTTTGATGACAGACAATTTTCAAACATAAGAAAGAAATAATAAAAATAAAATTACATTAAAAAATACATGCAAATACATAGAAAAAGAAAAAAAACAAGATAATGAATTTAAAAATACAGCAATTTGACTGGTTTACAAAAATACAACTTCTATTTAGGAATAGTGTTGGAATAAATCTTTTACGTGATCCACAAAATTCGCAAAATTAATATTAAATATATCGACATCACCCAAGTATTGGTTTCCCATAGTGTGAAACCGTTGTATTGGGGAGTTCGCAATGTAATTGCGCTTATGTGTGTTGCAGTGGAATAGTGTATTTTGTCGTGTTGTTATTGTAGGTATTCGTAAGTTTATAAGTAATTAAGTATCTTTAACTGTCAGTTAATTTTCTACAACACGGCCTGTATTAATAAAGATGACATAGTATATGGATGAAATAGTATAACTTACCATAGTATTGAAAAAAATATTTACACTTTCATAAATTTCTACTTTTAATTCATAAACTATACCAATTAACAGTATAACCACTTTGACTCTTCAGTGCCATTGTCACATCAAATAGTGTTAAAAATTACAATCTTGGTAAAAAAAAACTCACGTGGAATAAAACTGCAAAAATCGTGCATATCCGAATGAAATCTAAAATGAATTTAATCAACGACTACAGGCCGATACAAAAAGCAGCCTGCGTGTTTTCTAACAACGCATAATTTAGGAATAATTATTCACACGGTCGTGGGCTCACCGTGTAATTTAAAAACGGACACGAAGAACTTTTTCTTTTCATTTTGTTGATACAAAAGTATGCTTTAGATGAGAATTGCGATTGTACTCGAACCCACGGTAATAATATAATTAAGAGAGATGGCGATGAACCTTAAAGGTAAGGACACACTAGGCCCCGCAGCGTATGCAATATTACGTTCCCATGTCGAAGTGTACACGTGTCCTACGCACGCAACTCAAATTTGAATCATATCTTATGTATATTGAGGTATATGTTAAGTTAAGTTAATTAAAAACACAATGGGCAGTAATATCAATGACACGTCTGCTTGTGAGTTCGTACATTTATTCTGAGGTTGCTAGTGGTCACTGGTTATTCGCTGTACAAGCAATGTTTATGTAGGAATAGCGAGATATTGAATGGATTTTACGTTAAAATTTTATGTTAAAACCTAAACTGGAAAGATCAAATCAACCAAACCGTCAACAAAATAAGAAAATTAATTTATATATCATCGGAAATATCTAATATCTCATTGGAAATTCTAAAATCAGTCTACCACGCTTTAGTACAATCGAATCTCCAATACGCTGTAATCAGCTGGGGAGCTGCATACAAAACAAATATTCTCCCTGTTGAAATTGTACAACGTCTAATTATAAAAATAATATTTAAAAAAACCAAGAGATTATCCAACACACCTAATTTTTGAAGAATTTAAAGTATTAAAATTTAATGATCTTGTCCAAAAAAACATAATAACTCAAATAATAAAAGAAAAACAAAATGACAGCTTTTTTATCACCACTTTTACTCAACATCATTACATATATCTAGGGAAAAAATACTTCAACAGCCTACCCGAAAATATCAGATCAATAGAAAACCACAAACACCCACTAATAGCAATTAAAGAGAAGTTCAATGTAAAAATACCAAAATGATGAAACTATCTTTTTAATTAATTATAAATTTTAATATTCATAATTACAAACAGTAAATATTCTTAATCTTGATGCTCACCACTCTTCTAGGCACAAGCGCCAGCTTCTATAGAAGAGGAACATTAAGAAATCAAAAGCAGTGAAAACTAATTTACCTAAAAGTAAAGCATTTCGCAACGTCTTAAAGTCACTAAATCTAATAGTTTTCAATCCCATTTTAACAATAAAACGAGTTATAAATGTCAGTTACGGCGATGCCATACGTAATAATGCAAAATCGTGTGGTTTTGGTTTGAAAATTTGGTCGCCTAGAAATGTTTCAGATGCTTTAATTAAATACTGCGACTAGAATACATCTTGGCCTTTAAAATAATTGAGTATTTTTTAGATAAATCTTTTTATAAGCCTAGAAAAAAATAATGTATAAGGCCCATGAAAACTGCTTTAAAGTTCAAAATCTCCTACTTACGAACCTATTTTCGGTTATGGTTTTATTGTATAATGTGGCAAATTAAGTTATTTATAAAATGATCGAAATTTTTTTAAATATTTATGCTTGAACATCCACAAAATAAAATAAAAGGCACTTTTTGGCCATGTTTTTTTCTTGCATAAATCAAAACAGGCGGATGGTGTTGAGCGGGAATTTAAACCTTATCGCCATCTATGTAAGGGTTATTATTGATAGCAGCTCAATTTAAAATATTACACGACGTAGTGCATCGCCTTAACGACACACTTCAAAAACAAACGACCTTAAACGTCAAATCAACTCATTGGAAGGCATTTAACCACTGCCATATTTCTTGCACACGTCCAACGCCGATCGGGACAATGTGGAATGGCGTCACATGGGGAGCATAGGATTGTGTTGTGTTACTTTTTTTAATCAAGATACTGTTAAAAAAATGTGACTTTGTGACCATCTCCTAGTAAAATATTAGTCACTAAGAAATATATCTGAATACGTGTTCACGCAGGTAGCATTATAATTTGTAATATTTAATTTTTAATGTGTTCCGACCATTGATGTATTTATACTAAATTAGCCTTGTCTAGTTAAATCCATTTTAAAAATGATACCACATAGCGTACGTCACAAATATGGAGATGAACTTAACAACCCAACACTCTTTAAACTCCTTGTACAAACGTTCGAACTCGTAAACGAAACCAAGGAACAGCGTTCATTTTGTTACCGAGTTGTTGTTGTAATTTGAATACAAAACCGTCACCAAATAACATTTTTTGCTTAACCAGGTCTGAATCAGGTAAAGGACTAATAAATAACACAAAATGATTTTTATTTTCACATTTTAAGTTTTGGATTCTGTACACTACATATTGAACCAAACGGGAAATGTACACATATAGAAGTTTTATGAATTTACAAAATTATTTATATAAAATAGTATATAATTATCAAAGAAAGCGTTTACTTTGTGGCTTGACACTTTAATCAAATTAAAAGTTATTTTGTTTTTAACCGCTTCTTTAGGTTTATAAGACAGAATTATAAAAAACTAGTCTAGGTACTTATTAATAATGTATAAATTATAATATCAAAATAAAGCGAGAGAAATCATATGGTGGGGTGGGACAAGGGAGGGTGGGGGTTACATGGTAAATAATATCAATTTATTTATGCCCATTAAATAAGCTGTAGCGTCGATATTAATCCATTGAATAATTAATAATAAACCGTTCGACCTACTTAGGTACGTACTTGCTACTTGCTACTTAGGTACGTATTTGCAGCCGAAATCAAAACAAAGCAACCTACCTGTTTCAAGACCTACTTGCATACTCGCGACAATACTAACGCGCACTCAGTCCGGGATACTACGAGAACTCGCCAGAAGGTTCGAGTCTACGGCCTATGCTTAATCGCCGCAATGTCGAAGGTTCCCGAAACACACAGTCCGAGCGAGTGGCCTCGATTTAATTGCAATTTACTACCTACTGTCGCCATCGGCCGGGTAGTATAAATAAGCCCGACGCAGCGAGCCAGCCAGTCAGTTAGTCAGTCATAATTTTGCCGCCAGTCTGCAAGGTTCAACGAGTGATCACCCGCGCTCTTCTTACTAGCGCGAGGGACAACGTACCCGGCTTCGCCCCTATCATCATGGACTCTATCGGGACATCATCTTAGCGCCTCGGCCGTGTCCATGGCCAGCGCTAAAACGGATTACAAGCGCCCTGGTTCCAGCGTCTCTGACCAGCGCTTCTTCCACGCAACCATGACCACCACGAGGACACGCAGCATCCTCACTGGTCACGCCGTTCCCGTTCAACTGCCTACAAGGTCCGCCGCACCTTCGGCCGTCTCGTCAGCACTGGAGACCTACGTTCTTCGCCAGTGCCTGACCTACATCGAGTCCCGGTCACCAGCGCCCGGCGTCGACTCACTGACCCGCGCCTGACCTGCCAACACATCACAGCAGCAACCGGAGTATTCAACTTTTGTTCTACATCATCTCCTCGTCACGGCAACTGACTCACCAATAAACACATGTGACCTTCACAACCTTCTTTCATTTCGTGCCTCACCATTGATCCCCAAAAAGCTTTTACATTTTTACATTGTGTTTGTCTTTTTTTTATTATAGGCACAACTTTACATATCTACGGAAAAAATATGATTTTACCTTCTTTCCCAAGTATTGGAGTGAACCGCGCCAACAACCTTGCCAAATGCATGCCGATCGGACCGAAATTTATTTCGTATATTAACTGCTGTAATGTCTTACGATTTCAGAGAAATGCCTATTCGGTTTATTTTTGTAGTACCATTTTTGTGAAATATATAGATGGTGCTTAATCAAAGCTAGACAATAACAACCAGTAATTAAAATAACCTTTCTCAGATTAAGCAACGATACCTAATTTGTGGGTATATTACATTCTCTCCTCCACACAGAATGCTCAAAGATTATAAAGGTGAAGGTCTAAAGTCTAAACGTTTGGGATGAAAATGATTTGAGCATAAATGACTTCCGGATGATGGTACGGTCAACGTGTTCCGATATCGTGATAATTAATGTATTCGAAATTTACTAACAATTTAACAGGAAACCTGTTGTATTCATTTGTTAAGGGCCTGCAATCCCTTTTTTAAATAAATTAGAAAAACTCTGTTCCGACATCGTGATAATGAATGTATTCGAAATTTACTAAAAGTTCAACCAGAAACCTGTTCATTCGTTCGTTAAAGGCCTGCAATCCGCTTTTTTAAATAAATTAGCAAACACTCTTTTTTCCGTATTTGTAAATATTTATTTTTTAAATATTAATTTACCATATTTTGTAAGAAACAATCAGCTTTTATATAATATACAATGATAGATATAAATATACAAGTTAACTGAAGTCAAGCCAGAGAAGTTTCTTACGTTAAAGTTCATTAGAAATGAAGTTTTAATATCTAGAAATTAATTTGGTATTAAAGGAAGGGGAGAGGAAGAGGAAAATAGAAAGAGGATAGGAGATGCTCCCGATACATTCCATACTCTCATATTAATAATCGATCGTACGCATTACTTCATATCGATATTTCTTTAGGTTATTACCAAAAATATCAATGCTGTAAAATTTTGTATTAGATTGTGCACATATAAGAGGAATTGGGGAATTTTTTCGAATGTTATATATAATAAATATTACCTAGTTATTTTCACAAAATTGAATCCGGATTGCTTATATCCATTTCTCAATTTTTTCTCGGATTGTGGGGAAACCTAAGCGAAAATAAGACATTTTAAGAATAATTATCGGAATGTATATAGAAAATATTTATTCCTGTACCTAACATTTTAAGCCTACATGAACGTTCCTTTTCATGTAACATATCTTCCACCACCTTCACCACCTCTACAGCAATTGTTATAATAAAAAAAAGGTAAGTGTAATATATATATATATATATATATAAATACTTTGTAATATATATTTTTTCAATGAAAAGAAAAATGTAATTAAGATATTAAACACAAAATAAATTACTCAACGACGCGATTTTTTCATATAATTTAACATGCAAATAATTGTGGACTTAATACAACCCTGAATAGAGACAAGACTAAAAAATAACCAATACTTCTAAAGTTTTTTGCGCGCATCAAGTAAGAACGCGTGATTTTAACCAACACATCAATAATTATCATGTGGCAAGCTCGTGCCATGTACTATTGTTTATATGTATTCGTTAAAAGCGTATAACACACTGCATGACGTCATAATTGTGACTAGTTTGAAAGATGACGTCAGAAAATTTACTTGTCGTTAGTGAAATTCTATTAATTTCTGATATTTGTTAATGCGTTGCCTTGAATCTATCGGTAAGGTACTTATATTTTTTTTTATTCAGATAGCTGATTACATTTTCTAAAATAAAGTCCGTGATAGGTACAATCTAAAATTTTTGGAACTGGGTTATTTTTGTGATTGAAAAAATGAACTTGCCCAGCATAACTGACAAGCAAAATAGCTTAACTCTAGACCAACAAAAGGTAAAACGCAATGCACAGTGCCCATTTCGCATTGCGACACAATGTGTGCGCCTTTTCATAAATGTGCACGTGAACCAAACCAAAATTGTGTTGAGGTTATTTTTCAATGGTTACACGGCTAGTCTATTTGTATTTAGTCTATGGTTCCGACATATTCGTGCTTTACTGATAGTTTGTTATGAAATTTGTAAAATCGTTCGATTAATTTCACCAGATTTTTAATAAATTAACAATATTTCATATCAGCAAGTTTTGTCCGTGCAAGCATTGATATATAATAACAATAGATTAGCCCTCTCACATCTAATTACAAACTAAAAATTAAGCCAGAGTAATTTCAAAATACAACAAATTGAATTCCGCTGCCTCGCTTTGAAAGCCTAGACACAAATGCAAGTTCCCCTACAATATAAAACAGAGCACGAAGTTATCGCTCAATCCCATGATGTAATTTGTTAATTTTATTCTATTTTCCGACTTTATGTCCGGGCTTAATCTTCCCCACAGGCAAAACTAAACCCTCCCACACACTTTTCCACAAATGATGATCTAGTCAATCCACATTATGCAAGTTCATTATATAAGCAAAACAAATACAAAACAATACAAGAACAACACGTCAACTCACCAGAGATCAAATGGGAAAATAATTCACCGACTCCAAATATTTTCATTTCAGAGGGTTCGGCTCAGTAGAACTCTTAACTGGAATCCTACTGATCCCTCAATATAAATGTTTAAAAAATCTTTCGTAATCCTACATGTATTTGAAATGACTGAATTTTGCATTTTTAAATATAAATTCTTTGACAGATCTAATACGCCTAAATTTTGAATGAGAGATCAAATAATAATAATTTTATAATATTAGAAAACAATTATAATTAAGTGAAAATTGTGAAAATATTTAACAAAATAGTGAAAATATTTAACTCTTGAAAAATAAAGCCAAAATCTCTCGACAAAGTTTAAATTGCATTTAAAGATATAAATATATATAAAACAGAACAAAATGTGTTTTTGATAATTTTCGGAGCATACTTTGCGATTTTTTTCTATGGAGTGAATTTTAGTTTCGGCTCTACAAATGTATAGATATTACTTCAAAAATAAAAAAAAATTTTTAAGAACTTAAAAACTGTGTTAAACAGAAATGTGTTAAAAATCGGACGAAATTAAGAATGCGGGGGCTTAAATGTCACATGTCATGTAAAGTGGGGCCATATACGGGAATGTTAACAAATAACCGATTCTGTTGATATAACTTTTACCGTGTCAATTCTATGCTAGGGCCCTTCTAAGATAAACCCGGCCCTGTAGAAAAACAATGACCGCCACTGAGCGGTCACTTATCGGGATATATTCTAAGTCGTTTCAAGGGCGTTCTGCGCCATTATTTCCTTGGATATACCCTACCCGGTGATATTCCCAGCAATTGTTACGTGCTACAACAGCTACGGACGCCACAGCCAATTGAAGATAACATCTAGCATCGGGTACCGCCTTGAGCGACACTATCGCCATCTCTGGACTTCCGCCGCTGTAAAAACAACGCCATTGAATTTCCCGGTGAAATAATGACTCGACGCTTAGCACGAACTACGATCGAGCAACTTTTTGGTGTTGTTTGTAAATGTAAAAAAGTAAATTTGAAAGTAAACGGCCGGTTCTGTGCAGGCGCAATTGGAGCAGTCCTCTCCGGGCGCCGACTTGTGGGTACTGCGCAGGAACTTTGTGGGTGCTGTACAGGAACTTTGTGAACACTATACGGGAATTTTGTGGGTACTGCGCAGGAACTTTGTGGGAGCTTTACAGGAATTTTGTGAACACCATACGGGAACTTTGTGGGTACTGCGCAGGAACTTTGTGGGAGCTGTACACGAACTTTGTGAATACTATACGGGAACTTTGTGGGTACTGCGCAGGAACTTTGTGGGTGCTGTACAGGAACTTTGTGAACACTATAGGGAACTTTGTGGGTACTGCGCAGGAACTTTGTGGGAGCTGTACAGGAACTTTGTGAACACTATACGGGAACTTTGTGGGTACTGCGCAGGAACTTATTGGGAGCTTTACAGGAACTTTGTGAACACCATACGGGAACTTTGTGGGTACTGCGCAGGAACTTTGTGGGTGCTGTACAGGAACTTTGTGAACTGGTTCTCCGACTTACGAAATAAGCTTCGCTTAAGGCCGGTATTTCATCGCCAGATTAAGCCAAAATTAGAACGGAAATACGACCTTATAGGTTTACTTCTTTCACAGAAAGCATTGCGCGAATCTGCGCCTACCCGACACCACATCTTAATCCAGGATTAAACTATCTCCAGGCATAGTTTTCATAAGTGGTTCAATCCCAGAATAGAATTAAAATGGAACCTGACGACATTAGTTTTCCTGTCATGAGAGCGAAATTCGTAGCACCTACAAACAAGTTGTAGAACTTGTTCCGTACAGCAGTCCATTTAAACTGGGCTTGTTATAACATTCATATCTCCAACGGAAGTGTTCTCCTAACGTCAGCCCGCATAACTTGAGCTATAAATACTAGTAACTCGGCCGAGGGATGTGTTTCCAAGAACCAAGGTTTTTCCGACATGTTGGATAGTTTCCTGAGTGCAAAGTTATAAAGCGGGGAAACATTTTGATTTAGATGAGGGAAAACTGAAATTATTTCAGTTCGTGGTATAGTGTAATATAATATAACCGATATGTAGAATTCCTGAAATAGAATTCTGAAATATAAGAAATTCTTATGAACCTATCTAAAACCTAACAATATTGCTAATTTATTAAGAATCTCTTCATATTATATTCGTAATCCAGTTAAAAACGAAATGATAGGTTTCCTAATAAATTTAGCAAAATACGAATGTTTTATCACGATGTCGGAACACGTGTTCACAAAAAATATAATATTTCAGCATTTTGTCTTTGTATATTATTAAGGTGCATAAACATGTGTTCCGATATATTAGGATTTCACTATATTTTTATCAGTAAACGGCCTACAGTCCCGTTTTTAACCGGATTACCAATAATTTGAAGACATTTTTAATAAATTGGCAATGCTTATTTTTTCTCCGTGTACAAACATGTGATATGCATAATAATTCAGTAGAAAAGCTGAAGAATATTATTATAGCCTTCTTGTAACTGGTGCAGTTGAACACACCTATGTACTGTTTCTGCGAAAGTATTGCCAACTGCATGTAATCTAGGGACGAGCGAGTGTATAAATGTTCAGTCCTGATATTATTGATGCAATTAAAAATAATTTTGGATCGAGTAGTTCTAGTTGGTATATGGAAAGTAATTAGACAGAGTAAATCAGGGCTGTCTTTATATATATATATATCGAAAACAAAGGCAGAAATTATCGCATGCAAGTGTTAACAGCCATGTTTAGTTACCAGATCTGAATGGCCCGGTACTTCCCCATAACATTTAGTCTTACAACACATCCCAGTGGCTATAATATACAAAGGGAGATATGGCATTGAAGCGTGCCGATTGTCGCTGAGCTACGACCAAACTACATAGACCATCAAAGCTACTATGCAAAGAAAGTTATGATTTTGGTGTGTAGGTAGATACAAAGGCGGACGCCGCTGTGCGTAAATGCGATGTGATCTTCAGTAGTATGGGCGAACGATGCTCCATATCAATATTAGTTTGTGGACCATTTACCTCGTTTATACAGGGTGTTAAAGGACTTGACTTACTTTAACCAGTGATTTCTGACATTATTTGGAGTAAAAAAATATAAATTAAATTTTGGTCACCGGCACAAGGAACTCGTACTGAGCAGCTGCCATGGAGATTGGCTGGCATCGGCTGTAATTGTAACAATTCGGGTATAGCCGACATGTTGTCTCTGTCATATGGCCTTACTACTGCCACCGATGGAAATATTAAAATTACCGAAACTAAATATCAATAACTCATATCTACACACTCCACCGACATCTGTTTAGCGGAATTGAAACTACAACTATTTATTAGAATAACACACAAATAACTTTGTTTACATCACTTTAATATATACAACCTCTACATGTTTCATGAACAATGTTCACCTCATCAGGAGCAAGTATATACATGTAGATTAATTATAGATAATATTAACATGTAATATTAACAGTTATTAGTTAGTTATCTAAATTGACTCTGGTAATAAATTACATCTTTGCGATTCTTTCAAGGATAAAGAAACCACCCTGTCACTTCGAATGCAATCAACAATGTTCTCAAATTTTGTTTTGACAGCATCGCCATTCCATTGTAAGAATATTATGTACTAAATACACAATTTGGCTGTCCTGAAACGGGAATCCTTCCCAGTTGGACAGACAAAGGTTCATTTTGTTTTGTATTGTTTGTAATTTATATATATATACAATAAAAAAAGATAATATTAAAATTGCCTAAAATAAATATCAATAACTCAGATCTACACACTCCACCGACATCTGTTTAGCGGAATTGAAACTACAACTATATATTAGAATAATACACAAATAACTTTGTTTACATCACTTTAATATATATAACCTCTACATGTTTCATGAACAATGTTCACTTCATCAGGAGCAAATATATACATGTAGAGGTTATATATATTAAAGTGATGTAAACAAAGTTATTTGTGTATTATTCTAATAAATAATGACATCACAAAGTGATAAGCTTTCGGAAGAAATTTTCTTCGAAAAATTAACTATTTATCAACACTGCAACATTCATGCATCGTCCCATATACAAAATAAAGGCCGTAAACTGAACCTTTTAGAACAGTTAGAAATTAACAAAAACTGTAATAATCCGAAAGCTATTCTAATTAATGAACAAACAAATATAATTCGTTCACCACTACTAGATATTTTCAAACCTAGTGCAAATATGAGTGCACTATGAAGTACTTAATTATGCTATTAAAATAACCCCATGTTTGGGAATAACTAACATAAAGACATTCAGTCAAATTTAAACATTACAGTAATTGGGGAAACTTTACTGGGGTAATAACCATTAGTAATTTCTAACATTTTACCCAGAAATCAATTAAGAAATCAGTAATTGAAATTAAAATACCTACCTACAAATAATATAAATGTATCGTCTGTAAGTGGGCTACCCACAGTTTGATAATGCCTTCAGAGGGCGAAACAGCTGTCACGCCTAATAATAATTACACAGCAGAACTTGTTTAAAAAATAAACTGTTTTTATAAACCCAATAACAATATTATTGAATATATAAAAAATAAAAAAATAAAATGGAGTTCTACAAATTAAACTTAATAACAATAAATCAATTGTAAAGTATTGACTGTACCCACTGATATTTATTAAATGTGCTATTATTAAGTTCACTATATCGCAAATTTCTTAGGTACGTAAATTTTAAGCTAAGAAATCCAATTTAATACATAAATTATGTCAGTTTGATGACTCAATGACATCTAATAACACTTTCTGACAGGAGAATTATGTCAGACCTGGTTGTGTTACACAGAGTCATTAACAACTTAATTGACAGTCCTGCCATCGTTGCCACTGTAAAATTCCATGTACCCACTAGGAATACAAGATAAAATGTAACATTATTCTGCAATACATACACAATCAGACAGACTCACTAACCAATAGGATGTATGATCTGGGCAAGAAGTTTGGGGGTACAATTGATATATTTACTGATCAATAAATAAATAGTTACAGAATTAAGCGTAATCTATAGCAGCACTTAGGGGGTATTTCACTATGTCGGGCTAGAATAACTTCGTTATTCAACGGCGACCGTTTCACCATTGTTTCGAGCTTCCGGATAGATAACACTCGAAATAGTGTGGCAACATCGCAAAATGTTTGCAGTTACTCCATCTAATGCCACGGCTGTCATGCGTCACAGTCCGCACACCGCGAAGTGTGCATTTTTTTGGTTATGTTATGTTGATTATCAGGTCATTTTAGATAGATTCGTGTCGAATTAATACATTGTTTCTTATTTTGAACACAATCAAATAATTCAGGATGGATCATACAAGCATTCAAATTCATTCAACAAAATTCGACTCACTTCTCAGCTGTCCAACTCGGAATGTTTTGACGCCATCTTTGATTCGAGGAATAGCGCCTAACGTGAAGTTCGAGCACTGATTAGTCAAATCGAATTTTAACCCGAGCGTTAGCGTTATTCAGATATAGTGAAAACGAAAAAATGACTAATCCGTGGATTAGTGCTTAGTCAGAACATAATCAGAGATAGTGAAATACCCCCTAAGTTGAATCCTACAAATAATAGTATCGTTGGTAATTTAGTTTTAGTGATTTGTCTTATACTCGTATGTAATATTGTTCATATTCAGTTGATCAGTTTACCGTTATATCACGCTTTAAATATTTTTATATGATTTTCGATTGCTCACTAGGTATATTCTGTTCTAAAAATCAATGCAAAAGCCCGGCTGGGCGTAAACCCAAATAAAATAAAATATTTCTGAATGATGTAAAATTAGGACTTATTTAAATTTGTATTATGCTTGTAAAAGTTCTACGGGCTCATCTAATATTGATACCATCGTCTTAGGGAGTGGTCACTTTCGATTCAGCACGAATGAAAACATAATAAGTGGTACCTCACTCGACCTAGTTTGCAAACACGTATTTTTCTAAAATTGTTTTCTAGAAAGAGGGCTGTTACACCACTTTACTTTGAGCGGATTCTACAAATCTTCTTTTCTGCTGCCAAAAATAATGTATGAGTAAAGATTTTGCATATATTTTGGGTATTTTTACCAAGCATACGCCTCAGGGATCTCATTTCTACAGTATTCGGTCGAATTTCATCATTCCTTTTTAATTCCATGCTCACTGCCATACATCGGGGCTAGTATTTTGAAAACTTTTTAACAAAGAGTAGGTACAGCAGTCAGTCATTCATTAATATAAGGCTAAACCGGTTTATCTAATTTAAATGCACATTTTGGATGGGACATTAAAAAAACATCCTGTATCGTCTCTATTGCGGCAGTTTGAAAAAAATATGTTGCCAGAAGGAAGTAAAATGGGGTGGGTACCTACTTGAAGTTTTTCTAAGAACATAAGAAGTGTGGCAACATTCTCCGGGCCATTGATGTCAGGAAAGTTTTTTTAAAAGCTTCTATTTTGCGCTGTCAAAGGGGGGAAAAATATATGGTTTCTGAGAAAAGAGAATTTCTTTGGTCGGCTGGAAGAAGAGTTGTGATGCTATTTTTATATTATATTTTCTGCAAAAACTCTTTGTTAGAAACCATTTATTGATGATTATGGCTTATATTATGTATCGATGAAACCGTGTACTATACTTTTTCTGGCAATGTTTCGGGCGAAAATCAAAAATTCTAAGGTTAACAATTAATTTCAGTACGAAATTTTTATACATTTTTCTCTTCTTTTATATATATTGGTCTGCATTTCTTCGAAAAAAAGTCATTGTTTCTCTGATTTTGACTTCTTTCGGAAGGGAACTCTTATTTCATTTTTTCTTCTTGTGGAGTGATTACTGAGTTGTTTATGGATTATCTATATATCTACGAGTATTATATTTATCTTCCTACAGAGGTACGAAATAAATAATAATATTATATATTTGGCAGTGGCGGCTCTTATATGGGGGTCATTTGGTCAATGACGTCCCAAAAATATGCTACAATATTATTAATTTAAAAAAATACCCTTAATTTAGTTAGACAGTAAACATTGATACAAAAATGAACTGTAATTCTTTACTAAAGAATTAAAAAAATCTTCATAGAACATGCACAGCCACAGGACGTTCAGCGCACTGATGACGTCACGCACCCTCGCGCTTCATACCGCTCGGATTGCCATCGTTTTGTACAACTTAGTACAGGCTTTTCCAATAAGAGGTGTTATTTTGAATAGCCCGCTATTTCGGTAGATGTTACTTTTGAAGCTGTCATTTTTTGACATTTGACAAGTAGAAACTACGCCATTAATAAAAATGGAACGATACACGCTTCAACAACGCATTGAAATTATTGAAATTCACTTGAGTGAATCAAATGCAAATCCTTTTGAGTGATGAGGCCCATTTCCACCTCGGTCGCTTCGTCAACAAGCAAAATTGTCGCATCTGGGGCTCGGAAAACCCAAGAGTTATTGTTGAAAAGCCTCTCTATCCTCAACGTGTGACTGTTTGGTGCAGTTTATGGTCCGGCGAAGTCATTGAACCTTACTTTTTCGAAAATGAGGCTGAAGCAACAGTTACGGTGAATGGATTGCGCTATCGAGAGATGATTAATGATTTTTTTATGGCCGGAATTGGATGGTATTGATCTGGACAACGTTTACTTTCAACAAGACGGCGCTACGTGCCACACAAGCAACGAAACCATTGATCTTTTACGATTGAATATCAAAATAATACCTCTTATTGGAAAACCCTGTAGTTGCTGCGCATGAACTGTGTCAGTTTTGCGCAGAGCTTTGAAAAAAATAATAATCTAGCTCTAGGGACTTTCTACATATTATGAACTGTGAAATGGCGGTACAAAGCCATTATTCTTTCCGAAAAAATTTGGCATTCAGTCCCAAAATACTTCATCGATATTCAAGCGGTATATTGATAAAATAAAAAATAAAATACTTATTTAAATGTCAAAAATGTCGCATTTCTCGTACATACCGGTCTGCCCGAATAGGGCATTTGCCCAAAAGTTCACATCGCGGTATATTCGATACATTATCCTTTAGGGCTGAAAAAAAATGTCACAAAATGTCCCTTAGTCAGAGATATTGAAAGCGTTAGGTGGGACATCATTTGAAAATCAAACCACATAATATAGACAAAGACTTGTCGTATTTAGGTTAACGATTAACTCAATCTGTATAGTATCATAGCAATATCATATCATTTGTTTTCATTTCAATGTTATTCTTTGTGACAGAGTTTTTAGTTTAGTGCAGCAAGTGATTTATTTTATTTTATTTTATTGATACATGATTAAGAGAGTACATGTGGTTTTTTTGTGATATTTCAACCTCCATGCTAGGGTTACAGTTTGCGGACATAGAATCTATACATTACTATAATATAAAAAAGAAAAATGATGTATAGCTAGTTTTGGTTGCAAGAAGAGGATGGAGAAGTTAGAGAAATATAAGAAGATGAAAAATTTGAGAAATTATTAGTAAATAGATCACACTAATTAATTATGTACATACTATACCGCTAAGTTAGGGAATAAGGACATATTATGTTTTTTATGAAAGGTGATTAAATTATTTATTTAATCGCCATAAAATGGCTTTTACAATAGAGTGATTACAGAACAAGTAATCTATACACAAAAATATTTTTGCAAGTGATACAGTTGTTAATAGAAGTGCAGTTAAACAATACATAATTAAAAGAAATATCTACTACTGTAGTAATAGTTGAATGAACTAGCAGTTAAAAACCCGCTCCGCGGGTTTTTTTCTGCTAGGCCCTGCGGGCGGCACTTGGTTGGGCTTCGCCCAGTTTAAGTGATACTAACAACAGTTACATTTAATAGGTAGATATTAGGTCATTCACAGAGAGAGGGTGAGTATATATTGTTAAAACACTGAACAGGAAGGCGTTTAGGCATAATAAGAATGACAGTTGTTCGGGTAAAACTTTACCTTTCCCGAATAATTGCCTAAATGGCTAAAGGTAAATTAATATAGGTAAATATTCGGAATCGCTGGACACGGAAAATAGAAAATATTTTTAAATGATACCTTCTGATTTACCTTAATTACACTAAAAGGAATCTAACAGCATTTGGGATATTTTAATTTTAGCTTTTTAATTTTTAATTACTTAAAATGAAAATTCGCTTTCGCTGTATGGGATGACAGCCTGAATAATTTCTGTTGATAACATTTTCTTTTGTCGGTATTCCTGAAATGAGCGGCTAGAGACAATTGAAAAATTGACTATTATTTTATTTAACCTCACCTATAATAACCCAACCTAACCTATAATAATCCAGCCTAACCTATAATAATCCAACCTAACCTATGTCCTAACCTAACCTAAAATAATCCAACCTAACCTAACCTATAATAATCCAATCTAGCCTAACCTAACCTAACCTAACCGAACCAATCCTAACCTAACCTATCCTAACCTAACCTAACCTATACAAATCCAACCTAACCTATAATAACCCAACCTAACCTAACCCATAATAACCCAAACTAACGTTACCTAACCTAACATAACCTGACTTATCCTAACCTATAATAATCCAACTTAATCTAACCTTACCTATAAACTAACTTGAACTATACTAATCCAACCTAATCTAACCTAACCTAGCATAACCCAACCTAACCTATCCTAACCTATAATAACCTTTTTTTTAATATTTCCTTACTTGTAAAAGAAACCAAAATACCAAAATAATATTTGCATAGAGTAAATTATGGTAAAAATTCTAGACACTCATATCAGGAATACCAAAAAAAGAAAATGTCATCAATAGAAATTATTCCGGCGGTCATCCAATACAACGAAAGCAAATTTTAATTTTACGTAATTAAAAATTAAAATGCTAAAATTCAAAAATTCCCGAATGCATTCAGATTCCTTCTATATTAATTAAGGTTTCCGAAGGTTTTACTTAAAAATATTTCGTATTATCCTTGTCCAGCGTTTCCGAATAATACCTTAATATATATTATATAAATATTTATACCTGGCAAAATGATTGTTTTATTATACATTTAAGTACATGTCAGATTAGAGATTTGTTGGCTAATTTTACAATCAACGAAGCGTTTCTATCTTCCGATTGTCTTTCATGTTATTTTATTGGGTTGGCAGTGCCTATACTTTCGCGTATATCATATCGGTGTTCTGTCAAAATAATGCGAAATTATTATTTACGTAAATAATATTAAATATCAATATTTTTCAAAATCGTACATGCAAAGAGTTGTTGTTTATTGTCATTGAGTTGAATCGAATGTTTGTTTTATTTGTAAATGCGTATTAAAACGGTAGTTTCACGTAAATAATTACCGTCGTTTGAATAAATGAAGTTGTACGTATTTGTATATATCGCTCTTATGCGATCTGTCGGCCAATAGAGAAACTACCCCAGCGGCCGGTAAAGGAGGGATTGACACTTTTAAGGAACCTTGGAATGTTTGATTCTTCAAATATATAAAATGTAAATGTGGATAATTTTTACTGTGACGTAATTAATCCAATGGATTGTGAACTTTCTAAAACATATTTTCTTCGATATTATCCAAAAATTATATGCGCAGAAACGATGTTTTTGAAGAAATCTGGTGATCCTATTTTAGTATGAAATTGGGTCTTAATTTTCAAGTTAGCGGAATTTAACCAAAACAAATTATTTGAATTCGACCAATCAGATGGCCCAGACCGTCCAGACGATCGCATAATAATATTATAGATGCCATAGCAAAGTTTAAATAAACTTCCAGAAGAAATCTTTTTATTTTGCATATTTAAATATTCGCGCCAGCCCCTTGGTTCGTTCTTTCACCGCCAGAGGAGCGCTCTCTCGGCTAGCGTATCGGCCATGTTGAATGAACGCGTGCTTTTTTGTCAAACGTCAAACGTAATCACGTAATTGTGGATAATTTTCACTGTAATGTAATTAATCCAATGGATCTTGAACTTTCTAAAACATATTTTCTTCGATATTATCCAAAAATTGTATAAGCAGAAACGATATTTTTGAAGAAATATCGTATTACATGTGGCGATTCTATTTCAGTATGAAATCGTGTCTTAATCTTTAAAGTCTTATTTAAACACAATTTAAATTTGACCAATCAGAGGGCCTACACCGTCCAGACGCTAGAGTATTAATACTATCAGATACTAGGTTTGTATAAGCCCTGACATAAATCGAGGTATGAGGTTATGGTAATGAATATTAATTAATATAAATAAATGCCTAGAATGTTATAATAACAGAGAATATTTTATATGAACAGAATATTAATATGTATAAAAAAGTGACTTTTCAACATGTATAATCTAGCAAAATATTATAATAGAGTAATTAGTAGTGAGTTTATTGTTGCCTTCAAAATTAATTCTACTTGGAATAGCTGGGCAAGTATCGCAATTTGGCTTTAGTAAAACAGGTCTGTCAACGATTTTATGATACTTTTGGATAAGAAATAATATTTTTTAATAAAATTATTTTATTATTATTGTTTTGTTTCCCGACTATACACCGGTGCCGAAAGGATTAATTTTACTTACTTACCAGTAGAACAAGTATGGCATTTCCATATGACGCCTGTAATCTAAAATCTAGTCTTCCAAAGGGCCACCCAATTAAATTAATTAATTAAAGGTGATTGCACATTAGTAGTAGAATTTACTATTTAAAGTGTAAACAATTATCGGAACATTTTTAATTTAAAAAGACAAATTCGCTAAAAAAGGCATTGATTTTCCATTTATTTAGTATTTTGAAACATTTAAAGAGTATTAACATTATTAACTTGTCAGATTTACATTGTGAAAAGCGTAAATTTAAAAAAATCCACCTTATAGGGTTCACAGAATGCATAGTTGACGATTTGTTTTTTACAATGTAGAGATGCTAACAATAACTTGAAATATTAAGATATATAAATAAAAAAAGAGTTAAGAACAATAAAACATAAAATCTGTTACTAATTAGATTCTTACACGCCGGTTCAACGCCGGTGTGGTAAAGCCGGCCTTGAGCCTGGTTTAAGACCATTTTAATCGAACAAAGGCAATGGTAATAAGTCTAGTTTTTCACTGTTCCGACCTTAAGAGCCGCGTAATATTTACACCGCATTTATAAGTGGGAAAGATTAATATAACGTAAATAGAGAATAATACGAAATAACATGTAACGTTTCCGCATAATATAGTTACGTAAAATAAGACAGATGTGGATTAATGTCCGCCATCTTAAACTCAACGTTGATCGGTGCCAAAATAAAAAAAAACGTCTCTTGTTCATCTCGAATCCGAATGAAAAGAGAAATTAAAACTGGACCAAAAAACATCTTGTAAAAAGAGTATGGACTCCTTTTCCTCTCTATGAAGTGTGATAATCCATCATGTTCCTTAGTGGACACACCTAGTGTCAATAAATTCAGAGTGCTGCCATTTAATAACATAGACTTTTTAAAGTGACTCGTGACCAAAATGTTTCGAGGTTCTTTGCCCTGAAAACACGAAAACTAAATGACTTGTACACGTACGGAAGGGTAATAGAAAAAACGAATATTTGGGAGACCACGGAGTAGAGAATTAGGTGTTTGGACTCTTTGTTTTATGGATGTCTCCGGAGGGGAGGAAAAACACATACCTCTGCAGCATACGAATACTATCTTACGGTCCTTTCAATTTTTTGGGCTTAAACTTTAATTGAAAGATAAAAACATGCCCTCCACAACACAGGAGAACTCCTAGCGTGAATGACATTATACATTATCTTTTACAATACAAACATGTTGAGTTGAAATAATAAACAAACAAAAAAAAACGTTTTATATCCAACGATCCCGTTTGTGTTTGTGTTTGGTGTCATGTAATTTTCACAGCTTTGTCTGTCTGTTGTTTCTGGTTCAATGTTTCCATTTTAAACACGCAATATCATTAATTTATTATCATTTGCTATCAAATCCGATAAACAGTTTAAAGCATTTATTTTTCTGTTCACCTAACGGTGTGTTCTGAAGTTATGAAATGGACACAGCCTTTTTAGAATGTAAATCCTAGATGAATGTACCTGCATCTGAAACATCATATTATACAGAGGCGGCTCTTGGGGTCCAGAAGTGGAATGTCAAACGAAAAACATGAATATGAAATGTTAATACATATTGCTAATGCGTGGGGAATATGATTAATTTGCCGATACTCACCTATTCTGAATCCGGTAGTACAATATTGTATATTTTAAGATTATTTATCTAATTATTTACACATATTACTAATTAATACATTTTTTCTTATAAAAAATCTTTTCCCTTTAAAAATTTATAAAATCACTAACGCGAATCTCAGTCCATTGTCTATCAGTTGACTTAAAAAGTAAACAATGAAAGGAATAGTACCTATACGTACATTTTATAGCACCCGTCAAAACCACTCGCAAAAATTATAGCTTTTCGTTTTAAAATATAATTTTTAACCTCTTTATTTTCTCTCTTATAACGTAAACTAATTGTCTATTTATTTAAATACGTCTTTCAATACGATATCCACTGAATTTGACATTTTCAATTGATTCATGCAAATTACGTCAACATAATTTCGCGAACAAGTTTAAGGTGGCTACCGTTTATCACACAAAAAACTTTCGACTGACATTTTTTTATATCTCCCTCTATTGCTTTGTCCTAGATAACTCTATCTCATTGCGGCCATGTCCGAAACCCCTTTTAATAAATTTTTTATGATACTAGGCGTACGTCAGACATGATAGTGTTTAACTTCTTTGTCTGTATAGCAAAGAGAAAGAAATGAGATAAGTCTGGGGACAAACTTTAAAGTGACCCACGCTATGTATATAGAATTGCTTCTCATTTGGACTGGAACCCGCTATTACCGTCCGAATCTGCACGAATAAAAAACTAAATTATTGATAATCGGGTAATTTGTTAAATCCTTATTTTTCAACTTAATAATATTGCAGCATATTTTTGGGAGGTCATTGACCAAATGACAACCATAGAAGAGCCGCCACTGCGAAATATACAATACTATTATTTATTTCGTACCTCAGTAGGAATATAAATGTAATACTCCTTGATATATAGATAACACAAAAACATAATCAGTAATCACTCTACAAGAAGAAAAAAAAAATAAGACTTCCCTTCCGAAAGAAGTCAAAATCAGAGAACTAGTGACTTTATTTTGAAGAATTACATACCAATATATATAAAAGAAGAGAAGATGTATTGACATTTTAAGGAGAGGTGACAAAAACGTTAAAAAATGCCTTCTGTGTGGAGCTAATGCAAAAAATATGATGTGTATATTTATATTATGCAACCATTGTACATATTATGTACTATTTTATGTCATATAAATAAAATAAAATTAATTAATAATAATATTTTTTTTAATGATAAACTAATTTTCATAAAACAAGGTTTGTATGCATAGCACAAAGGATAACAAATTATTATAAGCAATAATTAGTCGCCTGAAATATCCATACAAATTGAAAATATTTCCCAGTTGTTTAAAGGTGAAAAAAATTAATAAGCAGTAATTATTGATTGAAGTAATAGTACATATTGAATTATTTGGCGTGTTGGAAATAAGCCGACGTAGCCAGAGCAACAGAAGGTGCGGGTTCAATTCCCGTCGGCGGCATTTATTTTTACTCGGGAGATATTTTCAATTTGTATTGATATTTCAGGCGACTAATTATTGCTTATATTAATTAATTATTAATTCGTACGGAACGCATTGCGGCACCCCGCTAACGCGAGCTTTCAAATCTACTATGGAGGACCGAAACGATAGATATCTCTAACTGATATAATATCTATGAGTTATAAACTGTACTACGATGTGCTGGCATAGAACTCATAGAAGTTCATGATCAAGTGTGACGTCACCGGAACCGGGGAAGGCTCCTAGGCAATGAAAACATCCGGTGAGCTCGCTCCGGGCCGACCCATCCTTCCGGTTTCCGGTTAAAGTACTACAGTAATGCCATGACTTACTACCATTTAATGAAGTTATTATTTACATACTAGTAAACCCTGCAATGCTTCGCTATAGCTCAAGTCTCTGACTTCTTCCAACATTCACTACTGTAAAAAAACCCACTTTACACTGACTTTAATTAGACTCTGAATCTGCGCTCTCGGCTTCTTCTTCCAGTCTCTAAACACTCGTGCAACTAATAAGAACAAACTTTGAAATTTTCAGCGATATCAGACGACTACTTTTCGAGTTTTGCAAGCACAAACATACGGAGGCTGAATTTTTATATACAGGGTTTTCCAATAAGAGGTGTTATTTGGATATTCAATCGTAAAAGATTAATGGTTTCGTTGCTTGTGTGGCACGTAGCGCCGTCTTGTTGAAAATAAACGTTGTTCAGATCAATATCATCCAATTCCGGCCATAAAAAATCATTAATCATCTCTCGATAGCGCAATCCATTCACCGTAACTGTTTCTCCAGCCTCATTTTCAAAAAAGTAAGGTCCAATGACTCCGCCGGACCATAAACCGCACCAAACAGTCACACGTTGAGGATAGAGAGGCTTTTCAACAATAACTGTTGGGTTTTCCGAGCCCCAGGTGCGACAATTTTGCTTGTTGACGAAGCCACCGACGTGGAAATGGGCCTCATCACTCAAGATGATTTGCATTTGATTCACTCAAGTGAATTTTAATAATTTCAATGCGTTGTTGAAGCGTGTATCGTTCTATTTTTATTTATAACGTAGTTTCTACTTGTCAAATGTAAAAAAAATGACAGCTTTAAAAGTAACATCTACCGAAATAGGGGGCTATTCAAAATAACACCTCTTATTGGAAAACCATGTATTAAGATTTTCTAATTTGAAAAACAAAGGGAATATGGCACGGAAGCGCCGACGAACTACGACCAAACTGCACGGAGTTAAGGAACTAAGCAAAGCGGATAAGCAGCGAAACCTCCAGCTCACAATTCGACGGTCTCCGTGGTCGAGGGTTGAGGCTCTCGAATGGCAATCCAAAGATCGCAGGTTCAATTCCCGGCGCGCGCAAGAAAATTTTATTTGATGTATTCGTGTTGTTTCACAATTTATTCATTAAATATAATATATAATATACTTGCGGAACGTTCTACAGTGGAAGATACTCTCAGTATTGCCCCGTAAGACCACCATTCAGAATTGAAACGTTGCAATGGCTTTAGTCGTGTTTGGTGACCAGATCTGAATAGCAAGGTACTCCACCGCCTTCCTTTCCCTCTCTACTACTTCAGCCTCACAATTGGGGATGCCGTAATTTCATTGGTTCCAGACGGTTGGGAGCAATTGTGCGGTATTCATATTAAAAAAAAAATAGTTACAAAATTTGACATTTTGATAAATCCCATAGTGTAAATAAATCAATGGTGATATTTTGATGTCCTGAAAATACCCAACTAACAAATATGTGAAAAAAATACTGTTTAACACACTGCTAAACATCCATGTGGTTTGACAGTTGTCTGCATTTTTCACAAAAGTTATTTTCAAACACCACTATTCACCACTATTTAATAACCAATAAGAATAAGTAATGTTTGTATATAAAAAAAGATTTATTAACCAACTAGTTCACGTGTACTCGACGTTGCTCGGGGTTTTCCTTAGGAGATAGACCATTGTTGACTATTCTGTAGGCCTTTTTAAGATATAAAATTCAGTAGTACATTATTTTGATATATCTCATAAGATTTAGCAATATTAGCCCCGAAAATATATTTTTACGACTTGATTACAAAACATCGACTTTTCTCAACTTTTTATAAATATAATATGCATGTGTTATATATGTAAACCTTCCGAAAGAAATTTTTTAAATGGTAATGAAAACTCTATCCAAATACGTTGCGTAGTTTAGAAGAACTAAGCGCACAAACATACAGACACGAATAGCGACTTTATTTTATATTATTCAGAGATAAGTAATCGTCATGTTTGTGTATACTACACTATTTAATAACCAATCAGTAATCGTCATGTTTGTGTATAATCCACTATTTAATAACCAATCGGTAATCGTCATGTTTGTGTATAATCCACTATTTAATAACCAATCAGTAATCGTCATGTTTGTGTATAATCCACTATTTAAGCGATATATTTTATTTAAATTTAAATGACACAACAAAATTTTCAAATATTGAAGAAGAAATGATCTTTCCTGTATTATGTGAATTAAAAAAAAATTGTCATTTTCAAACGACATTTTCTGGAAGAAGTAAAAAAACAATGTCGCCGAAATCAATCATGATTTATAAATATCCTGCATATAATAAAGAAATATGAACAAAAATTAAAATAAATCATACGAATAACATGTATTTAATTTTGTTTGCCATTTACCCGTGTATATATTATGTGCATGTTATTTAATTGCATATAATATGTATTTTTTAATTAATGAAGTTTTGTAATTTCTTATTCTGTATGGTGTCCGGGGGTAGAGTTTAAGATAACTTTGAGAGCTGATTCTACATGATAGTACAAGTAAAAAATACGAAAAGCTTTTTTCGAAATTTCAACGATTTAAGGTAGTTTTCAGGTACAAAGGTTGAATTGTTTGTATGTAGAAAATAATATTCATCTATGAAATAAAACGACGGAATTTCAAAACAAGTTATTTAACTATTTTACTTTTACCATCATTCAGAATCACCTCCCCAAGTTTACGCACATTTCCCCGGACATCCTGTATAATTTTTTGGATTTGTGGAACGGTCCAACCTTTGATTTTGACATATTTTGAATATGATAAACGGTAAACAAAGTTACGTACTTACCGCAAACATTTTTTTCTCCTTTAGCGGAGACGGTTTACACGTAGTTCCCGTGAGCACTTAGGCCATAGGCCCATTGTGCTATCTCCCATTTTATCTCAATCCTTTAACAACAACCCAGTCCCTTTAATAAAGTTCACCAGGGTTGTTATTGGGTATGTGGCTATGTCTTCTGGTTCTATTGTATGTCTCCCCAGGTATCTGAGCCTAGTTCCCACCAGGGCAGGACATTGGTACCATACATGAATTGGAGTATCTTCATCCTCTTCACATTTCCTGCATCTATTGATGTTTTCCACTCCCAATATCTGCATTTGTCTCCTGAGATGGCAGTGTCCCGTTATTAGTCCTTACCGCAAACATTCAAATGCTGCTTCTTTTTATTTATTTTAATTTTTATATTTTTAATCTATTATTTTAAGGCATGTATTAATGGTATTTTAATGTATCTTTTTGACATACTTATTTACATAGTGAAATTTATTATTTAAAAAAAAAAATTATTTGAGAACCTTTGGATCTTCATTATTTTGTGTATATATTTTGCTACTTAACAATGCCCTAAAGACTATTGGCTTTGTTTTGAGAGTTACAAAAGAATTCAATAATTTAGGAACATTTATTATGTTATATAAAACCCTTGTCAGATGCCAACTTGAGTATAACTCTACGTTATGGTCTCCATTTTTTAATATTCATTCAGATAACATTGAAAAGATTCAAGGGAAGTTTCTAAGGTTTATAAACTGTATTGCATATTCCTATTCAAAACATTGATTACAATTACCTCATCGATAAAATGTCTCTATTGAAACTTTCAGAAAGAAGAATAAGCACGGATTGAATACTGTTACAGAGAATACTACATTGACTGTCCCGAATGACTTCAATTTATTAATATCCATGTTCCCAAAAATTCCTGCCGATATTTCTTACCTTTTTACTTCAATAACACCAGGACACTAGCTTACCAAAATTCTCTGATAAAATATTCTGATCTGGATGATATATTTCATCTTAAAACTAATCAGTATAAATGTTGTATATTCTATCACTTTTATTCTTCTAAACACAAATAGACCTATGTACCCATATAACTTCTTCGCTTCTACTGTTATTTTTTGTTGACTCTTTTAAATTCAATTATATGCGTGAGGATTCTTAGTTCCTGTTCACATTTTTAATTATGAATTTTGTTCTGTGTTTTTTTGCAAACTTTTTTCTCATTATTCTGTTGTGTTTTTCATTGTTCATATATTCATGTTCATGTATTTTGTTCTGTGTTTTTTTGCAACCTTTTTTGTTATTATCTTTACATTTTTCTTTATTGTATAAATTTTTAAGTGTTTAACTTTTTTTTTAAGAAAAGCCCACTAGGGCGAGTAATAAATAAATAAACAAATTAACGTAATTCTTGTTTATTATTCACGTCTTAAAGGGATCGAAACGAGAATTTAAGCAATCTTCTCATCGTGACTTCCATTGATATGCTTGGTATAACTCTAAGTGAAAAGCTCAGGCACGGGGGCTCCATCGAAGCTAGGGTCAAGTTAGCCCGACAGAAGCTGGGCGTACTGTACAAGACCCGCAGATACTGCAGATAGTATACCCCTAGTCTGGAGTCCCAAAATACCTGAAATAAAACCCTGACTCTGTGCAAAACCATCGTTCCTTTTTGATAAGACTCTCCTTTCTTCATAAACGGATTGCAATCTTTAAAGCACACGCGTCAGGTAGTTTCTACTGGTATTACAATGGAAGAGGTTCCGAAGAACTAGTGTCATTTATCCCTTCGGCACCAGTGCATAGTCGGGAAACGTGCTCCCAACATATGTAAACGGTTGACATTTTTTCACCCGAGAATGGAACGTTTCTACGACTCGTTATTGAGGTCGACTGTGGAACGATTTGCCGGCCTCTGTGATTCTTCCCTTCTACAACATGTTCACTCCGTTCTCTCATCAAAAAGAACCACCACACAGCATCCCAAATGGTGACATAGGGAAATTAATTTCATCAGGGCCTTCTGTGTGGAGCTTATGCAAAAAAGCAGAATGTTATTATGTTATACTATGTCAATGAACGCCCGGGTTGCCGGCAATTAAATTATCATAGCTTGGCAATTTATGGGTAGGATAGTTTATGCATAACTACGTCCAGTTATGCGTTAGATCAGGGGTTACCAACCTTTTTGTACTCTAGAGCACATTCTAAAATATTGGTAGGGTGGCGGGAACCACGTATTTTTAATCGACAAACTCGGGGCAGCAATCGCAATCAAAATGACAACAACGCGGTTCCAGGCGGGGAATGCTATTTGCACATCACTCCTTGTACACGCCGAAAACCCGAAGTGAGCCGATGATCGCCGAACCGAACGGAACAGTACGAGCACGTGACTAGTGTCAGTTTGGCTGTCGGTGTCATGCTTATTGCTTTCACTGACAGACAGAGCTGGCAGAGCCATGTGCCATGTGTTTTGGCGCCTTTGGCGTTCATCGGTTCAGTTCGTGGCGTTCGTTCACTTTCGGGTTTTCTGCGTGTACAAGGAGTGATGTGCAAATAGAACTCTCCGTTTCAGGCTAGCGTGAAGAGTGCAGTCTGGCTCGCCGCTAGACAGGTTGCGACAAGTACTGTCAGCAAAGGAACCACCCATAGTACAGTATCGCAAACATACGAACGTATTTAATAAACCTAAGCACTCAAAAAAATAAAACTCTAACAAATAAATAGAAATAATTCACATTTTTAAATTAATGTTTTTGAAAAAATTATTTCACTGTCGAATAGTGGCGGGCACATACGAATCGTTCCGCGGGCGCCATGGTACCCGCGGGCACGGGGTTGGGAACTAGAGGTGAGGCGTATTTATCGTACCCAGTAAAAGTACCGGGTATTTCCATGCGATACTTTGTACTTGTGACAGATCTCCAAAATACCTGGTTCCAAAATACTCATAAGTATTTTATACCGGGACTAAATATTTTTAATAGGTATTTTTTATGGGTATTTTTAATAGGTATTGTTGATGGGTATTTTTGATGGGTATATTCGATGCGTATATTCGATGGGTATTTTTGAAGGGTATTTTTGATGGGTAGTTTTAGTGGGTATTTTTGATAGGTATTTTCGACGGGCATTTTTGACGGCTATTCCTGTTGGGCATTAAAATTTGTGGGGAATATGTAGTCAGAATTTATGCGAGTGCATTAGAATTACGTATTCTGAATCAATCCTCAGGTCGGTATTAAATAATTTTTGAGTATTTTGTCACCGATATTTTTACCAGGTATTTTTCTGTACCTGGTAAAAATAGCGGTGACAAATTTTTTTTTTCTTTTCCCCTGCGTTAGATGAATAGGTAGAAACGAAGACGGGCGCGCTTTTCTTAAATGCTATTTGCAATAGTGTGGGTGAAAGATATTGTTTCATACTAATAATGGGTAATGGCCAACATCCCTTGTTTCTGTTATACATAGATTATAAGCACGCTCCTAGTACTAGCATCCACGCCACTATCTCGCAATCATAATACAATTTTGATTGATGGGCGCGATATTAAAAAATGTCGACAGTGAAAGCTGCCAAAAATTTCTAGACGGCCATCAATCATACGCGATATCAAAGGTTTAGCTCATTTTCCAATAACACGGAAAAGCAACTGATAAATAAACTAGATGGCCAATATGAAAGCTAGATGAAAAAATAATGACTCCTACAGAATTCTTACATTATAATAGCCCTTTGCGTCAAGCATTCTGAAATTCTATTGATAAATAATTCATAATATTTCCTTTGAACACTTATTTTAATTTTATTTTATTTGGGAAACAAACAGTTATACAAATATATTTTAATACAAATCATTTTTACCAAGTTGCATAAACCAGTAAAGTTTCCACAGAAGATTCATTTTATATATAGGTAGAAAAACATATGAATATAAATAATACAATACAATATAAATACTAACTAGTAGAAAAGGAAAATCTCCAAAAAAATAAAAATAAAAAGACTACAGATTCAAACCATACAAAAACAATACACACACTAACACTACTAAGTTTCCCGCAACGATCGAACGCTACTCTCTTAGGAATGCTATGAATCCTGCGAGGCTCGTATTGAACACATCGATATTTGTGCATAATCTATTAAAGGTGCTACAGCTTCTTCTTATAAATACATTTTCAAGATAATTACTATTGCTCTTAGGAATATAAAATGTGTCCGGAGATCGAGTTACTCTTAATGGACATCTGAAATGAATATTTTGTAAAAGGATGGGCTATCAATAAAATAGTGGATTATCTTATATAGCATTACTAGGTCTCTGATATCTCGGCGTTGATCAAGAGTTTTAAGGTTCATGGACACATTGTTTTCATCATTTCGCATGCAATAAGAGACATATTTCAAAAACTTTTTCTGAACTCTTTCTATGTTTGATTTATATGTAGAACTATGAGGGTTCCACACTGTTGATGATTACTCTAGGTGGCTTCGGACGTAAGATATGTAGAGAATCTTAAATGTTTGTGGATTTTTGAAAACTGAACATACTCTAAGTATAAATCCCAGCATTTTCAAAGCCTTCGACGTAATATGCTCGATATGAGATTGAAAAAGAAGCTTACTGTCCATTAGGACTCAAAGATCTCTAATCACATTTACCCTGTTTAAGAGTTTGTTTTTAATTTTGTAGGGATATAATATTGTGTTTCTTTCGAGAGTAAGATATGACGCTGCATTTGTCTGCATTCAAAAGAAGGTGATTTATACTAATAATCTAAAGAACAAAAAATTAAGAACACTTATACTAATAATCGTGGTATAAATATTATACGGGCGTATAAGGTCGGGATAGTGGAAAACGTTACTCATAATCGCTGCGGATGCTTATACCGGCCGCATTAATAGCTATCGTATTATTAGAATAGTCAGGATAGCGCCGGCAATATGAAAAATGCGCGAATTTGTTGACGTTTTTTCGAGAAATTTGACAAATACTGATCTATAAAAAGCAGTAATACCCAATTGCAGCACTATCGGAGAGATATTTTAAATCAAAATATTTTACCAAAGTAAATACGGGACGCACAATTGAAATGGCAAATAAAAAACAGGCTGGGTTAATGACATTACGTGAAGTTAGCAACAAAACGCGAATGCGTAAATGACAGTGTTTTTGAGGTTTGGAACAGAGCGACGTCAGTCCAAAGAAATCTTGCGTGAATATTGTAAGTAGGTTCTTCCAGTACTACAATAGAAGAACTAGTATCATTTATCCTATATATTATATATGGTGAGTACCGATTTTAGCCCGAGCAGTAAACGGCCCTCTCCCTCGTATAGCTGTAACTTATGGCTGTAACCCTGCAGCGGCATATTAGGATTTTTTTAAAAGTAAGACAGATTAAGATTTAAGCTTCTAAAAAAATATATGTAATTTTTTAAGTTAATCTCTATTCAGATTGCCGAAATGAAAAAGTAATATCATATACATTCAAATAAATAGACGAGCCATTCAGGGAAATGGTAATTGTAATATCACCATTAGGTCCTCGAGTCTCTTTACAGTCTCTCAAGTTTTCTTAAGTTCTTGAGAGAAGCGCCTTACAGACAAATTTTAATGTAGACAAATGTTACATTTAGTCCGATAGCCCAGTGTTCTGTCTCACTGACACTAGCCTGACATGGTAGAGCTCTATTCCTTTTGAATTTCGTAAATACAGTTTTGTATTTATATATTTTTTTGTTAATGATAACTTGATCTTCATTGTTGTTATTATTTAAATTTAAATTTACTAATATTTTGCGCGGTTTTATTTCGATTACTGTATAATAATGTCTAGCCATTGAATAAATAAAGATTCGAAATTTTAAAATTGGAAAATTCATATGTCATACGGCATATATTCTGGTCTAGTAATGTGTAATTTCTATCACCTAAGAAATTCTAAAAAAAAGTACTATAGGATTCATATGTCTTGATTCATATGGATCTACCTATTTCTGTCTGTCCTAAAACGGGTGATATCCTAGTTGGACAGCCAAGAATCGCTGTAACAATGTATTATGTCATGTTTTTTAAAAAATTAAATAAATAAATACTGATTTATAAATGTGGAAATTCTAACTATACAATTGTAAATGTTCTCCGAAATGCCCTGGAAAGAATCTCAGACTTGTATTAACGTAAAAACGAAAGAAACCATTCATCTGTTCTGAATGCAATTACTAATGTTATCCAAATTGAGCCTGGTAATAAATTACATCTTTGCGATTTTTTCAGGGATAAAGAAACCATCCTGTCACTTCGAATGCAATCAACAATGATCTCAAAATTTGTTTTGACAGCATCGCCATTCCATTGTCAGAATATTATGTACTAAATACACAATTTGGCTGTCCTGAAACGTGAATCCTTCCCAGTTGGACAGACAAAGGTTCATTTTGTTTTGTATTGTTTGTAATTTATATATATATAAAAAAAATAAAAAGCATTGGAAATTAAAGGAAATATTTGGAACATGAAAGGCGTTTCTTGTGTCCTTATTTATTCTATAATTTTTTAAATTATTAGCGCGCTCGCTCTATCATTCGTATTTACATATTATCTCCCTTTCAAACTATCTTAAGGGCCCGCTTTCCGCGTAAAGAATTTAGATTTGGGCAACACTCACAAAATAAACAATATTTAGTGTTAAAAGAATCCGACAGAGGTGTCTGAATTCGTATTAGGAATAATTTTGGGGATTATTTAATATTTTAAATAACGAAATTAAATTACCGACATCTATTGCAATTTTAGAAAAACAGACCCATTTTTAGTTAGCACCGAGCAAATCACACTGGCGTGAACTTCGCCTGCTCCTAAAAGTCGCTTCCCGTTTACACAGTATGTTTTTAACAGAAATTGTTTGTCTCTGTTTTTTGTACGTTAATGGAACCGAGCTGAAAGGGAGAGCTTTATTTTGCGAGTATGTCAACGATTTGTACAAATATTAGTGCGGTCTCTAGTTATTATTACTCTAAGGAACGAAGTCGAAATGAAGATGGTTCTCAAAATATGGGTTTTATTACGGATTTAATTAATTAATTTTTTTTTTTAAATTTTACAAAAAACATTTACGAAAGTTATTTGTATAGGTATACAAATTACTTTACTTTGCTAAAATACTATTATCACTTTTATAAAAGTAATTTATAACTTTTATAAAATCAATAAATATATTTTTACATCAATAAGGTTTTTCTTATATGGTTATCTTTATAGGGTGTCCGGGGGTAAAGTGCTCAAACTTCAGGAGGTTATTCTAAATGCTAGAAGAAGTAAAAAAGAAATGGAAATTATTCGAATTTCCAAATTTTTTCCACAAAAATTTATTTTCCGTAGAAGAAATTGTTTTTTTTTCTATACAAAAAATTAAACTTTTTTACTCGAAAACTATCTTAAAACGTTGGAATTCCAAAAAAAGTTTTTTTTCTTTTTTACTTGTACTATCAATTAGAATCACCTCCCGAAGTTTGTGCACTTTACCCCCGACATCTTGTATAATATGCGCAATATAATATTTATACACGTGTAATATCTACTTTTGTACATTTATATAAATTATATACACGTTTACATTTTTATGCTCATCAAATTTATTATATTATAAAGATAGATAGAAAGATCCTTAGTGCTTCCTGAGGACTTACAAATCAGAAGACTTTTTTGTAATTATTTATTTATTCATTTAAACAATTCAATAATTATAAAGAGTAATAAAACATGTAAGCAACATAAAATTACATTCTAAAATGTGAAAGGGGCTCTATTTATTTACATTTTTATGAAATTACTACTTTTAATAGTTTAAGCTTTCAGTGAACTTTCAATTTTATTTTTAACTTCTCTAAATATTATTTGTTTAAATTATCAAATATAATTTAATCACAAACACAAGATTCACTCAAAATGAAAGATTGGTGGTTCTGAAATGTTCCTATAAATACGGTGAAAGAACCCTAAACTATAAACTTATTACCCTAAACATGCTTCGAGCGAAATGCAGATCTGGAAACCTTATCGTCAATCTGAGCAAAACATACCATGAAAGTCAATATAGCAACAGCCTTTGTTCTGCTGCAGTTTCATTAAATGCCGAGAGATCCGTTTACAGTCTCCAAAAAGCAATACTGGGGCACAACCCTAGAAGCAAAGCTAAATGATTGGAATACAGAAAGATAAAAACACACCATTGTCAAAAATATCTTGGCCGTAAATGATTAAATAAAATTAGATTTATTCAGGAAGGCAAGCTATCGATCAAATGATTTGCGAATTCGGAAAAACCGTTATTATTGAGGTTTTATTGATGTTTTGTTTCTCCCGATTTATTCGTATAACCCATTAGTCTACATAATTATCTAGCGGGTTTTCCATTACTTGTGCACTTATGTTAATGTATTTTATGACCGTCTTTGTGTTGCTTATATTTGTATCATGTTGTCTCCCTCTATATTTTGTTATATATATGCACACATTATGTACTTCTTGTTTAGTATTAATTTGTACCCTGATGATGCTTAAGTAAAGCGAAACCGGTCGGTTCTTAAATTAATAAATATCGTGGTTTTAAAACAAAAAAGTATTTTATTTTATTAAATTATATTTCCCACAGTTTCAGAACTTTCAATAGCTTCTTTCGCTCGCATGTTCATTATTATTCTGAATTCCACGTTCGAGTATTGTTATTTGAAACAGATAGCCCGTATATTATTATTACATATTATATTATATTTCGGACATCGTTGCATTGTGAATTAATAAGAACTTGCCCTGTAATTTCTAATGTTTTGGAATTAGTTTTATTTCCCAAAGTACGTATTCTGAAAAAAATAAAATAATAATTTTTATAACTTTTTACTACACAATACATAAATAAAAATATGAATTATTAATTTTTATAGTAAATTATCGTTTATAATAAATATAAGCTTATAAATCAAAAATTGTATTTTTTTCTTCTCACCTATTAGATAGGATATAATTTTATGAGATATCATTTTTTCTTTGAAATACGGGATATCTTTCGTGTATTTCCCATCTTTGAAAAAACCATATTTATTAACTCATAAACTTTACACGCGTAAAAATTATCTTTATAGATTCAAATATTTGCACGTAATCGCACGTCTGTAGATCATAGAACGTTGAACGACACGTCTGCCCCCAAAGCCCTCGAGTTGGCGAATGAACTTTTCAAAGAAGATAGGTTAATCTTCAAGTCGGAGCGAGCGCGCTATAATGAATATGATTTAAAAGCAATAGGCGTAAGCGACAGTTGTGAAAATGTTTAATAAATCACGGCGTATTTCAAAAATAGCAAAAATTACTTTTGGGGTCTATTGAGTAGCATTAAAAGAAGCATTGTGATTTTTTTCATACATATATCTTGTAAAATAACAGAAATAAAAGTGTTAATAATATTTTTCGGAGCATACTTTGCGATTTATTTCTATCGAGGGAATTTCAAATAATTACCGTTTCGGCTTTTGGAACAAATAGATACTATCTTAAAGAATAACATATATTTTTTTAAGAGCTTAAAAACTTCAAACTTTTAAGGAAAATATCTCGGAAATTGGATGAAATTCGAATAGTGGGCCCTTAAGTAATCTTCCCTCGCCGCTCGGGGCGCAAAATCAAAAATTTTGAATGCTGATATACTAGAATATTAGGATGACGGAATAATAATCAAGAGACTTGAATTGGAACTATGTACTATCTCGGATGACAGGTGATAATGAAGAGAAGCCGGAAAACATAGTCTTTATACACGGTGTCCGGCAATTAGTGGTACAAGCGGAAAACCGCTAAAACTACATCACATAGAGATAGAGGAACCATTTTTTTTTCTAAATAATGAAGACAATATTAGTGATTTCTAAACGAAAATCTGAAACAGAAAAATCAGAAAAGGAAACGGTCACATCTGGGACTCGAACCCAGGACCCCTGTCTTTCCGGGACAGTGCTCTACCAACTGCGCTAATGGGACCCTATCCCCCTCGGTCACTTTTAACTGTATCATACTTCGAATAAGAACTACTAACATTGTCTTCATTTTTTCACCGCACATTTTTATTGGCAACTATCTTTATGTATTTTTTTTTCCAATCCGAGTATTTCGATTTTTTTCAAAAATTTTAAGTCTAAGCTTCTATGCATCATATTAAAAGACAATAAACGGTTACTATTATAGCCCTATAACACGTAGTTTTTTTTTTTTCAAAATTAACCTAAAAAAATCCAATTTAGGACTTGATTCACTCGAGAACGAAAGCTCAAATCGAAAAAAGTTACTACTACAAAATCGACTCTATGTATGAAATAGATTCACCAGTTTCCCGCTTGCGCCACCATTTTCCGAACACCTTATATACAGTATACTTGCAGATGTCTCGCTTTCACTCAAGACTTATTTAATAGTGTCACTGGATCCGAAAGGCTGAATTTGGCTGATCTGGTCACCAACCACGGCTAAAGTCTTTTCATGCCATGAATTTTGATTCTAACGTTGGTCTTCCGTTGATTGTAAGAAATAATTTCGATATGCAAGTTTTACCAGAAGTGAGCGAATATTGATCTTTCCCCGGGCACATCAGAAACGCCCACAACTCATTTCTATCGGTTTATGTTTTCAGTGTGCCTAACCGGTGGACTTGCCCCTAGCGGTCGTCGTGCGTACTAACTTGCCGCAAAAAAGTAATCTGTACATTCATAAAAATGCCGCATGGCACATAAACTACGCTAAGCGTGTCATAAAGATACTAATTTTTACGTTTCTTTTGGTTAAAATCGTTTTATGGTATTTCAGCACGCGGCCAACAGATGTCACAATATTGCGTGTCTTTACTAATACATGGTTAATTAAATTCCTCGAATACCCAAGTACTGTATTCCTTATACAAGTAGTTCTGTGAACAGTAGACATAGCGCACAAAAAAGTACCTACCCACGTTTTTAATTTTATCTTATTGATACGATTTGTAAGTAGGTATTTATAATCCAACCTACATAATTATAAACCATTACCCACTAGAACGTTTTTAATATATTTTTAATAAAAAAATTCAATATGTTTTCAATTAATATACAGTCAAACTTGGTTATAACGAGGGGACCGACTAAATTTGCTCCTTACAGCCGTTAATCGAATCTCAATTTCCTCTTAAAAACAATCAACGCATTATAACTATCTTCAGCTGATTCAAGGCTTCCAAGATAAATATCATTAAATTGTCTATCTTTTTATCACTAGCTTGTGCGTACTGTGTGCAGGATTGGTTTGGTTTTCGGCTGTAGAAAATTACTTGTTAAAAACTTGTGATGCACAACCCGCGGCCCCATTCTTGCAGCCCGCGTTTCAATTTCATACGGCCCACTTGGCTATAGAGAAAAATCTAAATTTTTGGGTTAATTCTTGAAAACCCTGGTTGCGAACATTTTTATAGAGTTTTGGTTAATTTACGCAGCATTTCCTAAATGGAACCAAATTTGAAGAATCGGTTTGCATAACACAAAATTGAACAGAAACCTTAAGGCGATGCTTTACGTAGAAATGCAAAATCACGTGTTTTTGTGTTTAAAATTTGGTCGCCTAGAAATGTTTCAGATGCTTTAATTAAATACTGCGAGTAGAATACATCTTGGCCTTTGAATTAATCGAGTATTTTTTAGATAAGACTTTTTATAAGCCCAGAAAAAATAATATATAAGGCCTATGAAAACTGCAAGTTCAAAATCTCCTACTTAAGAACCCATTTTCGGTTATAATTTTATTTTATAATGTGGCAAATTAAGTTATTTATAAAATGATCGAAAAAAAATTAAATATTTATGCCTGAACATCCACAAAATAAAATAAAAGGCACTTTTTGGCCATGTTTTTTTCTTGCATAAATCAAAACAGGCGGATGGTGTTAAGCGGGAATTTAAACCTTTTCGCTATCTACGTAAGGGTTGTTATTGATAGCGGCTCAATTTAAAATATTACACGACGTAGTGCATCGCCTTAACTCTTGAATTTTGCTGCCAACCGTCCCCACTGCTGAACAAACGTTGTGCATTACTATCATAAATTTACCCCGTGCAGCGATGTAGGTACTCGTAACTAGGTACCTACATAAAAACATTGATTGTTTTTTTAAAACAAAATTGACGATGATTTGCAAAACAAAAGAGAACGTAAAAAGGGAACAAATTTGCGAAGCTCAAATTTAACTTTGTGACAATTTTACATTGTGCCCGATGAATAGCATAGCATAGCATAATAGCATTGATTTATGAGCAATGGTTCACATAGCCGACAATATTACATAAGTAGTGCCATAAAAAAATGAATCCGTCCCTAACGGGATAGGAAATTTCCGCCACTTTGTTTGTCACTACTTACTTAAGGAATAATTCTTGAATAAATCCCAACTATTTTTTCAGACCTATTTTTTAGACCCATTCATGTATTCAGAAATAGTGTTGACAAAATTATAAGCTCGGTATATCAGTGAATCGACCTCGTTACAACAGTCAACAATTATATTATGAAGAGAAGCCTAAACTAAAATATTGTTTTTAAATTGCTCATTATAACCGTGAACTCGCTATTGCCGTCATCGTTATAACCAACTCGACTGTATTTTTATTGAATTTAATTAATATCATTCGTACAAATATTTACATGGAAATATATGAACTGCTTACTGCGGTTTAAAACCGATGAATCCACCACGATTTCGTCGTTTATCCCGTATTTCGCATTATGACAAGCGATCGCTCAAAGCGTTTCTTCAAACTTCTGCTATAATATGCCAAAAATCACTCGAGTGGACATCACTATCTCAATGACTATTCTTTTTTTTTTAAATATTCAGGCAGGTAGGTACCACAATATTGAAAAAAAAATCGATAAGAAAGTCAATTATTAGTTTTTTTATGTGTAGTTAGTAATAGAATTTGGTTTAATTAATATAAACTTGAATAAGAACCTTTCAAACCAATTCAACGAATCCTCGAATGCTGCCATAAAACTGTTTTTCGACTTCAGAGTAAAGTAGGGCGATTTGGAACATCCTACGAAGTGGATGGTAGGTATTTTGAAGGTTTATGGGGAAAACAACATTGCAAAATAGGTCACGGCCTTTCAGGTAGGTAGAGATAATATTTGAGGAGAATTCCACCACCTAGCCCAGCCCAGCATTTCCCAAACTTACTTTATTTACCGCCGACTTTTCAAGTAAAGTTTTATTCAACGTCCATGTGTAATAAATTAACAATAACATTCAGAATAGAAAGTCAAGTGCAATTTGCTCCGTATAAAACAGTAAAAATAAAGTGCAAAACGTATGTTTAATCAACATAAAACCTGTGAAACAGAAGCATAAAAGTGTTGCTGTAAAACTGAAGCAATTACTACGTATGTACATGAACTATATCTAAGAAAAAATTGATTTTAAAAATTCAAATCACTGTGATTTTTTGACATTTAATGATTTTATATCGAATACTCTACCTACATACGTTCCACTTATCGCTACCTGTCAATAGATGGCAGTAAATGCATAAATTTAACCATAATCGCAAAATAAACTAACAATTTGCGCTAATAAACAACAGATGGCTGTTAATACATAAATCAATTAAAAATAAATTATTTACCGCTATTGTTCAATAGAGGGCAATAAGTGCATACAATATCAAATTCTGTTGAATAATCTTTGAAAATGGAAAAAGGTAATAAAACACCTAAATCAAAAAATGAGGACCCGTTTACAAAATCCTGTCTGACCCCAAGATCTCCAAATCAACATGAGGAGGATCCTTATTCAGATTCGGAGGATAAAAGAGAAAATGAAGAAGAAACGTCCACAATGATAGAAGCAAACGAGGTAAATAATGCCCTGAAAAACTCAAGACTTACCATAAATAATATTAAAAAAATAATAACGGAAGGGAAAGGAAAAATCATTCTAAAAGAAAAAATAAACGAAGGCATGGATAAACTATTCGACATTATTGCCCACTTAGTGGCTGAAAATAATGAAATGAAGGGCGAATTAAAAATATTACGACCACTAATAAAAAATTTTACCCAAAATATTATTGAAGTAAAAAGTGTAATGAATGAAAACAAGTCGCTTCTCGTAAACATGGCAGAAAAAAATGAAGAATTTAAAAACAAATTGCATCTCACCAATATTAATAACCAAAATAAAGAAATTAAAACACCCCTTCCGGCACAGGACATCACACATCGCAGAATTAAAACAGCACAACTTCAATGGAAAGAAATAAAAATACGGATCTTTGGAGAAGAAGCAGGCCACCAAATAAGAAGAAATCTGGAAAAAAACTTTAAAGATGTAGATTGTTCCAGCTATATATACCCTGGGGCAACACTAGACTGGTACACGGCAAACATCATAAGAGAAAGTAAGAATTTAAACAAAAATGATTTTGTAATTTTAATAGCCGGAGAAAATGAGACATCCCCTAAAAACTTTCTAAGCAACTTGTACTACACCCTACGACAACTAGCCCATACTAATGTCCTAATACATCCAGTTACTAAAAACAACTATTTAAACATCTATAAACTGAATTCTGAGATTACATCTCACATCTTCGAATTCAAAAATTATTGTAAATTTACTGGGCCCATTTTTTATGAAAAAATGAATAACCATACAATTATCAAAATGATGAGCTTAACAAGGGCGTATATAAAAAATGAGATCAATAAAATATCAGTCTACAATTTTGAGCACCCACATCCATCAGAAAAAAACCCAAAATATACTCATTCATCCATTCCTACACAAACCCGAGATGACAGGAACTCACCTTACCCGGAACAACAAACTATTTTTTTATGAATAATACTCGTACTCCTAAACTTGACGACATCAAATCCACTTTCAATATAATGCATCAAAATGTCCAATGCATTCGAAATAAAATGTTAGAATTAGAAAATATTCCATATGAAAAAAATATCGATGTACTTTGTGTTAGCGAACACTGGCTACAAAAGGATGAAACGACATCTATTAATTTTAATGGTTATAAATTAGGTTCTATTTTTTGTCGAGAGAGTCATATTCATGGAGGTGTCTCCATTTACTTAAACGAAAACATTGTATTTAAAGAACTAGAATTTGTTAAACAAATAACAAAAGAATTTGTATTTGAATGTGTTGGTATTGAAATTCCAAAACTTAAAATGATAATTTGTACAGTCTACTATAATGACTCTGATATAAATATTTTTTTTGAACAACTTGAACTATTATTAAACAAAATTTGCAAAAACAACAAAAAACAAATAATACTCTGCGGTGATTTAAATATTGATACAAGCTACAAGAACAAAAACGCAGATTCACTCAAAAACACACTAAAATCTCACAACATACGCTTGATTATTGATAAACCTACTCGTATACAAGGAAATAAAAAAAGTATAATTGATCATATAGGTACAAATATATCAAAAAGCTCCTACACATGGGAAGTCACAGAATTAGCTGTATCAGATCATATGGCACAGTTAATACACGTAAAAACAGAATATAATATAAACCAAACGTGGTATACAAAAAAACAATTATTTAACACAGAAAACACAAACATTTTTAACAATTACTTATCGTGTATATGTTGGGAACCACTGAATTCCTTTGAATCCATTAATGATAGCTACGAATACTTCATTAATGAAATAAATAATGGTATGAAGCTTTGTTTCCCATTTAAACAGTATAAATATCCCCAAAAACGCAAAATAAATTGGGTAACGACTGGTATTAAGATATCTATTAGACAAAAAAGACATCTGTACATGAAACAAAAAAACACAAATGACCTCACAATCATAAACAATTACAAACAATACAAAAAAATTCTCAGTAAAGTAAAACAGGTAGCTAAACGAAATTACAATAGTAAACGAATTCAAAACGCGCAAAATAAAACCAAAACATCGTGGAACATAATAAAAGAGAACTCAAATAATTCTAATTCTAAAAGTAAACCAAAAATCTGTCTTAAAATAAATGATAACCTGGTATCAGAACCAAAAAACATTGCAAATGAATTTAACATTTTCTTTGCACCACCGCCACCACCACAAAATACATCTCTACATCCACAATCTGCCAAAACAGTCAAAAACAAACAGTCGCGATCATTCTTTATAACGCCTGTAAACAGGGAGGAAATTATTAAAATCATCGTAAAACTGAAAAATAAAAGCAGTGTCGGCACTGACAAAATCCCTATAAAAATTATAAAAGCATGTGCCGAAGCGTTAAGTTACCCGTTGGAAATATTAATTAACAAATCTTTTGAATCAGGAACCTTCCCAGAACAATTAAAACAATCTATTATTGTACCTTTGTATAAGAAGGGTCCTAAACAGGAAATCTCAAACTACAGACCGATATCCTTATTACCAAACTTTTCAAAAATATTTGAAAGAGCCATGTACAATCGCATTTATAACTTTCTCGAAAACTTTGAGATAATATGTCCACAACAATTTGGATTCCGTAAAGGCCGTTCAACAACACAGGCAGTATTCAATTTTTTCAACAAAATTCTAGAAAATATTAATATTAGTAAAAAAACTGTAGGTATCTTTCTCGACCTCTCAAAAGCATTCGACAATGTTGATCATGAGCTTCTTCTAATTAAACTTGAACATGTGGGTATTAGAGGTTTAGCATTAAAATGGTTTGAATCGTACTTAAAAAATCGTCAGCAGAAAGTTCAAATTTCAAATATCAATGAAAAAATGGTCCAGTACATGGTAGAATCCAAATGGAGAACAATAAACAAGGGTGTGCCACAAGGAAGCATTCTTGGGCCTCTCCTCTTCCTTATCTATATAAACGAACTTCCAATAATTGCTGGCACAGAATGTTCAATGTTTGCTGATGACACCGCTTTGTTGTTTGAATGTAATGGAGACGTTGACGAATTTAACAAACAAGTTAACGAGACTTGCCAATTAATAGCAAACTGGCTGTTATCGCAACATCTATCACTCAACACAAACAAAACCCAAATTTTAAAATTTTGTCCAGTGCAAGCTATACCTATAAATATAAATGTAAACATTAATAATAATATAATCGAACCTTCCCAAACCTGTTCACTACTGGGAATAGAATTAGATACAAACATAAACTGGAAAGAACATGTCTCAAAAATTGTAGCAAAAATCAGTAGTTTTTCTTATGTTCTGGGTACCTTGAGAAAAATATTAAACACCGAATCAGTAATAGCCGCATACTATGGTTATGTATATTCAATAATAAAATACGGTATTATTTTTTGGGGAAACTCGGTAAACGCTAAAGATGTTTTCATCATACAAAAGAGATGCATAAGAAAAATTACAAACTCTGATCGTTTAGATTCATGTAGACCTATGTTTAAAAATCTGAAAATTCTGACAGTCACAGATATATATATTATGGAGTTATGCATGTTAGTGCGATCATCTACAGACAAGTTCCCACTAAAAAACTCGACACATAAATACGCTACAAGGCTCACAGAAAACTTACTAATACCAAAAGCAAACAAAACAATATTCCAAAAAGGACCATACTACATGGCCATTAAAGTATATAACAACCTTCCACATAACATTAAACAAATACAAGATACACACAAATTCAAATCGTTACTAAACACTTTCCTTGTTAATAAATGTCACTACACGTTGAGTGAATACCTCACGTAAATGAAACGCCTATTTTTATTGGTATATATATTTGTATTTTTTTATTTTTTCATTGGTATATTGTTATTTTATCTGTATAAACATTGTAATTATTATAATAAAACAAATAATATTATATAAACATTGTAATTAAATAAATGTGGTTAGCTGGAAGAAATGGGGTCTACCCATAAGCTACACCTTTTGTAATTTTTATTTTACAATAAATAATTTTTGATTTGATTTGATTATTATGGCACCGTCAGGAAATTATGCACTGTGACTGTCAGATAAGAACTCCAATTTCCGTGGTCGACTTTACATCGCCAGAGACAAAACAATGTGTATGCTCGACACGATATTTTCAGCTCATCTATTCTCGGTATTGATCATTTCGCTCGTGATAAAAATGTATTTTACACACATTTTGTTCCTATTACAGGCAGAGGCGGCTCGTAACTGAAATTACCAGAACGGCATTTCACTTTTAAAGTGTACCTAACATCTAATATAGGTGTAGCAAATTAATTAATGTAGATACTGCAATTCATTCTCTCCACAAAGTTGCGTTTTTTAAATAATTAAATACATAATACTGCTGCGCAATTCATCGCTAAAGATCACGCGAAACCGTTAGAATTTATCGCGTACAATGTGTGAATGTTATAGCGCTAACATTAAAAATTAGTATTCCTAAACGAATTCCTACAAGACGCATTGGATTACACATGACCAAAGAACAAAACGCATTCAAAATTCCGTTACCTTCAAGGCGCTTCGCGCTCGCGTCCATAGTGCACGGGATGAGTTATATATCTGCACTGCTCCAACACGTACCAAATATGAACGATTCGTTTGCGCTTACCCGGAAGTCTTGCGGGAATTATGACTGCAGCGTAATTTCGTATATTCATGACTGAGGTACAGATGTCGTTGTAAGTTTTGTGAAGACTGAAGACAATCAGTGCGATGCTCAGATACACATAACCAAGAAACCGTCCCTGAGTACAGGTAAATCATTTTAAAGAAGCCCTTACTTGTGTAATGGTAATATTGCAAGAATAAATTTTTTTTTATTTTATCTATCTTTATATACAGAAGAATGTCTGTAGCGGACAGGCGGGCGGATGGGCAAAAACCAGGCGGGAGGCGTAATTTGAGTTTTATACAAATCTACAGTTTTATTGCCCACTTGATCTTCAAAACAAGAAGGGGGGGGGTGTTCTAAACTAGTTCGATTTTTTTTAAGCTCTCCATAGTATTGGTGTGTGCAAATACATTCAAACGGGTATTCTTACAGATTTGCCTCTGTTCTATTGATCACCGAGGTAGGTACCATGTAACTTCGACACCTAAACAGCTGGTGAAAGTAGAAAAAATAAATTTAAATAATTGAACGGCTTATAATATGTACGATTCTCGCAATGATGTACAGTTAAATAATTTTAACGCGACCCTTGCTTCTGTAGTGTATGTACTGGATATAAAAAATAAACTAATAATAATTTGGTTTTGGTTAGGAAGCTGAAGAATGAAAAAAAAACACTCGCACAGAATCGCGTCTAAATGTAACATTGATTTGATAAAAGTTGCTACGCACTCAGATTCTATTTGTATTTGCAGGGTAAGAGGGGACTGCGAGCGAACAAACTAATAAAAAAAAATGAAATTTCGACACATTTTTATAGGGCCTATGTCATCTTTGTGGATACTGTGTGGAGGGTATTTTTAGAAGAGGTAGTTCTGGGAAGAAAATAGGTATGAGTGACGGAAGTATGAATCAATCCCTCCCACTGCAATGCAAGGCCATTTTTCGAGATATTCCTGCTGGAGAGATCAAAAAGTCTTCAACCAGTCTTCCTCGATACGGCCCGCCACGCAGTTGGTGGGCATATGTATCAGCCGCCAACTCCCAGGCAAACTCACCCCATGAACCCGACCACCCCTTCTAAGCTACCAAACTTGACTTGATTACTCTCTCGGTACGCACAAATACATTCTGACATCGATTTCAAAATGATTTACCTGTCCCTACGATTAATTTAAATTCATGAGGAAAATTTTTGAAAAATCCTCTAACCCTCATTTCAGACTTCCACCGCCCCCTGGTAGCCCTTCACCACCTCCCATTTTTCCACGAGGTATTTTCACCCATCCTACCCTGTGGGTATTTTCACCAACTTTGGGAATCACCGATCTAACCACTTAACCACTTATACGGACATGATTTACGTAAATAACAAATTTTTGTAATTTATCGCTCGGTTTGACCTATTTTCCAAAGGTTTTACTTAAGAACAAGGTACAAATTTCTTACCGAAATTACGAGATGGAAAATAACTTACAAAATATTTTAAAATTCTGATTGAATGAAATAAGTTGTAAATATTTGAAAGGCAATAGAGGAGGCAATTTTGCCAAGTTACTTTGCGATTCCGATTAGGGACGGTACCGAATTTAATTTAATTACAGTTCACGGCAGGAATCGGCACTCAAAGCCGCCATTATCCCCGAGTTACTTGTTCTGCTACTGCTGTGGATGAATGACTTCCTTAGATAATAGAAACAAAGAGAAATATGGCGTGGAAGTGTATCTAGTGTCGCTGAACTACAACTAAACTGTACGGACTAACAAAGCGGTTGCAATAAAAGTTATGTCTTTAGTGTATAGGCAGAAATAGTGCGTAAAGGCGGAGAACAATGTTGACATTCTAACAATGATTCTTGATTAATTGACTCTTTGCAGAAACGGACTCCCCTACCTGTCAGGTTGGAATCCTTGTTCTACCGGTATTTCAATGGAAGATGCTCCGAGGAGCTAGCGCCAATTGATAACAGTCCGTGATATTGTTGTTGGAAGAAAGGTATTGGTGTCACTCACCTTCTGCATAAGCCTTGGCTTGATTTCTTTGCGTTCGGGAGGCGGCGGAGGCGGGCTGTCGTGCGAAGGGGGCGCAGGCGGCTGGGGCAGATCGTGGGCGGGCACCCTCCGCCTCAAGTTCTGCAGCGCCTCTCGCTCCTCACGGCGCCGCGAGGGCGGGGGCCCCGAGCCCAGGGCGGCCATGGGCCCGGCGGTGAACTCCTCATTCTTGAAGGGGTTGGCGGAGCCGGGGCCAGTGGAAAGCAGTCTGCAAAAACAACACTACATTACATATGAAGAAACTAGAAGGCCATCACGATGAAATAACTACTATCTACCAATGTAATATCGATAATTATTCACTAAAAATCAGCCCGAATCAAGAGGCAACTCGTGACTGAAATTGCCCGCAGTGCATTTCCTTTTAAACATTTATTAAATTCCATGTACCAACTAGGAACACAAGACAAAATGTAATATTCTTCTGCCATAAATACACAACTAACTATCATACGCGCTCACTAACCAATAGGTTACATGATCTAGGCAACAAGCTTGGGGGTACTATTGATATAAATATTTACTGACACCATTTATAGAATTAAGCGTAATCTATACCAGAACTTTGTTGAATCCTACAAATAACAATTGGTTGGTAATAGTTTTAGTGATTTGTCATGTGTATGGTTCTAGTTTCTATTTTATTTTATGTTACTGTTACATGTTTCATATTTAGTTTGTCTGCTTAATGTTATTTCTTGCTTTAAAAACATTCTGTATAATTTTCGATAGCTCACTAGGTATATTCTGTTCTTATAATCCAAGTCCAGCTGGGCGTTAAACCAAATACAATTTAGTTTGGTGTAGCAAATTAATTACTGGGGTACTTCAATAATCCATTCACTCCACTAAGTTACATTTGATAAAAAATAATAATATTGCTCCGTCAGGGTTCATAATATCATTTTAATAGTAAAGAACACGCAATTCATCGCTGAAAATCCGCGACACCGTTTAAATTCACCGTGCATGAGTGCCAATGTTTAATTGTTGTAGCGCTAACACTGTAAATTTGTATCCCTAAACGAATCTATTCCAGACGCTTTGGATTACGCAGGATCAATGTTGTGTAAAATTCTTTCGCCTCCAAGGCGTTCACTAAACGATATAATATTTAAATCAGTGATAGAAATTCGTCATACAATCCTTATTCATACTAATTTTGGTTGTTGGTGCATGGGTAAGTAAGTTATGTGAAATATTCGTGCGTAAAGACGAGTACACATATTGGCAACATAATATGCAATGCAACAAAGATTGTAACGCTCGCTATGTGGACGCATTTCGCGCACCATAAAATTCTGTGTGCACCCGTTTCCGCCATTTTACCACGATCACTAGAAGCAACATGAAGTGCGACCCGAAGTAGTTTATTCCAGGTTTCAATCTCGTTACCACTGCGAAACTGTAAGCTTTATCAGGAGATTGTAAGTAGGTACTTAAAACCCTATCTTTCTTAATTATATTTAAACTAACATTTCACAGGAATTATACAATTTGTCCAAATAAACGCTACATCTCAATGGCAATTCTTTTTCCAAACATTCTTCAGGCGGGTAGTTATCGATATTGTCAAAAATAGAATAAGTCCAAGTAAACACGACATTTGAAAAATAATCTTTACTGAACCATTAATGGGTCGAGAGAACAGTTGAAGAGGTCAGAAGTTCTTCCCTAACCAGCCTCTCCCGATCTGGCACGCCACACAGCTGGTGAGCAGAAGTATCCTGAACACACCTCACCCGATGAACCCGGAAACCCCTGCTAAATCACTAAACGTAGCACCACTTATGCTGATCTATAGCAGAGGTTTTGGTTATCCAATAAATGGTTCTCGGGGTGCCGGTACTTAAACCCGCCTACCAAATTAGAGATTTGCAATGCATGCTGCATTCGATAATATAATTAGATAGGTAATATGTAATCAACTTGGAGAAGAAATAATGAAATATAAAGAATAATGAGCTGCTCTTCCTCAATCAACAATCGAATAATCGTGGATTCTATTCACAACTGTCCAGAATGTTTAGACTGAACTCAAGACAAGACATTGATTGTGGATACTATTCACCAGTCACCACTGTCCAGAATAATAATAATAAAATAATGTGTGAAGGGGTAGTGCAATGCAATACAATCCATATTTTGAAATAGAATGTTTTGACTGAACTCAAGACAAGAGATTAATTTTTTTAGTATAAGTTTAAATGGTTTTTTTCCGTCACTAAGCAAAAAGTGGAGACATTTAATTATTATTATGAATTTTAGCGAGGTCTTGACTTGACTTGTCACTGTATTGTTTATCTCTGTATTTTGTATTTTATTTCATATTCCATAATTTACTTATTTTTTATGTTTACGAGTATACTGTAAATTGGTCTGTTAAGTCTGTTAGTAAATAAATAAATATAGTGAAGGATAGGTTGAAAATATCGCTGTAACCGCACTAAATATGATATATCCCTAGAACATAAAATTGCATGCAAGTCCTGAGTCCTGACCAAAGTCCTATTATTAAATTATTGAAATATATTGCTTTTTGCCGGAATCGGTCCTGTTTCTATGCAAGTGGAACACATAAACGTATACATATTTCCGTGGCAAGTGGAACACATAAACGAATGCTTGAAACATTGCTGTTGCGACTAATTATAACTTATAACTGCAGCAGTTCAATTCAACATTTATGTACTTATAATCCCACGGATATGTAATGCGGTATTCGGCACGAAACATCAATATCCGTCGAATCACTTAGTGCCATATGTGGCATCCAATCATTAATGACTCCCACAAACACTTATTCTATCTGCTTTTCTATTATGGTCAGATAAAAAATATAAATAGTTTTAAAAAGAGAGAACACCAAGATTTTTCTTTACATTTAAAAGTTTATCATTTATATTTAGATACTTTCAAAAATTTCAAATCGCATTTAAAGCGAGAATGAAAATAAATGTTTCTTTGTTTCTCCTCTATAAACTCAAAATGTACTATTCCGATTTTGTTGAAAATTTCAAAGCTTGTTCTTATTAATTTCAGGACTGTTTGGAGAGTAGTTAGTTAAGACTTAACGCATTCTCTCTGTACTAGAATGAGATAAGTAATCGAATAAAAGTGGATATAATGTAGTTTTTTAATACTAACAACGTCGTTTACAGTAGCGAATGGTGGAAGTCGAGGACGCCTGAGGAAGACAACACAACAAAAACTTGTTAAAAGTCAATTTTTTCAATTATTTAGTTTAATATTATTTCCACTTTAAAAATAAACCCAGTTATCAGGTTCACAAACGAGGTATCACAAACCATAACACCGAGCAATTCCGGTTATATGTCAGCTAGTTTCTAAATAAATTTCTAAACTGACATATGTTGTAACTAACATGTTTGCTATGGTAAATAAAATTACTTTTATTTTTATATCAACTCCACAAAAAGAGGCTCGAGGTAAGTAATTTCACTATACCATGTCATCTTTGTACATTGTACATTGTGGACTTTTTAGGGGAGAAAACACAGAGGCCGAAAAATAAATCCACAGCCAAGCTGTTGAATGTGACAAACATCAACCACGCACAAATGTTATTCTATTATATGGTTGTGGAAATCAAACATTGCATGATTTGTTAAAGAGTTACTTAACATTACCTAACCATTAAAACAGGTATTATGTTTTCATAGTTTAATGCTCTCCTGGTTTCGTTTGGGCTTGTGAACAAAGCATTACTCGTTTATCAATAAATGATTGAAACATAATAAATGTGCAATAGAAAAAAGAGTGAGTTGTCACAGGGCATCTTTCGGAAGGAATCGTCTCTCCACCGTGCAACAGAAACCCGTTTAAATCGGGCAATTTTCCTTTTCTGTATCATGAAATATAGTTTTGTCTGTGAGTGATGGTAACTCTGTTTCAAATGAACTCGGATTTTTTTTTCAAAATATGTGTCTTTTTCTAAAATCTAACTGATTGAACTATGTGTCAAGAATTCAGCGATAATAGTACCTACATATATTTTTATCAGAAAATTATTTTGATTCTATATTTGAAATGTGTATTTTTTTTGTTTAAATTTCTCATGGTTAATTTTGACAAGTAAATTCAGATTTCGTGACTTTCTGCGCTTTTTAGCTAACATGCAATTATCAATCCAACAATTATCAATCTTACAACCATGTAACGGACGTAGTTGACCACATTATTCAATTTTATAAAATCTGTTTTACATTTATAAAATGTGCCTACTCCACGCCACTGGCGAAATCACCACTCCCCGCCACTGGTCATTTTGTCCAATTTTCGGCCCAAGCGGCTTGAAAACTTTGACTCCGAATGGCATCGATACCGCACCGCCCGCTTACCTGCCGCGTGGATCGATGATTCAACATTTTTCTATGTAAAAATTACTAAGAAAAATCGATTTTTAAATATTGTAAATGTCTATTTTTTACTTGTTCATCCTCTCGGCGGTAGTCAAATAAACACTATTTTCGATATACTACCGCTGAGGAGATATTAAAAAAGCTGTTTTTCATACAAATGTACAACCAATTTTGAACAATATTTTTTACCTTTTTTGCGTGTACAAAAATCCAGGAACCTCGTAGCATAGTGAATCTTATCTCTTTCTGAGCGCTATGTTACGGGGGACCTGGGAAAAATACTAACTTAACATGTTTTACAAATTTGATCGCTTTGAGATCATATTTACACATTTATTTACAAACTTTTCTTATTTTTTGTCGTATCTTGGCAAACAAAAAATCTAGTTGTCAAGATACACATTCTTATAACTACTATGCATTTAAACTATGTAATTGTTATTCATGTAAGCGTTCAAAATCTTTTCTAACTCGCAAATTTAAGCGACTGCCTTCAAGTGTGCTACCGGCAAAATGAATATGCGACATTTTTCCGGGGCATATAAACACATATCTGGCGCGGGTACAATCCCCCACCACTTTTGGACTCAAAGCCCAATGTCGGGTGCGAGTCAGGCTAATTAAATATAAGCAGCCACATAATTGAAAATAAATTAGTTCATCTTTACCACCGAAACCAAGCGTTTTATTTATCTACAAGTGACTCCTGCCCAACATCTGCCTCACCCCGCCAAGTCCTCTGCTCCAAGATCTTCTGGTGTTACCTCTTCAAGACAAGCCGGCCCTCCTCTGGAAAACCGCCAACACCAGAAGCGAGCAGAGACAACAGCACACCCAGGGCCCAACATTCACCAAGCCTGGGTGCGGGAGGCAGATTTCATCATCAAATATTACTACTATCATCATCATCGGCCGTAAAGGAGCATCTCATCGGTTGAAGACACGGTTTGGACCCGGCGCCTAAATCTACAGTCTTGTGCGGACTCCCGTCCAGTACAAGTGGTCCTTCGAGCCGGATTCTCACACGCCTTCAACCAGGATGTCTCCAACTTTACGGTCGAGCCGGATCCAAGACGATGGATCCTCAACACCATCTGCAGATGCCCTGGACGCCGGGTCTCAGGCCACGGCTGTGGTTCACGTCACGCCTCACGTAACCCCCATGCCCACGCCCAGCACTACTCCTGACATGGCACCACCTGCAGATCATGACTCACCGCCCTCCATATCTCAAGAGGATGCGATGGAGTCATTGCGACAACAGCTTCGCAGTCAAACCGAGCACATTGAGAGACTCAAAGCAGCTCTTCAATCAGCTCCAACAGCAGCAGCCCCTGCCCCTCCTGGACCTTCGAAGCTCCTGGAGAGGTCACCACCAGCATGGACGCAGCCCGGCCAATCGAGCCCGGTGCCTCTGGTGGACCAGAGGTACGAGGAACCAGCAGCAGCAGTGCCTGCCCGATCTGGACCCGTACTCCTGGAAGGGTACCCTGCTCAAGGAGGACCCTGGCGCTTCCAAGGGTACAGCCCTGGATGGGTGCAGCCCGGCCAATCGAGCCCGGTGCCTCTGGTGGACCAGAGGTACTCAGCAGCGGCGCAGCCAAGGCCAGCCGGTCCCCCGCCCTCGCCACCCTGGCCCAATGCAGGGTGGCCAAACATGATGCAGCCAGGACCCTCTGGCCCCGTACCGCCCGCCCCTCTGATAGAACAGAGGCAAGCCGTACGTGAAGTGCCAGCTGGACCTGTACCTCTGGTGGACCAGAGGTACGCATCACATGCGCAGCAAGAGCCAGCAGGCCCTGCGCAACCAGCACCCTGGACCATTCAGGGATGTCCAAACATAATGCAGCCTGGACCCTCTGGCCCCGTACCGCCCGCCCCTCTGATAGAACAGAGGCAAGCCGTACGTGAAGTGCCAGCCGGACCTGTACCTCTGGTGGACCAGAGGTACGCATCACGTGCGCAGCAAGAGCCAGCAGGCCCTGCGCAACCAGCACCCTGGACCATTCAGGGATGCCCAGTAGTGATGCAGCCTGGACCTCATGGCCCTGTGCTGCCCGTACCTCTGCCCCACCCGGGGTACCCAGCGCCGATGCCAGGATCACCTGCCGGACTGCTGGAGCAGTGGGACGTGCCATGGACACAGCCTGGACCATCTGGACCATCTGGACATGTGCCGCCCGTACCACTGCGCGAACAGGAGTATGGCGTGCCGGCACGGCCAGATGGCCCGCCCACAGCCAGTACCAGCTCCATGCCGAGATTCCCGCCCCAACCTACGGCGGATGAGACGGCCCAACATACCAGAGCCTGGGTTCAGCATGATGGCAGTCCCATGGCTCAGCTGGCCTCCGCCCTGACAGAAGCCATCAGAGCTTCAAGGGCTCAGGACAGCCCCCGTCCCATCGAGGACGATCCACGAATGGCGGCCCTTATTGCCAGACAATCAATGGCCAAGGACCTGCCTCCATTCTCTGGAGATCCACTGGAGTGGCCCACCTGGAGGGCACAGTTTAACCAGTCTACCTCCACATGTCGGATGACCTCCAGCGAAAACTTGATCCGCCTACAGCGGGCCCTCAAGGGGAAAGCCCGAGAAGCCGTCGGCCCCCTTCTGATGGACCCTGCTCAGGTTCCGGAGATCCTGGCAGTCCTGGAGCAGAGATTTGGAGGGACTACCTCACTCGCTGCTCTGATGCTGGACAAGGTGAAGAAGCTGCCCCACCTCACAATTGAGGCCTCTCTGGAGGACATCGCAGACTTCTCTGGCACAGTTCAGAACCTGGTGGCATCACTCCGCTCCCTCAACAATGATGGCTACCTAACGAATCCAGCGCTGCTCAGTGACATCGCGGGGAAGATGCCGCCCACCTTGCGGTTGGCGTGGCTGATGGAAGTGCGGCACTACGAGGCCTCCGCTACCATCTGCCAGTTTGCCGCCTTCCTGAAAACCGTCGCGAACGCCATCCCAAAGTCCGGTTTGGTTGACCCCGCGAGGTCCCGCCCACGCCGTGAACATACGCTCGCCACAACGGAACAGTTTTCGCGCAAAAACGGTGCTAAAAAACGTGATACCTGTGAAAGTTTCATAAATATGTCTGCCGCGTCAGAAAAGTTTTCGCGAAAAAACAATTCGAACAAAAGTGACACTTGTGACAACAGTTTAAACACGTCTGCCGCGTCAGAACGGTTTTTATCGCGGGAAAACAATGTTTATAACAACAATTCTAGTGAAAAACAACATTTTGCGAAAATTAATCGAAAGCCCCAAAATTTGTCTGGTAATAATCGAATGCCCCAAATTTTGTCTGGTAATAATCGAGAAAATAATCGAAGCGGGGAAAAAGTGCAAAACAGTTACGGTGAAGTTCGTGAGTTCAATAACCGCGCCGGGTGTGTCGAGTGTGGTGAAAATGGCCACCAACTTAGCGAATGTCGCACTTTCGCCGCGAAAGACTTGAAATACCGTTTTGAAACAGTGAACGACGCCGGTTTGTGCCGATTGTGCCTCAATGGCAAACATTATACAAAACAGTGCAAAGTTAGTGAATGGTGCGGCGTGGGGGAGTGCAGGTCCCCCCACCACCGACTTCTTCACAACTATAATAACACTCGTGATAATGACATTACTGTGGCAGATGTTCACAATATGTGACGCCACACCGAAAGTGCCGTGTTAAAAGTGGTGGGAGTCATATTGTCGGGCCCGAAGCGGCAGATTAAAACCTTTGCGCTTCTGGACGAGGGCTCAACAGTAACCCTTATTGACGCCACCACAGCACAAAAACTCGGCACTACCGGACCTACCCGTGAGCTACGGCTACACGGAGCGAAAAACATGAGCTCATCAGACATAACGTCCCGCCGCGTGCCAATCACTCTACGCGGCGCCGGAATTGCTGATGAGTTTATCATCAAAGCAAATACCATCAAGCAGCTCAGCCTTCCTGTACAGAGGTACCACGGTCGCTACATCACCCCCACACTTCTCATCGGGCAAGACAATGCTAACTTAATTGTCTCGAGGGAAGTGCGCGAAGTTCGTGATTCTACGCGAATATTATCACGGACGGCGTTGGGATGGACCACCCATGGCGGAGGGACCTCTGAACATGTGGATGAAGCTACCACATTGGCCATACGAGCCACACTGTCACCCAGGCGCACTGCCGGGAGGCATTATACAGTGCAACATGGACCATCTGGCCCCGTACCGCGAGCACCTCTGATACAGGCGGCCGTACGAGGAGTACCAGCTGGATCTGTGCCAGCATCTTCGCCGAGAAGGCCAGTCGGCCCCGCGAAACGGCCACCCAGGCACCATGCCCGGTGGCATTCTACCACGCCCCATGGACCATCTGGCCCCGTACCGCGAGCACCTCTGATACAGGCGGCCGTACGAGGAGTACCAGCTGGATCTGTGCCTGCAAATGGTACGAGAAAATCAGTCGGCCCCGCGAAAGGGTCTCCCAGGCACATTGAAGTAAGGCGCCAAAACGTTGGCCTTACTTCAACTGTGGCAGATACACTGCCCGACATCAAGAGATTTTCCTCATTCAGTCATCTTATTCGAACTACCTGCTGGATACATCGTTCTATTAAAAGGTGTCGTGGAAAAAGCCACGAACGACCTGATAAACATTTTAGAACTGATGAAATCAAGGGAGCAGAGGCCCGATGGGCAAGAAAATGTCAAGAAGAAACATTTTATCGTGATATAAATGCGCTCCAGAAAGGAGATCCACTACCAAGTGACAGTCGGCTCAAAGCCTTGAGCCCCTTCCTTGGACCTGACGGCCTACTGAGGATGAACTCAAGAATACGAGCCCTCAGTAACGTGCCCCAAGCAGTGCGGACACCAATAATTTTGGATGGTGATCATGCATATGCACGACTTCTAGTGAGATATCATCACCAGGAAGCCGATCATCCGAATAAGGAGAGAACAATGGCTGAGGTGCGAGGCAGCTACCATGTGCTGCGACTGCGAACAAATATTCGCAAGATCGCCCACAACTGCCCCACCTGCAAGATGAGCAGGAGCAAGCCAGCCCCCCCTCTGATGGGGCCCTTGCCGCCATCAAGGCTAGCCCACTATGTTCCTCCATTCACCCCTGCTGCAGACGGCCGAGTGAGGACCGCCAGGATCCAGACGAGCACCGGATTTTACGTCCACCCCGATGTGAAGCTCGCTGTAATCTTGCCGGCCCCACCTACCGATGCAGCCTCAACAGTACCACCAGCCCAGCACCATCCCAGAGGGACTGGCCGCCGCGGACTGCGCCGTACCAACAAACGTCCTATTTCTTAGTTCAGCATAGCTAAACGGGGGGAGTGTAACGGACGTAGTTGACCACATTATTCAATTTTATAAAATCTGTTTTACATTTATAAAATGTGCCTACTCCACGCCACTGGCGAAATCACCACTCCCCGCCACTGGTCATTTTGTCCAATTTTCGGCCCAAGCGGCTTGAAAACTTTGACTCCGAATGGCATCGATACCGCACCGCCCGCTTACCTGCCGCGTGGATCGATGATTCAACATTTTTCTATGTAAAAATTACTAAGAAAAATCGATTTTTAAATATTGTAAATGTCTATTTTTTACTTGTTCATCCTCTCGGCGGTAGTCAAATAAACACTATTTTCGATATACTACCGCTGAGGAGATATTAAAAAAGCTGTTTTTCATACAAATGTACAACCAATTTTGAACAATATTTTTTACCTTTTTTGCGTGTACAAAAATCCAGGAACCTCGTAGCATAGTGAATCTTATCTCTTTCTGAGCGCTATGTTACGGGGGACCTGGGAAAAATACTAACTTAACATGTTTTACAAATTTGATCGCTTTGAGATCATATTTACACATTTATTTACAAACTTTTCTTATTTTTTGTCGTATCTTGGCAAACAAAAAATCTAGTTGTCAAGATACACATTCTTATAACTACTATGCATTTAAACTATGTAATTGTTATTCATGTAAGCGTTCAAAATCTTTTCTAACTCGCAAATTTAAGCGACTGCCTTCAAGTGTGCTACCGGCAAAATGAATATGCGACATTTTTCCGGGGCATATAAACACATATCTGGCGCGGGTACAATCCCCCACCACTTTTGGACTCAAAGCCCAATGTCGGGTGCGAGTCAGGCTAATTAAATATAAGCAGCCACATAATTGAATAACATTTGCTTGGAAGATTCATCTTCCCACTGTAAATTGTCCCCTTTTGCGCTCTCCGAGCCCACCGACTCGCTCTGCGAGCCAATACAGTCCACCTAATACTGTTACAGTCCACCCATCCTGGCGACACACACCACTGACCACCTGCGCTCCTTGACCTCGATATCCATCCTACTCTGCCCTACTACCTACCCGTGCCCCGCCCTACCTGACCTGCATCACTACCCACTGACATGGAAACATACCTCCTCGAACTGGAGAAGCTGGATCCTCCAATTGAGGCTCTCCAGACTTTCATCAAAAATATGCAGAGAACAGTCACAAAAACCCCCCAAAGAAAGGTTACCTTTTACCCAGATGGGGTAAACCCCTCGGCCACCACCTACCTCTCAGGCACCACACGTAGAACCCCGCCCATCGCCACACAACCGCCCACCACCTCCGCCTCCACCTCCACCGCCTCCACCTCCGCCGACCACAGCCTGGCAAGCTGCACAGCACTACCTCCATCACCAACAAAGGACTTCCCGCCTCTATGGACCACCCCGAATAACCCAATAAAACAAAAACCGCCCACGCCTCCCAAGACCCTCGCTACGACCAACCGCTTCCACACCCTGGCCCCGCCCTCCTTTAACGACACAAACTCGGACACGATTACTACTGACGGAGCAGACACCACAGATTTAACAAACACCACCACCACCCCGACTCCCGCCCGACGTCCCATCAAAATCCCGCCCATCATCATTAAATCCGACACAAACTGGAATACCATCAGAAGGAAGCTGGAGAACGCCGGTGTGCGCATCTCTCACGCCAAAGCCATCCCGACGGGTGTGGTGGTCCACACCGCCGACTCCTCCAGCTTCCGACTAGCCACTAAAATGCTGGAAGAGATAAAAACAGACTTCCACACCTTCGAGCTGCACGAGGACAAAACCACCAAGGCAGTTCTGAGGGGTATCCCGACACAAATCTCGGAGGAGGAGATTCTCCTTGAACTGCAGGACCTCGGTCTCCCGGCCATCTCCGTCTCCAGGATGAGGTCGGGACCCGACCGCACAAACGTCCCGATGGTCCTCGTGCAGCTTACCCACGGCGAAGAGGGAAAAAAAATCTTTAACATTACTCACATATTCCACCTACGCATCAGAGCAGAATTCCTCGACCATAAATCAGCCCCTACCCAATGCCACCGATGTCAATCATTCGGCCACTCCGCCAAAGGCTGCCATCTCCCCCCCCGCTGCGTCAAATGCGCGGGGGCCCACTTCACCGCCACCTGCCTGAAGCAGAGAACTGACGGCCCGGCCACCTGTGCGAACTGCGCCGGCCCACACCCGGCCAACTATAAAGAATGCCCCAATCGCCCTGCACCCTCCACAGCCATGCCCCGTCGAACTGAGGTACCTCCCCAAATCACTTTCACCTCCCGCCCAGTCCAACCATCCACCTCCTATGCTCAGGCATTAAACCCCCCCCACCAAATCCCCCATCCCCCCCCCACCCCCTCTCCCCTTCCCCCCTCCAACCTCCCCCCCTCACCCTCAACCTCCCCCCCCACCCCCCAGCCCTCAGCTACCCCCTTTAGTCTCTCAGACATATTCAAAAGTAACTTCTTTACAAAGATCGGCGAACTCATCGCTGATCTACTCCCAAAATTTCAATCTGCCACCTCGCCGGCAGACTACCTCTCGATTCTCTTTGTAGCAGCCCCTCAAATCATTGCCCTCTTTACTAATTAAATGGCTAATTCTACCAAGCCCTCCGCGCTACGTTTGGCATTCTGGAATGCCAATGGTCTTGACAAAAACATGCAAGAATTACGAATTTTCACCAACACACATAATTTAGACATAATACTCATAAATGAAACACACCTAAATCCATCACACACACCAAAAATCGCTAACTACACACTGTACCGAAACGACCGATTACACTCGCGAGGCGGTGGCACAGCCGTCTTCGTGAAAACTAAAATCGCCCACAAACACAACATCACGCCCCCCCTGACTACCATTGAAAGTACCTCTATCACTGTATTTACAAAACATTCAGGTCCATTGAGAATTAATTCAATTTACAACCCACCTGTTCAGACTTTACAAAAGTCGGATCTTGAATTACTTCTCGATGGACAAACGCCTACTATTCTAGCGGGGGATTTTAACTCAAAACACCCCGCTTGGAATAGTAGGCTCACCAACAAAAACGGACGTATCCTACATGACTTTGCAAACTCTCACCCCGACATAAACATTGCAGGACCCATAGAGCCAACATTTTTCTCTAGCATCGGACACAGACCTGACGTACTCGACATTGCACTTTTTCACAAATCATCCTGGGCATACAGTATCGAAACCATCTGTGACCTTTCCTCCGACCATAACCCCGTGTTGCTAACTCTCAACGATTTCTCCTACCCCCCCCCTGCAAAAATTAACAAAAAAACTGATTGGACATATTTTTCGCACAGAGTCGGGGAAAAAATATCCATAAATCCCCACATTAAAAATCCCTCAGATTTAGATACAGCGGTTGACGAATTCGCGAAGACAATAATGTCCGCAATTGACGAGGCCTCAAAACCTCTCCCCCCACCCCCCCAAATAAATTTCAAGGAAAACCTCCCAAATTCAGTAAAAGACCTAATTAAAACAAAAAATATCTTACGCCGCCACTGGCAAAAATATCAAAATCCCACCTTGAAAACTTCTATAAACCGTATCCAAGCCCTCATCAGAAAAAAACTTCAAGAGCACGTTAATTTCACCTGGAATTTGAAAATTCAAGAGATAAATCCACAGGACGGCTCTCTGTGGAAATTATCCAAAACTCTAAAAGCCACCCCCACCCCTAACCACCCCATTCACGCCGAAAACGGCCTCGTCTTCGACGATCAGGACAAAGCGGAGGCGTTCGCTGACAGTCTTGAAAATCAATTCAGTCCCAGCTTCAAACACGCCGATCTAGATCACATTGCAAATGTCAACCGCAAAATCAATAATGTTTTAAATAATCTCCCCAATACAAACATACATTTCACTACCCCAGCCGAGGTTATCCGCGCTATAAAAAGCCGGAAAAATAAAAAAGCCCCCGGCCCCGACGGCGTAACAAACTTCGCTCTTAAAGCTCTCCCCCAAAAAGGAATACTAGCATTAGTAAATCTCATCAACACAGCCCTCAGACTGCGCTATTTCCCGAAAAACTGGAAACACGCGCACGTCATTCTCATCCCAAAACCGGGAAAAGACCCCCTCTTCTGCGAAAATCACCGTCCAATCAGCCTTCTATCAAACATCGGTAAAATTTACGAACAGATCCTTTTGACACGGCTCCTCAAGCACATTGACGAGGTTTCAACATTACCTGAAGAGCAACACGGTTTTAGATCAAATCACTCCACCCTCCACCAACTTCTCAGAGTCTCCGAAATCATCATCGGTGGCTTCAATACCAAGCGATCAACTGGCGCCATTTTCCTGGACATAGCCAAAGCTTTCGATAAAGTATGGATAAACGGCCTACTTCTCAAACTCCACGAAACAGGCATCGATCCCCAACTACTCGGTGCCTTCAAATCATTTCTACGCCAACGTACTTTTCAAGTAAAATACGGTGGCGCTCTCTCAAAAAAACGTTTCATGACAGCTGGGGTCCCGCAAGGGTCTCTGCTTTCTCCAATCCTTTTCAATGTCTACACTCACGACATCCCCCTCTCTGAAAACTCAAATTCTCACAAAGCTCTGTACGCAGATGACACCACAGTTATGGTTAGATACTGTTCACCCAGGATGATTACGTACCGACTACAAAAAAACATTGACTTACTCCAAGATTGGTACGATAAATGGCGTATAGACGTGAATCCCTCAAAGAGCGTGGCCGTCTTTTTCTCTCGTAGAAAAGGCAGCCGCGCCCCGCGAGAGGAAATAACAATGTACGGCCAATCTATACCGTGGGAAAAATCGGCCAAATATCTTGGAGTTACACTTGACAGACGACTCACATGGAAAAAACACATAAATATTACACTACAAAAAGCAAAAAACACATCCAACGCCCTTTACCCGTTGCTACACTCAAACTCAAAAACTTCCATACAAAACAAACTACTCATCTACAAAACACAAATACGCCCCATCATGTCATACGCCTCACCCATTTGGGGCACAGCAAACACAAAAAGTCTCGCCACATTCCAGAATGTCACACTTAGAAGATTCACCAAAAGCCCTTGGTTCGTCCGTAATAGTATAATTAATTCAGGCACGAAAATCCCCCCATTTAAAACTCATGTGGTAGAATTAGCCAAAACATTCTATGCGAAACTTCCTATGCACTCAAATCCCAGCATAGCATGTCTCGGGCGCTCAAGTCCCGACGACGAACCCACCTATCCATTCCCAGTCTCTATAACCTTCCCCCCTTGATGAGTGGACTTAAATAAAAAATTAAAATTGCAACCAAATATACAAAAAATATAGTATACATTTACAAACAATCAACTTTAAAAACGATTTTCTAATTAAAAAAACAAACACAAAATTTACAAAAAAATATATGTAAAAAAATTCCTATAATCAAAAAAAAAAATTAATAAATAAAATACAAAAAATATAGTATTTTAGTCCTATAAGTTGCTATAGGCAGCCCACTCATCGGGTAGAAAAAAACCATCCCCCAGGTACTTTACACCCTCAGTTCACGAGACATGGAGAAAATATTCCCCGACACTCGTATTTTGCACAATAGGATACCAAATAAATTAGTTCATCTTTACCACCGAAACCAAGCGTTTTATTTATCTACAAGTGACTCCTGCCCAACATCTGCCTCACCCCGCCAAGTCCTCTGCTCCAAGATCTTCTGGTGTTACCTCTTCAAGACAAGCCGGCCCTCCTCTGGAAAACCGCCAACACCAGAAGCGAGCAGAGACAACAGCACACCCAGGGCCCAACATTCACCAAGCCTGGGTGCGGGAGGCAGATTTCATCATCAAATATTACTACTATCATCATCATCGGCCGTAAAGGAGCATCTCATCGGTTGAAGACACGGTTTGGACCCGGCGCCTAAATCTACAGTCTTGTGCGGACTCCCGTCCAGTACAAACCATTTGTTTCAAAGTATTTGAATAATTCATCATATTTCCTAGTTACTTTTCAAGTTCTATGAATGTTCTATTCAAGTTCTGTTATTATTTTAGGTCAGTGAAGTAACTGCCTCATAATTATGTAATAAAAAAAATCGAATAGAACTTTCACAGAACTTGTAAATTAACTTCAAAATTTGACGATTCTTCCAAATTCTGTGACACAAATTCTATTTTACATTATTGAATTAAAAAAATTTACATAAATAGTGGTTTAAAACAATGTCAAAGTAGTTAAATTAATTTTTGTAACTTCACACTACAAAGTGTGGACTTTCTACGAAAAAAATAACAACTTTTATTATGTTTAAATATCTTCTTTCATCTTTTTTTTAGCCCACGAATAAATATGGTTGACGTTTGCCACACGAGAACGGGACTGCCGGCCTCTGTGTTTTCATCTGCCACGGGTCTATTCAAAACCTAAATTCAATTCACAGAGGTTAAAATTTTCCAAATACACACGGGCCTTGATGAAAATGACTTCCCTCAGGTCCTCTCGTACGGAGTCAATTTAAAAACAATAACAACAAAATAATTAAACGAGTTTTTTTCAATGCGTGACGTTATCATTTGCGCTAAGTGTATTTTTTAATGGACTTTAACATTGCATTCAATAGATAATTATGTGAATTTGTTTACCTTTTCGATGCGGTAGCTCGTTTTGACAGGAAAGTATATTCGAACAGGCTCGCCGTGGACGGATGGTTTGCGTTCGCATTTTGGAAGCTGGAGTTATCGCTGTTACCGCCATTTTGACCGTTGTTGTTGATGTTATTGTTGGCGTTATTCCCGTTGACTAGAGCCGACTTGAGCGGCAAGAGTTCGACGTTCTGCAGACGATCGCGGATGCTGTCCATTTTCGACGGCGCTAAGACATTTCCCGGGCGACCGTCGCATCGTAAGCTGCGGCAGGCACTGGACTAGAAAACTGAACGGGAAAAAGCTAGACTGGGATAGAGGGACAGGGGGTAGGGAAACTGAATATCGCTCGCGAATCGTGATTTACCCTTAGGCGGGGTGGCAAGTGTTGGGAAAATCCCCGCGATTGGGGAAATTTTAAGCATTGTAAAGCCGAATGGAATAGATTCCACAGATCACATCTGATTAATTGAAACTGCGCCCTGCTAACCGGAAATTAGTGAAACTGTATCAATCTCAAAATTGGGTTATGTTGTGAAGTAGTGGAGAGGTGAAGAAGATGGAGTAGAGATATGTGGGGAGGTTCATAGCTATACAAATCTGCTCCCCAAACACGGCCTGGGCCATTTCAAACAAGGCTTCAATTCTGAATGGTGGTCTTTTCACCAGGGCGACAATTATAAATATGAAATAACACAATTTGATTACATCTATTTGCGCATGCCGGGATAAGAAAAAGAACCCGTGACTTCTGTATACCGACTACCTCTTGACCTACGACAAATCACAATATTTTTCAGTTTTAGTTGTTATACATTTACCTATTTTGAAATTAATTCAAATTCATATAACCATAATCGAATAATATGTTTTAAATATGGTTTTAAAAACAATACTGTATCGTCAAATTCATATAACCGTAATCGAATAATATGTTTTAAATGTGGTTTTAAATAACAATACTGTACCGTCAAATTCATATAACCATAATCGAATAATATGCTTTAAATATGGTTTTAAATAACAATACAGTATCGTCAAATTCATATAACAGTAATCGAGTAATATAATTTAAATATCGATTTAATTTCAATAAATTTAATACCATAAAACATTTTATCACAGCGACGTCACGAGCTGAAAATACGTGTTATTATTTAATATTTTCACATCCGAAGCATTATCCATCCATTAACAAACGGACTGCAATCTTTAGAGCACAGGCGTCAGGTAGGTATGCTGTCCTTGTTCTATCGGTATTACAATGGAAGATGCTCTGAGGAACTAGCGTCATTGATCCCTTCGGCGCCGGTGCGTAGTCGGGATACACGCCAAACGCGCGCCCAACATTTGTACATGGTTGACATTTGTCACATGAGAACGGGTCGCTTCTACGATTCGTTCTTAAGTTCAACAGCTCGGCTGTGGAACGAACTGCCGGCCTCTGTGTTTCCTCCCTCCTACAACATAGGACTCTTCAAGACCCATGTTCACTCCTTCCTCTCCACAAAAAGACCCTCCACACAGCATCCCCAAAGATGACATAGGCCCTGAGGGAAATTATTTTCTTCAGGGCCTCCTGTGTGGAGTTATTATTAAAAAAAAATCCATTAATATGATTTTTTCAAAACCAGTTGAAAATGCATGCAAAATCCTCAATCAGGCAAATATCGACATTGGTAGTTTAATGTCTTTGCCTTTTGTCTGTCAATATACTTTAATTAATTACACTGTATTATCTTCATTAGTCCGGACAGCCATGCATAGTCTCGAACAATTTTTAGCATATTATTGCAAGTTTACAAAATTTTTCGAGCTTTGCCATAATGTACAAAATTTATAAAATCTAAAAATATGAGATAAACGGTGAAATCTAGGCGGATTTATTGGCTTTAAATTGCAGTGAGCAATTTTATATGTTTAAATATTAATATTTTGAGGAATGGAATCATAAGTAAACCACTCAAATGGTATTAATTAAATTATATGGTAAATTTGTATATACAGGGTTTTCCATGAATAGACCGCTATTTCGGTAGATGTTACTTTTGAAGGCCCATTTCCACCTCGGTGGCTTCGTCAACAAGCAAAATTGTCGCAACTGGGGCTCGGAAAACCCAATAGTTATTGTTGGAAAGCCTCTCTATCCTCAAAGTGTGACTGTTTGGTGCGGTTTATGTTCCGGCGGAGTCATTGGACCTTACTTTTTTGAAAATGAGGCTGGAGCAACAGTTACGGTGAATGGATCGCTATCGAGAGATGATTAATGATTTTTTATGGCCCGAATTGGATGGTATTGATCTGGACAACGTTTACTTTCAACAAGACGGCGCTACGTGCCACACAAGCAACGAAACCATTGATCTTTTACGATTGAATATCAAAATAACACCTCTTATTGGAAAACCCTGTATTATGACACCATTCGGTCGAGTGGTTGTATTTCTACAACTGATTTGCTTATTTGCCGTCTCTCTCGTAAGTACAAGGGTTTGCAAGCCAGTGCAGGGTAATTAATTTTCGGAGTATGATATCCCCAGCGCGGGCGGCTAGGTACCTACGGCCCAGAAAGTAGCGGGAAAGTCGGGCAGCCCATTGCGCACGCGCCGTCTCATACAGCCTACAATAGCGCGGACTATTATTACACAGTAAATTCTATTTTTAAACGGTCTTATTCCAAGATTTTTATACAAAACAGTCAACAAAACGTAATGATATTATAATCCCAGCTTTATTCCATTCCTGTGCGTATACTACCCTAAAATATATACAGACAACAAACATAAATACTTTTTTCTTAATTTTTTTTTATATTTTGTGGGAACCAACAAATTAGAAGATGAGGAAATCATGATCAACACACATACAACAACCTACAGTCCGCCTCGGAACAGGAATACCTAGTGAGGAGAACTGAGAACAAAATACATCACTTTATATTTTTATTTTACTTTATATTGTATATTTTTTAATTTACATTATATGGCCGTTAAATTTTAAAAAAAATAATAATAAATAAAAATAGCGCAGGAATAAACAATAATATGCTGTATGATATTTTAAAACTTCATGTTCATTCTGTTGATACACGGTATCCTAATGGTTAGGCAAAATACACAGCACGATATGGCGCCTAATGATTACGCAAAATACCCTGCTAAATTAGCGCCAAATTGTTTAGCATATACAGCATAAATTTTCGCCAAATTACTAAGAAAAATATACAGCATGATTTGGCGCCAAATTTTTATGCAATACATACAGCATGAATTTGCGCCAAATTATTATGCAATACATACAGCATCAATTGGCGCCTAGTGGTTAGGCAAAATACACAACATTGCAACACAAAAATATTTTAAAGAAAATTAAATAATCTACGAACATCTCTATCTATCCAGCCACGTGCGTGTTTTTTGTTTTTCTTATACAAATCTATAGTTTTATTCCAAAATTGATGAAGTTTTGCGCAATTGATCTGGATAAGAAAAACCACTCTCATCCCCTTTTCCCACCCCTTAAAGCATAATTTTGTATACTTCTTGATGAAATTTGACGTTAAAAATAAAAGAAACAATACTGTCTACATCTGATTTCGAAAAATTGTGCCTAAAGCCCGAACAATGCCGCGAACTTCAGAAAGTAAACTATAGCAAATCTGCAAAAAGTTCAAGATAACGCCGCGAATTTCAACTAGTAAACTATAGCAAATCTGCAAAAAGTTCAAGATAACGCCGCGAATTTCAACTAGTAAACTATAGCAATTCTGCAAAAAGTTCAAGATAACGCCGCGAATTTCAACTAGTAAACTATAGCACTTCTGCAAAAAGTTCAAGATAACGCCGCGAATTTCAACTAGTACCCTATAGCAATTCTGCAAAAAGTTCAAGATAACGCCGCGAATTTCAACTAGTAAACTATAGCAATTCTGCAAAAAGTTCAACATAACGCCGCGAATTTCAACTAGTAAACTATAGCAATTATGCAAAAAGCTCAGGATAACCGATCTATGGAAACATAGTTATATAACACCTATCTTCAAGAAATGGGATAAAAACGAAGTAACTAATTATAGACCGATATGCATGCTACCAACAATTCCAAAACTCTTTGAGAAGCTTATCCTGGATAAAATAATTAGTTCATTTAAAGACAGTTTATGTACTGAACAGCATGGTTTTATAACCGGAAAATCAACACTAACTAACCACATTCTGTATCAAAATTTCATTCCCAATGCAATGGCGAAGAAGCTTCAAGTTGACTCAATTTACACTGACTTCAGCAAAGCGTTCGACAAGGTTTGTCACGCTATTCTCGTAGATAAACTGTTTAAAGCTGGAGTTCGTGGAAATATGTTGCGTTGGTTTATAAGCTATCTTTCAAACAGAAAACTTAGTGTTAAACTAAATGGGGAATCATCGTATGATTTTTTTGCATCCAGTGGTGTACCGCAAGGTTCCCACATTGGACCTGTATTATTTATATTTTTTGTGAACGACATTTGTAATATTTTTAAAGGCATTGACGCACTTACGTTCGCAGATGATTTGAAACTTTTTAAAGCAATTCGAAGCCTAGACGACTGTTATATTCTTTCAGCAAATTTGTCAAAATTAGTTCAGTGGTGTAACGATAACAAGCTATACCTTAATGTTAATAAATGCACAATTATGAGATTTTTAAAAATAAAAAAATCCGATTTATTTTAATTACTCAATTAATAACATCATTCTCGAATCTATTTCACAAATAAATGACTTAGGTGTTACTTTCGACATCAAACTTAGCTTCATACCTCACATTGAAAATATTTCAAAGAAGGGTTTAAAAATGTTAGGTTTTGTACTAAGAGTGGCTTAAGATTTTACAAACATTAAAACTTCTTTACACATCACTAGTGAGGAGTCAGATTGAATATAATTCAACTGTATGGTCTCCCGACTATAGTGCGCATTCTCAAACAATAGAAAGAGTACAAAAAAAATCCTAAGCTTTTTAAATTATAAACTAAAAATACCGAAAGAACAAATAAACTACATTTATCTATTACGGTTATCTAATGTATTAACCTTGAGTGACAGAAGAACTTTTTTCGATGTAGTATTTCTATTTAAAATCTTGCATAATACAATTGACAGCCCTGAATTATTGGCGCTCATAAATTTGAATGTGCCAGCCAGAAACACAAGGTCAGTAATACCGTTTTATTGTGGTAATACTACGACCAGGGCGCAGTTCAATATACCACTACATAGAATTCAAAACATGGGAAATATGTATTCGCACATAGATGTATGGAATATGTTGCTGATACAATATAAACATGAAATAATCAAATCATTTATCCATGATACAAGTTCTCACTAAAGAAGTTCTTTAGTGAGAACTCATTTATCGACTACATCGGCAAATTTACTAAACATATCTCTACCTAAATCTTAGAAATTAAATGTATGATTCATATAAGTATTATAAGCCTTCATATTCTGTAGTATTATTTAGTTGTAAAAAAAATGTTTTTTCATCATTAAAATTAACGTATATAAAATATTAAAATACAAATCGGACAGTTCCGAACTCCTGCAACTAGCTAATTCCCCGGTACAGCGGTTTCGTACTATTTGAAACCAATACCGAACCAATACCGTAACAATAATGTTGTGATTCTCTGATCACGGTATTTTAAATTTTGGTTTTCATTTGTCACTGTACTTTAAATTAAAAATTTTATTGCATTTATTTTTAATTCATTTATTATGTATATTTCTTTCTCATGTTAAATTGTACTGTCTTTATGTATATATGTAAAAGCCCTCTGGGCGTAAAATGAAATAAATAAATAAATAACGCCGCCAATTTCAACTAGTAAACTATAGCGATTCTTCTTAAAGCCCGAACAACGCCGTGAACTTCTGCTAGTAAACTATAGCAGCAATTCATCAAACTTCATAGTTAACATTCGAGTTCTGTGAATGTTGTATATATAATATTCAAATACTATGAAAAAATTGGCACGTAATGTAATTATAACAGAACTTGAATATTAAATTTAAAATTTGATGAATTGTTCAAGTTCTGCGAAACAACTGGTACTAAGATTTGTAATACAGACCTTTTCACCAGTGGCGGCTCGTGACTTTTGTGTGTACTGGAGTGCTAATATGTCAAATAATGTCATTATTGATGTTGTAGCTGAAAAAGTTTTTTTTTTTTTCTAAAATTCGTTTTTTTGTATGAAAATTTTCAGGCCAAACTGAAATTTCCAGAAAATCTTTATACAAAACAAAAAAAATATATAAAATAAAAATTTGAAAAAAATAAAAGTTCGTTTTGGGCTAAACAACTTCTAAAATGTCGAATTTTTCAAACTTAGCGCTCTATCACACCCAAAAGTCATGAACCACCACTGCTTTTCACTGACTATATCTCGCGTCGAACATGTTGTAAGTCGGACCAGTAGCCGATCGTCCCACCTATCAGAGAGGCCATAGTCCCACCGGCTCCGCAAGTTAGGGCTCTTGGTTCGGTATTTCCAGTTTTTTATATTACTGGTTATTTTTTTTTTCTTCCATTGTGTTCCCTATCAGAAGTTAGCTATCATCAGGCCAATCTTCACACCGCAGACTGCAGCCTGGAACAACCCAGAGGAACTTATTCTCAATTAGGGAGGTATTAATTAACACCCAGAAACAAGTCATCTTAAGTTTCCCAATAAGGAATTCCAGTCAATTTTTATTTATTCCCACTCGGGTCGGTATGAGAACAACAATTCGCAATTTAAATATTTATTAAGATTTCCAAAAAATTGAATTCTTTTGAAATAATTTGAATACCCCAGTGGTAACCAGTGTAAGAGTCTACGCAGCGCAACTTTGCCCAAAATTGTCCACATTCTAATGCATTCATCCGACCAACCCAGGTGGTATTGATTTAAGATCTGTCGGCCAGTTAATATATAATCTTAATGTTAATAACAACCTACAAATTTTCCGACATGTCTAACCACAATACGAAACTCGGTTGGGTAATAACATCTCACAAAGATCTCATACAATAGGTGCAATAACTTGCAGAGTGATTGTGTCTATGTTCGCAGCAGTTTGTTTTCGATTGCGATCCAGAATTTTACTACTTTGCACATTCTGTGAACAGTCGTAAGCGTGGGTGCACACAATTCTTTTCCAATATTAGCATATCGCAGACGGCGTCCAAACTTTTACCAACGCATCGGAAGGAACGATTTGTTCAGTAGCATGTTCAATGGAAATGCGTATGTGTCATATTGTTGTCGATATTGTATCTTCAATTTAAAATCTACTCTTGTTCAACCAATGTTCCGGTTACAGCTTTCTTCGACACAAATTCAAACATGTCATTATATGAGCGATTAGTTCGCAGTGATGTTATGTCTAGGGAGAGGTGCCAGATCTGAGGGTTTTGAATTTTCAAGGGATAATGGGAGTATTTTTGGAAAAGGGTAAGAAATGTTAGGAATTTTGAGCAATAGTATATATTTTGTACAATGGTCATATCTCAATAAGAGAAAATTGTATCGCCAACACCGTTCACCCATACAACTGCAAATCGCATCTGCGTCTTGCCTTTGTTTCCACCAACACACCAAACACATAACTTTCATTGGATGCGCTGCTCTGATAGTCCACGCAGTTTGGAAGTAGCTCAGCGAGAGTCGTCATGCTTCTATGCCACATCTCCCTCTATCTACAGTGGCGATCTTTGGAGACGCTGTATGGAGGAACTTGCCGATCATCGCCAGCAATCCCATTGTTTATTATTTAATTTTTTTGCATTATACATACTTCTATTTAGCTTCAAATCGTTTGAAAATACAGGGTGGGGCAGAGGTAATGAGTCGGTTGATGGCAGCCTTCAGCATCAATACACTGATGTAGTTTATTTCTGAAGTTTTGGGCTGATTTTCTTGCAGCAACAAATTGCAAAAATTGCGAGTGATGAAAATAATTTTGGAGATCTGTGGTTCCAACAAGATGGGTCTATAGCACACATAGCTTGGATTTCTATGGCCAAATTGAGACAAATGTTCCTTGCTCGAATTTATAATTTTAAGATTTTTTAAGCATCCCAAAACTTCAGAAATAGACTACATCAGTGTATTGCTACTGAAGGCAGCCATCTTGCTGAAGTGGTATTTAAAACCTAATGAAAAAATTGAGATTATGTACAGATCGTAATAAAAAAAATTATGTCTCAAAGTTTATTAGTATTTTTTTATACCTCCTCAAAACCAGATCATTACTTCTGCCCCACCCTGTATATTGACTTGGAAATGTTTAAGAAAATAAAATGCTCGTAAAATTCATAAAAATAAATAATTTTATTAGATGGATAAGTTTTATTGTTAGTAAAAATCATATTATAGTATAGGCATTATAATTTTATTAGATGGATAAGTTTTATTGTTAGTAAAAATCATATTATAGTATAGGCATTTTCGCCAAAGTTTGTACATTGCGTTTTTGTCCTGTCCCAAGATTTAGATTGGCTTTTTCATAGTTACGTATTATAGAAATTTGGAAAATAATACATGTTTAACATGAGAATTTATTAATTTATTTAGTTACATTAATACAACTGAAAACCTGCAATTTTGTAAAATTAATTATTTAGATCAGTGTGTTTTTACCATAGAGATGGGATCGTAGAAACATTCAATGATCGTAGGAAATTTAGAAACATTCAATGATCATAGGGAATGATTTTAGATGTGTAAGATTATTTCGTGGTTTCTTAAATAGCTTACATAGTATATTTTTGGAAAATATAATAGTTTTACATAAATTTCGATCAACGTTGAATCATCACGTCAATTGAAAATCACATTTAATATTTCTGGTCCAGAATCCGTTAGTTCCGTTCTGTGACCATATTTAGTATTCTGGGCATTTACACATTAGTATTTTGGGCAACGAGAAGTACATATTATGGTGTACAAACTTTGGCGAAAACACCCTTATACATAATTGATAAACATTACCAACAAATTTTATAAAATGTCCAGACTCTCAAAGACCACCTACCCCTAATCGTATTCTGCAACGTCCCTTGTCAGAAGTTATTACTCCCACAAAGTTCCAGAGATTATTTGATATATCGTCGACGGCAATCCATCACAGCATAAGTAGTTCCGCAATGCCATTTGACGTAGTTTTACAATGTAAATAGGATCACCGAGAATCTCACAGTGCCTTTCGTTTGGGTAAAATCATCGCGTGTTTTTTGTCTACGCGGTAATGGATTGCCGTCGACGTTATGTCATGTCATTGTTGTGATATTCCGATTGTGCCCATCACTGCCTCCATAGACAACACAAATCAATTGTAGACAATTATACGCATCAGTCATTCTCTTCCTCACTGAGATCGTTGAGACAGAGTAATTTGTGTTTGTTGGAACGTGCTTTTGAAGATCTCTGCGACTTGAGGATGCCGGAAGTGGTGTTGGTCTTAGTGAGGGGAAGGTCACAATCGTTTTCGTCAAAGTAAGCCTGGAAGTTCTGGAGGGCCTCTTCCACTGTGGAGGCGTGTGTATCCAGTTGACAGTTGGTGTTGTCAGTGCCCTCTTCCGTACCTACAAGTTAAAGAAATCCGGTTGATTTACGTTCCCGTACCTAAGATGGCAACCGACGTTACCTAGCTTATTAACCTTTGGAGACATACGAGCAGTACGCTTGGGATAGGTATGTGTGTGGGAGGAAATGTGGACACGTCTGCTACGAAGCTAGTGCGTGCGTGCGTAAAACTGGTCTGTGACAAGCAGGCAGTACAGGGTATAAGACAAATGTTGAGGCGAGGGGAGCGTGACGTAGCCGCTACAAACCCTTTGAATGCCAAGAATTCGCCAGTGGTGCCAAAAGTCAAGTGCCACAATACAGTATATATATTGGAGTATACTCCTATCGACATTATTCTGAATAAATAACGTTTGAATTATTTGTACAGCACCGTTTTCGTGAGAAAATCACCTCAAAGGCGCATAACAATTTAATATGTATATGCATTTGATCTATTCCCATCACTTGGACATATAACTTATTATACTCCAAAAATACAATATCACATTCCATCCACAGAGAAGCAAATATGTCCTGTCCTAAAATTTATCATACAGACCCAAATTTACTAAAAAAAGAAGCTAAATATATATATGTTTTTTTTTATGTGAATACCGCAGAAGAGTCCCAACTGCTCCCAACCATCTGGAGCCAGTGAGACTATGGCAACCCTAATTAGGGAATATTGTGAGGCTGAAGGTAGTGGGGTGAGGAAGGAGATGGGAAGAGGAAGATGCGGAAGTACCTTGCTATTCTGATCTGGTCACCAAACATGGCTTAAGCCATTTCAAGCAACGTTTCAATTCTGAATGGTGGTCTTACATCAGGGCGATACTGGGAGTATATTCCACTTTGGAATGTGTCATTTATAAGTTTGTCTTTTACATATTCAATAATATTATTATTCAATTTACCAAAAAACAGTTTATTTATAAAGAAGTTCTGCTGTGTAATTATTATCATTAAGCGTGACAGCTTTTTCGCCTTCTGAAGGCATTATCAAACAGTTTGATTCTTAATAATAATTACACAGCAGTTTATAAATAAACTGTTTTTTTGTAAATTATTGAAAACAAAAAGAAAAACTTAAAATTAAAATGGAGTTCTACAAATTAAACTTGATAACAATAAAAAAAATACATTTGTCTAATAAAATGTGTTTATATTCCATTATCAGTTATTTTAGTTACAAAACACGCAATGTGTGCCCCTTTTTAAAAAAATGTTTAAATTATGTTTGCATTGAAAAATTTTAAATTATGTTTATTTCTGATAACAAAATTTGTAAGCGTATTTCAATACCTGTCAGAAACAGTTTTTAGTTTTCGAATACGTTCAGAAATATTCCATTTATTTGGATTTTATTGCAAAGCAGGAATTCTCGGACCTTCCCACAGAATATGCCAGAAGCCTGGGGGATTTAAGAATATCGGAAGACCGAAATCCACTAAAAATACAGAGGGATATCAGGGAGGAGAGAGAGGGAGAGGTAGAGACACCCAGTGGACCGCCGCAGCCATAGTTGTTGGGAAACATAACTCCAGAGGCAATGCTAGGGGAGACTGGACCTGCCATGGACGGAGATTGCTGAAGTAGTGCTGGACACCTTGTCAAGGTCTGACCCGAATAGGACGAGGGAAAAATGATGAGAAAAATAGGTACCATCTTTAGGCCTAAGAAAGATCCTCTGCATCTGCAACACCTTACGGGTCTTGCAGAGATAGCGGAGGCTCTTCTCAGGCTGCACATCGAAGACAGGATCCGTCTCGGGGGTTTCCAGGTCTTCCTCCAGGAGCAGGTGGGTGCCCATGCAGTTCTTGTACTCTCCTGGAGATAGACAAATGTGTATTAGTACTGGGCGTTCCTCCAATATTTGGAGATCGGCAACTACAATTCTCTGACACTAATCTGCCAAACCAAAAATAAGGCAAATGTCCAATTAGAAAAGCGGCAGATTACAGTGCATACAAACAAAATATCCTAAAAGGTAAAACAGATATTTTCATAGGGAATGATGCGGTCTATCCCCACAAGGTATTTCCGAAATCTACTTGAATAGGAAAATGGTTAAAACTTTGTCGTCATCAAAATGAATAAATTCTTGAAACATTAAAGCGATTAATATTTTTGGAGGAATATAATACAAAAAATTATTTAGGATTTTTTCAAGCTCGAAATTAAAATAGTTCCTAATTTTGATGAACTGACATCCACTATTATAAACAAAGTGTTTTTAAAATAAGCCTAGATGTTCCTATTTTCTGTATATTTACCACAAATATAATATATTCTCACCTTGGAAGAAGTAATTGTTGAGCTGTATTACAGGTTTTTCGGAATCCATTCCGATTGCTTTTACAACTCGCAAATTTCCCGGTTTTAAAATATCCTGATCCAAGAGATTCTTAAAGTCGGCAAATACAAATATCTCCTCCTCCGAGTCCGAGTTATCTTTAGAGGTGTCCATTTAAATACAAGCTTATCCCTGTGCCGCCTTTGTACTTTACTATGCGTATTCACTATTAGGAACAGTAATACATTTCGCTCTAGGAAATTCGATTCAGCATGTTGTTGTTATTAATCACTTTTTGGTTATGTTTCATTTTTCATTAGAAATTTGACAGTTCTTTCATGCAGTGTTGCCAACTCGATATTCAAAATAAATCCAGACGTCACCCGAAAAGGAGCTAACCATGTAAAGCCTAATTTTTTTTTTAATAATCGTGGGGGGTGTGTCTAGAGAAATTTTGAGGAGAAACAAACCCCAATATTGAATTTGTGTTCCATTTTCGGGTAGCCAGATAAATTATTTTCGTTTCCTGGGGTATAAAAACAAGATTTCAACACAAAAATAATCGATTCTCAAAGAAATAATTCTTACATTTTCATTTTTCGTTGAGTATAAAATGATCAATTAATGTTTATTAATAACTTTGCCAAGTTATTATAAGTCAGAATGCCATTTTTTATACACATTAAATGCACGGGCATCGTAAATCCCAGCCTAAAATATGAATGAATTGTTCACATAGTCGCAGTTTCTTTGGTTGGTAAATATTATCAAATAAACATTTGACAATAATAAAATAATAAGTGCGTAATCCCAGTGGATATCAAATCATATTAGGTAGTACGTAACATAATGTACGACGGGAATAATACATCGAATTCTGACCAATGATGTGACTGCTTTGATCTGATTAATTCTGACCCAATGACATTGCTAGGCAGTGCAAATTCATATTTCATCGAGATTTATTTATATTTTCTTTTTCTTCAATGAATATATAAAAAAATATTTAAAAACACACTTTCCATTTGAACTAAATTTAACAATAGAATTCGTCAATAATTGGCTTCTTCATTTAGAAGGGTCAAAAGTAAATAAATAGGTACATAATATTTTTTTAATCACACTTCCCAATACTTCAGTAGAAAAATGGCCGATTCGAAGATAAACAAAATATTATACGTTGAGATTTAGGTAGGGAAACATGCAAACGGAAATAAATTACTGCTACCGGGCAATACGCCCACTCATAACAAAATATCATGTATAATAATAAATAAAATTAATTATAATATTTAAATTCGAATCTCAACGAATTGGACTTCGGGTGTATGGGACATTTTATATTTATGGCTTGCAATATTGCACAAACCGCATATTACGAAGCGCACATAATACGTGTCTATGGTGTTCTCGAAGTATTTTTTGTTTCTGAAATTTATGTCAAATTTGTACAGGTGTGTAGAGCGTGTTAAAACTATTGCGCAAAAGTTAATAATAAATCCCCAGCTTTTGCAGTAAGTTGACTTAATAAAAAACATGTCTGACTGGGAAGTAGCAGCGTTGAAGAGGCGCCTGCCAAATAAGACCAACGTAAATTCCGATGCAGCTATAAATGCCGCACGTCGGCAGGGGGTCGCCGTCGAAACACAGCAGAAATACGGAGGAGGAACCAACAAGCAGCATGTCGTAACGAAAAACACAGCCAAGCTAGACAGGGAAACGGAAGAGTTGAAGCATGATAAAGTTCCCATCGATCTTGGCAAGCTAATCATGCAGGGAAGACAAGCCAAAGGCATGAGCCAGAAGGACTTGGCGACCAAGATATGTGAGAAGCCCCAAATCGTCAACGACTACGAAGCCGGCCGGGGTATTCCAAACAACATCGTCATTGGAAAGATTGAGAGAACCCTCGGCATAAAATTACGTGGAAAGGATCGCGGCCAAGCGCTGCAGCCTCCCGGAGCCAAGAAATGAGACTTTGGGGGGCGCGCATAATATATTTTTATTTACGTTTTTAAATTCAAAATGCATAATGAATTGACTCTTTGTCTAGGTTTTGTTGAAAGTTTATTTGTAAAAATTATGGTCGTAATTATAAAAAGTAAATAAAGGTGATGTTTTTCATTATTTCTCTTTTTCTCGATCGTTCTGCTTGTGTTGCCCGTCTAATAAAATCTATATAGAACTCAGATTAGTCACTTTCCTGAAAGTGTTCAATATTCAAATATTGAGCAGGGATTTGTTTTTTTACCGCCTTGCTGATAAATATTTTTTATCTATTTTCCAGGTCACGTTTGGTAAATATTATTACGCTCCTTCGCTGATAACGTAGATTATTGTTTATTTATAAATATTTTCCACAAAAATCACTGGTTGTTACAAGATAAGTATTTATTGCACTACATAAATTAAATTCGAAATGGTATTTCAAATAAATTGTTTACCTTTGAGGAATAACATTTTTTGCAAACTGTGTGTTAGATCTTGTAACATACAGATTATGAAGCAGTAAAATCCATAAGGATTTTACTGCTTCATAATAACACATATAATGTATGTGTTGTTGCTTGTTTTGTGAACTTGTAAGGTCCGGATAGTAACAATAACATGTATAATTAAAAACCTAGGTGTTGTGACTCATAACCCTTTTTGTCCCCTTTTCCTTTTTAATGTTGAGGATGATAATGTTGTCCCACCTTTTTTTTACATTAACATGAGCAATGCATCCCATAATGCATCCATTATACCAACGTTTGGTAGCAATCACGTATACACAGTAGAGATGGGCGAAGCGGCTCAGTTGAGGGAGCCGGTTCACTAGTTCCCGTTCACTTGAAAGATCCGCTTCAGTGGACCGGCTCGATTGAGCGGGTCACCGGCAGTGTTGCCAACGGATCTTGGCCTAATGTCGCCGTTTTTCAAACATTTAGTAGCCTTTCAGTTGCAGTAATTCTGCCCACATATTCCCCACAAATATTCTACGTGAGCTTGATTCCCCCTTTTATTATCCGATTCTCGTTCTGAGTAGCCTAAATGGCGATAAATCGCCTTCGTTGGCAACACTGGTCACCGGCTCACCGTTCGCGAACGAGTGAAGCGGCTCACCGGCTCACCGTTCGCGAACGAGTGAACCGGCTCACCGGGTGAGTCACTACTGATCTGATCCGCGAACGAGTGAGCGGCTGATTTGGAAACCGGATCTTACGGATCCGCGTAAAGATCTGGTTCACTGAGCCGACTCGTTCGCGATCGACTCACTTCTAATACACAGGAGAACATATACGCATTTCTCTGAAATTGGATGACATTACAGCAGTTAATGTGCGAAATAATATTATATATAGTTATTAGTGCGTTCCCTGGGGAGGAAGATTCAATCCTAAGTCAAAACAAACTTTTTTATGTTTTAAAAGTTAGTAAGAGCCAGTTCAATCCTCAGTCAAACCAAAAATATATATTATATATTTTTTAATACATCTATTAATAAAACACATTCACCAAAAAACTTTGCTTCACACGGGTTGATTTTTTAAAACATTTTCATTGACAGTCTTCATGAAAACTAGAAATAAGCGGTGAGTTGTTTATTTTTGCCCAAGCGTCTACCGCGCTTCACGGGTAATTTGAAATACACAGTATGTCATCAGTAGATAGAGCATAATCAATATGATAACATATAATGCATGGTTTTTTTTAAATATATTAAACCAAAATTGTGCCATTTTTCCCCATTACAGTAACTCTAAGACAGTGCCAAAAAATCTAATTACCTCCAGTAATAATTTTTTTTTGCAATTTATAGTTTAGCTAAATGCTTACAAATGTATTTAGTGCTAGATACTAATTTACCTAACCGACATAATGACACGGCGGCGTGGCTAATGAGCTAAGCTGCGAAATTGGTAAATATTTTTAAAGATTTGTGGAGATTGAGCTAAATTGAATGCACACAGATTTTTAAAAACTGAAACAGTATGAATGAAGTTAATAAAATTACAATGTGGTAGATAGTTGAAAGAGATATTAAGTTGGAAGCGAAGTTAATTTGAAACTGAATACTGAATCTATACTATTGTGACCTATTTTAAAAACCCTGGACATGGTGGATTGAAAGTTTAATATCCCAACTGGCTCCGGGCAACTGGGACTCACATAATTAAAAAAGTTTTATATTAAATTTATAATAATAACAGGCAAATCATAAGAGAGCGCACGTTTGAATATATTTGTGCACACTGATAGGAACTAATTTAGACCAACCGCCCGCAGTTGTTTTATTTTTAATATTATATAACCTGCATGATCAATAAAATAATGAATTGATTTTGCGATAATAATGTTTATTACGTCTTTATCACCAACTATAGACTAGTTTTAACATTTTGATGTTGACTGGTATTCGCGTGTTACCGTGATTTCTGTGAATATTTGACTCAGTGCAGAGTACAGCTGTTCGGGATTTGATTTCTGTTCTGTGGAGTACGTTCGTGCTGTCAAAATAATTTGTGTATTTAGTAAATTGACTTTTTGGGCAAATATTTAAAATGATAAAATTATTTTCACTGAAGCAACAGAGAAAAGATGAAGAAGGCACTTCTAGACCCGGCGGAAACCAAAAGAAAGCTTCAGCAGCTCAATTGAGAATCACAAAAGGTCGTGACGGTTGACACAATGTTTGACAATATTATTAGTATTTTACTTTTAAACTGCTTTGTTTTCCATTTACCATTATGTATCTCGCTTTATTTGCTGCCCAATTATCTCATAAGTTGTTTTAGTGAGACTTTACCATATTTCTTAGACTTTGTGACTCGTACAATGTATTTGTAATTTTCACTTTCACGATGACAAATCAGCTTACTTTTATGATGTCAATATTTCCTTTGTGTTATGAATAACTGTATTTTGGTTGGTTTTAAATAGTTCTTGTTCAAAAGATTACCTTTATTTTATTTCGTTTCACTCAATTCACAAAAATAAAATTAAAATGTATGTCACGAAGACACTTGATTTTTTTTTACTGTGAAAAATGTCACAAACAATGTTGTCTCACTTAAAACTTTATAAAGAATTACTGAAAGCGCAAGTTCACATACATATGTATAATATTAACAATCTATAAACGGTAATTATTTATCTAACCGCCGCACTTTTAGGTACATATTATGTATATTACACTCTGTTTCAACAATTACTACAAGAAACAACTATTCCATGCACAAAATATGTTTTTAAGTTGGGTCAATTATGCAATTTATGCGTACTGACATTGAAACGAAACTTTCACAAACGTTAATCTATACTAAAAAAATCCAAAATGGCAGCAAAGGGATCATTTTAGAAGTGAAATTTTGAACTTTGAATAAAAATGCTTCTTTTACCGTCTCTCCTGATGTAATTGGTTGTTTCTTGTTGTAATTAAGTTTATATTTTCCAAAATTTGTGCTTGTTACTTTTACTTAGGTACTTGCTTCCATTTCCTATATATTTGCAAGGAATCAATTATTTATTTATTTTATTTATTTATTGAGCGGAGACGGTTTACATATAGTTCCCGTAAGCACTTAGGTCATAGTCTCATTGTGCTATCTCCGATTTTACCTCATTCCTTTAACAGTCACCTGCTCCCTTTTATAAAGTTCACCAGGGTTGTCATTGGATATGTGGCTATATCTTCTGGTTCCACAATGTGTCTTCCCAGAATCATCTCTCCTCTCCAACCCCCATTGGTTCCCTGAAGGCCCCACAAGGGAAGAAAGCCTCATCTCTCCACTCCCCTTTGGTTCCCTGAAGGCCCCACAAGGGAAGAGTTCACGGAGGTGGCCTCATCTCTCCTCTCCACTCCTCCCTGGTTCCCTAAAGGTCCCATGAGGGAAGAGGGTCTCATCTCTCTTCTCCACTCCTCCCTGGTTCCCCAAAGGCCCCACGGCAAAAGAGTCCACTCCCCCTTGGTTCCCCATGAAATGAATAGTTTGTTCTGTTTACAGATCTAAATGAACTGAACCTCCCCAAGACTTGCAATACGGAATTCCCCGACGCGGACGACCTGTTAAACTTCAAACTGATCATTTGTCCTGATGAAGGTTTCTACAGGGGGGGCAGATTCGTCTTTAGCTTCAAAGTAAGTGGAAATCTTATGTTGATTTTTGTTCACGAAATTTGAATTTGACAACAACTTTATATCTGAGTCGAGCGTCACCGGCATCCGGAACTTCGGTGTCTGCAGCTCTCCAAGCAGCGCAGGACCCTTGGAGTGGAGCCTTATCAACCAGGGAAATCGTAGTGGGGGTCACGATACTCTGCAATGAGGAAATGACTAAAAGAGTTGGGTAGTTGCAAAATGGAAAATTTTGTTGACTCCAAAACCGTTGTGAAAAACTGTTTGGAACCCCTTCAACATAAAAAAAATATACCTACATTTTATGCATGTTTGGGACTGTCAGGTGACTTTGGTGGGAAATTTAAATCGAGAATTACACACAACGTCGTTTAGCAGCAATATAGTAATGTTTGTCTCACTTTATAGGTTTTAAACAAAGCCAAGTACTCAATATAAGTTTTATTGTAAGGTAAAATTCATTCATTTTAATATTTAGCAAAAAAAAGGAATACTATATTTACGTTCAATGTTTTCAAAATGGTTTTTGCGACTCTAGAAATCAGCCGAAAATTTGAAAAAAACTCCACTCCTCATCGATTAACCCGTGCGGTATTGCCTATAAATCGGCACTACACTTTTGAGTGCCGCTTTCCGATATATAGGCTAGGCCATAGAAAACTTCTTCACTGCACGGGGAATATGTGTCCTTGTCACCTTCTCATTCAACATTGACAGCAACTTTTTTTATGCTGAAAATTAAATAAAGAAATAATAAAAATCATTAATTTCATTATTTTTCTCATTGGATTCTCATTGAATTATGTAAAAACAAAAAAAATGCACGTATCGAGTTAATGCAGGAATGAAAACTTTTAGAGAAAGTTTGGGTTTATAAAATATTCTCAGTTTCTAATAAAAACGATGACTTGATAATTTCATGAAAGATTGAAGTCTAAAAATCATATTATAAAATATGTGGGATCTAAGATAAAGTGTGTGGGCGAGATATTATGAATAAATTGTAATCTGATCCATTTACCTGTGGCATTGGTGAGTCATGTTTATCAGCCTACGCAGATCAGATCTAGATACATGGCTTTGTCTTTCACTATGGTGTCTTCTGTATTCTATATCCCAACTGTAATTTTATAGTCAGTTGGTGATACTTGTTACACTTGTGGAAAATATCTGTATTTCCTCCGAGTTGATTTTTTGCAGCTTTGTCTGGGGCGGCCAGCTGTACTTCTGACCTTTAGAATTGCTGTCAGTGTTATTTATAGAAGTCGCTCAAACGCATTACAGTACCCTCTCACTCTTCCGCCACCCCAAAAACTGGGAAAGTGTCCAATTAGTGAAAGCGGTGGATTACGGCCCGTTCACACATGTCTCCGTTTTACTGTTCCGTTTTATTGTGTACGTTTTTTTTTCGTCGATGGCGTATGTAGTTGTATGAGCGACTTCACACATGGCACAGTATTCTGTATACAGTAAAAAATATCGTTCCGTAAAAAAATTACATTCCGTTTTGTCATCGAATACTGGACGACGGAACAGTAAAAATATACGGATACGTCGAATTTTAACAGATAGATACTGTGTGCGCTATATCGCTAGTTTTTCTTCTGGGCAGATACTTTTCCTCCAACGAGTATCTTGCTTTTTTAAATCCTTTTCCAATAGTTTAAAAAGTTCGTCAAAAGTAGATATTGACATACGAAAGTAATTGAAAAATTTCAATTCATCACCTCGTAACTGACTCATAAGTAAACTATAAGCACCCTCTCTAGATCTTTGGGCCATAAGTGGATGCTGCCAATAATGTCGAATCTTCCTTCTCCGACGATAGTACCAATACAACACGACAGCGTCTATCCTTGTAGAATAGCGGCGGTATACTGTTCACACATCGCATCCAGTAATGACGGATCCGTTGAACGTTATACGGTGCCTATGTGTGAACAGAGCATAAATTTATGACGTATCCGTTAAAAACGTACCAGTAAAACGGACTCCCATGTGTGATCGGGCCCTTATAGTGCGTACTTACAAAATATACTAAAAATTAAAACAGGTATTTCGTAAAAACAATTAACACGACAATCGATCTTTCGTAACATTTCCATTCTTTGGTTTAAAGATAAGGTGACAGCTTTAAGCTTGTGAGAAGATTCCATTTTGTAAACTTATTGAACAGTTGCTAGAATACACGGAGGACTTACCGAAATGTGCTGAAACAAGAATTAATTTATTTATTTATTTTATTTTAAATGCACATTTACAGTTATCATAACCAATAATAAACATACATTTTATTTTAATTTATTAAGTAATAATAGCGTTTTTGAACTGGTGAATATTAAGTTGGAAAATATCTATATCAGGGGACAGGTAATTTAGTAACATAATCATTTTTCCGAGCGGCATTACTAATGGTAAGTTGGTTCTGCATTTTGGAACGACAAAGGTTCTGTGCCTGCGCGCTCTTGTATAATTGTCGGGGACATAAAACTCAAATTTTTCTATAATATCGGGAATACAGACGTTACCATTTAGAAGTTTATATGCTGTTATCAGCAAAGCAGTTTTCCTTCTATCGGTGAGGCTATTAATACCCAGCATGCCGGACAAAAAGGCTGATGGATATAACCAGGGATAATATCCGAAGTCTCTAAGATATAAATATCTCAGAAACTTCTTTTGTACTTTCTCTATCATTTGAGAGTAAGTTAAATCCATTGGTCCCCATATTACGGAACCACTTTCCAAAATGCTACGTACTAAACTATAGTATAGCACACGAATCGCGGCCGAGCTGCAAAAATGTCTGGAGTTGCTTAGCACAAATCCTAGCATTCTTAAAGCTTTGTTGCATATCGTTTCTATGTGGACGTGAAATGTTAAGTGCGTATCAAATGCGATTCCCAAATCTCTTGAAATAACAATGTGCTGAAGAGATGAATAAGACATTTTGTAGTTATAGTAAATCGTTTTGTTTGCCTTGGTGTAGCACATAATGGAGCATTTCTTAATATTAAACCCTAATTTATTGGTATGACTCCATTCGACGATAGAATTTATATCACTTTGTAGCTGCAAGCAATTTTCCAAAGATTTTATTAAAAGGAATAGTTTCATGTCATCCGCGAATAAGAGAAACTTGGAAAATTTTATGCAATGGTAAATGTCATTGATAAATAGCGAGAAAAGTAAGGGTCCAAGATTCGACCCCTGTGGAACTCCAGAGTTTGTGATGAAGTTGGAAGAGTGGAAAATACCATAAGTTACGTATTGTTGTCTATTTGAGAAATAACTTACAAATAGACATAGAAGTTTCGCTGAAAATCCAAATTGGTCGAGTTTATTTAGGAGAATAAGCGGATCTACTGAGTCAAAGGCTTTTGCGAAGTCATTGTATGATACATCTACTTGATTGTTACTATCAAGAGTTTGAGATCTGTACTCCGTAAAAACCATTAGATTAGACACAGTAGATCTGCCAGACCTAAAACCGTGTTGCTGGTCAATTATAAAGGGTTCAACTTGGGTATAAATGCATTTATGAATTATTAGTTCAAACAACTTGGCTGGAGAGGATAGGATCGCCACTGGTCTATAATTAGAGACTGAAGCCTTATCACCAGTTTTATGTAACGGTGTAACTTTAGAGATTTTCCACAGGTCTGGGAATATTCCGGAGTTAAGTGAGAGATTATAAATATACGCGAGAGGTGTTAATAAGGGCTCAAAGCATCCCTTTAACACGAATGACGGAATAAGATCCGGTCCAAAAGAAGTTTTGGATTTTAATTTTTTAACAGCAGCGGTGATGTCAGTGTTTGTAATATTTTGAATATCAACATTCTGTGCTTTTGTTGGCGTATTTTTTCCAGGTATAAAAGATTTCAAGTCCGCAGCTTCCTTACTATAAGTTGATTTAAAATAGTCTGCAAATGCTTCTGGAATATCTGCTCCTGAGAAAGACTGATTATTCCAAGTAACATGGTCAACAAACCCGCCATCACTTCTTCTGGACGAGATATACTTCCAGAAAGATTTGGGATCGCATTTGATATTTTTTTCAATAGAATTAATATATTGCACATGTGCTAATCGAATACTGCGTTTTATTTTTGTTCTAAGTAGACAAAACATTTCCCGGTCACTCACCATTCCAGTTTTCTTCCATTTTTTGTAATGTTTGAATTTGAGTTTTATGTCGCTAACAATCTCACTATAAAACCATTTAGGATATTTTCTACCATTCCTCGGAGTGCGCTTAATTTTGAAACACATATCAAAATATTTATAAATTATGGAATAGAAAAAGTGTGTCGCTAAATTAACATCATTTATGTCCTTCAAAGGTTGCCAGTCATGAGATTGTAAATGGCAATAAAGAGCTTTAAAATCGCCATGTTCGAAGTTCCATCCTCGCCTAACACTATTATCAATATTATTCCACAAGTTTCGTGTTTGACAATTGGTTGTGTTTTTGTTCGGCGAAATCTCTATACACAACGATGGATGATAAGCGTCTTCTTTAACTAGTGAGTATAAGGATTTATATACTTTTAAATCAATGTTGCTGATAACAATGTCCAGCGTGCTTCCCTTCACATTTGTAATAGAGTTGCTTTGTTCCATTTGGAAAAGATTCATAAAATATATGAGATCCATTTCGGTGCCTTTGTTACTAGATTTTAGATTGAAGTCGCCTATTATAATAATCTTTTTATTGATTAAAAAATTAAAATTCTCAGTAACCTTATCAAAAAAATCGGTATATGTTTTATTTGGCGATGCTGGTGGAATGTACACAACACATATGTAAATAACACCAAAATCATTTAGGCATGTCTTTATCCACATATTCTCGTCTTTACTTTCCAGATAGGTAAGTCTCTGGGTTTGAGTTGCACGGTCACGTCTCGCGGCTAGCAGTACTCCTCCTCCCCTTGAATGTCCCGAGGTTCTGTCCTTTCTGAACACGTCATACCGTTGATCGAAGAGTTGACTATTGTAAATGCTGTCGTTAAGCCATGTCTCTGATAGTAATATAAGATCGTTGTTCTGTATTATTACACTTTGTAGGAAATCATCGGTTTTGGATCTTAATCCCCGTACATTTTGGTAAAAAATTGTGCAAGGGAGAGAATTCACTTTTAGGGGGTTCTCTAGTCATTTCGCGGCGGCATTTTCATTCACTTTGGTCCGGTTTTGATTATCATCAATAGGATTTTGTTTTGGTTTTAAGTACCGATAATGTCTTACCGGTACTCCTCGAGGCCATAAATCTTCCCGTAAAAGTTTTTCGTATAGATCCTCCGTTACACCTATACGGAAAGCTGCGTATTCTTGAGAATGTGCGATGAATTTTTCTATTTCACTTTTTGTTATTTCGTTTTTCTCCAGATGTGCCCGGATCTCTTCTACTGTTGTGTCCTTATGTAATCTAGACACGATAATATTCTTTATTCTTGGATATGATTTTATACTCGAAGACTTATCGGAGTTACCGATAGTAAAATTCTTCACTGTGCGTTGTCTGCGTTTAATTTTTATCCAATCTTCCGTATTAGGAGCGGTTTTTGATTCCGGCTCGGAAATTGGAACGTGTGGTTCCGTGGCGTGCGTTTTGGGGATCGCGCCGCTAAAAGATGCGGTTTCAAATTGACCGGCGTCATTTTTTGCTTTGGTGGCCGCTCTAGTTCTCATCCTTTCCTTGGTTTGCGTTACTGCTGACAGGGTAGCGGGCGCGGTGTGCGGTGCAGCGGGGGCCGCTACGTCAGCCCAGCGCTGAGTCGCGGGATTTGTAGGTAGTGCATTTTTGTTGTCACTTTTGCTTGTTACCTGCCGATTTAATGTCGCTTCCACGGCCTTTACACGGTCCAACAACTCGTTAATCGTCCTACTTTGTTCGAGAATGATGCTCTTCAGCTCTAGGAGCACGACGTCACTCATTATTCGATCCAGCAGTGAACAAAATTCGCGAAAAAAAAATTTTTTTAATGACAGCGCGACAGTAAGACGTGCGTACCGTATCAGTGATAACGTTGAACTCTGTTAGTTAGTAGTTACTGTTAATAGTTATTAACCCTGGTGACTGGTATGTAAGAGTGAGATAATCCGACCCGTTGTTGTACTTGGCTTGGTGCTTGAGTCATGGCACGCGGCGGACTGCTGAATTTGACATACAAATACCGGTGAATTACAAAAATTGATTTTATGCTTTTAACTTGTAAAAATGACAGCGGATTACGGTAGTTGTCAGATAATCAAGCGACGGATGTGTGTTCGGTAAGTTAATCCATGATGAAAAAAGGTTGGGTACAGTCAAATGTTCGATACTTTACTTTAGAAGTTGTACTTGATTAAACTCCTATCCACTGCTAGGGAAAGTTTGTATGAATGAAACAGAATCAACATTAGAAATAATAATGTATTTTATACTCCCCAAACGAACACAAAACAAATGCAAACACACTGCAGTTTCATTGGACCTCTTACTTTCAATCTTTTACCGAAAAGTATTCAAGTGATTACTAAACTTCCTCAATATTTAAAAGAGTTAAAATTATGGCTTTTCGATACAGCAGTTGAAACTTTTTTTATTTAATTTGTATCAATTTATGTTTCTCATAAAATATTCACCATATTTTACACTAAACACCTATAACTTCACTATACACTATTGTAAATACTTTTTATACAAACCGCTTAGACAAAATGTAATCTTGTTTTCGTTTTATATGCCCGTAGTTTGTTACAATTACAATAATATTATAACTTATATATATATATTACCCACGTACAGGCGCGCCTTAGTGGGTTCTCATTATTTGTATTGATTTATATAATATTACATGTAATTAATGTAAAAAAATGTAAAAAATAAAGGAAAAAAAAAAAAAATTAACTAATTTCTTTCATGTATTTAGAATGTGTTTTGATATGTAACTAAGATTATGTGTTTGTTTCCAGGTAGGGCCCAACTATCCACATGAGCCCCCCAAAGTAAAATGTGAAACGTCAGTGTACCACCCCAACATTGACCTGGAAGGGAATGTGTGCCTCAACATTCTCCGGGAAGACTGGAAGCCCGTGCTCACTGTCAACTCTGTTGTCTATGGACTGCAATATCTCTTCCTGGTGAGAATTTATATTAACTCTTGCAATTCTAGACTCCTTGTAATCTGGTGTTAGATCCAACTAACCAACTAACCATTACACGGATTCTCCGCTGGGAGGATAGGACTGCCAAACGACTCTGTCTTGGCACACTTGTTTCATTCGCATTCATACATTGTCTATATATACTCTTCTGTAATTCTGACCTTGACATGGAAAATGTGACCATACAACACACAAGACATCCAATTTGATTTAGCCCATCAGGGAAAGGGGAGAGAACCAAGTTGTCTCCCTTTCTGTAATTGTAATATCACCATTGAGTCTGAGAAAATAAAATCTGCTTACGAATAACTAATCCTTTTTACAATGTTATGCAAATTGCTGGCTGTGAAAAAACTTAACTATAAATCCCAAATCGGGTGGTTAAAAGTTCGGTCTTGTTTCCAAAATTGAATATTTTGTTACACTATTTAGTTAGACACTCTAACAAATGTGTTATAATTTACCCAACCACACTCATTTTTAGTGTCTCTACGCAACCCAATTTGAAGGCTGTTTAGTTCAAACCGTGCTGCAAACCGTTGCCTTCCTTTAGCCAACTTTGTATTTCTGCGCAGGTTCTGGTTATTTTAATGTGCGATGGTTAAGGTATGATTGATGTTGTAGTTATTCAAAGCATTGTCGCACCCTCCTGGTGCCAAAAATATGGTCACGTGGTTTGCCTCCAGCTCGTCAAAATGATACCCGGATTTTATGCTAGAGCACGTCTATCAATTTGGATGTGTATTTATTTATTTATAGAGCGGAGATGGTATACATATAGTTCCCATGAGCACTTAGGCCATAGGCCCATTGTGCTATCTTCCATTTTACCTCATTCCTTTAACAGTCACCCAGTACCTTTTATAAAGTTCACCAGGGTTGTCATTGGATATGTGGTCATGTCTTCTTGTTCCAAAATGTGTCTTCCCAGGTCTCATCTCTCCTCTCCAACCCCCCTTGGTTCCCTGAAGGCCCCACAAGGGAAGAGAGCCTCATCTCTCCTCTCCACTCCCCTTTGGTTCCGTGAAGGCCCCACAAGGGAAGAGTTCACGGAGGTGGCCTCATCTTTCCTCTCCACTCCTCCTTGGTTCCCTAAAGGTCCCACAAGGGAAGAGGGCCTCATCTTTCCTCTCCATTCCTTGGTTCCCTGAAGGCCCCACGAGGGAAGAGGCCTCCGTCTCTGCTCTGGATGTCTATGATACAACAGCGTGTTACAGCATTTCTGAAGTATCAGTGTTATTTCATTATGAGAATTTGAGTAAATAGGTAATTTATCATCTATCAATGTATTTAGAGATTCAGTACTAATTCGTTCCATATGTCTTCTATAAAATGATAGGCGAGGTACATTTTTAATACATTTTTTATTAAATACATCTTTTTTTTTTTTAAAAAGAAAGACAAACATTCCCGGGTTACGAATAACCTGACAATATTTGAAAATCTCCTACTACCACCACAGTAAGCGGAAAATGTTGCTTGTGTTGTGATGGAGGACTTAGCCAGCCGAGGAATTGAACACACTACGCCTGGGTGCGATCCAAACGCGATGTCAACTCAGCTACCGACCTTTGAATTTACCTATTTGAATTTCATTTTTGTTTTCTCGATTAAATGTGTGAATGAAGTGGGATTTAATCCACTTCCTGACATCCGATCAAGCTGAAACTCGACAGTTAGACTCGTTGTAGTTGACAAAGCATTCTATCAACTTTTGGAGGCAATCAGCACCCTTGAGGTGATTTTTCACGAAAACGGCGCTATATAAATTAGCCAATACATCCAATTAGGGATGCCATACACTTGCTGACCCTGGAGTTATTTTAGAATTTCAACAGTTTTGCAATCACTGTTTCTTCATTTCAGGAGCCAAATCCTGAGGATCCCCTGAACAAAGAAGCGGCAGAGGAACTTCAGAACACACGGAGACTCTTCGAGCAGCACGTCCAGAAGGCGATGCGAGGCGGTTACATCGGCTCTAACTACTTTGAGCGATGTCTGAAGTGATGGCCCTACCCCCCCGCCCTGCGCCTCTTATTTATTATTATACCGTGTAACAATACACCGACTGTTTGATAGATGCCAATGAAGCTTAACGATAAACCACATTTTATTTTTAAACATTTTTTTTTAATTAACTCGTTAACAGATTTTTTAAATGTCAACAAATTCACAATCAATTGTCTTTATTGACGCTTATTAACTAATGTTAGGTTTTTCAACACAATCTATCCCGTCACGCATCGTGTTTTGTCACAATTTATTTTAGTGAAACGTCATGGATCACATATGTGACAGTTGCTTAGATAGTTATCATAAACTTTGTAAAACTGTGAATTTCACTAGAAAATTGACATGATCGACTATGAAAATTTTATGACCAAGTCGTCCATCAGCTCCATTTCGATTTTTTGAAATCAGTTCCATTTCAGTCTCAGTTAAACGCTAATTCTCGACCCCCTTTTTTCCTTTAATCAAATTGTGATAAGTTGACAAATCGGCGTTTCGAGGGAACCGTTTAAATATCACAAACTCAAAATGGTGCTGATCATCGACTGCGTTTGAATCACCCCAACTCATTTCCTTTAAAATGATCCTTGAAAATAACACTTTTTTACTATATTATATTTTGTTTGAAATTTATTTATGTCAGTTTTGCAGCCTCTGATACCACATGCCCCTGCCATTAACGCAATGATTTTATGGGATCCTTTTTGCATAATTTTTGTTTCATTGGGAAACAGTCCATAAAGGCTGCAAAACTGTGCACACCACAATAATAGAACGAAAATAATTTACGATAAATTATCAATGATTTTTTTTTCCTTTTTATTTTCTTGCAACATGCTTTTTCGACTGTATGCTCGCTCCTGAATTATTGCATATTTTACTGAACAATAATGTTTCTCATTCTTGCGCTTCTTGGCTGTAGAATAATTTTCCGGCTCCTGTGTTTCCTCCCTCTTTCTATGTGGATCTCCTCAAAACCTAGTTTCACGCCTTTCTTTCCTTGAAAATACACTTTGCACAGCGTCCTCTAAGATGACATAAGCCTCGAGCCTAAAAATAATAATAAATTTGCAGATGCGTTTATTTGCTTTTTGTTAATGCCATTAATTGTTGATTAATGGGATTTGATTGTGATTTCCTGTAATTTTAAAACAGTCTGCTGTCGTTTTGTCCATAGGTTGAGTTTCATTGTGAAGTTTGGCAAGAAGCTTAGCTATGTTAATGAGAAGTAGGATCTCCAGTAACCTCAACTGAAATATCAGACGTGAGAAGAACAAGTGTTGAAATGAATTAAATCAAGTCTTTTTTCCGTTTACCGGGTTTTGTCGCTGCGTACAAAAGCTTTATTAACAACGTCTGGTCGTGTTACAGTGTGATTTGTTTCACACAATATGAATAAAATAAATGTTTGAGACAAAAAAAAGAGGAAACAACATTATGTATTTGAATAAAATTCGATTTAAACTTTTCATGTTTTTAATTTTTTGAATTTGATAACCTGTTCCCAATTTATAAAGCTGAGAACTTTTCCCTTTGTTTTTTTTTTCAGATTTTGCACTGAACGGAAAATCACTCGAAATCTGATCTAAATGTGTTTAAAAGAATACTGATGTTGTTAATTTACATCAGACCTTTCAACTCCTGGGTCGAACCAGACCAAACCAGTAGCGTTGAGTCATTCATGGGAGAACCGCACAATTGAGGTAGCTCTTTTTGATGAGCCGTATTCTTACGACTCCCGGTAAACGGTACCATGACTCAATTGAACCGTTACTCTCTTTTATCGGGAGATATTTTAGAAAAATAGCACCATTAAAATTATCCAAGTATTAATTGTCATTGCATACTCAGAGACGTGAACGGCGTATGATAGTCTGGCATCTGAACTTACACATATGTACCTACACCTACTAACTACCTAACATTTTATTTTTCTCGTGGTACAAGGCAGCGTACCAGTACCAAGAGTCGTATGATATTCAAACCCTGGGAGCTGGGAGCCGTATCGGGCGAGCGCAGTATTTTCCTCGCTCATAAGCTCTGAGCTCCCGTTCAATTGAGCCGTCTTACAATTAAGTTGACTCTTTGAGCCGTACAAAAATATTGAGCTGGTACCGTGGCTCCCACTCTTGATAAAATGAATCATGACCCATCGCTACAAACCGGAACAAACCAGACTAAAACAATTCAGAGGGCCTACTCTGTATCTTTCGAAACTTTACTGCCGCCAGTTTAGCCACGTCACAAACCCGTATTAACCCTTTCTTTACGGTGTTCAAAAATTCTTCGTCCTCCGGTGCTATACACTCGGTAAATATTTATATATTGTAATTACCTAATTCAATACATAAATGTATTGCAGAGGAATACCTAAAATTTGAACTCTGTTAGAGAGATATTTTATTAATTAGAGACGATATTAACTCAGTTGACAGCACCGCCAAGGAAAGGTTAAACCACGAGCTTACTGGTTTGTTCACCCGAAAGATACAGAGTTGGCCCCCTTATATTATTGTGAATATTTTTGGGTTATTATGCTGTGTTGTGCTACCTCCGTCTTTAGCCAATGTTTCATACAGTTTTTTGTTTCTCCTGTGATGTTGATAAAGTGGATTTAGACAATTTATAATACATATATGTACAAGACGAGTGACGTTTGTACAAGTACTGAATTTCATGATAGGGGACTGAATACAATTCAATTCTAAGGCAGGAATTCAATTCTAGATCTGGATTGAAAAATGAATTTACTACTAGGCAAAACCGATTTGAAACTGGGAAAGGAAATATATGGATTACCAAATAAAAGACTGGTAAATATATCACTTGTTGGCTTGGTTTGGTTTCAGTTGAACTGTTTCTTCTTCAGAGGTAGTTTTTGAAGTGACAACATCAAATGTGGGCTCTATATTTATGGGACCAGCCCTGGTCGGGCGTTTATTGAGGTAAAACTCTCTGTTAATTGAGGGTGTGTTTGTTAGGTGTTTTTCTTGGTTGTTATGTTTTGCAGCTAATTTTGCAAAATTGCATGTAATTGTTCTATACAAGTCAGTTCAACTCACCCAAACCGTCACCTCACATCTCTTTTATTTATTTCATAATAAAATATACAGTTTTACTTTTTAGCTGTGATGCTCAACATTTTTTCGAAGTTCAGAAAATACGGGTAGGTGTCAGTTTTCAGGTTATTATTTTAGCTAATGTCCATTTTTTGTTGCCGATATTTATTTACTGGTTAAAATTACAATCAGTTTCCTATAATTTAGTTTGACATTATTGGAAATGGTTATTTTGAAATCATAATTATGCTCCTTTTGAGATTATTATGGAAGTTTGCTGTCATTGGCTGTCAGTTTTAGGGCAGTACAAGTTCATATTTCGTACGGTACGTAGTTGATTGGTAGTTGTGGGGGACAGTGTATTTAGGCAGTCAATTAGTGGTGATTATTTCCTCGTCTGTTGGTTCCGAGTGAAGAGTTGATGGTTATTTAGAAGAGATTCAGAATCTGTTAGTTGCACGTAATATTCATTACTAATTACATATGTCCTTGTAATCGATAGAGTTAATTGAAGAAATGTAAATATGTGTCTGTGGCACAGTATTCCAAGGTTTCGGGATCTGGGTTGTAGACAAGTCTATATTGACGTAAATAAAATATTGATTTGCAAATGTCATCATATAATTTAAATTTCCGTAGACGTTCAAAATAAAATATCGTACTAATAATAGATAATTTACTAATGAAGGTGGCGATGCTTCATTGTAACCTCTCCATTCTCATAATTATTTGAGGAATCTTATAAAACAAATAATTTTAAATTTAAACAAGTTCATGGCACAAATATTTTTTATTATTTCATGATAAATCATAAAATATACTCGACATTACATTGTAGTATTAACCTAATCACAGACAAATTTTGCATATAGCAGATATGCATTATCAAAAATTAACAATTATTATCTAAAATAATTTTTATATTCATAATTTAATTATGAAAACAGTTTTTATATTAATTAATGCATAAATCTTAGTAAAATCCAAAAAATTTATTACCACCATAACAAACCTTTAACAGTAACATCAGAAGTAAAAAAATCTTGTAATAACGTTTCAATAAAATTAATAGGACATTCTTTAAAAAATAATTAGTAAATAATGTTATAAAAAAATATTTAAAAAAAAAAAACTATTCAAATTTTTGTCATGAGGGGTATTTTTGCAAAACTGACTTATTTCGTCTGAAGGTTTTGTTGGGAAATCACAAAAAACTGATACAGGGGTCAGATACGTGATTTTATCTTCACAGGCTAATTTGTTCGGTTTTGAGCTTGTATGGTCTCACAGAAATCGTTGTCTCCCTCACCATCATAGTTAGAAATATGAAATAAATGGTGTTAGAAAGAAAAAAATACCAAGCTTTACATTTAAATATAGAAGTTAAACCCAGAATAATAAACGTACACCTCTATCAAACCAATGGTTCCGACCACAAGTTGAAAATGATGAAACTTTGTGATTTTTTAAATAATTATTTTTAAATGAAACAACAAAAAAGGAGGTGGTAGTAATGTTTGTAATACATTTGTTTAACAATTTTTGTTTTCATTGTTTAATCAGTAATTTTAGTTCAGTATTTAGAAGAAAAAGTAAGGTGAACCATTTTTAAAACTTTTTTATGTTTGATTTCGAAATTTTTATATTTAAAAAATTATGTGTTTTTTTTAATAATCAAATTCATCACCTTTCAAAAACAGTTTTTAATTTTCGGATGCGTTCAGAAATATCCCATTTATTTGGATTTTTTCCATTTTTTCCGATTTTCTGACGGCATCTTTATGAAATATAACAGTCAATATGCCTAATGAGGCCTCAACGGTTAAATTACTAATTTTCAATAATATTATTCGATTTGAATCATAAATTATAAATAAATATTGAAAAGTAATAAGATATTTACAATTTATGTTTGGAATTAATCTGTTTTGCAAGACAATCTTGCAATGAGCTGATTTTGAAACACCATATAACCAAATTGATAACAACTTTCATACAAATTAACTAGGCGGCCATTTTGTCACTGTTATAATTATAATACTCTGTTTCTATTGGCTGAAATGAAATAAGCCTGTTTGGATAAGATGATTTTGCAAGAAACAGTCATTTTTCTATGAGAATAAGTAGCTTTTGCAACGTTGTATTACAAAAATATTGTGTAGAAATATATTTAGAAAAATATTGCATTCAAAGATCAAATTTGATAAAAATTGGAATAAGTCAGTTTTGCAAAAAATACCCCTCATGACACAGTTAAAATTTGTTAAATTCGTTGCCTTTAAAAACAATTGTTCTATTTTTAAATTAATTTTATCTCTCGTAACATAATTAGTTTTCTAAATTTTGTTTGGTTATAAAGATATCAACCAAATTATAAATACTGAAAGCGATTCTCAGAAACCAACAAATTGCGCTAAATAAATAATAAAATGTATAATAAATCTTTAAAGTGATTTGAAACGCATAACATTTGTTATATCCTTGTTTTAAATGCAATAAAATGTAAGCTTTAGGTCCTAAGCAATCATTTCAATAGAATAATCTTAATCTTATTGATACATGATCTGAAGAATGGATTGATAATATTATATTTATCAACAAAAGTTACTGAATCATGTTTTTCTCAGATTTGTAATAATTATTGCTTCAATGGAAAAACCAGTTTGTTTGTTGTTTATTGAATTTCGCACTGTAATAATTAATTGTAAATAATAACCTGACGCTATTTAAAGTCTTCATGATTTGAGGACTTTAGGCAGAGGACTGAACCTGCTACACTTAAGTGGGAACCTGATACTTTGGACCACTTAGCTACTAATGCATATGTGTTACATTCATTCATATAAATAGATACAAAAATACGGAATATGAATATTACTGTTTTTTTGCAAATACGTAGAATTAATAAATGATTTCCATAACCAAAATATCACTCTGGGTGAATTCTGACATCATCAGAACAAAACCACAAGCTACAAAAGTTAAAATTCTAAGGGACTAATAAATGTGTTTTAAATTTTACACAACTGATAAACAATCCACCAAAAGGAGTTTCCCCAGAATAGCTACTTATATACAAATGATTTTTAATAGTATCCGGATACAATGGCAAACAAGAGGTTAATGTATCATAAATGGTTGTTTAACAGTTGTGTAAAGTTTATAACACATGTTTATAAGTAAGGGAGTAAATGATTTGTATACATATGTAAATATAACCCTATGAAATGGGCCATTTGTGCAGGTTTAAAAAATTCTAACTTAAAAAAATTATTCATGATTTTGAGCAAGATCATAAATGTTAATAAATAGAAATAAATGGAATTATTTATTAAAATAAACACTCTCTAAAGCAAAAGTCATATTTCTTCTTATTGACAGCATTAGATATTTCAAAAGACATAGTTCAAAGATCACTTTCTTGAACTAGATATCTCAGAAAAAAAGTAAATGCTTTGTTCGATCATCCTAAAATGCTTACATAAAACCTTCCTTCCTTTGCACATCATTTATGAAAACGAAAAAGTCAGAAGATACTAGAATGATGACGGTACATACAACCTCCCTCTGGGACCAACATATATGTTTACTTCCCGACAGATGTCATTTAACATTTAACATGTTTCTTCACAAGCCCTTTTGTTTGTAGGAAGGTTCATTGTTGTTGGATACTTTCTGAAGGGCTTCTGAGGATGTCTCTGCGTAGGTTTCCTGCATCAGGGCGTAGCATTTGTCCACCAGCTGGGGGAGGTCAGCTTTAGTGAGTCCCTCGGTAGACACTGGAGGAAGAATGGTCATGATGAAGTGACCTGGAATAGAAAACATCGAATATTAGACTCAAATCACAAAATTTATTCTATTGGAGACCGATTTATGAATGCATGCTTTTAAATTTTAACCTTTACAATACTAGTCTTTTCAATACAATCTATCCTGTTTCGCGGTACATTTTGACACAATGTATGATAAACCATGTCGCTATCGCATTTAACCTAACCTAACTTAAGCTAACTTACACAAAGTGCTAAGTTAAGATACTCGTCTTTGAATTTTTAAATTGCAGATTTGTTCTGGCAATAGAACGTTGAGTATTATTGGTATAAATATTGCTAAAGGCATAACGCTGATGGCTTGTCTCAAACCTAACCTCAAAATCTCTCCCATAAACAAGAAGTAAACAGAATAAATAATAAACATGGTGACTTTTGACATCTTAGTAAGTAATTACCTGATGAGAATCTCGGCCTCCTGGCATCGATGAAATAGTAGTTGGAGATGACCACAGGCTGGATGGGACAGCCGGCGTCCAGTGCTGCGTGAAAAGCCCCTTTCTTGAAGGGCAGTAGTTTGTCAGTGCTGTTCCTGGTTCCTTCAGGGAACAGTAGGATCTTTGCCTGCAGAATTATAAAGATAATATTTTATATGGCATTGAATTGGGCATGTATCTTCCACAATTGACTGGAAGTCTACCAAAGTAGCCAGTGAATCTCCCAATGATTTTGTACTACACATGCACTTATGAACTTACTTAGAACAATGGCAGGTGTACTGGAACTAGAAACATGACAGGACCTCAAATGATGAAACCTTGGCAGAAGACTAAATATGCGACCATGACTTTGAATGGAACAGTTTGGACCGCTTGACCATCTAACACAGTCATTCCCAAAGTAGTCTATATTGATCCCCAGGGGTTTCTATTTCGACCTGCAGGGGGTCCATGTCAATGAAAAAAAAATGCAAAGGGAGGGTCCACGAGAGTGGGGAGAATTAGTGGAATCGAAAACATTGTGGGAAATCCAGTAATGAGCAATCGAGAATAACACATATATAAAAATCCATTCGAAATTTCGGTCTGAAATATCAATATTAGGAAAGCAGGGGATCTACCCAAAACTCGAACGTGGTCTATGGGACAAAAAACTTTAGTTACCTCTGATCTAACAGATCAAACTCAACTACAGAGACTTACAGGATCATTCCAGGGACTTTCTAGAGACCCTTGCTGGGTTGGTCTGATTTTCATCCTCTGTATAAAACAATGTGACAAATAATGATCTATTTCAAGTAATGGGCAGAAGCTTATTAAATCCCCAGCCATGTGAGGCTGCACAGGAATTGGATTTCTTAGAATTCTGATTTTGTCAAATAATTCTTACTAAGGCAAGAGAGGTATAATGGTTCGGAAAAAGTAATAGAAGCATACCCCATAATTGGAGAGACGTATGCACATTGCACACCATAACTTGGAATAGGTATGATTATACTTTATAACCTTAAATTTATTTGAAGAAAATAACCAAATAAAATGCCTGCTTGTATATTAATATAACAACTTCGGAAAGTTTGGTATAAATGCCACTGCGACAGCGGGGCAGCATACTCGCAGTGTCGTATCGGTGCTGGAAACAGTCGAACGAAACAATAACGAAATGAAACACACTTTGATTTCATGTTTGTATAGGCCTGACAACTCTATTATTATATACTTCTATGATTGTTAGTGGAACATAGGTAATTATTGCCCGCTTATGGAAATTTTGACTTTAAATGGGTGTAGGTTTGATCCTATCCACCATATTACAAAACAATAAATAGTTGCATAATATTTCATTCATTAGGTACCAACCAATCAAATCCTTCCATCAATTATATTACACCATAACTAAATGAATATTGAAAAAAAAATCAAAAAATCTGAAATATAAAATCTGATTTCAATTTTCAATAACGTGACTGTTTCTGCCGGAATGGCAGTTTTTCAATTCACATTGAAATAACAGAGAAGTCTGTTCAAAAGTATTCGGTGAAATATTTACATATGAGAAAAGGACAATCAAATTGAGAGTGGACAGTCACTTGTTGCGGGCAATCATAGTCTAGTTTACCCTAAAATGAAGTAATCAGTTGTTCGATGTAAACTAAATAAAATAAAAGTTGGGTTACCTTTCTAGACTTGACAGCCTGCACAGTTTGGTTAACCGTCTGTTGCGCTTGCTGTGCGCGGTTCCTGTCGATGAATATGGTGCCCCACATCCAGGCGCACAGGCCAAATGGCCACAAGTAGAACAGAGCGCGCTTGCTGATCACGGTGCCTTCTTTCATGAGGGGCCACAGTATCGCAAGAGCTGCCAAAAAGAAACGATATTCATTTCTGTTGTGTCTCCGTGGTTTTCTCACAAACTCTCAAAACACTTTGGACTTTATTGTAATGGGCTCTGATATCTTACTAAGAGGAAAAATCTGGACCCTGACCTTGAGATTGCCACCTTATTTATTATGCTGTTATTCTCAACGGCTAACACCATCTACAGGTAAGCTAATAGATTAAACTAGTGCCATCTATGGGTGGGCTCGTGTACTAATATCAAGGATATTTCAATTTCAAAGTTTTGCAGTTTATTTACTGTTGGAAAACCTGGAGAGGTTGTGAAAAGATTGTGACTTATCGGAACTACACAGGCAACAGGTGAGAATGCTGTCATTGTTTTAACAAGTATTTCAAAGGACGGTGTTCCGAAGAACTAGCGTCATTGATCCCTTTGGCACCGGTGGATAGTCGGGAAGCATGCCAAATGAGCAACAATTTCCATGGTTGACAATTGTCACATGAGAGTCAACATTGTAGCTGAACGATTTGCCGGCCTTTGTATTTCCTCACTCCTACAATATGTGTCTCTAAGACCCATGTACACTCTTTGCTCTCCTCAAAAGACCCATCACACACCATCCGAAAAGTTGATATAGGCCCCGATAACACATGTTAATGTAAAAAAAAACAAAAAAAAGGTATTTTGATTTCACGATTTTCACTGAAGAAGCCGGGCATGTCCCAGAAAGTATTGAAAGGAAAATATTTACATATGAGATCGATGGCGCTCTGGTGGTTCAAGAGAACGATATTCCCTGTGGTGTTGTCGATGTTGTGTGCTCCCCGCACCTCCCAGGAGAGTCCAATTAGCTTCCCGAATGCTCGGCATAAGTAAGCTGGTATTCTGCAAAAATAAAATGTATCATAACTCTACGCAAATAGTGTGGAATAGTTATAATGCCTCCAACTTCTGACATTCATGACTTTCCCCTACATTTTGATGGCAGTATGCTACACTAGTGTCTCCTAGCGGCACGAGTTGTGAGGCTTGATTTACTTCCATACATTTGCATGATTATGCCTTGCTACACTAGTGCCTCTAGTGGCCAGAGTTGCCAGCCAATACACGTAAATAAAGCCAATGTTTTACTGGAGTTGGACGTATTGTTAATATTTTTTGGTATTTGCTCTAACTTACCGGAAATCTCTTCGGTAAATATGCATAAAAGTGGGACAGGGTTAACAACACGTACATTAAAATCAATCAAATGGAAAATAATGCATTTTAATGGTTATTTCATTAAAATAAAAGTCGATTGTTCACTCGGCGGCCATTTGTATTGATGTGAAAGTTTTAAGGTTAGTTTTTTCTTCACTTATTTAACCCAATCTATGAATCTGAGAACCTAATATAGGTTGTAAGTTTCTTATTTTTGGTTTAATCAAAAATACTAGCTTCTCCACTTAACTCCACACAGGAGGCCATGGGGAAAATAATTTCCCTCACGGTGTCTATGTCATCTTTGGGGATGCTGTGTGGAGGGTCTTTTCAAGGAAAGGAAGAAGAGAAAGTTATGGTAAAGAAAAAGATATGAGATGAAGGGTGGGTAGGAATTGATGGTTAGAGGGTCCAGGAGTGACGGTTGTAAAAAATCCATCCCTCCTACTGCTGTGCAAAGCGACGAGCCGAGAAAGTCCGGCTGGAGGACAAAAGGTCTCCCTCATCCAGTCTAGTCTAGTCTAGTCCGACCTAGAAAAACCTCACCCCTCCCTCAACCAATCTAGTCTAGTCTAGTCCGACCTAGAAAAACCTCACCTCTCTCTCAACCAGTCTAGTCTTGTCTAGTTCGACCTAGAAAAACCTCACCCGGTGAAACCGGGCACCCCTGCTAAATCCAAGCGGCGGTAACTATATCCGCCTATTAAAATATAACTGTACATTCTCTTCTGGAGGGCGGACCCTTTCTAGTACAAACAAAAACCTATTAGGTGAATGTTATATTCCCATCTGCGGTAAATTCTCGTTTTTTTCAAAATTAATTTTCACTCAATTTTCCTCAGGGCATATTTATGTGTCAAAGGCAAAGATTTTATACATTGTTTACCGTTCCATACATAAATTGTTCCAATATGAAACAAATAATTTACAAAGAATTCGTCATTTTTGTGATGTTTTTATTGAATCTTTTTTGACAGCTGCAAGGTCAATATTGTTGCTCTAGAAAAATAAAATGGTTTGTTTTGTTGTTAGAAGTATCTGAACTCGCACACTAATTAGTACTGATATGGGTTATCTCCCCAATAATCTGTTAACCTACTTCTTTGTGAGTAATAAATATTAATGTATTTTAATTAGACATACATATTATGAGCTTATATTTATTTAGCCATACTCGATCAGAGAGTCAATATATTTGGCCTGTCTTGACCTGAAGAATCAAAAGGTTTGTGTAAATTTAGCTAGATCTAGTGCCACCTAAATGATCTATTATATTAATATAGGGAATCACACACGTTACACACTTAAACGATATTAAACGTTATAACAAAGTCTTCAATTATAACCCATTTGAAAAAACTCAGTCGACTCTCGTTAATTCAAACCTGCGATAATTCGAACCTCTCTATAATTTAAAGTTATCACGAGTTCCCTACGAAATCTCTTTATATTTCGAAATAAATCCATACATTTTTGTACACTTGGTAATTCAAACGAAAAAATTATTGCTATATAACAAAACGACGCGTTAATTCGAACTCATCGGCGTTCAACATTCGACAATTCAAAGTTGCCGAGAGAAAGAGGCGGAAAGATTGTTACACACACGTTAGTACAAATACAATTTTGCGACAAGTTCAAACGTGTATTGTTTTTGTTATGATTAGTTTGCGACACACACTCTAACGAATTGGTTTGTGTTATCATTCAGTTACTGTTACTCTTTCGTTGTGTATACAGATTAAAATTTTCTGTTAGTCATGAGCCCTAGAAAGTATAAATGTTTGACGATTACTGAAAAGAAGAAGTTAATCGAAAAAGTAGAGGAAGGTGAGAAGAAAAGTGATGTTGCAAAAGAATTTAAGATTCCTCTGAGTACTCTCTCAACCATAATAAAGCACAAGGAGAAAATTAATGCTGCTCAAACTGCTGGAGTACGGAAAAGAACTACTAAAGGTGAATTTCCTCGTCTGGAAGAAAGCCTGGTCAACACTTAAGAATTCGAAGTTTTATTTATTTACTCTCACAAATTTCGAACCATTTGATATTTCAAACACTCGATAATTCGTAATATTTTAAGAGTCCCTCGAGTTTCGAATTATCGAGAGTCGACTGTACCAAGAAATGAACTTATTGAAAATTAGAATATTATACGATTATAACATGCCTTTTAATCTACAAAAAAATACAAAATGAACTAATACACACGAACACAATATTTATTAAAATGTCACAAGTACACAATCACTATACAAGACAACACAATAAATTGTACACAAATACTGAAAGTGGTAAAAGAAGCATAAGCCACGACGATTACAGATTTACAATCTCCTTCCCGATAGCCTCAAAACAGAGAATCGAATAAATAAATTTAAAAAAAAAATGTAATTGAAGAAGAAGATAATACTCATAAATTTAAATGAAATGTGAAACAGAACAAGACACAGAAAAATAAAAAGATAACGATAAAAGATTAAAAAAAAACTGTTCACTGTTCAGCCAAGTGAACAAAATTATAATATAATTGTTAAGATAATATATTATGTATTATTGTTATATTATTAATTTTATATAGCCTGTATTTATGTAATTATTAACGAAGTGAAATATGTATATTTCTTTAACCTTAATAAATAATAAAATAAAATAAAAAATGTTAATTAACTAGCTAACATTTCTAGCAATTTCCTAAGTGATGACAGTAGCTAAAAAGAATGGCTGATATGTATTACCAAATGTTTTAATTACTTACAACGCATTTTTGTAATTCCTTGGATTCAAGAACATGAAGGGCAACACTATGGTGGCGCTGATCAAACTCGAAACGGTGAAAAATGTAAACTGAAAAAATAATAACTTAATTAGCACTTTTTGTGTTTGGCATACAATTTATTGCAGATAGGTTAAAGATCTTCGAGAAACTGTAGAAATTTAATTAAAGGAACTAAAATGTTTTATTCCTGTGGCAACACTGAGTAAAATGAAGTTGGGAATAAATTAAGGAAGATTCAAATTTGAGGTTATGATTGACTTCGGAATCTGATTTATAATATCGGAATATAATATCATTAGGACTTAATCCGATCTTATTTTTAAATGCTGAAATTACACCTTTCTTCCACATAGTTTTTTTTCTTTAATTTTATCTAACGTGTAATAATATTTAAGTGTTCAAAAAACTTTTCATCGTGTAATCTTCTTAATATTTAGAATCATTTTAAATTGGCGCCTAATGGTTAGGCAAAATGCGTAGCATGAATTGGCGCCTAATGGTTAGGCAAAATACACAGCATGAATTAGCACACACACATTACACAGCATGCATTAATTAGCGTCTAATGGTTAGGAAAAATACACAGCATGAGTTAGTATACACACATTACACAGCATGCATTAATTAGCGTCTAATGGTTAGGAAAAATACACCGCATGAGTTAGTATACACACATTACACAGCATGCATTAATTAGCGTCTAATGGTTAGGAAAAATACACCGCATGAGTTAGCATACACACATTACACAGCATGCATTAATTAGCGTCTAATGGTTAGGAAAAATACACCGCATGAGTTAGTATACACACATTACACAGCATGCATTAATTAGCGTCTAATGGTTAGGAAAAATACACCGCATGAGTTAGCATACACACATTACACAGCATGCATTAATTAGCGTCTAATGGTTAGGAAAAATACACAGCATGAGTTAGTATACACACATTACACAGCATGCATTAATTAGCGTCTAATGGTTAGGAAAAATACACCGCATGAGTTAGCATACACACATTACACAGCATGCATTAATTAGCGTCTAATGGTTAGGAAAAATACACAGCATGAGTTAGTATACACACATTACATAGCATGCATTAATTAGCATCTAATGGTTAGGGAAAATACACAGCGTCAATTAGCATACACACATTACACAGCATGCATTAATTAGCGTCTAATGGTTAGGAAAAATACACCGCATGAGTTAGTATACACACATTACACAGCATGCATTAATTAGCGTCTAATGGTTAGGAAAAATACACAGCATGAGTTAGTATACACACATTACACAGCATGCATTAATTAGCGTCTAATGGTTAGGAAAAATACACCGCATGAGTTAGTATACACACATTACACAGCATGCATTAATTAGCGTCTAATGGTTAGGAAAAATACACCGCATGAGTTAGCATACACACATTACACAGCATGCATTAATTAGCGTCTAATGGTTAGGAAAAATACACAGCATGAGTTAGTATACACACATTACATAGCATGCATTAATTAGCATCTAATGGTTAGGGAAAATACACAGCGTCAATTAGCATACACACATTACACAGCATGCAATAATTAGCGTCTAATGGGTAGGGTAAATACACACATTACAGAGCATGCATTAATTAGCTTCTAATGGTTAGAGAAAATACACCGCATGAGTTAACATACACACATTACACAGCAAGCATTAATTAGCGTCTAATGGTTAAGAAAAATACACAGCATAAGTTAGCATAGATAAATTACACAGCATGCATTAATTAGCGTATAATAGTTAGGGAAAATACACAGCATGAGTTAGCATACACAAATTACACAGCATGCATTAATTAGCGTCTAAGGTTAAGGAAAATACACAGCATGAGTTAGCATACACAAATTACACAGCATGCATTGATTAGCGTATAATGGTTAGGAAAAACAAACAGCGTGAATTGGCATGCACACATTACACAGCATGCATTAATTAGCGTATAATAGTTAGGGAAAATACACAACATGAGTTAGTATACACACATTACACAGCAAGCATTAATTAGCGTCTAATGGTTAAGGAAAATACACAGCATGAGTTAGCATACACAAATTACACAGCATGCATTAATTAGCGTATAATGGTTAGGAAAAACAAACAGCGTGAATTGGCATGCACACATTACACAGCATGCATTTATGGTTAGGGTAAATACACACATTACACTGCATGCATTAATTAGCGTCTAATGATCAGGAAAAATACACAGCATGAGTTAGCATACACACATTACACAGCATGCATTAATTAGCGTCTAATGGGTAGGGTAAATACCCACATTACACAGCATGCATTAATTAGCGTCTAATGGTTAGGAAAAATACACAGCATGAGTTAGTATACACACATTACACAGCATGCATTAATTAGCATCTAATGGTTAGGGAAAACACACAGCGTGAATTAGCATACACACATTACACAGCATGCATTAATTAGCGTCTAATGGGTATGGCAAATACACACGTTACACAGCATGCATTAATTAACTTCTAATGGTTAGAGAAAATACACAGCATGCAATACACACATTACACAGCATGCATTAATTAGCGTCTAATGGTTAAGGAAAATACACAGCATGAGTTAGCATACACAAATTACACAGCATGCAATAATTAGCGTATAATGGTTAGGGAAAACAAACAGGGTGAATTGACATGCACACATTACACAACATGCATTAATGGTTAGGGTAAATACACACATTACACTACATGCATTAATTAGCGTCTAATGGTCAGGAAAAATACACAGCATGAGCGCCCTTGAGGTGATTTTTTACGAAAACGGCGCTATATAAACTAGCCAATTATTATTATGAATCGATGCCTGAGTGGTTAGGAAAAATATAAATTTCCGTGTCTCACTGCTATACGCCAGGGTAGGTACTAGCACTACATTGTGGACTGCTAATTTTGCTTCTTTAGACAATTTTTTCTAACGCAAACCGCGTTCATCCCTCCATCAATGGAGATTCCTGCATGTATCCTTATTTCAATATCTCTATTAGCATTTCCGTCTCTAACAAATTATTATTTGATATACTTATTTTCCCACCGCGTGTTTTGAACCCGTGATCTCTGGGACCAGAGTCAAGGAGCTATCTGCTCGGCCAGGGAATTGATAACCTAGTTTGCTACAGCTGTAGATAGATACACGGAGAAAACTTACTGATTTTAAATATACTTAATTTATTAAAAATCTGGTCAAATTAATCGTTCTCCTGTTGAATACGGGACTGGTTCTTATAACAAAAGATTTGACAAATTTCTTAACAAACTATCAGTAAAGCACGAATATGTTATGAGGAAGCCGGAACACGTGTTCTTCAAAATAATACTATTTTCGTATCTCGTACATTTTATTTATTCGGACAAGACAGATTTTATTATAAAATGGTCTTGCAGTCACATTTTTAACAGTATCTTGATAAAAAAGCCGTATTCATTTTTCTCCATGCACCTTCTTACATGAAATGAAAACAAAACATCACTCTAAATTTCTTTATTTACCAGATTTATAACAGTGGTAGACGAGAAACCAATAAGAGTAATTCAAGTGCCTTACCTTCAGGTAGTACCTCGCCGCTGAACTAATGTTATATAGGATGATTAAAAACATCATAAAGCAGCCGAATAATATACTGTAGGGCGCCATATTTCTCTGAAACAAAAACAGAAATACTTCGATAATACCTTTTTATGATACACTACCATAAATAAGAGAAACAAGAGAGATTGCCAACATCTTTCATCCATGCTACTGAAAATTACATCTACATACGGCAGCGCTCCGCCTTTGTATATACCTACACATACATTCTCTGTATTTTTGCTTCATATTTTCGAAATCGTAGACAGTTTGTTTATTATAAGGGTTCCAGTTCATCGGAATTCATAGTTTTTTCTGGAGTTCCTCAGGGGTCTATCCTTGGACCACTTCTGTTTCTGATTTTTATCAACGATATTGGTTCAGTCATCACACATTCGCTGTATTTACTATTTGCAGATGACTTGAAACTATATCGCTCAATAAAAAACCATCTTGACTGTATTCTCCTTCAACGTGACATTGACTGCGTCTCAAACTGGGCCAAAATAAATGGCTTGAACTTCAGTACACCCAAGTGCAATATCGTCTCGTATACAAGATCAAAGAAACCGCATGTATTTGAATATACAATCAACGAAATTATTCTCCAACACCTAAACCAAATCAAAGATCTAGGAGTTATTTACGACAGCAAACTAACTTTTCACCAACACATCGATGATTTAATAAGCAGAGGATACAGGCTTCTCGGCTTCGTAATTAGAAACTCATATCCGTTTCGTAACACAAAAACACTGACGTTATTATATAACACACTAGTCCTAAGTGTACTTGAATCAAACTCGATCATCTGGGCTCCACATGAATTAACATACACTTTACGCATTGAAAGAGTCCATAAAAATTTTTTAAGGTTTTTATTCTCGCAGCTCTATGGACGTTACCCTTGGCTTTACCCATCGATTTATATATTAGGCATGACCAATTACCACTCCCTAGAGACACGTAGAGGTATTGCTTTGCTTAAATATTTTTTCCAACTAATAAACGGTTACTTTTCTAATAATGAGATACTGGCCCAATTAAATTTTTTTGTACCAGAGTCTCACTCTCGAGGACGTCATCACAATCTTCTATATAGTAGAGCAAGCCGCACTAATTTATTAATGAACTCACCTGTGGGGAGAGCTACGTGCTTTTTGAATGCGGTAGATAAAAAATTAGATTTATTTTTTGTGTCCTATAGCGCATTTGCAAGATTTTTGGAATTGCATATACACTGCATAAATGGTACAATTATAACGTCTTAGGCTTTATTACCTGTAATTGTTATAAATAAATGTACAAATTATATATAAATAAATAAATAAATAAAACGCACAACTTACATAGCAGCTTTGACAGTCCGTTCAGTTTGGTCGAACCACCATAATAAAGCTAGGCTTGTTTGTATGTGGTATGTGTTATTTTGTTCGTTATTTTTTATTTATTTATATGTCGAAGTAAGTTTATATTTTCAGTGTGTTTTTTAAGTTGAAGTTTAAAATATATATCTTCAATTTATATTTCTAATACTTTTTGATAATACAATATTAAAAAGTTTTACTCTAAGATATTTGTAGTTAATTTGCCTCATTGTTTTTTTTACATTTTGGAGTTGGGAGAATTGACGTTCGTCTGAGTTTTCACATTTTGGAGTTGGGAGAATTGACGTTCGTCTGAGTTTTCACATTTTGGAGTTGGGAGAATTGACGTTCGTCTGAGTTTTTTCATTTTGTAGTTGGGAGAATTGACGGTCGTTTGAGTTTTCACATTTTGGAGTTGGGAGAATTGACGTTCGTCTGAGTTTTCACATTTTGGAGTTGGGAGAATTGACGTTCGTCTGAGTTTTCACATTTTGGAGTTGGGAGAATTGACGTTCGTCTGAGTTTTTTCATTTTGTAGTTGGGAGAATTGACGGTCGTTTGAGTTTTCACATTTTGGAGTTGGGAGAATTGACGTTCGTCTGAGTTTTCACATTTTGGAGTTGGGAGAATTGACGTTCGTCTGAGTTTTCACATTTTGGAGTTGGGAGAATTGACGTTCGTCTGAGTTTTCACATTTTGGAGTTGGGAGAATTGACGTTCGTCTGAGTTTTTACATTTTGTAGGAGGGAGAATTGACGTTAGTCTGAGTTTTTATATTTTGTAGTTGGGAGAATTGACGTTCGTCTGAGTTTTCACATTTTGGAGTTGGGAGAATTGACGTTCGTCTGAGTTTTTTCATTTTGTAGTTGGGAGAATTGACGGTCGTTTGAGTTTTCACATTTTGGAGTTGGGAGAATTGACGTTCGTCTGAGTTTTCACATTTTGGAGTTGGGAGAATTGACGTTCGTCTGAGTTTTTACATTTTGTAGGAGGGAGAATTGACGTTAGTCTGAGTTTTTATATTTTGTAGTTGGGAGAATTGACGTTCGTCTGAGTTTTCACATTTTGGAGTTGGGAGAATTGACGTTCGTCTGAGTTTTTACATTTTGTAGGAGGGAGAATTGACGTTCATCTGAGTTTTTACATTTTGTAGTTGGGAGAATTGACGTTCGTCTGAGATTTCACATTTTGGAGTTCGTCTGAGTTTTCTATTATTTTTAAATGGTGCAGTTTTATTTAAAATATTATCTTTGTAATTTTGTAATGTTACACGATAGAAGTATAATGTATTTAGTTTTCTGACTTTGAATTCTTTAAACAGAAATTCTGATGAATGTATACGGCGTACATAGAATTATAGAAGTTTAGTAAATATAACTTAAAATCGTTGAACGAAAAGTGTATGTTAAGATAGCTGGTGACCCCGCAATAAAACACTTTGATTTACGAGCCACAGTTTGAAAACCCGTGGCTTTGATAGTAATTCATAATTCTCTTTGTAATCCAGTTTATACAATTGACATTGGAGAGCTAGTTGGAATACAAAAGACGAATTCTTGGTACGGCAAAACACTACACATGTGGTGTTACTGCTGGTCAGTGGTCACTATGCCGCTAACACATTGTTGTATCGAGATACGAAAGATTCCAATGTACAAATGGAATTACAAGTCAAGTTTCAGTGTGAGGAAGTAGCCACCGCACCTAAGTGCGCGGAAAACACGTACAAGGTACAAGGGAAAACTACATGCCCGAAAATGAGCAGATGAACTCAGTATATTTATATAATGGATAACCGGTTGAAATAAATTCAATTATGAGTGAGTATTTTAATATTAACTCGTTAATTTTAGTGCAGAGTGGCAAAGTGGAGTGGAAGAAATGCATAGGTGAACTCGATGTTCATAGGAAAACTGCATAATTTAAATGAAATTGGATAGGGGAACTCGATGTACATAGGAAAACTGCATAATATCAATGAAAATGGATAGGTGAACTCGATGTTCATAGGAAAACTGCATAATATCGATGGAAATGGGTAGGGGAACTCGATGTTCATAGGAAAACTGCATAATATAATTGAAATTGGATAGGGGAACTCGATGTACATAAGAAAACTGCATAATATCAATGAAAATGAATAGGTGAACTCGATGTTCATAGGAAAACTGCATAATATCGATGGAAATGGATAGGGGAACTCGATGTTCATAGGAAAACTGCATAATATCGATGGAAATGGATAGGAGAACTCGATGTTCATAGGAAAACTGCATAATATAATTGAAATTGGATAGGGGAACTCGATGTACATAGGAAAACTGCATAATATCAATGAAAATGGATAGGTGAACTCGATGTTCATAGGAAAACTGCATAATATCGATGGAAATGGATAGGAGAACTCGATGTTCATAGAAAAACTGCATAATATAATTGAAATTGGATAGGGGAACTCGATGTACATAGGAAAACTGCATAATATCAATGAAAATGGATAGGTGAACTCGATGTTCATAGGAAAACTGCATAATATCGATGGAAATGGATAGGGGAACTCGATGTTCATAGGAAAACTGCATAACATCGATGGAAATGTATAGGTGAACTCGATGTTCATAGGAAAACTGCATAACATCGATGGAAATGTATAGGTGAACTCGATGTTCATAGGAAAACTGCATAACATCGATGGAAATGTATAGGTGAACTCGATGTTCATAGGAAAACTGCATAACATCGATGGAAATGTATAGGTGAACTCGATGTTCATAGGAAAACTGCATAACATCGATGGAAATGTATAGGTGAACTCGATGTTCATAGGAAAACTGCATAACATCGATGGAAATGTATAGGTGAACTCGATGTTCATAGGAAAACTGCATAATATCGATGGAAATGGATAGGAGAACTCGATGTTCATAGGAAAACTGCATAATATAATTGAAATTGGATAGGGGAACTCGATGTACATAGGAAAACTGCATAATATCAATGAAAATGGATAGGTGAACTCGATGTTCATAGGAAAACTGCATAATATCGATGGAAATGGATAGGGGAACTCGATGTTCATAGGAAAACTGCATAACATCGATGGAAATGTATAGGTGAACTCGATGTTCATAGGAAAACTGCATAACATCGATGGAAATGTATAGGTGAACTCGATGTTCATAGGAAAACTGCATAACATCGATGGAAATGTATAGGTGAACTCGATGTTCATAGGAAAACTGCATAACATCGATGGAAATGTATAGGTGAACTCGATTTTAATAGGAAAACTGCATAATATGTCGATGAAAATGGGATATTATGGGAATACTTAATATTGCAAAACATGCATTTTTGATTTATTGTGAAATCTTCAGAAAATTAGTCGGAAACTAAAAAAAGAGTATTCATTATTCACTATTTATTGACCAAGATAATTATAGAGAAGGATATTTTAATGATGAAAATTATTATTAAATAACAATTTTTCGACACGGGAGACCCTGAGGTAAAAAAATTCGTTCAGGGCCTGTCATCTTTGGGGATGGTAGATCTATTTATTACGCTATTTGTAGGGAAATTACGTAAAAAAGGTTTCGTTACACAAGAAATTAATACAATCTTCATCGTAAAACTTTCCATCAAGAACGCATATTTATCTTAGATTTATATAAGAGGAAATTCCTATGAAATCTGCGGATTACATCTCATATACTAATACATCTCATGTACTATTTGTACACAATCAATCACATATATATACACCAAATAGCAAGTATGTTTTACATTCGGGTGATATGTCAAGATTGTACATTTGATTCCGGTTACGATTTGACATTTTTTATCAACTCCATTGACTGGATAGAAAAACCCGATTAACGACAATAATAATTTTACTTTCTCATAAAGAAGTCAAATGAAAAGGTCAAATACATTTCTGGCACGTGCAATAACTTCTTCGAGTACGTACGTGTGAATAATGCATTTTTAACAATAAACAATAATCTAATCAACAAGTCAACTTAATATCAGCGTGTTATTTTTGAGAAATTCGGAGCCTGTGGGCTGTTGTGAGACTGAAAAGAGTGGGGAAAGAAAGGAGATGGGAAAAAGGAAGGTTGAGAAGAACCTGGATGTTCAAATCTGGTCACCAAACACGGCTAAAGCCATTCATGCTGCCCTGAAATCCTATAGCTTTTCGATGGTAATTAAAAACCCCTCGTTTGGAATTTAAAAATGTTGTTATCTTTTAACTACACCAGCACCAACGGCTGATTCGAGCGTTTCCACAATACATGCAATATGTTAAAAATTGTTTAAATGGCTCAAATGCGATGGTGGCTAAAAACTGAGTCATTTAGATACTCGCTTGTACCTAGATTGCATGCTGTTGGCAATGTTTTATCAGAAATTGTAGATTTGTTCAACTGCACGGAATACAGTTACAAGAAGGCTATAATAACATACCTCAGTAATAATTACAATTAAGTTTAGCATAATACCATTCTTCTGTAGGGGTTCTGTATAATTTTAAATGCAATTTTTAATATTGATTACTGTTTCACTGAACTGTTATGTTCATATTATCAAATGTTTGTAAAAGCTCTTGTGGGCGTATAATAAATAAATAAAATAAAATAAAAATCAATAACATCCGGATCAATCAAAATATAGTTGTTATGATTTATGCATAATACAAATAATCAAGTACAGTTGTACCTGATTTATAATTGATGGATTTCACTAATAATTATGTATATGATAGCTAAAATATAGATTATCAGATCTTTGATAATTATAATCAGTATGTATTGTTAATAAAAATTGTGTAGAGTTGTTACCAGTAAAACATTTCAGCTTATTGATAATGTTATAAGTATATTTATTATAGCTGTTGTGAAATTCTATTTGACGGAAAGCAACTGAGATTTTTTTAATGATTGATGATTTGAAGATAAAATAAGTCTGACATTTAACAAGGAGAAATTTCTACAGTTTTTTGTTGTTATACAGTTTAATGTGAATAATAATCACCCGAGGAATTATAGAATTGAGGCCAAATGAGGATAATTATTCAATTACAAACTTGATGAACAGGAAAACTATTACCAAAGTCAGGTCAGTACCTGGCTATTCAGATCTGGTCACCAAACATGGCTAAAGCCATTTCAAGCATCGTTTCAATTTCGAATGGTGGTCTTACACCAGGGACATACTGATAGTATCATCCACTCTGGAACGTGCCTTAAAAATAATATGCATTATTTTAAATGAATAAATTGTGAAATAACACAAATTCATTCCATAAAATTTACTTGCGCATCACGATTTGAATTGCTAGTATAATCTTACCCGTCGACAACGGAGGCCGTCTTCGAAAAGTTTTAGTTAAACAGTTTTTAAGGTTTGTTTTTGTCGTTTTTTTCTTTAAAAGTGCCTACAAGATAATTTATAAAAACACGTATTATTTTAAAATAATCCCTTCGTTGGCACCTAGACACAAAACATGCATAAGTAATACCTTTTTTTAAATTTTTGTTAGGATTGAAACAAGAACATAATCGCTTTTTTACATTTTTAGATATATATATATATACGTAAGTGTTTTACTTCGTGAAAATGCCTCATATTCCCGTGCACATAAATAAGGACTATTTATTTTATATATAATATATCCTTTTAAATAATATATCGGTACGCACCGATGAACAGAAACTTCCAAAATAAAATAAAACCTAAAAATTGTTCAAAGACGCGAAGCTACTAATCCACAATGGAGAGCTGATACCAACTCTAATGGGCAGTGTGGAAGAGAAAAGATGAAAGTAGACTGATTTTTTTACTCTAGAAATTAGATTCCGGCATATTAAGAAAGAGACGATTAGAAGATTTGGGCATGTAGAGTGAATTAAAGAAGAAAGGATTGTAATGCAAACGAGGAAGTTAATGGAGTATGCCAGAGAAAGACAAGTCACGATCAAGTGAACCAAATAGTTGAGTCGGGCCATGTCAAGAGTCGGAATAACAAAAATGAAAAGTATGAAACAATTAATGACTGTTGCCGAACTAACACCAAGTTGCGCTGACTATCAAATCGACTATGCAGTTTCATTAAAGTTATGCTCTTGATGTGTAGGTAGAAACAAAGGCGGGCGCTGTAGATGCGATTTGTTGTAGTAACGGATGAACAATGTTAGCGACACTTTTTCGCTAGTGGTTTTATAGTAATCGTTCATGGCTCAACAAAAATTGTCGCATCTGGGGCTCGGAAAACCCAAGAGTTATTGTTGAAAAGCTTCTCTATCCTCAACGTGTGACTGTGCGGTTTATGGTCCGGCGGAGTCATTGGACCTTACTTTTTCGAAAATGAGGCTGGAGCAACAGTTACGGTGAATGGATTGCGCTATCGTATTAATCTGGACAACGTTTACTTTCAACAAGACGGCGCTACGTGCCACACAAGCAACGAAACCATTGATCTTTTGCGATTGAATATCAAAATAACACCTCTTATTGGAAAACCCTGTAGATAACAATTATCTATGATATGAATAAATGAAGAAAGGTGTTATTTAAAAAAATGTGTTTTTTGAAATAAACCCGTTTTTATGGAAGTTATAAAAAACTATTTATATACGATTTATCTTCCATTTAAATATATCTTGACACTTTGACTGCTTTTAAAATAATCTTTTATTGAAAAGAAAATATACAAAAAAAATTGATTCTGGTAATACGTTTTTTTTGCAATAATTTAAATACCAGCATTTAAAAAAATTATTAATTTTTAAAAATGCATTTATCACTTTTATGACTGTTTTTATTATGATATTATTGTTTGAACACTTCATGTTTCAAGGTCAAATATATATTTATAAGTTAGCAAATGAAATCGTTTTTTCCCGTTCCATTGGGGCGGTATTTCAGTAATTATAAATTAGCTAGGGAAGCATTTTATCGCGATTTATCGGCTCATATTTCAGTAATTTTTAAAGTTAGCAAGAGAAATAATCTATCCAGGTTCATTGAGCCGATATTTCAGTAATTTTTAAAGTTAGCGAGGGAAGCATTTTTCCCGTTTCATTGGGCGGTATTTCAGTGTTAGCAAGGGAAGCGTTTTATCCCGTTTCATTGAGACGATATTTCAGTAATTTTTAAAGTTAGCGAGGAAAGCATTTTTCCCGTTTCATTGGGCGGTATTTCAGTGTTAGCAAGGGAAGCGTTTTATCCCGTTTCATTGAGACGATATTTCAGTAATTTTTAAAGTTAGCGAGGAAAGCATTTTTCCCGTTTCATTGGGCGGTATTTCAGTGTTAGCAAGGGAAGCGTTTTATCCCGTTTCATTGAGACGATATTTCAGTAATTTTTAAAGTTAGCGAGGAAAGCATTTTTCCCGTTTCATTGGGCGGTATTTCAGTGTTAGCAAGGGAAGCGTTTTATCCCGTTTCATTGAGACGATATTTCAGTAATTTTTAAAGTTAGCATGTAAACTTTTTATCCAGTTTCAATATTTCAATAATTTTTAAAGTTAGCAATGGGAAGCGTTTTATCCCGTTTCATTTGTGCTGTATTTCAGTATCTTTTGGTAATGGTATCACTCGACTTATCTTACTAAAGAGCAACTTGAAAAAACGAAAATACCGCTGATTAAAGAGCAACCGAATTCCCGGTATATTAATGGCAACAAATAGAAAAATTTAAATTTCATAAAAATCTAATAAAAGAACGTTTGAGGAAATAATAATGGTTACATATTTATCTACGTCAACATTGATCCGATCAATTCTATTAACGTTGAATCCGACCAACACGTGTGGATTGTTGGGAAATTTATGTACAGGGTTTTCCAATAAGAGGTGTTATTTTGAATAGCCCGTTATTTCGGTAGATGTTACTTTTGAAGCTGTCATTTTTTAACATTTGACAAGTAGAAACTATGCCATTAATAAAAATGGAACGATACACGCTTCAACAACGCATTGAAATTATTAAAATTCACTTGAGTGAATCAAATGCAAATCATCTTGAGTGATGAGGCCCTCGGTGGCTTCGTCAACAAGCAAAATTGTCGCATTTGGGGCTCGGAAAACCCAAGAGTTATTCTTGAAAAGCCTCTCTATTCTCAACGTGTGGCTGTTTTGTGCGGTTTATGGTCCGGCGGAGTCATTGGACCTTACTTTTTCGAAAATGAGGCTGGAGCAACAGTTACGGTGAATGGATTGCGCTATCGAGAGATGATTAATGTTTTTTATGGCCGGAATTGGATGGTATTAATCTGGACAACGTTTACTTTCAACAAGACGGCGCTACGTGCCACACAAGCAACGAAACCATTGATTTTTTACGATTGAATATCAAAATAACACCTCTTATTGGAAAACCTGTATAATCCGGTTCAATGTACATTTAAACATTTTAAACGCTGAAGATATAATCCGATAGACATGTGTAGTGGGAGTGTCAGTGTGGCCATAGAACAATCAAATTATCAATTACGCTGCATAACGCACTGAGCCGCCCCAAAATAGCAAATAGTAATAACAACGTAAAGTGTAAGAAATCACTATAATAAGTGACGTTTACGTCAAAGCGGAAAAAGAATAATAAATAATTATAAGCAATAATTAGTCGCCTGTAATATCAATACAAATTGTAAATATCTCCCGAGTAAAAATAAATGCCGCCGACGGGAATTGAACCCGTACCTTCTGATGTCCGGTCCGACGCTCTGGACCACTGAGCCGCGTCGGCTTATTTCCAACACGCCAAATAATTTAATAGGTTCTAGTACTTCAATCAACAATTACTGCTTATTATAATTTTTGCGGCATTTATTTTTACTCGGGAGATATTTTCAATTTGTATTGATATTACAGGCGACTAATTATTGCTTATAATAATTTATTATCCTTTGTGCCATGCATAAAAACCTTGTCTTATAAACATTAGTTTATCATTAAAAAAATAAGCGGAAGAACAAATTTAAAAGGAGAAATATTGGCTTGACTCTAACTCACTAACAATGAAAGTAACGAAAACCAAATACTTACTTTTTAGTCTCTAATCAATATTCTAAATTTTAATCTTAACCTAACATTAGTTGAAAAAATCATCTCTGAACCGGAATTATATCTGCCCATGCCCCAAACAAGTAAACAACATCAGATATTTAGGATTCACCCAAAGGTTCAAGTCAAAACTCAAACGTAAATTGGAAACTACATATTCATAACTTCATACCTATATATTATTTTTCAAACAAACATTCAATTTCCTTAAGGCGAAGCTTAACGCTAAATCACTATTTTGATTAATCTTTATAACGAATTGGTGTACATTATGAATACCAAAAAATATGCTTTATATAAATTGAAGATTTTTCTAACGTTTCGCTTGAGTAGAATACAAATAAAATAATAAATTACTCATTAAAAAATATAAATGTAAACTATTAAATTTATTTTTTTCAATAGAAATGTATGAACGCGTAAAGGAAACAACTTTAAAAAAATACAGTATTGTAGCTAAGATTATCTGTGACAGTTTCACTTGATTAACTTTTTTGCTTTCTTATAAAATTATTCACAAAATAAATAAAAACCAGTTTTGTGCTTGAAATAGAACGTTTTTAGACTCCGTTTGTCAAGCGATTCTAATTCCTGAAACCTACAATATAAGGTATACCAAGAATTTACACATTTTTGGCTTTTAGCTTCCTCTTGCCCCCATAGTAAGCGTTCAAAGACTGTTTGAAAGGGAGTTCTGTAAATACGAATATTAGAGGAAGCGCGCTAATATTTAAAAACAATAATAATTAAGTGAAAATGTTGAAAATATTTAATAAAACACGACTCGTTTGAAATAGAACAAAATTCTCTCTAAGAGTTAACGAGAAACTTGTAGAAACTCGGTAGAAATTGGCTATGCGGGGGCTTAAGGCTGGCCGCATACATACGTTTTCCGTATTCGATTTCCGAATTCGTTTTCCGTATTCGGACATCCGAATGCACGGAATCAGTAGAAAATACATTAACTGCCGCACACGTTCGTTTTAGTTCCGAACGGAACAAATTCCTTACGCACGTTCCGAATGCAAACCGGCGCGTTCGGAGAAACCGAATGGAAAAAACCTAATGACGTCATGTGGAACGCAGCTCTTGCGTACATTTTGTTTGTGCCGACGCAAACGTTCGGAAATTTTCGTTCAGTAATTCAGTGTTGCCAACGGATCTTGACCTAATATCGCCGTTTCTCATACATCAGGGAGCGTAAAGTAGCCGAATTTGCTGTTAGGTGGGACATGTTTAAAATTGATGTTTTTACGTGAAAATAAAAATTTCGTGGGGGGGGGGGGGGGTGGCTAGAGAATTTCGGGACATGTTTAAAATTGATTGATTGAAGTAGCTTAATTGGCGCCTTTTAAATTTTTTCGGCGCCGATTCTCGCTCTGAGTAGCCTAAATGGCGATATATCGCCCTTGTTAGCAATACTGGTACTGACGTTTATACATTCCGAATGAAGAAAAACGAACGTTTGCGCTAGTCTCACGGAATTCCGAATACGGAAAACGAATTCGGAAATCGAATACGGAAAACGTATGTATGCGGCCAGCCTAAGGTTCCGTAGTAAGTATTGAAAAAAAAGAAGAAGATGGTTTGAAAGGAAGATACGAAAATACGAATGTAGGAGGGAGCGCGCTAATATTAAAAAAGTGATATTAATTAAGCGAAAAATATGAAAATATTTAATAAAACACGACTCGTTTAAAATAGAGCAAAAATCTCTCGGCAGATGCCTGAGTTGCATTTAAAGATACACTGTGTTTTTTTTCATACCTATAACATATTAAATAACAGAAACAAACGTGTTTTAATGTGTGTTATTGGAAAACGGATTATGGCCCAGTAGATGGTTTTAAATGGAGATATGTAAATACTAATGTTAATATTAGAAAAAACGATAATAATAATGAAATAGAGCAAACATCTCTTTGCTCTATCTCAACATCTCTTGACAAATACTTTAGTTGCATTTAAAGAATCACTGTGATTTTTTTCATACCTATAACATATAAATAACAGAATTGTTTTAAATGATTTTTGGGGCGTACTTTGCGATATTTTTCTTTAGAGGAAATTATATGTAATTACCGTTTCCAATATTATCTTCAAAAACAACAGATTTTTTCAGGTATTTAAAAACTTAAATTGTTCAAGAGAAATGTGTTATAAATAAGTATATTACACTCACTGTGCCAATCACACATAGAATACAGAATTACAACTTGGGGTAATACTTCTTAGGTAATGTGTAATAATAATAATCGTTAAAATAAATTTCTGAAACTTCCTCTTTCACAGTTCTTCGATAACATCAAATTATCTTTGAAAATTAATCATTTGTTCAAATTCTGTGAAACAATTAATTTACAATTCTTTATTATAACAGACTTCTTGTATTTATAGAACTTCTTGTATTTATACTTCCCGTACCTACTATGTACTATTACTTTTTATCCTATTCTTTATTTTTTAAGTTCTTAAGATTAACTGGTGATATTTCCAATTATTTTAAGAAATTGGCGACACAGCCGGAACAGACTTCTCGGGATCATCTGTTTAGTGCGTTTGAACATAAACAGGAAACTTTGAAATAATCATTGGCCAAGAAACTCTGGCATAAACAACGCGGTATTCAAGATTTATTTTCAATCCCCTTGTAAAACGGTTACGTAAAAATGTGTTAATATAATCAGAATTTCTCCGTCAATCAACTCGACATTAAATAACTAGAATGAGGCCGTCTAATATTTTTATTTTTGTAAAAAAATATCATACGTAAAGCGTTATAAACAACAATAGAATCAGTTTTTCTATATCTCCGAAAATGACAAAGATTTGATCTTTAAAAGTGAACTTTAGTAAAACGTATATAATAGTTTCTAGACACGATTCTTCCTTAAAGACAACACAACACGCTTCTCGACCGGCCGCAAATATCAACTTTTAACAAAACAAAATATATGGAAACAGGCAACAAAACGCAGAACACAGACTTAAAATTGACAATTAATGATGAAAAAATTGAAAAAGTAAATGAAATTAAGTAGCTGGGTGTAATACTCGATTCAAAACTCACTTTCACAGCAAATTTTGAATATGTGCTAAAGAAGGTATCAACAAAAGTCAATTTTCATAGAAGATTAAGAAATAAACTAAATGGAAACATTACAGAGCTCATTTGTAAAACTATAATTGCTCCACATTTAGATTATTGCTCTTTTTTTTTATAGTGAATACCTCACAAGAGTCCCAACTGCTCCCGTCTGGAGCAAGTGAGACTATGGCATCCCCAATTGGGGGATGTTGTGAGGCTGAAGGTAAGTGTGGAAGGGAAAGAGGAAGGTGGGGAAGTACCTGGCTATTCAGATCTAGTCACTAAACACGGCTAAAGCCATTTGGAGCAACGTTTCAATTCTGAATGGTGGTCTTACACCAGGGCGATACTGGTAGTATCTTCCACTCGGGAACGTGCCGCAAATATACTATATATTATTTTAATTAATTAATTGTGAAATAACACAAATTAATCAAATAAAATTTATTTGCGCACGCTGGGTTCGAACCCGCGACCTTCGGAATGGCAGTCCAATGCGTTACCACTGGACTATGCCGGCCGTCAAATCCGCTCTACTACGTTATAGTATTTGGCCAATGATGGAAGTTTGAAGAAACTAGATGCTATACAGAATAGAGCTATGAGATGTGGTTCCATGATAAATCAACACATCGACAATTCAACACACCTTTAAAAAGTGATATAAAGTCATTAAAAACGATGAAAAAAAAAAATTTAAACCTAACCTAACCTAACCTAACCTATTTAACCCAGTTAATAAAGTTTTTGTTTCATCACTTTCCATGATTTTATATATCTTTTTAAAGATGTTATTGAACCAGAAATATAAATAGAATTAGTTTGCCATATATGAAGAAATCAAAATCACAGAACTGCCTAATGTACAAAGGACTAAAGATGTATGATGAAATGCCTGAAAGTCTGAAGAATGAATGTATTTAAAAAGAAATGTTATGTTTATTGCGAAAATATTTAAAGTTACAAATTGAAATATTATCTTATTTATATTAGTTTATATTCAAATGTTGTATAAACTAACTCAATAAGTAATAAAAAATAACTTTTTGATGGGTTGTACATCATTGAAAAGCTGTGACGTGCTTTAAAAGCTATGCTTTGCTTTTAAAGCTTAGATGTTCTCTCGAAACGCTAGTAATAGTAAAACATTTCAGATTTTACATATTACAATATCTTTCATACATCTTCATGTGCTTTATACTAATATAATAAAGTTTGTTAACATGATTATAAAAAATAAACATGAACAATTTATTGTAAGTCTGTAATTGAAATGATAAAGGTGTGTTTTGTAAACTGGCCAAACATTTAATTTGGGCACTAAAGTGTTATATAAATAATCAATCATCCCTCAAAGTTTTTCGGTGTCAGCGTGAAAACGACATATATACTCGTACTTTGATATATACAGGGTGAAGTCAATATTATGCAAGTAAATAAGATCAAGGTAATGAAACTAGAAGTCACTGCACTGGCCTGTGTTTTCTAATGATGAATAATTGGCAGTACTTACAATAACACAATAGAAAGCGCCCTTGAGGTTATTGAATAGATTAGTTAATTAAAAATATATATATACGGTTTTTAGTTCATGGCTTCACTAATATGAAGTCACAATGTAATTAAAAAAAACTTTTTTTTATTTGAAAATTTAAAGTTCATTCTTATTTGTGCCAGAAGAGTTTAGAGAGTAGTTTGAATGATAGAAGAAGTCGGGAACGTCCGAAAAAACTGAACGCAATATTTCTGCCGCGAAATGAGTTTGGAGTCGAATTAAAGTCGACATAATATAGTTTTTTTATAGTAACATTTTGGTAGACAGTAGTGAATGGTGGAAGAAGTCAGAGACGCTCGAGAAAGGCATTGGCAATAGCTAACCTCACACACCAACACTAAACCAGTTTTTAATTCTGACATACATCAGCACAAAACACGATCACAAAATCAAATACACTTATCGTCATCTACTTACACGACTAAATTTGGAATTAACTCCTTACAATACATTGCACGTAAGCAATATAACGCATTACCTAGTAATTTAAAACTTCCGGCAACGAACAAAAAAACATTGGCAAAAGCTCTTAAAAGCTATTTCCTCAGCAATTTCATTAATTACTAACACAATCTTTCTCTGGAACTCCATAATAACATCTGCGTCTATTTATTTTAACGTATTTATATTGTCTTGTCCTTAATCTAATGTTGTCTTTCCCGAAATGAGTTTTGTAAACTCACTGGGAATAATACATTATAACTTTGTTATCATTTTGTATTATCTTGTAATAAAAAATAAATAAAAAAAACCGTTGCGGGGGCTTCTAGTATAAAAATGTTATATAAACGTGGATTCTGTTCAAATTCATACCGTCTTACTAATTGTTACACACCGGTTCAACTTGCTGGTGTGGTAAAGCCGCCCTTGAGCCTGGTTTAGGACCGTTTTAACCAAACAAACGTAATGTATTTATTTATTAAGACATACACAGTGCAATAAGATACAGTTAAGGATATTTTTCGTTATTTCATAGTTGTAGTACCTATTACGTATGTCCATAAAATATCATTACGTAATTTCGCCTGAGATTGTTATAAAAGGAAGGAAGGAAGTGTGTGGATAGATAATAATAAATTAATTGAAAACAAGAATTATAATAAGCTCACGAATTGTAATTGACTGTTAATACATAGAAGTTTTGAAAAATGATGTGAAAATATTTTTGAAATATGTCATGCTAAGAAATTTAATAAGATATTTTGTATGTTGGAAAGGAATCATGAAAGATGTCTAAATGTAGTAATTTTTCTTAATGGGTGTATGTTGTGATTGCGCGAGTAATTACTGAGTTGTTTGCTGCTTTGGTATTATTGGCTTCAATATGAAAAAGTGTAGTGTGCCTGGTACGCCTCGTTGGAGCATTTAAACCAATGACGGATAGCAATTCGGGACTATCTATTTTATTATTTAGCAGATTATGTAGAAACAACAGGTTTGACAATGTGCGTCTTTTTTGTAAAGTTAACATATTATTTGTAGTTTTGTTGTATTTCTTGAGTAAATGTTTCGAAAATTTATTCTGTATACTTTCTACTAAATCTATGTAAATTGAGGATTCCATATTGTGGAAGCATACCTCCAGTGGACTTCTGACCAATGAAAAAAACAATATTTCTAGAGTCTTAGCACTTTTCAAAACAAAGTGAAGTTTTTTACTGTTCTCATTTATTACCATTAACTTCTGTTCGTTTATAGGGATCAATATTTAATTTAACTGGTTTTTGTATTGTAATTGTAATCCGAAATGAGTTTTTTTTAAACTTACTGTGAATGATATATTATAAATATTATTGTTATTATTTTGTAATGTACTATCCTCCAAGAGTCGCACCGGCAGACCAACTTTAAAGTTTACTAAACGTCAATTCTCACTACAAAGTAGTTTCGTGTGTGTAACCGATGACGTTGGGTTTGTTTTATTAGGATTCTAGACTAGTAGGTGTACAGGACAGAACAGTATGTCTCACATATTAAATATCTGACACGGTCGCTACAGTAGTAGAACGCTGTGAGAGCATTCCGGACTGTGTATTAATTTATTTATTGCTTTTTTATTGTACATAAATAATAATTTTACACATAAAAATCAACCTCACTAAGACTAATAGCCTATATCGCGGATAAAAATTTACACAATTGAGTGAAGGAAACATGAAGTAATCACTGCATACATAAACACACAGTATTACAAGAAGAACGATTAAAAAGTGGCCATATGGTTACTTTGAGAGTGCATTGTAACAATATTTTAAACATAAATAATTTATTACTCATTATTCCCAACAAGAAATAAAGTATAACTATGATACTCTGTTTTTAGCAAATGAAAATAACATAATTACATTCCATGTACCTGCGCGTTAAACACGCTCTTGTGTCCTGTTCAGGGTTGATCAAAGCAAAACGAACTCTAAGCAGAATTCTTGCCTGAACAGACTATGCAATCATTACAATAGCGTATTATCCAAGGTCGATATTTTCAGTTGCGAACTTACCAAATACAAGAGGTCCATAAAAGAATATTTCTCTGATGGTTTGTGAATAATTTTTATGTCACTATTGTCTATATCTCTATTATGATTTGATTTATATCTACAAATTCTCTCCATTGATATAAATGTATTTATAAATGTATTGTTTTGTAAATTTTTCGTTTTATATAATCTTTTGTTTTGTATAATTTTTTTAATTTATATTCCTTTCTCACAAATGTAAATAACTTATTCCATGTTATGCTGTCTCAGTTAAAGTCACAAGGAGGAAATCCATAATTCCTTTTATTTTACTATATAATACTTATGTACAAACTGATTAAATGTAAACTGTCGATTTCCCGAAAATGAATAAATAAATAAATAAAAAAAAATAAAAAAATCTAACAAAAATGGAACAAATTATGGCAAACCTCTGTCAACACAATCGGAATTATTTAATTTAACCTGGAAATAATATTAAAGACAAAAGCACAGCCACAAAATTTTAGTAGCACGGATTTATTGTGTTCTTTCTTCAAATTTGATCTTCAAAGTATTTGAGATATATAGACCCGGTATATCAGTCAGTCCGTATCCTCGCTATGTGCGACATTTCTCGATTGGGCTAATTCGGCCGCTTAAGCCTTGGGTAAGCCGCAGAATAGTTCCCTTTTAAGACACCGCGGCGCTAGCAGTAACAAATGACAAATATTACAATAAAAACACATAAATTTGTTTTTGACCACTATAGTTTTATTTTCACTCTACCGGTTTCGGAAGAACCCTTCCTTTGTCAGGAGAATATTAAAAACTGTTTTTTAATATTCTCCTGACGAAGGAAGGGTTCTTCCGAAACGAAGAGAGTGAAAATAAAACTATAGTGGTCAAAAACAAATTTATGTGTTTTTATTGTAAATTATGATGAGCCACAAAGTGAATGCTTTTTACAATTACGACAAATATTAAATTTACGTGATTAATTACGTAAGTAAATTGCATAATTTTATCAGTATGGAATATTATATTCATCGAGCGATGAAGAATGTTGATGTTATTAATTAATAATCAATCTAAAATAGACAAATAGTCTGGTAAGGTATTAAAAGAGGGATCCGCGTTTTTGCAGTGTTTTCAGCGGTTTGTTCGTCATATTTTCATGAATATGCATTGACTCCAGCAAACAAATACTATTTAAAATTCAATCAGCATCATGCATTGTTGATAGAATGCATTTTCATCGACAACGAGTCGAGCCGAGAAAAGTGAAATTCAAATCGATGTATTTAAAAATATAATCCTAGTAATCCATACATAATATAATAATCACTTACCAACCTTCCTGCGAGATCGCGGCATCCCACTCTGCGGGATTACAATCCCCAACTCTAGTATAAATAATATTTTATTTTATTTTTCCTTTTGTTTACATTATTTGTCATAATATGTTTTTTTCCTCTTATCTTCAAAACAGCTGACGGTGATAAGTAATAACCTTGAAGTATATATTAATAATAGTTATGTACATATCAATGAACAGATAACTTCTAGAAGTGCGGTATACCTACAATACTAGTAGTTCTGTGAACAGTAGACCTCGCGTCAAAAAAGTATGTTTCTAATTTTCTCTTCTCTTTTCTATTTCTTCTCTATTATCCAATATAGCGATCGCGTCAAGAAATGAAATATGAGTTAAGTGATTGACGTTCGAGTTAAAAAAAATCATACCCTTAAATTTTAATAGGGAGACATATAAAATGATTAAAGTGCCATATAGCCAATGAATTCACCTACCGTTTATCCTACATTTTTTGGGTTTATAAAAAAAATTTGAAAAATCGTAAATGCCCGAATTGTGGCATATTATGGCGTGCGATCACTCAAGACATTTTGAAAATCACTCAAGTGGTTACACTAAAATAAAGTCGCTATCCGCGTCTGTCTGTCTGTTTGTGCGCTTAGTTCTTCTAAATTAGGCAACGGATTTTGTTGGGGTTTTCACTATCATTTACAGAATTTCTTCCGGAAGGTTTATATATTTAATACATCCATTTTAAATTTACATAAAGTAGAGAAAAGTCGATGTTTTGTAATCAGGTGGTAAAACAATATTTTCGGGCGCTTATATTGCTAACGCTGGCTAAACCTTATGCGATTCTTCAAAATAACGTACTACGGAATTGTATATCTTGAAAAGGCCTACAGCTTATGGTATATGTCTACCTTCTAAGGATTACCCCCAGCAACGCCGGGTACGAGTCAGCTAGATCAGGGTTTTCCAATAAGAGGTGTTATTTTGATATTCAATCGTAAAAGATCAATGGTTTTGTTGCTTGTGTGGCACGTAGCGCCGTCTTGTTGAAAGTAAACGTTGTCCAGATCAATATCATCCAATTTCGGCCATAAAAAATCATTAATCATCTCTCGATAGCGCTCCATTCACCGTAACTGTTGCTCCAGCCTCATTTTCGAAAAAGTAAGGTCCAATGACTCCGCCGGACCATAAACCGTACCAAACAGTCACACGTTGAGAATAGAGAGGCTTTTCAACAATAACTATTGGTAGCCCCAGATGCGACAATTTTGCTTGTTGACGAAGCCACCGAGGTGGAAATGGGCCTCATCACTCAAGATGATTTGCATTTGATTCACTCAAGTGAATTTTAATAATTTCAATGAGTTGTTGAAGCGTGTATCGTTCCATTTTAATTAATGACGTAGTTTCTACTTGTCAAATGTCAAAAAATGACAGCTTCAAAAGTAACATCTACCGATATAGCGAGCTATTCAAAATAACACCTATTATTGGAAAACCCTTTATTTAATAAATCAAAACCCAAATTTCCTCTGAAATCATATTTGTAAGTAGATACTTAAATGACTACCTGATCTAATTGCATAAATATATGTGCATTTAAGAATGTTGTGTGCTTTGAGTGTGTGTGTGTTGACTGTGTTATATCTCTATGTACTATGTCTATGTATTTGTATTGTAGTCATTTGAAATGTTATTCTTCTGTATCTTTTTAATACACAGTAATACTTTCGGCACGTTCCAGGGTAGAAGATACTCCCAGTATCGCCCTGGTATAAGACCACCATTCAGAATTGAAACTTTGCATGAAATTGCTTTAGCCGTGTTTGGTGATCAGTTTTTAATACTTGTACCCACCTTCCTCTTCCCTTCTCCATCCCTTCTCACTAGCTTCAGCATCAAAACATACGAACATACCCCAATTGAGGATGCCATAGTCTCACTGGCTCCCGACGGTTGGGAGCAATTAGGACTTTTTTGCAGTATTCACATTAAAAAGTGAGGTATTAAAAGGTCAGGTACCATAATATTGATTATTCAGTTTTGACAGCTCGATTTTCGATAAAAAGGCAGTCTCCGACACGGCCACCATCTTGAACCGGAAACGGAACGTACAAAAAATTTACAGACATACAAAATGCCAAACGGTAAAGTTAAAACAGTACTTAGCCACGTCCAGTTAAGAATTTGTAATCATTCATATATGTTATTATGATGAGATGAAAGCAAAATTATATCGCCAATTTATCAAGACTTTTCGATTTTTATATCTTCTCTCAGACCGGCCAATGATCAATTTCACAAGAGGTAAGCACAAACTGAGCTTACTCCATGCAAAACGGACACGCCCACAATACAAGTCTATCGGTGGACCTAATCGGTGGTAATTAAATACAAACTGGGATGAGTGGTTAGATATATATATATAGTTAGATACTACAGGGTTTTCCAATAAGAGGTGTTATTTTGAATAGCCCGCTATTTCGGTATATGTTACTTTTGAAGCTGTCATTTTTTGACATTTGATAAGTAGAAACTACGCCATTAATAAAAATGGAACGATACACGCTTCAATAACGCATTGAAATTATTAAAATTCACTTGAATGAATCAAATGCAAATCATCTTGAGTGATGAGGCCCATTTCCACTTCGGTGGCTTCGTCAACAAGCAAAATTGTCGCATCTGGGGCTCGGAAAACCCAAGAGTTATTGTTGAAAAGCCTCTCTATTCTCAACGGACCTTACTTTTTCGAAAATGAGGCTGGAGCAACAGTTACGGTGAATGGATTGCGCTATCGAGAGATGATTAATAATTTTTTATGGCCGGAATTGGATGGTATTGATCTGGACAACGTTTACTTTCAACAAGACGGCGCTACGTGCCACACAAGCAACGAAACCATTGATCTTTTACGATTGAATATCAAAATAACACCTCTTATTGGAAAACCCTGTATTTATTTCAAGAAAATAAATCAATTATTTTTGACTGATAACCCTGGATAAAGCTATTCACCTATCTAGCACGCTTCGGCTCGCTGAGCGAAATAGCCAATATGTTCGTATAATTATAATTGATTTATATAAAGGTCGGTTGCTAAGGTGACAATTAATTATAACACAAAATAATTTTTTAACAAAAACATCCGTTGTTTCGTTGAACAAGTGAATCAACCGGCCCATATGGCGAAGCTTAGAGCCATATCACTATTTTGATTAATCTTTATAACGTGTTGGTGTACATTATGAATATCTAAAAATACGCCTTAGATAAATTGAAGGTTTTCCTATCGTTTTGCTGGAGTAGAATACAAATAAATAAATAAATTACCCAATAAAAAATATAAAAGTAAACTAATAAATTATTATTTTTTTCAATATAAATGTATGAACACATAAAGGAAACAACTTTTAAAAAATACAGTATCATAGCTAAGATTATCTGTGACAGTTTCACTTGATTAACTTTTTTGCTTTCTTATAAAATTATTTACTATATAAATAAAAACCAGTTTTGTGCTTCAAATTGATCGTTTCTAGACTCCATTTGTCAAGCGATTTTAATGCCTATTACCTACGATACAAGGTATACCAAGAATATACACATGTTTGGCTCGTAGCTTCCTAATAATGATTATATAGTAAAATAACTTGAATTGATCTTCAATTCAATCACAAAACGTTTTGTTGCTTCATAGAATTTGAACAGTTTTCAGGTTCTGTGAAAATCCTATTCAAGTTCGTTATTATAACATTATAGGCTAGTTGCTTGACAGAACTTGAAAAAGACTTGAAAATTAATGTTGAAATTCGATGAATTGTTCAAATTCTCTGAAACAACCCGTCCTTAGTTTTCAAGTTCTGTGAAAATTCTGTTCAAGTTCTGTAATTATTTCAGTTCTGTGAAGCTACAGGCATATGATTGTTTAAATAAGAATTTCACAGTTCTTGAAAATTAAAGTTAACAACGTATTTAATAATTATGATCAGGGTTGTAGACTATCCTGTAAATACTTATATATTTTTTTATTTCTTTAATTAATGAAGGTGGTATTAAATATTATACCTAATCTATTTGACCTTTCAGATTAAGAAAAAAATTGTTTTTCTTGTGTAATGAAGCAATTCATATATGACATTCATAAACTTATTATTTTCTGTCACCTCCGTGATTGAGCTGTTAATTTGTCAGAGGTCGCGGGTTCAAATCTAAGGACAAATAAAAAATGGGTTCTTCCATGCGTATATATTAACGATGTATTAGCCCTTTCGTATCTAATTTCAGTCTAAAAATAACACCGCCCGAGAGTAATGTTATAATACATACAACTCCATAAATGCAAGTTCCCTATAAGAAAAAGAGCACAAAGTTATCCTTCAAATCACATGATGTAATTTATCAGCCAATAGCGAGCCCGAAATGAACTTAAAACCCAACGTACGCGAAATCAACGAAGATAGTTCATTTTGTGGCAAATGTATTTTTTATTGTGGTTTTGCTAGAAAGAATGTAAGATTTTTTCAATTGCTTATTTTATCGATACGCTGCCGTGAAGCTATCTAAAAGGAATATATATTTTAAATCTGACAAGTTAGTATGGTGTCTAGTAGCTACTGGCTTTTTCAAAAGCCGGCTATATAGTATAGTATATCAATTGCATTTTAGCTCGAATTAAAGTATATTAACTTTATCATTTTAAACATGTTTCTTTTTATTCAAATTTATGTGGGTAAGATTTTACATATTTTCAAGAATGATTATGAATGTGGGCGGACATTGCTATCAGGTACATCAAAAATACGCTTAATTTTCTAGTACGGAATATGGATTCGATTGCCGTTCCATAGAGTCTTACTTCGATGGTAATTTTTAAAAAAATTTTTTTTAAATTATTTTTATTTCTATGCTAGAACAATCCCAATGAGTTACAAAACTCATTGTAGGACGAAAGAAACTTATAATACATAGGTGAGAGTAAATAGGTACAATTTTTGGTATTTTGGTATTTTGATATCAACATTATAAGTTTCATATACGAAATAGTACAAAAATCGAAAAAGGGAGGTTAAGTAGAACAAACAAGAAGAAACAAAGAAGGAAACAGACACGGATATACACATAAGCACAGACACAAAGTAGGAGTTTACAAAAAGGTACTAACCCACTAATTTTGGTAAAAATAGATTACGCTCGATTACAAATACAGGGATAGAAAAGGAGAGAGAAAGAAACAAAACAAAGTACAACACGACAAGAATTACGTATTTTCGTTTTTATATGTTTCAAAAAAATATTCTTTAAGGCCTTACTTTGAATTTTTGGATTATGCTGGCTGTTTTTATACATATCTGGAAGAGTTATAGAGTGTGTAGGCAATATAGTTTCTTCCTGATAGAAGCCCAGGTTAAATAAGCCTAGCTATACCATTATTAAAAAATACTGACAAACCGGCCCTTTGTGATCTGGGGTTGGTAATGCGATGTTTGGTATTGATATTTTTTAAATTAATGCTAAGCTATTAGATGTAGGAACAGTCTGATATTCAATATTACACCAAAAATGCTGGCGCTGTGATATTAAGTTTTTAAATGGCAAAACCATGATGGCTCATAGGAAAATTAATGTAAGTTTAAAAAAAACACAATGATGCAAGTGCATATTTTTTAGTTTAAAAAAACAGTGTTTAAAAATAATTGGTTGTACTTTTCGAAAGGATATAATTCTACATCATATTCTAAGACAATTCTCTGTTTTTTTTTACTAATCTTTCTGTGAACAGTGTAGACCTCGCGTTTAAAGAAGTATGTTTCTAATTTTCTCTTATTTCTACTTCTTGAAAGCGCGCCATCTGATTCTATTTTAATTGTTTTTAAAAACCATGTTTTTGTAAATTGTACCGTCTTACCAAATCTTGTGTTTATATATTAAAACAGTATATAATCTACCGTGTGTAGTTTCTCCAGAATAGCTACTTATATTCAAAGAAACGTCTTTTTAATGGTATCCGTAAGGATACGCTGGCGTTCATAGTGTTAAATCAAAACCAAATTTCTGTGTGAACTCATAAGATTTGAATGTAGGTACTGAAATACCTACCTACTTAATTAATAAACACCACGATTTGACATTCTAAAAAATAAGCTTTTCTGAGCCATGTTCTGCAGGGTGGTATAACTCCGATCGAATATTGGAACCGAAATATTGTGACGTCATATGATTGCTATATCCACATAATAAGTAGGCCCCGGTTGAGAATTTTATTGTCTATATATTGGCATATCTATGGTTTTATAGGACCAATTTGTTTCATACAAAAAGCCCGAAAATATCGATCTAGTGAGTCGTTTATTTATGATTTGCTGTTGTTACATTTTTAAATGTTGCAACAACACAACACACTAACTTGTTTTTTTGCAAAATTATGTTTTTGTAAATTTTCTTTTCCCCATAATAGCTATTTACTTATATTCAGAGAAATGATTTTTTGATTGTACCTATTGGATACCGTGGCGCTCGACAGGTTAAAGCGATCATCACCTTGAAACCGGAACCGGAACGTGACAAACACATTTCCAGATAGATGAAATGCCAAATGATCGAGTATAAACAGGTATTTGTTACGCTCAATTGATTTTGCTTTGAATTTTTCCTTGCAAGCGATTTTTAGTATTTCTGAAATAATGTGTGTTTAAAAATAGCCATTTATTAGATGTTTAATCAAAATCTAATTTACAGGTTAAAATTATATAATTTAAAAACCTTATTCGTTTAAAACGAACTGTCAAACTTGAAAGTGACGAAATTTGAATATGAAGAACAAATTTCGAATACAAAGTGATTAGCTTGGTGTTGCCAAAGTAGTGATAAAATTAGTACCAATTGAATGAATTTCTAGAATATTATGCGAAGCTGTAATACAAATCGTTTGAGTATAATAGTGTGGTAGGAATTTCACTGGAATTTTTCACCTCATTCTATTCCCAGAAGCTGCCAAGAAGAGATGACCACCGTACGAGTAGGAACCATAAACATTTTTATCGCCAACCGGCCGAATTGTTTTCCATTGATTATAGGTATGTATTTCTGATTATGATAGCAAGAAGCGTGGTTTTTAATCGCGTTAAATTCCGCATTATTGCTGCTAAACTGTGCGGAGCCGGACAATGGACTAACACATCATCAATTGAAGTTATTAACATGAATACAAGAAACAGTACAAAAATAAAGTAAGGTGTATATTCAGATCTGGTCACCATAACACGGCTGAAGCCATTTCAAGCGAGGTTTCAAATTATTTTAATTTATAAGTGGTATACGCGGCGTTGCTAGAATTTTCTCTACGTTCTATAAATATAATATACAAGTATTATATATATATAGGGTTTTCCAATAAGAGGTGTTATTTTGAATAGCCCGCTATTTTGGTAGATGTTACTTTTGAAGCTGTCATTTTTTGACATTTGACAAGTAGAAACTAAGCCATTAATAAAAATGGAACGATACACGCTTCAACAACGCAATGAAATTATTAAAATTCACTTGAGTGAATCAAATGCAAATCATCTTGAGTGATGAGGCCCATTTCCACCTCGGTGGCTTCGTCAACAAGCAAAATTGAAGCAATGAGGCTGGAGCAACAGTTACGGTGAATGGATTGCGCTATCGAGAGATGATTAATGATTTTTTATGGCCGGAATCGGATGGTATTGATCTGGACAACGTTTACTTTCAACAAGACGGCGCTACGTGCCACACAAGCAACGAAACCATTGATCTTTTACGATTGAATCTCAAAATAACACCTCTTATTGGAAAACACTGTATATATAAACCTTCCGGAAGAATTTTCTAAATGATGGTGAAAATCCTAACAAAATCCGTTGCGTGGTTTAAAAGAACTAAGCGTACAAACAGACAGATGAAGATAGTGACTTTATTTTAGTATAAATACTAGCTGGCTTGTACCCGGCGTTGCACGATTTTTCTATACTTTGTATAAATATAATATTCGTGTTGTACCGAACAGCAGATGGATCTAGATGAAATGAATATTTATCTGTTATCACACATTTTAAGATGCTGAATCCTTTATGAGGCTTATCACCGGACACGTACCATGTGTCAAATGGGATTTAATCGTAGTAAATAAAATTCTGTTATTTTTCTTGGTTCCTTAATGCTCTCATGCATTCTGCTTAAATAAAATAATATTTGCTGCAAATTAATGCGTGTAAAAACAGATTAATTTTTAGATAAATACACAATCAGTCAGTTGTTCGACGACTTTCGTGAAGTTGTGTTTCATTGCAAATCCTTTTCCCCAAGGTACCCCCGAGAGGAAACCAGCATTTTACAGTCAATGTCACTGGCGTAAGTGTCCAGTATATATGTATTATATATTACATATATAAACCTTCCGGAAAAAATTCTCTAAACGCTAGTGAAAACCCTATCAAACTTAGTTGGGTAGTTTAGAAGAACTAATCGCACAAACAGACAGAAGAGATATTTTAGATATTTAAAAAAAAAACATAAAAATATGGGATAAACGATGAAATCAGGGTGGATTTGTTGTCTTTAAACCGCAGTTCGCAATTCTTGTATTTCCGCAAATATTTGGAGGTATGATATTAATTAATTCGAATTGTCGAATGTAAAACTGAACACCCGGAAATCTCCATCGCTCGAGTGATTTTTTTGATTAATTTGGTATCGGAACATAACTTGTAGTTCTGTGAACAGTGAACCTCACGTTCCGTTTCCAATTTTCTCTTATTTAATAAATTAAAAACAATATTTCCTCTAAAATCATGAGATTTGTAAGTGGGTACTTTAAATATCTACCTATCTACTTACTTGTAAGCCATACATTTTAAGCGACATTTTTTAAAATTTCAAATAAGTAATAATGTAAAGGAAATGTCACTATCTCAATGAAAATTCTTTTTTTAACGCCAGCAGTGCATTTCAATTTTAAAATGCACCTTTTATGTAATATAGGTGTGGCAAATTAATTAACGGGGGGTACGGTAATTCATTCACTCCACTATGTTACATCTGTAAAATAATTGAATATATAATAAAGCTCCGTCAGCGTCAATCTCGCAAAAACGCGCACGAGTGCCAATGTGTGAATTTTGCAGCGCTAACATTATAAATTGGAATTCCTAAATTAATGCATTGGATTACGCGTGATAAAAGCTATGCAAAATTCACTTTACGCATGCGTCGATGGTGCACGGGATGGGTGCACTGCTCCAAAGTAAAATATAGACAGAGGGTATATCAACCATACTAGTAATAACAGAGCTTACAGCTTCCTTGATGCTAAAAATGTCGGCCCACCGAAAAGTTGGGCCCAACTCTCTCGATACCACCCGATGGTGGCCTCGTGGCATGGTAAAACAAAGCGGGGGGGATAGATCATTCGTCCGGCACTCCTGGACACACTGATCCATAGATTCCTCTCCACCCCTATACGTTTATCCTTCTTAGAAATTCCTCTCCTTCCTTTAGCTAAAAAGACCCTCCGTCGCCATCACCAAAGAAGGCCTTGAGATAAATTATTTTCCTCGGGGCCTTCTGTGTGGGGTTAATGTAAAAAAACGCATCTCCACATGGTTCAACTCTACCAGATTGATTCAACAGCTCAACCAAATTGAGTCGTGTGTAGGTCCCATTACAGCGTGTCTTATTCATATCGGTTCCTGTTCGGCTGCATGATATCGCGAGCAATGTAATAATCTCAGTTTTCATTATTTTAAATTCGCATTGTTATTTATAATAATCAACAGAGTACCTGTATTAATAAATGTATTACCTCTACATTGGCAGGCTCCATTTTTACACCCGTGGAACGTATTAATTTCAAAGAATTCCCATTAATATTTTTTTCTACTAAATTTTCTTCGTCAATGATTACGGCATTTTTATTTTTTATCGCAACATTGTTTTATAAAATCAACTCATACATTACTTGCATGTCTGGATATATGAACCATACGTGGTCTGTTTTTCTTTATATCGTATTTATTACGTGATGCGTTTACTGCGTGCGGTTTCTTGAAAATGTACTTTTTTATTGATTTACACATAAAAGTGAAACAAGAAATCATTAAGTATACATTGTACATTGGAGAATGTCTGTAATATATTTTAAATAATAATAGTAAATGTTGATGTAATGAGGAATTGCGTGGAAGATGTAAAGATGTAAAAAGAATGTGTAATTTTAACATTTTCATCAATAATTTTTTTTTAATAATCTAAAATCGCACATTCCGAAACGGTTCCAACTGGCTACAACAACGTCATTGTGACATAGAAAACGCCAATGTCTGGTAAGACGGTTGTCACCAACCAACGTCACGTATAAAAATTAACATGTCATTTCAGCAGCAAATCGACCACCATGGTACGGTTATTTGCCTAGTTTGGGGTATTTATAAAAAAAAAATAAAGTCTTGTAATACGTAATAGTAAAATAATAGACTAGGTTAGGAAGAGTTCACTATTTTCTACTTTGTATTTCAGTAATCCTCAATTTAAAATATCCACAGAACAATATCTATTATCGTGGTTCATCGGGTGAGATATGTTCACGATGCACCTGTCCACCACCTGGGTGGAGTGCCAGATCGGGAGAGGCTTGTTAGGGGAGACCCTTTGACCTTTACAACTGGTTACTCGACCCATCGCCTTGCGCCGCAGCGGGAGGGATATATATCATAGACTAGACATAGACAACATAGACTATTTTATCTCCCGGCCTGCAGAACTAACTTGCCAATGGTCATGCCTGTGGGGAGAGCAATCTTGCTGTTGAACAGAATCAATTCGGATATCGACATGTTTGCCATCAATGAAGCTTCCTTTAAAAGGCAAGCTCTATTATCACTGGTATAGTTGATATACACACTGTAAATATTAATCTTTTAATTCTTATTATAAAAATTATTTTAAAAACGCTTTGAAATGAACAATTTTGTAATGTTTTTGAAATTAATAAACAAATTGAATTGAATAGAATTGAATTGAATATCACTCCCGGGCGCATTGATCCCTAGATTCCTACCTAACCCTCATACCCTTTTCCTTCCATTAACTTCCTCTTCTTAAAAAAACCCTCCATATACCATCCTCAAAGATGACATAGGCCCATAGTTAATGTAACAAAATAAGAAAAAAAAACAATAATTATTTTGTTTCCACTAGGTTCTATGAACATTGTCAATTCCAAAGGTCCGGAGTAAAACGCGTTCAAAGTTTTTTTAAATACTGGGACCCTCACACATAACTTGTACGTAACTATGGTTCAAACTTTTGCGTTTAGTTTCGTAACTGTGAAACCTTCTGAAGTAATATTTACACAGTAGATAAAGAAGTGATTAGAGATACCAAACACGATCAAGGGCACATATCCAATGTCTTATACTCGTAAAATATAAAAATTCTGCCTGGTATTCTCGAAAAACTCGAAAAGTAGTCGACCGATATTGATAAAAATTTCAAAGGTTGCTCTTAATAGTGCCAGGAGTGTTTAGAGATGTTTGAATGGTAGAAGAAGTCGGTGACGCCCTAGGAATACTTAACGCAGTATCTCTGCCCCGGAATGAGATAGAGAGTCCAATTAAATTGGATGTATTGCAGTTTTTGAACAGTGACATTGTGGTATACGCCCGAGAAAGACAAGCAATAGCGAAGCATAGCGAGGTCCTCTATTATATTATATTTTTGATTGGTTGCAGTCATTTGACACTTTATGATGTTGATATAATGTTTGTCTGTAGAATATTAATCGACATTAAATTGCAACAATAAGGTAGGAGACACATTACGCTATATGCAAATTGGCACACGCTATAAGCGTGGCCTGTCACAGGCTTTTCAACAGTGAATTTTATTAGAATGACTGCTACAACTGGTAATCAAAGTTTTACCAGACTGCAAAATAATGGTTTTTTTTCCATTTATTTATGTATTTTGGATACCGTAAATAAATTGAAAATTTTATGTACTCTTCTATTTATGGTGTAGGAAGAAGATGAGGAAGACGAAGGTGGGGGAGTACCTGGATATTCAGATATATAATTTTTTATTGTTTTTTTGAGAATGACAAACATTCTCGTGTTATGATTAACCTGACAATATTTGAATATATCCTACTACCACCGCAGTAAGCGTAAAATGTTGCTTGTGTTGAGATTGAGGACTTAGCCAGCCAAGGAATTGAACACACTACGCCGGTCAATATGGTCACCAAACACGGCTAAAGCCATTTCAAGCAACTTTTCAATTCTGAATGGTGGTCTTACACCAAGGCGATACTGAGAGTAGCTTCCACTCTGGAACTTGCCGCAAGTATACTAAAAAAACTAGTGTTTTGATTTAAGCTTGGTTTCGGTAATGACATAATCATATTTATTAGTAACACGAGGCTCAATCTTGTACATGCAGCCGTTTGAGACATACAGGTGGGAATATCAGTTGGGCATATCAGTTGGGCATACAGGTGGGCATATCAATTGGGCCTACAGGTGGCATATGAGCATTTCAATCTTTATTTGCGTTTATTTCAAACTATGTTTTTGTAGGCCCCTATGATCCTAAACCCCCGATTGTAAATGAATAAATTGTGAAATAACACAAATGAACAAAACAAAATTTGATTTTATTGGAAATTTTAGAAATTATTTGTGAGCATAATGATAATTATGAAAAAAAATTTTGTTCTATTACCTAATCTGATATATGTTATATAAAAAAACGTGTTTAATCTAATTTTCTTCACAACCAGCCGCTGCCACCCACCAGTGGTTATGGTGGTAGATAGCCCTTGGTGTCACATCGAAAGTAAGAGAGTTTGTTTGGGGTGAGCGTGGGTGGGAGTGGGTGATGAAATGATGCTTCGTTATGCTTTGATTATTTCAGAATGGGCCGCTGACTGTGTCGGTGAGTCTGGAAGGTTCCAGAAAGTTCATGAAGGTTCTCGAATGCTCTAGAATCTAGAAGGTTCTGGAAGGAGAAAGTTCAAGATGGTTGTTAGTGCTGAATTTCCCACTAGATGGAGTCGAGACATATTATATCTACATTTATTGTAGGAAAGGCTTTGTTAGTGCTGAATTTCCCACTAGATGGAGTCGAGACATATTATATCTACATTTTTTGGTGTAATATTTTGACTTGTCAAATATTATTATTTTTTAATGCTAAACTAATGTTTATGAGGCAAGGTTTTTAGGCATAGCTTAAGAGATTTATTCACATGAAACACATTCCCGTCGGCGGCAATTATTCTTTCTCGAGAGATTTTTTCAATTAGGATGGGTATTTCAATTGAATAATTATTGCTTATAATGTTTATTCATTTTAGTTTGGTATTTTGGCCTCAAATCCAAATCAAAATTTGGTATGAAAAAGGTCGCGCAGTCGTTCCTCTTAAACCTAGACCACGGAGGCCGTCACAAGCTTACACAATATCATCATATTTTAAAACGGTCGTACATGGTTTTACCACCATGCGCCTCGGGTATACAGCATTCATCCAACTCTCAGGGATGCAGAGGGCTTAGAGGTACCATTCTACCTACTGACCGCTTTACGCTGAGATATTCATATCATTAATGACAACCTTTATTAAAATACCGATCAACAATAATCTCTTATACCCCGTTCACACGGGGCAATTTTAGTTGATCAGGTCTGTGTTGAATGACACTTGAAAGCTAATCGACAAGTGTGAACATCCTTTCAACAGAGTTGATCAAGTTTTTGGTTAAGCGACGATAGTTGAAAGCACACCTACTTTTGTTGTTCAATTATGAGTCATCGTTCGATTTTCCCGCCGAATTGAATCATGTGAACATATGTTTCAAGTTGCTTGCGATTTTTAGTTCCTTGCGGTCGAACGTAGACGTGAGACCGCGTTAGACGTTCCTAGGGATTGGTTTATTTATGCGTACCTAGTACCAGGAGCAAAATAACATGGGACGGTCGGTCTAAGAGCGAGGTCGACAGCCGTATACATCAGGCTAGGCTTGCATTCAATAAAAGGTCGAAAATAATAGAATCGAATAATATAGACCTAAAACCGAGAATACTCCTCTTCAAGCCCTATGTATGGAGTATCTTGATGTACGGCTGCGAAACATGGTGCCTATCCGAAAGAGATAAACGGAGACTAGAGGCTTTTGAGATGTGGTCCTATAGAAGACTGTTAGGAATTTCCTGGAGAGACCATATTACAAATGAGGAGGTTCTCCAAAGAATCGAAGGAGGAAGGCACCTGCTCAGGACCTTGTCCGAAAGGCGTGCAAGATGGATCGGCCATGTTATACGACAAGAAGGCCTCTTGCATGTCATAATGGAGGGTATGACCGAGGGGACCAACTCTAGGTAGTACGAGAGTACCTGGAGGACTTGCTGGTGGACGTGCGCTGCTCATCATATGCAGAAGTCAAAAGAGCCGCACAAGACAAGGAAGAATGGAAGAGGAGATTAGATGAAATTGCTGCAAACCAATCCCAGGATTGAAACCAGAGAGAGAGAGTACCTACCAGCAATTAATAATATTATTTTAAAATGTTACTGTAACTTAGTAGTTATCATTATTAAATAACACGCCTCTGAATGTTAAAAAAAAACAATTATTTCTTTACCTTCATATCAAATTTTAAGTCATCAACTATTGCACGAACACTTTTTTTATAAACAATGATATCTATATATTTTGGAACTCTTTGTATCATTTTGACTAATAATATCGGTTCGAGTTAAATTGAAACATTTGAACAACATCTTGTTCAATTTTTGTCGTTCAATAAAAGTCGTTCAACTCAAATCGCTCTCTCTGAACGGGGCATTTATCTATATATACATAAATCGATGTTTTGTATGTATTCCTGTATGGAATTACCCCAGTTTTCAGGTAAACTAGAATTCAAAACTTCAAAACATTACTCTGAACCATTCATAACCCCGAGGAACGCCGGGTACACGTCAGCTACAGGGTTTTCCAATAAGAGGTGTTATTTTGAATAGCCCGCTATTTCGGTAGATGTTACTTTTGAAGCTGTCATTTTTTTACATTTGACGATACAAGATACGCGAAAAATGGAACGATACACGCTTCAACAACGCATTGAAATTATTAAAATTCACTTGAGTAAATCAAATGCAAATCATCTTGAGTGATGAGGCCCATTTCCACCTCGGTGGCTTCGTCAACAAGCAAAATTGTCGCATCTGGGGCTCGGAAAACCTTAGAGTTTTTGTTGAAAAGCCTCTCTATCCTCAACGTGTGACTGTTTGGTGCGGTTTATGGTTCGGCGGAGTCATTGGACCTTACTTTTTCAAAAATGAGGCTGGAGCAACAGTTACGGTGAATGGATTGCGCTATCGAGAGATGATTAATGATTTTTTATGGCCGGAATTGGGTGGTATTGATCTGGATAACGTTTACTTTCAACAAGACGGCGCTACGTGCCACACAAGCAACGAAACCATTGATCTTTTACGATTGAATATCAAAATAACACATCTTATTGGAAAACCCTATAGTTGATTATAAAACGCAAGCAAAAACAATAAATACAAAAAATTAAGTACTTTTTTTATCTACAGATTTTTCGGATTAACGCCTTGATTTGAGATATTATGATATTTTTTTATCGTAAGTCCTTCAAATTGGAATTTAAATTATTGATTATTATTTACGAGGAAAAATAATTTCGAAATTGCTTTGTTGTGATAACTAAATGAAATGTTAATTTCATTGATATTACGAAAAAACAGATAGCCTTTTAACTCATTACGGATTATTGTGATTGTTTCCACAAATGTAATCATTGTTATAATATATTTATAATAATGACAGGTGACTTATTCACCAGTCCATCTTATCAACGTTGGGCTAATACCTGCCACACACAACAAGTATACTTGCGCAAGTGTTCTGTTCAAATATTCTTGACAAGTACCTATACTTGAAGGTGTATGGCTGACCTTATGATAAATTTGTTAGATTAATGCAAGCTTTACATACTGTGCGAGTATTGTTTTATAGTACGTAGTTTGTATAGTTAAAATATTTATTTTTATATTAAAATTATATTAAATTTGATTCTTCTTTCTGAAATAAATTGGGTAATGAGTTGTTTATATTTGATGAATCATGTGTTGAATATATCAACAACATCTTTATAATCATTACCCAAAAAAAACAACAAACCCCCGGGTATAGAATTGTGATTCTGTTACTAAACAATGGTCTTCTCGTATAGTTTTAGATCGTTTTTGAAATCAGTAATTCTTAGTGCGATAATCATAATCAGTTGGTGAAAATACCCCATTGTGGAAATTTACTAAAGTTAAACCATTTTTTTAATACCACGGAATTAAATAAAAAAAAAAACTTTTAAACACAACATTTAAAAAAAAAAAAAATTATGATAATAAGTGTGTCCTTATTTTATAGCAAATGCTCGCGGAAGAAGTAAAAAGGTGGAGAAACGTAAATAGGTAAATAACGTTTTAACATACATTTCTCAGAAACTTTTCAGAGAGAGCCGTTGTGAAAGACTGCCACTAAGAAACGAAATTTAAAACACCTTTAGCCGTTTTAGCATCATTACAGGGTGAATTGCCTAATACAAAAAAAAATATTATTAATTCAAATCATGGCGTGAAGAAAAGTCGTCAAATTATTCGTTTTTTAACGAAATAAATATTAAAACGCATTATATCTCAGTTCCAGAAAAAAATGCGTTTTAATATTTACTTCTCATTGTTTTCTAACAGACACAAACTGTGTTTTTTTTCTATTAAAAGTGCGTATTAACCATGTCCCTATTTTCTTGCATATTTACTAAATATTATGTAAAATAACAATAAACCTAGAAGTTTTAAATATGTATTAGCACAAAATGCATAAAACAAAACAATCAGCGTACTCTGTTGTATTATTGCAGATAAAGCATCACAAATAGTTAATAATAAGTAGAATTAAACATAATGGCGAATAATACGAAGGTATCATGCTATATATATATTTATTTATTTATTACACGCCTTAGTGGGTTTATCTTTTAAAAAAAAGATAAGCATTTTGTATCAGAGTAAACACTTAAAAATTAATACAATAAAGAAGAATGTAAACATAATGGCAAAAATGAATCCTCACGCATATAATTGAATTTAAAAGATTCAACAAAACAAAATAGTAGAAGCGGAGAAGTTATATGGGTACATAGGTATATTTGTGTTTAGAAGAATAAAAGTGATAGAATATACAACATTTATACTGATTAGTTTTAAGATGAAATATATCATCCAGATCAGAATATTTTATCAGAGAATTTTGGTAAGCTAGTGTCCGGGTGTTATTGAAGTAAAAAGGTAAGAAATATCGGCAGGAATTTTTGGGAACATGGATATTAATAAATTGAAGTAATTCGGGACAGTCAATGTAGTATTCTTTGTAACAGTATTCAATCCGTGCTTATTCTTCTTTCTGAAAGTTTCCATAGAGACATTTTATCCAAGAGGTAATTGTAATTTATGTTTTGTATAGGAATATGAAATTTATAATTTATAAACTTTAGAAACTTCCGTTGAATCTTTTTATGTATGAAGCTCGGCTCGCAAATGTATACGCAGCATTATAAGTATTATGATCGATCAAACTACATATCGGTGGATAGGATTCTTTGACGCTAACTTATCAATTTGAAAACAAACTTTATAATAATATAAATAACATCGTACTTATTAAGGTATTTTAAAGAACAACACTGTAAAAATAAATAGATCACACTTGTATAAAACATGAACCTGCAATGTGGATATTATTTTATGATTTTTTTACTAACAGATGTATTTAAAATATCAGGGAATCAAAGAGTAGTGGAGAGGAGCCAAATCCCAATCGGATAGGACCGATATTTATTTTGTATATTAAATTCTTAAGGTCATCCGATTCCAGAGAAATGCGGATGTGTCCGCGCGCGTGTGTGTGTACGTGAATGTCGCCAAAAGTTGATGGAATGCCTTGTCGTCGACAACGAGTCCATCTGCCGAGTTCCAGTTCGATCAGATGATAATTTCCACTTCCAAGATTTGCATTAATTCATTACCGACAACAAAAGTGAAATTTAAATAGATTTTTGTAACATATAAAATGACATATATAATGTAAATATTTATGATTTTGTGAACACAAATTATAATACCACAGCTGTCAAAAGTCAATCACATTATTAGTTTATTTTTATTTTATATTAACCCCACACAGGACGCCCGAGGAAAATGGGGGCCTGTGTCATCCTTTGGAATGCAGTGTGGAGGGTCTTTTTCAAAGAAAGGTAGGAGAGGAAGTTCAGGGAAGGTAAAATGTATGAGGGTTGGGTATATTAATATATCCCGTCTATTGCGGCGCAAGACAATGGGTCAAGAGACCAGTTGGAGAGGTCAAAGGGTTTCCCCAAACCAGCCTCTCCCGATCTGGCACTCCACGCAGCTGGTGGGCAGGCACACCCTGAACACACCTCACCCGATGAACCCTGACACCCCTATTTAATCACCAAACGTGGCGTACCACTTGGGGTGACTAGGGCAGAGGTGTTGGTTAGACAATAAATATAGGGTTTTCCAATAAGAGGTGTTATTTTGATATTCAATCGTAAAAGATCAACGGTTTCGTGGCTTGTGTGGCACGTAGCGCCGTCTTGTTGAAAGTAAACGTTGTCCAGATCAATACCTTCCAATTTCGGCCATAAAAAATCATTAATCATCTCTCGATAGCGCAATCCATTCACCGTAACTGTTGCTCCAGCATCATTTTCGAAAAAGTAAAGTCCAATGACTCCGCCGGACCATAAACTGCACCAAACAGTCACACATTAAGGATAGAGAGGCTTTTCAACAATAACTCTTGGGTTTTACGAGCCCCAGATGCGACAATTTTGCTTGTTGGCGAAGCCACCGAGGTGGAAATGGGCCTCATCACTCAAGATGATTTGCATTTGATTCAATCAAGTGAATTTTAATAATTTCAATGCGTTGTTGAAGCGTGTATCGTTCCATTTTTATTAATGGCGTAGTTTCTACTTGTCAAATGTGAAAACATGACAGCTTCAAAAGTAACAACTACCGAAATAGCGGGCTATTCAAAATAACACCTCTTATTGGAAAACCCTGTAGTTCCCGGTACCCAAGCCCGCCTCCCAAATTGTAGGTGTTTATCTATTTTTTTGCTGATATTGTAATCCTTTGTTTTAATTACCTTTCACGATATTGCTAACAAAACGATCAAATAATATTAAATAACATATTTTACAATACTTACAATATTGGAAAAATGAAGTATGTTTCTGACGCGATTAAAGATACAACAAACATTAAGAGCATACGCATAATTTAAATATAACTAACAACTAACTAATGCACATAACCGTTAACTAATAACCGTTCTCCACTGGGATAGGCAGAGAGGATGGACCGCCAAACATTGGTTCATTTATTGTCTCATTCTCATATACACGTACTCAGTAATTATTTCACAGACTATGAAAATCGCACTTTGTTTCAACAATTTCTTATTTTAAATATGTATACTGCACAGGAGTCCCAACTGCTCCCAACCGTCTGGAGCCAGTGAGACTATGGCATCCACAATAATTGGGTATATTGTGAGGCTAAAGATATTGGGGAGAGGAAAGGAGATGGGGGAGTACCTGGCTATTCTGATCTGTTCATCAAACACGGCTAAAGCTATTTCAAGCAACGTTTCAAATCTGAATGGGGGTCTTACACCAGGGTGATACTGAGAGTATCTTCCACTATGGAACGTGCCGCAAGTATACCTATTATATATAAATAAATTGTAAAATAACACAAATTAATCAAATAAAATTTACTTGCGCACCCCTAGAGATTGCTAGTCAAAGGCCTTACCCCTCTAACACGGAGGCCGTCACAAGAAACAACTATTTACATACACAGAAGAGGTTATCAGGTTGTTAGTTTGGGTTAATTGAGTAATTCATTGGTATTTAGAAAAAGGCGATTCCATACGTAGTAATGCAAAATCATGTGTTTTTGGTTTGAAAATTTGGTCGCCTAGAAATGTTTCAGATGCTTTAATTAAATACTGCGAGTAGAATACATCTTGGCCTTTAAAATAATCGAGTATTTTTTAGATAAGGTCTTTTTATAAGCCCAGAAAAAAATGATGTATAAGGCCTATAAAAACTGATTTAATGTTAAAAATCTCCTACTTACGAACCCATTTTCGGTTATGATTTTATTGTATAATGTGGCAAATTAAGTTATTTATAAAATGATAGAAAGTTATCGTGTGTTAAGCGGGAATTAAAACCTTATCGCCAACTACGTAAGGGTTGTTATTGATAGCGGCTCAATTTAAAATATTACACGACGTATTGCATCGCCTTAAGTTGAAACGAAATGTAATTTACATAATCTGTTCCTACCTAAAGTTCGTAGGTTAGGTAAATATTTATTTTATAATCCATATTAGAATATTATAAAAAATAATTTTAAATAACATGTGTTGCTATTTGACGTTCGGTACTGTCAAAAATTGATAATAAAACAAACTACATTATTACCTTGTTTTTGTCGTACACCACTGCAAAAACTCACAAATCCCCTTCTATAATATCGTAATCTATTATTAACTAAAGTTTTGTTTAACTGTCGACAGTTTTTCGGTTCGATTTAGTGAATTAAACGCGTTTTCGCTCGTTTATCGACGCACATCCGTACCGCGCGAGTTTTGAATCATAACTAAAAACTGAATCTGACGAGAGAGACGAGCGCTAGTAAATGAGTCAACTGAGAACTGACGCAACGGATCAGAAATGATTTGCTAGCATTTATTATTGTTATCGTGATGTGTGCTGATATCGAAGCAATGGCGATGGGCGGTATACAGTATATGTGTATATGTTTAAACTGTAATACATGTACATGCTGCAGATGTAGAGAGAGAACAGGAGCGCGAAACTGTTTAAGTGACAATAATTTAGTTAGTAACGCATTTACTGTCAATGATTTGTACCATCCTACTCTTCTGAATAGATCTTGACAATAAATACGCACGGAGAAAAATGATCCTATAAAAATTTGATAGCATGCCAATTTAGTAATTCATAATATATCAAGAACACGTGTTCTTTTCCTAATAAATATCATGAAAGAATGCGACAATATTTGTATGAACACGAGGTCCACCGTCCTCATAAAACATTCGCTCTTAACTGATGTTTTGTTAGGAACTTTGTCAATTCATTCGTTCAAGGCATGCAGTCCCGTTTTTAACAGGAAAACGAATAATTTGACAAGATTTTTAAATAAATTAACAGTATATAATATCAGTGAGTTTTCTCCGTGCGCCTTCTTCATAACAAAACACTGTGTCTTTATGATAATCAAGAATGAGGGTATAGGACGGCCTGGAGGCTAATAAGGCTCAAAATATCTCTATTTGTTTGTTATGTTAATACCGCACATAAGTCCCATCCGTCTAGAGCCAGTGAGACTATGGCATTCTCAATTGCTGTATGTAGTGAGGCTGTGGGTAGTGGGAAAGTTAATGAGATCAGAAAAAGGAAGGTGGGGAGTACCTGGTTATTCAGATAAGCCAAAGCCATTTCAAAAAACTCATCATGTCCCTGTGCTGCGCTACTAACAGCGCCTTCCTTCCATAGAAGACCAAACCTCACCTCGCAAAACCGCTGGAGTTTCATGCAGAATGCGATTCATTGGAATTCTATCTTCTGGCCAAACCACCTTTATTAGGTTCGATGTTTAGCTCATCTTTGATTGTCTTACGCGATCCCACCAAAATTAAAAATCTCACTTCGGAAGCTTATACCGTGGAACGTATTCTATGGTCCATCATACAGATTTGATAACCGTATGTACAAAATCAATGAACTAAACAAGAAACACCTAAAGAAATACATTTTATGATCCACTCCAGGACAAATACACAACAACATAATTGCAATATCTCGTGTTTAGCTACAGAAATTAAAACCGAAATAAAATAACTAGGAATTTCAGTAGCTCAATGCCTAAAATGGACCAAAGACATAAATATACTCAAAGACAGAGTAAGGAAACTAAGATACATTGCAAAAAAGTGCTAATAGCACACAAATTGAGTGAATCAAATGCAAATCATCTTGAGTGATGAGGCCCATTTCCACCTCGGTGGCTTCGTCAACAAGCAAAATTGTCGCATCTGGGGCTCGGAAAACCCAAGAGTTATTGTTGAAAAGCCTCTCTATCCTCAACGTGTGACTGTTTGGTGTGGTTTATGGTCCGGCGGAGTCATTGGATCTTATCTTTGAAAATGAGGCTGGAGCAACAGTTACGGTGAATGGATTGCGCTATCGAGAGATGATTAATGATTTTTCATGGCCGGAATTGGATGGTATTTATTTATTTATTTATTTATTATTATTACATTTATTACATACAAGATATACAAATATAAAAGGAAGCTTTGACTGTCCAACTAGGAAGTTTCCCGTTTTAGGACAACGTTTAATTTCAACAAGACGGCGCTACGTGCCACACAAGCAACGAAACCATTGATCTTTTACGATTGAATATCAAAATAACACCTCTTATTGGAAAACCCTGTATAACAAAAAAACAGCCTGCTTATGTTTGTGCTCGCAAAACTCAAAAAGTAGTTGACCGATATCGCTGGAAATTTCAAAGTTTGGTCTTATCAGTGCCAGGAGTCTCTAGACCGTAATTTAATTGGTAGAAGAAGTCTGGGACGCCCTGGGAATACTTAACGCAAGAACTCTGCACTGGAATGAGATGTCATGAAAGTCGATGTAATGTAGTTTTTTGACAGTAACATTATAGTATACAAAAATATATATACCGAAAAAGACATTAACTATAAATTAAATTAAATAAATTCCTTAAGCATTGATACCTATGGAGTGTGACAAGCAGATTCACAATACAATGCAGTGTTGTTTGTAATACATACAAGTAAATGCAATTATTACGAGTAATGCCATTGCATGCGACCATATTGCAACACCTTTAAATAGATTTGGCTTACCTACAACTATCAACACAATTATAAAGCTTGCCTCACCTAGTAAACTGGTAGGTCTCTGTGAAAGTTGAAAGTTATGCTTGCTATGGATACACTTTTAGGATAATACCGCATAATATAATATTAAACCTGATTACCACAAGGAGCTCCAGTGAAAAATATCATACTTTAAAATAATATATCAACAAACGCTGATTCTGAATATGTATATAGATTTTACTATAATATAGGTATTAGTAGTTCTGTGAGCAGTAATATTTTGCTTCCGAAAAATTGTGTTTTTATTTTTCTCTTATTTAATAAATAAATCTGTTCAGCGCCTTCTGTTGGACAAACATGTTTTTTTTATTAAAAGCAGTGCCTTCTGTTTGACGTTAAAGCAAAACGCGCTATTTTCTTCTCTATATGCACAGACAGGCTGAGCCTCAGCAACGCGTGAAAGCGTATAGCTAGTAAATAAATAAATGCAAAACGGTCGAGTTAAACTGGACATCGCTTCGCTTAATCAGTTATCATATGTAAAGTTAATAAATTGTTATATAAAAAACCGCGACCTCCGGATTTGTAGCCAAGGATCGTAACTAATTAATCACGAAGGCAGTAAACGCGGAGGGTAGTGAAGCAATAGATTTGGTGAATGAGCAGGGGTGCCCGGGTTGAGATGGGATCGGTTCTTAAATGTTGTCGATCCGCGTTACTCCCAATAATTTGTTTCACTACCAACTGCACCAAATATGACGGACTACAGACGGTAGACAATTGTGAAATTGAACCCCACAATCCATTCTGTGCAGTATGTGTGATTTAACAACGTCTTATGTCTGTTCGGGGGATATTCTATTTACTTTATTTTAGTGGCCATTTGGCCATCTTGTTTCTAATCTGATCATAAAGATTATTTTTTCTGTTTATTCTTGGGTTCCATTTTGTGTTATTGATGACTTATCTAATACGTTTACACAAAATAATTCACGGCCATCTTGATACTGCATTATGTCTTAGCAATATTGAAATAAATGTTCTCAATTCCCATTGTTTAAGACGCCACAGCATGTTTCACCTGAATACATTAACAAATAACATCGCCTATTTTAGCCCTCTGACCCAAATGTATCGACTGTATAATAAGATAGAGTGTGGTGAAGTAGACATTTTTGCCGATAATTTATAAGGATTCAGAAAATATTTTATTGCTATTGCTAAAAAATATGTTGCGCTGAAATATGTATTACTTGCGTCTCTATTTGTGTATCTTTTGACTCTTACTTATTTATACAATTTGTCATTTGAGTGAATAATGGGATGTAATTTTGTATTTTTATTTTTAGTGCATCCATTGAACCATTAACTAATTTGTATACAAGTACCTAATTTCGTGTCTAGGATGAACGAAGTATGTAAGAAGAATGAGTTAATGATGAATGTAAGTAAGTCTAAAGTAATGGTGTTTGAAAGAGAGAGTACGAAAACAGTGTGCAATATAGCTGTGAATGAGGAATACTTGGAGCTGGTGGATGAGTTTATGTATTTAGGAAGCATGTTTACGAGAGATGGGAAAGCTGACAGAGATATTGAAAGAAGGGTAAATGCAGGAAACTCTATTAATGGAGGACTGAACGCAGTTGGCGCTAACAAAAAATTGTCCAAAGAAGCGAAGTTAGCAGTCCACAACGGAGTGCTGGTACCTACCCTGATGTACGGAAGTAAGGCATGGAACTGGCAGAGAAAAGATGAAAGTAGATTGAATACTATAGAAGTGAGATCCCTGAGGCGTATGTGTGGTATGATCGTGTGAGAAATGTTGAGATCCGCAAATAGTGCAAGGCTGATGTAAGCGTAATGAGTAAGATCATGAAAGGGACGCTTAGATGGTTTGGGCATGTAGAGCGAATGAGCGACGAAAGGAGTCTAAGGAGAATATACTATACAAATGTGAATGGTAGTCGGGGACGCCCGAGGAAGACACGCCACGACCAAGTGAATCAGATACTTGATGAATGTGTATGAGGCAAGGAGTGTGTGCCAAGACCTAGTTGTTGCGGTCTGTCCTCTCTGCCTACCCCTGGGGGGAAATGGCGTGATGGTTAGTTAGTTACCAAATTGCGTTTCTGCAAAATAAGTCATAGAAACAAAGTAGTTTCATTAAATTATCATAATTAATTTGTGTAATGGGTATGGATAATTTGTTATTGATGAACCTTTGTAGACGTGTATTCTAAATTACTTCTTACTGAGGCAGTGAAAAGAATCTTTTACTGTTCTTAAAATAAATTTCAAACATTTCATAGCCTTATTGAACGTCCAATTCTGGAGTGGGGGTGGTTTTTAGAAATCTCATGTGGACAGTGACCTTCCACTTGTTTTGAACTTCAAGTGTGCAAAATTTCATCAATCTCGGAATTAAACTGTGGATTAATAAAACACTGACGGTTTTCTTTATACAGCGTATCCCACTCATATTTTGGTAAAGTACATCATATGTTGGTAATTTACAGCGTATTTCACCCATATTTTGGTAAAGTACATCAGTGATGTAATTTGGTATGGCGTATTTATTTTATTTATCGTTTCTTTACATTGTATCTTTTTTTTAAGGTATAATTTTATATATAGGACAAGCCTGTGTTGAGGTTAATAATTTTACAAAATATTAAAAAAATAGTACAAAGATTATAAATAGAGTACAAATATTAAAAAAAATTTCAAATATTAAGATAACAATATTGTTACATTGACGTTTCTGCGAATTGGATACCTACATGGTACCTATCAGCATTCATATTTTGGCGAAGTACAGGGATTTCCAATAAGAGGTGTTATTTTGATCATCTTCTGTCATTTTTTGACATGTAGAAACTACGCCATTAATAAAAATGGAACGATACACGCTTCAATAATGCATTGAAATTATTAAAATTCACTTGAGTGAATCAAATGCAAATCATCTTTAGTGATGAGGCCCATTTCCACCTCGGTGGCTTCATCAACAAGCAAAATTGTCGCACCTGGGGCTCGGAAAACCCAAGAGTTATTATTGAAAAGCCTCTCTATCCTCAACGTGTGACTGTTTGGTGCGGTTTATGGTCCGGCGGAGTCATTGGACCTTACTTTTTCGAAAATGAGGCTGGAGCAATAGTTACGGTGAAGAGATTGCGCTAACGAGAGATGATTAATGATTTTTTATGGCCGGAATTGGATGGTATTGATCTGGACAACGTTTACTTTCAACAAGACGGCGCTACGTGCCACACAAGCAACGAAACCATTGATCTTTTACGATTGAATATCAAAATAACACCTCTTATTGGAAAACCCTGTACATCAGTGAAAACATTTTATTTGTTTAATAATTACACATATTTCATTAAAGGTAAAAATATAAATATAAATATAAAATATAAAAATATAAAACAAATAAAAATAAAAACTACATCTTTACTCTATTAATTCAAAAAAGTAAAAGTAGATTATAAAACAAATAAAAAAAAAACTATTTTATCACTCTATTAATCAAACATTTGAACAAAATAAACAAATTCATAAAATTAATTTGGTACTTACCTACTTTATCGCTTGTTTGATATGATAAGCAGTTCCAATTTTGAATAAAAAGTTTATTGAACTATAATGTTACGCGTTACGCAGGTATATTTTACATTACTTACCAACTGACTCATGAACCAACAACCGAAATAAGAACATAAGAAAGTTTTTAGAGAAAAAAAAATTCTGAAGCATGAACGAAAATTTGTTATTTTTTTCTCAATAAGACACTGTAAGCAGAACTGTCAAAGATTGCGTCATGATTGGATGCTGTGACACGAGTGGGGTTAGAAATTTATTTATATTATCGTTAAAACAAATTGAATAACATAACATAAATATTTATATCATAAAGTATTGAATATTGAACTAAAATAAACAGTTGCAACACGTGATTCGATGTAAATATTTTTATTTAACAGTGTAAACTCCTACAAACTAACTTTTCACAGATTGCTACGCGGTCGGATGTAGGCACTTATCTAGACGCTTTGTATGCAAGTTACAAGTATTTTAAAAAATACAGTGGTACCTCGACATACGAGTTTAATTCGTTCCGCAACCTTGCTCGTATCTTGAATTACTCGTATATCGATGCAGATTTCCCCATACAAAACAATTAGACTACCATTAATCCGTTCCAACCCCCAAAATGTCACCCCAGTTATTTTTGTTACGTGGTTTTGAATAATAAAAACGTATTTATAAATGACAAATATTTACTGTACAAAAACAAAAAAGAGAATGTAAATAAATAAATTAGATATCCTTACTGGTCTTTGCCTTTTTTGATACATTTTTCTCGCTTTCACCTGTAGGCCGTTTAGAAAAAAACATGTCCAAGGAGGTTTGTTTCTACCTCCCTCTCAGAATATTCCGGAAATGAGTTAGGCAAGTCTCTTTAAAAAGATCAGAAAGACCTGTTGCAACTTTATCTGGGTGTTTCTTTTCCACCAACTGTGAAACTCTCTCCCACATTCCTAAGATCTCCTTTATCTCACTTGTAGAAATAACCTCCTCCTCCTCTGACTCCTCGAAACCAATTTCTTGCATAACATCCGTATGCTGCTGTGACTGTAACTCTTGTATCAGTCAGCCACCGAACTCGTATCTCGAATTTCGCTCGTAAGTCAAAGCAAAAAATCACTCGCTCGCCGGCTCGTATCTCGAAAAACTCGTATGTTGGGGCACTCGTATGTCGAGGTACCACTGTACTTATTTTTGGTGTTTGGCGGCTACTATTATATAATGTATATATATATATATTGGCGCCCCTTGTCAAAACCAGTAGACGTCTAGGTAGGTGATCACTGTATATCACTGGCCTCACCATCGACCCATACCTCAAATGGAATATACATACTCAGATCATTGCGAATAAAATTAGGAAAACAATACATTTCTTCAGATCCGTAAGGAACTTCCTTAACTTACAAATCCTAAAAACGATTTATTTTGCATTAACCCAATCTATCATTGAGTATGGTATCATTGCATGGGGAGTGGGTACTTCATCAGCTCTAGATCCTGTTGAAAAGGCGCAGAAAACAATTATGAAAATTATTCTCAAACTTCCTCAAACTGCAAACAGTAACTTAATTTTCAACATAATGAGAGTATTTGATGTTCGACAGATCTATGTAAAAACTATCCTCATGCATCTCTTTAAAAACAAACACGTACTTTACGAAAAAAAACTAACTTTAGATTTACGCGTAATTCGAACAAAGACATGTTGCAAGTTCAAGCACTTTCTTCCACCTTTGGTTAACGTAGCTTTGGCTACTTTGCCACAAAGATTTTCAACATGCTCCCGGAAAATATTAAAGAGAGTCAAACACGGAAAGAGTTTTAAAAAAATGTTAAAATTTGGATTTATTCAAATGATCGAGCCTACACTGGTGCCCTCACCCAAACGCCTTGTCATTGACAGTTATTGCAGTATGTACGGTGCTAAAACTTACTATATACATATTGTGTAAATGCAAACAATAATGAAAAGTAACCAAATGCCTTGTCACAGTGAGTTATTATAGTATGTATTGTGTTTAAACTTATTGTATCTGTATCTTCAATATGTAAACAATAATGTAACCTAAAATAATGGATTGCTGTATGGGAACCCACATTAAACATTTACATATTAGCAAACCATAGACAAAATGGAGAAATAATTAACTAAAATTGCTAGTTAATTATTAACTAAATGCCTCAATACAGGTTCGTCTAATGAGGCAGGTTATGCACAACCTAAAATATAGTATATTATGCCATTTCTATATAACACTCTTACACTCTTACATTCATATATATTTTTTCTTATATTAGAAACTGCCGTATTATTGTAACATTATTCTTTCAACAATTTCATTGTTTCTAACTGACATATAATTATACAACTTACTAATGATATATTATATATATTCTGTAATTTTTTGATGAAATAAATAAATTTAAAAAAAAATATACATATATTATTCGGATGATTTGTATTTTTGTGTAGCGCCATTATTATGAAAAATAATCTCAAGTGTTATTAGGACTGTAATTAATATGGGGCGGCACAATGGGCAGGCACATCCTGAACAAACCTCACCCCACCAACCCGGAAACCCTTGCTCAAGTCATCAAGGGGAAACGGCTTGATAGTAAGTTAGTTTAATATGTAAATCTAATCATAGAAACAATTATAGATATGGCATGGAAGTGTGCTGAATGTCGCTGAGCTGCAACCAAAACGTTCGGACTATCAAAGCGGCTATGCAATGAAAGATATGCATTTGGTGTGTAGGTAGAAAAAAGGCAGGGTGTGTAAACGATGTCCGCTACACGCGACGTGCGCGCGTTTCATATCAATAATGCTTCATGCCCTTGTCAAACAAAATATTAAATGTTAGCAGTACTTACCTATTATGTAAACGTGCTCATTGTTATTGTATCAATTAATGATTCATAAAATAACCCAATGTCAGTTGTTAATCTTTCTATCGATATAGGTACAAACAAATCTATATATTTATATAATAATCATTTTAATTGGACTACGGATTTTGATCCGGTAATCCTCCGTGAATGATTTGACCTGATTATTTTATCTTGTAAGAGAAAAGATAAAAAGAAGAAAACAAAGATCAGATTCGTTGCCTGGGTGCACACTAATCAATGGCATGTAGATAATTGCGGTTCCAAGCGATATGAAGTCATTAATAGCGACGAATAAAACTCACCTATAAACATAACCTACGTAATCTATTTAACCCTGTTTTTAATACATCGCTTTTCATTACTTTGTTTCTCTTTTTAAAGGACTGTTGAATTGTCACTGTGCTGAGTTATCGGGTTACCAAGAGGTTGTATGAGATTGTACAGAAATTGCCGGTTAGTAATTAACAGAAAACTGATTTTTTTCAGGTTAGGTTTTGTTAGTCATTCTAAAGCAAAGTGAGGCCTTTGAAATATAGGTGGAAAAAATATGTACAGTTTGGACATTTGTTTGGCTTTCTAGTTACACATTTATAACAACTTCTTTATGGACAATTTTTATTTGAGTTGGACAAAATGGATCCTTTTATTTTCGGCAGATAATGCATTCTATCAACTATTGGGGGCAATCAATCACGTTCATATACGCGAACATATACGTATTTCTCTGAAATCGAATAACATTACAGCAATTAATGTACGAAATAAATGTCGGTCCTATTCGATCGGCATTTGGAGAGGTTGATAGAGTTGACCCCAGTTCATAGGTAGGAAGGTTCAATCCTTACTCAAACAATTTTTTTTTAAGTTTTAAAAGACATTTAAAAGCTTATAGCTATTGATGTATTTATTCAATGATGAACGTTCAATCCTCCGTCAAACAAAAAAAGTATTTTTAAATACATATATTAATTAAAATAGATGTATTGAAGTAAAAACAACTTATTACGGGTTGATTTTTTAGTTTCCCGGAAAAAAATTAGTCGTTAAGTACGCCAAACATAAATAATTAATTCCATTACAATAATTACAACTTAATCAAAGATTAAAGCGATTTGACATAGATTACTCGGATTAGCTAAGAGGAAAAACGATTAAAACAACAAAATAATTGTACATGGTGTTCGGAAACTAGAGGTACGAGCTGGAAACCTCTGATCTACACCACATAAATACCCCAAAATAATCATACATGGTGTCTGGAAACTAGAGGTACGAGCTGGAAACCTCTGGTCTACACCACATAGATACCCCGAAATAATCATACATGGTGTCTGGAAACTAGAGGTACGAGCTGGAAACCTCTGATCTACACCACATAGATACCCCAAAATAATCATACATGGTGTCTGGAAACTAGAGGTACGAGCTGGAAACCTCTGATCTACACCACATAGATACCTCAAAATAATCATACATGGTGTCTGGAAACTTAGAGGTACGAGTATGGCTATTCCCTAATGGGGGGGGGGGTGTTGTGGGGTCGAAGGGGGTGGAGAGGTAAAGGAGGCTATTCAAAACGGGTCACAAATACAGCTTAAGTTATTTCAAGCAACGTTTCAATTCTGCATCGTGGATATTCACCAGGACGATACTGATATATCTGAGATGCACAGAACTTTGGAACATGCCGCAAATAGATATATCTGAGATGCAGGGAACTTTGGAACATGCCGCCAATAGATATATCTAAGATGCAGGGAACTTTGGAACATGCCGCCAATAGATATATCTAAGATGCAGGGAACATTGAAACATGCCGCAAATATATATATTTGAGATGCAAGGAACTTTGGATCATGCCGCAAATAGATATATCATGCCAAAAATAAAATAAGCGTATGTTATTTTTTATTGATTAATTGTTATTAATGTTATATGTTACGTTAGACAAATGAATTGAGTAAGTAAAATTTATTTGCGCACACCGATATTTGAACCCGCGACCTTTGGATTAGTAGTCTTGACCACGGAGGCAATCAATCATTGATAAAATTCAGTAACAAAAACAAACACACACTTTTTACACATCAATCGATGACATTGACAATTATTAAAGAGTCGTTATTATTCATTTCCTACATTAGTTCCTATATTTATTGCGAAAAAAACTTGTTTCCAAACAAGTGACTTGGACCTCTCCAGGACTTGTTGACCATTCCTTGCTTAAAGTTAATTTGCAGAACTGACTTTCAATATAATTATGAAATTTTCATTTCCAACATCCAACTCATTGGGTTAGGTAAAAATTTACATAATAATATATTTCGGTGTAGAAATTCAGGTACTAACTACCATATGTATTCCTCTTTGCCCAGAAAACTGCTAAAGGGAAATAATTATACCGAGTTGGTTCAATGATAACTCAACACAATGACAATTCAACACACCTTTAAAATGTGATATAAAATCATTAAAAGCGGTGAAAACAAAAATAAATTAAAAAAAACTGCGTAACCCATTTAACATAGTTTTTGTTTCATCACTTTTCATTACTTTATATCACTTTTCAAAGGTGTTTAGAATTGTCATCGTGTTAGCGTCTTATCCGGTCACCGTAGCGAATTCCAACATTTTCGCTGAATAATAAAACTTTTCCTCAAAATACAGGATTTTCCAATAAGAGGTGTTATTTTGAATAGCCCGCTATTTCGGTAGATGTTACTTTTGTAGCTGTCATTTTTTGACATTTGACAAGTAGAAACTACGCCATTAATAAAAATGGAACGATACACGCTTCAACAACGCATTGAAATTATTAAAATTCACTTGAGTGAATCAAATGCAAATCATCTTGAGTGATGAGGCCCATTTCCACCTCGGTGGCTTCGTCAACAAGCACAATTGTCGCATTTGGGGCTCGGAAAACCCTAGAGTTATTGTTGAAAAGCCTTTTTATCGTCAACGTGTGACTGTTTGGTGCGGTTTATGGTCCGGCATAGTTTTCAGATTCATATGAAAATTTGTGCAAATTCCTGACGTAGAAATCTTTTCAAGCTTTACGACGCCGGAACTGACGTCGTAAAGTATTTAAAATAGGTACATATATCAGAATTTAACTTTTGTTTTCGAGAATGCAATTGATGCAATTAATGCAAATCTGATAAGCGTAAATTATCCCACTTCCCGACATCAGATTGAGCTGAAACTCTTCAGATAACAATGAAATAATCGAAAATTTATTATTATATTAATTCATCTTTCTATTTTAAATCAATTTGCAAAAATTGTTTTTTCTTAAATTGTGACAAGCCAAATAAAGAATAATTATCAATCATAGAATATAGCAGCCTTAAAACAGCTTTAAATTTCAAAGTTTCCTACTTAAACCCTTTTCGGTTATGATTTTATTGTGTAATGCGGACAATTAAATTCATTAAAATATTCGTGCCTGAACTTCTCAAAATAAAATAAAACACACTTTTTGGCGATGTTTTTTTCTTGCATCCATCAAAACCGGCGGCTGGTGTTGTGCGGGAATTTAAACCTCATCATCATCTGCATAAAGAGTGTTATTGTTAGCGGTCCGATTCCAAATGTAACACGACGAGGTGCATCGCCCTGATGCTTATCGCTTGGTATATATTTCCAATATTAAACTTCGTTAATAATTCAAAGTGCATAGGTTAGGGACTTGTCTAACGTTGCACTCAAAAGTAATCAGGCTGTCAGTAAATAGAATTATGTGTACTATAGACTCAGGTACAATACAATGATATAGTAACTAGGTGAATTGCTGTCAAAGGTATACACACCTTAAGTTGCCAATACATGTTGGGCCAACGCATTGAGCCAACGATGCCGCCAACGTGTAAAGGCTGTTGGCGCCAAGATCCATTGATGTGGGCATGAAAAATCGACAATAATACATGCCGTGGCCTAGTACACAAATCTTTTACGCTGAGAATTGTAGACTAATTATTGTACTCCTGAAAAACTCACCTCCAATATGTATACAAGTAAAAGCCTCCAAGGCGTGTATAAATAAAAATGAAATAAACATTTGGAATAGCTTTTGAGTAAAACACTTTTGAGGTCCTGGGTTCGAGTCCTAGATGTGACCGTATATTTTTCTAATGTTTCTGTTTCAAATTTTCGTTTAGGAATCGCTAATATTGTCTTCAATAATAAAATATTACAATTGAGGTTTTACTCTTTATACTACCAGTATCGCCCTGGTGTAAGACCACCATTCAGAATTGAAACGTTGCTCCAAATGGCTTTAGCCGTGTTTAGTGATTAGATCTGAATAGCCAGTTACTTCCCCACCTTCCTCTTTCCCTTCCCCACTTACCTTCAGCCTCACAACATCCCCCAATTGGGGATGCCTTAGTCTCACTGGCTCCAGACGGGAGCAGTTGGGACTCTTGTGAGGTATTCACTATAAAAAAAAAAAAACTCAAAAGTTTTTCCAAAAAATAAAACATTCATCCTAGACTTGCAGAAAAAGTCAATAGATGTCGCATATTAAAATTAAAATAAGATATATTTATCTAAGACACTGTCTAAATTGCGTTTAGTTTGGGTTGAATCTTGCGATCATACATACAGATAGCTGCAAATAAAAATGTGCGGTAAGAAAAAATTAAGATAATGTTGGTAGTTCTTATTCGAAGTGTGATACAGTTAAATATGACTGAAGGAGATAGGGTCCTAGGTTCCAGTCTTAGATGTGAGAGTATCTTTTTCTGATTTTTTCGTTACAAATTTTCGTTTAGGAATCGCTATGTTGACTTCAATAATTAAATAAAAAAATAAATACGCCGAATATTTATTCGTTTACGCCTTCTTCACTTTCGTCGTTAAGTTTCCGACTTTATTTTGGGGTATTGTATCGCCTTAACCGCTGGACCACGGACGTTGAACATTGAACGTCGAACGGAATGAACTATAACATTTTGGAACCAAAAATTTGGCGCCTTGCCTTCGAACAACAACATAGACGCATGTTTCAAAGAGGCACTCTTTTGAGGTGTCACCAAACCGTTTCGTTTTCCTTTTAAAGTAAGGTCGAATAATTGTCACGCCAGTTTCTCCAATGACGAGATGACGTTATCAGGGCCGGTCTTAAGCCAACGCAGCGCCTGACGGGAGTATAATTTTGACGCTCCTTGTCAAAACCAGTATACGCCCGTGATCACTGTAATCAATAATATTCGGATGATTTGTATTTTTGCGTAGCGCCCTTTTGTGAAAATTAATATCAAAGGCGATACGTAACAACTGTTAGATGTTAGGTGTTATCAGCTCCTTGATAATTCGGGGCACGGAGCGGACTGCTCCAATTGCGCCCGCATAGGGCCGGCCCTGGACGTTATGACCGTGGATAATAAACAGTTCACTTGTCGGCAAATCAATGGATGACCGCGTTTGTCTATGGATCTGAGAACACTCTTGGCTGCCATTTATTCCAAAGGTAACAACTAGGTATTATTACTTGAAGAATTTGTAAGGAAATTGTCACTTAACTTTTTATCTCGTTCATACTCGTACAATTAAAAATGATTAAAAATTATAATAACAGTTCACAGTGGATAATAATCAGATATTTTTGATTCATTCTAGAAGAGATTTCTGATTTTACATACTATGCAGAAGGCATTTATGTTGTTAAAAAACATTATTTTTATGGAAGTTTTATTAAATTCATGCGGTAAAAGTCAATTAAAAAGTAATCTCTCTTATGTTCACATATGACATTATTAATGGATTAAAACTGACGAAAAATAACACAAATAATAGTAAATATATTGAATTAAACTAATAAATTATTAACATTTCTTAATAAATTGGTTATTAGAATTTAAATTATTAACGAAAACATGATTTAAATCGCACATTACAAATCACAAATGAATGCTGTCATTTTCCCGTGAGAAACATGCACATGGGGCTTCAGGGGCATGCGTGAGTCTGCCAAAGTGCTATGTTGTCAGATCTTTCGCAACCAGATAAAGACCTTTTTTTACTAGTAATAATTCGAATTAGAAATACGTATTTAGAAGTACGATCTTTGTACAGTGTCTAACAAAAACACGGATAACGGTTGTGAAGTGATTTTTTATTAGTGAGGCTGCTAGTCAAAGTACGGTTTGCTTGAATAATAAAGTGGATGCATCAGATTTTCGAAAGCGGAAACGCAACACACAAACAAATTTACAAACAGATAAATGCCAAAGGGTCGGGTTAGTAAAGCGCTCATGCAAAAATATATTCCCTAGCTTCATGCACTAGTGATCTCCACGGTATCAAACCAAATCAGAATGACATTGAAATATACAAAACGTACCTATTGTGTGTTTTTATTACTTAGTATGTTTTTTTAACCTTTAGCCTTACTTGCTTGTTTAATGATTTAGAAATTGTCGCATTCAATGCATTATAAAATGAAATACGGAACCAAGCCTACATAAATAAGCATTGCATATTGAATGGAGTACATTTGAGTTTTAAATACATTTATTTGAATTTCGATTTTATTTTCTCGAATGAATTAATTAGTAAATGAATCAATCAATGAATGAACGAATTAATAAATGAATTAATAAATTCATAAATGAATTAATGAAAAAATAAATGAATTAATTAATTAATAAATGAATGAAAGAATTAATAAATGAATGAAAGAATTAATAAATGAATGAAAGAATTAATAAATGACATAATGAATTAATTAATGAAAGAATTAATAAATGATTTAATGAATTGATGAATGAAATAATAAATGAACTAATTAATTGAAAATGAATGAATGAATTAATTAATAAATGAATGAATTAATTAATTAATAAATGAATGAATGAATTAATTAATAAATGAATGAATTAATTAATTAATAAATGAATGAATGAATTAATTAATAAATGAATGAATGAAGTGGAATCTCGGAAGTGATTGATGATGAGTGAAGATTAATTCATAATTAATAAACGAATGAATGAATTAATTAATAAATGAATGAATGAATTAATTAATAAATGAATGAATTAATTAATTAATAAATGAATGAATGAATTAATTAATAAATGAATGAATGAAGTGGAATCTCGGAAGTGGAAATTAACCCATTTCCTGAGCTGAAATTCGGCAGATACACTCGTTTTGGATGACATTTATTCTAAAACACATATTAAAGGTATGACAAAATTCACAGGGGATCTTTAAATGCAACTTAGGCATTTGTCGAGAGATTTTTGCTCTGTTTTAAACGAGTCATGTTTAATTAAATATTTTCACTTAGTTATTATTATTTTTTTTTTATATTATCGTGCTCCCTCTAACAATCGTATTTACATCTCTCTCTCTTTCTTCTTCTTCTTTTTGAACGCTTACTACGGAGCCCTAGCATTATAATAACTTATTTTGCATTTAGATATATATGATTAGGTGCATGACACTTGTCCGTGAATATTTTTGTTTGAGAAATTTTGTATATTCTTCGGGTAGTGAGATTAGAAAAAAAAAATAATAATTCGGCTCCCGCCATCGAAGAAGTGCTCCAGCCTCCACCGCACGAATGCTATTCACTTGATCGTGCCATGTTTTCTTCGGGCGTCCGCAACTTCAACCGGAGAAACTTTCTTCCACAAGATAAAATATTACTTACTTACCTACTTACATTGTGAACTGAGCCGTCATTCTATTGTTATTCTATGATAGAAATCAAATAAATTGATCATGTATACCAAATTATCCACTGATGTGTACCTAATTTAATAAATGAGACAAACGTGGGAATAAATTGTCCGGGCATCAATGTCGCTAAAGCTTGTCGGTAGGTACATCATCAATATCAATATATACTCGTATTATAAAAGTAAGTGTACAATGTTCATGCCTCTATAATTCAGAAACGAGTTCCAGTACGATCAAGGGAGTTATATGGTGTGGTAGCCCTCTATCCCGCATCCATGAAGAAGGTTTCCGTTTTTACCGGAAGAGCGTGCTTTTGAAGATATAAGGGCTGGAAGTTTCGCCGTGTAGAAATTTCTAGAACAGTCCAGAACATTAGAGAGCATTCCATAACATTCCAGAGCATTCCGGTAGGTGTTCTGGAATGTTAGGTAATGTTCGGGAATAGTCTAGAAGTTCATTTGGGAAAAACCCGGAATATAACAGATTATAATTAACTAAAAACGGGATTACAGGCCGTTTCCTGATATACTTTTAGTAAATTAGTAATTGTGACAATACATTGGTATCTCTATACAGTATAAAACAAAGTCGCTATCCGCGTCTGTCTGTTTGTGCGCTTAGTTCTTCTAAACTATGCGACGGAGTTTGATAGGGTTTTCACTATCATTTCGAGAATTTCTTCTGGAAGGTATGAATATATATATGTATATATTACATGGATATTATATTTATTGAAATAAGAGAAAAGTCGAGCAAAATGCCGGGTACGCGTCAGCTAGTACCTAGTCTATAATGAACAGGGCCGGCTCGAGCACTTCGATGGTGGGGACAATTTTACCGCGTACCTACTGGTTCAAAGAAATATTTACATTGTTTATACAGCCAAAGAGGGTTATTTGACTGTTGAATAAACATTAAATTTCTCGTCGGTTTTTGGAATATTTCCAAGGTATTTTAAATGTGTTATATACGTCTTCATTTTAAAGATGTTATTAAAAAAAAATACCATTTTAGAAAATAGATAAAATTTCTTTTTAAATTTTTGTATTTGAAACATACAAGTTTTTCCTATAAGAGGTGTTATTTTGATATTCAATCGTAAAAGATCAATGGTTTCGTTGCTTGTGTGGCACGTAGCGCCGTCTTGTTGAAAGTAAACGTTGTCCAGATCAATACCATCCAATTCCGGCCATAAAAAATCATTAATCATCTCTCGATAGTGCAATCCATTCACCGTAACTGTTGCTCCAGCCTCATTTTCGAAAAAGTAAGGTCCAATGACTTTGACCGACCATAAACCGCACCAAACAGTCACACTTTGAGAATAGAGAGGCTTTTCAACAATAACTATTGGGTTTTCCGAGCCCCAGATGCGACAATTTTGCTTGTTGACGAATCCACCGAGGTGGAAATGGGCCTCATCACTCAAGATGATTTGCATTTGATTCACTCAAGTGAATTTTAATAATTTCAAAGCGTTGTTGAAGCAAAATTCAGTTCAAAATTTCAAAGCAATCGATGAAGAACTTTCGGAGATTTAAGATTTTAAACAAACAAACATTTACATTTTTATTTACATAGATACATCAGAAGATATAGATAATAATCTTATTTAATCATGCATTGACTTCATGTTCTCAAATTGCCTTTATTAGCTGGCAATTTGAAGATTTATGTAAATTGTTAAAGTAGGTACTAACCTACGTTATTTTCAGCCTTCCTGTGATTACCGGTTTACATATAATGGCTTGAATTTTACCATTCGATTATCTGCATTCTATCTGTGTTCTTGTTTTTTTTTATTCCTATTAAATAATATTACTAAAAACACACAGGGGTTGATAGGACAAACCTAACCAGATATTGAGATATTTACGAAACCTACTTACCTAGTAGTTCTGTAAACAGTGCCTAGACATCGCGTCCAAAAAATAACTTTTCTGATTGTCTCATTTAATACAGCAAAACCAAAATTTCCTCTGAAATCACATGATTTAGAAGTAGGTACTTAAATAAATACCTACTTAATCATAAAGGATTAAAAAATTGTTTTTTTATTTAAATTCAAATAAGGAATTTATTTATTTATTATTCATTAACGCCCTATCGGGCTTTTACAGAGGAAATTGACAATTTATATACGTAAGTTTAACATAGTACATGGATAATAGCATAACTATATACAAAAAAAAAAAAAATGCTAATACTAAGATTAACATAATAACACCTAATATTGTAAATAAAGCAAAATATAAAGTAAGGATGTACATTGTACATTCGTATATGCATACAATTATTCATGTTAGTTGCAAACCAGTAAGACTGAAAACAGGAAAATAATTAAAAAAGAATTACACAATTTATCCAAAGAAATGTCACAATCTTTATGGCAATTCTTTTTTAAACTTTTTTCAGGCCGGTAGGTATCAAAATACGGATTATTCTGATTACTTCAACCAGAGATTTTTCTTGTTTTCTTCTTTATTCTATGCTTACAACCCTGTATACCTTCCTACCTACCTTCCCACAAAGTGTTTTAGTTTCACATTGAATAAAGACTGTTCAAGTTCATATTCAATTTGGTACTAATGAAAAATGTCTTTCTCTGTGCTCCGAAAGAGTTGGCAACGTTGAATTTCAGCAGTATGACACGTGAAATTCTCGACTTATTTCGGACATATTATTTATTAATTAACTGCAAGTTACCGCGTGAATTTATTAAGAATTCTATTGAAGTGATGTTTTTTAATAATATAAGTATATTAAGCGTGTGTAGGTAATTATAATTGGTAGAAATCATCGTTTTAGTTGTTTGCGAAGTCAATCAGTTAATGAATGTTATATAAACGAGATAAAAAGTGAAGTGACCGTTTCCTTTCAGATTTTCCAAACAAAAGGAATGCGTTCTCAAAATGTCGTATTTTATACAATTTTTAAACGTTTGGAGTAAAACATGTCCGGTTTCTTCTTTAAACTTTTGTCATGTTTGAAATTAAAATATTCCAATTCACAATTATTAAACTACAGGGTTTTCCAATAAGAGGTGTTATTTTGAATAGCCCGCTATTTCGGTAGATGTTACTTTTAAAGCTGTCATTTTTTGACATTTGACAAGTAGAAACTACGCCATTAATAAAAATGGAACACTACACGCTTCAACAACGCATTGAAATTATTAAAATTCACTTGAGTGAATAAAATGCAAATCATCTTGAGTGATGAGGCTCATTTCCACCTCGGTGGCTTCGTCAACAAGCAAAATTGTCGCATCTGGGGCTCGGAAAACCCAATAGTTATTGAAAAGCCTCTCTATTCTCAACGTGTGACTGTTTGGTGCGGTTTATGGTCCGTCAAAGTCATTGGACCTTACTTTTTCGAAAATGAGGCTGGAGCAACAGTTACGGTGAATGGATTGCACTATCGAGAGATGATTAATGATTTTTTATGGCCGGAATTGGATGGTATTGATCTGGACAACGTTTACTTTCAACAAGACGGCGCTACGTGCCACACAAGCAACGAAACCATTGATCTTTTACGATTGAATATCAAATTTGGAAAAACCTGTATGTGTTACCTGTGACAGGTAAAAACACTTTTTTTAATAAACAGCCATCGGTTGGACGTAAAAGCAACACGTGTTATTGTTTCTCTATCTGCATAGACAGGAGCCACAGCAACGGGTGACGGGGTTCCTGTACCACACATTCATCCGATTTTGATGAAAGTTTTAAGTGTTGATCAGGTATATATTATTACAATACAATATTGTTATTTCCAACTTAATAATGCACCCAGTTGTCAGGTACTCTAGAGTAAATTGACCTCCTCAAGACCACTAATAAGTCTCCAAGCAACGCCGGGTACACGTCAGCTCGTGTTCGATAAAAATGTTTTGTTATGAGGTTTCCTGATCACTTGAGAATCTATATCACGATTAAATTGATTAGATATTTTTGTTGATATTTTTTTGCAAATGGCGAAAATAAGATGCGAAACTGACTGTTGCATATAATTATACAAAATTTTTGACATTATCGGAACCCGTAAATTGTCGAATTACAAATGATTTATGTATAGAGTCATATTACGTACAGGGTTTTCCAATAAGAGGTGTTATTTTGATATTCAAAGAGCTATCGAGAAATCATTAATGATTTTTTATGGCCGGAATTGGATGATATTAATCTGGACAACGTTTAATTTCAACAAGACGGCGCTACGTGCCACACAAGCAACGAAACCATTGATCTTTTACGGGAAATGTTTCCGGACCGTGTTATCTCTCGAACAGGTGATCACAATTGGCCACCGAGATCTTGTGATTTAACACCTTGCGACTTCTTCCTTTGGGGCCACGTGAATGAGAAGGTCTACGCCAAAAGTCCAGCGTCGATTCAAGACCTCAAAGATGGAATTCGTGAGGCTATCGAGAACATAAGGCAGCCACTTTGCAATTCGGTTATGGAAAATTTTAGAAAAAGGATATGGTCCTGTAGGCGTGGTCGTGGTGGTCATTTGACTGATGTTATTTTTCACTATCAACGGCATACCTTCTTCTTTATAATGAAATAAACATTCGATCATTTATATTAGAAAATGGCATTTTTCTTTGAATATCAAAATAACACCTCTTATTGGAAAACCTGTATTTTAAAAATATATCTATTTGATTTTCACTTTTGTTTTCGAGAATGTGTGAATACAAATATTGGAAGAGGAAATTAACCTACTTCCCGACATCTTATCGAGCTGAAACTCGGCAGAGAGGCTCGTTGTTGATTGTTGGTGACAATCAGAGATGTGCTTTATTTCAAATAAATCCATTTCAAATGGAAATGCAAAATGCAAAATGGGTATTTTCCATTTTGCATTTTAAATGCTTTTCTAAAAACCATTTTGCATTTTGCATTTTAAATACTTTTCTCAATGCATTTTCCATTTTAAATCCTTTTTTTGCAACATTCTTCCTACTATCTCCACTCATATTTTTTTCATAAGCCCCAAATATCAGTCGGTCCTCAACCTCGCTATGAGAGATAATTTACATTTGTCAAGTTGCTCCCTGGTAGGAGCCCTGGCAATTGCGTGATACCATTACAAAAAATACTGATTCAAATACTGAACATGGGGCCATGACGCTGTAATATTAAATGTTAGAAAGCAGTTTCTATGTTTTTACGTTGGCAACATTAGTCCCGCGCAAATTTTTTGTGGTTTCATAATCTATAGTCGTGGTGTTTTTGGATTTACCATCATGTAATATGTTTGTTCTACATTGAGGTCCATTATTAAATGACAAAATTGTTTAAAAATTCTATAATTATTTTAATTGTTTGATCTGAGAAACCATTTTGCATTTTCAATGCATTTTGAAAATAGGTATTTTGCATTTTGCATTTGAAATGCTTTTCTAAAAAGCATTTTGCATTTTGCATTTTCAAATGGAAAAGTTTTGACCCATTTCCATTTTGCATTTCAAATGGTTTTGGGTACCCATTTTGCACATCTCTGGTGACAATCAACAACGAGTAACCACATGTAAGAATTTGGGATCACATTACAGCAGTTAATACAAGAAAAAAATGTTGGTTATACCGATCGACATTTGGCGAGGTTGGTCGACTCCTGTTGCAATGTAGGAACAGGCAAACAAAAAAGTTTTAAAACAATTTAAACTAGATATTTGCTGCATTACAATTTGAGAGGCGGGTTTGAATTCCGACGCACAGTGGGCTGAAAATCGCCTTTCATAGACATAGAGACTTGAATTTCCAAGGGTCTTTTTTTTGCCTAGAAATGGATTCTGCTGATGAAATATTGTAAACTAGACAAAGCATACTCATAATATGTAAAGCATTTAAGCATTAAAATGAATCTTTAACACAAAAAAGTTTTTTTTTCAACTTTGAGGATTTAAAAAAAAGCGCAAGTTGCGCCACGATACAAAAGTATGAAAAAAAATTCAAATAAATAGTAGTACATCTGTGTAAGGATATAATGGCCAACCTTATGATTCCAGAGATAGCCTCATTTTTAATGTAAGTGCCATACAAATTTTTCATAAAAAAATGATAACTCCTTCATTTGTACACGAAATTGCAGAATCCATTTCTAGCCAAAAAAAGAACCTTGAAAATTCAAGTCTCTATGTCTATGAAAGGCGAATTTCAGCCCACTGTGCGCCGCCCGGGAACCATTTATTGGATAACCAACACCTCTGCCATGGATCACGCCGAGTTGCTAAACTTGGTGATTTAGCAGGGATGCCCGGGTCCATCGGGTGAGGTGTGTGCAGGATGCTCCTGCCCACTAACTGCGTGGCGTGCCAGATCGGGAGAGGGTGGTTTGGGGAGACCCTTGGACCCCTCCAACTGGTCAGTTGACCCATCGCCTTTTTATTCCCAGAACTTCTTCTCCTTACCGTGTGGGATTACTGTAAAAAAATTACATTCCGACACGTTTGAATCACTCAAGATAAGTGATTCAGTTAGTATGTTATATAGTAGTCGGTAGGTAAACAAAATTATCATTGATATTAGGTAAATCACCAGATAACATGGTATTACGGACAGCTGATTATCTGTCGGATAAGATTGTGTGTGCAAGTTATCCTGGTTATATAAATTGTCGGACACAATGGGACCTATCTTTATTACATCTGCTAACGGACGGAAACTGCCTATGTTTTATAATTAAAAACAAAAATTTAATAAATAATCTTATCTTCCTTACCTACTAGATATTATCGCATACCTTTTGATTTTTAGTAACCATTTATTTAGAAAGTCAAATGAGGATTTTAGTTTGGAATAATTTCAAGGAAACAAGATTTTTGTATACACGTACTTTTCGATATTACAAATAAGTATTTTACAAAATCCTTAAAATAAATAACTTGCATCCTATAAATAAATCGTACGTCGATGGAAACAATGTAAAAGTTATAAAAAATCTTGTGAGGGCATTGAGATGCCTAGCGGCGGTCTGATAATACGTAAAACAGCGCCCTTAAGGTTTTCACTAGCGCCAGGATCCGTTTGGATCAGGGCCTCAACGCCTTGTCTCTTTGGCGTCTTGGCAAGTCGGCGCCCGGAGAAGACTGCTCCAATTGCACCTGCACAGGCCCTGTTAAGGTGCCACGACAGAAAACTGACACATCATAGGTGTTGTGTTTGTACAAACAGGTCTCCAACTCGTCTTGGAAGGAGTTTATAAATAAATGGTTCTTTTAGATTAATCAGGGATTTATTAATACTCCGCGTATAATAATGGTGACTCGATAGTCGACCTAACTAGAAGCTGGCTAATTGGAATCAGAAACAGTAAGTTTCTCTGGGAGCCTATCCACTGGCCCTGGCGACTACTGGCCACTGGCTCCATCTTGCGGATTTCCAAGCAAGCTCTATGCACTGCCATCTGTGCTTGCATCTATGAAGCTCTTACTTCCCAGCAATAGGTCATCCATAATACTGGCAAAACAACTAACTAACTCTCTAAAAACTAACTAGCTCGCCGTTCCCCCGCAGGGGTAGGCACAAACTCCTTGTCTTATTCACATTCATAAATCATCTCATACATTCTCTTTTATTATTCTGACTCTGAACTTGGTCCGACTCAAGTATCTGGTCCTCCTGATCGTGCCGTGTCTTCCTAGGAAATTTTCATACGATCATACTTGGTTTTACCACACATACGCCTCAGGGATCTTATTTCTACAGCATTCAGTCTACTTTCATCCTCTGACAGTTCCATGCCTCATTGTCATACATCACGGTAGGTATCAGCACTCTATTGTGGACTGCTAGCTTGGCTTCTTTGGACATTTTTTTTTGCTAACACCAATCACGTTCAGTCCTCCATTAAGTCACCAGCTTTTAAAATTCTTTTAATATCTCTATCGGCCTTCTCACCTGTCGTTAGTTTACTTCCAGAGACATCTTTCTATCAAATATTTATTCATACGTTTGATAGAAAGATCCAATACAAACAGAACTCAAATCTACCGAACCTTTACTTACAGTATCGCAGAAACAGATAAAACTATTTATTAACGGTTTATTGTACGAAGCGAGTTCAACAAGTTCGTAGAACTCGATACAAAGACAATAGTTAGGCAAGTTATTTTTATTTTATTTCTTGAAATAACCTATTTAAGAACAACGCATTGAAATCTCAACGAAGTTTGATTTTCCTAACTTATATCAAATGATCACGCATTTCGCGAATGACTACACAATTAAAAAAAAAAAAAAAAACCTTTCTTCTGAGGAAGACATTTTTCATTTCATCTTCAGTGAGTTTTTTTTTTACATAAACAATTTTAAGAGATTTTTTCTCAGGGCCCAAGTCATCTTTGGGGATGCTATGTGGAGGGTATTTTTAGGGAAAGAAAGGAAAGGAAAAAGTTGGGTAGGAATCTGGGAGTCAATGTGTCCAGGAGTTGCGGACGTATGGATATATCCGACCCGGCCCGCCACGCAGTAAGTGGGCAAACGCATCCGACCCCATAACCTGGATAAACCTCACCCCATGAACCCCGGCACCCTGCTAAGATGACAACAAATCCAAATAATCCAGAATAGAGCAATAAGACAAATTTTGAAGTGTAATAAATATAAATCAACACAGAATTTTGAAGTATAATAAATATAAATCAACACAGAATTCTGAAGTATAATAAATATTAATCAACACAAAATTTTGAAGTACAATAAATATCAATCAACACAGAATTTTGAAGAGTATTAAATATAAATCAACCAGGAATTTTGAAGTGTATATACAAATCAACAAGGAATTTTGAAGGGAAATAAATATAAATCAACAAGAATTTTGAAGTGTAATAAATATAAATCAACCAGGAATTATAAAATATAAATCAACACTGAATTTTGAAGTACAATAAATATTAATCGACAGAGAATTTTGAAGAGTAATAAATATAATTCCACGAGGAATTTTGAAGGGTACAAATCAACCCGGAATTTTGAAGTGAAATAAATATAAATCAACACAGAATTTTTTACAATAAATATCAATTGACACAGAATTTTGAAGAGTAATAAATACAAATCAACCAGGAATTTTGAAGTGAAATAAATATAAATCAACACAGAATTTTGAAGTGTAATAAATATAAATCAACCAGGAATTATAAAATATAAATCAACACTGAATTTTGAATTGTAATAAATATAAATCAACACAGAAAATGTGAATTTACATATAATAAGAGCCAAACAAACACTTTGCTACAAACTTACTTTAGAGACAAACTACATTAAAATAAAAAAAAAAATTCCATACGCAATGGTGAGCGGATAACTCATCACAATAACAATTCAACACAATTTTAAAAAGTGTTATAAAGTCATGAAAAGTGATGAAACAAAAACTAGGTTAAATAGGTTACGTAGGTTAGGTTTATATGTTAAATCGCTTTTAATGACTATATAACTTTTTAAAGGTGTGTTGAATTGTCATTACGTTGCGTTGTCATGGAACCGACTCGATATAATGATTTCCCTCCATAAGTATTCTGGGAAATGCGGAATACATATGGTAGTTAGTACCAGAATTTCTATATTGAAATATATAATTATATAATTTCTTACCTAACCCCAATGAGTTGGAAGATGGAATCATCAATTTTAACTTATAGCAATATTTGCACTCTTTTTTTTTTTTTTTAAGTTTCTTTATTCTATAAAATTATTAGTTACATGCATTGAGGAATTTTTCGACCACCATGCTAGGCACATGCCCGTGTTATGGTGGTCGAATAAGTACTCTAATAATAATAAAAAAGGAACTACGGGGTTTTCCAATAAGAGGTGTTATTTTGATATTCAATCGTAAAAGATCAATGGTTTCGTTGCTTGTGTGGCACGTAGCGCCGTCTTGTTGAAAGTAAACGTTGTCCAGATCAATACCATCTAATTCCGGCCATAAAAAATCATTAATCATCTCTCGATAGCGCAATCCATTCACCGTAACTGTTGCTCCAGCCTCATTTTCAAAAGAGTTAGGTTCAATAACTCCGCCGGACCATAAACCGCACCAAGCAGTCACACGTTGAGGATAGAGAGGCTTTTCAACAATAACTCTTGGGTTTTCCGAGCCCCAGATGCGACAATTTTGCTTGTTGACGAAGCCACCGAGGTGGAAATGGGCCTCATCACTCAAGATGATTTGCATTTGATTCACTCAAGTGAATTTTAATAATTTCAATGCGTTGTTGAAGCGTGTATCGTTCCATTTTTATTAATGGCGTAGTTTCTACTTGTCAAATGTCAAAGAATGAAAGCTTCAAAAGTAAAATCTACCGAAATAGCGGGCTATTCAAAATAACAACTCTTATTGGAAAATCCTGTATCATATAAACAAGAAAAAAAAGATATATTATTGACAAATAGTATTCTTAAAGGTTGTGTTATTTATTATTTATTACCTAGAACCACTAACGTTATTGAATTTGTGTACGTGAATACATTCCCAACTGTCTGGAGCCAGTGAGACTATGGCATCCCCAATTGTTGTGAGGCTGAAGGTAGTGGGGAGGGGAAGAAGATGGGGATGAGGAAGGTGTATTCTGATCTGGTCATCAAACACGGCTAAAGCAATTTCAAGAAACTTTTCAAATCTGAATGGGGGTATCACACCAGGGCGATACTGAGAGTATCTTCCATTCTAGAACGTGAAATAACACAAATTAATCAAATAAATTTTACTTGCGCACGCCGGGATTTGAAGCCGCGACTTTCGAGCTTTACCACGAATTTACTGTAGATTACTGTAAATAATAAAAGATATAATCGACTTTGTCAGTTCTACGAACTTATTGAACTTCCTACTTATAGATACCTATATAATCTGTTTCAACTAGATTATTGATGTCAATAAACGTAACACGTAATATATGTTTACTTTTCATATCTTCTTCTTGAGTTGTTACCAAGGTGGAATTTCCATGGTGGACAGGGCTTATCCACTCCTTGGGGTCCTGTGCTGCTTGGAGAGACAAGGAAAGCCTAGTTCCGGACGGGTTCTCATAAGGAGTAGGCTAAAGAGGAAACTACAAGCCAAAAATGTGTATATTCTTGGTATACCTTATATTGTAGGTAATTGGCATTAAAATCGCTTGACAAACGGAGTCAAGAAACGTTCGATTTCAAGCACAAAACTGGTTTTTATTTATTTTGTAAATAATTTTATAAGAAAGCAAAAAAAATTAATCAAGTGAAACTATCAGAGATACTTCAAACATGTTTCCTTTACGCGTTCATTCAATTCTACTGAAAAATAATATTTTTTAGTAGGTAGTTACATTTATATTTTTTATTGAGTAAATTTTTATTTAGTTTTATTCTACTCAAACGAAACGATAGGAAAACCTTCAATTTATCTAAAGCATATTTTTTTGTATTCATAATGTACACCAATTCGTTATAAAGATTAATCAAAATAGTGATTTAATTAAGAGTGAGTCGTTGGCTTGGAGCCCGCACCAGATGAAATATTTTCTTATCTTGGAGTAGATTCGGATCCAGGTAGAGAAATTTCTGAGATTTCTCTACCTGGGGGAGTATGACGACTAAATACTGTAGAAATGAGATCTTTGAGGCACATTTATGATCGTGTGAGAAATGTGGAGATCCGCAAAAAATACAAGGCTGATGTAATGAGCAAGATTAATAAAGGGACACTCAGATGATTAGGCTAAGTAGAACAAATTAACGAAGAAAGCTGTGTAAGGAGAATCGACGTGAATGTGAATGGTAAAAGAAGTCGGGGACACCCAAGGAAGACATGAAGACCAGGGGCCTACTATGTATCTTTCGGGTTAACAAACCAGTAAGTTCGTGGTTTAACCTTTCCCTGCCGGTGCTGTCAACTGAGTGAACATCTTCTCTAATTAATAAAATCTAAATATACTAAACACAGAGTTCAAATTTTAGGTATTCCTCCGTTTTTGTATTGCATTAAGTAATTACAATGTATAAATATTTACCGATTTTATAGCACCGGAGAACGAGGATTTTTTTAACACCGCGAGGGAAGGGTTAGTACGGGTTAGTGACGTGGCTAAACTGGCTGCAGGAAAGTTTCAAAAGATACACAGTAGGCCCCTAATTCGGGCCATTTCAAGAGAGGAAATAACAGAATAGTATGTATGAGACGATTTATGCATGTGAATGAGGCAAGGAGTGCATGCCAAGACCGAGTTGTTTGGCCGTCCGTCCTCTCTGCTTATCCCCGCGGTAAACAGCGTGATGGTTTAACTAACTGTTAGAGAGCATGACTACTCTTACTGACTTTCTTTTGGGTATCAACTATTACTGAACTATTATTGAACGACAAAAATTGTTTGCAAAAACTTCGATCAACTTTGTTGAAAGAGGAATCACACTTTTCAATATGCTGTGTCATTCAACAGAGAGTTGCTGGTATTTTTTAAAGTTTCCCTTTTAAATAATACAAACATATTTCCTTTTGAAAAAATATAAAGAATTTTACTATAAATATTGTTGGGATACTGACTCTCCGAAAAATAGAATTCGAAAGCATTTATTGGTTCGTCATTCGACCTAGAAAATTTTCCTCCTGCGGCGCTTTTCCGTGTGAATGCAACAATTTCCTTCCAAACTTCCTGAATAGAATCATGGTCTGACTGAATTGAAAACTGGACAGGACAGGGCTGGACTAATAACGGGACTGGACTAATGACGGGAATGGAACAATGACGGGACTGGACTAAAGACGGGACTGGACTAATGACGGGAATGGACTAATGACGGGACTGGACTAATGACGGGAATGGACTAATGACGGGACTGGACTAATGACGGGAATGGACTAATGACGGGGCTGGACTAATGACCTCTGTGACTCCATGTCCGTGACTCCTGGACACAATGACCCCCAGCTTCCTACTCCTACCGTCCTTCCTTTCCTAAAAGGACCTTCCACACAGCGTCCACACCCCCAAAGATGACACAGGCCCTGAGGGGAATTATTTTCCTTTTCCTTTTCAGTGTGTCCAGGAGTCACGGACATACGAATCTATTCCTCCCACTGAGGTGCAAGGCGATGTTCCAGTCCTGTTGGAGAGGTCGTAAGGTCTCACTCAACAGTCTCTCTTGATCCAGCCGCCAAGCAGTTGTGGATAAACGCATTCGCCGCGAAGATCCGGATAAACCTCACCCCATGAACCGGGGCGGCGGTACCTGTATCCGTCTCCCAAATTGTATAAAAACTTCCTCGACTTCTCCTACCGTCCACTTTCCCAGTGACCATGAGCAAGTTAGTAATGAAAGTATACTTAGGATACGCTATTTGAGTACGTTTATCGATCTTTAAATAATTAAATATAAAATATCTTTAATTAAATATCAGTGACATAGACCAACACTAATATTGTTTCCAAAGTGCGCTGACCTGCATAGATTTAAATAGTGTCAAGTCCACCGGGTTATCGTCATCTGCATAGGTCAGATATGCATTTTAATTATAGTGGGAATAATATATTATGATATTTTGACAATTTGCGCAGTTTAATTGGACGTAAATGAAGTGTTTTAGGTTCAAGTGGGATTTATATTTTTAAACTTTTGAACTACAGTTTGACAATGCGAAATAGCTTTCACGTGTAAAAAATTACTAAATTTGTAGCAAACCCTTTAAAAATAAAATCCGTCGTTTTTTTTTTTGTTACATATTATTTTAATTCATAAAATATCTTTTAGGATTCTTTAGTACGTACCTAATTACGTCACCAGACTGGAGCAGTCCGCTTCGGGCGCCGACTTGCCAAGGCACCAATGAGCCAAGGCGCCAAGGAGCTAAGAGGCTAAGGCCCTGATAACACCTTTGAGGTTTTTACTAGCACCGAGCGCCGTTTAGCCCTGGTAGCAGTAGTAAACGTTAAAAAAGATGAAGAAGATGGTTTAAAAGCGAGATAATTGTGTAAATACGACTGTCAGAGGGAGAGCGCTAATATTAAAAAAAACGAAAATAATTGAAAGGCGAGTAAAGATATTTAATAAAGATCGTTTGAAATAGAGCAAAAATCTTTCGACAAATGTCTTGAGAGTTGCATTTAAAGAAACACTGTGATATTTTTCATACCTATTACATGTTAAATAACAGGACCAGATGTGTTTTTTATAATTTTCGGAGCATACAAAGTATGAAATATTTCTGTAGATATTCTAAATGCGGGGTGTCACGTTTAAACCCCCAAATTCCCAATTTCTGCCGATTTATAACAAGTTTCTCTCTGTAAGTTTTTAAGTTATAAAAAAAATATATATTATTTTTTAAGATAATATCTATACATTTGTAATGCCGAAACCTTAATTATATGAAATTCCCTGGATAGAAAAAAATCGCAAAGTAAGCTCCGAAAATTATTAAAAACACGTTTTGTTCTGTTATTTAATATGTTATAGGCATGAAAAAAATGACAGAGTATCTTTAAATGCAACTAAAGCATTTGTCAAGAGATTTTGCTCTATTTCAAACGAGTCATGTTTAATTAAATATTTTCAACATTTTCGTTTAATTTTTACCGCTTTTTTAAATATTAGTTCGCTCCATCTAACATTCGTATTTACAAACCATATTTGAACGCTTACTACGGGGCCTTAATGTGGTCATTCAGATAAATTTAAAAAAAATACACAGGTTTGCTAGGAGTCACCTACGATGGTTACGATACACTTCGACTATGTAACAGGGGCCTAAGCTACGATGTTAACTTCGTAAAACATGTTTGATGTAATAGTTCACTTTCAATTAATTTTCTAATTAACTTCTCCAACATTCAACATGCTTAGTGTTGACGTTGCTATAATGTAGGGAATGGTAGTAGGTCTGGTGTTGTCTAATGCTACGTATACATACGCGAACCGCACTGCAGAACTGAACCTCAACGAAGCACCGCAGATTGCGCGAAATGGCGCACAGTGGGCTGAAAATCGCCTTTCATGGACATAGAGTCTCGAATTTTCAAGGGTATTTTTTTTGGTTAGAAATGGATTCTGCTGATCATTATTATGCTATAAAATTTCGTACGAAGCAATTGCGTGGACAAATGAAGGAGTTATAATTTTTTTAAGAAAAAATTGTATGGCACTGACATTAAAAATGTGGTTATCTCTGGAATCATAAGGTTGGCCATTCTATCCTTACACACAGGTATACTATTATTTATTTGTATTTTTTAACATACTTCGGTATTGTGGAGCAACTTGCGATTTTTTTTTTAAATCCTCAAAGTTGAAAAAAACATTTTTTAATGTTGATAATTCATTTTAATGCTTAAATGCTTTACATATGAGTATGCTTTGTCTAGTTTACAATATTTTATTTACACTGCAAGCCTACTCATATGTAAAGCATTTACACTGCAAGCCTACTCATATGTAAAGCATTTAAGCATTAAAATGAATCATATACAAATATGGATTTACTGATTTTCATTATAAAAAATATTTCTTTAAACCATCATTGTGAGTTTTTTTATTTTTCTCAATGGTTTTGTACATTTCTGAAAGCGAATTATAAAGTGTGTAGGCAAGTGTGTAGTGTGTGGTTGCAAGAAGAGGATGGAGAAGTTAGAGAATATAATTCTCTAACTTTTAAGAAGATGAAAATTTTGAGAAATTATTAGTAAATAGATCACACTAATTAATAATGTACAAACTATACCGCTAAGTTAGGGAATAAGGATATATTATGTTTTGTCTGAAAGGTGATTAAATTGATAGAGTGTAGAATGAATGGGTATTGTAGTTGTAATGTATTCCGTGTGTAAGGATCCACTTCGTAATTTGTTTTTTAAAAGAATGGGGTTAACTCACAATAAAATATATATAAAAATTGTTACCATTTTTTGTTTGTCGGTAGAAAAATAAAATAGTGCGTCCTTGTAGCCGTGGGGGAACGGGGCGGAGACATGTGCGTCCACAGGTCATTCTAATGCTGAACCGAGAATAGTTTATCACTAAATAATGAAGTCATCAATTTGGATTTGTAAAATAAACAAATGGTTCCAAATTTAGGTGGACCAGTTCACTGTGGAAATAAACCAATTTGGATGCAATGATGACCTTAATGCCCGGATATAGAACAATACAATATTACGATTGCCACCCGACCTTATGAATAATTCATAAGCATCGCTATTGTCACATTACAGCACTAATTCACAATGTGTTAGCAACATTAGTATGCACGTGGGAAAGCGTGCAAGGTTATTATTGTTCAAAGATTCTTATTACCTTCAAACTAATACATTTATTGAAGCCAAGGGACTTAACCTTGCCTATCAAAATGTATCAAACTCTTCCACAACTCAATAAGTTACAACACGGTTAAAAGAAACAAATGGAGAAATAGCATGTATGCATACCAAGTGTCGCCGAGCCAATGAATCTTATGCATATGGTGTGCAGGTAGAAACAAAGGCGGGGCGCCGCTGAGCTTAGCTGCGATTTTTCAATAGTATGTGGTTAACTAGTCGTTCCGTGAACAGCGTCCAAAAAAGTTTTTCTAATTTTCTTTTATTTCATAAATCAGAACCAAAATTTCCTCTGAAATCATAAGATTTGTAAGTAGGAATGTACATAAATACCTACCTACTTAATTATAAACCATAAATATTTTATGTAACATTTTTTCCTTCTAAATAAGGAGTTATACAATTTGTTAAAAGAAATTAATGAAAATTCTTTTTTTAAACTTTCTTCAGGCCGGTAGGTACCATAATATTAATTATTCCGATTGGACAGCTTGTTGTAGGAACCCTAATCAAGTGAAATCTGGTATAATAAAAAGGTAGTATCCAACACGGCCACCATTTTGAAATGTGTTACAAACAAATTAACATAGTTATTCATACTTCACACAGAGCACACGCAAAAATATCCCTCCACAAAGATCATCGGAATTTATAGCCTATAATACGTAAAATATCAAAAAAAGTATCGGTAAACTTTTTCGTGAAGATAAGTGCAGTGAAATATCTACAAACTGTGAACTCTAAACGGTCTCATTAGTGATTTCAAGTAAAATAAACTCTGCAAAGTGACAGCGATTATTGTCAAATAAATATCTATCAGCTTATTTTTAAATGAACTTGTGCAAAGATAATTGATATTGCATTTATCTCACTCTACGTCATAAGTGGCAAACAGCTCAGTGGCGAGAACGGTCACGGAATCGGTATTGTTAGATATCCGAAGCAAGTCAGATCGAATCCTACTGTTTCTAAAAAAAAAATTTTTTTTCTTTCTTTAAACAAATTAAATAAATAACAATATACAATGGATTCGCAAGAGTACATAAAATTGGCCAAAGACGCCGTAAATATACTTACTAACATGGTAATGGATCCCAACAGCAAATTCACGAAAGAGCATATTGCAAAAATAATCCCTAAGACCAATGAAATACTGGGAACGATAGCCGGTATGGCTGCCAGAATGGCAACTCTTGAAGGAGAGCTTAACGCATACAAAAACAAACCACAGTTTTGTCAGCTATCATCAAGTGGCACTGCGGACGTTTCTGGAATTTCAGAAACAATAGCAGAAATGGAGGAGAGGAAAATTCGCGCCAATAATATTATATTGCTCAACATTCCAGAAAGTACGGCAACAATGCAATCGGACTGTATCATTGAAGATCGGAGCCAAGTAACCAGTATACTGAAGAAAGTGGACAACGTCGACACCACCCACATACAAATGTATAGGTTAGGACGAAAAAGTGCTGAAAAAACTCGCCCAATCAAGATTGTACTATCAGATCCGAACCAAGCCAAACTTGTACTAATGAAAAAAACTATACCTCTGGATAATAATACTATTAAAATAAAACACGACCTTACCGTAATACAACGTCAACAAATTGCAAGCTTGTGGAAGGAGTTGGAATCCAGACATAACAATGGTGAATCAAATTTAACAATAAAATACATAAATTCAACACCCAAAATAGTTTATTCACTCCCAAAAAACTCGTCAAGCCGTCTTCGAGAAGATTTTACTACCAGAACGTCAGAGGTTTAAGGACAAAGCTGAACGAATTTAGGATAAACGCCCCAATTATTTCACACGATGTCATCGCTCTTACAGAAACCTGGCTAGAACCGTCAATCCACTCAGCGGAGCTTGGTCTACCCTTTCATCAGGTCTACCGGCTTGACAGAAATATCAACACCAGTTCCAGATCAAGAGGTGGAGGCGTCCTTATAGCAGTCAACAGAAAAATGTCCTCAAAAGTGTTGAAAACCAAAAATTGTGATGTCGAACAAATTTTCATTATGGTAAACGATAAAAATCAAAATTACATTATTGGTTGCGTGTACATTCCTCCGTCGGCTAATTTATCTATTTATAAAAATCATTCCGAAGATATCGAACTTTTGAAATCAAAACACAAAAAACATAAATTCATAATTTTTGGAGATTACAACCTTCCAAATTGTAATTTCAACTGTACTGATTCCCAATCAGTTACATTATGCGAAAGAGAAATCATTGATATGTCAATATTTCTGAATCTCACCCAATTTAATAATGTACATAATTTGAATAATCGCCTCCTAGATCTTGTTTTCTCAAATGAAGAGGACATAATAGTTAGTAAAGCATTAGAGTCTATCCTTCCCATTGATAATCATCATCCTCCACTGTCAGTAATTATTCCAAACAATCTTAAAAAAAATATTAAACTCTCAAGTTCTAGTTTTAATTTCAAGAATGCCAATTACAATGATATTAATGACCATCTCAGCAAAGTAGATTGGACTTTTCTCAAGGAAAACAATATGATCTATAATACAGAATCATTTTATTATAAAATAAATGCCATTATCGTAGACTGTATACCCTTAATAAAATTCAAAGAATCAAAGCATCCAAAATGGTTTAACAAGGAATTAATTCAATTAATAGCTAAAAAAAAAGTTTTACATAAAAAATTTAAAGCAGAGAGGTCCCTACCAAATTATATTGAGTTCAGTAAAATAAGAAAAGATTGTAAAAATATGTCAAAATTTTGTTACAACAATTATATAAATACGGTAGAAATGTCAATTAATGGAAACATAAAACAATTTTGGAATTATGCAAAGTCTATGAAAAATGATGATATTAGCATACCCTCTAATATGTTTTATGAAAGTAAAAGAGCCAACGACTCCCAAAATGTAGCTCACCTATTTGCCGACTTCTTCAAAAGTGTATATGTCCGGGACTCAATAATAATCAACGATCACTTGCCTAGTTTCTTCACGGATCATGACTTAAATTTGACTAATGTAATAATTGAATTTAACGATGTACTGACTCAGCTAAAACAATTGGATCAAAGCAAGAGCGGAGGTCCTGATAATATCCCACCTGTTTTCTTAAAGAATTGCGCCACTACTCTTGCATATCCACTACATTTTCTTTTTAACCAGTCACTACAAACAGGACACTTTCCTGAAAAATGGAAATACAGCTTCCTCACCCCGATATTTAAAAAAGGAGATAAAAACGAGGTGAGCAATTATAGACCGATCTGCCTTTTATCAACTATTCCAAAAATGTTTGAAAAACTTATTTTAAATAAAATCATTCACTGTATCAAGCCAGTAATTTCTCCTAACCAGCATGGTTTTACATCAGGAAAGTCTACTTTGTCCAATCTCTTAATTTACCAAAACTATATATCAGAATCCATGTCTAAGAAGTTACAAGTTGATTCAGTCTATACTGATTTCAGCAAAGCATTTGATAAGGTTAATCATGACCTGTTGTTAAAAAAGCTTCATAAATTAGGAATAGCAGGGTATCTATACATGTGGTTTAACAGTTATTTAAGTAACAGGCAATTGGCCGTTAAAATTGATGGCTTTATTTCTTATAAATTTAAAGCTACCAGCGGTGTCCCCCAAGGGTCACATTTGGGACCAATTTTATTTTTGATATTTGTGAACGATGTGCTCACTATATTCAACGATGTCGAAGTTTCAATGTTTGCGGACGATATGAAAATATACAAAGCTATAAGAAATATGAACGACTGTCAAACATTGTCAAATAACTTGCGTAAACTATTTATTTGGTGCCAAGAGAATTACCTAGAACTAAATATAAACAAATGTCTAATTATGAGATTTCATAGAATAAAAAATCCAATTATTTATGATTACTCCATCAATGATGTAGTTCTAACCGCTGTAACCGAGGTGAATGATTTAGGTGTAAACTTTGACCAAAAACTGAATTTTATAAATCATATTGAAATTACTTCAAATAAAGCTTTGAAAATGTTGGGTTTTGTTATAAGAATTTGCAGCCAATTTAAAAATATTCAAACATATAAACATTTGTATGTGTCATTGGTTAGGAGTCAAATTGAGTACAACTCGACAGTGTGGGCACCTAGTTACGCTAGTCATTCACTCACGATAGAAAGAATTCAAAAAAAATTCTTAAGATTTATTAATTTCAGAATGGGTATTACAAGGGAATGCGTCAATTATGATTATCTACTATGTCAGCTTAATTTATTAAAATTATCTGAACGTAGAATAGTTAATGACCTAAATTGTTTATATAAAATCATAAATTCAATAATTGACAGACCTGAACTATTATATTTGATTTCCCTACATATACCTCGTAAACCAACATTGAGGCATTATCTACCGTTCTATTGTGATAACTCCAACACTGAATCTCAATTCTATACCCCCGTTCGCCGTATACAAAATTTGGGTAATGACTATAAAGATGTTGTTGATATATTCAACACATCATTCACCACATATAAACAAGTTATTACCCAATTTATTTTGGAAAAAAGAATATCAAATACAATATAATTTAATTACAGAAACTAAGTAGATTCATTTTATTTCGTTTTTGACATTATTTTTGTAAGAGGTTGTGTTTTATTATGTATTCTATTTCCTTTTTGATTTTGTTTTGTTATTTTACTTTGACTTTGTTTTATTTTTGATTTGTTGTGTTCTTTGTAAAAAAACAAGAAAATAACATGTAAAAGCCCTGCCGGGCGTAAATTTATAAATAAATAAATAAATAAATAAATAAAATAACAAACAAACAATAAAAAAAACAGATGAAATACCAAATGGTTGAATTACAACAGGACTTCGCTACGCTCAGTCAACAATATATATTATGCATAAGAAGAATAGGGATGGGTTGTTTGATAGAATTTGAACAATTCATCGAATTGCAACGTTCATTTTCGGGTTCTGTGAAAGTCCTATTCAAGTTCTGATATTATATCATTGTAGGCCAGTTACTTGAGAGAACTGAAATAATAACAGAACTTGAAAACTAACTTTGAATTTGAAGAATTGTTCAAATTTTCTGAAACAACCCGTCCTGAATGAATGTAAAATAAAACACAATATAATTTATTTTAAAGTAAATTTATTACTACAGAAAAATGTACATAATCCATATACAAAATCTCAAACAGTAGATCTCAATCTTTGCTTATCCAATTACATATTCAAAAATATATCTTGTCAAACGTTCTTATATTGTGAAACCTAATGAACTTTGTAAGGCTATACAAGTCACTGTTAACTATTGATCGATGCTAACTAACCAGCAATAAGGAGTTTAAAGGTGAATAGCGGAAAAACATACAACTTCTGAATTGCGTAGGCAAGAAATGGAAAAATAATAATTGCATACGTCAAAAGACATAAGTAAGTTTTATTATATATCAATATAGTATCAATTCATATACAGGGTTTTCCAATAAGAGGTGTTATTTTGAATAGCCCGCTATTTCGGTAGATGTTACTTTTGAAGCTGTCATTTTTTGACATTTGACAAGTAGAAACTACGTCATTAATAAAAATGGAACTATACACGCTTCAACAACGCATTGAAATTATTAAAATTCACTTGAGTGAATCAAATGCAAATCATCTTGAGTGATGAGGCCCATTTCCACCTCGGTGGCTTCGTCAACAAGCAAAATTGTCGCATCTGGAGCTCGGAAAACCCAAGAATTATTGTTGAAAAGTCCGGCAGATTCATGGGACCTTACTTTTTCGAAAATGAGGCTGGAGCAGCAGTTACGGTGAATGGATCGCTATCGAGAGATGATTAATGATTTTTTATGGCCGGAATTGGATGGTATTGATCTGGACAACGTTTACTTTCAACAAGACGGCGCTACGTGCCACACAAGCAACGAAACCATTGATCTTTTACGATTGAATATCAAAATAACACCTCTTATTGGAAACCCCTGTATGTAAGTTATGTATGTAAGTGCATATAATATTGTTGCAAATAGCTGCTTATATTTTAATTAGAATTATTATTAGGAAATTAAAGATTAAAGACAGAAGAAAAGTTGTAGGATCATCTCAGAAAATAGACGAGTTCATATTACAACTTTTGGTATGGAATAAAATTGCTTTTCAATACAAAAAAAAATGTATGAAAAAACTATTTCCTTATAAAAGTTTTTTCCACTAAAAATGCTAGATATTCAGGGTGTGCCGTGACTTATTATTTTTTTATGGAAAAAGCATAAAATAATCTTAACAGAGTTTTCTAAAAGAAAAATATCATATTTTCAGGAGGTGTTCACTATTTTCTATGCACCATCATTTTGTTTTGCCATGTACAAATTAGTGTTGTTGTAGCTGTAGATTTTAAATTGACTTTTATAACCTTACAAATGACAATAAAAAGGTAAAAATATTTCCTACGATACTCAAAGTAAACAATCTATGCATTACGATGCAAGCTTCCGTAGAGTGTTTATTGTCTCTTTATAATAAATAATCATAATATTATTATTACCTTTGTGGCAACACTGAGAATGAACCTAAGTTCAATATATTTCATCCATTCTTTCGTTATTGATTAACCTTTTCAATGATTGAAATCTATCACATCGTCCAGCACATTTCGACTTAACCCATTGAGACTATAGCATTTCCAACTGGGGTATGTAGTGAAGCTGAAGGTAGTGGAGAGGGGAAGGAGATGAGAAAGAGGAAAGTGGGGAAGTATCTAGCTATTCAGATCTGGTCACCAAACACGGCCAAAGCCATTTAAAGTAACGTTTCAATTCTGAATGTTGGTCTTACACGAGGGCGATACTGAGAGTATCTTCCACTAATATTATTTTAAATAAGTAATTTGTGAAACACCATAATTTAATCAAATAAAATTTATTTGCTCACTCCAAGATTTGAACCGACGACCTCTAGCTTGCTAGTCGAGAGCCTTACCCCTTGACCACGGAGGCATATTTAATCAGGAAAGTCTTCCTTGACCTAACACCGAACATGTTGTTAAAAATATGCAAAACACATGTGCAACCTGTCCTGGAATGTGCTTTCCAAATATGGAGTCCAGTGGATATAGATTTAATAGAGAGAGTACAGACGATTTACAAAAATACCAAGAGATCTGATAGACCGGCAATAAAGATGGACTCGAGGAACTAAGATTACCAGCCTTAAAAGAAAGAAGAGAAAGGGGTCACTAGATTGAGACTATAGTTGCCCTGGCATCCAAGAAATCTTTGCCACCAACAAAAATATTAATCTCCGTGGACCCTCAAGAAAAATTAACAACAACTTTTGCATCCAATCCTAGGGAACACTTCCTTGCAAATAATAGAGTAGTGAATGCATAAAACAAACTTCCACAACATGTCATCCATTCTACTAATATAAACCAATTTAAAGCTCTGTTGGATTTTTATCTGGAGAGAAGTAACTAACTTATTTTAAAATTTAAAACAAATCAATTATGCACTGCTAAGCTTATTTTGAAATCAGCAGAACGCTGCATGCTAATTAAATAGTAGTATTAATAATCTGCAGATAGGCATAGTCGCCGATGGATCACATATACGACAGCCGCGAAGATAAGTTTAACAAATTGATAGAAAAGGTTAAGAATTTCACTGTAAATGTTGGTTGATTTATAATCAAGTATGAAGAGAAAACGCAACACAGCAAAATTAAATTGTTTAGGATGTTTTCTTTGTGAATATACAGTACATATTATCATTATGTTATAACTAAACAAAGTATTTTAATCTTATGCATAAGACTGTCTCACATATGATCCAACAGTGGCCATCCCCATAAGTGGATGTCACATATTTTAGGATATATAAGTTTTTCCAAAACACACCGAGTAATGGGATAGATTGCGTTGAAAAGGCTAGCGTTAAATATAATAAAAATAAATGAATTAAAGAATGTTGAGTCAAACTTCAAAACAACAATTAATATTAAGGATATTAAATTAACAAAATGTGGATTTAAAGAATTTCAATGATGAAATTTTTATAAAATTTTAGTTTACAAAATTTAATTAGCACAGTGTCAATTGATAAAATTATGATAGCAAATTGTTAATTAAGACAAGGCATAATTTTTGGGTTAATTTAATAAATTTAACTAAGTGAAAATTCTTGCATGTACATATTTAACACATTAAGGGACTCACTATGGATGTCGTATTATGATGCGTATAAAGTGGATAAATTTTTCGCTGCCGAGCTGCGAATTATGAGAAAGGACTGAAGCAACCGCAAACGGCATGACACGCCGCTTGCGGTTGCTTTGTTCCTTTCCCGTAAATCATGACTCGGCCTTTGGAAATTTTGTCCAGTTTATACGCACCCTTAGAGGGGATGTGATATGACGCAACGTATATATATAGTCGTCTTGGATGACAATGAAGATCTTCAAAATGCTATGACAGATTGGCTACATTTCCAGGTGACCAAGTTCTATGCCAAAGGAATTTAAAAATTGGTGAAACGCTGTGACAAATGCTTGAATTTAAATGTTGAAAAATAATGTAAAGATGTAGTTTTCAGAGGAACATAATAAAATATTTGTTAATTGAATATCCACATAAATTTGGGACAGTTGAAATATACCTTAGGATATAAATGTGTTCATTCTCAGGGCTGCCATACAAACTACTTATTAATTAATATAACAGCAATATGTTTGATAAGTTTCATTATAAACATAATTCTTAAAGTACACTTTACATAATAATTAGAGTCACAGAATAATATTATACTGTTTTGGTGTGGACCTAGAAGCCCAAGGTCCAAATACTCATCACAAAATACTCAGCATTGAAAAAAAATACATACATTACATATTACAAAATATCTGCATATATGCAAAAAAAAAAAAAAAACTTCCAATACTTTTTAAAAAATCTTTAGGTTTTCAGTCAATTCACGTTGATGCATTATCATACGTGATGTCAGTAACCTGCATCTAACAATATTAGTGTGTAACAGCATGTTTGCTATATACATGTTTACTATCTGGGGGTCTAGCATGGTCAAATCGATAGGCTTGACTTCTGACAATTTTATATTGATATCTCGAGCATGGTTGCGCTGTCGATAGCCAAACCGTTATTATACACAAAATATATAAGAATTCTGCAACACTGGCGCATCAGTCTGTGGATTAACATACCTAATGATATTTGAACAACTTTCATTTCTCTAAGCTGGAAGGGAATCAATTGATCGCGTCTTAGATGAATTAATTAAGTCTATGGATCTAAGAGCTTCGTTAATTCGCCTCCATTAACAACCAAGTTATTTTGCATAACGAAAGACATTATTAAAAAATTTGTGTATATTGATAGTTGAAGGCCGCGCTAAAATCTGCGGCTATCGGAATTATAAGTTGACCATGCTCGCAAATATCGCTAACTGACCATAGATGACGGAATTCGTCAATATCGTATTGATTTAAGGTTTTATCGATCGACCGTGCTAGATGTCCACGAGGCTATAACTTCGAAGAATGATTACTATGAAATCAAGATTTTAAAATGGAAGAATAAACAATATTTTACTGGGAAAAGATTGACTGCATTTCGTACATAGATATTGGAGAATTAGTATTTTATACCTGAATTAATACTATGTACGTAACGAGTAACGAGGTTGTCTCCTTTTCTTCTCTCAAGAAAATTTCAAGTTATTTACAAATGTATCACATTAATTAGAGCACGCGGAGAACAGAATTTTTAGAATTTTTGGAAATTACCGAAGATATACGCTATCAAAATGTTGACGTTTGCGGCCGGCCGAAAAACGTGTGGCATTAAGGCGATGCCATACGTAGTAATGCAAAATCATGTGTTTTTGGTTTGAAAATTTGGTCGCCTAGAAATGTTTCAGATGCTTTAATTAAATACTGCGAGTAGAATACATCTTGGCCTTTGAAATAATCGAGTTTTTTTTAGATAAGTCTTTTTATAAGCCCAGAAAAAAATTATGTATAAGGCCTATGAAAACTGCTTTAGTTCAAAATCTCCTACTTACGAACCCATTTTCGGTTATGATTTTATTGTATAATGTGGCAAATTAAGTTATTTATAAAATGAATGAAAAAAAAAATAAATATTTATGCCTGAACATCCACAAAATAAAATAAAAGGCACTTTTTGGCCATGTTTTTTTCTTGCATAAATCAAAACAGTCGGATGGTGTTAAGCGGGAATTTAAACCTTATCGCCATCTACGTAAGGGTTGTTATTGATAGCGGCTCAATTAAAAATATTACACGACGTAGTGCATCGCCTTAAGGTGCAGTACTTTAGCACCGCCATTCTGATAATTTAATTGTACACTATTAAATGCACCGCATGTGTCGCTATGAGACACAATTGTTTACATTTTAACAATGTTCACTTAGTATGGAAAAAGTAATTTTACTGTCGTTACTAACCCCGAGGGCAAATTTTCGGTTTTGCAAATAAACAGCCATAATAAATAAACACCCATAAAGTCAATTTACAAATAGCTTATCTGGTAGAAATTGTCTAATTTACATTCAAATTTAGAAATTAAACACAGAAGAATTAAAATGTATAAGCTGTATTTTTCAATAATTATTTTGAATGAAACAACAGTAAGTAAGTTGACAATAATGTTTATTTTATTTATTTATTTGTGTAATAAAATGTGTTTTTTTTTTCGTTATCGGTAATTTTAGTTCAGTGTTCAGAAGAAAAGAGTAGGTGAGCCATTTTTATATTATATTTACATTCAAAATATGAATATTTCAAAAATTATATTTTTATTTATAATCATAAAATTTTAAAGCGTATTTAATCAGTTTTCAAAAACGGTTTTTATTTTTGGGATACTTTCATTTTTGTCAAATATGCCAGAAGCCTGAGGGGTTGCTCTTTAAATATAATACATTATTATGAAAAAAAAAAAAAAAAAAAATTAGGAGACAACCTCAAATTAATGTTACATCAGGTACCTGGGAGGGATTTCACCGGTTTTGTAAACCTTTTGAAAAAATACGACAGCACATTCAAAAGATATATTTTAGCATTTTTTTTTTTTAAATTTATACTAATAACAATTCAAGTCAAAAAAAAAAAATTTGTTTGTGGTTGTTGCGCCAAATCTGTCCAATAAGGTGATTTTTAAAACATTATTTCTGGAAGATAATAATGATAATTTTTTAATGAAAATCATTTTCAGTTATATTAATTGGCTCAAGTTATACCTGTTACCTTTAACCCATTCCTTCGAAAGTTATTTTGAGTGAACAACTGAATTAATTTTGGTGCAAACTTATCCTGAATTTATTGATGTTATTTAGAAATTTAACAAATGTAATTTATGAGAGTTCGATAAATTGACGTCGCTCGGATGGAATGGGTTAAAAAGAATCACTTAAAAAATTATCATTTAAAAAAGTGGCGCTTAGGAAAGCATCACTTTAAAAAATGTAACAGATATCAAATAGGAAATGACTTGTTATAAGAAATCTGTTATTAAATTATACAACAAAGGCAAGACTATCATGTAAACTTCCTGCTAAAGTCTGATTATTTTCATACCCAGGGAGGAGACCAGGAAGCGACAAACTAGATGTATATTTGATGTAGAGTTGGTCAATATTCGATCCGCAGGGTTCCGCTATGGTTTCCGAGAACCACAACACGTCGAATTGTGTGACAAACTACATTCGATCGGGCATTAGGTTCTGATTTAGAACATAGCATTGATGTTTGAGTGTAAATAAAAATGGAAGGCTTCTTATTTCACAGGGATTTGACCAAAATATTGCAAAATATTACAAAAAGGCTTAAAAATTTGCAACTGCATAAAAAAATTGCGTAGAAATATATACTTTTATATTTATGCTAATCAAAAATTTACAAAATATACAACACTCCAACACGATCAAACAATTGTTTTTTTCTAAATTATAAGGATCACTCAACAGTGATTCCAAATCTTTACATAAAAAGGGATATTTCAACTTCAAGATGCCAAAAAGGTTAAAACATTGTTACTTATTGGCCGTTTTTAATGTGGAATTCAAAACTTCTATTCTGAAATCAAAAATAAAAGTTGAATTGTCAATTATTGACTAAATTGATTCAGGATGCTGCATGGAGGGTTTCCAAATGTTAAAGGAGTGATCTACTCTTTAAACTCGTTGTACGCAGACGTCACAGCAGTTGGGTTGCAAGTGAACATGCCCCGTACACGGACGTCACAACAGTTGTCTTACAATCAAGTCAAGAGCAATGAAAAAGATAAGCGTGCAGGGCCATCTCGCATCGAAACGTCACGCGTAAAGAATTAAGGCAAAATAAGTGTTTCTTAAAAGCTTTAAGATGTGATTTCAGAATATAGCTACATAATTATTTGAAAGTAAATTTACCGTTTTTTAAACAAACACAAAACATTTCAGACAGATACAATAAATTATTGTTTTTTGTATTATTTTTGGCTGCATTCAACTGTCAATAATAGATTTTTGGTTCACAATGGCAATAATACAAAATTTGTATAGAAAATCTGTGTATTGAAGCTGCAAAAACTTTCAAACGGTGAGCTCTGGCGCCATGAAACTTGCACTTTTCGAGGTCGACATAACAACTTACTTTTAGCTTGCATTATAATTTCCACGAAGAGCTATGGAGCTATTTAATGTTCGTTCTCAAGAATAATGAAATAGATTGTTTCAAAAACTAAGCTTCTTAAAATTGTATTATTTTATAAATGGTGATGACCCAAAAGTCACGAGCCGCCACTGGTCGTGGTGCAAGTGGCAAACTGGCAAATCTACATCACATTTGAAATCGATTTGTGGTATGAATAATTTTGTTTTGAGCTTTTTTTTCAAGTGATTCGAATTTCTTTAAAGTTGAAATTTTTTGTGGTCAAATTCAAAGGTTACTGTTAGCTGTTTTCTGTCTGTTAAAATACGTCAAAGAGTAAACCCGGCTCCATTAGTTATTAACCAAAAAAAGTTTTTTCTTGTTGTTTTCTATTTAATGTAGATTCACCAGATTCCCGCTTGCGCCAGTATTTTCCGGATAACATGTATATTGTTTATATTTACTATCAAAAACGCATTTCTTTTTAGGCTTACTTGAGTTGGTATAATAATATATGTTAAATGGTCGAAGTTCTAATATTGTTTTGCATCAATAATGTATTTTGTTTTCCTCTAATAATAGATTACAAAATGACATACACATATAACATGGGCTGACTGACTTAAAGTACATACAAATCAACAACGTTCATTCTATTCTCAACGCTTAAATATTATAAATAAAACAGTCCTATGTGCTACATACGATGAAGGAATCCATTTGAGACAATATAAGTTATTTTAAACGGTTATAATCTATACACAGTGTCCGGAAACTCATGGTAAAAGCGAGAAACTGGCGAATCTACACCACATTTAGTGTCGATTATGGGGTATAACTATTTGTCCAAAAAAAAAAAGAGAAATCTACATTTTTACCACAAGTTTTTGGACACCGTGTATATGTAATACGATTGATCGAATTCAGCAGACGTAAGGAAAAATAATACTGTGCACTTTTATCGGGATGTTCATGCTTACAGAAAACCATTTAAAAAAACTAATAAAGTCTTTGTTGAATTCCCGTTGGTTCGCGCAGCCACGGGCAATTGCAATATAGACAGACTAAGCGTGGCCAGACGGCTGGCTACCTGTCGTCCACGGCCTCCATGACCACCTGCTTGAAGGCGCGCACGCCCTGGGACATCTGTGACTTGATCTGCCGGCTGCCGAGGGCTGCCGTACCGTCTTTGGCTATGTAAAGCTGCAGTCCTGATGCTGAAACCAAACAAACAACGTTATCACAAAGGGAGATATGGCTTGGAACTGGCAGAGGAAGGATGAAAGTATATCAGGCTACATCAAGTACATATATAATCCAATTACAATTCAAAAAGGAATCATTAAGTCCATATTTAAAGTCTCATTTAATAGTATTTATTTAATCAACTTTGAGAGGTGATTCTACATGATAATAGAAGTAAAAAAGATTAACAACTTTTTTCGAAATTCTGTTGTTTTTTTTCCCATACTAAAATATTTTTCCATAGAAGAATATTATTTTCTCCATACAAACCATTAAACTTTTTGTACCCAAAAACTACTTTAAAGCGATGAAATTTCGAAGAAAAAAAGTTACTTATCTTTTTTTACTATCAATATGTAGTTTTCCGAAGTTTGTGCACTTTAGCCTGGACACCCTGAATATGCCAAAAATATACTATTGAAACTATTAAAAAAATACGGAATCTTCTACTAGACAGCATATCCATCACACTAGATCGAAATGATAAAAAAAACATTCTAAGCTAAAAAACTACATATATTTTGCGACAAAATTTCACAACATCCTCCCCCCAGATATAGAACGAAAGAGAATTGAAAACAAAATAACACATATACATAGTTATACTTACATAGAAACCGTTACTTCCATTCCGTGACTGTATATATTTATTTACGCCCTTTTTAGGGACTTTTACATAAGAATAGTATATAAAATTATATACAACTAGTGGACCCCATAATGCTTCGCTATTGCTAATGTCCTTCTTGGGTGTCACCGACTTCTTCTACCATTCAAACCACTCTCTAAACGCTCCTGGCACTAATAAGAACAAAACTTTGGTTGAGAACTTTTCAAGTTTTGTGAGCACAAACATATGATTATATTACTAATAAACAGTTTAATTTTTATATATTAAGAATATATTACTAATAAACAGTTTTTTTTTATTTTTTTTTATGCATAACTGAGCTGCCCCATCAACAATCTTTTGTATTTATTAAGTGATAAATTGAAGATGTTCGTTAGTATTATGGGCAATCATGAGTACATTTATGGTAGTTATTCCCAGAATATCTGTAGAGAAAAAAACTCGACTTCTAGTAATCTGGCATTGGTAAAGCGTAAAAGTAAAATAAACGGAACACATAAAAATGATAAAAACATGTACGAATGTTGGCTAAAATGTTCTAAAAAAAAAAATATATATATATTTAATGAACTTACTTTCTGCACTGTCCTCAACTTGGTCCAGATTAGTGGCCTTAAGAAGTTCATCTATCAGCGAGTCAGGATTTACTCTAGTGTTCTCTACTCTCCCAGACACAGTGTGTCCACCCTGAAAACCAACAGATCAATCAGTACAAGCCTTCTAGACAGACTAAGGTCGAGGTGTTTCACAGAAATTCAAAGGTAACACTGTCATTAAATGGTCAATCAACACAATTTTTTTTTTTCAACATTTGAAAGGTCCCTGTTAAACATCGATTCTAGGTACTGTCGCCATCTAACAAAAAGTTAATTTGAACCATTAATTGGATAACCAACACTTGTATCATAGGTAAGGTTTGTCCAAGGTCTCCGTGGCGGATGCGTCTGCTCACCAACTGCGTTGCAAACCAGATTGTGAGAGGCAAGTTGAGGGAGATCCTTTGACCTCTCAACCCATCGCCTTACACTGCAGTAGGAAAGATGGATTTGTACGTCTGTTACTCCTGGACATTCTGTTCCCCTATCATATAACAGCTGCGTGTGTCTCTTGAGATGGGGGTGTCCCCCAGCTCAGTGAGTTTCGATCCGTTGTGTGAGAAGTTGGGACCGTTTATGAATGGGTAAATAGCCCCTTACAATACACTGTCTATTAAGGTTTATTAGTTATCTAGTTATGTTCTGATAAAAGATTATATCTATGACTGCTAGTCAACAGACTGTGTGAATAATATAACTATTTACCTGTGGGTCCTCTGAAGACATGACCATATTATTTCCTAACGCCCCCACACTGTTCTTCTGTTTTCTTCTCTCCAGGGCGGCTTTCGCTCGGTCCAGCGAACCGGTTTCAGTCATCACGAGACACCCACCTGATGGATTTCTGCAATAATAAATGAATAAAGAATAAATAATCATTAAAATGACGATTACATTACAAGTGATGGTATTTCATGAAATCTATCATTTAGGCATTGGCTTTAACATAACATAGCTACGAACGCATCACCGTTTATGTCACATTAACACGTAGCTTGTAATTAAATGGGATTTCAGCAGCATGTCAGGCATAAACGTTTCAAGTTAATACAAACATATTTTCAATGCAGGAGAAGTGTTAAAATGATTATAGATTCTTTCAAATCGCAGAATCACTTATTATAAAAACAGAAATTATTAAGTATGAGTGATTAAAAAAGCAAATCAAAAAACATTGGAAAAACATTGCTGCATTAAATGTACTTATAAAAGCGGTTTTTTGTTCTTTCTGCAAAGTGGCCAATTTGACTCAAGCAGTGATGAATTTTGACTCTACAATACTATGTATATTGTTTGTTCCAGTTTTAATTATAAATCAATTAAATTGAAAAAGAGAATGTTTGTGATTACATTAGTATGTAGGTACCATCCTGGTAATATTTTATTTTATGAAAAAGATTAATACATTCATATTTATTACAGTTATGTAAATAAAATCAAACATAAAGCTATGTACAGCATATACATATTAAATACCTACAAATACATATTCATACACAATAGCAGTCACAAAGCATTATGATATAAAATTCGGTCTACAAATTAAAAATATTTATGTTCAATCAAGACATTGTTCATTGAAGGTACATGATAGAATCTTGATTCTGACACTGATGGGTCACAGAAACAGGGGAGATTTTCAGGAAAATGTAAGGGTTTCCGGAATCCATTTATTAAAAATTTAATTTAAATGTGATATAAAAAATGATTCCTAAAATTAAAAATTCAGAAGTAAACAGAAGTTGACATTAACTTGAAGCGAATGTTTTATATCTGGATTGCGTGACCGAAAGATTCTACTGTAAAAATATTATATTAAATATGTATAATATATGAGTGCAAAGAAGAGATTGTTATAAAAAGAAACATTCACACAGCTTTTTATCACAGAAAGACAATTTTGAAGAGAAACAAATTACATAGGGAATGATAAGAAATCTACAGATTGGCTATTTCAACAACAACATGTTGAATGGGACAGAGTGGGACACTTGCCGGAAAATAGAGGTTTGTGATATGACACATGCTGTCACATGACACATGTGAAGTCGAAGAAAATCTGTAATAAAAAATTCATCTTTGAGTGTGATACTATCAAGTATAGGTGTTAGCGTTGTGGCTTAAATAGACAGGCTACATGCTACTAAAATACAAAACTTCCTTGTCCGTTGTGTCGTATCGCGTTCCTGACTTTGAGGCATATAATGTACATTGTGTCATATCACATCTCCTATAAAACAATGTGAATAGACGTTGTATCATAAGACATTTTCTCTAAAATATAGACGTTGTGTCACATCACATCTCCTCTAAAATAGCGTCAATAGAAGGTGAATGTATTAAGGAGGGAGAGAATGGAATAAACAAAGCATCTTATTTGTCTCATTGCAGCGAAAGCCAATCTATATATTTTATATCAACGAACATAATAACATTCAACTACGAGATAAAACACAAGGATACAACACTCATACGTTTGTCCAAAATCACTATGTACAAAAAGTTAGTTTTCTTAGAAAATGGTAGCTTAGCATTGAACTTTGTGTTGGTCATAGATAATAGAAACAAAGGGAGAAATGACTGTCACCGATCTACAACCAAGCTGCATGGACTATCAAAGCGGCTATGCAATGGTTATGCGATTTGCAGTAGTATGGGTTAACGATGTTAGCACTTTAGTGCGCAAGGTTTCATATTCATAATGACTTTGGACAATCTGGGATAATTGCTTTTCCTAAACTATGTTTGTATGTAGATATGTATATAAAAAATCAATAATAGTATATTATAACAATATATAATTATGTATTGTATATCATTTCATCCACCAGGTACTTTGTAATGACGGGACAAGATGGCAACAGCAACTGAACGCAGACACTAAAAAGCGGACTAAGGAACACAGAAATAGACGACAACAACAAATTAACCTGGTTATGATACATCTATAACTTGGAATGTTTTTATTTTAGGACACAATAATACTCTAGTAAATTGTTGTAAACACAATTTGTTTTAACCGTAGCTAGGCGGCTGTCGCATATAAGTTCAATCGGTGGCTATCCATGTAGCATATATGATACATGAAGTTCAACTAAAACACATAAATTGTGTCAAAATGTGCCACGTGGTGGGATAGATTTCGTTGATAAGGCAGAAGGTTCAGAAGTAGGTACTGGCTAATCAGATCTGGTTCCTCAACAGTCAAAGCCATTTCAAGCAATGTTTCCGTTCTTCTTAATGGTGGCCTTTCATCTGAGAGATCTTGGAGTATCTACCTTTCTGAAAAAATCCCCAATGTCCTTTACGAGAGCTCTGAACCAATTTGTATTTTCTAGTTTTAAAACGCTGGCTTTATCAATGCAATTTATCCATCACGCATAACGCAGCACGCTTTGACACAATGTATGCGATTTTATGAAACTTAATATGTCACATATTATGGTACATCTAATCTGAGATCATTAATGTGACAGCCACACATAGCATGTTGACTTGATTTCATTGATAACAAAATATGCATAAACATAATCTAGAAACCAGAAGAAAAAAATTGCTACGATACTAAAATATTTGTTATTCCAAGTTCTACTAGTTGTCATGAACCAGGGCTGTGCCAAGACTATCAAACTGACAGCGCTGTGGCACTGGGCCTCCTGTGCTTGAGCGTCGGCGGCAAGCTGTCGCTGTCCTGCTGCGCCACCCCTGCGCCGCACTGGCGACACCACGCCTCCCTGCACGGCGTCCATTTTGCATAACAAAAGAACGTCTAGTTACAAAATCGCAGCATGATATTATGTTATTTTCGTATTTTTTTCAAAACTGACTTATTCCATCTGAACGTTTTGTTGGTATGTACATATATGGCAAAAACTAACAAGAGGTGTCTAAAATGAGGTTTTTTTATCTGTGCTTTTTAAGTTATAGATTACAATGCACGAACAAAAAACTTTTAGAATCTTTAAAATATAAATAAATATTAAAAGTAATAAGATATTATTGTTTGGAATATGTCTGTTTTGCAAAACAATCTTGGAATAAGTCAGTTTTACAATGAAATATAGATAATCAACCAGGCGACCATTTTGTCACATGACCAAGCTTTGTTTCTATTAGCTGATATAAAATAAGTCAGTTTTGATTGTAACATTAGATGGAGAAATATGGACTTTGAAAGAAAACATTCATATTTAAAGTCGTTTTTCTATGGGAATAAGTATCTTTTCAAATAATGTGTTGCAAACGTATTGTGTACGATTCAGAAAAATATTTTGTATATACTGTAAAACTATCCTAAAACTATATGTACATAAGGTTCTGGTTAAAAAGAGATTGAACACTGACTGTAAAACTATCCCGTAACTATATATACATAAGGTTCAGGCTAAAAAGAGATTGAACACTGACAGTAAAACTATCCCGTATCTACATATACATAAGATTCTGGTTAAAAGGAGATTGAACACTGACTGCAAAACCGTAATAAATGAACATTTGTTTTATGTTCTTGCAGTGGTTTTAAAAAAAGCCTTTATATTTTCATTATTACATTGAAATTTGGTTTCTTGTTGAATATAGTTGTTTTACACAGACATTGGAAATTTGATATATTTTGTACTCACTGCATTTGAGACACTCAGTGTAAGATATTAGCACAGTTAGTACAGTTATAATGTCTTAAAACAAAACGAGATTATTACTCACAAAACACATTTTTAAACTAGTAGTTCTGTGAACAGCAGACCTCGCATCCAAAAGTGTGTTCATAATTTGAAATCAAAACCAATGTTTCCTCTAAAATCATAAGATTTGTAAGTGAGTACTTAAATACCTATCATTATAATTAATAAATACGACGATTTCACATTTGAAGAAATAAACTTAACTGAACCATTAAAACGACCTTCATCTTGAACTGTAACGTAACGAATAACAGACAGATGAATTGCCAACTGGTCCAGTTAAAACAGGAATAAAATATAATTTCTGAGTCAATGCGATGAAACTAGCAAATTGATTGTTGATGATTTTCAGATTTTTTTAATAATACAATACAGGGATTTCTATTATATTATATTATAGCTTATTGTCAGAATTATACAAACATGTTGGGATTATTTAGATGTTACTATTAAAAAGACACCAAATGTATCGAAAGGGAATAAAAAGATTACTTGATGGACAGATGTAACTAAATGTTCACGAAATTAGATGTTCATATTACCAGATTCTCTATCTATGTGTTGTATGAGTTGAAAGTGTACCTAATACCTAAATATGTATGTAACGGAGTAACTATATTCGTAATGGAGCAACACTATGTATGTAACGGAGTATCTATATTCGTAATGGAGCAACACATGTATGTAACTATGTATGTAACGGAGTGACTATGTATGTAACGGAGTAACTATATTCGTAATGCAGCAACACTATGTATGTAACGGAGTATTTCTATTCGTAATGGAGCAACACATGTATGTAACTATGTATGTAACGGAGTGACTATGTATGTAACGGAGTGACTATGTATGTAACGGAGTAACTATATTCGTAATACAGCAACACTATGTATGTAACGGAGTATCTATATTCGTAATGGAGCAACAGATGTATGTAACTATGTATGTAACGGAGTGACTATGTATGTAACAGAGTAACTATGTATGTAATGGAGTAACTATGTAAGAAGCGGAGTAACTATGTAAGAAACGGAGAAACTATGTATGTAACAGAGTAACTATATACGTAATGGAGTAACTTTATATGCAAGGGAGTGACTATGTATATAACGCAGTAACTTTGTATGTAACGGAAAAACTATATATGTTACGGGATAAATTTATATGTAACGGAGTGACTATATATGTAACGGAGTAACTATGTACGCAACGGAACAACTATATATAACAGAATAACTATATATGTAACGGAGTGACTATGTATGTAACGGAGTAACTATGTATGTAACGGAGTAACTATGCATGTTACGGAGTAACTATGTATGTAATGGAGTGACTATATATGTAATGGAGTAACTATGAATGTAACGAAGTATGATAAAGTAACTACGTAAGAAACGGAGTAACTATCTATGTGACGGAGTAACTTTGTATGTAACGGAATAACTATGTATGTTATGAAGTAGCTATGCATGTAACAGAATAATTACGTATGCAATTGAGTAACTATATATGTAACAGTGTAACTATGTAAGTAACGGAGTAACTATGTATGTATGTAACTGAATTACTAAGTATGTAACGGAATGATTAGGTATGTAATGGATTAACTATGTATGTAACGGTGTAACTATGTATGTAACAGATTAACTATATATGTAACAGAGTAACTATGTATGTAACGGAGTAACAATGTATATTATGCAAGTAACGGAGTAACTATGTATGTAACGGAATAACTAAGTATGTAACTATGTGATCTACTCTGTTTTCAATGATCGGTTCTGATTCGGTAATGGTGTCACAAAGTGAAGTTGCAATCCCACGGCGAGAACTGATTCATCCTCATTCTAGTTTAGCTGATGCTTTGTGAAGGTGTGCAATTTCAAAGATTTTATACACTGAAGAGCTAAGAGAAAACTAGCATCTGTAATCCATTGAGTATGAACATAAATGTATAGGAATATTTTTGGCTTTGAATACTGATTTAAATTGGTGCTTTGCTAACGGATAATGGATAAATTTATCGTGAAGTATAAAGGACAATAAAGTCAGGTGTTTGACTCTGTCAGTGAAGAGTGAGACAGATATATTATAGTAGTATAAAAGCCCATTTTTAGTTTCTCTCTCTCTCTCTCTCTCTCTCTCACACATCCCAGCTCGCAACTAGTAAACGCACATCCATAATCTCAGTACTTGGTTAACAATAAACTAAGTAATCAAACTTGGAATTTCACTAAATGAATAATCCAGAACATTATAATAATAGTGGCACAGCAAACACAACATATTACAACAGTGGCGCCCCGGGAACCATTTATTGGATAACCACCACCTCTGCCATAAGGTCACCCCAAAGTAGTTCGCTATGTTTGGTGATTTAGCAGGGGTGCCCGGGTTCATCGGTGTGTTCAGAATATGCCTGCCCGCCAGCTGCGTGACGTGACAGATCGGAAGAGGCTAGTTTAGGGAGACTCTTTGACCTCTTCAACTGGTAACTCCTGGACACACTGATCCTAGATTCCTAACCACCCCTCATACCCTTTTTATTCCCAGAACTTCCTCTCCAAAATTAATCGACACCTTTCAGAAAAAATTATAAAAACAAAAACTTTTTTCAGACATTTTTTAATCAAATAATTTTCTTACAAATTATTATTAAAATCAAAATTTTTATTGCTCATCAATGCAGTTATGTTGACAAATTAAAAACAACACAACATAAGAAATTAACCAGTTTAAGTGAATATTATTCGTACCCTATTATGATCTTTATAATTATTAAGAAATAAAATTAAAACGCTCTTGTGTCCTGTTCAGGGTTGATCAATGCAAAACGAACTCTAAACAGAATTCTTGCCTGAACAGACTACGCAATAATTACAATAGTGTATTATCCAAGGTTGATATTTTCAGTTGCGAACTTACCAAATACAAGAGGTCCATAAAAGACTATTTCTCTGATGGTTTGTGAAAAATGTTTATGTCTCTATTGTTTATATCTCTATTATGATTTGATTTATATCTACAACCTCTCTCCATGGCTATAAATGTATTATTTTGTAAATTTTTCATTTTATATAATCTTTTGTTTTGTTTAAATTTTTTCAATTCATATTCCTTTCTTACAAATTTAATTTACCTATTCCATATTATGCTGCCTCAGTAGAGGTAAAGTCACAAGGAGGAAATCCATAATTGGTTTTATTTTGGCTATATATTACATATGTAAAAATCTGATTAAATGTAAACTGTTGATTTCCCGAAAATTAATAAATAAATAAAATAGTAAATTCCAATAAATCGGAATAAAAATTATTAGTTTTCATGAAATTTTTTTATGATTTCTTTAAAACATGCTTTTGTTAGTTAGCAAAACTGAATCCATCACCAAGCGTTATTAAAAAAAAACCCATGCGTAATGATATTAAAAAGCAGCCAAATGGTAAAACCTTTATATAATAAGAAATTAAAAAACAAAAAAAACAAGTTGATTCGTAAATTAAATTAAATTGTAAGATAAATTATAGATAAGAAATTATTTTAATTGCACAACCAAGAGAAAAGTGTAAAACCGGACGTCGACATAAAAAAAGTATAGAATAGAACTATGTCTTCCACATTTGTCTTCTCTAACAAGATGAAATAACGCCAAGCAATATGCACCAAGCGGATTAGCCGTGAGATCTGGACACGTTATTGTTAGTTAAACCAAACCGTCACCGAGAATAGAAAACAACCCAATCCTTCACACGTACCTCTGCAGCGTAGATGCGGTCATCTTATCGGGCACGATCCCAACTGTGTGACTGTGTCTCAATGGATTCCCTACCATAACTGTCTCCTTCACAGAAATGGCGATGCCCGACTTAGACGGTCGCAACTTCTGAGTCTTAGCAAACCGATTCAACTTATCAGCATTATTCAAGAAGACTTCGTCGTTGTCCGAAATGCGATGCTCTTTCACGCTGGCTTTCGGCGTGGAATGGCCGAAATTGTGCCCGAGCTTTCCGAGAACAACCTCCGATAGATGATAAGTATGCCGCAACGGGTTTTTGCTGTGTTTTTCTTCCAACGCAGGAGCGCTTCTGATGGTATGTCTAAACTCCACGTCCGGATCGGGAGAAACGTAGAAATCGTCTTCGTTGCAGCTAGACAGTCTATGTTTCTCGTATAACGAATTTTTTCTGTTCGCCAACGGAGTTAAGAACGGAAAGTTGTGAAATAAGCCATTCTCGTCTTCTTTCAATTGTTCTTTAGCCATTTCTTTTTCCATGAAATCTGGGATCGTATTCAAAGACTTCTGCTTGAAGATTTGAAAGTTAGAGAGCGGAAGCACATTGACAGCCGACCGTGCGAGTGACATGACATCCTGCTTCTTCCTGTCGAAGTAAGACGGTACGGCAAAACTGTGATCTTTCTTCGAATAGACCGGCGATATGGGCGACATGTTTGACGCATTCGGCGTCAAGAACTCAGAATCGTCACTCATCGGCGATAACGGGGTCTTCATTCCTCTGGGAATCAAGTCGGGCTGAACAGATCTGTTAATGGTGTTGTTTGGGGTGTGATATAGCTCCGACGACGACAAATCTTCCGACGTGAGGTCCTTCGGAGACGACAGGTTGTTTTGGGCCGCCGTTCTGTTGCGGTCGATGAACAACTTTGGACCGAGTCTTCTGTTAAAATAACAATACAAAATATTCTATTGTGAGGTAAAAAAAAATTGCTCGCTTCATGCAAAAGGAATGAGATAGTGTGTATAGAAAAAAATGGATGACAATAAATAGAATTGAATCGATCGTGGTTTCATTTCGATTGATGAATTTGTGAAAAGAGGCGATAATGTGTCAAAATAAAATGTGATTTCAGACATTTTTGAGAAAGTTTCCTTTTGTTAGGATTTACGACTCCAAAAGTACCCGATTAAAAACACTTTGTTATTACTGAGAAACATGTTAAAATATAATACACCTATACTAAGTTCAGATCAAATAATATAATATATGACACTAATTTACCATTTTTAACAGTATATAACCACAAACTACCCAGAACACCAATCCCTTTGTATAAATGAAGGTGCCATGAGAGGTTGTTAATGAGACGAAAGAAGTGCTGATGAAAGTTAATTGGGAATGAAATATTGGTAGAGGTCAGTTGACTGGAGAAATATTGGTGGAGGTCAGTTACTGGATAAATTATTTATTTAACGAGTCTCATTGTTCAGTGTGATTTGATGACTTTATTCGTTGTTTTATTCACAGCAATTCCTTTTTCTTAAGGCAATATAAGGTAGTCCCAACCATCTGGAGCCAGTAGTTATGGCTTCCCCAATTGGGTTATGTCGTGAGGCTGAAGGTAGTGGAGAAGTGAAGGAGATGGGCAAGAGGAAAATTGAGAAGTAACTGGTAATTCAGATCTGATCACTAAACATGGCTAAAGCCATTTCAAGCGATATTTCAACTCTGAAGGGCGATACTGAAAGTATCTTCCACTCTGCTACACTAACCCAGCTTAAAATCGTGCACTTTATATATGAACAAAGTGTACGGTCAGTATACCAGCATACCTTAAAAGTCTATGGTCAACATATCAAGCAATCTTAAGTCTACCTCATTTTGCATCAACCTAGCTTTAGTCTATGGTTTTATTATCAACTTAGCTGAAAAGTCAATGGTTAATTCATCAGCTTCGCTCAAAAGTTAAATTATTTAACAGAATTTGAACAATTTATCAAATTTAAAAATGAATATTCAAGTTCTGTGAAAGTCCTATTTAAGTTTTAAATATGATGAATTGTTTAAATTCTGTGAAAAAACCGGTATTTGGATTGCGTAACGGGCGCATGATCAATATACCAGTTTAGCTTGAATCTGGTCAATATATCAACCCTTAAATGTTGGTGATCAATATGCAAACAGTGCTGCCTAGCGTCTATTGTAAATATTTCAAGCTAATCCATTGTCTATTAATTTACGAAAATCAATTGAAATTGATAATATGATTTCGTAACATAACGATAACAGGTATGGTCATTTTACAAACATAAAAATATTAAACCTAATAAAAACACTATGTTTGACACACTTAAGGGTAGTTCAACATTTTACGCTGGTCCTACTTAAATTACGTTAAAGGCATTGTTGTCTAATTTGATATGAATATTGTATACCAATCTCCTTGTAAAGGTTCCAACTATATATATATATCAATATATAAAAAACATGTGATAAAAGTCTTCCTCGTCTTCTATATGGGTGAAAGAATATTTTATCAAAAGGAATCAATATTAACTTCTTGATTACCACGCTAAATTTTTGCCGTATGTCAGCAGATTCTATTTTCATAATAACTTACCGTTTTTATTTGCAAAATGACGTTTTTGCAAATTGTACCGTTTTACAAGACAATGGGTTTATATATGTAAATAATCTATCATAAGTAGTTTTCTCAAAATAGCTACTTATAATCAGAGAAATGATTTTCTTAAGGCCCCGTAGTAGGCGTTCAAGGATGGTTTGAAAGGAAGATATGTAAATACTAATGTTAGAGGGAGTGCGCTAATATTTAAAAACGATAATAATGATCAAAAATGGTAAAAATATTTAATAAAACACAACTCGTTTGAAATAGAGCGAAAATCTTTCGACAAATGCTTTAGTTGCATCGATACGCTGTGAATTTTTTCATGCGTATAACATATTAAATAACAGAACAAAACGTGTTTTTAATAATTTTCGGAGCTTACTTTGCGATTTTTTCTATCGAGGGAATTTAATATAATTAACGTTTCGGCATAACAGCGTATAGATACTATCTTCAAAAATTACTTTTTTTTTTTTTGGAACTTAAAAACTTTTAAAAAGAGTTAACGAGAAAATTGTTATAAATCGGTAGAAATTGGGTGTGCGGGGGCTTAATAGTATCTTTAAGGATGTGCTGACGAACAAGAGATTAAACTTGCATAACGGGTAAGGAATTCTAATACTTATGGCACTGGAGGAGTGCAAATTTTTGTTGTTTTTCTTTTTAATGATTTGTGCCAAAGTGAAAACCAAATCTTTGTAATGTAATATGTAAAATTTTACATTTTTTACACATAAAATGGCCCAACACTGACTTTAAGGCGAAGCTTAATGCTAAATCACTATTTTGATTAATCTTTATAACGAATTGGTGTACATTATGAATACCAAAAAATATGCTTATTGAAGGGTTTCCTATCGTTTTGCTTGAGTAGAATACAAAAAAATAAAAATTACTCAATAAAAAAATATAAATGTAAACTACTAAAAAAATTTTTTTTTCAATTGAAATGTATGAACGCGTAAAGGAAACAACTTTTAAAAATACAGTATTATAGCTAAGATTATCTGTGACAGTTTCACTTGATTAATTTTTTTGCTTTCTTATAATATTATTTACAAAATAAATAAAAACCAGTTTTGTGCTTGAAATAGAATGTTTCTAGACTCAGTTTGTCGAACGATTTTAATGCCTATTACCTACAATATAAGGTATACCAAGAATATACACATTTTTGGCTTGTAGCTTCCTCTTAACTTCAGTTTATGGAGTCATATTACAAAGTAGGTTTTAATTTCAGATGATACTTTTATGGTTGGGGTGCTGGGGTGGTTTAATTAAATTAGGATGTAATGATAAAGAATTATGCAGCATAAAAAAATTGATCTGTGAAAATAATATACAGGATTTTCCAATAAGAGGTGTTATTTTGAATAGCCCGCTATTTCGGTAGATGTTACTTTTGAAGCTGTCATTTTTTGACATTTGACAAGTAGAAACTACGCCATTAATAAAAATGGAACGATACACGCTTCAACAACGCATTGAAATTATTAAAATTCACTTCAGTGAATCAAATGCAAATCATCTTGAGTGATGAGGCCCATTTCCACCTCGGTGGCTTCGTCAACAAGCAAAATTGTCGCATCTGGAGCTCGGAAAACCCGAGAGTTATTGTTGAAAAGCCTCTCTATCCTCAACGTGTGACTGTTTGGGGCGGTTTATGGTCCGGTGGAGTCATTGGACCTTACTTTTTCGAAAATGAGGCAGGAGCAACAGTTACGGTGAATGGATTGCGCTATCGAGAGATAATTAATGATTTTTTATGGCCGGAATTGGATGGTATTGGTCTGGACAACGTTTACATTCAACAAAACGGAGCTACGTGCCACACAAGCTACGAAACCATTGATCTTTTACGATTGAATATCAAAATAACACCTCTTATTGGAAAACCCTGTATATTACCATTATTTTTTAGTCCACAGAAAAATAACTTTACTAATCAATTTGTTTGCAACAGTAGTTCAAGAGTATGTCGCTTCTGGTGCGAGAAATGTGATAAAATGTACAAATTTTAATAGATTAATAAGGCCCACATAAAACACTGAAATGAAGGCTGAATATTAGTGTAAACGAACACACTATTAGAACACAAAAATAATTAATTTAGTTAGTAAACACTTAGCACAGTCTAAAGCTTAAATGATAGATTATCCTTGAGGACCTTGCTAATAAGCGTGTTTTAAATTTTACACAACTGATAACAACCATTAATATATATAGTCAACTAGCTGTACCCCTCCATGCGTTACTGTGGCTCAATCTGTCTGTGCAGATAGAGAAACAATAGCGCGTTTTGCTTTTAAGTCCAATGTCACATCTACATAATACGGGTGTATAAAAACACACACGTATTCGAATGCAACGTTATAATAATAATAATAATACTTGGATGACTTGTATAGTGCCGTTTTTGTGCAAAAACACCTCAAGGGCGTTGTGTCAAAATTTTAAAGCAATCGCTGAAGAACTTTCGGAGATTTAAGATTTTGAACAAACGAACATTAAATTTTTTATATATTTAGAAGATTTAAGACTTTATTAGTAAGGGAGTAAAACTATAAATGTTGATTGCATAAACATATCATTCTATAAAAATAACAATACGTACAGGCAAATCATTTTAAAAAGAGCACATTATCAAAAGTATCGAAAAACTTATTTGAACTAGGTTTGAACACCCCCATTTTGAACTAGATTTGAACAGTCCCCTCTTACCCCGCAGTAGCCTAAAGATACCAGATGCGACGTTTAAAAATATAATAATTATTTTCACATAGCATCCATCAGTACTCAAGTACTTTCAGAAGTAACTTGGTTAAATTTAAACTCATGATTCAATTGGACTTTTAATACTCAAATGTTTTTTCGTTTCTCTTAACGAAAATAAGTAACAAATAGGATTATGTATCTATAAGCTATACCATTTGTATTTTATTTGTACAATAGAGAGTTTTTTAATTTGAATTTGCATCCAAACGTCGAGCGTCAAAAGGGAAAATAATCATCACTTTTGTTTTCGGTAACGAATGAATGCAAATCTTAGAAGTGGAAATTAAGCCACTTCCCGACATCCGAACAAGCTGAAACTCGGCAGATAGACTCGTTGTCGATGACGATGCATTCTATTAACTTTTGATGGCAATCACGCGCACACACGCATTTCTCTGAAATTGGATGCCATTACAGCAGTTGATATGTGAAATAAATGTCGGTCCTACCCAATCGGGATTTGGTTCAGTTGTTAGAGCGGTTGACTCTAGTCCCTGGGGAAGAAGGTTCAGTCTTCAATAAAACCAAATTTTTTTTTTTTGAAATTGGCTACTAGCCAGAGCTAGATGGAGCTGAGATCGAAAATTCAAAACAGAGTTTTTGGGTTGATTTTTTTTATCCATCCAGTACACCATTACACGAGCAAGATTCTCTTTAAAATGATTTACCTGTAGAAAAGTTTTTCTACACCAAAATTACATTTTGATTTCTGAACCAACGTTTTGGGTCATCTAAAGTCAATCATGAGGGCAGATGTTTCCTGTCCTCGTAATGAACAATGCTAAATTGAATATAATTTGAGATTTTCACGGACAAAACTATATTGTAGTGATTTATTTTTGGGGTGTTATGCCGTGTTGCGCTACATCTTTTATCCAATGTTTCTGACTACATTACAGTGTCCTTCAAAATCAGTAATGCGGCCCGAAACATTGGATCAAGAAGGAGGTAGCACAGCATGGTGTAATACCCCCAAAATAAAACACTATAACTGCTAAATTGTGTTAAACTTTGGCTTATTATTTAAATTGAAATTGTTCCTATAATACAAGGCTGCCCAACCCCAGGCCCGTGGGTGAATGAATTATAAGTGGCCCGCGTAAACCATTTTCAAAAAACCCGCCAATTCGAAAAAGTGTCGCGGTCGCAGTGCCGCCAATTCGAAAAAGTGCCGGTGTACTTTTTAAACAAAAATACACCGTCCGAAATGGAATCTTAGCAACCCCCCCCCCATGGATTTCAAATATTTTGTGGGGAGTTTGATGAGTGGGTACTCATTTTGAATTTTTTTTATGGGGAATTATATTTTATAGAAATTCTCTAACAACCCCCCCGGAAATAGGAACCGGCAGTATTCAGTGGCCCCCCAGTGATTTTTAAATCGTCAATTTCGCCCAACTGTTAAAAAGGTTGGGCAGCCTTGCTATAATAAGACTGATAATAAATTTCATTAGCCTGTCTAGGGCCTAGGAGTCGAAAGGTCTCTTGCAAATTGGCGACATCAGTTTTCTTTCAAATTGTTTTAGAACCCACTTATAATAATAGTAATATTCGGAAGACTTTTATAGTGCCGCTTTCGGGAGAAATTCAGCTCAAGGGCACTTTCTCTTCGGTGGGTGTAGAATGCTTGACAGATCAAAAATTTAAAATCATTTCTGGCAGATAAAACAGAATTAGATAGAGATTTAACACAATTGTTCATATTATAAAAATATTCTTGGTGTAATTGTCACCTAATGTGTGTGTTGGAGGGAGTCTGATTGTGCCGCGTCCCTTCTGATGATTCCCCCCCCTCCGAGCTCTGTCGCGAGTGCTGGCTTTGCTGGCTGTGGGAGCTGCCATAGCCACTGAACTGGAAATCACAAATAAGCAAGTTAGTTTTATTTTTTTTTACATTAACTCCACACCGAAGGCACTGAGAGAAATAATTTATTTTCTGCGTTTTTCCTGACTATGCACCGACGAGTCGTTAGCTGTCGAAGAGTCAGCAATGCTAGTTCCTCTGAATTGTTGCATTTTCCATTGAAATACTGATAGACCAAGGGAGGCGGGTATGGTACGCGGAGATGAGCGGAGACGGTTTACATATAGTTCCCGTGAGCACTTAGGCCATAGGCCCATTGTGCTATCTCCCATTTTACCTCATTCCTTTAACCCATTGGCCTCAAACGACGCCGTCCCGGCGTGTGTACGGCGATGTGTCTTAAAATCTAACGACGCCGTCCCGGCGGGTCTGATGTCTGTCGGCTTAAAAACGAAAAAGGGATACATTTTTGACATCTGTGTTTAAAATTTTAAATGCCAATCGCTCTGTAGATAATTAAGCATTTATTTCGTAGTAATTGGCAGGACTTCGTTGGTACAATTTTTTCCTGATATTTACGATTGAAATTTTGTTATATTTCAGCTTCATTGAATTTTTTCAAAATGGCGTGTGGTTCGGGAATTGACAAGCTTGTTCGTAAAACGCATGGTGGGCTGCTAACAAGAGCCTAAATGGCAAAAAATATATATTATGGTAATAAGTATGATTAATGTACAACTTTTCTTAATCCAATTTTAAAAAAAAAATGGTTTTGAAAAAAAATAATTTTCATATCCTCGTTTAATCATATTAATTTTTTTTTTTTTACAATGCATATGTTTTTTACATACCTTGTTTCAATGTACAAGTAAATTAAAAAAGATTGTTTCGTTTGCATGTTTAGTTTAAAAGTTATGTAAGATTTAGTACACCACTGCACTTAAAAATTTTGGTACAAAATTAATTCGGATGTGAAGGACAATTTTTTAGCCAAACAATTCGGATGCCAATGGGTTAACAGTCACACGGTCCCTTTTATAAAGTTCACCAGGGTTGTTATTGGATATGTGGTCATGTCTTATGGTTCCACAATGTGTATTCCCAGGTCTCATTTCTCCTCTCCAATCCCCCTTGGTTCCCTGAAGGCCCCAAAAGGGAAGAGAGCCTCATCTCTCCTCTCCACTCCTCCTTGGTTCCCTAAAGATACCATACCCCTGCTATAGGACACCTTAAGTGGTTTTCTATGTTTACTCACTTAGCAGGAGTACCGGGGTTCATAGGGGGAGAGGTTTGTCTAGGTCTTGGCGCTGGATGCGTTTGCTCACCTCCTGCGAGGTGAGCGGAATCAGGTGAGGCTGGTTGAGGAAGACCTTTTGACCTCTCCAGCCGGACTCTCTCGACCCATCAACACGACAGAGACATAATTTTATAAAATGTAACAAGGGTAATGTGAGATTAATTAGCAGGGCTACATTTTTAACAGCCCTCTTTTGCAAATTCAGAGGAATACAGTACCACAGTAAAAAACTACTAAGTTAGCTTTGTGATTAATCGAAAATCCAACGCATGGGAGCTTTTGAAATAATTCCAATAAATGTTTTAAAATATCTCTTCAAATTGGCCATATTTTGGCCAGCAGACGCTTGCGAGTGTTTTCAAATTAGCCAAGATGTGGCCAAAAACGTTCCAGTGGCTATAGTAAGATGGATGGATAGTTTATAGATTGGTACCTTAGAAGAAGACATTTCCCCTGAGGTATTGGAACTATTCCTAGAGTGTCCCTGCAGGCAGGCGGGACAGTGGCCGCTCACGGCTGAATGCGCTATCACTGAAACAGAAGGGTACAAACATCATCATTATTACACACACATTTTACAACAATTCGAGCCATAGAGCTTTCCGGGCGTTCGATTTTCGATTCGACCGCGCTCATTCCAAAAATCATATCTCTAACTATTGATAATAATATGTTATGTTTCGCCTTCTGAAGGAATTTAATATGTTAGTTATTGAAATTGCCCTTACTTGAACTTATTTGGGACAATATTGAAAATTACTATTTCTGTACGTTGTCTTTATAGACATTATTGTCATAAGCAAAAAGGCAGCTAGGAATTTGCAAAAGTCAAGTCACGGGTTGCTTCTACGATTCGTTCTTAAGTTCAACAGCTCGGCTGTGGAACGAACTGCCGGCCTCTGTGTTTCCTCCCTCCTACAACATGGGACTCTTCAAGACCCATGTTCTGTCCTTCCTCTCCACAAAAAGACCCTCCACACAGCATCCCCAAAGAAGACATAGGCCCTGAGGGAAATTATTTTCTTCAGGGCCTCCTGTGTGGATTTAATATTAAAAAAAAAAAAGAACATCCATTCACAGTTGATGTTGGCTTCATGAGAACGGGCCGCTACTTCGACCCGTTTCTGTAAGACGGGTCGTAATGTGGAATGAGCTACTGGCATCTGTTTTTCCTCCCTCTCCTCTTCCTCGGCCTCTTCAAGACCCGCATTGATTAATCCCTTCCTACAGCCCCTGCCATAACCCGCCTCATAATGCTGCCCAACCGGGTGGCGACATATCTCTCCCGCCTTTACACTTTACAGACATGGGTGCTCTTGTGAGGAGTCACATAAAAACAAATGTGATTTTCAAATTCCTAGCTGCCTTGCTCATGATGGTAAAAACTGCAATTTTTAATGTTTGTTCATGTTCAACATGAAAACAATTTAAAATGACGCCAACACAGCTTCACGCTACAAAAAATTATCTGGAATATTCAAGAGACGAACATTAGTGACATCATTTGGTATTTGACAAAATCTTAATTGAGTTGGCAACTAAAAATATTATATGATAAAAATGACTTATCTACAGATACCCGAGTAGCTATTGTTGGAGTGATTATGTTACAACATAGCGAATAAGGAACCAATGTTAATTGCGGAGAGAAATTTATAATCACCACAACCGTCCAGCATGTCTGAGCCGCTCCGCTGGCGCTGCAGAGTGCCCCCGCTGTCCTCGTCTCCGTCCGCCCCCTCTGGACCTCCGGGGTACGGCAGCACCAGCTCCGTGGAAACTATGCTGGTCTGCGTCTGGTGGTTCAGGAGCTCTGGAATGAGGATGTCATTATAAATGAGTGTTAAGAAAATAAGTGCGGATGTAGTCGGGAACAGCTGAGGAAGACACGGCAAAATCAAGCGAACCAAATACTTGAGTCGGGTTATTGAAGAGTCAGAATAACAGAAGTGAGAAGACAAATGTGACTGAAGCAAGGATTGAACGCCAAGACCGAGTTGTTTGGCGTTCCGTCCTCTCTGCCAACTCCTGCAGTAAAATGGCACTGTTAGTTAATTATGGATTTGAGAAATTTAGAAAGTTCTGGAGGATATGGCTAAATATATCAATTATACTAGATGTTACATGATTTATTAATCGACACTTTTACACAAGAAATTACAAGAAGGTTCCAATGATTCTTCAATATATTAAATACATACCGCTTCCAAAGAGTGCCGGCCTCTTCTTGGGCAGCGACCCGAACCCAGAGCTGCCGCTAGCGATAGACGAACCACAATCATCGTCCTTGGGTGGCTGCTGCGAAGGCTGCAACGGCTGCTGTGTCTGCTGCAGGGCCTGCGCCACCTGCTGCACCAGCTCCGGCTGGGGGGGCGGGGAGGGAGACGGCGGGGAGGGGAGGCCCGCCGCGCTCAGGTGTTCCGACAGCTGTTTGTGCTTTAGCGACGGGGACGGCCTGCCACATAACCAACAATTATAATTGTGTATTTAGTATGGTCAAAACTCTCTGTAGCTAATTCCAATAGTTCGATCTTGTGCCGGAGAACCAACATATATAAAGAGGAACAAGGACACATTAGAAAAGGAAAATAGAAAGTAAAAACAAATTCAACCGCGTTCCCACGATTAATATATAAATAAATTCAAAAAATTATAAAAATAATTTAACATTGGTTTTATTTTTAAAGAATTGCAGAGGCTTGACATTAAAACCAATAGAGGGACCCATTTAGTCCTTAACACATTGACAGACACTTACCGAAAAACAGGTTCGTCATACGACACTATCGATGTCACACTATCACATGTTTTTTGTCACAGGACACGCGTTTTGTGAAGATGAATCATCTTTAGGTGTCAGATTATCAATAAAATATAATAAACATGTAAAAGCCCAGCTGGGCGTGAATTAAAAATAAATAAATTATAAGCGCGTGGCCTGATGAGTCTGACTTACACTTTGAACAGTGGATCCCCCGACAGCATGTTCATCTTGATGCGCAGCTTGAGCGTGCTGTTGTCTTGGCGGCGGCGAGCGTCGTAGCCCTCCAGCAGGCAACGCCGCGCAGCCTCACCAGCGCCCGCCAGCTCCGCCAGGTTCATATCCACGAAGCCCAGCTTCTGGTACGAGCGGCCACCTGCAAAATACACAAGTCAATACTGAATTATCTATTATACATATTATAAGTTAATGTAACAGTAAAAGTCTTCTGAAATTTTTTAGTGTTATTTCAGAGGGTAGTAACAAAGGTGAAGAGGTTTTGCCCGTCCATTCGGCTCATTGAATCCTACAAGCTGCTGAGATTGCCCCCTTGAGACTTTCAAGGGTTGGGACTCCAATAAACATTTTTAACCCCTCTTGTATTTTTTTCTATCGGGGGAATTATGTATAGATATTATCTATACATAATGTATAGATATTATCTTGGAAAATTACATTTTTTTTTTGGAACTAAAAAACTTAAAGAGTTAACGAGAAACTTGTTATAAATCGGTAGAAATTGGGTATGCGGGGGCTTAAGCCTTGATATTTTACACTCAAATTCCTTATTGTTGTAATGGTCAGCCACGTTGGAATGTATTCCAAACGGTCAGAATAGGACAGGTAATTAGTTGTGGGAATAAGGTTGGGTGTGGGAATGAGGGAACATATGTGAAAGGGAGATACATAGAGTTGTGTATGGTGGCGTCGCGAAAACAACCCATGTCAATAACTCCGCGAAAAAAAAACCATATAATTCAAAAAAATATTTAAAAAAAACAATACGAAAAGTGCCGAAAATGTCCCCAATCGGGGACTGCCCGTGCGGGATTATAGTCAATGAAATCCTTGCGTTCATCCGACAAAAAATGGACGTGATGGACGAGCAAACAATGAACATTATTTGTGATAAAACATTTACTGAAGACGACATCGAATCCGCTAAAAGTGTTTTGTGCAAATGCGTACCGGAAAAAACCTTTGCCAGGAGAGTTGGCGATGGTAAGAAAAAACGAATTATAACGGATATAATAAAAATCCTCAAAGAAACCGACCCGAACAATATGCCGAAATTTGCGGTTTTAAACATTAACAAACTACCGCCGGTCACATTCGATTATATTGACGCAACTGCATTTCTGAGAGACTTAATAATAATCAAAAGTGATGTTCAGAAACTAAAAGATGAATCCGACCATAGCAAGAACTTGGCAATTAAAGATCAAATTGATTTATTAACTTCGGAGATAAATAATCTAAAATCTACTGTCAATGAACTAACGAAAGTAAACACAAACAATGCCATCTACTAATGAACCGCCGAAGCTTCATATCAAGGCCAAAACTTTGGAAGATGCAATTATGTCAACGCCATCTATGAAGACAAGGTCAAAACACGATTACCCACTTCAGGAAGAAAAACCAATTGATCGCCCAAAATCGTTTGCAGATGTCGTTAACGACAACCCTTCGGGTGAAAACGAAAATCACAATGGGCATGGATGGAAATCCGTAAGAAAAAAGACCTACAAAAAAACACAAATTTCATTAAAAAAGAAAATCATGATTTTGGGCAGCAACGAAAATGCAGAAATCAAAGGCCTGCAGAGAACAAAATATGCTCTCGTCACAAGACTTGAGAAAACCACAACTTGTGAAAATGTGATCTCTTTTCTTAAGACAAGGGGTATTGATGCAGTAGTTTACGAATTACAAACTAAATCTGGCGAGTATCGAGCGTTCAAAGTTGGGACCACCGAGTCAGCATACGAAAAACTTATGGATGCGAGTATCTGGCCAAAATTCTCGGTTGTGAGAAAATACATTTTCCGAATGCCGACAATGCAAATAAATGATGCAAAATAATATTAAAAATGGATATTACAAATACCAAGCTTCTGAAAATTGTATCATTCAATTGTAGATCAATTCGTCGAACAGAGCACTTCATAAAGGAATTATGTACTTGTAATGACGTCATTGTATTGCAGGAAACCTGGCTGTTACCTACAGACTTGGGATATCTGTCGTCAATACACCCGGAATTCTCCAGTCATGGGACATCCGCTGTTAACCTCTCTGACGGTCCATTAATTGGCCGCCCCTACGGAGGCGTTGGTATCTTATGGCGCAATACAATTAAAACTACTCTTATTGATTGTAGAGAACCTCGAATTGCGGCTATTGAAATAGAGTCAGCCAATGGAACTCTCCTTATAGTAACAGTTTATATGCCAACCAATTCAGCCGAAAACTTACCGGAATTCTCAAACTGTTTGGGAAAAATAAACGCCATTATTGAGGAACAAAACAGTTCCAACTCAATTATTATAGGAGATTTTAATGCAGATCCGAGGTCTCTTTTTGGACGTGAACTTGCACAATTTTGTACAGAGAATAACTATACATACACTGATATGGTGCATCTAAGCTCTGATACTTTCACTTACGTAAGCGATGCCCATGGAACCACCAGATGGCTTGATCACTGTATCATGACACAGGGGTTGAGCAGTGCAGTGAGGAATGTGAACATCACAACCAATGCGACATGGTCAGATCATCTCCCACTAAATGTCGAAATAGATGTGGATCTAATCCCTATTATATCTACCAGACAAAATCCACCAAGAGATTTTGGAAAATGGGCGGCAAAGTCCGAAAATGATGTAAAAACTTACAACGCCTGGGCGGAAAAATAATTGCCTAAAATAAAACCTCCAGATGCCATAACATGTCAGAGATTTAACTGTGATAACAGAGTTCACAAAATGGAACTAGATTCTCTCTACGACACTATCGTGAAAACACTGAGAAACTCCGCCATAAAAGCATTCAAAAATAAAGGACCCAAAAAAAAGTATGACATTGTTCCAGGGTGGAATGACCAAGTATCAACTCTGTATCGCCATTCAAGGCATGCATTCCTTTGCTGGGTCCAAGCCGGAAAGTCTACGGAAGGTCGTATTGCAGACGAAAGAAAAACTAGTAAGAAATCTTTTAAAATTGCTCTCCGAAAATGTCAGCACTTGGAAAATCAAGCAAGAATGAATAGCATAGCTACGGCTATGCACAACAAAGACTTTAAAAAGTTTTGGCAAAAAACTTCAACTGTGCTGAAAGCCAAGAGCAAAGCTCCACTAAGTGTCAACAACATCACGGGGGATGAAAACATTGCTAACGAATTTAGAGACTTTTTTTCTTTAAGCGCGGATCAAGGAGATAGCATGAAACCATATATGATGACATGTTTGCCTGCGGCAAATGATGACCTGATCATGAACATTACTCCTGAAATGATCGAATGCGCGATTAAGCAAACCGCCCTCGGTAAAAGTCCAGGATACGACGGTATTGGTATCGAGCACATAAGGTACGCAGGAAATCATCTCTATACTATTCTAGCCGCCCTGTACTCAAGCCTCTTACGACACACACATATGCCTATCATACCAATATGAGTAAATAAATTGCCACACAATATGAGTCGAGCTGATATCATACCAATCTTCAAATCCAACCAACTGGATGCATAGATACTAGGAAACTACCGGCCTATTTCCCTAGCGACAATGATCTCAAGACTATTTGAAAAAATTCTATTCACGCTAGTAAAAGACAAGCTATTTACCCTAGATAACCAATTCGGCTTCAAAAGCGCCTCATCAACCGATATGGCTATCTATGGAGTTAAACAAACAATAGAATACTACAAAAAAAGAAAAACCACCGTTTATGGGTGCTTTCTCGACCTAAGCAAGGCCTTTGACCGTGTTTCTCATAAATTATTATGGGAAAAACTCATAAAACGAGATGTCCCAGCAGCAGTGGTTAATATGTTGGCTATTTGGTACGGACAGCAGAAAAATTACGTTCAATGGGCAGGAGCCTCTTCAAGACCCTTATTCCTAAAAAGCGGAGTCAGGCAAGGGGGTAATATGTCTCCTATTCTATTTAATGTGTACATTAATGACCTCTTACAAGAACTGAATGATACACGAATTGTTTGTCATATCTGCGGTCAAGGCAGTAACAACATTAATTACGCGGATGACATGGTGCTGTTGGCGCCTTCGATTAAAGCGATGAGACGACTTGTGCAAATATGCGAAGAGTATGCAATCTCACATAACCTGCTGTACAATGCAAAAAAGTCAGTAATCGTGGTTTTTTAAATACAACAAGGAGCCAATAAATATTCCTCCAATCTGTTTAGACGGAAAAGAACTACTTGTAGCCTCGCAGGTTAAATATCTGGGACATATCCTAACCGAAGATATGAAGGATATAGAAGACATGGAACGACAAAGAAGAGCAATCAATATTCGGGCCGGAATGCTCTCAAGGCGGTTCTACCACTGTAGCGATGATGTCAGAAAATTACTTTTCAAGGCATTCTGCACTGCACTGTACACATCTGAGCTGTGGACACAATACCCAGCAGCGCAATGGGACAAGCTGAGGGTGTGCTACAATAATGCATAGAGGCAGCTCATGCAACTACCGAGGTTCTGCAGTGCCTCCACAATGTTTACTGAAGGGAGGGTGCACTCATTCCCCGCCTTACTTCGCCACCGACTAGCCAGCTTCTGGGGTAGGACTCGGAAGTCAACCAACATCATCGTTGTGGCTGCATCCGAGTGGCTCAGTTCCCCACTCAATGAGCGATGGATGCAGATGATGCGGCGACCTCCCTGATGGAGGGTTTAATTTAATTTAATTGTTTTTATTACCTATTTATATGACTATTATATTTTTTATATTTTAATTTTATGTTTAGGTACCTGCCTAATATTTTTTTTTTCTTCTCTTTGTTTTATCTCATCTCCATTTTTATAATTTTTTTTTTGTACTTTATTTTATTGTTTCCCTGTTTATTTCATGTAATATGGCAGACCGGGATTGCACCACCCTCCCAGTCCTGCTGGATTAAAACTTAAATAAATAAAATAAAAATAAAAATAGAGTTGTCCCTTAATTGAACTTCTTGCTGGAAAGAGGTGGACTGACAGTAATTAATAATTTGTTACCTTTCAATTCCTTCCTAACGGATATCCTCAAAATGCTAGGATCCAGGATGCCAGTGGAGGCGTTGGCCGACATCTTGCAGGGAAACTGGAATGTGGCGTTCCATTGCACCGTGTGGTTCTTCACCTCCTCCCTGGAAATAAATAACAAATTATATTAAAATACACATCATATATGTCAATATCGAAAACTTGCAAACCTTGGGACATTAGATGTCTGATGTAATTTGGGCAAGAACTTTCATTAAGCATAAATAAAAATATTATCGTTAAGGAGATCTGTGCTCATAAACTAGGTGCCGTGCGGAACTATTGGGGAATAAAGTACACAATTTACTTATGAAGGATTTTCAAAAATACAAAGTTCTACTCTGTAGCTATCGACGAATCTACCGACAATACTGACATGGGTCAGTTGTACGTTTTCGTAAGATGTACCGTGGGCTGCATACAATCTGGTCCAGGGACTCTCTTGGAATACTTCGCGGCCCGGATCTGGCCCGCGGACCGCCAATTTCTGATCTCTAAGCCATCGATGTACAAACGTCCTATTATGTATTATCTCAGTCGTTAAAAAAAATTAATGATGATAAAGTAGTCTAACTTATACTTTTATTATGTTGTGTTTGTCGGTGTTCTGTTTTTCCGGTTACAGTGGGTTATACATATTAACTGCTAATATAAAAAGCCCTGATGAAGCTTGAGATAAGCGAAACCCGGTTGGCTGTCATTATTAATTCATATAAAAAATGTTGTATTACAAAGTGTGTTTTTTCATTTAATAAATAATATATTTGTGGCATGTTCCAGAGTGGTAGATGGCACATTCAGTACAGTCCTGGTAAGCCACCACCGAGAAGATTTGATTATTTGACTACCCTAACTTCCTCTTTCCTATCTCCTCCACTTGCCCTCTACCTTCAGCCTCACTATATACCCCAAATGTGGATGCCATAGTCTTAGTGCCTCCAGCCGATCGGGAATAATTAGGACTCTCGTGGGGTATTCACATAAAAATAAAATTTTAACTGGTACAATTTGGGAGGCGGTTTCGGGTACTGCTGCCCCGGGAACCATTTATTTAACCAACACCTTTGCCATAGGTCACCCCAAGTGGTTCATATTCATATGTCCGTTACTCCTGGACGCACTGGCCCCTAGATTCCTATCCAACCCTCAAACCTTTTACCTTCCCAGAACTTTCTCTACTTCCTTTCCTTAAAAAAGAGCCTACACCCAGCATCCCAAGAGATGATATATGCCCTGAAGGATATTATTTTCCTCGGGGCCTCCTCTGTGGGGTTAATGTAAAAAAAAAATCTCCCTAATTTCTAGTGTCCATGGGGTCCGCAATGAACCTTGGCCGCTGGAGTAGTTAGAACAGGACCCGGCACAAATAGGACTAGAAATGTTATTTTATTATTATTATTTAATAAACAGGCAGCATTCTGCTCATATCTGATTTCACAACAGTAATTGAGTTGTTTTAAATCCTTTCTTCTCTCCAAATAAGACTCCAATGGAGTTTAAAATTGGTTTATTTTTTTTAATTTTTTTTATATTAACTCCACACAGGAGGCCCTGAAGAAAATAATTTCCCTCAGGGCCTATGTCATCTTTGGGGATACTGTATGGAGGGTCTTTTTGTGGAGAGGAAGGAGTGAACATGGGTCTTGAAGAGTCCCATGTTGTAGGAGGGAGGAAACACAGAGGCCGGCAGTTCGTTCCACAGCCGAGCTGTTGAACTTAAGAACGAATCGTAGAAGCGACCCGTTCTCATGTGACAAATGTCAACTGTGTACAAATGTTGGACGCGCGTTTGGCGTGTATCCCGACTACGCACCGGTGCCGAAGGGATCAATGACGCTAGTTCCTCAGAGCATCTTCCATTGTAATACCGATAGAACAAGAACAGCATACCTACCTGACGCCTGTGCTCTAAAGATTGCAGTCCGTCTGTTAAGATTGGGGAATCTATCAAACGGACCGCCAGTTTTTGCACAGAGTCAAGGGTTTTTTTCAGGTATTTAGGGGCTCCGGACCAGAGATGGCTGCCAAATTCGACAGTAGGGCGCACTAAACTAACTTATATTAGTAGTATCGATGACTTCTTGTGGAAGTTTGTTCCATACATCCACTACTCTATTTGCACGAAAGTGTTTCCTAGGATTGGATGCAAAAGGTGTTTGGTTATTTTTTTTAAATATCCACAGAGATTAATATTTTTGCTGGTGGTGAAGATTTCTTCTATGCCACGGCAACTAAAATAATGTCCAGATGAAATTTTAGAAATTCAAGGCACCCTTTTCCTTATTTCTTTTAAGGTTGGTAATCTTAGTTCCTGGAGTCTATCTTCATATTGCCAGTCTTTCAAGTTCTTGGTATTATTGTAAATCGTCTCTGTGCTCTCTCTAATAGATCTATATCTTTCGCAAAATATGGACTACATATTAGGAAAGCATATTCCAGGAAAGGTCGCACATATGTTTTGTAATGATAATAATAAGAACATTAAAGCTATGAACTGAACAACGCATTTTCTGCTATCAGCGAGTAATTAATAAAATAACTGTGAGAGTACACAAGGAAAACGTGCATTTTTAATTAATGGCCATTATTTGACACTGCATTACAGTCATAAAACAAAACACACAAAGATAACACGAATATATTATAAAGTTGCATGACTCATGCGCTCATAATCTGTATGACTGAATTCAAAACTGTTATGACTGTTAAACTATCTATGTATTCAAAAGCTGGAAAAATACAAATACAGGGTTTTCCAATAAGAGGTGTTATTTTGATATTCAATCGTAAAAGATAAATGGTTTCGTTGCTTGTGTGACACGTACCGCCGTCTTGTTGAAAGTAAACGTTGTCCAGATCATTACCATCCAATTCCGGCCATAAAAAATCATTAATCATCTCTCGATAGCGCAATCCATTCACCGTAACTGTTGCTCCAGCCTCATATTCGAAAAAGAAAGGTCCAACGATTCCGCCGGACCATAAACCGCACCAAACAGTCACACGTTGAGGATAGAGAGGCTTTTCAATAATAACTCTTGGGTTTTCCGAGCCCCAGATGCGACAATTTTGCTTGTTGACGAAGCCACCGAGGTGGAAATGGGCCTCATCACTCAAGATGATTTGCATTTGATTTACTCAAGTGAATTTTAATAATTTCAATGCGTTGTTGAAGCGTGTATCGTTCCATTTTTATTAATGGCGTAGTTTCTACTTGTCAAATGTCAAAAAATGACAGCTTCAAAAGTAACATCTACCGAAATAGCGGGCTATTCAAAATAACACCACTTATTGGAAAACCCTGTACAAAATTATTATTTATGCCTTATTTCACAAATGGAATTTTAAAGATTTATCGAGGATATACTGACAGAACGGCATTATTGAATTTTAATTATACTCCCAATATCACCCTGGTGACACCACCATTCAAAATCTAAAAGTTGCTTGAGGTGGCTTTAACCATGTTTAGTGGCCAAATCTGAATAGCCAGGTACTTCCCACTTTTTTCTTCCCCATCTCCTTCCGTTCCCAAAAACATTTAGCCTCACATCATACCCCGATTGGGGATGCCATAATCCACTGGCACCAGATGGTTGAGATCAGTTGGGACTTTTGTGCGGCATTCACATAAAAAAATAAATTAAATTAAACATTGCTAAGATAGTAATATTACTTTTTTCGAATTTTTTTATTTTTTTCAATTTTTTTAAATTCTTAATATTAAATAAAATTTGAAAATTACTAAGTATGAACTAGTGATTTTTTAAAGTTACATCTAATATTTTTTAATTTATCTTGGTTTTGCAATTTAAAAAGCAATTTAACCATAGACATATGAATATTAGTAGACCTGCCCTAAGTGATTAAAAGCGTATTATCCCCACTCCCCATACCGGTTCCATTGAGCCGGCTGGGCTCGCGTTTGGCCTCAAATGAAATTTGAAAACGTGACGTCATCATTCTTGTGCGAACTATGGTCGAGGCATCATCGGTTCATTTTACTAAATAACACGGCAAAATTTTGACTTGTACTATGAAAACTGGTAAAAATAGATGTGAAAAAAGAGAATAAACCCAATTGTCGTATTACATTCCATATATAAGCATTATTTTACTTTATTTTAAGCATATTCACATCGTATAATATGAATCAGTTGTTACTATCACATAGAGAAACGTCTGGACGCGAAACACAAAGCTGGTTGGTTGCTGGGAAGTAAATTATGAACATTTATAAAAGTGTCTTAACTAAATACTCTGAAACTAACTACGACTCTGAAAATAAAAGCTGCCTTACTTTGCCGAATTTGGACTTCGCAAATTTGTTCATAACGTGGCGAGTAATTTGCGCTCCCATGTAAAAATGTCTATTCATTCAAAGCAGATTTTACTTTTAAGAAGTAAATGGTGATATTATAATGCGAGATGCCTATTTACTGTCAGATTGATTTATTGACGAATCACAGTCAGCTTCACTCGTTCCCTCGTTCCCTCGTTCTTCAACAGTTGATTTTACCCCTCGCCCATATCTTCTCGTCTATTAATTCCTATGTCTGTGAATTTAACAGATTGAATCACTCTATTTTGGTTCAACACTTTTTAGTCCAGCTCATAAACTTGCCCTAAGATGAAATCTGGGTATCATTTCGACGAGCTGGAGGCAAACCACGTGACCATATTTTTGGCACCAGGAGGGTTCAAGAAACTATGACGTCAGTAGTACATTGACCACCGAAGAGCGCAAATTGAAATAACGAGACCAAAGCGAAGATAAATAAATTTCACCAAAGTAATGCAAAGGTTTGCAGCGGTGTCCGCTGTGGTACTTTTCTGCGCAGGATCTGAATGTTCGTTCTTAAACGAATCGCCAATAGGGTAACAAAATATTCAATTTCGGAAATATGCCCGAACTTTTGTTTACCCGATTTGGGATATGCAAGCTAAGTTTTTTTCCACAGCCATGAATTTCGCTCCATTGTAAAAATGACTAGCAATTCGTAAGCAGATTTTATTTTCGAGGACCGAATGGTGATATTACAATGCAAGTTGCCTGTATACTGTCAGATTCATTTATTGACAAATCACCGAAAGTGGGACGCCGCCTTCCGAGCTCCGCGAAGTTTTTTTCGATTTTGATGTAATATTATGCAATTTGGGAAAACCTAGGGAAAATACCTAAAACCATTGATGTATTATATTTAGATGAGACATGAAGCGAAAAAATAGGTTCCACTTTTTTAACGCCAATTACGGAATCCGATCTTATCGCTTATCGCGATCTAATAGTGGAATACCTTTCGATGAGATATTAACACGCAATAGCGTCTCTAATTCTACAGCTCTACGCCTAAAACACCAGGAGGGCGATTCTCGTTCTTTTAGCCTTAAGCTAAATGATAGCATTCGTCAACGACTGCTATCGTTTGCGAAAGCTAGCTGTCCGTCGCTTGTAACATCTTTTCTTAACTATTAAGCGATTCTCGTTCTTCTGATAGCCTTACAAGTTCGATTTTGGAGAGACCTAGTAAAAAATCCTAAAGAAGCGTGGTTAAGAGCATCTACGAAATTGTTAAGAGATTATTGAAAACACAAATTGGTGAAATATAATTAAGTGACGCAAGGTTTCTAACTAAAACTTAAAAAAAAACAAATACTTTGTATTATAATGCATTTTAATAACTGCTTATTGTATTTATGAATGACATAAATAAGCCATTTATCGAAGATTTACGTTTTGTGAAAAGGTACTTACCTCGCTGGATAGTAATGACTTTGTTACAGATTCACCACTTCTAAAGTGACGTTTGCTGTCAAACTAACGCTGCCGAATGGCGCTAACTGTCACCCAATTTGATTTAAGAATGAAAGGGATTCTTATTTCGTTGTGGTTAACTTCAAAACCCACAATTTCGAGCGCCAGCCATTCTGCAGCCATTTTATCTGAAACTTATTATTATTTATGTAGAAATCCTCAATGATATGTGTAGTTTATTGTAAATTAAATCACTTATCTGGCTTTCGACATGTTACGTACTTTACAAACATCGCAATTACCTGATTCAATTCATTTAATAGCATTATTGTGCCACAAACAAGTCACTAATCACGTTTACAGTCAATACTTACGATAATATTAAGTTTTCTCTTGTTAAAACTACGCAAATATTGCTAATTGTCAAAACGTCACAATTAAATGAAGCAAATTCTCCGCGAACGCTAGCGTTCGGCCGCCGAAAGACAGGTCGAGGGGTACCCTTCGCGTAAGGCTATACGTTCTACTATACTATACCCTCCAGGAGGGCGATTCTCGTTCTACTTAACGACACTAAAATCGTCCTTACATTCAAATTAACGATTTTTCTCGGATTATTCGTATGAAGCGATTCCGGTTCTCTCGATGACAGATGGAATCCTTAGATTTTCGATTGCGCGCCAAAACGTATAGCCTTACGCGAAGGGTACCCCTCAACCTGTCTTTCGGCGGCCGAACGCTAGCATTCAAATGTGACGTTTTGACAATTAGCAATATTTGCGTAGTTTTAACAAGAGAAAACTTAATATTATCGTAAGTATTGACTGTAAACATGATTAGTGACTTGTTTGTGGCACAATGATGCTATTAAATAGTAATACATCAAAAATCGATGAACTGAACATAAACAAGGTTCCCACTCTATATGCCGAAAACCCTGACAAAATTCTTGATCATGTTAATGATTTTTTTACAAATGTTGGATCAAAATTAGCCAAACAAATTACATTACGTGTTAAAAATGGTGCAGACAAACCAAATGAAGCTCGAAATCTGGAAAGAGAGCTTAATTTCAAACAAATAACCGCTGACGAAATCAAAAACATAATTACTTCCCTAAAACCAAATGTGTCATCAGGGGATGATGTAATCTCAACCAATGCAATAAAACATCTCAGTGAAGAAATTACCTTCCCGCTGACACACCTTATCAATCTATCTATAGCTAAAAGCGTATTTCCCACATCCCTTAAAGAAGCTACTGTTATACCTATTTATAAACAAGGATGTAAAAATGATATCAATAACTATCGACCAATAAGCCTTCTCAGTACCTTTTCTAAAATATTGGAAAAAGTACTAAAAAAACAACTTATGATGTACCTAGAAGATAATAACCTAATATCGAAATCTCAGTACGGTTTTAGAAAAAACTTGAGTACTGCCGACGCCATAGACGATATCATAAATACGATCACAAAAAGCTTAGACCAGGGAAATAAATCTTTGGCAATTTTTATAGACCTGCAAAAGGCCTTTGACACGATAGACCATAAAATCCTTTTCAAGAAACTTAAAACAATTGGGATGTCAAACACAACTCTAAATCTACTGATAAGTTACATGTCAGAACGTTCACAGTGTGTTAAAATTGATAAGTGTAAAAGTAAACCTCTCCCAATCAATAACGGTGTACCGCAAGGAAGTGTCCTAGGACCTTTATTATTTCTGATATATATAAATGATATCTGCAACTTACACACCAACGGAAAAATCATTAGTTTTGCCGACGACACTGTCATTTTATTTAATGAAAGTGATTGGATAACCACCTACAAAGAAGCTGAAAACGGGCTTATCCTTCTGCAAAAATGGCTTATGCAAAACTCACTCACACTTAATGTTAACAAAACTAAATATTTAACGTTTTCTATAACGGCTAGAGGACAACCAGCTGAGGATTATGCTCTCAAATTATATTATTGTCAAGGAAAAAACGAAACGCAATCATGCCACTGCCCCACCATAATACACTCTAGAAGTATAAAATATCTCGGCATTGAAATTGATAAAAATCTTCGATGGGACTCCCACATAAATAGTATTACAAAGAAACTCACAAAGCTTATATACTACTTTAGAAATATACGCAATATACTAAGTATAAATGATTTATATAAGGTATACTATGCTCTCTGTCAATCACGCATAGAATATGGGATTATTGGATGGGGATCTGCCTCAAACATCCACATGAAGCAGCTTATTAAAACTCAAAAAGCAATAATAAAAATAATCCTTAAAGTACCCATAAGACATTTTTAAAAATTTTAAAGTTTTCAGTATAATAAAACTATACTCAAAAAATGCTCTAATCAAATTTACAGAAAAATATGAGTACCCTGCTGACCACCACAACTATATAACAAGGAAGAAATCCTCAAAACTATTGAACATCCCAAAATTAAATACGTCTTTTGGCCAGAAAAATCATCATTTCCATGCTACAAAACTATATAATGCCCTCCCAATTCAACTCAAAAACACAACGGAGACACAAAAATTTAAAAACGACATCAAATTATGGCTAAGTAAACACGAAGATGAGGAAATCAATAAAATTATGAACTGAACAAATGTGAAGACAATTTTTTTAAATTTTTTTGTAGAAATTAACAAGGAAATCACGATCTACACCTATACCAAAACCTACAGTCCGCCTCGGAACAGGAATACCTAGTGAGGAGGACTGCGAATAATATACTTAACTTTGTAATTAAAATTGTCGTTAATAAAAAAAAAAAATAAAAAAAAATGAATTGAATAACATAATTGCGATGTTTGTAAAGTACGTAACATGTCGAAAGCCAGATAAAAGTGATTTAATTTACAATAAACTACATATACCATTGAGGATTTCTACATAAATAACAATAAGTTACACACTATTCTTAGGTTTTAAAAACAATGATGTAGAAGAAGGATAGTAATACAATAACTGTCTCACTTTTTCAGCATTTGCTTACCTCATTTTAAACAATTTTGTCAAGTTAATTGGGTGACAGTTAGCGGCATTAGAATCGACAGCAAACGACACTTTAGAAGTGGTGAATCTGTAACAAAGTCATTACTATCCAGCGAGGTAAGTACCTTTTCACAAAACGTAAATCTTCGATAAATGGCTTATTTATGTCATTCATAAATAAAATAAGCAGTTATTAAAATGCATTATAATACAAAGTATTTGTTTTTTTAAGTTTTAGTTAGAAACCTTGCGTCACTTAATTATATTTCACCAATTTGTGTTTTCAATAATCTCTTAACAATTTCGTAGATGCTCTTAACCACGCTTCTTTAGGATTTTTTACTAGGTCTCTCCAAAATCGAACTTGTAAGGCTATCAGAAGAACGAGAATCGCTTAATAGTTAAGAAAAGATGTTACAAGCGACGGCCAGCTATCTTTCGCAAACGATAGCAGTCGTTGACGAATGCTGTCATTTAGCTTAAGGCTAAAAGAACGAGAATCGCCCTCCAGGGTTCAAAGGATAAATTATATCGTGATATTTTTTATCCCCGATATAATAACACATCAATTGTATTATTTATAACTAGATGTACCCCGCCACGCGTTCCTGTGGCTCAATCTGTCTGTGCAAATAGAGAAACAATAGCGCGTGCAATGTATGTCACACGTGAGATCGATATAATATTAGTATATAAAAACATACGCGTATTGGAATGCAACGTCATGTCAAAATTTCAAAGCAATCGGTGAAGAACTTTTGGAGATTTAAGATTTTGAACAAAATTTTTTATTTATATAGATAGATAGAATATATAAATTTAATATGCACACGTTTGTTTTTACGGAATATTTCTGGTACAGTCAAATCGCGTAGTTAGTTGTACGTATCAAAATATATTGCCCTTGGTATGGTGAAAATCTGTGATCATTCATGACAACTGTTGGCAATTATGTATTAACTGTTGATGCTGCAACAGAAACACTAAAGTTCTAGAGATATTTTTTTGTCCTTGGGCCAGTTCAGTTATGCAGAAAAAAAAACACTACAATATGAATAGTTTTATAAAATATTCCATGTCATAGCTCGTAAAAAGGGAGTTAAGAAATTAAAATATATGGTCATGAAATGGAACTAACAGATTCTCTACCAGAAATGTTAAACGTGATTTTTTCAATGTTGGTCAAAATTCACGTAAAAACAGTATTTTCTAAAAATGTATTATGTTAGCTTTTTAAGAAACCACCAAATTAATCGTATACAACACAAATCAATTACGAATTCAGACTTTGTTTGATTTAACGTAAAAATGGGACATGGTAAAAACACGCTACCTTTCGATTCAAATAAATAATTATTTATTTATTTATTTATTTTTTCATGTTCTCCGTAAAACGGTTATTCACCAATACATTATGGAGAAGATTACAAATTAGACAAAAAGTATAGCAAAACACATAAAAAGGTCAGTTTCACTACTTTGTGACATACGTCAAAAGATAATTGTTAAACTGCCTGTAGGTAGTTGGGACTCTTGTGAGGTATTCACTATAAAAAAAAAAAAAAAGGTTACGTTAAAAATGTCGATGGTCAATGCAGACTCGTTGAGCAGTTGAGTCGCTCTGTTGACTGGGGCGTTCTGATAGGCAGAAGTCCTCGCTTTTGGAGCATAAAAATTAGTACACTTCACACTTTTCACAATCACTTTTGGAGCATATAATTACAAGTATATACAGGTTCAACGGTTTTATTTAATTGACTAAATAAAGTAAATTAATAAATTTACATTTATGTGCGATATTCCATAATAATGAACTATGAAAAAGTCAATCTAAATCATGGGGCACAAAAACGCAATGTACAAACAAACTTTGGCGAAAATGCCCAAAATTTATTTTTTATAAGCATGTGCCGACTAGGAACACAAGACAAAATGTAACATTCTTCCGAAATACATACACAACCAACAATCAGACACACTCACTTACCAATAGGATGCATGATCTGGATATTGATCTATTGATATATTTATTGACTCCGTTTATAGAATTAACCAGCACTTTATTGAATCCTACAAACTAGAGTAGCGTTGTTGGTAATGTAGTTTTAGTGATTTGTCTTATATGTAGTATTGTTCTAGTTTCTATATTATTTTATGTTACTGTTACATTTTTACTAATATCGTTTCATGTTCAGTTTATCAATTTACTGTTATATCATGCTGTTGCATAATTTTCGATAGCTCACTAGGTATATTCTGTTCTTAAAATTGTCGATAGCTCACTAGGTATATTCTGTTCTTAAAATTGTCGATACCTCACTAGGTATATTCTGTTCTTAAAATTGTCGATAGCTCACTAGGTATATTCTGTTCTTAAAATTGTCGATAGCTCACTAGGTATATTCTGTTCTTAAAATTGTCGATAGCTCACTAGGTATATTCTGTTCTTAAAATTGTCGATACCTCACTAGGTATATTCTGTTCTTAAAATTGTCGATAGCTCACTAGGTATATTCTGTTCTTAAAATTGTCGATAGCTCACTAGGTATATTCTGTTCTTAAAATTGTCGATAGCTCACTAGGTATATTCTGTTCTTAAAATTGTCGATAGCTCACTAGGTATATTCTGTTCTTAAAATTGTCGATAGCTCACTAGGTATATTCTGTTCTTAAAATTGTCGATACCTCACTAGGTATATTCTGTTCTTAAAATTGTCGATAGCTCACTAGGTATATTCTGTTCTTAAAATCCATGTAAAAGCCCGGCTGGGCGTAAAACCAAATAAAATAAAGATTTATTTGAGTATATATGTTATCTACTAGTTTATCGATGAAGAACATTTTGAAAAAACCCAATGGATTCTTCCATTTTTTGCCTCATTCGATGGTAAAATTCCTTTATACTATGATAAAATTAGTGCACATATGGTTTTTGTCACAATATTAGTATTTTTAAATGTCCATCGGTCTGTTAAATTCTTTTCACTGCCTTTTTTATTATTTGCTTTTCATTTTTGTACATTGAGACGTAGAAGGCTCTTCATAATGTTGTTCATTTATCATTTACAAGTATCCTCTCCAGACTGCACACTGAGATGAGAGCATCAGCCTTCCAACATGATTCAAATGGACTTCATGTTCCTAGTCTGATTTATCACTGTCTTCGTTTCGTTTCCGTCATCGTTGGGCGTAATCAACATGAAATAAAAATAAAATTGGATATATAATAGGTATCCAATATTTATAAAAAATATATATAAAAAGTCAGCTAAACTGCAAAAATTCAATGAAAAGAAGCAATTGTTTCTTCGACAACGCTATAATTTGCAATATGTATTCAGTTTTATAGACACACGCAGAACAAACAATATTTACAACACCTTTCATTAGTACGAAACATTATTATTATTATTTGTTTAACTCTTTCAGCACAGCACTTTTATTTCCACATATAGATCATATTTTAACCTTATACAATTATTTGAAAATTTTATGGTTATTTAGATTTTTATTGTTTTTAAGTCTCAAGGGGTTATTTTTTATAAGTAAGAAAAAAACTATCGCACAAACAATTGTTTAATTTAAAATTATGCATAAATATAAAGATAACACAAAAAAGTCCTAACAAAACTAATTATTATATTTACAGTATTTGTTGCTGCAATAAAGTTTGCAACCAAGCATAAATAATAGACGCCATGATGAATATCCTCCACAAGCGATACTAATATTTCTCAGGAGGAACTCTGGTATTGAAAGGGTTAAAGACACGTATTATGAAGTTAACACAGTAAGAACTCGATTGTGTGGATCACAATCACAGGGGAGAGATTAGATGGAAAATAACGTCAATTTGGGAGGCGGGAATGGGTAATAGATGAGTGTTCAGGTGGCAGACGGTAGCATTATCTACGCCATAAGCCAAATTCGAACATTTTTATTAATTTGTAATTTTTTAAATCAATCATTTTTTTATGGAAATATTAAAATTTTACATTTTAGAGCGACTTTAAACAGAAAAAATGAACTTTAAATATTCCAAAAATTAATTTGCGAAATGAAATTAACCCATTCCAAAAATCTTCAGCGATTCTTTTCTACGTCAGCAATAATCTGCAAAGGGTCGAGAGTGAAAAGCATGATCAGATGTACTGTATGAATTTTTGAAGGTAATATCTGTGCATTTGTTATGCCGAAACGTTAATTACATGAAATTCCCTCGATAGAAAAAAAATTGCAAAGTAAGCTCCGAAAATTATTAAATACACGTTTTGTTCTGTTATTCAATATGTATGTTATAGGCATGAAAAAATTCACAGTGTATCTTTAAATTCTACTAAAGCATTTTTCGAGAGATTTTTGCTCTATATCATTAAATTATTATTAAATATTTTCACCATTTTCGAAAATTATTTGGTTTTTGTTTTTAAATATTAGCGCGCTCCCTCTAACATTTGTATTTACATATCTCCCTTTCAAACCATCGTTGAACGCTTACTACGGGGCCTTAACTGTTGAAAATTTATAACAAAAATAATTTAAAATCAATGAAACATTCTAAACCGATCAAAATAAGAGGAGCTTTATAACTGTATATGATCCAAGTCCCGCCGCTAGCACCAAGCAACCAGCATCAAGCGTCTACAATAATCTTGTCTAGTCACTACTTTTTGTGTTGTGAATAGTCTCTAGTTCAGTGATACGCAACCCGCGGCCCGCGAGCCCATTTCGTGTGACCCGGGAATCCTTTTCGTATGTCCCATTTGGCTAATCAAAAATTTACGCTAAACAATATTCAACAGTTTCTGTTCTGTTTTGTGAAAGGGTTTAACGGAAAACTTTTTTTTTCTTCATATTTTCGCTCAAAATAATAAGCTTTTTTACATACCTATTCTAAAGACAGAATATCGCGGTTCGACGTTAATTATTGTAGAAAAAATTTCACCTTCGCAGCGCAGCGATTTTTTTTGAGATATTTATAGATTTGATACATAAGAATTCCGTTTTATAAAATCCAAAAGTTTTCTTGACTACATTTTGATTTTCAACCGTATTTGTTACGAGTTTGACTGTTGGATGTAGAAAAAAATTAGCCTGTGGCGCTTTCTTCGTGCACGCTATGATTGATATTTTGCATGTGTTCTGTTTTATAAGGGTGCCTACGCTTCCAAATGATGTTTCTGATAACATGTAAGTAACGGTATCTATCGTTTTCTTCGAAATAAATTTATCGAAAGTCAATTTTTTTAAACTACTGATTTTTAGACTACGTTTTCTTCGACCATGCAAATCTTCGAATTTTGCTCATTTTTTTGGATGCAAAAATGGCAATTAGTCGTAGTATATAGTAGCCGAATGTTTATGCCGAAGAATTGCTATTCTAAGAATTGAGACTTCGAAAAATGTGTATTTCGAAGAACTGCCATTCGAAAAATATGTCGATTTTTACTGCTTTTGGTAATATATTTCTGTAATTAAATAAATAATTGGGCTTAATGCAAAATATCAAACACACAATATTTCTTGAGCTAAAAAACAGTAAGAATGCAGAAACGAAACATTTAACATAGTTGGTCCTGCTCTTAATCTATTCAAATCATATCTTAGCAACAGAAAGCAATTCGTTAGCATCAATAATCAAAATAGCAACCACCTACCAATAAACTACGGAGTTCCGCAAGGATCCATACTAGGACCACTTCTGTTCCAAATTTATATAAATGATATCTCCCAATTAGATTTAAACGGTGATATTTTTTTGTATGCAGATGATACTGCAATTTTCTACTGGGGTAAAGATTTAAAAATCTTACTAGAAAATGCACAGAGTGACTTAGACAAAATTAACAGTTGGCTCCAATCAAATATATTAACAATGAATGTTAAAAAAACAGGATACATGATTTTAAGCTCAACTCGTAAAATAATTCCTCCTCATGTACCCTTAAAAATTGAAAATAACAACCTGCAAATCCTGATACAGGAGAAATATCTTGGGCTGTGCATTGATAAACACCTAACTTTTAAGCAGCATATTCAAGATATTAAAAATAAAATCACCCCCTTAATTAGCGTATTCAGCCGGATATCATATCTGTTACCAAATAAAATTAAAAGAGGTCTATATTATAGCCTCGTACACTCACATTTAAACTACTTGGTTGAAATCTGGGGAAATACATGTGAAACATATATAAACGAACTACAGGTAACACAAAACAAAGTAATCAAAAAGCTATTCCACTTCAAACCTAGAACATCAACAAAAAAATTATATATAGAAACAAAACTATTAAAATTAAGAAAATTATATGAATATAATACATGTCTCCTTATTTACAAAATAAATAATAAACTCATACATACAAATACAGAACTCATTAAAACGTCCCAAGTACACACACACTTTACACGGCAACACGATAAAATACATTTAAAAAACATAAATAGTCATTATGGCAAGCAATCCATTGGTTACGAGGGAAGCAACATATATAATTGCCTCCCAGACGAAATTAAAAATGAAAAAAGTATAGGTACATTTAAAAAAAAATTGTTCAGTTTTATGCTCAATCAGCAAAACAATGAAAGTGAATAATATCGGTGTGTAATATATTTATGTGTAGTATATATATGTTATTTCTAGTTAAATAAGTGAAAATGTAATTTTCTTTTATCTAGAATAAAAAAATATTAAAAAAAAAAAAAAAAAAAACATTTAACTAATGTAAAACTACAAATTTGCACACCGAAATTGTTCTTCGTAACCGTCGAATTGATTTTTGTAAATTGATTTCGAAGAATTGATTTTCAAAGAATTGATTTTCGAAGAATTGATTTTCAAGGAATTGATTCTCGAAGAATTTACCTATAATCATAAGAAATAGAAGGGAGTTTTGATATTTCTTATTTTTTAATAATTTCGAATCCGAATATATTTCCTCCGGATGCTGTGCTCAAATATTTAAAGGTTTCAAAATTTCTATTACAAAGTACTATTTTATTCGTTATTCAATATTTCAGAATTATTAAAATCGACAGCATCAATTCTTGGCCATGGAGATATAAAATTTTCACCTGCGGCTCTCTTTTGCGCGATTTAATTGTTTTATAACAATATAAATAGGTTTGCGACACCGCCGACTGCAAAGTTAACCATGTCAAGCTACCCTACCAGCGGCCTGCGAACAAATTGATAAAAAAGGTTGATTATCACCGGTATAGTTGAAGGCAGACGTATACGCGAGGTCCGTGAGGTGCTTCTCTTGTCGGCCGACAAGCGGAGCGAGGTCGCGCAAGGCCGCGGAGGCGTGAGTAGATTCTGCTTGTACTCAGTACTGGGTATTATACATTATACTGAATAGTGTTCAGTAGATACGCCTAGACTAGAGCCTAATTCGCACGTTGATGCTCGGCTATGTGTTTAGTGACCAGAATACTTACCCATTAGGTTGTATCGCTATTCTCTATCCATATAAACGTAAAACTTTTAAACCTTAGACAGTAGACACAATACGCTATATTATGCGCGCATAATTTGGAAGGGTTTATACGTATTATATGTTGGGGTTACACACTACGCTATAATCTTCCTCAGGAGAGGGGGTCAGATCAATTGGGGAACTGCCGCGGAATATCATTTCTTTGTATGGGATCCATTACTTTAGCAGATGACAGCCGCGTAATTACAGAGCTCCGTAAATTGTTCGGACTACAACAAAATACAAAAAATAAAAATAAACCCATAAAAAAAGTTTTTTTACAATAATACATCTTCAAATGTTCAAATTAAAAAAAAAAATGGTTTAACTGAAGATTGAATCTTCCTACCCAGTAACTGGAGTCGACAAATCAACCAAAATCGCCAAATGGCGATCGGGTAGGACCGATATTTATTATAGATATACAATTTTAAAATATTACAGTGTTATTATAAATGAAAATAAAATGTGTATTGTGTATTTATTTCATATATTGACTGCTGTAATGACATTCGATTTCGTAGAAATGCGTGTGTGTGATTTCCACCAAAAGTTGATAGAATGCATTTTCATCGTCAACGAATCTTATTGTCGAGTTTCAGCTCGATCGGATGTCGGGAAGTGGGTTAATTTCAGCTTCCAAAATTTCTCAAATTCAAATAGATGTATTTAAAAAAATAACACAGAACATCGAATGTTGACATAGTATAAAACAGTAATTACTTAAAATCTTGCTTAGAATTAAAAAAAATCGAAATGTTGCTTGGCGCAAATATAGCCTCTTCCAGCTTTAGGTTCACTCGTTATTATAATATGTTATAATATGTTGTATAGCGTGCACTCTCGCGCTAATAGACTCCTTCTTCGAACGAGGCTCGAAAACTTGTAAACAATGAACTGCAACTAGTTGCCAGTGGCGGGTCTACGTAAATGGGTATTGTGTGCGATACGAAAGCCAAGGTTCGCGTCCAAACGGTGTCATTGTCTCGACGAGTAGATAGATATTACACGATGTATATTATTATATTCAGAGGTATTGCAGGCAATTGAGTGTCGTTTTGTATCAGCGGTTTGTTATCTTAGGTTTATCGGTGTCTGTGGGTACAATGTACAATTTTGTTTTGATTAGTTAATATATTTATTTAAAAAAATCTTGTGTAAGAACTAGACGTCGGAATGGCAAATTATGCAGTAATAATACGTAAGAAAAAGCCTAATTCCATGCCTAAATTGAACGATAAAATTAAGAATACCTACGTCTTTTGGAACTCAATTCTTTGGTATATTTTTTGCAGAAATGACAAAAAGGCCAAAATATTCACCAACTATCAAAAAAATCTCAAATATGCACAACCATATAAAAGGAGAAATGTGCATTATGCAGATATTCAAATGCACATACATTATCCGATCTATCTGTATTCTCTTCTTCTAAGGACGAGTTGTTTTAGATAATTTAAGTTAAAATTCTAGTTTTGACACTATTAATCATGGACCGGTTATTTCACAGTACTTGTACAGAACTTTAAGACGAAGCTTAATGCTAAATCACTATTTTGATAAATCTTTATAACGAATTGGTGTACATTATGAATAGATAAATTGAAGGTTTTACTATCGTTTCGCTTGAGTAGAATATAAATAAAAATTAAATTACTCAATAAAAAATATAAATGTAAACTACTAAAAAAACTTTTTTTCAATAGAAATGCATAAACGCGTAAAGGAAAGAACTAAAAAAATACAGTATTATAGCTAAGATTATCTGTGACAGTTTCACTTGATTAACTTTTTCGCTTTCTTATATAATTATTTAAAAAATAAATAAAAACCAGTTTTGTGCTTGAAATCGAACGTTTGTGGGCTCCGTTTGTCAAGCGATTTTGAACTTGAATTTTAACTTTAAAATTTGATGAATTGTTCAACTTCTATGAAACAACCCGTCCTCAGTCTGTTATAAAAATAATGAAAAACTGTCAGATGAAAGAGGAAAGAGAGGGGAAGAGGACAACTATTAGAAACAAATGCTTTGTTTGAAAAAGGTCAAAGAATGGCTATTAAAATTAACAAAAAATTACAACATGATTAGTACGAAATCATCAATAAAAGAATTATATGCGGTTTGGTAAAAAACAGAATTCATACATTCTTTACAATCGTATCCAACAATAATATGCATAGAATTAATGCAAGCAAATTATTAACAGGATCAAAGTGTAATATTTATGTTCCATTCAAATTTGAACTAATCGACCACTGAAATAACGGCAACAGATGAGCCCATCCGCGGGGTATTTCACCACCTCTGAATAATTTGTCGATTAGCGCTACTCGTCTTTTCGAATGTTTGAAACATGCGAGCGATGCATCTGGGTGATTACCTACTGTTAGTATTCGACTCAACTCTGGTTGCGATATCTACAGAATTTAAAAATATGGAAATTTGTATTTGTGGTGTTAAAAAAACTGATCAGTGTAGATTTTCACTAAATTCGTATAAGTGTGAATATCTCGAAAACTAGCGACTTTTTACTGAAGTATCAAATTTTGGGACAACTTTTACAGATTTAGACGTATACATAGAGACACCCATTCATAGCATTAACGATATTTTCGCGAATTAAAGCGATAAATGGTGTTTTTAGCGATAATAAAAAAATATTTTTTAGTCGCTATAATCTTGTATTGACAGATCGTAGAACGAACATGACACACCCTACTGTAGAAACATGTACCATGTTGAGTTTCAATCAATAATACAATAAACATGTATCAAGTGATTTTGCTAATATAATTGTTTTTCCTCTCTTACCGACTCCCATTCCTTGATGTTATCCTATTTAGTTATAAACGCTATGTAAACGCAAAATTAAAGCTATAAAAGCTATTTTTCAGTAATTAATGCTACATTTCTTCAAAATTAAAGCTATGAATTGGTGTCTCTACGTATACAGTACATTATGATACAAGTGATAAGATTATATTTACATGGTTAAAGTATCCCTTAGGGTACGTATACATTTGCGAACCGAAACGTGAACCGTACCACGAATTACGGGAAAGGAACGAATAAACTGCAAGCGGCGTTTCGCGCAATGTCGTTTTTTTCCCAATAGTTGAGGTTCAGTTCGGCAGTTCGGCTCGCGGATGTATACGTAGCATTCATAGGCTCCATACAATATCTTAATAATTACCTGGGTTGAGAACGGTTCATCTTCTTCTCATATACGAGTAAAAATAATAATAATAAAAAAGTGTGGAGATATAAAGAGAAATTTTGAAATCAAAAATTATGTCAAATTTTCATAAAAAATTAAATAACAAATTAAGAAAGCCTTTTTGAAGCGTAACTACCAATCTAGTGTGTTTTATATCACATTAATAATATATGTAAACCTAACATTAAGCTTTATAGTGATTATTGATTATAAATATTGAATGCATTTAAATAATATTCAATGAATATGAAATGGAAACAGACACAGAAATAAAAATAAAAATATATACATGTTTAGATTGTGACCGATAGTAACTCGGGACGGTATTTGATATTGTTTGAACCAACTATCACCCCATTTCCCGAAGGGGTGGGTAGTGAAGATAGAGCGCCACTATAATTGGAAGAGATTCTTAATAAATTAGCAATAGTCATTTTTCTCCGTATAAACTTTAAAATCATCAGTCAAAAATTTTAACAAAAGAAGTAAACATTTCCAATATAGAATTATTAAATAAATGAAAATTAAATCATTTTCTGATTAGGTTTCTACACACAATCATCAGTTCCAATTTTAAAACTTTCAATGCAAATTTTAGTTCATTACGCAAGAATATTCATATAACAGACAACCGAAATTAGCATGTTTAATGATCAGAAACAGTTTTTGAAATAAATTGCCCTTGGTATGGTGGAAATCTATGACAACTGTTTGGCCATCAGAAAAAAAACAACTTCGTTTCACTTTGTGAGCACTTATCTACTGTAGCAGCAACTCTAGAGAGATACTTTTGATCATTATTTGAACCGTTTTTTAAAGTTGATTTTAATTTAAAAATAAGTATCACTTATTGACATGTACACAGTGGCCGGATGGTCGTCGTACAAGCGGGAAACTAGTGAATCTACATTTTTTTTTTCGGAAACTAGAAAAGTTTTCGAGTCGCCTCTGTGCTTAGATTCCTATTAAAGACATTAAACAACTGATATTAAACTAGTAGCGGCCGATTTTTTTAATATCAAATTTGAATTTGAAAATTCCAACTTCTTTTGACGGCCTACGTGGTAGAGGGGTAAAGCTCTCGACTGTAAGACAGAGGTCGCGGGTTCATCCCGGCATGCGCAAATAAATTTTATTTGATTCATTCGTGTTATTTCACAATTAACTAATTAAAAATAATATATAGTATATTCTTCGCACGCTCCAGTACTACTCTCAGTATCGCCCTGGTGTAAGACCACCATTCAGTATTGAAATGTTGTTTGAAATGGCTTTGTCCGTGTTTGTGACCAGATCTGAATATCCAGGAACTTCCCCACCTTCCTCTTCCTCATCTCCATCCCCTACTCACTTCTTTCAGACTCACAACATACCCCAACTGGGGATGCCTTAATCTCACTGGCTCCAAACGGTTGGGAGAAGTAAAAACTAAAAAATAAAACTTTGGGCTTAATTTAATCGAAAACATACTCGACATACGGAATACGGGACTCAGGGCAGCTCAAAATAGCTCAAATTCTGAAAATTCCGGTTGGAACTTCCACAGATGAAATATTTAATCAATTTCAAGTTTACAATGTCCAAAAACTTTTTCAATTTTTTTTTATTTAAACTTAAAAAAACATCTGAATACCCCACTCTCAAACATAAACACTAAACCAGAACAACAAGCCAAAATATCGAAAGATTCTAACGGTTTCTTTTCAAGGTTTTACTAATTAAGTTATTACAAGAATAAAAATAATATCGGATATATTTGTCCAAGACACTATCTAGATTGAATTTAGTTCGAGTTGAATCTTGCGATCATACATAAAGATAGCACCAATAAATATGTACGGTGAGAAAATGAAGATGTGTTGGTAGTTCTTATTATATATATTCATAAACAATGTATGTATTTTATGAAGTGCCACAGACTTTTCTGGTTCCTAGTCTGTTAGAGATTCGGATGACATTATTCCTAGCATGGTCATTTCGATTGCCGGACCGGAAACGTATATCCTATCAGTCCACAGACTAAACCGGAAGCAGACAGAATAAAACACGACTATTATAACACTGATAATAAATAATAATGGTTTTTTTTGACCGAGCATTGGCTATACTTATGTTTTGAAAACATGATAAAAAGGCTTTCAACACGGAGAAAAATGAGCACGGATTTCACATCAAAATAATGTTAAAGTGTGACTGCATGCCCATTTCCTAATAAAATGTTAGTCATTCAATATATATCTGAACACGTGTTCACGCAGGTGGCATCGTCCTAATAAATATAATGGACGCGCAAATATTATAATTATTAAGTACACGTGTTCCGACTTCCTCACAACATATACCATAATACTGACATGTGTCTAGTGTGTAATATATTTTACGAATAAAGTGAAAAAAAAATACTCGTATAAAATTTTTAGTTGAAATATTACGAACTCTGTGTTAATATTACTAATGTCATGGTCATTACTCCAGAGTTCACCGATAGTTTTTTCCCCTGAGTTATTTTCTACTTTTGTTATAATAACATGTAATAATAACCGAAATTTTTTAATGGAAAATTTTATTAAATATTTTGGGGAATTGAAAAAAAACGTATCCCATCAATATTATTTTTAAAGGTGGTGACCGGGTATGTAATCAAAATAACAATTCAACACACCTCCAAAAAGTGACATAAAGTCATGAAAAGTAATGAAACAAAAACTAGGTTAAATAGGTAACATATGTAACTATTAAACCTAGTTTTTGTTTCATCACTTTTAATGACTCTATATCACTTTTTAAAGGTGTGTTGTATTTTCATTTTGATGAAATATCATAGAACCATTTTTAAATACACATCTACAGGTTTTCCAATAAGAGGTGTTATTTTGAATAGCCCGCTATTTCGGTAGATGTTACTTTTGAAGCTGTCATTTTTTTTTTTTCGAAGCAAAATTGTCGCATCTGGGGCTCGGAAAACCCAAGAGTTATTGTCGAAAAGCCTCTCAATCCTCAACGTGTGACTATTTGGTGCAGTTTATGGTCCGGCGGAGTCATTGGACCTTACTTTTTCGAAAATAAGGCTGGAGCAACAGTTACGGTGAATGGATTGCGCTATCGAGAGTGCTACGTGCCACACAAGCAACGAAACCATTGATCTTTTACGATTGAATATCAAAATAACACCTCTTATTGGAAAGCCCTGTATATGGATTTCACTTTTGTTTTCGGTAATGAAAGAATGCAAATCTTAGAAGCGGAAATTAACCAATTTACCGGTGTCCGATCGAGCTGAAACTCGGCAGATAGAGTCGTTGTCGATGACAATGCATTCTATCAACTTTTGGAGGCAATCAGGCAGACACACACGGATAGAATTGAATGACATCACAGCAGTTAATACACGCAATAAATGTCGGTCTTTTTCAATCCTCAAAAAGATATAAACTTCGTTTTTACGGTTTGATTAAATGAATTGCTCGAGTGTTAATTAATTATTAGATCCGGGTGTCTACGCTCCAACGCATTTTAAAAAACAAAAAAAATTTAGGACTCGATTTACTCAAAAACGAAAACTAGACAAAATAGCACCAATCGTTCAGAAACGAAACGTTGCTTAAAATGGCTTTAGCCGCGTTTGGTGACCATACCCTTCAGCCGCACAACATACCCCGATTGAGGAAGCCATAGTATATCACTGGGTCCGGTTAGCAGGGAACAGTTGGGACTCTTGCGCAGTATGTATTCATTAACATTAAAAAATGATGTAAAAAGTTTTATTCATTTTTCGGAATAACTTTATTGAGTAAAACCTCAAATTGTAATATTTAATTATTGAAGACAATATTAGCGATTTCTAAACGAAAATCTGAAACAGAAAAATCAGAAAAGGATACGGTCACATCTAGGACGCGAACCCAGGACCCTTGTCTTGCCGGGACAGTCCTAGATGTGACAGTATCCTTTTCTGATTTTTCTGTTTCAGATTTTCGTTTAGAAATCGCTAATATTGTCTTCAATAATTAAAAAGTTTTACATTAAATCTATTCCAAATATATTGTAAATGCAGATTTACCAGATTCCCGTTTGTACCACGAATTTCCGCACATCGTGTATAAGTGTGGTATTATTTTTATGAAGAATAACTGAATTAACTCCCTGACCCAAAATAATTATGCAACGACCTAAGAATGTGTTTATTGCATTCGCTCAGAGATTGCCAATATTATTATTTGGCTCATCACTTTCTCCACAAAAATGAAAGTAATAGTAATAACATTGTAGCAATGATGCTGGGTGAGTGTACCAGACTGAACTCTGATATAAAATCGTTCAGAGTGGTAAATTGGCGATACTTTAATGGGAAATGTTGCAGGAGTTGGTTTAAAATTATTCCCTGCGATACGTCCTTGTGTTCAACATCTCGGCAGTGGACAGCAACTGCAACATGAGTATCTTCAAGACCCAGATTAATTTCTTCATCACACCAGCACCCCTAAATATGACATAGTGGAGTTAATATTAAAAACATATCAATATATGTTTACACTAAACCCATACAGGAGGCTCTTAAAAAATAATTTCCCTCAAGGCTGTTGTCATCTTTCGGGATGCTGTGTGGAGGGTCTTTTTAGGGAAAGGAAGGAGAGGAAGTACTGGGACAAAAAAAGGACTTAGGGGTGGGTAGGAATCTACCCCCCCGCTGCGGCGCAACGTAATGGGTCGAGAGAAAAGTTGGAGAGGTCAAAGGGTCTCCCCAAACACTCTCCCCGATCTGGCACGCTACGCACCTGGTGGGCAGGCGTATAATGAACCTCACCTCACCCCATGAACCCGTGCACCCCTGCTAAATTACCAAACGTAGCGAAGCAATTGGGGTGGCAGAGGTGTTGGTTATCCAATAAATGGTTCCTGGGAAGGCGGTATCCAAACCCGCCTCCCAAATTGAATTATAAATGGGTTAATGAACAAATAATAATCAAGTTTATCGACCTTTCTGTGGCGGGGAGCCAAAGAGTCAAAAGGACTTAAGGCAATGTATGCTAATAATAACACTCATTATGTAGATGGCGATAAGGTTTAAATTCCCGCTTAACACTAGTCACCTGTTTTGATTTATGCAAGAAAAACACATCGCCAAAAAGTTTGTTTCATTTTATTGTTCATGAACAGATATTTAAATGTTTTACGATAATCTTCTAAAGAACTTTGTTTGCCACATTATACAATAAAACCATAACAGAAAAATGGTTCGTAAGTAGGAGATTTCGAACTTTCAAGCATTTTTTATAGGCCAGATACGTAATTTTTTAGGGGCTCATAAAAAGACTGATCAAAAAAGTGCTCGATTCGTTCAAATTCGTTAAAAGCAACTAAAATTTATAAGCGATTAAATTTTCAAACCAAAAACACACGAATTTGAATTTCTTTAATTTGTATTTATTCTTAGTGATAAGAGATACACTAAGCATAGACATCTTTTTGTCTTGTGTATTCCTGTTAAGGCGAAGCTTAATGCTAAATCACTATATTGATTAATCTTTATAACGAATTGGTGTACATTATGAATACCATAAAATATGCTTTAGATAAATTGAAGGTTTTCCTATCGCTTCGCTTGAGTAGAATACAAATAAAAAATAAATTACTCAATAAAAAATATAGACTTTATTAGAAATGTATGAACGCGTAAAGGAAACAACTTTAAAAAAATACAGTATTATAGATAAGATTATCTGTGACAGTTTCGCTTGATTACATTTTTTGCTTTCTTATAAAATTATTTACAAAATAATATAATAATATAATAATAATATAACCTAGTTTAATAATCGTCGATATATTTCAAAAACAGTTTAAAGATTTCACGCTTGGAGGTAATAAGATATCTTGCAACTTTTCACGTAGCAATCCAGAATGATTGATTATTGATTACGTATATTATGTTTAGGTTATGTTACGAGGTATTTAAAACGAGTTTCGAGAAGAAGAAAGAGTCTGTCACTTTTTGTAGACGTTTCAACGAGCCGCAGTTTCCGTAGAAGGCTGAATACAGGTTTGACATGTGCGACTTTACAAACAAACGTAATACGAACAAAAAGAAAGCAGTTCACTCGTTCATATTATGCTTACTCAATAAATATATACTCTGCCAACAAATTCTACACATTTAAGCCCCCGCAATCCGAATTTCTACCGATTTATAACACGTTTCACTTGAACGCTTTAAATTTTTAAGATACTAAAAAATGTGTGTGGTTTTATATATGTGGTTTTTGAAGATAATATCTATACATTTGTAGAGTCGAAACGGTAATAATATGAAATTCCCTCGATAGAAAAAAATTGAAAGTATTCTCCGAAAATTATTAAAAACGCGTTTTGTTCCGTTATTTAATATGTTAAAGGCATGAAAAAATTCACAGTGCAACTAAATCATTTATCGAGAGATTTTTGGTATATTTCAAACGAGTCGCGTTTTATTAAATATTTTTTATCGTTTTTTTTATATTAGGACGCTCCCTCGAACATTCGTATTTACATATCTTTTTTTACCTTTCAAACCATCTTTGAACACTAACTACGGGGCCTTAATTTTGCGTTATAGGCGTTCAAAAACAAGAATAATATCTATTTATTTTGAATATCACGCCCAGCACATCTAAATTAAAAAATCAAAGAACATCTAAATTAGCATAACATCAAAAAAAACTATACAAAGCAACATAGAAAAAGTAGATTGGGAATAGTACAACAAATTAATTAAATAAGTCGAAGTTGAGCTTTACTAAGGCAGTTTGTTTGATTAGATTAGTTGTTGTGCTTGCGATTTAAATTCTACTTACTTGTTTATATTTAAAGATTGATGCGTTAAACATGTTAACAATATCCTCATAATCACTACCCAAAATCTGTTTGGGGAGAACGGGAGTATACAATTGTGATTCCGTGTTAGAGTTATCGCACGGTAGATATTGTTTCGATGTTGGTTTGCGAGGTATATGAAAATAAATCAAGTATTTAGGTCTGTCAATTATTGAATTAAAGTATGTATGAAGGACCTTTGACTTCCTAATCTGACAGGTGAAAATGACTCAATTTGAGCCCTGCCCATACACGAATTGCAGTCAAAAGGGCAAACGAAACAGTTGTGACTGTAATAATATATTTCAGGCCTTTGCATTAATATTCAACAATTGCTTGACATTTCCCTACACTCGTCCACTCGATATAGGATATAGGTAATGCGTCGGTTCTATATTATTGTTAGGTATTGCACTAAACATTCCAATTTATTTGAATTGATCGGGTCATCGCGAACAATGTGATTCTATTAATACAAAATGTATCATGATTTCATCTCGTATGTTCTAGTCAATACGCGGGCCAAAGCAGCTGCGAATTGGTCATTTCTATGACGTGAACCTTTGTGGAAGTATAATAGATACGTCTGTCGTGTAAGTCTTGTTACACCCTGTTAGAGTAGCCGGATATTCGTCATATTTTTATGACGTAAGCCTTTGTACAGATACAAGACACGTCTTTCGGGTAGGTACGTCATGTTACACCCTGTATAGTGTATAGGTATAGTACGAGTGTTATTTATTTGACGGACATGAAGTCGGAAAAGAATTAAAATAAAAAGAATTTGACATTCTCAGACTATAAAAATATTACCATTTGTTATTTCGGCTACTGGCATTATACCTAGCTCTTTCATTCAAAATTTAGGCGTCTTAGAGTCAAAGAATTTATATATAAAAATGCAAAAACCAAGGATCAAAAATGTATGATAACGAAAGAATTTTTAAATAAATATTGAAGACAATATTAGTGATTTCTAAACGAAAATCTGAAACAGAAAAATCAGAAAAGGAAACGGTCACATCTGGGACTCGAACCCAGGACCCTTGTCTTTCCGGGACAGTGCTCTACCAACTGAGCTAATGGGACCCTATTCTCCTCGGTCACTTTTAACTGTATCATACTTCGAATAAGAACTACTAATATTGTCTTCATTTTTTTTTTTTTTTAATAAAGTTACTTTTTTTTACTCAATAAAGTTATTCCGAAAAAATAAAGACTTTTTAAATATTTATATTAAGGGATCAGTAGGATTTATAGGTCCAGTTAAAAGTTCTACCGAGCCGAACCCTCTGATATGAAAATATCTGGAGTCGGTGAATTATTTTCACATTTGATCTCTGGTGAGTTGACGTGCTGTTCTTGTATTATTTTGTATTTATTATGCTTACATAATGCACTTACATAATATGGATTGACTAGATGATCATTTGTGGAAAAGTGCGTGAAAGGGTTTAGTTTTTCCTGTGGGGAAGATTTAACCCGGACATAAAGTACAGTTTGTTTTGCGTTGATCCCCTTAAAACGTATATATTTAACACATATATTTTAAACCAGGATCTGAAATATTATTTAAGGTCATTCGGTTAGTTCTTCAACATACAGACACACTAACTTGCCGAATAAATAGAGCGGGTTCAGTAATGTTATTTAAAATCGCAAATAATTTAGTTGATTATTCTGGTCTTCTTCAACGCTTATCATTCCATGATTCAAATCGCAATCGGTAAGACAATCGCTTACCTCTAATCTCCTTCTTTGCAAGACCATCTCTAAACATAATTCCTTTATCTGCCGATCATTTTACTTAAATTACTATGACATTGACATCTTTAACTCCACTCTGCGGGACTTACGACGAAAATTAATTACACAATCGCGCTAGAACTAGACCACTCAATCTACCTTCCGATTTACTCCCGTTCTTCGTCTCATTATCCTAAAACCTATAGCCTCTCCCCCTCTTAACCCCCCCAACATAATTTGTAATAAAATAAAATCATTTATATAGTCACACTTATATAACCACTCGAGTGCTCGCGTTGACAACTTTACTGGAATATGAGTTGAGTGATTGGCGTTGGAGTTGGAAAATTCTCGCCTTCATTTAAAAAAAATCATACCTCTGAATTTTAATACGGAGATAAATAAACTGATTATAATGATATACAGCCAATGAATTAACATATATTTTTAACTTGTACACAGATTATAAAAAAATATAAATGCGCGAATTCCGCGAGTCAAAAATGGCATATTATAGCGTGCGATCACTCGAGACATTTTGCAAACTCAGCATAGTATGCCGAAAATCACTCGAGTGGATAATTTAATATCAGCAGACGGTTCATAATTGACATGATTCTATTCTTATTATTATATGTAAGTTAGTTTACGATGTCCTGTGAACTTTCCGAAAGAAAAAATAATAAGTAACACAAACTGATATGTTTATAATAGTTTTAAAAATATTTAAGAAAACACGACTTATTTGAAATGGAGTAAAAATCTCTCAACGTAGCATTTAAAGAAACATACCTATGTTAGGATGATGCGTTTTTTTATAATTTTGGGAATATACTTTGCGATTTTTTCCTATCGAGGAAATTTCAAATACAAAATTTTCAACTCGGCTAATGAATAGAGATTATCTTCAAAATAACATATATTTAAGGATAATGGGTAATTTCTTCGATATCAATTGTCCTAAGGACATATTTTTCGAATGGCAGTTCTTCGAAATACACATTTTTCGAAGTCTCAATACTTATTAGAATAGCAATTATTCGAATTCTTGATATTTTGTATGTAAAAGCTCTTTAAAAAAACACTAGATTTCAACTTAAATATTCAGTGGAGACAACTATTTAAGTCGGGATTTGAGTAAACATGCACAAAACAGGTTTTTAGGGTGTTAGTTTAGGTTATTAAAAATTCTAAGAATTGAGATATACGAAGAATTGCGTGGTCGAAGAAAACGTATGTAAGAGCTTAAAAACTTGTAGTGTTCAAGAGAAGTATGTATGTTACATGTCGGTAGACATTTGGAAAGCGGGGTTTTAATGGTCGCTATTAGTTCTGTAGTTCTATTGCCAATATAATTAATATCTTTCCGTTCTAATTGTTTCTCTTTTCGTATTTTACTTGTAATGTTCTACAAAGCCTCGACACAAATAACCCCAATACACTCCTCAATTCAACTCTACCATTAATTCACATTCAACAAATAAATTCATTTCTTGTCCGAGGTTTCTAGTTTCTAAGACCATTTTACATTGTCCGCTTCGTGAAGGGTGTTCAAATATGTAGGTCCCAGAATTTACATAACGTATAATATTTCAATTTCTTACAGGAAAATCTGGAAAACATTTTTATTCCAGAATCGGAATTGGCCTTTTCACGCTAGGAGAATAGAAAGGACTCCCACGTCTCTTTCCATCCAATGACAACTACCACTGTCAACTTTATATATCACCGTTTTGGCATAAAATCACTAAGGCGAAGCTTAATGCCAAATCACTAATTTGATTAATCTTTGTAACGAATTGGTGTACATTATGAATACCAAAAAATATGCTTTAGATAAATTGAAGATTTTTCTATCGTTTCGCTTGAGTTGAGACAAATAAAAATAGGTACTCAATAAAAAATATAAATGTAAACTACTAAAAAAAATATTTTTTCAATAGAAATTATGAACGCATAAATGAAACAACTTTTTAAAAATATAGTATTATAGCTAAGATTATCTGTGACAGTTTTTTGCTTTCTTACAAAATAAATAAAAAACAGTTTTTTTGCTTTGAATATAACGTTTCTAGACTCCGTTTGTCAAGCAATTTTAATGCCTATTATCTACAATATAAGGTATGCCAAGAATATACACAATTTTGGCTTGTAGCTTCCACTTAACAATGGCGAATATTGGCAACACTTGCCATGTAGCTGACAACAATGCCACCTGTAAAAAGGCCCAGACACTGACGGCCATAACAGCCAAGAAAATTAGAGTTTGTGCAAGTAAGATTTTCTAGTTTAAGCGTGCAGGGCCCTTTACTTGATGTAAATGAGAATCCACTCATGTGCAACCCCATTTAAATCTCGTGAAACCTCAAATTTTATTCTCGCTGACGGACCCCTGCGGGTTCACATAGACCACCTTGAAAATCTGTGATCTAAAGTAATATTTCTTATATTTTAAAAATATGTAGGTATTACTGAAAGGGTTTACAAAACCCACTAGTAAATACCTACAATAGGTACGTTATGTAATTCGATTTCTTACATAACGTATGTATGGGTCTTTGGTCATCTGCGGCCTGTGGCTAGTGGCTATTTCAACGACTTTGGGCCCACCGAACCGGTTGGGAAACGGGTAGGTTCGGGCGGACCGGTCGTAAAACCGTCTTGCCGGCTGGAACGGTGCGATTACGTCACAAATTTAAGGTGGCGAAGAGAGATTTCTGGAGACTGCATCTGGTGGAAAATTCACTTATTATTATAATAATATCTAGAAGCAATACAGTATCAAAAGACGTAAGCGTATCTGCTACAGAAATTGTATAATAAAATCCCCCAGAATTAAACATTCAGACGACACAATACCCAAAAATTAAGTCGGAATCTTAACGACATAAGTGATGAAGTCGTGTAAAAACTATATTCGGCGCGCGGCCAGGCGTAATGGACGGACCTACGGTCGAATTTGCCTTAGCAGGCCTAAAAAATTGATCTGATGAATGTATTACTAAAATCTCAGATGTTTCTAGAGGGATTACTCGGGAAGTTACTAATTCATCATCAATAAAATAAAATATGATGCTTACCGCTTATTTTATACTTTAAAAAAGTTTTACGAAAATCGTTTTAGTCGATGTTTCCGTAGGGTTTATTTTAATTCTTTCTGATGAAATCTCCGATATACCAAGACGAATACCTCGGGAAGTTAATAATTCATCGTCTGGAAAATTAAAATCTGGTGCTTTCCGTTAATTTTATAGTTGAAAAACGTTTTATAAAATTTTCAGACCGTTTTTTACACAAAATATTTTAATGGTGAGGTACTGTTTTTATTAATCTTAAATATAAATAACTTACATCCGTAGGGATCGGTCTAAAAGAATAAATGTATTATACAGGGTTTTCCAATAAGAGGTGTTATTTTGAATAGCCCGCTATTTCGGTAGATGTTACTTTTGAAGCTGTCATTTTTTGACATTTGACGAGTAGAAACTACGCCATTAATAAAAATGGAACGATACACGCTTCAACAACGCATTGAATTTATTAAAATTCACTTGAGTGAATCAAATGCAAATCATCTTGAGTGATGAGGAACATTTCCACATCGGTGGCTTCGTCAACAAGCAAAATTGTCGCATCTGGGGCTCGGAAAACCCAAGAGTTATTGTTAAAAAGCCTCTCTATCCTCAACGTGTGACTGTTTGGTGCGGTTTATGGTCCGGCGGAGTCATTGGACCTTACATTTTCGAAAATGAGGCTGGAGCAACAGTTACGGTGAATGGATTGCGCTATCGAGAGATGATTAATGATTTTTTATGGCCGGAATTGGATGGTATTGATATGGACAACGTTTACTTTCAACAAGACGGCGCTATGTGCCACACAAGCAACGAAACCATTGATCTTTTACGATTGAATATCGAAATAACACCTTTATTGGAAAAACCTGTACGAATTCGTCGGAATTGATGAAAATGTGAGCCTCATACAAACCCCTTTTATTATATTCGTGTGTCGCCTTAAAACATGCAAAATGTCATACATCGAATCAATACTAACTAAATGGCGGAGAAGCTTGGATATAGGGGAGTGTGAAAAACGTTTAATTAATATCACTTAAAATCACAAATACATATTACTGACACACCTAGTAAAAACCTAGTAAATAGTTTTAATAAAAACAATAAATAACATGAGTAAGATTAAGAAAGGGACGCTTAGATGGTTTGGGCGTATAGAGCGAATGAGCGAAGAAAATAGTGTAAGGAGAATATATGATGCGAATGGTAGCAGAAGTCGGGGACGCCCGAGGAAGACATGGTAAGATAAATTGAATCAGATACTCGAGTCAGAATAATAGAAAAGTATGTATGAGACGATGTATGAATGTGAACGAGGCAAGGAGTGTGTGCCAAGACTGAGTTGTTTGGGGTCCGTCCTCTCTGCCTACCCCTGTGAGGAAACGGCGTGATGGTTTGTGATGTTTATGATCAGTTATAAATAACTTTTGGCATTTTCACGAGGATTTGATTCTTTAGAACAGGCAATCTGCCTAGCTAGGAACTAATATCGACCTGACAAGACATAATAATGTATACAATTTGTTTGATTCTAAACTATATTGAAAAATTGTTGCTTTAGATTGACAAATAAAAAGATGAATAAATAACTACTTCTGTAGTATATGGCTCACATCCATCAGGGCTGGACTAGAAACTGTAACATATGATATTGCATGAATTATGTATTTCATCAAAACCTTACTCAGAAATCATAACATTACTGATGTATTTCATCAAAACCTTACTCAGAAATCATAACATTACTGATGTATTTCATCAAAACCTTACTCAGAAATCATAACATTACTGATGTATTTCATCAAAACCTTACTCAGAAATCATAACATTACTGATGTATTTCATCAAAACCTTACTCAGAAATCATAACATTACTGATGTATTTCATCAAAACCTTACTCAGAAATCATAACATTACTGATGTATTTCATCAAAACCTTACTCAGAAATCATAACATTACTGATGTATTTCATCAATCTTACTCAGAAATCATAACATTACTGATGTATATTAATATACCATTCGCTTCGTTCATTGCTACTGTTTTTTCAGTTCGTATTATATGCTTTGTAATGTGTTCTTATCGGATAATAGTCTGTAAACAAATGTAATAAATAAATCTTTGCGGAAAAGCGAAACTGTTGTAACCGCCACTAGCTACAAGGTACCACTTTTTATCACTGATATTAATTATATTACAACGTAGTAGAGACCACCACAATAATAAACGTGTTGTTCAATAATAGTACACTTAGAAGGGTATTGAATTCACGACAGAATGACGATGAAATTAAACAGAACACAGGAACAGTAACCACATAGACAGCTCCATGGACCAAATATGCAGACTGGATCGAAAAATAAAGCTAGGCACACACGGCAGAACCCCGAACCACGGTGTAAATTAGGGGGCCACCTACGATCGAACCGAGAAGCCGAGCCAGTTTGATCTATGTCCAGTCATGCCGTGCCGCAAAAATTAAAATCGGTAGGTTGTCAAATATTTATAGGAAAATTGAAATTTTACACGGACTAAACTATTTATTTATATTAATATAGCGTATGTAAGGGCGCAAACAAATAATTCATCTTAATATTTTAAAGTGAATTTTCATTAAATAATTCAATTAACGTTATCTACGAACGCGTAGATTATAACGTAGGTACGTTACGTTTACCTTTAAAATTAAGTATTAAGAAATAATTTAGGTAAATGAAATAGGTATATACAGTTTTTTTTATAAATTTAATTTAGATTAAATTTGATAATATTATTATTAAGTTCTGCAAGTGTTTTAGTTTTTTATTATTGTGACAGCTGTTTCGGCTTACAAGGCCATTTTCAAACTGTGGTTAGTCCACATTGAGACGACGTATTTATGCTATTTCAAATGTAAATTTTGAAGGTGATTTATTACTGGTTACACCGATGACAATATGATCTATTGTTGGTTAAACCAATCTATGTTTTCCCCTCATATTGTCATATTGTCATATTGTCATCGGTGTAACCAGTAATAAATCACCTTCAAAATTTACATTTGAAATAGCATAAATACGTCGTCTCAATGTGGACTAACCACAGTTTGAAAATGGCCTTGTAAGCCGAAACAGCTGTCACAATAATAAAAAACTAAAACACTTGCAGAACTTAATAATAATATTATCAAATTTAATCTAAATTAAATTTATAAAAAAAATTAAATGGAGTTCTACGAATTAAACACAAAAACAATAAATAGGTATATACAGGGTTTTCCAATAAGAGGTGTTATTTTGATATTCAATCTTAAAGATCAATGGTTTCTTTGCTTGTGTGGCACGTAGCGCCGTCTTGTTGAAAGTAAACGTTGTCCAGATCAATACCATCCAATTCCGGTCATAAAAAATCATTAATCATCTCTCGATAGCGCAATCCATTCACCGTAACTGTTGCTCCAGCCTCATTTTCGAAAAAGTAAGGTCCAATGACTCCGCCTGACCATAAACCGCACCAAACAGTCACACGTTGAGGATAGAGAGGCTTTTCAACAATAACTCTTGGGTTTTCCGAGCCCCATATGCGACAATTTTGCTTGTTGACGAAGCCACCGAGGTGGAAATGGGCCTCATCACTCAAGATGATTTGCATTTGATTCACTCGAGTGAATTTAAATAATTTCAGATTTGACAGCTTCAAAAGTAACATCTACCAAAATAGCGGGCTATTCAAAATAACACCTCTTATTGGAAAATCCTGTATTTTTCTATAACATCCAGAACAAAATCACATCCGCTTGAAGACGCCATACCACAGCGAAATCTTTCCGCCATACTGCCGACTCGATGTCTGAATTCATACCAATTCATATTGAATTTTACAAATGCACAATATATATTTCCTGTAATAAATAAATATATATTTTTTTTAAATACTGAGCGGATTTCGGCTCCGAGATTTCACACACACGACAGAGCCGGCAAGCAATTGGCTCGGAATTTGCCACGTACGGTCGAGCAACGGTCTTTTGGCTCGGCTCGGTGGATTTTGAAATCGCCGAATATCAAGCGGAGGCAATCGAGTAAAGCTAAGCCACCTGAATTTCCCAACACACGAAAAGTTTTGGCTCGGCGCGGGGCCATTTGGTTCGCAGGCTCTGCCATGTGTCTCCAGCTTAATAGTGGTTACAGCATTCGTTGCGTAATGTATTCCTTGTCAAACAGCCGACGTTCCAGAATCCAGATCACAATATGTTTTTGGAACCTACGGCATGTGAATTTTTAATTGATTTGCGCTGTCGGCAATCGAAAACGGGCTGCGCTTCTCGTTAAAATTGTAAATTCATATAATACGTACAAAGTGAACGCCGGTTTATGGAATCAGCCGCTTAAATCAGCATTTTTTTAAATTCTGAAAATAAGAGTAGTGCGTGGACTGCAGATGGCCAACGAATAAACAACAGTTTACGTAGAATAAATTAATCGCACTTTTAATAATAATAATATATCTGTATTGTAAGAAATTTGCAAACTATTCTAAAAATACACGTTGAATGTGCACAGTTTACATTTTTCAAGTAAATAAAATTAACAATAGAAAATAATAATATGTAAACAGTAGGTAACGAATAGAAATGTATGGATATAATTTGAGGTTTCCCATAACCCGTTAACTACTTATGCACCTACTTATCTTATGAGTTCAGAGGATATCTTGGTTTTGATATATTTTTTATTTTATTTTTTTAGTGTGAGTTCTGTTAAATCCCTAAAAAGAAAAAAAATGAAAATATTTTAGCAGGCTTGAATAATTTTTATAAAGCATTCCAATATCTAAAACAAACAATGTATCGATACTAGTTTCATTTTCAAAGCACGTTCTAATTGTTTAAATAATGTTTAGAAATCGGTGGATCTTTTGCACTGTAATTAGGTATGTAGAACTTTTTTTCAAAGGTTCTTTTTCGTTTTATTGGATATTAGAGTCGCCGCTTTATGTGCTCAAAATGCAACATATTAACCGGTGGCTACTGGCTACTTCTATATCACAAAAACGCGGCCTAGTTAAAAGTTATGTTACAAATTATCGCAGAGGCCTTTGAACGTGGTATTTTAATGCGTTGTGAGTCTCTGGTATTGAAAAATGTTTACGTAAAAAATAGTATAGCACAGTTCCGGGCTATCGGTGGTGACAGAACATAAATATTATTTAAAATTTTAATGTTGAACATTATAAAAGATTTTACAAACCCCAAACGAGCCCAGAAAGTACTTATTTTCGTACAGTATTATACTACCCTGATGAAACTACGGTTGTAGCGAAACCCGGTCGGCATTAAGTATAAAAAAGTGATGTGTACTAAGTATTTGTTTTATTTTAATTTATAATGTCACATCGCAAAGTATCTGCTTCACATAAACAAATATATTTTTACGACTTGATTACAAAACATCGACTTTTCTCTACTTTCTATAAATATAATATGAATGCATTATATACATATAATACATGTTTTTATATATATATATAAACCTTCCGGAAGAACTTCTCTAAATGATAGTGAAAACCCTATCAAAATCCGTTACGTGGTTTAGAAGAACTAAGCGCACAAACAGACAGACGCGGATAGCGACTTTATTTTATACTATTTAGAGGTAATTAGATAATAAAGAGATTATAATGTCACATAACGAAGTATCACCTTCATATGAACAAATATAACTTCTTAAAATATTTTTCAATGAAATAACAATTAAATTAATAATAAATAATTTTTCATTTTTAAAAAAATTTCACTAATTTTTACCCTTTCGAGTGAAACATTTATGCAACAGAAAATAATGATGTATTTTTCGGTAACCAAATAAATCATCACAATGATAATTCATCACATCTTTAAAAAGTTATATAAAGTCGTGGAAAGGTTAGGTTAGGTTAAAAAAAAAAATTTCATCGTTTCTAATGACTTTATATCACTTTTTAAAATGTGTTGAATTGTCACTGTGTTGAGTTATCATGGAACCGTATTTTTGATACCATCCTGTCGGAGGTTGGATTTAATCGTAGTTATCATAATGCTACGTATACATACGCGAGCTGAACTGCCGAACTGAACCTCCACTGTGGGAAAGGAACAAAGCAACCGCAAATGGCGCGAAACGCCGCTTGAAGTTGTTTCGTTCCTTTCCCGTAATTCGTGGCTCGGTTCGCGTTTCAGTTCGCAAATGTATACGCACCATAAGAAATGTACTTTTTAAATATATTTTGTGCAAAATTGTCGATATAGTTGTTATCAAACGAAATGTGCCCGCTTTACGGAAGTTCGGGTTTGTGAGAATGTTGAAGAGAATTCCAGGCTACAAAATAACTTTATTAACCTGCAAAGTCATCCCAACGTTATTTCGCTGGTATTTTGTGAGTGCATTGATACTAATTAGAATAGATGGTCCCTACGATAGTAAGCAAAGGTACGGATTTTCATCCACCGATGTATTATTTGTTAATTTTCGGGAAATCGAGAGTTTACATTTATTTCAGTTTGTACATAAGTACAGGGTTTTCCAATAAGAGGTGTTATTTTGAATAGCCCGCTATTTCGGTAGATGTTACTTTTGAATCTGTCATTTTTTTGACATTTTACAAGTAGAAACTACGCCATTAATAAAAATGGAACGATACACGCTTCAACAACGCATTCTCCTACCAACCCATACAAATACTGACTTACAGATTTCTGCTTTATAAATTGTTTAGATTACATAACACAAATTCAATTTTAGATTACTTCCCAATAAAAGTTTCCACTCGGGTCAAATGCTAAGTGGTAACACTGTTTTACGTGACAGTACAGTTGCAATAATAGTATTACAGCTCACACAAGTAGTATCTGATTGCTGGTCATTGCTGTCACGGAGTGGCCGGACTTGCGCTGAATGACAAAGACCCACGGGACTTCATTAGCGATGGTACTGTTTTACTGTTTGTGTGTGTGGGTATCATACCCGGCCTCGCACGACAAAAAACATTGTCCAAAATATTATTTTATATCGTATGTTCATATTGTTCCGACGCACAGTGGAGCCAAATTCAGATAATCAAAATAGCAATGACACAACAGACTGTGGACATGTTGTTGATATCTCAAAAATGGCAAGCGAAAGATACGGTAATTTTGGTATATGATTATTTCGAAATAGTAAAAGCCAAGGAATAACGTTTCGTTCTAAAATAGATGCAAAAAAAATAATTCACTTATAATTATTAACTTATGATTCATATTAATTTATATTAATAATTCACTTATAATTATTAACTTATGTAATATTTCGATCGTTTCCCGAAGATTTTAAGCGCCATTAAAGAAATTGAGTGCAGCGTTTAAACACGAAAACGCAGCCAGGTCCTCTATATTTCGTTCATACATATCATCCACGTACATCCAAATTAATAACGAACCAATCAGGGAAAGGGGAACCAACCAAGTTGCGAGGAGCGCGGGAGGTGGCGTGACCGTACCACTTTCGGTGATTCGTCAATAAATAAATAATGAATCTGATATTATCCAGGCAACTCGCACTGTAAAATCACTATTTGGTCGACGAACATAAAATCTGCTTACGAATTAATAGTCCTTTTTACAATGGCGCACAAATTGCTGGATGCATACAAAACGCGGCAAATCGGGTAAAAACACAAAATAATATTTATTACGAAAAAAGATTAGTTAGTTTGGACTTGATTTTCGAGCGAGTGACAGGGTAGTTGTTTCATGCTGGGGCCCTGCCGAGCGGAGTCGTCCCAGTCTGTACAAGTTTTTGTTTTTTACAAAAACAAACTTACAAACTCACAAACTATGCATTCAAAAGTTCAGAAGGCCCGTGACGTGAATGTAATTCATGATTGGAAGGAAGCACCCGTCACGTGGCTGGCCGTCCCGGAAAGGGAAGCGTATGTGACTATATATTAATAGGTATACGATGCGTACATGGTGTCCGGAAACTAATGGTAGAAACAAATTACAACACATTTGGAGGTGTAACTTTGATATTAACCCTTTGTTAAAAATGTACGAACCATTAGCAAAGTTCACCACCAGTTACTTTACAGGCTCCCGCCTAGCACCTAGCGGTCAGAGGTAAAACTAGGGCTAACAGATAAAACAGATGTTTTGCCTTATCAATTGGCTTTCTTTGACAGTGTTTGTTTACAATTAGCTTGTCAATGTGTTTTACTTGGTTAGATTATAAAAAGCCTCGCCGACTGGATTCCTTCTTCTTCTCTACTATAAAATAGTAACAAGCAGTCATTATGGTCTACAGACCATTAGTAAAAGTGTTTTGTCCGGGTCGGGAATAATTTAACTCTTTGTAACATTAAATAAAGTGAAATGCAGTTTTGTGCAGTAAAAACAAAAAAAAACCACGCGTCTGTTATTGAAGACTTCATCAAGCCCAAACAAATCTTAACACCCTTTAAAGGGAAAATTATTTTTTTGAATATTCATATATAGTGTCATCTGTTCCCAATAACCGCCAGGAAAATTATTTGTGGTGTCACAATTGTGCCAAGAAAAAAAATTACGAAATCGAAGGAAATAACAACTTTAATACTTTTTTTTTCAACTTGATTTTTCACATATTTTAAGTGTTTGATAATGCCTTCAGAGGGCGAAACAGCTGTCACGCGTAATAATAATTACACAGCAGAACTTGTTTAAAAATAAACTGTTTTTATAAACCCAATAACAATATTATTGAATATATAAAAAAAAAATAATAAAAATAAAAAAAAAATAAATAAAAAGTTCAATTAAATAAACAGTACTATTTATTTGGATTCTCTATGTGATATTGGAGAATCTAGTTTCCCGCTTGTACCACTAGTTTCCGGACGCCATGTATTTTATTATATATACAGATATGCTGTAAGACCTTCCGTACGCTATGCCAACTTTACAACTCCTGCCTTCCGGCTTGTCGAAAGAGGATACAGTTATTATTTATACGTACGGTTAACGTCAGATTAGCGGGTTCAAAAGCGCGCCGTGATTTTTTCACAATTTGTATATTTTACGAAGTACGAGCTCGCTGACTTGGCTGATATATTGAAAAAACAAAGAAGTGCCGAGGCCCCTTTTAATGAAGGCGGTAATGGATGTTTGTGATTGGATGTTTAAATCTTAATTTTGTATGTGAAATGTTTTCTGTTTCCCTCATGTTTGTCTCGTATGTTAAGATTATTCATTTATTATTTAATTTACTGGACAATTTTATAGCGCCGCTTTTGTGAGATATCACCTCAAGGGCGCTTTACAGTTGATGCAGGTATTACAAAAAATATAAATATTACAAAAATAAAGTTAAGTTAAGTTAAGTAAAATGAAGAACAGGAACAGGTGACACGAAGATAGAAGATGGAGATTCTGCAGCAAGAATCCTAGGTGGTGAAGAAACCGGACCAGCTGCTGCAGCGAGAGAGTCCACCGCGTCCACCAACAGCGCAGCACGAGGTTCATATTTTCATTACACTGCACTGGTGTCTTTGTCCAAAGCTGACGGGGGAGTTTTTGTGTTTTGTGAGTACGCTTGTCTATAACTAGTCTGCTTATGTAAGTAATAAGAATTGTAAGTAATCTGGGACCTATATAGTTTAAAGGGGGATTTGGATATAAATATCAAAATCACCAGATGAATCAAGCTGTTGAAAGTAAATTAAATACTTTAGGCCGATCTACTCCGTGGATTTGTAGCATCGCATTGGGAAATACCTACATAATAATATGTAGATTTTTATCACCACTTCGGATCCGATTGTGTAGGGTTTATAGCGAATTATATTACTCGTGCGAGTGACAGAAGCCCTACGTACCGCAGTGATCCGCACTAGACGACATGGAAAATTCACAAGGGCCGACAAAGAAACGAACACACACACACAGAAGGAGTGAGAAGAATATGTCACAACACACGAAGCAACGCGCGACAGGATCCTTGCGCAAGATCAAAGACTACGTATTTACGGCTTGTACACGAACATGTGCCTGCAAAGACCCACGGAGACATAATGACCTACAATTCGACAATGAGGGAGTATTGCATTGAGATGAAGCATTGATATTCAGAGCGAGGGCCACGGCGGGGAATGCGTGACCAAGGCGCTGCACGGGCACATTGCTCACGGTGCTCGCTGCACGCTGGTCGATGGCTGTAGTGAAAAGAGATTGAAACTGATGTTGTGAAATGATCAATACGATAGTCATTTGATGTCTTGCAGGCTTCCGTATAGAATATTTCCAAATACTGACGTAATTGATTACGTTTCAGTGCTGAACAGCTAATAGTGTATTGCCGTCAATATGGTATGATCGTGCGGAGGATGTTCGTAACGTCACACCGGCCAACGTTTGTAGGGTCCCGGTGTCAGCATTTCCACGTCATAATCAATGTCGACCGTTTACCGTAATTTGCGGTTTTAGATAGCTTTTAAAATCAATATTAATAAATAAAAATAAACTTTAAATCTTACACACGTTTTTAACGGTGTCTCTAGTTTGTGAAAATACACCAATTCATGAAAGAATGTACCTACAACAGATACGGTTATAAGGCATTAAACAGGTGTGAATTTCACGCACCAATATTAATTACATTGTCCGAATTAAACAAGGACGAAATTACGCATGGAGAGAATTACACCTGCTAGTATAACATAAATCAAAAAAACCTAACATGACTTTTATTTTTCTTTTCCAATATGAAATTAATTTAAAATATAAGCACACACTTTAAAATATCGACCCATCCTCTTGCACCGCAGCGGGAGTATGTCCGTTACTCCTGGACACACTGACCCACAGATTTATTACTCATACCTTTTTCCTTTACAGAACCTCCTCTCCTTCCTTTCCTTAAAAGACATTCTACACAGCTTCCCCAAAGATGACACGGCCTCTAGGGAAATCATTTTCATCGAGGCCTCCGAGTGGAGGTAATGTAAAAAATTCAAATCACTCAAATTTAAACCTATTATATAATAATAATAATAATAATGGTCAATTTTTATAGCGCCGCTTTTGTGAGATATCACCTCAGGGACAGATTGAGCCACAGCAATGCGTTGCGGGGTACAGCTAGTAAATAATAAAAATGTGATCATGTACGTATGTAATCGATAATAAATAAATTAGACATTTGTAAATTTGGATATACAAATGGCTAAAATAAAAAAAAAATAAAAAATGGTGGTCCAACACTACACGATACTAAAAGCATATACCACTATGATGACGATTTACATGACAATAATTAAGAAATATTAAAATATTTTCATATTTGTAAATTTAAAACTTTTATTTTTATTTTTTTAGTTTTAGTTTATAAAACATAATTTAAGAATATTGCTTAAAAAATTGAATAAATATAATAAATACACTTTTCTTTGGTTTAGTTCACACGATGTTAAAAAATATAAGAAGCCGAATAGATAAATACTATAATTGTTTTGATTCACATATTATTAAAATAATATATTCTTTAATCAACGAACAGACAATGTATTAAATGAAACATTTATATTATTTTTCTAGTAGATTTTTGTAAATATTGTTAAGTTAATATTTCTTAGGTTGTAAATGTTTCCCCTTAACGTCAAAAATTATTCAATTAACGACCCCCAACCTGGCGCAGCATCCCCTGTGATTATTATAATACAGATTTTTGACGTTTGTAAATTCCAGGAGGTGTGGGATTTGGGAAATCACTTTTATGGTTAAGGATAAACGTAATAATCCACACATTCAATATAGATGGCGTTAATTTAATTATTTTATGAAAATACACCTTTTGCAAGTTATGTTTTAAAATATTAAGTTTTCGCTTGTACATACGTAATATGAATAAATAGTTTAGTCCATATAAAAATAAATTCTTTCAAGAAAGGCATACAAATACAATATTGGATTTAATCACCGATACAATATTGTATTTGTATGCCTTTCTTAAAAGAATTGAGTTTTTATATGGAAAAAACAATTTATTCAATGTATGGACGCAAACCAACAATTCGTCTTAATATTTTAAAGCACAACATACAAAATGTGTATTTAGATAAATTAACGCCATATATGAACGCGTAGATTATAACGTACGTTCGTTTACCCTTTTCTCTTTTCATTATCGAAATCAAAATAAAGGACTTAATGATAGAAGGAAAAATAATCAGTCATTATGATAACCTTAACGATTCTTATGACCTTAGGTTATGAAATACCGGAATCGTAACCGTTACATCATTAAAAGAAAAATGCTAACATATTGATATGCAAGGCACGTTGTGTTTTGAAGACTTGAAAGGGTATCAAGTACCTACAGTCCGTTAAGAAAGTCTAGAAATTTAATAAAATCGAAATATAAAATTTCGTCACTGCGGCAACATCGATTTTAGAATAAATTTGAATAATATTAATATTTGAGGTTATGGTCGACTCCGGAATAGGACAGTTTGGACGGGATGTTTCAGAGAATATGAACGATTCTTCAAATTTCAAAGTTAATTTTCAAGTTCTGTGACAGATTTTTTCAAGTTCTGTTATTATTTCAGTTCTGTCAAGCAAATGATATAGTAACAGAACTTGAATAAGACTTTCACAGAACCCGAAAATGAACTTTGAAATTTGATGAATTGTTGAAATTCTCCGAAACAACCCGTTCTTAGACCTTTACAGGAAAAATGACATACTTTAATCATTGTTTTAATGTTTTTATTTTGTTGCTAAAAGTGTATGTTTGACCATTATTTTGATTTGACATCTAACAAATGGCTTCTTTGATAATGTACCGTGGGGTTACTGCCAAAAGTTGGAAACTAACAAAAACGTGTGCCGGAGTAAACTCAATTTTAAAGTTTAACTAGCTGACGTGTACCCGTCGTTGCTGGGGGGTTATCTTTAGGACATAGACATATACCTATGTATATGTCTATGTCCTAAATATACATAGGACATAGACATATACCATAGAAAAGTTGTCTAAAGACATATACTACCGAAAAGTCTGCTATGGTATGTCTTTAGGACATAGACATATACCATGGCAGACTTTTCTGTAGGCCTTTTTAAGATATACAATTCCGTGGTACATTTTTTTAATATATCTCATGAGGTTTAGCCAGCTTTAGCAATGTAGTGCCCGAAAATATATTTTTAAGTCTGTATATATTTTTTATGTGATTATTATCATCGACTTTTTTCTACTTTCTATAAATATAATATGCATGTATCTTACATGTAAACCTTCAGGAAGAAATTCTTTAAATGTTAGTGAAAACCCTATCAAAATCCGTTGCTTAGTTTAGAAGAACTAAGCGCACAAACAGACAGACGCTGATAGCGACTTTATTTTGTACTATTTAGAAAAGTGAAGGATTTGGGAAAAAAACAATCATTAGAATCGTTTTTTAAACGAACATGCTTATTTTGAAAATATTGAAAAGATAACAGAATGGCGTAGTGATGAAATTGGTGTTAATAATATCAATAGCCTAGTGCACAGATGTGTTAAGTGCAATTTGAAAATTCAATTCATAAGAACTAGGTTAATTACAAGCTACTAAAATAATGTGTATATCCGCTTTTCATCCATTCTAGATTATATAAGTACGGTAAATTTCCCAGGAAACATCTATTTACAGAGTTATCTTAAAAAACGTAATTGTTTTTTCTCAAAACTGCACTTAACATATGTGTGCGCTACGCCAATATTTATGTCGACAATTGCACTTCAGTTTTATTTCCAGACAAGCTGTGTAAATTACATATTAAGGCGATGCACTACGTAGTGTAATATTTTAAATTGAGCCGCTGTCAATAACACCCCTTACGTAGATGGCGATAAGGTTTAAATTCCCGCTTAACACCATCCGCCTGTTTTGATTTCTGCAAGAAAAGGCCAAAAAGTGCATTTTATTTTATTTTGTGGATGTTCAGGCATAAATATTTAAAAAAATTTCGATAATTTTATAAATAACTTAATTTGCCACATTGTACAATTCAATCATAACCGAAAATGGGTTCGAAAGTAGGAGATTTTGAAATTTAAAGCAGTTTTCATAGGCCTTACCCATTATTTTTTTCTGGGCTTATAAAAAGACTTATCTAAAAAATACTCGATTATTTCAAAGGTCAATATGTATTTTACTCGCAGTATTTAATTAAAGCATCTGAAACATTTCTAGGCGACCAAATTTTCAAACCAAAAACACATGATTTTGCATTACTACGTAGTGCATCGCCTTAATGATATATTGAAATAATTTAAAACGTTTTTCCACTTATTTTATTTTTTGACCGTGACCGGTTTCAGCTTGTTACAGCCATCTTCAGACTGCACGATTATTACTTAAGGCCCCGTAGTAAACGTAAAAAGATTGTTTGAAAGGGAGTTATGTAAATACGAATGTTAGAGGGAGCGCGCTAATATTAAAAAAACGATATTAAGCGAAAATTGTGAAAATATTTAATAAACGACTAGTTTGAAATAAAAATGACTCGACAAATGACTCTTTGCTTAAGTTGCATTTGAAGATACACTGGGATTTTTTGCATACCTATAACATTTACTTATTAAGGCGATGCACTACGTAGGTAGTAATGCAAAATCATGTGTTTTTGGTTTGAAAATTTGATCGCCTAGAAATGTTTGAGATGCTTTAATTAAATACTGCGAGTAGAATACATCCTGGCCTTTGAAATAATAGAGTATTTTTTAGATAAGTCTTTGTATAAGGCCTATGAAAACTGCTTTAAAGTTCAAAATCTCCCACTTACGAACCCATTTTCGGTTATGGTTTTATTGTATAATGTGGCAAATTAAGTTATTTATAAAATGATCGAAAAACATTTAAATATTTGTGCCTGAGCATCCACAAAATAAAATAAATGGCACTTTTTGGCCATGTTTTCTTCTTGCATAAATCAAAACAGGTGGATGGTGTTAAGCGGGAATTTAAGCCTTATCGCCATCTACGTAAGGGGTGTTATTTGATAGCGGCTCGATTCAAAATATTACACGACGTGGTGCATCGTCTTCAGCGATTTTTTTCTAACGAGGGAATTGCACATAATTACCGTTTCGACATTTCACATGTATAGATATTATTTTAAAAAATAACATACATTTTTTTTACCAACTTAAAAATTTAAGGTTTTGGGGGTTAACAGGAATGGAATACAATAATTGTATTACAGTTATATTGATTTTACCATTTTCGTTACTATGTGGCGTTTAACAGCTGCTTTTAATAAACGTACTTTTACAATATTTTCGTCTATTAATTACAAAAAATAATAATTTTATAACTGTCCTGATGATGGTACGGAGGTACCGAAACCGGTAGACAGTAACATTTATCAATAAAGTGACCTAAAACCATGTACTTTCATTTAATTTATTTATGTTGTCAAGTCACAATGTGTTTGCGTCTTTTGAAAAAAATAATAATAATGTTACAAAGTTTTATAAAAAAAGTTACTGCTTTTGAACCTACTCCTAAGAATGGACCTATTTCTAGACATAGATTATAATACATAAACATTAAAATCATGGCTAAATTAAAAAAAAAACTAATAAATTTAAATTCCAAAAATATAAAAATAAAACTTTTCTTTTAATTATTTTGCAAATTTATTTATTTATTTATTGTTGCATACTGAATCGATTGGTACTCGACGAAATGACTGTAATTTTTAACGAGAATATAAGATTAAACAATTGTTTTTATCACAAAGAAAAGTAGGAGTGGGAAAGGAGGTCTTTACCGAATGAATGATCTCGCTTCATTTAGAGTTTCAGATGTTGGTCTTGAATGTTCTGTGAGCACTATAGATTAAAGATGTACATCTAGTAATTTTTCAAAACACGAACGGGTTTTGTATCACAAACATTTATAGTTTCTCAACATGAACGGTTTGTAGATAACTCTCGATAATATACAATATTTATTTAATGCATGATGGGGCTGATAATTTATACTGTTTTCCGATAATTATTCGAGGGGGCGACAAGTATGCAACGATATGAAAGAACAACGAAAAAAACACCAAAACAAAGACAAATGACACTTGCTTTTGGGCTTCTGTTTTTCAAAATCTTCTTGCTTGCTTTTTTCGAAGGTAAGAAAGACCTTTAGGAAATGGTATAAAAACAAGGAAGAGGGCAATTTAGGTAGGAACTGGATTGTTGGAACAACCATAAAAGTGTTTCAATATTAAACAATTATATTTCTTTAGAATATAACGTACAATCATTTTGTTTTAGAGGTTGCCACTAATTTCTGAACACCGTTTGATGTTGATGTGAAAACTATTCACTTGGACCAAACCAAGTATGTTTATAAGGTACATTATTTTTCCTTACGTTATAATAACGATTAACAGTTTTGACAGTTCTAACTTGCGGATGCCTTGGAAAAACAAGGAGCGTCCAACCCTGTTGTTACCCTCGTAAACCACATTCCCCTATCTGACATTTTCTCCATCATCAAAGATAGATCCTGCAATGTTTGGGCAGAGTATTGGCACATTGCTAGTCAATCCAAGGGAGCCTGCTATGCCTCAATACAAAGGACTATCCCATCAAAACCGTGGTTTCAGCAATTCTCCCATTTTTCCAAAAAATTAATTTCTTCACTAATTCGAATGAGAATCGGACATTGTTCCGTTCCTTCCCACCTTTTTAAAATTTACGTCGTTGACTCCCCAGATTGTACATTCTGTGGTCTAAAAGTGGGAACTTTAGATCACATATTTTTTGGTTGTCCCTCTCTAAACAAATATCCTCTCTTCTATCAATGCCTTATCTAAAATTGCCTCCCCCCCATTCAACATCTCATCTCTTCTAAGTGTGAACTGGACTCCAATTTTCATTATAATTTTGAAATATGCCTATTTAAATAAAATTAATATCTAAATTCACCTTTCATTTCTCCATAATTTTAAATGACGGCCAAGAACACCCTTGAATGGTGAAAGCCAGAAATAATGAAAAAAAAAAGAGAATTTGAGTGAATTGTTACAGTAACGCTCGTTGAAATACAGAGATTTAGACACCAGGGGTGTCCTGGCTTGGGTTCAGGTAGTTTTGGTGTGGTCCACCTCGCCCTAGTCAAAGGTGTGAAGGGGGTATTGTGCGAATGCAACCAATAATAATCCAAGCAACCACTGCGCTAGGTGAAAGTGAAGAGGTATCCCTCGCCTCCATTGAGTACGAAAACAGTGTGCATTATGAATACTTGAAGCAGGGGAATGAGTTTGTGTATTTGGGAGAGATGGAAAGGCAGATAGAGATATTGAAAGGAGGGTTAATGCAGGAAACTCCATTACTTGAAGGCTGAACAAGGTTGGTTTCGATAAATAAATAAATCTCCAAAAAACGAACCTATTAGTCCACAATGGAGTTCTGATACCTACCCTGATGTATAGTAGTGAGTGATGGAAATGGCAGAGGAAGGATGAAAGTAGACTGACTGGTGTGTATGTGGTAAAACCTTGTATGACGGTGTGAGAATAATAAGATTAGGAAAGGGACGCTTAGATGGTTTGGGCATATAAAGCGAATGAGCCAAGAAAGGAGTGTAAGGAGAATAAATAACGCGAATGACAAAGGGGAAGAAAAAATCGGGGACGCACGAGGAAAATTTGGCACGATCAAGGGAACCAAATAGTCGGGCCATGTAAAGAGTTAGAATAATAGACGAGTATGTATGATACGATGTATGAATGAGAATTAGGCAAAGAATGTATTCCAAGAACGAGTTGTTTGGTGGTCTGTCCTCTCTGCCTACCTCAGCGGGGAAACGTCGTGACGGTTAGTTAGTTAGTTAACCCATCAACGATCAAAAAATATCATTTCCCGTGAACAGCTTTTAGTAAACAGAATGAGTAAGCGAAATTCGCGGAAAGGAACAACGTTATAAATTTCCACCTTAATTGTATTTAGGGGGGAGAAACGAGAAACACGGAACGGAACGCGTACATTGTACATAGGGTTGTCAGATGTACAGATAAAAAAAATCGAACATTTTTTTATCAAAAAACCGAACATTGTGCAAAAATCAAAGGGTCTTTGACAATCCTAAACCCCTTTGATTTTGGCCAGATCAAACAGAGAAAATTGCTGATGGTGAACACAATGAAACATTTAGTATTATATTTATTATTGCTATTGGTGAGCAAATAATCACTTTTTAACATATTTGGCACTAGATGCTACTGCTTTTAATAATCGTTTATTGCCTGAAATTGTACTTTAAATTCAGTGCAACTGACATTTAAATTGAAGAAAACACATAATTCGCTTTTTACGGTATTCACACCTAGTCGAATTCTTTCGTCAGTGCATACATTACCCATTACACTAAAAACTCTTTCTACGCAGGCATTGGAGACGGGAACACTGCACACATATTGTACCATTTCAACAGATTTGGTGATGATTCATCGTCAAAAAACCTACACCAATAATATATATATATTCATATCAATAGATTTTCCTTCAAGTGAAAGAAAAATACTTTGAAGTGCAGCTAGTTCCTCATAAAGCTCTCCCCGCAAATCTTGCTACCACCCGAAAGAATCGCTCACGGCTTTTGCTCTGTAAATTCTCTCGTGAGTGAGGTATACATATCGCGTATCAATAAAAAAAAAACGGACATTCTATTGTCCGGTTTTCTAAAATTTTCTAGACCGGACAGCCGTTCAAAAAACCGCACTGTCCGGTCCAAACCCGGACATTTGGAAACCCTAACTGTGCCGCCCGGTCAGTTGATGTCCTCTTTTAATTGTACCAATTGGGGCGACTAATTGGATCGGCGCGAATGGCAACCCGAATCCAATAAGAGCGGCATCCACAGCGGCCACAGTGACTGTGGTACAGTTCTAGTGGCTACGGAGCCAGTGCGAGGAACTGGGTCACTCCTGCCAACTCCCTTGCCAAGCTAGACACACACTAAATAATAATACAGGGTTTTTCAATGAGAGGTGTTATTTTGATATTCAATCGTAAAAGATCAATGGTTTCGTTGCTTGTGTGGCACGTAGCGCCGTCTTGTTGAAAGTAAACGTTGTCCAGATCAATACCATCCAATTCCGGCCATAAAAAATCATTAATCATCTCTCGATAGCGCAATCCATTCACCGTAACTGTTGCTCCAGCCTTATTTTCCAAAAAATAAGGTCCAATGACTCCGCCGGACCATAAACCGCACAAAACAGTCACACTTTGACAATAGAGAGGCTTTTCAACAATAACTGTTGGGTTTTTCGTGCCCCAGATGCGACAATTTTGCTTTTTGACGAAGCCACCGAGGTGGAAATGGGCCTCATCACTCAAGATGATTTGCATTTGATTCACTCAAGTGAACTTTAATAATTTCAATGCGTTGTTGAAGCGTGTATCGTTCCATTTTTATTAATTGCGTAGTTTCTACTTGTCAAGTGTCAAAAAATGACAGCTTCAAAAGTAACATCTACCGAAATAGCGGGCTATTCAAAATAACACCTCTTATTGGAAAACCTGTACATAATAAACATACAAAATATAATTAGAAGAAGAAGTAGCACTTTTGATAGGTTATGCACAGACATCGATTTGTTTAACATGAACCTCACTAAATTCATAACATTCTTAAAGATCTTAAAACTTATTATATTATTGATCACATTTCCTTTATTTCCCTGTTTTGCTTTCAGTTAGAATTGAATAATTGATACATTCATACTCGCATTCAATACATTTTATTCAATGCCAGATAAGCGAAGTAATCTTAATACATAATAATTCAGTCTATGAATGTCTGTGCTAAAACTCGAAAAGTAGTCAACCGATATCTCTGAAAATTTTAAAGTCTATTCTTTTTAGTGTCAGGAGTGTTTAGAGAGTGGTAGAAGTTGTCGGAGACACCTGAATAAGATATGGATTAACATTAACATTTTGGTATACAGTAGTGCATGGTGGAAGAAGTCAAAAACGTCTGAGAAAGACATTAGCAATAGCGAAACATTGCGGTGTCACTAGTAAGGCATAAATAAAAAAATTACAATATTTCCTGCCGCATTCCACGTTTATTTCTAAATAAATATTTTGTTCGTCCGCGCTTTTACTAATTGATCAATTCCATTTAACGTACAGTTATGGCCATGCGAAAAAGTCTGCTTCTTGTAAGATTTCTAAATAATTGGCCACCAATCGCGGCAATATAAAAGAAATTGATCAATGATGTAGGCAGCTGATTTATGTGGTTAATAACGTTGAAAAGTAGTATACATGTAGACAGTAGTATACATGTAGACAGTAGTATACATGTAGACAGTAGAATACATGCAGACAGTAGTATACATGTAGACAGTAGTATACATGTAGACAGTAGAATACATGTAGACAAACGATTTATGGAGAAATAAGCTAAATATTATTAACTGCTTTCAAAACTCTTTAGTTTTGAATATTACATGGTAAATGTTTTACGTTTCAGACAGTCTTCAGTTGTTCACCATCAGCGCTGAGAAAGTTATAGCAATAGTTATATGTATTAATATTTTCATATATATTTTGTATCGGTTTTAAGTGCCAGTACTTAGTTGCTGGCAATGAGGCTAAGTTGTAAGTCACTAGTAATAAATCTTAGTCGCAATTTATTATGTATCTAGTTGTAATTTTTCTAGGAAAAGTTCTTCCAAATCCAAACAGTTACGACTTCCCTAAAATGAAATCTGGGCAACATTTGGACTTTTGCCACCCTGACAAATAATAAACTCATCTATCGATTTCTACGTTTTAAATCCTAATTTATATCGGCTAAATGCCTTATATTCAATATCTTTACATTTACGCAAGTCAAATACGCACAAATATTGCGTTAATTGGCTTAGAGAAGTTTATAACACTCGGCGCTGTACCTACACTGTCCAAGGGTATGTAGTACAGTACCAGCTCGCGTGGCGATTAATTCAATTAAAATGTTACAATAATTATGTCAGCGGAATTAACTGAATACAAATATTGTTTACTTACGTAAATTGTACAGGTGTGGTTGGGTCAGGGTTGAAAGGTCGTATCCGATCGAATTAACGCGAGATTAAAATGTTAACATCAATTTAGTTCGGATTGGTTTGAGCAAAAATACCCGAATCCAGGCCAGGACACTGGATCAAGTCAGCCTCTTATTTTCAATAAGATCGTTCTATATAATTACGTTATCAGCCATTCTACATTACATAAAAAAGACCAACTCTATATCTTATCAATGCAAAGTAATGAATAAGATTCGTAGTCGAATTAAAGTCTGAATTAACATGAGATTTAAGTGTTAACATCAATTTAGTTTTATTCGGATTGGTTTGAGCAAAAATACTCGAATCCAGGCCAGGACACTGGATCAAGTCAGCCTCTTATTTTCAATAATATCGTTCTATATAATTATGTTATCAGCAATTCTACCTTAAATAAGAAGCCAAGTTAATTTAGTGTCACGGTCTGTGTTCAGGCAGTTTTGGTTTGAGACGGGATCTCGAAGACTAATTTTCCGGATGTCGGAATCCCAACCAATTCAAATTAAATATAAACAATGTAAATATTCGTTTGTTGAAAATCTAGATATAGATGAAAATTTCAGTTTTTTCTTATTAGAGCAAGGAGTGTTTATGGAGTTTGAATGATTTTGAATTTGGTTTGAATGGTACAAGAAGTCAGGGACGCCCGAGCAATACTTAACGCAGTATCTCTGCACCGGAATGAGATACAGAGTCGAATTAAAGTCGATGTAATGTAGTTTTTTTAACAGTAACATTGTGGTATACAGTAGTGAATGGTGGAAGAAGTCTGAGATGCCCGAGAAGGACATTAGCAATAGCGAAGCATTACGTGGTCCGCTAGTAAGAAATAAAACAAGAAATTTCCGACTAATTCTACAATTCACATTCGCGTCATATATCATTCGTTCATTCGTTGAACATGCCGAAACTATCTAAGGGTCCCTTTCTTAATATTTCTCATTAAGCTTACAACCCCCTTGCATTCTTTGCCAATCTTCGCATTTCTCACACGATCACACAAGGTTTTACCACACACATATCTCAGGGATCTTATTTCCACAGCATTCAGTCTACTTTCAACCTTCCTCTGCAATTCCATTACGTTATGGTCTCCATTTTTCAATATTCATTCTGATAACATTGAAAAGATTCAACTGAAGTTTATAAGGTTTATAAATTATAAATTGCATATTCCTATACAAAACATAAATTACAATTACCTATTGGATAAAATGTCTGTATTGAAACATTCAGAAAGAAGAATAAGAACAGATTTAATACTGTTACAAAGTATACTACATTTTAAAATTGACTGTCCCGAATTACTTCAATGTACCAATATCCATGTTCCCAAAAAATCATGCCGACATTTCTTACCTTTTTACTTCAATAACACCAGGACACTAGCTTACCAAAATTCTCCGATTCCGAGACTTCACAATCTCGGAAACAAATATTCTGATCTGGGTGATATATTTCATTTGAAAACTAATCAGTATAAATGTTGTATATTCTATCACTTTTATTCTTCTAGACACAAATAGACCTATGTACCCATATAACTTCTCCGCTTCTACTATTTTGTTTTGTTGAATCTTTTAAATTCAATTATATGCGTGAGGATTCATTTTTGCCATTATGTTTACATTCTTCTTTATTGTATTAATTTTTAAATGTTTACTCTGATAAAAAATGCTTGTATTTTAAAAAAAAAAAAAAGCCCACTAGGGCGTGTAATAAATAAATAAATTCCATGCCTCACTGCCATACATCAGGGTAGGTATCGTGACTGATAGCTTGACAGAGAACATTATTATCAGTTACGGTCAGAAAGAAATGGAATGAATGAATGAATGCAATATGTGAGTCAGGCATGTTAAGAGGCGGAACAAGAAAATAGTATATTTTTATAAAACGATGAATGAATGTGAATTAAGCAAGGGCACGGACCGGACCGCATGCACCAACACTAAAATGCGTCGATAATTAAACCAATTCGTGAAAATATCAGTCAATAATAGACGTGAAATGATGCATCGACATAAAAAAAACTTTCCAAAGCAAAAGTACGGGTCATTCAACCCCTCGGGCCTCTTGCACATTGACCGTTATATATTTTAGACGCTGTGAGAAAGTTGGAGAATTTGTGTGTATTTTCGCTTCCCAATAAAATCCAAATTAAATAGAATATTTCTGAACGTATCCGAAAACTAAAAACTGTCTTTGAAAGGTGACGGAATACGCTTCCAATTTCAATTTTATTATTATAAATAAACTTATAATTTTAAATAAATTAATACTTTTGAAATATAACATTTTTAAATGCAAACTAAAAAAAAGCTTTTTAAAATAGATCACCTTACGTTTTATCGTCTAAACACAATATTTTTTCAGAGGTAGAATCCCATGTTCTAATTACATTAGCCATGATGGGTAATAAATAATTGAATAAAATAATACATCAGCATTTCATGGGCTTGGTACTGCTTTTAATATATGTATTTATTTAGTTTATTAGTGGTATTTTGTGGGCGTATTTCCTACTTGCATAAAATGTATGTAGTAGGTATAGCCGCGGTACTTTTTTTCAGATCATCGCTTATTCGGAGGACAGATATCATATCAGAAGTTAACTAACTCATTAACCATCACCCCGTTTCCCCGCAGGGGTAGGCAGATGGACCGCCAAAAAACACGGTCTTGGCTCACACTTCTTGCCTCATTCACATTCATACATCGTCTCAAACATACTCTTATTATTCTGATTCTTGACATGGCCCGACTAGAGTATTTGATTCACTTGGTCGTGCCATGTGTTCCTCGAGCGTCCCCGACTTCTGCTACCATTCACATTTGCGTCATATATTTTCCTTATTATCCTTTCGCTCTACATGCCCAAACCATTTAAGCGTCCCTTTCGTAATCTTACTCATTACGCTCAAATCAGCACGATCATACATGCTTTTAACACACATACGCCTCAGGGATCTCATTTCTACAGCATTAAGTCTACTTTCATCCTTCCTCTGCCAGTTCCATGCCTCACTTCCATACATCAGGGTAGGTACTAGAACTTCATTGTGGACTGCTAGCTTCGCTTCTTCGGACAATATTTTGTTAGCGCAAAATGCGTTCGCATTTAACCTTCTTTCAATATATCTTTCAGCTTTCCCATCTATTAAACATGATTCCTAAATACACAAACTCATCCACCTGCTCCAAGTATTTCTCATATGTATTCATAAGTTTATGCGATACCTTTACATGCGAAAGTTTGGTTAGCCTAGTTATTTGCCTCTGCCTTCCTCGCTGGAATACTAGGACTAGATCGTCTAGATCAAGGCTGCCCAACCCCAGGCCCGCGGGCCACAATGTGGCCCGCGAACGAATTATAAGTGGCCCGCGTGAAACATTTTCAAAAAACCCGCCAATCCGCCAATTTGAAAAAGTGTCGCGGGCCCGCGGTAAAACAAACAATGCAGCTTGCGCGTGGTCACCAGCGTTGCCAACGACGGCGATTTATCGCTATTTAGGCTTTAACTTACTTTTGAAACAAAAATACACCGGTTTTCGACATAATATTTTTTGCGTCGAAATGGAATCCTGTAGCCACCCCCCCCCCCCCCCCCCATGGAATTCGAAAAATTGCTGTGGGGTATCACATATGATGTTCGGAATTTTTCCTCAAATATTTTGTGGGGAGCACTCATTTAGATTTTTTTTTGTGGGGAATTATGTAATTATGTTTTATAGAAATTCTCTAACAACCCCCCCCCCCCCCATGGAAATAGGAACCGTCAGGTATTCAGTGGCCCGCCAGTGATTCAAAATCGTCAATTTCGCCCAACTGCTAAAAAGGTTGGGCAGTCTTGGTCTAGATGTAGCACATAAGCTACTCAACGGGCACATTTGCAATCCTGATGTTCTGGAGCTTATTACGTTGTATGTCCTAGATAACTTCACCAGAGCTAGGCAGCAAAGGGTTTTATTTTTCCAAGAGACAGGACCAGCCTACCAATGATACTACCTCTGGGGCGAATGAATACGCTTTTAAATCGGAGACTTCCTTCAGAGATGGACATTTTTCAGTCAAACCTCAATGAACTCAAGATCGCAACTGATTTAATAAATGTATATAATAGATTAATGTACTCGTAGGTATATGATTAATTGTAAATGTTGTGAAAAGTTGCTGGAATCACTGTTTTTCACAAATAAATAATATTAGAAGTTTCTGAAGTAAATACCTGTGATTTCCCGGTTTGGTGTAGATATTGGATAATAAATGTACGTATCATTATTGTTGAGTCATTTTCTGCAATTACCTGAAAACAAAGAAGAAAAATAACATTTATTATAATGCTTATTATAACTTCACATGCGAGGGTCGGATGTTTGTTCCCTCAGGGTTTTCGTGAAAAGGAGGCTCCTGTTCGAAAAAATGGATTTTGTTTTAAACCGCACACATTTTGAAATTAATGCACATATTTAAATATTTTTTCCATCACATGTCGTCTCTTTCACTTTAGTTTTTTTTTATTCATAAATATAGGTACAGGGTGTATAAGGACGTACGCGATAAACTTTATCCAGTGATTCTTGAGTTTATTAGGAGTAAAAATGTTAAACGGCATTTTGGTCTCCGGTGACTTACAAAATATATGTTCACCATTTTAAAAATTAGTAGGCAAGACACGATCAAAGACATCAATTAATAATTTAATTTTCTTTTTATAACTGGCAATAATATACAAGTTCTATAGGTGTCCGGGGACAAAGTGGTAGAAGTAAAAGAATAAATGATTTTTTTTTTCGTTTCATACATTGAAGAATATATTTCAAATAAAAATTAACATGTTTACCTTTAGAAGAGTCTAACACTAGTGTGTAAAGGGAAAAAATAAAAATAAAAACTTAAATAGAAGAAAAAAAATCATAAAAACATATAAAGTGCAGAGATTTTTGTTTTTTATATAATAATATAGTGAATTTTTATTCTCGAAATGTGTTTAAAACGTGCCTTTTTAGATTTTCCGTCAAAACGACATGTTGGTTTTTATTCGTGAATTCTGAGGCGTTGACCTCACGGCGGGCAACTTTGGTGACAGCCGTCTTACCGGACATTGGCGATTTCTATGTCATAATGACGTTGTAGCCAATTGGAACCATTCCAGAATGTGCGAAATATTAAAATCAAAAATTTTCTGTACTTATGACCAAAATCAGAAAAACAATCTTTAAATTTTCCACACATTTTTAACGGTATTCATAGTTGACGTGCATACGATCTCTGTCTGGGACTAGTTCATCTATATATTTCGGACAATCGTCGCTGACGTGCATACGATCGCTGTCTGGGACTAGTTCATCTATATATTTTGGACAATCGTCGCTGACGTGCATACGATCGCTGTCTGGGACTAGTTCATCTATATATTTCGGACAATCGTCGCTGACGTGCATACGATCGCTGCCTGGGACGAGTCCATCTATATATTTCGGACAATCGTCGCTGACGTGCATACGATCGCTGTCTGGGACTAGTTCATCTATATATTTCGGACAATCGTCGCTGACGTGCATACGATCGCTGCCTGGGACTAGTCCATCTATATATTTCGGACAATCGTCGCTGACGTGCATACGATCGCTGTCTGGGACTAGTTCATCTATATATTTCGGACAATCGTCGCTGACGTGCATACGATCGCTGTCTGGGACTAGTTCATCTATATATTTCGGACAATCGTCGCTGACGTGCATACGATCGCTGTCTGGGACTAGTTCATCTATATATTTCGGACAATCGTCGCTGACGTGCATACGATCGCTGCCTGGGACTAGTCCATCTATATATTTCGGACAATCGTCGCTGACGTGCATACGATCGCTGCCTGGGACTCGTCCATCTATATATTTCGGACAATCGTCGCTGACGTGCATACGATCGCTGCCTGGGACTAGTCCATCTATATATTTCGTATAGAATGTTAAGATAATAGTATAAGAATTTTATTCACTGAAAACCTAGATTTTCCTTAATCTGTGCGCATAGAATTTAAAGATAAATCATGCTCGTGTTACAAATTTACAAAGTGCGAATTTTTGACTGACCCTTAATAATTATGAAGGTTAAAAATACTAGACTAAATAACATTGACCTTTTAACGGCAATTATCAAAGGAATTTGTACACGCCGCTAATATGATGGCAATAATAACATGCAATCAGTTGCTAATTGCTCTACAAGAGGTAGGTTTAATAATTGTCACTGTGGAGGTCAAATTTGAAGACGTTTATATTGTTGAGGTCAAATTTTTATTATTGCTTACGATTACAATTACACGGAAAAAAATAGTATTGCTAATTTATTAAAAATCTCTTCAAATTATTGGTAATCCGGTCAAAAACAGGATTGCAGCCGCTTTCTGATAAACTTTTAGTGAATTCGTAATAATATCGGAATGCGTGTTCATGCACCTGCGTTTGTCTTAATAATAATTATATATAATGACGAAATGCGAAAATGGCAGGAGTTTTATGAACAAGGTCGTGACAATTCATCGGTATTTTACTAATCGTTTATCAGAAAACTTATCAATTCATTCATCAAGGGCCTGCAATCCAGTTTTTAACCGGATAATGAGTAATTTGAAGAGATTCTTAATAAATTAGCATTAGTTTTTATCAGTAAGTTTCTCCGTGCACAAATTCTCGTTACGTAAAGATTATTTATTTATTAATTTAATTTTAGTAATTTGTACATTTAAGGTTACAAATTACTAATTAATTGTTACATGTATATATACTATATTTTCTCTTGCTGATGTGGCTCCTACACAACATCTTGAACCTTCCAATTGGTGCAGACTTTAGGTTTTCCGGCAGCACATTATAGTACTTCAGCCCTTTATATACAATACTATTCTGAGTATTCGCCTTGTCCTTTTTTGGTAGCCTGATTTCATTGCACGTCCTTGTTTTATGTTTGTGTATGTCCTTGTTGTGTACCATTTTATTTGAGAAATATTTGGGTAGCAGGTTGTTTAGTATTTTATGTACAAATATCATCGTGATATGTATTATGGCTGTATTTAAGACGTATTTTGTGTTTTTCAACAACCCCCAACGGCGGAATTATTGCTGGATTAAAGATGGACGTACTAACTTCCATCAAAGTGGAGCCACTTGTTTCTAAAAACGAGTATCATCTAATTTATTTATTTACTAGCTGTACCCCGCTGTGGCTCAGTCTGTCTGTGCAGATAGAAAAACAATAGCGCGTGTTGTTTTTACGTCCAACAGATGGCGGTGTTTTTACAAAAATTGTTGGTCCATTAGATTACGCTGTTTTTTTTTTTCAAAAAAAGCATGTTTTACCTCTCACAGGTGACAATACGTAACAACGCGTATTCGAATACAACGTTGTGTGAAATTTTCAAAGAATTCGGTGAAGAACTTTCTAAGAATTTAAATTTTTATTTATATAGATTTAATTACTCTCGAAGGCTTTTACACGTGTACATTGCGATAGGTAAGTGGTTTAGGAGTACTATAATAATTGTACAGAAGATAACATAATAAACTGAGAATGAACGATATAAACAGGTACAATGTTGTGATACGAGTGGTCTGTTGTACAAAGGAGTTCAATAATTATAAACAAGAGTACAAAATAAGTACTATGAAAGTATTATTTTTTAATGATAAACTAATGTTTATGAGACAAGGTTTTAAGCATAGCAAAGGATAATAAATTATTATATTGGCATTTATTTTTACTTGGGAGATATTTTAAATTTGTATTGATATTTCAGGAGAGTAATTATTGCTTATAATAATGAGTTAAAAATAATAGTATTATAAAATTATAATGACAAGTCAAAATATTTCACCAACAAATGTAGATATAATACGTCTCGACGCCATCTAGCGGGAAATTTAGCACTAACAAAGCCTTTCCTACAAAAATAAAGTTGGTTGTTTACAGGTGAAAAAAAATATTGATTGAAGTACTAGTACATATTGAATTATTTGGCGTGTTGGAAATAAGCCAACGTGGCTCAGTGGTCCAGAGCATCTGACCGGACATCAGTGAGGGTTCAATTCTCGTCGGAGGTATTTATTTTTACTCGGGAGATATTTTCAATTTGTATTGATATTTCAGGCGACTAATTATTGCTTATAATAATTTGAAAGTAGTTAAAGAGCAATGTGTAGTAACTTTGTTGATATTTATAAAAATAAACATGAACAGTTTGTTGCAAAGCATGTTTGTATTTAATTACAGCGATAAAGATATATGGAAAGTTGTACAATGAAGCTTGATAGGTGTATTACAGTAATTTAATAACGTAGTTAAGAGGAAGCTACAAGCCAAAAATGTGTATATTCTTGGTATACCTTATATTGTTGGTGATAGGCATTAAAATCGCTTGACAAAAGGAGTCTAGAAACGTTCGATTTCAAGCACAAAACTGGTTTTTATTTATTTTGTAAATAATTTTATAAGAAAGCGAAAAAGTTAATCAAGTGAAACTGTCACAGATAATCTTAGCTATAATACTGTATTTTTAAGGTTGTTTCCTTTACGCGTTCATGAATTTCTATTGAAAAAATATTTTTTTAGTAGTTTACATTTATATTTTTTTATTGAGTAATTTATTTTTTATTTGTATTCTACTCAATCGAAACGATAGGAAAACCTTCAATTTATCTAAAGCATATTTTTGGTTTTCATAATGTACACCAATTGTTATAAAGATTAATCAAAATAGTGATTTAGCATTAAGCTTCGCCTTAAAGTAAGTTTGTTAAAATACATTTATGATATCCTTTAATATTTATTATCTGGATATCTACTACAAAGAAATTTCAGTCATTTACAAATATATTTCATTAATTAAAGCTTGCTGAGGACAGCCTTTTTGAATTTTCAAAAATAAGCTGATATCTGCGTCCGGCTGAAAAGCGTGTGACACTGTATATACGCGGCAGTACTGTAGCATCGAATGGCATCACAACAAAAAAAATGCATACATTTTACTAATGTTCATTTTGAAAGCTCATACATAACATGGTCATTTTTGGAGATATCGGAAAACTAATTTTAGTGTTGTTATTGACTCTATAAACATCATACATTTATAATCATGTATTGTTTCATAGTGCTTTCACACAAACGAAGTATTGAATTCCGTAAGTCTAAACTTAAAGGGATGGTCCGATGCTCTGTAGGGAACCCGCTTGCACAGCGCGGGTTTAAACTGTGCACCCTAAAGTTTAAGTTTAGACTTACGGAATTCAATACTTCGTTTGTGTGAAAGCACTATGAAACAATACATGATTATACATTTCCTTAAAAAATAGGAGAAAATCTCGTGATATTTTCGGAATATATAAATACGAACCAAGTGATCTTGACGCGTCCGCTTGATAAAAAGCAGAAATATTTTGAATTTAGAACATAGACCCGAATAGAAACGGCAACAAATCGAGGATATGAGTCAACTATGCTTATTTAGGCGTGACCTAAGCGAGCAACTTGCGCAGACTTGTGTATGAATTAGTTATCGTCTGCGCAGGTTTCAAGATCGCTATAATAACATCAAGTCAGATTCTCAAGATTCTATGGGCAACAATAACATAAAGATAACCGCTGATAAGTCAGTTGTTGAGTCTGCCATTTTCTCATAGACATAATGTGCAAATTGATAGTGTCTGCTGCTACAGAAAACCAATCCTTTGGAAAACAATAATATTATGCAAAAAATGCCATACAACAATTTAGGTACATAGTAAATTCGATAAGAGGAATGAAAAAAATCATCCCCTAAATAAAATAGTTTTTTTAAAAATAAAGTTCATCTATTTTTAATGTCTTTATACATCAGGTATGATTTGAGATTTTCCAAAAGTATAATAGTGATTTGTTTTTGGGGTATTATGCCGTGTTGCGCTATCTCCTTCTTTAGCCAACGTTTCGGACAGCATTGCAGTATCCATCATCATTAACACATCTGCCCTGATGTTGAACAAAGAAGGAGATAGCGCAACACGGCATAATACCCCAAAAACAAATCACAAATCAAAAGTCTTTATACATTTTTTTTCTTAGGATTGAACCTTCTATCCAGGAGCTGGTCGACAACTACTCCAACCGAGCCAAACCCCCATTGGATAAGACCGACATTTATTACGTATATTAACTGCTGTATGTCATCCGAATTCAGAGAAATGCGTTTATCTCCGCGAATACGTGATAGAATGTATTGTCATCGACAACGAGTCTCTCTGCCGAGTTTCAGCTCGATCGAATGTCACAAAGGGGGTTTCATTCATTCACGAAAACAAAGTGAAATACAAGGTGCATTAAAAAATGGTTTTATATTAGCTTCACACATGTTTAATTTTAAGGTAACAGAAACAATGGGAGATATGGCATGGAAGCGTGACGACCGTCACCGGACTGCGACCAAAGCGATTTGCAGTAGTCTGTGAGCTATGTTGGAGACATCGGGCGCGCGGCTTCTCACTAATAACGGAGCAGATCCTATTCCCTTATTTCTATTATCTATGGTTGGATTAATTTTTGATTCATAATGTTTAAAATGTCTCCATAAATAAAAGTGAATTCGCAACGCGGAGAACATTGATTATTGTCTACTTAACCCTCGGAAAGCCAGGGGGGAAAATGCCAATACTCGCCGCAAGCCGACTGACACTATTTTGGTAACAACTTACTTATTTTGGCAAAAATTATGTTTTTGTAAATTGTGCCGTTTTACCAAATAATGTGTTTGGATATTTACAAAAATCAGACATAACTATCCTACGTAGTTTCCAAGGATATCTACTTAAATTTAAAGATTTTAACTGATGTTAAAAAATAATATAATATAATTTTTAATTATTTTCCAGCTAAATAAGCGTAAGAAAAATGTACAACATGAAGTTTTCCTATGAGAACACAGTAGGTATTAAGATTTTCAAAAGCGGAATAATGACATGTGACATGGAATTTGCAAGTAACGAAACGACAAGCTAGTAGTAATATTAATATACATCATTTCCTTGCCAAGCGAATAAGATATATTTTAGAATTCTAGGAGATTTTTTAAGGTTTAAAATACCTTAAAATCGAGTTGCGGTGAGATACTAGCAATCCACTGCAAGCACACTAGGGGTTAAATAAAATTAAAAAACCTTTCCTCCAGGCAAAGTATACGACGATTTGAGTTTGCCGACCTTCACAATACTGCGTACCTGCCAGGTATAACACCTGGTCAACAACACGCCTCTGACAGTCTAATAGAGCCGTGCGACGTGCCCAGCCTCTGAGGTCGCGGACACACTGTGCCGCGAACAGCTTCTAAGGTCGCGGTCACATTGTCATTATCACCCGAGGGCTCAATAAGATACTAGAATCTTAACAAAACAAAGCCTTTCTTAGCACAAGACTTTGGAATAAACGGAAAAAATGAGTACTGTGATTATTAAAAATCTTAAATTATCGGTAATCCGATTATAAACGGGACTGCAGGCCGCTTCCCGATAAACTTTCAGTAAATTCGTAATAATATCTGAACACGTGTTCATGCACCTGCGTCTGTCTTAATAATATATACTGACGAAATCCGAAAACATTTATTTATTTCTAAATTCACGCCCGGCAAAAGAAGCCGAAACATCTTACAAAGAAACATCTAAATAAACACAACAAAATAAATAAAAAAAATTAAAAAAATAGAAGACATAATAAAACACAACCTCTTAAACAAAAACAATGTCAAAACGAAATAAAGTGGAAACTACACACTCCACCATGAAAGATGGAAAAATATAATACTAGGAAAATTACAAAACTTTGGTAAGATAAACAGAGCTACGTAGTTTATATACCTAGTTAAATTGTATTATATTTGATATTCTTCTTTCTGAAATAAATTGGGTAATGACTTGTTTATATTTGGTGAATGATGTGTTGAATATATCAACAACATCTTTATAGTCATTACCCAAATTTTGAACGGGGGTATAGAATTGAGATTCTGTGTTGGAGTTATCACAATACAACGGTAGATAATGCCTTGATGTTGGTTTGCGAGGTATATGTAAAGAAATCGAGTATAATAGTTCAGGGCTGTCAATTATTGAATTTATGATTTTATATAAACATTTTAGGTCATTAACTATTCTACGTTCAGATAATTTTAATAAATTGAGTTGACATAGTAGATAATCATAGTTGACATATTAAGATTTTTATGAACTCGTGTTCCGACATCGTGGAAAAACATTGGTATTTTACTAAGTATAAGTTATCCTGCAATCCCGTTTTTAACCGGATTGCGAATAATTTGAAGATATTCTCAATAAATTAGCAATATTTTTTAACAGTAAGTTTTCTCCGTGTACGCTTGGAAATGTAAATAGGGCGTCGGAAATGACCAATTCAAGCAAACTGTAAAAGGGCATAGGAAATGGCTAACTCAATCAAACTGTGAATAGGGCGTCAAAAATGGCTAACTCAAGCAAACTGTGAATATGGCGTCAGAAATGGCTAAGCAAAATATAAATAGGGGGTAGGAAATGGCTAACTCAAGCAAACTGTAAATAGGGCGTCAGAAATGGCTAATTTAAACAAACCTTTAAATAGGGCGCCGGAAATGGCTAATTCAAGCAAGCCGTAAATAGGGCGTTCGAAATGGATAATTTAAGCAAACCGTAAATAGGGTATCGGAAAAGGCTAATTCAAGCAAACCGTAAATAGGGCGTTGGAAATGGCTAATTCAAGCAAACCGTAAATAGGGCGTCGGAAATGGCTAATTCAAGCGAACCGTAAATATGGCGTCTGAAATAAACATAAATAAATAACTAACTCGTACAAACTACAAGAAAATGTCTTTTCTAAGCGGGTAGTAGCGGGTAAAATGCCTATGGTTTCCAGTGAACAAAATTCTTAAACTGTAATCTTTTAAATTATATGAAATTAAACGAACTAATTTTCAGTTGTGTGGGATGTCAAATTTGGAAAAGCGTTAAAATATGTACCTACCAATAATCAGAAAATTTTATATTTGAAATGTATATTTCTTTTGTTTAAATATGAAAATAACAAATGATTTTTCGAGTTTACTAACGCTGTTCATTCGAAAGGTAATTCTGGTTGTCTCTCTAATTTATTGGTCAACAAAAATATATAATTATTTTATTTTTGATAGGCAATGATCCTGAGTCAATACTTTCAACTTTACAAATCCCACAATTACAATATCCCGTGATTTTTCACGGGTCTGCGCTAGTACATACTAAAATGTCAACAAGTGCAGTTTGAAAACTAGTGAAGGCACGCTATTTTATACCGTCACTGTTGTCTCTGTTACACAATATTGCAGTCGCATATTCGTTACAAATATTACACGTACTCCAAAAATAAAAATATATTCAATAAAAGTATTATAAATTAAGTGGGTGGAGTGACGACGTACACAGCTCGCATTTGCCAAGAACATTATCAGAGGGGGAGGATCTTCCATTGATGCGTCATAATAGTGCAGTAATATTTAGAAGTCAGCAGTGAATATTTTCCCGCATCTACCGAAAGGTCAAACAATGCGGGGTTCTATAAATATTATTACATTTGACTAGTTCTCACGAGGACAGGACAACCTTGAACTAGAACAAATTAGGGGAAAGCCGAATTTTTGCAGGTTAATACTACCTTATTTTCAAAAAGTACCCACTACTGCCTCCCTTGTGCACCCCAAACAATATGGGATTCAACTAAAGCCATTGTCCTAGAGATAGACGGGCAAGGATCTCCGCAGGACAATGCCTTACTACAATCACCGCGCCCAGCCGCATTGTCCGCGCTCGGATCTCGCATTTTGACTTAAAAATGTCAAAAACATATTGTATTATCTTATTATGTTATCTTGGTATAAAATACTTTATATTTTTCGGGAACTTGCTCGTACCGCGCATCGCGTTTATCCATCTTGTTCCGTGTTAGAACTACGGTCGAAATTTTGTTGTATTGCCCCGTTATCATGTCAAGGCTGATCTCGGAGCTGGGACAGTACAAAATTGTATTGTCTTCTGTATTGTACACGTGTGAACGGCATTATTAAAGAGCCGGCAAAAATGCAATGTGCATTTTTGCATTTCTTATCGTTTTCGTAAAACATGCATTTTTTACACATTAACTGACTTACACAGAAAAAAATTCGAAGAAAAAAAACTTTCTCATAATAAACATCAATTATTGTGAACTGGTGTTCCTGTTCCTCCTGGACACACTGATACCTAGATTCCTACGCATTATTCCTTCTCACACCTTCCCCTACGTCCTTCCAAACATACTAGTAAACCACTGCCGATTACATATGGAGTTCCACAAGGAAGCATACTAGGGCCCGTTCTTTTTACTATTTACATAAATGAACTTTGCAGCATGAAAATAGACGGTGAAATAGTTAGCTATGCTGATGACACAGTTTTACTTTTCAAATCTAAGGATTGGAATAATGTATATTACATAGCGAATTTGGGAATCTCGCAAGTGAAAACATGGCTAGACTCAAACATACTTACACTTAACATATCAAAGACAAAATTCACAACAAACAGTATAAATAGCACGGGACAGCCAAAAAACAACACAAACACCATAAAAATACACGAATGTTTAAACACCAACATCTGCGATTGCCGTCCTCTAGAAAAAACCGAACAAATAAAGTATCTAGGAATCGTAATTGACCATAACCTTAGATGGATACCTCACATCAAACAAATCACAAATAAACTTCTCAAAACAATACACATTTTCCTAAACATAAGAAACATATATAAAATAAAACAATTGAAAATAATATATTTTGCACTTTGCCAATCAATAATAGAATATGGAATTATTGCTTGGGGAGGAGCAACAAACTCGGCTATCAATTACATAGAAACCGCACAGAAAACAATCTTAAAGGTAATATTAAAAATCATAGACTGACTGATACAGACCAAATATTCAACAGCTGTGACGTACTAGATATACGCCAATTATACGTTAAAACACTACTAAACTACATTTTTGACAAAAAAAATAAATTTCAACACACACAAAATAACACTAACAGACCAGTTAGAGAAGCGTACAAAGAAAACATAAAAACTCCGAGAGTAAATTCAAGCTTTGGACAAAGACACTACCAATACCATGCTATAAAAGCTTTCAACAGTGTAAAACTTGAAATTAAAATTGAGGAAAATAAAAATAAATTCACACACAAAATTACAAAATGGATTAAAGAACAAAAAAGACAATATTACCAAAATGTCATAGCATAAAATATAATAAAACCTACACCTAACACACAAAACCAATATAAACACACGTCACACACAAACACACAAGATTATTTTCAATGTATTATTTTTTTAATTTTAAATATATTATAATGTATTATTAATTTTAAATGTATTATTTTCTCTATAAATGTGTTGTGTAGATTATATTATTATATATGAAGTGAAGAATTAATATAAAATGAAGGCCTCAGCACGGGCAAGCCACCCAGTGAGGCCTACATTACTGGAAAACTTAAAATGTAAAAAATATTGTACCAAATAAAAAATAAATAAAAAACAGCATCCACAAAGATGACATAGGCCTGAGGCATTATTTTTTCCTCAGGGCCTCCTGTGTGGGATTAATGTTAAAAGCTCCATTGAAATACCTGTAGAAAAGACGCAGCAGGTTAGTTTGGGTAGTTACGTTAAAAAGAAAATATTTTATTGTAATTAGTTTTTAGAACCATATGATTTTCTTCTGTAAATCTGTCATATGTATGTATTTCAAATTAAAAAATAAAAATGTCTAATAAATAAATAAAAACATAATATTTTTATCTAGTGTTCTGAAGATAGATTTAGTTGTTTAAATAATCGACCGGTCGGTGGCCGAGTTGACATCGCGTTTGGGTCCCACCCAGGCGTAGTGTGTTCAATTCCTCGGCTGGTTAAGTCCTCCATCACAACACAAGCAACATTTTCAGCTTACTGTGGTGGTAGTAGGAGATTTTCAAATATTGTCAGGTTATTCGTAACCCGGGAATGTTTGTCTTTCTTTAAAAAACAAAAAATAATAAAAACTGAAATAATAACTGTGCCATAAGATGGAATAGGCCACTTGCATGGATTTCATAACGACTTGGAAAAAATCGTGTGGATAGATCTTTTTACTAAGATTACGAAAATGTTAGTAAAATTTTGTAGAAATGTACATTTATTTTTTATTTTTAAATAAATAAATCCATTATTTGGGCTCGTGTCGTCACTACATGAAAATGTCCCGTCTACTGAAAATGTTCCTATTAATTTTGTAAAATTCCACACTGATTTAATTTTTTTATATGGCATCACTTTGATTTCAGGCGAATTTTTGAATTCGTTCACTAGATTTATTGTTTGTTCTCTGCGAACTTTTCATTTGGTTTGAATTTTTGACAGATGTGAAGAGAACCCCGTACAATTTAGATGTCGGTACGTGTTTTAGAGGTATAATGGTTATGGTGCTGATTTTATCAAAATCAAATTTTATAATATTCTTATTATTATTATAATTTACAAGTACAAGTATATTAAATTGGATTTATTAATATAGACGTTGTACATTATAATGATTTATGATCAATAAGATGGATCAAGGAAAAAAATATTTATGAGATGTAATATTTTTGGTATGCCTCGTTATTCTGCTGTGTCATTCGTGTGGAAAACGTTCTTTTTTTTAAAAATGATTTTCGGCTATGTAATCATTGTTTTTTCTCACCTATAAAATTATGTCCCGTCTTTCCGGTTTATAAAAAAAGGTCTGATTTTTCGGATTGAAATTTTCAAAAAATCCCCAGGGTTTCAAAAATACGATTAAAAAAATAATAATAATACAGAATGTCTTAGAATATTTTCCTTAACCGGAAAAAAAAATTAAAAAATATGATGCAAGTGGCCTATTCAAACAACAAAACGAATTCGTTTGAAAAGATTTCAGTCAATTACCATCCCTTAGAGACAATAAATTAGAGGGTGCAATAAATTATTTATTTATTAATTTCTATTCTTTTGCACACAGTTAACACAATAAGTACCATATATAATGTTTACATACAACAAGTATACACAAATGTTAGTACTCGGCATCTGTATGGGTGAGAAGTAGTGTTTTCTAAACAACTCTAGGAGAACCTGTGCTGAGGTTGTTTTAAGTAAAGTGTTATTATGCCTTCATAAGTAAAAACACAGCATCGTCCTTAACAGGAAGCTACAAGCCAAAAATGTGTATATTCTTGGTATACCTTATATTGTAGGGAATAGGCATTAAAATCGCTTGACAAACGTTCGATTTCAAGCACAAAACTGGTTTTTATTTATTTTGTAAATAATTTTATGAGAAAGCAAAAAGTTAATGGCGTAGTTTCTACTTGTCAAATGTCAAAAAATGACAGCTTCAAAAGTAACATCTACCGAAATAGCGGGCTATTCAAAATAACACCTCTTATTGGAAAATCCTGTATATATCGCAGTGCAGTGCGCGCTACACACGATTCAACTTAGCATAACAACGAATTAAACCGTATAGCCGAATGCCACCTAATCTGAAACGGCCTCCCCGGTCAAGGGGTAAGGTTCTCGACTAGCAAGCTGGAGGTCACGGCTTCAAATCCCGGCGTGCGTTATTTGATTAATTTGTCTTATTTCACAACATAAGTAAGTGGAACCACAATATCCTCCTTGAGTATCTTAATAAAAATGGAACGATAAACGCTTCAACAACGCATTGAAATTATTAAAATTCACTTGAGTGAATCAAATGCAAATCATCTTGAGTGATGAGGCCCATTTCCACCTCGGTGGCTTCGTCAACAAGCAAAATTGTCGCATCTGGGGCTCGGAAAACCCAAGAGTTATTGTTGAAAAGCCTCTCTATCCTCAACGTGTTACCGGCGGAGTCATTGGACCTTACTTTTTCGAAAATGAGGCTGGAGCAACAGTTACGGTGAATGGATTGCGCTATCGAGATGATTGATGATTTTTTATGGCCGGAATTGGATGGTATTGATCTGGACAACGTTTAATTTCAACAAGTCGGCGCTATGTGCCACACAAGCAACGAAACCATTGATCTTTTACGATTGAATATCAAAATAACACCTCTTATTGGAAAACCCTGTATATTGACTGTCATTATTATTATGAAGCCTCCCGATTGAATTGAATGAATGAATGAATTACTTCATGCGTTTTTACGACCACACCAAGTTGGTAGTCAATCAATTATCAAAAAACATCCAAAATAGCAGTCACGGTCCAGTCAAGGCTCCGAAATCACAAAGGTGAATTGGTGCGAGAGTTATATTAAACAGAAATCCAAGAACGATGACGTTAGAGGATGAGTGGATGCCACTATTGCTACACTTTCAACTAAAAGACGATACTAAATATTTTATTTTATTTGATTATACACAAAAAATTAAAGCATGATATAACAGTAAACTGATAAACTGAATATAAAACAATATTAGTAAAACATGTAACAGTAACATAAAATATTATAGAAACTGAATCAAAACTACATATAAGACAAACCACTAAAACTACATTACCGAAGATACTCTAATTTATAGGATTCAACAAAGTGCTAGTATAGATTACGCTTAGTTCTATAAATGGAGTCAATAAATATATCAATAGTACCCCCAAACTTGTGGCCCAGACTATCCATCCGATTGGTTTGTGAGTGTGTCTGATAGTTGGTTGTGTATGTATTTGCAGAAGAATGTTATATTTTGTTTTGTATTCCTAGTCGGCACATGGAATTTAATAGTGGCAACGATGGAAGGACTGTCAATTAAATTGTTAATGACTCTGTGTAACACAACCAGGTCTGACATAAGTCTCTTGTCAGACAGTGTTATAAGATGCAATTGATTCATCAAACAGACATAATTAATGAATTCAATTGGAATTCTGAGCTTAAAAATTTCTGTATTGTTAGAGTGAAGTTTATACAAAGGGGACCAAATTGGTTATTAATCCAATAAATGGTTGCCGGGACGGTGGTACCCAAACCCGCCTCCCAAATCCGTGTCGGTATCGGAAAAAACGGACTAAAAGCTGAACCCACTGTCCCACGCTTTAAATTCGCGTTTGTATGGGTCTAAAAATTCTGTTAGCAGCTTTTCCTCTGGATCAACGTCCGTTTCCACAGTGGCAGAGCTCGTCTATTAATAAAACTATGAACGTTTTCTAGCATCATTATTATGACGCACGCATTTTCTTAGCAATTCCCAACACAATATAATTAATACAAGTCTAGAATACACACTATAAATACTACACTCTTGTAGGAGGATCTCTCAATAGAATAATAATAATAATTACTTGTAGTGAAAACAAACGGAGCGTGACGTTCGCCAGAGACGACACGATTAGAGACATTGCTTCTGATTGTGACCTTGTGACTTGTGACGTCGTTATAAAAGGACAAACTAGAAACGGTGGGAAAAATGATAAACCCGAAAATTTAAACATATGTCAAAAGGTGTTTGTTAGTTCAAAAGATATGAAATCAACATTTGAAACATAACTTTGGATACTATAATATATACTAGTTTTTAAAGTGAAACATATTTTAGCGCGCCTAGAGGTGGTAAAACCGACTCTCGCTTAAGACGGGAAGAAGAAAAGAAGACTAAGACGGGACTCAGGTAAGACGGGACAACGCTCTTGCATGGAACGACAATTCATTCGGCCAGCCTCGTGACTCGTCCGCTCTTTCCTCCCGGCCGCCAAAACTCTGTGCGGTATATTTGCTTCTATTCTCACTAATATTGGCAATGGATCTATTCTAAATGAAGACGAATTTTTAATTTCTAATATATTACTTTGTGTAGATATATTATAAAAATAATAAAATTATTGAATTATTATCAAAAAATTTTTTTTTATTCATTTTCACTTCTTTCAATAAAAATCGATTAAAATTATTCACATCTGGTGGTATTTTTTGATTGATGGAATTGTGCATATTTTAAGTTCAAAACAAAAGGAAGATGACTGTTTACGCGGGATTTCTAAAAATCCTCCCTCCATCCTCTTTTCCCATTTATTAAAGCAGAATTTTGATTGTATTTGACAAAGTTTTACACACTTGACGTTCAAAATATAAGGAAAATCACTGTCTAAGTGTGTTTTCAAAAAACTGCGTGAATCCCGGGCAACGTCGGGGGATAATAAGAATTATAATGGAGTTCTACAAAATTAAACTTGATAACAATAAACAAATAAGATACAGAAAGTCGTGGGTTTGATTCCCATCGAAGTTTAAAAAGAAATTAAAAAATATAATAAATCACCAGGTTAAATGTGGCCTTGCAGTGTTCAACTGCCTGCCCCGATGTTGAACGCTGTAAAGTAATCCGAAACGTTGACTGAATGAGGAAGAGGAAGCGCAAGACGACTCATTAACCTCAAAATCAATCAACATAACTTTTGGAAGTTATACAAGTCTCCCATGTTCTTGTCTTCTTGTATCTTGTGTGGAAAAATATTTAATCAAAAGGAAACTATACTTAGGACGGGCTGTTTCGGAGAATTTGAACAATTCATCAAATTTCAACGTTCATTTTAAAGTTCTGTGAAAGATTTTTTCAAGTTCAGTTTTTATTTCAGTTTTGTCAAGCAACTAGCCTACAATGATATAATAACAGAACTTGAATAAGTCTTTCACAGAACCCGAAAATGGACGTTGAAATTTGATGAATTGTTCAAATTCTCCGAAACAACCCGTCCTAAATCTGTAGAATGGGTAATAAATCCTTGAACTTCCATCACCGGCAATACGGAAATCGTTATTTTTTTGTAATGATTTGTGCGAAAGTGAAAACCAAAGTTTTTGTAATGTAATAAAATACGTAAGTTGTTTACAGATAAAACATCACTAAATGAGCCAAAACGGAAAATAACTTTAGTTAGTTAATGGGGTTGTATTATAAAGTATGCTTTAATTATTATTTTTTTTGGTAAACTAACGTTTAAGACAAGATTTTTTATGCATAGCACAAAGGGTAACAATTATTTTACAAGCAATAATTATTCGCCTGAAACACTCATCCACATTGAAAAATCTCCTGATAAAAGATACATGACGCCAACGGGGACAAGGGACACGGGTTGGAGTCCCGTTGGCGTCATGTATCTTTTATCAGGAGATTTTTCAATGTGGATGAGTGTTTCAGGCGAATAATTATTGCTTGTAAAATAAGTATGCTTTAATTTCAGACAGTACTTTTATAAATATTTTTTTAATGATAAACTAATGTTTATAAGATAATACTACACTGTTGTACTATACTATAATTCAATACGTACTAAAAATAAAGTTAGTTGTTTACAGGTGAAAAAAGATAAAAAGCATTAATTGTTGATTGAAGTACTAGTACATAATGAATTATTTGGGGTGTTGGGAATAGGCCGACGTAGCTCAGTGGTCCAGAGCACCTGACCGGCAATCAGAAGGTGCGGGTTCAATTCCCGTCGGAGGCATTTATTTTTACTCGGGAGATATTTTCAATTTGTATGAATATTCAGTCGACTATATTATAGTTGGGGTACTTGACTACCATGTAAAAAAAATCATTAAAATATATGCATTATTTACAAAGATATAGCGGTTTAAAGCAGAATCCATTGTTTTCTATGGTGGGACCCTATTTTCGCCTGCCTGACGTGTATTAACTTATATCAATATTAAAATGTCTTCTATTGCATTACAAGAAGTCACACCAGAAAGGATCTCATGGTCCCGAGGAGCAATACAGAAAAGTATCAACCGAAATTATATAGTAAAATCCCCACAGAATTAAACACAAAAATATGCAAAATGTCCTATATCGGTTCAATAGATGGCTAGATGGCATTTTGCCTTGTGTAGAGGTAAGTCTGAAAAACTGTTAAATAATGTCACTTTAAATTATACATAGTTGCTATTAATTAGTAAAAACTTATTAGATAGTTTTAATAAAAACAATTATTTTAACAGCAAAATTCATTTTGAATTTTCACAAGAATTTGGTTCCTTAGAATGATGAACTAATATCGTTTATTAAAAAGACAAATACCTTTACATCATTTTTATTTATACACACCATCTCCATGTTTCGTGACCGATGTTCACATCATCAGGATTAATTAATTAAATAAATAATGACATTACAAAAGTGATTAGCTTAATGAAGAATTTTTCTTCGAAAAATTAACTAATATCGACCTGACAAGACATAATAACATTTAATTAAAATAAAACGCATTGTGCACGATATTGAAAAATTAATACCAAAACCATACTCAGAAATCATAATATTACTGATGTATATTTTTATGCAATCTCTCATTGCTTTATTCAGGTGTAGCTAGCTTCCTACCATTCTCTTCGTTTGTGGCTTTATTCAGGTGTAAGCTAGGTTCCTACCACTCTCTTCGGTCATTGTTTTATTCAGGTGTAGCTAGGTGCCTACCGTTCTCTTCGTTCATTGCTTTATTCAAATGTAGCTAGGTTCCTACCATTCTCTTCGTTCGTGGCTTTATTCAGGTGTAGCTAGGTTCCTACCATTCTCTTCGTTCGTGGCTTTATTCAGGTGTAGCTAGGTTCCTACCATTCTCTTCGTTCGTGGCTTTATTCACGTGTAGCTAGCTTCCTACCATTCTCTTTGGTCATTGCTTTATTCAGGTGTAGCTAGGTTCCTACCATTCTCTTCGTTCGTGGCTTTATTCAGGTGTAGCTAGGTTCCTACCATTCTCTTCGTTCGTGGCTTTATTCAGGTGTAGCTAGCTTCCTACCATTCTCTTCGTTCGTGGCTTTATTCAGGTGTAGCTAGGTTCCTACCACTCTCTTCGGTCATTGTTTTATTCAGGTGTAGCTAGGTTCCTACCATTCTCTTCGTGTATTGCTTTATTCAGGTGTAGCTAGGTTCCTACCATTCTCTTCGTTCGTGGCTTTATTCAGGTGTAGCTAGGTTCCTACCACTCTCTTCGGTCATTGTTTTATTCAGGTGTAGCTAGGTTCCTACCATTCTCTTCGTGTATTGCTTTATTCAGGTGTAGCTAGGTTCTTACCATACTCTTCATTCATTGCTATTGTTTTTCAGTTCGCATTATATGCTTTGTAATGTAATATTAGTCTGTAAACAAATGTAATATATGTAGTATGTTTTTTTGCAGTCAGTCATTGCTTTATTCAGGTGTAGATATTATATTAGTAAATAGGTGCCCACCGTTCTCTTCGTTAATTGCTATTGTTTTTCAGTTGGCATTATATGCATTGCACTGTGATATTACAAGATAATACATCTGAAAACAGGACGTGCTTTTGAAGATATAAGGGCTGGAAGTTTCGCCCTCGGAAATTTCTAGAACTGTCCAGAACATTCGAGAGTATTCGAGAGCATTCCACAACATTCCAGAACATCCGGAACAGTGTTGAATGTTCGAGAATAGTCTGGAACGTTTGGGAACATACAAACAATGTTATAATAGTTATATTATAACATTTTTATAAATATTTTTACAAACATTTTTCGTCTTTATACCTTAGAAGTAGGCAAATTCTTATTTTCTTACAACAGGCTTATACCTACAAACTATCATGTTTAGATTTGCTTTTTGCTTGGTTTTATGTCAAATGGTGAATGTTATATTATTGCTTTACAATTCTATATTAATAATCTTCACAATATTTTTTTTAAATAAACTATGTAAAATGGCTGACTGATCGCCCTCGATTTAGCAGGCCATGACAACCAGTCAAACGCAGTATATTTGTTAACAATACTTCCAATAATTATTTCGTTAACTTTCTAACTCAGAGGCCTCATACACTATGTGTCGTATAGTATCATGTTACAGCTGCCACTACCTAGCATTTACATATAAACTTTACATTTCTTATTAACTAATTTAAGTCCGTATAACTTAGGAGAAGGAATATTCTTATTCTTATTTTTGTACAACAGGTTTATACCTACAAATAATTATTGTATGCATTTACTATTTACTTGCTGTTATAATATGTCAAATGGATATGGTTATATGTATTTTTACTATTACTTTTGTGAACTTACAATCTTCAGAATATTATTTTTTATGAACTATGTACGTAAAAGCCCAATGGGCGTATAAATAAATAAATAAAAACAGGAAACAGGCCGTTTCCTGATAACATTTAGTAAATTCGTAATCGTGAAAATACATTGATTTCTCTAAATAGTATAAAACAAAGTGACAATCGGCGTCTGTCTGTTTGTGCGCTTATTTCTTATTAACTATGCAACGAAGTTTGATAGGGTTTTCACTATCATTTAAAGAATTTCTTCCGTAAGGTTTATATATTTAATACATGGATAGTAAATTTAATGAAAGATGAGAAAAGTCGGGCTACTCCGGGTACACGTCACCTAGTAAATAAATAAAAATTAAACACTTTGCGTCAAACATACTGGCACGAAATTACAAAAATGCCTACAGAAGATAGAAACTGATTGACACATGCAACTGTTTATTGGCCGTAGTACGTACCTTTTCACTAGACTAGAGGTTAGATTCGTGGGTTTTCAGATGGTCAATTACAATTGTGAATATAGAATTATTATTTGAGTATTTTAAATCAACAACTTATTGATGAAAAAAATTCTGGCCGCAGGACAATCAGGTTTTCTTAGATTCGTGGTTATTTAATATTGAAACGGTTTAGTGGCCAAAGTTTTAAAGAAATTACAACAAAATCAACCCGTAAGAGCAAAGTTGTTTTATACGTTTATTTCAAAATGTCGCCAAATGCCGATCGGGTAGGACCGACATTAATTTCGTATATTAACGTCATCCGATTTCAGAGAAACGTGTATACGTCCGCTTGTGCGTGTGTGATTGCCACCAAAAGTTGACAGAATGCATTGTCATCGACAACGAGTGAAGCGGGATAATTTCTATTTGCAAGATTTGCATTCATTAATTCCCAAAAAGTGAAATTGAAATAATAATAAATTGAAAAACATTTGACCCACATAACACTGTGATTGTTATTATGAATTAGTCATCAAAGTGTATCGCTTCGATAAGGCGGCTGTGTGGGCGACGCGAATAGTCAATGGCGGATCCGCCCACAAACATTTACCAACTATCGTGTGCGTGTACAACCATAGATAATAATACAAAGAAGGGAGATGGGCCATAAAGTAGATATTATTAGATAGAAACTGCGCGCACAATGCGTATCGCCATCCAGCATCCAGCCAACATCGACAGTATTGCAAATCGCATCTACGGATGGCGCCCCACCTTTGTTTCTACCTACATACTAAACATATAATTTTCATTGCATAGCCGCTTTGATGGTCTATGCTGTTTGTTCGTAGCTCGGCGACAATCAACATACACGGAGAAAACTCAGTATTGCTTGCTAATCTCGTCAAATTATTAGTAATCCGATTAAAAACGGAATTTCCGGCCGTTTCCCGCAAACTTTTAGTAAATTCCTAATATGTCGGACCACGTGTTCATGTACCTGCTTTTGTCCCGATAATACATAATATTTACACGAGAAATTAATTGAATATCAATTCATTTTGTGGTCAATGCTTTCCAGTGGTAAGTTAAGTAGTTATCGTTTAGGAACAGAAGTAGCCACTAAATGTATTGATTCTATTGTTTCTTTACATGCGGTATCACTGTTTACATTTTAATTATTTACCTCACTAGGACTAGCCTGTGTCGAGGTTAATCATTTTACAAACAATATTGTTGCATGAATAATGCGTACCTAAGCCGAAGTAAGCTATTTCAATAAACTAGTAAATATGTAGGGTGACCATGTGAAATAACATATTTTGCTAATAATTTAAAAGAACATAGATGAAAAAATGTAGAGGAAAAAACTGCGGTAAATATTCGGAATCGCTGGTCACGGATTATACGAAATATGTTTAAATAAAACCTTCTGATTTACCTTAATTACTATAAAAGGAATCTGACTGCATTTTGGAATTTTTTTAATTTTTAATTACGTATAATGAAAAATAGCTTTCGCTGTATGGGATGACAACTGCAATGATTTCTGTTGATGACATTTTCTTTTGTTACAGTAAATGGTAAAAATTCTAGCCACTCATACAGTAATATCAACAAAAGAAAATGTCATCAACAGAAATCATTGCAGCTGTCATCCCATAGAACGAAAGTGAATTTTCGATTTACGTAATTAAAAATTAAAATGCTAAAACTATAAATTTCCCAAATGCAGTCAGATTCCTTTTATAGTCATTGAGGTAAATCAGAAGGTTTTATTTAAAAATATTTCGTATAATCCGTGTCCAGCGATTCCGAATAATAATTTATGACAAAGATGAGAAAAAAACATGTACAATATATATTTTAAAATAACTATCACGAACAACTTTCCACGCTCATTTTTTAATCATTTCATATTTTTTTTAGCAGCGGAATGAACATTTTGTGACGACAGGAATATTACGTCCATGATTCCTCCTTTAATTCGACTTTGATTTTTTTTTTTTAATTTTTTTTTTTTTTTTTTACACCCGCTAAACTGCCAAAGCAGTTTGTCAGCAGTTGTTGTCTGTAACGGTTTTTATTTTAACAATTTCAGTAATATTGCACCATGATCTGTTATTTATTTATTACACGCCTTAGTGGGCTTTTCTTTAAAAAAATTACAAGCTATTTGTATCAAAGTAAACACTTAAAAATTAATACAATAAATAAAAATGTAAAGATAATGACAAAAAGGGTTGAAAAAAAAAACACAGAACAAAATACATAAACAATGAAAATCACAACTGAATAATGACAAAAATAGGTTGCAAAAAACACAGAACAAAATACATAAATAGTGAAAAAGGCAACAGAATAATGACAAAAAAGGTTGCAAAAAACACAGAACAAAATACATAAACAATGAAAAACACAACAGAATAATGACAAAAAAGGTTGCAAAAAACACAACAAAATTCATAGTAAAAATATGCATATAATTGAATTTAAAAGATTCAACAAAACAAAATAGTAAAAGCGAAGAAATTATATGGGTACATAGGTCTATTTGTGTCTAGAAGAATACAAATGATAGAATATACAAAATTTATACTGATTAGTTTTAAGATGAAATATATCATCCAGATCAGAATATTTGTTTCAGAGACTCTGAAGTCTCGGAATCGGAGAATTTTGGTAAGCTAGTGTCCTGGTGTTATTAAAGTAAAAAGGTAAGAAATGTCGGCATGATTTCTTGGGAACATTGATATTAATAAATTGAAGTAATTCGGGACAGTCAATTTTAAAATGTAGTATTCTTTGTAACAGTATTAAATCTGTGCTTATTCTTCTTTCTGAAAGTTTCAGTAGAGACATTTTATCCAGAAGGTAATTGTAATCAATGTTTTGTATAGGAATATGCAATATAGTTTATAAACCTTAGAAACTTCCCTTGAATCTTTTCAATGTTATCTGAATGAATATTGAAAAATGGAGACTATAACGTAGAGTTATGCTCAAGTTGGCATCTGACAAGAGTTTTATATAATAAAATAAATGTTACTGAATTATTGAAATATAATTATATTAGTAGTGCCATACTTTACTTAAACACTGGCCACGTGTAAACACGACATTAAAGTAACATTTTTATTACACTACGTAGAAGTAATTATTTATCAAATAACATAATATAAAGAACGAGTAAATAAACAGAAAAATGGGACAGTTGGATAACGATAAGAAGTATGTTTTCAATTTCCGGAAATGGAAATAAGCGTCCAGTGATAATGAAGTGAAAATATTGATGTTCTTTTTTTCTTTTATTATTTAACCCAAAATATGAACCTACCAACCTTAAAAATGTTCTTAGTTTGGATTTAATTAAAAAAAAATTAAACTAGCCAAAAAGAACTATAATACAGGGTTTTCCAATAAGAGGTGTTATTTTGAATAGCCCGCTATTTCGGTAGATGTTACTTTAGAAGCTGTCATTTTTTGACATTTGACAAGTAGAAACTACGCAATTAATAAAAATGGAACGATACACGCTTTAACAACGCATTGAAATTATTAAAATTCCCTTGAGTGAATCAAATGCAAACCATCTTGAGTGATGAGGCCCATTTCCACCTCGGTGGCTTCGTCGACAAGCAAAATTGTCGCATTTGGGGCTCGGAAAACCTAAGAGTTATTGTTGAAAAGCCTCTCTATCCTCAACGTGTGATTGTTTGGTGCGGTTTATGGTCCGGCGGAGTCATTGGACCTTACTTTTTCGAAAATGAGGCTGGAGCAACAGTTACGGTGAATGGATTGCGCTATCGAGAGATGATTAATGATTTTTTATGGCTGGAATAGGATGGTATTGATCTGGACAACGTTTACTTTCAACAAGACGGCGCTACGTGCCACACAAGCAACGAAACCATTGATCTTTTACGATTGAATATCAAAATAACACCTCTTATTGGAAAACCCTGTTTTATTCTATCAAAACATGGCGTGAAGAAAATACGTCAAATTATCCGTCTTTTTTTATTTTTATATTAACTCCACACAGGAGGCCCTGAAGAAAATAATTTCCCTCAGGGCCTATGTCATCTTTGGGGATGCTGTGTGGAGCGTCTTTTTGTGGAGAGGAAGGAGTGAACATGGGTCTTGAAGAGTCCCATGTTGTAGGAGGGAGGAAACACAGAGGCCGGCTGTTCGTTCCACAGCCGAGCTGTTGAACTTAAGAACGAATCGTAGAAGCGACCCGTTCTCATGTGACAACGAAAACAACGAAATAGCTATTAAATGCATTATTTTCCATTTTTATGTTACTAAAATAGTTGTTTTTCAATGTTATATAACTGATACAAAGTTTTTTTAAAGCAAAATGTGCCTACTAACCGTGTCCCACTATTCTGTATATTAATGGTGCTATTTTGTTTTACAATTTTTAAAATATTTTTTTTTTATTTATTTAGTATCAGTTTAATAATAAAAAAAATATGTTAATAATCAGTAACTGTATGGGTAGTTGTAGTGTTTTGTGAACACCTCACTAGGAAAACCTGTGTGAAACTTGTGGTGGTCGCATGTTTTAGATAAAGTGTTATTATGCCGTCATAAGTAACAACGCAGCATCATCCTTGAGATTCTCTAGGAGGATACTGTGGTTCCATCCATGGCGGCAGTATTGTATATCAGGTTAGTAGCAGCTTACATCGTTATATTACATATTATAAACAATTTAAAATGGTATTTGTGCATCGCCGATAGGTCGCGTAATCCAGAAACATTTTTTTGATGATATTTAAATGTCACCCATTGATCTATTATATATAGACATGAAGCGAAAAAATAGGTTCCGCTTTTTGACCTCCAACTGACCTCCAACTCTCCCAACGCTTTAACTAAAACTACCGAATACGGTCTACAAGCACGGTTTATTCTAATAATGGAACAAGTTTCGAAGTACGCAGTAGCACCCCTAATTATAAATCTAATGATGTCACCGTGTTTTTTCTTCAATTTTCCAAATGGTATTTTGAAAGTTCAAACTCGTTATTCTGGTTTTTATGACGATGGAGGTTATGTGGGAGATTTTCCCGGCATCGGAAAATACGTTTTTTTAATTTCAAAATAATAATGATACTTGGATGATTTGTATAACGCCGTTTTTTGTGAAAAATCACCTCAAGTACCTTTTACAAAATTGTGCAAAATTTACATAATTCAATTGGCTAAGCTGTTCTTTTAGCAAATATAATATTTATATTCAAAATCGTATATGGTAGTATGGACAGCCCTAATTTACTGAACCTCATTGAATTCCATTTACTCGCTCCAAAATCCTGCGCTAAAATTTACCTAATTCAACCATAATTAAAATATGGAAATCGATAGAAAATTATATTTATTCATAGTACCTACCGATAACTGCTTATGTTTACCTATTTTCACATATAATTAACACTGATATTTGACGATTGGACCAAAACTAAACACCGAAAACCACATTCATTTAACTAATTGTATTATTATTATTATGGTGAATACTGGTATAATTCACCATAGAAACGCAAGCAGAGAAGATATACGGACATATAACAAAAGTCAAAATACTTACTCCCTCAGCTGGCATTTTGGGTGGAAATCAGCCATACCAATATTTTTGTTAATAACAACGCCTTGTCTCCGAAGGAGTATGCTGAAATGATATACCGCCGAATAATAAAAGACGAAATCTTAACAATCTTTTGTCGACATTCAAGGCGCTGGAAATGACTCTGATTTGGTTAAATTCCCCTCGAAAGATTTGCCTCATTTCTAGAGTTCTATCGCGTTCAACTATTAAAGAAGCCGGCTGTCCCATCTAAATTCTATACATTTTCAATTCAAACACAAAGGCAATCTTGTGTAACAGCCTCTAGGGAACATCTGCAGCTCACTGTACAATACAGTATTACTGCACAGTGTGCAGGGTAGATTGCAGTTTGCGCTGTGGAGCCGAACAAGATCTAGGTATTATCGCCTACTTGCAGACTGCGCCGTATCAATGTGGCCTATATTGAAAGGACCTACAAAGGCGAGTTCTCGATTTTCAAATAAGAAACTTGAGTGAAAAATATTCGCCATCAGGGAAATAATTTTCTTCAGAGAAATTATGGCCTAAAAACATATATTGGTAAAGATATAAAAGATCAACAAACTTTTCTTTTGAATATCTAACGGCCGCTGTTCCCAATACTACTGATCGACTGTTGAACGAAATTTTGGCTCAACATTCCTCAAATGCACAATTACGCTCTTCCCAATGCAACTATCCTATAAAGCTAGAGGAACCAAACAGCTGGATTAACCTCTGGCTCAGTAAAAGGGTTAGTTATAAAAAGTGTCAAGAGAGTGAAAAATGACAGCGAATTTTCGAACATCATTTGGTTCACGCATTCTTTTTCGTATTTTCTATTTATTGTATTGCCAATTTTATTTAACGTTGAAAAATTTTACTTTGATGTCATTTTATTGTCTATGGAAGTGGGCGGGGCCACTTAAGATTATCAACGATAAAGGTGTTTGGAAACAGGCAAATCGAGCGTTACTGAATAAATGGCTTAGCTGATAAAAACAGAGACTGCAGGCATTTAACGAATAACAGGTTTCCTAACAAACTTTCGGTAAAACAAGTATATGTTATTAGGATGTCGGAACTCGTGTTCATAAAAATCCTAATATTGTCGCATTTATATTTATCATGGAAAGCGCAGCAGCATGAAGACGTGTTCCGATATATTCTGAATGGGCTAATATTTTATTAGGAAATGGATTGCAATCATATTTTTAACAGGATTTCAATAAATCAGCGATACTCATTTTTCTTCTTGTAAAAATGATTAAAATCCTAAGATACATTCAATCGTCCTGTGATTGGTCGGCGGCATATAATAAAGAAAAACAGTAGAAGTACCTTGTAGGAATGTTTGGTGATTCAATTATCTGAAGCTTAAATTTCCATACAAAACTGTGTTCACGAAATTCAAATGCGATGTAGATGTACAATGTCAGGCGAGTGTAAGTGAAACAGAGCGCTGGGCGCTTGGGCTAAATGGGACATTTGTTTCCATTCACATTTATTACGTATGAGAGGGCTAATCTATTGTTATTATATATCGATGAACAAACTTTATTGTCGTTGCTGCATTTACATTGACATGTTGGAGTCGCAAATGTTGTATCTTCATCTTGAATTGAGTTGATCATTCGAGGATACTAATTCTAAATAGTATTTGGTTTAATATTACAATTTATAGGTTTCTAATGCATGGCACAAATTATTATAAGCAATAATTAGTCGTCTGAAATATCCATACAAATTGAAAATATCTAAAGAGTAAAAATAAATGCTGGTTTTTTATTTATTGTTATCAAGTTTAATTTGTAGAACTCCATTTTAATTTTAATTTTTTATATATTCAAAAATATTATTATTAGATTTATAAAAACAGTTTATTTTTAAACAAGTTCTGCTGTGTAATTATTATTACGCGTGACAGCTGTTTCGCCTTCTGAAGGCATTATCAAACTGTCACATTATCATTATCAAACTGACAGTTTGATAATGCCTTCAGAAGGCGAAACAGCTGTCACGCGTAATAATAATTACACAGCAGAACTTGTTTAAAAATGAGCTGTTTTTATAAATCTAATAATAATAATATTATAAAAAATAAATAAATGCTGCTGATCTGAATTGAACCCGCACCTTCTGATTGCCAGTCAGGTGCTCTGAAGCACTAAGCTACGTCGGCTTATTCCCAACCGGCAAAATAATTCAACATGTACTAGTATGGTACTATATGTACTACTATGGCTTATGCAAAACTCACTCACACTTAATGTTAACAAAACTAAATATTTAACGTTTTCTATAACGGCTAGAGGACAACCAGCTGAGGATTATGCTCTCAAATTACATGATTGTCAAGGAAAAAACGAAACGCAATCATGCCACTGCCCCACCATAATACACTCTAGAAGTATAAAATATCTCGGCATTGAAATTGATGAAAATCTTCGATGGGACTCCCACATAAATAGTATTACAAAGAAACTCACAAAGCTTATATACTACTTTACAAATATACGCAATATACTTAGTATAAATGATTTATATAAGGTATACTATGCTCTCTGTCAATCACGCATAGAATATGGGATTATTGGATGGGGATCTGCCTCAAACATCCACATGAAGCAGCTTATTAAAACTCAAAAAGCAATAATAAAAATAATCCTTAAAGTACCCATAAGAACTCCATCAAAGACATTTTTAAAAATTTTAAAGTTTTCAGTATAATAAAACTATACTCAAAAAATGCTCTAATCAAATTTACAGAAAAATATGAGTACCCTGCTGACTATCACAACTATATTACAAGGAAGAAATCCTCAAAACTATTGAACATCCCAAAATTAAATATGTCTTTTGGCCAGAAAAATCATCATTTCCATGCTACAAAACTATATACAGTCGACTCTCGTTAATTCAAACCTGCGATAATTTGAACCTTTCTATAATTCAAAGTTATCACGAGTTCCCTACGAAATCTCTTTATATTTCGAACTAAATCCATACATTTTTGTACACTTGGTAATTCAAACGAAAAAATCATTGCTATATAACAAAACGACGCGTTAATTCGAACTCATCGGCGTTCAACATTCGACAATTCAAAGTTGCAGAGAGAAAGAGGCGGAAAGATTGTTACACACACCTTAGTACAATTACAATTTTGCGACAAGTTCAAACGTGTATTGTTTTTGTTATGATTAGTTTGTGACACACACTCTCATTCGATACCTTACAAACCTTCTGTCTACAAAACGAAAGTGATGAAAAAGCATTTCAGGCACTTTTTCTCTTAAAAAAAATATTGAGAAGTCTGAGCAGCAGCAATGTGCTTTGAAGCAAACCTATAACAGAGTTCTTTCTTTCGAAAGATTAATTAATTCACATTATGATTACATGTATGTACACGAATGTACCTATAAACTTTTGTCATTGTTATAGAATAGGAGTTAATAAATAATAATTGATCAACACTTAAGAATTCGAAGTTTTATTTATTTACTCTCACAAATTTCGAACCATTTGATATTTCAAACACTCGATAATTCGTAATATTTTAAGAGTCCCTCGAGTTTCGAATTATCGAGAGTCGACTGTAATGCCCTCCCAATTGAACTCAAAAACACAACGGAGACACAAAAATTTAAAAACGACATCAAATTATGGCTAAGTAAACACGAAGATGAGGAAATCAATAAAATTATGAACTGAACAAATGTGAAGACAATTTTTTAAATTTTTTTTGTAGAAATTAACAAGGAAATCACGATCTACACCTATAACAAAACCTACAGTCCGCCTCGGAACAGGAATACCTAGTGAGGAGGACTGCGAATAATATACTTAACTTTGTAATTAAAATTGTCGTTAATAAAAAAAAAAAAAAATTTCAATCAACAATTATTGCTTGTTATATTTAGGCGAGTAATTATTGCTTGCAATAATTTGTTATCATTTGTGCCATGCATTAGAAACCTTGTATTATAAACAAGGCAAACATTAGTTTATCATTAAAAAATAATAGTATTTGTTTTGCTGGAGTCAATGCACTATTGTCTAAAACACTGTCTTGGCGTTGAACAATTCTTATAATACCTTACCAGACTATTTGTCTATTTTAGTCTATTATCATTTAATAACGTCAACATCCTTCATCGCTCAATGAATATAACGGTCTCTATTAATAAAATTATGCAATTTACCTATATTTCTGTGAGATGTAAGTACGTAATTTATCACGTAAACGTCATATTTGACATTCGTTACTGCTAGCGCCTTGGTGTCTAAAAAGGGAATATTCTGGCTAACTTTGATCGAGGAATATGGCACATAGCGAGGATACGGACCGACTGATATACCGGGCTTATGATGACTTATTGCACCTGCTTACATCGTTCTTATAGTTTATTATGTTACGTACTACACACATATTATTGTACTCCTAAACAACTTACCTATAACAATATAAACATGTAAAAGCCTTCAGGGCGTGAATTAAATATAAATTTTGAAATTAATATGTTGTGAAATAACACAAATTAAGAAAATAAAATTTACAAGCGAAAGCTAGGATTTGAACCCGATTGGTAGCCAATGATTGTTAAAATGACGTCATAGAAAAGGCAAAGACATTAAAAAAGCATTAAGGCGATGCACTACGTCGTGTAATATTTTCAATTAAGCCGCTATCAATAACAACCCTTACGTAGATGGCGATAAGGTTTAAATTCCCGCTTAACACAATCCGCCTGTTTTGATTTATGCAAGAAAAAAATATGGTCAAAAAGTGCCTTTTATTTTATTTTGTGGATGTTCAAGCATAAATATTTTTTTTTCTTCGATCATTTTATAAATAACTTAATTTGCCACATTATACAATAAAATCATAACCGAAAATGGGTTCGTAAGTAGGAGATTTTGAACTTTAAAGCAGTTTTCATAGGCCTTATAAATTATTTTTTTCTGGGCTTATAAAAAGACCTTATCTAAAAAATACTCGATTATTTCAAAGGCCAAGATGTATTCTACTCTCAGTATTTAATTAAAGCATCTGAAACATTTCTAGGCGACCAAATTTTCAAACCAAAAACACATGATTTTGCATTACTACGTATGGCATCGCCTCAATAATCTGATTTCTATTTTATTCAGACGTGCATTAGTGTCCAAATAAATAATGCGCAAGTAGTTTAGTACACATAATGAACGTAAATCAATAGTTCCCCCGCACGTGGAATTAACCCGACATTATAATAAGGCTAATGCAGCACCACCAAGAGGCAACCCAACCACCCCGCGAGGAAGGGGTGGCCATTGCTAATAAATCAGGAATGCAAAATCTTTTCGGGTTAGGTTAGATTAGGTTAGGTTGGCCAGTGGCGGCTATCTCTAAAGAGCGGTGGAGCTACTAGGAAACTCTATTCGGTTATATAACCCATAACATTAAATTAACAAGTATTTTTATCCACTCGATTGGTGTCATTTACACACCATATTATTTAATTAATACTATTCCTCAAAATATGCATATGTTAACATACAGGGTTTTCCAATAAGAGGTGTTATTTTGATATTCAATAGTAAAAGATCAATGGTTTCGTTGCTTGTGTGGTACGTAGCGCCGTATTGTTGAAAGCAAACGTTCTCCAGATCAATACCATCCAATTCCGGTCATAAAAAATCATTAATCATCTCTCGATAGCGCAATCCATTCACCGTAACTGTTGCTCCAGCCTCATTTTCGAAAAAGTAAGATCCAATGACTCCGCCGGACCATAAACCGCACCAAACAGTCACACGTTGAGGATAGAGAGGCTTTTCAATAACAATAACTCTTGGGTTTTCCGAGCCCCAGATGCGACAATTTTGCTTGTTGACGAAGCCACCGAGGTGGAAATGGGCCTCATCACTCAAGATGATTTGCATTTGATTCACTCAAGTCAATTTTAATAATTTCAATGCGTTGTTGAAGCGTGTATCGTTCCATTTTTATTAATGGCGTAGTTTCTACTTGTCAAATGTCGAAAAATGACAGCTTCAAAAGTAACATCTACCGAAATAGTGGGCTATTCAAAATAACACCTCTTATTGGAAAACCATGTAGTATGTTTATATGAAACTGCTTTCTGTGGTTTAAATCCAATGAATCCACTAGATTTCACCGTTTATCTCATATTGTTAGATTATATAAATACGGCACGTTTTGACAAGCGATCGCTCAAAACGTTTTTGCAAACTTGGCATAATACAAACTTCTTGGGTACGTCATTAAGACATGCAAGCAGTTCAATAACCAAGATGCTATGTTAGCATTGTTCGATGGCATACTGAGAAGCAAGCTGGAGTATGCGAGCGATGTTTGGGCACCGTACCACCAGAAGTACATTGAAATGATAGAGCAAATCCAGAAGAAATTCCTCAGCTATGTCTATATGCGGACGCATGGAACCTATCCCAGGTTCATGCACCATATCGACTTACTTGAAGAAACTAATTCTGTGAGTCTGGAAACTAGGCGGAAAGCAAGCCTAGCCATTATATCTTTCAAAATTTGGAACAATTTTATTGATAGCCCATTCCTCTTGGGATGCTATGATTTATATGTACCAGACCACTACAGCCGAAGTCGATACCATGACTTATTCAGAGTACCAAAAGGCAAAACCGACGTCCTGGCAAAGCATAGCATGACGAGGGGAGTGGTGCTGTTGAACGAACTAGCAAAGAATTTGGATGTAAATGACTGTTCTCTAAACGACCTAAAACAATTATTGAAGGGTCACTTACCCAAATGCTGATATGATGTAAAATTATACTGTATGTAAAATTGTACTGTAACTGGAACGAATGTTCTGTTGTACAATAAAAAAAAAATAATAATAATAATATATAGGCTGTTAGTACTGTTTTTTTTTCACCCAAGACAACTCAAGTCTGTCCGAAGAAACCTTCCTACAGAAGCAACAAAACTACTTATCAACTCTTACGTAGTCTCACGTCTTGAATACTGCAACGGCATTTATGCCAGCCTTCCAAAATATCAAAGTGACAAACTTCAATCAGTGTTTAATGCAGCAGCACGGCTCATAACCGGGGTTTCAAAATGTTCGCACATTTCAGAACACCTTCGTAACCTTCACTGGCTCAAGTGCCCTGAAAGAATCCAGTACAAATTGTGCTGGATGGTGTTTAAATATATATTTTTTTAATAAATTTAAAGATTTACATCCATCAATGAAATGGCCCCACCCTACATCTCTGAACTATGCGTCCCGGAAAACAACTTCTTCAGCAGTCAACTCTTAGATCAGCAACATCATCAGCTATAGGCAGACTGATGGAACCTAAGCGCAAGCCAAATACTAAGTTTGATGATCTCTGACGCGCTTTCGGAGCATCTGGGCCGAAGGTGAATTAACTCCCTCCGGAACTAAAATCCATAACAAGTCCAACAGAATTCAGGTCTAAACAAAAAACTTATCTTTTTAAGCTGTCGTACCCATAAATTAAATATACCATTCCTGGATGAAAGTCCAATTATATCCAATTTTCCAATTATGTCCTAAATCCTTTAACTAAATTTCGCTAATATACAATTAATTAATGTTAATTAATTGTGAATCTCAAATGACCTACTAGGTAGGTATGGTACTGTATATTATCTCCATATATAGATAGTAGATCATTGTAGAAGTGTATTATATATTTATACATCGCACTTGGGGTGATTTTGCACAAAAACGGCACTATATAAATCATACAAATTTTATTATTATTATTAATATGTCAAAAATCGCTCCAGTGGTTGGTTACATTATAAAATTATTCATCTATTATAATATTGTAAGATCGTTATTTTTTTCCAAGTGTAAACTCCTCTTCCATCGACAAGCACTATAAATCATAAGATACAAAATAAACCATTGCAAAACCTGAACTAATATATGTTATATACAAAAGTTTTTTAAAGAATAAAAATCATAATAGTCAGACAGAAAATATAGAAAAAAGATAAGGCACATTTTTCGCTAGCTATCGTTTGATTACTATTAAGTGGTTAACGTTTCACAAATTACATTTAATTAATATCGGAGTGATTGGCTACCACTGCATGGGTTAATTTAATGATCGCGACAGCCCTGATACGGCTCCGTGTCACGCCACCGGGAAACGGGAACTAGTAATCTACCACGCACATCACTTATAATATTTAGGGGTGTACACAGTACAGAGACAGAGTAGATCGGAATAAAAAGGGGGTTCAAGGTAACAGGGTTCGAAAGTAATAGTGGTTCTAAGTAATAGTGGTTCTAAGTAATAGTGGTTCTAAGTAATAGTGGTTATAAGTAATAGTGGTTCTAAGTAATAGTGGTTCAAAGTATAAGGGGTTAAAAGTAACAGGGGGTCATACCGATGTCCGGTATGACCCGGAAACCTAGTACAAACGGGAAACTAATGAATCTACATCGCATAGAGAACTCGGGGCATTTTATTTTCGACCCGAGCACTTGATATAATTTGTTTGCCTTTTTTTTCGGCAGGGTTACGAAAAAAATGGAGCAGGTTTAAGCTTCGGCCCATTTCAAAATACACTAAACAGCTGATATTAACGCCCTAGCTACTGAGTTTTTTTCAAATTCGACCAAATAAATTTTAAGTTTGGACTAGATTTACTTGATAACGAAAACTCAATTCATACCACAAAATCGACTCCAAATGTGTCGTATATTCACTAGTTTCCCACTTGTACTACGATTTTCCTGAAACCGTGATTTAAATAAAAAAAAATAGAAGATTACATTATTTGAATACCTTTACGGTGATTTTTTACAAAAATGGCGCTGTACGAATCAACCAAGTATTATTATTGTTATTATTGAAAGTAACACAAGGTTCAATGTATATAAAAGGCGGTTCTAAGTAACAAGGGGTTTTAAAAGTAACAGGGGGTTCAAATTAACGGTGGTAGAAAGTAATACGTGGATAAAAAGAGTGTTAAAAGTGACAGGGTGTTTCAGGTTACAGAGTTAAAAAGTGACAGGCGGTTAAAAGTAACAAACGGTTAAAAGTAACAGGGGTTGAAAGTAAACGAAGGTTCAAATCAAACAGGATGTTAAAAGTAACAGGGGGTTAAAAGCTTAAAAGTAACAAGAGGATTCGAAGTAACAAGGGATTTAGAAGTCAAAGTAACAGCAGAATAAAACAACGGTTAAAAGCGCCTTTTTAGGCGGGTCTATCAGATTTGTTGACCTCTAATTTTTATAATACGGTATGATCGGATAGGCAGATGACAATATCCTAAAATAACTCATTAAAACTCAAAAAGCCATTCAGCAGTCCCTGCAAGAACTAGCACTGACGAAATCTTCAACTAACATCATGTCAAAACAAATCGATACTACTTTATATTCATAAATGCAAAATACAAGAAATAATAACTCAACGTATATTAGAAAGACTAGATCCCAAATACAACATTTTGGCAAAAAAGTTCCGATACTATATTACTAAACTCCACAGCAAAATCCCACTCTTAATCAAAACTAACAACAAAACATAGGATAATAGAAATACATAATATACTGACATCAAATACCGACTGAAACCGAATCCACTCAACTGAGGAAAAAAACACGATGTAATATAATATTACTATAATTTTTAACAATCTAAACATCATGTCACTTAAACAACTCTATGCTTAAACCATACTTATGTATACTCACAACAATAATACACTTGATCTACTAACGAACATACCTAACAAAATCACTAGATAGTTCAATCAAAAATACATCCCACAAGCAAAAACGAAGACAACTTTTGGACAAAGAAATTTCATTTACTATGACATAAAACTTTACAACAAATTACCACTCTCCTACAAAAGAAAATTTTGGCACTCTCCTACAAACAAATGTCAAGGTACGAGTATTCAAAGCGTAAAATTAAAATTTAATAAAATTTTAAAAAATACTGAAAACATAAAACCAGTACGGGAAATCCCAGTGGGGAAATCATTACAAAATACAATTGAGTTTAAAAAAAATATATATATATACATATATATATATATTTATTTTATGCTTCCGATTTTGTTGTCCGGGTTAAATTTTCCCCATAGGAAAAACTAAACCCTTCCACTCACTTTTCCACAAATAATCAGCTAGTCAATCAACACTATGCAAGTGCATTATATAAGTTAAATAAATACAAAACAATACAAGAACAACAACACGTCAACTCACCAGAGATCAAATGGGAAAAAAAATTCACCGACTCCAGATATTTTCATATCAGAGGGTTCGGCTCGGTAGAACTTCTAACAGGGCCTATAAATCCTACTGATCCCTCGACATAAATATTTAAAAAATCTTTCGTTATCCTACATGTATTCAAAATGACCGACTTTTGCATCTTTATATATAAATTTTTTGATAGATCTAATACGCCTAAATTTTTAATGAGAGAGCTAGGTATAATGCCAGTAGCCGAAATAACGAATGGTAATATTTTTATAGTCTGAGAATGCCAAATTCTTTTTATTTCGTTTCCTAAATCTGTGTATTTTCTTATTTTTTCATTAACAGATTTTTGAATGTTACAGGAATTTGTAATAGCGACATCAATGATATAAGTTATTTTTTTAATTTTGTCATGTAAAACTATATCGGGTCTATTATGACTAATCGTTCGGTCTGTTAGTATCGTTTTATCATAACATATTTTATAAAATTCGTTTTCTAAAAATGAATTTGGTTCGTATTCATAATATGGTACTATATTACGGCAGTCAATCAAGTTATGTTTAATTACCAAATTTTGGTGAATTATTTTTAAAACTTGATTGTGCCTAAATGTATACTCGGACGGTGCTAATATAGAACATCCCGATATAATATGTTCTATAGTTTCCGGAAAAGCCAAACATTTTCTACACAAATCATCAATTTGATTTGTATCTTTGATTATATGCTTCCTATAATTTTTAGTATTAATGACTCTATCCTGAATGGCAAGCATAAATCCTTCTATTTCTGCGCTCAACTCTCCAATACTCAACCATTTGTTTGACGAAAATTGTCAACATACGTTTGGTTGAGATAATTGAAGTGTTTTGCGTGTAAAATTTTATTTGACCAGGAATCTAATAGTTCCTGGTTGGGATTTATAAAAATGTTGGCATTCTCATCGTATAAATTTAAAGGTGTAATATTTCTATCTGCCTTGCAAATTATTTTGTGCATTTCTGAGCTATGAGCTTTCCTATGGAAAAAAGTTCTTTAATTGAAATTTTATAATTACTTCATATTATTCACATTACTAAAAGATAATAACAAGTAAATGAAATCCTCGGCACAGGATATCATTATCTCTATTTGTTCAAAAAGGGAAGATAATAAAGCACTAATTATTATCATTATTGCAACCAGACGACGATGAAAAGTATTGGCAGCTAATGCAGACATCTTTATGTCTTTGGAGATATTAAGGCGAAGCTTAATGTCAAATCACTACTTTGATTAATCTTTATAACGAATTGGTGTACATAATGAATACCAAAAAATATGCTTTAGATAAATTGAAGGGGTTCCTATCGCTTCGCTTGAGTAGAATACATATAAAAAAATAAATTACTCAATAAAAAATATAAATGCAAACTTCAAAAAAAAATATTTTTTCAATAGAAATGTATGAACTAAATAATTAAAAATACAGTATTATAGCTAAGATTATTTGTGGCAGTTTCACTTGATTAACTTTTTTGCTTTCTTATAAAATTATTTACAAAATAAATAAAAAACAGTTTTTTGCTTGAAATCGAACGTTTCTAGACTACGTTTATCAAGCGATTTTAATGCCTATTACCTACGATATAAGGTACGATAAAAATGTGTATACGATATACACATTTTTGGCTTGTAAGTTATAATCCCAGCCTTATGCTATAAACCAAACGCTGCTAGCGTCAACCTTTTGTGCACTCGTGCATTTCGAAATAAGCACTTTGTTTATTAAAACCAATTAAGTAAATTCATAACCATTTTCTTACGCGACCCTTTTTGCGACTCGTACTTAAATCTAAACAGGAACAGGCTGTTCCTCCGTGTTCACTTTTAATTTCAACGAAGTACAGTCTATACGATGTTCTTCCGTTCGTTGTTGACATTGTCAGATTCCGATATCATCACATCTGCAGATACAACTCTGATCTCCTTCACCCTACAATTCACCTGCTGAGGGCAAGAACTTCTGGAATATTGCTCGCAGTGCGGTAATATATTCAAAATATTTGACTGCCTCCTCAACCGACGGTCGTAGCAATACGTAGCCACGTATTAAGGTATTACGTTGTCTGTAAATTTCAATACGTATTTGCAAATCAAATCTCGTGCGCAGAATGCAAATAATAATAACACGATATGTACCTGAGAAACATTATTTATCCGACAGCACGTTTTCGTAATAATCTCTGATAATTACACGTTAAATATTTACACATGTCATGTCCGAATGTGGTTACAAACTACATAGGTATGTCAAGGACGAATTATTAACATCGATCAGGTGTGGAATAAATTAACAGTGTATTAGTTTCCACGTATGCATATATATTATTATTCAAATATTATACGTCCATATGGGCTTTTAGAAACATGTGATAATGTGATATGAACTGTAATTAAAAGTAAAATTTGCTTTTAAAATAGAACCCATACAGAAGAATAATATTATGCTAACCTTAATTGTTATTATTACGGAGATATGTTATTATGTCCTTCTTGAACTATATTCGGTGCAGTTGAAGACATCTACAATTTCTGCGAAAGGATTGCAACTGCATGCAATTTAGGTATAAGCGAGTACCTTAATGACTCCGTCGTGATATTATCGTTGCAAATAAAAATAATTTTCAATCGAGTAGTTCTAGATCTAGTAGACTCAGTAAATCAGATCTGTCTATAATTCCGTTAATAATATTACATAATTGGATATTTTAGACGAAGTTGACATTGGGCTTTTGTCATGTCCAACGACTTTGATCGGCCTTTTTAAAGATGCGTATTACGGATTTATTAATTTACTTTATTTATTGAGGTTTTTATTTATTTATTGACCTTGAATATATTTTTAATTATTTATTTAAATGAAAAGGTTGTGTGTTTTTTAACAATTCTACATTCAAGTATTTATTGTTATTTGCAGCGTTTCATGTGTTTATGTTGTGAAGTCCAAAATTAGTTCGTAGGTAATAGAATATTATTTTAGTAGTTTTAGAATAAGTATAGTTATAAAATGTAAAATTTTATAGTTACATAAAAAATAATTAGAAAGTCTGATTTCGTGATTAATTTTAGGTGTGTACGATTAATTTGGTAGTTTCTTAAATAGCTTGCATAATACATTTTTGGAAAATAAACAGTTTTTACGTAAATTTCGACCAGCATTGTAAAAATTAAATTTCTGGTTGAGAATCCGTTAGTTCGATTCCGTGACCGTATTTATTTATTTTTAACGCCCTTTGTAGGGGCTTTTATATAGGAAGACTAGAAGTACTTTTATATAGGAAGACAACAGTAATATAATTATAAACAATTATATTACTGTTGTGCATGTGTAAAAAAAAATTTTTTGTACATAACTGAACTGCCCCAGCAAAATTTTTTTAAATTTATTAAGTGATAAATTGAATTGTTCGCTAAATAATCTATATTATAACATAACCCTCCATTAGTATTCTGGGCAATGGGAAGTAGATATTATGGTAGTTAGTCCCAGAACTTTTACACTTAAAAAAAATCTAGACTTCAAGTAATCCGATATTGCTGAAAACATAAAAATACAAAGGAAAGCATTAAAAAAATATTAAAAAATGTGTACAAAAGTTTTTTTGGCGAAAACACAATATTCGCGACTCTGAAACGTAAATTTTTAACAGAGAAAATTACTGCACTTCGATTGAGAACTGGAAAATGAAGATATTGTTGATAACAATGATAACTCTCGGTCAAAGGATGACCAAAGCGGATGGGGTCGAATTAGCTCAGCGGTAGAGCAAAACCCCGGCAAGATTTTTCTGACTTTTCCTTTTTCTAATTTTCGTTTGAGAGTCGCTTACATTGTCTTCAATTATTAAAAAAGGTACTCTTTAATTTATTTAAAAAAAAAAATACATTTGCAATAATGGTGTTTTAACTACCAGTTCGATAATGCCTTCAGAAGCTATCATGTGTAAAAATACAGTTGGCAGAATTTAGTTTTGAAGCCGGTAAACGACTGTTTCCCGGGAAGCAATAAGCAAATAAATTTCCCATGACTGTGGTGCAATTCTGTATTATATTATAAGTACTTCCATATAATTATATTGACCTCCGTCTGACAAAAGCGACCATCCCAATGAGTGGTGCATCAACACGAACGTAATGGCCAAGGTCACCTACAAGGTCACACTACTAGTGAATTTTAATAAAAATCTAAACAAATACATCGTTTAGAGTCAGCACTCAAAAATACACACCTTGTAAATTGATAATACAAGCAATACTATAAATGTATATTCTAGAGTGTAATATATAAGTGAAAATGTGTACTATTAAACAAATAAAATGTAATGTACACACCTATATCATTATTATAAAAGCTGTGAATACCGTTAAAAGTGCGTGGAAGATATGTTTATTTTCTGAATCTGATCGTTGTACTAAACATGTGTAATATTAACGATCTAAAACTGCACATTCCGAATTAGTTGCAACTGGCTACAACGTCGGCATGACATAGAAAACGCAAATGTCTGGTAAGACGGCTTACACCAGCAACGTCACCGACTTCACGAATAAAAACAAACGTGTCGTTTTGAAAATTTATTCGTTAACATTAAAAAAAAATGCCCTCATATCGCATATTTTTTTCGAAAAAAAAAAGTGAAAATATCCCATTCTGTTCATTTAATCTGTTCGTGCCAAATTGTGATACTAGTTCTGTGAACAGTAGTCTGGTGAGTTTCAGCTCGTTCGGATATGTCCGGAAGTGGGTTAAGTTCCACTTCGAATATTTACAATCAATCATTACCAAAAACAAAAACGAAATTCAAATAAATGTATTTAAAAATGAACACCGTTGACCAGCAATTATTGCAATCCATTTTGTCTATGCCATTTTGCCAATCATATCCAATCCAAGTCTTTAATAACAATGCATCTATGTATACATATAAATAAAAATGTTTATTTCTTAAAAATCATAAATCTCTAAAAATTCTACACCGATTGCTTTGAAATATTGACACAATGTTGCATTCTAATACGCGTATGTTTTTTATATAAAAGGTTAAAACATACTTTTTTTTAAATCAGCTCCATGTGTTGGACAAACACGCTGTTTTTGAAAAACAACGCCATCTATTCTGTTAGATGTAAAAGCACCACGTGCTATTGTTTCTCTATCTGCACAGATAGACTGAGCGACAGCAACGCGTGGCGGGATACAGCTAGTATTATTATAAGAAATGATTTTCTAGTTTTGTGACGGACACGCGTGCTGTAAGTTGTACACGCAATGTTTGTACTAATTTATTTATAAATTTCTCGACACATAAACTGGTTTGTTTGCAAGGCGCACGAGTCATATGAAAAATCCATTGGTTTCGTTTTTTTCTCGATACATTGCCACATTTAGGACGGATTAAATGAACGTAAAACTGGATGACTGCTTATTAGAAGAAACATTGCGAGTCTTTAGCGGGTGTACCTGTTATCGACTTTCGGAACAAGGTGCAAATTAACATTGCTGGGACGGCCGCTTGTCACGCGCAATGAATATTGCTGACGCGGGCGAATGAATATCCCTAAAGTCTTTTTGGGAGCTATTGCTCCCAGACATCAAACAACCGTGTAGTCTTGTTAGGAGATATTTCTCCCAGACATCAAACAACCGTGAAGTTGGGAGATATTTCTTCCACACATCAAAAAACCGTATTCTTTTTGGGAGATATTTCTCCCAGACGTCAAAAAACCGTGTAGTCTTGTTGGGAGATATGTCTTTCACACATCAAAAAATCGTAGTCTTTTTGGGAGATATTTCTCCCTGACATCAAACGACTGTAGAATCTTTTGCGACATATTTCTGACACCGATCACAGATGTCATGCTATCTCATTTTGTATCAATGTGAGATATATGATTTAAACCGTGTTAAAAAGACAGAACACCGCGCTTTGTATTTATATTTAAAAGTTTACAATAGACGCTCCTGAAATATTTGAAACAATTCTACGAAACTTTAGCATTTAAAAATGCTTGTCAAAACTTGCAAATTTTTCAATAAATATTTTTATATAAAACGATCAAAAATAGAAGTGATAATAACTTTAATAATACCTTTGACTAATTAAAGATGTTTTTTTTATTTTTTATTAAAGGTTATAAGATTTTTTCAATTTATATTTGCGTTTCAGGCTAGTGATTATCACTTATCATAATGTATTTTTAATTTATTGTAAAGCAGTAATCACAGTTTACACGATAAAAACCATCGGTAAGCGACTTCGAAAACTTTATTTAGGTTTGCGTTCAAATTTGTACATTTTTAATTGCGCGTTGATTTAAAAATCTGAAAAAGTCCTTCGGCTACTTTCAAAAACAGTATTTTATTTTTTAAAAACTGTAGTTGGTTTGTTTTAAGGGAATATTCAGCCTAAAATAAATAAATCATAAAAACTATCGCTGAATTCTTAGGACATTAAAATCGGTTATGTTGAGGTGACCAAACAACGGAATTATAATCTAATTGGCTATGAATAAATGAGACAAGGACAGGAAGAAACAGAATGCCTACCTCGAGCTGTGCTCCTGGAAGCTGCCCCCGTCCAGCAGGCGCACCTTGGCGAAGAGCACGGCAGCCACGAAGGGGACCTCGGTCAGCTCCTCCACGCAGCACTCCACGCTGAACTTGTACCGCTTCTTCTTCATCATCATGAAGGCCATGTCGGGCCGCGCATTGGCCCCCCTTTGTCTTACTGCGCACCTACACCAATCTGAAATAACACAACACAATATTGTTAGAACAAAACCTTTGGACATATTATTGCAAGTCCATTTGCAAAGAGAGGGCTGAAAGACGAGTCAGAAACTCCAGTTTAAAACTACAAAACAATGAAACCAGGTGGCGTGCAGAGTTTTTGATACGAGTAGGCAACATTTGTCTTCTTATCAAAAAACTAATAAGTTGGTTGATAAGACAAGAAGATTCGATTAGTTGCGATCGTTGCCGTTTCATGTTTCGTTGAGATTGAGACTAAATAGTTTCATTTATTGTAAAATGATGTCTTTAAAATTATCAGAGTAGTCTTAAAAGTTATAGAATACCAGGATATAAGAAAAACGATATTATCAATAGAAATACCTACTACATCGCTGCAAAGGGTGAAATTTAATCATTTATTCACGATTCACCGATTGCACGATATTTCATATTACAAACGTGGGAAGAAAGGCGGAATCTGCGTACCACTGAAGAGAAAAGCAGACAGAAGTGTGATGTAGACCTGTTTGTGAGCCCGGAGTGAGTTCAATTTTTCCTTAAGGCCCCGTAGTATGCGTTCAAAGATGGTTTGAAAGGAAGTTATGTAAATATGAATGTTAGAGGGAGCGCGCTAATATTAAAATATAATTAAGCGAAAATGGAGAAAATATTGAATAAAACACGACTCGTTTGAAATAGAGCACAAATCTCTCGACAAATGCTTTAGTTGCATTTAAAGATACACTGTGATTTTTTTCATGCCTATAACATATTAAATAACAGAACAAAACGTGTTTTTAATAATTTTCGGAGCTTACTTTGAGATTTTTTTTATATCGAGGGAATTTCATATAATTAACGTTTCGCCACAAATGGATGGATATTATCTTCAAAAATAACAGTATATTTTTATGGAACTTAAAAACTTTAGCCGTTAACGGGAAACTTGTTATAAATCGGCAGAAATTGGATATACGGGGGGCTTAAGACGACACAATATCCTGAAAAGTCGGAATCATAACGACGTAAGTCAAGTAGCCGTATACAAAAATATACGACGCGCGACCCAGGTGTATTGGACAGACCTGCGGTCGAATTTGCCCTAGCAAATAAATACTTTAAAATAAAGTAGGAATCTTAGGAATGAAGAAGGCATAAACACAAAATAAACAGCGCGCGAACCGGCATGTTGGACATTTGAATTAATTCTCATAAACGTATTATTAAAAAGAAAGAGAAAAATAAAATCTGGTGATTACCGTTAATTTTATAGTAAAGAAACATGTCAGATGATATATAATACAATCATTTCACCACACTTCTATAACTTTCCAAGTATTATTTTTCTCTGCAATGAAGAGAAAATTTAAAAATATGCAAATACTGCAAAATAAAGCAATAAGAATAATAATAAAAAGCAATATATATACACACGGATAGGAGACATGTTAAATGAGCTAAATTTTATGTGAAGCAAACTATATTATTGAATGTATTTAATTTTATACATTAGATTAACACAGGGATCATGTATAAGGAAATGAAAGTAAAAATAAATTACAATCACGAGATACGCGGACACGGGACGAGAAATGCATACCAAATTTAATTGCTTACAAGGAAGAAATCAAGCACGCAGAAATCTCTAATGTACCTAGCGCGTCCAACTTTACAACAAAATCCCGAATTTAATTGCTGAGATTGAAAATATGACAAATATTGATGTTTTGTTTGTGATAGTTTAGATTTAAAACATTTAAAGATATGTTTGCCATATAATGTTATTTTTTTAATATGAATTTTTCTAAAATGTTTTAGCACTCACGAAGATGTGAACTAACTTAAGATTAATAGACCGGTCGGTGGCCGAGTTGACATCGCGTTTGGGTCCCACCCAGGCGGAGTGTGTTCAATTCCTCGGCTGGCTAAGTCCTCCATCACAACACAAGCAACATTTTCAGCTTTCTGTGGTGGTAGTATGAGATTTTCAAATACTTTCAGGTTATTCGTAACCCGGAAATGTTTGTCTTTCTTTTTAAAAAAAAAAATAAAATAAGAATACATAACACTTCTAGCATTCAGTCATTTCACTTCAGCGTCAATTGTCTGTTCAGCGCTGGGTACGTTGGATAAAAAATATTTCTACAGACAAATATTCTATTGATAAATCTTTGCCTTAGAACCGGTACACCTTTTACAAAATATTACATTAATAAACGGAATCCAGAAGCCAGCGATACAAGCGGTAAACTGGTGAATCTACATCACAAGGAGAGTAAAATAAACCCTTTTTTTTCAAAAAAAAGCTTGGAGCTAGGTCCTCAACAACAGCCGATAGTAGCCCGGTACGATCGATTTAAAAAAATCCAAATTTGAAATAAAAAAAGTTAAACCAAAAAATTCTATCACAATTATGATGTAGATTCACCAGTTTCCCGATTGTAACACTAGTTTCCGGACACCATGTATGATGTATGAACATCTTTACTATCTACAGCTGTCAGAAAAGATAAGATTGTAATACATATTAGGCTATCGATTAAAAATCGCGATATAATATTTTTTATTATTTAAAGGTAAAACGAATCTGTTTTATTCGTGTCATCTCTCGATGTAACTTATTTTATTGACGTATGATTATGTAATTTATTTCATTCAAGGATGATTATGTAATTTATTTTATTGACGTATGATTATGTAATTTATTTTATTGACGAATGATTATGTAATTTAATGTAATACCGTACAAGAGTTTAAACTGAATTTGCTGCTGTCATAAGCAAAAATGCAGCAGGTACCCACTTTTATTATAATAGGTTGATAAACATGAAAGTTCTCGTATATCAGATTGTGACCATTGAACACTTCTAGCCACCTTTTTGTTTATGAGGTCAGTGTAGGGCCGCTTCCACGGCACGTCCTTATGTCCTCCTAACTACAACATGGGCCTCTTCAAGACTCAGGTTCATTAATTTATTAAATTTTTTTGGCGTGATAAATCATTTTAAAACTGTTTTCACTTTATTTTTCACTAAACTTTTATCAATAGTCTATTACTTGGGTAGTTAGTGAGCTTTGTGTAAGTACTTATTTATTTTTAAAATGTTTTCTTTATCTCTCCACACAGTCTTCCTATTTAGTATGTCTTATTCACACCTACACCATTAGAAAAAAATTAGAGCATTAATTTTTATCCCAGACATTTTAAGGCGACACAAGACTAATAACGGGGGTTTGCTCAAGGCTCACATTTAAATTAATTCAGACGAATTCGTAAAGATAATATTATGTAAGTAATTTATGGTTAATTTTTGTTTTTGTTTGTTTTTTTTTTTTAATTTTTATTGAATAAATAGTTAATACACGTCAACAGGTGCTTAAAGTTTAGTTACATATACATTTTTAAAAGTCATAATTTACATCTTATATCTACAGAATCAACAATTTTTTCATACATATTAAAGTAAATATTTTTTTCCGATAGCCAATTTTTCACCATATATTTAACTTTATTCATAGACTTACATTGCTTTATAGTGTCAGGTAATAAATTAAATATCTTCGGTATGTTGTATTCAAACGTTCTCTGTCCGTATTTATTATTAAATTTCGGAACTATTAACCCGTCATTGCGCGTGAATCTAGAACTGTATTTATGTTCTAATTTTTCTTTATGCTGCGGGGTAAATATATACTGAATTATGATTTTTTGCCATAGAATAGCCTTAACAGGTAAAATTTTGGCACGTTTTAAATATTCTCCTGACGAAGGAAGGGATCTTCCGAAACCGGTAGAGTGAAAATAAAACTATCGTGGTCAAAAACAAATTTATGTGTTTTTATTATAAATTATGATGAGCCACAAAGTGAATGCTTTTTACAATTACGTAATATCGGCAAGTACGGCCAACAAAGCAAAATTATTTAAAAACTTTTCTATTAAATACAGAATGCTGAGTTTAGACATATATTTCTACCAGCGATGTATAAAGTGTAAAGTGTTTCCGAATTATATTAATAATAAATTCAATAAAATGTGCGTTCCTTCCCCAACTTCAAATAGTTCTGCTTACCGAGCTAAAGTTGCTTGGTTAAAAGAAGATTTGAAAGGTGCTTTTAAACAGAGAAACGAAATTAAACTTAAAATCATGCTACTACACACTGAACTAGTACACGATTTACATCCAGTCGAGTGGGTTTTATTCGACGATAAAATAAGGATGTATACCTCGGAAAAGGCGTTCAAAAAACAAGTGAAATTAAATAAAAAACTACAAAATCTTTGTAAACCTAACATCAGTAACCAGTGTCCAGATAAACCAGAACATACATTTTTTGATCGAGTGAAGAATCTCTCTTCCCACGTGTTCCTCCCGGAAGAGATGAATTTACTATCTAAAGGACTAAAATATAATTTAAATTACAATAAAAATAACATACAAAGTGCTATTGAAAATGTGGCAGTGGACATTGAAACGGCTCTATCGTACCAACCTAGACCGTTTCTGTACAAAAGTGCTGAGACAATTAAAAGTCTAATAACAAAAGATAAAATTAAAAAGGTCATCCATCCAGAAATTTTATGCACTAATAAAATTCGCAAAACGTTGGCTGAAAAGGATTTAGTGCTTACTAGGGCAGACAAAGGAAACACTGTGATCATAATGAACAAAATGGCCTACCACGAAAAAATGGAAGACTTCTTAAAAAGTGACGACTTCGTTATTATAAAAAAAGATCCAACTAATAAATGTCAAATAGATATAAAAAATTCAATAAATGCATGCAAATCTCAAATCTTTAAAGATGATTATCCTAACCAGAATAAATTCTTGCAGTCTAATCCTAAAATTCCCAAGTTGTACGGGTTTTTAAAAATACATAAAATCAATGAACCTATTCGTCCTGTCGTGTCATGCTGTGCTTCCCCGAATTTCATAATAGCTTCTCATATCACTAATGTCTTCAACAATTTTAATGTGTTTTCACCCAAATATACCATTAAAAACTCATTTGATTTAATAAATTCAGTTAAGGACTTGTTCATTCCCAATAATGCTAAGTTAATTTCGTTTGATGTAATTAACTTATTTCCAAATGTTCCAACTACTGATTGCAAACAAATAATTGTAGATATGTTAAAATCCTCTAATTTAGATAAAGATATGATTGATGACCTGTCTCGTTTATTCAATATGTGCCTTAATCAAAATTATTTCCAGTATAACAACTGCGTCTTCCAACAGAGCCAAGGGCTACCTATGGGAGCTCCTACTAGCCCACTGTTGGCAGATATTTTTATGAATAACTTAGAAAATAAGATTTTTAATTGTAAGTTATCACTCTTAAATAATGTTCTCACTTGGAAACGATATGTAGACGATATTTTTTGTATCTGGACGGGAACAGAGCGGCAACTAACTAAATTCCTTCTTCTTATAAATTCATTTCATAAAAAAATTCAATTCACTGTAGAGGTAGGCAGTAATGCATCGATTAATTTTCTAGATTTAACACTAACTTCAATAAATAATACAATTGAATTTAACATCTATCGTAAACCGACATTCACGGATATAACTATACATAACACGTCAAACCACCCGATATCACACAAACATTCTGCCTATCATTCAATGGTACACCGCTTAGTAAAAATCCCACTATCAGCTGTTAATTTCGAAATTGAACTGTCAAAAATAAAACAAATTGCTCTAAATAATGGTTACTCGACACATTTAATTGATAAAATCCTGAATAAGAAACTTAAACTCATTTCGACGAATACATTTTTATTTGGTACACCTGAAACTAATAATAAAATCATAAATCCCTTTCAATGGCGTAAAATCTTATACATATCCAATTTTTCTCCACTTAGTACAAAAAATTTGCCTACCCACATTAAACCCGCGTTCTATACTGATAACAACTTGGGAAAATTACTTAAAAATGCTAAAGATAAAGATCACAAATTTAGCCACTCAGGCATTTACCAACTATGTTGCAATGATTGTCAATCGTTCTACATAGGTAAGACAACTAGAAATATTAATATTAGAATCACCGAACATTTAAGATGTTTAAATAACAATAATTTTTCGGAGTTTGCCAATCATCTCATTTCCACCGATCATACTTTTAATAAAGATACAGGGGTTAAAATTCTTCACCGTAGTAATAAAGGCAAAAAATTAGATAATTTAGAAGCACTTGAAATCAGAAAATCCATCAATAATAACTCCAGTATAATAAATAACCAAATTAATCTGTCTTATAGTCCTATTCTTGACATATTTCCAGTTAACCGCTCTGTTCTTCCTGGAATTCCCGTAATTACCCCTTCCACTTTGTCGACATCTCCCTCAAACACTTAACATTTTTGTATTTATGTGTCAATATTTTGTGTAGTAGATTAGTTTTAAATATTCTCCTGACGAAGGAAGGGATCTTCCGAAACCGGTAGAGTGAAAATAAAACTATCGTGGTCAAAAACAAATTTATATGTTTTTATTATAAATTATGATGAGCCACAAAGTGAATGCTTTTTACAATTACGTATTATGTCTCTGTTTAAAAATATTAGGGACGACTAGTAATTTTACAATTGCGTTTTGTACAACTTGGACTTGTTTCAGATTGGTTATAGTAGTATTTCCCCATATGGTTAATCCATATCTTATAATAGATTCTGCCATTGACATATAAATTATTTTAAGTGTTTCAATTGATGGGAAAAAATTTAATATGTACATTCTGCCAGCAATTGATCTGAGTCTTTTACAGGTTTTTTTAATATGTTTGTCCCATTTGAAAAAGCAATCTACTGTAACACCAAGATAGACATATTCCGTAACTAATTCTAAACATTAACTTACCATTAACATATATAATGTAAAAAACGGTTTAAAAATTCTATAAAACGTTATTCAACTATAAAAATAGCGGTTAGCACCAGATTTTAATTTTCCAGGCGATGAATTAGTAACTTCCCGAAGTAAACGTCTAGAAATGTCTGAGATTTTAGTAATACGCTCATCAGAAAGAATTAAAATAAACCCCACAGAAATATCAATTTTCTATGCTTGCTAGGGGCAAATTCGACTGTAGGTCCGTCCATTACGCCGGGCCCCGAACTGAATATTTTTTGACACGACTTCTTCACTTATGACGTTAAGATTCGCACGTTATTTTAGAGATTTTCTATGGAAAATTCAACGGTAGGTCTGTTCAATACACCAGAGTAACGCGTCGCATATTGTTGTGCATGGCTTCTGCACTTACGTCCTTAAGATTTCGACTTTATTTTAGGGTATTGTCATAGACATATGAATATTAGTAGACCTGCCCTAAGTGATTAAAAGCGTATTATCCCCACTCCCCATACCGGTTCCATTGAGCCGGCTGGGCTCGCATATGGCTTCAAGTGAAATTTGAAAACGTGACGTCATCATTCTTGTGCGAACTATGGTCGAGGCATCATCGGTTCATTTTACGAAATAACACGGCAAAATGTTGACTTTTGATATGAAAACTTGTAAAAATAGATGTGAAAAAGAGAATAAACCCAATTGTCGTATTACATTCCATAAGTAAGCATTATTTTAAGCTTATTCACACCGTATTATATGGATCAGTTTTAGAAACATATACTATCACATCACAATGTAGCGATTCTCAAGTGTGCTCATCGTTGTTTACTGGGGTAAGTAAATTATGAGACATTTGTAAAAGTGTCTTAACTAAATACTCTGAAACTAACTACGACTCTGAAATAGAAGCTGCCTTACTTTGCCGAATTTGGACTTCGCAAATTAGTTCATAACGTGGCGAGTAATTTGCGCTCCCATGTAAAAATGTCTATTCATTCAAACGCAGATTTTACTTTTAAGAAGTAAATGGTGATATTATAATGCGAGATGCCTATTTACTGTCAGATTGATTTATTGACGAATCACAGTCAGCCTTACTCCCCTCGTTCTTCAACAGTTGATTTTACCCCTCGCCCTTATCTTCTCGTCTATTAATTCCTATGTCTGTGGGTATTGTCAAGTCTTAAGGACATAGGTAATAGGTAATATACTTTAATACTTGAACCTTCTAACTTATAGGAAAATGTAACGTGAATGTCCAAATAAATAAATATATTCCTTTCCTCCAAAATACCCTCTACACGGCACCCCCACAGATGACATAGGCCCGGAGGGAGATTATTTTCCTCAAGGCCTCTTGTATGATTTTGTTTAATGCTTGTTTGTTGGCAATGCTTTAAAAGTTCACGTGATGCGGATTTTGATTTCCTTCAAAACGCGTTCAATACTTGGCCACTCACCAAAGAACTTAGTGTTTGCGGCACGATTAGGCCTTGGGAAGGCGTAATAGCTGGCAAATGAAATATATTTGTGAAAAACAGTGATTCCATGCAGTTAGTTATTAGTTTCATGCCTCACTGACATACAGCAGGGTAGGTAATAGCGCTACATTGTGGACTGCTAGCTTTGATTTCCTTTTTTATGTAGAATCGTACAAGAGTACCAAATGCTCCCAACGGTCTGGAGCCAGTGAGACTATGGCATCCCCAATTGGGGTATGTTGTGAGGCTGAAAGTAGTGGGGTGAAGAAGTACCTGGCTATTCAGATCTGGTCACGAAACGCGGCCAAAATTATGAACGGTGGCCTTACACCAGACCGATACTCGGAATATCTTCCACTCTGGAACGTGCCGCAAATATAATATATATTTTTTAAATAAGTAATTTATGAAATAACACAAATTAATCAGATAAAATATACAAGCGCACGAAGGGATTTAACCCTTGATTTACCCGGTAGGTCCTCAATTGAAAACTTTCAGCGCTCTTAAAACCGTTCGTTTTTGGAATTACAAATTGTGCGTTCTACTACCTTCCAGTGTTGCCAAACGTACGAGGTTCCTCGTACAAATACGAGATTTGTGGCCTTCCGTACGAGGTACGAGGAGAATATCAACCTCGTACAATTATGTACGAGATTTTGATAATACCTATGGCTATACGAACATTTTAAATCACTATTATATAACAGTAAAAACTAGTGCCATCTATCAGAACTTGTAGGAACTTCTTACACCAAAAATTACATTGCCGTATTTGCGCGATGATGTTTTATTTAAGAAACTTAGTAGGAAACTTGCAATACTTTATTTCACTGAGTAAAAATTCCTAAATCCTACCCCCCCCACCCCCCCCCCCCACCCCCCGAAGCGGGTTTTGTTTGCCAAGATCTTGTTTTGTTCAAGGTTTGCGAAATGTAGGGAAATTCTACGGAAATTTCGCCTCGAAATCTGGGGAAATAATTATTTTCGGCACAACATCTGGTACGAGGTTTGAAAGTCAAAGTACGAGGTTTTTAGCTGCATCCGTACGAGGGATTTTTTTTTACGGTTGGCAACCCTGCTACCTTCACGCAGTGACGCGCCTAACGCGAGGGAGAGCGGACGTCGATGTGCATGGCTCCGATAGGTGAGTAATCACGCTAGTGGAGTCCGTGGGACTCCACCGGGGCATTAATGTTACACTTTTAGCCTATTTTCGGTATTTTTTACAGTGTATATTTTTGGTTTTCAGTTGATATAATGGCGCCTCGTAATACTATAAACATCCTTGATGTCTGTGGTGAACAACTGGCTCGAATAAGTAAGTGACAGCGACACAGATGGTGAGGACCAACAAAATATACCGTTGAATCAGACTAGGAGACTAGAACCTAACGAGGTGGTGTAGAAAGCAATAATGAGCAGAAACTTCCCCGGAATGAGAGAAAGTATTGTCACCTGTGTCCACCGCGTCTAAAAAGGAAAATGTATATATATTTGCCATTGTTGTACGAAGCCTGTGTGCTTTGAGTGTACAAAAAAAAATACAATGACTTTGTCACCAACCGTGCCTAGAAGGTCTTGCATGTTTTTTTTTGCTTTTTATAAGAATTGATTATGTTTTTGTTATATTTCTTTCAATATTAGTTTGAATTTTTTTTTGTTTTTGAAATGTTGAGACTAGAAGTTAGGTCTCGTAATTTTGTTATAAAAAGTGCCATATTATAGAAGATTCTTAATAAAAGGCCGTGATTCTATAATTTTAAGTAAAAACCTATGCCATTGTAAAACCAAATATATAATAAACAAATGTATCTAGCATTTAAAAAAGTGTTTTATTTCATGTTAAATTAATGATTTTATTTCCGGGAGTCCTGGGGACTCCACCAGGTAAATTGTGTATGTATGAAGTCACCGGGTAAATCAAGGGTTAAAAACGCGACCTCCAGTGTGCTAATCGAGAGTACATAGAAGTAACCTAACTATCCGTTTAGAACGCCTAGATTGTAGTATCGTTTGCAGTAGATGCATCGATCCTATATATTTAGATGGTCGTATATATATAAGCAGTATACAACGGCATAAAACAGCAAAATTTAATAGAATACCGAGGATAGCATCTTAAAAAATGGACAGATTGTTTGACAAGTAAATCCATCAATGCGTAATGGTACAGGCAATCTGGTTTACTGTTTATATCAGAACAACTCCATTCCAATTTCAAAGAGAAGAAAAAACGGTATTCTTTATTCTTCCGCAGTGCGTGGGAGTTTCTTTCAAATTTATATTTCGCACAGAGAACGTGCTTGAATTATTTTTTTTAATTATTAAGGCTACTATGCAGATGGCTATGAAATGCGTAGGTACTTTTAAGAATTATGTTTGAAGAACGGTCTACAGTAAAATATATAACTAACTATCGTATACCCAGCGTTCCTCGGAGTCGGAGTAATATTAATGTAGTTCTCCTTTGTACCGACATTAAAAATTATAATTATATATATTATAATAGATAACTCTATTGGGCATTATTTACCCAAGATGTCAGGTTACGTTACCTACTCTATTATCTCCGTAATCATTGTTAAGTTATTAATATTGTTACGAACGTTTTATCATAATGATTTATAAATATTATCGTAGTTGACTTTAGCGTAGGTACTAATAAAAATATGTGCTGGTAACTCCCGTAATGTTAGTGTTGGTTTAGTACAATTTTCTATTTTCATCCAACGATCAACAGAATGCACTTAAAACACTAAAATGTCGAATTTGACGATTTCACAATACGCAATAAGTCGTGCGTAAAGCACATTCTCGTGTCACGAATAATGACCCTTCCGATGTACCGGCAGAGAAGCTATTAGGGGGAGGGGAGGGCCTGACCAATTATAATAGAACACGGAACTAGTAAATGCGAAGTAAATGTAGTCATTGGTTCTTTGATTTTATGTTCGCTTCAGTGGTAGATACTATCCGTAGCGCCTTGGCGAGAAACCAATCAGAATCGAAATGTTGCTTTAATTGGCACTAGCCGTGTTTGGTGACCAGATCTGAATAGTCAGGTACTTTACAACCTTTCTCATCTCCTTTCTTTTCCCATTGTCTTCAGCCTCCAACATAGCCAAGTTATTGAGGATGCCGTAGTCCCACTGGCTCCGGACAGACAGGAGCAGTTGAGCAGAGATGTACTTTATTTCAAATAAATCCATTTCAAATGGAAATGCAAAATGGGTATTTTCCAATTGCATTTTAAATGCTTTTCTAAAAACTATTTTGAATTTTAAATGCTTTTCTCAATGCATTTTCCATTTTAAATGCTTTTTTGCAACATTCTTCCTACTATCTCCACTCATCTTTTTTTCATAAGCCCCAAATATCAGTCGGTCCTCAACCTCGCTATGAGAGATAATTTACATTTGTCAAGTTGCTCCCTGGTAGGAGCCCTGGCAATTGAGTGATACCATTACAAAAAATACTGATTCAAATACTGAACATGGGGCCATGACGCTGTAATATTAAATGTTAGATAGCAGTTTCTATGTTTTTACGTTGGCAACATTAGTCCCGCGAAAATTTTTTGTGGTTTCATAATCTGTAGTCGTCGTGTTTTTGGATTTACCATCATGTAATATGTTTGTTCTACATTGATGTCCATTATTGAATGACAAAATTGTTTAAAAATTCTTTAATTATTTTAATTGTTTGACCTGAGAAACCATTTTGCATTTTCAATGCATTTTGAAAATAGGTATTTTGCATTATGCATTTTCAAACGGAAAAGTTTTGACCCATTTCCATTTTGCATGTCAAATGGTTTTGGGTACCCATTTTGCACATCTCTGCAGTTGAGACTCTAGTGCAGTGTTAAAAGTATCTATTTAAACAAAAAAAAAATTATTTTTTTGGTCTGACGAGGGAATTGAACCTTCTTTCCCGGGGAACGGAGGCGATCGACGTTGCCAGATGCCGAGCGGGCAGCCATTTCCTTTTTATACTAACTGCTGTAATATCGTCCGATTTGAGAGAAATGCGTGTGTGGACGTGATTGACAAAAGTCCATTGTCATCGACAACGAGTAGATATGCCGAGTTTCAGCTTCAGCTCTCAGCAGGGTCTCGGGGAGTGCATTAATTTCCACGTTCAAGATATGCATTAATTCGTTAATTCCCGACAACAAAAGTGAAATTGAAATAGACGTATTAAAAAAAAAAAAAATGCATTTGTAAAACATTCCTACGCGATATCTACGTAAACAACGGTAAATACACCTCGGTACTTCAAGCTACAGAGATTTATTCCGATCGAGCAAACATTTTAACGTTTCTACATAAAGCATTTTTCGAGTACTTACTGCGATAAAGAAATTATTCGAATGAAAACAAATCTCAGGTGGACTTTATATTTCTTTATCGCTAATAAGGCAAGAAACTACGTACTGCTAATTTTCAAACATTTATAATATTTCATTTTATAAAGCACTTTACTAATATCTCTCTATTCTAATAAAAATTGTAAATGTTCGTTTGTTTAACATCTTAAATCTCCGAAAGTTTTTCACCGATTGCTTTGTAATTTTAACACAACGTTGCATTCGACCACACGTGTTTTTTTGTATATTGATAGATATACATTGTTTTCCAATAAGAGGTGTTATTTTGAATAGCCCGCAATTTCGGTAGATGTTACTTTTGAAGATGTCATTTTTTGACATTTGACAATTAGAAACTACGCCATTAATAAAAATGGAACGATACACGCTTCAACAACGCATTGAAATTATTAAAATTCACTTGAGTGAATCAAATGCAAATCATCTTGAGTGATGAGGCCCATTTCCACCTCGGTGGCTTCGTCAACAAGCAAAATTGTCGCACCTGGGGCTCGAAAAACCCAAGAGTTATTGTTGAAAAGCCTCTCTATCCTCAACGTGTGACTGTTTGGTGCGGTTTATGGTCCGGCGGAGTCATTGGACCTTACTTTTTCGAAAATGAGGCTGGAGCAACAGTTACGGTGAATGGATTGCGCTATCGAGAGATGATTAATGATATTTTATGGCCGGAATTGGATGGTATTGATCTGGACAACGCTTACTTTCAACAAGACGGCGCTACGTGCCACACAAGCAACGAAACCATTGATCTTTTACGATTGAATATCAAAATAACACCTCTTATTGGAAAACCATGTATTATATAGATGTCACCTGTTCCAAACGTTAAAAATAGCGCCATCTCTTGGACGTAAAAGCAAGACGCGTTATTGTTTCTCTTTCTGCAGACAGACTGAGCCTCAGCTAATATACATATATATAAAAATTCGGCGTATGTTTGCGCTCGCAAAACTCAAAAAGTAGTCTACCGATATCGATGAAAATTTCGAAGTTTATTCTTATTGGTGTCAGGAGTGTTTAGATGGAGGTTTGGATGGTAGAAGAAGTCAGGGACGACCGAGGAATACTTAACGCAATATCTCGATATATCTCAATAATCGTCCCGTTTCTGTGTACGCAAAACGAACGACATGACACAAACAGCGCTGGCGAGTCTAAATACACACACTGGATACTGGAAATATTGAGTTATGGAACTTAATAAATTTATGGAGATAATTTTAGACGGTATCGTTGTATCTTGCTCGTGGGCTAGGGTCTAGATGTGCATATTTGATGTCAAGTACTTAGTAAGTACGAGTATAAACATTTGTCATAAGTATAAACATGTATAAACTTGTCCAGCATCCCTTCTACAAAAAGTCACCGACCGCCACTGTAAACAACATATTATATTACACACACACTTGTGCTCAGTGCTAATACGTGAATAAAATATAGGTTAATAATTATTTGTGCTAAAAGGGAATGGTAGAAGTTGTCGACGCCTGAGGAAGACACGGAACGACCAAGCGAATATTTTTTTTGTATGTTTTTATTTTGTTATAAAAAATAACATTTTTATATCTAGTATAAATCTTTGAACAACTTATTTCTATGACATTGGGGAGACTTTGCAGTGCATATAAAACTTATTTTTAGATGTACTGTAAAGTGTTAATTAATTACACTTATGTGTGCTAAAATGAGGCGTACGTGATGAAAGAAGAAAGGGGGTGTAAAGAGAATGTATGACGTGGAATAAAACTGTAGAAGAAGTCAGGAACGCAAATACTTTTAAAAGGTTATTTCGACCTTACAAATGGACACAGTTCTAAGGTAAACTAGAATGCACAACCTCAAAACTTTACTGAAAACCAGGGGTGCCCAACCTGAATCATTTTGAGCTTAGGTGGGCCACACAGTGAATAAGGCCAGATTGTGAATATGTGAATAATTCTCATGAGGGGTGGCTATTTCTGAAGTTACGTATTTCTTACAAAATGTCGCAATCTGGGAGGGAGGGGAAGCTAGAGAGTTTCTGAAGAAAAAATTCTCCAAGATCTACGAGGGAATGGCATCACTGCTAACAAAATACAAGTAATTATTACAAACAGTTGCTTAAAATGTGTACGATTACTTGATTGGTTAATGCTCAGATTATAACACTGTCGCTCTCACTATTAAAACATCTCCAGACAAGAATTGGGGATCCGTTTTATATTTTCACAGAAAAATCATTCTAGTTTGAATACTACATCTTACACTGGTTCTTTACGCGTTATTAATTAAAAAAATGGTACGCAGGCGTACTCGCTCTCCACTATATAAACGTCTATGTGGGTCCTTTGCACTTACCCTCTACTTATTAAAAGCAGGTCAGTTGCATTCGATCATCCGAGAAATGTGCGAAAAAAATATACCGGTTAGAATTTATTGCAAGAAAAAATTCCTAGTGCGGCCATGCGCCTGGCACTTTTCAAGCAAAAAATCAAAACCCCCACCGAGAGTCCGAGGTCTAATAACAAGATTCTAATTTCACAAAATATAATATATTACCCCTGTACTGGGTACGTGTACTCAGACACGAAAGCGAAGCGTCTAATTGAATTCGCCGATCGGTGGGCGTATCAGTTGTAACAATTAGACGAGGTATCACATGTCCGAGATTTGACGATTTTCCTCCATAAGTTTACCAGGGTCAGGGGTCAGGGGTCAAGGAGTAAGTACTTACTTGCAGCATTAATTTACATATCTAATGTCTAATATTGTTCCATAATATAATGGCAGCGGCCTATCGAGATAGACCCGGTATATCAGTTGATTTAAGCTCGACTTCATTGGAATGTCGAGCTTAGCAACCTATCAAAGAGTCTAGATATCACCAATATTGCGTATAGGACTGCGTTTATTTTTTCTTTGTAAAACTAAAAATGTCTACGTGAGTGGCATATCTATGCTCTTTAATGTCATCGCGAGATCGCGAACTTTCAAAATGCCAACGACAGCGGTTTTGGTATAACTTACGAGTTGATTTTTATAAAGTTCCCCACTTCAATCAGCATAGTGCTATAATATACGAGAATACTAATTTTAAATATTAGTTGTTTTGCTGGAGTAGTGAACTCTTAACGAAATTATGACGAACTATCCGCTGAAAAAAAACTATCCTGACGTTTAAACTTTTGAAATCATTATTATAATACCTTACCAGACTATTTTAGATTGATTATTAGTCAATAACATTCATCATTGCTCGATGAATATAATGGTAATTTCGATGAAACGCTAATGTCAGATTTGAGATGTGCTGCTGCTAGCGCATCGGCGTCTAAAAAGGGAACTATTCTTCCGATAATCAAATCTTGATCGGCAACCCACTTAAATTTGAGCGAGGATATTGATTGACTGATATACCGGGCCTATACTGACAGTATTTTCAACTTGGATACGAACGAAAAAAAAATTTGAGCCCAAATTATAACATTCATACTAAATCGTGAGCATACAAAAAAAAGTGGCCAAGTCAAAATCCCCGTCCTTTGGCAATCTTATGGGCTTTTTACACGACGCTTCTTTTCGTCTACTTTCCATACGGGTCGTTTTATCATGTTTGATGGCGGACATTATTTGACATCTGTCGTCTGTCATTGATTTATAGATTTATTTCAATATTACAATAAAAATACTGTAACGTGTATTTTTTAATAATTGATTGTGAACGTGTTTTGATGTTCGGTATTGTGAATTTTGGGTGATTTTTGATCATTCGTTGACGGCAGCGCAAAGGAAAATGACAGACGAATTAATGTGATCTAGGATTATTTTATTTATTTTTTACTTAGTAAAAGAGTTTTTGTTGTTGTTTTTGGTTTGTGTTTGATTTCATTTTTTGTGTGGTAAAAGTTCACTCTCCTTTCTACCTAATTGATGAAACAAATTAGTGGTCAATTTATGAAGAATAGCTGTGTTTTTCTTTTTCCAAGCATCAGCCATGAAGTTGTATAGTTTTGGACCTAAGAATGAGAAGTGTCTTTGAGCGAGAGATGTTTTAGTTGTGAGTGGTACAATTGGATTTCTCCGTGAGTGGCGGGTGTCGTGAGAGTGGTTAATAGATGGGTAGAGGTGGCGTTGTTGATGGGTGTTTAAAATTAATTTTCTCATGTATAGTTGTCTAACATCCAGAACTCGGAACTCTTCAAATAGTGCATCGCTATGATATCTAAATGGTTTTTTGAGGATTACCCTTAGTAGTGATTTTTGAGCTTTTGCTAATTTGTCCAAAACAGTTTTTGCACACCCACCCCAACCTAAGGATGCATAGTCTAGAAGTGACCCACACATAGCATCATAGATGAGTTTCAATTCATTTTTACGTAAGATATTTCTGATTGTCATAAACATGTACGTAAGCTTTCTAACCTTTGTGGCAACTAGATCTATGTGTCCGTCCCATCTAAGATATTTGTCTAATATAACACCAAGGTATTTTATACTGTCTACGCATTCCAATTTATAGCAATTACAGGTAGTGGAGTCAATGCATTTATGTATAAAAATATTATATGCTTCTTCGGGTTGGCCCGCTTCTGTCGCACTAAATCGTATAAATTTAGTTTTTTCCGAATTGAGTGTCAACAGATTATAGTCTAACCAAAGTTTTAGCTGTTTTATTCCACTTTCCGCTTTGCAGTGTACATCGTTCCATGTTTTTCCTTCAAATATTAAGACAGTATCATCTGCAAATGTTATAATATGATTGGAAAAATTGCTGTTACACAGATCATTGATATAAATACTGAACAAAATAGGTCCTAAGGTACTCCCTTGGGGTACACCAAATTCTACAAGGGATTAAATTATGTTCAAGGTGTTGCCACTTTTTGAGGAATTTAGTACAGTCCCAAAATATTATCTCTTCTCTAACAAAAACACGATCTGTGTGAAAATAAGGATCGTGTAAAGCAGAAATTTTCATACGGGTCCCGATATAACTTCCATGTGTGGGATCGGTATGAAAAAAAACATCCGTGTAAAACGCCCATTAGGTCGGCGTCCTTTGCATAGACACCAACACACAGCTTCGCAAGTAGGGTATTTTTTAAGTAAGTATATGGAGTAAAATACTATTCATAAATAATAAAAATCAACCCATAAAAAAGTTTATTTAAATTGCAATTTTTTGGTTTTACCGAGGATTGAACCTTCCTCCCCAGGGACTGATTAAAACGAGAAAATCATTTTTTTATATCTTATATGTCATCCAAATTTAAAAGTGTCAATCTGCTGAGTGTGCTCGATCAGATTCTATATCATTATTTTATTCATTTAAGAAAACAAAATCGAAGTTCAAATTGATTATATTTAAAAATATTAATTTCAATCTGCCAACAAACGAGGACTTTGACTTGGCCACTTTTCGTATGTATTACGCTCACTAAATTTATGTGAAAACTGAGGAAAAGGCGTGATAGTTAATAAATTGAGTTAACATGTTGATGATGGCATCTTATTATGGATAGAAGAGGAACGCCGGTTCATTAACCGGTGAGATCATTAAAGATGATGCGGAACTGGCACCGAGCCATCGTCAGATCGTCACTCAAACCAAACAACTAACCAACAGACCGGAGAAGGGGTGGGGAGGGTTGCGCCTGTCAGCACTCACCACGTCTCATGAAGGGCACCGCTTGTGATTATTTTTAACCTTACTTCATCCGGGTGTAAGGTGGATCATTAGATTTTTTTTGATAATAGGCAAAATTCTTACGCTTTCTTATGTTTTTAACCCTTCAGGCCTCGGAAGGACATTACTAGCCACAAACATCATATTCCATTATAGCCTCTGAAGGACAGATCTGACCGGGGCGTCCATACATTATAAAAGAATTTAATTTTTTTTTTATATAATGCGTAGATATAATAATAATATATTTATTTAGGAAAGTTTACACATTACAACTATAAATACATATATTGGTGTACATTGATTTGTAACTTATATTTTTAAGGTTATAAAATTAACAGAAAAATACAAACATAATATGATGAAGGTAAAAAGAAAATAAAAGTGCAGTTAGTTGAGGTTTCTCAAATACCGCCTCACTAGGCTAGCCTGTGTTGAGGCAGAATTTTTCGTGTTAGTTCCTAATACCTTTGAACATACCTATACTTCTATTAAGGTGTATTCACTCAATAATGTGGTGACTTCAATAACTGCGAATTTGGGTGAATGCACCGGTGAAGGCCCTATTCTTATTTTTGATCCAAGTTTTTACATTATCTTTGAATTTTTTTTTGTGAATCACATTGTTTTATGCTGTCTGGAAGAATGTTATCGCAAAGTATTTAAAGTTTCGTTGACCAAACGTAGTATGTGTTATCGGTATTTGTAGTAAGTTTTTGTTGTTGCTTCGAGTACATCGTGTATTTGAACTTTTTTCCTAGTAATTATGTATATTTGAGTATAGATGAGTTAGGATAGTTTTTGCATATAGCTGCCGAACATCAAACACATTCATAATATTAAAAATTAGATTCGAATCTGCAATTATAGGTAGCCTTAGAATTATTTTTAAAATTGTTTTCTAAGCCTTTATGATTGGGTCTAGTGCAGATGAAGTGCCGCCTCCCCATGCTACGATACCATACTCAATAATAGATTGGCAGACTGCAAAATAAATTATTTTCTGGTGTTGTAAGCCGAGAAAGTTTCGTATGATTCTGAAAAAGTGCATGGTTTTTCTTATTTTGTTTGCAATTAAAATTAATTAATTAATTTAATTATTAATGACAAAGACACTACCAATACCATGCTATAAAAGCTTTCAACAGTGTAAAACTTGAAATTAAAATTGAGGAAAATAAAAATAAATTCACACACAAAATTACAAAATGGATTAAAGAACAAAAAAGACAATATTGCCAAAATTTCATAGCATAAAATAAAAATAAAACCTACACGTAACACACAAAACCAATATAAACACACATCACTCACAAACACACAAGATTATTTTCAATGTATTATTTTTTAATTTTAAATATATTATTATCTATTATGTATTTTTAATTTTAAATGTATTATTTTCTCTTTAAAAGTATTATGTAGATTATGTTTTCATATTATAATATGAAGGCCTCAGCACGGGCAAGCCACACAGTGAGGCCTACATTACTGGAAAACTTAAAATGTAAAAAAATATTGTACCAAATAAATAAATAAATTATTTGAGTATGAAGATTCCATTTGAGATACGGATCAATGGTGAGGCCGAGGTACTTCATCTTAACATATGTGATATGTTCGTCATTGGAAAGATAAATTATTATTATTTTCAGTTTGCATAAAATATTTATGCCGAATTACATGGATAAAATAAATTTAAAAAATGTCAAATTGCATTACAGTTGAAAGTTAAAATATGATTTTTTTTTATTGTATAACGGCATAAAAAGTGAAGTGACAGTTTTCTTACTAATTACCCACACGAAAGGAATGTATTCTATAAATATTTAATTCTTACAAAATTATTGACGTTCCGAGTCAAAATGTCTCGGTAAGTTTTTTTGTTAACATTTTCATGTTTGATATTATTTTTTTTTATAACTATCAATGTTTTTTTCAAATACAAACATAGCAAAGATAATTTTATCCAGTTTCTAAAATGGTATTTCTTTTAACGACAACTTCAAAAATAAGCAATATTTAGCAGATTTTAGATACCTCGGGATTCTGTAAAATTCCACCATGTAACGTCGTTGGGATTTGATGGTAAAATTAATTTTAAAATATAATTTTAGGGTTAAATGTGTATTCCAGAAATTTTATTGAACTACAACACTTTTAAAAATATGCTCAAATTGTTGATAGAAAGATTTTCAGTGACTTTGTATTTCTGTATGGAGGGTGAAATATCACAAAAAACACATGTACTCTAGAGAAATCATGTATCAATAAAATAAATAAATATATAATTCTAAATGCTGAATTTGATAGTCCAGAATAGCTTGCATTGATGAGCTTTCGGATTCCACTACGTGATACTTGAAGTCGGGATTAATTTCAGTGCAGAAATTTTGGGACTAACTACCACATGTATTCCTCAGAATACTTATGGGGGAAATAATTATACCGAGTCAGTGGACATCATCAAAGTATCAGTTAACAATTACAAAAGATTGTTACTGGGGCAGTTTAGTTATGTATAATAAATACTGTATATGTTTTACTAGTCACGTGTTAAAGCCCCTAAAATAAACGAGCAAATTGGTTTTTCAAGCTCCAATTTCGAGAAAGTTTAAATTCACACTGAAGGCGTATCAGATGTTGGCCTGTATTCCCTACAAACGGTAGACCATCAGTGTTGCCAGTTCAAATGATACGACTCATTAGATTATTTACATACTTCGTATGTCCGTTAATTACGAGGAAAATTTTATAAAATATTATTTATGTATTGTGAATTCAACATTGCTCATTGCAAAGGTACGTTAAATTCGTTTGTTACATCTTTCTTATCGGAGCAGTCGTAAAATAATGTGAAAATGAATTTGAACAACTAGTTATTCGTGCGGCGTTGCTATACAAGAGATTATATTTGCCCTTCGATTATAAAATTCTATTCCAAATTCCTGTAATATTCAAAAATCTGTTTCTGAAAAAATAAGAAAATACACAAATTTAGGAAATGAGATTAAAAGAATTTGGCATTCTCAGACTATAAAAATATTACCATTTGTTATTTCGGCTACTGGCATTATACCTAGCTCTCTCATTCAAAATTTATGTGTATTAGATCTGTCAAAGAATTTATATATGAAAATGCAAAAATCAGTCATTTTGAATACATGTAGGATATTACGAAAGATTTTTTTAGCCGAACCCTCTGATATGAAAATATCTAGAGTCGGTGAATTATTTTCCCATTTGATCTCTTGTGATTTGACGTATTGTTCTTGTATTATTTTGTATTTATTATACTTATATAATGCACTTGCATAATGTGGATAGACTAGATGATCATTTGTGGAAAAGTGTGTGGAAGAGTTTAGTTTTTCCTGCGGGGAAGATTTAAAATATTGATTTAAGGTCGGAAAATATAAAAATAAATTTGGCATTTATGTAGCGAAATTTAGTGTCATTTCACTTCAAGTGCGCTTAACTATAACAAACTTAAAACGGTAATTTAGTATTAGTGGTAATGTTCTTAAAATTATTCCTACAGTGTGCCTTACCCAATACAGATCTAATATTATAACACTCACTGTTTATACAAAGTGACGACAAAACTTAGAATAACAATAACAGCAGGACAGGACAAAACAAAAATATTAAATATTGAAGACAATATTAGTGATTTCTAAACGAAAATCTGAAACAGAAAAATCAGAAAAGGAAACGGTCACAGCGGAATAGGGTCCCATTAGCTCAGTTGGTAGAGCACTGTCCCGGAAAGACAAGGGTCCTGGGTTCGAGTCCCAGATGTGACCGTTTCCTTTTCTGATTTTTCTGTTTCAGATTTTCGTTTAGAAATCACTAATATTGTCTTCAATATTTAAATATTACAATTTGAGGTTTTACTCAATAAAGTTATTCCGAAAAATAAAAATATTAAAACTAAAAACATAATACAGGGTTTCCAATAGGAGGTGTTATTTTGATATTCAATCGTAAAAGATCAATGGTTTCGTTGCTTGTGTGGCACGTAGCGCCGTCTTGTTGTAAGTAAACGTTGTCCAGATCAATACCATCCAATTCCGGCCATAAAAAATCATTAATCATCTCTCGATAGCGCAATCCATTCACCGTAACTGTTGCTCCAGCCTCATTTTCGAAAAAGTAAGGTCAAATGACTGGCCGGACCATAAACCGCACCAAACAGCCACACGTTTAGGATAGGGAGGCTTTTCAACAAAAACTCTTGGGTTTTCCGAGCCCCAGATGCGACAATTTTGCTTGTTGACGAAGCCACCGAGGTGGAAATGGGCCTCATCACTCAAGATGATTTGCATTTGATTCACTCAAGTGAATTTTAATAATTTCAATGCGTTCTTGAAGCGTGTATCGTTCCATTTTTATTAATGGCGTAGTTCTACTTGTCAAATGTCAAAAAATGACAGCTTCAAAAGTAACATCTACCGAAATAGCGGGCTATTCAAAATAACACCTCTTATTGGAAAACCCTGTATAAAACATATAGTATAGTACAAATACCTATTATTTCATTATTATTTTAATACTATACTTATCAAAATGTTAATACTCATCCTAATTTGACTGTCCTAAAACGGGAATTCTCCTAGTTGGGCAGTCAAAACATTTCTTAAATAATGTATATAAATGTATAAACTTTTACTAAATAAAAAAAATAAATAAAAAACAGGAGGCAGTTTGTGCTCAGAAATGAGAATCTTCTGAGCAGACATGTTAAAAGGTACAATAAGGAAGCAACCGAAACCAAACAATTACCGGAAATTTTAGAATATGGCTTATTATAAAATATCGAAAAGAAGTTAAGATTTATGAATGGTAAGATAATGGTAATGAATAATGGTAACCACTCGCCATTGAGACCTAATTATTATCCATCATTTTTTGTCGATATCATATTTCAGAATCAAAAATATTATCTTGAAACTAATTATTCCCATATTTTTGGCAGCTACCCTTTTGAACGATTACAAAATTCTTAAGAATTGGTTTGTAACCTAGATAGTGTCTCGGATAAACATATCCGAGACACTATCTACACGAAATCACCTATTGTGGGACAACTAAAAGTAAACCAATAATTATTTTCAAAAATAATCATTAGTTAACACGCACATGTTAAACGCTTTTATTGTAAGTGCAACAAAAATAAGTAAGAAGTTAATTAACGGTAACATTTAAAAGTTAGTTTTACGACACGATATCTCACGACACCCGCCATTCACGGAGAAATCCAATTGTACCACCCACAACTAAAACATCTCTCGCTCAAACACACTTCTCATTCTTAGGTCCAACACTATACAACTTCATGCCTGATGCTTGGAAAAAGGAAAACACAGCTATTCTTCATAAATTGACCACTAATTGGTTTCATCAATTAGGTAGAAAGGAGAGTGAACTTTTACTACACTAATAATCAAATCAAACACAAACCAAAAACAACAACAAAAACTCCAACAAAAAATAAACCATGTAAAAGATACCTTTATGTTCTAATCTTTATCATTATGTGTATATTATGTACCTACCTAGTACTTTTAAATTAGAATGCTACCCAAGCAGCAGTTAATCTTATGTTTAATTGGATATTTTATTTTATTCTATTTCTTCTCTTTGTTATTCATATTTATAAAAAATATGTTAGTAGGCTAAGGCACCAGTCAAAAGAACATATACCTATTATTTTAATACTATACTTATCAAACAACTTATCAAAATGTTAATACTCATCCTAATTTGACTGTCCTAAAACGGGAATCCTCCTAGTTGGGCAGTCAAAACATTTCTTAAATAATGTATATAAATGTAACTAATATATTATACTAATATATACTATGCTATACTAATATATACTAATTTTAACTAACTTAATCTGAACATAAATAAGTGTTATTCAATAAAATTTTACAGAATAAATCAACCAATTATTCATTCATATAAACTCAATAACTCAATCCTTACCTCTGTCGAAGAAATTAATGACCTGGGGATAACTTTCGACTCTAAATTAAATTTTATATCGCATATAAATAATATTAATAATAAAGGAATGAAAATGCTAGGCTTCATTCTTCGAAATTCCAGAGGTTTCGAGAATATTTCAACATTAAAAATTTTGTATACATCCCTGGTTCGTAGTCAAGTCGAATATAACTCCTCAATCTGGTCCCCCCACTACAAATTACATTCAGATTCAATCGAAAAAATTCAACATAAATTCCTAAGACACATTAATTTTAAACTCGGTATTCCCATTGAAAATATAAATTATAATTACTTGATGAAAAATCTAAATTTATTAAAACTCTCAGATCGAAGAATTATATCCGACTTAATATTTATGTTCAAAATTGTAAATGGTAGTATAGACAGTCCTGATTTAATTAACCTCATTGAATTTCATATACCCACGAAAGCTACTCGTTCTAAAATTTTGTTTAAATGCAACAATATCAGGACTGAGTATTCCAAACACTCGCTTGTACCTAGGTTGCATGAAGTTAGTAATAGATACGCAGATGTGGCAGATCTATTTAACTGCACGCAAGGTAGGTACAAGAGGGCTATGCTATCAAATCTTTTCAATCAATATTAATTTAATCTAATTCTACCTTATTTGCACTATAGAAACTTATGTACTTGTATCTCTTGTTTACTTACTTACTTACTCTCTAATGTCATTTCACAATCAAATGCCACATATATTTGTAATTCTTTTTTTTTTTTATATTTCTACGATTTTAACTGTGACATGTTATCATTGTTTATGGTATATGTATACCGTTGATATTAAATAAATTAAATAAATAATCTTTTACTAAATAAAAAAAAGGTTTTAATTTGTTATCGATTATAATTCCCAAGTATTTAATTTGTTCTGCTTGTTCAATATTTATATTGTATATATTTAGGTTAATTAGGCATAATCACACCTTCACTGACACCTCAGTCACACGACTGTTATAAGATGTTTCTAATTTGAGATCTTTCATACGAAATCACGATGAACCGAGAAAAGTATTCCAGTTCAAACTCAATACATTATTTATATTATGTTTATATACTCGATCAGAGAAAATATCAAATCCAAACAGAATAAATCAAAAGCATTACACGGAAAAAACTTACTGATTTGAAATATTGTTAATTTATCAAAATCTGGACAAATTATTCGTTTTCCCGTTAAGACACCGTAGCAAGCGTTCGGAGATGATTTGAAAGGGAGATATATTATGTAAATACGAATGTTAGAGGGAGCGCGCTAATCTTAAAAAACGAAAATGCGAAATGAGTGAAAACACGACTCGTTTTAAACACAGTAAAACATCTCTCGACAAATGCTTTACTTGCATTTAACTGATTTCTTCATGCCTATAACATATTAAATAGGATGTAACCTATAAGCTATACCCTTTGTACTCTTTTTGTGCAATAAATATTTTTTGAATATATATATTTTTTTTGAAACGCGTTTTTAATAATTTTCGGAGCTTACTTTGCGATTTCTATCGATAGAATCTCATAATATAATTAACGGTTCGGCATAACAAATGTATAGATATTATCAAAAAAAATTTTTAAAAAAAACTTTTTGGAACTTAAAAACAAGAGTTTATTTATTTATTTTTTATAATATTGATTATATTTTATGATTTTGACTGTCCAACTAGGAAGGATTCCCATTTCAGGACAGTCAAATTTACAGGTTTCAAGTTATCCTAGACGAATACAGGATTTAAGACTAGCTAAAATAAGTATGTTAAAACGAAGATACGTAAAAAGATACATAAAAAAGATACATAGAGGCGTTCGTGATTTCAAATTACATTTTTTAGTATCATTTCGGAATCAGTCCTGCCTAGATCCAACAACCATTTTGTCACTCTTGGACCGAAGGATGACAATTCACACAGTTTCAGCTGAGAGGGGATTTTATTATATATTTTAGGACCGAGATATGAGAATATTTTTTGATAAGCCGCTCTGTTGCTTGTTGGAACGGAAAGGTCATTCCTTCCCTTACTTCTGGTTTGATGTTTGTGTTCGGCTGTTTTCATTTTGTTTTTATTTTTATGAACATGGATTACAATTTTTTTTATATATTTATTATTACTGTCGGACATCTAGTATATTAAATTCCTTGAAGAGAGCGTCGCTCGAATATCTGAAAGGTTTCTTCATAATAACACGTAAAATAGATTTCTGTGCCTTCAATAACGGGTTTAATGTTGTTCTTCCTGCACCTCCCCACCCAATGCAACCGTAGGTTATGATTGAGTTACACAGCCCGTAGTATATGTTTTTTAAGTCTTGTTTTTTTAAAATTTCCCGTAATGAAATAAATATGTGAATCAGGGTGCGCACTCTTTTAGCTACATTTTCAATCTGGTTCTTCCATTTGAGGTTATTATCAATTATAAGTTAACGAGAAACTTGTTATAAATCGGTAAAACAGTTTTGTCCGTAAATAAACTCAATTACTAAAAAATATTGTACCGATGATTTAATCCACCAAAACAAAACCATTTATTCCTATTCATATTGCGTGTGTACGGGCGCAAACAAATAATTTGTCTTAAAATTGTAAAGCAATACCTTGAAAAACGCGTGGTTTAATAAAATAAATTAATCAACTCTTTCTATGAAGACGTGGAATGTTACGAAAAAGGAAGAAAGGACTAAAGGCATCAGTAAAGCACGAATGCGTTATTCAAAATTGTAAAATTTTCGCATCTCGTACATTATATATATTAGGACAACGCTACCTGCGTGAACACGTGTTCAGATATATTCTGATTGACTAATATTTATAAGGAAATGGGCATGCAGTCACATTTTTAACAGTGTATTAATTTTAAAAAAGCCGTACTGATTTTTCTCCGTGTACTCAATACATAATTTTTGCAATATATGAGTACTCGATTCCAGAAAACAAATCCAAACAGAATAAATCAAAAGTATAACAAAACCCAAAAATGTTGGCGTATTATTTTATTCGATTATTTATTGGCCATCTTCTCTGATATAATTTGGACGGGGATTCTATTGCAAAAGAAATTCGACGACGGAGAAAAATGATTATTTTCTTTCCACCACGAAAAACGGCAGCTGGCTTCCGGGTTGTATAATATTTGATTGAATGACCAGTTAATATTTTCAGCATCGAGTTGTTTTTTTATAATGTCGATCAATAAGTTATCGATTATTGAATAATTGATGTTTTCTAAGTAGTTTTGGAGGGCTCGTCTATTCGTTTCGTTTCAGACATTATGTTTTTATTTTATTACTAGCTGACGTGTACCAGGCGTTGTTTGACTTTTCTTTACTTTCAATAAATATAATATCCATGTACATGGTTTTCCAATAAGAGGTGTTATTTTGATAATCAATCGTAAAAGATCAATGGTTTCGTTGCTTGTGTGGTACGTAGCGCCCGCCTCGTTGAAAGTAAACGTTGTCCAGATCAATACCATCCAATTCCGGCTATAAAAAAATAATTAATTATCTCTCGATAGCGCAGCAATCCATTCACCGTAACTGTTGCTCCAGCCTCATTTTCGAAAAAGTAAGGTCCAATGACTGTGCCAGACCATAAACCGCACCAAACAGTCACACGTTGAGGATAGAGAGGCTTTTCAACTATAACTCTTGGGTTTTCCGAGCCCCAGATGCGACAATTTTGCTTGTTGACGAAGCCACCGAGATGGAAGTGGGCCTCATCACTCAAGATCATTTGCATTTGATTCACTCAAGTGAATTTTAATAATTTCAATGCGTTGTTGAAGCGTGTATCGTTCCATTTTTATTAATGGCGTAGTTTCATCTAAAAGTAACATCTACCGAATCAGCGGGCTATTCAAAATAACACCTCTTATTGGAAAACCTTTATTATATATATATATATATATATATATATAAACATTTCGGAATAAATTTTCTAAATGATAGTAAAAATCCTATCAAACTCCGTTGCATAGTATAGAAGAACTAAGCGCACAAACAGACAGACGCGGGTAGTGACTTTGTTATATACTATTTAGAGACGCCAATGTATTGTCACGAATACGAATTTACTAAAAGTTTATCAGGAAACGGACTGTAATCCCGTTTTTAATTCATTATGATCTGGGTGTTCCGAGATGTTCACGAACGTTCCAGACTATTCCCGAACATTCCGGGATGTTATGGAATGTTGTGGAATGCTCTCGAATGTTCTGGACTGTTGTAGAAATTCGTAGAGGGCGAAACTTCCAGCCCGTATATCTTCAAAAGCACGCAATTCAGGTAAAAACGAGAACCTTCTTCATGGATGGGGGATAGAGGTCTACCACACCATATAATTCCCTTGATCCTACCGGAACTCGTTTCTGAGCTTTAACGTTATATTTTGTACGTTGTACACTTGCTTTTATAATACATACATTGATATTGATTTAGCCAATATTAATCAGAAATTAAATCTTAGAAACTGATAGAAGTATGTGTTTATGTTTGGGTGTTTGCGATTCAATCCTTAGATTAAATCTTGATTATGTATTACTTTAAAATAAATCATTCGCTGATCGTGTGGAGGTACGTAATAATATTCTTTTACGCTCCGATAAATAAATGCAGTAAAAACACCAATATGGTTCACAGGTAAAAGATTGAAAATTAAAAAAAAACTATGTAGAAAATATATGGATAAGTAATCAAATTTGTAATAATAATTTACTCAAGATCTAGTACAAAGAAGTATACTTATTATTTAGCTAGAAAAATAAATATATTGAATAAGGAATAGAACAAAATATTGCTTTGTGTGAAAGTAAATAATCTGGGCCTCACTAATAAACGTGTTTTAAATTTTACACAAATGATAAACAACCATTAATGTATCGTAAATGGAAGTTTAACAGTAATGTAATTTAAAACACGTTTATTAGTAAGTGGGAGCATGCACTGCGATTTAACGCAGCGGATGGCGTTTTTACTTAAGGCGATGCCATACGTAGGAATGCAAAATCATGTGTTTTTGGTTTGAAAATTTGGTCGCCTAGAAATGTTTCAGATGCTTTCATTAAATACTGTGAATAGAATACATCTTGGCCTTTAAAATAATCGAGTATTTTTTAGATAAGTCTTTTTATAAGCCCAGAAAAAAATTATGTATGAGGCATATGAGAACTGCTTTAAAGTTCAAAATCTCCTACTTACGAACCCATTTTCGGCTATGATTTTATTGTATAATGTGACAAATTAAGTTATTTATAAAATGATCGAAAAAAAAAAATATTTATGCCTGAACATCCACAAAATAAAATAATAGGCACTTTTTGGCCATGTTTTTTTCTTGCATAAATCAAAACAGGCGGATGGTGTTAAGCGGGAATTTAAACCTTATCGCCATCTACGTAAGGGTTGTTATTGATAGCGGCTCAATTTAAAATATTACACGACGTAGTGCATCGCCTTAAGGTAGGCGACACATTACGCTATACGCATCATGGCTTGGCCTATTTCAGCTTATCTACTCTACCAATGAGAATGTAAAGCCATGTAAGTATAGCGTGGTCTGTCACAGCCTTAATTCTATTTCATGATGGTACTATGAAGTGTAAATGCAGGTAAGTCCATTAATGGAGGATTGAACAAAAAATTGTCCAAAGAAGCGAAGTTAGCAGTCCACAATGGAGTGCTGGTACCTACCCTGATGTATGGAAGTGAGTCATGGAACTGGCAGAGAAAGGATGAAAGTAAACTGAATGCTGTAGAAATGAGATCCCTGAGGCGTATGTGTGGTAAAACCATGTATGATCGTGTGAGAAATTTGGAGATCCGCAAAGAGTGCAAGGCTGATGTAAGCGTAATGAGATAAGATCAAGAAAGGGACGCTTAGATGGTTTGGGCATGTAGAGCGAATGAGCGAAGAAAGGAGTGTAAGGAGAATATACGATGCAAATGTAAATGGTAGCAGAAGTCGGGGACGCCCGAGGAAGACATGGCACGACCAAGTGAATCAGATACTTGAGTCGGGCCATGTCAAGAATCAGAATAATAGAAGAGTGTGTATGAGACGATTTGAAGCAAGAAGTGTGTGCCGGAACCGCGTTCTTTGGCGGTCCGTCCTCTCTGCCTACCCCTGCGGAAAACGGCGTGATGGTTAGTAGTTTAGTTTATGGTGGTACTGAAATAGCATATACCAAAACCGCTTCGTTTAATGGCAGCGCGTGCTCCTAATTAGGGGGTACATGTATAATTGAATTAAAATTTGCGAATATTATAATGCACCGTAATTAGAGTGCTCGATAAGTGGCACTTAAAAAAATAATGGGTCACCTCTTAAAACGTTCAACGGAAGAACGAGCCGAACCACGAATTATGAGAAAGGAACGAAGCCCGAATTTCCCGAAACGGCTCCAGATTTCCAATCTCTAGGTAGTAATACCAAGTACCATTTCCACGTCACATTCTAGCTGTTTGTCCAACTCTGACGGCGAGGTGGCACTCAATCATGGGTGAGTTTTAATTATTTTCTTCTTCGTCTAGTCTTAGGCCCGGTATATCAGTAAGTTGCTGTTAAAAGTCGAGCTTAGCACACAATCCGGATACAGGTCGCAAGCACTTATCTATGATTTTCAGAGGAACGGGGTTCTTTTTTCTTTGCAAAATCAAACAAACTTCTGTCGTGTATTATTTTTTAATGATAAGACAAGGTTTTTTATGCATAGCATATAAGAATAACAAATAATAAGCAATAATTAGTCGTCTGAAATATTCATACAAATTGAAAATATCTACCGTATATTATAATATATCTCGACGCCATGTAGTGGGAAATTTAGCACTAACAAAGCCTTTCGTGCTAAAAATATAATAAGCAGTAATTGTTGCTTGAAGTACTAGTACATATTGACTTATTTGGCGGGTTGGGAATAAGCCAACGTAGCTGTGGTCCAGAGCACCTGACCGGACATCAGAAGGTGAGGCTTTAATTCCCGTTGGCGGCATTTATTTTTACTCGGGAGATATTTTCCATTTATATGGATATTTCAGGCAACTAATTCTTGCTTATAATAATTTATGTCGTGTAATTTACGAGTTTATTTTTGATAAAGTCCCTAACTTCAATCAGCATGGTGCTATATGCGAAGATACTAATAATGGATAGTGTTTGTTTTGCTGATAAAAGTAGGCAATTTACGTGAATTTCGGTGGGACGAAAGTATGAAATTATTTACGTAAACGTCAAATTCATCATGGGTGACCGCTAACGCCTCGGCGTGTAAAAAATAACCACTTTGCAGCTTATCGAGGATCAAGCCCCCGCATAACCAATTTCTATCGATTTATAACAAGTTTCTCGCTAACTCTTTAAGTTTTTAGGTTAAAAAAAACCATATGTTAGTTTATAAGATAATATCAAAATATTTGTAATGCCGAAGCTTTAATTATATGAATATATGCAGAGTAATCGCAGGAAATTATGTAAAAAAAATGTTTTGTTCATTTGAGCGAGGATTCTTGCACTTAGCTAGGATAACGAGCAACTGATATACCGGGCCTTAGTGAGATTGAGCGCCAAGCACTATCGCACCGCTGCACCGCATGATCGTGTCGTGTGATGCTGGTCATGTAGATACTATACTTGATCACTGATGGCTTTACTTGCAAACGGAGAAAGGGGCTACACCTGACAATGATACCGATGCAAACAAACCAATACATTTATCACTTTCAAAAGCGATTTTTTTTAATAACTTAAAGAGTAAAACTTAAAATTGTAAGTCATTGAAAACTATATAAGCGACTCTCAAACGAAAATGTAAAACAGAAAAGATTCGGTCGCATCTAGGAACTGAACCCAAAACCTCAGCCTTTCGGGTCTTTGCTCTATCACTGAGCTAATCCGACCCTATTACCTACGGTCATATTTGACTGTGTCATACTTCGACTAAAAACTACCACCAACATTATCATCACTTTCTTTTCTTTTCTTCTGCGGCTATCTTCATGTATGATTGCAAGATTCTTCCCGAACTAAATGCAATCTAGATAGTGTCTTGGATAAATAAGATATTAAATCACATTTAATGTCTGACATCTATTGACTTTTCTACAAGTCTATGATGAATATCGGCGACCGGTCGGTGGCCGAGTTGACATCGCGCTTGGGTCTCACTCGGGCGCCGTGTGTTCAATTCCTCGGCTGGCTAAGTCCTCCATCACAACACAAGCAAAATTTTCAGCTTACTGTGGTGGTAGTAGGAGATTTTCAAATATTGTCAGGTTATTCTTAACCTGGGAATGTTTGTCTTTCTTTTAAAAAGAAAAAATAAAATAAAATAAAATTAATAATTTTAGGGATTGTTGATTATCTTTTTACCAATGGTGATATTCTAAAAACCTTCAAAACATTGTTTCTCCAAGTTCAAATCAAGTTCTGTGCAAGTTCTTTTTTGCGCCAAATTTTATGAAGCTAACGGTTTAGTATACTTACGATTTTCGTAAAAACTAATATTGGTGATAAAATATTTTTATTGTGTCAGTGTTAGCTTTCATGTCAGGTGCTTCTGGAGTGACTTTAATGTTATCCTATTTCCAATAATCATATATTGAATAGGAATAGGTCTTTCGGCTACGTTATGGGTACGTAAACATTTGTGAAACGAAACGCGAGCCGAGCCACGAATTACGGGAAAGAAACTAAGCGACTGCAAGCGGCGTTCCGCTCCATTTGCACCGCTTGCTTCGTTTCTTTCCCATAAGTTGACGTTCAGCTCGGCTCGCGTCTGTACGCATAACATTAGGGCTGTCATAGATTAATAACTGTCTCTCAAATTAAGAACGTTTGGACGAGCATAGAAATTAAAAAAATATATAATACTCGTAGAAATGAAGAACCACGTTTTTCATTGTGAATAAACTGATGACGACCGGGGTGGGAAGGAGAAAGGGTAGGTAGGTACCATAAACACAGATTTCTAAATAACAGTAAAAAAAAGATTATTGAAAAATTACTTATACGAAAAGATCATAGAGCTTTGGAGGATTGTGATTATCGCCAATTTAAATGGGTTGTTGGCTAAATGATTCTGTGGCTCTCCAATCCGCAGAATTTAAGGTTGTGTGATTACTCTCGGTGTGTAAAAATGAGAATTCGAATATTTTCAATTTAGTTTTAATTTTAACAAAACTCACGTTACAATAATTTTATGAACAAAACAGATCGCGTACGTTAGAGATTTGGGGCTAAACCGGCGGCTAGACCACTGGAGAGAGAATGAAATACTTTCCGCGTGAGGCATCTCGCGCGAGGTTTGTATGTTGCCAGTCGCACGTAAATGTGAGGAACTGTACATATTATTGTTATTTTAGGGAGATGTGAACTCCCTGTAAGTTACCCTACATAGCTATACAATTAGAAGTGATATCGCATACTAATTAATATCTCATCGAAACGTGTTCTACTATTAGAACGCGATAAGCGGTGCGCATAGACCGGATTCGGTAGTTTTAGTTAGAGCGTTGGAGGTATAAAAAATTGGAACTAATTTTTTCGCTTCATGTCTCATCTAAATATAATACATCAATGGATTTTAGAATAGAAAGAGACACTAAAGACATTGAACACAAAAACAATAAATGAAAAGAAAGTGATACGTTAAATTGGTTCAATGTCCAAACAGAACATGTTTGAAAAGTGATATAAAGTCATGAAAAGTATTCTAACCTAACCTTATCTAGTTAACTTAGTTTTTTCATCACTTCAAAAGTGTTGTTTGGTCCGGTTACTGTTAAAACATAGGAAGCCTTTCAACAATGGTTTTATTAATTAAATCGAATGGTTAAATCAAAAACCGAACACCCATCGCTCGAGTAGTTAAAAATTTCGTAAAAACTATTTTTTTACTGGAATACCCGTTTAGTAAATGTATTTATCATAATGAATCGGCAAAATTCGAATAAAATAATTATGACATTACAATTGATTAATTCAAGCAATAATCTTTATCTTCAACCTTTGAAAGGCAATCGGAGATACTAATCTCTTACGTGGTACTTTGTGGCCACAAAGAACAAAATTATCTCGGTGACAATTTGTCATAATACTGGCTTAAAAGTGAAACAATCGCGATATAAAATTACAACTACACGTAACATTACAACTACACGTAAAATTACAACTACACGTAAAATTACAACTACACGTAAAATTACAACTACACGTAAAATTACAACTACACGTACAATTACAACTACACGTAAAATTACATCTACACGTAAAATTACAACTACACGTAAAATTACAACTACACGTAAAATTACAACTACACATAAAATTACAACGACCCCAGAATGAATTAATATGAAGTCCCCAGCGTTGCCCGGGCTTTACAAAGAGTTTTGAAAGCAGACGTGACCTTCCTCTTATTTTGAATGGCTAGTGTGCAAAATTTCACCAGTCTCGGAATAAAACTGTAGATTTGTATAAGATATGTATCCACGCCACCCGCTAGGTGTCCGGCCACCCGCCACAGATACGCACTCTCTCCAACAATTGAAAAGCTTACTTTTTAAAAGTATGTGTTTCACTTGATCGTGTCATTTCTGCATTGGGTGTCCTCGACTTATTCTATCTTTCACGTCATACATTCTTCTTACACCACATTCTTTATCAAATAGCCACATTTTACTACACTTAAGTATTATATTCATTCCATCGTGCCTTGTCTTCCTAGGGTGTCCCCGGCATTGTCTACCATTCACTAGTGTATACCACATTGTGACTATTAATAAACTACATTAAATCAATTTTAATTCGACTAAGTGTCTCATTCCAGTGCAGAGATAATGAGTTAAATTTTCCTCTGACGTTCCCGACTTCTACCATTGAAACCACTATCTAAACTCTCCTGGCACTAATAATAACAAGTATCTTGGATGGGCTACATAATAGTATCGCCACGCTGTATTCGTATCCCGATAGATAATAGAAACAAAGGGAGGTTTGGCATCGAAGCGTGCCGCCTGTCACCAAGCTACGACCAAAACACATGGACTATCAAAGGGGCTAGGCAAAGAAAAGTTACGTATTGAGTGTGAAGGTAACTGGTACAAGTGTGTAATATGTACATATACAGGGTTTTCCAATAAGAGGTGTTATTTTGAATAGTCCGCTATTTCGGCAGATATTACTTTTGAAGCTGTCATTTTTTGACATTTGACAAGTAGAAACTACGCCATCAATAAAAATGGAACGATACACGCTTCAACAACGCATTGAATTTATTAAAATTCACTTGAGTGAATCAAATGCAAATCATCTTGAGTGATGAGGCCCATTTCCACCTCGGTGGCTTCGTCAACAAGCAAAATTATCGCATCCGGGGCTCGGAAAACCCAAGAGTTATTGTTGAAAAGCCTCTCTATCCTCAACGTGTGACTGTTTGGTGCGGTTTATGGTCCGGCGGAGTCATTGGACCTTACTTTTTCGAAAATGAGGCTGGAGCAACAGTTACGGTGAATGGATTGCGCTATCGAGAGATGATTAATGATTTTTTATGGCCGGAATTGGATGGTATTGATCTGGACAACGTTTACTTTCAACAAGACGGCGCTACGTGCCACACAAGCAACGAAACCATTGATCTTTTACGATTGAATATCAAAATAACACCCCTTATTGGAAAACCCGGTATATCAAGTGGTAGAAATAAAGGTAGGGCGCCGCTGTGCATAGACGCGTTTTAAAGAAATATGTTTATTAAAAACTAAGTTATTTATTTAGATTATAGCCACGCCACAATTTAAGATATTCAGAATGATTAAAAAATGCATAAAATAATATGAATACGTTAAGTGGTCGGCCAATAATGAAGCCGGTTGTGCTGCCAATGTCATGCATGCATTATTAATGGAAAACGTTTCGTTTTCTTGGCAAGAATGCAATGAATATTAATATGTGTTTATTACACTTTGCACGTCAAACTGTCACCTTTCTCACGTGTCGCGTAACCGACCCGGAGAGATAATTCATCATTATTATATATTCAAATATATGTACGTACAAAACATACAAACTAAATAAAAACATTAAAAAATCGATCACTCGATACAAAAAAGTGATCTACGTGATAACAAAACAAAACGAAAATCAAGATGGCGATATTGCGTCAGATTTTTACATGGTTCAAGTAACAAAACCGATTGTTAAAAGGAAACTGATTCAATAAGCTTAAATGTGACAAAATGACAATTCAATACAGCTTTAAAAAGTGATATAAAGTCATGAAAAGTGATGTAAGTCATGAAAAGTGATATAAAGTCATGAAAAGTGATATAAAGTCATTAAAAGTTATATAAAGTCGTGAATAGTTATATAAAGTCTTGAAAAGTGATATAAAGTCATGCAAAGTGATATAAAGTCATGAAAAGTGATATAAAGTCACGATAAAATAAAACTAGGTTAAATAGGCTAGGTTTATAGGTTCGTCGCTTTTAATGACTTTATATCATGGAATCATAATTATACATAAATCAAATCTCTTGTTTTGTAGGTCGAATGTACAAAATGTCAGCAATCTCGAAAAAAAACTGTAGATTTGTGTAAAACTTAAATCCGCGTCGCCCGCCACAATCTTCTTTATGCACGGTGTCCGGAAACTCATAGTACATGCGGTAAACTGGCGAATCCACAGATTTTTTTTTGTGAAATTTAAAAAAACATCGGTAGCAAGATAAGATCAGCTGTTTAAGGGGAAGCTACAAGGCAAAAATTTTTATATTCTTGGTATACATTATATTGTAGGTAATAGGCATTAAAATCGCTTGACAAATGGAGTCTAGAAACGTTCGATTTCAAGCAAAAAACTGCTTTTATTAATTTTTTAAATAATTTCACTAAGAAAGCAAAAAAGTTAATCAAGTGAAACTGTCACAGATAATTTTAGCTATAATAATATATAGTGAATAATAAAATAATATAAGTGGTTTCCTTTACGCGTTCATACATTTGTATTGAAAAAAAATATTTTTTAGTAGTTTACATTTATATTTTTCATTGAGTAATTTATTATTTTATTTGTATTCTACTCAAGCGAAACGATAGGAAAACCTTCAATTTATCTAAATCATATTTTTGGTATTCATAATGTGCACCAATTCGTTATAAAGATTAATCAAAATAGTGATTTAACATTAAGCTTCGCCTTAATGTAGTACAAAAATTTTGGAATATTTTTTTATGGTAGATATTCTCACTGGGGTAGCCCGTGTTACGTATGATTTTATATCAAGTCATTTCGCGTAAGTACAGTGAGTATATTAATGAGTTTTGGCAGCAAGCCGACACCATAAAGCGGAGTGATAAGAGTTGATATCAACAATATGATATGTAACGCTGAACTTATCTGAAAATTTCAATTAAGTCTGCGCTAAAACGATAAGGAAGCTAATAGCGCCGTAGTCGTTAATTGATTGGTTCGTGGAACGTGGAAATAGTATTATTCGCTTCACTACGAAACACAGGCATGATAATTTATAACTGGCTTTATTTTGGTATAGCAGGAGATTCGGATTTAAAAATAAATAAATAAATATAATCCTATCGAGAGACAACCTTACGCGGAAACAGTAGGTACTACGCATTGAACAGAACAGATAATCCGTAGAAGCATAACACATAAATATACCGATTTACCGATCTGTGCTGTGTGGGACAAACTATTGATTCAACACATATCTGACTCTGATTATAAGAGGAAAGTGGAATATAAGCACAACACTAGGTTCACAAATAGAATGAAGGCATGTTTGTCCCAAAACTTTTTTTTTTTTTTTACAGTAATACCGCACAAGAGTCCCAACTGCTCCCGTCTGGAGCCAGTGAGACTATGGCATCCCCAATTGGGGTATGTTGTGAGGCTGAGGGTATATTGGGGAGGGGAGGGAGATGGGGAAGAGGAAGGTGAGGAAGTACCTGGCTATTCAGATCTGGTCACCAAACACGGCTAAAGCCATTTCAAGCAACGTTTCAATTCTGAATGGTGGTCTTACACCAGGGCGATACTGGTAGTATCTTCCACTCTGGAACGTGCCGCAAATATACTATATATTATTTTAATTAATTAATTGTGAAATAACACAAATTAATCAAATAAAATTTATTTGCGCACGCCGGGTTCGAACCCGCGACCTTCGGATCTGTAGTCAAAAGCGTATACCACTAGACCACGCCGGCCGTGAAAACTTAATAATAAATACGGACAGCGAACCCCAGAGTATATAACGTGTCCAAAATGTTGAACTTATAACTTACTTTATACTAGTCATCACTATGAATCAAGATTTGTTATTCATTAATTGTTAAAATCTGTATATTTATTGTAAAAAACATACAAATATTAAATAAATTAAAAAAAAAAAAAAAAAAAAAAAAAAAAAAAAAAAAAATGATTTAATATATTTACAATGTAATTGAACATGTACATCCTGTTAACAAACCGCTTATTGTAGTTTAATGGGATAATACTTTGGGATAATACTTTGTTCGCTACGCCAGAGTAAGAACCCATGTAATATTATTAATTACCTTTAAAATTTGTTTTTAGGCATGTAGAGCGAATGAGCGAAGAAAGGAGTGTAAGGAGAATATATTCTGCAAATGTGAATGGTAGCAGAAGTCGGGGCCGCCCGAGGAAAACATGGCACGACCAAATGAATCAGATACTTGAGTCGGGCCATTTCAAGAGTCAGAATAATAAAAGAGTATGTGTGAATGTGGCATGGAGTGTGTGCCAAGACAGTATTTTTGGCGGTCCGTCCTCTCTGCCTACCGCTGCGGGAAACAGCGTGATGATTAGTTAGTTAGTTACTTTTAAAATAAATAATCACTTAATTTTAACCATACTTAGTTGTTTAGAAAACCAACAAGTATGGTTCGTCTCCAATAACTTGTTGGTTTCCTAAACAATAAGTTATTGGAGTTCAAATCGGAGCAATAGATTATTCCATTTCCAATTTTCGATCGCAGTTATACCACCCCCCTGGCCAAGAGGATGCCCATTGCTCTGGGCTGTTGTGCAAAGAATAATCTATTGCTTCGATTTGAACTCCTGGTCCGATCGCAGGTTTCGCAACCGCAGCGACCCAAAAATCTAGGGTTGGCAATATGACCAATACACAATGGTAAATCCTTCAATGATAGAAGTGCCAAACACTGTAACCATATATAAAATGAAAATAAAAGGATTCACGCACAAAATCCTTTATATAACAGCGTCTCCTCCTTCGCAACAAGGCACGATTGGCAAACGCCGAGAAATTATTACTATTTAAATATCTCAAATGTTCCTTTATCATAATTGCAATAATTAATAATAATTCCAAGACGTAAAGAGGTGTTTATTGATATAGAAATGAGATAGAGAAAGTATAAATATGAATCGTTGGAGATGCGCGCGAGATAAGATTATATTAGTGTCGTACTTGCGATAATTCAAAAGATATATTTATCAATGCCACATAAGTTATGGGCGTTTTACACGATGCTTTTTTTCATCCATACGAATTTCCATACGAGTCTTCTTTTCATATGGATTCGGGATAAAAGGCATAATCGTGCCTTGTTGCAAAGGAGGAGACGCTGTTACATAAAGGATTTTGTAACGATGTGTGTGGATCCTTTTATATGCATTTTATCTATGGTTATAGTGTGTGGCACTTCTATCATCGAAGCATTTACCATTGTGTATTGGTCATATTGCCAACCCTAGATTTTTGGGTCGCAAATCGGAGAAATAGATCATTCTTTGCACAACAGCCCAGAGTAGTGGGCATCCTCTTGGCCAGGGGAGTATAACTCCGATCGAAAATTGGAACCGAAATAATGTGACGTCGTATAACTATATCGACCAATAAAAAACTCTGAAAGCCTATGGATTAAACTTTCAGAGATATTGGTGTATAATATAATAAGTAGGCTCCGAATGAGAATTTTACTGTCTATAAATATATGGGATATCTATGGTTTTTTAGGTCCAATTTGTTTCATACAAAAAGCCCGAAGTTATCAATCTACAGAAGTTGATTTATGGTGAGTGGTTTATTTATGCTCTTGGCTGACGATCAACGAATCCGCTCACTAATCTCGTAATTATTTTAAAACTGGAGGCTTCATCCTTGGATATTGGAAATCGGAAGACATCTGCTCATCCTGTGTATGGACTGGCATTTCACATGAACAGACATTATGAGGAGGCTCCCCACTCTCTCAAGGAAGATTTATTTTTGGGACCGCCGCCGAATCCTGCACGCCACGGAGTTCACAAAATCGCACGGTATCGCACAATAATGACTAGGGGAGACCGGGGACAAAAGTACCACGGGTCAGTAGTACCAAGGCGAATAACTCCCTAACTATAATAGGTAACTGTATATATATACATATTGTTTGGGGACAATTGTACCGCGAGTATAATTGTACCACAATGTTTTCATACAAACTTTCTATATGTTTTCTTCTCCCTTTCTTGTGTTTAAAACATGCTATGGTATTAATATATATTTGTATGTTCATTTTATTACTTTACAATAGTTAAGGTTCTTGTTAACACTTCAACTGACGAATTCTATAAGAGTTTTCTTGTGGTCTGATAAATTGTGTATTACGTTCAATGTAATTTAATAAAGCAACAAAAAACTGTTTTTCCTCACCGAAATTATTAAAATTAAAGAACTTTATCCATAAATTCCGTGTTTTAATTTGAATTCCGCTACTGGTACAAATAACCCCGGGGTAGGGGTTAGTTGTAGCATTTCCCCCGACCTGTTCATTCGCTTATAGCTTAATTTCTGTAAGATTTAGAAAATATTAGAATAATAATTTAGTAGACAACTAAATTATCTACCGTTAAGTATGAGCATTTTTTTCATAAACATTATACCTAAGATGTAGAAAATGGTGAAAGCCAAATTGGTACTATTGTCCCCGGTCTCCCCTACTATGAAACAAGCCCCATATTTGCAAGACAGAATTCAACCTAAGGATGTCTTTAATAATAATATTAATAATACTGGGCAATTTTTATAGCGCCGCTTTTGTGAGATATCACCTCAGGGGCGCTTTACAGTTGATGCAGGTATTACAAAAAACTTTTATTTATTTTTTATTTATTTAACATTTAAATCTGCTAAACTACTTATGTAGTTTATCAGCAGGTACATAATGACAACATTTTTGCAATAACATGGTACAATGGTAAACAGTATGTAGGTATGTATAATGTTGATGATAAATTAACGTTTATTTGTTTTTAATGTATAAATAAATCAATGTTCAACATCAGATTCCAAAAAAAAAACAATCCCTTTACAGATGACGTTGCATTTGTGTACTCCTGGCTTTTTAAAATTTAATAATATTAAAATCATTAGCTTGTTATTTCAATAACCATGTTAATAGATTGTTATGACATAAACCCAAGATAACAAGGCATAATAACTCAAAAATTAATCACGATTCTACTTAACAGTTTTTTTAATGTATTTTTGTGGGCAGATAGAAGAGACCGCCACAAAACTCTGTCTCATACATACTCTTCTATAAGGTAGGTGACACACTACGCTATACGCATAATGGCTTGGTCTATTTCAGCATATCTCTCGCCATTCACTACCAATGCGAATGTATGGCGAGCGTTACGCTGAAATAGGCCAAGTCACGAAAATATAAATATATCTCGACATGATCCGACACAAATATGTAAATATGTATGTAATAATAAAAAAAAACATATGTTTTATTTATTTTTAAACATTTTTTTCGATTTAATGATAAGATTATGTGATCGTATGATAAAGATATGATTCACTCGATCGTGCCATGTCATTCTCGGGCATCTCCGACTTCTTATTCCTCCTCGTGTCAAAAACCATCTAAACGCGTATTACATCAATATAAAACAGTAGAAGTAAATAGATTGATGACTTTTTTCGAATTCCATAGTTTTTTCCCCACACAAAAATATCCGTGACCACGGCAGCTCCCTTATTCTTTTAGGGGTAGGCATTATTTTCAAATATCGCTCGGCTAGCAGACCACGGCACATCATCTAGGCCACGCCCACATATATAATATATTAGCTGTCTCGTGTTACGTGTCTGTAGATGCTTTGAGAGTATAGCGTCGTGTGAAACAACTATATATTGTTTTTAAAACTCCCAAAAGCACGCAATAAAATAGTTCAAACCATAGACATATGAATATTAGTAGACCTGCCCTAAGTGATTAAAAGCGTATTATCCCCACTCCCCATACCGGTTCCATTGGAGCCGGCTGGGCTCGCGTATGGCCTCAAGTGAAATTTGAAAACGTGACGTCATCATTCTTGTGCGAACTATGGTCGAGGCATCATCGGTTCATTTTACGAAATAACACGGCAAAATGTTGACTTGTACTATGAAAACTTGTAAAAATAGATGTGAAAAAGAGAATAAACCCAATTGTCGTATTACATTCCATATATAAGCATTATTTTACTTTATTTTAAGCATATTCACATCGTATAATATAGATCAGTTTTAGAAATATATTATACTATCACATCGAGAAACGTCTGGACGCGAAACACAAAGCTGGTTGGTTGCTGGGAAGTAAATTATGAACATTTATAAAAGTGTCTTAACTAAATACTTAAACGAAATATTCTACTCTGAAAATGGAACCGAATTTTTTTGCCGAATTTGGACTTCGCAAATTTGTTCATAACGTGGCGAGTAATTTGCGCTCCCATGTAAAAATGTCTATTCATTCAAAAGCAGGTTTTACTTTTAAGAAGTAAATGGTGATATTATAATGCGAGATGCCTATTTACTGTCAGATTGATTTATTGACGAATCACAGTCAGCCTTACTCCCTTCGTTCTTCAACAGTTGATTTTACCCCTCGCCATTATCTTCTCGTCTATTAATTCCTATGTCTGTGGTTCAAACAAAGTAAATGATTTTACAATACAAAACATTTTACAAATCTGATTTTTTCATTGCTTGTAAAAAGTTTACGGATAATAAGCCAAGATGTGTTCTATAATATTTTAAGGTGATTAAATATTCGAAACAAAAATCATTTTGTAATGCAACGTGATTTACAATTATCCGGTTTCAAAAGTCGCCAAAATAGCACGGATTACCGGCTTTATACATATTACAATATTTATAAAACTAGCTGTAACTTATTGTACCGAATGTAATTAAAAATAATCATTTCGGTGGTGTGTCTGTGTGTACTGTGTAACTTCGGTCAGTGACCTCTAGAACTGGGATATGCTTTGAGTTTCAAAATTGGAACTGATTGTGGTAACGCCATAAAGGATGTTAAAAAAATCATAAATTATTAATTCTGTATTATATGAAATGTTTTAATTTTTGACAGGTGTCATAATAACGATGTTATTCGAAAGGCAAATTTGTGATCGTCTCTAAAATTGACAATGTTTTTTTTTTTACAGGGAGTCGATGTGGGCAGGAGTGGCGGATGTATGAATCTATCTGTCCCACCGCGGTGCAAGACGATGGGCCAAGAGAGTCCCGCTGGAGAGGTCAAAATGTTTCCCTCTGTCGGTCTCTTCCGATTCGGCCCGCCACGCATTAAGTGGGCAGACGCACCGCCGCTAAGACCTCGAAAAACCTCACCCCACGCACTCGGTCACCCCATGACAGAGGCTATCCAATAAATGGTTCCCGGGACGGCGGTACCGATACCCGCCTCCCAAATTGTGTTGTTGAAAGGCGATGCTGAAGCAAATACAATTATAATACTTACGAGAAATTAGAAACCGATTATGAACCATTATTATGATGTGATTTTTCACGAAAATGGCGATAAATAAATTAGTCAAATATTATTATTGTAGTGTATGTAATACACACACACACACTTAACGACACTAACACACCGAAACTTCCACTAATCACAGCCAAAGTGATTATAAGTATAATCACTTTGTTTGTTGAACAATTAAATTATAAATTACACATAATTATTTCGGTTCATTGCTAACGGATACACAAACTCACTCTTCGGTTAAATCCAAGAGACTGACTAAACCAAAAACAACTCATTACGATAAAAAAGCATCGATGATAAAAGGTTATTAATATTATTTATCATTGATATTATTTAATACAACAAATCCTTATTAAAAATAAATAGATAAGGGAATGATCGGAAGAATTTGATCAATAGATTATCCATTGGATTTGTGTGCACGTGTTCTTCGAACCGTAATATCTCTGAAGAGTATAAAACAAATACGTTATCCGAGTCTGTCTGTTTGTGCGTTTAGTTCTTCTAAACTACGCAAAGGATTTTGAAAATATGTTAACTATGAATGTATTGAACAAAGAGTATAAAATAAAATCCCTATTCGCGTGTCAGTTTGTGCGCTTAGTTCTTCTAAACTACGCAACGGATAGTGATAGGGTGTGCACTATCATTTAGAGAATTCCTTCCGGAATGTTTACATATATAATACATGCATATTGTATTTATAGAAAGTAGAGAAAAGTCGATGTTTTATAATCAAATCGTAAAAATATTTTTTCGAGCACTACATTGCTAACTCTGGCTAAAACTTATGAGATACATCAAAATATTGTACTACGGAATTGTGTATCTTAAAAAGGCCTGCAGAAAACTGAGCAGTGGTTTATGTCTATCTCCTAAGGATAACTCCCAGCAACGCCGGGTACACGTCAGCTAGTTAACTATAAGTTACGAATAAATAAATATTGCCAAGATGGGAATCACTGGTACACTCTCGACTAAATAAATATTACCAAGATGGGAATCACTGGTACACTCTTGACTAAATAAATATTGCCAAGATGGGAATCACTGGTACACTCTCGACTAAACAAATATTGCCAAGATGGGAATCACTGGTGCACTCTCGACTAAATAAATATTGCCAAGATGGGAATCACTGGTACACTCTCGACTAAATAAATATTGCCAAGATGGGAATCACTGGTACACTCTCGACTAAACAAATATTGCCAAGATGGGAATCACTGGTGCACTCTCGACTAAATAAATATTGCCAAGATGGGAATCACTGGTACACTCTCGACTAAATAAATATTGCCAAGATGGGAATCACTGGTACACTCTCGACTAAATAAATATTGCCAAGATGGGAATCACTGGTACACTCTCGACTAAACAAATATTGCCAAGATGGGAATCACTGGTACACTCTCGACTAAATAAATATTGCCAAGATGGGAATCACTAGTACACTCTCGACTAAATAAATATTGCCAAGATGGGAATCACTGGTACACTCTCGACTAAATAAATATTGCCAAGATGGGAATCACTGGTACACTCTCGACTAAATAAATATTGCCAAGATGGGAATCACTGGTACACTCTCGACTAAATAAATATTGCCAAGATGGGAATCACTGGTACACTCTCGACTAAACAAATATTGCCAAGATGGGAATCATTGGTACACTCTTGACTAAATAAATATTGCCAAGATGGGAATCACTGGTACACTCTCGACTAAATAAATATTGCCAAGATGGGAATCACTGGTACACTCTCGACTAAATAAATATTGCCAAGATGGGAATCACTGGTACACTCTCGACTAAATAAATATTGCCAAGATGGGAATCACTGGTACACTCTCGACTAAACAAATATTGCCAAGATGGGAATCACTGGTACACTCTCGACTAAATAAATATTGCCAAGATGGGAATCATTGGTACACTCTTGACTAAATAAATATTGCCAAGATGGGAATCATTGGTACACTCTTGACTAAATAAATATTGCCAAGATGGGAATCACTGGTATACTCTTGACTAAATAAATTCCGAACATTCAAAGTTCATAAGATAAGAACAAATTATAAGTTTAACCGGTAAAAAATGTTTATTAATGTTATTTGTGGGACTTTGGCATCCCAATGGAAGAGGAAGGTCTGGCCATTGAACACGTCTAAAGCCATTTCATACAACGTTTGTTTTCTATATGGTGGTCTTACACCAGGAACATACTGGGAGTATCAACCACTCTGGAACGGAATACTATACAGAAAACAGGTTGATTATTTTACCTCTCCACCGCGGAGGCAGTATACAAAATTATTATTTTCAAGAAAATTACAATATTTTATAATATTTATTTAATATTTTATTTTAAAATAGGTAAATAAGTAAAGTCCTCGACTTCGAATCCGGAGGTAGTGGATTTTCATGTGGGAATGCTGTACTTGTTCTACCAATATTTCAATTGAAACTCCGAGGAACTAGCCTCATTGATCCCTTCGACACTGTTACAATTTGAAACTCCGAGGAACTAGCCTCATTGATCCCTTCGACACTGTTACAATTTGAAACTCCGAGGAACTAGCCTCATTGATCCCTTCGACACTGTTACAATTTGAAACTCCGAGGAACTAGCCTCATTGATCCCTTCGACACTGTTACAATTTGAAACTCCGAGGAACTAGCCTCATTGATCCCTTCGACACTGTTACAATTTGAAACTCCGAGGAACTAGCCTCATTGATCCCTTCGACACTGTTACAATTTGAAACTCCGAGGAACTAGCCTCATTGATCCCTTCGACACTGTTACAATTTGAAACTCCGAGGAACTAGCCTCATTGATCCCTTCGACACTGTTACAATTTGAAACTCCGAGGAACTAGCCTCATTGATCCCTTCGACACTGTTACAATTTGAAACTCCGAGGAACTAGCCTCATTGATCCCTTCGACACTGTTACAATTTGAAACTCCGAGGAACTAGCCTCATTGATCCCTTCGACACTGTTACAATTTGAAACTCCGAGGAACTAGCCTCATTGATCCCTTCGACACTGTTACAATTTGAAACTCCGAGGAACTAGCCTCATTGATCCCTTCGACACTGTTACAATTTGAAACTCCGAGGAACTAGCCTCATTGATCCCTTCGACACTGTTACAATTTGAAACTCCGAGGAACTAGCCTCATTGATCCCTTCGACACTGTTACAATTTGAAACTCCGAGGAACTAGCCTCATTGATCCCTTCGACACTGTTACAATTTGAAACTCCGAGGAACTAGCCTCATTGATCCCTTCGACACTGTTACAATTTGAAACTCCGAGGAACTAGCCTCATTGATCCCTTCGACACTGTTACAATTTGAAACTCCGAGGAACTAGCCTCATTGATCCCTTCGACACTGTTACAATTTGAAACTCCGAGGAACTAGCCTCATTGATCCCTTCGACACTGTTACAATTTGAAACTCCGAGGAACTAGCCTCATTGATCCCTTCGACACTGTTACAATTTGAAACTCCGAGGAACTAGCCTCATTGATCCCTTCGACACTGTTACAATTTGAAACTCCGAGGAACTAGCCTCATTGATCCCTTCGACACTGTTACAATTTGAAACTCCGAGGAACTAGCCTCATTGATCCCTTCGACACTGTTACAATTTGAAACTCCGAGGAACTAGCCTCATTGATCCCTTCGACACTGTTACAATTTGAAACTCCGAGGAACTAGCCTCATTGATCCCTTCGACACTGTTACAATTTGAAACTCCGAGGAACTAGCCTCATTGATCCCTTCGACACTGTTACAATTTGAAACTCCGAGGAACTAGCCTCATTGATCCCTTCGACACTGTTACAATTTGAAACTCCGAGGAACTAGCCTCATTGATCCCTTCGACACTGTTACAATTTGAAACTCCGAGGAACTAGCCTCATTGATCCCTTCGACACTGTTACAATTTGAAACTCCGAGGAACTAGCCTCATTGATCCCTTCGACACTGTTACAATTTGAAACTCCGAGGAACTAGCCTCATTGATCCCTTCGACACTGTTACAATTTGAAACTCCGAGGAACTAGCCTCATTGATCCCTTCGACACTGTTACAATTTGAAACTCCGAGGAACTAGCCTCATTGATCCCTTCGACACTGTTACAATTTGAAACTCCGAGGAACTAGCCTCATTGATCCCTTCGACACTGTTACAATTTGAAACTCCGAGGAACTAGCCTCATTGATCCCTTCGACACTGTTACAATTTGAAACTCCGAGGAACTAGCCTCATTGATCCCTTCGACACTGTTACAATTTGAAACTCCGAGGAACTAGCCTCATTGATCCCTTCGACACTGTTACAATTTGAAACTCCGAGGAACTAGCCTCATTGATCCCTTCGACACTGTTACAATTTGAAACTCCGAGGAACTAGCCTCATTGATCCCTTCGACACTGTTACAATTTGAAACTCCGAGGAACTAGCCTCATTGATCCCTTCGACACTGTTACAATTTGAAACTCCGAGGAACTAGCCTCATTGATCCCTTCGACACTGTTACAATTTGAAACTCCGAGGAACTAGCCTCATTGATCCCTTCGACACTGTTACAATTTGAAACTCCGAGGAACTAGCCTCATTGATCCCTTCGACACTGTTACAATTTGAAACTCCGAGGAACTAGCCTCATTGATCCCTTCGACACTGTTACAATTTGAAACTCCGAGGAACTAGCCTCATTGATCCCTTCGACACTGTTACAATTTGAAACTCCGAGGAACTAGCCTCATTGATCCCTTCGACACTGTTACAATTTGAAACTCCGAGGAACTAGCCTCATTGATCCCTTCGACACTGTTACAATTTGAAACTCCGAGGAACTAGCCTCATTGATCCCTTCGACACTGTTACAATTTGAAACTCCGAGGAACTAGCCTCATTGATCCCTTCGACACTGTTACAATTTGAAACTCCGAGGAACTAGCCTCATTGATCCCTTCGACACTGTTACAATTTGAAACTCCGAGGAACTAGCCTCATTGATCCCTTCGACACTGTTACAATTTGAAACTCCGAGGAACTAGCCTCATTGATCCCTTCGACACTGTTACAATTTGAAACTCCGAGGAACTAGCCTCATTGATCCCTTCGACACTGTTACAATTTGAAACTCCGAGGAACTAGCCTCATTGATCCCTTCGACACTGTTACAATTTGAAACTCCGAGGAACTAGCCTCATTGATCCCTTCGACACTGTTACAATTTGAAACTCCGAGGAACTAGCCTCATTGATCCCTTCGACACTGTTACAATTTGAAACTCCGAGGAACTAGCCTCATTGATCCCTTCGACACTGTTACAATTTGAAACTCCGAGGAACTAGCCTCATTGATCCCTTCGACACTGTTACAATTTGAAACTCCGAGGAACTAGCCTCATTGATCCCTTCGACACTGTTACAATTTGAAACTCCGAGGAACTAGCCTCATTGATCCCTTCGACACTGTTACAATTTGAAACTCCGAGGAACTAGCCTCATTGATCCCTTCGACACTGTTACAATTTGAAACTCCGAGGAACTAGCCTCATTGATCCCTTCGACACTGTTACAATTTGAAACTCCGAGGAACTAGCCTCATTGATCCCTTCGACACTGTTACAATTTGAAACTCCGAGGAACTAGCCTCATTGATCCCTTCGACACTGTTACAATTTGAAACTCCGAGGAACTAGCCTCATTGATCCCTTCGACACTGTTACAATTTGAAACTCCGAGGAACTAGCCTCATTGATCCCTTCGACACTGTTACAATTTGAAACTCCGAGGAACTAGCCTCATTGATCCCTTCGACACTGTTACAATTTGAAACTCCGAGGAACTAGCCTCATTGATCCCTTCGACACTGTTACAATTTGAAACTCCGAGGAACTAGCCTCATTGATCCCTTCGACACTGTTACAATTTGAAACTCCGAGGAACTAGCCTCATTGATCCCTTCGACACTGTTACAATTTGAAACTCCGAGGAACTAGCCTCATTGATCCCTTCGACACTGTTACAATTTGAAACTCCGAGGAACTAGCCTCATTGATCCCTTCGACACTGTTACAATTTGAAACTCCGAGGAACTAGCCTCATTGATCCCTTCGACACTGTTACAATTTGAAACTCCGAGGAACTAGCCTCATTGATCCCTTCGACACTGTTACAATTTGAAACTCCGAGGAACTAGCCTCATTGATCCCTTCGACACTGTTACAATTTGAAACTCCGAGGAACTAGCCTCATTGATCCCTTCGACACTGTTACAATTTGAAACTCCGAGGAACTAGCCTCATTGATCCCTTCGACACTGTTACAATTTGAAACTCCGAGGAACTAGCCTCATTGATCCCTTCGACACTGTTACAATTTGAAACTCCGAGGAACTAGCCTCATTGATCCCTTCGACACTGTTACAATTTGAAACTCCGAGGAACTAGCCTCATTGATCCCTTCGACACTGTTACAATTTGAAACTCCGAGGAACTAGCCTCATTGATCCCTTCGACACTGTTACAATTTGAAACTCCGAGGAACTAGCCTCATTGATCCCTTCGACACTGTTACAATTTGAAACTCCGAGGAACTAGCCTCATTGATCCCTTCGACACTGTTACAATTTGAAACTCCGAGGAACTAGCCTCATTGATCCCTTCGACACTGTTACAATTTGAAACTCCGAGGAACTAGCCTCATTGATCCCTTCGACACTGTTACAATTTGAAACTCCGAGGAACTAGCCTCATTGATCCCTTCGACACTGTTACAATTTGAAACTCCGAGGAACTAGCCTCATTGATCCCTTCGACACTGTTACAATTTGAAACTCCGAGGAACTAGCCTCATTGATCCCTTCGACACTGTTACAATTTGAAACTCCGAGGAACTAGCCTCATTGATCCCTTCGACACTGTTACAATTTGAAACTCCGAGGAACTAGCCTCATTGATCCCTTCGACACTGTTACAATTTGAAACTCCGAGGAACTAGCCTCATTGATCCCTTCGACACTGTTACAATTTGAAACTCCGAGGAACTAGCCTCATTGATCCCTTCGACACTGTTACAATTTGAAACTCCGAGGAACTAGCCTCATTGATCCCTTCGACACTGTTACAATTTGAAACTCCGAGGAACTAGCCTCATTGATCCCTTCGACACTGTTACAATTTGAAACTCCGAGGAACTAGCCTCATTGATCCCTTCGACACTGTTACAATTTGAAACTCCGAGGAACTAGCCTCATTGATCCCTTCGACACTGTTACAATTTGAAACTCCGAGGAACTAGCCTCATTGATCCCTTCGACACTGTTACAATTTGAAACTCCGAGGAACTAGCCTCATTGATCCCTTCGACACTGTTACAATTTGAAACTCCGAGGAACTAGCCTCATTGATCCCTTCGACACTGTTACAATTTGAAACTCCGAGGAACTAGCCTCATTGATCCCTTCGACACTGTTACAATTTGAAACTCCGAGGAACTAGCCTCATTGATCCCTTCGACACTGTTACAATTTGAAACTCCGAGGAACTAGCCTCATTGATCCCTTCGACACTGTTACAATTTGAAACTCCGAGGAACTAGCCTCATTGATCCCTTCGACACTGTTACAATTTGAAACTCCGAGGAACTAGCCTCATTGATCCCTTCGACACTGTTACAATTTGAAACTCCGAGGAACTAGCCTCATTGATCCCTTCGACACTGTTACAATTTGAAACTCCGAGGAACTAGCCTCATTGATCCCTTCGACACTGTTACAATTTGAAACTCCGAGGAACTAGCCTCATTGATCCCTTCGACACTGTTACAATTTGAAACTCCGAGGAACTAGCCTCATTGATCCCTTCGACACTGTTACAATTTGAAACTCCGAGGAACTAGCCTCATTGATCCCTTCGACACTGTTACAATTTGAAACTCCGAGGAACTAGCCTCATTGATCCCTTCGACACTGTTACAATTTGAAACTCCGAGGAACTAGCCTCATTGATCCCTTCGACACTGTTACAATTTGAAACTCCGAGGAACTAGCCTCATTGATCCCTTCGACACTGTTACAATTTGAAACTCCGAGGAACTAGCCTCATTGATCCCTTCGACACTGTTACAATTTGAAACTCCGAGGAACTAGCCTCATTGATCCCTTCGACACTGTTACAATTTGAAACTCCGAGGAACTAGCCTCATTGATCCCTTCGACACTGTTACAATTTGAAACTCCGAGGAACTAGCCTCATTGATCCCTTCGACACTGTTACAATTTGAAACTCCGAGGAACTAGCCTCATTGATCCCTTCGACACTGTTACAATTTGAAACTCCGAGGAACTAGCCTCATTGATCCCTTCGACACTGTTACAATTTGAAACTCCGAGGAACTAGCCTCATTGATCCCTTCGACACTGTTACAATTTGAAACTCCGAGGAACTAGCCTCATTGATCCCTTCGACACTGTTACAATTTGAAACTCCGAGGAACTAGCCTCATTGATCCCTTCGACACTGTTACAATTTGAAACTCCGAGGAACTAGCCTCATTGATCCCTTCGACACTGTTACAATTTGAAACTCCGAGGAACTAGCCTCATTGATCCCTTCGACACTGTTACAATTTGAAACTCCGAGGAACTAGCCTCATTGATCCCTTCGACACTGTTACAATTTGAAACTCCGAGGAACTAGCCTCATTGATCCCTTCGACACTGTTACAATTTGAAACTCCGAGGAACTAGCCTCATTGATCCCTTCGACACTGTTACAATTTGAAACTCCGAGGAACTAGCCTCATTGATCCCTTCGACACTGTTACAATTTGAAACTCCGAGGAACTAGCCTCATTGATCCCTTCGACACTGTTACAATTTGAAACTCCGAGGAACTAGCCTCATTGATCCCTTCGACACTGTTACAATTTGAAACTCCGAGGAACTAGCCTCATTGATCCCTTCGACACTGTTACAATTTGAAACTCCGAGGAACTAGCCTCATTGATCCCTTCGACACTGTTACAATTTGAAACTCCGAGGAACTAGCCTCATTGATCCCTTCGACACTGTTACAATTTGAAACTCCGAGGAACTAGCCTCATTGATCCCTTCGACACTGTTACAATTTGAAACTCCGAGGAACTAGCCTCATTGATCCCTTCGACACTGTTACAATTTGAAACTCCGAGGAACTAGCCTCATTGATCCCTTCGACACTGTTACAATTTGAAACTCCGAGGAACTAGCCTCATTGATCCCTTCGACACTGTTACAATTTGAAACTCCGAGGAACTAGCCTCATTGATCCCTTCGACACTGTTACAATTTGAAACTCCGAGGAACTAGCCTCATTGATCCCTTCGACACTGTTACAATTTGAAACTCCGAGGAACTAGCCTCATTGATCCCTTCGACACTGTTACAATTTGAAACTCCGAGGAACTAGCCTCATTGATCCCTTCGACACTGTTACAATTTGAAACTCCGAGGAACTAGCCTCATTGATCCCTTCGACACTGTTACAATTTGAAACTCCGAGGAACTAGCCTCATTGATCCCTTCGACACTGTTACAATTTGAAACTCCGAGGAACTAGCCTCATTGATCCCTTCGACACTGTTACAATTTGAAACTCCGAGGAACTAGCCTCATTGATCCCTTCGACACTGTTACAATTTGAAACTCCGAGGAACTAGCCTCATTGATCCCTTCGACACTGTTACAATTTGAAACTCCGAGGAACTAGCCTCATTGATCCCTTCGACACTGTTACAATTTGAAACTCCGAGGAACTAGCCTCATTGATCCCTTCGACACTGTTACAATTTGAAACTCCGAGGAACTAGCCTCATTGATCCCTTCGACACTGTTACAATTTGAAACTCCGAGGAACTAGCCTCATTGATCCCTTCGACACTGTTACAATTTGAAACTCCGAGGAACTAGCCTCATTGATCCCTTCGACACTGTTACAATTTGAAACTCCGAGGAACTAGCCTCATTGATCCCTTCGACACTGTTACAATTTGAAACTCCGAGGAACTAGCCTCATTGATCCCTTCGACACTGTTACAATTTGAAACTCCGAGGAACTAGCCTCATTGATCCCTTCGACACTGTTACAATTTGAAACTCCGAGGAACTAGCCTCATTGATCCCTTCGACACTGTTACAATTTGAAACTCCGAGGAACTAGCCTCATTGATCCCTTCGACACTGTTACAATTTGAAACTCCGAGGAACTAGCCTCATTGATCCCTTCGACACTGTTACAATTTGAAACTCCGAGGAACTAGCCTCATTGATCCCTTCGACACTGTTACAATTTGAAACTCCGAGGAACTAGCCTCATTGATCCCTTCGACACTGTTACAATTTGAAACTCCGAGGAACTAGCCTCATTGATCCCTTCGACACTGTTACATATTTGGGAAACGGTTCCACGATAACTCAACTCACATTTAGAAAGTGATATAGTCATTAGAAGCGTAACCTTTTTAATCGACTTTATATCATTTTTAAAAGGTGTTTGGAATTTGTACACGGTCGACATTTATCACAATATGAGAACGGGTCGTTTCTGCGACAATTTCATTTCGCCACTTACGATTTGCCGGCCTTTGTTTTTCCCCCTACTTTTGTAACATGGGTTTCTTCAAGCACCATGTTCACTCCTTTCTCTTCTTAACAAGACCTCACACACAGCATTCCCAAAGACGACATAGGTTCAAAGGAAAATTATTTTCCTCAGAGCCTCCTGTGTGGAGTACATCTTAAAATATATATAAAAAAATTGTGGAATTTTCTATTTTTAAGATGTTTATAATTTTCACCGCAGCCAGCCAGCACGATAAAGAATTATCTAGAATCACTTCCAATATAAACCACAAAAATATCTATTTTAGCAGATAATGTTGCTGTCAGTAAAGTTCAAACATACGTAAAAGTATAATTTAAAAAAAAATCGTTTTTGGTTACCACATTATTTTGTATGAGAAATTAATTTCATATTTTACATTAAATATTCGGATGCCTAAATAATATTTGGTTACCAAAAATAATTCCAGAGCACCAATTTATTTAATGGTATCTGGGAGCACAAAAATGATTGATTTTATAACAGAATACAAACATAAGCATTACTTTGACATGTTAGGTTCGTTCTTCATTCCTTGTGCACATACTGGTCATATACATTGGTGGTAAAATATGACTCTTGGTTGCAATATCATCAGATGATTGCCAGACACTATTTTCGAGAATCAATAACCTATAAAAGCAGCTATAATCATATTATTTTTGATGACAAAAGGGCAAATATTTTGGTAAGATCACAAAAGTCGTTATTTTAATATACATAGCGACATTTTACGCTCGGTATTACGTAGATTACAACACAATTTATGTTTTTAGACCAATTTAACAACAACGCGATCTGACATGTCAAAATATGCCTACGCTCTTTTTTATGGAGGCCACTCAAATAGTATCAGTTTTTGGCACCACGTGAATATCCCTTGAACATGACATTTCAATGGAATCTCGTGATGGAACCTCAGACGATCTCGTGATGATAAGACAACATCGCAAACTCGAAACAAAGTCGTTTTGACAAGAGAAGTGTAAACAGACGTATTGTAATAGTATATACTTACGATTTTCATTACGAAGCCAATAAACCCAACACTATTGCACCTAGACACTTAAAAAAACCGTACACAAGAGCAAGAAAGGTTAATCAACTAGGATTTAACAATAAAACAATCCATTCAAATCAAATTAATTCACAATTACCACACTGATGGGTACACAAAATCTCAAAACTAGTTTGAGATCACTATCGAAGATTGAAATTTTTGTCTACCTAATTTATGTGGCGCGGACTGATTTGGAGACGATTTTTCGGGGCAACACAATAATATACACTTTCACTGGTTCTAAGTGACATAACTAAATACTGGAAAAACAAATAAACCACGAACACCCGACTTGACGTACGACATCCACCAGGAACCGCGAACAATATCGGCGCAAGCGCATTGACGTTTGGAACTGGAATTGGGAATACTATTATAGAAAAATAGAATAGATGACAACAGAAGAAACTCTTCTCAATACCAAAATTATTATTGTGATTTTTTTTATGATACCACCTATAAGGTAAAACTGTAACTAAGAAAGTAAACCTACAAAATAATACGCGGGTAAGTTCATTCTTGAGATTTATTGTAGTAAACTTTCACACCGCTAGAGGCAACGGTATTTATATATTCCATTCTCCATTTGTTCGAATATTCCAATGTGAAGTCTGCACAGTTTATTTGCAGTTTTCATAGATAAACTATATTATTAATTTATATCATTAAACTAATGCCGTCCCCACACTCTTGGCGAATCTTTTTTTATTTTTGCGTTCGGAAACTTTCGCCGAGGAGTGTATTATACTTCAGCATTTCAGTCCTGCCAATTAATTGCTCCGTTTACAACAGTATGTCTGTTAGCTCATCGCTTTGGCGTAATTTTTATGACGGTTCAACACCTGCGACTTGCGATAGAGTTTGAAGGCGGGTCTCCAGCGATAATATTACCACAAACATTGAACTAAAATTTTGTGCAAGCATCTAACGTTGGGACAGGGCCAAAATGTTTTTGTTTTTTGTTTTTGATCATATATTTTTTTGTATCTCTATATGGAATGTGTGGGACTGTACTAACCTCCCCACATACCGGAATAAACACTTTTGTTATTATTATTTAAACACAACAAAAAAAACGTTGTGGCTCCGACTCAATATTTTCATCCTATGGTTTGAAAACATTTGAGAACCCAATTTGACGCAAGAATGTAGAGACGCTCCTTCGCCGTATTTCGCGCCACCCCAGCTCCCTTCGTTAGTTATCGTTTCTGAGCGCTAGTCAAGAGATAATTACCGTAAGGGTGTTTTGGGTAGAGGTAAGGACACAGAGCCCGTATACAATGTATGCAATGCGTTAATATAATATCTGGAAACATGACTTATTAATTGGCTCGATAACAGAATAAATCACATAATTATAACAGTGATGAAATACTTTTTCATAACAATAGAATTTGTACAACAATGAGTTTAAATTACAAGTAATACATAAAAAAATAAATAATAGTAAATACATTCAAATTTGCATGGAGTGCAAAGGACAAGTGGGTACATCGGCTCGGGAATATAGTAATGCTTACGTTATGTAAGTGGGCCCAGTGTGTCCTTAGCTCCATCGTCGAAAGCGGTGGTAAGAAGCTTCGACGTGCTTCATCAGCCCGAAAAATTTTCGCCGAATGTCTTTGAAAATAAAACTCGCTGAGAGTGTGGAGCCGGCATTACGAATCGTTCGATTTGAGACAAGAGTTAGTACTGATTTATGGTTAGTTCCTTCTTGCTTTGATCTGACAGACTGTCAATGAAAAATTGCTTTTCTATGGTTCATCTTTAACCTCAAATTTTCACACGTAAATGACAGTTGTATGTTGTGATTGGTGTTTTGGTCCGAATAAGTATTAAATTGTTATCTAATTAACAATGAGTTATTTGCGCAATGCCAGTGTGGCAATGAAGGCTCTAAATGGCGTCGCCTGCCTTTATAAACCCGCGGGCCTGTCTGTTAAATACACAAGAAATACACTTTTGGCGAATTTATGTAGAGGTTAGTTTATTACAATAACCCAAAGCAATTTATTGATAATGATGTACTAAGATCGACAGCCTAATAAAGTATAATTTTAGAAAATGTGTTAATTAATTTGGTAAAGGTTGCGAATTCCGCTTCACGGTAAATACGCAATATTTCACTTTAAAATAAATGGATTTAGCTTTAATAATTCAAAACATGATTTATTATGTCGGGGGAGACGGAAAAATAAACACTTTTAATTTTAATTTCGTTTATTAAGTCACTTACGCGATATGTTACACGAGATTTCAAAGAAACAAAATAATGTGACATTTGCCGGAAATACCACAACTAGTTATTTACCTAGCCAGTGCGCGGGTTAGGTACAGTACCTACCTACGAACTAATTCAGTTAAAGAAAATAAAATCTTGAAAATATTAAATTAATATATTTAACCTAACCTAATCTAACTGTAATTTTCTATAGCAAAAAAATGCCCCTTTAATAACGCCTGCTCGCGTCCCCTTTAGAGTTACATCCCAGTTTTCAAATAGTATGTGGGCTACGCTAGGTTTGTATAGACTTGTTTGTGATTTAATTCTAATACCTCTTTTCCATGTTCTAACCTAACCTAACCTACCTAAACGGAATACGTTTAATCACATTTTATTCTATTTATTTGTTATTCGGGTTATTTTATTTAATTATATGTTGATTATTTGTTATAAATAATACATTGACTTACATATTAATATGGATTAATTATACACGATGATATTATTTATTTTATATGGCAATACTATTTTTTTTTTGGTTGGCAGCAGTGTCTATGAAATATTTTGTAGGTATGAATTACGATATTATGAATATAATCCAACTCTTGATATGAATATAGTCGCTTTCGGCGGCGCCGCATACTAATTGACATATCGCGTAAGTGACTTAATAAACGAAATTAAAATTAAAAGTGTGTATATTTCCGTCTCCCCCGACATAATAAATCATGTTTTGAATTAATAAAGCTAAATCCATTTATTTGAAAGTGAAATATTGCGTATTAAGAGTGAGGCGGAATAGGAGAAAATTAATATTAATTTTGGTAATCTTTCAGAGTAGCTGGGTTATACGCTTAATATAAATTGTGTAAATATTTACCTAACCATCGCACTTTTAATCGGCACAAATTATGGAAATTACACTTCATTTCAACTTAAAATGGTCCACTAGTCAAAAATAATTTTGAAATTGGCCCGGCGTTTTATGAGTGGTTATAAAATACTTAAAAAGCAACCCCCGTCAAACCAGTTACCACCCAGTTGCGCCCTTAACCGCACACTGGTAAAATTTGTCTGAAATACAAAATTTTTATTAAATAAAATAATTGTTTAGGATAATCAAAGTATAGTGTAAAACTCATACACCGACGACTTAATTTGTAGAATGCGTAACTTCCATTTAAAATTTAACAGGTCGTTTAGACTTAAAATTATGTGACACTTCACAAAAGTGCCTCTGTCTATACAGTGTAAAGACGGGAGAGCTGTATCGCCACCGGTTGGACAGCGTTGTTGGGCGGGTTAAGGAAAGGGTTGTAGAAAGGGAATTATTAATGCGGATTTTCAAGAGGTCCGGAATATATGAAGTAAGTATAACAGTTTCCGGAAGTTCGTTCTACATACGAACCTTACACAGAAACGAGTCGAAGAAACAACCCGTTCTCATGATCCAAGATCAACTCACGTCTGTGTCACACCTGTGCAAAGGGGTTCAATTCCCATCGGCGGCATTTATTTTTTCTCGGAAGACTTTTTCAATTTAAATTTGTGTTTTAGGCTAATAATCATTGCTTATTGTAATCTATATAATAGGAAATTTAAAAATCAACGCACCCAAAATACAAGTTTCTCGGAACCGGAGTCAATAGAAGTCCGTTCACCACTGGAGCGGGGCATTAACTGATATAAAATGCACTTAATCGTTATGCAGACGCCATAAGGTCTAATTCGCAATGAATTTGTTGATTGCCGCCCATTTTATTTCATAAAAAAAAACAATGCGAAATTTCAGGTTTTATTGTATTTTGTTAAGTTCAAGCACAAACATTAAAATGTTTTTTGATCGTAGACATAATTTTCCACAATAAACAATAAAAATATATCCAAAAAGGCGTTCATAAATATTTTTTTGGCTTGATATTTTGTATTTTTCTGAGCTTATAAAAATTAAAAATTCTCGATTATTTATAAGGCCAAAGATGTGTTCAACCCGCAGTATTTATAAGACCAAGATGTGTTCTACCCGCAGTATTTTTAAGGCCAAGTTGGATTCTACCCGCATTATAAATGAGGCCAAGATGTGTTTTACCCGCAGTATTTATAAGGCCAAGATGTGTTTTACCAGCAGTATTTATAAGGCCAAGATAAGTTCTACCCTCAGTATTTATAAGGCCAAGATGTGTTCTACCTGCAGTATTTATAAGGCCAAGATGCTTTCTTCCCGCAGTATTTATAAGACCAAGATGTGTTCTACCTGCAGTATTTATAAGGTCAAGATGTGTTCTACCTGCAGTATTTATAAGGACAAGATGTGTTCTACCTGCAGTATTTATAAGGCCAAGATGTGTTCTACCCGCAGTATTTAGTTGAAGCATAATTACTACAGTTAATAATTACTTACGTCGGGAGAAATCGTATAAGATGCATTATAATTCCATTTTTATTCAAAATTTACCTTACAAAACGATCCCTTTGCCGCCATTTTGAACTTTTTTAGTATGTAGTGACATTTGCGAAAGTTTCGTTTCAATCTAAATACGTATAATTTACGTGATTAACCCAAACTAAGAACCTAATAACCTATTTTGTGCTTTTAAATAGTTGATTCTTGTAGTAATTCTTGAAAAAAAGTGTAATTTTCCATTATCTGTGCATAAAATTCTTAATTTTTTCAATTACCCTTATAAAATGATCTTGTGCTGCCATTTTGGATTTTTGTTGTATGGATTGACGTTTGCAAAGGTATCATTTTAATCACAATATTATTTAAATAACCCAAACTAAGAACCTAGTATGTAACCTATTTTTTGCGTGCAAATAGTTGTTTACTTTAGTAATTAAGTTGAAACGAAGTGTAATTTCCATAATCTGTGCCTATTAAAAGTGAGACGGTTAAGGAAATATTTACCCCTTTAAATGTTATATTATAATTCCAGACCTCAACAAGATGGTGGTCAGGCCCCCCACGCAGATGGTGGAGATCGTGGGGGCCACTAATGTCCCGATGGAAGTCAATCTGGTCACTGACTTGTCCGACCACACGTTGGTGGTGGGGCCCCGATATCAGATGTGCGACTTCAAGTCCAGTTATGGAACGTTCTTGGATCGGAACACCAGCGGAGTATTGCGTAATTACCTTTGCTATTTATCTGATTGTAAACCAATTGTATTGGTACATACATTTTTTAACCCTTTATTTATATCAAAAGAATAATTATGTTTCCAAAATGTGGTTGGCAAATTCAAAATAATTATTATTATTCCAACTCCTAAGGGGCTCCTTAACTCCAGGATAAAATTTCTAGAAGTCTTACCCATGTGTATAAAAAGACGCCACAAAGTGAATTTGCAATTATTGAAGAAGTAATATTGTTTTGTTTAGTTGTAGGTATCAACGCGGGTACGAGTCTGACGTATAAAATTCACCACGGCAGACCGACGCGCGCGTACAAGATTCATGGCATGCTGGGTGCGGCGACTGAAAATTACTTTGCCAGTGGTAAGGTGGTTGAAAAAGCGGGCTATCGACATGTAACTCGCGGTAGGATCGACAGAGTGGTCGCGTACATGCAGTCGATGCACCAAAGGAAAATGCACGAGTGAGTATTATGTGTCTTAATATTTGTACAAGAGACCTTGATGTGTTCTCTTAATGTTAAAAGCCCTCGATACTAGAGATGAGTAGGTTCTGCGTATTGCCGGAAGCCTCCGAGGAGTACTTCCTTTAAAAGACCCTAATATTTATTAGTGAGTTCCGAGTTCTTGGGCACGAACTGGGTACTGGGTTTTGTGGCTGGTGCCGGGACTTACGGTTCCGACCCCGAACTCGGTCCCGGATCGGACCAGAACCCGTACAAGGACTCGGACATATAAACCTAATTTGTTTTAATTTTATTTAGTATATAACACATAGCTACATGCATTACATTCCCAAGAGTTATGAACCTCATTCAAATTAATCAAACATTAACTAACACTGAAAATGAGTTTTTTTTACAATCACTCAAATAATTTGTTGCTACATTGTATTGAATTTTAAGTCCGTGTCAGTCGATATTATTATTTAACTTATTAACTCATCGGTACTTGAACTGAAACTCATACTCGTATATTCATACTTAATATTTATTTATTAACGCTGATTATAGCGGCTTTTACAAAAGAATAACAATTGTTTTACATATGAATACAGAATATACATAGATAAAAAAAATAAATAAATATAAAATACATAAAAGAGAACAATAGAAATAGTAGTATCAACATAAAAAAGTACAATGAGTAGGTTATTATAAATACAATACAACATATTATAAATCCCGGATATTATGTAATGAGTGTTAAGAAATTAATACTTTAAAACTGTATTTGATTATAGTCAATCTGAGAAGCGCTGACAGACAGTTTTAATTAAGTAGTGTTTGTATGAGGTTAAACTAGCAATGTTTATAGGTTCATCCAAAACATATTTATTTCCAAGTACATGCAGGCGATTCATTATGGAATTGAGTTCAGCGTTAGATCCTGTATTGTTGCAATGATAGGGTAATTTGAAACGAACTGATCGACTAGGTACATGGAAACATATTAACGAAAGAAGTTCAGGGGAGTTCAACAGGTTGGTAACGATTTTAAATAAATAAAATAGGTCAAAACAAATTCTTCTTTCTATTAATGTATCGAGTCCCAATAATTGTAACAGAGAGGGATAATTAATGTTTTCGATGAATATTCCCAATTTAAAATTAATATAACGTAAAAATTTATGTTGGACTCGCTCAAGGGAATTCTCATGTACACTGTAGTAAGGACTCCAAATGGTGGTGTTAAATTCTAGTTGGCTTCTAACAAGTGAAGTGTAAAGTAATTTGACAGTTTTTAAATTTTTAAAATCCTTTGAAATCCGTAAGACAAATCCTAACATTTGCATTGCTTTACTGGTTATATTATTAATATGTTTAATGAATGTTAATTTAATGTCAAAGGTTATACCAAGGTCTCTTATTTCATCAACAGATAATGAGGTGTGATTATTGAGAAAGTGGGTGAACAATAATGGGTTTTTTTTTCTGTGGAATCTCATAAGTTGACATTTTTTTACATTAAGAGTTAATTTGTTCTTAAGACACCAATCGTAAAAGCTATTAATATTAGATTGAAGTGTTAGACAGTCCTCGATATTGTCAATAATTCTATATATCTTCATATCATCAGCGAACATTAGAATGTTCAAAATTGTAAATGGTAGTGTAGACAGCCATGATTTAATTACGCCATTGAATTTCATGTACCCATTAGGGCTACTCGTTCTAAAACCCTGTTTAATTGTAACAATTCCAAGACTGAGCATTTCAAACACTTACTTGTACCTAGATTACATGAAGTCAGTAATAGGTACGCAGATGTAGAAGACCATACTATCATATCTTCTAAATCATTACTAATATAACGTAAGTCTACTGATACTTGTTGATAATATTTTGTATGTACTTGTATCTCCTTCTAGTATTAATTTTATACTTTCTGTCATCATTTTATGATCAAATGCCACAGTTAATTGTTATTCTGTGACATGAATTATGGTATATGGTATATTTATACCGTTGATATTCAATAAATAAATTCCTCCAATATTATTGAACAATAAACAAAATTTTCACTCACCGTAAAGTCCGTAAACAGAATCGACCGCTATATAAACAAAGGCTTACGTGTCACCACTCACCGATAACTCCAGAGGACACGAGGGGATGCTGGAAGCAACACTGCCGAGCGCTTGGTACATATGAAGAGGCATTCAGGTCCGAGTTCTCTGGAGTGGTTGATTTGAAAAAGGAATAGGAGGGGGATCCGCTTCCCGCAAAAGACTTGGGTTCAAGAACTCATTTCGGCTGAGCCTACACACCGCTACTCAATATTAGAGATCCAATTTCAGTTGGTCTTTAGAGAGTTGCGAGAGGTGTACTTGTGGCATATGCACTACATTAGACTGTGGACTTATCATATACATGGTGTCTGGAAACTAGCGGTACAAGCGGGGGAACTGGTGTGTTTACATCACATTTGTCGATTTTGTAGTATGTATTTTTTTGATATTAGCTTTCGTGTTCAAGTAAATCGATTTCAAAGATTGAATTTATTAGGTTAAACTTGAAAAAAATTGGCTACTAGGGGGTTAATATCAGTTTTCTGAAATGCATCAAAGTATAGATCCGACTCCAAAAGCTTTTTAACCCTTAAAAAAATGGAAAAGTAAAAAATAATAATACATACATGCCCATATTAGAATAATTTGTGTGTTATTTGCAGTCTCTCAGGGATAGACATGTCATCCCAGGCGGGATTCGAGCTGATGTCTTCGGGTTTGATCCGGCCGGCAGAAGGGAAGATACCGGTCGTCTATGGCATGAAATGCGTCCACTTTGAATCTCCGCACTTTACTATTGGTAGGTATCAGCTCTGAACCCATTGAAAACAAACTTCCTATTCCACCTCTTCCTAGATCTGCCTTTGGGCACTGGCTTCCATGGGGGCACCCACGCACTAATGATTTCCTCTGTTCTCTCATCTGCCATTCTTTCCACATGGCTTCACCGTTACAGTTTATGGGACCTACAGAATCTTATGATGGTTTCATGTTCAATTAGATTCTAGAGTTCATATTTACCATGTACCAATTTGAAAAAAAAAACTGCTGTCGCTGATTTATGTACATAAAACCTTTCGATTCCTAGGTAATGAAATAAACAGGCAAATGAAATTGAATTCGACTATGGCATCCCAATTTGGGGTAAACTGTAAAGCTGAAGGGTGTGGGGGATGGAAAGAGAAGGGAAGAGGAAGGTTGGAAAATATCTGTCTGTTCGGATCAGGTTGTTACATATAGGATTTGTAACAAGGTGTGTGCATCACTTTACTTACATCGCAACTATGGTCTTGGTGTGTGGGATCTTTAAGTACCTACACATTGTCATTTTGCTATTGGTCAAATTGACAGCCCTGGAATTTTGACTTGGAGAGTTGCCAAATCTGAGGGAGCAAGGATCTGTGATTTGCATTGGAAGCAGTCGCCATTCTTTGATCACCAGCCCAGAGCTGCGGGCATTCCTCTTGGCTGAGGTTCGACGAACACATTCGCCAATTTTTGTGAGCATCAGCTTTGCATATGGAGCATTGACCATTGGATTGATGGAATCGGACGGCATCTGCCGACCCTGATTGGTTAAGAGGGACCCTTTTGGAGACCAGCAGCGTGAGGCTGTTTTGCATTGGACTACAGCATTATTTTTTGGATAAATTATAAACTGGGACAGTTTGCTGTGAAGAACCGGAATCTACTACTTCGCATCAAGAACGAACTGGTATCACACCTTCATTCTACCTATGCAAGCCCTTTGCCAGACAGATTTAAAAGTAGGATGCGAATGAATTTCTTTTTTATTATGTCTTTTTTGTGGTAATACATTTTAGTATTTTTAAATATTTTTTTATTTCTGGATAATAAACCCATCCTTACTACTTTTATTTGTTGCCACTTAATCCCACGTTAACAAGGTCACTAAAAACGTCTAAAGCCATTTCAAGCAATCTTTCGATTCTGACAAATGATTAATATTTTATTTTTATTTTTGGGATAACTTAATGAGTAAAACCTCAAATTGTAATATTTGATCATTAAAGACAATATTAGCCACTCTCAAATGAAAATTTGAAACAGAAAAAGTTTTGGTCGCATCAAGAAATTGATCCCAGGTCCCTCGCCGTGCCGGGGCTATCCTCTGCCACTGATCTAATTCTACCACATCCTCTTCGGCTATATTTAACTGTATCATACTTCGACTGAGAACTACCAACATTATCTTCATTTTTCTTAATGCACATTTTTATTGGTTGCTATCTTTATAGTGACTTGGACAAGTATATCTATTTTTATTTTAATATGCAACATCTATTGAATTTTCTACAAGGCTTGAATTTTTCTTTTTCAATTTTTTTTTGAGACTCGCTAATGTTATCTTTAGTGATAAGATTGATAATTTATATACTGGGCTACGGAATTCATCACATAAGATTGTCCTACACATACTAGAATACAAAGTGTACATCAGGCAGGTACTCTCAGTATCGCTCTGGTGTTGGGTGATCAGATCTGAATAGTCAGGTATTTTCCCTTCCCTGAAACCCTTACTTTTCAGCCTCATAATACAGACACTCGGTAGCAGTTAGGACTTCAGAAAAAAATTCCAAATCTTTGTAATCTGTAATCTTTCTACCTATACTACCATTATTTTTCAACATGCTACTTTTGATTTCCAGAAATCCAATCCATCAACGAATATGAGAAATATCTCCACACGCTCATACACGACCTGGGAATGCAATTAAAGACGGTTGCGCACTGCACGGCGGCCCAGTGCATCCGCCAGGGCAAGTTCACGCTGGAGCACGCGGTCCTCAAAAAGCACTGGACGGTTCCCGAGATCATCAGGAACATAGAGGTCTGCGCAGAACTGCTGGAGGAGAATGAAACTATGCTGAAGCCGCAGGCAGCTCTTGCGTGATAGATCTACCACTGTACAAATTAATAAACTACATATACAGGGTTTTCCAATAAGAGGTGTTATTTTGATATTCAATCGTAAAAGATCAATGGTTTCGTTGCTTGTGTGGCACGTAGCGCCGTCTTGTTGAAAGTAAACGTTGTCCAGATACCATCCAATTTCGGCCATAAAAAATCATTAATCATCTCTCGATAGCGCAATCCATTCACCGTAACTGTTGCTCCAGCCTCATTTTCCAAAAAGTTCCAAAAAGTTCCAAAAAGGTCCAATGACTCTGCCGGACCATAAACCGCACCAAACAGTCACACGTTGATGATAGAGAGACTTTTCAACAATAAGGTTTTCCGAGCCCCAGATGCGACAATTTTGCATGTTGACGAAGCCACCGAGGTGGAAATGGACCTCATCACTCAAGATGATTTGCATTTGATTCACTCAAGTGAATTTTAATAATTTTAATGCGTTGTTGAAGCGTGTATCGTTCCATTTTTATTAATGGCGTAGTTTCTACTTGTCAAATGTCAAAAAATGACAGCTTCAAAAGTAACATCTACCGAAATAGCGGGCTATTCAAAATAACACCTCTTATTGGAAAACCCTGTAGTACAGGTAAAGTAGGGTTTGATAAATGAACAAAATTTGTGCATTTGTGAAACTTTGGTCATACTTTCATTTTATTTTCTACATTTACCCCACACAGGGGTAAGTGTGAGGAAAATATTTTCCATCAAAGCTTACGTCATCCTTGGGGATGCCATATGGAAGGTTTTTTTAAGGAAAGGAAAGTTAGGCATTTAGGTATCTGAGGGTGGATGAATACATCCCTCATAACTTCCTCTCCTTTCTTTCCTTAAAACGACCCCCGCACAGCATCCCCAAGATGACATAGGGCCTGAATATTTTTCTTCAGGGCCTCCTGTGTGGAGCTAATGTAAAAAAAAAAATAATGTGGCTACGGAATGAAAGTTATGCTCTTGGTGTGTAGGTAGAAACAAAGGCAGAGTTTAGATATGATTTGCAGTAGTATGGGTGAATGGCCCATCTCTATTGTTTCTACTGGTCTATGGTGTGTGCGGACATATAGAAAAGAAGGTTTAAGTTACCACTGAGACTCGAACTCAGCACCTTCCCCTTGCCGGGAAGACACTTACTTACTGCCGTTTTTTGTATCCACAATATCTCATATTGTATCCACAATATCTCATATTGTATCCACAATATCTACAGCAGTGATGCCAACTGCACAGATAGGCTTGTAGATCTGTAAATGTGTATATAAGACAATGTTAAGTGTAAATTGTGTTGTGAATGAGATAGTCAATTGAACTTGCGAACTCAAGTTGTGATAATCTTATTGAATATTTTTTTAGAAATAAATACATAATATGATTGGAAAGTTTTACATATAAGTGTTTAACCTATAGCTTGCGGGTATGTAAACTATTAATTAAATACTATGTATTACAAACAAGGACTCAAACCTGGAGCATCTTCTCTTCTGTCGTGAGATTTATCACGGGATTGACAGAATTTCAAAGACGTTAGTGAACTTATTCAATTTTGCTACCGAACGAAGTATTTATTTAATTTTTTGCCCTCAATAGGTGTATTAAAACTTTAATAAAAAAATCAAACTGTAAAAAAATATCTTTTTAAACTTTTTAAAAACAATTTTATGCCAATCGGGTAGGACCGACATTTTGTATATTATCGTAATGTCATTCGATTTCATCGAAATGCATGTATGTGTGTGTACATGATTGCCACCAAAAGTGCACCAAGAATGCATTGTCATCGACAACGAGTCTATCTGCCGAGTTTCAGCTCAATCGGATGTCAGGCTGTGGGTTAATTTCTACTTCCAAGATTTGCATTAATTTATTACCGAAAACAAAAGTGGAATTCAAATATGTAGATGTTTGTATTATCTACTTGTTTGATCAAAGGTCCAAAAAATATGTGCGTGTACATATTAGTATTATAAATAAGAATTATGTAATTATGTAAGAAATAAAAACATGTTTTACGCAACGTATCAACATTATTTTATTATGTACATATTTATATCACATCAATTTTATTATAATTCTTTTTTCTCAGCAACATTATTGTTCAGAGAATTGTCTGAAAGTTTCCTCTCCTTGGCCATGTGTTTTTTATCTCCCAGCAGCAATTTTGTCAGTTGGAAGAATGGAGCCTCAAACAGAATGGAGAAAGCGAAAGCAATTATGAAACTCAGCGTTACATAACCCAGTCCGTTAACAAGCTAGAAACAAATAAATTAAAATAAATAATGCTTAATAATAAACCGTTATGGGTAGTTTAATATTTGTGGAGATGTTAACACTAGTAGTTCTGTGAACAGCAGACCTTGCGTCTAAAAGAGTATTTTTTATTTAATAAATCAAAACCTAAATTTCTACTGAGGGGCAGTTAAGGTTCGTCTTAAGGATAAGGAATTCTCCTTTACCTTTAAATTAACGATTTTTTCGCTGTTATCTGAGAAAACTGGAATTGCGGTTAATGAAAAAGTTTAAAGTTAAAGGCAGTTATAATTCTGCAGTCATCCGAGAGAACTGGAGGCGAAAAAGTTTAAAGTTAAAGGCAATAATTCTGCTGTCATGCGAGAGAACTGGAGGCGAAAAAGTTTAAAGTTAAAGGCAATAATTCTGCTGTAATCTGAGAGAACTGGAGGCGGATAAGTTTAAAGTAAAAAGCAATATGTAATTGTAAAAAGCATTCACTTTGTGGCTCATCATAATTTACAATAAAAAACACATAAATTTGTTTTTGACCACTATAGTTTTATTTTCACTCTACCGGTTTCGGAAGAACCCTTCCTTCGTCAGGAGAATATTAAAAACTGATCTACTATACTAAATACTAAAGATAAAGATCACAAATTTAGCCACTCAGGCATTTACCAACTATGTTGCAATGATTGTCCATCGTTCTACATAGGTAAGACAACTAGAAATATAAATACATATTAGAATCACGGAACATTTAAGATGTTTAAATAACAATAATTTTTCAAAGTTTGCCAATCATCTCATTTCCACCGATCATACTTTTAGTAAAGATACAGGGGTTAAAATTCTTCACCGTAGTAATAAAGGCAAAAAATTAGATAATTTAGAAGCACTTGAAATCAGAAAATCCTTCAATAATAACTCCAGTATAATGAATAACCAAATTAATCTGTCTTATAGTCCTATTCTAGACATATTTCCAGTTAACCGCACTGTTCTTCCTGGAATTCCCGTAATTACCCCTTCCACTTTGTCCACCCCTCCTTCAAACACTTAACATTTTTGTATATATATGTCAATATTTTGTGTAGTAGATCAGTTTTTAATATTCTCCTGACGAAGGAAGGGTTCTTCCGAAACCGATAGAGTGAAAATAAAACTATAGTGGTCAAAAACAAATTTATGTGTTTTTTATTGTAAAAAGCAATAATTCTGCTGTCATCCAAGAGAACTGGAGGCGGATTCCCGTTCTTTATCCCTGGCTAGGAACATGTCTTTAGTGTTCCTATGTTCCTCATTTTGGCTTTGCCATATAATGGCATGGAGAGGAGAGAGTGAGATAGTTGCGTAACAAACTCATTCCCTCTGGTTTGTGCCAAGGCTGAAATCGGGGGATGGATGGGATGAGATTTTAAAGACATATCCTTGGCTAGGGATGGACAATGCGAATCCGCCTCCCAGCATCACAGTTAATGCCAAATTTCATTACTAATTTGAAGGTTAAGGACAATTCCTTATCCTTAAGTATAACCGTAATCACCCCTCTGGACACTCATGCCACTGTCATTGACTGTAAATAGCAGGCTTCCTCCTGAGGGTACCTTAGGTAACGATTTTCAAATGAAATGCTGACTGTAAGGAGGTCTTTAGCAAACTGACCGATTGGGCCAGTTGCTTTCCTATTTATTGGGCGAAAAGTGTACAGTTTCTACTCATGTAAATAGGGTTAATTAATCTTATCACTAAAAAGGAATGCAACAGAGTCTGGAGGGACAGTCATTTTTTTAAATGCATCATAGCGCCAAACTTTAATTGCGATAATTCCACAGTTTTGTTGTGCAAATAATTCAACCTTGTAAAGGCTACATAAAGTAGCCCGAGACAGGAATCCTAATAGGACAACTGGGAAGAAGATGATAAAATAATTAATAATAACGTATTGAAGCTTACCGCAGTGGCTACTCCCACCTCCCAAGTGCTGTCGGTGTAGCTGACGACGACCTTGATGACTATGGGGTTGATGAGGTACACACAGTAGGAGACTTTGCCTAGAGGAATCCAGAAGCTCTGCGACAGGAAACTATTTATGAAACCTGAAAATACAGTGTAATGTATCACCTTTTTAAAATGATAACTATCACATTATTTTCGTTCTCATATCGATTATGTGTGCAACACTGCCATGCGAATGCTAGGTTTTGTAATCTGCAACGCAAAATCTTTTTCTAATACGGCAATCATAAAAATGCTTTATTTTACTCCGGTTCGTGGCATTCTCGAGAGTGGCTCGGTAATTTGGGGACCCGAAGATGCCATACACTCAAATGATATAGAAAAGGTGCAAAAAAAGTTTATGCTATACCTTTACATGCAAAAGCTTGGGTACTACCCTTGTTATATCCCTCTGACTTCCTCGCTGGAATGCTAGCACTAGATTGTCTAGATTTTAGGAGACAAATTGCAATGGTGGTAGAAGCACATAAGCTGTTCAACGGACACATTTGCAATCCTGATGTTCTGAAGCGTATTTCGTTTTATGTCCCCCATAACTTCACCAGAGCTAGGCAGCACAGGATTTTTATTTTTCCAAGAGGCAGGACCAACCTACCAATGCCCATGCCTCGGGGTGAATGACTACGCTTTTAAACCAACTTCCTTCAGAAATAGACATGTTTCAGTCAAACCTCAATGAATTCAAGATTAGAAGTATTTTTTTAACGCGATGATGCATCGCAACTGATTTAATAAATGTATATAATAGATTAATCTACTAGTAGGTATATAATTGATTGTAAATTTTGTGAAACCAACCTTGTTCAGTTCTCCATAAAATTGAGTTTCCTGCATCGATATCCTTAAAAATAATAAAAAATACTCACCACCGTTTCCAGAGAGGCAGGCCAGCATGAGCCACACAGTGCTGATGGCCCAGACAGTCCTACTGAGGCCCATGTACAGTGCACTGGACAACAGGCTCATGTCCTTGTCTGCAAAGCCAAACATCATGCCCATCCCCAGACCCCCTCCGACTACCCAGCACAGAGCCACTCCTATCTGCAATGTAGCCGTGTAAATGATACATTATTACTAAAATCATTATTACCATCAGTGCTATCCTAGTCTTGGCCGCCATTAGGATCCATGTATGTTCAACTGAACCAACCTAACCTAACCCACCCCAACACTTTATCAAATACGATGTTGTGTCGATTTGATAATATCATGTAGGTATAAGACCTAATCCCCACCATTGTTAGCAATACACATTAGATTATTATTTCATAGAACTCATGGCCAATTTTTTAAATCCCCCTGTGCCGATTTACTGCATTGTTTGTTAGTTTCAGGGGGGAATTATATGCTTTCAAATTAAATTCAATGATAATGTTACAAGATATTGTACAATATAATAAGAGATTTTAATTTATTTTGCGTTTAGACTCCTGATTAGGTGCACTTTTTGTCTGTGAACATTTTTGTCTGAGAAATTTTATATATTCTCTGGGTAGTGAGATTTCAGTACACGTAAGTCGGTCGTATTGTCGGTCTCCAGCATCGAAGTACTTAAGCCACCACTAAGCATATCATAAAGAAGTCTCTTGGATGGTTTTGCTTTCTTGTTACGTATTATTGAAATGGTGTCTGACAGACGAGGTACAGCAACGAACTATATTCCAAATTATTGAAGTAGAAGATAACACTAACAAATCTAAACGAAACATAAAACAGAAAATAAAGGGTCACAGCTAGGAATTGAACCCAGGATCTCTTGTCTTTCCGGGACAGCGGTAACGCCTGTGTTGAGATGGCAATTTACAGAGTGGTTGTTAACTAGGTTTTAGTTTACACAATATTGTCAAAATGCCAGATAAAATAAAATCCGTATTTTATTTTATTTTTAAATTATACAATTCAAGAATGAATGTAGAAGATGAAAACGAAGCGAGAATAATTTTAAGTAATTAATTAATTTAATTTCAGTTTGAAATGCATAGTATACATATATATACACAGTAGCAGAGATGTGCAAAATGGGTACCCAAAACCATTTGAAATGCAAAATGGAAATGGGTCAAAACTTTTCCATTTAAAAATGCAAAATGCAAAATGGTTTTTAGAAAAGCATTTCAAATGCAAAATGCAAAATACCTATTTTCAAAATGCATTGAAAATGCAAAATGGTTTCTCAGGTCAAACAATCAAAATAATTATACAATTTTGTCATTTAATAATAGACATCAACGTAAAACAAACATATTACATGATGGTAAATCCAAAAACACCACGACTACAGATTATGAAACCACAAAAAATTTGAGCGGGACTAATGTTGCCAACGTAAAAACATAGAAACTGCTATCTAACATTTAATATTACAGCGTCATGGCCCCATGTTCAGTATTTTTTGTAATGGTATCACTCAATTGCCAAGGCTCCTGCCAGGGAGCAACTTGACAAATGTAAATTATCTCTCGTAGCGAGGTTGAGGACCGACTGATATTTGGGGCTTATGAAAAAAAGATGACTGGAGATAATAGGAAGAATGTTGCAAAAAAGCATTTAAAATGCAAAATGCAAAATGGTTTTTAGAAAAGCATTTAAAATGCAAAATGGAAAATACCCATTTTGCATTTTGCATTTCCATTTGAAATGGATTTATTTGAAATAAAGCACATCTCTGCACAGTAGGCACAATTTTTTAATATGTTTTGAAATACTTTTAATGTATATTTTTATTGGAGGTAATCAATGATTTTAATTTTAAAGGATGTTTTGGTTTGTGTGTTTCTAATGTCAATAGGTAGAGAATTGAATAGATTAATAGCATTGTATTTAAAACTGTTATTATATTATAAATCATATTAAGACGCTGTCCCGGTAAGACCTGGTTCGATTTTTAGTTATGACCATTATCTTTTTATTTTCTGTGTCTTGTTCTGTTTCATGTGTCGTTTAGATTTTTTAGTATTATTTTCTTCTCCAATGATATATTTTTTTTTTTTTTTTTTTATATTAACTCCACACAGGAGGCCCTGAAGAAAATAATTTCCCTCAGGGCCTATGTCATCTTTGAGGATGCTGTGTGGAGGGTCTTTTTGTGGAGAGGAAGGAGTGAACATGGGTCTTGAAGAGTCCCATGTTGTAGGAGGGAGGAAACACAGAGGCCGGCAGTTCGTTCCACAGCCGAGCTGTTGAACTTAAGAACGAATCGTAGAAGCGACCCGTTCTCATGTGACAAGTGTCAACTGTGTACAAATGTTGGGCACGCGTTTGGCGTGTATCCCGACTACGCACCGGTGCCGAAGGGATCAATGACGCTAGTTCCTCAGAGCATCTTCCATTGTAATACCGATAGAACAAGGACAGCATACCTACCTGACGCCTGTGCTCTAAAGATTGCAGTCCGTTTGTTAAGATTGGGGAATCTATCAAACGGACCGCCCGTTTTTGCACAGAGTCTAGGGTTTTTTTCAGGTATTTAGGGGCTCCGGACCAGAGATGGCTGCCAAATTCGACAGTAGGGCGCACTTGCGATTTGTACAGGGTCAGCAGTTGTGTATTATTAAAGTATCTGCGGGCCCTGTACAGTACGCCCAGCTTCTGAGAGGCCAACTTTACTCTGGCTTCGATGGAGCCCCCGTACCTGAGCTGGTCACTTATAGTTATACCAAGCATATCAATGGAAGGCCTGTTCAGAAGATTGCTTCCGTTGAAGGAGACTAGATTATCATTTGGATCCCTTTTAGACGTAATCAGACAGGATTGGGTCTTTGAAACATTAAATTCGACGAGATTATTTTTACCCCAGGAGGAAATACTCTCGAGATAACCGTCCATTCTCTGCTTCAAAGCCCTCCGAGCCGTTGGAGTTTGTGTGCCCTTTGGGGGCTTGTCAAACAAAAAGCAATCATGAACTGTACTGTCATCCGCGTAACAATGAATCGGTGCACATGTCAAAAGGTCATTGATGTGTAACAAAAACAAAGTCGGAGACAGAACCGATCCCTGTGGGACGCCAGCATTTATGGAGTGCGAGGAAGAGGTGAAACCGTCAGCAACCGCCTGAATCGACCTATCCCTCCAAAAGTCAGCAATCCACGTACACAGGGATGCGGGAAGTCCGTAAGAATGCAATTTGTTGACAAGTCCTCGGTGCCAGACCCGGTCAAAGGCCTTGGATATGTCTAGTGCGACCGTTTGGGTCTCACCGTGACGTTCCAGGCACCGCCCCCAAACATGCATCACATACGCGAGAAGATCACTGCACGAGCGGTTCCGCCGGAATCCGTATTGACGGTCGTTGATAATTTTGTTCTTCTCGAGGTATGTGAGCAGTTTGTCGTTGATCACACGTTCCATCACTTTGGACAGAACTGATGTGATCGCTATGGGGCGGTAGTTGGCCAGGTTGGAGCGGTCACCTTTCTTGGGAATAGGGTGAATGACCGCTTTTTTCCAACCAGAGGGCACAGTGCCACACTTCAGGGACATTTTGAAGAGCTTTGTCAAAACTGGAACTATTTCCGCAGCACACCTCTGCAATACCAGGGCAGGTATTCCATCAGGTCCACTAGCTTTGTTAACATCGAGCCCCCGTATGAGGTGGAGTACATCCCGATGCCGGATCCTCAGCTTTTTCATATAGAAGCCGCAGTGAGGAACCGACGGCGGAACAGCACCTCCGTCGTCGAGGGTCGAGTTTTCCGCAAACATTTTCCCTAATAGGTTAGCCTTTTCGGTGGCGGTGTTTGCTAGTGAGCCGTCAGGTCTGGTAAGAGGTGGCAAACTGGGTTTGCAAAAATTCCGACCTATTGAGCCCGCAAGCGACCAGAATGCTCTGCTGCCATGCGGGCAGGCAGCCAGCTTTTTGCTGATCTGCAGGTCGTGTTCGAATTTTGACCTATTAATGATTCTCTTGCATTCCTTTGCCGATTTGTTGTATGCTGATCTGCTTTCGGGCGTTCGAGATGTGTTGTAGGCTCGGTAAGCCGCGTTTTTTCGTCGAACTGCTTCGGAGCATTGTCGACTGAACCACGGCTTTGAGCCCACACCAGTTTCTTTAGTAGTCGATTGTATGAAGCCATCCATCGCCGATTTGATGACTTCATCAATCTCCTGGGCACATCTTGAAGGGTCCGAAGTCCGAAAACAAACAGCTGACCACGGAAAAGCGTTGAAATGGGCCCGCATACCGAACCAATCTGCTGACTTATAGTGCCACACTTTTCTCCTCAGCCTCTCATTGGTTGGTCTGAGGCTAACGGGGATTGATGTCGTCACTAGGCAGTGGTCAGATGATCCCAGAGGCGCTGTGACGTCAATCTTATAACTGTGTGGCACAGTAGTTAAGAATAGGTCTAACAGATTGGAGCGGTGAGTCTGGACATCAGGAACCCTTGTAGGCTCCTGAACTAGTTGCTCTAATCCGTAGCAAATGGCAAAGGATTCCGCCTGTCGGCCAGCCGAGTCCGTTGGGCCTGAGAACTTCAACCATGGTTCGTTATGAACATTGAAGTCCCCCAGAACAACAAACTCGGCCGAAGGGTAGCGGGGCAAGAGATCATCAATAGTATCGCTCAAATGTTTGAAGAGTTCGGAAGTGTCTGATTCGCTATGGTTCGGTGAGCGGTATAGACATGCGTAGAATCTTGCCGTACTGGCAAGATTGACGCGCACCCACATTACGTCGAATCTGGAGTTTTCCAGACTCAATACAGTTGTACTCGTACACAGTTGACGTCAGCTCGACTATAGAGGCAGACTCCTCCTTTGAGTCGGAATTTGCTTGCGAGGGTAAAGCCCGGGCAGTCCAGATAGGAGGAGTCTGGCGGCTCGGCTATCTGAGTTTCGGATAGGAAAAGAAGGTTGGGACGTTGGGACAAAAGATGGTGATGGACGGAATTTAAATTTGTGTGCAGGCCGCGAATGTTGGCAAAATTTACCAACAGTTTTGGCCCGCACCGGGGACGCCTGCTACTCGCCGCTGTAATGATATTAAAATTGTTGTGTTGTATGTTCATGAATTTTAAGTTTTTTTTTTTTTTTTGTAAGGGCAGGAGGTGAAAGGAAAGGTCTGGAAAGGAAAGGTATGAGGGGTGGGTAGGAATCTGGGGTTCAGGCTGTCCAGGAGTGATGAGCGTTTGGTTTCAGCCCACCCACTGCGGTGCTAGGCGATAGGCTGAGAGAGTCCGGCTGGAGAGGGCATCCAATGCGCCCCAAACGCTGCTGCTGGGTCCCCTCCGGTCACGAACCGGCACAACAGCAGTGGCGGGGTTTTTTCACTCGCTGATGGGGCAGCCCACCCTTAGTCGTGAGCCTGAGGGTCGGGCCCCTGTACTATCGAGCGGCCCGGACAGCGGTAACCGGTTGTAAAGGGTCTCCCTCAACCAGCATCTCCCAACCGGCCCGCCACGCAGAAGGTGGGCCGACGCACCCGCCACCAAGACCTGGGCAAACCTTAACCCATGAACCCGGGCACCCCTGCTAAGTCACCAAACGTAGCGAACCACTTGGGGTGACCTGTGGCAGAGGTGTTGGTCATCCAATAAATGGTTCCCAGGGCGGCGGTACCCATTCCTGCCTACCAAATTAATATTATATTGGTAAGTATAACCTACGAAAAAGTTGTTTCTGTATATTCTATATGTTTGAAGATATGTAGCAACTAGATGTAGAAGATAGTTAACCAACAAAAGAGGCAACTTTATATAAAAAACCTACAGGACGAAGGAACGAGCGCATTTGAGGTGATTTTACCCAAAAATGCTATACAAATCATCCAAAATTAATACTTACATATTATTATTGGTACATAGTAGAGGTAAAGCGCATAAACTAAAACAGATGTTTGGAACAGGTAACTCAAAGATACTTTCGTTCTTAGTATTTGTTCTTAAGTATCACGCGTCTTGCGAGTATTGCGTGTCTTATGAGTCTTGCAAGTATTGCGCGTCTTGCCAGTATTTCGCCTGTCCTGTACGCATCAGAGGACAGGAAAAAAAATGTGGGGACACTTTCGACAGGGAATTCTCTAGCTACCCCCCCCCTCATGGATTTTTGAAAAATCATTCAGGAATTGCACTCAGAAATTTTTGTGGGGAATTACTTCTTTTTTTTTTTTTTTTAGGTTTTTCAACAGTGATTCATATCAAAATCTCTCGTAAATACAGTTATATCTAACGTGGTTGATATTATCACCAATTACAGACAAACACAATATTGATAACATAATGGATAATATGCTTCACAGTTATTACAACATATTACAATAAGAACACTGTAAGTAAAGAATAATAGAACACTGTAAGGTGCATACATGTACACACACGTACAAACGTACACATATACATATACCAATTGAAATTTAGACAAAATACGGTAGGAATCAGACAAGTGAAGCTAACGAGTCCTGGTTGCAGATCACCACTACATGCGCAGAGCATGCATCTTTGCGAACAAGAATTTTACCATTACGGATCCACACGAATTTATAATTAGCTTCTTTCGCTTTAATCCTCGTGGCTGCATGCAGGGCCTTGTTTGCTGGTGTGAGGTGTTCGCTGACGTATACCAGTGATTTGATGCCGTCGATGCCTAGATGTGTTGAGTTTAGCTTGGAGTTCATGTTTTTCTTGTTGTAGCTGACGCTCGGGAGCTTCACGACGATTGACTTGGGCCTTCTGGAATCTGGTTTGATCTTGGCGACCCGATGAATGTTAAGTATTTCCAACTCGGCAATGGGGCGGGAAATCACGGTTCCAAGTTGTTTTACGATCGATATCAGGTTCTCAGATTTATGCTCAGGTACGCACTGGGTTTCGACGTTGGTTTCCCTGGCTGTCTGTTCCATGTGGGACATGCGTGCGTTAAGATCGCGCACTTCTGTGTTCAGCTTAACATTCTCAGCTGTAGACTTTTTATTGTGCCCAAAGAATCGGATAACATTTTTTTCAGGTTTTCGTACTCGGCGGAAATGAAGCCGATGGAGTCTTTTATGTCTGGCAGAATATTTAGTTTGGTATTAATTGTTTCGTACATTTCTCGAAAGTTTTTGTCGATATACATAAGTAATGATTTTATTGTTATCTTCCTCAGCGTCGCTAGATGTCGTTGATTTCTTTTGTGCATTTCTCTGTCGACTCATTTTTAGAGTAATTTAAATATTTATTTTGAATTTGAATGTACCTGAAATTCCACAGTATCGCGACTGATGCACAGAGGGACAATAAATACAAAAAAAATCTGTTGATTTACTTGAGGATCGAACACGCGCCGTCGCTATAACGAACTGAATCAAAAATCGACCGCTTAACAAACTAAGCTACGGCTTGGTTGAAAGATATTTATTTATTTATTAATCTTAAGTTAGCTCACATCTTCGTGTGTGCTAATAGTTTTATAAACATATAAACATGTACATTGTTTGGCAAACATAATCTTTCTTTAAATATTTCAATAAAGTCACAAAAAAAGAAACATTAATAATTGAGATATTTACATATTTTCTTAATTCATTTTTGAACTTATTAATATTTTCTATCACAGCAATTTCCTTTGGGATTTTGTTATAGAGTTGAACGGCCTGGTACATCAGAGATTTTTGGGTGCTTGTTTTTTTTCTTGTTGGCAATCTAATTTGCTTAGAATTTCTCGTCCCGTGTCCGTGTATCTCGTTATTGTAATATATTTTTCTTTTCAGTTCCTTAGACATCATCCCTAAGTTAATTTTATGTATAAAAATAAGTACATTCAAATACACAGTTTGCTTCACCGTCAAAATATTCAGCTCCTTTAACATGTCTCTTATCCGTGTGTATATGTTGCGCTTAAGTATTATTCGCATTGCTTTATTTTGCAGTATTTGCATTTTTTTCATTTTCTCTTTATTGCAGAGAAAAAGAATACTTGAACAGTAATTAAAGTTCTGTTCTATTGTCAATTTCGATCTTTATAATGTATCTAATTCAGTTTGTGACAAAGATAAGGCTATTTTGAAAATAACTTTGTTTTTACTGCACTTAACTCACTATCAAGTTACTGATTGTTTTAACTTTTATAATTATTGAACGACAGAGTATGATTGTTAAGTAATTTGGCGATCTGTTACATTAAACATAAAATCACTAATCACTTTTGATATAGTTTAGGCACTTGGCACACTTTGCTTTGACAGCTTCTGATTATTTTTATTTCGTACACTTTTAATGGAGAGTTTGGCTATTATTAATCTAGCAGGTTGTTGATGTTTAAAGTCTGTCCCGTTTGATCACTTTTATATTGTGATATTGGTATTGGTGGATTAAGATAGAACTGAAGTTAACCTATTGCCTATTGAGCGAGGTATAGTGTTTCTCAGTAGGTGTGGTGATAAAAATAGCAATCGTCACCAAGTAAATCCTTGAAGTTGGGTAGTTCAATAATAATCCTATGGGTAGAGTTTACTGGTTGTAATACAATGCTACAGGAATTTGTTACACTGCAGGAAGAAAATAATAGAAGTAATAAGACCAGAAAACACAATAGTCATACTCTTTTATGACGTTTACTTCTCTTAGAAATTTTCTAACCCCCTCCTCCCCATGGATTTGGAAAAGTTATTGTGGGGAATTACCCTTCACAGAAATTCTCTAACCACTACTTGTAAAAGTAATTATAAGTGCGAAATACTAGGGAACAGGTATTTGGACTAGGTATTTATTCATACTTGTGCCAGTTGTTCCAAGTATCAAGTACATAGATCTAAACATAGACATAAGAAACTTGAGGGAGGCAGCAGGAGAAAAGAGGTTTCCTAGAGTTGACCAAGACCTAAGAGTTGCACAGCCAATGACGATGAACACAGCAAGTTTATTAAGTTATGACAAAGTTTCCACATTTAAAATTTAAAACAACAACTTACCTTATTAATTGGCAGTTTTCTATTGAAATGTTGAAGGATGCAACCCCCGGCAATCCCAATAATGTAAGGACCAATTCTTGTCCAGGTCGGGGAATATACCAAATCAAAGTTTGTCCACAGATTATCAACGCTGCAATGGAAAACACAAAAATTTTGTGAATCAGCAATGGTAAAAATGTATTCCTTCCCGTACACTGTACAACAAATCAACTCCGACGTCCACCGTGCGTAGCTTGATTTTGACAATTTTTATTTATCATTTAAAACACTTATCTTGTTGTGAAACCTTGAATATTTGTTATTACAATAGCATGTAAGCTACGAACCGATCATGGTAATAATTTATGATGACAAAACATTAAATTAAATAAACATTACTGAAGCCAAAGAGATATAGGTATCTATTGACTATATGGCGGGAGATCTGAGCTGCCAAGATTTGGAGACATTGTTTTTTCACATATCTGGATGAATGGAAGATAATTTGTTTTAATAATTCAACAGATATCGATGGAATGAAGAATAAGCTACATTTTAAATCAGGGTTGAGTACCTTTTGATCCATTAATTCTGCGAAGTTTTGATTTGAATCTTAGGTGCCGCTCGATCACACACATATGTTTCAAATCACATACTAGTGTGTCTGCCGCAGCTAAAATTTTCAAATATATGTAATGTATTCAAATATACTTACAAAGGAACAAATCCAGCTGCATAAGTTAGGTACCCAGTGTAAGTGTTGGCGACTACAAGAATAGATGCGAAAGTAAACATTACTGGTTTCAAATATCTGAAAGGAAAATTGTACATTATTATCAAATCATAATTAATTATGCCTTATTTATTTTTTACCACAGTTACTTAATTTATTTATTTATTTTATTTAAGTTTTTTATCCAGCAGGACTCAGAGGGTAGTGCAATCCGAGTTTGCTATATTACATGATATTATATATACAAGAGAGAAATAAGGAACATGTTGTAAATTATTGGAACGAGGTATTCTAGAGTTCTTTGACCGTATTTATTCAGGTATCTGGGAACTACAAGTCCATCGTTTGCAATTAGTCTTGTATTATGAACATGTGTCACTATTTTATTACGTTCAGATTGAGATGTATGCTGACTCGCAATTTTAAGCCACAATAAAGCACGAACAGATAATAAATTTACAGAATTGTATAGTAATGACTTTGGTACGTCATGTCTTTGTTCGTATTTAGTTTTGTTTAGTAATAATTTTACCAAAGAATATTGTACATTTTGGACTGAAAGAAGATTTGTTTTTGTTGAATGTCCCCATCATGTTTGATGATGACGTTTGTTGATTTTCGTGTCCTGCCCTAGCTGGCTAGTCTGTGGTGAAGTAAGGAGGATAATGAGTATTCCCTCCCTTCTGTGAACATCATGGAGGCACTGCAGAACATTGGTTATTGTGTTCACAGTTCTGATGTGTTTAGGGCAGTGCAGTACGTCTTAAAAGCAATTTTCTAACATTTTCGCAAAAAATCCACCCCGCACTGACAGTATGGAACTCTTATCTGGATTACCTGATCCGTAGTGAATAAGTTAAAACTCACTTGGTGGCTAATGTTAGCAGTACTACGCCCAGTAAGAAGTTCTGCATCTCGCTGCTGAGGTACCAACTCCAAGACATGCACATCTCCGCCTTGGGGAAGAAGTTGTTGATGAAAAGCAGGTTCTTCCACCAGCTGTTTAGGCAGTTAATGTCGTTCCGTTCTCCCAACCAGAAAATTGTTTGCCGATGCCTTATGGCTGATGTCGTGTAGGCAAAACCGAGGGCAAACAGATACGCCGGAAGCAATCTAGAAAATAAATATTTTAACATGAAGAAATAATACAAAAGAGTATGTACGATACAATGTGTTAAGGTGAAAAGCTCTGTACTGACGTCGCAAATAGCAAGTATCAAGCAATAGTTAAATATTAAAGGCCTGAGATATTATTATTGTTACAATTTTTGGTTTGTTTACTCTGCCTACCCCTGTGGATAAACGGCATGTTGGTTAGTTGGTTAGTTAAATAAAGATTCAGTGAATACCACACAAGAGTTCCACCTGTGGCATCCTCATATGGAGTATGTTGTGAGGTTGATGCTAGTGGAAGGGGAAGAAGGTGGGAAAGCGGAAGGTTGGGAAGAACCTGCCTCTTCAGATATGGCCATGAAATATGGCTAAAACCATTAGAAACAATGTTTCGATTCTGAATTTTACCTGGGCGATTCTGAGAGTATATATATCACTCTGGAATGTACTGTCATATATACAGGTTGTCCGGGGGTAAAGTTCAAAAACTTCGGGAGGTGAGTAAAAAAGATAAATGACTTTTTTTGAAATCAACCTTTTAAGGTAGTTTTCGGGTACAGAAGTTGAATTGTTTGTAAGGAGAAAATAATATTCTTCTATGAAATAATATATTTTTTAAAGTATTTGTCTTTTTTACTTCTACCATCGTGTAGAATCACCTCCTGAAGTTTGTGCCCGTTACCCGCGGACACCCTGTATATTATTTAATAATCTGTGGTAAAAAGAAAGGCGCCGCGCCGCTGTGTCATCGATGGTTGGGTTGTTTCTGTCATCGATGGTTGGGATACCTTTATGACTTATAATGTACAAAATGTCACAATACAGGTGAATTCCCAAAGTGGAAAAAATTATATCCCATAATATGTTTTATATACAAAAAAACTGCTCACCTTGCTACTCTGTGTAAAATTGCTAGACAAACAAAGCTCATCTTTTTGCTCAAGGACTCCTTGACTCCTGCTTTTGCCTTTTTTGCCTCTGATTCCAAGAAAGCATATCCGAGAAGGAATCCACTGAAAACATCAGAACATTAATTTTCACATTTTTGCGCAGACAGAAGGAAGAATTGTGATTTATTTATTATTTTTTTATTATTTTTTGGTAAACTAATGTTTTTAAGACAAGATTTTTTATGCATAGCACAAAGGGTAACAATTATTTTACAAGCAATAATTGTTCGCCTGAAACACTCATCCACATTGAAAAATCTCCTGATAAAAGATACATGACGCCAACGGGACTCGAACCCGTGTCCCTTCGATTTCCGGTCGACAGCTCTGACCACTGAGCTATGGCGGCTTATCCCTTACCCGCGAAATTATTCAATATATACTAGTGTTTCATTCAACAATTACTGCTTGTTACATTTTTCACCTGAAAACAACCAACTTTATTTTATATGAGAAAGGCATGCGAAATGTTCAGCATTTAAAAAAAAAACTCTTTGCATATTGCTCTTTGCAAGCTTATTTAAATAGCTGGTTTTTTAAATTCGAATTTTTAAATAAAGCATTTTTAGTTACATTTCTGCTAAATAATAAACAAATGAATAGTTAAGGTTTTTTCAGTACAACTCAGCTTAGTGGCATTTTCGAACCTGAATATTTGTTAGAGTGGCAGTTTTGCACTTCAATAAACGGCGGCCATATTGTATTTGCGAAGTACTTATATGTTTTCTGGCTCGTGATTGGGGCATTTAGAGAGTAGAGCTTTTGAACCTCACCAACAGAGGAAGATTTTCATTTGACCACGATAAAGTAGTCTTTGAATGGATTAGAGGCGTTTTTGCATTGGTTTGAATGTGATTGTATGGTCTATGGTGAAATGTAGATTACTAATCAAACATTAAGTCACAATGAACAAAGATGTGTGAGTAGTTAAGTGGCAGTTTTGCTTTCATATCCCTCATTTGTAAAAAAACATGAAATTTTTTTTGTGGGAGATGACCTCTTTGTAGTATTATTCAGTGCAAGCCAAACCTCATGCTGATGAATGTGTCCACAGTGAAAGAGGCATTGGAAAATGCTTGCAGGACCAGATGTTCGGATATGTAGTAGGCAAAGGTCCGGTTGGAAAAGGCGTCACCCATATACAGTATTCCATGGTTTAACACTATCCAGATTATGGTGAAACATCTGCAATTGAAGGGTTTTCTTATGCATCGACATAAATCAATGGTCGCAAACTGCGCTTCTTCGGCAACTTGAGTGAGACTCTTCTCCTCTGACCGAGGTGATTGGAGTGAGAAGGGAGAGTGAATTGAGAATAAAAAATCAATATACATATACCAGTAAAATTTTATTATCAAAGTATTGTCCAAAATTATATATATAATCATAAATTTACTAAAAACTTATCACCTTTCAGTATAAAGCCTACATAATATCAATTAAGTTGCAACACTAGACTTCCTATTGTCTCACAAACTCAACACTAAATGTGGCAAGTAAGAAACACTGTTATGTTACCAGTAAATTCTTAATTCAAACGTGGTTCATGCATGACAAAGAAAGACATTCAGAGAATATGTGCGTATGCACGAAATAAACAATACCCAGCGGCGTTTTCGTATTTGTGTTGAATACTACATTCTACATCACGGGTGCGACCGAGATAACAACATACACTATAAGACAAATACAGAATACTGTATGAGACAACCTACTGCTATTAGGTTGTCCTTCATATACATATGTGTAGCTACATTCGCTATCTCACTTTCTCTAATGGTGCTCAAAATCTACGGGAAACAATTGATATCATGGAATTTTTTAAATTAATAAAATAATTTGTTTATATTTACAAATGAAATCTTATTTCGTGGCTTTTAATAATGTTTGCCGAGTAATGAAATCATTTTCTCATAAGAAAAGAGGGCTTTTTGGCACTTTTTTAATGCAATTTACTTAGAGGTAGCACAAGACCTTACGCGACGCATGGCAGTTAAGTATGTACTAAGAAATCGAAAGCACTACAATTGATTTGCATTTTGCTTGCCACTTTGAGATTTCTACAGCGTGTCTGTATATATTGTAACATCATTGCATAATATACAATACTATTATATATTGGAAACAAACATTAGAATATTATAATTGTAGGATTTGTTAAGCTGAAAGTATTAATACAAAAAAATATTTGCCTTCAGAATATAATTTTTGTAACTTCTTTATCACTTGTCTGTTATGATTTATATTTATCAGTGCCAATTTCAAAAATTACAAGTTCATTAAACTTCAATAATTTTAAGCACTACGCACGAATACAATTTCAAATCACGCACCCAAGCATCGACAACCAAAATTAATATGTTTATAATTTATGTATTTACAGCACGTTATTGAATTGATTAAATAATGTGTTACAAAAATAATTCAAAGATTTGTACAGCGTCATTTTGGTGAACAAACCTCGAGGGTGATTTACAAAACAATTTATCTAACCTATGACTTATCATTAAGACTTATAACTTACAATCAAAACTTAAAGTAGTGACTTACAATTAACAATGGTAAAATAATAGTATCGCTGAACACACTCAATATGAATACATCAAACATGGCCGAATCGCATGAAATTTTAAAACTTTGACAAAAATGGAACTTACGTGGGGGTACACAGAAAAATATGAACAAAATAGATTATTAGGTTCTTAGTTTGCATTATTTAAAAAAACCATGCATATGGAATCCTAGCCTTCAAACTTAACTTATGACAAACATTGTGGTCGCATGTGAAGTTTTAAACTTCCAATGAGAAAAAATGGAATTTTAATCCACCTTTTACCATCTCTCCCAACACAAATAATGGTTTATTGTAGTAATTAAGTTGAAACCAAGTGTAATTTGCATAATCCGTGCCTATTAAAAGTGTGGCAGTTAGAGAAAAATTTAAGAGTAAGGCAGAATCGGCAGTTTACCAATTATTAAGCGTGTCCAGCTATCCTAAAAGTTTTCCAAAATTTTTTATTGTACTTACAAAGCCACAGCAACATTTTGAAAACAATACATTTTCAATACCTTCCAAATAAACCATTAAAAGTGTTGAGATGTGGAGGACGTACAGATTTACAGACAATATTTGTGGATTAGAATATTAGATTAAACTAAAAATATTAGCCTATGGGTTGTCTGCATCTCGTTCCATCTGCTGTAGTTTCTGATGGCGCATCATATTGGAGAGGATTCCATCAAACGAGGAAGTTTTCTTTTTCGCCGACCCTCGCAGCGTATCCTCTCCTTCCCTGCGAACCCGCAGCCTCAACGAACTCATCTCATCTTTGAAGTCAAAGTTCGATTTCTCCGGAGTTGCGTTTGAAGACGGACTTTCTTGAATATTATCGTCCCGCTGAGCTGCGGGAGACGGTAATCTTCGTCCTGGACATTTCCATTCTAGTTGTAATGTTCCAGTTTTCTCGATGGTGTTGTATAACGCTTCTAAGTCCGCAGGGTCCGGAGTCCATCTGTCTCCATCCAAAACACCGGCCTTCGTGAGTTCGTCGTCTGAACACGCGATAGACCAATCTTCGCCGCTAGTATCAACCGTACTCATCTTGTGATGTATATAACTCGACTTGAATTGATGTAATATGTGATTAAAACATCAACATTCAAATCGAAAACAAAAGTTTTTCTGACACATACAATCTCATTTGTACAAACGTCAAACACTACAAACTTGCACAAACTGACAGTTGATTCCATAGATGCGGTAAAAATTGTAAATTCATGGGAGTCGCTATATGCACAGCGACTAGTCGACAGGGGGCGTGGCCAACATATCCGAGCATACCCGAGCTGTTCCGAGTTTTTTTTAATGTTAAATTCCGTCAAATTAGTATTTACCTAATATGCATGCATTGTGTGCGTTGTGATTGAAATTTATTAGCTGGATTTTATTTTTTTACGTTCAAATTTTATTTAAGTTAACAATTTCTGCGATGTTGAGCGGCTACGCTAAGTTTGTGTAACATGGTTTATGATGAAATAGAAAATGACCTCTTTACACCGCCTGCTCGCGTCAAGGCAAGAAAAATATCCCAGTTTTTAATTAGTTTAGCGGCTACGCTAGGTTTGTGTAACATGGTTTGTGATTCAAAAGAAAGTGTCCCTTTTATACCGCCTGCTCGCGTCAAGGCAAGAAAAACATCCCAGTTTTCAATTAGTTTAGCGGCTACGCTAGGTTTGTGTAACATGGTTTGTGATTCAAAAGAAAGTGTCCCTTTTATACCGCCTGCTCGCGTCAAGGCAACTTGGTCGCTTGCGGGCTCAATAGGTAGGAATTTTTGCAAACCCAGTTTGCCACCTCTTACCAGACCTGACGGCTCACTAGCAAACACCGCCACCGAAAAGGCTAACTTATTAGGGAAAATGTTTGCGGAAAACTCGACCCTCGATGACGGAGGTGCTGTTCCGCCGTCGGTTCCTCACTGCGGCTTCTTTATGAAAAAGCTGAGGATCCGGCATCGGGATGTACTCCACGTTATACGGGGGCTCGATGTTAACAAAGCTAGTGGACCTGATGGAATACCTGCCCTGGTATTGCAGAGGTGTGCTGCGGAAATAGTTCCAGTTTTGACAAAGCTCTTCAAAATGTCCCTGAAGTGTGGCACTGTGCCCTCTGGTTGGAAAAAAGCGGTCATTCACCCTATTCCCAAGAAAGGTGACCGCTCCAACCCGGCCAACTACCGCCCCATAGCGATCACATCAGTTCTGTCCAAAGTGATGGAACGTGTGATCAACGACAAACTGCTCACATACCTCGAGAATAACAAAATTATCAACGACCATCAATACGGATTCCGGCGGAACCGCTCGTGCGGTGATCTTCTCGCGTATGTGACGCATGTTTGGGGGCGGTGCCTGGAACGTCATGGTGAGACCCAAACGGTCGCATTAGACATATCCAAGGCCTTTGACCGGGTCTGGCACCGAGGACTTGTCAACAAATTGCCTTCTTACGGACTTCCCGCATCCCTGTGTACGTGGATTGCTGACTTTTTAAGGGATAGGTCGATTCAGGCGGTTGCTGACGGTTTCACCTCTTCCTTACACTCCATAAATGCTGGCGTCCCACAGGGATCGGTTCTGTCTCCGACTTTGTTTTTGTTGCACATCAATGACCTTTTGACGTGTGCACCAATTCATTGTTACGCGGATGACAGTACAGTTCATGATAGCTTTTTGTTTGACAAGCCCCCAAAGGGCACACAAACTCCAACGGCTCGGAGGGCTTTGAAGCAGAGAATGGACGGTTATCTCGAGAGTATTTCCTCCTGGGGTAAAAATAATCTCGTCGAATTTAATGTTTCAAAGACCCAATCCTGTCTGATTACGTCTAAAAGGGATCCAAATGACAATCTAGTCTCCTTCAACGGAAGCAATCTTCCGAATAGGCCTTCCATTGATATGCTTGGTGTAACTGTATTGATATGATTGATAACACGTGCGACTCTGATAACAACTTTTTATGGATTCATGTAAGCAAGCTCAATCTTAAAATAGGATTAGTATATAAAAAACCAAATACTGTTTTCAAAGACTTCTTAGAGACACTTTCCTCTCAGCTAGAAACATATAAAAGAGGTATTATATTTGGAGACTTTAACATAAATCTGCTTGATCCAACTAATACACACACTCGTAAATACACAAATACAATTAGTTTTAATAACTATATCATTTTGAACAAAATAAACAAAAAACACGCAACACGCATCACAAAAAATACAAACACAATCATTGATCATATACTCACCGACATAAAACTAGAATACTCATTAACGAACTGTGATAATTCAATATCCGACCACAATATCTTACTCCTTGATGTAATTCACACATATACTAAAAACACATCTATAAAGTCGTCCCGAAAATATACACATATTGATTTTGATAATCTAAAGAATGATATCATCCAAAATCCCTTTCATCTTAACATGGATGACGACTCGGTATTAAACTATGACAATCTCGTAAACTACCTCACAAATAAAATTAATTATAATAGCATCACTAAAATTAACACAAAAAACATAAATAACCCAGACTGGATAACCAAAGACCTTATAAAATTAATCAACAAAAGAAACAGATTACACCTGAAACTAAAAAAACAACCAAACAACACGTTATTGAAAACAGAATTCCTAGTAGTAAGAAATAATATTACTAAGAAAAAACGAAACTTAAAACAAAAACACTACGGTGATCTTTTTAAAAAATGCGAAAATAACAGTAAAAAAACCTGGAAGTTAATAAACAACATCATACAGAACCAATCGAATACTTTGAATACTTTTTGTAATAAATTAATCATTAACAACGAAATAATCACAAACAACGTAGAGATATGCGACCACTTTAACAATTTCTTCTGTAACATTGGCTCCTCCTTAGCTAATAATATACACAACAAAATCACACACAATCTAGCCAGTGAAATAACATTAGTGCATGATAGCAAGGAATCATTATATCTTCAACCTACCACGGAATTAGAAATAAGTAAAATAATAAAATCCTTAAAACTAAATGCAAGCGCTGGTTACGATACACTCAAATGTAAGACAGTTCTAAGTCTCTCCACAGAATTGGTTCCTATTTTATCAAAGTTAATTAATCAGTGTCTTAAAGAGGGAACTTTTCCAGATAGTTGCAAAATTGCTAAGGTAATACCAATTCACAAAGGTGGGTCCAAAACGGATACCTCAAATTACAGACCCATTTCTATCTTACCAATCTTATCTAAAATCTTTGAACGTGTAATCTACGATAGATTAAACAACTTTCTATCAAAAAAATCGTTCTTATATAAAAAACAATATGGCTTTAGGAAAAAATCAAACACACTTGCGGCAATAAATGACTTAATCAGTAAACTTAGAAGCAACATTGATGGTGGGAATTATATTTTATCTATACTAATTGACCTTCAAAAAGCCTTCGATACAGTAAGCCATGACATACTTCTCAAGAAACTCGAGAAAATTGGTGTAGTTGGTCCTGCTCTTAATCTATTCAAATCATATCTTAGCAACAGAAAGCAATTCGTTAGCATCAATAATCAAAATAGCAACCACCTACCAATAAACTACGGAGTTCCGCAAGGATCCATACTAGGACCACTTCTGTTCCAAATTTATATAAATGATATCTCCCAATTAGATTTAAACGGTGATATTTTTTTGTATGCAGATGATACTGCAATTTTCTACTGGGGTAAAGATTTAAAAATCTTACTAGAAAATGCACAGAGTGACTTAGACAAAATTAACAGTTGGCTCCAATCAAATATATTAACAATGAATGTTAAAAAAACAGGATACATGATTTTAAGCTCAACTCGTAAAATAATTCCTCCTCATGTACCCTTAAAAATTGAAAATAACAACCTGCAAATCCTGATACAGGAGAAATATCTTGGGCTGTGCATTGATAAACACCTAACTTTTAAGCAGCATATTCAAGATATTAAAAATAAAATCACCCCCTTAATTAGCGTATTCAGCCGGATATCATATCTGTTACCAAATAAAATTAAAAGAGGTCTATATTATAGCCTCGTACACTCACATTTAAACTACTTGGTTGAAATCTGGGGAAATACATGTGAAACATATATAAACGAACTACAGGTAACACAAAACAAAGTAATCAAAAAGCTATTCCACTTCAAACCTAGAACATCAACAAAAAAATTATATATAGAAACAAAACTATTAAAATTAAGAAAATTATATGAATATAACACATGTCTCCTTATTTACAAAATAAATAATAAACTCATACATACAAATACAGAACTCATTAAAACGTCCCAAGTACACACACACTTTACACGGCAACACGATAAAATACATTTAAACACCATACATACTCATTATGGCAAGCAATCCATTGGTTACGAGGGAAGCAACATATATAATTGCCTCCCAGACGAAATTAAAAATGAAAAAAGTATAGGTACATTTAAAAAAAAATTGTTCAGTTTTATGCTCAATCAGCAAAACAATGAAAGTGAATAATATCGGTGTGTAATATACTTATGTGTAGTATATATATGTTATTTCTAGTTAAATAAGTGAAAATGTAATTTTCTTTTATCTAGAATAAAAATATTTAAAAAAAAAAAACTATAAGTGACCAGCTCAGGTACGGGGGCTCCATTGAAGCCAGAGTAAAGTTGGCCTCTCAGAAGCTGGGCGTACTGTACAGGGCCCGCAGATACTTTAATAGTACACAACTGCTGACCCTGTACAAATCGCAAGTGCGCCCTACTGTCGAATTTGGCAGCCATCTCTGGTCCGGAGCCCCTAAATACCTGAAAAAAACCCTTGACTCTGTGCAAAAACGGGCGGTCCGTTTGATAGATTCCCCAATCTTAACAAGCGGACTGCAATCTTTAGAGCACAGGCGTCAGGTAGGTATGCTGTCCTTGTTCTATCGGTATTACAATGGAAGATGCTCTGAGGAACTAGCGTCATTGATCCCTTCGGCACCGGTGCATAGTCGGGATACACGCCAAACGCGCGCCCAACATTTGTACACGGTTGACATTTGTCACATGAGAACGGGTCGCTTCTACGATTCGTTCTTAAGTTCAACAGCTCGGCTGTGGAACGAACTGCCGGCCTCTGTGTTTCCTCCCTCCTACAACATGGGACTCTTCAAGACCCATGTTCACTCCTTCCTCTCCACAAAAAGACCCTCCACACAGCATCCCCAAAGATGACATAGGCCCTGAGGGAAATTATTTTCTTCAGGGCCTCCTGTGTGGAGTTAATATAAAAAAAGGCAAGAAGAACATCCCAGTTTTCAATTAGTTTAGCGGCTACGCTAGGTTTGTGTAACATGGTTTGTGATTCAAAAGAAAGTGTCCCTTTTATACCGCCTGCTCGCGTCAAGGCAAGAAAAACATCCCAGTTTTCAATTAGTTTAGCGGCTACGCTAGGTTTGTGTAACATGGTTTGTGATTCAAAAGAAAGTGTCCCTTTTATACCGCCTGCTCGCGTCAAGGCAAGAAAAACATCCCAGTTTTCAAATAGTTTAGCGGCTACGCTAGGTTTGTGAAACATGGTTTGTGATTCAAAAGAAATTCAGGCTTGTTGAAGCTGGAGTTTTCTCAGTACGAGATGTGTCTATTGTTGGAGCAATTTATTTAACATAAATTTCAGGATGAGGCAGAACCTGATCGGCTCAATTCAGGGTTTATCTGTCATGTTTTTAAAGGGGTTTGTTCCCTCAATGTTTATATTTCCTTTGTGTGGTGTAATGTATTATTTTCCATTAATAAAATAATATCAAATATCAAATATGCAGCTTATATGTATCAACTTAAATTCAGTTTTTTTGTAATATTTATATTTTTGTAATACCTGCATCAACTGTAAAGCGCCCCTGAGATGATATCTCACAAAAGCGGCGCTATACAAATTTTCCAATAAATAAATGTATCAATGAATTGCCCAACTTCATTGCTCACTTATCCTTCAACATGCTATATGGCATCCAAATTTTCACATTGACTCCAAATAATGCTAGTTTTACTTTCCCATAGGTGTACTGTTTTGTAATGTAAAAAGATTAGATACTTTGAGTATATATAGGCCTAATACGAATCTGTACAAAAGTTGAACATAGGACCTACCACAAGTCTTTTATTGTCCAAAAGTTAATTATATTTGCAGGAATTAGAATGTGGTTGCCATACCAAACAGTCTTTATTAAGGCTTTGGAATCGACTTTATGATATTGGCCCTGTAGTAATGTAATCTAACCAAATGAAATCAAGGTGCAAGAATCGTATGAAATGAAAGATGAAAATTAGCTATCGGCTGCTCGGCAATATTCGGAAATGCTCGGCCGTGACGTCACAAAAAAATCTGAACGGAGAACCAATTTCAAATAAAGCGCCGAAACACTTCACTTCGGGTATGCTCGGAAATGTTGGCCACGCCCCCTGTCGATTAGTCGCTGTGCATATAGCGACTCCCTAAATTCATAGATCGATCAATGTCTATGGCACTTTCGACTAGTGCTGGGCAAGATCAAAACATTGACACGATCGAAATATTTTCATCGAAACATAAAATAATCGAGTTGAGTACAATATAATACATTTTCATCCCCCATGGAAAAATTTATACATCGGGCTGATTGAGTTTTTCACATGACAGATTTGTTCGATGACTTTTCAAAACGATTGATGGATTTTAAAATATTTTTGGGAATAACTTTTTCCTGGTATACTCAAGCCATCCCCCCCCCACAGTTTGAAAAATTATTGTTAGAAATCATACTTCGGAATTCTATTTAGAAATAAAATATTGTGGGAATTCCAATAATCCAGTAGTACTGAGTGAGCAATACCCCACACAAATCCACTAATTTAGGGAAATTTTGGAGTGAAATTTAGGGAAAACAATAATTTTGTGCATGACATCACTGTTTATAGCACACCAAGAGAGATTAAACTTTTAAACTTCATTTGTAATTTGTGTAACTTGAAATTATTATCACAATTTGTACACCACTAGGTAATGGAAAACAACTATGTTTTTTTTTGTGTGGGTACAAAGCATGTGTAGAGATGCTACGAGAATTTTCTATAACGCTCACCAGTATAAAATGCATTGTAGCGGGAACAGTCTAGTCGCAACGCGAGAGTTCGGCGTCCTACCTACAGTTATGAAATGTTGTCGAATGCACCCGGGCGGTTATATAATGAGGCGCGCCCAGAAGTACTTAGTCAGTCATTAATTAGCAGTTTTACGAGTGACCAACAAGCTAGCGCTGCGACCGCTTGCTGCGTACTGAGGTTTCCCCGCGCGTCGCGTCCCGCTCATTCTTTACCACATCGCTACAGGACCTACTCACCTACACCCGGCTCTGCACGGACTACAATTAGTTATGGACTCCTTGGGATCACCTCAGCGCTCTGGCCCCTGCCATCGTTCCTGGCCAGCGCTGACCTCACGCGCCTAGACCCTGCGACCACTTTGCCGGTCTGCGCCTCGGCCCCGCGGCATCGTCGCCGGCCTGCATCGTCGCCGGCCTGCATCTCCCGCTCATCTGCCGACCAGGTCCATCGCACCTTCGGCTACCATGTTCACACTGGAGTACCCGGAAGACTCCACGTCTTCACCAGTGCTGAACACACCCACGAGTCCGGTGTCCATCAACGCGGCGTCGACTCACTGACCCGCGCCTCGACCGCTCCGCCGTCATCGTCGTCGACACCTGGTCTCGTCCTCATGGGCCAGCGTCATCTCCCAACTGCGCAATTCAACTGACAAACACAACACAACATGCATCTTTCATTGTCTCCTTACCAGATCCCCAAACATGAAACAAAGGATTACTAACCTTAACCCAAAAAGCGGCAGCATCTTATTATCTTCACTGGTAGCTGTGCTGAAAATTTTCCTGGCGTTCATATCAATACTAAAACAAAGTATAAACTTCGATACGAAACTAATTTCCGGCAGTTTTTTCGGAACCACAAAAAAACGATCTGTAAAATGAAAGTAAAAAAAGGTTTAAAAATGTATGGTAAATTTCAACCAAGTGACTTGTTTTTGTTACTTGACTTACTTAACTTACCACATGAATCTTCACTGGTGCTATTTTTGCAATCGTATTCTTCAACCATGGATTTGTATATTATTAAATCGTATATTGTCCCCAAGACGCACAATGCTAAGATAGTTGCAACGCCTAGTCTAAAATCAGAAACCTTAAAAATAAAACATTGTTCTACATTTATCATGGACCTAAAAAGCCCTGGACAGACCATTAGTGCGATTTTGTATGAATAGCATTTGAAGCTGAATCTAAGGCGAAGGGAAATTGCCTGGCAGCCAGTGGCGGCTCGTGGCATTTGGGTTACTAGAGTGCTAATATTTCAAAAAATGGATTAATTGATGTTGTTGAAGCTGAAAATGATTTTTTTTTTTTTCGAAAAATTGATTTTTTGTATGAAGATTTTCAGGAATTCCGTGCAGTGCACGGCTATACTGAAATTTCCTGAAAATCTTCATACAAAAAATCGATTTAAAAAAAAATAAAAAATCGTTTTCAGCTATAACAACATCAGAAATGCCATTTTTTATAATATTAGCACTCTAGTACACCCAAAAGTCACGAGCCGCCACTGCTGGCAGCCATCTTGTATGACAAACTATTTTTTTTATTTTTTTTATAATGAGCTGATCTTTATTGAATGAAATTTTTTACATTTTTTTTTTTTTTTTAGACAATGTATAGATAGTCCCACGAAGCTGCCACATGGCTGCTTGTCTGCAGGTTCTATCTCAGTATACAGTTATAATACAATAAATAAAATAAATAACAGACTCTTACATACAATCGTCCCAAGTACACTAACACTTTGAATGACAATACGATAACATACATTCAAAAATACAAGACAATATAGCACATAGATAACACACATTCAAAGTAAGACATATACGATAACACAATGTAATAGAATTAACATAACACAAATAAAAAGCTTGCTAGTGAACAAAAAAAAAAAAATACATTCATTTATATTAGAATTTAAACTTTCAATTAATGTCTTTCCTTTTCTTATTTGTTTGCTCTATTTTTTATAGATATACAGATTTTTCATTTATAAGCCACATCTTTACAGTTTTCATGCTTAAACTCTTATTTTCTGAAAAAACAAATTTATTTTTGAGCTTATTAAAAATCACTGGTACACAGTACTCCAGCGTTCGGCTTCCATACTTATTTGTTATTTTAGGTATTTTCAGCCCTTTGTTTTCTGTAAGACGTGTGCTGTGACTATGTACCAGTGGTTTTTTATAAGTACTATCGCCCCAGTTATCTTTAATGGTAAGGAACCAAAATAAACCTTTTATTGGGAGCAGGCCCTCAGCACAATATAAGAGTTGCACATTGTGTCTTTGTCTATACATATTAGGTGATACAATTTTTTTAATGATAGAGGTTTGCAAATTTTGTACATACTTAATATATGTCATGCTTGTATTTCCCCAGCTTCTAATTCCATATCTAAGAATAGATTCTACTAATGAGAAATATACTAGTTTGAGTGTGCTATGAGGCAAGACAAATTTTAATTTATAGAAACTGTTTGCTAGAGCTCTTAGCTGGTTACATATTTTAGTAACTTGCTTATCCCATTTAAATGTGTTATCTACTTTTAATCCCAGATAAGTATACTCGTTGACAAAATCAATTTTCTCACATTGGCAGTTGGATATTATTTTTCTATGGATGCATTCAAAGTTATGTGCGGTTAGTTTGGGGATATTCCACATTTTCAAACTTGGTGATCTGATATACATGCATTTTGTTTTCTTTACATTTATAACCAATCCTACATCGTGTGCCCATTTTAGCAGTTCATCAAAGTCGGTTTGCAATTCTTGAATCGCTATTTGAGGATTTTCATGAGATACTACAAGTGCGGTGTCATCTGCGAAAATGAATCTGCGCGCCTTTCTAAATAGTTTCGACATAGCTATAACATATATAATATATAATTTTGGGCCCAAAATTGACCCCTGTGGGACACCAGACCTTACAAATTTAGATTTACTCATCTCATTCAATATTTTTACCCTCATTTTTCTATTTGATAAGTAGTTATTAAAAAAAGTTAGCAGTTTACCACGGATTCCAATAATTTGTAGAAATTTTATTATTTGTTTATGGCATAGTGTATCAAAGGCTTTAGAGAAATCAATAAAGAGTACAAGTACATGTTTTTGAGAGTTGAGCTGGGTGTTTATGAAATTAGAAAAATTATTAAGTAGTGCGTCACAGCTTTTTTTTTTCTGGAACCCGTACTGACATTTGTCAATGATACCAAATTTATTTAAATATCCATCTAGGTATATTGCTATATATTTTTCGAGAATTTTTTCCAAGGCAGGTAATAGGGAAATAGGTCTGTAATTATTTATAATTGAATGATCACCGCCTTTAAAAATAGGTCTAACAATACTAGTTTTTAATTCTTCAGGTATTTGGCAAGTATCAATTATTGTGTTTATAAAATGAGTAATTACTGGGCTCAGTATTTTTACATGTTTTTTTATATCATACATACGTATTTGGTCCAATCCTGGTGTTTTTGAGTTTTTCAATATTCCGATAATAGATTCGATTTGTTTTACGCTAGCTCTGGGTAGGTACATAGAATGCGGTAAATCGTCTAGCTGGCACGGAGACGCACGGACATCACATTTGTGTAGTAACTCATTTACTCCCTCATCAAAGAAGTTAGCAAAATTTTCTGCAACTTCATCCGTCGGTTTGGTCTTCAAGAAGAATTTAGATATAACTGCGTCACAACTGGATTTGTTTTTTCTTCCTAATATTTTGTTTATTTCGTTCCACGTTTTTTTTATATCCTTAAAACAATTATTGAATTTGTTATTGAAGTACGTTTTTTTTGCATCTAATATTTGCTTATTTAGATTATTTCTGTATTTTTTGTAGTCTTTTTCATAATTCTTGTTTGTTGGCATGTTTTTCCATTTTCTCCATAATTTATCCCTCGTTTGTATATTTTCTATGAGAATATCGTTCATCCAACTTTTTTGATTTGTATGCGAAGTGGTATTACTATTTTATTTTCATATTTTTAATGCAATTATAACGGCTTATGAATATTTTTTTGAAATTTAATGAGGCAGGGAAATTGATATATTATTTAAAAAAAAATATTTTTCACACTTCGTTCTTGACCATGAACCTAAAAAACGCCGGACAGAGCATTAGTGTGATTTTGTACGAATGACATTGAAGCCAAATCTCGGGTAAGAGGAAATTGAATGACAAATGTTTGAAATGATTCGCTTGCAAAGTGGTATAAAATGAACTATTTCAATATTGTTAATACATATTATAACGGCTTACTAAACCAATCTTAACATGATTTTTTTGAGTATTTGAAAACAAGTAGGTAAAGACATATTTCGTACAACTTTCCCCAAACTCCGCGGCTTTAAATCGTTCTTGAATGTCTCCGTTCATGTTTACGTTCACGTTCTTGACAGACTGCAATTAGTAAAATGTTATTTTTGACATTAATGTATTTAAAAATAGCTTTTCAAAACTTTTCACGGAGAAGCGTAAATGTAAATAATAATAATGTTCCCATTGATTAGGTTAAAAACTCACATGAAAATCTTAAAAAGTGTAGTTTGTGTCCAGGCATAATCGTCTTCAGTTTTTTTGACCGCCTGCATTGTGAGACTCGTCTCGTAGATTTGCTGGAACGCAAGGATCCCAGACTCTAAGTATTTTTCCAGGAATCCATAGACCTCGGTCTCCGTGCATGACGAGGGCAGGCACAGCCCCAGAGTTATTCTAACCTGTAAAAACATGCAAAAAGATCAGTAACACCAAATCCTACAAAATACAAGTTACACTCACATCAAACATACTTAATTCTGTTAATTATTTGCTTGACCCGACTCAACTATTTGATTCATTTGGTCGTACCGTGTCTTCCTCGGGCGTACCCGACTTCTTCCACCATTCACCCTTGCGTCATATAATAACATGCTCCCGGTTCATCTTTCTCACACATCCAAAACATAAAATTAAAATCTTACAATCAATTCCATTTTATTCTTCCTAAAAGATAATAGAAACAAGGGAGATGGGCTATGAAGAACCATTATCAGTATGAAAACGCATAAAGGTATCGCCAACATCGTTTATCCGTATCTGCATAGGGGCGATCCGATTTTGTTTCTGCCAACACCCCAAAGTATAACTTTCATTGCATAGACGCTTTTAGTCCGTACAGTTTGGTTGTGGCCCGGCGACACTTGGCATGCTTTGTTATGAGTTGATCATATCCGCCATTAATCAAGCATTCCTACGGCTACAAATCATAGAGGACACACCACCACATCGATCACGAAGCAATATAGCGTAAAACAAGCCTCGGTCACGTGCAATCAGAAGGATCACCTTATATGGTAATGGAAGGAAGATGCATAAGCGCTAACGCAAAAATCATGCCCATAAAAATAATGATTAACTACGGACGAAGGGGAAATAAGAGGGGATTCCTGTCTTTGTCTCAGGGCCGTATTTAGAATCCGCAGACCCCGAGGCTGACATTGTGGTGCGGCCCTACTGTGGCCAGTCTGCGGGTATTAATTATAAGTAGATACTATATTATTCAACCTTCTTGGTATTATATCTGGATTTGAAAAGGTTATATGTATTGTAATTAGGTAATAATTTCCTCAGATATCTATCGTTTCCAAATTTGATTGAATACCTCATTATCCCAATGCACAAACGTCTGGACAGTGGAGTTGTGCGTAAAGTAAGCGCCGTAGTAGTGGACCGGGAAGGGCGGGAGACTCTGCGGGGTCTCCACGGTGAAGGGGCCGCTGGTCCTGCTGACCGGGACTCGCTTGCTGGAGGTGGAGGCCAGGCACTGCTGGCGGGACCCCAGCCAGTAGGTGTTGCCCCAGTAGAGGCCGGTGCCCGGGGCCCCCGACGCATCCAACACTAGAATAACAAAGTAAAGAAATTATCAACAACTGTCAATTCCGAAAATTCCAGTTAATCCATGGCTTGAAAAGTGGGCAGGCACAAACATAGTTTTTAAAGCATTATGTATATACTCGGTGTTCGGAAACTCGTAAAGAGATATCGCCAATCGGAACACGCCTCATAGAGAAACTACTTTCCATCAATATGTACATTTTGTCCACACGCTAAAAGGGTTTTCTGGGTAATGCGTAATGAAGGAATACTTTAGATTAGACCTTTTTTATAAATTCACATTTTACTGGTACTCCTGGGTAGATAGCACGGTAGATAGATAAAACCCTATATCAATACGATGTACACGAAATCGGTCATGTATGGTCAGTTAGCGATATTTGCGAGCACGATCAGAATATGATTCCGACATTAGGTAGACAAAATGAACTCACTGACACCCTTTTTACTGTCAAAAGTACATGAGGACTGTCAGTGTATATACAAGTTAAGGCGATGCCATACGTAGTAATGCAAAATCACGTGTTTTTGGTTTGAAAATTTGGTCACCTAGAAATGTTTCAGATGCTTTAATTAAATACTGCGAGTAGAATACATCTTGGCGTTTGAAATAATCGAGTATTTTTTAGATAAAGTCTTTTTATAAGCCCAGAAAAAAATAATGTATAAGGCCTATGAAAACTGCTACTTAAAGTTCAAAATCTCCTACTTACGAACCCATTTTCGGTTATGATTTTATTGTATAATGTGGCAAATTAAGTTATTTATAAAATGATTGAAAAAAAATTAAATATTTATGCCTGAACATCCACAAAATAAAATAAAAGGCACTTTTTGGCCATGTTTTTTTCTTACATAAATCAAAACAGGCGGATGGTGTTAAGCGGGAATTTAAACCTTATCGCCATCTACGTAAGGGTTATTATTGATAGCGGCTCAATTTAAAATATTACACGACGTAGTGCATCGCCTTAATATTTCATATTGACATTATCGATTTATTAGTATTTTTAACTTTTAGATAGTCGTATGACATTCAGGAATGTCAATTCATAGGCAGATGCACTAGTGTTGCCAACGTATGTCGATTTCCAATATATATTGCACTATCAATATCGGTCTGGCTATCAACAGCGCGACCGTGCTCGGGAAATCGCTATAAAATCATCAGTAGCTACGCCTGTCGATCCAATGTTGTAGAGTTATCGATTTGACCGTGCTAGACCCCCGGTACCCTTTACTTTCTTCAATATATATTTAAAAAAAAACAGGTTTGTAGTTTTGGCACCAGTTATAAATATATTTTTTTAATATAAATATTTCTTGTTGTTAATTTTTTTCTTCTCCATTTAACCCCCCCCCCCACTAAATATTTTTTTCTTCTCCATAGAAAATTCTTCTCCGAATATTTAAAATTTGAATTTTTCTGATATTATACGTAATATATATGTTATATGTAATCGTATTGTAACTTTCAGATAAAATCTAATTTACTATAAAAACGATTTACAATGTCACCATTTGTTGATTGATAGCTACACTCATTTGTTGTTTTGATTACAAGATAATTAATTGTAAGGTGTTATCAATAAGCCAGACCGCTGCCACCGTCCACGCACCGGGACTTTCTGTATACAGGGTGTACCAGACGAAGTGGAACGAATGAAGTGGAATCTTGGAAGTAGAAACTAACCCACCTCCCGATATGCGATCGATCTGAAACTTGGCATATAGACTAGCTGTCTACGACAATGCATTCTATCAACTTTGGGTGACACTCACGGACACACACGCGCACTTCGAAATAAATCTTTAAATTAAATTTTAAGAAATAAATCTCGGCACGTCGAAGATTAAATTATCAGTCAAACCAATTTATATTTTAAAAAAATAAAAAAAAGGTGTATTTTTGTAAAATAAACTTTTTTTTACTAGTTGATGTTTGTTATTCATCTAAATAAAATATATTTTTCTTAAAAACACTTTTTTGTTTGACAAGAACACCGGAGACAAAAACTCCATTTACTTAACTTTGTACTGCTCCAAATAATATCAAGAATCGCTGGGTAAAGTTTGTCAGATATGTTCCTTAACACCCTGTACTTACATACCTACTACTATACACGATGTCTGGAATCTCGTAGTACCCACAAGGGGAAACTGGTGAATCTACGTATCATAGTAGTTCGATTTTGTGGAATAACTTTTTTTATTTGAGATTTCATTTTCGAGCAAATCGAGTCACTAGGGTATTAATGTTAAGGCGATGCACTACGTCGTGTAATATTTTAAATTGAGCCGCTATCAATAATAACCCTTACGTAGATGGCGATAAGGTTTAAATTCCCGCTTAACACCATCCGCCTGTTTTGATTTATGCAAGAAAAAAACATGGCCAAAAAGTGCCTTTTATTTTATTTTGTGGATGTTCAGACAAAAATATTTAATTTTTTTTCCATCATTTTATAAATAACTTAATTTGCCACATTATACGTTCGTTCGGTTCGTAAGTAAGAGATTTTGAACTTTAAAGCAGTTTTAATATTCCTTACACATTCTGGGCTTATAAAAAGACTTATCTAAAAAATACTCGATTATTTTAAAGGCCAAGATGTATTCTACTCGCATTATTTAATTAAAGCATCTGAAACATTTCTAGGCGACCAAATTTTCAAACCAAAAACACATGATTTTGCATTACTACGTATGGCATCGCCTTAACTGTTTAATGTCTTTTAAAATGTGTCGAAGCGTAGACCCCAGGTTTTTAAACCTCTATTATAGCTGAAAAAATAGAAAAGTGTAATAAAAAAAAATGCTCAATCGAAAAAAAAAGTTTTTTTATGATCTGGTTTCTAGTTTCCGGACACCGCGTATATACATATAGGTAAATATGATTGTACTTTGCGCTTGTACAAAAGTCACGTAACAGTCACTCTGTCTCTCTTTATCTTACACTTGCCTGTAATCGTACATCGCTATCGAAGCCATCCCATTAATGGTGCGAAATGAAAATTTTGTAATGATGATGAAACTCAGTTCTGCATTTGACATTTAAGCAAAGAATATTGTAATTCTTGGATTACGAAATACTCCCACCTCGCGCTGTGTTCTTTATTATTCTATGGCAAAGGTACACTTAAAATAATGATTAAAACTTACGTTTAATAGCCCATCTCTGGTTGGCATCGATTCCCTTTTGTATCTGTGTCAGTTCTTTTGTGCACACACTGTGGCCCCCATTATTCACCGCAGTCTTGAGCATCCCATAGTAAACTGATTGCGTTTCGAGTTCAATGCCTGAACCCAGCTGCAGACACACTACCACTAGGACACTCACACACGACACCCATTTTGAACTAATTTTGAACATTTTGTTTTATTATATTTAAAAAAAACACTCATAATAAATAATTAAAATTCACTCGGTAGAACTGCATAATACACTTCTTTAGAACAAAATAAATAAATTATGCAATATAAGGGCAGGTTTTTTTTATTTGTGTCAGTCGTCTTTAGTGACTAGATCTTATTAATCAGGTACTTTCCAACTAGCGTTTACAAATCCCGCGGGATTGCGGGATAAGGGATTAATAAGTCACTTAAGATGACTTTTCGAGTCATTAATCTTTGGAACTAGCAATATTATAAAAATACATTGAAAAAGTAACATAGTTAGTCACTAAATATGACTTTTAGTATCATTAGTCTTTGTAACTAGCAATGTTATAAAAATACATTGAAAAGGTAACATAGTAAGTCACTTAATATGACTTTTAGTATCATTAGTCTTTGTAACTAGCAATGTTATAAAAATACATTGAAAAAGTAACATAGTTAGTCACTAAATATGACTTTTAGTATCATTAGTCTTTGTAACTAGCAATGTTATAAAAATACATTGAAAAAGTAACATAGTTAGTCACTAAATATGACTTTTAGTATCATTAGTCTTTGTAACTAGCAATGTTATAAAAATACATTGAAAAGGTAACATAGTAAGTCACTTAATATGACTTTTAGTATCATTAGTCTTTGTAACTAGCAATGTTATAAAAATACATTGAAAAAGTAACATAGTTAGTCACTAAATATGACTTTTAGTATCATTAGTCTTTGTAACTAGCAATGTTATAAAAATACATTGAAAAAGTAACATAGTTAGTCACTAAATATGACTTTTAGTATCATTAGTCTTTGTAACTAGCAATGTTATAAAAATACATTGAAAAAGTAACATAGTTAGTCACTAAATATGACTTTTAGTATCATTAGTCTTTGTAACTAGCAATGTTATAAAAATACATTGAAAAGGTAACATAGTAAGTCACTTAATATGACTTTTTGTATCATTAATCTTTGTAACTAGCAATATTATAAAATTACATTAAAAAGGTAACATAGTAAGTACTTAATATGACTTTTCGTATCAGTAATCTTTGGAAGTATCAATATTATAAAAATAAGTTGAAAAGGTAACATAGTATATTTATTGTTTTTGTGTTTAATTCGTAGAACTCCATTTATTTTTTTAAAAATTTAATTAAAATCAAATTTAATAATATAATTATTAAGTTCTGCAAGTATTTTTTGGTTTTTTGTTATTGTTACAGCTGTTTCGGCTTTCAAGGCCATTTTCAAACTGTGGTCAAACTGTGGTTTCGTAAAAAAAAGAAAGTTTGAAAATGGCCTTGAAAGCTGAAACAGCTGTAACAATAACAAAAAACCAAAAAATACTTGCAGAACTTAATAATTATATTATTAAATTTGATGTTAATTAAATTAAAAAAAAAAAAAAAAAAAAAAAAAAACCGTTTGAAATTAACATATATTTATTTTTTGAATTTATTTTTCTTTGAACGCCTTCGACTTTTTTCTAAACTTTCTTGGCTGTAAACTTTTTAGGAAAATAAATTATACATAATATAATCGAATCATAATAGAATCGAATAAAAAAGAAATCATTTTTTAAATTTAATCGAGACGATTTGGGACAGTCGGCAATATTAAAGTTGCGAAGTTTACCTCGCCTCAGTCGCTAACATTTCGCAAACCTCATGAAGTGGTTTTTTCAGTTAAGTGCGGCCAAGGTTAATTATTTATACCGAATGAAATGCATCGAGTGTTTTGTAATCTAGAGCCTGTTTTATATATTGAGCCGGTTGACTGTCAAGACTGAGATCTGATTTTTTAATATTCATTTTATGTGAATAAAAGTCTTAAAAGTCTTAACTGCTCCCATAAAAATATGTGAAAGAGGAAGGTAGTAAACTAGGATTAAGTAATAGCATTTCCAAAAACACGTGTTCCAAATTATGTCCTCTGCGAACTGTAAATTTTATCTAATTAATGTTAATCTCAAGTGTAATTTGCACTGCCTGCATATAATATAAACAATTAATTACGTATGTACATTTTAACGCAGGATCACGTTCATTGGTCAAATGCATTGTAACTTTGTATTAGTGATCGACGAGAACCAGTGGAAACAATCTGTCAGCCATAAGTTCTTACAATAGTTTGTCTAGTCTACATACAGGGTTTTCCAATAAGAGGTGTTATTTTGATATTCAATCGTAAAAGATCAATGGTTTCGTTGCTTGTGTGGGACGTAGCGCCGTCTTGTTGAAAGTAAACGTTGTCCAGATCAATACCATCCAATTCCGGCCATAAAAAATCATTAATCATCTCTTGATAGCGCAATCCATTCACCGTAACTGTTGCTCCAGCCTCATTTTCGAAAAAATAAGGTCCAATGACACCAAAGGCACCAAACAGTCACACGTTGAAGATAGAGAGGCTTTTCAACAATAACTCTTGGGTTTTCCGAGCCCCAGATGCGACAATTTTGCTTGTTGACGAAGCCACCGAGGTGGAAATGGGCCTCATCACTCAAGATGATTTGCATTTGATTCACTCAAGTGAATTTTAATAATTTCAATACATTGTTGAAGCGTGTATCGTTCCATTTATATTAATGGCGTAGTTTCTACTTGTCAAATGTTAAAAAATGACAGCTTCAAAAGTAACATCTACCGAAATAGCGGGCTATTCAAAATAACACCTCTTATTGGAAAACCCTGTATAATTACTAATAATATTTTATATATTCGTACAGCGCTCTTGAGGTTATTTAAAAAAAAAAACGGCGCTATGCAAATCATCAAAATACTATTATTTTTGGGTACCTGGCTATTCAGATCTGGTCACCAAACACGGCTAAATCCATATCATGCAGAGTTTCGATTCTGAAGCGATATTGGAAGCATACTACTCTGATATATGATGTATAAGGCAACAAAAGCTCTGCCGTTGTGAAATTTGCCCTGGTTTATCGGTGTAGAATTGCACTTCCATCATACAATTATACTATAGACTCTATTATAGAGCTTTGACAACACAAATATAATCAGCTATAAAAATAACAAAATCACTTCCATCATAAAATAATGATATAGACCATATATAGAGCTTCGACAACTCAATTCAGTTGACTGAAAACAAGTCTTTTAAAATTTTTTTTAATCAATATTTTTAAAATTTTGTTAGTCGAATAAATAAAACACGCTTTTATTCGTTCTGACTGTGGTTGGCTGCAAAGTTATCCATGTCAAGCTATTATAGGGTCGAAGGAAACGAAGGATCATACTACCGATCGGTAGCTGAGTTGACAAATGCGTCAGATTTACAGATTTCAACAATTATTCTTGCTGTACCCAACATTGCACAAGATACATCTTCCGCTTAAAATAAAGGTAGTAGGATATTTTCAAATATTGTGAGGTTTTTCGTGACCCGGAAATGTTGGTATTTCTTTAAAAGAAGAAGAAAAAAATGAGGTTCCTACTTACTTTAAACGAATGAAAAATTAATACGCAAACCTTCATAAATCTTAGAATTTAAAAAATTTTGCCTGCGTATATGTGCGCTCGTAAAACTCGAAAAGTAGTCTACCGATATAGCTACAAATTTAATAGTTTGTTCTTATTAGTGCCGGGAGTGTTTAGAGAGTGATTTGAATCGTAAAAGAAGTCGGGGACGCCTAGGATACTCGACTCAACGCAATATCTCTGCACCTGAAAGAGATACGGAGTCGAAAGTAGATGTAATGTTCAAAAGGCAATAATAAAACTCATACTGCAAGTACCATTCTACACAGACTCAAATAAAATCTTCAAAACACTAGACGTCATGTTAATAAGACAACTTTACGCCAAAACTGCTCTCCTACACCTCATCCATAATAATCTTCATATTACAAATCAAGCAAAAGCCGTAATAAAAACCAGGTCCTCAACAAATAAAACACTGAACATTCCGATAACACACACCACACACGGACAAAGACACTTTCAATACTACGCAACCAAACTTTTTAACAGTATGCCCATTACTTTGAAACAATTATTGACTACAAACATTCTCAAAAAACATATCGTAGCCTGGATAAAAAATCAAGATATTAACTTTATTCAAAAGATTATAATTCCAAACCAAACATAACCAAAATATAATAAGTAAAATGAAATATTATACACGTTCTTCAAGAATTATCCAAAAATACATATAAATGTGTGTTTTCATGCTTCTTCACGTAACATACAATATCACCCACACACAGTTTTACCTTTTTATTTTTTATACCTTTTTTTCTGTACTTTTTTCTCTGTACTACAATATAAACCACTGTAATCATTTGTAAAATGTGTATTCAAGAATAGACATAAATAAATAAATGGAGTTTTTTTAACAGTAACATTGTGGTATCCTAGTGGATGTTGGAAGAAGCCGATCTTCTGATTGCGATAAAATGATTTCGAGGTCAGAAAACAAAAACAAGATTGACTTCGTAATCGACAATATCAATGTAGGTAGGTACTTGGTGTACGTTTCACATTTTCAGACCAGTATTATTGCGTAGGTACTGGGACTACGTAATTATTGTTACCCGCGAATAATCATGGATTTAAACTTGACTCGCCGAGATGAAAACTGATACATTTTACTAAGAATCTTTTCAAATTATTCGTAACACGGTTAAACATGGGATTGCACTTACCTTCTGGAAGACTTTTCAAGTCACCTTTGGGGATGCTGTGTGGAGGGTATGAGGGGTGGAGAGGAATCTAGGGATCAGTGTGTCCAGAAGTGACGGACGTATGAATCTATCCCTACCGCTGCGGCGCAAAGGCGATGGGTCAAAAGAGACCAGTTGGAGAGCTCAAAGGGTCTCCCCAATCAAGCCTCTCCTGATCTGACACGATGAACCCGCGCGCCCCTGCTAAGTCACCAAACGCAGTGAACCACTTGGAGTGACCTATTGTAGATGTGTTGGTTATCCAAAAAAATGTTCCCGGGGCGTTGCACGATGTCTTCATACCATAGAACCGAATTTTGATATTACATTAAATTAACACTGTTTAAGAAGCATATTTTGATTTTAATTTTTTTTTAAAAGAAAGAAAACATCCCGGGTTAGGAATAACCTGACAATATTTGAAAATCTCCTACTACCACCGCAGTAAGCTGAAAATGTTGCTTGTGTTGTGATGGAGGACTTAGCCAGCCGAGGAGTTGAACACACTACGCCTGGGTGGGACCCAAACGCGATGCCAACTCGGCCACTGACCGGTTTTGAATGTGTGTGGACATAATCGTGGGCCAAACATGACTCTATTTGAAGTAATTTTTTTATATTTAGTAGTTGATTTCGAATGCTCGTATCGTTAATATTGTTCATTTTATATGTAACACATCTCTTGGATTTTGTTATTTATATTTTTTTCTACATATTTTATTTTTATATTTCATGCTTTATGAATGTTTTATGGTGACGAAAATAAAGAATATATTTTTTTATACATATTTAAAAAAAAATAAATATAGTTTGTTGACCTGGATACTCCAGGAAAGCAATACAAAGAAAATATGTCATAACTATTGTAGTAAGTGGTTGCAAAATTTCAGCTACGAATATTTGCGGGGAGTTAGTTTTTATTAACTTTACTCTATTTGAAGAGATAATTTTTATTATTTATTTTTGGATACTTCAGAGAGCTTTATCGTGATGTGAATTATTATCATTTCTATCTACTAAATTTAATTATTTACATATGTTTCTATACTCTGTCTCTTTCTAAAAGTATATTAGTAGGAACTATAAAATTAAATACAATTTGAACAGACCAAATTTATAATTCTTAAGATTTATTTTTAGTAACTATATACCTAAACATTATTTTGATGTTTCAATTTTCATCCTTTAAATTCTAGAAATATAATAATATCATGAGAAAGCATTCAATTTTTTTTGTAGAGTCATCATCGTTTGCCCGAGATATGTTTCAGTTTAATTTAGTATCTAGTTTTTATGCACCTATTTTGACCTACTACTTCATCCAGAACATAACGTGTTACTTATGATACTCCATCCAGAACATAATGTGTTACCTATGCTACTCCATCAAGAATATAATGTGTTACCTTTGCTACCCTATCCAGAACATAATGTGTTACCTATGATACTCCATCAAATCAAATCAAATCAAAAATTATTTATTGTAAAATAAAAATTACAAAAGGTGTAACATCCAGAACACAATGTGTTTCCAACGCTACCCCATCCAGAACATACTGTGTTACCTGTGCTACTCCATCAAGATTATAATGTGTTGCCTGTGCTACTCCAACCAGAACATAACATGTTACCTATGCTACCTCAACCAGAAAATAATGTGTTACCTATGCTACTCCATCCAGAACATAATGTGTTTCCTTTGCTACCCCATCCAGAACATAATGTGTTACCTTTGCTACCCCATCCAGAACATAATGTGTTACCTATGATACTCCATCCAGAACATAATGTGTTACCTATGCTACTCCATCAAGAATATAATGTGTTACCTTTGCTACCCCATCCAGAACATAATGTGTTACCTATGATACTCCATCAAATCAAATCAAATCAAAAATTATTTATTGTAAAATAAAAATTACAAAAGGTGTAACATCCAGAACAAAATGTGTTTCCAACGCTACCCCATCCAGAACATACTGTGTTACCTATGCTACTCCATCAAGAATATAATGTGTTGCCTGTGCTACTCCAACCAGAACATAACATGTTACCTATGCTACCTCAACCAGAAAATAATGTGTTACCTATGCTACTCCATCCAGAACATAATGTGTTACCTTTGCTACCCCATCCAGAACATAATGTGTTACCTATGATACTCCATCCAGAACATAATGTGTTACCTATGCTACTCCATCAAGAATATAATGTGTTGCCTGTGCTACTCCAACCAGAACATAACATGTTACCTATGCTACCTCAACCAGAACATAATGTGTTACCTATGCTACTCCATCCAGAACATAATGTGTTACCTTTGCTACCCCATCCAGAACATAATGTGTTACCTATGATACTCCATCCAGAACATAATGTGTTACCTATGCTACTCCATCAAGAATATAATGTGTTACCTTTGCTACCCCATCCAGAACATAATGTGTTACCTATGATACTCCATCAAATCAAATCAAATCAAAAATTATTTATTGTAAAATAAAAATTACAAAAGGTGTAACATCCAGAACACAATGTGTTTCCAACGCTACCCCATCCAGAACATACTGTGTTACCTATGCTACTCCATCAAGAATATAATGTGTTGCCTGTGCTACTCCAACCAGAACATAACATGTTACCTATGCTACCTCAACCAGAAAATAATGTGTTACCTATGCTACTCCATCCAGAACATAATGTGTTTCCTATGCTACCCCATCCAGAACATACTGTGTTACCTGTGCTACTCCATCAAGAATATAGTGTCTTACCTGTACTACTCCATTCAGAACATAATGTGTTACCTATGCTACTCCATCAAGAACATACTGTGTTACCTGTGCTACTCCATCAAGAATATAGTGTCTTACCTGTGCTACTCCATTCAGAACATAATGTGTTACCTATGCTACTCCATCAAGAACATACTGTGTTACCTGTGCTACTCCATCAAGAATATAGTGTCTTACCTGTACTACTCCATTCAGAACATAATGTGTTACCTATGCTACTCCATCAAGAACATACTGTGTTACCTGTGCTACTCCATCAAGAATATAGTGTCTTACCTGTGCTACTCCATTCAGAACATAATGTGTTACCTATGCTACTCCATCCAGAACATACTGTGTTACCTGTGCCACTCCATCAAGAATATAGTGTCTTACCTGTGCTACTCCATTCAGAGCATAATGTGTTACCTATGCTACTCCATCCAGAACATAATGTGTTACCTTTGCTACCCCATCCAGAACATAATGTGTTACCTATGATACTCCATCAAATCAAATCAAATCAAAAATTATTTATTGTAAAATAAAAATTACAAAAGGTGAAACATCCAGAACACAATGTGTTTCCAACGCTACCCCACCCAGAACATACTGTGTTACCTATGCTACTCCATCAAGAATATAATGTGTTGCCTGTGCTACTCCAACCAGAAGATAACATGTTACCTATGCTACCTCAACCAGAAAATAATGTGTTACCTATGCTACTCCATCCAGAACATAATGTGTTTCCTTTGCTACCCCATCCAGAACATAATGTGTTACCTTTGCTACCCCATCCAGAACATAATGTGTTACCTATGATACTCCATCCAGAACATAATGTGTTACCTATGCTACTCCATCAAGAATATAATGTGTTACCTTTGCTACCCTATCCAGAACATAATGTGTTACCTATGATACTCCATCAAATCAAATCAAATCAAAAATTATTTATTGTAAAATAAAAATTACAAAAGGTGTAACATCCAGAACACAATGTGTTTCCAACGCTACCCCATCCAGAACATACTGTGTTACCTATGCTACTCCATCAAGAATATAATGTGTTGCCTGTGCTACTCCAACCAGAACATAACATGTTACCTATGCTACCTCAACCAGAAAATAATGTGTTACCTATGCTACTCCATCCAGAACATAATGTGTTTCCTATGCTACCCTATCCAGAACATACTGTGTTACCTGTGCTACTCCATCAAGAATATAGTGTCTTACCTGTACTACTCCATTCAGAACATAATGTGTTACCTATGCTACTCCATCAAGAACATAATGTGTTACCTGTGCTACTCCATCAAGAATATAGTGTCTTACCTGTGCTACTCCATTCAGAACATAATGTGTTACCTATGCTACTCCATCCAGAACATACTGTGTTACCTGTGCCACTCCATCAAGAATATAGTGTCTTACCTGTGCTACTCCATTCAGAGCATAATGTGTTACCTATGCTACTCCATCCAGAACATAATGTGTTACCTTTGCTACCCCATCCAGAACATAATGTGTTACCTATGATACTCCATCAAATCAAATCAAATCAAAAATTATTTATTGTAAAATAAAAATTACAAAAGGTGTAACATCCAGAACACAATGTGTTTCCAACGCTACCCCATCCAGAACATACTGTGTTACCTATGCTACTCCATCAAGAATATAATGTGTTACCTATGATACTCCATCCAGAACATAATGTATTACCTATGCTACTCCATCAAGAACATAATGTGTTACCTGTGCTACTCCATCAAGAATATAGTGTCTTACCTGTGCTACTCCATTCAGAACATAATGTGTTACCTATGCTACTCCATCAAGAATATAATGTGTTGCCTGTGCTACTCCAACCAGAACATAACATGTTACCTATGCTACCTCAACCAGAAAATAATGTGTTACCTATGCTACTCCATCCAGAACATAATGTGTTTCCTATGCTACCCCATCCAGAACATACTGTGTTACCTGTGCTACTCCATCAAGAATATAGTGTCTTACCTGTACTACTCCATTCAGAACATAATGTGTTACCTATGCTACTCCATCAAGAACATACTGTGTTACCTGTGCTACTCCATCAAGAATATAGTGTCTTACCTGTGCTACTCCATTCAGAACATAATGTGTTACCTATGCTACTCCATCAAGAACATACTGTGTTACCTGTGCTACTCCATCAAGAATATAGTGTCTTACCTGTACTACTCCATTCAGAACATAATGTGTTACCTATGCTACTCCATCAAGAACATACTGTGTTACCTGTGCTACTCCATCAAGAATATAGTGTCTTACCTGTGCTACTCCATTCAGAACATAATGTGTTACCTATGCTACTCCATCCAGAACATACTGTGTTACCTGTGCCACTCCATCAAGAATATAGTGTCTTACCTGTGCTACTCCATTCAGAGCATAATGTGTTACCTATGCTACTCCATCCAGAACATAATGTGTTACCTTTGCTACCCCATCCAGAACATAATGTGTTACCTATGATACTCCATCAAATCAAATCAAATCAAAAATTATTTATTGTAAAATAAAAATTACAAAAGGTGAAACATCCAGAACACAATGTGTTTCCAACGCTACCCCACCCAGAACATACTGTGTTACCTATGCTACTCCATCAAGAATATAATGTGTTGCCTGTGCTACTCCAACCAGAAGATAACATGTTACCTATGCTACCTCAACCAGAAAATAATGTGTTACCTATGCTACTCCATCCAGAACATAATGTGTTTCCTTTGCTACCCCATCCAGAACATAATGTGTTACCTTTGCTACCCCATCCAGAACATAATGTGTTACCTATGATACTCCATCCAGAACATAATGTGTTACCTATGCTACTCCATCAAGAATATAATGTGTTACCTTTGCTACCCTATCCAGAACATAATGTGTTACCTATGATACTCCATCAAATCAAATCAAATCAAAAATTATTTATTGTAAAATAAAAATTACAAAAGGTGTAACATCCAGAACACAATGTGTTTCCAACGCTACCCCATCCAGAACATACTGTGTTACCTATGCTACTCCATCAAGAATATAATGTGTTGCCTGTGCTACTCCAACCAGAACATAACATGTTACCTATGCTACCTCAACCAGAAAATAATGTGTTACCTATGCTACTCCATCCAGAACATAATGTGTTTCCTATGCTACCCTATCCAGAACATACTGTGTTACCTGTGCTACTCCATCAAGAATATAGTGTCTTACCTGTACTACTCCATTCAGAACATAATGTGTTACCTATGCTACTCCATCAAGAACATAATGTGTTACCTGTGCTACTCCATCAAGAATATAGTGTCTTACCTGTGCTACTCCATTCAGAACATAATGTGTTACCTATGCTACTCCATCCAGAACATACTGTGTTACCTGTGCCACTCCATCAAGAATATAGTGTCTTACCTGTGCTACTCCATTCAGAGCATAATGTGTTACCTATGCTACTCCATCCAGAACATAATGTGTTACCTTTGCTACCCCATCCAGAACATAATGTGTTACCTATGATACTCCATCAAATCAAATCAAATCAAAAATTATTTATTGTAAAATAAAAATTACAAAAGGTGTAACATCCAGAACACAATGTGTTTCCAACGCTACCCCATCCAGAACATACTGTGTTACCTATGCTACTCCATCAAGAATATAATGTGTTACCTATGATACTCCATCCAGAACATAATGTATTACCTATGCTACTCCATCAAGAACATAATGTGTTACCTGTGCTACTCCATCAAGAATATAGTGTCTTACCTGTGCTACTCCATTCAGAACATAATGTGTTACCTATGCTACTCCATCCAGAACATACTGTGTTACCTGTGCCACTCCATCAAGAATATAGTGTCTTACCTGTGCTACTCCATTCAGAGCATAATGTGTTACCTATGCTACTCCATCCAGAACATAATGTGTTACCTTTGCTACCCCATCCAGAACATAATGTGTTACCTATGATACTCCATCAAATCAAATCAAATCAAAAATTATTTATTGTAAAATAAAAATTACAAAAGGTGTAACATCCAGAACACAATGTGTTTCCAACGCTACCCCATCCAGAACATACTGTGTTACCTATGCTACTCCATCAATAATATAATGTGTTGCCTGTGCTACTCCAACCAGAACATAACATGTTACCTATGCTACCTCAACCAGAAAATAATGTGTTACCTATGCTACTCCATCCAGAACATAATGTGTTTCCTACGCTACCCCATCCAGAACATACTGTGTTACCTGTGCTACTCCATCAAGAATATAGTGTCTTACCTGTACTACTCCATTCAGAACATAATGTGTTACCTATGCTACTCCATCAAGAACATACTGTGTTACCTGTGCTACTCCATCAAGAATATAGTGTCTTACCTGTACTACTCCATTCAGAACATAATGTGTTACCTATGCTACTCCATCAAGAACATACTGTGTTACCTGTGCTACCCCATCCAGAACATAATGTGTTACCTATGATACTCCATCCAGAACATAATGTGTTACCTATGCTACTCCATCAAGAATATAATGTGTTACCTTTGCTACCCCATCCAGAACATAATGTGTTACCTATGATACTCCATCAAATCAAATCAAATCAAAAATTATTTATTGTAAAATAAAAATTACAAAAGGTGTAACATCCAGAACACAATGTGTTTCCAACGCTACCCCATCCAGAACATACTGTGTTACCTATGCTACTCCATCAAGAATATAATGTGTTGCCTGTGCTACTCCAACCAGAACATAACATGTTACCTATGCTACCTCAACCAGAAAATAATGTGTTACCTATGCTACTCCATCCAGAACATAATGTGTTTCCTACGCTACCCCATCCAGAACATACTGTGTTACCTGTGCTACTCCATCAAGAATATAGTGTCTTACCTGTACTACTCCATTCAGAACATAATGTGTTACCTATGCTACTCCATCAAGAACATACTGTGTTACCTGTGCTACTCCATCAAGAATATAGTGTCTTACCTGTGCTACTCCATTCAGAACATAATGTGTTACCTATGCTACTCCATCAAGAACATACTGTGTTACCTGTGCTACTCCATCAAGAATATAGTGTCTTACCTGTACTACTCCATTCAGAACATAATGTGTTACCTATGCTACTCCATCAAGAACATACTGTGTTACCTGTGCTACTCCATCAAGAATATAGTGTCTTACCTGTGCTACTCCATTCAGAACATAATGTGTTACCTATGCTACTCCATCCAGAACATACTGTGTTACCTGTGCCACTCCATCAAGAATATAGTGTCTTACCTGTGCTACTCCATTCAGAGCATAATGTGTTACCTATGCTACTCCATCCAGAACCGCCTCCCAAATTGCCAAAATTTCAAGCAATGTTTCGATTCTAAATTCTTCGAACTAAAAGTATCTACCACTTATATCAAAATAACAATGAATTGGTTTTAGGTATATTTTTATTGAAATACACAAAGTAGAGATCGGTTCATTATTGTAAGAAATCAAAGCAACAAATTAATGATATTTTATTATTTATACCTTATAGTCTAAAACGGGTCACTCGATCCTTGATCTTTGGACCTACGATTACTTATCTACCATACTTTGTAAGGCCCACACGTTATAGAAACGTGTTCGTAAAATATAAATAATAACAATACATTGAAATTTTACTAAAAGTTTATTTGGTTACCTATCAACTCGTTCGTTAATGGCCCGCAATATAAAGTTACGTATGTTCTACCTTTGTTACGTTTTGTAACAAAAGTAACAAAACGGAACAAAGCTATACGACGGTCAATATATTATGTACTACTAGTGCACTAGGTGTCTCCATCGTTTACCCATATTAATGCTGCCCGCATCTATCTCGCCTTTGTGTCTACCTACACATTAAACGCATACATTTTTTGAACAGCCGAACAGAGAAAACTTACTGAAAAAAAGTATTGGTTAGGTATTTATTAAGAAGATCTTCAAATTAATCCTTAACCGAATGAATTCATAGGTTTCCTGATCAACTTTTAGTAAAATATGGATGTATTATTACGATGCCGGAACACGTGTTCATAAAAATCCTTATATATCCACATTTCGTCATTATTTATTAACAACACACATGCAGGTGCAACAACACGCGTTCCGATATTTTAGGAATTTACTAAAAGTTTGTCAGGAAACGGTCTGCAATTCCATTTTTAACCGGATTACCAATAATTTGAAGAGATAATTAATAAATTAGCTATATTCATTTTTCTCAATGTGCATTCTTTCTGAATTTACCGATTTGTAATGAAATCTTTAGTAATACACTGTCATACATCAGTGTTGATATTAACACCCCACGTTTGGGTCCCACCCAGGCGTGGTGTGTTCAATTCCTCGGCTGGCTAAGTCCTCCATCGCAACATTTTCAGCTTACTGTGGTGGTAGTAGGAGATTTTCAAATATTGTCAGGTTATTCGTAACCCGGGAATGTTTGTCTTTCTTTAAAAAAATATATATATTATAGCACATGATGATCTGACAATACACATTATGCATATCCGCTTTGTTATTGAATCACCTGTGTATCATTATCAGATAAGATAAAGCAAGTTTTATATATTAATTAGTTTGTGATAAATAACGATAAATATGTAAACTGTATTAAATGTTAAATGATATACGCAAAAGATTTCATAGTACCTACTCTAAAAATACACACATTGGAAGACCGGCGTAAAATAAACGACTTAACTTTTTTATTCAAAATTCTAAACTCTAAATTCGACTGTTGCGAACTTCTGCAACTCATAAACTTACGAATACCTACAATAACATCACGACAAAATACACTATTCCACTGCAGCACACATAAGCGCAATTACATTGCGAACTCCCCAATACAACGGTTTCATAATGAGAAACCAATACTTAGGTGATGTCGATATATTCAATATTAACTTTGTGGATCACGTAAAAGATTTATTCCAACACTATCCTAAATAGAAGTTGTATATTTGTAAACCAGTCAAAACGCTGTATTTTTAATGTATGTTCTTGTTTTATTTTTGTTTCTTGCGTGTATTTTTTAATGTTATTTTATTATTTCTTTCGTATGTTTCAAAGTCATCAAAATTGTACCACCTACATGTAAAAACCCTCTGGGCGCTAAATAAATAAATAAATAAATAATCTGCTCTTTCTGCACTGTACGAAGTAGTATGTAGTTAGTAGTAGTCGCACTGCACGAAGCCAGTGGGAATATGCAATACCTACCCGAATTGGGAAAGTTGTGAGGCATGCAAGAATGTGAGGAAGGGAGAGATGGAGGAGATAAGAGAGAGAAAGATTGAGAAGTACCCGGCTGTTAAAATCTGGTCGCCAAAGACGGCTAAATTCATTTCAAGCAACGTTTCGGGTCTATTATTTGATGGTTTTTCACAAGGGCGATACTGATTATGACTATCGCCAACAAACATACCAACTATTACATTATTCTATGTTAATCATAATTAAACACCATATTCTCAAAATCTCTTTTGCTTTGAACAATATGATATAATTGTCTTCATGTCTTATTTTTCGACATTTAAATGGAAAAAAAACTTGCGAGATGAAAATAGTTGCTTTGACATAGAAATTAGATGCACTCAGAAAAGCTGTTTGGTTAATTCCACAGAGATCAGGGCCTATGTCATCATTGTGGATGCTGTGTGGAGGGTGTGCTTGTGGAGAGGAAGGAGTGAACATGTCTCTTGAAGAGACCTGTTCAACTCAATGACGACCCATTCTCGTGTGACTAATGCGTTTACAAATGCTGGGCGCGCGTTTGGCGAGTTTCACGACTATGTACGAGTGCTGAAGGGATCAATGACGTTAGTTCATCGTAGCATCTGCCATTGAAATACCGCTAGAACAATGACAGAATTCCACCTGACGCCTGTGCTCTAAAGATTTAGGGGACTCCATCAAACGGACCACCTGTTTCTGCAAATCAAGGATTTTTTTATTATTTTGGCGCACAGACCGGAGATAGCTGCCAAATTCAACAGTTGGGCGTACTTGCGATTTATAAAAGGTCAGCAGTTAACACTAGAGTTCATTATTTTTATTTTTTTCTTGCTATTGATGAAAATCTAAAACAAACTAACTCATTTAACTTAACAGTGTCTTTGCAAACACTTCTTGCTTCATTCACGTGCATAAGCACAACATTTTATACAGACACAACTCTTCTCAAATATTTGATTCACTAGAAGACGTCATGTTGTTTTCGGGCGTCCCTGACTTCCATCATGCACTTAAACATAACTAGAATTCACTGAGAAACATCGGAGATTAAAAAAAGGATTTTGAATTGTACCTTTTGGTAATTCAAATTATTGACACAAAATTGTCAACGGATTAATCGTAGGTATTATTATTTATTATGACAACTAATTTATTTATCAGGTAATCAAAGTAACCATACACAACACATAACACTATACATTATTATATACACTATAGAGAGTAATCCCTGGATTAACACTAAAAAACAAAACAAATTTTTTTAAATTGTAATAAAAGTTTACTACGATTTCAATTATAAACAAGTTTTGCTGTTTCGAAGGCATTATTGAACTGTACTGAGGCCACTAACAGACGTTCTATTTTTATTACTTTATTATAATACATAGTTTCTTATTCATAACGATAACATTTAGTTACTTATTCATTCTTACACCATATAGTTACTTATTCATTCATACACAATATAGTTACTTATTCATGATGTTGAATGAACTGTTTTGTATAAATCAATTTTTTTAATTATAAGCTAATGTTTATAAGACAAGTCTTTTTATGCATAGCCCAAAGGATAACAAATGATTATAAGCAATTAAAAAAATACATGAATTGAACCTTCTGATTGTCGGTCAGCCATTCTACCACTACATAATAAATTAAACAATGAATGATTTAACTGTAATTATGAAAATGAATAAGGTTTCCAATGAAAAAAAACTGAATAACTTACCGAAATTTTAAAATTTTAAATATGCCTTTCTTGGTTGTCAAACTGACATTTTGACATTTTAACATTTTAGGACATTTTACTTAGAATTTTAAAATCTACATTTTAATACGTTTGACATTTTGCTAGACATCCGTATGGTATTTACAAATAAATTATTAATTTTAGTACGTATCACTTTGTTAGAAATCAACAAATTGTAGTTCAGCGCCATTTTTGAGTGGCGATTCAAAAATCACAAAAAACATATTGAATTTAAATATTTTATAAGTTACCTACTTATCTTTGGAAAATATATATAAAATAAAACACTCCAGATACTACAACTCGCAAATGTTAATTCAAAGTTCGACAACGCAACTAAATACGCGTAATGTATCTTCGCGCTCGTAGAGTAAACGAAACTGTTCGAAAATTGATTACACGGTCCTTAAATTGCAATCAGGAACAGGGGTGTTCAACGCGTTTTTATCTTGTAACCATGTCACTGAAGAAACAAACCGTCAGCTGTGAGTTATAAATATCAACATTTTCTCTACTTCTGCTGATATTTTGTGAGTAACGCAAAAGAGTCTTAACTGCCGGGAACTAGTGAGACAATGGAACCTCCAAATGTTGTAAGGGGAAGGAGATGGGGAGGAGGGGGGTTGGGAGGTACCTGGCTATTAAATGTCGGTTATACCCAACAGTAATTTGGCTCAGTTGTTAGCGCGGTTGACACCAGTCCCTGGGGAGGAAGGTTCAATCCTCAATATATACAGGGTGTATCGGCACGTACCCGACAAACTTTAACCAGCTTTTCCTTAGCACATTTGGAGTAAAAAATGTTATGGGCACTTTGCTGTCCGGTAACATTTTTTTTCAATTAAAAACAAAAAATCATAAAAAATCCACACTCCGTCACTGTCATTGGCATTTTTTCTCGTGTTCAACAGCTGTTATTAGCAAGTGTGTCAAAAAGCGTCTTTGCTCTTTCATACACACTAAATAATAATAGTTAAAAATGAGACGAATGGTGCCATGCCATTTCGTTGTGATTGTAAAAGCGCGCCAATGTAGGTATGTACGTATATTATTCAACTAAACTCGAATAAAATATTGCCAGATGGGTTTTCAAACTGTGACAAAGGATAAAACAGTGGTGACATGTGGTGAAAATATGAATGGTAAATTTTTTATTAAAAAAAAAATGTTACCGGACAGCAAAGTGCCCATAACATTTTTTACTCCAAATGTGCTAAGGAATAGCTGGTTAAAGTTTGTCGGGTACGTGCCGATACACCCTATCTCTATATAAATAAAAATGTTAATGTTCGTTTGTTCAAAATATTAAACAAAAGATCAAAATTAGTATACAGAACATACAGATATTGTAAGAAGAAGAATATTTGACATCAAAATTAGAAGTTCTATTTTAACGTTTGTTCAGTATACTTATGAAAATAATGGGTAAGTTCATTTCCCAAGGGATTAAAACATAAAGGTGACTTTTGGTGTTTTTTGTTTTGTTTTTGTTTTTGTCTTTGTTTTGATTATTTATGTTTTTTTATTTTTATTTTATTTTTATTGTTTTGTTTTGTTTGTTTCGTTTATTTGTTTGATTTTTTGCTTGTTTATTGGGTTTGTTTGTTTGTTGTTGTTTTTGTCTTTGTTTTTGTTTGCCGGTCCTAAAACATGATTTTATCCTAGATGGATAGACAAAACATTTTTCAAATGCATATAATAACCATACTAAATATTTATTTTTTTAAAATATAAATTAGACGTACTTAAACAAAGTTTGTTGTTTACGGGTTGATTTAAAAAAATATATTATTATTGTATTACCATAGACATATGAATATTAGTAGACCTGCCCTAAGTGATTAAAAGCGTATTATCCCCACTCCCCATACCGGTTCCATTGAGCCGGCTGGGCTCGCGTATGGCCTCAAATGAAATTTGAAAACGTGACGTCATCATTCTTGTGCGAACTATGGTCGAGGCATCATCGGTTCATTTTACTAAATAACACGGCAAAATTTTGACTTGTACTATGAAAACTGGTAAAAATAGATGTGAAAAAAGAGAATAAACCCAATTGTCGTATTACATTCCATATATAAGCATTATTTTACTTTATTTTAAGCATATTCACATCGTATAATATGAATCAGTTGTTACTATCACATCGAGAAACGTCTGGACGCGAAACACAAAGCTGGTTGGTTGCTGGGAAGTAAATTATGAACATTTATAAAAGTGTCTTAACTAAATACTCTGAAACTAACTACGATTCTGAAAATAGAAGCTGCCTTACTTTGCCGAATTTGGACTTCGCAAATTTGTTCATAACGCGGCGAGTAATTTGCGCTCCCATGTAAAAATGTCTATTCATTCAAAGCAGATTTTACTTTTAAGAAGTAAATGGTGATATTATAATGCGAGATGCCTATTTACTGTCAGATTGATTTATTGACGAATCACAGTCAGCTTCACTCCCTTCGTTCTTCAACAGTTGATTTTACCCCTCGCCCATATCTTCTCGTCTATTAATTCCTATGTCTGTGTGTATTACCAATTTCATGAATTGTACATTACAAGAATTTCAAATTACACCGTCTTATCTTCCCTGTCACCATCGCCGAGAGATAATACATAAGTTTATCTGGTGTACGTAGCACCAACACAGTCCTATCTTTATTGTACTCTATGCGTAGGGTCAATTTATACACTTTATGAAACAGCTGATATGGTATAGAAATCGTTTAAATAATCTAAAAGAACTAAATAAAGAAATAATACCAACCAACCACAGAACAATTAAAATGTACACCTCTATGAAACCAAATTTTGCGATCGCGATTTGAAAAAAATTTACGATACTTTTAGGGTTTTTTGCCAAAATTGGTTAAAAAGGCCACAAACGATGGGGCGCCCCTGTACAGAATACGACCTTTAACCATATTTTTGGCGCCCAAGGGCAATAAGTTGTAACGTCACACGTTCTACCTTTCACCGAGTTTTTCTACGGACGCCCTATTTATGTAACTACATAGTATGATTATTTTTTGTTATATATTTATTTATTTTATTTTAAACGCCCAGAATGCTTTTACGTACAATGAAGTAAATCTCTTTTGAGAAATTACAACGAATATAATAATACAAATGTATAAGAGTTAACAAAATAGAGGCAAACAGAAAAATGAAATATGTAACAAAAAAGAGTTCATCTGCCGATATCCTCCAGATCACAGAATATAATAACAAAATGTTTAAAAGTGTTGTTAAAAATATTTATTCGCGTATAGCTTGTGAAGTTATTACTTAAATATTTGCTACCGAGACTGCAAACGTTGAATTGAGGAATGCAAACTATACTTGATGTGAGATATCCTATATATGTAAAATGATTAAATGCAGGAGTTCAAAACAATCGAATTCAGAGATCAACAATTTTAATAAAAAGGTTGGGTCGTTTATCTTTCTTCTGTTTTCTAAAGTTATTAAGGCCCCGTAATAAGCGTCCAGAGACGGTTTTGAAAGGGAGATATGTAAATACGACTGTTAGAGGGGGCGAGCTAATATTAAAAACAGGACTTGTTTGAAATAGAGCAAAAATCTCTCGACAAATGCTTTAGTTGCATTTAAAGATACACTGTGAATTTTTTCATGCATATACAACATATTAAATAACGGAACAAAACATAATTATTTTGAGTTTTTTTGCGATTTTTTTCTATCGAGGGGATTTCATAAGATCAACGTTTAGGCATTACAAATATTTTCATCAAAAATAAGTTTTCTTTTATTATAAATCGGTTAATTATTCAATAAAAATGACGAATATCGTTCAAACACGATTATCTCTCGACAGTATTCTGTAAACCAGCCTTTTTAACATGTTTGTTTCTGTATAAAAGTGCTTTTTGGTCAACTTGATAATGTTGTTTGCTGAATACTGGAGGTTATAGTAGAGAAATTGAACCCACGACGCCTGGGTGGGAATCTGACGCATTTGTGCTTGTGATTTTTATGCTAAGCACAAAGGATAACAAATTATTTATAAGTAATGAAACACATACATTGAAAAATATTTAGAGAAAAAAAAATGGGTGGGGGTTGGGGGGTTCAAACCATATATGGTGGGGTCGGTTGGGTTTAGAAAATGGACTTGAATGGAGAAGAATTGAATTAGATGCATCTAATAATATTTTGAGAGATACATCACAATATTCGAAGATACTGAAGGGTATCGAAATTATTTACCAAATTCGATTGAGGAAGAGGAAGGTAGATCTGGTCACCAAACATGGCCAAAGCCATTTCAAGCAACGTTTCAATTCCGAATGGCAGTCTTACACCAAGGGTGATACTAAAAGCATTTTCCACTCTGGAAATAAATATATTATCTGGAAATAATAATCCCTAATCCTTCTTCTGATTGTATTTATTTTTTATGTCCTATTTCGAAAATAACGTTATATTAGGGGCCGTTCAAGTATTACGTAAGCAGATTTATTACAATTATTTACCCCCTCTTCCCCTTGTCACCAAAAGTAAGCAAAGCTCTTACCCCCCCCCCTCCCATGCTTACGTAAAAATTGGTGCCTATATGCATTTTTCTGTTAATGTATTCTGTTTTTGAAGCGAGTACCTAAACGTATTAATTATTTGTGGGAATCCCCGAATATGTATTCGGTTTTCAAACATAGACAATGTGTGGGTTGCCAATGTGTAAAAAAAAACTGCTGCTGAGCAGTGCTGACGTAATCACTATCTCGATCCCCCCACCCTCCCATGTCATCAAAAATAAGCAAAGCAAAGACCCCCCTGCCCCCCTATAGTGCTTACATAATACTTGAACGGCCCCTTATTCGCATTTAAATTTTTAAATATATAAGTCTGCAAAAATTTCCAAATAAATATTTATATTATATTTCTGCAAATGTTGATGACGACAAAGATTCAACTATTCTTTTCTTTTAGCAGGTTTCGGGAATATCTGGTGTAATTGTAAGAAAATGAGAAATTCAACATTATGCAAAGTATTTTATTATATACATATTTTTATATCACATCAATTTTATTTTAATTTTTTTTTCTCAGTGACATTATTGTTCAGAGAATTCTCTGAAAGTTTTACCTCTTTGGCTTTGTATTTTTTATCTCCCAGCAGCAATTTTTTCAGTTCAAAGAATGGAGCCTCAAACAGAATAGAGAAAGCGAAAGCAACGATGAAACATAGCGATACATAACCCAGCCCGTTCACAACCTAGAAACAAATAAATTTTAAACTGTTGTAATATTTTAAACTGTGTTTAATTGGTTGTATAAAGATTCGTAGAAATGTTAATATTATAGCAATTGAGTATGGTAACTGCTTCTAGTCTAGAATTGACCGTAGGGGTGCGGCAAGCGGTGGGCTGCATTCTCTCTATTGATCGGTGAAAAAAAAATAGAAATTAATATCCAGTTTGTTCAGATCTTGGCCGCGGATGCACGAGTACAATGTGTAAAAAATCACCGTAACGGTTGTGAAGTGATTATTGTTGATGGACAAAGGAGAACATTCCTGTGTCCAAGCTGCCCAAAAGAGATTTTTTACTCTTCTTGAAAAGGTTAAAGATGAGGAGGTTTGGATCTGAATGCTAGATTATCGACTTCTTCATAAAACACTGGCAGCAGTTCCAGAGGAAAGACATCCAGTAGGCCTCCCTAGGCAAAGTTGGAAAGCAATGGACGGGGGCGGCTAAAGCAGCCCGGGACAGGAACCCAAATAGGACAAGATGTAATAATTAAATTTTTTTTTATTATAAACACATTGAAGCTCACCATAGTAGGCAATCCACACTCCCAAGCTTTGTCGGTGTAGCTGACGATGACTTTTATGACCATGGGGTTGATGAGGTATACACAGTAGGAGGCTTTCCCAAGAGGAATCCAGAAGCTGTGAGACAGGAAGCTGTTTACGAAACCTGAAAACACATACAGTTATTAGAAAGGATAAACAAACAACCAGTAAGCCTTTTTCTACATAGGTGGGCAGGGGGATAGACATCACAAGTTTGTCTTGGCAGATACTACTTGCTTCATTCACACGAATACATTGTCTAACACATAATATTATTCTGTTATTCTCACTCTCGACATTGCCCAACTCAAATATTTGATTCACACAAATATTCCTTACACTCCTTTCTACGGTCATTCGCTTCACATGCCCAAACCACCTAAGCGTCCATTTCTCAATCTTACTCATTACGCTTACATCAGCCTTGATTTTTTTGCAAATATCCACCTTTTTGACATGGTTTTACAACACAAGAATCTCATTTCTACAGCAACAGTCTACTTTCACCCTAGTTCTATGTCTCACTGCCATAATCTTACATTCGGGCTGGTACTATCTATTGAGGACTGATGTCTTCGCTTCTTTTTATTGCAGCCAATTTTGTTTAGTCTTCTATTAATGGAATTTCCTGCATTTAACCTTATTTTGATACACTCCCAAATGATTGGCGATACTCACCACCGTTCCCGGAGAGGCAGGCCAGCATGAACCACACAGTGCTGATGGCCCAGACGGTTCTACCGAGGCCCATGTAAAGTGCACTGGACAGTAGACTCATGTCCTTGTCTGCAAAGCCAAACATCATGCTCGTCCCCAGGCCCACCCCAACTACCCAGCATAGAGTCAATCCTAGCTGTAATGGAGCCACGTATATTAGTTTTCAACAGTATATTATTTATTTATTTTTGGAATAACTTAACGAGTAAAACCTCAAATTGTAATTTTTAATCATTGAAGATAATATTAGCGACTCTCAAAAGAAAATAAGAAACGAAAAAATCGAAAAAGATTCGATCGCATCAAGGAATTGAACCCAGGGCACTCAGCCTTGCCGGGCGGGTATTTCAATAGGAGGCAGGTTTGTTACGATAATTCTCCTTCTTAACTTGTATTTAATTGAACGCGCGCATTCTACAATCGTGCACGGGTTTTGCAACGCGCTCAATCAGTGCGCTTGGTATTTGCAATTATAAACCCGAGCACGATTGGATGACGCGCGCCTTCAGATATTGATAGATATTCGAGCAATTGAAAGAGAGTAATTGATTGAGCATTGAGAGATTGGACGAGGCCGTCTAACCCTATCAAGAGACCCCTGTCCCCCCAACGACCCCAACCAATCGAGTACAGCAACCGCTATAACGGTCTGTCGGAGGTAAGGGAAGGCGCAGGCGCGCCGCGAGCAAAGCGCGCCAATAATAATAATTAAAATTTTTCACCGCAGGTGCCGGCAGGATACATCGTGTTCCCCCGGTCTAGATGACCCTGGGTAACATGACACACGCCCAAATCACATCTACAGTACAAGGACATCTGGGGGTATACAAATTGTTTACCTTCACGTATAACAAGGACGGCACAGCCAACATCTTCGTACGTCCAATGGAGGACCCCCGGGCCCTCACCAACGGGCTGCGAACGGAGGCTCGCGGCTTCCACACGTTCACGGCCGAGGCTGAAAAGCTGAAGAAGGCCGTCATCAAGGATCTGCCGAGTGCGGACTTGGAGGACATCACAGAGGACCAAAAAGCACAAGGCTTCCCGGTCAAGGTGGTCAGGATGACGACCTCCTCCGACGAAAACCCCATATACCTGGCGCACTTCAACAAGGAAGTGAACATGGGACAGCTGCGGCTGTCAAGTTCCTGTGCCACTGCAGCACGGCACCCAGTGCTACCAGTGCCAGGAATGGAATGCACGGTTCCTGGAATTACTTGCACACGGAAAGGAATGTGCGTGCTTCGACGAGAGATGAGCCCGCCGTATGCTGCAGAGTGAAGCCGAGGCTGCCCTAAGGGAGTAGCATACGTCAGACAGTCCCAACGTCCGGCACAACAGAACCCCGGCAGGCCACCTCCTCAGGCGAGGACGGATGGACGCTCCTGCGCCCACGTAGCCAGAGGCTCCACCCCCATCCAACAGCAGTACGAAACCCAGCCGCCCCCCACAGCCTCGCCCCCAGTCCCGCCCATTGCCCCGCCCACAACACGAGCCCGAGCGTGCGTCTACGTGGACATCATGGCCCTGCCCCAAGGTATCCTGAGGGTGTACTCCCAGTTTTCCCGCTGCACATCAAAGGCTGAGAAGCTCATCATCCTGAAGCAGCTAATTACAACCGCTCTCGAAGTGTAATTCCGAGGTGGTGAGAATCCTCATGTGGAACGCCAATAACAACTGCTTCAAGATTGATGAACTGCTCGCCCTGGCAAACGACACAAACATCGACTTCATCTTCACGTCAGAAACACACTTGAAACCAAACGCGCCGCTGAGAGTGCCAGGCTTCGAGATTCATCGAGACGACCGACAGGAGGGACCGTCATATTCGTTCGTCAATCCATCACATCCACGAGAATCCCCACTCCAAAGTTGAAGCATATTGAAGCCACGAATATTATCAAAGTCACCATGGAGGGTAGAACACATATTATCATCATCGCCATCTACTGCAATAATACAAGAAATCTAGTGAGAGAATTCTCCATCCTGTTCACATATGACATCCCCCGAGACGAGAGATGCAACCTGTCTATTTATACAGATGACGTCAAACTCTACGTTTCCTTGCTCAAAGCAAACATGGGCGCTATATACCTACAGAGGGCGCTCGACTCGCTCGTAGAGTACTACAAAAAATGGCACCTGAAGTTAAATGATACGAGGAAACGACAAAAAATACCTGACTTCAACATCGAAATGGGAGGACACGTAATCGAATGGAAAGATAAAGTCACATATCTGGGCCTGACCATGGACTCGCACCTCAACTGGAAATCTCACCAAGCCAAGGTGCATGGGCGCACGCGACAGGCGATCGGCGCGATGAAGCCGATTTTTAACAGACGAAGCCCGCTACTTCCCAAAACCAAACTCATCATCTACTACTCACTTATTCGCCCGGTACTGTCTTATGCGATTCCCGTATAGAGCAGTATGTCACACACGGACCACACGAAACTACAGACGCTTCAAAATCTCTGCATTAAAATCACATACAACACAAGACTCGAAACAAACTTGAAGAGACTGCACGACCGGAACAGTTGCTCATGCCTAAACCTAGGTGTCCCTGCTCTCCTTTGTCTCCCAAGCTGATGCTGATGCTGTGCCACAAATGATGTTTGGCAGACAAAGCACACCAACGAACTATATTCAAAACTCAAGGGAGACCAGCAGGAGTGGAGAGGTTTCCTAGAGGCGACCAAGTCTTTAAGACTTGCACCACCAATGATGCAACATCAACAAATGTGTTAAACTTACCTTCTTGATAGGCAGTTTACCATTGAAATATTGAAGGAAACAACCCCCGGCAATCCCAATAATGTAAGGACCAATTCTTGTCCAGGTCGGGGAATATATCAAATCAAAGCTTGTCCACATATTATCAACGCTGCAATTGAAAACACAAAAAATGATAATTAATAATAAAAAAAATATTTTTAAAATTGTTAATGGTATTATAGACAGCCCTGATTTATTAAGCCTAATCATCTTCAACATACCAACTAAAACTACTTGGTCAATATTTCTAAAAATATCAGGACTGAGTCATTTAGATACTCACTTGTACCTTGATTACATGCAGTTGGTAATAATTTCGCAGAAATTGTAGATGTGTTCAACTGCACGGAATATAGTTACAAGAAGGCTATAGTAACATACCTCAATAATATTAATATCTAAGCTAAGCATAATACTATTTTTATAATAAGAAAATACACATATTTAGGAAATGAGATTAAAAGAATTTGGCATTCTCAGACTATAAAAATATTACCATTTGTTATTTTGGCTACTGGCATTATTTATTAGGCGTATTAGAACTGTCAAAGAATTTATATATAAAAATGCAAAAATCAGTCATTTTAAATACAAGTAGGACTACGAAATATTTTTTAAATATTTATATTGAGGGATCAGTAGGATTTATAGGTCCAATTAGAAGTTCTACCGAGCCGAACCCTCTGATATGAAAATATTCGGAGTCTGTGAATTATTTTCCCATTTGATATCTGGTGATTCGACGTGTTGTTCTTGTATTATTTTGTATTTATTATACTTATATAATGCACTTGCATAATGTGGATTATGAATTGCTATGTTAAATATGTATCACGTAAAGCCCATCAGGGCGTTTAAATTAAAAAAAAAAACAAATAAAGGAACAATAATCCATACATAATATATTTTATTCATATATACTTACAAAGGAATAATTCCAGCTGCATAAACAGTGTATCCAGTGTAAACGTTGGCAACTACGAGAATCGACGCGAAAGTAAACATTGCCAGTTTCAAATATCTGAAAGGAAAAGCGCACATTTTTACACACATCTCAACTCGACCGTTTGCATCTGTAAAATTGTTTATTATTTGCAAGCAATATTTAGTAATTACGGGGTGACGTATGTAGTGTAGAGGTGTGTGTATGGGTGTATTAGTGTGAGGGTGTGTGGGTGTGTGTGTTTATTTGTGCATATGTATGCACATTGAACGGTTTATTACATCATTGACATGATGCTACTATTAAATATGGCCTAGAAAATCCTAGAAAAGTGTTTAGACAAATATTATCGATTGTTTTATGTTATGTTAGAGTTTAGACAAATTTATTATACGCATTTTTTTTCAATATTATAATAGGTATTATGCACGAAAAACTCTGATAAAAGAATTGTCATTGCGATAGTTACATTTCTTTGGACAAATTGGATAAGTCCTCTTTTGCAATTCAAAAATAAATGTTACATAAAATATGATATGGTGGACGATATCAAGTAGGTGGGTACTTAAGTATCTAAGTAGAGTAGAGTGTTGTAGTACAAATATAATTATTTCATAAGATACTTTGCTTTTCATTTATAAAATAAGAGAAAATTAGAATCATTCTGTTCACAGTACTGTTATTTGTAGATATATATGATTGATTGCTAGCTAATCAAAAAGTTTCCAAAACTAGTCCTTGTAACTTATTTGTTTGAATACCAGATGTCACTGCTCTGTAAAAATTTGACAATTTAGTCAACCTGTTGATTATTAGGAAACCGAATATGGTCCCAAACATCATATACCTTTATGAATGCAGGTAGCCAATAGTGTACCAGAAGAATATTTATACTCGATTCAACCGAAAAAATCCTAAAAAAATGACAAAGTGCATGATTACAAATTAGCGGAATTTTCCGTTGATCGTTAATGGTCGGAATTCCGATTTTCTACCGATTTATAACATATTTCCCTTGAACACGTTTAAGTTTCTAAGTTCTTAAAAAAACATATGTTATTTTTCAAGACAATATATGAAGATTAGTAGGGCCGAAACGTTTATTACATAAAATTCCTTCGATAGAAAAAAATTGCAAAGTATGCTCAAAAAATTATTATTTACACGTTCGTTTCTGTTATATTATTACAAGTTATATGTATGAAAAAATTCACATTGCTTCTTTATATGCTATTCAAGGTCTCTGTAAAGATATTTTTGCTCTATTGTTAATAAGTCGTGTTTAATTAAATATTTTCACAACTGTCGCTTACGCCTATTGCTTTTAAATCATATTAATTATAGCGCGCTCCCTTCCACTTGAATATTTATCTATCTCCCTTTGAAAAACTTCATTCGCCAACTCGAGGGCTTCGTGGGCAGACGTGTCGTTCAACGTTCTACGATCTACAGACGTGCGATTACGTGCAAATATTTGAATCTATAAAGATAATTCTACGCCTGTAAAGTTTATCAGTTCATAAATATTGTTTTTTCAAAGATGGGAAATACACGAAAGACATCTCGTATTTCAAAGAAAACATTATATCTCCAAAAGATTTAACGCATGATGCAAGCTAATAGGCGAAAAAAAAATTATAAACGATAATTTATTATAAAAACAAGTAATTAATATTGTTATTTATGTATTATGTAGAAAAAATTAAATTTATTATTTTATATTTTCAGAACACGTACTTTGGAAAAAAAAACTAATTCCAATGCATTAGAAAATAGGGGGTAAGTTTTTATTTATTTACTTTTTCTTGTTGAGGAATACAAATATGATCTGATTTCTTTTTTAATTAACTTTCTACCTACAAAAACACACACGTCACTTCACATCTGCTCTAATGATGGACACTGCAACGATGTCCGAAATGTTGGCTGAAGGGCAACAGAATAAATAACGATAATATGTTATAATAATAATGAGCCATCTATTTCAAATAATAAAACAGCTATTGAAAGTTCTGAAACTGTGGGGAATTTAATTTAATTTAGTGATGTTATTTTTTGATGTCGGAAGGAGGCTATGAAGAAAATAATTTCCCTGAGAGCCTATGTCATCTTTTAGAATGCCGTGTAGAGGGTCTTTTTGAGGAGGAGGGAGTGAACCTGTCCTGAATGTCAACTGTACAATTTCTACCTAGAATTAACTTTGTTGTACATTTTTTGATTAACCGTACCTAGGTTTTCTATTTTCAATGTTTCAGATGTGAAATCTATACTATGCAACAGAATGTTTTGTCTGAGTCTTTTAAAGATGTTAAAGCACGGACGTAATAATAAAATCATTTGAGCCCTTTACTGTTATTTAAAAGGTCACTTCTTGAAGTGCAGTAATAATCAATGTTTTTATTTGTTTCTAGCTTCCACGAACCATCTGAAAAGGCATTACCTAAGGATTATACTCGTAAGGAGAATATATAAAATGTAGAAAGGTAAAACGGATTTAAAATTTTCGATGAAATTATTGTGTTGTGAAATATTTGTTTTGTTATTTATTACATTATTTTTCTTTACAGTTTATCAATCAATATATAAGCGACTTGGCATGGTAAGTTGCGATAACAACTGATTAACAGATTTCATTTCATTATTGACACCACGTCTGATGGATTGATTGTTCAAGTTTACGAAGTTCAACTTTAAAGTAAATTGATAGTTTTTAGGTTATTCTGACGTTTCAGTTTGTTTTAAAAAGTGCTTCATACTTGGTATAAATCTACATCCACAACGTATAAATCTTATTTATTATATCGACCAACTTATTCATATTGGTTGTTGATTAGTTCTTGTATTATCTTATTGTTTTGGTGAAATTAAAGATTTTTAATCATATGTAACCATGAATTCAAAATAGGCAGAATTAATTGTCGGAATTAATCGTCGTATTGTCGCACAATCATGCTTTGCAATTTTTCTTCAGTGTTTTTTGTTTTTTAACTTTTTTTAATTTGTTGTCATTTCGGGTTTTTTCTTCTCAGATTAACAAGTTTCATCTTCAGGAAATAAACGTTAAAAGTTCATTTTCTTAATCAGATGAACCTTGCCCTCAAACATTTCGACATTTTTCTGCTTCAAGGACATTTTTATTTTTAAAATAGTTTTTTGGGCTAAATAATGAATTGCTCAGTGCAATTATACTGTCTATGGTTGCACCTTTTTTTAAATGGTCTTGAGTTTTTCTACCTTGTCTATCATAACGATCCGTATGTCAAGTACGGCTGGTATATCTGTGGTTAAGTGCTGTACAATTTTTTTGGATAAAAACCCGAAGATATCTATCTTGAGAGTGGTTTATTTATGTATGTATAAATCATTCAAGTATTATTATTATAAAATATTAAGAAACCTATAGTAAATTTAAAATAGATCGTAAACCTTCAAACAATCGCAGTGAAGACTTCTATGAGTACATATTTAAAATACTGAAGGGTTAAAACTCACTTGGTGGCTATTGTTAGCAGCACTGTACCCACTAAGAAGGTTTGCATATCGCTGCTAAGGTACCAACTCCAGGACATGCACAAATCCGCCTTGGGGAAGAGGTTGTTGATAAAAAGCAGGTTCTTCCACCAGCTGCTCTGGCAGGTTATGTCGTTCCTCTCTTCCGACCACAAAACTGTTTGCCGATGCCTCATGGCTGATGTAGTGTAAGCAAAACCGAGGGCAAACAGATATGCCGGAAGTAATCTGAAACAATCGGTGATTCAATGCAATACTGCATTTGTAATTTGTATACCTTTCTTGAAAGGATTGGGTTTGTGCACGGATAATACAATCTATTCCTTTTATAGAATAACTTAATGAGTTAAACCTCAAATTATAATATTTAATTATTGAAGACATTGAAGGAAAAACACTACGTAATATGTTTTACATAAAAAGACTGCTGACCTTGCTACTCTGTGTAAAGTTGATCGACAAACTGAGCTCATCTTTTTGCTCAATGACTCCGTGACTCCTGCTTTTGCCTTTTTTATCTCTGATCCCAAGAAACTATATCCTAAAAGGAAGCCACTGAAAACATCAGAACATGAATTTTAACGTTTTGGGTGGATAGAAGGCAGAATATTAATTTGTTTATTATTTTTGTACATGATCAGATTTTTTTGCACCTCACAAGCGTTGTACTTGTTATGGTAACCGGATAAAACAGAACATGATAAAAAATTGTTAGGTTATGTCAGATTTGTTTTTAACTGATATTTTCTTAAATTTTCATTTTTTTCACTGTTCTATTCTGTCATGGCACCAATTGCTTAGTTTTTATTTTTTCGATTTTTGATGTGTTCATTTATTTAAAAAAAATAGTTCTTACATTAGGAGATATGTTTTTTTATGCGTTTTTATTGTATAAAAATATATCGGGGAATAAGGAATAGTAAGGAGACGAATTAAAGCTGTTGGAACTTTAAACCACAAGATTTCGTCACTTTGTCCAACATCCAAATTGAAAACGTGTTTTCTGCGTAATTTTAAACATTCGGAACATATTATACTTTAAAATAATAATTTCTAACACTATAAATGAATTTAGTAATCTTACAATTGAGCTAAAATTTAAAGCGCTCTTTGTCCCTGTTTACGTTTTGGTCTGTTGGATAAAAACGAACTAGAGCGACGAAATGTTGATGGTAATTTAGTATTTTCAGTGTGGGCCAAACCTTATACTGATGAATGTGTCCACAGTGAAAGAGGAATTAGTAAATACTTGCAGGGCCAGATGGTCTGATATATAGTAGACAAATGTTCGATTGAAGATTGAGTCACCCATATACAATATTCCATGGTTTATCACTATCCAGATTGTGGTGACACATCTGCAATTGAAGAGTTAAAAAAATATGCATTGATATAAAGCACATTTATTTATATTATCTAGCTGTTCCCCGCCACGCGTTTCTGCCTGTACAGGTAGAGAAACAATAGCGCGTTTTGATTTTACGTCCAACAGATGGCGCTTTTAAAAAAAGCATGTTTTCACATGTCACAGTTGACATCTATATTAATATACAAAAACACAAAATACAAAATTTCAAAGCAATCGGTGAAGAACTTTCGGAGATGTAAGATTTTGAATAAACGAACATTTACATTTTTATTTACATCAAGATAGATTGTAAACGCCCTGATAGATATTTTAGAATATGTACAAAACATAAGAAACAAAAAAAAATTAAACAAAAATTAAGGTTTAAAAGTGTAGATGGCATAAAAAATAATATTTGTTAATAAGTGAATACAAGTAATTTACAATAAGGAGTACCTAGTAACAACAGCTCCTGCGCGATGATCCTAAATAATAATATAATGCTACATACAAACATCATTCAGGTATGTCTGATATAATGGTAAACTAATTTTAAGTATGTTGATATTTGAGGTCAATTTGTTTCCGTACTAAGAGTGTCTAAATAGAAAATGTTTGCCGTAAAAATGTACCCCCGCTTCCAGGAGGGAACCCCTAACTATGCGAATGCTATAGCTACGCCCTTGGCTGTGCATCACTGTGGTATGTTATAGAAAAGTAATCCGTTTCGTTCAGGCACAAAGCATGATTAATAAGAATAAGCAAATAATTACTAACCTTATGCCAAAAATTGGCAACATCGAATCTTCGCCAGGAGATGTGCTGAAAATATTCCTGGCGTTCATATCAACGCTAAAACAACGTATGAACTTCGCTGAAAAACTAATTTTCTGTGTTTTTTTCGGAGCCACGAAAAAATCATCTATAAAATAAAACAAAACTTTTTTTTTCAAAATTTAATGTAAATATCAACCAAATAAAGGGTGTAGAAAACAGACAGTTCAATTTTAAAGGGCAGATACATCCCGTATGGTGAGGGTAGGCACCTGGAAGGAGACTCACTGTGCACTGTGTTGAGGGTCGTGCTGTTTTCAGTCGCTTGTGTTAGAAGTAGAATATAAGTATAATATAGTATAAGTATATAGAAGTTCAAAGTAAAAATACCAAAATGATGAAACTATCTTTTTAATTAATTATAAATTTTAATATTCATAATTACAAACACTAAATATTCTTAATCTTGATGCTCACCACTTTTCTAGACACAAGCGCCAGCTTCTATAGAAGATGAACATTAAAAAATCAAAAACAGTGAAAACTAATTGTATGAATTATTTTAGTTAACATTATTGATTATACTCTGTAATACTATTATACTGTAAATTGATTAATTATAATAAATATGTAATACATTTCTAAAAAAAAAAAATAATAGAAATGTTTCCATTTTGGTAGCTTACCACAGTTGTTATTTTTGCAATCGTTTTCTTTTACAATGGAATCTTTTCTGCTTTCTTCGACCATGGGTTTATAAATGGTCACATCGTATATTGTCCCCACGACGCACAGTGCCAATGTAGTTGCAACGCTTACTCTAAAATCAAAGGGCATTATTTAGAGACATCCACAACGAAACGGAATTTATAAAGATAATAATAATTAAAACGGAAGCTGAAGAGGAAGCGGAAATTATTCGTGAGTAAGAAATTTAACGAGAACGGGTAGAAGTGGAGTTTTTTTTAACACCTTTAGCTTATTAGTTTTTATAACCCCTCAACATTAATCCTTTAGCTTTTTAGTTTTTTAACCTCTACAGCTCTAACCCTTTAATTTTTTAGTTTATTAACCCCTTTAGCTAATTTAGTTTTTTAACCTCTTAAGCTTAGCTTAGCTCTATAATTCCCCAGTGTACTTCTCTCAGGAGAACTGCCGGAAAACAGATTCCACCGAAAATATTTTCGAATTACATTTGATTCAAGATAAGTTCGCTGTTTTTGAACGGATTTCTAAATAGAAGAGTATTCTCGAAAGTAGATGAAAGACTCTTTCATATTTTAGTATTACACAGCGCACATGCCAAGCCACTGTTGCTAACGATATCTTTCTAAAAAGAGACTCTATCATATTTTAGTATTACACAGCGCACATGCCAAGCCACTGTTGCTAACGATATCTTTCTAAAAAGAGACTCTATCATATTTTAGTATTACACAGCGCACATGCCAAACCACTGTTGCTAACGATATCTTTCTAAAAAGAGACTCTATCATATTTTAGTATTACACAGCGCACATGCCAAACCACTGTTGCTAACGATATCTTTCTAAAAAGAGACTCTATCATATTTTAGTATTACACAGCGCACATGCCAAACCACTGTTGCTAACGATATCTTTCTAAAAAGAGACTCTATCATATTTTAGTATTACACAGCGCACATGCCAAGCCACTGTTGCTAACGATATCTTTCTAAAAAGAGACTCTATCATATTTTAGTATTACACAGCGCACATGCCAAGCCACTGTTGCTAACGATATCTTTCTAAAAAGAGACTCTATCATATTTTAGTATTACACAGCGCACATGCCAAACCACTGTTGCTAACGATATCTTTCTAAAAAGAGACTCTATCATATTTTAGTATTACACAGCGCACATGCCAAACCACTGTTGCTAACGATATCTTTCTAAAAAGAGACTCTATCATATTTTAGTATTACACAGCGCACATGCCAAGCCACTGTTGCTAACGATATCTTTCTAAAAAGAGACTCTATCATATTTTAGTATTACACAGCGCACATGCCAAGCCACTGTTGCTAACGATATCTTTCTAAAAAGAGACTCTATCATATTTTAGTATTACACAGCGCACATGCCAAGCCACTGTTGCTAACGATATCTTTCTAAAAAGAGACTCTATCATATTTTAGTATTACACAGCGCACATGCCAAACCACTGTTGCTAACGATATCTTTCTAAAAAGAGACTCTATCATATTTTAGTATTACACAGCGCACATGCCAAACCACTGTTGCTAACGATATCTTTCTAAAAAGAGACTCTATCATATTTTAGTATTACACAGCGCACATGCCAAACCACTGTTGCTAACGATATCTTTCTAAAAAGAGACTCTATCATATTTTAGTATTACACAGCGCACATGCCAAGCCACTGTTGCTAACGATATCTTTCTAAAAAGAGACTCTATCATATTTTAGTATTACACAGCGCACATGCCAAACCACTGTTGCTAACGATAGCTTTCTAAAAGGTTCCGTTTTTAAATTTGCAGAAGCAGAAGCAGAGGTCCGTTACATCTTTAGTTATTTTCCACATGTTTTATTGACAGATTGTAATATTATTTTTGAAATTAATTTAATAAAAAACAGTTTTTGTTTTGCTTTTAACTGAGAAATACAAAGATAAATAATAAGCATGTTCGAACGATAACGCTGCCGGGTCATCTTAGAAGTGGAAGGAAGCCCTTAAACTTGGTTCATATAGATTATGTTAAAAACTCACATGAAAATCTTAAAAAGTCGGGTTTGTGTCCAGGCATAATCTTCTTCAGTTTTTTTGACCCCTTCCATGGTGAGACTCGTCTCGTAGATTTGTTGGTAGGCCAGGATCCCAGACTCAAAGTATTCTTCGAGGAATCCATAGATCTCAGTCTCCGTGCATGACGAGGGCAGACAGAGACCCAGAGTTATTCTAACCTTAAAATACACGCAAAAAGTTTAGTTACACCAATTCCTACAACATACCATCTAAACTCACATTCAAACATATTATTCTGTTAGTATTGCCGTCATTTAACACAACAAAAACATTTCTAGTAACTCCGTCAATGCGCACTCACAACGATCCACTAATAAACACAATTATGTCAAACAGGTAAGTTATTCTAACCTTTAAAAAACATCCTCAAAGTTTACTGGCACCAATTCCCACAATCTGATAATTGCATTCACATTCATGTATTGTGTCATAGATATTTTCTTTTATGTTATTCTAAACCCTTTGCTTCTTCTACCATTAACACTCGCGTTATACATATATACTCCAGGCACATATTTTTTTCCGTTTGTGGTATATTTATATATATCATTATCTAGTAAAACGGTACAATTTAGAAAAACAAGTAAGTTATTACAAAAATAGTCAGCTGGCGCTCAGCTTGCGATTGGTATTTTACCCGTGGCTTTCCAAGAGTTAAAATATAACTGGTTGGTCCCAAAAAAGTCACGGGAAAAATGTTTTCCTAATTTTAAATTTTACTCCACGTATTGGTTAACAAGATACATTTGTTCCACTTTTAAAAAAAGTAAGCCATATAAAATTAATATAGGTATGTACTATATTATTCAACTTCCTTGGTAGATACCATAGGAATACAAATTAATAGAAGATCAAATCAGGTAAAAGGGAACAAACCGACTTGCGCGGAGCGGGGAAGTGACACAATGGACAGCGCTGAAACTTACTTAGCAAACTTTACTTTTCTGCGCATGGTCTGGTTATTTCAATGTACGCTCTACGGTTGTCGATGTACGATTGATGTCATAGTTTATTCAAAGCATTTGTAGCGATCGTAGATTCATCTAGATTGTCTCGCTAAAGGCAAACAATACGAGCTACCTGTCTATGGGCTACCGACGTCTGGAACTACCTACGACAATAATATTTTAGTTTGGCGAAGTAAATTACGCGCACTCGCCAGAAGGGTCTAGACAAGGGTCTAGGCATAATTCCAGCCGGGTAGAAACTACTAGAAGAATCTAGTTCCAGCAAGTGACCGTAGTTTATCTGCGATCTCGCGTAGCTACTGATGCCATCGGCCGGTCTATATAAATAGGCCCGACCCAGCGACAAGTCAGTCAGTCAGCCATCAGTCAGCCAACAATTAACAAGTCTCAAAGAGTGACAACCCGCGTGTAGGACAATATTCCCGGCTCTACACGGTTCAACTATCGACTCCATCGGGATATCATTACAGCGCCCTGGCCCCCGCCATCGTTCCTGGCCAGCGCTACACCGGATCACAGCGCCCTGGTTCCAGCACAACTGACCAGCGCTCTATCCGCGCACCTAGACCACGTGGCATCCTCCATGGTCTATGCACCTCCCGTACAATCGCCTTCCAGGTCCACCGCACCTTCGGCTTTCCTGTCAGCACTGAAGAAACCGGAAGACCCACGGAAGGCTCACTGACCCGCGCTTGGCCAGCATCACCGCCTGCATCCGGAGTCTTCAACATCGGTCCTGTAGTCACATATCACATACGGCAACCTGACTCAATAAAACACTGTGACCTTCACGACCTGTTTCATTTCGTGCCTCCTCTCCAGATCCTCGAACCCTAATTATGCCAAAATATGGTCACTTGGTTTGCCTCCAGCTCGTAGAAATGATACCCAGATATTAGGGCAAGTCTATTCATTTGAATGTCTATGGTAGACACCTATTTTAGCTTATCTGATTTTGAAAAGGTTCTTTTTTTAGTAATAAATTCCTCAAACATCTAAGCAATCTACCGTTTCCAAGTTTGAAAAGATCGCGGTCAGAGGGAGGGACTCACGAAGAAAATGATTGAATACCTCATGATCCCAATGTACAAACGCCTGGACAGTGGAGTTGTGCGTAAAGTAAGCGCCGAAGTAGTGGACCGGGAAGGGCGGGAGACTCTGCGGGGTCTCCACGGTGAAGGGGCCGCTGGTCCTGCTGACCGGGACTCGCTTGCTGGAGGCGGAGGCCAGGCACTGCTGGCGGGACCCCAGCCAGTAGGTGTTGCCCCAGTAGAGGCCGGTGCCCGGGACTCCTGACGCGTCGAACACTAGAATATTTATTTATTTATTTATTTATTCATTTTTGGGAAATCAACAGTTACATTTTTACAGATTGTACATAAGTAAAATAGCCAAAATAAAACCAATTACGGATTTCCTCCTTGTGACTTTACGTAAGACAGCATTAGAAGAAATAATTAAATTTATGAGAAATGTAAAGTTATAATTATATAAAATAAAAGAATTGTATAAAATAATAGAACAAAATAATACAACAAAAATAAAGGGGAAAAAAAAAAAAAACTAAAATTTATATAAAATAAAAGATTATCGATACATTGGTAACCATAAGAATACAAACAATATTGTGCATATAAATCATATCATAACCATAACCATAAGAAGACAATGTTGTGCATATAAATCATACCATAACAGGATTATAAATATATAAATACTAGAAACATAAACATCAGAAACATCAATTCAAGAAACATCAGTGAAATACTCTTTTAAGGTCATTTTATATTTAGTAAATTCGCAATTGAAGATGTCGATATTGAATAATATGTTATTGTGATTATTACATATTCTGTTCAGGCAAGAATTTTGTCTACAGTTCGTTTTGCTTTGATTGATTTTAAACAGGATAGAAGACCGTGTTAAACGTGCAGGCACATTAAATTTAATATTATTTAGCAACTCTGGGCATTGAATATTATTATTAATTAATTTATATAGGAATAGAGCATCTGCATGATGCCTTCGTACACTTAATGAATCAATTTTAAAGTACGAAGCTGCCTCTGCATAATTATTAAATCTTACAAATGACCTGTAACAGAGATATTTTAGGAATTTGTTTTGAATTGCTTCGATTTTGTTTATGTGGATTTTATAGAATGGAGACCAAACAATTGATGCAAACTCCAGATGACTTCGTACGTAGGCAAAGTAGAGTTGCTTAATGATATTGATGTTATTAAAAAGTTTTGTGTTTCTAATGATGAAACCTAACATTTTAGCAGCCTTATTTGTGATTTGTTGTATATGAAGGTTATATTGAAGTTTATTATCAAGAGTTATTCCAAGATCACGAATATTTGAGACTGTTGCAATGTTGATGTTATTTAAAGAATAATTAAATAATGTTTTATTTTTATTTCTGGAAAAGACAATGTGATGACATTTTGAAACATTTAGAAATAATTGATTTTGTTGGCAATAGGTAGCTACATTGTTTAAATCATGTTGTAAATTAATACAATCGTTTAGACTTTTTATTGGCTTGTATAGCTTAGCATCATCAGCAAATAATTCTATTTCAGAGTTTTTTACAACATTGACCAAATCATTAATATATAAAATGAAAAATAATGGTCCGAGATGTGAACCCTGTTGGATCCCTGAGGAAATTTGATTGAAGTCTGATACAAAGCCCTTTATTGCTACTGCCTGTGATCTGTTAAGTATATAAGATGTAACCCAACGAAATAAATTACCACGTATACCTAATGCCCAAAGTTTTCTTAGTAGTAATTTTTGATTAATTTTATCAAATGCTTTGGCAAAGTCTGTATAAATGATATCTACTTGAGTGCGATTGTCCATGTGACCAACAATGAATTCGGTAAGAAGAACGAGATTACTTTCCACATTTCTGCCTTTTGTAAAACCATGTTGTTTTGTTGTTATGATGTGATTGAGTTGTGGACTTAGGTATTGGTAAACAATTTTTTCCATTAACTTACTGAATATTGTTAGTTTTGAAATCGGACGATAATTTTTAACATTATTTTTTTCGCCATTTTTGTGGATTGGTGTTACATATGCTCTTTTCCATATTTCAGGTACCGTGCCTTCGTTCATTGATTTATTATATATAATGCAGAGAGGTTTAGCGAGTGTTTCAGCACAATTAACTATAAAGTATGACGGAATATCATCACACCCCGCGCTTCTGTTCGTGTCAAGAGCTTTTATTTCTTTTAAGACTATTTCTCGTGTGAATTTAACCGTGGTGATATTTATGTTATTTGTGTTTTCTGGTATGTCAAATGTTGGTAGGTTATTATCTTTTATGTAAACTGATTGGAAATATTCCATAAAAATATTACATACATCTTGGCCATTTTCAGCTTTTTTGTCATCTAGATGCATCGTCCTTGGAAGGGACGATTGTGTTTTTTTCATATTATTGAAATGATTCCAGAAGAGTTTAGGATTACCATTCATGTTACTTTCAGCAGTATGTATATAATTAATGTAGAGTTCTTGTGCAATTCGTTTTTGTCTAGATCTTAAGAGTGAAAACGTTTGGTAGTCACGTGGATTTTGAAATTTTTTGAAATATTTATGATATTTATTTTTTTCTTTAATTATTTTTATGAGAGATGATGTATACCATGGCGGATAATTATAATTTTTTGCTGGTTTAGTTGGTATGTAATTTATTTTAATATTGTTCAATATGTTGTAGAAGACGTTAGTTGCGGATTGAGTATTCAGATGGTTCAGATTATGATCCCAATCAATTTCGTTTAGTTTTGTGTTTATCATTGAATAATCTGCTTTTCTAAATTGTAATACTTGCTTTGTGTTAGTTTTCAGGTTTTTATTTTTATTTTTAATAGGAATTGAAATTAGCAGTGTTTTATGATAAACATCTTCTGGTACTAATGAAATGTTATTGTGAGTAATTTTCAGTTGTATGTTACTTAGAGCTAAATCAAGAATGCGATTATTTATATTATTACTCTGAGAGTTATATTGTTGCAGATTATTAAATGATAAAAATTCTATAAAGTTAAAATGGGCGGGATTTAATGAATTGATGGGTTCAGTGTACATATAATCACAGTTGTCATTTATTGGTAACCAAAGTAAGTGAGGTAGGTTGTAGTCTCCCACTATAATGAAACTGTCATTATTGTTATCCGTCATAATCTGTGATACTTTGTTTATGTGAGAAGTAATATTTATAAGATGTTTATTGTCAGGTGGGATGTACGAAGTACATATGTGAATTTTTTTACCAGGAAGTGATATAGTTACCCATATGTCTTCCGCTTCAGAATCCCATTCTAGTTTTTGATCAGAAATTAATTTACTTTTTTTTTGTATTTCTTTGGCATTCACTATGTAACAATTTCTAGACATTTTTTGTTTTTAATGAGTTTTTATTATTCACAATGTACATTTGTTACGTATAATTTTTTTATAAAATTAGCGACCGGTTTCGACACGTCCGTGTCATTAACTAGCTATTTTAAAACTAAATTTTTAAGTGCAGAAATATGAGGTTTTATTTAGTTTGGTGCTTTGGAGGGAGGGGATTTTAGGGAGGGGGAGGGGGTTGAGAGGGAAACGGAGGGAGGAGTCAAAATAACGGGGAACATTGTCAATAGAGGTGATTTGCAAGGTGCTATTATTTTATTTACTATATTAATGCTTGAATTAATTTTTTTGTTGATTTCTAATGTTTCTAATGCGCACAAATTAAAATATTTATTAATGTTAGAATGTTTAAACTTAGTTTTAAGAATTAGGGAACACGAACTATGCTTAAAAAATAATAATTTCTCCGAGTTCGCTAATCATTTGATAGAGACAGGCCATAGCTTCAACCGGGATAAAACTAAGTTTAAACATTCTAACATTAATAAATATTTTAATTTGTGCGCATTAGAAACATTAGAAATCAACAAAAAAATTAATTCAAGCATTAATATAGTAAATAAAATAATAGCACCTTGCAAATCACCTCTATTGACAATGTTCCCCGTTATTTTGACTCCTCCCTCCGTTTCCCTCTCAACCCCCTCCCCCTCCCTAAAATCCCCTCCCTCCAAAGCACCAAACTCAATAAAACCCCATATTTCTGCACTTAAAAATTTAGTTTTAAAATAGCTAGTTAATGACACGGACGTGTCGAAACCGGTCGCTAATTTTATAAAAAAATTATACGTAACAAATGTACATTGTGAATAATAAAAACTCATTAAAAACAAAAAATAATTTACTTTTGACTGCAATTAAAACTCCACCACCGCGATTTTGATTGAGGTTATGATAATCTCTATCTCGTCTGTAAATATGGTACCGTGGATCGAAAAGTTCCTCATTAAAGATTGAATTGTTAAGCCATGTTTCACTGAGACATATAATGTCATAGTTGTTTAAGGGGGAAGTATCATAAATAGCGCTAAACATCACTTTGTATTTACCTAGTTAAAGGAATACCACAAATAATTTATCTAAAATTTCTATAGGGGTAGTTACAAAAATGTCTTATGTTACCAGTGAATTAAATTTTTTTATCGTAAACTTTTTTATTCTATATGAAATACACATTGCAACTTTACGTAAAACTTCAAAAATGCCTTCGCTGGAAGGAAAGTAGCTCCTTTCAGAGAGATTTTTTTTTTAAATCCATCGGTAATCTCAAAGTAAATATGATACAGGTCATTTTAAATAAATAAAAAACACTTAAACATATATGGATTTTTGTTGTGATTCAATTAAACTTCCCGAATATTTCAATTATTTTCCGTCATACAAAATCCTTTGGATGAAATCATTGTAAAGGGCTTGACCAAACACCGCCAGTCACTGCCAGTCGGGAGGTGAATTCGGAAGTGAGAGCACGCTTGTTTTGTTTCTTCTCCAGTCCGCAGCCAACTTTCAAATTTGTAATAGGAATCCAGAGGAGATTGGTGCTATAGCCAAGGGGTAAGTGGAAATTAAATATTATTTATTATCTAATATTTAATTTGAAACTTGTTTTGCGGTCTCAATTTTTTTTTACCTTTTTCAGGTACCAATACGAAATGGGAAATAATAAAGGGGCTCGCGCGTACAGCGCCTTAAGAAAGAGACCGCTCCACTGGAGGAAAAGAAGAATAAGGTTTGTCAAAATACATCATTCCGATGGACACGTTTTCTACATTTTTTTACCGACTTCGATAGAAGTCGGTACAACGGAGTCGGGTGGTGGCTTGAACTCAGATCTAATTTCAAAATGCATTATTTCGGCATCAATCATGAATTTCTCCAGTTCTCTACCGATTTAGTTCAAAATCGGGATTAGGGAGTTTGGATGTGCACTGAACTCGGATCTAATGTCAAAAAACATTATGTTGGCATCCATTTTGAATTTCTCGAGTTTTCTACTGATTTGGTTCAAAATCGGGATTAGGGAGTTTGGATGTGCACTGAACTCGGATCTAATGTCAAAAAACATAATGTTGGCATCCATTTTGAATTTCTCGAGTTTTCTACTGATTTGGTTCAAAATCGGGATTAGGGAGTTTGGATGTGAACTGAACTCGGATCTAATGTCAAAAAACATTATGTTGGCATCCATTTTGAATTTCTCGAGTTTTCTACTGATTTAGTTCAAAATCGGGATTAGGGAGTTTGGATGTGCACTGAACTCGGATCTAATGTCAAAAAACATAATGTTGGCATCCATTTTGAATTTCTCGAGTTTTCTACTGATTTGGTTCAAAATCGGGATTAGGGAGTTTGGATGTGCACTGAACTCGGATCTAATGTCAAAAAACATAATGTTGGCATCCATTTTGAATTTCTCGAGTTTTCTACTGATTTGGTTCAAAATCGGGATTAGGGAGTTTGGATATGCACTGAACTCGGATCTAATGTCAAAAAACATAATGTTGGCATCCATTTTGAATTTCTCGAGTTTTCTACTGATTTGGTTCAAAATCGGGATTAAGGAGTTTGGATGTGCACTGAACTCGGATCTTATGTCATAACTTCAGCATCCAGCTTGAATTTCTTGAGTTTTCTGCCGATTTGGTGCAAAATCTGGATTACGGAGTTTGGAGATGGACTTTGCGAGACTAGTGTGAAGGTGCTTTCAATGATTCTAGCGATTCCTTTCAAACTATCGTTAAGATTGGGAACAATGTTGAGATGTTTCTTCCTTTCACCCTTTGAATTTAATTTTTTTTGTAATACCTAAGTGACCTTAGGCCACTGGCATTAAAATATCCCTAGAACTCTTTCTCCCTTCGGTAGCTACGAAGGCCACTCATGGTTCTCAAGTAATATATATACATTTATATAAAGACAAATGTACTTAGTTAATTAATACGCCGGTTACGACCTTCAACGTAACTCCCTCGTATTTAGTTGTAATTAAATCCCACCAAACGTTGTGTGATTTTTTGCTTTATGGTATCGGGTTTTTAATTACTTTGTTTGGTAACCCCTAGTTCTCTTTAGGACAGGGATGAAGTCAGAATTGTTAATTTCAAAGTTAACGAATCGAAATTGGATCAAAATACCTAAAACCCCCGCTTTCTCCATACTGTCTACCTTCTCTAATCTGATCTCCTTAGAAGCTCACCTAAGCCGCCCTCCCGACATGTCATAAAACCTTAATACACAAAACGAAAGTCAAACATAATTTGTTAGTACATTACAATCATAATTTGTCCTCCGGGACCTCTGGATCGCCGACCTCTCCTACTAGATGGGATAACATGGGACTAATTTCAAGCGTGTTAGTACGATTCGGTTATTGCATATATGACGAACTCGGAATATTACTTTGCTAGCAAAAATCTGGCTCCTTCCTCCTGCAAGACGTGAAAATGATCCGTATCGATCTGGGTTTGGCATGATCACTCGACCCAATCTCCTAGTTGGTGCCTAAGTCACCGTGTCCTAGTTGACCATTCCTGTGGTCGTCACATACTACGTCCAAATCTCAACAGAGTCTCACGCTCCCAGATTCCAACTCCTCCGAGAATTACGTCTACTTAGTACGAACCGGTTTCGTTCTATATGCAAAAATATACTTGCGGTCTTTGTGGAGAGCAGTTTCCTAGGCTGCTTCCCATCCTCTGAGAGGGCGTGTATGCAGCCGTAGTGTATCATCCCGATAGTTACCAGACCACATACACCCCCCCTGCAGACAGTACATATCAAGAAATATATATAAATTTACTTTGTTTTGTTTTTATAATCTGCAATGTACTATTTATACAGTACATTCCAGACCAAGCATCGCCGAGAAGGAGTTGTGAATTCCAACCAGTTCGCTTGATACATAAATACTAATATAAATGCTAATAATTACGATACACATAATATATTACGGTTTTGTTTGTTTGATGATTTTATTTATAGAGATCACCAACTCAGATATGACCTTTAGCCATGTCCCCAGTCTCCCCCTTCTCCTGGCTGCCACCCTGCTTATTCAAATTTTCCCACAGGCACCACCTGATCTTGGGATCCTCCCGTTAAGTGAATTTAGCTATGTTCGTAGACTTCCAATCGCAACTCAAAATTTACTTCGATTATCCCTCAGGCACTGTCTGATTTTGGGATACTCCCGTTAAATGAATTTAGCTATGTTCGTAGACCCTCGATTGCTACTCAAAATTACTTCAATTATTTTCAGACACTAGCTGATTTTTGGCTCCACCCGTTAAATGAATATAACTATGTTCGTAGACTTCCAACCGCAACTCAAAATTTACTTCGATTATCCCTCAGGCACTGTCTGATTTTGGGATACTCCCGTTAAATGAATTTAGCTATGTTCGTAGACTTCGAAGCAAGACTTTAGTACCTAAGTAGCCATTCATCCAACCGCCGTATCTTTTTTTTCGAAACCAACTCCGCATTCCAGACTCAGCTGTTTCTAATGTCTCAGTTAATCTTCAAGGCCGTCTGTCCCTACAGACCCTAATAAATCAACCTGTTTTTCAGCACAACTCGAGTCAATGCCCTATCCATTTTAAAGCCGGTTTGAAATGAATATTTTTTTCTTTCTCCTTTGTATTATCGTGTTACAAAAGTCGGTCCGGTCGACCCACTTATTTGAATTGTCCCCACGATAAATAGGTACTTTACCTACAATGAACTATAATGACAAATTCCGGTTACGACCCTAGTCCATAGAATAATTGGTAATTGTTTTGTCATGGAATAAATGATATTTATTTTATCAGCTTATGCATTCATTCGTACATACACATACATATGTTATTTGATAATACGTACATAATTACGGTCCCAACTGGCGTCTTCAAAATAACTGCCCGATTAGCAGCCTCCATCTTTGTCCTGCAAATATATTATATTCGTGCAATTTACTTACCTGAGCCCCTCTCCTCTAATCCACCGGGATAGCGACGGCAAACAACCTGTCTTTATGCATTCATCCACCTATCAATAATTCCCCTGAATTTATTTCTTTAATCTCAGCTATTTTTGGGTTCTTACTATTTCATTATAACGAGGTATGGTTATTATTTATCGAACGTTAATCGAGTAAGCGATTTAAATTTTTCCCTTTTCATACCAGCATTAAATGTATTATTATTATTTTTATCATTTTTCTAGTTTAAATTCGTAAATCGTCATGAACACCGAATCTGAATAATTCCCCGAGGTTCTAAATTCTCTGGTTCCGATATTAATATTATTCTATCTTTAATTATTATTATTATCATTTTTTTCTAGTTTAAATTCCTTACAACGAAGGATCACGTTAATCTCGGATTATAACCGTTTTCCTCCTTCCAACACTTTGTATTAACAACTCGGTTTATAACGCGACACCGTAGTGTCGTTTTCTAATCTTTTTTTTTTCCACTGAATTTAACTAATTAAATTTTTCAACCTCAATTTATTATCACGCCAAATACTGTGTTTAACTAATTCTTTGAAGTTCTAGAATTCTCTAAGGTCCGATATTATTTTTTTTTCAAACACTGAATCTAACTGTATGTTTTTTTTGACTAGAGAATTTTTCTAAGTCCACAAATAATTACCAAGCAGCGCGACGTGTTTGAACGGTTCCCGGCGATTTTCAACTCTCTCAAAATTCACGAAAAGACCTCCCGTTTTTTCTAAAATCAGCCCTTTTATAGTCCCGTTTCCTCATTAATCACGTCAAATACATGCTATTCTAACCTTTATCGACTCGTATGTTCTTTTCTATTTAGTCCATAGTCGCATCATGCTAATTAGGCCATTCTGATCATTTCAAGAAAGTTAACACCCTAGCATTCGTCTCATGTGACAGAAAGATCAGACGCGGACCGGGAAGCGGTCCCGTATTCCCATACGACGTTTTCTATATTACGCTCTAGTGCGAGCTGTCTTTTTGTAATGTGAATTCCGGCCTTTTATTTTTAAATGCTACCGTGTCCGCACAATTTATTTAATGGCCGTCGTTTATGGTGTGATACGCTTTGTCCTTAACGCTTTCACGAACTTAGTTTTGATCTTCTTCCCTATGCCTTCGACAATTTAAACGGTGTACACGTCCGTTTCCCCCTCTCAGTGTGTTAAATCTCCCGCGTACGATCGTCTCCTACTTCTAACATTTAGTTCTCTTCCCTTACAAACGGTCTAATATAGCTATTCTATTTTTTTTTTCGATTATTTCTATTTAAGGCTCCCATCGATACTTGCTTTTAGTTTAGACGTCCCAGTTTACATCGTCGTTTATGTTTTTGTCCCCCGTCCTAGATCGCATCGGTTTGATATCCTGTCTATTCTTTCGGTCAGTTTTTTTTTCAAGAATTATTACTGGATTTTCGCGACCCCTCCCTGTAATTTTGGGCGTCGCCTCGGTTGGTACCTCTATACGCCCATCTCCTGTCTTTTTCTCCTACTTCATCTCGCATCGATCAGAGGCCTTAATCACCTGTCACAACAAACCCGAACGTACTCTCTCATAATTTCCCCACTAATTGTTTATACATTAATTTTAATGTATTTTCGTCTCCATAAGACGCGGGTTAATTTTATCACCTCGTTGGATCGTTATTAGCGTCCTAATGGCCCAAAACCATGTCCGTATTTTTTTTCAAAATCAGCGCTTTCAAGTGTCTGACATCGCCAACCTTTTTTCCCTTGGTATCCCTTTCGCAACTAACTTCGCGCCATCATTCTCCTGTAACCTCAACGCTGTTTCTTTGCGGCTCCACGTCATGCTTACGATAGGAGTTCAATGTTTGCTTTTTTTTTCACTTTTCTTACGTAATTTGCCTGTTTTTCCCTTATTTCTGTTGTTTTCTTTTAAGTGACGCGTGTAACTGCCCTCTCCCCCAATGATTTCCACTTCCGGTATGTCTTAACGTAGGATTCTACCAATTTCTCTCAGTCCCCAGTTCGTTTCGCGTTATGTCTCTTACCTTTCTTGCAACACGTCCCCCTCGTTCGTCGATAGTTTACGATCCCGTTTCGCCACACCCTTGCATTCCAAACCCATGACGTCATCGCACTACCCTCTACCAAGGTTCCCGTTTTTTTCCTGTAATTAATCGAGGTAGCCCCTCCCGGTTCAAAGTCCATTCCTTTGTCTGCTTCGGTAAACCACTCCCACTTGCCGCCCCGCATCCTCTGGATCCTCTTGATTGGTGGGAGATTAAATCGAGGCCTACGATTGGTCCATCTCTCTACCTCACAGAGACATCTGCCTTCGACCCTGTAAAGCTTCATCCACCCATCCATTTGATTGTAATTACTTATTTTTCGACTCTGCCGCTAGAGGTCTCCGCCTGTATTATCTCAGTAAAAGTGCATCATATCACACCCTCCTCTTGTCGCAGTTTGCCGTGTATACCACTTTTCTTTCGCTTTCCTCTCACCATTTTTCCTCTCTCTTAAAATTTTTTTTTTTTTCTATTATTTTTTTCTTTCTCCTCTCCCCTTTTTTTTTTCGTGGTAGACACTGAAACTGGGACAACATCTAGAGAAAGCTAAAACTCCCCCTCCTCATCCCCTTTCCTGTCCTCATCTACGCCCTCTCACCTCTCTTCCCCTGTTCCCCCTCCTCATCCCCTTTTCCTGTCCTCACCTACGCCCTCTTCCCCTGTTCCCCCTCCTCATTCCTCTGGACTGATCGCAATCTCTGAATTTGAACCTTAATGTCTTTTTTTTTTTCTTTCGCGTTGATTCTAACGTTATTTTTATTTGTTGGCCCATGCAACCTTGTTCATGACCTCATGAATGAAAGGGGACACCCTCCTCCCATTGCAAATCAAAATTTTTTTTTTTTTCTGAGAACACGCCCCTCGACTCGCGTGTTGTGGTGATCTCCAACCTGGTTGAACCGAGATCTCCCTTACAAATGGTTCAAATCAAAAGATTGATATTCAATCTCGCGGTTCCTATCTGACCATTTGGATGACGGGTGGCGTTGGTGTACAACCTATTGATGGTATATAAGTGTATCCCCACACACATTTACTTTGAATTTAAATTTGTCATGGATGTTTAGTTCGTACAAACCGCGCCCTCCCGTCACACAATCGGTGTACATGGTTGAGTCTAGCTTTGTTGTTTTTTTTTTTTTTTTTTTCATTTTCTTAACCTAATCGTTCATTCACTCAATCATGCCCCGCCCTCTTTTTGTTAAATTCTCCTAAATCCTAGTTGCAGCAGCTTTTCTTAACCCTACGTTTGCAATCCATAAACTAAAAAAGACTTTCTAAACACTGCATTGGTAACACATTTTTTTTTCTAAACCTAGTCGGATAACCATCCACCTCTAAATTTTACTTGAGCATCCCCTCCCCCCTGGATCTGCCTATATTGTAACATTTTTTTTTTTCTAATTCCTATAATCTCTATTCCTAATGAAACGCATTAACTTCTTAACAGTACCCCTACAAACTCCCTACATCTAGATAACGCTAAAACTCTCTTAACTAAAGATTTATTTATCTCTTTATTTTTTTTTCTCCCGACGTTAAAATCTTTTTTCTTACTGAACTTAATTTGTCGCATCCTTACCTAGCATGCTTGGGGCCTCAACAGAAAATTTTCAAAAGATTTTTTTTTTTTCTTGAACGATGGGTGTTCCCCCTTTTTTTTCCGTTTATTCGTGCATCTCGGTGATTATCACCCCCGGACTACGCGCCTCTTTCTCTATGTAATATCTTGCCAGATGGATTGCATTGTAATCTCCTCTTATCTCTCGGGTTATCGGATCCGCCAATGTGTATGTGTTACTATACCTCACCGCGGCTATCACATACGGCCCTTCATATAACAATGCGAATTTCTTTATTTGCCTCTTCAGTAGACTTGATTGTGTAATCTTCTTGAGTTTTACCAAGGTGCCTATCTCGTAAGTCACTAATCGTTTGTTTAGATTATAATAATGTTGCCGTCTCTCCGCATTTTTCACTAAGTTCTTCCGGACTGCTTCTCGTACCTCTTCCTTTGTTCGCGCCGGCCGATTGCATCCCTTCGTATATTTGTCTAAACTATATTTTGGAACCTTCCCAAAGGCCACCTCGTTCGGAGAAAAACCCGTAGAGCAATGTACAGTATTGTTATATGTCTGTTCAATATCATTTATAAAGTGCCCCCACGTCGTGTGACTCTCGTGGCAGTATATACGAAAAATGCGACCTAGCTCTTTGTTCACCCGCTCTGTGATGTTGGGCCCCGGGTTGCGCACTGAAGTATGTAATATCCGGATTCCCATGTTCTCTAAAGTCCGATCCCATTGTCTTGAGCAAAATACCGACCCGTTATCAGTTAAAATGGCGGCGATCTTTATTTCCTTATGGAATTTCTCTACACAGTTTAAAACGGTTCTAGTGGTAGTTTTTCTTAAACGGTATAATCTAATTAGCCTACTGAACGTATCTTGTATTACCAATATGAACCGTACCCCTCCTTGACTTCTCGGTAGTGGCCCATATAAGCCCGCCATGATTAATTCCCCCACCTCTCGAGTAATGATAGACCTGCCCGGCCCTACAGTTGGTCGAATTTCGCGCTTCGCCATTTGACATAGGTGACAAACCCGCACATTTTGTTTTATTTGTTTGTGCATACCGGGCCAAAAGTACCTGTCTTTGATCGCCGATCCCGTTTTAAATACACCTCCGTGTCCAATTTCCAAATGCACCATTCTAATTAATTCTTCGGTTAATCCTTGAGGTATGGCTAGAAGTGTTCTATCTCCTCTCGCCGCATAATACAGAGTCCGTCCTATTTTCTTATAATTTTTCAGGTATCTACTGACACTCCGTGTTGGCGGCCCGAATTGTTTTCCTTTTATGAGTCCCAACACCTCACCCAAAAAATCATCTTTATGTTGTAATTCTGCAATATTCTCGAGGTGGCGCCGTATCTGTCGCTTTCCCTTCACCGCGAAGCTCGCTACCTCCGGATAAACAGCCTTTTCTTCTTGTACGTTCACTGCTTCATGCGAATACCGAGACAAAATATCAGGTCCGATATTTTCTTTCCCCCTCACGTACTCTACTTTGTAGTCAAATTGATTTAAATAAAGGATCCACCTCGTTATCCTGCCGCTGTACATTTTCCAGTTTTTTAAAAAGGTCAGCGCTTGATGGTCGGTCCGAATTATTAGCCGCACCCCCCGTAGGTATGTTTCGAATTTATGTAGTGCATAGATTATTGCCCACAGCTCCTGCTCTGAAGTAGTCCATTTTAACTCGGGGCCTCGTAACGCTCGACTTATAAAACCGATGACGTGATGATTTCCATCGGGGTCCAATTGATAGAGTTCCCCTCCAATTGCGAACCCAGAGCTATCCGTCTGTAAATAATACGTGCTGCTCGGGTCGTGGTGGTGCAAAATTACTGAAGCTAGAAAAGACGCCTTCACGTTTTCAAACGCCCTTTGTTCTATATCCGTCCACCTCCAAGTTCGATTTTTCTGTAGTAGGTCGCACAAAACGCTTGTAGTTTCTCCGTATCTACTTGCAAACCTCCGGTAGTAATTACAGAGACCCAAAAATGCTCTAACCTGTTTCACTTTCTTTGGCGCGGGAAAATTTTTTATGGCAGCTATCTTTCCAGGGTCCATTTGAATTCCGTATGGCGAAATAATATGTCCTAACATGTGCACTTCAGTAAATAAAAATTGACACTTTTCCAACTTACACGTCATATTAGCCGCTTCTAGACGCTCCAACACCGCACCCACGTGTTCGAAATGCGCGTCTCGGTCCCCGCATGTATATATTACTAAATCGTCTAGGTAATTTGCGCAAAAGTCCCGCATTTGATGGCCTAATATTTTATCCATAGCTCTCGAAAAGCTCCCTACCGATGTCTTCAGACCTTGTGGTAGTACCTTATATACGAATGATTTCCCGTTGTACACAAATCCGGTGTATTTTCGGCTATCTTGACTTAACGGTATTTGAAAGTACGCTGAATTAAGATCCAATGTTGTTATGTATTTCACACCGTGAAATCGTTGTAATATTTCGGAGGTTAACGGCGGTTTCTCTACCTCTCCCACCATTCTACTGTTCAATTCTCTGGCATCCAAGAGAATCCGGACGGCTCCATCCTTTTTCATCGTGAACGTCAAAGGACTTGCAAATTGCGTCGCCTCACGGTTAATGATACCTAGCTCCTCTAATTCGGCTATTTTTTTGTCGACTTTGTCCCTATATGCGAAAGGCACAGGGTACGATCGCTTTACAAACGGTGATTCATCTATCATCTTTATATCATGTGTGTATAATGTCGTCAACCCCGGCCGGTCGATAAACACTTTTTTTATGTTTGTTTAATACTTGTGTCAAACCCTCTTTCCCTTGCGTGTCTAAACTAAGCTCGGCTACAAATGTAGTTATTTTTTCTTCAAGACTTGAAAGGTTATTCTGGCCCAAATCACTTTCGGTCGTGTTTACATTTTTTGTTGCGCAATTTAACGGTTTTCCGCCGGCCTCTTCGTTCGACTTTACCCGCGTTATTGTGGAGTTTGACAGCCCTATTGTTCTCTCAATCCCTCCAGATGTGACTTTAAAATGTCTATTTTCCCCACACTTAAACTCCGCCGCATATTCGTCTAGCCAATTTATTCCTAGAATGACTGTTCTGATTAATTTCGGTATGATTAGACACGGCGTGTTTATTTGAAGGTCCCCAAATTGTAAAGGCACCAGCACTAACCTAGAAATCCGTTGACTCTTGTGGCCCACAGCACCCTTTATTTGAATCGCTGCTACCGGCATAACCGGGTATTGTTCTGTATCTGACAAGTGGTGGTCGTAAAACTCCTGCGATATACATGTAACCTGGCTGCCCGTATCTATCAAGCATCGCACCTCCGTGTCCCCTACATATGCCCTGGCTTCCGGTAGCTGTGGCAAAGTGCTACCCCTTCCTGTTTCATCGTAAGCCTCGTCTTCGAAAATGTTATGAAAATTCTTTACGTCGCTGTCTCCCTCCCACGCCTCAAATTCCGACTTGCCCCATTCTGTGCTAGTTTGCTGCAATAAATCTACGCACGCCCCTACATACGTATTCGAATTACTTCTTAACCCTTCATTCTTACATCTCCTCCCACTCCCTTCTGCCTGTATTGGTTTAGTTATTCCTTGTTGATTTCTTCCAAGTCCTTTAGTGATGTCCCATCCTGAATTCAGCATTATTTTTAGCGCAATATTGTGTGTCTGCGTGGTCGTCCCTCCTCCGTCTGGTTGAGCCGAATTCCTCAGGACCTCGGAGACGACTCGTTGTAGTTTCCCGGACGCTTCACAACGCAAACCTCCTTCCCGCTAGCTTCCGGAGTCGGCTCCTTCCTCGTAGGCGGCGACGTATCTGTGCACTTGCTGCAACCGGCGCCCTCACTAACACTTTCAATAGCATGAATACGTCGCTTCATTGCATTATAGCGCTCTCGGTATTTATCGATTTTTTTGTTCTCGTCGTATTCTCTTTTACGCGGCTGACGTTCTTCAGGATCACACACCATATTATCTAATCGTCGTAGTAACTCGGCCGCCGCAATTTCGTCACCCATTTCACCCGAAAACCATAGAGATTGCGTCTCCTTTGGGAAATGCCGCATTATCTCATTCACTATCCCCTCGGACGTATCCGTGATCTTAAGTGCCTTCGCGAGCTCCCAATATGTAGCAAAATGCGCGAGCATTGACGTTCCCTTTTTTGCGTCATAGCTCCCTTCTGCAAGGCGTCGTCGCACTGCGTTTTTCTTGATGTCTCTCAATAATTCACGAGAAAATCCAGCTCGAATTCCTCAAGTGTCTGCCATCGCTTAGAATATAATTTGAGCCAACTTTTAGCTTCCCCTTTGAAATTTTCTTTTACGACATTCAACGCATCCGTACGTTTGACCTTTCTTATGTAATCTTTCAACTCCTCTAGGAAGGCAATCGGGTTTTGAGTTCCCCCCGAAAATGACGGTCTCTCCTGCTGCGGTAGCATTTCCACTACCTGTAGAACGTTCTTCGGCGCACTATCCTCTGCCGCTACCGCTACCGTTGCCGACCTTCCCAACTGTTCCTCTAGTTCTTGCACCTTACTAACGAGCGGTCCCAATGCTGCCTGGATTATTGTTGTCACATCTTCGATGTTCACCGTCGAAGCCCCAGCTGCAGTATTTTCTCCGATCGCTGACACCAAAGCTTCGGCTGTTCCCCTTCGTTTTCCGGCCATTTTAGAATTTTTGAGTTGCCGGTTTATGTAGATATACACTTCTGCCTTATTATACGACAACCTAATTTTCCTTATTATAATTTTACTTAGTTATTTTATGTATGTTGCCTTTCTAACACTATATATTTTTTCTCTTATTTATTTATTTATATATATTTTTTCCAAGTAGTCTGAAAATTACTTTCTATTAACCCTACGTTTCATGCCTAATTTTACCTCATCCGAGTGGGTTTTTTTTCGTTTGTTAAGATTTATTTAGTTTTTTTTTTTTTGAATTTTCTCCCTTTTCTCATTTTCTTCTACTGTCTCTTTCTCCCTCTCTTCACCCTCTTCCGGATGGTCTCTCTTCCTTGTTTTTGATAGTTCCTCCATTCTTCCGCGCTCCGCAACGTCGCCTGTCCGCATATTGTGGGTTTTAAAGCGCCCCGAACGCTTTGACCTTTTAAAAATCTCCCTTAACCTTTCGGGGTCGGGCACGTCCCCCCGAACCGTTTCACTTTCTATAACCTCACTTCCCGTTATGAATTCTTGGTCCATTTTTTTTTCTTTCCAAATGGCTACTTAACAATCTCAAAATTTCGTATATAGGACATATATTTGTATGTATATATACGTACATACATATTTATCCCCTCTCGTACTATGTTGATCTCGAGCGACGGTACGCCAGGTATATGTTGATCCGTTTGCATTTGTTGATCCACTCCGGATATGTTGATCCATTACCCGAGCTGGCATACATATGTAAATCCCTACAGATCAACTTGTGTCATCGAGATTTATCTGTAAGCCACGCCCATTTTTCGGTCGCATATACATTTTACACGATTTATTTTGTTGATCTATATATTTCTGACCAACTTGACGGCTTGCATGCATTGTAACTTGTATTTCGCGCGCGTTGTGGTACTTTTTAGATTCTGTTAGAACATCCATATTCTATGAAAATGACTTTGTACTTAAAGAGGATAGACTGCCTCACGCATATTTATATTGAAATGGAACATTCGCAAACGTCAAATCCATGCTTAAAAAATCTTTTGAACTTGATTAAACAAAAATATAACTTTAATGCTTCATTTACTACGTTTCGTGACTAAGCAGGGGTGCCCGGGTTCATGGGGTGAGGTTCATTGAGTCATTTTAAAAGAGAAATTTTGAACATTGATTGAATCAAATTTTATTTTAATGTATCATTTACCATCTCTCCCGACGTAAGTTTCTTGTAATGATTAAGTTGAAACAAAGCGTAATATCCATAATTTGTGCCTATTAAAATTGCGGCGATTAGATTGGTGAGAATTTAATTTTTCAAATTTTAAATTAAAATTGCTGAAAAATTTATTCCAATTTGTTTTTTATTAAACATGGCTAAAGTCATTTCAAGCACCGATTCCAACCAACGATGTTTTAGTATATGTTCGTCAACCAACAGGAGCCATAATGTCTGTACATCAGAGCCCTCGAGAATTATTACAATTATGTATACCGCCGCCCCGGGAACCATTTATTAGATAACCAATACAATTTAGCGAGATAGTTGTTTATTTTTTGTATTTTTTTACATCGTCTCCACACAGGAGGCCCTTAGGAAAATCTTAACTCTCAAGGCCTATGTCATCTTTGTGAATGCTGTGTTGGGGTATTTTGAAAGAAAGGAAGGACAGTGAGTTCTGGGAAGGAAATAGGTATGATGGGTGGGTAGTAATCTGGGGGTCAGTGTGTTCGAGTGATAAACATAAAAATCCAACTCTCCTACTGCGGCGATGCGTTGAAAGAGGATTAATCGATCCGGCCCACCACGCATTTGGTAGGCAAGCGCATCCGCCGCCAAGAACCGAACAAACCTCACCCTATAAACCCGGGCACTCCTGCTAAGTCACCAAACATATCAAACTACTTGAGGTGGCTCTCGACTAGCAATCCGAAGGTCGCGGGTTCAAATAAATTTTATTAAAATTAATTTGCACTATTTTACAATTAGTGTTTGGTGACCATATCTGAATAGCCAGGTTCTCTCCCACCTTCCTCCTCCTCATCTCCTTCGAGGTCTCCTTTGAGGATGCCATAGTCTCACTGGCTCCAGACGGGAGCGGTTAGGACTGTATGACTCTGGTGCGGTATTCACACAAGTTTTTATTTGTAAAAAATGAAACAAATATTATAATCAGATATCATATTTCCTACAAAAAGCCACAGCTGCTAACTTCGAGAAGTTGAATAAAGTATTTTTAGCACACAAATGGCAGAAGTAGAACTAACACGTGCAGTTTATAGTAATACCAACTAAAAGATAAGATAAAACACTTCAATATATTTTATTTAAATTTTGATAATTCCTTCATGCTTCATGCTTTAGTGTTTAATAAAAAAATACAAATCATATCACACTACATCTTAACTTAAAGGTGGATATGTTTTTATACACAAAAAAGGTTTATTTGTATATTCTCTGTATGAAAACTATTTTCGTTTCAAAATAATACTGTATTGAAAATGTGATCAGACCAAAACTTCGTTGTTAAAACAATGCAGCTGCGGACTGCCGGGTTTAGAGTATTATTATTAATATTATTACTCTAAGCTGCCGGGATGTGACAACACCCTGATTATAATGCATTTAACCCATATAATAATTATAATTTTATTTGTTTTGTCTTTGATAATCAACGGCTATGGAATTCTGCGTCTTGCCACCGCGATACTATTGATTACTAAACACGACGAAATATTTCAAAACGACTTATTAACGATTCCAGAATGTACTTTATTCATAATTGTTTTAAGAATTTATCTGTTTCTTTAGACAATTTATTTTTAAAAGTGCTTATAAAATACGTTTTATTACTTATCCACTGGAGCCATTTCTGCCATATTTTGCCAATATTGTGCAATTTCTTAGTTTTACCTCTAGGTACACAATAGAGTGGGTACTTATGGAATCTAAAAATACGGGATTATTGATTAAATCTAGGTGGATTCGTTAGCTTTAAACCGCATTTAGTAGTTTATATGGTTTCTATGTTAATGTTTTTGGGGGATGATTATACCGGTACAATTGACCCCGTATTACAATTAAACTCCAGTTTCTGTGAGTACAGCTCCCAAGTTTTATAAGCTCAAGTGCATGTCCGTCCGTAACACTTAGTCAATGTACTTATTTGATCGTTGTCCTCTCTTTCCTAATGTGAAGGTGCTATTATAATTTTAATCAATATATATACATGTTATTTGGGGGAAAGTTTTATCTCAATCATAAAAAAAAAACTTTTTCTCTTTATTTTTTTATTGACATTAAAGCAAACTATCATATTAACATTAATTTGTTTTGTTATTTTATTACATTAAATAGTTACGGTTCGTGATAAAACTGATTTACTTGAGGCCAGATAGTGTATTACGTTAAACATAATTGAAATTTTGAAAAGTAATTTTTTCAACTAATTAAAAAATATTATTTTCCTCGTCATTCCGTAAAAGCTGCAATGACCCCGGGGTCGGGATCATTGCAGCTTTTCACTCGATCGGTTTATGAGTATATAGCTTAATTTATATGAGATTAAAAAAATAAGAATTTGGTAGACAACTAGTTTTCTGCCGTTGATTATGAGTATTTTTATCGTAAGCCTAAGTTTTTATCGCAAGACGTAGAAAATGCTTAAAGTCAAATTGGTTCAATTGGCCCCATATAATATTCATTGGGCCACTGTGAAAACAACTTCACATAAAATATAATCGAACAAATTGATTAAATATAATTGCATTTGTAACCACCTTGTAGCTGTTTTTTTAGTTTATGCTTTATAGAAAGATGCCGACTTCCGGTCATATTGTTTTATAATATTAAATATGAGATGATTTTAAAAGAATCATCTTTAGAGCTATTCGAAACATTCGCAAAAATCAAATCCATAAAAAAATCATAACTTAGCAGGGGTACACTGTTGCGTTTGCTCAGCTACTACGTGGCGGGCCGGATCGAAAGAGACTGGTTGAGGGATACCTTTTGGCCATAAAAATCTAAAATGGCGGCAAAAGGAATAATATTATATGGTATATTTTGAACTTCTTACCACCTCTCCTGATTACGCTTCGTGACTTAGTAGGGGTGGCCGGGTTCTTGATTATAATGGGTAATTATTTAAAATGGGTAATCAATGGATGATTGAACGCGGTTGGAGATAACAAAAAACTGTCCAAAGAAGCGAAACTCCACAATGGAGTGCTGGTACCTACCCTAATATATGGAAGTGAGGTATGGAACTGGCAGAAGAAGGCTGAAAGTAGACTGAATACTGTAGAAATGAGATCCCTGAGGCATATGTACGGTAAAATCATGTATGACGAAATCTATTCTACAGGTATTTTATTAGAGCCTGTTAAAAGGAGCTAGCAGCATTGTTCCCCGGTGCACCGTGCACGTGCTTGATACTCGACAGACACGAGCGGAACGCACGTTCAGAATAAAGTTGATGTTGTCTTTATGAGAACGGGTCGTTTTTCCAACTCGTTTTTGCGTAAGTCCGCTCGTGTGTTTGTTTTTTCCTCCATATAATACGGGCCTCTTTCAGATCCGCATCAATAAATTCGTCCCTACAGCCCCTATCTTAACCCGCCTTATAACGCTGCCCAACTGGGTGGCGACATAGTTTCTCTGTATTTAAAGTGTAAAGACAGGGGCGTTCTTGTGATAGGTGTCACATAAAAAAATCATACTTGCCAATTTGAATATAAAGACATACAAAATAATCATTTTGATGATTTATCCGGTCATCTCCGGTAAGATGTAACAATCGTTTATACAGAATATTAATATTTGAAGTTGAGTTGAGTTGTGCGATTATAAAGCCTACGATTTTTTTTTAAATCCTATTAAAAGGTGATAATCGATAAAAGATGGGTGGATTCATTGGTTATAATTTATAATATAGATCATTTTGTAAGTCTCCATATTAAAATTCGGCGGTTTGATTTTTTTATGTGACACCTCTCACTAGAGCGCCCCTGTCTTTACACTCTAAATAAAGAGAAACTATGTCGCCAACCGGTTGGGCAGCGTTATGAGGCGGGTTAAGGTAGGGGCTGTAGGAATGAATTTATTAATGCTGGTCTTAAAGAGGCGCGAATTATATGGAGGAGGAAAAACAGATGCTGATAGCTCGTTCCACATGCGAGCCGACTTACGGTAAAACGAGTCGGAGAAACGACCCGTTCATATATCGATAACATCAACTTTACTGTGAACCTGTGTTCCGCTCGTGTCCGTCGAGTATCAAGCACGTGCACAGTGCACCGAGGATCAATGCTGCTAGCTCCTTTTAACAGGCTCTTATAAAATACCTGTAGAATAGACACAGCATACGCACATTTCGTCATACATGATTTTACCGCACATATGCCTTAGGGATCTCAATTCTACAGTATTCTGTCTACTTTCAGCCTTCTTCTGCCAATTCCATGCCTCATTTCCATATATTAGGGTAGGTACCAGCACTCCTTTGTGGACTGCTAGCTTCGCCTCTTTGGACAGTTTTTAGTTAGCTCCAACCGCGTCCAATCATCCATTAATTACCCATTATAACCAAGAACCCGGCCTCCCCTACTAAGTCACGAAGCGTAATCAGGAGAGATGGTAAAAGATACAGGTTCAAAATTTCCTATATAACATTATTCCTTTTGCCGCCATTTTGGATTTTTATGGTCGAAAGGTATCCCTCAACCAGTTTATTTCGATCCGGCCCGCCACGCAGTAGATGGGAAAACGCATCCGCCGCCAGGACCTAGACAAACCTCACCCTATGAACCCGTGTACCCCTGCTAAGTTATGATTTTTTTATGGATTTGTTTTTGTGAAATTTTCGTTTCGATCTAAATACGCATACATTTCTTATAAACAATTCAAGCAACACACGTCATTTTGATTTGAAACGGTACCATTTCACAGTCATTTCATGCGATATTCGACTCTAGAGACTAATACTTTGAGTTCAATATCACAAAAGATTACGGAATCACATAAAACCTTGTGATGAACACTGAACAGTCCACCGATTGCCCCTTGATTGGTTCATTTAGTAAAACCATATATAGGGACACAGATCAACTTTGTCTAATAACTTCTTACCTGGATCAACATACTACGGGAATAGATCAATATATATGAGATCAACAAAAGTATGCCAATTTGGGTAGATCAACATACTACGGGAATATATCAATATATATGAGATCAACATAAGTATGCCAATTTGGGTAGATCAACATACTACGGGAATAGATCAATATATATGAGATCAACATAAGTATGCCAATTTGGGTAGATCAACATAAATTATGCATCCGATTTCCATACAAATTTTGAAAATTTTATTAACAGTATATCAAATGGTTTTTCTGGCAAACTGGCAACATTGATAATTATTGTACCACTGTTGTCAATTCATTCAGATGTATTCCATAATAGCCAAGTTATATGGTGTTAAAGGTGGATCAACTTAGTCTAACAACTTCTAACTGGATCAACATAATACGGGAAGAGGACAATATATATCCATACACATATATAATTATTTTCACACAGTTATATATATGGGAACCTCTTCCCCGATAAACACGTTATATTTTTATGTAACGATACCTAATCAATCCGAATTTCGACCGTATTCCCAAATAGTCCGTCTCCGTAATTAGGTATTTTAAATTCCGAATGAATGTATCTAATCTTCTTTGATACGACTCGCAATGACTGTTGTTGCCGCGGTGCTAACGAATATCCCGTGATTTACCGTTTGTACACTAACAATTCCTTGTCTAAGTTTTAACGTCTTTCTTTTAATAGGCGTATCCCTATCACGATATTTACGCGATTTCTATTTTGAATTTGCATTATTTTATTTTTCAGTGTTCGTAAGAAGTCCTAACATTCTTTCCTTGTGTATTGCGAAACCCTATTTTTTCTTAAGCAGGTACGCACGCTTATGGTTGTTACGATTTGGCCCTAAACTTAATTTATGGTTTTTTTATACTTTTCGCAGCCCGGCCGCTTTTGTCTAGACTTGTACCGCTGTCAGTGATTTATTTTCTGTTTCGTAATATTTAGAACTCTTTCTTTTCGTTATTTTTTTTTCATTAACAACTCTTTCCCCACTCTAGGTATGCCTATCCATTCTCCTGGTCATGTTGGCCGCAGTTGAGATGCTTCTTCCTTTCACCCTTTGAATTTAATTTTTTTTGTAATACCTAAGTGACCTTAGGCCACTGGCATTAAAATATCCCTAGAACTCTTTCTCCCTTCGGTAGCTACGAAGACCACTCATGGTTCTCAAGTAATATATATACATTTATATAAAGACAAATGTACTTAGTTAATTAATACGCCGGTTACGACCTTCAAAGTAACTCCCTCGTATTTAGTTGTAATTAAATCCCACCAAACGTTGTGTGATTTTTTGCTTTATGGTATCGGGTTTTTAATTACTTTGTTTGGTAACCCCTAGTTCTCTTTAGGACAGGGATGAAGTCAGAATTGTTAATTTCAAAGTTAACGAATCGAAATTGGATCAAAATACCTAAAACCCCCGCTTTCTCCATACTGTCTACCTTCTCTAATCTGATCTCCTTAGAAGCTCACCTAAGCCGCCCTCCCGACATGTCATAAAACCTTAATACACAAAACGAAAGTCAAACATAATTTGTTAGTACATTACAATCATAATTTGTCCTCCGGGACCTCTGGATCGCCGACCTCTCCTACTAGATGGGATAACATGGGACTAATTTCAAGCGTGTTAGTACGATTCGGTTATTGCATATATGACGAACTCGGAATATTACTTTGCTAGCAAAAATCTGGCTCCTTCCTCCTGCAAGACGTGAAAATGATCCGTATCGATCTGGGTTTGGCATGATCACTCGACCCAATCTCCTAGTTGGTGCCTAAGTCACCGTGTCCTAGTTGACCATTCCTGTGGTCGTCACATACTACGTCCAAATCTCAACAGAGTCTCACGCTCCCAGATTCCAACTCCTCCGAGAATTACGTCTACTTAGTACGAACCGGTTTCGTTCTATATGCAAAAATATACTTGCGGTCTTTGTGGAGAGCAGTTTCCTAGGCTGCTTCCCATCCTCTGAGAGGGCGTGTATGCAGCCGTAGTGTATCATCCCGATAGTTACCAGACCACATACACCCCCCCTGCAGACAGTACATATCAAGAAATATATATAAATTTACTTTGTTTTGTTTTTATAATCTGCAATGTACTATTTATACAGTACATTCCAGACCAAGCATCGCCGAGAAGGAGTTGTGAATTCCAACCAGTTCGCTTGATACATAAATACTAATATAAATGCTAATAATTACGATACACATAATATATTACGGTTTTGTTTGTTTGATGATTTTATTTATAGAGATCACCAACTCAGATATGACCTTTAGCCATGTCCCCAGTCTCCCCCTTCTCCTGGCTGCCACCCTGCTTATTCAAATTTTCCCACAGGCACCACCTGATCTTGGGATCCTCCCGTTAAGTGAATTTAGCTATGTTCGTAGACTTCCAATCGCAACTCAAAATTTACTTCGATTATCCCTCAGGCACTGTCTGATTTTGGGATACTCCCGTTAAATGAATTTAGCTATGTTCGTAGACCCTCGATTGCTACTCAAAATTACTTCAATTATTCTCAGACACTAGCTGATTTTTGGCTCCACCCGTTAAATGAATATAACTATGTTCGTAGACTTCCAACCGCAACTCAAAATTTACTTCGATTATCCCTCAGGCACTGTCTGATTTTGGGATACTCCCGTTAAATGAATTTAGCTATGTTCGTAGACTTCGAAGCAAGACTTTAGTACCTAAGTAGCCATTCATCCAACCGCCGTATCTTTTTTTTCGAAACCAACTCCGCATTCCAGACTCAGCTGTTTCTAATGTCTCAGTTAATCTTCAAGGCCGTCTGTCCCTACAGACCCTAATAAATCAACCTGTTTTTCAGCACAACTCGAGTCAATGCCCTATCCATTTTAAAGCCGGTTTGAAATGAATATTTTTTTCTTTCTCCTTTGTATTATCGTGTTACAAAAGTCGGTCCGGTCGACCCACTTATTTGAATTGTCCCCACGATAAATAGGTACTTTACCTACAATGAACTATAATGACAAATTCCGGTTACGACCCTAGTCCATAGAATAATTGGTAATTGTTTTGTCATGGAATAAATGATATTTATTTTATCAGCTTATGCATTCATTCGTACATACACATACATATGTTATTTGATAATACGTACATAATTACGGTCCCAACTGGCGTCTTCAAAATAACTGCCCGATTAGCAGCCTCCATCTTTGTCCTGCAAATATATTATATTCGTGCAATTTACTTACCTGAGCCCCTCTCCTCTAATCCACCGGGATAGCGACGGCAAACAACCTGTCTTTATGCATTCATCCACCTATCAATAATTCCCCTGAATTTATTTCTTTAATCTCAGCTATTTTTGGGTTCTTACTATTTCATTATAACGAGGTATGGTTATTATTTATCGAACGTTAATCGAGTAAGCGATTTAAATTTTTCCCTTTTCATACCAGCATTAAATGTATTATTATTATTTTTATCATTTTTCTAGTTTAAATTCGTAAATCGTCATGAACACCGAATCTGAATAATTCCCCGAGGTTCTAAATTCTCTGGTTCCGATATTAATATTATTCTATCTTTAATTATTATTATTATCATTTTTTTCTAGTTTAAATTCCTTACAACGAAGGATCACGTTAATCTCGGATTATAACCGTTTTCCTCCTTCCAACACTTTGTATTAACAACTCGGTTTATAACGCGACACCGTAGTGTCGTTTTCTAATCTTTTTTTTTTCCACTGAATTTAACTAATTAAATTTTTCAACCTCAATTTATTATCACGCCAAATACTGTGTTTAACTAATTCTTTGAAGTTCTAGAATTCTCTAAGGTCCGATATTATTTTTTTTTCAAACACTGAATCTAACTGTATGTTTTTTTTGACTAGAGAATTTTTCTAAGTCCACAAATAATTACCAAGCAGCGCGACGTGTTTGAACGGTTCCCGGCGATTTTCAACTCTCTCAAAATTCACGAAAAGACCTCCCGTTTTTTCTAAAATCAGCCCTTTTATAGTCCCGTTTCCTCATTAATCACGTCAAATACATGCTATTCTAACCTTTATCGACTCGTATGTTCTTTTCTATTTAGTCCATAGTCGCATCATGCTAATTAGGCCATTCTGATCATTTCAAGAAAGTTAACACCCTAGCATTCGTCTCATGTGACAGAAAGATCAGACGCGGACCGGGAAGCGGTCCCGTATTCCCATACGACGTTTTCTATATTACGCTCTAGTGCGAGCTGTCTTTTTGTAATGTGAATTCCGGCCTTTTATTTTTAAATGCTACCGTGTCCGCACAATTTATTTAATGGCCGTCGTTTATGGTGTGATACGCTTTGTCCTTAACGCTTTCACGAACTTAGTTTTGATCTTCTTCCCTATGCCTTCGACAATTTAAACGGTGTACACGTCCGTTTCCCCCTCTCAGTGTGTTAAATCTCCCGCGTACGATCGTCTCCTACTTCTAACATTTAGTTCTCTTCCCTTGCAAACGGTCTAATATAGCTATTCTATTTTTTTTTTTCGATTATTTCTATTTAAGGCTCCCATCGATACTTGCTTTTAGTTTAGACGTCCCAGTTTACATCGTCGTTTATGTTTTTGTCCCCCGTCCTAGATCGCATCGGTTTGATATCCTGTCTATTCTTTCGGTCAGTTTTTTTTTTCAAGAATTATTACTGGATTTTCGCGACCCCTCCCTGTAATTTTGGGCGTCGCCTCGGTTGGTACCTCTATACGCCCATCTCCTGTCTTTTTCTCCTACTTCATCTCGCATCGATCAGAGGCCTTAATCACCTGTCACAACAAACCCGAACGTACTCTCTCATAATTTCCCCACTAATTGTTTATACATTAATTTTAATGTATTTTCGTCTCCATAAGACGCGGGTTAATTTTATCACCTCGTTGGATCGTTATTAGCGTCCTAATGGCCCAAAACCATGTCCGTATTTTTTTTCAAAATCAGCGCTTTCAAGTGTCTGACATCGCCAACCTTTTTTCCCTTGGTATCCCTTTCGCAACTAACTTCGCGCCATCATTCTCCTGTAACCTCAACGCTGTTTCTTTGCGGCTCCACGTCATGCTTACGATAGGAGTTCAATGTTTGCTTTTTTTTTCACTTTTCTTACGTAATTTGCCTGTTTTTCCCTTATTTCTGTTGTTTTCTTTTAAGTGACGCGTGTAACTGCCCTCTCCCCCAATGATTTCCACTTCCGGTATGTCTTAACGTAGGATTCTACCAATTTCTCTCAGTCCCCAGTTCGTTTCGCGTTATGTCTCTTACCTTTCTTGCAACACGTCCCCCTCGTTCGTCGATGGTTTACGATCCCGTTTCGCCACACCCTTGCATTCCAAACCCATGACGTCATCGCACTACCCTCTACCAAGGTTCCCGTTTTTTTCCTGTAATAAATCGAGGTAGCCCCTCCCGGTTCAAAGTCCATTCCTTTGTCTGCTTCGGTAAACCACTCCCACTTGCCGCCCCGCATCCTCTGGATCCTCTTGATTGGTGGGAGATTAAATCGAGGCCTACGATTGGTCCATCTCTCTACCTCACAGAGACATCTGCCTTCGACCCTGTAAAGCTTCATCCACCCATCCATTTGATTGTAATTACTTATTTTTCGACTCTGCCGCTAGAGGTCTCCGCCTGTATTATCTCAGTAAAAGTGCATCATATCACAATGTCTATCAGAGCCATTGATAAATGCACTCAATTTTGTTGATGGCTAATTCCGGGTAGTAGTATTATAAATAAATTATTAAAAAAAAATAATTTTTTTTTACGAAAAACTCTCTTTTTAACTTTTGAAGGTTATTATTGTTATCCCATTAATGTAGTTTTGGCACTTTTCGAGGATATTATGCTGAAAACATGAAAAAAGTATTTTTAACCCAGACATTTAGATAATTTTATATCAATTTTTATCAACTTCTTTATCTTAGACTGTGTTTTTTTCTTAGTTTATGTACTTCATTCTACTTTTTTTGTATATCTAAGTTAATATTGTAAAATATATTCTTTCCCGAGTACGAAAAAAAACATTTAAATAAAATTTCAAATTACATTCATGATTTACAAATAAACTTTTTTTCCATTTCTATCGCACTTAATATATAATCAAAAAATATTTGTCGTAACTTAATTTTACGTTTTCCCTTTTTTCACACCAATTGGTTTCTGGTAATATTATATATAAAAAAACAGTTATTGTCATTACACAAACCATACAATCAAATTTATGAATCAAAAATCTTTTCCAAGTCAAAACACGATTAGATTCTACGTCACTTTGAGTGAAAAACTGAAACGTCAAAAAAGGTCCAGGGCGTAAAAGATGTGTCTGTATATCCATTATTTTACTAATATTATTTTTATTCTGTCAAGTTGTATCCATTATTTAGTAAATAAATATAAATTTTATAAAGCACGTGTATTTTTATTTCGTATTTTATCAAAATGCTGACTGATTTATCAAAACTGTGTCAATCATTCCCCTATCTACTCAAAAGACGTAGGTGGTGGTCTTGAAAGCGCAGCTGTTCTAGCGGCCGACCAATTCGTTTACAAGTAGCAATAATACCTAACTGTGCTGAAGTCGAGATTTTATACCGTCCCCTTAATAATACATTTTGAAGAAAAATATGTGTCTTGGTTCTGAGACCTCTTAAATTTTGATAGTATAATTCTAAAGATTCCATTGTATTAAGTATATAGTGCAGTTAATATAAAGTTGCTGGAAAGTTAGTTGATGGAAATATTGTATGTTTTTAGTTTTTCTAGATCATTATAATTATTTATGCAATGGTGATTTGTGTTTTCATTAAGTCTTACATAAATTTTACAATTTTTGATCCAACAGAATTTGAATTTATTAATTTTGGTAAACTCTCTGACCTTTTTGTAGAGTACTTTGTTTTTATGAGTTAAATGTTCATTTATATAGATCCGTTGTTTTCCATTAAAGTTAATATCCTCTGCTGTTAGGCCCCTTCTTGTCCGGATTGCTGCTATGATTTCGTCTTTCTGTTTCCTGCCCTTTAGTTTTACTATTATATTCCGCGGTCTTCCTTCAATCTTCTCCTTGGGGGTGACTCGGGTGGCGTATTCAATGTCGTCGCTTACTATATTTAATTCTGAATAGATCCTTTTGATAATCTCCGTCAGGTTCTCTTGTTTTTTTTTCTGGTATCCCAATGATCTCTATGTTATTAATGCGTGCGTGTTGTTCGTTAGCATCCAATTGTTTTTGTAATTCTTTAAATTCACTTTGTATTATGGCGTTTTGTTCCAGAGTTTTTTCAAGGTTGTTGTTTTTTTTCGTATCAATTTTTTTTTCTAGAGTTAATATTTTATTTTTTAATTCCTCGATTTCTTCATTATACTCGTTTCTGATGATTTCCAGAAATTGTACCTTAAATTCTTCAAACTTTTTGTCAAGAAGTTGGAGGAGTTGGGTGTCCGTAGTATTTAGTGTTTTTGCAGTTGCTCGTGTAGTCATTTTGGCACGAAATATTAATTAGTATAACTTCACTTCACTATTAAAGCTATTAAAATATAGATATTTAGATTTTAGCTAGAATTTTTTATTTTATTTTGAGATATTTCAAGAGTGAAATAAAAACACGACAGCTGTCATTGAATGTTATTGTTGTATAGTAACAAAGGTAATATCAACAATCTTTACTGTCATGACTGGCAGCTTATTCCGGGATTTGGCCATGATATATGCGGCAGTATCTATGTAGGTAGTCAACACGGCAGCGGAAAACAATAAGGAAGTTGAGTCCATTTTTTTTATTTTTTTTTTATCAGTTTTCGCATTCAAACTTAAATACAAGAATTTTTTTTTTTTTTAAGTTTGTTTTCATAGTTAAATTAATTCTCAAAGTTTGAATTTTATTAAGCCCGCCAAAACGAGCGGACTCCGAGCGGTAAGAGGCGGGGTGTGGGTGTGACGTCATTCAAACTGTAAGAACCACGTCGCATAAAGATTTTGTATGGAAAAAAAAATAATTCTTCAATAAGGAATTCCAGTAATTTTTTTACCAATGTTAACCGTCTATTAGAATTGATGTTATTAAAAAAAAGAAAATTGATTAAGATTTCATAGTTAAATTAATATTTTAAGTTAGAATATTTGCTTTTCCCGCCCAGTACGGTATTGCCGTCGCTATTAGTTGACTTGCCCCGCGCGAATTCAGGACCACCGCGCAGAAAAGTAAAGACCAAAAGTAAAATAACGGTTTACAGCCCAGTTCACTGTGAGACTTTTCTGGGCGGCCGGCGGCCTGAAGTGTATCACATGTTATGTGACATGTATAATAATAAAAACTTCTAAGTTATGCAATAAACAACACATTATTATAAAGCACTATACGAATATGTATCTTTAGAAATCCATTTCATATAATAATAACAACAAATACGTACATATATTTGACAAACCCAAATAAACGTTTGGCCTATACACTAAGGTGGAGTGAATTTTTTTTTTTGAGAATTTCGAAATCGGCATAGTTGGGAAAGATGCTCCATATATTAACAATTACAACAAAAATAATAAAAAAAATATATTCACAATACCTAGACATCGCCATAGCTTTATATTTTATCATTTTCACGATTTTACCTAAGTATTTATAGCTCATATACGCGAAATAAAACACACATAAAATTTGTATTTTACCATTTATTTTACCGATAATACATTCGTAGATTGTTAGAATGGAACAAATAGTGGAAATAAAAAATGTACATATATTATTTACCGCATTGAAAAACTTGAAAATTACAAAAGTTACTATGAACGGTACTGCATTTTGGTGTTAAAAATAGGCATAAGGTGTCGTGACTCTAACCTTGTTTTTATTAATCCATCTCACCTCAAGGGTCCACAAACAACGGCTGAGGCTTCTGTTGCAATTTTCGCACATCTCTCTGTAGCTTGAGTGTGGCAAGGAAAATTCTTTATCATTGGTAGTATGACATCGTCGATTATGGTGTGATCGGTAATGGCTTGTAAAATTGTCTCGTCACTTACAAATTTGGTTAGTGGTGGCTCGGTTATATTTTCCCACTTTAATATAATCATCTGCTGAAAAATCAAAAACAGGCACTTTGAAGGTACGAATAAAGTCTGATTGCATTTTCATTTGCCGAGCTTTCAATATTCTTCTCAACGCCAACTCTCTTACGTATTTTCGGTTGTCGTTTAACATGACTAACAGTATATTTTTGTGATGCCCAAAAAAGCCATTACGCTGGATTACTGGATCAATAATATCTTTTAAATCACTGGGCAAATACCGTGAAAGCACTAGTGTTTCGTTTAAATGCATTGCACCGGAAATATATAATGGTTTGGTCTTAATGTTGAACCACATAGGTGCGTAACTGTTAATACAAATGTCGTTAAAGTTACCATATTTTTGATGGTTAGAAATGTAAAGCCGAAGAATCCGATTCGCTGTAGTGAGCCACCTGGATTGTACAATTTTACCGGGATTTGTTTTTGATAAATTTTCATTGCAGAATCCGGAGTCAATAGTTATACACATTTTCAGTAGATACAGCTGATCTGTACTTAAATCCTGTGTATTTGTCATACTTGGTAATGAACATTGAATGAATTTAAATTTCACGACAGGAAGTTGTTCACACTTATTTGAAGATTTACCAATAATTCCAGTGAAACTTTGCGGTCCAGTCGTGGTTCCGTCGATGTTCTCAGAGAGATGTCGCAAAATGAGTTCGTTTGCATGTAATTGACAGACAATCTACTGTAAAGGCCGTTTGAGATGTGATTCAAGGCGCCGAATAACACCTCCTTTGTACTCCGTATTAACTGCAGTTCCGTCGCATCCAATTGCAACAATTTTTTCCAAAGCAATATCTTTCGAAGACAGTAATGAAATAATTCCATTTCTTATTGCTTCAGATTTTCCGGTTTTTAATGAAATGTGTCTCATGTACTCGCTACCTGGTTCTTTTACTAAACTAACGTGTTCTTCAGTTATTATTTTTCGCCGGTTGTCCTCCTCGAAGTATAAACCAAATTGATTGGAATCGATTACAAACGGCTTACTAGTAAGGGCAGTTCTTTTCTTCATTCGAGCTCGACGAATTTTACTCCTATCCACAACGCGAGATGTATCGTTCTGTGAAATTAAGCAAACATCTTGTAATACAGCGGAAACAATTGCAGCTCCTGCTCGATCTGAAATACAATATCTGTCTAATGTTCTGGCCACAACGGGAAGTCTTTCACCTCATGGTGAGAATTATTTGGTTGTGCTTCACTTTGCTTTATTTCTTGAGGAATTGAAGACGAAGCACATTTTTTTGAGAGTCTAAAGTTTAAACTACAAGAAGGAATAGCGTCAGTACCCCGATCTACTAGATAATATCTAGCGGATCGGAAACTTAGCCAAGATGATACGCGATACACTTCACTCTGTTTGATACGCGTTTGGGGTAGAAGGATTCGTTGCTTTGTGGGAATAGTTTAACTGTTCCTACAGTCCTACTTTATAATTATATTATTAAATAATAATGTAATTATATCATAGGTAATAAATAAACACTCAATTTTTTTTTACATAATTATAACCATTTCTAAGAATCGGGAGAACATTATTGGTGTTTTCAGTGTTTTTATCAAAAATTCAAAGTGGTGGCGATGTCGTAATTATAAATAAATATTTTTTATATTTTTTATTTAAGATGAGTACACAACGGAGCACCAATCCCGCGTATGCCAAATTCTATATTACGAAAAAAAATATTCTCCATACTAGACCGCTCCACCTTACTATACACCTCTCTCATCTAAACCGACCATCTCTCATGTAATAGAAAGAGATGCACCATAGGTGATCCGTTGTACGTACAAGTCACGACACATGTGACGTCAGAATTCTTTCGACCAATCGTGGAGCGTATACAGTCTATTGCTATTGAATGCTTTTTCAAGAACGTTTAACTAATTCTAAGAATAATAATATAGAAATATATTTATATATTTAGAATCGATATTTTTTGATCTACATGAACATATTTTTTATAAGTCAAAATATTTTTCACTCAACTTCCTTATTGCCAAGTGACGTTCGTGTATGAAAGAGACAGTATGATTATAGTGACTCATAAAAGGGTATGTCTGCTTTCATAGTGTGTCTTTTTACCTAACTACATTTTGTCTACATTTTTTTAAATATGTTTGCCAAATTTGACCTACTTTAATTGGCAATGTTCACAGTAGTGAACATTTGATCTTAGATGCTGTATGGCAAAACTTTGTCAATGTTCACTGTGGTAAATATTGTTTCTCTGAAAATATGAAAATGCCAGATTAACAGTCAAATCATGAATATTTAATTTTTGACATCCTTGCCAAATTGAGAATAAAGAACACTAAAATAAAATAATAAAAGTTTACTTGGCATACAAATTAGTTTAAAAGTAGTCATACAAGATGGCCGCCAGGCAATTTCCCCTCTAGATTTGGCTTCAATGCCATTCATACAATATCGCACTAATGCTCTGTCCAGGGCTTTTTACGTCCATATCGATAACTGAAGTAATATATCGGGAGAGATGATAACTTGCAACCCTATAACAAGCGAACGTCGAAGGGCTAGAATTTGCTTGCTTTTCAAGATCGCAGTGAGAGATATTATTTGACAAGCTACTTTCTGGCAGTAGGTAGGAGCCCTGACAAGATAAGCCAACTAAGTATACTGAAATACCTGCCCTAAGTACCCAACAAAAAGGAGAAGTACTCCTTTTATTCACGAGGAACCCTAAACATTGACAACTAGCAATATGGCTTACTTGGCAAAGCCCCAGCAAGTCTGACGTCCTGGGTTCAATTCCTAGACGATCTCTCGAGTGATTTTTGGCATATTATTGCAAGTTTGCGGTCGCTTGTCATTTATCATGCGCCAAATTTATTGAACCTTTTTAGGTTTTTACACGGGATAAGCGGAGAAATATAGGTGGATTCATTGGCTTTAAACCACAGTAAGACCAGTTTCACATGTTTCCATATGAATGTTTTGAGGAATGGTATCTGATAGTATTATTGTCCTAGCGTCTGGACGATGTAGGCCCTCTGATTGGTCAAATTCAAGTTGTGTGTTTCGGGTAAATTCCGCATAGGGGGTCTGCAGGCAAAAAATACCACTCTGGCCCTCAATTTTAACCAACCGTAAGGTTCATTTCGGTTTAAATATGGCCGATACGCACGGCGGAGATGGCCGACAGAGCACACCTCTGGCGGTATAAAGAACGAACCAAATGACTGCCGCGAATATTTAAATATGCAGTACACATAGTTATCCAAAATTATTTGACCATTAACAAGCGTTTAATAAGAAGATTTCTTCTGGAAGCTTATCACTTTGTGATGGAATTATTTATTTTATTCAAACACAAATAACTTTGTTTACATCACTTTATTATATACAACCTCTACATGTTTCATGAACGAAATTCACTTCATCAGGAGTATATACTGAAGTCAAAAATTAAATATAGATTACAATTGGAAAGAAGAAGTGGAAGGAGGGGGAGGGGTAAGAGTGGGCGGAGTTTATCAGAATTAAGAATTACAATATCGTTAGACGGGAAAGACCAGTTGAGTGGGAAAATATTTAAAATTGGGTTTATAATTTTTTTTGCTTATTATATCTGATTTTATATTGACATGTTTTCTAATTTCTAAAATTTCATAATTATTTATTTGCTATGCTTTATATCCTGAGTGAAGTATTTTAAGACCTGAATTTTTATCGAAAGTGTGATTATTCTTCAAAAGATGATTTGCAAACTCAGATTCACTATTTTCATTTAGAGCCCTGAGATGTTGTTTAGTTCTGACTTCAAAGTTTCTATTGGTTCTACCTTTGTAAAATAAATTACAATCATCCCAATGGAGGTTATATATATTCCTGATTTTTTTGTTTGATTTTCGCTATCTTTATTATTAAGAATATATTTCTTCATTTTGTTATTAGTGTAAAACGCCGGTTGAATAGTACCAGGAATGTTTTTATATATAATTTTAGAAGTATCGTTATCCACAAATAGAATTCTACGCCATTGTTTATTTCTATCTTTAGAAATAGGGTAAATATACCGTTTGAAGAGAATATGTTTAATTTTTTTATTTAGTATTTCAACTATCAATTTATTAGAATAACCGTTATTAAATGCTACTTGTTTTATGAATATATTGTTTTAAGGTTATAAGCTATTTGTTTTTTTCAGGTCTTAAAATACTTCACACAGGATATAAAGCATCGCAAATAAATAATTTTGAAATTTTAGAAATTAGAAAACATGTTAATATAAAAGCAGATAGGTATAATTAACAAGTTTTTTTTATAAACACTCTTTTAAATATTTTTCCACTTAACTGGTCTTTCCCGTGTAACGATATTGTAATTCCTAATTCTTATAAACCCAGTCTACTCTTACCCCTCCCCTCTCCTTCCACTTCTTCTTTCAAATTGTAATCTGTATTTAATTTTTGACTTTGGTGTATAAATAAACATGTGTTGGTATATAATGTTTATTTATGATGTTAAAAAAGTTATTTGTTTTTTAATAAAATAAAATTTAATCGGATAACATTATTTTATCTATTTCCATTGTATATCAATGCATAGGTACACAATAAAATGTAAGCATTATATTTATTTATTTATTGGACAATTTGCATAGCGCCGCTTTTGTGAGATGTCACCTCAGGGGCGCTATATTGTAATAATCTACCTATATATAGATTTTTACTCTCCTGATGAAGGTGTATATATAATCTAACTTTAAACTTTATTAGATACAGTAACAATTGTAGGTAAAGAATTACCACCAGCTGGAGTAAAATTAAGAACTTTTAATTAAACCGACTGCTAATCTCATCGCACAATTACCCTCTGATAAATATCAATAACTGTCAATTCTTATTATGCCTAAATTGAGCATGTTATTATTCATTAACTCCTTCCTGTTCCGTGTTTTAACAATATATACTCACCCTGTCTCTGAATGGCCTAATATCTACCTATTAAATGTAATTGTTGTTAGTATCACTTAAACTGGGCGACGTATAACCAAGTGCCGCATGCAGGGCCTAGCAGAAAAAAACCCGCGGAGCGGGTTGTTAACTGCTAGTTAATTAAATAATATGGTAAATGTATCGATACAACCAATTGCTCGAGTTGTTGACCGAATCTTTTTCTGAATTTTTCTGTTTCAAATTTTCGTTTGAGAGTCGCTAATATTGTCTTCAATGATGTAATTTAACTGTTTTTGTTATTTGCGATATTAATTTACTAGCATAGAATTTAGAGAAAACCATGTGTAAGCATGTATTACAAGAGGGTATGTATTTTTGGTTGCTGAACTGTGAACATTGAACCATGACGTAGGTGCTGCTGGAGATATAAAAACTCATATGTACTAACTGGCAATGGTACCTATGTCCTCGTACCTCGCTTACAGACAGATGAAATGCCTAACGATCAAATTAAAATAGGACTTCGCTACACTCAACTACCAACTCAACTACCCGCATAAATTTAAATCATTTGTAGGAATTGCTGTATTACAAAAAATGTAAAGTGTACATTTTATATCTAGTGTATATCTATTCGAAAACTTCTATAATAATTTTCTAGATATTTGGACTTCACAATATTGAGACATAATACACGAAAAACTGCAAGAGTTTTTGCTTCCTTAACATTTTGAAATCTTAATAAAATATTGTTTTGAGTTGCCGATAAATTTGTCTTAGGAAGCCTAAAATCTTTATCGTTGCCACACTATATTGATTTGTCGTTGCATGGCTTTTATCCTGGTGTGTATTATTTTAATTATTTTAAGTTGTGTTTTATAGCTCAGAAAAATGACACTTGTACAGTAATTCAGGCGGGATGCACAAACACGCCTACCAAATTGAAATGTTTGATAAATAAATTATGTGAAACTGTATTTTGCGACTGTGCAACAGTCATGTAACAGATTAATAAAAGCTTAAGTACATTTAAACTTACATTTAATTGCCCATCTCTGGTTGGCATCGATTCCCTTCTGTATCTGCGTCAGTTCCTTTGTGCACACACTGTGGCCCCCATTATTCACCGCAGTCTTGAGCATCCCATAGTAAACTGACTGCGTTTCGAGTTCAATGCCAGAACCCAGCTGCAGACACACTGCCACCAGGACACACACACACGATACCCAGTCCGAACTCATTGTGAACACTTAGTTTTAGTAATTAAAAAAATAACACCTGAACATCATAAAATAAGAAATTATTTAAAAATAGTTACCATAGTTAAAGTTTCGAAGTTTACCTCGCCTCGGTTTAATGCTAAGATTTTGCAAACCTTTTTTCCCTTCGCTGGTTTTCAAAATAACGAACATTTTAGTTTATTCTTCATAGAATTTAAAATATTACAGTTGAAGACATCGTACATATTTTTTAACTATTGGTGATGCCCTTGGGAAGAATCACTAGGTTAATTAACTGCCTCTCAGGAAATGTGGATATTTTCCACATGTCCTACAACGTATTTAAACGTGAAATATTATTATTCAAGACTTAACATTATAAACCTAAATTTGAAACTTTTTTCTTTGTCCCACTTGTAAATGTATTTGTTATTCACTTTTTTGTAAATTTTAATTATCGATATTGCAATGTTCTGGTTTATACTGTTTTTGCAAATAAACAAATAAATAAACTACTCATACAGAATATACTATAATCATTAATTATAGTATTGCTGTACTATAAGTAAACAAATTGGCGTTTAGCGCCATTTTTGAATGCTGACCCCAAACTCACATAAAATATTGCAGAAGTTACCTACTTCAGCCACATTTACTTAAATATTTACCTATTACAAATAGATTTTCGGTGCATCAGTGCATGCGTGAAGTGACGTGAAATATTCCCGAGTAATGCGTGAAATTATTAATGTTTAATTTTTAAAATTGTAGCTAATTGTGGGAACCAAGCGATAAAATAGATACGAAAATTGTTTTATTTTAATAATAATTCTATATTTTGAAGTTTGTATTTCTTTTGTTTAAACTTTTGACATAAGTTCACTAACTGTGTTCATTAGAAAGATAATTTTGTGACCTCTCTAATTTGTCGACAAACGATGTAAATATTTGTTTTTGAGAGGCAAATATTTTATAAATAGTTTCACCTTCAAAATTCTTCAATTATAATACCCGTGATTTTTCACGGATCAGCGCCAGAATTAAATAAACCACTCGAAACAGTAAATTCAAACTTGAAACATGAAACTACACCGAAATTATAAAATAACATATTCGTGTCATCTTCGCGTTCGTAGCGCAAATGAAACTGAGCGAAAATTGATTGAACTAGCCTTAAATTGGAATCTACATAGATATAACAGGGTATATAATAGGTATAACAGGGGTGTTCAACACGTTTTCATCTCGTGTCTTGTGTTCGAGCACAGTGAAATCAATAACTTTACAATATCTGATCTATATGCGTAACTACCGAATTTTATTCCGATTTCATTTCATATCAAATCATGATCGATATACTCTGGCAACACTGGCAACACTGGCAACACTGGCAACACTGGCAACACTGGCAACACTGGCAACACTGGCAACATTGGCAACACTGGCGCACCTCTCTACGTATTTACATTCCTAAACATCAGACGACTACGTTTTAGTAAAAAAAACTTATTTATTGACAATATCATATTGAAATATTAACTTCAATATATATTGGCAGTCGGTATGTACTTATTGACACTAAAAAGGGAGTTAGACACTGGAACGGAATCAATTGATCGCGTCTTTGATGAATTAATTAAGTCTATGCATCGTGCATACGATTTCTTTCAGTTCTAAGAGCTTAGTTAGTCATTCATTAATAAGTCAGTTATTTTACATAACGAACGGAACTATCCAAAAAGTTGTGCCTATTGACAGCTTATCCGACACCTTGGAAGCCGCACTAAAAGTAGCAGCTTTTGTCAACCGACTCTGACGCATATTCTGACCGTGCTTGCAAATACGCAAATAACTGACCATATATGACGTATTTCATATTGACATAGGACTTTGTCGATCGTCTATGCTAGACGTCCTTGTCACTAAACACAACTTAGCTTCGATTCTAAATGTTGGTGTTTTATTAATTAATCTTATGAGTAAATTTTGGATTTTGGTATGTATCTAACTCTATATATTTCGTCATTACGAATTGTATCAGGAATGGAGTGAGATTCGGGGTCGAATTAAAGTCAATATAATATTGTATTGAACAGTGACGATGTGGTACTTAGGCCGCAAAAGGTTACATTTATTTTAAAACTAAACGTACTGGTATGAAAAGAATTGTAAAAACGACGTTCTAACTAAACAATCCATCAATCAGAAAATTAAACTCTAACCAAAAGAGTAAAATTTACTTTGAAAAAAAAAAGTTTTCTTAAAAGTAATGCATAACTAACTATTAATTGTTGGTTTACCTTCTTAATGTAGTGTGTTTTTCATTTGAAAAAATCTTTAAAATTATGTACTTTTGTTAAGCTTTCTGTAATGAATAAATTTTTTGTACTCTTCTTTTATATATCTATTTGAATTGAATACAACTGAAAACGGATTTTTTTATGTCTAAGAGCAATAAGTTGTGACATCACACGTATTGATTTATCGCCCGGTTTTACCTCAGACTATTATTATTATCGAATTTTATGATGACAATTTTTACGAATTTATATTAAGGTTAATTAAATAAGAGAAAAATATACATTTCTTAAATTTTGAATTACGCTGTATTATTAACCAATCAGAACAAATAAATAAAATTTAACAATTAAAAAAATCTTACACACACAAAAAAAATATATATAATCAATATATATTATGAAAGTAAGTGTACAGTAAAGTCAAAAACGAGTCCCGGTACGATCAAGGGTCTTATATGTGTGTAGCCCTTTATCCCCCATCCATGAAGAAGGTTACGTTTTTACCCGAAGGGCGTGATTTTGACGACATAAGGGAAGTTTCGCCCTCTAGACATTTCTAGAACAGTCCAGAACATTTGAGAGCATTCCCCAACATTACCAATCCATAACATTCCAGATCATAATGTTATAAAAACGGGAGTACAGGCCGTTTCCTGATAAACTTTTAGTAACTTCGTAATAATATAATATAACCCGCGTTCATTTACCTGCGATATTACTTCATAATATATAATGACGAAATGCGAAAATGTTTTTTTAGGAACACGTGTTCCGACATCGTGACAATACATTGGCTTCTCTAAATAGTATAAGTCACTATCTGAGTGTGTCTGAATGTGCGCTTAGTTCTTCTAAGCTATGCAACGGAGTTTGATAGGGTTTTTCCCTATCATTTAAACCATCGAATCTTATTTTAGGTTTCGAAAAATAACACGTCGAATTTGTCATTCACCGTATTAGAAGAGTTCAATACATTCGCTCTCCCCACGGGCAAATTCAGGTATGAACATACAGATTTGAACGACTAGCTCTACAATACAAGTTGTGGTGACGTCCCCCAGTGTGAGACTCCGGTAAAAATAAGTCGGTGGCCGTTGATTTCAAATACGGATCTCCCATCGCATTAAGTAACAAATCGTAAACAAACCGTAAAAAAACCCTTCATCAAATAGCAATGCACGCAACTGCGTTACTCTATTTCGAGCAGAGTACATATATAAAAAAATAATAATACGGGAGACAAGAATGAACCCAGTGAACTGATAACGCCAAGAAGTCTGCACCGATGACTGATATCGCTAAAGTTCACAAGATCATTCGACTCCTAGGACCCACACAGTTCAGTGAAATAATTGATTGTCTGGTCAATAAGGAATTAATTACGAATATTGAAAATGTTTGATCAATAATTTCAACAGGTGTAAGGACAAATTAGAACACGTGGCCACACTGACATTCCAACACAAACACTTCTGTCGCCTGTGTCTTCAGTAGGCATTCACTTTTCGTCAATAATTTGTATCGTTAGGACTTGGATCTATAAAACAGAGCCATTCTTCTATGCAAAACGTGTAAAAAATTACTTACGCAATACACTCGGCAAGAGTTTCAAATACACGTACTACCTATCTGAACTCTTGACAGTGGAGTTAAACCAGTGAACTTGACATAAATTACCTATTAAAAAATGTTTTTACTTTCGCAATGGATTTCACATCGGTTATCTCCAACGCTGCAAGGCAGTCAACTCTATAAACAAGGTATTTCTTGACCCTGGTAATAAATTTAACAACGACCAAGTAGTAAAAATTACCTGAAATTCGGCAGCGGTAGCCGTCAAAACAACATTAATATTTGTTAGGTAATCCAGTTTATTACTGATCGAAAAATACAAATTTGTGCAAGGTGCCCGAAAGTAGTAAGGTAAATAGTTACAGGCGAAATTCTAGAAGACCAAACTGTAGTAACAGAAATAATTTACAAACTAGAGATACCTGCAAAAAAACATTATAAAAATGTACAAGTACACTACATTTTTTCTGTTTTTTTCGTTCAAGGCAGCTATTATAGGTTAATCAATCACAAATACGATATTTACGCATTTAAAAAAAAACGAGAATACTGCACAGGAGTCCTAACTGCTTCCACCCGTCTGGAGCCAGTGAAACTATGGTATCCTCAATAATTAGAGAATACTGCACAGGAGTCCTAACTGCTTCCACCCGTCTGGAGCCAGTGAAACTATGGTATCCTCAATAATTAGAGAATACTGCACAGGAGTCCTAACTGCTTCCACCCGTCTGGAGCCAGTGAAACTATGGTATCCTCAATAATTAGAGAATACTGTACAGGAGTCCTAACTGCTTCCACCCGTCTGGAGCCAGTGAAACTATGGTATCCTCAATAATTAGAGAATACTGCACAGGAGTCCTAACTGCTTCCACCCGTCTGGAGCCAGTGAAACTATGGTATCCTCAATAATTAGAGAATACTGCACAGGAGTCCTAACTGCTTCCACCCGTCTGGAGCCAGTGAAACTATGGTATCCTCAATAATTAGAGAATACTGCACAAGAGTCCTAACTGCTTCCACCCGTCTGGAGCCAGTGAAACTATGGTATCCTCAATAATTAGAGAATACTGCACAGGAGTCCTAACTGCTTCCACCCGTCTGGAGCCAGTGAAACTATGGTATCCTCAATAATTAGAGAATACTGCACAGGAGTCCTAACTGCTTCCACTCGTCTGGAGCCAGTGAAACTATGGTATCCTCAATAATTAGAGAATACTGCACAGGAGTCCTAACTGCTTCCACCCGTCTGGAGCCAGTGAAACTATGGTATCCTCAATAATTAGAGAATACTGCACAGGAGTCCTAACTGCTTCCACCCGTCTGGAGCCAGTGAAACTATGGTATCCTCAATAATTAGATAATACTGCACAGGAGTCCTAACTGCTTCCACCCGTCTGGAGCCAGTGAAACTATGGTATCCTCAATAATTAGAGAATACTGCACAGGAGTCCTAACTGCTTCCACCCGTCTGGAGCCAGTGAAACTATGGTATCCTCAATAATTAGAGAATACTGCACAGGAGTCCTAACTGCATCCACCCGTCTGGAGCCAGTGAAACTATGGTATCCTCAATAATTAGAGAATACTGCACAGGAGTCCTAACTGCTTCCACCCGTCTGGAGCCAGTGAAACTATGGTATCCTCAATAATTAGAGAATACTGCACAGGAGTCCTAACTGCTTCCACCCGTCTGGAGCCAGTGAAACTATGGTATCCTCAATAATTAGAGAATACTGCACAGGAGTTCTAACTGCTTCCACCCGTCTGGAGCCAGTGAAACTATGGTATCCTCAATAATTAGAGAATACTGCACAGGAGTCCTAACTGCTTCCACCCGTCTGGAGCCAGTGAAACTATGGTATCCTCAATAATTAGAGAATACTGCACAGGAGTCCTAACTGCTTCCACCCGTCTGGAGCCAGTGAAACTATGGTATCCTCAATAATTAGAGAATACTGCACAGGAGTCCTAACTGCTTCCACCCGTCTGGAGCCAGTGAAACTATGGTATCCTCAATAATTAGAGAATACTGCACAGGAGTCCTAACTGCTTCCACCCGTCTGGAGCCAGTGAAACTATGGTATCCTCAATAATTAGAGAATACTGCACAGGAGTCCTAACTGCTTCCACCCGTCTGGAGCCAGTGAAACTATGGTATCCTCAATAATTAGAGAATACTGCACAGGAGTCCTAACTGCTTCCACCCGTCTGGAGCCAGTGAAACTATGGTATCCTCAATAATTAGAGAATACTGCACAGGAGTCCTAACTGCTTCCACCCGTCTGGAGCCAGTGAAACTATGGTATCCTCAATAATTAGAGAATACTGCACAGGAGTCCTAACTGCATCCACCCTCTGGAGCCAGTGAAACTATGGTATCCTCAATAATTAGAGAATTCTGCACAGGAGTCCTAACTGCTTCCACCCGTCTGGAGCCAGTGAAACTATGGTATCCTCAATAATTAGAGAATACTGCACAAGAGTCCTAACTGCTTCCACCCGTCTGGAGCCAGTGAAACTATGGTATCCTCAATAATTAGAGAATACTGCACAGGAGTCCTAACTGCTTCCACCCGTCTGGAGCCAGTGAAACTATGGTATCCTCAATAATTAGAGAATACTGCACAGGAGTCCTAACTGCTTCCACCCGTCTGGAGCCAGTGAAACTATGGTATCCTCAATAATTAGAGAATACTGCACAGGAGTCCTAACTGCATCCACCCGTCTGGAGCCAGTGAAACTATGGTATCCTCAATAATTAGAGAATACTGCACAGGAGTCCTAACTGCTTCCACCCGTCTGGAGCCAGTGAAACTATGGTATCCTCAATAATTAGAGAATACTGCACAGGAGTCCTAACTGCTTCCACCCGTCTGGAGCCAGTGAAACTATGGTATCCTCAATAATTAGAGAATACTGCACAGGAGTTCTAACTGCTTCCACCCGTCTGGAGCCAGTGAAACTATGGTATCCTCAATAATTAGAGAATACTGCACAGGAGTCCTAACTGCTTCCACCCGTCTGGAGCCAGTGAAACTATGGTATCCTCAATAATTAGAGAATACTGCACAGGAGTCCTAACTGCTTCCACCCGTCTGGAGCCAGTGAAACTATGGTATCCTCAATAATTAGAGAATACTGCACAGGAGTCCTAACTGCTTCCACCCGTCTGGAGCCAGTGAAACTATGGTATCCTCAATAATTAGAGAATACTGCACAGGAGTCCTAACTGCTTCCACCCGTCTGCAGCCAGTGAAACTATGGTATCCTCAATAATTAGAGAATACTGCACAGGAGTCCTAACTGCTTCCACCCGTCTGGAGCCAGTGAAACTATGGTATCCTCAATAATTAGAGAATACTGCACAGGAGTCCTAACTGCTTCCACCCGTCTGGAGCCAGTGAAACTATGGTATCCTCAATAATTAGAGAAGTTGTGAGGCTGAAGGTAGTGGGAGGTAAAATAAAAAGGCGAGGGGAGCACATACCTAAAGTCATTTCCAACAACCTTTCAATTTGTACAGCATTTTGACGGCTGGCGTGGTCTAGTGGTATACGCTTTTGACTACAGATCCGAAGGTCGCGGGTTCGAACCCGGCGTGCGCAAATAAATTTTATTTGATTGATTTGTGTTATTTCACAATTAATTAATTAAAATAATATATAGTATATTTGCGGCACGTTCCAGAGTGGAAGATACTCTCAGTTTCGCCCTGGTGTAAGACCACCATTCAGAATTGAAACGTTGCTTGAAATGGCTTTAGCCGTGTTTGGTGATCAGATCTGAATAGCCAGGTACTTCCTCTCCCCATCTCCCTCCCCTCCCCAATACCCTCAGCCTCACAACATACCCCAATTGGGGATGCCATAGTCTCACTGGCTCCAGACGGGAGCAGTTGGGACTCTTGTGCGGTATTACTGTAAAAAAAAAAAAAAAAAAAAAAAAAAAAAAAAAAAAAAAAAAAAAAAAAAAAAAAAAAAAAAAAAAAAAGCATGTTTATTTGATTTAATACAAAAAAATCTATTTAAATTGACGAATAGTTAGTTTTATTTAAGGTCAAAGAAATTATTTTATTAGTCCTTTGCTCTTCGAGGCCTTTAGTATTTTGTTATTAGAGGTATTGTTTGTACTTAGAAGTATTGTGTCGAGTTGTTTTAGTTTGAGCTTTTGTGCCAATGCTGTACTCGGATCCGTTTGAAGCGCTCTATAACTGTACCTGGGAGCCTTGACAACGTTTCCGCTTTAATTTGTTATAAATCGGTTATATTGAATACATCATAATGCCACATGCCTTTGCTTTGCCAAAAGTGTGAACAAAAGTGCGAAAAAAAACAACCCGTAAAAACAAAATACATTTTTTTTGGGTTTACTGAGGATTAAACCTTCCTCCCCAGGGGCTAGCTCTTAGCTGCGAACTTTTGTCTTTTAAAACTTTGTTTTTGGTTTGACTGAGGATTGAACCTTCCTCCCCACTGACTGGACTCAACAACGCTAACACCTATGCCAAGTATACGGATATTATATTAACCCTACCGTCCCTACCGTCTGGAGCCAGTGAGACTATGGTATCCTCAATTGGGGTATATTGTGACGCTGAATGCATTGGGGAGGGGAAGGAGATGAGGAAGAGGAAGGTATAGAAGTACCTGGCTATTCAGATCTGGTCACAAAACACGACCAAAGCCATTTCAATCAACATTTTAATTCTGAATGGCATTCTTTCACCAAGGGTGATACTAAAAGTATTTTGCACTCTGGAAATAAATATACTGTCTGGAAATGCTAATCTTAAATCCCTGTAGTTCATGGTTCTGATTGTTTATTTTATTTTTTATGTCCCATTCCGTAAATAATATTATATTATTCGCATTTAAATTTATAATATATATTATATTATATTTCTGCAAATGTAAATTACTTTAATGTTTAAAAAACTCATTCACTTTGATGACGACAAATATTCAACTATTTTTTTTCTTTTGGCAGGTTTCGGGAATATCTGGTGGGATTCATTCTTAAAGAAGAACTCCCCACGAAGAACTGCCGCTGATGTAATTGTAAATGAGAAATGAGAAATACAACATTATGCAAAGTATTTTATTATATACATATTTTTTATAACACATCAATTTTATTATAAATTTTTTTTCAGAGAATTGTCTGAAAGTTTCACCTTCTTGACTTTGTGTTTATCTCCCAGCAGCATTTTTTTCAGTTCAAAGAATGGGGCCTCAAACAGAATGGAGAAAGCGAAAGCAATGATGAAACATAGCGATACATAACCCAGCCCGTTCACAACCTAGAAACAAATACATTTTAAACTGTGATGGGTTGTATAAAGATACGTAGACATGTTAACATTAGAGCAATCGAGTTGGTAACTGCTTCTAGTCTAGAATTGACTGTAGAGCTGCGGCAAGCGGTGGGCTGCATTCTATCCAGGATTAACTACCTATCCAGTTTGTTCAGATCTTGGCCGTGGATGCGCTTGCCCACGGGAGACCCTTTGATCTCTCCAGCTGGTCTCTAGACCCATCGTCTGGCACCGCAGCGGGAAGGATGGATTCAAACATCCGTCACTCCTGGACACACTGACCCCAAGATTCCTACCTTTCCTTAAAAAGACCCTCCACACAGTGTCCCCAAAGATGACATAAAGAATATATATTGCTTATCCAGTAATAGTAGTATTAATCTTGAAATAATAATAATTTAAAGGTAGTTTTTATAATATTTCTATATATTTATTCATTTTAAAGGAGTCCTAAAAATAAATACTATTTAAGAAACTAGAGTAAATTACCTGTTAGATTTTTATATTTGAAATAAATATACCTACTTTAATGTTTAAAAATTGCAATATTTTCATTTCAAACATAAAAGAGCTGAAAAAAAGGTTAAAATAAAAATAATTAATCAAAATATGGAAAAATTTCCGAGATTCAAAGATTCTAAAAAAATTGTCTTTTTATTTAAGGGTTTTGCAGGAAAACCGTCATGTACTTTTTATCTCGTTCATGCAATTGAAAATTATAATCATAATTCCCAGAGAAAAACAAACAAAAATCAGACATTTCGGATCAATTTTTCTCAATATAAATATTGATTTTTAAACTTAGATTTACCTACACATGAATAAGGCATTTAACACAATATCACTTTCAGTTTTATTTAATTCACGTGCTAAAAGTGAATAATTTCTAAATAACCTCGCTTTTTCCGATAAGATGAAATTATATTTTTCACAATATGACATTGTTAATTGCTGAAAACTGACGAAAAATAACACAGATCACATTAAATATATTGAATTATACTAATATAATGGAAAATTGGACATTAGAATAGAAATTATTATAAAAAACACGGTTTTAACCACAATTGACAAATCATCATTCGCGGGAAACTGACGTACATTGCGGGCATGTAAAAGTAGCGATGCGCATAAGTCTGAAAAATGCAATATAGCGACGCATTTTTTATTAATAATAATTCGACATAGATAGTGTACGGTGTTTGTACAATGTGTAAAAAAACACCGTTTAACGGTTGTGAAGTGATTTGAATATTGATGATGAACAAGGGAGAACGTTCCTGGGTCCAAGCTGCCTAAAAGAGACCTTTGATTTACTCTTCATAAGGAGGTTTGGATCTGAATGCTAGATGACCGACTTCTACATAAAACACTGGCAGCAGTTCCAGAGGAAAGACATCCAGTAGGCCTCCCTAGGCAAAGTTGGAAAGCAATGGACGGGGGCGGCTAAAGTAGCCCGGGACAGGATCCCAAATAGGACAAGATGTAATAATTATTATTTTGATTATAAACACATTGAAGCTAACCATAGTAGGCAGTCCAAACTCCCAAGCTCTGTCGGTATAGCTGACGATGACCTTTATGACCATGGGGTTGATGAGGTACACACAGTAGGAGGCTTTCCCAAGAGGAATCCAGAAGCTGTGAGATAGAAAACTGTTTACGAAACCTGAAAACACATACAGTTATTAGAAAGGATAAACAAACAACCATTAAGCCTTTTTTTGTACAGTTAGGCAGGGGGATAGACTGCACAACTTTGTCTTGGCAGATCCTACTTGCTTCATCCACATGAACGCGTCGACTAATACAAAATATTATACTGTTATTCTGACTCTCGACTCAAATATTTAATTCACATAAATATTCTCCTTTCACTCCTTTCTACGGTCATTCACTTCACCTGCCCAAACTACCTAAGCGTCCATTTCTTAATCTTACTCATTACGCTTACAATAAATCTCCACTTTTTTAACATGGTTTTACAACACAAGAATCTTATTTCTACAGCAGTCTACTTTCACCCTAGTTCCATGCCTCACTGCCATAATCGTAAATTCGGGCTGGTATTTATCAGTAATCTAGTATTCAGTAATTAGGGACTGCTAGCTTCGCTTCTTTTGGCAATTTTTTATCGAAGCAACTTTGTTTAGTCTTCTATTAATGGAGTTTCCTGCATTTAACCTTATTTTGATACCCTTCCAAACCATTTGCGAAACTCACCACCGTTCCCGGAGAGGCAGGCCAGCATGAGCCACACAGTGCTGATGGCCCAGACGGTCCTACTGAGGCCCATGTACAGTGCACTGGACAGTAGGCTCATGTCCTTGTCTGCAAAGCCAAACATCATGCTCGTCCCCAGGCCCACCCCAACCACCCAGCATAGAGTCACTCCTATCTGTAATGGAGCCACGTACGAGTATATTAGTTTTCAACAGTATATTATTTATATATTCTTTGGAATAACTTAACGAGTAAAACCTCAAATTGTAATATTTAATCATTGAAGATAATATAGGCGACTCTCAAACGAAAATAAGAAACGGAAAAATCGAAAAAAAATCGATCGCAACAAGGAATTGCCTTGCCGTGCGCGTATTTCAATAGGAGGCAGATTTGTTAAGATAATTCTCCTTCTAAACTTATTTAATTGAAGGCGCGCGTTCTCCAATCGTGCACGGGATCAATCAGTGCCCATGGTAATTATAAACCCGTGCACGATTGGAAGAAGCGCGCCTCGAACTAAACACAAGTTGAAAAGAATTATCGTAAAAAACCCGTGCGTGTTTAATGGCAGTATTTTCCTCCTATTGAACACGGAAAAGGAAATACGCTGCCGGGGGTTTGTCAATTCATAGATGCCATTTTCGTTTAATAGTCGCTAATATTGTCTTCAAAGGTAGTTTGTATAATTAACATTACCATTGGTGCTATTCTAGTGATAAACTTCTACTTTCCTGCTATTTCCCAACAGTTGCTTATACCTAAGCCTAGGTGTTCTGGCACTCCTTTGTCCCTCAAGCTGATGCTGATGCTGTGCCAAAATGATGTCTGACAGACAAGGCACACCAGCAAACTATATTCAAAACTCAAGGGAGACCAGCATGAGTTTCCTAGAGGTGACCAATTTTCGAAGAGTTGCACCACATCAACAATTTTTTTATGACTACACTTAAAGTAAGAACTTACCTTATTGATAGGTAGTTTACTATTGAAATATTGAAGGAAGCAACCCCCGGCAATCCCAATAATATAAGGACCAATTCTCGTCCATGTCGGGGAATATACCAAATCAAAGTTTGTCCACAGATTATCAACGCTGCAATGGAAAATAAAAAAATTGTTATTTAATCATAAAAATTATTATTTTTAAATTGTTAATGGTATTAAAGGCAGTCCTGATTTATTAAGCCTAATCACCTTCAACATACCAACTATAACTACTCGATCAACATTCCTAACAATATCAGGACTGAGTCATTTAGATACTCACTTGTACCTAGACTAGTTGGTAATAATTTCGCAGAAATTGTAGATGTGTTCAACAACTGTACGGAATATAGTTAAAAGAAGGTCATAGTAACATACTTAAATAATATTAATATCTAACTTTCAATAAACAGTATTTCAATTTAAATATTAAAATTAAAAATTAAAAAATTTAAAAAATTTAAATTAAAATTTAAAAAATTTTATAACAATATATCAATTTTAAAATGAATATTTCTTTCAAATTTGTAAATTATGATAACTTGCGAAACCAGACTTCTCAAACTATCAGATAGAATAATAAAAACTAATATCTTTTTTTATTCAAAATTATTAAATCTCTAATTGACAGCCCTGAATTATTGGTATTCATTTAATAATAATAATAAATAATAATACTTGGATGACTTGTATAGCGCCGTTTTTGTGTAAAAACACCTCAAGGGCGCTTTTATATGAATGTACCTGCCAGACAAACACGAATCAAAGACACTTTTAAATGAAAAGGTACGTATACATTTATGACGATTTTCATATTGGGACGACTTTTTTTTTCGTTACACCACTAACACACCACGATCCACAGGAACCATAGACTAATATTAGACTAGACACGGCATATGCATTGAAAAATAACCCCAACACAATTTTGGTTTATGAAAAGGCCCACATTTATGAAAAGGCCCACGCATTGTGTCACAATGATAAATAGGCACTGTGCATTGCGTTTTGCCTTTTGTTGGTCTAGAGTTTACATATTTTGCTTCCCAGCTATGGCTGAGCAAGTTCATTTTTTCAATCACAAAAATAACCCAGTTCCAAATATTTTAGATTGTACCTACCGCGGACTTTATTTTAGAAAATGTAATCAGCTATCTGAATACAAAAAAATACAAGTACCTTACAGATAGCTTGAAAGCAGCCCATTAATAAACGTCAGAAATTAATTGAATTGCACGACCGACAAGTAAATTTTCTGACGTCATCTTTCAAACACTCCTAATCATGACGTCATGCAGTGTGTGGTACACTTTTAACGAATACATATAAACAATATGACATGGCACGAGCCTGGCACATGATAATTATTGATGTGTTGGTTAAAATCACGCGTTTTTACTTGATTGCGTTTGAACTTCAGAAGTACGGGTTATTTTTTTGGGCTTGTCTCTAATTCAGGGGTGTATTAAGTCCACAATTATTTCCGTATTAAATTAGGTATATGAAAAAATCGCGTCGTTGAGTAATTTATTTTGTTTGTACTATGTTAATTACATTTTTCTTTTTGTTGAAAAAAATTATATTACAAAGTATACATAAATATATTACACATACCTTTTTATTATATATTGAGCAAATTTTTAAATGTTACCTTAATCAGCGCAACAACTATTAGAGACAAGCGATGTTGTATTATAACAAAAATGTGTTGTTTTTTGTCATATTTATTTATATAATTATAACTATTGCTGTAGAGGTGATGAAGGTGGTGGAAGATATGTTACATGAAAAGGAACGTTCATGTAGGCTTAAATTGTTAGGTATAGGAATAAATATTTTCTATATACATTTCGATAATTATTCTTAAAATGTCTTATTTTCGCTTAGGTTTCCCCACAAACCGAGAAAAAATTGAGAAATCGATATAAGCAATCCGGATTTAATGATGTGAAAATAACAAGGTAATATTTATTATATATTGTAGAGTTACAAATACCATAAAAAACCGGATAGCTGGCCTTTAACGAATGAATGAACAGGTTTCTGGTTGAACTTTTAGTAAATTTCGAATACATTAATTATGACGATGTCGGATCAGAGTATTACTAATTTATTTAAAAAAGGGATTGCAGGCCCTTAACGAATGAATTAACAGGTTTCCTGTTAAATTTCGAATACATTAATTATGACGATGTCGGAACACGTTGACCGTACCATCATCAGGAAACCATGTGTGCTCAAATCATTTTCATCCCAAACGTTTAGACTGCAATTTCCTTCAGGTCCTTTATAATCTTTGAGCATTCCGTGTGGAGGAGAGAATGTAATATATTCACAAATTAGGTATCGTTGCTTAATCTGAGAAAGGTTATTTTAATTACTGGTTGTTATTGTCTAGCTTTGATTAAGCACTATCTATATATTTCACGAAAATGGCACTACAAAAATAAACCGAATATGCATTTCTCTGAAATCGTTTGACATTACAGCAGTTAATATTAGAAATAAATGTCGGTCCTACCCGATCGGCATGCATTTGGCAAGGTTGTTGGTGCGGTTGAATCCAGTCCCTGGGAAGGAAGGTACAATCATAATGTTTCGCTAGATATGTAAAATTGTGCCTATATTCGAAAAAAGGAGACAAACACAACAACAAAAAACACAATGAAAAAGCTTATTTAATGGGCATAAATAAATTGATATTATAACCATGTAACCCCCACCCTCCCTTGTCCCACCCCACCACACCCTCTCTGAAGCTCTGTCCTCGTCTAATATGATTTCTCTCGCTTTATTTTAATATTATATTTTATACATTATTAATGTTTGTACCTAGAGTAATTTTGTATAATGCTGTCTTATAAACCTAACAAAGTGGTTAAAAAAAAACTTTTAATTTGATTAAAGTGTCAAGCCACAAAGTAAACGCTTTCTTTGATAATTATATACTATTTTATATAAATAATTTTGTAAGTTCATAAAACTTCTACTTAATAGTAAATATGTGTACGTTTCCCGTAAGGTTCAATATGTAGTGTATGAATCCAAAAAATAAAATTTTGAAAATAAAATTCATTTTGTGTTATTTATTAGTCCTTTACCTGATTCAGACCTGGTTTAGCAAAAAAATGTTGGTTTGGTGACGGCTTTGTATTCAAATTACAACAACACCTCGGTAACAAAATGAACGCTGTTCCTTGGTTTCGCTTACGAGTTTGAACGCTTGTACAAGGAGTTTAAACAGAGTTGGGATGTTAAGTTCATCTCCATATTTGTGACGTACGCTATGTGGTGTCATTTTTAAAATGAATTTAACTAGACAGGGCTAAAATAAACATTAAAAATATTACAGAAGAACTATGTGTTCATTATAAGATAAAATACTGTTGAACAAAAGTACTACAGTTGATGAATTATATTAGTTGAAAATGTTTAAACGCAAATATCTCAAAACACGATTTTTGCAATGAGGTCGTTTTTGCATCCAGGTACTCAATTGGAGATGCCATAGTCTTACTGGTTCCAGAAGGTTGCGAGCAGTTAGGCTGTTGTGCGGTATTCACAAAAACAGTAAAATTTTATTTTCATAATTATTAACACTATTATTTTCAGTATAATAAGAATGAAAAATCGGATAAAAACCACTTTAATTCAACTCTGGATTTTTTTGCGTTTCAGCTAGCAACGCGCAAGTCATATCTTCTTGATCGGATGCGAATATAATTACGAGATGCGACTTTTTGGTAATCTCCTTGCCCTTACAAAGACAGTGAAACCCAATTATATCAATAATAAGTGTGAAAGTGATTAACAAATTCTACTCATGTTTCAGTTTTCGATTATTTGACACCGTACTAACCTAAAGAACATTTGGCAAACTGAACTCTTGTGACGCAATAAAATTGAGTTTATAGCTTCAACCGATTTCGAGGTATTTTCTTTAAGGAGAATAAGACATATGTTGTTTTTTTTGCATTAGGTGTGAGCAGGTTATTATCAAACCATGATTTTAAAGCATTTATATCTTCGTTTGCAAGTTTGTTAACTATTTTCCATGCTTAACCTTTTATTAATAACACAGTGTCATCTGCGTAGAAAATTAATTCCACTTTAGTTTTCTGTTGGAAAATGTCATTTACATATATTAGAAATAATAATGGACCGAGAACTGTGCCTTGAGGAATGCCAAATTTACTTGTTAGTGATGTACTAAATATTTGAATTAATTTTACAATTTGAGGTCTCTCTGTTAAGTAGCTTTCTATCCATTTAAGGGCTATGTGGTTTATGCCATTTGCTTTTAATTTTAATACGAGTCTTTCATGGGAAATATGTTCGGTGTTAATAATTTTGTGGGTTTCAAAGAGCAAATAACTTTAGACCTATTTGCTCGTTATTAACTTTTATCATTTCTTGTCTTCTTTTCAAATCTTGTCTCTATACATACCTACGAGTATATCCTTTTTAGTTTTATTTTTAACATTAATATCAATGACTATACATTTACGAAAATACTTGTACTTGTATTATGCAGTAAATCATGTGAAATATGTAAAACGTTAAAGCCTATCGGGCGTTTAAATTTTAAAAAAACAAAGGAATAATAATCTATTCATACATTTTTTATTCATATGTACTTACAAAGGAATAATTCCAGCTGCATAAACAGTGTATCCAGTGTAAACGTTGGCAACTACGAGAATCGACGCGAAAATAAACATAGCCAGTTTCAAATATCTGAAAGGAAAAGTTCACATTTTTACACACATCTCAACTCGATCGTGCAATTAAAAATAAATGTTACATAAAATATGATATAGTTTACGATATCAAGTAGGTGGGTATTCAAGTATGTAAGTAGAGTAGAGTGTTGTAGTACAAATCTAATTATTTCAGAAAATACTTTGCTTTTCACTTACTAAATCAGAGAAAATTAGAATCATACTATTAACAGAACTATTATTATTTATAGATATGTATGAGTAAGCGATTAATTGCTGGCTTATCAAAAAGTTTACAAAACTAGTCCTTGTAACTTATTTGTTTGAACACCCGTTGTCACTGCTATGTAAAATCTGACAATTTAGTTAAAACTCACTTGGTGGCTATTGTTAGCAGCACTGCACCCACCAAGAAGGTTTGCATATCGCTGCCAAGGTACCAACTCCAGGACATGCACATCTCCGCCTTGGGGAAGAGGTTGTTGATGAAGAGCATGTTCTTCCACCAGCTGCTCTGGCAAGTTATGTCGTTCCTCTCTTCCGACCACAAAACTGTTTGCCGATGCCTCATGGCTGATGTCGTGTAAGCAAAACCGAGGGCAAACAGATATGCCGGAAGCAATCTGAAACAACCGGTGATTCAATCCAATATTGCATTTGTAATTTTGAATACCTTTCTTGAAAGAATTGGGTTTGCCTACGGACAATACTATTTATTCGTTTTATGGAATAACTCAATGACTTAAACCTCAAATTATAATATTTAATTATTGAAGACAATATAAGCGATTCTTAAGCCAAAATATAAAACAGAAAAAGATAGCTCACATCTAGGACTTGAAACCAGGTCCCTCGCCTTACCTTCTACCATCTGAGCTAATGGGACCCTATCCCCTTCAGTCATATTCAACCCTATCATACTTCGATTAAGAAACTACCTGAATTATCTTTTTTTTCTCACTGCACATTTTTATTGGCTGCTGTATTTATGTATGATCGCAAGATTCAACCCGTACCATATTTAATCTAGACAGTGTCTTGGATAAATATATTCGATTTTATTTATATGTGCGATATCTATTGACTCGACCGTATATTTTTTTGAATAGCCAGGTACACATTCGTCTACCCCATCTTTAGCCTCATTTTTTTTTATTTATTTATCGTTCTTTACATTGTATATTTTTTTTAAGTTATAATTTTTAACCTCACTAGGACAAGCCTGTGTTGAGGTTAATAATTTAACAAAATATAAAAAAAAAATAGTACAAAGATTTTAAGAGATTAAAAAGTACAAATATTAAAAAAAATAATTCAAATATTAAGATAACAATATTGTTACATTGACGTTTCTGCGAATTGGATACCTACATGGTACCTATCAGCCTATTCATTACAATATAATGCTGTAAACATGTAGGGTGACCATGATATTTAATTGCAATAAAAATGTAACAAACTATTATTTTTTTAAAAAACAGAGAAGAAAGAAAGAGAGAAAAAAAAATTTACATTAAAAAAGAAAAGGATTAAAAAATTAACTTATTCAAAATATTATGTCACAATTTAAAAGGACAAAGATGAAAGAATATGTTGGAAATCCTCGGATGGCAGAAATAATTTAACATTCTTTTTAAATGTACACAAGTAATTTGACGATTTAATGTGATCTGGAAGGCTATTAAATCATACCCCAATTCGGCATTCTCGAATTCATCTTTGCTCAATGCGTCATTAAATGTTACAATACAAGTGAATTCCTTATGTGAAGGAAAAACACTCTGTAATATACTTTACATAAAAAAGACTGCTTACCTTGCTACTCGGTGTAAAGTTGATCGACAAACTGAGCTGATCTTTTTGCTCAATGACTCCGTGACTCCTGCTTTTGCCTTTTTTATCTCTGATCCCAAGAAACTATATCCCAAAAGGAAGCCACTGAAAACATCAGAACATGAATTTTAACATTTTGGATGGATAGAAGGCAGAATTTTCATTACTGTATTATTTTTGTACATGATCAGATTTATTTGCACATCACAAGCGTTGTACTTGTTATGATAACCGGATAAAACAGAACAATGACAAAACAGAACATATAAAAAATTGTCAGGTTATGTTAGATTTGTTGTTTGTCTGATCTTCTCTTAAATTTTCATTTTTGTCACTGCTCTATTCTGTCTTGGAACCAATTTGTTAGTTTTTATTTTTGACATGTTTATATATTAAAAAAATAGTACGTATATTGGAAGATATGTTTTTTATGCGTTTTTTTTCTAAAAATATATATTCGAGGAATGGTAAGGAGAGGAATGAAAGCTGTTGTTATTTCGAAAAAAGTTGTTTTTCTTTCTTACTTCTACCATCATCACCTCCCGAAGTAGGCGCACTTTACCCCAGGACACCATAGAAATACGAAATACGAAAATATAAATGAAGTTTTATTATATTTTCCTTGAAAGTTAAATAAGTGTTCTTTACAATAAAATAACAATTATTTAAGTTTTCACTGTAAATAAATACAGTACCCACGGCTTTGAAAAAGGTATAAAGTTTTTATTTTTCCCGACACCTTTGAATGTTTGAGATCTCAGCTTCACGGCTGTTCTTTATAAAACGCAAAGCAAAAACTTTTATCTCATTGTTTATTGTATTTCCAATCGAATAAGATTTATTTTAGAAACCTTCAAACGATTTTTTACGATGCTAAATCCCGCGAAAAGAAAATATGTTTTGATTGCGCCTATCGGCCCATGCGGCCTTCAAAGAGTAAGCTGTACACGAGCGGTTAAACGAAGTTAACCGCTCGTGTGCTATTGTCATTGAGTATTCGGCAATGTCCTCTGGTTTCACAACATGTGCACCCAGGAAACAGGGCCTACTTCTACATCAAGGCTATTGGTACAACATGGATATTGGTACAACAGGCGAATACATTTATTTACGCCAAAAATCAAACAAAATCTATCACTATCCACCCCAAATCCTCCCACGACCAATCCCGCATCATCACCTTTCTCCTTGAACGTAATATCGATCACCACTCCTACAAATTACCAGAAGATAAACCCCTAAGAGTTGTCCTCAGAGGCATCCCTGAAGAGATTACCAGCCAAGAAATCAGCAACGTTCTTGGCCTTACCTATCCCGTCATTTCAGTCCTCCGCATGCGGACTGGCCCCTCCCGCAGGGAATTACCTCTCATGCTGGTCAACCTGACCAAAACTGAAGCGGCGAAAAAGATTTTCACCGAGCTCACTTCCATCCTCCACCTTAAAATTTCCGTTGAACCCCAACGCAGACGCCTCTCAGTTAGCCAATGTCACCGATGCCAAGCCTTTGGCCACTCCCAATCCTGCTGTAACGCCACTCCCCGTTGCGTCAAATGCGGCGACCACCACCCAACCAGCTCATGCACAAAAACCCCCGATACACCAGCTAAATGTGCTCTCTGCACCGGCCCCCATCCGGCCAATTACCAAGGATGCCCCGAACGCCCCTCCCCCCGTTTCTCAAACAGATTTCGCTTCGCATTTCCCTCCAACCTACGCCCCCTCATGCATACACCGATCTCAAAGCCCAACTCCTGGCCCCACCCTTCCTTTACCAAATTCAACACTGCGCCCACCCCCCCACTCTCGCAACAAAACCACATCGATCAGACTCCCATCACCCAAAACGACATACAAACAACAGATACCCCGCTGGCCCCCACAAATACCCAGATCCTACGTGTCCTCTCCACCCCTCCCCCACTCTCCCAAGACTCTCTCACCTCTCCCCCTTCACCAAACCTCCCAACTTTAACCCCCCATATCATCAAGGCCCTGACAAACGCCGCCGCTCAACTAAGATCCGCGCTAGAAATGAACAGCCGACTCCTCACCAACGTCGAAACACTCCTCAACTCCATCCACAACCAATAATATCCCCAAACAACACCCATCCTCCCCTCAACAACCACTTTAACTTTTACGCAAATTACCCCCCCCATATTGCAGCCACGTATATTGCAAAAAAAAATTTTTCAAAAAACCTAAAAAACTAAATCTATTTTCCTAGAACCAAAACTTAAAATCATGATGAAAGAGAAAGGGGCCTTTTTGGCCCGGAGCTCTATATGCCATTTATTCAAAAGTCAAAAGAACATTTATTTTCATCCTACAAATATTGTGTCTTCCACTACCAACAGCGGTGCATCCAATTGATTTGGAAAAGTCCGTTCTGGGCGCCGAATTCCCAAGACGCTGATAATTAAGCAAATTAAATTAAGCAAAAGTAACGAAACCGCATATAAAACCGCAGATGTAGTTTTAATAATTTTCTGAGGGTACTTTTCGTTTTTTTCCATATAGGGATTTTATATAATTACCCTTTCAGCTCAGCAAATGTATAGATATTCTTTAATTCTTTTATATTCTAATAACTTAAAATGTTTACGAGAAATCAGTAGAAATTTCTGCGTAATTTTAAACATTCGGAACATATTATGCTTAAAAATAATAATTTCTATCACTTTAAATTCATTTAGTAATCTTCCAATTAAGCTTATTTCATTTTACATGCCTTTTTCGAAAAAAAAACTTGAAAGCGCTATTTATCACTATTTAAGTTTTGGTCTGTTGGATAAAAACGAACCCGAGCGACTAAATGTTGATGGTAATTTAGTATTATTCAGTGCGGGCCAAACCTTATACTGATGAATGTGTCCACAGTGAAAGAGGAATTGGTAAATACTTGCAGGGCCAGATGGTCTGATATGTAGAAGGCAAATGTTCGATTAAAGACTGAGTCACCCATAAACACCATTCCATGGTTTATCACTATTAAGATTGTGGTGACAGATCTGCAATTGAATGTATAAAAAAATATCCATTGATATAAAACACATTTTATTTATATTAACTAGCTGTACCCCGCTACGCGTTACTGTGGCTCAATCTGTCCGTGCAGATAAAGAAACAATAGCGCGTTTTGCTTTTACGTCCACAGGTGACATCTATATTAATATATGAAAAACATACGCGTATTCAAATGCAACGTTGCGTTGTGTCAAAATTTCAAAGCAATCGGTGAAGAACTTTCAAAGATCTAAGATTTTGAGAAAACGAACATTTACATTTTTATTTATATATCATAAACGCCCTGATGGATATTTTAGAATATTTACTGCATAAGACAGTGACAACAAAAGTTTACACAGTATAATACATGTTACATATAATTTTCTATTTAAATGTACATAATTAAAAAAAAATAAACCAGGTTTAAAAGTGCAGATGATATAAAAAATAATATTTGTTAATTTACAATAAGGAGTACCTAGTAACAATCGCTTCTACGCCATGCAAATATTAACATAAAAACATCATTCAGGAATGTCTGATATAATGGTAAACTAATTTTAAGTATGTCGATATTTGAGGTGAATTTGTTTCCGTACTAAGAGCGTCTAAATAAAAAATGTTTGCCGTAAAAATGTCCCCCCGCTCCCAGGAGAGAACCCCTAACTATGCGAATGCTATAGCTATGCCATTGGTTGTGCATCACTGTAGTATGTAATAGAAAGGTTTGTTACGGCACAAAGCATGATTAATAAGAATAAGCAAATAATTACTAACCTTATGCCAAAAAGTGGCAACATCGAATTATCTTCCCCAGGAGATGTGCTGAAAATATTTCTGGCGTTCATATCAACACTAAAACAACGTATGAACTTCGCTGCAGAACTAATTTTCGGTGGTTTTTTTGGAGCCACGACAAAACCATCTATAAAATAAATAAATAAAAATTTACCTCCCAATTTAAAGTAAATTTCAACCAAATACAAGGTGTAGAAAACAGACAGTGCAATTTTAAAGAGCCAGTACATCCCGTTTGGTGGGGGTGGGAACCTGGGGGAAGTCTCATTGTGTCGGAAGGGTCGTGCCGTTTTCAGTCGCTACCATGGCTTGGCCCGAACAACAACGGGGATTGAAATAGCGGTCCTTTCGTCCTCTCCCAGCGGGCCTTCCAGTTGCAATTTGCGACTTCCTCCTGTGAGGGTACCTGAAGTAAAATGTTTTTAAACATCTGCTTCCCACCTTGGAAGACCTCGAGGATCAAATTTGGGAGGAAATCACCGCTGTACAAAATGCGGTCGAAAACTTGAGAAATCGCCTTCATTAATGTATCGCTGCAGGGGGCCATCATTTTTCTGATGTCATCTTCAGGACTTCTCGCTTAAAACGGCATGATATACCAAATAAATTAAATCCAATTTCTGTTTTGCCGCACCCTGTATATAATTAATTATTATGATTTAAGTGTTAACATTTTGGTAGCTTACCACTGGTGTTATTTTTGCAATCGTTTTCTTTTACAATAACATATTTTCTGCTTTCTTCGACCATGGGTTTATAAATGGTCACATCGTATATTGTTCCCACGACGCACAGTGCCAATGTAGTTGCAACGCCTACTCTAAAATCAAAGGGCATTATTTAGAGACATCCACAACGAAACTGTTTTAACGGAAGCGGATATTATTCCCGAATAAGAAATTCAACGAGAACGGGTAGAAGTGGAGTTCTTTTAACCCCTTTAGCTTTTTTAGTTTTTTAACCTCTTACGCGTAGCTTAGCTCTGAAATTTCCCAATGCACTTCTATTAGGAAAACTGCCGGAAAAAAGATTCCATGAAAAATATTTTCGAATAACATTTGATTCAAGATAAGTTCGCTGTTTTTGAACGGATTTCCAAATAAAAGAATATTCTTGAAATTACATGAAAGACTCTTTCATATTTTAGTATTACACAGCGTACATGCCAAACCACTGTTGCTAACGATATCTTTCTAAAAAGAGACTCTATCATATTTTAGTATTATACAGCGCACATGCCAAGCCACTAATAATAATAATAATAATTGGATAATTTGTAGAGCGCCGTTTTTGTGAAAAATCACCTGAAGGGCGCTGTACAATTTATTTCCTAGGATCTACATTTGTTATTTAGACCAACTGTGCCAGCACGAGGTTCGTCATCCGTTCAGGTATGTGTCTGCCGCCAATATAGCGCTGACATGTGTCTGCTGCCAATAAAGAGCGCTGACACAACATCCTCACATAGATAACAAACCTTGGCAGCACCGCTGTGACGTTCGACGAAGACAGAAGATGGAGACTCTGCTGCAAGAATCCTAGGTAGCGAAGGAACTGTACCAGCTGCTGCAGCGAGAGAGACCACCGCGTCCACCAACAGTGCCAGCACGAGGTTGGTCATCCGTTCAGGAATGTGTCTGCTGCTAATATAGCGCTGACATGTGACTGCTGCCAATAAAGAGCGCTGACACAATATCCTCACATAGATAACAGACCTTGGCAGCACCGCTGTGCAACATCACCTCATTCTAGTCTATTTTAGTCTCTCTTGTCACTTCCTAGCCATTCATGCCACTTAGTGTATCCTCTCGACCCTTTTAGACTCTTTCCTGGCTCCAATACCTAAATAAAATCCAGCAAAAAAAAAAAAGTTGCTAACCATATCTTTCTAAAAAGAGACTCTTTCATATTTTAGTATTACACAGCGCACATGGTTATAATATTTTAGCTATTTTCCACTCGTTTTTCTTGATGGATTGTAATATTAAAATATTGTTTTTGAAATTAATTTAATAAAAAAGAGTTTTTTGGCTTTTCACAGAGAAATGAAAAGATAAATAATAAGCATGTTCGAACGATAATGCTGCTGGGTCATCTTAGAAGTGGAAGGGAGCCCTTAAACTTAGTTCATATAGATTATGTTAAAAACTCACATGAAAATCTTAAAAAGTCGGGTTTGTGTCCAGGCATAATCGTCTTCAGTTTTTTTGACCCCTTCCATGGTGAGACTCGTCTCGTAGATTTGTTGGTAGGCCAGGATCCCAGACTCAAAGTATTCTTCGAGGAATCCATAGATCTCAGTCTCCGTGCATGACGAGGGCAGGCAGAGACCCAGAGTTATTCTAACCTTAAAATACACGCTAAAAGTTTAGTTACACCAATTCCTACAACATACCAGCTACACTCACATTCAAACAAATTATTCTGTTAGTATTGCCATTTAACAACAACAAAAAAAATTCTGGTAACTCCATCAATGCGCACTCACAACGGTCCACTAATAACCACAATTATGTCAAACAGGTAACTTATTCTAACCTTTAAAAAAACATTACTGGTAACTCAATCAATGCGCACTCACAACGCTCCACTAATAAACACAATTATGTCAAACAGGTAATTTATTCTAACCTTCAAAAATGTATCGTTTATCGTTTTATAGATATTTTCTTGTCTGTTATTCTAAATAACAGACAAGAAAAGTGTTAATCAAGGCTACGTAATGTCACCATGGTTATTTAATCTATACATGGATAATTGTTTGCAAGAATTGAAAAAGGTGGGATTGGGAGCGAATTTGAGTAATTTGAAAGTATGTTGCCTCTTGTATGATGATGATGCGGTGCTGATTGCTAATAGTATGGATGATCTGCAGTCTCTCGTGTCTAGGATGAACGAAGTATGCATGAAGAATGAGTTAATGATGAATGTAAGTAAGTCTAAAGTAATGGTGTTTGAAAAAGAGAGTACTAAAACAGTGTGCAATATAGCTGTGAATGAGGAATACTTGGAGCAGGTGGATGAGTTTGTGTATTTAGGAAGCATGTTTACGAGAGATGGGAAGGCTGACAGAGATATTGAAAGAAGAGTAAATGCAGATAACTCCATTAATGAAAATTGTCCAAAGAAGCGAAGTTAGCAGTCCACAATGGAGTGCTGGTACCTACCCTGATGTATGGAAGTGAGGCATGGAACTGGCAAAGAAAGGATGAAAGTAGATTGAATGCTGTTGAAATGAGGTCCCTGAGGCGTATGTTTGGTAAAACCATGTATGATCGTGTGAGGAATGTGGAGATCCGCAAAGAGTGCAAGGCTGATGTAAGCGTAATGAGTAAGATCAAGAAAGGGACGCTTAGATGGTTTGGGCATGTAGAGCGAATGAACGAAGAAAGGAGTGTAAGGAGAATATACGATGCCAATGTGAATGGTAGCAGAAGTCGGGGACGCCCGAGGAAGACATGGCACGACCAAGTGAATCAAATACTTGAGTCGGGCCATGTCAAGAGTCAGAACAATAGAAGAGTATGTATGAGACGATGTATGAGGCAAGGAGTGTGTGCCAAGACCGAGTTGTTTGGCGGTCCGTCCTCTCTACCTACCCCTGCGGGGAAACGGCGTGATGGTTAGTTAGTTAGTTAGTTAGTTATTCTAAACTCTTCTACCATTAACACTCGCGTTGCATATATATACTCCTGGCACATCTTTTTTCCGTCCATGGTATATATATATATATATATATATATATATATATATACCATGGACGGAAAAAAGATGTGCCAGGAGTATATATATGTAACGCGAGTGTTAATGGTAGAAGAGTTTAGAATAACTATAATAATATATATATATTTTTATATAGCAAAAAAAAAAAATAATTAATTTTTTTTATGCTTCCGATTTTGTTGTCCGGGTTAAATCTTCCCCATAGGAAAAACTAAACCCTTCCACTCACTTTTCCACAAATGATCAGCTAGTCAATCAACACTATGCAACTGCATTATATAAGTAAAATAAATACAAAACAATACAAGAACAACAACACCTCAACTCACCAGAGATCAAATGGGAAAAAAAAAATTCACCGACTCCAGATATTTTCATATCAGAGGGTTCGACTCGGTAGAACTTCTAACAGGGCCTATAAATCCTACTGATCCCTCAACATAAATATTTAAAAAATCTTTCTTTATCCTACATGTATTCAAAATGACTGACTTTTGCATCTTTATATATAAATTTTTTGATAGATCTAATACGCCTAAATTATTAATGAGAGAGCTAGGTATAATGCCAGTAGCCGAAATAACGAATGGTAATATTTTTATAGTCTGAGAATGCAAAATTCTTTTTATTTCGTTTCCTAAATCTGTGTATTTTCTTATTTTTTCATTAACAGATTTTTTAATGTTATAGGAATTTGGAATAGCGACATCAATGATATAAGTTATTTTTTTAATTTTGTCATGTAAAACTATATCGGGTCTATTATGACTAATCGTTCGGTCTGTTAATATAGTTTTATTATAATATATTTTATAAAATTCGTTTTCTAAAAATGAATTTGGTTCGTATTCATAATATGGTACTATAATTATTACGACAGTCAATCAAGTTATGTTTAATTACCAAATTTTGGTGAATTATTTTTAAAACTTGATTGTGCCTAAATGTATACTCGGACGGTGCTAATATAGAACATCCCGATATAATATGTTCTATAGTTTCCGGAAAAGCCAAACATTTTCCACACAAATCATCAATTTGATTTGTATCTTTGATTATATGTTTTCTATAATTTTTAGTATTAATGACACTATCCTGAATGGCAAGCATAAATCCTTCTATTTCTGCGCTCAACTCTCCAATACTCAACCATTTGTTTGACGAAAATTTGTCAACATACGTTTGGTTGAGATAATTGAAGTGTTTTGCGTGTAAAATTTTATTTGACCAGGAATCTAATAGTTCCTGGTTGGGATTTATAAAAATGTTGGCATTCTCATCGTATAAATTTAAAGGTGTAATATTTCTATCTGCCTTGCAAATTATTTTGTGCATTTCTGAGCTATGAGCTTTCCTATGGAAAAAAGTTCTTAGCATTTCTACCTGATTATGTTTCAAAGAAGTTATTTTGACTATAACTCTACCTACTAAATTTCTAGGTAAATTAACTCGTTCTATAGCTGAATTTGGATGATGGCAATTAAACTTTGTTAGCGTAGTTCTAATTAATCTTTCTAAGTTATCTAAATCTGTATTAGACCATTTATTTATGCCAAATGAGTACGTTAATAGAGGTATTGCCCAAGTATTTATTGCTTTTACTAAATTTTTAGCAGATAGATTGCATTTTAAAATTTTCCTGATCCTAGTTTGAAATTTAATCCTAATATCATTTTTAATACTAGTATGGTCTAATCTATTTGATTGTGGGTATCCTAAATACTTATAAACCTCATCCCTTTTCAAACTAGTAATTTGGAAATATCTAAATATACTCTCGTCCCCATCTATAATTTTGCCTTTCTCTATATGGATCGTTCTACACTTATCTAAACCAAAAGTCATTTTGATATCATCTGAAAAGTTTTTAACTACCTCGATCATTTTTTCTAAATTTTGTTCAGAATTCGAAAATAATTTTATATCATCCATAAATAATAAATGCGAAATTGTACTACTCTCCCTTGTATTACCCTTAACTTTCATTCCAAACTTGCTTTTAATTAACATTTTAGATAGAGGATTCAATGCTAAGCAAAACCAAAGAGGACTCAATGAGTCTCCTTGAAAAATCCCTCTTTTAATTGAAATGCCCGGTATTACTATTTTCTTACCTTTTAAATTGATAAGTAAATTGGTATTCCAAAAAGACATAATATTTTCCAAAAAGCTAATAATAATAGGGTTAATTTTATATATATTTAATACTTTGATCAGCCACGAGTGCGGGACACTATCGAAAGCCTTTTGGTAGTCTATATAGCAAGTATGTAAATTACGTTTTCGAGTTTGAATCTGTTTTAGAATTACAGAATCGATAACTAATTGTTCTTTACATCCCATATGTTTTCTGCGACAACCTTTTTGTTGTTCAGATAAAATATTTTTTTCATCTAAATGAGTATATATTAAATCTGTTAAACAAGAGGTTAAAATTTTGTATATTGTCGGTAAACATGTAATGGGTCTGTACTGAGAAGGATTATTAATACTTTCGCTTTTGGGTAACATATAAGTAATGCCCTTAGTTAGAAAATTTGGAAAATTTTGAGGTTGACTGACAAATTTTGAAAGATTTTTTGCCAAAAGAGGATGTAAAGTAGTCAGACGTTTGTACCAAAAATTATGTATCCAATCGCAACCCTTTCCAATTATGAGTATTTTTAATAATTTTGGTTAACAATTCAACCGATATATTAGAAAAACTCATTTGTTCAATACCTGAAAAATTCAGTTCTTCATTTTCTATCCATGGAGTTGACTCGTTATGTTTTATATCTTTACTCCAAATTTTAGTCCAAAAATCGCGCATATCTGATTCAGATGGCAACGGAATATTATTATTCGAAATAATATTTTGTTTATCGTCAAGTTTGGAATAAAATATTTTTTCATTTTTCTGGAATAATTTATTATTATTTTTTTTATTATACGTATAATTATATCTTTTTAATCTACTAGCTTTTACGCGTAATTTTTGTTTTAATAAATCCAATAAATCATTGATTATATTTTCATTATTATGACTATCAATGTTATAACCAAATTTTCTACCAATTTCATCTACATGTCTCAAAATTTTCCTACTTCTATTTCCATTTTTATATTCTATTACTCTAGCTATGTTACTTCTTAAAAATACTACATCATTTTCTAATCTGATCTGCCATTCTGGTTTACTATAACTATATGATCTATCGTCAGAGGATGATAATTTAATTCCTAACTTATTACAAACAGTAATCGCACTTCTTCTTCTTCTTCTTCGATGGCGCTACAGCCCATATCGAGCTTTGGCCTCCTGCAACAGTCGCCTCCAACTCCTCCTGTCCTCAGCGGCTGACTTCCAGTTTGTCACCTGGAGAAGCTGTGCTGCATCCCCTCTTACCTCATCTTCCCACCTCAGTCTGGGTCTTCCCACTTTTCTCTTTCCACCTGGGTGACCAGTCAGAATTCTTTTTGGGACGCTTGTATCCGGCATTCGCTGTACATGCCCAGCCCATCTCAGCCTGAGGAGTCTCATGTGTGCAGAGATGCTAGGGGCCTTATATATATCGTACAATTCTATATTGTGCCGGATACGCCACTGTTCGCCCTCTTTCACGGGTCCACATATTCTTCTCAGCACCTTTCTTTCAAAAGTATCCAGCATTTAGGCCATCTTTACCGTCAGTGTCAGCGCCTCACATCCATATGCCAATACAGTTCTTACAATGGTCTTATATATGGTTATTTTCGTTTTTCTGTGGACACTACGTGACTTAAACACTGGCAGCAAAGAGAAGTATGTTTTGTTGGCTGCTGTGATTCTCCTTCTGATTTCTGCTGGATCCTCATTGTTCTCTGTCAGGCTGGAGCCCAGGTAGGTGAATTGATCGACCACTTCGTATGAGTAGTTGTCTTTAAATAGTGCGCTACTTCTTCTTCTGTGTGAAGGGTTCCTGCTCTATACCATCATTTTTGTTTTGTCAACATTAACTCGCAGTCCTACTTCCCGCGCCGCTGTTTCTAAAGGGTCGAAGACCTCCTTAATGGCTGAAATTGATCTTCCGACAATGTTGATGTCATCCGCATATCCGACAACTTGACTGCTCTTGAAACAAATATTGGAGCCAGTGTCTATTAGTGTTTTTCGTATTACATGTTCGAGCACAATGTTGAAGAGAGTGGGAGCCAGACTGTCCCCCTGTTTAAGTCCCTGTGATACTGTAAATTCTTCCGACAATTCTCCGTCTATTTTGACCTGACATCTTGAGTCTGACATTGTGGCTTTTATGAGCCTAACCAATTTAGGTGGAATCTTGAATTGTAGTAGTATGTCATATAGACATTCCCGATCTATGCTATCATATGCTTGCTTGAAATCAATGAATAGTTGGTGTATGTCTATGTCAAATTCCCAGCGCTTTGCCAAGATCTGTCTGACGGTGAACAGTTGGTCTGTTGTGGATCTACCGGTGCGGAAGCCTGCCTGATACTCTCCCAGTAGGTTTTCTGCATATTTATCAATTCTTTGTTTCAGTATCATGGTGTAGATTTTATATGCTGTGCATAGAAGTGATATGCCTCTATGGTTTTCGCATTTTAATTTGTCACCTTTCTTGTGAATTGGGCATATTATGCTTATTTGCCATTCCTCTGGGATTTTTTCCAGTGTCCATATTTTAGTTATTAAATTGAGTAGCAGATTTCTCAGATGCTCATTTCCATATTTGAACAACTCTGCCGGGAGGTTGTCTTTCCCAGGTGATTTGTTGTTTTTAAGTTTCTTTAGTGCAGCATTTATTTCTTGCATTGTTGGTGGATTCGCTGATTCTTCATTACTTGATTCAGTGGGGATGTTGGTAGGGTGACTTCTCAGGTCGCTATTAGGGTTGAGAAGTTTATAGAAGTAGTTTTTCCACAGTGTTATTCGTTCCTTATCTGATATAATTGAACCATCAGCGTCTTTGCCTAGTGTTGTATTCGGTTTGAAACCCTTCTTGAAGAAGTTTACTCCCCTATATGCTTCTCTAGGATTATTATTGACAAAGTCCTGTTCCATTTTTAGCAGTATATCATTCAAGAATTTTCTTTTCTTTCCCCGTATCAGCTTATTCGTTTCTTTTCTCGCTTGTTCGTACGCCTGTCTTTTGTTTCTTGTTGACGTTTCCAAGTACTTCTTTCTGAGTATATTTTTTTCAGCTATCTTTCTTTCACACTCTTCATCAAACCACGGGTTCCTGGGCTGTCTGGGCATGTTTCCGACACTTGATTCCACTGCTCTTACAATTGCTTCTTTTATATCATTCCAATCTTTTTCGAGTGATTCTTGGGAGTTCTGCTCAGTGATCTGATCTGGTAGGCTATTTACAAGGGCGTTGTGATACTGCTCTTTGCTTTTTGGTGTTTTTAGAGCTTCCGTATTGATTTTTGGAATAGTTGGTGATTTTCGTGTCCTGTTGTTTGCAATTCGGCTCCTATAGGTGGCCACCACCATGTAGTGGTCTGAATCACAGTTGGCACCCCTATACGTCCTTACGTTTGTGATGCTCGTTGCCCCCCTTCTTTCTATCAGGACATGATCAATTTGGTTATGGTGTCTACCATCTGGCGACGTCCAGGTCCGTTTGTGTATGTCTTTTCTTGGGAATTGAGTCGAGGCCACGATTAGGTTTCTTGATTCTGCGAAATCAATCACTCGGGTTCCGTTATTATTAGCGTGCTTGTGTAGACTGTTCATTCCTGTAATGTGTTGGAGCAGAGGATCCTGTCCTATCTTGGCGTTAAAGTCCCCAATTACCATCTTAATGTCGTTCGATGGTAATGTGTCGTAGACCTGTTTGAGTTTCTGATAGTATGTCTCTTTCATTATGTCCTCTTTATCTTCCGTTTCAGCATGTACGTTGATCAATGTTACATTGAGAAATTTCATTTTTATGCGTAAGCTGCACATTCTTTCATTAATGGGTTTAAAGTCTAATATGCATTTTCTCATTTTCCGGTCCACAATGAAGGCCACTCCGAATTTATGATGTCTTTCATTTCCACTATGCAGTATCGTATGCGTTCTTGTGTCAAATGGCTCAGATCCTATCCATCTGGTTTCTTGCACCGCCATTATGTCAATTTTATATTTCGTCATCTCCCTAGTGATCTCTCCTAGGGCTCCACTTCTTTACAGCGTCCTTGCGTTCCAGGTAGCTATTTTCAAGTCCTTATTTCGTTTGCCGGGTCTTTTCCTAAGTTCAGTTGTTGTCCGAGGCTCTGTGTTAGGATTCGTAATAGCGTTGCTTTTACAAGGAGAGGTTATTAGCCTCTCGCCCAACCCCCTACTAGGAGGGCCAGGGTTTTCTGTAGGGGTTTCCATCCCTTAGCTGGGGGGTTCCGGTTTTATGGCGCCGGAGATTCGCCATTCATCCTCTCCTATCTGCTATGGCTGATGGTATTGCCATTGGCCACATTGCCCAGGGCTCGCGGGGAACAGTAATCGCACTAGCGTATACTATTGTATGAAGATCTAAAAAACTAATTTCGTCAAATATTATTTTTGGTAAAATTATGTTATTTAATTCAAAAATTAATTTAGATAATTTCTTTGACGTATGCAATTTCGGTAATTTTGGTATAACTGTTGGCTCTACATCTATATATCTGTTTATATTATGTTATGAAATGAACTTTCTTAAAATTAACACATTCAACCCCGTAATATTTTCTTAAAATCAAGTACTTTGTATTTTTAAATTCTTTCATATGGCCACCCAGTGGCTGCGTCTAAAGTGGGTGTGACCATTTCCGGGGGGGGGGGCGCGGCGAAGCCGCGGGTCCCCAAAAGTCCAGGCGGGTAAAGGTCTCTTTGGTTTTAGCTCTGGTTGCGAGAGGGTGTGACGTGCTACGCATTGAATTCGAGACTTGCTTTGCTAAACAGTGTCTTGAAAAGTGTTTGTCAATTAATTACTAGTATATTTCGATTCATTTTTTCTACAGTGTTTGTCAATTGATTACTAGTATATTTCGATTCATTTCTTCTACTGCCTGCCCCCTGGACGTCTACAAAAATACCTGCGGTATCGTTCCATGCTTTATTCTATTAGTTTCTGTATCTGCTTTCGTCTCATTAATTTAACATCATTCTTTTAACCGTCCACAAAGAGATTTAAGCTTTTCCTACGCGTAGATTCCAGTGCTGTAATATAGGTCTTTTTGAAGGCATTTAAAAGCACCACAATAATAGTGTTTTATTTCCAAGAAACCCTTTTGTTCTACCCATTTCTAGAAGGCGTATGTTCTCTCTTAATTCAAACGGACTGAAAACACGGAATCCTGCTTGAGCTAGCCAGGTATTCTTGAAGATATATTACCTTTCCATACGCGGTTCGATTCCGTGGAAACGCTTTATCTAACAATTATTATGAAGTAAGTTAGCTAATTCTACTACATTTTCATCAACAAAGTTTAAATTTGCAATGTTGATTTCCCTAAGATTATAAATAACGTCTATACTGGTTGGTAAGTACCTACCCAAAAAAAGTCACGGGAAAAATGTTCTTCTAATTTCAAATTTTACTCCACGCATTGGTGGACAAGATACATTAGTTCCACTTTTGAAAAAGTAAGCCATATAAAATTAATATAGGTAGGTTCTATATTATTCAACTTCTTTAGTAGATACCATAGAAATACAAATTAATAGAAGATCAAGTCAGGGAAAAGGGAACAAACAGACTTGCGCGGAGCGGGGACGTGCCACAATGGACTTAGCGAACTTACTTAGCGAACTCTACTTTTCTGCGCATTGTCTGGTTATTTCAATGTGCGCTCTACGGTTGTCGTCATTGATGTCATAGTTTATTCAAAGCATTCTCGAACCCTCATTGTGCCAAAATATGGTCACGTGGTTTGCCTCCAGATCGTAGAAATGATACCCAGATTTCATGTAAGGGCAAGTCTATTCATTTGAATGTCTATGGTAGACAACTATTTTAGCTTATCTGGATTTGAAAAGCTTCTTCTTTATTTTAGTAATAATTTCCAAATTTGAAAAGATCGCGGTCAGAGGGAGGGACTCGCAAAGGATATGATTGAATACCTCATGATCCCAATGCACAAACGCCTGGACAGTGGAGTTGTGCGTAAAGTAAGCGCCGTAGTAGTGGACCGGGAAGGGCGGGAGACTCTGCGGGGTCTCCACGGTGAAGGGGCCGCTGGTCCTGCTGACCGGGACTCGCTTGCTGGAGGCGGAGGCCAGGCACTGCTGGCGGGACCCCAGCCAGTAGGTGTTGCCCCAGTAGAGGCCGGTGGCCGGGACCCCCGACGCGTCGAACACTAGAATAACAAAGGTATTATCTACAAACTTTACTGTCATGACTGGCAGCTTATTCCGGGGTTTGGCCATGACACATGCGGCAGTATCTACAAGAGAAAACAATTGCCAAGAGACGTTCGTGTATGAAAGAAATAGTATGATTATAGCGACGTACAAAAGGGTATGTCGGCTTTCATAGTGTCTTTTTACCTAACTACGTATTTGTCTATATTTAAAAAAAAAAAAAAATTGTCAAATTTGACCTACTTTATTTGGCATCGTTCACAGTAGTGAACATTTGAACTTAGATGCGGTATGGCAAATTTTGTTAATGTTCACCGTGGTAAATATTGTTTCTCTGAAAATCTGAACGTGCCAGATTAACAGTCGTTATTAATAAATTGAGGGTAAAGAACACAAAAATAAAATAATAAAAGTTTATTTATTTTTCGGAATAACTTTATTGAGTAAAACCTCAAATTGTAATATTTAAATATTGAAGACAATATTAGTGATTTCTAAACGAAAATCTGAAACAGAAAAATCAGAAAAGGAAACGGTCACATCTGGGACTCGAACCCAGGACCCCTGTCTTTCCGGGACAGTGCTCTACCAAGTGAAAAAATGAAGACAATGTTAGTAGTTCTTATTCGAAGTATGATACAGTTAAAAGTGACCGAGGAGAATAGGGTCCCATTAGCGCAGTTGGTAGAGCACTGTCCCGGAAAGACAGGGGTCCTGGGTTCGAGTCCCAGATGTGACCGTTTCCTTTTCTGATTTTTCTGTTTCAGATTTTCGTTTAGAAATCACTAATATTGTCTTCAATATTTTAATAAAAGTTTACTTGGCATAGCAATCAGTTCAAAAGTAGTCATATAAGATGGCTGCCAGGCAATTTCCCCTCACTCTAGATTTTGTTTCAATGCCACTCATACAATATCGCTCACAATATGCTCTGTCCAGGGCTTTTTACGTCCATATCGATAACGATGACTGAAGTAATATATCGGGAGAGATGATAACTTGCAACTCTATGACAAGCGAACGTCGACGGGATTTTCAAGATCGCAGTGAGAGATATTATTTGACAAGTTACTTTCTGGCAGTAGGTAGGAGCCCTGACAAGATAATCCAACTAAGTATACTGAAATACCTGCCCTAAGTACCCAACAAAAAGGAACAGCACTCCTTTTATTCACGGGGAACCCTAAACATTGACAACTAGCAATCTGGCTAACTTAGCAAAGCCCAGGCAAGTCTGACGTCCTGGGTTCAATTCCTAGACGACCTTTCGAGCGATTTTTGGCATATTATGGAAAGTTTGCGGTCGCTTGTCATTTATCATGCGCCTAATTTATGGAACCTTTGTAGGTTTATACATGGGATAAGCGGAGAAATATGGGTGGATTCATTGGCTTTAAACCACAGCAGTTTCAAATGCTTCCATATGAATATTTTGAGGAATGTTATTAATTAAATAATATTGTAAATGTATACGTACAACCAATTGCGCGAGTGGTTGACCGAATCATTTTCTAATTTTTCTGTTTCTAATTTTCGTTCGAGAATCGGTAATATTGTCTTCAATGATATAATTTTACTAATTATATTATTTGCGATATTAAATTACTCGCATAGAATTTAGAAAAAAAATCATGTGTAAGCATTGCTGTATTACAAGTAGGTGTGTATTTTTGGGTGATGAACTGTGAACATTGAACCATGACGTAGGTACTGCTGGAGATGTAAAAACTCATATTTACTAACTGGCAGTGGTACTTATGTCCACGTACCTCGCTTCCTAAATTTCTAGGCAGTCCCCAACCAACAAAAAAAAATGCAGTCAAAAGGAATACTTGCTCACACTCGTCTAGGTCATGCTCCGCATGCTTACAGACAGATTAAATGCCAAACGATCGAGTTAAAATAGGACTTCGCTACACTCAGTCAACTACCCGCATAAATTTAAATCATTTGTAGGAATTGCTGTATTAAAAATTTGTTAAGTGTAAATTTTATATCTAGTGTATATATCTATTCCAAAACTACTATAATCATTTTCTATTTCCCACGTACTAATATTTGGACTTAATATTGTGACATAATACACGAAGAACTGCAAGAATTTTTGCTTCCTTAAGATTTTGAAATCTTAATAAAACATTGTTTTGTGTTGCCGAAAAATATTGTTTTGTGTTGCCGAAAAATTTGTCTTAGTTAGCCTAAAATCTTTGCAGCTTCTCGTAGGATAGCCACGGACTGTATTATTGATACTAACACTTTTTAACATGTAATCTGATAACATTTAATTTTTTTACTTATCTATAAATACTAGGGTATTATAAAGTAAACTTTGCCACACACTTAGAATATTGAGTTGGCGTTGCATGGCTTTTATGAAATGTTTGTTAATGAAATAGAAATAATAATATAAAATGTTATAGAAATGTTTGATAAATAAATTATGTGAAACTGTATTTTGCGACTGTGCAACAGTCATGTAACAGATGAATAGAAGCTTAAGTACATTTAAACTTACATTTAATTGCCCATCTCTGGTTGGCATCGATTCCCTTCTGTATCTGCGTCAGTTCCTTTGTGCACACACTGTGGCCCCCATTATTCACCGCAGTCTTGAGCATCCCATAGTAAACTGACTGCGTTTCGAGTTCAATGCCAGAACCCAGCTGCAGACACACTGCCACCAGGACACACACACACGACACCCAGTCCGAACTCATTGTGAACACTTAGTTTTAGTAGTTAAAAAAATTACACCTGAACATCATAAATTCGAATCGCAAAGAAATTATTGAAAAATATGTACCATAGTTAAAATTGCGAAGTGTACCTCGCCTCGGTTTAATGCTAAGATTTCGCAAACCTCTTTTTCCCTTCGCTGGTTTTCAAAATTACGGACATTTTAGTTTATTTTTCGTAGAATTTAAAATATTACAGTTGAAGACATCGTACATATTTTTTAACTACTCGTACAGAATATACTATAATCATTAATTATAGTATTGCTGTAATAGAAATAAACAAATTGGCGTTTAGCGCCATTTTTGAGTGCCCCCAAACTCACATAAAATATTGCAGAAGTTACCTACTTCAGCCACATTAAATAGCCAATTAAATATTTACCTATTAAAAATAGATTTTCGGTGATCAGTGCATGCGTGAAGATATGACGTGTGAAATATTCCCGAGTAATGCGTGTTTATTTTTTTAAATTGAAACTTATTGTGGGAACAAAGCGATAAAATAGATACAAAAATTATTTTATTTTGATAATAATTCTATATTTTGAAGTTTGTATTTCTTCTGTTGAAACTTTTGAAACAAGTTCACTAACTGTGTTCATTAGAAAGATAATTTTGTGACTTCTCTCTAATTTGTCGACAATAGTTGTAAATATTTGTTTTTGAGAGGCAAATATTTTATAAATACTTTCACCTTCAAAATTCTTCAATTATAATATCCCGTGATTTTTCAGAATTAAATAAAACACTCAAAACAGTAAATTCAAACATGAAACTACACCGAAATTATAATATCGGCAATATATTCGTGTGTTTTGTGAAACAACTGGCCAATAATGATATAATAACAGAACTTGAATAGAGCCTTCACAGAACTTGAAAATCCACTTTGAAATTTGATGAATTGTTCAAATTCTTCGAAACAGCCCGTCCTTACTGTGTATAATACTTCGTTTGTTGTACCTATAATTACATTATCTAAATACTTCTAGTTGACTGAGCGTCGCCGTTTTAGTACTGTTTTAACTCGACCGTTTGCATTTCTTCTCTCCGTAAATTTGTTTGCGTGTTCCGTTTCCGTTTTCGAAAATATGTTGCATTCACTTTATTATTTAAGCCAACCTTTCTTCGACTAGATGGCTAACTTTGACTGCTACAGTAAAGATAATTTTTTCAAATAATGTGAAATCGTCGTTATTATTTGGACTTTCTCATTCACATTTTTTTTCAAAATTGCCTAAACAAAGTTAAAAAAAGAATTGTTATAGATGTGGTGACATTTCTTTGGACAAATTGAATAATTCCTCATTTGTATTTATTTAATGGTATATTTGCATACCCACTTGCAAATCTTATGATTTCAGAGGAAAATTTCATTTGGTTTTATTAAATAAGAGAAAATTATACATGTTTTTAATTCTGAATTACGCTGTATTATCAACCAATCAGAACAAATAAATAAAATTAAACAATAATAAAAAACTTACACAATTTTTTTATTTTTATATTTATATATATATTTATTTTTTTTATTTTTTATTCAATTTATAAAATAAAAAAAATTACAATGTGTGATATACAATATATATATTTCACTAGTAATAAGATAAAAGATATTATGATATGATCACAGACATAGGAATTAATAGACGAGAATATAATGGCGAGGGGTAAAATCAACTGTTGAAGAACGAAGGGAGTAAGGCTGACTGTGATTCGTCAATAAATCAATCTGACAGTAAATAGGCATCTCGCATTATAATATCACCATTTACTTCTTAAAAGTAAAATCTGCTTTTGAATGAATAGACATTTCTACATGGGAGCGCAAATTACTCGCCACGTTATGAACTAATTTGCGAAGTCCAAATTCGCAAAGTAAGGCAGCTTCTATTTTCAGAGTCGTAGTTAGTTTCAGAGTATTTAGTTAAGACACTTTTACAAATGTCTCATAATTTACTTACCCCAGTAAACAACGATGAGCACACTTGAGAATCGCTACATTGTGATGTGATAGTATATGTTTCTAAAACTGATCCATATAATACGGTGTGAATAAGCTTAAAATAAAGTAAAATAATGCTTACTTATGGAATGTAATACGACAATTGGGTTTATTCTCTTTTTCACATCTATTTTTACAAGTTTTCATAGTACAAGTTAACATTTTGCCGTGTTATTTCGTAAAATGAACCGATGATGCCTCGACCATAGTTCGCACAAGAATGATGACGTCACGTTTTCAAATTTCACTTGAGGCCATATGCGAGCCCAGCCGGCTCAATTGAACCGGTATGGGGAGTGGGGATAATACGCTTTTAATCACTTAGGGCAGGTCTACTAATATTCATATGTCTATGGATATGATTAATATTTTTTATTTTTCAATGTTCTCCCATAATAAGCAATTGCTTGTGTGTATGGGATGAGGTATTATTTGTTTAGTTTCTTAGATTTTTTAAATTTTTGTTTTTGTTTTTCTTTGATTTATTTACGTTTTTTTTATTTAGTTAGGTTTTCAGTATATTTTTTTAATTGTGTTTTGAATTCTTTGAAACTATCATTTAGTGATCTTATATTTTCTGGCAATTTATTGAAGAAATTTGTTCCTAAGTATTTGTAGTTTTGCTGACCCAAAGTTTTTTTACAAATCGGAATTGGTAACATGTATTTTTGCCTGAGATTTGCTGTGTTTTTGAATGGTAATGATTATCTTTGTAAACTTGTAAGGTTGCGTGATACAGGAAAAGAGTATTTAATTTTCTGACTTTAAATTCTTTGAAAATGAGTTCAGATGAATATAAAAATGATTTCTCTAATATTATTTTAATTATTAGTTTTTGCGCAATGTAAAGAGGTTGTGTGTGAGTTTTATAGGCGCCCCCCCATCCTATTATACCATATTGGATTATGATTGACAGAATGCGAAGTACGTCATTCTCAGTAGTTCTTTATTTAGAATATGTCTCAAGCAGCTAAAAATAAAGGTTAATTTTCGTACTCTGTTTTTGAGAATGGTTATATGTGGTATCCATTTTAGGCATTGGTCAATAGTGATCCCTAGATATTTGGTTGAAGTTTTAATTTCAATATTAGTACATAGTAAGTTGCAGTCAAGTGGTGTTGTTGAGTGCTTGGTGCAGAGTGAATTCGAATGTTTATTTCATGCAACGTATTTGGTTTGTTTATGAAAAATGGTACGTAGTGTGTTTTTTAGAGTTTAACGTTAGTAGGTTATTGTCAAACCATGTTTTCAATTTCAATTTCAATTTTCAACCATGTTCTAACCATGTGCTTGCTTTTAGAAGAAGCACTGTGTCATCTGCATATGAGACAATTTCCCCGTATTTAGCAACTTCAAATATATCATTTACATATAATATGAACAAGAGTGGTTCTAAAACTGTGCCTTGTGGTATCGAGAAATTATTACTTTCGGAATCACTTAATTCATTTAATAATTTTACTTGCTGTGGTCTATTTTCCAAAAAGCTTATAATCCAAGATAGTACTGTTCTATTTATTCCAATTAATTTTATTTTTTTTATTAAGTTAGTGTGTGAAATACTATCAAATGCTTTTTTAAGGTCAATAAATATTCCAATGCATTTTTCAATTGAGTCTAGGGCGGTATATATAAAATTTGTTATTTTTGCAATAGCATCGTGGGTGCTGGTGTTTTTTTTGAAACCATACTGTTTAGAATTAATAATTTTATGTTGTTCTAGGAAGGACCTATAATAATAAAAATACCTTTCAAAATACATATAATTAATATGTATTTTGAAAGTAAGTAAGTGTACAATGTGCGTGGCGTTAAAAGTCAGAAACGAGTCCCGGTACGATGTAGTGTGGTAGTCCTCTATCCCCCATCCATGAAGAAGGTTCCCGTTTTTACCTGAAGGGAGAGCATTCCACAATATTCCCAAACCATAACATCCCAGATCATAATGATCTAAAAACGGGAGTACAGGCCGTTTCCTGATAAACTTTTATTCTCAGTAGTTCTAATAATATAATATAACTCGAGTTCATTTACCTGCGATATTATTGATAATATACAATTGGTTTCTCTAAATAGTATAAAACAGTCACTATCCGCGTCTGTACGTGCGCTTAGTTCTTCTAAACTATGCAACGGAGTTTGGTAGGGTTTTCACTATCATTTAAAGAATTTCTTCTGAAAGGTTTCTCGTATATATATATATTTATTGTTAATTGTTCCACCCACAGCGGTTGTGTGTGGACGTATCTAAATAATTTCGTCTTTAGAATATTATAGGGTTTTTACACCGCTACTAGTATTTTGCCGCGAGTGAGGTGACCGCGGTCACTAAACCCAACCCATTATGGACGTGCTGCAAATAATAGAGAATATTAAACTTGAAATCTCTAATATATCTACCAAATAAGACTCCAAGGCCAAAACTAATCTGGAAACAAACATCAAACTTCTAGAAGAAAAATGGATGCACGAAAAAACTTCATTTCAAGATCGTTTCGTTGCAAACCAAACTAATAGCAAATTTAGGCATTGGAGGAAATGGAGTTCGCATACCCGCTCAAAACAAACTGATAATATCTTGCCATACTAAAGTCCACGCAGAAAAATTAATCAAATCAAATAAACAAAACGCTCAACAAAATATGGTTGCGGAAGAACTAAAAAAGAAAAACCCCAAAATTTTTCTAAGAAATTTACAGGCAGATCTGATCTATCAAAGATATCATGGAAAATGATACAAAAAACACTATAAAACTAATAAAAATGTTTAAACCTAGATTACAAAATGGACTCACTAACTTTATACTGGAAACCAGCGAAGCACTGAGGTCCTACCTCATTGAAAAAGAAAAAATCAATAAAACTCGAACTGATAGTAATCTTATATGAAATCCTAATGGCTCACTTCGGAATGATTAAAACTATAAACGATGTGACACGAGAAGCAGTATTGTCAAACTAACGGCTACTTGTCTAGATCATATCTATATAAGAGAGAGGGAGACCATTGAAATCTGTTCATGCATACGTGAAACAAAAATAGCTGACCACTATCTAATTGCAACGACGATTTGTTTCTCTACCCACGATAAACACACTTCAGATAAATCACACTTTGAGTACTATACTGTACTCTCCGAAAAAAATGTTGAACTATTTATCTCAATCACTGATAGCAATGAAATGCTAAAATTATCAGAACCAAACGTTTTGTATGAAGAAATTAAATCGAAATTTAAAAAATTTTATGTAATAAGTAGCTTCACAAAATTAAAAACTAAAAAACATTGGAATTTCCAAAAAAATTGGATGAATTGCCTCATTGAAAATTTACATACACGAGATACACTTGGATGAAACGGAAAAACTCACCTAGTTACAACAAAAAATAAGAAATCGATTTCAAGAAATACAGAAATAAATTAAATAAACTAATACTAAACACATACGTCTAAATCGACAGATGCAGTGGCAGAAAATTTTGCAGACTTCTTTTATAAGTTATTACATGAATGTAATGTCCGAGCGTCCGAATATATGCAGGAATATTTACGTCATTCAATATACCTACCAAGAGCAAATGCAAAGCAAATTGAATTAATTATCGGAGGTATGAAAAATTCCAATACACCAGGAGTGGATTTAATTCGTATGTACGATTTAAAAAAAACATTTGATATTACTTAGTCCTGTTATTTATTTATTTATAAGTTACATAATAGGCCAAATAATGATACATGTATATTGGATATATGTACAATGACATTTAAAAGTAAAATGTACGGTGAGGAAAAGCTGCAATACCGGCGTGAATACATTATGGCCCAGTTAAGAAAGCAATCAACATTGGTTTCTCTATAAAATGTAAAATTACTTAGTCCTGTAATTACCCACTTAATTACCCACTTAATTAACACGAGCCACATTCCTGATGAATAGTTTGACCGCTCATAGTTTTGACTGTATACTTAGAGAAATTGTTAATGTTTGCTACCGTGAAAAAATTGATTTTACAAGTGAATATACTTATCTGGGAATAATTGTTGATAATAATTTCAAGTGTGTTAAACAAGTGGCAGAAATTTGTAACCAGCTCTGATCCTTAGCTAGTAACTTTTACACATTAAAATTTATTTTGCCTTATTGCACTTTTATTTCTTTAAAGTACAATCCCGTTAAACCGCAATTAAACAGTTTGTCAACAGGAAGTTCGTGTTCAATTAAAATATAACATATGTACATAATATCATTGCTAATTACAATTCAACGTATTTATAAAATACAACGTAGTAATTACAATACAACGTATTTATATAATATTTATCACTAACCACTGCCATAATCAATAATATTACTAATACAGATTATCTCTGCTTAGTGGCCATGTTTGCAGCATATATCTGAATCTCTTAGGTAATTCGCCATTTTTTATATTGCTTGGTAAACTCTTAAGGCGATGCACTACGTCGTGTAATATTTTGAATCGAGCCGCTATGAATAACACACCTTACGTAGATGGCGATAAGGCTTAAATTCCCGCTTAACACCATCCATCTGTTTTGATTTATGAAAGAAAAAAACATGGCCAAAAAGTGCCTTTTATTTATTTTGTGGATGTTCAGGCACAAACATTTAAATTTTTTTCGATTATTTTATAAATAAACTAATTCGCCACATTATACAATAAAACCATAACCGAAAATGGGTTCGTAAGTAGGAGATTTTGAACTTTAAAGCAGTTTTCATGGGCCTTATACATTATTTTTTTCTGGGCTTATAAAAAGGTTTATCTAAAAAAACCTCGATTAATTCAAAGGTCAGGATGTATTCTACTCGCAGTATTTAATTAAAGCATCCGAAACATTTCTAGGCGACCAAATTTTCAAACCGAAAACACATGATTTTGTAACACTGCGTAGTGCATCGCCTTAAACTCATATATTTTTCTATGGTAGAATCCATCCGTAGATATGGAATTCGTACTTGGGGACACGCAAGCACTATTTACATTAAATATATTCAAAATTTACAAACTGCCATAATAAAAAAATTGTCTCATCAAATATTTACAAACAGAGACATAATTTAAAAGTACTATATAGATCAGAGAGCCTACTTACAATAAAAGGTATCATTTGGTACACTACTATTATGGATAACATGGGGGAACGCTCATACAAATACCCACTGGAACACAAACATACCACAAGATTTAAAGAAGGAAAGGCCCAAAAACTCCTCGAATATTAAATAAATATGGAAGCCGTACTCTTGAATACCTAATACCAGTGATTTTCAAAAAAATCAAAAGTTCGGTAAAAACACGTCGGTGGCCATTGATTTAAAATACGGATCTCCCGTCACATTAAGTAGCAAATTACCCGTCATCAAATAGCAATGCACTCCACTGCGTTAATCTATTTCGAGCAGAGTACATATATTACAAATAATAATACCAGAGACAAGAATGAAACATTAATAACCCACTGAGCAGATAACACCAAGAAGTCTGCACCGATTACTGATATCGCAAAGTTCACAAGAGCGTTCGACTCCTAGGACCCACACAGTTCATTGAAATAATTGATTGTCTGTTCAATAAGGAATTACGACTTTTGAAAATGTTTGATCAATAATTTCAACAGGAGTAAGGACAAATTACAACACATGGCCACACTGACATTCCAGCACAAACACTTCTGTCGGCTATGTCTTTCAGTAGGCACTCACCTTTCGTCAATAATTTGTATCGTTTGGACTTGGATCTCTAAAACAGAGCCATTCTTCTATGCAAAACGTGTAAAAATGACTTACGCAATACACTCGGCAAGTTGAGTTTCAAATATACATACTACCTATTTGAACTCGTGACCGTGGAGTTAAACCAGTAGACTTGAGATAAATTGCTTGTTAAAAAATAAATGTTTTTACTATCGCATCTGTTATCTCCAACGCTGCAAAGCCAGTCATCGCTATAAACAAGGTACTTCTTGATCCTGGTAATAAATTTAACAACGACCAAGTGGCAAAATTTACCTGAAATTCGGCAGAGGTAGCCGTCAAAACAACATTAATATTTGTGAGGTAATCCACTTAATTACTGATCGAAAAACACCAATTTGTGCAAGGTGCCCGAAATTAGAAAGGTAAATAGTTACAGACGAAATTCTGAAAGACCATACTGTAGTAACAGAAATATTTTTCAAACTAGACATACCGTGAAAAAAACTTTATTACTCACTTCTTAAAAAACAGCAGTAAAACACAAGTTCTCATATTGAACGTTTATTTGTGCAAATCTCTACTCAACTCGAAAAAATGTTATTGGAACATTTATCTACTCTCCAATATTGACACATAAAAAGCACTGCGAAGACGTCGAAAATCTCTTATCAAAATACCTAAACTCAAAACTTGTTATTGTCGGAGACTACAACCTGCCAAATCTAAAATGGGAAACCAACGACGGTGGCTTTATCACAAACGAAAGCGAAAATGACCGTGCACGAGAAATATTGGACACAGAAAAGTTTCTAAAACTGTACCAGCACAATTTTATTTATAACAATGATTTTTACTAGACTTGGTACGATCAAATGTTCGAAAAATGGCCGTGGAACATTTTCATTACAAGTCGACTGCATATATACCGATTTTTCGAAAGCTTTCGACAAAGTATCCCATAAACTACTAATTCAAAAACTATTTGCCTAGGAATAAGAGATAACATGCTAAAATGGTTTACTAGCAATAGCTAGATATATAAATAAATATGCGAGTTGGCATCCATACCGAGTATCAGTTCCCTACCCTTCTCCCCGCAGCTTGGGTGAGTCTCGTTATTTACGTAATTGTAAAAAGCATTCACTTTGTGGCTCATCATAATTTATAATAAAAACACATAAATTTGTTTTTGACCACTATAGTTTTATTTTTACTCTACCGGTTTCGGAAGATCCCTTCCTTCGTCAGGAGATCCCTCAATAATAACTCCAGTATAAAAAATAACCAAATTAATCTGTCTTATAGTCCTATTCTTGACATATTTCCAGTTAACCGCTCTGTTCTTCCTGGAATTCCCGTAATTACCCCTTCCACTTTGTCCACATCTCCCTCAAACACTTAACATTTTTGTATTTATATGTCAATATTTTGTGTAGTAGATCAGTTTTGAATATTCTCCTGACGAAGGAAGGGATCTTCCGAAACCGGTAGAGTGAAAATAAAACTATAGTGGTCAAAAACAAATTTATGTGTTTTTATTACTCGTTATTTCCCTTGAGGGTGGTGGTTCTGTACAGTCGTAGGGCATGTAGGCTGACGCCACCACTACTTCCCTGCTTCCTTGGTCCAGTGTGACCTGTAGCTTCACATCTACCAGGTCCCTGCTGCAGTGTTCGGGGAGCAGTGTGCCAGCTATTTCTCTGATGAGGACGCAAGCCCTGGGTCTGTCCCCCAAATTATTGTAGTAGAGTAGACCTTGGTTCATGTTTAGTCCTCTGACTTTTTCCCTGTAAGTCCAGGGTTCTTGAATCAGCGCGACATCCACACGGTCCCGGGTAAATCTCCTCTTGAACACCGCACCCGCTGGAGGGCTGCGATGTAAGTTTATTTGAATGAAATGTAAGTTTTTAGCCATTTTTAGGGTTTTCTTACACTTTACACCGTATATCCGCTCCTCGGTGAAGGTGGCCTTCCTTATGCCGACGTGCGCCGTCATACCCATTTCCCTCAGCGCCTTCACACTGTCTTCGTCCACGCTCATGATCAGGTGATACCTGTCTTTCTCCCTAACCGAGTCGTGGACGATCCGCTTTTTAGTGTGAAGCCGCTGGGTATGATTCTCCAGCTGTTGCAGCAGATTCTCGGTGCTCACTGCACCGTTTTCAGAAAATACCGCCTTGACATTCACGTACTTTGGCAGTTCATCTAACCCTACCACCTCCAGGTCGCAGCCCTGCCATTTCCGTAAGTTCGGCACGATCTTCCTCAGTCAGTTCTTTAACTCCTTGTTGGAGCAGGTCATTCTCAGGACGCCCTTCTTAATGAAGCACTCGTCGAATCCGGGTCTGAACTGTCCTTTTGGGATGTTCAGAATCAGATCGCCGGCACCTCTACTCACAAGGGCCTCCTGCTCCCTCGTAAACTCCTCCTCCCTGTTCCCATGGACAATAGCCACCCTAATTTTATTATCGGCGGCTTTCGCAAGGTGGCAGGGATGGGAGTTCCTCTGGGCCTTTTCCGGGCATTTTCTGGTGTTAGCCCGGAGGGTTTACGTTCCGGTGAGGCCCTACTCCTCTTCCCGGCCTTTTGTTCCCTGGGCATTTCCGGTTGCTCACGAGTACCCTGCACGGTCCCCGTTTGCTTCCGGACTGTCCCTGGTTTTCCCCGAACGACTGACTTTCGAGGTCCCTGGCTGTCCCCGTCGACTTTTGAAGTCCCTGGTTGCTCCTGGTATCCAATTGCGTTAGTTTCTTATGATATAGTTTCTCATGTTATTTACAAAAGTGTATTGCATTAATTAGAGCATGCTGAAGACAGCATTTCTTTGAATTTTGCAAAATACCGAATAAGCCGCTGATATTTGCGGCCAGCTGAAAATCATGTGCCGTTCGAATTGTTGAGTCACGAGGCGCAATTGCATTCCTTTTTCAAATGTTTACTTTGAAAGCTCATAACTTAAATAATGGAGATGTCATAAAATTATTTTTACTGTCGTTATTAAGGATGGGTTATTACACAGAATTTTAACAATTCATCAATTTCAACGTTCATTTTCGAGTTATATTCAAGTTCTGTTATTATATCATTGTGGGCTAGTTGCTTGACAGAACTGAAATAATAATAGAACTTGAAAAAATCTTTCGCATAACTTGAAAATTAACTTTGAAATTGGAAGAATTGTTTAAATTCTCTGAAATAACCTGTCCTAACTCTTTAAATACAATACACATTCATAAAAAACAATTAGTCTTTAACAACCTCTGTACCGAAACAACGCCTGATCTCTCACAGTGTACTTAATTGTAAAATTGATAAATTTCTGGCAAAATCGGGCGAGTTTGCCACTTTTAAATTTGTTCCGTTATTGTTTATATAGAATTGGAATAAATAGCGAAAAATTCTCAGAACTTACCAAAGGTGAATTTAGGCACCGGGTAGGTATCATTCTCCGAAATTTACCTTAAAAAACCGTTTTCCAAGCTGAACAATGCATAATTCATTCTTGTACCTAAGTAATTATTATCCGGTTTTGAAATATTCTTGTAATTATAATAACAAGATATTTTTATAATAATTATGTCAGTGGCCGAGTTGGCATTGCGTTTGGGTCCCACCCAGGCGTAGTGTGTTCAATACCTCGGCTGGCTAAGTTCTCCATCACAACACAAGCCACATTTTCCGCTTACTGTGGTGGTAGTATGAGATTTTCAAATATTGTCAGTTTATTGGTAACCCAGGAATGTTTGTCTTTCTTTTAAAAAATCATATTATGAATTTAAGGGATCGTCCCACTTTAGATGGCTTAAGAATTAGTTTTTTTTTGGGATTTTTTTTGCTTGGATCCTATAAAAGATATTGATGTAATTCTATTTGGCCTTAATTAAAAGTCTCGTGAAATGTATGATTATTATTATTATTTTTTTTATTTTACGTAATTTATTTATCCCTGGTTGCAAGCATCTGCAAATGTCAGCTTCGTTGTTGTTATTTCTGAGTAGATTTATTTGAAACACAAAACCAAAAAGATTTGAGTTCTGTATGGTAGTAACTATTGTCCAAACTAGAATCATGATTTTTTTATTATTAAAAATTACGAAATTGCGGCTGTTAAAAAAAACAGTATAAAAAATATGCCTATTTTTTGTGATAAAGTACCTAAAATCAAATAATTCCAGTTATAGTAGTAGCCATACATGTTGCAAATGTGATGTTAAAATTTTGTAATGATCTGTTACTAGTTCAAGAGAAAAAAGCAACTAAGCAAGATACAGACAGGTTTCGGTAAAAACGTTTTTTTACTGAAAAAATCTATCAGCTAATCAGCGATGCCAGCACCATACAGGATGCCTTCCGCTTGTTTAAACAGTTAATTTTCTACAATTCTGGCATCTCTTCGGCTCGTTCGTCTGTTTGTGTATAGCCGAGAGTTTTAAGAAGGGGCAGAGCAGCTAGGCTAACGAATACCTGCTCGCTCAAGTAAAAGTACATCGGTGAGCGCTTTCCAATCAACTCGAAAAAGTAATACTTAAGACTATTTCATCTTTATAAAATTTATAAACAATATTTTTGAAGTGATCTGTTTTCGAAATCCATTAAAAAAATCTAGTTTTTGAAGTTGATAAAGTGGCATGATACAATAAATTAGACCCGTTTTGAAAGAGACCGTCTTGTTTTCCGGTAGACTCTGTGCACGTTTTAGCACTGTTGCATTATTGATAACTTGGTTTCATTTAAAATGCTTCTCTCCTCTGATATTATAAAACTAAAATATATGTATGTACTTATTACCATTTTTTACATGCTTGGAGATCTGGAAAGGAGACAATGAAAGATGATGATTGTGTTGTGTCAAAGCGTTTATTTCGAGTCAGTGGTATTGGGCAGTTGGGAGACGACTGGGACCGATGAGGATGACACCAGGTGCAGACGGCGATGACGACGATGGCACGGTCGTGACGCGGGTCAGTGAGTCGACGCCGCGTTTTTGGAGACCGGAATCGTGGTTGTGTTCAGCTCTGGTGAAGACGTGGATTCTTCCGGGTACTCCAGTGTGAACGAGGTAGCCGAAGGTGCGATAGGCCTGGTCGGCAGATGAGCGGGAGATGCAGGGCGGCGATAATGCCGTGGGGCCGAGGCTCAGACCGGCGAAGTGGTCGCAGGGTCTAGGCGCGTGAGATCAGCGCTGGCCAGGAACGATGGCCGGGGACAGGGCGCTGATGTGATCCCAAGGAGTCCATAATTAATTGTAGTCCGTGAAGAGCAGGGTGTAGGTGAGTAGGTTCTGTAGCGGTGTGGTGAAGAAAGAGCGGGGCGCGACGCGGAGGAAACGGTCATATCGGCCGACACCTCAGTACGCAGCAGGCAGTCGCAGCGCTTTCTAGTTGGTCACTCGTGAAACTGCTAACTAATGACTGACTAAGAACATCTCGGCGCGCCTCATTATATAGGCGCCCGGGTGCACTAGAACTTTCAGAACTGTAGGTAGGAACGCCGAACTCTCGCATTGCGTCTAGAGTGTTGCTACAATGCGTTTTGCATTGGCGAGCGTTCTAGAATATTCTCGTAGTGTCGCTACACAAGTAACTATTTTAATAAAATGAATGAAGATGAAAGACGTGTTCTTATTATTTTTAAATGCTTACTATACTTACTTATAATACAAATAATACTACCTTACATCTAATAACCGAGTTACATAATGTGTTGGTGTATATCAAAATAATAGTGGCCCCAGTACGCTGCCCTGGGTACATTATAAGACGTAAAATTGGCTGCTTCTATGTATTTTGTCAGAGTTAATAAGAGTTTGTTAAATTCAGTCAGTTAGGTAGTTTTCAAACCATTTACGGACCTGTTATGTTTGAAATTTTTAACAATAAACAAACAATAATAATAATATGTTATGTAATGACCGGTCGGTGGCCGAGTTGACATCGCGTTTGAGTCCCACCCAGGCGTAGTGTGTTCAATTCCTCGGCTGGCCAAGTCCTCCATCACAACACAAGCAACATTTTCAGCTTACTGTGGTGGTAGTAGGAGATTTTCAAATATTGTCAGGTTATTCGTAACCCGGGAATGTTTGTCTTTCTTTTTTAATTAAAAAAAATATATATATATATATGGGAAACGGTATCAGATGCTTTTGCTAATCCTCATTGTCTCCCCGCGAAGAACTGCCACTGATGTAAAGTAAGAAAATTAGAAATACAACATTATGCAAAGTATTTTACTATATTAGATATCAATTTAATTATAATTTTTTTTTCTCATTAACATTATTGTTCAGAGAATTGTCTGAAAGTTTCCCCTCCTTGGTCTTGTGTTTTTTATCTCCCAGCAGCATTTTGTTCAGTTGAATGAATGGAACTTCAAACAGAATGGAGAAAGCAAAAGCAATAATGAAACAAAGTGATACATAACCCAGCCCGTTCACAACCTAGAAACAAATAAATTTTAAACTGTTATTGGTTGTATAGAGATCGTAGAAATGTTAACATCATAGAAATCGAGTATGGTAACTGCTTCTAGTCTAGAATTGACCATAGAGATGCGGCAAGCGGTGGGCGGCATTCTCTCTACAGATCGGTGAAAAGAAAAGAAGAACTAAGTATCCAGTGCAAACAGGAACTAATCTGGTTCACAGATGAGTCCAAGATGGGGGAGGGAACAGCGGCCGAGGTTGGTTCCAAGAGGGAACTTAGTATACCTTGCACTGTATTTCAAGCTGAGATGGAGGCCATCTTAGCTTGTGCACAGGAGAACATACGTATCGGGTACAGGAATAAGAATATAGGCATATGTTCTGATAGCCAGTTAGCCCTAATGACACTGGGAAGTAACCGATGCGACTCAACTCGATGAGACTGGTGATGGAATGCAGGACTGTTTACAAAACTCGCTACCATCAGTAAAAAACCCTAATCTGGGTACCAGGACATAAAGGTATTGAGGGCAACGAGCCGACTGACGAACTAGCAAGGAAAGCACCACTTGCGTGATCCAAGCCGGCCGTAGGAGTAGCAGCTTGCCACACTAAAATACATGACGGCCGGCATAGTCCAGTGGTAACGCATTGGACTGCCATTCCGAAGGTCGCGGGTTCGAACCCGGCGTTCGCAAATAAATTTTATTTGATTAATTTGTGTTATTTCACAATTAATTAATTAAAATAATATATAGTATATTTGCGGCACGTTCCAGAGTGGAAGATACTACCAGTATCGCCCTGGTGTAAGACCACCATTCAGACTTGAAACGTTGCTCCAAATGGCTTTAGCCGTATTTAGTGACTAGATCTGAATAGCCAGGTACTTCCCCACCTTCCTCTTTCCCTTCCACACTTACCTTCAGCCTCACAACATCCCCCAATTGGGGATGCCATAGTCTCACTGGCTCCAGACGGGAGCAGTTGGGACTCTTGTGAGGTATTCACTATAAAAAATAAAAAAAAAACATATTGAAAGGTGGGACAAATCCCGTCACTGGGAGGAATGGCAAAGGGCACCCGGAATGCGGCAATCCAAAGTACTTATAAACATACCAGACCTAAGGCGAACCAGACAACTACTCAATGGTCAGAAACTCACTGAGGGAACTGGTAGGACTACTGACGGGACACTGCCTTCTCAGGAGGCACATGCAGTTGTTGGGAGTGGAAAACACCAACATATGCAGGAAATGTGAAAAGGATGAAGAAACTCCAATTCACCTTTGGTGCCAATATAGAACCAGAAGACATAGCCATATATCCAATGACAACCCTGGTGAACTTTATTAAAGGGACCGGATTACTGTTAAAGGTATGAGGTAAAATGAGAACTACATGTAAACCGTCTCCGCTCAAAAAAAAAGTATCCAGTCTGTTCAGATCTTAGTGTGTTGAAGCTCGTTTTTTCCGATAAGATCAAACTAGAATATAATTTGCTTAAAACTGACTAAAAATAACACAAATCATAGTAAATATATTGAAGTATACCAATATATTAGTGAATTAGAATGGAAATTATTATTAAAAACATGATTTTAACCATAATTGACAAATCAACACGGTCATTCGCGGAAAAATGATGTACATGGCGCGCATGTAAAAGTAGCGATGCGCATAAGTCTAAAAAATAACGTTTAACGGTTGTGAAGTGATTTGATTATTGATGATGAACAAGTGAGAACGTTCTTGGGTCTATGCTGCCGAAAAGAGATTTTTGATTTAATCTTCATGAAAAAGTTAAAGAAAAGGAGGTTTGGATCTGAATGCTAGATGACCGAATTCTACATAAAACTCTGTCAGCAGTTCCAGAGGAAAGACTTCCAATAGGCCTCCCAAGGCAAAGTTGGAAAGCAATGGACTGGGGCTGCTAAAGTAGCCCGGCACAGGAACCCAAATAGGACAAGATGTCATAATTATTCTTTTGATTATAAACACATTGAAGCTCACCGTAGTAAGAAATCCAAACTCCCAAGCTCTGTCGGTATAGCTGACGATGACCTTTATGACCATGGGGTTGATGAGGTACACACAGTAAGAGGCTTTCCCAAGAGGAATCCAGAGGCTGTGAGACAGGCAACTGTTTATGAAACCTAAAAACACATGCAGTTATTAGAAAAGATAAACAAACAACGATTTACCCATTTCTTACACAGGTGGGCAGGAGGATAGACTGCACAACTGTGTCTTGGCAGATACTACTTGCTTCATTCACATGAATACATTGTATAATACATAGTATTACTCTGTTATTCTGATTCTCGAAGTTTTATTTTTATTTTATTTTATTTGGGAAACAAACAGTTATACAAATATATTTTAATACAAATCATTTTTACCAAGTTGCATAAACCAGTAAAGTTTCCACAGAAGATTCATTTTATATATAGGTAGAAAAACATATGAGTATAAATAATACAATACAATATAAATACTAACTAGTAGAAAAGGAAAATCTCCAAAAAAATAAAAATAAAAGGGCTACAGATTCAACCCATACAAAAACAATACACACACTAACACTACTAAGTTTCCCGCAACGATCGAACGCTACTCTCTTAGAAATGCTATTAATCCTGCGAGGCTCGTATTGAACACATCGATATTTGTGCATAATCTATTCTTCTTCTTCTTTCGTATGGTGGGGGGTCAGAGGGGGACATCTAGATCTGCGAGCCATTTTAGGGCCTCAGGCGTCGCCATGTGAACCTCATCAATCCCGCCGGGGAATGAATGGAGCGGGCATTCGTTGACCACGTGTTCGGTAGTCTGCACCGCACCACATTCACACATCGCCGACTCTTTAAGGCCCCATCTGTGCATCATGTGGGCACAGCGTCTATGGGAGCACCTTAACCTATTGATGACGGACCAGGTTTTGCGAGGCAGTGAGAACCCAGGCTGTCTCTCGGTGGGGTCCTGTATGAGATGGGCATTTCCCACATTGGCCGTTTGCCACTCAAGTTTCCACCTATCTTCTGGGGTGAGAGGTAGTCGGAGGAGCCTCTCTCCTTCCGCCCAGAAGGGCTTTCGGGACTTCAAGCGGCATGCCGGGTGGGAGACGACATCTTCGTGTAGAGGTATTGCGCTTTTTTGCAGCGCCTTCTTGTATTCCCTCAGTGTTGCAATTTCTCGCCTGATGTTTGGCGGGGTTATGTTTGCAAGTACGGGGAGCCAAGGGAGAGGAGTAGATTTTAAAGTCCCGCTGATGGTTCGCATTGTGGCATTAAGCTGAACGTCTACCATGGAAGTGTGGGCGCTTCTAGCCCATACTGGAGCACAGTATTCAGCCGTTGAGAAAACCAGGGCAACGGATGCTGTTCTGAGCGTGTTGGCGTCGCATCCCCAGCTAGTTCCAGCTAGCTTATTAACTAAGTTAAGCCTTGTCCTGGTTTTTTTACCCACTGTTTCCATGTGTTGCCGATAGTTCAAGCTCCTGTCCAAAGTAACTCCGAGATAGCGGGAGGGGGGTCATGGTAAATATTTTTTCCATCAAACTGAACACAGAGTTTGGCATCCGCTTGTGAATTGCTAAGATGAAAAGCTGTCGCAACTGTTTTCGACCCATTTGGCTTTAGTCGCCAATTGAGGAAATATTCTTCCAAAGCCTTTAGGTCAGAATTGAGGATATCTTCTGCTGCTTTAAGGGTTTTGGCTTGAGCTGTGACGGCGATGTCATCTGCGTAAGCAAATTTTCTGCCTTCAGTGTGAGGGAGGTCTCGAGTGTAGATGTTAAATAGCGATGGGGCCAGCACTGAGCCCTGGGCAAGGCCATTATTGAGGGGTATTTTTTTGCTTTTTCGCCCTCCTAGAAAAACCCTGAAGGTACGGCCAGTTAGCAGTTGCTCAATGAGTCGTACTGTGTTGCCATCCTCTATGGTGTCGTACAGTTTAACAAGGAGGCCTTTGTGCCACACCGTGTCGTAGGCCGCAGAGAGATCAATGAACGCTGCCGCAGTCTTCAGCCGTTTCTGAAAACCAGATTCAATGTGTGTTGTCAGTGCTAGCACCTGATCGCAGCAGTTACGGCCTGGTCTGAAGCCAGCTTGCTCTTGTGGGACCACTTTCTGCAAAATTGGAGTAAGTCTGCGGAGCACAACTCGCTCTAGAAGTTTGTACATGGTACTTAAAAGTGAGATTGGCCGGTAGCTGTTCGGATCCTCTGCTGGCTTGTTGGGTTTGAGGATCGCAATAACTTTAGACTTTCTCCAGGTATTTGGTATTTCTCCAGTTTTGAAAATTTCGGTAAATAGTTTTGCGATCCATATTTTTGTCCGTGGTCCAGCATGTTTCAGAAAGTCTGGGAGAACTCCATCACATCCAGCTGTTTTCCCAGCTTTTGTTGAAGTGAGGGCGATATCTACATCGTCAGCTGTAACGGCGACCACAGTGTTGGGGTTCACCGGCCATTTTAGCCGCGCCGCCTTCAGAGATTTTTGGACCTGGTGGTTTTTGTTAGACCTTGTTGTCGTTTTTGAACTACGGAGTAGTTGCTGAGCAACAGCATTTGGTGACACTTTGGGCATTGTTTTAGTTGGCTGATCTGCAGCTCCAAGTCGCCTTAGTGTTTGCCATGCTTTTCTGCTCGAGTGGTAGTCATAATCTATTAAAGGTGCTACAGCTTCTTCTTATAAATACATTTTCAAGATAATTAGTATTGCTCTTAGGAATATAAAATGTGTCCGAAGATCGAGTTACTCTTAATGGACATCTGAAATGAATATTTTGTAAAAGGTATGGGCTATCAATAAAATAGTGGATTATCTTATATAGCATTACTAGGTCTCTGATATCTCGGCGTTGATCAAGAGTTTTAAGGTTCATGGACACATTGTTTTTATCATTTCGCATGCGATAAGAGACATATTTCAAAAACTTTTTCTGAACTCTTTCTATGTTTGATTTATATGTAGAACTATGAGGGTTCCACACTGTTGATGCATACTCTAGGTGGCTTCGGACGTAAGATATGTAGAGAATCTTAAATGTTTGTGGATTTTTGAAAACTGAACATACTCTAAGTATAAATCCAGCATTTTCAAAGCCTTCGACGTAATATGCTCGATATGAGATTGAAAAAGAAGCTTACTGTCCATTAGACTCCAAGATCTCTAATCACATTTACCCTGTTTAAGAGTTTGTTTTTAATTTTGTAGGGATATAATATTGTGTGTTTCTTTCGAGAGTAAGATATGACGCTGCATTTGTCTGCATTCAAAAGAAGGTGATTTTTTAAACAATATTCATTCACCAGAGAGTCAAGGTCATGCTGGAGTTCTATGCAATCCATCTTAGACTTTATGATTTTGACTATCTTTTTGTCATCAGCATATAAGTATAGCTGAGAATTACGGATAATTTTGCTAACGTCATTCATAAAAATATTAAATAAAAGGGGGCCAAGGTGAGATCCCTGGGGTACTCCTGAGGTAACGGGCACAAAACTAGAGCAAAACCCTTGAACAGTTACAGCTTGTGTGCGATTGTAGAGGTAAGAGGCTAACCAACGAAGGAGGTCAACGTGTATACCCATTGCTTCGACTTTCTCAATTAAAATGCTGTGTGGGATTTTATCAAAGGCTTTGGAATAGTCTGTGTAGACTACATCTATTTGATATCCGTTATCCATAGCAACAAGGACTGTGTCAACAAACTCACAAAGGTTAGTTTCTGTTGATTTTTTGGTCATGAAGCCGTGTTGATTCGGAATAATGTGTGGCCGTATACAAGGAAAAATATTATCATAAACAATTTTTTCAAAAAGCTTACCCATTACATTTAGTTAAGAGATCGGTCTGTAATTTTCAATATTGTGCTTGTCTCCTTTTTTTAATATAGGTACAACATATGAGCTTTTCCATTGCTGCGGAAAAATTCCATAAGACAGTGAGGTTTTAAATATTTGACTTAGCGGATAACATAAAACACCAGCGCAATTCTTTAAAAACACTGGGTGTATACCATCAGGCCCACTGCCTTTGGTAGGGTCTAATGATTTAAGATCTTTACAAACTAATTCAGCGTCCTTATTAACATTACTAAGATTGAGTACTGAGGTGTTTGGATTATATATTCGAGTGGTAGACGAGGTGCACGGGGTGGGGGATTCGAAGGAGGATTGGAAATGTATATTGAATAAGTTACTTATAGCTTCCCCACCCGATACATGTTGAGAGTTAAGATATTTATTGTTAGCTAGTTCAGAGCATTTTTGCTTAGATTTAACAAATGTCCAGAAATGTTTGGGATCGGTATTAATATTAGATTCGGCCATATTAATGAAATTGTCATAGCATACTTTCTGCATGCACTTTTGTCGTTCTCGAAGAAGAGAGAAAGTATGATAGTCTGAGTAACGGTTATAAATTTTGTATTTTTTATGAAATTTAAGTTTTTCTTTAATTACTTTTTTTAAGGCAGAGCTGTACCACGGAGGATATCTAGAGTCTATGTTAACTGTTCTGGATGGTACGTGTGCGTCAATTACCTTATTTAATTCGGAATAGAAACGCGATGTGAGTGAGTCTACATTACTGCTGTTTAAGGTCGTTGTCCAGTCAACGGCTGCCAAGGCGCTATTAATCAGTACATAGTCAGCGCGGTGATAGGAGCGGACCGTGCGCAAGCGCGGGGTTTGGAGGGAAGGCTCGCGGGATATGCGCAGCGCCAACTCTAAGGAGCGGTGATGTGCATCTTCTGGCACTAGTGGAGTGTTGCACCCACTTACCGTGCACACGTTACTCGAGATTACCAGGTCGAGAATACGTTCGTTTATATTAAGCTGGTTGTTGAATTGACGGAAGCCAGTAAAGTCTAAGAAATCAGAGAGAGTTGAAGTAAGTGCATCGATTGAGGATCCGTTAAGTAACAGAGCACCGTCTGCAGTCGAAGGCAGAAGCCATGGGGCATGTGATATGTTGAAGTCTCCTAATAGAAGGAATTCATCATTGGGGAAATTTGTATACAACGCAGATATAAATTCAAAAAAGTCACTTAAAGATTTAGTCTGCTCCGCGCCCTGCACGAAGTATGAACAGTATATACGTAGTTTAGAAATATGCCCACTAGGGCCTAGTGCAAGAGTTGCTGTCGCTATTTCTGCACGTTGGACAAGAGGGAGAGAGGTTGAGGGGCACGTCGGCAGTTCGCGGCGCACTGCAATCAGTGATCCACCGCCGAGCGCTTGTCCCAACCGCACATAGTCGCGATCGCAACGATACACTACATAACGGTTATCAAACAATTCCGAGTCAAATATACTTGGCAGAAGCCAAGTCTCAGTCAAGCATATCACGTCATAATTGGCATTAAGAACGCTGGAAAGAAATACATGAGTCTTAGTTCGCAGACCTCTAACATTTTGATAGTATATATTCAATTCACCGAGAACATGCATTTGAATAGAGCAAATAGGTCAAACATATGTGTAAATAATAATAATGGAATATATCGAATTTCGAAAACATAGTAGAGATTAATTGAATATGTAGAGATATAATTGAAATGTTGGTATTGAATAATGTATAATAGTATTTAAAAAATCTAAAATTCTAAAGGGATCCTAAGTTTAGAAATCCAAAGCATTACATTTTCTTGGTTACAATAATAATACACATTTGTAGCGATTGCAATAGACTGATACAAAGATAAAAAACCGGTTAAGTACTTGCTGTAAACTAAAAGATCTGTCAGTATAATAAGAGTGAGAAAAATAAGAGTAATCATAATCTTTTCTAAATACTCGTACATATTGTCAAAAAAATTATTTTCATGGATAAATTCCTTTAGCCAAGTTTCGCATATAAGATAATTATCAAAATTGTTCAAAAGGACCTGATTTAAGAAGTTATGAGTATTTGTGCGAAGACCTCGCATATTTTTAAAATATATGTTAAGCATTTTATATATTATGTTTGTGAAATTGGCTGGAAAATATTTTATAAATATAAAATAATTATTTTGTGACTGGGGGTAATTTTGAACATCCGAATTATGTGTTTCTGGTAAATTATATTGTCTATGATTCCAAGAGGCTTTAGTTTTGACAGATTGATAGGTATTATGGACATATTCACATGATTAATGAATTGTAAATAAGACCTAAAAATAATAATATTACTATGACTTAACATTATTTCATAAGTATTTGGTAGTATTTTGTACTTAACAAATGATGATAATTCGTGTGTTGCAACGAGTGACAAATTGTGTACAATATTAAGATATTTCCATCCTTGCCAGAGATTATATTTGACATGTAAGGTTAATTTTCTAAAGGGGCCGGCGTTTGTGAGGCAGGTTGAAGTGTCTTCAATTTGGAGAGTCTGTTGACATCATCTTGATCAACAATTAAAATTATAGGGGTTGAATCACTTACACGAACGAATATTTTGGAGATTTTTACCCAGCAGTAGCGATTTTTTTTTCCATTTTTATATCTCGACATTGTTTTAGAAGATGTTGGTTTTTAGAGGTTAAATGGTCATTAATGTAAATTCTACTGACTCCAGGAAGCTGCAATTCTGAAACAAACATCCCTTTTCTCTTCCTTATTGCAGCTAATAGTTCATCTTTAAGATATCTGTTGCCCAACTCAAATATTTAATTCACACAAATAATCTCCTTACACTCCTTTCTACGGTCATTCGCTTCACATGCCCAAACCACCTAAGCGTCCATTTCTCAATCTTACTCATTACGCTTACATGAGCCTTGATTTTGTTTGCAAATCTCCGCATTTTTTAACATGGTTTTATCACATAAGAATCTCATCAGCAATCTACTACATCTTCTACAGCAACAGTCTACTTTCATCCTAGTTCCATGTCTCACTGCCATAATCGTACATCTTCTTTTAGCAATTTTTTATCGCAGCCAACTTTGTTTAGTCTTCTATTCATGGAGTTTCCTGCATTTAACCGTATTTTGATACCCTTCCGGATGATTGGCGAAACTCACCACCGTTCCCGGAGAGGCAGGCCAGCATGAGCCACACAATGCTGATGGCCCAGGCGGTCCTACTGAGGCCCATGTACAGTGCACTAGACAGTAGGCTCATGTCCTTCTCTGCAAAGCCAAACATCATGCTCGTCCCCAGGCCCACTCCAACCACCCAGCATAGAGTCACTCCTATCTGTAATGGAGCCATGTATATTAGTTTACAACAGAAAATTATTTGTATATTTTTTGGAATAACGTGTACGAGTAAAACCTCAAATTGTAATATTTAATTATTGAAGATAATATGAGCGACTCTCAAACGAAAAGAAGAAACGGAAAAATTGAAAAAGATTCGATCGCATCAAGGAATTGAACCCAGGGCCGTCAGCCTTGCCGGGCGCGTATTTCAATAGGAGGCAGATTTGTTACAATAATTGTAATTAATAATTCTCCTTCTAAAGTCGTGTTTAATTGAAGGCGCGCATTCTCCAATCGTGCACGGGTTTGCAACGCAGTCAATAATTGCGCATGGTGTTTGCAATTATAAACCCTTGCACGATTGGAGGACGCGCTCCTCGAGATATTGATAGGTATTCGAACAATTGAATGGAGCAATTGGCAATTGATTGAGCATTGAGAGATAGAGGCCGACTTTGTTTTTGAGGTTTGAAATATACCCGCAAAAAGTGTTACTGTCTGGCTTGTGTTTACACAGACAGGCCCCCCTTTCCAGCTGGCCGGAGGAATCCTGCTGGCTCCCTGCGCAAGCACACGCGCCCCAACTGCCTTTCTTAAGGCAACCCCCCGCATCAAATACTGACCTTCGAAGACCCACGCTGGCCTCATCAAAATGACAATTCATCACACCTACAAAAAGTGATAAAGCAAAAACTAAGTTAAATAGCTTACATAGGCAACTATTAAACCTAGTTTTTGTTTCATCACTTGAATTGACTCTATATCACTTTTTAGAGGTATGCTGAATTTTAATTTTGATAATTAATATCATAGAACCGCCACTGCAGAAGCGCAGAAGCAATCATTGCTACTGGTGCCAGGAATTCGGGCACGGGTCCCGGAATTGCTCGCACACGGTAAGGTGTGTGCATGCTTCGGCAGAATGTTCCGCCCCCCAGCCCCACCCACAACAGGAGCCCGAGCGTGCGTGTCCGAGCCGAGCCAGAGTACTCCATCTGCCGAGGACAACGTGGACATCATCAGAAACACACTTGAGCTAGCTGCCGAGGCTTTGTTAATCCATAGATGTCTTTTTCGTTTGACAGTCGCTAATATTGTCTTCAAAAGTAGTTAGTAGTGTATAATTAACATTACCATTGGTGCTATTCTAGTGATAATCTTTTACGTTCCTGCTATTTCCCAACAGTTGGTCATGCCTAAACCTAGGTGTCCCTGCACTCCTTTGTCTCCCAAACTGATGCTGTACCAAAATGATGTCTGGCAGACACGGCACAACAACGAACTATATTCGAAACTCAAGGGAGATCAGTAAGAGTGGAGAGGTTTCATAGAGGCGACCAAGTCTCCAAGAGTTGCACCACCAATGATGCAACATCAACAAATGTGTTAAGACTAAACATAAAATAAGAACTTACCTTATTGATAGGCAGTTTACCATTGAAATATTGAAGGAAGCAACCCCCGGCAATCCCAATAATGTAAGGACCAATTCTTGTCCAGGTCGGGGAATATACCAAATCAAAGTTTGTCCACACATTATCAACGCTGCAATGGAAAATAATAAAAAATTGTTAATTAATCATAAAAATTATTATTTTTAAAATTGTTTATAGTATTATAGGCAGTCCTGTTTTATTAAGCCTAATCACCTTCAAAATACCAACTATAACTACTCGATCAAAATTTCTAACAATATCAGCTGCAGTGGAAAACACAAAAAAAAATATTAATTAATAAAAAAAAATGCTTTTAAAATAGTTAATGATATTAAAGACAGACTTGATTTATTAAGCCTAATCACTTGCAACATACCAACTAGAACTAGTCGATCAAAATTACTAGCAATATCAGGAATGAGTCATTTAGATACTCACTTGTATCTAGATTACATGCAGTTGGTAATAATTTCGCAGAAATTGTAGATGTGTTCAACTGCACGGAATATAGTTACAAGAAAGCTATAGTAACATACCACAATAATATTAATATCTAAGCTAATTTTTCAGTATATCAATTTTAAAATTAATATTTTCAACGAATTTATAAATTATAATAACTTACGTACTGAAGCCAGACTTATCAAACGATCAAATAGAAGAGTTTTAACTGATATATTATTTTTCACACAAATATTAATGACTGTATACGTGTACAAACATTCTTGATTTATATATTGTTACTTTTTGTAGTTGTTTTAAAAATAAATACCTTCTGTTGGCACTGTATTATGCAGTAAATTTTGTAAAATATGAATCACGTTAAAGCACATGGGCGTTCAAATTAAAAATAAATATAGGATTAAAATCTATTCATAAAAGTTTTATTCATATATACTTACAAAGGAATCAACAGTGTATCCAGTGTAAACGTTAGCAACTACGAGAATCGACGCGAAAGTAAGCATTGCCAGTTTCAAATATCTGAAAGGAAAAGTGCACATTTTTACATAAGTCTCAACTCAACCGTTTGCAACTGTGAAATTGTTTGTTTGTTCTGTTTCCATTTTCGAAAATCTGCTGTATCCATTTTATTATTTCTATTTCTCTTCTGTATATTCTGATGCCTCGTGCACCATCCCTCCACTCAACTATGACTATAATATTGACATGAATGTTTGCCAAATCTCACTTGTAGAGGTTTACCAATCCTTAAATAATCTTTCTAGCAAAAAAGTACCGAACCTGATGGCATTCCAGAAATCTTGCTAAAAGAATGTAAATATTTTTAGCTAACCCAATTTGTATACTGTACAACTTATCACTTTAATTTGGAACATTTGCTGATTCATGGAAAATTTCAAATATTCGACCCATTTATTAGTCCGGGAACAAGTCAATTATTGGAAATTACAGACAAATATCAATTATATCTAATATTCCAAAAATATTTGAGTCGATAATCACAAAGAAAATCACTTTATTTTCAAAAATGTTCTGATTGGGGAACAGTATGGATTTAGATCAACCAAATCCATAACAACTAATTTAAGGTCCTACCATAATTAAATACCATTGTTAAAGCTTTAGAAGACAACACTCAGGTTGATGTCCTCTACACTGATTTCTACAAAGCCTTTGACAAAGTTTATCACTCGATTCTCAGGGTCAATCTTTATGCTATAGGCATTAGAAACCCTTTGTTGTCATTCTTTCACTCCTACTTGAGTGATAGAAAACAAAGGGTTAAAATAAATAACTTTGAATCCTTTAACATTGTAACGGCTAGGCTGGCGTTCCCCAAGGAGCCCATTTGGCTCCGCTTCTCTTTAACCTTTTTACTAACGATATCACTAAAGTTCTTTCTCACACACGCTTCTGGCCTTTTGCTGATAAGATTCTTAAGATAATTAAATCCTACCTTGACTGTATACTATTTCAACTTGATATTGATTTATTTAATGATTGGTGCAAAATAAACTGCAAAAATGCAAAATAAATGCAAAATTAGTCCTTTTACGGAACCAAAAATCCTGTCCAGTTTGATTATAAACTAAATAGTGTTTGTCTATTTACTGTCACATCTATCAAAAACCATGGGATCACTCTAGACTGCAAACTTTCTTTCGGTGATCACATTAATAACATCGTAAACAAATCACTTAAACTACTCGGCTTCATTCATAGAATAACCTCTGACTTTAAACATATACGAGTAAGTACACATAAAACTCTTTAATGCTCGTTGGTTTGCCCTCACCTTGAATATGCTAGTGTCATTTGGTCTCCTTTCTATGCTGTCCACATTTGTCACATAGAATCCGTACAACATCGCTTCCTACGAGGAATTGCTTGGAGGTTAGGACTTGAAAGAGGCGAGTACTGATATGATGAAATTGAACAAACTTTAAACATTCTTCTTTACAAAAACGTAGAAAAGACTCTACTATCTAATTCGCATATTAATAATTATCAACAGTATTACTGACACACCTGCTTTGTTGCGGCTCATCTAGTTCAACATCTCTTCCCCTAGACTCCGAAATAATGAATTACTATTTCTCAATCAAAATTCCGCTAATTATGGTTACCATTCTCCTATGTCCAGAATGTCGAGACTTGTCAACTCACCGTCAAGTCAAAGCATTGAATTTTTTTGTGTAAGCCTAAATGAATTTCGACAGTCGATAGGTAATTTGTAATTTTAAAAGCCCTTTAAACCTTCTTCATGCATTGTAATTGTAATTGTCTTGTTACACTTGTCTTCCGTCTGTACATTTTTTTATTATATGTATATTGTTATTGCTGATCATTTATATATGCTCTCCTTTCGCTGCCATCTCTGTTTCTTATTCGTGTAAAAAATATTATATTATTAATGGACTATTTGTCAGTAAATAAACAAATATTTGCAAGCAATATTTAGTAATTACCGGGTGACGTATGTAGTGTACAGGTGTGTGTATGAGTGTGTGTGTGTGTATACGCATGGAACAGTTTAAACCATTAACACGATGCTCCTTTTAAATATGGCCAGAAAATCCTAGAAAAGTGTTTAGACAAATATTATTGAATGTTTTAGGATTATTATTTTTACGGATACATACATAAAATATATAAGTACCATCATTAATTTTATTGCATTCTTTACATTACCTACCTCACTAGTGTTAGAGTTTAGACAAATTTATTATACTCATTTTTTTCTTCATATTATAGTAGGTACTATGTACAAAAAAGTATGAAAAAAGAATTGTCATTGCAAATGTTACATTTCTTTGGACAAATTGTATAATTCCTATTTAGAAATGAAAAAATAAATGTTACATAAAATATTATATGGTTTACCATATCAAGTAAGTGGGTATTTAAGTATAAAGTGTTGTAGTACAAATCTAATTATTTCAGAGGATATTTTGCTTTTCATTTATTAAATAAAAGAAAATCAAATCAAAATCAAACTGTTCACAGAACTACATTTATGGAAATGTATGAGTGAGCGATTAATTGCTAGCTTATCAAAAAGATTCCAAAACTAACTTATTTGTTTAAACACCAAATAAGAACAGTTAAAACTCACTTGGTGGCTATTGTTAGCAGCACTGCACCCACTAAGAAGGTTTGCATATCGCTGCCAAGGTACCAACTCCAGGACATGCACATCTCCGCCTTGGGGAAGAGGTTGTTGACGAAGAGCAGGTTCTTCCACCAGCTGCTCTGGCAAGTTATGTCGTTCCGCTCTTCCGACCAGAAAACTGTTTGCCGATGCCTCATGGCTGATGTCGTGTAAGCAAAACCGAGGGCAAACAGATATGCCGGAAGTAATCTGAAACAATCGGTGATTCAATCCAATATTGCATTTGTAATTTGTATACCTTTCTTGAAAGAATTGGGTTTGTGCACGGAGAGAACTATCTAATCGTTTTATGGAATAACTTTATGAGTAAAACCTCAAATTGTAATATTTAATTATTGAAGACAATATTAGCGATTCTTAAACCAACATTTGAAACAGAAAAAGATACGGTGGCATCTAGGACTTGAACCCAGGTCCCTCGCCTTACTGGGGCGTTGATCTACCCTATCAACTTTGGTCATATTTAACTGTATCATACTTCGAATAAGAAACTACCTGTATTATCTTCATTTTCCAACTGCACATTTTTATTTATTTATTATTAATCGATAATAATTGATTGCTATCTTTATGTATGATCACAAGATTCAACCCGTACTAAATTCAATCTAGGAAGTGTCTTGGATAAATATATTTCATTTTTATTTTAATGTGTGACATCTATCTATATTAACTCGACTGTATTTTTCTGACGTTTCTGTTTCAAATTTTCGTTTGAGAATGAATCTGGCAGAACATCAATTGATTTCAATTATTATTTTAAAAACATTTTTTATAAATCACAAGTGTCAAAATAAACATGGATTCGTAAAATCGAATGATTACTGTATTCATATTAGGGTCGTAGTAGAAAAGTGTGAGTAGGATGTATTATAGGCAATACATGAATGCTTCTCTCAGGTAGGTATATTTAATTTTAGGGTATGAGAGCTTAAAGAGGTAAGTAATGTAAAGATACTCTCAGTATCGCCCTCATTCAGCATTGAAACGTTGCTTGAAATGGCTTTAGTCGTGTTAGATGACTAGATCTGTATATTTAGGTACTCCCCCCATCTGCAGCCTCACAACATACCCCAATTCGGCATTCCCCAACGGGATTCACACGGTGGCGAGTGGACGCCAGCTTTGCTCAAGGCGTCATTAAATGTTACAATACAAGTGAATTCCTTATGTGAACGAAAAACACTACGTAATATGTTTTACATAAAAAAGGACTGCTGACCTTGTTACTCTATGTAAAGTTGATAGACAAAATGAGATCATCTTTTTGCTTAATGACTCCGTGACTCCTGCTTTTGCCTTTTTTATCTCTGATCCCAAGAAACTATATCCCAAAAGGAAGCCACTGAAAACATCAGAACATGAATTTTAACATTTTGGATGGATAGAAGGCAGAATTTTCATTAGTTTATTATTTTTGTACATGATCAGATTTATTTGCACCTCACCAGCGTTGTACTTGTTATGGTAACCGGATAAAACAGAACAATGACAAAACAGAACATGATAAAAAAAATGTTAGGTTATGTTAGATTTGTTGTTTGTCTGATCTTTTCTCAAATTTTGATTTTTGTCACTGTTCTATTCTGTCATGGCTATTGTTATCATTGGTTAGTTTTAGTTTAGCATATTTGTATGTGTTTATATATTAAAAAAATGGTACTTACATTGGATTATATTTTTTTTCACTTTTGTTATAACAATATATATTCGTTGAATAAGGGATGGCAAGGAGATGAAAGTAAGCTGTTAGAATTTCTAAAAGAGGTGTCATTGTTTATTTTGTTTCCAATCGAATAAGATTTATTTTAGTAAATTACCCACAATTTTTATGATGCAAAATTCCGCGAATAGAAAATATGTTATGATCGTGCCATTGTCATTGAGTATTCGGCAATGTCCTCTGGTTTCACAACATGTGTACCCAGGTAACAGAGCCTACTTCTACATCAAGGCGGAACATTGGTACAACAGGCGAATGCATTTTTCTTCATCCTACAGATATTGTGCCTTCCACTACCAACAGGCCGGCCCTATACCTGTGCAATCGGAACAGTCCGTTCCGGGCGCCGAATTGCCAAGGCGCTGATAATACCTAACAGTCCTTACAATATTACTGATTACAATGGTCACCTACCCAGGCATCTACTGGTTTTGACAAGGGGCGCGTTTGGATCAGGGCCGGCCAGATGACCGTGTAGCATTGAATCTTCTAGTAAAATTGATAATACAACACCCGTAGACTCATCTTTACACTTAGTCTCAACTAACGATTCAATTAACTCCTTAGAATATTTTTCACCCATCACAACAAATGAAATTGATAAACACATTGATGTTTAAAATCAACAAATTCTAGAGGAATTGATGGTTTATCAGGTATCACACTAAAAAAAATACATTTTAACTCCATCGCTACATATTTTTATTATATCCTTAAAAGAGGGACATTTTCCCGAATAATTAAAAATCTCCATCATACCAATTCACAAATCGGGAGAAACGCACATTGTAGACAATTACAGACCTATCTCCTTAGTCTCAAACCTTTCAAAAAATATTTGAAAATTGTATCAAAACTAGAATAATGAATTACCTAGAACAAAACAAAATTCTGTCCAAAAATCAATACGGCTTCAGAACTAAACTATGCACTGAAGATGCAATTTTCGATCTGACTAAAAAATTATACACATCTGTTGATCAAAATAAAAAAAAGTTTAGCTATATTTCTAGACTTAAGAAAAGCTTTTGGTACGCTAAATTAAATCTACTTTTTAAAAAAATGAATCAAATAGGTTACATAAATGATACATTAAAAATTCTTACTAGCTATCTCAAAGAAGGAAACCAAAAAAAGGGAATTTTTGTAGTAAAAACAGGAATAAAAAATGGAGTACCACATGGAACTGTGTTTGGCCAAATTCTCTTTCTAATATATATAAATGATTTATGTGATGTTATAATCCCTGGTAAAATTGTATCTTACGCTGATGATACAGCAATAATAGTGAATGGAAAATCCTGGTATGAAACTTTTTTGAAGACAACAAAATATATTACATATTTCTCATCATTTCCAAATTTGAACTTGGGAAAGTTGAAAAGATCAAATATTTGGGTATGTATATCTATACAAAATTAAATTGGCACTTTCAAATTAATAATACAGTCTGTAAATTAAGATATCTTACGTACAAATTGTACAGACTAAAAGAAGTGCTCAATATTGACAAACTAAACATTACTTCTTTTTCTTTGGTGCAATTTTCACTCATATATGGAATAATAGGATGGGGTGGTGTGCTTCATGCACATATAAAACCTTTACAAATAACTCAAAATTATATTATAGAAGTTTTGTATTATCGGAAAAGAACATTTTCAACTGATGAGTTTTACCAAGAATCTAAACTATTCTGTGTCTGTAAACTATTTATTTTGAAAACTATGAAATATATATTTAAAAACAAAAATAAATTCGAAATAAATAAAAACAGAATCAACATTAGAAATAATAATGTATATTATACTCCCCAAACGAACACAAAACAAATGCAAACACACTGCACTTTCATTGGACCTCGTACTTTCAATCTTTTACCGAAAAATATTCAAGTGATAACTAAACATCCTCAATATTTAAAAGGGTTAAAATTATGGCTTTCCAATACAGCAGTTGATAGTTTTTTTATTTAATTTGTATCACTTTATGTTTCTCACAAACTATACACTTAATATTAAACTGAACACTTATAACTTCACTATACACTATTGTAAACACATTTTATACAAACCGCTTAGACAAATTGTAATTTTGTTTTTGTTTTATGTGCCCACAGTTTGTTTCTTTCTAGATACAATAATATAATGTATTTAATTATATTACCAACGTACAGGCTGCGCCTAAGTGAGTTCCCATTTTTTGATTTTTATAATAGTGTATGTACTTAATATAAAAATTGGGAAAAATAAAGGTATTAAAAAATAAACTAAAAAGCATTCAAAAAGAAGAAAATGATTTGAAAGGGAGATATGTAAATACGAATCTTAGAGGGTGAGTGCTTAAATTAAAAGGATCATAATTAATGGACGTAGTCGAAAATATATTGAATTAAGGAAAAGGAACGAAGCAAAAGCAAATGGCGCGAAACGTCGCTTGCGGTTGCTTCGTTCCTTTCCCATAAGTCGAGGCTCGGCCGCAAATGTATAAGCAGCATAAAATGTTAAATAACTGCCTCAGATATAGTTTTAATAAGTTACTTACTTAGGTACTTTGCAATTTTTTTTCCCCAGAGGGATTTTATATAATTACCTATTTGGCTAAGCAAAATTTATAGATATTAGCTTGAAAAATAACTTATATTTTTTTGAGAACTTAATAATTTAAAGTGTTGAAGAGAAATATGTCATAAATCGGTAGAAATTCGTCTTAGTGTATTTCATAATAATATTTATTTGAAATGCTTTCCGATCTTCCTGTAATACCAGACACGTTGGATAAAGCAGAAATCACGCAAGAGGGCTCGCTTTTGTCCAACATCCGTCTCCTTTATCCAATATCCAACGTTAACACACAAGATTTCGTCACTTTGTCTAACATCCAAATTAAAAACTTGTTTTCTGCTAGATTTTAAACAATCGAAACATACTTAAAAATAACAATTTCTATCTAACTTGATTTTATATGCCTTTTTCGAAAAAACACTTTAAAGCTCAATTTCTCCCTATTTACGTTTTGGTCTGTTGGATGAAAACGAACTAGGTAATTTTGAATTATTCAGTGTATGACAAACCTTATACTGATGAATGTGTCCACGTTGAAAGAGGCATTGGTAAATACTTGCAGGGCCAGATGGTCTGATATGTAGTAGATAAATGTTCTATTGAAGATTGAGTCACCCATATATACCATTCCATGGTTTATCACTATCCAGATGGTGGTGACAGATCTGCAATTGAAGGGTTCCAAAAATATATATGTAGTTATGCGATTGCATAATATTGTATCGGTTTCATGTATTTGTTTTCATGGTTAATGGGGGTAGATAGACTTGAGTATTGTTTAATTTTCGAAATATTATTAAATTCACGAGGTAAATATCAATTGAAAAATCATAGGTAAGTAAGTCAAAAATAACCTCGTTTTTTTCCTAAAACAAGAGGCTCAATTCACAACATTATGAAACTGACAAAAACTAACACAAAAAAAAATATGTTGAATTATACCAATGTGATGGTGAATTTAATTTTAATAGAAATTATGAACAAAAACATGATTTGATTCGCACATCACGAATCCAAATTCATTTGGTTCGTAGCACTTTTTGACCACCAATCACAATCAGTTTCATGTACTTTGGCATAAGTTTCAACATTTATACATAGAACATCGATGACAGACATAAACTCCTGATAGTCCATAGTTGATTCTTTTCCCTGGAAGTTAAACAACACAAAATTATCTCTAAATGTTATAAAAAATATACCTATGCGTATTCTGACTGAATCGTTCGAACGACCCTGTTGCATATAAAGTACGTACAATGTACACGGATAATTAAATATCACTTACCTTTTTTTTCTGAAAATATATCTCCCACTTACGTTTTTGATGTCTTAATTTGTGTTTTCTAATAAAACGTTTTTCCAAGGGTATTTCCTCCCATTTCAAAAATGATTCAAAATGAGTACTCCCCACAAAATATTTCAAATCCATAGAGGGGGGGGGGGGGGGGGGGGTTGTTACAGAACTTCGCTGATAAAAAAATCCGCACATCCAAAAACATTATGTGATTCCCCACAACAATTTTGAAATCCATTGTGGGGGGGGGGGGGTAACTACGGAATTCCATTTCGAAAAATTCCTCACATTTTTCCTAAATTTTCATTTCAATTATTTATTATTTGTAATTTTGCTGATTTAAATAACTTCTCTCTGAGGTAGCCTAATCGGCGACCGGTCGCCTTTTAGATTTTTTCGTCGCCGATCCTCGTTCTGAGTAGCCTAAATGGCGATAAATCACCTTCGTTGGCAACACTGGCGGAGACTGACGAAATTTCGCCTTTTGCCGAGTTAATAAAACTGCACGAACCCGAATCGAAATTAATTACTATTATATACTTAAAAATATATTTTTTGGTCATAAATTATTTCTAATGTTTCAATAATGCCTTAGTAAATTATTTTTGTAAAAAAATCTGAACTATACCAATTTGTAAGACCATAAATAAATAGTCAAATTGAGTGATTTTCTTCACAAAACGCGTGCTCGGATTTATTTATTAGTAATTTTATTTGAAGTAAAAACAAAATTCTTGTACATACGATTCGTAGATAATTTATCGATTGTTCATATGGTATATATATATATATATTTGTAAATATTTGTCGTATGATACCAATTCACCTTCGAAAATATAACAAATCTGCGCATCGACCAACGGTAACCCTTTATTATGATATTTATAGTACATAAGAAAATACTATTATTTTTCAAAATTTAACGTTAACGTAACAAATTTTAACTTTAGTATAAAACGATCTTTCGAAATCAATTTGTGTTTTTTTTTGTAGAAAAGTGTCCATACGTCTAAAATTGGCCTAAAAATGACAAATTTCAGGTCGAGTCTACCTATTTCGCCTTAATAAGTGAATACAAGTAATTTACAATAAGGAGTAACAAGTAACAATCGCTTCTACTCTATGCTCCTAAATAATAATATAATGAAACATAAAAACATCATTCAGGTATGGTAAACTTATTTTAAATATGTCGATATTTGAGGTGAATTTGTTTCCGTACTGAGAGCGTCTAAATAGAAAATGTTTGTAGTAAAAATGTCCCCCCGCTCCAAGGAGAGAACCCCTAACTATGCTAATGCTATAGCTACGCCCTTGGTTCTGCATCACTGTGGTAAATAATGTATATATAAAGAAAAGTAATCCGTTTTTTCGTTAAGGTACAAAGCATGATTAATAAGAATAATGAAATAATTACTAACCTTATGCCAAAAAGTGGCAACATCGAATTATCTTCCCCTGGAGATGTGCTGAAAATATTCCTGGCGTTCATATCAACGCTAAAACAACGTATGAACTTCGCTGCAAAACTTATTTTCGGTGGTTTTTTCGGAGCCACGACAAAACCATCTATAAAATAATATTTTTAAAAATTTACCACCTAATTGAAAGTAAATTTAAAATTCAAATTTCAACAAGGTGTAGAAAACAGTACAGTTTTAAGGGGCCGTACATCCCGTTTGGTAGGGATAGGAACATAGGAGGTGTCTCATTGTCCCGGGAGGGTCGTGCCGTTCTCAGTCGCTACCATGGTTTGGTCCGAACAACACCGGGCCTTCGCCGTCCGCACGATCGTTGAAAATGGCCATTCTTTCATCCCCACCCAGCGGGCCTTCCGGTTGCAATTTGCGACTTCTTCCTGTGAGGCTACCTGAAGTGAAATGTTTTTAAACATCTGCTTCACACCTTGGAAGAACTCGAGGATCAAATTCGGGAGGAAATCGCCGCTGTACAAAATGCGACCGAAATCATCAGAAATACCCTTCATCAATGTATCGCTACTGGGGGCCATCATTTTTCTGATGTCATCTTCAGGACTCCATGCAGAAAACGGCATGATGTACTAAATAAATTTAACCCAATTTCTGTTTTGTCGCACACATGTATATAATTAATTATTATGATTTAAGTGCTTATATTTTGGTAATTTACCACAGTTGTTATTTTTGCAATCGTTTTCTTTTACAATGGAATCTTTTCTGCTTTCTTCGACCATGGGTTTATAAATGGTCACATCGTATATTGTCCCCACGACGCACAGTGCCAATGTAGTTGCAACGCTTACTCTAAAATCAAAGGGCATTATTTAGAGACATCAAATAGAGACAGAAAGTGTTACAAAGGAAGCTGAAGCGAAGAACTGCCGGAAAACAGATTCCGCGGAGAATATTTTCGCATTACATTTGATTCGAGATAAGTTCGCTGTTTTTGAAAGTATTTCTAAATAAAATATTCTTAAAAGCAGATGAAACTTTAATATTTAGTATTACACAGCGCACATGCCTAACCACTGTTGCTAACGAAATCGTTCTAAAAAGTTGCCTTAAATTTGCAAAAGCAAAAGCGAAAGTTGAAAATTTGCAGAACTTCAACGTTTGCCGAAGCAGAAGCAGAGTCATAATATTTTTGATATTTTTCCACTTTTCTTTCTGGACGGGTTGTAATATTAAAATGTTATTTTTGACATTAATTTATTTAAAAATAGTTTTTTTATGCTTTTCACAGAGAAATGCAAAGGTAAATAATAAGCTTGTTCTAACTGTAACGCTGCCTGGTCATCTTAGAAGCGGGAGGAAGCCCTCGAACTTGGTTCATACTGATTAGGTTAAAAACTCACATGAAAATCTTAAAAAGTCGGGTTTTTGTCCAGGCATAATCGTCTTCAGTTTTTTTGACCCCCTCCATGGTGAGACTCGTCTCGTAGATTTGTTGGTAGGCCAGGATCCCAGACTCAAAGTATTCTTCGAGGAATCCATAGATCTCAGTCTCCGTGCATGACGAGGGCAGGCAGAGACCCAGAGTTATTCTAACCTTAAAATACAGGCTAAAAGTTTAATTACACCAATTCCTACAACATACTATCTACACTCACATTCAAACATAATATTCTGTTATTATTGCCGTCATCGCAGGTTATTCTAATATTTAAAAAAATATTATCGGTAACTCGATCAATACTCGCAACGCTCCACTAAAAAACACGGTAATTTTTTCCGTACTTCCGTTTTTAATACGCATTTAAAAAAAAACAATCATCTGATTCAACTTAATGACAATAAAAACACAATTCAGTCAAACCAGGTAAGTTATTCTAACCTTTAAAAAACATGCTCAAAGTCTACTGGCACCAATTTATACAATTTGATAATCACATTCACATTCTTACATCGTTTCATAGATATTTTCTTGTTTGTTATTCTAAACTCTTTGCTTCTTCTAACATTAACACTCGCGTTCATTATCTAGTAAAACGGAACAATTTCCAAAAACATAATTTTGCAAAAAAAACATAATTTTGCAATTTTAAAAATAGTGAAAGCCGGCGCACGGCGAGCGATTACCCCTGGAATTCCAAAGGTTAAAATACAACTGGTAAAGCATTCCAAAGGTTAAAATAAAACTGGTTGGTACCTACCCAAAAAAAGTCACGGGAAAAATGTTCTTCTAATTTTAAATTTTACTCCACGCATTGGTAGACAAGATACATTAGTTCCACTTTTAAACAAGTAAGCATTATAAAAATATTATAGGGAGGTACTATATTATTTCTTGGTAGATACCATAGAAATACAAATTAATAGAAGATCCAATCAGGGAAAGGGGAACAAACCAATTGGGGCTGAGCGGGGACGTGCCACAATGGACAGCGCTGAAAATTATTTAGCGAACTTTACTTTGCTGCTCATGGTCTGGTTATATCAATGTGCTGTGCGCTCTATGGTGATCGATGTACGACTGATGATATAGTTTATTCAAAGCATTCTCGAACCCTCATTGTGCCAAAATATGGTCACGTGGTTTGCCTCCAGCTCGTAGAAATGATACCCAGATATTAGGGCAAGTCTATTCATTTGAATGTCTATGGTAGACACTTATTTTAGCTCATCTGTATTTGAAAAGATTATTTTTTATTTTAGTAATAATTTCCTCAAACATCTAAGAAATCTACGGTTTCCAAGTTTGAAAAGATCGCTGTCAGAGGGAGGGACTCGCAAAGGAAATGATTGAATACCTCATGATCCCAATGCACAAACGCCTGGACAGTGGAGTTGTGCGTAAAGTAAGCGCCGTAGTAGTGGACCGGGAAGGGCGGGAGACTCTGCGGGGTCTCCACGGTGAAGGGGCCGCTGGTCCTGCTGACCGGGACTCGCTTGCTGGAGGCGGAGGCCAGGCACTGCTGGCGGGACCCCAGCCAGTAGGTGTTGCCCCAGTAGAGGCCGGTGGCCGGGACCCCCGACGCATCGAATACTAGAATAACAAATGTATTATCAACAAACTTTACTATTAATTCTGAACAATCGTTTGTCACTTGTCATTCTGTCATGACTGGCAGCTTATTCCGGGGTTTGGCCATGATACATGCGGCAGTATCTATGTAGTTAGTCAGATAGCATGATTAAGCCGACGTATAAAAGGGTATATCTGTTTCGTATTGTATCTTTTTACCTAAGTAACTTGTACAGTCAGTGCGATAATACACAGTATAAATAGTGTACCCGTCCTGAATATTTCTCTAAGGTATCTAATTAAATCTCTACCAGAAGTACCACGCTAAAGTATTAGAAAATGAAACCAATTCACCACAAATCATCGCATTGTGTCGTTTTTATCAGGTTATCGTCGGTTTTGTAATAATAATACTTATTGAGACTTGACAGAGGGCTCGATAACCATGGACCAAAAAAGCCGTCTACGAAAAAAGCAATTCGAGAACAATTTGAAGATATATGGAAAATACCAAAACCTACTTAATTTTATCTAATGACGTCTCCCTGTTTCATCAAATACCCCAAAAAATGATAAGCCGTTAAAACTGCATAACCCTTAATTTGATGTTGTTCACCTTGGTGAACATATTGAAAAAAAAATGTACCAGATATTCGTACTTTTTAGTGGGATTTTTTTAATAACGTTTATTTATCCTTTAAGAAAGTTTGTTAGTAAAAAAGATCTTATTAGTAACAACTCTTTTAACTATTATTCCGAAAGCAAAATCTTGGCTCGTCGCAGGTCATCTGTTCTTAGCAAAGTATTTATTAATTTGTTTTCTTTAAAACTAGTTTTATTTTCAAATGTTGGTATTTAAACGCCCTTGAGGTGATTTTCTCACGAAAACGGCGCCATCCAAATAATCCAATCATTATTACTTGATTTGCTAAATAACGTTTGTAAAATAATTTAAAATATCTCTATGTGATTTTCGAATTTGTAAACACTGATAAAGTGGTTTGTTCATCACAGTGAGCATTGTCAAATCCCTATAAAAAAAACGTCCTACTCAATATGTTCAATGTGGTCAACGTTACCAAATGGGGTACATTGTGATTTTGCCTATTGGATATTATCAAATAAGGACGAGCCGCAAAAATATTTCAATGCGCAGTCGGAAACTGGGGATATTTCCGATGCTGATAATGAAAATGATTTGCATGGACCTCTCTCTTTTTCTACTTCACCTTATCTTGGTGAGACCCAAACGGTCGCACTAGACATATCCAAGGCCTTTGACCGGGTCTGGCACCGAGGACTTGTCAACAAATTGCCTTCTTACGGACTTCCCGCATCCCTGTGTACGTGGATTGCTGATTTTTTAAGGGATAGGTCGATTCAGGCTGTTGCTGACGGTTTCACCTCATCCTCACACTCTATAAATGCTGGCGTCCCACAGGGATCGGTTCTGTCTCCGACTTTGTTTTTATTGCACATCAATGACCTTTTGACATGTGCACCGATTCATTGTTACGCGGATGACAGTACAGTTCATGATAGCTTTTTGTTTGACAAGCCCCCAAAGGGCACACAAACTCCAACGGCTCGGAGGGCTTTGAAGCAGAGAATGGACGGTTATCTCGAGAGTATTTCCTCCTGGGGTAAAAATAATCTCGTCGAATTTAATGTTTCAAAGACCCAATCCTGTCTGATTACGTCTAAAAGGGATCTAAATGATAACCTAGTCTCCTTCAACGGAAGCAATCTTCCGAACAGGCCTTCCATTGATATGCTTGGTGTAACTATAAGTGACCAGCTCAGGTATGGGGGCTCCATCGAAGCCAGAGTAAAGCTGGCCTCTCAGAAGCTGGGCGTACTGTACAGGGCCCGCAGATACTTTAATAGTACACAACTGCTGACCCTGTACAAATCGCAAGTGCGCCCTACTGTCGAATTTGGCAGCCATCTCTGGTCCGGAGCCCCTAAATACCTGAAAAAAACCCTTGACTCTGTGCAAAAACGGGCGGTCCGTTTGATAGATTCCCCAATCTTAACAAACGGACTGCAATCTTTAGAGCACAGGCGTCAGGTGGGTATGCTGTCCTTGTTCTATCGGTATTACAATGGAAGATGCTCTGAGGAACTAGCGTCATTGATCCCTTCGGCACCGGTGCGTAGTCGGGATACACGCCAAACGCGCGCCCAACATTTGTACACGGTTAACATTTGTCACATGAGAACGGGTCGCTTCTACGATTCGTTCTTAAGTTCAACAGCTCGGCTGTGGAACGAACTGCCGGCCTCTGTGTTTCCTCCCTCCTACAACATGGGACTCTTCAAGACCCATGTTCACTCCTTCCTCTCCACAAAAAGACCCTCCACACAGCATCCCCAAAGATGACATAGGCCCTGAGGGAAATTATTTTCTTCAGGGCCTCCTGTGTGGAGTTAATATAAAAATAAAAATAAAATAAAAAAAAATCTTGACTATTTTACAGAATGTCTTCCACTATTCAGCAGTTTCGACACTGATGGTGCTCCAGATAATCAAACATAATATTGTAAAGCTCTAGTCGAGCCAAAGACGTTCCACTGACTACAATTTTATAGGAAATGTTCACAACGTCGTAAACCAATTATGATACGATTCCTAAACTGTCATCTTTACCATCTCTTCCATCCTTATTTTCTCGGGCTAAGACAGCAGTATCAGTTATACCATCAGCAAGGAAAACTAGGTTCAGGAAGTAGATTGCTTCGGTTGCCAAAATACCGAAGTTTGAGCTGAATTATAAATGGAAGATGGATGAATTTTTCACAGAGAACTACTACTATCGTAGAAAATTCCATTGATATGCCTGATGGTGATTTATTGGTTTCTATTTTTCTCCTTACATCGGAGAGACAATTTTTTTTCTCCCTTTAACGCATTGGAAAATCATTTCAAATGAATGAACACGAGTTTCGTGATTTTCTAGCCATCCATATAAAGAGCGGATATAATGCCGTTAAAGTCTTCGAAAAATTTTACTCTTTGTCAAAAATAATTTAGATGATTCTGATGATAAGACGTATGATGGTAAGATTTATGATGGTAAGACGTATGATGGTAAGACCAATGTAGGAAAAATTAGAATGAACTGCCTTCAGCGCGAAAACGGAAATTAATTCAGCATTGACCAAATGATGATCCCGTATAAAGAAAAAATCAGACGTAGGAAACAGTATATTATGGTGAATAAATCGAAAAAGATCTATGATTTTGTTCGCGAAAAAAGCCGAGAAATCGTTGTTAATTTGCATTTTTATAATTAATAGTAATAAATATACATAGCTACGTATTGTTTAAAATATTTTTGCATAGTTTGACCTCCTTCACTTGGTATTGTTCAGAGTAGTGAACATTTGAACTTAGATCTATTTCAAAACTTTGTCAATGTTCCCCGTGGCAAATATTGTTTCTCTGAAAATGTCAGATTAACAGTCAAATCATGAATATTTAATTTTTGACATCCTTGCCAAATTGAGGGTAAAGAACACTAAACTAAAATAATAAAAGTTTACTTGGCATACAAATCAGTTAAAAAGTAGTCATACAAGATGGCTGCCAGGCAATTTCCCCTTACTCTAGATTTGGCTTCAATGCCATTCGTACAATATCGCACTAATGCTCTGTCCAGGGCTTTTTACGTCCATATCGATAACGATGACTGAAGTAATATATCGGGAGAGATGATAACTTGCAACCCTATGACAAGCGAACGTCGAAGGGCTAACATTTTCTTGCTTTTCAAGATCGCAGTGAGAGATATTATTTGACAAGCTGCTTTCTAGCAGTAGGTAGGAGCCCTGCCAAGATAAGCCAACTAAGTATACTGAAATACCTGCCCTAACTAAGTACCCAAGAAAAAGGAGCAGCACTTCTTTTATCCACGGGAACCCTAAAAATTGACAACTAGCAACGGCTAACTTAGCAAAGCCCCGGCAAGACTGACGTCCTGGGTTCAATTCCTAGACGATCTCTAGAGCGATTTTTGGCATATTATGGCAAGTTTGCAATCGTTTGTCATTTATCATGCGCCAAATTTATAGAACCTTTTTAGGTTTTTACATGGGATAAGCGGAGAAATATGGGTGGATTCATTGGCTTTCAACCACAGTAAGCAGTTTCATATATTTCTTTTTGAATGTTTTGAGGAATGGTATTAATTAAATAATATGGTAAATGTATACGCACAACCAATTGCTCGAGAGTCGCTAATATTGTCTTCAGTGATGTAATATAACTGTTTATATTACTTGCAATTTAGAGAAAAATCATGTGTAAGCATTTCTGTTTTACAAGTAGGTATGTATTTTTGGTTGCTGAACTGTGAACATTGAACCATGACGTAGGTACTGCTGGAGATATAAAAACTCATACGTACATACTGGCAATGGCACCTATGTACTGGACGGGAGTCCGCACAAGACTGTAGATTTAGGCGCCGGGTCCAAACCGTGTCTTCAACCGATGAGATGCTCCTTTACGGCCGATGATGATGATTGTAGTTGATATTGGTGATGAAATCTGCCTCCCGCACCCAGGCTTGGTGAATGGTGGGCACTGGGTGTGCTTTCGTCTCTGCTCGCTTCTGGTGTTGGCGGTTTTCCAAAAGGAGGGCCGGCTGGTCTCGAAGAGGTAACACCAGAAGATCTTGGAGCAGCAGACTTGGCGAGGTGAGGCAGATGTTGAGCAGGAGTCACTTGTTGATAAATAAAACGCTTGGTTTTGGTGGTAAAGATGAACTAATTTTATTTTATTATTTGGCTGCTTATATTCAATAAGCATGACTCGCACCCGACATTGGGCTTTGAGTCAAAAAGTGGTGGGGGATTGTACCCGCGCCAGATATGTGTTTATAGCCTCCGACAAGATGTTGCATATTCATTTTGCCGGTAGTACTGGTGATAGTAGTCGCTTAAATTTGAGAGTTAGAAAAGATTTTGAGCGCTTACATGAATGATAATTACATAGTTTAAATGCATAGTAGTTATAGGAATGTGTATCTTGACAACTAGATTTTTTGTTTGTCAAGATACGACAAAAAATAAGAAATGTTTGTAAAATAAATGTGTAAAAATGATCTCAAGCGATCAAATTTGTAAAACATGTTAAGTTAGTATTTTTCCGAGGTCCCCCGTAACATAGCGCTCAGAAAGAGATAAGATTCACTATGCTACGAGGTTCCTGGATTTTTGTACACGCAAAAAGGGTAAAAAATATTGTTCAAAAATGGGTTTACATATGGGTGAAAAACAGCTTTTTTAATATCTCCTCAGCGGTAGTATATCGAAAATAGTGTTTATTTGACTACCGCCGAGGGGATGAACAAGTAAAATATACATATTTGTAATGTTTAAAAATTGATTTTTCTATGTAAAATTTACATAGAAAAAATGCTGGACATTGATCCACGCGGCAGGTAAGCCGGCGATGTGGTATCGAAGCCATTCGGAGTCAAAGTTTTCAAGCCGCTTGGGCCGAAAATTGGACAAAATGACCAGTGGCGGGGAGTGGTGATTTTGCCAGTGGCGTGGAGTAGGGACATTTTATAAAAGTAAACAATTTTTATGAAATTAAATAATATGGTCAACTACGTCCGTTACACTCCCCCCGTTTAGCTATGCTGAACTAAAAAATAGGACGTTTGTTGGTACGGCGCAGTCCGCGGCGGCCAGTCCCTCTGGGATGGTGCTGGGCTGGTGGTACTGTTGATGTTGCATCGGTAGGCGGGGCCGGCAGGATTACAGCGAGCTTCACAGCGGGGCGGACGTAAATTCCGGTGCTCGTCTGGATCCTGGCGGTCCTCACTTGGCCGTCTGCAGCAGGGGTGGCATCAAGGACTCGACCGCGTGGCCAGCTGTTGCGGGGCATAGCGGGGTCCATGATGATCACAAGGTCATCCTTCTTGATGGGGATGACTGGCTGTTGCCATTTTTGGCGAGCAGCCAGGGTGGGGAGATATTCGCGGAGCCACCGTCTCCAGAACATATCAGCGAGTTGTTGGCTGATACGCCACTGGCGACGGAGGCATACCTCCTCATCCTGCCTGTCGTATAGTGACAGATGAGGTCGGTTTCCGGCTCTTCCCAGTAAAAAGTGGTTGGGGGTGAGGGGCTCTTCGTCCCTGGGATCCACCGAGACGTGTGTGAGGGGGCGGTTGTTTACAGTCCACTCGGCCTCGGCAAACGCTGTCCTCAAGGTCTCTTCGCGTGGAGCTCGTTCCAGCAAGATGGCCTTCAGGGCGGTTTTTACAGAACGCACCAGGCGCTCCCAAGCTCCCCCCATATGAGGAGACATTGGAGGGATGAAGTTCCATTCGATCCCCTTTGTTGACAAATGATCCCTCATCCGGGTATCATTTTTGAGTGATTCGATGGCATCCTTCAGCTCGTTGTCAGCACCATGGAAGTTCGTACCATTGTCTGAGTACAGAGCTTTTGGTTGGCCTCGGCGCGCCGTCATGCGTTGTAAAGCCATGATGGCGGAGTCCGTGGTCAGTGAAGTTGTCAGCTCAAGGTGAATGGCACGAGTAGATAGACATGTGAAGATTGCACCATATCTTTTCTCCCGATGTCTGCATACGGTGACTTCCATCGGCCCAAAGTAATCTAGTCCACAGTTTGTGAATGGAGGAACATGGTGGGCTAGCCTTGATGGCGGCAAGGGCCCCATAAGTGGGGGGGCTGGCTTGCTCCTGCGCATCTTGCAGGTGGGGCAGTTGTGGGCGATCATCCGAATATTTGTTCGCAGTCGCAGCACAAGGTAGCTGCCTCGCACCTCAGCCATCGTTCTCTCCGTACTTGGGTGATTGGCTTCCTGGTGATGATGTCTCACCAGAAGTCTTGTATAGGCGTGATCACCATCTAATATGATCGGTGTCCGCACTGCTTGAGGCACTTTACTGAGGGCTTGTAATCTGGAATTCATCCTCAGTAGGCCGTCAGGTCCAAGGAAGGGGCTCAAGGCTTTGAGCCGGCTGTCACTTGGTAGTGGATCTCCTTTCTGGAGCGCATTTATGTCATGATAAAATGTCTCTTCTTGACATATTCTTGCCCATCGGGCCTCTGCTTCTTTGATTTCATCGCTTCTTAAATATTTATCAGGTTGTTCGTGATGTTTTCCACGACACCTTTTAATAAAACGGTGTATCCAGCAGGTAGTTCGAATAAGTCGACGCCATGAAGAGAATCTGTTGATTTCGGGCAGTGTCTCTGCCACAGTTGTTGTGATGCCAACGTATTGAGGCCTCACTTCCAGGGTGCCATCATCAGGCTGAGGCAGTTTGCACCGTTCGCGCGGCCATTCTGCCTCGTCTGAGGTCAGGAAGGCTGGTCCACTGAACCATCGTCCAGAGTGCGAGAGGTCAGGAGTGTTGACGTCTCGGGTGCCGATGTCTGCCGGGTTTAGTTTGGTAGGGACCCATCTCCAATCTGCAATGCGGGTGAGCTCGTCGATTTCGCCGAGTCTGTTGGCCACAAAGGCGGAGTATGTGCGTGGATCTGTGCGCAGCCAGCACAACACTGTTGTCGAGTCTGTCCAGAACACTGTTCGCGCAATGTTGCTGCGACATTCTTTCTTCAGGGTTGCTGCCAGTCTGGCCGCCATGAGCGCTGATTGTAGCTCAAGGCGGGGTATTGATAGAGGTTTCAGAGGAGCCACTTTGCACTTGCTGGCCAAGAAGGTGGCTGTGGTGTTCCCATCAATCTCCTCGGTATGGTAGGCGACTGCACAGCATGCCTGCTCTGAGGCATCACAGAAGAGGTGGAGGGTGACGAAGCTCTCTTTGTTTTGCAAGCAGCGCCGAGGTATGGCAACTTTGCAGTCTTGCAGAAGTCCCAGCCAGTCCATCCACCTTTCGTTGTGCTCAGGTGTGATGATGTCGTCCCATCCGACGTTGGATCGCCAGACAGCTTGTAGTAGTATCTTCGATCGGACTGTGAGGCAAGCGACGAAGCCCACAGGGTCGAAGATTTTCATGACAATGCTGAGCAGCTGGCGTTTGGTAGGCCTGCTGATCAGTTCAGGATCGGCAGCATCGCGAAATGCATATAAAAATCGATCTGTGACAGGATCCCACAGAAGTCCGAGGATTCTCTCGGTATCTGCTTCTCCGCTGTTTATGGTGATGGCTGACCTGGCTCGGTCTATAAGCGGGATAGTAGCCATCACTGAAGTGTCGTTAGAGGCCCAGTTTGTTAGGTGGAATCCTCCAGTTGACAGCACTTTGGCAACAGTAGTGATGAGTGCTGTCGCTTCAGTTTTGGTATCGACCGCATCCAAATAGTTATCCATATAAAACTTTGTTTGGATGGCGGCTGCGGCAGCAGGGAATAGTGCAGAATTCTCCTGGGCCACTTTGTTTCGCACGTACTGGGCGCTGCTTGGTGAACAAGTAGCGCCAAACATCATTGATGACATCATGTAAGTACGTGGTTCTTGTTGAGGTGTTGGTCTCCATAAAAACAATTGTGACTGTTGATCTTCACTTTTGATTTTCACTTGTAAAAACATCTCCTTGATGTCGGCGGCGAGAGCTATTTTTCCCTCTCGAAACCGGAGTATGTTTCCTAACAATGAAGTCAGCAGGTCAGGCCCAGTCAGCAACTGATCATTGAGGGAGGTCCCTCGGCAGCGGCTGGCAGCATCAAACACCACACGGATCTTGTTTGGTTTGTTTTGGTTCACTACGGCAAAATGCGGTAGGTACCATTTGCGGGCAGAGGGTTTTTCTACCTCTCGATCCGTAAGTTCACGTGCGTGGCCTTGTGTTATAAGTCCGTTGATTTTAGCTGCATAGGCGGTTGCCAAGTCCTTTTCCTTCGATAATTTTCTCTCCAGAGACCACAATCGTTTTAATGCACATTGCCGATTGTCAGGCAGTGTGATATTATTCTCCTTCCACAGAAGGCCGGTTTCCCATCGGCCAGATGTCAGTTGATGGGTTGTATCTTCCATCAGCTGATTTGCACGTACTATGTGCGCAGTTACACGAGAGGCGGACGTGATCCCCAATGAGTCAATCGCAAAATTGTGTTTGATGAGATCACTCATGAGGTCGTCTTTGTGGCTCTCCTCGCGCAGGGCCAGTGTTGTAGCCTCAGCTTCGTGTTCAGGGGCCCCTCCGCCATGGGTGATCCACCCCAACGCCGTCCGTGACAATATTCGCGTAGAGTCATGAACGTCGCGCACTTCCCTCGAGACAATAAGGTGTACATTGTCTTGCCCGATGAGAAGTGTGGGGGTGATGTAGCGGCCGTGGATCCTCTGTTCAGGAAGGCTGAGCTGCTGGACGGTGTTGGCCTTGATGACGTACTCATCAGAGATTCCGGCGCCGCGTAGAGTGATTGGCACGCGGCGGGACGTTAAGTCTGTTGAGCACATATTTTTTGCTCCGTGTAGTCGTAGCTCACGGGTAGGTCCGGTTGTGCCGATTTTCTGTGCTGTGGTGGCATCAATAAGGGTGACAGTTGAGCCCTCGTCCAGAAGCGCAAAGGTTTTAATCTGTCGCTTGGGGCCCGACAATATGACCCCCACCACTTTTAACACGGCACTTTCGGTGTGGCGTCACATATTGTGAACGTTTGCCACTGTATTGTTATTTTCACGATAGTTCGGGTTGTGAAGAAGTCGGTGGTGGGGGTATCTGCACTCCCCCACTCCGCACCAGTCACTAACTTTGCAGAATTTGGTAAAATGTTTGCCATTGAGGCATACTCGGCACAATCCGGCACTTTTAACTGTCACAAAACGGGTTTTTATGTCTTTCGCGGCGAAAGTACGACATTCGCTAAGTTGGTGGCCATTTTCACCGCACTGAACACACCCGGCGCGGTTGTCGAACTCGCGAACTTCATTGTAACTGTTTTGCACTTTTTCCCCGCTTCGATTATTTTCTCGATTATTACCAGACAAAATTTGGGGCATTCGATTATTACCAGACAAATTTTGGGGCTTTCGATTATTTTGCGCGAAATGTTGTTTTTCACTAGAATTGTTGTTGTAAACATTGTTTTCCCGCGATAAAAACCGTTCTGACGCGGCAGACGTGTTTAAACTGTTGTCACAAGTGTCACTTTTGTTCGAATTGTTTTTTCGCGAAAACTTTTCTGACGCGGCAGACATATTTAGGAAACTTTCACAGGTATCACGTTTTTTAGCACCGTTTTTGCGCGAAAACTGTTCCGTTGTGGCGAGCGTATGTTCACGGCGTGGGCGGGACCTCGCGGGGTCAACCAAACCGGACTTTGGGATGGCGTTCGCGACGGTTTTCAGGAAGGCGGCAAACTGGCAGATGGTAGCGGAGGCCTCGTAGTGCCGCACTTCCATCAGCCACGCCAACCGCAAGGTGGGCGGCATCTTCCCCGCGATGTCACTGAGCAGCGCTGGATTCGTCAGGTAGCCATCATTGTTGAGGGAGCGGAGTGATGCCACCAGGTTCTGAACTGTGCCAGAGAAGTCTGCGATGTCCTCCAGAGAAGCCTCAATTGTGAGGTGGGGCAGCTTCTTCACCTTGTCCAGCATCAGAGCAGCGAGTGAGGTAGTCCCTCCAAATCTCTGCTCCAGGACTGCCAGGATCTCCGGAACCTGAGCAGGGTCCATCAGAAGGGGGCCGACGGCTTCTCGGGCTTTCCCCTTGAGGGCCCGCTGTAGGCGGATCAAGTTTTCACTGGAGGTCATCCGACATGTGGAGGTAGACTGGTTAAACTGTGCCCTCCAGGTGGGCCACTCCAGTGGATCTCCAGAGAATGGAGGCAGGTCCTTGGCCATAGATTGTCTGGCAATAAGGGCCGCCATTCGTGGATCGTCCTCGATTGTGGGACGGGGGCTGTCCTGAGCCCTTGAAGCTCTGATGGCTTCTGTCAGGGCGGAGGCCAGCTGAGCCATGGGACTGCCATCATGCTGAACCCAGGCTCTGGTATGTTGGGCCGTCTCATCCGCCGTAGGTTGGGGCGGGAATCTCGGCATGGAGCTGGTACTGGCTGTGGGCGGGCCATCTGGCCGTGCCGGCACGCCATACTCCTGTTCGCGCAGTGGTACGGGCGGCACATGTCCAGATGGTCCAGATGGTCCAGAGGGTCCAGGTGGTCCAGGCTGTGTCCATGGCACGTCCCACTGCTCCAGCAGTCCGGCAGGTGATCCTGGCGTCGGCGCTGGGTACCCCGGGTGGGGCAGAGGTACGGGCAGCACAGGGCCATGAGGTCCAGGCTGCACCAGTACTGGGCATCCCTGAATGGTCCAGGGTGCTGGTTGCGCAGGGTCTGCTGGCTCTTGCTGCGCTCGTGATGCGTACCTCTGGTCCACCAGAGGTACAGGTCCGGCTGGCACTTCAGGTACGGCTTGCCTCTGTTCTATCAGAGGGGCGGGCGGTACGGGGCCGGAGGGTCCAGGCTGCATCATGTTTGGCCACCCTGCATTGGGCCAGGGTGACGAGGGCGGGGGACCGGCTGGCCTTGGCTGCGCCGCTGCTGAGTACCTCTGGTCCACCAGAGGCACCGGGCTCGGTTGGCCGGGCTGCACCCATCCAGGGCTGTACCCTTGGAAGCGCCAGGGTCCTCCTTGAGCAGGGTACCCTTCCAGGAGTACGGGTCCAGATCGGGCAGGCGCTGCTGCTGCTGGTTCCTCATACCTCTGGTCCACCAGAGGCACCGGGCTCGATTGGCCGGGCTGCGTCCATGATGGTGGTGACCTCTCCAGGAGCTTCGAAGGTCCAGGAGGGGCAGGGGCTGCTGCTGTTGGAGCTGATTGAAGAGCTGCTTTAAGTCTCTCAATGTGCTCGGTTTGACTGCGAAGCTGTTGTCGCAATGACTCCATCGCATCCTCTTGAGATATGGAGGGCGGTGAGTCATGATCTGCAGGTGGTGCCATGTCAGGAGTAGTGCTGGGCGTGGGCATGGGGGTTACGTCAGGTGTGACGTGAACCACAGCCGTGGCCTGAGACCCAGCGTCCAGGGCATCTGCAGATGGTGTTGAGGATCCATCGTCTTGGATCCGGCTCGACCGTAAAGTTGGAGACATCCTGGTTGAAGGCGTGTGAGAATCCCGGCTCGAAGGACCACTTGTACTGGACGGGAGTCCGCACAAGACTGTAGATTTAGGCGCCGGGTCCAAACCGTGTCTTCAACCGATGAGATGCTCCTTTACGGCCGATGATGATGATTGTAGTTGATATTGGTGATGAAATCTGCCTCCCGCACCCAGGCTTGGTGAATGGTGGGCACTGGGTGTGCTTTCGTCTCTGCTCGCTTCTGGTGTTGGCGGTTTTCCAAAGGAGGGCCGGCTGGTCTCGAAGAGGTAACACCAGAAGATCTTGGAGCAGCAGACTTGGCGAGGTGAGGCAGATGTTGAGCAGGAGTCACTTGTTGATAAATAAAACGCTTGGTTTTGGTGGTAAAGATGAACTAATTTTATTTTATTATTTGGCTGCTTATATTCAATAAGCATGACTCGCACCCGACATTGGGCTTTGAGTCAAAAAGTGGTGGGGGATTGTACCCGCGCCAGATATGTGTTTATAGCCTCCGACAAGATGTTGCATATTCATTTTGCCGGTAGTACTGGTGATAGTAGTCGCTTAAATTTGAGAGTTAGAAAAGATTTTGAGCGCTTACATGAATGATAATTACATAGTTTAAATGCATAGTAGTTATAGGAATGTGTATCTTGACAACTAGATTTTTTGTTTGTCAAGATACGACAAAAAATAAGAAATGTTTGTAAAATAAATGTGTAAAAATGATCTCAAGCGATCAAATTTGTAAAACATGTTAAGTTAGTATTTTTCCGAGGTCCCCCGTAACATAGCGCTCAGAAAGAGATAAGATTCACTATGCTACGAGGTTCCTGGATTTTTGTACACGCAAAAAGGGTAAAAAATATTGTTCAAAAATGGGTTTACATATGGGTGAAAAACAGCTTTTTTAATATCTCCTCAGCGGTAGTATATCGAAAATAGTGTTTATTTGACTACCGCCGAGGGGATGAACAAGTAAAATATACATATTTGTAATGTTTAAAAATTGATTTTTCTATGTAAAATTTACATAGAAAAAATGCTGGACATTGATCCACGCGGCAGGTAAGCCGGCGATGTGGTATCGAAGCCATTCGGAGTCAAAGTTTTCAAGCCGCTTGGGCCGAAAATTGGACAAAATGACCAGTGGCGGGGAGTGGTGATTTTGCCAGTGGCGTGGAGTAGGGACATTTTATAAAAGTAAACAATTTTTATGAAATTAAATAATATGGTCAACTACGTCCGTTACACACCTATGTCCACGCACCTCGCTCCTAAAGTTCTAGGCAGTCTCCAACCAACAAACAAATTGCAGTCCAAATGAATACTTACACTCGTCTAGGTCATGCGCCGCACAATTACAGACAGATGAAATGCCAACCGATCGACTTAAAATAGGACTTCGCCACACTCAGTCAACTACCCGCATAAATTTTAATCATTTGTAGGAATTGCTGTATTACAAATTTGTCAAGTGTACATTTTATGTCTAGTGTATATATCTATTCCAAAACTACCACAATAATTTTCTATTACATACGTACTAACATTTGGACTTCACAACATTGAGACATAACCCAGGAAAAACAGCGAGACTTTTTGCTTCCTTAAAATTGAACATTTTGAAATCTTAATAAAATATTGTTTTGTCTTAGGAAGCCTAAAATCGTTGCAGCTTCTCGTAGGATAGCCATGGACTGTACTATTAATACTAACACCCTTTTAACATGTAATCTGGTAACATTAATTTTTTTACTTTTATAAATACTAGGGTATTATAAAGTAAGCGTTGCCACACACTTAGAATATTGAGTTGGCGTTGCATGGCTTTTATCCTGTTCTGTATTATTTCAATTCTTTTAATTTGTGTTATATTGCTCAGAAAAATGACACTTGTGCAGTAATTCAGGTGGGATACACAAACACGCCTCCCAAACTGAAATTTTTGATAAATACATTATGTGAAACTGTATTTTGCGACTGTGCAACAGTCATGTAACAAATGAATAGAAGCTTAAGTACATTTAAACTTACATTTAATTGCCCATCTCTGGTTGGCATCGATTCCCTTTTGTATCTGCGTCAGTTCCTTTGTGCACACACTGTGGCCCCCATTATTCACCGCAGTCTTGAGCATCCCATAGTAAACTGACTGCGTTTCGAGTTCAATGCCAGAACCCAGCTGCAGACACACTGCCACCAGGACACACGCACACGACACCCAGTCCGAACTCATTGTGAACACTTTAGTAATTAAACACCTGAAAATCGTAAAATCGAATCGCAAAGAAATTATTTAAAAATATTTACCATAGTTAAAGTTGCGAAGTTTACCTCGTCTCGGTTTAATGCTAAGATTTGGAAAACCTTTTTTTCCCTTCGCTGGTTTTCAAAATTACGGAAATTTTAGTTTATTTTTCACAGAATTTTCAATATTACAGTTGAAGACATCGTACATATTTTTAAGTACTCGTACAGAATATAATATAATCATTAATTATAGTATTGCTTTATTAGAAATTTTAAAAAAATGGCGTTTAGCGTCATTTTTGAGTGCTGACCCCAAACTCACATAAAATATTACAGAAGTTACCTACTTCAGTCACATATACTTAAATATTTACCTATTAAAAATAGATTTTCTGTGCATCAGTGCATGCGTGAAGTGACGTGTGAAATATTCCCGAGTGATGCGTGAAATTATTCACGTTCAATGAACGTTCAATTTTTAAAATTGAAACTAATTGTTGGAACCAAGCGATAAAATAGATAAAAAAATATATATTATGTATATACATTTTGAAGTTTGTATTTATTTTGTTTAAACTTTTGATACAAGTTCGGTAGCTGTGTTCATTAGAAATATAATTTTGTGACTTCTCCCTAATTTTTCGACAAACGATGTAAATATTTGTTTTTGAGAGGCAAATATTTTTAAAATACTTTCACCTTCAAAATTCTTCAATTATAATATCCCATGATCTTTCACGGATCAGCGCCAGAATTAAATAAAACACACGAAACAGTAAATTCAAACTTTGAACATGAAACTACAACGAAATTATAATATCGTCAACATATTCGTGTGTCATCTTCGTGTTCGTAGCGTAAATGAAACTGAGCGAAAATTGATTGAACTATCCTTAAATTGAAATCTACAGCAGGGGTGTTCAACGCGTTTTCATCTCGTGTCTTGTGGGTTAAAATGGGTTGTGAGTTGTGGCCATATGCCATATTATGTAACATCAAGTTTTCTAGTGAGTATCTACCGCACAAGTCTTATTTGCCCGGGCCATTGCGACTATGGAATCCACAATCGGAGTATGTTGTGAGGCGGAAGGGAGTGGGGAGAGAAGAATGTGGGGAAGAGGAAGTTTAGGAGATACCTGGCTATTCAGATCTGGGGGTCTAGCACAGTGAAATCGAAAACTTTACAATATCGATGTTTTTATTCCGATTTCATTTCATATCAAATCATATTCGATATACACTGGCAACACTGGCGCACATCTCTATGAATTTACATTTCTAAACATCGGACGGCTACGTAAAAGTAAAAGAAACTAATATATTGACTATGTCACATCCACGAGTCCGGTGACCACTTCACCTCCTGCATCCGGTGTCATCGCCATTCGGTCACGAAGTCATCTCTCAACTGCTGCATCCAGACTCAATAAAAACACTGTGACCTTTCACAACCTTTTTCATTGTGTCTCCTCACCTGAACCCCAAATATTTATTTGAATTGAACACAATACACGATTATTAATTATTTGAATTGAACACAACTGAGAACGGAATTTTTTATATCTAAGAGCATTACGTTGTGACGTCACATGTAATTACTTGTCATCGGGTTTTACCTCAGATTATTATTATTGTCGAATTTTATAGTGACAATTTAGACGAATTTAAATAATTTCAACTTGCTATGCAATGGCGTGCAGTGAAAAGGATCTCTAAACTCGTCTAAACGAGTTATTGGTATACCTTTTTGAAATTTTTAACTCCGAAAACCCTTTGTCATATGTTTTTCTTAATATGTCGCTTCCTTAGGAGGGGTTGTTTCACAGAATTTGAACAAATCATCAAATTTCAAGGTTGATTTTCAAATTCTTTGACGGTTCTATTTAAGTTCTTTCATCATTTCAGTTTAGTGAAACAACTGGCCAATAATGACATAATAACAGAACTTGAATAGAGCCTTCACAGAACTTGAAAATCATTTTTGAAATTTGATGAATTGTACAAATTCCGCGAAACAACCCGTCCTTATTAGTGTGTATAAAACATCGTTTGTTTTACCTATCATAACATTATCTAAACACTACTAGTAGACTGAGCATCGCTGTTTTAGGACTGTTTTAACTCGACCGTTTGGATATCTTCTGTCTTCTTTGGATATCTTCCGTCTTCTTTCGGATAAATTTGTTTGTGTATTCCGTTTCCGTTTTCATCTGTTGCATCCACATTATTATTCAAGTCAACTTTTCATCGACTAGATGGCTAACTTTGACTGCTTCGGTAAAGATAATTATTTCAAATAATGTGAAAACGTCGTATTTATTTGGACTTTCTTATTCGCATTTTTTAAAATATTGCCTAAAAAAAGTTATAAAAAAGAATTGTCACTCAACATTTGTTAAGTAGGTTTGACCTAGGGTACAAATAATAATTGTATAAACTTTGTTCGGTAGAACGCGCCAATCTAGGTTAGAATTAATCATCTAGAATGTTTATACTTAATGATCTCAGGTGTGAAGGTTCGCAACCAAGGTCGCGTGTCAGAATCCTGTTTTGTTCTTAGGGATGGTCTTACATAGTAAATAAAATAAAAAGCGGTGCATAGTATGTTATTACATGTATTGAGAAACATAAAATTTAACCTGTGAGCCCTAGTATGACAGAAACATTTATAAAATTATACATTTTTGACTTACCCCAAGACCGACCTGTATCCGTTATCATAATCTACTCTACGAGAGCGAATCACTACGTCTCCTATTACTGAACACTGTGATTTCTTATTGGCGAAGCGACGGAACGTCCCCCGGACTCCATCCAGCGGCTGACGTGACCCCGTGAAGCGTGGATCGGGCCTCCGAAAGGGGCAGGAATATATCTCCCGGCCACATCCACGATCTCCAGCTAATAACGCGGATGTATCCGGGTTCTGAGGATGCTGCAACTTAGGCCAGTAGCTTTCTCTCGGCCGCCGGCCACGTGCGGTTAGTATTCCCAAACATCACACGTCCAAAATAACGAGGCTCCCGCTTGACGGTTTTGCGTAAGCCGAATTTAGGATTGAATATAATTTCATCTCACGCCGGATGGGACAATTATTTACGGATTACCGCTGTCGGCTGATTACCGGATTACGATTGTCGCGTGGTTCGCTCGTACACCATTTCTTTCAAAGAAATCACCATTACCCACATCGGGAATGGTTGTTTAACAGGTTGCGGAAAAGAATCCCGTCGTGCTCGAAGCAAACTCGCATTTTACGGTACAAAAGAAAGAATGGAATCCATCCATACAACTAATTACTCCAAAATAAAAATCACCGTGACTGTCAGCTGTGCAGTTCACGATCCCACCCGTTGACTGCCCAGCCAAAAAGTGTTTTGTTTCCGCCCGGTTCAGATGTTAAATTTTAAATTAAAATTCGAAATTTTACTAAAACTAATACCAGCGACAATCGCCCAGTTCCTAACTAGGTTAGAGAATCGGCGAGGATAAATGTGATGATGCAGAATAAATTAATGAATAAAATATTAAAACAAAAGGAGTCTAGCCCTGCATCATAACACATTCCAGAACGTCCCGGAACATCCCAGATCATAATGAACTAAAAACGGGAGTACAGACCGTTTCCTGATAAACTTTTAATAAATTCGTAATAATATAATTTATTTATTTATTTATTGATTTATTGTGAAAAACAGTATAAGCCATTTACATTTCACAAATAACAGTTTATAAATTACAGTTTATAAGAAGTGAGTACATACATTTATTTGCATGGGTAAGTACATCAATACTATCTGATTAACCAGATTTGTTAAATAGTATGCTTATTGCCGTCTTAAATTCTCTTTGGTTCAAATTGAAAATGTCAATCACAGAAGAAATGTGATTTAACAAAGTAGTTATTCTCCCCAAAGGCATGATCATTGGTAGGTTGGTCCTGCCCCTTGGAAAAATAAATAATCTGTGCTGTCTAGCTCTGATGAAATTATCAGGGACATAAAAAGAAATTCGTTCCAGAATATCTGGATTGCAAATGTGCCCATTTAGCAGCTTGTGCGCCACTAACACCATTGCAATATTTCTCCTAACGTCTAGACGTTCTATCCCCAGCATTCCGGCAAGAAAATCAGAGGGATACAATAAAGGGTAATATCCGAACTCTCGCATGTAGAGGTATCGCATAAACTTTTTTTGCACCTTTTCTACATCATTTGAGTAAAGGGCATCTTCGGGTCCCCATATTATCGATCCACTCTCAAGAATGCTGCGAACCAGAGTAAAATAAAGCATTTTTATGACTGCCGTATTCGTAAAAGATTTCGAATTACATATAACAAAACCCAGCATTCGCATTGCAGAGTTGCACACCGAATCGAAATGAATTCGAAAAGTCAAACGCGTGTCAAAAGTGATTCCTAAATCCTTCGTTATCGAAATATGTTTTAGAGAGGTACCAGACATTTTATAGTTAAAATATAAAGTACGCTTTGCCCTTGTAATGCACATAATTGAACACTTACTACTGTTAAAATGAAGTTTATTTTGATGACTCCACTCTACTATACCGTCGATATCGATTTGTAGACGAATGGAGTCTTCATTTGTCGTTATACAGGTGTATAGTTTAATGTCATCCGCAAATAATAAAAATTTTACAAATCTTATAAACATCCCTATGTCATTAATAAACAATAAAAATAATAGTGGTCCTAAATTAGACCCTTGAGGGACCCCAGAATTTGTGGCGTAGAGTTTCGATGTGAACTGCCCGTAAACAACGTATTGTTTTCTATTAGACAAATAATTATGAAAGAACAAAAGCAGCATGTATGAGAAGCCGAAGCTTTCAAGTTTATTAAGTAATATGAGGTGATCCACTTTGTCAAAAGCTTTCGCAAAATCATTATATGAGACATCTACTTGTTCGTTATTGTCCAATATATTTGAGACGTAATCCGTAAATACCATTAAGTTGGTCGTTGTAGACCTGCCCTCTCTAAACCCATGCTGCTGGTTTATGAGAAATGGTTCTACTTTATAGTATATACGTTTTTGTATTACGAGTTCAAATAATTTGGCCGGTGCCGAAAGAATTGCCACAGGTCTGTAATTAGATACACATGATTTATCGCCGTTTTTGTGTAAGGGCGTGACTTTTGAGATTTTCCAGCGGTTGGGGAACTTACCGGAGTTAAGTGAAATATTAAAGATATGTAAAAGCGGTACCATTATCGGATCTGCATATCCCTTCAGGACAATTGTGTTAATAAAATCTGGTCCAACAGATTTTTTTGGTTTTAGTTTTTTAATTGCAGCTAGGTAATCATTTTTATTTACACTTAAAATTTCAACATTTTGAGCTAGTGAAGAGTAACCGCCTGGGGTGTATGAGTCAAATTCTGCACTATGTTCGCTATAGACTGACTTAAAGTAATTCGCAAATGCTTCCGGAATATCGGGCCCAGTATGAGTACTTCCGTTCCATGACACTGAGTTTAGAAACCCACCGTCTTTCCTCTTTTCGGATACAAATTTCCAGAAGGATTTCGGATCACTCTTGACGTTTTTTTCGATATTATTTATGTAATTCTAATACGCAATATTTATACTACGTTTGATTTTAGATCGTAGAATGCAAAACTTTTCCCGATATCTTATCAATCCGGTGCGCCTCCAGTTTCTGTGAAGTTTGCATTTCTTTTTCAGGTCACTAATAATTTCACCATTAAACCATTTAGGGTATCTTCTTTCAAAACAAGGTACACGCTTTCTCTCAAAACACATGTCAAAAAGGTCATAAATTACATTATAAAAATATTCTACTGCTAAATCTACATCTTTAAGTTTTAATAAGAGTTTCCAGTCGTGAGAATTCAAGTAAACATAAAAATATTCGAAATTACCACGTTCTAGATTCCATCCTCGCTTAACACAATTTCCATTGTCGTCATTTAATAAATTCCGGCAATAGGCTTTGCTTACATTGAGCGCGAATTCTATATATAAAGATGGGTGGTATGAATCTTCACTAACAAGTGAGTATACGGATTTGAACACTTTTAAGTCAAAATTACTGATAATAACGTCCAGTGTCCTGTTCGTTATATTAGTGATTAAGTTTTTCTGTTCCAATTGAAATAGTTCCATAAAATATAACAAATCTGTTTGAGTTGCTTTGTGACTCACACAGGAGTGTAAGTTAAAATCGCCAACAATAATAATTTTTTTATCTACTAAAAAGTTAAAACTAGCTATGATTTTATCGAAAAAATCAGAGTAAGTAGTTCTCTGTGAAGCTGGTGGAATGTACACTATACATATATAAATACTAATTTCATTTATTTTGGCCTTAATCCATAAGTTTTCGCCATCATTTTCTAGAAACGTGAGTCTCTGGCATTGTTGGACGCGATCACGTCTCGCGGCTAGTAGCACTCCTCCTCCTCTTGATTAGGCTGAAGTTCTGTCCTTTCTGAAGACGTCATATCGTTGATCGAACAGTTGACAATTATGAATACTGTCGTTGAGCCAGGTCTCTGACAATAATATAAAGTCGTTGTCTTGTATAATAACACTATGTAAGAAGTCATCGGTCTTAGATCTCAATCCCCGCACATTTTGATAATACATTGTGCAGGGGAGTGAATTTACTTTAACTCTGCTCTCTAGTCATTTAGTGGCCGCAGAATCGTTTTGTTTGCCTCGGTTTTGGTTAAGATCAACCGGATTTTGTCTCGGTTTTAAGTAACGGTAGTTTCTTACCGGTACTCCTCGGGGCCACAAATCTTCCTGCAAAAGTTTATCGTATAACTCATCTGTTACTCCTATACGGAACGCTGCGTATTCCTGAGAATTAGCGATGAATTTCTCTATCTCACAGTTTGTTATATTATTTTTCTCTAGATGCGCTCGGATATCATCTACTGTGGTGTCCTTTGAAATCCTAGATACTATGATATTCCTTATCCTTGGACATACCTTGATACTAGAGGATTTATCGCCATTTCCGACAATCAGATTCTTGCTTGTCCGTTGTCTTCTTTTGACGTTCATCCATTCTTCCTTATTTGGCGCGGTTTTCGCTTCAGATTCGGAAGTTAGAATGCGTGGTTCCGTCGTCTGTGTTTTGGGGATCGCGCCGCTGGTAGTGGGGACTTCGAGATGACTTGCGTTATTTTTGGCCTTGGTGGCCGCCCTAGTGCGCATACGTTCTTTGGTTAGTGTAACAGCGAGCGGGTTGGCGGGGGGGGCGGCGGGCGGTGCGGCGACGTCAGCCCAGCTGGCGGTAGCGGGAGGTGTAGGTAGACCATTAGTGTTTACACTGTTTGTCGCCTGTCGATTTAATATTTCTTCCACGGACTTTACACGGATTAATAATTCGTTTATTGTTTTGTTTTGTTCGAGAATGATGCTTCTCAATTCAAAGAGTACGGTATCACTCATTATTTCGTGCGAGTGTGAAAAAAAACTCGCGAAAAAATTTTTTAATTACGGCGCGACAGAAAGACGTGTGTATTCGCATTCGTATCAATACTCATAATATAACATAATATAATATAATATAACTCGTGTTCATTTACCTGCGGTATTACTTGATAATATTCAATGACGAAATGCGAAAATGTTTTTTAGGAACACGTTTTCCGACATCGTGACAATACATTGGTATCTTTAAATAGTATAAAACAAAGTCACTATCTGCATCTTGTGCGCTTAGTTCTTAGTTTGATAGAATTTTCACTATCATTTATCGAATTTCTTCCGGAAGTTTTATGTATATAATAAATGGATATTGTATTTATTGAAAGCAAAGAAAAGTCGAGCAACGCCGGGTACTTGTCAGAAGTAAGGATCGTTGCTCCGTTATCAGGCACAAGAGTTCCTCTTTTCTGATAAGGTATAAATGACCAACCTTATAATATTTTGTAAAATATATATGTAAAGAGTAACTTATTTTCTTTATATTAAAATAAAAAACAAAACAAAACATTTGCGGTTATATTGTTCCTTTTCCATAATTCGTGGTTCGGCTGGCGCTTTTTTCTCATGTCTAATTTGTTTTATAAGTATCATTGATAAACGGCTAGCGCAATTGAAGCAGTCCGCTCCGGGCGCGACTTCCCAACCAGCCAAGGAGCTAAGGCGCTGATAATATCTAACACCTAATATAGCTCCCTTGATGTTTTTACTGGCGCTGCGCCGTTTGTCTCAGTGTTAAAAGTGATAAAAACAATCAAATCTTATTTTAGATTTCGAAGAATAACATATCGAATTTGTCATTCACCGTATTAGGAGAGTTCAATACATTCGCTCTCCCCACGGGCAAATTCAGGTATGAACATACAGATTTGAACGACTAGTTCTACAATACAAGTTGTGGTGACGTCCCCCAGTGTGAGATTCCGGTAAAAATAAGACGGTGGCCATTGATTTCAAATACGAATCTCCCGTCGAATTAAGTTACAAATTACCCTTTATCAAATAGCAATGCACGCCACTGCGTTAATCTATTTCGAGCAGAGTACCTATGTATATAAGTAATAATAATAATAAACTTTAATAACATAATCCTCAATAAGATAGTCCTCAAAACTCAAATAGAACAAACACAAAACAAATCACCCAATACAAAATAAAATTGACTCGGCACGAGTTTACCCACTGAACTGATAACGCCAAGAAGTCTGCACCGATGACTGATAGCGCTAATGTTCTCAAGATCATTCGGCTCCTAGGACCCACACAGTTCAGTGAAATAATTGATTGTCTGTTCAATAAGGAATTACGAATTTTGAAAATTTTAAGGACAAATTAGAACACATGGCCACACTGACCTTCCAACAAAAAAACTTCTGTCGGCTATATCTTTCAGTAGGCACTCACCTTTCGTCAATAATTTCTATCGTTTGGACTTGGATCTCTAAAACAGAGCGCTTCTTCAAGGCAAAACGTGTAAAAAATGACTAACGCAATACACTCGGCAAGTTGAGTGTCAAATATACATACTACCTATTTGAGGCGCCAAATTTTATTCTGAATACAAAAGTATTTAATAAGAAATGATAATTTATTTTTTCTAGTGGGATATTTAATTTCAAATTTATTAAATGCAGATTTTTTTAAATTCTGTTGTTCTATGAAGCCTAGTGTTTTCACACATTTGTTCACAATTTTGGTGGACATGACTTGCAAAACTGAATTTTTCTTCCAATATTATTTCGGGATCTCTAATTTCCAAAGCTGTGTGGTTTATTGAATTTTCAAGTAAAACAACATTTTTATTCGAACGAAGCAACAATATAATTTGGCTGTCATCTGTTGTTTTGTTTGCTCTATCAAAAAATATTTTTTTACCATTCTTTTTTTGTTTTCTGGCAATAAAAAGTATAGTGCGTTGTGCCTTGAGGTTTCTTCTCCGTCCTGATCTTCCAGGAGTCACTTTTCGCTACTGATTTCCAGATGTTTATAAACTTGTTTTACTTCTGTCATTTTCCATACTATTGTTGTAGTTTGTTACTGTTGTGAATAATGGAGGAAGATTTCCCTCCTGGACCCCTCACAAAAAAATGTAGATATTTCCAACAGTGATTCTGTCATTTTGATTTCTACCAAAAAAGGAAATTTACTTTCTCTTCCCAATAAAACTTCACTCGCCTTCGACTTCACAGTCCCCACCAGCATTTTCTCAACTTTCTACTACAAACTTTTATCCTCCTCATTCCCGTGGCCCGATCATAGTATACGCCCAAAAAACTGAGCAAGGAAAAACCATCCACCCTCTTGAATTTGGAAAATTCCTATCAAATAGCAAGAACCTTTCAATCAAGCCTGGAGGTGTAAAAGCCGAGGGTCGCTTCCGAATCCCCGTCGAATTCTTCTCAGGGTCAGCTGCCAACAGTTTCATCAAAAACATCTTCATTTCATCTAATTCAAAGTTCAAAGCATATAGCCCTACTTTCAATGTCACTCGCATGGGCCTGGTCAGAAAGTGTGTCTTCACTTTCTACTAACACATTGGCAATCCCATAAAAGCCAGGAGGCTAAATTACACTCCTCTGAGGGTATAATTTTCTGGAAGCCCTCCCAATCTGTCATTATCACATTTGAAGGTCAATCTCTTCCCTCCCGTATATATGTATTTTTCAACTCATTACCACTTGAAATGTATACTTATACCACTCAATGTTTCATTTGCTGCCGTTTTGGTCATACAAAAGTTGCACGCAGATTTCAACACAGATGTTTTAAATGTGGAGAAAACCACGCAACTGACCAATGTCGTTCTTCCTCCTCACCTAAATGTTTTAACTGCTCAGGCTTACATACAGCTATCAACCCTTCTTGCCCAGAACAATCTCGCCAAAAATTTTTTTAATTTTCTATGGCCTCTGAGAAATTGTCTTTTCTGCAGGCTTCTTAACTATTCCCTCCTGTCAAAAAATTATGTACTGAGGCTTTATCCAGCAAATGCTCATCTAACCGTCTTCCCTCCTCTACAACAACTTCTCGTTCAACTAAATTCACATACAAAAACCCTACCTCTAAACTGGCTCCTGGATACGATCAGCAACAACACAACTCACTGCTCTTAAATCCCAATGGTTCATTTCTTTCAAATGCCACAATTGGGTGTGCAAACAATTATAATCCGTACTCAATGAACCCTCTAAAACTTTCTGAAACACTCTCCCAAGACAATTCTTCATTTATCCAAACTCTTATTATGCTTTTAATTGACCTTATTTCTTCTCAAAATAATCTACCGTCCAACGCTGCTTCTATTATTTCCACATTAAAAACATTTATTCAAAATGACTCTTCAGGATGTCAGAATACTTCAGTGGATTAGCCGAAGTGCTATTTCTAATATATCTGATCTCCTTAAACTATTAAATTCAAACCTTATTTCTTTGGCTGTTATCTCGGAGACGTGGTTTACTCCATCCACCCACTTTAATGTGGGAGGGTATTCCTGTCTCCGCGATGATCGCCCGGAAGGTACGCGCGGCGGTGCTGCCCTTTCTATTAAAAAATCCATATCATTTTCCCCAATAAATAATATCAAACCGCCCAATGCCGACTTCCAAATGGTTGCAGCTAAAATAATGGACACATCCTTTTTTCAGTCTATCTTCCCCCAACAGTCCACTTCAATAAACATATTTGGTTGCAAATCGTAAGTCAACTAAGCCCTCCTTTCTTTATATTGGGCGATTTTAATGCCCATTCCCCCTTCTGGGGTCCTGCTTTCTCCAACCGAGATGGTCGAAGTGTGATGGATTTCCTAGATGAATCCAACCTTTTCATTTTGAATGACGTATCTCTTACTGGGATCTCACGCCCCAGCACAAACAACATTGCAGTGGATCTCTCGATATACTCTACTAGTCTGGCTTCTCTCTCCTCGTGGGTGGTGTCCCCCGACCCTTGGTCCAGTGATCATTTCCCGATCACCATTACTTATCAAACTTCTTCCCAATTGCATGTCTCATATTTCGACAAAGTAAAGCAGTTAGCTATGAGTAAATAGTATGAGGACATCTTACATCGTGACTACGATCTAGAAGCCACAAACAGCAAACTTGAAAAAAGGAACACTGAGCTTGAAACAAGAATCGACGTCCCAGAAAACCAAATGGAACAAATGACAGGCAAAATAAGTCAAAAAATTTTGAAATTAGGGGGATCCCCGAAATTAATGGGGAAAACTTAAATAACTACATTTTTAACATTAAAAAAATAACCAAATCCAATAACGAATCCAATAACATCGATGCAGCTTACCGTATCAACCAAAAGTCCAAAAAAGATCAACGCAGGCCAATCGTAGTGAAATTCAAAACCAGCGTCGACCGTGATAATTTTCTGAGAGACATTAAAAACTACAACAAACAAGCCCCGAACCGTGGGGACAAACTTAACACCGCCCTTATCGGAATGGCAGGACCAAGTTCGCAAATTTACATCTCGGAACACCTGACTTTTCGCGCAAAACATTTATGGTTTCTCGCGAGAAAAGCTAAACACGAAAATTGGTTTAAGTTCGCCTGGACAAAGGGAGGTCAAGTATATGTCCGCAAAGACAACGGAGCACCTTTTTTTTTTTTTTTTTTTTTTTTATTTTAGCGACTATATAAAATAATTGTTACATACAAAATATAATGGTGAAATTAAGTATAAAATATTGTATTTCTTAGTCCTCCTCACTAGGGGGTCCTGTGCCGAGGCGGACTAAAGTTATTTAAATATGGTTTATTTGTCTTCTATGTCGTTTTTAGTGTCTTCTATGTCGTTTTTAGTGTCTTCTATATCGTTTTTAGTGTTTTCATTAGGGTTTTTTCATTGACCTCTTTCAGCCATATTTTTATTAATGATTTGTATTCATTAGGATTTTTTATTAGTTTTATGTCTTGGGGAAGGATGTTATGGAGTTTTGTTGCAAAGTATGTATCGTTTCTTTGTCCGAATGTGGTTTTATAACTTGGAATATTTTTGTTCGATCTAGTGTTATGCATACACAGTCTAGTAGAGGATTTGTTATTTTTGAAGAGCTTCAATAATATATTTTTGGCATATATTTGCTGTACATTTGGTACGTCAAAGGAATTGAATATTTCAATTGAAGGCGTTCTAATTGGTACTTTCAATATGGTCTTTATGATTCCTTTTTGAATCGTATTCAGGTTGTGTAGGTACGTATGTGTAGCAGATCCCCATCCTATGATTCCATATTCAATTCGAGAATGACATAATGCGTAGTAGACCTTTTTCATATCCTTTTTATTTAATACGTTTCTTAGATTTTTAAAGAAATATATAGGGCTTGTGAGTTTTTCCGTAATACCTTTGATGTGTAGGTCCCATCTAAGATTTTCGTCGATTATTACTCCGAGATATTTTATGTTTTGTGTTTTTTCGATGACGGGGCAGTAACATTGTATATTATTTCCATGGCATTCGTGTAGTTTTAGTTCTAGTGATTTTATTGGTTGGCTCCTTGCGTTTATTGAAAATGTTATATATTTTGTTTTGCTTATATTAAGGGTAAGCGAGTTGATTTTAAGCCAATTTTGAAGTGCACTAAGCCCCTTTTCAGCCTCATTAAATGTATCCGTCCAATTTTCTTCTTGAAATAATAAAACAGTATCATCAGCAAAACTGATTATGTTTCCTTTAATGGTAAGGTTAGTTAAATCGTTGATATAGATAATGAATAGGATCGGTCCCAGTACACTTCCTTGAGGGACGCCATAGTTTAAAGATAGTAGTTTGCTCTTTTGTTTGCCAATTTGTACTTGTTGTTCTCGCCCTGTTATATATGACTCTAATAAGTTCATTGTTGTTTCGGCCATTCCTATTTTTTTTAGCTTAGTTAGTAATATTTTATGGTCTATTGTGTCAAAAGCTTTTTGAAGATCTATGAATAAAGCCAAACACTTTTTCCCTTCATCTATGTTTTTTATGGCTATGCTTGTTAGATTTTCTATGGCATCATTGGTGCTTAGATTTTCCCTAAAGCCATATTGGGATGGTGATAATAATTTGTTTTGTTCAAGAAAATGAACAATTTGCTTCTTCATTACAGTTTCCAAGATTTTTGAAAAGGAGCTTAAGAGACTTATGGGTCGGTAGTTATATATATCCTTTTTGTTACCACTTTTATGTATAGGTATAACTGTTGCTTTTTTAAGGCATGAGGGGAATACATTTGTAGATATAGACAGATTGACCAAGTATGTCAAAGGGAAGGTCAGTTCATTTTGGAGTTGTTTTATTGTTTTATTTGAGATTATATCATTTCCCGATGATTTATTAACATTGAGGGATACAATTGCGTTTCTGATTTCAGTATTGGTTACATTAGTTAATTTTAATTTATCTATCTGGTTCATACTTTCCTTTTCTTCTGGTAAAATGCTAGTTTTTGGATGTTTGATTTGCTTTGCCAATTTTGACCCTATATTTGTAAAAAATTCGTTTACGTATTCGAGAATTTTGTCCGGATGCTTTTCGAAAGAGATTTGGGTATTTTCAATTGTTAGTTCATCTATGCTTTTGTTATGGGATGATTTTGCACTTGTAATTTCATTAATGATCTTCCATAATTTGCGTGGGTCATTGTTACATTCGTCTATTTTTTTCTTATAATAATTTTCTTTGACATTGCGTACAACATTTTTGCAAATATTTCTGTATCTTTTATAATATCGTTGTATAAAAATATCACAAGGATTTAAACTAACTTTCCTGTGTAGTTCATCTCTTTTTCTAATGCAATTTATAACGCTTTGGGTTATCCATGGTTTAAGATGTTGATTTTTATGTGTAATCTTTTTTTCTATTGATTTGGTATTTGACATGATGGTATGAGTTATATATTCAATGAATTTACTCCAGGCACTATTTGTATCAAGGTTCTCCAGTAGGTTTATCCAGTTTGTATTTAGTAATTGTCGTTTTACTTCATTCCATATGGTTTCTGTCTTCTGCACGATAATTGGGTAGGGCTGCGATCTTTGTATTTTCTTTTTTGTAATAGATAAAATTGTTGTATAGTGGTCGGTTATAGTAGAGGTGAATATGATAGAGTTGGTTGTTTTAACAGTCTTACTGAATATGTGGTCGATGCAAGATTTGCTGTCATTTGTAACACGCGTAGGTTTATTTATCAAACTTTTAAGTCCGTGGGCGACCAGTGTTTGGAGATAATCAGTTCTATTTGGATGACCGTTTTCTAGTATGTCAATATTTATATCTCCGATGAGGAAGACATTTTTTTTGTTTTTTAGAAGATTGAGTTCATTAGAAAGCGTTTCAAGAAACTGATTAATATTAGTTGTAGCTGGTGATCGATACAGAGCTAATATAGTGGTTTCATCACCCACTTTGATTTTCAAACAGTTTGCATTTGGGAATTTTATTTCATTGACTTCAGTTTTAGTGTCATCTTTAATGTACACTATCACACCATCATTTTTTGTGTAATTCAAATTGGTTGCATATGAGGTGTAATTATTAATATGTAAGGGTGAATATTTATCCTTTATCCAGCACTCAGTGAGGATAATTATATCAAGATTAATTTTTAGATTCTTAATTAGTATTTGAAGTTCATCGAAGTTTTTGTTGATACTTCGTATATTTTTATTTAATATATTAAAATTGTTTTTAAGAGTTAGCAGTTCATCTGGTTTGTTTGTAGTTATTGTTTCCTTATCCATGTTTTCAGTAGGTATTTCAGTTTGGTGTGTTCAAGTAAGTGATTTGTTATATTAATTTATCGAGGTCGTCCAGATGATTTACGTACAAAATTTTTTGATCATGACCTTTACGAACCATTATTTTCCCATTTTTGATCCAAACAAATTCATAATTTTTTTCTTTGGCTAGTTGCTTTGTTTTCCAAAGCAACTCTTTTTTGTAGGGACTTATTACTTCACCTATGTACACTTTTTCGTTTGTCAAATCCTTTAGTAAATTAAGGTCCATTTCTCTTTTTTTAGATAGAAGGATTTCTTTTAGTTTAATTTCTGTAAATTTTACTAGGATTTTTGGCGGAGCATTAAGTCTTCGGTCTGTAGTTCTGGTCACATTGTTTATATCAGCGTGTTTGATTTGAACTCCAGCTGCAGATGCGACTTTTTTTATAATTTCCTCCAGTTGTTCACCATTTTTTTGTGGAATTCCTGCAATTTCTAGGTAGTGCAGATTTGATGTATATTCAATTTCATCTAGTCTTAGTTCCATTTTTTTTATTGTAGCGTTTTTTCCCACTTGCTCTTTTTTTATATTTTCAAGTTCGTTTTGGATTGTTTTATTTTGGTTATTATTTGTATCCAATTTTTTAATAATTTCGTCATATTGAGCACTTATGTACTCAATACTTTTTATAGATTCCGTATTCTGACATTCAATTATTTGAATTATATCCTTTTTTAAAGAATCAAACTTTTTGTCGATATAATCAAAAATTTTATCCATAGTTTGTTTGTCCTCTTTATCAAGGTTTGATTTATTGCTACGTGTTTGGGTATTAGACATTTTGTTCACAGTTTACAAGAAAGTTGGGTTCAAAAATGCCCCCACTTCAATTCAAATTCAAAATATTGTCTCTGGTTTCAGTGACAGCCAGAACAATATTTCATTAGGTTTATGTCTATGGCTTTAAATGTCACTTGTCACGCAAATAAGATTTTGTTTTTAGAATCACTGTTTTAGTAGATGTGTTCACACTTTGATTATTTAATAATCGGAAAACGATCCACTTTTTGAATGTGATACAATTAGTTTTTGTATGAAAATCACAATGTAGATAACGATTTTTAAAACTTTTTGTAGGACGAAAAATTTGCTTGCTTAATTGAAAACTTCATTACATAACACCTGCTATTATTATTTTATTTATTTATTTATTTATTATTTATTAACGAAACAAACAAAAACATTTTGTCTCCCTCAATCAATAACCAATAAACAAAGCTCGTTTAGATATACTCATATAACTTACTCTCATATGTTTATACTTTTTCACATAAATCTCTATCTAAAACACAGAATCAAGAAGTATATGTTGTGTTTTAACATACTCATGCTCTATATCCTTTATATGCTTATGTTATATATTCGCAACAACTATATATATACTCTGTATACTTATGATTTTGTTATATATACTTTTTATCGTTATGTAAAACATTCACAACAACCAAATCCTTATATCTGTTGTATACTTTACATGCTTATGTTTTCGTTTCATATTCTTTATATGCTTATGTTTTATAATCTTGATAAGCTCATGTTTTACTTACTTAATATGGTTATACTAACTTATATCTCTTATGTACTTTATATGCTTATGTTTTTGTTACTTATTCTTTATATACTTATGTTTTATAATCTTTATAAGCTCATGTTTTACTTTCTTAATATGATTATACTAACTTATATCTCTTGTATACTTTATATGCTTATGTTTTCGTTTCATATTCATTATATGTTTATGTTTTATACTCTTTATAAGCTCATGTTTTACTTTCTTAATATGATTATACTTTATATTCTTTGATAGACGGCCGGCATAGTCCAGTGGTAACGCATTGGACTGCCATTCCGAAGGTCGCGGGTTCGAACCCGGCGTGCGCAAATAAATTTTATTTGATTGATTTGTGTTATTTCACAATTAATTAATTAAAATAATATATATTATATTTGCGGCACGTTCCAGTGTGGAAGATACTACCAGTATCGCCCTGGTGTAAGACCACCATTCAGAATTGAAACGTTGCTCCAAATGGCTTTAGCCGTGTTTAGTGACTACATCTGTATACCCAGGTACTTCCCCACCTTCCTCTTTCCCTTCCCCACTTACCTTCAGCCTCACAACATCCCCCAATTGGGGATGCCATAGTCTCACTGGCTCCAGACGGGAGCAGTTGGGACTCTTGTGAGGTATTCACTATAAAAAAAAAAGATGCTTAGGTCTTATATTTACACTTTATATACCTATTCTTATGCCATATATATTGTATATGCTTATGTTAAATATTGGCACCAACTAAACACTTATATCTCTCGTATATCTTATATGCTAATGCTTACGTTTTACATTCTTTATATGCTTATGTTTTATCTACTTTATAACATTATGTCTTATATTATTTACATACCTAAATTCTACATACTTTTCATGCTTATGTTATATATTATTTATAAGCTTATGCTATATATTCGCAACTACTCTTATATAAGACACACGTTTTCAAATTCTGATGAATAATATTATCACGGATGAACTAGATAGCACTTATAATATAACAGAAAAAGTATGTAATAATGTTGATGAATGTAACCTTGTTTTCAAAAATATGACAAACTCATTAGTAATTATGCACTTAAATATTAGGAGCATTTACAAAAACATCAATGAATTATTGTGCACCCTTAGTCTTTTAAAAACTGAACTTGACTGTATTGTTTTGATAGAGGCCCACCCAGGTATAGTTATTTACGTTAACCAAAAACACCAAGATATATCTTATAGAAATAAACATGACACTCACGAACTGCGTAGCATTAAAATTTAAAGTAAATAATCAGATTTATCAAGTTATTGCTGTTTACCGAACCCACGGATCAAAAACTCAACAATTTATAGAGAACCTCAAAGATGTAATTAACAAAACAAAATGTCAAAATACTATAGTGACGGGTGACTTCAATATAAATATAGGTCTAAATTCAAACAGCGTCGAAAAAAATGATTTACTTAATACGATGGCTGAGCTTAACTTCATTTCATGTATAAACGATTACACTAGAGCTGTGCCCCGACAAAACCCATCATGTATTGATCATATCTGGACTAAGGCTGACACAACTACACAATTAACACCTGTCATTTTGGAAAACAAACATTACCGATCACTACACGTGTTTTTTAATTCTTCATTTTAAAAAAAATATGTCCTTTTCTAAAACTGCATTAAAACAGTATAACATAAAAACCTTAAACATACAACTTCTTGAACAAAAATTGAAATTGGAAAAATGGGAAGAAACATTAAACACCGAAGATGCCGAAAAATCTTCAATTATATTCGAAAAAACACATAATAAATGCAACTATACATAAAAACGTTAAACCTAAATCAAAACATAGAAAAATTAAGCCATGGATCACCCATGGAATAGTTACCTCAATTAGGAATAAAGAAAAACTATTTTATCAAACCCGAAAACAACCTAATGACTTAACTTTATTAGAATTATATAAAAAATACAAAAACAATCTTACAAATTTAATTAAAAAAACAAAAGAAAATTACTTCATGGTAAAAATTGAAGATAGTGGTAAAGATAACAAAAAAGTCTGGGCTACAATTAATAACATTATCGGCAACGGTAATGAAAATAAACAAATAAATAAAATAACTTATGACAACGAAACAATAGACTCAATAAAAGAACCAACTAAAATTGTAAATATTTTCAACAACTACTTCGCTAAAGTCGGAGAGAAACTAGCCAAAAAAATCGACTCGTTCCAACCTAAAAATACTACCAATACATCCACACAAACTTGCCAAAATATTTTCGAAAAATTTGAAAAATGCACCCAAATAGAAATAGAAAAAATTATAATGAACCTACGAGTGTCCGCGAGCCCTGGTTTTGATAATATCATAGTAAATGTATTAAAACAAATGAGACAATTAATATCCAAACCAATTGCACATATCATTAATAACAGCATACAGCAAGGAATTTACCCAAAAATATATAAAAATACAATAATAACCCCGATCTTCAAATCAGGAATTACATCTGACGTCTCGAACTACCGTCCCATATCTATTGTATCTAACGTAGCAAAAATATTTGAAAAGGTCGTAAAGTCACAATTAACTAAACATATCACTTCAAATAAAATCATTAATGATAACCAATTCGGCTTCAGAGAAAATTTAGGTACGCAAGATGCAATCGCAAAAATAACCTCTATAATATATAATGCTCTTTACTCGGGAAATAAATGTTTAAGTATATTCATCGATCTAAGAAAAGCCTTTGACAGTATAAGCCACAAGAAGCTAATAAAAAAATTAGAAAATATTGGAATTCAAGGAACAGTTAAGGCCGAGTGTAGTTTTTTATTAATTTAAAATAATTATAATATTATTAAGCAAATCGATAATGATAGTGTTTTCAACAAGTAAAAAAAATTGTATACATTTTTAAAATTAACATAGGCTTAGTAATTATCAAAATCAAATCGAAAATATGACCTTTTTCAGACCGTAATACGTGCGTTTTAAAAAATACTATTAAAGGCTGAATATCGTCAAAAAATACCTGAAGGGGTTTTCTTTAAACCTACGAAAAAAAAAACTAAAAAATAAATAAAATAGGTTCGTAGTTTAATTTTTTCATAAACACTAATTGTTCTTGTTTTTAAAATGCAGATTATAAAACTTTGGATACGTTTATTTAACAAAACTAAACGATAAATTATTGGTATTATATTTTTCGTAATACCGATAGAACAAGGACAGCATACCTACCTGACGCCTGTGCTCTAAAGATTGCAGTCCGTCTGTTAAGATTGGGGAATCTATCAAACGGACCGCCCGTTTTTGCACAGAGTCTAGGGTTTTTTTCAGGTATTTAGGGGCTCCGGACCAGAGATGGCTGCCAAATTCGACAGTAGGGCGCACTTGCGATTTGTACAGGGTCAGCAGTTGTGTATTATTAAAGTATCTGCGGGCCCTGTACAGTACGCCCAGCTTCTGAGAGGCCAACTTTACTCTGGCTTCGATGGAGCCCCCGTACCTGAGCTGGTCACTTATAGTTATACCAAGCATATCAATGGAAGGCCTGTTCGGAAGATTGCTTCCGTTGAAGGAGACTAGATATATACTAATAACTAATAATTTCAAAAATTTAAAGTTAACTGATATACCTACTAATAACCAGCTAAAATTCAAAACATAATGTATTGTAAAATTTCAACACAGCAGCAATCAATAAAAGCACTACACAATAGCAATAATAACAATATAATAAATGTATACCTACAACTAAATTGAACACATGAGTATAAATTGGAAGGTAAGTAACTGGAAAGGATTCAAAGCAACAACATGATAACTTCCAGTAGAATATTTAAAATTATTTAATGTTAGTTATTAGTGTTATTACATATCTTTTAAAGGTTCTTAAATTACATGTGAATATGTCCATATAATTAAAATTCTTATTAAATATACTACAGGCTCTGAATATAAACGCATTTTGTCTGATATTAGTAGAATATTTATGGAGATGAAAAAGTGATTTTTCTCTAGTTCTAACGCTCGGGACTCTAAAATTAATTTCAGACAGAAGGGAGAACAATCAATAAAGCCATTGATAATTTTATGGAGATATATTATATTTGCGGAGTCTCTTCTGGTTATTAATGGCTTAAGTCCATAAAGGTCTATCGAGCTGTTTACGTCAAGGTTTGAATTTAATTTGATATTTAAATGATGGACAAATTTTCTTTGGGTGGCTTCAATGCGATTTATGTAAATATTATATTGAGGATTCCATATGGGAGAAGCGAATTCAAGATGACTGCGAACATAAGAAAAATACAATATTTTAAGTGTTATGAAATTATTAAATTCTTTTCCAATACGGAATAAGAATCCTAGCATTCTAAGGGGTTTCTTAACAATCATACTAATGCAAACTCACAGTAGCTTTATTGGACCTCGCACTTTTAATCTACTACCAAAAAAAATTCAAGTAACAACTAAACTAGCGCAATACCAAAAAAAATTAAAGTTGTGGCTGTACAATGCAAATGTTGAAGCATTATTCATTTAATTTTTACTTTTTTCTATTTTGTTTCTGTATAGTTATTATTATTTTATTTTGTGTTCTTTTAATTCATATATATTATCTTAGAATCTTTATTTTTATTTTGATTTATTTTTAATATGCACCTCTTGCACAATCTTTTAGACTTTAGTTTTTCTTTATTATGCTTACTGTTCTTATTTTATTTTTACTGTTATATATTTTTAGGTACAAAAATCTAATGTATTAACTTATATTACCCACGCACAGGCTGCGCCTTAGTGGGTTCCCTTTCCTATTATTATTATTATATCAATATGAGACTCAAATGAAAGTTTACTGTCAAGTATAAAACCTAGATCACGAATTTGTGTAACTTTTTTGAGTAGTTGGCCAGCTATATGATAATTATGGTCAAACTTTATTTTATTTCTAGGGAAGGTATTTACATAACATTTAGAAGTGTTCATGTTGAGACGATTAAGGATACAATAATCATTAAGCCTATACAGATCTTCTTGTAGTTTAAAGAAGTCAATTATTATTATTATTTTTATTTTTTTTACAGTTATACCGCACAAGAGTCCCAACTGCTCCCGTCTGGAGCCAGTGAGACTATGGCATCCCCAATTGGGGTATGTTGTGAGGCTGAGGGTATTGGGAGGGGAGGGAGATGGGGAAGAGGAAGGTGGGGAAGTACCTGGCTATTCAGATCTGGTCACCAAACACGGCTAAAGCCATTTCAAGCAACGTTTCAATTCTGAATGAATGAATTATAGAATTAATAAGCAGGAATATTTTCAGATCATCAGCGAAAAGTAGAACATTTGCATAATTAAAGCATTTTATAATGTCGTTGATGAAAATTGTAAACAGTAACGATCCCAGGTGAGATCCTTGGGGCACACCTGAGGGTATATTTACAATCTCAGAGATGAAGCCATTTATTGTTACTCCCTGAGTGCGCCCATTAAGATAGGAGACTAACCATTTATATAAATCCCCATGAATTCCCAAAGCTAGTAATTTGGACAAAAGAAGACTGTGGTCAATTTTATCAAACGCTTTTGATAAGTCTGTATAGATAACGTTAAATTGGATTTGATCATCCATTGATTTAGTAATATTTTCAATGAAAATGGCAAGATTAGATACAACCGATCTTTTTTTCATAAAGCCATGTTGGTTCACGAGTATTACAGACTCGATGCAGTTATATAGTTGTTCATGAACAATTTTTTCAAAAAATTTACTAAAGATTGGTAATTTAGATATCGGTCGATAGTTCTGGACATCATTTTTAGCCCCAGACTTAAAAACTGGTGTGATGAGAGCACTCTTCCAACGATCAGGAAAGATACCATCTTTCAATGAGGATTGAAAGAGCAATAATAGGGGCTTCGAGATTACCTTGCTACACATTTTGATAAAGAAAGCCGGAATTTTATCACTACCCGCACCCAGTGAGCTAGAAACGGTATCGATTATTTTTTCTATTTTTTGTTTTGAAACTGATACCGAGGAGATATTAACTTGATTGTCAAAATGATAGTTGGTAGAGTGTACATCGGAAATAGTGTTGTAATTAAAGGTGGAGACGAAGTGCTGTGAGAACAGGTTACATATTGCGAAAGGATTTTCAGCAGTCACTTCGCCCAGTTTCATAACATGAGGTAAACCAGAATTATTTCTTTTTCCTTTAACATAAGACCAAAAGTTTTTAGGGTCACGAGATATAAAGTTCAGCGTTTGTTATAAATTGTTTAAGACATTCTCTAGACAATTTCTTTTGCCTTGATCGAAGGATACAGAATTCATGGTAGTCTAAAGCAGTGCTCCCCAACCGGTGTGCCGTGGCACACTGGTGTGCCGTGAGCCGGGACTCAGGTGTGCCGCGGTCAAATTCAATGTATTTGACATTTTATAATATTTCATTATGTATGTAATACACAATGACAAAATATTTTTCAGAATATTGTCTATTTTTCATTGTCTGCAAATACTGTTAAAAGACGTATTCACAATATATTAGAAACATTGATTAGAAAACTGTTATTGGCTGAAAAATTTGCGCTTCAAATCAACGAAACAACCGATATTAAAAATAAAGCATAGTTGATAGCTATTGTACTTTTCGTTGACGAGGACTTTATTAAAGAACATTATTTATTTTGTAAGGAGGTTCCAGAGCGACCTGCCGGTGAAATTTTTTTTCAAGTAACCGATGTTTTCTTCAAAATATACAATATTAAATGGAGCAATTGCATTGCTGTTTGCACGGATGGCACTGCGGCAATGACGGGTAGTTAAAAGGGTTTTGTCTCTCGTGTAAAACAAAAAATCCAACGTTACAATTTACACACTGCTGCATACATCGAGAAGCATCTATGGTCAAAAATTTACCGGAGGAACTTTTGAACACGATGAATGAATGCATTAAAATCGTAAACATAATTAAATCAAGAGCCCTAAATTCGCGAATCTTTGGAATACTCTGACCAGAAATAGGAGCCGAATATGAATCCTTATTGTTTTATACTGAAATTCGTTGGCTATCCCCAGGCAAAGTTTTGGCTAGATTTTTTAAGCTTCGTCAAGAGGTGTGTGAGTTTCTTTTAAATCAAATATGCCCAAACTATATCAGCACCTCGATAATAATTACTGGATAGCCAAACTTGCATACATGGCTGATATATTCGAGCATTTGAATGAACTTAATAACGAACTTTGGCAGAAAGAGTTGCAAAAAGGATGTTTTGAAATGTACCAAAGGATCAACCATAGTACAATTGAAAACAAACAATTAACTGTGGATCTGGCCCAACAACATTTAAGTATGCTTCAACAGAAATTTGGTCACTATTTTTATTCCATTAATACGGAACAATACGATTGAATTCGAAATCCTTCTGCAACCAATGCAATAAATTCTACGGAAGCACTGCCTCTGCAAATCCGAGTGGAATTTACAGATTTAAATAATGACATGACATTAAAACTTCACTTCTCCGAAGATCCATTAGATGTTTTCTGGATTTACGTTAAAAAAGAATATCCTCACATTTCCGTCAAAGCATTCTTAACACTACTTCCATTTTCAACGACATATTTATGTGAGCAAAGTTTTTCAACGCTTGTATTAATTAAAAATGATAAGCCATGCTTAAAAGGTCTTGACCAAGAACTTCGGGTTGCGCTGTCAAAAATCGAGCCGAATATAAAACTTTTGTGTTCATTGAAACAAGCGCAGATTAATTTAACAATTAATCGCTCATTAATTTATTATTATTTTATAATAATTATTAAGATTGCGTTAAAATAAATATGTTATAGTTATATGTATGTATGCATGCTTTTCAAATAAAAAACAAGAAATTATTGTAAAATTTGTGTATCAATTTAATATCTATATATATTAGCTTTTAGTGTGCCGCGGAATTCTAGGACGAAAGTTGGTGTGTCGTGGGTGAGAAAAGGTTGCGGAGCACTGGTCTAAAGGATTGGACCACCTTTTCCACATTTTAAACACTTTATATTTTTCCTTAGTCAGTTTTATTAGGGCTGGACTAAACCAATAGGGATAAGAATTATTAATATGAACTTCCTTTGATGGGACGTTTAATCGAATGATTTCATATAAAATTGCATAAAAGCGGTCAATAGCAGTATTGGTTGATAGGTTTAAAAATTCTGCATCCCAATCAATACTACTGAGGACGTTATTTATTGTTTCAAAGTTAGCTTTCCTAAAAAGATTGATTGTTCGTTTGTTGTCCACCATAGGAGTTTCCCGAGATATATTAATGTCAACAAGAATGCTTTTATGATGTTTACATTCAGGGGTGAGATACTGGTCAGTATTTGATACATTTACAGGGATTGAGCTAAAAACAAGGTCTAGGTATGTATGATTATTATTTGGAAAGGTGCAGTACTGTGATAGATCAGTAAATGAAAGGGCGTCAGATAGTTTGGAAATAATTTCAGATTTAGAGCCATTCGTAATTTGCATACTATTACCATTACTTAAAGACCAGTTAATTTGAGGTAAGTTGAAATCACCCGATATGACAAAATGATCATCGTGATGTAGTCCTCGAAGTTCACATAATTTATCCATGAATTCATTTATATCTTGTGAGTGATTGACTCCTGGAGGTATGTAAACACAGCATAAATGAATTTTTATGAAATTATTAATCATAACAGTCACCCAGATGTCTTCAGCATTCGTGTTAAAATCCTTACGTTCATGAGCTATGAGGTGCTTCTTCAACGCAATCATTACACCTCCTCCCCGTTTTTGTTCATTACGGTCACGCCTAAATACCAGGTAACGGTTGTCAAATAGCTCTTCACTGGCAATGCTGTCGACAAGCCAAGTTTCTGTTATCATAATAATATCATAGTTGTTATTGGTGATATTAAAATGGAAACTATCTGTTTTGATCGCAGTCCGGTTACATTTTAGTAAAAAAAATTCAACATTTTAGTTCATTTTGGTAAAATATATAAAATATAAAACTTTTAAAGTTGTAGGTATATTGAAGTAAATTGTGTTGTAGTAAAGCAAGAAAACTACTAAGAAGAAAATATTGATTTACGTTGGTAGTGTTAGAAGACTTATTTGTTGAGATAATGTACAAAAAGTGAAAGGATTGCATTAGTTGAAATTTTAAATTAGAAGAAAAGACATAGAAAATATGAAAAATAAGTTGTAAGTATGTAGAAACCATACGAGACGGTGCTAAAACTAAGAGAATGGTCAGCAAAAAACCTTAATTAAGTCAGATTCAAGTGTCACTTGAATAATTGGACTAGTTTCATTTTTGCGTATGAATATTTTACCATATTTGAATTCCACCTGAATTTTAAGTTTTTTTCTTTGCTTAGATCTCTTACTTTCTTGAAAAGTGCAAAAACCCGTGCAGGTTGCAGCCGTCAGATGCTCGTTGACATATATGTTATTATCACCTGGAAGCTTCAGGTCACCAGAGTTGAGGCTGCCTTTTTTCCTAATAGCAGCAAGAAAGTTGTTTCTGCAGCGGCTGGTTGTGAACCTCACTACGATAGGCCTAGTAAATTTCGGATTTTCTCGAGGTAGTTCCTTTACCCTTGTACGCGAGATACCGTCAATATCCATCTGGAGAATATCAATTTCAGCCTTGGTTCCTATTGTTTTAATTAAATCGAGTAAATTTTCATTTCTTTTTTCTGGAACGCCAATAATTTCAATGTTGTTTTTTAGTGATGTTTGCTCCAGGCGGTTTAATTTGGTAAGAACTAAATTATAATTCGTTTCTAGGTCCTAATTTTTCATTGTGAGATCATTAATTATATTATGACACTCTCTTAATTGCTCATTCAATGTTTTTAACTCCGTAAACACTTTGATAATTTCGTGTTTTATTTAATCTATGAATGAAATTGGTGAGTTATGTAAGTCTGGCTCTGAGCCCGTGACGTCGAATGGGCTATCAAGAGGAGCATTGCGCCGTGATTTGACACCTGATCAGCGTTGCCAGGTCTAGGGAAATTTCCCTAGATCTAGGGGAGAAAAAAAAAATCTAGGGAAAAGGGAAATTTTCATGAAATCAAAACAAATCTAGGGAAATTCCGTACTTTTTGGCAAAAAAAAATTTTTACATGACAATATTATTGGGATTGCCAGTGAACATAAATGTATTTTCATTTTTTATTATTGGGATTTCCAGGAATCTTAAATAATGTTGATGTACATAAATGAAGTAATGTTATTTTTAACAATGACAACTCAAAATTATATTTATGTTCCTAAAAATATTAAAACCGGGAACTTCTTAAAAGTTTCAGATTACGACTTTGTCTATGATCATTACAATAAGAAATTATCTTCTCCCAGCTTTTCACTTTTGGCTTTCCACTTTCGGCAATTTCGGTTGGTTTACAGTGATTTTTATTAAGATTTCTGTTTTGAATTCAGTGGTAAGTACTTTGAAATAATTATTATCTCTTTCCAATTAATTAACATGTAAAACAGGGTTAGTGTAACACAAAGTTCAGCGTTCAGCTACTAAGTTTTAAATTTTTATAAGCTACTTTCCAATATATTCAGTGTTTACTTTAACACAACTTATACTATTATGTGTTTGGTATAAGTACACCCTGAATTTATAATATAGTATTTATTATAGGTCAACACGATGGAACATCAATGAATACAGCCCATCGATGCCTTAATCTGCAAAGCGTACATTTCCAAAGTTTGGAGGTGTTTTTTCACAAAAACAGCGCCTTACAAATTATCCAAATATTATTATCATTAAAATATGTTATTTGACAAATTATTAGTGGCGTTGTAATCTTCTAATTACCCGGTAAAACACAAAATTTCAGATTAAGGCATCGCTATGTTATGCATTGCTATTATTTGACCTTAACAATTTACTCCATGCACATGTATTTTCGTAAATATTGCCTATTCCGTCACACTTATCGAAAACAATACTTCGATTCAATTGAATTAAGAAATAATGAATATGTGAACGGGATAATGAATATATTCATGTTAAATAGTAGGTATTTTGTGTGTCGGAATAGTCCATAATTACCTGATCTTTGTAAATATCATGTAAATGTTATGTATTTTATAATCATCATTTGAAATGATAAGTATTTTATAATTATCATTTGAAATGTCAATGAATTATCATCATCATCTATTGATAAAAATACTTATCATTTGAAATGATAAGTATTTTATAATTATCATTTGAAATGTCAATGTCAAATTTGTTGTGTCAGTGTTGGCACTGTCGGCCACTGTTGCCATATAAGAAAAATAATTGCCATATAAGAAAGAGAATAAAAGACTACGTATTGGTGTATATGTGGCGTATTTGGGTATTCGTGTATTTTTATTACTACAAATAATATATGAAAGTTATCAACAAAAAAACCAAGTACTTAGTAATGTCAGTAAATACAAAAATATAAATTTTATCACCAGATCACACGGAACAAAAAATATAAAATGATTATAATCAATTTGGTTGCACTTTTTGCGAAGTCGCGCACTTTTACTAGCCCAAATAAATATTCTAACTGACAACTAGGTTAAGAATCCGTATCGAAATTTAAACTTTTTATATTTCTATTAATTGGACAATTTATACACTGTTTTTTTGTGTTGAATGTTCCACCTGTGTGGATTATACACTGCTTCACTTTTTTTTTTTTTTTTTTTTACAGTTATACCGCAAGAGTCCCAACTGCTCCCGTCTGGAGCCAGTGAGACTATGGCATCCCCAATTGGGGTATGTTGTGAGGCTGAGGGTATATTGGGGTGGGGAGGGAGATGGGGAAGAGGAAGGTGGGGAAGTACCTGGCTATTCAGTCGGCCGTCACTGATATTAGTTAAGTGTTTCAGAGATTCTTATGAATGTTTATATTCTTTGTTTAGTCTCTGTGTATGAGATTTTTAGCGGCTGATAAATCCGAAAAAAGACACCAATTTGAATTAGAAGTAGGCACAGTCGATGCGCGATATTGGATTTACTAACTTCAGCAATTTACGGTTCGATCACTTTAACTTTTTCTGTTGTTATCTTTAAAAATCTAGGAGATGACAGTGGCACGACACTTTGTTTTTTTCGAAATAATATAAAATTTGACGCAGTCAAAATTTGAATTGCCGCTTCGATGAGAAGGCAATGAAGAATTTCACGCGACAAAATCAAAACTTCTTTTTATGATATGATAGCTCTAAAAATATGCGTTATGAGTTAAAAATGTAGGTGGCATAATATATGGATTTGACTTAAGCAATCTGCTCTAAATTGTGTATGAATTTCCCGGTGCTTCCTTTTTTCTTCGGTAGTGAAATGTTTTTTGCATGTCATAAAATAAGTTAAAAATGTCTGATGTGACAAATACTGCTTTTTCCTTTCATAAATAGCTACATTTTTCAATAAGACGATCTTGAAAAGCATTCACTTTCATACCATTTTATTGAGGGGAAATGCGATTTGAAGGAAACGTCGGAATGATCCTAAAACTAGCGGCAAAAGTTCACAGCTAATTAATTTTCAGGATGGAATTAATTAATTGATAAACAAAATTTCATCTGATTTTTTTTTAAAGGGCGGAGACGGTTTACAAGTTCATTGTGCTATCTCCCATTTTACCTCAATCCTTTAACAACAACCCAGTCCCTTTAATAAAGTTCACCAGGGTTGTTATTGGGTATGTGGCTATGTCTTCTGCTTCTATTGTATGTCTCCCCAGGTATCTGAGCCTAGTTCTTACCAGGGCAGGACATGGTGAATTAGAGTCTCTTCATCCTCTTCACATTTCCTGCATCTATCGGTGTTTTCCACTCCCAATATCTGCATGTGTCTACTGAAATGGCAGTGTACCGTTAGCAGTCCTACCAGTTCCCTCGGTGAGTTTCTGTCCATTGAGTAGTTTCTTGGTTCTTCTAAGGTCTGGTCCTTTTATTATATTTATTTATCCTTTTAGTTTTTTCTAGTACTTTGGATTGTCTCAGGTGCTCTCTCCCATTACAGTTCTGAAATTTGACCCACCTATCAATATGTAATTTTGTGTGGCAAGCTGCTACTCCTACGGCCGGCTCGGATCCTACAAGTGGTGCTTTCGCCCCTTTCCTTGCTAGTTCGTTAGTCCGCTCGTTGCCCTCAATACATTTATGTCATGGTACCCAGATTAGGGTTATTTATCGAGTTCTGTAAGAACAGTCCTGCGTTCCATCACAAGTCTGGAGTCACGTCGGTTACTTCCCAGTGCCATTAAGGCTGCCTGGCTATCAGAACATATGCTTATGTTTTTATTCCTGAACCCAATACATATATTCTCCTGTGCGCAAGCCAAGATGGCTTCCATCTCAGCTTGAATAACAGTATAGTGTGTTCCTAGAGGTAAACTGAGTTCCCTCTTGGATCCCTGCAGACAGACTCCGGCCCCTATCCCCTCCTCCATCTTGGACCCATCTGTGAACCTGTCCTCGATTGTTGATGTCCGTACTCTCCCACACATTGTGGTGTGAGTTGGCATCCATACCGAGTATCAGTTCCCCACCCTTCTCCCTGGAGTCTTAGATGTGTCTCGTTATTTCCCTTGAGGGTGGTGGTTCTGTACAGTCGTAGAGCATGTAGGCTGACGCCACCATTACTTCCCTGCTTCCTTTGTCCAGCGTGACCTGTAGCTTCACATCTACCAGGTCCCTGCTGCAGTGTTCGGGGAGCGGTGTGCCAGCTATCCCTCTCATGAGGACGCAAGCCCTGGGTCTGTCCCCCGACTCATTGTAGTAGAGTAGACCTTGGTTCATGTTTAGTCCTCTGACCTTCTCCCTGTAAGTCCAGGGTTCTCAAATCAGCGCAACATCCACACGGTCCCGGGTAACTCTCCTGTTGAGCACCACAGCCGCTGCTGAGCTGCAATGTAAGTTTATTTGAATGAAATGTAAGTTTTAGCCATTTTTAGGGGTTACTTACACTTTACACCCTATATACGCTCCTCGGTGAAGGTGGCCTTCCTTATACCGACGTGTGCCGTCATATCCATCTCCCTCAGCGCCTTCACACAGGTGATACCTGTCTTTCTCCCTAACCGAGTCGTGGACGATCCACTTTTTAGTGTGAAGCCGCTGGGTTTGATTCTCCAGCTGTTGCAGCAGCTTCTCGGTACTTACTGCACCGTTTTCAGGGATTACCGCCTTGAAATTCACGTACTTTGGCAGTTCATCTAACCCTACCACCTCCAGGTCGTAGGGTAAGCCCTGCCATTCCCGTAAGGTCGGCACGATCTTCCTCAGTCAGTTCTCTAACTCCTTGTTGGAGCAGGTCATTCCCAGGACGCTCTTCTAAATGAAGCACTCGTCGAATCCGGGTCTGAACTGTCCTTTTGGGATGTTCAGAATCAGATCTGTACTCAAAAAGGCCTCCTGCTCCCTCGTAAACTCCTCCTCCCATGGGCAATAGCCACCCTAATTTTATTGTCGGCGGCTTCCGCATAGGTGGCAGGGATGGGAGTTCCTCTGGGCTTTTTCCGGGCATTTTCCGGTGTTAGCCCGGAGGGTTTACGTTCCGGTGAAGTCCTACTCCTCTTTCCGGCCTTTTGTTCCCTGGGCATTTCCGGTTGCTCACGAGTACCCTGCACGGTCCCCGTTTGCTTCCGAACTGGCCCTGGTTTTTAAGTCCCCGAACGATAGACTTTCGAGGTCCCTAGCTGTCCCCAGTTGACTTTTGAAGTCCCCGGTTGCTCCTGGTATCCAGTTGCGTTAGTTTCTTATGATATAATTTCCCATGTCATTTACAAGTGTATTGCATTAATTAGAGTATGCTTTTTTGAATTTTGCAAAATACCGAATAAGCCGCTGATATTTGCGGCCAGCCAAAAATCGTGCGCCGTTCGATTTTTTGATGTCACGAGACGCAATTGCATTCCTTTTAAAAATGTTTACTTTGAAAGCTCATAACTTAACTAATGGAGATATCCTAAAATTAATTTTACTGTCGTTATTAAGGATGGATTATTTCACAGAAGTTGATCAATTCATCAATTTCAACGTTCATTTTCGGGTTCTGTGAAACTCCTATTCAAGTTCTGTTATAAATTCATTGTAGGCTAGTTGCTTGACAGAAATGAAATAATAATAGAACTTGAAAAAATCTTTCACATAACTTGAAAATCAACTTCGAAATTTTAAGAATTGTTTAAATTCTCTGAAACAACCCGTCCTAACTCTTTAAATTTGTTTAATTAATTTATTTATTTATTTCATTCAAAAAACAGTTTTTACATAAAAAGCATGCTCTGCACATCTCACTAGGGCATTCCTGTATCAAGATGTGCAGCTTTACAATAATATCATTTTAAAAAAATACATATATGTAAATTTAAAATAATAACAACATTAAATTAAATTTACACCAAAAAAGAAAAGTTTATGACACGGACGTTTCGAGACCGGTAGACAAAAATAAACAAAATTTTAGTAACAAATGTATGAAAAAATAAAAAATAAAAACAAAATGTCAACAAAAGAAGCATTAGTAAGTAAGTTGGCAACAATAATATTCTTCTGTTAACTAAAAGTACAAGGTACCTGTGCTGGCTTATCAGATACAAGCATAGGGTAACCATACTAACAATTACAACATGGATAGTATGAATAATAGATTATAAGAAAAAATAAAAATAGGTAAATAATAACCGATAGATAAGTAGATAATATTATAATAAAAAGTAAGTAAATAATTTAGCTGGACAATAATTAAAGTAAATATTAATACGATAATTAAGTAGATAATAATAATAATAAGTAACATAATAATATATATCCAAAAGTTATTTTAGAAGTAAATAAGTACATGCGCAGTAAGTAAATAAGGATTGTATCGAAACAGAACTTCCACACGGAATTATGATATAAGCGACAACATGGGTGATCCAAAATCACCACTCTCAGCTAGTACGGAGATTTTGACCATTTTCTTGAATGAATAATACACATTCATAAAAAACAATTAGTCTCCAACAACCTCGGTACTGAAACAACGCCTGGTCGCTCACAATGTACTTAATTGTAAAATTGATAAATTTCAGGCAAAATCGGGCGAGTTTACCACTTTTAAATTTGTTCCGTTATTGTTTATATAGAATTGAAATAAATAGCGAAAAATTCTCAGAACTTACCAAAGAGGAACTTAGGCACCGGGTAGGTATTATACTCCGAAATTTAACTAAAAAACCGTTCTCCAAGCTGAACAATAAATAATTCATTCTTGTACCTAATTGTAAGTGTTACGTTACGCGACCATACATCCCGTTTTGAAATATTCTTGTATTAATAATAACGAAATTAAGATATTTTTTATAATAATTATGTCAGTGGCCGAGTTGGCATCGCGTTTGGGTCCCACCCAGGCGTAGTATGTTCAATACCTCGGCTGGATAAGTCCTCCATCACAACACAAGCCACATTTTCCGCTTACTGTGGTGGTAGTAGGAGATTTAAAAATATTATCAGTTTATTGGTAACCCAGGAATGTTTGACTTTCTTTTAAAAAATCAAGTTAAGTGAAGTTATTATTATGAATTTAAGCGATCGTCAAAAATTAGGTATTTTTGGGATTTTTTTGCTTGGATCCTATAAAAGATATTGTTGTAATTCTTTTTGGCCTTAATTAAAAGTCTCTTGAAATGTATTTTATTTATTTTTTTAGATTAGATACATTTGAAGCAGAGATAACAGTAATAATATAGCATAATGAGAGCATTTATTTAAAATGAGTAGGTACAAGTGTTATTACGTTTTGTTAGGTCGAATTTAGTTCCTAGCTAGGCAGATTGCCTGTTCTAAGGAACCAAATGTTTGTGAAATGCCAGATTTAATTTAATTATTACTCTTTTTTAAAAAAATTAAGTATACCTATATTTAGTTTTTACTAAATGTGACATTAATAGGTAAACATGTATAGTTTTAAGTGACATTATACATGTTTACGTATGAGTTTTAATATTATTATATTATTTTTATTTTTATATTATTATTATTTGTTTTATTTTACGTAATTTATTTATCCGTGGTTGCAAGCATCTGCAAATGTCAGCTTCGTTGATGTTATTTCTGAGTAGATTTTTTTGAAACACAAAACCAAAAAGATTTGAGTTTTGTATGGTAGTAACTATTGTCCGAACTAGAATTATGATTTTTTTATTATTAAAAATTACGAAATTGCGGCTGTTAAAAAAAACAGTATGCAAACATATTCCTATTTTGAGTGATAAAGTACCTAAAATCAAATAATTCCAGTTATAGTAGTAGCCATACATGTGGCAAATGTGATGTTAAAATTTCATAACGATCGGTTACTAGTTCAGGAGAAAAAAGCAACTAAGCAAGATACAGACAGGTTTCGGTAAAAAAGTTTTTTTACTGAACAAATCTATCAGCTAATCAGCTATGCCAGCACCATACAACATGCCTTCCGCTTGTTTAAACAGTTAATTTTCTACAATTCTGGCATCTCTTCGGCTCGTTCGTCTGTTTGTGTATAGCCGAGAGTTTTAAGAAGGGGCAGATCAGCTAGGCTAACGAATACCTGCTCGCTCAAGTAAAAGTACATCGGAGAGCGCCTTCTAATAAACTCAAAAATGTAATACTTAAGACTATTTCATCTTTATGAAATTTATAAACAATATTTTTGAAGTGATCTGTTTTCGAAAGCCATTAAAAAAATCTAGTTTTTGAAGTTGATAAAGTGGGATGATACAATAAATTAGACCCGTTTTGAAAGAGACCGTACTGTTTTACGGTAGATGTACATAAATATTATGTGACTAGTGCAGTTCTTGCCTATTTGGATATTTTGTCTATGGTGTTTTTTTTTGGAGATTGGCAATTTTTTTGGGGAAGACAAATGGTTTTTTTGTTTATGGGCACTTCCTCCCGAACAGCGATGGGCTGGCTGTTCGTGAATTAGTCACTCACCATGGAGGTGTTTTAATCACAGTAAATCATGTGAATCCAAGTTGTTTTTATCTTTAAAAAGGGCGCGGGGTGTTTTTTCGTAACACGAGTAGTTCATGTACGGTATTATTTTTTGTGGATGATATTTGTATCCCACTTTTTTCCGGTGTTGGCAGTTGGCCATTTTGTGGAAATTGTTTTTTGGACATGAAATTGTAAAGTGATTGGTCCTTGTTGTGGCTAGAATAATATGCCTTTTTGACCCCGCGTCGCGAAGTCTCGGATTGCTGAAAGTTCTTCCGAAATCCGTAAGTCTTGGAGACTGGTTGGGCCACGTGCCTTTCGGACGGAGATTGTGGAGACACCCTGAGGCTGGAGACGCTCCTTGGGGGTGTAGCGCCCTTCTTCCCAAATAGAAGGAAAACCTAGGCTCCCGTGGATTCCGCGCCGTCTCCGGATGATGAGGTCGGAAGTCCCGTCCCGAGTCCGTTTCTCTCTTCGAACCAAGATTTTGTTCGTCATCCGGTGTTTTCCTACAATATTCGGCTTCGTTTAGTTAGCTTAGTGTGTCCAGGAGTCCATCTGGTATGTTTATGTTTTGTATTCTTAATATTACCTTGGTATAAATTTAATCCTAACCTTTCATAGGTATAAATTTGCACTCCCATGTTTTGTTTTTTTTTGATGGCTACAATATAATTTTATAAAGTTCATCTTCTTTTATTTACTGATTTCCTACCTACTAGACAGAAAACTAGTCCCATAATCCTGAGCTGTGATCTCTGCTCTGCCGTATAAATTTCACTACATTGAACCTGAACATGATTCCATTTCATAGACTCTGTGCACGTTTTAGCACTGTTGCATTATTGATAACTTGGTTTCATTTAAAATGCGTCTCTCCTCTGATATTATAAAACTAAAATATAAGTATGTACTTATTACCATTTTTTACATGCTTGCAGATCTGGAAAGGAGACAATGAAAGGTGATGATTGTGTTGTGTCAAAGCGTTTATTTCGAGTCAGTGGTATTGCGCAGTTGGGAGACGACTGGGACCGATGAGGATGACACCAGGTGCAGACGGCGGTGACGGCGATGGCATGGTCGTGACGCGGGTCAGCGAGTCGACGCCGCGTTGTTGGAGACCGGAATCGTGGTTGTGTTCAGCTCTGGTGAAGACGTGGAGTCTTCCGGGTACTCCAGTGTGAACGAGGTAGCCGAAGGTGCGATAGACCTGGTCGGCAGATGAGCGGGAGATGCAGGCCGGCGATAATTCCGTGGGGCCGAGGCGCAGACCGGCGAAGTGGTCGTAGGGTCTAGGCGCGTGAGATCAGCGCTGTCCAGGAACGATGGCCGGGGCCAGGGTGGTGATGTGACCCCAAGGAGTCCATAATTAATTGTAGTCCGTGCAGGGTGTAGGTGAGTAGGTCCTGTAGCGGTGTGGTGAAGAAAGAGCGGGGCGCAACGTGGAGGAAACGGCCATATCGGCCGACACCTCGGTAAGCAGCAGGCAGTCGCAGCGCTTGCTAGTTGGTCACTCGTGAAACTGTGTAACGTTAAAGAATTGTGCAAGTTTGGATTGCCAGGGTAGTTCCCGATTATTGTTTTGTTGTGAGTTTTTTCGGGTGGCTGCCCTGCGATCGGTTGAACGGGCGGGCGAAATAACGCGGGTAGAAAGATCGGGGACAATACGGGAGAGGACGATTCCGCGGTGTGCGTTGCGTTTTGCGATACAAAATTCATATTGAAAATAATGAAAAAGATCACGCGGATACCATGAACCGATCCTTCGGAGACTTTCCGTGTAAATTAACTAAACATAAAACAGACGTTTTGACTCCTGCGCGAGATCAGCCGGTTCTTCGTTCGAGTGGTATTGTTAGAAGAGATTAAAATATACAATCAGTTATTTGGATTAAAAAATGGTTTTATTTGTGAGTGGTTTTGAAGCTTAATTCCTTGGAGACTACTGTCGAGGTGAAACAAAGATGAATCATCATTGTTCCGTTAAACGTTCAATGGATACTGATTAATTGAGAATGGCCTCGCGCACTCCATCCCACGAATCTCTACCCGGCGCAACCTGCTCATCGCTGGCGGACTTTCAAAACACCTTCAGACGTGACAACATGATCAAGGTTCTTCAATGCTTTTACACATTATGCCTCCTTGCCTTAGCCCCATCATAGCCCTGTTGATTGACAAGGGTCCGTGCTCATCAGACGTGACTTCAGACGTGACAACTGCTAACTAATGACTGACTAAGAACATTTCGGCGCGCCTCATTATATAGGCGCCCGGGTGCACTAGAACTTTCAGAACTGTAGGTAGGAACGCCGAACTCTCGCATTGCGTCTAGAGTGTTGCTAGAATGCGTTTTGTATTGGCGAGCGTTCTAGAATGTTCTCGTAGTGTCGCTACACAAGTAACTATTTTAATAAAATGAATGAAGATGAAAGACGTGTTCTTATTATTTTTAAATGCTTACTATACTTACTTATAATACAAATAATACTACCTTACATCTAATAACCGAGTTACATAATATTGGTGTATATCAAAATAATAGTGGCCTCAGTACGCTGCCATGGGGCATATTATAAGACGTAAAATTTGCTACTTCTATGTATTTTGTCAGAGTTAATAAGAGTTTGTTGAATTCAGTCAGTTAGGTAGTTTTCAAACCATTTTGAACGGACCTGTTTTGTTTGAAATTTTTAAAGGTAAACAAACAATAATAATAATAAGTTATGTAAGATGGGAAACGGTATCAGATGCTTTTGCTAATCCTCATTGTCTCCCCGCGAAGAACTGCCACTGATGTAAAGTAAGAAAATGAGAAATACAACATTATGCAAAGTATTTTATTATATTAGATATCAATTTAATTATAATTTTTTTTTCTCATTAACATTATTGTTCAGAGAATTGTCTGAAAGTTTCCCCTCCTTGGTCTTGTGTTTTTTATCTCCCAGCAGCATTTTGTTCAGTTGAATGAATGGAACTTCAAACAGAATGGAGAAAGCAAATGCAACAATGAAACAAAGTGATACATAACCCAGCCCGTTCACAACCTAGAAACAAATAAATTTTAAACAGATATTGGTTGTATAAAGATCGTAGAAATTTTAAAATCTTAGCAATCGAGTATGGTAACTGCTTCTAATCTAGGATTGACCATAGAGATGCGACAAGCGGTGGGCTGCATTCTCTCTACAGATCGGTGAAAAGAAAAGAAGAAATAAGTATCCAGTGCAAACAGGAACTAATCTGGTTCACAGATGAGTCCAAGATGGGGGAGGGAACAGCGGCCGGAGTTGGTTCCAAGAGGGAACTTAGTATACCTATAGGAACACATTGCACTGTATTTCAAGCTGAGATGGAGGCCATCTTAGCTTGTGCACAGCAGAACATACGTATCGGGTACAGGAATAAGAATATAGGCATATGTTCTGATAGCCAGTTAGCCCTAATGGCACAGGGGAGTAACCGATGCGACTCAACTCGATGAGACTGGTGATGGAATGCAGGACTGTATAACTGTATTACAGAACTCGCTACCATCAATTAAAAACCCTAATCTGGGTACCAGGACATACAGGTATTGAGGGCAACGTGATCCCAGCCGGCCGTAGGAGTAGCAGTTTGCCACACTAAAATACATATTGAAAGGTGGGTCGAATCCTGGCACTGGGAGGAATGGGAAAGGGCACCCGGAATACGACAATCCAAAGTACTTATAAACATACCAGACCCATGGCGAACCAGACAACTACTCAATGGACAGAAACTCACTGAGAGAACTGGTAGGACTACTGACGGGACACTGCCTTCTCAGGAGGCACTTGCAGTTGTTGGGAGTGGAAAACACCAACATATGCAGGAAATGTGAAGAGGATGAAGAAACTCCAATTCACCTTTGGTGCCAATATAGAACCAGAAGACATAGCCATATATCCAATGACAACCCTGGTGAACTTTATTAAAGGGACCGGATTACTGTTAAAGGTATGAGGTAAAATGAGAACTACATGTAAACCGTCTCCGCTCAAAAAAAAGTATCCAGTTTGTTCAGATCTTAGTGTGCTGAAGCTTGTTTTTTCCGATAAGATCAAACTATATTTTTCACAATATAATTTGCTTAAAATTTGAATGAATTATACCAATATATTAGTGAATTAGAATGGAAATTATTATTAAAAACATGATTTTAACCACAATTGACAAATCAACACGGTCATTCGCGGAAAAATGATGTACATGGCGCGCATGTAAAAGTAGCGATGCGCATAAGTCTAAAAAATAACGTTTAACGGTTGTGAAGTGATTTGATTATTGATGATGAACAAGGGAGAACGTTCCTGGGTCCAAGCTGCCGAAAAGAGATTTTTGATTTAATCTTCATGAAAAAGTTAAAGAAAAGGGGTTTGGATCTGAATGCTAGATGACCGAATTCTACATAAAACTCTGTCAGCAGTTCCAGAGGAAAGACTTCCAATAGGCCTCCCAAGGCAAAGTTGGAAAGCAAAGGACTATGGCGGCTAAAGAGCCCGGCACAGGAACCCAAATAGGACAAGATGTCATAATTATTCTTTTGATTATAAACATTTTGAAGCTCACCACAGTAGGTAATCCAAACTCCCAAGCTCTGTCTGTATAGCTGACGATGACCTTTATGACCATGGGGTTGATGAGGTACACACAGTAAGAGGCTTTACCAAGAGGAATCCAGAAGCTGTGAGATAGAAAACTGTTTATGAAACCTGAAAACACATGCAGTTATTAGAAACGATAAACAAACAACGATTTACCCATGGGCAGGGGGATAGACTGCACAACTGTGTCTTGGAAGATACTACTTGCTTCATCCACATGAATACATTGTCTATTAAATAATATTACTCTGTTATTCTGATTCTTGACGTTGCCCAACTCAAATATTTAATTCACACAAATAATCTCCTTACACTCCTTTCTACGGTCATTCGCTTCACATGCCCAAACCACCTAAGCGTCCATTTCTCAATCTCACTCATTACGCTTACATCAGCCTTGATTTTTTTTGAAAAACTCCGCATTTTTAACAAGGTTTTACCACCCAAGAATCTCATTTCTACAGCAACAGTCTACTTTCATCCTAGTTCCATGCCTCACTGCCATAATCGTACATCTTCTTTTTGCAATTTTTTATCGAAGCCATCATTGTTTAGTCTTCTATTCATGGAGTTTCCTGCATTTAACCTTATTTTTATACCCTTCCAGATGATTGGCGATACTCACCACCGTTCCCGGAGAGGCAGGCCAGCATGAGCCACACAGTGCTGATGGCCCAGACAGTCCTACTGAGGCCCATGTACAGTGCACTGGACAGTAGGCTCATATCCTTGTCTGCAAAGCCAAACATCATTCCCATCCCCAGACCCCCTCCGACCACCCAGCACAGAGCCACTCCTATCTGCAATGTAGCCGTGTAAATGATACATTATTACTAAAATCATTATTACCATCAGTGCTATCCTAGTCTTGGCCGCCATTAGGATCCATCTATGTTCAACTGAACCAACCTAACCTAACCCACCCCAACACTTTATCAAATACGATGTTGTGTCGATTTGATAATATCATGTAGGTATAAGACCTAATCCCCACCATTGATAGCAATAGGTACACATTAGATTATTATTTCATAGAACTCGGGGCCAATTTCGTCTCAAATGCTCGTCCCCAGGCCCACTCCAACCACCCAGCATAGAGTCACTCCTATCTATAATGGAGCCACGTATATTATTTTTCAACATTATATTATTTATATATGTTTTGGACTAACGTGTACGAGTAAAACCTCAAATTGTAATATTGAATTATTTAAGATAATATTAGCGACTCTCAAACGAAAATAAGAAACGGAAAAATCGAAAAAAAAATCGATCGCATCAAGGAATTGAACCCAGGGCCGTCAGCCTTGCTGGGCGCGTATTTCAATAGGAGGCAGATTTGTTACAATAATTCTCCTTTTTTCCATTATTTCTGGCTTTCACCCTTCAAGGGTGTTCTTGGCCATCATTTAAAATTATTGAGAAATGAAAGGTGAATTTAAATATTAATTTTATTTAAATAGGCAAATTTTAAAATTATAATGAAAATTGGAGTCGAGTTCAGACTTAGAAGAGATGAGATGTTGAATGGAATTGTTGAATGGCAGATGTTGTTGAATGGAAGATGTTGAATGGCAATTTTAGATAAGGCTTGATAGAAGAGAGGATATTTGTTTAGAGAGGGACAACCAAAAAATATGTGATCTAAAGTTCCCACTTCTAGACCACAGAATGTACAATCTGGGGAGTCAAGGATGTGAATTTTAAAAAGATGGGAAGGAACGGAACAATGTCCGATCCTCATTCGAATGAGTGAAGAAATTTCTTTTTTGGAAAAATGAGGGAATTGCTGAAACCACGGTTTTGATGGAATAGTCCTTTGTATTGAGGCATAGCAGGCTCCCTTGGATTGACTAGCAATGTGCCAATACTACGACCAAACATTGCGGGATCTATCTTTGATGATAGAAAAAATGTCAGATAGGGGAATGTGGTTTACGAGGGTAACAACAGGGTTGGACGCTCCTTGTTTTGCCAAGGCATCCGCAATATCATTACCCATGATACCAACATGTCCAGGAATCCCAATCAGAGTTACAGTTTTACCAGAGCTTTGAATGGAGGCTTTCATCTCTCGAATAAGGCATACAAGTGATCATCAGGATGAAGAAGAGAACTGGATTTAAGTTTTTGGAGGGAACTGAGAGAGTCCGAGAGAACGAGGGAATGTTCAAAATTATATTTGATTAAATATTTGAGAGATTCTATTATTGCAATGCACTCGGCTGAAAATATTGAAAATTGATTTAAAATTGAATGAAATATTCTGTCATTAGAATTATTGTGGTAAACGTTAATACCTATACCACAGTTAGGAGAGTAGGGAGATTTGGATCCATCAGTAAATAAAAGAAAAAAGTTGGGCCATTTAGATGAAATAATGTCATTGAACATATTATTGACAGTTCGGGCCGGGTGATCAGAATTACTTTTAAGGATTCCGATCCCTTCTAATATTGTTGGGGATAGGGTGACGTGACTATATTTTAATGTGTATAAGGGAAGTAGATCATTTTGGATGATGTGAAGCTCTGAGAGAGACTTAAAATTTTTACAGATGTCAGGAAGAGGTTTAGTTGAAGCTCTGATTGTAGATGAATGGGTTGAGTCAATGAACAACGAGACGCTGGGGATAACCTGATGACATTTAGAATTTAAACATTTAAGAACAAATTTGTCAGCAAATAGTTGACGCCTTAAATAAAGAGGAGGATCAGAACATTCTACTTGAAGGGAATTGATGGGTGACGATTGCATCGCTCCAGTTATAATTCGCAAAGACTTAGATTGAATTTTGTCTAATTTATTAAGTACATTTTTTGAGGCAGTACTAAAAAGTGGGCAGGCATAGTCGAGATGGCTTCGAATAAGTGCGTTGTAAAGCAACTTAATGCAAGTAGGGTGAGCTCCCCACCAAACGCCAGATAATGATCTGATGATATTTAATTTTTTTTCGCATTTAGTAACTAAATTATCAATATGGGAAGACCATTTAAGTTTCCTATCAAATGTTACTCCCAAAAATTTTACTTCAAAAGCGTTGGGGATTGGAGAATTTTTAAATAAAATTTGAACGGGGGGGGTTTTTATGGCGGTTTGAGAAGGTGACACACTGAGTCTTTTGGATTGAAAGTTCAAAACCATTTAACGTGAGCCATGTGCAAAGGGCATTCATGGCTTCGTTAAGATATTTGATGGCGAGAGGGATGATTTTGGATGATAAAAAGAAAGCTATGTCATCTGCGAACTCAATAACTTTTACTTGTGGTGGAATAGTGACATGCATATCATATGTGTATATATAATACAGTAAGGGGGACAATACATCGCCTTGTGGTAAACCCTTCCAAATAGACCTACTTTGAGGAGAAATTTCTGGAAGTTGAATGACAATTTTTCTATCTAGAAATAGATTAATAATAGATTGGACAAACATGGGGGGAAGGCCAAGGCCTAGAAGTTTTTTTTTCAGGATTGGGATGGAAACATTGTCAAATGCGCCTTCTATATCTATAAAGATGGCAAGACAGACTTCCTGTTTAGAAATTGATAAATTAATATCAGTGCTGATGATGGCAAGGTTATCTTGAGTGGATTTTTTTTCCTAAATCCAAATTGAGATGGAGAGAGAAGCTGTTTACTCTCGACAAAAAATTCTAATCGGTTTTTAATTAATTTTTCATAAAGTTTACTGAGGGTGGATGAAAGAGCGATTGGCCTGTAGTTGGATCCAGAATTTGGTGATTTATTTTTTTTAAAAATAGGGATGATTATTTGACAACTCCAGTCATCAGGCATTATACCAGTCTGGAAGATTTTATTTTAGATGCTTAAGAAGTGGTTTAGGGCATTATCATTACTATTTTTGATTATGCTGTAAGGTATACCATCTCTGCCTGGAGATGAGTCCTTGACTGTTGATAAACAATTTTTTAGCTCAATTAAGGTGAATGGAGAGTCTAGCCAATGATTAGACATAGGAGTATTATAGATGGGCGTTATTTCATCTAAGTTAGGTACAGAAGGGGGGGCAATTTTGTCCAAGAATTCATCTATCTATTTAGAATGAGACGCTCGAGGAGATGGTGAGCTGAAGGAGGATCGAAATCTTCGGATCATAGACCAAACTTCCGAAATTGGAGTGTTCGGAGATACTGAACTGCAGAAGTTTTACCACCCAGATCTTTTTTTTTGACCTCAATACCCTTTTGGCATTGGATTCAGCGTTTTTGTATATAAGATAGTTTTCCATAGTCATATTGTAACGATAGGAAAGAGATTTAGCTTTAAGAATTCTTACTACTTTGGAACATTCCTCATCCCACCAGGGAGTTGGAGGGAGTTTTTTGAGAGATTTAGTTTTAGGGGGAGGATTTGATTTAATTATTGCAGTTATGAGCATTTATTTGAAGTTATTATAGTCATCTTTGACGGAAAATATATCGGTGGCGGGTAAATTTAGTAGGAACTTGACCATATGAGAGTTAAATTCATCCCATTTGGTGTGTTTCGTTTTAATCTTTGTCGAAATATGATACTTGTCCGATTGGAAAGAAGTTTGATAAGTAATGGTGATCGGGAAATGATCACTGGAGCAAGGGTCGGGGGACACCACCCACAAGGAGAGAGAAGCCAGACTAGTAGAACATATCGAGAGATCCACTGCACTGGGGTTTGTGCTGGGGCATGAGATCCTAGTAGGAGATCCATCATTCAAAAGGAAAAGGTTGGATTGATCTAGGAAATCCATCACACTTCGACCATTTCGGTCGGAGAAAGCAGAACCCAAGACGGGGGAATGGGTATTAAAATCGCCTAATATAAAGAAAGGAGGGCTTAGTTGACTTACAATTTGCAACCAAGATTGTTTATTGAAGTGGGCTGTTGGGGGAAGATAGACTGAAATAAAGGATGTGTCCTTTATTTTAGCTGCAACCATTTGGAAGTCAGCATTGGGGGGTTTGATATTATTTATTGGGGAAAATGATATGGATTTTTTAATAAAAAGGGCAGCACCGCCCCCCAAACCTTCCGGGCGGTCGTCGTTGAGACAGGAATACCCTCCCACATTAAAGTGGGTGGATGGAGTAAACCAAGTCTCCGAGATAGCAGCCAAAGAAATAAAGTTGGAATTTAGTAGGTTAAGGAGATCAGATTTGTTAGAAATAGCACTTCGGCTATTCCACTGAAGTATTCTGACATCCTGAAGAGTCATTTTGAATAAATGATTTTAATGTGGAAATAATAGTTGCAGCGTTGGACGGTAGATTAGTTTGAGAAGAAATAAGGTCAATTAAAAGCATAATAAGAGTTTGGATAAATGAAGAATTGTCTTGGGAGAGTTTTTCAGAAAGTTTTAGAGAGTTTATTGAGGACGGATTATAATTATTTGCACACCCATTTGTGGAATTTGAAATTGATGAACCATTGGGATTTAAGAGCAGTGAGTTGTGTTGTTGCTGATCGTATCCAGGAGCCGGTTTAGAGATAGCATTTTTGTATGTGAATTTAGTTGAACGAGAAGAAGTTGTTGTAGAGGAGGGAAGAGGGTTGGATGAGGAGTTGCTAGATAAAGCCTAAGCAAATGATTTTTTGACAGGCGGGAATAGTTTAGAAGCCTGCAGAAAAGACAAGTTCTGAGAGGCCATAGAAATTTTAATATTTTTTTGGCGAGATTGTTCTGGACAAGAAGTGTTGATAGCTGTTTGTGAGCCTGAGCAGTTAAAACATTTGGGTGAGGAGGAAGAAGGACATTGGTCAGCTGCGTGGTTTTCTCCACATTTAAAACATCTGGGTTGAGATCTGCATGCAGCTTTGGTATGACCAAAACGGCAGCAATTGAAACATTGAGTGGTGGAATAAGTATACATTTCAACTAGTAATGAGTTGAAGAATAAGTATATATGGGAGGGAAGAGATTGACCTTCAAAGGTGATAACGACAGATTGGGAGGGCTTCCAGGAAATTATACCCTGAGAGGAGTCCTTGTAATTTAGCCTCCTCGCTTTTATGGGATTGCCAATGTGTTGGGGGGTTGAAAGTGAAGACAGAGTTTCTTCGATGGACAGATCGGTCGAGATACCTCTGACCAGGCCCATGCGAGTGACATTGAAAGTAGGGATATATGCCTTGAACTTTGAATTAGATGAAATGAAGATATTTTTTATGAAACTATTGGCACCTGACCCTGAGAGGAATTCGACGGAGATTCGGAAGCGACCCTCGGCTTTTACACCTCCAGGCTTGATTGAAAGATTCTTGCTATTTAATAGGAATTTGCCAAATTCAAGAGGGTGGATGGTTTTTCCTTGCTCAGTTTTTTGGGCGTATACTATGAATGGGCCACGGGAATGAGGAGAATAAAACTTTGTTGGAGAAAATTGAGAAAGTGCTGGTGGGGACTGTGAAGTCGAAGGCGAGTAAAAATTTTATTGGGGAAGAAGGAGTAAATTTCCTTTTTTTGGTAGAAGTCAAAATGACAGAATCACTATCAGAAATTTCTACATTTTCCCCGTCTGGGGGGTCCGGAGAGGGATCTGGGGGCTTTGTAGGGGGTCCAGGAGGGAAACCTTCCTCCATTATTCACAACAGTAAACAACTACAATAATAGTATGGAAAATGACAACAGTAAAAAAAGTTTATAAATATCTGGAAATCAGCAGCGAAAAGTGACTCTTGGAATATCAGGAGGGAGAAGAAACCTCAAGGCACAACACACTACACTTTTTTTGGCCAGAAAACAAAAAAGAATGGTAAAAAAATAATTTTCGATAGAGCAAAACAAAACAACTGATTACAGCCAAATGTTATTGTTGCAATGAATAATTCTCCTTCTAAACTCGTATTTAATTGAAGGCGCGCATTCTCCAATCGTGCACGGGTTTGCAACGCAGTCAATAATTGCGCATGGTATTTGCAATTATAAACCCTTGCACTATTGGAGGACGCGAGATATTCGAGCAATTGGCAATTGATTGAACATTGAGCGATAGAGGCCGACTTTGTTTTTGAGGTTTGAAATATAGCCGCAAAAAGTGTTACTGTCTGGCTTGTGTTTACACAGCCAGGCCCCCCTTTCCAGCTGGCCGGAGGAATCCTGCTGGCTCCCTGCGCAAGCACACGCGCCCCCAACTGCCTTTCTTAAGGCAACCCCCCGCATCAAATAGTGACCTGCGAAGACCCACGCTGGCCTCATCAAAATGACAATTCATCACACCTACAAAAAGTGATAAAGCAAAAACTAAGTTAAATAGCTTACATAGGCAACTATTAAACCTAGTTTTTGTTTCATCACTTGAATTGACTCTATATCACTTTTTAGAGGTATGCTGAATTTTAATTTTGATAATTAATATCATAGAACCGCCACTGCAGAAGCGCAGAAGCAATCATTGCTACCGGTGCCAGGAATTCGGGCACGGGTCCCGGAATTTCTCGCACACGGTAAGGTGTGTGCATGCTTCGACAGAATGTCCCGCCCCCCAGCTCCACCCACAACAGGAGCCCGAGCGTGCGTGTCCGAGCCGAGTCAGAGTACTCCATCTGCCGAGGACGACGTGGACATCGTCAGAAACACACTTGAGCCAGGCTTCGAGATTCATCGAGACGACCGACAATAGGGAATAGGCGGAGGAACCGCCATATACGTTCGTCAATCCATTACATCCACGATAATTCCCACTCCGAAGTTGAAGAACATTGAAGCAACGATTATCGAAGTCTCCATAGAGGGTAGAGCGCTTGCTCAATCTGGGACCAATTGTTGTGATTGGATTTGGTTTGAACGCCAAACACAACTACTGGAATAACCACAGAGGTAATGCGAATGGAAATATGCTCTTTACACATATGCAGACAAATACCCATTCGATACTGGCGCCCGACAGACCGACGTTCTACTCGCATCGCGCGAGATACCCGAGTACATTGGATATTGTACTCGAGAAAAATGTCAAGACAATCTCACCACTGCGCACGCTAGAAGAGCTTTCATCGGACCACCTGCCCGTAAGCTTTACTATAGGAGGCCCGACTTCAAGGAACCCCAGAAAATAGCGCAATTATAAGAATGCCTTGAATGCTCTTCCTCTTCAAACAAGTCTAGAGGTGGTGGGGTCATGATATGTGTTAAAAAAAATGCTCTTGCCACATTCTTGATTCTTGTAATGATGTATCTGAAGAACTATTTATTTTTGTTCTTTTTGGCTCTAAGAAACTTGTCATTGGTTGTGTCTACATTCCGCCATCCTCTTCAACAGATATCTACAAGTCACATACTGAAGCTGTTGAACGTATTTCCATAAATGCCGATTCATTAATTATTTGCGGTGATTACAATCTACCGAAGGTAATATGGCTTAATGACAATCATAGTGTGAAAACTCCTAGTAATATTTCTCTTCAAGCTTCTATAATAATGAATCTATTTGCCTACTTGAACATGTTCCAATTAAACTCGATCCATAACTGTCATGGTTACTGTCTTGACCTGACCTTTACTAACACGCCTAGCGTTTGTGTAAATGAAGCTACGGAATCATTACTACCAATAGATAAATATCACCCACCACTCGACATCAACTTCACTAATCCTTTCAAAAATGTTACCTTAAAATCAACGGTTACATACCACTACAAATTTAACAAAGGTGACTATACTAGCATGAACAGATATCTCGCCCAAACTGACTGGACATTTCTTGAATCGAACTTCAATATTAACGATGCTACATTTAAATTCAACGAATGCCATAGACTTATTTTTACCTGAGGGAACTTATTCCCAGCCTAAGTTTCCCATTTGGTTCAGCATGAAACTAAAGAAGTTGATAATGGAGAAAAAGAAAATACACAAATTATTCAAATGTACGAACAACTTAGCGTATTATCAAAAATTTTCTCGGCTAAGAGAACTATCCAAAATCGAATCTGTTAGGTGCTACAAATCCCACATCGAACTCACTGAGACACAATTAAATCTTAACCCTAAACAATTCTGGAAATTTGTTAAACAAAAACGTACTGATGATAATGATCTCCCTCCAAGTATGTTCTTTAATGAAAAACATGCTACCAACGGTCTCGATATTGCTAACCTTTTCGCTGAACACTTCTCCTCCGTCTACTCTGATACCTCGTGCACTATCCCTCCACTCAACTATACTAATACTATTGACTTAAATAATTGCCAAATCACACTAATAGATGTCTTTAACTCTTAAAAAATCTATCCAGCAAAACAAGCACTGGTCCTGATGATATTCCAGAAATATTACTAAAGGAATGTAAATTTACTATATCTAAGCCAATTTGTTTGTTATATAACTTGTCAATATCATCTGCCACTTTTCCGGACTCCTGGAAAGTTTCTTTTATCAGACCCATTTTCAAATCAGGCAATAAGTCGAACGTAGAAAACTATAGACCCATATCGATATTATCCCATATTCCTAAAATATTTGAGTCAATAATCACGAAGAAAATCACACCTATCTTTAAAAACGTACTGATCGAGGAACAGCATGGATTTAGATCTGCTAAATCTACTACTACTAACTTACTATCCTTTATCAATTCCATCGTCAATGGCCTAGAAGATAACCCACAAATAGATGTTCTATATACCGACTTCTCTAAAGCTTTCGACAAAGTAAACCACTCAATCCTTATGGCCAAACTATATGCTATCGGTATTAGAAACCCCTTGCTATCCTTCTTTAATTCTTACTTAGCAATAGAAAATCCCTAGCAATAGAAAACAAAGAGTTAAATTAAACAACTTTGTGTCTACTATTATTGAAGTAACGTCCGGCGTACCTCAAGGAGCACATCTAACGCCGCTTCTATTTAACTTATTTATAAACGACATCATTAGTATTTTCTCTCATACACGCTTTTGGCTTTTTGCGAACGACAATAAGATTCTAAAAATAATAAAAAATCACGATGACTGCCTTCTTTTCCAATCGGATATCGACTCTTTCTATGATTGGTGTAAAATTAATTGTTCAAAACTAAATGTCGATAAATGCAAAAATATGTCCGTCTATAGATCAAAAAAACCGATTGTCTTCGAATACAAACTTAATAATATTTTAATGAAATAAAAACAATATTTTTTGTTTAAAACCACGAATTTTTATTAATTTTAAGACCGACCGGTTTCGCTACACACGAGCATCGTCAGGGTACAAAATTAAACTAATCAATAATACAAAATGTGTCATTGTATATACATACAGAGGGAGATAGAAAGTAAAACCAAAATGAAACAACAATATATTAAAAGAAAACAATTAGTGTATATAAATATTATAATAATAGAGAATAGGCATAATAATTGTAAGGTGATTAAGGGATACTGGGAATTTTACAGTTTACAGGGAATATTCCCAGTATTGGGCTTTTTGACAAATCTAATTGATTATTCAGAATTAATCTTTTGGTTTTAATGGCTTTCTTAATTTCTAGTGCTTCTAGGTTATTCAATTTGTTACTATGGTCTTTTCTGTGGAGAATCTTAGCACCGGTGCTTTTATTGAATGTATGATCTTTTTCAATAAGATGATTGGCAAACTCTGAAAAGCCATTGCTATTTAGGCATCTAAGATGTTCTTTAATCCTAATGTTGACATTGCGCGTTGTCTTCCCGATATAAAACGCTGGACAATTGTTACAATTTAATTTATAAATTCCTGCATGACTAAGTGTGTCATCTTTATCTTTAGAATTGACTAAAAATTTACCTAAATTGTTGTTGGTATAAAACGCCGGTTTGACTTCAGAAGGAAGGTTAACTATACTGTAGGAAGAAAAATTATTGATGAATAGAATACGGCGCCATTGGAAAGGAATATTATTATTATTAATATTATGTGGACTCGCGAATAAGAAGTTTTTAACTGCTAATTGTTTTAGTTTTTTACTTAAAATTCTATCAATAAAATCTGGATCGTATCCATTATTAGACGCTATTTTTTTAATTATTGATAATTCGTTAGAGAAATTAATATTAGTTAATGGAATCGTGACCAAGCGATGGACCATTGAGTGAAATGCTGAGTGTTTGTGTGAAAACGGATGATTGGATGTATGACAATATCGGTGTAGGTATGTTTCCGAAAGATGTTAAAATCGATTTTATTATTTATGAGAGATAAGGATAGGTCTAGGAAGTTTAAGGATGAATTAATGCCTATCTCTAATGTAAATTTAATATTTTTATGATAAGAATTTATAAGGTTGAGGAAGGAATTTAGTTGCCGTTCCGTGCCTGTCCATATACAAAATATGTCATCGACATATCTTTTCCACAGAAAGACGTTTTTTATAAGTGGTGAGTTACCGGCAAGTATTTTACTCTCCAAGTTATTCATGAATATATCGGCAATCAAAGGGCTAGTGGGAGCACCCATAGGTAAACCTTCTTTTTGCTGATATATTACATTATTAAATTGGAAATAGTTTTGACTTAGGCACATATTAAATAACGACGTGAGATCATTTATAAAGTCTTTAGATAAATTAGAAGTATTTAATAAGTCTGATATTAAACATTTACTTTCCCCAATGGGAACATTAGGGAACAAATTAACCACGTCAAACGAAATGAGTTTACAATTATTAGGGAGAACCAAATCTTTCAATTCTTCCATTAATGTAAATGAATTTTTAATTGTGTATTTAGGAGTGAAAACATTGGTATTATTAAACACTTTTGTGATAAATGACGATATTATAAAATTTGGGGCATTACAACATGATACTACTGGTCTAATTGGGTTGTCAATTTTATGAATTTTAATAAAACCATATAATTTTGGAGATTTGGGGTTTTTAGTTAAAAGCGAAAAGTGGGGTTTTTAGCGAAACCGGTCGGTCTTAAAATTAATAAAAATTCGTGGTTTTAAACAAAAAATATTGTTTTTATTTCATTAAAATGTTAAACCACAAAGTGATTGCTTTCTACGAAAATATTAATAATATTTGCTTAACAACTGTTACATCTATTAAAGATCTTGGTGTCTCTCTTGATAGCAAGCTTCTTTTCGGGATCACATAACTGCAATCGTTTATAAATCCCTCAAACTACTTGGTTTCATCACTAGAATCACTTCGGACTTCAAAAACGTAAATACCCTTAGAACTCTTTACTGCTCCTTGGTTCGCCCCCATCTTGAATATGCTTGTGTTATCTGGTCTCCTTTTTATGCTGTCCACATTCGACGCATTGAATCTGTTCAACATCGGTTCTTAAGAGGGATTGCTAGGAGGCTAGGATTAGAAAAAGGCAAATACTCATATGATGAAATTGAACTAACTCTAAACCTATCTCCTTTGGAAGTCCGTCGGGAAAGAAATTACCTCATTTGCTTCTTCAAAATTATAAATGGTATTATTGATTCACCTACTCTACTGCAACTCATTCCCTTCAATATCCCCTCGCACAGACTCAGAAATAATGAACTGCTCTTCCTCAACCATCATTCGACAAATTTTGAATATTATTCACCATTGTCCAGAATGTGTCTGGACAACTGGTCAACTCAAGTCAAAATCTTAACTTTTTTGGGATAAGTCTGAATGATTTTTGCCGATCGCTAAACAAGTGACGGAATATTATAAGTGTCCTGTGGTCCTGACCCACGGCGTAGTCTTGACTTGATTTGATTTGTCACTTTATTTTCTTATATTATATCTACCATATGTCTTTGCTTTCATGTACCTTTGTAAAACTTTGTAAACTCTACGTTTCCTCGCTCAAAGCAAATACCAATAATATACCTATAGAGGGCGCTCGACGTGCTCATTGAATACAACTAAAAAAGGGCGCCTGAAGTTAAATGATGCGAAAACCGAAGCCTTCATGTACACGAGGAAATGGCAGAAAACACCTGACATCGAAATGGGAGGACACGTAATCGAATGGAAAGATGAAATCTGGGCAAGACCATGGGCTCGCGCGCCTCAACTGGAAATCTCACCAAGCCAAGTTGCACGCGCGCACGCGACAGGCGATCGGCGCGATGAAGCTGATTTTCAACAGACACAGCCCGCTACTTCCTAAAACCAAACACCTCATCTACTACTGACTTATTCGTCCGGTACTGTCTTATGCGATTCCCGTATGGAGCAGTATGTTATACACGGACCACACGAAACTACAGACGCTTCAAAATCTCTGCATTAAAATCACTTACAACACGACACTCAGAACAAACTTGAAGAGACTACACGACCGAGAACAAATACCGACTTTGTACGAATTTACACACAGACTGACATAGTAAAAATAAACTCATACGAAACATCGGACAATACAATTCCCCGAGCGACTTTACCTTTAGGTACACACACAGACTCCTGATGGACCACGACCATACCTGGTCTGACTCAGATTCAGACGCGGTCGAATAAGTAACGAGCAGCAGGTATTTCCTGATATCCCGACTTCTCTCCCGAATATATATTTTGTATACCTATGTATTTATAATTTTTATGTGTGTTTATTCTCTATCTTCCCATAAGTACATAATAACATAAAAACACACACCCACACACCTCAAAATGCAGGACATCATATACCGATGTTACTGAAGGCCGCCTCTGTTTCAAGTTGACAGACGGCCGACAGGCTAATACGGAGGAATTCCCTATAATAATGCGCAGCTGAATTTCCCCCCCGATCCCAACATAATACAAACAGACATGTATGTAGTATATAGCCGCTGTCGGCTGAACTTACCTTATTGATAGGCAGTTTACCATTGAAATATTGAAGGAAGCAACCCCCGGCAATCCCAATAATGTAAGGACCAATTCTTGTCCATGTCGGGGAATATACCAAATCAAAGTTTGTCCACACATTATCAACGCTGCAATGGAAAATAAAAAAAAATGTTATTTTTAAACCGGAGTCCGGAAACTCGTAGTACAAGCGGGAAACTGGAGAATCTACACCACATGGGGAACCCAAATAAACATAAAGTTTTTTGATTTGAGCATTTTTATCAAAAAAAAAAAAAAAAACAAAAAAAAATGTTTTCGGCTATTTCAGGGTTAAAATGCTAATAATAATTTCAATCCATTGCATCGCGTCGGCGTCTCAGATCGAATGACGAAAAAATTTTAACCCTGAAATAGCCGAAAATATTTTTTTTAGTTTTTTTTTTTTTTATGAAAATGCTCAAATCAAAAAACTTTATGTTTATTTGGGTTCCCCATGTGGTGTAGATTCTCCAGTTTCCCGCTTGTACTACGAGTTTCCGGACACCATGAATATCGTTACTTTTTGTAGTTGTTTTAAAAATGAAAAACCTTTTGTTGGCACTGTATTATGCAGTAAATTATGTAAAATATGAATCACGTTAAAGCACATGGGCGTTCAAATTAAAAATAAATATAGGATTAAAATCTATTCATAAAAGTTTTATTCATATATACTTACAAAGGAATAATTCCAGCTGCATAAACAGTGTATCCAGTGTAAACGTTGGCAACTACGAGAATCGACGCGAAAGTAAACATTGCCAGTTTCAAATATCTGAAAGGAAAAGTGCACATTTTTACATAAGTCTCAACTCAACCGTTTGCAACTGTGAAATTGTTTGTGTGTTCTGTTTCCGTTTTCAAAAATCTGCTGTATGCATTTTATTATTTCTATTTCTCCTCTGTATATTCTGATGCCTCGTGCACCATCCCTCCACTCAACTATGACTATAATATTGACTTGAATGTTTGCCAAATCTCACTTGTAGAGGTTTACCAATCCTTAAATAATCTTTCTAGCAAAAAAGTACCGAACCTGATGGCATTCCAGAAATCTTGCTAAAAGAATGTAAATATTTTTAGCTAACCCAATTTGTATACTGTACAACTTATCACTTTAATCTGGAAAATTTGCTGATTCATGGAAATTTCAAATATTCGACCCATTTATTAGTCCTGGAACAAGTCAAATATTGGAAATTACAGACCAATATCAATTATATCTAATATTCCAAAAATATTTGAGACGATAATCACAAAGAAAATCACTTTATTTTCAAAAATGTTCTGATGTTATGGGGAACAGTATGGATTTAGATCAACCAAATCCATAACAACTAATTTAAGGTCCTACCATAATCAAATACCACTGTTAAAGCCTTAGAAGACAACACTCAGGTTGATGTCCTCTACACTGATTTCTCCAAAGCCTTTGACAAAGTTTATCACTCGATTCTCAGGGCCAATCTTTATGCTATGGGCATTAGAAACCCTTTGTTGTCATTCTTTCACTCCTACTTGAGTGATAGAAAACAAAGGGTTAAAATAAATAACTTTGAATCCTTTAAAATTGTCGTAACGGCTAGGCTGGCGTTCCCCAAGGAGCCCATTTGCTGATAAGATTCTTAAGATAATTAAATCCTACCTTGACTGTATACTATTTCAACTTGATATTGATTTATTTAATGATTTGTGCAAAATAAACTGCATGGAACTTAATGTTGATAAATGCAAAAATTAGTCCTTTTACGGAACCAAAAATCCTGTCCAGTTTGATTATAAACTAAATAGTGTTTGTCTATTTACTGTCACATCTATCAAGGACCATGGGATCACTCTAGACTGCAAACTTTCTATCGGTGATCACATTAATAACATCGTAAACAAATCACTTAAACTACTCGGCTTCATTCATAGAATAACCTCTGACTTTAAGCATATACGAGTAAGTACACATAACGAGTGAATATGCTAGTGTCATTTGGTCTCCTTTCTATGCTGTCCACATTTGTCACATAGAATCCGTACAACATCGCTTCCTACGAGGAATTGCTTGGAGGTTAGGACTTGAAAGAGGCGAGTACTGATATGATGAAATTGAACAAACTTTAAAAAACATTCTTCTTTACAAAAAAGTAGAAAATACTCTGATCTAATTTGCATATTCAAAATTATCAACAGTATTACTGACACACATGCTTTGTTGCGGCTCATCCAGTTCAACATCTCTTCCCGTAGACTCCGAAATAATGACTTACTATTCCTCAATCAACATTCCGCTAATTATGGTTACCATTCTCCTTTGTCCAGAATGTCGAGACTTGTCAACTCACCGTCAAGTCAAAGCATTGAATTTTTTGGTGTAAGCCTAAATGAATTTCGACAGTCGACACGTAATTTGTAATTTTAAAAGCCCTTTAAACCTTCTTCATGCATTGTAATTGTAATTGTCTTGTTACACTTGTCTTCCATCTGTACATTTTTTTTTATTATTTGTATATTGTTATTGCTCATCATTTATATATGCTCTCCTTTCACTGCCATCTTTGTTTCTTATTCGTTTAAAAAATATTATATTATTAATGGACTATTTGTCAGTAAATAAATAAATATTTGCAAGCAATATTTAGTAATTACCGGGTGACGTATGTAGTGTACAGGTGTGTGTATGAGAGTGTGTGTGTATACGCATGGAACAGTTTATATCATTAACACAATGCTCCTTTTAAATATGGCCAGTAAATCCTAGAAAAGTGTTTAGACAAATATTATTGAATGTTTTAGGTATATATATATATACATAAAACATATAAGTACCATAATTAATTTTATTGCATTCTTTACATTACCTACCTCACTAATGTTAGAGTTTAGACAAATTTATTATACACATTTTTTTCTTCATATTATAGTAGGCTTCATTGCAAATGTTACATTTCAAGTAGTACAAATCTAATTATTTCAGAGGTTATTTTGCTTTTCATTTATTAAATAAAAGAAAATCAAAATCATACTGTTCACAGAACTACATTTATGGAAATGTATGAGTGAGCGATTAATTGCTAGCTTATCAAAAAGATTCCAAAACTAACTTATTTGTTTGAACACCAAATAACAACAGTTAAAACTCACTTGGTGGCTATTGTTAGCAGCACTGCACCCACTAAGAAGGTTTGCATATCGCTGCCAAGGTACCAACTCCAGGACATGCACATCTCCGCCTTGGGGAAAAGGTTGTTGATGAAGAGCAGGTTCTTCCACCAGCTGCTCTGGCACGTTATGTCGTTCCGCTCTTCCGACCACAAAACTGTTTGCCGATGCCTCATGGCTGATGTCGTGTAAGCAAAACCGAGGGCAAACAGATATGCCGGAAGTAATCTGAAACAATCAGTGAATCAATCCAATATTGCATTTGTAATTTGTATACCTTTCTTGAAAGAATTGGGTTTGTGCACGGACAGTACTATCTATTCGTTTTATGGAATAACTTTATGAGTAACCTCAAATTGTAATATTTAATAATTGAAGACAATATTAGCGATTCTTAAACCAACATTTGAAACGGAAAAAGATACGGTGGCATCTAGGACTTGAACCCAGGACCCACGCTTTACTGGGGCGTTGCTCTACCACCTGAGCTAATGGGACCTTATCAACTTTGGTCATATTTAACTGTATCATACTTCGAATAAGAAACCACCTGTATCATCTTCATTTTCTCACTGCACATCTTTATTTATTTATTATTAATCGATAATAATTGAATGCTATCTTTATGTATGATCACAACATTCAACCCGTACTAAATTCAATCTAGGAAGTGTCTTGGATAAATATATTTGATTTTTATTTTAATGTGCGACATCTATTGACTCGACCGTACTTTTACTGATGGTTCTGTTTCAAATTTTCGTTTGAGAATCGCTCATATAATATCGACTTTAATTATTAAATATTTATTCGTATTCATATTGCACATGTAAGGACAGAAACAAAAAATCATCTTAATATTTTAAAGCATTACTTACAAAAAGTGTTTTTGATTTGAAACATCTTTTGGTGCGTATAAGGGGGTAATACCGACATTTGCGCAGCAGGCGTTGCAAGACGAACGACAGATCATTCGGTCAGCCTCGTGACTCGCCGGCTCTTTTCCCCGGCCGCCTAAACTCTGTGCGGTATATTGCTTCTATTCTCACTATAATTGGCGATATATCTATTCTAAATGATGAGTAACGTTTAATTTGTAAAATATTTCTTGTAAATTTAACAATAATAAAATAATTTAAAAAAATATATATTAAGACTTGTTTACTTTCATTTTCAGTTCCTTAAATAAAAATCAATTTCGATGTACATCTGCCAGGGGTCCCGTGACGGCTGTGTTTTCCTAAAATAATTAAATTAGCGCCATCTACGAAAGATCGAGCCATGTCTTCCTCGGGTGTCCCCGACTTCTCTCTACACACCTTTTTTCACTTACTCTATAAACCCCTAGACTAGAGTCCCAACTGCTCCCAACCATATGGAGCCAGTTAGAATATGGCATCCCCAATTGGGGTATGTTGTGGGGTTGAAGGTAGTGGGGAGGGGAAAGAGATGAGGAAGGGTAAGGGTAGGATCTGGTCACTAAACATTACAAAAGCCATTTGAAGCAAGTTTCAATTCTGAATGGTGGTCTTGTGTATAATGTAGCAATATTAATTACTGGCTGACGCGTACCAGACGTTGCTTGACTTTTCTCTACTTATCTCTATACAAACCTTCCGGAAGAAATTCTCTAAATGAGAGGGAAAACCCTGTCAAACTCCGTCGCTTAGTTTAGAAGAACTAAGCGCACAAACAGACCGAAGCGGATAGTGACTTTGTTTTATAATATTTATTAAGAAAGTAATAATATTTTTCAAATTACATACATTTATTATCAACTGGTTTAGCATTTAATAATAAATGAATTTATTAACATTTAGTGTTAACTTGATTTGTTTTTGGGGAATTATGCCGTGTTGCGTTACCTCATCAGGGCAGATGTGTGATTACCAAGATGGACACTGCAATGCTGTCCGAAACGTTGGCTAGATAAGAAGGAACATATACGCAACACGACATAATACCCCAAAACAAATCACTTTAATTCTTTTGGCCGTGAAAATTTCAAATCATACCTACATTTATTATTGTTTACAAGTAATGACTGTTTCGTCTACAAAAGTCATCGCCAAATCAGTAGATGTTGCCGTTACGTATATACTTAAAAAGCTCTAGCAGAACATCAATTGATTTCAATTATTATTTTAAAAATATATTTTTAAATCACACGTGTCAAAATAAACATGGATTCGTAAAACCGAATGATTACTGTATTCATATTAGGGTCGTAGTAGAAAAGTGTGAGTAGGATGTATTATAGGCAATACAAGAATGCTTCTCTCAGGTAGGTATATTTAATTTTAGGGTATGAGAGCTTAAAGAGGTAAGTAATGTGTACTGTGTAATGTGTATACTCTCAGCATCGCCCTCATTCAGAATTAACCTCACCTTCCTCTTCCCCATCTTCAGCCTCACAACATACCCCAATTCGGCATTCCCCAACGGCGTTCACACGTTGGCAAGTTGAATACATACATCATTAAATGTTACAATACATGTGAATTCCTCATGTGAAGGAAAAACACTAGGTAATAATATTACATATGTTTTAAATAAAAAAAAGGACTGCTGACCTTGTTACTCTGTGTAAAGTTGATAGACAAACTAAGATCATCTTTTTGCTTAATGACTCCGTGACTCCTGCTTTTGCCTTTTTTATCTCTGATCCCAAGAAACAATATCCCAAAAGGAAGCCACTGAAAACATCAGAACATGAATTTTAACATTTTGTTAAAATAGAAGGCAGAATTTTCATTAGTTTATTATTTTTGTACATGATCAGATTTATTTGCACATCACAAGCGTTGTACTTGTTATGGTAACCGAATAAAACAGAACAATGACAAAACAGAACATGATAAAAAATGTTAGGTTATGTTAGATTTGTTGTTTGTCTGATCTTTTCTTAAATTTTCATTTTTGTCACAGTTCTATTCTGTCATGGTTATTGTTATCATTGGTTAGTTTTAGTTTAGCATAGTTAACATTGGTTAGTTTTTATTTTTTATGTGTTTATATATTTAAAGAAATAGTACTTATTTTGGAAGATTTTTTTCGCTTTTGTTATAAAAATATATATTCGTTGAATAAGGGATAGTAAGGAGATGAAAGTAAGCTGTTGGAATTTCTAAAAAAGATGTCATTGTTTATTTTGTTTCCAATCGAATAAGATTTGTTTTAGTAAATTACCCACAATTTTTATGATACAAAATCCCGCGAAAAGAAAATATGTTTTGATTGTTCCTATCGGTCCATGCGGCGTACAGCACACGAGCGGTTAAATGAAGTTAACCGCTCGTGTGCCATTGTCATTGATTATTCGGCAATGTCCTCTGGTTTCACAACACGTGTACCCAGGAAACAGAGCCTACTTCTAGATCAAGGTGTGACATTGGTACCACAGGCTAATACATTTTTCTTCATCCTACAAATAATGTGCCTTCGGCCCTATGCCTGTGCAATCGGAACAGTCTGTTCCGGGCGCCGAATTACCAATTCGCTGATAATACCTAATACCTAACAATACCTAACAGTCCTTACAATATTACTGATTACAATGATCACCTACCCAGGCATCTACTGGTTTTGACAAGGGGCGCTAGAAACAGGTGACCGCGTAGTAAAGCATTCAATCTTGGTAAAATTAATAATACTACACCCGTAGATCTTTACACTTAGTCTAAACTAACGATTTTGATACGCTAAATCACAATCTACTTATTAAAAAATGAATCAAATACGTTTCATAAATGATACATTAAAAATTCTTACTAGCTATCCCAAAGAAGGAAAACAAAAAACAGAAAAGGGAATTTTTGTAGTACTGAAACAGGAATAAAAAATGGAGTACCACAGGAAACTGTGCTTGGCCCAATTCTCTTTCTAATATACATAAATGATTTATGTGATTTTATGATCCCTGGTAAAATTTTATCTTACGCTGATGATACAGCAATAATAGTAAATGGAAAATCCTGGCCTGAAACACTTTTGAAGGCATCAAAATGTATTACATATGCTTTAAGATTTTCACGGCCAAAAGTATTTACCGTATCAAAAGCTTTTCTTAAGTCTAGAAATATAGCTAAACTTTTTTTATATTTTGATCAACAGATGTGTTTTTATTTTTTTAGTCAGATCGAATATTGCATCTTCAGTGCATAGTTTAGTTCAGAAGCCATATTGATTTTTGGACAGAATTTTGTTTTGTTCTATGTAATTCATTATTCTATTTTTGATACATATTTCAAATATTTTTGAGAGGTTTGAGACTAAAAAGATAGGTCTATAATTGTTTAATATGAGCGTTTCTCCTGATTTGTGAATTGGTATTATGGAGATTTTTAAATGTTCGGGAAAATGTCCCTCTTTAAAGAATTTATTAAAAATATGTAGCAATGGAGTTAAAATGTAATGTTTTATTTTTTTCAGTGTGTTACCTAATAAACCATCATTTCCTGTAGAATTTGTTGATTTTAGACCGTCAATGTGTTTATCAATTTCATTTGTTGTGATGGGTGAAAAATATTCTAAGGAGTTAATTGAATCGTTAGTTGAGACTAAGTGTAAAGATGAGTCTACCGGTATTGTATTATCAATTTTACTAGAAGATTCAACTACTTAATCTACTAAATTTGTAAAAAAGTTGTTAAAGTTTTCTGCAATGGCCGATTTGTCAGTTATAATATTTTCATTTATTATAATCTCATTGACATCGGTGGATACTTTTTTTTTGTTCGTGATTTCGTTAATAATATTCCACGTTTTCTTGGTATCAGTTTTTGCACTATCAATTTGTTCACAATAATACTTCTTTTTACAATTTCTTATTCACCTATTTAGTAAATTTCTATACATTAAATATTTCGTTTTCATAAAAGGCATAATTCTTGTGTTATTTTTTTGATAATTTAACATCTCTTTGTATATTATCTCTTTGTTAAATAGAGACTATTAGTCCTACAGTGATCCAAGGCTTAATTTTTTTATAATTTCTTTTAGCGATAACAATTTTATTTGTACTCTTCGAAATATAAGCTTGTAGAGTCTTATAAAATAATTATAATGCTGAATTTGGATTAGCTATTGATAGTATGTTGTCTCATTTTTCTGAATGAAATAAATTGTTTAATGTGATGTAATTAATTTCATTTATTTCAACAGTGTTAGAGTATACTTTTGAGTTTGTGGTTAAGATTTTGTGTCCGTAGAATGTTGGGTAGTGGTCAATAATGTTTGTTTTTAAGAGTTGAAGATTTAGTTATAACGTGTTTGTGTGTTTTGATAAAAATGTGATCTAGAGTCGTGGAATTATTCAGATTTTCTCTTGTTGGTGAGTTTATGTATGATTGATATCTTGCATGTGACAAAACATCTAAGTATTAATTTATACATTTTGTTCTTTTGTTGTTTTCATTTATGATTATATTAATATTGCAAAGTTGAAGTTATTTCTGTTAGTCATTTTTAAAAGCGAATTAAGTTCATTATTGAATAGAGATTCATTTAAAGAAGGTGATCTATAGATAGCTAATAGCAGATAAGTACAATTACTGTGGGTAAATGTTAATTTACTTGAATTAGCCGTTTTAAAGTCTAGAATTTCGAAGGCAGGTTTTTTAAGACAATTTTTTATAAATACAGTGATTCCATCGTGACCAGTATGTTTACATTCAGATGACAGGATCCATATCCTGGCAGGTAATAGGGGGTTACTTCTTTCATTTGTATTTCGGTTAAAATAACAATACTAGAAGAAAAATCTAGACTATCGAGAAGAATACAGAGTTCATCAAAGTGCCTTCTTAAGCTTCTAATATTCATATTAAGAATTGAAAAGTTAACGTCTTTAAGGTTATTATTTAGTTCACTTGTGTTTTTACAAATGTAATTTTCATACAAAAAATTTTCATCAGACATTTTGATAGATATAAGTTATTTTCACGTGCAATGCGGTTAGTTGGTCCTTTATTCTGAAGGATTATCATTCGGCTGCCTTATATGGATGATTGGAGCTGTTTCATCTTTTCTCATCATCACGTTACCATTTTTCGCCCAGATGAATTTGTTGCCGAGTCTTGAGGATTTCGCCAGGAACAGGAGGTGTTTATTTAGTTGTGTTAATTGTTCGTTTATGTAAATTTTTTTATCATCCGGAAAATTTATATTTTTTGTGTACCTACAAGACACCATATTTTCTTTTTTGGTCAATGATTTTTATTTATGTATTGTATTTCACAATAATATTTATTTGAAATGATTTCCGATCTTCCTGTAATATCAGAAACCTTTTGTCCAACATCCGTCTCCTTTATCCAATATCCAACTTTAATACACAAGATTTCGTCACTTTGTCCAACATCCAAATTAAAAAGGTGTTTTCTGCGTGATTTTAAACAATGGAAACATATTATACATAAAAATAATAATTTCTATCACTTTAAATTAATTTAGTAGTCTTACAATTGAGCTAATTTCATTTTATATGCCTTTTTCGAAAAAAAAACTTTAAAGCTCTAAATCTCCCTATTTACGTTTTGGTCTGTTGGATAAAAATGAACTAGGTAATTTTGAATAATTCAGTGTATGACAAACCTCATGCTGATGAATGTGTCCACAGTGAAAGAGGCATTGGTAAATACTTGCAGGGGCAGATGGTCCGATATGTAGTAGGCAAATGTTCGATTGAAGACTGAGTCACCCATATACACCATTCCATGGTTTATCACTATCCAGATGGTGGTGACACATCTGCAATTGAAGGGTTCAAAAAATATGCATTGATATAAAACAAATATTGTTTTTCATTTATTTAAAAAAAAAATATATATTTTACATAAGTTTTACAAAAGTGAGTAAAAATCTATCGTTTTACGTATTTTTTCGTTTGTACGATAGTTTTATTTTAAGTAAGTTTTATTCCCAATACTTATCATTAAAGTATTACTTGATTTAATATGTATGATATTGAAAATAGGGTTTATTCCTTACAACTTAGGTAGTATATGTATTAAAACTAGGTTTTATTTTCTACCGTACCTACCTACATATGTAGTTATGAGATTGCATAATATTGTATCGCTTTCGTGTATTTGTTTTCAAGGTTAACGGAGGTAGAAAGACCTGAATATTGTTTAATTTTAGAAATGTTATTAAATTCACGAGGTAAATTTCAATTGAAAAAAATTGGTCAAAAATAACATCGTTTTTTTCCTAAAACACAGGCTCAAATTACAATATGACATTATGAAACTGACAAAAAATAACAAACAAAAAATATTTAAAATGTTTAATAATATCCATGTGATCGTGAATTGGGCAATAGCATAGAAATTATGAAGAAAAACATGATTTGATTCGCACATCACGAATCAAAATTCATTTGGTACGTGGCACTTTTTGACCACCAATCACCAACAGTTTCATGTACTTTGGCATAAGTTTTAACATTTATGGATGGAACCTCGATGACAGACATAAACTCCTGATAGTCCATAGTTGATTCTTTTCCCTGGAAATTAAACAACACAAAAATATCGCCAAATGATATTAAAAATATGTGCGTATTCTGACTGATTCGTTCGACCCTGCAGCATATAAAGTACGTACAATGTACACGGATAATTAAATATCACTTACCTTTGCTTTTTCTGAAAATATATCTCCCACGTACGTTTTTGATGTAGTTATTTGTGTTTTCTAATAAAACTTTTTTCCAAGGGTATTTCCTCAGGTCGGGTCTACCTATTTCGCCTTAATAAGTGAATACAAGTAATTTACAATAAGGAGTACCAAGTAACAATAGCTTCTACGCTATGCTCCTAAATAATAATATAAGGCAACATAAAAACATCATTCAGGTATTAAGTATAGGTCAAGGCTGTCCAACCTTTTGTCCAACAGTTGGGCAAAATTGACGATTTAAAAGTCACTGGCGCGGGCGGGCCACTGACTACTGACGGTTCCTATTTGTGTTACTTAAGCTTTTAATGTCTTGTTTTATACAACAAACAAATAAACATATTGAAATTTTATGTCGTTTATTAAAATAATAAAATAAATTGCGTCTACTGCCAAATAACGAAACAACATTTTGTGTAATAAAAATCTAAATCTAAGTAATTGGTACAATCAATGTGATTTCAGACATTGTTTTTGTTTTAATAATTCTCCTATGTTAGGTGTCAGTTCAGATGTTGACAGTAGCAACAAATCAGACATATCAGTTAGAGATGTGCGGTATTTATTTTTTACAAAATAGAAAAAAACTTTTCACAAACATACGTTGGTTGATCCAAAACTATTTAAAAATTGAAACGCCAGCCTTCCTTAGGCGCCTATTTCCAGAAATCTCAAAATTCTTCTGAAGAAGTTTGTGACTTTGAAAATATTTTTACTGCAAAAAGGTTTTTCAGTGCAGAATGATTTTGCAGTTCAGTGAGTTCCAACTGAATATTGGCAGGAAAACTAATTATTTCAGTCAAACTGATTGTGAAAGGATTAAAAAAAATTGTAGATTTTGTTTTTTACTTTCAAACGACTGTAATAAGCATCTAATTTTAGCTTCGTACTTTATGGTGGCAATATTGAGCTTCTCTTTCAAATCTCTGAGTATGGGAAAAGGATCAATAATTTCGTTGGCTAAACATTGTCAGAAGTGAACAATCTTTGCATTGTAATTTGAGATTTAAAATATAAAGATACTTGGTTATGTCAACAAGAAATGCAAGATCACTTAACCAGTACTTATTCTTGAGTAAATCACTTTCCAAAGGTAACGCCTCTTTTTCTTCTAAAAATTCCGACACCTGCTCTCTCAAGATGAAGTAATGTTGTAACATGTTGTCCCTTGAAAGCTATCGCACAGCGCAATACAGTTGTAACTCTCCAAATTCGCTGATTTCTTCTTCAAATAAAACTCTGAATTGACGTCAACAACAACGTTTGCACACAACGCCTCCTGGTGGACGAAGCAATGATACGAACATATTTTTCGATCCAAGTAATTTTCAAATTAGCGGGTATTTTGAAAATGGTTCACGCGGGCCACTTATAATTCGTTCACGGGCCACAATGTAAGAAAACTTAGAATATAATTTAATCGACAATATAGTAGATCCAGACTACAAATTCCTCTGGAGACAATTAAACAAACTTTACTTAAACATTGGAGTGATATATAAAAAACCTAACACCAATTTCCAAGATTTTCTAGATAAGTTAAACACACAGCTGAAAACTCACAAAAGGTCCATATACTAGGGGACTTTAATATCAACTTACTTGACTCCACAAACACATACACTTGTAAATAGACAGAAATCATCAAGTCAAGCAATTTCAAAATAATGAACAAAATAAACAAAAAACATGCGACACGTATCACAGAAAGCACCAACACCATTATTGATCACATCATCTCAGACATAAACCTTTCATATTCTATAACAAACTGTGACACTTCAAAATCTGATCACAACCTACTAATTCTTGACATACTGCACACCTACACTAAAAAGAACTCACAAAAACCCTCCTTTAAATATACGAAAATTGACAATGATAAATTAGTGGAGGATATTCGACAAAACCTCTTTTCTATAAATAATAACGAGGACTCGGAACTGAACTACAATAACTTTGTAAACTATCTAATAAGCAAAATTATTTTTTACAGTTCAACAATAATAAAAACAAATAAAACTTGTCTTCTTGGTTGGATAACAAAAGATTTATTAAAATGATTAAAAAAATAAATAAACTGCACATAAAAATAAAAAAAAGAACCCTGCAACCTATTACTGAAAACAGAATTTACTAAAATTTTATTTGGTTATAATAAGACATATTCTACAAGATAAGTGGTCAAATCTCTGTAACATTTTCAGAGTTTCGCTGAGTACATAATTATCTTACGTGTAACATATTTTATTTCTATTCGAGCTTATTTAATTAACATGTAAGTATCTTTGTATAAAACTATTTAGTTAACATTGTCTCCTATTATAACAGAAAAGGCTTGCAAATTCTAGTATTTTTTCTAAATCTCTCATTGCCTGTTGACGGGAGAGCGGGCTTTTTCGTTCAGCCAATGAGCGTTTGCTTCGCGAGAGCAAGATAGTTACTTGCGTTAAGGCGAGACAACTGCTCTTCCAATTGTTGTGATAAAATTTACCGTTAAACGGCAGAGCAGGTTTTTAAACATGAGTTACCTTTATGTAGGGCAGGTTTATCAACATTAGTTTTATGGAAGGTTTTACATAGTTTTCGACAGTGGTAAATATGACAGCATTTTGTTGTGTTTGTTATATTTGATGTACATGTTATATTGATGATGCTGATGACGTTCGATATAGGCCCATTTCTGTCCTACCAATTCTATCAAAAATATACGATAGGCTAAACAACTTTCTGAAAAAAAAAATCATTTCTATATACCAAACAATACGGTTTCAGAAAAAAGTCTAACACTCTTTCTGCAACTAATGATCTTATAAATAAACTTAGAGCTAGCATAGATAATAGAAACTATGTCATAGCAATTCTCGTAGACCTTCAAAAAGCCTTTGACACCGTAAGTCATGAAAAATAGAAAAAAAACAGGCGTAACCGGTCCAGCTATCAAATTAATTAAATCATATCTATCAAACAGAAAACATAATAACAGTCAGCTAGAGAGTATAAACTATGGAGTTCCGCAAGGATCTATACTGGGGCCCCTTCTATTCCAAATATATATAAATGACATCTGCCAGTTGAAACTACATAGTGAAATATTTCTATACGCAGATGACACTAATATTTTACTTCGGAAAAAAATTAGAAACTCTATTAGAACAATCTCAAAAGGATCCTAATATACTAAACAGTTGGCTAATAAAATACATATTATCAATAAATATTAATAAAACCGGCTACATGATCCTAAGCTCACCTAAAATAATAATACCTTCGCACAAACCTTTACAAATAGAAGAAAGGGACATGATTATTCTAGAGTCTAGACAGCAAAAAATATCTTGACTTACATATTGATAAACATCTGACATTTAAACAACACGTAGAAAAAATAAAAGCAAAAATCATCCCAGTAATTGGTGTATTTGGTAGAATTGCCCATCTCCTACCAACAGAGGTAAAGAGGGGCTTATACTTTAGTTTAATCCAGTCCCATCTAAATTATTTAATAGAAATATGAGGAAACACACACATTACATACCTAAATGATTTACAAACAATACAGAACAAAATTATTTAAAAAAACTCTTCAATTATAACCCGGACACCCCCACAAACAAAACTATATCAGGAAATCTTGAAAATAAGAAAATTGTACGAATACAACATATATGCCTCCTAATCTACAAAATCCAAAATGGACTTATACACCCAAACACAACATTTAAACAAACGTCACAAGTACACGAACATTATACTAGGCAACATAACAAATTGTACACAAATACTGTAAGGACTGAAAGTGGCAAAAGAGGCATTGGCCACGAGGATGTACAAATATATACAATCTCCTTCCAGATAACCTTAAAACGGAGAGTATAAATGGACTAGTTAAAAAATACTTTTTAATCTTAAGTTATCAGAACAAAATTAGAACACTACTTATTGAATGTTGTATGTACTTATTTAAGTTCAGAAACCGAAATGTAATTTTTTTTTTAACTTAATAAATAAATTAATAAAAAATGTGGCCCGCGGTCCTGGGGTTGGGCAGCCTTGGTATAGGTCTTATATAATGGTAAACTTATTTTAAATATGTCGATATTTGAGGTGAATTTGTTTCCGTACTAAGAGCGTCTAAATAGAAAATGTTTGCCGTAAAAATGTCCCCCCGCTCCTAGGAGAGAACCACTAACTATGCGAATGCTAGAGCTATGCCCTTGGTTGTGATTTGACGCTTGGCAGGCGAATGCGATAACACAATTTGTAAGGTTAATTCACAGTCAGCTTACCGGGTGGCGAACGAAATCTGCATCTCGAGAATCATCTGTCTGCACTGGAACGGTGATCTTTGTACGGTAGCACTTGTTATGTTGAATTGGATTGCGATAGTTGCGATAAAATACGTTTAAGAGATTATTCCGATAAATAGCCGGCGAGAGTACACACATTGGTTTTGACAAGACGAACGTTTCGATGCGATTGTACGGCTCACGGCACTCCGTGATTATAGTTGACGTGTGTGAATTCGAACTGTACAGTTCAAACTCTGACCATACTATTCGTCAGCACACGGCCTGTCAAAAGCAAATCGGCGTGACGGAACAACATGGTACATATAATTTTCCATTTAATCGTGCAAAATATAAGAAAAAAAAATTACCAGATGGCATAAAAATAATATTTGTTAAGGGGGAAGTATCATAAAGAGCGCTAAACATCACTTTGTATTTACCTAGTACAAGGAATTCCACAAATAATTTATCTAAAAATTCTATAGGGGTAGTTAGAAAAATGTCTTATGTTACCTGTGAATTAAATTTTTTTATCGTAAACTTTTTTATTCTATATGAAATACACATTGCAACTTTACGTAAAACTTCAAAAATGCCTTCGCTGGAAGGAAAATAGCTCCTATCAGAGAGATATATTTTTTTAAGTCCATCGGTAATCTTAAAGTAAATATGATACAGGTCATTTTAAATAAATAAAAAACACTTTAACATATATGGATTTCTGTTGTGATTCAATTAATCTTCCCGAATATTTCAATTATTTTCCGTCATACAAAATCCTATGGATGAAATCATTGTCCATGGCTTGAACGAACCCCGCCAGTCACTGTCGACACTGTCAGTCGCGAGGTGAATTCGGAAGTGAGAGCACACTTGTTTTGTTTATTCTCCAGTCCGCAGTTAACTTTCAAATTTCTAATAGGAATCCAGAGGAGATTGGTGCTATAGCCAAGGGGTAAGTGGAAATTAAATATTATTTATTATATAATATATCATTTGAAACTTGTTTTACGGTCTCAATTTTTTTTTACCTTTTTCAGGTACCAATACGAAATGGGAAATAATAAAGGGGCTCGCGCGTACAGCGCCTTAAGAAAGAGACCGCTCCACTGGAGGAAAAGAAGAATAAGGTTTGTCAAAATACATCATTCCGATGGACACGTTTTCTACAATTTTTTACCGATTTCTATCGAAGTCGGTACAACGGAGTCGGGTGGTGGCTTGAACTCGGATCTAATTTCAAAATGCATTATTTCGGCATCAATCATGAATTTCTCCAGTTCTCTACCGATTTAGTTAAAAATCGGGATTAGGGAGTTTAGATGTGCACTGAACTCGGATCTAATGTCAAAATGCATAATTTCAGCATCCATCTTGGATTTCTCCAGTTTTCTGCCGGTTTAGTTCAAAATCGGGATTAGGGAGTTTGGATGTGCACTGAACTCGGATCTAATGTCAAAATGCATAATTTCAGCATCTATCTTGGATTTCTCCAGTTCTCTGCCGGTTTAGTTCAAAATCGGGATTAGGGCGTTTGGATGTGCACTGAACTCGGATTTAATGTCAAAATGCATAATTTCAGCATCCATCTTGGATTTCTCCAGTTCTCTGCCGATTTAGTTCAAAATTTGGTATTAGGGAGTTTGGATGTGCACTGAACTCGGATCGAATCTAACGTCAAAAAACATAATGTTGGCATCCATTTTGAATTTCTCGAGTTTTCTACTGATTTGGTTCAAAATCGGGATTAAGGAGTTTGGATGTGCACTGAACTCGGATCTTATGTCATAACTTCAGCATCCAGCTTGAATTTCTTGAGTTTTCTGCCGATTTGGTGCAAAATCTGGATTACGGAGTTTGGAGATAGACTTATGCGAGACTAGTGTGAAGGTGCTTTCAACGATTCTAGCGATTCCTTTCAAACTGTCGCTAAGATTGGGAACAATGTCTATCAGAGCCATTGATAAATGCACTGAATTTCGTTGATGGCTAATTCCGGATAGTAGTATTATAAATAAATTATTAAAAAAACAATAATTACCATTATACAAACGATACAATCAAATACATGAATCAGAAATCTTTTCCAAGTCAAAACACCATTAGATAAACCAGTAAAAAACTGAGACGTCAAAAAACGTCCAGGGCGTAAAAGATGTGTCTGTATATCCATTATTTTGCTAATATGATTTTTATTCTGTCAAATTGTATCCATTATTTAGTAAATAAATATAAATTTTATAAAGCACGTGTATTTTTATTTCGTATTTTATCAAAATGCTGACTGATTTATCAAAACTGTGTCAATCATTCCCCTATCTACTCAAAAGACGCAGGTGTTGGTCTTGAAAGCGCGGCTGTTCTGGCGGCCGACAAATTCGTTTACAAGTAGCAATAATACCTAACTGTACTGAAGTCGAGATTTGATACCGTCGCGTCCCCTTAATAAGTGAATACAAGTAATTTATAATAAGGAGTACCAAGTAAACAATCGCTTCTACGCTATGCTCCTAAAGAATAATATAATGCTACATACAAACATCATTCAGGTATGTCTTAAATGTATAATGGTTAACTTTTTTGTTGTTTGTTTTTGGGGTGTTATGCCGTGTTGCGCTAACCCCTTCTTTAGCCGACGTTTCGGACATCGTTGCAGTGTCCATCATCAGGGCAGATCCGGTAGATCCGAAGATACCCCAAAAACAAACAACAAAAATGCTTTTGGCCGTGAAAATCTAAAAACTTACCTAATTGTTAACTTATTTAAAATATGACGATATTTGAAGTGAATTTGTTTCCGTACTAAGAGCTAGTTACGCCCTTGGTTGTGCATCACTTTGGTATGTAATAGAAAAGTAATCCGTGTTTTCGTTAAGCTACAAAGCATGATTAATAAGAATTACTAACCTTATGCCAAAAAATGGCAACATCGAATTATCTTCGCCAGAATATGTGCTGAAAATATTCCTGGCGTTCATATCAACGCTAAAACAACGTATGAACTTCGCTGGAAAATTGATTTTCGGTGTTTTTTTCGGAGCCATGACAAAACCATCTATAAAATAAATTTACCACCCAATTTAAAGTAAATTTCAACCAAATACAAGGTGTAGAAAACAGACAGTGCAATTTTAAAGGGCCGTATATCCCGTTTAGTGGGGGTAGGAACTTGGGAGGTGTCTCATTGTCCAGGAAGGGTCGTGCCGTTTTCAGTCGCTACCATGGTTTGGTCCGAACAACACCGGGGCTTCGCCGTCCGCACGATTCTTGAAAATGATCGTTCTTTAGTCCACACCCAGCGGGCCTTCCGGTTGCAATTTGCGACTTCTTCCTGTGAGGCTACCTGAAGTGAAATGTTTTTAAACATCGACTTCACACCTTAGAAGAACTCGAGGATCAAATCCGGGAGGAAATCGCCGCTGTACAAAATGCGGCCGAAAACTTTAGAAATACCCTTCATCAATGTATCGCTGCTGGGGGCCATCATCTTACTGATGTCATCTTCAGGACTTCACGCAGAAAACGGCATGATGTACTAAATAAATTGAACCCAATTTCTCTTTTGTCGCACCCTGTATATAATTAATTATTATGATTTAAGTGTTTTCATTTTGGTAACTTACCACTGGTGTTATTTTTGCAATCGTTTTCTTTTACAATGACATCTTTTCTGCTTTCTTCGACCATGGGTTTATAAATGGTCACATCGTATATTGTCCCCACGACGCACAATGCCAATGTAGTTGCAACGCATACTCTAAAATCAAAGGGCATTATTTCAAGACATCAAATATAGACAGAAAGTGTTACAACGGAAGCTGAAGCGGATATTATTTGCGGAAAAGAAATTCAACGAGAACGGGTAGAAGAGAAAGTTTTGAACCTCTAAAGCAAGGCTGCCCAACCCCAGGCCCGCGGGCCACAATGTGGCCCGCGAACGAATTATAAGTGGCCCGCGTGAAACATTTTCAAAAAACCCGCCAATCCGCCAATTTGAAAAAGTGTCGCGGGCCCGCGGTAAAACAAACAATGCAGCTTGCGCGCGGTCACCAGTGTTGCCAACGACGGTGATTTATCGCTATTTAGGCTACTCAGAACGAGAATCAGCGACGAAAAAATCTAACCTGTTGAATTTACTTTTGAAACAAAAATACACGGGTTTTCGACATAATATTTTTTGCGTCGAAATGGAATCCTGTAGCCACCCCCCCCCCCCCCCTATGGAATTCGAAAAATTGCTGTGGGGTATCACATATGATGTTCGGAATTTTTTCTCAGCGAAGTTCCGCAACAACCCCCGCCCCCCCATGGATTTCAAATATTTTGTGATTTTGTGGGGAGCACTCATTTAGATTTTTTTTTTGTGGGGAATTATGTTTTATAGAAATTCTCTAACAACCCCCCCCCCCCCATGGAAATAGGAACCGTCAGGTATTCAGTGGCCCGCCAGTGATTCAAAATCGTCAATTTGGCCCAACTGCTAAAAAGGTTGGGCAGCTTTGCTCTAAAGCTCTGAGACTTTCCAATGAAGGCTCTTAGGAGAACTGCCAGAAAACAGATTCCGCGGAGAATATTTTCGCATTACATTTGATTCAAGATAAGTTCGCTGTTTTTGAAAGTATTTCTAGTTAAAATATTCTTAAAAGCAGATGAAACTTTTACATTTACTATTTAGAAAGTTTGTAGAACTTCAACGTTTGCAGAAGCAGAAGCAGAGTCATAAATTTTTTGTTATTTTTCCACTTTTCTTTCTGGACGGGTTGTAATATTAAAATGTTATTTTGACATTAATTTATTTAAAAATAGTTTTTTTTTGCTTTTCACAGAGAAATGCAAAGGTAAATAATAAGCTTGTTCGAACGGTAACGCTGCCGGGTCATCTTAGAAGCGGGAGGAAGCCCTCGAACTTGGTTCATACTGATTAGGTTAAAAACTCACATGAAAATCTTAAAAAGTCGGGTTTGTGTCCAGGCATAATCATCTTCAGTTTTTTTGACCCCCTCCATGGTGAGACTCGTCTCGTAGATTTGTTGATAGGCCAGGATCCCAGACTCAAAGTATTCTTCGAGGAATCCATAGATCTCAGTGTCCGTGCATGACGAGGGCAGGCAGAGACCCAGAGTTATTCTAACCTTAAAATACACGCTGAAAGTTTAGTTACACCAATTCATACAACATTCCAACTACACTCACATTAAAACATAATATTCTGTTATTATTGCCATCACCGCAGGTTATTCTAATATTTAAAAAAACATTACCGGTAACTCAATCAATATTCACAACGCTCCACTAAAAAACACGGTAAATTTTTCCCTACGACTTCCGTTTTTAATACGCATTTTAAAAAAAAATCATTTAATTCAACTTAATGACAATAAAAACACAATTCAGTCAAACCAGGCAAGTTATTCTAACCTTTAAAAAACATGCACAAAGTCTACTGGCACCAATTTATACAATTTGATAATCACATTCACATTCTTGCATCGTTTCATAGATATTTTCTTGTTTGTTATTCTAAACTCTTTGCTTCTTCTAACATTACCACTCGCGTTCATTATCTAGTAAAACGGAACAATTTCCAAAAACATAATTTTGCAAAAAACAAGTAAGTTATTACAATAATAGTGACAGCCGGCCCACGGCGAGCGATTACCCCTGGCATTCCAAAGGTTAAAATACAACTGGTAAAGCATTACAAAGGTTAAAATATAACTGGTTGGTACCTACCCAAAAAAAGTCCCGGGAAAAACGTTCTTCTAATTTTAAATTTTACTCCACGCATTGGTAGACAATATACATTAGTTCCACTTTTAAACAAGTAAGCATTATAAAAATATTATTAGGTGAGGTACTATATTATTCAACTTCCTTGGTGGATACCATAGAAATACAAATTAATAGAAGATCCAATCAGGGAGAGGGGAACAAACCAACTGGGGCTGATCGGGGACGTGCCACAATGGACAGCGCTGCAAATTACTTAGCGAACTTTACTTTTCTGCGCATGGTCTGGTTATTTCAATGTGCTGTGCGCTCTATGGTAATCGATGTGCGACTGATAATATAGTTTATTCAAAGCATTCTCGAACCCTCATTGTGCCAAAATATGGTCACGTGGTTTGCCTCCAGCTCGTAGAAATGATACCCAGATATTAGGGCAAATCTATTCATTTGAATGTCTATGGTAGACACCTATTTTAGCTTATCTGGATTTGAAAAGATTCCTTTTTTATTTTAGTAATAATTTCCTCAAACATCTAAGAAATCTACGGTTTCCAAGTTTGAAAAGATCGCGGTCAGAGGGAGGGACTCGCAAAGGAAATGATTGAATACCTCATGATCCCAATGCACAAACGCCTGGACAGTGGAGTTGTGCGTAAAGTAAGCGCCGTAGTAGTGGACCGGGAAGGGCGGGAGACTCTGCGGGGTCTCCACGGTGAAGGGGCCGCTGGTCCTGCTGACCGGGACTCGCTTGCTGGAGGCGGAGGCCAGGCACTGCTGGCGGGACCCCAGCCAGTAGGTGTTGCCCCAGTAGAGGCCGGTGGCCGGGACCCCCGACGCGTCGAACACTAGAATAGCAAACGTATTATCAACAAACTTTACTATTAATTCTGTACAATCCTTTGTCACTTGTCACTCTGTCATGACTGGCAGCTTATTCAGGGGTTTGGCCATCTATGTAGTTAGTCAGCACGGCCGCGGAAAACAATTGCCAAATGACGTTCGTGTATGAAAGAGATAGCATAATTATACCGACGTATAAAAGGGTATATCTGTTTCGTATTGTATCTTTTTACCTAATTAACTTGTACAGTCAGTGCGATAATAAACAGTATAAATAGTGTACCCGTCCTGAATATTTCTCTAAGGTATCTAATGAAATCTCTACCAGAAGTACCACGCTAAAGTATTAGAAACTGGAACCAGTTCACCACAAATCATCGCATTATGTCATTATTATCAGGTTATCGTCGGTTTTGTAAGACATATTAGGGACAGAGGGCTTGATAACCATGGACCAAACAAGCCGTCTACGAAAAAAGCAATTCGAGAACAATTTGAAAATATATAGAAAATACAAAAACCTACTTAATTTTATCTAATGACGTATCCCTGTTTCATCAAATACCCCAAAAAATCATAAGCCGTTAAAACTGCATTAACCCTTAATTTGATGTTGTTCACTGTGGTGAACATATTGAAAAAAAAATTGTACCAGATATTCGTACTTTTTAGTGGGAAATTTTTTAAATAACGTTTATTTATCGTTTAAGAATGTTTGTTTGTAAAAAAATCGTATTAGTAACAACTCTTTTAACTATCATTACGAAGGCAAAATCTTGGCTCGTCGCAGGTCATCTGTTCTTAGCAAAGTATTTATATATTTGTTTTCTTTAAAAATTAGTTTTAATTTCAAATGTTGGTTTTGATTTGCTAAATAAGGTTTGTAAAATAATTTAAAATATATTTATATGATGCAGAGTTAGACATAAACATACTAAAAAAATGGTTCGATAAAAATTTGTTAACACTTAATACTGAAAAAACTTTTATAATACCTTTCACCATTAATAAAAATTCATTCCCCGATAATTTAAAGATAAGTATACACTCATATAATTGTAATAAAATTTCAAATTTATGTAAACCTGACTGCTCTGTACTTACTGTTAAAACTAATGTAAAATATCTAGGTGTAATTATAGATAGTAACATAAAGTGGAAATTACAAATAAATGCAATAGTAGAAAGGTTAAGAAAATTATTGTACATTTTTCTTAGAATACGAAACATACTAAATTTTAAATTATTAAGAACCATCTATTTTTCACTAATTCAATCAGTATTACAATATGGAATTGTTGCTTGGGGAGGAGCATTCAAAACTTGTCTCTTACCTTTAGAAATCATCCAAAGAATATTAATAAAAATAATTTTGAAAAAACCGTATGATTACCCCACAATTAGATTATTTCAAGAATTTAAAGTCCCTTCACTTCATAATATTTATAAAAAAATAACTCTTTTTCAAATACATAAAGATTGTTTCAACAATGACAACTTAATAACTTTTTCGAACAGCAATAGACAAAGTATTCTTGGCTCTATAACTATCCCGCGCTGTAACACCACCACAGCCCAACAATTTTATAAATATGTTGGTGTCAAATGGTTTAACCAATTACCTCTTAACTTAAGATTGGAAACGAATTATAAAAAATTCAAAAGCTCAATAAAAACACTATATCAATAACATATTAAAATCGTTTATACTTAAAAATACAATATAATCTCTCAATTATTATTATATTGAAATCCTTTTCCCTTATTTCTTGTTCTTATCTCTTTCTTTCTTTCACATCCTTTTCTCTTTCTATTTTATATAATTTTGTTAAACGTATATATTGAATGTAAAAAATAAAAATTAATATTTTCATGATTTTCTCTGAAAAAATATGTTAAAATATTATTTACACGTGTTTCTCCGCCTTTTTAACACGAGCATTTGCTCTAAAAAAAGGTGTATCACGATGTACTGTAATTATTAAAAAGAAAACAAACTTAATGTAATGTAAGAACATGTAATTGTAAATTTAATATTAAATAAATTTAAAAATTTAAAAAAGTTGTTTGTTCATCATAGCGAACGTTGTCAAATCCCTATAAAAAACGTACTACTCAATATGTTCATTGTGGTCAACGTTGCCAAATGGGGTACATTGTGGTGCTTAGTTTATTTTAAATTTATTTTTTGCCAATTGGATATTATCAAATAAGTACGGGCCGCAAAAATATTTTCCCTTGTACCAAGAGCGCATGCGCAGTCGGAAACTGGGGATATTTCCGATGCTGATACTGAAAATGATTTGCATTGACCTCTCTCTTCTTCTACTTCACCTTATCTTGACTATTTTATAGAATGTCTTCAACTATTCAGCAGTTTCGACACTGATGGTGCTACAGATGATCAAACATAATATTGTAAAGCCAAAAGCGATGTACGAGCCAAAAACATCGAGCCAAAGACTTCCACTGACTACAATTTTATAGGAAATGTTCACAACGTCATAAACCAACAATGATACGATTCCTAAACTGTCATCTTTATCATCTCTTACATTCTTATTTTCTCAGGCTAAGACACCAGTATACGTCATACCATCAGCAAGGAAAACTAGGTTCAGGAAGTAGATTGCTTCGGTTGCCAAAATAACGAAGTTTGAGCTGAATTACAAATGGAAGCTGGATGAATTTTTCACAGAGAACCACTACTATCGTAGAAAATTCCATTGATTTGCCTGATGGTGATTTTTCGGTTTGTATTTTTCTCCTTACATCGGACAGACAATTTTTTTTCTCCCTTTAACGCATTGGAAAATCATTTCAAATGAATGAACCATATAATATAAAGAACTGATATAATGCCGTTAAAGTCTTCGAAAAATTTTACTCTTTGTCAAACTAAAACGAAAATGAATTCAGCATTGACCAAATGATGATCCCGTATAAAGAAAAAAAGCAGACGTAGGAAAAAGTATATTATGGTGAATAAATCGAAAAAGATCTATGACTTTGTTCGCGAAAAAAGCCGAGAAATTGTTGTTAATTTGCATTTTTATAATTATTATTAATAAATATACATAGCTACGTATGTTATTGAACACAAACATGAAATATTAAAAGTTTAATTGGCATACAAATCAGTTAAAAAGTAGTCATACAAGATGGCTGTCAGGCAGTTTCCCCTCACTCTGGATTTGGCTCCAATGCCATTCATACAATATCGCACTAATGCTCTGTTCAGGACTTTTTACGTCCATGTCGATAACGATGAGTGAAGTAATATATCGGGAGAGATGATAACTTGCAACCCTATGACAAGCGAACGGGCTAGAATTTGCTTGCTTTTCAAGATCGCAGTGAGAGATATTATTTGACAAGCTGCTTTCTGGCAGTAAGTAGAAGCCCTGACAAGATAAGCCAACTAAGTATACTGAAATACCTGCCCTAAGTACCCAAGAAAAAAGAGCAGCACTCCTTTTATTCACGGGGAACCCTAAACATTGACAACTAGCAATCTGGCTAACTTAGCAAAGGCCCGGCAAGTCTGACGTCCTGGGTTCAATTCCTAGACAATCTCTCGAGCAATTTTTGGCATATTATGGCCAGTTTGGCTTGTCATTTATCACGCGCCAAATTTATAGAACCTTTTTAGGTTTTTACATGGGATAGGCGGAGAAATATGTACCACAGTAAGCAGTTTCAAATGTTTCCATATGAATGTTTTGAGGAATGGTTTTAATTAAATAATATGGTAAATGTATACATACAACCAATTGCTCGAGAGTCGCTAATATTGTCTTCAATGATGTAATATAACTGTTTATATTACTTGCAATTTAGAGAAAAATCATGTGTAAGCATTTCTGTATTACAAGTAGGTATTTATTTTTGGTTGCTGAACTGTGAACATTGAACCATGACTTAGGTACTGCTGGAGATGTAAAAACTCATATGTACTAACTGGCAATGGTACCTATGTCCACGTACCTCGCTCCTAAAGTTCTAGGCAGTCCCCAACCAACAAACAAATTGCCGTCTAAAGAAATACTTACACTCGTCTAGTTTATTTATGGTCTAGGTCATGCGCCGCACGCTTACAGACAGATGAAATGCCAAGCGATCGACTTAAAATAGGACTTCGCCACACTCAGTCAACTACCCGCATAAATTTAAATCATTTGTACTAATTGCTGTATTACAAATTTGTCAAGTGTACATTTTATATCTATTCCAAAACTACCATAATAATTTTCTATTACATACGTACTAATATTTGGACTTCATAACATTGAGACATAACCCAGGAAAAACTGCAAGACTTTTTGCAATTAAACATTTTGAAATCTTAATAAAATATTGTTTTGTGTTCGGAAGCCTAAAATCGTTGCAGCTTCTCGTAGGATAGCCATGGATTGTACTTTTTTTTATTTTTTTTATTGAATATACAAACACATTACAATAATTTCCAAATGTAGATATTTCGAGGCTGATTGCGATAAAATTAGAAATTTTTAACGAAAACTGCCCAACTCAATTGAGAAATTATTTCTCGTGTTTGAGTTGGGAGTGTTGGGAGTCATTGTGGTTTATAGGTTGTAAAATTTCACTAGTTGATGTAGCTAGAAATTAACAAATAGTTATAAAACTAGATGATAAATTTGATAATATAATATAATTAAGAAAATAATAAATTTAATTACAAACTAAAAAATATAACTTAAATAATATAATAGTTATTAAACATAGAAAAAATAGGATATAAAAATAAAAATATACTTATTAGGTACGAAATAATAGAAGGTAGGTACAGTACTGGTTGTAAATTGTTCAAAGACCGAGCTGGCAATCTTGTATGAAATGGGTACTTAATAAAATGCAACAACAATAAACGCATATTAGGAAGCGCATAATATAACTTTAGAGGATATGTAAAAAATAAATATATGTAGCTTTTTTTTACATATTAAATCTTGTTTATATATATTTTTTTATTAATCATTAATCAATTTTCCTAAATTCATAACGTGAATTTAGGAAAATTTAATCAATAAAATTACAAATGAGTTCATATAAAAAATTATTTGAAAAATGTATCCAATGAAATTAAAACTTGTGATTACCGTTGGGTTTATCTAAAAGTTGTTTGATTTGTGATTTGAAAGTTTTGTAATTTTTTTCAGTTTTAATTTGATCCGGAAGGGCATTAAACAATTTTATACCTTGATAAGTATAATGGTGTTGACCAGCACTAGTTTTACATTTAGGAATTTCTATGTTACCACGTGATCTAGATCGGTTACTTATTTTTGTAGAAATTGTTGAATTGAAATGGTCTTTATGAATTTGTAACAGTGCATTCTTTTTAAATTTTTTGTTTAAGCTAAGAACCCTAAACGAGTCAAACAGCTGCGTGGTTGGAAATATCGATAGTTTTCTTAGGATGACTTTCAAAATTAACCTCTGAACCTTTTCTACAGGTGAAAGGTTAGTTTTGAAAGTCCCTCCCCAACCGATTATACCATATTGTAATATGGATTGGGAAAGAGAAAAATATATAATTTTAATCATACCTGATGATAGGATTGTTCTTAATCTAATAAATATATATATTAATTTTCTTACTCTAGTTATAGTATTTTTGATTTGCTCGCTCCATTTTAATTGACTGTCAACTATAACACCCAGATACTTAATGCTATTTTTTCCCGTTATGGGTGAACATTTCACATGATTACATTCTTTTTTTATTTTCACACTCGGCAGAGTGGATTTTAATTCGAACATTATTTTCGACGTTTTTTTCTTTCAATGAGAATGGGATAAAATATGTTTTCTCAGTGTTTAGTGACAGGCAATTTTGGTCAAACCATAACTTTAGAGTATTTATGTTGGAATTTGCTATCCTCGTTGTTTCCTCCCATGTTTTTCCCTTTGTTATCAGTACAGTGTCGTCTGCATACGATATGATATCTCCAACTATTGGGAGTGTGAACATATTATTTACATAAACAGTAAAAAGGATTGGACCGATGACAGTTCCTTGCGGAATGCCAAAAAAGGTGGTTTCGGGTTCACTTAAGGTATTATTTATTTTAACATATTAGAGTCTCTCATTTAAATAACTTTGGAACCATGATAGCGCTCTTCCATCTATTCCAATTTGCTTTAGTTTTTCTATTAGTTTGGAATGTGATATGCTATCGAATGCCTTGCGGAGGTCAATGAAGATACCGAGGCACTTTCCATTATCTAACTTTTGCATGATTGTCGATGTTAGTTTAGCAATTGCATTTTGTGTGCTGAGATTGTCCCTAAAGCCAAATTGATGAGGACTCATTATCTTTTTGTCTTTTATGTAGTCGTTAAGTTGTTTCTTAACAATTTTTTCATAAATTTTTGCTATGTTTGATGTAAGAGATATTGGACGATAGTTAGAAATATTTTCTTCATCACCCGATTTAAAAATTAGGGTAGCAATAGTTTTCTTATAATTATTTGGGCATATATATTACTATTGATACTAACACTTTTTAACACGTAATCTGGTGACATTTTTTTTTTAACTTTTATATAAATACTAGGGTATTATAAAGTAAACGTTGCCACACACTTAGAATATTGAGTTGGCGTTGCATGGCTTTTATCCTGTTCTGTATTATTTCAATTGTTTTAAGTTGTGTTATATTGCTCAGAAAAATGACACTTTTGTAGTAATTCAGGTGGGATGCACAAACACGCCTCCCAAATTGAAATGTTTGATAAATACATTATGTGAAACTGTATTTTGCGACTGTGCAACCGACATGTAACAAATGAATAGAAGCTTAAGTTCATTTAAACTTACATTTAATTGCCCATCTCTGGTTGGCATCGATTCCCTTTTGTATCTGCGTCAGTTCCTTTGTGCACACACTGTGGCCCCCATTATTCACCGCAGTCTTGAGCATCCCATAGTAAACTGACTGCGTTTCGAGTTCAATGCCAGAACCCAGCTGCAGACACATTGCCACCAGGACACACACACACGATACCCAGTCCGAACTCATTCTGAACACTTAGTTTTAGTAATTAAAAAAATAACACCTGAACATCATAAAATCGAATCGCAAAGAAATTATTTAAAAATAGTTACCATAGTTAAAGTTGCGAAGTTTACCTCGCCTCGGTTTAATGCTAAGATTTCACAAACCTTTTTTTCCCCGCTGGTTTTCAAAATTACGGACATTTTAGTTTATACTTCGTAGAATTTAAAATGTTTCAGTTGAAGACATCGTACATATTTTTTAACTACTCGTACAGAATATAGTAAAAGCATTAATTATAGTATTGCTTTTTTGGAAATTAACAAATTGGCGTTTAGCGCCATTTTTGAGTGCTGACCCCTCACATAAAATATTGCAGAAGTTACCTACTTCAGTCACATATACTTAAATATTTACTTTTTAAAAATATATTTTCCGTGCATCAGTGCATGCGTGAAGTGACGTGTGAAATATTCCCGAGTGATGCGTGAAATTATTCACGTTCAATGAATGTTTAATTTTTTTAATTGAAACTATTTGTTGGAACCAAGCGATAAAATAGATACAAAAATTATTTTATTTTTATAATAATTCTACATTTTGATGTTTGTATTTCTTTTGCTTAAACTTTTGATACAAGTTCAGTAGCTGTGTTTATTAGAAAGATAATTTTGTGACTTCTCACTAATTTGTCGAGAAACGATGCAAATATTTATTTTTGAGAGTCAAATATTTTACAAATACTTTCACCTTCAAAATTCTTCAATTATAATATCCGGTGATCTTTCAGGGATCAGCGCCAGAATTAAATAAAACACACGAAACAGTAAATTGAAACTTTGAACATGAAACTACACCGAAATTATAATATCGGCAACATATTCGTGTATCATCTTCGCGTTCGTAGCGTTAATGAAACTGAGCGAAAATTGATTGAACTCTCCTTAAATTGAAATCTACAACAGGGGTGTTCAACGCGTTTTCATCTCGTGTCTTGTGTCTGAAGAAAACCTGATAGACATGGGCGGTGAGTTGTGGCCATATGCCATATTATGTCACATCAAGTTAAGTTTTAGTTGATAGGCATAACTACCGACGATTTTATTCCGATTTCATTTCATATCAAATCATAATCGATATACACTGGCAACAATGGCGCACCTTTTACTTATTGACACTAAACAGGGAGTTGGACACTGGAACCGAATCAATTGATCGCGTCTTTGATGAATTCCAATTGATGAAGTCCACGGATCATGTATACGATTTATTTCAGTTCTAAGAGCTTAGTTAGTCACCCTCATTCATTAATAAGCCAGTTATTTTACATAACGAACGGCATTATCCGAAAAGTTTGGCCTATTGACAGCTTATCCGACACCTTGGAGGCCGCACTAAAAGTGGCAGCTTTTGTCAACCGGCTCTTGTCGAATTCATATTCTGACCGTGCTCGCAAATACGCAAATAACTGACCATAGATGACAAATATCATAATGACATAGGACTTTGTCGATCGTCCGTGCAAGACCTCCTTTACACTAAACACTACTTACCTTCGATTCTAAATGTTGGTACTTAGAGAAACTTCCACTCAGAAGTGCGTTGGTAATTAATCTAATGAGTAAATTTGGATGTTTTATGTATCTTATTCTGTATATTTCATCATTAAGAATTGTATCAGGAATGGAATGAGATACGGGGTCGAATTATAGTCAATATAATATTGTTTTGAACACTAACAATGTGGTATGGAGGCCACAAAAGGTTACATTTATGTAAAAACGAAATGTACTGGTATGAAAAGAAATGTAAGGAGGACGTTCTAATTAGACAATCTATAAATATCAATCAGAAAATTAAACTCTAATCAAAAGAGTTCTTTGAAAAAAACAATGTTTTCTTAAAAGTAATTCATAAATAACTATTAAATACTTGTTGGTTTACTTTCTTAATGTAGTGTGTGTTTTTTAATGTTAAAAATGTATATTTTTGTAATGCTTTCTGTAATGAATAAATTGTTTGTGCTCCAAGATATTTATTTGAATTGAACACAATACACGATTATTAATTATTTGAATTGAACACAACTGAGAATGGATTTATTTATGTCTAAGGGCAATAAGTTGTGACGTCACACGTCATTGGATTTTACCTTAGATTATTATTATTGTCGAATTTTATAGTGACAATTTTGATGAATTTAAATAATTTCAACCTGCTATGCAATGGCGTGCAGTGAAAAGGAGCTGTAAACTCGTCTAAACGAGTTTTCGGAATACCCTTTAAAAAATTTCATCTCCGGAAACCTTTTGTCAAAAGTTTTTCTTAATATGTCGCTTCTTCAGGACAGGTTTTTTCACAAAATTTGAACAATCATCAAATTTCAAGGTTGATTTTCTTTCATCATTTCAGTTTTGTGAAACAACTGGCCAATAATGATATAATAACATAACTTGAATAGAGCTTCACAGAACTTGAAAATCATTTTTGATATTTGATGAATTGTACAAATTCCGCGAAACAACCCGTCCTTATTGGTGTGTATAAAACTTCGTTTGTTGTATACCTATAATTAAATTATTTATATACTTCTAGTTGACTGAGCATCGCTGTTTTAGTACTGTTTTAACTCGACCGTTTGGATTTCTTCTGTCTTCTTTCTGTTAAATTTGTTTGTGTATTCCGTTTCCGTTTTCATCTGTTGCATCCACTTTATTATTCAAGCCAACTTTTCATCGACTAGATGGCTAACTTTGACTGCTTCGGTAAAGATAATTTTTTCAAATAATGTGAAAACGTCGTATTTATTTGGACTTTCTTTTTCGCATTTTTTTAAATATTGCCTAAAAAAAGTTATAAAAAAGAATTGTCACTCAACATTCCAGAACGTCCCGGAACATCCCAGATCATAATGAACTAAAAACGGGAGTACAGGCCGTTTCCTGATAAACTTTTAGTAAATTCGCAATAATATAATATAACTCGTCTTCATTTACCTGCGATATTACTTGATAATATTTAATGACGAAATGCGAAAATGTTTTTTATGAACACGTGTTCCGACATCGTGACAATACATTGGTATCTTTAAATAGTATAAAACAAAGTCACTATCTGCATCTGTATGTGTGTGCGCTTAGTTCTTAGTTTGATAGAATTTTCACTATCATTTAGAGTATTTCTTCCGGAAGGTTTATGTATATAATAAATGGATATTGTATTTATTGAAAGCAGAGAAAAGTCGAGCAACGCCGGGTACTTCTCAGAAGTAAGGATCGTGGCTCCGTTATCAGGCACAAGAGTTCCTCTTTTCTGATAAGGTATAAATGACCAACTTTATAATATTTTATAAAATATATATAAAATGTAACTTATTTTCTTTATATTAAAATAAAAAAACAAAACGAAACTATTATAATTCGTGGTTCGGCTGGCGCTTTTTTCTCATGTCTATTTAAGTATCATTGATAAACGGCTAGCGCAATTGAAGCTGTCCGCTCCGGGCGCGACTTCCCAACCAGCCAAGGAGCTAAGGCGCTGATAACACCTAATATAGCTCCTGGCGCTGCGCTGTTTGTCTCAGGACCAGTGATAAAAATACGAAGTGATAAAAACCATCAAATCTTATTTTAGTTTTCGAAGAATAACATGTCGAATTTGTCATTCACCGTATTAGGTGAGTTCTATACATTCGCTCTCCCCACGGGCAAATTCAGGTATGAACGACTAGCTCTACAATACAAGTTGTGGTGACGTCCCCCAGTGTGAGATTCCGGTAAAAATAAGTCGGTGGCCGTTGATTTAAAATACGGACCTCCCGTCGAATTAAGTTACAAATTACCCTTTATCAAATAGCAATGCACGCCATTGCGTTAATCTATTTCGAGCAGAGTATGTATTTAAGTAATAATAATACGGGAGATTCGTATTTGAAACGTTAACAAAAACTTTAATGACATAATCCTCAATAAGATAGTCCACAAAACTCAAAAACAATAAACACAAAAAACAAATCACCCAATACAAAAAAAAAATTAACTCGGCACGAGTTTACCCACTGAACTGATAACGCCAAGAAGTCTGCACCGATGACTGATAGCGCTAATGTTCTCAAGATCATTAGGCTCCTAGGACCCACACAGTTCAGTGAAATAATTGATTGTCTGTTAATAAGGAATCACTACTTTTGAAAATGTTTTAACAATAATTTCAACAGGTGTACCTAAGGACAAATTTGAACACATGGCCACACTAACGTTCCAACAAAAACACTTCTGTCGGCTATGTCTTCAGTAGGCACGCACTTTTCGTCAATAATTTTTATCGTTTGGACTTGGATCTCTAAAACAAAGCGATTCTTCTAGGCAAAACGCGTAAAAAATGGCTTACGCAATATTGGCAAGTTGAGTTTCAAATTTATATACTACCTATTTGAACTAGTGACAATGGAGTTAAACCATTGACATAAATTGCTTATTAAAAAAAATATATGTTTTTACTTTCGTAGTGGATTTTCCATCGGCTATCTCCAACGCTGCAAAGACAGTCAACGCTATAAACAAGGTACTTCTTGATCCTGGTAATAAATTTAACAACGACCAAATAGCAAAAATTACCAAAAATTACGCGAAATTTTAGCCGTAATTGGCAGCATGTCGGCAGCGGTAACCGCCAAAACAACATTAATATTTGGGAGGCAATCCACGAAATTACTAATCGAAAAACACAAATTTGTGCAACGTGCCTGAAAGTAAAAAGTTTAATTTAACTGGGATCGAATGACGGTACGACCGGACATAATCCAATATTTGCGTTGAATAAGAAATTGGAGAGTGCGCGGTCCGACATGAAGATATGCGCGGTGATAGTAATCAATCAGCCTGGTCAAATGACTAGATTTAGGTAGTAAAATAGGATGTTTAATTTCGGATGGAAGTGCAGAATTTGTTAGCCTACCGCCCACCCTGAGAATACCATGGTGGTCAATAAAAGGTTTCAATTTTTGAAGACCAGAAGAACACATTTGATTAGAACTTAATAGAATAAGATCGTTGTGAAAAAAGACTTCCTGTTCGAGTTTAATCATCTTCATGAGTGCATTGTCAAGTTCTTCAATAATAAGTACCGCATGATTCAGGCTCTGTTTCGCCGTTTGGGAAACGTCAGATATACAATTTGTTTTGAACCTAAGGATCCAATCAATGACTTTCTTTAATTTTGATAATGAGGAATACATCGCTATAATATAAGATGATTTTAATTCTACACTAAAAACGGTAGGTTTCGGGGGTTGAATTTCCGGAAATTCACTTACTGGAATAGATGGTGGCCTCGCAGTGGGCCGATCCTCGAATGGATTACGGAGCCATGACGGACCTGAAAGCCAAGATTGATGTTCTATAAAATGAAAGGGAAGGGTACCTCGGGACCCATAGTCAGCACTGTTATCCTGTGAAGTAACGTGGTTCCAAATTGCTCTTGGTGTATTGTCAAGGATCTGAACAACACGGTTCGCGACGAAAGTTTTTAATAAATGTGGTGGCGTCTTGAGCCAGGATAAGACAATCGTCGAGTCAGTAAAGAGAATAACATTTGCGTGGCAAAATGTACTGACGACAATATATATTTGATAAGTTTTGATAGCAGCACAGCTACACATAACTCTAGTCTGGTCCAGTGGAGCTTGGACAAAAGGGCTAAGGATCCGCAAGCTGCAGGGAGACGGACGCGTGAGATCAGCGGTCGGACGGGGCTAGCTGGACGCGCGAAATCTGTTGCTGTCGCTGTACTGTCGCTGTACTGTCGCTGTACTGTCGCTGTACTGTCGCTGTACTGTCGCTGTACTGTCGCTGTACTGTCGCTGTGAGGCTTCGGTGTGGCGTGGTCGTCGGGCGTATCCTGAGATAAGTTCTTTAATAAAATTTGTTTCAGATTTTCTCCTATGGAGGGTTTGTGTAAAAACCTGGGGACGTTCTGCCATAGGACGGGAGATTGGTCTCTGTTCAGAGAGAGATTGGACCAGGCACTCATTTTATATGATTAATATTGTCACCGGAACGCAAAAGAGCGTTTTTGTTAAATAACCTAACAGAAGAAACTTTTTCTTTGTTAACTGATCTATATTTTCCTAAGAAAGTTTCCGAAACTACTTTCGAGGAGCTATGTAAATTCTTAAGGGGACGGTATCAAATCTCGACTTCAGTACAGTTAGGTATTATTGCTACTTGTAAATGAATCGGTCGGCCGCTAGAACAGCTGCGGTTTCAAAACCAACACCGCGTCTTTTGAGTAGATAGGGGGATGATTGACACGGTTTTGATAAAATACGAAATAAAAATACACGTGCTTTATAAAATTTATATTTATTTACTAAATAATGGATACAACTTGACAGAATAAAAATCATACTAACAAAATAATGGATATACAGTCACATCTTTTACGCCCTGGACCTTTTTTGACGTCTCAGTTTTTTACTCAAAGTCACATAGAATCTAATCGTGTTTTGACTTGGAAAAGATTTTTGGTTCATAAATTTGATTTTATGGTTTGTGTAATGACAATAACTGTTTTTTTTTAATATAATATTACCAGAAAGCAATGGGTGTGAAAAAAGGGAAAACGTAAAATTAAGTTACGACAAATATTTTTTGATTATATATTTAGTGCCATAGAAATGGAAAAAAGTTTATTTGTAAATCATGAATGTAATTTGAAAATTTATTTCAATGTTTTTTTCGTACTCGGGAAAGAATATATTTTACAATATTAACTTAGATATACAAAAAAGTAGAATGAAGTACATAAACTAAGAAAAAAACACAGTCTAAGATAGATATAAAGAAGTTGATATAAAATTATCTAAATGTCTTGGTTAAAAATACTTTTTTCATGTTTTTAGCATAATATCCTCGAAAAGTGCCAAAACTTTGGCTTTCTTTGTGGTTAAGGCTATTAAAAAAAGTTTTTTGTACATTGTATAAAATACACTATAATTCTTACTATGCATGTTACCGGTAATATATTATTTTTTATTTATTTTCTCTCTCTCTCATATATATATTTATATATTTTTTTTAAATAATTTATTTATAATACTACTACCCGGAATTAGCCATCAACGAAATTCAGTGCATTTATCAATGGATCTGATAGACATTAGGTAAGTTTTTAGATTTCACGGCCAAAAGCATTTTTGTTGATTGTTTTTGGGGTGTTATGCCGTGTTGCGCTAACTCCTTCTTTAGCCGACGTTTCGGACAGCGTTGCAGTCCATAGTCCAGACATCATCAGGGCAGATCCGGTAGATCACATCTTCGGATCTACCTGATCTGCCCTGATGATGGACACTGCAACGCTGTCCGAAACGTCGGCTAAAGAAGGAGTTAGCGCAACGCGGCATAACACCCTAAAAACAAACAACAAAAACTGATAGACATTGTTCCCAATCTTAGCGACAGTTTGAAAGGAATCGGTAGAATCGTTGAAAGCACCTTCACACTAGTCTCGCAAAGTCCATCTCCAAACTCCGTAATCCAGATTTTGCACCAAATCGGCAGAAAACTCAAGAAATTCAAGCTGGATGCTGAAGTTATGACGTTAGATCCGAGTTCAATGCACATCCAAACTCCTTAATCCCGATTTTGAACCAAATCAGTAGAAAACTCGAAAAATTCAAAATGGATGCCAACATTATGCATTTTGACATTAGATCCGAGTTCAATGCACATCTAAACTCCCTAATCCCGATTTTGAACTAAATCGGTAGAGAACTGAAAAAATCCAAGATGGATGCTGAAATTATGCATTTTGACATTAGATCCGAGTACAGTGCACATCCAAACTCCCTAATCCCGATTTTGAACTAAATCGGTAGAGAACTGGAGAAATTTATGATTGATGCCGAAATAATGCATTTTGAAATTAGATCCGAGTTCAAGCCACCACCTACTCCGTTTTACCGACTTCTATCGAAGTCGGTAAAAATTTGTAGAAAACGTGTCCATCGGAATGATGTATTATGACAAACCTTATTCTTCTTTTCCTCCAGTGGAGCGGTCTCTTTCGGCGCTGTACGCGCGAGTCCCTTTATTATTTCCCATTTATGTGCCCCTTTATTATTTACGTATTGGTACCTGAAAAAGGTAAAAAAAAGTTGAAACCGTAAAACAAGTTTCAAATTATATATTAGAAAATAAATAATATTTAATTTCCACTTATCCCTTGGCTATAGCACCAATCTCCTCTGGATTCCTATTAGAAATTTGAAAGTTGGCCGAGGACTGGAGAATAAACAAAATAAGCGTGCTCTCACTTCCGAATACACCTCGAGACTGACAGTAACTAGCGGTGTTCAGTCAAGCCATGGACAATGATTTCATCCATAGGATTTTGTATGACGGAAAATAATTGAAATATTCGGGAAGTTTAATTGAATCACAACAAAAATCCATATATGTTAAAGTGTTTTTTATTTCGTAATTGTAAAAAGCATTCACTTTGTGGCTCATCATAATTTATAATAAAAACACATAAATTTGTTTTTGACCACGATAGTTTTATTTTCACTCTACCGGTTTCGGAAGATCCCTTCCTTCGTCAGGAGAATATTTAAAACTAATCTACTACACAAAATATTGACACATAAATACAAAAATGTTAAGTGTTTGAGAGAGATGTCGACAAAGTGGAAGGGGTAATTACGGGAATTCCAGGAAGAACAGAGCGGTTAACTGGAAATATGTCAAGAATAGGACTATAAGACAGATTAATTTGGTTATTTATTATACTGGAGTTATTATTGATGGATTTTCTGATTTCAAGTGCTTCTAAATTATCTAATTTTTTGCCTTTATTACTACGGTGAAGAATTTTAACCCCTGTATCTTTATTAAAAGTATGATCGGTGGAAATGAGATGATTGGCAAACTCCGAAAAATTATTGTTATTTAAACATCTTAAATGTTCGGTGATTCTAATATTTATATTTCTAGTTGTCTTACCTATGTAGAACGATTGACAATCATTGCAACATAGTTGGTAAATGCCTGAGTGGCTAAATTTGTGATCTTTATCTTTAGTATTTTTAAGTAATTTTCCCAAGTTGTTATCAGTATAGAACGCGGGTTTAATGTGGGTAGGCAAATTTTTTGTACTGAGTGAAGAAAATTTGGATATGTATAAGATTTTACGCCATTGAAAGGGATTTATGATTTTATTATTAGTTTCAGGTGTACCAAATAAAAATGTATTCGTCGAAATGAGTTTAAGTTTCTTATTCAGGATTTTATCAATTAAATGTGTCGAGTAACCATTATTTAGAGCAATTTGTTTTATTTTTGACAGTTCAATTTCGAAATTAACAGCTGATAGTGGGATTTTTACTAAGCGGTGTACCATTGAATGATAGGCAGAATGTTTGTGTGATATCGGGTGGTTTGACGTGTTATGTATAGTTATATCCGTGAATGTCGGTTTACGATAGATGTTAAATTCAATTGTATTATTTATTGAAGTTAGTGTTAAATCTAGAAAATTAATCGATGCATTACTGCCTACCTCTACAGTGAATTGAATTTTTTTATGAAATGAATTTATAAGAAGAAGGAATTTAGTTAGTTGCCGCTCTGTTCCCGTCCAGATACAAAAAATATCGTCTACATATCGTTAAACGAAAGTTTAACGAAATTAAACTTAAAATCATGTTACTACACACTGAACTAGTACACGATTTACATCCAGTCGAGTGGGTTTTATTCGACGATAAAATAAGGATGTATACCTCGGAAAAGGCGTTCAAAAAACAAGTGAAATTAAATAAAAAACTACAAAATCTTTGTAAACCTAACATCAGTAACCAGTGTCCAGATAAACCAGAACATACATTTTTTGATCGAGTGAAGAATCTCTCTTCCCACGTGTTCCTCCCGGAAGAGATGAATTTACTATCTAAAGGACTAAAATATAATTTAAATTACAATAAAAATAACATACAAAGTGATATTGAAAATGTGGCAGTGGACATTGAAACGGCTCTATCGTACCAACCTAGACCGTTTCTGTACAAAAGTGCTGAGACAATTAAAAGTCTAATAACAAAAGATAAAATTAAAAAGGTCATCCATCCAGAAATTTTATGCACTAATAAAATTCGCAAAACGTTGGCTGAAAAGGATTTAGTGCTTACTAGGGCAGACAAAGGAAACACTGTGATCATAATGAACAAAATGGCCTACCACGAAAAAATGGAAGACTTCGTAAAAAGTGACGACTTCGTTATTATAAAAAAAGATCCGACTAATAAATTTCAAATAGATATAAAAAATTCAATAAATGCATGCAAATCTCAAATCTTTAAAGATGATTATCCTAACCAGAATAAATTCTTGCAGTCTAATCCTAAAATTCCCAAGTTGTACGGGTTTTTAAAAATACATAAAATCAATGAACCTATTCGTCCTGTCGTGTCATGCTGTGCTTCCCCGAATTTCATAATAGCTTCTCATATCACTAATGTCTTCAACAATTTTAATGTGTTTTCACCCAAATATACCATTAAAAACTCATTTGATTTAATAAATTCAGTTAAGGACTTGTTCATTCCCAATAATGCTAAGCTAATTTCGTTTGATGTAATTAACTTATTTCCAAATGTTCCAACTACTGATTGCAAACAAATAATTGTAGATATGTTAAAATCCTCTAATTTAGATAAAGATATGATTGATGACCTGTCTCGTTTATTCAATATGTGCCTTAATCAAAATTATTTCCAGTATAACAACTGCGTCTTCCAACAGAGCCAAGGGCTACCTATGGGAGCTCCTACCAGCCCACTGTTGGCAGATATTTTTATGAATAACTTAGAAAATAAGATTTTTAATTGTAAGTCATCACTCTTAAATCATGTTCTCACTTGGAAACGATATGTAGACGATATTTTTTGTATCTGGACGGGAACAGAGCGGCAACTAACTAAATTCCTTCTTCTTATAAATTCATTTCATAAAAAAATTCAATTCACTGTAGAGGTAGGCAGTAATGCATCGATTAATTTTCTAGATTTAACACTAACTTCAATAAATAATACAATTGAATTTAACATCTATCGTAAACCGACATTCACGGATATAACTATACATAACACGTCAAACCACCCGATATCACACAAACATTCTGCCTATCATTCAATGGTACACCGCTTAGTAAAAATCCCACTATCAGCTGTTAATTTCGAAATTGAACTGTCAAAAATAAAACAAATTGCTCTAAATAATGGTTACTCGACACATTTAATTGATAAAATCCTGAATAAGAAACTTAAACTCATTTCGACGAATACATTTTTATTTGGTACACCTGAAACTAATAATAAAATCATAAATCCCTTTCAATGGCGTAAAATCTTATATATTGTCGCGCGTCGGACCTGGGGTGCCCTGACTTTCCCTCGGCCAGCTCAGAGCGGGGCATGAGACGTCTCTCTCATAGTCAGGGTTCGGGGTCAGCGCGAGGCTCAAGAATCCATATCCCACCGTCTACACAAAACACTCCCATACGACTGCTATTCCCAAATGAAAGAGGTTAGGTTTTTATGAATCAACATTGTATTAGAGCGGCAAAATGGACATTACATGGGTGAATAACAATAGAATACAGGTTGTTACATCCTAACTGGAATTATCATCAAAGGGTTCCCTAATCACTCTCTGGGGAATAATTAACAGCTCTCTCTCTCTAGACCGACAGGCAGCGTGGACGAATTTAGGTTATTAGCGGACACATTCAAGGGGTAATAGGAAACGTAAGAGACTCACAGCGTGGTGTTGTCGGGGTATCCTGTTGATTGTAGGGCTGAGCGCCGTGTTTCAAACAAGCGGTGCCAGCCTGTCGATGTTCAAAGCGCGCCATTCTCGTACATTATGCTTTTCGACCGTGCGGTGCGAAATTGGGAACGCGGGCGCCGGAACGAGCACACGTCCAGCTAGGTCAGAGGTCGGGGCGTAAGAGGGAGCGAGGCGCTGGGTCGCCGGGGGGTGGGGGAACTCTAGCGGATCTTTTGCGCGTTATTAACTACGTTTGGTCCAGCAATCAACCTGATAGTTCCCGCTACTTAGGCTAGCAACTGTAGGATCTTCGCGCCTAAAATCTGTTATATGACAATATATCCAATTTTTCTTCACTTAGTACAAAAAATTTGCCTACCCACATTAAACCCGCGTTCTATACTGATAACAACTTGGGAAAATTACTTAAAAATACTAAAGATAAAGATCACAAATTTAGCCACTCAGGCATTTACCAACTATGTTGCAATGATTGTCAATCGTTCTACATAGGTAAGACAACTAGAAATATAAATATTAGAATCACCGAACATATGTTTAAATAACAATAATTTTTCGGAGTTTGCCAATCATCTCATTTCCACCGATCATACTTTTAATAAAGATACAGGGGTTAAAATTCTTCACCGTAGTAATAAAGGCAAAAAATTAGATAATTTAGAAGCACTTGAAATCAGAAAATCCATCAATAATAACTCCAGTATAATAAATAACCAAATTAATCTGTCTTATAGTCCTATTCTTGACATATTTCCAGTTAACCGCTCTGTTCTTCCTGGAATTCCCGTAATTACCCCTTCCACTTTGTCAACATCTCCCTCAAACACTTAACATTTTTGTATTTATGTGTCAATATTTTGTGTAGTAGATTAGTTTTAAATATTCTCCTGACGAAGGAAGGGATCTTCCGAAACCGGTAGAGTGAAAATAAAACTATCGTGGTCAAAAACAAATTTATGTGTTGTTTTTTATTTATTTAAAATGACCTGTATCATATTTACTTTGAGATGACCGATGGATTTAAAAAAAAAATCTCTCTGATAGGAGCTATTCTGCTTCCAGCGAAGGCATTTTTGAAGTTTTACGTAAAGTTGCAATGTGTATTTCATATAGAATAAAAAAGTTTACGATAAAAAAAGTTAATTCACTGGTAACATAAGACATTTTTCTAACTACCCCTATAGAATTTTTAGATAAATTATTAGTGGTATTCCTTTTACTAGGTAAATACAAAGTGATGTTTAGCGCTATTTATGATACTTCCCCCTTAACCTCACATTGCAAACCTATTCATAATGTGTACGAATCTCGTGAGATATTTTATAGATGCAAGCAGTCTGCTTGCGAAACAGTTAAAGAATTCGCCGCAAAGTTAAAGAAAAATAGTTTACTATGTAATTTTGAACAACGATTAGAATTTTGTCTGAAAGATATTTTTGTTATTGGATTATTTAACGAGAAAATGAAACATAAATTATTTATGGAGGCTTTAAATTAACCTTTTTCAGAGTGTGTAAATTTGGCATCTACTTGGGAGCACGTATTAGCGATAGATAATTCAAACTCTAATTTAAACATTGTGCAAAAATTTAATACGCGTAAAAATAGATGTGAAAATCGATCAAGTGATAGAAACTCGCATACTAAATCTCCTTTTAAAAATAACAGTAATAAAGCATGTTTTATTTGTAATAAAACTAACCACTTTCAGAAAGATTGTTGGTATAAAAAGTAATTCCACCTATCGTAGTAGCCATACATGTGGCAAATGTGATGTTAAAATTTCGTAATGATCGTTTACTAGTTCAGGAGAACAAAGCAACTAAGCAAGATACAAACTGGTTTCGGTAAAAAAGTTTTTTTACTGAAAAAATCTATCAGCTAATCAGTAATGCCAGCTTCATACAGGATGCCTTCCGCTTGTTTAAATAGTTCATTTTCTACAATCCTGGCATCTCTTCGACTCGTTCGTCTGTTTGTGTACCTATATAAAGTCGAGAGTTTTAAGAAGGGGCAGAGCAGCTAGGCTAACAAAACGACCGTCCTGTTTTCCGATATACTCTGTGCACGTTTTAGCACTGTTGCATTATTGAAAACTTAGTTTAATTTAAAATGCTTCTCTCCTCTGATATTATAAAACTAAAATATAGGTATGTACTTATTACCATTTTTTACATGTTTGGAGATCTGGAAAGGAGACAATGAAAGATAATGATTGTGTTGTGTCACAGCGTTTATTTCGAGTCAGTGGTATTGCGCAGTTAGGAGACGACTGGGACCGATGAGGATGTCATCAAGTGTAGACGATAGCGCGGTCGTGTTGCGGGTCAGTGAGTCGACGCCGCGTTGATGGAGACCGGACTCGTGGTTGTGTTCAGCCTCTCGTGGTTCGTGGTTCTGGACTCGTGGTTCTTTTTTTTTTTTTTTTTATAGTGAATACCTCACAAGAGTCCCAACTGCTCCCGTCTGGAGCCAGTGAGACTATGGCATCCCCAATTGGGGGATGTTGTGAGGCTGAAGGTAAGTGGGGAAGGGAAAGAGGAAGGTGGGGAAGTACCTGGCTATTCAGATCTAGTCACTAAACACGGCTAAAGCCATTTGGAGCAACGTTTCAATTCTGAATGGTGGTCTTACACCAGGGCGATACTGGTAGTATCTTCCACTCTGGAACGTGCCGCAAATATACTATATATTATTATTTTAATTAATTAATTGTGAAATAACACAAATTAATCAAATAAAATTTATTTGCGCACGCCGGGTTCGAACCCGCGACCTTCGGAATGGTAGTCCAATGCGTTACCACTGGACTATGCCGGCCGTTAAAGGTTCTGGTGAAGACGTGGAGTCTTCCGGGTACTCAAGTGTGAACGAGGTAGCCGAAGGTGCGATAGATCTGGTCGGCAGATGAGCGAGAGATGCAGGCCGGCGACGATGCCGTGGGGCCGAGGCGCAGACCGGCGAAGTGGTCGCAGGGTCTAGGCGCGTGAGATCAGCGCTGGACAGGAATGATGGCCGGGGCCAGGGCGTTGATGTGATACCAAGGAGTCCATAATTAATTTTAGTCCGTGCAGAGCCGGGAGTAGGTGAGTAGAACCTGTAGCGGTATGGTGAAGAAAGAGCGGGGCGTGACGCGGGCGAAACGGCCATATCGACCGACTCCTCAGTACGCAGCAGGCAGTGGCAGCGCTTGCTAGATGGTCACTCGTAAAACTGCTAATTAATGACTGACTAAGAACATCTCGGCGCGCCTCATTATATAGGCGCCTGGGTGCACTAGAACTTTCAGAACTGTAGGTAGGAACGCCGAACTCTCGCATTGCGTCTAGAGTGTTGCTACAATGCGTTTTGCATTGGAGAGCGTTCTAGAATATTCTCGTAGTGTCGCTACACAAGTAACTATTTTAATAAAATGAATGAAGATGAAAGACGTGTTCTTATTATTTTTAAATGCTTACTATATTTACTTAAAATACAAATAATACTTACATCCAATAACCGAGTTACATAATGTGTTGGTGTATATCAAAATAAAAGTGGCCCCAGTACGCTGCCCTGGGGCACACTATAAGACGTAAAATTTGCTGCTTCTATGTATTTTTTCAGAGTTAATAAGAGTTTGATGAATTCAGTCAGTTAGGTAGTTTTCAAACCATTTACGGACCTGTTTTGTTTGAAATTTTTAACAGTAAAAAAACAATAATAATAATAAGTTATGTAAGATGGGAAATGGTATCAGCCTTTGCTAATCCTCATTGTCTCCCACGTAGAACTGCCACTGATGTAAGGTAAGAAAATGAGAAATACAACATTATGCAAAGTATTTTACTATATTAGATATCAATTTAATTATAATTTTTTTTTCTCACTAACATTATTGTTCAGAGAATTGTCTGAAAGTTTCCCCTCCTTGGTCTTGTTTTTTTTATCTCCCAGCAGCATTTTGTTAAATTGAATGAATGGAACTTCAAACAGAATGGAGAAAGCAAAAGCAAAAATGAAACAAAGTGATACATAACCCAGCCCGTTCACAACCTAGAAACAAATAAATTATAAACTGTTATTGGTGGTATAAAGATCTTAGAAATGTTAACATCATAGCAATCGAGTATGGTAACTGCTTCTAGTCTAGAATTGACCATAGAGATGCGGCAAGCGGTGGGCGGCATTCTCTCTACAGATCGGTGACATGAAAAGAAGAACCAAGTATCCAGTGCAAACAGGAACTAATCTGGTTTACAGATGAGTCCAAGATGGGGGAGGGAACAGCGGCCGGGGTTGGTTCCAAGAGGGAACTTTGTATACCTATAGGAACACATTGCACTGTATTTCAAGCTGAGATGGAGGCCATCTTAGCTTGTGCACAGGAGAACATACGTATCGGGTACATGAATAAGAATATAGGCATATGCTCTGATAGCCAGTTAGCTCTGATGGCACTGGGAAGTAACCGATGCGACTCCAGACTGGTGATGGAATGCAGGATAGTTTACTGAACTCGCTACCATTAATAAAAAAACCTAATCTGGGTACCAGGACATAAAGGTATTGAGAGCAACGAGCGGACTGACGAACTAGTAAGGAAAGCACCACTTGCGTGATCCAAGCCGGCCGTAAGAGTAGCAGCTTACCACACTAAAGTACATATTGAAAGGTGGGTCGAATCCCGGCACTGGTATGAATGGGAAAGGGCACCCGGAATGCGGCAATCCAAAGTACTTATAAACGTACCAGAACCAAGGCGAACCAGACAACTGCTCAATGGACAGAAATCATTGTGATGATTTATCCGGTCACCCATAGCTATATATCCAATGACAACCCTGGTGAACTTTATTAAAGGGACCGGATTACTGTTACAATTACTATTACTGTAAAGATATGAGGTAAAATGAGAACTACATGTAAACCGTCTCCGCTCAAAAAAAAAGTATCCAGTCTGTTCAGATCTTAGTGTGCTGAAGCTCGTTTTTTCCGATAAGATCAAACTATATTTTTTACAATATTAATTGCTTAAAACTGACTAAAAATAACACAAATCATAGTAAATATATTTAATTTTACCAATATATTAGTGAACTAGAATGGAAATTAATCTTAAAAACATGATTTTAACAACAACTGTTATTTTAACAATAACGATTACCGGCTGTGAAGTGATTTGATTATTGATGATGAACAAAGGAGAACGTTCCTGGGTCCAATCTGCCGAAAGAGATTTTTGATTTACTCTTCTTGAAAAGGTTAAAGATGAGGAGGTTTGGATCTGAATGCTAGATTATCGACTTCTCCATAACACACTGGTAGCAGTTCCAGAGGAAAGACATCCAGTAGGCCTCCCCAGGCAAAGTTGGAAAGCAATGGACGAGGGCGGCTAAAGTAGCCCGGCACAGGAACCCAAATAGGACAAGATGTAATAATCATTCGTTTGATTATAAACACATTGAAGCTCACCATAGTACTACATCCACTCTCCCAAGCTCTGTCGGTGTAGCTGACGATGACTTTTATGACCATGGGGTTGATGAGGTACACACAGTAGGAGGCTTTCCCAAGAGGAATCCAGAAGCTGTGAGACAGGAAACTGTTTACGAAACCTGAAAACACATACAGTTATTAGAAAGGATAAACAAACAACCATTAAGCCTTTTCCTACACAGGTGGGCAGGGGATAGATATCACAAGTTTGTCTTGGCAGATATTACTTGCTTCATTCACACGAATACATTGTCAGCGCCCTTGAGGTGATTTATCACAAAAACGGCGCTCTACAAATTATTCAATTATTATTATTATTATTATAATACATATTGCAAAAACAATCAACTATATCTAAACATAGATAAATGTAATGTTATTACTTTTACACGAAAAAAACATTCAATTTATTATACTTACAAACTAAACCATGTACCTCTACAACGAGTAGAAACAATAAGAGATCTTGGAGTAATACTAGATTCTAGAATGTTATTTAGGGATCATATTGAAAATATTCTAAAAAAAGGTTATAAGCAATTGGGTTTCATTATTCGAATTACAAAGCCTTTTACGGTAGCACACACCCTAATTCTGTTATATATGTCATATGTACGGTCACAACTAGAATTCGCCTCAGTAATTTGGAATCCTCAATATCAAACATATATTGATCGCATTGAAAATATTCAGAACAAATTTATGAAACACCTATCGTATCGTTTTAGTGACCATTTGTCCCTGTCACTTTATATAAACGTAGAAAAATCTCTGATGCATTATTCTTGCACAAAATCGTGAACTGCCTAGTTGATTCATCATATCTGTTAGAAAGGATTGCATTTCGCTGCCCCAAGCAAAACACCAGATCGTACGATTTATTTAGAATACCACATTGTAAATCCAAATACGCGCAAAACTCTGTAATAGTACATATCTGTGAAACTCACAATGCCTTACGAGATGTAGACATTTTCAACCATAACTTAATATCATATAAAATTCAGCTTAATAAATTAATAATTTAAAATACTTTTATTTTATTCGATTTTTTTCTTGTGAAAAGTACATTATTATCACCCGTAGTGAATAGAATAGCTATGCGAAAAGTTGTATTTTTCTTTTTGTTTTTAATTTTATGTATTTCTTTATTATGTTTATTTTTTGCCATTTAATATGTTGTGTAGGTAAAAAATACTAAATCTACATTTAATTTAATGGAACTTAATTAGTCTAGAACATATGAATGTTTATTGTTATAATTTTTTACTGTACGACTGTTTGCTTCCTAAATAAAAAGAAATAAAAAAATAAAAAATAATATTATTCTGTTTTTCTCACTTACGACATTGCTCAACTCAAATATTTAATTCACACAAATATTCTCCTTACACTCCTTTCTACGGTCATTCGTTTCACATGTCACTTTGTCTATAAGTATTAGTGAGGCTCACTCAGGTGGTTCAAGTTCATGTCTAAACCCAAGTCCAATAGAAATTCCCTCCTATCATGGAGCTAGAACCATAAACGCCTGGAGATTCAACAAAGGAAATTTCCACTTATTATATGAATTGCTTTCTAAATGCTCATGGCAACCGGTCTGCCAAAGTTCAACAGACATAAATGCATTATGTACAAATTTTTACAATTCAATTTACAATATATTCGACAAGTCGTCGCCCCAGTGCTTAATTGTCCAAACGACCATTTTAGCGAAAATGAGTTTTTAACGCAATATTGTTAAGAATCAAATTACGCGTCGTTCGATGAAGAAAAAATAGTTTTATCAGCCTCCTACAATTAATTATAAGCATTTTAAAATGTCAATGTCCACAACAATATTCTAAAAGTGAGTCCTTGTTTGGCCAATCTCCTTACTAGGCCAACCTCCTAGAGTCGAGAATTAAAATTGCGTGCTAGTTTGTTCAAACTCCACCAACCGACCAATTACAGCACGATGCGAGGATCACGTGATGCCGCCATCTTAAGTTTTTACATTCCAACGGTGTTTGTTTTCTGGTGTTACGCGGAAGTAAAAAAGCATTTAAATATATACCAAGGAGTTTTTGATAGACAAAACAACAGGAAAATGTCAATAACTAATTACAAAAGTGCATACATACGCAGCAGTGCGGAAATAGAGCGGTAAGTGTTAGTTTTAAATATCTCTATCAATACCAAATTTGTTTTGTTTTTTACATTGCAATGAACTTTGTCATACAGCGTGTTCACTTTTCTGTTTTCGCTCAGACTCTACTTTTTGCAAGTTTTTGCTGTCAAAATTGGTTTTTTGACTGACGATTCATATTAAACTAGTTAGATTAGTATTTCAATTCGAAATTTTCAGTATATCCGTATTTGTATGTAGCCGTTTGAGATTTACAAATTGATCTATAGTGATTATGCAGTTTGTTGAAATAAATTATAGTTATATAATAAATTATAATTCTGATTTTTTCCTCATTTGTGTGTTTTGGGGTTTTGATTACGATTCTGAGCATTACCAACAAAAACGGTAGGATTTTAATTTTTAGCCAAAAAAACATGTATAGGTATATTATTCACTGAAATAATTTGCATAAATTTCATATAATTTAAGTGATTTAGTTTTTTGGCCACGCGTACTGTTTAGGCGCAATTCTATGGGAGGACTCTCCCCAATAAAGACTCCATTGAAATGCTTGGAGTTAGTATATCAGACCGGCTCAAGTATCGGGGATCCATAGAAGCCCGAGTAAATCAGGCTTCCAAGAAGCTGGACGTCTTGTACACGGCTAGGATATCCTTCAACAGTGACCAGCTGCTGACCCTGTACAAGTCTCAAGTCCGCCCAACAGTTGAATTTGGGAGCCACCTCTGGGCTGGTGCCCCAAAATACTTAATTAACCTACTTGAATCTGTGCAAAGGAGGGCGATCCGTCTGATTGACAATCCGTTGTTAACAGACCGATTGCCTTCTCTAATGCATAGACGCAATGTAGGCATGCTGTGTCTGTTCTACAGGTATTTCAATGGAGCCTGCTCCAAGGAGCTAGCAGCATTGATCCCTGATGCACCGGTGCACGTGCGCGAAACTCGACGGACACGAGCGGAACACCCGTTTACGATTGACGTTAGCTTCATGAGAACGGGTCGTTTTTTGTAAGTCGGTTCGTATGTGGAACGAGCTACCGGCATCTCTCTCCTATAATCCGAGCCTCTTCAAGGCCAGCATTAATAAATCCCTTCATACAGCCCCTACCTTAACCCGCCTCACAACGCCGCCCAACCGGGTGGTTACATAGTTCCCCTGTCTGTATACTGGCAGGGACGCTCTTGTGAGGTGTCACATAAAAAAAAAATCTGATCGTAAGAGATTCAGCCTACTGCGGTCATCTTCAGACTGGTACAGATATTCCTTAAGCTGTGCTTTATATACATTAAATTTAGGGAGGGGGATTAAAAGGGGTGGAATGCAATGATTTTATTCAAATTATATGGATATCCCATTTTCGTTGCTATGTCGTAACAACGAAGATGGAAGTCTAAAGTTGGTTGATAGGCTAAACCCGGTCACGGTCAGAAATAAAAAAAAGTTGGACATTGTTTAATATATTATTATCATTGAAGTAAATTATTATAATGGAACTGTCGAGTACCTGGCACGCGTTTCAATGCCACTCAAAGAAAGATTTGTCCCGCATCCCACGAACCCTCCCCCCTCACGGATTATCCTCACCCTTCCCTCTTTCAGTCCCTACTGCTAAGCTACAAGAAATAATGCACACATTTTTATAACAACTCGATCGCCACCTATTATACAATCTGAATGCAAATTTCATAACGCCAGAGTTCACCTTTATGTATGGAAACCTTCGCCGGCGTGCGCAAAGCAACTCACCAAAGTTTCATCGCAATCGGATGAATGATATAGGAAATAATAAGAGAATCTTTATACAAATTTCACAACGCCATAGTTCAATATAATATAGGGAAACCTTCGCGGGCATGCGCACAACTCAAAGTTACAAAGTTTTATCGCAGTCAGTAGAGTGGTATGGGAAATAAGATGTGAATTTGTATATAAATTTCATAACGCCAGAGCTCACTTTTATGTTTAGAAAAGGTATAGGAAATAAGAAGGAACAAACAAAGAAAAAATCACTATTATAAATATATATATATATAGATTCCACCACGAATTGTCAGTATCCATAATAGAAATATTGAAAATAAACTCATCCTGTATATAACTAAAGGTGGTCGTTTGAACAAACAAGCACGGAAAGTTCTACGCAAAAGTTGCCCTATCTCCAATTCCAGTTTGTTCAATCTCCATTTACAAAATTCTGGTGGTGCGTTTTTGTTCAATCTCCATTTTAAAATGTAAAAAAAAGTATCAAAAACTATCCTTAGTCAATTTACAAAGAATTATTTAAGCTGATCAGACCTTTAGCTTGACGGAAATATCTTCATCTTAAACACCTGTCATAATGTTTCATTGAAATAATCAAAGAAAACCTCCTCCTGTAAAATTTGCAAATGGTCGTTTGGACAATTAAGCACTGAGGTGACGAAGTGTATACCCATTTCCACACCTCGCACTACGGCTCACAGAGTATATCCTAAATGGTACACCAATAGTATTATTTCAAATCTTAAAATTAAACATATTTTTCATAAGCAATGGAAAAAAACTCGTCACAACTTGGACTATGCTAGTTTTTCAGCCTATCGCTCCATCGTAAAACGTGAAATCAGTAAAGCTTTTAAAAATCATTTAAATTCAATGGAAGAAAAATTGTCTATCGATCCCAAACAGTTTTGGAATTACATTAAGGATCTAAAAAAATCCAACAACTCATTTAAGTCTATGATTCTTGACGGAGAAGAATTGACTACTGATGATAAAATCGCTAATAGTTTTGCGACCTTTTTTTCATCTGTTTATAAAAATGTCCAACCAACTCTCAATATTGACTCTACCCTTCACACTGTACAGATTGGGCCCTCATTCGACCTGGTCAGTATTTCAGAAAAAGATGTTAAGGAGGCACTCTCAAATTTAAAGAACCCTCACTCCATCGGTCCTGACAATATTCCAACATTTATACTAAAGGGTTGTTCCGACCTTTTAATACCACCATTATGTCATCTCTTCAATGTATGCCTAAAAAACGGGATTCTTCCAGACATCTGGAGATTAACTAAAATAACCCCTATCTACAAGAAGGGTGACAAACGCGATATCCGGAATTATCGACCAGTTGCCGTTCTATGTTCCATCATGAAAATATTCGAGAAAATTCTACATAAATATATACTTAATCACGTTAATCCAATTCTTGATGACCGTCAATATGGTTTTAGACCCCAGATGTCAGTAACATCAAACCTCTTATGCATCTCAGATTTCTTATCACAAACTCTCGACAATCGGGGACAGGTGGATGTTGCTTATTTCGACCTGGAAAAAGCATTCGACAAGGTTGACATCGACATTCTTCTAAATAAGCTAGCTTCATTTGGTTTTTCCAAAAGACTTCTCTGTTTTTTTGCTTCATATTTTCGAAATCGTAGACAGTTTGTTTATTATAAGGGTTCCAGTTCATCGGAATTCATAGTTTTTTCTGGAGTTCCTCAGGGGTCTATCCTTGGACCAATTCTGTTTCTGATTTTTATCAACGATATTGGTTCAGTCATCACACATTCGCTGTATTTACTATTTGCAGATGACTTGAAACTATATCGCTCAATAAAAAAACATCTTGACTGTATTCTCCTTCAACGTGACATTGACTGCGTCTCAAACTGGGCCAAAATAAATGGCTTGAACTTCAGTACACCCAAGTGCAATATCGTCTCGTATACAAGATCAAAGAAACCGCATGTATTTGAATATACAATCAACGAAATTATTCTCCAACACCTAAACCAAATCAAAGATCTAGGAGTTATTTACGACAGCAAACTAACTTTTCACCAACACATCGATGATTTAATAAGCAGAGGATACAGGCTTCTCGGCTTCGTAATTAGAAACTCATATCCGTTTCGTAACACAAAAACACTGACGTTATTATATAACACACTAGTCCTAAGTGTACTTGAATCAAACTCGATCATCTGGGCTCCACATGAATTAACATACACTTTACGCATTGAAAGAGTCCATAAAAATTTTTTAAGGTTTTTATTCTCGCGGCTCTATGGACGTTACCCTTGGCTTTACCCATCGATTTATATATTAGGCATGACCAATTACCACTCCCTAGAGACACGTAGAGGTATTGCTTTGCTTAAATATTTTTTCCAACTAATAAACGGTCACTTTTCTAATAATGAGATACTGGCCCAATTAAATTTTTTTGTACCAGAGTCTCACTCTCGAGGACGTCATCACAATCTTCTATATAGTAAAGCAAGCCGCACTAATTTACTAATGAACTCACCTGTGGGGAGAGCTACGTGCTTTTTGAATGCGGTAGATAAAAAATTAGATTTATTTTTTGTGTCCTATAGCGCATTTGCAAGATTTTTGGCATTGCATATACACTGCATAAATGGTACAATTATAACGTCTTAGGCTTTATTACCTGTAATTGTTATAAATAAATGTACAAATTATATATATATATATATATATATATATATATATATATGTCCAAACCACCTAAGCGTGCATTTCTTAATTTTCTTCATTACGCTTACATCAGCTTTGATTTTTTTGCAAATATCCACATTTTTAACATGGTTTCACCACACAAGAATCTCATTTCTACAGCAACAGTCTACTTTCATCCTAGTTCCATGCCTCACTGCCATAATCGGACATCTTCTTTTGGCAATTTTTTTATCGAAGCCAACTTTGTTTAGTCTTCTATTAATGGAGTTTCCTGCATTTAACCTTATTTTGATACCCTTCCATATGATTGGTGAAACTCACCACCGTTCCCGGAGAGGCAGGCCAGCATGAGCCACACAATGCTGATGGCCCAGGCAGTCCTATTGAGGCCAATGTACAGTGCACTAGATAGTAGGCTCATGTCCTTGTCTGCAAAGCCAAACACCATGCTCGTCCCCAGGCCCACTCCACCCACCCAGCATAGAGTCACTCCTATCTGTAATGTTTTCAACAAAATATTATTTATATATTTTTTTGGACTAACTTGTGAATAAAACCTCAAATTGTAATATTTAATTATTGAAGATAATACTAGCAACTCTCAAACGAAAATAAGAAACGGAAAAATCGAAAAAGATTCGATCGCATCAAGGAATTGATCCCAGGGCCGTCAGCCTTGCCGGGCGCGTATTTCAATAGGAGGCGTTTGTTACGATAATTCTCCTTCTAAACTCGTATTTAATTGAAGGCGCGCATTCTCCAATCGTGCACGGGTTTACAACGCAGTCAAAAATTGCGCATGGTATTTGCAATTATAAAACCTTGCACGATTGACGGACGCGCTCCTCGAGATATTGATAGGTATCCGAGCAATTGAAGCGAGCAATTGGCAATTGATTGAGCATTGAGAGATAGAAGCCGACTTTGTTTTTGAGGTTTGAAATATAGCCGCAAAAAGTGTTACTGTCTGGTTTGTGTTTACACAGCCAGGAATAGGGAATTGTCATTTGGCGTGAGCGATGCGACTTTTTTATTCCAAAGTTCGCACTTAAGATCTGCAATTTTGCTCTTGATTTCTCTCTGCAGGCAGTTGTAGGCTGTCTTGAAATAACCGTCGCGTGTGCGGTGGTACATGCGTCGCAGACGATTTTTGTCCTTGATGAGCGATAAAACGTACTCGAGAAGCTTTATTGTATATGAGTGTACTTCTTTGAAAGGTATGTGTGTGTCTCAAAAGTATTTGTTGAAAGCTTGTTTCTTGAGGCGAGCGCAGAGTTCCCGAAGTGAGATTTATTCGTTCGTTGACCTTTTTCAATCCTTCTCAGTTGGCATTCTTATAATTGCGCTGTTTTCTGGGGTACCTTGAAGTCGAGCCTCCTATAGTGAAACTTACGGGCAGGTGGTCCGATGAAAGCTCTTCTAGCGTGTGCAGTGGTGAGATTGTCTTGACATTTTTCTCGAGAAATGAAAAATGGCAAGCGCGCTGAGACACAAACGGCCTCAGACACAGATGGCCTTTGCGATCCGGTAACGGATCAAATCTTACCCAAATCTCTACGAGATCTGAGCGAATCAGAGCATACGAACGCTGTCGATATACACTTTGCTACGCTAAGCGAGATTGCAGTCACAACCGAGCGATTGAAAACGTATAAAGCGCCGGGAAACGATCAAATAAACAACATTTTACTAATACATCTTCCTCAAAAAGTCAACATTTACACTACAAAACTGATCAATGCCTGTCTCATAACCGGGCACTTCCCCCAGATGTGGAAATCGACGACCGTGCTGCCCTTCATCAGTCCCGATCAGTCTACTATCTACGTTGAGCAAGGTATTTGAACAGATTATACTCAACAGGCTTGTTCCACACCATAACGACAACAAAACTTTGCCAGACAAGCAGTTCGGCTTCAGAAAGAGGCACTCCACAACTCAGCAACTCACCAAAGTAGCGGAATTCATCTCAAGAAAGTTCAACGAATACCGCTTCACCGCCGCTGCCCTCCTAAATCTAGAGAAGGCATTCGACACCGTTTCGATAGACGGGCTCGTGCACAAGTTGTACCGCACCGACACGCCAATATACCTAACGAGACTGGTACAGGATTACCTAAAGAATTGATCCTTCAGAGTTTTCATCAGAAACGTGCTATCATCAACGCGTGATGATAAGATTCCAAAAGGCGTGCCACATGAAGCTGATTTTCAACAGACAACGCCCGCTACTTCCTAAAACCAAACTCCTCATCTACCACTGACTTATTCGTCCGGTACTGTCTTATGCGATTCCCATATGGAGCAATATGTCACACACGGACTACACGAAACTACAGACGCTTCAAAATCTCTGAATTAAAATCACTTACAACACGAGACTCAGAACAAACTTGAAGAGACTACACGACCGAGAACAAATACCGACTTTACACACAGACTGACTGAACGTTTTTACAAATCACTCAGACATAGTAAAAATAAACTCATACGAGACATCGGACAATACAATTCCCCGAGCGACTTTACCTTTAGGTACACACAGACTCTTGATGGACCACGACCATACCTGGTCTGATTCAGATTCAGACGCGGTCGAATAAGTAACGAGCAGTAGGTATTTCCTAATATCCCGACTTCCCTCCCGAATATATATTTTTTATATTTATGTCCAAGCAAACACCTGGTCAGAACTAAATAACATGGCAAATACAGATATCAATGAACTAAAATTATGGTTTGATGAAAACCCGTTGACTTTAAATTCTAAAAAAACTTATTATTTACCATTTTTCATTAAAAAACAAGAAACACCTAAAGAAATAAACATAATTATCCACTCTGTGAAAAATACAGAAAACCACAAATGCAATATGTTATGCACAAACATAGAAAGCAAGACCGATATTAAGTACCTAGGCATAACAATAGACCAGCGTTTAAAATGGTCCCCACATATAAATATTCTGAACAACAGAATAAGGAAACTAACATATATATTTAGATGTTTAAGAGATATTTTAAACGAAAAATTACTTAGAACCACATACTTCGCTTTCTGTCAATCAATTATACAATACGGCATTATAGGCTGGGGCGGTACATATAAAAATCAAACTCAAACAATTTACATATCACAAAAACTAATAATAAAAACCATATTAAAAAAACCCTATTCATATTCGTCCGAACTTTTATTCAAACAATTTAAGGTCAGAAAATTAAGTGCATTATACTTCTACCATGCAACATTACAAATTTATAAAAACTATATTCAAAATAAAATTGCACCCTTTAAAAATAACAGAAATCTTAAACAAACGTCAATACTTCCTACTCCTAAATGTAAAAAAACAATAGGACAGTTCAACCATGAATATCTCGGAGTTAAATTTTTTAACTCATTACCAGAAAAAATTAGAAACATGAATGCAAATATAAACGAATTCAAAAGCTACCTTAAAAAGTATTCCGAACAGTTGAACTGAATCGTACCAAATATAAACCAATATAACAACACCCCTATACACACAAGCCCTGCTTATTTATGGGGGTACATCAAATACTTATATTATGTAATTAATAACCGTACTATATTGTGTAATTATATTATGCATTTGTTATATTATGTAATTCGTGTATCTTTTTTTTACTAATAAAAAAAAAAAATAAAAATAAAAAAAATAATAATATTTCATAATTTGTTTGTATTTTTATTCTCTATCTTCCCATAAGTACATAATAACAAAAAAAGACACTCACACACCCACACACCTCTAAATGCAGGACATATAGATGTTACTGAAGGCCGCCTCTGTTTCAAGATGACAGACGGCCGACAGGCTAATGCGGAGGAATTCCCCATAATAATGCGCAGCTGAATTTCCCCTCCGATCCCAACATAATACAAACAGACATGTATGTAGTATATAGCCGCTGTCGGCTGCTGGTCATGCTGAAGCTGAAGAATATGATGCTCCAAAACATGCCATTTTAGTAGGGTTTTTAGGTAACAAATTTTTCCCTACCGAGAAAATTTATATACCTAAAGAACATATTTGTATAAAGAACATAAACTTTGAATTCAGTCAATTTAAATGATTCACCACTTCATGGAATATAAGAAAATTGTGCACCTCGAATTAAACACGATTTAAAGAGAATTAGCGTAAAAACCCATGCGTGTTTCAAAGCAGTACTTGCCTCCTATTGTGAACACCGAAAAGGAAATACGCTGCCGGGGCTTTGTCAATCCATAGATGTCATTTTCGTTTGAGAGTCGCTAATATTGTCTTCAAAAGTAGTTTGTATAATTAACATTACTTTTTTTATATATATTCAATAATATTGTTATTGGGTTTATAAAAACAGTTTATTTTTAAACAAGTTCTGCTGTGTAATTATTATTACGCGTGACAGCTGTTTCGCCTTCTGAAGGCATTATCAAACTGTCCTTCAGAGGACGAAACAGCTGTCACGCGTAATAATAATTACACAGCAGAACTTGTTTAAAAATAAACTGTTTTTATAAACCCAATAACAATATTATTGAATATATAAAAATAAAAATTTAAATGGAGTTCTACAAATTAAACTTAATAACAATAAATTAACATTACTATTGGTGCTATTCTAGTGATAAACTTTTACGTTTATCTACTCATGCCTAAAACTAGGTGTCCCTGCACTCCTTTGTCTCCCAAGCTGATGCTGATGCTGCGCCAAAATGATGTCTGGCAGATAGGGCACACCAACGAACTATATTAGAAATTCAAGGGAGACCAGCAGGAGTGGAGGGGTTTCCTAGAGGCGACCAAGTCTCCAAGAGTTGCACCACCAATGATGCAACATCAACAAATGTGTTAAGACCAAACGTGTTCGGGCATATATACCGATAGATATTTTTAATTATTATATCCTAACTACCCGTCCTTATAACCCTGTCACCAGGAAAGGAAAGGTTCGTCATTTCATGGCCAGTACAATTTCTACACCGCCGCTGTAAGGTTGCATTTAAAGTGTCAAGTGCAATTTCGCCGTGTTTTGCTTTACGTGCTGGCTGAGAGGAACATTGGAGACACCATAACCAAGGTGGGACTTTTATTATTCTGGTGGCATCCTCTTATAGATCCCGTTCGTTCTACTTTCGCTATATGATGTTCAAGGAAGAAATTCGCGGCCGGAAATATATCCGGTTATTACCTAGAGCTATCGAACCAAAACGTAAAATAAGAACTTACCTTATTGATAGGCAGTTTACCATTGAAATATTGAAGGAAGCAACCCCCGGCAATCCCAATAATGTAAGGACCAATTCTTGTCCAGGTCGGGGAATATACCAAATCAAAGTTTGTCCACAGATTATCAACGCTGCAATGGAAAACACAAAAAATTGTAAATTAATCATAAAAAAATATTTTTAAAATTGTTAATGGTATTAAAGAGAGACTTGATTTATTAAGCCTAATCATCTTCAACATACCAACCATAACTACTAAAATTTCTAACAATATCAGGACTGAGTCATTTAGATACACACTTGTACCTAGATTACATGCAGTTGGTAATAATTTCGCAGAAATTGTAGATGTGTTCAACTGCACGAAATATAGTTACAAGAAAGCTATAGTAACATACCACAATAATAATAATATATAAGCTTCGCCTTTGTGGGATTATTTTGTTACTCTTTCATTCTATTTTACTATGTATTTACCTGAATTCTATATTTATCAAAAATTTTGTTAACAAATAAAAAAAAAAAAGCTAATCTTTCAGTATATCAATTTTAAAATGAATATTTTCAACGAATTTATAAATTATATGTTATAACTTACGTACCGAAACCAGACTTCTCAAACGATCAAATAGAATAGTTTTAACTGATTTATCATTTTTCACACACATATTATATATGTACAAACATACTTGATTTATATATTGTTACTTTTTGTAGTTGTTTTAAAAATGAAAAATCTTCTGTTGGCACTGTATTATGCAGTAAATTATGTAAAATATTAATCACGTTAAAGCCCATCCGGGTGTTCAAATTAAAAAATAAATATAGGATAAAAACCTATTCATATGTACTTACAAAGGAATAATTCCAGCTGCATAAACAGTGTATCCAGTGTAAACGTTGGCAACTACGAGAATCGACGCGAAAGTAAACATTGCCAGTTTCAAATATCTGAAAGGAAAAGTGCACATTTTTAGTCTCAACTCAACCGTTTGCAACCGTGAAATTGTTTGTTTGTTCTGTTTCCGTTTTCGAAAATCTGCTGTATCCATTTTATTATTTCTATTTCTCCTCTGTATATTCTGATGCCTCGTGCACCATCCCTCCACTCAACTATGACAAATCTCACTTGTAGAGGTTTACCAATCCTTAAATAATCTTTCTAGCAAAAAAAGTACCGAACCTGATGGCATTCCAGAAATGTTGGTAAAAGAATGTAAATATTTATTATCTAACCCAATTTGTATAGTGTACAACTTATCACTTTCATCTGGAACATTTGACGATTCATGGAAAATTTCATATATTCGACCCTTTTATTAGTCCGGGAACAAGTCAAATATTGGAAACTACAGACCAATATCAATTATATCTAATATTCCAAAAATATTTGAGTAGATAATTATGGAACTACATTTATGGAAATATATGAGTAAGCGATTAATTGCCAACTTATCAAAAAGATTCGAAAACTGACTTATTTCTTTGAACACCTAATAAGAACAATTAAAACTCACTTGGTGGCTATTGTTAGCAGCACTGCACCCACTAAGAAGGTTTGCATATCGCTGCCAAGGTACCAACTCCAGGACATGCACATCTCCGCCTTGGGGAAGAGGTTGTTGACGAAGAGCAGGTTCTTCCACCAGCTACTCTGGCACGTTATGTCGTTCCTCTCTTCCGACCACAAAACTGTTTGCCGATGCCTCATGGCTGATGACGTGTAAGCAAAACCGAGGGCAAACAGATATGCCGGAAGTAATCTGAAACAATCGGTGATTCAATCCAATATTGCATTTGTAATTTGTATACCTTTCTTGAAAGAATTGGGTATGTTCACGGACAGTATAACCTATTCGTTTTATGGAATAACTTTATGAGTAACCTCAAATTGTAATATTTAATTATTGAAGACAATATTAGCGATTCTTAAACCAACATTTGAAACAGAAAAAGATACGGTGGCATCTAGGACTTGAAGTCAGGACCCTCGCTTTACCGGGGCGTGGCTCTACCACCTGAGCTAATGGGACCCTATCAACTTTGGTCATATTTAACTGTATCATACTTCGAATAAGAAACTACCTGTATCATCTTCATTTTCTCACGGCACATTTTTATTTATTTATTATTAATCGATAATAATTGAATGCTATTTTTATGTATGATCACAACATTCAACCCGTAATAAATTCAATCTAGAAAGTGTCTTGGATAAATTTATTTGATTTTAATTTTAATGTGCGACATCTATTGACTCGACCGTATTTTTTTGTTTTAAATTTTCGTTTGAGAATCGCTCATATAATATCGATTTCAATTATTAAATATTTATTCGTATTCATATTGCACATGTACGCACCCAAACAAATAATTCATTTTAATATTTTAAAGCATTACTTGTAAAAGTGTTTTTTTGATTTGAAACAACTTTGCAAGACGAACGACAAATCATTTGGCCAGCCTCGTGACTCGCCGGCTCTTTTCCCTGGCCGCCTAAACTCTGTGCGGTATATTGCTTCTATTCTCACTATAATTGGCGATGTATCTATTCTAAATGATGAGTAATGTTTAATTTGTAAAATATTTCTTGTAAATTTAACAATAGTAAAATAATTTAAAAATATATATATTAAGACTTGTTTACTTTCATTTTCAGTTTCTTAAATAAAAATCAATTTCGATGTACATCTGCCAGGGGTCCCGTGACGGCTGCTTTTTCCTAAAATAATTAAATTAGCGCCATCTACGAAAGATCGAGCCATGTCTTCCTCGGGTGTCCCCGACATCTCTTTACACACCTTTTTTCACTTGCTCTATAAACCCCTAGACTAGAGTCCCAACTGCTCCCAACCATCTGGAGCCAGTGAGAATATGGCATCCCCAATTGGGGTATGTTGTGGGTTTGAAGGTAGTGGGGAGGGGAAAGAGATGAGGAAGGGTAAGGGTAAGGGTAGGATCTGGTCACTAAACATTACAAAAGCCATTTGAAGCAAGTTTCAATTCTGAATGGTGGTCTTGTGTATAATGTAGCAATATTAATTACTGGGTGACGTGTACCCGGCGTTGCTCGACTTTTCTCTACTTTTCTCTATACAAACCTTCCGGAAGAAATTCTCTGAATGAGAGGGAAAACCCTGTCAAACTCCGTCGCTTAGTTAAGAAGAACTAAGCGCACAAACAAACGGATGGTGACTTTGTTTATTAGGGAAGTAATAACATTATTTCAAATTACATTATTATTATTACAATTATTATTTTAGTGTTATGGTGATTTGTTTTTGGGTATTATGCCGTGTTGCGCTACCTCCTGGTAATTACACATCTGCCCTGATGATGGACACTGCAATGCTGTCCAAAACGTTGGCGAAAGAAGGAGGTAGCGCAACACGACATAATACCCCAAAAACAAATCACTTTAATACTTTTGAATATCAATTGATTTCAATTATTATTTAAATTTTTTTTTTTTTTATCACACGTGTCAAAATAAACATGGATTCGTAAAACCTAATGATTACTGTATTCATTTTAGGGTCGTAGTAGAAAAGTGTGAGTAGGATGTGTTATAGGCAATACAAGAATGCTTCTCTCAGGTAGGTATATTTAATTTTAGGGTATGAGCGCTTAAAGAGGTAAGTAATGTGTACTGTGTAATGTGTATACTCTCAGCATCGCCCTCATTCAGAATTAACCTCACCTTCCTCTTCCCCATCTTCAGCCTCACAACATACCCCAATTCGGCATTCCCCAACGGCGTTCACACGTTGGCAAGTTGAATACATATATCATTAAATGTTACAATACATGTGAATTCCTCATGTGAAGGAAAAACACTACGTAATATGTTTTATATAAAAAAGGACTGCTGACCTTGTTACTCTGTGTAAAGTTGTTAGACAAACTGTGATCATCTTTTTGCTTAATGACTCCGTGACTCCTGCTTTTGCCTTTTTTATCTCTGATCCCAAGAAACAATATCCCAAAAGGAAGCCACTGAAAACATCAGAACATGAATTTTAACATTTTGGATGGATAGAAGGCAGAATTTTCATTAGTTTATTATTTTTGTATATGATCAGATTTATTTGCACATCACAACCGTTGTACTTGTTATGGTAACCGGATAAAACAGAACAATGACAAAACAGAACATGATAAAAAATGTTAGGTTATGTTAGATTTGTTGTTTGTCTGATCTTTTCTTAAATTTTTATTTTTGTCACAGTTCTATTCTGTCATGGTCATTGGTTAGTTTTAGTTTAGCATAGTTATCATTGGTTAGTTTTAATTTTTTATGTGTTTATATATTTAAAGAAATAGTACCTACTTATATTGGAAGATATGTTTTTTTTCTTCGTTTTTGTTATAAAAATATATACTTATTCGTTGAATAAGGGATAGTAAGGAGATGAAAGTAAGCTGTTGGAATTTCTAAAAAAGATGTCATTGTTTATTTTGTTTCCAATCGAATAAGATTTATTTTAGTAAATTACCCACATAGACATATGAATATTAGTAGACCTGCCCTAAGTGATTAAAAGCGTATTATTCCCCACTCCCCATACCAGGGCCGTATTTGTACTTTTCACAAGTATAGGCCACTACGTTTGCGCCGCCCCCTACCCCCTTCTTGGAAATTGCAACCGATAATATCTATCATAAAAATAAAATTAAATAAAAAAAGAAAAAAAAACATAATCACTCACTTTTAGGCTGCCATTAGGTGACACACAATTTTCAAAATAAATAATCAAATGTAGGAAGTAGGTATTCAAAAATAAAATAAACAAACGAATTAGTACAATTTAATTTAATTAGTAAAATTTAATAACAAGAATTACAATTTTTTTCGGTTTTAATTTTAATTTTTAATTTTTTTTTTTTTTTTTTTTTTTTTTTTTTCAATAAATTGACAAAATCATCTATAATATCTTCATAGCATATAGCAGGGCTTCCCAAATTTTTTCAACTGTGACGCCCTTGGGAAGTTGCCATATTTTTGCAACGCCCTTGGGAAGTTGCCATATTTTTGCGACGCCCCCCCCCCCCCCCGGTGACTAAAAATCTAAGCCCCCCGCCGATCAAGCGTAGTATTTTGAAGCCCCCCCCTCGGGGCTTCGAACGGGTCACGTAGTATGGGTACGTTACCTAATAACAATTTGTCAGAAAAACTCCAAATAGTATCTAAATTTTTACTAGAAAATAAGAACACAACATAAAAACAAAAATTGAAGCAAACAAAAAAGATAAAAAGCAATTTTTTCTTTGGTATTAATGAGAAGGATGTGCTTGCTTTTCTGAGCATAGTTTCTCAAAACGAGGTTGATGTTTCGAAATCGCTACTCTCGTCTCTGCCTCTTGCCTCACGACGCCCCTGGGATGATCCCGCGGCGCACCGGGGCGTCGCGACTCACAGTCAGGGAAGCCCTGGCATATAGTATTCATTAAGTCTGCTTCAACATTACACAGAGATTGTTTCCTCAAAAACTTAAAAAGATTCAGTAATGATGTCGATCCAGGTTTCTTTGCCGTCTTATTAGAGGAAATGTGACTACAAAAGTGTACACATTCCTGAACTAAATCGTCTTCTAAATCATTACAGTAATATTGCACAAGAGACTGAGCTTTTTCTGAGACTCTTTTTGTTTAAAGTTCACTCATTCTTGTTAAAAATGAAAAATTTTCTTTAAAGATTATATATGCACCATGTCTTCTTTTTAATTCAGCTCTCAGTCTGTCCAGAATTACCAAAAAGGTGTTGACTCTGAAAGAGTCTCTGGAAGTTGTTTTAATTTCCTCATTTGATGCTTCGTCTATGAAGTTTTTTTCTCTTAGGGTTCCTCTTACTCTTAATATTGCTTAAGTGCGCTCATTTCAATTGCACTTTTTTTTCGAAAAAATCAAAGCTTATCTCGCTCTGCTATTTTAAATTCGAGAAGAGATCCATAAAGATCAGATACCGTCAGTACATCAACAGATGAGTTCTGAATCTGAGCACTCACTTTATTTAATCTGTCCAAAATAGCATTCCAAAATACAATCATAAATGCCGCTTCCAGTTTTTCCAATTTAAGGCGAATTCCTTTTGCTTCAATTCGTGGGATGGGTTTCTGTGTAGCGTCATTTTCAATCATTTTTAAAACCGTAAGTACTTCATCCCAGGAATCTCTTACACTTTGACAGGCATCTGCTCTTGCTGACCAACGTGTGAGGTTTACTCTCTTCAGCGTCTTTCGTTTTCCTATTTCATTAGCCAATTTTTTCCAACGATCGGTTGACTTCACAAAGAAAGTATATACCTCTTCCAGCAAAATGAAGAAGTGACAGGCTTCTGTACAAGACTCAGCGGCCGAGGTTCCCACCAAATTTAATGAATGAGCTGCATAAGGGACGAACATGAACATAGACAAGTGATAAAGAGTGCATGTCAAAAAATCGCTCCACAAAAATATCCTAAATTCGTAGATTATATTTCCTAATAAACATATAATTTATCGTTAAATGTGTCCCCAAAGAACACTCTAGAGAATTGTCGAATTTTGTGAAATCTATAAAGTCTTATTTACAGTTTACAAGTGTTTTAAACTAACTGTGAAGTGTCAGAGTGTTGTTGCCGAAAAATCAACCATCTGTTATTACATACTGTGCTAAGGCAATTCACAGTATATAGGAGTGAAATACGCCACTACACGGTAGGCGGCCGTGGCAGCGCACAGCTATCGCTCGCACATTATCCAGCCGCGGCGCACCGAGTTCGATCCTCACACCGACCAAAATAATAATAAAAAAAAAACTTTACTTTTTTTTTTTAAATAAAATAAATTAAATTAATTAATTAATAAATAATCCTACACCATCTATCTAAAGAAATAAGAACTAATTATCGACAACATCACTATTAGCCAAAATCACAACCAGGCATAATGGCAACTACCAATAAAGTCCAAACACGATCAAAACAAACCGAATCACCACATCGAACTGATGCCTGTGCAGACCAGCAATATGATAAATTTATAAAGTATGTCGATAAAAATATGGAGGATTTAAAGCAACAACTATTCAAAAAAAATTGAAGATGAGACACTGAACATACGAAAAATTTTTGAATTTGATATATCAGATATGAAAAAAAGTGTTGACCTCAGCCGTCCATATCTCATAAACATGACAGAAAAAATTGATGAAGCAAGCAAATCTCTTGAATTCGATGACAGCAACAAACAACATTTCAAAGAAAAATTAAGGAAACATGAACCAATTGTTATAATTAAACCTAAAAATCATGAACAAAAAAACACAAAAACACAAGAGGACATAAAGAACAACATAGATCCAGTTGATGTGGGCGTGGCCGGAATCAAGAATTTCAAAAAAGGATCAGTTATAGTGGAATTAAAAAACACAGAGGCAACAAAAAAGATCCGAAAAGAAGTTATCACTAAGCTTGGGGATAGGTATGATGTTGATATTCCTAAACCCAAGAATCCAACAGTAAAAGTGATAGGAATGACGGATAAATATACCGCCGAAGAAATAGAAAATAAAATAAGAATGCAAAATGATTATATATATACAAGGAAAACTCAAAAATATCGGTAAAATTTATAAAAGAAAATAAAAAAAGTAGTGAAAACAATAACTTTACTGTATTCATAGAAGTAGATGGAAAAACACACTCAAAAATGTTAGAGGAAGCGAAGATAAATATTGGATGGAATAGATGTGCTGTTTTCGATCATCTCTCAGTTTTGAGATGTTTCAATTGCAACGGATACAGACATAAAGCAGGCGTTTGTAAAAATAAAAAATCATGCGGAAGATGCTCAAATGAACATGATACGTCAGACTGTCAGGAAAATAGTGACAAAATCAAATGTGTAAATTGCAAACTGACAAATGAAAAACTTTCATTAAATTTGAATGATAATCACCATGCATGGAGCAAAGAGTGTCCTATTTACAAAAGAAACATTGAATCGGAGAAGAAAAAAATTGATTTTTTAGGATAAAAAAAAAGACAAACGTATACTATTTAAATATTTCAAGTCTTTTGGCCCACGTAAATGAAATTGAAGTTTTATTACAAGAATTGAAACCAGAAATTTTAATGTTAAGTGAAACATGTATAACTAGTGATATTTACGATTCTGAAGTATCATTTATTGGGTATTCAACTGTAAGATGCAATTCATTTAGTCGGCATACGGGAGGAGTTTTAATGATTATTAAAAATAGTATATCTTTTGAAATAATATCAAATGAAGTGTTTGATGAAAAAAATACATGGATACTGGCAGTACAAATAAGAAAAAACTTTATTAAAGGAACATACGCTGTATTATATCACTCACCAAACCAAAGCCATTCAAAATTCTTAGATTTTTTCGAAAGTTGGTGTAGTAAAAACATGAAAAATCAAGATCTGTTTTATGTAACCGGTGACTTTAACATTGACATGAAAGTCAAGAATACCTACAGTAATAGACTTCAGAGTTTAGTGAATTATCTAGGAATGAAACAACTTGTGACCAAACCAACTAGAATCTCAAATACATCAGCAAGCATTATTGATTTAGTCATAACAAATCATTTTTACTTGAATGTTAATGTTATGGATACTCCAAAAATATCTGACCACGAAAACATATTAACAATATTTGAAACGACCACAAGTCCGAAGCCACAGGGAATACGAAATATAACGTATAGAAAAAAAATAACTATAATAAGGATACATTGTGTACAGCATTACAAAACAAAAAATGGATCTGCGATACCCAAGGAAATTTAGACGGAAAAGCCGATGAACTAGTAGGACATCTGAAAACAGTAGTAAATGAGCTAATGCCTTTAACTAATATTATATTAAAAGATACAAATAAATGGTATACGAAATCCCTACATATTCTACAAAAACAAAGGGATACAGCCTATAAAGCCTGTAAAATACAATTCACTGAAGAAAGGTGGGAAACTTATAAGAAACTTAGAAACATGTACAGTACAGAAATAAAACATACCAAAAATTCGTATATCAGGCAAAAAATAATTACCTCTCAAAGTGACTCAAGAAAAATGTGGACTACACTTAAAAAAATTATAAGCGGCAAACAGAGGGAAAACATTAAGGAAGTTCGGTTTCCAGATGGAGTTGAAAATGATACACTTAAAATAGCCCAAAAATTTAACACAAATTTTGTACTTAGTGTCGAAAACATAAATAAGAGTATTCCATTAGTCGCAGATACCTCTTCTCAATCATCGGAAAAAAGAGAGAATAAAAATATTTTCAGGTTTAATAAAATTGACAATGAGTATTTAATGAAAATCATTAAAACAATGAAACCAAAATCATCGCCGGATGGAATTACTATAAGCATAATCAAAGATGCACTGCCAGCTATAGGAGACAGATTAGTTGCACTAATAAATGAATCTCTGACTAAGGGAATTTTTCCGCAGTCATGGAAAACCTCCATAATAACACCAGTGCCCAAAATAATAAATGCTAAAAATTTCGAAGACTTCAGACCAATAAATGGATTGCCTAAATATGAACAATTACTAGAATGCATTGTGAAAGAACAGATGAGTAAATTTATAGAAAAAAATAACATCCTAGTAAAAGAACAATCTGGGTTTAGAAATAAATATTCCTGTGAAACAGCAATAAATTATGTGATAAATGAATGGAAAACAGCTATGGATCAGAAGAAAATCACAATAGCAGTGTTCTTGGATTTTAGACGTGCTTTTGAAACGATAGACAGAGAAAGACTAATAATGAAATTGAAGGACATAGGAATCCGTGCTAATGAATTGCAGTGGTTTATTGATTACTTAAAAAATAGAAAACAAAAAACCAAAATTGGAGATACTATCTCTGAAGAACAAGAAATCAACATTGGAGTTCCTCAAGGATCTGTTTTGGGACCGCTCCTATTTATTTTATATATTAATGATATAGTGAAGTGCTTAAAGTACTGTTCCATCAAACTTTTTGCAGATGACACACTTTTATATATTATAGCAAATAATATTGAAGATGCGTTGTCAAAAATACAAAATGAACTTAATGAATTATCTAAGTGGTTAAACATAAATAAATTGAAATTAAATGTAACTAAAAGTAAATTCATGGTATTAGGGACAAAACTAAACGTACATACTGTCCTAAATATAGACAATCAAAATATGGAAGAAGTAAAAGAAATTAAATACCTGGGAATCATAATAGATAACAAGTTAAAATTTAACACTAACTTTGAAATTTTAAATAAAAAAATGGCGAAAAAGGTTAATTTCTTAAGTAGGATAAAAGGAAAATTGGACATTAAAACAAGGATATTGGTCTACAATACCACTGTAGCATCCCATCTAAATTATTGTACAAGTGTAATATTTCTAAGTAACAAAACCCAAATTAAGAGAATGGAAGTAATCCAGAACAGAGGCATGAGGTCAATACTGTGTTGTAGCAGGTACACCAGAATAAAAACCATGCAACGTCAACTCAATATTTTAAGTGTGTGGCAACGATTAGTTTATAATACCTTAGTGTTTATTTATAAGCTAAAAAATAAAATGTTACCTGACTATATGTCAAAGAATGTTAGAATTAATAGTGCAGTTCATTTATATCCTACGAGAAACTGCAACGATTTTAGGCTTCCTAAAACACACTTATCAGAAACACAAAACAATATTTATTATAAAGGTTTTAAAATGTTCAATGAACTCCCGGTAATTGTTAAGGAAGCTAAAAGTCTTGCAGTTTTTCGTGGATTATTTATTTATTTATTTATTTATTTATTCATTTTTTTATTTATTCATTTTTGGGAAATCAACAGTTACATTTTTACAGATTGTACATAAGTAAAATAGCTAAAATAAAACCAATTACGGATTTCCTCCTTGTGACTTTACGTAAGACAGCATTAGAAGAAATAATTATATTTATGAGAAATGTGAAGTTATAATTATATAAAATAAAAGAATTGTATAAAATAATAGAACAAAATAATACAACAAAAATAAAGGGGAAAAAAAAAAAAAAACTAAAATTTATATAAAATAAAAGATTTTCGATACATTGGTAACCATAAGAATACAAACAATATTGTGCATATAAATCATATCATAACCATAACCATAAGAAGACAATGTTGTGCATATAAATCATACCATAACAGGATTATAAATATATAAATACTAGAAACATAAACATCAGAAACATCAATTCAAGAAACATCAGTGAAATACTCTTTTAAGGTCATTTTATATTTAGTAAATTCGCAATTGAAGATGTCGATATTGAGTAATATGTTATTGTGATTATTACATATTCTGTTCAGGCAAGAATTTTGTCTACAGTTCGTTTTGCTTTGATTGATTTTAAACAGGATAGAAGACCGTGTTAAACGTGCAGGCACATTAAATTTAATATTATTTAGCAACTCTGGGCATTGAATATTATTATTAATTAATTTATATAGGAATAGAGCATCTGCATGATGCCTTCGTACACTTAATGATTCAATTTTAAAGTACGAAGCTGCCTCTGCATAATTATTAAATCTTACAAATGACCTGTAACAGAGATATTTTAGGAATTTGTTTTGAATTGCTTCGATTTTGTTTATGTGGATTTTATAGAATGGAGACCAAACAATTGATGCAAACTCCAGATGACTTCGTACGTAGGCAAAGTAGAGTTGCTTAATGATATTGATGTTATTAAAAAGTTTTGTGTTTCTAATGATGAAACCTAACATTTTAGCAGCCTTATTTGTGATTTGTTGTATATGAAGGTTATATTGAAGTTTATTATCAAGAGTTATTCCAAGATCACGAATATTTGAGACTGTTGCAATGTTGATGTTATTTAAAGAATAATTAAATAATGTTTTATTTTTATTTCTGGAAAAGACAATGTGATGACATTTTGAAACATTTAGAAATAATTGATTTTGTTGGCAATAGGTAGCTACATTGTTTAAATCATGTTGTAAATTAATACAATCGTTTAGACTTTTTATTGGCTTGTATAGCTTAGCATCATCAGCAAATAATTCTATTTCAGAGTTTTTTACAACATTGACCAAATCATTAATATATAAAATGAAAAATAATGGTCCGAGATGTGAACCCTGTTGGATCCCTGAGGAAATTTGATTGAAGTCTGATACAAAGCCCTTTATTGCTACTGCCTGTGATCTGTTAAGTATATAAGATGTAACCCAACGAAATAAATTACCACGTATACCTAATGCCCAAAGTTTTCTTAGTAGTAATTTTTGATTAATTTTATCAAATGCTTTGGCAAAGTCTGTATAAATGATATCTACTTGAGTGCGATTGTCCATGTGACCAACAATGAATTCGGTAAGAAGAACGAGATTACTTTCCACATTTCTGCCTTTTGTAAAACCATGTTGTTTTGTTGTTATGATGTGATTGAGTTGTGGACTTAGGTATTGGTAAACAATTTTTTCCATTAACTTACTGAATATTGTTAGTTTTGAAATCGGACGATAATTTTTAACATTATTTTTTTCGCCATTTTTGTGGATTGGTGTTACATATGCTCTTTTCCATATTTCAGGTACCGTGCCTTCGTTCATTGATTTATTATATATAATGCAGAGAGGTTTAGCGAGTGTTTCAGCACAATTAACTATAAAGTATGACGGGATATCATCACACCCCGCGCTTGTGTTCATGTCAAGAGCTTTTATTTCTTTTAAGACTATTTCTTGTGTGAATTTAACCGTGGTGATATTTATGTTATTTGTGTTTTCTGGTATGTCAAATGTTGGTAGGTTATTATCTTTTATGTAAACTGATTGGAAATATTCCATAAAAATATTACATACATCTTGGCCATTTTCAGCTTTTTTGTCATCTAGATGCATCGTCCTTGGAAGGGACGATTGTGTTTTTTTCATATTATTGAAATGATTCCAGAAGAGTTTAGGATTACCATTCATGTTACTTTCAGCAGTATGTATATAATTAATGTAGAGTTCTTGTGCAATTCGTTTTTGTCTAGATCTTAAGAGTGAAAACGTTTGGTAGTCACGTGGATTTTGAAATTTTTTGAAATATTTATGATATTTATTTTTTTCTTTAATTATTTTTATGAGAGATGATGTATACCATGGCGGATAATTATAATTTTTTGCTGGTTTAGTTGGTATGTAATTTATTTTAATATTGTTCAATATGTTGTAGAAGACGTTAGTTGCGGATTGAGTATTCAGATGGTTCAGATTATGATCCCAATCAATTTCATTTAGTTTTGTGTTTATCATTGAATAATCTGCTTTTCTAAATTGTAATACTTGCTTTGTGTTAGTTTTCAGGTTTTTATTTTTATTTTTAATAGGAATTGAAATTAGCAGTGTTTTATGATAAACATCTTCTGGTACTAATGAAATGTTATTGTGAGTAATTTTCAGTTGTATGTTACTTAGAGCTAAATCAAGAATGCGATTATTTATATTATTACTCTGAGAGTTATATTGTTGCAGATTATTAAATGATAAAAATTCTATAAAGTTAAAATGGGCGGGATTTAATGAATTGATGGGTTCAGTGTACATATAATCACAGTTGTCATTTATTGGTAACCAAAGTAAGTGAGGTAGGTTGTAGTCTCCCACTATAATGAAACTGTCATTATTGTTTTCCGTCATAATCTGTGATACTTTGTTTATGTGAGAAGTAATATTTATAAGATGTTTATTGTCAGGTGGGATGTACGAAGTACATATGTGAATTTTTTTACCAGGAAGTGATATAGTTACCCATATGTCTTCCGCTTCAGAATCCCATTCTAGTTTTTGATCAGAAATTAATTTACTTTTGACTGCAATTAAAACTCCACCACCGCGATTTTGATTGAGGTTATGATAATCTCTATCTCGTCTGTAAATATGGTACCGTGGATCGAAAAGTTCCTCATTAAAGATTGAATTGTTAAGCCATGTTTCACTGAGACATATAATATCATAGTTGTTTAATAATACATTTTGAAGAAAAATATGTGTCTTGGTTCTGAGACCTCTTAAATTTTGATAGTATAATTCTAAAGATTCCATTGTATTAAGTATATAGTGCAGTTAATATAAAGTTGCTGGAAAGTTAGTTGATGGAAATATTGTATGTTTTTAGTTTTTCTAGATCATTATAATTATTTATGCAATGGTGATTTGTGTTTTCATTAAGTCTTACATAAATTTTACAATTTTTGATCCAACAGAATTTGAATTTATTAATTTTGGTAAACTCTCTGACCTTTTTGTAGAGTACTTTGTTTTTATGAGTTAAATGTTCATTTATATAGATCCGTTGTTTTCCATTAAAGTTAATATCCTCTGCTGTTAGGCCCCTTCTTGTCCGGATTGCTGCTATGATTTCGTCTTTCTGTTTCCTGCCCTTTAGTTTTACTATAATATTCCGCGGTCTTCCTTCAATCTTCTCCTTGGGGGTGACTCGGGTGGCGTATTCAATGTCGTCGCTTACTATATTTAATTCTGAATAGATCCTTTTGATAATCTCCGTCAGGTTCTCTTGTTTTTTTTCTGGTATCCCAATGATCTCTATGTTATTAATGCGTGCGTGTTGTTCGTTAGCATCCAATTGTTTTTGTAATTCTTTAAATTCACTTTGTATTACGGCGTTTTGTTCCAGAGTTTTTTCAAGGTTGTTGTTTTTTTTCGTATCAATTTTTTTTTCTAGAGTTAATATTTTATTTTTTAATTCCTCGATTTCTTCTTTATACTCGTTTCTGATGATTTCCAGAAATTGTACCTTAAATTCTTCAAACTTTTTGTCAAGAAGTTGGAGGAGTTGGGTGTCCGTAGTATTTAGTGTTTTTGCAGTTGCTCGTGTAGTCATTTTGGCACAAAATATTAATTAGTATAACTTCACTTCACTATTAAAGCTATTAAAATATAGATATTTAGATTTTAGCTAGAATTTTTTATTTTATTTTGAGATATTTCAAGAGTGAAATAAAAACACGACAGCTGTCATTGAATGTTATTGTTGTATATTATTGTTGTATATTATGTCTCAATGTTGTGAAATCTAAATTTTAGTATGTAAGAAGTAAATAATATTGTAGTAGTCATAGAAAATAATATATTAGGTATAAGATGTTAACTCTTATAACTAAATAAAATATACATTAAAAAAAAAAAAAAAAAGAACATGGCAAGTGGTGCTTGTTCTTGAATTTTGGCTTGTAAACCATTATAAATTCCTGACATGTTCGAGGCATTATCATATGACTGACCCCGGCAGTCTTCTGGATTTATGTTCAACTTTTCTAGCTCTAAAGTAATGGCATCAAACATATCTTGAGCCTTGTGTCCTACAGAAGGTAAGAATTTAAGAAATCTCTCACATGGCTCTCCATTATTTAAAAAATATCTAATCACAAGTGTCATTGGAGGGGACCCACCCTTTCCCGACGGCTGTGTGAGGAAACTGATTGTTTAACCTCCTTAGCCGCACACGTCAGGACTCTAATTTTTTTTTGTAAAAAGAAGCTTCATTTATTTTAAAACGATTCTAGACCCTCCAATGTCCCTGCATGCATGATTGTTAGTACGAAATAATGTATGCATACTTACATTAATAGTAACACAAAATAAGAACACATATGAAATGTGTTCGCCTGGTGGTTTGGCATCTAAAATTAAATAATAAATAAGGAGCACCAATTTTATAAGTGGAAGTATGATTGAAACATAAAAATATACAAGCCGCGTATCGAGGGCAGTTTACCCCACTATCACGGGGCGGTCCCGGCAAGAATGAGCGTGGCAAGCGGCCTGGCCACAACGATCCCAAGCACCCGCGTCCCTTAGCCAGTTTTCCGAGAGTTCCCTCGAAGAAATGTAAATGGGGGGAGGGGGGGAGTCAGTGTATAATCACAAGTGTCAGTTGATCTACGTGTGATGCATCCGGTGTAGAGTCTACAATTAATTGACACAAGTATACACACGAAACTGCCGCTTTGCACTGCCAGCCGGCCCGGCGCGCGCGTGATACGTTATATTATGTGTTCGTACGGGCGCGGGCGGGTAGCGGGGGTGACTGTTCATCACATCACCCGCCCCCGATCCGCCGCCACCCTTTACCCTTGCCCCCGGGCAGTAGCATACATATAAGTAACTATCTAACTAAAGTACTAGGAATTAGCACCTTTAAAAAATGATATTTATCGTCTAATAGTTATAAAACTTTGTCTATCCACAGGGACTTTTTTGTTTCTAATCGCATACACGGCTTACCAAAGCGAGCGAGTGCCGCCCCCTGAACTCTGCCGCCCCTAGGCCGCGGCCTATAAGGCCTATTGACAAATCCAGGACTGCCCCATACCGGTTCCATTGGAGCCGGCTGTGCTCGCGTATGGCCTCAAGTGAATTTAGAAAACGTGACGTCATCATTCTTGTGCGAACTATGGTCGAGGCATCATCGGTTCATTTTACGAAATAACACGGCAAAATGGTGACTTGTGCTATGAAAACTAGTAAAAATAGATGTGAAAAAGAGAATAAACCCAATTGTCGTATTACATTCCATATATAAGCATTATTTTACTTTATTTTAAGCATATTCACATCGTATAATATGGATCAGTTGTAGAAACATATACTATCACATCGAGAAACGTCTGGACGCGAAACACAAAGCTGGTTGGTTGCTGGGAAGTAAATTATGAACATTTATAAAAGTGTCTTAACTAAATACTTAAACTAAATATTCGACTCTGAAAATAGAAGAAATTTATTTTGCCGAATTAAGACTTTGTACTAATTTGTTCATAACGTGGCGAGTAATTTGCGCTCCCATGTAAAAATGTCTATTTATTCAAAAGCAGATTTTACTTTTAAGAACTAAATGGTGATATTATAATGCGAGATGCCTATTTACTGTCAGATTGATTTATTGACGAATCACAGTCAGCTTTCCTCCCTGCGTCCCGCAACTCTTGTTTTAACCCCTCGTCCTTAATTTCTCGTCTATTAATATTCATATGTCTGTGATTACCCACAATTTTTACGATGCAAAATCCCGTGAAAAGAAAATATGTTTTTATTGTGCCTATCGGTACATGCGGCGTACAGCACACAGTAAATGAAGTTAACCGTTCGTGTGCCATTGTCATTGAGTATTCAATGTCCTCTAGTTTCACAACACGTGCACCCAGGTAACAGGGCCTACTTCTACATCAAGGCGGAACATTGGTACCACAGGCGAATACATTTTTCTTCATCCTACAAATATTGTGCCTTCCACTACCAACAGGCCGGCCCTATGCCTGTGCAATCGGAACAGTCCGTTCCGGGCGCCGAATTGCCAAGGCGCTGATAATACCTAACAGTCCTTACAATATTACTGATTACAGTGGTCACCTACCCAGGCATCTACTGGTTTTGACAAGGGGCGCGTTTGGATCAGGGCCGGCCAGATGACCGTGTAGCATTGAATCTTCTACTAAAATTGATAATACAACACCCGTAGACTCATCTTTACACTTAGTCTCAACTAACGATTCAATTAACTCCTTAGAATATTTTTCACCCATCACAACAAATGAAATTGATAAACATATTGACGGTCTAAAATCAACAAATTCTCCAGAACTTGATGGTTTATCAGACACAAACATAAAAAACATAAAACATAACATTTTAACTCCATTGCTACATATTTTTAAGAAATCCTTTAAAGAGGGACATTTTCCCGAACAATTTAAAATCTCCATCATAATACCAATTCACAAATCGTGAGAAACTCACATATTAGACAATTATAGACCTATCTCTTTAGTCTCAAACCTCTCAAACATATTTGAAAAATGTATCAAAAATAGAATAATAAATTATCTAGAACAAAACAAAATTCTGTCCAAAAATCAATATGGCTTCTGAACTAAACTATGCACTGAAGATGCAATATTCGATCTAACTAAAAAATTAAACACATCTGTTGATCTGTTATTTCTAGACTTAAGAAAAGTTTTTGATACGGTAAATCACAATCTACTTATCAAAAAAGTGAATAAAATAGGTTTCATAAATGATATATTAAAAATTCTTACTAGCTATCCCAAAAAAGTAAAACAAAAAACAGAAAAGGGAATTTTTGTAGTACTAAAACAGGAATAAAAACTGGAGTACCACAGGGAACTGTGCTTAGCCCAATTCTCTTTCTAATATACATAAACGATTTATGTGATTTTATGATCCCTGGTAAAATTGTATCTTACGCTGATGATACAGCAATAATAGTAAATGGAAAATCCTGGCCTGAAACACTTTTGAAGGCATCAAAATGTATTACATATGTTTTAAGATTTTCACGGCCAAAAGTATTTTTGTTATTTGTTTTTGGGGTGTTATGCCGTGTTGCGCTAACTCCTTCTTTAGCCAACGTTTCGGACAACGTTACATTGTCCATCATCACACATCTGCCCTGATGACACTGTAACGTTGTCCAAAACGTTGGCTAAATAAGTAGTTAGCGCAACACGACATAACACCCGAAAAACAAATAGCAAAACAAGTATTACATATGTCTCATCATGGCTAAAAAGCCAAAGTTGAATTTGGAAAAGTTGAAAAGATCAAATATTTTGGTAAATATATTGATACAAAATTAAATTGGCAATCACAAATGAATAATACCGTCTGTAAATTAAGATATCTACATAACACAGACATAGGAATTAATAGACCAGAAGATAAGGGCGAGGGGTAAAATCAACTGTTGAAGAACGAAGGGAGTGAAGCTGACTGTGATTCGTCAATAAATCAATCTGACAGTAAATAAGCATCTCGCATTATAATATCACCATTTACTTCTTAAAAGTAAAATCTGCTTTTGAATGAATAGACATTTTTACATGGGAGCGCAAATTACTCACCACGTTATGAACAAATTTGCGAAGTCCAAATTCGGCAAAAAAATTCGGTTTTATTTTCAGAGTCGAATATTTCGTTTAAGTATTTAGTTAAGACACTTTTATAAATGTTCATAATTTACTTCCTAGCAACCAACCAGCATTGTGTTTCGCGTCCAGACGTTTCTCGATGTGATAGTAACAACTGATCTATATTATACGATGTGAATATGCTTAAAATAAAGTAAAATAATGCTTATATATGGAATGTAATACGACAATTGGGTTTATTCTCTTTTTCACATCTATTTTTACAAGTTTTCATAGCACAAGTCAACATTCTGCCGTGTTATTTCGTAAAATGAACCGATGATGCCTCGACCATAGTTCGCACAAGAATGATGACGTCACGTTTTCAAATTTCACTTGAGGCCATACGCGAGCACAGCCGGCTCCAATGGAACCGGTATGGGGAGAGGGGATAATACGCTTTTAATCACTTAGGGCAGGTCTACTAATATTCATATGTCTATGCTACATACACATTTTACAGACCAAAAGAATAGCTCAATGTTGAAAAACTGAAAATTATTTATTTTTCTTTGGTGCAATCTTCACTCATATGCGGAATAATAGGATGGGGCGGTGCGCTTCATGCACATATAAAACCTTTACAAATAACTCAAAATTATATCATAAAAGTTATGTATAATCGGAAAAGAACATTTTCAACAGACGAGTTATACAAAGAATCTAAACTATTCTGTCTCCCTAAACTATTTATTTTGCAAACTATGAAATACATATTTAAAACAAAAATTAAATTCGAAATAAATGAAAACAGAATCAACATTAGAAATAATAATAATAATAATAACATGGAATTTATATAGCGCAGTTTAGTGTCATTTCACTTCAAGTAATGTATTTTATACTCCCCAAACGAACACAAAACAAATGTAAACACACTGCAGTTTCATTGGACCTGATTACTAAACTTCCTCAATATTTAAAAGAGTTAAAATTATGGCTTTTCAATATAACAGTTGATACTTTTTTATTTAATTTGTATCACTTTATGTTTCTCACAAACTATACACTTAACATTACACTAAACACTTATAACTTCACTATACACTACTGTAAATACTTTTTATACAAACCGCTTCGACAAATTGTAATCTTGTTTTCGTTTGATATGCCCACAGTTTGTTTCTATCTAGGTACAATAATATAATGTATCTAACTATATTGCCCACGCACAGGCTGCGCCTTAGTGGGTTCCCATTTGTCTTTTTGATTTTTATAATATTGTATGTACTTAATGTAAAAATTGGGAAACATAAAGGTATTAAAAAATAAACTAAAAAGCAGATAATTTGAAAGGGAGATGTGTAAATACGAATCTTAGAAGGTGCGAGCTAATATTAAAAAGATCATAATTAATGGACGTAGCCGAAAATATCTCGAATTAAGGAAAAGGAACGAAGCAAAAGCAAATGGCGCGAAACGTCGCTTGCGGTTGGTTCGTTCCTTTCCATAAGTCGAGGCTCGACCGAAAATGTATAAGCAGCATAAAATGAAATAATTGCATCAGATATAGTTTTAATAAGTTTCTGAGGGTACTTTGCGCTTTTTTTCCACAGAGGGATTTTATATAATTACCTTTTCGGCTCAGCAAATTTATAGATATTAGCATAAAAAATAACTTATATTTTTTTGAGAGCTAAATAACTTAAAGTGTTGAAGAGAAATATGTTATAAATCGGTAGAAATTCGTCTAAGTGTATTTCATCATAATATTTATTTGAAATGCTTTCCGATCTTCCTGTAATACCAGACACGTTGGGTAAAGCCACAGTCACGCAAGAGGGCGCGCTTTTGTACAAAATCCGTCTCCTTTATCCAATATCCAACTTTAACACACAAGATTTCGTCACTTCCAAATTAAAAACGTGTTTTCTGCTTGATTTTAAACAATCGAAACATATTATACCTAAAAATAATAATTTCTACCACTTTAGATTAATTGAGTAATCTTTCTAATTTCATTTTATATGCCTTTTTCGAAAAAAAACACTTTAAAGCTCTATTTCTCCCTATTTACGTTTTGGTCTGTTGGATAAAAACGAACTAGGTAATTTTGAATAATTCAGTGTATGACAAACCTCATGCTGATGAATGTGTCCACAGTGAAAGAGGCATTGGAAAATACTTGCACGGGCAGATGGTCCGATATGTAGTAGAATAATGTTCTATTGAAGACTGAGTCACCCATATACACCATTCCATGGCTTATCACTATCCAGATGGTGGTGACACATCTGCAATTGAAGGGTTCAAAAAATATGCATTGATATAAAACAAATTTTGTTATTCATTTGTTTTTAAAAAATATATTTATTTTACTTAGGTTTTACAAAAGTGAGTAAAAATCTTTCGTTTTAAATATTTTTTCGTGTATACGATAGGTATTACCAGTAAGTTTTATTTCTAATACCTATCATTAAAATGTTACTTGATTTAATAAGTATGATATTAAAAATAGGGTTTATTTCTTACAACTGAGGTAGTATATGTGCTAAAACTAGGTTTTATTTCCAAACTATTTTCTACGGTACCTACCTACATATGTAGTTATGCGATTGCATAATATTGTACCGCTTTGTTGTATTTGTTTTCACGGTTAACGGAGGTAGAAAGACCTGACTATTGTTTAATTTTCGAAATGTTATTAAATTCACGAGGTAAATTTCAATTGAAAAATCATAGGTCATAAATAACCTCGTTTTTTTTCCTAAAACACAGGCTCAATTCACAATATGACATTGTGAAACTGACGAAAAATAACAAAAAAAAGATTAAAAATGTTGAATTATACCAATGTTTCGCACATCACGAATCAAAATTCATTTAGTTCGTGGCACTTTTTGACCACCAATCACAAACAGTTTTGTGGTTATCTTAGTGTACTAATGAAAGTCTCAGTTTATTTTAATTAGAACGTTTATTGAAGGAAACACAATAGCGCGTTTATTTACAGGATTATACGAGAAAGCACAATAATATTTTGTCTGAATACTCGCTGGGTCGGGCCTATTTATATAGTCAAGCCGACGGCGGTGGTAACTTCGCGAGACCGTTGGTAAACTGGAGGTTGCTCGCTCAGTCTCGATCCTTCGATCATGCTGGGAGTATGCCTAGGCAATTGCCTAGGCTAACTTTGGCATAAGTTTTGTAGCATATAAAGCACGTAAAATGTACACGGATAATTAAATATCACTTACCTAGGTTTTTTTCTGAAAATATATCTATACGTTTTTGATGTCGTAATTTGTGTTAACAAATCTGCGCATCGACCAACGGTAACCCTTTATTATGAGAAGAAATTAATATTATTTTTCATAATTTAACGTCCTGCTTTAGTAGACAAAATAACGATCTTTCGAATAAAAATTGTGTTTTTTGTAGCAAAGTGTCCATACGTCTAAAATTGGCGTAAAAAATGAGAAATTTCAGGTCGAGTCTACCTATTTCGCCTTAATAAGTGAAAACAAGTAATTTACAATAAGGAATACCAAGTAACAACAGCTCCTACGCTATGCTCCTAAATAATAATATAATGCTACATACAAACATCATTCAGGTATGTCTTATATAATGGTAAATTTATTTTAAATATGTCGATATTTGAGGTGAATTTGTTTCCGTACTAAGCGACTAAATAGAAAATGTTTGCCGTAAAAATGTCCCCCCGCTCCCAGGAGAGAACCCCAAACCCTTGGTTGTGCATCACTGTGGTATGTAATAGAAAAGAAATCCGTTTTTTCGTTAAGGTACAAAGCATGATTAATAAGAATAAGCAAATAATTACTTACCTTATGCCAAAAAGTGGCAACATTGAATTATCTTCCCCAGGAGATGTGCTGAAAATATTCCTGGCGTTCATATCAACGCTAAAACAACGTATGAACTTCGCTGGAAAACTGATTTTCGGTGTTTTTTTCGGAGCCACGACAAAATCATCTATAAAATAAATTTATAAAATTTTTACCACCCAATTTAAAGTAAATTTCAACCAAATACAAGGTTGTAGAAAACAGACAGTGCAATTTTAAAGGGCCGTACATCCCGTTTGGTGGGGGTAGGAACTTGGGAGGGGTCCTATTGTCCCGAGAGGGTCGTGCCGTTTTCAGTCGCTACCATGGTTTGGTCATGGAAATGTTTTTAAACATCGGCTTCACACCTTGGAAGAACTCGAAGATCAAATTCGGGAGGAAATCGCCGCTGTACAAAATGCGGCCGAAAACTTTAGAAATACCCTTCATCAATGTATCGCTGCTGGGGGCCATCATCTTGCTAATGTCATCTTCAGGACTTGCATAAAACGGCATGATGTACCTAATAAATTAAATCCTATTTCTGTTTTGCCGCACCCTGTATAAAATTAATTATTATGATTTTTGTGTTTACATTTTGGTAACTTACCACTGTTTTCTTTTACAATGACATCTTTTCTGCTTTCTTCGACCATGGGTTTATAAATAATCACATCGTATATTGTTCCCACGACGCACAGTGCCAATGTAGTTGCAACGCCTACTCTAAAATCAAAGGGCATTATTTAGAGACATCAAATAGAGACAGAAAGTGTTACAACCATAGACTAAATACAAATAGACTAGCCGTGTAACCATTGAAAAATAACCTCAACACAATTTTGGTTTGGTTCACTTGCACATTTATGAAAAGGCGCACGCGTTGTGTCGCAATGCGAAATGGGCACTGTGCATTGCGTTTTTCCTTTTGTTGGTCTAGAGCATGGCTGCCCAACCTTTTTAGCAGTTGGGCGAAATTGACGATTTTGAATCACTGGCGGGCCACTGAATACCTGACGGTTCCTATTTCCATGGAGGGGGGGGTTGTTAGAGAATTTCTATAAAACATAATTACCCACAAAAAAATTCAAAATGAGTGCTCCCCACAAAATATTTGAAATCCATGGGGCGGGGGGTTGTTACGGAACTTCGCTGAGAAAAAATTCCGCGCACCCAAAAACATCATATGTGATTCCCCACAACAATTTTTCGAATTCCATGGAGGGGGGGTGGCTACAAGATTCCATTTCGGACGCAAAAAACCTTATATAAAAAACCGGTGTATTTTTGTTTAAAAAGTAAGTTCCACAGGTTAGATTTTTTCGTCGCTGATTCTCGTTCTGAGTAGCCTAAATAGCGATAAATCGCCTTCGTTGGCAACACTGGTGATCGCGCGCAAGCTGCATTGTTTGTTTTACCGCGGACCCGCGACACTTTTTCAAATTGGCGGATTGGTGGGTTTTTTGAAAATGGTTCACGCGGGCCACTTATAATTCGTTCGCGGGCCACATTGTGGCCCGCGGGTCTGGGGTTGGGCAGCCTTGGTCTAGAGTTAAGCTATTTTGCTTGTCAGCTATGCTGAGCAAGTTCATTTTTGCAATCACAAAAATAACCCAGTTCCAAATATTTTAGATTGTGCCTATCGCGGACTTTATTTTAGAAAATGTAATCAGCTATCTGAATAAAAAAAAATATAAGTACCTTACCGATAGATTCAAGGCAACGCATTAACAAATATCAGAAATTAATAGAATTTCACTAACGACAAGTAAATTTTCTGACGTCATCTTTCAAACTAGTCACAATTATGACGTCATGAAGTGTGTTATACGCTTTTAACAAATACATATAAACAATAGTACATGGCACGAGCTTGCCACATGATAATTATTGATGTGTTGGTTAAAATCACGCGTTCTTACTTGATGCGCGCAAAAAACTTTAGAAGTATTGGTTATTATTGGTCTCTATTCAGGGTTGTATTAAGTCCACAATTATTTGCATGTTAAATTATATAAAAAAATAGCGTCGTTGAGTAATTTATTTTGTGTTTACTATCTTAATTACATTTTTCTTTTCATTGAACAAATATATATTATAAAGTATTTATATATATATATATATATATATATTACACTTACCTTTTTTATTATAACTATTGCTGTAGAGGTGATGAAGGTGGTGGAAGATATGTTACATGAAAAGGAACGTTCACGTAGGCTTAAAATGTTAGGTACAGGAATAAATATTTTCTATATACATTCCGATAATTATTCTTAAAATGTCTTATTTTCGCTTAGGTTTCTCCACAAACCGAGAAAAAATTGAGAAATGGATATAAGCAATCCGGATTCAATTTTGTGAAAATAACTAGGTAATATTTATTATATATAACATTCCAAAAAATTCCCCAATTCCTCGTATATGTGCACAATCTAATACAAAATTTTACAGCATTGACATTTTTGGTAATAACCTAAAGAAATATCGATATGAAGTAATGCGTACGATCGATTATTAATATGAGAGTATGGAATGTATCGGGAGCATCTCCTATCCTCTTCCTATTTTCCTCTTCCTCTCCCCTTCCTTTAACACCAAATTAATTTCAAGATATTAAAACTACATTTCTAATGAACTTTAACATAAGAAACTTCTGTGGCTTGACTTCAGTTAACTTGTATATTTATATCTATCATTGTATATTATATAAAAGCTGATTGTTTCTTACAAAATATGGTAAATTAATATTTAAAAAATAAATATTTACAAATACGGAAAAAAGAGTGTTTGCTAATTTATTTAAAAAAGCGGATTGCAGGCCTTTAACGAACGAATGAACAGGTTTCTGGTTGAACTTTTAGTAAATTTCGAATAAATTCATTATCACGATGTCGGAACAGAGTTTTTCTAATTTATTTGAAAAAGGGATTGCAGGCCCTTAACAAATGAATAAACAGGTTTCCTGTTAAATTGTTAGTAAATTTCGAATACATTAATTATCACGATATCGGAACACGTTGACCGTACCATCATCAGGAAGCCATTTATGCTCAAATCATTTTCATCCCAAACGTTTAGACTGCAATTTCCTTCAGGTCCTTTATAATCTTTGAGCATTCTGTGTGGAGGAGAGAATGTAATATACCTTTGGGGATCAATGGTGAGGCACGAAATGAAAGAAGGTTGTGAAGGTCACATGTGTTTATTGGTGAGTCAGTTGCCGTGACGAGGAGATGATGTAGGACAGAAGAATACACCGGATGCTGACTGATGATGTGCTGGTCAAGCGCGGGTCAGTGAGTCGACGCCGGGCGCTGATGACCGGGACTCGATGGAGGTCAGGCACTGGCGAAGAACGTAGGTCTTCAGGCACTCCAGTGCTGACGAGACGGCCGAAGGTGCGACGGACCTTATAGGCGGTTGAACGGGAACGATGTAGACCAGTGAGGATGCTGCGTGTCCTCGTGGTGGTCATGGTAGCGTGGAAGAAGCGCTGGTCAGAGACGCTGGAACCAGGGCGCTTGTAATCCGAGTAGCGCTGGCCGCGGACGTGGCCGAGGCGCTATGATGATGTCCCGATAGAGTCCATGATGATAGGGGCAAAGCCGGGTACGTGTCCCTCGCGCTAGTAAGAAGAGCGCGGGAAATCACTCGTTGAACCTTGCAGACTGGCGGCAAAATTATGACTGACTGACTGGCTCGCTGCGTCGGGCTTATTTATACTACTCGGCCGACGGCGGCAGTAGGTAGGTGGATGGCAACTAAATCGAAGACACTCGCTCGATCTGGATCATTCGCGAACTTTCGACGGCTTGGCAATTATGCCTAGGCCGTAGGCTCGAACCTTCTGGCGAGTTCTCGTAGTATTCGAGACGGACTGCGGTGTTATTGTCATCAATATGCAGGTAGGTACTTGAAGTACGTAGATTACTTTGTTTACGATTTAACGATGCAAGTACATAATTCGGGAGTAGATACTAAGTAGCAAGTAGCAGTTTATTATTAATTATTTAATCTGGATAATTCGACGCCACATACCCACAAATTAGGTATCGTTGCTTAATCTGAGAAAGGTTATTTTAATTACTGGTTGTTATTGTCTAGCTTTGATTAAGCACCATCTATATATTTCACAAAAATGGTACTACAAAAATAAACCGAATAGGCAATTCTCTGAAATCGTATGACATTACAGCAGTTAATATACGAAATAAATTTCGGTCCGATCGGCATGCATTTGGCAAGGTTGTTGGCGCGGTTCACTCCAATCCTTGGGAAGGAAGGTAAAATCATATTTTTTTCCGTAGATATGTAAAGTTGTGCCTATAATAAAAAAAGAAGACAAACACAATGTAAAAATGTAAAAGCTTATTTAATGGGCATAAATAAATTGATATTATTACCATGTAACCCCCACCCTCCCTTGTCCCACCCCACCATATGATTTCTCTCGCTTTATTTTGATATTATAATTTATACATTATTAATAAGTACCTAGACCAGTTTTTTATAATTCTGTCTTATAAACCTAACGAAGCGGTTAAAAACAAAATAACTTTTCATTTGATTAAAGTGTCAAGCCACAAAGTAAACGGTTTCTTTGATAATTATATACTATTTTATATAAATAATTTTGTAAATTCATAAAACTTCTACTCAATAGTAAATATCTATGTGTACGTTTCCCGTTTTGGTTCAATATGTAGTGTACAGAATCCAAAACTTAAAATGTGAAAATAAAAATCATTTTGTGTTATTTATTAGTCCTTTACCTGATTCAGACCTGGTTAAGCAAAAAATGTTATTTGGTGACGGTTTTGTATTCAAATTACAACAACAACTCGGTAACAAAATGAACGCTGTTCCTTGGTTTCGCTTACGAGTTCGAACGTTTGTACAAGGAGTTTAAACATAGTTGGGTTGTTAAGTTCATCTCCATATTTGTGACGTACGCTATGTGGTGTCATTTTTAAAATGGATTTAACTAGACAAGGCTAATCTAGTATAAATACATCAATGGTTACAACGGAAGCTGAAGCGGAGAACTTCAACGTTTGCGGAAGCAGAAGCAGAGTCATAATATTTTTCCACTTTTCTTTCTGGACGGGTTGTAATATTAAAATGTTATTTTTGGAATTAATTTATTAAAAAATAGTTTTTTTTTGCTTTTCACAGAGAAATGCAAAGGTAAATAATAAGCTTGTTCTAACGGTAACGCTGCCGGGTCATCTTAGAAGCGGGAGGAAGCCCTCGAACTTGGTTCATACTGATTAGGTTAAAAACTCACATGAAAATCTTAAAAAGTCGGGTTTGTGTCCAGGCATAATCATCTTCAGTTTTTTTGACCTCCTCCATGGTGAGACTCGTCTCGTAGATTTGTTGGTAGGCCAGGATCCCAGACTCAAAGTATTCTTCGAGGAATCCATAGATCTCAGTCTCCGTGCATGACGAGGGCAGGCAGAGACCCAGAGTTATTCTAACCTTAAAATACACGCTAAAAGTTTAATTACACCAATTCCTACAACATACCATCTACACTCATATTCAAACATAATATTCTGTTGTTATTGCCGTCATCGCAGGTTATTCTAATATTTAAAAAAACATTACCGGTAACTCAATCAATATTCACAACGCTCCACTAAAAAACACGGTAAATTTTTCCCTACGACTTCTGATTTTAATACGCATTTAAAAAAAAACAATCATTTGATTCAACTTAATAACAATAAAAACACAATTCAGTCAAACCAGGTAAGTTATTCTAACCTTTAAAAACATGCTCAAAGTCTACTGGCACCAATTTATACAATTTGATAATCTCATTCACATTCTTGCATCGTTTCATAGATATTTTCTTGTCTGTTATTCTAAACTATTTGCTTCTTCTAACATAACCACTCGCGTTCATTATCGAGTAAAACGGAACAATTTCCAAAAATATAATTTTGCAAAAAACAAGTGAGTTATTACAAAAATAGTGACAGCCGGCGCACGGCGAGCAATTACCCCTGGCATTCCAAAGGTTAAAGTACAACTGGTAAAGCATTCCAAAGGTTAAAATATAACTGGTTGGTACCTACCTCAAAAAAGTCACTGGAAAAATGTTCTTCTAATTTTAAATTTTACTCCACGCATTGGTAGACAAGATACATTAGTTCCACTTTTAAACAAGTAAGCATTATAAAAATATTATAGGTAGGTACTATATTATTCCTTGGTAGATACCATAGAAATACAAATTAATGGAAAATACAATCAGGGAAAGGGGAACAAACCAACTGGGGCTGAGCGGGGACGTGCCACAATGGACAGCGCTGCAAATTACTTAGCGAACTTTACTTTTCTGCGCATGGTCTGGTATTTCAATGTGCTGTGCGCTCTATGGTGATCGATGTACGACTGATGATATAGTTTATTCAAAGCATTCTCGAACCCTCATTGTGCCAAAATATGGTCACGTAGTTTGCCTCCAGCTCGTAGAAATGATACCCAGATATTAGGGCAAGTCTACTTTTTTGAATGTCTATGGTAGACACCTATTTTAGCTTCTCTGGATTTGAAAAGATTCTTTTTTATTTTAGTAATAATTTCCTCAAACATCTAAGAAATCTACGATTTCCAAGTTTGAAAAGATCGCGGTCAGAGGAAGGGACTCGCAAAGGAAATGATTGAATACCTCATGATCCCAATGCACAAACGCCTGGACAGTGGAGTTGTGCGTAAAGTAAGCGCCGTAGTAGTGGACCGGGAAGGGCGGGAGACTCTGCGGGGTCTCCACGGTGAAGGGGCCGCTGGTCCTGCTGACCGGGACTCGCTTGCTGGAGGCGGAGGCCAGGCACTGCTGGCGAGACCCCAGCCAGTAGGTGTTGCCCCAGTAGAGGCCGGTGGCCGGGACCCCCGACGCGTCGAACACTAGAATAGCAAACGTATTATCAACAAACTTTACTATTAATTCTGTACAATCCTTTGTCACTTATCACTCTGTCATGACTGGCAGCTTATTCCGGGGTTTGGCTATGATACATGCGGCAGTATCTATGTAGTTAGTCAGCACGGCCGCGGAAAACAATTGCCAAATGACGTTCGTGTATGAAAGAGATAGCATGATTTAACCGACGTATAAAAGGTTATATTTGTTTCATATTGTATCTTTTTACCTAATTAACTTGTACAGTCAGTGCGATAATAAACAGTATAAATAGTGTACCCGTCCTGAATATTTCTCTAAGACATCATTAAATCTCTACCAGAAGTAGGTACCACGCTAAAGTATTAGAAACTGAAACCAGTTCACCACAAATCAACGCATTGGGTCGTTATTATCAGGTTATCGTCGGTTTTGTAAGACATATTAGGGACAGAGGACTCGATAACCATGGACCAAAAAAGCCATCTACGAAAAACGCAATTCGAGAACAATTTGAAGATATATGGAAAATACCAAAACCTACTTAATTTTATCTAATGACGTATCCCTGTTTCATCAAATACCCCAAAAAATCATAATCCGTTAAAACTGCATTAACCCTTAATTTGATGTTGTTCACTGTGGTGAACATATTGAAAAAAAAAATTGTACCATATATTCGTACTTTTTAGTGGGAATTTTTTTAAATAACGTTTATTTATCGTTTAAGAATGTTTGTTTGTAAAAAAATCTTATAAGTAACAACTCTTTTAACTATCATTCCGAAAGCAAAAACTTGTCATCGCTCGCCGCATGTCATCTGTTCATAGCAAAGTATTTATTTTCTTTAAAATTAGTTTTAATTTCAAATGTTGGTTTTGATTTGCTAAATAAGGTTTGTAAAATAATTTAAAATATCTTTAAGTGATAAAGTGGTTTGTTCATGATAGTGAACGTTTTCAAATCCCTATAAAAAAACGTACTACTCAATATGTTCACTGTGTTCAACGTTGCCAAATGGGATACATTGTGATGCTTAGTTTATTTTTGATTTATTTTTTGCCAATTGGATATTATCAAATAAGTACGGGCCGCAAAAATATTTTCCCTTGTACCAAGAGCGTATGCGCAGTCGGAAACTGGGGATATTTCCGATGCTGATAATGAAAATGATTTGCATGGACCTCTCTCTTCTTCTACTTCACCTTATCTTGACTATTTTATAGAATTTTTTCAACTATTCAGCAGTTTCGACACTGATGGTGCTCTAAATGATCAAAATTAATATTATAAAGTTCAATACGAGCCAAAAAATCGAGTCAAAGACGTTACTCTGACTACAATTTTACAGGAAATGTTTACAACGCCATTAACCAATTATGATACGATTCCTAAACTGTCATCTTTACCATCTTTTATATCCTTATTTTCTCAGGCTAAGACACCAGTATAAGTTATATCCTCAGCAAGGAAAACTAGGTTCAGGAAGTAGATTGCTTCGGTTGCCAAAATACCGAAGTTTGAGCTGAATTACAAATGGAAATTGGATGAATTTTTCACAGAGAACTACTACTACCGTAGAAAATTCCATTGATTTGCCTCATGGTGATTTTTTGGTTTTATATTTTTCTCCTTACATCGGACAGACAATTTTTTCTGCCTTTAACGCATTGGAAAATCATTTCAAATGAATGAACACGAATTTCGTGATTTTCTAGCCATCCATATAAAGAACGGATATAATGCCGTTAAAGTCTTATCAACAAATTAGAAAAATTTTACTCTTGTCAAAAATAATTTAGAAGATACAAATTAAGACCAATGTAAGAAAAATTAGAATGAACTGTCTGCAGCGCGAAATCGAAAATGAATTCAGCATTGACCAAATGATGATCCCTTATAAACAAAGAAAAGCAGACATAGGAAACACTATTAATATTATGTTGAATAAATCCAACAAGATCTATGATTTTGTTAAAAAAATAGCTGAGGAATCGTTGTTTATTCTTTTAATATACATAAAAGATGATAAATTTGCATTTTTATAATTTTTAGTAATAAATATACATAGCTACGTATTGTTTAAAAATTGTTTTAAAATATTTTTGCCAACTACCTTCACAGTAGTGAACATTTGAACTTAGATGCTGTATTGCAGAACTTGTTCACTGAAGTAAACATTGTTTCTTTGAAAATCTGAATATGCCAGATTAATAGTCAAATCATGAATATTTAATTCTTGACATCCTTGCCTAATTGAGGGTTAAGAACATAAACATTAAATAATAATAGTTCATTATGCAACACTTTGCATACAAATCAGTTCAAAAGTAGTCATACAAGATGGCTGCCAGGCAATTTCCCCTCACTCTAGATTTGGCTTCAATGCCATTCATACAATATCGCACTAATGCTCTGTCCAGGGCTTTTTACGTCCACATCGATAACGATGACTGAAGTAATATATCTGGAGAGATGATAACTTGCAACCCTATGACAAGCGAACGTCTTTTTAAGATCGCCGTGAGAGATATTATTTGACAAGATGCTTTCTGGCAGTAGGTAGGAGTAAGCAGTTTCATATTTTTCCATATGAGTGTTTTGAGGAATGGTATTAATTAAATAATATTGTAAATGTATACGTACAACCAATTGCTCGAGAGTCGCCAATATTGTCTTCACTGATGTACTATAACTGTTTATATTATTTGCAATTTAGAGAAAAATCATGTGTAAGCATTGCTGTATTACAAGTAGGTATGTATTTTTGGGTGCTGAACTGTCAACATTGAACCATGACGTAGGTACTGCTGGAGATATAAAAACTCATATGTACTAACTGGCAATATGACTGTCCACGCACCTCGCTCCTAAAGTTCTAGGCAGTCCCCAACCAACAAAAAATTGCAGTCCAAAGGAATACTTACACTCGTCTAGGTCATGCGCCGCACGCTTACAGACAGATGAAATGCCAAGCGATCGACTTAAAATAGGACTTCGCCACACTCAGTCAACTACCCGCATAAATTTAAATCATTTGTAGGAATTGCTGTATTACAAATTTGTCAAGTGTACATTTTATATCTAGTGCCTTTTTTTCAGCGCCCTTGAGGTGATTTTTCACAAAAACGGCGCTCTACAAATTATCCAATTATTATTATTATTATTATATATCTATTCCAAAACTACCATAATAATTTTCTTTTTCTTACGTACTAATATTTGGACTTCATAACATTGAGACATAACCCAGGAAAAACTGCAAGACTTTTTGCTTCCTTAAATAAGGAACTTTTTGAAATCTTAATAAAATATTGTTTTGTGTTAGGAAGCCTAAAATCGTTGCAGCTTCGCGTAGGATAGCCACGGGCTGTATTATTGATACTAACACCTTTTTAACAAATAATCTGGTAACATTTATTTTTTTAAGTCAAATATAAATACTAGGGTATTATAAAGTAAACGTTGCCACACACTTAGAATATTGAGTTGGCGTTGCATGGCTTTTATCCTGTTCTGTTTTATTTCAATTCTTTTAAGTTGTGTTTTATTGCTCAGAAAAATGACACTTGTGCAGTAATTCAGGTGGTATACACAAACACGCCTCCCAAATTGAAATTTTTGATAAATAAATTATGTGAAACTGTATTTTGCGACTGTGCAACAGTCATGTAACAAATGAATAAAAGCTTAAGTTCATTTAAACTTACATTTAATTGCCCATCTCTGGTTGGCGTCGATTCCCTTTTGTATCTGCGTCAGTTCCTGTGTGCACACACTGTGGCCCCCATTATTCACCGCAGTCTTGAGCATCCCATAGTAAACTGACTGCGTTTCGAGTTCAATGCCAGAACCCAGCTGCAGACACACTGCCACCAGGACACACACACACGACACCCAGTCCGAACTCATTGTGAACACTTAGTTTTAGTAATTAAAAAAATAACACCTGAACGTCATAAAATCGAATCGCAAAGAAATTATTTAAAAATAGTTACTATAGTTAAAGTTGCGAAGTTTACCTCGCCTCGGTATGCTAAGATTTCGCAAACCTTTTTTTCCCTTCGCTGGTTTTCAAAATTACGGACATTTTAGTTTATACTTCGTAGCATTTAAAATGTTTCAGTTGAAGACATCGTACATATTTTTTAACTACTCGTACAGAATATAATATAAGCATTAATTAATTACAGTATTGCTTTATTAGAAATTAACAAATTGGCGTTTAGCGTCATTTTTGAGTGCTGACCCCAAACTCACATAAAATATTGCAGAAGTTACCTACTTCAGCCACATATACTTAAATATTTACCTATTAAAAATAGATTTTCCGTGCATCAGTGCATGCGTGACACTTCATCTTTACCACCAAAACCAAGCGTTTTATTTATCAACAAGTGACTCCTGCTCAAGAATCTGCCTCACCTCGCCAAGTCTGCTGCTCCAAGATCTTCTGGTGTTACCTCTTCGAGACCAGCCGGCCCTCCTTTGGAAAACCGCCAACACCAGAAGCGAGCAGAGACAACAGCACACCCAGGGCCCAACATTCACCAAGCCTGGGTGCGGGAGGCAGATTTCATCACAATATCAACTACAATCATCATCATCGGCCGTAAAGGAGCATCTCATCGGTTGAAGACACGGTTTGGACCCGGCGCCTAAATCTACAGTCTTGTGCGGACTCCCGTCCAGTACAAGTGGTCACTACGTGTGAAATATTCCCGAGTGATGCGTGAAATTATTCACGTTCAATGAACGTTTAATTTTTTAAATTGAAACTATTTGTTGGAACCAAGCGATAAAATCAAAGATATTAGAAGAACGAGATATGCTATGTTGGCCGCCGGACCGTAGGCGGAGTACTACCTAATTAGGGTACTTTGAATACTATCGGGACGTGTACGCACAGAAATCTGTTCTATGTATTAGTGCGGATACCTTAGCGTAAGCGAAGGTGTGCAGTAGTATTGGTGAACAAAACCGGCGACACTCGGCAAAACAATTCCACACAGTATGAACTGCTCATAGCACATCTCGTTCTTCTAATATCTTTGGATAAAATAGATACAAAAAATATTTTATTTTTATAATAATTCTATATTTTGATGTTTGTATTTCCTTTGTTTAAAATGTTGATACAAGTTCAATAGCTGTGTTTATTAGAAAGATAATTTTGTGACTTCTTACTAATTTGTCGACAAACGATGTAAATATTTGTTTTTGAGAGTCAAATATTTTACAAATACTTTCACCTTCAAAATTCTTCAATTATAATATCCCGTGATCTTTCACGGATCAGCGCCAGAATTAAATAAAACACACGAAACAGTAAATTGAAACTTTGAACATGAAACTACACCGAAATTATAATATCGGCAACATATTCGTGTATCATCTTCGCGTTCGTAGCGTTAATGAAACTGAGCGAAAATTGATTGAACTCTCCTTAAATTGAAATCTACAACAGGGGTGTTCAACGCGTTTTCATCTCGTGTCTTGTGTACCTGTGTCTGAAGAAAACCCGATAGACATGGGTGGTGAGTTGTGGCCATATGCCATATTATGTAACATCAAGTTTTCTAGTGAGTAGTCTTATTTGCCTGGGCCATTGAGACTATGGAATCCACAATCGGAGTATGTTGTAAGGCGAAAGGGAGTGGGGAGAGAATAATGTGGGGAAGAGGAAGGTTGGGAGATACCTGGCTATTCAGATCTGGGGGTCTAGCACAGTGAAATCGAAAACTTTCCAATATCGGATCGATAAGCGTAACTACCGACGATTTTATTCCGATTTCATTTCGTCGAATTTCGAATTAATTAAGTCCACGGATCATGCATACGATTTATTTCAGTTCTAAGAGCTTAGTTAGTCACCCTCATTCATTAATAAGCCAGTTATTTTACATAACGAACGGCATTATCCGAAAAGTTTGGCCTATTGACAGCTTATCCGACACCTTGGAGGCCGCACTAAAAGTGGCAGCTTTTGTCAACCGGCTCTTGTCGAATTCATATTCTGACCGTGCTCGCAAATACGCAAATAACTGACCATAGATGACAAATATCATAATGACATAGGACTTTGTCGATCGTCCGTGCAAGACCTCCTTTACACTAAACACTACTTACCTTCGATTCTAAATGTTGGTACTTAGAGAAACTTCCACTCAGAAGTGCGTTGGTAATTAATCTAATGAGTAAATTTGGATGTTGTATGTATCTTATTCTGTATATTTCATCATTAAGAATTGTATCAGGAATGGAATGAGATACGGGGTCGAATTATAGTCAATATAATATTGTTTTAAACACTAACAATGTGGTACGGAGGCCACAAAAGGTTACATTTATGTAAAAACGAAACGTACTGGTATGAAAAGAAATGTAAGGAGGACGTTCTAATTAGACAATCTATAAATATCAATCAGAAAATTAAACTCTAATCAAAAGAGTTCTTTGAAAAAAACAATGTTTTCTTAAAAGTAATTCATAAATAACTATTAAATACTTGTTGGTTTACTTTTTTAATGTAGTGTGTGTTTTTTAACGTTTTTTTTTGTATTAGGCAATTCACCCTAAAGAGAGTGCTATGTGCCGTTAAAGTTAAGGGAGATGGTTATAATTTTATGGGAAATCTATACGGGAATAGGAAATCTCAAATATTGAAGTCATTCAAGTCTATGAACTTGTATAGAACTGAGAAAATGCGAGAATTGTTGAGAGGAAGTAAATAAGGAATACTAAGGGGAGATTGGTGGGTGATTTTTATAAGTAAACGATAAATGCCTTTGAAAGATGAATTTTTTTAATGTTAAAAATGTATATTTTTGTAATGCTTTCTGTAACGAATAAATTTTTTGTTCTCCAAGACATTTATTTGAATTGAACACAATACACGATTATTAATAATTTGAATTGAACACAACTGAGAACGGATTTTTGTGTGTCTAAGGACAATAAGTTGTGACGTCACACTTAATTACCTGTCATCGGGTTTTACCTCAGATTATTATTATTGATATATGTGACAATTTTTATGAATTTAAATAATTTCAACCTGCTATTGAATGGCGTGCAGTGAAAAGGAGCTCTAAACTCGTCTAAATGAGTTTTTGGAATACCTTTTTAAAAATTTTACTCAGGAAACCTCTTGTCAAATGTTTTTCTTATTAAATCGTTTCTTTAGGACGGGTTGTTTCGGAGAATTTGAACAATCAATCAAATTTCAAAGTTGATTTTCAAATTCTGTGACGGTTCTATTCAAGGTCTTAGCAAACAACTGGCCAATAATGATATAATAACAGAACTTTAATAGAGCCTTCACAGAACTTGAAAATCAACTTTATTACAATAAAATACATTTGCGGTTATTTTGTTCCTTTTCCATAATTCGTGGTTCGGCTGGCGCTTTTTTCTCATTTTGTTTTAAAAGTATCATTAATAAACGGCTAGCCCAATTGGAGCAGTCCGCTCCGGGCGCGACTTCCCAACCAGCCAAGGCGCTGATAATATCTAACACCTAATATAGCTCCCTTGATGTTTTTACTGGCGCCGCGCCGTTTGTCTCAGGGCCAGTGTACGAAGTGATAAAAACCATCAAATTTTATTTTAGGTTTCGAAAAATAACACGTCGAATTTGTCATTCACCGTATTAGGAGAGTTCAATATATTCGCTCTCCCCACGGGCAAATTCAGGTACGAACATACAGATTTGAACGACTAGCTCTACAATACAAGTTGTGGTAACGTCCCCCAGTGTGAGACTCCGGTAAAAATACGTCGGTGGCCGTTGATTTATCAAATAGCAATTCACGCCACTGCGCTAATCTACTTCGAGCAGAGTACATATTATATAAGAAATAATAATACGGGAGACAAGAATGACATGTTACAAAAACATTAAGGACATAATCCTCAGTAAGATAGTCCTCAAAACTCAAATACAATAAACACAAAAAACAAATCAACCAATACAAAAAAAAAATTGACCCCGCACGAGTTTACCCACTGAACTGATAACACCAAGAAGTTTGCACCGATGACTGATATCGCTAATGTTCACAAGATCATTCGACTCCCAGGACCCCACAAGGTTCAGTGAAATAATTGATTGTCTGTTAATAAGGAATCACTACTTTTGAAAATGTTTGAATAATAATTTCAACAGGTGTACATAAGGAAAAATTTGAACACATGGCCACACTGACGTTCCAACAAAAACACTTCTGTCGGCTATATCTTCAGTAGGCACGCACTTTTCGTCAATAATTTGTATCGTTTGGACTTGGATCTCAAAAACAAAGCGATTCTTCTAGGCAAAACGCGTAAAAAATGACTTACGCAATATTGGCAAGTTGAGTTTCATATATATACAGGGTGTATCGGCACTAACCCGACAAACTTTAACCAGCTATTCCTTAGCACATTTGGAGTAAAAAATGTTATGTGCACTTTGCTGTCCGGTAACGTTTTTTTAAAATAAAAAATTAATTAAACATATTTTCACCACATGTCACCACTGTTTTATCCTTTGTCAAAGTTTGAAAGCAACGTCGCAACTCAACTCGCGTGTCGCTGCGAACGAAGCCCGTATTACATAATCCAGTACCAGAAAATAAATATTTTATTTAACAATAATGATTATTCACATTTTTCGTATGCGAATCACTGATTGTCTTCTTGTATTGTACACATCAATTTTATTTTTGTATCTAAATTGTTTCACCTCTGGAATGCTCTGGTTTCACCTCTTACGCGTTTCACGTTTTAAATAGTCTAATTTTGAAACTAAGAAACTAATTATTAGGTTTCCTGAATTTATAATCGAAGTCCAATAATTCTGAGCACTTTTAAAAACAATTTTCCTCACTTAGGTACTTATCAATAATAATAATTGGATTATTTGAACAGCGCCGTTGTTTTTTAAATCACCGTAAGTGCTCTGTCAAAATGTTACTTGCTAGGCTATCCTACAACCTTTGATTAAAATAAATGTCTAGATTGAGCGTTCGAGCGACGAAACGCCAAAAAAAATATTAGCCAACTGTTGGCTGATAAGCTCGTTCAGTCCGCACAGTTGCGAAACTATCGCTGTGCGGTAAACACGTGTTGTGTGACATTTGAAAATGACGATTTGCGCTATAACAGTGTGCAGAAATTACAAAGGACTGTTTACAGGAAGAATTGTTTACAGGGTTGCCTGTTCTTCAAATTAAAATACCCACATAAGGTAAAAATTGCAAGGCGCAAATGACGCCGTTCTATTTATAAAGAACATTAACTTTAAATTCAGTAAATTTAAATGATTCATCTCTTTAAGAAATATAAGAATCTAGTAAATAAAAAAAAAAAAAATTTATACACAGCGATACCTGCCGGCCATTTGGCAGCGTCTAGGAATGTATCTTTCTTATTTTCCGTATTTCTTGTTTATTTGTTAAAAATAATCAAATAAAAATAAATCTCTTTTAACAATGATTTTCTTTTCATTTATATCATTATATTTATGTAGAAAACTATCTTACTTAAATGAATTCAAAATTAAACGAATTATAGGTCCCGCAAAATCGAAACATATTTTTTCCCAACTTTTTGGGAAATACTAGGGAGCTGGTATCACTCAATACGCCTACAGTGACGTTAAGCGCTTACGTCAACGATATAAGTTACGTATACTTGTGTGCGTGACACGCACACAAGTATTTCAAATCTGGCCTGCTCTTTCTGTCGGAATAACAGTGCGACACTCTATCTAGACATTTATATAATCAAAGCCTACAACGTATATTTTTTAATAAATTTAGTTATTTACAACTTCGCGGAATGTGATTTATGAATATTATTGCTTATGTTAAAAGCCTTCCAGAATTACCGGAACATAACGAGCAGCTTGACACACTTAAGTTTATTTCCACTAATTTGAAGGTACAAAGAATGTGTAGTTTTAAAAACAATCCTGATGATTCAAAAAACGGTTCATATAAAACTGCTGCCCAACACACTCACACAAAGGAAAGCACTCACACAAACGTCATGACTGCATTGAATTGACCATCTGGCAAATGAATGCTGCCAGATTGCTAAGTTATTTACATAATAATTATTAAATTTTATTTAAAACATCGCAAATTTTTTAAAAACTCGACAATAAATTACAACTATAATTTAAAAAAATATACTTAACCCCACGCTTTTTCGTAATTGATTAATTAATTCAGAATTTAAACGTTGCTTGAAATGACTAGCCGTATTTGGTGACCAGATCTGAATATCCAGGTACTTCCTCACCTTCCACTCCTTCCCTTAGCCATAAAACTTTCCCCAATTCAACATAAAAATTGTGTAGATATATCGGATGTAATGAAATGCATGATAATTAGACCCCAAAATACTTAATTATTCAGGGAAATAAACCCCTGAGTCATCAGTTGGAAAAACCAACGACATTAAGTGAAATTTTAAACAATGCAATAATAGGAATTAGCAAATAATAATTTACAACAATTTACTCGGAAATCAATAAAGCCAGGATAATAAAAATAGAAAGTTATCACTTACATCGTCTGTAAGTGGCTTCACCACAGTTTGATAATGCCGTCAGAAGGTGAAACAGCTGTCACGCGTAATAATAATTACAACTAGCAGAACTTGTTTATAAACACACTGTTTTTATAAATTTAATAAAAAGACAGTTAAAAATTTAAAAAAATCTCTAAATTGAAATGGAGTTCTACAAACTAAACTTAAAATCAAATAAATTTATTGCGAAGGTTCAAAGTACTGTACTGTAATATTATATTAAATAATACTTGGAAATATCTTAATAAATTTTTACGTGTTTAATTATTGTTTGAAGTCAGATTAAAGCGATTAAAAAACTCAGCTGGCAATTCTTATTCGAGTTTCGTTGTATACTTACGTATTGGCGCGCTTTTACAATAACAATGGTATGGCATCATTCGTCTCATTTTTAACTATTATTATTTAGTGTGTAGGAAAGAGCGAAGATGGTTTTCGATACACTTGCTTATAACAGCCCACACGGGACTTGAGACAGAATACGTGTGAAAGAGATGACAGTAGCGCGGCGTTGCCAAGTACTTTACCCCTATACTGGGGGCAGAAACGGAGTGTGGAAATTTTATTTATTTTTTGTTTTTAAAAGGAAAAAAATGTTACCGGACAGCAAAGTGCCCATAACATTTTTTACTCCAAATGTGCTAAGGAATAGCTGGTTAAAGTTTGTCGGGTACGTGCCGATACACCCTGTATACTACCTATTTGAACTAGTGACAATGGAGCTAAACCATTAAACTTTACATAAATTGCTTATTAAAAAAATGTAGACGGTACCTACCAGGGAACAACATAAAATAATAAATAAGATAATTTATTATTATGGCAACATTCTGTGTTGATTTCAAATTCAATTCTAGCATTCTTGATTTTTCGTTCGTCTTGACTAGTTGTGTCTTTTGAATTCCGTCTACATTCTAGAATCCTCCATGTAGAATTATTGTCGGGTATAACAATTGTGTTTAAATAAACTCAGTGAAATTCAACATTATTTTATTAAAAACAACCTTCTGATATTGAGAGTCCTTTAGGAACTGTTTTACCCGCAAAACAGTTCCTAAAGAACTCTCAATATCAAAAGGTTGTTTTTAATAAAATAAGGTTGAATTTCACTGAGTTTATTTAAACACAATTGTTATACGCGACAATAATTCTACATGGAGGATTCTAGAATGTAGACGGAATTCAAAAGACACAACTAGTCAAGACGAACGAAAAATCAAGAATGCTATAATTGAATTTGAAATCAACACAGAATGTTGCCATAATAATAAATAATTTTATTTATTATTTTATGTTGTTCCCTGGTAGGGTGGTAGGTACCGTCTACATAGTTCGCCCCCAGTTGTTAAACGATATAAAAAAAGAAACATATAGTAGTATACAGTTTTTAAAAACAAAAAATTACTTATGTTATGTAGGGCACACACCACATAAACATGTCGCTCACTGAGTTGCAGTCTACTTATATATACAGAAAGCAGTAAAATTTCAAATTAAATAGTTTATTAATATAATATCGCTTTATGTCGCATGAATTTTTAATTGATAAAAATATATATATATAAAGTTGAGAACTGGTAATTGATTGAAAAATGTATATAAAGTTATGAAAATAGATTTCAATGTGGCAAACGAGAAGGATTTTTACTCTAAATATTTATATTAAGTTATAAAAATAAAGTTATATCTAGGAGTATGCTTCGACTAGATGTTTAAGCTACCTATACTTAAAAGTTTTGCTTCCAGAAACATTTTGGTTTGGAGCAAGTGCTGAAAACAGTTGAGACTGTAACACAAAATTGTAAATTTTACGATATCAGAGTTCGATATAAACTTTTTGTACATTAAGATTACTTAAGACTAAGATACATGTTTGCATAATGTTATAAAATTAACAATGTTATTAAATACAGTTCTGAAACATGTTAAGTAAATATAACATGAATGTGATCTAAAAATGACGTTATTTGTACTACTATGTTAGCATATCATGTTTCAACACTATATTAAGGCTGGCCGCATACATACGTTTTCCGTATTCGATTTCCGAATTCGTTTTCCGTATTCGGAATTCCGTGAGACTAGCGCATACGTTCGTTTTTCTTCATTCGGAATGTATAAACGTCAGTACCAGTGTTGCCAACAAGGGCGATATATCGCCATTTAGGCTACTAAGAGCGAGAATTGGCGCCGAAAAAATCTAAAAGGCGACTGGTCGCCAATTAAGCTACTTCAAAAACATCAATTTTAAACATGTCCCGAAATTCTCTAGCCACCACAAATTTTATATTTTCTTGAAATTCTCTAGCCACCCTCCCATGAATTTTTTTTATTTTCTGGGGACAAATTTTATCCTTTTGAAATTCTCTAGCCACCCCCCCCCCCACGAAATTTTTTCACGCAAAAACATCAATTTTAAACATGTCCCACCTAACAGCAAATTCGGCTACTTTACGCTACCTTATGTATGAGAAACGGCGATATTAGGTCAAGATCCGTTGGCAACACTGAATTACGAACGGAAATTTCCGTATGTTTGCGTCGGCACAAACAAACTGTATGCAATAGCTGCGTTCCACATGACGTCATTAGGTTTTTTCCTTTCGGTTTCTCCGAACGCGCCGGCTCGCATTCGGAACGTGCGTAAGGAATTTGTTCCGTTCGGAACTAAAACGAACGTGTGCGGCAGTTAATGTATTTTCTACTGATTCCGTGCATTCGGATGTCCGAATACGGAAAACGAATTCGGAAATCGAATACGAAAAACGTATGTATGCGGCCAGCCTTAATATCTCATATTACATAAATATGGAAAATACTTCACATCATCCAGAATGTGGAAAAGTAACATAATGAAGCTGAATATTACATAATATTTTGTAGTAATGTAAGATAATTGTAAAAACTACTCCCAAAATTTCTGGAGTGTGTTAAATATTTTTTAATTTAATATAAGACAATTGTCATATTTGTATAGGAGCTGATCGATTTGTATTGATTGTATGTTTTATGTTAAGATACAATAAACTTCCATAGACAAACAAGATTTTTTTTTTTAATTTTTAGCATTTTAAATTATCTTCAACTGTTTATCGAAACGTGTTATTTATTATCTCTACATACTAATGGAGATTGCGATATTAAACGAAAATGAGACTGGGCAGTGTTCTCATTTAGTCTGGCATATTCCATTTTTATTTTCGTTGTAAACTATTGTTATTACCTATAAAATTCCAAATAACATTTACACGTTTCCATAAACATTTGGATAGAATTATCACATAAAGATATGAAGTTTCAACGTCATGTTCAGTCAGATGTGTGTGTCGTTGAACATCTGAGTGATCATGGTTAAACTTTACTAACATTAAAACATTTTATCATATGTGAATTTGATATAAAAAAAAATTGCCTAAAAATGCTTTAAATTATACAAAGGATTCAACGCGTAAAGCGTAATTACTTTAAATGCATATTGCAATTTCATCGCTATTTGCGGAATGTTTAAAGTATTAACCATGATTGATTGCGATATTAAACGAAAATGAGACTGGGCAGTGTTCTCATTCAGTCTGGCATATTCCATTTTTATTTTCGTTGTAAACTATTGTTATTACCTAAAAGCAATTGGGCCAGCCCCTTACATATGGTAAAAAAAAACCAACGGCGAGTGGCGTCCTTGCGGTGATTATCGTCGCCTTAATGCTAAAACGATCCCGGATAAATTTCCAATACCTCAACTTCATGATTTTGCACATAAACTTGCCGATGCAAACATATTCAGCACTATTGACTTGACCAGGGCTTATCATCAGATACCAGTGGAACCTGAAGACATTCCGAAGACTGCCATCATCACACCATTTGGATTATTCGAATTCACATCCATGCAATTTGGTTTATCAAACGCAGCACAAAGCTTTCAGCGTTTCATGTATGCTGTGACAAGGGATTTGGATTTTTGTTTCGTGTACCTAGATGACATCCTGATTGCTTCTAAAAATGAAGAAGAACATAGAAAACACTTGGAAACACTACTCAAACGACTTGATGAATATGATCTAGTAATCAACATTAACAAATGCCAATTTGGCGTACCTACAGTCAACTTCCTGGGTCACACAATTACTCAAGAAGGAATGTACTCAAGGAGAAAGAAGAAAGAGAAGGTGAATGCCGTCATAAATTTTCCATTACCTAAAACAGCAAAAGACTTGCGACGTTTTTTAGGCATGTTAAATTATTATAGAAGATTCCTCCCTAAGGCTATTAACATTCAAACAAAATTATTTGATTGCATTGCCGGTTATAAGAAAAATGACAAGAGGGAAATAACTTGGAATCAAGAACTGACGGAAGCATTCAAGGAATGCAAACAACAGCTAGCTGACGCAGCATTACTCGCACACCCAAATACCAATGCAAAAATAGCTATAATGGTTGATGCTAGCGACATAGCTATGGGTGCATCATTACAACAGTCGAATGGCGATTCCTGGGAACCTTTAGGATTCTTTTCCAAGAAATTTTCACCAGCGCAGCGAAAATACAGTACCTTCGATCGAGAACTTGGTGTTTTCGAAGCGGTGAAATATTTTAGAAGTCATATTGAAGGTCGAAATTTTACCATCTATACAGATCACAAGCCAATCACCTTTGCTTTTTGCAAGAAGCGAGCCTCTAGCTCTCCACGCCAAGAGAGACAGTTGGATTATATTGCCCAATTTTCAACGGACATCAGACATATTTCTGGACAACAGAATATAGTAGCGGACGCACTATCTCGAATCGATGAGATTAACAGCCCTACTTCTATTGACTACAGGCAGATGGAGAAAGCGCAGTGTCAAGATGACGGACTTATGAAGGCAAAAGATGACACCGCCCTCGCCTTACGTCAAATGGTGATTCCAGGCTCTGAAGCTTCAATATGGTGTGACATATCAACGGGCCTCATCAGACCATTTGTACCCGCTTGCATGCGAATGCAGGTAATCGAAAGTGTACACAATGTTTGCCATCCTGGCATCCTGGGAACGACAAAGACAATTAAACAAAGATTTGTTTGGCCTAACATGGCGACAGACATAAAAAAACTTTGTCAAACAGTGCATAGCTTGTCAAAAAGCTAAGGTCTCTCGACATACGGCTGCACCATTAGCAACGTATTTACTACCAGAGGATCGATTCCGTAATATTCATATCGACCTGGTTGGACCTCTCCCAGCGTGTAACGAGTACCAGTATATACTCACAATGATCGACAGGTACACACGATGGCCTGAAGCAATCCCTCTGAAAGATATGACTGCAGAAACCGTCGCTACTGCACTGACGACACATTGGATTGCCCGTCACGGGACCCCGGATACCATTAGTTCGGATCAGGGCAGACAATTCGAGTCCTGCCTCTTCAAAAAACTAACAGAAAAGTTTGGAATAAAACATTCTAGGACCACCGCGTACCATCCACAAGCTAATGGTATGATCGAGAGATAGCACCGCACTTTAAAAGCCTCTCTCATGGCTTGTGGCGATCGAAATTGGGTCGAAAGCCTCCCACTAGTTCTACTTGGTTTGAGAGCAACGGTACGTGAAGATCTGAAGTGTTCACCAGCTGAATTAACTTACGGTAGAACCCTTAAATTACCTTGTGATTTCTTCACAGCAACACCACGCGAGGAACCAGACACGTGTATCGGACGTCTACAAAGTGCGTTCGAAGCCATTAAACCAACTCCTGCCAGTGTTCATGGTACAGGAAAGTTTTTTGTTCACAAAGATCTACCTATCGCGACACATGTGTTCCTCAGAACTGACGGTGGAAGAAGACCACTGCAGAATCCGTACGAAGGCCCATACAAAGTGGAAGAACGTAATGAAAAAACATTCCTAATTATAGTGAAAGGAAAACCTAAGCGTGTCACAATAGACCGCCTAAAACCTGCTTTTGTTCCAGTAGAAGAAAATGCATCTGTTCCTACATCTGTTCCAGTATTACCTCCAGAAATAATCAGAACCACAAAATCTGGTCGAAAAATTCGTTTCCCAGACAGATTAGGACAGTTTAAAGCATAAAAAGGCATTTCTTTTCCTAAAATATAAATAAATGATGTAATCCATATACTTAGATATAAGCAAACCGTATATACCTATACTTAAACATTTCACACTACGCTAATGTCTTAAATATATAAGAGCTTAATATGTCTTATATTGTTCATGCAAACAATGTATCACATATTGCCGTAAATCTACAAAACATGTTCTTTTATAATTTTTTACATATTCCGCATTGAGCGTTAATAGTTTTTACGTTTTTTTAATACTTTAAACATTCCGCAAATAGCGATGAAATTGCAATATGCATTTAAAGTAATTACGCTTTACGCGTTGAATCCTTTGTATAATTTTAAGCATTTTTAGGCAATTTTTTTTATATCAAATTCACATATGATAAAATGTTTTAATGTTAGTAAAGTTTAACCATGATCACTCAGATGTTCAACGACACACACATCTGACTGAACATGACGTTGAAACTTCATACCTTTATGTGATAATTCTATCCAAATGTTTATGGAAACGTGTAAATGTTATTTGGCATTTTATAGGTAATAACAATAGTTTACAACGAAAATAAAAATGGAATATGCCAGACTAAATGAGAACACTGCCCAGTCTCATTTTCGTTTAATATCGCAATCTCCATTAGTATGTAGAGATAATAAATAACACGTTTCGATAAACAGTTGAAGATAATTTAAAATGCTAAAAATTAAAAAAAAAATCTTGTTTGTCTATGGAAGTTTATTGTATCTTAACATAAAACATACAATCAATACAAATCGATCAGCTCCTATACAAATATGACAATTGTCTTATATTAAATTAAAAAATATTTAACACACTCCAAAAATTTTGGGAGTAGTTTTTACAATTATCTTACATTACTACAAAATATTATGTAATATTCAGCTTCATAATGTAACTTTTCCACATTCTGGATGATATGATATATTTTCAATATTTCTGTAATATGAGATATTTAATATGGTGTTGAAACATGATATGCTAACATAGTAGTACAAATAACGTCATTTTTAGATCACATTCATGTAATATTTACTTAACATGTTTCAGAACTGTATTTAATAACATTGTTCATTTTATATCATTATGCAAACATGTATCTTAGTCTTAAGTAATCTGAATGTACAATAAGTTTATATCGAACTCCGATATCATTAAATATACAATTTTGTGTTATAGTCATAACTGTTTTCAGCACTTGCTCCAAACCAAAATGTTTCTGGAAGCAAAACTTTCAAGTATAGGTAGCGTAAACATCTAGTCGAAGCATACTCCTAGATATAACTTTATTTTTATAACTTAATATAAATATTTATAGTAAAAATCCTTCTCGTTTGCCACATTGAAATCTATTTTCATAACTTTATATACATTTTTCAATCAATTACAAGTTCTCAACTTTATAATTTTTTTCTTTTCAATTAAAAATTCATGCGACATAAAGCGATATTGTATTAATAAACTATTTAATTTGAAATTTTACTGCTTTCTGTATATATATATATATAAGTAGACTGCAACTCAGTGTTTTTTTTTTATATCGTTTAACAACTGGGGGCGAAGTATGTAGACGGTACCTACCAGGGAACAACATAAAATAATAAATAAGATAATTTATTATTATGGCAACATTCTGTGTTGATTTCAAATTCAATTCTAGCATTCTTGATTTTTCGTTCGTCTTGACTAGTTGTGTCTTTTGAATTCCGTCTACATTCTGGAATCCAGTTTTATTATACCCCGTCTACAAAAATATAAGTTTTTATTTTTATTTTTTTTATATATACAATAATATTATTATTGGGTTTATAAAAACAGTTTATTTTTAAACAAGTTCTGCTGTGTAATTATTATTACGCGTGACAGCTGTTTCGCCCTCTAAAGGCATTATCAAACTGTGGGTAGCCCACTTACAGACGATACATTTATATTATTTCTAGGTAGGTATTTTAATTTCAATTACTGATTTCTTAATTGATTTCTGTGTAAAAATGTTAGAAATTATTGATGGTTATTACCCTAGTAAAGTTTCCCCAATTAGTGTAATGTTTAAATTTGACTGAATGTCTTAATGTTAGTTATTCCCAAACGATGACTCATAGGGTTATTTTAATAGTATAATTAAGTACTTTAATGTGCACTCGTATTTGCAATAGGTTTGAAGATATCTAGTAGGGGTGAACGAATTATATTGGTTTGTTCATTAATTAGAATAACTTTCGGATTATTAGAATTTTTGTTAATTTCTAACTGCTCTAAAAGATTCAGTTTACGGCCTTTATTTTGTACGTGTAACGGAGTTGGTTTATTATCATCATTAAGTGAGTGATTTTCATCTAGGAGATGTTTGGCAAATTGAGATTGTATTTTATTATTATTTTTAAAAGATCTTATATGTTCTTTGAACCTAGTGTTAAAGGACCGGCCCGTTTGTCCAACATAAACAGCGTTGCATTCATCACACTGGAGTTTATAAATGCCACTATTTTGTAATTTGAGTACCTTACTTTTTGAGTTTTTAAGAGATGATCCTAAGTTGTTATTTGTGCGGAAGGCAATATCTAAGCCACATTTTTTGAGGACTTTGGCAATTTTATTAGATGTCTGTCCGATGAATTCTAAACACCCGAATTTATTATTCGTCTTATTATTAGTCGCTGGGTAAATTGATTTAAGGTTATTTTTGTGTTTATTATTATTAATTATTTTTTCGATGTCTCTACCCTTGAAGCCATTATTTTTAGCAATAGTTAGGATTGTATTTTTTTCCTTCTCGTATGCTTTCTTGTCGAGTGGGATGTTAGTAAGCCTATGTACCATTGAGTGGTAGGCAGATAATTTATGTGACCATGGATGTAAAGATTTATAATTAATGGTCGTATCTGTAAACGTAGGCTTACGGAAAATTTCGAACGTATGTTTATTATTGTCTCTACCGATTGTTAGGTCTAAAAAATTAATTTTCTTATTACACTCTCTTTCAACCGTAAAGCAGATTTTACGGTTGATGGAGTTAGCAAATGTGACAAAAAGATCTAATTGTCTGTTGGTACCTTTCCAACAGACCAAAATGTCGTCAACATAACGAACATAGTAAATGATGTGTTTGCTAAAGCTTGAATTTAAAATTTGTTTTTCAATGTAATCCATGAATATTTCTGCAAGAAGTGGACTGAGGGGCGATCCCATTGGTAATCCGTCGTTTTGTTGATAGAATTTATTGTTAAACTCAAAGTAGTTGGTTTCCACACAAATTTTAAATAGATCGAATAAGTCTTTTTTAGTAACTGGGTTTATATTAGATTCGTCTAAAATATCTTCAATGATTTTAAGGCATTCTTTAATAGGTATATTGCTAAAGAGGCTTACTACGTCTAAAGATATGAACTGGCAATTGTGCGGTAGATTTATGTTTTTTATTTTATTTACAAGTTCGAGAGAATTTTTAACGCTATGCTTTGGGGAGAATTTAGTATGTTGTTTGAAAAGAAAGTTAAGTTTTTTGGCGAGTATTGTCGTTGGGGCGTTTATAAAAGAAACAACGGGACGTATGGGGATATTATCCTTGTGAATTTTAGGTTGTCCGTATAATGCAGGAGCCCTTGGATTCATCACCATTGCACTTCTTCTAGCGTATTTATTTGGAAATATTGATTGGCAATTATTTATTAGGTTGCGCACGTTTACTGAAATTTTGTCCGTTGGGTCCTTTTTTAAGATTTCAAAGTCTTCTGGTTTTAGGAATGCTTCTACTTTATTTAAGTAATCAATTTTGTTTAATATAACGACAGAATTCCCCTTATCCGCTTTAGTAATTGTGAGGTCGCTATTTTTAATTTTGGCTTTAATATCATTTAAAATTTCCGTTTCTTTTATATTGAATTTATTTTTATTTTTACTGGTTGATTCCAAAGTTTTTCTCAAGATATCCGCTGTTATTTGTTTAGGTAAGCCGTTATTTTTTATTTTAGACAGAGAAATTTCTGTGTCGATTGCCAAACATTCAATTTGTTTTTTAGTGATATCTGAATTTATTTTATATTTGAAGCCTTTATCTAGTAAATTTATTTCATCTTCTTCAAAAGTTTCGCCTGATAGGTTAATAGTTTTTATATAAAACTCCGTATTTGTATTAATTTGATATTCATTGACTTTTACATTTTTATTTTTAGATTCGACAAGTTTTTTAAGTTTATTTTCCTGAGTTTTGAATTTATCAGATATAATTCCTCCGATGTGTTCACGAGTATCGTAATCCAGGGTATCAAATTCCCATGGATGCAGTTTAAAAGTTAATTCCGAATGTAATACCTTGATGTAGTGAAGTATTGTGTCCCTTTTCCGACAACATTCCTTAGTCTCCTCCTTCAGCCATATCCTCTGCGCTCGATGCACAGTTTTTATGGCTGCCGAGGATTTGCTTTTGGTAGAAATATGCACGTACTTGGGGATCACGTTTAACTTCAAACACTCTTGGTTAAACCAAAGGTTTTGCACTATTTTCCGATGTTTTAATTTTAATCGTCTGTAAAAAATCACTTGGGTAGCTATATCAGCAACCTTCAATTTATTTATTGTTATTAAGTTTAATTTGTAGAACTCCATTTTATTTTTATTTTTTTATATATACAATAATATTATTATTGGGTTTATAAAAACAGTTTATTTTTAAACAAGTTCTGCTGTGTAATTATTATTACGCGTGACAGCTGTTTCGCCCTCTAAAGGCATTATCAAACTGTGGGTAGCCCACTTACAGACGATACATTTATATTATTTCTAGGTAGGTATTTTAATTTCAATTACTGATTTCTTAATTGATTTCTGTGTAAAAATGTTAGAAATTATTGATGGTTATTACCCTAGTAAAGTTTCCCCAATTAGTGTAATGTTTAAATTTGACTGAATGTCTTAATGTTAGTTATTCCCAAACGATGACTCATATTAAAATAACCCTATGAGTCATCGTTTGGGAATAACTAACATTAAGACATTCAGTCAAATTTAAACATTACACTAATTGGGGAAACTTTACTAGGGTAATAACCATCAATAATTTCTAACATTTTTACACAGAAATCAATTAAGAAATCAGTAATTGAAATTAAAATACCTACCTAGAAATAATATAAATGTATCGTCTGTAAGTGGGCTACCCACAGTTTGATAATGCCTTTAGAGGGCGAAACAGCTGTCACGCGTAATAATAATTACACAGCAGAACTTGTTTAAAAATAAACTGTTTTTATAAACCCAATAATAATATTATTGTATATATAAAAAAATAAAAATAAAATGGAGTTCTACAAATTAAACTTAATAACAATAAATAAATTGAAGGTTGCTGATATAGCTACCCAAGTGATTTTTTACAGACGATTAAAATTAAAACATCGGAAAATAGTGCAAAACCTTTGGTTTAACCAAGAGTGTTTGAAGTTAAACGTGATCCCCAAGTACGTGCATATTTCTACCAAAAGCAAATCCTCGGCAGCCATAAAAACTGTGCATCGAGCGCAGAGGATATGGCTGAAGGAGGAGACTAAGGAATGTTGTCGGAAAAGGGACACAATACTTCACTACATCAAGGTATTACATTCGGAATTAACTTTTAAACTGCATCCATGGGAATTTGATACCCTGGATTACGATACTCGTGAACACATCGGAGGAATTATATCTGATAAATTCAAAACTCAGGAAAATAAACTTAAAAAACTTGTCGAATCTAAAAATAAAAATGTAAAAGTCAATGAATATCAAATTAATACAAATACGGAGTTTTATATAAAAACTATTAACCTATCAGGCGAAACTTTTGAAGAAGATGAAATAAATTTACTAGATAAAGGCTTCAAATATAAAATAAATTCAGATATCACTAAAAAACAAATTGAATGTTTGGCAATCGACACAGAAATTTCTCTGTCTAAAATAAAAAATAACGGCTTACCTAAACAAATAACAGCGGATATCTTGAGAAAAACTTTGGAATCAACCAGTAAAAATAAAAATAAATTCAATATAAAAGAAACGGAAATTTTAAATGATATTAAAGCCAAAATTAAAAATAGCGACCTCACAATTACTAAAGCGGATAAGGGGAATTCTGTCGTTATATTAAACAAAATTGATTACTTAAATAAAGTAGAAGCATTCCTAAAACCAGAAGACTTTGAAATCTTAAAAAAGGACCCAACGGACAAAATTTCAGTAAACGTGCGCAACCTAATAAATAATTGCCAATCAATATTTCCAAATAAATACGCTAGAAGAAGTGCAATGGTGATGAATCCAAGGGCTCCTGCATTATACGGACAACCTAAAATTCACAAGGATAATATCCCCATACGTCCCGTTGTTTCTTTTATAAACGCCCCAACGACAATACTCGCCAAAAAACTTAACTTTCTTTTCAAACAACATACTAAATTCTCCCCAAAGCATAGCGTTAAAAATTCTCTCGAACTTGTAAATAAAATAAAAAACATAAATCTACCGCACAATTGCCAGTTCATATCTTTAGACGTAGTAAGCCTCTTTAGCAATATACCTATTAAAGAATGCCTTAAAATCATTGAAGATATTTTAGACGAATCTAATATAAACCCAGTTACTAAAAAAGACTTATTCGATCTATTTAAAATTTGTGTGGAAACCAACTACTTTGAGTTTAACAATAAATTCTATCAACAAAACGACGGATTACCAATGGGATCGCCCCTCAGTCCACTTCTTGCAGAAATATTCATGGATTACATTGAAAAACAAATTTTAAATTCAAGCTTTAGCAAACACATCATTTACTATGTTCGTTATGTTGACGACATTTTGGTCTGTTGGAAAGGTACCAACAGACAATTAGATCTTTTTGTCACATTTGCTAACTCCATCAACCGTAAAATCTGCTTTACGGTTGAAAGAGAGTGTAATAAGAAAATTAATTTTTTAGACCTAACAATCGGTAGAGACAATAATAAACATACGTTCGAAATTTTCCGTAAGCCTACGTTTACAGATACGACCATTAATTATAAATCTTTACATCCATGGTCACATAAATTATCTGCCTACCACTCAATGGTACATAGGCTTACTAACATCCCACTCGACAAGAAAGCATACGAGAAGGAAAAAAATACAATCCTAACTATTGCTAAAAATAATGGCTTCAAGGGTAGAGACATCGAAAAAATAATTAATAATAATAAACACAAAAATAACCTTAAATCAATTTACCCAGCGACTAATAATAAGACGAATAATAAATTCGGGTGTTTAGAATTCATCGGACAGACATCTAATAAAATTGCCAAAGTCCTCAAAAAATGTGGCTTAGATATTGCCTTCCGCACAAATAACAACTTAGGATCATCTCTTAAAAACTCAAAAAGTAAGGTACTCAAATTACAAAATAGTGGCATTTATAAACTCCAGTGTGATGAATGCAACGCTGTTTATGTTGGACAAACGGGCCGGTCCTTTAACACTAGGTTCAAAGAACATATAAGATCTTTTAAAAATAATAATAAAATACAATCTCAATTTGCCAAACATCTCCTAGATGAAAATCACTCACTTAATGATGATAATAAACCAACTCCGTTACACGTACAAAATAAAGGCCGTAAACTGAATCTTTTAGAGCAGTTAGAAATTAACAAAAATTCTAATAATCCGAAAGTTATTCTAATTAATGAACAAACCAATATAATTCGTTCACCCCTACTAGATATCTTCAAACCTATTGCAAATACGAGTGCACATTAAAGTACTTAATTATACTATTAAAATAACCCTATGAGTCATCGTTTGGGAATAACTAACATTAAGACATTCAGTCAAATTTAAACATTACACTAATTGGGGAAACTTTACTAGGGTAATAACCATCAATAATTTCTAACATTTTTACACAGAAATCAATTAAGAAATCAGTAATTGAAATTAAAATACCTACCTAGAAATAATATAAATGTATCGTCTGTAAGTGGGCTACCCACAGTTTGATAATGCCTTTAGAGGGCGAAACAGCTGTCACGCGTAATAATAATTACACAGCAGAACTTGTTTAAAAATAAACTGTTTTTATAAACCCAATAATAATATTATTGTATATATAAAAAAATAAAAATAAAATGGAGTTCTACAAATTAAACTTAATAACAATAAATATATAAGTTTTTACTTTCGAAATGGATTTCCCATCGGTTATCTCCAACGCTGCAAAGACAGTCAACGCTATAAACAAGGTATTTCTTGATCCTGGTAATAAATTTAACAACGACCAAATAGCAAAAATTACCCGAAATTACGCGAAATTTTAGCCGTAATTGGCAGCATGTCGGCAGCGGTAACCGCCAAAGATATTAGAAGAACGAGATATGCTATGTTGGCCGCCGGACCGTAGTCGGAGTACTACCTAATTAGGATACTTTGAACGGTATCGGGACGTGTACGCACAGAAATCTGTTCTATGTATTAGTGCGGATACCTTAGCGTAAGCGGAGGTGTGCAGTAGTATTGGTGAACAAAACCGGCGACACTCGGCAAAACAATTCCACACAGTATGAACTGCTCATAGCACATCTCGTTCTTCTAATATCTTTGGTAACCGCCAAAACAACATTAACATTTGGGAGGCAATCCACGAAATTACTAATCGAAAAACACAAATTTGTGCAACGTGCCCGAAAGTAAAAAGTTAAATATTTACAGCAAATTTCTGGAAGACCAACAGAATTAATTTCCAAACTAGACATACCTGCAAAAAAAAACATTATAAAAATGTACAGATTTGGTAAAAATAAAAACGATAAACCAATTCCAATAAACATTCATGTCGACAACTCCCTGACAGCAAGAACAATACAAAGAAAAAAAATCTCTCCTTTAAAAAGCAATTACTCTGACTCGACCCTGGCACAACAAATGCAACTAATTATTTACGGGCAGAACTAAAAAAACGAAAAGCTAATGGAGGAAGAGACATAAAATACATAATTTCATCACTCAAAATAGTCAACAATCGGTGTACTGTATATACATTACCAAAACATCCGTGGACTACGAACTAAGCTAGATGACGTACAAACATCTCTACCCTATTATCATGCCATATATGTACTTATGGAAACCTGTCTTGAGCCTGCAATAGAATCATCTGAACTTGGACTCGCTAATTATAAAACAAAACTAATTAATTATTTTATTAATTAATTGCACATATATTATTATTATAGTAATAATAATATATGTGCTCATGTAAATCTCTACTCAACTCGAAAAAATATCAAAGGAACATTTATCTACCACCACTCTCCGACATTGACAAATATAGAAACGACTGTGAAGACGTTTACTAGACTTGGTACGATCAAATATTCTAAAAATGTCCGTGGAACTATCTAATGATCCGCTCCTACCTATCGATAACCTCTATCCTCCCCTATACATCAAATTACCTATACTTACTAAACCTGAACAAAGAACTCCGAAATTCAAAAGAGCCAACTTCGACTCAATTAACTACCATCTTTCAAATTTAGACTGATCATTTTTGTAAGATAAAAAATATTGATAAATATTTAAACAAATTTTATTTTTTATTTTGTGTTCCTTATCGATGCTTGGAATCCATTATGAGAGAAAGCTTGCTCTTTCGCTCTTTCTTTGTTTCTTTTCATTTACGTTTCGCGCGTGTTTATTCCCTATATTTGCCCCTTTTCTTCACTTGCCACACTTTCTCTCCCTACTGGCAATACTGTAGTGACGCGCATTTCAGGTCACGTGATGTTTTTGTTCAGATGACGCCGTTTTTTTCGCGCCTTAAGTACGTTTCGTGTTTGCGCTGTGCTTGAAAACCAACTTTAAGTGAAAAAATCATAGTTTATTCTCTACTCTTTACAAATATACTGTTTACGAGAAATTGACTGCTAATTTTATCGTGTTTATCAGTGTTATGTCGACGTTTAATCGTGATTGTTGCGCAAATGAGTGACATCGGAAATAGTGACGCGGCGTCGGTCGGCAACAGCGACCAAACGCAAGATTCCCGTAAGCGCCGATGCGAGGATTCGGACTCCGATTCCTCGTCTAGTCAAAGGGGTTACAGACACCTGGACCCGCGAGTTGAACGACTGATGCAACAGGTGTTCGCTCTGACAGACGCCCTAATGGGCAGTCGCGTAGAAATCGAGGAATTCCCGGGGAGAGAAGACCCCGCTGAAGGTACACGGCGGGAAGTATCGGGGTTCCTAGAACTACCCGCCAGCCTAGCCGCCCAAAAGAAGATTCTGGAGTTCGGGAACCCGAGCACCGTGGTTAAAGAGGCACTGATCCCGAAAGCGGACGCAAGAAGAGTGGGAGTTATTTCGGCTCTTCAACATTTTAACTCAGAGGAATGGTCGCGGGTTGGCTCTGCCGAAACCCAGAAGGTTTACACCGCCACGCCTGCCTTCGTAGAGCTGGAGGTGAACGAAAAGCTGAAGAGGCTCGACAAGAACAACTCTTTTGCAACAGCCCTGGATTGTTCCCTGGGAGCTCTCTCTAATGTCATTTTGACACAAACGGAGGCAGTAAAAGGGAATATGCAGACGCTGGTAAACTGGGCAGCCGATCCTGGCACCTTCTGGAGAAGCGACCTAAAACAGCAAACAGACGAACCCCCAATGCGCTTGCACAGTCTAGAGGGAGTCCTAATAGACACGTCGACAGGACTTCCTCCTCCCAGGATCCAGGATCTGGAACTAGAGTTGTGGAGAATTGCGGGTGGGATCAAGCCCTCACACCTTGGAGTCAGGAAGAACGCCAACTCCTTAACTCATCCTGGAGAGAGTCTACACTGAAGACTTACAAACCTGCATGGGATAGGTGGCATAGATGGGGCACGCAGAACGGCGTGGATGTCAACAATCCTCCACCGACAATGGTCGCCAGGTATCTGGCCCACTTATTTGTTCGAGAAGGTCTAGCCCCTAAGACCATTCAGGTCCACAAGCCAGCCATCGTCACATTTTGCGGCCCAGCTCAGAATGCGAGAAAAATCAGTTCTGATTTTCTGGTGAGACACGTTCTCAAGGCAATCTCAATGGCACGAAGAATCAAAGAGAAAGCCCCCATCTGGGACCCAAGACATGTGGTAGACTGGTTGGTCAAGAATTCCCCCGAAGAAGACTCACTATTTGAGGCATCACGAAGGGCAGCAATACTTTTCGTCTTGGCGTCAGGCAGGAGAGTTCATGATTTAACTCCCCTAAGAGTTACCCCAGACTATTTTATCGACAAGAGGAATACGATCACCTTGTGGCCAGTTTTCGGAGCAAAGACCGATTCAGCCAAGCACAAACAGTCAGGCTGGAAATTGACGGGTTCAGAAAAAGACAACCCGCTTAAATGGTTGAGGAAAGTTGTTGCTCTCTCTAAAGCCAGAAGAGGCCCACTACTAAAGGACCTGTTTGTGACCACATCAGGAGAGGCAAAACCGGCAACGCAGACAATAATAGGGGGGTGGATTAAATCAGTCCTCAGAGAAGCAGGAGTCCACGCAACCCCAGGAAGTGAATGCTCGGCTGTAACCTCTCTAAACTGGTTGGAAGACTATCCTATAGAGGAGATACTGACAAGAGGGAATTGGAAATCTGAGCACACCTTCCGGAAGTTCTACCGAAGGGAGGTCGCGCACTCGGGTAGCGAGCACCTCCAGTGCTCAATGGCTCCATTCTTTACTCCAGTTTAAATAGCATCACATATAACGCAAGTTTCAGATCACCAGGTGAGATCAGACACATCTCACAATGGATTCCAGGCATCGATAAGGAACACAAAATAGAATAATTTTACCTACCAATAAAATTTATATTTTGTTTCCATCGATGCCTGGAATCCAGGTAATCCCTACCTGGTGCATTACGAGTCATATGAACAAAAACATCACGTGACCTGAAATGCGCGTCACTACAGTGTTGCCAGTAGGGAGAGAAAGTGTGGCAAGTGAAGAAAAGGGGCAAATATAGGGAATAAACACGCGCGAAACGTAAATGAAAAGAAAGAAAGAAAGAGCGAAAGAGCAAGCTCTCTCTCATAATGGATTCCAGGCATCGATGGAAAAAAAATAGAAATTTTGTTGGTAGGTAAAATTATTCTATTTTCTAATACTGTTGAATCTTGTGCACCTTTTAACAAACTGAGAAAATATACCTATTTGGTTCTCATCAGAGCTTACTGCCTCTCTTCAGCAAAAAAATAGTCAACACAAAAAATTCAAACAAAGCAAATCCATAACTGATTATATAAATTTTAGAAAAAGCGGGAAAAATTTAAAGATCTTTCTAAACAATGTAAAATGTACATAACTAATAGCGAGGACACTGCATTTAAATCCAAAACCTCTATAATACGGACTACCCGCCAATAATGCATATAATGAAATCAGAGCAAACAATACATGGGACATTGTAAACCTTTTTCAGACTTCTTCAACAACGCATACGGTGAAAAAAGTCTAGACAGTAAAGTAACCGAATTCACATTTAGTAAGACCACACATTTAACAAATTGCCATATCACACAAAAATCATGAAAAGAAATTAGTTTCCTAAGACACTGACAAATTCGCTGGCTAGTCCTTCATGAAGTCTATCCCAAATTAATAAAACTAATTGACCCAAAGCAACACGGTTTTAGATCTACCGCAACTAACTAAACAATATTTAAAAACTTCACAGTACAATATTTTTCAAAAATAGTCCACTGCATACATACCGATTTTTCGAAAGCTTTCGACAAAGTATCCCATAAATTACTTATCCAATAACTATTTGCCCTACGAAGAAGAGATAACACGCTAAAATGGTTTACTAGCAATAGCTAGATATATAAATATGTAGAATCGTAAACTGTTTGTTAAAATAAAATCTTTGTTATCGAAAGCTTTCAGTGCGACTAGTGGCTTACCGCAAGGCAGTCACCAGGAGGGCGATTCTCGTTCTACTTAACGACACTAAAATCGTCCTTACATTCAAATTAACGATTTTTCTCGGTTTATTCGTATGAAGCGATTCCGGTTCTCTCGTTGACAGATGGAATCCTTAGATTTTCGATTGCGCGCCAAAATTTTTAGCCTTACGCGAAGGGTACCCCTAGACCTGTCATTCGGCGGCCGAACGCTAGCGTTCGCGGAGAATTTGCATCATTTAATTGTGACGTTTTGACAATTAGCAATATTTGCGTAGTTTTAATAAGAGAAAACTTAATATTATCGTAAGTATTGACTGTAAACATGATTAGTGACTTGTTTGTGGCACAATAATGCTATTAAATGAATTGAATCAGGTAATTGCGATGTTTGTAAAGTACGTAACATGTCGAAAGCCAGATAAGTGATTTAATTTACAATAAACTACACTTACCATTGAGGATTTCTACATAAATAATAATAAGTTTCTGGCTGGCGCTCGAAATTGTGGGTTTTGAAGTTAACCACAACGAAATAAGAATCCCTTTCATTCTTAAATCAACTTGGGTGACAGTTAGCGCCATTCGGGAGCGTTAGTTTGACAGCAAACGTCACTTTAGAAGTGGTGAATCTGTAAAAAAGTCATTACTATCCAGCGAGGTAAGTACCTTTTCACAAAACGTAAATCTTCGATAAATGGCTTATTTATGTCATTCATAAATAAAATAAGCAGTTATTAAAATGCATTATAATACAAAGTATTTAAGTTTTAGTTAGAAACCTTGCGTCACTTAATTATATTTCACCAATTTGTGTTTTCAATAATCTCTTAACAATTTCTTAACCACGCTTCTTTAGAATTTTTTACTAGGTCTCTCCAAAATCGAACTTGTAAGGATATCAAAAGAACGAGAATCGCTTAATAGTTAAGAAAAGATGTTGCAAGCGACGGACAGCTATCTTTCGCAAACGATAGCAGTCGTTGACGAATGCTATCATTTAGCTTAAGGCTAAAAGAACGAGAATCGCCCTCCTGGACCCGGTTTTGTTCCTCATTTTCATCAATGCTGTAACGAATTACTTCGACGATGCTGAGGTGTTGCTTTTGTGGATGACATCAAGCTATACAAAAACATCACTGAATTGCCAAAACTACAGTCAAATATTAGTAAGTTCAATGATTGGTGGATATAAAATAATCTAGTTTTAAATGTTAAAAAGTGCGAATCCTTGACTTTTTACAGGAATAAAAATGCTGTTCTACTTGAAAAATCAATAAACCACACAGCTTTAAAAATGAGAGATCCCGAAATTATTTTGGATGAAAAATTAATTTGTAAGTCATGTACACCAAAATTGTGAGCAAATGTATAAAAACACTAGGCTTCATAGAACAACAGAATTTTTAAAAAAATCTACATTTTATAAATTTAAAATTAAATATCCCACTACATCTTCCTTATTCTATTATTTTATTTATTTATTTATTTAACGCCCAGAGGGATTTTACATGGTTAGTAGAATAATTTTAATTTGACAGATACTTTGAAACATAAAAAATAAGAATAAAATTACATTTGATAAAAGCTATGCAACAAGTCATACAAACACAAGAAATAAAAACTCAAAATTACAGCTATTTGTAGGTTTACATGATGTGTTTAGGAGTATTGTTGAAATAAATGTTTTAAATGATCCACAAAACTTGCCAAGTTGGTATTGAATATGTCAACATCACCCAAGTAATGATTTCCCATGGTGTGAAGTCGTTGTATCGGAGAGTGGGCAATGTAGTTACGATTATGTGTGCTGCTGTAGAATATTGTATTTTGTCGTGTTGTTACTGTGGGTGCATCCACCGGTCGGTGGCCGAGTTGACATCGCGCTTGGGTCCCACTCAGGCGTAGTGTGTTCAATTCCTAGGCTGGCTAAGTCCTCCATCACAACACAAGCAACATTTTCAGCTTCCCGTGGTGGTAGTAGGAGATTTTCAAATATTGTCAGGTTATTCGTAACCCGGGAATATTTGTCTTTCTTTAAAGAAAAAAAAAATGTATGTTTATAAGTTGCAGGAGTTCACAACAGTCGAATTTAGAGTTAAGTATTTTGAATAAGAACGTTAAATCGTTTATTTTACGTCTATCTTCTAATGTATGTATTTTTAGAGTATTTAATAAGAAATTGTATTTTAAGTCTTCGACAGGGATATTTAATTTAAAATTTATAAAACGCAGAAATTTTTTTTGTATTCGCTCAATGTTGTTAATGTGAATTTTGTAAGATGGAGACCAAACTACTGAGTTATATTCAATTAGACTTCTTACTAGAGATACATATAATAGTTTAATGGCTTGTAAAGAATTAAAGTTTTTAGTTGTTCTTAATACGAAGCCTAGTGTTTTCATACCTTTGTTCACAATTTGATGGATATGATTGGTGAAACTTAGTTTTTCGTCCAAAATAATTCCAAGATCTCTCATTTCCGTGACTCTTTCTAAAGCTATGTTATTGATGGAATATTCGAATAAAACAGGATTTTTGTTTCTGACGAAAGTCAAGGTTTTGCACTTTGCTACATTTAAAAATAAATTATTTTGAACGCACCAATCTCTAAACTTACTAATATTTGACTGTAGTATATGGCAATGATTTATATCAGTTATTTTCTTGTATAGTTTGATGTCATCTGCAAAGGGCAATACCTCGACATCGTTGAAGCAATGGGTTATATCATTGATGAAAATGAGGAACAAAACCGGGCCAAGGTGACTACCTTGCGGTAGGCCACTGGTAGCCCGGAAACCTTTCGACATCCAAGATTTTATTTTAACGAACAGTTTACGATTTGACAAATAGCTACTAAACCATTTTAGCATGTTATCCCTTATTCCTAGAGCAAATAGTTTTTGGATTAATAGTTTATGGGATACTTTGTCGAATGCCTTCGAAAAGTCTGTAAATATACAGTCGACTTGTTTATTTTCTGCAAATGATTGTATAATGAAGTTTTGAAATACCGTTAAGTTAGTTGCGGTGGATCTTCCTTTGATAAAACCGTGCTGTTTTTGATTAATTAATTTGGGATAGATTTCATCAAGGACCAATGATTCAAAAAGCTTTGGCAGTACTGACTGTATACAAATGGGGCGATAATTAGCTATGTCAGTATCGTCTCCTTTTTTGTAGATCGGTGTAATGAAGCTAGATTTCCAGCGGTCTGGAAAATGTCCAAGGGATAAGAGACGGTTAAATAGTAATGTGAGTGGTTTAGATAATGTATTATACCTTTTTTTTATGAATATTGGTGGAATGTTGTCTGGGCCAGCGGATTTGTCAGTGTCTAAGGAAAGTAATTTTTTATTTTTTCGTAGAAAGCAATCACTTTGTGGTTTAACATTTTAATGAAATAAAAACAATATTTTTTGTTTAAAACCACGAATTTTTATTAATTTTAAGACCGACCGGTTTCGCTACACTCGAGCATCGTCAGGGTACAAAATTAAACTAATCAATAATACAAAATGTGTCATTATATATACATACAGAGGGAGATAGAAAGTAAAACCAAAATGAAACAACAATATATTAAAAGAAAACAATTAGTGTATATAAATATTATAATAATAGAGAATAGGCATTAATAATTGTAAGGTGATTAAGGGATACTGGGAATTTTACAGTTTACAGGGAATATTCCCAGTATTGGGCTTTTTGACAAATCTAATTGATTATTCAGAATTAAACTTTTGGTTTTAATGGCTTTCTTAATTTCTAGTGCTTCTAGGTTATTCAATTTGTTACTATGGTCTTTTCTATGGAGAATCTTAGCACCGGTGCTATTATTGAATGTATGATCTTTTTCAATAAGATGATTGGCAAACTCTGAAAAGCCATTGCTATTTAGGCATCTAAGATGTTCTTTAATCCTAATGTTGACATTGCGCGTTGTCTTCCCGATATAAAACGCTGGACAATTGTTACAATTTAATTTATAAATTCCTGCATGACTAAGTGTGTCATCTTTATCTTTAGAATTGACTAAAAATTTTCCTAAATTGTTGTTGGTATAAAACGCCGGTTTGACTTCAGAAGGAAGGTTAACTATACTGCAGGAAGAAAAATTATTGATGAATAGAATACGGCGCCATTGGAAAGGAAGATTATTATTATTGATATTATGTGGACTCGCGAATAAGAAGTTTTTAACTGCTAATTGTTTTAGTTTTTTACTTAAAATTCTATCAATAAAATCTGGATCGTATCCATTATTAGACGCTATTTTTTTAATTATTGATAATTCGTTAGAGAAATTAATATTAGTTAATGGAATCGTGACCAAGCGATGGACCATTGAGTGAAATGCTGAGTGTTTGTGTGAAAACGGATGATTGGATGTATTATGTATGACAATATCGGTGTAGGTAGGTTTCCGAAAGATGTTAAAATCGATTTTATTATTTATGAGAGATAAGGATAGATCTAGGAAGTTTAAGGATGAATTAATGCCTATCTCTAATGTAAATTTAATATTTTTATGATAAGAATTTATAAGGTTGAGGAAGGAATTTAGTTGACGTTCCGTGCCTGTCCATATACAAAATATGTCATCGACATATCGTCGCTGTTAAATCAAACCGGCATATATGCAAAAATGGAGATTTTGAGTTATTGGTGTCAAAAAATTTCTTTTTTTCCCTTCTATTTTTATGTCGAACCGGCATGTCGTATAGTTGAATAAAAATCTGTCAGATGGCGTTGGGCCGGTATGCATTTACGCGTGAATCGCCATTTTTTTTTAGCAGAAGACAGACCTATTCCGCAATACGCTAGTTGCTTCAAAACTTTCAAGGGGGAAATGCGTCCATTATGTAAGTAAAACTGGATTATCTCACAATAGTACATTTTTATTACTACCAAATATGACTTATTGGCAGATAATCCGGTTTGCACTTAACAAAAGCATTTATAGCAGCCTCAACTAAAACAAACCGGCATATATGCCAAAATGTCTGACCCGGGTAAAATTTCTCCCGGTTAAAAAAATAAATTAAAATAGGCAAATTTAATAAAAAAACTTTAGCAAACTGAAAGATGCGAAAATGCGGTGAGGAATACGAGTCTAAAACCCGTGGAAGAGTGAACCAACGAAGCATGAAGCCTCCTTGCCACAACTGTAAACTCAAGTGTTCCTAGTCATTACTACCGATATCAAAGTTCTCGGGAGTATATCGATGGTGGAAAATCTATCGCCGATCACAGAGATTATCTAACAGAAAGAAAGGAGTCAAACCTTGCAGGAATCAGCTACTACCAGTACAGAGGTTTTTTCAAGTCATACAAACTTTCACACCGAAGAAAGATCAGTGTGATGTTTGTCTCATTTACGACGGCAACTTTTACTTCAAAACCTCCTACGGATCACATGCCTGGGAGGAGGCGAAGAAAAGGAATAAACGGGGCAATGGGAGCGTGAATCCTGTTCTGATGCACGCTTATTCCAAGAGACCATTGATGATAAGAAGAAAAATGGTATCCTAAAGTTAGTTACCGCCGGGATAATACCGTCAATTTATTCAGATTTCCATAAACGTTTGGGAAACTTTGAAGTTACCAGCAAAGGAAAGAGCAGTATTATGTTAGTTGTTTATAAAAAAAATTGTGAAGCAATAAATTATTTTTTCATTGACAACATTGTCTTTTTTTATACCTTAAACAGGTTCCAAAAGAAGAAGCCACTGTGACACAAATGCAAATATTACACTGATTTTAAAGCCATACTGGCATATCTGCATTTTACTCTTAATTTAAGCAATTTTCGATTTATTTGCAACTACTACTTCAATAAGCAGTATTCGTCTAAATTTTATTCATTCATAAGGTGGCATTGAGGTGAACCAAACGGACGTTAAAAGGAAAATATCATATGCGAAATCTTTAAAGCGCTCTGGTGAAAAACAAGCATTTCGCAGATATGCCGGTTTGATTTCACAGCGACGATATCTTTTCCACAGAAAGACGTTTTTTATAAGTGGTGAGTTACCGGCAAGTATTTTACTCTCCAAGTTATTCATGAATATATCGGCAATCAAAGGGCTAGTGGGAGCACCCATAGGTAAACCTTCTTTTTGCTGATATATTACATTATTAAATTGGAAATAGTTTTGACTTAGGCACATATTAAATAACGACGTGAGATCATTTATAAAGTCTTTAGATAAATTAGAAGTATTTAATAAGTCTGATATTAAACATTTACTTTCCCCAATGGGAACATTAGGGAACAAATTAACCACGTCAAACGAAATGAGTTTACAATTATTAGGGAGAACCAAATCTTTCAATTCTTCCACTAATGTAAATGAATTTTTAATTGTGTATTTAGGAGTGAAAACATTGGTATTATTAAACACTTTAGTGATAAATAACGATATTATAAAATTTGGGGCATTACAACATGATACTACTGGTCTAATTGGGTTGTCAATTTTATGAATTTTAATAAAACCATATAATTTTGGAGATTTGGGGTTTTTAGTTAAAAATTTTACTTGGTGATATGAATCATCTTGGAATTTTTTAGTTTTACATGCCTTAAGTGTTTGTTAAACATTTTCTAGGTACTTGTTAGTGGGGTCTTTATTCAGAATTACAAAATTATCACTATTAATGAAGTCTTTCACTTTTTCATTATATACATTTCGTGGGATGATTAAAACTGTATTACCCTTGTCAGCTTTCGTCAGGATCAAATCTTCATCTAGTTTAATTTTGTACCCTGACGATGCTCGAGTGTAGCGAAACCGGTCGGTCTTAAAATTAATAAAAATTCGTGGTTTTAAACAAAAAATATTGTTTTTATTTCATTAAAGTAATTTTTGTTCGCAACACTTTTGTGTGATTTGGCAGTTTGTTAAGTTTGTGGTCATATTAAATTTGTATTCGGGTATTTTATCATCTGGAGTGTCTTCATCATATACATTTTTGAAGAAGTCCGAAAAATGGTTTACAATATCCTGTGTATTATTTGCACTGATTCCATTCATTTGCATTATTGGCGGGTAGTCTGTGTTTTCATTGTTCATTTTTTTAAGAAATTTCCAAAGGTTTTTGGATTTAAAGACAGTGTCCTCGACAGAGGTTATGTACATTTTGTAACATCGTTTGGAAAGATCTTTACATTTTTTCCTAGTTTCGCTAAAGATTATATAATCATTTATGGATTTACTTTGTTTGAATTTTTTGTGTTGACTCTTTTTTTGCTGAATAGAGGCTGTAAGCTTTGATGAAAACCAAACCGGGTAGGTTATTGTATGTATTATGTACGGTTATTACTTTAATGGACTTTTCATGAAAAAAATTTAAAAGTCCAAATATTTACAGTATTAGGGCGAGTTCCCGCCATCAAGTTCAATTGTCCAGTACCAAATCAGTTGTGTAGTTAGTATTAATGGCAGAATAAATAAATTATCATTTCTTATTAATACTTTAGTATTCAAAACACTAAACCCTAATTTCAACTGTTGCGAACTCCTGCAACTCATTAACCTACACATACCCACAATAACAAAAACGACAACATACACTATAAAAACCTAGACGTAACTACATTGCCCATTCCCCTATACAGCGGTTTCACACTACGGGAAACAAATAGTTAGGTGATATTGACATATTTAATGTTAACTGACGAATTTTGTGTAACACATAAAATATTTATTCCAACACTACTCTTCAACATCCTGTTGTATTTTCTGTTAACTGTATTTTATAATTAGTGTTTGTTGTATTTTTTTATCTATTGTAATTTTATTTATTAAAGTTTACTACCTACATGTATACCCCATGTGCGTTAAATAAATAAAACGCCATTTCAGAGACCTTGGAGTATTACTTGACTCTAAATTAATTTTTAAAGATCATATTGAAAACATTTTAGAAAAACCTACAAACAAATGGGCTTCATTCTACGAATCACAAAACCATTCAATAAACCTTTTACACTCGAACTACTTTATATGGCATACGTAAGATCTCATCTCGAATTTGCATCTGTCATTTGGAATCCACAATACCAAACTTATATTAACCGAATTGAAAATATTCAATCAAAATTCCTGAAACACCTGTCGTATCGTTTTGAAAATCATCAATGTAATCCTATTACTCTTTTCAAACGAAGAAAAATTTTTGACTTACTTTTTCTGTACAAAATTGTGAATTGCCTTATTGACTCCCCAGTCCTGTTAGAAAGGATTGCATTTCATTGTCCTGAACGCAATACCAGATCAAATACCTTATTTATATATAACATTTCAAATCGAAATACGCACAAAACTCCTTGCTCGGGCGTATCTGCAAATCTTATAATGCCTTAAGCGATATTGACATTTTCCACTGTACCCTTAAATCGTTTAAAATCAAATTATGTACCTAAGTTAAAAATATTACTTCTGTTAAAATATTACAAGGTTAAAAATATTACTTCTGTTAAAATATTACCAGGTTAAAAATATTACTTCTGTATTGTTTAGTATTCTCTTTTTAATCATTTTTCACACACACTATGTACTTTATTACTTTTAATTAATTTCTAGCTTTTATAAATATTACAAATGGAACTTAACTGGTTTAAATCATGTTCTATATTTTATGTTCGATTATTTTTTTTGTAAAACTGTATGTTTCCTAAATAAACTAAAACTAAAATAAAAAATAAAAAAATCATTTCGTTTCGTCTATTTCTTTAAAGTCCACCTGAATTATAATTATAATATATAACTTTAATTCGTAAGCATTTTCGCATGCAACAGCATATATTATCCCTCTCATTTACATTTTAACTTTTTTTTCGATTAGTATGAATATAAAATGTCTTTTATTTTTATAACGTTATTGGTCCTGTGACTATGTTGCAAGATCGATTGCTGACAATGTGAAAATCTATTATCTTTTTGTACACTTTGAATTGCTTTATACTAGTGGACCCCGCGATGCTTCACTATCGCTAATGTCTTTCTATACTAGTGGACCACTATCGCTAATGTCTTTCTCGGGCATCTCCTACTTCTTCCACCATTTCTGTTCATAAAAATAAAGTAATCTCGTCATACTTTGCGGCAGGCGCGGTCCGTCCATACGTGCTGTGGATGCTCTGCATCCCTTGCATTTTAGAGTCAAAAGATTTGGACTTCTAGCCGTAAACAGCAATACTGCAATTTAAATATTTTAATACAGGGTTTTCTAATAAGAGGTGTTATTTTGATATTTTTCATTGCTTGTGTGGCACGTAGCGCCGTCTTGTTGAAAGTAAACGTTGTCCAGATCAATACCATCCAATTCCGGCCATAAAAAATCATTAATCATCTCTCGATAGCGCAATCCATTCACCGTAACTGTTGCTCCAGCCTCTTTTTCGAAAAAGTAAGGTCCAATGACTCCGCCGGACCATAAACCGCACCAAACAGTCACACGTTGAGGATAGATAACTCTTGGGTTTTCCGAGCCCCAGATGCGACAATTTTGCTTGTTGACGAAGTCACTGACCTTAATGCATTACCTTATTTCTACAGCGACCTTAATGCGTTATTTTTAAACAAAAACGGTGCTGTAAAAAAATCGTACAAATATTATTATTACAAGACATCGTGCATATTATCGTCCGGTTTCTGTGTACGCACAACGAACGACACGGTACAAACAGCGCAGGCGAGTCTAAATACACATACATTCTCACATACCGTGAAACGCGTAAAACATACTGTGGTGTGGAAGCGATCTGTAAACCGTATCCTGGAGGGCGATTCTCGTTCTACTTAACGACACTAAAATCGTCCTTACATTCAAATTAACGATTTTTCTCGGTTTATTCGTATGAAGCGATTCCGGTTCTCTCGATGACAGATGGAATCCTTAGATTTTCGATTGCGCGCCAAAACTTTTAGCCTTACGCGAAGGGTACCCCTAGACCTGTCTTTCGGCGGCCGAACACTAGCGTTCGCGGAGAATTTGCTTCATTTAATTGTGACGTTTTGACAATTAGCAATATTTGCGTAGTTTTAACAAGAGAAAACTTAAACTATTATCGTAAGTATTGACTGTAAACATGATTAGTGACTTGTTTGTGGCACAATGATGCTATTAAATGAATTGAATCAGGTAATTGCGATGTTTGTAAATTACGTAACATGTCGAAAGCCAGATAAGTGATTTAATTTACAATAAACTACACATACCATTGAGGATTTCTACATAAATAATAATAAGTTTCAGATAAAATGGCTGCAGAATCGCTGGCGCTCGAAATTGTGGGTTTTGAAGTTAACCACAACGAAATAAGAATCCCTTTCATTCTTAAATCAACTTGGGTGACAGTTAGCGCCATTCGGCATTGTTAGTTTGACAGCAAACGTCACTTTAGAAGTGGTGAATCTGTAACAAAGTCATTACTATCCAGCGAGGTAAGTACCTTTTCACAAAACGTAAATATTCGATAAATGGCTTATTTATGTCATTCATAAATAAAATAAGCAGTTATTAAAATGCATTATAATACAAAGTATTTGTTTTTTTAAGTTTTAGTTAGAAACCTTGCGTCACTTAATTATATTTCACCAATTTGTGTTTTCAATAATCTCTCAACAATTTCGTAGATGCTCTTAACCACGCTTCTTTAGGATTTTTTACTAGGTCTCTCCAAAATCGAACTTGTAAGGCTATCAGAAGAACGAGAATCGCTTAATAGTTAAGAAAAGATGTTACAAGCGACGGACAGCTAGCTTTCGCAAACGATAGCAGTCGTTGACGAATGCTATCATTTAGCTTAAGGCTAAAAGAACGAGAATCGCCCGAGGGCGATTCTCGTTCTACTTAACGACACTAAAATCGTCCTTACATTCAAATTAACGATTTTTCTCGGTTTATTCGTATGAAGCGATTCCGGTTCTCTTGATGACAGATGGAATCCTTAGATTTTCGATTGCGCGCCAAAATTTATAGCCTTACGCGAAGGGTACCCCTCGACCTGTCTTTCGGCGGCCGAACGCTAGCGTTCGCGGAGAATTTGCTTCATTTAAGTGTGACGTTTTGACAATTACCAATATTTGCGTAGTTTTAACAAGAGAAAACTTAATATTATCGTAAGTATTGACTGTAAACATGATTAGTGACTTGTTTGTGGCACAATAATGCTATTAAATGAATTGAATAAGGTAATTGCGATGTTTGTAAAGTACGTAACATGTCGAAAGCCAGATAAGTGATTTAATTTACAATAAACTACACATACCATTGAGGATTTCTACATAAATAATAATAAGTTTCTGATAAAATGGCTGCAGGATGGCTGGTGCTGGAAATTGTGGGTTTTGAAGTTTACCACAACGAAATAAGAATCCCTTTCCGTATCTTGAGACGCCCAAAATCCCATGGAAATGGGGTAAACAGAGTTCCTGAATTTATTCAGAATATCTAATGAACTCGTTATCCCCTATCTTACAACCGAGAAGAAAGCATGGACTGTCTGTCCAGTCACAGGTGAGAGATACATTCAATTAACTATGTAATCCATGAGAAAATAAGATACACTATTAATAGCTGAATTTTTTACAGGTACTTACTTACTGCAGTAAGATTTTATGCGGTGGGCTCGTACCAGAGAGGTATAGGACACGAGTGGGGCTTGGCTGTCTGTCGGTCGTCGGTTAGCCGATGCATATTAAATGTTTCATCGGCTATCAACGACACACTACTCCAGACGTGGGTTAAATTTCCTTTGACTGCTGCAGATAGGCAAAAAGCCAAACAAATATTTGAGCAGTCCGGTGATCCTTTCCCTGGTACTATAGTAGCAATTGACTGCACTCGTATAGCTATCGTTGGTACTGCAGTACAGGAATATATGTACTGCAATCATCACGGGAATCGCTCCTTAAACGTGCAAATGGTGAGATCTTCATATGCACAAGAAAGTCATATTATAATAAAAAATGAACATTTCAGATTTGTGATCCGAACTTGGTTACCTTGGATGTAAATGCAAAGTGGTGAAGCTGCGTTCCTTGTGTTATGGAACTCCGGCATGAAATAGGAAAACTCATAGCTCATAGGTATAAATAATTCATGACATGTAGTACATAATAAACGTTTTATTGACAACACATAATTATAAATAATTTTTCAACAAAAACAAGTACACAACAAATTATATATGCTTCCGATTTTGTTGTCCGGGTTAAATCTTCCCCATAGGAAAAACTAAACCCTTCCACTCACTTTTACACAAATGATCATCTAGTCAATCAACATTATGTAAGTGCATTATATAAGCAAAATAAATACAAAACAATACAAGAACAACACGTCAACTCACAAGAGATCAAATGGGAAAATAATTCACCGTCTCCAGATATTTTCATATCAGAGGGTTCGGCTCGGTAGAACTTCTAACAGGGCCTATAAATCCTACTGATCCCTCAACATAAATATTTAAAAAATCTTTTGTTATCCTACATGTATTCAAAATGACCGACTTTTGCATCTTTATATATAATTTTTTTGAAAGATCTAATACGCCTAAATTTTTAATTAGAGAGCTAGGTATAATGCCAGTAGCCGAAATAACGAATGGTAATATTTTTATAGTTTGAGAATGCCAAATTCTTTTTATTTCATTTCCTAAATCTGTGTATTTTCTTATTTTTTCGCTAACAGATTTTTAATATTACAGGAATTTGGTATAGCGACATCAATGATATAAGTTATTTTTTTAATTTTGTCATGTAAAACTATATCGGGTCTATTATGACTAATCGTTCGGTCTGTTAGTATAGTTTTATCATAATATATTTTATAAAATTCGTTTTCTAAAAATGAATTTGGTTCGTATTCATAATATGGTACTATATTACGGCAGTCAATCAAGTTATGTTTAATTACCAAATTTTGGTGAATTATTTTTAAAACTTGATTGTGCCTAAATGTATACTCGGACGGTGCTAATATAGAACATCCCGATATAATATGTTCTATAGTTTCGGGAAAAGCCAAACATTTTCTACACAAATCATCAATTTGATTTGTATCTTTGATTATATGCTTTCTATAATTTTTAGTATTAATGACTCTATCCTGAATGGCAAGCATAAATCCTTCTATTTCTGCGCTCTACTCTCCAATACTCAACCATTTGTTTGACGAAAATTTGTCAACATACGTTTGGTTGAGATAATTGAAGTGTTTTGCGTGTAAAATTTTATTTGACCAGGAATCTAATAATTCCTGGTTGGGATTTATAAAAATGTTGGCATTCTCATCGTATAAATTTAAACATAGAACGGGAAACATTATATTTAGTTCAAAGATATTGATATATAATATTCGATTTAAAAACAAAAAGAATATGTGTATGAGTCTGCATGAGCGACCCGAATTATAAATTCATACTTCGTGTAGCACAATCCACGCAGGATAAGCAGAATCGATGAACCAGTTTTCTTCACCAACATAGCGCCGTTCTGCTAATCCATCAGCTTCTCATCAGCTCTGCTCTCGTTTCGGTCTGAAAAATTTAATAACTATTAAATTGATATCTCTAATAATTTTTAATTGATCTTACGAACATTATAAAATATAATTTAAATAACACGCTCGCTCGCGCTAGGCCGCAAACAGCAGCAGCATGGGGGGGCCGACGCTCCGTGGAGACGATCGGACGAATCTCTTGGCGTAGGGCTGAGTCTCAACGGATCGCAGCATGACGCTGCTCTACCGGGCACAACACCCTGCCAGGTACGAAGGTCGTCTGCGGACGATTCCGAGTTCCGACGTCGAACTTAAGCTTGGTCAGAGGCGGGGCGCCATCGCGCCGGGACATTTAACCACGTTGCGCAGTGCTCGCCTCGCCTCGTCGGGCTTCGACGGAGGCCCCCGCGGACGGGGGCCTCCGTCTGATAGATGTCACATTGTTTAGAGAGCCTTTCGACTCGCGGAACTCACATTACGTATCACTGTCCGATTTGCCTAGGCGGGATACGGCCTTAGAGGCGTTCAGGCCTAATCCTGTGGATGGTAGCATCCACAGACATAGGAATTAATAGACGAGAAGATAAGGGCGAGGGGTAAAATCAACTGTTGAAGAACGAGGGGAGTAAGGCTGACTGTGATTCGTCAATAAATCAATCTGACAGTAAATAGGCATCTCGCATTATAATATCACCATTTACTTCTTAAAAGTAAAATCTGCGTTTGAATGAATAGACATTTTTACATGGGAGCGCAAATTACTCGCCACGTTATGAACTAATTTGCGAAGTCCAAATTCGGCAAAGTAAGGCAGCTTCTATTTCAGAGTCGTAGTTAGTTTCAGAGTATTTAGTTAAGACACTTTTACAAATGTCTCATAATTTACTTACCCCAGTAAACAACGATGAGCACACTTGAGAATCGCTACATTATGATGTGATAGTATATGTTTCTAAAACTGATCCATATAATACGGTGTGAATAAGCTTAAAATAAAGTAAAATAATGCTTACTTATGGAATGTAATACGACAATTGGGTTTATTCTCTTTTTCACATCTATTTTTACAAGTTTTCAAAAAAAAAAAAAGTCAACATTTTGCCGTGTTATTTCGTAAAATGAACCGATGATGCCTCGACCATAGTTCGCACAAGAATGATTACGTCACGTTTTCAAATTTCACTTGAAGCCATATGCGAGCCCAGCCGGCTCAATGGAACCGGTATGGGGAGTGGGGATAATACGCTTTTAATCACTTAGGGCAGGTCTACTAATATTCATATGTCTATGGTAGCATCGCACCACCGGCCGGTCGACCGAGTGCGTGAACCAAATGTCCAAAACTGCCGTTCCTCTCGTACTGAGCAGTATTACTATCGTAATATCGGTCATCAGTAGGGTAAAAGTAACCTGTGGTTTTCCTGCGAACTTAGATTAAATGGACGTGAAGCTACTTTATTTGTATAAAGAATTACCTGCTACGAATCGAGGTCTTCTCCTTGGCTGGCTTGGTTGGGGTTGGCTTGGGGAGGGGGAGGTCTGTCTACTGTGGGCTTGTCACGGGGTATTCACCCAACACTCCACTGCATCTCTACCGCTAGCATCTCTACAAGTACAGGAGGCTCATCACTCTCATCAGCGACATCCACGTGCAAGAAGAGATCTCTATGAAATAAATAAACATATCAAATTGTATCTTATGAAATTTGATTATTTAGTAAAACACATTATATAAACTAACAAAAAAATTTGTGTATACACATATCAGGTATTTTGACTCGGCATATCCTCTCTGCCAAAGGTATCTTGTGTTTAACCGCTATGCATTTCGACACACAATATCAGTCGTGTACTTGTTAAACATGATATAGCACCATAAAACATAAATAAACTACGTACATCGTCATTGGGAAGGACTTTGGGCACATCTAGTCCTTCAATTGACTACACATTGTCGAACAGGCACTATTCAAAGTGGATAAATAAACTTACTTTTTGCCATTGGATTATAGTCTTGTGTGGAGCAGCATTATTTAATTAATCTCCTAGGTTTTAAATGTCGTCTCCATTTTAAAAGATTGGCTCGGCTGTCATGGATCCGCCAGCAGCATTTATCGAATTGTCTTGACCGTGCCACTCTGTTGCTGCACACTGAAATTGAATTTTACGACAATTGATGACATGTAACTATTACACACTATTCTTAGGTTTCAAACACAATGATGTACACGAAAGATAATAATAAAATAGCTGTCTCACTTTTTGACCTAAAAATGCAATTGTACACAGACATAATACGTTGTTAATTCCGTTTCAGTCTGGGGTGAAAAGCATCTAAATGATATCATGCTTTTACTTACAACATATAGCTTTTGCTTACCTCATTTTAAACAATTTTGTCAAGTTAATTAGCAAACGAACACGAAAACGGTAACAACATAAACCAACTTGGGTGAGAGCGCCGTTCGCCCGCTAGTTTGACAGCAAACGTCACTTTAGAAGTGGTGAATCTGTAACAAAGTCATTACTATCCAGCGAGGTAAGTACCTTTTCACAAAACGTAAATCTTCGATAAATGGCTTATTTATGTCATTCATAAATAAAATAAGCAGTTATTAAAATGCATTATAATACAAAGTATTTGTTTTTTTAAGTTTTAGTTAGAAACCTTGCGTCACTTAATTATATTTCACCAATTTGTGTTTTCAATAATCTCTTAACAATTTCGTAGATGCTCTTAACCACGCTTCTTTAGGATTTTTTACTAGGTCTCTCCAAAATCGAACTTTTAAGGCTATCAGAAGAACGAGAATCGCTTAATAGTTAAGAAAAGATGTTACAAGCGACGGACAGCTATCTTTCGCAAACGATAGCAGTCGTTGACGAATGCTGTCATTTAGCTTAAGGTTAAAAGAACGAGAATCGCCCTGGTTCAAAACATTGCTAAAAGTCATCATTAATTTCAATGAAATATTGGAAATTAATTTTAAACAAAGACAATAGTTGGCATTTTTTCTTCCTCGTCAATAAATTAAATAAAATATGTAGAACATTGACCTTTACTTTAGTCGATAGCTGATACTTATGACGCAATAAACTCAAGTGAGGAAACCCTAATATCATTTTTTATTCGCAGCTGTTGTGATTTCAGCGCTTGTTAAACTGTGTTGTTATTATGGAATATATATTTTAAACATTATAAAACGCGTATATGACTTTTTATTATTATTGTGATTTGTGGACTTATGTGATTTTATTTTGAGATGTTAGACATTTACAATTACATTTGTATTTTTTCGAGTTCATTCGAGAGCATCATTGTGGAATAATTAAATGTGTATTTAAATTTTTTTTTACTTTTGTGATTTGATTTTACGCCTTTTGGGATTACGATTTTTTTTTATAAACCTAAAATGGACGATAGAGAGGATACTTTCGTCGAAGAACATTTTGAAGACTATCTTTCAGACGTACCCAATGACGCTGAAGAAGAAATCAATGACCTTCACGAAGATTACAGTGAGGCTGAAGAAAACGAAGAAGATGATGAACCAATTTTACGTAGAAGTTCAAGACCGCGTGTCATGCGCATATCATCCTCTGAAGAATCTTCAGAAGACATCTCTGATATAACCCTGGATTGGTCAGAATTTGATCCTCCTAAGAATTTGCCTGATTTCGAACGTGTACCGGGTCTAAAAGTTTTCCTTGAAAATCGATCAAGTGTAGGGGATGTTACATCGCTATGTATAGGAGATGATTTGTTCTACAAAATAACCAATGAAACAAACATATACCATGAAAGAAATCATCACAACTATGCGACATCAGCTCACGCCCTAAAATGGAAAGATGTAACTATTCAAGAATTAAAAAAATGGTTTGGCTTAGTTCTTATAATGGCGCTAGTCCGAAAAAATACCATAGGCGATTATTGGTCCACAAATCCTCGGATAGAGACCCCATATTTCCGAAAGACAATGAGCCGCGATAGATTTCGACAAATTTTACGAAATCTACATTTTTCTAATAATGACGAAATTCCGACCGCTGGCACAAACCGTCTGATCAAAATTCAAACTGTAATCGACTACTTCACCAAGAAATTCCAGGAAGTGTATATGCCAAATCAAAATCTATCACTAGACGAAGGGATGATTCCGTGGAGAGGTCGTCTGAAATGTCGCGTGTACAATCCCATGAAAATAGTAAAATATGGAATCCTGAATAGGATGATTTGTGAATCAAAGAGTGGATATATCTGTAATTTTATATTGTATTCAGGTATAAATGCTACGTTAGATTCCACAATAATCCAATTGCTGTCACCGTACCTAAATAAATGGTATAATATCTATGCGGATAATTATTACAATAGTGGCGTTTAGCCAATCATCTAATGGGGTTAAAAACTAGAATCTGCGGCACAATTAGAAAAAATCGTGGCATACCGCCAACACTAAAAAATATACGCCTTATAAATCCAAGAAACCACATATCTACGAAAAGGGGATGTACTTCTTCAAATGTGGAAAACCAACAAGAAGAGAGATGTAAGGATGATCTCTACGATACACCAATCGAATATAGTGGATACCCATCCATGGCCCATCAAAAAACCAAAATGCATTGTAGATTACAATAATTTTATGAATGGTGTTGATCTTGCAGACCAACAATCCAATATACAGAAAATCTTTAAAGTGGACCCTTCTTATACCTTATTCATTGTGAAATTTTCAATGCTTTCCAAATTTTTAAAAAACTTAACGTACCTAATAAACTTTGCTTCCGCGACTTTTTGTTACAAGTTGCAGAGACCTGGCTTGAAGATAGTTCTTCCGCAGCAGCCACACCGTCCACATCATTCACGCAAGATTTGCAAATAAGTACACCTACTTGTGTCACGGCGAGAACTCATTTTTTTGATCCACATGATAGACTGTCTGGCATTTTGAAAAACCACGAATTGGTAAAATTAACGAGTGAGAAAACTAAAAACTTAGTAAGACGCAATTGTCGAGTTTGTGCGAAGCTCAAAATACGGAAGCCAAGTGCGTTCATGGGTAAACAATGCAAAATTCCGCTTCATGTTGGTAAATGTTTCCAAACATACCACACCAAGAAAAAATATGTTTAAATTTAATTAGTTTTAGAACGTGTTCTATTTTTTCTTATCATATTTTATCCTATTATATTTTTTTCCTATTATATTATTGTAATAAGTAATCTTATTATAACCCCTGAGTCATTATTAAATATTAAATATTTTTTTATGACTAATTTTAGTTTTATTGATATAAGCTCCACAGTTTGAGTTTGCTGACATACATCCGGTAGTGGGATTGCGATCTAATTTCGCCCGCCGCAAGTGGCAGTTTTTTAGGCTGGCCGCATACATACGTTTTCCGTATTCGATTTTCGAATTCGTTTTCCGTATTCGGAATTCCGTGAGACTAGCGCAAACGTTCGTTTTTCTCCATTCGGAATGTATAAACGTCAGTACCAGTGTTGCCAACAAGGGCGATATATCGCCATTTAGGCTACTCAGAGCTCGAATCGGCGCCGAAAAAAACTAAAAGGCGATTGGTCGCCAATTAAGCTATTTCAAAAACATCAATTTTAAACATGTCCCGAAATTCTCTAGCCACCCCCCCCCCCCCCCCCCCCATGAAATTTATTTTTCTGGGGACAAATTTTATATTTTCTCGAAATTCTCTAGCCACCCTCCCCATGAATTTTTTTTATTTTCTGGGGACAAATTTTATTTTTTTGAAATTCTCTAGCCACCCCCCCCCCACGAAATTCTTATTTTCACGTAAAAACATCAATTTTAAACATGTCCCACCTAACAGCAAATTCGGCTACTTTACGCTACCTTATGTATGAGAAACGGCGATATTAGGTCAAGATCCGTTGGCAACACTGAATTACGAACGGAAATTTCCGTACGTTTGCGTCGGCACAAACAAACTGTATGCAATAGCTGCGTTCCACATGACGTCATTAGTTTTTTTCCATTCGGTTTCTCCGAACGCGCCGGCTCGCATTCGGAACGTGCGTAAGGAATTTGTTCCGTTCGGAACTAAAACGAACGTGTGCGGCAGTTAATGTATTTTCTACTGATTCTGTGCATTCGGATGTCCGAATACGGAAAACGAATTCGGAAATCGAATACGAAAAACGTATGTATGCGGCCAGCCTTAACAAACATCTCCGTAGCTAATGTGTTTCTGGTCAGCACTATATTTATTTTTTCACGGTATTTTTCACTTTTTTTGTCACAAATAACACTTTCATAAAATTTAATTTATTTTCTAACTTCCTAACTCACAATGCCTGAGGTGTGGTCGTTGATGGGGTATCTCTAGAGATGGCAAAATTTCGTTTTGACTAAAAACGCGAAAAAATATTTATGGTTCGAAAATAGGGCATTTATAAGTTTTCTTTGCGTTTCAAGGCATTTGAAAGTGTTTCCAGTGATTTCTATTTCGCGAATTAACGCGTAAAACGTAATTTTGGCCGTATTTCAGCTAAATTATTCTATTTAGCGAAATAGTCGCGAATTTCCCGAAAATACCGAGAAATTAAAATAATATGTGAGAATTTAAAAAAATCGATATTTATCAGCGGAAATAAGTGAAAATCATTTCTAACTAAAATATAAATCATTTCAAATATGCCTACTTTATTTAATTTTTGGAAGCCTGTCCTACCTCTTTTTACAATTTTGTTACTATTTTATGTGTAAATATTTGAGTCGTGTAATTTCTATACCCGCTATATCAACTTTCATTGATTTGGAGAAAACCGCAAAAAACTGTCACATCTCTAGCGTACATAAGTAATTGCATTAAAAAAAATTATATTAGGAATTGGAGTAATAAAATTTCAAATAAAAGCATTTATTTTTCTATACAGGGTGTATCGGCACGTACCCGACAAACTTTAACCAGCTATTCCTTAGCACATTTGGAGTAAAAAATGTTATGGGCACTTTGCTGTCCGGTAACATTTTTTTTCAATTAAAAACAAAAAATAAATTAAATTTCCACACTCCGTTACTGCCCCCAGTATAGGGGTAAAGTACTTGGCAACGCCGCGCTACTGTCATCTCTTTCACACGTATTCTGTCTCAAGTCCCGTGTGGGCTGTTATAAGCAAGTGTGTCGAAAACCATCTTCGCTCTTTCCTACACACTAAATAATAATAGTTAAAAATGAGACGAATGATGTAATACCATTGTTATTGTAAAAGCGCGCCAATACGTAAGTATACAACGAAACTCGAATAAGAATTGCCAGGTGGGTTTTTTAATCGCTTTAATCTGACTTCAAACAATAATTAAACAGGTAAGAATTTATTAAAATATTTCCAAGTATTATTTAATATAATATTACAGTACAGTACTTTGAACCTTCGCAATAAATTTATATGATTTTAAGTTTAGTTTGTAGAACTCCATTTCAATTTAGAGATTTTTTTTTAATTTTTAACAGTATTATCATAAAATTTATAAAAACAGTGTGTTTATAAACAAGTTCTGCTAGTTGTAATTATTATTACGCGTGACAGCTGTTTCACCTTCTGACGGCATTATCAAACTGTGGTGAAGCCACTTACAGACGACGTAAGTGATAACTTTCTATTTTTATTATCCTGGCTTTATTGATTTCCGAGTAAATTGTCGTAAATTATTATTTGCTAATTCCTATTATTGCATTGTTTAAAATTTCACTTAATGTCGTTGGTTTTTCCAACTGATGACTCAGGGGTTTATTTCCCTGAATAATTAAGTATTTTGGGGTCTAATTATTATGCATTTCATTACATCCGATAATCTACACAATTTTTATGTTGAATTGGGGTAAGTTTTATGGCTAAGGGAAGGAGTGGAAGGTGAGGAAGTACCTGGATATTCAGTCTGGTCACCAAATACGGCTAGTCATTTCAAGCAACGTTTTAATTCTGAACCTGGATATTCAGATCTGGTCACCAAATACGGCTAGTCATTTCAAGCAACGTTTAAATTCTAAACCTGGATATTCAGATCTGGTCACCAAATACGGCTAGTCATTTCAAGCAACGTTTAAATTCTAAACCTGGATATTCAGATCTGGTCACCAAATACGGCTAGTCATTTCAAGCAACGTTTAAATTCTGAACCTGGATATTCAGATCTGGTCACCAAATACGGCTAGTCATTTCAAGCAACGTTTAAATTCTAAACCTGGATATTCAGATCTGGTCACCAAATACGGCTAGTTATTTCAAGCATTGTTTAAATTCTAAACCTGGATATTCAGATCTGGTCACCAAATACGGCTAGTCATTTCAAGCAACGTTTAAATTCTGAATTAATTAATCAATTACGAAAAAGCGTGGGGTTAAGAATATTTTTTTAAAATATAGTTGTAATTTATTGTCGATTTTTTAAAAAATTTGCGATATTTTAAATAAAATTTAATAATTATTATGTAAATAAATTAGCAATCTGGCAGCATTCATTTGCAGGTGGTCAATCCAATGCAGTCATGACGTTTGTGTGAGTGCTTTCCTTTGTGTGAGTGTGTTGCGCAGCAGTTTTATATGAACCGTTTTTTGATTCATCGGGATTGTTTTTAAAACTATACATTCTTTGTACCTTCAAATTAGTGGAAATAAACTTAAGTGTGTCAAGCTGCTCGTTATATTCCGGTAATTCTGGAAGGCTTTTAACATAAGCAATAATATTCATAAATCACATTCCGCGAAGTTGTAAATAACTAAATTTATTAAAAAATATACGTTGTAGGATAGCCTAGCAAGTAACATTTTGACAGAGCACTTACGGTGATTTAAAAAACAACGGCGCTGTTCAAATAATCCAATTATTATTATTGATAAGTACCTAAGTGAGGAAAATTGTTTTTAAAAGTGCTCAGAATTATTGGACTTCGATTATAAATTCAGGAAATCTACTAATTAGTTTCTTAGTTTCAAAATTAGACTATTTAATACGTGAAACGCGTAAGAGGTGAAACCAGAGCATTCCAGAGGTGAAACAATTTAGATACAAACATAAAACTGATGTGTACAATACAAGAAGACAATCAGTGATTCGCATACGAAAAATGTGAATAATCATTATTGTTAAATAAAATATTTATTTTCTGGTACTGGATTATGTAATACGGGCTCCGTTCGCAGCGACACGCGAGCAGTTGCGACGTTGGTTTCAAACTTTGACAAAGGATAAAACAGTGGTGACATGTGGTGAAAATATGTTTAATTAATTTTTTATTAAAATAAAACGTTACCGGACAGCAAAGTGCACATAACATTTTTTACTCCAAATGTGCTAGGGAATAGCTGGTTAAAGTTTGTCGGGTTAGTGCCGATACACCCTGTATATGTCTAGCAATAATTAAGTAATTTCGATAAATAAAATGGATAAAGCGGATTTTGATACTCATTTCGTGATATGGAGGATTTTGAAAGTCAACTGAGCTGACATGGCGGGTTTAGAAACACACGCGTAGATCATTTTGACACACGAGCGTGGCGTCAGAGCGGCGGCCATATTGTATTTTGGCAAAATAACTGCTTGTAATTGGTTGAATCCGATATAGCGCTTTTTGATAGTAACTTTCTGTATGATATAGCGGATTTGGTTTCTCACTCGCAGTTTTAACATGGGTTTTGGTCGTGAATACCGCACAAGAGTCCCAACTGCTCCCGTCTGGAGCCAGTGAGACTATGGCATCCCCAATTGGGGTATGTTGTGAGGCTGAGGGTATTGGGGAGGGGAGGGAGATGGGGAAGAGGAAGGTGGGGAAGTACCTGGCTATTCAGATCTGGTCACCAAACACGGCTAAAGCCATTTCAAGCAACGTTTCAATTCTGAATGGTGGTCTTACACCAGGGCGATACTGAGAGTATCTTCCACTCTGGAACGTGCCGCAAATATACTATATATTATTTTAAATTAATTAATTGTGAAATAACACAAATTAATCAAATAAAATTTATTTGCGCACGCCGGGTTCGAACCCGCGACCATCGGATCTGTAGTCAAAAGCGTATACCACTAGACCACGCCGGCCGTCATAGAAATTATAGGATTCATTTAATATTTTTGTACTGTATGCTAAAATTGCTTTTTGACATTACACAAATTGTGCGAAATAAATGACGCCTATTGATGTTAATCGCAATCTGCATTTGTTGTGTTTGTGTTCGACCCGTACTTAGAGTTTCCTTCCTTATTAATTTAATATTAAAATTAATTATTTATAATCTTTAACATGGAAATACTTGCAAATGAAGGTTAAACATATATTTTACCAAAAATACTTAAAATATGCGCTAAAAACATTCAGGAAATACATTTTTTTCTATTTTGCTACAAAACGCTAAATTATGCCTCAAAAATTTTGAGGCATAATTTTAGCATTTAATGCTATAAAACGCTAAATTTTTTCTATTTTGCTACAAAACGCTAAATTATGCCTCAAAATGCTATAAAACGCTAAATTTCCAATTGTTAATGCTAAAAAATCTGAAAATAAATGCTAAATTTTGCCATCTCTAGGTATCTCTCATCCAGGGGCATTTAACTAAGCTTTGGCCTTGAAACTCATTTGAAACCGCCACGCCCACCTCAAAATTCTTATAGAAACGAATAATATGGCTAAAAGCTCAGATCTCATTGGTGAGAAAAGAAGGATTGGTTTGATCTCTCGCTCTCAACCATAATGACTCGTGTAACAGAAAGAGATGACGGAATTTTGCCGTTTGACAGTTTTAAATCATTCAAACAAAATGTGTGGTTTATTTATACACGCGGGTTGTCATTTGCTGCCGAAATACTATCATTTCCGTCGAAAATATTGCGTGTTAAAGTTGTTCGTGATAAAAATACAATATAAGCCAGTATAGTGTTAGCGAGTTACAAACATATATTCAACTTACCTACGTAAGTTCAAGTTTAAAGTGAATTGACAGTTTTTCGTTCGGTTTTTTGAACAATGCTTCATACTTGGCATATGTCTTCCTCCACAACGTATAATGTTATTTATTATATCGATAAACTTATTCATGTTATTGATTAGTGTTATCCTGTATTATCTTATTGTTTTGGTGAAATTAAAGATTTTTAAACATATGTAACCATGAGTTCATGAGGCTGAAAAATGTCGGAATTCTTCGTCGTACTGTCGGACAATCATGTTTTGGAAATTTTCTTCAGTGTTTTTGCAAATTTCTTGTCATTTTGGGTTTCTTCTCAGATCAACAAGTTTCATCTTAAGGAAATGCACTGCAAAAGTTTATTTTCTTAGTCAGATGAACCTTGCCCTTGGAAAACATTTCGACATTTTTCTGCTTCAAGGACATTTTTATTTTTATAATAGTTTTTTCGGGCTAGTGAATGAATAGAGTAGGCTGAGAGCAATTATGTTGTCTATGGTCGCATCTTTTTTTAAATGGCCTTGAGTTTCCTCTACCTTGTCTACTGCTCTGCTCCGCACGGTAGGTACTGCTTGTATGCTGCTTGTATATCTGTGGTTAAGTACTGTATAATTCCGTTACATACAAAAAGCCCGAAGATATCGATCTAGAGAGTGGTATATTTATGCTCTCATCTCTAAGTAGTATAAAATAATGTCGCTCGTCGTCTGGCGTCTCTCTGTTAATGCGCTTAGCTCTTCTAAGCTTCGCAACGGATTTTGATAGGATATTCACTATCAGTTAGAGAATTTATTCCGGAAGGTTTATATATATATATATAATACACGCATAATACATTTATAGAAAGTAGAGAAAAGTCGATGTTTTGAAATCAAGTCATAAAAAGGTTCCATGATATTTCATCAAAATGACAACTGAACACGCCTTTAAAAAGTGATACAGAGTCATTAAAAGTGATGAAACCAAAACTAGGTTAAATAGTTACTTATGAAACCTGTGTTTCATCATTTTTTATGACTTTATATCACTTTTTGTAGGTGTGTTGAACTGTCATTTTGATGAGATACCCGGTCCACCTTTTGATGGTGGTTAAATATGCAAAACACTCATATATCATACAACCCACAAAACCGTTAGTCGCAGAAAAACACACTGATTACCTATTTATTTTTAGTTTATAGATCTGTTTTATCTTGGTAAAGCAACAAAATGCAACGTGTCGCTTAGCCCTACCGTTTCGCGTTGGGTCCAGCCTTTGCGCCGTTCCGTGACTACACACTATTTTTGACGAATAAGAAGGATAAAACATATCAATATCATACACCATTTTAAATCCGGAACATGCTGTCTATCAGTGCCTACACTGTTTTTGCGCTAAAATTGTCAAATTAAAGCCAAATCTCGACGGGATGAGAAGTAATTATGAACTTACCTTGGGGCAAACGTATTATGCTTCATTTTAGTTGAAATAATAAAGGAAAAACATGGAAAAAACAGAAAATAGTTTGAGATCGACATTTATAAACAAATTATAAGCGGCCATGTTGATTTCGCTATATGCACAGCAACTAGTCGACAGGGGGCGTGGCCAACATATCCGAGCATACCCGAGGTGTTCCGAGTTGCAAAATCAGTGAAACGCGGTGGGCGGTGAAACGAAACGTCAGAAATGGCGTTGTAATAATATAATGTAAACAAACCTTTTTAGAACTACGCTAGGTTTGTGTAACATGGTTTGTGATACAAAAGAAAGTGCCCCCTTTATAGCGCCTGCTCGCGTCAAGGCAAGAAAAACATCCCAGTTTTCAATTAGTTTAGCGGCTACGCTAGGTTTGTGTATCATGGTTTGTGATTCAAAAGAAAGCGTCCCCTTAATACCGCCTGCTCGCGTCAAGGCAAGAAAAACATCCCAGTTTTCAATTAGTTTAGCGGCTACGCTAGGTTTGTGTAACATGGTTTGTGATTCAAAAGAAAGTGTCCCCTTAATACCGCCTGCTCGTGTCAAGGCAAGAAAAACATCCCAGTTTTCAATTAGTTTAGCGGCTACGCTAGGTTTGTGTAACATGGTTTGTGATTCAAAAGAAAGTGTCCCCTTAATACCGCCTGCTCGCGTCCAGGCAAGAAAAACATCCCAGTTTTCAATTAGTTTAGCGGCTACGCTAGGTTTGTGTAACGTGGTTTGTGATTCAAAAGAAGTGTCCCTTTTATACCTATACTTCACTTCGGGTATGCTCGGATATGTTGGCCACGCCCCCTGTCGATTAGTCGCTGTGCATATAGCGACTCCCATCAAGTTCCCGGCCAAAAGTACGATGTAAAATGGCCGCGAAGTGGGATATTTTGATAAATATGTCATATTTATTTTGAGTGTAAAAATGAAACGAAGTGAAATTTGTTCTAAGTGAAAGCTTTGCGCCTTAGAACAATACCACGGGCACAGTTTGAGATCATCAGGAATTAGTAATTATGTCGGGAAAGTGTTAAATTTTACTGGGCACACGTAGTCAGCATATACCTTTACATTTACAAAAGACCTACCCATTAAAATTACATTTGTTGGACCTTACAAAATATAAATAATGAAAAATAAGTTGAAAAAAAATGCAAAACCAGTAAATAGTGTAAAATACAGATCAGAAAAGGATTTCGATAAATCAATTTTTCTAAATTGTTTAACAAACCTCATATCCTTCACTCTGTGGTTTGTCGAAATAAGCCACATTATTAGGGAATAAAAACATTCAAATAAATATTAGATGCCTTGAAAACTGTCAGTTGCAGAAGGAAAAGTCATAGATAAATAGCATAGAAATTGAAAAGAAAAAGAAAAAAGACGCATGAAAATAGATATGAAAGCAATACATTTTTTTCAACAGGTGGAGACTAATTTAGTGAAGAAAAAAATGTACATTTGGAAAAGAATCTCAAGAATGGTTACTTGCAAGTTAACATTTGTTTTGAAAAACTGTAATAATAAATAAAATATGTTAAAAAATCACCCTAGGAGAATTATTCAAAAACTGTTAATAAATATAGTTTCAATAATGTGATTCATATACTTTAAAACATTATTTTTTTATACTAAAATTATAGGTTGTTGGTAAAAACAAAGCACATGGTATTACTAAGTGACGCTTCTTTAAAATTGATAAAAATGCGAGAAATAAATAATAAAATTCTGTTGCACATAATTATTAATAATATTTATTTCTTTATTAATCAAGCAGAAGCAGTCACACCAGTGCGAGAGTGTCATGAAAAACATCCATTAGAAAGATTAAATAAACAAAAGCAAGAAGTCTCAAAAAGTTTAAAAAGGGAACCAAAACAAACAATGCGGACCCTTCGAAAAGAAGAGACGTACCGACCTTCCTTTTATTATGGACGGACATGAAAAAGAGGGACTGCAACGTCACATAGAAGATCGGAGCCAAGGAGATTTATATGTTAGGGAAAAATAACTTGGTTATCACTTGACTCCATGTTTTATAATAATCATATTAAAAAGAATTTATATCTCACTCATTTATCTATGGATTTGAACATTACTGAAAACTTATGAACTCCTCGTCTATTTGAAATTATCTTCTATGAATTTTGAATGCAATCTATGGAGTATGTTGACATTTAAAATGGAGGCAAAACAACATTTGGCAAAAATGGGAAAAATAATAATCTGACTAAGCTGATGGAATACGTATATTGATAACAAAATCTAACATTCGGGAAAGATGGGTAAAATGGCACTTAATAACTAAAAAAAAAAGTATCCAAGGAGCGTTTTCGGCGAAGGAAAAATATTAAAACACAGAATTACAAGTTCTAACAAAAATTTACATAGAGGTAGGAATGATGAGAAAATTTTCAATGAACTAAAATTTTATCAGTGGCAGAGAAATAATCATGGATAATAATATAGGTTTCGAACCTAAGATCTCTTTGTGTGAGATTACATAACTATCAAAGGAAAATTATTAGGCAGAAAAGTATAGACTCGAATGAATGAATTAGTTTTAAACATTTAATAGGATTATAGATTCAAATTTTTTGGGTACCATGTAAAAATGCCAAGAAAGTTGACAGTACGTGGTGACCACCATTTTGATTAGCTATATTTTCAAGTTGATGAAGTAAAAGGGTTCTATCAGTGCTACATTACCTCGTCTCCGTTGGAAGCCTCAGCCGTCTTCTCGGGGTAGACCCCGGCTCGGAGGAATGATGCCTTCCAGGAGTCCACATCATCCTGATTTTCACAGGATAACTCCAGCTGCTTGAAGTCCTGGAAAATTTAAATGTTAATATGTTATTTATGAATGTGACTTTCTGAAGAGATAATAATATGTACCTATTCATTTATTGAAGACAATGAATTCCATCTTCTATCAATCATAGTTCATATTACGTTGATGGATCTGAGAAGACCCTTTATCCTTCCCAGAACCTCCTCTTCTTCAATTCCTTAGAATAACCTCAACACAGCAACCCCAAAGATGACATAGGCCTTGCGGGAAATTATTTTCCTCGAGGCAGATGTAAGGCCTACTTTTTAATGTTAAAAAAATAGAAGAATTTCCCAAGATCGCTGATGAAGCGGTTGAGTTCAAACTAGATGGGGTTTGAACTAGATTCTACCACACAACATTTTAATTCAATGGAGGACAAAACTAGTCGGTAGTTTACCACTGCCGGATGGATGGGGGATTTTTACTAAACATGGTTTCCGAAAACTAGTAGTACAAGCGAGTATTGCAATTGAATCTGCACCACATTTAGAAGTTTTTTTGTATTCTCTATATCAGTGTTTTTCAACCTGTGTATGCGACCCCCAGGGGGGGGTCGCAAAGCTTTACACGTGGGGTCGCGGGTAGAAGTGTTTGTAGGTCCTGCACTATAATAAATAAAAACTACAACAGTGCTGCTGGTTAAGGGTTTCAAAGAAATCCAGCAGTTTGTCAGCATCCTCCGTGCCAAAGTTACTATTTCCAGGGCTCTTGCGACTTCTTTGCATAGTACAATTGGTTTTTCGATCGATATTTAGCTCTCAACAGAAAGAAAATTAAATACGTAGTTTTTAAAATCACTGACATTTGTTAACTTATAAAGGGGTCGCGTATTCAAGAAGGTTGAAAAACACTGCTCTATTTGATATAGACCAGTTTCCCGCTTGTACTACGAGTTTCCAGACATTGTGTATAAGGCATAATCTCAGCTCATTAATTAGTTAATCTGTTGATTGTATTCAGTCAATAAAAACACTCGTAATCAAAATGTTGTCATTTCTCAGTGCCTCGGAAAGGCTGACAGGGTAACCAGTTGGCTATGACGACAACAAAGTACGAAGCATAGTCTTACTCCCACAGATCTGTTGTAACCTATCCCTCTTTAATGGGAACATACTCCAAGCTTTAGTGGCTGACAAGACTAACCTTGTAAACGTTACGCCCTTCGGGATTGAAGAGCGCAAACATGTGCCGGCGGCTCATGAAACTCTGCTCGATATCGCGCAGCTTGAGTCCGTCCAGCGGCAGCATGTACTTCTTGTCGCGCTCCTCCTCGTCTTTGAACCAGGAGATACTTTCAGATGTCAGCATGAACCAGTAGTCGCGGGATCCTCCTGACGGCAAAGGATGTCTTAAGTTTGAGGGACATTTAGCCCACGGGGTGGGCGGCAATTGCATTGTCAGCTAACTATGTACAATCTTTTCAATCCAACAGAGAAGTTTATCTTTAGGAGAATAGAGATTTTGGGCAAATGTGATGTGACATTACTAGCCACAACATCATATTCCATTGGAACCTCTTATGCTACATATACATATGCGAGCTAAACTGCCGAACTCTTAACCTCCACTTATGGGAAACATTAGGGACAAATCTGACCGGGCCGTCCTTAAATTATGAAAGTATATTTATATTTTTTTCTGAGATATGATATTTTCTCGCCATTAGAAAAATAAATAATTATTCAACTAAGTTTGTCAAAGTGTATGATCACAAAGTATCGGCGTGATTTTTCCATTGACAGTTGAAAGATTATTTAGTATATTAATTTTCGATTTCCGATTTCAGAGAAATGCGTGTGTGTACGTGATTGCCACCAAATGTTGATAGAATGCATTGTCATTGACAACAAGTCTATCTGCCAAGTTTCAGCTTGATCGGATATCGGGAAGTGGGTTAATTCCGAATGAGATAAGCTGATGCTGTTGATCACAACTCAGGCAACTAGTGCAAGAGAGGTCAAATCCCAAATTTGTTTTATGTTTTCAATGTAAATATACATGGTATCCGGAAATTCGTAGTACAAGCCGGAAACTGGAGAATGTATACCACACGGGGAACCCAAATAAACATAAAGTTTTTTGATTTGAGCATTTTTATAAAAAAAAAAAAACCAAAAAAATATATTTTTCGGCTATTTCAGGGTTCAAATTTTTTCGTCATTATTTGTTTTACTTTTAAATTTTTAAATAGTTTTAATTAGTTGGGTACTTTGATCTTCAGTAATAATTTATAAGAATTTGATCAAAAAAAAATCAACTTCTGACTCGATTTACTCGAAAACGAAAGCTCAAATCAAAAAAAATTATACTACAAAATCGACTCCAAATGTGATGTAGATTCACCAGTTTCCCGCTTGTACTACGAGTTTCCGGACACCATGTATAAAGATTTTGTTTTATTCTGTATAGATTTATATAGATTGCATGCAAGACTTTAAACATCAAGGGCCTTACTAATAAATGTGTTTTAAGTTTTACACAACTGTAGATGTGTTGGACACGTAGAGCGAATGAACGAAGAAAGGAGTGTAAAGAGAATGATCAAGTAAACCAAATACTTGAGTCAGGGTATATCAAGAGTCAGAATAACAGTAGAATATGTATGAGACGATGTAAGAGTGTGTTGTTTGGTGGTAAAAAACCAGTAATGTATGATAAATTGTTATTTATCAGTTGTGTAAAATTTAAAACACATTTATGTATTAGTAAGGGAAAAATGTTTAAGAGAGAATTTTTTCTTAAACTATAAAATCTACAATACAAGCCACCCACTAGTAAAAAATACTTGCGTCAAACAAAATAGCAAAAAACCCACCAAACTAGCAAAAAAAAAATAAAATCAGAAATTTGCATACTTAATAGTGTTTTAAATGGTAATCAAAATAAATACAATTAAAGTTTATCTTATTGTGCGTGCCTTTCTTAACCTCACCCAACAGATAGAGAGTATGTGGGGAGCAGACAAGAATATAAATATATATACATGTGAATACTGCACTCTGTCCCAACTTCTCCCAACCGTCTGGAACTAATCAATCCCCAATAACTGGGGTATGTTGTGAGGCGGAAGGTAATTGAGATGGGGTAAGAGGAAGGTGGGGAAGTACCTGGCTATTCAGATCTCATCAAAAGATCACAAAACAAGGCTAATACCATCTCAAGCAACATTTCAATTCCGAATGATGATGAATTCTTTCACCAGGGCGATACTGATAGAATTTTTCCCCGCAGTGCTGCCAATTTGAAATACTAGTTATGTTTGTGTAACTCTGGTTCATTCAATGAACTAGGATTTGCTTTGAATTTAAGTGTCATTTTCAAAATTGGAACTGATTGTGCGAAGAATTCAGACAAGCGATAAAGTACCTACCTATAATATAATACGTTTCACCACAAAATTATGAAATGTGTATTTTTTTGTACACATTTCTTGAGTACTTTTTTGCATCTACCAATAGTTTAATATTTTTTTACCAGAAAATTAATTAATTCTATATTCGAAATGTGTATATCTTTTGTATAAATTTCTTACAGTTAATCTTGTCAAGTTAATCCGACTGTCGCTGAGCTATGATGAAACTGCACAGACTATCAAAGCGGCTATGCAATGAAAGTTATGCGTTTGTGTGTAGGTAGAAACAATGGCGGGAATTTACACTAGTTATGGGTGAACGATGTTGGCGACACTTAAACTAAAAATGGTTCATAGCCTATCTCCCTTGTTTCTTTTAACTATGGTTAAGAGAGACACACGCAATAAGCATGTCGATACAGCTACGCAAAAATTTGCAGTTTCACTTTTGATTGATTTTACGGGACTGTATAACGGTAACGTACCAAAAATATATTGGTTTTTACCGGGAAAGCTTTTGGCAAAAGAATAGAAAATGGCAGAAAAAATTGTAAAACGTGCTGACTAAATACTGAATTGTAACGGTGAGGTCTTTAAGTCATGTTCTAAATCTACGGCTGTATTTTTAGGAGCATTTTGTCGATAAAACACTTAACACTTCTGTTGTATGGATTCTTTAATACTGTTGTGTTGATTGTTTAAATAAAGTACTGAAAAGAATCTGTAAGGCACTCAAAATTGGTAGCCAGCCACCTCTGGGCGGAATGCGGATGTCCCATATGAGATCCATGGCTTTTCACTGAAACATATACACTGTGTAAAAACGTATGGCGTGCTTTAAAAGATATAGATTACGTTGAAAAGGTTAACAAAACTGAGTCTGAGGAACTCGGAGGAACTAGCAGTTATAATAAAATGAACAAAATAAAGATATTACATTTAAAAAAAATAATTACAAAATAAACCCCAGTAACATGCCTCCTGCAGCTTCGCATTTTACAACTGTCTCGAATATATTACGCTCATCTCGTATTTTATCTTTTCTTATGTCAGTCAGTTATGTTGCATTTTACGCCAGTCTCATATTTAACGACAGTCTTGCTTTTTGTGCAGTCACATAATCAACGATAATCTTGCATTATACACCAATCTCGTATTTAACGACAGTCTTGCTTTTTACGCCAGTCTTGAAACTAACGACAGTCTTTCTTTTCACGCCAGTCTCTTTTTTAACGACAGTTTTGTATATTACAGCGCCCTTGAGGTGATTTTTCATGAAAACGGCGCTGTATAAATTAGCCAAATGTTTTGCTTACAGTGTTCCTGATACCAATCAACACAAAATAGACAAATAATCCATATGAACCGAAGCAGTGCATCAACAATACCCTAAACCGTGACAGAAGTGGGACAAGACAAGAACCAGACCGCTTGGTCTTCAGAACTGAAATGGTAACCTTTCATGATGCCCAAGTTGTGAATGCACATGAAGCCCTTCCTGATGACCTGGTTTCCCAGAGCGCCCCTTCGCTGGGATTTAGTTGCGTTCTCCGACTGGTTTTGGGCACTGAAAATACAATCAAGATTATTAAACAAGGTACATTCTTTTCATATCGGTGATGTTTAACAAGAAAAATTTGAAAAAAAAGTATTACTGTTTATTAAGAAATTTGATACACTCATACTAAGGCAATGTAAAATGTTCATTTTACTGGAAATTTATTTATATTTGAGTTACGCTTGAATTTCTTTTACCATTTTGCATTACTTAATGATTGTCTGCTGGACGAAGACAGGTTGTCCGGTAGAAACGGTAGGTATAAAATAATTGTAACTAAGAGTTCTACTGGAAAGGGCAAAACGATTAAGTAAAATATTAAAAGACACAATCACTCCGCTGTATATGGGGGACCCTAGTGACCCCCTTCGGGTGATATGTGATTTTTACCTTCGGGTACGGAAAGGTTAATCAAGTATGCCTACTGATTGTATGGAATTAGGATAGATCAGTGGAGCACAACCCACAGCCCGTCTTGCGCAGACCATTATGTATTACACTAGTATTCCATGAAATAGGTTGTGCATCAAGGGGTTAGATGGTAGGGGAATTGCCACATTGATTGATTCAACTGATCGTTGAATGTTAAGGTACGTCTAATAGATAAAGTATGCAAGCTGAATGTATGGCATTAGCATCAATTATTGGGGGAATTTCACATTGATTGATTCGATTGATTGCCGAAAGGTAAGGTATGTCTGTAACTAAAGTGTGCTAGCTAAATATATGATATTAGATTCAATTATTGGAGAAATTTCACATTGATTGATTCGATTGATAGCCGAATGTCGCCAAGGTATCTGTATCAAAATTCTCATAAAACCTTAGCAGTAAATATAACAGAATGAATGGTAAAAATAAACTTGATAAATTACATAAAATGTATGCATTAAGCAAATTTCACTACTATGATAAATTAATTTCTAACCCATTAGTGCACATAAATCACCTCAACCGATAAACTGCCGGACAAAAACAGAAGAGTGGCTGTGGATCCGCTCACAATTTTTCAGCGAGTGTGTATTGCAAAGAAATCTGAACAGGATTTACAGGATGACTTCAAGTATGAGTTGACCCCGTTTCCGATGTCTCTGTTCAATGAACAAGGGATGCGCAAGGGCAGAAAATCTACTCTGTACTCTGCCTTCACTCCTCTTTCCAGCCACATGCCGATAGATGCCAGCACTCACGTCATTTTGGATGGTGGCTACCTCTTGCACAAGGTCGTGTGGCAGCGGAAGAGCACGGTTCGAGCACTTTTGGCGCGTTATACCACCTACGTCCGAAACCACTTTGGGAAGAACGTCTCCATCGTTTTTGACGGCTACCCCGAAGATGCTAACAAAAAAAATAGCGGAACGACTCCGGCGCTACGCAGCTCATTCCAGCTACGAATTGACGTTCAATGAATCCACAGTAATTCAAATTGCTCAAGAGCATGTATTGGGCAATGAAAACAATAAGAGACGCCTTATAACTCTTCTCTGTGACGCCTTTCAGAAGGAGGAAGTAGAAGTGGCTGTTGCCGAAGAAGATGTTGATCGAGAGATCGTCATGATGGCGTTATCAAAAAGAGCAGATGCCGATCGGGTCGTCATAGTGGGAGAAGATGTCGACCTGCTCGTTCTTCTCAATGGTTTAGGCGCTGAAGAGACAAACGTCTATCTTCAGAAGAGCACGAAGGGTGAAGTTGGTTGCTGTCACTACTCTGCGACCTCCTACAACAACCAGGACTCCCGACAATTACCAGGAACGGTACTATTTACCCACGCGTTTGCCGGGTGCGATACCACCTCAGCACCGTTTGGCCAAAGAAAGACCAAAATCAGCACACTTCTTAGCAAGAGTGAACCACTTGCTGAGCAGGTGGAGGTCTTCCTTCGGCCAGACTCTACCCCACAAGCCGTGAGTGAAGCAGGCATCAAGTGCTTCGTGGCTCTATATGGGGGTGACATCGCGAGGGATACTTTGGATTTCCTGAGGTATAAGACGTTTGTCACTTCAACAAACATAAACCTCGCCCGTTTGCCACCGACGGAAGATGCTTCAGGCCACCATGCAGCAAGGTGCTACCTCCAAGTGCAGAAGTGGCGGGGAGTCAACTTGAATCCCACTGAATGGGGGTGGAAGCTGTCTTCTCAAGGACTCACCCCCATCCCCACCACGATGGATCCCGCACCTCCTGCCCTTTTGCGAAAAATTTCATGTAAATGCAAGAAAGGATGCTCTGGGAGCTGCTCGTGTAGAAAGGTTGGGCTCCACTGCTCAGTCCTCTGTCAGTCATGCGGTGGCAAATTTTGCATTAACGTCCCGGATGTGGAGCTGAAATGCTCGGACGATGAAGATGACCCAACTACAGACTGGGCGCCTCTCCCAGCTAAGATAAAAAGAAAGACATGATTTGGCAACCAAGACACAATACCTACATAATTTATATTAGTTTTATTTTTTGTGTACATGTAATTTGTCCTTATAGTAGGTACCATGATGTTTGTACAAGCATTTTAGTATGTAGGTATATAAATCAATGTTTGAAGATGACGTAATTCCCGATAGATGTAATTTCTTTTCTTTTTTCCATCAAAAATGTGTTAACTGTGATAAATAAAACCATAAAAAGACGTGAGAACAGTTTATTTGCATTTCACTCAAAATCCACTAATGACTGTTTTAGGTTATCTGCCATTTTTGAGAGAACCGTTAAGTCTACAGATATTAATCTAGTCTCAAATGAAAGCTTATTAAATTTACAACAACTTTATTTCTTATAATATTTGACGTGGGATGCGTATTTTAGAAATTATTTTACAAAATAAGTGACAATTTCGAAAAAATTTCGCTTTTTGGAAAAAATTGCCTATTTTTGAAGAACTGTATCTTGAAAACCAATGGCTTTATATAGCTTGCTTTGGTTTCAAATTATAGCAAATTTAGTCTACTTTTAAAGTATGTAAACAGACTATACCGGTCAGACCCTTCCTTTACTGAGATATTGAGCAAAAACTGAAAAAAATCCGAAAATTTCCTGGTTTTTTAGGTCCACCGCCGCTCGCACAGCACTTTCGAAGTTGCAACATTTTTTTTTTAATACTGGTTTAGGTCCTAACAACATATAAAAAATTCAGAATGACTGGACCTTTTGCAAGCACAACCCCCTTTTCATGTTTAACTTGACTGTACTATAAATGGATAGATGAACTCTTGGACAAATTTGCCCCCCCCCCCCCCCTCTTCTATACCTAACTTAGATGAAATAATGCCCATCTATAATACTTCTATGTCTAATCATTGGCTAAACTCTCCGTTCACCTTAGTTGAAAAAATTGTTTATCAACAGTCAAGGACTCATCTCCAGGCAGAGATGGTATACCTTGCAGCATAATCAAAAATAGTAATGATAATGTTCTAAACCACTTCTTAAGCATCTTAAATAAAATCTTCCAGACTGGCATAATGCCAGACGACTGAAGTTCTCAAATAATCATCCCTATTTTAAAGACAAACAAATCACCAAATTCTGGATCCAACTACAGGCCAATCGCACTTCCATCCACCCTCAGTAAACTTTATGAAAAAATACTTAAAACCCGATTAGAATTTTTAGTCGATAGTAAACAGCTTCTCTCTATCTCAATTTGGATTTAGGAAAAAAATCCACTTAAGCCTTCCCATTATCAGCACTGATATTAATTTATCACTTTCTAAAGAGGAAGTGATATACAAGGCGCCTTTAACAATGTTTCCATCCCAATCTTGAAAAAAAAACTTCTAGGTCTTGGCCTTCCCCCCATGTTTGTCCAATCTATTATTAATCTATTTCCAAATAGAAAATTTTTCATTAAACTTCCAGATAGTAGATTTATTTCAATTACTCAATCATTAGCATCATTCTCGAATCTGTTTCCATAATTAATGACTTAGGTGTTACTTTCGACACCAAACTTAGCTTCATACCACACATTGAAAATATTTCAAAGAATGGTTTAAAATGTTAGGTTTTGTACTAAGAGTGGCTAAAGATTCTACCAACATAAACTTCTTTACACATCACTAGTGAGGAGTCAGGTTGAATATAATTCAACTGTATGGTCTCCCGACTATAACGTGCTTTCTCAGACAATAGACAGAGAACTCATAAATTTGAATGTGCCATCCAGAAACACAAGGTCAGTACTACCGTTTTATTGTGGTAATACTACGACCAGGGCGCAGTTCAATATACTGAATTTTTTTGAATTTTAAAAATTCATTCACTTTGATGACGACAAATATTCAACTATTTTTTTTCTTTTGGCAGGTTTCGGGAATATCTGGAGGGATTCATTCTTAAAGAAGAACTCCCCACGAAGAACTGTCGTTGATGTAATTATAAGAAAATGAGAAATACAAAATTATGCAAAGTATTTTATTATATATATATTTTTTATACAACATCAATTTTACTATATATTTTTTTTCAGAGAACTGTCTGAAAGTTTCACCTCCTTGGCCTTGTGTTTTTTATCTCCCAGCAGCATTTTTTTCAGTTCAAAGAATGGGGCCTCAAACAGAATGGAGAAAGCGAAAGCAATGATGAAACACAGCGATACATAACCCAGCCCGTTCACAACCTAGAAACAATTCATTTTAAACTTTAAACTTTTAATTTAAAGATACGTAGAAATATTAACATTAAAGAAATCGAGTTGGTAACTGCTTCTGGTCTAGAATTGAGAGTAGAGATGCGGCAAGCGGTGGGCTGCATTCTCTCCAGGATGCGCCTGCCCACCACCTGCGTGGCGGGCCGGATCTGGAGACCCTTTGACCTCTCCAGCTGGTCTCTAGACCCATCGTCTTGCACCGCAGCGGGAAGGATGGATGCAAACATCCGTCACTCCTGGACACACTGATCCCTAGATTCCTACCCACCTATCATAACCTTTCTTCCCAGAACTTCCTCTCCTTCCTTTCCTTAAAAAGACCCTCCACACAGCATCCCCAAAGATGACATAGGCCCCGAGGGAAATTATTTTCCCCAGGGAATGAAAAGTTGAAATGTAAAATAGAAACAGACACACATGATATATTGAATTTATATTTTGCTTATCCAGTGTTGTGTTAAACTTAAAATAATAATAATTTGAAGGTATTTATAATATTTCTAAATATTTATTCATTTAAAGGTGTCGTAAAAACAAATACTATTTAAGAAACTAGATAAAATTACCTTTTAGATTTTTATATTTGAAATATACCTACTTTAATATTTCAAAATTTTAATATTTTAATTTCAAACAAAAAAAGTTGAAAAAAGGTTGAAAAAAAAAATTTATCAATACATAAAAAATATTAAGAAATTCAAAGATTCTAAAAATACTGTCCTTTTATTTAAGGATTTTGCAGGAAAATTGTCATTTTACTTTTATCTCGTTCATACAATTCAAAGTTATAATATTACCAGAATAACCAAAAAAATCAGACATTTTGGATCAATTTGTCACAATATAAACGTTGATTTTTTAAAATCAGTATTTACCTACACATGGATCAGGCATTTATGTTATTTAACAACATCACTTTCAGGTTTATTAAATGTCAATTAAAAAATAATTAGTTCGAGATAGCTTTGCATTTTCCGATAAGACGAAATCATGTTATTCACAATATGACATAATTATAACACAAATATATTGAATTAAATGTATGTATATGTAAATATATTGAATTATTCTAGTACAATACTGAATTGGACATAATAAAATAGAAATTATTATAAAAAACCACAAGGATTTTAACCACAATTGACAAATCAACACCATCATTCGCGGGAAACTGACGTACAAAAGTAGCGATAATATGTCTGAAAAATGCAATATAGCGAGACATTTTTTTGACAACATCACTTTCAGTTTTATTAAATTCACGCGGTAAAAGTCAATTTTAAAATAATTAGTTTGAGATAGCTTTGCATTTTTCAATAAGATGAAACTATATTATTCACAATATGACATAAGTTATTAAAACTGACGTAAAAAATACAAATACATTGAATTAAATGTATGTATATGTAAATATATTGAATTATTCTAATACAATGGTGAATTGGACAAAATAAAATAGAAATTATTATTAAAAACATGATTTTAACCACAATTAACAAATCAACACTGTCATTCGCGGGACACTGACGTACGTGGCGCGCCTGTTAAAGTAGCGATGCGCATAAGTCTGAAAAATGCAATGTAACAAGACATTTTTTACTAATAATAATTCGACATAGATGGTGTACGGTGTTTGTACAATGTATAAAAAAACACCGTTTAACGGTTGTGAAGTGATTTGAATATTTATGATGAACAAGGGAGAACGTTCCTGGGTCCAAGCTGCCGAAAAGAGACCTTTGATTTACTCTTCATGAGGAGGTTAAAGATGAGGAGGCTTGGATCTGAATGCTAGATGACCGATTTCTTCATAAAACACTTCCAGCAGTTCCAGAGGAAAGACATCCCGTAGGTCTCCCCAGGCAAAGTTGGAAAGCAATGGAGGAGGCTGCTAAAGTAGCCTGGGACATTATAAACATATTGAAGCTCACCAGAGTGGGCAATCCAAACTCCCAAGCTTTGTCGGTGTAGCTGACGATGACCTTTATGACCATGGGGTTGATGAGGTAAACACAGTAGGAGGCTTTACCAAGAGGAATCCAGAAGCTGTGAGACAGGAAACTGTTTATGAAACCTGAAAACACATACAGTTATTAGAAAGAATAACCAAATAACCATTAAGCCTTTTCCTACACAGGTAGGCAGGGAGATAGACTGCAAAACTTTGTCTTGGCAGATACTACTTGCTTCATTCACATGAATACATCGTCTAATACAAAATATTATTCTGTTATTCTGACTCTAGGCATTGCCCAACTCAAATATTTTATTCACACAAATATTCTCCTTACACTCCTTTCTACGGTAATTCACTTCACATGCCCAAACCACCTAAGCGTCCATTTTTTAATCTTACTCATTACGTTTACAATAAATCTCCACATTATTAACATGGTTTTACCACACAAGAATCTCATTCCATGCCTCACTGCCATAATCGCTCGTTCGGGCTGGTACTATCAGTAATCTATTGTGGACAGCTGGCTTCGCTTCTTTTAGCAATTTTTTATCGGAGCCAAATTTGTTTAGTCTTTTATAATGGAGTTTCCTGCATTTAACCTTATTTTGACACCCTTCCAAATGATTTGCGATACTCACCACCGTTCCCGGAGAGGCAGGCCAGCATGAGCCACACATTGCCGATGGCCCAGGCGGTCCTACTGAGGCCCATGTACAGTGCACTGGACAGTAGGCTAATATCCTTGTCTGTAAAGCCAAACATTATGCTCATCCCCAGGCCCACTCCAACCACCCAGCATAGAATCACTCCTATCTGTATTGGAGCCACGAACGAGTATATTAGTTTTCAACAGTATATTATTTATATATTCTTTGGAATAACTTAACGAGTAAAACCTCAAATTATAATATTTATTCATTGAAGATAATATTAGCGACTCTCCAACGAAAATAAGAAACGGAATAATTGAAAAAGATTCGATCGCATCTAGGAATTGAACCCAGAACCCTCAGCCTTGCCGGGCGGGAATTTCAATAGGAGGCAGGTTTGTTACGATAATTCTCCTTCTAAACTCGTATTTAATTGAAGGCGCGCGATCTCCAATCATGCACGGGATTGCAACGCGCTCAATCAGTGCCCATGGTAATTTTAAACCCGTGCACGATTGGAGGACGCGCGCCTCGAATTAAACACGAGTTTTACGTTCCTGCCATTTCCTCAGGTGTTCCTGCACTCCTTTGTCTCCCAAGCTGATGCTGATGCTGTGCCACAAATGATGTCTGGCAGACACAGCACACCAACGAACTATATTCGAAATTCAAGGGAGACCAGTAGGAGTGGAGAGGTTTCCTAGAGGCGACCAAGTCTCCAAGAGTTGCACCACCAATGATGAAACATCAACAAATGTGCTAAGATTACACTTAAAATAAGAACTTACCTTATTGATAGGCAGTTTACCATTAAAATATTGAAGGAAGCAACCCCCGGCAATCCCAATAATGTAAGGACCAATTCTTGTCCAGGTCGGGGAATATATCAAATCAAAGCTTATCCACAGACTATCAACGCTGAAATGGAAAACACAAAAAATGTTAATTAATCATATAAAAAATATTTTTAAAATTGTTAATGGTATTATAGACAGCTCTAATATATTAAGCCTAATCACCTTCAACATACTAACTAGAACTACTCGATAAAAAATTCTAACAATTTCAAGACTGAGTCATTTAGATACTCATTTATACCTAGCTGTACGGAATATAGTTACATTAAGGCTATAATAACATACCTCGAAACTAGTAATATCCAAGCTAAGTCTTTCAGTAAATATTATTTCAGTATATCAATTATAAAATTAATATTTCCTTCAAATTTATTAATTATAATAAGTTACGTATCAAAACCAGACTTCTCAAACTATAGGATAGAATAATTTTAGTTGATATATTATTTTTATTCAAAATTATTAAATCTCTAATTGACCTGAATTATTGGTATTCATTTATTTGAATGTACCTGCCAGACTAACTCGAAGCAAAGACACTTTTAAATGTAACAATAACCTCAATACTAACTACTCTATTCACCAATTCCAAGAATTCATCACCGCGCAAACAATCTTATTGATATGTTTGGTGTTAATAATTTTATTTATTAATTTATTTTATTTATTTATTAACGCCAATTATAGCGGCTTTTACAAAAGAATAACAATTGTTTTACATATGAATACAGAATATACATAGATAAATATATAAATATAAAATACATAAAAGAGAACAATAGAAATAGTTATTATAAATACAATACAACAATATATATATATATATATAAATATATAAACAATTCATATACAATAAATCCCGGATAAATTAATACTTTAAAACTGTATTTGATTATAGTCATAGACATATGAATATTAGTAGACCTGCCCTAAGTGATTAAAAGCGTATTATCCCCACTCCCCATACCGGTTCCATTGGAGCCGGCTGTGCTCGCGTATGGCCTCAAGTGAAATTTGAAAACGTGACGTCATCATTCTTGTGCGAACTATGGTCGAGGCATCATCGGTTCATTTTACGAAATAACACGGCAAAATGTTGACTTGTACTATGAAAACTTGTAAAAATAGATGTGAAAAAGAGAATAAACCCAATTGTCGTATTACATTCCATATATAAGCATTATTTTACTTTATTTTAAGCATATTCACATCGTATAATATAGATCAGTTTTAGAAACATATACTATCACATCGAGAAACGTCTGGACGCGAAACACAAAGCTGGTTGGTTGCTGGGAAGTAAATTATGAACATTTATAAAAGTGTCTTAACTAAATACTTAAACGAAATATTCGACTCTGAAAATAGAACCGAATTTTTTTGCCGAATTTGGACTTCGCAAATTTGTTCATAACGTGGCGAGTAATTTGCGCTCCCATGTAAAAATGTCTATTCATTCAAAAGCAGGTTTTACTTTTAAGAAGTAAATGGTGATTTTATAATGCGAGATGCCTATTTACTGTCAGATTGATTTATTGACGAATCACAGTCAGCCTTACTCCCTTCGTTCTTCAACAGTTGATTTTACCCCTCGCCATTATCTTCTCGTCTATTAATTCCTATGTCTGTGATTATAGTCAATCTGAGAAGCGCTGACATACAGTTTTAATTAAGTAGTGTTTGTATGAGGTTAAACTAGCAATGTTTATAGATTCATCCAAAACATATTTATTACCAAGTACATTTTTTTATTTTTTTTTTTATTTTTATTGTTTAACTTATAACATTGTTACATTGTACATAAAATTAGGTAATAATAGGTAATAGTGAAAAACATATGTTATTGAATTTCTACTCCAATAAAGAGTGCTAGCTCTTGAGCTTGGCGTAGGAGTTATTTCACAACTATTTCATGTTTATATCAGTAATTAACATAAATACAGTACAATAAATATAAACTTAAAAAAGGATTGTGACGTTAATTTTGGTTGTAACATGAATTGAAGTTATAACATTTGAAAGGTGATATTAATTTTTTTAAAAGATAAATTTGACCTTTTTTTTGAATAAAATAAAATCTGTTATTTTTTTCAGTTCTTCGGGAAGACTATTAAAATATTTTATGCCTTTGTAAATGTAATTATTGTGCATTTGTTGAGTTGAAAATAGAGGAATTTGGATGTTAAAATTAAGCCTTAAGGATGAGTTAAATTTATGTATTTTTATTACAGTTTATTTATATATTTGTAATATTGCATCTTTTTTATAGAGGTCTTCAATTTTTGGTACATCGAAAATTTTGAACAATGATGCTGAAGAGAATGTTGGTTGTTTTTTCAAAATTACTTTAATTATTAGTTTTTGTACCACTTTTACAGAGCTTAAAATTTTTTTGTATGCACCTCCCCACCTAATGATTCCATACTGAAGTAATGATTGGACTAGTGCGTAATAGACTTTTTTCAGGTTGTTTAGCTTGAGAACATTTCTTAATCTAATGAATATATAGATACATTTTCTAATGCGCTTCACAAGTTCACATATGTGTCTGTTCCATTTCATATGTTGGTCTACAATTACACCGAGGTACTTTATTTCAGTTGTTTGGTTTAGTATGGTACATGATTTATTACAAACATCTTTTTTACATTTTTTGTTGTGTATTATTATATGAATGTTGGGGTAAGTTTTGAATTTATTTATTGTGAATGGTATAGAAACTGTTTTATTGCGTTAATTGTAAGTAGATTTGTATCGAACCAGTTTTTTAGGATTTGGATGTCATTATTTGCATTTTCATTTACAATTTTCCAGTCATTACCCTTAATTATGATAATTGTATCATCTGCGTAAGATATAACTGTTCCACTGAGGTTTTGTTTAAAAATATCGTTTACGTACATGATAAAAAGTAATGGACCCAAAACAGTACCTTGTGGTATCCCAAAATCACTTGTGAGTGGTAGACTAGATGCGTGATTAATTTTTACAAATTGTGTTCTTTGGTGAAGATAACTTTTTAGCCAACTTAATGCTGTGTCATTAAAACCCACGATCTTTAATTTTTGTATTAGTTTGACATGAGATATGCTGTCGAAGGCTTTTTGGAGATCAACAAAAATACCAACACATTTTAATGATTTGTCTAAAGCGTCTTGTATGGTACTAGATAGTTTAGCAATGGCGTCTTTTGTGCTTTTGTTTTCCATGAATCCAAACTGGTTTTCGTGAATTATATTATTAATCTTTATGAACTGAGTTATTCTTTTTTTGGCAATTTTTTCAAATATTTTTGCAATGTTTGATAGTAAAGAAATAGGGCGGTAATTGGTTGGTTCTTCCGGATTGCCGGTTTTAAATATTGGTATAATTACAGATTGTTTGTACATGGATGGAAAAACTCCGCTTTGAAAACTTGTATTGATTATATGAGTTAATGGTTTTGATACTTGTGATTTTATACATTTCAGTGTTTGTATTGTGACCCCATCAAAACCAGGGGCAGAACCTCCTTTCATACCTGTAATAATTTGTTCAATTTCTTCTGGTGTTGTTGGTTGAAATAATTCAAATTTATGCTCATTATTTACTGTAGTATTTGGGTCATTTGGGTTAAGGCCTTGTTGGATTTTTTTAGCGAGGTTTTTTCCTACATTAGCAAAAAAATTGTTAAATACATTTGCGGCTTCTAGAGGTTTATCTTTACAGCAGATTTTTGAATCATTATGGTTTTCATTGTTGATTGTTTTATTTTTTAAATGTTTTTTATCGACAATTTCATTTATGATGGACCAAATCCTTTTACTGTCATTTCCAGATAATTCAAGTTTTTGTTTGTAGTAGTCATCCTTTGTGTTTTTTATTAGATATGTAAGTTTTTTTTTATAAGCTTTGAAATGTTTTTGTAATGTTATATTTTCCGGTTGTTTTGTATATTGTTTGTAGAGTGTTTCTTTGTGTCTAATTGAGATGATTAATCCGTGAGTTATCCATGGTTTGATTGGCTTTAGTTTTGAAGATGTTTTGTTAGATGTAATATTTCTACAAGCATTTATGTGAAAACTCAGTTTTTTATCAAATATTTTGCAGCATTCTTCTACATCGTTACATTGGTATATTTCTTGCCATATTTTTTCGTTACCTAATATTTTAGTGAGAGAATTTATATTAATACTATAGTTGTATTTATCAGTATTATTAACGGCCGTTGTGGTTGGTAATGAGAGGTTTTGATGTTTGTAGTCATATTTAAATATACATGCAAAATGATCCGTTATAGCTGTTTTAATTACCGCAGATGATATATTTTGTATATCTTTGGTGTTTGTGAATATATGATCGATACAAGATGGTCGTTGTCCGATAATGTTTCTGGTGTATGAATTTATACATGAAATGTAATTTAATTCTGCTAACATATTTAAATAGTTATCTTTATCGTTAGAGGAGTAGTCATTAGCGATATTTACGTTAATATCTCCGATGAGTATTGTTTTTTTGTTTCTATGATGTTGTTATATTTTTTTTAATTCTTCTATGTATGTGGTTATAGCAGAAGAGTGTGTCCGATAAATAGCAATGATATTGAATGAATAATTCATAAAATTTATCTCCAAGTTTAATAAATTGACATTATTCACCATTATTTCATTTACACTTGTGACAGCGTAAATATTTGATACAAATATGGCGACGCCGCTATTTCTGTTAATTTTATATTTTGTTGCATAGTACGAGTAACCCGGTATATTATAATTAATTTCATTCGATGAATGCGTTTCTGATAATATTATACAGTCAAGTCTATTTAATTGTTTAATAGTTATTAGAAATTCTTCGAAATTTTTTTCCAAAGATCTAACATTCATGTGTATTATTATTAGGCTGGCTGTAGGTTTTATATCTATAAAATCGTTTGTATTATTTACCGTGTCAAAAATCCTTTCGTCAATTTTATATGAATTATCTATTGCGTTTATTATAAAGTCGTTCATTTTGAGGTAGTAATAAAATTAACAATAATGTTGGCGCTGGGAATACACTTCACATTTGCAATTATAATATTATATGTGTTGGCTTGTACATTATCACTGCGTGTTAACACTTTGCGGGCGGGCTTTTCGTAATATTTTTTTGAAATATTGTGCATATTATTTAGGTTTTCGTTAGACTTGTAATTAATAATATGCATCATTAGTCGTAATCGATGCGATCCCTCGCAATTTTCAGCATTTTGTTTCTATAGTTGCACCTAATACTGTTGGCTGCGTGGTCCGTGGTGTTTTTTACTCCATATTTAGAATTTTGTCTGGTGCAGTTTACACATGCTGGTACTGTTTTTTCTCTTCCCGGACATTTTGAAAGGATGTGATCGCCCATGCAGTGTGGGCAAATTGGAGGGCTGGTTCGGTGTAGGCATCTTTTAGCCGTATGCATGAACATACAGCAATGAAAACATTGAGTTAATGGATCGCAATCTTCAATTTTTACTCGTTGAAACTGTATATTTAGTTTACCGAGTGCAAGGAGACTTTTTCGCATTTTGCCACTGGTTTCCATGATGTAGCTAGTGAATTGGCGCTGCTTTTCGTTTATGTTTGTGTTTTTTATCTCCGTTATAAGTGTGATTTTGTTGTCTTCACTTTCCTTCTAAACATCTTCAATTCCTTCGTTCTGGGTAATTATTCCGCAAACTATTTCGTCTTCAGTAAGATTGGATTTTATTCCTTTTATTATTATTTTTGGTCTTTTCTTATGAATATCATTTACCACCAAATCGGTATTCAGTTTTTTTATTTCGGCGGTTAAGGTATTTGCGTATTCCTTTTTTGGGCATGATATTATTATTTTTTCTTCTTTTGTTTTTCTCAAACCATTTATTCCTATCTTTATGTTACTTAAATTTATTTATTTTTTTATTATCTTTTCAATTTCTTCTGCTTTAGCATTATTTTTGGTCGACGAAATGATGATTGAGAATCTCTCTTCTTCTCGAGGAGTGACTTTGGTTGTTGATAATACCTGTGCATAGGATGGTGTTGTTGCGCTTTTCATTATTTTTTCAAAGTTTCCCACCAGTTGGTCGTTTTTTTCGATAAGTTTGTCTTGTAGTTGAATTATTTGTTGTTGCATTTTTAATATTTCAGATTTCACTTCATTGTCAAGATCAATAATAATTTTTTCGATATTAGTTTTGGTTTTCGAGTCTTTAACGGTTTGTATTTTTTGAACTTCATTTTTTAGCGTACTCAACAACTCTTCTACCGTCATGAAAGTGTTACGTTGCGGTGTAACGAGAGCGCGAAGACAGTATCGTGGGACGGGCTGCCGTTACGAGCGTACGATTATAACTGTATAATGTATATACATGTAGGCGATTCATTATGGAATTGAGTTCAGCGTTAGATCCTGTATTGTTGCAATGATAGGGTAATTTGAAACGAACTGATCGACTAGGTACATGGAAACATATTAACGAAAGAAGTTCAGGGGAGTTCAACAGGTTGGTAACGATTTTAAATAAATAAAATAGGTCAAAACAAATTCTTCTTTCTTTTAATGTATCGAGTCCCAATAATTGTAACAGAGAGGGGTAATTAATGTTTTCGATGAATATTCCCAATTTAAAATGAATATAATGTAAAAATTTATGTTGGACTCACTCAAGGGAATTCTCAAATACACTGTAGTAAAGACTCCAAATGGTGGTGTTAAATTCTAGTTGGCTACTAACAAGTGAAGTGTAAAGTAATTTGACAGTTTTTAAATTTTTATAATCCTTTGAAATCCGTAAGACAAATCCTAACATTTGCATTGCTTTACTGGTTATATTATTAATATGTTTAATGAATGTTAATTTAGTGTCAAAGGTTATACCAAGGTCTCTTATTTCATCAACAGATAATAAGGTGTGATTATTGAGAAAGTAGGTGAACAACAATGGGTTTTTTTTCTGTGGAATCTCATAAGTTGACATTTTTTTTACATTAAGAGTTAATTTGTTTTTAAGACACCAATCGTAAAAGCTATTAATATTAGATTGAAGTGTTAAACAGTCCTCGATATTGTCAATAATTCTACATATCTTCATATCATCAGCGAACATTAGAATGAGAACACGGGTGAATATGTTTGTTACGTCGTTAATGAATAAATTAAAAAGTAAAGGACCAAGATGCGAACCCTGAGGTACGCCACTGGTAGCTTCGAACATGAAGGATAAGTGATCATTAATACAGACAGTTAACTGACGCCTAAGTAAGTAACTCTTAAACCAAGATAAAAGGTTTCCATTAATGCCGAGTTTCAAAAGTTTATTAATGAGGATTTTATGACAGACCTTATCAAACGCCTTACTGAAGTCGGTATATATAGAATCAACTTGTTGTTTGTTAGCAAGTGCATTGGAAATAAAATTTTCATATAATGTTAGGTTAGTCAAAGTTGATCTGCCGGAGATAAAGCCGTGTTGACAAGTTGCGATACAAGAGTTTACAAAGAAGCTGATTTTCTTAAGAATCAATTTCTCATAAAGTTTAGGTATAGACGATTGAATACAGATAGGCCGATAATTTTCAACAAAGGATTTATCACCACTTTTAAATACAGGAGTTAGGTAGCTAAGTTTCCATATTTGTGGAAAGTGTCCTGTGGAGAGTGACTTGTTAAACAGTATATTAAGCGGAACAGATAAACTTTGGACACAATTCTTAAGTAAGATGGAAGGAATCTTATCAGGTCCCGAGCTTGTTTTGGGTTCAAGTGATTTAATACAGACTATAATGTTTTCAATATCAATGTGTATTTGCGATAAGTGTAAATTTATATCCGAATTGAAGTACGGAATTAAGTCATCTGGAATATCAGGTTCATACACGTCCTTAAAGTAATCAGCAATCATGTTAACAATTTCATAAATTTTACTGGAGCTATTTTGTCTGTAACGTATATTACCAGAAATACCAGCATCATTGTTTTTCATTGATTTTGTGTATTTCAAAAAGTATTTTACATCATGACGTATCGTGTTCTCAACCGAATTAATGTAATTTTTATATGTAACATCTTTTTGTCATTTTTTTGCAATCTCTTCTAATATTGTTGAATGCCATATAGTTGGGAATTGTTCTGTGTTCTTTATATTTTGTATGTGTTTCTTTTTTAATAACAATTAACTGAATTAATTCTTTGCTGAACCATATCGGATACTTTCGTACTTTATGATGAATTAGAGGAATTGTGTCGGAAATGATACTATTCAGTTGAGAGTAAAATAGTTCTACGCTATAGTCGAGATCACCTTCCTTGAGAACAGACCAATTTACTTTGTTAAGTGCATGATTAATGTCCTGGTAATTAGCATTAATAAAATTACGACTACAATTTTTAATTAGGGGGTCACACTCTATTGTAATAGGTACTAGTATTGTAAGTCGAGGGTGGTGATTTTCAATTGGGTCAAAGGATTCGGCTGACTCATAGACTTTTATATCCTCATGAGTAGAAAAAATTAAATCAAGTGTCCGATTACTACAATTCGGCACATTGTTACATTGAAATAGACCTAAATAGTTCGACATGTCTAAGATTTCTCTCTCGCACGCCGTTAAAGCTAAGTAATCCAAATCAATTTTGTGGGTTTCAAGGGGCATAACTTTAGACCTATTTGTTTGTTATTAACTTTTATAATTTCTTCACTTTTTTTTCAAATCTTGTCTCTATACCTTCCTACGAGTTCATCCTTTTTAGTTTTATTTTGTTTTTAATAATGACTGTATACATGTACGAACATAATTGATTTATATATTGTTACTTTATGTTGTTTTAAAAATAAAAACCTTTTGTTTACACTGTATTATGCAGTAAATCATGTTGAATATCTATCACGTTAAAGCCCATTAGGGAGTTTTAAAATAAAAAAATAAATAAAAATAAAGTAATAATAATCAAAAAAATTTATTCATATGTACTTACAAAGGAATAATTCCAGCTGCATAAACAGTGTATCCAGTGTAAACGTTGGCAACTACGAGAATCGATACGAAAGTAAACATTGCCAGTTTCAAATATCTGAAAGGAAAAGTGCACATTTTTACACACATCTCAACTCGATCGTGCAATTAAAAAGAAATGTTACATGAAATATGATATAGTTTACGATACCAAGTTGGTGGGTATTTATGTATCTAAGTAGAGTAGAGTGTTGCAGTACAAATCTAATTATTTCAGAAAATACTTTGCTTTTCATTTACTAAATCAGGGAAAATTAGAATCATACTATTAACAGAACTATTACTATTTATAGATGTAAGCGATTAATTGCTAGCTTATCAAAAAGTTTCTTATTTGTTTGAACACCAGGTATCACTGCTATGTTAAATCTGACAATTTACTTAAAACTCACTTGGTGGCTATTGTTAGCAGCACTGCACCCACCAAGAAGGTTTGCATATCGCTGCCAAGGTACCAGCTCCAGGACATGCACATCTCCGCCCTGGGGAAGAGGTTGTTGACGAAGAGCATGTTCTTCCACCAGCTTCTCTGGCAAGTTATGTCGTTCCTCTCTTCCGACCACAAAACTGTTTGCCGATGCCTCATGGCTGATGTCGTGTAAGCAAAACCGAGGGCAAACAGATATGCCGGAAGTAATCTGAAACAATCGGTGATTCAAACCAATATTGCATTCGTAATTTGTATACCTTTCTTGAAAGAATTTGGTTTGTGCACGGACTATACTATCTATTCGTTTTATAGAATAACTTTATGAGTTAAACCTCAAATTGTAATATTTAATTATTAAATACAATATAAGCGATTCTTAAGACGCCGCATTTTGCATTTTGAATTGTAAATCGGCAACGCCCACCTCTTTTAGTTTCAAAAAGTTCGTATAGAGTCACCATCGTCCTAATTATAAGAGAATTTAATTAGTTTGTTACATCTGTTGACGATAAAAGAAAACATTGAAAAATGTATCTAAGATCAGAACCAATATGTCTCCATTATTAAACTTTTACACCAATACTAGCGACTTTAGTGAACGGACGCGCGCGGGAGTTTAAATGCCCATCATTCTCAAACTACGGATATTACGGATTTAATTAATTAAATATTTTTATATTAAATTAAAATAACTCATCTAAAGATACATACTTTTATAAAATGAATACGTATTTAAAAATTTCTCCTATAAAGTCAAAAACAATTTAAAAAAAATATATTAATTAATGTTTTTCTTATAAGATTTATGCATAAATATATTAAACCTACTTTTGTTTACATCACATACACGTATATCATATATACTTATAATAATTACATATATTAAAAATAATTTTTATTGTTTTAAGCTTTTTTATATCAACAGGGTTCGAACTCTAGGTTACTCCTAAGGACTTGTAAAACAGAAGACTTTTTGTAATTATTTATTTATTCATTTAAACAGTACAATAATTTTAAAGAGTTATCTAATATGTTTATATTATAACATTATGAACTACAATCTACCGTACTTTACCTCTATTACGACGTATATGTGCTAACGGAAAATCGGCTCTACTCGGAAATAAAATCAACAGAACTCGGACTTAAGGCAAAGCTTAATTAATGCTAAATAGTGATTTTCCATTAATCTTTATAACGAATTTGTTTACATTATGAATACCAAATAATATGCTTTTCTTATCTTTTCCCTTGAGGAGAATTCAAATAAAACAAATATTTACTCCATATAAAATCTATGGATAACCGTAAACAAACAACAGCTGATTCAGACAGCTCCAAACTTTATACCAAAATAAGTGACAATTAAGCAAATCAACATAGTAATCAAATAAAAACCTAAAAACCAGTGTTACGTAAAACAAAGTGACAGTTTATCCGGTAGTGGCAGTGTAAAATAACTACACATTTTGTTAAAATAAATATATGCCAAACTACGAGTCATTGTAAACCAAAGACAATTTATGGATTTGAATTTGTGAAAAAAAAAGAAGAAAAAAAAGTGTCATTTTTGTCATAGACTAAACAACCAAATTATATATTTAAAATTTTAATTATTTTAATAAGGGGCATTTATGAACAAACAATAGAAATTTACCAACGAATTAAATAAATAAATACAACATCAAGAAAATGTCCAAATATCGCAGCAAGTTTTCCAACGTGAAGAAAGTACTGACAACATCGTCACCACTAACAACCGCGTCTGGCACAATGGACTCTCCGTCGGAGGCTTATCAGTCGATGATTAACATTGACAGCGACTCTATCTTGGAATTTATCAATTCCAAATTTGAAGAAATGAAGGAAGTTATGCTCAACAAAATTGCATCAGAGCTGCAAGAAATAAAAAGCTTTACTAACTTCGTTAACGAAAAATACGATGACATAATACACAAACTGTCAAAAATCATGGATACACCAAATCAAGTAAATAAACTCAAGGAAGAACTAGCCGAAAAAGAAAAAAGATTGGCTGCAGTAGAAGTTCACCTGGCAGATCTGGAACAATCAGCCCTATTGAATAGTATAGAAATAAGCGGTATAAAATTGCAAGACAACTTATCCCTAGTCCATACTGTGACGCGGATCGCGGAGCTCGCGGGCGTCATAATGGCACCAGAGGATTCCTACAAAATTATAACCAACAAATCAAATGATCAAAAAATAATCACGATTAATTTCGCAGACATCACAAAAGCACGCACCATGTTAGCTGCTAAATATAGTGATCCGATGAAAAAATTCAACGGGGAAGGAGCCCAATACGTTTACCTAAATGCAGCACTAACGCCTTATTATAAAAATCTACACTGGAATGCCAGAAAAAGGGCACAAGAAAAAGAATATAAGTACGTATGGGTGAAATCGGGAAAAATTTTGGTAAGAAAAACAAATGACTCAAAGGTGGTTGAAATAAGACACCTAAACGATTTACCTACTAAGATGATTTAAAAAGAAGAAAAAAAAAACTTATTACGCTATTTACTCAATATGTTTATTATGGCTTCTACAAAGATAAAAACCATTTTTAACGGTAATTAACCATAATATACCAACACCTGATATACCAAAAAAATTTGCATCTCTGAGAAATGCAACTCCAAAACTGATTATAATCAAATTTAAAAATCCAAATGGTCGAGATAAGTTTTTGGAAACAGATAAAAATTGCAATAAAAAAACAGATAAAAATGAAGTGAGACGGAACATTAACAAAACAGGATTCGCAAGACGGCGTGGACCTATACACATAAATGAACATCTAGCCACTCACACAACAAGAAGACTATATCTCTACAAACTATTTGCAAGAAACTACCTTTTCACCTACTTATGGAGTACAACAAGGCGAGTATATATTCGCCATCGATCAACCGACTCGCGAGCAATTCAATCTAACTCAGAAAATACCACCAACCTCATTGAAGAACAACTAGAGGAAAACCAACAAATTGATGACATAAGTACAACAGCGGAAGAAATTGTTCCTGAAGTAGGCGCCAAACTGTATCCTTATATTACTTCGTACTTAATAATAACCATAAACATTCCCAAATCTTATGTAGATTATCATGTTTGGCTTTCCATCCAAATTTCTATTGTTATCCTTGTAACAAATGGTTTCTGCACTGAATTTTGACTTAGAAACAATAAATAACACAGAATACACTTTTAACCAAGCAAAAGAATACAAACTCCTTGTCTCGGGAAAACACAGTTTAAGCATAATATGTCAAAACATAAGAAGTATTCAAAAGAACTTTGATAGTTTCTGTGTCCTACTAAATGAAATAGATATAAGTTTCGATATCATTATCCTAAGTGAATGCTGGTTAGGTGATTCTTACACCAACTTAAACTTAAATGACTATACCACATTCCAGACCACAAGACACATAAATCAAAATGATGGTATAGTAATCTTTGTCAAGGATTCAATAAAATCTTCCATATCAGAAATTAACATAACTGAAGCAAACTGCATTCAAATATCCCTTGGCCCATGTCTTTCTATATTTGCTATATACAGACCACCTTGCTACAACAATATCTCCCCTTTCTTAAATTCCTTAAATAAACTTCTTGAAGAACATAAAAAAAACTCAACAAATAATTATTGCTGGTGACATGAATATTAACATATTAAACTGCCTACCAAAAACTACGGAATTCTTAAATCTTTTTACTCACTACGGACTTAAATCTACAATAAACTCGCCAACAAGAACTACATCACACTCCAAATCCTGCATCGATCATATATTCGTTAAAACTAGAAGAAAAACTTTTTCATCCATTATTCGCTCAACTGTCACTGACCATTTTACAACTACATTAAACATACATATTAACAAAGAACAAAGTAAAAACAAAAATGACAACATGCAAGACAAAATAAACTTTAAGTCCCTAAAATCGGATATTCACGATGAACTTTGGACTAACGTACTAAATTAAATAGACCCAAACACAGCGCTGAACACATTTATAAATACGGTTGAAACCTACATAACCAAACACACCACAAAAAATCCACAAAAGAACTACACACATAAAGAAAAAAAAAATAACACCATGGATCACGAAAGGAATAGTCAACAGTATTCATAAAAGAGATGCAATGCATATGCGAGTCCACAAAAACCCGAATGATAACAAACTAAAGAATGATTACTTACTGTATAGAAACCTGTGTAATAAGTTAATTAAACAAGCCAAATACAAATATTACAAAAAAGAAATAAAAATCGCCAAAAATGATCCTAAAAAAATTTGGGAAATTGTAAGAAATATTACTTATTCCACTCTGAAGAAAGATTCACATATCAAAGAACTATTAATAAACGGAAACAAATAATTTTATTAACACACAATTCTCAAAAGTTGGCTCTACCTTAGCGGAAAAAATTCTTAAAAAAAAACTGTACATCAGAAGACTCTTTATCCAAACTTTGCTCTTCCATACGACCAAATCACTCGTTTAATGCTTATCAAGTAAATACAAAGGAAATCTCGGATCTTATTAAATCTCTCAAACCAAATTGCGTGATGGGACCGGATAACATTTCCAATCAAATACTGATAAATCTACGAGAATACATACTTATACCGCTTCAACACATTTTCAACCAAAGTTTTAGGCTCGGAATTGTCCCTGATCACTTAAAAATAGGATGTATTACTCCAATACATAAATCGGGAGACAAAACTCTGATATTAAATTACAGACCAATCACTTTGCTAAACTCACTATCTAAACTTCTAGAAAAAGCTATGAAAAAAAGATTACTTGCGTACCTTGAAAAACACAACCTGCTCTCAAGCCGTCAATTTGGATTTCGTGCCAAAATGGGTACAGAAAATGCTTTATCAGAATTAACCAACTACATAGTGAAAAGCATAGATGGCGGATCAAAGGTGATTGGGGTGTTCTTAGACCTAGCAAAAGCTTTCGACACCATTTCGCATAACTTACTACAACAAAAACTCAAAAATATCGGTATAACTGGTCAACCGCTAAAATGGTTAGTCAGCTACATTGAAAAGAGACAGCAAATAGTAAAAATAAATAAATACAGCAGTGACAAAGCAGATATCAGGTATGGAGTACCGCAAGGCAGCGTTTTGGGTCCCATACTATTCCTCATATATATAAATAGTCTAACTGAGATAAACCTAGGAAAAATTGACTACAAAGTAATCAGTTATGCAGACGACACTACAATTTTGTTCAAGGCACAATCATGAGAAAAGGTATTCAAAAACACAGAAACAGGGATGACTGTAGTAAATAAATGGCTACAAAATAATCTACTAACACTGAACATTTCAAAAACAAAATATCTAACTTTTAGCAAAACAAAGGCTGGTCAACCACATAGCCAACCACAACTACATCTTAACCCCTGCACCAATATTTCGTCAAATAACACATGCTGTACTTGTGACAAAATTGTTTATGCAGACAATATTAAATATCTAGGTTTAACTGTTGACCATAAACTAAAATGGGATCTCCATATTAATATATTATCAAAAAAAAATACGAAAATTATCATACATCTTCAAAACAATACGAAACATCATGTCATTAAATCAACTAAAAAATATATATTTCGCACTCTGTCAAAATATTTTAACGTATGGAATATCAGTTTGGGGAGGAGCAGCAGATACTTACCTCAATTCTCTTAAAATAAATCACAAAACAATAATTAGAATTATGTTTAAAAAACCTTACCAACATCCGACAGAACAGCTAATGATCAAAAACAAATTACTAGACGTAAATAAACTATTCATAAGGAAGATCATTTACAAAAACTGTATCAAAACTTCACATCTCCACATACCTCACTCGCAAAACACAATAGCAAAAATTAATAAGCACTTTCAAGTTCTCCATATCAAATCAACTTTTGCAAAAAAACACGAATCTTACCTAGCACCACACATTTTCAATACCTTCCTAACACAAACAAAAACTTACGTCACCTCAAATAATTTGAATTGGCTGTTCAAATGATTTGTATTATGGCTGAATGAAAAGGAAAGAACAGATATTCAAAATATTCTAAATAAATAACATTTCATACATTTCTCTCGAAATTATATAATATTCAAATAAAACAAATGCGAGAAACTGCAATTTTGCAATACTAATTATCATGTAACCGCTATATCTATATTCAATTGTCACAAAATTTAATTTACTTTTATCTATGTTACATAGGCAATCTTCTCATGGAATGTAACTAATAAAAAAAAATAAAAAATAAATAAATAAATAGATAAATAAAAAAAGTATGTATGTAAATATTTAATATACCACCACATAATTGTATCTTTTTGTCTTTTTACATACATATATATATACTTTTTTTTTTAAATACATACATTTCTTTTGGAACAAATATAATATGCGATTTACCCGCCTCGGAACAGACGTTGTCTAGTGAGGCGGGTAAAAGAAAAGAAAACAATGTAAACAACCATGAAATTAAATAAACGCCCGGGTTGCCGGCACTGAAACTGAAAATATAAATGTGAGCTACTAAAAAATGTATTTATTCAATAAAAATGTATGAATGCACAAATGAATCAACTTTTAAAAAATAACATATTATGGGTAAGATTATCTGTGACAGTTTCCGTTGATTAATTTTTTGCGTACTTATAAATTTTTATACAAAATAAATAAAAACCACTTTTGCGCATGAAATCGAGCGTTTCTTGACTCCATTTTCCAAGCGATTTTAATGCCTATTACCTGTGTAATATTATTTAACCGATAAATGCAATATTCACGTTAAATAAGCTATTCAAATATTATTTACAATAAATCACGTAATTTTAGATGCCAAAAATTCTGACACACATCCACCATGCCTGCCGACTGCGCGGGGACTGGCGAATGTTTGAAATGGTCTTATGTAAATCCTAATGTTAGAGAGAGCGCGCTAATATTTAACGCGATTGAAATGAACAGACGTAAGCGACTCCTGAGAAAATATTTAATAAAACACGACACATTTAAAATAGAAAAAAAATCTCTCGTTATAGTTTTATTTGCATTTAAACATACACTCTAAAAATAGTTCATTCCTTTAACATATTAAATAACAGAACAAAACGTGTTTTTAATAAGTTTCGGAGCTTACTTTGCGATTTTTTTCTATCGAGGGAATTTCATATAGTTAACGTTTCGGCAAAACAAATGTATAGATATAATCTTCAAAAATAACATTTATTTTTTTGGAACTTCAAGACTTAAGGAGTTAGCGAGAAACTGCTTATAAATCGGTAGAAATTGAAAATGCCGGGTCTTTTGAAACAGAAAAAGATAGGTCACATCTTGGACTTGAACCCAGGTCCCTCACCTTACCGGGGCGCTGCTCTACCAACTTAGCTAATAGGACCCTATCATCTTCCGTCATATTTAACTGTATCATACTTCGAATAAGAAACTAACTGTATTATCCTCATTTTCTCACTGCACATTTTTATTGGCTTCTATCTTTATGTATGATCGCAAGATTCAACCCGTACTAAATTCAATCTAGTCAGTATCTTGGATAAATATATTCGATTTTTATTTTAATGTGCGACATCTATTGACTCGACCGTATATTTTAATGTGCGACATCTATTGACTCGACCGTATATTTTAATGTGCGACATCTATTGACTCGACCGTATATTTTTTTGAATAGCCAAGTACTCCCCCCGCCCCACCTTCCTCTTCCCATCTTCAGCCTCACATCATACCCCAATATAGGGATTCCCCAACGGCGTTCACACGTTGGCGAGTTGGCGCCAACTTTGCTCTTTGCGTCATTAAATGTTACAATACAAGTGTCTTTTTAAGATGTCTTCTTTAAAAACGTGTATTCACCTTATTTTTTGTGTTATTTTTAAAACTTTTACATATTTCATGATTTAGTTTCTTGTATTGCATCTCTACAGTAACTCTTTTAAAATAACTTAAATTTATATTTGATATTGTATCTTCACTTAAACCATGGAAATTAGATAAAAATACTTATAATACCCACACTCAGGCTTCGCATTCGTGGATTTTTTTTTTAATTATGTACATTTATTATAATATTTTTTTTACATTTTTAAATACTTTATGTATCTATCCATGAATGTATAAAAAAAAGTGAATTCCTTATGTGAAGGAAAAACACCATGTAATATGTTTTACATAAAAAGACTGCTGACCTTGCTACTCTGTGTAAAGTTGATCGACAAACTGAGCTCATCTTTTTGCTCAATGACTCCGTGACTCCTGCTTTTGCCTTTTTTATCTCTGATCCCAAGAAACTATATCCCAAAAGGAAGCCACTGAAAAAATCAAAACACGCATTTTAACATTTTGCAGAATATTCATTTGTTTATTATTTTTGTACAGGTTTTTTTGCACCTCCTCAGCGTTGTAATTGTTATGGTAACCGGATAAAACAGAACAATGACAAAACAGAACATGATAAATAAATATTAGGTTATGTTAGATTTGTTGTTTGTCGGATCTTTTCTTAAATTTTAATTTTGTCACTGATCTATTCTGTCATGGAACGAATTGGTTAGTTTTTATTTTTGATATGTTTATATATATATATTTAAAAAAATAGTACCTATATTGGGAGATATGTTTTTATGCGTTTTTTTCTAAAAATATATATTCTAGGAATGGTAAGAGAGGAATGAAAGATGTTGTAATTTCGAAAAAAGTAGTTTTTCTTTCTTACTTCTACCATCGTGTAGAATCACCTCCAGAAGTAAGCGCGCTCTACCCCAAAATACGAAATACGAAAATATATATGAAGTTTTATTATATTTTATATAAAGTTAAATAAGTGTTCTTTACAATAAAATAGCAATTATTTGAGTTTTCACTGTAAATAAATACAGTACCACGGCTTTGAAAAGGGTAGAAAGTTTTTATTTTTCCCGATACCTTTGAATGTTTGAGATCTCAGCTTCTCGACTGTTCTTTATATAACGTAAAGCAAGAACTCTTATCTCATTGTTTATTTTGTTTCCAATCAAATAAGATTTATTTTATTAAGTTACCCACATTTTTTACGATGCAAAAACCCGCGAAAAGAAAAATTTGATTGTTCCTATCGGCCCATGCGGCGTTCAGCATTGAGTATTATGTCCTCTGGTTTCACAAGATGTGTACCCAGGAAACAGAGCCTATTTCTACATCAAGGCGGGACATTGGTACCACAGGCGAATACATTTTTCTTCATCCTACAACAGCGCTGCATCCAGGAGCAGTCCGTTCCGGGCGCCGAATTGCCTTAGAGTAGTATATTATTACTCTAAGCGAATTGCCAAGGCGCTGATAAGACCTAACAGTCCTTAAATAACAGATATGTAAATACGAATGTTTGAGGGTGCGCTCTAAGATTAAAAAAGGTCATAATTAATGGGCGTAGCCGAAAATATATCGAATTAAGGAAAAGGAACGAAGCGAAAACAAATGGCGCGAAACGTCATTTGCGGTTGCTTCGTTCTTTTGCGATTTTTTTCCAAGGAGGGATTTTTCGGCTCAGCAAATATGTAGATATTAGCTTAAAAAATAACTTAAATTTTTGAGAGCTAAATAACTTAAAGTGTTGAAGAGAAATATGTTATAAATCGGTAGAAATTCGTCTTAACAGTCCAACTAGATTCCTCAGTGAGGTTCTAATTTAATTGTTAAATGTTGATGATAATTTAATATAATTCAGCTTATGACAAACCTCATGCTGATGAATGTGTCCACAGTGAAAGAGGCATTGGTAATTGCTTGCGGGAGCAGATGGTCGGATATGTATAAGGGTAAGGTTCGGTTGATGACTGAGTCACCCATAAACACCAATCCATGGTTTATCACTATCCAGATTGTGGTCAAACATCTGCAATCGAAGGGTCAAAAAAATATTTTAAATATTTTATTTATTTATTAACTTGCTGTGGCTCAATCTGTCTGTGCACATAGAGAAACAATACGTCCAACAGATGGAGTTGTTTAAAAAAAAACATGTTTTCACATGTCAAGGTGACATCTATATTAATACTAGCTGACCCGACTATCGTTGTTCAGCTTTCTAAATTATTTCTAGTTAATATTTTGGTTTTTAAATAAAAAATAACGAATGTATTGCAAGTATGTGGGGATGGGATCTGCGACAGAAAGAGGAATGAAGCACTGTAAAGATGACCGCCGATAAAAACACCAACCATTAATTTTCTAAATTCAATGTATTTCATTAAAGTAACGGACATATTCATTGCTTGATCTGTTAAAAATTAAATGTAAAGTGAAAAACAGTAATAGATTTTTTATCCTTAAGTAGGAAAATTAAATAAAGAAAATCAATATTAATTTTGAATAGCAATTGAGTGGACGAATAATTTTTTGTCCGTCCGTCTTTAGCCAACACAAATAAGCTCAATGGTTTGCCCACGCGAGAACATGATACGTATAATTATCCGTTTGAAAAACATGGTATGTCGAAATCTAAGCCGCAAACAAACATCGTTTGGTCTTGGGACTTATTGATTGTCATTGGGAATGCCAATCTAATAGGAAATTTAACGCGTTTGAATTCAATTGGCACGTCTGTGTGAATCATTGGAATTCGGGGCAGCAAAACATTTTCGGCTCGGAATTAGCCATTCAAAATGGTGGCTTCGATAATGTTTTTCATCAATTTTTTTTAATGAAAATCGCGTGCCATTGCACTGTCGTGGTGGGTACAAATTCCGAAGTAAAATAACCGGAGATCCAACTTTCAGTTGTAGAAGGTATGTCTGGCAAAGTTCAAAAACTCTGTTGGATATTTTACTTTAGCTTCGTTGGCATCGCAAACTGTATCGATCGATTTATATGATACCAAGCCGCCTGGCGTTGCAGTTTAATTATTTTCTGTATCTTGAAGTTTAAATCGTCGACGTCCACATTTTTTGCTGCCAAAATGGCTCTTCCTGAATGAATTACCTGTGGCGGGATCTCGTTGTTTAATGCTTATGCAATATCCGTATGTTATATCTTGTTATATTTGACATTCTTTGTCCATAGCACCAATCAGCACTTTTGGATAAGTGGAATATTCCATATCTGGCTCGTACTTGAATGCGAGACGAAGGAACGAAGCGGATGTAAATGCTCGATGTAATTGTTGGCGTTGTCGGTCATTTACTCTGCGTGTGTCGACTACGAACCAGCGCGCTTGTCTCCGTTCCAATTGTCGTTGTTGATTTCGTTCAGCTTGAGCCTCTTGTGATTGAGATGCACGCAATTGCGAAATCTTGTTGGAATTGTTCGTCTGTTCTTTCTGCTCTACTATTTCGCAAGTATGTTGCTTTATTCTTTCAACGGCCCAAATGGGCCCCTTGCGTCTTGCTGGCATTGTTTACTGCAATACACGCACACAAATAGATAAATTAAAATAAATCGTACAAAATTTTCCACTCACTGCGTTGAGATACATAAAAAATGCCGAATGAAATGTCAAAATGACGTGACGCTTCTCGTGAATGACTTGCTCATGTGTAGATGAAAGTTCATGGAGGCGGACATAGCGCCATCTGTCATTCAACAACATAAATAATTTTGTTCTGTTTGAAATACGAACGAGGATAAAATTTTTTCATACAAAAATACTAAAATGACAATTAAAAAATTGGAGGGTCGCGATTGAAAAATGGGAGGGTGGGGGTAGGAGGGTGAAAATTTTAAATTATAGGTATTTTTTGATGCCAAATAAAAAAATACAAAAATTATTTTTGTCACTTTATTTTAAACACTTGTCAACTATTATTTTACACCCTAATCATCTAGCGGTATGAAATATACTTTACGACCTATTATCATACCTAACAAATAGTCATAAAAAATTACATAAAAATCGATCGAGACACGAGATTTTTACATGTATAGATATAAAAACACACGCGTATTCGAATGCAACATTGAGTCAAAACTTCAAAGCAATCGGTGAAGATCTTTCCGATACGTAAGATTTTGAACAAACGAACATTTACATTTTTATTAATATAGATTATAAACGCCCTGATGGATATTTTAGAATATTTACTGCATAATACAGTGACAACAATAAACACAGTATAATACATGGTACATATAATTTTCCATGTAATTGTGCATAATATAAGAAAATAAAATTAACCAGATGGCATAAAAATAATATTTGTTAATAAGTGAATACAAGTAATTTATAATAAGGAGTACCAAGTAACAATCGGTTCTACGCTATGCTCCTAAATAATAATATAATGCTCCATACAAACATCATTCAGGTATGTCTTATACATGGTGTCCGGAAACTCGTAGTACAAGCGGGAAACTGGTGAATCTACATCACATTTGGAGTCGATTTTGTAGTATAATTTTTTTTTATTTGAGCTTTCGTTTTCGAGTAAATCGAGTCAGAAGTTGATTTTTTTTTTGATCAAATTCTTATAAATTATTACTGAAGATCAAAGTACCCAACTAATTAAAACTATTTAAAAATTTAAAAGTAAAACAAATAATGACGAAAAAATTTGAACCCTGAAATAGCCGAAAAATATATTTTTTTGGTTTTTTTTTTTTTATAAAAATGCTCAAATCAAAAAACTTTATGTTTATTTGGGTTCCCCGTGTGGTATACATTCTCCAGTTTCCGGCTTGTACTACGAGTTTCCGGACACCATGTATAATGGTAAAGTTATTTTAAATATGGCGATATTTAAGGTGAATTTGTTTCCGTACTAAGAGCGTCTAAATACTCTAAACAGAAAATGTTTGCCGTAAAAATGTCCCCCCACTCCCAGGAAAGAACCCCCAACTATGATGCGAATGCTATAGCTACGCCCTTGGTTGCGCATCACTGTGGTATGTAATAGAAAAGTAATCCGTGATTTTGTTAAGGTACAAAGCATAATTAATAAGAATAAGCAAATAATTACTAACCTTATGCCAAAAAGTGGCAACATCGAATTATCTTCACCAGGAGATGTGCTGAAAATATTCCTGGCATTCATATCAACGCTAAAACAACGTATGAACTTCGCTGGAAAACTGATTTTCTGTGGTTTTTTCGGAGCCACGACAAAATCATCTATAAAATATATTTTTTTTAAATTTATCACCCAATTTAAAGTAAATTTCAACTAAATACAAGGTGTAGAAAACAGACAGTGCAATTTTAAAGGGCCGCTACAACCCGTTTGGTGGGGGTGGGAACCTGGGGGAAGTCTCATTGTGTCGGAAGGGTAGTGCCGTTTTCAGTCGCTACCATGGTTTGGCCCGAACAACAACGGGGATTGAAATAGCGGTCCTTTCATCCTCTCCCAGCGGGCCTTCCGGTTGCAATTTGCCACTTCTTCCTGTGAGGCTATTGAAAGAACTCGAGGATCAAATTCTTGAAAATCGCCAAACAAATCGTACAAAATGCGGCCGAAAACTTCAGAAATACCCTTCATCAATGTATCGCTGCGGGGGGCTATCATCTTTCTTATGTCATCTTCAGAACTTAACGCATAAAATGGTATGATGTACTAAATAAATTAAACCCCATTTCTATTTTGCCGTATCCTGTATATAATTTATTATTATGATTTAAGTGTTGACATTTTTGTAACTTACCACTGGTGGTATTTTTGCAATCGTTTTCTTTTACAATGACATCTTTTCTGTTTTCTTCGACCATAGGTTTATAAATGGTCACATCGTATATTGTTCCCACGACGCACAGTGCCAATGTAGTTGCGACGCCTACTCTAAAATCAAAAGGCATTATTATTTATTTATAAATTTACGCCCGGCAGGGCTTTTACGTGTTATTTTCTTGTTTTTTACAAAGAATACAACAAAATCAAAAATAAAAGAAAGTCAAAGTAAAATCACAAAACAAAATCAAAAAGGAAATAGAATACATAATAAAACACAACCCCTTAAACAAAAATAATGTCAAAAACGAAATAAAATTAAGCTACTTAGTTTCTGTAGTTAAATTATATTATATTTGATATTCTTTTTTCCAAAATAAATTGGGTAATGACTTGTTTATATGTGGTGAATGATGTGTTGAATATATCAACAACATCTTTATAGTCATTACCCAAATTTTGAACGGGGGTATAGAATTGAGATTCTGTGTTGGAGTTATCGCAATAGAACGGTAGATAATGCCTCGATGTTGGTTTGGGAGGTATATGTAAGGAGATCAAGTATAATAGTTCAGGGCTGTCGATTATTGAATTTATGATTTTATACAAACATTTTAGGTCATTAACTATTCTACGTTCAGATAATTTTAATAAATTAAGCTGACATGGTAGATAATCATAGTTGACGCATTCCCTTGTAATACCCATTCTGAAATTAATATCTTAAGTTTTTTTTTTGAATTCTTACTATCGTGAGTGAATGACTAGCGTAACTAGGTGCCCATACTGTTGAGTTGTACTCAATTTGACTCCTAACCAATGACACATACAAATGCTTATATGTTTGAATATTTTTAAATTGGCTGCAAATTCTTATAACAAAACCCAACATTTTCAAAGCTTTATATGAATTAATTTCAATATGATTTATAAAATTCAGTTTTTGGTCAAAGTTTACACCTAAATCATTCACCTCGGTTACAGCGGTTAGAACTACACCATTGATGGAGTAATCATAAATAAATGGATTTTTTATTCTATGAAATCTCATAATTAGACATTTGTTTATATTTAGTTCTAGATAGTTCTCTTGGCACCAAACAAATAGTTTAAGCAAGTTATTTGACAATGTGTGACAGTCGTTCATATTTCTTATAGCTTTGTATATTTTCATATCGTCCGCAAACATTGAAACTTCGACATCGTTGAATATAGTGAGCACATCGTTCACAAATAACAAAAATAAAATTGGTCCCAAATGTAACCCTTGGGGGACACCGCTGGTAGCTTTAAATTTATAAGAAATAAAGCCATCAATTTTAACGGCCAATTGCCTGTTACTTAAATAACTGTTAAACCACATGTATAGATACCCTGCAATTCCTAATTTATGAAGCTTTCTTAACAACAGATCGTGATTAACCTTGTCAAATGCTTTGCTGAAATCAGTATAGACTGAATCAACTTGTAACTTCTTAGACATGGATTTTTTTAATTTTTTTATTTCTATACATACATTACAGTGTCTACCAAATATTAACATTTGTATATAATACATAAATTTAAAACTGTTGTTAATATGGTGTTTTTATTTTATTTTTTTTATGCTGGGTGTGAGGTAGGTTTGAGTAGGTGACACTGTGGTGAGTAATGTTATATGTTTCGTGAACACCTCACTGGGAGAATCTGTGCTGAGGTGTTTACGTGGTTATGATTAAATGGTACATGTATTTATGTGTATTGGTTAAATTTTCTTATATAAGTGTAAGTTGGGATTTTAATTTTTTTTAATGGTTATTGTACATTGTTATTTAAAGAAAAGGAAAAAAATATTTATTTATATGCACATGTATACACATACATATATAAATACACATATATGCATGCATACACACATATAAGTAAACACATGTATACATACATACATACACATTCATCCATGATTATGTTTGGTTTGGTGTTAAAATGTTTTGTATAAAATGGATATCTTGTTTTTTGATCCAGGCTGTGATCAGTTTTTTGTGAATGTTTGTGTATGTATTTCCCATTAGTAGTAGTTTCAGAGTGGTGGGCATACAATTAAAAAGTTTTGTAGCGTAATACTGGAAGTGTCTTTGTCCGTGTGTGGTGTATGTTATCGGTATGTTCAGGATATTGTTTGTTGTCAACCTTGTTTTTATTGTTGTTTGAGGTGGCATTGGAATGTGTAGTTTCTGTTGGAGGAAATTTAGTAGTGCAGATTTGGCATAAAGTTATCTTATTGACATGACGTCTAATGTTTTGAAAATTTCGCTTGAATTTGTGTAGAATGGTACTTGCAAGATGATTTTAATTATTGCCTTTTGAATTTTTTGTATTAGGTCGATTGCAGTGTTTGTAGCGCTTCCCCAAGCCAGTATGCCATATGTAACAATCGATTGACAGAGTGCGAAATATATAGATCTAAGTATTGAATGTGGGAAAATGTTTTTAATTGACTTTATTAGGTGCATGACTCTTTTTAGTTTATTAGTAATGAAAGTTATGTGGTCAGTCCAGCGTAAGTGTTAATCAATAATGACCCCTAGGTATTTTGTTTGGTTTACCCATTCTATACGCTCGCATTGGCAATTGGCTGAAGTTTATTCACAGTCATGTAGAAACAGGTCTATGTTAGGTGGAGGTTGATCTCTTTGTGTAATACTATGTGTGATGTGTTTTGTTTTTATTGTATTAACGGTAAGAGTATTCCAGTTTAGCCATTTTTTGACAACCGATAGACTTTTATCGGCAATTATAAATACATCTTTCCATGTGGCTGCTTGACAGAGAAGTACTGTGTCGTCAGCGAAGGTCACGATTTTACCTTCAATTTCAATGTCACATAGTTCGTTTATGGAGATGAGGAACAATAGAGGGCCGAGTACACTCCCTTGTGGGACTCCGTACGTGATCAAAAGTGGATGACTTGTCTTGCTGTCAATTTTTACTTGTTGCGTTCTGTCAGACATGAAGCTTTTAATTAGATCGAATTCTATTCCATTAATGCCCATGTTTTTTAGCTTTATGAATAGTTTTTCGTGTGAAATTGTGTCGAAGGCTTTACATAGATCTAAGTAAATAGATGCAACTTTTTTCTTAGTGTCAAGATTTTTTGTAATGAAGTCGTTGAAGCTGTATTTTAATAGTTTTTTCAAGAATTTTCGAAATGGTATTTAGTAGCGTTATGGGTCTGTAGTTGTTTGCATTATTTTTTGGTCCTGATTTGTAAATTGGAATAATAAGACCTTTTTTTAGTAAGCTAGGGAAGATTCCTTCTTTTAGACTAATATTAATTAGGTATGTGAGTGGTTTTAGTAGTTGTTGACTTAGTGCTAATATAGTTTTAGAGTCTACACCATCCGGTCCTGTGGTTGTGTTATTCTTTAATGATTGAATTATTTTATTAGTATCTTCTAGCGTAACATTATGTAATTTGAAATGTCTGTTGTAATTATCATTACTGATGTTTTTTGTATTGTTTTGAGGTTCCTGGATATCTCTGAGAGGCAACGTAGTTTTTATATTTTCAGCTAGGCTAACACCAATATTAGTGTTTGTTTATAAAATTGAGGATACGTGTAGAATTCTCGTTGAAGTGGAGTTCTTCATCATCAATTAGTAATTTTTTTATGGTATCATCTTTGTTCTTCTGTGAATGCGTACTTTCCCTCAAAATTGACCATACGGTTTTAGGGTCATAATTTGCTGTTATCAGTTTGTTTCAGTAGTATAATTCTTTGGCTTTACGTATTGTAAGGGAACAAATATTTCTGTACCTTTTATAGAAGAAATAAAGCGAGGTATCATAAGGGTTCAGTTTAACTTGTTTGTGTAGTTTGTCCCTTTTTTTAATGCTATTTATGATGCTTTGAGTAATCCATTTTTTAAGTCTAACTTTGCGGTGTGGAATAGATGTGGATGTTTTTATGGTATTTTGTATAATGAGAGTTTGTAGATATGTTGAAAAATAATTCCAGGCTTCTTCTGTTGAGTTAATTTTTGTAAGATGTTCCCATGTCTGTTTTTCTAAACATTGTTTTAGGTTTACGTAGTTAATTATTTCTTTGCGGTGTTATTTTGGAAACTTGAGTTCATAGTTGGGGAAGTCAGGCCTATCATTGTTGTGTGGTGATCTGTGATTGTAGATTCGTATACTGCACTACTTATTGGTCTTTTTGATTTAACCATAATGGTCTATACATGATTCTGAGTCTTTGGTTACCCTGGTAGGAGTATTAATGGTGCTTATAATGCCATGTTCCAGAAGCATCAGTTGGTATTCAATGTTTTGAGGGTGACCATTAGGAAGTATGTTTATGTTTAGATCACCAGCTTTGATGATGTTTTTGAATGAAGTTAATTTTTTTAGGTGAGAATCCAGAGCCATTTAAAATGGTGTAATATTGTGTATGGATGGTGATCTGTATAGGGCGAGAATACACGTATTACAGTCGGTGATTATTTGTAGACAGTTTGAATTTACTAAGTCTATTTCTGAAACAGAAGCGTTAATACTATCATTTATGTATACAACAATGCCATCATTTTGATTTTTATTATTTAATGTGTGAAATGAAGTATAATTATTTTTGTATTTTTTTGTAAAAGTTGTTGAAATCCAACATTCTCTTAGGATTATAATTTTGAAATCTGTTTTAAAGTTGCTTAAGAGTATGTCAAGTTCATCATAGTTTTTTTTCAGGGATCTTATATTTTGGTTAAATATTTTAAGAGAACCTGGGGTGTTAATAATCGAATCACATAGTTTTGTATCATTGGTTGTGTGATGTTGGTGTGTACTATTTAAGTTCATTGTGAGTAGATCAGCCATGGTGGTATGTTAAATAAGAATAATGTTATTATGAGGTCTGAGTGACCTAGAGAGGGATTCCGATATATAGTTTTGGTAAATTAAGAGATTGGACAAAGTAGACTTTCCTGAAGTAAAACCATGCTGGTTAGGAGAAATTACTGGCTTGATACAGTGAATGATTTTATTTAAAAGAAGTATTTCAAATAGTTTTTTTAAATTTTTGGAATAGTTGATAAAAGGCAGATCGGTCTATAATTGCTCACCTCATTTTTATCTCCTTTTTTAAATATCGGGGTGAGGAAGCTGTATTTCCATTTTTCAGGAAAGTGTCCTGTTTTTAGTGACTGGTTGAAAAGAAAATGTAGTGGATACGCAAGAGTAGTGGCGCAATTCTTTAAGAAAACAGGTGGGATATTATCAGGACCTCCGCTCTTGCTTTGATCCAATTGTTTTAGCTGAGTCCGTACATTGTTAAATTCAATTATTACATTAGTCAAATTTAAGTAATGATCCGAGAAGAAACTAGGCAAGTGATCGTTGATTATTATTGAGTCACGGATATATACACTTTTAAAGAAAAATAGGTGAGCTACATTTTGGGAGTCGTTGGCTCTTTTACTTTCATAACACATATTTGAGGGTATGCTAATATCATCATTTTTCATAGACTTTGCGTAATTCCAAAATTGTTTATGTTTCCATTAATTGACATTTCTAACGTATTTATATAATTGTTATAACAAATTTTTGACATATTTTTACAATCTTTTCTTATTTTACTGAACTCAATATAATTTGGTAGGGACCTCACTGCTTTAAATTTTTTATGTAAAACTTTTTTTTAGCTATTAATTGAATTAATTCCTTGTTAAACCATTTTGGATGCTTTGATTCTTTGAATTTTATTAAGGGTATACAGTCTATGATAATGGCATTTAATTTATAATAAAATGATTCTGTATTATAGATCATATTGTTTTCCTTGAGAAAAGTCCAATCTACTTTGCTGAGATGGTCATTAATATCATTGTAATTGGCATTCTTTAAATTAAAACTAGAACTTGAGAGTTTAATATATTTTTGAACATTGTTTGGAATAATTACTGACAGTGGAGGATGATGATTATCAATGGGAAGGATAGACTCTAATGCTTTACTAACTATTATGTCCTCTTCATTTGAGAAAACAAGATCTAGGAGGCGATTATTCGAATTATGTACATTATTAAATTGGGTGAGATTCAGAAATATTGATATATCAATGATTTCTCTTTCGCATAATGTAACTGATTGGGAATCAGTACAGTTGAAATTACAATTATTTAGAGACATCCGCAACGAAACTGTTATAACGGAAGCTGAAGCGGATCTTATTTGCGGATAAGAAATTCAACGAGAACGGGTAGAAGAGAAAGTTTTGAACCTCTAAAGCGCTGATATGTACTTCTCTTAGGAGAACTGAACAGATTCCGCGGAGAATATTTTCGCATTACATTTGATTCAAGATAAGTTCGCTGTTTTTGAAAGTATTTAAAAATAAAATACTCTTAAAAGCAGATGAAACTTTTATATTTAGTATTACATAGCGCACATGCCTAACCACTGTTGCTAACGAAATCATTCTAAAAATTTGCTTTAAATTTTTGTTATAATTTTGCAGAAGCAGAAGCGAAAGTTGAAAGTTTGCAGAACTTCAACGTTTGCGGAAGCAGAAGCAGAGTCAAAATATTTTTTGTTATTTTTCCACTTTTCTTTCTGGGCGGGTTGTAATATTAAAATGTTATTTTTGAAATCAATTTATTAAAAAATAGTTTTTTTCGCTTTTCACAGAGAAATGCAAAGGTAAATAATAAGCATGTTGAAACGGTAATGCTGCCGGATCATCTCAGAAGCGGGAAGGAACTTGGTTCCTATTGATTAGGTTAAAAACTCACATGAAAATCTTAAAAAGTCGGGTTTGTGTCCAGGCATAATCATCTTCAGTTTTTTTGACCTCCTCCATGGTGAGACTCGTCTCGTAGATTTGTTGGTAGGCCAGGATCCCAGACTCAAAGTATTCTTCGAGGAATCCATAGATCTCAGTCTCCGTGCATGACGAGGGCAGGCAGAGACCCAGAGTTATTCTAACCTTAAAATACACGCTAAAAGTTTAATTACACCAATTCCTACAACATACCATCTACACTCATATTCAAACATAATATTCTGTTGTTATTGCCGTCATCGCAGGTTATTCTAATATTTAAAAAAACATTACCGGTAACTCAATCAATATTCACAACGCTCCACTAAAAAACACGGTAAATTTTTCCCTACGACTTCCGTTTTTAATACGCATTTAAAAAAAAACAATCATCTGATTCAACTTAATGACAATAAAAACACAATTCAGTCAAACCAGGTAAGTTATTCTAACCTTTAAAAACATGCTCAAAGTCTACTGGCACCAATTTATACAATTTGATAATCACATTCACATTCTTGCATCGTTTCATAGATATTTTCTTGTTTGTTATTCTAAACTCTTTGCTTCTTCTAACATTAACACTCGCGTTCATTATCTATTAAAACGGAACAATTTCCAAAACCATAATTTTGCAAAAAACAAGTGAGTTATTTTAAAAATAGTGACAGCCGGCGCACGGCGAGCGATTACCCCTGGCATTCCAAAGGTTAAAATACAAGTGGTAAAGCATTCCAAAGGTTAAAGTACAACTGGTAAAGCATTCCAAAGGTTAAAATATAACTGGTTGGTACCTACCCCAAAAAAGTCACGGGAAAATGTTCTTCTAATTTTAAATTTTACTCCACGCATTGGTAGACAAGATACATTAGTTTCACTTTTAAACAAGTAAGCATTATAATAATATTATAGGGAGGTACTATATTATTCCTTGGTAGATACCATAGAAATAAAAATTAATAGAAGATCCAATCAGGGACAGGGGAACAAACCAATTGGGGCTGAGCGGGGACGTACCACAATGGACAGCGCTGCAAATTACTTAGCGAACTTTACTTTTCTGCTCATGGTCTGGTTATTTCAATGTGCTGTGCGCTCTCTGGTGATCGATGTACGACTGATGATATAGTTTATTCCAAGCATTCTCGAACCCTCATTGTGCCAAAATATGGTCACGTAGTTTGCCTCCAGCTCGTAGAAATGATACCCTGATATTAGGGCAAGTCTACTTATTTGTTTGTCTATGGTAGACACCTATTTTAGCTTATTTAGATTTGAAAAGATTTTTTTTTTATTTTAGTAATAATTACCTCAAACATCTAAGAAATCTACGGTTTCCAAGTTTGAAAAGATCGCGGTCAGAGGGAGGGACTCGCAAAGGAAATGATTGAATACCTCATGATCCCAATGCACAAACGCCTGGACAGTGGAGTTGTGCGTAAAGTAAGCGCCGTAGTAGTGGACCGGGAAGGGCGGGAGACTCTGCGGGGTCTCCACGGTGAAGGGGCCGCTGGTCCTGCTGACCGGGACTCGCTTGCTGGAGGCGGAGGCCAGGCACTGCTGGCGGGACCCCAGCCAGTAGGTGTTGCCCCAGTAGAGGCCGGTGGCCGGGACCCCCGACGCGTCGAACACTAGAATAACAAACGTATTATCAACAAACTTTACTATTAATTCTGTTCAGTCTTTTGTCACTTATCACTCTGTCATGACTGGCAGCTTATTCCGGGGTTTGCCCATGATACACTCGGCAGTATCTATGTAGTTAGTCAGCACGGCCGCGGAAAACAATTGCCAAGTGAAGTTCGTGTACGAAAGAGATAGCATGATTATACCGACGTATAAAAGGGTATGTCTGCTTTCGTATTGTATCTTTTTACCTAAGTTACTTGTAAAGTCAGTGCGATAATAAACAGTGCAATTAAATCTCTACAAGAAGTACCACGCTAAAGTATTACAAACTGGAACCAGTTCACCACAAGCCATTGTGTCGTCATTATCAGGTTATCGTCGGTTTTACCGGGACATTTTAAAGACAGAAGGCTCTATAACAATGGACCAAAAAACCCTGGACGAAAAAAGCAATTCGAGAACAATTAGAAGATATATGGAAAATACAAAAACCTACATAATTTTATCTAATGACATATCCCCGTTTCATCAAATACCAAAAAAAAATCATAAGCTGTTAAAACTGCATTAACCCTTAATTTGATGTTGTTCACTGTGGTGAGCATTCTGAAAAAAAAATTGTACCAGATATTCGTACTTTTTAGTGGGATTTTTTTTAATAGCGTTTATTTATCCTTAAGAAAGTTTGAATTATCTGATAATGAAAATGATTTGCATGGACCTCTTTCTTCTTCTACTTCACCTTATCTTGACTATTTTATAGAATGTCTTGTCTTGTTCAAGACGAGCCAAAAAATCGAGTCAAAGACGTTACACTGACTTAAATTTTTAGGAAATGTTCACAACGTCATAAACCAATTATGATACGATTCCTAAACTGTCATCTTTACCATCTCTTCCATCCTTATTTTCTCGGGCTAAGACACCAGTATCAGTTATAGCATCAGCAAGGAAAACTAGGTTCAGGAAGTAGATTGCTTCGGCTACCAAAAGACCAAAGAAAATAAACAAGTTTGAGCTGAATTAAAAATGGAAGTTTAATGAATTTTTCACAGAGAACTACTACTACCGTAGAAAATTCCATTAATTTGCCTGATGGTGATTTTTTGGTACATCGGACAGACAATTTTTTTTCTCCCTTTAACGCATTGGAAAATCATTTCAAATGAATGAATACGAATTTCGTGATTTTCTAGCCATCCATATAAAGAACGGATATAATACCGTTAAAGTCCTATCAACAAATTCGGAAATTTTTACTCTTTGTGAAAAACAATTTAGATGATTCTGATGATATAAAGTTAGACCAATGTAGGAAAAATTAGAATGAACCACCTGCAGCACGAAAACAAAATTGAATTCAGCATTGACCAAATGATGATCCCGTATAAAGAAAAAAAAATCAGACGTAGGAAATAGTATATTATGGTGAATAAGTCGAAAAAGATCTATGATTTTGTTCTTGAAAAAGGCCGAGAAATCGTTGTTTATTCTTTTAATATAAATAAAAGATGATAAATCTGCATTTTTATAATTAATATACATAGCTACGTATTGTTTAAAAAATATATATATATATTTTTGCCTAGTTTGACCTCCTTCACAGTAGTGAACATTTGAACTTAGATGCTGTATTGCAAAACTTGTTCACTGAAGTAAACATTGTTTCTTTGAAAATCTGAATATGCCAGATTAACAGTCAAATCATGAATATTTAATTCTTGACATCCTTGCCCAATTGAGGTTGAACACTAAAATAAAATAATAAAAGTTTACTTGGCAAACAAATCAGTTCAAAAGTAGTCATAGAAGATGCCTGCCAGGCAATTTCCCCGATTATCGATATCGATAACGATGACTGAAGTAATATATCGGGAGATGTGATAACTTGCAACTCTATGACAAGCGAACGTCGAATGGCTTTTCAAGATCGCAGTGAGAGATATTATTTGACAAGCTACTTTCTGGCAGTAGGTAGGAGCCCTGACAAGATAATCCAACTAAGTATACTGAAATACCTGCCCTAAGTACCCAAGAAAAAGGAACAGCACTCCTTTTATTCACGGGGAACCCTAAACATTGACAACTAGCAATCTGGCTAACTTAGCAAAGCCCAGGCAAGACTGACGTCATGGGTTCAATTCCTAGACGACCTTTCGAGCGATTTTTGGCATATTATGGAAAGTTTGCGGTCGCTTGTCATTTATCATGCGCCTAATTTATAGAACCTGGTTTTGACAGGGGATAGGCGGAGAAATATGTACCACAGTAAGCAGTTTCTCATGTTTCCATAAGAATGTTTTGAGGAATGGTATTAATTAAATAATATGGTAAATGTATAGGTACATACAACCCATTGCTCGAGAGTCGCTAATATTGTCTTCACTGGTGTACTATAACTGTTTATATTACTTGCAATTTAGAGATAAATCATGTGTAAGCATTGCTGTATTACAAGTAGTTATGTATTTTTGAGTGCTGAACTGTGAACATTGAACCATGACGTAGGTACTGCTGGAGATATAAAAACTCATATGTACTAATTGCCAATAAGACTGTCCACGCACCTCGCTTCTAAAGTTCTAGGCAGTCCCCAACCAACAAAAAATTGCAGTCCAAAGAATACTTACACTCGTCTAGGTCATGCGCCGCACGCTTACAGACAGATGAAATGCCAAGCGATCGACTTAAAATAGGACTTCGCCACACTCAGTCAACTACCCGCATAAATTTAAATCATTCGTAGGAATTGCTGAATTAAAAATTTGTCAAGTGTACATGTTATATCTAGTGTATATTTATTCCAAAACTACCATAATAATTTTCTATTTCCTACGTACTAATATTTGGACTTCACAACATTGAGACATAACCCAGGAAAAACAGAAAGACTTTTTGCTTCCTTAAAATTGAACATTTTGAAATCTTAATAAAATATTGTTTTGGGTTAGGAAGCCTAAAATCGTTGCAGCTTCGCGTAGGATAGCCACGGACTGTACTATTAATACTAACACCTTTTTAACAAGTAATCTGGTAACATTTATTTTTTTAAGTCATATGTAAATACTAGGGTATTATAAAGTAAACGTTGCCACAAACTTAGCATATTGAGTTGGCGTTGCATGACTTTTATCCTGTTCTGTATTATTTCAATTATTTTAATTTATGTTGTATTGCTCAGAAAAATGACACTTGTGCAGTAATTCAGGTGGGATACACAAACACGCCTCCCAAACTGAATTTTTTGATAAATACATTATGTGAAACTGTATTTTGCGACTGTGCAACAGTCATGTAACAAATGAATAAAAGCTTAAGTTCATTTAAACTTACATTTAATTGCCCATCTCTGGTTGGCGTCGATTCCCTTTTGTATCTGCGTCAGTTCCTTTGTGCACACACTGTGGCCCCCATTATTCACCGCAGTCTTGAGCATCCCATAGTAAACTGATTGCGTTTCGAGTTCAATGCCAGAACCCAGCTGCAGACACACTGCCACCAGGACACACGCACACGACACCCAGTCCGAACTCATTCTGAACACTTAGTTTTAGTAATTAAAAAAATAACACCTGAACATCATAAAATCGAATCGCAAAGAAATTATTTAAAAATAGTTACCATAGTTAAAGTTGCGAAGTTTACCTCGCCTCGGTTTGATGCTAAGATTTCGCTAACCTTTTTTTCCCTTCGCTGGTTTTCAAAATTACGGACATTTTAGTTTATTTTTCATAGAATTTTAAATATTACAGTTGAAGACATCGTACATATTTTTTTAAATGCTCGTACGGAATATACTATAAGGATTAATTATAGTATTGCTTTATTGGAAATTAACAAATTGGCGTTTAGCGTCATTTTTGACTGCTGAACCCAAACTCACATAAAATATTGCAGAAGTTACCTACTTCAGTCACATATACTTAAATATTTACCTATTAAAAATAGATTTTCCGTGCATCAGTGCATGCGTGAAGTGACGTGTGAAATATTCCCGAGTGATGCGTGAAATTATTCACGTTCAATGAACGTTTATTTTTTAAAATGTGTAACTAATTGTGGGAACCATGCTATAAAATAGATACAAAAAATATATTATATGTATTTTGAAGTTTGTATTTCTTTTGTTTAAACTTTTGATACAAGTTCAGTAGCTGTGTTCATTAGAAATATAATTTTGTGACTTCTCCCTTATTTGTCGACAAACGATGTAAATATTTTTTTATTGGAGGCAAATATTTTAAAAATACTTTCACCTTCAAAATTCTTCAATTATAATATCCCGTGATTTTTCACGGATCAGTGTCAGAATTAAATAAACCACTCAAAACAGTAAATTCAAACTTTGAACATGAAACTACACCGAAATTTTAATATCGGCAACATATTCGTGTGTCGTCTTCGCGCTCGTAGCGTAAATGAAACTGAGTGAAAATTGATTGAACTATCCTTAAATTGAAATCTACAACAGGGGTGTTCAACACGTTTTCATCTCGTGTCTTGTGTTCGAGTACAGTGAAATCGATAACTTTACAATATCGGATCGATAGAGGTAACTACCGAATTTTATAAAGAAGTCAGAAGTGTGTAGTTAATTAATCTAATGAGTAAATTTGGATGTTTGTATGTATCTTGTTCTGTATATTTCATCATTAAGAATTGTATCAGAAATGGAATGAGATGAGAGATTACGGTGTAACGGACGTAGTTGGCCACGTTATTTTATTTCATAACAAAATGTTTTACATTTATAAAATGTGCCTACCCCACGCCACTGGTCATTTTGTTCCAATTTTCGGCCCAGGCGGCCTGAAAACTTTGACCCCGAACGGCATCGATACCGCATCGCGCGTCTACCATTGCCGAGCGGATCGATGCTCCATTTTTTCTATGTAAAATTCACTAGGAAAAATCAATTTTTAAATGTTGCAAATGTCTGTATTTTATTTGTACATCTTCTCGGCGGTAGTTAAATAAACACTATTTGCTATGTATTACCGCTGAGGAGATACTAAAAAAGCTGTTTTTCACATATATGTATAACCATTTTTGAACAATATTTTTTACCTTTTTTGCGTGTACGAAAATCCAGGAACCTCGTAGCATAGTGAATCTTATCTCTTTCTGAGCGCTATGTTACGGGGGACCTGGGAAAAATACTAATTTAACGATATTTTACAAATTTGATTGCTTTAAGATCATTTTTACACATTTATTTACAAACATTTCTTATTTTTTATCGTATCTTGACAAACAAAAAATCTAGTTGTCAAGATACACATTCTTATAACTACTATGCATTTAAACTATGTAATTTTTATTCATGTAAGCCTTCAAAATCTTTTCTAACTCGCAAATTCAAGCGACTACCTTCGACCATGCTGCCGGCAAAATGAATATGCAACATTTTGCCGGGGCATATAAACACATTACTGGCGCGGGTACAATCCCCCGCCACTTTTGGACTCAAAGCCCAATGTCGGGTGCGAGTCATGCTTATTGAATATAAGCAGCCACATAATAAAATAAAATTAGTTCATCTTTACCACCAAAACCAAGCGTTTTATTATCTACAAGTGACTCCTGCCCACCATCTGCCTCACCTCGCCAAGTCTTCTGCTCCAAACCTTCTGGTGTTACCTCTTCAAGACAAGCCGGCCCTCCTCTGGAAAACCGCCAACGCCAGAAGCGAGCAGAGACGACAGCACACCCAGTGCCCAACATTCACCAAGCACCGGGTGCGGGAGGCAGATTCATCATAAATTTACACTACTATCATCATCATCGACCGTAAAGGAGCATTCTCATCGGTTGAAGACACGGTTTGGACCCGGCGCCTAAATCTACAGTCTTGTGCGGACTCCCGTCCAGTACATACGGGGTCGAATTAAAGTCAATATAATATTGTTTTGAACAGTAACAATGTGGTACGGAGTCCGCAAAATGTTACATTTATGTAAAAACGAAACGTACTGGTATGAACTGGTATGGTATGAACTATTAAATACTTGTTGGTTTACCTTCTTAATGGAGTGTGTTTTTTAACGTCAAAAAATCTTTAAAAATATATATTGTTATGCTTTCTGTAATGAATAATTTTTTTGTACTCCAAGATATTTTTGGGGATCAGGTGAGGAGACACAATGAAAGAAGTTGTGAAAGGTCACAATGTTTTTATTGAGTCAGTCATCCGTCAGCCAACAATTTACCAGTCTCGCGAGTGACCCGTCCCTCGCCGCACCTCGGACCTCCGATACATACACCCGGCTCTGCACGGTTCAACCATGTACTCCTATGGGATCATCATAGCGCTCTGGCCTCAGCATCCCTGGCCAGCGCTACATCCACGCGCCTAGACCCCGCGGCATCCTCGCCGGTCTGCGAATCGGCCCGCGACATCCTCGCCGGCCTACATCTCCCGTTCAACCGTCGACAGGTCTTATCTTGTTCAGCACTGGGGCACCCGGAAGACCCATGGTCTTCACCTGTTCCTGACACATCCACGAGTCTGGTCTCAACGCGCCGTCGCCAACTACCGCCTAGACCACTTCACCGCCTGCATCCGGTGTCATCGCCATTCGGTCCCAAAGTCATCTCTAAACTGCTGCATCTTGACTCAATAAAAACACTGTGACCTTTCAAAACCTCTTTCATTGTGTCTCCTCACCTGATCCCCAAATATTTATTTGAATTGAACACAATACACGAATATTAATTATTTGAATTGAACACAACTGAGAACGGATTTTTTATGCCTAAGAGCAAAAGTTGTGACATCACACGTAATTACCTGTCATCGGGTTTTACTTCAGATTATTATTATTGTCGAATTTCATAGAGACAATTTTGATGAATTTAAATAATTTCAACCTGCTATGCAATGGCGTGCAGTGAAAAGGAGCTCTAAACTCGTCTAAACTAGTTTTTAAAAAGCCTTTGTCAAATATTTTTCTAAAAATGTCGCTTCCTTAGGACGGGTTGTTTCACAGAATTTGAACAATTAATCAAAATTAAAAATTTATTTTCAAATTCTGTAACGGTTCTATTCAAGGTCCTTCATCATTTCAGTTTTGTGAAACAAATGGCCAATAATTATATAATAAAAGAACTTGAATAGAGCCTTCACAGAACTTGAATATCATCTTTGAAATTTGATGAATTGTACAAATTCCGCGAAACAACCCATACTTATTAGTGTGTATAAAACTGCGATATTACTTGATGATATATAATGACGAAATGCGAAAATGTTTTTGAGGAACACGTGTTCCAACACCGTGACAATACATTGGTTTCTCTAAATAGTATAAGTCACTATCCGCGTCTGTCTGTATGTGCGCTTAGTTCTTAGTTTGATAGGGTTTTCACTATCATTTAGAGAATTTCTCCCGGAAGGTTTATGTATATAATAAATGGATATTATATTTATTGAAAGCAGAGAAAAGTCGAGCAACGCCGGGTACTCGTCAGAAGTAAGAATCGTGGCTCCGTTATCAGGCAAAAGAGTTCCTCTTTTCTTTTAAGGTATAAATGACCAACCTTATAATATTTTGTAAAATATATACATGTAAAAAGTAACTCATATTCTTTATATTTCAATATAAAAACAAAACAAAACATTTGCGGTTATTTTGTTCCTTTTCCATAATTCGTGGTTCGGCTGGCGCTTTATTCTCATGTCTAATTTGTTTTAAAAATATCATTGGCTAGCTCAATTGGAGCAGTCCGCTCCGGGCGCGACTTCTCAACCAGCCAAGGAGCCAAGGCGCTGATAATATCTAACACCTCATATAGCTCCCTTGATGTTTTCCAGGACCAGTGTACGAAGTGATAAAAACCATCAAATCTTGTTTAAGTTTTCGAAGAATAACACGTCGAATTTGTCATTCACCGTATTAGGAGAGTTCAATACATTCGGTCTCCCCACGAGCAAATTCAGGTATGAACATACAGATTTGAACGACTAGCTCTACAACACAAGTTGTGGTGACGTATCCCAGTGTGAGATTAACGTCCCCGTTGATTTAAAATACGGATCTCCCGTCACATTAAGTAACAAATTACCCTTTATCAAATAGCAATGCACGCCACTGCGCTAATCTACTTCGAGCAGAGTACATAAATAATAAATAATAATACGGGAGACAAGAATGAAACGTTAAAAAAACGTTAAATAACATAATCTTTATTAGATAGTCCTCAAAACTCAAACACAAAAAACAAATCACCCAATGCAAAAAAAAATGAATCGACATGAGTTTACCCACTGAACTGATAACGCCAAGAAGTATGCACCGATGACTGATATCGCTAATGTTCACAAGATCATTCGACTCCCAGGAGCCACAAACTTCAGTGAAATAATTGATTTTCTGTTCAATAGGGAATTACTACTTATTTATTTATTTTTTTATTATTTAATAAATGTTTACAAGTTACATTTTTAGACATTTTTTTAACTACCATACTAGGCTTATGCCCGTGTTGTGGTAGTTATACATGAAATGACATAAAAGAACTAAAAAATACTTATAGTAACATAAGTATGTAAGTATAAATCATAATGAAGTAATAATAAAAATAACTTAGAAGAACTAAAAAATACTATTTTATAGAAACATAAGAAAGAATTAGAGAAAAAAAAAACAAATATAATGATAAATAAAACTAAAAACAAGTATATTAAAATTAATAGTAAACTGAAAAATAAAGAAAAAGTATATGTATATTAAAAAGATACAAATAAAAATTAAAAATATTAAACATTAAGATTAAAATATAAACATAATTAATATAGATTGTTTAATGCATATAATTGTTTGTGTGCAAGTTTATTTATCTTAGGTATTATCTATAAGACAACATGTTTATGTTCAACACTTAATTTTAATTTTCGTGATATGAGACAAGTTGGAAAAGAAGTTTTTAATTTTTTTTTGTGTTAGGAATTCATATAATCTTTAAAGAAAGGTCGTCCCCTATGAAAATGTTTGAACAATAATTTCAACGGGTGTACCTAAGGACACGTGGCCACACTAACGTTCCAACAAAAACACTTCTGTCGGCTATGTCTTCAGTAGGCATTCACTTTTCGTCAATAATTTGTATCGTTTGGACTTGGATCTCTAAAACAGCGATTCTTCTAGGCAAAACGCGTAAAAAATGACTTACGCAACATTGCCAAGTTGAGTTTCAAATATAGATACTACCTATTTGAACTCGTGACAGTGGAGTTAAACCAGTAAACTTGACATAAATTGCTTATTAAAAAAATATATTTGTTTTCACTTTCGCAATGGATTTCCCATCGGTTATCTCCAACGCCGCAAAGGCAGTCAACGCTATAAACAAGGAACTTCTTAATCCTGGTAATAAATTTAACAACGACCAAATAGCAAAATAATTTAATAATAGCAAAATTAAATTTTAGCCGTAATTGGCAGCATGTCGGCAGCGGTAACCGCCAAAACAATATTAATATTTGGGAGGCAATCCACGAAATTAATAATCGAAAAACACAAATTTATGGAACGTGCCCGAAAGTAGTAAGGTAAATAGTTACAGACAAAATTCTGAAAGACCAAACTGTAGTAACAGAAATAATCTCCAAACTTGGCACACCTGCAAAACAAACATTACAAAAATGTACAGATAAGGTAAAAATAAAAACGATAAACCAATATCAATAAAAATCCATTTTTACAACTCCCAGACAAAGAAAAAAAATCTCTCTTTAAAAAATCATTTACTCTGACTCGACCCTGATACAAAAAAGCACCTAATTATTTCGGGCAGAACTAAAAAAAACGAAAAGCTAATGGAGGAAAAGATATAAACTTAAAATATATAATTTCATCACTCAAAATAGTCGACAATCGGTGTACTGTATATACATTACCAAAACATCCGTGGACTACGAACTAAGCTAGATGACGTACAAGCACCTCTACCCTATCATCATGGCATATATGTACTTACGGAAACCAGGCTTGACCCTTCAATAGAATCATCTGAACTTGGACTCACTAATTATTAAACAACAGTAAAACCAAATTATTATTATTATTATTAATATTTGTGCAACTCTCTGCTCAACTCCAAAAAATATCATACTCACATTTATCTACCAACACTCTCCGATATTGACAAATATAGAAAAAGCTGTGAAGACGTTTACTAGACTTGGTACGATCAAATATTCTAAAAATGTCTGTGGAACTATCTAATGATCTGCTCCTACCTATCGATAACAACTATCCTCCACTATACATCAAATTACCTATACTTAATAAACCTGAACAAAGAACTCCGAAATTCAAAAGAGCCAACTTCGACTCAATTAAATACCATCTTTCAAATTTTGACTGATCTTTTTTGTAAGATAAAAAACATTGATAAATATTTAAACAAATTTTATTTAATATTTTCTAATACTATTGAATCCTGTGCACCTTTTAACAAACTGAGAAAATATACCTATTTGTTTCTCATCAGAGCTTACTGCCTCTCTTCAGCAAAAAAACAGTCAACACAAAAAATTCAAACAAATCATATCCATAGCTGATTATATAAATTTTAGAAAAAGCAGGAAATATGTAAAGATCTTTCTAAATTTAACAATGTTAAATTTACATAACTAATAGCGAGGACACTGCCTTTAAATCCAACCTCTAGAATACGGACTACCCGCCAATAATGCATATAATGAAATCAGAGCAAACAATACATGGGACATTGTAAACCTTTTTCAGACTTCTTCAACAACGTATACGGTGAAGAAACTCCAGACGACAAAATACCCGAATTCACATTTAGTAAGACCACACATTTAACAAATTGCCATATCACACAAAAACGTCATGAAAAGAAATTAGTTTTTTTTTTATTTTTTTTTTATTAATATTACAGTTACATGCATAAAAATATAATTACAAAAATCAAGTATTACAAAAACAAGTATTACATTATTAAAATTATTATAGTATAACAAAAAGCATTTCATTCACAGGTAAAGAAGGTACTATAAAAATAAAAAAAGGTAGCTTTAAGATAAGAAAAATAAAATGATACAATTAAATAAAAAAATATAATAGAATAGTGTGCATATATACCAAAAAAAAATCCCACATAGGCATCGCCAGTTCGTGGGTATACTTATTTTGTTTAGTGCAGTTTAAAAAAAAATAATAATAAAATAAAAAATATATAAAAATAAAAATAAAATAAAATAAATTTAAAAAAATAATTCCATTTTTACAAAATTATAATTAAGAAAAAAAGGTTAAAAAATAGAAAAATTAAGGATTTGTAAATTTACAAAAGGTAGGATGTTATAGTAGGTAAGTATTTGTGTCAATGGTAGTGATCCAAGTCTTTATTACATTTTTGTATATGCTGTAAGACGATATATTTTTAGATCTAATTTCTATAGTCTGATAGAGTGCATTGTAGATTTTTGGGGCAATGAAAAAAGCATGTCTCTGCGCAAGCCTAGTTTTGCATAGTGGAACCTCATATGCATTATTTACTCTACTGCTAGAACGATTTTCGTTTTTTGTAAAATGTACATTTCGTGAAAATATATATTTCAGACATTGCATAAAGTAATTTTTTCTTATATCTAAGAGTTTAGCTTCTTGAAATAATTGCAAGGAGGGGTAGGTAACATCTTTTTGCAACATTATTTTTAGTATTAATTTTTGAGCTATTTCTAGCGGCTTAATGTGGTTATTATAGATACCCCCCCATCCAATTATTCCATAATATATTGATGAATGCACCAATGCATGATAAACCAGTTTCATTTTTTTGATCTCAACTATGTTATTTAATCGTTTAAAAATGTAAGTTAAATACCTAAGTTTATTTACAAGCTTTTCTACGTGATTTGTCCATTTTAGTTGGCTGTCTATAGTAATTCCTAGGTATTTAACTGTGTTCCCCGAATTCATTTCTACACAGTTAGAACACGAAACAGGGTTGCAAGTATTGTTATGAAACCTTATATTTAGGTGAGTTAAGGGTGCCGTCCTTTTGGTATTATAAAATGGAATATAAAGATTTTTTTCACAGTTCAGGGTTAGAAGGTTTTGGTTTAGCCATTCTTTGACAATGGATGTGCACTTATTTGCATTTTCAGAGACTTCTTTCCAAGATTTACCATCGACTGTGATTGCAGTATCATCAGCATACGAAAATAGTTTTCCCGGAATACTGATATTACACAGATCATTGATATAGATTAGGAACAATAACGGACCGATAACTGTTCCTTGTGGAACCCCATGTCTCACAGATTCTGGTTTACTAATAATATCACCAATTTTTGTACATTGTCTGCGATTAAGTAAATAATTTGTTAAAAGTGACAGACAATTATTTTTAATTCCTATATTATTGAGTTTTCTAATCAGTTTATTATGATTAACTGTATCAAACGCTTTTTTCAGGTCTAAAAAGATTGTTAAACTTTTCATATTTAAGTCAAGATTGGTGTATATATTTTTTGTTAGATTAAATTAAGCATCATCTGTACTAAGACCTGTTCTGAAACCATATTGATTTGTGGACAACAGTGCATTTGATTCTAAAAACTCTAGTACTTGTATTTTAATATTTTTTTCTAATATCTTTGCTAGTTGGGATATTAGCGATATTGGTCTGTAATTGTCTAGTTTAGAGATTGATCCAGATTTATGTATTGGTACAATATTGGAGAGTTTAAATGCGTCTGGGAAAACGTTTTTTTCAAAGCAGGAATTAAAAATGTGTTGCAAGGGCTTCGAAATGTATTGTTTAGTAGACTTGATAGCGATGGCGCTCAATTCATCTGGACCATTGACTGTATTTGTGTTAAGATTGTCAATGTGTTTTATTATTTCAGATTCGGTAACACGTTTAAATTGAGATAATTTAGTTTTAGATAATCATTTGAGTGGGTTGATGTATATGGTTTTGAAATGCGGGGTTGTTATTTATTATTTCTGAGGCAACATTTGTAAAAAAATCATTGAATTTATTTGCAATATTTCTTATATCCGTTATGACTATTTTATCATCTGTAACAATTTTTTCAGGCAATGTTTTTACTTTATGTTTTCTATTTGTTATTTCATTTATGACTTGCCAGGTTTTTTTAGAATCATTATCAGCTTTTTGTAATTGTTTAATATAGTACTCATGTTTACATTTTTTTATAAGAATATTGAAAAAATTTCTATAAGTGATGTATTGCTGTCGTAAATTTCCATTAGGTGGAATATTTTTTACCATACAATAGTTCTCATGATTTTTGTAAATTTTGTACAGTTTATTCCTGTGTTGGCTTGCAATTATCAATCCACGCGTGATCCATGGTTTTATTTTTTTATGTTTTCTTCTAGGTGTTGATGTTGGTTCAAGACTATTCTTGATATTATCATTTAATATTGAATAGAAAGTGTTTAGTGATTGATTTGGGTCATCATTGGATAAAACTGTGTTCCAATTTTCTTTTTTTAGAAAACTGTTTAGGGTTTGATAGTTAATTTTATTTTTTCCCACTTGTTGTTCTTTAGTTGGATGGTGATACTTTAAGGTACTATGGCCGTAAAAAGTTGAGAAATGATCGGTTATATCAATTTTTAGGACAGCTGATCTAGGTATAAAATTTTTATTGGTTTCGAGAAATATATGATCAAGACAAGAACCGTATCTTGTAGGGCTATTTATATAAGATAGATATCCTTCGCTATATATAACATTAAGATATTCATTTGCAATTGGGCTTAGGATAGAATGTTCTATGTTAATATTTATATCCCCTACTATAAACGAGAAATCTGATTGGTTGCAGTTATTTTCTTTTATGTAATATTTTAATTCTGTGATAAAAGATTTAGAATCTAAGGAAGGGGAGCGATAAACAGCAATTATAGAATATTTTTTGTTGCTTAGCGTGAATGATAAATGTATGGCATTTGAATTTTCCTTAGACACTTACAAATCCGCTGGCTAGTCCTTGATGAAAAGCAACACGGTTTTAGATCTACCGCAACTAACTTAACAATATTTCAAAACTTCACATTACAATATTTTTCAAAAATAGTCCACGATTTTTCGAAAGCTTTCGACAAAGTATCCCATAAACTACTTATCCAAAAACTATTTGACCTAGGAATAAGAGATAACATGCTAAAATGGTTTACTAGCAAAGTTAGATATATAAATATATAGAATCTTTAAAATAAAATCTTTGTTATCGAAAGCTTACTGTGCGACTGGTGGCTTACCGCAAGGCAGTCACCTGGGCACGGTTTTGTTCCTCATTTTCATAAATGCTGTAACGAATTACTTCGACGATGTTGAGGTGTTGCTTTTGTGGATGACATCAAGCCATACTTACATACACTGCCAAAACTACAGTCAAATATTACTAAGTTTAATGATTGGTGGATACTAAATAATCTAGTTTTAAATGTTAAAAAGTGCGAATACTTGACTTTTCACAGGAATAAAATTGATGTTTTACTTGAAAATTCAATAAACCACTCAGCTTTAAAAATGAGAGTCTCAGAAATTATTTTGGATGAAAAATTAAGTTTTGCAAGTCATGTTCACCAAAATTGTGAACAAATATATGAAAACACTAGGCTTCATAGAAAAACGGAATTTTTTTTAAATCTACAGTTTATAAATTTAAAATTAAATATCCCACTACATCTTCCTTATTCTATTATGTACGGTTATCACTTTGATGGACTAAGTCCAAATATTTACAGTATTAGGGCGAGTTCCCGCCATCAAGTTGAAGTGTCCAGTACCAAATCAGTTGTGTAGTCAGCATTAATGGCAGAATAAATAAATTATCATTTCTTATTAAGGTGACACAATACCCTGATAACGGGGATTTGCCCCGACGCTCACATTTTAATTATTTCTGATGAGCTTATTACAAAAATCTTAAATGTTTCTAGAGGAATTCCTAGGGATGCAAGTTATTTACATTTAAGATTAATAAAAACAGGACCTTATCATCAAATATATTATGTAAAAAGGTATGTACATTTTACTAAATGTAAAATGTTGTAAGGTAAGCGGCAAGCACCAGATTTTATTTTTCTAGACGATGAATTAGTAACTTCTCGACGAATCCCTCTAGAAACTTTAGAGATTTTATTAATGTATTCATAAGAATTAATTAAAATATACCACTCGGAAATTTACAATTTTTATACCGCTAAAGGAAACACCGCCGTAAGTACTTTAATACTGCAACGGACGTAACTGTATTCGAGTGCAGGTGCTGAAGTACTTACACCGTTACAGCTCAGCAGGGGCATTTCTCTCAGCTTTGGCCTTGAAACTCATTTGAAACCGCCACGCCCACCTCAAAATTCTTATAGAAAACGAATAATATGGCTAAAAGCTCAGATCTCATTGGTTAGAGCAGAAGGATTGGTTTGATCTCTCGCTCTCTACCATAATGACTCGTGTAAAAGAAAGAGATGACGGAATTTTGCCGTTTGACAGTTTTCAAATCATTCAAACAAAATGAGAGTGGTTTATTTATACACGCGGGTTGTCATTTGCTGCCGAAATACTATCATTTCGCGTCGAAAATATTGCGTGTTAAAGTTGTTCGTGATAAAAATACAATATAAGCCAGTATAGTGTTAGCGAGTTACAAACATATATTCAACCTACCTGTGGTGATCTGCCGTGTCGATCACTCAGATAAGATGTAAATAATAGTCGTTTGGATACTCCATACTATTTGGTTTATTTAGTGTTATTACTAATGTACAGTATTCGAGATGTTGTTGCAAAGAGAGGACGAGTTACAACAGACACGCCTTTTTATACGTCTCGGTCATGCTGTCTCACTCAGATATGCCTGTCTCTTTCATACCGACAGACATACGTTCACCACATCCCTCCACACTTAAATCAGCAGACAGTAACACAACATGATTATCATAATAATAATTATAAAACATACATACACATATTTAATTATTATTTTACAACATTTTCTTTTTTATTTATAACCATGTTGATTCGGAGAGTTGACTGCTGCTTATTTTGATTTCTCTGTCCTTGGTCGAAGGCGCTCCTTCCAGTTCCCCGACGTTGACGCCACGGGTTCACTGGAGCTGGAAGGAAAAAGAGGGTCACCCGTTAGATTGTCATCCGAAACAAAGTCGGAGACATCGTACTCATCGAACGATAGCCTCCTCGTCTCAGACTCAGGGATTAAAATACTAGGGTTCTTTTCCCATGATACACACAGTTTGGATAATTGATCAAAATGTCTTTTCCAGTACATGATTTTATCATTCAATTTAACCTCAATTAAATATAGTTTATTTCCCAAACGTTTATGTACTTTCCCTGGTACCCACTTATCATTGTTTTGGTCTCTAAAATCCCTAACCATAACTTTCTGATTAATCTTAAAATTCGTAGATACTTTGTTATTCCTTTTATAATAGAATTTCTGATTTTCCTGACATTTTGACATTTTCATTTTGGTATCTTTATCAATCACATTTTCCTTTACCTTCCCCCCTCTAGGTATAAAATTATTCAAATTTGACCTTAACCTTCTACCAAACATTACAACTGCTGGCTCTAACCCTGTTGTACAGTGTGGTGCATTCCTATAATCTATGAGAAAACATTCTAACTTCTCATTATAACCTGACTGAAATTTTTTTTCTAACAATATTTTCTTTAAAAAATTTTTACACGTTTTGACTGCATTCTCTGCCAATCCATTTGATTGAGGATGATTTATAGGTGTTGTTAAATGTTTAATGCCATTTCTCTCGCAAAACTGTTTAAAGTCTGCTGACATGAATGCTGCTCCATTATCAGAAACTAAGGTTTGTACACTACCGAAATAACTGAATAATCTCTTTAAGATTTTAATGGTATTATCTGAGTTAGGTGAATTTACTTCCACGCAATCCAACCATTTTGAGGTTGAATCTATGATTACCAAAAAATATTTATTTCCGATAGGCCCTACGTAATCTATATGAACCCTACTCCAAATTTCTTCCGTTATCGGCCATGGAGTTAACTCACTCTTGGGTTGTGATGGTTGAATTTCCGCACAAATTCCGCACTCTCTAACTAAAAATTCAATTTGACTGTCAATCCCTGGCCACCAAAAATAGCCTCTAGCTAGCCCTTTCATCTTGGCAATCCCTAGATGAGATCTATGCAATAAGCTTAATATCTTATCCCTTAAACTTATTGGAATTACTAACCTATGGTTCCAGAAAATACAATCATCAATTATTGATAAATCGTTCCTTTTTATCCAATAAATCCATTTGCAATCATCCTTATTGACTTTATTTGGCCACCCTGTTCTAAGATAATTTTTTATCTCTAATAATAATTTATCCGTATTAGATTCTGCTTTAACTTCCTCAACATCTATTGGCATCTCGCTATTATTTTTGAATAAACACAAAATTCTTGAATCAAAGTTATTATTTTCCTCAACAGGATCTCCTACAGGTACGCGAGATAAGTAATCCGAACAATTTAATGTTGATTTTACGTATTGAACTTTATAATTGAAAGATGAGAGAATTACACCATAACGTTGTAATCTATTACAAGTTAAAACAGGAATTCCTTTTTTTTCACCAAAAATTCTACATAAAGGTTCATTATCTATTTCTAGAATGAATTCCCTTCCGTAAATGTACTCGAAAAACTTCTTAAAAGCAAACACAATTGCACAAGCCTCGAGGTCTAAAATTGAATATTTCTTTTCCGCTTCTGTCAGTTTACGAGAAACAAAAGAAATAGGTCTTTGTAAATTATTTTCATACACATGTAACAATGTTGCACCCAAACCTTTCGTTGAGGCGTCCGTAACTACCTTCAAAGTAACATTTGGATCGTAATGTGCTAACACTCGATTATCACATAAAATTAATTTTATTTTATTAAAAACTTTTACGCAATCTTGATTAAAATCAAAATTCGTATTTTTTTTCAATAATTTGTGCAAAGGATCTAATAACATAGACATATTTGGCACAAAAGATCGGTAAAAATTTACCATTCCTAAAAAACTGCGTAGCTCTGATAAATCTTTTGGTTGCGCGACTTTACTAATTGCGTTCGTTTTATCTTCCATAGGTTTAATCCCTTCCTTCGAGATTTCAAACCCTAAGAAACATACCGATGAAGCGTTAAAATTGCACTTTTGAATATTTACGCACAAACCGCAATCTTTTAACCTATTAAGAACTGCATTTAAATTAGCATTATGTTCCTCTATCGTTTCTCCTGTAACCATAATATCATCCAGGAAAACCGCTGTTTTCTTCAAACCTTGTAGACATGAAGCTATAGTTCTACAAAATATTGCCGGTGCACTGTTAATCCCAAACACTAGCCTAGTGAATTTAAATAATCCTAAATGTGTAGAAATCGTAGTATATTCCATACTTTCTTCGTCTAGTTCCAACTGTAAATAAGCTTGACGTAAATCAATTTTTGAAAATATTATTCCGCCCGAAATTTGTGATAATAAAACTTCTATCTTCGGCATGGGATATTTGTCAACAATCAATTGTGGGTTCACAGTACATTTATAATCCCCGCAAATTCTAATGCTTCCATCGCTTTTAACTACGGGCACGATAGGAGATGCAAACTTGCTATAACTAATCGGAACTAAAATTCCCTCTTCCTGTAAACGGTTCAATTCCGTTTCAACTTTCGCTTTCAAAGCGAAAGGAATACTTCTCGGATTGCAGAATTTCGGTTCTGCATTTTCTTTCAATTTTAAATGAACTTTAAATTTATTGAATCTACCTAGTTTACTTGAAAATACCTCCGGATATTTACGCACTAACGTATCGACACTATTATTGTTTACGTCGTGAATATTATGCGTGAGTATTTCACTTTTCAACTGTGAAGAAACCGTCTCGAAACCCGTAAAACCAATGTTAAATTCTTTTACGAAGTCTCTACCTAGCACAGTGGTTGAACCATCCTTTACAACACAAAATTCCATTATTTTAGTAATACCATTGAAATTAATTGACAAAATTAAACATCCAAGTAACTGTAACTTACAATTATTGTAACCCTTCAGGGTTAAATTCTTCGGCTTCAATTGTACATCTTTAAAATGTTCCCAATAATCTTTATCCGATAGGATCGATATTCCTGCACCCGTGTCAAATAATCCTTTTATGATGATACCGTTATTAACTTTTAACGATAAATAAATGGGATCGGTATTACTTGTTAACCTTGAATTTATTTCACTTGAATTCACAAACACAGATGAAACTTCCTCCCGTTTTTTTTCGCGACAATTTTTACTAAAATGTCCCTTGTTTTTGCAATTAAAACACGTCACGTTTTTTAATCTACAATTACTGGAATCATGATTATTTAAATTACAATATTTGCACTTCAACTGTTGTATACGTTCTACTGATTTCTTTCTGGGAATTGTAACATTTTTGTCTTTCGCCCGCGCCGGTGAAGTAGAATAATTCCTACCTGCACTACTATTAAAATTTTTCTTACTTCTAGAAATGAGCCCGACACTCTCGGATTTAATACACGTAATATTTTTATGAAATGAATCCATTCCCGATGCGCACTCTAATGTACTTTTTAAAGTCAGCTTCTCTGCATCTAAAAACATTTTTTCTTTAATACGACCTTCTAATAAACCAGTCACAAAAATATCTTTTAAGTTTTCTTCCAGTCTGCTTTCAAATTTGCAGAATCTTGTTAGACAACGTAACCTAGCTATATAATCATTTATAGATTCCCCAACTTTTTGTTTCGCCGCAAAAAAATTTCCACGTTCCTTAAACACATTCTTTGAAACACCAATGTGGTTTCCTAATAACAAAAATATATTTTCAACCGATAATTCTGTTATTTTTTTTGGAAAACATAAATCTATCAGTAGATTAATCGTGTCTGTGTGTAGGTGGGATATTAAAACCGCCCTCTTTTTATCCTCGGATTTAAATTTGTCATCATTGACGAGGATCAACTGCTCAAACTGTAGCACGAACGTCTCCAGCCCGTCCCTAAGGTGACAAAACCTGGGTAAACCCACTCCCTCCATTTCCACACAGATTACCAATAATCAGAAAAAACAACAACAAACAGCACTCAACTCACGAATCTGATGATTGATGCTGCCGCCGATCGCCGCCCTTCCGCGTCTGACCGTCTTCTGGCTCCGTCCGGATTCCTGGTCGTCCTTCTCGTCCGGTCACCACCGCCACGCCTTCCCGTGTCGGGTCCCCGTACAAGCTGCCTGGATCCGTTTTTCATCCGGTTTCTCGGCTGCTGATTCCTTGAGCTCAGCGCCTTGAATCTCCACACCAGTTCCTTGCCTTGATGCTCCTTCAATGTCCGATACTGTCCGTGAAGCTGCCCCCAAATTATTTTATTTTTTTATGCGACAATAATCCCTTCCGCGGTGCTCGGTGGGATTATAACCAAACTATGGTTCTTTCAGCTGCGCCTACTGTGGTTCTTCCTCCAGGAAGAATTTAATGGCTGATCAGCTTCCTTTTTCGGCTGCTCCAACTGTAGTTCTTTCAGCTGCGGCTACGGTTCTTCCTCCAGGAAGAATTTTGCGGCCGTTCAGCTTCCTTTTTCGGCTGCGCCAACTGTGGTTCTTTCAGCTGCGGCTACGGTTCTTCCTCCAGGAAGAATTTTGCGGCCGTTCAGCTTCCTTTTTCGGCTGCGCCAACTGTGGTGATCTGCCGTGTCGATCACTCAGATAAGATGTAAATAATAGTCGTTTGGATACTCCATACTATTTGGTTTATTTAGTGTTATTACTAATGTACAGTATTCGAGATGTTGTTGCAAAGAGAGGACGAGTTACAACAGACACGCCTTTTTATACGTCTCGGTCATGCTGTCTCACTCAGATATGCCTGTCTCTTTCATACCGACAGACATACGTTCACCACACTACCTACGTAAGTTCAAGTTTAAAGTGAATTGACAGTTTTTAGGTTATTCGTTCGGTTTTTTGACAATGCTTCATACTTGGCATATATGTCTTCCTCCACAACGTATAAATGTTATTTATTATATCGACCAACTTATTCATGTTATTGATTAGTGTTATCCTGTATTATCTTATTGTTTTGGTGAAATTAAAATTTTTAAACATATGTAATCATGAGTTCAAAATAGGCAGAAAAATGACGGAATTCTTCGTCGTACTGTCGGACAATCATGATTTGTAAATTTTCTTCAGTGTTTTTTGCAAATTTCTTGTCATTTTGGGTTTCTTCTTCTCCGATTAACAAGTTTCATCTTAAGGAAATAAACTGTAAAAGTTTATTTTCTTAGTCAGATGAACCTTGCCCGTGGAAAACATTTCGACATTTTTCTGCTTCAAGGAAATTTTTATTTTTAAAATAGTTTTTTGGGCTAGTGAATGAATGGAGTGGGCCGAGAGCAATTATATTGTCTATGGTTGCATCTTATTTTTAAATGGCCTTGAGTTTTTTCTACCTTGTCTACTGCTTTGCTCCGCCCGGTAAGTACTGCTTGTATTTCTGTGGTTAAGTACTGTATAATTCTGTTGTATGTAAAAAGCCCGAAGATATCGATCTAGAGAGTGGTATATTTATGCAGCTCAGTGTCGGCCAGAGCTTAAGCAGGAAACATAAATGAACCTACACCTTACACCGCCGGAAAGGCAGTGGCGGATCCAGGGGGGGGGTCACGGTGGTCATGACCCCCCCCCCTGGGCCCCAGCCCAGGGGGGGTCATGACTACCTAGGTCCTGGGCCCATCCAGGACCTAGGTGGACCACTAATTAAAATTGTTAAACATAATGTTCTTATATATTTTTTGTCACAATAAAATTTTTATTTAAGTACTTTCAATATTTAATTAATTTAATATAATACTTTGTTTGACGGCAAACGCATTATTCGGGAACGAACGCATCGAAAATTCGAATGTTACCGCGTCACCGCGCACCGCCACCGGCGCGCGCTTCGGCCGCCACCTTTCATATTATTATGACACATTTCGTTTAACCACGTGTGACGCAGGCGCGCGCTTTGTTTCGACTAACGTCTAGCGTCTAGCAAAACCTAACCTCAATCGGAACGACTAAACTTTATTAATAAAGTGTTTACTTTTATTTGTTTACTAAGTTAAAAAAATAAGTTCCAATATAAGTAATAGTGTTCTTTAAAATTGTTGCTGCAAATTCAATTCATTACAAGAAATGGTAAGTAATCTAATCAGTTTCTTCATTATGCCAGTGTATGTGTGTTTAAACTCAAATGTTATTTGTTGATGTTCTAAGGCTGGGGTTAGAATCGTAAGTTTTTTTCCTGTAAATCGCTCTTGAAGGCGAGTTTGGCCAAATTCCCAATGTAAACGACACCAAAAGTCACTTAACGTAATTTTAGTAAGTTACAGAACTTTTTCTTTCGGAAGTTTTTTGACAGGTCTGGACAGGTCTAACGCGCCCGCGCAAATTACCAGCCTTCCTATACTTCCTAAAGCAATTCTTAAGGCGAGACACAACCTCGTTCATCGAGGTTTTGCCCAAGGCTAACATTTTAATTTATTTCGGCGAAATTATAGTTGAATTTAAAAAAAATAAAATTATGCCGCACGAGGGATGCAAGTTATTTATATTTTAGATTAATAAAACAATACCTTACAATTAATATATTTTACGTTCAACGATTTTAAAACTTTATAACCCGTGTATAACTATAAAGTTAGCGGACTTAGCGGTAAGTACCAGATTTTATTTTTCTAGATGATGAATTAATAACTTCGGAAGTGCTGGCAAAATAGAATGAACGGTATTCATCCACCAGGTAACAAGGTATTAACAAGCGTATGGAAGCATCGGCGAACGGAGATCTCGCTGGGCGCTTCTTACGTATTGCAAGCACCGCGTCATGGCAACAATATTTATTTCAAATTACTTGCCTCGTGCAAATCAGGCCAAAATATGACGGTGCAAGGCGATCGGTTTTAAAATTTATAAAGCACAAGAATCGAAATATTTCCAGCGTTTATATTCCTATTAAATATGGAAGTACAGTACTTACATTTATTAATAACATTTGCTGCACACGATTGGTCCTAAAGGAGTTCAAATTTTTAATTAATTCGGCCTCACTATTGAGAAGAGCACGCTGGAAGGCATTATTCTACTCTTCGATAGACTGGATAGACACTTCATACCTACAGTGAATATTACAGTGGAACGATTCAAATTCTTTACCAGGAAGCAAAGAAATAACGGTCAACAAGCTGTTATTATTTGTCTATTTTGTCGTGACAAGCAAAGTGTTACAATAATAATGTCGAGTCAAATTCTGCAAATGCAGAATGCTACGGATATGGTTGGCGAGTGGAAACGTTTTAAGCAATCATTTCTTTTATATATGATGGCGAATAACTACAACGAGGAAAAGGAAATTCAAAAAGTTGCAAGATTCCTACACACAATACTATGTTGAAGACACACCTGACACCATGTTATATTGTGGTGAAATAAGAACACGATTAATAATTGTAATCTGTACTGTATTGGTTGACAATTGACATTACACGAGCCTACGCCGCCCGGGCTTGCGGAGCAAAAGACAATCTTAATGATATACCTAGTGTTACCATATCCAACAATACCTACTTTTTACTTGTATATATTATTATCAAAATTAAATTATAACTTCTTGTAACTGTAACTGACCGGACCTAAGTCCTCCATCACAACACAAGCAAGCATTTTCGGCTTTCTGTGGTGGTGGTAGGAGTTATTGTTGGGTTATTCGTAACCCGGGAATGTTTGTCTTTCTTTAAAAAAAAAAAAAAAAACTTGACCTCGACTACGTGACCCCCCCCTGGCGCCAAAGCTGGATCCGCCCTTGCGGAAAGGTCTGGTCTCTCCCGGCCCGACTGTACGGTGATTTCTTTTACGTATTTATTTATTTAATCAAACGATTACTTTTAAATCTATTAGTGAAATTTTCTATTTTTTATAATTTGACTTCTTCCACAATTAATTAAAGGTTTTTTGTATGTTTCACCAATACAAAAGAATATATTATTTTTTAGAAATGATTTGTACTTTAAATGTGGTCAAGTTCCAGAGAAAATTGGACATTGATAAAAAAATATGATAACAGTTTATTTTGTAGAAATTTTAAATTCTTAAGTTTCTTTATTTCAATAGTTAAATATTACTTTAAATATTATTTTCAATAAAAAGTTTCGCTGTTATGTGTGATTATTTGTAATTTTCACGCCTAAAAATGATTAAAAATTAGAACTTTTTTTCATATAAAAAGTAATTCATAAATAATTATTATAAATAATGTACCTACATATTTTTTTTACATACAAATTATATTATTTGGCTTTCAGTCATGCCAATTTTTGGGCACTGAAAAATTGGAAGTGATTGTGAAGAATTAACAGATGCCATAAATACCTATCCATAGCTGATATAATATTTTAACAAAAAAATGCCTTACTAAAGTAAGTAAATATTATAGGAAACTTATCCCAAAAATCTAATTTTATGTGTGTATTTCAGTAGTATCTTCTCCAATCCGTTAAGCATTTTCCTTGGTGCCATAATTTTGTTCGGGATAAAACTCCTTTTGTGTTCTGCTTTCCAATATTTACTTAAAAACCTTTCGAATATCTAAAATTTTATACCTTTCACTTTATTTCACTGAATTTAGAGTTTAAGAAGTAGATTAATTTTGGTTTCCGGTGACATGTTTTTATTTTTACCGAAATTATTTTTTTACACCAAATAGGTAAGCTAAGGAATTGCTGGTGAAAGTAAAGTAAGCGTTTCATTTGTAAAAATATTATATATTTTCTATTTTTATACTGTTCCGTATGTGGAACTTATTATTTTGATATCAAAATAACAATGTAAATTTGTACCTATTAACTTCCACCTACGTATAGTAAGTTCTTCCCTTCCCACAGTGAGTTTCCTACTTTCATTGGCTCCTATCAAAAGTGAATCCTGTCAATTTGTATTTTAAAATAAATATACATTTATTAACTAAAAAAGGATTTGTGGTGAATTGTGATGAGAAAAAATGACATTCAATATTAAATTGTATGTGGGCTCGCACGCTCGACCGACTCGTACAGTGTTCGCGGAGACATGATATCTATGGCGACAATCTGAAATGTAAAATAACTGTAAATGTTAAAACTATTTTTTGTGTAAAAGTTTTATTAGTAAACACATTATATTTTTCTATTTTTGTACTGTTTCGTATGTGAAACTTGTAATTTTGTTATCAAAATGCCAATGTAAAATTATACCTATTAACTCCCACCTATGTATTGTAAATTCCTCCCGCCCTACAGTGAGTATTGTAACTCATCGGGATTGCTTTAGCAAGAAATAATAAAAAAATCATTAATAATTAAAAACGTTCGATTTTTTTTAGCTTTCATTGGCTCCTATCAAAAGTGTCTACCAAATAAATATACATTTATTAACCAAAAAAGGATTTGTGATTTATAATTTTTTGGGATACCTTAAAAAAATTTTCACTGTACGTAGATACCATGAATTTCCAAACACCATGCAAATTATGCAATTCATTAACTAATGCTAACAATAATTCATGCAAATTATGCAATTCATTAACTAATGCCAACAATAATTCATGCAAATTATGCAATTCATTAACTAATGCTAACAATAATTCATGCAAATTATGCAATTCATTAAATAAGTGCTAACAATAATTCATGCAAATTATGCAATTCATTAACTAATGCTAACAATAATTCATGCAAATTATGCAATTCATTAACTAATGCTAACAATAATTATTATTATTATTATCGTACAGAAATTTGTATTTATAAAACTTGTCCGTGTGAAATCAAACCATGTCACACTGAGCAATATTTGGTCCGGCGCGGCGAGCAAATTAAACATGGTACGAAATGGTTAGGTATATGGCTACGCCCACTTAAAGCGCGTTCACGCCCATAACTGATATTTTTTGGCGTCTTATTTCGCCTTAAATACATTAGTATTCAAAACACTAAACCCTAATTTCAACTGTTGCGAACTCCTGCAACTCATAAACATACCCACAATAACAAAAACGACAAAATACACTATACAAACCTAGACGTAACTACATTGCCCATTCCCCTTAACAGCGGTTTCATACTACGGGAAACAAATAGTTAGGTGATATTGACATATTTAATGTTAACTGACGAATTTTGTGTAACACATAAAATATTTATTCCAACACTACTCTTCAACATCCTGTTGTATTTTCTGTTCACTTTATTTTATAATTAGTGTTTGTTGTATTTTTTTATCTATTGTAATTTTATTTATTTTCATGTTTCAAAATTATTTATCATCTTAAACGTGTACTACCCACATGTAAACCCCCTGTGCGTTAAATAAATAAAACGCCATTTCATTTCGTTTCGTCTATTTATTTACAGTCCATCTGAAACTGTAATTCGTAAGCATTTTCGTATGCAACAACATTTATTATCCCTTTCATTTATATTTTTACATTTTTTTGATTAGTGGGAATATAACGTGTCTTGTATTTTCATAACTTCACTGGTCTATGTTGCAAGATTGATTGCTGACATTGTGAAAATCTATTACAATTTGAATTGCTTTACTTGCTACGGCAATGGACACTTTGGTAACAATAAATATATTTTTTTAAGTATTGTTTTCCTATTTTGAAATTTATTTATATTAAAAGAATATTATTTTTAAAACTTATACTAGTGGACCCCGCAATGCTTCACTATTGCTAATGTCTTTCTCGGGCGTCTCCGACTTCTTCCAACATTTCTGTTCATAAAATAGTTTTTTTTTTTTTTTTTTTATTATTAACGACAATTTATTATAATTACAAAGTTAAGTATATTATTCGCAGTCCTCCTCACTAGGTATTCCTGTTCCGAGGCGGACTGTAGGTTTTTGTATAGGTGTAGATCGTGATTTCCTTGTTAATTTCTACAAAAAAAAAAAAGAATTGTCTTCACATTTGTTCAGTTCATAATTTTATTGATTTCCTCATCTTCATGTTTACTTAGCCATAATTTGATGTCGTTTTTAAATTTTTGTGTCTCCGTTGTGTTTTTGAGTTCAATTGGGAGGGCATTATATAGTTTTGTAGCATGAAAATGATGATTTTTATGGCCAAAAGACGTATTTAATTTTGGGATGTTCAATAGTTTTGAGGATTTCTTCCTTGTAATATAGTTGTGTTGGTCAGCAGGGTACTCATATTTTTCTGTAAATTTGATTAGAGCATTTTTTGAGTATAGCTTTTTATACTGAACACTATAAAATTTTTAAAAATGTCTTTTGATGGAGTTCTTATGGGTACTTTAAGGATTATTTTTATTATTGCTTTTTGAGTTTTAATAAGCTGCTTCATGTGGATGTTTGAGGCAGATCCCCATCCAATAATCCCATATTCTATGCGTGATTGACAGAGAGCATAGTATACCTTATATAAATCATTACGTCGCATTAATTCGTATACTGCGTGACTCCAAATTTTTCGAAAATACGTTTTTAATGCCATCTGGTGTTAAAATTAGACCCGCATCGACTAGTAAAACTCGAAAATTAAAAAAAAAATTAACCTTTTAGATAAACACAAATTAGGAAACTGCGTAAAATTATGGTGCCATTTTTACTCGCGAATACTTCGTAACTCCTTAATTCAGTATTGGCCGGTGAGCCGTGCACGCTTGTTGGGTTTTTGACTGAGGAAATTTATTTACGGTGTAATAGTTTTACCGTGAAATTAACTGAGATAAGTTGATTAATCAATTTTGAACATTTTATAACCTTAATTTTAATTGTGAAGTCACGAATAGTGTTTTGTATCTGTAGTCTAAACTGACGTCTTCTGCACCGTGTGACGCTCTGCCGTAGCTCTCTTGTTTTATGTGCCTCTGCGGTTTCGTAAATACCTAATAGGTCCTTGTTCTGTGATTATCTCTTATTCAAGGTCACCATCTCTTTGCAAGTGGATCTCCTCCTGATGCATATCCGGATCCGGTTCTTCACTGTCCTCTTCAAACAAACCCAAAATATTTACGGTGGAACGTGCGGCAATTCCATCTCGTCTCTTCTCAGACACAGTCCGTTCTCTGTCAGGCATCTTCCGCGGGTCAAGCACATGTCTTGGTATGCCATCTACTTCGATGTTGTTGACTGAAGTAAGTCCTGTCACCCTTCCATGCACGATGTGCATCTCCCATCTACTGGTTTAACCGCAAGAAGATCGCCCACTTAGAGCTCAGTCAATACTTCCTCTTCTATATTCACTTGCGCAGAAGGGTGTCTCCACGAGTGTGAAGTGTGAACTATACTAGACAGCGCAATACCTTGATCATCCTGACTTTTTGCAGCCAAGATTGTACCGAAACACTGCCTGCAGGGGATCGCTTCCACTTCTGGCTGCAGTTCTCTTTATTGTTTGATGATGTCGTTCAACTATACCGTTTCCAGCTGGTCGGTATGCCGCGCAAAATCTTTGACGAACATTCCATCTCTTACACTTATCTGTAACACTGTAGGAACAAAATGCAGTACCATTGTCCATGAGAACTACTTTGGGCGGGCCTCTTTCCCGAAACACTTCTTCCAAATGTCTGATAATCGAAGCTGCATTATCTGACTCGATTTCCCGCCACACGGCAAATCTACTTGGACCGCAATCGATAAATGTGAGTAAACATTTCCTACCGAAATGAGTAACATCAACTGCCAAGCGACTCCAGGTTGTCACAACATTAAGATTACCCGCTTCATGGGATGATGGTGGAGGGTCAATTGTCCTGCATTGTACGTAGGAACGCACGCATCTATCGACGTCCTTTCTTCTCGCCTCGGGATCGACCAGCCGGGCAAGATGAAGCGTTCACTTTACTCCAAAGTGATGCTGAGCATGAAGAGTTTCTACGCTTAAAGCACATGTTTGCTCACCAGTTCCACTTTCAAGTCTCTCCCACCTATCTTCACACTCTGAGGAGTCTCTTTCACAACGTTTCCTGTCATGGCTACTCTTTGCCCGGGTCTTGCAAACCCTAGTAAGTACATCAGTTTTATTTCTACAGGACAACAAGGGTGATCGAGAATGTCAGATCAAATTCTTCTACAATCTCCTTCATCAACTCCAAGCGTCACTTAACGATCATCTCTGACACGACTACTCCCGGTCAGTGTAGATCTCACCCAGCACAAAACCGTCACCGAATCTGTAATGATCTCCAGAGTTTGAAGATTTCACTTGAGAGTCAGATTTAATCCCTTAAGGAAGGAAAAGTACCCATTTACAAGACTTAAAACAGACATTAGAAAAGGATTACCACTCCTTTAACGATAACCTTCCGCATCATTGAAATCATTAAAATGCATATAAATAGACTGCCTCGACATACACATACATTGTTGTGTTTTATTTTGTAAATGTAAAATTCCTATCTCCCAAATTTTCCGCTAGGTTGTTCATAAAACTGTTCGCAGAAAAGTATGTATCTTTTGTAAAATGCGTATCTCCATTCTCGGTTTTTACGTAAACTTCCTAACTCCGATTTGAAATAGAAAGCCTTAACTTACAAAAGTTTAATGATTGAAAATAAATTTCCAAATATATTATATGTTCGAAACATAAATAAAAAGAATAAGCCGTCATTCATTTTTTTTCACTACGAGGTTTTTTGTGCCTCCTGTAAAATTTTACATTTGGGAGTTACGCATTCAACGAATTAATGCGACGATTTATTCTTAGTATATTGCGTATATTTCTAAAGTAGTATATAAGCTTTGTGAGTTTCTTTGTAATACTATTTATGTGGGAGTCCCATCGAAGATTTTCATCAATTTCAATGCCGAGATATTTTATACTTCTAGAGTGTGTTATGGTGGGGCAGTGGCATGATTGCGTTTCGTTTTTTCCTTGACAATCATGTAATTTGAGAGTATAATCCTCAGCTGGTTGTCCTCTAGCCGTTATAGAAAACGTTAAATATTTAGTTTTGTTAACATTAAGTGTGAGTGAGTTTTGCATAAGCCATTTTCGCAGAAGGATAAGCCCGTTTTCAGCTTCTTTGTAGGTGGTTATCCAATCACTTTCATTAAATAAAATGACAGTGTCGTCGGCAAAACTAATGATTTTTCCGTTGGTGTGTAAGTTGCAGATATCATTTATATATATCAGAAATAATAAAGGTCCTAGGACACTTCCTTGCTGTACACCGTAATTGATTGGGAGAGGTTTACTTTTACACTTATCAATTTTAACACACTGTGAACGTTCTGACATGTAACTTATCAGTAGATTTAGAGTTGTGTTTGACATCCCAATTGTTTTAAGTTTCTTGAAAAGGATGTTATGGTCTATCGTGTCAAAGGCCTTTTGCAGGTCTATAAAAATTGCCAAAGATTTATTTCCCTGGTCTAAGCTTTTCGTGATCGTATTTATGATATCGTCTATGGCGTCGGCAGTACTCAAGTTTTTTCTAAAACCGTACTGAGATTTCGATATTAGGTTATTATCTTCTAGGTACATCATAAGTTGTTTTTTTAGTACTTTTTCCAATATTTTAGAAAAGGTACTGAGAAGGCTTATTGGTCGATAGTTATTGATATCATTTTTACATCCTTGTTTATAAATAGGTATAACAGTAGCTTCTTTAAGGGATGTGGGAAATTCGCTTTTAGCTATAGATAGATTGATAAGGTGTGTCAGCGGGAAGGTAATTTCTTCACTGAGATTTTTTATTGCATTGGTTGAGATTACATCATCCCCTGATGACACATTTGGTTTTGGGGAAGTAATTAGGTTTTTGATTTCGTCAGCGGTTATTTGTTTGAAATTAAGTTCTCTTTCCAGATTTCGAGCTTCATTTGGTTTGTCTGCATCATTTTTAACACGTAATGTAATTTGTTTGGCTAATTTTGATCCAATATTTGTAAAAAAATCATTAACATGATCAAGAATTGTGTCAGGGTTTTCGGCATATAGAGTGGGAACCTTGTTTATGTTCAGTTCATCGATTTTTTATGTATTACTGGTGGATTTAGAATTCGTGAGTTCATTTATGATTTGCCACATTTTTCTGGGAAAAAACAGCAGCTAATATAATAAATATAGCTAGTCACCAAATCTCTCAAAACAGTCAGAGACAGAAACAGTTAAAGACATGGGTTGAATACATTGCAAACTTACAGAGGTACATGAAAAAATACAACGTTGTTTGACGAGCATTGAATTGACATTTTTTTACATTTTTTACATTTTCTTACATTTGACTAACTTAGACTTTGATATCATTGCACATTTGGGGTTAGTTATGAAGCGGAAGGGAAGGAAATGGGAAAGAGGAAGGTTGGGAAATACCTTGTTATTCAGATCTCGTCACTAAACATGGCTAAACCATTTCAAACATCGATTCAGAAAATGCCGCATGAAATTTGAATATTATAGCTATGGCAAAAAACAAGTAATTTTTTTACGAAAATAGAGTCAGATGGCCTACAATGAAAATTTTGCTTCGGCACACCAAGGAAAGTGCGCATAGGGAGAGTTTTTATGGATATAATATTGATTTTAAAACATTGAAGAAACTGTTGCCATGACAAAATCACCCATGCGCACCTGGCCTCTAGCCTATTGACCGTTATACTTCAAGAGGAAGCTACAAGCCAAAAATGTGTATATTCTTGGTATACCTTATATCGTAGGTAATAGGCATTAAAATCACTTGATAAACGGAGTCTAGAAACGTTCGATTTCAAGCACAAAACTGGTTTTTATTTATTTTGTAAATAATTTTAAAACAAAGCAAAAAAGTTAATCAAGTGAAACTGTCACAGATAATCTTAGCTATAATACTGTATTTTTTAAAAGTTGTTTCCTTTATGCGTTCATACATTTCTGTTGAAAAAACATATTTTTTAGTAGTTTGCATTTATATTTTTTATTGAGTAATTTATATATTTATTTGTATTCTATTCAAGCGAAGCGATAGGAAAACCTTCAATTTATCTAAAGCATATTTTTTTGTATTCGTAATGTACACCAATTCGTTATAAAGATTAATCAAAATAGTGATTTGGCATTAAGGTTCGCCGTAAAGATGCTGTCAGAAAGTCAGAGAATTACGTTCTCATATTTTATTATTAAAAATAAACATAATTTTGAAAAATATATTTTTTTAACCAAACATTAATAATTATAGTGATTTGTTTTTGGGGTATTATGCCGTGTTGCGCTACTTCCTTCTTTAGCCAACGTTTCGGACAGCATTGCAGTGTCCATCATCAGGGCAGATGTGTTTTTCTGCATTTAGCTCTGGTGTAGCTGTCAATTACCGGATACCAAGAACTACTGACCTTAGCTCCATCGTCTCTATTAATATTTACGGAATATTTGTGAATTTCAATGGCCTCCGTAATCAGCCGTGCTTAGGGTTGCCAGACGTCCTTTATTTTAAAGGACGTCCTCTATTTCAGACCCAAAAATTGATCTTGTCCTCTAATTTAAAATCTTCAATAGAGGACAATATTTTGTCGTTTAATTTGGAAAAAATAAATGAATCAGCGTGATTTCGCGCGATGTGCTGCGAGGCGGCGGGCGGCTGAGTCGAAATGCGGAACACGGTCGGGCAAATATTGCTCGGCGCCTATTTCCTCTGCTATGTGAGGTGACGTGTTATTTCGTCTGTACGCAAGTAAATCGAATTGAAGATGCCTTTTTTGGAATGGCAGTCCAGCAAATTCTTCGAAAAATGTCTACTTCTCAGGCTGAAAAATACACTACTATATTTTTGGAGTGGTCGATACCACTCCAAATGTACTGACATATGTAGAATCGCGATTCGATTTCTCAGAAAACAGTAATATCCATTGTTTGCAGCCGCTGACACTGACGAAAGAAACTAAGTTCCAGGATTTGTGCATCATGGTATCAAAAATACAGATACCTAATATTAAACTTGATGCATTGTATGAAGAGTTCTGTATATTAAAGCCTCTCCTGACGAAAATTATAGACGGTAAGAAAATGTTCTTGAAATTTGGAATCAGATTCTCAAATCTACGGATGAAAACAAGAATCTGCTAAAAATAATACAATACGTATTTTTCATCCCCGTTTCTAATGCCCAAGCCGAAAGGATTTTTCATTGTGTACTAATACGTGGACCAAAACCGAAATAAGTTAAATATTGATACATTAAAAGCCAAAAGTAATACCAAGTATTAACTTTATTTATTACTTTAAATGCAAAATGACTAATTAATGTCGTACTACTTACATGGCTTCGATAAACATTGTTTTTTTATTAATAAATGTAACTACTGATACCATTACAGCATTTTATTAAAAAAATATTGATGTCCTTTATTTTCATCATATGTCCTTTATTTAATCATATATCAAATCCTCTAATTCAGAAAACGGCAACCCTAGCCGTGCTCCATAAGTTTTGGGTCTCCCCAGGACTTCAGGAACAAATCCAAAGTAATGCCCGGTTCTAATCAAATTCTCGGCAATTGCCGATTTATCAAGTTAAGCGCACTTGAAGTGAAATGACACTAAACTGCGCTATATAAATGCCATGTTATTATTATTAGTGGCCGAGTTTACAAGCTCTGAATTGCTCAGATATCCTTTTAGAGATTGTCTGTTCTGTCTTACCTACATAAACCTTGTCACATCCGGAACAGCTGAATTTTCGAACTCCATCTGTTTCCAGAGGAAACTTAGTTTTTGCAGGCCTTAGTATAAGTCCTGTATTTTAGTTGTGGTTCCGAAGACAGTCTTGATGCTTTCTTTCCTTAGTATCCTGACGATTCTATCTGTCACTTTGTGAACATAAGGTAAGAAAGCGCAGCCTTTTAACTCTTGTTCAATCCTGTCTTCGTTTGGGGTAGATTTGGCTCTTATGATTTGCCTAATCTGTTTTGCGGGGTAACCGTTACGCTCTACTCGTGCTTTTTGAATGCGGTAGATAAAAAATTAGATTTATTTTTTGTGTCCTATAGCGCATTTGCAAGATTTTTGGCATTGCATATACACTGCATAAATGGTACAATTATAACGTCTTAGGCTTTATTACCTGTAATTGTTATAAATAAATGTACAAATTACATATATAAATAAATAAATAAATAAATAAATCTGTTAACTTTATAAGTTCTGATCCGATTTTTGGTTCTTCACATATTCTTGTTGCTCGGGTCACCAATGTGTGGATAAGTCCTCTCTTATGTGCTGGGTGGTGATGCGATTCAGCGTGTAGATACCGGTTTGTATGAGTTGGTTTTCTATACACGGTGTGCCCTAGGCTACCATCTTCTTTTCGCATCACCTCCACATCTAGAAAAGGAAGGATTTTATGTTGGTTTTCCAGCTCCATTGTGAACTTAATTTTGCTGTGGAGTGAATTAAGATGGTCCAGGAATTCATTCAGTTTCTCAGTTCCATGAGGCCAAATGGCGAAGACATCATCGACGTAGCGCCACCATACTTTAGGAATAGCCAAAGCTGTTTCGAGTGCCACTTCTTCAAACTTCTCCATAAAAAAATTGGCTAGTACTGGCGATAATGGACTTCCCATTGCAACTCCCCCAACTTGTTCAAAGAGTTCACCCTGAAATGCAAAGTATCCCGTTTTGCGGCAATGTTCAAAAAGCTTATACAGATGTCTTCTTCATATATCTCTCTGAGCATTGTCACGGAGTCTTCTAGTGGCACATTAGTGTATAGAGACATTTCACTTTTCACCACAACCTCAGATAACACATCTGCCCTGATGATGGACACTGCAATACTGTCCAAAACGTTGGCTAAAGAAGGAGGTAGCGCAACACGGCATAATATCCCAAAAACAAATCACTATAATACTTTTGGCCGTGAAAATCTCAAATCATACCAAACATAAAAAATTTGAAAAATGGTTAAAACTTTACGTTTTTTCGTCTGAAAACTGAACTAAAATTACTGATAAGAAAACGAAAAAAACACATATTTTATTAGACAAAAATATTATAAACATTACTTATACACTTTTGTAGTTTCATGTAAAAATAATTAGGGAAAAATTCAAAAAGTTTCACAATTTTTTCTAAAATTGTGTTCGAAATCTTTGGTTTGAGATATACATTTAAATTTTTTGTGTTTAATTTACATATTTTAATATAAAGCTTGTTTTTTTCTAACTAACACGGTAAGGGAACACAATGATGTTTATGAGACCATGTGAGCTGTTTCAACAGATAATAGCTTGTTATGGTCGCCCATAGTAACAAGTCTTACTGCGCAGTTGTTGAATATATCATCACGTGGTCCTGGATACGGATCACGCATCGACAGCATGTCTGCAATCGGGTGATCACCAATACATACACGTACATCGGCGATATCGTTGCCTAGTACGGATCACGCGGGCTAACAACCAATCAGATGGCTAATTGAAGAAGCATGCCCAAATAGGGTATCCCTTCCACAACGCGCCTGGAAAGCTCGCGAGTCAAGACTTGCCGCTAGCCACCCCACGCGCCAGTTCCCGGCGAGACGCGTAGTGATCAACACGATGGATTAGTTCCGAGAGCGTTTGCCGCTCAATTACGCTCGTAAATATGGACCGGCCTGAATTGTTTTATACTGTGCCGCATCTCTAGTTCAAGATCACCACGTCAGGACAATTACCAAGAACCACAGCTCCATTTATTTATTTATTTTATTTGGTACATTATTTTGTTACAATTTATGTTTTCCAGTAATGTAGGCCTCACTGAGTGGCTTGCCCGTGCTGAGGCCTTCATTTTATAATATGAAAATCTAATCTACATATTACATTTAAAGAAAAGATAGTAAATTTGAAAAGAAAATAATAAATTTAAAATTAAAAATAAATAATAATACATTTAAAATTAAAAAATAATACAATGAAAATAATCTTGTGTGTTTGTGAGTGATGTGTGTTTATGTTGGTTTTGTGTGTTACGTGTAGGTTTTATTTTTATTTTATGCTATGATATTTTGGTAATATTGTCTTTTTTGTTGTTTAATCCATTTTGTAATTTTGTGTGTGAATTTATTTTTATTTTCCTCAATTTTAATTTCAATTTTTAGACTGTTGAAAGCTTTTATAGCATGGTATTGGTAGTGTCTTTGTCCAAAGGTTGAATTTACTGTTGGAGTTTTAATGTTTTCTTTGTACGCTTGTCTAAATGGTCTGTTAGTGTTATTTTGTGTATGTTGAAATTTATTTTTTTGTTAAAAATGTAGTTTAGTAGTGTTTTAACGTATAATTGGCGTACATCTAGTACGTCACAGCTGTTGAATATTTGGTCTGTATCGGTCAGTCTATGTTTTTTTAGTATTACCTTTAAGATCGTTTTCTGTGCGGTTTCTATGTTATTGATAGCCGAGTTTGTTGCTCCTCCCCAAGCAATAATTTCATATTCTATTATTGATTGGCAGAGTGCAAAATATATTGTTTTCAATTGTTTTATTTTATATATGTTTCTTATGTTAAGGAAAATGTGTATTGTTTTGAGAAGTTTATTTGTGATTTGTTTGATGTGAGGTATCCATCTAAGGTTATGGTCAATTACGATTCCTAGATACTTTATTTGTTCTGTTTTTTCTAGAGGAGGGCAATCGCAGATGTTGTTGTTTAAACATTCGTGTATTTTTATGGTGTTTGTATTGTTTTTTGGCTGTCCCGTGCTATTTATACTGTATGTTGTGAATTTTGTCTTTGATATGTTAAGTGTAAGTATGTTTGAGTCTAGCCATGTTTTCACTTGCGAGATTCCCAAATTCGCTATGTTATATACATTATTCCAATCCTAAGATTTGAAAAGTAAAACTGTGTCATCAGCATAGCTAACTATTTCACCGTCTATTTTCATGCTGCAAAGTTCATTTATGTAAATAGTAAAAAGAACGGGCCCTAGTATGCTTCCTTGTGGAACTCCATATGTAATCGGCAGTGGTTTACTAGTATGGTTGTTAATTTTGACTTGTTGAGTTCTGTTACTCATATAACTTTTAAATAGTTGAAGTTCCTTGCCTTCGATACCCATGTTTTCTAATTTTTTAAAAAGTGAATTGTGGCAGATTGAGTCAAAGGCTTTAGCTAAATCTAGATATATCGCTATGCATTTGTACCCTTGATCTAAGTTGCTATGTATATAATCTACTGTACATGCCAAAGCTTCTTTTGTGCCTATTTTGTCTCTAAATCCATATCCCAGATTAATTTGTTTTCTTCAAGGTATTTTATAATTTGGTTTTTTAATACTCTTTCGAAAATCTTTGATAGCGAGTTTAACAGAGTGATTGGTCTATAATTAGTTATTTCCATTTTGTCTCCGGATTTATAAATGAGGATAACTAGTCCTTTTTTAAGAGTACTAGGAAAGCAGGAGTGTGTTATATTATATTATATTTTATCATTACATTATATATATATTTTTTTTTTTTTTTTTAATATTTTTATTCTAGATAAAAGAAAATTACATTTTCACTTATTTAACTAGAAATAACATATATATACTACACATAAATATATTACACACCGATATTATTCACTTTCATTGTTTTGCTGATTGAGCATAAAACTGAACAATTTTTTTTTAAATGTACCTATACTTTTTTCATTTTTAATTTCGTCTGGGAGGCAATTATATATGTTGCTTCCCTCGTAACCAATGGATTGCTTGCCATAATGAGTATGTATGGTGTTTAAATGTATTTTATCGTGTTGCCGTGTAAAGTGTGTGTGTACTTGGGACGTTTTAATGAGTTCTGTATTTGTATGTATGAGTTTATTATTTATTTTGTAAATAAGGAGACATGTATTATATTCATATAATTTTCTTAATTTTAATAGTTTTGTTTCTATATATAATTTTTTTGTTGATGTTCTAGGTTTGAAGTGGAATAGCTTTTTGATTACTTTGTTTTGTGTTACCTGTAGTTCGTTTATATATGTTTCACATGTATTTCCCCAGATTTCAACCAAGTAGTTTAAATGTGAGTGTACGAGGCTATAATATAGACCTCTTTTAATTTTATTTGGTAACAGATATGATATCCGGCTGAATACGCTAATTAAGGGGGTGATTTTATTTTTAATATCTTGAATATGCTGCTTAAAAGTTAGGTGTTTATCAATGCACAGCCCAAGATATTTCTCCTGTATCAGGATTTGCAGGTTGTTATTTTCAATTTTTAAGGGTACATGAGGAGGAATTATTTTACGAGTTGAGCTTAAAATCATGTATCCTGTTTTTTTAACATTCATTGTTAATATATTTGATTGGAGCCAACTGTTAATTTTGTCTAAGTCACTCTGTGCATTTTCTAGTAAGATCTTTAAATCTTTACCCCAGTAGAAAATTGCAGTATCATCTGCATACAAAAAAATATCACCGTTTAAATCTAATTGGGAGATATCATTTATATAAATTTGGAACAGAAGTGGTCCTAGTATGGATCCTTGCGGAACTCCGTAGTTTATTGGTAGGTGGTTGCTATTTTGATTATTGATGCTAACGAATTGCTTTCTGTTGCTAAGATATGATTTGAATAGATTAAGAGCAGGACCAACTACACCAATTTTCTCGAGTTTCTTGAGAAGTATGTCATGGCTTACTGTATCGAAGGCTTTTTGAAGGTCAATTAGTATAGATAAAATATAATTCCCACCATCAATGTTGCTTCTAAGTTTACTGATTAAGTCATTTATTGCCGCAAGTGTGTTTGATTTTTTCCTAAAGCCATATTGTTTTTTATATAAGAACGATTTTTTTGATAGAAAGTTGTTTAATCTATCGTAGATTACACGTTCAAAGATTTTAGATAAGATTGGTAAGATAGAAATGGGTCTGTAATTTGAGGTATCCGTTTTGGACCCACCTTTGTGAATTGGTATTACCTTAGCAATTTTGCAACTATCTGGAAAAGTTCCCTCTTTAAGACACTGATTAATTAACTTTGATAAAATAGGAACCAATTCTGTGGAGAGACTTAGAACTGTCTTACATTTGAGTGTATCGTAACCAGCGCTTGCATTTAGTTTTAAGGATTTTATTATTTTACTTATTTCTAATTCCGTGGTAGGTTGAAGATATAATGATTCCTTGCTATCATGCACTAATGTTATTTCATTGGCTAGATTGTGTGTGATTTTGTTGTGTATATTATTAGCTAAGGAGGAGCCAATGTTACAGAAGAAATTGTTAAAGTGGTCGCATATCTCTACGTTGTTTGTGATTATTTCGTTGTTAATGATTAATTTATTACAAAAAGTATTCAAAGTATTCGATTGGTTCTGTATGATGTTGTTTATTAACTTCCAGGTTTTTTACTGTTATTTTCGCATTTTTTAAAAAGATCACCGTAGTGTTTTTGTTTTAAGTTTCGTTTTTTCTTAGTAATATTATTTCTTACTACTAGGAATTCTGTTTTCAATAACGTGTTGTTTGGTTGTTTTTTTAGTTTCAGGTGTAATCTGTTTCTTTTGTTATATAGTTGTGTCATGTCTCCATCGTCCTCACCAGTCTGCAGCGGCGAACCATTTCCCGCCCAGACCTGAGTTTCTGCCTGATGTCCGCCAACCACAGCTCCATTATGTTATATAGTTGTGTCCTGTCTCCATCAGCCTCTTCCACGCCGTCACCGTCCTCGCCGCCAGCCTCTTACCCTTGTTTGATGCCGGCTGCCACACCTACTGTCCACGCCAGGCTGAGACAGTGAACTCGTAGACCCCTGTCTCAGTCCTGGGCGTCTGCCGCCCTAGCCTGATCGTGAGGACCCCCTTGGCAATCCGACCAGTGCCCCCGCCCATCGCTCTGCCGCCGCTCCGTCGCCACGCCGTCAGCCGTTCCACGTAGGCGTCGTTCACCGCATTCGCCCACGCTGCCGCCGCCCTATAGGCTTCGTATCCTCGCCCGATCGTCCGCAACAGCATAGGCCCAGTCTATGGCATCCGCCCATCGTTCACCGCATCCGCCGTAATTTACATGTAAGCTAATAATGTACCCTTGTCAATCAGAGCCTATAGAGTCAGTAGTTTGCTCTAGTATAACAGTCAGGCCTTAAAAAGCTATGTACTTTATGTAGAACTGTCTGATTATCCTTTTTATGTAACAATAAACATGTTATATCTCAGCAACCTATTTCATTTGGGAGACTGTCTAATATCTACCCCTGAAGATTATAGTTTCTATGCCCTACCGGCCGACCAGCATGGCGAAGGGTTATATGTATAACTCACTTTACTCACTTATGACTCACCTATATACTATTTTATAGCTATAACAGTTATAAGATATGTAACACTGGACGCCCAAACGTGGTTATTCAGTTAGCCCAATTAGATATGTTGTTTGGTATTATATGTTACTGTAATATTTGTCATGTATGTTTAACGTGCTTTATCCACAGCTGTGTGTGTGATTCAATTCTGTGATTCGTGTTGTTCCGTCGCGAGCGTATAGTTGACGGACGAAGTACTCTCATATAAGGCACGAGATACGCGCATTTTTATGAACTGAATACGCGCATCTGTCCGCTGTGTTTGTTCCGTCGCCGGTAATAATAATCGTAATAAACATTAAATGTTGGCTGTTTTTCGAGGGGTAAATGTGTTCTTTCAACTTTGTAGTGCAATCATTCTTTCTTTTTCTAGAAATAATTTTTGACAGGTTAAGCTCCGCTTATTTGTGTCGCTGTAATAAGTTGAAATAATTTAAATACTCAGAGAAACGTCCAAAGTATCAATTTTCGGTCGGATTAAATTCAGTTATCGTTTTAATTCACATTCATAAACAATTAACGTGCTGATTGTTCTTTTTAAATATGCATTTAAACTTCCCCGGTCGTTATTTCAATAAAATCATGGAGTCAAAATTCGTACGGAAAATACACATACAATCACGTTGGTGTGTCTCAGCCGTTTTAAGTAGAAATATCGTGCAACCTGATATGTTTAACATTTACACAGAAAATAGATTGTTTGGTTAGAATACCCACTTTGTTTCAACATTTTCGCAGTAAATAGTTGCCAATAAGAGTGAGTCACTGGCCGCAGCAAAACAACTTTTAGACACAGGAAGTAATAATAATGTCAAAACAAAAACTCTCCGCTCGGTAACCTGATATGTTTTATATTTACGCGGAGAATTTGCCGACAAGGGATTATTATTCTAGCGAGGCGGTAAACAATATTTACGCTCAAAAGTAATAATAATAATGAATTGGTCAAAGGTCGCCGCGTAAATGCGCAGTTAAAAGCGATATAACATTGAATAATATTTCGTGCATTTTTAGTAAAATTATTTGAATAAACAGGGGCTATAGTGACATTCGTTTTTTTTATAACTCAAAGACGTCATGAATCTTTGAGTGTATCTATTTTGGCTGGCATAATAACCACTCTGTTTTGTTTCATCGTGTTTTCTGGGAGATTTATGACTAGCTAGCAGACTTCTTGTAGAAAAACATAACTTTTTTTTCTCTTCCATAACTAAAACTCGTTTTAAAAAAGCAAATAACAATAAATCAAAAAATCAAATTCATTTATAACGATAGTGAGTATTGTGAAATAAAAGTTAATAAATTGTAGTTATGAAGTAACTACGTAAGTTATATAAAATTATATATAAAAATATACATTTATGTATATATTTCGTTTACGAAACACGACACGTTACATTGATTGAGGGTTTAGTTCAAGAACCTTAAGTTTAGTGGAATTTTTTTTATTTATTAAAGAGAAAACCGCCTTAAGTATTCAATATCCTGCCCGGGACCGAAATGTAAACTTAATTTTCATTTCGTGGAATTATTTGTACTAAGAAAATATACTAATTTTTAGTACAATTAAGGTTATATGCGAGAATAAAACCTTCTTTTCGTTGACAGGAAACGGCGTAAGAAATTTCCTGTACTATTAAGTTACGATCTAGTTCTTCATCACTTATAGTTATCAGTGGTAGATTAAGAACCTATTTTGTAATTATAACTCAAATATCTTGTGTTATAAAAATTGTATAGTTTAAATGAGAAAAAACCCTGTTATGAGGATTTTGTTCGGACATTCTCTTGTATAGAAATTATGTCGAAGGTTTTTTTGTATTTAATTGGTTACCAACCAATTATTTGTTTTTCTGGAATTTTTTTCTCTTTCTTCTTGCGTAGTGAATACGTGACGTTTTTTTTTTAAAGGAAGTCAAACTCTAAGAATCGGATTATGTAGATCTCGGTTATTAAATTGAAAAGACTCGAATAAGTCTTGTGTAACAAGAATTGAATTATCACACACAGTAGTTGTTGAGTGGTATCTAGTATGTTTGTGAATTATAATTGTGTAAATTGTTCCTCAACTAATTATTAATAAGTTGTGGGTTGTGTATTGTATTTTTTGTAAACACGTAATTGATTGCTTCGGTATCAATATGGTAAAAAACCAGCGTGTATAACCCTTCTTATATTGAGACGGAATAAAACTGTGTTATTTGTATTATATGCTACACCATGTCAAGTATGGGTTGTGTATTGTATTTATTTTGTAAACACATATTTGATTGCTTCGGTATCAATAAAAAAAAAACAGCGTGTAAAGTCCTTCATAAGTTGAGACGAAATAAAATGTGTCATTTGTAATATGTGCTACGCCATGTCAAGTGTGGTGTGTATATTTCTCATAGTAAGATGAATTATAGTATATACCCGGTAAGAAGAAATAGTTTTTGTAAAGATAACATAATTATGTCATAGATTCTGTAGAAATCTATTGGCTTGGTCATTAAGGACAAATGGAGGTTGCATATTTATGTCATTTTGGGACATTATTGAATCTTAACCAAAGAATTGGGTTGATAATTGCACTTAAGGTCATTGTGGGTTTTGTCTGGTTATTTGGTGAGAACACTTTATGAGTGGTCTGATTGTTTGTCGAACGTTATTGTTACGACGTGTGGGTGTTTCTTGTTAACACCTAGTACAGCGCTGTACGATTTACCGGAAGTAAATCGATAAATGTTATAGGATGATATTAACCTTAGAATTAATTACACGAGAGGTTTTGGTAGCGTTGCCTTGAGAATTATATGCGAAACGAGAGGATGGTCTATATGCCTAAGAATTATATGCAAACCAGACAAACCATGACAAAAATGAGAATATATTGTTAAAATCTTGAGTAGAGTTGATTTTTTGAAAATTATCAATGGATAATAAGAGTTAACATAACATGTGTATTGATACTTGTTTTGTATAGTGTCAAGAATTCATTGTAAGAGACGCAAATATGGGTTGATTTCGGTCAATCGCATGATATAATCAGCGTACATATTCCCTAATAGGAATAATGTGTATAAAAAAACCATGTCTAGTTTAAGAATTTCATTGTAAGAAACGCAAATATGGGTTGATTTCGGTCAATCGCATGACATAATCAGCGTATAATATTCTCTAACCGGAATATCATCATGTATAACATTGTACAATTATGAACATGGCTTAATTTGTTCTTCTTTTGTGGGTTGATGGAAAGTGTAGGTCTTGTGGTAAATTGTATACATCCATTCGGATATACCACATTGTATGCAACATTTTTTGTTTTTGTGTTGTCTTAAAAAGCCATGTGTATTCTTTTTTGTTTGGAAAAAGGTCATGTGTATTCTTTTTTGTTTGGAAAAAGGTCATGTGTATTCTTTTTTGTTTAGAAAAAGGTCATGTGTATTTCTTTTTGTTTGGAAAAAAGTCATGTGTATTCTTTTTTGTTTGAAAAAAGTCGTGTATGTAAATCATAGCGTGTTTTGTATCGCGCCTTGGAGATCATTTCTGCAATTATTTTTGAAAGAGGTTTGGCAACCCTTGTTCAGTGTACTTGTTAAGATTGTTCAACTTGGCCCTCAGGTAGTTAATTTTTGTGTTGGCTCTTAAGTTAGGGAGTGTTTAAATCTTTGTGAAAAGAGGTAGCTCTGTACCTCTCTTACGGCAAACAGGAAGACGTTGCCCTGCTTCAGCTACGTTGCCTGGGATCTTCTTTCGTCGACAAGGAGGGTAGTGTTATGGTCGCCCATAGTAACAAGTCTTACTGCGCAGTTGTTGAATATATCATCACGTGGTCCTGGATACGGATCACGCATCGACAGCATGTCTGCAATCGGGTGATCACCAATACATACACGTACATCGGCGATATCGTTGCCTGGTACGGATCACGCGGGCTAACAACCAATCAGATGGCTAATTGAAGAAGCATGCCCAAATAGGGTATCCCTTCCACAACGCGCCTGGAGAGCTCGCGAGTCAAGACTTGCCGCTAGCCACCCCACGCGCCAGTTCCCGGCGAGACGCGTAGTGATCAACACGATGGATTAGTTCCGAGAGCGTTTGCCGCTCAATTACGCTCGTAAATATGGACCGGCCTGAATTGTTTTATACTGTGCCGCATCTCTAGTTCAAGATCACCACGTCAGGACAATTACCAAGAACCATAGCTCCATTACATTATATAGTTGTGTCATGTCTCCATCGTCCTCACCAGTCTGCAGCGGCGAACCATTTCCCGCCCAGACCTGAGTTTCTGCCTGATGTCCGCCAACCACAGCTCCATTATGTTATATAGTTGTGTCCTGTCTCCATCAGCCTCTTCCACGCCGTCACCGTCCTCGCCGCCAGCCTCTTACCCTTGTTTGATGCCGGCTGCCACACCTACTGTCCACGCCAGGCTGAGACAGTGAACTCGTAGACCCCTGTCTCAGTCCTGGGCGTCTGCCGCCCTGGCCTGATCGTGAGGACCCCCTTGGCAATCCGACCAGTGCCCCCGCCCATCACTCTGCCGCCGCTCCGTCGCCACGCCGTCAGCCGTTCCACGTAGGCGTCGTTCACCGCATTCGCCCACGCTGCCGCCGCCCTATAGGCTTCGTATCCCCGCCCGATCGTCCGCAACAGCATAGGCCCAGCCTATGGCATCCGCCCATCGTTCACCGCATCCGCCGTAATTTACATGTAAGCTAATAATGTACCCTTGTCAATCAGAGCCTATAGAGTCAGTAGTTTGCTCTAGTATAACAGTCAGGCCTTAAAAAGCTATGTACTTTATGTAGAACCGTCTGATTATCCTTTTTATGTAACAATAAACATGTTATACCTCAGCAACCTATTTCATTTGGGAGACTGTCTAATATCTACCCCTGAAGATTATAGTTTCTATGCCCTACCGGCCGACCAGCATGGCGAAGGGTTATATGTATAACTCACTTTACTCACTTATGACTCACCTATATACTATTTTATAGCTATAACAGTTATAAGATATGTAACAAGCTGTTTGTTCAAAAAACTTAAATCAGACTGAAGAGAAACAATCAAGCTCGAGAAAACTTTTATAGACATCAACTCAAGCAAATGTTCTCATTAAGTAGGAAAACATTCTTAATGTCTCACAGCCTCTACATCATTACTTTAATTTTACCTACGTAGAGAGTTCAATACACTGAAGATATAACTGATACGTGTGATTATAATGGTGGGCCCTGAAGTTAGGTCAATATGCGCTAAAATTAAATTTATCAATCTTTCAAATATTTCTGGAACACAAAATTAACATCATTACCTGCAGTGGCGTAGCTAGGTAACCAAGGGCCCTGGGGCAAATTAAAAAATGGGGCCCCACTGCTATGTAAACTGATTAGGTTTTATCAAATAAAAATATGAAATATACAAACACTTTAAAAATGCTAAGCAGTAGCTTAATATTAAGTATAAGTATAATTAAGTATAATTAAGTATAATTACTTATTAAGTATAAGCTCCTTTTTGTGCACTGCGGACTGCAGGGCAGGTAATAATAATATTAAACAGTAACAACATAAATTACAATTAATACTTGGTGTAGGTTTGGATAATAAAAAGAAATAGAGAAGATTCAAGGGTTTATTATATAAAGGTCGGGCCTACTAACTGACTAAATAACAATCATATTTACAATTTTTTCCTAGCTTTAGTTTTCGCAAAAGTATCAATGACTTCGTTTTAATCCAGGCTTGATGCGGTTTTGTTTTCAATTGCTATTAGCGATAAATGTCGGAGTCGAGTTTGGCCCATCTTATTTCTTAAATAATTTTTTATTATTTTTAATTTGCTAAATGACCTTTCAGCTACTGAAGAAGTGACAGGAATTGTAAAGAATAATAACATTGCTGTAAATACTTCCGTTAGGTCGCATTCTAGCACTCCATATTTGCTCATTATTTCCTTCCATAATTGGTGAACAGTCCATGCTTGAGTTAGTTGAGGTAAAACTAGATGGTAAATATTAATAAATTGAAGTGAAAAATTAGGGCCTATTATATCTGAATATTTTCTTTGGAATTCGTCACACTTTTGTAATAAAGTTGCTTCATCAACATGTAATAAAAATGTTGGTGTTAGAAAATCGAATATATTATGACAGACTGCACTCTTACCAATAAAATGTGTATCTAATTGAGATATTACTGTGTCTAGTACATTATTGAAAATCTCAATTTTAAATATTTTTTCTCGGTTTGGAAATCGGTGATCAGCAGCTAATTCATCAAAATGTTTTTTTAACTTTTCTTTGCCTTTTTTCTTGAAAATAGGTATCAATACCATATTTTCTTGCAGTTTCACTGGCTTTGCACTTGAATAATTCGAAATCATTTCTATAAATTTGCAACTTTGCTTTGGTCTCTGCTAAAACTTTACTCGCCTCGCCCAAATTGATGTCGCATTTTTGTAAAAGTTTTGGATGCATAATTGATGTCGTTCAATACACTGTGCATGAATTCGCAAAGCAACACGAACTCGAAATTTAGCATTTTTGTTTTAATACTCTCTGCTCCACTACGCTCATCTTTATTAGGACTCTTTAGAACTATTTATGATAATGCTTTGATAATATCAAAATAACTAAGTTTTATTGCAGATATCGTATTGACCCTACTGGACCATCTAGTCGGATTTAGTTTTTTAGAGTGGTTTCCGATTTGCCAGTGAATTTTGACAGTAGATCCCAACGTTTGATGCTGTTTCCGAAAAAGTTATACAAATCTTGCAACGTTGCGAAAAAAATCTGTATTTCCACACAACTGCTAACGGCATCATTTATCACCAAATTTAAATAATGAGTGGCACAATGTACGTACTCTGCGTTAGGCTGGATATCCTTAATATGTTTTTGTACACCATTATACACACCACTCATCACACTGAAAACATCATAGCCTTGCCCCGCACATTTTTTTAAATCAATATTTTTGTCGATAAATAATGTTGTCACTTGGTTGACTAAATCTACTGCGCCATGTTTGATGGTTGTATAAAAGCCTAGAAACACTTCTTTTACTTCTATATCAATTGGCTGTCCATTTTCCGATTTGGTTATTACTGGATACCTCACAACAATGCCTAGCTGATCTACCTTCGATATGTCCTGTGTCGTATCCATTATGATGGCAAAAAACGGTGACGCTCTAATTTGTTCTAGTAGATGGGTTACGAGTTTGGTCCCCAAGATCTCAATCATTTCATTTTTGCACTCAGATATCTTGTAGATCCTAAAAACATAAAAAAACACAATTTTAAAAAAGTCAAGTCAAGTTAAACAGTTTTTTTTTTTTTTTTTTTTTTTTCTTAGGTTTGTCAACAGTGATTCATATCAAAGCTCTCGAAATACAATTACATTAATTAAACTTGGTTGATACTATCACTAATTACAGACAAACACAACATTGATGAACACAACACTGTAAGTAAAGAATGTATGTATGTATGTATAAATGTATGCACCTACATGCATACATGTATACACACATACATACACTTACATATACATTTCATAACAGCAACAGTAATTATTTTTTAGATCAACACGATAGGTAGATTTAAGTCTTGTTTACGTTTGATTTGAAGGTGGCCAATGATGACATTGACAAATCAATGGAATGACTTTTATATGTCTCGTTAAAATAACGGCACATTCTCGGTAAAGGTGAGTCATACCCCAGCTTAGTTTTATATTTTTTAATATATAAAGGAATATAATGTATAAGTCGGGAACCAATTCTAGGAACGTTGAACATTATTTGATAGAGTAAAAAAGGGCAGTTTATTAGAGCATTAACAATTTTGAAAAGAAAATTTTAATCAATATTTAGTCTTCTCTGTTCAAGGGTGCGTACATTGTAAAAATTTAGTCTATCGGTGTAGTGAGGAAGTGATAGAGCTCGCTTATCACAATACGCTAGGTGGTACATAAAATGTTTTTGAACCCGCTCTATTCGCTGAATATGAACTTTGTAGGTTGGACTCCATTTAGAACTTGCGTACTCCAACACGTTGCGGGTGAAGGAATTGTACAGCGTTATTTTTGATTTGGGATTCTGAAAATTTTTACTATTTCGTTTGATAAATCCTAGCATTTTCAGGGATCTAGAAATAATGCTGTCGATATGAGGTGTGAAAGTTAGTTTTTTATCAAATATTACGCCTAGGTCCCGAATGGTTGCGACTTCCTGGAGTTTAGTACCGTCGATAAAATATTGAGTTGAGATAGAGTTGCGTTTACGTGTAAAAGTTATGTGGAAACATTTTAAAGAATTTAGAAACATTCTATTGTCAATGCACCACTTAAAAACTCGGTTGATATCATTTTGAAGAAGTATTGAATCAAGTAATGTGTGAATAATTTTAAAAATCTTACAATCATCGGCGAACAATAAAATTTCAGAATCCAAAATAACATCGCACAAGTCATTTATAAAAACAAGGAACAAGATCGGGCCCAAATGGGACCCTTGAGGTACTCCAGACGGCACATCTAATCCTCTTGATTCATAGCCATCAAATACTACTCTTTGTTCACGGTCAGTTAAATAGGAGTAAAACCAGTTTAGCAAGGTACCATGAACACCCATGCGTTTTAGTTTATGTATTAATAATCTGTGATTTACCTTATCAAAGGCCTTGCTAAAGTCAGTGTAGATGCTGTCTATCTGTTGACCTTTATCGACAGCTTCGGTTAAGGTAGTGACATAGCAAATACATATATACAGTTAATAATTATAAACAAAATAAAACGATAAAAAAAACTTAGAAATAATAATTATTACCTATGAGCATATCCAAAACTTGCCGCAAAATGTGATCATATCGGGCGACAAGCTCTACAAAGGACAGAAAATTTCCGTGGTATCCTTCCTGACTTAAGTCTTCTTGATGTCCACTCAAAGCCAAAGAACTCTTTGCTAGGGTAAGTATGATATCGCATAACCTTTGAAGAACCATTTTCCAAAATGATGCTTCTTTGCGAATTTCATTTTTAAGTTCCTTGTCGATAGTATTAGTATCGTTTTTTTTCCAAAATTCATACACAGCACATGCTTCCGAATGGCCACTCGAACAACTGTGTTGTTTAATTCTTTCTGATAAATGCTTCCAATCTCGAATTCCCGTACACCAAACATTATTCCTTTGTGAAGCAAATAACCAGCAGGGTTGACAATAGGCAGCGTCTAGTATTTTGGAATAAGACAACCAAAAACGATTAACTGGCCCATATTTAGAACACGAAAAGTAGTACGATTTTGAAAAATACCTATTGTTCTGGTTGATGTCTGTTGGAAAAGGTCCTGAAGGCTGTAAAGGCCCCATATCAAGAATTTGACGTTTTTCGTTATCACTTAATATTTTGTTCGTGAAGTTTCCCAAGTCATAAGAAGATTTGTCGTACACATTTTCAAAAAATGTAGAGGTCTGTGGTTCCTCCAAACCCTCCGCTCTTATGTGTGTCATGCAAACATCATCCACGTTCACATGATCGGCGGCGGAGGTATCTCCTACTGCAATAATTGACGAATCTTCTTCAGTAGGCTTCTCAACTAACACTATAGTTACCACATTATTTGAGTCACTATCAATAGAAATATTTTGGCCAGATGTACTTGCAGAAGGCTGACTAAAATACTTTTCAACTTTGGGCAATTTTCGTTTACTATCTTCTCTTTCTTGGCGTTGTTTGCAAATGCACCACTGGGTTTCTTCTTTTTATCCATATTTTAATACGCTACAACTACAAGTGTCGTTGGGGAATGACGCACATCCGTCAAATTGACAACACTGCTAACCTACAGAAAGAATTTAGAGGAATTCCCTAGGCATAACTTTTGAATTTCTCTCAACTGAGTTGTCATGATTAAAGTGGGGTTGCAAGTTGCAACCTGTCATATTTATTTTTAAAATGGGAGAAATTTCCAAAAGTTCAGTTCGATCGAGATTTCTGGTGAGGATTCGAGGGCCCCCTGAGCTTGAGGGCCCCGGGGCACTGCCCCGCGTAGCCCCTAGGTATCTACGCCGCTGATTACCTGCATAGTTCATAGGGGTCGAAAATCGTTGTGTGAATTGACGGCATCAGTTTTATTTCAAATCGGTATAGAACACACACCTATAGAATTTTCTGTTCAGTGGTTCAATACAAATGAGAACGATGACCAAAAAGAAAGAAGACTGAATGATCATAATAATATGAAGGACGGTCTCCCAGATGCATGCTTCTTTCAGTATTCTTCACTCATGCTTTTTAAATTAAAACAAACTGACAAAAATAAAAAATAAATATCTTAGCAAATAGGAATAAAATTGTATTTATTAGAGCCTCGATAATCCATACCCAGTCTAATCCAAACGTCGCTGTAATTTGAACTCCTCATACCGAGGCCGCTAAGGCTACGTTTTTCTATAGTTACGTAAGAGCTCTTGCTCCGTTTCCACTCTACTCGGTACTACATGTGCGTCATGTGGTGTTTTAGGTTATAAACATGGTTCCTACGCTAAAACGAAAACGTTAAACTTTAATCGTAGTGCAAAAGTGTGCCATATTGAATAGTTTGAAAAATGTTTTCATCGAGTGTTATTTTTTCCACAGCTTCACAAAGGATTCATTTATTAATTTCCCTCTTAGTCTGTCATCTTTGGGGATGCTGTGTGTATAGCCCAGTCAATGAACGCATTGAACTGGAATAAATTAGGCTACCCCAAGGAGTATTTGCACAAAAGTCTCCACCCCTCCCCGCTTAGGTTCTACTAAAGCCATTATATCTCCTATACTAAAACATATACCAGAAAAAAATTCCACCACTGAACTGTTTATAAAACGACAATTATATTGTACAAAACTTTTTGTTATCTCCAATAGTTTGGCCAATAATAAAGAGATTGTTGTTAATGACGAAATTTTTTTTGCAAAAATTCGTTATCTAGTTAATTTTTTTTTGTTCTATGAAAAAATGCTTCATACAAAATATTTGGCAAATGTAATAAGCTTTAATACGATGCATAAATAAACCAAACACATACGATGTGTAACATTGCTTACCCATATCCTTCATACTCCTCGTAATCTGTCATACGTCATACACGGCAAGGTGCGGCGCGCAGGAGACATGAGCAGCAGCAGGGGTTTTTTGGTTTTTGCATAGCACTTATTTATACTTTTAAATTGAAACAATGAGATATAAATTGATTCACTTTATACAAACAGTTTTTATTACGTAATAGAATTTACAACATAATATTAAAAGAATTACATTTAACAGCCTTCATTTTCCCAACACCAGACAACGAAAAGGTTGTGTTACATTCTGTGACAGCATTGGCAAATAAAAAGAGCTTTCTTTGATCACCTTACTTATTTACGATAAACTGAATAGAATACACTGTATTGGTTGGTGCTGGTAGAAGTGGCTATTGGAACAATGAAGTAATGGAAACCAGCGTAATGCTACAAGCAATAGGTACTAGTAGATCTGTGTCTGTTCCAACAACCACTTCAATAGGTAAGGATATAACAAAGATTCAGAATCAAAATGCTCTTTTCTGGAAGATATTACACACTGCCTGACATCTTTGATGGTTATATCTTTCAAGCCATTCTTTTTTATGTTCACATAGCATCATTGTCGGATGTTTTTTTAATTCCAAAAATCGGCAGTGTCGAACAATTGCGTGAATGCGAAATCTACATCGTGGGAGGCCCATCTTTTCTGTTAGATATCTGTCACCTTCACGAAAAAATGAACAAATGACTAATGATGACAACCCTTCAATAAAAATATTAGATCTGTGCCTACAATCTTTGTAGATAATCAAAACAAACTTGTCTGTACCTATTGATGACAAAAAAACCTAGGCCCTGTAAACGTTATTAGGGCGTGGTTAATTTATAAACGACTTCTTATAATATCAGGTCCATTATCGTTCAATCTCTTCTTTGTTACAGTTCATGTAAATAGATTCAAGGTTTAAAGAACTAAATCACCACCCATCAGGATAGCTTTCAGAATCACACGCCATTTTTAAACTTATTTTCTTATTATTTCTGCAGCACCACATACAATAATTAAAACTCTCCAGATATTCATCCTTTTCTCTGTAGCTCTACCAGTCATCTAGTACCTTATAACTTGACTGAGACAAGCACATGATAGTTTTTTTCTGCCAGAAATACACACAAAATCCGATCTTGAAAATACCCTGGTCCATTAGTTGTTTTTTTTTCAGAAACTTATCTGAATACGGATGATCAGTGCCATAAATGTTGCTGAATTGGTTTACTTTTATAGAACTGGCGAAATTCTGCAGTGACCCAATCAAACACAAAAAAAAAAACAAATTAGATTTTACTTTCCGCTCCATTCATCATCTCTTATATTGCAAACGTTAATCAATGTTTGTTTAATTTCTGGTGTCTAGCTATATTTATTTTTTCATGGTATTCATGAGATAGCTAAACATCGAAAACATTTTTTTTTTGTCACAAATGACAGACTTCCATAAAATTTAATTTATTTTCTAACTGCCAAACTCGAAATGGCTGAGGTGTGGTCGTTGATGGGGTATCTCTAATCTCTAAATAGTATAAAATAATGTCGCTTTCGGCGTCTGTCTGTTTGTGCGCTTAGTTCTTCTAAGCTTCGCAATGGATTTTCATATGATTTTCACATCAGTTAGAGAATTTCTTCCGGAAGGTTTATATATATATAATACAGGCGTATTACATTAATATAAAGTAGAGAAATGTCGATGTTTTGAAATCAAGTCATAAAATGTTACATGATATTTCATCAAAATAACAACTAAACACACCTTTAAAACACCTTACCGAAATATGAACAGATTCTTGAAGTAATAATAAAAGAACAAATATTGCAATACTTAGATGAACACAATATTTTATATCAAGAACAATCGGGATTCAGATGTAATAATTCTTGTGAAACAGCGTTAAATGTAATCGTTGAAGAATGGAAAGAAGGAATGAATAGTAATAAATTTATCTTGGCAATATTCTTGGATTTTCAAAGGGCATTCGAAACCATAGATCGAGAAATATTGATAAGAAAGCTTAAAGAAATTGGTTTCTCAACTCTAGCCATTAAATTAATAAAAGAGTATTTGAAAGACCGAATACAGGTAACAAAAATTAATAATCAATTTTCAAAACCAATGGAAAATAAATTAGGAGTACCACAGGGATCAGTCCTTGGACCTCTATTGTTCATACTCTATATTAATGACATGGTGAAAATATTTTCAAAATGCAAAGTACGACTATTTGCCGATGATACACTTATATATATAATTGGAGAAAACTATGAAGAACTAATAAATATTTTAAATAATGAACTAGATAATGTATCAAGATGGCTAAAAATAAATAAGCTTAAATTAAATACAAAAAAAACAAAATGTATGGTAATTGGTTATAAGAAGACATCCAGTGAAAGCAAAATCAAAATTGATGGTGAAATTATTGAAAATGTTACCGATATAAAATACTTAGGAGTTATAATAGATTCCAAACTCAACTTTAACAAACATGCGGAATATACCCAAAAGAAAATTGGAAAAAAGATATCTTTTTTGGGAAGAATTCGCCAAAAACTGTCCGAAAAAACTGCAATCACCATTTATAACTCCATTATTGCTCCACATTTTAATTACTGCTCAACTATCCTTTTCCTGTGTAACGACCGAGAGCAAAATAAATTTCAAATTCTCCAAAATAGGGCAATGAGAACAATACTCAGACGAAATAGATATTCAAAAGTAAATAAAATGTTAAACGAACTAAATTGGCTAACGGTGAAACAGATGTTGACCTTGAACACGATGATATTTTTACACAAAATAGTAAACAACCTGCTACCCAAATATTTTTCGAATAAAATTGTATACAACAAGGACATACACCAACATAAAACTAGGACGTGCAATGAAATCAGGCTACCAAAGAAGGACAAAGCGAATACCCAGAATAGTATATTTTATAAAGGGATGAAATACTATAACGCGCTGCCGGAAAACCTTAAGTCTGCCCCAATTGAAAAGTTTAGGATGTTGTGTAGGAGCCATATCAAGAAAGAAAAAAAAATAGTATATTTAAATGTAATAATTAATTAGTCATTTGTAATCTTAAATGTACAAATTACTAAAATAAAATCAATAAATAAAAAAAAAAAATAAAAAGTGATATAGAGTCATTAAAAGTGATGAAACCAAAACTAGGTTAAATAGTTACCTATGTAACCTAGTTTTGCAACAAAATGCAACGTGTCGCTTAGCCCTGTCGTGTCGCGTTGCGTCCAGCCCTCGCACCGTTCCGTGCCTACCCACTATTTTTGATGACTATGGATAAAGCAAATCAATATCATACACCATTTTAAATCCAATTAAATTTGGCAAAAAGCTTATTTGGAACATTTTTTAATTTTTCTTCGAATTAAAAAGATATTTATTTCAAACTTCAAAGAAATTATTTCGTATAAAATGTATTTTTTCACAATAATCTCGTTATTATTTACTTACTAGTGCAGATATCAAACACTTTTATTTCATATTAATTTTAGGTAATGTTATGAGTTCATTTCTGGAAATAATTTTATGAAATATATTTTAGTTTAAGAGATATACATATAATGGCTTTAGTAGAACCATCAATTAAAATGTTTGGGGGGTACAGTGGGGACTTTTGTAGAGATACTCCCTGCAGTGGGTACTATTTACTGGCAAAAATTCAGCTTTCCCCTAATTTGTTCCAGTTAGGGTCGATTTTTTGTCTAGATTGACTGGGCTAGTAGGGTATTTTTAAGGAAATAAAGGAGAAGAATTTCTTGGACAGAAACAAGAACGAGGGGGGTTAGAATCTGGGGGTCCGTGTGTCCAGGAGTGACGGAAGTATGAATCCATTTCTCCCACTGCGGTGCAGGGCGAATAACTCTCCAATAGAGTACTATTGGAGGGTTCAAAGGGTCTCCCTCAACCAGTGTCTCCTGATCCGGCCTGCCACACAGTAGGTGGACAGACGCATCCGCCGCCAAGACCTAGACAAACCTCACTCCATGAACCCGGACAACTCTGTTAAGTCACCAAACGTAGCAAACAACTTGGCACTATACAGGGTGTATCGGCACGTACCCGACAAACTTTGACCAGCTTTTCCTTAGCACATTTGGAGTAAAAAATGTTATTGGCACTTTGCTGTCCGGTAACATTTTTTTTCAATCAAAAACAATTTGCCATGCCATTTCGTTGTGATCGTAAAAGCGCGCTAATGTAGGTACGTACGTATATTATTCAACGAAACTCGAATAAAATATTGCCAGGTGGGTTTTCAAACTTTGACAAAGGATAAAACAGTGGTGAAAATATGAACAGTAAATTTTTTATTAAAAAAAAATGTTACCGGACAGCAAAGTGCCCATAACATTTTTTACTCCAAATGTGCTCAGGAATAGCTGGTTAAAGTTTGTCGGGTACGTGCCGATACACCCTGTATATCACTACGCATGGCAGAGATGTTGGTTATCTAATAAATAGTTATGGTATCTAGTAAGAAGTTCATAAAACATAATTTTCCTAAGCAAACAGCTTCTTCATTTAATTTTTCTATCTAACATACTATAATTCGAACGCTTCGCGGATCCGAAAGTGATCGAGTTATCTAGGCTCTGCTGTACATATTTCATGCAAACAATATAAAATACAATGATTCAGGAAAAAAACACAATTAATTTGTATGAGGTATACAATTATTTATTTTTTGTTTACGCCGATTGTTTGGATCGGGGATCGAGATTTTCGCTATGGCAACAAATTGTTCCTTGGTCCCTTCCCCCCCTCCACTTTCTACATCGGGTTTCAGTTTCAGTTCGCAATCGGTCGTAGTGGAAAATAGTTTACACAGTACCTATCCATAAAACCGCATATAATTACATTGGAATACTACGGAGTTAAATATTATTTCATAGTGGTATCTCAATAAACAGAGTGAACAATACAGCAGAGAAGCCATCCCACCTTTACCTATGAAAGTACCTTTCAAAGGAAAAGTACAAACAATGTAAAATGTAAAGACATTAAATTTGTTGCCAATGTAACAATCTGGAGAAACACAGAAAATAATTTGCTTTAACATTTGGTCCTTCGAGCTGGATTACATCTATGTATTACATTATCAATTGATTTTTGTCGGGATTTTTTTTTTTTAAGTAACTTATCTGCATCATATAATTTAGTACTTTGTTATAAAATCCTTGAACCTTTTGTTGTAATTTTATGTTAAAATAAGATAATATTATTAAATGCCTATTATTTCTAAAACATAAATTATTTGTACATTAAAACTAATCATATTAAAAAAATACACATAAATTTATAAACATCAATATAACTGAATAATGTTTTTTGAAAGCATTATTTATCCAAAGAATTGAAGAGATTTACTGAACTTTGAATGTAAAAATAATAAGAAATTATGATATAGGAACTATCTTTCGTTCTATCATTATGTTTATGGATACAAGATACAAAACCTTTTATAATATTTAAAAAATAATAATAGTACCACATATTGACACACTTAAGTTTGCAATCAGTGGCGCTTCTAATGTAGATTATGAGGATGCAAATCTACGGTATTTTATTTTTTAATTTTTTCAAAGTTAAGTGTGTCAAAGTGTAAGTAAGGTTGGTGATTAAGAAAGAATAGTAGTCAACAGTTTGGTGGGTGCGTACTCTTGACTCACTTCTAGAACGAAACTGAGTTCAAATCCCACATTGAATGAAGTTGATTCTTTAGGAATTCCAACTGACAGAAATATTAATAATACTGAACGATTTAACGATTGAGGGTGTAAACAAAGCATTACAATATTATAACCATAGACATCCAAATTGATAGACTTGCCCTAACATGAAATCTGGGAATCATTTCGACTGGAGGCAACCCACATGACCATATTTTTGGCACCAGGAGAGTTTGAGAGGTTGCTTTGAATAAACCATGACATCAGTCCTAAGTTGACCGCTGAAGAAAGCACATTCAAATAACCAGACCAGAATGCACAGAAAAGTAAAGTTCGCTAAAATAAGCCAAAGGTTTGTAGCGCAGTCAACTGTGGGACTTTTCTAGCGTACTGGCGTAGCAACGCTAAAAATTATAATGTATTCGTAAAGGTGTATAACTAAGTAGTGTAACAAAATATTTAACTTTGAAAACAAGTCAGAACTTTTGTTTAACCGATTTGGGATTTGTAGTTATTATGAACCCAGAAATTTGTGTGCCATTTGAAAAAAATACTAGTAATATGTAAGCAGATTTTAGTTTTGAGGACTGAATAGTGATATTACAATGTGAGTTGCCTGTATACTGTCAGATTCATTTATTGACAAATCACAGAAAGGGAGGGGGTTACACCGCCTCCGCGCACCTTGGTTTGTTCCCCTTTCCCTGATTGGCTGGTCTATCGGTCTATTGAATGTCTATGGTTATAACTAGAGACCGGATTATATACAACAAAAATAGCCCAAAATATGCATGCAAATATGCAATAAAAATAGCTAAAATATGCACGAAAATCCATAAAAAGGGTCAAAATATGCAACATGAAATAATACAGGAAGTCGTATTTTTACATATTTTTTTATTTCAGTAAGCTATTAGTTCTCAAGGATAACAATTATATTTTCGAAAATATGAATTATAAAATGTATTTAACAATAAAATTTAGAATTTACCTTTAAAAACGTATATGACTAAGTACTGTTCTAAATGTTCTGTAGACAAATTGTGTCTACGATCGCTTAATATATTTTTGTAAGCGGAAAAGGAACGTTCTACGTCTACTGATGTGGCTGGACTGAATTTAAATTTGGGTGCGATTTTTGAACTTATTGTTCCGGGCAAAATTTCACCTGCCCCGTTGATGAAGTTATCAATTTGGCACAAAGGTTCAAACCCTGGGTTATTATTCAGTATGTTTTCAAATTTTTCTTTGAGTTTACTCGGGAATAGCTTTGGCAACGAGGAATTCATAAGGCGAATTTCCTTCATAACCTGAATAGATGCATTCAACGCCAATCCATGAGTTTCAAGCGTTTTTATACTTGCAGGTATGTAGGCGAAATGAGTGGTAATCATAGCTAGGTTTTTTTTTAATACTGGCGTCGTCAAACGATTCTTTGCACTGGAAAACTGCCAAAGCCTCTGCACTATCGAGGTCATTGATAACACCCTTGATGGCTTCAAAATTTTCATGGTAAAACATCGCAGCTTCGATCCGTGTACCCCAACTATTACTGGCTCAGGAGGTAAAGGGATATTTGGCAGTTTTTCTTTGTAGGCCTTTATACGAGCAGGCGCCTTAAGAAACACTTTCTTTGCTGATGAAATCAGGTTATTTACATTCGCAAACGTGGATCTCACTTTTTCGGCTAGTCTGTGAATTCCGTGAGCAAAACACGTCACATGAATCAAATTTGGATAAAATACTTGGAGGGCTTTGCCTGCTTTGATCATATAGGGGGCAGCATCTGTGAGCAACACATACACATTTTCATCCGCAGAAGATTCAGGAAATATTTTTTTTATACCCTCATTCATAAACCTGGCGATCGTAGAATGATTTGCCTTTTCAAGTTCTCTGCAGGCCACCAAATAGGAAGGTGAAGGTTCAAGTTTTAATGCACCAACAATCACATTTGCAATGTAACGGCCGCAAGTGTCGGTGGTTTCGTCAGCTGAAATCCATATGATGTTATCCTTGAGTTCATTGCGTATTTCTTCCAGCACATGTAGATAAATTGATGGTATGTAATTTTTACGTAAAGTAGATTCATCCGGTATATTTTGATTTATGCAATATTTTCTGAGAAAATCCTTCAAGGCAGGATTTGTCAGTTTGTATAGAGGGATATTGCTAAGATCAGTTATCAGTTCTGCGCTCAGCTTCGCTGGCCGCGCGCCTTGCTATCTGACGTCTATAGTGTCGCTATGTGAGGCATCTGAACGATATCAAGCGTAAATATGCAAGATCTCAAATTATTTGCTAAAATATGCAACTACCGCTGAAAAGGGTCTAAATATGCATTTGCATATGCAAATATGCAAATGCATATAATCCGGTCTCTAGTTATAACAAAGGGTTTCCTCAAACCCTAGATGCAGCACTGAAGACATTCAGTTGGTCGCACCTGATAAAGCACCTACTATGAAGCTAGAGTGTGGGAATTGCAAGGAACCAGGGCCACTAAAATAGCACAAGATAGGGACACTTGTTATGACAATAGCAATGAGGATGATTCAGATGTGGTGTATGAAAATTACCAATAAAGCTAATTCAACTCACATATAACAAATTTATAATTTATTATTTACATTTTTTTTTATAATTTGGCTTGCTGCAAAAATTCAGCACACAAAAGACAACAATTCCCAGGATACACAATTGACCTGACAATACATATTTCAATTTTCCCTACTAGCAAAATGTTGCTGGTATAATGACAGAGGACTTGGCCGGTTTGGGATGGAAATCCAATCTTTGTACCACTCCGCTACTAACTGGCTGGCATTATATTATTTAAACACTAATGAATGTGTTTTAGCAGTTTATAAAGAAATTAAATGACCTCTCTCGATTAAAATCAAAAATATGAAACAAACAATATATATGGCGTCTTGTCTTATTTTTTTAAAGTTAAATCAATATTTCATAACTCTTGATGGATATGACTATGAAAGTTGAAAATAGTTGCAATCACATAGAAATTAAAAAATTTAACAGATTAATGCGTTAATCAACTTGAAGTGGGCCAAAACAATCTACAAAAAGTTTGTTTGTGACTGTTTGCAGCAAATCAAAAATATGTTGTTTTGCGAATTTGTCTTTAAATTTGTTTTTCTTCTCTAGAGAAAGACAATCGTCACATTACTAATGTCTTACATACAATAATAAATATACATAATAATTATGGATTTAAAAGGAAATACAAAATGGTGGCCATTACTTTCTTTTGTTTGGCCATTACTTTTAGAAACAAGGTAGATGGGCCATAAACCTTTATTAGTATAAAAGTAGCGTGTCGCAAACATCGTTCACCCATACAACTGCAAATCGCGTATAATAACAACAGCGCCGCGTCTTTGTTTGTACCTACGCGTTTTTCATTGCATAGCCGCTTTGATAGTCCGTACTTCTATGCCAAATCTCCCCTTGTTTCTATCATCTATCACTTTCTTTCTGTTCTGCTGGGAGAGTTTTAAATCTTCACGTTCATCAAAGGTTCATGTTTCACACAAACTTATTATAAAAATAGTCATTAACTATGAAGTATTTTAATATCACGTTATATACAAAGTCCTTTTTAGACACTTCAAAATGGCCCTCCATTCTGGGGCCGATCCGGCATTCTTGGTGGGATGTTGGGAACTGGACGACTGAAAACCAACAAATAAAATAATTAACAACAATCAGACAAATTACTAAACTTTATAAACTGCCTAACAAATAATTGAGTGGCATTTTTGCAAAACTGACTTATTCCACCTGAAAAATATACTAGGAAATCGCAAAAAACTGATACCGGTGTCAAGTATGTGATTTTATGTCGGTGTTTTATTTTTAGTAATAGATTTGAATCATAAAATATAAACATATTGAAAAGTAATAAGATATACACAATTATTTATGTTCGAAATACGTCTGTTTTGCAAGACAATCATGGAATTATCCTATTTTGCAACCAACTGTCTTTGAATAAGTTGTATTCGAAACGCCATATAACATAGCAACTTTCACACTAATCAAATGGGCGGCCATTTTTTCATGTGACCAAATGCTCTGCTTCTATTGACTGAAATGGAATAAGCCTGTTTTGATAGTAATATTGGATGAAATAAGAGTCATTTTTAAAGTTAGTTTTCCATGGGAATAAGTAGCTTTTGCAACATCAAAAAAATATTTTATAGAAATATATTAAGAATAATAATGCATTCACAGGTCAAATTTGATAAAAATTGGAATAAGTCAGTTTTGTAAAAATACCCCTCAATTACAGAAAAAATGGACTGAGCTGCAATCGTTTAAAACGCGCTTTAAGGTCAAAGGACTCTGCCCACTACAACGACATATCTTAGCATAACCGTAACCATATCGATACATGCAAAAAATATTCTTACTATGAATTAATATGAAACAACACTAGACCGTTCCGTTATCGACCAAGACCGTCAACAAATCCACAGCTGGAATATTTTGCCAGCGGCGATGCGCTCATGCATACGGTCGTAGAACGCTGTAGATTCGTTACAGTGGGCATCATAGGTGGGCGTTAAGTGGCCAGACTCTTTTAATACAACGAAATTGATAATTTTGGCGTTTATAGATCACACTGATTAAAATATGAAGATCAATTGTTTGTTGATGGGTGTACATACAGAACATGAATAACAGTTTTCTAATCCATTCTTTAAAGAAACTAATACAAGTACAATATATATTGTATTGGTAATTCAATCCACTAGTGCCATCTATGAACGCAAAGCTTTGAAATGTTTTAAATGGCAACTTCGAGTTGCAGTTGGAAAAATTCAGTGTCATCGTGATAAGAATGCACCATTTAGAATAGAAAAATTGCTTGAAATTAACTATGTTAAGTAACAACCTCTGAAAAGTCAGGCACTACGCATTTCTTTTCTCCATTTTGTTCTATGTAATGTCAAAAAAATCAAAACAAACTAAACTAATCATATAAACATAGCTAAATCGTTTTAGCTATATTTAGTAACAGGATCTGAATAGCAAGGCACTACCCAACCTTCGTCTTACCCTCAAAACCAAACAAAACTAATCATATGAAATTAATAAGAATAATTAATAAAAGTGTTATCAGCATATATATTTAAAGCAGTGTATAATTAGTTCAGGATCAAAATAAGCAAAGCTTATTGGACAATTTGTTAAAAACGTGGTTTGTTAGACAATGTGAGCTAATAGAAAAGTTTTATATTTACCTTTTATCCATGTTGGTGTAAGCGTGCAAATATTATAGACAAATACCTACGTCACCTTTTCTTTGAACACCGACATCTTTATTTACAAGTCGTGCCGTAGAAAATGCATCGACAGATAAAGAGATCTGTTGTCGGTCTTTGTGGTACTTTGAAGCATCCTACCCATTCTGTTATTTTAAAAGTTGTTAGTGCACAAAACAAACTTAGGTTGGTGTGTTTCTTAGGACGGGTGGTTTCACAGAATTTGAACAATTCATCAACTTTCAAAGTTTACTTTCAAATTCTGTGAAGGTTCTATTCAAGTTCTTTCATTTCAGTTTTGTGAAACAACTGGCCAATAATGTTATAATAACAGAACTTGAAAAAAACTTTGAAATTTGATGAATGTTATATTGTCGTGAAATGGCCGATCAGCGCCAGTTTGTTTTTTGACATCTTTTAAGTCCGATTTATGCGTCAATTTTAGGTATGTTTGAGGTTTTGAACAAATTGTGATCAGCTGAAAAGCTGTCACGTCATTATGCATGTCAACTGATCACAATTTGATAGAAAGCTGAAAAGGAAAGAAAAATGGAGAAAACTTTGTCGTTTTCTATTTCTAATGTGAAGGAATAGATATTTAACCTTTCCGGGAGTAAGTTACATAATGCTGGCCGTGCTATGGGGAGTGAGTTTTTTTTACATAAATAAAAAAATATATTTTTTGATTAAATTTTATTTTATAGAGGGTTTTCCAATAAGAGGTGTTATTTTGAATAGCCCGCTATTTCGGTAGATGTTACTTTTGAAGCTGTCATTTTTTGACATTTGACTACGCCATTAATAAAAATGGAACGATACACGCTTCAACAACGCATTGAAATTATTAAAATTCACTTGAGTGAATCAAATGCAAATCACCTTGAGTGATGAGGCCCATTTCCACCTCAGTGGCTTCGTCAACAAGCAAAATTGTCGCATCTGGGGCTCGGAAAACCCAAGAGTTATTATTGAAAAGCCTCTCTATCCTCAACGTGTGACTGTTTAGTGCGGTTTATGGTCCGGCGGAGTCATTGGACCTTACTATTTCGAAAATAAGGCTGAAGCAACAGTTACGGTGAATGGATTGCGCTATCGAGAGATGATTAATGATTTTTTATATCCGGAATTCAATGGTATTGATCTGGACAACGTTTACTTTCAACAAGACGGCGCTACGTGACACACAAGCAACGAAATCATTGATCTTTTACGATTGAATATCAAAATAACACCTCTTATTGGAAAACCCTGTAGTATGCAAAATAAATAACAGCCGATATCTCTGTCGATAATGATGTAAAATGTTTAAAATTGGTGTAAAGTTACAGGAATATGCCCATAGATGGCAATACGATGCATATTTACGAATATGCATCGAATATGAATATGCGACACCTGTCGTCCATACTCCTTTGGCGAAAGTGTGTACCGTCGTTCATTAGCGTCCATACTGTCGGAAAGGTTAATGCCATAATTACATAAATCACTAGTTATAATAATATATAACATCAGTCACTAGTTATAAATCTTAGTTGTAAGTCACTGTGAGTCTTATGCGCAAAATTCACGCACAGATCTGCCCGTGTTTTCCTGTGACGGATCGGCTCAGTCCATTGGACTGCTGTCCGTCTGGAGCCGATTCATGTGTGAATGCACGCAGCAGATCGAGCATGACCTTATTCGCAGTTGCTTAGTTGTTCTGCAGATAATTGTGTTTAAAAATTTCTTTTCCCTAGGTTTCTGAATGAGTTTGTATGTGGTACTCAAGTACTGAATTCCCACTGAATATTTTAGGTTCTAGAGCAGTTGTTCCCAATTAGTTGCTTGCGCACACGAACTGTATGGAGACTGTACAGACATTTTGGCTACAAGGGGTATGCAAGTTCAGGCTCTCTCTTAAAGGGGTACTCAGGAAAAACTCACTGTGTAGAATTTCAGTTTCCAGAAATTTCCCCAGATTGGTTTTTCATAAAAATGTTTTTTTCACGGGATCTAGGGTAATTTCCCTACACATACCATCACTGCATGAGATGCTCACCCCTCGAATGTCTGGATGGCCGCGTGTGTGTTACCATCAAACCCTTGTATGAATTCTACACTTTAGATGTGAATACATATTGGTCTTACTTGCTAGCTGTAAATCTTAGTTGTGAGTCACTAGTTTTTAATATAAGTTACAAGTCACTAGTATAAATGTTAAGGTTGGCTTTACACTCACAAATAAAATTTACATTAGTTTTTGATAAGTTACTCACCGGAGCGTTTACATATGCGTCTAACTTATGGTAATTAAGGCCTTAGACACATTACGCTATATTATGCGCTCATAAATTGGGTTTGGCATGTAAGTATTATATGTTGGGCTGACGTTATAATCTTCCTCAGGAGAGGGGGTCAGATCAATTGGGGGACTGCCACGGAATATCATTTCTTTGTATGGGATGACAGCCGAGTAATTACGGCAAGTAACTTTGAGCGTTGTGATTCTAAACTTTTTATTGGCGAAGACGTATTGGTGAATCCGATTAATCGGTATTGTTACATCCCTAGTTTTTATAAAATATTTCAATAATTCTTTTTCCTGCTTATCTTACTCATTGGGTATGTGTGGAACCAAATCCTGGTGTTGCCCTCCATCTTCATTTTAATCAGTTCTCTTCAAGACTCGGATTTATAAACTCCCCCTACAGTGTCACCCAATTGGTTAGTTAGAGATATAGTGAGGTTAGGTGATGATGCTATATTTTATTTTGGAAATACTGTTAACTTTTTCACCGCGTTCCTGATTTTGCGCGACATTTGTACATTTTCTATAAAAATGAACACATATTCCGCTCACTGCTAGAAGTCACTACCTAAATTAATTTATTATTGTAAATTAAAAGTTAATTTTAAAGCGTATTTTATCACCTTTCATAGGCAGTTTTTAGTTTTCGAATACATTCAGAAATATTCCATTGATTTGGTTTTTTTAGCTAAGCGGAAATAGTCCGACCTTCAGTCATAATATGGCAGAGGTCTGAAGAGTTAATGCACTTTTATTCATCCATTAAAACTGCTTTTATGTGAACATTAAACTTTTTTGTTTTATTCATAATAATGAAAAAAAAAAACAATAAAAAGTGCACTTAGTAACTTTTAGCAAAGATTATGCACATAACAACAAATGGTAATATTTGTTTCGCAAGAAGTCACCAAAATATTTTATTTATGTTATGCATATTTTATGTGCATTTCCACAGATTCAAAAGGCGTTAAAATATGTTGTGATTTTGTATTAACAATAATTATTGTTGGTATTAGATGCACTTAGTCATTATTAGAGTGCTCAATTAGGTGTAAAACAACGTGTTATTCGACATAATGACTTATTTACTAAATAAAGCATGACAAAATAGGTAGATTGTTACTTCTAAATCAGTTTTAACAAAAATGGCACTTCTGTGAAAATGAACAAAAATGAATTCTGGCAGTAAACTGACGATATAAAAGTATGCGTTAGGGCTGGTTTATTTGCACATACATGTATGCCTGTAGCAGTGTATAGGTTAATTTAGCAACACTCTGCTAATGCACAAAATGCAAAACTAATACATTTAGCTCACAGCAGGCTAGAATCACTTCCGTGCATGTAATATATTCAGTTGGGGAAAGCGCATCCATAGGCAGTGCCGGTAATGGACTGAGAACCACCAGGAGGCGCTGCGTCGAAGCAACGCGTCCCCGACCCAAACAGGACAAGGGGAAGAAGATGAAGATGATGGTATTTAGACGTAAAGAGGGTGCAGAAAATAAAATGCAATGTTTAAACATGAATTTCCAATGTTATAATTCATAATATTGTGTATTATTCAATAATATTTGCAATACAGTCTACACGCTAAACATATTGTTTGTAAATTTTCCATAATCGGTCAAAACACTCCATAATGTTACTTAGCGTATATATCCACAAATTTAGTTTTCATGGAATGTCTGGGACCCTTGCATACTGGGTTTGAAACACCACCCCAAAAAGAACAAACCTCGCACAGCAGATTCTAATAAGCACAGCAGTTATGTTATTAACAGAATGTTATGGGTTAAACACAAGATATCATACAAACGTTTAACATTTGAAGAGAAAATAAGATTGCAGAAGGCTTGATAATATCACCTTCCATAAGTGATTGATTTGAAAATCTAACAATTTTAACCGAGTGTCATACGCAGTATGCAAACGTCACATTTTAAGTAAATACCTAATTTAATACTTACAAATAAAGAGAGGGAGTAATAATATTAACACATACATTTCTACTTTTATAATACATTTTCAATAATCATTTCCACAAGCAAAATATCTTTTAGTTTTTTTTTATCTTACAACAATCAACAATTTTCAAAGCATTATAATTCCCAGCTTGACGCGCCGAGAACGCTAATAGACGATATAACATTAGTTCAACACGGGGAAACCTGTAGCAACGGCAACTACGCGATACTAAAGACAATATTATGTATATGCATTCAGTTCTTGTGAGTCGTTACAATCTATCGTACGGATGAGTAAAGTTCCGTCAATGACTTGTGGAGGAAAATGATTGTGTTAGTGAACCGGGCAACCTCGTCCACCAGTCAATCTCTGGGAGAACATGCCACACAATGACCTATTCTATTATAATTCCTATTCGAATAATGGGATACTCCGCAGGTGTGGGGTGGAACTACGTATTCATTGTAACAATTACTACAACTTTGTGATATGGTTTTTTATTTATCATTACTCTCCACAATTTCAATAACTTATTGCAAAACTATGTTTCGAATCACATTATTACGATAAATTTAAATATTACGAGGACTCTAAAGATGCATGAATTTAGGAATTGTATTTGCTGTCTCCATTCAAAACATAGTGTATGAACCGAATTTCGCATAACAGAGAAAACATGAAAAGTAAACTCTAGTGGGATGTTAATAACTGTTAGTTATTGGCAAATCGCATCATAACCACACGAGCGATAGCTGTCCAAATTTAGGTAGGTAATTTTGATGAATTATAAATTTATCAAATATTTTTATAAAACGGTGAAATCGGCAGATTCATTGGCTTTAAACCGCAGTAGTTTATATGTTTCCGTATTAAGATTTGGAGGTAAGATATTAATTCAACGGAATGGCCGAATCGAAAGTTGAACACCTGGAAATCTCTATCGCTCAAGTGTATAATGTTTCATAATTTATCCTTTCCTTTAAGAAAATGTATGCCGCAAAATTGCATAGGTAATCTGTTAGTCTAAAAAGAATTGTTTTGTTTTAATTAATTAAGTGTACACAAATATACAATTTAACTTCTTTGCTAACTTTATTATTAATTTGCAACTATACAAGACTAAATCACATCAATAAGTGAATTTGTGTATTATTTGCCGATAAAGCACCCAGTGAGGCTCACATTACCAAAACATGTTTTATAAAAAAAAATAATTTAATGTATCAAGAAACAAAAAAATAATTAAAAAAAAAACTTTTTACAGAATCTTTGCCCAGCTTCAAGCTTCATAATATATTTTTAAAAGGCAGAAAGAATTCAATGTACAATGGTTCCATTTTTACAATAATTGACCTTTTTGAGAAAGAATAATTAATAATCCAGAAGTTTCAGTGTCGTTTGTAACTGCAAACGAAAAACAGAAAAAGATTTGGGAATATTCACATTATCATAACGAGAGAACGACAAAGCAGATTGTATACTGTTGAAGCGATGAATCGCATTTCCTTCCGTTCAGCCGATAACCAATAGCGTCAACTTATTTACAACGGTAACGACGATAGATCAAAGATTAATGATTTAATTTGTAAAAAGGGATAAAGATATATTTAATATTTTACAATGATATTGATCAAAACTAGGTGCGGCGGGATCGCTATCAAACCATTCACTCGATCAAACCAATTCGTGTTTAATGACCGATACATATATTGATCGCTATGGTGAAATAGCTGTGATACTTTGCTTCTAGATAATTTAAAATTTAGATTATAGCACGTACTAAGCTATAATTATGATAACACCGAAAAGATTCAAAGATTGCGGACATCAAATGTTGTTTTTCTATATAATAGCTAGAAGCTTCTGCGATCAACGTGTTTTATTAATGTGCTATTTCCATCCCTAACTAGTTTACACCTAAAGCTGTGCTGTTTCACAAATCTACTGCCATCCATTCTCCTTGTGTTCATTATCATTACAATATTTTACAAACAATTGCAGTTATTCCAATCAACAACTTTTAAAACCATCAGAGTAACAATATTAAAAATCTTTTTTTAAATATATTCATAGTTAATAATGAAATTAGTTTATTTATTTTGTAGCTAGCAAACTAGCTGGCAATTATTGACTCAATTTCACGAAATCAACGATGAGATATGAGAGAGCGATAACAATTTTTTTTAAAGAATGCACGTCAAGTTAAAGTAAATATATTTTATTAAAATAATCTAAAGAAAGAAGACATTCCAATTGTGTTGCTTGCAATTTATTGTGAAAATCGTCAATAAACACAATTTGTGAAAAAATGATGTTAGATAATTTTAAGTGATTTTTGGCAATGTAAAATAACTAAGATAAAAAATATTAATTTTTATGATATTCTAGGAACATACATCCCACATCCAATCCTCAATTCATTCACATCATAATATACACAATTAAAATAATTAAATGATAAACAAATCAAAAGGTATTATATTACATTCAACAGTTAATTAAGGGTTAAATTGAAATATTATCATTAACAAAAAGGTTTAAACTAAATCAAACTGAATTATATATAATTCAAAACATGTTCACATTCATTTTGGGCAGCAATGAAAAAAAAATTCTCACTAATTTAAATTTAACCCATTGGATGCCGCATTGACTATGTGAAGTAAAAAAGAAATAACCCACATTTGATTTTTTTTTTATAATATCATTTAAAAAAAACAATCTTTGGATATTCTTTTTACCCATCTGACGATTTTACAGTTACTTGAAAATGTGGCTTATTCCCTTAGACACATCTGGCTGCATTCAAAATCTATTACAGAAAATATGCGTATAAAAAGAAGTCTAGTGGCAAAACTTTCGATGAATTTATTTATCATACTAAATGGAGTTAGAGGCTTGTTTCCTTTGTACAAAAAATGATTTTACCACAGAGAATGTACTGAAACCTCTGGAAGTCGATATACAAGTATGAAATTCTTAAAACTGTTTTTTGTTAGAAAATTTTAATCACTCGCTTTTAAAGGGCATATAAAAACTTTAATTAAGGATGCTCAAGTAAAGTAAAACGTACAACATTCTTTCAAACATAATTATTTACAGTCAGGTTAGTAATGTAATACAAACCATACAGTTTGGTAGCACAAGCAATAATTAAATTGGTCAAACATTACAATACAAAGTGTTTAGTTTGAAAAGTTTAGTAAACACAATTTGACAAATAAATAACGAGAAGCAATACAGTTCCACCAAGGAAAAATGATAACACGACAAAATGCCAGTTTTTTAGTCAAATCGATACATTTGAAAGAATTCCCTTAATTTTGGTTGACAATAGTTAAATGGTACATATATTAATTTGTGGCTGACAATGGGTTAGTTATGGCATTGAATAAATTGCAAGTGTAAGATTATGCAAAATAGCGGTGCACTTTGTAAAAACGCTTTATTATAGTTATTCACACAAAACAGTAACAATTCATATTATAGGCATTATTAGCTTTTAATATATTTTTGCGGAGGATAATCTAAAACATAGACGAACCGCTGATATAAACAAAAGCATGTAAAAGAGATGTAATTACAATAGAGCTCTCAACGGCACGGCCATATAAAAACTTTAAAAAAACAGGTCACATTAAAACTATCAACATTCAAAACTTGCAAAAATATCATGTTGTTTGTTTAATTGAGTAAAATAAAGATGTCTTTTAGTTATTCAGATTATCCTCGTAACAAAGTGGCCAACATCAACAACAGCAACAAAAAATTGCAGTTTGTGATGTGCATTCATTAGTCTGTTTGTTTGTTTACTTGAAGCGAGCGAACGCATTGCCGAGTTCGCTGATGGCCGCGTTGGTGACGGCCTGGCCCACGGCCTGGTTGACCTGCTGGCGCATGTGCGGCGGCATCTGGTTCATGGCGGCCGCCGCCATCTGGGCATTGCTGGCACCGCCCCCACCACCCGGACGCCTGCATCGTAATATGGATTGGTTGATTGTGCATGTTATTGGATTGTCACTAGCCTGTTACAAACTGCATTTGATGGTAAGTAGGTTGTATTGATTGAATGTGGTTGTATTCAAACTGACACATGGTGAATGTGTATTGATTGAATGCGGGTTGCCACAAGGATTTAAGATGCTGCCACAAAGTACTGATTGAATGAGGATGTATTTAGAATGTCAAAAGGTTTAACAACGCTTGTAACTAAACCGTGTAAGATTTATTGATACTTATAATGTGAATTTTCACAAGAATCCTCACGAAAAAGGGGCCAGTCGGGTAACTTTGTGAGATGTGACGTATTGATTTTAATGTTGCAGTGTTTCATGCATTTTTGTCAATATTTAATGTTACATACATTTCAAACCACAACACTTGTTCTTGGTGGAACTTTACAATAATAATATGATGAAATATAAATATTTTGATATAAAATGCAGAATATTGTAATGTCATGTTAATAATGATGACTCTACGGTTATATGTATATATTACATTCAAATTAATACAAAGATTAATATAGAATAAGAAGGACTTTATACACATTTTCTTAATGATATCATACATCCAAATTGAACAAAGAACTATATTTATTTTAAATCATACAATGTACTAGAATAATACATAAAATTATTAAAGTTTCTCATAAGATTTTGTATTGAAGGGCAAGAATATAAAACTATTTTATATTAGTATGCAAATAAACCACATAAAAATGCTTAATATTGAGGATTAATTTTTGGTGGTAAAGGGGCAAATGTTTGGGCATCAAATCGCTATGTTTTAATTTCTAAAGCCAAAAAGCTCATCTTGCAGTTTGCAGCTCCTCGTGAGCTGCAAATTTTTGCATGTCAAAAGTACATTATCAAAACTCTATTCACCGAGAACAAATTCATTTTAAAAGTAAACTAACGAATGTCGTAAAAGGTTTTATCAATGCCTGATGTTAACCAACTTCCAAAAGGAGAAGGCTTCAGCAACAAGTCTGAATTGAAGGATATGTCTGCTTTAAAGTTGTTTTTTTACTTAAATACACAGTACATTCCTGTTGACAAATTGAATATAACATTTCAAAAGACAATAGTATTCCGGGTATATAAACAGTTAATAGCAATAAGATATTCCCTTAACGTTGCAAGCCACTCGTGTCCAATTTACCAATCACTTTTTTCTCCGTGAACAGAATAATATAAAAGATTTTAAACTATTTTTTCACCGTATTCTAAGATAAACTGAATGATATTTTTATGTAAAAAATATAGTATTTCGATGACTTTGCTATGGAAGACTTAGACAGCGTATAATTTTGACTAATGGGGTGGATTTATAAAAAAATGTTAAGAATTTTGAATACTAATTTTAATGCTTTTGATTATATGATCAAATTAATCACAAACTTAAATGAAACAAACACTTTGTTTTTAACCATTAATTAATTTTATTTACCAACCGGTTTGGCTTGGTTCAAGCTTCATCTGGGTAAAATTTAAACAAAACAAATATACATAGTGTAGGCAAAATTTTAACGTGATAAAGTTTTCCAGTTGGTTAATAAATTTAAATAAATTAGTGGTTAAAAACAAAGTGTTTGTTTCATATAATAATATGCCAAGTGTTTGATATAATGATAAATTTGTATAATATACAGCAAAATACATTTTTTCAAGATGTACCTACTGAATTTACATCAAAATTGTTGTTAAATTTTGTGAAACATTGTGATAAAAAATTAACAAAGTTTTTGTCAACAATAATAATTACATTAATAACAATAAAGAACAGAATTTTATCTCGTGCAATACTAAAGACTAAATGGGTTAAGTAGTTGTAATTATATCATATATTATACATACATATTAGCAATATGTAAACAAACTCCAAAATCTGCGTTCAAAAATATGTAGTTACACACGTGTCATATAGACATATTAATAATTTTTTAATACTGTAATTGGAATACCAAAATACTGAATTTGCAAAGAAAAAAATACCAGCAAATCAACTCTCAAAAGATTGCTTTATTTGGAAATTAATTTTTAGAAGAGTTTTATTAAATAAAACGCTGTCACTTCGTTAACATCACATATAATATACAAATACGCCAACTGGTTTCGACAAAACTTTGCCTCTGTTATGGCAGAAATAAGTGTTTATATAATAATGTATATATGTCACTACGCAATTAAGTAATTTTTCTGAAACCGGTTGGCAATTATGTATAAATAAAGTAACATACACAAAGTTACAATGTTTCATTAAAATACATAGTGTTGAAAGACATGAATTTATTTGATTGTTTTCACACGTAATCTGCTTAACATTTCAAAAAATATTTTTTAAACTTTGTGTTTTTGAATTATTATTAACAGGCACATCTAAAAATGTCAAAATTCAACGCTATCTATTGAGAAACAGTGCAAAAATATTCAATACATCAATTCAGTATTTTAAAGGAATGACGATATAAGCGCTCATTGCAGGTTTATGATATATATGCATATATCCAATGCAGATGTACAAAATAACCTTGACATTGTAGTTTAACAATTTGGGAACACTGGCGTATGGCGTATAGTACAGATCTATTGCGTGGCCGGTTAAAACGCGTGTAAAAGTAAACGTTAGTCTTGGTTGGGTTTGTTGTTTAACGCCGTCTGAAACCAAACGGATTTACACATGTTATCTATGGAATGAGGTACATTGTCTATGGATTTAAGTGATTTCAGCATTTTCTATGGATTATATGAAGTAATGAGAACACACTATATAAAATTAAATCATTTATTGAGATAACAGAAATTTAAGGGTTGTTAAAAAAATGCGAAAATTATAAAGTTCAAAGATGTGTAATTCTACCAATTCATTATGTTTTCATATTTAATAATAGCAAACTAGCTTGAATGCAAGTCAAATGTAAAAGTATTTTAAAAAAAGTTAATTCTGCATAGATTTACTTAGAACTGATGAGTCTATGTATTCAGTATTTGCCCGGAACTAACAATTCTACTTTGTATTTGCTCAGAACTAACAAAACTACTCTTATCTCCCATAACTGAATACTGTGTTCTATATGTGCTCAGAACTGATACAACTACTCTGCATTTGCTCAGAACAGACAAGTCCGATCTCCATTTGCCTAGAACTCAATACTAATTGTACTCTGTATTTGCTCAGAACTAACAAAACTACTCTGATCTCCCATAACTGAATATTGTGTTCTATATGTGCTCAGAGCTGATACAACTACTCCGCATTTGCTCAGAACAGACAAGTCCGATCTCCATTTGCCTAGAACTCAATACTAATTGTACTCTGTATTTGCTTAGAACTGACAAATCTATTCCGCATTTGCTCAGAACTGTAGAATTGACGAGTCCGCTCCGTACTTGTACAGAACTAAAGCATAACCAGACTTTTGCGACATACATATAATAAATTTTAAGATTTTGAATCTCGTAAATATTCTAGATCACATTTAGAGCAAAAGTTTTGCTAATATCAAAAGCAGATATATTTAATGCGTTAGCATTTTAGGCGCTAACTACATTTAAAGTTTTTTGACTAACTAACTTTTTTAAAAGCGAAAAAAGGTTTTCTTAAATAAAATTTTTAAAAAATTTAAAAGTTGTGAGGTGGAAGAAATAATAATAAAAATAAATTATATTTATATATATATATACTTAGGAAGACAAAATATAATAATGATTACATTGTAATAATCACAACATATATTAATTACAACATTACAATAATATCATAGAGAATAAACAATATCGACCAAAACACTTGAAATCACAGAAACAAATATGTAAAAATAATGGAATCTAAAATGAAATCAAATTTTTGCCAAATTTTATTATCAATACTTATTCTGCCAATTGAAACAGATAACAGCACAAAATAAGCATCAAATGTGATTTTATAGACAAAACCAAAAAGGAAATGACACAAATGAAAATACAAAATGCTGCTTTGCTCTCAGAATCTAATAAAAAGTGACTTTTAGCAAATGGGCGGTACTGTTTACACAGTGGTGACATAGATAAATGTTTTTTAAATGGTTTTCAGTGATCCAATACCAAAAGCATTCAATACCTACACAAACATGGTTTTGAACTCTGAATCTATAGACTTTGAGTGATCTACTGCTGGGATTACATAAAATGATTCATGTAAAATAGGATTCAATCATCGAAGACAATATTAGCGACTTACAAAGGAAAATTTGAAATAGAAAAATCAGAAAAAGATTTAGTTGCATCTAAATAAATATCCATCGTAGACTTGGTAGAAAATTCAATAGATGTCACACATCAAAATAAAAAATGGATATGTTTATCCAAGACACCATCTAGATTGCTTTTAGTTCAGGAAGAATTTTGCAATGCTGCCAATAAAAATATGGGTTAAGAAAATGAAGAGATGATGGGAGTTCTTAGTCGAAGTATGATACAGTTAAATTACAGAAGGGGATAGTCAAATTAGCTCAGTGGTAGAGCAAAGTCCCGGCACGGCTAAGATCCTGGGTTCATTTCCTAGATGCGACTGAATCTTTTTCTGATTTTCCTGTTTCATATTTTTGATTTAGAGTCGCTAACATTGTCTTCAATGATTAAATATTATAATTTTAAGTTTTATTTTAATCATTGAGTTATTCCAAAAATAAAATAAAAGTATCAGTGGAATAATTTTAATCCCAAAGCGAATTTGGTTGTCTCAATAGGATTTTTAATTTTGTGTGAATTTTAGCCTACTTTAAAATATTGAATATGCTACAAAACCACTTGGTTTTACAAGTTGAATGGTTCTTGATGTGAAATATTGATTGACATTACAGATTCGGCATTAGTCTACTGCCAACATAAGTAAAAACGCAGTATCGTCCTTGAGACTCTCAAGGAGGACACTGTGTTTTTCCATAAGACGGCAGTATCTGACTTAGATCATTTTACCTGTAATGTTCCTTGAAAGATTAGCAGCAAAATTCCTTCTGCCTTCTAATTTTTTAAGCAAGGTGAATATAAATTATTTTGATCACAAGTATCGGACATCGAGGTATAAGTCCTTTTGTCGGGATGCTTATTTTAAGGATGAGTTATTCGCTTTCAGTTGAAAAATCACCAATATAACACTTTTCAACATATCTCAACAAGCACCAATCATCATCATGAAAAGTTGCTAAAATAAATAAATGAATAAACTGTTAATCGGAACGTCTGCACAGCCTTTTTTAAACAAAACTTAAAATTGGATTTGAGGCCAAAATACCCAACCAACCTAAATAATATTTTTTTTTAAACAAAATGTATAGCAAATATGTAGTACTGAACATGCTACTTTATTTATTTGTATTTAAAATTATGATATATATACATATAGGCCAATAAACAATTCAATTTTTCATCATTTTTATAGTCAATAAAAATTTTGATTATTAAAAAAAAATCTTACTCTACCTACTGTATTAATATAATGAAAAATTGTAATTAAAGCGTTTTTGGGTAGAAATGTTAATTTATATATGACAAATTTGTGTTTCAATATAAATCGGTCATTTGTAATTTAAATTTACGCCAATGAAAATGCCTTTCAATCATTTTATTTTATCATGTTTACTTACTAGATCAAAGTTATATTTTTTTTATATAATTATCATTAACTCACAAATAATTGTCAAAGTTGCATCTACAATTTGAAACACAAATAAATAAAAAAGCACATATCCCTACAAAATATTTGCTATCCCTTTGGATTAAAAAGATATATTATTTAGTTTGGCTGAGTATTTTGGCCCCAATTCCAACTTTAAGTTATGTGTGAAAAGGGCCACACAGTTGTTCATCTCAATTCGTCTTAGATCAAACAATCAGGATCAACAAACCTTTTCAGTTAGATTTAAGGCAATTCAGGCTCAGGTTAAACCAATGATAAGGTACAGTAAAAAAAATTATAAAGTTCCACCAAGTATAAGGTTAGCAGTAAAAGTAAATAAAGTACAATAATGAATGGTGGATTGCAACAATAACTCAAGGACAATAATGAAATATTTAACAGTTAAAACCTTCACCAAATTACAGGGGAGTACCTACCCTAAACAATCATTTATATGCTAGTCACGTTACTACATGAACGTTGGCAACACTCGCGGCTAATCTCACAGCTGTCAGTAGAGCTCTAAATGCATTTCGTCATTAACTGACCAATGTAATGTGGCTAGCGTATGAATGATTGTTTACGTTGGTGGGCCAGTGTGCGAATTGCGAACCCGATAACGAATTATGCAAAAGGAAATCTTGATAGAAACATCAGCTTTGAGATATAAATGACTAGAGAGGTTTTATGTAAACATAAACATGTATTGTCACTACACTGAATTAATGGCAATATTGAGCTAGTATTGTGTTGTAATCATAGATAATAGAAACAAAAGGAAAAATGGCATGGGAGCGTGCCTATCACAGCTACGCAATGAAAGTTATGCATTTGGTTGTGAAGCTAGAAACAAAGGTGGAGTGCCGCTGTGCTTACATGCCGTTTGCAATAGTATGGGTAAACAACGTTGGCGATACGCGTTGTGTGCGTGGTTTAATATTAATAAGGTTCATGGCCCATTTCCCTTGTTTTGTTCATCTATGATTCTAACCAATATTGCCATTTCTTGCTGTGTTTTTGTTTACACAGGATTCAGAAAGAACTAGAGAAGAATCAATTGGCAGTGTTAATATTGATTCGTATGGAGAGGCTTTAGCTCTCTTTACAATTCGAGGGCTTAAAATCAAACAATCTTATCTACAAAAAGACATACCAATAATTAGTACTTATATATTGGCATGTTTTTTTGTAGATAAAGTTATTTGACTTTAGAACTATGTATTTGTTTATTTTTTTGTAGATAACTGTTTGTAGATAGTTGTTTGACAAGCCCTCGATTTGTAATAATTATTATGTAGGGATTGATCGCATTAAACGGAATAATAAATAAAATCCCTGCCAAGCTTTATACACACCTTAAAGACCTGTTAAATACACAGACGTACATTGCACTAAATGTACAGATTTCACATAAATATGTAGATAGTAACTGGATAAAACAGAACAGTGACAAGACAGAACAAGATAAAAATAATAGGTTAGTTTAGACACTATTCTTCATTTTTCTCTGTTGTCATTGTCCTGTTTAGTTATGGAATCCCTTATAGCGGTATAGTACTCACGTGGGGATGAGTGGGGCGGGCAGGGGTTGTGGGCGTCCGCCGGGCACGGGGGGTGCAGCGCCGCCGGGCCGCGAGGGCAGCGGGGGTGCAGGGCGTCCGCTGGCCGGGGGAGCAGGGGCCCCTCGGTTTCCGGAGCCACCGCCCATGCTGCCGAGGGAGCCTGGATATAAGTAGACAATAGTTCATAACCACTCATTTGGGTAGCTGTAGGCAGGTGAACATTATGTTTTTGTAAAATGTACCATCTTACCAGATGTATTTATAAAAATTAAATGATATATATCCTTTGTAATTCCCCAGGATAACTATTTACATTCAGAGAAATGTTTTTTTTTATGCATAAAAAAGAATGTTTACAAGTGACGTAACGACTATCTAGAATAATATTAAAATAGATCACTTCCTTATCAAGCAAATAAAATTTATTTTAGTATGCTAGGAGCATTCTTTAAGGTACAAAATATATTACACAAGCTTGCAGTTTTTGCACTACATATTTTACTCGTTCGATTGCTACCGGCGGCCGCTTCTGACATTACTTTTAGACATTCAACCACAGCAGTTAAATTTTTACTTTGTAGTTTTTGAGCGTTTCAATCCTAAGAAATGAATTGTCGAAAAATGTGCGTACTCTTCAAGAAAGATGTATCTTTTTTATATTAAACATTTAAGTATGAATGTAGCTTTTGTCTAGTCTGTAAGGGTTAACCATTGCAAATGAATATATTTAAACAGGGCTAGTACCTTGGTGAGAGGGTGGAGCTCCCCTGCGGGGCCCTCCGGGGCTGGGTGGGGAGAGGCGCGCGCTGTCCACACCTCCCTGCTGGGCGAGCCAGTCGTTCTTGACGGGCGGGGGCATGGGCGTGGTCACCGTGGCCATGGACACGTCTCCGATGATGCTCAGTGACTCCTTGCAAGTGTGGTACATGCGCAGCATCTCCTCGCGCTTCAGGGCCTCCTCGGGGCTCTCTTCCATCATCTGGGCCTGGGAGGGGGGGGGGAAATATACTCAATATGAATACAAACTTACCGATGCCACATTTAATTTTTAATGTCACTATTATCCAATAACAACACAGTACCTACCTAACTACCCCTGAATAAAGCAATGACAGATTGCACAAAAACATTCGTCAGTAATATTATGATGTCTGAGCAAGTTTTGATGAAATACATACATGATTTATGTAATATCGACCACCATAACACGGGCATGTGCCTAGCATGGTGGTCGAAAAATTCCTCAATGCATGTAACTAACAATTTTATTGAATAAAGAAACATTAAAAAATAAAAAATATCATAAGTTACAGTTTCTAGTTAAAGCGTAGTCCAGCCGCGATGAATGGGAGGCTATGTACATAAGTAGTTATATATTATTAATCAATGATTGTTTATGGCATATTTATACCGTTGATATTAAATAAATAGCACAATGGGCCGATGACCTCCCTCAGGACATATGACATATGAAATCTATTTGGTATTCAAACTGTGGAAATATAGTGCGGAAAAGTTGGTTCCTTTAGTATGAACAAAACATTAAACATCGGTTGACATCTTCTGGTGGCGCATCGCGCAAAAAAAAAATAGAAATCGACAAAATTAAAATTTTTACATTAAATTTTAAATATTACTTAAAATTCTACAATCAAAACTCTGCTATGTTTCAATAATAAATGTAAATAAATTGAAACATCAATAATATTTATGTTTTAATAATATTATATTTAAATAGTCTTACTGAAGAATTAAAAAAAAATAACAGATTTGCTATTATTTAAGAAAAAAGTAAAATTATATTTAAAGAACTGAACATGCGTAACATCATTAACAAAATGCAGTAACTTAATTTCAAACCATATTTATATTTTTTATAATGTTACCACAACTTGTACTATCATAAACTCTATGATATTACTTTTTACTCCTACACCAAGTTCTCTTCATTGGTGTAGAAATATGAAAAAAAAAAAAAAATTCATATTTTATTCTTATGCCATTCACTATGTATTTTTGTAACAATATTATAAATGTTTTAATATGTTATGTAATATAAAAGAATAAATTGTGAAGAAAAAAAATGTTTTCAATGGTTACATAATGTATTGAAAAATCAAATTTACAACAATTGTGCAATTTTCTTTTTTTTTTTATAATAAATAATTTCCCTCAGGGCCTATGTCATCTTTGGGGATGCTGTGTGGAGGGTCTTTTTGTGGAGAGGAAGGAGTGAACATGGGTCTTGAAGAGTCCCATGTTGTAGGAGGGAGGAAACACAGAGGCCAGCAGTTCGTTCCACAGCCGAGCTGTTGAACTTAAGAACGAGTCGTAGAAGCGACCCGTTCTCATGTGACAAATGTCAACCGTGTACAAATGTTGGGCACGCGTTTGGCATGTATTCCGACTACGCACCGGTGCCGAAGGGATCAATGACGCTAGTTCCTCAGAGCATCTTCCATTGTAATACCGATAGAACAAGGACAGCATACCTACCTGACGCCTGTGCTCTAAAGATTGCAGTCCGTTTGTTAAGATTGGGGAATCTATCAAACGGACCGCCCGTTTCTGCAAAGAGTCAAGGGTTTTTTTCAGGTATTTTGGGGCTCCGGACCAGAGATGGCTGCCAAATTCGACAGTAGGGCGAACTTGCGATTTGTACAGGGTCAGCAGTTGTGTACTATTAAAGTATCTGTAGGCCCTGTACAGTACGCCCAGCTTCTGAGAGGCCAACTTTACTCTGGCTTCGATGTAGCCCCCGTACCTGAGCTGGTCACTTATAGTTACACCAAGCATATCAATGGAAGGCCTGTTCGGAAGATTGCTTCCGTTGAAGGAGACTAGATTATCATTTGGATCCCTTTTAGACGTAATCAGACAGGATTGGGTCTTTGAAACATTAAATTCGACGAGATTATTTTTACCCCAGGAGGAAATACTCTCGAGATAACCGTCCATTCTCTGCTTCAAAGCCCTCCGAGCCGTTGGAGTTTGTGTGCCCTTTGGGGGCTTGTCAAACAAAAAGCTATCATGAACTGTACTGTCATCCGCGTAACAATGAATCGGTGCACATGTCAAAAGGATTATTATTATATTATCATTACACAAATCGTCTTATAGACAATCAATAAGATAGTACAACGTTTTTGTACCATAAAAAAGTTAAAATCGTAGTTGTTAATATAATTTTTTATCAAAATTCATTAACGTAATTTTCACACAGAGCTGCGTATTTTCACATTACAGGTTAAAGCATAACTTGCACAAAGTGTTTTTTTCCTAAAATAATAAAATTAGCAGAGCAGATTACGAATTCGTTTAAATATACACTTAAGTTGATATATTACAATTATACCTTATTATTATTTAAGTCGTCTGCAAAAATAATGAATCAAAAAAGTATAATCACCTGATCACCAGAAGCGTAGAGATGTGCCAACAGCTCTCCGTTAATGAAATCCTTGGCATTGTTGATGATCAACATCATGATGGTCTTAGGCACCAGATCGCGAGTAGTCTTGGTCACAATGCGCATGTACGAGTCTACCAGGTTCCGGATCGTCTCCACCTGTCTCTCCAGCTGTGGATCCATGCTGGACGTGTTTTCGCTGTCACCGTGAGACTGTCATTGCAATCACCGTGCAAAATTATCCAAATTGATAAGAACACGGAATAATTGATAGTTCCGTGTTATAAGACACAATTGTGACAAATGAGCCGCAATAAATAAGTAGAATGATTTTATGGTTGGTGTAGTTAATTAATTTTGTTTTATTTATTTTTATGTTTGTTTTTCCAGTGTTGGTGTTGGTCCGAGGCAGCGTTTGTAATGGAAAAGGAAAGCAAAACAAATTAATTAGTTATTGTTTTTTGAGTGATTATTTTTTAAATAACAAATAACATGTATGAAAAACAAAGAACAGGCTATCGTTATGAACAGATTGAAGGTAAATTTCAAATGATGTTTGATAGACTTTCAACAGAGATTCTTATTATAAACAAAGAAATGCAATAATATTATTATGAACAAAACAGACTTTTATATAGAAATTCACAAATGATGTAACTATTTAATACAGGCTATATATATATATACTATGAATGTTTTAACCGCTCGAGCGATGGGGTATGGTACAAAATAAATGCCTTGAGCGATGGAGATTTCAGGGCATTGGCATTTGGATTCAGCAGCGTTCATTAAAAAAATTATACCTTCGAATATTAATATGGAAACATATAAACAGCTTACTGTGGTTTAAAGCCAATTAATCCACCTGTAATTGTAGGTTTTATAAATATAAATTCTAAAAAATAGTCCACCTAAATTTAGGCAGTCATCGCTCAAGGCCTAGAGCGATGAGACCCAAATATGGGCAGCCATCGTTCGACTGGTTAAAAAAGAAATACCATATTTTCATAAAAAGACAGAATGTTTATTTCAAAGTTTTGTTTTAAGTTCATGCACTGTGTGTGTATTTTATTATTTAAATTCCATGCACATTTTGTTACAGAGTGACTGACAATATCCAACACAAAACTTTTTGGGATCGCTGGCCACGCTTAACACAAATATTTTTTTTGAAATTACACTTTGATTCAAATTAATTACTATAAAAGCCAACTATTTACGTCCGGGGGAAATGGAAAATACTGCATTAAAGTTCCTTTTTTTTTTAACAGTTTGTCCAATTTTCTTTTCTTGTTAGAAGTATCTGTATTGAGTGTGGTCAGCGATTCTAGAATTGTGAATATATTATGCATTATGTATTATATTGTGCTGGTATTTTAATGTATTTATGTGCATTATTTTCTTCTTGTAGAAGAAAATTCTTGAAGTGAAAAAATAGGTTCCACTTTTGTCTGTCCAATTAGTCCGATTTGATCTCCAACGGTCTAACGCACATGACCGCTGACCGACATGAAACTAGAAAATCAGGTCTGCGTACACTGCGCACTGATCATTGCTAGTGGAACACATTTCAACGAAATATTAGTATGCAGTGTCGCCTCTAATTGTATATACTTCAATTGTATATGGAGTTATATTATTATCAAATGTATTTATTGTTTTAAAATAAAGTATATTACATTAAATGTAAAGCTACAACACATAAAGATAATTAGTGGTAAGATTTCAATGGGTTTTTGCATTGTTTCATTATAAAATTATTACCAAAGATATAGTGAAATTTTTTAAAGTGTGAGATAAATTTTTTTTAAATTCACAGCGTAATAATTTGTGATAGGTAATTTTTAATATTAAATTTATAAAATCAGATGCAAAACATTACATTCAAATACTGTGTAAAGCCAAATTTGGACAGCAATAGTTAATGTAATTGTAAGCCAGTAAAAATAAAGGTCAGACTACTGTGAATTATTGAATTAACTGATTGTGTAAACCATTCAATTGGATCATTTTTAAAATAATGCATGTAAGGTCAAAGATATTTGGAGTGTATAAAAAAACAGAAATTTAGGTGTGATCAGTGAGACCTAGGATTAAGTGGATAAGTTTGGTGATGAGGCAAGACCAATCAGAAGTTGTCAAAGGAAGCCCTAACAGATATTTGGAACTGACAGTGAAAGAACCAAACTAGAATGCATTCTGTTTTTGAAGAGTTTTATTTCCAATAGAAATGAGATTCGTGAGGCATTGTTCGGAATTACAAATCCAGAGGTCTGAACAGAAAGTAAGGCCGATGTTGGCAAAATAAACAGAATTAAAAGATGAGCAAATGCTTAAAACCCTGTACGCACATTTGTTCTTACTCAACGGTTTTACTCGATATCGAGTAAGTATCACCACTGTGTGGACGACAAAACTCACAGCTCGCAGTGATTTGGAACTCCTAATTCCTTTTGCACTTACTTGCTTCGAGTCGGGCTCTAGTGTGTGTACGTTACTTCAAGTAAACTAGTATTGACACAATGATTGTCTCATATTATTTATTATTATTATTCAATGAGCAGACAGCATTTTGCTTTCACAGTAAGTTTAACAGTAATTATTTTTTTTTTTTTTTTTTTTTTTTTATAGTCGGAGGCGGTTTACTTACGTTCCCCGCGAGCACTTAGGCCATAGGCCCATTGTACTATCTCCCATTTTACCTCATTCCCTTGCCAGTAACCCGGTCCCTTTTATGAAGTTCACCAGGGCTGTCATTGGATATGTGGCGATGTCTTCTGGTTCCACACTGTGTCTTCCCAGGTATCTGAGCCTTATTCCCAGCAGAGCGGGACATTGGCACCATAGGTGAATTGGAGTCTCTTCCTCCTCTTCACATTTCCTACAGATGTTGGTGTTTTCCACTCCCAACAGTTGCATGTGTCTCCTGAGATGGCAGTGTCCCGTTAATAGTCCTACCAGTTCCCTCAGTGAGTTTCTGTCCATATCGAGTAGTTGCCTGGTTCGGTTAGGGTCCGGTCCGTTTATGAGTACTTTAGATTGCCTCATTCCGGGTGCCTTCTTCCATTCCTTCCAGTGTTGGGATTTGACCCACCTCTTGATATGTAGTTTGGTGTGGCAAGCTGCTACTCCTACGGCCGGCTCAGATCCCGCAAGTGGTGCTTTCGCCCCTTTCCTTGCTAGTTCGTCAGCCCGCTCGTTGCCCTCAATACCTTTATGTCCTGGTACCCAGAGCAGGGTTACTTTATTGATGGTCGCCAGTTCTGTTAGGATAGTCCTGCATTCCATCACCAGTCTGGAGTCGCATCGGTTACTTTCCAGTGCCATTAAGGCCGCCTGGCTATCCGAACATATGTTTATGTTCTTATTTCTGTACCCGATACTCATATTCTCCTGTGCGCAGGCTAAGATGGCTTTCATCTCAGCTTGAAACACAGTGCAGTGCATTCCTAGAGGTATACTGAGTTCCCTCTTAGATCCCTGTAGACAGACCCCGGCCCCTGTTCCTTCCTCCATCTTGGACCCGTCTGTGAACCAGATTAGTTCCTGTTTGGAGTTTGGACCTGGGACCGAGTCCCATTCCTCCCTTGTGGGGTACGTCACTTTAAACAGCTGTCCGAAGAAGTATTCGGCTTGCTTGCCGTCCTGCTTCATCCCAGCCGTCGGACTAATTGCCCTCAGTCTTATTCCTATCTCCGTGTGACTGTTTCTGGGCAACTCTCCTCTCCATTGGCCATTGCAATGTAACCTGTAGGCTGCCGCCATCGCCGCCCCCTCTATTTCTATGTTTAGTGGGGGTAGGTTCAGCAGCACTCCCATGGCTAGTATTGGAGTGGTTCTCATGGCTCCTGTGATGCTTCTGCATGCAAGTCCCTGTATGTGATTGAGTGTGACCATCACTGTTTTCAGTGTTGTTCTCCTCCACCAGACCAGGGCTGCGTGCATGATCCTTGGTTTTACAACGGCTGTGTAAAGCCATTGCATCATTTTAGGTTTGAGACCCCACGTTCTGCCGCAGATTCGCCTAGTTGCCCACATCAGAGCACAGGCCTTTCTGCCTACAGTTTCCACCTGGTTTTTCCAGCTCAGTTTGGCATCTATGATGACTCCGAGGTACTTAACCGTGTCAGAGGGTTCTAATTCCTTTCCATAGAAGGTTGGATTGCTCCATCCTTCTAGTTTCCTTTTACGCGTAAAGATTACTAGTTCTGTCTTGTCTGGGTTGACTGACAGTCCTGTTTCTTCACACCATTCTTCCACTGTTGCCAGTGTTGACTGTATAAGGCCTCGGGTTGTGTCTGCATCCCAACACCTTATTATGGTTGCAATGTCATCCGCATACCCTTGCGTATATAGGCCCCTGTTGTTGAGTTTCCGGATGAGGTTGTCCACCACCAGGCTCCACAGCAAGGGTGATAAGACCCCTCCCTGTGGACACCCCCGTGTCACCAGCACTTTGATGCTTACCTCACCCCTTGTCACCGTAAGTATCCGGCCTGAGAGCATGTTCCTCAGCCACCTTCTGGTGGTTTTGTCGAGTCCATGTCTTTCTGCCGCTTCATCAATGGATTTAATAGTGGTGCAGTTAAATGCTCCCTCTATATCCAGGAATAGCCCTACCGCCAGTTCCCCAGTCGCTTGTGCCTGCTCTAGTTTGTACACCAACCTGTGCAGTGCCGCGTCGACTGACTTACCTGCTTGGTAAGCAAACTGTAACTCGTGGAGGGGCTTCTCTTTCAGTGCCCCGTCCCTTATGTGCCTGTCCATTAGCCTCTCCATTGTCTTCAAAAGAAATGAGGTGAGGCTAATTGGGCGGAATGCACCTGGTTGGTCGTAGTCAGCTCTCCCCGGTTTGGGTATGAACACTACCCTTGTCTTCCGCCATGGTATGGGGATGTATCCGAGGGCACAGCATGCCCTCAGGATCTTCGTCACCGGAAGTAGGATTGTATCTAGGCCCCTCTGTAGAAGTGCCGGAAAGATTCCATCCTCTCCTGCGCTTTTAAAAGGGTCAAACCCTCTGATTGCCCATTTAACTCTGGAGGGAGTAACTATTTTAGCCGCAGTGTCCCAGTCCTTACCTTCCCGTGTAACTCGGGCTGGTGGTGGACCGGTATCATCTGCTTCTAACTTTTTGTAGCCGGGAAAATGTTTCCCCAGCAGTACCTCCAACTCCTCCTCCCAACTGTTGGTATATCCTCCATCAGCTTTTTTGAATGGGCCTTTTGCTGCCCCTGGGTCTTTTGCAAGAATTTTTTGGATTCTTGCAGTCTGTGGGATGGTTTCCACCTCCCCACAGTATTTCTCCCAGGAGCATGTTTTGGCTTTCTGGATTGCCACCTTGTACTCTTTCTGGTATTGCTTGTGGGCATCCCAGTTTCCTGACTTTTTGGCCTTGTTGAAAGCTTGCCTTACTATTTTCCGTAGCTCCTGCAGTCTTCTGCTCCACCACGGTGTTTTGTCCCTGGTACTTGTCTTCAGAGGGCAGCTATTTTCGTATGCCCTTATCATTGAGTCCCTCAGTACTTCTACTGCGTCCTCAATTTCTTCGGGGCAGCCGTATTTAGCTGGGAATCTTGTCATTCCTATATTTAGGTCCTCCGAGTATCTAGTCCAGTCAGTTGCTTTTGGGTTCCTATATGTATCGGTCCCCGTTTTGCTTGTTTCTCCCTCTAGTTTAAATACTATGTGTCGGTGGTCCGACAGGGATGGTTCGTCCGATACTCTCCATCCTGAGACTCTTAATGTTCCTAGGGTCAGGTCTATCACCTCCTGTCTGTTACTTATAACGAAGGTGGGTTCCCTACCTCTATTAAGAATCTCAAGGTTCACTGTCATCAGGTATTCCAGGAGGTCCTGTCCTCGTTTGTTGATGTCCGTACTCCCCCACACAGTGTGGTGCGAGTTAGCATCTGCTCCGAGTATCAGTTCCCTACCCTTCTCCCTGCAGTCCTGGACGAGTCTCGTTATTTCCCTTGAGGGTGGTGGTTCCACAGAGTCATAGGGCATGTATGCTGATGCCACAACTACTTCCCTGCTTCTTTGGTCCAGCGTGACCTGTAGCTTCACAGCCACTAAGTCCCTACTGCAGTGTTCGGGTAGCAGTGTGCCAGGTATCCCTCTGATGAGAATACAGGCCCTGGGTCTGTCCCCCGACTCGTTATAATAGATTAGACCTTGGTTCATGTTTAGTCCTCTGACCTTCCCCCTATAAGTCCAGGGTTCTTGGATCAGCGCGACGTCCACACTGTCCCGAGTGACTCTACTGCTAAGCACTGCAGTCGCTGCCGGACTGCGGTGCAAGTTTATTTGAATGAACTGTAAGTTTTTAGCCATTACTGCCTAATCCTTAAGTCATTCCTCCTATTTACGCTCCTCGGTGTTAGGAGAGCGCACCGTGAAAGTGGCCTTCCTTATCCCGACATGCGCCGTCATCCCCATCTCCCTCAGCACCTTCACACTTTCCTCGTCCACACTCATGATCAGGCGATACATGTTCTTATCCCTGATCGAGTCGTGGACGATCCATTTTTTTGTGTGTAGCCGGGGAGTCTGGTTCTCCAGCAGTTGTAGCAACCTCTCGGTGCTTACTGCTCCATTTTCGGGGATTACTGCCATAACCTTTACGTACTTTGGCAGTTCCTGCAACCCCACCACCTCCAGGTCGCAGCCCTGCCATTTCCGTATGGTCGGCACCATCTCCCTCAGCCCATTAACAGTAATTAAGTTGTTTAAAATTTAAAATAAGTTAATCCTTTCTTCTCTCCAAATAAGAATCTAATGGAGCTTTAAATAGGTTTATATTAGTAGCTTGGATGACATGTTGCGGAAGTTTGTTCCATGCATCTACTACTCTTAACATTGGATGACCATAAGTTCCTTCTCACTCGTTGGTTTTACTACATAGAGTACCAACGAATGTGCATACAAGGATTCTTACAGCAGATGGAAGAAATGGTAAAGACATGACATCATCAAGTAAATGAAATACTAGAATTATGTGTGAATGTGGATGAAGGATTGTGCATCACAACAGTAGGTGTGGTATTCCTACCCCTGCGGAGAAACGGCATGATGGTTTGTTAGTTTAATGTTTATCACGTTTTGATCACTAAAATATGAAAAAAAACTCTTAGGAACATTTCAAATATCAAAACATCATAATAGAATTCACATCACACTTACCAAGTTGGGACAAAAATGCAATACTTTTAAGTTCTACACAAAATAACTGAGGACTGATGAAAAACCAATAATTCAAACTACAAACAAAATGGATATAACCAATATAAAAAGGGTAGAAAATGGATTAAAAAAAATCACTCAAATAGTTGCAGTTCCAATACATAATATGGTTTTGTATTTCATGCTTATTAAGTAAGTTTCGTCAGTAAGAAAGTCTATATTCAAGTAATAATTAATTAAAAAACAACAACTGGTGCCTGAAGTGTATGATATTTGTACAGTTTTAATGTATAATATAGTTGTGAAAACACAACAAAACTACTGGAGTAATGTATTTATATGCAGGTGGTGTTAACGTTGACAAACTCAACCAATCAAATTCCTTTTTTGATCATATTTTAAGTGTTATAAAAAGTGATACCATTAGTACCGAACTTAAATACTTAACATTTATACAACTTGTCAAGAAACCAACAATTTCAAAACACAAATAAAAGGTATCCATTTTTTGAAATACATATTTTAAAAAAAAACATGTAAAAAAAAAGAAAAAGTAAAAAAAAAACAGTGAATTTTCACTGCTTCATAATATCATATTTCTTGTCTAATTATACCCAAGGGGCATGCAAAACTGATTGCTAAAATTTCACAAAAATGTCTCCAAAGAAGAAAGTTTACATAACAGAATACATTATTTGTTTCAATTGTTTATCTCTTCATACCTAACCTAACATTTTTCTCACATTCAAAGTGTTTGTGTGTCTATTATTTACATTTACAAAAGACCTACCCATTAAAATTACATTTGTTGGACCTTACAAAATATAAATAATGAAAAATAAGTTGAAAAAAAATGCAAAACCAGTAAATAGTGTAAAATACAGATCAGAAAAGGATTTCGATAAATCAAATTTTCTAAATTGTTTAACAAACCTCATATCCTTCACTCTGTGGTTTGTCGAAATAAGCCACATTATTAGGGAATAAAAACATTCAAATAAATATTAGATGCCTTGAAAACTGTCAGTTGCAGAAGGAAAAGTCATAGATAAATAGCATAGAAATTGAAAAGAAAAAGAAAAAAGACGCATGAAAATAGATATGAAAGCGATACATTTTTTTCAACAAGTGGAGACTAATTTAGTGAAGAAAAAAATGTACATTTGGAAAAGAATCTCAAGAATGGTTACTTGCAAGTTAACATTTGTTTTGAAAAACTGTAATAATAAATAAAATATGTTAAAAAATCACCCTAGGAGAATTATTCAAAAACTGTTAATAAATATAGTTTCAATAATGTGATTCATATACTTTAAAACATTATTTTTTTATACTAAAATTATAGGTTGTTGGTAAAAACAAAGCACATGGTATTACTAAGTGACGCTTCTTTAAAATTGATAAAAATGCGAGAAATAAATAATAAAATTCTGTTGCACATAATTATTAATAATATTTATTTCTTTATTAATCAAGCAGAAGCAGTCACACCAGTGCGAGAGTGTCATGAAAAACATCCATTAGAAAGATTAAATAAACAAAAGCAAGAAGTCTCAAAAAGTTTAAAAAGGGAACCAAAACAAACAATGCGGACCCTTCGAAAAGAAGAGACGTACCGACCTTCCTTTTATTATGGACGGACATGAAAAAGGGGGACTGCAACGTCACATAGAAGATCGGAGCCAAGGAGATTTATATGTTAGGGAAAAATAACTTGGTTATCACTTGACTCCATGTTTTATAATAATCATATTAAAAAGAATTTATATCTCACTCATTTATCTATGGATTTGAACATTACTGAAAACTTATGAACTCCTCGTCTATTTGAAATTATCTTCTATGAATTTTGAATGCAATCTATGGAGTATGTTGACATTTAAAATGGAGGCAAAACAACATTTGGCAAAAATGGGAAAAATAATAATCTGACTAAGCTGATGGAATACGTATATTGATAACAAAATCTAACATTCGGGAAAGATGGGTAAAATGGCACTTAATAACTAAAAAAAAAAGTATCCAAGGAGCGTTTTCGGCGAAGGAAAAATATTAAAACACAGAATTACAAGTTCTAACAAAAATTTACATAGAGGTAGGAATGATGAGAAAATTTTCAATGAACTAAAATTTTATCAGTGGCAGAGAAATAATCATGGATAATAATATAGGTTTCGAACCTAAGATCTCTTTGTGTGAGATTACATAACTATCAAAGGAAAATTATTAGGCAGAAAAGTATAGACTCGAATGAATGAATTAGTTTTAAACATTTAATAGGATTATAGATTCAAATTTTTTGGGTACCATGTAAAAATGCCAAGAAAGTTGACAGTACGTGGTGACCACCATTTTGATTAGCTATATTTTCAAGTTGATGAAGTAAAAGGGTTCTATCAGTGCTACATTACCTCGTCTCCGTTGGAAGCCTCAGCCGTCTTCTCGGGGTAGACCCCGGCTCGGAGGAATGATGCCTTCCAGGAGTCCACATCATCCTGATTTTCACAGGATAACTCCAGCTGCTTGAAGTCCTGGAAAATTTAAATGTTAATATGTTATTTATGAATGTGACTTTCTGAAGAGATAATAATATGTACCTATTCATTTATTGAAGACAATGAATTCCATCTTCTATCAATCATAGTTCATATTACGTTGATGGATCTGAGAAGACCCTTTATCCTTCCCAGAACCTCCTCTTCTTCAATTCCTTAGAATAACCTCAACACAGCAACCCCAAAGATGACATAGGCCTTGCGGGAAATTATTTTCCTCGAGGCAGATGTAAGGCCTACTTTTTAATGTTAAAAAAATAGAAGAATTTCCCAAGATCGCTGATGAAGCGGTTGAGTTCAAACTAGATGGGGTTTGAACTAGATTCTACCACACAACATTTTAATTCAATGGAGGACAAAACTAGTCGGTAGTTTACCACTGCCGGATGGATGGGGGATTTTTACTAAACATGGTTTCCGAAAACTAGTAGTACAAGCGAGTATTGCAATTGAATCTGCACCACATTTAGAAGTTTTTTTGGATTCTCTATTTCAGTGTTTTTCAACCTGTGTATGCGACCCCCAGGGGGGGGGGGTCGCAAAGCCTTACACGTGGGGTCGCGGGTAGAAGTGTTTGTAGGTCCTGCACTATAATAAATAAAAACTACAACAGTGCTGCTGGTTAAGGGTTTCAAAGAAATCCAGCAGTTTGTCAGCATCCTCCGTGCCAAAGTTACTATTTCCAGGGCTCTTGCGACTTCTTTGCATAGTACAATTGGTTTTTCGATCGATATTTAGCTCTCAACAGAAAGAAAATTAAATACGTAGTTTTTAAAATCACTGACATTTGTTAACTTATAAAGGGGTCGCGTATTCAAGAAGGTTGAAAAACACTGCTCTATTTGATATAGACCAGTTTCCCGCTTGTACTACGAGTTTCCAGACATTGTGTATAAGGCATAATCTCAGCTCATTAATTAGTTAATCTGTTGATTGTATTCAGTCAATAAAAACACTCGTAATCAAAATGTTGTCATTTCTCAGTGCCTCGGAAAGGCTGACAGGGTAACCAGTTGGCTATGACGACAACAAAGTACGAAGCATAGTCTTACTCCCACAGATCTGTTGTAACCTATCCCTCTTTAATGGGAACATACTCCAAGCTTTAGAGGCTGACAAGACTAACCTTGTAAACGTTACGCCCTTCGGGATTGAAGAGCGCAAACATGTGCCGGCGGCTCATGAAACTCTGCTCGATATCGCGCAGCTTGAGTCCGTCCAGCGGCAGCATGTACTTCTTGTCGCGCTCCTCCTCGTCTTTGAACCAGGAGATACTTTCAGATGTCAGCACGAACCAGTAGTCGCGGGATCCTCCTGACGGCAAAGGATGTCTTAAGTTTGAGGGACATTTAGCCCACGGGGTGGGCGGCAATTGCATTGTCAGCTAACTATGTACAATCTTTTCAATCCAACAGAGAAGTTTATCTTTAGGAGAATAGAGATTTTGGGCAAATGTGATGTGACATTACTAGCCACAACATCATATTCCATTGGAACCTCTTATGCTACATATACATATGCGAGCTAAACTGCCGAACTCTTAACCTCCACTTATGGGAAACATTAGGGACAAATCTGACCGGGCCGTCCTTAAATTATGAAAGTATATTTATATTTTTTTCTGAGATATGATATTTTCTCGCCATTAGAAAAATAAATAATTATTCAACTAAGTTTGTCAAAGTGTATGATCACAAAGTATCGGCGTGATTTTTCCATTGACAGTTGAAAGATTATTTAGTATATTAATTTTCGATTTCCGATTTCAGAGAAATGCGTGTGTGTACGTGATTGCCACCAAATGTTGATAGAATGCATTGTCATTGACAACAAGTCTATCTGCCAAGTTTCAGCTTGATCGGATATCGGGAAGTGGGTTAATTCCGAATGAGATAAGCTGATGCTGTTGATCACAACTCAGGCAACTAGTGCAAGAGAGGTCAAATCCCAAATTTGTTTTATGTTTTCAATGTAAATATACATGGTGTCCGGAAATTCGTAGTACAAGCCGGAAACTGGAGAATGTATACCACACGGGGAACCCAAATAAACATAAAGTTTTTTGATTTGAGCATTTTTATAAAAAAAAAAAAAACCAAAAAAATATATTTTTCGGCTATTTCAGGGTTCAAATTTTTTCGTCATTATTTGTTTTACTTTTAAATTTTTAAATAGTTTTAATTAGTTGGGTACTTTGATCTTCAGTAATAATTTATAAGAATTTGATCAAAAAAAAAATCAACTTCTGACTCGATTTACTCGAAAACGAAAGCTCAAATCAAAAAAAAATATACTACAAAATCGACTCCAAATGTGATGTAGATTCACCAGTTTCCCGCTTGTACTACGAGTTTCCGGACACCATGTATAAAGATTTTGTTTTATTCTGTATAGATTTATATAGATTGCATGCAAGACTTTAAACATCAAGGGCCTTACTAATAAATGTGTTTTAAGTTTTACACAACTGTAGATGTGTTGGACACGTAGAGCGAATGAACGAAGAAAGGAGTGTAAAGAGAATGATCAAGTAAACCAAATACTTGAGTCAGGGTATATCAAGAGTCAGAATAACAGTAGAATTTGTATGAGACGATGTAAGAGTGTGTTGTTTGGTGGTAAAAAACCAGTAATGTATGATAAATTGTTATTTATCAGTTGTGTAAAATTTAAAACACATTTATGTATTAGTAAGGGAAAAATGTTTAAGAGAGAATTTTTTCTTAAACTATAAAATCTACAATACAAGCCACCCACTAGTAAAAAATACTTGCGTCAAACAAAATAGCAAAAAACCCACCAAACTAGCAAAAAAAAAATAAAATCAGAAATTTGCATACTTAATAGTGTTTTAAATGGTAATCAAAATAAATACAATTAAAGTTTATCTTATTGTGCGTGCCTTTCTTAACCTCACCCAACAGATAGAGAGTACGTGGGGAGCAGACAAGAAGATAAATATATATACATGTGAATACTGCACTCTGTCCCAACTTCTCCCAACCGTCTGGAACTAATCAATCCCCAATAACTGGGGTATGTTGTGAGGCGGAAGGTAATTGAGATGGGGTAAGAGGAAGGTGGGGAAGTACCTGGCTATTCAGATCTCATCAAAAGATCACAAAACAAGGCTAATACCATCTCAAGCAACATTTCAATTCCGAATGATGATGAATTCTTTCACCAGGGCGATACTGATAGAATTTTTCCCCGCAGTGCTGCCAATTTGAAATACTAGTTATGTTTGTGTAACTCTGGTTCATTCAATGAACTAGGATTTGCTTTGAATTTAAGTGTCATTTTCAAAATTGGAACTGATTGTGCGAAGAATTCAGACAAGCGATAAAGTACCTACCTATAATATAATACGTTTCACCACAAAATTATGAAATGTGTATTTTTTTGTACACATTTCTTGAGTACTTTTTTGCATCTACCAATAGTTTAATATTTTTTTACCAGAAAATTAATTAATTCTATATTCGAAATGTGTATATCTTTTGTATAAATTTCTTACAGTTAATCTTGTCAAGTTAATCCGACTGTCGCTGAGCTATGATGAAACTGCACAGACTATCAAAGCGGCTATGCAATGAAAGTTATGCGTTTGTGTGTAGGTAGAAACAATGGCGGGAATTTACACTAGTTATGGGTGAACGATGTTGGTGACACTTAAACTAAAAATGGTTCATAGCCTATCTCCCTTGTTTCTTTTAACTATGGTTAAGAGAGACACACGCAATAAGCATGTCGATACAGCTACGCAAAAATTTGCAGTTTCACTTTTGATTGATTTTACGGGACTGTATAACGGTAACGTACCAAAAATATATTGGTTTTTACCGGGAAAGCTTTTGGCAAAAGAATAGAAAATGGCAGAAAAAATTGTAAAACGTGCTGACTAAATACTGAATTGTAACGGTGAGGTCTTTAAGTCATGTTCTAAATCTACGGCTGTATTTTTAGGAGCATTTTGTCGATAAAACACTTAACACTTCTGTTGTATGGATTCTTTAATACTGTTGTGTTGATTGTTTAAATAAAGTACTGAAAAGAATCTGTAAGGCACTCAAAATTGGTAGCCAGCCACCTCTGGGCGGAATGCGGATGTCCCATATGAGATCCATGGCTTTTCACTGAAACATATACACTGTGTAAAAACGTATGGCGTGCTTTAAAAGATATAGATTACGTTGAAAAGGTTAACAAAACTGAGTCTGAGGAACTCGGAGGAACTAGCAGTTATAATAAAATGAACAAAATAAAGATATTACATTTAAAAAAAATAATTACAAAATAAACCCCAGTAACATGCCTCCTGCAGCTTCGCATTTTACAACTGTCTCGAATATATTACGCTCATCTCGTATTTTATCTTTTCTTATGTCAGTCAGTTATGTTGCATTTTACGCCAGTCTCATATTTAACGACAGTCTTGCTTTTTGTGCCAGTCACATAATCAACGATAATCTTGCATTATACACCAATCTCGTATTTAACGACAGTCTTGCTTTTTGTGCCAGTCACATAATCAACGATAATCTTGCATTATACACCAATCTCGTATTTAACGACAGTCTTGCTTTTTGTGCCAGTCACATAATCAACGATAATCTTGCATTATACACCAATCTCGTATTTAACGACAGTCTTGCTTTTTACGCCAGTCTTGAAATTAACGACAGTCTTTCTTTTCACGCCAGTCTCTTTTTTAACGACAGTTTTGTATATTACAGCGCCCTTGAGGTGATTTTTCATGAAAACGGCGCTGTATAAATTAGCCAAATGTTTTGCTTACAGTGATCCTGATACCAATCAACACAAAATAGACAAATAATCCATATGAACCGAAGCAGTGCATCAACAATACCCTAAACCGTGACAGAAGTGGGACAAGACAAGAACCAGACCGCTTGGTCTTCAGAACTGAAATGGTAACCTTTCATGATGCCCAAGTTGTGAATGCACATGAAGCCCTTCCTGATGACCTGATTTCCCAGAGCGCCCCTTCGCTGGGACTTAGTTGCGTTCTCCGACTGGTTTTGGGCACTGAAAATACAATCAAGATTATTAAACAAGGTACATTCTTTTCATATCGGTGATGTTTAACAAGAAAAAATTTGAAAAAAAAAAAAGTATTACTGTTTATTAAGAAATTTGATACACTCATACTAAGGTAATGGTAAAATGTTCATTTTACTGGAAATTTATTTATATTTGAGTTACGCTTGAATTTCTTTTACCATTTTGCATTACTTAATGATTGTCTGCTGGACGAAGACAGGTTGTCCGGTAGAAACGGTAGGTATAAAATAATTGTAACTAAGAGTTCTACTGGAAAGGGCAAAACGATTAAGTAAAATATTAAAAGACACAATCACTCCGCTGTATATGGGGGACCCTAGTGACCCCCTTCGGGTGATATGTGATTTTTACCTTCGGGTACGGAAAGGTTAATAAAGTATGCCTACTGATTGTTTGGAATTAGGATAGATCAGTGGAGCACAACCCACAGCCCGTCTTGCGCGGACCATAATGTATTACACTAGTATTCTATGAAATAGGTTGTGCATCATGGGGTTAGATGGTAGGGGAATTGCCACATCGATTGATTCAATTGATCGTTGAATGTTAAGGTACGTCTAATAGATAAAGTATGCAAGCTGAATGTATGGCAAAAGCATCAATTATTGGAGAAATTTTACATTGATTGATTCGATTGATTGTCAAAAGGTGAGGAACTTCTGTAACTAAAGTGTGCTAACGGAATTTATGGCATTAGCATCAATTATTGGGGGAATTTCACATTGATTGATTCGATTGATTGCCGAAAGGTAAGGTATGTCTGTAACTAAAGTGTGCTAGCTAAATATATGATATTAGATTCAATTATTGGAGAAATTTCACATTGATTGATTCGATTGATAGCCGAATGTCGCCAAGGTATCTGTATCAAAATTCTCATAAAACCTTAGCAGTAAATATAACAGAATGAATAGTAAAAATAAACTTGATAAATTACATAAAATGTATGCATTAAGCAAATTTCACTACTATGATAAATTAATTTCTAACCCATTAGTGCACATAGTTTAGCTGCTTATAATTTAAATTATAAGAATATGACTTATTTACGCCCGTTTATATGGCTTTTGTAAATATGATATGAATAAATACCTATACATATAATAAAATACAAAATTAATACTAAAAATAAACACAGGGTTAAGTACTAAATCAATTTATGTTGAGGTAAAGTGTAAAAATGTGATTTTTGGCATTGATAGCTGATTTCATTTCCAGCATTCAAATATTTACAAGAAAATATTATATAAGGATGGGTAAGAGAGATATGAAGTGTAATTAAAAGAGAAAAGATAAATTAAAAAAAAAAACATATTCTGTTTGAGAAATCAAGAAAAAGTTTAAAAAAATGTTAACAAAATTTTAAAAAATTGGTTGAATAACAAATTGTGTATCAAGATTAGTATGAGAAATCAAGACAGTAAGGAACTCCAGTGAAAAATGCCCTGTGATTGGTCGGTGGGTTCTGACATAACTTAGGCCCCCCCCTCACGGGTCGGTCGGCCAGGTATATTAAGAATGGGGACAATCATGCGCAACGTCGCGCTGCGTGGACTCACACGTGAGTCATAACAAATTATTTCAAAAGTTTTTTTTTTAATGCTTGCTAATTACTTATTTTGGGATTTGTTGATTTCATACTGACCCATAAGGGAATGGCCTTGTAAATTGTTAAAAGGTACGCATTGCGTCACGCGTACCCTGCCAGATCGTTTTGATGGGCTTTGAAAAATTCAAACTTAATTTATTATAACCATAAAAATTACATTTTTAAAAAAATTACATTATTTTAAGTTGGAAGGAAAAAACAAATTAAATTAAAATGACTGGAATTTCTCATTTATATTTTATACAAATGTTTGTCCAGCAAGCCATGTGAATTACAAACTTTGTCAAAATTGGAAAGAGTAAATCTGTGAAATTAATAATGAATAAGGAATACACTGTAGCTAATTAAATAGTGTTGTTAGGTTAATACCAAAGAATGCTGTACAAGAATGTGCATGTCTTCCACAACACACATCACATCATATTGTATAAAAAAATATGTTTAGTAGAAAGAAGACATAAAAAGGTTAGAGACATGTGATAATAAAGTATTATGTGGAGTATATCAAATCGTGGGGTAATTACTACACTAAGTAATTCCGAAGGCAGCCTATTTGAGTTTCACACTAAACCATACCTTCATTTCCTCGCCCTCGAAAACACATGGAGTGCAGAGGCATAACGAAGACCACCAAGATGCGACTCATGTCATGTGGAAATGTGGACATTTAAAGCCAGCGAAAGGAGGCGAATAGAAGCTCTCCAAATGTGATTTTGGAGAGAAATGCCCAGTATTCCACGGATAGCCATTTCCATTCTGGAATTGCTAGGGATCCACACTAGGCTTTCAACTGTCTGCCACGTTACTCGGAGAAACTCATAGTCACTGGCAGTGTGGAAGGCAGGAGAAGCAGAGGAAGGTCACCAATGCGCTGGGGTGACCAAGTATCACAGGTATCCGGTACGTCGGCGTCTTTGGCTCTCCACGCAGCGCAGAACCGCGAGGAGTGGAGGAGCCTTGTGTTACAGGGAAATTAGAGTGGGCTGTCACGACACAACACATATATGTAGCATACATGGGCCCTCGAGGAAATAAAGGCATGATTTTGTGTGTAACTCGAAAAAGCTGATTTCAGAGTTACCCCTAGTTGTAGTAAATACTTGGCCAAATGTTATAATGTGAGAAGTCAAATAAAATAAAATAATATTGTCTCTGTGAATCCATCACCCCAAAAGTCATCCAAAAACGGCATTTAACAGTGGCAAAAAAAAAAAAAAAAATTGAAATTGACGCTAATCTCATCGGCGTTCATTTGGTGTCCATCCGTTAACGGTGGCAAAACCAACGATAATTATAATTTGTCTTATGCGTAGATGGATTCGCATAGACAATATGCATTTCTTAACTATTGTTTGAAACTTACGTATTATTATTTGGACTGTCCGTGCATAGTGTCCGAAAATTTGAATTACAAAACAATATGTTAAAATCATTTTACCAACAATGTCATATTTAATTTAAATACATACAATAATATTATTATAAATTTCAATAGGGCGAGCATTGTAAACTCTCCGATAAAATTTAGAAACTTTTAAAACCTTTCTTAAATATTTGGTTAAAAATTTACGAGATGTGGTAAATTGGCACTCATTCTGTGAAAATGATTTGCATCTTGATAATATGTCCTTTTTTCATTAGTCGTCATAACTGATTTAATTAAAATATTATGTTTTCCAATTTTATGAATCTGGGAGGAAAATTAACAGTTATTTGGACAAGAATTTAACCACTGGTATAATTATTGATATTATGGTGAAATTGACAGTGGTTAAAAATAATGATTAGATAGCAATAATTACAGGCCCTTTTCTGCGGGAGTTATTCATAAAGCAATGGTGTTATTGACAAAAGGAGTGGATTAAAATGATAAATATAATATATATATTGAAGAAGTTTAGTAAGAAAAAGTATTAACTCACGTGGCTGTGTTTTGCACGGAGAATTGCCTGAAGCCATTTAGGAAGTAAAGATTATCGTTACTTTAGAGATCAATATAAAAAATACAGAGATTTACACAATATTAGATTATTATTATTATTTATAATTTTGTAACTGATAATAATCTGTGGTGGAATTCCATTTTAATATGAATTTTTAATTAAAAAACCGTTGATAACTTATTTTCACAGATTTTTTTTGACCAGATCAGTTTTACCTTGCACTTCCCCATCTCAATTCCTTCCTAATACCTTCAGCCCCACAACATACCGCAATTTACGAGCGTTTTCTCAAAACTCTAAAGATAGAGGTCAAATTTTTCACCGACCATTTGTTTTTTTTTTCAGTTGTTAAATACCGATTCTGGGTGTGTTTCAGCATTCTATCAAATCGTAATAAGCTGGCAAGCTTAACAACATGATTAACCTCTTCTGCTGATCACAATTTGTTCAAAATATGAAAAGGCATTTAACGGGGACCCATATCTGTCAAAAAAAGCTCTGAATGGCCATTTGATAACAATGTTACATTTGAGTTTCTGTGAAACAACCCGTCCTTACTTAGTAAAGGTAATAAAACTCAGATATTATATTATTGTTGAAAATTCAAAGTGGAACACAAGTACAAGCGTAACAATTTTGAAGTATAATTTAACCGCAAAAAAAATACAGAATATTTAAGTAAAACTGAGTAGAGTATGTGTTGAGTTTTGAAAAATGCTCCTCAATTGGGGATGCCATAGTCTCACTGGCTCCAGACAGTTTGGAGCAGTTGGGACTTGTGCAGATTTAAAAAAAAAAGAAGAAAAAAAGGCATCTTCAATCTGAAAACCAGCAGTCTAAAATAATTAAGTGGAAATAATTCATAAAGATTTTTTTAACAAAAAATATATATAATATTATAAAGTCTAGTAAGGATGAAGTGTGAATTAGATAATAGTAAATAAAGTTGCAGCCAATTTTACAAAAGTCACATTTTCGGACACTATGCACTAATGGGTCATTTTAAATCATTTAAGTAGAATTTAGTTTTTCATCTAGCGACACCTGAAATACTAAACATTTGTGGAAAAGTGCGTGAAACACAGAGGTCTATGTCATCCCCAATAGGGTGGGAGGGCAAGGAGATGAGGTAGTGGAAGGTTGGGAAGAGAGAGGAGAGGTTTGGCTATAAGTGAGGTACAACTAATGTTCGTAGTTATTAAGGGCTCCATGCATTTGATTTCGTTCATCAAGGTCACGTGGAAACGGATGGGAAAATTGATCATAGCGGATTACCTAGGAACTCGTTGCGCTTGTCTCGATTTGAAGGTATTTTGATCCTTAAAAAATGCTCCTTGCAGACTAAAATAATTTTTATTTGCTTGGCAAGAAAATAATGTACTCAATATATATAGAAAACATTGATTTTTTACCTGTGAAAAAGCGCGTAACAAATTTCACGTCAAATGGGAATATATCGCTGACACAATACAGATATGTAATCACAAACCATTTATCTACAGCTGATACAGGTACTCTTTAAGGAAGTTCTTTCATAAATTTGTTAAACTACATCGGCGAAAATATTATACATATATCTACCTACTGTAACTTTATTTATTAAATTTATGATTAAAGAATAAATATAAACCCTTATAATCTGTAATATCATACATTTATTTTACTAACGTTTCTTTTTTATTTCTATTTCCTCAAAAATTTATACAAATTTATTATATTGAAAATGAGGTTTTTTGTCTTGTTATCTTTACAACTAGAAATATATTTGACCTATTATATACCCACCCTTGAGCATCTATCTATACATATACCTCATCTTTATGTTAAGTAAATTACATATTACATTATATTAAGTACAGGATCCCACTGTTACCTTTGTTATTTGTACATATAAAGATCTTAACTTCTATTTTCTATTATTTGCTGTTATACACGCTATAAGATCTGTTTATTATGTATTTCCACAATTCTCATTTAGACATATTTTCAACTTAACTACAAGCCTTTACTGTGTACCTCATCTATCTTAAGTCAGTTACACATATTTTTTTATACATAAGTTTATACATATATTGTGGCATTCCAATATTGTATTACTTAAACAGTATCTCAATTTGCTTTGTTATTTACTCATGTTTCTTATACAGGGTTTTCCAATAAGAGGTGTTATTTTGATATTCAAAGAAAAATGCCATTTTTTTATATAAATGATTGAATGTTTATTTCATTATAAAGAGGAAGGTATGCCATTAATAGTGAAAAATAAGATCAGTCAAATGACCACACGACCACGCCTACAGGACCATATCCTTTTCATGAAATTTTCCATAACCAAATCGCAAAGTGGCTGCCTTATGTCCTCGATAACCTCACGAATTCCATCTTTGAGGTCTTGAATCGACGCTGGGCTAATGGCGTATACCTTCTCTTCCACGTGGCCCCAAAGGAAGAAGTCGCAAGGTGTTAAATTACAAGATCTCGGTGGCCAATTGTGATCACCTCTTCGAGAGATAACACGGTCCGGAAACTTTTCCCGTAAAAGATCAATGGTTTCGTTGCTTGTGTGGCACGTAGAACCGTCTTGTTGAAAGTAAACGTTGTCCAGATCAATACCATCCAATTCCGGCCACAAAAAATCATTAATCATCTCTCGATAGCGCAATCCATTCACCGAAACTGTTGCTCCAGCCTCATTTTCAGAAAAGTAAGGTCCAATGACTTCGCCGGACCATAAACCGCACCAAACAGTCACACGTTGAGGATAGAGAGGCTTTTCAACAATAACTCTTGGGTTTTCCGAGCCCCAGATGTGACAATTTTGCTTGTTGACGAAGCCACTGAGGTGGAAATGGGCATAATCACTAAAGATGATTTGCGTTTGATTCACTCAAGTGAATTTAAATAATTTCAATGCGTTGTTGAAGCGTGTATCGTTCCACTTTTATTAATGGCGTAGTTTCTACTTGTCAAATGTCAAAAAATGACAGCTTCAAAAGTAGCATCTACCGAAATAGCGGGCTATTCAAAATAACACCTCTTATTGGAAAACCCTGTACTATGATAAGTATCATATGTAAATATTTGTATCAATTTGGGAGGCAGGTTTCGGTACCGCCACCCCGGGAACCATTTGCTGGATAACCAATACCTCTGCCATACTGCTGCGGTAACTAAAAACACAGTGTCTTTCTTAGGAAGACACCGAGTTTTTAGTTACCACGGCAGCATAGGTCACCCCAAGTGGTTCGATATGTTTGGTGATTTATCAGGGTGCCTGCCGTCTGCGTGGCGTGCCAGATCAGAGGAGGCTGTTTTGGGGAGACCCTTTGACCTCTCCAACTGGTCTCTCGACCCATCGCCTTCCGCCGCAGTGGGAGGGATATAATTTGTATAATTTTTTTTGTGAGTACCGCAGAAGAAACCTGACTGCCCGAAGCCAGTTAGACTATGAAATCCCCAATTGAGCGATTTTGTTAGGCTGGACAGAGTGGGGAGGGACGGAAGGTTGGGAAGTGTATACACAGTGTCCGGAAACTTGTAGTACAACATTTTTTCAATATGAGCATTCCAATATTTTTTACTTTTCTGGCAAACAAAAGATTTTTTAATCATTTGGTCTACGCTTTGATGCATTTTAAAAGACAAAAAACATCAAACAGCTGATATTAACCCCTTATCATCTGTTTTTTTTTTTAATTTGACTTAAAAAATTCCAACTTCGGAATTGATTTACTCAAAAACGAAAGCTCAAATAAAAAAAAAATTACACAACAAAATCGAATCCAAATGTGATGTAGATTCGCTAGTTTCCCGCTTGTACTACGATTTTCCAGACACCCCGTATAATGCATCATAATTGAAACTGTTGAAGTATTTTTCTTCAAAATGGTGCCATTCGCACAAGTCGGATAAGCAATAAAGTTATTTTAGTAACCAAATTACATATTTTCACATTTAGACTTGTGTTCTGTAAACCCACCTTTCCACAAATTTACCTAATGCACTAATCATCTCCAACATAAACTATAATATGTTTAAATATATAGGCACATCAATAGCATCATTGCAGTTACTACCACCATTAATAAATAAATAGAGATTAATTTATCATAAAGCCAAATCGACCATGAACTACTAACATTTCTTACCATAGATAATGGAAACAGGGGGAGATATGGCATGGAAGCATGCCGACTGTCGCCGAGCTACGACCAAACTGCACGTATGGTACTGGTATGTAGATGCAATTTGCATTAATATGGATGAAGTATGTTGGCGACATGGTGTTCCCATCTCCCTTGTTTCTATTATCTATGTTTCCCACTCAAAAATGTAAATTTTACAGGTGGCATATGAATGAATTTTAAAAAGCAGAATAATTTTTACACGCAATAATATATTGTAACATTGTAGAAAATTTCAACAACAGCTACAAGATGGCGTTTAAATTAAAATGATGAGTTAAGAGATACTGTCAGTTCACGGTCGAAATGATATCATTTTCCCATTTACGATGAAATGCAAACCGTTTGACATGTTGAGATTTTAAAGACGGCAAAAGAAGTTTCTTGCAAAAACACACGAAAACACCTCAGTTAAAATACAGTGTTTGAAAACATGTGATAAAATTAAAAACATTAACCTTTCCACTGCCAAAAGGGGTAACAAAAATCTCTGAAATTACTAACCTCCATGTATCAGCCTGAATACAGTGAAATTCTCTTTTCGTGAAGTTTTCCAAGGAACGGACAAAAAAACTTCTTAAGTGGGATCCTAATTCAGCATTTTATAATGAAATTTATTCTAGTATTGTGAATGTTATTATTAGTATTACGTAATATGTGCATTTAAAATCCACACGTAAAATGAATTGAAAATATTTTATTTTTCTAGTATCGGAAACGAAAAAAACCAATTTACGATGTTCGTATGTTGTATGGCATGTTTGAATTCTCTTTAATTTCGTAAAAGGCCAAAAATAGCAGTTCAATATCTTGATTTCGCACGTAAAGTGACAGGACGTGAATGCACACGCGGCTCTTTGCCTAAATTAGTGTGCTTAATTACGCAACCGAAAATTTTTCATAATTTTAATTTCTTTTTGGTAAGTAATATACAGTTAAATAAAAATAAAAACCGGCCGTAAAATAACAACTCCAAAACGAACAATTGCAATGCATCCCACTTGTCAAAATACTAGGTAGGTTTCGCACGATCTTTGGGGTAACCACTGATTTCATGACGTCACGGGTCGTACTCACGCCATTCAAATCGTAAATTATTACGCAATAAAAAATCCTTTTTCCCTTTACCTTCTTTACAACTGTTTTATTGTTAGTTTTTAAACTTTAAGTCAGTAGTTCTAATGTTAACTATTTACGAAATATATTTGTACAGCGCCCTTGAGGTCTCACATAATTTGCTTCAGTAAAGTCATACATTTTATGACTGTTGAAAAAAGATTCATTTCAGGTACCTAGATGTTTTGACACTAGATAGTTTTGGTTTATGATAGTTTTACCGCAGAACCTTAAATGGGATGTAAACCTCTTAAATGGGATGCAGACAATAAGACAAAGTCATAAATTTTCAGGTACATATCACCATTCATTTTAGTTTGTGATGGATTCACCGCCGGAACTTTAAAAACTTCCTAACTGGGAAACAATTTTAGTTGCAAAACTTCTTAACAGGGAAAAAATCGTGTTTGTGCAGTTTTTTGTATGGAATGTTCAAGGGACCGAAAAACAAAACTTCTTAAGTGGGAACTTCTTAAGCGAGTTTGGCTCTAGTGAATTTATTATACACATTGGAGTTTTCTTACAAAGCTATGTTTATAGTTGAACAAGAGTGGGGTATCTCAGTGACCCCTCACGGTAACACAAGTTTTATTTTGCATCTATGCAATGAAAACATACCAAAGATACCTCACTCAATAGTTTTAAGCACTTTTTTTTGGCGGAGTCTGCAGATCTTCATTTATACTGTCGAGATGAATGTAAGACCAATGTTTCATGAATGCACAAATTTTATCATTTATTTTACATATATGTACTATTTAAGCCGATACATGAAGAACTGTATATTTAGACATTTTTGTTATCCCTGTTTGTTGGCAATGGGAAGGTTAAAAATATTAAAAAATGATTAAATAATGAATCATTTGAATTGAGTTGAAAAAAAAATAATTCACAAGTTTCCGTGCGTTGCATACAAACGCAAGTAAGTATTGTAGATAGGGGTGTTTATTTGTTTTTCTTACTTGGCGAATCCGATAAAGTCCTCGTGGTTGGTGTTCATGTAGGCGAGTTCGCAGTCGATGAGCAGGATGAGTTGTTCCTTGCACAATTGGTCTCGCATGCGCACATGCGATGTGATGATGCGCTCCGTCTCCTCGCGCAGCCGGGGGTAGCGGGACATCTGCGGCCGACAGATTACACTATTATTAATGGCCCTCGACACAAGTGATCAGTCAGACTTTAGAGATGGCCGTCCTTCCGTCTTCACGTACACTTTTATAGTAGACTAGCGCAGACCCGTGAAAATAAGTAAGCAACTGTGCTGACAATTACAGTATCAACTATTGTAAGAATGGCGGAATAAATTCATTATATGTAGTGAAAATAAGAATTGTGTATTTTGGAATGTTACAATATAATACAAATATATTGTTTTTAATCAGTTTTTCTTGGTGTAGATCTTTATTACAATAGACAACTTACTTTACAGTAATTTTACATAAACAAATGTGTCATACTCTCTCTTCTTTAGCTGGTTCACACTTGCTCTATTCTACAATCAATTCTCTATAGAATAGAACGAAAGTTGATTCAACATTGGGTTTCTATTTCTATCGGGCGTTCTATAGATTCTATGAAACAGATCACAGAATAGATGAGGTGGCATTCAAACATGGCAAAAATGTCCAAGATTTACGACCTTAGAATTTGAATAAATTGAATCTGACAGGCCGCCCGCGCCAGTATTCGTGATGGTAATCAGCACTGAATTTTCAATTTATAGAGGAATAAGTCATATTATTACAATTTTTTTTTGAATACTTACCTGAATTTGAAGGAATTCGATTTTTTTGTTTTTTTTTTTTTCATTCTTGCTGGTTTTTGATGACCAATGGATTTCGAATTAACGGGGTTCTACTGCATATCGATGCAAGGTACTGGAGCCGCCCAATTATAATGATTGTGGGGGTATGACATGAATTTTATTAATCTATTGAACAGAGACATTACACCTGTAGAGAGCGAGTGGGGAGCAATACTAACCCTGTCTGTGCACATCCTCACAACGTTAGACAGTTCCTGGACCACCAGGTCCACACACTTCAGGGAGGGCTCCTTCAGGCGGCTGATCTGCTTCTTTACTATGGCCTCAAAGGCCAGATCCGGGGTGAACAAGCCAACCTGGAACACACATACGATAATCATAAATTTGTGTGGCGGTGGCAGGTACCATTCATTGGAAAACCAACACCTCCGCCACAGATTATGCTATGGTAAGTGGCAAGCTACATTTGAAGACTGGGGTTCATGGGGTAAGGTTTGTCCAGGTCTTGGCGGCGGATATGTCTGACAGACTCAGACTCTCACGACCCAACGCCTTGCACAGCAGTTGGAGGGATAGGTTTGTACGTCAGTCATTCCTCGACACATGATTCCCCAGATTCCTACCATTCGATTTTGGAAACAAGCCCGAACTTTTGTTAACCCAATTTTGGTTTCTACGTAGCCAGAAATTTGCGCAACATTGTAAAAAAGAATACTAATAGGACATTGAGAGTTGCCTGTATGCTGTCAGATTCATTTACTGACAAATCAATTAAAAGGGAGACAGTTCCCCTTTCCCTCATGCGCAGGTCTATGATGTGGTGGTATGGTACGCACCCTGACACCGTGGATATTCCTGATGGCGAAGGCAATCTCGCGCCTCAACTCCTTTTCATCGAACTCCATTTTGACGATCTCGAAGGGGAATCGCTCGTGGAAGAGCCGGTTGATCTTGGCGCCGCCGCTCAGCTCGTTGGTGTTGATGAGCGCCGAGCCGGATCCCTCGATAGTGCGCTCAAAGTCAGACTGCAACTGCTGTATCATCCTGGGAAGAAATTAACTATCAGTAATTGCAGCTAATGATATAAAAAAAAAATTACAACGGATGTGCTAAGTTTTCGCCAAGAATAGTTAAGGTACTGGCTTTAGCCAATGTTGGCTGGGATTACCTGGGCCATATTAAATATTTAAATGACCACTTAATTTTTGCATATATCAAGGTTGGAATATATAAAATTTACACAGTTTTTCGACTGCAAAATTGCATGAAAGAAAGCCAACTTAATATTATTATTGAATGAGGAGGCAGCATCCTGCTTATGCACTCACATCTGATATCACAATAAGTTCATCCTTTCTTCTCTCTATATAAGAATCCAATCGATTTTTAAGAGAAACTGCAAGGCTGCACGGCCTTTTTCGTATTGATATCCAAAACACTAAGACTGAAAAATTATTTTTTTAATCATAAGGTATAGAAAATATGTACTAGAAAGTATGTGCTGCTTTTCTATAAAAGAATTTTTCATTATTTTAAAAGCAACTTTGGCAATTAGTCGGGGACGCCCGAGGAAGAGATGGCACGATCAAGTGAATGTTCAATTCCTCGGCTGGCTAAGTCCTCCATCACAACACAAGCAACATTTTCCGCTTATTGTGGTGGTAGTAGAAGATTTTCAAATATTGTCAGGTTATTCGTAACCCGGGAATGCTTGTCAATTTTTTTAAAAATTAAAAAAATATATATATATACTTGAGTCGGGCCATGTCAAGAGTCAGAATAATAGAGAGTATGTTTTTTTTTTTTTTTTTTTTTTTATTTAATATTTGTATGTTTTTTACAATAAATATACAATTTATACATATTATACAGTGTTATAAAGGTAAATAATAATAGCTTTTCCTCACCATAAAGAGACGAGGCTCTTGTGTTTGGTGAGTGAATCCTAGCTCAATTATATGGAATCATGTAAGTAAGTAAATAATATATTTGCAAAACCAAAGGGATAAGTAAGAAATAGGCAAGATTTATCAATAATACAGTTTCATGATTTGAAGGAAATAATAATAAGAGTAAGATATGGACTTTTATAGTAGTTTTAGGTAATTTTTTAATTTTATTTTAAATTCCTGGATATCTTCAATATTTTTTAGATATAATGGAAGGATGTTAAAATATGTTATACCTAGATAGAGATAGGTATTTTGTGTGTGCTTTGTATTGAGTTTTGGGATTTTGATAGTTTTTTGATATCTTGCTGATGAATTGAATTGTAAGTTATTTAACTGTATTTCTTTATAAATTTGTAGAATTGAATATTTTTTATATATATTGTCTATTGTGGGTACATTGAATACTGAAAAGAGAATCTCGGTAGAAAATTTGGATGGTTTTTTCAATATTACTTTAATTATCAATCTTTGAACTATTTTAAGTGGATTTAATATATTGTTATAAGTTCCTCCCCAGCCAATAATACCATATTGTAATATAGATTGTACAATTGCATAATACACACTTTTTAGGTTTTCTAGTCTAAGAATATTTCTAAGTCTTATAAATATATAAATACATTTTCTAATTCTTTTGACAAGTTCACAAATTTGTTTTTTCCATTTAAAATGTTGATCTATATATATACCAAGATATTTAATTTCAGAAGTTAGACTAAGTATAGAACATTCTTGATTGCAATTAGTTCTGTTACATTTAAGTTGATGTATTATAATTTTTATTTCTGGTATTAATTTAAATTTGTTGATAGAGAATGGGATACATTTTGTTTTTTCAGTATTTAATGTGAGGAGGTTTTTATCGAACCAATTTTTCAGTATATTAATATCAGTATTTGCTAAGTTATTAACATTATTCCAATCAGTACCTTCAATTATTATGACAGTGTCATCAGCATAAGATATTATTTTTCCATTTAATCTTTGATTGAATATGTCATTTACATAAATGATAAACAGTAACGGTCCCAGGACTGTACCTTGAGGTATGCCGAAGTGACTTGTTTTTTGTTGACTAAGTACATCGTTGATTTTTACGACTTGAGGGCGTTTGAAAAGGTAGCTTTTTATCCATTCTATAGCTGTACCACTTAATCCAATATTTCTTAATTTACTTATAAGTTTGTCGTGTGATATGCTATCAAAAGCTTTTTTTAGATCTATGAAAATTCCAATGCATTTTAATGATTTATCTAATGAATTATGAACAAGACTAGTTAATTTTGCAATTGCATCCTGAGTGCTTCTACCTTCCATAAAACCGAACTGATTTTCATTAATTAATTTATTACATTTTACAAATTGGTTTATCCTTTTTTTAACTATTTTTTCAAAAATTTTTGCTATGTTCGAGATTACTGATATGGGTCGGTAATTGCTAACTTCTTCTGGGTTACCAGATTTAAATATTGGAGTAATGGTAGTTTGTTTGTAGATTGATGGAAACACTCCGCTTTGGAAACTTACATTTATTATGTGTTTTAACGGTTTAGAAATTTGATTTTTAATATTTTTTAAAATATTAACTGTTATTCCATCAAAACCCGGGGCAGAACCTCCTTGCATACCGTTTATAATTGATATTATTTCGTTCTCTGTGGTGACTTGGAATGTTGCTATATTATTGTCAGTATCAATACTACAGTCTGGAAATGTTGTATTTGGGTCAGTATGAATGAGATTGGCAAGATTTTCCCCTACGTTCGCAAAGAAGGTGTTAAATATGTTTGCAGCTTTTGAGGGATTTTCTTTACAACATGTTTTCATGTTGTCATGAAATATAGTGGCGATGTCGTTATTCTTGTTTTTTTTCTTGTCAATTATTTCATTTATAACTGTCCACACTCTTTTACTATCATTTTCAGCCTGATTCAACTTTTGTTTATAATACTTTTGTTTTGTATTTTTTATAATGTATGAAAGTTTGTTTTTATATGCTTTAAAATGATTTAGTAAATTTTTATTATTTGGTTGTTGAGTAGTTAATTTGTAAAGAGCTTGCTTATGTCGTACAGATACTACTAAACCATGAGTAATCCATGGTTTTATAGGTTTCAAGTTCGACACTTTGGATTTGGTTATTATATTATTATTTGTCGAGTCATTTATGCATTTAGATATTTTTTCTTCAAACATTTTACAACATATATTGACATCATTACATTGTAATAATTTATTCCAATTTTCTGATTCTAATTGGTGTTTTAATGTATCCATATTAAGTACTTTTTTTGAGTAATTATTTTGTTTAAATAATGGCAAAGTTGGATTGCTTAATTTATAGTTAAAAATACATGAATAATGATCAGTGATAGTTGTATGAATGACAGCTGATTTTATATTTTGGATATCAGGAATATTTGTAAAAATGTGATCTAAGCATGAGGGGCGTTGACCTTTAACATTTCTAGTATAAGAATTTATGCACGATAAATAATTGAGTTCTGCTAACATATTTAGATATGTGTCTTTATCTTTACTAGAATAGTCGTTTGCAATATTTAAATTCATATCTCCAACAATAATAGTATTTTTATTTCTAAAATTTAACAGAATATTTTTTAATTCATCTATAAATTGAGGTATTATTGATGTATGCGTACGATAAATAGCAATAATGTTATAATATTTATTTACGTCTTTAAATTCTATATTTAATATGTTAACATTACTAACATTAATTATTTCTTTAATATTGAGAACATTATACTGGTTAGAAATAAATAATCCGATACCTGAGTTTTTGTTTATTTTGTTTATTGTCGCATGGTATGTGTAGCCTGGAATAGTGTAATTGATTTCGCCTGCAGAGTGTGTCTCTGTTAACACAATCAGGCCCGGGAAAAAATTTAATTCTTTTAATGTTATAACTAATTCATCCATGTTTCGTTCTAAACTTCTAATATTTACATGAAATAGGGTAAATCCTTTTTCAGAGCAAATTAAGTTAAAATCTTTCATAGATTGACATAAATTTTCTTCAATATATATTTTTTTATCTAATGCGTTACACAAAAAATCATTCATTTTTAAGTTTTAGATTAGAGTTTAAAGAAATGAAATTTACCGTATTATTCATAGTCGATGCGCTCTCTAGCTAGTTGAAGCATTTTTTGCCGATAGAGACATTTCATGCTATCAACTCTGTGTTCTGTAGAATAATTCATATTAAATCTTTTGTTTTGAACACAGCAATTGTTGCATGTTGGAGGTTGTTCTTTATTTTCACATTTAGACAGAATGTGCTCCTTTGTGCAATGAGGGCAAATGGGGGGCTGCGTCCTGGCGAGACATCTTTGCGCTGTGTGGCCGAACTTAAGGCAGTGGTAGCATTGAGTAAGCGGGTTACAATCTTCTATGTATACTCTTTGGAATTTGATGTTTATTTTGTTTTTTTCTAGTAGCGTTTTTCTTAATTTACCGGTTGTTTCAATAATGTAGTTAGTGGTGTCGTTTTCTTTTCCTTCATTGTATTTGTTTTTTAGTTCCTTGATAAGCTTGATGTTGTTTTTGTCTTCCTGGGTTAATCCTTCATTTTGTTGTATAATCCCATCTATAATTTCCTCTTCAGTCAATTGGCATTGCAGCCTTTTCAACATTAAACACGGTTTCTTTTTTTTAATTTCTTCGGCCAATATTTCTTTTCCAATTACCTTATTAATTTCTTCGGTTAACTTTTCTGCATCTTCTTTTTTTTGACATGAGATCAGTAATTTTTGTTCTCCGATTTTTTTTACTCCATTCACTCCAACTTTTATTTTAGTTAAATTAATGTTTTTTTGAATTTTTATTTTTATATCTTCGGCCTTCAAGGTGTTTTTAGATGTAATTATGATGGCGTGCTTCTGTTCTGGAATGTGTGCACCTGTATTCACGAAGTTTTTATTGTCACCTAATACATTTGCATATGTCCTTTTGTTATTATTATGAATTTCTTCTAGTTTCTGTGCGTAGTGATGATTGTTTTTAATATTAGTTTCTTGTAATTCTATAATCTTTTTTTGTAGGTTTATTAGTTCATATTGAATTTTTTCTTCCAGTGATATAATGTTCTGTTCCAGTGTTAATTTTATTTTTGAGTCCTTCACTGAAGTGATCTTGTTTATTAAATCTTTAATGTTTTTAATAATTTCTTGAGTTTCCATATTGGATGGAATGGAGCGCCCAGGTGGGCGAGTTATTAATGTAAACTATATTACTTGATTTACTTGTCACAAAATTACGCGACTGTACTCCTTCGATGTGGAGCGAGTAATGATGTGAATGAGGCAATGTGATGTGAATGAGGCAAGGAGGGTGTGTCAAGACCCAGTTGTTTGGCGGTCCATCCTCTCTGCCTACCCCTGAGTGGAAACGGAAGGAGGGTTAGTTTCTAGAGGGTAAAATTTCTGACCCAAAAAAACACCTTTTTAACAACGTTCAATTTTTTTTTTTCACTACGTTAACTCTGTAAATAGGGCAAGATTATGTTTTTCTCTTTTGTCTCTTACAAATATACTTACTGCAGCATAGCCTTTGTTTTGATGGAGGGATCGTTGGGCTTGAAGAACTTGTACTGCTCCACGTCCTTCTCCAGGTGCAAGAGTTGCTTCTGCAGCTTGTCCCGAAGGCCGGGCAGTGTGTCGCGGATGTGGTTGGTCAGCTGCTGGTTGAGTACGCGCTGCAGGTACGGAGTGCCGCAGCGCTCCGCCAGGTGACGGTACGAGGGGTGACTGCAACGATACATCACATACACACTTCATTAATACAGGCTCTTTCTTATCCAATGAGACGGCAACCCGAGATTCCAAGAAAACCAACATCTACAAGAATACTCTTAAAACAACAATATGTGGGGTTTAAAAATAAAAATAAATATTTAGTAAAATAGTTTTTTGTGTTTTGCGAACAAGACTTTTAAAATATGTTTTTTATATTAATTCCAAACAGGGGACCCAGCGATAAAAAAATTTCGCTCAGGGTCTATGTTATGTGGAGAGTCTTTTTGAGGAGAGAAAGAAGTGTACATCAATCCAGTTGTTTCTTAAAGATTTCAGTAATCTGAAAATTAGTTAAACTGAACAGGCTCAGTTTTATGTTCGGATAGACTATACTCTAGATTGTGTGGCGTGATGGATAATGTGCGTGCGTTGAAAAGGTCAGCATTTTAAAGGTTAACAATACCCCAAGAAGAACTTCCTCTCGGCAGCCATGGCGGCATTAATGTCCTTGCGTCCCTCAATGTCCTTCTGAGAGCGGTTGACCACTCCGATGTAGCCGCGTCGCAGGGGAAGCAGCTTGTTCTCAAGGATGTCGCGTGCGTCTGTTCCCTCGTCCATGAGATCCAGCTTGGTGATGACACCGATCGTGCGCAGACCTGCGTAACGTACATACATATTACAAGGCAGGATAACACATAATAGAAACAAAGGGAGACATAGCATGGAAGTGTCCTTATTCAATGTGCGGCGGAGAAAATGAAAGTTATATGTTTGGTGTGTAGGTTGAAAAAAACGTGGGGTGAATATTATATATCACCAAAATGTCAGTAAAAAGAGAACTTCATTAATCCTTCTACTGCCAGAGTGCAGTAGCACTGCTTTCACCACTGGCGGTAAAAAGGAGAACTCTTCAGCCTTCTTCAATTTTTTTTGTGACACCTCACGAGAGCTCCCCTGTCTTTACACTGTACAGACAAGGGAACTATATCGCCAACCGGTTGGGCAGCATTGTGAGGCAGGTTAAGGTAGGGGCTTTTAAAGGCACCCACCACTGTCCCATCCCGGTATAGGTGACTTATTGTCACCCCTTCGGGACTCTCGCAAGAAGCTAATTTTTTATATTAAAAGATTCGAATTTTCGATAAAAGACTCTAGACCTTTAAATGTCCCTGCATGTTGTGTTAGCGAGCACTATGCAGTGGATGCTCGAGTTAGTTGAGTTAGACATGCACATGCGTGTTAGTAGCACAAAACAAAATATATATAGACGAAGATATATTATGAGTAATTAGGTCCTCAGCAGTCCCAAAGGCGTGCGGCCGGTCGCCGATCAGCCCACAGGTGAGCTTCCATCACCGCCCACCCCACGCCAAGGCGTGATTGTGCTCGAAGACTCTAGGAGAAGAGATGGGTTGTGATCTACCCGAAGAGAAATAAACTAAAAAGAAGAGCGTCACACGTCAACGGGGGGTGGGGAAGGTGATGTAGCTCACTGCGGACGTCACGACGAGCCAGAGCACCGCAATTGGGGGAAAGCCGATTGTCTAACTCATGTCTTATTCGGGAGTCTGGAAACTTCTGGCTTTGATGCAGGGACTGCGGTCTTTATGCCTCGCCCAAGAAGAGGGCTAGGACAAGACAAAACACAAAAGGAGTTCAGTTCTCATCTGGAATATAAACAATGTTACAAGAAGAGAGAGCACAAAATACAAAATAATATAAGGATTGCAAGCAACAGTATAGCGATACATAAATAATATAGTGTAAGATATAACAGGGTAGCAAAAATAAATAATCAATAAAGAGATAAACATACGACATAAATTGGCGAGATTATGAGTGAGAGAGAATTATAAAAATCATAAACCAGGGGAGACAGGAGCAGTACACTCGGCCGAACTAAATTATTTGAATTTATTCTAAATAATATCGACTCTCAAAACAGGCCACCTTTCAACCCAAACCTTAACGAACTTCTTCAGACATTCAAAGTTCCTCTGGTCCGATACGAGATCTACATTCAAGATCGGTCTCGTAGAAACATTCAAACCATTAAGCATTTCCTCTCTTGCATCCTTCAATATCTCGCAATGCCACAGAATGTGCTCGGCGGATTGGTTAGGATCACCACACGCACAGGTAGGGTGTGGGGACAAGGTAAGGCTGTGCAGCTTTCCTCTGAATTCGCCGTGTCCGGATAGGATCTGAGTTGTGTGGTGGTCCAACCTTAAATGTGCCCCTTCCATTCTGACTTTAACCGATGGGAAGAAGGAGTGAGTCCATCTTCCCATTCTCGAACTATCCCATCGCTGTTGCCATTCACTCAGTGTCCTTTCTCGCATCGCTCGAAGAAGGCTTTGGAGAGACACAGCAGCACCCGGGGTTAGTTCAACCCCTAAGTGGTTGGCTGGTCTTCCTCTGGTCAGCTTCTTTTTAGTCAAAATTTCCCTTAATTCAAGATCAATGGGCAAAATGCCCGCCAAAACAGGCAACGCGTCCGAGGCTACCGTGCGGTAGGCTCCCGAAAGTGCCAGCAAGGGAATTCGCTGGCTCCTTTTAAGCGCGGCGTGGATCAAAACGTTATTCAGTCTGTGCTCCCAAACAGATGCGGCATAAGCCACCTGTGACACATACACTCCTCTGTACAGAACACGTAGAGCTGGAGAACGTATTCCCCACTCCGCAGTTGAGATACGCCTCAACTTCATAAAAAGGGCCTGGGCCTTGCTGGACACATTTTTCACGTGTACCAGGAAAGATGATGAGCGGTCCAAAGTAACGCCTAGGTACTTGGTGTTCTCCGCAAACTTGATGCTGGAGTTGCCCATTTTGATTGAGGGGTTTCTTCTTATACTAAGGGATCCCTTCATGAGCAATCCGACGGTCTTGTGGGGAGCGAAGTTCAACCTGTTTAACCTTCCCCATTCTAAAATTTGGTTCAAACCATCAGCGGCCTTGCACTCGATTTCGTACCTGCTATCCCCTGAGACCAGAAACAACTTGTCATCAGCGTAGTCGACCGAGATACATCCCTCAGGCAAGGGCAGCCTAGAGGAATCATCGAATAGGATGTTCCAGAGTTCAGGTCCAAGAACCGAACCCTGAGGACATCCCATGTCGACATGCCTAGAGATGGTTACGTCACCATAGGTAATTTCAATAGTTCTATCTGATAGGTAATCAGATAGTATTTTGAATAGAGGTTTAGGGCAATTTCGCGCTTTTAATTTAGACAGTATCATCGGCCACCACGCATGATCGAAGGCACCAGAAAGAGGTAGGGGCTGTAGGAAGGGATTTATTAATGCGGGTCTTGAAGAGGTCCCGATTATACGAAGAAAAACAGATGCCGGTAGCTCGTTCCACATACGAGCCGACTTACACTAAAACGAGTCGAAGAAATGACCCGTTCTCATGAAGCCAACATCAACTGGGAACGGGTGTTCCGCTCGTACCCATCGAGTTTCGTGTACGTGCACCAGTGCACAGGGGATCAATGCTGCTAGCTCCTTAGAGCAGGCCCCATTAAAATACCTGTAGAACATACTCAGCAAGCTTATATTGTGTCTGTGCATTAGAGACGGCCATCAGTCTGTGAACATCTGTCAGTAAAAGGAGGAAAGGGCAACTTGGTCAGGCCCAGTAAAGAGTTTGTTATTACTGTTTGTTTTTTTGTTTGCTATTTTTTTTTTTTTGCTTCCACACAGAAGGCCCTGAGAAAAAAAAATCCTTAGGGCCTATATCATCTTTGGGGATGCTGTGTGGAGAGTCTCTTTAAGGAAAAGAAGGAGGGAAGGGAAAAGGTATGAGGGGTGGGTAGGAATCTGGGGGTCTCCCTCAACCAGTCTCTCCCGATCCAACCCGCCACGCAGTAGGTGGGCAAACGCATCCGCCGCCAAAACCTAGACAAACCACACCCCATCAACCCGGGCACCCCTACTAAGTCACCAAACACAGCGAACCACTTTGGGTGACCTATTGCACGGGTGTTGGTTATCCAATGAATGGTTTCCGAGGCGGCGGTACCCATACCCGCCTCCCAAATTGAAATGTTTGTTGTTTGAATTACCTTGAGGGTCCACCTCCTTGGCCAACTTGAGGGCGTCAGAGTTGGCCAGATCCGTGTTGGCCGGGGTGACAGCTAGGATGAGGCACGCCTCTCGCTTGATGAACTGGAAGATCATGGCCTTGATCTGGTTCTCTATGTCGACCGGCTGGTCCCCGATGGGCACCTTCGTCAGACCCGGTAGATCGATCAGCGTCAGATTCAGCACTGGAAGATGGAGCCATGGTTGTATTAACATAAATATCATTGTAAGTGCTCGGTTGGCGGACAGTACTGATTTAGCACTGTCATCTTTATTTCATTAGCTTCGTCCAGACAGCGCGTGGCTAGCATTTGAGGCAGTTCCCAACTACAAATGAACAATTTTGCAGTAAAAACGGTACAACATAGTGTATGGAATCAATTGTGAGTAACTAAATTGTGAGTGAGAAACATATTGGGGCTATTTCAATAATGTTCACCTACTGCTTGACACTTGTTGGCACTTCAGACTATCTGACATGCAAAGCGCGCTATCTGGAGATATTAGGTATTTATTTATTAACGCCCTTTTTAGGGGCTTTTACATAGAAATTGTAAAATTTATGCATAACTGAAATGCCCAAGTAAAAATCATTTGTATTTATATAGTGATAAATTGAAGATATCTACAGATTCAGTACTTAGTATTCAGGGCAATGAGCAGTATGTAACGGTAGTTAGTCCCAGAATTCTAGTATTAAGTAGTGGAATCCGAAAGCTTATCAACTTTTGACTATAAAATGCATCATTTAGAATTTATTGAACATGACTAGTTTCAAAAACAAGATTAAAGTATTAAAAATAACATTAGATATCAAACACGGCATTAGGTATTGAACACAACCTTTGGCTCCCACCAACATGCCTCATATTATTAAAACTCTCAGATAGAATACTTGTTTCAGACTGATTTTAATTTATTTTACTTAGCTTAATTACCCTACCATCTAGAAATACCCAAAAATAAAAAATTATATGGATAATGTGCTAGGATCATCACAACAACCGAGCGAATGATATACCAGCCCATATGTATACTGAAATATACATAGAAAAGTGTATTATGTATTAGATATTAAAGATTGTCCAGTATAAAGATCGTGTGAATAGGTAGAAAGGTTACCATTGGGAGAGTAGACCCTCAGGTTGATGGGCACATTGGAGATTCCCTTGTTCCCGCCGGTTATACGATCCGTCTCACCCTCGATCTCCTGGCGCACCTCGTTGAAGTCCACGAACTTCTTGCCCTTGCAGTGGAGGAACTCGGCATATTCTGAAAGAACAAAATTATAAAGGTCAGTATCCTTGCATTTTACTGGCATTGTAAATTTGCATCCCATCAGATAGAACAGATTCTTTTATGAACAGACAGAAAGAAGCAAACGTCTCACATATATAACCAAATTAAGACCATACGGTATTCCTTTTTAAAAAACTCAGCATTGAATGTGCAGTGCTTGAACGTAAAATACTGAACGATCTTTACTCTACTCTAAGTACTCTAGAAATAGATCACACAGAATAAGGAATTCCAGTAATTTTTATATGAAAGTTCACCTTCCAATTTAAATACTACATAGTATTATTTTGTTATTTACAATGTTGATTTTGTAGTCAAAATAATTTTCAAAGCCAGCCAAAACAATCGAAATCTATAGGGGTAGGCCTCAGAGGCGGTCCCTGCCTTAGTGCATTTATGCACTGCACTGCCAAACATCGATATACGTCAGAAATGTAAATTCGTATATCCACTCACGAAGAATTCCCGCCAGATCATTATAATATTCTTACCAATCAAAGTTTGTACTAGACTCCCGCGCATACGAAAACCAATGTAATATATCAACCCGTGCATATTTCGCTTTACCGATACATTCCATGTACCATCCATGTACCTTCTATAGGCACTGTCTCTAGAGGCCAGAACCGTGAAATGAGCGAGACAGGTAGAGACCCATAACGGCTGTTGATGTGTTAGAGCAGTGGAGATAGAAGATGGTCGGTGCATTATCGGCGCATGCGCCGAAACATCCTGATCCATATCAAATACCTTAAACATGCGTAAAACGTTTGGAATGCATTAGTTAGAATTGACAGATTTCGAACTAATTAACAATGTTATAATATTCTAGCGTTACCGGCGTGATCTACATATCTGCAAACTTGACAGTATTCAGTATTGGCGATTGACGCGACGTTTTAACGGTTTTTGCGAGTTTTGCTCTGCAAAAAGCTTTTTAAAAATGAGTGCTAATGAAAACATTGCGGTTAACATTGATTTTATCAAAAGTAACCGAAGTTCATTTGAAAATAAATTGTTTTTGAAAAATAATGGACCTCCCAAACCATTGCTGAACATAATACAAGTTTGTAAGGATAAAGTGAAACTTCGAAACGAATTACGTGTCCTTTACTCTAGAGATGATTTTGCGAATGCTGACGGAGCAATATCAATTTTACAATTATTTTACAAGTGTAACTTGGTGGACTGTTTTAGTGAAATAGTGAAAATGTTAAAAATAATTTGTACTATTCCGATGACAACTGTCGAGTGCGAAAGATGTTTTTCTACGTTGAAACGTGTAAAAACATTTCTGAGGAATACTATGTCCCAAGATCGTCTCAATGCTTTATCAATGATGAGCATCGAAAAAAGTTTGATCTCGTCTATACCGGACTTTAATAATCTTTTAATTGAAGAATTTTCTCAAATGAAAGAGCGACGAATAGATTTTCTCTACAAATGAATTATTTGTACTGGGTATGTGGTTCCCTTTAAATCACCTTATTTTCCTATTTTACATGTTACCATTATTTGTGAAATGCACTGCTGGCAAATTCTGTCACGAGCCGCCTCTGGTAGGCCTTCCTACCTCTATTTATCCTACCCGAGTCGGTGTAAAATCAACAATTCCCAATTTAAATATTTAACAACATGAATTCATTTAAAATCATTTTTATACCCAGTGGTAACCCGTTTGCGAGTCCACGGGACCATCCGACCCGTGAGGTAGCAGTGTAAGTACTGTCAATATCCCCTGACCAATTCACAAGGCGCTAAAGTGTCTTACGGTTATAATTGTTTTTAAATGACGATTTATTAATCCTATGTATAATTATGTATATATAATAAAACTTATATATTCAGAATCAACATTTGTTGATCTATACATCCATAAGTTACATTTCTATACGTTTTTTAAGCCATAATATTTGTCACTCAAGTTCTTTACAAACACACTCCCTATGTACCTTTTGCGCCGGTCCTACTTGAATAGCTGTAAAGGAAGTGCTATGCGATAATTCTATATGAATATTGTATACCAATATTTTCGTAAGGGTAAGGGTCCCTACTATAAATAATTTGGCAACACATTACACGACGGCAAATACAGCAATCCCGTCATGAATCAGTAATGAATGAATGAATGTCATTACATTTATTGCAAGCAATGTATTATTTTTTTAATTATACCGTAGCAACGTCATCTATTGGCATCTGTCAAGATCATTGACGTTAGGTCAAGATGCAAAACGTCTGCAGGTTTAAACCACCTTAGCAAAAGTAGACACTCGAAGGGACTTCTCCATGTTGCCAAGTAGAATGTATTATATTACCCATGGCATCTCGCATTGTAAATTTTATTGAGTGTTTGCTTTCTTCACTTGTTCGCACTTAACGCACATTGTTTGTTCACGGTTGTAATGTACGAGTCATTCAAGTGAACTAGTTTCTCTGAATCAATAATTAATGCTATTTCAACTAGTCAAACTAAATAAATGTATTACCAGAAATATAAAATATTAACTAAAAGAAATCGTATACACGATCCATAGACTTGTATAATTCATCTACGACGCAATCAATTGATTCCGTTACAGCATCGAGAAACAAAAGTTCATGAACTAATTAACTCCCTTTTTATTGTCAAAAAGTACATGCGGACAGCTAATATATATTAAGAAGAATATTTCAATTCGACATTGTCAATTTATTATTATTTTTTCTAAGTTTTACGTAGCCGTCTGACGTTTGGGAATGTAAATTCATAGAGAGAGGTGCCAGTATTGCCGGCGTATATCAAAATTCTGGTGTATTGCATTATCAACATCGGTCTAGCTATCAACAACGTAACCGTGCTCGGGAAATTGGTATAAAATCATTGATAGCTATGCATATCGATTAGATATTTGAACCGGGGTATAACCCGGGATAGTTAACCGGGGAATTCCGTTTTGAATTACGCAGCATATAACGGGCGCGAACTCCTTCACTAGGACGTATCAGTACGTCACGCCCGGAGGACGTAATTTCATATTATTATTATTTTGATTTATGCATTATAAAAATGAAAACATCGAATTAAAAAAATAGAAACTTTATAAACAATTAAAAAGATTACAAAAAAAAAAGGTTATAATGACAGAACAATAAACAAAAGCACACAGATAAAAGAGAAACATTGAGTTTAAAAAATTAAAATATGTAAAAATTAAAAACTCAATTTCCGTGTGATATGCTCGGAAATATACGTCCCGCTCGTTCCAGGGCGCAACATATATTTCAAGGACGTATTCATATGTCCTACCCGTACCCGATACTGTTTACGTTTGATGTATTTATTCATCCCGCCCGGTTAACAGGTTAAGGACTACGCCCGAATATACCCAGGTGAAAATAAATATTATTTATGCTTTATGGAAGCGAGACAAAAGACAGATGCGATGATTTAAATGGGGTACCACTCCCCCTATCTCCCAATCTCTGCAAATCGGGTGATCACGCAATGTTAGTACTGCGCAGTGTTTAGAGTAATGAGGTTATGTGTTTTATGTTTAAATCACGTGATTCAATTTCTATTGATTTTATCGATAATCTTTTCATATATTATAAGGCATTATTAATTAATTACGATGAATAAAAATGAATTTCTTTTATTTCTTAGCCCACTAAGACTTAATGACTTTCACCAAGTATATATGTTCATTCATTCATAAAAAAATATGTTTTTTTTTCTTCATTTTTTAATGATTACTGAAGGAATTAAAGTTTTTGATGTCACTGTGCCAGACCCCCTGGTATGATTTGGTTTACTCATAAAAAAACTTACACATAGAAAGGTTAAACTGGCAAGGTGAGACCCATTATACAGGTCACTATCTATCTCCATTTTATGACCCCACAAACTCATGTGCTCCCGTGTGGACGCTTTATGAAACTGACTTAATTTGATTAATTTTAACCGCTGTCCTGTCTACAGGAGTCAACGGCCGCTGCAGAGTTCACATTCCACCAATATATCATTAAAATAATAAATGATAAAACAAAGTTCAAAATACCAGAGATGGATGCCTCTGATATTAATGGATTTTATAAAGAAATACATACAGACAAAAGTGAAATAAACAAACTAATTATCTTATTTAAATAGAATTAAATTATTATTGAAGATGAAGAAAATACTAATAGATCAACGAAACATGAAACAGAACAAGACACAGAAAAATAAAAAAAGATAGCGGACACAACTACGAATCGAAGCCAGGATCTCTTGTTTTTTTTTTTTTATGGAGGTTCTACTGTATATTATTAAACTAGTATATATTATAATTATGTGACATGATGGTAATATCTACGCATGGCCAATCTTATTTGTATTTTTAAGGATGGTAACGAATTATGACTCAAATTGGCATAAAATTCCTGGATTTCAAAAACCACCTTAATTTTTAAAGTCAGAAAATTGATAAGAGCTATCAGCTTTAACGGCAATTCAATCGATAGAATCATACAAAAATGTTACGCCAATAAAGATAAAATGTAAACACATTGTAAAATAACAAACGGCACATAACAAAGCGATGAAAACAAGTTGAATGGTAAAATTACCCAGAGAAAGAAAATCTGAGAAAGAAAGTTCTCATAGTCAGCTGAAACCCTTGATTTTGCCAGGTAATTAACTACCTACCCAATAATTAAATGCATAGTTAGAAAAAGGATCTACAAAACTTAATCTTTTCATACTGTATGTATATTTGAAAACTTAAAGATTTCAGAATTTTTTCCTCCCTATCTAGAATTAATAAAAATTGTCAGTTTTAGCCTTCAAATTGCTGGCAATACTGGCTTTGATTCAAATTGAAGAAAGTTCATTCAAATTAAACACAAGGTGATCCTTGTGTTTAATCTCGAATGAATTTTTTAAATGTAAGTTTTGAGGGTATTTTTGTTGCTTAATTTTTTTAATGTTATTTACTAGGTATTTATTAACAATATTTTTACATACAGTGTATGATTTGTAATTTAATGTGAAACACGCCCTCTGAGACCTAATTCTCTTTCAAATGAAAGTAGAATACGCATGTGTACTTATATACCTATAGTATATAGATGTCACTTGTGACTAGTGATGTAGACCCGGGAATATTCCCCGGGGAATATTCCCGGGAACAGGAATATTCCCGGGAATATTTCCCGACCTGAAATAAATTCCCGAAAACGGGGAATTTATTTTATTTTTAATAAAATGGTTTCTAAACTTCTCTTGGATGCGTTATTGAGTGTTAGCAGTTATCTAAGACAACATCTCCTGATTTGCAACAGGTTGCCATAAGAATATTGACTGCTCCCATTACTTCAGCAGCCACTGAGAGATCTTTTAGCACGTTTAGTCGCATTCATACAACACGGAGGAATCGTCTAACAACTCAAAGAGCAGGGAAAATAACATTTGTGGCACACAATTGGAAACTTCTTTCCTCTGAAAGAGGCTCTCAAGTTGCTCCCAAGAAAACCCTTTCTTCCACGGATGACCAGATTGCTTCGCATCATAACGTTTCAAACCTATCTGGTACTCGCAAACGCAAACATCCAATTGACTGTGCTGAGGAAGAAGAAAACGTAGATAATCCTGAGTCGGCAACAACGTCGTCCGGGTCGGATGAAGAAGAAGAAGAAGAAGAAGAATATGAAGGTGAAAGTGGAAGCGAAGTTGATAGTGTCAGTGTCCAATCGGTATCATCAGATGAACAGTAACGATCTGTGAAGTTTTGTCATTTTTACAGTTTTACGATTGATTTTTTATATGTACCGTTTACTAGCATAAAGTGTATATAGGCTACTAATACTGTACAGTATAAAATTATATAGAGATACTACTCACTTTAAAATAATTTTGATCGGTGTTTTTTTGTTATTTTTCTCTTGGATCCTATTCCTATATATATGGGAATAGTTTTTATGGATCTATCCTGCTCTAAATGTACCATATGTGTGTATATTTTATTTTTTATTTAAATAATATTATTCTTTTTGAGGTATTACGTTGTTAAAATCAAAATTCCCAAAATTCCCCGTCCAGGGGAATATTTCCGGGAATATTCCCGGGAATATTCCCCAGAAATAAATTCCCGGGAATTTATACATCACTACTTGTGACAGGTGAAAATATGCTTTTTGTCACCTGTGACAGGTAAAAACATTATTTTTTTTTAAATAGCACCATCTGCACAGACAGACAAAGCAACAGCAACGCATGGCAGGGTATTCAGCACTTATTCGAACGAGGATTGGACATTGTTCCGTCCCTTCTCCCCCTTTTAAAATTCACGTGCTTTACTCCTCAGATTGTACATTCTGCGGTCTAGAAGTGGGAACTTTAGATCACATATTGTTTGGTTGACCCTGTCTAAACAAATATCCTCTCGCCTATCAGGCCTTACCTAAAATTGCCTCTCCTCCATTTAACATCTCGTATCTTCCAAGTGTGAACTCGACTCCAATCTTCAATATAATTTTGAAATTTAAACAAAATTGATATATAAGTTATCCTTCCCTCTCTCCATAATTTGAAATGATGGCCTAGAACACCCTTGAAGGGTGAAAACCAGAAACATTTGGAAAAAAAAACATTTATCTGAATATAAGTAGCTACCCTGGAGAAACTACATTGGAAAAATATTTTTGGACGACTTTTATAAATATTTATATAAACACGTGATCCGGTTAAACATAATTAAAAATAAAAAAGTAAGTTATTACGAATTTGGAGTCTGCCGGCACATGGCGGGCCGCTCTAAATTTTACCTGGCACACTAGAGTAGTTTGAAGCATGCAAATGACAACACGAAGCCTAAATTAATGCAATGTCTATTCTAACGTGCATACTTATGCTTCTCTAGGGGATCTTCAACATCGAAATGTCATTTCACCAGGATGTAAATGACTTGTGCGCAGCAGAGCATATAAACTGCTGGGCTTTGTCAATCGCAATGCTCCTTCAATTCAAGATCTGCTAACGTTAAGGCTACTACCTTACAGCTCACTCGCTGACAAATCTGTATCTGAATTCACCCGTTTCAACCATAGGGAGATGATCCATGACCCACTTTCTGAATACAGTGGTTGACAATGTTGGTGAATGGGTATAACCAATAATTTTGTAATGCAAAAATATAACTTACGAACTTACAAAATACAAGAGGTCCATTAAAGAATATTTCTTTGATGGTTTGTGAATAATGTTTATGTCTCTATTGTTTATATCTCTATTATGATTTGATTTATATCTACAACCTCTCTCCATGGCTATAAATGTATTGTTTTGTAAATTTTTCGTTTTATATAATCTATTGTTTTGTATAAATTTTTTAATTCATATTCCTTTCTTACAAATTTAATTTACTTATTCCATACTATGCTGTCTCAGTAGAGGTAAAGTCACAAGGAGGAAATCCATAATTAAAAATAAATAAATAACATAATTACTCACTAAGATCTCCCGTGCTGGGGATTTCATTTACATATTATTAAAATTGTGTATTGGATTATGAAAATAATGGATTATGTGAAGTAATTACATATAAATACATTAAGTAGTGTGTTTTTTTAATAATTAGAAATATAATATATTACAGGGTGTTTTTTGGTTCAGTTGAGTGTTTCAGTTTCAGTCTGTATTTGGTGTCAGTATATTATCTACTTCTGACCTACCTATATTATAATATATTACATGGTGTTTTATGGTTCAGTTGAGTGTTTCAGTTTCAGTCTGTATTTGGTGTCAGTATATTATCTACTTCTGACCTACCTATATTATAATATATTACATGGTGTTTTTTGGTTCAGTTGAGTGTTTCAGTTTCAGTCTGTATTTGGTGTCAGTATATTATCTATTTCTGATCTCCCTATATTATAATATATTACATGGTGTTTTTTGGTTCAGTTGAGTGTTTCAGTTTCAGTCTGTATTTGGTGTCAGTATATTATCTATTTCTGATCTCCCTATATTATAATATATTGCATGGTGTTTTCTGGTTCAGTTGAGTGTTTCAGTCTGTATTTGGTGTCAGTATATTATCTATTTCTGATCTCCCTATATTATAATATATTGCATGGTGTTTTCTGGTTCAGTTGAGTGTTTCAGTTCAGTCTGTATTTGGTGTCAGTATATTATCTATTTCTGATCTCCCTATATTATAATATATTGCATGGTGTTTTCTGGTTCAGTTGAGTGTTTCAGTTTCAGTCTGTATTTGGTGTCAGTATATTATCTATTTCTGATCTCCCTATATTATAATATATTGCATGGTGTTTTCTGGTTCAGTTGAGTGTTTCAGTTCAGTCTGTATTTGGTGTCAGTATATTATCTATTTCTGATCTCCCTATATTATAATATATTGCATGGTGTTTTCTGGTTCAGTTGAGTGTTTCAGTTTCAGTCTGTATTTGGTGTCAGTATATTATCTATTTCTGATCTCCCTATATTATAATATATTGCATGGTGTTTTCTGGTTCAGTTGAGTGTTTCAGTTCAGTCTGTATTTGGTGTCAGTATATTATCTATTTCTGATCTCCCTATATTATAATATATTGCATGGTGTTTTCTGGTTCAGTTGAGTGTTTCAGTTTCAGTCTGTATTTGGTGTCAGTATATTATCTATTTCTGATCTCCCTATATTATAATATATTGCATGGTGTTTTCTGGTTCAGTTGAGTGTTTCAGTTCAGTCTGTATTTGGTGTCAGTATATTATCTATTTCTGATCTCCCTATATTATAATATATTGCATGGTGTTTTCTGGTTCAGTTGAGTGTTTCAGTTTCAGTCTGTATTTGGTGTCAGTATATTATCTATTTCTGATCTCCCTATATTATAATATATTGCATGGTGTTTTCTGGTTCAGTTGAGTGTTTCAGTTTCAGTCTGTATTTGGTGTCAGTATATTATCTATTTCTGATCTCCCTATATTATAATATATTGCATGGTGTTTTCTGGTTCAGTTGAGTGTTTCAGTTCAGTCTGTATTTGGTGTCAGTATATTATCTATTTCTGATCTCCCTATATTATAATATATTGCATGGTGTTTTCTGGTTCAGTTGAGGGTTTCAGTTTCAGTCTGTATTTGGTGTCAGTATATTATCTATTTCTGATCTCCCTATGTTTTGTAACCAGCTGAGATTTAAATGTTATAATATTGTTTTGAGTTTTGAATGAGAGTGGGATTTTGATGTACAGTTTAGTACCATAATATATGAGATCTAGCGTTTCTAATATATGTGTAACTTGTTTTGTATTTCCAGGGTATTTGTATACTTATTTATTTATATACTAACTAAAGTGTACCCGGTGTTGCTGCGGGGTTATCCTTAGGACATAGACATTGTGGACTTTTCTGTAGGCCTTTTTAAGATATATAATTCCGTAGAACATTATTTTTATGTATTTCATAAGGTTTAGCCAGCATTAACAGTGTAGTGCCCGAATATATATTTATATGACTTCATTATAAGACATCACTTTTTCTCTACTTTCTATAAATATAATATGCATGTATTATATATGTAAACCTTCCAGAATAAATTCTTTAAATGTTAGTGAAAACCCTATTAAAACCGACAGACGCAGATAGCGACTTTGTTTAACACATGCCTGGAGCTCACGGCTGAGAAGTGACAAACAGCATTGGTATGTGCACCAGTTGTAAATGCAGTGGGGTCATTGTTGCAGCAAACAAATTAATACTATATTTGACCACTTTTAAAACACGCATCATTAATTTACAATTTACTTATTTGACAATCCACACAACGATGTGATTCATTCTGCATTTAAAGAATTTTTATATGGCATTAACTGCCTACTTCCTGAGAGTATATTGATATTAATATGATTCCAAGAATTTAATTTATAAGCATGGGGAAATTCGATCAAGTTAATTTTTATTTTGATGTTTTCCTGGAGTAAATTATAATGTTATAAAAAATTCTAGTTTTACCATATTGTCAGAAGAAAATGTCATTATTCACATAAAAAATATATTTGAAAAAATCACTAATCATGTCACATCACATTAAGGCGATGCCATACGTAGTAATGCAAAATCATGTGTTTTTGGTTTGAAAATTTGGTCGCCTAGAAATGTTTCAGATGCTTTAATTAAATACTGCGAGTAGAATACATCTTGGCCTTTGAAATAATCGAGTATTTTTTAGATAAGTCTTTTTATAAGCCCAGAAAAAAATAATGTAAAGGCCTATGAAAACTGCTTTAAAGTTCAAAATCTCCTACTTACAAACCCATTTTCGGTTATGATTTTATTGTATAATGTGGCAAATTAAGTTATTTATAAAATGATCGAAAAAAAATTAAATATTTATGCCTGAACGTCCACAAAATAAAATAAAAGGCACTTTTTGGCCATGTTTTTTTCTTGCCTAAATCAAAACAGCTGGATGGTGTTAAGCGGGAATTTAAGCCTTATCGCCATCTACGTAAGGGTTGTTATTGATAGCGGCTCAATTTAAAATATTACACGAAGTAGTGCATCGCCTTAAATAATTAATGATAACAATTTCGGAGGCGGGTATAGGTACCGCCACCCCGCGAACCTTTTATTGGATAACCAACACCTCTGGCATATGTTACTTCAAGTGGTTTGCTACGTTTGGAAACTTAGCAGCGATGCCCGGGGTCATGGGGTGGGGTTTGTCTTGTTTGTTTGGGTGGCGGATGTGTCGGCCCACCTACTGCGTGGCAGGCCGGGTCGGGGGACCCTAGTTGAGGGAGACCCTTTGACCTCTCCAACATGACTCCACTATGTTCACTGTATGAACATACATCCGTCACTCCTGGACACACTTATCCCCAGATTCTTACCCACGGCCCACCCCACATACCTGTTTCCTTCCAAGAGCTTTGTAAGGTAGACTTTCAGCGGGAACTTAAGAGTATCTCCCACTCTGTTATTATTGATTGTCTTGAGTGGACAGCCTTTACTTAAAATTATTTTTATCACAGTTACTGGCTGTTGTATTTATTTGACAAATAAATTTTCAGATTTTTTTTGAAGCGTGTGATTTGAGGTTTTTTTTTTTTTCTTTTTATATTAACTCCACACAGGAGGCCCTGAAGAAAATAATTTCCCTCAGGGCCTATGTCATCTTTGGGGATGCTGTGTGGAGGGTCTTTTTGTGGGTCTTGAAGAGTCCCATGTTGAAGGAGGGAGGACACACAGAGGCCGGCAGTTCGTTCCACAGCCGAGCTGTTGAACTTAAGAACGAATTGTAGAAGCTACCCGTTCTCATGTGACAAATGTCAACCGTGTACAAATGTTGGGCGCGCGTTTGGCGTGTATCCCGACTACGCACCGGTGCCGAAGGGATCAATGACGCTAGTTCCTCAGAGCATCTTCCATTGTAATACCGATAGAACAAGGACAGCATACCTACCTGACGCCTGTGCTCTAAAGATTGCAGTCCGTTTGTTAAGATTGGGGAATCTATCAAACGGACCGCCCGTTTCTGCACAGAGTCAAGGGTTTTTTTCAAGTATTTTGGGGCTCCGAACCAGAGATGGCTGCCAAATAAAAGAGGTTGACGAGTTTTGGCTGAAAGGGAACGAGACTTAGCAATTACCTCAATTACCAAGTAATTTTGTTGGTTCAATTCTTGTTTTAATAGCAGTGGAACAGGCGGAACTTAACATGGAAGATACGATAAGGCCAAACTGCTGGTATGTCAATGACTGGGGGTAAAGAGAGATAGGAAAGAGAGATTAGAGACAGGAAGTAGCAGAATGCACTAGGTAGTTATGTACTGTTTAGCTACCAAAGGCAAAGATAATAAACAACATGTGATTTGCATACGAGAACATGTGGGATATGTTATGTGTAGGGATTTGCAAAATTCACATAACTTTTCGATGAAATTTGTATTATTTTTTTTAAAGAAATTCGCATTAATTTCCGTTTTTTTTTTTTTTCGAAGACAGTATGTACCAGTGGCGGTTCGTGACTTTTGGGTGTACTAGAGCAGTAATATTAAAAAAAAAAAATAGCATTATTGATGTTGTAGTCGAAAAAATTTTTTTTTGTATTCGAAAATTCGGTTTATTGTATGAAGATTTTCAAGAAATCGGTGCAGTGCACCGCCAAACTGAAATTTCCTGAAAATCTTCATACAAAAAACCGTCTTCGAAAAAAAAAAAAATCGTTTTGGACTAAACATCAATGATGGCGAATTTTTAAAACTCTATCACACTCAAAAATCACGAGCCGCCACTAATATGTATGCAGCGTTTTTAAAGTAAATTGAGCTGCGTTCCACAATTGCTTTTCAAAACCATTGACAAATAAATATTTAGAATGTGTAATATCACTTAAAAATACCACAAAATCGCTTGAATAATACGAAAATTCGCAATATTTGCCCAAAAATTGAGAATTTCGCGTAAATTCTTTTTACATACTAGCTGTACCCCGCCACGCGTTGATGTGGCTTAGTCTATGTGTGCAGATAGAGAAACAATAGTGCGAGTTGCTTTTACGTCCAATAGATGGCGCTGTTTTTCAAAATAAGCATGTTTTTACCTGCCACAGATGACATTTATATAATATAGGCATACAAAAAACACACGCCCATTTGAATGCAACGTTATGTCAAAATTTTAAAGCAATCGGTGAAGAACTTTCGGAGATCTAAGGTTTTGAACAAACAAACATTTATATTTTTATTTATATAGATAGATAGGAAATGCGAAACATTCAGGTGTCTTGCTAGGTGGCCTTTGATGGAAAACCGAATAGATTAACCCTGACTTTGCAAGAACACTTCAAAGTACAATGTGTGCACAATATTTAAGTTAAAGCAGCAATCAGATAATGCATGCAAAAGATATATCTTTAAGAGTGAGTACATAATATGAATGTTTTAACAGATACTACTGTAATGTACTGTATGGACAAATATACATACATAATAAGTAACTCTAATAGAATTCAGCGCACAAAATTATATTATAGGAATCGCTACTGAGAGCTTTCTTGTAATCTCTAGGAGAAAATAGAATAGGGAAACGTTACATACTGATAATGTAATCTACAGGGAAAATAGTTTAAAAGTTCTACAAAAATCTAAATGTGAGACACAAAACAAATTGTACATGATGCTGAGCCAGCCAACAGTCAAGAAACAGCCAGAATAACATTAGTTTTATGCCAATTTCTCAAAAAAGTACTTTTTTGAAGGGAACCATTTTTAAGACTAATTGGTCTCTATTGGTCAGGAATCAAACTAATGAACACCAAGCTAGACCTAGAGTCAGTGACGTAGCTATAGCATTCACATGGGGGGGGGTACCGCCGCTCCGAAGTGTACGTGTGGCAGAGCCTATTTGGTGGCACAGTGTCACTCAACGGTTTCTGCGTGACCGCGACGGGTTAAAGAGAAAATAGAAAATTACGCTCGGGTGCTCTAAACCGGAATTAATGTTTGATACAAATTAGCTTGATGACTGTATATAAACAATAAAGACAACGATGATTATAATTAATTCATTAGTCAAGATTTCCAGTGAATTATTCTTTGTTCAGAGTCACCTGCAAGAAAATTTGCTATCAGTGGCACAAGCACTGATAATTTAAATCATTATAATGCTCTTTAGATAACAACTACCTGACCGAATGTGATAAAACTATTCAACAACATAATTCATTCAGATTTTAGATCACAGAAGTCATATCCATACTATAAGACATTGTGACAATTTACTAAGAGATGGCATGTGACACTTTACTAGGAGATGGCATGTGACACTTTACCAGGAGATGGCATGTGACACTTTACTAGGAGATGGCATGTGACACTTTACTAAGAGATGGCATATGACACTTTACTAGGAGATGGCATGTGACACTTTACTAGGAGATGGCATGTGACACTTTGCCTCTGTCCTCGCTTTATCAACAATCATACATTCTCATCTATTGTAATGAATGTGAGACCAAAATCTTGTACGAGAGAGATGGCATGAAAGAGACTACTATAGGGATGATGCGTGGTTGTCTGGTCTCTCTTCATCACCTGTCATCTGAGATATTGTATTAGTGACAATCTTCTAATATATAAAAAAAAAAAACAGATATATCGCTGAAAATTTCATACTTTGTTCTTATTAGTGTCAGGAGTGTTTAGAGAGTAGTTTGAACGGTAGAAGAAGTCGGGGACGCCCGAGGAACACTTAACGCAATATCTCTGCACCGGGATGAGATATAGAGTCGAATTAAAGTCGATGTAATGTAGTTTTTTAAGAGTAACATTGTGGTATACAGTAGTGAATGGTGGAAGAAGTCGGAGATGCCCGAGAAATACATAAGCAATAGCGAAGCATTGCGGGGTTCACTAGCTCATTATACAATTGTTATTCCGTCATCCCAAAAAGAAATAAATCAAATAATAACTTTGAAATTCGGATAATGGTTGTTTGAACATCAAACATAGACTCAACAGAAAAAGTTTTGTTTGTACAAATATAATGGCCGACCTATTCCTATTCCTACATTTAAAAAAATATACAGTTTACATAATACCTATATAAGAGTTGAAGATACTCTCAGTATCGCCCCGGTGAAAGACCACCAGTCAGAATAGACACGTTGCTTGAAATCTGAATTGGTTGATCGGATCCGAATACCCAGGGACTTCCCAACCTTCCTCCTCCCCATCTCCTTCCCTTCCCCACCATTCAGCCTCACAACGTACCCCAATTAGGGATGCCACAGTCCTACTGACTCCGGACAGTGGGGAGCAGTTGGGACTCCTGTGTTGTATTCACGAAAAATCAAATTGTGCCTCTCTCAGAGTAGAAAAATATTCACTGGTCGTTTATCAGTTATGTATCATAGATTACACAAACGTTTGTCTTTTGTAAACAAACACAGCTGTTAAAGTGTGTAGCTGGCGATTTTTTAATCTTCAGTTAATATTGTATTTGTTTAAAACCAATATAGCGAAAGCGATTATTTAAAATTCAAACATAACACAGAAAATCTGCTTGTACTACGTTGAAGCAAAACATCTGACAAATTATCAATGAAATCTACACAGCTTTTTCTGTTTCGAATTTCTAGATGCATAATTTTCAACTCAACACTGTCATTTCTCTCACGAGCTGTGAAATAAAATTATTTAAAAGCACAAAGTGAAGAAAAGATGCCAAATAATTTGTTTTATATTTTTCGAAATTGTTACACATTTGGTAGACTTGAAATTTTAAATAATAAAACAATGATGTGGATAAATATTGAGATATTAAAACAACAATTTGCAACTCAAAACAGCGTATTATTGTAAAGAACGTTTTTAATTTAAAAGATGTTACAAATCGTTCTTTGTAATTTGCATTAAAAGTGGAATTCAACAAGAAATAGCAATAGCAGTCAAGTTTTATATTAAGCCAGTAAATCAAGCGTTGTCAAAAACATAAATCAAATAATAAATGTTTATAGCTTTTATTGATAGTTTTAATGTTCAATCACAACTATAAAGCAGAAAATCTTTTTGAATTATGCGGGAAACCTCTCAAAATGTGAGCTTCGGCGTAGTGAAATTTCGCACGCCTGGAATTTCTAGGTAGTCAAAGTTAAAGATGGTTCGCTGTCGAGGGGAAAGCTCTCGACTGCACGAATCCGGAAGTCGTGGATTCAAATCGGGGCATACGAAAATTCGCAATTGATTTTAGAACCATTTGTGGCACATTCCAGAATGGAAGATACTCTCAAAGAACACCATTCAGAATTGAAAATTTACTTGAAATAGCTTTAACCATGTTTGGTGAACAATTGTGAATAGCCGGGTACTTTCTCACCTTCATTTTCCCCATCTCCTTCCCCTCCCCACCACTTTCAGCCATAAGTCATAAATAGGAATCAAAAATAATGTCAGTAGATAATTTTTTTAATGGACTTGTTCAACGCACAAGAATAATTATTACATTATTAATTCCAGACTAGCAAAAAAACATAGGAAAAACCTTCCGTAACTAAAGTCGACATCATCAAAGACAAAAAAGATGTTACATCACCATCAATTATTTATTATTGTGTGCTCAAAAGGACATTTCATATGGAAATCACATTAAACAGTACATCAGTAATAGAAAACCGATATGCAATAACATTCTTGATTTCTTTTCTGTAAATGTATTAGCCCTCGGAATGCCAATGAAAACATGGCGGATTTGCTAGGAACGGATTTTACGGTATTTTGAGCCTTAAAAAATTCTCATAGCATACTAAAATAAATTTTATTCGCTCGGCAAGGAAATAATGTATCTTAATATTATTCTAGCTTGTCGTTTTGTCACTTGCAAACATTGATTTTTTATCTGTGAAAAAGCAGGTAAATCATCAAAATGATAATTCATCACATCTTTAAAAAGTTATATAAAGTCATGGAAAGTGATGAAACAAAAACTTTTTTAACTGGGTTAAGTAGGCTAGGTTAGGTTAGGTTAGGTTAGAGTATGACAACGCTTGATTTACTGGCTTAATATAAAACTTGACTGCTATTGCTATTTCTTGTTGATTTCTTGTTGAATTCCACTTTTAATGCAAATTACAAAGAACGATTTGTAACATCTTTTAAATTAAAAACGTTCTTTACAATAATACGCTGTTTTGAGTTGCAAATTGTTGTTTTAATATCTCAATATTTATCCACATCATTGTTTTATTATTTAAAATTTCAAGTCTACCAAATGTGTAACAATTTCGAAAAATATAAAACAAATTATTTGGCATCTTTTCTTCACTTTGTGCTTTTAAATAATTTTATTTCACAGCTCGTGAGAGAAATGACAGTGTTGAGTTGAAAATTATGCATCTAGAAATTCGAAACAGAAAAAGCTGTGTAGATTTCATTGATAATTTGTCAGATGTTTTGCTTCAACGTAGTACAAGCAGATTTTCTGTGTTATGTTTGAATTTTAAATAATCGCTTTCGCTATATTGGTTTTAAACAAATACAATATTAATAAAGTTGGTTGTTTACAGGTGGAAAAAATATAATAAGCAGTAATTGTTGATTGAGGTACTAGTACATTTTGGTTCAATTCCCGTCGGCGGCATTTATTTTTATTCGGTTATATTTTCAATTTGTATTGAAATTTCAGGCGACTAATTATTGCTTATATTTGTTAGCCTAAAGCAGCATTTAAAAAACAGTGTGAATTTTTTCATATCCATAACACATTAAATAACAACAAAAAAATGTGTTCATAATAATTTTCGGAGCATACTTTGCGATTATTTTTTCTATCAAGGGAATTTCATATACAGGGTTTTCCAATAAGAGGTGTTATTTTGAATAGCCCGCTATTTCGGTAGATACTTTTGAAGCTGTCATTTTTTGACATTTGACAAGTAGAAACTACGCCATTAATAAAAATGGAACGATACACGCTTCAACAACGCATTGAAATTATTAAAATTCACTTGAGTGAATCAAATGTAAATCATCTTGAGTGATGAGACCCATTTCCACCTCGGTGGCTTCGTCAACAAGCAAAATTGTCGCATCTGGGGCTCGGAAAACCCAAGAGTTATTGTTGAAAAGCTTCTCTATCCTCAACGTGTGACTGTTTGGTGCGGTTTATGGTCCAGCGGAGTCATTGGACCTTACTTTTTCGAAAATGAGGCTGGAGCAACAGTTACGGTGAATGGATTGCGCTATCGAGAGATGATTAATGGTTTTTTATGGCCGGAATTGGATGATATTGATCTGGACAACGTTTACTTTCAACAAGACGGCGCTACGTGCCACACAAGCAACGAAACCATTGATCTTTTACGATTGAATATCAAAATAACAACTCTTATTGGAAAACCCTGTAGTTACTTTTTAGGCTCGGCAAATGTACAGAGATTATATTAAAAAAATGATTTTTATTTTTTTAGAGCTTAAAACTCAAAGTGTTGAAGGGAAATATGTTATAAATCGGTAGAAATTCGGAATGTGGGGTCTTAATATGTAACTTTCAAATCCACTCACTTCTCACTTCTGACCCACCCTATAGCGGTATCTGGACAGTGATGTGTGGTTCTCTCTCCTCCCTGCCTGCCTCTACCCTTCAGTGCTATGGAATAAGTAAGAAAATGCTTTTGTATATCTGTTTATTTGTATTCAATGTCAGTAAACTTAAGGTCGACAGAGCGACGCAGCTGAACGAGCAACTTGCTTAGCTTACTTGCTAAGGCGTGACGTGGTTCCTGTACTCAAATTTACTACTGATTATTGGCTGCATTTGATCAGATAACCAAATTCCTTAGACAGTCCGCACAACGCATGTGAGCCATTCCCAATAAGCAAATAAATAACTAACCCCTCCGACAAATTTGTTCCCTTTTGGGACCAGCTCGTACGGTCTCGTACAAATGGTTGTCTCTCTTACTTTCATGCTTAGAAACATGATCTGAACGGTGTTAGAAAAAGAAAACACCACGCTTTATATTCAAATCTAGAAATTAATCACAGAAGTATTAAAATGTACACCTCTATGAAAACAAAGGTTCCGACCTCAATTCGAGACAAATTTTTGAAATTTTTTATTGATTATTTTTACATGAAGTGAAAAAAAATAAGGTGACAATAATGTTTATAATACATTTGTTTATTGAAATGAGGGTTTTTTGATCAGATATTTTAATTCAGTGTTTAGACAAAAAAGAAACTTTTTATGTTTGCATTTAAAATTTTAATATTCAAAAATGATATATGTTAATTTCTAACTAGCTGTACCCCGCCACGCGTTGCTGTGGCTCAGTCTGTCTGTGCAGATAGAGAAACAATAGCGCGTGTTGCTTTTATGTCCAACAGATGGTGCAAAAAGGTACAAAAAAAAAACATGCATATTCGAACGCAACGTCATGTCGAAATTTAAACCAATCATCGAAGAACTTTTGGAAATTTAAGATTTTGAAAAATGTACGTCATTACATACATTTTTATTTATATAAATAGACTATTAATATTATTTGAAAGAGTGTTTCATCACCTTTCAGAAACAGTTTTTAGTTTTCTGAAACATTCAGAAATGTTCAATTTATGTGGATTTTATTGCAAAGTGGAAATATACAAAAACTTTCCCGCCTTCTGACAGCGTCTTTAAGAAATATACTGTCAATACGCCAGATGCCCTTAACTAATGATTTTAAAGTTAAAATCAATGAATTTAAATTTAAATTAATGTATGAGTAAGTAATAATTACAAAAGGAAGAAAGTGTGTGGAGAGAAAAAAATAAATTGAAATCAAGAATTATAATATGCTCACGAATTGTAATTGACTGTTAATACATATAAGTTTTGAAAAATTATGTGAAAGTATTTTTGAAATATGTCACGCTAAGAAATTTAATAAGTTAATTTTGTATGTTAGAAAGGAATCATGAAAGATGTCGAAATGTAGTAATTTTTCATAGTGGGTGTAAGTTGTGATTGCGTGAGTAATTACTGAGTTGTTTGCTGCATTGGTATTGTTGGCTTCAATATGAAAAAGTGTAGTGTGCCTGGTACGCCTCGTTGGAGCATTTAAACCAATGACGGATAGCAATTCGGGACTGTCTATTTTATTATTTAGCAGATTATGTAGAAACAACAGGTCTGACAATGTGCGTCTTTTTTGTAAGTTAATATTTGTAGTTTTGTATTTCTTGAATAAATGTTTCGAAAATTTATTGTGTATACTGTCTACTAAATCTATGTATACCTTATATTGAGGATTCCATATTGTGGAAGCATACTCCAGTGGACTTCTGACCAATGAACAAAACAATGTTTCTAGAGTCTTAGCACTTTTGAAAACTTTGCATATTCTTAATAAGAAACCTAGCATCCTGTAGGATTTTGATATAATGTGTTCGATGTACTTATCGAAAATTAATTTGCTATCTGAGTAAACACCTAGATCTTTACACGAAGACATAGGTTATAAAGGTTTGTTGTTCAAGTTGATTTAAGTGGATAGATGATTTTGTTTCTATTTCTAGACAACGTAATCGAGTGACACTTAGATATGTTTAAGGACAATAAATTTGATTCATAGTATGCGCACAAATTATCAAGATTGCTTTGCAATTCCATACAATTGGGTAAACACTGTATAGCTTTATAGATTTTCATGTCATCCGCATAAAAAATGAAGTAACAATTTTTAAAGTATACGTAAATGTCAATTATATAAATATTAAATAAGAGTGGTCCAAGATGCGACCCCTGGGGCACACCTGAGACGATTTGCGTTAAGCAAGATGCAAAACCATTGACAACCGTGATTTGGTGCCGATTACGATTAGTATGATGCGATCCATCTATAGAGGCTATTCTATTATTATATGAACTTACTCTCATTTATTTAGGCGTAAATAAATAATTATAATTTTTGAGTCCGGTGATAAAAAGAAAGTTATCTTTTTGAAGTGCATCTTATCATCAAGATTGTAGATCTTTTGATGGTGTTGATTTTAATCATTTTATTAATTTACTAGCTGTAGCTCAGTCGGTCTGTGCAGATAGAAAAACAATTGTGCGTGTTGCTTTTACGTCCAACATATGGTGCTGTTTTTTTTTTTTTTAAAAGCATGTATTTACCTGACACAGGTGACATCTATATAGTATAGGTATATAGAAACACACGCATATTGGAATGCAACGTTGTGTCAAAATTTCAAAGCAATCGGTGAAGAACTTTTGGAGATTTAAGATTTTGAACAAACGAACATTTACATTTTTAGTTAATGACTTCTGGCAGTAAGGTGATGATATGTGATATATGACATATATAATACGTATTCGATAGCCGCGTAGATCACATTAATGGAGGATGCTGGAGGAACCGACAAGAACGTATAAGGATAGAAAGATAGATGTTTCGACTTACCGGCAGTGTTGTGGATAAGCTGTAGAATAAGGGGGCGTCGGGTGACAATGCCAGAACCTCGGGGTAAGAAATCCCTGAAAAATAAAAATACATTAAAATCTGGTTGGAGGCAGGTCAGAGGCCTCCCCCAACTAGTCTTTCCGATCCGGCCTACTACGCAGTAGGTTGGTAAATGCATCCGTCGCCAAGACCTAGATTTACCTCACCTCATGAACCCGGGCACTCCTGCTAAGTCACCAAACGTAGTGAACCGCTTGGGTGACCTATGGCAGGGGGACCTGGTTATCCAATAAATGATATCCAGGGCGGTGGTACCCATACCAAGCTCTCAAATTTAAGTGCTAGAGCAGACCGATGAAAAATAATGGGATGGTCTGAATTGACAAATCATTTCCAATTTTGAAATCAACAATCAAAATAATTAACATTATTTTATAGGTAGGTACTTTATTGCTTTGATTCTTTTGTTTAAATTTTAATTCTTAACCAATTTTGAAAATGGCACTTAATTTCAAAACAAATTAGAGTTCGTTGAACCAGAGTTACACGGACAGACTCACAATCGAAATCATGATACTGTTGGTAAGTTTCTTGAGTAACTTTGCAAATAAAAGTTATAAACTTATTTGGAAGTGGGAGTGGAGTTAGCTCAAAAGTTAGGATAATATATTGAGATTGCAGTCTACAGAGCACAGACAGGTTATGCTGACGGAAAATGTCATTGATCCCTTCAGCACAGTTGGGAAACACGCCAAACACTTTTGCAGAATAATTAGTTATTTTTATGATTTGTTGGTGTACTCGACAGCTCGGCTGCGGAATGATTTGCGGCTTACCACTTTGTAGAGTATTTTCGAGAGCAAGGTTCGCTTCTTTTTTCTTTTAAAAGACCCTCCATAAAGCATCCCCAAAGATGACAGAAATAAAAATAAAAATGAAAATTGTAACTCTATTTGTTCACCTTAATAAAAAATAAATAAATAATGGTGATTAATAGCCCAAATACACCAATTGTAAATAATTAAAGAATGAGAAATTTCAATGCGTACCGAGCCCGGGGCTGATTTTAAAACGCATTGTTAAGTTTCAACGTCAATTAGTTTGCAGTGATATACATGGTGTCCGGAAACTCGTAGTACAAGCGGGAAACTGGTGAATCTACATCACATTTGGAGTCGATTTTGTAGTATAATTTTTTTTGATTTGAGCTTTCGTTTTCGAGTAAATCGAGTCATAAGTTGATTTTTTTTAATCAAATTCTTATAAATTATTACTGAAGATCAAAGTACCCAACTAATTAAAACTATTTAAAAATTTAAAAGTAAAACAAATAATGACGAAAAAATTTGAACCCTGAAATAGCCGAAAAATATATTTTTTTGGTTTTTTTTTTTATAAAAATGCTCAAATCAAAAAACTTTATGTTTATTTGGGTTCCCCGTGTGGTATACATTCTCCAGTTTCCGGCTTGTACTACGAGTTTCCGGACACCATGTATAACAAAAACTTTTTATTTACTAATACAAACCTAACCTAACCTAGTTGATTATAATGCCAAGGAAGTTTTGCATAACAGCCAGACAGACAGACAGTGTCAGTGGAGACATGAAATCAATAAGAACCAAAAAAATACTGAAAAAAATTATATAATAAAATTGAAATATATCAATGTACCTTTGGTCTACCATTTTTCATAAACAATTCAAATATTTTTATAAATGGCTTTTGTCAATTTGTTTCTGTCAGACAAACGAAAATTATTATGTCACATCAGACATCAGGATTGAAAAATTTAACTCCATTTTATCTGCATTCCCACATCTTATTATAAAATTATTCCATTCATTTTTCATACTTAACCCTTCACCTATGAGACGGGTAAAATGTATAATATCTCAAACACAAATTTAATATTGAAAATTAAATTTGAAACAATACACACACACAATTCTACAAAATAAACTTTTTTATTTTGGAATTTTCATGGACACTAACGAAATGCGTTCAAAATGTCTAAAAACTAGCCCTATACACTGCGCTCTGTAGAGCACCTAACGTAGTCACAATTTCACTGGATTGCAAATGTAGCCAGCTGCACAATAGGGGTTAAACAGCCATTGAAAATTAATTAAACAAACAGAAGATAGGAACAACACATACATTCAAATTAAAATAGATTTTTCAGTTGGCGGCCATTGTTATTGATGTGAAAGTTTTGAGATTAGTTTTTTTCTTCTCTTACATATAATCCTAAAATAGGTTCTTAGTTTGGGTTTAATTAAAAAAAAGAAAATCTATTTTAATATTATTATGACAAAACATGGCGTGAAGAAAAGACGTCAAATTATCTGTTTTTTTTTACGAAATTGCTAATAAAATGGAATATTACCATTTCCGGAATCTGAAAATTTTACTTCTCATTATTATCTAACTAATAAAAGTGTTTTTAAAATAAAATGTGCATTTTAAGCGTGTCACTATTTTCTGTATATTTACCCACAATTCAAATATTTTTTATACATAGATTATTCAAATTGTATGCGTAAGAACGACTAAAATTATTATGTCACTTCAGGATTGAAAATTATACAACTCAATTTTATCAGCATTCTCACAATAAACCATTATGAAAATATTCCACTTCTTTTGCTTACAACAGCCATTGAAAATTTTATTAAGAGTACAAGAATGAACAATGTTGTTTTCAAATAAAATACTATATATATATATATATATATCCCATGTCTTTATCTTTACAGAATTATAATTATATTTTAACAAAATTGCCTCGAATTTCAGTAGAAAAATGATACACTCCTTACTTTGTTAGGGGGAGTTGTCATAACAAATGAAAAAACGAGTAATGTAAAGATTCAAGGATTACTTTCAATGATTCTATGTTTTAAATAACAAATATTTCCAACTGAATTAATCGGTATAATGATTGCACTGATTAATGTGTAAATTGCACAATTGGAGAAATTGTGTTATTGCGACAAGTCGGATATTTGCAATAATAATTCAAAACAATGCTCCTCTTCGTTTCTAATTAAATGAGGAAACGTCATGTAGGTATACAGATTGACTCATCCATAGTGGTACTTACTTGGTAGATTACTTAACTAAGGCAAACATGGGTGGAAACCTGGATTATCTGATGACTTAATTACGTTTCTATCAACTTATGTCAATGAGAAGAATTAAAATGGGAAAATCATCCTCATAAACAATGGCAGAGGTTTGGTCAAACTGTCAAAGTCATCTGTCATGCGTCATTTATGTCGCGAATATACCAATTTTAAAGGAAATATAAATATATCGCAAGTCTGTGGGGTTTGGAATACGGATAAAACATAAAATATTACTTGTAAACATTAATGTATTGACATTTTACCTTCCGACGAAATTTTCCAAAACGGAGCTCTTGCCCGCTGACTGACCGCCCACCACAGCAATTTGTGGCAAATCCAGTTGCATGTGGACACCCAATTGAGTAAAAGCATCTTGCAACTTATTCACGATTGGAATAAGTTGCTCCATGCCCGTATTCCCGGCCATTTTGCACCGGGTTTTATGAAAAACGTTTGACGAGAATCCGACCCGATATCCTTTTGGACGTTTACCGATTTTCAATATGGTGGAGATACAACAGCGCAGGCGCTCGGTTTCTTTAGGAGTGTCAATTCGAACAGTACCTACGTCTCTTTCTCTCCGCGCAGAGACTTTATCACGCCAAACCGCTCAAAATAAATCATTTTACCATTATTTATTATTCTTAAATTTATTTCTAATTTTTATATTCGTGTCGGGGCTTGTGGAGGGACTGGACACAATATTAATCATTGTTTTGAATCGAACATCTTGTGCGAAGGCGAAAATCAATACGGGCAGCCTTGCGCATTTGGAATATAGGGCAACTAATTGAAATTTTCACGTAAAGGACAAACGGCTATCATAAAGTGAATCTACTTTATTGATCAATCTCTCATTTCAAAATAGTACCATTAAAAACTAATTTTCACACTACATACAACTTTCATTCGTTATTCTATTATTATAGATTTAAATATGAATGCGCATGTTTATAAAATAACAAGGAGTGTTTAATTAAATCAAAATAAATTTCACTTAATCGAAACTTTCTAAAATTAGCAACAGCTTATTGAAAAGCGTAGAATCCCATAATTAACTCAAAGTGTAAACAAAATGCTAGTCTCAATTTTTATAGCCCGGAAGGGATGGCATGAATAAATCAATTTATTGAAAATATTTCATGTATTTTCGAAGCAATGTACGATGTATAAGCGTAGCGATGTATGATCGCACGAAATAGGTTTTTGAATAAATTATTTACACACGTAGATACTTGAGTTCAAAACTAAAATATATTTATTATATGGCAACATTTTACATCTGTCAATTTTATTTCTAACTGAAATTTGTTTGAAATATCTTTTTGTTTTGTAATCAATACATTAAAATTTTTAAGATGTGCGACCCTAAACTGTTCCCGCTTATATCTTCGGTAGTTTCAGGAATGCCGGAACTCTGCAACCCTCTCGCATTTTCGGACGAAGTAACCTCGAGACAAAATGAATATCGTAAAGTTAAATCAGAAATAGTAGGCTTGCACGAAGAGAGCAAGAACGCCGATGCTTGCTCGACCTACAGATATGTTGCCGATGATATGCTGACTAATATAACAGACGGTAGATTTGAAGATTTCCTGAAATCTAAGCCGAAAATTATTGAAATGACTGAAGCGCAAATGGCCCAAACAAGAGCGACACATAAAACCATTATTATTGCAAATCTTGAAACATTAAAGGCAAATGCAAAACCAATGCCTCTAGACAACGGATATTCAGAGAGTTTGGCCAAAGTTACGAAACAAAGTTCTGAGAAAACCTCCCGAGAGGCCTTGGAAAAGTGTCTTCAGTCCATGGAAGTATTTAAAGCTAATTTTGAAGCCGTCAGAGACGTGTCTCAAAGCAAGACGAGGGATTTGGATTTCGAAAGCAAATTGCAAAAAATTATAACGAATATAGCTGATTTTAAAAAGGTATGAGTAACATAAATTCTGTAACTATACATTTGAAATAAAAATAAATAGATTGTTTTCCCAAACTTGTCTCAGGTGACTAGCCCAACATTTCCCTCTATAGTTGCTGATAGAATTGTATGAAATACAGGGACGGCCCTATGCGGCAATTGGAGCAGCCAGCTGCGGGCATCGAATTGCCAAGGCGCTGATAATACCTATCTCATTAGCGACGAGTCGTTCGTGAACGAGCCGCACAATTCGGCCATCTCTTTTTGATGCGCTGTATTCGTACGACTCCCGGTAAATCGTACCACAGCTCAATTGAATGGTTACTCTTTTTTTTATCAGGAGGCATTTTGGAAAAATAGCTCCATTATAATTATCCAAGTAATTTTTTATTATTTTTTTTTTATTATATTTATTCAATAAAAAAATTTACAATGTGTGATATACATATATATATTTCACTAGTAATAAGATGAAAGATATTATGATATGATTAATATTTATTATTTTTCAATGTTCTCCCATAATAAGCAATAAGGAAGTTGAGTGAAAAATATTTTGACTTATAAAAAATATGTTCATGTAGATCAAAAAATATCGATTCTAAATATATAAATATATTTCTATATTATTATTCTTAGAATTAGTTAAACGTTCTTGAAAAAGCATTCAATAGCAATAGACTGTATATGCTCCACGATTGGTCGAAAGAATTCTGACGTCATTAAAGTCGAAAAAATTGGTCGAAAGAATTCTACTTTTCTGCGCGGTGGTCCTGAATTCGCGCGGGGCACGTCAACAAATAGCGACGGCAATACCGTACAAGTACCGTACCGGGCGGGAAAAGCAAATATTCTAACTTAAAATATTAATTTAACTATGAAATCTTAATCAATTTTCTTTTTTTTTTTAATAACATCAATTCTAATAGACGGTTAACATTGGTAAAAAAATTACTGGAATTCCTTGTTGAAGAATTAAAATTTTTTCCATACAAAATGCTTAAGCGACGTGGTTTTCACAGTTCGAATGACGTCACACCCACACCCCGCCTCTTACCGCTCGGATTCCGCTCGTTTTGGCGGGCTTAATAAAATTTAAACTTTGAGAATTAATTTAATTATGAAAACAAACTTTAAAAAAAAAAAAAAAATACCAGTATTTAAGTTTGAATGCGAACATTGATAAAAAAAATAAAAAAAATGGACTCAACTTCCTTATTGCTTGTGTGTATGGGATGAGGTATTATTTGTTTAGTTTCTTATTTTATTTTTTAAATTTTTGTTTTTCTTTTATTTATTTAGTTTAGGTTTTCAGTATATTTTTTTAATTGTGTTTTGAATTCTTTGAAACTATCATTTAGTGATCTTATATTTTCTGGCAATTTATTGAAGAAATTTGTTCCTAAGTATTTGTAGTTTTGCTGACCCAAAGTTTTTTTTCAAATCGGAATTGGTAACATGTATTTTTGCCTGAGATTTGCTGTGTTTTTGAATGGTACGGTTTTGTTTAGGATATCATCTTTGTAAACTTGTAAGGTTGCGTGATACAGGAAAAGAGTATTTAATTTTCTGACTTTAACCTCTCCTTATCTGTGGTGTGTATTTACTACACATTGCTTATAATAACTTCAATAACTCTATAAATATAATAAATTGTGGGTTCAAATTTTAGGTAGTCCTCCGTTATACATTTATGCACTGAATTAAAAAATAATATTTTACATAGTTTTCAAATTGAATTAAAAATTAGAGATTTTTGTTAAAAATCAGAGATTTTTGTTGAAAATCGGGAACAAATACACTAATACAATCAACCGTGTGATACTAATACGCGAAGAGTGTGCGAGGAAATGACACGCTATTGATGTCCCGCTTTAATTCGTTATGCGGAAACATGAGACATCCACACGTCTGCAGTTGTATTTTGATTTAGACCATCGATACCTACGACCACACAGCTGTGTTTGTGCCAGCAGCCAGCCGCTAGCCAGTCGCCTGCGAACCGTCGTTAGATGTGGACCCCTCGCACGTTTATTTAGCATCTGCCGATGGTTTTTTCATGTTTTCAGCAATTAAATTACAATTATTATCACGTTTGATATAAAATGTAATAAACATAATCGATTAACTATGAATATTCATATTTTTCCTATATTAAATTGCTTATTTTGATATGTGTATTGACTACACAGCACCGGAACGCGTGGATTTTTTTAGCACAGTAAGGGAAAGGTTAAATTCTTTGAAAATGAGTTCAGATGAATATAAAAATGATTTCTTTAATATTATTTTAATTATTAGTTTTTGCGCAATGTAAAGAGGTTTTGTGTGAGTTTTATAGGCGCCCCCCCATCCTATTATACCATATTGGATTATGATTGACAGAATGCGAAGTACGTCATTCTCAGTAGTTCTTTATTTAGAATATGTCTCAAGCAGCTAAAAATAAAGGTTAATTTTCGTACTCTGTTTTTGAGAATGGTTATATGTGGTATCCATTTTAGGCATTGGTCAATAGTGATCCCTAGATATTTGGTTGAAGTTTTAATTTCAATATTAGTACATAGTAAGTTACAGTGGTGTTGTTGAGTGTTTGGTGCAGAGTGAATTAGTGTGTTTTTTTAGAGTTTAACGTTATTAGGTTATTGGGTTATTAGGTTTATTAGGTTTTAGGTTATTATTTATTTAATTGTTATAACTTACTCAGAGACGTGAACAGCGTCTGACAGTCCGACATCTGCCAACTACCTAGCATGTTATTTTTCTTGTGGAAAAAAGGCAGCGCACCACAGGGAACTGGGAGCCAATCAGGGGAGCCATATCGGGGGAGCCGTATGGCGTGAGTCGTACTAGGCGAGCACTCTCATTGCTCATAAGCTCCGAGCTCACGGTTCGCATTCAATTGAGTCGACTCTGAGCAGTATGAAAATATTAAGCTGGTACCGTGGCTTCTGCCCTTTATATAATGGGTCATGACTGACCCATCGTTATAACAAAAATTATATTTCATAAAAACGGTGCTGTACTAAAATACAAATCGTCCAAATATTATTAATTAGAGTGATCATCTACCTAGGCTTTGATTTTGACAAGGAGTGCCTAAATTTTACTCACCCTGGTGATATTATATAAATCGGAGAAAGGAGTGTCTTGAGAATATTTGACACAAGCAATTGGCAGTCGCCTCAGGAAGGTATGATAGAAGAATATATACGAGAAGATGTATGCTTGTGGATGAAGCAAGGAGTGTGTGCTAAGAGTTGTGTAGTGGGTTATCCTCTCTGCCTACCCTTGTCTCATTCAATCAATTTCCGAATTGCCTCTATTGAACCAATGTGTATAAATGTTTCAGCTTATCGAAGCCAGGAAGACCATCCAGGAACTGAGTGACGAGAAGGAGCTAGAGAAGTCACCCGTCCGAGCTCCATCTCACCTCACCGGGGTGATCTCCCAACTCCTGGAGGAAGTGGAAAGAGTTAACTATGTGAATGACGAATAGTAACTTGGAAATCAGATTGTAAAATAGCATAGTTGCATCATTATTACGATAGTGTAATATCAAAATAGAGCAGAACTTGAAGGGAAATAGCGTAGTTCGCTCAACCAGAGTTGAAGTGACCAAGACATGCTTATCATTGGTATATATGCATTTTCTCCAAAGTTTGTTCCGTTTCCCGGGTTTCTCTCAAACTCTCATTAAATAAAACTCCAGCTTCAACTAAACACTCTGACTTTCAATGTGATTGTACCTTTATTAGCGGGCGGTTGGAATAATCTGAACAATAATCTACAATACTCTACAACTAAACGCCATCTATGGGTAACCTAATAGACTAATCTAGTTCCATCTAAGGGTGGGCTTATAAACTAATATCAAGGATATTACAGTTTGTAGATGTTTATATGCACTCCATTTCTGTTACTTTTATGCTTCACCAGATTACTAGGAGTCGGTTTTTGTTAGGCTGGGCCTAACTATGTACTCCTCGTCTTTTTTTCTTCCACCATCATGTAGAATCACCTTCCGAAGTTTGTGCACTTTACCCCCCGGACACCCTGTATAAATGTATATACTGAAATTTTCTTAAGGCATAGAATGCTACAATAATCGAAAGCACTTCATTTAAACAGGATAAAATATACAGAAAAGGTGACTTGCCAACGGATATAATCTAGCAAAATATTATAATAGCGCAAATAGTAGTGAGTTTATTGTTACAATCAAATTTTTCTCCACTTGGCCACTATGGCCGGCGGGTATGGCAAAGTAGCTTCAACAATTCAGGGCTGTCAGAGACTTGACAATTAAAAATAACATTTTTCATTAAAATAATACATTGTCAATAATACATGTCGTTTTGTATACATATTGTTGTGTTCTTAAATGTAATACTAATATTCGCCTATGTACCACTGTGTACTTATAATCTCATGTATCACATTATTGTAAAAGCCTTTTATGGCGTTTAATAATAAATAAATAAATATTTTATAAAACAGCGCCCTTGAGGTGATTTTTCACGAAAACGGCGCTATATAAATTAGCCAAATATTATTCCTATGTAAAAATAATATGTAGTATATTTGCGGCACGTTCCACAGTGGAAGATACTCTCAGTTTTGCCCTGGTGTAATACCACCATTCAGAATTGAAATGTTGCTTGAAATGGTTTTGACTGTGTTTGGTGACCAGATCTGAATAGCCACGTACTTCTCTACTTTCCTCCTCCTTCCCCTTCCCACTACCTTCAGTCTCACAACGCACCCCAATTGGGGGTTCCATAATCTCACTGGCTCTAGATCAGTGGTCTCCAACCTTTTTGTCGCCACGTACCGGTCAACTTCTGAAAATTTTACCACGGCTCGCTGAGGGTGGTTAAATTAAATGTTAATATTCTAGAACGTTTTTAATAATTTTTATTGACTTGTGTTCAACGGTATTGTGTGGGCGGCTACTTAGCGTAAAGATGTTTTCAACAGAATAAGTTTTTTTTCGCGGCCCGGTGCTATTTGCTCCACGGACCGGTGCCGGTCCGCGGACCAGGGGTTGGGGAGCACTGCTCTAGATGGTTGGGAGCAGCGGGGACTCTTGTGCAGTTTTACATAAAAAAACAGCAATTTCCTTATGTTGTGTTGTTAGAAAAAGCCCTCGTCTTGTTTTCGCCTACTTGTTGTTAGCGGAAAAGGGACAACAAGTTTATATGTTGAATGTATTAGAATATTGTAGGCGCTCTTACAGCTTGTCCTAATCATTTGGTTAAACCAGGGAGCCAATTCTGTGTCTTTCGGGTTAACAAACCGGTAAGTTCGTGGTTTAACCTTTCCTGTCAACTGAGTTAATATCGTCTCAATAAAATATCTCTCTAAATATACTAAACACAGCGTTCAAATTTTAGGTTAATTACAATATATAAATATTTACCGAGTGTATAGCAAAGGAGGACGAGTAATTTTTGAATACCGTAAGGGAAGGGTTAATATGGGTTTGTGACGTGGCTAAACCAGCGGCAGGAAAGTTTCGAAAGATACAGAGTTTGCCGCCAGGTTTGGTTGTACACTGTGGTATTGCGGGTGAAATAATCCCGGTTTTCGTTATTTTGAATGAGAACTAATAGATTTATTTGAGTTTCAACTAAATAAGAAGAATTACTGGAATCAAATACATCCAATTGTGTATTCTGATACATCAAATTTCCTAAAGATTACACGTTGAATATGATTTGAGATTTTCACGGCCTTGTTGCGCTTCCTCCTTCTTTAGTCAACATTTCGGACAGCGTTAGTCCATCATCCGGGTAGATAATAGACACTGTAACGTGAACCCCAGCACCTTTTTTATTTCACAAAGAATTAATTGTTTTAGACATGCTACACACGCTCAGTTTTAACTACGTGATCAGACTGTACAGTTAAATCGCATTGCCTTTATGCCTACACACCAGTGGCGGCTCGTGACTTTTGAGCGTTGGAGAGCGCTAAGTTTGAAAAATTCGACATTATTAATGTTGTTTAGTCCAAAACGATTTTAAAATTCGATTTTTGTATGAAGATTTTCAGGAAATATCAGATTTACCAGAAAATCTTCATAGAAAAAACCAAATTTTCAAAAAAAAAAGAAGTCATTTTCGGCTACAACAAAATCAATAATGCCATTTTTTGTAGTACACCACTGCTACACATCTCATCTCGTATCGCCGACCAATAATACTTTTTACTGTTATTAAACATACCTCACATGATCATTCTTTGTGTAAACCTTGCTCAAATTAAGCATCCATATCTTAACTGATCATAAAGAACTCAAAATAATTATTTTGGGGCGATGTTTATATAAACGAAATGAAATATTACCGAGCTGATAAAACATTACATCAACGCCAGCTGGCCGTACCGATTGGAAGTTACGTCTATTTGCGTTTGAATTTTCACATTTGATCTATATATATAATACAGCCCACAAAAATTCGCTTATCTTGTACCTTTTATATTTAATAAGATGCCAATGGATGTAAAAAATGAATCAACCTGCAACACACTAAAACAATGATTATAAATGCATTAGTATCCATTGATATAATTGTATAAATATACCTGTGAGTGTGTTTAGGTGTGTTGACTGGTTACATATGTCTCTTGTGTCTATATATTTTATTCCTTTGTATTGTCACTTGAAATGTTATTCTTTGTTTATTTATTTTCTATATTGTGGCTTCTCGTTATATGTGTGCTTTAGTTTTGTAATGAATATTGTGAGATTGACCTGACAAACTTCTTTGGCAGTTTAGCGGGTGCTTCTAATGAAGAATAATATAAATGTGATGTTAGGAATATAAGAAATAAAACTTTAATTATGATTTTACGGGGTATTCACCATCCTCTCGATGACCATCCATTTAATAAAAAAACATTTGCAATAGATAGAAAATTCAGATAACTTATCGATTCTATATATTCCGCTATTCATAGGTTCAAGTACCGAATAGTAAACTCTGACTTTAAAAATATGTTATCCCATGGCTAATGCTTATCTAGAGGATGGTGAAATACCCCGTAACTACATAGTATTTTTTGAATTTGATGTAATTATTATGTACAGTGAATAAACATTAGCACACATAATTATAATTTTATTGATTATAATAATAATAAGAATTTATTCCAGAATGTATGCAGGGGTAGTGGCAATGCAATACATTCCATATTTGAAATAATATACATAATTAGAGTTAGAACAATAATAATAATAATATATATAGGTGATTCCGATAGGTACAAAAAAGCGGAATTTAAGTGAAAAAACATAAAATATAAACACAAAAATGAGTGTAAGGAGCCGTTTATGGAGGATATTTGCACATCTCCCGTCTCCAGAGGGCCATCAAAGGGACTCCATCCAGACAACCGTGGTAGTGATGATTTTGTTACTTGATTGGCGTAGTCTGCGCCATAAGCTTCCCATGTGATGGCGGAGAAGCGCTCTGAAAGAATGTACTCGTCCTTCCAGGAACATTTCCGTGGTGCTGCAGTATCTCGGTAGACGGAATAGTTGGCGATAAGCGTTATTGTAAGCGGCTTTTAGTTTATGCCATTGGGATGCAGTGTTATCCACCTACAGTTCTGACGTGTACAGCGAAGTGCAAAATGCGTTGAAAAGTATCTTTTTCACGTTTGTACTGCAAGAGCGAAAACGCCTTGACAGCATACCTGCTCTAGCAGATATCGCTCTTCTTTGCCTTTCCATATCCTCGATGTCTTTCAGGTCGTCTGTGATAATATGTCCCAGGTATTTGACTCTACGACTAACATCCATTTTCCTTCCATCTAGCCATACTGAAGGTGTTAGCATGTCTTCGTTTTTGCATTTGAAAACCATAACTATCGACTTGGACATATTATATACAAGGTTATGATTTTTTGCAAAATCTTCACATATTTGGAGTAGTTTCATTAGTGCGCTAAGTGACGGTGCTAGAAGAACCATATCATCTACGTAATTAATATTGTTTTCACATACTCCTTGAACATGGCAACCTGCCTATCTTAATTATAAATCACAAATTTATTTTTACTTGCACATAAAGCTTAGAGAATACAATAAATGCCAAATGAACAAATAAATGTGGGTGTGTTTCGTGATATAAAAATATTTGCCCAATCGAGGCTTAAATTGCCAATACAACTGTGTTTACAAAATTCAAATGGAACGGAGATCTGCAATGTCAGGCGAGTGTCAGGGCCCTGTGCAGGCGCAATTGAAGTTGTCCGCACCGGGTGCCAACGTGCTGAACATACCTAACACTTAACACACCGCCCTTGAGGTTTTTACTAGCGCCAGGTGCTGTTCGGCTCGGGGCCGGCCCTGCATAAGTGAGAAAGAATAAGAGTGCCATCGGTTGCTACCAAATAACATGTTATACATTTCTACAAAATTGGAATTATTGTGAAAAAGTGATTCCAGCAACATTTCAAAAAAATTTGTAACACGCTGATCAATTAATTACATCAGTTGAGATGCAGCCTTCTGTTAAAAAATTATATTTATTGCAATCTTGAAGTTACTGAAATTTAACTTAAAAATGTCTATCTTACAAGAAAGGCGGTTTAAGAGTATAGTCATGATCATTAGTCCTGCCTCTTGAGAAAATAAGAAGCCTGTGCTGCCTAGCCTAGCTCCACTCTACTATGCCATCAATATCGATTTGTAAACGAATGAAGTCCTCTTTCAGCATTACACTACATAGTTTAGTATCGTCAGCAAATAACAAAGTTTACGAATCTTATATTTATTTATTGTAAGAAACAAACAGCAATTTTATACAGGATGAGTTATACAAGAGGTTAAATATGAGGTAAGCCAAAATAGTTTCTTATGCTAATGTTGGTTAATATGATATAATACAAAATTGTAATTGGTTATAACCATTAACTGAAAATGAAATTAACAAAAAAGAAAAAAAAAATCTTATAAATATATTAGAAGGAAGAAGGAATAGGAAAGGGCAAGAGGCAGAGGAAGATGGGATGGGGACAGGAGATGCTCATGTTGTACCTTTTCTATAACTGTGCATTAATTTAATTAACATTTGTGGTTGTACGCTTGACTTCGTTTCGGTATTTCACAAGAGTATTATTAAGAATATCGATATTGTTAAATTGCGCGCATATACGGGGGATTGGAGAATTTTTTCTAAGGTTGCTTCTGCACGCGGGCAAATAATGGTTTTGTCTGGTTGGCCTTGTAGGTATGTGAATTCTTAAATAATTTACGAGTTCAGGAGAGTCCAGGCCGTTATTCAAAATTTTGTATAAAAATATTTGATCAGATAATCTAGGTGTTTGAAGTGGAGTAAAGTTGTGAAATTTTAAGGATTCGGTGTTATTTGCAAAGAGTAATTAGAATTTATGTGTTTAAAAAAATTTGTTTTGCACACTTTCGATTCTGTCAATATGGCATTGGTAGAACGGTGCCTAAATTAGTGTGCAGTATTCTAAGTGGGGGCGGATATACGTGGTGTAAAGGGAATACATAGTTTTAATATTGCGAAAAGGTTTAGATATGCGAATTATAAATCCCAAAATTTTATTGGCTTTGTTGATTACTTTGTTAATGTGTTTGATAAAATTTAGTTTTACATCTAGTACTACCCCAAGGCCACGGATTGATTCTATTTCATTGATATGTGTATCATGAAAGTTATAATTAAAAGAAATTTTATTTTTGTTACGCGTAAAAGATAATTTGTTGCACTTAGAAATGTTTATGATTAATTTGTTTAATTTACAGTATGCAAAAAGACGATTTAGGTCTTTTTGAAGTTTTATGCAGTCATTGATAGATTTGATTACTAAGTATATTTTTTTGTCATCTGCATATGTAAGGCATGTAAAAAACATTTATAAATATCAAATATATATACATTAAACAATAATGGTCCCAGAAGAGAACCTTGCGGTACGCCAGAGGGCACAGTAAAAAAACTAGACTTAGTTCCCTCAACTGATACGCACTGTAGTCTTTTCTGCAGATATGAAGTTAGCCACCTAAGTAAGTCGCCATGGATTCCTAATTGGTGTAATTTTTTAATGAGGATAGAGTCGTTAACTTTATCGAAAGCTTTAGAGTAATCTGTGTAGATAACATCTACTTGGTGTCCATTATCCATATTGCTTGTTAAGTATTCAGTAAAGTTGACTAAGTTTGTTATTACTGACCTTTTTTGTAAAAAACCATGTTGTTGATTTTGTATGCTGCGGACAATGGTTATATAAATTTGATCGTACACAATACGCTCAAAGAGTTTACTAAATACTGTGAGTATTCTATATATATAGACCTATGTCAATTATAAACCTAGAAAATAATAGACGTCCTAAATGAGACCCTTGTGGGACCCCAGAATTTGTGGGTTAAGGTTTTGAAGCAAACTGCCCCATATTGTTCTCTGCAACACAGACAATAATGGAAGAACAAAAGCAGTCTGTGCGCAAAACCAAGGCTTTCAAGCTCGTTTAGTAAGGTGAACTACTTTGTCAAATGCTTTCTACAAAATATTTGAGACAATCCGCGAATACCATGCGGTTAAGTCATTGTAGACCTGCAGTCTCTAAACCCATGCTTGTTTTATAAGAGGTTCTCCTTTACTGTATAGTTTTTGAATAAGTTCAAATAATTTGGTCGGTACCGAAAGAACTGCCCCAGGTCCATCATTGTTGGATATACATTTATTGTTGTAATTCTTACCATCATTAATTAAGTGTTGCTTCCGGTAACCTGGCCCAGGCGAACCAATAAAACTGATTAGTTCAATAAAGATTTTCGACATCGGATCAATTTCACCCCAAATAAAGGTAAAATTGTGCTCATTTCGGGCATACAGATGACCCCAACACACTTTCATTGGTTTATCTCTTCAGTGTGTATTATACTTATCTTAAGCCAACGGATTGAAATCTTTAGAGCAGAGCGTCAGGTGGAAAAGCTGTACTGTGATTGGTTTATTTATGGCTGTACTTGTTCTACCAGTATTTCAATAGAAGATGCTCTGAGGAACTATCATCAATGATCCCTCCGACACCCAATATTTATTTGTCCCATGAGAAAGAGCTGTGTTCACCCCTCCCTCTCCTATAAAAGACCCTCCACAAAGCATCCCCCAAGATCATGGTTATAGAACGATATAAAAAATACTTATCCATTTGCATCTTACTACAGCTGGTCCTGATGTAGTTCATCCAAGTATTAAATAAAAATGCAGTCATTCGTATGATTCTTTGAAAAATTTAATTAGGCAATAAATGTAAACATTTTCCAAGGAGACTTCCCCCCTGTTAGCGAGGGGGACCACTCGAAATCTTACAACACTACCTACAGTATGAAATATCATTGGTGCCGTGCCGATGGTGACTCTGTGGGGCTGACGGGCTTACTATCAGCTATCAGGGGGTCTAACAGGAGTGCGCAACATAATAACAACAGCATTATACAGGGAGTTAAGGAACGTACAAGACTTACTTTAACCAGTGATTCCTGACATTATTTGGAGTAAAAAATGTAAATTAACTTTTGGTCTCAGGTGACTTTTTCAATGTTTTTTTTATTTCGACAAAAACATAGAAAACCAATAGGAATTGGACAGCTTGGGTCAATGCGAGGGGTTTGGCGGTTACTCGGCTGAGTGATCAATGTCGACTTGTGGAAGAAAAATTTCCAAATTTGTTTTTGAAAAAAAAAAAAGTCACCGGAGACAAAAATTTAATTTACTTCAAATAATGTTGGTAATCACTGGTTATAGTAAGTCAAATACGTCTCTTTACACCTGTATTGTGTACATCCAACTATGAATAAATACATCAACCAAAGCTATCTATATAGAGATGTGACTCACAACATACAAAAAGTGATGAACTGATCTTTTATTAACACTAGTTTTATCATTACTAAAACCATAATATTTTCACAAGAGTTAGAATTGAACTCTTGACGAGCGCATGACCAAATATAATCAGCAATCAAGTGGTCACAGTTTATATAAAATACAATATATAAGTTAGCTGCATAAAGTGTAGTGTGATGAAATTGCCAATGTAAATCGGCTGATGGGGTGCTTTGGTTGCGATGGTATATTTGACACATTTAGACTGCAGTAGTCACCGTACAATAATAAAATATATATTTCTGATAGCAAACCTCCCAACGAGAGCGTGGCATTAGTTTTATAAAGACACAAACTAAACAAAACTAAACATTAAAACTAATCAGAAAGTATTATTGCCTTTAAAAAAATTAAGCACCAATGTAGAAATTATTTTACTATGTTTCTTAACACGTCACAAATACCTTACATGTTTACAATATTAATAAAGAGAACAAAACGATTATAGACTCGGGTTTTGTTTTTACATGAATTATAGAGTTCATTTTTTTTTTGGCAGGAAATAAATACAATAATAGAACATAACCTCATAATATAGACGACTCGATATCTTAAAATTTCATACTAAACGGGAATACATAAATCCAATATAGGATGCACTGCGCGGGTCAAATGTCCAGTGATACACTCCGGTTCGATACGAGAGGAGACGAGGCTGGCACTCCGATCTCACAACGTCATATACACTACTCGCTTAATGTTGGTAGCATCGCCACCGCACTCTTATCTTACTCGCTGCCAACAGACAAACAAACAAACTAACTAATTCCCCGCCGCCAAATATAATATACCAAGCCGGAATACACTTCCCAGATACAAGAGTAACAATGCTAGCAAAATGAGGCAAATCAAAGTTGGACGAGGCATTCCCCTTTCGCTATGGTCTTGTTCAAATACTACTACAGGGAGTATCCCTGTCCTAACAAACACAAGCGTCAGAAGGTTAAAGTCCATACATATTCTCCCGCACTACTCCTCGCCGATATGTATCGCTTCCATCATGCGGTATGCTCGCCACTGCTTTGCACTGCCACAAGTCGTGACTGTGGACGCCACCAGTCACTGCGGTCATGCAACGAGTCCTGTGAGAAGTGGTGCCACGAGTCAATGCCGTCATGCAATCGTGTCAGAAGTGATGACAGCCGTATTCCACAAGGCGATGCAATCCTGCCAGAAGTGGTGACAGCCGTGCCACGGGTCGATGCAATCCTGCTAAAAGTGGAGACTGCCATATTCCACAAAGCAAAATCCTGCCAGAAGTGACGACAGCCATGCCACAAGCTTGGACAGGGGGGGCTTCTAGAGACTTCTGGTCTCTAAATTCATGTCAATCCTGCCCAGGGCAGTCATTTTTATTTATACATTTTTTTGTTAATAGATTAAATATGTTTAAGCCCGGCTCCTTGCGTTCTAACTTTACTTTTCTGCCATAGTTCCACTTCCCAAATTATTTCCATCGTTAATCATCGAGTCCATTTTTCACATTGGGTCAAACGCGTCCTCTGCGCCAGACGGGTTTATAAACAAAACTTTCAACGTCTCTCAATGGGACGACACTCAAGACTTAAAAACAGAGAGATAGAAGAGACCATTGAACAACAGTAAAAACGAAAGTGGTAAAATCCCCCATTACGTTACTTCTTCTAAATGCCCGCAGAGTCTTTAGAATCCAACCACAGGATTGAGGTATCGCCGATTGAATTGACATACACTTTCTTTATCTGATTATATTGCACTTTCACGTAATCTTCTCTCCTGTCTTATTCCTTCTTGTCCCCTTGGTCGGGGGCGCTGGTGGGGGGCGCTGCAGTAGGCGGAGCGGGGGCGGAAGGGGCCCCCTCCCCCAGGGGCGCCGGGGCGGGGCTCTCAGGGCTCGGGGTGACGGCTTTCTGAGGCTCCGAGGAGCTCACGTTGCTTGCCTGCTGATTGCCTGATGGAAGAGGAACGACTATAAAAGATATTTACGGGGTTAGGTTAGTTGGTTAGTATTAATATACATACATAATACATGGGTTCAGTATTTGTTAGACACAATAAATAACAACTAATGATATATCAATTGAAATCAAGATTTACATACTAAGAGAATTCAATTAATTCGACTCATCAGACTCGGTTACAATCTTCAGATATGTTGCAGTCGGCAATTCCAATCAAAGAATACGAATCAGTTGGTATTAAATTCCAAATTTGTGTTACACCTACAATTCATGCATGCTACAATAAAAATTCTAAATTAAAAAAGAGTATAGGGGATGACACAAGGCCTGTAATGTCAAAAGGGTATTTTTGATTTAATTCCAAAAAAAAAATGAAGGCATTTTTATGTTGATGACAGAATTTAAAATATGCCATTTTCAATTTGCCGCCAAAACGATATTGGTGACAGCCGTCTTACCAGACATTGGCGTGTTCTACGTCATAATGACGTTGTAGCCAGTTGGAATCGTTTCGGAATGTGCGGTTTTTCAAATCAATAATTAGAATCAGAAAAATAAACTTTTAAATCTTCCACACATTTTTAACGGTACTCATAGGTTGTGACAATACCCCATTGTGTATATTTATTTATTTAGACATCCACAGTTCATTTTATTACAAGTGATAAGGTAGGTATAGTAATTTAGGCTGGGATGAAAACAGTTATTAATGTTGAGTACGAGAAATAATAATTTAAAAAAAGGAATAGTGTGGAGAGATTGGAAAAACTTTGAAATTACATGATTTTGGTGCGTATAGGTACCGCCGCCCCGGGAACCAACACCTTTGCCATAGGTCACGCCAAGTGGCAAGCTACCTTGAGTGAGGATTGTCTAGGTCTTAGCGGCAGATGTGTCCGCCCACTTGCTGTGTGGTGAGTCAGATTTGGAGACTGGTTGAGGGATATCTTTTTACCTCTCCATTGCCGTGCACTGAAGTGGGAGGGATGAATTTAAAAGTCTGTGAGTCCTGGACACACTGACCCCCAGATTTCTACCCATCCCTCATACATTTTTCGTTCCCAGATCTAAATAGAAAAACCCTCTGCACACCATCCCCAAAGATGACATAGGCCCCGAGGGAAATTATTTTCCTTAGGGCCTCCGGTGTGGAGCTAAAAATGTTTAAAAATTGAAGAGTTTGATTATTTTAGAAAGAACTACGTATGATCATTTGTGTCAAATGGATTGTGCGTAACCTTTTACACAAAGATTGCATGGTCATGTTGTTGGGTATGTGGAAAGAAAGCAATTCCAAAATGCAGTGCTCAGAAGCAGGAAAGACTGACGCAAATGGTGAGTGGGATTATATGTATTTTAGAGAGGTACTAACTTCTTGGGGGGTTCTGTTGATAGTAGCCTCCGCCCGTGTGCCGGTTGTGCGGAGGGCCTCCGCCGGGGTGCCTGTTGCCACCTCCGCCCCTGGAACACACAAAACACTGTAATCATCTCTTCCATGAATGGTAGAATAAGCCACTACGGGGAAAAGCTCGCCTCATAGTATAAAATATCCTCAGTTTTATTTACACTAGGAAGGATCCATTGGAATTTAACAATTCATAATCATTGGCGAGGCAAACAAACACACCACAACTCACTCATTAGATTCTTATGCGCTGGTTTAGTTAAACCCGGTTAAAAGTAGTAGTGGGTTAATTCCTGGAAAATTATCATGAGGAAATATGTATTCCTGAAATGTGGAATATTGCGGGAATTTTATCTAAATGGTAAAATCCCATGAGATTGTCTCCTACAACTAAATTTAATGTTATTTACAAATGTGGTCTATTAATTAAAGCATGCCCAAGGTCAGAACTTTAAGAAAACATTGAATAGTATCGAGGACATAATTCATCAAAATGTTAATATTTGCGTTTGATGTCAAAGTAAATGCAATGACTGACAGTGTAGTACTACAGCACTGCCATTCGAATTATGAATTGTGTGATGTCACGAGACACAATTGTATACGCTTTACATAAGTTATCTTCAAAAGCTCGTAGCTATGTCATTTTGAGTAATATCAAAATATTAATTTTATTGTCGTTATTAACTCTTTAAATACAATACAATTTCGATAATTTTTTTTATTAGTTTGGGGAATATTCCCGGGTACACATCACTATTAATAAGTCTTCCTACCTGTTGGTGTTATAGGTGGGTGGTGGGGGCTGGTGGTGGGGCAGAGGGGGCGGCCGCTGGATGGGCGGGGGGTACCTCTGCTGCTGCTGTAGCCCCCCTCTGCTGATGGCCATGTTCAAGGAGGCCTGTCTGCCGTTGGGCTGGATCACCTGCAAATAACAAACTAATATTTAAACTATACTTTCCTTACATGGATTCACAAAACTCATGGTGGCACACATGGCACTGCGTGACTCAGTGGCAAAGCGGCCACCCGGGTTAATGTCGGTTTGTCCAATCAGATCGAATTTAGCTTCAGATTTGTATCAGTCGGCAATTCCTATCAAAGAATTAGGATCATCATTTTGGTCTTCGATTAACAGATGTGAATTTCAGGTCTGATCTATATTATTTACGTTTCATCAGATTTTAAAATATACAGTAATTCTGAGAGCGTAAACTAGTAAATATTCTCAAACAGTGAGCTTTGGCATCATGAAATTACTGAATTTGACCACTTAAAAATATTAAATTAACAGTGAGAATTAGCGATTAAGGGGTCTACAGAAACCGTTCTGAAAATTGAACAACCACAAACAGTTTCTACCTACACACCAAACATTACATGGCCGCTTTGATAATTCGTGCCGTAGTAGTAGCTTGGCGACAGTCGGCAAGCATCCATGGCATATCTCCCTTTGCTTCTGTTGTAACTCCCGGTGCCTAATAACACTTGAATAAAAACTCCGGAATCAACAAAACACTGTGGACTCTTATTTTTGATCATTATAATTGGAGCTTGGATAGCCAGTAGGCCAATATCCTAAATTGGCAGATGGTAGGAATAATAATTCTGAACTCCTGACCTTGGATAGCAATCAGCAGTGGTATTCGTGAACCTCTAAATCTCTGTATTAGCGACAGTTCTACCTTACCGCTACAAGTACCTGTGTATCTGTGGTGAGCACCTTTAACTATCATCTAAGATATCACAGTTTCTACTCTCTATGGCTAGGACAGATCAAAAGGCAGGGTAATCTGACCTGCTGCATGTGCTGGTACTGCTGATACTTGTTATGATGCGGCGGGCTGTGCTGCTGCTGGGTCTTCTGCTGTGCGAAGCCCCCCGCCTTGGAGGGCCCTTGAGGGGGGCCAGCTTGACCCCCACCCTGCTTGGGGGACGGGGCGCCCCCATGGCCCGACTGCTGCTGCTGGAAGCCTCCGCCCAACTGGCAGAACATGCCGTTGTTCTGGTGCTCCTGCGATGGGTAGCTCTGGAAATGGAACATAAGGTGTTATAAAGTTAGTACATCTACTGATACTGACCTTATGAGGTTGTCTCCTACTATGAATTTTCATGTTATGAATTAATCAGTTTTAGAAAATACCGAATAGCATGTAAGATATTTGTGGCTGGCTAATAATAGTATGTGATGTCACGATTCACACAATGATTGGCAAATGATGAATTGTGTCTCATGTGACGTCACGAGACACAATTCTCTACGTTTTACCGAAGTTTATTCTATTAAATCTTATTGACTCTTGGAAGAGTTCTCCTTATTGACGCGATCTTCATCACACCTTGAAATTTGTAAATATCTTTATTATTTGGTATGTATGGTATGTAATGCATTAAATTAAAATTTGAATAATTTACTATTATTCCAGTTTGAGACGATTCTACAAGAATCAATATATGCTCCATGTTACCTGCAGTGGGCTCTTGAGCTGCTGTGGCCGGGAGGGGTGTGGCGGCTGTTGCGCCTGGTGGTGCTCCTGCTTGCCCCCGCCCACGTACTGCTGCTGGCTTTGTTGCTGTTGTTGCTGCTGTTGTTGCTGCTGTTGCTGCTGCTGCTGTTGTTGCTGTTGTTGTGCGGCGCGCCCGTATTGTTGTTGCATGGCGGCTGCGGCGGCCATCTGGAAAGGCGATGACAATACCTGCAAAAGAAAATAGTTAAGTTCTCTTACAAATAATCACATACACACTATGGTTACTTTGAAGGCCTCCGTCAGTAAGGATCTTGATTAGCAATCCGGGGGTCGCATGTTTAAATTCCGGCGTGTACAAGTCAATTTTATTTGTATTATTTCACAACTTAATCATTTAAAATAGTATATTTGCGACACGTTACAGAGTGGAAGAGACTCTTAGTATTGTCCTGGAATAAAATCACCATTCAGAATCCAAATGTTGCTTGAAATGGCTTAAGCCATGTTTGATGACCAGATCTGAATGGCTAGGCACTTCCCCACCCCCCTACCTTCAGCCTCACAACATACTGTCTCATTGGCTTCAGGAGGTTGGGAACAGTTGGCACTCTTGCGCGGTATCCACATAAAAAGAGCTTGCTGATTAATTAGTACGCATCCACCGTCAGTCTTCCAGCCTGGAACCGCATTGATAGTCCATTTCAGATTAACAATTTCTATTGTATACTGGAGACGTCCAATCTACACATCTATGATCTACGTCAACTCGGCGGTGGCATCTATGGCCCACCCAATCACTTGGCCAGAGGGTCGTGTCAAATGATGATTCAGAAGATGACAATAATTGGAGTAAAATAAATACATTTGTTCCCCATTCTCAGATAAAATTCTTGTCCAAAGAAAAGCCCGGGAGCTTTGGGACGAGGACTACAGGTCTGAGTATGGAGGTACCATGTTTTAGCACACTTATGACTCTTTCATTTCTTAAGTGAATCAGAAACGGATCTAAGGAGTGTGCGTATTATGGACAGGTTAGATAGTTACGAGGGTTACCTGCGATCCGAAGCCCTGGATGCTAGCGCTGTTATGACTCTGGTTTGGCTGACCAAACTGTATGCCATAGTTAGCTGATACGTTTCCGGGCTGCTGATAGAAGCCTGTCTGGCCGCCTGGAACAATGAAGATTAATTAAATATACATATTGTGTTTTATATGAACTTTTACAAGTTGGAATTTATGACTTTTATCAGGTGGAATTATTGATGTTGGCCTCATAATAGAAAATATCCTCAGTTTTATTTACACTAGGAAGGATCCATTGGAATTTAATAATTCATAATCATTGGCAAGATTCATAAAAATATAACAAACAAGTATGTATTCTTAACTAGCTGTACCCAGCCACGCGTTACTGTGGCTCAGTCTGTCATAATGTGTGTTGCTATTACGTCCAACAGATTTCAAAAAGCATGTTTTTACCTGTCGCTGGTGACATCTATATAATATAAAAGTATATAAAAACACACACATATTCAAATGCAACATTGTGTCAAAATTTAAGATTTTGAACAAACAAACATTTTTATTTATATAAAAGATTCCTTAAGGAGAATAATACCCGACAATCACCATTTGAGATTAGTTAGCCATTATTTTTCAGGTAAAACCATAGATATCCAAATTGAGATTTGGTGCAAAGTTTCCATGCAAGGAAGAAATATAGCATTATATATGGAAACAGTTCCAAGTGTAATTATAATGACTTATTGTAATGACAAAGAGACAGTGCATTGTTCTCACTTGACAGTGGCCCAGTTCCTGTTCACCAGGGTTGTATCTGAGCCTTCTGGATAGGTTACACATAGCCAGTAGCAAGGGCAGTGATAAGTGCTTTGAACACACACACTGGCGGCTCGTGACTTTTGGGTGTATTAGAGTGCTAATATTACAAAAAAATTGCATTATTGATGCTGTTGTAGCCGAAAACGTCTTCTTTTGAAGATTTTCAAGAAATTCAGAAACTGAACTGAAATTTCCTGAAAACTACATCAATAATGACGAATTTTTCAAACTTGGCACTCTAATCATACTCAAAACCACTGTCGTCCACTCATGCAATTAAGTAAGTGAGTTAGTAAAAAGTCACAGAGTAGTCGCCATTTACTTACCGGTATTCTGCGAGTAGTAAGTGTTGGGCGGCTGCAAGGGTGGGGGCGCGGCAGCGGGCTGCGGCGCGGCACGCACCAGCGAAGGGGGCGGCAGAGCTGCAGCGTAGGGCGGGGGGGCTGTGGCGTCGTGGGGGCCTCCGTAGCCCAGATACTGCTGGGTCTGGTAGGTGCTGCCTTTAGTACCTGTTGGCAAATATAAGAACTTAACATCACTAAAGTAAATTATGTTTGAACCCACCCCCATCTGTGTTATTAAGATATTGTAGAAGTGTGTATTATTAAATTTGACTTAGAGATATTTACTACATTTTTCCCATCCGATAAAGGTTAAAAGGCCTTTCACATAGAATCCCCAGAGATGACATAGGTCTTCAGGGAAATCATTTTCCTCGGGGATTTCTGTCTGGAGATAATGAAGGTTTGAATTGTGTAGCATTTGTATCAGTCAGCAATACGTATCAAAGAACAAGTTTTAATATTTTGGATTTGAAAACATGAAATACTGCAAGAGGGAATAAGACGAGAACTCACCGATGGCTCCGATCTGCTGGGTGGAGGGTTTGACGCTGGCCGACATGAGGGAGTTGGTAGAGCTGGATATGAGCATGGTGCTGGGGTTGGTGCCCAGCTGGCCCGAGTTGCCGAAGGCCGCGCTGCCGGCCGCCTGGAATAGATCTTGCTGCAACGCCAAAGCAACACATTGCCGCATTAAACAAACTGACAACAGACTGGAATTACTACAATTATCACAGTCAGTATCGACCACACACGGTGATAGACGAGAAGAGCCAGATACTTGCCAACCTTCCTTTTCCATTTAACCTCAATGGGGTATTTTCACAAAATAGGAATAGCGTTCAAAATGTGTCATTTTAATATTTGCACTTATAACCATTGATTTCAAAAACTGCAAATTCCGAAACGGTTCCAACTGGCTACAACGTCATTTTACCATAGAAACCGCCAAGGCTGAATTCAAAAATAAAAACCATGTCGTTTGGCAAGAAATCGAGAATTCCCGTAAATTTTTTCGTAAAAAACCTTGGACCATGTTATGCAGAAACCATCCAACCCACAATATGCAAACATTGACTTTTTGATGAATCCTGCTTCATCAATAGTTATATTTTCATTTACTGAAGTCAACCAACCCAAAAGTTGAGAAAACGTTCAGCATTTTCCGCATAAAAAATATTTTCATACATAAAATATTGCAGAAAAAATCCATGTCGGTTGGTTGTGTTTGACATTGGACTAGAATAAAAAAAATGTTTCAGTGAAACCATCAAAGCCATAGTCTTGAAAAAAAAAAAATTTTTTAATTTGCTGAAACCATCAAACCTACAAAAAGTAACCAACCGTATTGGAAAAATAATATGACACAATAAACATGTGTCTTTGATAATTTTTTATTGTTATTCTGTAAACTTGCAAATACAATTATCTCAGCTTGGCATTTTGTAGGTTGGATGGTTTCTGCACAACATGGTCCAATCGGGGATGCCAAAGTCCCACTGACACCGTACCCAAGGATTTTGTTACCATGAAATTGTTGCTGTAAATTCAAATACTGAAACAAATCACATGTTTTGTGCAACGTTTGCCAATAGAGTAGTGGATGAATGAAACAAACTATGCTACTAATATAAACCGATTTAGCTATGCAGATAAGTTTCATATTTGGAGAGAAGAAAGGATTAACTTATTTTTCAATGTAACAACTCATTTACTGTTAAACTTATTGTGAAATAAGATATGGATGCGGCAGAATGCTGCCTGCTCCTCATTTTCTATATAAATGAAAATTTTCGCTTCTTCAAATTCTCAATTCTCAAATCTTCGAAATTTTGACACAACTTTGCCATTCAACCTTTTTAAGATGTACAATTCCGTACAGTAGAACCCCGTTAATTCGAACCCCGATAATTCGAAAAAACGCGTAATTCGAAATTTTCGCCAAAAAAATTTCCACAGAAAAATTTTTTCATACAAAAATTTTTTTAATTCGAAATTCGTTAATTCGTAATTCGAAATTTATTTTTGTCCGCGCACGAAAATTTGTTCGTGTAATTCGAAAAAATTTGATTTTTGCGAAAATAAATCATAATATTTCGTAAATCTGAATCTGAAAGTCAGCCGTGGCGGTAAAACGCCGAAAAATGTATTTTTACGTGGTTATACATCGTCCTAATTAGTATTATTATTTTGTAAATCTGAATAGATTTACACTGGAATGTTGTATTTTTTCAAATTTATTTCGAATATCCGAGTTTGAAGGGCCGAGAAAATACGTTTTACGCGGATATATGTCGTAGTTTTACGAGTTTACACCAAATATCTGTATTCAAAGAGTCGGCCGCGACGAAACTCGGCCGCGAAATTTCGATTTACGCGTAAATGTATCGTATATTTACGAATTTATTTAGAATATTTGAATTTAAATGGCCCGCTGGGACGGAAATCGGCCGCCTAATCTCGATTTACGCGTAAATATGTCGTATTTTTACGAATTTATTTCGAATATCTGAATTTTAAAGGGCCCGCCGCGACGGAAATCGACGCGAAATTTCAATTTACGCGGAAATATATCGTATTTTTACTAACTTTACTTCGAATATCCGAGTTAAAAAATACGGCGCGACGGAAATCGGCCGAAAAATTTCGATTCACGCCAAATATGACATATTTTTACGAATTTACTTCAAATATCTGACTTTAAAAGGCCGGCCGCGACGAAAAACTGCCGATAAAATTCGATTTACGCGGAAATATTTCATATTTTTACGAATTTACATCAAATATCTTAATTTAAAGGGTCGGCCGCGACGGAAATCGGCCGCGCATTCTCGATTTACACGGAAATATATCGTATTTTTGCGAATTTATTTCGAATATCTGCATTTAAAGAGCCGGCCGCGACGGAAAATTACCGCGAAATCTTGATTTACGCGGAAATATATCGTATTTTTACGAATATCTCAATTTAAAGGGTAGGCCGCGACCGAAATCGGCAGCGAAATCTCGATTTACGCGTAAATATATAGCATTTTTACGAATTTATTGCGAATATCTGAATTTAAAGGGCCCGCCGCTACGGTAATCGGCCGCGAAAATAAAGAAATAATTGGTATTAATACGAATTTACAACTAAAATACCACCCGGATTTGAAGAGGCGGCCGAGAAAATCGATTTTCGGCGTATTTTTTTTTTTCATAAAATTTCGAATTACGTGGGAATTCGTTAATTCGAAATTTGATTTTTGATGTCCCGTGGATTTCGAATTAACGAGGTTCTACTGTAGTACATTATTTTGATGTATATCACAAGGTTTATATATATTATTTATATTTTTATATCACAAAGTCCCTGCTGAGCTCAAGACCGATAGGGAGAAGGAGCCTGGGAAGGCCAAGGTTAAGATGGAGCGACAACGTCCTCAAAGATTTGTCTGCCTTGGAGCTTCGAAACTGGAGAGAGCTGGCGTGGGACCGAGATGAGTGGAGGAAGACTCTTGAGGAGGCCAAGACCCACCAGGGGTTGCAGAGCCAAAAGTGATGATGATATCACAAGGTTTAGCCAGAGTTAGCAATGTTAAGTGCCGGAAAATATTTTTTAATGACTTGATTACAAAACATTGACTTTTCAATACTTTACATAAATATAATATGCATGTTTAACACTCCCGCACCGGACGGGGGGAACACACTTACACTAACGAGAGTTTTATGCTATATCTAAGTTGTTTTTTACACCACATACTCTGTAATTTAGTTAATCCTAAAAAAACTATTTGGTTATCGATCTGCATTTAAAAAATATATATTTTACTTCTAGTTTCTTAGATATTAAATAATTTGTACAAAATTCCGGCAAAATTCCTGTCCCCTGCCCCGCACCTCAGCTTCGTAGCATCGGCTAAAATTCCCCCGTCCCCATCCCCACTATCCGCTCACCACCGAGAACGATTCAGCGAGCTACGAACTGGACCGTAAAAGTTGCATTTTATGGAAAGGGCTAACTCCCGGTCGCGTACACTGCACTACTGGTATTTCCTTTTGCGATGCTAAAATGTTCACTTGCCGGACAAAGATCGGCCTGTCTAGCTTGCATCCGGTAAATGTTTCATGTTTAGAGACAACATTAAAATTATATCTGTCTCTGTTTCTCACATGGAAAAGAAATCGGTCAGAAAGAGACACATATTTTGTATACATTTTTAAGTAATTTGAAGGAACTTGAATAAAAACAGAGTACTATATGGTTAAAAAGTCTATCGCAAACGTCTGTTAAATTTTATATTGGGTTATAGTTGCTAATTCTCTTAATTTTCGTGGTAAATAATTCTCTGCAAAACCGGACTAGTTTCGCCCTGCTATGGGCATCTTCAGACTGGTAAGTAGTTCATTCACACCTACTTATGAAATGGTGTTTATAAATTAATATCTATTTCAGGATTGTAAAATATTTATTCTGTAATTTTAATATTAGAATTTATGTAATCAGTCGGCATGTATTTATTGCAGTTTCTTACGGCATATTTACCAATGTTTTAAATTAGATCATAAAATTCTATGGTTTTAATTAATTTGTGTGAAAGCCGCACAAGAGCCCCAACAGTCCCATCCAGTAGAACTATGGCATCCCCAATTGGGGTATTTTGTGAGGCTGAAGATAGTGGGGATGGCGAGGGGGAGGATATGGGTAAGACAAAGGTGGAAGTACATGCATATTCACATCTAGTTACCATATAGGCTTAAGTCATTTCAAGCAACGTTTGGATTCTACATGGTGGTCTTTCACTAGGGCGATACTGAAAGCATCTACCGCCCTGCAACTTGATATTATATATTTTTTTCTTTCATAAATATTACAGCATCCGTTGTCGAAGGGTAAGGCTCTAGACTAGTAAACCGGAGGTCGCGGGTTCAAATCCCGGTGTGCGCAAGTAAATTTTAATCTTTGTGATATTTCACAATTTACTGACTAGAATTCATTTAGGTTGTTGCTTGAAATAACTTTGACCTTGTTTGGTGACCAGTACTGAATAGCCAGCTATTTCCCCAACTTCCTCTTCTCCATCTTCTTCCCCTCCCCACTACCTTTAGCCTTACAAAATACCAGTACCGGCTCGTGACTTTTGGGTCTACTATTAATTGTAATATTATCACTCTTTCAAATTTTATTTGATTGATTTGTGTTATTTCACAATTAATTAATTAAAATAATATATAGTCTATTTGCGGCACGTTCTAGAGTGGAAGATACTCAGTATCGCCCTGGTGTAAGACCACCATTCAGAATTGAAACGTTGCTCCAAATGGCTTTAGCCGTGTTTAGTGACTAGATCTGAATAGCCAGGTACTTCCTCACCTTCCTCTTTCCCTTCCCCACTTACCTTCAGCCTCACAACATCCCCCAATTGGGGATGCCATAGTCTCACTGGCTCCAGACGGGAGCAGTTGGGACTCTTGTGAGGTATTCACTATAAAAAATAAATAAAAAAAAGTATCGCCCTGGTGTAAGACCACCATTCAGATTTGAAACGTTGCTCCAAATGGCTTTAGCCGTGTTAAGTGACTAGATCTGAATAGCCAGGTACTTCCCCACCTTCCTCTTTCCCTTCCCCACTTACCTTCAGCCTCACAACATCCCCCAATTGGGGATGCCATAGTCTCACTGGCTCCAGACGGGAGCAGTTGGGACTCTTGTGAGGTATTCACTATAAAAAAAATAAAAAAAAACTCTAGTACACCTAAAAGTTCCGAGCCGCCACTCCAACATACCCCATTTGGGAATGCCATAGTCTCACTGGTTCCAGAGGATTGGATAGGAGCAGTTGGGACTGTTGTGGTGTTTTATATAGAAAAATCAAAAACAGGAATATCTGAGGTTACAGTAAAATATAATTTACTCCACGTTTAAGTTCTAAAAATACCTTTTTTTTCACTATATTCGAAAAATTCGTTGTATTTCGAACCCCTCGACATACAAACGAACCCGTTATTTATGGTAAGGCAAACACTACGATTTGACCCTAAATGTAAATATACTACATAATATCATAAATTAGGAATTATAACCTTCACTAACATCTAAATATTCCATAATATTCGAAATAACATCCGTACCTAGTTTAGTAGTGGTAGGTTTTTAAAACTTAAAAATATGTATTTATAAATAGATCCATCATTTACGGACCACCCTGTGCAACAAACTAGCTACGCTGTAATCGCCAATCGCCAGTCGACATTCAGAATCGAGGAGTTATGCTCGTTATCGGCCCGCCTTCCCTGTTTTGTATGGAAAAAGGCGCATTATTATCTAAATTCATTAGAATATTAACTACGACTTTATTTATGAAAATTGTTCGCGCAATATATAGGGGATTGTTAGGTATGCATCCACAGGCTTAATGGACAAGTGTAATGTCAATACAAAATCCTGCAAATGTCCTACCTACCCTTTTACCCATCCCAAAATGTCACCATGATAAAAATATTGTTGCGACACATGTAAAATCTGACAAGTGGTGTCAGTTGCTTATCAGAGTTCGGAGTGATAATTAATATCAGACAGGGCGATTATACGTATATTTTGTGAAGTGAAATCAACAAATACTCCTGGAGACGTGTGATAGTCATCAACGGGTGAGTCCATCTTTCCTGCTTTCCAATCTGGGCTTATCTTGTGCTCCAGAAGCCCAGATTTATACCTTTGATTATTGCACTGTCCATCGGGTTTGTCGGATGCATAAATCGTCCCATAACCTATCATTCGGAGTAGTTTGGGACTGGTCCTTTGGGCGTGTGGCATATCACACCACCTCTAAAATATATAGTGGAGTCGCAGCTTCGCGACACCATTTTTGGTTCTTTCGAGCCGGATTACCAACGGGGTATTTAAAATTAACATATTTAAAGTTATAAATAAATATTATTTCCTCTTTATACTTTGTTAATTTGTATGTACTAGGTTGCATTTGTAATTATTGTTGTGTTTAAATTCCTACATACAATTAATCATGGCGACTAGCGATAGTACTCAGGATATTAAAATCAAGTTAGTAGAATCGAAGATTAATTTGATGCATAATCGTGTTAATGAATTATACGAGAAAGCGAAAAGTATTGCGGACAGGGAGACGAGAAGTTCGGAGGATTTTCTTAAACAAACGGTTAATATAGCTACATATTATGCACAATTTAACACATTTTGTGATGAATTTCATACACTTCAGTTGAAAAAGGATTCAAATTACAATATGAATTTCGATTTATGGAGTAAATTCGAAAATAAGTACTGTTTTGTAGTTTCTATACGCGAAAGCATTATAGCAAAGCAAGATTCATCACGTGATCGACAGAAGTTAAATAATTTACCATTAATTAAGCTCCCACCGATCGAGATGCCATCGTTCGATGGTAATCAAGAGAATTGGTCGATATTTTATGAAGCTTTTAAATTAAACATTCACTCAAATGAAAATTTGAATACGTCGCAGAAGATGCAATATCTGATAGGGAAACTCCAAGGAAAGGCGTTATCAGTTTTTGCGGGAATACTTCCGAACGAACAAAATTATTTTTTAATTTGGGAAGCTCTCGAAAAGAAATATCAGGACAAACGCGTGCTAGGTATCTTTTATCTGAACAATATTTTGAATTTAAAATTATTGGCACCTAGTAACCCAAATGAGTTAAATAATTTTATTGAACGGTTTGCGTCTTCCATAGCTGCACTCAAGGAATTAGGTATTGATGACCTAACCGATTTTATAATATTACATATTGCACTGAAAAAATTAGATATACAGTTGGTGCAAAATTTCGAAATGTCTATACGGGAGAAAGCTATACCTACATATAGCGATTTAATAGAATACATTCGGTCGCATGTCAAAATCCTAGAACGAACTGGGCAAAATGATAATAAAGTTGTTAATAATAAAAACAAAGTTACGCATTCATTCGCTGTGGTCGAACCGAAGTCAAGTAATAATAATCGTAACAGGTGCCGGAAATGTAATCATTCTGATCATGTTGAATTGTTTAAATGTGAACAATTTAACGAATTAAGACCAAATGCTCGCTTTCAGTTTGTGAAATTAAATAATTTATGTGTAAACTGCTTAAGCGATAAACATAAAACTGTGAAATGTCCATCTAAATCGGATTGTAGAATTTGTAAAAAACGACATCACACCGCTCTGCATTTTGAGAGCACGGTGAATACTGAAAGTCAATCGAAAAACGAAGCCATTACATTAATAGCGCGTAGTCATAAACATCATAATAATTTTTCTGCGGGTAATATAGCTACGAATGTACTACTGTCAACCGCGCAGTTATTTGCTTATGACAATAAAAATAATCAAGTAAGCGTAAGGTGTTTAATTGATTGCGCATCGCAACAAAATTTAATCAGTTTAAACACTTGTAATGAATTAAATCTTAAAATATTTCCTTTAAATAATTCAGTAGTTAAAAGTGTTGGTTCAGTAGAGACACCAATATTGGGACACGTTGCGTTAAAAATTAAATCCCGCGTTTCAGAAGATACTTATAAAATTAGTCTATTAGTTGTCGATAAAATAACTGATAAGCTTCCTACACAACATGTTGACACAAAGTCATGTGAGCATTTAGTGGGTTTAAACTTAGCGGATGAATCCTGGAACGTTCCATCCGATGTTGATATCTTATTAGGTGCACAGTTATTTCCATATATTCTGCTGGGGAATAAGGTTTTATCTAAACATAATACGAATGCACCACCGGCTATACAGACAGTATTCGGGTATATTGTAATGGGTGAAATACCTACGTGTACGCCGGAGGTTTCGTGGACGTTCGGCCCCATAACCAATGTAGATTTATATAATGCGTTATCCAAGTTTTGGACGATGGAAGACATGCCTATTAAGTCGTTGATGAGTGCTGAAGATGCAGAATGTGAGAAAATGTACCTCGAGTCAGTCCAACGGGATGAATCGGGAAGGTATATTGTATCTTTACCGTTTAAGATAGATCCTAATAATTTAGGTGATTCGCGCCGTGTCGCGCAGCGTCGATATGAATATTTAGAACGGAAATTTAATACTTCGCCAGAATTGCATTGCAGTTATAATGAAGTAGTTTCTGAATATCTGGAAAAGGGATATATGAGGGTTGAAGTTCCGTCTTCATCTAATATTGATGAGGGATATTTCATTCCTCATCACGCAGTAATTCGTAAAGATAAATCAACAACTAAAACTCGTGTTGTATTAGATGCAAGTACAAAGACCAGTTCAGGGTTGTCACTTAATGATACTTTGTATACAGGTCCAAATTTGCAATCTAATTTATTTACACTTTTAATTAAATTTCGCTTATTCGCTGTAGCATTAACCGCAGATGTTAAGCAAATGTATCTACGTATAATGGTAACGGAAAGCCATCGTAAATATCAAAAAATTCTTTATAGATTTCACGAAGATGAACAAATTGGAGTTTATCAATTTAATTCACTCGCGTTTGGTTTGAACTGTTCACCATTTCTAGCAATGCGAACTATACGGCAGCTAGCGAGCGATGAAAGAAATCGTTATCCGAAAGCGGCGGAAGTTGCAATTAATGATTTATATGTGGACGATTTTGTATATTCTGTAAATACTATAAGTGAAGGCATCACTTTGGCTACAGATTTAATGGCGATGTTCAAGTGTGGAGGATTTGAATTAGTCAAATGGTCGAGTAATTCTCCTCATTTACTGGCCCAATTACCAGAGTCGCACCGCGCGACAATGGATTTTTCGGATAAATGTAGCATTTTAGGATTAAAATGGGATCCGATATCTGATTGTTTTCGATTTATGATATGTCCGACGGAGGAAAAAACTATATGTAAAAGATCAATTCTTTCCACAATAGCTCGTTTATTCGATGTATTAGGTTTGGTTGCTCCGGTAATTTTATATGCCAAATTACTTTTACAAGAGCTGTGGTTAGAGAAAGTAGGATGGGACGAGGAACTACCCCAAAGTATTGTTAATAGATATGTCAAATTCAAGGAAGAATTACCGATGCTTTCTAATTTAAATTTACCTCGATATTTGGGAGTAAAGGAGGACTGCACGATAAATATTATCGCCTTCGCAGATGCGAGTATGAAAGCATACGGTTGTGTAATATATCTTCATGTCACGGATAAGGGTGGCAACACTACAATGAATTTGATATGTTCTAAATCCAAGGTGGCCCCTCTGAAAACAGTGTCGCTCGCTCGATTGGAATTATGCGCCGCGCTTATTTTATCTAGACTCGTTAGATCTATTATAGATACTTATAGAAATCGCGTTTCGATAAACGATATATTTGCTTTTTCAGATTCAAAAATAGCACTTTCTTGGATTCACTCGTCCCCTCACCGGTGGCAAACTTTTGTAGCTAATCGAGTTAGTGAAATTCAGGAAAATTTACCCGCGAAACATTTTTATCACATAGATGGCGTTACCAATCCTAGTGATTTTTTATCACGAGGACTACTGCCTGCTCAGCTGGTCGATCATTCTCTTTGGTGGCACGGTCCGCCCTGGGCTGCGAACCCAGTATCCGAGTGGCCTGTCGAAAGATTTTCCCCCTCACGAGAGGAGGAGAATGCTTTGGAATTGAAAAAATCGCATACATTTACAATAACGTCAATAGAGGAAAATTCTCCGATATATAATCTCGCTTTAAAAATTTCCTCATGGCCAAAACTGCTGAGAATTGTGGTATATATTTTACGATTTATGCGAAAGTTATCACGCTCAACAGTTATAAATTCCACGGAATTAAACATTGCTGAAATGAATGTATTAAAAGCTTTACAGAATAGGTATTTTAGTGCCGATATACAATTAATACAGAGGGATAAATTATGCTCACCTTCAATCCGAAAACTAAACCCGTTCCTAGATCATAATGGCTTGTTACGTATAGGTGGTAGATTAATAAACGCGAATATACCTTTTGAAAACAAACATCCAGTACTTCTGCCAAGACAGGATCATATTGTCGATATAATTATAGACTTTCACCATCGTGTGAATTGTCATACTGGTGCACATCTCCTTATGTCAATAATTAGACAGCGTTATTGGATCTTATCGGGGAGAAATCTAATACGCAAAAGAGTACATGCTTGTAATTTCTGTTTTAAAACTGCACCTTCTAATATTATACCGCTAATGGCAGATTTACCTACAGCTAGAGTTCAGGAAGCAAAGGCATTTACACATACGGGTGTAGATTTTGCCGGACCAATAAATATAACCCTTTCTAGGCGTCGTGGGGTAAAAAGTCGAAAAGCATATATATGTCTATTTATTTGTTTAACAACGAAGGCTATACATATGGAAGTGGTATCAGATCTAAGCACGGACAATTTTTTAAACGCATTTAAGCGTTTTCTATCCAGACGCGGACCGGTTTCGTGTATGTACAGTGACAATGCGACAAATTTCATAGGCGCAAAGAATTGTCTGGATGACTTATATAATTTTTTAGAGGCAAATTCAACTAAAGAAGTTCTTCGCAATGAATTTAACATTCGGAGAATTGAATGGAAGACGATTCCACCCCGCGCTCCTCACTTTGGAGGATTATGGGAGTCAAATATTAAATGCATTAAATCGCATCTGTATAGGGTTGTGGGTACTCAACTTTTATGTTATGAAGAGCTTCTCACAGTTCTGACACAAATAGAGGCTGTACTTAATTCACGGCCATTATGTTTATTAAGCAGTTCTCATTATCCAGAAGCTCTTACTCCGGCTCATTTTCTGATGTCGACCCCGATTCAGCATCTACCTGCTTATGATTTGACTAATGAACGTATTAGTCTACTGAAAAGGAAAGAGCTTTTGGACCACCTCGTTCAATCTTATTGGAAGAAGTGGCATATAGAGTATCTTCACTCTCTGCAGATGAGAAAAAAATGGAATAGTCCCGCGAATAACATTCTAGTAGGTACTATAGTATTGGTGCATCAAGAGGATGCGCCTCCACTTTATTGGCCGGTGGGCGTTGTTGAGGAGGTGTTCCCTGGTAAAGACGGAGTGGTTCGTGTCGCACGCGTAAGGACCCCTTCCGGGAACTTTAAACGACCAGTCGTAAAATTGTGTCCTTTGCCTACACAATAATTATTATTTCTTTATTTCATTATTTTATAAATTTTCGTTTTAACTTTGCAATATTAATAGCGTATTGATAAGAATATTTATATTTCATCTTACTTCGTTTTACATTTAATTCTTTACTTTATTTGAAAGTACTTAAAATTTCGGAAGGTACTTTCAACGCCGGGAGAATGTTCGCGCAATATATAGGGGATTGTTAGGTATGCATCCACAGGCTTAATGGACAAGTGTAATGTCAATACAAAATCCTGCAAATGTCCTACCTACCCTTTTACCCATCCCAAAATGTCACCATGATAAAAATATTGTTGCGACACATGTAAAATCTGACAAGTGGTGTCAGTTGCTTATCAGAGTTCGGAGTGATAATTAATATCAGACAGGGCGATTATACGTATATTTTGTGAAGTGAAATCAACAAATACTCCTGGAGACGTGTGATAGTCATCAACGGGTGAGTCCATCTTTCCTGCTTTCCAATCTGGGCTTATCTTGTGCTCCAGAAGCCCAGATTTATACCTTTGATTATTGCACTGTCCATCGGGTTTGTCGGATGCATAAATCGTCCCATAACCTATCATTCGGAGTAGTTTGGGACTGGTCCTTTGGGCGTGTGGCATATCACACCACCTCTAAAATATATAGTGGAGTCGCAGCTTCGCGACACCAAAAATATTTTGATAATGACTTCTGAAACACTTCGAATATACTCCCCCCTAATTATTACTAAAACAAATTACACAATATTATGCCATTAACATCATTTAATAAGCAAAACAAATTGGGGTCTCTAGTGACCCCCCTTCGGATCTTATGTGATTTTTTCTCTCCGGGACGAAAAGGTTAATAAACCTTCTGGAATAAATTCTCAAAATGATAGAGAAAACCCCATCAAAATCCGTTTCATATTTTAGAAGAACTAAGCGTACAAACAGACAAGACGCGGATGGCGACATGTTTTATACTTATATTATATAGATGTCACCAGTGATATCTATTTAATATAAAAGGTTAGGTAAAAACTTGCTTTATTGAAAAACAGTTCCATCTATTGGACGTAAAAGGAACAAGTGCTATTGTTTCTCTACAGAGGCGGGGTATAAAACGGTTATTGCCTTCTGCAGTCCGAGTGTTTGCTATAACCACTACTGTGATACATGGCAGGTTTAGAGGGTGTCACATAGCTCAGTGGTCAGAGTATATACTTAAGCCAGTGGAAGGTCTCCAGTTCAATCACTATATGTTATTTTGTCCAATCAGATGGAATTAAGTTTCAGATTTTTATCAGTGGGCAATTCCTATCAAAGAATTAGGATCATAGTGTTGGTCTTAAAACTAGAATAGAAAAGTAATTGATTCATACCATTCTATACTGTCCTTGCAGCCCTTGGAACATGTCCTGAGGCTGATAATTGTAGGGAGCTGAACCTGCGCCATACGGACCTCCCGGGAAGCCTCCAAATTGGTTCCGACTCTGGTCAATCTGGAAGGCGTTGTACAGGCCTCCTTGCGAAGGCATCTGCTGGGAAGAGTTCAGAAGCTGCTGTGAAGAGTTGAACACCACGGTAGGGGGAGAAGGAATAGCAGAAATTCCACTGTATTGGCTCGGTGGGTAGTTCAGATGATTGTAGGCGTGTTGCATCGGAGGAGGAGATAGCCCCATCACACCGCCCATCGACTGCAAAGCTGTCGCAGTCGCCTGCGACATTCCTAAAGCCGTGTTCTGGCCGATCAGGGTGGCTTGCATGTTCTGTAGAGCGCTCTGTGTCATGCCTTGCGAAGCCGAATGCAATGCTTGCTGAGTAGGTTTCACTTTGCAGACGTTTGTAGTTTGGTTGTTGACATTGCCGCCGCCGGGTGAAAAGCCTTGAGATTGTCCCACGTCGTTTGCATTCTGGTGGTCTTCGAATCCAGTGGCGAACTGGCCGGCGGAACTGACGCTCATGTTGTGCTGGGAGCCGAGACCGTGTTGGGATACTAAGTTGTGTTGAGACATTCCGTGAGGAGAGCCGAGTTGCTGGCCCAGATTGTGCTGGGAAGCCATGTTGTGCTGCGAGGTCATGAGATGGGCGGACATGCTATGCTGAGAGGACAAGCTGTGGGGTGACGAAACTGACATGTGTTGTGCGGCCATGTGTTGGTTCATGTTGGAGTCGTCAGCGTGGGATTGTTCTATGCCCGTTGGTATAGAAGTATCCCATACTTTCTTCACACTGGCTATCTTCATATTGAGCTCTTGATCGGTGGCCGTCGAAATGGTGTTCTGCGACGGAGAACTCATGATCTGGATAGAGCAAGGCAGTCTCAGTCCCTTTGCGGCTTTGTCTTCGGTCAACTGGCCGAGATCAGAATCAAATGCAAAGTCCAACTTCATATCGGACGAATCTTCAGAGTTCTTGGAGACAAACGATATGGGGAGTTGAAGAGAGGATGGATCCTGTTTGACGCCGGATTGGTCGTTGGAAATGAGGTCAGAAATGAAAGGAACAGATTGAGGAGAATCATTAGCGAAGGCGAGAATTTGACTATCGAGATCGGAGCCTTGGTTAATGGGAACCATGTTCGATTTGCTGGACACTGAACACTGGGCTTTAGCCGGCGCTCCGTTGGAAGTTGGAAGATTGGGAGACTGTTGCTGGCAGACAGGGGAAGAGACAAACTTCTGCTTTAGCGCCTCGGGTGCAGACTTGTAGTTGGTATTTTCAAAGATGATAGTTTGGACAGGTGTAGTGGTGCCATCCAGAATGCTGGACTTGTCCATGTTCACCAGACTGCCGGGTGCCTTTTGTTCAATGGTGATGGCGTTTGGAGTACTTCTTTGACTAGATTGTGCGGAATGGTTCTCAGCTAGTCCCATATCGTTGGGTTCAACAATGATGGCGGCATTGACAATTTGTTCATTTTCCAAGTTACCTCTCAAGGACTGGTTGATGGGTTTGTCCCAAGCACTGATCGGAGATGGGGGAACAGTGTTCAAGTCATTGGGTCCCGGAGGATTGAATCCTTGACCGATCTGCTTTTGAATGCGATTGTGTTCCCTCTGCCTGGCTAGACGAGGTGGAAGATTGCTCTGCCGGAGCCTGTCAAACTGGGAAGGTTTGTTTTGAGAGTTCTGCGGAGGACCCATGTTTCTATCGTGAGGTGGAGCCATGCTCTGAGGGCCGTTGACCTTCAGAGAGTTGGAGGGACCGGAGTTGACTCGCCCACCGCCGACACTGCCGCCTGACTTTTCGCTAGAACTCCTCGTGGAGGAATTATTTCTCTGACCTTCCAAAGGTTTGCCCGGTTGGGACTTCTGTGATCGATTCTGTTGGAGAGGGTCTTCTTTAGGCAGCTGACCTCGAGAATCCTTCACATTCTTCTTGCTACGAACTTCTTGGAATCCATCATCGATGATCTCTTCCTCGGGAACGTCAGATTTCTTTACATCCTTAACAGATTGACCTTTGGAAGCTGAGATCTTCAAGTCAACGAGAGCGTTGGTGACGGCATTGGTATCATTGTACTTGATGTCATCCACCCTGTTGACTGTGCTGGTAGCAGAACTGAATGGTAGAATATCCTTTTTGTTGGGTTGGTTGTTCCTGGTGATGCTGCCTGTGGAGTTTTGTCTGCCAGATGGAGCGTTGGCTCCACGGTTCTGTTGAGGGGGATTCTGTCCTGGTTTTTTGTCTACACTGCCGCCAAGTGGCTTAGCATTCTGGCTAGGTTGCTGCTTGGCAGATTGATGCTTGCTGCCCGGCTTGCTCTGCTTGGTTCCTCCCTCTGAATGTTCAGAAGTGGTTTCCCAAGCTTCTTCCTCTCCACTGCCGCCGGCTCTGTTCCTACTCTTCAGGTTCTTATCCTGCATCCGGGGTGGAACTCCTCTTCTCTCCCTGCCGATGATACCGGCACTGAGGGCTTGTTGTTTGAGTTTATTCTTTTCATCCGAGCTGAGGTTGTCTGCCTTTGAGGGATCGTTTTCAGACTGGTCACCCGATTGTGAGTTGGGTTGACCGAAGGGACTCTTGGAACTGGGTGGACCGGGTCCGTATCCCATATGAACGGTTCCACGTCCTATGAAGCTGCCTCGTCCACGCCGGGAGGGTTCTCCTCGAGGTGCAAAGGCTTCCCTGCCCTCGCCCCGGCTGTCGTGTCTCTTCCTTTGGTTGCCTTCCCTGGAAGGTTCATTGGGGAAGGGTCTGTTTTCAACAGAGCCCTGGTTGTTGGAATTGTTTCCTACGCTCCTGTTTCTGTCATCCTTGTCGGACTTCTTCAACTGTCCCTTGGGGCTGCGAGCGCTGCGTGGTTTGTCATCTTGCTTGTGTTCTGAGCCATGATGGTGGGTTTCATCTCCACTGATTTCAGACTCACTGTACATAGAGTCCCTGTTGGAGCGTCCCCGGCCGGGCCCCCTTGTCCTGCGAGCATCGGGGGCCCCTCGCCCACCTTGCCAGTTGTTTCCTCCACGGTACACCACGAACCCTCGCCTGCTTCCACCAGAGTCCAAGCGGGTCCTGCTTCCCATGTTGGAAGACTTCTTCTCCGAGCCAGAGCTGCTTAGTTTCCTCTCAACCCTTTCCTTCCCTGAATCGTTGTACTTGGAGTCAATACTCCTGTCTGTGTCCTTATCTTCCTGCTTGTTGGAATCCAGAGACAGGTTTTTGATGTTCTCATTAGCTATGGTGATGGGGCTGATGGAGTCAGCCCACGCTTTGGGACTGCTTTCAGTCCTTGGCGGGGGCACACTCACGTTGGTTTCCACTATCTTGGGAGAAGTAACCCGACTCTCTTCCAACTGGGCTTGTTCTTGCGGGGACTGGACATCAGACTTCTTCATGTGGGGTTTCCCATAGTTCCCACGCTTGCTTTCATCGGAGTCGGACTTGTAATCTTTAGGTGAGCGGTGATCCCTGTAGCCACTTCCGTAGTTGGGATCGTTCTTGTTGGTTTCAGTCTTTTCAGGAAAATGAGGTTTTTCCTGGAAGCCACTAGATTTATTACTCTTGGCGTAGTTTGCCTCTCGAGTGTCGTAGTTCTCACAAGCTGCGTCTGCCCACGAGCCAGTGAACTCCTTATCGGAGAACACTTCAGGTTTGAAGGAGTCCCGGGCTGATTCACGAGAATGTCGGGAATTCCGGGAGTCAGGTCGGTCGGGTTGCTTGTTAGGTTCCTGCCTGTCGTCCCGTCTCTCATACTTGTCCACTGACTTCCTCTCGTAAGAGTCAGATTTACGATCGTTGAATTCCTGAGCAGTGTTCTTCCTGTCGAAGTTTTCAGACTGTTTGTCGGAGGTATGTTTAGGATCGTAACTATCAGAAGATTTGCGATCGTAATCCTTTCTGGCGCCATCGCTGTATTCCTTTTGGGATTCCCGGGAGCTTTGCCTGTCCATATCTCGGTTATTATAGTTTCTGGACTGCTTCTCCGCATAGTCTTTGTCTGGGGCTCTCCAATCATAGGAACCCTCACGGTTGTTGTCTCTCTGCTGGCCATGGTCATTGTAGTCAGAGTGCTTCTTATCTTCAAAGTTGCTGCCGCCCCGTCTGTCATGGTCTCTTTCCCAGCGGTTGTCTTCTCCTCTCTCATCGTACTCCCTGAAACACAAAATAATTCTAATAAGACACTTTCCAGAAGAGACACAATACTAGAGTCAAGTCTTTAAAACGGTTGTACCTGGATTGAAATAGCACGTCAGACATCGAGTGTCCGGGTGTTTTGGATTCCAGCTTTACTCTTGCATTCTTATTTAACAAATCTGCCATCAATGGGCGGTATGTGGCTTTCTGAATGAATGCGTATTATTAGACCTATTGTTATTGCCTATTTTGGGGTACACAATCCTCTCACTAAGTTAATATGTAATAGTGCTCACCTATTGGACTGATGTCTGCCATCGCTGGAGCCAGATAGCTTCCTGGGTGGATGTCTACCCATCCTGGGTTCATCTGGAGTGTGTCTTTCCCTCCTCCTATCATCTCCTTTGTCCCCTTCCTTCCCGGTAAGCTCAGAATCAGTTCTGATCCTGCGAATCTGCTTATCTCCATCATTCCTCTTGCCCTGGTGGAAATTTTCCCGCTGGGGACCACCTTGGATGGGCTTCATGTTGGGGAATGCCCAGCGAGGATCGTATTGTTGGGAAAATGGTACAGGGGCTTTGTTGTTGCCACTATCTTCACTGTTGTTTCTGTTTTGATCGGTGTTTCTGTTCTGGTCAGAGTTTCTGTTCTGATCAGTGTTTCTGTTGTGTTGTTGTTTGGGCTCCTGGTTGAAGGACCCTCCACTGTTGGAGCGTTGGAAGTCTGCACGGTCAGATATGTTAAAGCTCATGCGATCTTGCTGGCTCTGTTGTTGCTGGCCTCCACTGCCTCTCTGTTGTTGTTGCTGTTGTTGTTGTTGTTGACCCTGTTGCTTGGCAAACCTGGGTGGGAGGTTTGAATTGAAGTATTTATTGAATCCGGGACCGTCTCTATTATCGGAGCGATTTCCATCTCTATCTCTTTGTTCGTTGTTTCTGTGATTGTCCCATTCTCTATTGTTGTCTCGTCCATCCCTCTCCGGTTCTCTGTAAAAGTCTCGATCTCTGGGATAGTCTCTATCTCTCCTGTCTTGCTGTCCTCGGTCTTTCTGGAAGTTTCTAGAGTCGCCGATTTGAGTGAGCTGCCTGAATTCGGAGGCGGGCTGGTCGGGCCCGTTTCTCACGCTGTCCCGGGAAGTAGATCGGTCCAGGGGAGGTCCGGATTGGCCCTCACGAGCGGACTGGCCCTTCTCCGGTGGATCTTTCCCGCGCTCCCATTCGTTGATAGGAGGGGCGCTTGTCTGTGGAGGCTGGAAATGAGAAGAGCATATTGTTAACTTTAGGACACGGAAAAAGGTTTTGGCGTATTGTGGGTCACCCTTAATCCAATCAGATCGAATTTAGCTTCAGATTTGTATCAGTCGGCAATTCCTATCAAAGAAATAGGCTCATCATTTTGGATAAAAGGCTTCTAGAATTTGAATAATTCAAATTACATTGTTCTTTTTATATTGTTATGGTTCAGAAAAGTAAGTCCCCCTTAAAAATCACTGCTTGCTTTGGATGGGTGAGAACTGCCAACAAATGGAAAAATGAATCCCACACCACAAGCCTTGAAAAGAATAAAATTTTAAACAGTCTTTACAGATCAGTGGGTACACACCTCCTGCACAATATCGTCCACTTTCTCGTCGACTTGCGGCGGGGCTGAACTCTCCTGCAGCATCTGCTGCTGCTGGTACCTCCGCTCCTCCTGCAGCTTCCGCTGCCGCGCCCTCTCAACGGCCGCCGCTACCTCGCTGGACTGCTGTCGCTGTCGGGCGGCCCACACTTCGTCGTCCTCCAGACTCTTAGAGGGCGGCGTGGAGGGGGGCTGCTGTTGTTGTTGTTGCTGTTGCTGCTGCTGCAGTTGCTGCTGCTGTTGTTGTTCCTTCTCGGCAGCGGCGCGTTGTTGCTGCTGGAGTTTCATGGCGGCCTCCTTGGCGGCGGCCAGCGCATTCTCCTCGTCGGAGAAGGCCAGCTTTTGACTGGAAGTTAAAGGGGATTATCAGTTTATAAAACTACGGTTGATACAAATCAAACATATCGTAAGTAAAGTATTGTCTTGATTGGAAATTAAATGTATTTTCATTTAATATGACCGCAGTGGACACAAATAAAATAAAACAAAAATGTATCTGGATTGAAATAGCACATCAGACATCGAGTGTCCGGGTGTTTTGGATTCCAGCTTTACTCTTGCATTCTTATTTAACAAATCTGCCATCAACAGGCAGTATGTGGCTTTCTGAATGAATGCTGATAATACAATAGACACCACCATGAGATATAAGAAAATATATTTTGATGTCATGTGGAATTGTTTTTGTACAGTTTGTGCGTGTTGGAACTTACTTGTAGTCTATGTCATCGTGGGTAGCCCAGCCGGCATCCTTGGCGATATCGTCCATGGAGGTCAGCTCTTCCTCGCGGATGATGGGCCGCTGTACCAATTTGTCTATGGTGGGCACATCACGTGCGCGCTGCTGCAATACAAATCAACTATGAGTAAGCTATTATGATTACATTAAATGTAAATAAACTAATTGCGCTGTAGGGCTATTCTATAATGAATCTATGGTAGCGATTATTGATGGAGAAGTCAGAAGTATCTACATTCCCACCATTTCCATAGTACATAGTGACAACATGTCCATAATTGTCAAAATAAGTGTTGGCATGCACAGTAATACAGGCGCCAAAACAAGACCATTTGATGCAGCCGGCCATTAGTTGTAACGTAAAACTGTAAAACTCCGGACTCGACAAATGCAGGGGTGTTTGCACAATGGACAACACCATTTTTCAGGTTTCCCACCCCTGGGTAATGCGAACGAGTTAGATAAATTATTATTACATTATTGTGTTAGTTTGTTATTAATCCAATCAGATCGAATCTAGCTTCATATGTGTATCAGTCGGCAATTCCTATCAAAGAATTAGGATCATCATTTTGGATAAACAAAATTTTTTATTACAAAACATTTTTTAAGCTTTGCCTCTAAAAGACAGTAGAACGCCATCTATCACGGACCTTGACACTTCAGCCGAATTCATTTACACTTGACATTATCCACAACACAGTGCAAGCAGTTAGAAGCAGTGGAACAATATTCCATTGGTTAGAATGCAACAGAAATGGGATCCCCAAGGCGTATGTGTGGTAATACTAGGTATGGCTTGCCCAGCAGGAGCAGGAGGAGTGCCCAGTTTCATGGGGTGAGGTTTGTCCAGACCCTGAGGAGAACTATTTTTGTCAGGGGCTCCTGTGTGGAGATTTGCAAAGAATGCAAGGTTGATGTAAGCGTAATGAGTAAGATTAATAAAGGGACGCTCAGATGGTTTGGGCATGCATAGAGGATGAAGGAAGAAACAAATGTAAGGAGAATAATATGATGCGAATGTGAATGGTAAAGTCGGGGATGCCCAAAAAAGACATGGTACGATCGAGTAAACCAAATAGGAACTCGAGTTGGGCCACATCAAGAGTCTGAATAACAGAAGGGTATGTATGAATGTAAATGAAGTAAGAAGTGTTTGCCCAGTCCTATCTTTGCACTTAGGCCATAGGCTCACTGTGCTATCTCCCATCTTACCTCATTCCTTTAACAGTAACCCGGTCCCTTTAATAAAGTTCACCAGGGTTGTCATTAAATATGTGGCTATGTCTTCCCGGGTATCTGTGTCTTGTTCCCAACAGGGCGGGACATTGGCACCAAAGGTGAATTGGAGTCTCTTTATCCTCTTCACATTTCCTGCATCTGTTGGTGTTTCACTCACAACACTCCCAACAAGTGTATATGTTTGCATATTGAGTAGTTGTCTGGTTCACCTTGGTTCTGGTCCGTTTACGAGTACTTTGGATTGCCTCATTCCGGGTGCCCTTTCCCATTCCACCCAGTACAGTAGAACCCCGTTAATTCGAACCCCGATAATTCTTTGGGGATCAGGTGAGAGGCACGAAATGAAAGAAGGTTGTGAAGGTCACATGTGTTTATTGGTGAGTCAGTTGCCGTGACGAGGAGATGACGTAGGACAGAAGAATACACCGGATGCTGGCTGTGATGTGCTGGTCAAGCGCGGGTCAGTGAGTCGACGCCGGGCGCTGGTGACCGGGACTCGATGGAGGTCAGGCACTGGCGAAGAACGTAGGTCTTCAGGCACTCCAGTGCTGACGAGACGGCCGAAGGTGCGACGGACCTTATAGGCGGTTGAACGGGAACGATGTAGACCAGTGAGGATGCTGCGTGTCCTCGTGGTGGTCATGGTAGCGTGGAAGAAGCGCTGGTCAGAGACGCTGGAACCAGGGCGCTTGTAATCCGAGTAGCGCTGGCCGCGGACGTGGCCGAGGCGCTATGATGATGACCCGATAGAGTCCATGATGATAGGGGCGAAGCCGGGTACGTGTCCCTCGCGCTAGTAAGAAGAGCGCGGGTGATCACTCGTTGAACCTTGTAGACTGGCGGCAAAATTATGACTGACTGACTGGCTCGCTGCGTCGGGCTTATTTATACTACTCGGCCGACGGCGGCAGTAGGTAGATGGATGGCAACTAAATTCTAGGCACTCGCACAGACTGTGTGTTTCGGGAACCTTCGACATTGCGGCGATTATGCATAGGCCGTAGACTCGAACCTTCTGGCGAGTTCTCGTAGTATCCCGGACTGAGTGCGCGTTAGTATTGTCGCGAGTATGCAAGTAGGTCTTGAAACAGGTAGGTTGCTTTGTTTTGATTTCGGCTGCAAATACGTACCTAAGTAGCAATTAGCAAGTACGTACCTAAGTAGGTCGAGCGTTTTATTATTAATTATTCAATGGATTAATATCGACGCTACAATTCGAAAAAACGCGTAATTCGAAATTTTAGCCAAAAATTTTTCCGCAGAAAAAATTTTTCATACAAAAATTTTTTTAATTCGAAATTCGTTAATTCGTAATTCGAAATTTATTTTTGTCCGCGCACGAAAATTTGTTCGTGTAATTCGAAAAAATTTGTTTTTTGCGAAAATAAATCATAATATTTCGTAAATCTGAATCTAAAAGTCAGCCGTGGCGGTAAAACGCCGAAAAATGTATTTTTACGTGTTTATACATCGTCCTAATAAGTATTATTATTTTGTAAATCTGAATCGATTTACACTGGAATGTCATACTTTTTCAAATTTATTTCGAATATCCGAGTTTGAAGGGCCGAGAAAATACGTTTTACGCGGATATATGTCGTAGTTTTACGAGTTTACACCAAATATCTGAATTTAAAGGGTCGGCCGCGACGAAACTCGGCCGCGAAATTTCGATTTACGCGTAAATGTATCGTATATTTACAAATTTATTACGAATATTTGAATTTAAATGGCCCGCTGCGACGGAAATCTGCTGCGAAATTTCGATTTACGCGTAAATATATCGTATTTTTACGAATTTATTTCGAATATCTGAATTTTAATGGGCCCGCCGCGACGGAAATCAGACCCGAAATTTCAATTTACGCGGAAATATATCGTATTTTTATTAACTTTACTTCGAATATCCGAGTTAAAAAATACGGCGCGACGGAAATCGGCCGAAAAATTTCGATTCACGCCGAAATATGACATATTTTTACGAATTTACTTCAAATATCTGAACTTAAAAGGCCGGCCGCGACGAAAAACTGCCGATAAAATTCGATTTACGCGGAAATATATCATATTTTTACGAATTTACATCAAATATCTGAATTTAAAGGGTCGTCCGCGACAGAAATCGGGCGCGCATTCTCGATTTACACGGAAATATATCGTATTTTTGCGAATTTATTTAGAATATCTGAATTTATAGAGCCGACCGCGACGGAATACGGCCGCGAATTCTCGTTTTACGCGGAAATATATCGTATTTTTACGAATCTAAATTCAGATATTTGAAATAAAGGGCCGGCCGCGACGGAAAATTACCGCGAAATCTCGATTTACGCGGAAATATATCGTATTTTTACGAATATCTCAATTTAAACGGTAGGCCGCGACCGAAATCGGCAGCGAAATCTCGATTTACGCGTAAATATATAGCATTTTTACGAATTTATTGCGAATATCTGAATTTAAAGAGCCCGCCGCTACGGTAATCGGCCACGAAAATAAAGAAATAATAGGTATTAATACGAATTTACAGCTAAAATACCACCCGGATTTGAAGAGGCGGCAGAGAAAATCGATTTTCGGCGTATTTTTTTTTCATAAAATTTCGAATTACGTGGGAATTCGTTAATTCGAAATTTGATTTTTGATGTCCCGTGGATTTCGAATTAACGAGGTTCTACTGTAACGGGATTTGACCCACCTTTCAATATGTATTTTGGTGTGGCAAGCTGCTACTCCTACGGCCGGCTTGAATCCTGCAAGTGGTGCTTTCGCCCCTTTTCCTTGCTGGTCCATCAGCCCGCTCATTGCCCTCAATACCTTTATGTCTCGGTACCCAGATCAGGGTTATTTTATTGATGGTAGCAAGTTCTTCAAGAATGATTCTGCGATGGAATCATCACCAGTTACTTTCCAGTGCCATTAGAGCTGCCTGCCTAACAGAGAATATGCCTGTTCTTATTCCTGTACCCGATACGTATGTTCTTCCGTGCACAAGCTAAGATGGCTCCATCTCAGCTTGAAACACAGTGCAACATGTTCTTAGAGGTATACTAAGTTCCCTCTTGGACCCCTGTTCCCTCCTCCAATTTGGACCCATATGTGAACCAGATTAGTTCCTGTTTGTGGGTAGATGTGTGGCCATGATGGTTAATTAGTTAGGTAGGTTGATTGGCAAAAAGCAGAGTTACTTACATTCTGCTGGTTGCGTGCCTGCTGTGCGTGGTGTGCGCGGTTGGGCGGGGGGTGGTGCCGAGAGGGGGGCGGAGTGCCTCCCCCCGGAGCCCCAAACACGGGCGGGTACCCCCCGGGCCCGCCCGCACCCGTGCTACCTTTGCACATCTGGAACAAACAAACATAATGATATTTCTCCTCACTTTTATTTTCATGTAAATGTGTTATATTTGACCCTCAGGAGGTCCATTTCCATCCTCAGGCCACTGGCATATTGACCATAGATATTTATATATTCATAAAGACGCTGTCAGAAGGTCGGAAAGTGGGTTCAAGTGTAAGTGTATTTCCACTTTGCAATGAAATCTAAATAAATGGAATATTTATGAATATATCGGAAAATTAAAAACTGTTTTTGGAAGGTGGAATTTTCAAATTTTATTTTTAGAAAAACATTATTTTTAAAATTATAAAAAGTTTTAAAAATAGCCCCCATTACATTTAATCTAACTAAAATTACTGGTAACGAGAAAAAAAAAAAAATATTTATTAGACAAATGTATTACTGTCACTTCATATTTAATCTCGTCATAAAAATAATAAATACAAAATTCAAAGTTTCATAATTTTTTTTTTAAATTGCGATTGGAGACTTTGGTTTCATACAGGTGAACTCTATGAAACCAACTGAATTTAAAGTGTGGTGTTTTCTCTTTCTAACACTTTTTAGACAATATTCCTCACCATGACAGTAAGGGAGACAACGATTTGTACGAGACTGACAAGAACTGTTCCCAAAAGTGAACAAATTAGACTGAGGGACTAATACATACATATTACTGATATAAAATGTATCTGGATTGAAATAGCACATCAGACATCGAGTGTCCGGGTGTTTTGGATTCCAGCTTTACTCTTGCATTCTTATTAACATATCTGCCATCAAAGGGCGGTACGTGGCTATCTGAAAGAATGCTTCATAATAATTACGTATAAGTTGAAAATGAAACGTATGGAGTGTAATGTCCATCTAATGACTTTATTATATGCATAGAGAAATTCGCAAAGTTTCCATGCCATAGAAGTTCTTTGGCTCAACTGGCTGATGATGGTAGTAAGAGTTCTTGTATCCTCACGTATGTATATATCCTCACCATGCTGATTAAATTGGGAAACTTTACCAAAAATCAACTCTCGTAAATTAAAGCAGGTACCTCAAAATAAAGTTCGGTCATTGATATTTTGAAATATTGCAATGATAGGTTTTGCAAAGAAAAAATAAACACGTTCCGCTATTAAAATCACATACAAAATGTGTAATATTGGTAACAATTATTTTACAAGCAATAATTATTCGCCTGAAACACTCATCCACATTGAAAAATCTCCTGATAAAAGATACATGACGCCAACGGGACTCGAACCCGTGTCCCTTCGATTTCCGGTCGACAGCTCTGACCACTGAGCTATAAAATTTCTTTATTCCTTTCTCATATAAAATAAAGTTGGTTGTTTTCAGGTGAAAAAATGTAACAAGCAGTAATTGTTGAATGAAACACTAGTATATATTGAATTATTTCACGGATAAGAGATAAGCCGCCATAGCTCAGTGGTCAGAGCTGTCGACCGGAAATCGAAGGGACACGGGTTCGAGTCCCGTTGGCGTCATGTATCTTTTATCAGGAGATTTTTCAATGTGGATGAGTGATTCAGGCGAATAATTATTGCTTGTAAAATAATTGTTACCCTTTGTGCTATGCATAAAAAATCTTGTCTTAAAACATTAGTTTACCAAAAACATAATAATGTAATATTGGTGTTATCTATGCTTACTTATATACAGATGTGCTAAGCTCGATGTTCCATATGTTTTGTAAATGCTGGATGTTCAATATAACATTGATATTTACAAACTATTAGCTGTCTTCTAAGGGTTAAAGATTCCAATGCACGAGTAACAAGTAATGAAAAAGAAGAGACATTGGACAAGCATTCACAATCTGGTCACGAGGAGAAAGGCAGCAAGTGCTAGATGTGGATGTAAAAGTTTAGTGTTGATTGGATACTCACAAATGGAGGCAGGGGCAGGGCGCGGTTGAAGGGCTGCTGGCGGGGGTCTGAGGCGGGCGCGGGGCCTTCGGGCGCTCCAGCGCGGGAGCCCCCGGCTAGCCAGCTGCCTTCCGCTGAGGGAACACCAACCGCAACACACAACACACAATACAACATTAGATATGTGTCAAATGACGCATTACGTGTGTACATCGAGGAACAATGCTCAGACCGAATTTAGCTTCAGATTTGTATCAGCCGGCAATTCCTATCAAAGAATTAGGATCATCATTTTATATGATTTAACATGAAACGAGAGATGTTTCAATTTCTAAAGACTGGTGGTGTAGTAGGGAATGGAACAGTCGTATGCATAGTCGGATGTATATTTCCTAATTAGTAGAGTTCGCTCTCAGTTATCTGCCAACTACTATAATCTGGTGTTATTTTTAAATACTTATGTTTGAATTTGACTTTTGTTTTCAGGAATGAATGCAAATCTTCAAAGTGGAAATTAACCCACTTCCTGACATCCCATCGAGCTGAAACTTGAAGATAGATTTGTTGTCAACGACAATTCATACTAACTTTTAGTGGCAACCATGTACGCACACGAGCGGACATATAGGCATTTCTCTGAAATTGGATTACATTACACGGACTCTAGAGAAAGCTACAGTAGCTGGTTGCTATTCCAAGGGGTCAAGTTAAGGGTGTGTGTCAGGAAATGTGGGTTGATTATGTCAGATACTCACTCTGTGGCCGGAGAGAGGGCTGATGGGGGGGCGGAGCACCATCGAGGGAGGGGAACTCCTGTTGGAACTGCGCCGTGCGGTGCGGGGGCAGGGCGGCCCAGCCCCCCGGGTAACCACCCGCATGCTGATGGGACTGGAATACCAATACAACACATATTAATTAGCTTCCTCCAGACTGTTTACACAATACACATTTACAACTGGAAAATAAATAATTAAATCGTCAAAAGGGCAAAATAAAGCATACGAAATATTTAAATAACATATTTGTCCATTTCCATTAGTGCTCAACTATTGCTCGATACTTGTTCGCACATGTATTGGGTGCCTCTTGGATTCGTGGGGAAACTAATAAAGAATGGGGAAATGTCGAGTTTCGCGGCTGGCCCATCAGTTTCAGGTATTCAAAGTAAAACCATAATGATATGGCATATTTCCATGTAAATCGAAATTTTGCAGCCAGCTTGTCAGATTGAGAATTACAAAATAATAATACAAATAAGGAAGATGAAACCAATAACTGGGTTCTACTGTATATCATTTTTCAAAATGTTCCGATTCGTTCAGTTGCCGAGCTGCTAACAATGTAACATATTATTATTGGCGGAATTATGATTCTGATTAAGTTAACATCAAAACTAAGTAGCCGTGAAAACCCTGGAGATTTGTTCTAATGAAATAAACATCATTTGCAGGCAATCTCTCGTTACAGTGCACTGCTCTCAAGAAAGTCCGAGATTAATGGTTTCATGGTCTCTATGTACCCCTAATAGCGCAATAGCCAGTTATAATATTCCATGTCAGCTGTAAATCAGAAAGATAAAGGATCATCAGATGTGTATCAGACGGCAATTCCTATCAAAGAATATTGGATCATCATATTAACTAACTGACATGGGACCTCATCTAGCCGAGGATTAAACCCGCAACGCATGTTAAAAAAAATAATGAAGCATGAAAAAGTGTGCCAAGACAAAGTCGTGTGGCGGTCTATCCTCTCCGCCTACCCTACTTGATGGTTAGTTACTTTAAATACTGTAGAATAGTTATAAATGTCGTACCTCAATAATTACCCACTCTGTTCAATAAAACCGTTAAAACTGTACACATACAGGACCATCGATTCACATGGTCAGCACAGTACTGAACGCAGTGACCGCTCTTAATGTAAATAGTGATCGCGGCGGTTGACAAACAGATGTAGTGCTGTCGTGCTGGACCGATGGTCCCCATACGGAGAGCGTAGCACTACGGCTCTTCATTAATTCACCTACATAGCACTATTTCATAAAATGTGTAATGTAAGTGTATGTACCGTGTTGGTGTTCTGCTGCTGCGGCGGACATGCCTGCTGCGGAGGCGGCTGTTGTTGGAGCTGTGGCTGTGGGGGGGGTGGTGCCTGCTGCAACTGCGAGGGCGCGGCCGGTGGCGGAGCGCCTGCCTGTCCCTGTCCCGAGGGCGTCTGGCTCTGGCCCTGTCCAGGCGGGGGGGGCGGTCCCTGTCCCTGGCCCGGGGGGTGAGGCTGGCCTTGACCCGGCTGGGCGGAGGGGGCCGCTGATGGAGGGGTGCTGCTGTTACTGGAATGGATACAACACACCTTACAATAAAACATACCCCATAAATATATAATCGCCGTATAAGGACCAATTTCAATTTATTTCCTAAGGACCCGAAGAACAACTTCTTTGTGGATAAATTCAAGTATTTTAGATGGAACCTTTGGAATGCCAGGGGAAAGACGCCAATCATTTGCCGTATGTTGGCTGAAAACAATGTTTTTGGAAATTCTTCCGTCTTATCAGATAATGTGTTTATATATATTTTTTAATGAAATTATAAAGCAAAGGTACAAATTATGCCCCATATCATTTTTAATTAACTAATTTAATTACCCAGGTAGTATCTGAAATATACTCATAGTTCAAACTGGGGAGTAACTAACAGAATATGTCTGAATAATCTTCAATGAATTCACACCAACAAGGTGTGCAACGCTCAAGTTGCGTAATTCTCGCTCGTCACCCGGAGGATTTTGTACAATGTTTGAGATATTTTGTGTAAAACATGGATATATATGTATATGAAAATGTTGTACATAGATGTAGATACAGGATGACGCAGCAGTGGTCAAAATAAAAAGGCAAACAAACTCATCAGTCACGGTTACAATCTTCAGATATGTTTCAGTCGGCAATTCCTATCAAAGAATACGGATCATCATTTGAGTTGTGTACAGATAACTAATTTTAGGGAAATGGTGAATATACGTTTTGAAAATGCTTGTTTAACTTTACCACAGAATTGAATCTATTTTCTTTTTTAGACCGTATCAGTGTTCCGGCCGGATTGTGCGTGTTGTATCATGAAAGGTATAATTCCATCGTTCTACCTTATTAACGATTTAACCTGTAATCAATAATTTATTGACTTGGCTGAAATAAAAATACTTAACATGTAACAGAGTTTACAACAGAGAAATGTTAAAATTCAATACTGTCTTTGAAAATAACAATCATATTTGAATTGAAATTTCTAGTAATTTTCATGACAGCTCGGTTGTTTTACAACAGGATAACATATTTCTATCTGACAAAGCTCTGTCCTAAGTAAATGAGCTGCAAAGAAAGATACTCTAAAGCTATTTTTCACAGAATAGTACTTCAGATAGATAGAACCTTCTTGATGTGAGGGAACATTATTTTTATTTTTAAAATAATATTTTAGGCTAAGTGAATGGGGTAGGCATCGAATGAGAATTATACTGTCTATGGTTGCGCCTTTTTGAAGTTTTCTCTATCCTCGTCGATGATGTGTGACGTACATGAATCGCACACATAAAAATTGTATAAAATATTGAAATATCTATGGTTAAATAGAGGACCAATTTGTTTCACAAAAAGCACAGTTAGTTATCGATCTAGTGAGTTGTTTATTTATAGTAACCATTATTCCTTTGTTTTATGATATATTTTTTCTCTTTAATTTTCAAACTCAACAAACAATAACTTGTACCAAGACGTTTTTTGTTAAATGTGATTAACATACCAACCAAACAGTGCCTTAATTTAGCAAAACTGTTGAAATTACCTTCAAAACACTTAGGACAGGTTGTTTCCGAGAATTTGAACAATTCATCAAATTTCAACACTCTTTTTCGGGTTGAACTTGAAAAAATCTTTCACAGAACCCAAAAATGAATTTTGAAATTTGATGAATTGTTCGAATTCTCCGAAACAACCCTTCCTTAGCAAATCACATAGATAAAAGAGGCTTTTACTATGATTTCTTAGGGCTAACAGCTTCATAAAACTAACGGTCACACTTTGATTGAACAAGCTAAATAAACTTGTGTATCCTAAAATACCAATAGACACAGTGGTAATAGTCACCTTCCTGCTTCGGTAGGAGCAAATATTTTAAATGTATTGCAGTGAATCACTAATTTGAAAAAAAAAAACCACTTGTCCAAACATTTAGCGAACGGAGATATTGATGGCATATTTTTCTTTGTGTAAAGATTTAACCAAGTTGTTTTTGTCTGGTTGAGTATTGTTTGTCAAATGAATGCTAGGCGACTGCCATATTGTTTAGCATTTGCCAAATAGGAGATAACATTCTCATTACTGGCAATTCAATTAAACGGAAGAAGGCATTAAAATAATAGTAATAACAGATATTTCAAAGATAATATTTTTAAAAGAATCACACAAGCTATGTATGAAAAGTCATCAATAAAGAGATTAATACTATTAGTTCTGTAAACAGAAGATCGCATGTACACCCTGCCCGAGGTATGCACGCCGTGCTTACTATGTCTAGTCATGGGGTGTTGGTTGGTTGTTTGTTTGAATGGAGAAGTGCAGGTGAAGGTGGCTCACCTGCTAGTGTTAGTTTCCTGTCCGGACTCAGTCTTCAGGGACGGCAAGTTGGCCGGGGGTCGGCGAGCCGAGGGGACCTTGCCCAAGCTTTGCATGCCATGTTTACGCGATAGTTGAGATTTTACCGACGAAGGTTCCAAATTTTCGCCCTGCAACAAAAGACACAGTAAGTACAAACAAAAAAATATTTTTAATCAGAGAATACATATATTCCAACACTTCCAATGCAATATTTTGAAAACAACTCTTCATGAATATATTAGGCTACCTTTAAAGTGTGCACCTTTGACATGTGCTTATGATAAGGTTTGTTGGAGCAGTAAAACATGGATACTTCATATAGCTAAAAGTACCGGATTATCACATACCGCTATCTTATCAGATAGCATATATTACAACTGAAGGGCAGATAGAAACCATACGATTTATTGCCAACTTATTTTATTATCATTAAATTTATTTTTTTACTAATAAAAAAAAAGGCTTCAATCACACATTTAAGAACTTACATAACCATATTAACCTTTCCTTGCCGGTGCTGTCAACTGATTCGAATCACACCTTGCATGTTTCCAAACAGTTAACTCCGATACTGAAACAATAGCCGACTTCCGTTACACACCATGTGAGACTTGCCGAATAATTTCACTTGCATTCTCTTAATTTCCACATTTAGCCATTAAATGGGCCCATACCCCCGTTAGAGCAGGATTAGGAGAACAGAGTAGATAATTAAATAATTTCTTGATTGAAATGTGTTACTTTATTTAACCGAATACAAGTGAGTAATTTTTATACTGTTCACGAGCGTGCGATTCTAGACTGACTAATTCACATCGATGCACGAGCATCGTCGAAGATTGCCGAATTGCGCTCAACTTCTATACCTGTACAGTTTGGCACATAATTGTGCATATATACACTCGCCTACAGAAATACGCTAAACTCAGCTTGCTTTAGTAAGAAATATTAATATTTCAAACGCAAACATAAAAAATGGCTCAACGGTTTTAAATCACTGAACTAAAATTACGGATAACGAAAAAATACACATTTATTAGATAAATAAACATTACTGTTGCCTTCCTTTTTTGTCATTTCATATAAAAACAATTTATAAATTTTTCTTAAATTGCGGTCGGAACATTTGGTCTCATATAGGTGCAAATTTTAAAACTCTATATTTTAATATAAAATATAGTGTTATCTCTTTCCAACACTATTTTTCATTATGACAGAGAGGCAACGATTTCTATGAGCTGTTTCAAAAAGCAAACAAATTGACTATACGGGTAATAGCTGTTAAATCACAAAACCCAACAAAGTAACCTGAGGGGTTTAAGTTCCTTCACCTCCCTACTACCTTCAGCCTCACAACAGACCCCAACTGATGCCATAGTCTCACTGGCTCTGGGCAGTTGAGATTCTAGTGCGGTATTCACATAAGATAAACAAGAAAACAAAATGATTTTATTTCCCACGTTAAATTGTATTGTATGGTACCATCACGATTCATTGAATAATATCATTGACAAATCACTTTTCAAGATGGCTTTAATCAATAAAGATATTATTACACATTAAAACCCCTTCAACAAATAATCAAAATCAAACCTGCGGCGATGGGTTAAAATGTAAAAATAAATCACCTTTGAATATAATTTTGAATTAAAATCAAGCTGCATTTCTACTGCCTCATAAATCACTATTATTCACACTCAAAACCACACCAAACACTCACTCAAACGATTGGGAAATGAACGACATATTACACATTATTTTAATGATAATACTTATCTGTTTTCATTATCAGTCAATGAATGTGAAATTGAAAAAAAAAAAACAATCATGAGAGGAATTAAGTGTATTAATGACATTAAAATGATGATTATTAAATTAATGAGCTAGGATGAAAAAACAATAGAAGGATGTGCTGTTCTCACTGACGTCTGTATACATAGTAGTGACGAGTCGTTTATGAACGAGCCGCAAAATTGAACTAGCTCTTTTGATGAGCCGTATTCTTATGACTCCCGGAAAAATATCGCCATTCAAATTATCCAAGTATTAATTAATAAGACATGAATGGCGTCTGATAGTCGGACATCTGGACTTGGACATGTGTATCTACAACTACTAACTACCTAGCATCTGGTCCCAGTTGTATAGGGCGAGCACAGTATTCTCTTTGCTCCTCCGCTCTGAGCTCACGGCTCTCGTTCAATAGAGTAGACTCTTTGAGTCGTACGAAACGATTGAGCTGGTATCGTGGCTCCAGCTCATAATAAAATGATTCATGACCCATCGGTAATCTTAATGCATTGACATGCCCTGAAGCCAAATCATCATTTGTATTTTGACTTCCTACTTGTGCACATCGGAAGTTTTGCGTAACAACTAGGCAATTATGGTTTCCTGTGCATTCAAACTGTGTAAATATATACACAAATAAATTAATAATCTTTAGCTAAGGCTAAATTTCGCACAGTTTCTATTGGTGAAAGCTAACTGAGCAATTTATGTATGTTATTTTCACATCCTATACTCTTTATTCAGCCTGTTATAAATGTCCAAGAAATAATAATTGATCAGTTTAATCGGTGCTTAAGTTGGTAACAAGGCTGTGCATTTCTGACCAGCCAGTTGTGTGGATGATAAGAAACTTGCATGATTATTTGCATTGATAATGATATGATAAACTGATTGCTTTGGTAATTTTACACCATGTTCAATATTACCAAAGCAACCACTACGCTCACCAGTTCAGCAAAAGTGATAAAAACTATAATAATAATATGGGCTGCGTGACTGTCTCCCTTTCAGTAATTCGTCAACAAATTAATCTGACATTATACAGGCAACTCACTGTTTAGTCAGAGAAAATAAAATCTGCTTACGAATTACTAGCTCTTTTTACAATGGCTGGCTGCGTAAAAAACTCAACTACAAATCCCAAACCGGGTGAACAAAAGTTTGGACTTGTTTCGAAAAATAAATAAAATGGTTCCAAAAATATGGTCATGCAATTTGCCACCAGCTCGTCGAAATGATCGGATTTCATATTATGGCAATTCTATCAATTTGGTTGTCTATGGTTATAAACTGTTAACTGAGTATGCTACCCGCAAAAAAAAAATAAAAACGTTATTTTGCAATGCAAGAGAAATTTATTTTATAAGGTCTTAAAAATAAATGGCCCAAACCGGTAATAATGGGTTTATATAGGTTTTTACGATTTACTTTTCATTTATCAATTTCACAATGTAAATACTATACTACTATGTGAACGGCATTGACCCAAATAAGAGGTTCAATTGATTATTGAAACGCTAATAAAAAATAATGAACAAATAAATAGATAATATTTATATAAAAAATTGTTGTTTAAACAAAAATGGGTTTGTTGCTAAATAAAGGAAAGCAAACAGGAGGGTTAAATATTGTTAGCGGGTTAACGTCGGCGTAGATCGTCAAAATACACACCAACTGTCGGACGAGAATTTGTGGAACTGTGCGAAGTTGACCTCATTGAGTTTTGCTCAAATATCAGAACAAAAATTAAAATTTGTTTTATTGGCAATTGTTTTCTGTTCACCAGATAATGTAAAGTATTATTCATATATATTTCATGTTTACATCCTAAGACCCATCCCATCCACGTTTAACTAACTTAATCATTTATAAAAATAAAATAAAAACCATTTCGGCTAGAAAGAAATAATATAATATTTATATTAATATTTCTACATAACCCGAAATGAAAAACAACAATCAAAAGGCGTTTTGAAAGAAATAACATTAACAACTACTTAGTAAATTCTAATATCTTTATTTTTGCGATGCCATTTTACGTAAATGAATTTTGACATTCATAGACAAATTATTTATTTTGTTTGTGCCCGTACATGCGTTATATGAATAAATAGTTTTGTCCGTAAAAAAACTCAGTTCTGCCAAAAAAGTTGTACAAATACAATATTGTATTTGAATGCATTTCTTGAAAGAATTGAATTTGTGTACGGACAAAACTATTTATTCATATAACAAATGTATGGGCACAAACAAATAATTTGTCTTAATATTGTAAAGCATAACTTGCAAAAAGGGTATTTTAATAAAATAATTAAATTAACGCCATCTATGAACGCATAGATTATAACGTACCTTACTTTTAACCTTAAGCCAAATAATAACAGTAATACCGCATGTAAAGACAGAATAAATAAATAAAATAAATGCCATTTATGATCATCATTCATTTTGATGACCAAGTTTTATAAAATTCTTTTCTTAAAACAAAGTGTTTGGTGAACAATCTAAAAGTGTCTTTATTCTGTCTCAGGGGATGGAAGATAAAAAGAACTCAAGTTTTGGGCGGTGATTCCAGATTCTAATGTTTAATACATAGTGGTTTTATCTTTAAGCACTTGTCAAAATAGTCTCACTCCGTCAGAATAATTTCTCATCTTCAGCTGTGTTTCAGACGGCAATTCCTATCAAAGAATTGTATCATCATTCGGAGTACAGATTTTTAAAGACCACCTCAAACTAGAATAATAATAATAATAGAGATAAAAAGAATTTGGCATTCTCAGACTATAAAAATATTACCATTCGTCATTTCGGCTACTGGCATTATACCTAGCTCTCTCATTAAAAATTTAGGGGTATTAGATCTATCAAAAAATTTATATATAAAAATGCAAAAATCAGTCATTTTAAATACATGTAGGATAACGAAAGATTTTTTTAATATTTATGGTGAGGGATCAGTAGGATTTATAGGCCCTGTTAGGAGTTCTACCGAGCCGAACCCTCTGATATGAAAATATCTGGAGTCGGTGAAATATTTTCCCATTTGATCTCTGGTGATTGGACGTGTTGTTTTTGTATTGTTTTGTATTTATTTTGCTTATATAATGCACTTGCATAATGTTGATTGACTAGATGATCATTTGTGGAAAGGTTTAGTTTTTCCTATGGGGAAGATTTAACCCGGACATAAAATCGGAAAAATAATATTTAATATTTGGCTAATTTATATAGCGCCGTTGTTTTCATGAGAAATCACCTCAAGGGCGCTGTACAAATACCCTTAGAAGCAAGATATGATTTGAGATTTTCACAGCCAAAAGTATTATGCAAAAAGCATCGAGCACACATAATTATAGAGACAATTGAAATTCATAAAAATCCCATTTACCGCATGACCCTAAGAGGATTTGACACGCGCAACACGGTATCACTTCTACATTCATACACACATACTTCACCACTATCTACAGATCTCTCCCAATGACAGACATGGTTATGCAGTCTGAAACGTAGGCTAAAGAAGGAGGAAACAGTGTAACACGGCATAATGAAGCAACATGTATATTTCTCTCTTGTATGTATACATCACGTAATATGGCAGACTGGGATTGCACTAACCTCCTAGTCTTGATGGATTAAAAACTTAAACAAATTAAATAAGACAATAAAACTGATTTCTTTAAAAGCAATAATTTCTTATTTACAGAAATGTTCTCGTATACTAAATCAAAACCAGGTAGTGAAAATAAATGGCACAGTAAGTAAGTACTATTCTGCAACTCACGGAAAATATATAATGAATAAACAGATATTCTATATTACTTCAATTTATAAGTGAAGTAATGCAATGTTTTATTACCTTGACATCAATAATGCATTTGTTGTGGTAGAAGTCAAGGTAATTTCACAAATATGCTGATGTTTATTAATACCTAATAATTAATTATTTTTTCATGAAAAGGGGAAAACTTATGTATGTGCCGAAGATGTCAGCAGACTGACTGTAGATTCTATCAGCAATCCAAAGGGAAAATGTCCAGTGAGCCACTCGAGTAATATTAGTGTTTTTTTAAAAAAAAAAACTCCTTGAGCAATAAGTATTTCTGGTTTTAGATTTGGCTAATTCATTCCTAAAATCATATTTCCAATGAGTATATTTCATAGTTTATTCCATATTTTGAGGCATTATACAAAAATAATAAATTCATAAAAATCACATATTCTATAGCTACCCAAATTTAGGTAGCTATTACTCAAGGACACTAGTGGTGATACCCAAATTTGGGTAGCTATCGTTTAAGGATATTAGAGGTGCTACCCGAATTTGGGTAGCTATCGCTTAAGGATATTAGAGGTGATACCCAAATTTGGGTAGCTATCGCTTAAGGATATTAGAGGTGATACCCAAATTTGGGTAGCTATCACTTAAAAACATTAGAGGTGTTACCCAAATTTGGGTAGCCTTAGAATAGAGGATTTTTATGAATTTATTATTTTTGTATAATGCCTAAAAATATGGAATTAACAGTGAACCACGCGTGACTATGACATGTGATACAAAGAATGAAAATTCGAGAAGGATGAATTTAACTCAATATTTTAGTGTTTCATTATTTTTAGATTGATCGAAATTTAGGGAGTGCGTAGCTCAACATAAAATTTAGGGAGTGCGTAGCTCAACATGAAAAATCTTTCCTTTACACAATCATTATTTTCTTTCGATTTCATACAGATTGCCATTAGAGAAGAAATAACATTTTGGGACGGTACTAAATCGCAAAAAAAAAAAACACCTTTCACATAACCGTAGATCATATGAAAACATCTGTCATTTGCCTTTGCCATTCCAGTCAACAAATCATTAAAAAAATATACACAATATTCACAATAACAAATAGTTACACAAGTTCACAATCAACATGTTATATGTAGTATTTTTCTCAATATTTTAATGCGAAATTTCCACATAATATAGTTCCGTAAAACAGACGACGGATGACAAGCGCGCTCTACACTCGCGGCGCGAACGGCCGCGAAGGCCGCGAAACGCGAGTGTGGATCTTGTTCACGCCTTCGCAATCTTCGTGTTCGCGCTTCGCGCCATTCCCCGATTTTTGTCGGTTTTTTGGCCCGCGACAAAGGGTTTGCGGTTTAAAGCCGCGAACGAGACTGAAGCTTTGCGAGTGTGGATGGACACAGTTCACGCGCGAATCGCGGCGTATATTCACGGCGTGAATTCACGGCGCGACTTCGCGCGCGAGTGTAGAGCGCGCTACAGATAATGTCCGCAATCTTAAACTGTACGAAAATCTATATCAAAATATAACACTTCCTTTTATCATCTCGAATCCATATGAAAAAATAACCCATATGGGAAATGGACAAAAAAAGAATAGTGTAAAACGTCCATAAGACGAAGGTGTTTCAATTTAAATTATGATTGACGATAAGCAGCATTCCTTTGATTACATTGTGATCGATTGTCAAGTGTAACAACATGACAGTTTGATTAAGAGTAGAAATGGGCTGTTTAAAAACTAGCTTATAGATTTTTAATTTTTTTATGTGACACCTCACAAGATCACCCCTCCGTCTGTGCATTGTAAAGATAGGGAAACTATGTCACCACCCGGTTGGGCAGAGTTGTGAGGCCGGTTAAGGTAGGGCTGTTGGAAGGGATTTATTAATGCGGAACTTTAAGAAGCCCGGATTATATGGGTAGAAAGCAGATGCTGGTAGCTTGTTTCACATACGAGCCCACCACAAAAATGAGTCGAAGAAACAATCCATTCTCATGAAGCCAAAATCAACTATGAACTGTTGTTTCGCTCGTGTCCGTTGAGTTTTACGCACATGCACCTCCTTAGAGCAGGCTCCATTAAAATACCAGTAGAACAGACTCAGCATGCCCACATTGCATCTGTGCATTCGAGATGGCAATCGGTCTGTTAAGAACGGATTTCAGCCAAGCTAAGATTGAAATGACGATGGAGTTGTAACTCACCCTGCTATGGCAGTAGAGATTATTGATGTCCAACTTCTGGAACTTGGCCTTTCCTGTGGGTGCGGGTTTGGAGTTGGGGGCGGGCGCTTCCGCAGGTGCTGACGAGGTCCCTCCGCCGCCTGGCGCCGACAGTGCAGACATGCTGCCCACTTGACACCATTAGAGAACCAACCGTCACCCGGAGAACGAGACCCGTTTCTGCAACAATACAAAACATACTTATTGTAATGAACTTAAGTCGGAGATTATTTACCTTTCGATTATTAATGTACGCAAGGAGAGAAGGGTTTTAGTATTGTTGACGTATACGCTCAATCATTGCATAACAGAAACAAATGGAGATATGGCATGGAAGCGTGCCGATTGTCACCGACCTACAACCAACTGCAGAGAATATCAAAAGCAGCTATGCAGCGAAAGTGATTTGCAGTAGTAACGTGCAAGGAGCGAACGATGTTGGCGACATGCATCGTGTGCGATCTCATACTAATAATGGTTCATGGCCCATCTCCCTTAATCTACTATTTGTAATTACTAATTTTATATCAAAGAAATACACACGTATCTTGGATGGTTTGAAAACTTGGTAATCATGGAGAGCATTAATTTCTATGTTCCCGATGGTTATCTCCGTCACCGACAATATACACTGTTCTATCTCCCAGCCCGCAGGACTACTTGTCAAGGGTCATGCCGGTGGCGAGAGCTATCTTGCTGTTGAATAGAATCAATTTGGACATCGACATATTTAGAATCAATGAAGCTGCCTTTAGCTGCAAGCACTGTTATTACTAGTATAGTTGATATACCCTATATATGTAAGAATTCTCTTCATAAATGTATTTAAAAACGCATTACAATGAAAATTTTTGTAATGTTTTTAAAATTAATAAATTGAATTGAACAAAAAATAAAACCTTCAGCCTGTGTGAGTCATTAAATTACCGGAAATTAAATTATATTAGAGTATCCGGAAACTAGTGTTACAAGCAGGGAAACTGTTGAATCTACAATCAGTTGGAGTAGATTTTGTTGCATAACATTTTTGATTTCAGCTTTCATTTTCGAGTTCCAAGTTGGAATGTTTTTAGGTCAAATTTGCAAAAAATCAGTCGCTACGGGGTTACCATCAGATGTTTATTTATATAAGTTTTTTAACCCTATCGTTTCCGAAACAAAAAGGAAAGATGGGTTCTCTAAGCCAGTGGTCTCCAACCTTTTTGTCGTCGCGGACCGGTCAACGTCTAAAAATTTTGCCGCAGCCCGATGAGGGTGGTTTAATAAAATGTTAATATTTTGAAAGTTTTTAATAATTTTTATTGAATTGTGTTCAAAGGTATTGTGTCAGCAGTTAATTATAGCGTAAAGATGTTTTCAACAGTTAAGTTTTTTTTCGCGGCCCGGCATCATTTGGTTCACGGACCGGTACCGATCCGAGGACCGGGGGTTGGGGAGCACTGCTCAAAGCAATGTAGATTCACAAGTTTCCAGACCCGTGTATATCAATAAATTTAGTGGTTCGTACAAAGTGAATATTTTATTTCACACAATAATAATGTCAGAACGCAAAGTGATTGATTTCTACTAAAATATGCGTACATAAGTGGGCCTAATTTGCTTTACAGCAAATGGCTCGGCTGTTTTACAAATCAATAGATCATTATTTTCTCTTAAGGATTGTGAAAACCATATCATAATTAGCTTATTCAAACAAATATGGATTGATTGTATCCAGGAGGAAGTTCTAATTCAAATTACTTTTAGTTTGAGATTAATTAATATTGTAATGCTAAAATGTTGCCATAGTTGGCATTTCGAAACTTTAAAATGATTGCGGGTTACCATTTTAGGAAACTAAAGATGGTGGTGGGTTATATTTTTTAAGTGACACTCATCAGGAAACCAGAAAAGAGCAGGGGAAAAATTGACAAATTAATATGGCACTCAGTATTAAACTCAAAGGAGATATCTTGTACAAATTAAGATTTAGCGATGCTTGGACAGCATTGCCAGATAAACGAGACATCAACATAAAACCCAAAGCACTCGACACATCGGGCAATCTACATCTAACAAGATTAAATCTCAGAAGTACAACGACCTGCAAGACATAAAAATAATGATTGATAACCACAACTTTCCTCATGAATAATTTTGGTATAACTTCTAGTGCCCCTTTTCTACTTATCTTATTCCTTAATTGAGGTTTTTTGTTGTGTTCTTCATTCATTTCTGTCTTTTTATTGTTTACTTACAGAAATTATTATTGTATAGAACAAGAGTGAACATTGACAATAAAATGATAACTCCTGCAAATTACATCTATTTTTCAACAACCTATTAATTTCAATCATGATGAAAGAGAAAGGGGCTTTTTTGGCCCGGAGCTCTGTATGCCATTATTTCAAAAAGTCAGATAACACCTGCAAAAAGGAGAAATTTTTACCTGCAATTTTAACAATTCTATAAATTGAGCACAAAAAATTAACCTACGCTTTTATCATAAATAATAGGAAACCATCATGTCAGCTGTGATAATAATATGAATCCATCATGTCAGCTGTGATAATAATATGAAACCATCATGTCAGCTGTGATAATAATATGAATCCATCATGTCAGCTGTGATAATAATATGAAAACATCATGTCAGCTGTAATAAATAATATGAAACTATCATGTCAGCTGTGATAATAATATGAATCCATCATGTCAGCTGTGATAATAATATGAAAACATCATGTCAGCTGTAATAAATAATATGAAACTATTATGTCAGCTGTGATCATAATATGAAACCATCATGTCAGCTGTGATCATAATATGAAACCATCATGTCAGCTGTGATAACAATACACAATTGAGCATTTGAAGTTTTGACAATTTGTTAAAAACAAAAAAAACTCAAAGTAATCAGTTTTTGGTCCTCCTGTAAAACTGCCAAAAGTGGAGCCATTTTATGCCATCGAATTGCTAATTAGCGGTAACATACACTTACGACTTAATTGTCCATATGCAGCTAGTGACATAAAATTAACCGAATGATTTAGTTATCACTGTCCTTGCTGCACGTAACCTAGCAAATAGAGTAGATCAACAAGATAAATAAGATCAACAAAGCAACAAGCTTTTAATAATGTTAAGAAGCTAATTCAGGCCTCCATTCAACAGAGCATAGAAAGTGTTTGAAGATATTGATTCCTTACCAACAAAAGACAGCGTAAGAGTGGTCATTAATCGTTAAGACGACTAAGTACTAAATGATAAAACCAGTTACCTTTGCTAACAAATATAACATTAACGCTGAGATTGTCTAAAAGGATAGACTTGCCCTAACATGAAATTTGGGAATTATTATGACGAGCTGGAGGCAAACCCCGTGACCATATTTTTGGCACCAGAAGGATTTGAGAATGCTTTGAATAAACTACGACATCTCTCGTACATTGACCGTCAAAGAGCGCACATTGAAATAACCAGAACGTGCGCAGAAAAGAAAAGTTTGCTAAAGTAAGGCAAACTTTTGCAGCAGATTCCATTATGGGAATTTTCTCCGCAGGATCTGAATGTTCATTTTTAAACAAACCGTCTCAGGAAGCAACGCTAAAAATAAGTGATGTGGGTAAATTATAACACATTTGTAAAAGTGTCTAACTAAATAATGTAACAAAATATTCAATTTCGGAAACAAGGCTGAACTTTTGTTTACCCGATTGAGATTGGTAGTTAAGTTTTTAAGCAGCCAGCTATTTGCGCGCCATTGTAAAAAGGACTAGTAATTCGTAAGCAGATTTTATTTTCGAGGACAGAATAGTGATATTACAATGCGAGTTGTCCGTATACTGTCAGATTTATTGACAAATCACAGAAAGGGAGACGATCAATCCGCCTCCCGCGCTCCGCACCACCTAGTTTGTTCCCCTTTCCCTGATCTATTAATTAGAATGTCTATGCCTAAAAGCCATTTCTCTAACATAATCTTTGTGTATCTACGTGCAATGTAATATGCCCTCCTGTCCAATGTACTCAAAACGCTACTCATTGTGATGAAAGACCTACAGAGAATGATAATAATAAACAAATTGAAGATATACAAATCATGAATTCTGCTTGCTCATACAAGAAAATTTACTGATATCTATCTTAGCATACTTATAGTCAGCAAATATTTGCTGAATGTTAGGAAATACATAGATGATCAATATTGCTGTAATAATTAAGTTTAAAAATCACAACAACATTCCAATCTCCCGCAATGTACTGTGGACATTATAACTTCATCTTAATGGCACTACTGGCTCTTTTATTTACTAATTGCACTGAATTGCCCGAGACATTAACGTTCACCACAATAATTCATCCAATTTTAACAATAGCAGCCGCGATGCATTGCAATATTGAATCTCAAAAATAATTTATTTATTTATTCACGCCATGAAGGCTTTTACATATAAACAATGTTTAAGGTAAGCCGATCAGGAGTACAATAATGTGCATGTATTACATAGCATAATAGGCGAGTATGGACAATGTAAGCAGGTACAATACTAGTTATCGTTGAGAGTTGTTTTTTTTTAAAATAAAAGTTATTCAATATATAATAATAATAATACAAGATAGGTAATATGGAAGTAGTAGCGGAACAATATTTAATAACATTGTTGATGTTAGTAAAATAAATATGAAATGTTTATTGTTAATCATGTTAGTATTTAGCAAACCTTTATAATGCCTGATTGGGCATTATACAGAACATAGCTTAACATTAGTAAAAGAATAAACAAAAACGGCTTAAAAGACAAACATTCCCGGGTTACGAATAACCTGACAATATTTGAAAATCTCCTACTACCACCACAGTAAGCTGAAAGTTTTGCTTGTGTTGTGATGGAGGACTTAGCCAGCCGAGGAATTGAACACACTACGCCCGAGTGAGACCCAAGCGCAATGTCAATTCGGCCACCGACCGGTCAAAATTAAAGCAAATTTGTAATCAACGAATATTTATTATGCCCGATTGCTCCTTTTATGGAACACAGAAAAATTTATATAAAGTGTGCATGTAAGAATCATGTGCATGTGCTCGCTAATACATTTCCCGTTCAAATATAAAAACAAAACTCTCTTACAACACAACTACACCACCAGAACAATAACCAACGGTCACTACAAAGTACCTTCACTACATACCACGTCAGCTCAAACACAATTTTTCTTCCTAGCTCCTATAATCTTTAACCTTATCCCTGAAAACCTAAAAACCGTGAGTCAACCCCATTCCTTTAAAAAACAAATTACGAAATGGATCCTTACACACGGAATACATTACAACTACAATACCCATTCATTCTACACTCTATCAATTTAATCACCTTTCAGACAAAACATAATACCTATATCCTTATTCCCAAACTTAGCGGTATAGTATGTACATAATTAATTAGAGTGATCTATTTACTAATAATTTTTCATCTTCTTATAATTCTCTAACTTCTCCATCCTCTTCTTGCAACCCAAACTAGCTATAAATCATTTGTCTTATTTATATTATAGTAATGCATAGATTCTATGTCCGCAAACTGTAAAATTCACCCGCCATAACACAGGGTCAGATGCGACAATTTTGCTTGTTGACGAAGCCACCGAGGTGGAAATGGGCCTCATCACTCAAGATGATTTGCATTTGATTCACTCAAGTGAATTTTAATAATTTCAATGTGTTGTTGAAGCGTGTATCGTTCCATTTTTATTAATGGCGTAGTTTCTACTTGTCAAATGTCAAAAAATGACAGCTGCAAAAGTAACATCTACCGAAATAGCGGGCTATTCAAAATAACACCTCTTATTGGAAAACCCTGTATTTAAAAAATAAATAAAAATACCCTGTCAAAAAAATTTCACTGAGGTACTATATCTAGCATTACATATTTTATATATGTGGAAACAATAATGCGGGTGTTAAAGGGTTAACATTCACCTTAGAGTAAAATAAAATCTTAGAGCATTAATGTAATAAGTGCAATCTTTACATTTGTATAATCCAAGATACAACAGCGTATTAGAAGATATACCCGTCTCAGTCTTGAGTGTGATTCACTCCCAGACGTAGACAAGTGCAAGGGGTGCAGCGACCTGTTGTTATTATTGATAATACGTCTGGTTCAGCATAGATCCGCACATAATATTGTTTCATAATTTTTTTAAGGAATTGAATCAATATAATATATTTAATTGAGCAACTAAAGCCTCACAATATTCCTTTAAAGGTGTGCCAAAATCCAACTGGCTCCGGTATTAATATAACAAAAAGAATAACAAAGTGTTTTTCACTATTTGCCTTTCTCTACAGTAATCTGGTATGACATTCTCTAAATGTAATGTTTTTAGTAAAAAAAATATATACATATTTGAATGCAAGAATAAGCTATTGATTCAGACAGACAACAGGCAAACAGAGCTGGTTCAACGACCTTTGGGCATTCAATTGAAAATGGTAATTTGTGTAAAGCGTTTAATATGGACTCAGATCTGGATCAGGCGGCAATTTCTATCAATGAATATTGGGCTCATTATTTTGAGCGTGGGAACAATTAAATTTGTAAATAATTTTTTGGCTTCGTAATCTACATATTCCGTTCTTTTTTAAATCAATATCTTTCATCTAATTCGGGTAATTTTAATGTACAATTTATTATAGAGCAATAATAGCTTATCATCTGCAACGTGCGACAGCCATTACTGTTTAGATATTGGCTTTTTCTTTGTATTTGAGCAAAAAGTTTAATAAAGTCCAAATTTCATATCAATAAGCATTGACTGCAATATGGTATGCGATATGATATTCACAATGATAATGGACACTGCGAGATTTTGAAATGTTAGCTCTGAGAGGGAGGGCAACCAACATAAGGATATTGACTGCAAAAACCTTAAATCATATCCAACTGGAGATTTATCTAAGCTGGTAGGAACTTTAAAACTGTTGTAAAAAGTTATCACTAGTTCTGGCAGGTGTACAAATGGTAGGAAGCATATAATATTATCGGATAAGAATTGAAATTGATTAAAGAATATCTTTGTTTTAAACCACTTTATTACATTTATATACGTCGACCGGTTTCGGTTGAACTCAACCTTCATCAGGACAGTACAAATATAAACTATAGACAGTACAAACTTAAACAGTTTATATTTGTACTGTCCTGATGAAGGTTGAGTTCAACCGAAACCGGTCGACGTATATAAATGTAATAAAGTGGTTTAAAACAAAGATATTCTTTCATTTGTGTAATAATGTCAAGCCACAAAGTGTTTGCTTCCTTCGATAATTTGAAATTGATTAAAATGCTTGCAATAGGTGAAAGTAAGGGAGGAATGCAGATCACGCCAAACACTGGGAATTGAATAAAAATGCACTTTCTAGATGAGAAAAGTGTGTAGAAATTCATTAAAAAAATAATTAAGGCGCGGAAGAATAAATTGAGGGAGATACAGCCGATCAAAGTTTAATAAATTTCACTTCGCGATCTGATATTATCACCATATTCGGACAGTCCGCCGCCATATTTTGTCCTGAAAATCAAATTAAAAACTTTTTATTGAAATTTCAGTAGTGCCATCCAAAAAATAAAAAGTGTTGCCATATAATAATATCAATGCATGGAAAATTCTGAAAATTAAATATCATTTGCCAGATTGGTAGTTTATTATTTAAAATCTTGTAAATACTTAATTTATGTATATATATAACCTAACCTAACTGTGATTTTCTATAACAAAAAAATGACCCTTTAATAACGCCCACTCGCGTCCCCTTTAGAGTTTTATCCCAGTTTTCAAGTAGTTTGTGGGCTACGCTAGGTTTGTATAGACGGTTTGTGATTTAATACTAATACCTTTTTTCCATGTTATTTCCTGTTACACAAAATTGCCCCTTTAATAACGCCTGCTCGCGTCCCCTTTAGAGTTATATCCCAGTTTTCAGGTAGTTTGTGGGCTACGCTAGGTTTGTATAGACTGGTTTGTGATTTAATTCTAATACCTTTTTCCCATGTTCTTCTGCCTACTCTAACCCAAACTAAAAACCTAACCTATTTTGTAAAAAAATATTATTATTATATGGCAACACTTTTCTTTTTTTGGTTGGCACTACTGAAATTTCAAAAGTAAATAGTTGCTAATTTGATTTTCTTAAGTCATAATTGATAAATAAAACATTGTTTCTATGTATCGCGTACGAAGTTTCAAAACCCTATAACTCAGTTAATAGTACCGACCCCCACCTAATTCTTTCAGATTCGGATTCCCCAGCCCTAAATTAGTCTAAATCAAGTTCAATTTCGGTTATACTCCCATAAACCGAATTTTACCCTCAGATCGCGAAGTGCAATTTATTAAACTTTGATCGGCTGTATCTCCCTCAATTTATTCTTCCGCGCCTTAATTCTTTTTTTAATGAATTTCTACACACTTTTCTCATCTAGAAAGTGCATTTTTATTCAATTCCCAGAGTTTGGCGTGATCTAAATTTCACCCGAAAGTAACATTTGAGGGATGCATATATTCAAAGCCGAACATCAGATGGTCCAAAAGAAGAATAACAAACAGATATAATATGTAAATTAATGATGAAGCTAGGTTGCATTATGATAGTTAAGGTCAAAATCAATATTCAAAATACAATAAAGTTGGTACTTCATTGTATGTGCATAAAATAAAATTTAGTTACGTTGGTACTCCTTCCTCATAAAGGCATTGGCCTGGGTGACATTTATACGGCTGAGAAATACTCACAGATGGGGATATAAAACATAAAATGTCTTCATACTGGGAATGATTGGACTGGAAAATCAACAGTATAATTATTGAATTACTTCCGAATCAATTATTACTCCATGACCAATACGATATTTTGTGACAAGCTTAAGACAAAAAAGGAATTACTGATAATAATTCATGTCAAATAATATTGTATGTAGTAACAATAGATTTCCCACTTTACAAGAGAGACATTTTCAATTTTCACTCACATTTTAAACTTCAAAATGGAGTTCATTCACTGCTAGATACTTAAAAGATGTTGAATTTACAGTTTCACAATACTAAAGCACTCACAGTTATCACAACTAAACAGAAATTAACAAAAATAAGTTTATGTTCTAAGTTTCACAGCATCATCCAAAAGTGACACGATTTTGAAGGTTAGGTGAAAAATTTAACCCACTTAAAAATAATCACTTTTACGGTTGAACTATTTGCTTTTAGTGCACTCTACTTACATAAGCCCAACACCCTAATAATTCATAAACGTAGATAGCAACACGAATTCCATGAAATACAATATAGACGGAATTAAAATGCCCCATGCATAATAATTAACTAGACCGACATGTTGTATTCTGAAATGAAACTTCAATATTATATTAATTCCATTGTTGAAACACGTTCCATGTTTTACTGTTAGCATTACAATCTAAAATCACCGTCATTAGACTAGAATGAGTAGGAAAAAGCGAATTATACGATTCGACGAAAAAATAAAAAGTCAAACTGCACGGAATCGATTAGCTAGACCTCTACACGAACTGCACACTGGAAAATGTTGTTTCTTTTACTTTGTTATAGGTTTCAGAAAGCTGAATGCTGCATAGATTCGGATAGAAACGGTAGACGACATTGACATAAAATAATAAAACATACCAAACTGAAAGGAATTTCATTCCAATGTCGCATAAACAAAGGTGCCCAAATTACAAATTGCTGTAAAAACGAAGCACAACTTGACGATTATTTGATAGTTTAAAGCTAAATACTGTACTGGCAAATGTCTTGGTCGCCAAAAGCGCACGTAAGATAGCAAATATCCAGAGGATGCTGACCCCAAGGGTTCTTATTTGCCCAACCCCTCAATTGACACTCTCGACAGATATCGAAAAACGCTTTGAAACACAGATTATTGTAATTTTAGGCAAGGTTTTCCTTTACACAATGTCACTGGTGATATAACGAGCGAGAGTAGACGAACTTCGGCGATTCCTAAGGAAAATAACGGTACTATGAAATAATAGAATCGGCAAAATTTCCGACCAATAACAAAGATTGAATTGTAGTTATATTACGGCAGATCCGCGTAAAATTGTCAATTACCTTGGTCCGTTCCAAAGGGTGTACAATAAATAAACAGGAATAAATCCAATTGGGTAAATCCGGGCTATGATGATCGCGGATTTTAACGTTAACTATCACCTCGGCCACTTTTTCACAGTTTGCCAAGATGGCGTCTCTGAAGACGACGGACGATCTTTCATAGGATCAATATTGTGACGTCACAAAGACGCGTTCACGTGGCGCGCGCTAGTGTTATAAAATTAAAACACTCAGTACGTGCTGCTGTTTACATCTGTTGACAAATGTTGGTACTAAGACTGCTTCACATCAGCGACATCTATTAAAAAAACAAATAATTATATTTTTGGCCATCTCTTGGCAGATTTTAGTACTAGGACAGAATCAAATCAGCGACGTCTATTAAAAAAACAAATAATTATTACTTTGGCCATCTCTTGGCAGATTTTAGTACTAGGACAGAATCAAATCAGCGACGTCTATTAAAAAAACAAATAATTATTACTTTGGCCATCTCTTGGCAGATTTTAGTACCAGGACAGAATAAAATTAGCGACATCTATTAAACAAAATTATCACTTTGGCCATCTCTTGGCAGATTTTAATAAGACAGAATCAAATCAGCGACATCTATTAAAAAAAGAAATCGGCCATCTTTTGGTAGATTTTAATACCAGGACTTAATCAAATCAGCGACATCTAATATAAAAATATATAATTATCATTATGTAAATCTCTTATTAGCTTTTGAAACTAGAAGAGTCTAAATCAGTACCATCTATTGAAATAAGTTAACATTAAATTTGTATGTGTGCTTACAATAGTTTTGAAAGTCGAATCGAGCTGGTTGACCGCTAGGTGGCCATAAAATGTTTTAAAAAAATACTACCATGAACGTAGTGTCCAAAATCAATTAAATAAATTACAGAAAGATGAATCTTACTTCCGCGGGAAAGATACATTTTCCTATTTTTATGTTATTCTACGATGGTGTTAAATAATTTATTTTATTAAAATACACTCTTTGCAAGGTATTGAATTTATATAATATTTAATATTTTAAGACAAATTATTTGTTTACGCACGTTATAGTTTTGTTTGTTTGAAAACTCAATTCTTTCTAGAAAGGCATACAAAATTCATCGGTAGAATATTGTATTTGTATACCTTTCTCGAAAGAATTGAGTTTTTAAACGAACGAAAGTATTTATTCACATTCATATTAAGTATGTACGGGCGTAAACAAATAATTTGTCTTAATATTGTAATTTAATACCTTGCAAAAAGCGCAATAAGGCGATGCCATACGTAGTAATGCAAAGTCATGTATTTTTGGTTTGAAAATTTGGTCGCCTAGAAATGTTTCAGATGCTTTATTTAAATACAGCGAATGGAATACATCTTGGCCTTTGAAATAATCGAGTATTTTTTAGAAGCCCAGAAAAAAATAATGTAAAGGCCTATGAAAACTGCTTTAAAGTTCAAAATCTCCTACTTACGAACCCATTTTCGGTTACGATTTTATCGTATAATGTGGCAAATTAAGTTATTTATAAAATGATCGAAAAAAAATTAAATATTTATGCCTGAACATCCACAAAATAAAATAAAAGGCACTTTTTGGCCATGTTTTTTTCTTGCATAAATCAAAACAGGCGGATGGTGTTAAGCGGGAATTTAAACCTTATCGCCATCTACGTAAGGGTTATTATTGATAGCAGCTCAATTTAAAATATTACACGACGTAGTGCATCGCCTTAACATTAATACATAACGAGCGTCGCGTTAAACTTTTTTAAAACTGCAGTTACTGATAATTTTCCATAAGCGTAACAAGAAATAAATAAGATTTTCATAAAATAACTCTAATCCAATAATATCAAGGTACCTACTTATTTATTTATAAACTATTTACTATGTCTTCGCAGGTTTTTTTCTTCCATACAGCTCTCGAACGTACCTTGTTTCGCACTGGAAGTTATACATTTTTTAATCAATAACTAGCCGATGCGTTCCCGGCGTTGCTCGGAGACTTTTCTCTATTTTCTATAAACATACTATGCATGTGTTGTATAAATTAACCTTCCGGAAGAAATTCTCCAAATGATAGTGAAAACCCTATCAAATATGGCATAGTTTAGAACAGAGGTTCCCATTGTGGTCTGTATAGTGGTCGATATCGGCTTGCTGGGGGTCCATGTCAGCGAGAAAAAAATTTAGGGGTCCACAAGATTCAAATGGGGGTACATACGAGCCGACCCCCATTTACCTCAAGTCAACATTTAGGAGTTTCGTAAATGACACAATACACTTAACACAAATAACACAGTTTACGTAATACTAATTATTAACGACTTAGAAATTACTTATTTGTATTTTTATATTTCGTTAAGTTGTTTATTGAGGTATATAAATAGAGATATACGTTCCTTTTCTCATCAGAATTAATATATTGCACACCGGAAGCCGCGAATTTTCCTAGATCCCCAACTTGTTTTTGAAAAACGTCCAGGGTAACATTTATCAACATTTAAATGTACTTCACACAGACTTAAAACACTGAGTTTGAGGAGATTTTGAGTATGGAAATGGAACGTCGAACAATCGGAAATCATGTGAGAAGAAGGAATGACAGGAATAAGCACTGACAAAGAACTTAAGGGGTAGTTCTGTAGGTCTAGGTACAGAAAGAAATTCCCGTTGCTTATCCTGCTTCATTTTCATTTTGTGTAATACTTCACAAGGGCGCCCCTGTCTGCACTATGAAAATACAGAGCAACTATACCGCCACCCGGTTGTTGGGCAGGCAAGGGAAGGGAATCTTTTTACGAAAAAATAAACGATTATCACATGGGACGTTAATAGTTTTAGGAAAATTCAATATTCGGCAGGCAGGGGGTCTACGGAGAAAAAAATTGGCAAGTTGTCTACGGGGCAAAAGAGTTTGGGAACCTCTGATCTAGAAGAACTAAGCTACAAACAGACAGACGCGGATAGGGGCTTTGTTTTATACCATTTAGAGAAGACGTATGATACAACTTAATCAAATAAATATGTATATAAAATGAACTGCCTGGGGCAACTGAGAAAACTTGGGTCAATAATAATAGTCAATACGGTGAACCAACAGCTTGATTGGCACTTACCTACTTTCAACCAAAAACTGAAAATAAATATATCTATACTATCATATATTTCAATCAATACTAATCTAACCTAGTCTACCTATAAGTTTTGCATGTACTTGTATCTCTAACTTTTTATATATATATTATTTTTTAAAGAAAGAAAAACATTCCCGGGTTACGAATAACCTGTCAATATTTGAAAATCTCCTACTACTATCACAGTACCTAGTCTAATATCTAGTCTCTATTAATAATAATAATAATAATAATATTTGGACGATTTATATAGCGCCGCTCTTGTGCGAAACCACCTTATCTCTCCTAGTCTATTTTAGTCTCTCTAGTCACTTCTTAGCTATTCATGCCACTTAGTGCATCTTCTCGACCCTTTTAGACTCTTTCCTGGCACTTTGACCCCGGACACCCTGTGTTTATTTGTAACAAATAGGTACATACAATACATACACATCTACATTCAACTGGGCTTTCACTAATTATAAATTTGTGCAATAATTCAATTTCATATATTATTTTAAAGAATTGACGAAAATAATAAATTAGCACAAAAATATACGCCGGAAAATTTATTTTTTAAATTATTTTACAACAAACTAATCATTCATATATAGTGCATACAGGAAAAACCAACCAGACAACAACAGCAACCAGAAGAGAAATGCGGAAATTAGAGAGGTCCTATAGAAAAAAAAAACTCTTCTTTAACTACAAGAGACGGGTGGATCCTTGTTCAAAAACAGTATACAAGTAAAATAAATTCCAAAAGACCAGAGTACATCTTACATCTCTGATCTATGCGTCCCGGAAAACACTGGTCTGAGGCAGTCAACTCTTAGATCAGCAACATCAGCAGCTGTAGGCAGACTGATGGAACCTAAGAGCAAGCCAAATACTAAGTTTGGTGATCGCGCTTTCGGAGTATCTGGGCCGAAGGCTTGGAATAAACTCCCTCCGGAACTAAGATCCATAACAAGTCCAACAGAATTCAGGTCTAATATAAAAACTTACCTGTTTAAGCTGTCATACCCTTAAATTAAATATACCATTACTTAGAGAAAGTCCAGTTATATCCAATTATGTCCTAAATCCTGTATCTAAATTTCACTATTAAACAATCAGTTAATGTTAATTAAGTGTTAATCTCAAGTGACTTACCAGGTAAGTATTGCACTCTATATTATCTCAATATATAGTTACTAATAACTAATAACATAGATCACTGTAGAAATGTATTATATATTTGTACAGCGGCCCTTAAGGTGATTTTGCACAGCTATACAAATCATCCAAATATTATTATTATAATACAAGATTTCTTTTATTAAAATTCTTAACAATTGTGAAGATAGGTATTAACCTAATTAATTATACAAAAAATTATCATTTTAAAAGCAATTAAATATATCCATTGTTATAGAATTTTCATTCAATGGCACCATTCCTCTTGTCATGTTATGCTGTGCTAGAACATCTGTTCTATCGTGTGGTATCTTGAACAATTCGCGGTGACGACTGTGATTGAAGTTTTCAGGCCCGTATAGGCCATAGTATCATTCCTCTGAGAGGAATGTACTTTCGATACAGTTATGCACTGATAGTTAAAAGTAAGTTTTACAAGATTACTTTAGATTAGAATTGTTTTGATTAGAGACATCATGTTTTCTGAATGATTAGGCACCTGTTTGGATGGTTTTTTAGAAAAATAATGTAAAAATATAATGGTGATTTATATGTTTGTTTGATATTCGGTGTACCTATTAGCGGCGCGTTACATCAGAGTAGTGAAGGTGATTGTGAAAAATGAGTATTGCTGATTTATTGAAACATGTTAAAACCGTGATTGCAATCCGTTTCCAAATAAAATAGTAATCCATTCAGAATATATCGAAACACGTGTTTATGCAGGTGTCCTTTTCCTGATAAATATGATGACGAAATGTTACAATATTAGATTTTTTATGAACATGTGTTCCGACATCCTAATAACAAATTCGTGTTTTACCGACAGTTTGTTAGAAAACCTGTTAATTTATTCTTTGAAGCCCTGCAGTCTCGTTTTTAACAGGAATACGACTAATTTTTAATAAATTAGCAATATTTTGTGTTCGATGCTCTCAGCATCGCGCTGGTGAGAGACAGCCAACCAGAATCGAAACGTTGCTTGAAATGGATTTATCCATGTTTGGGGACCAGATATGAATAGCCAGTAATTCCTAACCTTCCTCTTTCTACTCTTCTTTACTTCCCAAATCTCTTCAGCAGACATTTGCTAATTGTTGGGACACAAAAAAGCAGACGGAAGCTATACCAATATTACCAATACACAATAAATAAAAAAAATTCTTTCCCAAAATATTTAGCCATAGCAATATCTTTATTGCGAAATAATTTATCAGACAGCCGTCATTAGCGTCGAGTTTTCTGTAAATCGGACCAACAAACAAGTTTTTCTCTGAATCGTAATGGGCCGATTACAAACATTGTTGATCGAACGGTAGGTACTATCGGAAAGCATTTTGGCGTTCTTCCAAAATACACATTATTTCTTCCTGGCAACATTCTGGCCATAGAGAATATTATTCTAGTCCATTATGCCGTGAAATATAAAAGGGTTATTTACCTACTCGCCGAAGGAAAATTATTGACTGTATTTATTTATTTAAGAAACATAAATATTCTTAATATATACAGGGTTTTCCAATAAGAGGTGTTATTTTGAATAGCCCGCTATTTCGGTAGATGTTACTTTTGAAGCTGTCATTTTTTGACATTTGACAAGTAAAAACTACGCCATTAATACAAATGGAACGATACACGCTTCAACAATGCATTGAAATTATTAAAATTCACTTGAGTGAATCAAATGCAAATCATCTTGAGTGATGAGGCCCATTTCCACCTCGGTGGCTTCGTCAACAAGCAAAATTGTCGCATCTGGGACTCGGAAAACCGAAGAGTTATTGTTGTAAAGCCTCTCTATCCTCAACGTGTGACTGTTTGGTGCGGTTTATGGTCCGGCGGAGTCATTGGACCTTACTTTTTCGAAAATGAGGCTGGAGTAACAGTTACCGTGAATGGATTGCGCTATCGAGAGATGATTAATGATTTTTTTTGGTCGGAATTGGATGGTATTAATCTGGACAACGTTTGCTTTCAACAAGACGGCGCTACGTGCCACACAAGCAACGATACCATTGATCTTTTACGATTGAATTTCGAAATAACACCTCTTATTGGAAAACTCTGTATAATGTACAGAATAGGATGAAAAAAACAGACCAATTATAAATGTTCTCATAAAGGTTGATTTGGTAATATAAAGTATTTAATGAATGTAAACAAAAATATAAAAAAGCAGAACTAATAAACAAATAAAAAAGGGAGTTCAACAAATGTAATAAACTTGTAAAAATTATATACCTAATGCATTATACAACAATATATGTTATACCTCCTTCTTGAGCCAACGTTTTAGTTTTAAAGTAAATCATTGGCTAAAAGTTAGTCCTGATGATGGAAACTGTAATGCTATCCGAAACGTTGGCTAAAGAGGTAGCGCAACACGGCACAATAATGCAAAAAATAAATCACCATATTTTTTTTTCTTGGTCGTGTAAATCTCAAATCATATCGAACAATATATGTGTTTATAACTATACCGCGGATAGAATGGGAAACAGATTTTGGGGATAGGGCGGATTTGGTGAGGAGAAGGAAGAGCGGATGTTGCCGCGCAAGTGAAATTAAAATAACAGGTACAAATAATTTAATCATCATGAATTTGGGTTATTCGCAACTACAATGTGATACAATGAACTTCTGTGACGATAACAACTAGCAGTAAGCATGTACAGGATGCAGCAAAATAGACAGTGCAGTTTTGAAGGGCCGGTACATTCTGTGTGGTGGGGGTAGAAACTTGGGAGGGATCTCATTATCGGGAGGATCGTGCCGTTTTCAATCGTTTCAATGGTTTAGTTGGGACAACACCGAGGCTTCGCCGTCCGCACGTTTCTTGAAAATGCCCGTTCTTTCGTCGCCACCCAGCGGGCCTTCCTAACTGAAGTAAAATGTTTTTAAACATCGGCCTCACACCTTGGAAGAACTCGAGGATTGAATTCGGGAGGAAATCGCCGTTATACCCGTCGAGATTTGCCAAAATGCGGCCGAAAACTTTAGCAATCGCCTTCATCAATGTATCGCTGCTGGGGGGCATCATTTCTTTATTTCATCTTTTCATAAATGATCGAAATTAGCAGGGAATTAACGTAGTAGATTCACTAGATATCAACCTATTTATTTGTGTATAGTTTTATCATTATAGTAAATTAGTAATTATTCAGAGACCAAAACAATCCGCAACGGCAGAAAAAAACGGCACGAACGCCGATCGCGGTTGCTTCATTCCTTTCCCATAATTAATGGAATTTACAAATCCTTGGAAATAATTCAAGACTCAAAAATATCACTTGAAGAAAATGTTGATTTTATTGCAAAACAATGTCCAAGATTTCTTTCATTGGAAGAATTTTGAAAAAAATTGATACAATTGTTACACCACACATAAAATACTGTTACTCTAACTTAGTAAACTTAGATTAAAAAACTAAAAACACCCCAGAAAATGCCCGAGGAATACGATATAATGAGATTAAATTATGAATTAGATATAAAGTATTTTTATAATTTGATAATTCATTAACATTTTAATAATTTGCTACTACACTATAACTTTTGAAAAAGACTTCCACACACACCATACAAAAGAGAAAGAAAACATCAGACCATAAATAAACCACTCGCCACCAGACTGAAAAACAATAACAAAACAAAACACAGAATTGTTTACTGTTTAATTAAGGGTGTATAAAATATTGTCAACAGATTTCACTTTAATTTTACCATAGCAAACAATTTATTTACTTGTCAATTTAGTAGATTCCTATGTTACAATCAGCGTTTTTTTGTTTTCTGTTACCATTATTTATCTTCAAATTTTCTAACTCTGCAACAGTGAGTGTTTATTTATGCTCTGCAATAAACAGCTTATGACCGAAGCGTCCATGTTTTTTAATATTATAAAATGAATTGAACTCGAAATTAAAAGGGATTGATTGATAAATGAATTCAGACATTCAGTTCCTACTGAAATTAAAAAAATGTACCCAGATTAAACGAATTCATTAAGAAATATGTACGTAATAAGTATTAGAAGTGTAATTTGAAATGTAAAAATCTACCTATGTTTATATTAGATGACATGGTGGATCTATTTTAAGTGTGGGCATTAAACAATACATTGTACTTCGTGATATCATGTAGTATGGCAGACTGGGATTCCACTATGGCACTATTCCTGTCCTGCTGGATTAAAAAAATATAAATACGAATAGGTACCCAGTACACACATAACCTCCTTCATAAGAATTGTATTAGGAAATTTCAGTGTAGAGTCATAAAAGATTCTTGCTTGTGTGGTGGTGTACTGTATCGTGGGACCACTGCGGGGTAAGAAGGAACTGCTGGTGGGTATTGCAAAATTGAACCACTTTCGGTGTATTCGGTGCATTCGCCTACATTCAAATGTGCACTCTTTAAAATAAGTTGTGAGTAAGTACCTACATTATAACACAATAACAACTAACTACTAACTAACTAACTGTGAGGTGATATCTCACAAAAGCGGCGCTATACAAATTGTCCAATAAATAAATACAGTTGAATATCGAATTCCGGTTTGTCGACAAATTTTAGATTTTTTTTTCATTACTATGGCAGCACCGATTTTAGACAAATTAAAGTGGTTAACTTTTAAATCTGACGTATAGACTTGGACATGAGTGGTTTATTTATGACTTGGACAACGTACAGAAAAAATGACACGAAGTACATATTTCTAATTTTTCTTAACTTTTTTTATTATTCAGCTCCAGATTGTAGCACGGAAATGAGTACTTTCTCCGTGTTTTATGCATTACCTACCCATATCTATTATCTATAATAGATATAGATGGTAACGACCGTACGACTGACGTCGAAAGAGATGGCATGGGAGAGCGAGAAAGCCAATAAAAGTGTGAACGGTTGTCCATCGCCTCTTCATCATCACCTGTCACTTGAGATAGACTATGTACAAGGAGTCAGCCTAATAATACAGCGGCCTTGAGGATTTTACAATAAATAAAACGGTTTAGGAACAAACCGCAACCCTTTGATTCAAAATCATATGTCTTTACCATTGCTCCACGCGGCGCGGCGGCCGTAGATGATCGAAAAGAAACACGATAGATCGGAAACGAGATGGGGTGAAAAAGTAATGTAAATTATACAAATGGACGTCAGAAGTAGCAGAAAACGGGGAAAAAACATTCCTCGACCCTTTCAAAATACGAGTCGGAGTAATAACATAAAATCACGCTCGAATACTCCGAAACGAATAACAGAAGAAGCGACGAAAAGGCATCAAGAATTTATTTGTATCGGACGTGCGCACGCGCATGCGACTCGGCAGTCAAGACCGGTTGGCGGCCATTATGAGAGATTCTAATTATAAATGTTCTAATGGGGTATTTCACAAATTACTGTTAAAATGGGCATAGTATTTAAAGTTTAAGTGACGTAGGTAACGCTACTGGCTGCTAAGACAGTCGTCACCGGGATCCGAGACTGTCGGGATAGAAACGATGACCGGTGTAACGTCACAAACGCTCTCCGCAAGAACATATCGTTTTGGGGCATATCAAAAACGGCATGTTTTAAATAGTCATCGAAAATTTATTCGTATATATGAAAATATATTAAAAATGCTTTATTATTGTAATTATTTTTCGGTAATTTAAAAAAAATGTGATAATACCCTGTCAGGTATGAGAGAATGAGAGAGTGGTAAATGCAAAGGGAAAGGAGAAGTGGAAGAAATAAGGTAGGTTGTTGAATCTGAAGAAACTGAAACAATGATACTATTATTTTAGATTCGTTAGTGGAATGTCTTGAATGTATATAAGGTAGGTATAATGGGGTTTTGCTGTACCTAATATTGATAGAACAAAATTTTGTTGTTTCATAGAATGAAATAATTCGTCCAATTTAATTGTTGATTTTCAAGTTCTGTGAAGGTTCTATTCAAGTTCTGTCGTGATTTCAGTTTTGTGAAGCAACTGACCAATAACGATATAATCATAAAACTTGAATAGAACCTTCAGAGAACTTGCAAATAAAATTTCAACATTCATTTTCGGGTTCTGTGAAAGTCCTATTCAAGTTCTGTTATTATATAATTATAGGCTAGTTTCTTGACAGAACTGAAATAATAACACAAATCTTTCGCAGAACTTGAAAATTAATTTTGAAATTTGAAGAATGGTTCAAATTCTCTGAAACAACCCGTCCTTAGTGTAGACTACAGTAAGTTGTCTCGCTTTCATGCCGTCTTTCGCATACAGACTATTAGTCGCACATTCATTACATATTCAGTGTGTCCGGGGGTAAAGTGTGTGACAATATCGTGTTAACATCTCCTCCGGCATCTAGCTCAGAATCATACTTAAATATATTGCTGTTTTATACTTACCTCTTCAGCCGTACACTCTGCCTTCTCACCAATTCGGGTTGCTTGGGCGGGGAATAGGGAGGTGAATTTAATTAAGAACATCTATTAATTATGAGTCTCTATTATAATTGGGTTTATCAAGTGTTAATACTAAATCTAAATTATACTCAGATCTACTTACATCTATAACTTAACTAGTTGTCATATGGTTCCACTTTTCACATTGTCATTTTTCACTGTTGTCGCTGAGTTGGTTCTGTGCGTTGGCCTAAGTAAGGCTGAAGTTCTAGGTGGCGCGGCGGCTTCTGCAGTTCTTCAGCTCACGCCTCCCGGCCGCGTCTGGTCACCGCGCTTTCTTCGCCTCCCGGCCGCGTCTGGTCACTGCACTTTCTTCGCCTCCCGGCCGCGTCTGGTCACCGTACTTTCTTCGCCTTACGCCGAGCATTACGTCGCCGGGCGGAGGATAACATATCTTGATAATCACTTCATCCACCGCCCAGCATCACATCGCTGGACGGGGAACGCGTGCTTCACCACCACTCCTGTCTCGGTCTCCTCTCTCTCCCGCCTCGATCTTGACTGTCTCCTCCTGAGCTCGTAGGACCTGTCGATCTCGCCCGCACCTCTCACTTCTTTCTTTAAAACCCCCGTCTGTCAACACTTGTCATTGGGCGCACACTGCGGGACACTCTCAGTTTAACGTTCAAATTTATTTGTGACGAAATTTGATTCGTCACAAGTGCGCTAATTTCGGGGGGTGATTTTACATGATAGCACAAGTAAAAAAAGATAATTAATTTTTTAGAAATTACAACGATTTATGGTAGTTTTTGGGCAAAACAGTTCAAGTGTTTGAATGGGACTATAAATTTTCTTCTATGACAAAATATTTTTGTATGGGAAAATAAACTATGGAATTTCGAAAAAAGCAATTTTTCTTTTTTACTTCTATCATCGTGTTGAATCCCCCCCCCCAAGTTTGTGCACTTTATCCCTGTATAATGTACATTATGCGAAAATTCCCATATTAACCCAATTAATTTGACAGGAAATTGAAGTCTGTTTTCCTATAAAAAAAAGAAAATGTTTACTTACTTCATTCACTATACTCTTTAAGTAATTTTTTATGATTTATCTCTAAACTTGTATAAAAAATATTTGTACACTTTTATTTGACATTGAGCATTATCTATATACAAAATAATTTTCTTTTATACTTTTTCCTTATTTACATGTAAAAAAATATTTAAAATTGTTATCTACCAGTCAATCAGTGAGAAATAGTTACGATGCAGGCGAATTCTCAAGTTATTGTTTTACAAAATTCTCCTTAAATAAATAAATAAACAGTATTGGCTGGTAACTCTGGTCGCTAGAGGCACTACTGTAGCAAGCATAAATATACCACTCAGTAGCATGGCAATGTTTGAAAGCATAAATAAACCACTCACTTTGAAAATAAACCGAGCCTCGCATCTCGTGCCGCTAGGAGGCGCTAGTGTAGCACACCTTTATCAGATTGCATGGGAAGTAAGAAGTTGGAGTTATATTATTCTACAGTAGGTATTTGCTAAAATCCCACGCAAAGCCAGTATTGCCAGTAATTGGATAACGAAACCGCCAATTTTTATTCGCTATTCAAAATCGAAAATCATAATTTTACGTAACCTTACGAAATGATCAATAAAATAAAATAAAAATATTATCCCGTTACATTTGGGTCCAGGAGTTCTTCCACAGAGGACTTTTGCCGAATTTGTTAGATATGTGCATATTTATATGTATTTAAAAAACATGACGATCAAACTAAACAAGCATTTTTTAGTCCTGGCAAAAATTCCTATTTTCACTCTCCTGTAAATTTATATTCCGCTTGGGGTTGCCAGAGTCGGGAAATCGTAATGGCCGCGCATCGGCGAAAGAGGATTTATTCGGGATTTGCTTCATTAAATTCTGCCGCCGCAGAATGGAGAAAAATGCGAAAGGAAATTTGGGCAAATCTTCCTAGCCATATCGAAACTCGAAAGTGGGTAGGGGAATAAATTTATAAATTGAATCAATTTTATAGAAAGACGTCTGTTAGAAATTTCATTGGAAATTTAGAAACTGAGTATAATTTCGTATTTGGCTACCATAATTACACCACTAGTTCTATGAACAGTTTATCACACTTCCGTAAAAGTACGTTTCTGTTTTTCTGCACCACGTCGTGGTACATTTGGAATCAGGTTGCTATCAAAAGCGCTCCTTATGTTGATAGCGATAAGGTTTAAATTCCCACTCATCATCAGCCGGCTGTTTTGATTTATGTAAGAAAAACCATCGCCATAAACTGTGTTTTATTTGATTTTGTGAAATTCAGGCACAGATATAAAAAAAATTTACGATCATTTTCTAAAGAACTTCATTTTCCGCATTATACAATAAAACTATAACCGAAAAAGGATAGGATAAGTAGGATTTTTTTAAACTTTAAAGCAGTTGTTATGGGCTTGTTGCATTATTATTTCTTTCGAAAGAAAATTGCTCGATTATTTCAAAGGCCAAGATGTATTTTAAAGCGTCTAAAATATTTTCAAACGAACAAATTTTCTAACCAAAAAAACATTATGTTGCATTATTTCGTGGTGCTTCGCCAAACGCGTGAACACATCGGCGTACTGGATACACGTTAAATATTGGGCGAGAGGAAGAAATACTTTGTTATTCAATATACCTGCTAGAATTATTATTGCGGGATTTTCGAACTTCAACTTATCGATTCACTGGATATAGTGTCACGTTGTCATCGAGCGTCTGCGACTTTTCATTTTATTTGTGCTATTTCTAAAATAAATATTTTCAGTCACTAGTTATAACTATTAGTTTTAACTAGTTACTAGCTATTATCCATAGAGTAAATTTGTTTGCTTTTCTGAATAGCTCATAAAAATCGTTGTGTCTCCCTTACCGTCATAGTTAGAAATATGAACTAAATGGTGTTAGAAAGAAAATACCAAGCTTTACATTTAAATATATAAGTTAACCATAGAATAATTAAAATGTACACCTCTACGAAACCAAAGCTTCCGACCGCAATTTTGAGAAAAAATATGAAAATTGTGATATTTTTATTAATTATTTTTATAAGAAACGTCAAAAAAGTTTGGTGACAGTAATATTTATAATGCATTTTTCTAATGTTTATAACACATTTGTCTAATGTTTATAATACATTTGTCTAATGTTTATAATACATTTGTCTAATGTTTATAATACATTTGTCTAATGTTTATAATGCATTTGTCTAATATTTGTAATATATTTGTCTAAGATTTATAATACATTTATCCAATGTTTATAATACATTTGTCTAATAAATCATGTGTTTTTTTTTCGTTATCAGTAATTTTAGTTCAGTGTTAAGGCGAAAAAACGTTAAGTGAGCCATTTTAAAAACTTTTTACGTTTGATTTAAAAAATTAATATTTCAAGAATATATGTTTATTTCTAATAATATAATTTCATGTCTTATTTCATCGTCTTTCAAAAACAGTTATTATTTTTCGGATACGTTCAGAAATATTCCATTTATTTTGATTTTATTGAGACGCGTAAATACACACAAATTCGCGCACTTTCTTACAGTATCTTTAAGAAATGTAACGGTCAATATATATAAGCTATTGATCTTAGTTAAAATCCACTACTTATAAAGTTATAAGTCTAAGGGATTAGGTGAGGTTGGTTTAAATTAATAAATAACTTATAAAGCGCCCTTTAAGTGATTTTCTCACGAAAACTGGGCTATAGAAAAGATCCAAACATAATAATAATTATTTTATAAAATAATTATGATTACATTTACGGCGTGTTCCAGACGAAAGACCACCATTCAGAATCTAAATGATGCTTCAAATGGCTTTAGCCGTGTTTAGCAAACCGATACGAATAGCCAGATACTTCCTTGCCATCCTATCACAAATATCCTTCTCCCTACGATCTTTCTCAAAACACACCCCAATTCGGTATGCCATAATTCTACTGGCCTCGGTCAGAAAATATTTAACGATTTCTCTAACAGTGTAGGTATACAGAGAAATATTTATTTACGAGTTACCTAAAGGTATCTAATGTTATTTTGATGGCCGTTTGATGACTCGGATCTTAACTAAAATTAAACATTAATTCCGAATTTATGAGTGGTTTTGTGTGTATTCTATTTGGATTCAAATCGCCAAATCCAAATGGAATAGATTGGTATTTCATCTTCATAATTTACCATATTTATTAGGCAAAAATTATTATGATTTCCAATGGTTTGCCCACTGATTCGTAGGAAAAATGTTAATTCGGTCAACAATGAAATAAAATATCCGAATACTGATTATTGATCAAATTGTGGCTTTGTTGGGATGCTAATACGGTGTAACTAATCTATTTACATATATTGAATGTCAGAGAGCATCATACCATACCATTCATCTCATTTCCACCGTCACACAGTCCCGACTAAAACGCAAAGAGATAATGTAGTATTGCTGATGTATTCAAATTTTGTTTGAAACGGAACAGCAAGTGTTTGTATTTTCCGAATACATCGGAACACTTGTTCATGCACCTGCGTTTGCCCTGTTAAGTTTAACATGCAACCTATAAATTAATTCGTTTAGGGCCTGCAGTCCCGTCTTTAACAGGATTACGAATAATTTGAAGAGATTTTTACTCAATTAGCAATATTTTATGTCAGTAAGTTTTCTCCGTGGGGTTTCTTGAAAACCGCGTAATTTGCTCCTTTTGTAAAATATTAAAATTGTAGCAAGCTAACTGAAATCCAAAACTAGCTAAACTCCCCGGGGTTGCCCGGACTTTACGTAGAGTTTTTCGAAATCTTGTGTAGACAGTGACCTCCCCCTTGTTCAAGTGTCAAGTGTGTAAAATTTCATCAATCTCGTAATAAAACTGTAGATTTGTATAGAAATCAAACCCACACGGAGAAAAATGAATATTGCTAATTTATTAATCACAGCTTTTTAACTGAAAGTCGTACTCGTCAAAAACATATATTTCCAACACAAAAATGTAACACCACTTTTGCTCAACACCACTACATATATCTAGAGAAAAAATACTTCAACAGCCTACCCGAAAATATCAGAACAATAGAAAACGATAAACACCTACTAAAAGCAATTAAAGAGATGTTCAATTTAAAAATACCAAAATGATAAAACTATCTTTTTAATTAATTATAAATTTTAATATTCATAATTACAAACACTAAATATTCTTAATCTTGATGCTCACCACTCTTCTAGACACAAGCGCCAGCTTCTATAGAAGATGAACATTAAAAAATCAAAAGCAGTGGAATCTAATTGTATGAATTATTTTAGTTAACATTTATTATACTCTGTAAATTAATTCATTATTGAACTCGAATCTGTTACATGACAATTCTACTATCATCCGAGAGAACTTGTATCTCAGTTAACGGTTTTTACTTAAGGACAATTCCTAATCCTAAAGTAAATCGGGTGTCTTCTCCCTGGTATATAATTCTACAGAAAGAGGCTGAGTGAGATCGCGCTACTCTAAATGAAGGCTCATCTATTAAAGTCGCACTCTACCCAATGTAAAACAACTTAGTGTCTTTCTAACTCCTCTCACCGGGACTATTATACTATTATACGAGGCAATCGTACATAAGGAGGCAAGCACTAAGCGCGAGTACCTACTGAGATAACTGGATAATAGACTTCACGTGAGACTCGCAATGAAATTAATAAAAGCCATACCGGAAGTATCCCATTCTTTCGTCAGTTTCGGCAATATGACGAATAATGCCAGCCATTCACAAAATACATTTGAATTACAATAATAACGAGCAACTTTTTAGTCACGCTTTGTTAATCGCGAAATTGCGGCATTTGATGTGCCCGCTTCCGTTCTCTTTGTGACTTATAATGATAAATTAAAGTATGTTTTCACATTAAAATACAAATATTAGTACGAAAGCGACCACGTTAAATGCAGGCGAACTCGCTTCCCTCAAAATGGCATTGGTCTTATGGAAAAAAATATTATAGGGGACTGATTTTACAACAGGTCATTTGATTTATTGAACTGTTTTACATGGGGTCTGGAAACTTGTAGTACAAGCGAGAAACTGGTGAATCTACGTTAAATCCCAAAATAACTTTCTGTTTTCAATCTGATCATTATAAAAAACAATAAACGTCTGATACTAACCCCCAAACGACAGTTTTTTTTTTTTAATTTTGACGTAAACAATTCCAACTTTGGACTCGATTTATTTGTGAAAGAATGTTCAAAACAAAAAAGTTTTACCGCAAAATCAACTCAAAATGTGATGTAGTTTACCAAGAACCAAACATTCCCCTTTGTACCTTGCACTACTAGTTTCCTGGCACCATACATAAGAGTGTCTAATGAATTGAATCTATTTAATTTTTTTTCTACCTGTTTCATCACTCGTTTTAATGTCATCTTCAGGGACAACGGCTAAAAGCTACTATTATTTTATGAAATTTTATCATAAATATTATGTACCTGCCCAGATCCTTAAAAATCAGAGTATAAAATAAATAAAAATAAAACAAAGAAAAAAATACCGAAAACACGCCGGCCTTCCATAGTTTCAAGAACTGTCGGGATTTTCTTAGCGCGCACTTAAATAAAACGCCGCGCCAGCTAACACTAGTATGAGTAGTCTACTAAAAAGTACTCCCTATTAACAAATTTTCACCTGCGCGACACCTGACATATGTACTGACATACGTCTCCGGCCTCGCGCACCACCACCTGACTACTTCTTCAACATCAACCTGAGCGCTACGACCACACTTCAAAATTCACCATTATTCATCTGCACCACCCACGGTATCGAGCATGGGCCTGGAGGAAGATTGGGAGATCCACGATCTTCACCAGTAGCTGTCCACAACATCATCAAGTCTCCGCCCGCACAGCGTGGAGCACAGATCGGCATCTCGACGTGATGCATCCAACAATACATTTAGCATAAACTTTATTGTTCTCTCTCTACCATTACCCACATATTTTTGAATTATATGAACATTTTCCAAAGATCTGCAACCAGCCGCCGTATTGCTAAATTACACTTATTATGAATCAAGAAACAACACAGATGAACCAGACTGATCGGTTTCAAATAGCTGTGTTCTAAAACAGCCTTAATGACCGCACAATGAATTTAACTCGGTGGTAACGACCGGTCATAAAAAAGGCAATTCAACTTCTTCGTTATGAAATGGACTCAAATTCAAAAGTCGCTTTCGGGAGTGTCTTCATTAGAGAAGTGAGATTTTATTACATTTTATAATCTGCGGTTTATTTGTAGTTGGTACTTGCTAATTTTTAATGGTCCACTGAATAGATTTTCTTCAAATCTAATGATTGTTTGTTTCTCTTTATTTCTTTCGAAATGTCATGGTTTTTATCTTTTCAGCTGAGACGGAAAACATGTGATTTTTTAATCAAGATTATGTTTTATATCAACACCACATAGAAGGACCGTCCCCAGGGCCTTATGTCTCCTTTAAGGATGTTTTGTACAGGGTCCGAGTGAACCTCGGTCTTGAAGAAACCAATTTTGCTGGAGAGAGGAAACATAGATGACAGCAACTCATTCCACAGTCGAGTCCTCTGTTCAAGAAGAATAGTTAGGTACACAAGCCGAACATATCTATATTCTTGGTGTGCCTTATATCACCATGAATATAGGAGTCTAGAAACGGTCGTAGCGCTAAAGTATTTTTTATTTATTTTGTGAATAATTTTTAAGAAAGAAAAAATGTTGATCAAGAGAAACTGTCACAGATAATCTTAGCGATAAAAATAGATTTTTTTTCATTAAATGCGTATCATCTATCTCTATGTTCATCTATCTCTAATGAATTTTTTTTTTAGTAGCTAACTATTATATTTTTTTATAAAGTAATTAACAATTTTATTTTAATTTTACTCAAACGAAACGATAGGAAAAGCTTTAATTTATCCAAAGCATATTTTTTTTAGATCTTAAAATCAACAATTATGAATGAAAATATCAATGATATGAATCTGAAAATTAAACTTATAAAAATAAAAATTCACAGTTTGTGAAAAAACCCCACTGTCCACGCTCACCACATTTTACAGATCGATATAAACAAGAATAAAAACATCTGCATCAATCTATCCGCAAGTGGGTACTCTCACAAGCAGGGGAGAGATTTGCAAAGTGAGTTAGTCCTCATTGCACTGTTGGAGGAGGGCCCGATCTGCCCGCTCCACCCGCTCTACCCGCTTTCCCCGATTTCCCCGGCCGCCGGGGTTACTAATGGAGAAGATAAGAAGTTGGACGGGGCAAGGCGGGCAAGGGGACAGGTCGGGTAATAAATGATTTTAAACCGGGCAAAGAGGAGTTTCGTATTTTTTTATACAAATGGTCCTGATCACTGGGTGACTCAGAAGTATCAGTTTTATTTTTAATTGTAATGCCGCAGGATAGTAGCGACTGCTTCTAATATTTGGACTTAGGACTATGACAACCACAATCGGGGTATGTTGTGAGGATGAAGGGAAGGAGGAAGGGATGCTGGAAAATACCTGCCTATTTAAATCTGGTCACCAAATACAGTTAAAGTCACTGGATGGTGGACTTTAACCAAGGTTACACTGACAGTATCTACTACTCTGGAATGTGCCACTGAATCACGTACCATATATTATTTTTAGATAGTAAATTGTGAAATACATTAATAAAATAAAATTTTCTTGCGCGCGCCAAGATTTAAGCCCGTGGCCTCTGGATTCGTAGCCGAGGATCATAACCACTCAACCAAGGAGGCTGTAAATAAAATATATTAACGGATCTCTAGTATGTTTGGGATGTTATTTGATCGGTTCCATGATAATTGATCTCACATTTAAAAAGTGATACAAAGTTATTAAAAGATAAGAAAAAAATAACATATAAAACTAATCCACGGAACCTATTTAAACAAGTGTTTTTCACCACTTTTCATTATTTTATATTACCTTTTCAAGGTGTGTTCAATTGTCATTTTGATAAGTTATACGGTCACCTATCTCAAGGTGTGTTCAATTGTCATTTTGATAAGTTATACGGTCACCTATCTCAAGGTGTGTTCAATTGTCATTTTGATGAATTATCCGGTCACCTATTTGATCTAGGGTAAAATAAATAATATATCCGTACAGGAAGTAATAGTGTTGTGTATTATTTGGGTTCCATACTAACTCAACACAGTGACTATTCAAAAAACTTTTAAAAAGTGATATAATGTCATTAAAAACCATGAAAAAGTTTTTTTTTTTAACCTAACCTAACCTACTTAACCCAGTTAATAAAGTTTTTGTTTCATCACTTTCCATGACTTTATATAACTTTTTAAAGATGTGATGAATTATCATTCTGATGATTTATCCGGTCACCGGCGCGATCAATGAATTAATACTTCATAGTTAAGTCGGGTCATGTCAAGAGTAAGGCAAGTAAAGAGTTATGAATATTTGAATAGTCGAGTCGGGTCATGTCAAGAGTAAGGTAAGTAAAGTGTAATGAATACTGAGTGAATAGTTCAGTCGTGTCATGTCTAGAGTAAGTCAAGTAAAGAGTTATGAATACATAATGAATTCTTGGATAGTTGAGTCGGGTCATGTCAACAGAAAGAGTGATGAATAGTTGAGTCGGGTCATGTCAAGAGTAAGGTAAGTAAAGTGTAATGAATACTGAGTGAATAGTTCAGTCGTGTCATGTCTAGAGTAAGTCAAGTAAAGAGTTATGAATACATAATGAATTCTTGGATAGTTGAGTCAGGTCATGTCAACAGAAAGAGTGATGAATAGTTGAGTCGGGTCATGTCAAGAGTAAGTCAAGTAAAAAGTGATGAACACTGAATGAATACTTGAATAGTTGAGTCGGGTTAAATCAGAGTAACAGAAGAGTTTGTCCGAGTTGAAGAGTTGAAGAGTTTGAAGAGTTGTATAAATGTGAGTGAAGCAAGGATTGTGTGCCAAGATAGAGTTGAGTTTCGGTCTATCTTCTCTGCCTACACATGCAGCCTGCACATACAGCCTGGACCATAAGATATTTAAAAATCCGGAAGGGTAAGTTTTTTAGTAAACACACAGTAAAAGCTGTCCCCACTTGCCCAGAACATATTTAAAAGTCGAAAAAGGTTTTTAACTCAGTTTTTAAAGGGAAACTTTTTTACAAAGAAGCAAGGGGGACATGAAAGGAGAGGAGGTGGAGGAAGGATGAAGGAGGAAGTAGGAAGGAGGAAGGAAGGAATAGAAGATTTAGCGCCATTGAGAGTTGCTGCTCTTACAAGATTGAAGTTTGTCAAATCAGAAACATTAAATGTAAAAAAAAACAACCAAACGACCAATAAAATAACGACATTCAAGATTTAGGACAAAAAAACGTTACAAAATAATATAAACAGTCTTGATAAAGTGTATCTACTTAAAACTGCAAACAGTTTTTTAAAATATTTAAAATATGTATTTACGAAATCATTATCGGGAAAGTGTAAATGCATTTACTTATCAGGGCCTTGACTACTCTTATCCACTGTTAAAAAAACCTACAGATTAACTTTCCTAAGGAAAGCGTGTTTTTTTATGTCATTGAAATAACTTTCAGAAGCCGGGCGTACCTACCATACCGTCGGCCTACTGGCAAAGTCCACTAAGTCACTAAAACACAATCCTGAGATAATTGCATTTTAATATTTAGCGATTTTGGAAAGGCTATAAGTGGATGAATATCTCTAAAATATATATATTTTAATAGTTTATAATTTAGATTGAACCCTTAAGTACCTTATCAATACACAATATTAGTTAAAAGCAATCAACAGCAACCTTTAATTAAAGATTTACAAAAAAATGAGCCGGACTTAGTGGTTTTTACCGGTCAATAATGACTTAGTGTGCTTTGCTTGTTAAGATTATTGTCAAATTGTTGACTGTAATGCTGCAAAATAGCTTTAAGATTATTTTAATTATAATATTTAATTATTAAACACCAATTATTATTTCTTATAATAATTTCTAAATAAGACAAAAGTTTTTTTTAGGTAGTTTTTTTTATTAAAATAATAATAATTATAAATTATTGTTGGTACCTACTGAAATACAGATATTCAAAGCTACAAAAGAAATATTTATGATAATAATAATCACATAAAAGATATTATGACGAATATCAGAAATAAACAATGTGTGTGTTTAGATGAAATAAAAAAGATTATAAAAACATTAATCAACGTAAAAATAAGCAATGTTTGTAATATTTAGTAGAAATAAATCTGAAAACCAAGAATGCAATACAAATTTTATTATTTTTTATTACAAATAAAAATAATAATAATTACCAATCATTATTGGTGTTTACTGAAAGACACATTCATAATATTTTATAATAATAAAAAAGGCCTTTAAGGGATGCGTATAGGTGTAGACATGTAGGTACGGTACACTCTACTTATCTTCAGGATCGGAATCAGAAAAGCTGGGCTCGGGAGCTACTTAAACATGGTATATTTTCATACCAGTTATGTAAGGCTGGTGGAATAATATTGGTCAGTTTTAACAGGTCATTCTTTTTTGCGACTGATATTGGAATGGGCTTTGTATAAAGCTTTGGTATAATAACATTGCTTTGCTCTTCGATCTGTGCACGTGTTATTTTATTTCTGATTGGTCGTGAAAGGGAGGCAACGGAAATCCTCTCGTAGTCACTGGAATAGTCATACCGATATTCTATGTTTGGTAATTTTTTCTGATATCGGAAGCACTTAACTTTTAGCCATTTGACAATGTTGGAATCCTCATCAACCTTCTTATTTTTTATTGTCATTTCAACCAACTTTTTCAGATCTAAAATTCTGCAAATAAAACTTCTTTAGTTTCATATGGAGGCTTTTTATTTTTTGGTTTGTAAGATCGAGCCATTTTAAAAACGTTGATCCATTCGTGCACACTAAAGATATCCAAATGTTTTGTTTTGTTTTCAATTGCACTATGCATTGAGTCTACTTCCATAAATGAATGACTGCTTTCAAGAAAGTTTTGTTCAATAACATACATGGAAGTGTTTTGGACGAAATGCATTTCTATTTTGTCCACCACAAGCATCTGAAAATATGGATACTTCAGTGATTTGCAGGAGTTGTTTTAGATAAAGGGCCATGCATGTTCCAATTTCACAACTACCCCTTTTCCCGTTATTTTCTGTCCAAAGGTAACAGAGACCCTTATTTGGAGGTGCCGCTTCATAGATTGTAAAATTATACAAATTTAACTTCCACAAATAATAAAGTAAGCTCACTTGGGAGCAAGGTAATTGCAAAACACTTTGCAAGTCACATGTTATAGACATGAAAGAAGAATCCTCAATAGCTCTTTTCATATCTTTGTCTTTGGCTTTCATGGGTGCAGATTTTTGGTTTTGGTGTTGTTGATAGTTATCTTCAAGGGTTTCCTTTTCTGGGGCACCGGCCTTGTTGTATACTGTACAGGTGACGCATTGATCTTTCTTTGGTTTGAAGAGGTACAAGTTATAGTTCTGGCAGAATATTCTTCGGTAAGTTATAAGACTAACAGGATTGTCATCACCGTCTTCTGTACACTTCCCTTCATACAGCGCATGCATTTTTGCAATGGTTAGTTTGGAATTTAAATATTGCCGAGTATAATGTCTGACTTAATGTGTTTTGCTTGCCAATAATATCGGATTTATGACTTAGTGTGAATTTAAAAACATGTTTAAATCGGAAACGATTAAATAAACGACTTAATGGAGTCGAAAGAGGACGATTTTTTACATAAGACCTCATACTTAAGTCATTTCATGAAAAAACGGGACTTAGTGGACTTTGCCGCCAAGCCGACGATACGGTGTGCAGGGCTCGCAGTTAATTTAGTAGTATACAACTTCAGACCCTGCACAAATCGCAAGTGCGTCCCGCTGTTGAGTTTTTGATCTGGAGCTCCAAAATAATTGAAAAACCCTTGACTCTGTGCAGAAACGGGCGGTTCGTAGGACAGATCACCCTATCTTTCCAAACGGATTGCAATATTTGGAGCACATTGGAAGATGCTGCAAATAACAAGCGCAAAGGATCTGAATAAATGATTGTCGAGAAACACGCCAGACGCGCGCCCAACGTTTGTACACGAATGACATTTGTCTTATTAGAACGGGTCGTTTTTACGACTCGTTCTTGAGTTCAACAGCTCGGCTGGGGAACGATTTGCCAGCCTGTGTGCTGCCTCCCACAGTGAGGACAAGTGAGGAAACACAGTCCAACAAAGTGGGGGTATTTCGTTATTTGGGGGTCCCTTCAAGACCCATGTTCACTCGTTCCCCTGCTCAAAAAGACCCTCCGTTCAGCATCTTGAAAGATGACAGGTCCTGAGGGACATTATTTTTCTCATGATGTCCTGGGTGGAGACAATTTAAAAAAATGGTAACTTAGCGAGAATAGGTTTTTCTGCCTAAATTTTGAATCACAAACTAGATCCACTGTAACACGAAGTTCAGCAATTCGACTTCGACTCTGATTCGGCATGGTACATGAGTGTTGTTAGTATCGTTCACTGTCGAACGATCGGTACCACATATCTCCCCTAAACACAGTTTCAATCTCCACTTGTATGGGCCGAATATTAAACTTTACATAACTCTATGTATTGCATGCCACATGGTTTAAAATCAATATTTATTTATTTATTTATTGACGCCCTATTGGGCTTTTAAGTACATAAAAAATTACAAATTTTAAATTACAACAGTATAAAACAAACAATAGAAAATCGAAATAAAATATAATGATTTCTCATACATTATTTACATTTAAAAAGTGGTGGACTAATTTGGCTTTAAATGTATTGAAATTTAAATTAAATATGTCAGCGACATCACTAAGTTCATTGCCCAACCTATGTATTCTTTCTAACACAGAATTCGTAGCGAAGTTATTGTTGTAGAATAAAATATTCCGTCTAGTATATTTTGGAGGTGTATGTAAAGATAGCAAGTTTATAGTGTCAGGGCAGTCTAACCTTGAATGAATATGTCAATGTTGTAATCTTTTGCACAAGATGCAACAATTACGACCAATGACGGATATGCAATATGCATTTCTAACCCTTTACATACCTGCTGCTCGTTCAGTGATATGACTTCATACAATATAATCGAATAGGTACACATACAGGGTGTTAATGCGATCCACCTCGCCAGTTTTGATTCATGCAAAAAAATGCAGCGCAGTACATTTTGAATCATATGTACATTTTCTACGCAGGATCTGAATGTTCGTTTTTAAACGAACCGCTTGGCGTAGCGACGCTAAAAATGTGTGAGGTGGGTAAATTATAACACATTACGTCACTTTGGTTCGATAAGGTTCTATCTGAAATCTCATTCTCAAATATGAGGTTGCAAACATTACACTGTCAATTTCTCACAATGTCTGTAACAATTGCTGAATTTATGGTTTGATCTAGTTCTTCATTATAAACAAATTGGATGCATATTCTTTGATTTTAGAACATAACTACTTGTGAAGTTAGAATCTTGTTCGACCAGAAAGGACGCGATATTTCACTTTACAAAGTTCTAACGTTACTTGGAAGCTTGTTTAACAAGTTTGTATAATTTTTGTTACTGTGATAGTAAGGATTGAAGTAAAAGTACACATTATTGGTGTAATATATTTGTAATGAGAGCTTGATTACGCTAAGATTGTTTTTTATAACTCGTACTTAACAGTTAAAGAATTTATAAATGTTATTTATCCAAAAGAATAACGTACCTAACTTCCAAATTAATACCAATTCCCTGTTAATTTATTCGCTTTTTAGAACAGCTCATATGGTCTCAAAGAAATCGTTTTATCTCCCTTACCGTCATAGTTAGAGATATGACTTAAACCGTGCTAGCAATAAAAAATTACCAAGCTTCAAATTGAATAGGAGAACCACAGAATAATAAAAATTTACACCTTTATGAAACCAAAAGTTCCGTTTGAGATAAAATTATGAAACTTTGTAAATTTTTTATAAATGAAACGATAAAAAAGTGAAGTGGCTGTAATGTTTATGGTACATTTGTCTAATTAAATATTTATTTTTAATTACTTTATAGGTAATTTTAGTTCAGTGTGTAAAGACCTTAAAATGAGCATAAGATGAGCCATTTTTAAAACTTTTTTATGTTTGATTTAAATATTTATAAAGTTATGTAGGTATTTATTTATTTCTAATTCGATAATTTATAAGCGTATTTTTAAAAACAGTTTGTAATATTAGGATACACGCAGAAATATCCTATTTATATGGATTTTATTGAGAACAACATGAAAAGCCAACGCACCGTTTAAATCCAAACAAATTAATTAGGTTATTTCACAGAATTTGAACAATTCATCAAATTTCAACGTTAATTTTCGGGTTCTGTGAAAATCCTATTCAAATTTTGTTATTATATCATTGTAGGCTAGTTGCTTGACAGAACCGAAATAATAACAGACCTTGGAAAAATCTATAACATGAGGAATTGTTCAAATTCTCTGTAACAACCCATTCATCCGTTGAAAGTGCCTGATGTTAGAACTTTATCACATTACAAACTTCGTTAACACTCAACAGAAGGAATTACACATTATTTTGGATGTAGAAATGAGCTAAAGAAACAGTTTCTGTTTCAAAGGTCATTTGTTCAAAAATGTCAGTAACAACCTTGTCAAACCAAAGTGCCGAATTCGTAAATGCTTCTAACTATAAATAGTGAAACAAATTATTCAATTTTAGAAAAAAGCCCTAAACGATTTGGGATTTGTAAGCAGATTTTATTTACTAGGACTGAATATTACAATGCGAGTTTTTGTTTTATTTACAAATCTTCTTCTTCGAACATCATCTTTTCCCTTTCCCTGATTGGCAAGTCCCTTAACACCATGTATTATGTTTTTTACTAAGTAGCTAAATAACGAAATAACATAGGTAAGGGTTCGCATGCTCATTGGACATGGACAGGACGATTGCTGCCATTAGCCCGCAATGGTCGGCCAAACCGTGCTTTTCCGGTACACAATTACATATTATAATATTTATTATTATAAATTACAATTACGATCACAAGTGGCCGTCGCCCGCCATGACATGTTCAACCGCCGAGGCGAAAACACAAGTCTCAAATAATATGCTTTAACCGCAAAACGAAACCGTCAGTACCTACTTACGCAAGCTTGGGCAGGTATAAGGTGTGTATGACAAAACAGAGCATCGAAGAAAAGTGGCGAAAAAGAACAAACACTCAACACACCTAACATAACCTAACCAAACATAAGGTAACAAATCACCTAACCTTAAGATTTGGGAGGTGGGTTTGGGGACCGCCGCCCCGGTAACCATTCATTGGATAACCAAAACCTCTGCCGTATATCACTGTTGGTGAGGTTGTCCAGGTCTAGGCGGCGGATGCATGGGAGGGATTGATCCACACGTCTGTATTACTCTCCTAGACACACTGACCCCCATGATACCTACCCACCCCTTTTTCATTCATAGAATTTCCTCTCCTTCATTTCCTTAAAAATACCCTTCACACAGCATCCTCAAAAATGACATAGGCCCTGAGGGAATTTATTATCTTCAGGGCTTCTTGTGTGGGGCTAATATAAAAAAAACCTTACCTAAACTAACCTATTATTTTATCGTGTTATATTTCATCACTATTATACTTTATTCGTCATGAGCGACCTATTATATCCATCTATATAATACATATAATAACAATATTTTGTCGATGATTATACCTAATGATCGTTTGTGATGACTTTAAATTCCCTGAAAGGACAGATTAATAATCATCTTAATTCGTGGTAATTCCATCCTAGATTATAATCATTCTGAATAATTGAATGGAATCTAATCTTTTACAAGGAAATATATTATACACAGGATTGTAGTACGATGACAACTAATTCAAAATTATGTGAATTATTGAAACCGAAGAAGACACAAGTTATAAAATAGTTATTATTAATGAACCATCTAAGTAGTTGACGATGACACTTGACAGGTAATTATATTCCAAAAACTTCCATTGAGTAATGAAATATTTAGACGGTCGTCCACGGGTCGGTAAAAAATCGACAAAAACTGAGAGCGGTGAATCGATAACCCACCGATCCATATAGGTATATTGTATTAAGGCCTGCAACCAGTGCAAACGGACTGGATGTGCTTCCCGCATACAACTAGCGTACCATTCGAGTGGGTGCTCGATATTTATCGCGACACATATATTTCTAATTATCATTTAAACCGTTTATTTTAGTTAAAAACATTAGGCACATTATTAATATCAACAAAAAAATCTTGACTGACTTGATTCACAGTCGTTTTGTTATTGTTTTGTTGAGCGGTCGGTGGCCGAGTTGACATCGCGTTTGGGTCCCACCCAGGCGTAGTGTGTTCAATTCCTCGGCTGGCTAAGTCCTCCATCACAACACAAGCAACATTTTCAGCTTACTGTGGTGGTAATAGGAGATTTTCAAATATTGTCAGGTTATTCGTAACCCGTGAATGACTTTCTTTAAAAAAAAAAATCATTGTATTAATATGTACATTTAAAAAATTTATGTTACTACCATAATAATTGGGGAATTTTTAATAAATAAAATATAATTTTTCCTCACAGCTTCCCCTATAGAGCTAATGTAAAAAAACACCCCTTAAACGTCATTGCCGTCTCAAATAATATAAATTTCATTAATTTCTCATTATTTAAAATAGTACATTGGTATTAAATTTCAATAAAGGATTGGAATGATTAAAAAAAATATATTAAAAAAAGTATTTTTGCCCATAGGATTTCTGTACGTGCTCAGTAAATAAGTTGGTACTGTTCCGTCACGCCGATTTGCTTTTGACAGGCCGTGTGCTGACGAATAGTATGGTCAGAATTTAAACTGTACAGTTTGAATTCACACACGTCAACTATAATCACGGAGTTCCGTGAGCCGCACAATCGCATCGAAACGTTCGTCTTGTCAAAACCAATGTGTGGACTCTCGCCGGTTATTTATCGGAATAATCCCTTCAATTCAACATAACGAGTGCTACCGTACAACGATCACCGTTCCAGTGCTGACAGATGATTCTCGAGATGCAGATTTCGTTCGCCACCCGGTAAGCTGACTGTGAATTAACCTTACAAATTGTGTTATCGCATTCGCCTGTCATAAGCCATAGGCTTTATCCATGCTTTATCTGTGTGGAATAGCCCTTCAAAATACGGCTATCCCAACCCCTGTTCGTTCCTCGAACAGGTACGATAAGATTTTTTTTATTAATGAATATAGTTTTGTCGCTTACTCGCATCCACCTTTGGAGGTCTATAATAATTTGTTTTGGCATTCCAGTAATCACATATAAAATTGTACAATTTCAAAATGGCCTTGTTCGGTATAATTATCAATGACTAAATATAATATTGAATTACAATTATGTTCACTTACAGGGAGCGGCCATTTATCATTAGTGGATACTTGTAGGTATTTTGTATTTATTTGCGCAAACGTTTCGTAATGCAACTTACTATAGGCATGGTATATTACGGTTCCATGATAACTCAACACAGTGACAATTCAACAAACTTTTAAAAAGTGATAAAAAAAGTCATTAGAAACGGTGAAAAATTTTTTTTTTAACCTAACCTAACCTAACCTAACCTACATAACCCAGTTAATAAAGTTTTTGTTTCATCACTTTCCATGACTTTATATAACTTTTTTAGAATTATCATTGTGACGATTTATCCGGTTACCATTCATTCGTACGACATACTGATCCCTAGATTCCTACCAACCCCGCATACCATTTTCCTTCCCAGAACCCATCCTTCCATTCCTTAATAATACCCTCCACACAGCATCCGCAAAAATGACAAATTATTTTCTTCTGGGCCTCCCGTGTGGGGTTAATGTAAAAATAAAAATGAAACCTACAAAACAACACATTTAATTTTTTTTTAAATTTTTTAATTTGAGCATTCGCCCAGCTGGGCTTTTACATGCGTTATAAAAACAGAATGTACCTAGTGAGCTTTCGAAAATTATATACAAAATTTTTAAAGTATGAAATAACATTTTATTTTTTTATTTTTATTTATTAACTTTCAAATTACATTTTTCACAATTAAGTCCCGTTAAACTGATTGATATCAGTTTGTCAACGGGTTCTTTTAACAATTACTTTTTAAATACATATAAAATTTTAACAAGTACATAAAATATACACATAATTACATTAGTACAAAAAAATTCTTTCACATAACCATTTTTTTAACATAGATTTCCTTCTGTGAGTCAATTCACAGCTTTTTATTGAGTTTGGTAACATGTTGTAAATTATTGGAACGAGGTATTCTAGAGTTCTTTGACCATATTTATTCAGGTATCTGGGAACTACAAGTCCATCGTTTGCAATTAGTCTTGTATTATGAACATGTGTCACTATTTTATTATGTTCAGATTGAGATGTATGCTGACTCTCAATTTTAAGCCACAATAAAGCACGAACAGATAATACATTTACAGAATTGTATAGTAATGACTTTGGTACGTCATTTCTTTGTTCGTATTTAGTTTTGTTTAATAATAATTTTACCAAAGAATATTGTACATTTTGGACTGAAAGAAGATTTGTTTTTGTTGAATGTCCCCATGAAGTTATTCCGTATCTTATTAGGGATTCCGCCAATGACAGGTATACTATTTTAAGGGTATTTGGTGGAACAAAAACTTCAATCTATAAAGTTTGCTCACTATATCTCTAAGCCGTGTGCACACTTTTTGTATATGTATATCCCATTTAAAATTACAATCAATTGTTAAGCCTAGATATACGTATTTTGAAACAAGTTCAATATTTTTGCATGAGCATGGTTGTATTACAAAGTTATGGATGCAATTAAAGTCATGAGAAATAATTTTAGGAGTTATGGTGATGTTATTATGAGGAGATCTGATGTGCATAAGCTTCGTTTTTTTAGCATTGATTATTAAACCTACATCATGTGACCATTTTTGAAGAGTGACAAAGTCAATTTGCAGTAAAGTACTCGCTATTAATAAATCCTCATGTGAAATAACTAATGCAGTGTCGTCAGCATAAATAAACTAAATGATAAACTAAATATTAGTAAAACACGTAACAGTAACACAAAATAAAATGTTTCAACAAACTACATAAATACAAGCTATGAAATATTAACACACATAACAAGTACGCGAACACTATACAAGACAGATAAATTTTATCAATATAATACAAGACAACACTTAAGGGCCCGCTTTCCGCGTAAAGAATTTAGATTTGGGCAACACCTACAAAATTTAGTGTTAAAAGAATCCGACAGAGGTGTCTGAATTCGTATTAGGAATAATTTTGGGGATTATGAAATTAAATTACCGACATCTATTGCAATTTTAGAAAAACAGAACCATTTTTAGTTAGCACCGACCTTAGAGTAATAATGCACCGACCAAATGAGAAGGAAGTCGAAATGAAGATGGTTCTCAAAATATGGGTTTTATTACGGATTTAATTAATTATTTTTTTTTTTAATTTTACAAAAAACATTTACGAAAGTTATTTGTATAGGTATAAAAATTACTTTACTTTACTAAAATACTATTCTCACTTTTATAAAAGTAATTTATAACTTTTATAAAATCAATAAATATATTTTTACATCAATAAGGTTTTAAACTTTTTTACTCGAAAACTATCTTAAAACGTTGGAATTCCAAAAAAAGTTTTTTTTTCTTTTTTACTTGTACTATCAATTAGAATCACCTCCCGAAGTTTGTGCACTTTACCCCCGACATCTTGTATAATATGCGCAATATAATATTTATACACGTGTAATATCTACTTTTGTACATTTATATAAATTATATACACGTTTACATTTTTATGCTCATCAAATTTATTATATTATAAAGATAGATAGAAAGATCCTTAGTGCTTCCTGAGGACTTACAAATCAGAAGACTTTTTTGTAATTATTTATTTATTCATTTAAACAATTCAATAATTATAAAGAGTAATAAAACATGTAAGCAACATAAAATTACATTCTAAAATGTGAAAGGGGCTCTATTTATTTACATTTTTATGAAATTACTACTTTTAATAGTTTTAAGCTTTCAGTGAACTTTCAATTTTATTTTTAACTTCTCTAAATATTATTTGTTTAAATCGTCAAATATAATTTAATCACAAACACAAGATTCACTCAAAATGAAAGATTGGTGGTTCTGAAATGTTCCCATAAATACGGTGAAAGAACCCTAAACTATAAACTTATTACCCTAAACATGCTTCGAGCGAAATGCGGATCTGGAAACCTTATCGTCAATCTGAGCAAAACATACCATGAACGTCAATATAGCAACAGCCTTTGTTCTGCTGCAGTTTCATTAAATGCCGAGAGATCCGTTTACAGTCTCCAAAAAGCAATACTGGGGCACAACCCTAGAAGCAAAGCTAAATGATTGGAATACAGAAAGATAAAAACACACCATTGTCAAAAATATCTTGGCCGTAAATGATTAAATAAAATTAGATTTATTCAGGAAGGCAAGCTATCGATCAAATGATTTGCGAATTCGGAAAAACCGTTATTATTGAGGTTTTATTGATGTTTTGTTTCTCCCGATTTATTCGTATAACCCATTAGTCTACATAATTATCTAGCGGGTTTTCCATTACTTGTGCACTTATGTTAATGTATTTTATGACCGTCTTTGTGTTGCTTATATTTGTATCATGTTGTCTCCCTCTATATTTTGTTATATATATGCACACATTATGTACTTCTTGTTTAGTATTAATTTGTACCCTGATGATGCTTAAGTAAAGCGAAACCGGTCGGTTCTTAAATTAATAAATATCGTGGTTTTAAAACAAAAAAGTATTTTATTTTATTAAATTATATTCCCCACAGTTTCAGAACTTTCAATAGCTTCTTTCGCTCGCATGTTCATTATTATTCTGAATTCCACGTTCGAGTATTGTTATTTGAAACAGATGGCCCGTATATTATTATTACATATTATATTATATTTCGGACATCGTTGCATTGTGAATTAATAAGAACTTGCCCTGTAATTTCTAATGTTTTGGAATTAGTTTTATTTCCCAAAGTACGTATTCTGAAAAAAATAAAATAAAAATTTTTATAACTTTTTACTACACAATACATAAATAAAAATAATAATTAATTTTTATAATAAATTATCGTTTATCGTATTCTGACAAAAATAAAATAATAATTTTTATAACTTTTTACTACACAATACATAAATAAAAATATGAATTATTAATTTTTATAGTAAATTATCGTTTATAATAAATATAAGCTTATAAATCAAAAATTGTATTTTTTTCTTCTCACCTCAGATAGGATATAATTTTATGAGATATCATTTTTTCTTTGAAATACGGGATATCTTTCGTGTATTTCCCATCTTTGAAAAAACAATATTTATTAACTCATAAACTTTACACGCGTAAAAATTATCTTTATAGATTCAAATATTTGCACGTAATCGCACGTCTGTAGATCATAGAACGTTGAACGACATGTCTGCCCCCAAAGCCCTCGAGTTGGCGAATGAACTTTTCAAAGAAGATAGGTTAATCTTCAAGTCGGAGCGAGCGCGCTATAATAAATATGATTTAAAAGCAATAGGCGTAAGCGACAGTTGTGAAAATGTTTAATAAATCACGGCGTATTTCAAAAATAGCAAAAATCACTTTTGGGGTCTATTGAGTAGCATTAAAAGAAGCATTGTGATTTTTTTCATACATATAACTTGTAAAATAACAGAAATAAACGTGTTAATAATATTTTTCGGAGCATACTTTGCGATTTATTTCTATCGAGGGAATTTCAAATAATTACCGTTTCGGCTTTTGGAACAAATAGATACTATCTTAAAGAATAACATATATTTTTTTAAGAGCTTAAAAACTTCAAAATTTTAAGGAAAGTATGTCGGAAATTGGATGAAATTCGAATAGTGGGCCCTTAATAGTAAAGACGATTAAAGCACGATCAATGACATTATAATGCGATAGACTAGTTATTGTCTAACAAAATCAATCCAAAATGTGGCAGGTAACGAACATTTTATTTTAATTGAATATTACAACAAAATCATAAGCCGCTCATCTCAGTAGGGGAATCTTGTTTCATTTTTAGAACAGTACGTACCACGATTAACCTGTGATAAAGAAAAAAATAATGATATAAAATAATCAGGCATAATTTTTAATGTATTTTAATCTTACGTTTAATATTTTTATTTCTATTGTCTGTAAAATATATTTTTATGTTTCTATAAATATAATTTACATGTGTTATATATATTTATATATATATATACAAACCTTCCGTAAAAAATTCTCTAAATTAAATTGAAAACTCCATATATAAAATAATTAGAAGAACTAAGCGCACAAACCGACACACACGGATAGCGACTCTATTTTATACTATTTAGAGACTAGAGAAGCGACAACATGGGTAATCCAAAATCACCACTCTCAGAGAGTCAAGAATTTTTGTCCATTTTTTTTTAATACATTTAGCGTAACCATAGTTTTTATATTTTCACTAAGCATATTATAAAGCAACGAAGCTTTATAAGAAAAACTTCTCTGTTCAAAGGATTTTCTGTTATTCACCTGCCTTAAAAAAAACCCATTCTAGTGTTACATACTTTTAGGTATATCTCCAGTTAATTTATAATTCCAACTATGTTTATGTTTGACTAAGACAGACATCCAAAGAATCACTTGTGTTATGCTTTGATGTAAATAAATAAGTTTAGGTTTCAGTTTCTTCTACATTATGACTCCACACAGGAGGCCTTAAGAAAACTGATTTCCCTCTAAGATCTATGTCATCTTTTGGGAGGCTCTTCTTGAGAAGGGGAAGACGTGAATATGGATCTTGAAGGGATTCTTGTTGAATATTTTAATTTTTTTTTATTGAATATACAAACACATTACAATAATTTACAAATGTAGATATTTCGAGGCTGATTGCGAAAAAATTAGAAATTTTTAACGAAAACTGCCCAACTCAATTGAGAAATTATTTCTCGTGTTTGAGTTGGGGAGTGTTGGGAGTCATTATGGTTTATAGGTTGTATAATTTCACTAGTTGATGTAGCTAAAAATTAACAAATAGTTATAAAACTAGATGATAAATTTGATAACACAATATAATTAAGAAAATAAGAAATTTAATTACAAACTAAAAAATATAACTTAAATAGTATAATAGTTATTAAACTTAGAAAAAATAAGATATAAAAATAAAAATTAACTTATTGGGTACGAAATAATAGAAGGTAGGTACAGTACTAGTTGTAAATTGTTCAAAGACCGAGCTGGCAATCTTGTAGGAAATGGGTACTTAATAAATTGCAACAACAATAAACGCATATTTGGAAGCGCATAATATAACTTTAGAGGATATGTAAAAAAAATATATGTAGCCTTTTTTTTTAAATATTAAATCTTGTTTATATATTTTTTTTATTAATCATTAATCAATTTTCCTAAATTCATAACGTGAATTTAGGAAAATTTAATATATAAAAATTACAAATGAGTTCATACAAACAATTATTTGAAAAATGTATCCAATGAAATTAAAACTTGTGATTACCGTTGGGTTTATCTAAAAGTTGTTTGATTTGTGTTTTGAAAGTTTTGTAATTTTTTTCAGTTTTAATTTTATCCGGAAGGGCATTAAACAATTTTATAACTTGATAAGTATAATGGTGTTGACCAGCACTAGTTTTACATTTAGGAATTTCCAAGTTACCACGTCATCTAGATCGGTTACTTATTTTTGTAGAAATTGTGGAATTGAAATGGTCTTTATGAATTTGTAACAGTGCATTCTTTTTAAAAATTTTGTTTAGCTAAGAACCCTAAACGAGTCAAACAGCTTTACCTATTTTATATCATTATTAACTTGATAGTGTGGGCTTCACTGGCTTTACCCATGCCGAGATTTCTATTCAATCTTCCATCTTTTTTTATCCGATTTTTTTTTGTTTCAATCATTTTTGTAAGGAATGAAATATTGTTGAATCCTTTATTGCCTGGTATTTGTGGTGTCTATGTCCAATGCTTGTATTTACCCCTTCGGAGTTTAATGTTTTTTGTTGCTTGTCTAAGGCTTGTCTGACCGGTTCATTATTGATATTTTGTGTTTGTTGTTTTTATTGCTGTCAATGCTCAAAATAATTGTGGATACTCTTTTTCCGTCACAGTCCAGAACTTGAAAAGTTCATTGGAAAAGCACCTGTGCTTTTGTAAATACCTCGAAAGCTTTCATCAGACCTTATGTATTACTTGTCAGCGGCTCCTTTTCTTTTAAGTTTTACTTTAGTCAAGATCACAAGTTTTACAGTTATTAATGGTTTAGTCCATCTTCTCGAAAAAACTATAGTTCTTCTCATACTTTTTAAAAATATTCATCCAGTAAACATCATCATCTCACAAAAGGAATTTACAAACGGAAAGTGTATAATAAAAATTGCAATGAACGTACAGCTGTCTTGTACCGAAGAGACAGATAGCGTGAAAGTTTGACAACTAGAATCTGCACAAAGAGTATGCATGTTTGTCTGGTATCTCTTCATTATCATCTGTCATCCTCGATCATACATTGTGTAAATAAGATACTATCGACTACCACCATCCCAAAACCACAACAATACCGGGGCCGTAATACAAAAGGCAAAGACACTGTAATACAGCTTTATTATTCTTTCTAATTTTTGATATTGCACAAAATTGTTCCACTGAAGGCTACGTTCTACAGACCGCATCGTAAGCACCCTCGCCAAACCGCTCCACAATAACAATTTGATTCAATGAATTAGCCCACCCTGCCCTCTCCCCTTATCCCCTTGTAGTGTGTAGCATTGCCTAGTACAGCAGCAGTATTAGGGTAGCAGAAATGCGGGGAGGTTTCTTTAACAGTAATTCATTCAAGTGGGTGAGTGCACTTATTCTAGGCGAAATCAAGTGCGGATGCAAATACTGACAGAGTCGGCTTAAGTAATCAAGAAACCAATCATTCAATCAATTCAAATTTTGTAAATCAAAGGATCAAAAGATATTTACAACTCTTTTCAAATTCTGTCACAATTCAAAATGAGATTGTACTCTGGTTTGCCAGTTTTATTTTCGGTCTTACCAACGCTCAACTTATTTAAAGAATACCTCCAAAAAGAAAACATAAAACAATAGTTGAAAACTCAGTATCGGAACCAATTTAAAACAACTTAGGAGTTCCTCAAGGATCCGAATTGGAACCAATTTTATTTTGTTTATTATTTAAATATGATAAAATATCATAAAAGTTTTCTAGTATAGTAATTACGGACGATGATTTAAATTATGAGGAGGTATAGTGCTCTCTGCAATGACCCAGACAAACCACCACGTCGGCAATATATAAGTAGCGTGTCGCTACAAACTCGAGTGCGTATCGAGAAACGTCCAAACTAAATATGAAAAATGATATTTTGTTCACGATTGCAAAGCTAGATGCCAAATATAAATTGTAATTGACTAAACTTTACAGAATATCAAAGCGACGAGTCCTATAAAGCAATGCGTTGATGTGCAGGTAGAAACAAAGGCGGGGCGGCGCTGTGCGTAGATGCAATTTGCTTAAGTATGAATATACAATGTTGGCGACACTTTGTGGTAACGGTTCATGGCCCATCTCCCTTATTTCGATTACATTATATTATATTCCATAATATATTTAAACTTACTTCACGTAATATTATCGCTTGCCGATTATGCCCTGCTCGATTGTATTTGTGATTTTCTGAGCTCTTTCTCTATAGGCATCGAATGATTAATGTATACGAGGGTGGTCGCTCTATTGTTCGCTCACGAGTTTTATTGTATAATATATTATACAGAGAAATACTAATTGACGCGTAATTAAATATAATGGTATGAACTTGGGAGATAATTCGGAGGTTAATAAAATCGTGAGTGAGTACTCAAAGTTATATTATGATTATGTAATTTGATTTATTAATGATGATGAGGCTGTTTTATTTATTCATGCTGATTGCATTCATTTGATAGTTCAGACTAAAACAACGTCTTTTGTAATTATAAAACTTTTTTCATTTTCATTCATCTCAGGGCCTCCTGTGTGGACCCTGAGATAAATGATTTTTCTCGGTGCCTATAACATCTTTGGGGATGCTGTGTCTAGGGTCTTGGTCTTTTTAAGGAAAGAAAGAAGAGGAAATTCTTTTTTTTAAATTAGTGCTCCCAACCGTCTGGAGCCAGTAAGATTATGGCATTACCAATTTGGGTATGCTGTGAGGTTGAAGATAGTGAGAAGAGAAAGAGGATGGGGAGGGGAAGGTGGGAAAGTACCTGGCTATTCAGCTCTCGTCACTAAAACGCCCAAAGCCATTTCAAGCAATGTTTACACCAGGGCAATACTGAGAGTATATTCCATTCTGGAAATAAACTATATTTTATTTCAAATGAGGACATTGTGAAATAACACAAATTTATCACATAAAATTTACTTGCGCATGCCGGGATTCGATCACGGAGGCCATCAGGAGAACAAGGAAGGAATATGGAATGAAGGGTGTGTAGGAGTCTGGAGGTCAGTGTGTCCAAGAGTGACGGACGTAAGAAACCACCCTTCCTATTGCAGTGCAAGGCAAAGGGGTTGAGAGAGTCCTGCTGGAAATATTGTATAAAATTATTTCTAATCTAATGTTGGAGGTCGAAAATTATTGTTAACAATGTTTGTTATGTTTTGTAATTTATCACAAGCTAACCACTTTATGATAATATGTATATGCGAGTACCGATACCCACTGTAAGTAGTAAGGAGTTTAGATTATTTGACTCTACGGTGAGTACCTACCTACTTGATTTTATTGGGGTGGTCTGCCTCTCGAATCTCGCCAATACAACACACAGCCACTTGGCTAGATTTAAAAGTGTAACTTTTATAAGTGCAAACGCGCGGAGTCGAGGGTTCCCTCAAGGGTTCTTTCTGGGGCCCTTCTAGTTACATGCGGTTAACAGTTATGCCCTACTACCAGGCAGTGGCAGTCCGTGGAAGTTCAATTATAATCAGATATCATTGGAAATTCAATCACAGCTTAAAAATGAAAAATACCATGATTTTTCCACCTTTATAAAGTTGAAACCCTGAAACCATTGCCACAAATGAATAGTCATGTCTCGTAGTCTCCTACAATGTTTGTTGTTTTCAGTCTCGTAGATGAGAAAAAAGCAAAATATATCTTTTTCATGTTTTTATTTCTTTTCTAACAAATAGCGATCTCGCAACAATTCCTGTACAAATCGGGAGGTTGAAAAGAGTATTTGTGTAAACAATTTAATGCCTCAAGTTTAAAAAGAGTTTTCATTTGCGAAAATCAAATTTAGCAAAATAATCTGTTATTTTTTTTATAAAGTTACCTACTTGCAAATGCTAGCAAATTCTAGAAAAAGAAGAAGAAAATAAAATATAACACTACCTACGTAGTTATCAACTCATATTAATAACAACTGAAAACACTAAAATCACTGATAGAAATATGTTGATTTGTAAAATACTATTTACAGTACAAATTGTGTGTCATCAAATCTCATGAGAGCTGCGCACTTTGTCACATAGTATTAGAAAGAGGTTTGGATTTCTATCGTTCTAGCGCCACCAGTATGTTTTGGCTAGTTTTGCATAAGCCATTTCTTAGGACTGAAAGTCCATAGGTGCTGAATTAATTTAGCACGTATCGAATTAATGCCGCTGAGCTTATTGCACTAATGTTCTTTGGTTAGAGAAAACCGCCACTGTTACTTGGGTACGTGTTACCTTGATCACTTCACAGTTATACATTCTGCAAAGTCAAGGGTTCCCACAGGGACACGTTTTGGGGCACTCCTAGTAACGGGCATCTAACAATTGTGCCCTGCTGGGCACCAGGGCAATTTCTTTATTTGCATCTGCCGCATGTTGCCTTGCTCACTTCATGGTTATTCATTCAAAACAATGTAAGGCACGTTTCATTCAAGTGCTGTATTGAAAAGAGGGGATTGTGAAACAAACTGATAAATGGTAGAGGTTTTATTTTAGGAAAGCGAATGTACCAATAATTTTCACTTTTGCAGGGGTTTAATTTTTAAGTGGTTTAGTTTTTGATACAATTAATTCATTGATTGACAGTTTACTCATTTAAAATAAAATATAGTTTATTTGCGGCACGTTCCAGAATGGAAGTTACTCTCAGTATCGCTCTGGTGAAAGACTGCTTGAAATGGCTTTAACCATTATTTAATGACCAGATCTGAATATCTAGGTACTTCCCGACTATCCTCTTCTCCATCCCCTTCCCTTCCCTACTCGATTGGGATGCCATAGTCTCACTGGCTGCAGACGGTTAGTAGCAATTAGGAGCAGTTGCAACTTTTGTGCGGTATTCACATGAAAGAGTGTTCAATTTGAGTCCAAAAAATCTAGATCTTTGCAATGAGATCCTGTTTTAACTCGATCGTTGGAATTTTTTTCAATATTACGATACCTATCTGATTGAAGAAAGTTTGAAAAAAGAAATGTAGTGACGTTTCTTTGGACAAACTGATATTAATCTCCTAAAAAAGAGTTTAAAAATATATAAATATTACTCAAATAGGAAGGTATTTAAACATCTACGTAAAAATTGCATTATTTAAGAAGAAATTTTGGATTTGATTTATTAAATAAACATAGGATTTTTCGCTGTAGGCGATGTCCACAGTTCACAGAACTACTAATCTAAAATGCAAAATGCTACCCTAAACGTGAATAAAATACCGACGTAGTTCCACATTTAGATTATTTTCGTCACCGCTTCGACACTATCCCCCCCAAGTCATTAATAACCCCAGTTCCGACATGTAAATATTATCACCTGGCTGCATAGAACTCTAATCCTACAGCATATGTCGTTTGTAGACAATTAAATAATTTACAAAGGTGTGTGGCCCCTTACCTTATATGTAGGTGTTGCCATATGAGAAAACCTCAAACTTTCCCGCCTCGGAAAAGGAGGGATATTAATTATTCCGCAAACTGGCAACTTATTTCCCTTTGAATTTTCCCGCGCTGCATTTAGAATGTGTGGACTATTTACATATTAAATTGTTAGGCGGAGAGGTGTAAAGATTTTCATAAGGTAGTTACTTAATATATATGTGGCTGTGTAGAGTTGTAGGGTAGGTACTCTGTACCACTTGTGTACAGAATCTGGAATCGAATCTCTTGCATATTTACATAATATGCAGTACTTAGTTTTAATATAGTGTAACTCAATTGGTAGGCCATTCCTCTTGAAATGCTATGGGTCATACGTCTCTGAAAACTTCGGCAGTAGTCGTCATCATGACTTTGTCCAAGATACCGCATGGCAGAACAGATGTTCAAGCACAGTCATACTGTACAGGAGAAATGATGGGAATGAGGAATTTAATTCGGTAGGCGAATAGGGGTACCGTTTCCCCGCGAACCTTTCTCTTAACCATTTGACCTCTCCTGCAAGACTCCCTTCAACCATCGCCTTGCACCGCAGTGGGAGGTATGGATTCATATGTCCGTCACTTCTGGATACACTAATCCCTAGATTCTACCCAACCCACATATCTTTTACGTTCCCAGAACTTCCTCTTCATCCTTTCCTTAAAAAAACCTTCCACACAGCATCCCAAAAGATGACCACGGCCCTCACAGAAATTATTTTCCTCATGGCCTGCTGTGTGAGGTTAACTTAAACCTTTTTGTTTTTTAACCTAACCAAATATGATGAATTTAGAAATAAGCAATTAATAAAAAATAAAAAAGAATACTAAACATTAATGGTTTAATATTCAGATGTAAAATACAACCACATATCACCTACCAGTAAGTAGTTGGTAGTTACAACAATTCACCGCAGATTAAACGGACGGACAATCGAGATTCATATCAGTGAAAAGGCCACGTTACAGTGAGAGCGTATTGTTCATTGTGTTTTACAGGGAGTTGCTATCAGCTCCATTGAGATCTGCTGCCCGTACAATCGTGATATGCTTATGAGGGTTGATTTCTACTCCCACCCCGTTCAATACATGTCCAGGGCCCAATGTGGGCGAAAATTGGAGTAGTCCGCTCTGGACGCCGAGTCGCCAAGGGGCCAAGACGCCGATAAAACCTAACAACTGACAGTCCTAACACATTGCCCTTGAGATTATTTTTCATGTAACCGACGTCTAGTAATCACCTACACGTCTACTGGTTTAAGAAGGGGCGCCAAAATTTTACTCGCGCCAGGCACCGTTTGACTCATTGCCAGCCCTGCGTAGGTACTTACTTACTTACCAGGCGTTAGGTGTAAAGCCTTTTGTATAGTGTACCTTTAAAGTGATTTGGGATGGCTTTATTTAGATACATAGGGTGACAGCATATTCACAGTCCTCCTCAATAGGGATTCATGTTTCGAGGCAGACTAGGTCATTGTGTTAGTGTTAAATCATAATTTTTATGATTTCCTCATCTTCATGTTTGTTGATTTCCCCATATTCATGTTCATAAACCTAATCTCCATGTCTCTGGATTTTCTAGGTAGTATTTTTCTGGCTCAACGTCGTATTCAATTTGACAAGTTTAAGGTTGTCCTGTCCTTAGTCGATGTCCTTGGTCAGTAAGGTACTATTTTCCTGGCTAAACATCGTATTCAATTTGATAAGTTTGAGGTTTTTGTTCATGTAATGTTCTTAATCAGTAAGGAACCATTTTTCTGGCTAAACGATGTATTTAATTTCATAAGTTTGAGGTTTTTTCCATGTAGCGTCCTTGGTCAGAAGGTACTATTTTCCTGGCTAAACATCGTATTCAATTTGATAAGTTTGAGGTTTTTGTCCATGTAATGTTCTTAATCAGTAAGGTACTATTTTTCTGGCTAAACGATGTATTTAATTTGATAAGTTTGAGGTTTTTTCCATGTAGCGTCCTTGGTCAGTAAGGAACTATTTTTGGGGCAAAACGATTTATATAATTTGATAAGTTTGAGGTTTTTATCCATATAGTGTCCTTGGTCAGTAAGGTACTATTTTTCTGGTTAAACGTCGTAATCAATTTGGTAAGTTTGAGGTTTTTGTCCATGTAATGTCTTTTATCTGTAAGGTACTCTTTTTCTGGCTATCCGTCGTTTTCAATTTGATAAGTTTGTGGTTTTTGTCCATGTTGTATCCTTGGTCAGTAAGGTACTATTTTTCTGGTTAAACGTCGTAATCAATTTGGTAAGTTTGAGGTTTTTGCCCATGTAATGTCTTTTATCTGTAAGGTACTCTTTTTCTGGCTATCCGTCGTTTTCAATTTGATAAGTTTGAGGTTTTTGTCCATGTAGTATCCTTGGTCAGTAAGGTACTATTTTTCTGGCGTTGAGTAAAGTTTCATACTAAAAACCTACTGAAAAGCTTAGGCAAAGTCTTGTGTCGGAGTTGTTATGGGATTCTTTTCCTTCTTTATAATTATTTTTAATACATTAATTCAAAGTTTTATTACGGGTGACAAGTTAAAATGAAGAGAGATGTGTACTCTTTATACATCTTAAGTTTATAGTTGTCTCGTTTTCATGACATTTCTCTCACACAAGACATCAGTCGCACGTTCATTATATAAGATCTGTTTTTATTAGTTTTCAATGATTGCTTTACAGATACTCTCTCTGAACAATAGGTCACATGCTGTAATTGGTTTCACGTACAGCCAACAAGCGGTAGGTATGGGTTTTACTTCAAGCGGCGCTCAAATCGTTTCCCTTGTGTGTTTTCTTATTTTTTTCTTTTATCTTTAAAAATATGTGTATTTTTAACATTATTTTTAGATTATTCGACACTATTTTTAACATCACTTATTTCAACACAAACAAGCATATCCATCATTACCCGTGAAGCTAAAATAAACTACCCCTTTACGACGATATAATAATCCCCTCGGCACCCGGTTATTGCGTATTAATAATGCATGCACTATAAGGGGAAGATCTTATCGCTACAGCGGCACTTGCAATCCAACACCCTCGTTACAACGCAAAATACACAAACTATTGACAAAAATAACGGTCAATTATGATTTTAGGGGACTGATTATTGCTTTTTAGCTATCATTTTTTGTGAAAATTTATGTTTAATGGTGAACTTACTGTACAATGTAATATTATTTTTTTCATTAAAATACACTTATTGCAAGTTATGTTTTAATATATAAGAGATAAAGTATTTGTTTAAACCCGTATGTACTCAAAATAAATATGAATGAATAGTTTCGTCCGTATAAAAACACAATTCTTTCAAGAAAGGCATACAAAGCAATATTGTCAAAAAAATCAGTGATTCAAACCAATATTATATTTGTATCAAATTTCAAACATAATTTTCAAGTCCTGTGGAAGTACCATTCAAGTTCTGTTATTATTAAGTTATGGGCCGGTTGTTTCCCAGAACTGAAATAATAATAGAGCTTGAATAGAACTTTCACAAAGCTTTGAAATTTGATGAATTTTTCAAATTCTGTCCCTAAGTTAATTCTGCAGATATAACTTAGTTATAACCGTGCTGGCTTAAGTTTTGAAATTTTATAAGTAAATAAAAGCACTGTACCACTTTTATGTATTTATTTATCTTGATAAAATAGAGTAAAGATGATTATTTTATTGTTTGTCTAACTGGAAAATTCTTGTTTCGAGACAGTAGGTACATAAATAATAGGTATGCAACGAAAAAGGCTGCAAAAAACTGTAATACGTCGTTACTTTGAGGTTAAGAAAGGAGATTTATATTAAATTGTTGAGATTATGAGTAATTCAAACTACGAAACAACCCCAAACATTGAGACGTATAAAAAACAAGCACAGAGCATTAATTCCCTAATGACATAATAAATCGCGTTTACATCTGAATGCAGTCTTATCAATATAAATGAATTGTAAAAATCGTATAAAGCAGTACTTAGTAATAACACTCCCCCTCTGTTAGCACCCTCCATCGCCGCTGTATCGCGTCATCTCGGAGACGATAAGCCACGATTATAGAGGGCCTTTTGCCACAGCTATCAGTCATAATAGGTATTATATCTCCAGCATCTCATTGTGCGCCTCTGAGGGATGCTGTTAGCGCGATCCATTGAAGTTTATTAGCTGTCATTTGGTTTTTAAATGAATTGTTAATTATTGTTTTGAGGTATTGCTGCATTTTGGATTCGTGAATTGAATAAATTTATTATTATTTTTAAAACATTTTAATATTTACTTATTAACTCCTCAGTCTAATTTGTTTAATTTTGGGAACAAACGGAAATTACACTTAAAGTCAATTCGTTCCATTTTGAGAATACCTCAAATACGGTCGAAATCTTTGTGTCTCCCTTACTGCCATATTGAGAAATATGAACTAAACGGTGTTAAGAAGAACAAACACCACGCTTTATATTCAAATTAAGAAGTTTACCACAGAATAATTAAAATGTACACCTCTAAGGAACCAAAGATTCTGACAGCAATCTGAGAAATTTTGTGAATTTTTAATAAATTATTTTTATACGAAACGATAAAAAAATTAGGAGACAGTAATGTTTATAATACATTTAACTAATAAAATATTTATTATTATTTATCTGAAATTTTAAATATTAGAAATAAAAAATGAAAGCTTATTTCATCTTCTTTCAAAAAGAGTGTTCAGTTTTCGGATACATTCAGAAATATTCCATTGATTTTTATTTTTATTCAAAGTGGAATTACACTCAAATTTGTCGAAATATAACGGTCAATATGCCAAAGACATGAGGGGTTATTGCGATTTTAAATAATATATTATGAAACATAAATGTCACTTATATAATGCGAAAGTGTAAGTATAAAATTATTAAGCTCCTAAAGGTAACCTACCATACCAGCAGCAGTAAGGCTTACTGATGCAAAATATATCGATATCCGAATTGATTCTGTTCAACAGTAAGATTGCCCGCCCCACCGGCATGACCATTGGCAAGTTAGTCCTGCAGACTGGGAGATAAAATTGTTTATGCTGTCGGTGATGAAGATTACCATCGGGAATATAGAAATGAATGTTCTCCAAGATTTTCAAGCCGAATTTTGAAACCTTCCACGAATCAGTTTGAAGAAATGTGCAGCAATGTGCACATCTCTTTTGACCCGTAGATGGTTAATTCCGAGCAAACCGAGAGACAGTTGGTAGGATAGAGCCACGGGTAGTACTCCTACAGAGAGATAAATCTCGGAAATTTCTTCGGAACCTCCTCCAACAAGGAGGAATTGCCACTTCACTCGGTGCGGGCTCCAAACGACCTACCCACTCTCAAGTTTACTCCTGAGTCCTAACCAATGCATCGTACAGCACTATTATAACCGGGTATCTCTAAAATTCCTCGCAGTAAGCAAGACAAAACCCAGTATTTTCAATGAAGTGACTCATTTCGATATGAGCAAGAAATGTCAGCCTACTATCAAACATAATACCAAGAACCAAGATCCTTCATAGTGGAGATATGTTTTAAACTTTGAGCATTCATCACCGGTAAGATCAAGTATGACACATTGCAAGCATTGCACTCAATCTAATTCCGTTTACTCCAGTTAACAATTCTATCAGTGTCTATAACCTGTTATGTTATGTACGTCATTAATAAAATAGAAAATAGGAGCAGCCCTAAATTAGAACCCTGGGGAACTCCAAAGAACATAAGAAATAATTTTGACTAGTCTATTCCATGTGATACAAATTGTTAAGAAGGCAAATGTGGAACCTGGAGACATGGTCGAATATCAGATGACAAAACAGTGTATCTAGCAAAACTCTATATCGGTATGATGTTGACTAAATCCGTCGTCTGTTTTCAGTTAGCGATATTTACGAGCACAATCAACAATTGATAAGAAATGTTCCGACGGCCGATAGACAAATTTTAACGCATCCTTCATAGTATCAGAGATGCTCCGGTTAACTGTCAATATAAACAACTTTTTTTATAAGGTCATTCATGAATGTAGTTACAGTAAAAAATTTCTTAAAATTGAAAGATATCTTATATGTGATACGTTGAATACGTTCGGGCCAATGACGTTACATTCGTTGGTACTTGGAGAAAAGAAAGTTGTTAAAATAACAAGTTGTGGATGAAGACCTCACTAACTAATTAACTTCCTTTTTAGCGTCAAAAATATATATTTAAAATGGATATTTATGTTTTATTTCAATTCAATATTGCCAATTTATTAATATTCTTACGTAGTCGTTTGACGTTTAAGAATATCAATTCGTAGACTGATCCACCAGTGTTGCCATTTTATAACGATTTATTTTTAATCATAATAATTTAAAATCGTCGGAAGTTAATTATATTGTCTTAATCAATTTAATGTCCGGATTACTGTCCAAGAAATGAGGTAAAATGGGGGATAGCATAATGGACCCATGACCTGAATGCTCACGGGAACTATATAAACCGTCTCTGTTTTATTGAGAAAAAAACTATTGAGTAAGTTTATTGTAAAATAAAGAATAAACTATTTCATAAGTAGGCACTTAATATCGATTAATTTTCTGGTTTGCATAAAATATGTAAATGACCTAGGTAGATATTTCAAAACATAGATGTAAAACTCGATAATTTTCCACGGCGCACCTACCATAGATATAAAACACAGATAGACAGATAAGTACACATCCCGACACGATCCCGCCCGGATTAGGGGAGAGCGAGGCATTAGTATTCATGAGGAATATTTTATTCGGTAAAATGGCGCTAATTCGCCCACTCCTCCCCAATCGCCGGGGAATTAGGGGTAATGCGCGCCCCGTATTATCGTAGTCCTTATGGGGTAATTCTGTTTGTTGTACAACCAACCCCTAGAGCGGGTGTGGGGAAATTTGATTCGTCTGCCAACCCTCGTAAATAAATTGCTGTTTTTTTTCTTTTGGTTAGTTTTTCTATTTTTGAAAGTTTACCCATTAATGTTCACCTTCAGTATTTTTGGTATTTTTAACATTCAAAGCAATAATAAATTAAATATAAAAATGAGTGCTCAGTGGCTGAGTTGGCATCGCCCAGGCGTAGTGTGTTCAATTCCTCGGCTGGCTAAGTCCTTCATCACAACACAAGCAACATTTTCCGCTCACTGTGGTGGTAGTAGGAGATTTTTAAATATTGTCGGGTTATTCGTAAAACAGGAATGTTTTCCTTCCTTAAAAAAAAACGGAAAATGAAAATAATATTTATTTATTCTCCGTGGCACAGCGGTAAAACTATAAATCTATAATCCAGGACCTGGAAGTCGCAAGGTAAAATCCAAAGGAATAGCTATTGAATTGTATTTTGGTGATATTATCATATTATTTTGTGAATTTTTGTGAACTTTTTGATCCGGTCCGAGTGGTAGATACTTTCAGTATCGCCATGCTGAAAGGCCACATGGAATTGAAACGTTGCTTTAATTGACTTTATGCGTGTTTGGTGACTAGATCTGAACATTCCTCATCCCTATCTCCTTCCCTTTCCCACTTCATAAAATAATCCCAATTGGGGATGCCATAGTCTCGCTGTTTTTTTTAATGTAAATACCGCACAAGAGTCCCAACAGCTCCCAACCGCTTGATCGGAGAAAAATGAGTATTGCTGATTTATTAAAATCCAGTTGAAAGGGTGATAGCAGGCCGTTTCACAATAAACTATTAGTACTTTCATAATATATCGGAATACGTGTTCATACAGCTGCGTTAATCCTGTTATTATATAATGATAAAATATTAGAAATTTTATTAACAAGTGTTCCGACATCGTTCGTGTTTTACTGATAGTTTATTAGGAAATCTATCAATTCATTCGTTAAAGGCCTGCAGTCTCGTATTTAAGAGGAATACGAATAATTTAAAGAGATTTTTTAATAAATTAGCAATATTTTATACCAGAAAGTTTTCTTCGCGTGGAGACAGTGAGACTATGGCATTCCCTATTTGGTTGTGAGGCTGTGTGTGTATGTGGGATTGTGTGTGTTAATATGCATTGAACAGTTTATAATATTATTGACATGATGCCACTTTTAAATTTCGGCAGTGAACCCGAAAAAATATTACTGCATTTGTTTTGTAATTAGGCTTGGGGAATAGCGCTGTATGTCGCGTATGTAAGGTATGTTACAATTAATTAGGGTCAGAAGTTTGTTACTTTTTACATTAAATTAAAACGTTTTTTGTATACCTATCTTCATAAACGTTAAGATTGTTAAAATAAGAAACCTTGTATTGTAAATATACGACTAATCTGTCGTAAAATAAGGATAAATAACACAATAGTTATTGTCACATCAACAACTAATCTAAATAACAAATAACTTGAAGCAGCTGGGAAGAGTAAATCCAGTCTCCATTGTCTGCAATGGGGAGATTGACACCCAGTAATAATTAGGTAGATATCGCTGGTTACAGACATCTACATCTGCACCTTCCTCGCTACGAATACGTGCCTGGCGTTCACATTTTCCAGTCAATTATTATTACACCTTCAGAGGTCTAGCACGGTAGGTACCTACTTATTTACAGCTTATGGAAATGTGTATAGTCCGCCAAGAAATTGTGTAAATTTAACAAAATGGAACTACATTATTTTTTTTATTACTATGGTAACACCTATTTTAGAACGAATTATAGAAGTTTGAAATGTGAGGTTACGTTTAATTTCAGAATCTGAATGTACAAGACAATTGACGTAAATCAATGATTTAAAATAAAAATCAATTGCTGGAAGTGCGCGTTTTTTTCACGTAGTTTAAATATGATATAAAATCTAATAAATTACTCAAAATTGTTATTTGAAAAATCGACTATACTGTTATGTAGATTCACCAGTTTCCCGCTTGTGCCACTAGATTCCGGACACCGTGTTAATATATCCACATTTAAGCATACATGTCACATTTACGCTGAGCTGTAAGCTCCTTGGCTTATTTCATCGCAAGTCTATTGAATTTCATTCCAGAGTGGCAGATCTGGTAAAAAAAAAACAACCATTCAGAATTGAAAACTTGCTTGAAATGGCTTTAGCCGTGTATAGTACCTATATCATATGATTAGCTAGGTACTTCCCAACCTTTCTGATTCCTCATCTCCTCTCTCTTTCACTCCCTTCAGCCTCAAAACATACTGAATTGGGAGTGCCATATAGTTCCACAGGTTCCGCGTGGCTGGGATACTTGTGCTGTGTGAAAGCATTTCACAAACAAGGTCTCTGAAGAAACGCACTAAAAAATACACACTTTATAAAAAATGTGTAATACAAGGAATACTAAATACTATTTACGCATCTTTAAATTGTATAGGGGCAGTTAGGAAAATGTAACGACCAACAAGTCAATGGCGGAGCAAATTTTGGTTGATCTAATAATTTCAATAAATTATTAGTTCTGCTGTATCTTCCGGTTCTCACAAACTCTTCCGGGGCCAACCAAACACTTTGGACTTTATTTGTGATGGATAACAATGAACTTTAATGACTTTATTAGCAGGCGGTAGGAATGTTTCTATGCCTGTGTTTGAAATCATATTTATCTGAAACCAGGGTCTGTAGGGACAGACCACTTAATTTGGTTAGTTTCACCGTTGTGTGCCAACAGTTGAGTGTTGCGTACAGACGATGCGACTTTTGGTTCAATGTAGTCAGTTTCTTCTCTGGAGAACACACGCAATATACCTCCTATAATATGTTAATTTGGTTAGTTCCACAGTTGTGTGTCAACTGTTGAATGTTGCATACAGATGATGCGATGTTTGGTTCAATGTAGTCAGTTTCTTCTCTGGAGAACACACGCAGCACACCTCCCATAACATGTTAGTTTGGTTAGTTCCACCGTTGTGTGTCAAATGTTGAGTATTCCGTACAGACTACTACTATTGAACTGTAGTGTACTACTGGGGAACACACGCAGCTCACCTCCTACTTTATCAAAAACAAACTAAACTTTCCGATCGCTCACTAGAGCTATGCTACTAAGCGAAACTACTAGAATGATGCTACCAAGCATCGTTATCCATTAGCATCAAAAGATAAAGGCAAACGTTGGCAAACAATGGTTCATGGAAGAAAAATTTTCAATCGTATGATGCTACTAAAATAATAAAAAAATTGCTTTTCACGGTTTTATTCTTTGCATTCTTTCCAATACATTAGATCTGCTCTAAAAGCATCATAAATACTTAGTTCCTGGTACCGGTATCAGAATACATCTTGCTTCTAGTATCTCACAAGCGAGATAAATCCTCATTTAATGTTTTAAAAATTCGGTCAAAACTTCACGATCATTAGTCATGCATGTCATTTTATTTATTTTTATTCGTTAATCACACTCACAAACAACTACGCACCACGGCTCCCTAGGTAGACTGGGTAAAGTTGGTCAGCCGCTCAACCAAGCTAGAGACGTTCCAACGTGGTTGGCGGTTGGGTGGTTGAATAATATGACGCATCTCCACACGTTCTACTTTATGTTAAACTCAATCCGATTGATTCAATCGCTCAACCAAATTGAGTGGTCCGTAGGGCCCATAAGTCTCAATTCCTGCATTATCGACAGCCATCTGCCATCTATAGGTAACCTATTAAACTGCTACCTAGGATATCACTATTTCCATATTTTAAATAAACAACACGAGTGATTAAAATTATTCAATTATTCTTTTAACTTATTTTGAAGGTTATTCCTATCAATCTAATATATTATTGAAGAAGAAGATAATACTAATAAACATATAAAAAATAACGGTAACAACTAGGAATTGAACCCAAGATCTCTTGTCTTACGAGGACAGGCATATTATTACGCCATTCAATTTGTATAAAGAACATGACCTTTAAATCCAATAAATTGTGAGGCGCATTGTGACGCCGTTCAATTTGTATAAAGAACATTACCTTTAAATCCAATAAATTGTGAGGCGCATTGTGACGCCGTTCAATTTGTATAAAGAACATTACCTTTAAATCCAATAAATTGTGAGGCGCATTGTGACGCCGTTCAATTTGTATAAAGAACATTATCTTTAAATCCAATAAATTGTGAGGCGCATTGTGACGCCGTTCAATTTGTATAAAGAACATTACCTTTAAATCCAATACATTCTGAGACGCATTATTACGCCGTTCAATTAGTGTAAAGAAAGTTACATTTAAATCCAATAAATTTAAATGTTTCACCACTATACAGGGAAAATAAGAATCTAGAAAATTTAAAAAAAAATTGTTGAGGAATACGTACATTTTCGAATGGATCGTTTATAAAATCGATAACTACATTAATGAAAATATTAAAATAACATGTTTTGGTATGATGGTCATAATAAGAAAAATAAACTTTCTTTCCGTATACGTTTGATGGTATTTATAGTTTGTGAAAAAACCCCATTACGTTTCTACAACGTGCAATGCCCTCAGACGCAAATTTGGAAAAGAAGGCAAAAACACTTAAAATAACGTACTGGACAGATGAAAATGCCAATTTCCTGGTTCCTGAAAGCACAGTGGTATCAACCCATCAATAGCAATCTGGCAATCCAGACATGTCCACGATCTGGTATTGTCAAAGGTCTCCCCCCCGCCCTAGTGCAGGGTAGGAAAAGGGGAGTGGTGGCAGGGGCCGCCAAGGGGGGGGCGGGGGACTCCCAGACCATGAATATAAAGCGCGAGAGTTTTCATACGGGGGGATTTTCCAAAATGGCGGTGTGATAGCGATTTGTGCAACGTTTTAATTGGTTATCAATGTATTACAATGTCTTCCTCGGGCGTCCCTGACTTCTACCATTCCCTTACAGTCCATATCATCTAATCTAATAATCATCTAAGCGACTTTGTCTTAATCTAATCCCGTACGCTAAGATCAATATTTTCATTTCCCCACATTTCAAGGCAGACATGTAACAATCAATTGAATAAAAATAGGGAGTCAGACCGTCTGGAGACAACTTAATGACATATTGTTAATGTATTAAGAGTCTCTTCAAATTATTCGTACACCCGTTAAAACAGGATTCCAGGCCCTTAAAAATGAATTGAAAGGTTTCCTAATAATCTTTCAGTAAAACACGAATGTGTTATCGCGAAGTCGGAACACGTGTGAATGAAAATTCTAATATTTTCGCATTTCGTCATTGTATATTATCAGGACAAATGTAGGTACATGAACACGTGTTCCGATGTATTAGGAATGTAATAAAAGAAACAAGCTGTCCATCTTCTCTGTCTAACCCTGCTGGGAAATGGCGTTATGGTTAGTTAGCGATATGATATTGTATTATGTTACAAAGAGAAGATGTGTTCAGACGAACGGAATTGAAAAACCAATAAAGTTTCTTTGTGTGAGAGTTTAATGTAGTCCTATGTTACAATTTCAATAAAATATATCGTAATAAATAGAAACATAATGTGATCTCATAATTTATCGCCATGGTGAAAAAACTCCAATCAGAATTGAAAACCATGTCTGAATAGCCAGGTATTTCCCAACCTTCATATTTCCCATCATCTTTCGCTCCCCACTTCCTTCAGTCTCACATGGGTTCCATGACAACGCATAACAGTACAAATTCAACATCCTTTTGAAAAATGATATAAGCCCGATATATCAGTCAGTCCGTATCTTCGCTATGTGAGACAATACACGCGCAAATTTAAGCGATCTAAATCGGCGGCTAAAGCCTTGGTAAGTCGCAGAATAGTTCCCTCTTTAGACACCGAGGCGCTAGCAGTAACAGATGTCAAATATGACGTTTACGTAAGTATTTACGTACTCAAATCTCACTGAAATATTCGTAAATTGCATAATTTTATCGGTATGGACTGTTACATTCATCGAGCGATGGGGGGTGTTGATATTATTAATTTCTAATCAATCTAAAATAGACAAATAGCCTGGTAAGGTATTATACCAGAAATTTTTAAACGTCAGTACAGTGTTTTCAGCGGCGTGTTTGTCATAATTTCGTAAATAGTGAATTGACTACTAAATAGTGATTTGAAAGAAATTGTACGTTTTACCAATATCTTGACATTTTTTTATATATCACTCATTGATGTATTCATCCTCGATCGCTACTTATAAAGTAACAATCATTACAACAAAAATACATCGCATTAAAAATAGTCCTGAATGGAGAATTAACCCATTCATCTGTGTTTACTTCGAGTCAAAGAAAAATACCGGCGGCACAAAAACTTTAAACTGATTTACAATAATCGTTGTTGACAGCACTGTGCTTTACCGCACTTAACAACAATAATGATCCAATGTAACACTGAATCCTCTTATCTGAGTCTAATCGTTCAATAGGAGTAATCGTTCGATGGAATTAATCGGTCAATCGGTCTGTTCGTGAGATACTCCAGCCGGTTAAGTTGAGATATTGTGTTCCGGTGGCTACTGGCTGGTGCTGCATAGTTACATAATTGATACGGTTAATCGAGACTGCATGGTTAATCTGCTCTCAGTGGACCCGAAAACCACCAACCAAATAAGATAAATCTGCCTTTTTTCTAAGTTCTTTGTTAAACGCCGACGGACAAACGCTTAGGTGTTGACGTACCAAAATACAATGGGGTATTCTCATAGATTATAGAAACACGCCCATAGGGCTTTTACATTTAATAATGTACATCTTTTTTTTTAGCTATACTGATTACATAAAAAAATCAACAAAATATAGGTTACATATAAAAAAATCAGAGTTAACAAAATATAGGTTAGATGAAATATAAGAGTTTAAAAATATAGGTATGATAGAGTACAAATAAGTGAGATAAAAAATAGAAAATCTGCCAAAATCCTCCAATTCAACGATAATGATAATAAGAAGGTATTAGATTATTTGATAACAATAGTTTACAAAGTAGGTAGAAATAGTTCGCACATACTCCGCTTAAAGTTTGCCAAGTTCAAATTATTGTCAAATACATTTATATTGTTAAAGTATTTGTTACCAAGACTGTGTAAACGTTGTATTGGAGGATGAAAACTATAGTTGAAATTAGATGTATGTATGTAAAATGTTGATATTTGCCTATTTCTTCGTATAGGTATGTGTAGATTAATTAAACGCAGGAGTTCACAACAATCGAAGTTAGAGTTCAATAATTTTAATAAAAAGGTAAGGTCGTTTATTTTTCTTCTGTTTTCTAATGTTGGAATATTTAAAAGATTCATTAACGACAGGTAATTTATGTGTTCCAAAGGGATGTTAAGTTTAAAATTTACGAAAGGTAGAAATTTTCTTTGAATTCTTTCAACATTATGAATATGTACATTGTAGAAGGGCGACCAAACTATGGAGTTGTGCTCTATCAGGCTTCTAACAAGGGATATGTACAATAATTTTATGATTAGTTTTAATTGTTCTTAATATAAATCCTAATATTTTCATACCCTTATTGACAATTTGTTGAATGTGGGCCTTAAAGTCTAGTTTCTCATCCATTATTATGCCAAGATCTCACATTTCTTTTACTCTTTCTATATACACAAACTATGCATAAAAACACTACTAAATATATTTTAACCAGAAAACAAATTTCAACATTCATTATTCACTACATCATTAAGTACACTTACTAAATTCTTACTACATTGTGTCTGTGTAATACAGGGTTTTCCAATAAGAGGTGTTATTTTGAATAGCCCGCTATTTCAGTAGATGTTACTTTTAAAGCTGTCATTTTTTAACATTTGACAAGTAGAAACTATGCCATTGATAAACATGGAACGATACACGCTTCAACAATGCATTGAAATTATTAAAATTCACTTGAGTGAATCAAATGCAAATCATCTGGAGTGATGAGGCCCATTTCCACCTCGGTGGCTTCGTCAATAAGCAAAATTGTCACATCTGTGGCTCGGAAAACCCAAAAGTTATTGTTGAAAAGCCTGTCTATTCTCAACGTGTGACTGTTTGGTGTGGTTTATGGTCCGGCGGAGTCATTAGACCTAACTTTTTAAAAAATGAGGCTGGAGCAACAGTTACGGTGAATGGATTGCGCTATCGAGAGATGATTAATGATTTTTTATGACAGGAATTAGATTGTATTGATCTGGACAACGTTTACTTTCAACAAGACGGCGCTACGTGCCACAAAAGCAACGAAACTATTGATCTTTTACGATTGAATATCAAAATAACACCTCTTATTGGAAAACCCTGTATTATGTTGTAGGTATTTTAACTGCTACTGACCACTGCCTGTATATTGGTGAACGACAATATCCTCCTTGAGAATCCCAAGGACTTATTCTTATGACGGCATAATAAAACTTTGCCTAAAACATGCAAACACCTCAGCACACTTGTTCTCCTAATGAGGTGTTTACAAAATATTTATATTGAGTAATTTTAGTTCATATTTATTTTGAGAAAAATCATAACTTATTTTTGTAGAGTATACCTTCATATAGTAACACTTCTAATCGCTAGTAAAATAGAATTTTTTTTCTCTCAAACAGTCACATAATACGTAATTTTAGTAAAAATTATACTGTAAAATACAATAGGAATTTATTGGGCAACTTTTTAAGAATAGGAATGGGACATTATTGACCCGATGTACCTTAAAACTATAAATTGAAGAAAAAACCTCCATTTTCAAGATAATGAAAAGTATCTGGGCCTATATAATATTGGCAAATATCTGACCTTTAAACAGCACTTAGACAAACTAAAAGAAAATATCAGTCCACTAATAAATGTGGAAAAATACATAATCTTCTACCAACAGAAGTAAAGATGTGCTTATACTTGAGCTTGATCCAGTCCCACCTAAAGATCTAATATAAATATGAGAATATTCTTAAAAGATTTACAAACAATACAGAATAAAGTTATAAAAAAAACTCTTCAATTTTAATGTAGATACCCCCAAAAAAATTATACCAAGAAATGAACTCATTGAAAATTAGAAAATTGTACGAATAAGTTTTCATAAAAACAGTTTCTTATGAGCAAGTTCTGCTGTCTAACTATTAGATAGCCTCAAAATGGAGATTTGAATAAATTAATATTAAAAAAAACTGTTTAATCGTTAAGTGAGTATTGTTAATACTGGATAGAATTGTTAAGATAAGAAATTATATATTTATATTATGTTTTTTTAAATTATGTAGTTACTTGTGTTAATATTATTTAGCTATTATTTATGTATTTAGTTAGAAAGCTAAATACATATTTATTTAACGATGATAAATAATTAAAACAAAAGTTTTACAATGGTAATTTAGTCTGCACCAAAAAAAATATTTTCAAGTGGTTATATTCTCATTGACTCTGTCATTGAGTTTTGTTTTTTTACTTGACCGTTTTGAATTTCTGTCTGTAATTGTATACACCGTTTCGGTTTCAAGATAGTGACATTGAAACCGAATTGAAACGATTGTTTATTATTTACTGTTTATTGTGAATTGTTTATTGCTTATTGTTAATTGTTTATTGTTTGTTGTTTATTGTTTATGGTTTATTGTTAATTGTTTATTGTTTGTTGTTTATTGTTTATGGTTTATGGTTTATTGTTTATTGTTTATTTTATTATTATTTATTGTTTTTTTGTTATGTTTATTTTGTTATTTTTTATTGTTAATTTTGTTATGGTTTATTTTTCAATTTTTAACTTCACTGGGACTTAATTTTGTTTGATTTTCGATTTAATATAATTTGAAAGTCTTAGCGCTGGAATTTGTCATGTCCTCTTTTATGGAATCTCGAGATAAATCTAATAAAAAAACAGTCTAAAGAGTATTTTATTTTAATTTTATTTAATATGTATCTGATATGCGTAGAATAAAGAAGAAACACATGGAAGCGAGATGACCTCCTTTTCATTAAATGTTAAATCAAAATAAAACCCTGAAATGCACTCTAAGTCTAAGCACAAATAAAGAAAAGCATTTTAAAAACTTGAGTTATGCCATTTTTATAGTTAAACTCTCAAATTAGGGAATCAAGGATAACCTAAGGACAGAAATTAAAATATAATAAAATAGGTTGTAAATATAATAATGTTGTCGCTTATATCATAAATCCGCGTGGAAGCTCTGTTTCGATACAATCCTTATTTACTTACTGCGCATGAACGTATTTACTTCTAAAATAACTTTTTGTTATTATTTTTTTTATGCTTCCGATTTTGTTGTCCGGGTTAAATCTTCCCCATAGGAAAAACTAAACCCTTCCACTCACTTTTCCACAAATGATCAGCTAGTCAATCAACACTATGCAAGTGCATTATATAAGTAAAATAAATACAAAACAATACAAGAACAACAACACGTCAACTCACCAGAGATCAAATGGGAAAAAAAATTCACCGACTCCAGATATTTTCATATCAGAGGGTTCGGCTCGGTAGAACTTCTAACAGGGCCTATAAATCCTACTGATCCCTCAACATAAATATTTAAAAAATCTTTCGTTATCCTACATGTATTCAAAATGACCGACTTTTGCATCTTTATATATAATTTTTTTGATAGATCTAATACGCCTAAATTTTTAACGAGAGAGCTAGGTATAATGCCAGTAGCCGAAATAACGAATGGTAATATTTTTATAGTCTGAGAATGCCAGATTCTTTTTATTTCGTTTCCTAAATCTGTGTATTTTCTTATTTTTTCATTAACAGATTTTTGAATATTACAGGAATTTGGAATAGCGACATCAATGATATAAGTTATTTTTTTAATTTTGTCATGTAAAACTATATCGGGTCTATTATGACTAATCGTTCGGTCTGTTAGTATAGTTTTATCATAATATATTTTATAAAATTTGTTTTCTAAAAATGAATTTGGTTCGTATTCATAATATGATACTATATTACGGCAGTCAATCAAGTTATGTTTAATTACCAAATTTTGGTGAATTATTTTTAAAACTTGATTGTGCCTTAATGTATACTCGGACGGTGCTAATATAGAACATCCCGATATAATATGTTCTATAGTTTCCGGAAAAGCCAAACATTTTCTACACAAATCATCAATTTGATTTGTATCTTTGATTATATGCTTTCTATAATTTTTAGTATTAATGACTCTATCCTGAATGGCAAGCATAAATCCTTCTATTTCTGCGCTCAACTCTCCAATACTCAACCATTTGTTTGACGAAAATTTGTCAACATACGTTTGGTTGAGATAATTGAAGGGTTTTGCGTGTAAAATTTTATTTGACCAGGAATCTAATAGTTCCTGGTTGGGATTTATAAAAATGTTGGCATTCTCATCGTATAAATTTAAAGGTGTAATATTTCTATCTGCCTTGCAAATTATTTTGTGCATTTCTGAGCTATGAGCTTTCCTATGGAAAAAAGTTCTTATCATTTCTACCTGATTATGTTTCAAAGAAGTTATTTTGACTATGCCTCTACCTCCTAAATTTCTAGGTAAATTTATTTTATTTATTTATACGCCCTATGGGCGTATAAATAAATATTAACTCGTTCTATAGCTGAATTTGGATGATGGCAATTAAACTTTGTTAGCGTAGTTCTAATTAATCTTTCTAAGTTATCTAAATCTGTATTAGACCATTTAATTATGCCAAATGAGTACGTTAATAGAGGTATTGCCCAAGTATTTATTGCTTTTACTAAATTTTTAGCAGATAGATTGCATTTTAAAATTTTCCTGATCCTAGTTTGAAATTTAATCCTAATATCATTTTTAATACTAGTATGGTCTAATCTATTTGATTGTGGGTATCCTAAATACTTATAAACCTCATCCCTTTTCATACTAGTAATTTGGAAATGTCTAAATATACTCTCGTCCCCATCTACAATTTTGCCTTTCTCTATATGGATCGTTCTACATTTATCTAAACCAAAAGTCATTTTGATATCATCTGAAAAGTTTTTAACTACCTCGATAATTTTCTCTAAATTTTGTTCAGAATTCGAAAATAATTTTATATCATCCATAAATAATAATTGCGAAATTGTACTACTCTCCCTTGTATTACCCTTAACTTTTATTCCAAACTTGCTTTTAATTAACATTTTAGATAGAGGATTCAATGCTAAGCAAAACCAAAGAGGACTCAATGAGTCTCCTTGAAAAATTCCTCTTTTAATTGAAATGCCCGGTATTACTATTTTCTTACCTTTAAATTGATAAGTAAATTGGTATTCCAAAAGGACATAATATTTTCCAAAAAGCTAATAATAATGGGGTTAATTTTATATATATTTAATACTTTGATCAGCCACGAGTGCGGGACACTATCGAAAGCCTTTTGGTAGTCTATATAGCAAGTATGTAAATTACGTTTTCGAGTTTGAATCTGTTTTAGAATTACAGAATCGATAACTAATTGTTCTTTACATCCCATATGTTTTCTGCGACAACCTTTTTGTTGTTCAGATAAAATATTTTTTTCATCTAAATATTTTTTTCTTTTTTCTTATTTTTATTATTATTTACTTATTATTATTATAAGTAAATAATAATAACAATAATTTATCCACTTATTATTATGTACTTATTACTATCTACTTAATTCTCGTATTATTATTTACTTTAATTATTATCTAGCTAATTTATTTACTTACTTACTTTTTATTATATTATTTTTAATATTATTTACTTACCTATAGGTTATTATTTACCTATTTTTATTTAGTTATTTTATTTTTTCTCATAATTTATTATTCATACTATCCATGTTGTAATTGTTAGTATGGTTACCATATGCTTGTGTATGATAAGCCAGCACAGGTACCTTGTACTTTAGTTAACAGAAGAATATTATTGTTGTCAACTTACTTACCAATGCTTCTTTTGTTGACATTTTTCGTACATTTGTTACTAAAATTTACATTTATGTATTGTTTTAAATGATATAATTGTAAAGCTGCACATCTTGATACAGGAATGCCCTAGTGAGATGTGCAGAGTACGTTTTTTATGTTAAAAACTGTTATTTTTTAATAAATAAAAAGGCTATATAAAAGTAAAAGAGTGGAAGATCACCCCAATGAAAGATTACGAAACGTTGCTTGAAATGGGTTTTGCTGTGTTTGTTGACCAGATCTGAACAGCCAGTCACTTCCCCATCTCCTTCCCCTCCCTACTACCTTTAGCCTCATAACATATCCCAATTGGTGCCATAGTCTCACTGGCTCAAGACGGTTCGGAGCAGTTGGTACTTGTACGAGTACTATTCACATGAAATAAATTAAATTTAAAAACATATATTTGTTAAATCAACACATATCTCCTTTCACACTTAACCGATTCGTACTAATATAAATTTGTTCAATATTAAAAACTTAAATCACATTTTTAAAACTCGTTCCTCCAAGTTATGGCGTTCCCCTTTGATTGGCTTACCTTTGATTCTAACGAGAAAATCGTCAAAGAAGATCGCTGCGGTCTTTTAAAATGTAATTTAGTACTTACTTATCTGTAAATTTGTGTTTTTCTACGTTTTTGTATTTTTTAAGTCGGCGCACGGAGCCAGTGGCGGAAAGTCGCAGAAGCGGAAGGCTGCTGTTTATTAACAGGATTGGAAAAGATTCTACCAGTGGCGTGGAATGAAGTGGGTTAAAACCTAACTTATTTGTTTTTAAATATATATGTGAACACAGCACAAGTGTTCCACAGACAGCAGGACTGGGGTAACCCTAATTGGGTATGTTGGGAGGCTGAACGGAGTGGGGAGGAGAAGAGTATGGCAAATAGGAAGTTTGCGAAGTACCTGGATATTAATCTGGTCACAAAACACAGTTGTAGCAAATTAAAACTTCCAACTCCGGCTGTACCGCTACAATAATAACGATATTTACTGACGGGCTGACAGCTATACCTTAAGAGGAAGCTGCAAGCTAAAAATGTGTATATTCTAGGTATGCGTTATATTTGCACGAATGTAGGGAATGGGCATTAAAATCGCTCGACAAACGGAGTCTAGAAACGTTCGATTTCAAGCACAAAAGTGGTTTTTATTTTTTTATTAGAAAGCAAAAAAGTTAAGCAAGAGAAACTGTCACAAATAATCTTAGCTATAATACTGTATTTTTAAAAGTTGTTTTCTTTAAGCGTTCATACATTTATATTGTAAAAAAATATTTTTTAGTAGTTTACATTTATATTTTTTATTGAGTAATTTATTTTATTATTTGTATTCTACTCCAAGGAAACGATAGGAACACCTTCAATTTATCGAAAGCATATTTTTTGGGATTCATAATGTACACCAACTCGTGAAAAAGATTAATCAAAATAGTGATTTAGCATTAAGCTTCGCTTTAATCTCTGACAGCATTTCACGGCAGGCTGACCGCATATGATATGTTTTACGACAGATTCTCTATTAGCTGAACGTACATGGCAACTCCCTCGGACATAAGGAACGAACATAAATAGTTAGTAATAACTAGAGACCGGATTATATGCAACAAAAATACCCCAAAATATGCATGCAAATATGCAATAAAAATAGCTAAATTATGCACGAAAATCCATAAAAAGGGTCAAAATATGCAACATGAAATAATACAGGAAGTCGTATTTTTACATATTTTTTTTAGTTTATTAAGCTATTAGTTCTCAAGGATAACAATTATATTTTCGAAAATATCAATTATAAAATGTATTTAACAATAAAATTTAGAATTTACCTTTAAAAACGTATATGACTAAGTACTGTTCTAAATATTCTCTAGACAAATTGTGTCTACGATCGCTTAATATATTTTTGTAAGCGGAAAAGGAACGTTCTACGTCTACTGATGTGGCTGGACAGAATTTAAATTTGGGTGCGATTTTTGAACTTATTGTTCCGGGCAAAATTTCACCTGCCCCGTTGATGAAGTTATCAATTTGGCACAAAGGTTAAAACCCTGGGTTATTATTCAGTATGTTTTCAAATTTTTCTTTGAGTTTACTCGGGAATAGCTTTGGCAACGAGGAATTCATAAGGCGAATTTCCTTCATAACCTGAATAGATGCATTCAACGCCAATCCATAAGTTTCAAGCGTTTTTATACTTTCAGGTATGTAGGCGAAATTTTTTTTATTTTTTTTATTTTTATTTTATTTATTTATTTAACGCCCAGAGGGCTTTTACATGTGGGTGGTACAAATTAAATGACAGTTTTGAAACATAAGAAAGAAAAGAAAGAAATAATAAAAATAAAATTACATAAGTATATGCGAGAAACAAAATAAAAAAAAATAACAAGAACATAAATTAAAAAATACAGCGATTTGACTGGTTTACAAAAATATAACATCCATTTAGGAATAGTATTGAAATAGGTCTTTTACGTAATCCACAAAATTCGCAAAGTTAATATTAAATATATCGACATCACCTAAGTATTGGTTTCCCATAGTGTGAAACCGTTGTATTGGGGAGTTCGCAATGTAATTGCGCTTATGTGTGTTGCAGTGGAATAGTGTATTTTGTCGTGTTGTTATTGTAGGTATTCGTATGTTTATGAGTTACAGAAGTTCGCAACAGTCGAATTTAGAGTTTAGAATCTTGAATAAAAAAGTTAAGTCGTTTATTTTACGCCTGTCTTCCAATGTGTGTATTTTTAGAGTGTTTAATAAGAAATGATATTGTAAGTCTTCTAGTGAGATATTTAATTTAAAATTAATAAAACGCAGAAATTTTTTTTGTATTCGCTCAATGTTATTAATGTGAATTTTGTAAGAGGGAGACCAAACTACTGAGTTATATTCAATTATGTTTCTAACTAGAGATATGTATAACAGTTTAATGGCTTGTATGGAGTTAAAGTTTTTAGTTGTTCTTAATACGAAGCCTAGTGTTTTCATGCCTTTGTTTACAATTTGGTGGATATGATTGGCGAAACTTAGTTTTTCATCCAAAATAATTCCGAGATCTCTCATTTCCGTGACTCTTTCTAAAGCTGTATTGTTAATGTAATATTCAAATAAAACAGGATTTTTATTTCTGCAGAAAGTCAGGGTTTTGCATTTGTCTACATTTAAAAACAGATTATTTTGTACGCACCAATCTTTAAACTTATTAATATTTGATTGTAGTATTTGGCAATGATTTACATCAGTTATTTTTTTGTATAGCTTGATGTCATCAGCAAAGAGCAATACCTCGACATCGTCGAAGCAATTTGTTATATCGTTAATGAAAATGAGAAACAAAACCGGACCAAGGTGACTACCTTGCGGTAGGCCACTGGTCGCACAGAAAGCTTTCGATAGCAAAGATTTTATTTTAACAAATAGTTTACGATTAGTTAAATAGCTAGTAAACCATTTTAGCATGTTGTCTCTTACTCCTAGGGCAAATAGTTTTCGGGTTAGTAGTTTATGGGATACTTTGTCGAATGCTTTTGAAAAGTCTGTATATATGCAGTCGACTTGTTTATTTTTTGCAAAAGATTCTAATATAATGTTTTGAAATATTGTTACGTTAGTTGCGGTTGATCTACCTTTGATAAAACCGTGTTGTTTTTGGTCGATTAGTTTTATTAATTTGGGATAGATTTCATCAAGGACCATTGATTCAAAAAGCTTAGAAAGTACTGACTGTATACAAATGGGGCGATAATTGGTTATGTCAGTGTCGTCTCCTTTTTTGAGGATAGGTGTAATGAAGCTCGATTTCCAGCGGCTTGGAAAATATCCAAGGAACAAGAGGCGGTTGAATAGTACTGTAAGCGGTTTAGATAATGCACTGGAGCATTTTTTAAGGAATATTGGTGGAATGTTGTCTGGGCCAGCAGATTTGTCAGTGTCTAAGGAAAGTAATTTCTGTTCGCAAGATTTTTGTGTGATATGGCAATTTGTTAAGTGTGTAGTATTACTAAATTTGTATTCGGGTATTTTATCATCGGGGGTTTCCTCATCGTATACGTTTTTGAAGAAATCTGAAAAAAGGTTTACAATGTCTTGTGTATTGTTTGCACTGATTCCATTCATTTGCATTATTGGTGGGTAATCCGTGTTTTCATTGTTTATTTTTTTAAGAAATTTCCAGAGATTTTTGGATTTAAAAAAATTATTCTCGATGGTAGTTATGTACATTTTGTAGCAATGTTTAGAAAGATCTTTACATTTTTTCCTAGTTTCCCTAAAGTTTATATAATCAGCTATGGATTTGCTTTGTTTGAATTTTTTGTGTTGACTTTTTTTTTGCTGAAGAGAGGCAGTTAGCTCCGATGAGAACCAAACTGGGTAAGTATACTTTTTCGGCGTGTAAAAAGGTACATAGGATTTAATAGTGTTAGAAAATGTAAAATAAAGTATGTCTAAAGATTTATCAATATTTTCATCAGACAAAAAAGACCAGTCTATATTTGAGAGATGGCAGTTAATTGAGTCAAAGTCTGCTCGTTTGAAGTTCAGAGTTTTTTTGTTCAGGTTTGGCATCGTTATCACAGGGTATGTTTAATTTCGTGTATAGGGGAGGATGGTGATTGTCGGCAGGTAGGAGCGGATCATTAGACAGTTCTACAGATATTTTAGGGATGTTTGATAGTACCAAGTCTAGTAAGCGATCGTTATTATTATAGATGAAATTGTGCTGGTACAGGTTTAAAAAATTTGCTGTGTCCAAGATTTCTCGTGCCCGGTCATTTTCGCTTTCGTTTGTGATGTAGCCGCTGTCGTTGGATTCCCATTTTAGATTTGGAAGGTTGTAGTCTCCAAGAATAACAAGTTTTGAGTTTGGATATTTTGACAGGAGATGTTCAACGTCTTCACAATGGTTTCTGTATGTTTGAATATCGGAGAGTGGTGGTAGGTAGGTCGTTCCAATAATAATTTTTTCCAGTCCAGTAGAGATTTGCACAAATAAATGTTCAATGTTGTTGTTTTTCGTCGGTAACTTCGTGGAAAACTGCCAAAGCCTCTGCATTATCGAAGTCATTGATAACACCCTTGATGGCTTCAAAATGTTCATGGTAAAACATCGCAGCTTCGATCCATGTACCCCAACGTGTTATTACTGGCTCAGGAGGTAAAGGGATATTTGGCAGTTTTTCTTTGTAGGCCTTTATACGAGCAGGCGCCTTAAGAAACACTTTCTTTGCTGATGAAATCAGGTTATTTACATTCGCAAAAGTGGATCTCACTTCTTCGGCGAGTCTGTGAATTCCGTGAGCAAAACACGTCACATGAATCAAATTGGGATAAAATACTTGGAGGGCTTTGCCTGCTTTGATCATATAGGGGGCAGCATCTGAGAGCAACACATACACATTTTCATCCGCAGAAGATTCAGGAAATATTTTTTTTATACCCTCATTCACAAATCTGGCGATCTTAGAATGATTTGCTTCTCTGGGGGCCACCAAATAGGAAGGTAAAGGTTCAAGTTTTTATGCACCAACAATCAAATTTGCAATGTAACGGCCGCAAGTGTCGGTGGTTTCGTCAGCTGAAATCCATATGATGTTATCCCTGAGTTCATTGCGCATTTCTTCCAGCACATGTAGATAAATTGATGGTATGTAATTTTTACGTAAAGTGGATTCATCCGGTATATTTTGATTTATGCAATATTTTCTGAGAAAATCCTTCAAGGCAGGATTTGTCAGTTTGTATAGAGGGATATTGCTTGCAAGAAATGCTTCACATAGATCCATGCTAAAGTGATTTTGTTGTTTACCTTTGGAGGTTACTTCACTGTTACTGCTACTTGCCACTGTAAAAACTTGTTGTCGTGGGCCCTTCTTCTGCACTCCTGCGATATGAACACTGGTTTTGACATGCTGGTCTATTTGGAACTTTTTTGTGCTAGAAATGTTTTTCTCGCAAACTCGGCAGTATAAAACTTTTCCGTCGTATGTAAATATTCCAGGATATTCAGCTATCCACGTATGGGAACTTTTTTATCAGGGGGCATGGTTCTCTTTCACAATGTACAACTTTGTGCAAACAAACAAAACAATAGACGAAACTCTAAAGAACAGCGCGTGCGACCAGTCAAAAAAAAATTCGCAATTCACTGAATTACCATAAAAATATACCAAATCACCCCTCATACGAATGAATTAATTGTTTTCGGCAATTAGCCGAATTAAGCCGAGTAGGCGCGAGCGCAGGCGAAGATGAGAGAGGTTCCCCCCCGCTCCGGCCGCCGGCCGTAGCGATCAGTAAGATCAGTTATCAGTTCTTCGCTCAGCTTCGCTGGCCGCGCGTCTTGCTATCTGACGTCTATAGTATCGCTATGTGAGACATCTGAACGATATCAAGCGTAAATATGCAAGATCTCAAATTATTTGCTAAAATATGTAACTACCACTGAAAAGGGTCTAAATATGCATTTGCATATGCAAATGCATATAATCCGGTCTCTAGTAATAACTCTAACCTTGGTTTTATCACCTTTGCTTATCTTTAACTTTATCTATTTTTTTTCGGAATAACTTTTATTGAGTAAAACCTCAAATTGTAATATTTAAATAATGAAGACAATATTAGTGATTTCTAAACGAAAATCTGAAACAGAAAAATCAGAAAAGGAAACGGTCACATCTGGGACCAGATGTGACCGTTTCCTTTTCTGATTTTTCTGTTTCAGATTTTCGTTTAGAAATCACTAATATTGTCTTCATTATTTAAATATTTAACTTTATCATTTGTTTAAATGACATAGCGTGCCGTACAATCATATTATACTTATATTATACTTATATAGATATTAAATGATACTTGACCTTAATTTGACCGATATGTGGTTACTGCAATTACGTGAACTAAATTATGTTAATTAACTGAAAAATTATCTTAGATTTAATAAAAATAGAGTACAATTTATTCTTAAATTAAGAGAAAATTAACTTTTGGCATTGTCAAATTCAATATATCGTAATAAATTTTGGGTTCCGTAATTTACAGTTTTATTTTTAAAACCCATGGAAGCAATTATAGAAGTAGTAATGATTACACATTCTACGTTTGGCATTTTCTATGCATCTCGGTTACACCGTTAAATCGATTTTATCAAAGCTTGAATTCTGAATTGTAGTTTTTCACCAGGGCGCAGAACAGATGTTCTAGAATTCAGGTCTAAACTAAAAACTTACCCTTTTAAGCTGTCATACCCTTAAATTAAATATACCATTCCTAGGAGAAAGTCCAATTATGTTCTAAATTTCGCAAATAAGCAATTAGTTAATGTTTATTAGGTGTGACTTAAGTGACCTACCAGGTAAGTATGGTACTGTATATATTATTATATCTATATATAGTTAGTAGATAATTGTAAAAGAGTATTATTTGTTTGTACAGCGCCCTTGCGGTGATTTTGCAACAAAACGGCGCTATATAAATTATCCTTTTTTTATTCTTTTCCGACTTTATGTCCTGGTTAAATCTTCCCCACAGGAAAAACTAAACCCTTCCACACACTTTTCCACAAATGATAATCTAGTCAATCCACATTATATAAGCATAATAAATACAAAACAATACAAGAATAACACGTCAACTCACCAGAGATCAAATGGGAAAATAATTCACCGACTCCAGATATTTTCATATCAGAGGGTTCGGCTCGGTAGAAGTTCTAATTGGCCCTATAAATCCTACTGATCCCTCAATATAAATATTTAAAAAATCTTTCGTAATCCTACATGTATTTAAAATGACTGATTTTTGCATTTTTATGTATAAATTCTTTGACAGATCTAATACGCCTAAATTTTGAATGAGAGAGCTAGGTATAAAGCCAGTAGCTGAAATAACAAATGGTAATAATTTTACAGTCTGAGAATGACAAATTCTTTTTATCTCGTTTCCTAAATCTGTGTATTTTCTTATTTTTTCATTAACAGATTTTTATAATTATTATTATTACTAAATATTATTATTATTTAAGAATGAGACGAGGAATGGTGCCATTGAATGAAATTTCTGAAAAAAATGTATCCACTTCATTTAATTCCTCTTTAAATAACCCTAAGACTTTTTTGTAAAATTATCTTCCAAGATGTTAAGAGTGTCAGAATTAGAAGATTGTACTGACACTCTTGACACTCTTCCAAGATGTTAAGAGTGTCAGAATTAGAAGATTGCACTGACACTCTTCACACTATCTATCGTACATTACTATAAAAAATGTCCACCAGTATTTTGATTTATAGAATTAATTGGGTGACGCCCTGCGGCTATCACCTGGATGGAGGACTTTTTAAAGATCGTTGACGAAGCGGTCGAGTTCAATAGAGAGCGATGGAGTTTATAATACATTTTATGACACAATAGTGGAGATCGGAAGACCAAACTCGTCAATAGTAGTAGTGGGATGGGGAATTTTAAAACGTAAGGCGTAATTTTAGCTCATGTTATTCAGTGCCCAGTGATATTATATTATTATTATTATTTGTCATTTCTCTATACTGGAAAGACTGACGCAGCAGCCAGCAGGCTATTGGCATTGAACGACCTCCGGATTCGTAGTGGATAATTTTAACCGCTTTTTCACATATAGAACGAATGATTTAAGAGTAATTCATTAATTATGTTTGCTTCGGCGCAGACATTTCAAATGAAATATAACATTTTCCGTTCGCCACTGGCTTCAAGATTTCCCCGTATTTGCATGTATATTATGTTTCCTTTCCTTCCTTTGAACCCCCCGCAAACCCTTCTCCCACCCCTCCCCTCCGCGGGGATGAACTATTTCGCGGACACTTATTGGCTTCTTATCGACACCCGCCGCCCTTGCCCCCCGCCCCCCACCCCACCCGGTAGCGTCAAGGGTTGTTGGGGTGAAATGCTAAACAGCCGCTTCTGAACGGAATTCTTACCCAAATGATATTTTGTATGATGATTTTTTTACCCTGCGACTAGGTACAGGCCAATCATTATAAAGAGGACACGATTGAATGTATTTGTGAATACGTTTCATAAAAGATTTTCGATCTAGTTTGGGACACTTACACCGCAAATGCTCAAATATAGTGACTATACATTTATATATTTACTATACACAACTAAATTGCCTCAGAAACAATATTTTAAATTTGTTACGTGATAAATTTAAGATGACTACTGACTATGTATAATTATTCCCTTCCATAGTGTTCTGGGCAATTAGGAATACATATGGTAGTTAGTCCCACAATTCCTGAACTGAAATGAATACCGACTTCTAGTATTAATTTACAGCCTTACTAAAGAAAAACCACTTCACATTCGTTAAACGGTGTCTTTGTTACACATTGTATAATAGAATATGCAAGTTAAAATTCGAGTTGGTAACAATAAAAAATATCTTCAATTCTATTTTTTAAATTTGGCAATAATATTTTTTGCGACTTCAAGCAAGCGCATTATAATATTCTTCAGCGCGGAAGCCGCGGTTGACAGCTGTTTTTATGCCTTCTTGAAATATCTTCACAGATCACGTTTTGTTCATAAAATGTTATATTTTTACTATATTCGTGTAATTCAACATATTTACAACAGATTTGTATAATTTTTTTGGCCAGTTTTAGACAAATAATACTAGTATTTGTAAAATCCCTCTTTCATGTTATGTCATAAAGTTAGGTTAAAACGGTTATGCCAGTATTCAAATTGAATTTTATAGTCTACATTTTTAAAGAACTTCCTTAAAGTGGTGTTTTTTTTTGCCATAAATGCCTAATGCACGTGTTCGTAACAATGTATCAAAGAAATGAACGTTTTAAAATGTGCAAAAAATGCGTTAAACATTTCAGTTTTTTTAGGTTATTTCCAGAAAATTAAAAGCAAATTCTAAACTTTTTTTATATATTTTTTTGTATGATCAAGATAAAAAGTGAAGTGACAATTTTCTTGCAAATTCCTTAAATAAAACGACTTATTTAGGGAGTTTTTTGAATTTTGATTAAAAACCCTTTCTTTAAACTTTTTTCATGTTTGAAATGAAAACATTTCACTTTTTAAGTAAATTTAAGTATATTTCATTTCATATTATATATTTCTTAATATGGTATCATTGTTTAAATTTCAATTTGTAACTTCTCTAGGACTAGCCTGTGTTGAAGTTTCGTAGTGCCATCCTAAAACTTATCAATGCAAGCGATTTGGACTATCAAATGCATAATTTAGAATTTTATGCAGAAATACAAATTCAGTGAAAATCCGTCAGTAAATTTAAGTATATTCATTCTCATTTCATATAAAAGGGAGATGTAGTTCAACAAAATTGCTCGAGTACCCATTTTAAAACTTAAGGTAAGAATTTGTTTTCTATTCTTTCAACAGCTTGTACATGAATATTGAAATGTGGGGCCAGATGGGAGTATTGTACCTTCTCATGTTGACTTCTAACAAAGGAAAAATAAAACTTAATACTGTTGAAACTTCTAGTTAACCTAGTTATAATTCCCAACATTTGTAAGCCCTTGATAGAGATTTCCGTTGTGTGGTTAACAAATTGAAGTCTTTAATTTGTGTTTATGTCTCAAAAGCATTGTTGTAATTAAAGATGATTTGCAATTTTTTTGTTCATCTTTTCGATAAAACTAAATTTAATTATTTTTCATTTATATTTAAAGCATTTACTTGTACCTACGTTATATTTTATATAGTCCGCTAAGAAAGTCTAGAAATAAAAACCAAAATGAAACCAATATTTTCAATACACCGGTAACACCGATTTTGGAATAAACTTGCTTAGACCCGTGATAAATTGTAGAGCCAAAAGTATTTACAAACAAATATTTGCTTTTTGCCTTTCTAAAAAAGAAATTACTACATCTGTCCAATAACATTATAAAAACAATACAAGATACATTAATACTAATCGAACAAAAGACATGGCACCGCTTATGAAGAGGATAGCCATTCAAAGAACGTCCGTGTGCTAATGAAATGGCTGTATGAACGGCTCGCTAAATTATGTCCACTGGACCTAGTCCAGTGAAACCACGTCTCAGTAACATATATTCATCGTATTAACTAAGCAACTGTCAAACATTTAAACAAATCAAATAAACATTTTGAATAAAAAATATTTTCGCATGTTACCAGTTAATATTTCGACAGCTTTTTACACCAATTCTAAAATAAAAAACTTAATTAACAACAAGGATGTTTCAAATAAATTAGATAAAAATGGGATATACACTTTAGAGTGTAATGATTATAACTCGCAGTATGTAGGTATGTCTACAAGAAATTTCAAAACCAGAATTAGGGAACACGAACTATGTTTAAAAAATAATAATTTCTCCGAGTTCGCTAATCATTTGATAGAGACAGGCCATAGCTTCAACCGGGATAAAACTAAGTTTAAACATTCTAACATTAATAAATATTTTAATTTGTGCGCATTAGAAACATTAGAAATCAACAAAAAAATTAATTCAAGCATTAATATAGTAAATAAAATAATAGCACCTTGCAAATCACCTCTATTGACAATGTTCCCCGTTATTTTGACTCCTCCCTCCACTTCCCTCTCAACCCCCTCCCCCTCCCAAAAAATCCCTCCCACCAAAGAACCAAACTAAATAAAACCCCATATTTCTGCACTTAAAAATTTAGTTTTAAAATAGCTAGTTAATGACACGGACGTGTCGAAACCGGTCGCTAATTTTATAAAAAAAAATTATGCGTAACAAATGTACATTGTGAATAAAAAAACTCATTAAAAACAAAAAAATGTCTAGAAATTGTTACATAGTGAATGCCAAAGAAATACAAAAAAAAATATATTTTGTTACGTACTTTGTCGCTCGTCTATTATAAGTAGTTCCAATTTTGAATATTACAGGTTAATAGAACTTGAATAATATTACGCTTTACGCAGGAATATTTCACATTACCCATTACCCATGCACCAACAATCGAAATTAGTATATTTAATTATGGTATACTCAAATGTAAGGTTATAATTGACTCCCGAATGACCGGTTATGAACTTATGTACTTTAAATGGTTTTAAACGTTTTTAGTCACAAGATCAGAATAACCAGGTACTTCCCAACCTTTCTCTTCATCATCTTCTTCCCCTTTTCACTCCGTGAATGCAGTTAAAAACTTGCGGAAAATACAAAAAGTTTATTTTTCTGATTTTTATAATTGTACTAAAAATACATAGATTTTTTATTTTTATTGATAATAATTATTGATTTTAAAAACGATTTAAAACTGAACATCCGCACATTCCGAAATGGTTCCTAGATATAATGTCGTAGAAAACGCTACTGGCTGGTAAGACGGCGATCACCTACTTGACTGATGTGACGTCAATAACGCCATATTCATGAAAATGTCGCTTTGAAATAAATAAATAAATCGTTGTAGAAAATTTATTTGTCATCATAAAAATAAAATAAAAAATCCTCCTTTATCATATTTTTTTTGTAATTCGAGATTGTTTTTTTAATAGCAGTGAAAATACTCTATTAGGTAATACCAGAGTCAAACGGTCTCCGGGCTTCGCAAAATTCACCTAAATAAATAGGGTTTTAGTCAACCTTCTTCAGAAGTTACCCAAATATAAAATATTATTGATCAAAGCATTGAAAACATCACCAAAATCCCTAGATTATTTAAATCACACCAAATAAAATACATATTTATCCCGCCAAAGGACATCCGTGAAGATGCGAGCTACGCAACCTTTTTGGTAACAAGATTTAGTACTGAAAAACGGAACACTGTTTTTAAATATATCTATTTGAATTTCACTCTTGTTTTTGATGATGAAGGAATGCAATTCTTGAAAGCAGAAATTGACCCACTTCCCCACATCCGATCGAGCTGTTTTGGTGGCAATCGCGTACACGCGGAGATATACGCATTTCTCTGAAATCGGATGACATTACAGCGGTTAATATACGAAATAAATGTCGATCGGAATTTGCCGAGGTTGATAGAGTTGTCGACTCCAGCTCCTGAGCAACAAGGTTCAATCCCTATTCAAAGCAAAAAGTTTTAAAGACCTCTGTCGGCTGTTATTTTTAAATTTGTACATTTATTTATTATATTAAAAAAATACATTTATTCCCTTTTTATTATTTAATTTTACAAAGGGGTAAATTAGTTAATTTTAACAAAGGCATAAAATATTCAAAATTAAACATGAAATAAAATATTTTGATAAAGAGTCTTGATTCTATTTTAATAAATATATATATTATTACTTGTAAACTGAGTGTTTACAAGTAATCATCGAACACACTAATTTCGGTCGTCTGTGCGTTAGTTCGTTAGTTCGTTAGTTAGTTCCTGAGTGAAAATGGGTTGTAAGAAATTTGTTTTGAATTTACAGAATTGCTATTTTCAAAACTGAAAGTGATTGTTGGAAGAAATCAGACAAGTGATACAGTAGGTACGTAAAAAAAAAGGATTTCAGTTTATTAAATATTAATTCCTTTTATTTTAAAGAAATACATAAATTCCACTGAGGTACTGTTGAAAAATCAGCATATCTGTTAAGAATGTTAACAAATACAAAATTAAAATATATAATTATTAAATGAAGGTAAAGCAGGTATATACGTTTTCATGAAAAATCAAGTCAAAAATAATGACTAATATATACGCCACCTTGTGAAATGATGCAAAGCAGGAAAACAAAATATCTTCCATGGGTACCGCCGCCCAGGGGACCATCCATTCGATAAGCAGCACCTCCTCCCCACTGACTGAGACACTGCCCCCAGATTCCTACACATTCCTCATAACTTTTTCATTCTCAGCACTTCCTCTCCTTCCTTTCCTTAAAAAGTCAGCATCCATTTACATGACACGGTCTGAGGAAAATTATTTTCCTCAGGGTCTCCTGTTAGGCCCGGGGTTAATGTAAAAAAAATCTTGAAAATAATTGTTTAAAGAACGATGTTTTGATTTTGGCCACTCCTGCCTGGACACTTGGACCCTTCTAAACATATATTATTACCTACTCTATTATTCTACATATGTATGGAAAACTGATCGACATATCAAAGATGACAAACCCAACCAATCTGAATTCATAAACACGGTACCTTTTGTACCATAGCATTTCAAGGAAAATATTGTATTTTTCTAGCAGCTACTGAAAACTCTACGATATTAAAAATCTGACCAGAAAACTATTAATTATCGAAATGAAAGGAATAATATGTACGATAAAGAGCAAGTTTTTATAATTTTCTCTTATTCATACTATGAATTCTATAAGCAATTTCCAAATGAGGCGTAATTAAAAAATACTGATTTCGATTGTGGGTCTGTAACTCCGGTTTAATGACCTCTGGAACTTTTGATTTGAATTTAAGTGTGAGCATTTTCAAAATTTTAAGTGTTTGTTTGAAGCGTTCAGGCAAGGGATAAAGTACCTACCTATAATATATTTTAACAGAAGTCGAGAATTCAGACTATCCATGATTTTTCACGGATATTATTTTATTCTCATGTAAAAAAAAAACATTTATTGGCTTTTTGTAATTTTTTTAAAAATAAAAATGAATACCGCACAAGAGTCTCAACTACTCCCGAATGTCGAGCCAGAGGGAATGTGATTATAGCATCCACAGTTGGGATATGTTGTGAAGCAGAAGGGAGTTATGAAGGGCAAGGGATGGTTGGGAAATGCCTGGATATTGAGATCTGGTCAAAAAACACCGCTCAAGCCATATTAAGCAAACAACGTTTCGAATCTGAATGCTGCTGTTTAATTAGGGCGATACTGCTAGTATATTCCACTCTTGAATGTGCTGAAAATATACCATAGATATTAATAATAATAATATTTGGCTAATTTATATAGCGCCGTTTCCGTGAGAAATCACCTCAAGGGCGCTGTACAAACATATTTACTAAATAATTAATACTAGAAATACTGACTTAAAACTAGTGACTTACATCTAAGACTTATATCTAGTGACTTACGACGAAGGCTTATAAATAATATCTTAATGACATATGCAGGATTTTCCAATAAGAGGTGTTATTTTGATATTCAATCGTAAAAGATCAATGGTTTCGTTGCTTGTGTGGCACGTAGCGCCGTTTTGTTGATAGTAAACGTTGTCCAGGTCAATACCATCCAATTTCGGCCACAAAAAATCATTAATCATCTCTATTATTATCTTATCTATATCTATTCTTATCTTATAGAACTAATCTTCAGTATTAGTTCTATAATCAACGTGAACGGTCGCGCGCAGCGAAGTAAAGTATTGTCGCAAAAATTGCAAGCGCTGCCGAGCGCCGAGCGATTTGCGCCGAGCGCAGCGATTTAACACATTATGGACACGGCCATTGATAATATAAAAACTGAAATACAAAAAATTACAACAGTGAAAGATTCGAAAGCAAAAACAAACCTAGAACAAAATGTTTATATATTAGAAGAGCTTTGGAAAACTGAAAAAATTAAACACCAAAAAGAAATAATCAAACTACAAAAAAAAATTATCGAAAATTACGAAGAACTTACGAAGAAAATTGAAAAAGTCGTAGAAAAAAACAATAAAATACCATCTTACGCGCAAGTTCTAACAGCAAATAAAAAAGAAATTTCAAAAGAAGAGAGGTTCTCTATAATAATATCATCAACTAAAAAAACAACAAAAGCTGCAGAAATATGTGATAAGATACAGAAAGACATCAAACTAGACCAACTTAAAATTGGAATAAATGGATTGAGAAAAACAAATAAAGAGCAAGTAATCATATCCTGCCCAAAAAAAGAATATACCAACACTCTTACGGAGGAAATTAAAAAACTCAATTATAACTTAGAAATAAATGAAATAAAAAAGAAAAAACCCAAATTAATTTTGAAAGGACTCAAATCGAACTTGACGGAAGAGGAAATAGTAAATGGGATACTCACACAAAACGAAGGGATTCAAGACATTGTAACGAAAAACGAAGAAAATAAAATAAATTTGATTACTGAAATAAAATACAAACATTCTAAGAAATACCAACGTGGTACTCGGGATCAAGAAGATGAAGAACAAAACAAATTCTCGAACTATATCGTGGAAACCAGCGGTACAACACGAAAAAATTTGCTATCCTTGGAAAAGATAAATATCCAGTACCAAAGGGTTAACATAGTGGATTGTGATCCTTTAACCCAGTGCTACCACTGCTGCAAATTCATGCACACAGCCTCCAGATGCCTAAATCGAATGAATCCATCGGTGTGCCCGCATTGCACGGGTGATCATACTTTTGCTAAATGCCCTGAAAGAGAAAAAACACCGGTTTGTGCAAATTGCACATCGCAAAATAAGAAATATGGCGAGAAAAATAAAACAGACCACACAGCTTTCAGCAACTTATGTCCCTACAAAAATAAAATGCTGAAAGTAGCAAGAGACAGAATAGACTTCGAAGAAAAATGACAGATTTTTTATGTAACGCACTAGACGAAAAAAATAATATTGACGAAAAAACATATAACAGCTATCAAGAATATTGTACCCACCAAAACGACCTCAATCTCAGTCGTTTAATTCTACACATGAATATAAGAAGTTTGGAACGAAACATGGATGAATTTTTGACAACAGTAAATAATGATCTCAGGAAGCCCGCTTGCATTGTGTTAACGGAAACACATTCAAGTGGCGAAGTGGCGTACTATATACCGGGATATACCTGTGTATCTACTACAAACCGAATTAACAAAAACAGTGGAATCGTTATGTTTGTACAAAATAATTGTGACATATTGTGCGAGGAAGAAATTAATGTGAATGGAACAAACTGCTTACATGTACAAATGAAGTGTTATAACAAAAAAATTGATATTATCTCTCTATACAGAACGCACTCGTCTACTGTATGTTTGTTTATAGAAGAATTAAGACATGTGTTATTAAACTACAGAAACGCGAATACAATAGTTTTAGGTGACATTAATTTAAATATATCGCACGATTATACATCGAACGATAAAGATAATTACTTAAATATGATGGCGGAATTGAATTATGTGTCGTGTATTAACTCTTACACCAGAAACGTCAATGGGCAACGTCCATCATGCATTGATCACATTTTCACAAATATCAAGGATATAAATAATTTAAACTCGGGAATTATAAAAACCTCAATTACCGACCATTACATCACTTTGCTACACTACAATTCAATAATACCTCAGGCGATAAACCAACATTGCGGACAAACTGCTAATAATAAGAAAGAAATATCTATTGTTAATATCGAATCTTTGAAAAATAAATTGTCATCTGAATTATGGTTAGATATTCTCCGAAGTGAAAACGTCAACGAGTGCTGTAAAATATTTGAAAATAGATTAACGAACTTTATAAATGATTCAAAAAAAATTATTCCAAAAGGAAATACAGCAAAATTTCGTAAAATCAAACCGTGGATAACACATGGGCTTGTTGTGTCCATAAGACACAAAGAATGGCTTTATAAAGAAACAAAAAAAAAAACACTAGACATTAAATTAAATGTTCATTTTAGAGAATACAAAAATAAATTAACCACGCTCATAAAAAACACGAAAGAAATTTATTATAAAAACAAACTTGATAATTCTGAAAATGACAGTAAGAAAGTTTGGAATATAATCAATGAAATCATGGAAAATAAACAAAAAACCAAAAGTAATACTATTAAGAGTGTAATACAAAACAATAACATAATTAACTGTATTGAAGAACCTAAAAAAGGAGCAAACGCTTTTAATGATTTCTTTGCAAATATAGGAAAGAGTCTAGCAGAAAAAATTACCGTGAAAAAAATAAATAATATGTATATTGAAAATATTCCGAATATAGAAACTAAACTTGAACTCTTCGAACCAACCAATCCGTCTGAAATTGTACAAATTATATCAAAAATGCGTGGTGGTTCTGCTCCGGGATTTGACGGTCTCACCGTAAAAACACTAAAAATCATTAAAAATTATGTTTCTACACCAATCTCTCATATTATAAACAATAGCTTTAAGACAGGAGTTTTCCCGAGCACGTATAAGAAAACCATAATCTCTCCAATATTTAAGTCCGGTAGCCCGGAGGACATTTCTAATTATAGACCCATTTCACTCTTATCTAATATATCGAAAATTTTTGAAAAAATTGCTAAAAAAAGACTAACTGCATTCTTAAATAAAAACAAAATTATAAATGAAAATCAATTCGGTTTCACAGAGGGAAAAAGTACCCAAGATGCCATTGCAAAAATTTCATCTAGTATTCAGAGTACCCTGGACAAATCAAATAAATGTATAGGAATTTTTATTGACTTAAAGAAAGCATTTGAATAGAAAGCTACTTAACAGAGAGACCTCAAATTGTAAAATTAAACCAAACTTTTAGTACACCACTAACAAGTACATTTGGCATTCCTCAAGGCACGGTCCTCGGACCATTACTATTTTTAATGTATGTAAATGACATTTTCCAACAGAAAATCAAAGGTGAATTAATCTCTTATGCTTATGATACTGTTTTATTAATAAAAGGTCAAACATGGGAACTAGTTAACAAAATTGCAAATGAATGTATTAATATCTTAAAATCATGGTTTGATAATAACCTACTCACACTTAATGCTAAAAAAACAACATATGTATTATTTTCACTACAAAAAATACCTAAACACAAAGTAAATATCATAATCCATGATGAAAATTGTGACAATGTCAACTGTAAACTACTTAATCCTATGTGTACTGTAATCAACTCTTCTCCTGAAATTAAATATCTTGGTGTGATCATCGATGAAAATCTGAAATGGAAAAGCCATATTAGGGAGTTAGTAAAGAGAATAAGGAAATGTATATATATATTTGTTAGGTTAAGAAATATTTTAAATGTGAAAATACTAAAAAATGTATATTATGCTCTTGTCCACTCCCTGCTTATTTACGGAATCATAGGTTGGGGAGGATCTTATAAAAACAACCTAAACTCAGTAAAAGTCTCGCAAAAAATTATTATAAAAGTAATACTTAAAAAAATGTCTACTTTCCCAACAAAATTGCTTTTTAAATTGTTTCCAGTACCAAATATTGATGATATATTTAAGCAAACTTCCATTATAAAAATGTGTAAAGAAAAAAATAACAAAGAATATCAAGAATTTTACAAACTCATGAGAAATGGAAATCAATTTATTACGCCAATCTTTAAAACAACTCAAATGCAAAACCATTATATTTACCAAGCCATAAAAAACTACAATAATCTCCCTTCCAAATTGCGCTGTATTACGAACCAACAAGAACAAATAAATAAAATCAAACTTTTTTTCCAAAAAAACTTATATTAAACAAAAAAAAAAAATATATATATATATATATATATATATATATATATATATATATATATATATATATATATATATATATATATATTTATATATATATATATATTATAATATATATTATTACTATTATATCACATAATGAATTATGAATCTAAGTAAGAATCGTGGCTCCCTTATCAGGCACAAGAGCTCCTCTTTTTTGATAAGGTATACATGACCAATTATGAACCTTAATATTATATTTTGCAAAATATGTATGTATTAATGTAACCCATATGATGTATATTAAAATAATAAAAAAAAAAAAAATCTCTTGATAGCGTAATCCATTCACCGTGACTGTTGCTCCAGCCTCATTTTCGAAAAAGTAAGGTCCAATGACTCCGCCGGACCATAAACCGCACCAAACAGTCACACGTTGAGGATAGACAGGCTTTTCAACAATAACTCTTGGGTTTTCCGAGCCACAGATGCGACAATTTTGCTTATTGACGAAGCCACCGAGGTGGAAATGGGCCTCATCACTCCAGATGATTTGCATTTGATTCACTCAAGTGAATTTTAATAATTTCAATGCATTGTTGAAGCGTGTATCGTTCCATTTTTATTAATGGCGTAGTTTCTACTTGTCAAATGTCAAAAATGAAATTCATTTATTATTGAAATTCATTTATCTATTCAAAAAAACACCTCTTATTGGAAAACCCTGTATAATTACATATGTAGTAACTTATAATAACATTAACATTACATTATATAATATATTTTTAAATACATAATATATTGTTATTAAAAATATGGAGTAACACATTTACCTACTCGATTTGATCTTGTTTAGAAACTATCGGATGCTTAAAAAATATTGATGAATAAAATCACACTACGTTGATGACCACACTACACGATGAAACGCACTTTCAAAAAACGTCAATAGAGGATTTAGTGGCGTTTGGTCGCTTCGAATTGTGACATTTATTTCATCCATGACAAAACAAATTCATTATTACAGCAGCTATGTAGTTTTGTTCATAAATAATCGACACGTTATTTGCAGATGTTTGGATGTCACGGCGAATCAAATAATTTAAATACGCTAATGTCACCGGTTGAATTTGTATGCGACTATCATGATACAGGCATGAGCACAGTATGGTCAAATAAATTTTAAGAAAAATAGACGGAAAAATTCAACCCGTTTAAAAAATGTGTTATCTGTTTTTATTTACTGGGCTTTTACATAAAGATTACAACATAAATTTAAAACCACAGTATAACACAAATAATAAAGCATAAAATACAGTAAACTTAAGTTAAGTTATTATCACGATTAATTTTAAAAGAAACTCTTTAAATTTGTATACCTGCAATACAAAATAAAAATAAATTATGAAAGATTTTATATATATATTTAAATAAGTATATTATGCTTAAATTATGATTACCTACTCGTTATTTACATGATCTGAAAACTGCTGAATTGATTTGGATTTGTACGGGTCTAGAATTAGAACAAAATAAAATAAATAAAATAAAATATTCCATCTAGTATGTATATGTATGTTTTTATTAATAGACTAGCTGTACCCCGCCACGTATTGCTGTGGCTCATACAGACTGTGCAGATAGCGAAACAATTGCGCGTGTTGTTTTTACGTCCTGTTTTTTTTAACGTGTTCTTACCTGTCACAGGTGACATCTATATAATATAGACATCTATATAATATAGACATCTATATAATATAGACATCTATATAATATAGACATCTTTATAATATAGACATCTATATAATATAGACATCTTTATAATATAGACATCTATATAATATAGGTATATATTATATAGACGTATTCGAATGCAACGTTGCGTTGTGTCAAAGTTTTAAAGCAATCGGTGAAGAACTTTCGGAGATTTAAGATTTTGAACAAGCGAACATTTACATTTTAATTTATTTCAACGTATTTAAAAATGAAAAATGACACATTTTTTTTTTTTATTTACTTTTCTTTATTTTTTTAAGTTTAAACCCAACAATGTAAAATATCACAGAATAAGAAGATAATACTAATAAATCTAAAAGAAAAACATGAAACAGAACAAGACACAGCAAAAAATATATGACGGTCACAACTAGGAATCGAACCCAGGATCTCTTGTCCTACCGGAACAGCGTCTTAACCACTCGACCACTCGGAACCGGATATTAAACGTCATATTTCAAATTCAGAATTAACAATATTATCAACTAATTTTTTTCTCATATTTTTGGCAGCTACCTTTTTTTTAAAAAATTTATTATTTAATAAATGTTTACATGTTACATTTTTACATTTTTTTAACTACCATACTAGGCTAATGCCCGTGTTGTGGTAGTTATACATCAAATAATAATAAAAATAACATAAAAGAACTAAAAAATACTATTTTATAGAACATAAGTATGCAAGTATGAATCATACATGATATAATAATAAAAATAACATAAAAGAACTAAAAAATACTATTTTATAGAAACATAAGTATGCAAGTATGAATCATACAAGAAATAATAATAAAAATAACTTAAAAGAACTAAAAAATACTATTTTACAGAAACATAAGTATGCAAGTATGAATCATACAAGAAATAAAACTAAAGACAAATATGAATATGAATTTTGAATGATTATAGCTTTCTAATGAATTAGTTTGTAACCTATATAGTGTCTCTTATAAACATATCAGATTTTTATTTATATGGAATACCCATGAATATTTAATATTTATTTTAATCACTTTTCTTTAACTTTTGTGAACAAAAAAGTGGCCTTCCACCTTTTTTGCCAGACTGTAGATTTATTCGATGTGATCTTTATTTAAAATCCATTTAGGTATGGGAAGTGTGAGTGATAATTATAATACATATAAATGTGGTGGATAACGGGAGGCTAGGCGTGAAACGTAACGACTATTGTCAGTAACAGGAAGCGCGGACATTGTGCACACGCCACGAGGAAATGGAAGCTAATTGAATGCATTCATTATTTAACATTTTTCATTTCCATCATCATTTGGAGAGATCCGGCGAACAGTGACTTAACTAATTTTGTAACAAATAATTATATCATTATTCCATCGATAATATCTAGTGACTAGCTCAAGTCCCCGGCGTTGCCCGTGCTTTACGCAGAGTTTTTAGAAGTCTCATGTAGACAGTGACCTTCCAATTGTTTTGAAGTTCAATTGGGCAAAATTTCATCAATCTCGGAATAAAACTGTGGATTTGTATTAAAATCTAGTCCACGCTGCCACAGACACTAAATAAATAAAAATCTTTTAAAAAAAACTTTTTCTTGTAACAATCAAACTACTCATATAGTTTGTCAGCATGATTTTAAATATAGATTAACATTGGGAGAGGGGACAGAGAGCGGGGGGAGTGACAAACCCAAATCCACAGAAGAATAATTGATGAAGAAATGGAGGGGGTAGTTGTTGGGCAAATTAATTAGGGAATAACATGTTTGTTAAAAGGGGAAATAAGGTTAAGTTGAAAAATATTCAAAAGAGGATCTTTAGTATTTTTTTTCTAATTATTAGAAAAAAGCTACGATATTTAATTCAATTTTACTTCGATATTCTAGCGCACACATGTCTGAAGTGCAATTTGAAAATTCAATATAAATAATTCTCTATGTTAATATTTACAAAAATATTTTATTTATCCATTCTAGATGAAATAAGGCATATTAATTTCCCACGAAACATCTATTTACAAAATAATTCAAAATTCAAAAAAATATTTATTTCACAAAAATACAGAGTATAAAGGGTATATCTTATAGGTTACATCCTATTTCTTACAGCTAACCCAACAAATACACATTATATTACATAAACCAACAATTACAATTGTTGAAAAATGTATGTAAATAAAAAATAAAAAAAAACAAAGGTATTTCATTTATGTAAGGTATTTTTTCACAAAAACGGCGCTCTACAAATTATCCAATTATTATTATTATTATTATTATTATTCATTTAAGGTGTAGTGACATTTGTTTAAGAGAAATGTTTTTAGTGATGATTTAAATTTAAGTATGTTGATAAATAAATGCTTTACAAACACGTAATTATTTTTTTAATAAAACTGCACTTATCACATGTGTGCGCTAGGCCATTGATTTTTATAATCTTTTCTAATATTTTCAAATATTTATCTGCTAAGCCTTATATCTGTAAGTACACAGTAAGGAAAAAAAATACTGATCTTGAATATTGTTAACTTATTAAAAATCTGGTCTAATTATTCGTTTTCCTGTTAAAAACGGGATTAAAGGTCTATAATGAATGATTTGACGAATTTCATAATAAACTATCAGAAAGCACGAAAATTTTACGAGGAAGACGGAACACGCGTCCATTATATTTATCCGTACAAGACCACCTGCCTTGAAAATTTATCCAGGTATATTCTATGTCTAATATTTTACTAGGAAATGATCATGCAGTCACATTTTTAACAGATTTTATTTTTTTATTTATTTAAATACAAACGGCAGTCGATGTGCCATTAACATATATATAAATATAAAGTAAAAAAGTACAAGGTATATAGTATACAGCATAAAGTTTAAAAAAGATTTTTTTTATTTTTTATAGTGAATACCTCACAAGAGTCCCAACTGCTCCCGTATGGAGCCAGGGAGACTATGGCATCCCCAATTGGGAGATGTTGTGAGGCTGAAGGTAAGTGGGGAAGGGAAAGAGGAAGGTGGGGAAGTACCTGGCTATTCAGATCTAGTCACTAAACACGGCTAAAGCCATTTGGAGCAACGTTTCAATTCTGAATGGTGGTCTTACACCAGGGCGATACTGGTAGTATCTTCCACTCTGGAACGTGCGCAAATATACTATTTATTATTTTAATTAATAAATTGTGAAATAACACAAATCAATCAAATAAAATTTATTTGCGTACGCCGGGTTCGAACCCGCGACCTTCGGAATGGCAGTCCAATGCGTTACCACTGGACTATGCCGGCCGTCTATATACACGGTATAAAGCGTAAAGGTTAAATGTAAAGTTAAGTATAAAGTGTAAAGTATAATTAACAGTGTAAACTTTAAGATTAAATATAAAGTTAAGTTAATTATAAAGAATAAATTTTAAAAAAATAAGTTCAAAAGGTAAGAAAAAAAGAAAATATTGTTAATAATGACTTATAAGAATTATTTTTCAACTAGGCCAAACATAAATGGTTTTCAATTATCAAAGTAACGGTAATGTATGCTTAATTACGTATCTTTTGATTCTTGCATACGTAAAAAAATATTTTTTTACGCATCTTTTATATGATAACATAAAAAGTATCTTGATAACAAAGCCGTAATCATTTTTCTCCGTATTTGTAAAATTAGTATAGTGCCCATTTAGAGCACCTCTAATTTTGAAAATACCAATAAAAACGGCGAAAGAGTTATTGACAATTAAACATCATACTAGTTATACTGCTAAAGTCAAATATAATTTTGAGAAAATCGTTATTAGATACAGTTGATTTATAGTACTACTGAAGCAGTTGTATTGCTAATTGAAATTCACATTGTGACTAACCACTTTGCAATACAGGGTTTTCAAATAAGAGGTGTTATATTGATATTCAATCGTAAAAGATCAATGGTTTCGTTGCTTGTGTGGCACCTAACGCCCGTTTTGTTGAAAGTAAACTTTGTCCAGATCAATACCATCCAATTCCGGCCATTAAAAATCATTAATCATCTCTCGATAGCGATCCATTCACCGTAACTGTTGCTCCAGCCTCATTTTAGAAAAAGTAAGGTCCAATGACTCCGCTGAACCATAAACCGCACCAAACAGTCACACGTTGAGGATAGAAAAGCTTTTCAATAATAACTTTTGGGTTTTCCGAGCCCCAGATGCGACAATTTTGCTAGTTGACGAACCCACCGAGTGAATTTAAATAATTTTAATTTGTTGTTGAAGCGTGTATCGTTCCATTTTAACAAAGTGACATCTACCGAAATAGCGGGCTATTCAAAATAACACCTCTTATTGGGATATCCTGTATCTACCTATATTTATCCATCTATAATAATATTTTTTGCGTATTAAATAAACGTACAGCGGAATTCGGCAACTTTACCTAAATATGTAAAAAAATCCCTGGCGAAACTAGTGACTAGCGAAACTAGTGAAAATATAGTTATCTCCAAGAGTAGCATTGAGAAAGGCAATAATTAATTTTGCAGACACTGAATGGAAATTCAGGAGTCTCCAAGCTTATAATTGACAATTGCTCAATGTAACGGTGCATAGGTACTAATCGAATTAACTTTCGATTGACCGCCTTGTCGATTATCCGTGCACCTTGTGGTGACGTCAGAGAGTACCGGAACCATAAACAATCTAAATTGATCGACGACGGTAAATTGAGATTGGAGCTTAACTGAATTTTGTCGTTTTATACGGGTATGTTTTAACAAACTCAGCCAAAGACATTTCAAGCAACTTTCCGATTCAGGATATATGTAGTTACGTTTTTTACGCAGCCAGCAATTTGCGCCACTTTAAAAAGGACTAGTAATTTATTTTAGAGGACCGAATGCTAATATTACAATGCGAGTTGCCTGTATACTATCAGATTCATTTATTGACAAATCACCGAAAGTGGGACTGTTAACCCATCTATTTTGTTTCTATCATAATATTTATATAATCACCCAAAAACCTTCTGTCACGAAACAAAAAGTAATAAAGCAAAAAGTATAACGCATTATTATAGGTCCAAGTCCTAATGCTATTTTAATTCTATACAGATTACACATTCTTACAAACACCCGCCGGTGACAAGTGACAAACAATAACTAATGACTTGTCTTACGGGGCGGAACCGCCAATATCGGCCCCTTGATGACTTCACTAATCATAACCAATCAACAATCAAGTAGTAACCCTTCTGCCACTCCAGTTCTGGTGCATTCACCCCCGACTCCATCAAATAATGCACCTTAGACGGATCAACCTACTGTTCTAATAGAGTCAGTTCAAAACAAAAAGAAATAAATATAATTTTTCTATTTTTAGTTACATAGTACATTTACAATTTCTATTATAAGTTACATAGTACATTTACTATTTCTATTATAAGTTACATAGTACATTTAATATTTCTATTATTAGTTATATAGTAAATTTACTATTTCTATTATAAGTTACATAGTACATTTACTATTTCTATTATTAGTTACATAGTACATTTACCACTTCAACTTTTTCGAAGTCGATAGTATCATTATTTGGTGAGGTAAGACAGGTTTTTCAGAAAAGAAACATGAAAATAACACAAGCAAAAAAAGTCAAATTAAATGTGAGTAATTTCGACGGCCGGTGAGGCTCTCGACTAGCAATCCGAAGGTCGCAGGTTCAAATGCGGGCGTAGGCAATAAATTTTATTTGATGAATTTGTGTTATTCATTCACAGTTTATTAATTTAAAATAATATATAGTAAACTTGCGGCAAGTTTCAGAGTGTTGATACTCTCAGTATCACCCCGGTTTAATACGACCTTTCAGAATCGAAACGTTTTAAATGGCTTTAGCCGTATTTGGTGACCACATCTGAAAGGTTTCCCCTCCACACTACCTCCTCAAAACATACCCCAATTGGGGATGCCATAGTTTCACTGGCTCCATGCGGTTGGAAGCAATTGGGACTTTTGTGCGGTATTCACTGTGGATATATCACGTGGTACAAGTTTACAAGGTATCGTTGGTTAAAGTATGTCAATATATAACCAAACACAACAGCTGTTGCGTGTAGACTGTAATGAAAAATAATAAAAAAAAACAACGAAATAATTTTTTAATATTGGACTCAGTCGATTTTATAAATAATATTATCTTCCTGCCCACCCCCATATCACCTCCACCCTTTGGTCTACAACACAACAAAATACGGTCACACCTCGGCGATGTCAAGTGTTACACTTATTTTGTGTAATTATTAATCAATTTTGCCAGGGGAGGAATCTAACACGGTGTTGTAGGGGTTGGTTTGCGTCAATAATAATATTGTATTCAACCAAACAGTTTATGAATGTAAACATGTTACGTTGTTGACTGAGTTAAAAAGTCAAACAAATACCAAACGCAATTTCAAACATATCTAACTGTTTAACTTTGGCATTTTTTTAATATCTTATCTTTGAAGCATGCCGACTGTCGCCGAATTAAGGCGATGCAATACGTCGCGTTATATTTTAAATTGAGCCGCTATCAATAACAACCCTTACGTAGATGACGATAAGGTTTAAATTCCCGCTTAACACCATCCGCCTGTTTAGATTTATGCATGAAAAAAACATGGCCAAAAAGTGCCTTTTATTTTATTTTGTGGATGTTCAGGCATAAATATTTAATTTTATAAATAACTTAATTTGCAACATTATACAATAAAATCATAACCGAAAATGGGTTCGTAAGTAGGAGATTTTGAACTTTAAAGCAGTTTTCAGAGGCCTTATACATTATTTTTTTCGGGGCTTATAAAAAGATTTATCTAAAAAATACTCGATTATTTCAAAGGCCAAGATGTATTCTACTCGCAGTATTTAATTAAAGCATCTGAAACATTTCTAGGCGACCAAATTTTCAAACCAAAAACACATGATTTTGCATTACTACGTATGGCATCGCCTTAAGACAAAACTGCACTTTATATCAAAGCTGCTATGCAATGAAAGTGATGCGTTTAAAAAATAAATACTTCAAATTTCAAAGTTAATTTTCAAGTTCTGTTAATATTTAAGTTATGTCAAGTAAATTGCCTATAATGATATAATAACAGAACTTAAATAGGACTTTCATAGAACTCGCAAATGAACGTTGAAAATTGATGAAATGTTAGAATTTTATGAAACAATCCATACTTAAAGAACAAAATTTCTTTCAATTCAAAATCTCCCAGCCATCATGTCCATTTAATGGACTATGAACATTTTTAAAATGCAGATAAAGTTTTTGGGCCTTACTTATAAACGTGCTAAAAATTTTACACAGCTGATAAACAAGCATTAATTAATGGTAAATGGTTGTATATCAGTTGTGGAAAATTTATGAAACGTTCATTAGTAAGGGGATTTGGATTTAGATAATGATTTATTGTAACACTAGCTGACGTGTACCCGGCGTGGTTCGGAGATTTTCTGTACTTTCTATAAATAAAATATGCATGTTTTATAATTCCTTTATACTTCCGGAAGAAATTCGTAGTTTAGAAGAACTAAGCGCACAAACAGACAGACGCGGAGAGCGATTTTATTTTATACTATTTTGTAACATAAATAAAGTAGCGTGAAATTAAATTACACCATTCATTATATTTATATAATTTAAAAATATATTTATTATATCTCAAATTCGATAATATATTTCTCAGCTTATTAATAGCCTTGAAAAATAATTGAACGTGCCGCTGTGAATAGATGCGATTTGCAGTATCATGGGTGAACGATGTTAGCGACACGCGTTGGCGGTAATGATTCATGACCCAACTCTCTTGTTTCTATTATCTATGAGTTCAACCCTGTAACAGAAAAGTGCTGTCGACAATTTTCTATAATTACCGAAGAAAAATAAAGCAATACAAAAAAACAGTAAAATGAACGCGGAAGGGTGACTTTGCCCGCCATAAGTGGAGTTAGTTCGTAACGCTTTAATAATTTTATATCGTGGGCAGTGGCGTGCGTTGTTCCACAATCATAGGTTAGGTATGCATTAATTTTTTTTCATAACTTCATCAAAATATTGCATTAATGACGCAATTTAAGCCCTACTTCATCCTTATATTATTACAGTGAAGGGAATACAAACTATATTTTTAATTGCAACAAAAATATCAGCCTGTGTCATTTAGATATTCGCTTGAACCTAGAATACATGCAGTTGGCAATACGTTAGCAGAAATTGTCGATGTGTTCAACTGCATGGAATATAGTTACAAGAAGTCTATAATAACTTACCACCTAATAATAATAATTGAGGCTAGTATAATAATACCAACTATATTTTTAATTGCAACAAAAATATCAGACCTGTGTCATTTAGATATTCGCTTGGACCTAGAATGCATGCAGTTGGCAATACGTTAGCAGAAATTGTCGATGTGTTCAACTGCACGGAATATAGTTACAAGAAGTCTATAATAACATACCTCCTAATAATAACAATTAAGGCTAGTATAAGAATATTTTTTGCACGGGATCTAAATAATTGTAATTGCAAATTTCACTTCTGATCACTGTTCCACTCAATTATTTCGAACATATTATACACGCCTAAGCTATAAGCATACACTTCACAATCTGTCCATATCTGCCCTGATGATGGATACAGTAATGACGTCCGAAATATTGGCTAAATGAGGAGGAAGCACAACACCTCATAATACCCCAAAAATAAATCACTGTAATACTTTTGGCAGTGAAAATCTCATATCATATATTTTTCTTTATTTTTGTATTTTTTTTATTTCGTTTACAAGGTAGTCACAGGTTTTCAGCCTTTATGGAACGCGCGCCACTGATCTTAGGGCACTTTGGCCATGTGCCCTGGGAACGGCATTGTACCCTCGCTGCGGCTTTGTGCCCCCAAATTATCCTGGAATTAATAGACCGAAGTGAGTAATTGATTGATTTTCATTCAGGCTCATAAAGGAATATTGTGTTTTGTTGCGCCTCGAATAATGCCATTTAATTGGGTTTATATTGTACGCGTTTCACTTTCTAAATTCGTTAATTTTACCAAATTGGTTGTAAAAAAACTCCTTGGTCAAAATATTAGACTTGTTATGTACGAGTGCAGGTTACGTACTTTCAGTGTAAAATATTAAACTTGTTATGTACGAGTGCAGGTTACGTACTAGCAGTGTAATGTGGTTTCAGTTTTCAGTGTGCATTGGGGGTTTTTTCTAATAGCAACATGAATTTAAATATGCAGAAAGCCCTAGTCAAAATCCTTTCATAGGAGCGAAATCCATAACGCACCTATGGGCAGATTAATTCTTATGGAATATTGCATTCAAACAATATTCTATCTCGTAGAGTGAGAGGTTACGTACCTCTCTATCTCCAGAGCCAACATATTTGTGTTTAAGGTAAATGCTAGTGATCCTTTCACTAGCATTTACCTTAAATACAAACGGAGAAAAATGAGTATTGCTGAGATATTAAAATCCTGTTTAAAACAGGACAGCAGGCCATTTCCTAGTAAAATGTTTTTACTTTGCGGTCCTATTAATATATTTAAATTCGAAATATAATGATTTTTATGAACACTCCTGTCGACGTCACCGTTCACCGTCGACATTCCTTTTTTACTAAATGTTTAATACGAAACATATCAATTTATTCCTTAAGGGCCTACAGTCCCGTTTTTAATAAATTCGTAATATTTTACATCAGTAAGTTTTTTTCCGTTCGTATATTTATACACCGATTGACAGATATAACTTAAATAATGTCATATTTGTGTGCGCCTCGGCAAAAATGGAAATACAATAAAATAATAACAAATTATTATTGGATGCATAAAACACTTGTTCCATTATTCTTTTTAAAAATATACTGTTGAGTTTTGTATCAATTTTCATAATTTTTATAAATATTTTAAGCACTTGTGCACTAATAGCAAAAATATCTAGATTTTAAATGAACGGAGATGCAAATTAATTTATTTTTCCCATTCATGCTATGATTGAACACCATGGAAAATGACCACGAACCGCGATTGTGTACGTATGCACTAACTAATACTAATAAACATTTACGCAATTGAACATAGACCTAGTGATAATTCTTGAATCAGATTATTTGAAGAGTTGCTTTTCTCGTTAGTGGTCAGATTCAAAAAGCCAAGTGCTTCAAACCTTCCTTCCTAAAATTTATTTTATTTTATTCGCCAGCAGAGTAACACATTTTTAAAATCGCATACATCACATACAAAAATACACACTTTGTAGTCTGCTAACACAAGAAAAACTACGAATGATTTAACAGTATATTGTGTATCGGTAGTTATAAAAATGTTTCCAGGGAAAAGTTCTTAAGAATGTAAACTTTTAATTTATATATAAAATTAATATCCTGGAATTTTAGGTAAAACATTAAAAATTTTTTTTTTTTTAATAACTTTTTACAAAAGTCGAAAGGAATGTGGTACCCCGTTCTAAGGTCATAGTGTATATGGTTTTATGTATGATTTTTTTTTTAAATTCTTATTTTGGCTTTCACCCATTAGGGGTGATCTTGGCTATACACAATTAACATAACGTAACATATATAAACCAAACATAACATAACATAATATACTTAACATAAACGGTACAGAGTTGGTAACAGTAGGTTATCACAAAATTATAAAAATAGGAACCTGTGTACTTTTATACCTGGGCGCTTTTCGTTACTTAACCAAAGATTTTTCTAAAATTAGTAGCGTTATTTTTTTAAACAGAACTATGTAATTGGCAATCTTATAAACAAACACAGCATATGAGAGTAAACAAATGTGATTATAAAACATAAAGATAAACGATTTGATTAAATGTGATTATAAAACATAAAGATTAAGATTTTTGTCAGTCATTGCTCAAGTAATATTTTGTATTGATATGGCTGAAGTCGTAAACTCAATCAAAACCTTAATCCTGTCTTAACTTGACATTATCTCTATTGTTTTTGTGTCCTATTTTTGTTACAGCATCTTTTACTGTAATATTTCTCCTTAAATTAACTTCGTGTAATATGTAACGTGTTAATAGGACTTCTCTTTACTAATTGGTCCATTAGTAAATAAATAAAAATGTATGTTGTAATGAGGTTCTTGTGAATTGAACTACATTCACTATTTCAACTGCATTTAATGATTGAAAAAATGCATAATTTGGTCACCTTAAAACTAGGAAAATAAACATCTAAATATAATATTTGACGTCCCTAAAGTAAAATCACACGTTGATGATATAAATAAGTATATAAAACCAAGTCCAAGGCATTAAAGCTTCTTTCAAACTTCAAAGAAACAATCAATAAAGGGTAAGTTAGTATAGGTAATGTCTTTGAAAGAGCTTTCAACCGCTTTGAACAAAGTTAATCGATTTATTTGTGGAAATGAATTAAGTTTCGAAGGCTTGACTTAAAGGCCTTTGTAATTTTATAAAATTGAGCCTTGCCAAAGGGTAAATATAAGTCAATTAAGGGACGTTTATGAAATAACGCCACGTCAGGAAATCCTTTGAAAACTTTAAGTTAATATATACCTATAGTCTAAAGCACTCGATAGTTGATGGGTATTTAAATATATATAGTCTAAAGCACTTGATAGTTGATAGGTATTTAAATATATACAGTCTTAAGCACTTATTAGTTGATACGTATTTAAACATACATACATATGATAGGTTTTTTATGTGGTACTCCATCTCAATAAGAACTCTCACACTAAAGATTGTTCAATTATTTTTATAAATGTATGTAATACTTTACATCTAAATTATTTTATGTATTCTTTTGCTATGTAATGATACTGCTACCCGGCTCAGAACAGATATTGTCTAGTGAGTCGGGTAGCGCACATGATTGTAAATAACCCATTGATGTTAATAAACGACCGGGATACCGGCAATATAAAAAAAAAATATATATACATATATATATATATATATATAGTCTTAAGTAGGTACTTGATAGTTGATACTTATTTAAACATATAAAGTCTAAAGCACTTGATAATTGATACACTTAATAATTTAGCTGAGGATCCGGCATCGGGATGTACTCCACGTTATACGGGGGCTCGATGTTAACAAAGCTAGTGGACCTGATGGAATACCTGCCCTGGTATTGCAGAGGTGTGCTGCGGAAATAGTTCCAGTTTTGACAAAGCTCTTCAAAATGTCCCTGAAGTGTGGCACTGTGCCCTCTGGTTGGAAAAAAGCGGTCATTCACCCTATTCCCAAGAAAGGTGACCGCTCCAACCCGGCCAACTACCGCCCCATAGCGATCACATCAGTTCTGTCCAAAGTGATGGAACGTGTGATCAACGACAAACTGCTCACATACCTCGAGAAGAACAAAATTATCAACGACCGTCAATACGGATTCCGGCGGAACCGCTCGTGCGGTGATCTTCTCGCGTATGTGACGCATGTTTGGGGGCGGTGCCTGGAACGTCACGGTGAGACCCAAACGGTCGCACTAGACATATCCAAGGCCTTTGACCGGGTCTGGCACCAAGGACTTGTCAACAAATTGCCTTCTTACGGACTTCCCGCATCCCTGTGTACGTGGATTGCTGACTTTTTAAGGGATAGGTCGATTCAGGCGGTTGCTGACGGTTTCACCTCTTCCTTACACTCCATAAATGCTGGCGTCCCACAGGGATCGGTTCTGTCTCCGACTTTGTTTTTGTTGCACATCAATGACCTTTTGACATGTGCACCAATTCATTGTTACGCGGATGACAGTACAGTTCATGATAGCTTTTTGTTTGACAAGCCCCCAAAGGGCACACAAACTCCAACGGCTCGGAGGGCTTTGAAGCAGAGAATGGACGGTTATCTCGAGAGTATTTCCTCCTGGGGTAAAAATAATCTCGTCGAATTTAATGTTTCAAAGACCCAATCCTGTCTGATTACGTCTAAAAGGGATCCAAATGACAATCTAGTCTCCTTCAACGGAAGCAATCTTCCGAACAGGCCTTCCATTGATATGCTTGGTGTAACTATAAGTGACCAGCTCAGGTACGGGGGCTCCATTGAAGCCAGAGTAAAGTTGGCCTCTCAGAAGCTGGGCGTACTGTACAGGGCCCGCAGATACTTTAATAGTACACAACTGCTGACCCTGTACAAATCGCAAGTGCGCCCTACTCTCGAATTTTGTAGCCATCTCTGGTCCGGAGCCCCTAAATACCTGAAAAAAACCCTTGACTCTGTGCAAAAACGGGCGGTCCGTTTGATAGATTCCCCAATCTTAACAAGCGGACTGCAATCTTTAGAGCACAGGCGTCAGTTGATAGTTGGTAGGTATTTAAACATATATAGTCTAAAGCACTTGAAAATTGATACGTATTTAAACATGTAGGTACAGTCTAAAGCACTTGATAGTTGATAGGTAATTAAACATATATAGTCTAAAGCACTTGATAGTTGATACGTATTTAAACATATTGAGTCTAAAGCACTTGATAGTTGATACGTATTTAAACATATTGAGTCTAAAGCACTTGATAGTTGATACGTATTTATACATATAAGGTCTAAAGCACTTGATAGTTGATACGTATTTATACATATAAGGTCTAAAGCACTTGATAGTTGATACGTATTTAAATATACTGAGTCTAAAGCACTTGATAGTTGGTAGGTATTTAAACATATACAGTCTAAAGCACTTGATAGTTGATACGTATTTAAACATATTGAGTCTAAAGCACTTGATAGTTGGTAGGTATTTAAACATATACAGTCTGAAGCACTTGATAGTTGATAGGTATTTAAACATATACAGTCTAAAGCACTTCATAGTTGATACGTATTTAAACATATTTAGACTAAAGCACTTGATAGTTGATACGTATTTAAACATAATTATTCTAAAGCATTTGAAAGTTGATAGGTATTTAAAAAGTGATGCACAAAATGCAATTATATTTTTTTATGCTTTCGTAAAAGATAAAACTGTAGGCAAATATTATTTAACTATAAATTGCTTACAATTAGTTAGTATTCGGCTTCACCCCAGGTTCAAATGCCGGCTTGCGCAAGTAAAATTTATTTGAATTAATGTGTTATATGTAGTATAGTATAGTATCTATGTAGAATCACCTTCCGAAGTTTGTGCACTTTACTCCCCGGACACCCTGTATAAATGTATATAATGTATATAATTAAGCGCACTTGAGGTGATTTTTCATGAAAACGGCGCTATATAAATTAGCCCAAATATTATTACTACGTAAAAATAATATGTAGCATACTTGCGGCACGTTCCACAGTGGAAGATATCGACCTGGTGTAAGACCACCATTCAGAATTGAAACGTTGCTTGTAATGGCTTTAGCCGTATTTGGTGACCAGATCTAAATAGCCACGTACTCCTCTACCTTCCTCTTACCAATCTCTTTCCCCTCAGCCTTACAACAAATCCCAATTGGAGATGCAATAGTCTCACTGACCCCAGGTCGGGAGCAGTTGTGGCTCTTGTGCTATTCAAACGAAGAAAAACAATCATAAGTTTAAATGGTTAGCATACTTTTGAGTTTTGTTAGCTATAAAATATTTTCTGCCGGCAAATATAATCAGTCGAACAGCCACTTGCGGTCAGCAAGTAGAACAGGGTTAATCAGCAAACAATGTCAACCCCTAACATAACTTAAGAACTACATATTGAGCCTGATATTTTTTCACTGCCAACAAAACATGGTTTGATGTAAACATGATGTAATAAGTGTATTTTCTTGCTAAGCCAATATTTAAGCGACGAATAAAAAACTATTTGATTACCTACTAAGTTTTTTGTAGATCAATTTTTACGCTTGATGGAGTTTTCAAAGTTATATTTTATTATCAGATCAAAAGTAATCATCATAAAAAACATCGCGAGTCAAAAATGAATACCCCGAAAAAGCTCGTTATAAAAAAATGTATACATTTAATAAAAACAACATCGTCAGTAAAAGACAAATGACTTGAGAAAGCTCGTTGCAAAAATAATGTGGAAATTTCATCAAAAATAAACATCGGGAGTCAAAAATAAATGCATTGAGAAAGCTCGTTGCCAAAATAATCTGGAAATTTCATCAAAAATAACCATTAGAAGTCAAAAATAAATGCCTTGAGAAAGCTCATCGTAAAATGGACACATAAATTACATTAAGGCGATGCCATACGTAGTAATGCAAAATCATGTGTTTTTGGTTTGAAAATTTTGTCGCCTAGAAATTTTTTTTTTTTTATTTCTTTTTTATTTCTTTTTATTTAGGAAGCAAACAGTCGTACAGTAAAAAATTATAACAATAAACATTCATATGTTCTAGACCAATTAAGTTCCATTAAATTAAATGTAGATTTAGTATTTTTTACCTACACAACATATTAAATGGCAAAAAATAAACATAATAAAGAAATACATAAAATTAAAAACAAAAAGAAGAAATACAATTTTTCGCATAGCTATACTATTCACTACGGGTGATAATAATGTACTTTTCACAACAAAAAAATCGAATAAAATAAAAGTATTTTAATTTATTAATTTATTAAGCTGAATTTTATATGATATTAAGTTATGGTTGAAAATGTCTACATCTCGTAAGGCATTGTGAGTTTCACAGATACGTACTATTACAGAGTTTTGCGCGTATTTGGATTTACAATGTGGTATTCTAAATAAATCGTTCGATCTGGTGTTTTGCTTGGGGCAACGAAATGCAATCCTTTCTAACAGATATGATGAATCAACTAGGCAGTTCACGATTTTGTGCAAGAATAATGCATCAGAGATTTTTCTACGTTTATATAAAGTGACAGGGACAAATCGATGGTCACTAAAATGATACGATCGGTGTTTCATAAATTTGTTCTGAATATTTTCAATGCGATCAATATATGTTTGATATTGAGGATTCCAAATTACTGAGGCGAATTCTAGTTGTGACCGTACATATGACATATATAACAGAATCAGGGTGTGTGCTACCGTAAAAGGCTTTGTAATTCGAATAATGAAACCCAATTGCTTATAACCTTTTTTTAGAATATTTTCAATATGATCCCTAAATAACATTCTAGAATCTAGTATTACTCCAAGATCTCTTATTGTTTCTACTCGTTGTAGAGGTACATGGTTTAGTTTGTAAGTATAATAAATTGAATGTTTTTTTCGTGTAAAAGTAATAACATTACATTTATCTATGTTTAGATATAGTTGATTGTTTTTGCAATATTCCTCAATTTTACCAAGGTCTTCTTGTAATTGGTCGCAATCATCTATGGAGCTAATACATTTATATAATTTCATGTCATCAGCGTAAAATAGGAAACAAGAATTACTAATAACACGATTCATGTCGTTTATGTATAAAATAAACAAGAGAGGCCCTAGATGGGAGCCTTGCGGTACCCCTGAGGGAATAATTATAATTTGTGACATGTAACCTTTTAAAGCAACAGCTTGACTTCTATTTTTAACATATGAAGAGAACCATCTCAGAAGATTTCCACATATACCAATCTTCGAGAGCTTGTTTAACAGTATGTCGTGATTAACTTTGTCAAAAGCCTTAGAAAAATCTGTGTAGATGGAATCTACCTGTTTCCCATTATCCATAGAGTTAAGAACAAAATCAGTAAACTGTCCTAGGTTCGAATCAACAGATCTGCCTTGAAAAAAACCATGTTGATGCGGGCTAATAATAGTATTTTTGCCTCAGTCAAAAAGTTGATTACACACGATTTTTTCCAAGATTTTACTTAAGATACATAGTTTAGAGATAGGTCTATAATTTTCAATGTTGTGTTTGTCCCCTTTTTTAAAAACAGGTGAAACAAAAGCTTGTTTCCAAATGGTAGGAAATACACCTTCTTTAAAAGATTTTTGGAACAGTAGTGTTACAGGAGTAACTAGTGTTTCAGCACAATTAACAATAAAAATTGGGTGTAACTTATCACAACCGGCACTCTTTTTAGTGTCCACATTTTTGAGATGTTTTAACACTAATGGTGCAGTTATATCAATTGAATCAAAATGAATTGAATTTATGGTAACATCATTACTTGTATCAACAATATTTGTGGAAGTATTATTAGTAGTTTTATCGGGGATAAAGACAGATTGGAAGTAATCGTTAAAAAGATTGCAAATTCGTTGACCATCACATGAGGAAATGTTTTTGTGATACACGTTATTAGGTACTTCAGAAGATGACTGTTTTGATTTCACGAAAGTCCAAAAATATTTCACATCTTTCCTTATATTTAACTCGGCTTTCTTTATATAATTAGTATAACACTCTTTTTCTGTTCTTTTTTGGCGAGTCCTGAGTAATGAGAAGGTATGATAATCTGAGGGGTGTGAATAATTTTTAAACTTTCGGTGATACTTTAGCTTTTCTTTGATGATTTTGATTAGGTAGGGAGTGTACCACGGGGGATATTTGGGAGACAGATAAATGGTTTTTGATGGTACGTAGTGATCAATAGCTACATTAATAATTTCGTAGATTTTATCAGTTGCTTCTTCCATACCCCTTGAACTAAAAATATTCGACCAGTCAAATTGCTCCAAAAACTCGTTAATCTTGACGTAGTCAGCTGAATTAAATAATAAGACTTGTCGTGGTTGATGTATTAAATAAGGTTCGTTTTTTAGTCTTATTTCTATTTTGAAAGATTTGTGATGCAAATCTTCAGTTAAAAGGGGTGGAATGCAAGGTTGTAATGAGCAGTTCATGTTGCTAATGGCTAGGTCAAGAACACGTTGATTTACATTTAAGATGTTATTATATTGAAAAAAGTCACAAAGAGATAAAAAGTCTATAACAGTAAAGCTGGCTTCGTCAACAGGTATTTGTGGTATCATCTGTCTTTCAGAATTTAGATTCCAGATAAGTCTAGAAATGTTATAATCACCTACCAGAAGAAAGTCATCATCAGGATAGTTCAATCGGAGCTGACTAGCGGACTCAAAGTGAGCTTTAAGATTTCTAATATGATTCGTACCAGAAATGTTTTAGATGCATTAATTAAATACTGGGAGTAGAACACATCTTGGCCTTTGAAATAATCGAGTAATTTTTAGATCTACATCTTTTTATAAGCCCATAAAAAAATTATGTATAAGGCCTATGAAAACTGCTTTAAAGTTCAAAATCTCATACTTACGAACCCATTTTGGGTTATGATTTTATTGTATAATGTGGCAAATTAAGTTATTTATAAAATGATCGAAAAAAAAAAATTATGCATGAAAATCCACAAAATAAAAGAAAATGCACTTTTTGGCCATGTTTTTTTCTTGCATAAATCAAAACAGGCGGATCGTGTTAAGCGGGAATTTAAACCTTATCGCCATCTACCTAAGGGTTGTTATTGATAGCGGCTCAATTTAAAATATTACACGACGTAGTGCATCGCCTTAAAAAACCTCGTGAGTCAAATATAAATGCCTCCAAAAAGCTCGTCGCCAAAAAATTTGCAAATTTCGACCAAAATACACATCGTGAGTCGAACATTAATGGCTTTAGAAAGTTTGTCGCTAAAATTCGTCAAAAATAAAAATCGTGAGTTAAAAGCGATTGCCTTGAAATAAGCAAATAGATTTTTAAATCTGTCACCCCTGACAGAGTGAATTTTAACAAAATTGAAAGGTTTTATTGACAATAAGAATAATTTTTCCTAACTACATCTTAACGTTACATTTTAACATAAATTTATACACCTTTTATTTACACGATGTGAATAATTGTCTTACAGGGTATCTAATTATTTATAAACTCAACATCATGTAGATTTTAAACATGGCTTATATTATTTAAAGCATTGGGTCGGAAAAAAACTATTTAATTCATTCAAATTATATAGCCGTATGTCATTCGACCAATGTGCTCCGATTAAAAACATTAGGCGTACAACTATACTTAGTTACGAGGTGGTTACTTGCCTATAAAACCACAAAAAAAATATAAATACTTATCTATACGAAGTGTAATTATATCAAATATAATTATTACGCCATTTGTACCCGGTTCCACAAATTACAACATTCGAAATAGGTAATCCTGATTATATAATGGCAGAGGATGCAGAGGTATGAGAATAAGACTGTACCTACGTATATAAATTTTAAGTATTACTTATAAGGGTTTTTAGTTAACAATTTTTTCCCTACCGAGAAAATACAAATCCTGTAAGTCTATAATAGCCAGGTAAAAGTTTAAACACCCATTTGAGGTAAAAATTGTGACACTTTTCTATTTGTATAAAGAAAATTGACTTTAAATTCAGTAAATTTATATGATTCACCTCTTCATGGTAAATAAGAATCTAGAAAATAAAAAAAAATCTTAAAATAATAATAATTTTTTGTATAATTTTGATAGCGCCGTTTTTGTCGAAAAATCATCCCAAGGACGCTGTACGAATATTACTTCCTAGGCTATCTTTTATTATTATTTTTATAATACTGTACAAGAGTCCCAATTGTTCCGAACCGTCTGGAGCCAGTTACACTATGGAATCCCCAATTGGGATAATATGTTGAGAGACTGAAGTTTGTGTGGAATGGAAGGAGACGGGGAAGAAAAAGGTTATGGACAACCTGGCTATTCAAATCTAGTCATCAAACACGGCTGAAGCCATTTCAGCAAATTCATAAAACTCTGGTACGTGCCGCAAGTATACTATATATATATATATTCAATTTATTCAATTACAAAAAAATAATTATAATTTTTTTTTTCTTCCGACTTGATGTCCGGGTTAAATCTTCCCCACAGGAAAAACTAAACCCTTCCACACACTTTTCCACAAATAATCATCTAGTCAATCCACATTATGCAAGTGCATTATATAAGATAATAAATACAAAACAATACAAGATCAACAACACGTCAAATCACCAGAGATCAAATGGGAAAATAATTCACCGACTCCAGATATTTTCATATCAGAGGGTTCGGCTCGGTAGAACTTCTAACAGGGCCTATAAATCCTACTGATCCCTCAATATAAATATTTAAAAAATCTTTCTTAATCCTACATGTATTTAATATTACGGATTTTTTTATTTTTTTTATATTGAATAAATTGTGTAATAAAACAATAAATCTGCTACCTTCGGCTTGCTAGTCAAGAGCCTTACACCCCTCGACCGCGGAGGCTGTGCGCTGTTTATTATGTTATTTTCCTCTAATTTTCTTCAATGTTCTATTTTGTCATTGAACTTTGTATAACAGATCCTCTCAATTTTTCCAAAATGGCTGGTATTAACGAATAGACGATTCCTTTTATTCTTTATCTGTATACAATTGGTGAGAAATTAAATGGCATTTTTCCTCAATGGGGCGATCACGAAGACCAAAATGAAATGGTCCATAATGACAATTTACAAGACAGAGGGTATTTGGTTTGATTGCCGGCAGATAATTGTAAGGCCGGAGACACGATTTTCTAATAAAAGCCAGCATTAGGCAGATGCGGTCAGATACAGGGATGGGGTTTACTTCGTTGTTAGAATCCAATGCACGTTTAAAAGATTCTCTGGTATTGGATGCTTATATTTAATAAATATACCTAGTAACTAATAAATAAAATAAATAATAAAACAAAAAAGGATAAGAATCGTGGGTCCCTTATAAGGCACAAGAACTCCTCTTTTCTGATAAGGTATATGTTATGTCTCTGCTTTACTTACTTATTTCTGTGTTGGGAACTCTTTGATAAAGTAAAAGGTTATTTTACTATAATTGTGTTTATTTACGTAACAATTAATAAGTCTGGATTTAGCTACACTGTTCATTACCCGAGGGTTGGTAATTCTCTGTTTCTAGAAGCTTGTCGTCTGTCAATAATATCCCACAGGCAAGTGCTACACTCTAGCGACATCTGTCGGACTCTGGAGTAAGCTTTATGACTAGTTCCATCTACATACATCACAGTATACATAATCAATGATGATCTAAAATGTAATATTGTTAAATATTTATGTATCTATATTCCTTATATTACAATAAAAAAACAATTAAAAACTAGGTAATATTTTTTCAAGATAATGTTAGAGTTTCTTTATTTAAAATTAACGGCACAAGTGCCTATTTACATATATGTTAGTTATTGACAGGCATAGTAAAATAAAGAAAAAACAAATTATAAGATTACATAAGTGAACAAAACAAAAAAAAATACATTAGTACAATGAAGAAGGAACAAAAAGAAACTGCTAAAGTGATTAATTAATACCACTTTGTATATTTGTATTACTTGTTGTATTTCAGGTATTTCTCACAAATACTCCTAATTAAATAAAACTCCGGCTTTAAGAAAACACTTGGACTTTTAATGTGATATATTGGAATAATATGGACCCCAACTTTGAGGTTCTCACCTTATTTATTATGCAATCTGTCTCTACAATAAACGCCATCTATGGGTAACCTTATAGACTAATCTAGTGCTATCTATGAGTGAGCTTTAACACATCTCCCTGTTCTTGGGAAAAATTGGACATTTTATATTGGGTTTATGTAACATATTGATTGGCCTAAACTGTGTATCGATTTGTCGGCCTCTGTGTTTCCTCCCATCTATAACATGGTTCGATTCAAGACCAGTAAGACAAGTATTTTCGACACGTTCTACATGGAGAAAAATGAGTATTGCTAATTTACAAATCATTGGTAATCCAGTTAATAACGGGATTTTAGGCAGTTCCCTGAAAAAAAATTAGTAAATTCCTAATACATCGGAATACCTGCTCATGCACCTGCATTTGCATTAATAATGACGAAATGCTAATATTATTAGAATGTTTATGAACGCTTATTCCCAGACAATGATAATATATTCGAATTTTACTAAAAGTTTATCAGGAAACATATTAATTCATTCCTGACCTGGAATCCCGTTTTTAACCGAATTATCAATAATATGAAGAGACTTTTTTATCGATTAGCAATACTTATTTTTCTCCGTGGTGAATTCTGTCAATATAGTCCTGGTGAAGAATCGAAACGTTCTTTGAAATGGCTTTAGCCGTGTTTAGTGACTAGACCTGAAAAGTCAGGTACTTCCCAAATTTCATATATCATTTCATATACTGCCCGCTCCCTTCTGTCCTACAACATAGCCCAAATATAAAGATGACATAGTCCTACAAACGCAGGGATGTAAAGCAGCAATTCTTGGAAGTGCGGTAGGTAGGTACTATTCACAAAAACAAAAACAAAAATTATATGTTTTCACTTTTGTTTTCGTGAATAAATGCAAATCTCGGAAGTAGAAATTAACCCACTTTCCGACATCCGATCGAGCTGAAACTCCGCTGAAAGACTTGTTGTCGATGACAATGCATTATTTTAAATTTTTGTGTAAATCACGCATACCCACACGGAAATACACGCATTTCTCTGAAATTCGATGACATTACAGCAATTAAATAAATAAACTTCGTTTTTTCCAATCGGGATTTGGCTACGTTGGTAGAATTGTCGACTCCTAGGTAGAAAGATTCAGTCCAGTCTTATATTGAGTCGATTTTTTTCTAAATAATTTAATCGGCAATCGTCATAATTTTTGGCAGCCCTGTTCAATCGTCGAAATGAATATTATCATTATTTGATAGTCATACCGAAAGCTTGTCAGGGAAGCTCAACTGAAATACATTTTGCCCCAATTACCAATTCCATCATCGAGAATTCCCAGGGAATGCACAACTTTTCGTTGTTTCAATGTAAAACGTGACAATCGCGAATCTTTGTAATTTGAATTTATAACAAAAGTGAAGTGATATATTTCTTCCACCCGTTTAGAATTTAGCAGTATCAAAATACAGGGAGATTTATAATCACGGATCACGAAAAATCCAGGGAGATTTGTAATCATGGATCACGAAAAATGCAGGGAGATTTATGATCATGGATCACGAAAAATCCAGGGAGATTTATAATCATGGATCATGAAAAATCACGAAACTCTTAGTGCAAACGGGAAACAAGTGAATGTATTTTCTTTTTTTTAATACATTTATTTATTTGAATTTCACTTTTTTTTCGATAAAAATAATTTCCCACAGGGTTTATGTCATCTTTGGAAATGCTGTGCTTAGGAATTTTTTTTAGGAAATGGAGGATAGTAAGTTCTGAAAGGAAGGAAAAAAAGTTATGAGGGGTGGGTAGGAATCTAGGGATCAATGTTTCCAAGAGTGACGGATGTATGAACATATCCCTCTCACTGCGGCGTAAGGTGATGTATCCATAGACCAATTGGAGAGGTCAAAGAGTCTCCCCAAACCAGCCTCTCCCGATCTGACACGCCACAGCTGGTGGACAGGCGCATCCTGAACACACCTCTCCCCATGAACCCGGGAACCCCTGCTAAATCACCAAACGTTGAGAACCACTTGAGGTGACCTATGGCAGAGGAGTTGGTTATCCAATAAATGGTTCCCGGGAATGTTCTCTCTAAAAGAAGAAGGCAGAAAAACTCGTTGTCGACCAAGATGCATTTTTTTTCTAATTTAAGGTCTAAAAGTCCCAAACTGGTTTTTCGCAGTTTGTCTAACGGGTTCTTTAAATTGTAAATCTTATTATAGTGAGTTTACAGTTACATTTTTATAATTATATTTATAAAACAAAAAAATTAAAATTTATATAGAAATATATCAAAAGAAAAATTATGAAAAACATAAATAACAATTTTTAAAGTCTTTAGAATAATATATCATTGTAAGCTAATACAAATTAATTCTTCAGTAAGCCAAGTAAGTTCACCAATTGTTTGTTTTGGGCACAGTTTTTAATTTCAGCAGGTAACATATTGAAACAACTAGGAACCATATAGTTTAACGTTCTTTGTATATATTTATTTGTATGCTTAGGTACAATAAGTCATTCATTAAAGTTAATACGAGTGTTATGATTGTGTTCTAGCCTGTTTATATATAAGGGGTTATTTATGTGCTGAAATATAATTTTGTACCACAGAATTGCTCTCACTGAAAGAATTTTGAGACTCTGATAATTTTGAGAAGTATGGAATATTATGCCTTTCTTTGTGTAAATTTTTTTCAGCTAAAAATTTAACCAATGAATTTTGCACGGATTGAACATGGTCGATATTAGTTTTACAGGAAAATCCCCAAGCTGTTATTCCATACCTTATAACAGATTCAGCTAGAGATAAATAAATTATTCGAAGTGTGCGAATTAGAACAAAAAAATTTAGTTTATACATCTGCTTACAATTCTATCAACTAACTAACTTTTTGGCAATTAAGTACAAACGCACGGACATTTCTCTGAAATCATATGACATTACGGCAGTTGATATACGATTACTCCTCATACGATGAACTTGAAGTAAAATTAAATCTTTATTCTACAGAAAAAAACGTAGAAAGGACTTTGATCATATCTGCATTTTCAATATCCCTTTCCGTAGACTCAGAAATAATGATTTGCTTTTCCTCAATCAACACACTCCACAAATTATGGATACCATTCACCAATGTCAGAATGGTCAGACTTGTCAACTCTAGTCAGGACCTTGAATTTTTAGGTGTAAGCATAAATGATTTTTGTCAGTCATTACGCAAGTAATCTTTTGTATTGATATGGCTTCAGTCGTGAACACCATCAAAACCTTGATCCTGTATTGACTTTGTTATTGTTTTTGTGCCCTATTATTTGTCATAGCAATTTTTATTGTAAGATTTCTCCTAGTATTAACTTCGTGTAATATGTAATGTGTTAATTGGACATGGTACGTTAATAAATAAATAACCGATCGGTATCTAACGAGGTTGGTGAAGTTTTCGGATTCAGTACCAGTAGGAAGGTTATATACTCAGACATTTAAAAATGAAACCACCTATTTTAACGGGTCGATATTTCTATTTTTTTTAATATATTATGAATGTGACATACTTTGAGAACAGCTGGTGCCTGAATCTCACGTGTGTCATTAGCAGAAGCAGACGTATAATGTTCGTATCATCGCATTTGATACTGTTATTTTTTTGTCAATCTTCCGCTCAAATGTTCGGTGATACAAATAATGGAGTGCACCATTTGGTTTTGCCTGACGCCGCGACTGTACGACTACAGACAAATTTAATTATAGAGAACTTCTTTATCGGCGAACAACTCAAATATACCTACTCGCATTGAAATTATCGTCTTTATAAGCAGCATTTTACTGTCTGTATTAATTTTTGAATGTTCCAAAATGCACGCATTATATTTTTGGTTCTGGTGTTTTTCACTTTCGGCCGACGACTCTTTGACATTTAGTCAGATACAAGAATAAGAAAGCTGTCAAATTTAGGATCAAAGATGAAAGACCACTAAGAAAGACTTATTTATAATAAGCAAGGGCGTATTTATGGGGGCGATTTAGGGGGTTCAAAACCTCCCCCCCCCCATCGGCCTCAGAATTGGGTTGGAAAAAATAAAGTAAAAAAACCAGAATTGACCAGTATTTTAAAAACATAGAAGTTACTGAAAAAACCTTACCGAAACCATGAAATTGAACCTTAGAAGTCACTGAAAACATATATCTAAAACCCTCAGCACAGGATCTCCTCTAGTAGAGAGCTAAGAACATTTTCTACATCTCCTTTATGTGAATACATCATAAATATCGTCTTAAAATGTCACAATTATAATAATTGTATTATTTATTTTTTATATTAACCCCACACAGAAGGCACGGAGGAAAATAGTTTCACTCAGGGTCTATGCCATCTTTTAAGATTCTGGGGGAGGGTGGTTTTTAAGGAAAGGAATGAGAGAAAGTTCTGGGAAGGTAAAACGTATGAGGGTTGAGTTGGAATCTAGGAATCAGTATGTCCAGGAGTAACGGATAAATGAATATATCCCTCCAACTGCGACGCAAGGCGATGGATCGAGAGACCAGTTGGAGAAGTCAAAGGATCTCCCCAATCCAGCCTCTTATTATGCAGAGTAAATAAATAATAATTATTGTTTTTACTCTACAACACAAGGGATTCTCCGCATTCAAAGCATATATGAAGGGACCGCGCCTTCTGGACAGATAGTGTATCAAATAAAAATGGTGAAACTGTAGGTACTAGCTATAAATGGCAAAAATCCCAATAGGTATTTCAGTCAAATTATGAGAAACAAAAAATACAAATGTTGTGAGATTGGAGAGAGAGGAGAGTGCTTAAAATTCTACCGAATGGAGTTTACGAGGAGCGTCCATGGTTTATCAACTTCTTTTTCCTTTGGTTCCTCTCATTCTGTTCACTTACGATTATTCCTAAAATGAATGACTTAAAATACTGATTTCCTGACCATTAACATTAACAGCAAAATTTTTGCTACACGCAAAAAAACACATCACAGACATTCTTTCTCTAAACACATGTTGGATTTTTTTGTCCTAATTTACGATTTACAACCATTTTATCATTAAACTCTAAAACCAAACACATTAGGAATCATTTCCGCAAAAAAATAAGGGAAAATGTTTTGTTCATCAATGAAACCGCAGAGTAGGTACCGCAGACAATGGACCGGAGGTACCCGGCTAGTCGGATCTAGTACCTGAGCGACCTTCTCAGGACGCAATTTGTTAACTTGGACACCTAATTGACAGATTACTGTAGCAATATTGTGGGTGGGTTTAACCTTTTTTATCGAAGGATATGAATAATTCCCACAAAGACAAAAACCTTTTTTGGCACTTTAAATACAAGGCAGGGCTGTCACAATACTTCCAAAGATAATAGAATTCCATGGATAATAGAAACAAAGGGGGATTTGTCCTGGAAGAGTTGCGACTGTCGCTGAGCTATCAGCTAAGTGGCGGAGCGAATGAAAGTTGTGTAATTATTTGTAAGAGACAAACAGCTTTTGAATAATACAAATTATGCAAGGTTTAGTCAAAAAGAAGAGGAAAATCAAAAACCACTTAAACTCATCTCTTTAGAAACAAAATAAGTACATTTTACTTAAATATACAGAGCACACCTTTTAAATCCAACAAACTCTTACCAATACTCAAAACAGAGACAGAGAAATTTTATGAATGTTGCGACTGAAATATACAATATTTGTATCTTACAAAACAAGATAATTACAAAATCTAAACAAATTTAAAATCATGGATAAAAATTGGATCATCAACAAAGATCAAGCCATAATTAGTCAACTAGCTCAAATTTTAATTAAAAGTTCTCCAATTAGTTTTCTCTTATTGTCACCAAATGCCAATACCAAAATGAATTACATAAATCAATAAATTAATTTTGCTTCCGACTTATCAATAAATACCAGTACCAGTAGAAATTAACCATATATGTAAAGTTGTTAAAATAAAATATTTGTAAACTAGCCTGTATCGACACAGGATATCTCTAGTGAGACGGGCGTAGTAAAACATATGGGTAAATCCGTCTTATATACCTACAAGGTGGGACAAAAGAAAAAGTGGGATGTGAATTGTGTTTTGACATTTATACTATATACAATTAGATAATTAGTTGACAACAAGCAATATATCGATACACACCCGAAGAACGCGGAATTATTGTTACTGCTTATTTGACCAATTTCCAATATGCTGTTTTAACGCAGCGTGAATTTCGTCGTCGTTTTCCTCTTCGTCTCGTCTAAACTGGGTCCACTGGAGATGTCTCGAGAAGTAGCCGGCCCCGTATTGCTCGTTCAACCGAGAATATCGCTGCTGTGGCCAACGACGATGACAAAAATGCACACAATTTGGCATCAGCAGCCAGATATTTTGCGAGCAACAATTCAAAATGTCATAAACGAACACAAATGTGCATCAACTCAGAAGGTGGTCATTTGACCGATATCATTTTTTCAACTTAATGTCGTTAATTCTACACATTCAAATAAAGTTTCAGTGAAAACAAAGGCCATTTTTTTAAATCTCTAACAAAATGGCAGCTATATGTAAATATAATTATTGAAACTTTCAGAAAGAAGAATAAGCACAGATTTAATACTGTTACAAAGAATACTACATTTTAAAATTGACTGTCCCGAATTACTTCAATGTATCAATATCCATGTTCCCAAAAAATCATGCCGACATTTCTTACCTTTTTACTTCAATAACACCAGGACACAAGCTTACCAAAATTCTCCGATTCCGAGACTTCACAATCTCGGAAACAAATATTCTGATCTGGGTGATATATTTCATTTGAAAACTAATCAGTATAAATGTTGTATATTCTATCACTTTTATTCTTCTAGACACAAATAGACCTATGTACCCATATAACTTCTCCGCTTCTACTATTTTGTTGTGTTGAATCTTTTAAACTCAATTATATGCGTGAGGATTCATTATGTTTACATTCTTCTTTAATGTATTAATTTTTATGTGTTGACTCTGATACAAAATGCTTGTATTTTTTTTAAGGAAAGCCCACTAGGGCGTGTAATAAATAAATAAATAAATAATTAATTTGTGAAAATTATTGTTAAGAATGTCGATATTATGAAATTGTGTGTAATACTACGCACATACATGGGGATTTGGTTATTACTTTTTTTCTATGGTTAGTTCGGCTTGCAGAAAAATGAAAAAAATCGGTTGGTCGGGTTGGTCTTAATGACACAGGGAACTTTATATATTTTTTTAATAAAGTTATTCGATTTGCAGCAGATAGTGTGGGTAAACGACATAACGTAAAACGTGTTGTGTGCGCAGTATCGAACGCGTTCATGGGCAATCTGCCTTATTTCTCTTATCTTTGTTCACAACTGTCGTAAAATACATTTTAATAAGTCTGCCAACCCTGAGTTTGTCGCAGGTAATCAGCAAGGTGCACATCCAAAAACACAACCGTAAAATTAGGATAAATAAAAAATACTAGTTCATTGATAAAATGCTAGGTCTGGATTGCCAGTTACCTGTTATTTGCCCTTTACAGAATGAAATGGAACGATTGCGGGAAATGACGATGTTCAATTTCGTATTGCTGTGGGAATTAAAAAGAATGGAGAGCCAAACCTTTGGACGTGGAGCGAATACAAAAAATCGTAATAAATAATCAAAAATAAGTTATAAGGGGGTGGGAAAAAGGGGTAGGGTGGTTTTTCCATAAGTCACAAGCTAGTGAACTTCCTATTGAATGAAGATTAATTGTGCAAAATTGCATCAATCTCTGAATAATACTGTGAGGTTTGTTTCTAAATCAAACCTATATGGAGTTCAAAGTAAAATCAATTACGTTTTGATTATAAATGCTTATTTGTCATTATAATATAAATGTGTGGTCTGCTTGATAATGCATTTAGAAGACGAAATAGCTGTCATATGTAGTTATAACTAAACAACAGAACTTGTTTATAAATAACTGTTCAAAAAAAATTAATTATAATATTATTGAATATTTAAAAGAAAAACTTCTAATGGAGTTGAACACAAACTGAAAAATAAAAAAAATTGTGCTAACATCATCTGCACAAAAAGGCGCCTCGCTTTTGTTTCTACCTAAACACCAAACGAATAACTTTCATTGCTTAGTTTCATTTTCTTTGATAGTCCGTGCAGTTTGGTCGTACCTCGGGGACAATCTGCAAGCTTCCGTGCTATCAATATCTCTCGTTGGTTTATTATCTATGGGATTAATTATTAAGCAGACCAGTAAGTCATGAGCATGACACCAGTGAGTGTTAGGAGGCGTCCATGAATGCGCAGGAAATTACTGATTGTCCTATCTTCCTGCTTCCTGGCCATTTCTTTGTGAACTCATTTAGATTTAAAGACAATACCATACAAGATTAGACATAATATAAAATTATTTTTTTTCTATTCGTTTTCCTACTTCCGATGTACCTACTTATAGTAAACGATAAGGTGTTGCTTCCTCAAAATATTGAATATATAATTCCACGAATACATGATGGACTCCGTGGTTGAGTGGTTCCGATTCTTGAATTCTGACATGCCGAAATTAGTTTTATTTGATGAAATTGAGTTATTTTTCAATTTAAATAATATTATGTACCTAGTTTATTCGCGGTACGTTTTAGGGTAGTGTAGTTGATGTATACCCGGAGTTGCTCGACTTTTCTCTACTTTATATAAATATAATATGCACGACCGGTCGGTGGCTGAGTTGACATCGCTTTTGGGTTCCGTGTGTACAATTCATGGGCTGGCTAAGTCGTCCATCACAACACAAGCATAATTTTCCGCTTACTGTGGTGTTGATACGAGATTTCCAAATATTGTCAGCTTATTTGTAACCCGGGAATGTTTGTCTTTATTTGAAATCCCTATCAACATATAGACAGATGCGGATAGCGACTTTATTTCAGTATAATAGAGAGGATGCCTTCATTACAGTCCTACCACCATTTAGTATCAATTCAGTTTGCTTGAAATGGCTTTAGCCGTGTTTGCCATCTCCTTCCTCTCCCCACCACCCTTAGCCACACAAAATACCCCAATTGGGGATGCCATAGTCTCACTGGTTCCAGACGGTTGGGAACGGTTAGAACTCTTCTATGGTATACACAAATATATGTATATATATTTTTAACCAACTTTTTGATTCTGAATGCTAATCTTTCACCAGTGCTATTCTGAGAATACTTTCACTCTGGAACGTGCTGAAACGTATTGAAAAATACTTATACCATAAAATATATCCAGTTCCAAGTGATTCATTTTATAAATATAAATTTATATAGGAGCAACAAACTCGGCTATCAATTACATAGAAACCGCACAGAAAACGATCTTAAAGGTAATACTAAAAAAACATAGACTGACGAATACAGACCAAATATTCAACAGCTGTGACGTAGGTACTAGATATACGCCAATTATACGTTAAAACACTACTAAACTACATTTTTGGCAAAAAAAATAAATTTCAACATACACAAAATAACACTAACAGACCAGTTAGACAAGCGTACAAAGAAAACATAAAAAAATCCGACAGTAAATTCAAGCTTTGGACAAAGACACTACCAATACCATGCTATAAAAGCTTTCAACAGTGTAAAACTTGAAATTAAAATTGAGGAAAATAAAAATAAATTCACACACAAAATTACAAAATGGATTAAAGAACAAAAAAGACAATATTACCAAAATGACATAGCATAAAATAAAAATAAAACCTACACGTAACACACAAAACCAATATAAACACACATCACTCACAACCACATAAGATTATATATTAAATGTATTATTTTATCTTATATTGTAGATTGTATTTAGATTATATTTTCATATTGTAAAATGAAGGCCTCAGCACGGGCAAGCCACCCAGTGAGGCCAACATTACTGGAAAACTAGGAAATGTAAAAAAAAAATGTTGTACCAAATAAAAAAAAATATATATATTTGTTCAGTTTAGTTGTAAATATATGCATATATTAGTGATTATTGGTGCTGTGTGAGGATAAAATTGAAATATTGTAATTTGCTTGTGTTCTTATATCTGATGTTATTTCTATTTTATTTAATATTTTGTATTTTTTGTAAATATGTTTTGCCCACGGGTACTGGACCCTTAGTTTGTTATTATAATTTTATGTTTAAGAGGAAGCTACAAGCCAAAAATGTGTATATTCTTGGTATACCTTATATTGTAGGTAATAAGCATTAAAATCGCTTGGCAAACCGAGTCAACAAACGTTCGATTTCAAGTATAAAACTGGTTTTTATTTATTTTGTAAATAATTTTGTAAAAAAGCAAAAAAATTTTTTAAAAGTTGTTTCCTTTGCGCGTTCATACATTTCTATTGAAAAAATGTTTTTTTTTTTAGTAGCTTACATTTATATTTTCTATTGAGTAATTTATTTTTTATTTGTATTCTACTTAAGCGAAACGATAGGAGAACCTTCAATTTATCTAAAACATATTTTTTGGTTTTTATAATGTACACCAATTCATTATAAAGATTAATCAAAATAGTGATTTAGCAGCTTCGCCTCAAGTAAAAACCTATCATTGGATATTATTTGTATTATTCATAAGTTAATTATTTAAGAATGTAAAAAATCTGTTAGTTTACCCAAATAAATAAAATAAAATATTGTTTTTGATTCAAATTTTGAAATATCGCAAATTAATCAAATAAAATGTTTATGTTGCACCCCGAGATTTGAAATTTGATGTTTTTTTACACAAAATCCACATAGGAGACCCTTGTTATAGTATAGATGGAACACAGAAACTGGCAAATCATTCTACTGCCTAGCTGCAGAACTTGTTCTCATGTGGAAAATTAATAGTGTCAAGCATATACAAATATTGTAGGCACGTTAGGCATGTTTCCCGACTATGCACCGGTGCCGGAAGGATAAATGACGCTAAAATACCAGTATTTCTACCTGACGCTTTTGCTCTAAAGATCGCAATGAATCCATTAAACAAACCACCCATTATGTACGTACTCTCGATTATTCAAGTATTTTTGGGTTCCAGCGGTGAACATCAGTCCAATAGTTCTGCACGCCTAAAATACGATCACCGGGTCTATGAGTAACCACAAATTGAGATAATTAATTCGAGAACCTTCCGACCCGACATCTCGTCACCGCCATAATCAAATGAATCCTAAATATTAATGTATGTCATTGGAGCGGTAGGAGCAGACCTAATGCGGTCAGGTGCCATCAGTTGCCACTCTGTCGCCATCTTGTCATTGTCGACAATACTAATTTAATGTTTTTTTTATTATCTACCTTAAGTCGGTTCCTAGTACGCTAGCGTATTAAATACGTATTATTTTACCCAGATGATTGTCATTCTATTTATTAAAATTGGGATACAAATTAGATTGTCTTTTTTATGTGGATTAGACGAAATGCGACATAATGTGACAACAAAGACAATTTAATATATATTAACTCACAGAAGGGTTCGCAGGTACCCCTCACGACATTTTGTAGAGTCCCAATTGCTCCCGATTGGAATTATGGGGTATGTTGTGTTGCTGAAGAGATTGGCGAGGGGAATAAGATGTGTAAGAGGAAAGTTGGGAAGTACCTGATAATTCAGATCTGGTTACTAAACATGGCTATTGCTATTTCAAACAACACAAAAAATATGTTCCAAATTGTTGTTATTTGTTTTTGGGGTGTTATGCCGTGTTGCGCTAACTCCTTCTTTAGCCAACGTTTCGGACAGCATTGCAGTGTCCATCATCAGGGCAGATTATATATAATACTTGAATAATCGAGAGTACGTACATAAAGGGCGTTTTTGTTTGATGGATTCATTGCGATCTTTAGAGCAAAAGCGTCAGGTAGAAATACTGGTATTTTAGCGTCATTGATCCCTTCAGCACAGGTGCGTAGTCAGGAAACATGCCTAACGTGTCCACAATTTTTGTAAACGGTTGACACTATTAATTTTCCAGATGAGAACATGTTCTACAGCTCGGCAGTAGAATCATTTACCAGTTCCTGTGTTTCCTCTCTACTATAACAAGGGTTTCCTATGTGGATTTTTTGTAAAAAAACATCAAATTTCAAATCTCGGGGGGCACATGTATATTTTATTTGATTAATTTGTGATATTTTGTTTTATTTATTTATAAGGATATTCACAGACATAACACAAGGACGTTCTATGAAGTCAGGCCACTATAAAAGGACAAAGCTAATACGCAAAATAGTTTATTATACAAAGAGATGAAGAATTATCATACGCTGCTGGAAACTATAAAGTCTGCACCAATTGATAGATCAAGATGTATTGTAGGAAGTTTGTTCTTAATACTTGATCTTCATTGTTGTTATTATTTAAATGTTAATTTACGAATATATTGCGCGGTTTTATTTCGATTACTGTATAATAATGACTAGCCATTTAATAAATAAACACTCGTAATTTTAAAATTGGAAATTCATATGTCTTACGGCATATATTCTGGTCTAGTAATGTGTAATTTCCTTCACCTAAGAAATTCTAAAAATTTAGTACTATAGGATTCATATGTCTTATACTGATTTATAAATGTGGAAATTCTAACTATACAATTGTAAATGTTCTCCAAAATGCCCTGGAAAGAATCTCAGACTTGTGATGTCTCGAAAGAAACCATTCATCTGTTCTGAATGCAATTACTAATGTTATCCAAATTGACCCTGGTAATAAATTATATCTTTGCGATTCTGTCAAGGATAAAGAAACCATCCTGTCAGTTCGAATGCAATCAACAATGTTCTCAAAATTTGTTTTGACAGCATCGCCATTCCATTGTCAGAATATTATGTACTAAATACACAATTTGGCTGTCCTGAAACGGGAATCCTTCCCAGTTGGACAGACAAAGGTTCATTTTGTTTTGTATTTAATATATATATATATATATATATATATATATATAAATTTTTTTAATTATTTTATATATATATAAAATAAATTTTTAAAAAACATTAAGCAAGAGAAAAAATATTTATTTTACTAACTGACGTGTATCCGGCGTTGCTGGGGTTATCTTAAAGATATAGGCATATATCACTGAACATTTTTTTGTAGGCCTGTTAAAGATATACAATTCCGTAGTACATTATTTTGATGTATTTCATTAAGCCAGCGTTAGCAATGTAAGCGCCCGAAAATATTTTTTACGACTTGATTACAAAACATCGAATTTCTCTACTTTCTAAAAAATATATTTTAATTTTATTATATACATAAACCTTCCGGAAGAAATTATCTAAATTCAAGTCGAAATTCTATCAAAATCCGTTGCGTAGTTTAGAAGAAATAAGCGCGCAAACAGACAGCGACATTGTTTTATACTATTTATAGAGTTATTTACGCCCCAGTGGGCTTTTACATGAAGTAAATATAAATGTAATTAATACAGTTGTGTTAACTATAATAATAATATAGAAAACTCACTTCTTTAAAATAAGAAATATAATTAACTAATTTAATTGAATAGTGTAAATTACAAACAAATATAAAAGTTTATATGTATGGTAGTATACCGGAAATTATTTAATGTTTACAACTCCCTCCCTTAACACGAGTTATTCTCAATTAGAGGTATTAACATAGACTAATAATACATCAATGGGTATTAATTAACATCAAGAAATAAATATTATATATTTACTCTTAGTAAAACCAGTCTATCACGATCCGGCCCACTACACAGCCGGTGGGCAAATGGTTCCGCCGCCATGACCGAGATAAACTTCACCCAATGAGCACGGACACCCCTGCTAAATCACCAAACATAGTGAACTACTTGGGGTGACCTATGGCAGGGGTGTTGTTTATCCAAAAAATGGTTCCCGGGGCTGCGGTACCCATACCCTCGTCCAGAATTGAAAATAGTGATGGATGCAGAAGGAGTTTGGGCGTGGATAGGTTATAACATGTATTGACTTTAATTAAATAATGCGTCTGTGTTTCGCAGCAAAACGATGTGATAGTCCATATACAGGGTTTTCCAATAAGAGGTGTTATTTTGAATAGCCCGCTATTTCGGTAGATGCTACTTTTGAAGCTGTTTTTAACATTTGACAAGTAAAAACTACGCCATTAATAAAAATGGAACGATACACGCTTTAACACCGCATTGAAATTATTAAAATTCACTTGAGTGAATCAAATGCAAATCATCTTGAGTGATGAGGCCCATTTCCACCTCGGTGGCTTCGTCAACAAGCAAAATTGTCGCATCTGGGGCTCGGAAAACCCAAGAGTAATTGTTGAAAAGCCTCTCTTTCCTCAACGTGTGACTGTTTGGTGCGGTTTATGGTCCGGCTGAGTCATTGGACCTTACTTTTTCGAAAATGAGGCTGGAGCAACATTTACGGTGAATGGATTGCGCTATTGAGAGATGATTAATGATTTTTTATGGCCGGAATTGGATGGTATTGATCTGGACAACGTTTACTTTCAACAAGACGGCGCTACGTGCCACACAAGCAACGAAACCATTGATCTTTTACGATTGAATATCAAAATTACACCTCTTATTGGAAAACCCTGTATATGTCTAAATGCAGAAAAAACCGACAGTCCAATCAAAACGAAGTAAACGCAATACTACATCTGTTCCCATCCCCAGTCTGAATACCCCTGTCCTACCCCCTCCAGGGGTGTGCAAGCGCCGCAGAAACTGCCAAACGGCCAGCAGGGGAGACCAAGGGACGGGCACCGGAAACAACGAGTTAAAATTCAATTAGTGATTGTTATTAGTGCTGCGGTAAAATTAGTGGCCATTTCGTTGCGTTTTTGTTTTTTTTTCATTTATACTTTACTTTCTTACACAATGTTTTGCAGGGTGCTGATTTAATTATGCAGACCTTAAAATGTTTTTTATTTTATTTTTTGGAATAATTTAATCAGTAAAACTACAAATTGTAAAATATAATCAATGAAGACAATATTAGCGACTTTCAAACGAAATTTCGAAGCAGAAAAATTAGTAAAAGATTCGGTCACATCTAGGATTTGAACCTAACATTACCGGGGATTTGCTCTGCCACTGTATCATAAGAACTACCAAACATTATCTTCGTTTTATTAACAGACATTTGTATTGGCTGCTATCTTTATGTATGATTGCAAGATTCTTCCTGAACTAAATTCAATCTAGATAGCGTCTTAGAAAAATAAATAATTTTTTTAAATTTTTATGTGCGACATCTATCGACTTTTTTACAATTCTAGGATGAATCATTTTTATTTTTTTAATAACTTTTATGTTAATAATTAATAACTTAACATCTTAACTTCTGGAGTCACTAGTTGAAGTAAGGTAGGTACAATCTCAACATCCATTAGGTAAAGTATTTGATTTGTGAGACGTTCCATACTTTCAATACCATCCTTGTGAAAGACCACCACTAAAAATAGAATAATAGAATTTGATGACCAGATATGAACAGCCTGTGATTTCTCAACCTTCCTCTCTCCCCTATCTCCTTCACTTCCAATTCCTTCTTCTTCTTTACATACCCCAAGTTGGGATGGCATAATCTCCCTAACTACAATAAGTTGGGAGTCTGTTGCGGTATTCATATTTTAAAAAAAGATGCGTACAGCGATGCATGAATGCGAATGAAACAAGGAATGTGTGTAATGACAGAGTGTAGCGGTCTAACCTCTATGACTACCAGTCCAGGAAACGGCGTGACGGTTAGTAGACTAGATAGTTAGCTTTGACTTGATGGCTGTAATATTCGCGATAATTTCGATTTGCGATTCGTTACGTTTAGTGACGTAACAGGGATAGCCAGGTTCATGGGTGAGGTTTATTCAGGTCTTGGTGGCAGATGCGTCTGCCCACCAACTGCTTGGCGGGCTGGATCGGAAGACGCCGGTTGTGGGAAACCCCTTGAACTTACTTTAACTAGCACTGAAGCGGGAGGGTTGGATTCATGCATCATTCATTCCTTTCCTTGAAAAGACCCTTCACAAGTAGTGAAGATGCTGACAGTATTGTCGTTATGAATGATTCGGATACGGATATTGATGATGACGATAAAGAAAACGTATGCCACCTTTGCTTTGGCAATTATTTTGAAAAGGCAGGACCCAAAGAAGAATGGATCCAGTGCGTTCGTTGCCATAAATGGGTGCATGAAGCTGGCACCAGTAACCCAGACATTTGCGACACATGCATGCTTTAAAAATGTCCCATGTTTTCTTCGATATAAATTGATATAATGGTCTAGGTACGATTTACCATACCGGTGGTACGATTAACCGTACCGGTTCGTTAAATCGTATCGAAAACCATTTTTTATAAAACGTTTAGTTTGAAAACATTCCAGATGCCTGTAAAATATGATTTAAATAAATATCGTACCCAACAAAATAAGTATTTATTTGAACCTAACTCCAATTCTCTAACCCATTTCGATCATACAGTATTGAGAGTTAAGTGAGAAGTGGTACGATATACCATACTCTCCCTTATATTTTGTTACCATTTCTAAAAAGTTAGAAAAGTCGCATCAACTTTACTCCAATATTCCATTGTTTTTGCAAGGGCAGAAACCGCCCTACGGTTATACAATAGTTTAGTGTCTAAACGAATGGCACGCCAAAGGATAGTCCGACTGGCACAAGGTAGATACATTCGCACGCTTGAGTGTGTCCGGTGAAGGGAACGTCAATTACCCGCGCTAATGAAGTCTCCTAATGTCATTTGAGGTTTACTCAATTGTAGCGTCAACTGCTTTTTTTGTATCCCATACTTTATATCGCATCAAAAATATGTAAGAAGTAAAAAAATATATAATACATTTATTGCACCGTTTTTGAAAGACCCTTTCCTTTGTAAGCTCAAAAGTAAAGTGAAAATAAATAATGATAATAATTTTCTTTATTCTGAATTTGAAATATCAGATCGACAATAGTGACGTAAAATAATTAGGTCCCAATGTCCGAGGAGTTAGAGGCGTTGTCCCGGTAAGACAAAGTTCATGGGTTCGTTTCCCAGTTGAGACCGTTACTTATTTGTCTTATTCTGTTTCATGCTTCGTTTAGAATTATTAGTATTATCTTCTTCTTCTTTGATAAAGTAATCACACAGAAATGTACAATAAGCAGTTTAATGGAAGTTAAGAGAGAGAGATAGATTGAGACTACATACACGGTGTCCGGAAACGAGTGGTACAAGCGTAAAACCGGAGAATCTACAGAACATTTTGGAGTCGATTTTTTACAATAATTTATTTTTTTAGCTTTCGTTTTCAAGAAAATCTAAAGTTGGAATTTTTTTGTCAAATTTAAACAAAGCAAAAAATTGGTTTAAAATGCGCCGAAGCCGTAAAAATAAGAAAAAAAATCGAAATGCGTTGACTATTATCCCGCTATCCCAATATCTCAGCAAAATCTTAAATGCATTGTTTAAGAGGAAGCTACAAGCCAAAAATGTGTGTATTCTTGGTATACCTTATATTGTAGGTAATGGGCATTGAAATCGCTTGACAAACGGAGTTTAAAAACGTTCGATTTCAAGCACAAAACTGGTTTTTATTTATTTTATAAGAAAGCAAAAAAATTAATCAAGTGAAACTGTCACAGATAATCTTAGCTATAATAATGTATTTTTTACAAGTTGTTTCCTTTACGCGTTCATACATTTCTATTGAAAAAGTTTTTTTTTTTGTAGCTTACATTTATATTTTTTATTGAGTAATTTACTATATTATTTGTATTCTACTCAAGCGAAACAATAGGAAAACCTTCAATTTATCTAAAACATATTTTTCGTATTCTAATGTACACCAATTCGTTCAATCAAAATAGTGATTTAGCATTACTAATGTTAAGGATGTGTCAACAAATTTGAACAATACGTGCTCTGTGAAAGTTCTATTATAAGTTCTGTTATATTTTCAGTTTTGTGAAAGAACTGGCCAGTAATATTATAATAACAGAATTTGAAAATCGACTTTGAAATTTGACGAATTGTTCAAATTCTCTGAAACAACCAGTCCGAAGTATTGAATTTCGTATAAACCTAAACATAAAAAAAACAATTACACTACTTTTCAGGGTACACTTCTTTTATAAATATATTACATACCATTGGTAAATCTTATGCTATGTTAGCTGATGCTCTATTGAAGTATAAATCTGTACTAATAATTACACTACTTTTTCAGGGTGCAATTCTTTTATAAATAGATTACACACCATTGGTAAATCTTATGCTATGTTAGCTGATGCTCTATTGAAGTATAAATCTGTACTAATAATTACACTACTTTTTCAGGGTAAAATTCTTTTATAAATAGATTACACACCATTGGTAAACCTTATGCTATGTTAGCTGATGCTCTATTGAAGTATAAATCTCTATCAATTAAACATTTTAGCATATTTTAACGTCATTGCATAGCAGGAGTTTTGTTTTAGTTTCTTATTCATTTTTTTCATTGACTTTGTACTATTGTGTATTCTTTTTTGTCTTTTGTCTTGTTTAAATATAAAATCTTATAAATTTTCTTTTCTTTCTTCGTTCTATGTTGTACTGTAAATGTCAATAATTATAATGTATGAAGATGTGGCACTCGTGTCGTTAATTCTAAATAAATACGTACCCGTCTATATTTTAAATAAGTATTGGATTCGAAAAAAACTAAAAGAGAAGTGGTAAAATTTCTTTAAAACGTCGACCGGTCAAACATTTTAGGCGTCAAAATGTTTTCTATACACGTGTTATAGATAATAATTAATATATGATGGGTTCAAATTGATTTTGCTTATTTTGTCAGAATCACGACGACATTTGCAATGCATTACACGCTGTAATTTTTGCACTGCAATCGATCTAAAAATTAATTTCATATTTCCATTGAGAAATCACTTACATCTTTCGCTTGCTCTCACATCTCACAGATGTCCGTAGTCACCATCAAATACCTATCTAACTGACAAAAGCGGACAATACAATAAAATACTTTAAAAAATTAATAGATACAACTGTAAAAGATACTAGGGACTAGGAAAAATAGCTTTAGGAAGCCTAGCACCCCGCTGAGTTAATTTTTTACAGTGCAAATTGGAAGTTATTCACTCTAGAAGCTGTTTTGTATGTCAGAGCTATGGGAAGCTCGGTCATCTGCCTGTTTTTTACAATCTAATAGGAAATGGTAGTCAAATGGCTACCACTTCGTATTAAATTATATTGTGTTTATGTCAAACAGTGGGATGTCTATTCATTTGTAATTGGACACATTGAAATATCCTTTGCTCTTTAATTAATGCCTCGACCTTTTGTGTTGATTTGATTACAATAAACTCGCACGAATTATTGTAAAATGCAATTAATTCTTTGATATTCACAATCGTGGGATTATTATTATTTTTATTTGCTTGTGTAGGTACCGCACAAGAGTCCTAACTGCCCGAAACCAGTGGGACAATGTCATCCGCATTTAATTTAAAGTAAGGCTTTAAAACAAGATTTCTTAAAAACATATAAAAACGAAAATACGTAATTCTTTTCGTGTTGTATTTTGTCTTGTTGCATTCTCTCTCCTTTCCTGTATTTGTAATCGAGCATAATACCTTTATTTTTACCAATGTATTACTGGGTAAAGTACCTTCTTGTAAATTCCTACTTTGGCTTTGTGCTTGTGTATATCCTTGTCTGTTTCCTTATTTGTTTGTTCTACTTAACCTCCCTTTTTCTATTTTTGTACTGTTTGGTATGTGAAACTTAAATGTTGATATCAAAATACCAATGTAAAATTGTATTGTAAGTTCCTCTCGTCCTACAATGAGTTTTGTAACTCATCGGGATTGCTCTAGCAAGAAATAAAAATAATATATTTAATTTTAAATCGGGAAACATTATGAATCTGAAGGTACCTATCGTTTTCTTCTTCTTTTTTTAATCTACCCTAGTGACTTCAACGCTTGAAATAAGATAATAATCAGGTAGGTAATCTGGTAAGTATATAAAATAATTCAATTCCCTCAGGGCCTGTGTCATCTTTGAGTGTGCTCGGTGGAGGGTACTTTTTATAAGAAGAAGGAGTAAACATGTGTTTTGAAGAGAACCTTGTAGTAGGAAAGAGGAAACACAGAAATCGTAGAAACGACCCGTTCAAATGTGACAACATTTAATTTCTACCGTGTACAAATGTTGATCGAAGGGATCAATGAAGCTATTTCCTCGGAGCATCTTTTATTGAAATATCAGTAGATTAAGGATAGCGTTCCCACCTGACGCTTATGCTTTAATAATTTATTTTTAATCTATTTATTATGAAAGCTTTTAAAGGCATATAAGGATCAGGTAGGCAGACGAATGAATCAAAGATGTGTGTGAATCCTAGCACCGTCTTTATTGAAATAGTTGAATTACACAGTCCAAATAGAGTAGCCACAGTAGTTGCTGACGATGTCGTCGTGGTAGTGTTCATCTCTGGTGAAGACCATAGGTCTTCCTGGTGCTCCAGTGTGAAGTAAGCCAAAGGTACGGTGGACCTGGTTGGCTGATGATGGGTTCGAACCGTGGGTGGGAAGTGGGGAGTGTGCAGGGGTGGGGGCGGCGGAACGGCCGCCCGTCTCAGTTGCAGCTGGGCACCTGAACGGGTCTGATCGACTGAGTACTAAGGACTGACTCACTTGTAAGACTGACAGCACGACTCTGTATCTGCTTAAAACTGTCTGCCCTACTTAACGCAATGTCTTCGCGTTAAAAAGGGTTTTCCAATAAGAGGTGTTATTTTGAATAGCCCGCTATTTCGGTAGATGTTACTTTTGAAGCTGTCATTTTTTGACATTTGACAAGTAGAAACTACGCCATTAATAAAAATGTAACGATACACGCTTCGATTGGGTCCTTAAAATGCGTGAAAATGATCCGGAATTCCATCGAAAAATCATCTTGAGTAATGAGGCCCATTTCCACCTCGGTGGCTTCGTCAACAAGCAAAATTGTCGCATCTGGGGCTCGGAAAACCCAAGAGTTATTGTTGAAAAGCCTCTCTATCCTCAACATGTGACTGTTTGGTGCGGTTTATGGTCCGGCGGAGTCATTGGACCTTACTTTTTCCAAAATGAGGCTGGAGCAACAGTTACGGTGAATGGATTGCTCTATCGGGAGATGATTAATGATTTTTTATGGCCGAAATTGGATAATATTGATCTGGACAACGTTTACTTTCAACAAGACAGCGCTACGTGCCACACAAGCAACGAAACCATTGATCTTTACGGGAAAAATATCAAAATAACACCTCTTATTGGAAAACCCTGTATATAGGGCGCATTCATTGAAGAACAACCCGGGGATCGCGAATAGGTAGATTTTTTTTATTTATTATTGAATTTTTTTTTTTTTTACATACATGGTTACAAAAAATATTGAAAAATGTATAAAAAATATTGAAATAAATGTACATAATTGAAAAAAAATCAAACGAAGGCGAAGCCTGAGTGTGGGTATTATAAGTATTTTTATCTTATTTCTATGGTTTAAGTGGAGATACAATATCAAACATAAATTTAAGTTATTTCAAAAGAGTTACTGTAGAGATGCAATACAAGAAACTAAATCATGTAATATGTAAAAGTTTTAAAATAACACAAAAAATAAGGTAAATACTAGTTTTTGAAGACGTCTTAAAAAGTGAATTAGCAGACAAAGCATTACAAACAATAAAATATATCCGCTGTTTTGTATGTATGTGAAATAATAAAAATTAATATATACATGGATATAAATGTTACATATAGCTTTGCTAAAACTTATAAGAAAAAATATCTAGTTCAGTGTTTTTAGCCAAGATTTGATGTAATGCAGCGTACTTTCACCGTCTTACTCGTAGGTTCCAATGCGATGCGCGTTGCATGTATCGATGTTCTAGAACCTAGTAGCTGCCGCTATAGATATGAGGAAGAGCAAGGTTGGGAAGTACCCGGCTATTCAGATCTGGTCACCAAACACAGCTAAAGACATTTACAGTAATCAACGTTTCAATTCTTAATATCGGTGCTTCACCACAGCAATATTGGGGTCTGTATCTATCTAGGAACCTATACGGAGATAAAAGAGTTTTGCTAATTTATGAAGAATCTCTTCAAATTATTCGACATCCGGTTAAAAACGGGATTGTATGACCTCAACGAATGAATCGAAAGGTTTCCTAAAAAACTTTATTATCACGATGTGGGAACACGTGTTCATAAAAAAATATATATATTTTCGCATTTCGTCATTGAATATTATCAAGGCAAAAGCAGGTGCATAAACACATGTTTTGAAATATTGGGAAATTACTAAAAGTTTATTGGGAAACCTCCATTCCCTTTTTTAATAAATTAGCTATTCTAACTTTTCTACGTGTACCTACTTCTCGGTGGAAAAATAAAAATAGAATATCAACATATTTTAATTTAATCGTCTACCAAATCGACAAACCGAAGTCTTTAACTACATAATTTATTGGCTTTAGTTCCGTCACCTCTGTTCGGCGATTCGTTACGTCATAATAGAGCGCTTTTCCCGCGGCCGCCATCTTTAAACACTAATAACAATTTGGCGGGAACAATGGCGGCCAACTGACAGACGGGGGATATTAATGATATCCAGCTTCTTGAACTAATTCCGCCACATTCGATCAATGAGGCCGGCCATGATTGATTACATCTCCCTTCCCCTTTGAGTCGAGGGCCGCTGGGCGCTCAACGCGGCCGTACAATCATAATTATTAATAATATTCTGTAGGTACTTGTATATGTTGCTGTATTGTGTGTGTGCAGTGTACACGCAGCCTTATGATTAGTATTAACTGCAGTGGCTGGTTAATTTGATAAAAATATCTACCCGTAAAAAACAATGTTTTTTAGTATAGTGATAAATCTATTTTTTTTTTGGTTTGACTGAGGATTGAATCCTCCTCCCCAGGGATATAAGCAAAATCCTAAATGGATGTTATCCAGATTTATTTCGTAGATTAACTGCTATGAATTTTGATAATGTCATCTAATTTCAGAGAAATACGTGTGTGTGCGAGTGTATGTGCGTGAGTGTCACTAAAAGTTGACAGAATGCATTGTCATCGACAACGAGTCTATCTGCCTAATTTCAGCTCGATCGGATATCAGGATATGGGTAAATTTTCGCTTCCAAGATTTGCATTAATTTACTACCGAAAACTAAAATTAAATTCAAATAGATAAATAATAATAATAATACTTGGATGACTTGTATAGCGCCGTTTTTGTGCAAAAACACCTCAAGGGCGCTGTACAAACTTATAATACATTTGTACAGTGGTCTATGTTATTACTTAACTATTTATGGAGAAAATATACAGTTCAATACTTACCTGATAGGTCACTTGAGATTAACACTTAATTAACATTATCTAATTGTTTATTGGCGAAATTTAGATACAGGATTTAGGACTTAATTGAAAAATTGAATATATATATAGATGCATTTAATAACCACTTTATAACTGAAGACGTTTGTTTATTGATGTCAAGAACATGCAGACGATCGATAAATTAATCAACATCGGGAAAAAAGTCGTAAATTGGCAACACTGAAGCATTATGACTAGTATTTCGTAGATTTCTAAATTATGTGTATGTACAAAAGTGATTTTATTAATGACTAGCTGACGTGTTCCCGGCGTTGCTCCACATTTCTCCACTTTCAATAAATATAATACACATGTAAGTTTATGAGTTGCGAACTTCTGCAACTCATAAACTTACGAATACCTACAATAACAACACGACAAAATACAGAATTCCACTGCAGCACACATAAGCGCAATTAAATTGCGAATTCCCCAATACAACGGTTTCACACTATGGGAAACCAATACTTAGGTGATGTCGATATATTTAATATTAACTTTGCGAATTTTGTGAATTACGTAAAAGATTTATTTCAACACTATTCCTAAATGGAAGTTGTATTTTTGTAAACCAGTCAAATCGCTGTATTTTTAATTTATTTTCTTGTTCTTTCTATTTTTGTTTCTTGCGTATATTATTTTTTAATGTAATTTTATTTTTATTATTTCTTTCTCATGTTTCAAAACTGTCTGGCATCAAAATTGTACCACCTACATGTAAAAGCCCTCTGGGCGTTAAATAAAATAAATAATAAAATAAAATAAATAAAATAAATAAAATATATAAAATAAATAAAATTAATAAAATAAATAAAATAATTAATATAAATAAAATAAATAAAATAAATAAAATAAATAAAATAAATAAAATAAATAAAATAAATAAAATAAATAAAATAAATAAAATAAATAAAATAAATAAAATAAATAAAATAAATAAAATAAATAAAATAAATAAAATAAATAAAATAAATAAAATAAATAAAATAAATAAAATAAATAAAATAAATAAAATAAATAAAATAAATAAAATAAATAAAATAAATAAAATAAATAAAATAAATAAAATAAATAAAATAAATAAAATAAATAAAATAAATAAAATAAATAAAATAAATAAAATAAATAAAATAAATAAAATAAATAAATATATAAAACTTCCTGGAGAAATTCGTTTTATGTACACATACATAAATTAAAGACTTTTATCGTGCTGATGTTATGTTTCATACATATATGTCTTCATTAAAAAATATATCTGCACATCCATAGATCACAAAATAGATTTATTATTTTTTTTATTGGATTAACTTTCATTTATAAACTTTTGAATTTGTCACAATTTTTAAGGATCTCTGAGTGGTTGAAGACGTTCTCCTTGTAAAACAGAGATCCTGGGTTAGATTCCCAGATGAGACAGTTATCTTTTTTATTTTGTTTTGTTCCGTCTCATGTTTCGTTGAGATTTATTAATATTATCTTCTTCAATAATAAATTATATCTTTTTTTCTAAAAAATTACAACATCTCATCATTTAATATTTTTAGAAAAGGTGTTAAGGTCACAAAGCACCCCCTCCGTCAACAAAATGGTAGTCGGTGCATACCTCAGTGAAAAAACACAAAACTACCCATAATTACAGAAAGAATAGTTACCCGCTGTGAACATAATGCCCCTCGCCACAGGTAAGTATTGAGTTATAATTCGGATTGGATGCCACCGACTACTTAATTGTTTCACATCCCGCTTTTTCTAATTCATAATAGACTCCTTTTCACTTGTTAATGGTAATTTATAATGATTCGATGATATTAAATTCATATTAATACGTCGTAGGTACAGAATCCATCTAAAGTTTTTTTTTCCTTTTTATTAATTTAACGGGTATCATAACAACATAGCGCATACCCGTGTAAAATCACTGGATAGTCTGAAATCTTGACAATCAGTTCCAATTTTCAATATGACAATTACAATAATTTTCTGTTTATAACATCATTTTATGTATAGCTATTAGTAGGCACTTTATCGCTTGTTTGAATTCTTCACACAATCAGTTTCAATTTTGAAAATGCCACTTAAATTCAAAGAAAATCCGAGTTCGTCGGAATAGAGTTACACAGACAGATAAACACACAACCGTTTTTAGTATGTTTGATGAAGATTGCAAATGATTTTTAAATAGATCTAATTCAAGATTAAACGAAATAATTAATGAATGAAATGGAATCTTGGAAGTGGGAATAAACACACATCCCGACATCCGATCGAATTGAAACTCGGCAGATAGACTCGTTGTGGTAGACAATGCATTCTATCAACTTTTGGTTCAACACCACACACGCATTTCTCTAAAATTGGATGACTTTTATGGTATTTTTTTTTGTTTTTACAGGATTGATTTTATTGACTTCAAATTACCTACGATTATTAGTTTCATTAATAATTTTAAATTTCAAAATATTAAACTTTATAATGAAGAAACCGATGTAATCATTTTTTAAACTAGCTTACCATCACACAGTTTCCCCGAAGGGGTAATCGTGAGGTATGTTGACAGCGTTAGATCTATATGTCTATGTGTTCTATGCCTTTGTATTGCAATCACTTAAAATGTTATTCTCCTTTATCAATTTTCTATATTGTGGCTTCTCGTTGTATGTGTATTTTAGTGCTATAGTTAATATTGTGATATTGGGTTCTTTGGGTGCTTCTAATGAAGAATAAAAAATAAAAAATACCATTGGGGATGGCATAGTCCCACTGTCTCACAAATAAGCCATAATTTCCCACATAAAACCAGTTGGGACGTTTAAAATTGAACCTACAAACACTTATCCACTTGACCAACTGTCGAAATTCTATAGCCAAGGGTTCAAAACCAAGCCGCGTGACAACTCCAATTATTATAAATAATTAACCCCTTGGCAAAATGTTAAGTGGAAGTTACTAAGAAAGGGGAAGAGAAATTGTAGTGCTTGTGTTTATGAGAAGGTTAAAAAGTTAAAACCAGATACCAGATATAGATTTATTCTCTATTGAAATTCGTTGCTTACCCATTTATATGATTTAATGTTTTTGCCTTTTCTACGTAATGAAACTGGTGAATCAACATCACTAGTCGATTTTGTGGTACAACTTTTTTGATTTGAGCTTTCGTTTTCGAGTGAATCGAGTCCAAATTATATGTGCCTAAGAAGTATACTCGTGGGAGATCGCATGCACTTATTGTACTCCGAAAGCGAGGAATTCTGCCTAGCAGAACTCGCCAGTCAAGAGAGCGACTCGAATGAATCGAATTTACCATTGATATTTTTAACGTCACTCACAGACAGTTGAGATTTATTACTATCTTTTGAAGCATGTCACAAAAAATAGTAAAACCATGCCTCCATAAATTTTTATACTTACATGTCTGTCAAATTTGTAAACTTTTCTTTAATATATTGGTGCATAAACGTTTTATGGAGAACATGAATAATTTAATAATATTGTCTTCAATAATTAAATATTGCAATAATTGTGTCAACACGTTCAAAAATGGAATCTTAGGATACGTTGTAGTAAGATAGTTGACAGTCTGTTTTGGTGCTCCTGGTTTTCATGTTATCCTGATCAATCAGCTTTAATATTTTATCAATTTAAAACATAACAATAGAGTTATTTATAGCAGGTTTCCTGACAAATGAAGCAAAAAGACCGTAAAGTGGACCAAAGATAACTGAAAATTATTAAATTGACGCTTAAAACCACAGCCGGAGTAATAATTTCCGTAATAACCTCAAAATTTAGCCGTGTCATTTGCCCCATTTGGCGGCCATGTTTGCGCGCGAAGAATGACAGATGACAGGCGTGACAGCAGCAGGCGAGCAATGAGAAAGTGCTGACGTCACGGAGGTTTATATAGAGGATGGTATAAAGCTGAAGGATATCGTAGCCGTTGGTAGAGGAGACCGGGTACAGTTGTACCAATTTGAGTTTTATCTTTCTCTGCGTCTTAGGTATAGGATTCATGAAAAAATGCTCAACGACAGATAATTAAGTTGTCTTCTTAATGTTTACATTATTATTTCTCTAAATCTAACAGAAATTAAACTATAGGAGTATAAACAGATCGAAGGAAATGCTACAATTGACCCCGACCCCGATTGAGTACCAATAATGTGGTACTATTTTTCTAGTAGTACAATTGTCTCCCAAACAATATATAGATATTTTTTACGATAAGAATAAAAAGAGATATTTGTCATAGAAAGAGAGACGCCAATATAAACCTGTAACCATACAATACCCATATTCAAACACAACTTACTGTTAATATAACAAACAAAACAGAAACCAAACAAAAAATAGCAATGATGCTTAGCGTTGTTCTTTTTCCGTTTCGCGGCATATGACAAATATTTTATGTTTATAACAAGTTGCACCTATAATAGTTGGCGAATTATTCGCTTTGGACACACTACACCACTGACACCACTGAACCGTGGTACAATTGTACCCGATTTCTTCTAAGTTGCCTTCACAACAATGGATTTACGCTGCATAAATTATTGGTAGGTTTTTTGAATTGTTACGATCCTCGACTACGAATCCAGAGGTGGCGAGTTCTAATCCCATTCATTAAAATAATATATTATAATTAGTGCATTTGCGACGCGTTCAAGAATGGTAGATACTATCAGTATAGAACTGATGAAAGATCACCATTCAAAACCGAAACATTGCTTGAAATGGCTTTTACCATGCTTCGTGACCTGATCTGAACTGTTAGGTATTTTCCCACCATCCTCTTCCCCATCTCCTTTCCCTCCACACTAACTTCAGCTTCACAACAGACAATAACTCCAGACGGTTGTGTGCAGTTGGGACTCTGGTGCGACATGGCATAATTTTATTATTATTTTAAATATTCTCCAATACATACAATCCTAAATTTGTGATGCTCACTTAAAATTAAAATTTAATTATGCGACCTACGTCAATGACGTTACATTACATCGAGACTTGCTATTCTGTCATAAACTCAAGATAAAATATGGCAAGTAAGAAACATTAAAAAGATAAACATTCAATTTATTTGTGCGTATGAATGAAAAAAACGAACAGCTTCGGCGTTTTCGTATTTGCGTCAAATTCCACATTCTACATCACTAGTGTGAGTGAGATAACTAGATACGCTTACTCCCTTACACTATATGTCGAACACGGAATACTGTATGAGACGACCTACTGCTATTAAGTTGTCCTTCTTACACTTATGTGTTGTTACGTTCGCTATCTCACTTTCTCTAATGGCTCTGAAAATCTTTACTATAATACTAAAATATTTTTTTTGTATATTTACGAGTAAAATCTTATTAATTAACTTTTGATTAGTGAAAACATTTTTCCATCAAACATGATGACAATCAGGCACTTTTCTTTAAATTAGAGGCCGCAGTTTAGTACTTAACTACAAAATCGAAAGCACTACAATTGACTTGCTTTTAACTTGCCACATTAAGATTTTTACAGCGCATCTATTGGTATATATATTTACGTATATATTGTAACGTCACAGTTCCTCGTTAATTATTTCATCATCGTGGCAAATTTCAAAATACCAATTAATAATATAGGATATAGAAAATTATAAAGGGTGGGGGGTGATCATTGTTTTTACAGCTTAGCCTAATGGATTAATCAAAAATAGGTGTTGGGAAAGTTCCTTTGGGCGTAAAAGGGTTGAATTTGATATGTGTACAATAATGTAATGCCCTAATTGATGGATATTGTTGATAAGGGGTTAAGTAAGACGGTTTTTATAATATACCAACTCTGATATAGGCATAACAGGCAGAGGAAGGATAAAAGTAGAAACAAGATCCATGAGGCGTATACGTGGTAAAACCATGTACCTATGCTTGTGTGAGAAATGTATATAGATTTGCAAATAATGGATGGTTGATGTAAACATAATGAAGTAGATTAATAAAGGGACGCTTAGGTGGTTTGGTCATTTAGAATGCGAATGAACACAGAAAGAAGTATAAAGAGAATTTTGACGCGAATTTGAATGGTATAAGAAGTCGAAGTCGATTAATACTTGAGTCGGGCTATGTCAAGAGTTATTATCATAGAATGAAGACTAACACAAGAATTGTGTTGTGGGTGTGTTTCGTGATCCAATTATAAGCCTAAACGGGGCCTATATTTCTGTACAAAATTGTGTTCCATTCTGATTACGAAATTCAAATGGGATGGCGACTTACAATTTCAGGCTAGTGTAAGAGAGACAGACCGCGTGTTAAATGGTTTGCGTGTTAAAGTCAGTGGCACATTGTTTCCATTCAATTTTATATCGAGGGCACTTCTAGTTTCTAACTAACCATCATGCCGTTTTCCTCAGGGGTAGGCAGATAGGACGGACCGCCAAATAACTCGGTCCTGGCACACACTCCTTTTTTAAGACCACTATGACTTTAGCCGTGTTTGTTGATCAGATCTGAACAGCCAGGTACTTTATAACCTCCATGTTCTTCACTTCCCCGCTGCCTTCAATCTCACGAAATACTTTGATTGGGAATGCCTTAGTCTCACTGGCTCCAGACGTTTGGGAGCGGTTAGAACTCTTTTACGATATTCAAGTTTAAAAAGTCAGATTTTCAAATTATGTTCACATTACGCCGTTTTTTTCCCGTGGTGATGGGAAGGAGATGGAGAAGAAGAAGTTGGAGAGTTCTTGGCTATTCATATCTGGCCACCTATTAAGGTGTGGTGGTTTGCTTTTTGTTTTAAAGGAAATAGCAATAATTTGAATACATTTTTTTCCATGTAGATATTATGCCGTGTGACGCTTCTTTCTTCTTTAATGTCCATCATCAGAGGCGATGGGTCCCTAACCCGACTGGGACAAGGAGAAGTACAAGAACAGTCCCTGAAATGACCCCAGATAAGGTAAGATTAGCCTAGGCTAATTGACCGGTTAGGTGGGAGGGTCGGCTGATCTCCGCGAGGTGTCGTCCTAACAGAGTCCCAGTGATTGTTGCTTGTTGTAAGCTGTATAGGAGAGCGTCACGGTAACACATTTACTCATTTTTCTACACATTATTAATGTAGAATTTCTGGGGCTTGTCTAGACTGTTCAGGTTGACAGGGGCGCGCAAAAAAATACGAAAATTCCTAAAATTAGGAATAAACGAATCGTCCGTGTCCCCTAAGAAAGTTTGTTTGTACCTCTGAAACTGATAAAACATTTTGTGGATCCACTTCACCCAAACACTATGGAATATTATGAATATTATTTGAGGCAATTACTAAGTAATCAACCATCAGGCCGATTCTCCGCATTGGTGGGCAGAGAGGACAGACCGCCAAACAACTAGTTCTTGGCACATACTCCTTGACTCATTCATACATACTCTTCTATTATTCTGACTCAAGAGTCTCAATAAAAATAGCGCGAATCCAGTATCTGATTCACTTGATCGTTTCATATCTTCCTCGGGTGTGACCGACTTCTTCTACCATTCAAATTTGTATTGTATATTGTCCTTACACTCCTTTCTTCGTTCATTCGCTCTACATGCCGAAACCATCTAAGCATCTCTTTCTAAATCTTATTCATTACGCTTAGGTACATCATTACGGTTGCATTATTTGCGGATCTCAACATTTCTCACACGATTATATCGCACTTACACCTCAGCGATCTCATTTATAGAACATTCATTCTACTTCATCATTTAGAGTAAATTATACAGGGTGTATCGGCACGTACCCGACCCGAAAGGATAAAACATTGGTGACATGTGGTGAAAATATGAATCATAAATTTTTTATTAAAAAAATGTTACCGGACAGCAAAGCGCCCATAACATTTTTTACTCCAAATGTGCTAAGGAGTAGCTGGTTAAAGTTTGTCGGGTACTTGCCGATACACCCTGTATATAGTCATTGGCGTTTCCTGGACTTAACGCACAGTTAAGTTGCAGTAGGTACTCGATACAATACTTATTAACTTCAAAAACGGTCAGTTATTATATTTTTAATTTCCCTAGATTTGTGTTTGAAAGCAGTACGCCCCTGAAATATTAGTAGATAACCGAGACACCTTTTAAACAAGGGTCCGATAAATGGAACCAATTAATCAATAAATATCTCTTAACGCGACAGGGGCGGACATTTATTATTCTCTTCCTGGCCCGTTATCTAACTGCAAAGAAATCAATAGCATAACTTTAATTTATTAAAATACTAGTAACGGTGAACGGTTTTTGAAAACTTTCTGAAAGTGGTACAGAAATTATTGTTTTATTACTAGGTACCAACAACCGACCATTCATAATTGGCACATTGACATCATAAAGGTGTTCTATAAGGTTATTAGTCGGCACTCGCTTGAACGCCGGAAATTGGCATCCCAACCTTTCCCTTCCCTATCTCCTTCTTTTGCACGTTTCTCCCCCCCCCCAGTCTCGTGACAGTTGATATCGACTAAAATCTGTTGACACTTTTTCGGCTAAAGAATCAGCAAATAAAGCCTTAAAGATTTCACCTTATTCATTCAATTCAACTCGAAGGCTAAAGATGACTCGGTTAAACAATCAATAAATACGAAAACTTAACTATTTCACCTCAAATGCTAAAGATGACGCGGTTAAAGAATCAGCAATTACTCAACTATTTCACTTATTACATTATTTTCATCTCAAATGCTAAAGATGACTCGGTTAAACAATCAACAAATACGAAAACTTAACTATTTCACCTCAAATGCTAAAGATGACGCGGTTAATGAATCAGCAATTACTCAACTATTTCACTTATTACATTAATTTCATCTCAAATGCTAAAGATGACTCGGTTAAACAATCAACAAATACGAAAACTTAACTATTTCACCTCAAATGCTAAAGATGACGCGGTTAATGAATCAGCAATTACTCAACTATTTCACTTATTACATTAATTTCATCTCAAATGCTAAAGATGACTCGGTTAAACAATCAACAAATACGAAAACTTAACTATTTCACCTCAAATGCTAAAGATGACGCGGTTAATGAATCAGCAATTACTCAACTATTTCACTTATTACATTAATTTCATCTCAAATGCTAAAGATGACTCGGTTAAACAATCAACAAATACGAAAACTTAACTATTTCACCTCAAATGCTAAAGATGACGCGGTTAATGAATCAGCAATTACTCAACTATTTCACTTATTACATTAATTTCATCTCAAATGCTAAAGATGACTCGGTTAAACAATCAACAAATACGAAAACTTAACTATTTCACCTCAAATGCTAAAGATGACGCGGTTAATGAATCAGCAATTACTCAACTATTTCACTTATTACATTAATTTCATCTCAAATGCTAAAGATGACTCGGTTAAACAATCAACAAATACGAAAACTTAACTATTTCACCTCAAATGCTAAAGATGACGCGGTTAAAGAATCAGCAATTACTCAACTATTTCAGTTATTACATTAATTTCATCTCAAATGCTAAAGATGACTCGGTTAAACAATCAACAAATACGAAAACTTAACTATTTCACCTCAAATGCTAAAGATGACGCGGTTAATGAATCAGCAATTACTCAACTATTTCACTTATTACATTAATTTCATCTCAAATGCTAAAGATGACTCGGTTAAACAATCAACAAATACGAAAACTTAACTATTTCACCTCAAATGCTAAAGATGACGCGGTTAATGAATCAGCAATTACTCAACTATTTCACTTATTACATTAATTTCATCTCAAATGCTAAAGATGACTCGGTTAAACAATCAACAAATACGAAAACTTAACTATTTCACCTCAAATGCTAAAGATGACGCGGTTAAAGAATCAGCAATTACTCAACTATTTCAGTTATTACATTAATTTCATCTCAAATGCTAAAGATGACTCGGTTAAACATTCAACAAATACGAAAACTTAACTATTTCACATCTTTCATTAATGTCACCTCAAATGCTAAAGATGACTCGGTTAATGGATTGGAATATACAAAACTTCAACGATTTGACCCCGTTCGTTAATTTCACCTCAAATGCTAAAATTTTTGTGCAAAATTACCGGTGACTCGGTTAAAGAATCATCAGATTATACGAAACCTCAACGATTCTTATATCCTGCGGGAACGATGCGTTGAAATCATAATCGTTGCATCACCAATAGCTTCAATATCGTATCCAATTTAATGTAGGATACCTGGTCTGTTTTAAAGTCATACGCCACAGAGCAGATAAGAGTTTACAATATATTAGTATTGGAAATTTGCCCACCCAAATGCGTGTTCCATAAATATTTAAATCCGAATATCAACTATTTAAATATGCACTTAAAAACGAATAAAATTCACAGCTTGCCTTTACTGAAGCCCACGCACGATTTTGTAGCGTCGTGTGTTGTTCGTGTTTACTTTCTTAACTGAGACGAAGGAAGAAAGCTGACTTTATAGTATAATTTAATTTCATAATTGACAGCCCTGCTTTATTGCATCTGATTTTGTTTCATGTTCTAGAGTCACGCGAACTAAAAATAAAAAAAAATCGTTTATAAATTCTCTCACACCACGCATGCACTTCTTAGGTAACTAATGTGCAAAAGTATCAGATATTTTCGATAGAGCCGAAAAGCTTACAAAAAACGTACAATAGTCTAGGTACAATAATACAATAACTTAAATATATTACCCACGCACAGGCTGCGCCTTAGTGGGTTCCCATTATTCGTATTGATTTATTTAATATTGTATGTAATTAATGTAAAAATTGGGAAAAATAAAGGAATTAAAAAAAAAAGTGTTTTTTGAAAACAATTATTATTTTACATATATTTTTATATAGCCTCAATGTAAATTGTAGTTCATTTGAAACATGTTGCTATGTTCACACATAGATCACATTATGTGATCTTTTTTATAAAAAAAATATTTATATCAACATGAAACAGAACGAGACACCGGAAGAAAAGGGTAATGTCTACTGGCAATCGAACTCAAGATCTCTGTCTTACCGAGACAATGACTCTTACTACTCGATCATTGGGATCTAATTATTTTAAGTAATTTTTGTCGATCTCATATTTCAAATTCAGAATTAACAATATTATCTTCAACTAATTTTTCCCATATTTTTGGCTGCTATCTTTCTGAATGTTTATAAAGTTCTACAAAATTTATCGGTAAACTTGATCGTGTCTACCTAATAACTTTTATTCAGAAACCTTTAGAAGTATATACCATACCCAAACTCTTCAATGTAATATATCATTGGAGAGGAAAACAATACTGATAAATCTAAAGAAAACACGAAATAGAACAAGACACATAAAAAATAAAAAGGTAACGGACTCTACTGGGAATTGACCTCAGGATCTTTGTCTTACCGTACATTATCTAGGTTGCAAATAAATTCTATAGTATCTACTTTGTAATCATTCAAAAAGATAGCAGCCAAAAATATTGGAAAAAGAAAATGTTGATTATTCGCCAAATAATGACATAAAATAATTAGGTCCCAATAGCCGAACGGTTAGAGGCGTTGTTTCGGTAAGAAAGAGATCCTAGGTTCGATACCCAGTTGAGACCGTTTCTTTTTTTAATTCTCTCGTGTCTTGTTCTATTTAACGTTTCGTTTAGAGTTATTAGTATTATATATATTATATAATGATATTTATTTTTTATGTTATATGTAATAAAATAACATATCGTGTTACAACCTTTTTTAACAGCAACGATTATGTAAAAGTGCGGAGAAACGTTTGGAAACACGTGACGTATGATGGAAAAATATTTTTGTATGTTGTTGACAGCATAACGTGAAATACATTTATAACTTCAGATATGCTAAGGAATTGCTGGTTTAAATCTTTCGAGTACTTACTGATACACCGCGCAAGTAACAATCGTTCTTCAATCGTGAATGCTGGGTGAAATCCACTCCTAAAGTCCGCCATCCACAAAACAACGGTCGTCCGACACCTCCACCGTTCAAAATGAATAGAATCGTTCAGCCGAGACACCGAAACTCAATTTGGGGAACACCGACTGGCAGGCGAGCACAGGACAAGGGGTACAGGTTCACTGGGCCCGGAACTAGGGATTTCAAATCCGGACTTGCTTTTTATAAATCCGAATTTATTCAAAATCAAAATCCGGATTTTCGAAAAAAATATTATGAAATATTTCAGTACGATATAAAAGTTATATACCGATTTCATTTCTTTGATCAGCGCAGTAGAAAAACAAAACCTTTCAAATTATCATGCAATCTCGTCATTTTACGAAATACCAAGGGTGTGTTTCAGAGAATTTCAACAATTCATCAAATTTCAAAATTGATTTTCAAGTTCTGTGAATGTTCTATTCAAGTTTTGTTATTATATCATTTTTGGCCAGTTGTTTCACAAAACTGAAATAATAACAGAATTTCAATAGAACCTTTACAGAACATAAAAATCAAGTTATATTATATATTATATATTACTTTTCCTCTTTTCTGATAAGGTATACATGACCAATTATGTACCTAAATATTATATTTTGCAAAAAAATGTATGTATTAATGTAACTATGATCTATATTAAAATAATAAAAAAAAAAAAAAAAGTTTGTAATTTGATGACTTGTTCAAATTCTCTGAAACAACTCATCCTAAGAATTTATCTTTAGGAATTTCGTAACTTGGTACAAAATTTGTATTTTCAAGTCTATAAAAATACTGCAAAAATAATCCATATAATAAAACTAGCAAAAAAGCCTACGTAAATCTTTTTCTCTTATCGCAAAAAGAAAAACGTGGGTATTTAAAATAACTAAAATCAAAAGTAAGCATATTTACCTACTTAGTGTGCAGATATAAACACCAAATATATATTTTTATTGTTTTGAAAAGAAAGACAAACATTCTCGTGTTTTTAATAACCTGACAATATTTAAAAATATCTCGTACCTACTGCCACGAGAGTAAAAGGAAAATGTTGCTTGTGTTACTCAAACGCGATTCCAACTCAACCAATAATCGGTCAATATAATATACCAATAGCGGTTTGTTATTATTTTATTTTATTTTTCTTACTTATATGCAATTATTTTCTTTTTAAAATTTTGTATTTTATGTTTAATATGTCTGCAATAAAAATTAAAATTGCACATTACTTTGTACTAAAACTTATATTTATGCACGATGTGAACGTTTGGTTATTACGTTAGCAAACCAAATACTATGACTAAATTATCCATGCTTTAGAAATTAATAATAATAAATATTTCATACCTGTTACCCTGTTCGACGCGTTTATTTCATTTGACATTGTATTACAAATAATTGTTTTGCAATTTAGGAAGCGGGTTTGGTTAAGTACTGCCACCTCGGGAACCATCACCTCTTCCATTGGCCTCCCCATTGGTTCCCTACTTTGGTTACTTAGCAGGGGTGACCGGGTTCTTGGGGTGAAGTTCGTTTAGGTCTTGGCGGCGGATGAATCTTCAACCTAACTACGTGGTGAGCCGGATCGGGAGATATAGATTCTAGTAGATCTTTCGACCTATTCAGAGTATCTAGCAGAACTCTCTGGACCGTTGCCTTGAACCGCAGTGGGAGGGATGAATTCATACTTCAGTTACTCCCCGCAGATTAAAATCCATCCCTCATACATCCTTTCCTACTTTTCTTAAATAGGCGTCAACCCAACATCCCAAAAGATCACATAGGCTTCGAGGAAAACTAGGTCACCTGGGTGGAGTTAATACTAAAAAAACTCCCTTTCATAATTTTAAATCCGGATTTCATGTTTTAAATTCTGATTTCACTGTGAATAATCCGAAATATCCGGATTTTTCGAAATCCGAATCTTCCTTATTGCAATATCTATGCAGGACACAGGACTTGGGCGCAGGACACGGGGCGCGGGACGCGTGAGTCGGCACGTCGCTAATTGGACAACGCGGTTTGACGATAAGGTTGGATGAAGATATCAATGGGACTGTTGAATGAAGGTTTTATACTTTGTTTTATTGGCTTGTGGCGCTAGATGGCGCCTAATTGAATATCTCATTTGTCACACTAAAAGCGTATTTAAACTGAATTTTGTGACCATTCTACCTAATATACCCGGTTACCCGTCATAAATTTTGTGACCACTGTACCTAATATACCCGGTTACTCTTTATAAATTTTGTGACCATTGTGCCTAATATACCCGGTTACCCGTCATAAATTTTGTGACCACTGTACCTAATATACCCGGTTACTCGTCATAAATTTTGTGAACATTGTACCTAATAATACCCGGTTACCCGTCATAAATTTTATGACTATTGTACCTAATATACCCAGTTACCCGTCACAAAAAAATCATTTTAAATAATTAACTAATTTCCTAAATAAATCTTAACCCTTCAAGCTAATTTGTTCGCTTTTAGAAATAACTCATATGGTCTCACAGGAATCATTGTTCCTTCCTTACTGTTGTTATAAATATGATTTAAAGGGTGTTAGAAAGAAAAATAGGTTTATTTTCAAATCCACAAAATAATTTAAATGTGCACCTTTATGAAACCGAAGGAACCGACTACAATTTGAAAAACTTGTTAAACTTGGTGCATTTTTTATTAATTATATTCATATGTAACGACAAAAAAGTGAGGTGACGATAACGTTTGTTACACATTTGACTAAGTGTGTTTTCATACATTTTTAGGAAGTAATTAATTTTCTTTTATGTTTGCATTTTAATATTTTTGAAAATATATGTTTATTTCTAATAGTAAAATAGAATACGTTCAGAAATATTCCATTTGTTTAAATTTTATTGCATATCGGAAATACTCGCGGAATATAATTTGGTGAATTCAGTATTTAACAATTTGGGAGATGGGAATGGGTACCGCCGCCCCGGGAACCGTTTATTGGATAACCAACACCTCTGCCATAGGTCACCCCAAGTGGTTCGATACGTTTAGTGACTTAGCAGGGGTGCCCGGGTTCATGGGGTGAGGTCTGCGCCTTGCACTGCAGCGGGAGGGACAGATCATTCGTCCGTAACTCCTGGACACACTGATGCCTTAATTCTTACCCACCACTAATACATTTTTCCTTCCCAGAACTTTCATCCTTTCAACTTGCATCCCCAAAGAAGATGTAGGCCCTGAATAATTAGTCCTGTAGGCATTCTGTGAGGAGCTGTGGCCTCAACTGCAACGGGTGAGTCTTTTTTCTCCCAAATTCCAATCTGGGTTTATCTTACGTTCCAGAAACCTAGAATTAATATATTTAGGAATACCATCCATTGTGTCCCTTATATAATAATAGCATTTGACATAGTTTTGGGACATGGCAAATGGACATTTTGCGTCGGCAGATTATAAATTGATAAAAATCTGAAACAAACTTAGAATAGAGTTATACGGAGCTTTTGAAATGTCTATAAGACAATACGCTTCCATAAGCTGTGTGGTAACTCTCATTTAGCATCCCTTCTCTGTCAGCTTCATCTGTTCTGAATTCTGACTAATTTTATTTAGGTGAAAGTCTACACAGCATAAAACTCCGTAATAAAGATTAAAAAACCTATTGATTTTCAAAACAACCTGAAAAATCGTTCGTTATGATTACAAAATGACTTTAATATTTATATAAGAGCGTGACTGCATTCGTTTTAAAATCCCTTATATTAAACAAACAACTTTTAAAATATCTAATAAAACATCCCTGATCAATCAAAACATCCATCAAGTAAACATCAACTAACAAAAAATATTAATTCAAAATCAGTTTGTCATATTGACTTCTTACGAAAGTTTTGTGGATTTTTGACTCTGGTTATTTCTTTTGACTTCTTATCATTCTTGTTAGTGGTTTTTTGAGTCCTTACATGCCACGTCCGGTCTTTTTGATAAGATAGTAAACGAAAAACACGAACTATGGTCATCGCTCCAGGTCCGGAGCTCTATATCACATCGACTTGTAATGAATTTACTTGTTTTTAGAGTAAACGAAGTAACCAGTGACGGCCTCTGCGAACTGAAGATTGTGTTGATTTGTTGATGGCTTACAACAGGAATAGCTGAAGCTTTTACAACACTTTTTCTATTTACTTGGCCAATATTTCACAAGATTTTTTAAGTGCGTCATATTGAAACCGATGCGCTGGACTGATTTTTAGTTTTATGCGGTTCGCGTCTAAGACAATTTACTGTTTGTAAACTACTGTTTGTTTTAACGCAAGTCACTAAAAAGAATTGAAAGAGAAAGAAACAATAGTCCTATATGTGCCACCATAAATTATTATCATAAAAGTTACTTAAATTGCGCTTTGTGAGAAACTCTTATAATATGTAAAAACATGATTTATTTAGTAAATTAAAGCAAAACGCGCCATCTGAAGATGCTAACATCACAAAAACAAAAATATTCTACAATACAAGATGGAAAAATAATGGATTAGGAATAGAACAATAAATAAATAAATTAATCTTAATAAGATTTGTTGTTCTGTTTGCCGATGTAATTTCTATTAATACCTGTTTATATATTGTTTAATATTAAACGTGTTTAACATTACCCAAATGCTGTACTGTATGTAACAGGTGTACCTATTATTACAATAATAGTGTGATTCTCTGTTAGAGCTGTGGCAATAATACGGTAGATATTGTCTCGATGTTGGTTTGCGAGGTATATGGAAAGAAAAAAGTTCAGGGCTGTCAATTATTGAATTTATGATTTTGTGTAAACAAGTTAAGTAATTAACTATTCTACGTTCGGATAGTTATATAGTTATTAGTTTTAAATACATCGAGCTTAGTAATTTTATCTTATAAACTCAGTTTATTATGTCACATTATTATTATACTACCATGCATAACTAATCTTTAATAATGTGTACCAGCAAAACCTTCAAGGCGTGAATAAATTAACAAATTAAAATCTGTCGAATATAATTTATATTTGGAGAGACTCAAACACTAATTTGTTTCCCAGTCCCTCTCTGTCTTCACCTTCTTTCATTTTATCTTCTCTTCGCACCTTGAGCAAGGATTGATCTCTCAATACTCGCCTCGATTGCCCAGTGCCCGTCTCGAGACAGAGGTGTTTCTCTGCCTGCCCCGGCGGGGAACTAATCTACGAGATTAAGCGAATTCGTTTCCAATTGTTCCTTTAGACTGACGAGCAGTATAGAGTCGTGTTCGAGAAACTGATACGACGGTTTTCATTGATACATAATTAAACAAGGAAAATCAGTATCGGTACAGGCAAATAACTTTAAAGTGCACATCAAAAGATTTTTAAACTTGTTTGGAACACTCACCTGCAGTCCCCTCTTACCCCGCAAATGTCCAAAGACACCGGGTACGTAGCAACGTTTATCAATTACTTTTAAATTTAGACTTGCAAATCAATCCGACAGTGTTTTTTTTCTGTTTTTTTTTTCGTCTCATTCCTCAGCTTTCTAATAATTATAAATACGTTCAATGATGTTTTTATCCACCTATTTCACCAATATACACGCAAAGGGTCTCTTTAAATTGGTTTGCATGTACCTAACTTAAAATTTTGAAAATTCAATAATAAATTTACTGCTTGTAGTTACAGTCCGTCAAGGAAACGAAGACAAAAATGGAGGTAGGAGCTAAAAAAAATTAGAAAAAAATGTATGTAATTATTTTAGAGACAGAGAGACAGTTTGAAGGAAACCTTTTTTGCGTCTTGTGCCACAGTTGGAGGGATGGATTCATACGTCGGTTACTCTTGGATACAATCACCCCCAGATACCTACACACCCCTCATACCTCTTTCCTTCTCAGAACTTCTTCCCCTTCCTTTCCTAAAAAGATCCCCCACACAGCATCCCCAAAGATGACCTAGGCCCTGAGGGAAATTATTTTGATCAGGGCCTCCTGTATGGAGCTAATGTTTCCGTGATTTTTCACGATATTGCGCTATTATAAAGTAATTTTGGAATTCCCATACCTAAATAAAATCGTTCTTTCATGACTAGGCATTAAGGTTACTAAAAGGATCTTTCCTAGACCTCCTTATCCCATCCTTAACTCCTTTCATTGATAACTTGCACCTAATAACTCGCCCGTGTAATGGCAATATGCTGTATCTCCAAAAAGCTAGTTTAATTACCATCAATGATGTAACCTTTAACCAAATTTTATTTTTTTCTAGGAACTTAAAAAAATATCAAAAAAATTATAGTCATTTATCTCAAAACTAGCTTTGTGGAGATTCAGCATATTGACACACCACGCGACCTGCATATGGCACGGATATCTGCCGATACGGGAAACCGGTACGCAGTACCGCAAACAGCCTGTATCCCGCCCGGCAACTGGTTTGTAATGGCAAAATGGCGTATTTGTGGAGATGTTTAGTATATAGCTGCTGTATATTAAATTGCAATGTTCTGCCATAACAGATGTGTTCTTTTTGCAGTTATAGCATTGTGCCATAGTCAATTCCTTAGGAAGTAACCACAATAAACTACAAAGGAAGTTACTTTCCGTCAGTGGCATTTATTTTTCTCGGAAGTTTTTTTCAATTTATATTTGTGTTTCAGGCTAATCATTATTTCTTATAATAGAAAAAGTAAGTTCATGTGGTATCACTCAACGAATGGAATTGATTGAAAAGCCAAAATGCTTTATCTATAGATACGGCGTACTTCCATAAAACGGGCGATTTGACCAAGTCCAATTTTGTAGCCCCACATTGTCCATTGATACCTGCGTCTAATTGCCACAGTCCACTGTAGCTACATACTGTCCATTATTATTAATTTACCAAACGGAAGTATCTCCTAGGCCGGCTTGTTAGTTCTTTTTGACTCCTAAAACCTCTGACATTTTGCAATATACTTCTCTTGGGAGAACTTTCAAAATACAGATTTCGCGGAAATTATTTTTGTATTACATTTGATTCCCGATTGATTCGTTGTTTTTTAACGTATTTCAAAATAAAACACTTTGCTTGAAAGCAGATAATAGACTTTTTCAGATTTTAGTATTACAAATTGAATATGCAATAAAAAATTTCAAACTTTGACAAATATTTTACAAATTAATGCTAAATATAGTTTCATACAATTATTTCATATTTTTGGGAGCGTTTGTGGTAATTTTTTTTAACTCAACTAACTAACAGTGCGGTATTTTCTCTTTCTAACGCAATTAAAATTACAAGTATAATTCTCACCGTAATACAAAATGAGATAACATTACTAACTTTGATGAGACCGTGTCATGTTGTATATGAAAGACTCTGCGGTCGTTTGTTGTCTGTGATCTGTGAAAAATTCTCCCGAAATCGCCCAAGGGGTTAACATAGACAATAGAAACAAGGACGATGAACCATCGTTATGGCATGAAACCGCGCTCACAAAAGTGTCGCCAGCATCTTTCATAGTACCTACACACTAAACGTATACCGTTCATGGCACAGCCGGTTTCAAAGTCCGTGCAGTTTTGTTGTTTGTTTTTGGGGTGTTATGCCGTGTTGCGCTAACTCCTTCTTTAGCCGACGTTTCGGACAGCGTTGCAGTGTCCATCATCAGGGCAGATCCGGTAGATCCGAAGATCCAAAAACAAACAACAAAAATGCTTTTGGCCGTGAGAATCTAAAAACTTATCCGTGCAGTTTGGTTGTAGCTCGGCGACAATCGTTAAGCTTACACGCCTTATCTCCCCTCGTTTCTCACCTGTGTCTCACTAGAACCGTTGAGGGGCCAGTCTAGAAGGTTTGCAGTGCCTATGGGACGGTTGGTTTAGGTCCTGGGTAGGCTAGGGGAACACGGGGCCTGTTTGGCCGGCGGGGCGAGGTGGACTAATGGCGTGTAATTGACGGGGTCACTTGGCGCCAGGGACCTACCTATTGAGTATTGAGGCATAAGGGGCGAACTGGAATCACTTTCAATATTTATGTGTGTCATTATTTATTATTGGTAACCCAGTAAAGGTAGATATACATTTGTATCAGTTTCAGATATCGCTACTTGTTACAAATCGGCTTCAAACACTATGTTTGAACTTTAAAATGAACAACGAGAATAAAAACTCGTTGTACGGTACGTATAGTTAACCCTGGAACGTTGAAATTGGTTTTAGCTAGGATTGTACCTTCCTTCCCAGGGACTCGCTTAAACCTCGCCAAATGAAATTGGGAAGGACCGACATTTATTTCGTAAATTAACTGCAGTAATGTCATCCGATTTCAGAGAAATGCGTGTGTATACGTGATTGCCATCAAATGCATTGTCATCGATAGCAAGTCTATCTGCCTTGATATCGATCATATTCGAGTGTATGAGCTCACCCATAGATGGCACTTGATTAGTCTATTAGTTTACCCATAGATGGCGTTAGCTGTTGAGACAAATAGGATAGTAAATAAGGTGAGAACCTCAAAGCTATTATCAATCTATTACAATGAAAGTCCAAGTGTTTTGTTAAAGCCGGAGTTTTATTTAATAAGAGCGTTTATGAGAAAACCCCGAAGATACAACATGTATACATTTTTGTTTGAAAAAAACTAAGTTTTTTATCTATATTATTTACCTACATATATCTCTTTTACTAGAACCATCATGTAGATTATTAATCCAGAAATTACGGCACTTAACATCCCGTATTATCACCGTTGAGCATTATTGTATTGCCAATAATACATCCTAATAACACTTTTCTTATTGGATTTACATTATTCGAAACCTGTCTTATACCGAGGGACGAATCACATTTAGAAAAGTGAATTCTGATCAAAACCTTTTACTGTAGTACCGCCAAGTATAAAATTTGCTTTTCCTTTCCTAAACACCCTCATTAAAGAAAATAAAAATACATTATTAAAATAAATACCGGAAATTCCAATTACGTTCAATTTTTGAATTATGTCCTAAATCCTGTATCTAAATTTCGCTAATAAACAATTAGATAATGTTAATTAAGTGTTAATCTCAAGTGACCTACCAGGTAAGTATGGTATTGTATATTATTTCCATATTTAGTTAGTAGATATTTGTACAAGTGTATTATATATTTGTACAACGAGCTTGGCGTGATTTTGCACAAAAATATAATCTATTCAAATAATCCAAATATTATTATTATTATACAATTTAAATTCCCAACTACACCACTGTTTGTGTTGAGATCGAGAGCACACCTTAGTGGGATGTCGAAGTTAGTTGTAAGATGGTATCTCCGATATTATTATAAGATCAATCTTGCGGCGAGGACATAGCCAATACCTACTGAATGGATTCAACAGTCCGGGGCAAGTGTATAGATAGTCTACAGGGGACATGTTTATACAATCTAAAGAACAGGGCGTCCGGGAACAAGAGGAATAACACTGGTAATTTCTTAAAAATATTTATAAAACCATTTTCCAGCACGTTATATTTCTAAACACGATAATATTACATATTGGTTAGCTTTGCTAAGCCCAGATGTCACTAGTAGCATAATTCAGAGCTACCGGTATTACAGAGGACTGCAGAGTAATAATAGTATACTAGCAGTCAAAAACCTTTAATTTTAAGTGTTGGTGACCATTTATAGCAATATATCCTTCGCAAAACTAACAACTGTGAACATAGAACTACAGAAGATTTGAATTTAATATGTATATGAACAGAGCGGACAACGAGAGGAACTTCTTTCACTAACATTTTTCTTCACTCCAACTTAAAACTCGTTCATACATGTAAATGATAATATGAAGAATTCTGCATTCTGAATGTTTGTAAATAAAAAAATACATGTTATCTCAATATATATTGAGAACACAAGCCTACGAGAAGTACATAAACTTGTGAGAAGTACATTTTGATAACAGCAGTTTATTAAAATATTTAGTTTTGTCGCAAACTTGACGTTCAAAAACTTTTATTTTATTTTTTTATTTAATAGCTATAAATATATATTTTTTTTACATTTTTACAAGAATATGTATATTTATATATATGTATAATAGATATTGATTATATTCGTAGTCCTCCTCACTAGGAGATGCTGTGTTGAAAAGGACTAGGTTTTGGAAGTTTTCAGCGACTTCTATGGTTCGACTAAAATGGTTTTGTGTGCGGCGTTGCGTCAAAGATGTACACCAAGTACAAAAGGTTCGTTTCAACTTCAAAATGTATGTATGCTCGTGAAAACTTCAACGGTTATTTTTGAAAATAAAAGATGGCGCCACATCCGCCTACAACAATTCTAAACTGTACATTTATTAAGATAATAAGACTATTTGATAATTTAGCTACTCAAGGTCAAGCAGAGAAAGATTCCTACCGTCAGAGAAAATACTAACATCTTGGAGGTATGTGTATATCCATCAGCTTTCTTTATGAAGAGTAATCCTACATTGCGGGAGATACAACAGCAAGTAACTAGTAAGTTAGTAACTAGTAACGAGTAGTACTAGCAACCTTCTATTTTGGGTATCTGAGCACCGCAAGAGTCCCAACTGCTCTCAACTGTAAGAAGCAGTGAGACTGTGGAATCCTGAAGTGAAGGATGAGGAAAGGAAGGAGATGGGAAAGGTTGAGAAGTATCTGGCTATTCAGATCTGATCTCCAACTACGTCTAAAGCCATTTCAAGCATTCATTTTTATCCACGATAAATGATATTTTAATTAATTCGTCAAATGATACAACAAGTTTCCGGACACGGTGCTTTATCACCTACCACTGAACGCCAGTTCATTCAGACTGAGATGTTCATTTGGTGAACGGAACCGTGAATCATGAATGGAAATTGGTTTTATTCATATATCCTGCATGATGTTATTACAAAAAAATCAGTAAAGCCTTCTACATATTATGACTAACTTACCAAGTAACTAAGCGTTCCTTTCTTAATCTTATTAATTACTAAAATATTTTTCCTTCCGTTAATTGACTTATATTAAATATTAAAATTAAGCCAGCAATTTGTTCTCCATTGTAAAAAGGACTAGTAATTCGTAAGTACATTTTATTTTAGAGGACTGAATGGTGATATTACAATGCGAGTTGCCTGTATATTGCCAGATTCATTAATTGAAAAATCACCGAAAGTGGGACGGTCACGCCGCCTCCCGCGCTGCTCGCACTTGGTTTGTTCCCCTTTCTCTGATTGGCTCGTCTATGTGCATTATGCTTACCTTAACCTTGCATTATTTCCAGAACTCTACATTGTTTTACACACGTACGCCTTAGGGATATCATACTTGTAGTATTCAGCTCATCCTTCTTCCTGGAGGTAGCTATACTAGGTTCGTATTACCAGGTATTCAGTCCATTTGTTGTAGTAATATTAGAACACAATAAAGCCATGGGTATACGGTACAATGTCCGCCTAAAGAAACTTGTTCTTCCTTAATTGACCGTTTTTTATAGCGCTAGGCCTTAGTTCGTGTTTTATAAAGACCTGCCCGCTTTCTGTTTGTTTTTTAGTATCAGCGATTGTCAACCAAAAAACATTTTTTAAATCTAAAAATTTCAGGGGTAACAAATAGAGCGTAATGTACATACGAACAAATTTAAAGGAGGGTCATTTGTGTTTACATTTTAAACATTACTAATAATCAGAAAATCTTGAATGATTCTATTAAATTATGCCCCTTATCCACCTTTTCCTTCCCTTTCTTTCTAATCCTTCTCCCACTACGACTGTAATTGTATATTTTTAATTTAGTTTTAAACCTTTATGATAAACAAAATGTTGTGATTTGTGATGGAAAACTACCGTTTTTATGCCTTTCCCAGAATTGATATTGCAGCAGCACCTTACACCATTTCATTGTGAGACAGGCAAATCCAAAAAATATATGTTAACCTTTTTATACAGATGTACATAATAAAAAAATTAAAAATAAAATACGTTCTCCACACCAAATATATTTTAGAATTCAATACTTTCAGAAGGAACTTATACATTCATACCTGATAATCTCCTTACTTAAATTATATGTATAATTAATATATAATGTACTTATGCATCAACTATATAATATACGAATGCTTGCACAAAATATGTTTGCTGTGTTTAAATAATTCGTCCATTAGATCTTAATAATAATAATAATAAAATTAGTTTTTAGAAAATGAATTATATACAAATATTATATCGCACTTTGCGCAGTGGCGATATCGTAACCAATGAGGTTTATCCGAGGTGCGATTATGGCTATTTGAAAACTTTTATATACAAAATATTATGATAAAACTACACTAACAGACCGAACGATTAGTCATAATAGATCCGATATAGTTTTATGTGACAAAATTTAAAAAAAAAACTTATATTATTGATGTCACAATTCCAAATTCCTGTAACATTCAAAAATCTGTTTCTGAAAAAATAAGAAAATACACAGAATTTGACATTCTCAAACTATAAAAATATTACCGTTTGTTATTTTGGCTACTGGCATTAAACTTACTGGCGTAGGTATTAGATCTGTCAAAGGATTTATATATAAAAATGCAAAAATCAGTCATTTTAAATACATGTAGGATTACGAAAGACTTTAAAAATATTTATATTGAGGGATCAGCAGGATTTATAGGTCCAGTTAGGAGTTCTACCGAGCTGAACCATCCGATATGAAAAGATCTGGAGTCGGTGAATTATGTTCTCATTTGATCTCTGGTGATTTGACGTGTTGCTCTTGCATTGTTTTGTATTTGATATGCTTGTATAATGCACTTGCATAATGTGGATTGACTAGATGATCATTTGTGGAAAAGTGTGTGGATGATTTGTAAATCGTTTTTATTCAAAATTACCTCAAGTGTGCTGTACTTTTGACTGTTTGCATGTCTATATTTTAGGACCATGGTAAAAGAAAAAGAAGAAGTTAATAAAAATTGTGATTTAAATATTTTAAAGGTTGGTAACTACTGCTGCAGCATCCAATATCTAACACAGTCGTTATCTCTTGTGGGACAAATTTGTACAGGCCTAATGGCACCGATTGGTCCAGAATGGACGCTAATTAATCTCGTATCTCCCATCCAAGGGTCCTTTCTTTTATTTGTTCGTTGCGCGCGGCGCTTAGGCCCCAATTAATTGATACGACACTCGATTAAATCGACCGCTATATTAAATAGATTAATCAAGTTAATATTTTTAAGAACGTTTGATCTTAAGTGAATTAAATATTAATATAATGGGGTATATTCACAAACTATGAATACCGTTAGAAACGCGTGGAAGATTTCAAGTTTATTTTTTTTGTCTCTGATAGAGTTGTACCAAAGATGCGTAATTTTAATATTTTCATTCATAATTTTTGATTTAAAAAACTACACATTACGAAACGGTTCCAACTGGCTACAATTTCATTTAACGATAAAAACGAATATGTAATTATTTTTTTTTTTTGGTAAACTAATGTTTAAGACAAGATTTTTTATGCATAGCACAAAGGGTAACAATTATTTTTATAAGCAATAATTATTAGCCTGAAACACTCATCCACATTGAAAAATCTCCTGATAAAAGATAAATGACGCCAACGGGACTTGAACCCGTGTCCTTTCGATTTCCTGTCGACAGCTCTGACCACTGAGCTATGGCGGCTTATATCTTATCCGCGAAATAATTCAATATATACTAGTGTTTCATTCAACAATTACTGCTTATTACATTTTTTCACCTGAAAACAACCAACTTTATTTTATATGAGAAAGGCATTGTAAGTGCTAACTCTCTCACTAGATGGCGTCGAGACAAATTGTCTACATTTTTTGGTGAAGATACTAGAACTAGTCAAATATTATTATTTTTTTTTTTTTGGTAAACTAATGTTTAAGACAAGATTTTTTATGCATAGCACAAATGGTAACAATTATTTTTATAAGCAATAATTATTAGCCTGAAACACTCATCCACATTGAAAAATCCACATATAAAATAAAGTTGGCTATCAGGAGATTTTTCAATGTGGATGAGTGTTTCAGGCTAATAATTATTAAATAACGAATATGTAATTTTGGCGGAAAATTGAAAATGACACTATTGAAATCGTTATAAAAAAATGTATTCGTTAACATAAAAATAAAATTCAAATACCTTCATTGTCGTAATTTTTCGAGAGATATATTCGTTGACAATTTTTTTGGTATTTGCTATATACGTAAAAACTTATACATTGCGTCCAGAAATTCACAGTAGAAGCGGGAAACTGGTTAATATACATCACATATGAAGTCGATTTCGTGGTATAAATTTTTTGATTTCATCTCTCATTTTCGAGAAAGAGTTGAATTTTTTAGGTCAAATTTGAAAAAAATCATTTGCTAGGAAATTCTATATCAGCAGTTTCATTAACAAATTCGTCGAAGCATAGACTGGGACAAAAAGTTTTCTAACCCATTAATTGCCGGAAAAAAATGTAATGTTCTTGGATCTCTGTGTGATGAAGATTCATCGGTTTCCCGCTTGTACTAACAGTTTCCCATTATTTATGACGTTCAATTAATTTGAAGTAATACCAAATGGTATATTTTCAAAACGTTCCATAGTAATAGATACTTGATACTTCCAGAATCGCCCCAATGAAAAACAAGTCCACAATTCAAAATTAAGACATTGCTTAAAATGATTTAGCCGTGTTTTTTAACAGGTACTGCCCAACTTTCCTCTTCCCCATCTCCTCGCCTTTCCCACTACCTTCAGCAACACAACAATTGGGGATGCCTTAGTATCAATGGCTCCAGACTCTTGTGAGGGTACTCCAGTGAAAACAAAAAGTTAAACTCAGTGTTGTATTTACATCGCTATTATTAAAAAATGGGCTTCCACATGATTTAATAATGATCACAGACTCAACATAAATCAGAGCTACACTTAAAACTCATCTTTTCAGACAGTCAGAAACCTTTCTCCTTTACAGTCTGCGAAAATTTTAAAGTCTTAAAGATGTTTAAAATCTCCAGTCTTTAAAAATAAATATCATTTCCAATTTTGCCACTAATTTTCTAATAGATGTAATATCAATAATAAACTAGATGCGTGGCAGTGAGACATGGAACTGGCAGAACAAGGACAAAAGTAAACTGAACGCTGTAGAAATGAGTTTCCTGAGGTGTATGTGTGCCAACACATGTATGATCATGTGAGAAATGTGGAGTTTTGCTAAGTGTAAGACTGAGTAAGATTAAGAAAGGGACGCTTAGGTGGTTTGGCCATGCAGAGCGGATGCATACAGAAAGGAGTGTAAGGCGAATATGTGTTAAAGTAAAAAATGTTTTATCTGAAACGATCAGCCAGGTAAGTAAGTTTTTGTGTATTTGTTTGTAAAAAATAAAATTAGGAACTCATAATAAATAGCACAACACCCTTGAAGTGCCTTCGTAACCTTCACTGGCTCAAGTGCCCTGAATGTATCCAGTACGAATTGTGCTGGATGGTGTTTAAATCCATCAATGAAATGGCCCCACCCTACATCTCTGGACTATGCGTCCCGGAAAACACTGGTCTGAGGCAGTCAACTCTTAGATCAGCAACATCAGCAGCTGTAGGCAGACTGATGGAACCTAAATACAAGCCAAATACTAAGTTTGGTGATCGCGCTTTCGGAGCATCTGGGCCGAAGGCTTGGAATAAACTCCCCATGGAACTAAGATACATAACAAGTCCAACAGAATTCAGGTCTAAACTAAAAATCCTGTATCTAAATTTCGCTAATAAACAATTAGTTAATGTTAATTAAGTGTTAATCTCAAATGACCTACCAGGTAAGTATTGTACTGTATATTATCTCCATATATAGTTAGTAATAACATGGATCTTTGTAGAAATGTATTATATATTTGTACAGCTCCCTTGAGGTGATTTTGCACAAAAACCGCGTTATACAAATCATCCAAATATTATTCAGATGGATTTAGTTTAATTTTGAACTGATCGAAATCCCACTATTTCGTAAAAGATATATTGAGCGTGAAGCCACCGCGATCGGTATCGCCATGATCGACATCAACATAGCCCAGTTGGAGTCAGGCCGGCCGCGCCTGGCCCTGAACGGCCTGAACCCGAACCATCGCGGAGTGATGCAGTAATTGATTCTCCTTGTTGCTTCGATAGAGATCGGGTGATGGATGCGCCACGAGCCACTGCTGCCGACTGTTATGTGTTCGGAGAGGCAAGGAGAGCCGATTCTCGCGGGGACCGTAATACGGGGTAAAGTTGATCAGCAAAATTATTTTTAATATATCTTCTATGAATATAAAAAGTAATGTTTCTTTGTTTGCGCCCTATAGACTCAAAAACTACCGAACCGATTTCGCTTAAATTAATTGTTCTTGATAGTGCCAGGAGTGTTTAGAAATAATGTTTAGTTTTAGTTTAGTTTGAATGGTAGAAGAAATCGGTGACGCCCGAGGAAGACTTAACGATGTCGAATTAAAATCGTCATTACGTAGTTTTTTTAACAGTAACGATATGGTATACGATATGATGAAGACTTAACGCATTATCTCAGAACTGAAATAGGATACGGAGTCGAATTAGAGTCGAAATAACATAATAATGTAACAATATGGATAACGTGATACTACATAGAATGAACAGTGGAAAAAGTTAAGGATGTCCGAGTAAGACATGGCACGATCAAGTAAAACAAATACTTATGTATTGTAATGTGAGGCGCATGTGATGAACGAAGAAAGGAATGTAAGGAAAAAAGTATGGAGTGGAAGTGAATGGTAAATATAAGTCCGTGACGCACGAGGAAGACATGCCACGATCAAGTGAAAAAAAAACTTTTCAATTGTTCACAATAATTATATTTCCACCTTAAAAATGCACCCAGTTTTCTGATAAACTAGAAATTGACAACCTCAAAATTTTACTTCAAAACAACAAAAAACTCGAGTAACTCCGGGTACACGTCAGCTATAGTATAACACAAAGAGTGTCGCACAAGGGTTTGTTTCTTAATTAAATGTACAGTTTTATTCCAAAATTGATGAATTTTCCGCACTTCAACTTCAAAATACTCCCACTCTCTTTTACCACCCCAGAATTTTGATGATTCTTGATGAAAATTTGCACTCTTTACCTTCAAAATAAGATAAAAATTACTTTCAACACCCGATACCGAAAAACTCCGGGCTACGCTGGAAACTTTAGCTATCTACTAAGTAAAACAAATAAAGATGAACTCCGCGCCACGTCCGGTACTTTAGCTATCTACTAACTAAAACAAATATTAAAATAACTATACACGGCGTCCGGAAACATGTAGTTAGTGGTAAACTGGTGAACTGGTGAACCTAGATCACAAAGAACCGAAGAAAACTTTTTTCGAACATTTGGTTTCTTGTCTTTTTTTAACTTTTCCGGCAGCTCTTTTGTTTAAAATCCATTTTAGCCAAGGCTACTATTTGACGCACTTTAAAGACACTAAACAGCTGATTAACCCCCTAGCAAACTTTTTTTTAAATTTCACTTTTAACTTTGGACTCGATTTAGATCTCAGGGGTAAAAACATATCCAACAAGCGAATACAAATACAACATTTGGCCAAAAAAGCTTCAATAGTGCTATTTAACTCTACAACGAAATCCTACTCTCATTCAAAATTCATAAATATTATAACATTTAAATATCAAATAAAAAGCTGGATACAAAACAGAGGATTATCAGAAATAGAAATTATACTGACTCCAAATACAGAGAGAAACCGAAACCACCCAACTGCACTACAAGATCATATAAAATATTTCAGAAAAAACTTAACATAATATTTATTTATTTATTTTATTAGGTACAATATTTTTTACAATTCAAGGTTTTCAGTAATGTAGGCCTCACTGGGTGGCTTGCCCGTGCTGAGGCCTTCATTTTATAATATAAAAAAACTACATAATACATTTAATGAGAAAAATCATACATTTAAAATTAAAAATACATAATAATATATTTAAATTTTTTTTTAAAAATAGTACATTGAAAATAATCTTGTGTGTTTGTGAGTGATGTGTGTTTATATTGGTTTTGTGTGTTACGTGTAGGTTTTATTTTTATTTTTTATATGAAATTTTGGTAATATTGTCTTTTTTTATAATTACTTCATATTATCCATATTAATATATTTTAACAATATTTAAATGAAATCCTCAGCACAGGAGATCTCAATGAGAATATCATTAACTCTATTTGTTACAAAATAACATGATTTATATTATTATTAAAATATTGGAAACATCAATATTAGGAAAAAAGATTCCTGCATTTGTTTTTCCAAGTATCTTTATCTAAAACATTAATTATGATTTTTTTAAATTGTACATACATATAACATGAATTTTCAAAGAACGCCATTTTATATTGTTGCTTAATTTGATGGTCAAATTTATTTTTTCCAAAGAAGTATCTATCGCATTATAAATATACTCGTGGCATGATTGACTTCAGCTTGAGAAATGCCGAATTTGACATTAATTATAAAAACTGGATATTGATGTACCTACGTTTAAGTAAAACAAAATGTGCACTAATGTTGTAATATTGTGCACGTTAGCCAATAGGCAATCAAGCTTTAATTGAAACCATAAGTTGGCATTAGAGTTATAATAATTGAAAAATAAATTTTCAACTCCACCCCGCCCGATCGACTTCACCACATTTTCCCGGTATCAGTGTTTATATTTATACATTATTTTTATGTGGTCACAGCTCACTGGTCAGAGAGAGAGCTCGATTTGTTTAGAATAAGACTAGCTGTCGTGTACCCGGCGTTGCAGGGGTTTACCCTTAGGAGATAGACAAACACAATATTGGACTTTTCTGCAGGTCTTTTTAAGATATACAATTCCGTAGTACATTATGTTGATGTATCTTATATGGTTTAGCCAGCGTTAACAATATTATCTTACGACTTGATTACAAAACATCGACTTATCTCTACTTTCTATAAATTTAATATGCATGTATTATACATTGAAAATTATATTATAATCCGTTGCGTAGTATATAAGAGAACTAAGGGGACACACAGACGCATATTTCAGGATTCGATGTCGAAAATTTTAACCCCTCGGCCACGAAGGTCGACCAAAGTAAAAAGGAAGTTGTTCGTAAGTCTGATATTTGCTGTGAGTATTGACATTTACACACTTACATAATATTCTTTCGGTATCTCTACTATTTGTAACACAGTTAAACACAACGTGCATTTTACAACATACAAGTAGCAGGGATTTCATTTCTACAGCATTCAGTTTACTTTCATACTTCCTTTGATCCCCGGACAGTTGATTCATCTTCCAGTTGATACCTCTTCAAGTTGATCCCCTGGAATGTTGATCCCCGGATACTTGATCCTTTGTACACTTGAATCCCCAAAGGATTTAATTCCGTTGTATTTTCTCCCAACAACGTTTGCGGATAGAATAAACGGCCGTATAACAATTTATTTTTTTCTCTCCTTTATTCGTAAAATATATTTGTATACAGTTTTTTACATGCTTTTCGACTACCACACTAGACACATGTCCGTATTATGTATAATTACAGTATACTTATGATAACTCCACCGTCTTAAGTCTTGAGTGGAAACCCCGTATTCAAATATATTTTCTAACAATAATGTCGTGTCTCCGAAGGAGTATGCAGTGAAGATATACCGCCGAATAACAAAAGACGACTTACGGGAGGAAGTACAACAGAAATAATCCTTCAAGGGATCAAGTGTCCTAGGGATCAACGGGAAGAGCAATCAACTAGACCCCTCCGGGGGATCAACTGTCGGGGCATTAAGCGTCACGGAACCCACCACCATACATCTGGGTTGGCAACATTACTTCATTGTGGACTGTTATCCTCGTTTCATTGGCCAACTCTTTATTAGCAACTACCGCGTTCAGTCCTTCATCAATTGATTTTCCTGCATTAACCTTTCTTCCAATGTCCTTACCAGCCTTTCCATCTATCGTAAACATATTTCTCAAATACATAAACTCATCCACTTGCTCTAAGCTACATCGTCGCCATCTATATTGCACAGCGTTTTCGTAATCTCCCTTTCAAAATGCCACGAATTATATAAATAAATTTGTCAATTCGTAAAACCTACTAAGTATGAATTGCAAAAAAGCTTGTCGTGTTTACCCGACATCATCGTAAAAAGCCGAATTAATGACTTTATCACATCTGCGGAATTAAATTTATCTCCGTTAAAACAAGAATACAATTTTGTACACTACGTCATCGTTTTGCTACGACATACCAACGTTACTTTAATTATCGTCTTTTGCGGGATTAGGTAAATACGATTTTATTACGAAGTTGGGTCACCTAGCACGGCCATATCGATAAAGGAGAAATATCGTCGGATAAACTTAGCTTTAGAAGTTTGTTTATCGACGTCTCGAGCATAAAGGCAGATCTATAAATGATTCAATGCCGGGAAAAAATGCCCCACGATGCCAATACTGACAAATTTTATGACACATTTCAAAATGATACGTATTATTACAAATCATAGACTTTTAGACATGCAATTTTTTTGTAAAAAATTAAAAGTACCTACCTATTATTACAAATTACAGAATTAAAGTATTATTGAAAATTAGAGACTTTAGGACAAAGAAACATTAAAAATTGAACTGTATGTATAAATAATAATTCTATTCTGAACTAAACCATTCAAATAATTATTTAATATTTTTAGCCTGTAGATCTAAAATTTCTACCACACACAAACACAAGTAATATGTACCGTAAACACGTCAGTTAAAATAATAATTCTTACACAAATATTATTACAAATCATTTATCAATTTAATAGAAATAGTGAAAAAAATGAAGATACTAACTCTATATTGTAAACATGAATGTAATTTCCACAATGTTATGAATTTATTGATATGTATTTGTGTAGAAACGGGTTACCTTCATTATTCTTAAGCTTCATTATTCTGTAATTGTATTTTAAGCATATATCATTTTTTTAAATGAAAAAAAAAAAAAAAAATTCGTCCAACTGTTAATCGAATGAGAAGATGGTGGTTTAAAGAAAAATTGAGAAAATACATTTTCCTCAAATATTAATGTTTTTTTTGTGACATGTAATATGTGCTTACATTTAAACATTTCAGGATCCATTTTTTGCCAATTACTCTAATATTTTATATGTTTCTAAAAATATAAGCACACAAGTATCAAGAAATGGATTATGGACACGGGAAGATACAATTATGCAACCTAACAAAAATTAACGCTTATGTTATGTTTTTCTTCTAACTCTTAACATACTTAAAAAAATGAACAATTTATAATTCACTCACAAAACCAAATACAGTTTGACCTTAGGACGGGGTACCAAAGTAAATTCACATTATTTTCGATTTTGTGAAAAATAATAAACGAAAAAGGTTTATTTTTTTAAGTATTTTAGACCTTAGTTGATTGTTTTTTTAATAAAAATCAAAGTTCCATCAAAAATCAACAAATCTTATAAAAAAACTGTTAATGTAAAATACTTGTACAAATTAAATTATTTGGCGCGTGTGTAATAAGCCGATGTAACTTAGTAGTTAGAACAGCTGACCGGCACGCAGAAGGCTGCAGGTTCAATTCCCATCGGCGACATAATTCTTTCTGGGGAGATTTTTTCAAGTTGTATGAGTATTTCAGGTGAATTGATTTATAATAATTTATTATTTGAATATTTGTTTACGTTAGTCACTCTTCTAGAATCAGCTGAATTTTCGTTTACGTTTTTCCGTCTTCTAGAATCATCTAAAAGTTTGTTTACTTATTTCGCTCTTCTAGAATCATCTGAATGTTTGTTTACTTTTGTCACTCTTCTAGAATCAGCTGAATGTTTGTTGACGTTTGTCACTCTTATAGAATCAGCTGAATGTTTGTTGACGTTTGTCACTTTTAGAATCATCTGAATGTTTGTTTACCTTTGTCACTCTTCTAGAATGATCTAAATGTTTATTTACTTTTGTCACTCTTCTAGAATCATCTGAAGGTTTGTTTACTTTTGTCACTCTTCTAAAATTATATACATATTTGTATACTCTGATTGACGTATTTGTTTCTTCCATGTATCGATGATTTGGTTTAAAAATTGAAACTAATTTAATTTAAAAAAATGGCGATATTTCGTGTGGTGGCCACCATTTTTATCACAAATTTTTGGCGAGAGTTCATATTATTAAAACTGCATTTGTTAAATAATACGACCGTTGGAAGGATGTATCACGATACTTTTTATTTTATTTTAGAAAACATAAAAAGATTTGAAAAGCTGGCGAATCTATAATATTCCCGTACATTCAAACTTCACTTAATCGATCAAATAATAATTTAATTTAATAGTTATCAAAAGATTAAGGCATCACATTAAAAACATAAACATAATAGGTTTTGACTAAATTTAATCCGTCTTAATAAAAATCAAAGTAAACACCTTAAAAAACTCGTTTTTATTGAATTGAGATAAAAACATATAAAGTGTTTGGGCAGGTTTTAAAATAAATACGAAAGCCTATTGAAATAATAATTTAAAGAAGATAATTCTGGTAATATGTGTTGCTTTTATCTATTTTACAATGTTCGTTATGGGATATTTATTTAAATACTGTGCTTTAACAACATGTTAGAGTAATTGATTGATTTACATTCGGCCATTATCGTGGTTGGTCCGGTAAAATGTTTTAATGCAATAATGCCATTAGGTGCTTTCATCATTTTAATACGACAACGTTTTATTTATCATTATAATATTGTTATTATTGCATTGGCAAGTGGTTATTAGTTCATTCAGATGTAAAAACTCTTCTGTAACGGTGACCTATGTTTCAAAGGAAGCAGCATTGATGTTACATAAAGACGTAAGAACTATTCTGTTACCGTGACCTATGTTTCCAAGGAAGCAGATTTGATGTTACATAAAGATGTAATAACTCTTTTGTAACCGTGACCAATGTTTCAAAGGAAGCAAAATTAATGTTATATAAAGATGTACAAACTCTTCTGTAACCGTGACCTGTGTTTCAAAGGAAGCAGAATTTATGTTACATAAGTATGTAAAAACACTTCTTTCACCGTGACCTATGTTTCAAATGAAGCAGACTTGATATTAAAAAAAATTGTAACGAGGTGTGTGGATCCCTCTGTTTATTTAATATTTATGATTTCGGTGTGTGGTACCTCCAGGGTTTACTTATTACCCCTTCAGGTCTCTGGTATATCGACCGTTATATTTCTTAAAGGTGCTGTCAGAAAGTCGGAGAATTTGTGTGTATATCAACTTCTCAATCAAATCATACAAATGAATGGGATATTTCTGAACGTATCTGAAAACTAAGTTTTGTTGTTCACCTTTTAAAAACTTGTTTTTGAAGGTGATGAAATACGCATTAAAAATTTATTATTAGAAATAAGCATATACTTTTCTAAATATTACTTTTTTGAAATCAAACATAAATATATTTTTAAATGGCTCACCACGTTTTTTCCTCTAAACTCTGAACTAAAATTACAGATAAATTTTTAAAAAAACATAGTTTTATTTGGCAAATGTATTGTAAACTTTTCTGTCACCTCACTTTTGTCGTTTGAAATGAAAATAATTAATAACAAATTTATAAAGATATTGCTCTCGAACGGAATTACATTTAATTCAATTACGATTTTCGTATTTTCAAAACATGATTAAAATAGGTATTTGAAACTAATTACACATATTTTCAAAGTATAACTTTAATTTTTTTATTGAAAATGGTTTATCACAACGTTTCGTTTAACGGCGTAAGTGCCAATTTACATACATGATAGTTACCGACATTATGGCAGAAGAAAAAAAGGAAAATTATAAAATTACATAGGTACATAAACAAGAAAATGGAAAACAGAATATACATTAGTACAATATTATTGAAAGAAATGAAGATGAAACAGAAACCAAAAACGTGATATGCAGTGACCTCGTTGAAATATGCACTGCTAAATGTTTAATTGGTACAGCTTTATATTTCAATAGAAGTCTATTAAAAACATCAGCTAACATAGCTTAGTTAAGTTAACAATGATATGTAAACTATCTATAATAGAATTGTTTCCTGAAATCGTAGTATAATTGTTACTACGATACATACTAGAACCTTAATCTAATGGTAGGAACATGAAACTCATTCAACATTTATATCAGGGCTATCCAAAATATAAGAAATTTCATAAAAATGTTTTTTGTAAATGTAAGCATGCAGATATGTAGGTAACTTCATATGAAATCAATATTTTTACAAAATTCGCTCACACCTCATTTACATATAGGGGAAGGTTGCCATGATTAGACTACCTAACTTAACAAAGTGTTACTCCTTGGTAAATAAAATAAAGGTAATTTTTCACTTGTTGCAAACATTTTGTGGGTATACATAATTATTAAGTGGTATTCAAACAAAATTATTATAAAATAAAAGTAATTGATTCTTTCAAACCACCGGTAATTCATAAAATAAATAGATAGGTAATAGAATTACACGATAAAAGAGAAAAAAACAAAAAAAAAAATGAGTTGCCTGACTTGAACCACTGTCACCTTGTTTGGATCACTGCTATGGACGGTTTAACTACGATAAAAAATAATGATAATGAAAACTGAAACACTGTAAATTTCAATTATGAAACTCAATAAATATTATTTTGCAGGTTTCGTAAAGTTTAATCCAAATTTGATGTTTTTTTTTTAAATTAAAAGTCTTTTTACAGGTGTTATTATTACATAATGCAAAAATATTAATTTGTTCATTTCTTGATTGGTGCATTAAAAATAAATTGTAAACTAGAATGAAATTTAAAAATTAGATGATAAAACTAAAAATAATTTATGCGAATTTCAGTTCTTGCAGTCAGGTAACTCTTCATGGACCTAGGCTTTGTGCATTAGACGCTGTATCATAATATTAGGATCCGATTAGTTTTCGTTCCTCTTTCGTTTTTTGGTTTCTGCCGTCGATTCTTCGTTTTAGAGTTGCTTACATACATGGTAAATGTATTTATACCAACTTGATGCTAGGATTGCAATGCCAAGCGCATTCTAATTTAATTACACTCTCTAGGGCCATCTTTTACCATCCTAAAACCAATCTGATATATTGAATACGTGAAAAAATAGTTGCCATAATTTGACCGGTTCAATAGTAAATTCAGTATGGTCGTCAATTAATCGCAACTAGGTTCTTCAAAAAAATGTTTGTAATGAAAATATTAAATGATCTCTAATACGTTCAACAATAAATTACGAGTTCTACAGTAGTAAGTACACAATTCTCTCAAAAAATGCTAAACGAAATATTGAATAATATTACATTCACGTGTAAAAGTTTACAGCGTAAATTTTGTATATGTAGCTGCAGCGACAGCATGTTACTTTCCCATGGAAATCGCAGAGACACTGAGAGTAGAAAAGCGAATTGTGGCAGGGTATTTATTGATTGCTTTTTAGCTTTTAGTTTCTGAAATCATTAAATGGTCCATTGATTGCAACCTTCCCCTAATATTACTGCAAAATCCTTGATATTAGTGTACGAGCTCACCTATAGATGGCACTAAATTAGACCATTAGATTAACCATAGATGGCGTTAGCTATCGAGAATAATAGGATAGTAAATATGGTGGGAACCTTAAGGTCGGGTTCCATGTTATTCCAACCGCCCGCTAATAAGCTTTCAGAGCCGTTGTCAATGTATAACAATAAAAGTCCCAGTGTTTTGTTTGTGAGAAAACCCCGGAGAAACAAATTCATATATTTATTACATTAGACCTTGTAAAACTTTGTTCATTTTACTTCCGCCTGGAATAGCCTGAAATAAACTCATTATTATTATACCTTCCCACTTCTAAGTAGGAATTCTCGCAGTAAATTACAGATTTACTCAGATTTTTAAGCAACCCGACCACGAAAAGGTTTTGTACAATCTCCCCAGTTTCAATATTACAACATTCCTTCGACGCCTTTTATTTATCGCTCCGGAAAAAAACTACAACGAATAAAACACCAAAAATCGTTTATAAATATTTATATCTCGAATTCTTTCTTTATCAATTGTGCCTAATTTATGTTAAGTGTTCTGCGTGTTAGCCGTGGTTTTTATTGCCGACTGGTCTCACCGGGTGAGAGGTGTTTGTTTAGATATACATTCCCGATGATCATTTATCTAACTCTTGAGGACTGAGTGTAGGCTTAGCGACAGATTTGCTTCAACCAAATTAATGCAATATCTACAATCAAAACTGTTTACCTAAATTCTAGACCAAGGGATTGTAGGTAGGTTCGAAAGCCAAAAAAGAACTAAAAAGTTTTATAATGAAAATACTTAGATAGATCATTCTTTACCATAATACATTTATTTTTTATTAGTATTTTGTATCTAGACTTACAACACTTCAAAATGATCTACTTTGCTGTCTGTCAATCTATCATTGAGTATGGAATCTTAGCATGGGGAGGTGGCACTTTATCTGCACTAGACCCATAATCAAAATAATCCTTAGGCTACCTTTAATTACAGACAAGATCTTAATCAAAAACAATCCTCACGCACCTTTATACAAACATACATAAATACTTCACAAAAATTTTAAATACTCGCTATATTCAAAACAATAACAAAGATTTACTTCTTTCGTTCAAAGAAATTTTAGGTACATTGCAACAAGATTGTACAATACATAAAAAATGTCTTATTAATGTATAAACAATAAAAATTACATTAAATAATCACAAAATTGTTAATTATAACATTTATGTTGATAGCGAAATTTTATATAAATTAATTTATAAACTGATTTGTTTAAAATGTCATCCTTATCCTTATTATGTAATATATTTTTCTAATAGCAAATTTGTTATTAAAATAAAAAGCTGGTTGGATGGTCTTTAGAATATTTTTTTAATTATTTAGGACGGGTTGTGTAATGGGATTTGAACAGTTCATCAAATTTCAACGTTATTTGCGAGTTCTGTGAAAGTTCTTTTCAAGTTCTGTTAATATTTCAGCTTTGCGAAACAACTGGCCAATAATGATAAAGTAAGGGGACATGGTGTTGTCACCATTTCAATTTTTTTTTCAATTAGGAGACATAATGTTGGTACATCACTGATATTTTTTATTAATTTGGAATGCGGGTATGGGTACCAACGCCCGGGTAACCATCTTTCGAATAACTAACACCACTGCCGTAGATCACAATATACTCTCAGTATCGCCCCGGTGTAAGACCACCATTCAGATTTGAAACGTTGCTTGAAATGGATTTAGTCGTGTTTGGTTTTAGTTACAAGGAGGAAAAGCACATTTATTTACGTTTTTGCTAGATACTACACATGTACAAACTGATTAAATGTAAACTGTTGGTTTTCAGATAATGAAAAAATTAATGTATAGTCGTAAGTAAAATAGCAAGTAACGATTTGTTGTAAGTAAGTTGTCGATAGTAAGCAAGTTAAATTTAATAATTATTATTAATAAATCAATCAATGTCTCACAAATTTTAGAACTTCCCATTATCCATTTGAACGTTTACCAGTTCACACAGTACGCCGAATGTTAACGCTTACCCGAAGCCAAGTAGCTCGTGAAGTAGGTAGGAACTACAGTCCGTCAAGAAAATTTAGAAATTTAATAACTTTTTATTAAGTAGATACTATGACAATATAGAGTAACACCGATCTTAGAACAGAATGTATTTATTTATTTATCTCATCTAAACGCCCATAAGCTTTTACATACAATGCAATTTTATTTTTAAATACAATAAAAATAAAGAGTTTACTTAATATATAAAAATATACAGATTACATAAAATATAAGATTTAACAATGCATAGGTTAACAAAATATAGGTAACATGAAACATGAGAGTTTACGAAACGTAGGTAACATGGAATTTGAGTAAGTGAAATAAAAATATATGATCTGCCAATATCCTCCAAATCAATTGAATAAAAAAAGTGTGAAATTGTTGTTCACATTAGCCTATAAACTATTTAACTTTAATTAACAATCTCTATTACGCAAGGATAAAAATCGACAAAAGGTTTAATAGAAAAACATTTATATCAATGTATACATTCCATTAAACTGAGTTTAAATTTTGATACTGGTTGGTGGCGGTAAACATCGATTGAACTATACTTATTACCAAGTCTGAGAAATCTTTGAATAGGCGAGTTTACGAAATAATTGTTAGCAGATTTTGGAACATTTTACAAGGCGTTCAGTCGAGTGCCCCGTGTACTCGGAAGGAAATAACGCTTGTTAAATCAATGGCGTCCAGTCTGCCATTCGATATTTTGAATAGACATTTATTTATTTTAATATCAACGGTATAAAATATACCATGTACAGTAAATTATAAACAGTGACATCAGAAAATATACAATTAACAGAAACTCTAAATGGATATAAAAAGTTAGAGATACAAGTACATGCAAAACTTATAGGTAGACTAGGTTATATTAGTATTGATTGAAATATATGATAGTATAGATACATGATATAATATATTACAATAGCTAAGATGAATGCATTTATTTTCAGGTTTTGGTTGAAAGTAGGTAAGTCCCAATCAAGCAGTTGGTTTACCGAATTGAATATTATTATTGACCCAAGTTTACTCAGTTGCCAGAGGCAGTTCATTTTATATACATATTTATTTGACTTTTTACGTAAGTATGAGTAGACTTACATTTTATTGGTCATGATTTAAAAGATATGATATTAAAGCCTTTTTGAACCTAGCTTCTGTGCAGTTAAACAGATCCGCTACATCTGCGTACCTATTACCTATTTCATGTAATCTAGGTACAAGCGAGTGTTTGAAATGTTCAGTCTTAGAATTGTTACAATTAAAGAGGGTTTTAGAATGAGTAGCTCTTATGGGTACATGAAATTCAATGAAGTTAATTAAATCAAGGCTGTCTACACTACCATTTACAATTTTGAACATAAATATTAAGTCAGATATAATTCTTCGATCATTTTAATAAATTTATAAATATCAGTCACTGTGCGCCTTGATGATAAGTCGGTTAAGTTTAGCAAGTTCCTTAAAAATGTATAATTAAGATCTTCGGTTGGAATTCCTACTTTCAAATTAATGAATCTTAGGAACTTATGCTGCACTCTCTCAATTTTTAGTTGGTGAATCTTATAAAATGAAGCCCAGATTGTTGAATTATACTCTAGATTACTTCTCATCAAACCAGTGAATAGCAATTTAAAGGAGTTAATTAATTTAAAATCTTTCACCGTTCATATTTATACTTAAATGTGAGGTTATATTAGACTACCGAATAAGACCGTTTGACATCGGACAAGAAAAGTGGCATAAATCATTTTTTTTTAAGTTTTTTGTGAAAAGTCACATCAAGGATGCTTTGGCTTCTATCAGCCAATCAGGAACAGGAAACAAACCAAGTTGCGATTGGTAAAATTGCTGCCTCCGTAAAAAACTTAACTCCTAATCCCAAATCGATTAAACCAAAAGTTGGGGCTTGTTTCCAAAATTGAATATTTCTTTACACTATTAATTAAACACTTTTACAAATCTGTTTATATAATTTACCCACCTCACTCATTTTCGGCGGTTCGCTAAAAAACGAACATTCAAATCGCACAATGTACTGCGCTGCAAACCGTTTCTTACTTGGTGAACTTTACTTTTCTGCATAGGGTACCAGATTTCATAATACGTAAACTGAGAGGCAGGCATGGGTACTGCCACCCTGTAAATCATTATTAGATAGCCAACGCTTACACCATAGTGATTTGCTACTTTTTTTATTTTTTTAAATTTATTTATTTATTCAAAAAACAGTTTTTAACATAAAAAATCATACTCTACACATCTCACTAGGGCATTCCAGTATATATGTGCAGCTTTACAATTACATCATTTAAAAAATACATATATGTAAACTTTATATATTAATAACATTAAATTTAAACCCAAAAAAGAAAAGTTAATGACACGGTTGTTTCTTAGTGACTTATACCCACCGCTCACACCTTTTCTTTCCCATAACTTATTTTCATTCAAAATACCATCCAGCAGCACCCCCAAGGATGACATAGGCCTTGAGGGAATATTTTGCTCAGTGTGAATTTACTGTAAAAAATCAAAATTTCATTTCAAAAATACTAATTGAAAGTAACACAAATTGATATGAAAAACAATCGTTTTGGACGTGGTTGCCTTTTAAAATCATTTATACGATCGTAACACCAGCAACTTTTGTCTACAATTTCTTGACGGACTGTTCCTGCTCGCAGTCCCTACCTAACTCCTCCATGCTTATGTGCTCCTGATTAACATAAAACCGCGCGTGATTACTAAGCGTTTAATTAAACAACTTATCAAAGGATGGATAGCGTCATTACTATTCATAATGCGGTGGGATAGTGGAATAAGTTATGCCTTTGTGTTTCAGTTTGATGTAACTTTAAAGCTGAAATGGCATTATTTTGTTTTAATATATTTTGATACCTCAGTTCCAAGGTATACACAGAGGGAAATCCATTTTTGCTCTTGAAGTTCAACTGATTTCAATCTTTAGAGCGCAGGCGTCGAGTGGAAATGGTGTCATTGTTCCACCGGTATTTCAATGGAAGATGCTCCGAGGAACAAGCGTCTTTAATCCATTCGGCAACATTTATACAGTTGACATTTGCCACAAGAGAATGTGTCATTTCGATATTAAATAGTTGACAGTTTGAATCTTAAATTATAGTAATATTTAATAGTTGAAAGTTTGAATCTTAAATAATAGTGATATTTTATAGTTGACAGCTTGAATCTTAAATAATAGTGATATTTCATGGTTGACAGTTTGAATCTTAAATAATAGTGATATTTAATAGTTGACAGTTTGAACCTTAAATAATAGTGATATTTAATAGTTGACAGTTTAAACCTTAAATAATAGTGATATTTCATAGTTGACACCTTGAACCTTAAATAATAGTGATATTTCATAGTTGACAGTTTGAATCTTAAATAATAGTGATATTTCATGGTTGACAGTTTGAATTTTAATAATAGTGATATTTCATAGTTGGCAGTTTGATTCTTAAATAGTTGACAGTTTGAATCTTAAATAATAGTGACATTTCTGGTTTAATATAGTTATAATATGGTGATAATTAACCCAGCATATTAAATTATACGTATAAATCGTAGATTTATTAATTTAAAGCGTGTGGAACACATCAATTATTACCTTTATGGTGATTGAAAGTTATTACTTCTTTAGGCAAAACACTGTTGTGAGATTAATGTTTACTTTGCATTTCAATACCCATCTATAATGGTCAATTTACAAATGTCAAATTCTTCGCATTTCCTCGTAAAATCATCATAATATACGAAAGAATGATGATATTATACATACCTACATGGTAATATAATGCGATGGTGTAAAACAGTCATGAAAAACATGCGGCCCGCGTTCTCAAATAAATAATACTGACATAAACTGGAACTACTCGTACAATAATAAAATGGATCAAAATTTCTGAATGATTTGCTCGCACCGGTGTTTCCTCCTAGATGGGTCTTCGAGACCCGGTTTCGCAACTTATTTTCCTAAATGTAACATACGCCCCGAGGGAAATGATGTCATTCTAGACCTCCCGTGTTGAGTTAATATAAAAAAACCTCTTGACACCAAAAATTAATGAAATAATGAAGCTTTTTTCTGTATAAAAACACCTTGCACGAGTCCTAGCTGCTTCCAACCATCTGGAATTATTAACACAATGGCATGCCTACTTGGGGTATGATGTAAAGCTGAAATATGCGGGGAAGGCAATGAGATGGGAAGAGGAAGTGTGAAAAGGTGATAAGAATATCGAGCATTTACGCTGTTTTTAAGTGTGAATTTCATTTTTTTCGGTAATGAATGAATGTAAAATCGGAAGCGGAAATTAACCCACTTACCGAGATTCGATCGAGCTGAAGCTCGGTATGTAGGCTTGTTGTAGATGATAATGCATTCAATCTAATTTTGGTGGCAATCACATATACACACGCGGACATATACGCATTTCTCTGAAATCGGATGACATTACAGCAGTTAATATACAAAATACCCGATCGGCATTTGGCGTGGTTGGTAGAATTGTCAACTTCAGTAGAAAGGTTCAATCCTCAGTCAAACATATTTTATTTAGTTTTAAAATAGATGCATTATAGTAAAAGTTAATAAGTTTTTACGGGTTGATTTTTTAAATCATTAATAATTAGATTAAAAAATTTTATGATAAGCATGCACAGTTTTTTAAAGATTTGTTATGTCAAAAAATGCTTAGTACGATCCGACCTGATAAACTAATTAATTATAAAATTTTCCACACTACATGATTAAGTTTGACACCGCTGGTGTAAAGAGTCGGTGTTAACCCAACCGTTGCGAAGATTGTGAGTTGGCTTTACAAAAGGAATCGGTTAACTTATCTTCATTCGCATCAAAATTGTTTGTCCGAGTGTAAGAGAGGGTCATTGAAAGAATTAGAAATGCAAATCGTTTACTTCATAAAGAAGCCTAGAAGTGCGATTCGGGGCAAGCTGTAAGTAAATTATACTAATTTGTATGGCAACTTTAAATTTGTAATGTGGGAATTGGTGTTAGGAATTTAATAGGGCCTAACACTGTTCCTTGAAGTATTCCATAAATGTAAAAAAAATTGAAAAATATAACCTTTACGGCAATTTTGAGCAACTTTAAAACATCTAGTGTAAGGTGGAATTCATTTTAGGAATGTAACAGGACCTAATATTGATCCTTGTGGTGTGCTATAGAAGATTAACAGATGAAAAATTAGGTTTATTATTTTACTTGAATTGTCCGAAGCATGTGGGACTATGGAATTCCCAATCGGGGTATATTCTGAGGCCGAAGAGTGTGGTAGAGGGAAAATATGGTGGAGATGTTAGGAAGCACCTAGCTGACTAGTCATGTTTGATCAGCAAACACGACTAAAGCCATTTGAAGAAAAGTTTTACACCAGGACAATGCTGAGAGTGTGTAACACCACGGTGTTAATATCTGTCACTGGCGAATATGTCATTCCCTGAGTCATACGCCCTATTGGTATTTCACTGATGATATATTTTGGTCTGTAGGACATGGTGACACTTTTAATATTCATTATGACTTTCGTAGCCAGCGCAACTCATACAATCCTATGGCAAATGCACTAACTCACTGTTGGTCTGTTAGTATTTCTATCAGCCTTCCAGTTATCAGTGTATCTTATTCTGACTGGTTTGTAGGGTTTTGTCTGCGTTTACCATATATAATTCATTAGCACTAGTTTGTTCTGTTCTTTTATATATTGCAACGCCATGGAACGGCTGCTAGCTTGGCAGGTAGGTTGTCGTTAATTGTTGGTCGTTATCAGACTCGGACTGGTCCGATGGGCAATCGACAACTTCACTTCGTTTCTGTATCCTTTTATTGTTGAATCGTCCTTCATATAAATTAGTTTAGTAGCCGTACAAATAATAATTGGTTCATTAATCTTTGAGGAACATATAAAATTAAAGGCCCATCATTCAAAGCTTGTTCCATTTCTTTATATGTTTTGGCTCTTTTGAGCCCCGGCACCATCACGCCGCGAGTATGCTGCCCTGTTAAAATAATAATAACATTTTTTAATTTTGAAATTATACATTAATTTTCAATACTTTATAACAGGACTGAATTATTTTTCTTATCTAGTCAAGGTTAACAAACATAAACTATACACCGAAAATCACATTAATTTAACAAATTATTACACTGAAATACCGGTCCACCTAACGTGTACAAAATTGTATCACTTCTGCATACATAAACACATAGTTCACGATAATCTACACATCTGCCCTGATTCTAGACATTATAAAGATGTCTGAAAAGTTGGCTAAAGAAAGAGAAAGCCTCACATGGCGTAATAACCTGAAAACAATCATGATAATACTTTGGGCCCTGAAAATCACAAATTATGTCTGGCTTGATAAGATCTGCAGAATATACAACTACCTACTTCTCAACATTCTTATTCTCTATCTCCATCCCTTGCCAATCTAACCTTAGCCAAACAAACAAACCTACGTAAGGCTCCCAACTAGCAATCCAGAGGTCGCGGGTTCAAATTTCGGCTTTTTAATAGAGTTTTCTTTTGTGTTTCTTGCTGAAGATATGCTGTACTGCCTTAACGTTCGTATTTGACGCAATTTCTTGATGGACATGTAGTCCATTCAAACGATATTCTGTCATTATTTATTTATTTTTATATATATAAATTACAAACAATACATAACAAAATGAACCTTTGTCTGTCCAACTGGGAAGGATTCCCGTTTCAGGACAGCCAAATTGTGTATTTAGTACATAATATTCTTACAATGGAATGGCGATGCTGTCAAAACAAATTTCGGGAACATTGTTGATGACAGGATTGTTTCTTTATCCTTGAAAGAATCGCAAAGATGTAATTTATTACCAGGCTCAATTTGGATAACATTAGTAATTGCATTCAGAATAGATGATTGTTTTCTTTCGGGACATCACAAGTCTGAGATTCTTTCCAGGGCATTTTGGAGAACATTAACAGTTGTATAGTTAGAATTTCCACAGTTATAAATCAGTATAAGACATATGAATCCTATAGTACTTTTCTTAGAATTTTTTATGTGATAGAAATTACACATTACTAGACCAGAATATATGCCGTATTACATATAAATTTCCAATTTTAAAATTTCGCATCTTTATTTATTGAATGGCTAGTCATAATTTTACAGTAATCGTATTATACAGATTCGTAAATTTAAATAATAACAACAATGAAGATCAAGTATTAGGAACAAAAATAACCATTTTTAAACTTGAAATAAAAAGTAACTTTAGATTCTTATCTCTCATAAGTATAAAATCATTTTGTATTATTTTACAATTTATTCCCATAAACCAATATAAAGCATACTTGCGGCACGTTCCAGTGTGGAAGATACTCTTACTATCGTCCCAGTGTAAGACCACCATTTACAATTTAAATTTGCTTGAAATGTCTTTAGCCAAGTTTGGTAATCATATCTGAATAGCCAGGTACTTTTCCACCATCCTCTTCATCATCTATTACCCCTCTTCTCTACCTTCAGCCTTCCAAAATACCCCGATTGGGAATGCTATCTAAGCCAACTGACTCCAGACGATTAAGAACAATTGGGGGAAGTTGGAAGTTTTGTGCGGTATTCAAATATACTCGTATTGCAACGATTCTAAATGCAATCGGTTTAAAATATTCACGTTGAAAGTGGATACACCCCTGGTTGTTATGTAGTTAATACCGGTGGTATTCTGTGTCTGTTCAAGCACCGTGACGAGAGGGAGAGGAATTAACAGGTGCAATTAGGGAATAAAGTGGCGGTAGAATAATTACTCATTAGGGTCGCCAAAATGTTAACTTTACCAACTGCAGTTATAGCTGTTATACCAATAGTTGTTAGTTTAGGAACTTATAACTATTTCTTAGAACAGCTGTGAAACCAATATTTCGTTTAAATAAAATTTTAATGGATTGTTCCTCAGATGCTGGGATGACCCATAACGCATCGAGCACACCTAATAACGGAAGCAATTGAAATCCACGAAAACACCATAATTATTAGTAGAGACGACGGGTTCAAGCTCAATAGTTCTTGGTATCCGGTACTTGACGATTACACCAAAACTAAACGACGAAAACCACATAAATTCAACTCATTACTGTATTAAAATTCCGACCTTATGATGATTGATGCGCTCAACACAAACAAAACACACTTCACCACAATCTACTTATCTGCCCTGATGATGGACAATGTAAAGCACAAAACGGCATAATATCCCACAATTAAATGACAATAATTCATATTTTATTAAAATTATTATAACATTCTTAACATTTTGAAAGTAATTATTAAGTAATAGTTTAATAAATGTCATTCAATAACACCTTGTCTTGCTACGTTGTGCTAGAAAATCTGTTCTGCTGTGTGATTTCTTGAACAAGTCGTGGAAACGACTACTGCTGAAGTTTTCAGGCACGTACAAGACATAGCATTTCGAGAATAATGTGGTATCAATAGATTTAAGGACTATGTTAAAACTGAGAATTGCAAGATTTGCATTACTTCTGGTTTCTAGGCAGCATCTAGTTTTTGCTTCAATTAATTTTAACCATTTTTTTATGTATTACCGCCAATATTGCAGAAATATGCTTATCGCTTCCTGTCCGGAGCCAGTGGGATTATGGCATTCACAATTTGGTATGCGTGTGAGGGAGGAGTACTGGAAGACGAAGGTTGGGAGTACTTACCTGGCTAATCACACCTGGTAACTAAATAAGGCTAACGTAAATTCAAGCAATGTTTCTATTGTGAATGGCGGCAGTAAGGGTGATACTGAGAGTATAAACGTATACATTGAATTATATGCTATATTTTGTCTTGTGTTCCTAGTCGGCACATGGAATTTAATAGTGGCAACGATGGAAGGACTGTCAATTAAGTTGTTAATGAATTTGTACAACACAACCTGATATAAGATACATCACAATAATGTATAACGGAATTGTATATCTTAAAAAAGATACAAAAAAGTCTGCTATCGTATATGTCTATATCCTAAGGGTAATCCCCAGCAATGCCGGGTACACGTCAGCTAGTTATTTATATTGGGACTTCATTGTCAGAAACGCGTGAAACGTTTAGGGTTTGTAAGAAAATGAGCTCAACAAGTGGTAAAGCGTCAAACCCGAAAAATTTTCACGCATTTTATTTGCGTTCATTATACAGGGTTTTCCAATAAGAGGTGTTATTTTGAATAGGCCGCTATTTTTGGTCGATGTTACTTTTGAAGCTGTCTTTTTTGACATTTGAGAAGTAGAAACTACGCCATTAATAAAAATGGAACGATACACGATTCAACAACGCATTGAAATTATTAAAATTCACTCGAATGAATCAAATGCAAATCATCTTCAGTGATAAGGCCCATTTCCACCTCGGTGGCTTCGTCAACAAGCAAAAATTGTCGCATCTGGGGCTCGGAAAACTCAAGAGTTATTGTTGAAAAGCCTCTCTATCCTCAACGTGTGATTGTTTGGTGCGGTTTATGGTCCGGCGGAGTCATTGAACCTTACTTTTTAGAAAATGAGGCTGTAGCAACAGTTACGGTGAATGGATTGGGCTATCGAGAGATGATTAATGATTTTCTATGGCCGGAATTGGATGGTATTGATCTGGACAGCGTTTAATTTCAACAAAACGGCGCTACGTGCCACACAAGCAACGAAACCATTGATCTTTTACGATTGAATATGAAATTAACGCCTCTTATTGGAAAACCCTGTATTTTATAAATTGCCCAGTTGTTATTTTCATACGATTATTTTGTTACTTTTTGTCACATTTTCACATATTTTAAAAATAATTATTATTTCCGACAGCCGCATGACATCTTCAGGGCTCTCTACATAAAATAACAATGAAATTGGACATTTAAAACAATTTTTATTCAACCTTAACAAGGCGTCTCTGCGGTCGCTTAATTGAAATACTTACAAAATTCCCAAGCAATTAGTTATTAGACCCAGTTCTAAGGTGAACAGAGTTCCTAAACGTGGCTGCGTAAAACCTGAAAGGTAAATCATTAATGAGTCTAGAATATTAATAATATTATAATTTAATCTAGTCATAATTAAGCTTTAAATGAATAAAGCAACGTTCTAGATCTTGTATTAGATATAGACGGCGTTGTTTTCGCTATATTGTGATTTGTTCGTTTAACGCGCTTTATTAAATATAGGATGTTTTTTATTATAAATCTTATTTTAAATCGAAACTAAAATATACTCAGAAATCATTAAATTTGTAAGTTAAATACGACGATTACGTTCATGAAAAAATATCTTTAGTGAAATTTAACCGTCGTGTGCCGATGCTATATTTTCGCCGTTTGTAAAATTGTTTTTGCGAAATCATATTTTTAAATTTTACCAACAATATTATGACTGTATTGTACATAATATAAACTAAGTATATTCCCCAGAATACCTACTTATATTCAGAGAATTGATTTTTTTGATCCTTTGAGCTAATGCGACATGTTAAAACGGTCACCATCTTAAACCGGAACGTGAAAAACAAATTTATAGAGAGATGAAATGACAAATGGTCGAGTTATAAGTTATAACAGGACTTCTTGAACAGGTTTCTTAAAATTGTTTTAGCCATCTTGGTGAACAGACTGTGTTTTCTCTTTAAAAAAATTCACTTGGCATGTGTTTTGAGTGCACAAATTTATTTATTTATTGTGTAGTACAATGTATCCAATAACATTTAAAAAAAACCTCTGATCATCAATCATATTATACGTATTAATAACCCCAGTTAGGGACTCACTCCTGTGTTTGTTTATTTAAATATTCTAAAAAAAAAAATTTCAGCTACAACAACATCAATAATGCCATTTTTTGTAATATTAGCACTCTAGTACACCCAAAAGTCACGAGCCGCCACTAATTCCCACCCTGAAGTCACTGTTTAAAGTCACAAGTTTAAATGAAAAATATCTACATCAGAAGATAGGTAGTTTAGCAGTGTAATAATTCTCCATAAAGCAGTGGCGGTTCGTGGTCTAAATCATTGGATATTCAACATTTTTTTTTTTTTTTTTTTTAATACTTTATTTATTTTCATTTCTTTACACATATTATACATATTAATAGATAGTATATAATAACACAATATATAATACCAAATAGTATACACAAGAAATGAAAACCCACTAAGGCACTGCCTGAGTGTGGGTAATATAAAACGATTACTATATTTCAAGTACCTAAAGTATAATATACATTAGTAGAAAAGTTTTTTGTTTATAGTTATTATAAAAAGTAAAGAGAAAACATCATGTACAATAGTTTATAAAGTTTCGGCAAGTGAGTTGAAGAAAGGATCAATAAATTTATAGTAAAATCGTTTCAATATCTGCCTCATTTAGCCATAATTTTACCTCTTTAATATATTCTATCTTTTTATTTATCATTTGAGTTTGTAGTGGTAGAAGGTTAAATGTACGAGGACCAATGAAACTGCTATGTGTCTGCATTAATTTAGTATTGGTTTGGGGGTTAAAGCGATTAAAAAAAAGGAAAGGAAATCAGTTTTTTGTGAGGAGCCTTTTTTATCGAATATATGGAGTCAGGTCATTTTAAAATACTGCAGATCTTGAAGACCGCTTAAAAAATAATTAGCACATTTATTTGTTTATGAAGTTTAAAAATAATCGAAAAAAATATCAATAAGTGCCTACCGCATTAACAACTTGAAATAATATGTCGATTGACTAATACATTTGTGACTTGGGAATATGTATAATAAGCGGCATTGAATTAAGTCATTTCAAAAAACGATAACGATAGTTTACCTATTCAAAATTGGTGCACCAAATGAAACGCAGAAAGAAGTAAATAAAATGTCTAATCATTTAGTTCATAAAAATAAAGTAAATATTGAGACGCAGAGCAGATATTAAGTCACCCGAATGTGTTTGGTTCTGAGTTAATAGGTAACTAGAAGCCAAAAATGTGTATATTCTTGGTATACCTTATATTGTAGGTAATAGGCATTAAAATCGCTTGACAAAGGGAATCTAGAAATTCGATTTCAAGCAAAAAAATTGTTTTTATTTATTTTGTAAATAATTTTATAAGAAAGAAAAAAGTTAATCAATTGAAACTGTCAGAGATAATCTAAGCTATAATACTGTATTTTTTAAAGTTGTTTTCTTTACGCGATCATACATTTCCATTGAAAAAAATTTTTTTGAGTAGTTTACATTTATATTTTTTATTAAGTAATTTATTATTTTTATTTGTATTCTACTCAAGCGAAACGATAGGAAAACCTTCAATTTATCTAAAGCATATTTTTTGGTATTCATAATGTACACCAATTCGTTATAAAGATTAATCAAAATAGTGATTTGGCATTAAGCTTCGCTTTAAAGAAAGCTATCGCGACGCACACTAAGATACCTGATACACCGTTCGGAACAGACTTTACGTTGTATGAAATAGACCATAGGTAAGTGTTTTAGCTTCCTTGTGCGTTTTGGAATCCGCGTTGAGCTGGATTCCTACTGGTGGGTTTTTTCACTACATAGACAACTACGTTGACGGGATGTACATTCGTATCTGCGGTTTTTTTTTACTATCGAGTAGTGGCGCGCTGTTTAAATTGTAGTAATATTATAATCCATTCGAGTCTTTTCGCCGTAGTTATTCTTTGGGATTTCACTGCACATCCGCATACAAGAGAAAACTGCCACTGACCCAAAGGCATTCAAATTCAAAAATTAATATTTATTGCACAAAAATACAGAGTACAAAGGGTATAGCTTATAGGTTACATTGCAAAGGAAACATAATCAGGTTCAATGTAGTGGAATTTATACGGCAGAGCAGAGACCACAGCTCAGGATTATGGGACTAGTTTTCTGTCTAGTAGGTAGGAAATCAGTGAATAAAAGAAGATGAACTTTATAAAACTAATATAGTTTTATAAAGTTCATTTTCTTTAACCATAACCATCTGTAACCATCAAAAAAACAAAACATGGAAGTGCAAATTTATTAAAGGTTAGGATTAAATTTATACCAATGTTTTATTAAGAATACAAAACATAAACATACCAGATGGACTCCTGGACACACTAAGCTAACTAAACGAAGCCGAATATTGTAGGAAAACACCGGATGACGAACGAAATCTTGGTTCGAAGAGAGAAACGGACCCGGGACGGGACTTCCGACCTCATCATCCGGAGACGGCGCGGAATCCACGGGAGCCTAGGTCTTCCTTCTATTTGGGAAGAAGGGCGCTACACCTCCAAGGAGCGTCTCCAGCCTCAGGCTGTCTCCACAATCTCCATCCGAAAAGCACGTGGCCCTACCAGTCTCCAAGACTCACGGATTTCGGGAGAACCATCAGCAATCTGTGACTTCGCGACGCGGGGTCAAAAAGGCATATTCTTCTAGCCCCAACCAGGACCAATCACTTTACAATTTCATGTCCAAAAAGCAATTTCCACAAAATGGCCAACTGCCAACACCGAAAAAAAGTGGGATTCACATAACATCCACTAAAAATAAAACCGTACACGAACTATTCGTGTTACGAAAAAACACCCCGCGCCCTTTTTAAAGATAAAAACAACTTGGATTCACATGATTTATCGTGATTAAAACACCTCCATGGTGAGTGAATAATTCACGAACAGCCAGCCCATCGCTGTTTGGGAGGAAGTGACCATAAACAAAAACCAATTTGTCTTCCCCAAAAAAATTGCAAATCTCCAAAAAAAAACACCATAGACAAAATATCCAGATAGGCAAGAACTGCACTAATCACATTATATTTATGTGACAACATCCTATTTCTACCAGCTAACCCAACAAATACAAATTATATTACATAACCCAACAATTACAGGTTAACAAATAATGTATGTAAATAATAAATAAAAAACAGAGGTATTTAATTTATGTAAGGTATTCATTTAAGGTGTAGTGACATTTGTTTTAAAGAAATGTTTTTAGTGATGATTTAAATTTAAGTATGTCGGTTATTTGTTTGATGCTACGTAGAATTAAATTAAATTTAAAACATAATTATATCAAATCAATTATATCAAAGAAAATAAATTTAAAAAATAGACAGAGTAACATATTTCCAGAAACCTCACATTTCTAACAGACGAATTAAAAAAAAAAGATACCCAACACTCCGTATATTTAAAACACACCATAAAATTAACAATGTGTATCACAGGCCTGGGTACATCCTGTGTAGTTCATAGCCACAGCGGGCGTTTAACTGATTTGGTTATGTTAATGAGGTGCACTGGGTTCGTGTTACCGCGAGGCCTTTATTACACACTTCCACTGGGCTGTGACGGCTCATTTGTCTGGACGTTTAGTATATATTTTAATTATTTGACCAAATGATTGTATGAAATATTGAGATGTGGACTATTTTTATTTATTTTTAACATTTTTCGTACCTTAAATTTAATTTGAGGCCAAATTGCTTTTTTAATCTAAAAAGTATTGCAAATATGTAGTACGGATTTATGCTACTTTAAATTTAGGCAATTACAGAATTTAATTTCTTGATTTTAGCGTCAACTTTAGTAGATATTTGTGAGTTTTTAATATAATTTTAAAATATTGTTGCCTTATTTACTGTACGGATGTGACGAAACAATGAAAAATAAAAATGACTTAAATAAACATTTTAATAGGCATAAATTAAAATTACAAATGGCTGATTTACGTTGGAATACACACGGAGAAAACTTAGTGATATAAAATACTGCTAATTTATTAAAAATCTGCTAAAATTATTCGTTTCCTGTTAAAAATGGGACTGCAGGCCTTTAAAAAATCAGTTGAATTGAATTGAGTTACTGACAAAGTACAGGTTAAATGCTAATGTTATATGAGGACGGCGGAACACGTGTTCATACATATACTGATATTGTTGTAGACATAGTGATATTGTCGCATTCCGTAATGATATGTTTTAGGAAAAGAACACGTGTTCTCGATGAATACTGAAGAACTAATATTCTATAAAGAAATCACTTTTTTAACAGGATCATTTTTCTCCATTCAAATTTGTCGTATATAAATAAAAATTTCTATCAAAAAACCGCCTTACTTTGCGATGTTTAATTTTTGAATTCAATATTTTATTATATCGACGTATTTGGTTGTGCAAGATTTTTTTTAAATTGACGGTTAACTCAAAAAAATTCCTAACTAACTAACTAACCATCACGCCGTTTCCCCGCAGGGGTAGGCAGAGAGGACGGACCGCCAAACAACTCGGTCTTGGCACACACTCCTTGCCTCATACATCGTCTCATACATACTCTTCTATTGTTCTGACTCTTGAAATGGCCCGACTCAAGTATCTGATTCACTTGGTCGTGCCATGTCTTCCTCGGGCGTCCCCGACTTCTGCTACCATTCGCATTTGCATCATATATCCTCCTTACACTCCTATCTTCGCTCATTCGCTCTACATGCCCAAACCATCTAAGTATCCCTTTCTTAATCTTACTCATTACGCTTACATCAGCCTTGCACTCTTTGCAGATCTCCACATTCCTCACACGATCAAACATGGTTTTACCACACATACGCCTCAGGGATAAATGTCATGCCAAATTCAATTCTAAATTTAATGGCATATATATCACAATTAAAATAATTATAAATAAAAAAGCACATGTTTGTACTAGATATTTGGTAAGCCTTTGGAATAAAAAAATATATTCACACCGTTTCCCCGCAGGGGTAGGCAGATATGATGGATTGACACACATCACTGTTTTGGCACTCATTATTTTTTCATTAACATTCTTACTTCTTCTCATACATAGGTTCTCTGCTGTTTCTCAGTGATGATTTCCAAAGAAGAATCTCTTCCCAAGATATCTTAACATATGCACTAATACACACGAGTATGTGTTGTCTACATCAACGTGTTGTGACATAAAAATCATTACTACCACGACAAAGCACCCGCTCCCTCGCCAAACGGACGCAAGGTGAAGGTTGCTAGGTAGGTACCTACCTGCCGGTACTGATAGTATCACCCTGTTTCCCAAAAGCGCGGGAACATAATTAGTCTTGTCGTTAAAACGCTTTAACACAACTGCTTTTATAACGTGAACACGTACGTACAAGTAATGGCGGGTTTACACGATGCGAAAGTTTGTATTTTAAAAATAAAACTGTTACGACGTTTGAAGAATTACCAAAAGATTTTAATTTAACGATATTGTGTTATTTATTTATACGCAACATTTGAATTATGTGTTTTTAAAATGTGTAGTAAGAATATACTTTTTTAAAACATTAACAGCCATACTAATAAATAAAAACATCCAACCATTAAACGTTGTTTTATTAACAAATTGATTCAATACTATAAAGTTTAGGTATAGGATCACGTTTTGACGTATTACTTATAAAAAATGTCTTTAATTATACTGCGAAAGAACTGGCAACGTCACATTTTTGCAGACTGATACATAATATTCTTGCCTTCAAAAAGTGAGATAATTTCGGTCATATTATTTTTAATTTACTGTTACCGCTTCAATTTACTAATAAATCCATGATTTATTCAAAATAAACTTAAGAAAACAACGTTTGTATAGCGCAAATCGTCATTTTTTTGTTAATCTCTGTCTAAAAATCTAAAAACGATGTTTTACTTATGATTCCATTGTTCCTGAAGTGCTCCCTACACGTTCCGCACTTTTGTCCCAGCTGCGAATAATATATCAGCGAGTATGACACAGTAAGCCACGTTTCAAAGTATAATAAATGCAGTGTAACCTAACGTATCGTGTTAATTATCAACCCAACCTAACATAGTGTGAGCCAAATAAAATAATACATAAATGAAGAAGAAGATAATACAAATAAATCTTAACGAAACATGAAACAGAACAAGACACATTAAAAAAATGTATATGAGATCGTTATCTTCCTCAATAATGTTTAATTTTAGTGCACTGCTTAGTATGCTTTGCAACCTGATGAGGAAACCATTGGTTTTGAAACATGTCAACTAACTAACTAACCATCACGCCGTTTCTCCGCAGGGGTAAGCAGAGAGGACAGACCGCCAAGCAAATCGATCTTGGAACACACTTCTTTCCTCATTCACACTCATACATCGTCTCACAGAGACTCTTCTGCCATTTTGAATCTTGACATGTCTGACTAAAGTGTATGACATTTTGTGCCATTTACATTCGCTCTACATGCTCAAACCATCGAAGCGTTGCTTTCTTAATCCTACTCATTATGCTCACATTAGCCTTGAATTATTTGCGAATCTCCACACTCATACATGGTTTGCGTTGTAAATTCTTCGCTTCGGGAATCTCATTGAAACATGTTATATTATTAAATAAAAACCTCAAACAAATTTTTCCAAGCAATGGTGATTTTCTATTATTTAGGCATGAAACTAGCCAACACTAAAATATACACATAATATTTATAATATCATTCCCGCAATGAGTTTATTAACTCCTGGGAGTACAATGCTTTATATAATATACTATATTCTGTATTGTATACTTTTAATAAAATAAAAAATTTACGCGTAAAATCGTCCAATGTAACCGAGCCTTAACGCACAGCTGGCTGAAGTCGTACGTTTACGATATCTCTATAAATCTAACCGAGGTACAAAACAATTACACTTCGTTATTATCATATTGTTAGTCGAACATTACATACAGAATACAGGTAAATACAGGTGGGTATAGTACCTCTACAGTCCTACCGTTAATTCCAGCGTGAGAATAGCTCGCTGCAAAGTGTTACATTAAAATAATTCGGTGAATAATTCTTTATTAATTTTTGGCAAATAGATTATACGCTTTGTTCTACGTTTAGAAAAAATTATGATCTAGGGATGAGATACTGAGAATTAAATTAAGACATACATAGTTAGTGATTGAGTTTTAATTAAAAAATAAGATTATCAATTAATTGCATTGGCTTTGCCATGAGTATTATAAAAATGTAAAATTAATTAATAGCATACAGGATGTCCGGGGGTAAATTGTACTAACTTCGGCGGGTGATTCTACATGATTTTAGAAGTAGAAAAGAAAAATCTTTTTTTCGAAATTCCAACGTTTTAAGGTAGTTTTTATGTTAAAACGATTAATTGTTTGTATGGAAAAATATTTTAGTATGAGAAAAAAGTTAGAATTTATAAAATAGTTATTTTTCTTTCTCACTTCTACCATCTTGTAAAAATCACTTGCAGAAGTTAGCGCACTTTACCCCCGGACAACCTTGTATTATTGTAATGATTTAAATCGATTCCGATTACTAAATTTGTTAAAAATTTATTTTATAAAAAATTATTTTATAAAAATTTATTTACAAAAAGTATTTTTTGTTTTGATTTAAAATACAACATCGCCAAATTTCTGTTTTATTTTGTTTTGGAATTTCCCGCGCAAATTAAAAAAAAAATTTGCAGTAAGAGTCTAAAAAACTATTATTTTATAGATTACATTTTATATACAAACAAAATCAAAGCATAAAAAAACGCTAGAAGGTGATTTTAAATTTCGCTGACAAAACCTACACAAAGAAAACTTCCTCTTATAAAATATGCTAATTTACTACAAATCTGGTCAAATTATTCGTATTCCTTTTTAAAACAGGACTGCAGGCCGTGAATTCACAAGTTTCCTAATAAACTGTCGATAAAACATGAATATGTTATGGCAGGTGACCGGATAACTCCTCAGAATGACAATTCAACACACCAGCTATCAAAAGTGCTATAAAGTTATGAAACAAAAACTAGGTTAAATAGTTTTCGTCACTTTATAGAAATTTTTATAGGTGTGTTGAATTGTCATTTTGAGGAGTTATCATGCAATGTCGGAACACGTGTTCATAATATATTCCTTGTAACTATAACTAAGATTTAATATTTAAAAAAGGCACCGTCATCAAAATAATTTCAACTCTGGTTTAGTGAACTCAGATTTCTTATGAATCTAAGTGCTATTTTCAAAATTGGAACTGATTATGTAAAAAATTCAGACAAACGATTAAGTTCCTACGTATATTATAACATTAATAAACAAAATTACTTTAATTTTCATTTTAAAAATAAATAAATCCACAACTGATGTGTCAAAAATTCAGAACTTACGTAGCAGATAGAGAGAAAAATCCAGGAAATTAACTGCAGCAATGATAGTCCTTTTTCTGATGTGATCTTTACATAAACTTCCAGCCACACAAATCCTACTTTTTTTAAATTCCGTGATTGGATCTGCGCTAGTCTGTAATATTTCTGGGCGGTCTAAAATTTTGTAACCAAAAAAAGCGTGATTTTGAAATGCATCACTTAAAAAGTCAATATTGGAACCTACCTCAAAAAAATGCATAATTAAGTAAGAGAAACTTTTGTTCAATTTCATTTATACCAATTATCAACATTTTAATGAATCTCTCTTGACTCAACCCTAACTCAAAACATTAGGAATATATACATGATGACTTCAATGTGAAATCTTTTATATTACCGCTATGGTGTTTGAATGTGTGAATTTCTTTCATGTTAAATGTATTCGTTCTTTATAATTCATAAATACGGGTTAATCGTGGTTGCTCGACTCCCAAGGCCAATTGTAAAGTGGTTTTTTATAGTTACATACACACATAATTCGTGGTTCTTTTACAAGTGCACGAAATTTACATAAATCTTTGCAATTAGCCACAGATTCGCGAAATAACTAGTTCGTTTTGGGCTCATTAAAAATAAGTCTTTTTTTTGTCAGTGCACGGAGAAATCTAACTGATATAAAATATTGCTTATTTATTAAGAATCTCTTCAAATTATTCATAATCCGGATAAAAACAGGAATTGATAGGTTTCCTGTTAAATGTTTTGAAAAATAGGAATATATTATCACGATATCGGAACACGTGTTCATATAAATAAAAATATTTTCGAAATTTGTAATTATATATTATTAATGAATGGTGCAGGTGCATGAACACGTGTTCCAATATAAGTGGAATTTATTAAAAAAATGTCAGGAAACGGCTTGCAATCCCATTATTAACCGGATTACAAATAATTTGAAGAGATTCTTAATAAATCAGCGATCCTCATTTTTCTTATGTTTGCCACATGTGTTTTTTTTATTTATGAACACGCCATTTCATAGATAAAATAATATGTTTGCATGTGACGAAACGACAAGCTAGGATAATACAGGGTTTTCCAATAAGAGGTGTTATTTTGAATAGCCCGTTATTTCGGTAGATGTTACTTTTGAAGCTGTCATTTTTTGACATTTTACAAGTAAAAACTACATTATTAATAAAAATGGAACGATACACGCTTCAACAACGCATTGAAAATATTAAAATTCACTTGAGTGAATCAAATTTAAATCATCTTGAGTGATGAGGCCCATTTCCACCTCGGTGGCTTCGTCAACAAGCAAAACTGTCGCATCTGGGCCTCGGAAAACCCAAGAGTCATTGTTGAAAAGCCTCTCTATCTTCAATGTGTGATTGTTTGGTGCGGTTTATGGTCCGGCGGAGTCATTGGACCTTACTTTTTCGAAAATGAGGCTGGAGCAACAGTTACGGTGAATGGATTGCGCTATCGAGAGATGATTAATGATTTTTTATGGCCGAAATTAGATAGTATTGATCTGGACAACGTTTACTTTCAACAAGACGGTGCTACGTGCCACACAAGCAACGACACTATTGATCTTTTACGATTGAATATCAAAATAACACCTCTTATTGGAAAACTCAGTAGTAAGACACATTATTTCGTTTCTAAGCTTCTCTAGTATCCTATGAGCTTTTTGTTGTTTAAAATACAAGTTAAAAAGGTAAATGTGTTGAGTTCCTAGAAAATCCACTATGGATACGTTGTCCTTTATTAAAGTTAACTTTAGTACAATTCTACCTTCTGGTACCCACCTTACAATATTCATGTACAAGCTATTGTAGAATTCAAAAGTATTCCAGTAATTTTGTTAAATAATAACATTCTTCAAATGGTCCGAATGTGCTTAAATTCAAACAGAAGGATTTTTACCAACTCGTGTTTCTGTGGAAAATTATAAAAAAATGCATTTGATAGTCCAGAATTGATTACATTGATAAGCTTTCGAATTCCACTACGTAATACTAGCAATCGAGATATATATATTACAGTGCTGAAATTCTGGGACTAACTACCAAAATATTATGTACTCCTCATTGCCCAGTATTACGGATATAATTAGTGTATATTTTTAATGAATCTACAATATACGTGTATAAAAATGAAAGTTTCTTTGTTTGTACCCTACATACTAAAAAACCACTGAGCCAATTTTGCAAAATTTCACAGTTTGTTGTTATTAGTGCCAGGATGGTTTAGAGAGTGGTTTGGGTGGTAGAAGATGTCGGGGATGACTTCAGGCATTATGTATGCACTTGAATGAGATACGGAGTTGAAAAAAAGTAATTAATGTAATTTATTTTTATAATAAAAATAAATTATATAAATTATTTGGTATGCATAAAAATACAATTTTACAATTCCTATAAAAGCCCTTAAAAGAATGGCAATAATAATTAAATATATTTTATTAATAATTCTACATAATATATTAACTGTAGATATAAACAAATCAGTATTAAAATTTAATTTTCATGGCTTTACGGTTAGTGGCCGCCCAGGCTTGACGGGGAAGCAATCGGCTGGCTCATCTCTCGCAGGATGTGCTCCGGGGACCGGCCACAGTGACCACGCCACTAACACGCAAGTCTCACCCCTTACCATTAGGCCATTTGACCACCTGACCATCTGACCACCTGACTGTCTGACCGCGCAAGTAAACGGACGTCTTTTTTAATTACCTATATGGTGTTTCACACGAAAACAGCAATTTGAAGTAAACATGTTATAGGCCATACAGACCGTTCATTTGGTTGAGCAATCTGGTTGAGTTGAATAGTGTGGAGATACGTTGTACGCGTTAAGGGGCTATCAAGTTGAACGGTTGCTAAGCCAGGGCATTCAACGGTTGTCACACAACGGTTGAACCAACCAAATTGAGTCGGATGTAGGGGTTTTAGTTTAAATTATAGTTTGTATAATAGAATTAAGGGATATGGGCCCTTTAATTAGTATTTCAACAGACTGCTTAAAGCGTATTTTGAGATGGTTTTGCCACGTTGCTAGCAAAAATTAACTCCAAATTGGATAAACTCATAATCACTGGCAAAGTGTTTGGCAAAGGGAGAGAAAGTGACCAAGTATCATTGGCGTCCGGTACGTTGGTATCACAGTGCAGAAGTGGAAGAGATTCATTCACCAGGGAAATTGGAGAACCGGTAGAAGTAAAGGAGCCTTCTTCATCAGGAAAATTGATCTTCATAAAAAAAAGGATTGGAGTTCGCTAACCTCACAATCATTTTTCTTTCGTATGGTGGGGGGACAGAGGTGAACATCTAGGTTAGTGAGCCAGTCTAGTGCCTAAGGTGTCGCCCTGCGGACCTCATCAATCCCGCCGGGATTGAATGCAGCGGGCATTCTTTGATCACATGTTCGGTGGTCTCCACCGCACCGTTGACTCTTAAAGATCCCACCTGTGTATTACATGGGCACAGCGGCTATGGAATATCCTTTTCTGGTATTTCTTACATCGGCCGATTACCACTCAAGTTTCCACCTATCTTCTGGAGAGAGGGGTATTCAGAGGAGCCTCTCTCCTTCCTTACAGAAGGGTTTCGGGACTTCAATCGACATGCAGGGTGAGAGACAACACCAGTGTTGCAATCTCTCGCCTGATATTTGTCGGGGTTATATTTACAAGTATTGGGAGCCAAGGGAGTGGTGAAGACATTAAAGTCTCGCTGATGGTTCGCATTGCTGCATTAAGTTGCACATCGACCATGGAAGTGTGGGCGTTTCTAGCCCTCACTGAAGCACAGTATTCAGATGAAGAGATGAGAAACGACGAAGAATAACGAATTTTAAAAGAGGCAATTCACGTCTCTGCTTGCTTTAGGTTAATATTGTGATAAGTGGTGAAATTCACAAGCTTCTTAAAATGAAATAAAAGAAAATAAAAAAGGTAATTGCGCAATGATGCTGCCTAGTATTATTGTAGACGGATATATCCCGGATCCACAGATCTATGCCTACTATAAATAAATAATCTGTCGGCGTATCGACTATTGGTGTGCGGGTTATTGTAGACAGATGAATAGATGGTATTTGTGGCGTGTTTTATTCATCTCGAAGTTAATGAAAATAACTATCGATGATGGTCCGAGACTTCTTGTCATTTAAAATAGAGCGTGAGCCGAAAGTAATTTCCGATTAAATTTAAAAATAAACTAGCATTTACATGTTACAACCTGACTTGGTTATATGTTTGCGGATATGAAAGAGACGGCGTGCCTGAGTGAGATAGATGAATGGGAGTATAAATAGTACGCACATTGTCCATTGTCTCTCTCTTGTGACAGATTCGGAAAACAACCTCAAATTATACACCTGGTAGAACTGAAGAACGTTAAAGTACCTATAATTGACAGGAAAAATTTCATCAATTTAGTTAGTTTTTAACAGGAATACGAATAATTTGTGATAAATTAGCAAGTTTCATAAATTATACACATAATTCCTTTTGACTACTTAATTTAATTTATTATTTATTTATTGGGGTGTTGTCTGTTGTTGATTTTGTATTTATATTATTGTAAAATAAATGATTTTAGACTTTGTTTCCACCTTTGCTCCGTCTTAGGTCCATGGACCATCACCAATATGGCTGCGAATAATTCCCATTGGACTGTCCGTTGTCCGTCCAATTACCGGAATTATTTTAAGTACGTATAATATTATTTTATCGTGGAAATCATTCGGATACAAACGTAATAATAAAATTACAGCGGGATATTAAAAGGGATTTTATTTTAGCGTCCATCTATGGGTAATTTGTGGAATTAGTTGGATATAACTGCCCATTGATCGATGATAAATAAATAATGGCCTCCGTGGATCCAATCAATCAGGGGACAGCAACTGGTGGCCTGGTTATTGCAAGTTCGTAAATTAATTAACCTATGTAGAAGTTACAATAACGCTGCCTGATAAAACCATAAATACGTCGGAATAAGGTTACTTTCTTACACAGTATGAATAAAAATATAAAATCCTGTTCAAAACGTTATGGCAAGCCAATTTTTAATAAAATATCAGTTAATTCGTACATTATTCGAACCCGTGTTCCAACATTCTTATGATACATTAGTGTTTTACTGATAGTTAGTTAGTAAATCTGTCAATTAATTCGTCAAAGGCCCGTAGTCCCGTTTTTAACATGAATACGAATAAATTGACTAGATTTTTAATAAATTAGCAATGTTGTAGATGAGTAAGTTTTCTCTGTGAAAATTTAGTATTATACTAGTGCAGACCCGTGAAAAATCACGGGATATTCTACATCCTTGACGAATCAGTTCTAATTTTGAAAATGACAAATAAAATTATTTTCTATTAGTATCTTATATTACAGGCAAGTACTTAATCGCTTGTCTACACTCTTCACACAATCAGATCCAATTTTGAAAATGACACTTGAAACGTTGCTTGAAATGGTTTCGACGGGTTTGGTGATCGGATCTGAATAGTCAGGTACTCCCCCACCTTCTTTTTCCTCATTTCCTTCTCCTCCTCACTACATTCAGTATCACAATATTCTACCATTGGGGGATGTTTACTGGTTTCAGACGGTTGGGGGTAGATCGAAATTAGTATTTTTGATGACATTTTTAAATAATAATAAACAAAACATTAACAAGCGGCATAGGTACAATTGTGCCTTCGTACATTTCTTAAGGAAATTATTAAAGATTTTTTTAATAATTTCTGATATGTCACGAAATTTCACTACGAATTCTAAAAAAAAGTCACGACGATCTAAAATGGCAAAAATTACAATTGTACTTATTATACTTAAGTACATATTAAAAACATGCCTAGTTCTCACACCGATGGTTTCGCACCACATTTATAATAATATGTCTCTGCCTCGGAAGGCGAGCGGTTTAGGTTTCACGTCTTGAACTCCAGATCGCGGGTTCGATAGGCGGCGAGCACCCCACTACGTGACGGCAATACAACCTCCTCGTAATTACACCCCTCACGGAGGCTTTAGATCCCCTGTGCCTGGATTGGATAGTTGTGATCATTAAAAACACAAAAAAACCAACGGCGAGAGGTCAAATATTTGATTCAAAAATAATGATTGGAATCGATGAATTGTGTTTGATTTTAAATGGCAGGAGTAAAAGGGAATTGATATTGTTCTGTTTGGTTTGATTATGTATGTAGTGTAACTGTTATTATCCGTTGCTTCGAAAGTAGAAGTTTTTACGGTGCTGGTCAGTTATCAACCCACTCGGGATGAAAGAAAAAACTCTCAACTCTTGAGAAAAATTACTGTTGCTAATTTATTAAGAATCTCTTCAATTTATTTGTTGTTCCAGTTAAAAACGGCATTGCAGGCCTTACGAATGAATTAAAAGGATTTCTGATAAGCTTTTAGTAAATTGCAATACAGCGTAATTATTTGTATCGTCATGTATATTACCAAGGCAAATCGATAAAACGTTCTTAAAGCGAAGCTTAATGCTAAATCAATATTTTGATTAATCTTTGTAACGAATTGGTGTACTTTATGAATACCAAAAAATATGATTTAAACAAATTGAAGGTTTTCCTATTGTTTCGCTTGAGTGGAATACAAATAAAAAAAAAATTACTCAAAAAAAAAAAAAATTATTTTATTTTTTAAATTAAAAAAAAAAGAAAGACAAACATTCCCGGGTTACGAATAACGTCACAATATTTGAAAATCTCCTACTACCACCACAGTAAGCTGAAAATGTTGCTTGTGTTGTGATGGAGGACTTAGCCAGCCGAGGAATTGAACACACTCCGCCTGAGTGGGACCCAAGCGCGATGTCAACTCGGCCACCGACCGGTCGAAATGTAAACTAATAAAAAAAAAAAAATTTCAATAGAAATGCAAGAACGCGTAAAACACAACTTTAAAAAAATACATTAAAATAGCTAAAATTATCTGTGACAGTTTCGCTTAATTAATTTTTTTGCTTTCTTATAAAATTATATACAAAATAAATAAAAACCAGTTTTGTGCTTGAACTCGAACGTTTCTAGACTCCGTTTGTCAAGCGACTTTAATGCCTATTACCTACAATATAAGGCATACCAAGAATATACACATTTTTGGCTTGTAGCTTCCTCTTAAATTGATATTTTACCATCAAAAATTGATTTTTCTCCATATATGTACCGCGAAAGCCAACATTCACAAGATAAAAATCTTTAATCAACAATATTAGAGATTTTTTGTACGTTAGCTCCACATAGGAGGCTCTTGCTTAAGTCACCATCGTAACGAACCACTTAAGGTGGCCTATAACAAAGGTATCCAATAAATAGTTCCCGGGGCGGCGGTACTCATAACCGCATCCCAAATTGATTAGTCGACATAAGCGAGCATAACAATTATATTTGACAGTTGAAATCGATAATAATACCGCGCCTGTTAGTTCCCTAGATATCTTGTCCACATAAACAGATGTAATTAAACCTGTAAAAAATAATCAAAACCAAAATTGCTTGTGCGGGCTGCTTTTTTGGTCTACGCTGACAGAAAAAGTTTTGAAAATTATTAAATTCTGTTTTTTGCGTTTCTTCCTCCATCTATTGCTGTGTGTTAGTTATTCCTGTGAGAAATTTTTCATATTTGCTTTGAATGTAAAGGATCATCTTACAAATTTAAAATTGTAACTGATTGTGCGCAGATTTTTTTTAACAGTAATTTCAAAAAACGAGGCCCAGTGCAAAATAATTTCCCACAGGGCCTAGGTGTATGTGATATTTGGGGATGCTTTGTGGAGGATCTTTTTGAGGAGAGGGAGAAGTAAACATGGAGATACCCATGTAGTAGGAAGAGTAATCACAAAAGACGGCAAATCGTCCCACAGCCGAGATGCTGAACTCAAGAACGAGTCGCACAAATGACCAGTTCTCAGGTGACCAATGTCAACCGTGTACACATGTAAGAATTAGAAAAGCTATAAACTATGTATCTACAACCATACAACTATTTTATTTACATAATTAATTAATTAATAATTCTTTATTTGAAATGTATACCTACATATTTTATTTACATAATTCATTAATTAATGATTCTGTATTTGAAATGTATACGTACATATTTTATTTACATAATTGATTAATTAGTAGTTCTATATTTGAAATGTATATCTGCATATTTTATTTACATAATTCATTAATGAATAGTTATGTAATTGAAATGTATACCTACATATTTTATTTACACAATTCATTAATTAATAATTCTGTTTTTGAAATGTATACCCACATATTTTATTTAGATAATCCATTAATTAATAGTTATGTAAATGTACACCTACATATTTTATTTATATAATTATTTTTTAATAGTTGTGTTTTTGAAATGTATACCTACGTATTTTATTTACATAATCCATTAATTAATAGAGATTTAAATCTATACCTACATTTTATTTAGGGATTTCGTAATTTTTCAAGTTTACTAACTGTGTTCATTAGAAAAAAGTAAATTTTTGATTGTCTCTAAAATTGAAAATATTTGTTTTTGGTAAGCAAATAGGTATACAAAAATACCTCCGATTTTTCACGGGCCTGCCCTACATTAAATAAAATCAGCTTCTTAAAGGGTATTCGAATAATGTTGACGAAATTGATCATTTATTTTTCGTCGGTCGTGCTCGGGATATCGATAAATAAGCATCGATAGCTGAGCTTATCCTATTGACGCTGCTTCTTTATCGACATGGTCTTGCTAGGCCCCCTGTTGGGTGTTGAATCAGGCTAGCTGTAGGCGGTGAGTGAAGCGCCGAGTGGAATAAAGAAAACTGTATTTTAATTATTGCTGAGCTTCCCCCCGCGGGTTCATTAGAAGACAACCATCGTTTATGAACCGCTGACCTGTGTAAACTCAATCTCACGAGAAAAACGCTACCTGGCTTGGTTTGTCAATTCTAGTTTTCTAAATAAACAAAACAAAACTACAACTTCTGTCATTTCCATTAAATTCTGATGGTAGCACGCTATACTAGCGCCTTCTAGCGGTATGAGTTGTGCGCCTTGATTTTCTGTCATACATTTTAATGGATTTTTATGAAATATGGTATTTATTTTACATTAATAATTTATAGAAATCTAACGGACCACACGGAGAAAAATGAGTATTACTAATTTATTAAAAATCTCTTCAAATTATAAGTGTTCCGGTTAAAAACGAGATTGCAGGCCGTTTTCTGATAAACTCTTAGTAAATTCCTAACTTATGGGAACACGTACCTTATTAATACACAATGACGAAATGCGGAAATATATTGTGATTTTTATGAACACGTTTTTCGGCATTGTGATAGTAGGTATGTATTTTACTAATAATTTATTAGGAAACCTATCAATTCATTATTTAAAGGACTGCAATCCCGTTTCTAACCGAATAAAGAATAATTTGAAGAGATTCTTGATAAATTAGCAGTATTCAATATCAGTAATTTTACTTCAGAACAAGGTAAGCAGACAGGACAGACCGCCAAACAACTGGGTCTTGGCACACACATCTATTGCCTCATTCATATTCATACACGTCTCATACATACTCTTCTATTATTGTGATTGTTTACATGACCCAACTCAAGTATTTGGTTTACTTGTAACAATCAGTTGTGACGGTGTAAACATTTTTAATTGATAATTATTCTAATCCTTGTAATTAGCTACTTGTATGTTACTTCGGTGCTTGCATCGTTGGGTACCTTGACTTTCTATGCACATAACGTTATTCAAAGACCACGTTTAAAAATCCAAGCCAGCCTCTAATTGCCGGCTAGCGTTCTTTGCAGAATTTGTGTGGGATAACTTCTGTAGCACATGTTTCATTAGCGGGTTAGTTAGCGATTATAATATCCAGATCAGATGTAGAAACGGCTCCATTCAAACCGCTGGCATATTGAGAACTTTCTTTGTCATTGTTTCAACGTTTCCGTTCAGAAACGAATTGCTGGCATCGCTGTTTATTGTTAACTATGTGATATGCAGACACACGGTATGCAAGTTCATTAATTAATTGTGGGTAAAATGATAACGTTATACATAAAAATCGTCGGTTTTCTGCCAGAAGTCATTAAGTGACAAAATGTTGATTCTGAGATAATGGACTTTCAATTTTCAGCTACATATTCAAGCTGAAATAATAATAAAGTCTTTTTTTAAATGCACTTTTTTACGTTTATTTCACGGAGAAAACTAAATGATATAAAATATTGTTCATTTATTAAAAATCTGGTCAAATTATTCGTACTCCTGTTAAAACGAAACTGAAGGCCTTAAACGAATTAATTGACATGTTTCTTAACAAACTGTCGGTAAAGCACGAATAAGTAGGAACACGTTTTAATAAAAATACTAAAATTGTTACATTTCTTCACTATATTTATCAGGAAAGCGACTTCTGCGTAAACAAGTTGTCCGCTATATTCTGAATAGACTAATATCTTATTAGGAAATGGATTGCAATCACGCTCTTAACAGAATTTCAATAATAACCTAATAACCTCTTAGCAACTACCAATAATTCTTACTAGATCTTTGGTTTTATGACCCTATGTACACTCCGTGTTAACCTTTTAGTAATTACCAATTTTTTATTTTTTTTTAGATTTTTATAAATAACATTTTCAAATAATTTTACTTAAACTTTGTATGCTTATGTTTGTATGAGTATGTGCATGCATGAGTATACGTATGTTATTGTATGTGTGTACGTATGTGTACATATATGTGTATGTTTGTGTATATATTGATTAAAATGTGCATATATTGATTAATATGTACCCGCCTCAGAACAAAAATCTTCTAGTGAGGCGGGTCACTTGTTTATATATGATAATGTTATTTCAATAAACGCCCGGGATGCCCGCAAATAAAAAAATAAAAAATCAACCATAAACATTTTTCTCCTTGTACAAATGCTTTCATGTAGGAATTAAATTTTTTTATTTTTTTCATATTAATAGTAATCAAATTTTCAAAATTATACTTGTGACTTTTTGCAAACTTTTTTGTCTCGAAAAAAATCACCAAAATATTTTAGTGATTTTATGCATATTTTAAGTCAATTTTCACACATGGATGAAATTGTAAATTACAAACTACTGATTTATGTTGAAGCAAAAATTTGTATCGGGTATATACATTTAATTTGTATTGGGTTTATAAATTTAATTTGTATTGGGTATTTCAATTGAATTTATATTTGGTATATAAATTTAATTAGAATTGGTTATATAAAATTAATTTGTATTGGGTATATAAATTTAATTTGTAATGGGTATATAAATTTAATTTGTATTGGGTATACAATTGGTATTGCATATATAAATTTGTATTGGATATATAAATTTAATTTATATTCGACACACAAATTTAATTTGTATTGGGTATATAAATTTAATTTAAAAAACGATTTTTTAACACGTTTTATTTTTCCTTTTATACTTCAGTATACTAACACAGTACTGTCAGTGATTCAAACCATTATCGAATCTGTTCGCCTTTCTTGAAACAATTGAGTTTGTATACGGACAAAACAATTTATTCATATTGCGTATGTACGGGCGCAAATAAATAATACATCTCAATATTTTAAAGCAAAACTTGCAAAAAGTGTTTTTTCCTGAAATAATTAAATTAGCACCATTTATGAAAGAGCAGATTATGAGTTTTATGAACACTTTTAAATATACCCTTAACTTTAGTACCTATTTATGTATATAATTATATACCTCGTACGTATGGTATATTCAAGTGCGGCAGGCATCAAAAACTAATTTATAATATTTTTTTTATAAAGATGAACAGTAATAGTTTTCAATTTGGGAGGCGGGTTTGTGTAGCGCTGCCCCGGGAAAAAATATGAATAACCGACACCTCTGCCATAGGTCACCCCAAGTGGTTTGCTACGTTTGGTGATTTAGCAGGGGTGCCCGGGTTCATCGGGTGAGGTGTGTCCAGGATGTGCCTGCCCACCATATGTAAGGCGTGCCAGTTCGGGAGAGACTTGTTTAGGGAGACTGTTTGGTATGGAAACAGTTTGTTATAATGCCTACCATTATTTCCCATCATATACTATCATACCTGCTATGTATACTATCCATTATACATAGTATGATGGATAGTATACAATCATACTAATTAAGTATAATAGTATACTATACTATCATAGTATAGTATATATATATACTATACATAGTATGATGTATGTAGGTACTATCATACTATCACTCCTATAGTATGGTAGGAGTAATAGTATGATAGTACTATCTAGTATACTATTCTCCTATACTATAGTAACATAGTATAGGAGTGATACTATGATACTAGTATCATAGTATACTATGATACTATACTATAACTCCTGGATATTAGTGTGTCCAGGTGTTATAAACAGTCTCCCTAAACTATCCATTACCTACTATCATAGTATGTACTATCATACAAACTATGATGGGTATATGATGGGAAATGATGTGGGTAAGGCTGTTTTTAAGGAAGGAAATGGATAGTTTAGGGAGACTGTTTAGTATTGAAACAGTTTGTTATAATACCTACCATCATTTCCCATCATATACTATCATACCTACTATCCATTTCTTTCCTTAAAAACAGCCTTACCTACATTGGAAAGAAGAAGATGATTTGTTGCACTGTAAATTGTCAACAAATCAGTCAGTACATTATTCGCATTTGTGGCAAGCAGTTTCCATTCGTTGTGTCGTCGTAAATTGGAATCGTATATTCCCATGCTCGCTCTGTTTTGCAAATTATGATCTCGTTTTGGAGGAAACTTCAGCCTGTGTACAGTGCCAGTTCGTCGAGAGCCATATTGCAGGGATTCGCGGGAATTCACATTTCCCGTGATTTTCACACCCAATTAAATGTGCTTTATATTTTCATCCTTGTTGATTTGGTTTACAGTCCATTCCGTGTAATAGAACTCGTTACAGAGACCGTTTGATTTCTCCATCTGGTTTCTCCAATCATCGCATTGCGCCGTAGTGGGATGGATATATTAATTCATTCATCACTCCTGGACGCACTAATCCCTAGATTCCTATCCACCCCTCAAACATTTGTTCTTCCCAAAACTTCCTCTCCGTTCTTTCTATACAGAATCACCAAATATGAAATAGGCCCTGATGTAAAAATAAATAAAAAAAATTATTAACACAATTGCCACGTGGTAATAATCCATTTGGTGTGTCTACTCGTACATCGTCATTAAAGCAGCGCGTCGCAATCATTTTCGGGTTAACACCGCACGGCTTTAATCGTTAAATAATTAACAGTCCCGTTCTCCTAAAAGGCCACTCCACTCTTGATTATAAAAATAAGCATAGCCGTGCTTCACTCCCGATAACCATCAGATTCTGTTTACCAAAGCGAACAAGATTGTCAGAAATGCTGAATGTTGAACGTTGCTTACATCTCGTGATATGAAGCTCTGTCGAGCGTGCGTGGGGGACTGCGGGAGAAATGCGGGGTAAAATGGTCCAAGGGCAAAATGTCATGTTTATGAGAAAAGGGGTTCGAGAATATTTTGGTAGTACAAGACCAAAGCTTGTGAAGTACTCAATTTTGCAAATTAATGTCTCTATTCGTCATCAAATGTGTGTAAGGCCAGGATCAACTGTCAATATTCACATCATTTATGCCAGCCTACCAAAATATCAAATTGACAAACTTCAATCAGTGTTTAATGCAGCAGCATGGCTCATAACCGGGGTTTCTAAATATTCGCACATTTCAGAACCTTCACTGGCTCAAGTGCCCTGAAAGAATCCAGTACAAATTGTGCTGGATGGTGTTTAAATACATCAATGAAATGGCCCCACCCTACATCTCTGAATTATGCGTCCCGGAAAACACTGGTCTGAGGCAGTCAACTCTTAGATCAGCAACATCAGCAGCTGTAGGCAGACTGATGGAACCTAAGCGCAAGCCAAATACTAAGTTTGGTGATCGCGCTTTCGGAGTATTTGGGCCGAGGGCTTGGAATAAACTCCCTCCAGAACTAAGATCCATAACAAGTACAACAGAATTCAGGTCTAAACTAAAAAAATACCTTTTTAAGCTCTCATAACCTTAAATTAAATATAACATTCCCCACAGAAAATCCAATTATATCCAATTTTCCAATTATGTCCTAAACCTTGCATCTAAATTTCGCTAATAAACAATTAGTTAATGTTTATTAAGTGTTAATCTCAAGTGACCTACCAGGTAAGTATGGTACTGTATATTATCTCCATATATAGTTAGTAGATCATTGTAGAAGTGTATTACATATTTGTACAGCGCCCTTGAGGTGATTTTGCACAAAAACGGCGCTATATGAATCATCCAATTATTATTATTATTTTCTCTTTGAATAACGTCGTTCGTTACGCAAAATTCTTGTCTTATTAGTGAAGGGAGGTGAGCTAACGAAGCTCTTAGAATTAAAAAGTCATATATGGGATCAATTGAATCTTTTCGGGCTTAGAGAAACGAAAGTTATAGCTAATGATCTCATTAACTAACTAGTTCCCTTTTTAGTGTCAAAAAGTACGTGCGGTCCGCAATTGAATATAAAAGTTAGTATTTCAATTCGACATTGTCAATTTTTACATAGTCAATCCACAGACGGATTCGCCAGTGTTGCCATCGTAAAGATATTTCTTATTTATTTCATCGGTTTGCCCATCGTCATCGTAAGCGTGCTTGGGATATCGATATAAATCATCAGTAGTTTAGCCTACCGATCCGAAATTGTTAACTTATCAATTTGATCGTACTTGACCCCCTGATGTGGAGTGTATTTTTAAGAAGAGGAAGGAGAGGATGTTCTAGGAAGGATAATTATCGTTTAATTACTGTCTGTATCTGTGTTTTCTCCTTAAATAAATTTTTAAAATATGAGGGGTGGTTAGGAATCTAGGGATTAGTATGTCCAGGAGTGACGTTTAAATATATCCCTCTCACTGTGGTGCAAGGCGATGGGTCGAGAGACCAGTTGAAGACGTCAAATAGTCTCCCCAAACCAGTCTCTGCCGATCTGATGAACCCGGGCACCCCTGCTAAAACACCTGACGTAGCGAACCACTCGGGGTGACCTATGACAGAGGTGTTGGTTATCCAATGAAGGGTTCCCAGCAACGAGGAAATTCACAACAATGATAAAACTACTAAAGAAGAAACTGCAACGTTAGAATCATTCCGATTTACCCGGCGTTACCATCGGCCCCTACAATCTCGCACAGTCACTCTCGCCGCTTCCGGCCTGTCCGCGCAAGCGTGTCCGGTGTTTAGGAGCCGGCAGTAAAGCCTTCCCGCCGGTTAGCGGCAATTAAAAATACTAACTCGCCATTATGTCGGAGTGATCGAGTGCTCAGCGGCCACGGGCACCTGATGACCGCGTACCTGCTCCGCGCTTGGAACCCTCTTTTACTAGCCCGGCCGATTGAATCATAGCTGCTTCGTGATAAAACAAACTCATATTTCATTATCTGTGATGATAAACTAATAAACTAGTTAATTATACGCCTTAAAATACCAGTAAATTTTGAATTATTTGTCGGGTTTTGAATAATGGTTAGATCAGCTAACCGGCAATTGAATGACTACGTGTTCAATTCCCGTCGGCGACATTTATTCTTTCTCTGAAGACTTTTTTAACATTTTTAATGAAAAAATTCCAAACATAAGGTTTACGCGTAATTCTAACAAATACTTGCAATACTGCAGAATCCAACACTATTTTCCACCTTTGCTCAAAGCAGTTCTAGATAATAGAAATTAGGTAGGTACGTATTATATTATAGATAATAGATTTCCGTGGTCGAGGGGTAAAGATCTTAACTAACAAACCGAAGGTCACATAGCATAAAGGATTCCTTTATGCTTTGCATAAAACCTTGTTTAATAAACATTAGTATATCATAAAAATAAAATAAATAATATTTGACAAGTCAAAATATTTCACCAAGAAATGTAGATATAATATGTCTCGACGCCATCTAGTGGGAAATTTAGAACTAACAAAGTCTTTCCTACAAAAATAAAGTTGGTTGTTTACAGGTGAAAAAAATATTTTTTAAAATACGATAAGCAGTGATTGTTGATTAAGGTACTAGAAAATATTGAATTATTTGGAGGGTTGGAACTAAGCCGACATGGCTTAGTGGTCCAGAGCACCTGACCGGACATCAGAAGGTGCGGGTTCAATTCCCGTCGGCGGCATTTATTTTTACTCGGGAGATATTTTCAATTTGTATTAATATTTCAGGCGACTAATTATTGCTTATAATAAATTTTATTTTATTAATTTGCATTATTTCACAATTTATTCATTTAAAATAATATATATTCACTATACGTTCCAGAGTTGAAGAAACAATCATTATCGCCCTGGTGTAAGATCACCATTCAGATTTGAAACGTTGCTTGAAATTGCTTTGGCCGCGTTTTGTCAGGTAGCAACATCCCACCCTCCGCTTCTTCATCTCCTTCGCTTCCCCATTATCTCCAGCCTCGTAACATACCCAATTGGGGATGCCATAGTCTCACTGGCTCCAAACAGTGGGAGCAGTTTGGACTCTCAATAATGTATTTTCCCAAAAGCGAAGCAACTTTAACCGAAGCTGCTTCCCATTTGGGCCTCATTCTCCCCTTTTCCTAACATGGTATTGCTGACATAGCCGTCTTGTTTTTGCAATCCAGTGTATTTTTTGCCACATTTTAAGGATACAAATTTGCAAGAGTTTTAAGTTTCTCCTTTATCCGTTGCAATTGTCAAAGAAAATCTATATTAATTAATTAAATAGTATTAAGAAGTCGTTATCCGCTATGTGCCCAGTTCTTCTCAACTACGCAACGGATTTTGATGGGGTTTACACGATCATTTAGAAAATTTCTTCCAAGAAAGGTTTATATAAAACATGCATTTTATATTTATAAGAAGTAGAGAGAAGTCGATTTTTATCATAGAATTCGAAACCTCAAAACGTTTCTCAAAATCATTCAGAACCCCACGATTACGAATTTACTAAAAGTTTATCAGGAAACGGCCTGTAATCCCGTTTTTAGTTCATTATGATCTAAGTGTGTTCCGGGATGTTCCCGAATGTTCCAGACTATTCCCGAACATTCCGGGATGTTCTGGAATGTTGTAGAATGTTCTCGAATACTTTCGAATGTTCTGGACTGTTCTAGAAATTTCTAGAGGGCGTAACTTCTAGCCCTGTATCTTCAAAAGCACGCCTTTTAGGTAAAAACGGGAACCTTCTTCATGGATGGGGGATAGAGGGTTACCACACCATATAACTCCTTTGATCGTACCGGGAATCGTTTCTGAGTTTTTACGGCACTTACTTTTATAATATAAATTGATTTTTAACTAAACCACATACAAAATGTGTTATGAAATGTATGAAAAATTCTCCCTCAATATAGGTTCTTCTAGTGAGACAGGTAATATCCAACAAGACTTTTTCTTTATTGCTGTTCTCGTGATTGATGTTAACCCTGCTATACTTATAGGTACAATCAAATGGCAGAAGAGAATGTAAGCAAACCTAAAGATATATCGACATAATATAAAAATGGGTAAATAAAGCATGGAATTGACTGCTTTCTGTAAACACATAACTATATTATGCACCTTTTCGAATGATAACACTAATTAATAATTCAAAAGGATTCATATCAAACCCACGAAGCATAGTACAAAGGTTCCAACAGCCGACAAATGTTTAAGAGTGTTCGTGTGAAACTGTGAGCTAATCTCTACCGATTCCAGAGAGTTGTGAGCAAACCGCTCACCGCTAATTGGCGCACTTTGTTCTAGAACATACGCAGCTTATAATTACCACCGACAGAGGCGACCTGTGAGAAGATGCCACATTAACATCCACCTTCACGAGAAGTGTATTTAACCCTCGCTGTGCCGAGATCTTTAGACTGACATGACGTGACGTATGCCAGAAAATATAATATTTATTTTATAAAACAAGTAGTTTTTTGAACAGTAGTAGACCTCGTGTCTAAAAAGAATGGTTCTAATTGTTTTTTTATAAATCAAAACCCAAATTTTCAATAAAATCATTAGATTTGTAAGTAGGTAATTAAATACCTGATCTCTTAATTATAACTAACCATGACCGTAACTATTTTACGTATCTAACATTATTTTATTGTTTTTAATATTTAAAATAAGTAATTATATTACTTTTCCAAAGAAATGTCACCATCTCAATGACAATTTTTTTTTCAAATATTTTTTAGGCGGGTAGGTACTATAATATTGATTATTCAGGAGCCACAATATTCAATTATTCAGGATAAAAATTTAGAATTCCTCAAGGGCACCATCTTGAACCGGAAGTCTCTACCCACAACACAAACGCATGATTTCCATTGCATAGCCACTTTGACAGTCCGTCCAATTCGGTTACAGGTCGGGCGGCAGTCTGTCGTCACGCTTCCATAGGGGTGATGACTGCCCTTGAGGTGATTTTGCACCCAAACGGCGATATAAAAATCATCCAAATATTATTGTGCTATTATTTCTATTTGAATTCGAGGCTAAAACATGAACATAATTATCAAAATTAAAACTGATTTTTTCAAGAATCCAGACAAGCGAAGCACCTACGTATAATTCAATTTTCATTTTCAAAAATGGAACTGATGTGTAAATAATCCAGACTACCTACCTGTAATTTTTCACGGGTCTACAGTAATACTCGTATATTTAAAATAATAAATACGCAAGTCCATTTTTTTCATTCCTAATTATAAATAATATGTACAAAACATCCATTAAAGAACGTTTACCTAACAGATCAGAAAATTCTTCCATTATATTTAATAGCAAAATGAATGAAATCAAATATAGCACGCAAGATAAAAATATTCGTACCAAATGTAATAATTGCTGTATCAACGATCGTCGTTGATAATTCTCGTCTATCACGAAAACAACGATTAATCGCGTAGGTATAATAAGCTACTGGCACTCAGAGGGTTAATACTATTATAAAAATAATTCTCAGAATATTAATTTAATTGTCTTATAAATAATATACTTGTTTCTTTAAAGTAATAGCCTGTTTGTTTCACCTTAATTATTGTTATCAGAGTTCTCAAGAAATTGTTTTTGTCAGTTAAAACTCTGATACCAGTAATAAAATACTCGACTAGGGGGAAATCAGTTGAACCCACATTTTAACTACCTTTATTCAGTCTAATTGAAATTTTAAAAACGTAAAAAAACCCGTTCTATAAAATATTTATGTTAGGTTTCAGCAGGTGTAGATTAGACGGAGTTTTAACTCGTTAGAAGCTACCCAAATGGGAGAGGGAAAGAGATTGGGAAGGGGGAGTAGATGGCTGTGCAGATCTGTGACTAAAGCCATTCCAGTACAATACAACACTTAACAGAGTACTAACAGATAATACATATTGATAGAAGGAACAATGTAAGGTCATCAATTCATTTACAAAATGTTCTCTTATGCTTTGGGTATTGGACAAAAGAAAAAATTATTTTATTATTTAATAAATAATTAAAAAGAAAAATTAATTACTCAACATGGACAGAAACTCACTGAGGGAACTGGTAGGACTACTAACGGAACACTGCAATCTCAGGAGACACATTCAATTCAATTTTTTTTTTTTTTTTAATTTCATAATTGTTTATTTTTTTGAGTATTTTAAAATACATTTGTAAAGAATAAATATAGACAGTAGGTATATCAACTATCCTAGTAGTACCAGAGCTTCATTAATGCTAAATATGTCAATATCTGAATTGATTCTGTTCAATAGCGAGATTGCTCTCCCCACCGGGATGACCATCGACCAATTAGTGGGTTGACTGCAGCCTGAACGACTGTCTATCCCAACCTGCAGGACTATGGGGCCTGCATGCAGGACGGAGACAACCATTGGGAACATAGAAATTTATACATCTCACTTTTGGCTTTTCATAATTTTGAAGCCAATCATAATTTCACCTACCTTTTACGAGTTTACGAGTTTCTACTACCATTTCAAGCGTATCGATCATATTATGAAAATCTATAATTGAACCACGTGGTCCACAGTCTTCACTACTAATATAACAGATCATGGTGTTGCAATGTTGCTGCTTTAGATTAAAGAAAATTGAAAATTATAATGAAAAAATAAAAACCGGTACAGATAACAATCAATATCACATTAAAAGAGGAATAATGGAAGTGTCATCACAAAATGTTAATTCAGCCGATAAAAACATTATAAAATGTTAAAAAAATGAGTGTGGAAAGTTGTTCGTGGTAGTATATTCTATATATTTTTTCATCCTTGTCCTAAATTAATCGCACAATATATAGCATTTTTATTTTTCTTCTTTTCAATGCAATTTTCTTAGTCATTATTCATGCAACAATATTGTTCTTTCAATATACATATTACTATGTGATATTTTTATTATTTTTATTTATACCTATTTTAACTTGTACATCTCCTCAGCGGTAGTCAAATAAAAACTATTTGCGATATGCTACCACTGAGGAGATATTTAAAATGCCTTTTTTAATGATTTAACGTAACCATTTATTTAATAATTAATTTACATATTTGTCTCTAGAAAAATCCAGGAACCTCGTATCATAGTGAATCTTTCCTCTTTCGGAGCGCTATGTTACTGGGGACCTGCAAAAAATACTGTCATTACCCTTTTACAAATTAGATCGCTTCAAGATCATTTTTACAATTTTATTTTACAAACATTTCTTATTTTTTGTCATATCTTGACAAACTAAAAATCTAGTTGTCTAATCTAGAGCTTGCAAAATCTTTGCAAAGTCTCAATTTCAAGCGTCTGCCTTCAGCTAATCCACCGACAAAATACCGTAAGCATATGTGGCGCGGGTAAAATCCCCACCCCTTTTTCGGTCGACAGCCAAATGTCGGCTGCGAGTCAACCTTATAGAATATAAGCAGCGACAAAAATAAAATAAAATCAGTTCAACTTTACCATCAAAAACAAGTGTTTTACTTGTACAAGTGACTCCTGCCCCACCACCGACTGCCTCACCTCGCCTAGTCTTCTGCTCCAAATCTTCTGGTGTTTTACCTCTTCAAGACCAGCCGGCCCTGCCTAGGAAAACCGCCAACACCAGAAGCGAGCAGAGACGACAGCGCACCCAGTGTCCAACATTCACCGAACACCGGGTGCGGGAGGCAGATTCCCATAATTTATACAACTATCATCATCATCGGCCGTAAAGGAGCATTCCCATCGGTTGAAGACACGGTTTGGAACCGGCGCGGCGCCCAAATCTACAGTCTTGTGCGGACTCCTGTCCAGTACACTGTTAAAGGAATGAGGTAAAATGGGAGATAGCACAATGAGCCTATGGCCTAAGTGCTCACGGGAACTATCCGTAAACCGTCTCCGCTTTATTAAAAAAGGGCAACATCAAGGATGATAACATTTTTATAATGTAAACTAGCCGTTTAAGATTTGTTTGATTTTTATGAGTGATTTGGAGAATACATCACTCTCATTGAACGTACCGTTTTGGTTATACAAATGACACATGCCAAAGAGACGGTCCTACACTGCTGTTGAATGTTACTAATTCATCACTGGAGGTTATTCACCGCTTACCAGCACTGATATAAGTAACAGACCTTCAGGACTCTCACAGAACTATTTTTTTGGCTAAACGACTATACATTTATCTAGACTCCCAATGTCCATGCATCGTGGTTAGGCTGCAGGATGCTTACAATATTCTAAATTATCAATTAATAATGTTTCTAATTAGCTCAAAAATAAGATGCTCCAGAAATACTTGTTTATGAATGTAAGTGTTGAAATACATGGCTATCCCACGAGAAACTGTGGATATTATAGACTTCCGAAAACAAATCTTTCGGTAACCCAAAATAATCTCTATTTTAAAGGATTTAAGATTTTCAATGAGTTACCGAAAGATGTCAAAGAAGCTAAAAGTTATGCCTAAATACCTACTATAAACAATAAATTTTAGATGTAGTTGAAGTGGGACCTAAATTTCATACAAATTAAATGTTAGTAGTTAGTAAAGCTTTATACTAGATATGCAAATATAATTTTTTATAACTAAATAAAAACATACAAAAAAATACCTATATTTTTTTCTTATCTCTAAACAGAAATGCATGGAGCATGGATAAACAAATACATTAAAAAAATGATTTAATTTATTTGATTCATAGTCGATGATCATAACCGCTCAACCACATAAGTCGTAAAAATGTCGAAATCTATAGAAAAATTGATTTTTATGTTGTATTGGTAGAGTTGCATTTTAATTTTTTGTGTGTCATTGCAATATTCATCGGATATATAATAACAATAGATTAGTCATATAACATCTAATTTCAATCTAAAATAACAACACTTAATAATTAATTTCATAATTCTATCTTGATGTAAATTAGTTGTACAAGCTTCTAAAAACGTACGCGAAACCAGCGAAGATCGTTTATTTTGTGGCAAAAGTGCTGTCGTAATTTTGTCGCGTAACGTAATTAATCTTTATGCCACCTGGAAGCTATCTATAAGGTATACATATATATTTTTTATATTCATATAGGTAGTTGATAAAATGGTTAATGATAAAGTCCGCGAGGGCCCCTACTTGAAATACTACGAACTCTTATTTGAAAAGTGATCTTCACAGATAGCCCATTGAGCGTTGGGATAAACCTGCTGGAAGCTGGAAGACAAATTAATTTGCGCCGTCCAGACCATCAAAAGGTAGAAAGCGATGCTTCTTCCGATCTTTCGACTACAAAACAATACACTTGATAAATGTTTTCTTACCAATGCGTTTGGTTTTGGTGTTAATTTTAAGGTTCACACGCCCTGTCTAGATAATACTGAGTCAATGTTAATATTAGATTGAATTGTCGCATAACTTTTTGTCATACGATCTAGGCGACATTACTCCAGTACAAACTGCGCAAGTGACTTATGTAAGGCCAGCAAAACAATTATTAAAACCTTGGCTATCGTCAGAAATCACACCGGCAATCAGATAGGGTGGTCACTGGTCACTGGTCACACCGGGCGGGCCACCCTCCGTTACTTGGCTGTTAAATTACAATTTCCATTAACATATTAGTTCTATATTATAATGGAACAGCAGTTTAATTAACATAGCGTTAACACACTCATGTAGTGGCTACCTAGTACTGGCTAGTCCGTACCTACCTACTCTCACGCATTGTTACCGCTTAGTCGGAATAAACACAGTTTATAAATGCATATTAGGTAATAATTAGCTTGTGGTATCGGAATTAGATGTTTTTATCTATGTTTGCTGGACAATATGATATAGTAAAAAGAACGAAAATCGAACTTGTGCCAAAAAAAAATGCTGTAAAATATAATAAAACTTTAGTAGGTATTTCTTCATTATACTATATTTTTAACAAAGAGAAATTAAACATTATTTCTGAATTAATTCAAGCTATCCCCATTTTTCTGAATAAACTTGAAAGTATATAGATTTTTATAAATATATAAACACATGATCTGGTTAGACGGTTTAATTTGCAAGAACATCAAGAAAACAAGCAGTCAGCGTATGGCGGGCCACTTGGCATTTAACTGGCACACTAGGGGTTAAAATAAAACCGACAAATTTTGAAGCAATTCAAAACAGACCGGGTCAATGACATCGCCAATGTCATCTGAAGAAACTTGAAGTAGGCAACTAAACGCGAAATGGAGAAATGACCGTACTTTTGAGAATTGGAACAAAGTCTAAAAAAATCTTGCATCTATATCATTATGAGTAAATATGTTAACCTGAGCAGTATACGACCCTCCTCGCCATATAGCTATACCAGCGCTGCAGCAGCGTATTAGGGAATCTTTATAAGTAAGGCTGCAATGGTTTACAGTTTAATAAGTTTGACCTCGTTAGTTAGTAGTGTTTTATACTTATATAGAGGCATGATAAAAACATCAGCTAACATAGCATAACATTTACCAATGGCGTGTAATCTATTTATAACAGAATTGTAGCCTGAAACCGTGGTATAATTGTCACAATAATACATACTAGAAAAACTTGATCTAATGGTAGGAACATGCAATTAAAATTATACTTTAATTAAAAATGACAATGTGTTGTTCTTGTATTGTTTTGTATTTATTATGCTTATATAATGCACTAGCATAATGTGGATTGACTAGATGATCATTTGTGGAAAAGTGTGTGGAAGGGTTTAGTTTTTCCTGTGGGGAAGATTTAACCCGGATTATTATAATTCATAATTATAATAATCCGTGATTTTTCACGGGTCTGCACTAATTGTAATATCATTCTAAGTTCACCTATTGTTGTGTTACCTATCATGTCTATATGTTTGTGTTATTTATTTATTTTATATGTTTGCACCCACCGCTCTGTTCTTCTGAAAAAACTAATATTATTATAAGGAATTCCTGTCATTTTATTTTAGAAATGACAGGGAAATGAAACTTCAATACCGGTATTTCATTATTTTTTTTAGAAATGTCTATTTTAAGGATATAATAATTTTCAAAGCCCGCCAAAACGACCGAAATTTGACGGGGTACGAGTGACATGATACATACTTCGGTTTTGTCGGTTTACAAATAGGTCAATACCACCACTACAGGTCGGTAAGAAAACAAACAATGAACAATTTAAATATTTAGTAAGATTTCCTTTGAATTCTTTTGAAATCATTTGTAAACTGCAGTAGTGATCCTGGCACGCGGCCGGCCAACCTGGAGGTAGATTTTTTTTTTTTTTTTTTTTTTTTTTTTTTCTTTATTTATTTTCATTTCTTTACATATTAATAGATAGTATATAATAACATAATATATAATACCAAATAGTATACACAAGAAATGAAAACCCACTAAGGCACTGCCTGAGTGTGGGTAATATAAAACGATTACTATATTTCAAGTACCTAAAGTATAATATACATTAGTAGAAAAAGTTTTTTTTTTGTTTAAGTGCTGTCAGAACCCGCTTACCAATCATAGGGAGTTTGAGTGTCCCAACGTCTTAATCGTTTTTAAATGACGATTTATTAATTCTACGTATTTATTAATTACACATTATAACTGACCTCTGTGTTTCCTCCCTCCTACATCAGGGGCCTCTCCAAGACCTATGTTCACTCCTTCCTCTCCTCAAAAGACACCTCCACAAAGCATCTCCAGAGATGTCATAGGCCCCGAGTGCCTCCTGTGTGGAGTTAATGTAAAAAATGAAATAATAATATAACTTATATATTCAGAATCAGCGTTTGCTTTTTAAGCCATAATATTTTTAACTCAACTTCCTTAATTATTATTTTTATTGTTTCACTTTAAAAGCATAAATGATTTAATAATATTCCAAGTCACGGCTTAGTGAGTACACTAAATAAATATTTCGCAGAATTGCAAGAAAGAGCATTCTTAAATGCAAATTAAACAAAATTCTGTACTATCCAATTTATGTAAATCAAACAAAATAGAGCAAAATATTAACATAGTAATTAATTGACGAAGAACATCATTAAAATTATACGCGAAATTAACGGAATAAATTAAAAACGAATAGCGGAAGTTAGAAAGGCGTTAAAAAAACTATTCAGAAAAATGAAGTTACACTCGTCATGGTTTTGCAATTTTTAACTATTATCCGAGAGTGAAATATCACCTTGATGAAAATAACCATTAAAATAATGTTATTAATTGTTTATTTTTCATTTAAGGCCCCGTAGTAAGTGTTCAAAGATGGTCTGAAAGGAAAATATGTAAATACAAATGTTAGAGAGAGGGTGCTAATATTGAAAAACGATAATAAGCGAAAATGGTGACATTATTTAAACACTTAAATATTTAAACACTTCTCGTTTTAAATAGAGCAAAAATCTCTCGAAAGATGCTTTAGTTACATTATAGATACACTGTAAATTTTTTCATACCTATAACATATTAAATAACAGAACAAAACGTGTTTTTAATAATTTTCGGAGCTTACTTTGTGATTTTTTTCTATCGAGGGAATTTCATATAATTTTCGGCATAACAAATGTGCAGATTATCTTCAAAACTAACATTTTTTTTGGGAACTTAAAAACTTTCAGAGTTATGGAGAAACTTGTTATAAATCGATAAAAATTGGGTATGCGGGAGCTTAAGAAAGCTAGAAGATTATTTAATGTGATACCGCATCTAACGGCCACATCGGCAGGGGATCAAGGGGGGGGTAAGGTTGTGATTTGTGAGATAAATGCTTAGGTTGGAACGCAGATATTAGAAACAATTGGAGTTATGGCTTTGAAACGTGCAGACTGTCGAGAGCTATGACCAAATTGCACGGACTATCAGAGTGACTGTTATATGAAATTTGGGTAAGTAGGAATGCTGGGTGTATAGAATGCGATTTGCACTGTTTAGGGCCGGCACTGTTTAGGCGCAATTGGAGCAGTCCACTAATAACCAATATTTTATATCAGCAAGCTTTCTCCGTGCACCAAGGCGCCAAGGTGCTGATAATACCTAACGCCGCTTACAAATGCTTCGTTCCTTTCCCATAATTCGTGGCTCGACTCATACTTTCTCACCGCGCCCTTGAGGTATTTACTAGCGCACGGAGAAAAATGAGTAATGCTGATTTATTGAAATTATTAGTCATCCTGTTAAAAACGTTACGGTAAACCGCTTTCAAATAAAGTTTTTGGTAAATTCGTAATATCGATAATATCGTAACACGTTTTCATCCACCTGCGTTTGTCTTAATAATATATCCGAACACGTGTTCGGATATCCTGACAAAACATTGGTATTGAATTAAAAAATTATCAGGATACATAGCAATTTATTCGTTAATGGCATACAATCCTGTTTTTAACAAAAAAAAAAACAATTTTTAATAACTTAGCAAGATTTTTAAAGTTTTCTCCTTGCGCCGGGGGTCGTTTATCTCAAGGCCATCCCAGTGTAGTAGATGGCTAGTAAAAGCTAATAATGGTTTTTTTTTATTTTTATTTTATTTATTTATTCGAGACACAAACAGGATATTTATAAAAACATTAATTATGGATTACAAAATAAAGAAAATACAATTATAAATATCCCTAGACTAATGTGTCTGCAGCAATCACATTTGCACATTCACATAAGCAAACATGTAAAACAATGACAGCATTTATATACAAAACTTAAAACTTAATTACAAAGATTGAAGCACATAATAAGGAGAAAAATTTAAAGGGTACATATTAAAAAAATTCTAAACCACTAAACAATTTTTTTATTTATTTCTTTTTCTTTTTATTTTATTTTATTTAATTTTTTTTTTTTTTATCTAAGTACAGAAATCGTGGAGATATTTCTTGAAATAAGTTAAATTATTTGCAAAAATATCTACGACAGTGTGTCTTTTAGCAAGATCATTGTATGATCGAGACATTCTAGACATAGGATTAAAATATCCAGTATTATTGGCAAAGATTTCGGTCCAAAATATGTTCATATTTCTAGTATATTTGGGCCTGGCGTAAAAATTGATTTGATTGACTAAGTTACTATTTACACGATTATTCACAATTTTGTAAAGCATTAAGAGGTCATTTATATTTCGTCTTTTAACTAAACTCTCTAGTTTGAAATATGTAAGTCTTTGTTCATACCCATTTAGAAGATGGTAGACACCTGATCGATAGGACAAAATCCGTGAAAATTTTCTTTGGACAGATTCAAGTCTGGATACCTGTGTAATGTAACGTGGATTCCAGACTGTTGACCCGTACTCAAGAACACTACGGATTAACGAATTGAATAGAATTATTAGGCTATTAGAGTTCTTGAACAGTTTAGTTGATCTTACAATAAAACCTAGTACTTTATTTGATTTATTTACAATGTATTCTATGTGTTGGTTGAACGTTCGTTTGTTGTCGAATATAATTCCTAAATCTTTGATTGATTCAACTGTTTCCAGATTGTGACCACATATGCTATATGAGTATAGAGTTTTGTTGGTGTTCTTGGTGAAATTTATAACTTTACACTTAGCTATATTCAATTCCATTTCATTGTCAATACACCAGGCAGATAATGTGTTAAGGTCTTGTTGTAAGAGTTCACAATCTTCCATAGATTTAATTGCTTTATATTTTTTTTTTTACTTAACTACTATAAAAGATATAGAAACATCTGCACCAAAATTATTAGAGTGGCTAAGGAATTATACTATAGCGAAAAACTTAAAAAAGAAAAAAATAACCCAAAGGAATTATGGAAAATATTAAAAGAAGTCACATACACACAAAAATACAAACAGAAAAATACTATTGAAAATCTAAATATTAACTCCAAAAAATTAGATGTCAATACAAATACAGAAACTATAGCAAATCATGTGAATAACTTCTTTGCAAATATAGGAAAAGTTTTAGCGAACCGTAAATTGCATAACACAAACACACTAACACAAACAAATAGATCAAATATCAATAAAAAACCGACACAACACAGATTTACAATAAAAACAACCTCGGAAGAGGAAATTGACAAAATAATAAACACATTAAAAAACCGAATTGCTCCTGGATTAGATGAGATAACAACGGATTGCATTAAGATATTAAAAAATGAAATTTTGAAACCTATAACACACTTAATCAACCTTAGTATAACACACTCCTGCTTTCCTAGTAGGGGAGGGTGGGGCGTGTTGAGACGGGGGCGTGTTGATACATCGCGTTTAAAATTCCCGCTAGTTGACTTAGGTGCGCGCGCATCGTGCCGTTTCGTGTGAACCCCGTACCGCCAGTTTCTGTCAAAACGGTGGTGCCGTGTGGTCGATAGAATTAAAGTTATACGACAAAGTAAGATTTTTAAGTGCTAAACGAACTTTTCCAAGAAATTTTCGAAGTCGTCTGCCAACCTTCTAACACTCGGTAAGTCGTTATATGTTTTTTTCTCCACAAACTGTATCTTTTGACTGTGTTATTAGTTATAAATGAAATGCGTACGTCAAGTATGTTTACTTGCATGGCCATTTTTATGTAAAATCGTCGGGTGGGGCGAGTTGTTACATCAAGGCGGGGGCGAGTTGAGGCAGACATAACTCGCCGCTAGAATTTAGTTTTTTTTACGTTTATATAAAATATGCATTAATACAATATGTGTTATGTAAACAGGCGTATTTTTTTAACATATTATGAATGTATATATGTACCATTATTACCTAGATATATTTCCTTTTTGTCCTATTTGTAATTTTTTTTTTTCAGTCTTGCAAAATGGTCTGAAAATATTAAAAAAAGACGAATAGAGGGGAAATTCCAGAAAACGTTTATGAACAAGCTGCAGCTGAAATCATTACAAAAACGTGTCACTTCGAAAAGCTGCAGTCTCTTTTGGAATAAATCATATGACACTAAAGCGGTTCATCGAAAGGAAAAAAGCTAATCCTCTTACAAATTGTAAGGTGGGATTTTCCAATCCTGGTCAAGTTTTTACTCATGCACAGGAAAAAGAACTTGCAGATTACATCGCAAAATGCAGCAAAGTTTATTATGGGCTTAATACAACTGATGCAAAAAAGCTTGCGTATGAGTATGCGTTCCAAAATTTAACGAAAATTCGGGAAAATTGGAAGAAAACTCAAAGCGCTACAAAAGATTGGTTAATCAGCTTTATGAAAAGGAATGCGAATTTGTCTATCCGTGCACCAGAAGCCACGAGTTTGAGTCGTGCCACTAGCTTTAATAAGCACAATGTGGGTTTATTTTATGATAACCTATCTAATATTCTTGATAGGTTTAAGTTTGAATGCCAAGATATTTGGAATCTTGACGAAACAGGTGTAACAACAGTGCAGAAGCCAACATTAGCTGTGAAAGGGGCACGGCAAGTTGGAGCAGTAACATCAGCAGAAAGAGGCAAGCTCATTACGATGCTGATTGCAGTTAGTGCTAGTGGAAATTCTGTTCAACCACTCTTAGTATTTCCACGAAAGTATTTTAAAAATCAGTTCATTACTGATGGACCACCTGGATGTATTGGAGCTGCTCATCCAAGTGGTTGGATAACAGAGGAGAGCTTTTTACTTTTCATCCAGCACTTTACAAAGCAAATTCGATGTACCAAAGAAAAGCCCGTTTTGCTACTTCTTGACAACCATTCATCCCATTTATCGATAGCAGTATTAAGCTACTGCAAAGACAATGGTGTACATCTATTATCATTCCCACCTCACACAACGCACAAGTTGCAGCCCCTAGACAGGTCGGTCTATGGACCTTTTAAACGATACTTTAATAATGGTGCGGATGGTTGGATGAAAGAACATCCAGGGCGGACCATGACAATATATGATCTGCCTGGCATTATCAAAAAAACTCTTCCGCTTGCTATCACGCCAAATAATGTAATGGCAGGATTTAATTCAAGTGGAATTTTCCCGTTTAATAGGGATATTTTCACAGATGAAGACTTTCTTCCATCGGAAGTTACAAATCGTGCTGAGGTACCTTTGAAAGACTCATCTGCTGCTGATCTCACAAGAACACCATTGCAAGACCTAACGAATGCAGAAATTGAAGAAAAATTGTTGGACCCTCAACCATCAACTAGCGGAACCATTAAACCTGTGTGTCAGAAAACGCCAGAACAAATCCGGCCATTACCCAAAGCTCAACCAAGAAAAAACTTTCCAAATCGTAAAAAACTTACGAGCGCAATTTTAACGGACACCCCTACAAAGAAAAAAATAGAATTAGAAGACAAACTAAGAAAGGAAAAGAAAGAGAAAAAAATTAAAAAAGCGTATATACAAAACTAACTAAAAAAAAAACAAGCACCCAATAAAACAAAGGTGGTGTCAAAAACAGAACTACATAAAAAAAATATTTTAGACGTAAAAAAACGAATTTTGGTGTCCACATCATCCAGTGAAACTGAAGAGGAGCTACCACTTATGGAAACTGACGACAGCGATGCAAACGAAGAAGAGCAATGTATATTTTGTCGTAACCCCTATTCTTATGATATTTCTGGTGAAAGATGGGTGCGGTGCATAAAATGTCATAAATGGTGTCATGAGTTATGTGCCGGAGTGGATGAATACATTCCTGACTTCATCTGCGACTTTTGCTTGACTGACTGAGATTTATTTTAAATGTTTTTATTTTTTTTTATTACATTGGAGGTATACTAAAACCACTTTTATTTAACTGATAATAATATATTATCGGGACTTTCGTTTTTACCAATTTTATTTCGTACCTACCTAATGCTTTTACTCAATTATTTGTTCGTCTCAACACGCCCCACCCCCGTCTCAACTAGCCCCACGGGTGGGGCGTGTTGAGCCAATTCCCATATTTTGTAAAATAATATTTTGTCACTTTATTGGTATGTTAACAAGGTTAATAATACCAAAATAATGTAGCCAAAGAGTTATTTGTTTCCATTAAAATGTCAAACCTTTGATTTCATTAAAGATTTTTCTACTACACTCAGTTTTGTAATTTAGTCACAACACGCCCCACCCTCCCCTACTCTTAAAAAAGGACTAGTTATCCCCATTTATAAATCCGGAGACAAAATGGAAATAACTAATTATAGACCAATCACTCTGTTAAACTCGCTATCAAAGATTTTCGAAAGAGTATTAAAAAACCAAATTATAAAATACCTTGAAGAAAACAAATTAATCTCGGATAACCAATATGGATTTAGAGACAAAATAGGCACAAAAGAAGCTTTAGCATGTACAGTAGATTATATACATAGCAACTTAGATCAAGGGTACAAATGCATAGCGATATATCTAGATTTAGCTAAAGCCTTTGACTCAATCTGCCACAATTCACTTCTTAAAAAATTAGAAAACATGGGTATCAAAGGCAAGGAACTTCAACTATTTAAAAGTTATATGAGTAACAGAACTCAACAAGTCAAAATTAACAACCATACTAGTAAACCACTGCCGATTACATATGGAGTTCCACAAGGAAGCATACTAGGGCCCGTTCTTTTTACTATTTACATAAATGAACTTTGCAGCATGAAAATAGATGGTGAAATAGTTAGCTATGCTGATGACACAGTTTTACTTTTCAAATCTAAGGATTGGAATAATGTATATAACATAGCGAATTTGGGAATCTCGCAAGTCAAAACATGGCTAGACTCAAACATACTTACACTTAACATATCAAAGACAAAATTCACAACATACAGTATAAATAACACGGGACAGCCAAAAAACAATACAAACACCATAAAAATACACGAATGTTTAAACACCAACATCTGCGATTGCCCTCCTCTAGAAAAAACAGATCAAATAAAGTATCTAGGAATCGTAATTGACCATAACCTTAGATGGATACCTCACATCAAACAAATCACAAATAAACTTCTCAAAACAATACACATTTTCCTTAACATAAGAAACATATATAAAATAAAACAATTGAAAACAATATATTTTGCACTCTGCCAATCAATAATAGAATATGGAATTATTGCTTGGGGAGGAGCAACAAACTCGGCTATCAATTACATAGAAACCGCACAGAAAACGATCTTAAAGGTAATACTAAAAAAACATAGACTGACCGATACAGACCAAATATTCAACAGCTGTGACGTACTAGATATACGCCAATTATACATTAAAACACTACTAAACTACATTTTTAACAAAAAAAATAAATTTCAACACACACAAAATAACACTAACAGACCAGTTAGACAAGCGTACAAAGAAAACATTAAAACTCCAACAGTAAATTCAACCTTTGGACAAAGACACTACCAATACCATGCAATAAAAGCTTTCAACAGTCTAAAAATTGAAATTAAAATTGAGGAAAATAAAAATAAATTCACACACAAAATTACAAAATGGATTAAACAACAAAAAAGACAATATTACCAAAATGTCATAGCTTAAAATAAAAATAAAACCTACACGTAACACACAAAACCAACATAAACACACATCACTCACAAACACACAAGATTATTTTCATTGTATTATTTTTTTAATTTTAAATGTATTATTATGTATTTTTATTTTTAATTTTTAATTTTAAATTTATTATTTTCTTTTCAAATTTACTATCTTAGATTTTCATATTATAAAATGAAGGCCTCAGCACGGGCAAGCCACCCAGTGAGGCCTACATTACTGGAAAACATAAATTGTAACAAAATAATGTACCAAATAAAATAAAATAAAATAAATATCTTGAGGTCGTCAGCGTATAGAGAAAAATTACAGTGGAGTTTACATGTAAGGTCGTTAATGAAGATTAAGAAAAGCAAGGGTCCAAGGTGTGATCCTTGTGGAACGCCCGACGTGACTAATATTGGGGAAGAGTTAAAGCCGTTAACAGTAACTAATTGACTTCTATTTGATAAATATGATTCTAACCAACGAAGCAGATTTCCGTGTATGCCGATTTTATCCAGTTTATTCATTAAGATAGGGTGACTAAGTTTGTCGAAAGCCTTACTGAAATCGGTGTATACGGCATCTACTTGTGTTTTTTTATTCATTGATTTACACAGAATTGTGTATTCATTGAATACACAGTTTATGGTCCATCTCCACTGTTTCAATTATCTATATTGGTTGGAAGCTCCTTGTTATGCCATAAATTCTTGTCTCTATATATGGGTTGGAAGCTCCTTGTTATGCGATGGAATCTTGTTTCTATTATCTATATATGGGTTGGAAGCTCCTTTTTATGCCACGAATTCTTATTTCTATTATCTATATATGGGTTGAAAGCTCCTTGTTATGTAATGATTTCTTATTTCTATTATCTGTATATGGGTAGGAAGCTCCATGTTATGCCACGAATTCTTGTTTCTACTATCTATATAAGGGTTGGAAGCTCCTCGTTATGCCATGGAATCTTGTTTCTATTAGCTATATATATGGGTTGGAAGCTCCTTGTTATGCCATGGAATCTTGTTTCTATTATCTATATATGGGTCGGAAACTCCTTGTTATGTAATGAATTCTTGTTTCTATTATCTATATATGGGTTGGAAGCTCCTTGTTATGTAATGCATTCTTATTTCTATTATCTGTATATGGGTTGGAAGCTCCTTGTTATGCCACGAATTCTTGTTTCTACTATCTATATAAGGGTTGGAAGCTCCTCGTTATGCCATGGAATCTTGTCTCTATATATGGGTTGGAAACCCTTTGTTATGTAATGAATTCTTGTTTCTATTATCTGTATATGGGTTGGAAGCTCCTTGTTATGCCATGGAATCTTGTTTCTATTATCTATATATGGGTTGGAAGCTCCTTGGTATGCCATGGAATCTTGTTTCTATTATCTATATATGGGTTGGAAGCTCTTTGTTATGCCATGGTATCTGCAAAATCGTTTTCTATTATGCCAACTTATCCAGATTTACAGTTTTTTGAGAGGACTGAAGACAGGATTGAAGGTGATGATCCTATTGCAAAAGGTTATCGATTGCACCGATTAGGTCATGAATACTCCAGGTAACTGGGCAACTTAACACAATGACATTCACAACACATTTAAAAAGTGATATAAAGGCATTAAAAGTGATGAAAGTGATTCGTTAGAATTGATGATATGTTGAACATAATATTATAATGCGAGAATTTTGATCGAATTTATTTCTCTGTGTTTTTCACGATAATAGATAATGCACGAACGCATGTGTTGCTTAGGCCTTTCAGCTCAAATCTATTTAAAATTCAGTACTGTTATTTACGATTTTATATTACAACATTGCTTCTGCAAATTGTTTACATCCGTTCAGTAAATCAATTTTGAAAAATACGAAACGTACGAAAATTTCAGAGAGAGAACAAAATAATTTAGACGTCGGGATAACTCGTCAAAATGAGAATTCAACATACTTTTAAAATGTCATAAAAAGTGATGTAACAAAAAGTAGGTAGTAAGTTAGTTTTTTTCATCGCTTTTAATGACTTAATATAACTTTTTAAACGTGCTGAATTAGAAATATTATGGAAGCATTTTAGACATTGTATTTGAGAGATTTAATTATTTCAAAGCACTCGGCTGAAAATGTTGAAAATTAAACCAATGCTTGAAATCTGTATATAAAGATTTTTGGTAACTTTCTTGGAGTGTAACACTTTTTTATTTTGCATTGCACAAATATGTATATTTAATACTAATTGCGTTTCAAAATATTGGTAAACACGGCTAATACAGCTGATAATGATTGTTTTGCGCAATTTATTCAAATTTAGATAATTAAAATCCTTATAATTATAAACGAGACGAGGTAATTGAGTTTATTCGGTTAATGCGAAGTAAATTTTTGTAATTATTTCTTACACATTATCATAAATGCAACAATCGGAATAAACCGAAATGTGGTTAGTAAAATGCGATTATAAAACATGCATAAATAATATTATGTAGGTAAATTACCCACCACGATAGATAATTATATACACTTTAAAAAAAATTTATTCATCAAAATTTAGGCATTCGGTTGGGCTAAAATATTAGAAATGGCTTGGAAATCAAAAAATTTAAGTAAAGAAAAGAGAGGAACGAGTTCTGAGACGGTAAAAAGCATAAAGGTTAGGTAGGAATCTAGGGATCAATGTGTTCAATCAATGGGATCTATATATCCCTCCCGCCATGGGTCGAGAGACCAGTTGGAAAGTCAAAGGGTCTCCCCAAACCAGCCTCTACCGATCCGGCATGCCAAGCAGCTGTGCGGTCACGCCACGCAGTTTCATCAAGACCCATGTTCACTCCTGCCTATCCTCGAAATTACCCTTCACACAGTATTCCCAGAGATGACGGAGGTGTGGAGTCAATGTTAAAAAAAATCAACAGAATAACATATAACAACTTCAATGAAAATATGAAACATACAAAGACAAAGAAAATATAAAGGTAATGGTCGCACCTGAAACTTGAACCCAGATCCTCTAGTTTTACCGGGACTACCACTCTACAAACTAAGGACGGGTTGTTTCGGAGAATTTGAATAATTCATCAAATTTCAATGTTCATTTTCAAGTTATGTGAAAGATTTTTTCAAATTCTGTTTTTATTGCAGTTCTGTCAAGCAAATAGCCAATAATGATACAATAACAGAACTTGAATAGGACTTTCACAGAACCCGAAAATGAACGTTGAAATGTGATGAATTGTTCAAATTCTCCGAAACAACCCGTCCTAAGCCACCTAATTAATTCCGTCATGTTCATCAATCACATTCAATTCTATTTTTTATTTATTAATACCAGCCGATTTTATTTATATGGGAAATCTATTGACTTTTCGATAAGAAGAAGTGAAGCTAGCACTCCACAATAGAGTACTGATACCAACCCTGATGTATGGCATTGATAGACCCGCACTCTATTAACCTTTACATACGCGGATGACTCTACCCGATCGGCATTTGGCGAGATCGTTAGAATTGTCGATTCCAGTCCCAGGGAAGAAATGTATAAATTTCGTACCCATCCTACAATTATTTAAAAACATTTTAAAATAGATGTATCGTGTAATTTCTTTGATTCTGAGTTCTTATAATTCCTTAATTATGAAAAATTAACTGGTATAATATCATTAAATTTAATAAAATTATCTAATCGTAGAATTATTTCCGATTTAACCTGTTTGTATAAAATCATTAATTCAATGTTTAATACCCCTGATTTATTATATGTAATCTCTTTTCATACTCCAAGCAGGTCGGTTACAAGACAGTACCTACCATATTATTGTAGCAATTCTATATCAACGTCCCAATATCACACTCCTATGCGACGGATTCAACAGCTAGGAAACAGTACATCAATTTCAATATATAAGCATACCCTATTGAAGTTTTTTTCATCAAATAGTACGGAATATTTTAATAAAGGTATTTAATTTGACTAACACAATAATTTTGTCAACTGAAACAGAAAAAAAATATTTTGTTCCTGCATGCTGTGTAGATCAAGTTCAGTGATATTTTGAATTTATATTTATTTTTCTGCAATTGTTTTAAATAGTCGTTTCCTGCACTATTTTCGTGTATAATTTCGTAAATATTTTTTATATATATGTAGGTATGTAAAAGCCTTAATAGGCGTGAAATAAATAAATAATGATTATCTGAATAAACTTCTGAAGGTCATTTCGAGTTCATATTCTTTGACATACTTACTTTACATGAGTTAAAATTGTTTTTTGTAATTGTATGTCATTTCTCCCCCATTGCTATAAGCATGAGGTCAGTCTCCTCTAGGTTCTTGCAGACAGTATTTATTGCCAGATGCGGAGTAGGCACTTGTTCACTGTTCAAGTGTGGTGTTGCCAGGTTTACACAAATATGACCAAACGGCATTCTGTGAAACTAATTGCTAACATCCGGTAGTCTGGTGGTAGGTACCTACTTCCTGTAGGGGTGAGGTGACGTAAAACAAACGACTAAAAACGATTACCGAAATACAAAAAAAATATTGTAAAAAACATTTTTTTACAATTGTTCCGCACAGGAGCCCCTGAGAAAAATAATAATCTTGAGAGCCTATGTCACCTTCGGGAATGCTGTGTGGAGAGTTCAGGGAAGGAAAGGGGTATGAGGGTATGACGGACCAATGAATATATCCATCGCACTGCGGCTGTCCGGTTAGAAGTCGAAAGGTCTCCCTCAACCAGTCTCTCCAGATCCATCCCGCCACGCAACAATTGATCATCCATCGCCAATACCGAATAAAACCTCACCCCATGAATATGGGCACCCCTGCCAAATAAAAAAAAAACTAACCACTTGTTTTATATGGCAGATGTTTTGGCTATCCAATAAATGGTTCCCGGGGCGGCGGTACCTATATCCACCTGCCAAATTTAAAAAAACTTTAAGTTAACAATTTTATGTCACCTCAGAACCTTAGTTTATGTTGTAAGAGGTTGTTGAGCATTGATTCGAAAAAAACGATCAATCTCTTTTAGAACACTTCAAATTATACAGTCTGAATCATTTCCTAAAATTTCAGTCACTAGGTCTGGCAAACCCTGAATAATTTTGTTAATAACAGTTATTCAATAGTCTCATACGATTATTTAATAGTTTCATTAGAAATACAATCATTATTGAGGATAACATACAAATTGCTTACATAGAAGTTTACAAACGCTTATGAATAAATTTTAAGGTCACCTCGTCTTATAATACGTATCATTATAAACTAAAATCACTTTTTCTATGAATGACATAGTATTTTGTGGTCAACTTCAGTAGAATCCGAATAAGGAAAATTTTGTGTATTTAACAGGCATGACTCGGTCAATTTATATAGAGTTATTTTTACGAAAATTATCGTAAAAAGTGTTTACCAATATTTAAATTAATTAAACATCTTCTGTCATCCTTCTTCCGCCAGTTCCATGCATCACTGGCAGGGTTGGTATCTATACTATACTATAGTGGGTTAATTACCGCTTCCAAGATTTGCATTCATCGTGGATGTATTTAAAATACCAATAGCAAAAAAAATCTTGTAAGTTTACGTGGATTTTTTACGGGGGTACATCTAAATAAAAATATAGATTTATAATTATCATGAAAATTAAATGTTGCTATGTACAAGGTGGCGCAAAAGTAATGTCATAATGTGATTGTGCCATAATTTATGTAATTGGATTCAAATTTCATTGTTCTTTGACTTGTGTTGTAGACAAATAGAGAATTATTTGGCAACAAGCAATGGAGCAATACACACCTAAAGAATGTGGAATTATTGTTACTGCTTATTTGACCAATTTCCTGTCTGTTGTTTTAACGCAGCGTGAATTTCTTCGTCGTCAAAATGCATCAACTCAGGAGGTGGTCATTTGACCGATACCATTTTTTAAATGTAATGACATCAATTTTACACCTTCAAATAAACTTTCTGTGAAAACAGGGACCAATTTTTTTTAATTTCTAAGAAAATGGTAGCCAATTCACATTACGACATTAATTTAGCCCAACCTTGTATTATACAATGGAATTATTACTCTGTTGACGATTATATTTGTATTTTGTAGAAATAAAATATTTTAATTCTGCGGGAGAGTGCCGTGTAATCGGAGCCAGGTCGACAGAGAAATGCCACAAGCTGTCCCGTTGTGAGTGTTGCCAGCTTTGAGAGAATGATAAAGCCATTATGGAATGATTTTTTTTTTTAACAATAGGTACCTACTAAAACAAAGTTAATAGTATACCAATATAAGTGTGGGTAATCATTGTAATCTGTTACCTTAGTAGGTACCTACCTGTTAGTGTTATGTAGTATTCTGTAGAGCATGAAAAAGCAGATATTAAACATACTAACATCGATTGCGACTTCGTCTGTCTGTCTGTAGTCCGATAAATAAACGGCATTAGAAAAAATAAACGGCAACCGATAAAATACCTACCTACCTATAAATTATCATTTTAAACAGAACATTAGTTTAATTGCCATTTTCAAAATTAGAACTGAATGTTAAGAATTCAGACTATCCCTGATTTTTCACTGAATTATATTGAAGCACTAAAACAAACCAAAAACAACGGGATATTTTTACAAAGTATGAATACCGTTAAAAAATTGTGGAAGATTTAATATTTTTTATTTCTAATTATGATTATCGTACTAAAAACATGTAAATTAATTATTTTCATTTCTTATTTCAAAAACCATATTCCGAAACCGCACATTTCGAAACGGTTCCAACTGGCTACAACGTCATTATGACATAGAAACGGCCAATGGATTTAATTTATTCATTTTTTAAATTAATAAAAACAGGACCTTACCATTATTTTTTTTATTTAATGCGATGCCATACGTAGTAATGCAAAATCGTGTGTTTCTGGTTTGAAAATTCGGTCGCCTAGAAATGTTTTAGATGCTTTAATTAAATACTGCGAGTAGAATACATCTTGGCCTTTGAAACAATCGAGTATTTTTTAGATGAGTCTTTTTATAAGCCCAGAAAAAAATAATGTATAAGGCCTATGAAAACTGCTTTAAAGTTCAAAATTTCCTACTTACGAACCCATTTTCGGTTATGATTTTATTGTATAATGTGGCAAATTAAGTTATTTATAAAATGATCGAAAAAAAATTAAATATTTATGCCTGAAAATCCACAAAATAAAATAAAAGGCACTTTTTGTCCATGTTTTTCTCTTGCATAAATCAAAACAGGCGGATGGTGTTAAGCGGGAATTTAAACCTTATCGCCATCTACGTAATGGTTGTTTTTTTTTTTTTTTTTTTTTATTTTTATATTTACTCCACACAGGAGGCCCTGAAGAAAATAATTTCCCTCAGGGCCTATGTCATCTTTGGGGATGCTGTGTGGAGGGTCTTTTTGTGGAGAGGAAGGAGTGAACATGGGTCTTGAAGAGTCCCATGTTGTAGGAGGGAGGAAACACAGAGGCCGGCAGTTCGTTCCACAGCCGAGCTGTTGAACTTAAGAACGAATCGTAGAAGCGACCCGTTCTCATGTGACAAGTGTCAACTGTGTACAAATGTTGGGCGCGCGTTTGGCGTGTATCCCGACTACGCACCGGCGCCGAAGGGATCAATGACGCTAGTTCCTCAGAGCATCTTCCATTGTAATACCGATAGAACAAGGACAGCATACCTACCCGACGTCTGTGCTCTAAAGATTGCAGTCCGTTTGTTAAGATTGGGGAATCTATCAAACGGACCGCCCGTTTCTGCACGTCTAAGGGTTTTTTTCAGGTATTTTAAGAGTCAAGGGTTTTTTTCAGGTATTTTGGGGCTCCAGACCAGAGATGGCTGCCAAATTCGACAGTAGGGCGCACTTGCGATTTGTACAGGGTGAGCAGTTGTGTACTATTAAAGTATCTGCGGGCCCTGTACAGTACGCCCAGCTTCTGAGAGGCCAACTTTACTCTGGCTTCGATGGAGCCCCCGTACCTGAGCTGGTCACTTATAGTTACACCAAGCATATCAATGGAAGGCCTGTTCGGAAGATTGCTTCCGTTGAAGGAGACTAGATTATCATTTGGATCCCTTTTAGACGTAATCAGACAGGATTGGGTCTTTGAAACATTAAATTCGACGAGATTATTTTTACCCCAGGAGGAAATACTCTCGAGATAACCGTCCATTCTCTGCTTCAAAGCCCTCCGAGCCGTTGGAGTTTGTGTGCCCTTTGGGGGCTTGTCAAACAAAAAGCTATCATGAACTGTACTGTCATCCGCGTAACAATGAATCGGTGCACATGTCAAAAGGTCATTGATGTGCAACAAAAACAAAGTCGGAGACAGAACCGATCCCTGTGGGACGCCAGCATTTATGGAGTGCGAGGAAGAGGTGAAACCGTCAGCAACCGCCTGAATCGACCTATACAACAATACCTACAACCTAGAGTTCACAGTGAAATACGCTCCATGTTAAAATTGCATAAACAGTAAGGATTTGCAAGTAAATACAAACAAAAAGTGTTAAATACTTTATATTACTTGGTGTTTTCAAAAATCAGTCAGTTATATTTCTTAAATATATTGTGTGCTGAGCAGTATCGTGTTTTAAAAATATCAAATAAAAACATTTCTGAAATCATAAACATACAGAACGCGCATGCGCAAAAAATAAGTTTGTCATTGGTTGCAAGTGTCGTCATTTTCTCGCTATTGGCTAATAGTGTCATCATTTTTGAATCGTGCCTAACTGATTGCGGGAAATAGGCGCTAGTATCAATTTTTCAAAGAATAGTGTAAACATCGTCTTAACTCTTATAAAACATGGATCTAAACGAAAACTCGCTCAACTACATGACAAAGGCAAAAGATCTACTTAGTTCCCTTATCAAAATTATAAATGACCCGGGTAACAAATTCACAAAGGAACAAATGGGAAAAATAACACCTTTAACAACGGAACTCTTGGGAACAACAGGATTAATGGCCGTCCGGATGGGTATTCTCGAAGGAGAATTATCGACCTTAAAAAGTGCAGCTCTTACTCAATCTACTGATACTAACCCCACAAATCCTCCACCTAATATTTGTGAAGTATTAACCGAAATTGAAGAGAGGAAGCTTCGTGCTAAAAACATAATTCTCTTCAATGTCCCGGAGAGTACGTCAGATCTAACATCTATAAATATTTCCGATGATATTAAAAAAGTTACTACGGCCCTGAAAAATATTGATATTACCATTAATACTCAAGACATTAAAATGTACAGGTTGGGAACGAAGAAAATTTCAAACAAATGTAGACCAATCAAGATAGAACTCAATGAGGAGCATTTAGCCCGGACAATCTTAATTAATAACAAAAAATTCAAAGATGGTGTTAAGGGCCCGCTTTCCGCGTAAAGAATTTAGATTTGGGCAACACCTACAAAATTTAGTGTTAAAAGAATCCGACAGAGGTGTCTGAATTCGTATTAGGAATAATTTTGGGGATTATGAAATTAAATTACCGACATCTATTGCAATTTTAGAAAAACAGAACCATTTTTAGTTAGCACCGACCTTAGAGTAATAATGCACCGACCAAATGAGAACGAAGTCGATATGAAGATGGTTCTCAAAATATGGGTTTTATTACGGATTTAATTAAAAAAAATTTTTTAATTTTACAAAAAACATTTACGAAAGTTATTTGTATAGGTATAAAAATTACTTTACTTTACTAAAATACTATTCTCACTTTTATAAAAGTAATTTATAACTTTTATAAAATCAATAAATATATTTTTACATCAATAAGGTTTTAAACTTTTTTACTCGAAAACTATCTTAAAACGTTGGAATTCCAAAAAAAGTTTTTTTTTCTTTTTTACTTGTACTATCAATTAGAATCACCTCCCGAAGTTTGTGCACTTTACCCCCGACATCTTGTATAATATGCGCAATATAATATTTATACAAGTGTAATATCTACTTTTGTACATTTATATAAATTATATACACGTTTACATTTTTATGCTCATCAAATTTATTATATTATAAAGATAGATAGAAAGATCCTTAGTGCTTCCTGAGGACTTACAAATCAGAAGACTTTTTTGTAATTATTTATTTATTCATTTAAACAATTCAATAATTATAAAGAGTAATAAAACATGTAAGCAACATAAAATTACATTCTAAAATGTGAAAGGGGCTCTATTTATTTACATTTTTATGAAATTACTACTTTTAATAGTTTAAGCTTTCAGTGAACTTTCAATTTTATTTTTAACTTCTCTAAATATTATTTGTTTAAATTGTCAAATATAATTTAATCACAAACACAAGATTCACTCAAAATGAAAGATTGGTGGTTCTGAAATGTTCCCATAAATACGGTGAAAGAACCCTAAACTATGAACTTATTGCCCTAAACATGCTTCGAGCGAAATGCGGATCTGGAAACCTTATCGTCAATCTGAGCAAAACATACCATGAACGTCAATATAGCAACAGCCTTTGTTCTGCTGCAGTTTCATTAAATGCCGAGAGATCCGTTTACAGTCTCCAAAAAGCAATACTGGGGCACAACCCTAGAAGCCAAGCTAAATGATTGGAATACAGAAAGATAAAAACACACCATTGTCAAAAACATCTTGGCCGTAAATGATTAAATAAAATTAGATTTATTCAGGAAGGCAAGCATTACGGTGATCGATGTTAAAAATCTAACATAGCCCTAGAATAACTCCAGTATCTTTAAGAAACCTTTCTCTTAAAGCTCAGAAAAAAACTTTCCATGACAGTTAGATATACCACTCTACAACAAGGCCGCGTACGGTAAAACTGTAAAAAAAAATAAAGTAATAAATAACAAAATAAATATTTCACAACACAATAATTTCATCGAAAATCTTAAATCCGTTTCACCTTTCTACATTTTCTATATTCTCCTTAAGAGTATAATCCTTAGATAATGCCTTTTCAAATTATTCGTGGAAGCTAGAAAAAAAATAAAATCATTGATTATAACTGCACTTCAAGTGACCTTTTAAATAACAGTAAAGGGCTCAAATGATTTTATTGTTACGTCCGTGCCTTTGCATCTTTACAAGACTTGGGCAAAACATTCTGTAGCAGAGTATAGATTTCACATCTGAAACATAATTAAAGAGTTTATTGAAAATAGAACACCAAGGTACGGTTAGTCAAAAAACGTACAATAAAGTTAATTCTGGGAAGAAATTGTACAGTTGACATTCAGGACAGGTTCACTCCCTCCTCCTCAAAAAAGACCCTCTATACAGCATTCTCAAAGATGACACAGGCTCTGAGAGAAATTATTTTCTTCAGGGCCTCCTTCCGACATAAAAAATAACATCACTGAACTAAATTATATTATTGTAGAAAGCAATCACTTTGTGGTTTGACATATTTAATAAAATAAAATACTTTTTTGTTTTAAAACCACGATATTTATTAATTTAAGAACCGACCGGTTTCGCTTTACTTAAGCATCATCAGGGTACAAATTAATACTAAACAAGAAGTACATAATGTGTGCATATATATAACAAAATATAGAGGGAGACAACATGATACAAATATATTATAGAGGGAGACAACATGATACAAATATAAGCAACACAAAGACGGTCATAAAATACATTAACATAAGTGTACAAGTAATGGAAAACCGCTAGATAATTATGTAGACTAATGGGTTATACGAATAAATCGGGAAAAACAAAACATCAATAAAACCTCAATAATAACGGTTTTTCCGAAGTTGCAAATCATTTGATCGATAAAGATCATACATTCTGTCATAGAACCGGTGCTAACATCTTACATAAAAACGGGCATGGTAACAGACTAAACAATTTAGAGGCACTAGAAATTAAAAAAGCTGTAAAAACCAAAAGTCAGATACTTAATAATCAATTAGACATATCAAGTAGTCCAATATTAAGTCTGTTTCCAATAAACCCATAAAAAATTCCCAGTTCTCCTTACCTCCTTACCACCTTGCCAGTTGATGTTTTGTTTCTCCCGATTTATTCGTATAACCCATTAGTCTACATAATTATCTAGCGGTTTTTCCATTACTTGTGCACTTATGTTAATGTATTTTATGACCGTCTTTGTGTTGCTTATATTTGTATCATGTTGTCTCCCTCTATATTTTGTTATATATATGCACACATTATGTACTTTTTGTTTAGTATTAATTTGTACCCTGATGATGCTTAAGTAAAGCGAAACCGGTCGGTTCTTAAATTAATAAATATCGTGGTTTTAAAACAAAAAAGTATTTTATTTTATTTAATTATATTCCCCACAGTTTCAGAACTTTCGATAGCTTTTTTCGCTGGCCCGTTCATTATTTTTCTGGATTCCAAGTTCGAGTATTGTTATTTGAAACAGGTGGCCCATATTATTATTACATATTATATTATATTTCGGACATCGTTGCATTGTGAATCATTAGAGCAGATCTTAGAGTAATATTACTCTAAGGAGCAGATGTAAAGTGACGTGTGTATTTGTGTACGTAGAAAGTTAATTCGCAAATAAATCACGATCGTATAGGAACAAGAAAAGAGACAAGACAACAAGAAAATTAAATTAATAAAAATTTACCCCGTAATTTCTAATGCATTGGAATTAGTTTTATTTCCCAAAGTACCTATTCTGAAAAAAAAATAATAACTTTTTACTACACAATACATAAATAAAAATATGAATTATTAATTTTTATAGTAAATTATCGTTTATAATAAATATAAGCTTATAAATCAAAAATTGTATTTTTTTCTTCTCACCTATTAGATAGGATATAATTTTATGAGATAACATTTTTTCTTTGAAATACGGGATATCTTTCGTGTATTTCCCATCTTTGAAAAAACAATATTTATTAACTCATAAACTTTACACGCGTAAAAATTATCTTTATAAATTCAAATATTTGCACGTAATCGCACGTCTGTAGATCATAGAACGATGAACGACACGTCTGCCCCCAAAGCCCTCGAGTTGGCGAATGAACTTCTCAAAGAAAGATAGTTTAATCTGCAAGTCGGAGCGAGCGCGCTATAATAAATATGATTTAAAAGCAATAGGCGTAAGCGACAGTTGTGAAAATGTTTAATAAATCACGGCGTATTTCAAAAATAGCAAAAATTACTTATGGGGTCTATTGAGTAGCATTAAAAGAAGCATTGTGATTTTTTTCATACATATAACTTGTAAAATAACAGAAATAAACGTGTTAATAATATTTTTCGGAGCATACTTTGCGATTTATTTCTATCGAGGGAATTTCAAATAATTACCGTTTCGGCTTTTGGAACAAATAGATACTATCTTAAAGAATAACATATATTTTTTTAAGAGCTTAAAAACTTCAAAATTTTAAGGAAAGTATGTCGGAAATTGGATGAAATTCGAATAGTGGGCCCTTAAAGCCGGCAACGATCAGACGAGTCAGCAAAGAAAACAACTTATGATGCTTCGGGACGAACTGGAAACTAGAAAGAAAAATGGCGAACCAAATTTAACTATAAAATATATTAATAACCTCCCCAAAATTATCGATGTTTTGCCAAAAAACTCAAACTAAATAAATGTAACCTGTACTATCAGAATATCAGAAATGTTATGGAATTAAGCACGAAAGTGGTTGATGTGAAATTACAGAGGCCAGCTAATAAACATAAACCGGATCATGCTGCATCTACTACCAAAATATCAGGGGTATCAAATCAAAACTCGGCAAATTCAAAGTTACAGCTCCTACCATCACACAAGACGTCATCGTACTCACCGAAACCTGGTTGGAACCTTCCATTCATTCAGCGGAGCTCGGATTACCGAATCACAACATATACCGAATGGACCGGAGTCATAATACTAGTGCCAAATCAAGAGGAGGGGGCGTCTTAATAGCAGTGAATAAAAGCACTAACTCTAAATTAATTAAACATAAAAATTATGATGTTGAGCAAATATTTGTACTATTAAGCGGAAAATCATGTAAAACTATTATTGGCAGTGTATATATTCCTCCCAACTCGGACTTGTCGATATACAAAAATCACTGTGAGGACGTCGAGTATGTAAAAACAAAATATCCAACACACAAAATAATTGTCTGTGGTGATTACAACCTTCCGAATTGTAAGTTTAATGATCCCAATTACTCGCCAATTTCTGATTGTGAAAGGGATATTCTGGATATGTGTTCTTATTTAAATCTTTCTCAATTTAATAACGTACCCAATGTTAACAATCGCATTCTCGATTTGATATTCTCAAATGAAGATAATGTAAATGTATACGAATCTCCTGAGTTCATTGTCCCTATAGATAAACACCATCCTACACTTATAATTTCTATACCTTACACTGGAAATGATAATCTTAAAATCTCAAGAATTTGTTATAATTTTAAAAACGCAGATTACAATAAAGTTAATGAGGTACTGTCTAACATTGACTGGACAAGTCTAAATGACGGTGATATTGATTACAATACTGAATATTTTTACTCGCAACTCAATAATGTAATTTCAAATAATATTCCTCTTACCCAACATAAAGAATCAACGTATCCAATATGGTTCACTAAAGAATTAATTCACTTGATAAATTTAAAAAAAGAATCTCATAAAATCTATAAAGAACATAGATCTGTACCTAATTATATTAAATTTAAAAGTGTCAGGAAAGCTTGCAAAAATTTGTCTAAAAATAGTTATAAAAATTATATAATGGAAGTGGAAAATACTATAAATCATGATGTAAAACATTTCTGGAAACACGTAAAGTCTATGAAAAAAAATGAAGTCGGGATCCCCGGAACTATGAATCATAAACAGAGGAGTTCTGGCAACATAAAAGAAATTGTTGACATGTTTGCCGATTTCTTTAAAGATGCGTTTGAACCTAACATTTCAGATGAACAAATTCCGGAATTTAATTCTGATATAAACTTGCAATTATCAAATATTAATATTAACATCACCGACATTACAAATTACCTTAAAACACTTGAACCAAAATTATGTTCCGGGCCGGATCAAATTCCACCCATCTTGATTAAAAACTGTGCAGACAGCTTATCCATTCCGTTGTTCATATTATTTAATAAGTCTCTGTCAACGGGAAATTTCCCAAAACTTTGGAAAAAAAGTTACTTAACTCCAATATTTAAATGCGGGGATAAATCTGCAATTGAAAATTATCGTCCAATTTGTATCCAATCATCAATACCCAAGATTTTTGAAAAATTAATTCTTCTAGAGATAAACCCCAGCGTGAAATCCATCATTACAACTTGCCAACATGGTTTTGTTTCAAACAGATCAACCTTAACCAATCTATCCCTGTACGAAAATTATATAACAAATGCACTTGCTAATAGACAACAAGTCGATTCTATATATACTGATTTCAGCAAAGCGTTTGATAAGGTTTGCCATAAAATTCTTGTTAGCAAACTGGCGAAAATTGGCATAACCGGTAACGTACTATCCTGGTTTAAGAATTATCTGTCTAATCGAGAGCTTACTGTCTGCATTAAAGGTCAACTGTCCTACACTTTTACAGCTACAAGCGGTGTGCCCCAGGGATCACATCTAGGACCCATTCTTTTCAACATATTTATAAATGACGTTACAAATGTATTTAAACGTGTCTTTATTTTGATGTTCGCAGATGATATGAAAATTTACCGAATTATTGACAATATTAATGACTGCTTATTATTACAATCAAATCTCATTAGCTTTTCTGATTGGTGTATCCTAAATAAGTTAACCCTCAATGTAAAAAAGTGTCAAGTCATGAAATTTTATAGGAAGAAAAACCCATTGATTTTCACATACTGTATGAATGATCAAGTCTTAGTATCTGTACCCGAAATAAAAGACCTGGGGATAATATTTGACACCAAATTAACATTTATCTCCCACATTAACAATATAACCACTAAAGCGATGCAAATGTTGGGTTTCATATTAAGAACTGCAAAAGATTTCAAAAATTTAAAAACTTTAAAAATATTATATTCATCCATTGTCAGAAGCCATTTAGAATTCAACTCAACCATTTGGAATCCATTTTACAATATTCATGAAAAATCTATCGAGCGAATCCAACATAAATTTTTACGTAACATAAATTATAGATTAGGTATTCCTATTGAAAACATTAACTACACCTCACTGTTGAAAGTCATGGGCCTAGCCACATTAAAAGAAAGAAGAATATGTTCTGATCTCTTTTTTCTTTATAAAATTGTTAATAACATGTTTGACTCCCCTGAACTCCTTAGGTTGATCGACTTTCATGTACCTAGTAGAACGGTTCGTCAGAAGGTACCTTACCATTGTAACATTGCAGGTACCTTAGCAGAAATAAATTCAGTAATGAACCGACTACACAGTGCAGGGAATAAATATTGCGTGAACACTAACGGTACTGAATGTCTATCAGCCTATAAACACATTATTATTAAATCTGTATGTCAAATATGAACTTGGCAAACATTAAACGGAGTATGTGCGAACTATTTCCACTACTCTACAAATTACGTTTAAATAAATAAATATTATAATACTTAGTTTAATATAACTTAATATTATGGTACTTTGTTTAATATTATAATACTTGACTGAATATTGTAATACTTAATTTAATATTATAATACTTGGTTTAATATTGTGGTACTTGACTTAATATTGTGATACTTGGTTTAATATTATAATACTTAACTAAATGTTTTTCTATTAGACTTTTTATCGTTTCTTATCCTAATCTTGCGTAATAGAGATTATTAATTAGAGTTACATAGTTTATAGGCTAATGTGAACAACAATTTCATCCTTTTTTATTCAATTGTTTTGGAGGATATTGGCAGATCATATATTTTTATTTCATTTACTTAAATTTCATGTTACCTACGTTTCGTAAACTCTTGTTTCATGTTACCTATATTTTGTTAACCTATGCATTGTTCAATCTTATATTTTATGTAATCTGTATATTCTTATATATTATGTAAACTCTTTATTGTTATTGTATTTAAAAAACATAATAGCATTGTATGTAAAAGCCCTATGGGCGTTTAAATAAAATAAATAAATAAATAAATAAATCCCTTAAAAAGTCAGCAATCCACGTACACAGGGATGCGGGAAGTCCGTAAGAATGCAATTTGTTGACAAGTCCTCGGTGCCAGACCCGGTCAAAGGCCTTGGATATGTCTAGTGCGACCGTTTGGGTCTCACCGTGACGTTCCAGGCACCGCCCCCAAACATGCGTCACATACGCGAGAAGATCACCGCACGAGCGGTTCCGCCGGAATCCGTATTGACGGTCGTTGATAATTTTGTTCTTCTCGAGGTATGTGAGCAGTTTGTCGTTGATCACACGTTCCATCACTTTGGACAGAACTGATGTGATCGCTATGGGGCGGTAGTTGGCCGGGTTGGAGCGGTCACCTTTCTTGGGAATAGGGTGAATTACCGCTTTTTTCCAACCAGAGGGCACAGTGCCACACTTCAGGGACATTTTGAAGAGCTTTGTCAAAACTGGAACTATTTCCGCAGCACACCTCTGCAATACCAAGGCAGGTATTCCATCAGGTCCACTAGCTTTGTTAACATCGAGCCCCCGTATGACGTGGAGTACATCCCGATGCCGGATCCTCAGCTTTTTCATATAGAAGCCGCAGTGAGGAACCGACGGCGGAACAGCACCCCCGTCGTCGAGGGTCGAGTTTTCCGCAAACATTTTCCCTAAAAGGTTTGCCTTTTCGGTGGCGGTGTTTGCTAGTGAGCCGTCAGGTCTGGTAAGAGGTGGCAAACTGGGTTTGCAAAAATTTCGACCTATTGAGCCCGCAAGCGACCAGAATGCTCTGCTGCCATGCGGGCAGGCAGCCAGCTTTTTGCTGATCTGCAGGTCCTGTTCGAATTTTGATCTATTGATGATTCTCTTGCATTCCTTTGCCGATTTGTTGTATGCTGATCTGCTTTCGGGCGTTCGAGATGTGTTGTAGGCTCGGTAAGCCGCGTTTTTTCGTCGAACTGCTTCGGAGCATTGTCGACTGAACCACGGCTTTGAGCCCACACCAGTTTCTTTAGTAGTCGATTGTATGAAGCCATCCATCGCCGATTTGATGACTTCACCAATCTCCTGGGCACATCTTGAAGGGTCCGAAGTCCGAAAACAAACAGCTGACCACGGAAAAGCATTGAAATGGGCCCGCATACCGAACCAATCTGCTGACCTATAGTGCCACACTTTTCTCCTCAGCCTCTCATTGGTTGGTCTGAGGCTAACGGGGATTGATGTCGTCACTAGGCAGTGGTCAGATGATCCCAGAGGCGCTGTGACGTCAATCTTATAACCGTGTGGCACAGTAGTTAAGAATAGGTCTAACAGATTGGAGCGGTGAGTCTGGACATCAGGAACCCTTGTAGGCTCCTGAACCAATTGCTCTAATCCGTAGCAAATGGCAAAGGATTCCGCCTGTCGGCCAGCCGAGTCCGTTGGGCCTGAGAACTTCAACCATGGTTCGTTATGAACGTTGAAGTCCCCCAGAACAACAAACTCGGCCGAAGGGTAGCGGGGCAAGAGATCATCAATAGTATCGCTCAAATGTTTGAAGAGCTCGGAAGTGTCTGATTCGCTATGGTTCGGTGAGCGGTATAGACATGCGTAGAATCTTGCCGTACTGGCAAGATTGACGCGCACCCACATTACGTCGAATCTGGAGTTTTCCAGACTCAATAGTCGCACACAGTTGACGTCAGCTCGACTATAGAGGCAGACTCCTCCTTTCAGCCGGAATTTGCTTGCGAGGGTAAAGCCCGGGCAGTCCAGATAGGAGGAGTCTGGCGGCTCGGCTATCTGAGTTTCGGATAGGAAAAGAAGGTTGGGACGTTGGGACAAAAGATGGTGATGGACGGAATTTAAATTTGTGTGCAGGCCGCGAATGTTGGCAAAATTTACCAACAGTTTTGGCCCGCACCGGGGACGCCTGCTACTCGCCGCTGTAATGATGTTAAGATTGTTGTTTTGTATGTTCATGAATTTAATTTTTTTTTTTTTTGTAGGTGTAGGAGGTGAAAGGAAAGGTCTGGAAAGGAAAGGTATGAGGGGTGGGTAGGAATCTGGGGTTCAGGCTGTCTAGGAGTGATGAGCGTTTGGTTCCAGCCCACCCACTGCGGTGCTAGGCGATAGGCCGGGAGAGTCCGGCTGGAGAGGGCATCCAATGCGCCCCAAACGCTGCTGCTGGGTCCCCTCCGGTCACGAACCGGCACAACAGCAGTGGCGGGGTTTTTTCACTCGCTGATGGGGCAGCCCACCCTTAGTCGTGAGCCTGAGGGTCGGGCCCCTGTACTATCGAGCGGCCCGGACAGCGGTAACCGGTTGTAAAGGGTCTCCCTCAACCAGCATCTCCCAACCGGCCCGCCACGCAGAAGGTGGGCCGACGCACCCGCCACCAAGACCCGGGCAAACCTTAACCCATGAACCCGGGCACCCCTGCTAAGTCACCAAACGTAGCGAACCACTTGGGATGACCTGTGGCAGAGGTGTTGGTCATCCAATAAATGGTTCCCAGGGCGGCGGTACCCATTCCCGCCTACCAAATTGTTATTGATAGCGGCTTAATTTAAAATATTACACGACGTAGTGCATCACCTTAATAACGTTTTCCTACTACAAAATTAAGGGTAAGCACCAGATTTTAATTTTAAATAATTTCCCTAGGGATCTCTATAGAAAAATTTGGGATTTTAGTAATACGTCCATCAGAAATAATTAAAATGTGAGCGTCAAGCAAACCCACGTTATTAGAGTCTTATATCGCTGAAAAAAACTAGACGGAAAGATCGATTTTCTAGGCCTGCTAGGGCAAAATCGATCGTAGATCCATCCATTATACCGGGCCGCGCGCCGAATATTGTTTTTACACGACTTCGTCACTTATGTCATTAAGATTCCCACTTTATTTTAGAGATTTGATGGGGTAAATTCACCCACAGGTCTGTCCAATACGCCAGGGCCGCGCGTCGCATATTTTTGTGCACAGCTGCTTCACTTACGTCGTTAAGATTCTGGCAATATTTTAGGGTATTGTCTCGTCTTAAAACTGCCACCATCTCGAAACGGAACCGGAACGAATAAACAAATTTACAAACATGAGAATGTGAAATAAGTTAAAACAGAACTTTGCGACGCTTAGTCAGCTATTATTATGCTTTCCTAATACACATTGATGTCCATTGTACAAAGGAAAATACACTACAATAAGGTAATGCATCTAAAAAAGGGTTCCATGATAACTCAACACAGTGAAAATTCAACACACTTTTAAAAAGATGAAATTTTTTTTTAACCTAACCTACATAACCCAGTTAATAAAGTTTTTGTTTCATCACTTTCCATGACTTTATATAACTTTTTAAAGATGTGATGTGATTGAATCATCATTGTGATGATTTATCCGGTTACCCTAAAAAAGATATCTCATTTTTCCATCTCATTTGATAATATAATTGATAGCAAAACATTCTGACTTCATCCGCAACTTTTCTACATAAAAATACCGGCACGAACTGAAAGGGATAATTATACAAATGCTTCTCTTACATTGTAGCTAGTGCTTTAACATGCAGAAGTACACAAACTTTAATATTTAACAGCCAACCGGAGTGGCAGATACTCTCAGTATCACCCTGGTGAGAGACTAGCATGCAGAATCAAAACGATGTTACTTATTGTTATTTCGGATATTTCACAATTTAATAATTTAACATTTTAAAGTCAGGAGCCAGTGAGACTATGGTATCCCCAATCGGGGTATGTTGTGGGGCTGCATGTAGTGGGGAGGGGTAGGCTATCGGGTAGAGGAAGGTGGGGAAGTACCAAGATATTCAGATCTGGTCACCAAACACGGCCAAAGCTCTTTCAAGCAACGTTTCAATTCTGAATGGTGGTCTTACACCAGGGCAATACTGAAAGCATCTTCCACTCTACTACCAGTTGCTTGCGTCGTGATGGAGGACTTCGTTAGCCGAGGAATTGAACTCGCGATGCCTGGGTGGGACCCATGCAAACCATCATGCGAACCATGATGGGTGATGCTGACTTAGCCGCATTTGAATCTATTCAAATTATTCGTAATCCTGTTAAAAATGGAATTCAAGGCCCTAAACGAATAAATTTATAGGTTTCCCAATCAACTTTTAGTAAAAGAGGAATTTATTATCATCACAAATAAAACAAATTCAATCCAATGTAACCAGAAAATTCGAAAAACAAAAATGAAAGTTGAAACAGCCCGAGCACCAATATTTGTGTTTCAAGTTGCTGTATATAATCTAATGCATTTTAGCGTGGTAATAATGCTTATGTTTCACAGTCGGTTACCTTTCTAAGAAAAAGATATACCTACGGAGTTGAACCAACTTATGCAACTATGTAGTTAATAGTTAAGTTGGTAGTTAGCGGTTGTAGTCGTTATAGATGGTGTTGTAGTAAGAATATTAAGTATTAAGCATCCTGTATGAGCTCCTGTTACTTAACCGTAAGTGCGCCGGGGTAAAATGGCGAGCGCTCGCGGTGCAAACGCTGGCACTAACTTATGTTTTTCTCTCAAGACTATATATTTTAAAAATATTTTGTAGATTATTAATCCATCTACAGTACATCTTCTCATTCTGACAGTCTTAAAATCGTAAATATATTTATATAAATCGTTTACATATATTCTATTGTTTCCCCCAAGGATAGCTACTTCTTTCAGAGAAGAAAAAACTCTATAATGGTAAAAAAATTAACCCGTAGGTATAACACATTTTTTTTCTGTAAAATGTATTCAACACAAAAGATGTATTTGAACTCAAAACAAAAACCGAAAAATTAGTTTCACTGAGGATTGAACCATCCTCCCATTGGATTAGACAAGTCTACCTACCTTGCCAAAAGCCGATCGGTAGGACCGACATATATTTCGTATATTAACTGCTGTAATGTCATCCAATTTCAGAGAAGTGTGTGTATGTGATTGTCGCCAGTTGATAGAATGCATTTTCATTGACAACGAGTCTATCTGCAGAGTTTCATCTCGATCGGATGTCGGGAAGTGAGTTAATTTCCGCTTCCAAGATTTGCACTGATGGCAGGTTATCTTTTAAGTAATAAAACAAAGATATTATTTTTATTTATTATTATCATCAATACATATATTTTATATCGTCTGTCTATTTGTACGCTTAGTTCTTCTAAACTACGCAACGGATCTTGCTAGGGTCTTCACTATCTTTTAGAAATTTTTTTCCGAAACGTTTACATATTTGATACATGCATATTATATTCATAGAAAGTAGACAAACGTCGAGCAACGCCGAGTACATAAATATTATAAATATAATATCAATTATGTCTATAACCCATAATAGTTATTTTTCTATAGATCTTAGATTAACACCGAAAAACGCCTACAAACTATAGAATTATAAAATGTGCGGATTTTAAAGGGAAAAAACGTCACGATTGATTATTTCCTTGCCAAGCGAATAAAATATATTTAATTCACGCTAGGAGCACTTTTTAAAGCACTTGTAGTGTAGTACAGGCAAATCCACCGTGGATTCACTGGCAGGTCAGAGGTTAAATCTCAACTACCACTACTCATAGGGAACTAAGTTGAAAGAAATAAAAAGAACCTGTGCCATTTTTTTATTGTTTAATGGTTTACTATAAGCTTTTTTGTTTGTTTAATGGTTTTACTATAAGCTTTTTTTGTTTGTTTAATGTTTTTACTATAAGCTTTTTTGTTTGTTTAATGGTTTTACTGTAAGCTTTTTTTGTTTGTTTAATGGTTTTACTATAAGCTTTTTTTCGTCCAGTTTGCATGTGGGTCGTATTTTCATATGGAATCGTGATGAAAAAAGGATGTGTTCTATTTAGGTCAGTTTTTAAGATAGCAGGCATAATTATTTCACGTCATTGTTTTACGTAACTAAATATGCTTGATTATTTCGTTTTTATTGTTAACGTGTATTACTGTTCTGTGTTGTGAATTTCGGTGTTATTTTAATGATTTGTTGACTGCAATGGTAAAAACAAATGACAGTTAAGCTTTCATGTGATCTAGAGGGTTTTCCAATAAGAGGTGTTATTTTGATTTTCAATCGTAAAAGATCAATAGTTTCGTTGCTTGTGTGGCACGTAGCGCCGTCTCGTTGAAAGTAAACGTTGTCCAGATCAATACCATCCAATTCCGGTAATAAAAAAATCATTAATCATCTCTCGATAGCGCTATCCATTCACCGTAACTGTTGCTCCAGCCTCATTTTCAAAAAGTAAGGTCCAATGACTCCGCCGGACCATAAACCGCACCAAACAGTCACACGTTGAGGATAGAGAGGCTTTTCAACAATAACTCTTGGGTTTTCCGAGCCCCAGATGCGACAATTTTGCTTGTTGACGAAGCCACTGAGGTGGAAATGGGCCTCATCACTCAAGATGATTTGCATTTGATTCACTCAAGTGAATTTTAATCATTTCAATGCGTTGTTGAAGCGTGTATCATTTTTTATTAATGGCGTAATTTCTACTTGTCAAATGTGAAAAAAAGACAGCTTAAAAAGTAACATCTACCGAAATAGCGGGCTATTCAAAATAACACCTCTTATTGGAAAACCCTGTATTTTCGAGGTGTTGCCATTTTTTGACGATTTAGTACCGTCCCAACATATTATTTCTTCTCTAATAATAAAATATGATTCGACACAATGTACGATTGCGAATGTAAGTGCGTTACCCACCTGACTGGACGATGTCTTTTCTGAGAGAACATTATTTATTTGTTTCGCTTTATAATGGATTATCCCGTTCCGTTTCTGCACGGGGTAGGCAGAGATGATGGTCCATTACGCAACTCTGTCTCGGCATGCATTCCTTGATTCATTCACATTAATATATGGTTTCATATGTTCTTTTCTGTCATTGTGACTCTTGTCAGGACCAGATTCAAGTCTTTTATATCATCATCATGCCATCTTCCTTGAGTCAGTAGATAAGTTGTGACTTAAGGATATACAGCGACTATCGCCAAACTACGACCATACTTTATGGACCATCAAATCGACTATTCAATGAAAGTTTGCAGAAGTATGGTTAATCAATGTTGGCGTCACTTTTTTGCGGGCTGTTTCATTCTAATATTTGGTCATATCCTATATCCATTGTTTCTATTATCTAAGATAATAACGTGGAGCGAAGTGGCTGACGTAGCAGCGAGCTACATGCGAAACACCGACCAGTGACGTTACTAAACTATTATAATGCTGGGGACTTCGTGACAGCTAATTTTCTAGGACGTCTTCATGCTTTTGTCGAGCGTAGCGCTGAGCGTAGAGGGCAGTGGGGTGCCCAAAGATAAAATAATTTTAAAATATTATTTTATCTTAGAATATTTTCAAAAGATCCTGAATAAATTCAACCTCCGTGACCGAGAGGTAATGATACTAGGATGCGGACGTCCATCAAATCCAAATCACAGTGTTAATAAATAAATACTATTTAAATTATATAAGTAGGTCATTTCGTATATCCTTTAAACGTTTTTTTTTAAGATAGACAAACATTCTCGAGTTACGAATAACCTGACAATATTTGAAAATCTCTTACTACCACCACAGAAAGCGGAAAATGTTGCTTGTGTCATGATGGAGGACTTAGCCAGGCGAGGAATTGAACACACGACGCCTGGGTGGGAGCCAAACGCGATGTCAATTCAGCCACTGACCGGTCTAATAAAAATAAAAAATAATATTTAGGATGTAGCGGTAGCTTCTAGAAGATTCTGGAACATTGATACATGCAACCCACATCGCATTAGAACCTACTAGTAAATCATCAAATGTACGCTGCATCTAATCAGAATAATCTCGAACGTATGTGTTCTATATAAAAATGCGCCGTCGAGGTACATCAGTCAGTCAGTCTTACAAATCTCACAACTACACTGACTCAATAATCGCTGTGACCTCACAACCTCTTTCATTCGTCTCACCTTAGCACATTCCCAATAGGATATTTTTGGCACGTTCCGGAGTGACTTATACCCGACAGAATTTAATCGGCGATTTCTGAGGAAGCAAATTTTCGATTCTGAAGGATGTTTTTTCACAACATAAAGGGTGCATCAGCGATTTCTGTGCTTATTTGGATTAAAAACGTAGAAGTCATTTTGCTGTCCGGTAATTTTGTTTTCATTAAAATATATATTTTCCAATCAAACGTAGCAACTTGATAAACCCTGATGAATTAAGATTTGAGATTTTCACGGCCAAAAGTATTATAGTGATTTGTTTTGGGGGTATTATGCCGTATTGCGCTACTTCCTTCTTTGACCAACATTTCGGACAGCATTGCAGTGTCCATCATCAGGGCAGATGTGTAATTTAAGGTTGTGGTGAAATGTGTGCTTATGTATGAAGATGCGATACCGTGTTGCCATCTCCAACCTTCTAAGAGCTGACATTAACATATAATCTTTAAGTGGTTTTCTGGGCTTAGTTCTGGTGTAGCTGTCAATTACCGGATTCCTAGAACTACTGAGCTTAGTCTTAGCTTACGCCAAAAACGATAATAACTAATAACGAAGGGTTATTGAAATATATGTTTTGTTTGTAAATGAAAAAATTACTTCTTCGTTTTTAATTCAAATAAGCACAGTAATCGCTGGTAAATGGCTGATTCGTCCTTTATGTTGTGAAAAACCATCCTTCAGAATCGAAACTTTGCTTGAAATGGCATTATCCTTGAATAGCCATGTACTTCCAAACCTTCTTCTTCCCATCTCCTTTCCCCCTCCACCTCTTTCAGCCTCCTAAAATACTCTGATTGTGGAAGCCATTGTTCCACTGTGCACTGGCTATAGACAGTAGGGAACGTTTGGGATTCTTGCGCAGTTTTCAAATATAAAATAAAAATGTTTTCATCGATTTGCCCGCCACTGCCTGAGACGTTGCAGCTGCAAGTAGCGTTACCGCAATAGTTTTCAAATTTACGCAACAAATTTTCCTAGGAAATGTTGCTCCTTCCCGCCCTGACGGATAATTTCACAGAACTAGTATGTACGGGACGCCTCTGCACTCTGCGACCGCATAATATATGCTTTTAAAGTTACCTTTATATTATAATTTACCCAAGTCCAGATTTTCACTTCCACTCAAGTCATACCTACTTATTTGAGATAAACAGTTTTTTTCCTGCAAACAACAAAATGGACTTAGCTATTTACTGAAATGATTTATAGGTTTACACACATTTAATTATAAAAAATGATTCTGGAGATTTTTGCATTCATCGGAACATAAGACAGGCATTGCGTGGTAATTTTAACTTTATCTCATTGTAAATTTCGAAGTCTTTTAGGAAGGTACACAGCCTTAAGAGGAGACAATACCCTAAAATAAAGCCAGAATCTTAACGACGTAAGTGAAGCAGCCGTGTACAAAAATATGCGACGCGGCGCCCTGGCGTTTTGGACAGACCTAAGGTTGAATTTGCCCTATCAAATCTCTAAAATATAGTACAGTACGAGTGTAATCTAATAAATATATCTTAACGAAATAAGTGATTCAGTTGTGTAAAATAATAATTTTTCATTTCAATTGTATGATTCTTTACTTTTCATTATAAGTGTTGAATTTGAAACGTGTTTTCATTCTATTCATTTCTACCACATAACATGTTCATGTTTGAATAACAAGATACTTCCTAACCATCGTCTTCCCCATCTCCTTCATCTCCATATTCTCATGCTATCTTTACAATTGGAAGCAGTGGACTTTTGTGCGCTATTCATATAAAAAAATGTTCATCTTGCAAGGACAAAAAAGAGAATGGCTGATTATTAAAATGCTGTTAAAAATGTAGCAAGTCATTTCCTAACAAACTATCTATCAGTTCGTTCAGAATATATGTGAACAAGTGTTCCATCATCCACATAACATATTCGTGTTTTACCGACAGTTTGTTAGAAAATCTGTAAATTCTTCGTTAAAGGCCTGCAATCCCGTTTTTAACAGGAATACGAATAATTTTACTAGATTTTTAATAAATTAACAATCTTTTAAATTACCTAGTTTTTAATAGATAATAAACTATTAATCTAGCTTGCAAATAATGAGAACCTTGATTTAAAATATGATTGATTCGTTAGTAAAGAAAGAACTCTGCTAAAAAGTGTTAAGCTAAACCTTGCATTTACAGGGCGCCACAGCGTGGGAAATTAATACAATGTAACTACGTAACCATTATTCTCTGTAATTCTAAGATCGACTCGACTACTAGGAAATGTTTATCTGCATTATTGTATCATTTATAGCTAAATGCACTGTGAGTTCATAACCTATATATTATAATTAAATATTTTCTAGAGATAAACGGAAACTAGTAAATTTGATATACGACAGGGTCAATCCATAGAATAAAGAAGATAACTAGAAGTGCTTTCGATATAAATTTGATTAAAAACAAATGTGCCACTGACTTAGTACCTTTTGGTTCTAGACCATTTAGCACACAGTATCTTTTACGCTTGCCTGCTATTGTATATCACCTTCTGATTTGTTGTGTGGAAATATAAGCCTAAATCAGGCTCATATTTAGAACACGAAATACGCCCGCAAAGTGTCATTTTTTATTCCATGGGTCAAACAAAAAACACAAAGTTTTGTGGTATATTTTTTTAATTTTTTCTTTTATGTATTCTATAATATTATAGTTATAATAAATCCGGTTTAAAAGTTCTGCTGTGTTATTATTATGGCGCGTGACAGCTGTTTCGCTTTCTAAAGGCATTATCAAACTGTTTGATAATGGCTTCAGAACGTGAAACAGCTGTCACGCGTAATAATAATTACACGGTAGAACTTGTCTATAAATAAACTGTTTTATGTAAATTTAATAATTATAATATTATTGAATATGTTAATAAAAGAAAAGTCACAATTAAAATGGAGTTCTACAATTAAGACTTGATAACAATAAATAAAAATATTTATTATAGTGATTTGTTTTTGGGGTATTATGCCGTGTTGCGCTACCTCCTTCTTTAGCCAACGTTTCGGACAGCATTGCAGTGTGCCCTGATGATGGACACTGCAATGCGTTGGTTTTAGTTGAAGGAGGTAGCGCAACACGGCATAATACCCCAAAAACAAATCACTATAATACTTTTGGCCGTGAAAATCGCAAATCATACCCAAAAATATGTATATTTTGTTAGAATAACTTTTGAAGATTATACCAATCAATATATATCATTTAAAAAGAAAATAATACTTTTCAATCTAAACGAAATATGAATCAGAACAAGACAAAGAAAAAATGTAACGGTCTCAACTGGGAATCGAACCGAGGATCTTTGTCTTATCGGAACAACGCCTCAACCAACTCAATCATTGGGCTTTTTTTACTTCGTTTGGTCGATCTCATGTTCAAGATTCAAGAGGAATAAAGGATAAGGAATAGGAGATGCTTCCGATACATTCCTAACGCACCTATATTAATTTATGATCGTATGCGTTACTTCTATTGGATATTTCCGAAGTTTGTTGCTTAGAATGTCTACATCGTGTAATTGTGCGTTATATTGCGCATTGTACAGGGAATTCAGGATTTTTTCTTGTGTTGATTAAAATAGGTTTGTCGTATTGATCTTGACGTTATATGATTTTTTATTAAATTGGTAATGCGCCTAGCACACGTTGGCCCCAACCCGACAACAAAATTCACACATTGGCCCCATTTTACGCGTTCAGCGGAGTCAGTAGTGTTGATTATTAACGCTTATAAGTTACGATGATTAATAATTAAACGTACTGTACAAATAAATTACCGTAGCTGTGATAATTTCCACATCCATCTAGATCAAATGGCAAACGCAAGGTATTTTCAATGTTTTTTTTCTAAAAAATTACGACTATAAAGATATTATGTTGATATTTTTTGTTTGAAGATTAAATTTTATATAGCGATATAAAATGTGCCGTTTTCGATTTGCCACCTAAATGATATGATCGTTTTTATTAGTGAATTCGGCGTCGTTGACGTCACGCCGCGGGGAGACCGAGGGGTTTTGAAACAAAGGTGAGTTGAAACAGTACCGATTTTTTCCGAACTTAAAACCGTTGGCGAATTGGCAACGTCGCTTTTCAACCGTTTACCTCCGCCTGCAGGCTCGTCAGTTCGCTTCGGTGCCGCGAGTCAAGCGGTTGTGGAGTTGTGCGTGCCGTGTCTCAAAAATCGTCAAAAGTAAGATTTTAACGTTTTTTTACGATGCCTATATTTTGATAAGGGTTTTGTATTTTGGTTTAAGTTATATGTGTTTCGAAAGCTCATCAACTAACGATTTATTACATATGTTTGGTACAATTGATTTTTGTGTATTTGCTTCTTGATTGTGGATTAAATAAAAAATGGGAGGTTTTTTCGTACTGAGGAGATTTGAAACAGACTGTTTCAACTCTCCTCGTTTTCAATTTTATTTGTTTATTATTTTACGGGCACAAAATAAAATGCTTTTTTGTTGATTTAATTTGTTTCAGAATGCCTACTTTTTATAAAAGAAAGACTGACTAGTAGACTGAGCTAAGAAAAAGGTGAAAAAACCTAGCTTTAAAGAAAAAAAAACAACAAAAAGATCAAAACCAGGCACTAAAATTAAAAAGGTCAAGGTTGTCAAAAAACGAAGACAGTGCAGAAGAAGAAGAATCCCTTTGCCTTTGTTGTTTAGAGCCATATTCAAATAGCAGAGCCAAAGAAAAGTGGGTGCAATGTCTGGAATGCAGCAATTGACGGCCGGCATAGTCCAGTGGTAACGCATTGGACTGCCATTCCGAAGGTCGCGGGTTCGAACCCGGCGTGCGCAAATAAATTTTATTTGATTAATTTGTGTTATTTCACAATTAATTAATTAAAATAATATATAGTATATTTGCGGCACGTTTTAGAGTGGAAGATACTACCAGTATCGCCCTGGTGTAAGACACCATTCAGAATTGAAACGTTGCTCCAAATGGCTTTAGCCGTGTTTAGTGACTAGATCTGAATAGCCAGGTACTTCCCCACCTTCCTCTTTCTCTTCCCCACTTACCTTCAGCCTCACAACATCCCCCAATTGGGGATGCCATAGTCTCACTGGCTCCAGACGGGAGCAGTTGGGACTCTTGTGAGGTATTCACTATAAAAAATAAAAAAATAAAATAAAACTGGGCTCATGAAGCTTGCACTAGTGGGGAACTTTCTTGTGTTTGCCACAACTGCTTTTCAGACTGACGTTTTTTTTATTTACATAATATATTTATTTTTGTCAGTTTGTTTTGTACTTTAAAAGTTTAATTTTTATTAGCAGGAATGAGTAATTTGAAAGTATGTTGTCTCTTGTATGCTGATGATGCGGTGCTGATTGCTAATAGTATGGATGATCTGCAGTCTCTCGTGTCTAGGATGAATGAAGTATGCATGAAGAATGAGTTAATGATGAATGTAAGTAAGTCTAAAGTAATGGTGTTTGAAAGAGAGAGTACGAAAACAGTGTGCAATATAGCTGTGAATGAGGAATACTTGGAGCAGGTGGATGAGTTTGTGTATTTAGGAAGCATGTTTACGAGAGATGGGAAGGCTGACAGAGATATTGAAAGAAGAGTAAATGCAGGTAACTCCATTAATGGAGGACTGAACGCAGTTGGCGCTAACAAAAAATTGTCCAAAGAAGTGAAGTTAGCAGTCCACAATGGAGTGCTGGTGCCTACCCTGATGTATGGAAGTGAGGCATGGAACTGGCAAAGAAAGGATGAAAGTAGATTGAATGCTGTTGAAATGAGATCTCTGAGGCGTATGTGTGGTAAAACCATGTATGATCGTGTGAGGAATGTGGAGATCCGCAAAGAGTGCAAGGATGATGTAAGCGTAATGAGTAAGATCAAGAAAGGGACGCTTAGATGGTTTGGGCATGTAGAGCGAATGAGCGAAGAAAGGAGTGTAAGGAGAATATACGATGCAAATGTGAATGGTAGCAGAAGTCGGGGACGCCCGAGGAAGACATGGCATGACCAAGTGAATCAGATACTTGAGTCGGGCCATGTCAAGAGTCAGAATAATAGAAGAGTATGTATGAGACGATGTATGAATGTGAATGAGGCAAGGAGTGTGTGCCAATACCGAGTTGTTTGGTGGTCCGTCCTCTCTGCCTACCCCTGCGGGAAACGGCGTGATGGTTAGTTAGTTAGTTAGTTTAGGAATGAGGAACTTTCTTATGTTTGCCAAAACTGCTTTTTAGTTTGAGGTTTTTTATTTTTATAATTTTTTTATTTTTGTCAGTTTGTTTTGTACCTACTTGAAAAGTTTAATTTTAATAAATACCTTTTAATTATATCATCATATTTATTTTTCAGCCCTTAATACTTTTCAAAAATCATATGTTTCAACTCTCCTCGACCCCTGTTTCATCTTACCTCGGTATGAGGGGAGTTGAAACAAGTTGACTTGTTACGGTTAAGTCAATTTTTAACAACAATATTTAACGCTTACAATTTCTTTATATTAGTCATTCGCAAGTGTAAAGAATGACCTATCGATTGGTACTAATATCATACGATTTCTGTCTATAGTATTTGGTGTGTGAAACAAAATGTGAAAATTGTTTCAACTCCCCTCGGTCTCCCCACCTAGTACCTACCTAACTACCTTTGGATTAGAGGTATGTTACTCGTAGATTTCACAGGTACCTGAGGTATGTTCGCTATCACTAGCTATCGCTAGCTTCAGCCATTTCAAGTATTGTATCGTTTCGACTCTGACTTGTGATCTCTCAGCGAAACTGGATATGAGCTTTCAGCTTGCAAAACTTGCCGCAAGATGACACCAAATCCGTTCGTAGCTCACATAGGAACAATGCTTGGTACTTCGTAAGTAAAAATCCATTCTATAAACGTGCGACTTGTCAATCAGCCTGTTCGGCAATTTGGAAGATGTGTACACGTTTTTTTCTTGAAAAGGGTGGAACTTGTTCTTCCCTACTTATTTTAGAAATTGGTCTTTGTTAAGTTTGTTTGTTTTATAGTAGAGGTGGGTCTTATGAGTACTTTCCGATACTGGGTACAATGAGTAGTGAGTACAGGTACAGAGGAATACCGGTGACAAAATACTCAAAAGTATTTAATTCCGACCTGAGGATTGATTCAGTACAGAATACGTAATTCTAATGCAGTCGCATAAATTCTGCCCACATATTCCCCACAAATTTTCTACATGAGCTTATTCCCCCATTTATTATTCGAAATCCATGGGGAGGGGGGGGGGGTTGTTGGAGAATTTCAAAAAAACATAATTCCCCACAAAAAATGAGTACTAAAATATTTGAAATCCATGGAGAGGGGGTAGCTACGGAATTGCATATCGGAATATTCCCCACATTTTTCCGGTCGCAAAATATCATAAGAAATATCAGTCACAAATACCCAACAGGAATAGCCGTCGAAAATACCTATCAAAAATACCTACTAAAAATACCCATCAAAAATAACTATTAAAAATACCCCTCAAAAATACCCATAAAAAATACCTACTAAAAAAACCCATCAAAAATACCTATTAAAAATACCCATAAAAAATACCCATCAAAAATACCTGGTATAAGTATCTACTTATTAAAAATATTTAGTCCCGATATAAAATACTTATGAGTATTTTAAAACCAGGTATTTTGGAGATCTGTCACAAGTACAAATTGTCGCATGGAAATACCCGGTACTTTTACTGGGTACGATAAATACGCCTCACCTCTAGTACAAAGAAATACCTGGTAAAAATACCAATGACAAAATACTCAAAAGTATTTAATACCGACCTGAGGATTGATTCAGAATAAGTTCTGAATTCTGCCCACATATTTTATCTACGTAAGCTTGATTCCCCTTGATAGAGAATTTCTTAAAACGTAATTTTCCACAATAATTTCAGATATTTACTTCCCCACAAAATATTTCAAATCCATGGGGGGGGGTGGGTTGTTACAGAACTTCAGTGAAAAAAATTCCCCACAAACAAAAATTCATATGTGATTCCCAATAATAATTTTTTTTTTCAAATCCATGGGGAGGGGGGGTAGCTACGGAATTCCCTGTCGAAAAATTCCCCACAATACCCGTCAAAAGTACCTACTAAAAATACCTATCAAAAATACCTGGTATTTTGGAACCAGGTATTTTGGAGATTTGTAACATGTACAAAATATCGCATGAAAATACCCGGTACTTTTAATAACATTATATACTTTTCGAATAATACGGTATTTCAACACTCAAAAATATGCAGATGTAAGACAGGCGCAACAGCTAAAGCGTGGTGGGAGTTGAAAAAATGAATTATACATTTATGGGGTTTATTGCTAGAGAATTTCCGAGATTTTTTTTTCTCTTCGGGGGAACGGTTCCTCAAAAATTAAAAATAGTTTCTAATATTTTTCATTTTTGATAAAATTTTAAAAAGTAACCAGTTTCAAAAATAACCTCAGAGAAATAATTATAGATGATTCCAGTGACAGCAAAGGAGCCGGAACAGGAATATCGACCATCTCTAGTATAGAGATGATATCTGAAATGGGTTGTCACTGCAGTTACAGTTACCGGAGACAGTTGTGGTACCGACTACCGGTTAGTTGAAGTGATATATACAAATACTATGGTCTCATTGGGCTGGAGATGGTCTATAAAAATATACCACTTCAAGCCATATGGTCTGCTCCATATTTTTATTTAATAAAATCTCGTGCGAATCTGGGTGGTAGGTAGCATAGACAATAGACATACAGCAAGTATTCCAATTAGTTGGTTGAATCGAAATGTTGAGTTCAGCCCAAAATGATGTTCATGTGATTCATTATCATTTGAGCTACCATTTCGCTGATATAATTTGTGTATACAGGTACGCAGCTTTGTGCGCTGTGCACACGGGCACCCAATAATGGGGGGGCGGCCAGAGCTCGCAATTCCATATTCTCATTCTGTGAGACAGTTAAATTAAATCATTTTTATGGGAATTAAGATGAATAAAAATTTTAATTAAATATATATTAAAGTTTATTTAGGAAACACACAGTTATAAACGGGAATTAATTTTATATTTAATATTGAAAAAACCAGCTACAGGTTTTCCAATAAGAGGTGTTATTTTGAATAGCCCGCTATTTCGGTAGATGTTACTTTGGAAGCTGTCATTTTTTGACATTTGACAAGTAAAAACTACGCCATTAATAAAAATGGTACGATACACGCTTCAACAAAGCATTGAAATTATTAAAATTCACTTGAGTGAATCAAATGCAAATCTTCTTAAGTGATGAGGCCCATTTCCACCTCGGTGGCTTGAAAAGCCTCTTTATCCTCAACGTGTGACTGTTTGGTGCGGTTTATGGGCCGGCGGAGTCATTGGACCTTACTTTTTCGAAAATGAGGCTGGAGCAACAGTTACGGTAAATGAATTGCGCTATCGAGAGATTATTAATCATTTTTTATTGCCGGAATTGGATGGTATTGATCTGGACAACGTTTACTTTCAACGAGACGGCGCTACGTGCCACACAAGCAACGAAACCATGATCTTTTACGATTGAATATCAAAATAACACCTCTTATTGGAAAACCCTGTATAATTGTTTTTAATACTTTTCGTAATATCTTGTACCAGATTAGTCTATAAGGTTACCCATAGATGGCTTTAGCTGCCGAGAAAACCTTTTTTTTAGAACTTAATAACTATATTATTAAATTTGATTTTAATTAAATTTTTAAAAAATAATGGAGCTCTACGAATTAAACACAAAAACAATAAATAAAATATGTTCAAATCCACATAAAAATCTCAACTGTTTCTTGTAATTTCATCGCAAATAATCCATTATTTCTGTAAACTTACCTACGAATACTTTGTTAATTTTTTTAAATTTATTTATTTCTATACATACATTACAGTGTCTACCAAATATTTACATTTGTATATAATACATAAATTTAGAACTGTTGTTAATATGGTGTTTTATGCTGGGTGTGAGGTAGGTTTGAGTAGGTGACACTGTGGTGGGTAATGTTATATGTTTCGTGAACACCTCACTGGGAGAACCTGTGCTGAGGTGTTTACGTGGTTATGATTAAATGGTACATGTATTTATGTGTATTGGTTAAATTTTCTTATATAAATGTAAGTTGGGATTTAAATTTTTTTTTTTTAATGGTTATTTTACATTGTTATTTAAAGATAAGGAAAATTTTATTTTATTTATATGCACATATATATATACATACACCCTTGTATACACATACATACATAAATACACACATATGCATGCATACACACATATAAATAAACACATTTATACATACACACACTCATACACATTCATCCATGATTATGTTTGGTTTGGTGTTATAATGTTTTGTATAAAGTGGATATCTTGTTTTTTGATCCAGGCTGTGATCAGTTTTTTGTGAATGTTTGTGTATGTATTTCCCGTTAGTAGTAGGTAGTTTCAGAGTGGTGGGATAGTGATAGTGATTTTTGTTCTACCGATACCTTATTTTGGGACTATTGAGACTCAGGACTCACAATTTTAGGGTTGCTTTTTTCAAAAATTGATTAATTTAATCAATTTTTCAGCATCCCCGAAGATGACATAGGCCCTGAGGGAAATTATTTTCTTCAGGGCCTCATGTGTGGAGTTAATATAAAAAAAAAATATATATATTTTTTTTTTTTTTTGCTATCCTTATTATTATTACAATAATTTTTTGTTGTTGAGAAAGCTCGGGACTGAAAGGGATAATGCTATGCGGGCTCAATTGGAACAGTCCTCTCCGGGCGCCGAATTTCCAAAACGGAAATCCGCTGATAATACCTAACACCTAACAGTCCTGACTCATCGCCCTTGAGGCTATTTTCCATAAAAATGGCGCTACACAAAAATACAAATCATCTGAATATGTTAGGTTACAGTGATCTCTTACCTAGGCGTCTACTGGTATTGACAAGGGGCCAAAATGTTTATCGCGCCAGGCGATGTTTGGCTCAGTGCCGGCTCTGGCTAGAATGTTCAAACTATATTAAGGCGATGCCATACGTAGATAGTAATGCAAAATGATGTGTTTTTGTTTTAAAAATTTAGTCGCCTAGAAATGTTTCAGATGCTTTAATTAAATACTACGAGTAGAATACATCTTGGCCTTTGAAATAATCGAGTATTTTTTAGATAAGGCTTTTTATAAGCCCAGAAAAATATAATATATAAGGCCTGTGAAAACTGCTTTAAAGTTCGAAATCTCCTACTAACGAACCCATTTTCGGTTATGATTTTATTGTATAATGTCCCAAATTAAGTTATTTATAAAATGATCGAAAAAAAATTAAATATTTATGCATGAAAATCCACAAAATATAATGAAAGGCACTTTTTAGCCATGTTTTTTTCCTGCATAAATCAAAACAGGCGGATGGTGTTAAGCGGGAATTTAAACCTTATCGCCATCTACGTAAGGGTTGTTATTGATAGCGGCTCAATTTAAAATATTAAACGACGTAGTGCATCGCCTTAATTGTAAAATAGTTCATAAGTAGGTATATTGTAATGATGCACGCAACGGTGCCTACAATGGTAAATTTCGTATTTTGTTTACAAATTGAATAAGATGTTGCTAGTCAAAAGAGCCTAAGCGCCGAGCATGCTCTAGGGCTTTATCAGATGTACGCCGTCGTCGACCCTACTGCAGTTCAAAATCTACGAAAACATCAATCAAATTCGTATGATTTCAATGATAACGGAACGATAGTGAGGTTAGAAATAGTCACCACTTTGACTTTGGTTGTATAGAGTGAGACCACGATATGTGAACCTATTTATACGACAGCGCAGTCTCACTCACAACATTAGAACATCATCCAGTTCAGATATAATTAGCAGTATAACAAAGTGTATTGTTAATACCGAAAGATTATTCCTTTTAAACCCGGTCACAAACAATATCGATATTTCAACTGTACCATTGAAATAACATTGGCGCAGCCGATAATTGAGAAGTATTTATAAAGAGTAGTATTTTTCACATTTTATTCACACATGAGCGGCCCTGAACCCCGACGTCAGTTCGCCGTGTATTTATGCAGATAACCATTGTTCAACTGATTGTCTTTAAATGGCCAATTAAATCTGAGTTCTAATTACCGCGCTTTGTATTGTTCGAGTTACTTTTAATGTCGGAACGTTGAAGCTGACGAATCTTGGGTTTTTTCTACAATAACCACTAAGATAAACGAGTAAAGAATAATACCTAGTTAAATCAAACCTATACCTACTCATCGAGCCGTGGTAGTAAGTACCTCACACCTATACCCATTCGGTTGTGGTAGATACCTGAGTACATCAAAACTATACTCATTGGGTCGTGGTAGATATCTAAGTAAGTACCACAAACTTATACTCATTGGGTCGTGGTAGATACCTAAGTACCATAAACCTATACTCATTGGGTCGTGGTAGATACCTAAGTACGTACTAACCCTCAGTATCGTCTGAAGGTGATTTTTCACCCACAACGGCATTGTACAAATTACCCAATTTTCGTCATCTTTATATGTCATCTTTGGGGATGCTATGGGGAGGGACTTATTATATTGATAGATTCGCTTTATCGCCATCCTGCATCCTCATTTTTTTATCATCACGTTTTCATCAGACCTATTCCCTGATTAATTTAATTTAAATTACGCACTAATTGCGAATGCATATGTAAAGCAAATACCGAATAGTAATGATTACGGTTACAATGTAGTTATGTTAGGTTAGGTTAGAGTACCTACCGAGCCTGCAATATGTTTTACCTCTGTTGGGCTTTTAAATTCAATTTGGTTAAAGCGTGTTAGTAATACTGAAGACCACATGTAAAAAAAGTCGGAATCTTAGTCGTAAGTGACGAAGGCGTAGATATACTAAAATATGCAACGCGCGGGCCCTGTGTATTACACGGATCTATGGTCGAATGTACCCTATCAGGCCTAGAAAATCGACCTGATTAAAATTAGGTTTATTTTAAGAGTAAGCCACAAGCCAAAAATGTGTACATTCTTGGTATACCATATATCGTAGGTAATAGGAATTAAAATCGCTTGACAAACGGAGTCTAGAAACGTTCGATTTCAAGCACAAAACTGGTTTTTATTTATTTTGTAAATAATTTTATAACAAAGCAAAAAAAGGAATCTAGTGAAATTGTCACAGATAATCTTAGCTATTATACGGTATTTTTTAAAATGTGTTTCCTTTAAGCGTTTTTATTTTTTAGAAGTTTACATTTATATTTTTTACTGAGTAATTTATTTTTTTATTTGTATTATATTCGAGCGAAAGGATAGGAATATCTTCAATTTATCTAAAACATATTTTTGGTATTCATAATGTACACCAATTCGTTATAAAGATTAATCAAAATAGTGATTTAGCATTAAGCTTCGCCTTAATTAATTCTGTTGAACATATTACTAAAATCTCATATGTTTCTAAGTGAAAACCCCGGGAAATTACTAATGTGGTGCTTACCCATACCGCTAATGTTATTGTTGAAAATATATAAAATATTTTTCAAACCGCTTTACGTTAAATATTCTAACTGTAATTACTGATTTTATTAATCTTAAGTATAAAAACAACTTACATCCGTGGTTATCGGTAATGAGTAAGATTAAGAAAGGGACGCTTAGATGGTTTGGGCATGTAGAGCGAATTAAAGAATAAATGAGTGTAAGGAGAATATATAGTGCGAATGTGAATGGTAGAAGAAGCCGGGGACGCCCGAGGAAAACGTGGCACGATCAAATGAATCATATATATATATACTTGAGTCGGGCCATGTCAAGAGTCAGAATAATAGAAGAGTATGTATGAGACGATGTACAGATGAGCATGAGGCAAGGAGTGTGTGCCAAAACCGAGTTGCTTGGCGGTCCTGGTACTGTGGTGTCTTAGTCCAAAGCTTGTGTTTACCGTCGGAGTTTTAATGTTTTTTTTGTACGCTAGTCTAATTGGTCAAAAATGTAGTTTAGTAGTGTCATTGTGTATACTTGTCGTATGACTAGTATACACAATGAAATATGTGATATATACCTATGGTCTGTGTCAGTCATTCTATTTTTTTTTTACTATCTTTATAATTGTGTGCGACTTCAATCTGATCGATAACTGAGTTTATTGCTTCTTCCCAAACAATGATTCCATATTTTATTACGGATTGACAAAGTATATTGTTTTCATTTGTTTTTTATATGTTTCTCATGTTGAGGAAAATGTGATTTTTTTATTAGTTTATTTGTGATTTGTTTGATTTGATGTGTCAATCTGAGGTTGTGATCAATTTTGAATCCTAGATATTTTATTTGACCTATTTTTTCTAAAGAAGGGCAATCGCAGATATCGGTATTTATACATTCGTGTATTTTATACTGTATTTTTATTTATGTTTTATATGTATTGTTTTTTTGGTTGTCCCTTGCTATTTATACTACACGTTGTGAATTTTGTTTTTGATATGTTTCGTGTAAGTATATTTGTGTCTAGCCATGTTTTTGATATGTTAAGTGAAAGTATGTTTGTGTCTAGCCATGTTTTTGATATGTTTCGTGTAAGTATATTTGTGTCTAGCCATGTTTTTGATATGTTAAGTGTGAGTATATTTGTGTCTAGCCATGTTTTTGATATGTTTCGTGTAAGTATATTTGTGTCTAGCCATGTTTTTGATATGTTAAGTGTAAGTATGTTTGTGTCTAGCCATGTTTTTGATATGTTTAATTCAATTCTGTTTATTCATTTCAAAAACATTACAAAATTGTTAATTTCAATGCGTTTTTAAAATATATTTGTAATAAGAATTCATAGATTAATATTAACAGTGTGTATATCAACTATACCAGTAATAATAAAGCTTGCCTTTTAAAGGAAGCTTCATTGATGCCAAAAATGTCGATATCCGAATTGATTCTGTTCAACAACAGCAAGATTGCTCTCACCACAGGCATGACCATTGGCAAGTTAGTTTTGCAGGCCGGGAGATAAAATAGTCTATGTTGTCGGTGACGGAGATAACCATCGGGAGCATAGAAAGGAATGCTTTTCCTGATGACCGAGTTTTCAAACCATCCACGAATCAGTCTAAAGAAATGTGTAGCAATGCGCACATCTCTCCTGACCCGTAGATAGTTCATTAGGAGCATACCCAAAAGAAAGTCAGTGGGATAGAGCCACGGGTAGTCATGTGTAGGTATGTATGTCATGTGAAGACATTACAATATACGAAATAAATGTCGGACCTAACCAATCGGGATTTAGCTCAGTTATTAAACCTCGTAGATCACAAGGCCGGGACACTCATTCAAAGCAGCCACCTAACTTTTAATTTATTCTTAATTATTAAAACTTAAAAATATATATTTTTTGGAGGTTCCCATACAAGTTAGGAGGCTGATTTGATTCAGTGCCCCGGCCTTGTAATCTAGAAGGTTTTTGGTTGATTCCAGTCCCTGTGGAGGAAGGTTCAAACCTTAGTCAAACATTTAAAAAAATATATATGTATTAAATTTAAAAATATGTTTTTTACGGATAGATTTTTTTTTACTGGGTACTGTTGACGTCAGTGGCAGATAAGCCCTCTAGCTCAGCATGGGTTCTTATAATGCTATAAACTATGTGATGAAAGTTTTACATTTACTCAATTCGATCAATGGTACCGTCACCCCGGAACCATTGATCGAATAATCTGTGAGAAATACAGGGTTTTCCAATAAGAGGTGTTATTTTGATATTCAATCGTAAAAGATCAATGGTTTCGTTGCTTGTATGGCACGTAGCGCCGTCTTGTTGAAATTAAACGTTGTCCAAATCAATACCATCCAATTTCGGCCATAACAAATCATTAATCATCTCTCGATAGCGTAATCCATTCACCGTAACTGTTGCTCCAGCCTCATTTTCAAAAAAGTAAGGTCCAATGACTCCGCCGGACCATAAATCGCACCAAACAGTCACACGTTGAGGATAGAGAGGCTTTTCAACAATAACTCTTGGGTTTTCCGAGCCCTAGATGCGACAATTTTGCTTGTTGACGAAGCCACCGAGGTGGAAATGGGCCTCATCACTCAAGATGATTCGCATTTGATTCACTAAAGAGAATTTTAATAATTTCAATGCGTTTTTGAAGCGTGTATCGTTCCATTTTTATCAATGGCGTAGTTTCTACTTGTCAAATGTCAAAAAATGACAGCTTCAAAAGTAACATCTACCGAAATAGCGGGCTATTCAAAATAACACCTCTTATTGGAAAACCCTGTATATGTACAATCTATCGCAGCATCGCGTTCATTGGTCAAATGCATTGTACATATAGTTTTGTATTAGTAATCAAGAAAACGGTGGATGCAATCTGTTAACCATGAGTTGATAAGAGTTGGTCTAGTCTTTGGTTGGTAATTGTTAATACAATGCTATTCAAATCATCAAAATATAATTGAATGATTTGGTAGTAACAAACAAGAACTCGTAATTAAAAATAATGAAAACTACAATATAAATACAAAGTTGTGGTTGATTTTAGGGGTAGGTATTACACCGTTTCTTACAATACTCTTTGATTAAATTAAACAAAGCAGGAGGAAGCGCATCATGGCATAGTTCATAATTCATAATTACTATCCTTATTGAGAGGGCTTGCAAAAAATTGCAATCAATTTCATTTCATGTTCCTAATATAGTCACAAAAACTAAAAATATGTTTCACTGCAGCAATAAAGTCAATACCAATTCATTTATAGACTCCTAATCAATACGCAGATATTTTTAAAAGCAAAACAAAAAAGCTTTTCACATGTTTTTTGAAAATAGTTACTAGTTATCCTTTTGTTTCCTTTAGCCTGATTGTAAATTTTAAAATATTGTTATTATATTAGTATTTTTACATTGTATAATTGTTTTTAATACTTTTCGTAATATCCTTGATATTAGTGTATGTGGTCACCCATAGATGGTACTAGATTAGTCTGTAAGGTTAACCATAGATGGCCTTAGCTGCCGAGAAAAATAGTATATCTTTGATTACCCCTAATGATCACAAGGTGATTATTTATTTAAATTTTGGAAATGTGATTTTTTTTACTTTTACCTAGCAGATATATACTAAAACTAATAAAAACCGTGATGACTATTTTAATACGATTTTAAATACATCAAATTTAACGATTCAGTACAACGATGCATCCTTCAAAGTAAGAATTAATCTGAAATCGGTTGACATTACAGCATGTGTGAAATAAATTTCTGTCCTACCCGGTAGGCATTTAGCGAGGTTGGTAGGGTTTTCAAATGTTCGATACATAAACAAAAGAGTTTTAAAATACCTACATTTTAATTTACCTAGATCTATTCTAATAATAATAATCTACAAAATTTGTTTATGTACCGTTATACCTACACTGAGAAATCTTAGTGATAGAAAATACTGCTAATGTATTAAAAATTTGGTCAAATTATTACCATTCCTTTGACGGCCGGCATAGTCCAGTGGTAACGCATTGGACTGCCATTCCGAAGGTCGCGGGTTCGAACCCGGCGTGCGCAAATAAATTTTATTTGATTAATTTGTGTTATTGCACAATTAATTAATTAAAATAATATATAGTATATTTGCGGCACGTTCCAGAGTGGAAGATACTACCAGTATCGCCCTGGTGTAAGACCACCATTCAGAATTGAAACGTTGCTCCAAATGGCTTTAGCCGTGTTTAGTGACTAGATCTGAATAGCCAGGTACTTCCCCACCTTCCTCTTTCCCTTCCCCACTTACCTTCAGCCTCACAACATCCCCCAATTGGGGATGCCATAGTCTCACTGGCTCCAGACGGGAGCAGTTGGGACTCTTGTGAGGTATTCACTATAAAAAAAATAAAAAAAAATTCCTGTTAAAAACGGGACTGCAGGCCTTTAACGAATGAATTAATAGGTTTTCAAAAAAAACTGTCCGTAAAACACGAATATGTTATGGGGATGTCGGAACACGTGTTCCGACACATTACATTTCGTCATTATGTTTATTAGGTTAAGTGCAGCTGCATTAACACATGTTTAGATATATTCTGAATGTACTGGTAGTTTGTTACGAAATGGCGTGAAATCACATTTGTTACAGGATTTTAATAAATCGTTTTTCTTCGTGTAGATAATACCTACAACAATTTAAATCACTTCTTCAATAATTGCAAATTCACTTTGTGGCGTCATTTTAATTTGAAAAAAATAAATAACTTTGTAGATGTACACCACTAAATGATTATTTTGATTAGAGGTGTAGGTATTCAAAATTATTCATTTTCTTTAAATTTAAATCCATTGATTTTGAAAATGAGTTCACCGGTACCTACCCACCAAGCTAGATATCATTTACATTTACATAATATAAAAGCCGATGTTTGTGTGTTTGTTGCGGCCGACAAAGACAACGATAAAAAACAAGAAACGTTTTAATGACTATAAAGGGAAATAAGGAGCTTCATGGGGCCCCCACCACCGGTTTAATACTCAGCATCCTAATCTGGACAGAAACAAAAAGATCAACTCGAGAAAAAACACGGAACGTCCTCTCTAGATCGCAGCGTCCATTCGTCGGAGAGCAATTCTGACGTTTTGTGCTCCGAAACGTCAAAATTACCCGCACCGCCCCTTGAATTAACGAAGCTCCGCCCATTGTCAGATTTTCCCGCTATCTGATTGGCGCGCGAGTTCGCCTCCTGATCGCTGATTGGCCGGCGGGTCCCAGGGGCAGGTGGGGTAAACCCGGACACTGGTAAACGCTTTTAGTCGCCTCTTGACAGCCGAGAGAGAAGTATACGAGGCTTTAGCGTGTTTTTTACCCGCGACGAGTGCGCTTCCGACGCGTTGTCGACTTTTAAACACAAGGTGTGAAAATGTTTTTCAAAGTGACTTAATAATTGGACAAAAAAAACCATAATATAAATTTATTCTAAATAAAAAAATTGCGTTTATCAACAATTTATCGAAGTTTTTCGTGTTATAAACTTGTAACCTACCTAATTTGTGCAAATTTATTGTTTGAAAAAAAAAAAATTAAAACTTTGATTGTTGGTAATTAGTGTAAAAAAGGACTTTGTTATTTTGCTTTGTATTTCCTGGGAAATTTAATGCTAAATGTGTGATTTTCGGCAGGAATCAACCACGTATCATTTGTTTAATCGTCGCAATCGTTTTGGCCGAACAAATTAATTACATACTTCCTCCTTGGGCTTATGTAACCAGCAACGTGGAAACTGGGCATTTTGTATGAAAAGTGAGCGGATTCTTCGAGTCTATAAACCATGACGATGTTCATCCGTACACCTAGTATACACTATACGTACATGTTCCTCTGTGCCTGATGTGTGTAGCGGCAATTAAGCACGGGCAATTGTTAGCACGCCAGCGGATAGTAAACGAAGAAGAAAAACTCCACGCAGACCGAAAGTGAAGTCAAATCAAACAACCACAAAACAAAACTAAAGTGAATTAAAAAACATAACGGTCAGCCAACAATCAACATATTTGTTAAAAAAAAGTGGACTGTTCGAAAAACTGTTTAAAAACGTAATTTAAAAAATTGTGTTTGACAAATACGAGATTATAATTAAAAAGCATGTCGTCTGTTATGACCCAGTAATATCAGTGTTGACTAAAAGCGTTGAACTGACATTCAAATTTAATCATCACTCGTGTAGAGATTTTAATTGATTTAATTTTGCAAACATCCGTTTTCCAATTGGAATTATATTTTGAAATAATTTTAACAACGGCCTGACTAATATTTGTTTTATATTTTATCTAGAAATAATTAAGTCAGTTTGCAAAATAGCAGCGATATGTTTGAATATGTTTCATGAATTATTGTGTTTTGAGATGTTATCGGTAGCAAACTCAACCAATTAGTGAACACTTCTATTAAGAATTTGATTTTAATTAGACGCCGCCAGTTAATTTGATTCGTTTCAACATCGCTTATTGGATTTGCTTAAAATGCGAAACACAAACTCATTAAGTTCTCGGAATTTATATGAAAAATTAAAAACGGAAAATGCCCACGCTAAGAGAGTGTGACAGAACTGTAAAACCATAGATCAAGTGTTGAAACTGTCAAGGGAAGTGATTCGTCTTTTTTAATTATCTAAACTTGCGAAATTCTAATTTCATTTGCTGATATTGCCCAAAAAGTATAGACAAAACCATTGAACAACGTCATCATTCAGTTATTTACAAGACGGATTCAAGAAATTATCAGAAATGACTTATTGAAAAGACAACAAACTCATCAATGAATGGACAGATTTGGAAAAAGGTTGCAATAAAACGATACGTGTTATTATCTTATATCTGGTATAGGTACTCGATAACTATTCATCATTGACAGTCATAATCGTCCAACTGTACAAGTATTGAAAAGGATCATTTTTATTAATCAAACCTCAGAGGCAGTTAACGAAAACGACCAGCTCAAAGAACATTTGAAAAGCGTTATTGATTTGGATCTTATTTGATCAGCATTCTCTCGAAAGTGTTAGGAGCATCATCAGCTGTAGAAGAATCATCATTATTGATTTGGCTCTAATCCGAGCGGAATTTAGTTGAAAGCACCGAGGAAGTTGCCACCGGAGAGACCGTGCAGGAACCCTGGCGCTCACGTTCGCCCCTTCCCCGTTCAGCTGCGCAGCGCTGGCCGTGACGCTCGCCGGGGCGGGCGGGCGCGCCGCCGAGCCCATGACCGCGCAGCTGGCCATGCCTCACCACCGCCACCTGCAGCCGGCGGGCCGCTCCCGCTTCATGATCACGGACATCCTCAGCAGCGAGGGCCGCAGGGACCAGCACCCCGAGCAACCGCCGCCCGCGCACCGCCGACCACCCCAGCTGTCGCACGAAGACAGCGACTCGGACGATAGTCACCACGACAACTCCAGCATATGCTCGAATGGTGAGTCGTATTTCTTTAACCGTGATACCCCTTACTTATAACGCTTTGTAATTTGACCACAATACCACAGGGACGCCTTTTGGGTGCTTTCCTAATAAAAATCTTTGTAAACCTTGGTTTTATCAATGGTATACAGTAAAGATTAGTGGCTGAGTTGACAAATGTACTCTGGTTCCCACCCAGGCGTCAAGCGTTCAATTCATCTGCGAGTTAAGTCCTCCATCATAGCACAAGCAACATTTTCCGCATTTGATGATGGTAGAGGGAGTTTTGTAAATATTATCAGGATATTCCTTTATTCGTAACCCTGAATTGTTTGTCTATCTTTTTAAATATGTTACGCTACCCCTAAGGTCGGAATAGCGAAAAGCTTGACTTAGAACCACGGCTTGGGTATTCCCGTAATCAGGCCCTAATTAGGACGAACATAGGAAACTAATCCAACTGGTTCAATTGAACGCGAGCCAAAAATATTTGCACCACAATGTTTTTAAACTTTATTCGGTGTAACCTGTAGGTGTAGAGAATGGAGTTTAAAGAAATTATAAGGATCACGGAAGATCTGTTTATTCATATCAAGGAGAGTCTTTCCTTAAAATAATGTCCTACCTTGTAACAAATTAATCAACATATCATTTGACTGAACAAAATACCTAGGTACCTACCTACATCAGGTACCTAGGTATGTACCTATATTTTGACAAAAAAATGTTTTGTTAAAAGTACAGTTTTGAATGACACAATATCTGTCCCAAATTAAAGTTAAGATAAAAAAAACCCAATTTTTTATTGATTTTTGGTGAAATTTTGTAGTTTCAAACCTCTAAAAATATAATCACCATATTAGCATTTCTGCTAGCATCTTGATGGTCTATTAAATTATCTCTCAATCAACTTAACCTTAACCACATATACCCAATAGAGCTACTCGTTCCAAAATCAGGTTTAGGTAAATGTAACAATACCAGGCCTCTCGCTTGTATCTAGATTACATGAAGTTTATTAACTCCTGGGAGTACAATGCTTTATATAATATACTATATTCTGTATTGTATACTTTTAATAAATAAAAAATATAAGATACGCCGATGTAGCGGATTTATTTAACTGCACAGAAGCAGGCTATACTGTCATATCAATTTAACCTAAGCCTACTTATATATTTTGCATGGACACGGAAAAACTTGCTGATATTAAATATTATTAATCTGGTCAAATTATTAACTTTCGTGTTAAAAATGAGACTGGAGGCCTATAACGAATGATATGATAAATTTCATAAGTAAAGCACGAATTTGTTGTGAGCAGAGATGTGCTTTATTTCAAATAAATCCATTTCAAATGGAAATGCAAAATACAAAATGGGTATTTTCTATTTTGCATTTTAAATGCTTTTCTAAAAACCATTTTGCATTTTGCATTTTAAATGCTTTTCTCAATGCATTTTCCATTTTAAATGCTTTTTTGCAACGTTCTTCCTACTATCTCCACTCATCTTTTTTTCATAAGCCCCAAATATCAGTCGGTCCTCAACCTCGATATGAGAGATAATTTACATTTGTCAAGTTGCTCCCTGGTAGGAGCCCTGGCAATTGAGTGATACCATTACAAAAAATACTGATTCAAATACTGAAAATGGGGCCATGACGCTGTCATATTAAATGTTAGATAGCAGTTTCTATGTTTTTACGTTGGCAACATTAGTCCCGCGCAAATGTTTTGTAGTTTCATAATCTGTAGTCGTGGTGTTTTTGGATTTACCATCATGTAATATGTTTGTTTTACATTTATGTCCATTATTAAATGAAAAAATTCTATAATTATTTTAATTGTTTGACCTGAGAAACCATTTTGCATTTTCAATGCATTTTGAAAATAGGTAGTTTTCATTTTGCATTTGAAATGCTTTTCTAAAAACCATTTTGCATTTTGCATTTTCAAATGGAAAAGTTTTGACCCATTTCCATTTTGCATTTCAAATGGTTTTGGGTACCCATTTTGCACATCTCTGGTTGTGAGGAAGTCGGAATATCGTTCTTTAAAATTATAGTATTTTCGCATCTCATATTATATTTATTCGGACAAGGGTAAATGCATGAACACGTGTTAAGTTATATTCTGTATGACCACATTTTTATTTATTGGGAAATGATCATGTAGTCACATTTTTAACAGTATCTTGATCAAAAACGCCGTACTAAATTTTCTCCGTGTATTGTATTTTTTGCTTTTATATCCGTCTAGAGTTTCCATGGACTTATCCAATTTCTTAGCAAATACTCTAAAAATCAAGTAGGAATGGCCGTAGGAATGTGTGACACATTTTTAATCCATCGTTTTGCCAGTAAATAGGTACACATGAAACCTAGTGACCTTTCTCCTTGTGATTTTTCTTGAGCGTGTTGTACAATGTACCCAGCATCCCGTATCTAAGGCTTTAATGATCTCGTGTGGGTAATTCCAGTACCTAGGTAAGCAAACATGCATTTATCATACCATTATAAGACTGTATGCATCAGCCAAGATTGCAAGAATTTTACATGTAATCTCCGTGGACGTTCTCATAGCCAGATATTTTCGTTTTGTGATTTTTGTATTCATATCGAATTATCATATGAAAAGACTTAGATAATCAAACATGCGTTTATCATTCCATTTAAATGACTGCTGTTTCCACCAAGATATCTCTTTATATTAAAATTATTATCCTTATAGAAAATTCTCAAAAAACCTAAACCATTACAAACGAGGGCAAACAAATCGATTTTTTTGTTTGTTTTACATTTAATTTAAGTAAAAAAATATACAGTTTGTATATTTGCGAGTTAAAGATATCATAAGTATCGTCCTGGTGAAATTTCTCTAAAAAGCGGCGTTCAGTGACTAGATGTTAATAGCCAGGCAATCATTTCCCCACCGTAATCTCACCCATCACCTTGATCAATTGGGGATGCCATAATCCCACTTTCTGAAGACAGTTGGAACTTTTGAGTCGTATAAATAAAGGTAAATAAGATATGTATTTTTTAGCACTTGTAACATAATATCTATACCAACATTTCGAATGAAGGTAAGGAGGTAGGTATATCACATTCATAGAAAAAATATTTTCACACTTCTTTTAAAGATTACCTACAGTTAAAGAACTTCACTACGAATGGGTTGTTTAAAAAAATTTTTAACAAATCATAAAATTTCAAAGTTGATTTTCAAGTTCTGAGAAGGTTCTATTCAAGTTCTGTTATTATATCAAAATTGGCCAGTTGTTTAACAAAAAACTTCTCAGAACTTGAAAATCATGAATAATAAGTATTTATTAAATAATTAATCAATTTACAGTATAATAGTATTACAGAGTATAATCAATAATGTTAACTAAAATAATTCATAAAATTAGTTTGCACTGCTTTTGATTTTTTAATGTTCCTCTTCTATAGAAGCTGGCGCTTGTGTCAAGAAGAGTGGTGAGCATCAAGATTAAGAATGTTTACTGTGTGTAATTATGAATATTAAAATTTATAATTAATTAAAAAGATAGTTTCAACATTTTGGTATTTTTACACTGAACTTCTCTTTAATTGCTTTTAGTAGGTGTTTATCGTTTTCTATTGTTCTGATATTTTCGAGTAGGCTGTTGAAGTATTTTTTCCCTAGATATATGTAATGATGTTGAGCAAAATGGGTGTTACTTTTTTGTGTTGGAAATATATGTTTTTGACGAGTACCTACGACTTTCAGTTAAAAAGCTGTGATTTTGTTTTTCTTTTATTATTTGAGTTATTATGTTTTTTGGACAAGATCTTTAAATTTTAATACTTTAAATTCTTCAAAAAATTAGGTGTGTTGAATAATCTCTTGGTTTTTTCAATATTATTTTTATAATTAGACGTTGTACAATGTCAACAGGGAGTAGATTTGTTTTGTATGCAGCTCCCCAGCTGATTCAGCGTATTGGAGATTTGATTGTACTAAATCGACTTTGAATTGTGATGAATTGTTCAAATTCGGTGAAACCACCCGTCTTAAGTAGTCATAACATTTGAAAAAATTGGTGGACTTCATCTAAAGCAAGATTTGAGGGAAGTACCTATATTCGATTGGAGAATCATAATATTAATATTGGGTACATCTAAAACGGGTCCATCGCAACTCGGAACAGTGGCGATTCAACACACTTTTGAAAGTGAAATAATCTCATCCACTGGAGTGATTAGTGTCATATTTATAAATGCGTTTACCATATTATTTAATTTATACCATTCCTAAAAATATTCATATTTAAACATATGAAACTGCTTACTGTAGTTTAAAGCCAATGAATCCACCTAGATTTTTCCGTTTATCTCATATCTTTAGGTTATATAAATATGACATATTATGACGAGCGATCTCTCAAAACGTTTTTGCAAAATGGCAAAACATGCCAGGAAATCACTTCAGTGGTTAGGAGTGATGTTTTTATTTTTACTTTAGATTCGCACAAGAGGCCCTGAGGGAAAAAAAATTCTCAGCGCCTGTGTCATCTTTGGGGATGCTGTGTGGAGGGTATTTTTAGTGAACGGAAGGAGAGAATTTTAAATGAAATGTTAAATGTAAGAGGAGTGGGAATCTGGGTGTCAATGTGTTCAGGAGTGCCGGTCGAATGAATCCATCCATTATTGTACTGTGGCTTGCTTAAAAAAGAACCGATGTCAGATTTTTTCCAAATTTTTTCAAAGTTTTAATTTTCAGAAAAGCGAATTTCTTTTGTAACATTGACCCATGAAAATCTGAAAAACCTATCTCGTATCGGAAGGTTCTTTTTGAATTCAGAAGATTACCCGATGTTGAGGAAAACAAAATAAATCTGTACGTTTTATTGAAAAACTGACATTGGTCCCTTTAGAAGAAAGTCAAGGTAATTTCCAAGTATTCCCTCTCTTCGAATCGCTCGCAAATGTTCACTTTAAATTTAAACAAATAATTCCCATAACTCATTTATCTACCCTTACATCTAATATCTATTAGAGTCCTCCCTCGGGTCTAGGATAATTGAGTCCCCGCAGCCCTTAGAAGAAACAAAACCAACCCTCAAATAACTTCATTGTCTAAAGTCTGGAATCTAAGTGAAAATGTATCCAATTACACGGAATTGAACTTTTCAAATGTTATACTGAACTTATCTGTGCAGTGGATACAGAAAAAAACATTTATAAAATAGTTAATGGTTGATATACCTATCTGGCTTCTGGCTGTACGAATTTACTTGAGAAACTGGTATGGAAGCTTATTCCATTGGTATAAGGAACAATAAAGTAATGTTTTGATTTTCAACCCTGAGAAATATGAATATTGCTAATTTATTAAAAAATCTCTTCAAATTATTGGTAAATCCGGTTAAAAACGGGATTGCAAACCTTACAAGTGAATTAACAGGTTTCCTGATAAGCTTTTAGCAAATTACGATCATTATTATCATGGTACAGCCATTCAGCCTTTATGGAATGCTTGTCACTGTTATTAAAAGGCCAGTGGCTGAAGTAGGTATGAAACAATATTAGTAAACCGTAAAATAAAATAGAAACTAGAACAACAATACATATAAGACAAAACACTAAAACTACATTACCAACGCTACTCTAGTTTGTAGGATTCAACAAAGTGCTGGTATAGATTACGCTTAATTCTATAAATGGAGTCAGTAAATATATCAATACCCCTAAACTTGTCGCCCAGATCATGTATCCTATAGGTTAGTGAGTGTGTCTGATAGTTGGTTGTGTATGTATTGCAGAAGAATGTTACATTTTGTCTTGTGTTCCTAGTCTGTGCATGGGTCGCATATGAAAAAGATTAGGTATAGGGAACAATCAAAGATGCCTGCAGAAAATAACGCGCAGTAATTTTATTATTCATTTACCATGTAAATTAAAATGTTTGAATAAACAATGCTTAATGGGTTTTGGTGTTGAATTAAATTAACTGCCTTAATTCAGCGAAGTTATTGCAATAATCAGATAAAAATTACAAAGTATACTCCGAAAATTGTTAAAAACACTTTTTTCTGTAATTTAACATGTTATAGGTGTGAAACAATTCAAAGTGTATCAAATGCAACTTAGGCATTTGTCGAGAGATTTTTGTTCTATTTTAAACGAGCGTGTTTTATTAAATATTTTCACAATTTTCGCTTAATTATTATTAATTTTTATATTTAGCTATCTCCATTTCAAACCATATTATTCCTCTTTTTGAAAGCACCCTACGTAACCTTACGGGAATCGCGGCCCGCCTGATCTCCACACAAAATTGCCTATTTTGCATCATACATAGTTATAACCGCAAAATTGCCTATTTTGTATCATACATAGTTATAACCACAAAATTGCCTATTTTATATCATACATAGTTATAACCACAAAATTGCCTATTTTATATCATACATAGTTATAACCACAAAATTGCCTATTTTATATCATACATAGTTATAACCACAAAATTGCCTATTTTATATCATACATAGTTATAACCACAATATTGCCTATATTGTATCATACATTGTTATAACCACAAAATTGCCTATATTATATCATACATGGTTATAACCACAAAATTGCCTATTTTGTATCATACATTGTTATAACCACAAAATTGCCTATATCATATCATACATAGTTGTAACCACAAAATTTCCTGTTTTGTATCATACATAGTTATAACCACAAATCTGCCTTTCATTGGCAACAGGTTAAAGCCACGCTCTTCAATAACAAAAATACCTATAATTATTTTGAAAATTAAAATTGGGACACACACACACACATACACAGGTAGGTAGGTAGGATAACAATAGCCATAATAAACACACCGATACAAAACTCGAAACGACTGTGTTATTTTTTGCTCTCTCATATTAAATGTGACTTTTAAGCCACTCAGATCAAATTAAGTCAATTACGATCTAATTTCAGGCCACTTTATTAAAATCGCATTAATGTGAATGACATTGTAACGAAATACCGCTTTTACAAACAAAGCTCGAATAGTACAATGAGAGCCGAGCGACTAATCGATTAGTGACAGTACATCGTGGCGGCCATCTTTTAATTCAAATTTAAAGTCATAATTTTACATTATTTTTTCAAAAATACAAAACTGCTGAAAACGGATCTTGCGTACAGTGGAACCAAAACCACCTCGCATAAAGGCCTGTACACTGCCAAGATGGCCGCCTATCTTTTTCAAAGCTGATTTCTGAAATGTTTATAAATTTTGTCAAGATCCTTACATTATTTTATTCGAGAAATACAAACGAGAAAGCTGACAAGACAACAACGGATCTTTCGCATAGTGAAACCGAACCTTATCTTATAATTTACCAAGATGGCCGCCGATCTTGTTGTTTTATTAATTTAGGAACCTACCGTCAGGTAAAAATTAAAACGCTAACAGCAGATCTTTCAAAGGTATTATTAAAGAAACAGCCAATACGGCCGCCAATTTCTCTTTAAAATGCTTTTTATGACGATGCACCTTGTCGTGTAATATTTAGAATCAGGCCAAAGTGTTTTATTTTATCACTCAAAGTATAAGCACAAATATTAAAATGTTTTAAGGTAATTTTTGTGAGAACTTCATATTCCACATTATAGAATAAAAACATAACCAAAAAGGGGTTCATAAGTAGGAGATTTTGTACTTTAAAGTAGTTTTTTATAGGCCTGTTACTTAATTTTTTTCTGGGCTTATAAAAAGACTTATTAAAAAAATGATGGGTTAGTTCATAGGACAAGATGTGTTCTACTCGCAGTATTTAATTAAAGCGTCTAAAATATTTCCAAGCGATCAAATTTTCAAACCAAAAACATATGATTTTGAAATTCTTCGTAGTGCTTCGCCTTAAATGGTTGATATTTATTAATGTTGACAAGTAGGTAATCAATTTTATCCTGTAATTTGTTGTATTTATTAATAAGAAAAATGTTGTAATGTAGGTGAATGGGTGAAAGCCAATATAAAGAATAAAAAATAAAAAAAAAAGTAGGTACTCAAATCTTTTCCAAAATTCAGAATTTAAAAAAAACGGGAAAACTTGACACTTCACTATTTAGATAATATATAGTCTTTTAAAATGTAATGCATGCATCATTATCAAAAAAATAAACAAAAAAAAAATTTCAAATGCTTCATATTGCGATTATTAATCGTTGATTTTATCGTGGTCATTTGATACGCCATCCCATCACAATGAGGCTATTTAAACTTCGAACTCAATAAAGGAACGTTTGTTTTTTAAATAAAAAACTTTGATGATATGACCTGCCATCTGTTGACGAGAGCTTGAAGCATTGTTAGGTACCCAATTTTTATTGGTTACATGTGCAAGGGGGTTTTATTGTGTTCTCAATAAAGGCCGCATGAAGTTTTTGAACATTTCGTGACAGAAGTTATTACGGAATAATGAAAACGCAATTAGGGATTTGTTACGCTGATGTCGAAATGGTTTGAGTGCAATTTGTTGATAAGGGTGATATTGTTTTAATTTGATATTGAAATTATGTTTGAAAATTAATAAGAAATAAAAAAAGTTTGTAATATTTCTATTTTTGATACTAACATTTTGTGATGGAATTCCATTATAATGACATATTGAAACGATTTAAAAATATTTAATATTTATTTTAGTTCTTTTACCGTTACCTGTTTCAGCTTATAATAGCCATCTTCAGACTGGTACAGTAGTTATTCCGTTTGTTCAAATAGTATGAGGTGAATATACAGATATGATTTGAGATTTCCACGGTCAAAAGTATTATATCGATATATTTTTGTGGTATTATGCCGTGTTGGGCTACCTCCTTCTTTAGGGAACGTTTCGGACAGCATTACAGTGTCATTCATCAGGGCAAATGGCTAAATAATGAGGTAGTGCAATACGACATAATACCCGAAAAATAAATTACTAAAGGGAAAACAAGAAAAACACTACAAAAAATTTTTTGCTACGTTCAAAATTTTAATTATAAATTAAGTTTTACAAAAATTGTAATAGTAAAATCTGTAAGAGTCTTTCATTTGCCTTCAAAAACAATATTTAATTTTGGTGTAAGTTAAAAAAAAAACAGCGTGTCTATTTGAAATTGCATGTCAAGCGGGAATATTTTGATGATATTATTTTTACAATTTGAATAGAGTAACTAACTTCAGTCAGCAAAATTACACGAATTAAATCCATAAAATAAGGCAGAAGCTTCTAGGCTTACAATATTCTGTCCACTTCACATTCTTGAAGGCAGTACAAAACACATCATTAAATATCCACGAGAAAATAACACAAAATATGTGATTACAGTTTATGCTTTACAATTTAAGCATAAAAACTGTGTCTTAAACTCCAAGCCTGGGGGTTAAAAGTGACTCCAAAACATCTGCATATCATTTAAAGAGAGTTGAACATCCTCAAACCTGGTCTTCTAATAACAGTCCATCTTTTACTCTCATATCTTAAACGCTAATATAGGTAATAAGCATTTACCTTCCTGGTAACTAACGTATCATTTCCTATGTGAAAACGAGTTTCAAATATTAAAATATGTTGAATTATATATTGAGATAAACGCTTCAGATATGCCGAGGACTTCCGAATCTGCCGCAGGGGATGGTGGACCATTATATTTGGTGAAAACCAATTGTGGTAAATCTCCCAGAGACTATTTCTGGTGCGTAGAATCTATAATCAACCACTCAAACTTAGGTTGGGATGATTATATGATTTGTAAAACGGTAATACATTTATTATTCATTATTTTTTATACTCCCAGACACCGAGATACACAGTTTTTTCTCAAATGTTTACTGGACAACTTGATGCTGTTAATATAAAGGTGCTGGTAAGCAAGCAAGTTAAATCGCCTATTGCTGAACAATTATTGTCTTGGCGTCAATTGTGTGCATCTTGCAATGGCAGGGCAAGTTGTTTTGCCGTAAATATTGTAGCGTCTCATTTAATTGCACAACATACAAAAGATCTCATGCGATAACTTCACCCAAATTGTATGAATTCTGTGTATTAATCGCGTTAAAAATGATGACAGTTTTTATTGAGAGTTGGTGTCGAACAGATACGCAAAAATATTATGTGACGGGTGAGAAAGAAGTAGATTTGACCCAGCATTCCAAGCAATATTGATGTAATATCGGTAGGCGAGCAAACAAACCGTCAAGACAGGGCAACACCGCTGTGGTAAATAAAAACACAGTGTTTTCCTTGAGAGCCTCAAGAAAGACACTTTATATAGAGTTATCGCAGCAGAATCCATTGAAAAGAATAGGCAATACACGCCAAATTCGACGAAATCTCGACGGAAATACTTTGCGGGCAAGAAGTCGTGGTAAAAAGTTGCTCGTTTAGGTTGCAGAGCTTTAAGGCGGACACTCGGAAAACATGAATATGGATAACAATTATTTTATAAGCAATAATTATTAGCCTGAAACACTCATCCACATTGAAAAATCTCCTGATAAAAGATACATGACGCCAACGGGACTTGAACCCGTGTCCTTTCGATTTCCGGTCTTATCTTAATTATTGAATGAAACACTAGTATATATTGAATTATTTCGCGGATAAGAGATAAGCCGCCATAGCTCAGTGGTCAGAGCTGTCGATGCGGATGAGTGATTCAGGCTAATAATTATTGCTTATAAAATAATTGTTACCCTTTTTGCCATGCATAAAAAATCTTGTCTTAAATATTAGTTTACCAAAAAAATAATAATGAATATGGCTGATTTAAAGGCATTTCCTAATAACATATTAGTCCATTCAAAATATATCGGAACACGTGTTCATGCAGCTGCGCTTTTCCTGATAATGACGAAATGCGATAACATTAGAATTTTGTAATTTAATTAAAATTATTCCACAAAGCGATTTTGCAATTATATGAGAAGTGTTCATATTTAGAATGTTTCGACGTATTTGCATTTCGATTGTGGCTACGTACTAAATATATCAACCGATTTTGGCTAGTTACTAAATATAACAACCGATTGTGGCTACGTACTCAATACATCAACCGATTGTGGCTACGTACTAAATATATCAACCGTACTTTTACGATAAATTAAGCAATGTTGTATTATAACCAGAAATGCTGTCATATTATGTTTATGACAAAATTTCTGGTTATTATATAATATTGCTTAATTTATCGTAAATTACAATGTTATATTATAACCAGAAATGTAGTCATATTATGTTTACGATTAAAACGAATAACACATTTTTAATAAAATAATGTAATTAAATTACTAAATAGCACTACCTAAAGTTGACCAAATTAAAATATTTTATGCATTGATTTAGTAAATAAAGACTTCATCAGTGATTGTATACCAAAGATTTGAAAATTACCAACTGCGAAACTTCACTGAGTAGTTTTGCGACGGCGTTGGATGGGTTAAAATAGCAGCATGTGATACGCAAAAGTTCACAAATTTCACAGGCAATCCACCGCTTCCTCTTGCCTTGTTTCAACTCCGTGATTTCATTCAATCCACACTCAATAATGGCTGATAACAATACAAGATCTGCATCTACAAGCGCATACCACTGCCTCTTCCTCGCTATTGTGATAGCGAATCTTCTACCGACAATAAAAAGCACTACCTATTAACATTTATATGAGGTGAATCAACATTTTTGCACTGTTGCTATTTGCGGTGCATGTAGGTAAAGGTATTATATCTAAGACAGGGGCGAACTAAGGGTCCAGTCATTTTTTTTCCTATAATGCACTTTTTTACTTAAGAACTCGCATTTAGAAATCTTACCGAAATATGACATATTTCCCTTGACAACTTTAAAAACACTTAAGGTCTAAAAAATATATGTTATTTTATAAGATAATCTATATTTGAAATTGCTCGATGGAAAAAAAATCGCCAAGTATGCTAAAAACACATCTGGTTCTGTTATTTAACACGTTATAAGCATACAAAAATCCATAGTGTTTCTTTTAATGCTACTTAAGTCATATGTGGAGAGATTTTTTTTATTTATTTAAGGAGAAAACACAGATACAGACACTAATTAAAAGATAATTTTATAAAACAATAACTTGAGACTTTGCCTGCATCCTAACTATTTCTCACGGATTGACTTGGTAGATAACAATTTAAAATATTTTTTACATGTAAAAATGGAAAAAGTAAATTTATAAAAGTATGTATCTTAAACAAGAATTAATTATTTTGTTTTATTGCTTCTCACTGTAGGTACATAAATTATTATAATTAACTTTTCACATAAAAATTAACCTCACAAAATTTGGACAATTGATCAAATTTCAATGTTATTATTCAAGATCTGTGAAAGTTCTATTCATGTTCTGTTATTATTCCTCCATGGTTCGGTTTTTCTAGTACTTCAATCTGATGAAACACAAAAATAAAAATCAACCTCACTAAGACGAAGGATGGGTTCCTTCACAGAATGTTAAGAATTCATCAAATTTCAATGTTATTATTTAAACTCTGTGAAGGTTCTATTCAAGTTTTATTATTATATCAATATTAGCCAGTTGTTTCACATGACTGAAATAATAACAGAACTTGAATAGAACCTTTAAAAAACTTAAATATTAACATTGAAATTTGTTGAATTGTTCAGATTCTGTGAAGAAACCCGTACTAAGCGTGTTGGTTAACAATTTACACATTTGAGAGAAACAAACACAAAATAATCACTACACACAGAAACACAAAATATTACAAGAAGAAAAAAAAGTGTTACATGAGTGGCCAGTTGGTTACTTAAACAGTGTATTGTAACAATATTTGACCCATAAATAAACCATTAATAATTACAAGATATTAATATATATATAATCGACGCATTTCGTCTAAAATTCGTATTTATATATTATCTCCCTTTCAATCCATCTTCGTCTTCTCTTTGAACGCTTACTTTGAACCGTGACAGTCATCATATTTTTATTAATTATTGTAATTTCTGAATTTGAAATATAAGATCGACAAATATCACATAATAAATTTATCCCTCAATTGTCAAGTTGGTTAAGACACCTGTCCCGTAAGTTATCTTTTAGGTAATCTTTTTATTTTTCTGTGTCTTATACTGTTTCATGTTTAGATTTATTCGTATTATCTTCTTCTTCAATGATATATCACATTGATGAGTGTAACAAGTTAAGAAAAAGTTATTCCAGATAAATAAATATTCACGGTAATCGGTTAACCGCCCGGCCAATCCGCCCCTGTACCCGACAGTAGTTAAAAGATGGTAATTGTCTCAGAGCAGGCAATTACGTTTGCATGATTAATTGTTTATTTCCTGAATACACTTTCCCCGCAGGTATTACGGCTAAATTAATGGATTTTAAATAAATATTAAATAGTAACTACCTATATGTCTTCTTGTGGATTTCTTATTTGTTCGTGTGTAGGTAAGTGTTCCTGGCTTAGTTTTTTGTGAGAAATGCTAGCGTTTTGTAGTGTATGGTGTAAAAGAGAAATGTTTCCACTAATAATAAGGTTGCAGTCTAAGTTACGATAGGAATGTAGGTCAGTTTTCGAGAAGAATCATATTATTAACGCCCTTTTTAGTCGATTTAAAAAAAGAATACTACAAATTTTGCAGTATTTATTATACATAACTTAACTGCCTCAGTAACAATATTTTATATTTGTTAAGTGATAAATTAGACTAGGTATAATTATTTCTCTCCAAAAATGTTCTGGGCAATGAGGAATACATATGGTAGTTAGTTCCATAATTTCTGCACTGAAATAAATCCCAACTTCTGGTATTACGTAGTGGAATCCGAAAGCTTATCAATGCAAGCAATTATGGACTATCAAATATATCATTTAAAGTTTTATATAGAAATAACAAATCAGTGAAAATCCTTCAGTCTGACGATGTAAGCATTTTTATATGATGGTGAGTGTTGTAGTTCAACAAAATTTAAGTTCTGGGTTCTCACGTCATTTAATGTTGTTTTTTATGAAGTCATATTGATCCACATTTGCGCTGAAAATGGTCACTCGAAGACTCTCCGAAATGTTGACTGGAGGTGAATGAAGCGTACCTAATCCTATTTTTATAAGATTCGTGAAGCTCCCATTTCCTAATCTTGTCCGTGCTATAAAATGTTAATTTATCGCGCTCAACGTTTAATGAACTGATATTCGAGTTACCTACCTACTCTCATAACCATAGATAACAGAAACAATAGAAATGAACTGATATTCGAGTTACCTACCTACCTACTCTCAGAAGCTCATATAATAGAAACATGGGAAATTATCTGATGTTAGAGTTGACTACCTACTCTCAGAACCACAGATAATAGAAATAAGGGAAATGAACTGATATTCGAGTTCTCCATCTACTCTCAGAAACACAGATAATAGAAACAATAGAAATTAATTGATATTAGAGTTACCTACCTACTCTCAGAAGCACATATAATAGAAACATGGGAAATTATCTGATGTTAGAGTTGACTACCTACTCTCAGAACCACAGATAATAGAAATAAGGGAAATGAACTGATATTCGAGTTACCTACCTACCTACTCTCAGAAGCACATATAATAGAAACATGGGAAATTATCTGATGTTAGAGTTGACTACCTACTCTCAGAACCACAGATAATAGAAATAAGGGAAATTAACTGTTATTCGAGTTACCTACCTACTCTCAGAAGCACATATAACAGAAACAAGGGAAATGAACTGATTATCTGCCTACTCTCACAATCTGTGCGTTCGTGCAATTTGGACGCAGCTCCGCGACCAAGCTTCAATGGCATGGCAAGCTTCCATGCCATATCTCCTTCTGTTTCTATTACCTATTCAAACCCACTATCGTTTATGCTTTAAACCCTCTTTCAAGATATTTTCTAAGAAATTTGAGAATAATTTTGAAGATATCAAATCCTTTTAATGGTCGAGTAGATTCTACTCATAAATACATGTAAAATCTTTTGATATTCCGCTGGAAATACCTTTAAAGGTTTCGAGTTAAGCTTTCTCTATCCGATTTGTCCTTTACAAGATAAGTGGACTGTGAAATTGTCATAAATATAAGTCAGTGGATCCTTTACACACTGGCCGTTTACCCACCAAGATATTTCAATCCCATATGCACCCCTGGGAAGGACATTATGAAAAACTATTCGTAACCTGAAACAGTCCTTTAAAAGAAGAAAAATGTTATATTTAAGATGTCTCTATCTGTTATTTATAGATGGTTTTGCTAAACTTGTCGAATTCCGCTGCATTTAAAAAAAACAACCCTTAATTTCAACATAAATATCTAATTGTAACTGTTTAAGGCGATGCACTACGTGGTAATGCAAAATCATGTGTTTTTGGTTTGAAAATTTGGTCGCCTAGAAATGTTTCAGATGTTTTAATTAAATACTGCGAGTAGAAAACATCTTGACCTTTGAAATAATCGAGTATTTTTTAGATATGTCTTTTTATAAGCCCAGAAAAAAATAATGTATAAGGCCTATGAAAACTGCTTTAAAGTTCAAAATCTCCTACTTACAAACCCATTTTCGGTTATGATTTTATTGTATAATGTGGCAAATTAAGTTATTTATAAAACGATCAGAAAAAAATTTAGTATTTATGCCTGAACATCCACAAAATAAAATAATAGGCACTTTTTGGCCAAGTTTTTTTCTTGCATAAATCATAACAGGCGGATGGTTTTAAGCGTGAATTTAAACCTTATCGCCATCTATATAAGGGGTTTTATTGATAACGGCTCGATTTAAAATATTACACGACGTAGTGCATCGCCTTAAGTAAACTTGCACAAAATACGTTTTTAGGGTGTGAGTTTGGGTTATTTTAATAATTTGTGCATATTTCCTAACATTCAAACATAACTTTGACTGAGAATTTTTATTTAAATGGGACTTTAATGCATCTTTTATCATCTCCCACCACATAAATAGTTATTTCTTGTAGTAACCCAAGTGTTATTTGCATTTTTAGTTGCAACAAAAAAAATCTAGCGTCAAAATCTGTTAAAAGAGTTTAAAAATGAACGACTGAATGCTAATCGAATAAAATCAACTCAATATAAGCACAATGTAGCCTACTTCAAAAATGAAATCAGCAAATAATTTGTTCGAATCAAATGTCAAAATACGACCATTGTAACCATACTATGGGAGCTTTTGTATAAAGGTTTTCATTGTGAATTCAGATGTGTGAAACTTCATTCTTTTGTACTTATTATTGGTAGGAATCAAGTTTAAAATTTGTATCATTTCGGATTTGTCTAGCTATATAACAACAGGGGTTGACAAGTTATGAACCACGAACTATGAATGTTTTCAGAGTTAAAACAATTGATTTGAAGAACTCTTATTGATGACCTTTGTGACGTAGACTGAGAGCGTTTCATCTGAACAAAAATTAAAACAGCAAACGTGTTTCATAAAAAAAAAATCTTCGCATTATTATACCTACAAAATATGGTCTAAAAAATTAGTAAATTAGTAGGTATCTAACATAATTGATTAGTGTTTAGTTTTAGGGTAAAACTATAAGAGGTAAACTATGTCACATTTTCGTTTATTGTATTGCCATTCTTCCATAATCGGGTGACTCTCTCCTGGTTTTATCCTAACACTAATCGCTTACTGCTAATCAAAGTATAAATAAGTAATACCTAAAAGTATTTTTATTAATTAACTAACTGAATCGAGGCATTGCCCGGGCTTTGAGCAATTTTGATTTGGTGTTTCTAAATCAGTTGTAGACGGTAGTTTTCCTCCTATTTTGAAAGTCAAGTGTGAAAAATGTCATCAAAAAGTATCATCTTTCTGATTTGGATAAGAAAACACATTAGTTTTTTTTTTAGAAATCTCATGTAGATAGTCATCTTACTCTTGTTTAGAAGGTCAAGTATGCAAAATTACATCAATCAAGAAATAAAACTGTAAATTTGTATAACAAACAATTACACGCCTATGATATGTATGTAAAGATAGATAGATTAGATATATAATACCTACTGACTGAAATCTCATGCGGTTTTCCAAATCAGATGGAAATAGTAATTTTTCTCTTTGGTCTGCAAAATTTCACTAAGAAACAAAAAAAAAACAGTCATCTTCATCTTATTTGAAGGTTAAGTTTGCAAAAATTCATCAATCTTGGAATAAAACTGTGAATTTGTAAAAAAACATATTCATCACTTTTATTTATATAATATTTATTTATACAGACAGATTCACTGTGAAAAATCTAACTATTTTTTTAGGCGTGGCTGTGTGTAAAAAATACTTAAGTTGATATTTTATTTTACTTCGGATGAATTTGTTTAACATTTAGAACGGGTTATTTCGGAGAATTTGAACAATTCTTCAAATTTCAGAGTTAATTTTCAAGTTTTGTGAATGATTTTTTCTTGTTCTGTTATTATTTCAGTTCTGTCAAGCAACTAGCCTATAATGATATAAAAACAGAACTTGAATAGGACTTTCACCGAATACGAAAATAAACGTTGAAATTTGATGAATTGTTCAAATTCTCTGAAACAACCCATCGTTATTAATATAATTTAATTATTTGACATTAAATCATTTTCATTGGCTTGTTTAGAATTCTAAAAGTTTTATGTTAAATAGAAACACCATATTATTAATTTAAAAATGAATAAAATAAACATCTTTAAATAATATCTTTCATTGAGTTCACCACCCCTAAAACACGATGTTGGTAAATCTACGCAAGTAGGTACTATTAAAATCTGGGTTGCTTCTACCTTCTCCAATAATTTAGACTAGGTACGAATAGTTGGGCAGATTAACAAATCAAAAATGGAACAAAACAGTGCCACGGCATTGACAGGGTAATCCCCACGGGTCCGTTGACAGGATCACAGTTTTTTTGACGAGCGAGGACATCATTTTCAAAAAATCCATCACGATCTTATTACGGATTAGGAACAGGGTGTTTGCAAGTTAATGTGACACTTTTATTTTAATTTTTACCTAAATCAAATCCTCAGCATGGGAGATCTTAGTTTCGGTTATTGTATCTGTCCTGTGTAACTCTGCGTGGAGAAAAATTAATACCTAATGCTGGTTTATTCAAAAAAATCTTGGTAATCCTGTTAAAAACAAGTCTGCAAGCCGCTTCCTGATAAAGTGTTAGTAAATTTGTAATAATATTGGAACACGTGTTCATACACCTGCGTTTGTCTTAATAATATATCATTACGAAATGTTAAAATCTTAGGATTTTTATGAGCACGTGTTCGGACATTGTGACAAAACTTTGGTATTTTACCTAAAGTTTATCATTTGTTAATAGCCTACAATCCCCTTTTTAACAGGATAACAAATAATTCTATTCTTATTAAATTAGCAAAAAAAAATTATCAGTAGGTACTTTTTTTCGTGTGGTTCAATGAACTCTCGAAATCGGATTTGCTTTGAATTTAAGTATCATTCTCAAAATTGCAACTGATTTCGGGAATAAATATATTACAGAAAAACATTTTAAATGTCGTTTTAAAAATTGGAACTGATATGTCACGAATTCAGACAAATTCATCTTGATCATTTTGCAGCAATTAACATTTTTCTGATGTGTTCTTTGCATTAACTCTCTGCTTCACAAATCCTACGATCATCATATCCCGTGATTTATCATCTCAAGAAACTGTTTTAAAACAAAATAACACAAATATTATTCTGTAGGTAGGTACTATTATTGATATTATTTTACTTATATGTGAGTTATGCAGTGATCACCTCAAATTAAATTACTCAAATTCCATAAAACAAGAACTATATTTAAAATTATTCATTTAATCGATGAAATACGTCGGAAACATACTGTTGTTATTATGTAACAGAATAGCATTTAACAAAAAAACTATCTTCCTTTCTACTAATTTTAAAATTAAAAACATACTTCTGTAGATATCTCTCTCTTATTACCCACCCAGATAATACAAAAGAGCGAGACAAAACACTACCTGAAACTGACTACCGTTCTACTTATAATATTTCAATGAGATTAACTTGAAATTCGAATTAAGAAATAAAATTTAATCTGATACTCCGTGCTCTCATTAAAAATTCATGCAAACTTCTGATATTATTTGTACGCAGGGCACAGAAGCCAGTTATGGAAGAGGTGTTGAATTCGTTTTTAAGAGTGTGTTGACTCTAATCCCTGACAGTAAAAAGGGATTATATTTAAAATCGTTGACAATAAGTTTGTCACGTTTATTGAAAGACCCCCAAGTATTATATTATGGGTCTTGATGACGTCACATGTGCCCTTTTAAATATCGGATATTAAAATGTTGCCAGTAGCCGATACTATTACGACATTAGCGCGTTTGATTGAATTTTTATAAAGTTGTTACGGTTTAGATTTCCAAGTGTCTGGAGCAGAGGGACTATTACACACCCAAATGAAAGAGATGCAGAAAGAAAGGTTTGGAAGTACATAGCTATTCAGATCTGAACACCAAACTAGGTAAAAGTCATTTTAAGCAACATTTATTTTTTATTACCACTAATTCATCATTTACTATACCTATATGTGTTCTACATTACATCATAATCTTTGTGGAATAAATTAACGCGTAAAACCTCAAATTGTAATATTTAATCATTAAAGACAATATTTACGACTCTCAAACGAGGATGTGAAACAGGAAAGACAGAAAAAGATTCAATCGCATTTGAAAATGATTCAACACTTCCCCGGCAAGAAAGAGTTCCTGGGTTTAATTCCTAAATATTTATACGAGATTTATGTCGTAAACTGAAAGCTATAAATGTACCTTTAACTGTTTTACTGTATGATATCATAGTGCTACATTGTGGAAATAAAAAAATGTAGTTATTTGGTATTTAAATCGAGATCTGTCTGAAATAAAGTTATTAATTAACACGCAGCGCGGGTGTTGAACACGTTCATCCGCAAGGAAATGCGGTGGTACCGGCAGAAAGCGAACGCGGAAGAAGCATTGCGAATGGTTCGCGAAACGCAACTGGCGAGAACACATTAACCAACTAATCGCAAACACTATTTGCGTGACAAAACGCGATAAGGCAATAATCCACAGACCGAGGTCTGTCGAGCCATGATGATTATGTGTTCACGGTTTAAAAATATACATTTTTTACCGGAAAATAATCTTCCTCGGGGCCTATGTCATATTTGGGTATGCTGTGTGTGGTCTTTTAAAGAACAGAAAGAGAGGAAAGTCTGGGAAGCAAAACATAATTAGGGGTGAGCAGGAATCTGGGAGTCATTGCGTACAAAGTGACGGAATGCAAGGTGATGCGTACACGGAGAAAAACGAGTACCTATAGCCAATTTAATAAAAAAAACTCTTCAAAGTATTGGCATTTCGGTTAAAATCTAGATTGCAGGCCGTTTCCTGATAAACTTTTACTATTTTCCTAACATATCGGTGTTAACAACACGTGTTTATGTTATTTGCCTTGATAATATAGTTACAATGACGAAGGATAATAGGATTACGAATAGTTTGTTTCTTAAAAAATTATCGGTAAATTTTCTCCGTGTACACAAGACTCATGGTCAAGAGAGTCCAGTTAGAGAAGTCAAAGATCCTCCCCCATGAAGCTGGGCATCTCTGCTAAGTCACCAAACATAGCAAACAAAGCAATGAATGGTTCCCGGGGCTGCGGCACTTGTACCCGCCTTCCAAATTGAAGATCTCTTTCAACAACAACAAAATAGTATGAACTCTTCTACGCGAATTTTCCAATGTAATATTACAGTAATTATTACCGAATTATATGGTGTTTCTGTTTTTTTTACCGTTCCAACGCGTCGTAGAGTTTTTCTTTCGTTATTTGTATTTTGCGGCAGGTTATTGCGTTTTTCGCTATTTAACTTCTAACACCACGCAATAATTAACTTCTAGTATGAATGGTAAAGCATGTATGATGGTGTGAGAAAATAAGTAAGATTATATAAGAGCAAGAAAGTAAGTGAGATTAAGAAATGGACGCTTAGATGGTTTGAGAATATATCTAAAGAATGTTAATTTTAGTACAAGTTGGGGACACCCCGAGGAAGACATAGCACGATAGCGTGAACCAATTATTTGAGACCGGCCACGTCAAGCGTCAGAATAACAAAAGGGTACGTATGAGACGATGTATGAATGTGAATGAGGCAAGGAGTGTGCCAAGACAGAGTTGTTTTGTGGTTCGTCCTTTCTGCCTACCCCTGCGGGGAAACTTCGTGACCGTTAGTTAGTTAGTTTCAAATTAGTTTGCATTTTCAAAACCAAGTTTCTCTCTCCTTTCTATGAAAAATTTCCAATTTTTATTGTAAATAATTTGGATAAATATTGTTTGAGAGATAGTTGTAACACAGGGACAATTATTGTAAGTACCACATTGTTTTCAAACAAAAAAAATACTTTTTGTCTTATTTTCTTGAGATTAGAACAAGCTATGATATTAATATATATATTTAGTTTCTCACTTTATTACGTTAAAATATAGTTTCGTAATAACACTTCAACTGACGAATTCCATGAGCGATAAATTGTGTATTAAGTTAATATAAATATAATTGAAATTTAAACTTTAAAATTTTAATTTTAGTAACAAATAAAATTTCTGCACAGCTGACCCCGGGGTCGGGGTCAGTTGAAGCATTTCCACGATCAGTTTACACGCTTTAGCTTATTTTCTATAAGATTTGGAAAAAAAATAATGTAATAATTTAGTAGAGAACTAAATTATCTGCCGTTGAGCATAAGTATTTTTTTCATAAATCTTAAGCCTAAGACATAGAAAATGGTAAACGTAAAATTGGTACAACTGTCCCTGTTTTCCCCCAAAAAAGTACTAGTATTGAAACCCTTATTCTTCATATTTCAATTTCCCCTCATCAATAATTCTACGTTTTCAATTGATAAAGCCCCACGAATCATTGGTTTTGAATAAGTGATGGGAACCGAGCGGGTTTGTTTCATACAATCTCATACAATATGCATCTATCTGGTGAACATCGCTGGACGAGACCATACGTAATATTGCACGCACAGGTGAGTGCATTCCTTTGATGTGCTGTTACAACAAATACGTACATTGTATGTTTTAATTACACGGGAAATGGCTACCGGCTTTTGATCATCTCTAGATGTAATTATTCCTATTCCTAAATTAATACAAGAAAGCGAAAAGGAGACAGAAATGATTAAAGTAGAGGTGTTGATATTTTGTATGTTAGTTATTTTTCTTAAAAGCTTAAAATGAGTGTATCTATTTTCCTTGATCAAATCTGAATTGCATGTGCGTGTAATTCAATGAAGTATGTATTAACAAAATATTTTATCAATAGTAATAATTGGATAATGTATATAGCGCAGTTTTTTTATGTCGCTGTAGGTACAATTTATTACAAGTTCGTAGGCTCTATCTAATAGTATTATTTACAATATAAACAGGTTCAGAAACACAATATTATTATTTGCAAATAGATAAGTTATCATTGTGAATATAACATTTATTTATTCGAGCCCTTCTTAGAGCCTTTTACAAGGGAATAATAAAAATTATACATAACTGCGTCAGTAACATTTTTTTATTTGTTAAGTAACAATTATACATAGCTGCCTCAGTAACATTTTTTTATTTGTTAAGTAACAATTATACATAACTGCCTCAGTAACATTTTTTTATTTGTTAAGTAACAATTATACATAACTGCCTCAGTAACATTTTTTTATTTGTTAAGTAACAATTATACATAACTGCCTCAGTAACAATCTATTTTATTTGTTAAGTTACAATTATACATAACTAAAATGCCTCAGTAACAATCGTTTGTATTTGTTAAGTGATAAATTGATGATTTCCACTGACTCGGTATGATTATTTCCCACTATTAGTATTCTGGGCAACGAGGAATGCATATGGTAGTTAGTTCCAGAATTTTTGCACTGAAATAAATCCTGACTTCTAGTATTACGTAGTGGAATCCGAAAGCTTATCGATGCAAGCTATTTTAATGTGTACAATGTATTTTTCAGGCGTCTCTGACTTATTCCATCATTCCCTACTGTATACCACAATGTGACTGTTAATAAACTACATTACATCGACTTCGACTCCGTATCTCAATTTGGTGAAGATATATTGTGTTAAGTATTCTTCAAGCGTACCCGACTTCTTCTACCGTTCAAACCACCATCTAAACATTCCTGGCACTAATAAAAAATTAAACAGATCAGGAACACATCAAAGTATGTTATTAGACACATCACTCGAAGAACGCTAGACTTTTGCATAACGAGTCAAAACTAAAAAAATATCTGTCCATTATGTTCGTTCTTGCGTCTGACAAGCGAACAGGGAAATTCAACAGATTGAGACGATACGGAGTGCAACAAGAATGCATTATATGCGATTTGCCTCGTGAAACAATAATAATTTAATAAGTTGTATGCACTTTCCTGTGATCAGCGGCCGATAAAGATCGGAGAAAGCAAAACATTACTAACAGACAGACAGACAGAGTGTATGCCGATTGTTACATATTACTTTGTGTTACATGATTATAAATGCGTCTATACGTGCTCGTGTTAAGCCACAATAATTTTTTTATTAATCGCATTTACAAGGCGTAGAATAGAACACTTTGATTCCGGATGTTATACTCAGGTGCAGCCGAATCTTTTAAATACCTAGGTTAATGATTGGTGGATACGCTTGAAATGGCTTCAGCTGTGTTTGGTGATCAGATTTGAATAGTCAGGTACTGCCAAACCTTCCCATTGAGTCGTAAAGACACGGAGAAAACCTACTGATTTGAAATAGGTACTGTTAATTTATTATTAGTATTTTTTTGATAAGTCTTTTTATAAGCCCAGAAAAAAATAATGTTAATGCCTATGAAAACTGCTTTAAAGTTCAAAAGCTCCTACATATGAACCCATTTTCGGTTATGATTTTATTGTATAATGTGTCAAATTAAGTTATTTATAAAATGATCGAAAAAAAATTAAATATTTATGCCTGAACATCCACAAAATAAAATAAAAGGCACTTTTTGGCCATGTTTTTTTCTTGCATAAATCAAAACAGGCGGATGGTGTTAAGCGGGAATTTAAACCTTATCGCCATTTACGTAAGGGTTGTTATTGATAGCGGCTCAATTTAAAATACTACACGACGTAGTGCATAGCCTTAATTAACAAAGTATATTCCGTTTTAAGAATTTATTTTCCTGGTTGCACATCACTAGTCGTGTGACAAATATGACAGCATTGAGTCGCATAACGAACCTCTAGTGTCCGCCAATGTGTTTGTATTCGAATTCAATAAAGTTTTTAAGGTAGTTACGTAGTTACCCCATTTTTCTTAAGTATTTACGATACTTCGTGTCTGGTAATTCTGCTTTTCCACGGAAAACAGAAATAGCTATTAACTTCTGATACAGTTTTCTGCCCCGTAATGGGCTGGTCATTTATTTCGTATTAAGCTATTGTTTTGGATTAAATACCTCGGCCACGCGATGGTTAACTCGTTGAATAAAACAGAAATCTGCATGGAGAAGGTTAACTATCAATAAATGATTAGGACAGTTATTGCTCTATTTGTATTTATAAGGTTTTTTCTATGATGGGAAAAGCAGGATTACTATTAAAATATAATAGGTAATCATTGTAATCATCATTAAGGTTAAAATTAATAAATTTTCCATTCTGTTTTCGCATTTATTTCATACCTTTTATCAAATTACCTAATGCGTGTTTTTTAAGTATCGGTAGGTAGGTATTAAAACATTTTGGCAAGCGGATATGGGTACCGCCTTCCCGGGAACAATTCATTGGATAACCAACGCGTGGTTCGCTACATTTGGTGACATAGCAGGGGTGGCTGTGTTCATCGGGGCGAGGATTGTCTAGGTCTTGGCGACTGATGCGTCTGCCCACCTGCTGTGTGGCGGGCAGGATTTTGTGAGACCGATAGAGGGAGATCTTTTTATCTCTCCAGCAGTACTCTCTCGACCCATCGCATTGCACCGCAGTGACAGATATGAGCTCAAACGTCCGACACTCCTGGACCTAATGACCCTCAAATGCCTTTTTCTATTTTCATTTTCCAGATCTTCCCCTCGTTCCTTTCCTTAAAAAAACCTTCCACACAGTATCCTCAAAGATGACATAGACCAAGAGGGAAATTATTTTCCTTATAGCCTCCTTTGTGGAGTGAATGTAAAAAAAATATTAACTAACAAGTAGGCAATCTGAATAAACACAAAAGAAAATTAGAAAAATAATTTATTTTTTTGGGAAGAATTCGTCATTTTTTTCTTTCAGAAAAACTACCATCACTACATATAACTCCATTATTGCTCCACATTTTTTCTAACGCTCAATGATTATCTTCTTATGTAACGACAGAGAACAAAATAAGTTGCAAATTCTTCAAAATACAGCCAAGGAGAATAATAATTAGGCGAAATAGATTTTCGAAAATAACTAAAATATTAACGGAAATAAATTGGCTAGCAGTGAAACAGATGCTGTTCTTGAGATCGATGATATTTATACATAAAATAATAAACAACTTTTACCAAAATGCTTTTCAAACAAAATTACATACAACAAACATAACACATGTGCAATTAAATTATGCTACCAAAAAAGACACAAAATAGTTTACATTACAAAGGATTGCAATATTATTATGCGCTGTCAGAAACCATAAAGTCTGCACCATTTGATAGATTCAAGCTGGATTGTAGGATTGCTTGTATTTGTAATCAAAATAAAATGTTAAAATGAAATAATGTTTGTATGAAATTAATAATAAGTTAAATATTTGTTAATTTGCATGTACAAATGGTTAAATAAAATTATTAAAAAAAAATTTAAAAATCCACTTTCCATAGAGGTAGGTACTCTCAGTATCACCCTGGTGAAGGACCAAAATGAATTTCACAAGAGTCCCAACTGCACACTACTGTTCGTAGCTAGTGGGACTATGGCATCGCCAATATGTTATGAAGGCAGAAGGCACGAAATGGAGTAGTTTTGAGAAAGAGGGAGGGGGACATATCTGTTGATTCAGATCTGGCCACCAAACATGGCTAAAGCCATTTCAAGCAACGTTTCAACTGTAGGCTTTTACCATGGCGATACTGAGGATATCTACTTTTCTATGTAAACACACACGCATTTATTTAAATCAATAATTTCCATTATTTTTAAAATTCAAATTAAAAAAAATATATATATTATTTTTTTAGTAAACTAATGTTTAAGACAAGATTTTTTATACACAGCACAAAGGGTAACAATTATTTTTATTAGCAATAATTATTAACCTGAAACACTCATCTACATTGAAAAATCTCCTGATAAAAGATACATGACGCCAACGGGATTTGAAGGACACGGGTTCAAGTCCGGTTGGCGTCATGTATCTTTTATCAGGAGATTTTTCAATGTGGATGAGTGTTTCAGGCTAATAATTATTGCTTATAAAAATAATTGTAAAAAAAAAAAAATTGCACAAAAATACAGAGTACAAAGGGTATAGCTTATAGGTTACATCCTATTTATTCCAGATAACCCAACAAATACACATTACATAACATAACCAAACAATTAAAATTAAAACAATTAATTAATTACACCAATTAAAAAATCTCTAATACTGGTTAATTTTAACTTTAATTAATGTAAAAAATGTTTTCTGGACCATTTTCAAAATTTATTGAAGGAGAACTAATTAAAAAGCAAATTATTTAGTACACATTTCTCCCCCACACAATAAATTCAACGACGCGACGTGAAACTACAATATATATTTTGTAATGTAATAATTACATTTGACATAATCTACAAATAATTACACGTAACAATTGATTTTTCCGTTAATGAGTCTACATATCGATATATCTAAAAAACGCCATGTTTAATTCCGAACAATGAAATAATGACATCACACTACGTTTACTAAACAGCCCTGTAAATACCAAATAATAATTACAATCGCATCCGTCATATTATACGGTATTACGTAATTAATTCTACCACTTAATTACGTGCACGTAAAAATACGCCATTGATTGCGTTATTATAATGTCGTTTTGATTGGGGGGCAGTGTTTCTAAAATTATTGATAATTTATTATTTACATTAATGCCACACAGAAAATAATGTCCCTCAGGGCCTATGTCGTCTTTTGGGACTCTTTGTGGAGGGTATTTTTAAAGAAAATGAAAGAGAGGAAGTTCAGGGAAGGTAAAACGTATGAGGACCGGGTAAGAATCTAGGGATCAGTGTAGCCTCCACCGATCTGGCACGCCACGCAGTTGGTGGACAGGCGCATGAACCCGGGCACCCCTGCTAAATCACTTGCCACTTGGGGTGACCTAAGGCAGAGGTGTTGGTTATTAATTAACCGGTTCCCGGGGCGGCGGTACCCAAAAACGCCACTCAAATTGGATAATAGAAATAAAAAAAACAGGCACCGCGTGCATTCATCATAGGCAGTGGCGGTTTATTCTAAACTGCGTTTGTGCATTGAAGCCTCATTAAAAAGACGAGATTATGGTACAGATTTGTATTACAATATTATAATATATTAAAATACATTAAAATTCTGCCTTTACAGTCGACGCGACCGAAAATACGGTCGAATAGCAACTCGATATTCACATGCTATCCGTTATAGAATCAGCACAAAATACCACACACAAAAAAAACCAAAACAATACAATCCTTCTGACGGTGAAATCTTGTAATCTATGCCAAAACAAGACGATTTTCTTTGAATTTAATTGTCATTTTAAAAAATGGAACTAATTGTGTGAAAAATTCATAAAAGCGATAAACTCGCATATTAAAAAATATGTAAATAATATTTATAACAGAAATTTTTTTTAATTGTGATTTTCATATTTATTAGTAGTTTTTCAAGAATTTCCGACAGTTCCGTGATATTTGAAAATAATATTACCGCTTAACACAGTCGGAATTTTTTTTTATTAATGGCACATTTTAAGAACCGCTGACAGGTGACGTTATTACCTTATGGGAATGAAATATTCAACCTGTGAATAAAAACTAATAACGTTTGAAAAATCGTCGCCAGTAATAAGGGAACTATTTGTTTGAGGTTATCATATCAAAACGATCACGAAAATGAATTGTTATAAGCCAAGTGGTATATTCCATTAAAGTTAAGAACTCTACTGTCCGGAGCTAGTGGGATTATGCAGTGCAAGATTCAAAACTTAAATGTTGATTTGAGACCAAAATACTTAGCATTATGTCTTAATTATTTTTTTAATCTACTTTAATGTGCTACTTTAATTATTTATTGTTTTAAATTATAAAACATTAGCCATTTAAAATATCCATTTTCATATTTTTGGAAAAATTATTTTTTCTATTTTATTTATTTAATTGTTTTACAATTTTTTCAACAACTGTCGAAAAGAATGTGACCTTTCTAGGGTACCCCATTCTAAGGTCACATTGTGCGTGGTTATTTGTGCGAATTAATATTTTTATAGTAAGTTTTTGTAAAATATAACAAGGAGTAAATTATAAAGCGAAATAATAGAATAAAAACAACATTATACAAGAAAAATATATACTGGAAAAACATAATAATATTTTTTCTTCCTTCCGATTTCTTAAATTTTCTTTGAAAGTCGGTTATTTTTTAAATTATTTTTTTAAATGTGAAATTGACGTATTTATTTCGACATTTTTATTCGCATTTATTAATATTATTGTATCTACCTACCTGCATAAACAAAATTATAAAAATGAGTTTTTGTAGAGATAGTGACGTTTCTTTGGACTAATCGTATAATTGCTTATTTGAAATTTAAAAAATAAAACATATATTATTCGGTTTAAAAATATGTAGGTACCTACATACAAATGTTTAAAAAAAAATTTTAATACTTTTATAATTTGTTTATATATTCTTGTTTTCAATTTGGCATTTTAATGTTTACAATTTCTATATATTTAACATATAACAAACAACGTGTTTCGTGGTTAATATTAACATTTAATTACACAGCTAAAAGTCAGTTTGCTCAAAACATTATCTATTTGATTAATCAATTAATCTTATATATTATTTTTTATTATTTTAATCTCTTTAACTCTTTTCATATCTGTACGAAATTGAACTTGTTAATTTTTGTAATTTTAATACCAATGTGTAATTAAAATGATCAGAAAAATGTTATAAATAAGCTGTACATAAACGAAGAAAGGAGAGTAAAGAGAATGGTAGAAGAACATGGTACGATCAAGTGAACAAGATACTTGAGGCGGACCATGTCAAGAGTCAGAATAATATAATAGCATGTGTGAGAGGATATATGAATGTGAATGATGCAAGGAGTTTGGGTCAAGACCGAGTTGTTTGGCGGTCTGTCCTCTCTGCCTACCTCTGCGGAGAAACTGCCTGATGGTTAGTTAGTTAATTAGTAAAGCTGGACAGTAGGACAATTACAAAAAAATGCCGCTAAATAAAATATCACAAAAATGTGATTTATTAACTAATTCATTAAAAAAATATATGTTGTTTCCAGGTTAATGTAACAGTTGCAATGTTTTTTTTAATATTAACAACGACCTCCGTTGTCGAGGGGTAAGGCTCTCGAATAGCAATCCCAATTTCGCAGGTTTAAATCCCGGCGTGCGTAAGTAAATTTTATTTGATTAATTTGTGTTAATTCAAAAATCATTAATTAAAAAATAATATATAGTATACTTGCGGCACGTTCCAGGGTGAAAGTTACTCTCAGTATCGCCCTGTTGTAAGACTAACATTCAGAATTGAAACGTTGCTTGAAATGGCTTTAGCCATGTTTGGTGACTAGATCTGAATAGCCAGGTACTCCACCCTTCATCTTCCCCATCTCTTCTCCTTCCCAACTACATTCAGCCTCACAACATACCCCAATTGGGGATGCCATAGTCTCACTGGCTCCAGACGATAGGGAGCAGTTGGGACTCCTGTGCGGCATTCAAATCTATTTAAAAGCAACACCCCCTTAACCGACCCACTTAAAGAGAAAAACCGCAGTGTTTGGAAAATGTATTGGTAGAATGTTAGACAATTGTGGAGTTATGATACCATCAAATGTATTCAATAAATAATTTTTCTCTCTTATTAAAATGAGAATTGAATATTTCTCCGTCCCCTCTTCTAAAATGCATGTGCTTGATGGGGGGTTGTACTCTCTGTGGTCTAGTAGTGGGAACTTTAGATCACATCATATTTCTTGGTTGTCCCTCACTAAACAATTATCCATTTTCCATCAAGCATTATCTAAAATTGCCTAACCTCCTTTCAACGTTCGACATCTTCCTCTACAAGTCTGATCTCCAATCGATCATATTAATTTGCTTAACTATACGATTTTGAAATTTAAATTTGCCTTACCCTTTTTTCGTCTATTGACACTATGGCCAAGAACATCCTTGAAGGGTTATAGCCAGAAACATTGAAAAATCAAAGGTAGTATTATCACGATCTGCTAGGAGCCTACTTATGTGGTAGTGTCCACTTGACCAGTAAGGGTTGTTCAGTACACCCGCCTTTACGAGTAGCCGACTAGTAGCGGGAGGTATAACCTCCCCTCAGCTATCGGCTAATTCCCATCAGCAGATAGCCGGCTCGGATAACGGCCACTTTACAAAACGTTCCAAAGTGGGTGGCGTGTCGACCGGCTGTTTTATCGCCCGTGTTTCACCGTGGCCAGAACTTTAATCGGGCAGCAAGAATTATCGGCTACTGATGTTTGGATAGCCTAAATTCTGTGAAAGATATTCGAAGTTATAGATACTCTCGCTAATACCCCTGTGAAAAAACACCATTCAAAATTGAAATATCCAACCAAACCATATCTGAATAGCCCGATACTTTCAAACCTTCTTATTTCCCTCCCAACTTCTCCCGCCGGCAGTGTGGAGAAGTTGGGATTCTTGTGAGGTGTTCACATATTTATATAAATAAAAATTATCGAGATACCATGAACAGCGTCTGGCTCACATATAAGTTGCGAGGGAGTCCGAAATGTGGTAGTTCTAGCTATGAGACGTCGACGGCTCTAGTGCAGATATATCATAGAGATTATAGAGAGTTATCCGACAGATGTCGGTTGCACATAGGGTCGCCCATCCGTAGTGTAATCCGTAATCAAAGATCAGAGAGATATTGACAGTATAATCGAGAGGATGTTGGCCTCCAAGCCATCCTTCACACTCGTTTCTGAGTAAAAGATTTTTAAGTCTAAATAAAAGACACGAAACATAGGTAAAACACGGACTTAAATGACGAAAGACATCTTAAGCACAATGAAAAAGATTTGGAGTGACAAAGGCATATCGAAGAGCACCAAGATGAGACAATTCTACATCTCATATACCTATACGGTGTAGAAACATAGAAGCTCAGAGCCAGTGAAAGTAAACGCATTGACCCTTGGAATGTCGTGCTGCAGAAGAGATGCCATCTCTCTGGACAGCGAGACGCACTATCTTGAAGAAATGGCATCCAAAACGTGCCGCAATCAAGAGTTGCAGATATTTTTAACATCATTTTTACATATTCCTTTAATTATGCTTAATCTAGGTAAAAAAAAATTCAATTGGAACTAGGGGTATATATTATTTGAACGCCTTTATATTGTCAATAATTTTGATTACGATTCTTTTAAGTCTAATATTTTATATCTGTCTTGTATGGTGTGTATGGAAGTCTCTATTTTAATGCAGAATGTTATTCGTGGTTACTTCTTTATTATGAGAAACCGCACAGGAGTCCCAATTGTTCCCAATCAAGTGAGACTATGGCATCCCCAATTGGGATATGTCGTGAGGCTGAAGGTAGTGGGGAGAGGAAGGATATGAGGAAGAGGAAGCTGGGGAAGTATCTGGTCAACAAACACGGCCAAAGGCATTTCAAGCAACGTTTCAATTCTGAATTAATGTTTGTGAAAAACACAAATTAACATCATAAAATTTACTTGCGCGCGCCTGGGTTTGAACCCGTGACCACAAGCTTGCTAGTCGAGCACCTAATACCTCGACTACGAAAACATTCTTGGTTATTTATGTATAATGTTAAAATTTAGGTTTTAGACATTGAACTGTGTTAAGCTACTAATAATACAAATTTATGTTTTAGACATTGAACTGTGTTACGCTACTAATAATACAAATTTAGGTTTTAGACATTGAACTGTGTTACGCTACTAATAATACAAATTTAGGTTTTAGACATTGAACTGTGTTAAGCTACTAATAATACAAATTTATGTTTTAGACATTGAACTGTGTTACGCTACTAATAATACAAATTTAGGTTTTAGACATTGAACTGTGTTACGCTACTAATAATACAAATTTAGGTTTTAGACATTGAACTGTGTTAAGCTATTAATAATACAAATTTATGTTTTAGACATTGAACTGTGTTACGCTACTAATAATACAAATTCAGGTTTTAGACATTGAACTATGTTAAGCTACTAATAATACAAATTTTTGATGCTTTCGATATTCAAAATATTTCAATCCAAACATTTCAAACACTTGTAATTCCCTCATTTGAGCATCAAAACGGCTGTATTCCCAACCGATGGTATTGACGATAACGCGCCGTGAAAACACCATCTACTCGACCACCATCTGCGTTCCTGGTACACGCACGGCCTAAACCAGCCCCCTGATCGTAAAACCACCTAACCTAACCTCCTGCATTTACTTGACCGCCCACACGAGAATATTACACGGGCTTAAACTTATTACGACTTTAATATTGATATGAAACTGATTACACTCATGCTAAAATCTTTCGACTAAATTGCCGTTAACTTTTCAAAATGGTTTTATGCTTCGAGTTTTGACCTACATTTAAGGGAGCCTTATTATAGCCGTAGTAAATATTCAAAAAGAAGAAGAAGATGGTTTGAAAGGGAGATGTATAAATATGAATTTTAGAGGGAGTGCGCCAATATTAAAAGAAAACTATTATAATGAAGCGAAAATTGTGAAAATATTTAATAAAACACGACTCGTTTAAAATAGAGAAAAAATGTCACTACAAATGCTTTAGTTGCTATTAAAGATACATTGTAATTTTTTTCATACCTATAAAATCTATACAATAATAATAAATAAACCCTCTGATATGAAAATATCTGGAGTCGGTGAATTATTTTATCATTTGATCTCTGGTGAGTTGACGTGTTGTTCTTGTATTGTTTTGTATTTATTATGCTTATATAATGAACTTGCATAATGTGGATTGACTAGATGATCATTTGTGAAAAAGTGTGTGGAAGGGTTTAGTTTTTCCTGTAGGGAAGATTTTACCCGGACATAAAGTCGGAAAATATATATCTTTATTTAAGAATGTTTGCACATTACAACTAAAAATGCATATTATGATGTATATTGTACATTGATTTGTAACTATTTTATAAGGTTATAAAATTAACAGAAAAATACAAAAATTATATGATGAGTATCAGTTTCTTCCAACCGTCTGTAGCCAGTGAGACTATGCCATCCCCAATTGGGGTATGATGTGAGTCTTAAGGTAGGGTGGGGGGATGAAGGGGGTAGAGGAGGGTGGAAAAGAACCTGGATATTCAGATCTGGTCACTTAACACGGCTAAAGCCATTTCAAGCAACGTTTCAATTCTCAATGTTGGATTTACACCAGGGCGATATATTATTTTTAAATTAATAAATATTTTTTTAACACAAATACGAATCCGCGACTTCCGGATTACTAGTCGAGGGTACCACGGAGGCCGTCAATTGGATTCTGAATTTTGATATTTCAGAAGGAACTAACACTAATCAATCTGTTATTTACTATGGAAAAAACTCGTTTTATCAAAGCTTACCTCGTGATAGAAAAAAACACTGCTAATCCAAATATTTTGTTTTTCTCATAAATTTCGATCCTAAATGTGTACGCCAATTTTGTAACGCCAGAGATTCACTTTCCAGAGATTTTAAAGTTTCAAACAAAACCCCCTCAATTAAATTAAGTTTTTTCTTTTAAATTATGAGCATTTCGTTTAGCGTCAATTTCAAAAGGATAAAAAAATCGTTTTAAAGCACTCCAGTATGAACAAGGCACGCATCTTGCTTACAGAGCTTAAAAACACTACTCCGCGCGTGTTAACCACAATATATAATACAATTATTTAAAAGATCGAAAAATCACGTAGCGTAACAAACCCCCTAGCATTTACGTTATATCAGGGGAGGGCATTTTTTTCCCGATCGTCGGATTAGATTTACAAATTAGCTTGGTGGGGGGACGTAATGGGGAAATCGACGGCTTGGGTTGGGGGGGTGGGGGGATGGAGAGGAAGAGCGTGATTTAAAAAAGGAACATGTAAATTTCAAATTTCGAATCGTTTGGGGCTGTTTTATGGGGAAGTTGTTATAGATGCCATGTTTTACGTTAAACAACAAGGAAAACCAAAATTTCAGACAGATTTAAAATATCGTAAGAATTTAAAAAAAATATATATTTTTTTTTTAAATAATTAACACCTAGTTTAGCAGAATTCGGGGACATGGCACGTGAATCAGATACCTACTCGAGTCGGGCCATGTCAAGAGTCAGAATAATAGAAGAACATGTATGAATGTGAATGAGGCAAGAGGTGTGTGCCAAAACCGAGTTCTTTGGCGGTCGGACCTCTCTGTCTACCCCTGCGGGAAACGGCGTGATGGTTAGTTGGTTAACACCTAGTTTTAACCAATTTTGTTTAAATACATCCGATATGTTTGGAAACTTCTTCAGGCTGTTGATTATTAGTTTCAAACACATCTCAAACAGCTGACTCGTCGTCGATGACAATGCATTCTATCAACCATTTCACGCCGTCTTATACTCACTTCTCTGAAATCAGATGACATTACCGCAGTTAATATACGAAATAAAAGTCGGTCCTACGCGATTCGTATTTGACGATTAGAGTTGTCGACTCCAGTTCCCGGGTAAGAAGGCTCAATCCTTGGTCAAACTAATTTTAAATACCTTCTTCCATGCTGTTATATACTTTATAAAAAAATAACCTAACAACCAGTTTTATAAGTTGAAAATGTTCCTTTTACAATGATGGATGACTTAGCTAGGAGAGAAATTGAACTGGACCCATTTGTCAAATCAGCCTTTTGTTTTGGCAATAACGATAAATATTTTTGCAATAATAGCTTATTGTCGAATTGATAGTGCATATTTAAGCATTAATAGTGCTTATTGTGGTTTTGATGGTGCATATGTTGGCGTTGATAGTGCTTATTTTAGCATTGAGTTTGCTTATTTTGGTATTAACAGTGCATATTTTGGCATTGATAGTGTTTATTTTGGTATTAACCGTGCATATATTGGCATTGATAATGTATATTTAAGCATTAATAGTGCTTATTATGGTATTGATGGTGCATATTTTTGCGTTAATAGTGCTTATTTTGGCATTGATAGTGCTTATTTGGACATTGAAAGTAGATAAATATATATAATATTTGCATTCATATATCGGTAAGTATTTTGGTTGCGCGCGAAATCCTATTTCTAAGAATGAATGACGTCAATAATATCTGGAACACCTTGTACTTTAGGGTTGAAAAAACACACCCCAAAGAGGCTTTTCTTTGCCTTTGTATTTGATCACGCAGGCTGTGATATTAACGGTGATTAGTCTGCTGTACAAATTAGGCAAAACGGTTTGATTAAGGAGGCCTATGTTTTAAGCCAAATCACCACCGCGTTATGGACAACGTTGTTCTACCAAAATTCTAGCCTTTCTCGAAACTATTTGCTTTATAAATAAAACATAACTTTAAACGTTTTAGAGTACGATGAAAATATGTTTGTTATTTCTAGTAATACGTCACAGAGATCCACCGGTTACTGTTGTAGAGCTGGGGGATCTATGGAACTTACTTATTAAACGATCCCACTAATTCAGTGACTTAACGAGACATTAGAGAGCACAGAAATGATATATTAATTAATAATATAATGAACACGGTGATAAATAATTAATAATACAATGAAAACGTGAAATAAAGGAAACAAATATACATACTTACATATATTACATACCCGTTAAGGGATTGTAAATCCGAGGCTGTTTTGGAAAATGTAATCAAAATCCACATTTATTAAAATTCGTTATCATTCAGATTTTTTAATGAACACTTTCGGCATGTTGTAAAGACGTTCCGATTCCAATTATTTGTAATTAATAATTGTATCAGACGAACAAGTATAATCTCGTAATTTTTAGAAACTTCTAGATAGGTACAAAATGTATCTTACAAATCTATAAAAAATCAACAAAATGAGTTGGCGTCGCCTCTGTATCCCATCTAAGCGTCGATAGGTCAATTCCTTCATGGCTAAGTCCTCCATCACGACACAAGTAACATTTTCCGCCTATTGTGGTGGTAGCAGGAGATTTATTTACATTAACAACACACAGGAGGATTCGAGGAAAATAATTTCTTATTAAGGAATTTCTTAATGAGAGGAAGTTCTGATTATCTGGGTTATCCAATAAATGGTTCCCGGGGCAGCGGTAGTCAAGCCCTCCACCCAAATTCTAATTATAATAAGTTATTGTCTGGCTATTTATAACCTGCGAATGTTTATCTTTCAAGTACATACGCACATATACATTTTTTCTTCTTATTTTGATCATTTGATTTTTTCTTTCTTATGATCATTACAAAACTATATAAATGAAATGAATTTATTTCATATAACTCAAATCAATTCAATACCATGACATAAAATACCATGACATACAATACCATGACATACACTACCATGACATAAAATACCATGACATACAATACCATGACATACAATACCATGACATATAATACCAAGACATACAATACCATGACATATAATTCCATGACATGCAATACCATGACATACAATACCATGATATACAATACCATGACATCCAATACCATGATATACAATACCATGACATCCAATACCATTAAATACAATACCAAGACATACAATACCATGACATACAATACCATGACATACAATACCATGACATATAATTCCATGACATGCAATACCATGACATATAATATACCAAAATTTCATTGCATTGTTTTACACATTAACAGTTGAGAAATTATAAAATATTATAAAATTATAAATGCTTGCATATAGTTGCAGTCCACTGTCGTAACATAAAAAATAATTCTTTGTCCGTTCTTACAACTGTAACCGAACGGACGTTATCTATAATGAGATAAATAATTAGATTCTTATAGCAGGCCGGCCTGACGGACCAGCAGCGTTAGGGTGGCTCGCCACCACTGCTCACGACGTAATGTTGCGGGGTTCGTGTCAGTCGAGAGCCAATTCCTTCTCTAATTATCGTTAATTGTCGGCGCTACTATAGCGTGGGGAATTATATTTTTTTAAATGCACGTGGATTTCACCTGGGTTTCTCGTTTCAGGAGAATCTGAAGAACTGTTTTTGACTAAGCATAGCGAAGCCCTGCCTACATTTTAGAGTTCATGCGGTGCATGGCAATGTGTCGAGAGAGTCGGCCTGAAAGGTCAAAGGGTCACCCTCAATAGGCATCTGCTGATGCGGCCAACCAGGCAGCTGATGAACAAACGAATCCGCCGCCATGACCTGGACAGATATCACCCCGTGAATCCGGGCACCCATGCTAAGTCACCAAACACACGGCGTAACCTACGGAAGAGGTCTTGGTTATTCTATGAATGGTTCCCGAGGCAGCGGTATTTGTAATACTCTATTATAATACTTTCTTCTTTTAGTTAGTATAAGAAAGATTGGGTAAAATGCCACATCGATTAGTGAAATGACCACGGGGGGTGACTTGGATTCAATGGTGGCAAAATTTAAAAGCTTGGGGTAATAAAGCCCAAGTGAGACTTCTGAATCTTAAGTGCGTCATTATGACCACTGCTTATAGCTTGGAACTCGGTTGATTTACAGAGGTAATGTTGTAACGTTTAATGTTGAACTGAACGTTGTGTTACAAATTTTCTAGGTAGTGAGGCTATGGTATATCCAAATAAGGTATATTGTTAGACTGAAGGTAGTGAAGAACGGAAGGGTATGGAGAAGGTTAGGTAAAACTAGATACTCTAATAGATCTGGTCACCAAACATGGCAAGAGCCAGTGTTTTACCAGCGCGATCTTGAGAGTATCTACCACTCGTGCTTTAAGACTAGTAGATACCAATGAATACCGTTTGTGACATTTATTATATTATAACCAATGTTTTTTTTTATATATTATATTTGTCTCATTAGAAGAAGTATCCGTGTCGAAATATGTATTTATTTCCCAAGTTTTCCGAAATGGGGAATTTTAAATGCCTTATTTTCGCCAGTAACCGTAAGTAGAGGAATTATTCAGTTCCACTTTAAGACATTGCAATATTCCTTTGAAGAATCGTCTCAATAATTTCACAAAAACTTACAATATTATTAATAATAGAGTATGCCATTTGGACGGTCAATTAGGTAAAATATGGAGGGTGGGAAGACGAAATTTAAGGAAATTGACAAATTTCATAATTATGTGGAAGATTGAAGTCGAGTTCAGACTTACAAGAGATTAGATGTTGAATGGAGGGGAGGCAAAACTGTATAAGAATTTTTTTATGAGTCGCTCAATATTTTTGAATATGTATTTATTTTACTTGTATAAATTGCTATAGGTTAGTTTTTCAAGGGTACAATAATAAGTGTGTAGAACATAGCACAATGAAGTGAGAACGAATGATATAAGCGGGCACAATTTAAGTTATCATAGAGAGTTCTGTTGAACAAAGGAGTTCAATAATAATAGGATTAATAGACAAGAGGATATTGGTTTAGAGAAGGACAACAACATTTTTTTGTGATCTAAGGTTCCCACTTCTAGACCACAGAAAGTAAAACAGAGTAATGTCCTATTCTTATTCGAATACGCGAGGTAATTTCTTTTCCTGGAAAAAATGGGAAATTTTTGAAACCATGGTTTTATTTATTTATTTATCAACGCCCTACTGGGCTTTTACATAAATATCACAACATTAATTTAAAACCACAGTATAACACAAATAATAAAGCATAAAATACAGTAAACTTACGTTAAGTTTTTTTTATTTATTTAGAAAAAAAGTAAATATTCACAAGAGATAAAAATATATTACATTTCATATCAGACATCACTTTTTTTTGTATACCCAATTTATAAAGAAATATTCTCGGGTCAAACTGGGGAGCTAGTCTATGTGCTTATATATATAGATAATAATAGTTATAGTTACAAAAATGGAAAAAATATATTTTCAAAAATACTGTAAAATACTACAAAATATTGTACAATAAGAAAATTACATATAATTGTAGAAACAGAATATCAACAAAAATCAACGAAAAATCAACAAAAATATAAGCAACAATATAAGCAACAGAAATAAGCAACAGAATATATCTGAAAATCATCGATAAAAGTAAGTCAATCTTCTCTGTAAAAATACAACGAAAGTTTTTTTTTAAATTAAAAATAATTTTTCTCACTTTTTATTGTATCCGGTAAATCATTAAATAACTTTGGGCCTATATATTCATAATGGTGTTGTGCAGCTGTCGTGTTGCATCTAGGTACATACATGTTCCCAGTTATTATCACAATTAACTTTAAAAGAAACTCTTTAAATTTATATACGTGTAATACCAAATAAAAATATATTATGTATATTTAAATAAGCAAATAAGGTTAAATTATGATTACTACTCATACCTACTCTGATTACTACTCTTACCTACTCGTTATTTACATGATCCGAAAATTGCTGAACTGATTTGGATTTGTACGGGTCTAGAGTTAGAAAAAAAATATCAGCGACATCCATAAACTCATTGCCCAGCCTATGTACCCTTTCGATAACTGAATTGAATACAAAGTTATTGTTGTGGAATAAAATATTCCATCTAGTATGTTTGGGAGGTTCATATAGTGACAGCAAACTTATAATGTCAGGGATCATGATTTTGATGGGATTTTGTAAAAATATTGTGTTTCGAGTTCCACAGAAGTCGGAGCGTATTAATGAATCAGTTCCACGAGTTGTATTATTCAGATTTAGTGGACTGATAATTCCACACAATTTATATCATAATATTATAATTTAATTTAATCAAATTGGCCCAATAACCTTACAAAATTTTGTATCTGTGGTTCCGCAAAAGTTGGAGCATATAAATGATTCAGTTCCATGAAGTGTATTATTCAGATTTGTGGAAATGCTGCAGTTGAAGAATCGACACAAATTCGACGTAATTTATATCGTGATAAAATAATTTAATTTGATCAAATCGGCCCAATAACTTCACTTTACCTTACAAAATATTGTATTTGGATTCCACAAGAATCAGAGCGCATTAATGATTCAGTTCCACAAGGTGCTATTATTCAGATTTAGTGGAACCGCCGCAATGTCCACACTCGGCACTCCATACATTCCGGGTAATTGTTTCAGGGCGTTCTGTGTCACGGTGGAGCGGGTCTCGGCATTTCAATAACTTGTGGAAGTGCGTGCTTCCACTTGCGGGCAATTAGGGGAATTGGCGGAATTTCGTGGAACTGCGCTTCTCAAAGGGTTAACCAAGAGAAATAAATATATTTGATAAATCTACCTAACCATCACCCCGTTTCCTGAAGGGTTAGGCTGATGGGATGGACCACTTCCCAATCCTAGCTTCACTTACATTAATAAATCCTCTCACAGACATTCAATTTCGTGTCTACAGTCCTTTCTTTGTTGTTGTTTTTTGTTTTGTAATGTTGTACAACAAAATCATTAATTTACATTCATTGTCGTGCTATGCTGTGCTAGAACATTGTTCTGCCGAGTGGTATCTTAAACAAATTGGAGTAAGGATTTCTACAGAAGTTTTCAGGCACTTCATAGAATTCCTTTTATTGCATTCCTTATGTCTCACTGCCACTATAAATCAGGGTTGGACTCGGGACTCTATCGTGGACTGCTAGCCACGCTTCTTAGGAAAACTATTGATTAACGACTCCATTTGGAGTTTTCTGCATTCATTAGAGTTTCGTTATGTGTGTTAAAACTAGTTGTTCTGTGAACAGTATACCTAGCGTCCAAAAAGGATGTTCCAATCTTATCTTGTTTATTAAATCAAAACCAAAATGTCCTCAGGAATCATGGAATTTGTAAATAGGTACTTAAATTAAATTTTGTGACTTTGACGTGAAATAAATTTTAATAAGGAATTTTAAAAAAATTGTCACCATCTCAATGATAATTCTTTTTTCAAACATCTTCAGGCAGCTAGGCAGGTATGCGAATAAGAAATTCCAAATAAACACAACGATTTCACACTGTCCGATTGGAGCAGTCCGCTCCGGGCGCCGACTTGATATCGCACTGATAATACCTAACAATAAAACTGTGGAAAGAAACGCAAAACACAGATTTAAGGGTGCACAGTTTGAGGACCGTGCAAATGGTTATTTGTTAACAAAACCGTAACATTAGGGCCGATTTTTCCGTTTTTTATTGCGACTAGAGCGAAATGACTTTCCGCCCCGATTGCACGCGATATATAAATTAGCAACGCGTTCACATTATCGTCTTTCTCCTAAACAAACCATTTTCAAAACCAAAACACGCCATAATAACCCTAATGCGTACTATAAATAAGTAGTAATTTTTTGCGACGAATTTCACGCAGATAAGACGTTTTGGTTTTGTGCGTATGTGTGTGTGCGCATGCGCTTTGTATGAAAATATGGCGGAAATCACATCCTGTATTTTTTTGTTATTATTACCCTCAAAAGGTTATTGTAGTAAAATAGTTTAATATGAGACGTTATACATGTTTAAATATCTTTGTTTGGGTACTTCAAATCATTGCGCAATTCTTGGGTTGCCAGGCAAAACTACTTTCATAATGTATATCCACTGGAGGGCCAATATATTTACGATAAAATGCGTTGAGCGCTGAAGATTTTCGTACGTTTGGTTTAAAAAAAAATCATACCTCCGAATATTCATAGGAATACATATAAATTTTTAACTGTTGCTTAAAACCAATAAATTTACCGATACTTTGTAATTTATTTTAAGTTTGTAAGTTTTATAAAAAAGAAATCGTTAAATTCTCAAAAGCGTGAAATTCGGGGTTTGCAAATTGGCCTGTAATCTACCTCTGCCTATTTCCAAATAAATACAAAATGGAGGATGCAATGAAATATTTCAATAGACACAAAACAGCTAAATGTCTGATTGTACGCAGAAATTAAAGCTCTCAAAATGAGATTTGTTATCATTTGGGATTTATTTTATATTACAGAAAAAAAACAGTACATTGGTTGAGTATTCTTACCATGTTTCCCTGTATTGTATTATTATGTGTATTGTATAGGTGTGTGTGTATGTATGAGTGTGTGTATGTGTATACGCAAACGCATGGAACATTTTATATTATTAAAATGATACTCCTTTTAAATATACGCAGTGAATCCGAAAAATGTCGATGTTAGAGTTTAGAGAAATATAATTGAAGAGCTCGATTAATTAGCGGATTAGATTCTACATTTGTTTTGTAATTAAAAGTGAAGAATAGCACTGTATGTCGTGTACGTCTCAAAGGTATGTTAAAATTAATTAGGGACAGAATATAATATGTTATTGTTTAAAATTTTATGTATGAATGTTAAATCAGTCGCTGCTCGCCTTGTGTGCCTCGAATGTGGAGGTAAGGTCTATCTCAGATATCAGAGATCATCGTTCGTAAACTTTAGGGTGTGCTTCACAAAAAAGATCGCTTATTTACAAGCCTAGCTAAATTTTACTAACGTAAATCAAAGCTTAGAGCGATTACGCAAAAATTAAGGTATATGAATATTAGTACCGGTTAATAGGCGATTGGCTATTAATAATTATCCAGGCGTTTCGGGTTCAACTCAACAATCAACAACAGATGTTTTTTTTTTGGTTTTCTATGTGATGTACATGATTCACCAATTTCCCGCTTGTAATACGATTTTCCGGACACCGCGTACAATATTTGAAAAAATAATATTTATTTATTTATTTAACGCCCAGAGGGCTTTTACATGGTTGGCAGTATAATTTTAATTTGACAGATACTTTGAAACATAAAAAATAAGAATAAAATTACATTTGATAAAAGCTATGCAACAAGTCATACAAACACAAGAAACAAAAACATAAAATTACAGCTATTTGTAGGTTTACATGATGTGTTTAGGAGTATTGTTGAAATAAATGTTTTAAATGATCCACAAAACTTGCCAAGTTGGTATTGAATATGTCAACATCACCCAAGTAATGATTTCCCATGGTGTGAAGTCGTTGTATCGGAGAGTGGGCAATGTAGTTACGCTTATGTAGAAGCTGTAGAATATTGTATTTTTGTCGTGTTGTTACTGTGGGTGTATGTATGTTTATAAGTTGCAGGAGTTCACAACAGTCGAATTTAGAGTTAAGTATTTTGAATAAGAACGTTAAATCGTTTATATTATATTATTTATGTGAATGTTCAAGTAAGTAGGTAGGTATATTGTATGAGCGACATATAACCGATGGCATTTACACAGAAGTAGATAATATAAGGCTTTATGTAAATGTTTTACAAACTTGTATGATTGCTGACTGTGCAATATGAGATTATTTTAAGTCTAAGTAAACAGGGTCGCACTCTATTTCATTATTATTTTATTTAGACTTGGTTTATATTTAGAGGTAACCAATACAAACAGAACACGCTTGATATAACGGATCACTGAAAAAACAGAACAGTGATAATAATACAGAACAATGAAAGAAACAAACAGTTATATAAAGTTTTTTAAAAAACAAGGTAAATAAAACATTATTTTTATAATCGAATAATAAGATTCTATTAATTTAATAGCAATGAACCAAGTTCAAAGAATCAAATTTCACCGTTAATTTTGAAGTACTGCGAAATTCCTTTTCAAGTTCTGTTATTATAACATGATTGCTTGTTGCTTATTGCCTGTTATTAGTTGCTTCACATAACTGAAATAATAACAGAACTTGAATAGAATTTTCAAAAAATTTGAAACTCAAGGAATTTGAGGAAATGTTAAAATCCTGTGAAACAACCCATCCTTATTATTGTGTTCATTTATTAATGAAATTATTAATTAAAATTTGTGTTTGGTTATTTTTCTTCAGTGCTCTATGATATTTTTATTGATTTATCACTGATCCATATTTATACAGGGTGTAAAAAAGACGATAATCTGTTTTCGAACTTTTTTTTCCCATAACAAATATTTTTCCATAGAAGACATTTTTTTTTCTTACAAACAATTTAAGTTTTGAAACTAAAAATTACATTAAAACGTTGAAATTTCGAAACATTAAATTAAATTGTATAATTGTATTGTCATGCAGAATCACTTCCCGAAGGCTGTGCACTTTACCCCTTCGACACCCTGTATATATTTACGTTACCCGCTTCACTAGACAGTGTATGTTTTGATACCATAGAATAAATAAAAAACTAGAAGTTACTTCAATACAAATTTGCTTTAAAATTAATCTTTCATTGATCCAATAGCCCAACGCTCTGTCTCACTTACATTCGCATGAGATTGTAGAACTTCAACCCATTTGAAATTCATAAACAGTTTTGTATCGGAAATCGGCATGATTTCACAAATATTTGCACCACGAAACACTTTCACAAGACATTTATTGTGTTTCTATATATGTCTGAGACTAATCATTCTGTTATTTGAAAATGTTTTATTGAAGTAGTTACGTAAGGTAGAATGGAGAATGTTAAGTAAATAATAGGCCGATTTTCTTGAGTGTCCTGGCCTGGGTTGAGGTGGCTCTGCTTGGATACACGAAGGTTAATAAAAATAAATTAAATTATATTCCCGCCCTCAATCCAACCCTGTAGAACTATTCGCATTATTATATTGTAAATATGACCTGGTAGCAATACAACTACATTGTTCACTTGGTTGTCTTTGTAAACTCTAATTACCTTCAGTTAACTCCGGTCAGTACCTAGGTAGGTCCCTACCTAATCTACCTATTTCTCGGAGGTATCAGCAACCCACACTTAGCGAAGACGTAAAAGATACGTGAACAATCTGCTGTAAAGGTTTTTGAACGTAAGAAAATTTACTAATATACCTAACTTTTAATAAATATATTTTTTTTTTATTTCGTCTTTTATTGACGTATTGCTTGATACCCTAATATGAATGACAACAGTAAAGTATTTAAACATATACATATTTGGTATCAATAATAATTATTATATATATTCATCGACGTTAACAGGTACGACAAAAGGAACTAGAGTTCCTTTTTTTATCAATTATGAACTTCTAACTTAAACACCAGTATATATTTTTTAACTGTTAAAAATAATTAAAATTATTTTTAATAGTTAATTTAATTTTGGGTCTACCAAAACCGCACCAAATCTATGGACGTGTATGACGTCACCCGCCTCAAAGAGTCTACTTTTTTTTTGAGTTTAAACATTTTTTTCTTAATATTCTCGTCATTAATGTTATTGTACTGAACCAAAGTGCAAAAATACATTCATCACCGGTGTTTATAAACCTTCATTACTACGAAATAAAAATCTATTGTAGACCATAGATATATTACTCACGTAGACTGGTTGTGATGTCAGAATCATCAAATTCAGCCCTACCAACCAATTGTTTTAATTCAGTCCTACCAACGGTGTTTTGAAATGACGATTTATAAATTCTACGTATAATAAAACTTATGTATTCAGAATTAACATTTATTGATCTACATGAATATGTATTTTTAAGCGTAGTATTTTTCACTGGAGTTTCTTACTAAAATGTCGTTAGTTTTATCGAGCCCCATAGCTTCATAGATAAGCTTATTTAAATATTTTAAAAAAATGGAAGGTGAAATTTGGCGCGGATATCAACTTACACATGCGACTTTGTAATTGACAGATTTGAACTTAGAGAAACAAAGTTTTAATCGTAAGTTATTCTTGATATCACGAGTAATGTAAGTATGGAAGACACAAACTTTTTAATAACCTTTCGAAAGCCGTAAAGGAAGCCGCAAGTCTCCGCACTTTTCTTAGGATATCTACTGAATATGTTAAAAGATATTTATGATTAGCATACTTACCACGATTATTTTAAACTAAATAACTAACAAGCCATCATGCCGTTTCACCGCAGGGGTAGGCAGAGAGGACGGACCGCCAAACAACTAGGTCTTGGCACACACTCCTTGTCTCAACAACATTGACACATCGTCTCTAGTATCGACTTCTTCGACCATTCACATTCGCGTCATATATTCTCCTACATGCCCAAACTATTTAAGCATCTTTGCATCTTGCATTCTTTGCTGATCTCCACATTTCTCAAACGACCATAGATACATGGTTTTATCACATATACGCCTCAGGAATCTCATTTCTACAGCATTCAGTCTACTTCCATCCTTCCTCTGCCAGTTCCATACCTCACTGCCACACATCAGGGTTGATACGAGCACTCCATTGTGGAATGCTAGCTTCGCTATTATTTTTAATGACTTTTTATCTATGTTTTATTGCAATGACTTACGTTAATAACTTTTGAAGGATATATATGTTATATTTAGCCGAGTGGTTAGAAGCGTTGTCCCGGTAAGACAGAAATCCTGGGTTCGATTCCCTTTTTATTTTTCTGTTTTTTGTTCTGTTTCATATTTCGTTTCGATTTATTAGTATTATTTTCTACTTTAATTATTTTTACATCTATTTATCTGTATCTTAAAATACATGAAATCTTTGAAGCGGAAATCATCCTACTTCCCGACATCCAATTGAGCTGAAACTCGTCGGTCAGGCTCGGGACATCGATAATCAAACATCAACAGATAATTTTATCTTACCGACAGTGCTTAGTTATCGATATAGCAGTGTTAGATTAGGTTCGGTTATAAATCAAACGATAAACATAAATGTAGTGAGGCAAGCTTATCCAGGGCTCGGTACACTAGCAGTATTTTAGACGATGGCTACTGTCAAACGTCGACAAATAACACTAAAGTGTCCATGTTGATTTTCATGGAAACGAAATCGGGTTGGCAATGTATTCATCTCACTATAGCTATTTACTTGAATCACCTATTCAATAACTTGAGGAATTCACACAGACATCCAGTACACTGTACTCACACACGGTGCGGGCAAAGCAGCCATGGGTAATATATAATATCCTATGGTAGATTATACCACAACGTTCGTGTGAAGCCTTACAAATACCTCTTTGCTCAACCAGCCGTTAAAGTTAAAGACGGGAACAAAACAACCTCACTGGTGTCAACGTAATATAATTTTAAAAATAATCATTTTGGTGGTGTGTCTGTGTGTGACTCCATTTAAACCATTACACCTGGTATTTTCTTTGATTCTCAAAATTGGAACTGATAAGCGATAAAGTAGGTATGTAACAAATATATTTGAAATACGTATTTCTTTTGCTAAATTTTTTTTGACAGATACCTACGTGATTTTTATGATTACTAACGGTGTTCATTCGAAGGGTATATTTCTGTTCGTCTCTAAAATTGACTATGTTTGTTTTTGAATATGAGGCAAACATTTATTTAATAATAATAATACATATTTACTTTTTTCTTTTTTTTGTAATAGAGATAGTGATATCCTCACTGGGATCATCCGTGCTGAGGATTTCATTAACGTGTTTATAAAATTTAGTACTACGGATAATTTGAAGTAATATATTGTGTTTTTCTGAAAAAAGTATAAATATATTAAATGGTGTTTTTTAGTTCAGTTGAGTAGTTTTGGTTTGGTGTTAGTATATTTTCTGTTTCTCATCTCCCTATGTTAGCTTTTTAATTGAGATTTAAATGTTATAATATTGTTGTGAGTTTTGAATGAGAGTAGGATTTTATTGTAGAGTTTAGCACCTCCCTAGTAAAGAAAGCGTTTTTACCCAAATGTTGTACTTGTAGTTGCTTGTTGCATATGTTCTTGACCCTGAGATCTAGTGTTTCTAATATACGTGTTGGTTGTTATTTCTTGTGTTTAGTTTTTATGAGTATTGTTTTAGAATAGAATTGTTTAAGTGACATGATGATTTTAAAAACAATTTTCATTATAGCTTTTTTGGGTTTTAATTATTGATTCTGGATATTGTCATTTGCACTGCCGCATCAGATAATACCGGATTCTAACGGTGATTGGCAAAGATCTTCATTAAGTCTTTTTTTAATGAGGACATTCCTAATGGGTTTCAAAAAATAACTTGGTTTTTAATTTAATTATTTAAAAGGTAATAAGCTCAACCCATTTTAAATTTTTATCAGTTTATGCTCCTAGCATATGAGAGCATCGTGTCGAAATCTATGATACAGAATAATAAATATTCACAATCAGTAATAAACACATGTTATAGTCTTCTTTTTACAATATTTAAAATATAAAACGAAATAAACACGCAACGTTTCCACATAATATAGTTAATGTAAGTAAAACAATGACAATCAAATAATGTCTGCCATCTAAATAGGTATTTACCGAAACAAAACACTTTTTTTTTCATTCGTATTTGTTTATTGTGTTGTATATGTATCATAGATAATAGAAACAGGAGAGAATCGTAATAATTCATGTCGCCAACATCGTTCAACCATACTACTGCTGCTCCTTTTTTTCCACCCACACTTTAATGCATAACTTTTATTGTATATCCGCTAATTCAGTCTGTGTGTTTTGGACACGTTTCAATGCCATATCTCTATTGTTTTTATTATTTATGTCTATTTACTCTCCTAATATCACTGCCACGTATCTGGGGTGGGTTGGGTTAGGTTGGGTCAGGTTATATTAGGTTTTGTTAGGTTAGGTTGGGTTCCATGCCATATCTCCGATTGTTTCTATTATTTATGCTTCTTTATTCCGCAAACATTACCCGCATGCATCAGGGTTGGGTTGGGTTAGGTTATCTTAAGTTATATACCAACAATTATAATATAGTAACCTGCGATTGAAGGGTTAACATCTTATCCAGTAACTTAGCCGGGGATCGAACCGACGAACCGTGACTGTGTCCTCGACCACAAGGACGCCACATCCGCCCACCCCGAACACGTGTCTCGTCTAATGTCAGACGATACGCAAACAAACCACTGAACCAAGAAATCGGACGAACTAGAGAGTGTAACCAAAATGATTATTTTGTACAATGCAGTACTAGTAGTTATGTAAACTTTAGTAGTTCTGTAGACACTAGTAGTTCTGAAAACACTAGTAGTTCTGTAAACACTAGCAGTTCTGTAAACACTAGTAGTTCTGTAAACACTAGTAGTTCTGTAAACACTAGTAGTTTTGTCGACTTTAGTAGTTCTGTAAACACTAGTATTTCTGTAGACACTAGTAGTTCTGTAAACACTAGTAGTTCTCTAAACACTAGTAGTTCTGTAAACACTAGTAGTTTTGTCGACTTTAGTAGTTCTGTAAACACTAGTAGTTCTGTAAACACTAGTAGTTCTGTTAACACTAGTAGTTCTGTAAAATCTAGTAGTCCTGTAAACACTAGTAGTTCTGTAAACACTAGTAGTTCTGTAAACACTAGTAGTTCTGTAAAATCTAGTAGTTCTGTAAACACTAGTAGTTCTGTAAAATCTAGTAGTCCTGTAAACACTAGTAGTTCTGTAAACACTAGTAGTTCTGTAAACACAAGTAGTTCTGTAAACTTTAGTAGTTATGTTAACACTAGTAGTTCTGTAAACAAAAGAAGCAGATAGTGCAACACGGCATAATACCCCAAAAATAAATCACTATAATACTTTTGCGAGTGTAATCTCAAATCAAATCTACCTACTTAATTGTAAACCATAAATATATTATGTAATTTTTTTTTTTAAATAAGGAATTCCATATACAATTTGTCTAAAAAACGTCAACCTCGCAATGACAATTTTCTCAATTCACGATTGAAGTTTTCACATTAAAAAAAATCTTTACAGAACAACTATTAAAATGGCCACCATCTTGTAAATTAAATCCTCAGCACGGGAGATCCCAATGAGGATATCATTATCTCTATTTGTTACAAAAAATTAAGATTCTATAGCATCTATTTTAATTATTATTATTATTGAAAACTCACCCTAAGTTAGAAGAAAAATATCAATTCTCCATTTTTCCCTTGAAATACCTCCTTCGCGTCAGCCCTATTATGAAAAATCACTTCCATTATGTACTCACACTTGAGCATGTAATTTCTCCCCTCTTCAATAGCGCTTCAATATTGACACTGTAAACCAATATGTCAAACATTGACATGAAACTGTCAACCAAGCTTCAAACGAGTGTCAATTTGAAGCTGTCAATCAAGCTAGACTATTTGGTTTTTGATTAGTCGATACTAAATTGATAAAAAAATTGTACATTTTTTGGATTATTTTTTTATGAATTCACTAGGTAAGGTAGATGTAATTACAACCCTGCTTCACCCGTGTTAAAACGCATTTTAAACAATCAATAATCAGTACAATATCCAGAGTGGTACTTAGAATCTAAAAGTTGCTTGAAATGGTTTTTGCCGTATTTGGTGACCAGATGACTGAATCTCCGGTTGTGTGGTTATGATCCTTGGCCACGAATTCGGAGGTCGCATTTTCAAATCCCAACGATTGCAAGTAAATTTAATTTGATTAATTTGTTTTATTTCACAATTCATTAATTAAAAATTAATTTTTGGGACTCTTGTATCTAAACGGGTGCCAAAGCGTCGGGTCATCCCTCAGTGTGATATTCGCGTAACAAATATTGCAAAAGATGATAATGTGTAAGCTTTTTAATGCTCGATCTGTGTAATAAATGATTTAATTTGAACGGTGGCTGCTCAAACAAAACGAAGTGACGCCGAATCACATTACGAGATGAAAGATAGCGTAGACTCGTTCCACACAATGGACCATTGAAAAACAAACAATCATCTCCAGACCTCACAAACTTCAGTTAAACTTCCAATCTATCGCTTTAAAGGTTTTGTCTGAAGAAAAAATAAATTAATAACCGATCGTCTATAGGTGGTCTTTCTAGGAGCCACTAGAACTTAATCGATTTGGAAAAAATCTGATTCTCTATCTCCGCTGTTTTTTGATGGTTTGCTCTCGTACAGAAAGTCAATTTCACGCGTATAATGATGAATTGTTATTCTAAATGCCTGTTTAAATAAGGCTTCACCTGAAGTAGATCCTTCAGTGGCGTACCAGACGCTGGGCAGAAAGGGAAGTCGCTGTGGGTGATTAACTAACTAACTAAGTGGTCGGGGTGTAAGGCTATCGACCAACAATCCTTTCAAATTAAAACTTTATTTAATTAATTTTGTGTTTTGGGGAGACTCTTTGACCTCTCCAACTGTTCTCTCGACCCATCGCCTTGCGCTGCAGTGGAAGGGAAATATATATTCGTCCGTCAATTCTCGACACGCTGATCCCTAGATTCTTACCCACCCCCATACCTTTTTCCTTCCTAGAACTTCCTCTCCTTCATTTTCTTAAACAGACCTTCTACACAGCATTCCCAAAGATGGTATAGGCCCTGAATGAAAATATTTTCCTCTGGGTTGGGTTAATATATATATTTTTTTATTTATAGTAATATATAGTATATGATGCACGTTCCAGAGCAGAAGATACTCTAAAGCCCAGAAAATTCAAATGTAATATTGTCATCGATTCTAGATGCGTTTCAGCTTTCTATAAAATTGTAATAAGTCGACAAGCTTAACAAAATGAATGCTGTCCTATTCTGCTGATCACAATTTGTTCAACAGCTGAAACAACTGAAATCGGCAAAATTTAACGGTAAACAAAATGGCGCTGAATTTGAAATTTCTGAACTTAACATAACTATCGTTCTATTCAGCTACTTGTTATTATCTTGATAATATTAATAGCCATTGACTTTTTGTTAATTACCCAATTTGTTTCACTTTCTGTTCAAGCCACGGTATTTTTTTTTTTTGCCTCGGCACTCATAAGTTTTGACAGTACGCCACTGCAAATCAGTGTCATGCACGGAACAATAATCGCTGAGCTTATACGTTAGGTGCCGTTTTTTCAGAGCACCTGATTTTAGAGATTTTTATTACTTGTTGGTTAGTTGGGTCACCTACAGCCAATGGCGTAGTGACATTGGAATATAAAAAAGACAAAACTCTTAACCATGCTTCAAAACTGTCTTCAACGTTTACCTAGTCTGTGTCTCAACTACTCCCAACCGTTTAGAGCCAGTGCGACTATGACATCCTCAATTGGAGTATGTTGTGAGGATGAAGTTAGTAGGGACAGTAAGGATATGGGGAATAAAAAATCATTCCAAGCAACGTTTCAATTCTTTCAATGGTGGTCTTACCAGGGCGGTATTCAGGGTATCTTCCATATCGTCTGATGAACTTATCGAGCAGAAATATTGTCATTTTAAGCAAAAGCACTAAAACAAAATATGCGAGTTGTCGTGGCGAAGGTTAGCTAGCAGTGTAGCTCTCGGGTCAATCGCAACCGTACAGCATCGTGTGCAGCTATATCTGTTGTACAGTTTGCAGGCAGATGACATAACACTGGAAACACAATATGTTATTGGAGATATCCTTATTTGATCCTGATCGAGAGGGAAATCGAATTTTATGATGAATGGTAGATAAAGTTCAAGGTTTTGACCACGTATAAATATCTCGGATTAAAATGCGATAAGCAGCACGCGTAGACCGGATTCGGTAGTTTTAATTAGAACTTTGGGAGCGTTGGAGGTAACTTGGAAATAAACAAGTGGAACCTATTTTTCGTTTCATGTCTCATCTAAATATAATACATCAATTGTTTTGACACGAATTGTTAAATTTTTTTAAAATGAATGTTTTGTGATACATATTTACATAATATGTATTATTTAGCCAATACGTAAACATATTATTCATATAATACCTTCATACTTTAACGTCATTGGCTTATAAAAAAAACCTCCATTGAGTACAATTTTCAAAACCTGTTTTAAAAATTAGTTTATTATGCACTGAGAAAAGAACATTCATTCATTTTGTAAACTTAAATCAAGACTAGGGGAGAAATAAAATATGTTTTTAACAAAGAAAGTTTATTCAAAGCCATCGTCCCCACTTGAGAATGACACCTTTTATTACCTTTGTTGGATCTTGAAAGATAATTTTTTTTTAAACATTTCGATATGACTTTGGAATAACTTAATTCAAATCTTTTTGGCTCCACCCTTATTTAAATAGGGGCGGCATTTAAAAAACTCTCAACGGAAATGGGCAAACTGAATTAATCTTCTTGCCTTGTTGGTGTGGGGGGTTCTGAGAAATGTGATTGAGATGCTTGAAACGTATTTCACCTTACTAACTAACTAACCGTTACGCCATTTCTTATAGCAGCTAATAAAAATTCGCGTTAAAAAAGTGAAGCTACTGTAAGTAGTTCTTATTCGAAGTATGATAAATTTAAATATGACCGAATATTCATATTAAATTTATATTTAAATAATATAAATTTAATATGAATTTAAATATGAAATAGCTCAGTTGATATAGCAGTGCCCGGCAAGGCAAATGTCCTGGGTTCAAATCCTAGATGCGACCGTATCTTTTTCCGATTTATCTGTTTCAAATTTTCGTTTAAGAATCGCAAATATTATCTTCAATAATTAAAAAAAAGAAAATATTATCTTCCCCACACTGTCTATTGCGACTGTATAGCATATATTTTCTTGTTCCTTAACAAATATTTTATTTCTTATTCCAGGTGGCAAAGAAGATTCCGACGACGTAGGCTCTGCCAGCAAGGGTTGCCAAGGAGGCTCTTTATCTAAAAAGCAAAGGAAAGCCCGGACGGCTTTTACCGACCATCAACTGCAGACCCTCGAGAAGTCTTTCGAAAGGCAGAAATATCTGAGCGTCCAAGATAGGATGGAGTTGGCCGCGAAACTGGGACTAACGGACACGCAAGTGAAGACGTGGTACCAAAATAGAAGGTAGGCTTTCAATATTTCTTTGAATCACAACCAAAGTTTATGAATATATTTTTAGAAAGGATCCCAAAAGGCGACCTTGTGGCATGTCGTTAATATGTGCCAAAATGTATTTTAGGCATACCACAAGGACGCTTCTTGATTCCTCTTCTTTTCATAATTGAACATTAACGTGCGCATGCAAGTTTTTATGTGAAGGTTATATAGTTTTTATTATTGTTAGGTGTCTTTAATGCGTTTTTTCTCTAATGGGACAGTGTGGTGTAAGTTAAGACGGTTATTTCCCTTCCTATCATGCTTTATTTCACCCTACTTTATTACCTTGTTAGCTGAAGTCTCCGGCGGGATCCCGGGCTTTTTTTCGAAATCAGATGTTGACAATGTTCTTCCTCTTATTTTGAAGGTTAAGTGTGCAACATTTGCGTAAAATCAAACCCACTCTAATCCACATCTTTATATAAACAGATTTTAAATTCACAATCCTTTTCTAACATGAATTCTTTATTTATCAATATTTTGATTTTGATCTTATTATCAATTTTCATATTATTAAATTGAATTATTTTAACATTGACGCCATGCGGAGAACGCTTGATTATTTTTGGTTCCCACAGATTATTAATTAATTTGAAAAATGTACCAACTAGCAAGAAGCCTTAATGACGTTGATTGTTTATACAGCGTGTGTAGGTATATAGGTACACGAGTTCAGCAGTTATATTACAAGATTAAAGAGTTAATTATTGAAGAACAAAGCTAAAATAACGCAACATCTTGGATGATACTTTTAGTAAACCTAGCAATAGGTAGTGTTCCACGTCACATGTGATTTAATTTTAATCAACAAGATTAATATTAACTTACATTCCAACAGCAGCAAATTATTTCAGCCCCAACATTTCGCAGAATTTCCACCATTTAACAATCTAGTCTCCTTTAATAATCACAAATTGCAACAAAAACTTTTAGTAATCCTATTAGCAATATGATGTAACAAATAATGCAGTATAATCCCTGCGAATCTAAAAGCTTGTAAAAAAACCATCAAACGGAGCAAAATCAATTAGAATATTATTATTTTTAGAGTTCACGATTTACGATTTACCGGACAGAGCAATGGCACTATATTGCAAGGCTAATTTGTACATTTTTCAGCGATGATTCGGACAAATTATCCACCGAATCGAAATTTTGATGTAATAGCGGGATTTTTATCCTAATATTCAGTAAGTTAAGTAATTTTGATTTAGAACTAACATCTGTCCAATGACAAAACACTTTTCAATGCTTTTTAATGCCATCTGTCTTTAAAAGAGTGAAGAGGCTGTGTGATTTATACAATAGCAAATGTATAATTCATCGTCCGTCACGTTTATTAGAATCATTTATAAGTAATTAATATACGTAATGTGTTGAAGAAATAAACATAATTGTTGTTGGTTAATTTATAATAATTAAGACGATGAGTTTATTATGACTACTTACAAAGTCTAAGGTGATAGATTACTGTCCATACCTCAAGAATAAATTTATGCGTAGGCCTTATGGCGTTCAGCTTTGCCCATAATCTAATATAAAATATATTCTTACAAAAGTCAGCTGTCAATAATCCGAAGCCATTATGTTCGATTGGTGTTGTCAAGTTATCTCGTCTGACATGACAATTGTGTTTAAGTCTGCATAGACGGAAGATTCTGTAAACACTACCTCACCGGATTTGTGATCTTTACAGCCAATAATAGTATAGCTATTTATTTTTTCCAGAATTACGGCGTATTACGCTTCCTCTTTATATATTGTTTTCCAATAAGAGGTGTTATTTTGAATAGCCCGCTATTTCGGTAGATGTTACTTTTGAAGCTGTTATTTTTTGACATTTGACAAGTAAAAACTACACCATTAATAAAAATGGAACGATACACGCTTCAACAATGCATTGACATTATAAAAAATTCACTTGAGTGAATAAAATGCAAATCATCTTGAGTGATGAGGCCCATTTCCACCTCGGTGGCTTCGTCAACAAGCAAAATTGTCGCTCTGGGGCTCGGAAAACCCAAGATTTATTGTTGAAAAGCCTCTCTATCCTCAACATGTGACTGTTTGGTGCGGTTTATGGTCCGGCGGAGTCATTGGACCTTACTTTTTCGAAAATGAGGCTGGAGCAACAGTAACACCTCTTATTGGAAAACCCTGTATATCCAACGTTTTGGACAGCCTTGCAGTTTCCTCCATCAAGAAAGACGCACGTCTACCCTGATGATGTACTGGACTGGATGCTAGGCTGTCTGAAACGTTGGCTAATGGAGAACAATATAATACGGCTGTTTTTTTTAACACTAACATCTTTGGCGATGCCATGTGGATGATTTTTGAAGGAAACGAAGGAGAGAAGGCTTTGGAAAAGAAACAGGTATACATGGGTAGGAATCAGGTGTCAATGTGTCCAGGAGTGACAGGCGTATGAATCCATCCTCCCACTATGGTGCAAAGCGTTGCACTGAAAGAATTAAAGCGTATCTCTCAACCGGCCTCTCTCGATCCGGCTGCAGTAGGTGAGCAGACGCATCGCCGCCAAGACCTAGAACAAACCTCACCCCGTGAACCTGGGCATCCTGCTACGTTACCAAACGTAGCGAACCACTTGGGATGACCTCCGGCAGGCACGAATTGGCTAAAGAAGCAGGAAGCAAATTTCACAAAAAAAAAACCACCACAGCAATTGGACTGAATGCTCGTCTTCCCTAGAGACGTCTACCGCATATTTAAGCCATCACTTCATTGTATCCAATTTAGTGGTCCATCAGTGTTCATAGTCCGGTCCATTAGCCGTACAGTAGCCGGTAGTGACCGAGACATTAAACATCTCCCATTGAGCAAATAGGCGGCTTTATAGTGCCAGAGTCAGTGGCGCGTCGGCTTCTCGCTTACCCACAGGTCGGGCCGGGCGGCGGCTCTTGTGTCGGGGGCACGGCAGTAATTAGACCGAGTAGGGTTCGGGGGCGGGTGGGAGAAGAAGACCCACCGGACCTGCTGGAAGACAAAAAATGCCAAAGTGCGAAGTCATCGCGCCCTGGCGCCATCGAGATTCAGAGGAATAATGAGACAACTGAGATATTGAAAATAAATTAATATGGAATTAATGACAACAGACTCCCAATTGCTCCCTGCTAACCGTAGCCATTTTGATCAATGATGATTTTTTTTTACATTGCATTACACAGGAGGCCCTGAAAATATTTTGGTGTCAGGGTCTGAGTTATCTTTGGGGATGCTGTGTAGATGATCTTTTTGTGTTTTGAACCCGGGTCTTGAAGAGACCAATGTTATAGAAGTAAGGAAAGGCAAATAGTTCCATGTGTCACAAATGTGAAATGTTTACAATTGTTGGGCGCGCATTTGGCGTGCTTCCCGACTGTGCATCGGTGACGAAAGAATCAATGATGCTGGTTGCTCGGAGCATCTTCCATTGAAATACCGGTAGAACAAGGACAGAATTTCCACTTACCCATGTACTTTAAATATTGCAATCCGTTTGTTAAGATAGGCGAAACGGACTGCCCGTTAAATGGTTATACCAGAATTCAAATTGAATTTTATGGTCTAAATTTTATAAGAATTCCATGAAAGTGATGTTTTTTCATATCATAAATGCCTAATGCACTTGTTGATAAAAACGTATCCCTTAAATAAACATTTAATTAATATATAGGACATTCAAAATACCTTGGAAAAATTCAGAAATACGACGAGTAATTATTATGATTTACAGTTTATACAACAGACCCATGAAACGACCCGCCTAATGGCTGTACAATGTAAATCTTTCCATTGACTGTTATGTCTGTTAAATGTTCTATTTTACTTTTCTATTAGTAAGGTACATAAACGGTTGTTTATTAATTGTTTAACATGTCCACGACGTTTATTAGTAAAGCTGATAGAAATCTTACCTATAATAATAACTTGGTAAATCTACATCACACACCGGTTAATTTACCATTTATTTATTTCTGTCTACCTTTATGTTTTGTTATTTCAGACTTACCTCGCTTTTGTTCTGTCCTGTCACGCCTCCTATCGGCTCATACTCTGTATTTACTTTTAAAGTTTTTTAATGTTTAAACTCTTGATCTGGCGTACTATTCGCTTTGTCTACCAATATGCCGCTACTCAAACTGCTTATTATATCACTTCTCTACACAAGTAAGTGGTATTGGCCAACTGCCGATAGGATAAGGCATATGACTACAGATAATAGTAACAAAGGAGATGGGCCACTGTACACCCACAACACTGCAAGATGCATCAAAGCACTGCGGCATTCCGCTTTTGTCGAGGAGCCTTGGGCGTATAAACAGAAGAAATTATTATTACTAAAAAGGAACGAAGTTTCCCATAATTCGTGGTTCGCTGTTTTTTCTCCTGTTTATACGCATCATTTTTAACAGGCGAACAAATTCGCGATGCATTGCATGATGCACTTCATGTTTCATTTCATGACGCGTACCTCTTCATTGAGTTTAACCCTATCGCGACCAGCGCAAAAATAGATACCTACTTACCCGCTACCAATTTCAAGGTCGTGCCAGAATATGCATCACATTAAAATACCCAATCCTTCTATCTGCTAACTACCGGCATATACTTCATAGTGCTTATTCATCGGGCGGCACAAACCTACCCTTTTTTCTAAGTCATTATTTCGTTAATTTGATCGCTGGCATCCAAGTATGAGAATGAAGACCATACTATCTGCTTCTGAGTACCAATGATATTTAGATGACTCTGCACTTAGCAGATGATGTAGACTGTAGTCCTATGGCGGTGTCCGCAACGGGTGCATGATTTAAATGGTCAATGATTATTATACTAAATGGACCCAGGGTTTGAGGATCATCACCTCTTTTGTGAGAGTTGCCGAACGTAGTGAGAAATATCATTTGTTAGAACGATAACCGGTAGAAATAGAACGCAATTAAACAGAACAGTGGTGAAATTGAAACAGAACATAGGTGAAATAGAAACAGAACAGTGGTGAAATAGAAACAGAACAGTGGTGAAAAAATAGCCAGTCCGGAGCCAGTGAGACTATAGCATCCACAATTGGTGTATGTTTTGAGGCTGGAGTTAGCGGGAGGCGGGAAAGGAGATGTGTGAGGAAGGTAGGAAAATTCCTGGCTATTCAGATCTGGTCACCAAACACTTCCACTCTGAAACGCGTCGCAAATATATCATAAATAATTTTAAATGATTCAATTGTTAAACTAATCAAATAAAATTTAATTGCGCACTCCGGGATTTGAACCCGTGACCTCTGGCTTGCTAGTAGAGAGCCTTACCCCTTGACCATGGAGGTCGTCATTGTATGCTCCGAAAGCGAGGAGTTCGAGAACAAATTCCGCATTGACCATCGACATTTTCAGCGTCACTGCAAAACAACAAAATAGTAAAACTGCCCCGAGACCTTTTTATTTTTTATACTTACATGTATCTCAAATTTGTAATCTTCTCTGTAATAGTGTGAATTATAACTACAATATTATTGGCCATTGCTCCATTCCCTCTCATCTTCTGAAAATTCAATTTGATCTCACTGATTGTGCACACTTTTAGTGGTCTAGAAGTCAAAAATCTAGATCAATCAATTGTTTGTTATATATTATCTAAATTAAAAATATCCTATTTTGTAAAAAGCCTTTTCTCACATTGTCTCCCCTCTATTTAACACTACATATATAGGTCTGAACTCGACTTGACTTGAAGGGTGAAAGCAAAAACATTATTTTTTGTTCCCGTTCCGATCCTGCATCTCCACAATAATGCAAATATAATGCGATTTTAATAAGAGCTGCCCTACTGCTCGATCGCCACGAATATGGCAACACTGGCACGAGAAAGTAGAATAAAATAATGGCAATAATGGGTCCGACTGGCCGAACTTACCCCACTAATCATAGTGGAGAAATAGTCTTAGACAAAACAGTGCCGACAAAATAGCTTCAGAACAACGAGCCTTCGATAAAATTTGTCGTGAAAAGCAATCCTAGTTTTATGAATCATGTTATTCTTTTTAAAAATGATTTATTTAAAAAAATATGAAATAATGTAACAAAAGAGAAAAGTCACAATAAACTACTTTTTAGTAGTTTGTCAATTGGTGCTTTTACTTATTATTTTAAGTTAGTTTAAAGGTAGATATGTTCAATTATGACCGCTCTTAAAACAATTAAGTAATGAGGCCAATAGCGAAAAAGTGGTCTAAAACCACATTTGCACAGCGGAGCGATTGTAAATTTGACGTTTATTTCAACATTGTAATATACACTTTTTCGAAGGGTTGAGATCTTTTGAGGACAATGTATGTTTTTGTAATTTTTTTTAAATAGTTTTTTTAAAGAATTGAAATTATCATGTTTATTATTGTCATATCATTATCAAATTGTCTGTGTTCACAGCAAAATGTTTCCTTGATCGATGTCCACCGCTTTCAGCTTTTTTTTATTTTATTTTATTTTTTTATTGTGTTTATTTCTTGCTACAGCAATCCCGATGAGTTACAGAACTCATTTTAGGACAGGAGGAACTTACAATTCATATGTAGGAGGTAGTAGGTACATTTTTACAACGGTATTTTGATATCAAATATAAGTTTCACATTCAATACAGCATAAAAATTGAAAATTAAAATAATGACACGTTAAGTAGAAAAAACAACAATAGAAAACAAGGGTAAGATAATGATGGATAAGATATAACGGATATGATAAGATACAACAAGAAATGACAACACAGTTACATATTTTCATTTTTAAATGTAGTTAAAAAATATTCTTTTAAAGCATTGCTTTGCAATTTTTTGTTATGGTGGATGTGTTTGTACATATCTGGAAGCGAATTATATAGTGTATAGGTAATATAGTTCAGTGATTTTAACCCATATTTTGTAGTGTGTGTTTGAGGAATGCGGATTTTATTGTTATTTCGAGTATTGTGGTTGTGGATGTCTTGATTGTAAAGTGGCTTGATGTTGGTGTCAGTTGATTTTTGGGTAATTTGTAGGAGAGTGGCTTAAGACCACTTTGTCGTTAATGAGTAAATGCAAATGTCTTTTCTTAATCATTTGGTTCATTATGATATTAAGATGTCTTAAGAGACACTTTAGATTTCTATCTATTGACAAAATTGTATTGTTCTTGACGCAGAAAAAATATCTTTCAAACGGAGAGTTCTGGAACTGTAAAACTACAGCTTTCCTGTCTTGAAATTTTGTAAAACAACTTACAACTCAATTTTAACTTTAAATACCTAAGCATTAATCTGTTTCAAAGCAAAACATTTTCCGCAATTTTTGTACTGTTGGAAAATTATCCATAAATTTTGTTTTTACAAAGTTTAACAGTATGTACAAGATTCACAAGGTGCAAATTTAATTAAATTGACAAAAATCAGGAGAAATATAGAAAAGGATTCATAAAATATGTTTACCTATAGAATAATCTTCGTAAATAAGTGGAATATCCAAACTGTGAGTTTTTATTTTTATTTTTTTTTTATAGTGAATACCTCACAAGAGTTCCAACTGCTCCCGTCTGGAGCCAGTGAGACTATGGCATCCCCAATTGGGGGATGTTGTGAGGCTGAAGGTAAGTGGGGAAGGGAAAGAGGAAGGTGGGGAAGTAGCTGGCTATTCAGATCTAGTCACTAAACACGGCTAAAGCCATTTGGAGCAACGTTTCAATTCTGAATGGTGGTCTTACACCAGGGCGATACTGGTAGTATCTTCCACTCTGGAACGTGCCGCAAATATACTATATATTATTTTAATTAATTAATTGTGAAATAACACAAATTAATCAAATAAAATTTATTTGCGCACGCCGGGTTCGAACCCGCGACCTTCGGAATGGCAGTCCAATGCGTTACCACTGGACTATGCCGGCCGTCAAAATCTTTCTTTGCGAGATATACATCAAACTGAACGACTAGCTGTTTGAATCATTTGCATTCGAGATGGTAGGTTTCAAAAATACTGCGTGTTACAACACGCAGATCTAGAGACTTTTGTTTATTCACTCAATTATCGAAACTTTTCATATTGCATTTTTTAGGATTTTGAATAAAATTACGATTATAATTGTTCCTATATCATTTTACCATCCGCAACAAAGTGGATAAAATAAATAAAAAAACATTTAGAGATCTTTTGAACACTAAAAAACATGTGAATATTAAATTAAATGAATCTGACAACACCGGTAGGAGACTTGGCAAAAACGCAGATATGACGATTTTATTTTCTAGTTTAAAAAAAAAATAACAAGATTTATAAAGATCATGCTCTACTACTAAAATGTGTAATTACACAGCTAGTTGTTCATTAAGAAATTGAAACCAAGAAGTAGTCAAGCAGTAACTACTTCTAATAAATAAAATAGATTTATTAATAGACTATTTTGCCGAAGCCATTTCTTCAGAAAGATATTTTCGTGCTATTTTGTCATTCGTTCTGTTTAGTAGCGGCTATTTTGACCCAGCAATTAGGCCTGTGTGTCGATAATGGCCTCACGGTTGCTACCGGACTAAAATGCGTTGAGAATTAATGTAAATTTATACGCAAAAGCGTGAAACACAACGGTTAAGTGTTTTTTCTTCCCCTATCCACGCTCGTTTTGTGTGCTTTATTTTATTCTGATTCCCATTTAGAAATCAACTTAATTTTTATTTGTTTTACCGCGGAAAGCCCAATTTGGGTGTGGGTGCTGGGATTTTTTGTAGCTAATAACTGGCTGACTCATTGAATGCTAGAAAAATAAGATCGAAGAAGAAAAGTATTAAAAGTTGTAGTGTTTAATGTTTAAAAGTTTGAATAATTCAACGTTTGAAAGTTTGATGGTTTAAATGATTCGATGTTTGAAAGTTTGATGGTTAGAATAATTCGATATTTGAAAGTTTAATGCTTTGGAAAATTTGATGTTTGAATGTTTGATGGTTTGAATGATTCGATGTTTGAATTTTTGAATGTTTGAATGTTTTTGAATATTTGAAAGATTAAAGGATTACTCCACTCTTACTGTCTATCTCAAGGCTCCGTAGAAAGCGTTAAAAATGAGAAGAATATGATTTGAAAGGGAGATATGTAAACAGGAATGTTAGAGGGAGCACGCTAATGTAAAAAAAAGTATTATAATTAATGGGCGTAAGCGAAAATATTTGATAAATCATTATTTATTCAAAATGGAACAAAAATTTCTCGATTTGGAATCAGGCCGCTAACAATATCACTCCTTATGTAGATGATGATTAAATTTAAATTCCTACTGAACATCGGCCGCCTCTTTTGATTTATGCCAGAAAAAAACATCGACAAAAAGTGTGATTTATTATATTTTCTAAAAGACTTAATTTGCCACATCATACAATAAAACCATAACCGTAAATAGACAAATTTGAACTTTAAATCAGTTTTTAAAGGCCTGATGCTTTCTATGCTTATAAAAAAATATCAAAATATACTCCATTGTTGTGCGGTAAAATTTTCAAATTAAAAAATAAACGATTTTGTAAGTTTTTTATTAATTCGAATTGCTTCTCCTTAAGAAGCATTTAAAGAAACACGGTGAATTTGTTCATGCCAAATACATGTTCAATAACAGAACCAGATGTGTTTTTTTTATAATTTACGAAGTATATTGTACATTTTTTTCTATCCAGTGACTTTCTTATACCTTATTACTTTTCAACTGGAAAAATGTTTAAAGTTTATCTTCAAAAGTAACGTTTTTTGAGAGCTTAAAAAGTTTTTCAGGGAAGTATGTTATGATATTATATTGTGGGTGTCATAAACCTACTGGCTCCGAGCAGGACTCTTAATTGCTATTAATGAACAAAAATAGAACATTTCCAAGCAAGCAGATGCATAATATAAACTGAAATCTACTAGATGATGATATAGAAAAACAGCTGTAAATTCCAGATAGAAAAAAATATACGTCACATTATTGTCACTATATTTATACGAATTCGTATTACGGGGTCATTAGAGTTATTGTCAGTGGGGTTACAATTGACAGTTGACATTTAAATTTGGTGTCAACGTTCGTGACATCTGTCATCTAATGTGCGCCACTAATGATTTAGTCGCTACATCGGTAGGAACTTGTAAAAGGGGTTACTTTATGGGGTATTTTACATTCATTTTCAACAAATTACCCACAAATGTGATTACATTCTATTACCCACTTAACTTAAATTATATTACCGAAAACCTCTCATTATTAATGGGAAAATAAAGAAAAATATTTGAAATGTTATATATAATATGCAAACATTAAAAAACTAACATTTATTACAAGAGAATTGACACAAGGATTGCTTCATTCACATTTATACATCTTCTTATACATACCCATCTGTTATTCTGACTCTTGACATGTCAATGAATGCAGTATATGATTCTCTTGATCTCTTGTCTTTTTGGCCGTTCTCTGCCGACTTCTTGTACCATTCATATTCGCTTCATATATTTTCCGTACACTCCTTTCTTCATCCTACCACTTAACATGCCCAAACCATCTTATCTTCCCTTTCTTACTCTTATTCATTACAAGGAGAAAAATGATTATTGCTAATTTATTAAAAAGCTCTTCGCATTATTCATAATTGATAATCCTATTAAAAACGATATTGCGACCGTGTCTTGATAAACGTTGAGTAAATTCGTAACACATCGGAACACGTATTCATTCACCTGCATTTGCCTTGATATACTATGACCACATGCGGAAATAATAGTAGTATTGTTAACAGTTGTTTTTATGTTCGTATTTTACTAAAACGATTGTTTGGAAATCGATCAATTCATTCGTTAATGGCCTGCAATCCCGTTTTTAACAAAATTAAGAATATTTGAAGAGATTCTTAATAAATTATCAATATTCAATATATATAATATAGGTAATATTTCTCCGGGTACGATTATATCAAGCTTGTATTCTTTGCAAAATCTCCAAATTTCGAAGACAAAGTGGACAACTCAATATTGCTGTAGGAAAGTTATTTATTGCCAGACTATAATATTTTTTAGATACTTTACACGATGTGCTAATAATTTTTTTTATATCATCTCATTCCAAAAATAATTTGATAAAAGGACATCAAAACCATATTAGGCTGTAACATAAATTTCATCCTATCAAAAAGCAATTACTTTTCTACGATTGGTTAACTCCAACACATGTGAATTATCACACGAAGGACTATTAATCATTAAAACTACGCGAAACCTTAAAAGCAAATGATGATCTAATGCAGTAATGAGCAACGCGCGACCCGCGGGCCGTTTGTGGCCCGTAAGGACCTCGAACCTTTTCGTACTTGGCTAAATAAAATAATAAATGGAGTATTTGCGGAAAACTTTAAGTGGAGTCTTTTGAATTAGCCGCTCAAAATAATAAGCATTTTTTACATAATATTCTTAAAAAGTTAATACATCGTGGTTCGACCAATAATGACAATTCATTCAGGGTAGCAGGCACGATCAATTGATTCAGATGCTTGAGTCGTGCAATGTCAAGAGTCAGAATAATAGAATAGTGAGAAGATGTATGAATGTAAATAAGGCAAGAAGTGCGTGTCAAGACCGAGTTGTTTGGCGGTCCGTCCTCTCTGCCTACCCCTGCAGGAACGACGTGATGGTTAATTAGTTAGTTACAATTATTGTATAAAGTTTTCACCAATTATCAAAAGTTTTTTTCACTTTCCGAGCGATAAAAATCATCAGCACTTACTGATTTGTCCTTGAACTTAGCAAAAAATTTGCCTGCGGTGCTTTACTTGCGCATGGTTTGATTGATATTTTGCATGAGTTTAAAATAAAGATAAAATATTTAACGTTTTCAAAATCCGTGCTACAAAAATAAATACGAATGTATTTTTTACATTTTGAATCAGCCGCCCAAAATGGCATGTATTTTTTATACGTTTCTTAATATTTCAGAAAGATTCAAATCAAATGCATTTATTGGTTTACCTTCGAAGGGTGAATTTTTTGTCTGTGGCGCTTTACAAAATTACAGTTTTACAATTTTTAAAGTTTTTAGGTTTTAAAACGACCGCAAAGTTGTCAACTGTATCAAGCTGCGGCCCGCAAACAAATTCAAGATGAATAAATTGCCCCATTCGATTAAAAAGGTTGGTCATCACTGAAGTAACGCTCATATCTCAGAATTCTGTTGTAACCTCTCTTTCTTCCGCACGCATGGTTAATATGAAAAATAGAGAGGTCACACTAGAACTATCAGCGGTGCGGCTATAGTGGCTATACCTTACTTGTGTTAAATTGGTGGTCACATATCCAATTGATTTATTACTAGTGTCACTAATGACAGGTCTATTGGGGTAAATTATATTGCCTTTTTAAGTTTATTAGTGCTGAGTATGATGGGGTTGCTTTGTAAAAGGGTTACTTTGACTTTTTTGATGAAATTATTTGAAACACGACATGATTTTAAGGTGGTCTACAAAACTGACATTTGATTCAAATTTATCATTTAAGGGATGAAGGAAGTAATGAGGAGAAGGAGATTAGCAAGGGGAAGGTTCGAAAATTTTGAATAAATTTTCGTATCTCGTCATTCAAAGCCACGCAGCTCTTGTGAAGGGTAGTTTATTTTAAGGGTAGGTATTTCATCTGAATCTTCACTCAAGTGAAAACACACCGGGTAGGACCTAAAGATGGGGAAGAGAAAGGCTGAGAAGTAAGCTGAAGGTAGTGGAGAAGGGAAGGAGATGATGAAGAGAAAGGTAACTGGCTATTCAGATCTGATCAACAAACACGGATAAAGCCATTTCAAGCAATACATTGTTTTGATTATGGCGTCTATCTGTATTAATTCGTAAATATTAAAGATAAAGTTTCAGAAATATTAATTACAATTCAAAAGATTTTGAATGTCACGTCAAAAAACCAGTGAATACCATGTTTATTATAAACAAACAAATAGCGATAATATTATAATAACACCCCCCCCCCCCCCAAAAACACAAACCCAAGTAATTATGGGGGGTACATCTTATATATTATATTACACAAAATTATTATTACATTTTAACCTATTTTTTGTAAATTATGTAACATTACTTTTTCGACTAAACATAATATTTAATATGAAACATACATTAAAAAAATTATTTGTGTAAGGCAAAAGTTTTCCATACATGTCTTGATGTAGTTTCCATATGGGAAGAGGTACGAAAAAAAGCATCGTGTAAAACAATCATTATGTTAGAGTGAACAAATTAAGGCCACACAAGACTCTAATAACGAGGGTTCACTCGAGGCTCACATTTTAATTAATTCCAACAAGTTCGTAACGATAACATAATTTTTTTTATAGATCGATTTCATCCAATATTAATAAAAACAGTACTATACCATTAAAATATTTAATGTAAAACGGTTTAAAATTATAAAATTAGCGGTAAGCACCAGATTTTATTTTTCTAGACGTTGAATTAGTAACTTCCCAATGGATTCCTCTAGAAAAATCTGCGATTTTAGTAATACGTTCGACAGAAATAATTAGTAATTAATAACACTGGTCAACACATTTTTTGTCCCTTTAACGAAAGTAGCCAAATCTGACAAGAAATTTTAAGCTGATTTCAGATATGTGATTAGTTTTTTTCTATCACGTCAGGTTTTTATGGGTTTTAAGTTTTACTAAAATGTGTATTAATTCATATTTATTCGTGAGTTATCATTGATTTTTCGATTTTTTGACCATCTATTCCACTTGGTCATGCTGCAAACATGAAAGAGAACTATGACAACATGAAGCTGCTGTTAACAAAAGGAAAATATGTGGTGATCTAAAAATCATAGGGCTCCTACTAGGATTGCAAGCGGGATACACAAAGTGTTGTTGTTTTCTGTGCAAGTGGGACAACAGATACAGGAAAACTCCATATGCCAAGGACTGGCCTACTAGAAAGCACCCTAAACCTGGCACGAAGAATGTTCAACATGCTCCCTTAGTAAAATCTAAAGATATCTTACTTACACCCTTACACGTTGAATTGGGTTTGATGAAAATTTTTGTAAAAGTATTGTCCATGGATGGAAATGGCATGATTTACTTAAAGCAAAAGTTTCCTAAGATCAGCGACGCAAAAATTAAAGAAGGAATATTCGTGGGACCACAAATAAGGGAGGTCTTGACTGATCCGAATTTTATAACAGTGTTGAGACCAGTCGAGCTAGCCGCTTGGTCAGAATCAAGAATGTTATCGAGAACTTTCTTGGAAGTCATAGAAGTGAAGACTATACTAGCATTGTGTCTGATATGCTTATGGCCTATAAAAATATGGGATGTAACATGTCACTAAAAATACATTTCCTTCACTCTCATTTGAATTTTTTCCCTGAAAATATGGGAGATGTCAGTGACGAGCACGGCGAACGATTTCACCAGGACATTGCGGCTATGGAAAAGTGATACCAAGAAAAGTGGAGTCCATCTATGCTAGCAGACTATTGCTGGACCCTGCAGAGAGACTCTCAAGATACTCACAAGCGCAAATCAGAAGCAAAAAAAAATAAATTGAATTAGTTTTGAAATTTTGTTAAGTTAGTACCCGTCATACTATGGGAGAGTAATGTAAAAAAACTTTGTTAAATAATTAAAAAACCTGACCTATTAATTTTTTTTTTTGTTTCATTTCGTGTTTATGGATACTAAATACATATAAAAAAAATTAGCTATGCTTAAGGGACTGCACTTAAAAAAATAAATGTCGACCTGTGTAATTAGTTTATATATTCATTGTCTTGAAGAAGGTTGAGATCCACCGAAACCGTTCGACGTATATAATAAGATAAAGTGGTTTAAAACAAAAAAACTTTTTCATTTTGTATAATGTCAAGCTACAAAGTGTTTGCTTTCTTCGATTCTTCGAAATAATATAAACCCCACTGAAAGATGTATTTTCTAGGCCTGCTAGGACAAATTGGACCCTAGGTCCTACCATTACGCCGGGTCGCGCGCCGAATCTTGTTTTACACGACTTATAACTTATTTCGTTAAGATTCTCACTTTATATTAGAGCTTTGCTAGGGAAAAATCAACCGCAGATCTGTCACCAGGGCCGTCGCATATTTCTGTGCATGTATTCTTCACTTATTATCATCGTAAAGATTCCGAACCAATTTCTACCGATATATAACAAGTTTCTCGTAAACTCTTTAAGTTTTTAAGTTCCAAAAAAAAAGTTATTTTTAATGATATTATTATTTTTTTATTTAGTAAAAGATTATACATTTATATACATTATTTAAAAAAATGTTTTGACTGCCCAACTAGGAGGATTCCCGTTTTAGGACAGTCAAATTAGGATGAGTATTAACATTTTGATAAGTTGTTTGATAAGTATAGTATTAAAATAATAGGTATATGTTCTTTTGACTGGTGCCTTAGCCTACTAACATATTTTTTATAAATATGAATAACAAAGAGAAGAAATAGAATAAAATAAAATATCCAATTAAACATAAGATTAACTGCTGCTTGGGTAGCATTCTAATTTAAAAGTACTAGGTAGGTACATAATATACACATAATGATAAAGATTAGAACATAAAGGTATCTTTTACATGGTTTATTTTTTGTTGGAGTTTTTGTTGTTGTTTTTGGTTTGTTTTGTTCATTTTTTGTGTAGTATCAATACATTTGTTATGCTGAAACGTTAACTATATTAAATTCCCTCGATAGAAAAAAATCGCTAAGTAAGCGCCGAAAATTATTTAAAACACGTTTTTTTCGTTATTTTATATGTTATAGGCATGAAAAAAATCACAGTGTATCTATAAATGCAACTAAGGCATTTGTAGTGAGATTTTTGATTTATTTCAAACAAGTCATGTTTTATTAAATGTTTTCACCTAATTATTATCGTTTTTAATATAATCGCCCTCCCTCTAACATTCGTGTTTACATATCTCCCTTTCAAACAGTTATGTCTCTGCTTTACTTGCAGATTTCTGTGTTGGGAACTCTTTGATAAAGTAAAAGGTTATTTTACTATAATTGTGTTTATTTACGTAACGATTAATAAGTCTGGATTTAGCTACACTGTTCATTACCCGAGGGTTGGTAATTCTCTGTTTCTAGAAGCTTGTTGTCTGTCAATAATATCCCACAGACAATTGCTACACTCTAGCGACGTCTGTCGGACTCTGGAATAAGCTTTATGACTAGTGCCATCTATCGCTTGAATACCCAACTTATTACCATACATCACACAAACCATCTTTGAACTCTTACTACGGGGCCTTAACATCACAAGCGTCGGGAACTAGGGTTGCCTTGGCCCTCCATGCAGCACAGGACCGCAAAGACTGGAGAAGCATTGACAACAAGAGAAATTGAATTGAATTCACGATCTTCAACAACGAGGGAACAACCAAAAAAGAAGCCTCATTTCTTCAGACAACGTTTTATTAGAGATTAAAATGATCCCGACTCACTTATCTGATATCAAGTTGCATGTTTTGAAACGCTCCCGGATCACTGCCAGTATGCAGCCGTGATTACACCGGAGATATCGCGTTGCTGCATAACTGCATACCCCGGTCGGGAGCCGAACAACGTGCATTATTTCATTGGCGAAAAGTGCACCGCAACGTGTAAGTATTATTGCATCACGAACCCGTTTAGGAGCGTTTAAACTGCATAATTTGAGCAGGAAAATGCATTTTGTACCGACACGCAATACTGGGAGGGATTCTCTAACTAAAGAAAATGGGTTTTTCAAGTAAAAATTATTTAAAAAAATATATTAATGTACAGTGGAATCTAGTTAAAGCAAACTTTATAAAAGAACAAGCTGACTTGTACCCGGCGTCACTAGGGGTTATCCATAAGAGACATCTCATAAGGTTTAGATAGCGTTAGCAATGTAGTTTTCAAAAAAATATTTTTACCACTTGATTATAAAACATCGGCTTTTCTCTACTTTCTATAAATACAATATTTATGTATCTTATACGTAAACTTTTTGAAAGAAATTCTCTAAATGATGCGCAAATCCTATCAATATAATGTTTTAGATGCTTTAATTAAATACTGCGAGTAGAATACATCCTGATCTTTAAAATAATCGAGTATTTTTTAGATAAGTCTTTTCATAAGCCCAGAAAAAAATAATGCTTAAGGCCTATGAAAACTGTTTAAAGTTCAAAATCTCCTACTTACGAACCCATTTTCGGTTATAATTTTATTGTATAATGTGGAAAATAAAGTTATTCATAAAATGATCGAAAAACATTTAAATATTTGTGCCTGAACATCCACAAAATAAAATAAAAGGCACTTTTTGGCCATGTTTTTTTCTTGCATAAATCAAAAAAGGTGGATGGTGGTAAGTGGGAATTTAAGCCTTATCGCCATCTACATAAGGTGTGTTATTGATAGCGGCTCGATTCAAAAATATTACACGACGTAGTGCATCGTCTTAAGTTATTCCAAAAATGATAATTTTAAAAAACTTTGCTTTACGGGTAGAATTCTTCTTGAGCTTTTTTTTTTTTATTAGGTACAATATTATTTATTGTTATTAAGTTTAATTTGTAGAACTCCATTTTATTTTTTATTTTTTTATATATTCAATAATATTATTATTGGGTTTATAAAAACAGTTTATTTTTAAACAAGTTCTGCTGTGTAATTATTATTACGCGTGACAGCTGTTTCGTAATTCTGGTTAAGCTGTTTTATAATTCGTTCACCCCTACTAGATATCTTCAAACCTAGTTCAAATATGAGTGCACTATGAAGTACTTAATTATGCTATTAAAATAACCCTATGAGTCATCGTTTGGGAATAACTAACATTAAGACATTCAGTCAAATTTTTAACATTACACTAATTGGGGAAACTTTGCTGGGGTAATAACCATTAATAATTTCTAATATCTTACTCAAAAATCAATTAAGAAATCAGTAATTGAAATTAAAATACCTACCTAGAAATAATATAAATGTATCGTCTGTAAGTGGGCTACCCACAGTTTGATAATGCCTTCAGAGGGCGAAACAGCTGTCACGCGTAATAATAATTACACAGCAGAACTTGTTTAAAAATAAACTGTTTTTATAAACCCAATAATAATATTATTGAATATATAAAAAAATAAAAAAAAGGTACAATATTTTTTTACAATTCAAGTTTTTCAGTAATGTAGGCCTCACTGGGTGGCTTGCCCGTGCTGAGGCCTTCATTTAATAACATAAAAAAACTACATAATACATTTAATGAGAAAAATTATAGATTTAAAATTAAAAATACATAATAATATATTTAAAATTAAAAAAAAAATAGTACATTGAAAATAATCTTGTGTGTTTGTGAGTGATGTGTGTTTATATTCGTTTTGTGTGTTACGTGTAGGTTTTATTTTTATTTTAGGCTATGAAATTTTGGTAATATTGTCTTTTTTGTTCTTTAATCCATTTTGTAATTTTGTGTGTGAATTTATTTTTATTTTCCTCAATTTTAATTTCAAGTTTTAAACTGTTGAAAGCTTTATTGCATGGTATCGGTAGTGTCTTTGTCCAATGTTTGAATTTACTGTCGGAGTTTATATGTTTTCTTTGTACGCTTGTCTAACTGGTCTGTTAGTGTTATTTTGTGTATGTTTTTTTGTCAAAAATGTAGTTTAGTAGTGTTTTAACGTATAATTGGCGTATATCTAGTACGTTACAGCTGTTGAATATTTGGTCTGTATCAGTCAGTCTATGTTTTTTTTAGTATTACCCTTAAGATCGTTTTCTGTGCGGTTTCTATGTAATTGATAGCCGAGTTTGTTGCTCCTCCCCAAGCAATAATTTCATATTCTATTATTGATTGGCAAAGTGCAAAATATATTGTTTTCAATTGTTTTATTTTATATATGTTTCTTATGTTTAGGAAAATGTGTATTGTTTTGAGAAGGTTATTTGTGATTTGTTTGATGTGAGGTATCCATCTAAGGTTATGGTCAATTACGATTCCTAGATACTTTATTTGTTTTCTAGGGGAGGGCAATCGCAGATGTTGGTGTTTAAACATTCGTGTATTTTTATGGTGTTTGTGTTGTTTTTTGGCTGTCCCGTGCTATTTATACTGTATGTTGTGAATTTTGTCTTTGATATGTTAAGTGTAAGTATGTTTGAGTCTAGCCATGTTTTCACTTGCGAATTCGCTATGTTATATACATTATTCCAATCCTTAGATTTGAAGAGTAAAACTATGTCATCAGCATAGCTAACTATTTCACCGTCTATTTTCATGCTGCAAAGTTCATTTATGTAAATAGTAAAAAGAACGGGCCCTAGTATTCTTCCTTGTGGAACTCCATATGTAATCGGCAGTGGTTTACTAGTATGGTTGTTAATTTTGACTCGTTGTGTTCTGTTACTCATATAACTTTTTAATAGTTGAAGTTCCTTGCCTTTGATACCCATGTTTTCTAATTTTTTTAAAAAGTGAATAAAAAAAATGATTATCTAGTTTTCAAAAATGGTGTGTGTACAAATACGGGGTGTGTGTCTACAGTTTTTGGATTTAAAATGATTGAAAATGCCTTAATTCAACCCTTCTTCAACAGTAGGTAATCTCGTTCTAGCACGAAAATTACCACTTAAACAAAACAGAGCTTTTCTTTGCGGTACAGTCGATCGAATAGCGTTGAAAAATCTTTGTGTTTTAACTTTAGTAATGCAACCCGACATTTGCATGACCTTAAGTGCAGAATAATTAATATTTTTGCATGGCTAATTATGTTTTACAAAATGACCTAACGACCTTTAGATTGGAAGTAATTCTAGTAAATGACAGTGGTGGAGAAAATATATTAATATTTTTTTTATGTGATGCCGGATTAGGGGCCCAGTTACGTAGAGTTAGTTTTTTTTTTTTTTTTTTTTTTTATAGTGAATACCTCACAAGAGTCCCAACTGCTCCCGTCTGGAGCCAGTGAGACTATGGCATCCCCAATTGGGGGATGTTGTGAGGCTGAAGGTAAGTGGGGAAGGGAAAGAGGAAGGTGGGGAAGTACCTGGCTATTCAGATCTAGTCACTAAACACGGCTAAAGCCATTTGGAGCAACGTTTCAATTCTGAATGGTGGTCTTACACCAGGGCGATACTGGTAGTATCTTCCACTCTGGAACGTGCCGCAAATATACTATATATTATTTTAATTAATTAATTGTGAAATAACACAAATTAATCAAATAAAATTTATTTGCGCACGCCGGGTTCGAACCCGCGACCTTCGGAATGGCAGTCCAATGCGTTACCACTGGACTATGCCGGCCGTCAATGCGTGGACTATGTCATCCGCATTATTGAGAAATATTGTTTGCGTACACGGAAATAAATCGATGTTTGTCGATAAATTATCAGGCATTATCAATAAAACATCAATTTAAGAATGTTTTATCGATTTGCCTTGATAATCTATCACGACTATTCAAAGAATTTTCGTTAAAAAATATTAGGATTTTTATGAATACGTGTTTACCGACATTCGCGAAGTTTATCAGTAAATCTGTTAATTCATTCGTAAGGCCTGCAATCCCGTTTTTAACCGGAATAACCAATAAATTGAAGAGATTCTAAAATAAATTAGCAAATTCCGTTTTCGAGACAAGGGAGATAATCCATTATTAGAATAAAACCACGCGCGCGATGCATGTCGCCATCATCGTACTGCAAATAACATTTTTTAAGCTGTGAATCCCGCGAAGAGTTCTAACTACTTCCAACTGTCCGGAACAAGTAGGACTATGACATCTAAAATTTAGGTAGGTTGCAAGGCTGAACTAAGTTAGTTAAGTAGTAGGGTAAGGAAATGCGAAAATGGACGATTGGAGAAGCACCTGGATATTCAGAACTAGCCACCAAAAAAATCTATTCAAGCAACGTTTCAATTCTGAATGGTGTTCTTTCACAAGGTACTCAAAGTATCTTCCATTTTGGAACGTGCATGACTAAATTGTGAAATAACAAAAATTAATGAAATAAAATTCACTTGCGCACGCCAGGATTTTAACACGCCTTTGTTTCTACCTAAACTTTTATTGTAAAGCCGCTTTGATAGTTCGTGCGGTTTGGTCGTAGCTCTTTGATAGTCGGCACGCTTTCAAGTCATATTTTCCTTAAAATTGTTACTTTGGGCACATAGACACGCCCCCAATACAATTCTATCAGCTTATTTATTCAGTGCCCCGAGAGGAAAGAAGATTCCAAAGATTCCAAAGAAAATTTTGCAAGATGTGAATTTCCTTCAAACGATTTTCCGTCCCTGCCACAGCACACAGTGCATGTCTACACATACAGCTTACCGGGTAGTTTTAGGGTGGATTTAGGGTGTCTCAAAGCTAGGGGATGTACAGGGGGAGGTAATTATGCTAATTTAATATAGAATACGGTTAACTGCGGGGGTTGATGAGAATAATACCATAATACTACAAAGACATAAGTGGATTGATGAATTACTAAAACTCGCTGTTCATAATACCAATAAAGAGTGGAACATTATTATTTGTGTTTGAAATAAAATTATAATAATACGTGCTGCTACTGCAGTGCGCTTGCGTAGTTTCTGCGAGTGTGGCATTACGAATTAGAGTGGAGAGAGAAGCTTTATTCGCTTCACGTGACGATCGTGTTTTGATGAATTGATTTTTTTTAAATATTAGGTACTGTTTGATGTAAGTGCTTCGAACTTTTGAATGAAAAAAAATATTAAATACTCGGTACATAAGGTTATCTGGAAACAAAAGCAAGCGGTCAACCAAATTTTTTAATTTGGTTCGAAAAATATTTAGTAGATACAATTCAAGACTTTGCTCACGAAGACGCTGGGACTATAGAGTCCCTAATTGGGGAATGTTGTGAGGCTGAAGGGATGGGAAAGAGAAAGGTTGGGAAGTGGCTGGTTATTCAGATGTGGTCACCAATAAAGGATCAGGTCATTTCAAGTAAAGTAAATAGTCAATGTTGTCTTTTACCGGGACGGTGTTTCTACGGTAAAATTAATTCCACACCTGTCGTCTTTCAGGATACTTTTTGGAGGGTCTCTTTCAGGAGATGAAGTAGTGAAGAGACTTGAAGAGACCCATGTTATAAGAGGGAGTTGATGTTGGGCTCGTGTTTGGTGTGTTTTCGGACTATGCTGTGGTGCTGAAGCGCTCTTTGAGGGACCGACGGTTTCTGCAAAGGTTCAAGAGTAAGTACTGATCTAAAATGTCCGGAACCCGTGGAATTAAGGCAACCCACTAAGAGACTGAAGTACCTGGATATTCAAACTTAACAGCGTCATTTCAAGCAACGTTTGAAACGACGCATAAATTCAATAATTCTGAATGAAGGCCTTTCATATTTTTACAGGCTAAACCCCCTCCATACATTCTCCATTACAAATCACATTAAATAAATTAATAAAATTCGCTTTTTTATACCAAACGCTTCGCCGACCGCAAACTAAGTGCATCTTCAATGATGATTTTAAAAATTAGGGTTGGCAAGATGACAATGATGGTTGTGCTGCAATTTGTTAATGTCCTCACGGTCGGGCGAGCTCGTACAGAACGGAAGACAAATTATAGTATTATAGTTCTCATAGTAATTTAATAAATAGTACTGAAGTGGTCGACTTAGGCAAGGGATGGTTCTAAAGCTTTTATTATGGAATTAGACAACCCTGTTTTGTGGAATGGGGTGGTTCAATAAATTTCGTAGACGGCTGTAAATATCGAAGATATTTGTAGACAGTTTGCAAACGATCTATGGACGCATATCAATCCCTGTCTGGTCAATGAAATTTCAATTTAAATGTTTAGAAAGTTTTTAAAAATATATTCTGAACTAAGAAAAAAGTTGCCTTACTTTGGACAAAAGAGACAAGATAAAAATTTTTGAAACAATTTTTTATCGGTTCATCTCTTCGGTAGTTTTTTCTTGTTGGTATAGACACATACTTGACCATCAAAATAGGTGGAACTGAATACTGGTTTACACGAGAATTACTGTATATATCTGATTTCGAAAAACTCTGTGTAAATTCCTAGCAACGCCGGGGATTTCAGCTATTATATATTATTTAAAGAAGAATGTCTGTGGGGGGTTTGTTTTTATACTAATTTACAGTGAGATTGATGAAATTCAGACTTGACCTTCAAAACAAGAGGTCTAAATATGAGATTTCGAAAATAATAAAGCACGGGCAACGCTAGGTGCTTTGGCAAGCTGAACAATAATGACATAATTTAAATCTGCAATTAGAACATTACTAAATATCAATATCATTAATTAAATATCAAAAATTTCAATTAACGATTCGGACCTGCACAGTGGGGTTCAGTCATTTTTGCAAATTTCTTGACACCAGATTTCACATTTAAGAGTTTTTTCTGCTTCCTGCAAATAATGAAATTTCCGCTTTAAAGTTTTTATATTGTATAGTAGCGAGGTACAGTACTTCATCGACTGGGCTCCGATTACACTCTCACGCTCTCTTAAAATCCTAGATTTCGTTTATTATATACAATGTAAATGATAGAGTGATTTAGTCAATAAACTAATAAAGATCCTTCTGAGTTCACATTAGATTCACACGCTATAAACTTAGGTAAAGTGGAATGTTTGGCAGAAATTAAAATAAAACATTGTCATCAAAAATCATCGCCATTTTATTATTTTGGCGTTTGAAAGGTTCCCGTTAAACGTCGATTATACTCGTAGTTCCGTTTAACAATATCACAGTTGTGCTTTTCTATTGATCAAAATTTGTTTGATTTTGACCTGGATTTGACTTGATGACAATTTTTATCTTATTTAATGTAATAGGTATATTCTTATGCATGTATTTATTTTTTTCTACTTTTCAAAAATATCTTTTTTAAGAATTCAATTTTTATTTTTATTGTGGTTCATATGTTTTGTTTTATTTTTTTGTTTCTACGTTAACTAACTAATTAGCCATCACGCCATTGCCCCACAGGGGTGGGCAGAGAGGATTGACCGCCCAAACAATACTTGCTTCATTCACATTCATACATACTCTTCAGTTATTCTAACTCTTAACGTGGCCCGAATCAAGTATCTTGTTCACTTGATCGTGCCATGTCTTCATCGGCCGTCCCTTACTTTTTTTACCATTAACATTGGCGTCATGTATTCTCCTTGCACTCCTTTCTTCGTGCATTTACTCTGCATGCCCAAACCAAATAAGCGTCCCTCTCTCAATCTTATTCATTAAGCTTTTACTCACATATCTCACAAGATTATATATGGTTTTACCACACATACTCCTCGGGGATCTCATTTCAACAGTATTCCGTTACTATAGTTATTACGTTGTAATTAATGCACGACTACCATGATACGGATAATAGCCTAGTATGGTAGTCAAGAGAACATTATATATTTGTATTACTAAAAAAAAAAAAAAATTAAAAGCTTTGATTTTCTGTGAAACCGAAGCCGTATTTTAAATAAATTTTCGAACTTTTTTAAACTTGTTTTCGAACCACCCCAATCGTAATACAAGGGATGTTGTAGTTAACATAACAAGGGGATGGTAGACTTGCTCGGTGCGCGTGTTATATTGATGATAATTTTATTGGTTCGCCGAAAAAACTAACAATGCATCTCAATGATAAATGTCACTGGATGTACACCGTACAGCGGGGAACTAACAACGAAATAAGGGTTGAACACCGCGATTTTAAATTGCTAATAAACTTTGTATCTTGTGTGACGTTTCCATTACTGAAGTTACTATACAAGTATTGCTGTGGGTATTTGTGTGTAAGATGGAAGCACCTATGTCATCAATTATGACATTAAAGTTTCTTGGTACATTTTTTAAAAAAATCCATTGAATGTAATGTGATTTGAACTTACTGGTAAATTTTTTTCTTAAGACAAGATGGAAGTAATGCAAAATAATGTGTTTTTGGTTTGAAAATTTGGTCGCCTAGAAATGTTTCAGATGCTTTAATTAAATACTGCGAGTAGAATACATCTTGACCTTTAAAATAATCGAGTATTTTTTATATAAGTCTTTTTATAAGCCCAAAAAAAAAAAATGTATAAGGACTATGAAAACTGCTTTAAAGTTCAAAATCTTCATTTTCGGTTATGATTTTATTGTATAATGTGGAAAATTTAGTTATTTATAAAATAATCGGAAAAAACTTAAATATTTATGCCTGAACATCCACAAAATAAAATACAAGGCATTTTTTGGCCATGTTTTTTTCTTGCATAAATCAAAACAGGCGGATGGTGTTAAGCGAGAATTTAAACCTTATCGCCATCTACGTAAGGGGCGTTATTGATAGTTGCTCGATTTAAAATATTTCACGAGATAGTGCATCGCCTTAAAGCTGTTTATTTATATATTTAGTCACGTCTTGAATTTTTACATGTGTACATTGTTAAATGTAAGTTGTTTAGAAGTACAATAATAAGTGTACAATAATAGTACGTAATGTTTTAAACTGAGTGTGCACAATATAAGCAGGTACAATACAAGTTATTGTAGAGAGTTCTTTGCACAAAGGAGTTCAATAATTGTATACAAAAACGAGAGTACAAAATAAGTACTTCAGAGCAATGTGTAGTAACAAATGATTATAAGCAATAATTAGTCGCCTGAAATATCCATACAAATTGAAAATATCTTCGGAGTAAAAATAAATGTAATAACCACTAATTTTTGATTGAAGTACTAGTACATATTGAATTATTTGGCGTGCAATTTTTTGGGAATAAGCCGTCGTTGCTCAGTGGTCCAGAGCACCTGACCGGACATCAAAAGGTGCAGGTTCAATTCCCGTCGGCGGCATTTATTTTTACTCGGGCGATATTTTCATTTTGTATAGATATTTCAGGCGACTAATTATTGCTTATAATCCTTTCTGCTATGCATAAAAAATAATAAACATGAACAGTTTATTATAAAGCATGTTTGTATTTAGCAAACCTTCATTACATCAGATTGGGTGTTCTAAAAAACATAACAAAATTAATACAGAGATAAACAGTGCACGTGAAAAATAATGAAATATATAAATATATATCAAAAATGTTGGGCAAAAGGAAAAAAAGGAAAAAGGAAATGGTGGGCAATATATGATTTAATCAACGATATGTTGTTATAATTCGTCTAAAATGTAGGAATACAGCAATGTCGCCTTGGACCTTCAGATTCCTGATCCTTTTTCCTTCCCGGAACTTCCCTCCCTTCTTTTCCTGAAAAATACCCTCCACACAGCATCCCCAAAGATGTCATAGAACCCGAGGTATCTACAATATAAGTATATACGCTCTTAAATTTAATGTTTGACTTACGGAATTCAATACTTCGTTTGTGTGCAAGCACTATAAAACAATTAAAATATTAAACTACTAAATATTTTTGTATTATTTGATTTCTGTTATAATTTATGTTTATTCGCTAAATATAAACCAACATTAAAACGAATATTTAAATATTTATTCAATTTAGTCGGCAAAGATATTCTAAATGTGGTAGATACACAACTAATATAAATTAGATTTACTAAACTGTGAGAACTCTATTTTATTTTATCAAAGTAGCATAGCTGCATGTTTGGTTTTTGATCTTAAATCTTCAATCAAATCAAATTTATCGCAAACTTTTACATCACTTTCGTCGCTAGAAGGTGATGAGGGCCGTTTGAATTATTGGTACAGATCTGTATTTTGACGGCCACGTAGTCGTGCGGTAAGGCTCTAGACCAGCAATCCGGAGTTCGCGGGTTCAAATCCCAGCGTACGCAAGATGTTCCAGAGCGGAAGATATTTTCAGTATCGTCCTGGTGTAAGACCACCATTCGGAATTGAAATGTTGCTTGTAATGAGTTTAAAAAATAATTTAAAAACAAACATTAACATAACAAATAAATAAACTCGCAGTGATTCCACCAGATCACTTTACGACTGGGTTAACATGCGTTTCAAGTGTCTCATTGTGTCCGGCCCTCCCCTCTTTCCATACAAGCTACGCAGTGGCAATACTTCGTCCGATACAAAAATTCAGGGGAAGCCGGGGCGATTCGTTGCATTCGCCCCATTATCATTTTCAATTACACAAATAAATCACGTTCAATAATAGCGAGAGACTTATTTGTGGAGGGGTAATTTGGCGCGGTTACAGCCTAATTCGGTTCTAAATGCGTTTGCGGATGGAAAAAATGATTTTCGTGCGAATCTAATGCGTAATGGAGCGTTCAGAGAGCTTTTAGATGCATTTGAAACTAATGCGGAACGTTTTAGTATTAAGTATTGATATGTGACATTGTTCGAAAGTCACGTGTTAAGTGAATATTGATTTATTATTGAAAGAAATCGATATTTTGGGATAAACGTCAGCTGATACGAAATTCGAATACGTGAGAGAAAAAAACGACCAGTGAAAGCTGTGCGAAGTTAAAGCAAAAATGCGAGCTTTAGAATATTTCGCCATGTAGAGTAATGATCCTACATCTGTACACGTTGTTCGCTGTAGGTTACGAGTTCGTTTCCAAATAATAACATATATATATACCTATATATATTCTTCGGGTCACCTTTTCCTATCGGTTGTTGACTATCATCTGGATAGTCTTTGCCCTACACACTGTAGCCTGGAACAATTCTGTGAAACACAACAATAATTGACTGAGCGAAGTTTAGAGTCCTGTTTTACCTCCACCGTTTTGCATTTCTTCTGTCTGTAAATTAGTTTTGTGCGTTCCGTTTCTGCTTTCGAAAATCTGTTGCATCCACTGTATTATTCAACCAAGTCTTTATTTGACTAGATGGCTCATTAGATAATTTTTCAAATGTTAAATCGTCGTGTTTTTTTGAAATTTCTTTTTTGCACGTTTTCAATATTGAGGTACCTATCTGCCAAAAGAAAGTTTGATAAAAATATTATTTAGATAGTGACGTTTCTTAGGACTAATTGTATAATTTCTATAATTTTGGTTTTGATTTATTTAATAAAAGAAGTTTTGAAAAATTATGTGCGACTCGTTCCTGCAGTACCGTACAGACATGACGAAGCGCTTACCACATAATACGTTGGATTGTATCCAGTGGCAAAATTTTGTGTAATCTTTTGGTTTTGTTTTTAATTGAAGTTGAGGTCTAAATTTTTTACTCCAAACAACATGATTAATCGCTGGTTAAAGTCTGTTGGGCACGACCTAAACATCCGATATATTTTTTTGTATTAACAATATGCAAAAAATTAACCGAGGACATATCACAAGGACAGAAAAGTCATCGTAATTATGATAGTTCGGGCTACGATACATAGATGACTATAGTGTAGATAGATCATAGAGGTTATAGAGTTATCTGGCAGACATCGGTAGCGTGGTGACCGGATAAATCATCACATCTTTAAAAAGTTATATTAAGTCATGGAAAGTGATGAAACAAAAACTTTATTAACTGGGTTAAGTAGGTTAGGTTAGGTTAGGTTTAAAAAAAAATTTCATCGTTCCTAATGACTTTATATCACTTTTGAAAGGTATGTTGAATTGACACTGTGTTGAGTTATCATGGAACCCGGTAGCGTATAGGGACGCCATCCAGATGAGTACCAAGTTACGGGTGGACTCCAGGCCGTCTTACACACTGTAAGAGTTATTAGTCTAAAAAAAGCGAAATTGTGAAGAAGGAATTATTACCGTTACCAAGATACAGAAGTTTTTCTTAGTAGATTTTGAAGAAAATCTAATAATGCGTAGAACACACGAAAAAAATTGAGTACAGGTACGTTTATTCTGTTATTATATGCGAAAATATTAGAATTTTTATGAACACGTGTTCCGAAATCTGATCTGAAATTTTACGAGATTTTTGATATAATTTTTTTTTTTTTTAATATTTTTATTCTAGATAAAAGAAAATTACATTTTTCACTTATTTAACTAGAAATAACATATATATACTACACATAAATATATTACACACCGATATTATTCACTTTCATTGTTTTGCTGATTGAGCATAAATTTAATTAATAAAGTTCGTCTTTTTTATTTATTTTTGTTGTTGACACAATAATATTATGCATTACTCGTTGGATATTTTTCCTGTTCTGATGCCCGAGCAACGTCTTTATACGAGTAACATCTCGACGAATTGATTTTATATTATCTGGTTTTAAACCCACCCTTATTTCAAGCCACAGAACCTTCAGACAGAAAGCAAGATCTCTCCGCCCCAAGGGTCGCCACGGCTCAATAAATTACCAATTAGCGACCCATCCGAGCGGATATATTCTAGGCGGAGAATAGGATATAATGGATTATCCACTGTACCGTTGACGTTTTAGTTGTTAACAACGGAGTTGTTGATAATAATGCTTTCGAGAAGCGTTGATAATCGCGTTGAGAAGTGACAACGAATTTTATTAGATGTTATAATGAAAGTATCTTTAAATTAATTTGATTTTAAGTGTTTAATCATTATTAAGAAATTGAAATTCGGCATGATAAAGTTTTGGTAAAAGGGTTGATAATTTATTATTATTTACTGGCTTATACAAAACAAAATCATATCATCAAATATTGCCGATTGATATTCAATTTCAAATAGATTAGCTGTTTTCTAACGTATCCCAAAATTAAATACTGTATTTGAAAGCAGATGAAAAGTGAAGCCGATTTTGATTTTAAAATATTAATATTTAGAACACATATTATATTGGCTATTACAACTTCACTTTTTTAAGATTAATATTTCAACAAATTGTGTGTTCAAAAATGGGCAAACCTGGTGAACTGTTAGCCAGTTTTCTGTTTTAAAATAATTAATAGATATTCGTATACCCTTAGTGATGTGTTATGTGTGCGGCTCCATACCAATAATGGTTAATAACCCATCTCTCTTTTTTCTAAGCGACGCGGTGCAGCTCTCCACTGAAATTAATTTTCCTATTATCTTATAAGAGTATTACAATTTTCGCTTCTTGTGACGAGACATTGACCCTCAACCTTATCAATTTTTTCTGTTTATTCCAGAACGAAATGGAAGCGCCAGACTGCAGTGGGGCTGGAACTTCTGGCTGAGGCGGGCAACTACGCCGCGTTCCAACGCCTGTATGGCGGCGGGGGCTACGCAGCCTGCTGGGGCTACGCCCCTGGTGGTCAACCTGGGGGCCCGGGAGCAGCCCCGCCGCCGGCCAGCGCTGCCGACCTGTATTACAGGCAGGCGGCAGCGGCGGCTGCGGCGGTCACCCTGCAGAAACCGTTGCCGTATAGGTAATGTTTAAATTATTTCTAATTAACCATTGTTTAATTTTACTGTTTTTTTATTTAATTTATAAGATATATGAACACTTTTATATGTTAACTTTAGTAGATATTGTTTGTGATTTATAAATAATGCTTCAAAAATAGTACAGGTCAAGATGTTTGATAGTATTTAATAGTATAGGACCAAGATGCGAGCCCTGAAATACGCCACTTGTAGCTTCAAAAGTATGCTATTGCAGAAACCGCAATTGAGGATGCCATAGTCTCTCACTAGCTCAAGACAGTCGCAAAAAGGTCTTGCTAATTTCTCACTAATTCCTGCAATATTAATATAATGTATTTTTGTTGCAGATTGTACCCCCCTTCCCTCGGCTCCCTTGGCATGCCCCTCGGCATGGGTCTTGCGGGGCCCTCCGCCCCACTGGGATCCCTGGGCCCCCTCGGGCTGTACGGGTCCCCCCACCGCGCGGCGCGGAGCCCTAGTCCCGACCTGGACCCAGGTTCCCCCCCGGCGCCCCAAAGACCCCAAACGGGCTCCGACACAGAAGACGAACCCATCCACGTCTGAACACATAGACAATAAAAAATAATATATTATTACAATAACTGTGTAAATTCGAAAGCTGTTAGTGTAAATATTTAAAAAATACGTTTTTGTTTATGAATTAGTTGGAGGCGGCATCATCATAGGTTGAAAAAATAATTTGGTATGATATGTTATTAGTGTAAATATTCGACGATACATATTACATTTTTCTTCCAATTATAGATAGAATCAAATACCCTATAATATTAATAATACCTACAACTCCAATAAAATATTGGCAGTATCAACAACGCTGGCCGCTAGATGCGCTACTGTAGCATATTGACATTGACATTCCTTTCAATGGCGGTAAATTGAATTTATTTAGTTCTTGATGGCAGTGTTTTACGCTTTATGATTTGTATTTTGAAAAATATTGATTAAAAAGTACCACAACGTAGGTTGTGTGTGCAGTTTACCAATGTTATAATTGCAAACAACAAAAACACTCTTGATTACGTAAAAATGTTCTTGATTACGTAAAATGTTCATGATTACGTAAAATGTTCATTATTATGTAAAAATGTTCATGATTACGTAAAATGTTCATGATTACGTAAAAATGTTTTTGATTACGTAAAATGTTAATGATTACGTAAAATATTCATTATTACGTAAAATGTTCATGATTACGTAAAAATGTTCATGATTACGTAAAATGTTCATGATTACGTAAAAATATTCTTGATTACGTAAAATGTTCGTGATTACGTAAAATGTTCATGATTACGTAAAAATGTTCTTGATTACGTAAAAATGTTCTTGATTACGTAAATAGTATCTAGAAATAAGCAATTATAAAAAGTATTTTATTGCCTTATTAAATCATCAAAAACAGAATTATAGCCGCTTTTTATGTATGACCAAAAAATTCAGTAAGTTTTTATTTTGATTTCTATAATTTATGAATGTAAAATTAATAATATATTTATCAGGAGATTTTTCAATGTGGTTGAGTGTTTCAGGCTAATAATTATTGCTTATAAAATAATTGTTACCCTTTGCGCTATGCATAAAAAATCTTGTCTTAAACATTAGTTTACCAAAAAAATAATAATTAATATATGTAACATGAAATCCAAGAAAGAAAACCAAGGCTCACAACTCACGCCGCTAGGAGGCGCTAGTGTGGCAGGTTGCCATCAGAATGCATGGGAAATGTCAGTGGTCGGAAGAATTATTATTATTATAGGGTATTTGATAGAATCTATACTTGCATTCAAGAAAGAGACGAAAAAATTAATAAAATATATGTACCTTCGTTTGTATTATAATAAATTAATTTGATATTATTTGTTATTGTAAATATCGAAAGGGTAATTTTTTAATGAATTTGTAGAGGTCAGGGCACATCGTTGAATACTTTTATTGATGATATTTGACTTTTGATATCTGTTCACGTTGTGTAGGCACCTACTTGAAACCTACTGTTTTAGTGTAAATATTAACCAATATTGGGAATTGTAATGTGGAAGGTTCCAAGGACTTTGTAATAATAGGTATACCTATATTATGAGTAAAATTTTAAGGATAATAAATTGGGAGTGTAAATATTAAAAGAATTGAAATTTAGTGTGATTTGGGTAGCTAATGCACTTGAAATAATGTGACAAGTTGAATGACTGTTGATTGGCTATGTAGGTACATTAGGGTGAAGTGAAATATAATCGTTTTACGACTAGGTACAGCAATTTTATAGGCATATTCAAAATATATTTTTCTTAATGTTTCCGATCCACTAACTGCGTAAAATTACATTATCCGTATAAAAATACAAAAAAATAATAGCCAAAATTCAAAAAACTTTTGTAAAATTACAAAATCTGTGTAAAATTACAAAACTGCTAAATTACAACTTTAGAAAAATGAGCATTGCTAATTTATTAAAAATTTCGCTTTAAATTATTGGTAATACCGTTAAAAACGATATTTCAAAGCCATTTCCTCATAAACTTTAAGTAAATTCCTAATACATTGGAACACGTGATCATGCACCTGCATTTGCCTTGATAACAATGACGAAATGCGGAAATATTATATTTGTTCCTTCATCTTAATATATGTTCGTATTTTACTAAAAGTTTATTAGGAAACCTATCAATTTATTCGTTAAGGGCCTGCAATCCCGTTTTAACCGGATTACGAAAAATTTGAAGAGATTCCTTATAAATCAGCAATATTTGCCTCTGGATTATTGCCTTCCAATTGACCTTACGAATGTTTTTTTATTATGTTTTTTATTTCTTGCTAGAGCAATCCCGATGAGTTACAAAACTCATTGTAGGACGAGATTAACTTACAATGCATAGTTGGGAGTCAATAGGTACAATTTTATATTGGTAATTCATTCGTTAAGTGACTTCAATCCAATTTTTAATCAAATTGCGAATAGTTTGAAAAGATTCTTAATAATGTAGCAATACTCCATGTACCTAGTTGCATTGCGAAAATAAATGATTGTTATTTATTTTATTTTTACACAGTCGATGGTGCAAAATTATTGCCATAATAAAAGTGACATTTCTATCGCACACTAATGTACCTACAAAAAAATTTCGCATGTATAGAAATGCTTTGTTTGTTTCCTAAAAGCTTTTTATAGCCATAGATATCTAATATATAATTGTGTGCGTAAAATATACTATTTTTAATAAGAAGTGGAACACTTCAATGTAAAATAAATGTACCTACCTATTATTGTTTATTTAAAAACTAGACTACGAAATCAATGTTATTCAAAGAGTGATTAGATTTTTAAAACATATTTGTTAATTTTATGTATGATGTTTTTGTAAATATATTTGAATGAAAATGACAAATATGAATGTTTCTACAATATGAACATAGAAACCAGAAAAAGATTTTCTTTAAAGCAATTTTAAAAATGTTTTAAATTAAAATAATGAGAAAAAACGTTACGAAAATAAATTATTAAATGCCGTACTATTCTATGTAAGTTTTGTTTTCAAATAATATTTTTAACCAAGTGAAAATGGCAAAATTTTGGCATTCAAATTTTAGATTGTGACATGGCTAATTTTGGAAAAATAAAGACGAACTTTTCCCATTATTATTTAACGGATTTTATTGAATAACAAATTAGTTATACTTGCATATTTTTAATTGATTTACATACTTAAATGTATAAAATATTCGTGATATTAAATATTGTAACATGATGAATGTAAGTGATTGTTCAATACATTGTGTAGTAATAGTTTATATTTGAGGTTTGCAAGTAATTAATATTATTGCAAATGATGTCTTTAAACAGTATTAAATATGAGAAATTGATGTTACAGAGATTTGTATAATGCAGTCTAAATATTAATTTATCATAGCAACAAAATATTTAAAACATACGATGCTAAAGATCGCCTCGGATAATTTTTCACAAATATATTTAATTATTTAATTTGGAAATACTGTTCAGACTTCACTTTTATATGTGCCCTTGATTTTAGTAGGTACTTATCTAATTGAATGGTGATTTGTTTATTTTTTGCGAACGCTATTTTGAACACGATAACTCATTTTTTATCCACATAATTCAAGACAGATTCAATCGAAAAAACAATTTTTGAACTTATAAAAATCATTGGATTTATATAATGCATATCTTATTTCCATAATTAAATAACTCTTTATTCAATATTCACACAGATGGTTTACTAATTTAATTCGTAGATTTAAACATTCACTACAAACGCTGGGTCAAGAAGGGAACAAGTCAGTTGAACGGAGAACATGTGTTCTTTTCCTAATAAATTTCATGACGGAATACGACAACATTTCAAAATCAATATCTGTATTAGTATGAACACATATTCTACCGTCCTTATAAAACACTCGCTTTTAACTGATTCTTTCGCTCTGAACTCAATTAATTCATTCTTTAAAGTCCCGTTTTTAACAGGAAAATTTAAAAAATTATAATTTTAAGAAATTGATAGTATTTTATATCAGTAAGTTTTCTCCGTGTATTTCTTTTTGAATTTATATGGTAGCCGTACCTGCTTTGTTTTATTTTTAGGTACCTACTTGTTTATAAAAATATATCATAAAATCTCTTATTTTGAATTGTATCTGTCATGAAATAGTGTAGAATTTTAAAATTGTAACAAGGTACCATGGAATATTTATTTATTACTTGTGTTTTCTGCCACAGTCTAAAAAAAGGTTTTTCCTTTTAAAGCAACTACGAAACTAAAATTTTCAATACGAATATTTTCCTCTCAGTAATACAATAATTAAATATTATGTTTTTTTAAATGATGATTAAATTACATGATTAAATTATCTAGGTACCTACTCAAAATACATAATAATTTTAGGTAGGTATACCTACCCACTTTAGGTACAGCCTAATTTAGACCCCAGGTACACAAAAATCACTTTAAAGAAGACACATTTGGATGTATTTGTGCACACCGATCCCAGTCCCCTCTTACCCTACAAATGCCCAGATGCTGGGTGCGTAGCGACGTTAATCAAATCCGTTTAAGTTAAGACTCTCAAACAATTCGACAATGCTTGTTTCATGTTTATTCTTTTAATTTTTCAACACCATACCAAAATATATAATTATTATTTATTTATATCATTTTTATACCTTCAGTACACCACTACACTAGCAAGGGTCTCTTTTTTATTTATCTGTACCTACCTACTTAAAATCCTTTTTTGTTTTATTTATTCCGTAGACAGCAAATAATTATTTTGGTTTTTCCAACAAATTCCGCTCAAACTGTACTTAACTTTTCTTTAAAGCGTAATCAATAAACCACCAAAAATTCAAAATTTTCTAACTGTGGTTAGTACTTAATTATACCAATGGATCGCTTTATTTGTACTTAATACACCAAAATAAATCATTTCGCTGAAGCTCATACAAGGCAACAAAGATAGACGATACACAGTGGTAATTCACCATGTACATAGAGACAGATTGGACTATTATAATGCGTAGGTTGTCCACTAAGCATGGCTTGTAAATAACGATAAATTGTAGTGACTTATTGTACGAATAGTAATGATAATATATGAATGTGTAAAGAACAACATATTAAACAAATCAAATGTAATTTTCAATGTTTTTTATTAATTTTTCCTGATAGTCCGTTTAAGGCATGGATAAAAGAGAAAGGGGAGATATGCATAGGAAGCGTGGAAACGGATTAACAAAGCGACTGAACCAAATAATGTTACGCTATTAAATAAATAAATTTTCGGAGATATTCGAACTATGGCATCCTCAATTCGGTAATGTTGTGGGACTGGAGTGTAAAGAGGAAGAAGACATAAAAGAATAAGGTTAATAAGAGCGCCCTTGAGGTGATTTTTCACAAAAACGGCGCTCTACAAATTATCCAATTATTATTGTTATTTATTTATTATTAACTGGCCATTCGAATCTGATCATCACACACAGCAAAAGCCATTTCATGCAACATTTAGATTCTGAATTGTAGTATTTTTAATGGAGTAGGTATCTACCATTCTGGAACGTGCTAAATAGACTATACATGGTGTCCAGAAACTAGTGGTAGAAGGGGAAACGGTAAATCTGCATCACGTTGGTGTTTATTTTATGGTAAGTGAGTACAACTTTTTTTTTTATTTGAGCATTTGTTTTAATGTGGTTAATATTAGCTGTTCAATTTATTTTTAAATGCGTCGAAACTTAGAACCAACTCAAAAGTTCTGAACTCTTTGTAAGTAAAAAAAAATAATTTTTTTTCATATTATTTCTCTATGTAATATGGAAGTTTACCGCTTGAATCAAAAGTTTTCTGATACCATGGATATTATTTTCTATTTAAAAATGTGAAATAACAATAAATAAATTTTCTTAACACACGCTTCTGGATTCACAGTAAAGGATCTTAATCACTCAACTAGGCGAAAAAAGAGTATTGCTGATTTATTAAAAATCTTCTTAAATTATTGGTAATCCGATTAAAAACGGGATTTGCTGACCTTTTCCTGGTAAACTTTGAATAAATTCGTGATATATCGGAACAGGTGCTCATGCACCTGCTTTTGCCTTGATAATATGTAATGAAAAATGCGAAAACATTATGAAAATGTCACGTGTTCCGACATCGTGATAATACATTCATACCTCTTTTACATAAAGTTTAACGAGAAACCTATCAATTCATTCTTTAAGAGTCTGCAATCGTGTTTTTAACCGGATTACAAATAATTGAATTAATAAATTAGCTATATTGTTCTATCTCCATGTGGAAGATATTTAATTGAAAATACATCGATAACAACAACAAAAACAGAAATTTTGTCTCTAAACTACAAAGTATCTAAAAAATCCATTACATTCTATGCTGCAAAACACACAATTCCATTAAATCTCACCAAAAACCCTTTTCAATCATTCAAAAATCCAACCCGGGTCACAGAAGTTGTGACAAGGGTGCGGCGCGCCGCCGGGTCGCGGGGCTGTCGCCCTGACACTCACGTAGCTGGGGGGCGGTAGGCGGTAGGCGGTACGTACTTACCCAAATCTCCGCACAATCCCCAGGCTTGGCTTCCCGGGAAGTCGCGGGATAAGTGGGACTTATCATTTATCCCGGGGATTTTAAAACGTGTTCCTAATGGAAAGGTTAACATGTCACATGTTTATGACACATCAGATCTAAATCGAGTGTGGAATATTATTTCATGTTATAATTTTAATTATTTTATTTATTTATTTAATAGTGATTTATTTTTGTGCTTTCTCCCTCTTTAGCCAACGCTTCGGACACCGTTACATTGTCCATCGTCAGGGCAGATGTCCGATCCGATATCACATCTATCACATCTGCCCTCATGATGAGTAGGTACTGTAACGCTGTCCGAAACGTTAACTAAAGGAGAAGAAAGTGCAACGCGGCATATTAATCTGAAAATTAATCACAAAAAATTGAAAATTATACGTGATGAAATTGGTTGAAAGTGAATTTATTTTATTTTATGCTATTACCGCACAAGAGTCCCAACGGCTCCCAAATGTATGGCACCATCAATTGGCTCAAAAGCGTGGGGAAGAGAATGAGATGGAAATAGTAAAGTAAGGGAACTGCCTGGCTACTCAGGTCTGGTCACCAAACATGGCAAAAGTCATTTCAAGCAACATTTCGGTGATTTAACTGAATGGTGACATTTCACCAGGGTGATACTGTATCTATCTACAGTTTTGGAACGTGCAGCAAATATACTACATAATATTATTTTTAATTCATCACAAATTAATAATATAAAATTTACTTGCGCACGGCGGTATTTGAAACCGCGACCTCCGAATTTGTAGCTGAGGATCGTAATCATCATAATAAGAGGCATAAAAAAGCAAAGACTGGGTACGTACCTAACAAATTAAGAAGTTTTCATCGAATGGCCTAAAATTGTTAATTTGTACTACATAGATATAAAAAGTAATAAGATACCACGCCGCAGAACAAATGTTCTAGCACAGCATAGATTGGCAAGATGAATGGAGATATTGAATGAAAGTTCGAAAACAAAAGACATATTTAATTGCACTTAAAATAACATTTTGTATACCTATCTTCCCAAATATTAAGATCAGAAATCTTGTATGAATAATCTGACGGAGAATAAAAAATAAACAAAATTATGACCGAAGAAAAATATAATTTCCACATTTCTATATTTTTATAAGGCATTCTATCTTTTGTATTAATGCTTCGTTTAATATCTTGGTTTTAATGCTGTACAGAAAATAACAACGATTCTTAAATTTTAGCTTACGAGTCGGCAGATATCACGGTACACCTTACAAATAATAATGAAGTCGTTGAAAACTCCATCCCTTAGCTGGGCACCCTTCTACGCATGCGCAATATAACGTAGACACGCCCCATCCCCAAGCCATGGGGTGTGCAGGGGTGTAGGGAGGATAAATGGGATTAGAAGAAGAAGAAGATGCATTATGTGGCAGGCAGTCGAGGTGAGACGGCGCTATGTGTAAGGTTGTGGTTTGAATGTAGAAGTATGATTGTGTTCAAGAGAGGGATGCTGAGATCCAACTGGGGGAGAATCGTGGAGGGAAGAAAACGAATAATCATTTCAGAGAAGACAATTTTGAAAACGGAAAAGGATTGAGAATTCTGCAAAATATGAAACATTCTCCTAATGTGTACAAAGAATATTGAGTATTGTTGATTTAGTAAAAATCTCTTAAAATTATCCGTGATCCGGTTACTGTTAAACTTTTAGTACATTCCTAATATATCGACACGCGTTTTCATGCAACTGCACCATGCGTTAATACATTTCTATTTTACTAAAAGTTTAACACGAAACCTATCAATTCATTCGTTAAGGACCTGCAGTCCCGTTTTAACGGGATTACGAAAAAATTTAAGAAATTCTTAAGAAATAAGGAATATTTGCCTCGGGATCATTGCCTTTCAATTAACATAACGAAGGTTTTTTTTATTATTTTATGCTAGAGCAGTCCCGATGAGTTACAAAACTCATTGTAGGACGACAGGAATTTACAATAAATTGGTGTAAGTTAATATGTACAATTTTACATTGGTATTTTAATATCAATATTAAAAGTTTCATATATAAAACATTACAAAAATAGAAAAAGGGAGTTTGAGTAGAACAAACAAGAAGAAACAATAAAGGAAACAGAGAGGGAAATGCTAAATAAAGGTAGGAATTTACAAGAAGGTACTTACCCACTAATACATTGGTAAAAATAGATTATGTTCGATTACAAATACATGGGGTAGGAAAGGAGAAAGAAACAAGACAAAATACAACACGACAAGAATTACGTATTTTCGTTTACATATATTTTTAAGAAATATTCTTTTAAAGCCTTACTTTGAATTTTTTGTATACGCTGGCTGTTTTTATACATATCTGGAAGAGAGTTATAGAGTGTGTAGGAAATATATTTAATAAGTAAACTTGAAAAATTGCGACGTCTTCATACTAATCGAACAAAAATGTAAGAAAAGCACCGTTCACGAATGGGATAACCATCCAAATAATAAGTGTATACGAATGAAATGTTTATTTATTATTCTTAATATATTAATAATTCAAAGATATTGTATGTTGTCTTACACGCTAAGCGTTCACCTGTGTCGTGTCGGTCTTTTTCAATGATAAATTATTAAATAATAACAGGACCTTGTTACAATGTATAAAAACGATGGACTTAAAACTTAGATTGTAAGAAAAATTAACAATTATTTTGATATCTTATAAGTAAGATAACAAAATTATTAAAAAAATTAATGCATGAATTTTGAGATTTATCAAATAATATAATATCTCCCAAGGGCGAATTCTCGGCAATACAACAAGTTGTGGCGACGTCCCCAAGTGTGCAAATAGGTTGATTTGTGCAAGAATCGCACTATTCGCGGCCATTGATTAAATTAAAAATATATATTTTAACACGAAACATCTGTGCGTTTGTAGTCATACCTTAAATAAAATTATATGGACAAGTTCCATGAAGGCATGAACTAATGGCTTTAGCCATGTTTGGTGACCAGATATGAATAGCCAGGTACCAAACTTCCTCTACCCCATCTCCTTCCGTTCCCCACTCCCATCAGCCTCACAACATGCCCCGATTGGATGAGATATGGTTTGAGATTTGTTAGGCTTGTTCCTTCTCTAGCCAACGTTAAGGACAGCCTTAAAGTGTCCATAATAATGGCAGATTGTTGCAGAAACGTTGGCTAAACTAAGCTAAGGAGAGCAACACGGCATTACAACTCAAAAATTGATCGTGATGTTGATAAGATGGTTTCACACGTAGACATACGTATTTAATTTATTTTAATTATTTTTATCACAGCGATTTTTAGACTGATAAAATTAACCCGTAAAAACAAAGTTTTCTTATATTTCAAAGATTTTTTTGTTTATTGTTTTTATCTGACTGGATTGAACCTTCCTCCCAAGGGATTGACTCACTGATGTGAACTTTTAAAGTGTTTTATTAAACTTCATCCATGGAGACTGACCGTAGTACCGACTTTTATTTCGCATATTAACTGGTTTAAAGGATACAATTTCGCTATGCGTTTATGTCCACGTGTGTATGCGTGATTGCCACTAAATATAGATAGAAAATATTGTCATCGTCAACGAGTCTATCGGCCGAGTTTCAGCTTGATGTCGAAAATTGGGTTAAATTCGGCTTCCGAGATTTCCGAGAATTAATGGATTTCAAGAAATTTATTAAAAAATATTAGCCTTTTTGAGGGACTTTAACAATAATATACAACAATAAAAAGAATACCTCGTATTTATTATACAACTAAACTGCCCCAGTAACAATCTTTATTATTAAGAGATACATTAAAGATGTCCTCTGAGTCGGAGTAATAATTTCCCTCCATAAGTGTATTATGGCCAGTGGGGAATACGTTCCAGAATTAAGAAATAAATCCCAACTTCTAGTATTAAGCAGTATTCTTGTATTCGAAAGCTTAGCAATGCAAGCAATTCTAGACTGAATTTAATACAGAAATACCAAGATTGTCAATTTGACTGTCATCTGATCATCTAGTCAATCCACATTATGCAAGTGCATTATATAAGCATAATAAATACAAAACAATACAAGAACAACACGTCAACTCACCAGAGATCAAATGGGAAAATAATTCACCGACTCCAGATATTTTCATATCAGAGAGTTCGGCTCGGTAGAACTTCTTATTGGACCTATAAATCATACTGATTCCTCGATATAAATATTTAAAAAATCTTTCGTAATCCTACATGTATTTAAAATGACCGATTTTTGAATTTTTGTATATAAATTCTTTGACAGATCTAATACGCCAAAATTTTGATGAGAGTGCTAGGTATAATGCCAGTAGCCGAAATAACAAATGGTAATACTTTTATAGTCTGATTGCCAAATTCTTTTCATCTCATTTCCTAAATCTAGTGTATTTTTTTTTTCAAAAATCATTATTATTAATCTGTTAACTCTTATTGTAAAACATTAATATAAAGGGTAAAAAGTTACATTCGCTCTCATTACAAATCTTTTATAAAACTCCACAACATCTAAGCACAGCTTAGGCTAAAGGCTAGACCCAAGTATATAACGTTTTCAATTCACTGATTTGAAATCAATAGAGGCCCCTAATTATCCCGAAATACCCTTTGGTTGCTGATTGGACTATCAAACTAGCCTTTTTACTCAAGGGTTGCCAGGTCCCACCTTCTACTGGTTGTAGGGGTATTAATTATATCGGGTAAGTGTGGGGGTACCTACCCCTAAACCCGGCGGAGGGGATATTATTTGATTATCGGGCAACACCATACTAGGTGTAAGCTTGGCTTTATTGTTGATAGGTATTAGGAAATTGATTGGTTAATTTAAAGGGTGATATTAATGATAATACCTCTCTGGCAACTTTAAATCATTAAGTTTTTTGTTGAGCTGCTTATAAGGACGTTTAATTAGATACCTACTTACTAAGGACATGGTAATTAAGCGAAAATATTTAATAAAACACGACTTTTTTCAATTATAGTAAAAACCTATTGATAAATATCTTTTGATGGGTTGTTTTATAAAATTTGAATAATTCATCAAATTTCAACGTTCATTTAGGGGTTCTCTGAAAATCTTATTCAAGTTCTGTTAATGTATCATTATAGGCCAGTTACTTGAAAAAACTGAAATTATAACAGAACTTGAAAAAAACTTTCATATAACTTGACAATTAAGTTTGAAATTGTTCAAATTCTCTGAAACAACCCGTCCTTAAGTATGAACGCTGTGAATTTTTCCGTATCTATAACATGGTAAATAACAGAACCAGATACATTTTTAATAATACGATCTGTTCTATTGAGGAAATTTCTATTAATAATTACTTTTCGGCTCAGCAAATGTATATAGATTAACTCCAAAATAACATATATTTTTAGGGGCTCAAAAACTTAAAGTATTCCAGGGAAATATGTGTCCCTTAAATGCTGGGTCCATATTCGCGGCAGTACCTATTCCACGTCGGTTTTGGGTTTGAACCCGGCGTTACCGGTGTCATTCTCTTTAGAATTTTGTATTCTTCGGTGTCTTCACCGATTTGATGTAATTCTTTTTATACTTTTTATACTTGTTATGCTTTGTATACTTGTTATAACTCACACATCGCATCATTTAATTTCCAGTCTCGTATAAATTAGAGTTTTTGATTTCCATACTTGGAGCCCGAGTTGAAATGAAACAAATGCACTCCTCTTCATAACAACACTTGATTCACTCGGATCGGATAATTAGTCTCTGGGTTCAAAGATAATTAGACAGTTTATGGACACGTGTCGAATCCGGAAAGTCGAAAAGTAGGTTCCCTTTGAGCGTTCGCAGTTCACAATATCTTTAAAACTAGACCAAGACGGTAGCGATGTCAATTTTTAACGTTGTTACATGGAGAAAACCAATTATTGTTAAAAATGGGACTGCAGGCCTTTAACGAAATAATTGACAGGTTTCCTAGCAAACTGTCGGTATAACATGTTATTAGGATGCCGGAACACGTGCTCATAAAATGTTGAATATTGTTTCATTTCGTTATTATATTTTTAAGCGTGTTCCGATATCTTCAGAATGGACTAATATTTCATAAGGAAATTGATCGCAATCGCGTTTTGAACAGGATTTTTATAAATCAACCATACTCACAAACTTATTTGGGCGCGATTTTTTATTTTTTTTTTAAAGACAATCATTTCCGTGTTACGAATAACCTGAAAATGTTTGAAAATCTCCTACTACCACCATAGTAAGCGGAAAATGTTGCTTGTGTTGTGATGGAGCCAAGGAATTGAACACAACTACGCCTGGGTGGGACCCAAACGCCATGTCAATTCAGCCACTCATCCACATAACCGGTATCTATACGATGTTTTCACGTCAAAAGCATTCAGTTAGATTTCTAGTTTTCAACTAGTAGGTAAGCAGGATCTGTAATATTTTTTTCCGGCAGATTTCCACTATATAATTTATCAGTGAAATCTCTTTCACAGCATACCCCGGGGGAGACGTCTGAAGCGCGTAGCATTGTTAAGTTTATGATGACGTATGCCTTTCATACGTTTCAATTTCCATTTAAAATTCCAAGATGGCGTTAAATCATTTATGCAATCTGTATTCCATCATCTTTTAACTCTTTCACTCCCGTTGCTTCGATGCATCGCCCTGGTTCGCTCGCTCCTTTATTATTCCGTTCGATTTTCGAATAATAGTTTCGGAAGCCGCCGCCTCCTGTTTGAAAAAGGAATTCCAATTTCCAATTTGGAATAATCAAATATTCCCGTAACGTTTATTTCGATGATCGGGTCATTACGGCTATCGCGTTCTCTTAAAACCGGTGGTCTCAGATCAGAATCATGCAACTGACATTTATAACATCGGTAAAATTAAATTAGAAGTTCTATGAATGGTAGACTTTTTCTAATTTTAATAAATAAAAACCAAAATATTCTTTGATATCATAATGTTTTTATGTAGGTACTTGAATACTTACCCACTTATATTTTATGTTACATTATTTTTCTAAATTACAAAAAAGGAATCATGCAATTTGTATAAAAAAACTTCACTATCTCTATGACAACTCCTTTTTCACACTATCCTCAGCCAGGTAGGTACTTACCATAATATTGTAAAAATGAAAAAAAATGCTAATAAGAAATTGCAAATAAACACGGGATGATTTCACATTTCACAAATTATCTTTACTGAACCTTTAAAACGGTCACCATCTTGAAACGGAAGCGGAACCTACAAAAAAAATTATAGACGAAATGCAAAACGATCGGGTTAAAACTGGACTTCGCTGCTTCAATTTTCTGATGAGGAAAAGAATGGTAGAAAAAGATGGGAACGCCCAAGTGCGGACCCAATTGGAGCAGTCCGCTCCGGGCGCCGAATTTTCAAGGCGTCAAGGCGCTGATAATACCTAACACCTAACAGTTCTGACACATCGCCCTTGAGATTATTTTTCACATAAACAGCGCTACACAAAAATACAAATCATCCGAATATTATTGATTACAGTAATCATCTACGTAGACGTCTACTGGTTATAACAAGGGGCACCAAAATGGCGACGTTTTACTCAGGGCCAACCCTGATGACGCGATCAAGTCAATCAAATACTTAAGTCAACAGAATAACATAAGAGTATGTATGATACGGTGTATGATTGTGAACGAATCAAGGAGTATGTGCCAAGGCAGTGTTGTGTTTTAGGTTCATCCTCTCTGCCTATCCCTGCAAGAAACTGCGTGATGGTTAGTTAAAAAGCTTAAATTTCGGAGGTTAAATTCTATACTAAAAATTGCTGTGATATTGGGATAGCGGAATGACTGACTGTAATTAACACCACAATTATCTCGGATAACAGGTGATAATGAAGAGACATTGCACAACCTTGCACACACGGTGTCCGGAAACTTGTAGTACAAACTGGAAACTAGTGAGTCTACATCACATTTGGAGTTGACTCCATTCTATGTACAATGAATTTTGTGGTATTAGTTTTTTTTACTTAAGCTTTTATCTTCGAGTAAACTGAGTCCAAAATAGGATTTCTTTTGGTTTATTTTGCTGATATTTAAGCTGTTTAATGTATTCAAAAATGCATCGAATGAATCGTTGACACCTTTGGGGATGCTGTGTGGTGGGTCTTTTTGTGGAAAGGAAAGAGATGAATTTCTGGAAAGGAAAAATGTATGAGGGGTGGTTAGGAATCTGGTGGTCAAAGGTCCAGGAGAGACGGACGCATGAATCCATCCCTCCCACTGCGGTGCAAGGCGGTGGTTGGAGAGAGTCCTTCTGGAGAGGTCAAAAGGTCTCCGAAACTCAGACTAAGACAAACCTCACCCCATGAACCCGGAAACCCCTGTTAAGTCACCAAACGTAGCGAATTACTTGGGGTGACCTTTGGCAGGGGTGTTGGTTATCCAATGAAAGGTTCCCGGGGCGGCGGTACCCATGCCCGCCTCCCAAATTACACTTACTAAAAGTATTGCGATTTCTGAGACGGTGCGATGCCAAACAACTCTGTCTTGCTTCATTCACATTCAATCATTGTCCCATCCATACCTACTCATTTGATTCACTTAGTTGTGCCGTGTCTTTTTCGGGCGTACCCGAGTTCATCGACCATTCGAAAATATTTATAAAATAATCTACTTTTTATTAAATATGGCTTACGTTGGTTTGCCTTGCCACCGCAATTCAATATAACGATATGGCGTCAGGTCTGCCTTCATAATGTGATTCGGCATTATCCATCCTGATCTACCTCAAATCTTGTCGCCGAACTGGTAATGTTCACCACGGCGAAAAGGGGCTGATCATTTGGCTCTTATATTTGATTTCGTTGTAGAAATGTCAAGAACTTTTTGGTGAACGGGTGGAAATTATTCAGTACGTGCTGGATAGATCGCTAGAATTTGCAATATGGATGGACCATTATGCTATATCCGTTGACAGCTGGTTTTTCAATTGGTGTTTAAATTTTAAACAAACTCGAAAAAAACACAAACTGCTACTTTTCCTATCGTTTCAGCAGAATTAACATACATTTGAAAATTGCTTTATTAAAAATATAAGCGTAAACTTATTATAAGATACAACTGAAAAAAATACTGTTGATGGCCAAGATTATTTTTCACAGTTTCCCTTGATCATGTTTTTTTTTTTATTTTTTAAGAATGATTCACAATATTAATTAAACCACTTTTGTGCTTAAATTGACGATTTCTGGAAAAGTAATTTTTGCCAAACAATTTTTATACCTATTACCTATATTAGTGGTGATATAAGACACACTAAGAATGTTATACTTGACATATTATTGGCTTGTGTATTCCTTTTAATTAGTATTCGTATTCATCGACCAAAATATACCATACATTGCATCTTGCCCAAAATGGTTTACCCGTATTTACGTCATTACCATTTCAATGCGTACCCATCATGATAGTCAATGCAGTTTATTTGTAGCCCGGCAACAGTCGACAGGCTTCTGTTGATTATTGTTATTCCGATAAGCAATCAATGTTGAAGTATCTACTTTATCTTAGGTAACCCATAATAATCGAACGGTTACGATCAATACGTAGCGGGTTCTTAATATTTTAATAAGATTTTTTTTATTTATTAATTTTCGGGAAATCGACAGTTTTCATTTATTTCAGTTTGTACATAAGTATTATTTAGCCAAAATAAAACCAATTATCGATTTCCTCCTTCTGACATTACCTCTACTGAGACATCATAATAAGGAATATGGATAATAAGTAAAATAAATTTGTAAAAAGGGAATATGAATTCAAAAATCTACAAAACAAATATTTACCAATACATTTATAGCCATGGAGGATGTAGATAAATCAAATCATAATAGAAACATAAACAATAGAAACATAACATTATTCACAAACCATCAATCCACCTTGGATAATACGCTATTGTAATTATTGCATGGTCTGTTCAGGCAAGAATTCTGCTTATTATATCAAATAGAGTGTAAAGCACTATCAGTGCTGCGCTAGTGGGAGAAAACCATTCAGAATCAAAACGTTTATTTCAAAAGCTTAACCTAACCTCACCCAACTTTCCACTACCACATCTCCTTGGACTCCGCACTACCTTCAGCTAGGGCCAGCTCTGAGCCAAACTTCAAGGGTGCTTTGTTATGCAATGTGTTAGTTAAATCAGCTTCTTGGAAAGTTGGATCCCGAAGCGGACTGCTCCAATTGAGCCTATACAGGACCTGCTCCGCCTTCAGCTTGATTGACAGATTGGGGATGCCATATTCACACAGGTTCCATGTTGGGACACTTTTGCTGTTTTCACAAAAAAAATTATAGCAAACTATCATTGATAAACCAAGCTGAAACAATCCGATAATAGGATCTGCCCTGAAGAAGTGCAGGGCATCGACTCGCGAAACTCTCTCATACTCCGTGCAATCATTCCTCATCCCCAACAATCATCCAACAATCCAGTTAGCAACCAACCAACCTCACTTCTCCACTCGCCAATAATAGATAGACACTTACCAATCAGGTACTGGGGGGCTGTATTTTTATTCACTGTGATGACCACATGAAAGACTAACCACCCGGAGCCAGTGAGACTATGGCACCCTCACATTTTAATTCTCCACTCTCTAAAAATGACAACTCTAAGGAACGGGTAGTTTCAGAGAATGTGAGCAATTCTTCAAATTTTAAAGTTAATTTTCAAGTTTTGTGAAAGTTTTTTTCATTTTCTGTTATTATTTCAATTTTTTCAAGTAACTGGCATATAATGATATGATAACATAACTTAAATAGGACTTTCACGGAACCCGAAAATGAACGTTGAAATTTCATGATTTATTAAAATTCTATGAAACAACCCAACTTTAATCTCTTAAAAATTTCTAAAAGCAACCGATTTTAAAAATGACGAAAACTATTTTTTTTTAATATTGCTAACTAAGCTAAAAATCGACGACCAACAACGCTGAAATATAACCTACATATTTGGCTTGGAGATGTTGGTCGGTAATTTTCAGGGGTATCTAAGATAACATAATATTATGTTAATATTTCCTTGTTGTGGTGTTCCAAGGGAGACTATACTGGGACCTCTTTTATTTTAAGTTAATGTATTGTATCAACTGTAATGTTTAAGAAAAAAAAAACAGATAATAAATGTAGTGCTAGAGAAAATAGCCCAAAATTCCATGGACAGCCAGTCACTAATGCATCGATTCTGGAAGTGCGAAGCATCCACGTTTTTGAAAAAAAAACTTCCAAAACTGAGAATTCGAAGCAGGAAAAACTCATGGTCACTGGCAAAGTTGGGACAGAAGAGCAGGCGCAAATTATCGATGGGTTGTAATAACTATGATATTTAGGTAGATCGATGTCTTTGACTTTTTATGCAGCGCGGGACCGTGAGGAGTGGAAGAGCTTTATCTACCGGGAAAATTAGAGTAAGGAAACGCCTACAGAAGAAGAAGCTACTTTAATTGGAAGGCATGTGGAACTGGAGGGAGACATCAGTAAAACTGTAGAAGTGGAAACTTTTCCTAAAGACGGGCAAAACTATCAAAAGATGGTGATGACGCTGGATGTATCGTAGCCAAGGGTAGGTGTTATAAAATGATTGATAGGTTTAAAGAACCTTAGAAGAATGACTCATTTGCTGTTGTACGGAACATAAGGTAGAGATATTAAAAGTCTTCGTGGCTTGTTACTTTTTTATCAATTACACGGCTTATTACTCTTGAACAAGATCACGGCTAGTTACTCCCTCTAAATCCCTATGATGTGAACTACTGCCATTCTGCAATAATTCGCTTACGATTGTAAAGCTCGTCTTATATTTAGTATTCACGGTTTTTGGAAATTCGCAGTAAAATTAAAAATTTGAATTTTGAATGAAATTTTTTTTCTTCATCTCTCCGTATACTTTTTTCTTATTTTGTATTGTTTGTTATTATTACTCATACATTAGTATATTTAAGACATTTTAAGGACATACGTAATAGGTACATGTATAATTTTATATTTAGTACCTATAACTTATAGTGAAATGTACTGTGAATGTCCAAATAAAACATAAAATAAAATAAAACGATAGCGGGGGTTTAAGGAATCAAATTTTGATTTCGATTTTTCGAAGTTTTTTTTTTTTTTGAAAACGCTAGCTCTTATTAAAAAATGTAACGCAGGATCTACAATTTCCTGCTTGTATCACGAGTTTCCGGGCACCGTGTATACACAACCGTTTAGAACTAATGAGACTATGGAATCCCCAATTGGGGTATGTTGTAACGGTGAAGGTAGCTCGAAGGGAAAGGAGAAGGGATATGGGACGGTTGGGAAATAGGTAACTTGCTATTCAGATGTGGTCACCAAACTCACTGAATGGTTGTCTTTCACCAGGGTATTGGAAATAACACTAATGATTCAAATTATAATTACTTCGCACTGGATTGGTAGTCGGGGCTCTTCGCCACTCGATCACGCACCGAGGCAGTAAATATTGTATTAATTTGATAAATGCTTTATTTAAAAATTGAATTTTTAAACGAATCTGAACGACCCAATACCAGAACAACGCGATAAATAATCAATCGTCCTCAGTCACGTGTCATGATTACGATGATTCCGAGGTGACCGGTTTCTCCACTTTACCGCCGACATCATCAGGACAGCCCGCGGCCGCCCATCAATCATCTCTACCCCTTCTGCTCCCTCCCTAATCCTGTCATACACCCCAACCCCGAGCCTCTCCTCCTATCCCTCAACTCTAGAAGGGTATACCAAAAAGTTTCACATTTTTTCCGCGAAACAGAAAAATGAGAAAAAGCGCGAAAAATGGAATAAACCGGTCTAAACCCAAGAATCATTTATTGGTTAAGCAACTAAACCAACAGTGGTTCCGGGAACTTCATCTTCTTCCTTTCTTTAAGAGGAAACTACTAGGTAATACGCATTAAAATCGCTTGACAAACGGAGTCTAGACACGTTCGATTTCAAGCACAAAATTGGTTTTTATTTATTTTGTATATAATTTTATAAGAAAGCAAAAAAATTGATCAAGTGAAACTGTCACAGATAATCTTAGCTACAAAACAATATTTTTTAAAAGTTGTTTCCTTTACGCATTCACACATTTCTATTGAAAAAATATTTTTTTTAGTGGTTAACATTTTTTTTTTATTTGCATTCTACTCAAGCGAAACGATAGGAAAACTTTCAATTTATCTAAAGCATATTTTTGGTATTCATAATTTACACCAATTCGATATAAAGATTAATCAAAGTAGTGATTTAGCATTAAGCTTCGCCTTAAAAAGACGCTCCACATAGCAGCAAAGATTTTTGGAAAAAATTTGCCTCAGGGTCTCCTGTGGGTAGACCAAATAGCAGCAGATAAATAAACCTTGCAAGTACGCATTATCAAACTATGTATAAAACTTATAATTGTCAAACAATGGCTTCAGAAAACGAAACAGAGGTCAAGCGTAATAATAATATAGGATTTTCCAATAAGAGGTGTTATTTTGAATAGCCGGCTATTTCGGTAGATGTTACTTTTGAAGCTGTCATTTTTTAACAGATGACAAGTAAAAACTACGCCATTAATAAATATGGAACGATACACGCTTCAACAACACATTGAAATTATTAAAATTCACTTTAGTGAATCAAATGCAAATCATCTTGAGTGATGAGGCCCATTTCCACCTCGGTGGCTTCGTCAACAAGCAAGCAAAGTCAACTGTCGCATCTGGGGCTCGGAAAACCCAAGAGTTATTGTTGAAAAGTCTCTCTATCTTCAACGTCTGACTGTTTGGTGTGGTTTATGGTCCGGCGGAGTCATTGGACCTTACTTTTTCGAAAATGAGGCTGGAACAACAGTTACGGTGAATGGATTGCGCTATCGAGAGATGATTAATGATTTTTTATGGCCGGAATTGGATGGTATTGATCTGGACAACGTTTACTTTAAAAAAAACGGTGCTACGTGCCACACAAGCAACGAAACCATTGATCTTTTACGATTGAATATCAAAATAACACCTCTTATTGGAAAACCCTATACTAATTACTTTGCAGAACTTTTTTATAAATAAATCGTTTTTTTTATAAAATTAATAAAAAACATTTCAGAAAACTCCAAATTGAAATGGATTTCTGCAAATTAAACTTGATGGTAATGATGGGGTGTTCTTTTTGATTTATCCCCACGAAATCTTCACAGCATCAAAATTATTTTTCCACTCCATTGCAAAAAGATCAATTTTTAAAGTTAGATCTATTCCTGATAGCCGGCCCAAGATCTGGCCATTTTGACTAAGTCTCCAAGGAACTGGACCCTTCTCGTAATTTAGAGACCGTTGGAAAAAGAAGCAGTTAATTCGTTGGAAAATTAACCTTTTATGGCGAATTAATAAGATGAATATAAGTAATTAATGTCACTCAAGTTCGCTAATTGACATTTTTTCCTCGCGTAAATAATATAAATAATAATTATTAAAGAAATTAACTAACTCTCATCATCGCTCCGTCGAAAGACCATAAGGAGAGAAATGAGTATTGCTACTACAAATTATTAAAAACGGGATTGCAGTCCGTTTCCTGATAAACTTTTACTCAATTCCTAATGCATCGGAACACGTGTTCATGCACCTGCATTTGCCTTGATTCGCAATGACGAAATGCGGAAATAATAGAATTTTTATGTCCACGTGTTCCGACGTACATTCGTATTTTACAAAAAGTTTATTAGGAACTCTACCAACTCTTTCGTTAAGGGCCTGTAATCCCGTTTTTAACCTTAAATATTTAACATTAGTAATTTTTCTCCGAGCGCCACGCTGTATCGAAACATTGCTTGAAATGGCTTTAGCCGTGTTTAGTGACCAGATTCTTCACAAACTTCCTATATCCCATTTCCTTTCATTCCTCACTACATTCATCCTTACAATATACCGCATTTGAGGATGTCATAGTCCCGCTGGGCAGCTAAGTCTCTTGTGGGGCAATTACGACAATTTTTGGTTGATTTTATTGCGCTTCCCCCTACTTTAAACAACGTTTCGGACAGCGTTACGGTATCCTTAATCAGGGCGAATCTGTAGATTGCCGTAAAATGTGTGTTTATCAATGTTGCGCACATCATCTTCTTGTAGCCAGTATTTCAGAGCATAATTTGTTCAATTAATGTGGTTTTCGGCGATTAGTTTAGATGAAGTACCGGATACTGACTCATCGTTAATAGTAATGGGGGTTTTGTGGGTTTCAATCGCCTCCTTAATCAATCATGCTCGATGCCTTTTGGGTCTTCCCAAAAATTAATCACCATAATATTTTTAACGATGAAAATCTCAAAGTATATTTATTTTTAATCAAGCCATAAAATGACATTGAAAGGTGTAAAAAAATTAGACAAGAGGGAAGGCGGATATTATAAATACACGTGGCATACCCAAATGGAAAATTACACGTGCGTCGGTTCACAGTGAATTCAGGTAATGTGGCCATATTTGCCAGCGTAAAATTAGCATCAAAACTTTGGCATTATCATAATAATAATTGGTGATAATTTATGCCAAACGGGACACCGAACATAGGCCAGGAGTCTCTGACATTTGTTTAAAATAATATAAATTTGTATCAAACCGAAGCTGTGGTTAAACGATAGGCTGTTTGCAATGTAAATTCGGAATGTCACAACACAACATATCGGAACACAATATGTCGGAAATGTGCTTTCGGAATTACAGCAAATTTGGTTTTTTACAATAATCAAACATATTCGTTGGTGTTTGTTGCCAATTTTTAAATTTGAATTTCACTTTTGTTTTTGGTAATGAATTAATGCAAATTTAATCCACTTCTCGACATCTGATTGAGCTGAAAGTTGGCAGGTAGACTCATTGTCAATTCCAATGCGTTCTATCAATTTTGTGTCAATCATGTACACAAACGTGAATATATGCGCATTCCTCTGAAATCGGATGATATTACGCCAGTTAATTTACGAAATAAATGTCGATCCTACCCGATCGGTATCTGGCAAGGTCGGTGACGCAGTCGACTCTAATCGCTGGAAAGGAAGGTACAATCCTCAACTGAACCAACTTTTTTATAGTTTTAAAAGACAAAATAGATGTAGTAGAGTTAAAAAAACTTTGTTTTTTACGTGCTGATTTTATCCATATTTCCAAACTAATTAACTGATGCTTTAATCTTCATTCTTTAATTTTAATTTTAAACTAACTTACCATCACACCAGCCAGAGATGATGGACCGCCAAACATCTCTGACTTGGCACACACTCCTTGCTTTATTCCTATCATACATCGTCTCACACATAACCTTCTGTTATGACCCGACTTAAGTATTTGGTTCAGTTGATCATGCAATGTCTTCGCCACCTTTGGTCATAATATTCTCATTTTACTCCTTTCTTTGTTTATTTACTGTACATGCTCAAATCATCTATGCGTCCCTTTCTTAATTTTACTCATTACGCTTACATTCTTATAGTATCTCATTTATACAGCATTCAGTCTACTTTCATCTACCTTTGCCTGCCACTGCCATACATCAGGGTAAGTACCAGGTCTCAATTGTGGACTACTAGCTTGTTTGTTTATTCAATTGTTATTCAGTCCTCCATTATAGTGTTTCTTTCATTAGCCCTTCTTTTAACATCTTAAACATTAACTAATATAATTATACAATGTAGACCAACATTTTTTTACAATTGTGTGCAACGTATTTAACTTTGCGCACAAACACATATACGTGACGTCATACGTACCTCGGTTTTGTCGATAAACGGTAAGGTCAATTCCACACGACAGGCCAACCAATGAAGTAGCGGTTGTGCTGTCAGAACCCGCCAACCAATCACAGGGCGTTTTAGTGCCTCACGGTTTTAATCATTTTTAAATGACGACTCATTAATTTTCAAAAATACTTACATATTCATAATCAGCATTTGTTGATCTATATGCATATACTGTGTTGCCTTAATATTTTTCCCTTAAGCTTCTGCTTATATGTAATGTTCAGATTGAACTTTGCGCACAAACACACAATCTTACACCATCTGTGTTTGCATTTTGTGCAATGTTCCGAATGTTCATGCTGCAGTCTGCGCTCAAACACACATATCTGTGCACCATCTATGTTTTCATTTTGTGCAATGTTCCGATTGTTCATACTGAACTCAGCGCACAAACACACATTATTATCTATATATCAACTATTGCAATTGTAAAAAATGTTTGTAAATATATAAATTTGCGCTTAAACACATATCTATGCTTGCAATTGTGTGCAATATTCAAACACACAAATCTGTACCCTAGAGATCATTGGAATTACACGTATATTTATAAAATGAGTTAATATCCCATTTCTTTCACCTGAACTATTAGTTAATTGCTTATTTCTATTGAAGGCTTTTACATGAATACATTGTTAGAGGTTAGTTGTCTAGGAGTACAATATTAAGTATGCTGTACATAACGTAATAAACTGAGTAAGAACGATATAAGCAGGTACAATACAAGTTATCATAGAGAGTTTTGTTGTATAAAGGAGTTCAATAAACCTGTTCCTTTTGTTTGCCTTGTAATTGTCCTCTGTATTAAATTTAGTTTATATTATCATTTTCCCGAAGAAGGTTGAGTGCAACCGAAACCGGTCGACCCATATAACTCAATAAAGTGGTTTAAAACAAAGATTTATACAATTAGGCAGTTTTTTAACAGGATGTACATGTTCACTTACAATATAAATATGTATGCATACCTAATATTATTACGTATACACATTTACATAATATTGTTAGGAATTATAAAATAAGCATAATATTTTCAGGAATTATAAATAAACATAATATTGTTACTAATTATAGAATATTCAGATTATTATTACTAGCTCACAAATCTAAAATAACACTAAGGAGGGGTTGTTTCGGAGAATTTGAACAATTCATCAAATTTCAACGTTCATTTTCGGGTTCTGTGAAAGTCCTATTCAAGTTCTGTTATTATATAATTATAGGCTAGTTGCTTGACAGAACTGAAATAAAAACAGAACTTTAAAAAATCTTTCACGGAACTTGAAAATTAACTTTGAAATTTGATGAATTGTTCAAATTCTCCGAAACAACCCGTCCCAAGGATGGGTTGTTGCCTAGAATTTGAACAATTCATCAAATTTCAACGTTCATTTGCGAGTTCTGTGAATGTCCTATTCAAGTTTTGTCATGATATCATTATAGGCTAGTTACTTGACAGAACTAAAATAATAATATTTGGATGATTTGTACAGCGCCATTTTTGTGAAAAATCACCTCAAGGGCGCGGAAAAAATATATTTCTACAATGATCTATCCTATTGCTAACCATAGACTAGACAAACTCTCATCAACGGTAACCGGATAAATCATCACAATGATAATTCATCACATCTTTAAAAAGTTATATAAAGTCATGGAAAGTGATGAAACAAAAACTTTATTAACTGGGTTATGTAGGTTAGGTTAAAAAAAAATTTTTCATTGTTTCCAATGACTTTATATCACTTTTTAAAAGTGTGTTGAATTGTCACTGTGTTGAGTTATCATGGAACCATAACAAACTTATGGCTAACAGATTACATTTACCGCTTCTTCGATCACTAATACAAAACTATATGTACAATGCATTTGATCAACGAACGTGTTGCTGCTAATGGATATATATTACAATTTATTTACATTCTGTATAGGCAGATAATGTGTTGCTGACGAGTTTTTATGTTGTTGTTGCCGTATAATATATTAGCCTGGTTTGAAAGCTATCTTACTGAAAGACATCAAATTGTTAGAATAAAATCCTTCCAGTATGAAAAAATTAATCCAACGAATGGTGTTCCACAGGGTTCACACCTTGGCCCAATCTTATTTATCTTGTTTATAAAATGTCTTACAAAAAATTTTCATGATGTATCTATCTTACGTTTGCTGATGACCTCAAAATTTAAAGCATTTAAATATTTACCATTTGCAACATTCTTCAAGACAATATCCACAAATTATTAAATTGATGTAATGAAAATAGACTTTATGAGTTTATTTATTACACTGTTATACGTGGTGGAATTATATAGTATTAAAATAGAAAATAAAACATTTTTTAACTTATTTCCACTTGTTTTAAGTGGAAATAAGTTAAAAAATGTTTTATTTTCTATTTTAAAATAGACTTTACTTAAATATCTTAAAATGTCAAACAGTTAGATTATCTCGAATAAAAAATCCAGTGATTTTTGAGTACAACATTGATAACAATGCTCTTGAGATATTTACACAAATCAAAGACTTAGGCACCACTTTTCAATCAAATTTTTCATTTGTTAACCACATAACAGAAATCTCTAATAAGGGCTTAAAAATGTTGGGATTTATAACTAGGCTAACCAGAAATTTTAACAATATAAAGTGTATTAAATTGTTATATTTTGCCTATGTAAGAAGTCAAATTGAGTACAATTCTCCTGTCTGGAACCCACATTATAATATACATGTACAAGCTGTTGAAAGAATACAAAACTAATTCTTACGTTTTATAAATTTTAAAACGGGTATTCCATCAATTATGTTGAACTACAACACTCTGTTAAATTATATGAATTTGCTCAAATTGTCAGACAGAAGAATTTTCACTGACTTGGTATTTCTAAATAAAATTCTAAATGATTTAGTTGATAGTACGGTATTACTAGAATTGATAAGCTTCCGGATTCCACAACGTAATACTAGAAGATTTATTTCAGTGTAGAAATTCTGGGACTAATTACCATATGTATTCATCTTTTCCCAGAATACTAATGGAGGGAAACAATTATACCAAGTCAGTGGACATCTTCAATTTATCTTTAAACAAATATAAAATGTTGTTAATGAAGCAATTCAGTTAGGTATAATAAATAATGTATATTTCTTAATATTCATGGGTACAAGCTCGGAAAAAGGGCGTTAATTAATAAATAAATAATGTTGTGTTCATGTTCTACTTTCCTCTTATACTAAGAGTCAGATACGTACTAAATAAATACTTTATTCCATAGATTCCCAATAATAATAATAATATATAATATTTTCTACCTAAATGCTATGATAACGTTTATGTTTCACCCAACAGTTTTAATAAAACAATAATCTGCGATGTTTTCCGATAATGCGCTAGTGCCACTGCTGTCCGTATTTATTTATTGGAAAATTTGTATGGCGCCGCTTTTGTGAGACATCACCTCAGGGGCGCTTTACAGTTGATGCAGGTATTACAAAAAATATAAATATTACAAAAAGAGAGTGAAGTTAAGTTAAGTAAAATGAAGTACAGGAACAGGTGACACGAAGATAGAGATAGAGACTCTACAGCAAGAATCCTAGGTGGTGAAGAAACTGGACCAGCTGCTGCAGCGAGAGAGTCCTTTATTTATTGCTATATTTTGGAACAAGTATACCTTCATTATTTGTGTTCTGTTCATGTTCAACTTTCCTCTTATAATTAGAGTCAGATATATTGTAGCAGTTCACTTTTGCCCCGCTACAGTTATGGAATGCTTTACGCAACTCTATCCGAAGACTGCTTTCCCCCAAGGGACTCGCGCTCTATGGTGATCGCAGGAAGCCAGACGTCAAAACATTACGGGACAGCCAGTACATGGCCAGTACCAAACGGACAGCCTTGGAGCGAACTCGGGTCAACAGGAAGGGTTCGAGCAACTGCTCCAGACGACAAACTTACGGGAGATCATGATGGCTGAATTAGCTAGCTTGCAGTAATTGCTGGTTATCATGTTAATCTTAATAAATTTTATAGTTCTTTACTGAGAGCTGTATAGCGCCCATCTGTGAATCAGGTCAGGCAATAATCTTTGTACACAATGTCACATATTTAACTGTAAATTACTACCATTAAAATTCCTACCGTGCTTACGATCTTAGTTCGCAGCCACACCCTTGAGAATATGTAAACCATGCGAATTGAGAGTCTCATGTTTCTATTTGTTTTTTAATAAATGTAGTTAATCTTCGTCCTTCTTTTTATTCAATATAAAAGCAATCCCTTTCTGTCAGTAATCCTATTATGTTACAATGGCGACCAAGTGTCATAATTAATATTAGCCTAAATAATAGCGTTACAATGGTGCCAACGTGGTAGTTGGTCTTTTTAATTTAAAAGTGTTACAATATGCTAAATCATTATTTTGTCCCATTAATGATAATGTAGAACGTTGGTACCTTCTACCCAAATGGTATGTTTCATCCAACGGTTTCAATAAAACAATAATCTGCAATGTTTTTCCATAATGCCCTAATGCCACCGTGCGGTGCTTGAATTGGATCGACGAAGATCGACATTAAATAATCTCGTAATGCACTTTTTCTGATTTAGACGGCCAATTTTCAGGTAGCCGCCACAAGGCAATTTCGTTGATACGAAAAATGATTTGGCGATCCCGAACGATCATTGATTTCTTATTTTTTTCTTTTACGATCTTACGGGAACCGGTAACTGCTAACATATTATAACATAAGAGAATCTTTTCGTCTTTGTGATCAGAGTGAATATTTTTATCAAATATACTGTGTTATTATTATTATACTTGAAAAAAATGCTACTAACCAACAATTTTTAATAGACATTTTTGAGTATTTGTCGCATAAGAACCCCAACGGCTCCTAACCGTCTGGAGCCAGTGAGACTATGGCATCCCCAATTGTACTATGTTGTGAGGCTAAAGTTAGTACATTATATTATTTAAATGATTAAATTGTAAAAAAACACAAATCAATCAAATAAAATTTGAGCACGCTGGAATATTAACCCGCGCTCTTCGGCTTGCTAGTCGAGAGCCTTACCCCTCGACCACGGAATCCACTTACAATATTGTACAATAATAATAACATGTCATTTATATAGCGCAGTTTAGTGTCATTTCACTTCAAGTGCGCTTAACTATAACAAACTTAAAAACGGTAATTTAGTATTAGTGGTCATGTTCTTAAAATTATTCCTACAGTGTACCTTACCCAATACAGATCTAATATTATAACACTAAATTTATTGTTTATACAAAGTGACGACAAAACTTAGAATAAAAATAACAGCAGGACAGGATAAAACAAGAATATTAAAACTAAAACATAAATAAAACAGGAGGCAGTTTGAGCCTAGAAATGAGAATCTTCTAAGCAGATTTTTGTTAGATTATTTCATTTTTTTTAAATATTTCTACGATTTTAACTGTGACATGTTATCATTTTTTATGGTATATTTATACCGTTTATATTAAATAAATAAATATGTTAAAAGGTACAATAAGGAGGCAACCAAACAATTACCGGAAGTTTTAGAATATAGCTTATTATAAAATATCGTAAAGTTAAGATTTATGAATGGTAAGATTTTTTTTTATACTACTTTTTTAGATATAAAAATTTCGAGACCTACCTATATACTATTAATTTAATTTTACGTCTGTGTGCATTGGTATATTTATGAATTAAAAATTTACCCACTATTATCACCATTTTCACGATTTTAATTAATTTTTTCATGTACTGGAACTGTCCATATATTTCTCTGGTTTCTTTTCGAATATATACTGATACAGACAAAATATTCAACAGCTGTGACGTACTAGATATACGCCAACTATACGTTAAAACACGACTAAACTACATTTTTGACAACAAAAAAAACAAATTTCAACATACTACACAAAATATCACTAACAGACCATTTAGACAAGCGTACAAAGAAAACATAAAAGCTCCGACAATAAATACAAGCTTTGGACAAAGACACTATCAATACCATGCTATAAAAGCATTCAACAGTCTAACACTGGAAAATAAAATTGAGGAAAACAAAAATAAATTCAGACACAAAATTACAAAATGGATTAAAGAACAAAAAAGACCATATCACCAAAATTTATAAAAAACATAAAACCTACACGTAACTCACAAAACCAATATAAAACACACATCACTCACAAACACACAAGATTATATCTTATATGTATTATTTTCTCTTTAAATTTATTATGTATATTATATTTTTACATTATAAAATGAAGGCCTCAGCACGGTTAAGCCACCCAGTGAGGCCAACATTACTGAATAACTCTGAAATGTAAAAAATATTGTACCAAAATAATAAAATAAATATGTTGAAATGCGGCAAAATGTTCTTATGTCCATTAATGGGAAATCCACCATTTATATCACGACCAATCAAAACAAACCGATATTTGCACGAAACAAGAGTGAAGAGGTGGCGCTACCCTTTTACGTAATTAATAATAATTTACGGGTTGTCAGTTATTGAATAACGCGGCAATGGCAGGATCAATCGCAAAGTTCCAATCGCCCTCATTACCGTATTACCCCCAACGCCCCCGGGTTAATGCAATAATAAATTAATTACTAACTTTGATAATTTGTTACCCAGTGGGGTAGATACCCTATTCTACCCAACTGCGACTGTGGGAACATTAGGAACTAAAGGCAAGGACGTAGAAATACCAATTTTAATTACATTTTCATTTGATTTTTTTGGTTTGCGGTTATTTTTTTTTTACTTTATTAATGTAAGTACACAAAAAAGTGATGGTTAATTTTGACAAAAGAAATGATAAACTAATGTTTATAAGACAAGGATTGTTATGCATAGCACAAAGGAAAACAAAGTATCATAAGCAATAATTCAATAATTTCTTTTTACTCCGGAGATTTTCAATTTAAATGGATATTTATTTTAAATATGTGTTTCAAATTCACATTTGAAACAAATATTTAAAATAAAATAGTTGTCATACCCAATGTTTTTTTCGGGCGCCTCCGACTTTTTCCACTATTCACTACTCTATACTGTTATGTTACTGTTAAAAAACTATATTACATCGACTTCAATTCGACTCCGTATCCCATAGTATTCCTAGGGCGTCCCTAACTTCTTGTACCATTTAAACATCTCCAAACACTCCTAGGACTAATAACAACAAACTTATTTTCATCGATATCGGTGGACTACTTTTCGAGTTATGCGAGCACAAACATATACAGGCTGAATTTTTATATATTAAGATTAGAGACCAGTTTGAAATTAACTCAACCATTTGGAACGCATTTTATAATATAAGATGTTGTCCTGCCACAGACCGTCTTCTATGCAGGGAAGTTAAAATTTGTGGTTATATGTATTTTTCGATGAGAAATCTGAAAAAAAAATTGTTGAAAAATAAAATTCTAATTTTTATTGGATTCTAAACTATTCTATATTTCAAGCTAGAACCAACCCTTCACATTCATAAAATTTCATTGAAATCGGTTGGGCCAATACAAACTTATAGCTAACAGATTGCGTCCACCGGTTTGTCAATCAATAATACAAACTTATGACTAACAGATTGCGTCCACCGGTTCGTCAATCACTAATACAATCTTGCATCCACCGGTTTCTCAATCACTAATACAATCTTGCATCCACCGGTTTCTCAATCACTAATACAAACTTGTGGCTAACAGATTGCATCCACCGGTTCGTAAATCAGTTCGTCAATAACTAATACAAACTTATGGCTAATAGATTGCATCCACCGGTTTCTCAATCACTAATACAAACTTGTGGATAACAGTTTGCATCCACCGGTTCGTAAATCACCAATACAAACTTGTGGCTAACAGATTGCATCCACCAGTTCGTCAATAACTAATACAAACTTATGGCTAATAGATTGCATCCACCGGTTTCTCAATCACTAATACAAACTTGTGGATAACAGTTTGCATCCACCGGTTCGTAAATCACCAATACAAACTTGTGGCTAACAGATTGCATCCACCAGTTCGTCAATAACTAATACAAACTTATGGCTAATAGATTGCATCCACCGGTTCGTCAATCACTAATACTAAGCTACAATGCATTTGACCAATGAACGTAATGTTGCGTTGGAATGTACATGTATTATTGTATGGTACAGGCAAATAATATACATTGTACAGCGTACAGTTTTCTGCAGTTCAAAATGTTGAACGAACCAAATGCGTGAATCTGTGTATTTCTGTTATTATTGTAGGCTGTTTAGTCGCTCCACGCCTCTGTAAAATTAACAAATCCAACCTGGGCACATCTCACAGCCCCGTCATCAAAGGCGCTATACATTTAATTCGATTAGGGATGATAATTCTTACCGCTAATTACGTTACACATCCTCCCAGAGTCCTCCCTTTCTCTCGTGCCTTGGCTAATGAACGAGCCTGGGCGGATATCCGCCGGAAATGCTCGGAAACAATCGGAACTAAGTTTTCTTTGATTTGAATGTCGAATATGTTCCTCGTTTGATCAAGTTTGCCACAATGGAGAGTTTTTAGTTAGTAGTTGGAATGTACTATTCCCTGGTGTAACAAGCAGAGACAGGTGTGCTAAATTAATTACGTAACTGTTAGCATGAGATAGGTTTTTTAAGGTGAGAAATTGGTTCAAACAAAGCTAATATCAAACCACAAATCTAAAAAAAACTGAACACGTAAAATTCAAAGTTTTTTTGCAACAATACATCAATTTTAAAATGTCTTTTAAAAAAATGGTTTGACTGAGCCTTTGTACTCGGGAATTGGAGTCGACAACTCTATCAACCTCGCAAAATGCCGATCGGATAGGACCGACATTTATTTCGCGTATTAACTGCTGTAGTGAAAAAGTTGATAGAAAGCATTGTTATCGACAACGAGTCTACCTGCGGAGTTTCAGCTCGATCTGATGTGGGGAAGTGGGTTCATTTCCGCTTCCAAGGTTTGCATTTAAATTCTAATAGATGTGTTTAAAAAGTAACATCATGTAAATCTTACGGTGTTATTATTATGTCGGGCCCTGAAGAAAAAAATGTAATTTAATTTAAATAGATAATTGGACCGATTTCATCTTTGGGGATGCTGTGTGGAGGTCTTTTTAAGGAAATGAGGGAGAGGAGGTTCTGAGAAGGATAAAGTTATGAGGGGTATGTAGGAATCTGCGGCTGGAGGGGACAAACAGTCTCCCTCAACGGGTCTCTCCCGATGCGGCCCGCTACGAAGATGGTGGGGCCAAAATCTGGACACCCCATGAACTCGGGATCCCTTGCTAAGACACCAAATGTAGCGAGACACTTCGGGTGACCTATGACGATATATACAACCTTTTATACAATCCTTTTCCAAGGTTTTGTGTATGCGTCAGGATCTCAGACATCAGGTAAAGCTGTTTTGATCTACCTATAATTTAATATGCTCTGAAGGAATATCGTCATTAATCCTTTTGACACAGGTGAACGAAACGCGCGCCTAATATATTCAAATGTCGCCTGGCTACATCAGATCACGGCATATCATCTGGGCGACACTTATAACACATCATCTGTCTGGTGTGATAGACGACAGATTTGTATGGGATTGTATAGCGAGCGATATAGTGATATCTTAATATAGGCCATGCCCAAAAAATGCTTGATGCGTATAGCATCGTCTAACAGTACCATGAATCCTTCAAAACTTGAAAGTATGTATTATATTTTGTTATCAATGCATAATAGAAACAATGCAATCGCTTTATTTTCTTTAAATGTCGTACACCCCCAAGAAACATTAATCTGTTTATTTCAACATTATTTGTTTTATTATTTTACTTACAGACATTATTCGATCATTTAAAAAGTAATTCTTAGTTTAAAGTGGCTTGCACACGTGGCGCTGTTAGGGGAGCTTTGTGGCTCTGTGGTAAAACGCCACGCGGCCACTTCTCCAGCACAATGAGCCGCGGTTCGACCCCCGGACGAATTAGTCACACAGATGAATGGATGATCTGTTGGAGGCTGGGCTATTACTGTGGGAGTAATTTGCAATAGAAAATTACAGTTTGTTTAAAGCGTAGTTGCAAACAATATTAGTTAGGTACTGCTTCGAATTTGGGTAGGTAAGTTTGTATACATGATGGCAAGACTAGAGATTTCAGAGCAAGGTTTTAAATGGCAATACAAATATGGCTCATAGGAATTTGAATGCTTTAAAATTGTATTTGCTCTACGTTACCTACTTCATGTGAACTAAACCTATCAATTTTATTGTCCTGAAACGGGATACCTTCCAAGTTAGACAGTCAACGATTCGTAATTCTGTAATTGTATTTTTTAGTATTTTATAAATAAAATTTAAAAATTATTGGAATTTTCCTGCATCATGTTCTAAAATAATTATGTGCCTATTTTTTTAAAATTGTTATTTAACGCTTTCCGAAGCAAATACTTGCGTGGAAAGGCCTTTTTTATTTCTGAATTGTATGTTTTAACAGACGAAGACTGTTTGGTTTTGAAATGACAATATGCATAGTTCTTACCGGTTTGTCATATCCAGTTCCCACATATCTCCAACCATTTCAAGGATTTGAAATTTAGAACCATGACAAGAACAGTTTTGAGTGCATTTGTTTGGAAAAAAACAGAAGAAGTTTTGAAGTACTGGAAGCAAGTTGTTTGTGGTTACCATGTACATAATCTTTGAGAAGAAGGAAGTATTGAAATTGCATTACCTCTATGTATTGCGGAGAACTCTTATATTGTGTTGTGTGCTGCTTCGTGGTAAGTGATTGGTCTCCCTCTATGCCTTATTTCATACCTCGTTTCATTCCTGCACATATGATCACCCAATTCCAACAAAAATCATTCATTTCGTATTAGTCTTAAATTCATGTACGGTCCATTATTCATGTTCATTTGAAGCTGTAATTCGGAAGCAGTTACGGAAGCAAAAAAGACATTACATTTGTTTCTAAAATTGATCACAATTTAAATAAATTGAAAATAATAACAGACTGTGGAGCATTTTTCGTGGGCCAAGTCTACTAAAGGCGATGACAAGTCACTAGTGTATTTTTCATTGTGTTGTAATAGGGTGCCCTCTATTGGATTAATACAGAGTATATTTATCGCTAGTTGTGTATCCAGTCATATAGTGCAGTTATTATATTCATATTTGCTTGGGGTGGTGAGGTGCTTGCAGAGGGAAGGAGTCAGACGCTGGAATATTATTTCTATAATATTTCATTCAATAAAGCCATTTCCAGCGACATTTCAATAATGAATGGTGGTCTTATACCAGAGCAATACTGAGAGTATCTTTCACTTTGGAACGTACTGTAAATATACCTTATATTATTTTTTTAAATTTAAAATAAAATTTACTTGCGCAAACCGGAATTTGAACCCGCGATCTCCGGATCAATCTATTATACTTGATAACGAAAACCACAATGACACCCAAGAACTGTAGCCCTTATAATTGCAGACAAGAAAACTTAGCATTCAACTCCAGAGTTTGTAAGGATTTTAAAATAATAATCCTCCTCATAAATAAATAAAACAACCATTTTTCTTACCCAAAGAAAGATTTTGTTCATTGTGTTTAATTTGTTATTAGGTTCAGTTAGATAAATGCGTTGACTGCCGAAACAGCTGTCACAATAATAAAAACTAAAATATTTTCAGAAGTTATAAGGAAATAACATTATTAAATTTGAATCACTAAAAATTTCACAGAAAAGGGAGATGAAATTTTTTTTCAAAAAATATTTCAAGAAATTTGGCTTTTTTGTTTCTGATACCAACCACACCATATTTGCATGGGGGATGTTATTCGAGTGTCGAGGGTTGTGCCACTTCATTTAGGCAATTATTACTGGGAGTGGGCGGGTGGGGGGTGGTATGTCTACCCCTGCCCCCTCCCCCAACTCAACCCTACCAGCCCTTTCACTCCTGGACAACAAATAAAATTGCTCCACAGTCAACTACTCTCTCATAACAGAAGGGTGGTTATTTTATATTGGTGGAGTGGAGTTTATTTACGTGTCAACTTCATAATATTTGTTTTTTAACTTGTAATGTGGATTGTTTGTGCATGAAGGTATAACCCTGAATAGCTAATACCATTATTATATCTCAGTAACTAACCAGTCGACTTTTTGACGAATATATTTTTAATTAAATTTTTCATAAATAAATAAATAATTATTTATTTAGTTTGATTAAAATCAAATTTAATAATGTAATTATTAAGTTCTGCGATTATTTTTTGGTTTATGTTATTGTTACAGCTGTTTTGGCTTTCAAGGAATATGAAATCTATTGTCACAATTATTTTATTAGTAAATCAGCTTAACCGGTAATAAATCATTTTAAATTGGGAGGGGGTAAAATAGGATCATATAAATAAGTCGTCTAAACGTGGTTAAAACCACATTTTCAAAATGGCCTTGAAAGCCGAAACAGCTGTAACAATAACCAAAACCAAAAAATACTTGCAGAATTTAATAATTATAATCATAAATTTGATTTTAATTAAATTTAAAAAAAAATGGACATCTACGAATTAAACACAAAAACAATAAATAAAGAAGATAAAGTAAAACATACAAAAAATAGGTTAAAATTTAAACAACCTTATAAAAAAACGTATTTTTATTCCAAGTACTATATGATGATACTACTTTTTTGAGATAAATTAAACCATTTAGCACTAAATACAAAATTATAATTGGAAAAAATTGCGTTTTTAAATCGACATCATGAAGAGAATTGATATAAATCAACGATGACAGTCAAAATAACTGCTATGCGCACGACATGGCGGCCACTAGGTTGTACATTCGGCTATAGTCTCTGTAGGAGCATTCAGAGACAGGTAGACTTGTATCTGATGCTCGTCATTTTGACGAACGTTAGTTAGCTAGGGTTAAATGCGAGGAAGCTTATTTTTAAATACAACTCTTTTAATTTCACTTTTGTTTTCGGGAATGAATGCAAATCTACTTTTTCAACTCGGCATCAAAATAAAGATTCTGTTAAAAAATAACATACGAGTATGTTTTTGCAAGAGCTTAAAACGTTGAATAATTATTTTACAAGCAATAATTATTCGCCTGAAACACTCATCCACATTGAAAAATCTCTTGATAAAAGATACATGACGCCAACGGGACTCGAACCCGTGTCCCTTCGATTTCCGGTCGACAGCTTTGACCACTGAGCTATGGCGGCTTATCTCTTATCCGCGAAATAATTCAATATATACTAGTGTTTCATTCAACAATTACTGCTTGTTACATTTTTTCACCTGAAAACAACTAACTTAATTTTATATGAGAAAGGCATTGTAAGTGCTAACTCTCTCACTAGATGGCGTCGAGACAAATTGTCTACATTTTTAGGTGAAATTCTTGAACTTGTCAAATATTAATTAATATTTTTTTGGTAAACTAATGTTTAAGACAAGATTTTTTATGCATAGCACAAAGGGTAACAATTATTTTACAAGCAATAATTATTCGCCTGAAACACTCATCCACATTGAATAATTCTTCAAACTTGAAAGTTCATTTCTAAGTTCTGTGAAAGATTTTTTCAAGTTCTGTTATTATTTCAATTCTGTCAAGCATCTAGCCTATAATGATATTTTTACGGAACTTGAATGGGACTTTCACAGAACCCGAAAATGAACGTTTGAATTTGATGAATTGTTCAAATTCTGTGAAACAAACTGTCCTTAAAGTGTTAAAGACGTATGATATCTGTCAGCAGAAATTCGGAATGTGGGCTCTTATTTTCGACTTAATTCCGAATTTCTACAGATTTATGACTTACTTCCCTTGCAAAATTAAGTTCTTAAGAAAGTATGTGTTATTTTTTTAAATAATATCTCTTCATTTACCGAGCCTAAACGTTTTGTTTATGCAATCTTTCTGGCTTTCACCCTTCAACGGTAATCTAGACAATCATTTCAAATTATGAAGAGATGAAGGTAAATGTAGGTATATATTTATTTTGTTTAAATTTGCAAATTTCAAAATTATATGGAAGATTGGAGTTGAGTTCAGACTTGAGAGATTATGATGAGGGGAGGCTATTTTAGGTAAGGCTTGATAGAAGAGAAGATGTTTATTATGAGAGGTACATCCAAAAAATATGTGATCTAAACCAGACCACAGAATGTACAATTTGAGGAGTCAAGCACGTGAATTTTAAAAAGGTGAGAAGGAACGGAACAATGTCCAATCCTCATTCGAAGAAGTGAGAAAATTATTTTTTTTGAAGAAATGGTGGAATTTTTGAATCCACAGTTTTGATGGGAGAGTCCTTTTGTATTGAGGCATAGCAGGTTCCCTTGGATTGCTAGCAATGTGCCAATACTCTACCCAAAATGGTTATTATGTGAAATTACCTTGATAGAAAAAAATTGTAAATATGCTCCAAAAATTGTTAAAATCACACACGTTGTAGGTATATAAAAACAAACAGGTCTTTGTAATGCTTTTACAGACATTTATCGAGAGATTTTTTGCTATGTATTCAATAAATTATGCTTTATTTAATTTGTTCGCTTACGCCTATTAATTATATAGTTTATTTGCAATGTTTGCTCCCTCTTACATTCAAAATGTACATATCTTTCAAAGTAACTTCGTCTTCTTCTTTTTGAACGCTCACTAAGCAGCCTTATTACAGAAACGTCGTCTAAAGAAGGATCAAATTCAACACATCATAATAAACTATAGGAAGCAGGTGAAAAGGAATGAATAATGGTGAAGTTTTTTCGTAGCCATCGTTTGTCGATATTCCGAAATTTGAATATGAGCATTTCTTGTTGAGCAGTCTTGTCTAGTATGTAGCTAGCAGGCTATATTTAGTAGTTTCCTATCTACAAAACCAAAAATGAATCACGATAATACTACTGTTAGCCGTGAAAATCTCAAAACATATCAGTAGTGAGTAGGTTTATCTGGTACATTGTAAATTGTAATATCTCCCCTAAAGCTAGAATAAATTGTGAATCACACACAGCATCCAGCATCCCAATGATTCACCGATCACTTATCGACCTTTCCAATTTCTAAAGAAGTTTCCCTTCCCTTCTGAATAATTCGATTTGTATATATCTAAGCGCTTCTCATTTCCATTTATGCCCGGGTATCCATTGTGGAGTTCGTGAAGCTATTTGCTTTCCATCCCATAAACTTTCAGCTATCGTCTTGACACAAAAGGAAAAAGGTATAATAAGCTTTATTCCTTTATTGGAAATCGACATCATTTAGTTACATCGCAATATCTTTTTATTTATTCGGAAGTATTTAATTGATTGCTATAATGAATTTATTATTTTTAAATACGTCTATATTAATTTCGATTTTGTTTTCGCAAATCTTGGAAGCGGAAATCAATCCTTTCCGACATCCGATCGAGCTGAAATTCTGAAGATATATTTGTTGTTAATGACAATGCATTATATCAACTTTTTGTTTCAATCATGTACACACACGCGGAAATATACGCATTTCATATACCATATACGAATTAAATGTAGGTTCTACCCGACGCTTGTCGAGTTGTCGGTTGTTGGGTAGGATGGTTCAATCTTCAATCAAACCAAAGACAATTTAAATAATATAAAGCTGAGTAAATTTGGTAAGACCGATATTTATTTAGTATATTAACTGTCAGGTCAATGTCATTTGATTTCAGAGAATTGCGTGTATGTCCGCGAATGTGTTTAATGCTTCAAGATGATGTAATCAAACATTAGAGTTTTGCCTGGTAGTACTATATACAGGGTTTTCCAATAAGAGGTGTTATTTTGAATAGCCCGTTATTTCGCTAGATGTTACTTTTGAAGATGTCATTTTTTGACATTTGACAAGTAGAAACTACTCCATGAATACAAATGGAACGATACACGCTTCAACAAATTATTTAAATTTAAATTATTAACATTCACTTGAGTGAATCAAATGCAAATCATCTTGAGTGATGAGGCCCATTTCCACCTCGGTGGCTTCGTCAACAAGCAAAATTGTCGCATCTAGGGCTCAGAAAACCCAAGAGTTATTGTTGAAAAGCTTCTCTATCCTCAACGTGTGACTGTGTGGTGCGGTTTATGGTCCGGCGGAGTCATTGGACCTGACTTTTTTGAAAATGAGGCTGGAGCAACAGTTACGGTGAATGGATTGCGCTATCGAGAGATGATTAATGATTTTTTATGGCCGGAATTGGATGGCATTGATCTGGACAACGTTTACTTTCAACAAGACGGCGCTAAGTGCCACACAAGCAACGAAACCATTGATATTTTATTTATTGGAAAACCCTTTATTATTATATTGTAATAAAGTGGAAATAACATAAGGCATTAAGTAAATGAATAAAATATTTGCGCATGCCGGGAATAAAACTCGGAACCTCTTCCACTCGACCACTGGGTAGCCAAAGTAAAAACGTCGAGTAGGAGAAAATCAATATAAAAATTGCAGCTACAGCATTTTGAATCTTCTCAGTTGCCAAAAACACCCCCTTATCCTCCTCCCCGTCGGTAGATATGGTAGGTAGATATAACGGGAGATAGACGGGGAAGGTATAACGGCGATTTCCGCGGCGACAAAATTGCCGAATAAAAATGTAAACCAACCATTTTTATATCCATACATTTTGCCGGATGCGGGCAAAATGGCTGGCGTACAGTCGGCAAGTTGTACAGTCTAACCAAGGGGGAGGATGACAAGTGTCTTATTATTTAATTAACTATTGTTAAAATGGATTTTGTTTAGTAAGTAGGTAGGTAGGTACATGCTCAGTTCTTTAGTAAGTAGGTAGGTAGGTACCTGCTCAGTTCTTTAGTAAGTAGGTAGGTAGGTACCTGCTCAGTTCTTTAGTAAGTGGGTAGGTAGGTACATGCTCAGTTCTTTACTAAGTAGGTAGGTAGGTAGGTACCTGCTCAGTTCTTTAGTAAGTAGGTAGGTAGGTACCTGCTCAGTTCTTTAGTAAGTAGGTAGGTAGGTACCTGCTCAGTTCTTTAGTAAGTAGGTAGGTACCTGCTCAGTTCTTTAGTAAGTAGGTAGGTAGGTAGGTACCTGCTCAGTTTTTTAGTAAGTAGGTAGGTAGGTACCTGCTCAGTTCTTTAGTAAGTAGGTAGGTAGGTACCTGCTCAGTTCTTTAGTAAGTAGGTAGGTAGGTACCTGCACAGTTCTTTAGTAAGTAGGTAGCTAGGTACCTGCTCAGTTCTTTAGTAAGTAGGTAGGTAGGTACCTGCTCAGTTCTTTAGTAAGTAGGTAGGTAGGTACCTGCTCAGTTCTTTAGTAAGTAGGTAGGTAGGTAGGTACCTGCTCAGTTTTTTAGTAAGTAGGTAGGTAGGTACCTGCTCAGTTCTTTAGTAAGTAGGTAGGTAGGTACCTGCTCAGTTCTTTAGTAAGTAGGTAGGTAGGTAGGTACCTGCTCAGTTTTTTAGTAAGTAGGTAGGTAGGTACCTGCCCAGTTCTTTAGTAAGTAGGTAGGTAGGTACCTGCTCAGTTCTTTAGTAAGTAGGTAGGTAGGTAGGTACCTGCTCAGTTTTTTAGTAAGTAGGTAGGTAGGTACCTGCTCAGTTTTTTAGTAAGTAGGTTGGTAGGTACCTGCTCAGTTCTTTAGTAAGTAGGTAGGTAGGTTCCTGCACAGTTCTTTATTGCTTTTGCACCAATTCACGGTAGTTGATGTTGGATTAATGAGAACTGGTCGTTTCTTCGAAGGATATGTTGGGAGGCTGATGGTAGTGGGGAGGGGAAGGAGATAGGGAGGAGGAAGGTAAGGAAGTACCCGGTCATTCAGATCTGGCACCAAACACAGCCAAAGCCCTTTCAAACAACATTTCAATTCTGGATGGTTGTCTTACACCAGGGTGTTACTGAGAGTATCTTCCACTCTCCTAAAAAAAGTACAATCATTTTCAAGACTTTAATAAATCCCTTTCTACAGCCCATACCTTAATCCACCTCACAAGGCTGCCGAATCGGGTGGCGATATATAGGGGCGCTCTTGTGAGGTGTCACATAAAAATAAAAGAACTTTATATTTTCGTAGAAAGCAATCACTTTGTGGTTTAACATTTTAATGAAATAAAACAATATTTTTGAAGTGAAACTTCTTTACGCGCGTCATGCAATTTCGAGGACCGGAGTAAAACCGACTCATGACCGAAACGAAAATGCGGGACCACCGATTAAAGTTCATTTGATCTAGTCAAAGTTTTGAAGTAACATATAAATGCTTCTTAGCTCATCCCGACAACTGGCGTTGGTGGTGTAATGGTCAGCATAGTTGCCTTCCAAGCAGTTGATCCGAGTTCGATTCTCGGCCATCGCACATTATTTTTTTGTTTTTAACGCCTTTTTCATTCAATATCTTATTTTTTAGTAGGTCAGAACATTTTTTAAAAGAAAATAATATTGCAAAATAATAAAAACACTTATCTCACTGTGATAAAACATTACTCCGCTAGAGCGCGCTTTGCGTTATTGTGTTGGATTAAAATTATTATCTAATCCGTATATTATGATAATTGTATTACATTTATTTAATTAATTTATTTATTTTGATAATATGTAATAATTTACAGAAAAAAAAATTAAAACTATCTCCCTCTGATAAAATATCCGTTCGCTAGAGCGCACTACGCGATCTTGTGTGGGATTCTATTTCTGTACATTGTACATTATTTTTAAAAATATATTATATTTTGGGTGTGATGTAGGTAACATTATAAAACATAACAAGCTCTCATATTTTCAGAACCTACATAATATAATCAATTTATGCGGCTTTGCTTACAGTTGGTGCTCAGCGTGGTTGGCTTTCAATCAGTTAAGCGAGGTTCGATTCTCGGCTGTGGCATTTTTGAAGTGAAACCTTGTTGAGGTGGGGGAGCCGCTCACGAACGTTCTCTCTCTTCTCTTCTTTCCTCTCTCTCAGACACCAGCGAACTGCGCCACGCCAAGCATCAGCTGAAACTAGAAGTTTCACTTCTGTCTTGCGTAGGCTTGACACACCCACTTTTTTGTTTAAAACCACGAATTTTTATTAATTTTAAGACCGACCGGTTTCGCTTTACTCGAGCATCGTCAGGGTACAAAATTAAAATTGATTTAATTTTTTACCCTGACGATGCTCGAGTGAAGCGAAACCGGTCGGTCTTAAAATTAATAAAAATTCATGGTTTTAAACAAAAAATATTGTTTTATTTCATTAAAAGAACTTTACATACTAAATTTCTCCAACCTCTTGCTTTCACTTGACTTCACATGACCCAAACTTTATTGTCTCTTGTTTTTTTGTAGTTGTTTTGTACATTTTTTTTTATTCCAATGAAATTACAAATAAAGTATACAAATTATCAATAATATGCAACATAACATTCTAATTTACGAGTTTAATTGCCCAGTTAGTACAGAAATATTCTCGGGTCAAACTGGGCAGCTAGTCTATTTACTTAAAGTTATAAATAATAAGGGTGTACCTTTATACAAAATAGTAGGTATATCTAATTACCAAAAAAATTCTAGTAAGTATTATCTAAAATATTACAAAAATTGGACAGTTAGAGAATCAGTAAAAAAATATATCTTAAAATTATTGGTACAATATCAATAAAGCAATTATCAATCGGGCTTTGGATCTCACTTTTTATTGCATTAGTGTTTAGTAGTGGTTTAGTAGTATAGTAGTAGCCTTATTCTTAGTAGTATTGTTCTCTTGTTTCTTATTGCTGTCGTGTTATATCTGGGTACATATATATATTATATTCCCTGATGTTCTAGTTGAGAACAGTTCGGATTCTTTAAAAACTTTTAAGAATTTTTTTCTAAAAGTTTTACAACCGGTAGGACCTTAAATTTATCAAAAAGTTCACCGGTTGGAAAGTCTCTTGCTTTTTGAATAACTTAAATAATCTTTTTTTGCGTTTTTACTATCGGATACAAGTTAGTGTTATACATAATAATCCATGTTCATAAAAATGAAAACAGCCGAACACAAACATCAAACCAGAAGTAAGGTAAGGAATGACCTTTCCGTTCCAACAAGCAACAGAGCGGCTTATCAAAAAATATTCTCATATCTCGGTCCTAAAATATATAATAAAATCCCCTCTCAGCTGAAACTGTGTGAATTGTCATCCTTCGGTCCAAGAGTGACAAAATGGTTGTTGGATCTAGGCAGGACTGATTCCGAAATGATACTAAAAAATGTAATTTGAAATCACGAACGCCTCTATGTATCTTTATGTATCTTTTTTATGTATCTTTTTTATGTATCTTTTTATGAATCTTCGTTTTAACATACTTATTTTAGCTAGTCTTAAATCCTGTATTCGTCTAGGATAACTTGAAACTTGTAAATTTGACTGTCCTGAAACGGGAATCCTTCCTAGTTGGACAGTCAAAATCATAAAATGTAATCAATATTATATTATAAAAAAAATAAAAAATGCTTCCCCGTGCATTTACGCAACACCGACTGTACCAAAGCTTAGTCAACTATTTTAATATTTGAAAATTTTGGAACTTTTTGTTTAAGAATACTTATACAATGAGCCTTACTAAAAAAAGGTGGTTGAAAAATTACGCGGCGCGTAGGACAGTGAAAGACTTCACTTATTACCATGGTGTTTGTTTGGGCTCAAGGCCGGCTTTACCACACCAACTTTGTGTAAGAACGGGTGTGTTTATTATTATGTATTTTTGCGCATTGTTGTACACCGTTATTGGACGGTTGGTATTTATTCTTTGTCATTTCTTAATTTTGTATTTTTTTATGCTAACCCTCTTAATGTCTGAAGTGAACATTCTGAACATATAAATCTACATGACTCAGTCGTGGTTTGAATTTCTCTCGTCGACATAATGAAATGCAATAAAATACGTAATGTGTTCCATCATTATGGTTATTCTTGGTTCAAGCTTTAAATCTATAATCGCTCATACCGAGAAACTTATGGAGGTGATTCATGAAAAAAATTGTCTTTTTTTATTTGTGTCAAATTTTTTTCAATTTTGTTTCTTTTACAAAACGTTCGTATTTACACACATTTATAGTAATTATTATTTCACCGCGCTCGGTCAGCTGCTCCATAAATTACATTGATATTGAAGTTTGATGATCATTTTATTTGTTTATCTTTTAAACGATAATAACCGCTTTTACTAGACATCTTAATTTCCAAACACGTGCACGGTTTATAAAGAACTTACTACAAAAAACACCTCAAATTGATGCAATGAAAACGTCTAAATCATTCAGCAGAAAAAGCAATCAAAAATCCTTGGGTCCCCCCTTGGAAATATGGGAGGCCAGGCGGAAAAACTCATTTTTCCTTTCACAAATTATTCCCAAGGGACTTGTGATGTGATGTGGTTTTACGACAAAGAGGCGTTAATACTATTTTGGCCTTTTGATGGTGATTTCAAAAGCTGCGCAATAGTCTGACATCATTTTAAAATGAATTATTTGAATAACTGTCATTTTATGATTTAAGTAGACACATGGGTGCATGGGTTTTTGTATGTTCAGTGTTTTCTAATAAGAGGTGTTATTTTGAAATAGCCGGCTCTTTCGGTACATTTTACTTTTGAAGCTGTCATTTTTTGACATTTGACAAGTAAAAACTACGCCATTAATAAAAATGGAACGATACACGCTTCAACAATGTACTGAAATTATTAAAATTCACTTGAGTGAATCAAATGCAAATCATCTTGAGGGTTGAGGCCCATTTCCACCTCGGTGGCTTCGTCAACAAGCAAAATTGTCGCATCTGGGGCTCGGAAAACCCAAGAGTTATTGTTGAAAAGCCTCTCTATCCTCAAAGTGTGACTATTTGGTGCGGTTTATGATCCGGAGGAGTCATTGGACCTTACTTTTTCGAAAATAGTACGGTGAATGGATTGCGCTATCGAGAGATAATTAATATTTTTTTATGGCCGAAATTGGATGATATTGATCTGGACAACGTTTACTTTCAACAAAACAGCGCTACGTGCCACACAAGCAATGAAACCATTGATCTTTTATGATTGAATAACAAAATAACACCTCTTATTGGAAAACCCTGTATATTTTATATTGTTTTATTTTTAAATACAATTTGAGAGGCGGGATTGGGTACAATCGCCCCGGTAACCATTTATTAGATAACCAACACCTCTGCTAGTTCACCCCAAGTGGTCGCTACGTTTGGTCATTTAGCAGGGGTTCGCGGGTTCAGCGGGTGAGGTGTGTTGAGGATGCGCCTGCGCACCAGCTGCGTGGCGTGCCAGATCGGAAGTGGCTGGTTTGGGGAGACCCTTTGACCTCTCCAACTGGTCTCTCAACCAGTCGCCTTGCGCCGCAGTGGGAGGGATATATTCAAATGTCCGTCACTTCTGGACCCACTGATCCCTAGATTCCTACACAACCCTCACACCTTTTACCTTCCCAGAACTTCCTCTCCATCCTTTCCTTAAAAAATACTCTCCACACAGCATCCCAAAAGATGACACAGGCCCTGTAGGTTGTATGTTAATGTATATAATGTATCTATTTGAAATTCACTTTTATTTTCTGGAATGAATGAATGCCAATCTTGGAAGCGGGAACTAACCCACTTCCCGATATTCGAACGAGCTGAAACTCGGCAGATATACTTGTTGTCGATAACAATGCATTCCAACAACTTTTGGTGGCAATCAAGTACACACACTAGGACATATACCCATTTCTCTGAAAACGACATTACATGTTAATATACGATATAAATATCGGTTCTACCAGTTCGGCATTTGGCGAGGCTGTTAGCGTGGTTGACTTCAGTCCCTGGGAAGGAGGGTACAATCCTTGGTCTAACTATAAAACACGTTCGTTCTTTAAATTTATCTTCTTTATTGTTCGCGTCCATTTCCAAATTAAGCACTAGAGTCGCATATATTTTATAGATTTCAAAGATAAAAATTATATAATTCTAACTCCGTCGTCCCACGGGTCGGTAAGATATCGACATTAACCGAACCCTGCGCAGAAAATTAAGTTCGCTATAGCATGGTAACAGTCTTCAGCGCAGTTCAGTGAGTAACTTTTCTGTGCAAGGTCTTGGGCTTATGTCGATTTCTTACCGACCCGTGGGAAGACGGGTTAAAATACACATCAAATCTCTCTTTCTTCTTACGTACTTTATTTGAAAACAATTTAATTATTTTATAAAAGCGCATTACCTTGGTAAACGTAGTACATTTTTATTCGCTCTATAAATGTAGGTTGGTTGGAAGAAATTGCCACCAGGCAATAAAACCCGCCTTTATACAACCATGACGACCGTGTGTGCATAATATAAGTGTCAGTAAAAATCATCAAGCAATTGACTCGGAGGATAAACGGTTAAGACACAATAAAATCAAAAGTAATCCATCTCTAATTAAATCCTTTTTTTCTCATTTATAGAGAGAAAAAAATTGAATTTTGGTGCTACTTTCACGTGCACTAATAAAAATATTATAAATGCGAAAGGTGTTTGTTTGTTTGTCCTTCTTTCACGTCGCAAAAGAGCGACCGATTGACGTGATTTTTTGCATATGGATAGTTGGAGAACTGGAAAGTGACATAGGCTACTTTTCATCCCGGAAAAAAATTTAGTTCCTGTGGGAAAATTCTTTGAATAGTAATATCTCCCTGAAAACAAAAAGTAGTAAATAATAGTTTTTTGTAATATTTTTTTAGTTGTTTTATTTTAATTTTTAATTTTATGAAGTGCCGATAGATAGACAAAAAAATATTTCGATTTGCAATATTTACATTCAATATTTTTCTACTATTTGATTTTTTGGTAACTCATTATTATTACAATACGTAATATGGGGCATATTAAAATGTGTTCATTTTTTCTAAAAGATGACATTAAAATCTCATTTTGTGAAAAAAATTACTTTTTAGTACAACTTGAGTATAATTCTCTCGTCTGGAACCCACATTACAATATTAATACAAGGGATTAAAAGAAAACCAAATAAATTTTCTAATTTTTAAAATGGGATTTGCAATTTTTTGAGCTACAACACTCTTTTAAATTTTATGAAAATGCTTAAGCCGTCAGAAAGAACATGGACATAAAAAAGCCCTGGATGGAGCAATTCGAGAACAATTTGAAGCTGCGGGGTGAGGAGGAAGATATATGGAAATGCTAAAACTTACTAAAAAAATTAATGACGTATCCCATTTCTTGTCTCAACAAATATTAATGACGTATACCATTTCTTGTCTCATAAAAAAATTATAAGCCGATATAACTGCCTTAACAACACAAAAATAAAATAATAACAGTTCATTATTCACCACATTGCAAACAAATCAGTTCAAAAGTAGTCAGACAAGATGGCTGCCAGGCAATCTCCCTTCACCCTAGATTTAGATTCAATGCCATCTATACAAAATCGCACTAATGCTCTGTCCAGAGCTTTTTAGGTCCACGAGACCCGTCTCGATTTTCAGTGACTTGATATTTCTATATCAAATTCAAAATGATGCATTTGATAGTCTAGAATTGCTTGCATCGATAAGCTTTCGGATTCCACTTCATAATATTTGATTTCACTTCATAATTCCACTTCATAATATTTGCCGACTTCTTCAAAAATGTTTACGATAATGATATCCCAAATTTTCAACTTCCACCCTTTCATCCAAAGAAATCGGTCCACATTCCCGCTTTACATATAAATGTTGTACTCAAAATAAAAACACTCGACTTAAAGAAAAAAGCGGGTCCTGACAAAATTAGTCCTGCCTTTCTAATTAACTGTGCATCAATAATAGCCAATCCACTATGTCATATATTTAACCAATCATTAAATTCTGGCTGCTTCCCCGACCTATGGAAAAATTGCTATCTAACACCTGTATTTAAAAAAGGCGATATTCATGATGTCACTAATTACCGACCCATTTGCATGCTCTCAACTATCCCCAAACTGTTTGAAAAACTTATCCTCGATAAAATCTCCATACATATTAACAACATCATTGTAACTAATCAACATGGATTTATGCCAGGCAGATCCACACTAACAAATCTCTCCTTATATGAAAATTTTATAGCATGTTCACTCGAAAACAAAACCTAAGTCGACTCAATATATACAGACTTTGTAAAAGCGTTTGACAAAGTTAACCACAAAATTCTTCTCAATAAACTTAGTCAAATCGGAATTGAGGGTAAACTATTGGAATGGATAAATAGCTACTTAACAAATAGAAATCTTCAAGTAAAAAATAATTCTAACTTTTCTCACAAATTCATAGCTACTAGCGGTGTACCTACCCCAAGGGTCACATTTAGGCCCAATACTGTTTCTCCTTTTCATAAACGATATTGTTACTGTATTTGATAAAAATGTTGAAGTGCTACTTTTTGCCGATAACCTTAAACTATTTAAAATTATAAAAACAATAAATGACTGTATGTTATGAAGCGATTTTAAAGTAGTTAGGTACTATTTCAATGTATTAGTCGTATATGTTGGCGGTACTGCTTAATTTTTTTGGGCGCGAGCGTGGCCGGCCTGTTTTGTGTCCGGTGTCAGGACTCAGGTTTTGACAGCGGATTGTGCGGCCCGCTGTTAAAACGACAGTCACAGAATTTAAAATTGCAAATGTGCTAATGTAATAAGAAGTTCGGAATTGACGACATTCGGGCGAAGAAAATGTCAAGTTATTAATTAAAAAGTATTTCTGCATTCATCCGCGTAATAAGCGAGATTTTTGGACTGGGATTTAAAACACGAGGACAGTGCCGGCCCGGCTCGTATGTTTAATATAATGTTCCGGATTAATCAAAAGAATCGTTCTACTGAGTAGGCGATACGCCCGCGAGTTTAGATAACTGCAGCAAGAGATTTCCCGTCGGAAATATATTTAAAAACGGATGCGCCGCAAACACGATACGGGGCTCACAATCATAACGGCTGGAAGTCCGGATGATCATCACGCACACAGAAGGTCTAAGGGTCCCTTCCCACCAGCTGGTAGTCACGGAGGACGCAATATCTTGATGTCGCGCAGGACAAAGCGTCAAAATCACCACGAGGAGGCGTGATGGGCCTCTTCAACTGCAGATTTACCGCCGTGGATGATTCATAGTTAGTTTAGAGTAGGGAAAGTGTACTAATGGTCCCGGGGTGAGTCCTACCTTTTTTTAATTTGTAAAAATACTTATGAGCACAATAGAATATTCAAAATTATCTACCTACCTCTGGTTTTTATTTGTAGAGAAACCCTGATCAAAACCTTTACAGGAATGTCATATTAATCAATTGCCCATGCTCTGAGACGGGGTATTCGTGCTCTCCGCATTTTAACATACTCTGATTAAGTCAGAGTTTGGCGTCCAAGACTCCCCTGGACGGGAGTCAAAGTTGATTTGCGGGGTCCACAATCTGTCACAAAGTGACTCATAATTTTAGCTAACATGTATTCACATTCAAATAAATTTAAATAAACTTCAAGATTGGTGCAAAACTAACAAACTTTATCTCAGTATTAGTAAATGCCACATTATAAGATTTTTCAGAACAAAACAACCCCTTAACTATCAATACAAAATTAACAATGTTTCTCTCGCCTCTGTAAGTGAAATTAACGATCTCGGCATTATTTTCGATTCAAAATTTAACTTTCTTTCACATGTAGAAACAGTCACCAACAAAGGATTAAAAATGCTCGGCTTCATTCTCCGAAATGGCAGAGACTTTAAAAATATTTCAACACTAAAAATCTTATATTCCTCACTTGTTCGAAGTCAAATCTAATATAATTCTCCTATTTGGTGTCCTTACTTTAAAATCCACTCCGATTCTATTGAAAAAATTCAGCATAAATTCCTAAGATACATTAACTATAAACTCGGTCTACCTATAGAATCAATAAATTACAATCACTTGATGAAAGAATTAAACTTACTTAAACTCTCAGATAGAAGACTTATTTCCGATTTGACTTTTATTTTTAAAATTGTCAATGGTATTATAGACAGCCCTGATATATTAAGCCTAATTACCTTCCATATACCCACTAGAACCACTCGATCCAAAATTCTTTTTAATTTTAATAACAATATCAGGACTGCGTCATTTAGAAACTCCCTTATACCTAGATTGCATGCAGTTGGCAATGCTTTCTCAGAAGTAGTAGATGTGTTCAACTGCACGGAATATAGCTATAAGAAGGCTATAATAAAATACCTATGTCGTAATTATCAATGTTATTAGGCATAATACCATTCTATTCATAAGTTATCACAGAACCTAAACAATGCACTTACATCAGATATCAGACAGAAGAGTGTTATCTAATAATTTTATATAATCTATTTTTATATATCAAAACTATAATTTTTCCCAAAATTGTTATGAGATGTCTTACTGACAGCCCTGATTCAATAGAGCTAACTCTTAGTTCTCAGCAAATTCAACCAAATTCAATATTGAAGGTAACAATAACCTCAATACTAAACTACTGTACGGATTGAAAATAAAAATGCTAATGTACCTATGTATACCAGATGTTATTTTTGTTTTATTTTTGTTTAATTTTCAACATAATTTCTCTGTAATTATTCTGTTTAACATAATACTGTTTCGCTCCTGTGAACCACTGTAAACATAAATCATGTATATTGTAAAAGCCTTTTACGGCGTCTAAATAAATAAATAAATAAATAATACTAGAATTCTGGCTTTATTTCGTGCAGAAATTCTGAGACTAACTACCATATATCTTCCTCATTGCCCAAAATGCTTATGGAAAGAAATAATTATACCGACTCAGTGAACATTGCTTGAGGCAGTTATGTAAAATATTATAATAAATGCTGTATAATTTTTACTAAGTTGAAATCCCTAACAAAGGCCTTAGTATATACATAAATTTAGGTACTAATCAAGGAGACTAAATCTGTCCTTACACATTCTTTCATGTGAATACTGCACAAAAGTCCCAACTGCTCCCAACAGTCTGGAGCCAGGGAGATTCTGGTCCCCCGATTGAGGTATATTGTGAGCCTGAAGGAAGTGGGTAGCGGAAGGTGATGGAGAATCTGGTCACCAAAAACGGCTAAAGGCATTTCACGCAACGTTCAATTCTTAATGGGGGTATTACTCCAGCGTGATTCCTAGAGTATCTTCCACTCTGGAATGTGCTGCAAATATACTATGTATTATTAATTAAATTAATTAACTGTGAACTAACCCAAATTAATCAAATAAAATTTACCTGCGCACGCCGGGGTTTGAACCAGCGACCTCCATTGCTAGCTCCCTTCCCAATTGCTAGTCGAGAGCCTTACCTATCGACTACGGAGGCCGTCAACACCACACAAATTTAGAATATTATTTAGCATATGTGAACTAATATTATAAAAATAAAATAATATTAATAATTAGTCATTTTTTTCAACAGTCCTCCCAAAAGTTCTCCACTCTACCAGAATCCGACAACGATTAAAGTCCAATTAAATATTTTAATTATAATCGAAATTCTTGGAACATTAGATCGAGCCGATCATTAGCCGAGATGTGAGTGCCTCTCTCTCCCACAGGTGGGATGCTGCATAGCGCCGTCTCTCTCCGCGGCTGATCTCTGGAGATCGATCAATCATATACATGGCACCGTGTTGTGTCTAAATCTGAAAGATTGTGTTTCCGAAGTACATAGGAAGAATAAGGTAACTTCATAAAATGAATATCTTTAATAAGTTAATATTTTTAATGTCGTGTATAGGAGAGGATGGTGATTGTCGGCAGGTAGGAGCGGATCATTAGATAGTTCTACAGATATTTTAGGAATATTTGATAGTGCCAAGTCTAGTAAGCGATCGATATTGTTATGCATGAAATTGTGCTGGTACAGGTTGTGTCCAAGATTTCTCGTGCCCGGTCATTTTCGCTTTCGTTTGTGATGTAGCCGCTGTCGCCCATTTTAGATTTGGAAGGTTGTAGTCTTCAAGAATAACAAATTTTGAGTTTGGGTATTTTGACAAGAGATTTTCAACGTTTTCACAATGGTTTCTATATTTTTGGAGAGTGGTGATAGGTAGGTGTTTCCAGTAATATTTTTTCCAGTTCAGTAGAAATTTGCACAAATAAATGTTCAATGTTGTTTTTCGTCTGTAACTTTCTAGATGAGTACTTTCGTTTAATTGCTATTAAAACACCTCTTGACTTCGAACTTGATCTGGCATTTCTGTCACAACGAAAATTTGTGTAGTTAGTGAGTCCAAGTTCAGATGATTTTATTGCAGGTTCAAGCCAGGCTTCCGTAAGTACCTACATTTGCGTCATGATGATGGGATGGAAGAGCTGCGTGTACATCGTCTAGTTTTGTTTGTAGTCCACGAATTTTTTGGTAGTATATTTTCAGTTTCGTTATACTCGGTTTTGTGGATGGACGTTGACTATTTTAGGTGACGAATTTAAATACTTTATAGTTATGTCCGATTCTCCATTAGCTTTTCGTTGTTCAAGTTCTGTCCGTAAATCTATTAGGTGCTTTTGCTGTGCCGGGGTTGAGTCAGAGTAAATGCGTACATTATCCTTTAAGAGATGTTTTTCCCTTGTGGTATTCTAGCTGTCTGGGAGTCTTCAAACTGGATTTATTTATGTATATATGTTAGAATTCTGATTTATTTATATTCTGTACAGGCAGATAATATACAGGACCATACTCACCTGATAGGTCACTTGAGATTAACACTGTTTATTGTTTATTACCGAAATTTAGATACGGTTCGCACGCACAAGACATAATGAACTTATTTATTTTAATAATATTTATGTTCTTTAATGAACGTGTTTAGGAAAGTAAAAGCAAATTTTATTCTGGGCGGTAATATAGTACAAGGTTTTGATCCGAATTCACTTTCCTAGATGTGATTCGTTCCTCAGTATGAGACATATTTCGAACTAGTACAGTAAATATAAATTCGAGTTATGTGGTTTTGCTCGTGCGCCGCAGAAAATAATGGATTATTCTTCACAGCTAGTGGTCCGGAATAATCTTTGTCGGGAGTCCGCCGACCAATCAGGTATCATTATGGCTTCTGTTTAGAGGGAATAATAACCCTAAAAAACGCACTTCAATCACATCACACACTCGAACTTATACATTCAGTGGTGTAGCGAAGATTATTCAAGCGATATTATCAAGTAGCGGTCAGTAAACTGGCCATTAGTTACACAGTTCTGATACGTCCAACGGTTTCCTGATCATATGATGTCAAACAATCCTGTTGTTAAATGACAATAAGTAACGACCGGTCATTGGCTGTGTTGGCATCGCGTCTTATTTCCACCCAGGCGTCTTGAGCTCAATTCCTAAGTCTTCCATCACGGCACAAGCAACATTTTCCGCTTCCTGCGATGAGAAAAATGAGTACAGCTTTTTTATCATGGTATTGTTAAAATTGTGACAGCGTGACCATTTCCTAATAAAATATTAGTCATTAAGAATATATCTGAACACGTATTTACGCATGTGTCCTTGTCTGAATAAATATAATGGTCGAGATGCGAAAATATCATTATTTTTCAGAACACGTGTTCCGACTTCCTCATAACATTTTCGTGCTTTACTGATAATTTTTTTAATGAAATTGTCTATTCATTCATTATAGGTTTCCAGTCCCGTTTTTAACAGGAAAACGAATAATTTGACCAGATTTTTAATAAATTAACAATACATCATATCAATAAGTTTTCTTAACTCTGCGTAACTCTGGTTCAATGAACTCGAATTTGCTTTGAATTTAAGTGCCATTTAAAAAAAAAATTATACTTAACTGATTGTGGGAAGAATCCAAACAAGCGATAAAGCACCTACCTAAACATAAAATATTTTTAACAGAAAATCATTTTCAAAATTGGAAAAGAATTTTTGAAGAATTCAAAATATCCCGTGATTTCTCACTGGTCTGCGCGCCAGTTTGTTAATAAAATACACCACTGTCTCTACTCGCACACCTTATTGTGTTCCAGTATTGGAGTGTTCAAATACAAAACACATTACAAGACAACAAAGTCGAACTTGTAAAAAACCTATTATCTGGAATACGTACTAACTCGCCTCGGGGAGAATAACAGTTAATTGTTCGGGATCCATGCTTTAAGCTATGACTTGAAAATGTCGAAAAAACCACTGACTAATCATTTATCCTCCATACAGGGGCGGACGCGTCCACAAAACAAACTAACGTCACGGCTGCCAGATAAATCTACTCCTTCAGATCTGAATTAAAATTGGACTCTTCATGCCTTTGGCTTATTAACCGTTGTTTCTGTTAAAGATTCTATATTTGATATTTCTGAACTAATCGGAAAATTAAAAACTATTTTTGAAATGTTATAGAATATGCTTTCAAATTTTTATAACTGATCCACAAATTTTTTTATTTTTTTCTAACATGCAAACTTTATCCTTATATACTTTTTTCTATGTTCCATAGAACACCCAATCGGACGTAATAAATGTTTGTTGATTACAAATTTATTATTAAATATTATTTCGCTACTACTTTCATAATACCATAAGCCCCTGCATACCCAATTTCATATCGATTTATAACAACTTTCTCATTGAGTTTTTAAGTTCCCCAAAAAAAATGTAATTTTCGAAGATAATATCTATACATTTGTAATGCCGAAACGTTAATCATATGATATTCCCTCGATAGAAAGTAAGCTCCAAAAATTATTAAAAACATGTTTCGTTTTTTTATTTAATATGTTATAGGATTGAAAAAATTCACAGAGTATCTTTAAATACAAATAAACCATTTGTCGACAGATTTTTGCTATATTTCAAACGAGTCGTGCTTTATTAAATATTTTTACCATTTTCTCTTAATTTTTATCGTTTTTTTAATATTAGCGCGCTCCCTCTAACATTCGTATTTACATATCTCTCTCTCAAACCATCTTTGAACGCTTACTATGGGGCCTTAAGTACCCATTTTGTACCTACTCTTATAATTATATACTATTTATTGAACAACTATTATTTGAATGTACAACAACTCTCAACGATAACTAGTATTGTACCTGCTTATATTGTGTCCTGTTCAGGGTTGATCAATGCAAAACGAACTCTAAGCAGAATTCTTGCCTGAACAGACTATGCAATCATTACAATAGCGTATTATCCACAGACATAGGAATTAATAGACGAGAAGATAATGGCGAGGGGTAAAATCAACTGTTGAAGAACGAAGGGGGTTAAGCTGACTGTGATTCGTCAATAAATCAATCTGACAGTAAATAGGCATCTCGCATTATAATATCACCATTTACTTCTTAAAAGTAAAATCTGCTTTTGAATGAATAGACATTTTTACATGGGAGCGCAAATTACTCGCAACGTTATGAACAAATTTTTGAAGTCCAAATTCGGCAAAAAAATTCGGTTCTATTTTCAGAGTCGAATATTTAGTTTAAGTATTTAGTTAAGACACTTTTATAAATGTTCATAATTTACTTCCCAGCAACCAACCAGCTTTGTGTTTCGCGTCCAGACGTTTCTCGATGTGATAGTAGTATATGTTTCTACAACTGATCCATATTATACGATGTGAATATGCTTTAAATAAAGTAAAAATATGGAATGTAATACGAAAATTGGGTTTATTCTCTTTTTCACATCTACTTTTACAAGTTTTCATAGCACAAGTCAACATTCTACCGTGTTATTTCGTAAAATGAACCGATGATGCCTCGACCATAGTTCGCACAAGAATGATGACGTCACGTTTTCAAATTTCACTTGAGGCCATACGCGAGCACAGCCGGCTCCAATGGAACCGGTATGGGGAGTGGGGATAATACGCTTTTAATCACTTAGGGCAGGTCTACTAATATTCATATGTCTATGGTATTATCGAAGATTGATATTTTCAGTTGCGAACTTACCAAATACAAGAGGTCCATAAAAGAATATTTCTCTGATGGTTTGTTAATAATGTTTATGTCTCTATTGTTTATATCTCTATTATGATTTGATTTATATCTACAACCTCTCTCCATGGCTATAAATGTATTGTTAGGTAAATTTTTCGTTTTATATAATCTTTTGTTTTGTATAAATTTTTTAATTCATATTCCTAACTAACAAATTTAATTTACGCCACAAAGAGGAAATCCATAATTGGTTTTATTTTATGTACAAACTGATTAAATTTAAACTGTCGATTTCCCGAAAATTAATAAATAAATAAAATAAATATTGTCGTTATTCGGCCTGTTATACTATGTAATATACACCTATTATTGTACTACTGATCAGCTTACCACATTGTATACGTATACCTTCATGGCGTGAATAAATAAATAAATTTTATTTTGTATTGAAATAAACATATAATTTTTTAAATAATAAAATTTTTAAATCAAACAAAAAAAGTTTAAAAAATGGCTTGCCTTACGTTTTTTTTTGTCTGAAATTTTGTATGAAAAAAACACTGAAATTAAATTACTGATTTGAACAATTGGTTTCATAGATGTTTACATTTTAATAATTCTGTAGTAAACTTGTATATTTGAATATAAAAAATTGTGTTTTTTTCTTTCTTACGTCGATTAGTTAATATTTCAAACCATATGAGCTGTTCCAAATAGCGAACAAATTAACTTTACGGACAATAGCTATTTCTTCCCAAATCCAAACAAATTATACCGAGGAGTTAATATTTTTTAAATGCAAATTTATTTTATCAATTCATTAAAAAAAAACTATTATGTGCTATTTAATGTTCGACAAATATTTGATAATTCGTCAAATAATCTTCAAACACTGTTTTCTTAAAAGATAATAAATGCAGATATGTTTCTTTTGAATTACATGAGCGATGTTATACTCTCCAATTGGTCAAATTCAAACAAATGTTAGTGCATGTTTACCATTTTTTAAATTAATGATTTATTTTTGTGATTTTATAGAAACAAACAGTACATGAGTTACAGTGATGAAACAATTTACAGAAATTAGATACTTCATGTTGGGTACCTGTGATATGTTTACTTGTAATGCCTGCTAAGTTCTATTTTTACTTTTTAATTACCAAGTGACGTATGTAGTGTGTAGTATATAGGTGTTTGTGTGTGTGGGTATATGTATGCGAATAGAACAGTTTATATTATTGACACGATGCCACGTTTGAATTTGGGCAGTGAATCCGAAAATCAACATCGAAATATCATTGGGTCAAGTAGTTTATTCCTGCCAACCTTTTGAATATTCGATGATCGTATACAAACTACGTGTCTGTTTCTCGCTTATATATAACAATAAATAGGCGTAAAGAAACAAAATCTCAAAATTGTGTGGCTATTTTTTCAATTAGGAAGAGTTTGACATAAATATTTTTGGTTTGAAATGGGCCGATTTTGATTTCCAGTCCTCTCCTGATGAATCCACCTTTTCGGGTGTTATTAACACCGTCAGCTTCTGTATTTGGCATCTCTTGCTCTTTAACGAGCTGTTTGCACTTAGACTAACAAAAAAGCACCGATTACAACGGATTGAGTGTGATAATCTCGATGATCGGTATTCCCTTTGATAAGAACGCGCCGGATCTAACGATTCCAGCTATCAAAATTTAAAATGCACCTAAGTATGGTGTTGGATTTTCAGTAACTGACAGACTTGAATGCAGGGGCAATTGAGATAATTTGCAGAAGAAGATGTATTGTGACAGAATTAGAAATCTTACATACAAACTTTCACGCTTTGTACCCGAAGAGAGACTTGTAACAAAACTCGCTCAGCGACTGACTGACTGAAATCTGTGGTTAAATCGAAAATGTATACCATAAATCTGAAAAAAATTAATATTTCTGCAGTGATTAAAAAATATGGGCAGTTTTCCAATGGGTCGGTAAGGAATCGACAAAAATCGAGTGCTCTAAAGACGCGAGAATATTTCGCGATATATATTGCATGATCTCCGGTCACGGCAGTAGTTGTTGAAGCTATGTGACTTGTGGTAGCTTATAGCTTAGAAAACTATCGGTATTGCAGATTTCTGTTTTCGCATTTACCGCCATTACGCTGAATGTCATCAACAAACAACTGTGAATCAAGTCAGTCACTAAATGTATTTTTTTAAATACTATAAATATATATTTTTAATCAATTTAAATAAAATAAATGTTATTGGCAATAATTATAATTAAAAGTTCGTAATGAGATAATGGCGGTGTCGCGATAAATATTGAGCGCTCACTGAAACCAAAACCTCCTAGAATCACAAGGCCGGGACAGTGGGGACACTGAATCAAATCAGCCTCCTATCTTGTATGGAAACCTCCAAAAATGTATTTTTATTTAGTTTGTTAAATTAACAAAAACATTTTAAGATGTTTTAATAAATAAGAATAAAAGGAAAACAATAAAACATCGTTTTCAGCTGCAACAACATCAATAATTCCATTTTTGTCATATTAGCACTCTATTACACACAAAAGTCACGAGCCGCCACTGCGGGACACTGAATCAAATCAGCCTCCTATCTTGTATGGAAACCTCCAAAAATTTATTTTTATTTAGTTTGTTAAATTAACAAAAACATTTTAAGATGTTTTAATAAATAAGAATAAAAGGAAAACAATAAAACATCGTTTTCAGCTGCAACAACATCAATAATTCCATTTTTGTCATATTAGCACTCTATTACACACAAAAGTCACGAGCCGCCACTGCGGGACACTGAATCAAATCAGCCTCCTATCTTGTATGGAAACCTCCAAAAATTTATTTTTATTTAGTTTGTTAAATTAAGAAAAACATTTTAAGATGTTTTAATAAATAAGAATAAAATGAAAACAATAAAATATCGTTTTCAGCTGCAACAACATCAATAATGCCATTTTTGTCATATTAGCACTCTATTACACACAAAAGTCACGAGCCGCCACTGCGGGACACTGAATCAAATCAGCCTCCTATCTTGTATGGAAACCTCCAAAAATTTATTTTTATTTAGTTTGTTAAATTAAGAAAAACATTTTAAGATGTTTTAATAAATAAGAATAAAATGAAAACAATAAAATATCGTTTTCAGCTGCAACAACATCAATAATGCCATTTTTGTCATATTAGCACTCTATTACACACAAAAGTCACGAGCCGCCACTGCGGGACACTGAATCAAATCAGCCTCCTATCTTGTATGGAAACCTCCAAAAATTTATTTTTATTTAGTTTGTTAAATTAAGAAAAACATTTTAAGATGTTTTAATAAATAAGAATAAAATGAAAACAATAAAATATCGTTTTCAGCTGCAACAACATCAATAATGCCATTTTTGTCATATTAGCACTCTATTACACTCAAAAGTCGCGAGCCGCCACTGCGGGACACTGAATCAAAACAGCCTCCTATCTTGTATGGAAACCTCCAAAAATGTATTTTTATTTAGTTTTTTAAATTAACAAAAACATTTTAAGATGTTTTAATAAAAAAGAATAAATTGAAAACAAAATTTAAATCGAAAATTTTTGTAAAATCCCATACAGGTTAGGAGGCTGATTTGAATGAGTATACCGGCCTTGTGATCTAGGAGGTTTTGCTGATATCCGGTAGCGCCAGCTGTTTACGGATTTTGTTGTATATCCAATCGCTCCCTCTCGCCCCCAAACCAGTTGCACTGTTTGCAGGTCCCGATGCAAAGTATATTTATTTATTTATTGACGCCCTATTGGGCTTTTAAGTACATAACAATTACAAATTTCATTTTTAACAACAGTATAAAACAAACAATAGAAAATCGAAATAAAATATAATGATTTCTCATACATTATTTACATTTAAAAAGTGGTGGACTAATTTGGCTTTAAATGTATTGAAGTTTAAATTAAATATGTCAGCGACATCACTTAGTTCATTGCCCAACCTATGTATTCTTTCTAACACAGAATTCGTAGCGAAGTTATTGTTGTAGAATAAAATATTCCGTCTAGTATATTTTGGAGGTATATGTAAAGATAGCAAATTTATAGTGTCAGGGCAGTCTAACCTTGAATGAACAATTTTATATAATAAAAGGAGATCAAATATTTTTCGCCTTTCAGATAATTTCGATAAATTAAGTTTACTGCGTAAATTGACATAATTGATTTCAATAATAGGAATACCAATTTTGAAATTAATAAAACGTAAAAATTTATTTTGAATTTTTTCAATTTGTAAACAATGAGAGTTGAAATGAGGACACCAAATGGTTGCATTGTATTCAACCTGACTTCTAACCAGAGACGTGTATAGAAATTTTATAGTTTTTATGTTATTAAAGTCTTTAGCGAATGGTTGGTTGAACTCTCGCTATACCGCACTCGGCTTTTGTCGATTCTTTACCGGCCCGTGGGACGGCCGCCTTAAACTGGCCTATCTGAGACAGGTCAGTATGATATCAACACTCTCCGCGTGCAGGAAAAACGCGGGTAACGTTGCTTGGTGTCTCTAATGCACTCCCACACGGGTCTGCAGTTGTCTGTATATATAATATGTAGTCATTAAACTGTTGTTATTGCAGATTTCCTTTATACCGTCCCGCATTTAGTATGTCGTTGAGTGTGACTGTTTGGTGCGGTTTATGGTCCGACGGAGTCATTGGACCTTACTTTTTCGAAAATGAGGCTGGAGCAACAGTTACGGTGAATGGATTGCGCTATCGAGAGATGATTAATGATTTTCATGACCGGAATTGGATGGTATTGACCTGGACAACGTTTATTTTCAACAAGACGGCGCTACGTGCCACACAAGCAACGAAACCATTGATCTTTTACGATTGAATATCAAAATAACACCTCTTATTGGAAAACCCTGTAGATCAAATTATACATGCATCAGTTGATGCACCCAACATTTTATCCCAAATCAACATCAACACACCATCAAGACAATCAACAAGGAGGATGAAAGACATTTTCAATATTAAAGCCTACCACAGAAATACAGCATATTTAGACATAAACACACTGTATACTGCTTTAATAATAAAATAGACATTTTTATGACCAATTTAAACACTTTGTTTTACCATTAATCATATCAAGCTGTTATTGTGTTAGCCCTTTATTTAAAGACAGAAAATATTGCACCTACCAAATCAGTGCCTCATCAGTAGGTACAGGTGACAATAGTAAATTGTTCATGGACATATTTGTATTCTACCTTTTACACATACTTGTTAGTCATTTACGTTTGCATTTATCTCTAAATAGTATTAAACAAAGTCACTATCCGCGTCTGTCTGTTTGTGCGCTTAGTTCTTCTAAATTACGCAAAGGATTTTAATAGCGTTTTCACTATCATTTAAAGAATTTCTTCCGGAAAGTATGTATATACAATATACATGAATATTATATTTATATTAATAAGAATTGTATATCTTAAACAGGACTACAGAAAAGTCAGCGATGATCTGCTGAGGATAATCCCCATTAACGCCGCAATTATTTTTGTTTTTTACTGTGTTTTAAAACATACATTTAAGTAATTTATTGGGCATCAGAACTGTTTTATTTACCCTACCGATTTATGCTCCTTACCGACCCGTGAGAAAGCTGCCTTAGAAGTAGAAATACAAATTGGCGAGAGCCATTTTATTTCAAATCAGTATTGAGTTTTAATCATACTTTTAGGAATTATTGTTCAATTAATTCAGGGTAAATTTCCTGCAATTTAATGTTAACACTCTGCAAGTCAATTAAATTGATTAATCAAGTGGTAAATTGAAGCCAATCTAAATGGCATTGGCACATAAGATGTACATTTAGGTACCGTAAAATGGAGCGACTTAATCAATTTGAAACTAAGTAACTTTAAAAAAAAGATTGATTTTTAACGGGCTCCGTGGTCGAGGGGTAGGGCTCTCGACTAACAAGCTGGAGGTCGCAGGTTCTCATCCCAGCGTGCGCAATCAAATTTTATTTGATATATTTCTGTTATTTCGCAAATTACGAATTTAAGACCACCGTTCATAATTGAAACGTTGCTTGAAATGGCTTTGGCCGTGTTTGTTGACCAGATATCAATAGCCAGGTACTTCCCCACCTTCCTCTTCCCTCTCTTCTTCCCCTACCTACCACCTTCAGCCTCACAACATTCCCCAATTGGGGATCACATATTTTTACGTCTCCGTGCCCGCGAGTAATTTCTGATCGGTTGCGAGAATTATGCGGATATCCACAATGATCAAAGTCACCCCCCCGATTCAAAAATCATCCCATATTACGGTACATGTTTGTTTTATATCCACAGATGAATTTTATGAGTATCGGGAAGACGTTTTATTTTATGCACCGTGTAACCCTTCGGGTATGATTCGGATTTAGTAGTGTGCGAACAGTAAGAGAATAATTCACAATTCAATTAGTTCTTGGAGAAATACTATACACAAATAGCCAGCCCCTTGCGTAAGTCGGTCATATATCAGGAATAACCAAAGATATTAGAACTTGTTTTTTAATATCTTTGGGAGTAATCAATGTTTTTTAGTCATTTTAGTTGTAGGTTGGTGAAATTTATGTTGTAATGAGGATCTTATGAATTGACTCGAGTTTGTGTGTGCAAAGTTATCCTGGTTTTTGAATGCGTAATTTAAAATATCTTATTACAATTGTTTCAGAGACATTATATTCAGGGAATTAAAAACATAATCTGTAAGGTTTCTGATGGGGACTCAAAGTATAAATTTGAAAATTTCCTTTTGAGCTTTATAGCAATCTAATAGGAGTCATGGTCTGGTTTTACAATGGAATCGCATATAAAAATAATATGTTTACGTTCCATGGAGAATATTTTTATCCACAGGATTTTCCAATAAGAGGTGTTATTTTGATATTCAATCGTAAAAGATCAATGGTTTCGTTGCTTGTGTGGCACGTATCACCGTCTTGTTGAAAGTAAACGTTGTTCAAATCAATACCATCCATTTTTGGCCATAAAAAATCATTAATCATCTCTCGATAGCGCAATCCATTCACCGTAACTGTTGCTCCAGCTTCATTTTCGAAAAAGTAAGGTCCAATTACTCCGCCGGACCATAAACCGCACCAAACAGTCACACGTTGAAGATAAAGAGGCTTTTCAACAATAACTCTTGGGTTTTCCGAGCCTCAGATGCGACAATTTTGCTTGTTGACGAAGCCACCGAGGTGGAAATGGGCCTCATCACTCAAGATGATTTGCATTTGATTCACTCAAGTGAATTTTAATAATTTCAATGCATTGTTGAAGCTTGTATCGTTCCATTTTAATTAATGGCGTAGTTTCTACTTGTCAAATATTAAAAAATAACAGCTTCAAAAGTAACATCTACCGAAATAGCGGGCTATTCAAAATAACACCTCTTATTGGAAAACTCTGTATTTAATCGAATTAATAAATTAATGAATTAATAAAATGGAATCTTCGTAAAAATTAACTCACTTCCTATCAATCTTTCCACATCCAATCCAATCAAGCTGAAACTCGGCAGATAGACTCGTTGTCGATGGCATTAATGCACTCATTTTCCTGAAATTGAATGACTTTACATTTACAAATATACAGCAGTTAATATACGAAATAAATGTCGGTACTATCCAATTAGGTAATGACTTAGGAGTTAACTCCAGTCCCCGGGGAGGAAGGTTCAATCCTCAGTCAAACAAAAAAAAAGTGGGTGTGTCAAGCCTACGCAAGACAGAAGTGAAACTTCTAGTATTCCTCTCTCTCTATTTTCATTTCATCATCTCTATTTTCTCTCTTAGGTTAGTTTGAAAATTAGAGGTTAAAATGAAATTCTGTACCAAACCGTATGAACCACAATCAATTACGTATTTCACTCGTATTACACTCACGACGCAGTATACTAACCAAGCAGCTGATGCTTGGCGTGGCGCAGTTCGCTGGTGTCTGAGAGAGAGGAAAGAAGAGAAGAGAGAGAACGTTCGTGAGCGGCTCCCCCACCTCAACAAGCGCATATGGTGAGAGAGGGACAGTGAACGGTGAGCGGTGGTGGGGGTACCCGCATTTTCGTGTCGATCCTGACTCGGTTTTACTCCGTCCCCGAAAATCCATTACGCGCCTAAAGAAGTTTCACTTCAACAATATTTATATACTGGAATACGAATGGAACGGCAAAGCGCGCGACGCGAGCGCTCTCGACGGACGACTAAACCAGACTGAACGGCGGACGGACGGTACAGGAAAGCCCTGTCCTCGTCTGTACCACAGCTAAGGCATGCGCCAAACAAAATTATACTACCGAGTAAAAAAGTACTTAAATAAAACACATAAAAACTTTTATGCGCATGCTAATGATTTGTTGCTTTTACTGAAAACAGTGAACGGTGAACGGTGAGCGGTGGTGGGGGTACCCGCATTTTCGTGTCGATCCTGACTCGGTTTTACTCCGTCCCCGAAAATCCATTACGCGCCTAAAGAAGTTTCACTTCAAAAAATAATTATAATTGAATTAATTTTAGGTGGTTGGTTTTAAAATTTTTAATTTGCTCGCGATCTGTTTTGGAGGCTCCAAAAATGTAACTACCAGGAGACGATTACCTGGATTTTTCAATTACGGGTGATAAAACAATTATTAGAGGATCGACAGCAAGATGCAGGGCCATGTTCTGGAGCAATCTGACATCATCATCGGCAACCTTTATTGCGGGCTATTTGGAAGAGAGTTTGGAAGATGCTGTTTTATGGCGATGAAGGCTACATCTGTCTTATTGCTATCTTATTCTTCAACAGGTGGTAGATGTACATTATCCCTTGGACGACTGACAGGCCAACTCATGACGGACAAAATATCATATTTACCTTATTAAAATGACCTTAGTTTTCGAGATATTCGCACATTTATAAATTTCGTAAAAATCGACACTTTACGCGGAGAAACAGGGTGACAAAAAATGTATTAAGAATCTATCATTGAAGAAGAAGATAATAATAAAAAACCTTAACGAAACATGAAACAGAATAAGACACAGAAAATAAAAATATGACAGTCACATATTTTATTTATTTATTGGACAATTTGTATAGCGACGCTTTAGCGAAGTATTACAAAAATAAAGTGAAGTTAAATTAAGTAAAATGAAGTACAGGAACAGGTGACACGAAGATAGAAGATGGAGACTCTGCAGCAAGATTCTTAGGTGGTGAAGAAACTGTACCAGCTGCTGCAGGGTCCACCGCGACCACCAACAGTACCAGCACGAGGTTCGTCATCCGTTTAAGTATGTGACTGCTGCTGATAAAGCGCTGACAAAATATCCTCACATAGATAACAGACCTTGGGAGTTCGGCGAGTCCTTCATTCATCTAGGAATATACATACTAGGAATCGAAAACAGGATCTCAAAATACTCATCTTCAAAAATTCGCTGACTTTCCGACAACATAGAAATATAACTGTCAATATGGCCTGACGAGCTACACCTTTAAAATAAACATGAGATATTTTTTATTAAATTTGTTAACTTCGGCTCTTCATAGTGTTAAAAATGTTAACTTGCAAGATATTCGTATTCGTGCTTTCATAAAACTTTGCTGGTACATTTTTTTGGCAGTAGAAATGAATATCTGCAGAGTCTGCCCAATTAAAACCCTTCAGGGGGGGGGGGTGAGGAACGGGAGGGGATTTTTAAAAAAATACACGTTTACAAACTAGGTCAAGTGAGGTATCGTTTACCATGTTTCCATTCGTTCTGAATCGAATGAGACCACTACCAAGTCTATAGTATGTAAATTGAGATAAGACACGTTTATTTAATTACTAAAAAACCGAAAAAAGCACGACAATTATAAAAAAAAATTATTATAGTTTTTTAGCGCCACCATATAATTTTACTTTTTCTTCGATATATTATGTTTTGTTTATCATTTCTTATGTTTTATGCACATCTTCTGTACAGTGTTTATAACTATTGTACAGGGTTTTCCAATAAGAGGTGTTATTTTGAATAGCCCGCTATTTCGGTAGATGTTACTTTTGAAACTGTCATTTTTTGACATTTGACAAGTAGAAACTACGCCATTAATAAAAATGGAACGATACACGCTTCAACAACGCATTGAAATTATTAAAATTCACTTGAGTGAATCAAATGCAAATCATCTTGAGTGATGAGGCCCATTTCCACCTCGGTGGCTTCGTCAACAAGCAAAATTGTCGCATCTGGGGCTCGGAAAACCCAAGAGTTATTGTTGAAAAGCCTCTTTATCCTCAACGTGTGACTGTTTGGTGCGTTTTATGGTCCGGCGGAGTCATTGGACCTTACTTTTTCGAAAATGAGGCTGGAGCAACAGTTACGGTGAATGGATAGCACTATCGAGAGATGATTAATGATTTTTTTATGGCCGGAATTGTATAGTATTGATCTGGACTTAAAATGGTTTTATAAAAATATATATCTCTTCTATATGTATGCTATCTGAACTGGTTACATAATGGTATTAATTGTCTAATTAATTTTAGATTAGAAAATCACATTTGTTTAATAAAAACCATTACTTATTTTACATTCATGAACCTGCATGTCTAAATTTTCATTTAACTTCACGCTGTAACCTTTCACCTTAAAATTTCACATTAAAATTTAAACTTAGCTTTGAAAATTATTGTTTTTTATAACTTCACCTCAAAATTTTAATTTTCATAACGTTTCACAATAAAATATAAATGCTCATCTCATAAGCACAAGCATCAACTTTATCAGGAGAGCGTGTAAAAGTCCACCATGATTAATTAAAAAAATTAATTATGTTAGTTTAATAAAAAAAACATAAATTCATATTTTTTAAATAACGCCGCATAAATTAATTTAAAAAACTGAATATTTAAATTAAATTTGAGGAATTATTATTAATTAAAGCATATTTATATAAAGTCCTCTTGCCAGGGTGGTAGGTGCTCTTTGTAATCGCTCTGGTGAAAAACCATAAATCAGTTGAATGCTCAGGCTTGATTTGGCTTTAGATGTGTTTGGTGACCAGATCTGATTAGTCAGGTACTTCCCCACCCTCCTTTTCTACATATTATTAAACACCCCTACGTTAACCCGCCTCACAACGTGGCCAACCGAGTGGTGATATAGTTCCTATACGTTATCCACACAAGGGCGCTCTTGTGAGGTGTGGCATATAAAAACTAAAAAAATGTTTGAAATAACCAGTTCGACTAACTGAAATAATAATAATAATAGACATTTAAGGAATTGAACCCGATCTAACAGCCTTGAGTCCATCCCACTCGCCCACAAAACTCAAAAATCCCATTGTAGTTCTTTAATCAATCATAAATATCTATTACCCATTAAACTGTATCAAAAAACTCATCAATCAACCCGTCCAAAAATCAAAAACTTCAAAATAGGCGCGTCTTTAATCTGATTGACGAAAAAAAAACGTTGGAAAAAAAAGCGATCCAGGCCAAAGGTGGCTTCTTTCAGAGGACGCCGCTCATAACGTGGTAGCCAGTAATTAGCTGACAATAATTAAGGTAACGCCAAAGCTGTATTGTGAAATCATATAGCCATTCCGTACAGGGCGCTTGGTAGTTGATAGGATAAATAAATTATAATTAAAATGTGATAAGATATAGCATAGAATATCATATATAGCGACTATCACCGAGGTACAATTTTTTTTTTTTTTAAAAGAAAGAAAGACAAATATTCCCAGGTTACGAATAACCTGACAATATTTGAAAATCTCCTACTACCACGGGAAGCTGAAAATGTTGCTTGTGTTGTGATGGAGGACTTAGCCAGCCGAGGAATTGAACACACTACGCCTGAGTGGGACCCAAGCGCGATGTCAACTCGGCCACCGACCGGTCACAATGAAAGTTATACATTTTTTTATGTAAGTAGAAACAAAGGCGGGGCGCTTTAGTAGTATCTATGGGCGAACTGTGAAGACGACACGCACTGTGAGCGCGGTTTCCTGCGAAGTCATGTGTTAACTCGACGATTTTGCATTTCTTGTAAATTTGTTTGTACGTTCCGTTTCCGGTTCAAGATGGTGGCCGTTTAAATAGTTCAGGAAAGTTTATTTTTTCAAATGTGAAATCCTCGTGTTTGTTAGGACTTTTCTATTCGCATTCGTTATTTTATTTGATTCGATTTTTCAATATTTTAGTAGGTCATTAAAATAGTGGAGTTTCTTTGTCTGATTTGTAGGGGACACCGAGGGGTTTTGAAACAAAGGTGAGTTGAAACAGTACCGTTTTTTCCGAACTTAAAACCGTTGGCTAATTGGCAACGTCGCTTTTCAACCGTTTACCTCCGCCTGCTGGCTCGTCAGTTCGCTTCGGTGCCGCGAGTCGAGCGGTTGTGGAGTTGTGCGTGCCGTGTCTTAAAAATCGTCAAAAGTAAGTTTTTAACGTTTTTTTACGATACCTATATTTTGATAATGGTTTTGTATTTTAGTTTAAGTTATATGTGTTTCGAAAGCGCATTAACTAACGATTTATTAAATATGTTTGGTACAATTGATTTTTGTGTATTTGCTTCTTGATTGTGGATTAAATAAAAAATGGGAGGTTTTTCGTACTGAGGAGATTTGAAACAGACTGTTTCAACTCTCCTCGTTTTCAATTTTATTTGTTTATTATTTTACGGGCACAAAATAAAATGTTTTTTGTTGTTGATTTAATTTGTTTATTTTGTTTCAGAATGCCTACTTTTTATAAAAGAAAGACTGACGGAGGTATGACGAGTCTCGAAATATATGATCTCGCAGCAGAAGAAATAACTTTGCGACAGAAAAGTCTCCGTCACGCGGCTTCGAGTTACAATCTGAACGATACCTCCCTCTACAGGTATATTAAAAAAAAACTGCTTATGAAGCTAAGGAAATGGCGACTGCTCCAACGGTTGGATATCCCGAAAAGACCGTTTTTTAAATCTTCAATTTACCGGCTACTCCTCCTCAAATCAGCTACGAAACAGAAGACGTACCCAAGTCTGCAGAAAACTCTGATAAGAATTCACCTGATCTGGCGATATCTGAAGTAATGCTCAATACTATCACGATGCCTTCAACCACTGAAGATATAATACCTGTAGCATCTACATCACAAGATACTTCAGTTACTGTGACAGCAATTCCATTCTCACCTGAAACTCTTAGACCCTTGCCAAAAGCTCCACCTAGGAAAGGAAATCAAACAAACAGGCGCAAAGTGAAATCCGCTGTCTTAACCGATACTCCCGTAAATGATGAACTAGTGGCAATCGAAGCAGCTAGAACGGCTAAGAAAAAGGTGAAAAAACCTAGCTTTAAAGAAACAAAAAGATCAAAACCAGGCACTAAAATTAAAAGGGTCAAGGTTGTCAAGAAACGAAGAGGAAACGAAGACAGTGCAGAAGAAGAAGAATCCCTTTGCCTTTGATGTTTAGAGCCATATGTCGGGAATGCAGCAACTGGGCTCATGAAGCTTGCACTAGTGGGGAACTTTCTTATGTTTGCCACAACTGCTTTTCAGACTGACTTTTTTTATTTTCATAATATTTTTATTTCTGTCAGTTTATTTTGTACTTGAAAAGTTTAATTTTTATTACTAGGAATGAGGAACTTTCTTATGTTTGCCAAAACTGCTTTTCAGATTGATTTTTTTATTTTGAATAATTATTTTTATTTTTGTCAGTTTGTTTTGTACCTACCTACTTGAAAAGTTTACTTTTAATAAATACCTTTAAATTATATCATCATTTTTATTTTACAGCCCTTAATACTTCTCAAAAATCATATGTTTCAACTCTCCTCGACCCCTGTTTCATCTTACCTCGGTATGAGGGGAGTTGAAACAAGTTGACTTGTTACGGTTAAGTCGATTTTTAAAATATTTAACGCTTACAATTTCTTTATGTTAGTCATTCGCAAGTGTAAAGAATGACCTATCGATTGGTACTAATATCATACGATTTCTGTCTATAGTATTTGGTGTATGAAACAAAATGTGAAAATTGTTTCAACTCCCCTCGTTCTCCCCTACAATTCGGTATTTGAAACGAAAGAAATATTTGAAATTATTTTTAAAATTAGATAAAAATATTTGTGGTTTATAATTAAGTAGATAAGTACTTAAGTACCTACTTACAAATCTTTTGAGGGTTTCTGAGGAAATTTTGTTTTTGATTTATCAAATAAGAGAAAATTAGAAACATACTTTTTGGGACGCGAGGTATACTGTTCACTATTAGTAATGATCTTTCATGGCCCATCACCCTTGTTTCTATTATCTATGGCACTCTGTGTGATACGAGGCTGATATTTTATGTGCGCAGATGTGGTAGATACGATGCGTGAAATGGTTTTGGCCGCGTTTTGAGACCAGGCCCGAAGAATCATTTTTCTTCATGTTTAAAAAATATAAATAGTGTTATGGCTCATATTTATATAAAAGCAGGTATACGCTCATTTTACCTGCCGTTGTTTGCAAGTAATTTGTTACTAACAAATATTTGACAAATATGTTGTAAGTTGTAAGGAACACATAGATATACCTATTTTACGCGTATACTCGCAAACTAAAACATTTATCTAGTAGGTGAGTGGGCAAATGCGTCGAATTTCCACTAAGATGTGCGTCTTAGTTTCGATTTCATTGTTAGCTATAGTTCTCCATAATTTTACAATTAACATTTTCTGCTTATAATTATGGTAGGAGTTTTTCAAACATTGTCAGTTTATTTGCAACCCGGGAATGTTGGTCTCTTTTTTTGATAGATGGCAAAGATAACAATTTAAATTTTATTTACGTAAATCTGGAAACCAACACAATCAATATATTAAATTATTTAAGCGCAAGTACCAGACACCATGTAAAATATGCACAAAGGTCAAGAAGTCAGACATTTAAAGGTGAGGGTGTTTATCAGAGGTTTTCAACCAATAAATTGTGGAAGAAGAGTTATAATGAACACGTTTACGAAAGAGACCCTTATATGGTGTGGACATGTAGCGCCGATGAACTGAGAAAGGGGTGAAAAGAGAATGTAATATTTATTTACTCTGTTTATACGAACATGGTACTTTTACATTTGGCACATTGAAATGTTTACAATTTTGTACTTAAGGGTGATAAACATTGGTTGCAAAAAATAGTTTCTAACATTACAGTGATTTACGATTAGTTAAAATATATGTATTATTTATAAACAGAAATTATCAGGAATCATATCGTGAGATAAAAAAAATTGTTTGGGGTGTGTTGTGAGACTGAAAAAATGGGGATGGGAAGGAAATAGAGAAGATAAAGTTTTGGAATGTGCCTACTTGAATATGAAAATCTTATCACCAAATACGGCTAAAGCCAATTCAAACACCGTTTCTTTTCTGGAAATTAGTATTTAAAACGTTGAAACATTTAATGAAAGCGCACAGCTCTATGTGCTCACGTCCGTTTTAGAAACCGCGGGAATTGTAGGCCAAAAATTTACTTCCACGAACTCCTGCTTTACCTGCCCTGCAGTAATTTGTAGGGTGGTCACTATCGTCAGAACGCACCAATCGCGGCCTTCCAGGGGTAATTAATGGCCCACAGGTGAATAACTCAAAGATATTAGTGTAAGGTGTTAAGCCACAGCGAGGCGGGTACCCGTGGCTGGATTACATCTCAATAATCATTTTAATTTCATTAAAACAAATTATTCCCGTCATTAATAACGCTTCTTGGTAATTATGAAACGGTCTAAGATATTTGGGCAACTGTCAGAGACAAAGATCTCCTTGGGTTGATATCATGTATTTTTATCTAAAAAATTGACGATCAAATAACTATAAATTAAATAGATAATATTGTTAAATTTAAAACGTATTTCTAAGTTCTCTTTTGAAGATAATATCTATAAACAGAGCAGAAATGGTAATTACATTAAATATCTTTACACAGAGCAGAAAATGTAATTACATGAAATATCTATATACAGGTCAGAAATGGTAATTACATGAAATATTTATACACAGAGCAGAAATGGTAATTACATCAAAATTAAAAACATGAAATATCTATACACAGAGCAGAAATGGTAATTACATGAAATATCTATACACAGAGCAAAAATGGTAATTACATGAAATATCTATACACAGAGCAGAAATGGTAATTACTTGAAATATCTATACACAGTGCAAAAATGGTAATTATATGAAATATCTATACACAGAGCAGAAATGGTAATTACATGAAATATCTATACACAGGTCAGAAATGGTAATTACATGAAATATCTATACACGGAGCAGAAATGGTAATTATTTGAAATATCTATACACAGTGCAAAAATGGTATTTACATGAAATATCTATACACAGAGCAGAAATGGTAATTACTTGAAATATCTATACACAGGTCAGAAATGGTAATTTCATGAAATATCTATACACGGAGCAGAAATGGTAATTATATGAAATATCTATACACAGAGCAAAAATGGTAATTACATCAAAATTAAAAACATGAAATATCTATACACAGGTCAGAAATGGTAATTACATGAAATATCTATACACAGGTCAGAAATGGTAATTACATGAAATATTTATACACAGAGCAGAAATGGTAATTACATCAAAATTAAAAACATGAAATATCTATACACAGAGCAGAAATGGTAATTACATGAAATATCTATACACAGAGCAAAAATGGTAATTACATGAAATATCTATACACAGAGCAGAAATGGTAATTACATGAAATATCTATACGCAGGTCAGAAATGGTAATTACATAAAATATCTATACACGGAGCAGAAATGGTAATTATATGAAATATCTATACACAGTGCAAAAATGGTAATTACATGAAATATCTATACACAGAGCAGAAATGGTAATTACTTGAAATATCTATACACAGGTCAGAAATGGTAATTACATGAAATATCTAAACACAGGTCAGAAATGGTAATTACTTGAAATATCTATACACAGAGCAGAAATGGTAATTACAAGAAATTCCCTCGATAGAAAAAAATCGCAAAGTATGAATCATATATTATTATAATTATATTTTGTTCTATTCTTTAATAATTAAAGGTTCGAAAAATTTACACAATATTTTTTTTTAAATGCCACTTAGGCATTCACAATTTATTTCACAATTTTCGCTTAGTTACTATAGTTTTTTTTTAAATATTAGCGCGCTCCCTCTAACTCACTAACCATCACGCCGTTTCTCCGCAGGGGTAGGCAGAGAGGACGGACCGCCAAACAACTCAGTCACACCACACACTCCTTGCCTCATTCACATTCATACATCGTCTCATACATACTCTTCTATTATTGTGACTCATGACGTGGCCCGGCCCACAATTGCGTCGTATATTATCCTCACACTCCTTTCTTCGTTCATTCGCTCTACATGCCCAAACTATCTAAGCGTCCTTTTCTTCATCATACTCATTACGCTTACATCAGCCTTACATTTACTGCGGATTCACTCCCTCTAACATTCGTATGTACATATCTCCTATCAGTGTCCTCTTTAAAATGTTTTGCCTTTAACTAACTAACTAAACATCACGCCAATTCTCCGCACGGGTAAGCAGACAGGATAGACCGTCACAAAACAGAATCTCGACACACACTCCTTGCTTCTTTCACCCTTATATATTATCGTCTCATTTATACTCCAATGTTATTCTAAATCTTGATATGACCCGACTCAAGTATTTAATTAATTTGATGGTGCCATGTCTTCCTAGGGCGTCCCCGACTCCCTCTACCATTGACATCAGCGTCATAAAGTTATATTATCTTTACACTCCTTTCTCCAACTATCCGCACTATATGCCCAAATCATCAAAGCGTCCCATTCTGTAAAGAAAATTAATATACTTCGGTAATAGCATGAAAAAAAAACAGCCACATGATTTAAAATAAAAAATAAATTGACCGAATTCATAGCTAAACATAAAATTCATCTTTTCAGACAATCTTATCCATAAATTGAAGAAATTCTCGATTGGCTAGCCGGTCAGTATTTACCTAAAGTCACTAATAAGAAATTTAAAATTTAATGCAATAGTACGAAAATGTGTTGAGATTCTGTTATGCAAAAGTTAAGTCAGAAACCTTTTACAGCCCGCGGCATTGTAAATAACTAATAATGTGTTCAAAATATTAATTGCCATTGATAATTTAGAATTTAAACCTATGTCAAATTTTAAAGCTTTTATAAAAAAATATCCAGTCCGAAAATTAAACAATTAAAATACAAAGATTTAAAAATAAACATACATGATGAAATAGCAACTTTAAAATCATACAAAATGCTTTTTGTAATATTATGTCATCTGCAAAATCGGTTCCATGACAACTCGGAACAGAGGCAATTCAACACACCTTGGGGCAATCCCGCATCCCGCAATCCATCATCCCGCAATCCCGTTTCCCGCGATCCCGCGGGATTTCAGCAATATTTCTTCAAGACTTGCGGCATTTTCATGTGCGTGGGCTGCGGTTTTGAAAAAAACTAAATTTATACCAAAAACACGCTGTTTATGCAAATAAGCGGTGATCAATCTTTGATAATGAAAAGGAAATTTAACTTTAGGTTAGGTAGAGAAGATAGAGAGGTATCTCAAGTACGGAAACTTCAAGATCTGGATCGAATGAGGAGATAATTGAGAAAGAGATATCTTTTTTGAGAACGGGGGTATCAAAGAGAGATAACTTCAGTTAGTACACACTTTATTGATAACAGTCCCTCTAACTAGTGTGGCTATAAGCACGTTTTCCGCTGCTGGGCTGCGGTGCACAAATTAACGTACGGATGACAGACTCTCCCTAGTTCACGTTTTTCTCACAATACTTAATATATTACACACCATTTCAATATTTTTTATAATTACCACTAGTAAAAAAGATAAATGATACAAAAAGTCCTCTTAAATTACTTACTGTGGTCACCTTTTCAATGCCTTTTGTATAATATACTAGTATGAAATATTGATACCAAATAATAAAAAATGTTTTTTAAATGTTGACATTACGTCAGTTTTGTTTATATATAATATATAATGCATAAATGGAGACAACGTAGTCGACACAAACTTTAAATGGCTTCATTCGTATACAAAGAATAGTTGTTTGATATGACAATGTTTGTACAGTCTTTTGTATTTATTGTTATTAATTCAGGAATTTTGCTTGCTTTGATTAGTGTGACATTTATATTTTTACTATTATTATTTTTCTGTAATTTTCTTGAACTATTCAAAATAATTGGTCATTCTGACAATAATAGTTACGCTATTTAAGTCATCCCGTAATTTGATAATTAATTAGGTTTTTTTATCGGTTTGTACAGTATGGCATTATCGAAAAATAATTTTTTCCGACTTTATGTCCGGGTTAAATCTTCCCCACAGGAAAAACTAAACCCTTCTACACACTTTTCCACAAATGATCATCTAGTCAATCCACATTATGCAAGTGCATTATATAAGCATAATAAATACAAAACAATACAAGATCAATATGTCAACATAATAATGATAATTAATTCACCGACTCCAGATATTTTCATATCAGAGGGTTCGGCTCGGTAGAACTTCTAATTGGACCTATAAATCTTACTGATCCCTCAATATAAATATTTAAAAAAACTTTCGTAATCCTACATGTATTTAAAATGACTGATTTTTGCATTTTTATGTATAAATTCTTCGACAGATCTAATACGCCTAAATTTGGAATGAGAGAGTTAGGTATAATGCCAGTAGCTGAAATAACAAATGGTAATATTTTTGTAGTGTGATAATGCCAAATTCGTTTAATTAGGATTATTATGATACAACAGATTATTATTTTTTAATTATATTAATAATTAAAACATTTTATTATTACCTTCTGTACTTATAGTATATCTTGTTAGTTATTCTATATTTAAACACTTTACTTTATACTTTTAAACTTTATAATATGTATGTTAGTGGCACATGTTGTACCGTTCGTATTCAAATGAATAAATTTTAAACCTTCTTAATTTTATCCCGCAATCTCGCGGGATTTGGACAAGGTGCGGGATTCGCAAATCCTAGTTACCGCAAATCGTACATTCTTCAAGCTTCAACTTTCTAATAAAAGATGTGTTATCTGAATTGATCTGCCAAGTAAGTATGTTTTCTGTATCTCTTTGTCCTTAATGAAACAGAGCCTAGTAAGTCATATTTGTTTAAACATAATATTTCACATAAACGGCGCTGTACAAATTATCAAATAACAATTATTATTATTTATTATTTTTTTGGTAAACTAATGTTTAAGACAAGATTTTTTTTTATGCATAGAACAAAGGGTAACAATTATTTTATAAGCAATAATTATTAGCCTGAAACGTCCCGTTGGCGTCATGTATCTTTTATCAGGAGATTTTTCAATGTGGATGAGTGTTTCAGGCTAATAATTATTGCTTATAAAATAATTGTTACCCTTTGTGCTATGCATAAAAAAAAATCTTGTCTTGAACATTAGTTTACCAAAAAAATAATAATTAATATTTGACTAGTTATAGTATATTCACCAAAAATGTAGACAATTTGTCTCGACGCCATCTAGTGAGAGAGTTAGCACTTACAATGCTTTTCTCATATAAAATAAAGTTGGTTCTTTCAGGTGAAAAAAAAATGTAACAAGCAGTAATTATTGAATGAAACACTAGTATATATTGAATTATTTCGCGGATAAGAGATAAGCCGCCATAGCTCAGTGGTCAGAGCTGTCGACCGGAAATCGAAAGGACACAGGTTCATGTCCCGTTGGCGTCATGTATCTTTTATCAGGAGATTTTTCAATGTGGATGAGTGTTTCAGGCTAATAATTATTGATTATAAAATTATTATTATTATGATTATGTTTAAGTTTGTATATGATTACACACCACGGTGTGATTTTACAAAAATATGATTGCAAATATATTTACAATGTGTACGCCTAACGGAAATAACTTGAGGAAAATTGGATTAAAATTATGATACAGAGGAATCTAGCATTCTGGTCGATGATGGACTAGTCCTACCATTGTTCTCGCTCTCCTCACCCTGACAGAGGCTTGGCACACCACATTAACATACCATTACAACAGTCAATCAAACCAGGCGTCCAGGATTGTCATGACGACCTGATGTAATTATATACAAGGTGACTAGAAATTGCAGCGAAATATTAAAAAAAAAACGCACCTAATCGACAAAACAATATGGAAACTAAAAATGTGTGAAAACGATGTGGGAAAGGGGAAGGTTAAGAAAACTTACGGTGTTTCTATGTGGTCGCAAAACATAGCTTAAACCATTTAAAACAACCTCGATTTCAAAAAGTGAAAGACAGATCATTTTTGCGGTGGTGGCGACAATTGTTATGTTAATACGATATAATTTGCTTGTACGATATTAAAACAAATATGTCGGATCCCATCAAAACCGTAGTTTCATCAATCCCTCATTTGTATGAGAATTTATTGAACAATAGCTGACGTGCACCCGGCGTTGCACGAGGTAATTAATGGTTCGAGATAAAGTTTTGAGATCATGATTTCTAATGTGAAAACTTGATGCATTTTTAAAACCGAGATAATTTTTTTGTTAACTTTGAAAAGTTTTCATTTTTAGAGTATTTGTTTACTTGGTCATGGACTGCTTCAAATATTTGGTTAACTTTATCGTACACATGTATCCCTCGGATGTACCCGACTTCTTCTCCTGACCCTTTATTCTTTCATTTGCTCTTCTTAATCTTACGCGATACTCGTTACGCTTATATCAGCCTTGCATTCTTTGCGAATCTCAACATTTCTCTCACAATAATACATGCTTTTACACACATCTTTCGGGGATCTCATTTCTAGAGCATTAAGTCTACTTTCATCCTTTTTATACCAGTTCCGTACCTCAGAACTAGCTCAGAACTGTTTCTGGATTTTACCCTTCAAGGGTGTTCTAGATCACCATTTCAAATTATGGAGAAAGGGAAGGTCAATTTATACTTCAATGTTGTTTAAATGTGTAAATTTCAGTGATTTTTGATTACAACATTGATAACAACTTGAGGCATTAACACAAATCAAAGACTTAGGCATCACTTTTCAATAAAATCTTTCATTTGCTAACCACATAACAATCTCTAAAAAGGGCTTAAAAATGTTCAGATTTATAACTAGGCTAACCAGAAATTTTAACAATATAAAGTGTATAAATTGTTATATTTTGCCTATGTAAGAAGTCAACTTGAGTACAATTCTCCTGTCTGGAACCCTCATTATTATATACATGTACAAGCTGTTGAAAAAATACAAAACAAATTCTTACGTTTTATAAATTTTAAAATGGGTATTCCTGCAATTATGTTGAACTACAACACTCTGTTAAATTATATGAATATGTTCAAATTGTCAGACAGAAGAATTTTCACTGACTTGTTTTTAATTTTTTTTTTTTATTTTAGTTTATTTAGGAAACATACAGTTTTACAAAAAAAAAATAATTGAACATAAAATATAGAACATGATTTAAACCAGTTAAGTTCCATTTATAATATTTGTAAAAGCTAGAAATTAATTAAATTAATAAATTACATAGTGTATGTGAAAAATGATTAAAAAGAGAATACTAAACAATACAGAATTAATATTTTTAACCTAGGTACATAGAAAGGTTAATTTTATTTTAAACGATTTAAGGGTACAGTGGAAAATGTCAATATCGCATTATAAGATTTGCAGATACGCCCGAACATAGAGTTTTGTGCGTATTTCGATTTGAAATGTTGTATATAAAATAAGGTATTTGATCTGGTATTGCGTTCAGCACAGTGAAATGCAATCCTTTCTAACACGGCTGAGGAGTCAATAAAGCAGTTCACAACTTTGTACAGAAACAGTACGTCAAAAATTTTTCTTCGTTTGTAAAGAGTAATAGGATTACATTGATGATTATATAAAATTCTAAATCCGGTATTGTTAGAATTGTTAAGCTTCCGGATTCCACAACGTAACATTTTCTAAGTGTAGAAATTCTGGGACTAACTACCATATGTATTCCTCTTTGCCCATAATATTAATGAAGGAATACAATTTTACCAAGTCAGTGGACACATTTATCTTTAAACAAATATAAAATGTACTTAATAAAGTAATTCAGTTATGTACAATAAATAATGTATATTTCTTAATATTCATGTGTAAAAGCCCCGAAAAGGGGCGTTAATTAATAAATAAATAAATATGTGATGTTGAATTGAGAGGAGGCAATTTTAGATAAGGCTTGATAGAAGATGCATATTTGTTTGAAGAGGGACTACCGAAAAATATATGATCTAAAGTTCCCAGTTCTAGATCGAATCATCAAATTGAATGTTTCTCATTGACTTCCAGTCGTCCTGTATAATAGCATACCGCTGTTGTTATTAATCCTGAGGAGGTGGTGTGAAGATGCCCCGAAGCGTCGGATTCCTCGCCTTCTCACAGAATCATTCATCACTCTTCTCCCATCGCGAATCAGTCTCCCCGCTTTGTGTGCTGTGCAGCCTGTTTCATCCGATACATTTATATAGTTCTTCTATTGCCCATCATCATCATCTCATCTTCAGTGAGATCGTTAATGTGATGCAAAGTTGAAGAAAAAAAACAGAATAAAGAAGAATGCAAGAAATTTAATGATTATAATTCTGACCATTCTGTCGCGATTTAAATATTGGGTTAGCATGAAAAAACATCTATCAAATATTTTTGACATCATACTACTTATGTTTTTGACGGCAAAAAATATCATACTCAATTAGTTGTTAGGTTAGGTCATGTTAGGGGTTGAGATTATTTTTGCTAATAAAAATAACTAAAGTAAGCCATTTTTTATAAAAAATTAAATAGGTAGTTATGCAGGACAAAAAGCTGTTTCTCAGTAGCGCTTCGTCGGGACATCAATTATTTAATGTATCTTTTTTAATATTACTTTTTTTCGTTTATTAATGAATGCAAATCTTAGAAGCGGAATTTAATCCACTTCCCGATGTCCGCACGAGACGAAACTCGGCGTAGAGACTTTTCGATGACAATGCATTCTGTCAACTCTTGGCGGCAATCACGTACACACACGTGGACACATACGCATTACTCTGAAGTCGGATGACATTACACAAGTTAATACACGAAATAAATATCGGTCGTCCCAATCGACATTTGGCGAGAGTTGTCGACTGCAGTTCCTGGGTAGGAAATTACGATCCTCAGTCAGTATGATTTCAGTTGTGATTTTCTAAAAATTTTAACGTCATTTTCAAAATTAGAACTGATATTGGGAACAATTCACACAAGAGATAAAGTAGATACCAAAATTATTTTAATTAATTAATTAATAATTATATATTTGAAATGGGAAAATATTTATTTTGAATTTTGTTAATTTTTTTACACATGTTGTAATTTTTAAACAAAACTTCAAAAATGCACGGGTTTGAGCTAATTTAACAATGAAAAAGCAATTTTATGAGTGTATCCAAAAATCGTTATCGTTTTGAAGACCGTAATAATACAATTCTACTAAATAAAACATTAAATATCAACATTTTATTCTCACGAATCCTCATTTCCAAAAAAGGTCTGAATAACAGGTGTACCGCAGGTCAAAAAAACGGCCGCTGCGGCTTTATAACAAATAACAAGTAGAAAGGGGCCCTTACCAAAGTGGTAGCCAGAGACAAGGGAGGGGGCGGCTCGGTGTATAAAGTGATTAATGATTCGCCTAATGCTTCGGTGCTCCTTGATTGAAGGTGGCCGCTAATTTAACAAGGCTTTGATAACCGCCCTCTTAAAGGAGCAGAAATGTTAGAACAATCAGAAAAATATATTTCTCTGTCTCATAAATTATAACCATAGATGATGATATGAAGATAAACTCAAAAATTGTACACTGACTGTAGCCCAGAAAATTTTCTGACCTCAAAAAGTAATGGGATTTTTTGCACGAATATCGCCAAATTATAGAGCCGTGTTTAACCCTTCAGGCCACTGGCATATAGATCTTTATATCCGAAGATGCTTTCAGAAAGTTTGAGAATCGATGTTTATTTCCGCGTCTCAATAAAATCCAAATAAATGGAATATTTCTAAACGTATCCGAAAACTAAAAACTGTTTTTGAAAGATTATAAAATACGCTTTCAAATTTTATTTGTTATTATAAATTATTATTTATTGTTATTACTTTTGGTTTTTTGCGGACGACAATAAGATTCTAAAGATAATAAAAAATCACGGTGACTGCCTTTTTTTCCAATCGAATATCGACTCTTTCAATGATTGGTGTAAAATTAATTGTTTGAAACCAAATGTGGATAAATGCAAAATTATGTCCTTCTATAGATCAAAAAAACCGATTGTCTTCGAATACAAACTTAATAATATTTGCTTAGCAACTGTTACATCTATTAAAGACCTTGGTGTCTCTCTTGATAGCAAGCTTTCTTTTCGGGATCACATAACTGCAATCGTTAATAAATCCCTCTAACTACTTGGTTTCATCACTAGAATCACTTCGGACTTCAAAAACGTAAATACCCTTAGAACTCTTTACTGCTCCTTGGTTCGCCCCCATCTTGAATATGCTTGTGTTATTTGGTCTCCTTTTTATGCTGTCCACATTCGACGCATTGAATCTGTTCAACATCGGTTCTTAAGAGGGGCTAGGAGGCTAGGTTTAGAAAATGGCAAATACTCATATGATGAAATTGAACTAACTCTAAACCTCTCTCCTTTGGAAGTCCGTCGGGAAAGAAATGACCTCATTTGCTTCTTCAAAATTTTAAATGATATTATTGATTCACCTACTCTACTGCAACTCATTCCCTTCAATATCCCCTCACAAAGACTCAGAAATAATGAACTGCTCTTCCTCAACCATCATTCGACAAATTATGGATATTATTCACCATTGTCCAGAATGAGTAGACTGGTCAACTCAAGTCAAAACCTTAACTTTTTTGGGATAAGTCTGAATGATTTTTGCCAGTCGCTAAACAAGTGACGGAATATTATAAGTGTCCTGTGGTCCTGACCCACGGCGTAATCTTGACTTGATTCGACTTGTCACTTTATTTTCTTATATTATATCTACCATATGTCTTTGCTTTCATGTACCTTTGTCTACTCCTGTATTTTTCATTTTACTTTATTCGTGTTATTATTTTGTAATTTGGACGATGTCCGTTAATAAATAAATAAATATACATATAATTTTTGAAATATAAAAAATTTTGAAATCAAACATATATATTTTTTAATTGCTCACCTTATCTTTTTTTCATCTAAGGCGGAGATCCCCAAACTTTTTTGTCCCGTAGACCACGTTCCGATTTTTTTCGGTTTTGGGTATACTCCCTGCTATCCTTATATTCATTTTTCGGGCGGAAATTTTCCTAGGTTTATTTATTTATTACTTTATCAACGCCAATTTTAGGGGCTTTTTCATATGAATAGTAAAAAATATATATTAATACAATACATATATATATTATGAATAACTAAACTGTCTCAGTAACAATCTATTGTATTTGTTAAGTGATAAATTAAAGATGTCCCCTGACTCAGCATAATTATTCCCCTCCATAAGTATTTTGGGCAATGAGGAATACATGTGGTAGTTATCACCATAACATCTGCACCTAAATAAAACCCGACTTCTGGTATTACGTAGTGGAATCCGAAAACTTATCAACGCAAGCAATGCTGGACTATCAAGTGCATAATATAGAATTTTATATAGGAATACTAAGTCAGTGAAAATCATTCTGTCCGACATTTTTTGCATATTCATTTAATTTAAAAGAGTGTTGTAGTTCAACAAAATTGCTGGAATACCCCATTTTAAAGGCAAAATATAACATTTAATAACTTAATATTGTTGAAATTTCTAGTTAACCTTGTTTTAAATCCCAACATTTGTAAACCCTTGTTAGAGATTTCCGTTATGTGGTTAAAAAAGAAAGATTTGATTGAAAAGTGATACCTAAGTGTTTAATATGTGTTAATGTCTCACGAGTATTTTTATTAGTTATTAATGTTGTAATTAAAGATCACTGGATTTTTCATTCGAAAAAAAACTACTTTATTTTGAGATATTTAATTAATCAATTAATTTATCATTTCAATTATAAATATTTTGAGCAATTCTAAGAATCTCGAGGTCATCAGCAAAAAGTAATTTAAATACATCATGAAATATTTTTGTAATATCATTTATAAACAATATTGGACCAAGAGGTGAACCCTGTGGGACTCCACTTTTGCATTAATTTTTTGTTACTGGGAGGATTTATTTTAACAATTTTTTTCTGCCGGCAAGACAGCTCTTAAACCAAGCCAATGTTGTCCCGTATACTAAGCTTTTCTATTTTCCAAATAAGAATTTTATCGGAAACTGTATCAGCTTTTTTAAAATCAATATAAACAGAGTTCACTTGTTTTTTCTTCTTTAAAAGCATTAATTACAATAAAGATAGTGAAATCGGATAATTAAATCATAGATTATTAAATTTTAAAGATACTTATTGTCGTACTTACCTGACATAAATCCAAATTAGTGAGGTGATATTAAAAGTTTTATTTGTGTAATTGCTTTGTCCAGTATAGGGCTTTCAACGTATTTAGGTATCGTGGATTAAATACATTTTCAGAACGGGTTTGTTAGTATGATTGCTCAGTACTGGATTCCCCACAGTATTTTAGAATCCACTAATTCCCCACACAATATTTTATAAGGGAAGCAATTGGATTTGCGCTGCCTGCCTAGGGATCGGCTATCATCGGCTGTACTCGTAATCATTTGGGTACAGCCGACATGTTGTCTCTATCGTGTGGCGTAAGTAGCGCCAACCACGGAAATATCTTGTAACTACATAAACTGAATAATAATAACTTATCTACACACTCTACCGACATCTGGTGGGCATTGTTGAAACTAAAAACAAATAATTCTCCACTACTAAAAGTGCCTCACTCTCCCTTGCACAAAATTTGAATGTTTTTAGATTTTGACGTCTTCGTCGTGTAATAATGCGGAAATCCCAGCGAGAAAAACATTATGACATTTAATTATGTCAATATGAATCAAATAAATTTACTTTAGTCATCGCATCACTCCCCGTGTAAAATAAAGTAACTTAATCGTGTTCCAAATAAACGCAGCTTCTCAACGGACGATGAGAAAATTAGAGGACATTAGCTACGTTTTGATACGCCGATGAGGTTGGTAAGTATTTTAATTATTATTATATTAGCTTCTTCTCGGCCATCCATCAACCAGGGCTTTATTAACTTGTTGTGCTATTGCCACTGAAGAGAAAACCTGATAGAATTGTGCTGTGAGCATTTCTTGCGTGTGTCCTATGCTCAATTTACTTTTAAATACATCTATTGGAATTTAGATTTTTTTCATAAATTAATTAATGCAAATCTTGGAAGTAGAAATTAACCCACTTCCCAACACCCGATCGAGCTCAAACCACGGCAGATACTCAGATACTCGATGACAATGTATTCTATCATGCACACGCGGACACGTATTAAATTACTGTCAGTCCTACCCAATTGTCTCAGTTAGCCCTGTTGAGTCCAGTCCCTATGAAAGAAAGCACATTTTTTAGTAAAATAAAATAAAAGTTTTAAAAGACGTTTTAAAACACGAGATAAAAAAAGATTTCATTTTTACTGGATGATTCTGGCCTTCAAAAATTAAGGGTGTTGTTTTTGGCCAACGTTTTTATGTAGTATTGTGAAAGAAAAGTCTAAATCCATTTATAAGATTGTCTATTCCAAGATTGACATAGAATAATTTCCAGAGATTGTAATATTCTGTTCACTGTCCGAGGGCGGGCGTGGTGGTCCTCACACTGAATATTACTAATTGCGGTCATTAGAAGCGTAATGAAGTAATTCATTGTATAAAAAGTAATATATGTTAATCAACATAGAAATGTATTTGTGCAAGGTAGAGAGAGGCACTTTTAGTCGTGGGGAATTATTTGGTTTTAGTTTCAACAACGCCCACCAGATGTCGGTAGAGTGTGTAGATAAGTTATTATTATTCAGTTTATGTAGTTCCAAGATATTTCCGTGGTTGGCGCTACTTACGCCACACGACAGAGACAACATGTCGGCTGTACCCGAATGATTACGAGAACAGCCGATGATAGCCGATCCCTAGGCAGGCAGCGCAGTTCCAGTTGGTTCCCTCATTAAAATAACTGATAGAACAATTGATTTCGAAAAACAACTGATTACCGAAGAAATTATCTATAATCATTCCTATATGCTCGAAAACTTCAGCGGTAGTCGTCACACAAGCGAAATTAGTATATTTTTAATTATTAATAACATAAAAAACTATTTTGTTTATAATTTTTGTAAGTACTAAATGTTATCAACAATAAATTAAGTTCCAAAAACGGCCACTGAACATGAACATGCTGATCAATTAGCAGATAGAAATCCGCTGTTATTGGTGTCGTCCAGTCGTTTTCACTGTCGCTGTCACTCCGCTATAATTGGAAAGGTTAATCGGTCGTTGCGGACTGACAACTGGAAGATGTGAAACGTGAACATGTGGAAGAGACGAAATTGTGCGGTTGTTGTCTTATGTGATGGAGATCAGGACCGGAATTGAACTTGTGACTGCCAAAAGTCTTCTATTTTATTTTAGAACACGGTACAACGTTAGAGAAACGGCTGCGCGCCTTTTTCATACAAAAAACTTAAATTTGGATTTGAGACCAAATACTTACGGAAGTGAGTTACTTTTTTTCGAATTACAAAATGTAGACCATTAAAAAGGTAGACTTTTCATGATTTTAGGGACGACTATTATTATTGGCAGTAAATAATGGATTTTTATTAAATCCTTAGCCCTATTGTCTTTTTAAATTGAAATACAAAATAATAGTTATTAAAAATATCATTTTAATGTGCAAACTTACAAATAACCAATTTACGTAGGAACACAAATTTGTTGAATACACAATAAAAAATTTTATCCAAAAAACGATATTTTTTAATTTCCTATTTTATATCTCATTGTATAGGCGTAGTAGGTTGGGTAGGATTATTTTATATCTAATTGTATAGGCGTAGTAGGTTGGGTAAGAGTACTTCATATATCATTGTAAAGGGGTAGTAGGTTGGGTAAGATTACTTTATATCTCATCGTATAGGCGTAGTAGGTTGAGTAAGATTACTTCATATCTCACTGCATGGGCGTAGTAGGTTGGGTAAGATTACTTTATATCACATTGTATAGGCGTAGTATATTGGGTAGGATTACTTTATATCTAATTGTATAAGTGTAGTCGGTTGGGTATGATTACTTCATATCTCATTGTATAGGCGTAGTAAGTTGGGTAGGATTACTTCATATCTCATTGTATAGGCGTAGTAAGTTGGGTAGGATTACTTCATATCTCATTGTATAGGCGTAGTAAGTTGGGTAGGATTACTTCATATCTCATTGTATAGGCGTAGTAGGTTGGGTAGGATTACTTCATATCTCATTGTATAGGCGTAGTAAGTTGGATAGGATTACGTCATATCTCATTGTATAGGCGTAGTAGGTTGGGTAGGATTACTTCATATCTCATTGTATAGGCGTAGTAGGTTGGGTAGGATTACTTCATATCTCATTGTATAGGCGTAGTAGGTTGGGTAGGATTACTTCATATCTCATTGTATAGGCGTAGTAGGTTGGGTAGGATTACTTCATATCTCATTGTATAGGCGTAGTACGTTGGGTAGGATTACTTCATATCTCATTGTATAGGCGTAGTAGGTTGGGTAGGATTACTTCATATCTGTAATGTATCGATGTTGTACAGGAATAGAATACTGGGCCCTTAATCTCCAGTATTCTAACGAGGATAGGGATCTGGTATTACCTCTATTAATACTCGTAGATTCTGATATACGGAGGTTGTTTAATTCGGAATATAATAAATTGACAATACAAATAACAAGTTATCTAAAGGCCGTCTGGCGACAGAATGAATCCTCGCTCCGGCAATGTAATACGAGACGGTTCGTAGCGTTCGGTTATCTTCGGTAGAACCCGAAGCTGCCCGACGCAAACAGCATACTCTACAATATCTCATTGTATAGGCGTAGTAGGTTGGGTAGGATTACTTCATATCTCATTGTATAGGCGTAGTAGGTTGGGTAGGATTACTTCATATCTCATTGTATAGGCGTAGTAGGTTGGGTAGGATTACTTCATATCTCATTGTATAGGCGTAGTAGGTTGGGTAGGATTACTTCATATCTCATTGTATAGGCGTAGTAGGTTGGGTAGGATTACTTCATATCTCATTGTATAGGCGTAGTAGGTTGGGTAGGATTACTTCATATCTCATTGTATAGGCGTAGTAGGTTGGGTAGGATTACTTCATATCTCATTGTATAGGCGTAGTAGGTTGGGTAGGATTACTTCATATCTCATTGTATAGGCGTAGTAGGTTGGGTAGGATTACTTCATATCTGTAATGTATCGATGTTGTACAGGAATAGAATACTGGGCCCTTAATCTCCAGTATTCTAACGAGGATAGGGATCTGGTATTACCTCTATTAATACTCGTAGATTCTGATATACGGAGGTTGTTTAATTCGGAATATAATAAATTGACAATACAAATAACAAGTTATCTAAAGGCCGTCTGGCGACAGAATGAATCCTCGCTCCGGCAATGTAATACGAGACGGTTCGTAGCGTTCGGTTATCTTCGGTAGAACCCGAAGCTGCCCGACGCAAACAGCATACTCTACAATATCTCATTGTATAGGCGTAGTAGGTTGGGTAGGATTACTTCATATCTCATTGTATAGGCGTAGTAGGTTGGGTAGGATTACTTCATATCTCATTGTATAGGCGTAGTAGGTTGGGTAGGATTACTTCATATCTCATTGTATAGGCGTAGTAGGTTGGGTAGGATTACTTCATATCTCATTGTATAGGCGTAGTAGGTTGGGTAGGATTACTTCATATCTCATTGTATAGGCGTAGTAGGTTGGGTAGGATTACTTCATATCTCATTGTATAGGCGTAGTAGGTTGGGTAGGATTACTTCATATCTCATTGTATAGGCGTAGTAGGTTGGGTAGGATTACTTCATATCTCATTGTATAGGCGTAGTAGGTTGGGTAGGATTACTTCATATCTCATTGTATAGGCGTAGTAGGTTGGGTAGGATTACTTCATATCTCATTGTATAGGCGTAGTAGGTTGGGTAGGATTACGTCATATCTCATTGTATAGGCGTAGTAGGTTGGGTAGGATTACTTCATATCTCATTGTATAGGCGTAGTAGATTGGGCAGGATTACTTTATATCTCATTGTATAGGTGTATTAGGTTGGGTAGGATCACTTCATATCTCATTGTATAGGCGTAGTAGGTTGGGTAGGATTACTTCATATCTCATTGTATAGGCGTAGTAGGTTGGGTAGGATTACTTCATATCTCATTGTATAGGCGTAGTAGGTTGAGTAGGATTACTTCATATCTCATTGTATAGGCGTAGTAGATTGGGCAGGATTACTTTATATCTCATTTTATAGGTCTATTAGGTTGGGTAGGATCACTTTATATCTCATTGTATAGGCGTAGTAGGTTGGGTAGGATTATTTCATATCTCATTGTATAGGCGTAGTAGATTGGGCAGGATTACTTTATATCTCATTGTATAGGTGTATTAGGTTGGGTAGGATCACTTTATATCTCATTGTATAGGCGTAGTAGGTTGGGTATGATTACTTCATATCTCATTGTATAGGCGTAGTAGATTGGGCAGGATTACTTTATATCTCATTTTATAGGTCTAATAGGTTGGGTAGGATCACTTTATATCTCATTGTATAGGCGTAGTAGGTTGGGTAGGATTATTTCATATCTCATTGTATAGGCGTAGTAGATTGGGCAGGATTACTTTATATCTCATTGTATAGGTGTATTAGGTTGGGTAGGATCACTTTATATCTCATTGTATAGGCGTAGTAGGTTGGGTATGATTACTTCATATCTCATTGTATTGGCGTAGTAGGTTGGGTAAGATTACTTCATATCTCATTGTATAGGCATAGTAAGTTCGGTAAGATTACTTCAAATCTCATTGTATAGGCGTAGTCGGTTGGGTAAGATTACTTTATATCGTATTGTATAACTCAACAATCTCACAAAAAACTGCCAAGACGGGTATTATTAGTCTTTGAAGCGTACACAAAAAAAAATGAGCATGGCTGTTTTTTTTTCTTAGCTTCGGTACATCCGAACCGAAAAATACGTAAGGTGAGCCATTTTTAAACCTTTTTTATGTTTGCATTCTATATAATTTTTTGCGTTGATTTCTGTTTGCGTTTATATAATTTTAAAGTGTATTTCATCACCTTTCAAGAACAGTTTTTAGTTTTCGGATAAGTTCAGAAATATTCCATTTTTTTAAATTTTATTTTATGTAGAAGCGGAAATAAAATCTTCGACTTTCTGGTAGCTTCTTTAAGAAATACAATGGTCAATACGTCAAAGGCCTGAAGGGCTAATGAAACATAAACTCTTAACATCGATGAAGCTTACCAAAGGGTTTTTGTTTGTTAGTTAAAACATCGCTCCATCCCTGTAGGAGCGTGTAAAAGTGACCCGATGTGACAGTGTAAAATGTGATTTAAAAACGGTTTCACGTTACGAGTCACACACGGTGGTCTCTCCCGTCAAACTAACAACGTGAGGACATTTTATATCTTTTAAAATATGTAATATGAATGCATTATAAACTCATCCCAAAGTGGATTCAACTTTAATTCATTGGGTAAGAATCGAAAAGGACCATATAAATAATTATGATCAAAACATAAGCTTTTAAAAGGACTAGGAATGTTGAAATCCAGAGGTCGCTGGTTCAAATCTTGCCGTATATTATTTATCTCAAAATTATAAGTAACAGATTAAATACGGTTTATAAATAAATCCTCGGTATGTATTTATCTCTGGTCGAGATGTCACCATAATGGGTTTCATGTCTCTACCCGAATTAATCCGATCTCTCCGATGACAAAATCTTTTAAAGCTTTAACAAGACGTTCACACGGTAGGAATTTGGTATAAGGGACGCTGTACTTCGCTGCTCATACGACTATATATCTATATATAACCAGGATTCGCGTCGCAGGTTCAATCCTCCGCTAGCTAAGTCTTCCAATCATTGCACGAGCAACTTTTTCCACTTATAATTATGGAAGTAAGACGAATCAAAAAATTGTCAGGTTAGGCGTAACACACTAATATAAATATGTAGTTCCCCCTGCCACTGTCCTGTCAACAAGGCTACTCTCTTGATTGACCAGACCTCCGTGGAAACCCAATCGCACCTCGACATACCCGGCTTCCAGTGCACAGCAAGGGCGTCACGTGACAACGCGGTGGCGAAACCTGTAGAATGAAAGTCATGGAAAGTAAGGAAAAGTGAAGACAAGTTATGAAAAGTCAGAAAAACTGATGAAATGTGAAGTAAGATGAAGAAAAGTTAAGAATACTGATAAAAAGTGAATAAAAGTGGCGGAAGTGAAGAAAAGTTATTAAAATTTTAGAAAAGTAATGAAAGTGAAGAAACTCTGAAGAAAAGTGATGAAAATTATAGAAGTGAAGAAAGGTGAAGAAAAATTAATAGATGGGAGAAAAGGTGATGAAAAGTGAAGACAAGTTATGGAAAGTCAGAAAACTGATGAAATATGAAGAAACGTGAATTAAGGCGAAGAAAAGTTATGAAAAGTCAGAAAACTGATAAAAAGTGAATAAAAGTGACGGAAGTGAAGAAAAGTTATGAAAATTGTAGAAAATTGATGGTGAAGAAACTCCGAAGAAAAGTGAAGAAAATTATGGAAGTGAAGAAAGTTGAAGAAGCGTGAATAAAAGAGAGAAAAGGTGATGAAAAGTGAAGAAAAGTTGAGTTAAGAAAACATAATAAAAGTTAAGAAAACCAACTTTGTTGAGCGTGGTGCTTAAATGTGGCGGTTTATCGGGACAATTTTATTTCGCTTGTTGCAAACCGATCGACCTGCCTGATCTGACCTGTTGATTTCCTATTTTAATGCTCTTTGCGTAACTTCTTCCGTCTATTAATACTCTACTACTTCTATTTATTACTTAATTAGAGTCAATTTCATTCCCTCCACTCCACGGCACTGCATCATTAACTGATGCCTTATTAATTTCAAGATTCAATATTTACGAGGAAATTGTGGTGCACCCATACAATGGCAGCGTAATTCGGTAATTCATTATTATCCATATTTGAAACGTGTTCAAAATCGAGGCAAATGTCTGCTGAGTAAAATATAACGTTATCGGGAGATTTTTTAATTATTTTTATTTCTTTAAAAATATAAGTTACCATTCGAATGAAGCTGATACAAAAAAAAATGTATATAACAGATACATTTTAACCCATAACCTACAAAAATTCAACACACCTACAAAAAGTGATATAAAGTAATGAAAAGTGATAAAACAAAACTAGGTTAAATAGGTTACATAGGTAACTACTAAACCTACTTTTTGTTTCATAACTTTTGATGACTCTATATCACTTTGGTGTGTAATATCATGGAACAGTACTAGTTGACATGTACCCGGCGTTGCTCGAGATTATGAATGGTTGCTAGTAAAGTTTTGGGGTTGTGAATTATAGTGTAACTACCCGAAAACTGGGTGCATTATTAAGGTGGAAATAATATTTTCATGAAGAATTTAAAAAAAATCTTTTCTACATGTATTTGATTAACTTGATCGTAGCGTGTCTTTCTCGAGCGTCCTTAACTTCTTCTACCATATTCTTTCACGTCATACATTTTCTTTACACGTCTTTCTTGCTTCATCACGTACGCTCCATTTTACCACTAATAATTATTTGATTCATGTCTTCCTTGCGCGTCCCGACTCTTTCATGGTTCACATTGTTACTGTTAAAATAACTACTTTATATCGGCTTCATGCGACACCGTATATCATTCCAGTGCAGAGATATCCAAAAATTATATGAGCAGAAACGATGTTTTTGAAGAAATCTCGTATTAAATCTCGATCCAAAAAATAGTACATTCTCTAACGGCACGACGCACAGTGGACTGAAAATCGCCTTTCATAGACATACGCCACAATACGAAGTATGCCAAAAAAATAGTAGTATATCTGTGTGTAAGGGTAGAATGGCCAACCTTATGATTCCAGAGATACATGCACACTAATGTGTGCATGAATTAAATACTCCTGGTCAATCTTAAAACAATTCAACGTGTATGAATCTGCGATACATTAAGGACGTCCTAATTGTTTAAACATTATAAATATCCTTATAGCGTTACAACCGCAGGTTTTATTATTGAAACACTACACCTGCATCAGTATACAGGGTACAAAGTAAAGTACACGTATATCTATAAGGTCTCCGCAAACGCATACCTCGTGGTCACACGACCATCCGATACGATTAACTCGGCTAAGTGAGCACAACACTATGTAAGGTGGCTGGGGTGACCATTAGTTATGAAGAAAATGTTAATATTTTTTACACAAAATAATTTTTTGGGTATAATCATTTTGCTATTATGACACGTATTTATTGCAGTGTAACAGTGTAATAAACCTCAACAACAGCTCTACGCGTTCACTAAGGACCAGGTTACATCTGTATCGGTCCTCCCAAAGGAAATAAATGTGTTATAAAACGAGTATTTTCCACATCTGGGTTCACTGAACTCCTAATCCGACAGTTTAGGACTGTATGAATCCGACTATTTTACCGGTAAGTGACATCGGCTGAGTTGGCATCGCGTCTGGATCCCACCCAGGCGTCGTGAGTTCAATTCTTCGGCTGGCTAAGTCCTACATCACGACACAAGCAACATTTTCCGCCTGCCGTGGTGATAGTAGGAGATTTTCAGATTATTGTCAGGCTATTGTTCATATCTACCTACTCAAATAAAAATTTAACAAATTCTAATTTAAAATATAAAATTAATAATTAAAAGTTTAATTAACTTTAATTAGTGTCTATAATTATTTGGTATTTTAGTTTGGTATTGGAATACGCGGGTGTTATTTTCACTGATACTGTAATGCTTATTCATCCATGCTAAAAAATAAAATGCTATCATCATTCATAGAACTGGACATGAAATCAATATTAAAATGGTCCATAATCTTCAACGTCCATTCACACTGGTAGACACCATCCCACGAAACAAAGCCTAACTAATGAGAGTTCTATCATGACAGGTTATTGAGAAATAGTCAACCGAAAAAGAAAAAAAACAAAATTACTTTCTGTCACCTTATTTATGTTAATTCAGGAAAGCTACATTTTAGAATAACCTATCTTCAAATTCACTTATCACTAAATTACATTCACTCCCTATTCATTTATTTATTTTAGTTTAGCATGGGTGTAATGAATTCAAACAGCAATACAGAAAGTATAAAACAGACCTTCCTAAAAATCTAATTACGAAATGGCTGATGGAAAGTGGCAGAACAGGATCGGAAAGCTTCTTGCATAAAATCATTGCCTTATTGAATTGAGAACTGGACTGGACAGGACTGGACATGAAAACTGGAGAAACAGATTTAAGAGTATGCTTTTTTCCAACATGACTACCAACACCGGTAAAATAGACATTTGTCTATTAACACCGAAGCATCCAAATCTGTTTTCGTACTATTTTTGTTTTAGTATGTTTTTTATTTAGTTATAAAATTACATTTTCATATCTTATATAAACCTTTTAAACTTATTTCTATGACATTAAGGACACTTTACAATACATCTAAAACATATTCTTTATAGTATTTAGGCATAACCCACGAAAAGTAGCAAGTCTTTTAGCTTATTTAACATCTGTCGGTAGTTCATTCAAAATCTTAAATCCTTTAAAATAGAGATTATTTTGGGTTCCCGACAAATTAGTGTTTGGAAGTCTAAAATCTGTTATTGTGTATGTTATATGTTCTCATTTGTATTATGTTACCACCATGATAGGACATTTGCCTAGTTAGTGGTATTAAAATATATATATATATATATATATGGATAGCTTCATTATAGATTTATTTGGTAATTTTTGAGAAAAATCTATCTAAAAAAACTTTTCTCCAGATTGCGTTGTCTCTGAATGACCTCCCCTCCCTATTTATTTATTTATATTAGCTTAGTAAAGCTAAATTTTAGATTTATTTGCAAAATTTTGAGAAATCACCTATCTCCTAAATTTCGTTATCACGCAATTACCATCCCTCACTATATTATGTTAGGTTAACTCCATTTTTGATTTATTTTATATCTTTTATTGAATCTTGAATTGCGCTATTTTTGGTCACTGGTGTGGAGGGTATAACATCACAACTTGGCACGGCATCGAGAGATTAATAACAAAGATCAATATAAGTACTATAAGTAGTATGTATAGTGTTTTTGTAGAACAGCTTCTGAAACGGTTGGCTGACCAAAATCTTACCTACCTGTATTTGCTGAGATTCAGTCGTTTGGTGTCCAGTCCTTCATTCATGGAACTTGGGAGATTAGTTAAACTAGTTTCACACGGTTATGCAGTTACATCAGGGGAGTGCCGTTCATATAGCTACATAAAAATATGAATGATATTAATACTTATAAAATTATTTCAAGAAATCAATCCACACTTTTAAAAATGGGCGTGAGATTCCAAGTTCGAATCGCAGCGCCGCCCGACCGCAGTAATAATGTGTCGAAGGCAGGAACTAAATGTGCCTAATATCGCTCACCCTAGAAAATTCAATGTTTACTATACAAAGTACGTAATTTGTGTTCTGTGTGCGCATATACATATATTTTAAAATGTGTTCTGCCTAGGAGTTGGAGTTGGCATGTCTACCAGCCTCACCAAATGCCGATTGGGTAGGGCCGAAATTTAATTAGTATATTAATGTAATATCATCCGATTTCAGAGAAATGCGTATGTCGGTGTATATGTGCGTGATTGCCACCAAAAGTTAAAAGACTGCATTGTCATAGACAACCAGTTTCAGCTCAGCAGGATGTCAGGAAGTAGCTTAATTTCCTCTTCCGATTGGCGTTCATTCATTCACCCATTCACGAAAACAAAAATGAAATTCAAATAGATTCATTTAAAAAGGCAGTGCTTTTCAAAACGATTTGAAACGTACAGAAAATATATCGTAAGCCAGTAAAGTAAGTAATTCAGTACCTCTATTAATTAGTATAATTTTAGCAATGAAATTATGATATAAATATTTGGATATTTGATGTGGCTTGGTTAGCCCGACCAACATTGTCTACAGTACACGTCAATATCTGTGCACGCTACTGAGTTGCAGAGTTGGTAAGTAATATTTTTCACATTGAATTCATCGATGTCTTCAAAGATAAATTCAGTTGTATTTGGTTTTCCAATATTATCATATTCCAAATATGCGTTTTAAACCATTTTATATTTGACTGAGCGTATTCACTTCACCGTTTGAAATTTTTATAGAAGAATTATTGCTTATAAACAAATTATAATAAGCAATAATTCTTCGCCTGAAATATCAATATCAATAGTTGGTTGTTTACAGGTGGAAAAAAAATAATAAGCAGTATTTGTTAAGTGAAGTACCTACTAGTACACATTGAATTATTTGGCGTGTTGGAAATAAGCCGACGTAGCTCAGTGGTCCAGAGCACCTGACCGGACATCAGAAGGTGCGGGTTCAATTCCCGTTGGCGGCATTTATTTTTCGACGAGAGATATTTTCAATTTGTATTGATATTTCAGTCTACTAATTATTGCTTATCATAATTTGTTATCCTTTGTGCTATGCATAAAAAGTCTTATACATTTTAACATTAGTTTATCATTAAAAAAATAATAAGTTTGAAATTTTGTCTGTAATTTTTTAGGTACGTTCCGTTTTCGTTTCCGTGTCAAGATGGTGGCCGTGTGCTATCTTTTATCCCGCCGTAGTGGATCCTTCTACAAGCTGTTAAATCGTAAAAATCAGTATTGAAAAAATAATTCTTATTGAGATAGTGAAGTTGATTTGGACAAATTTTATAATTCCTTGTTTGAAATTAAAAAAAACTTTTTAGAATATTTTTTGGTTTTTTTTTCCATTTTTCCGATTTTATGTCCGGGTTAAATCTTCCCCATAGGAAAAACTAAACCCTTCCACACACTTTTTCACAAATGATCATCTAGTCAATCAACATTATGCAAGTGCATTATATAAGCAAAATAAATACAAAACAGTACAAGAACAACACGTTAACTCACCAGAGATCAAATGGGAAAATAATTCACCGACTCCAGATATTTTCATATCAGAGGGTTCGGCTCGGTAGAACTTCTAATTGGGCCTTAAAATAAATCCTACTGATCCCATAACATAAATATTTAAAAAATCTTTCGTAATCCTACATGTATTTAAAATGACTTTATTATATATTATTATTTTACATCTTGAAGCATTATGATTTCGGAGGAAATGTTGGTTTTGAGCTTTTAAAGAATCATCATTCGACATACGATGACGCAAGTAGCCGCAAATGTACAGATGATAAGTCAACCTTCATTAGTTTAACCTCACCATCATGTGAAGTGACTTGACTATCTACATCTTATGTGGCGGTTAAAGGGTGTGCTTCAACTCTGCACATATCCATAGGGTGTTACATTACAGGAGATTCTTGGGTGGGTAATTATACAATTGAATAATTGTATCAGAGATGGATCTAACACTCAAAAATCAGTCAGCAAACGTAACAAAGGGCCCTAGAAGGGAAGAGCAAAAGTCTTCACGGAGAAAACTTCATGATAAAAATATTATTAAGCTAATTTATTGAGAATCTCTTAAAATTATTCGTATTCCTGTTATAAACGTGATTGTAGGCTATTAACGAATGAATTGATAGGTACCCTGATAAATAAAATGCCACTGAAAAATCCTAAAATTTGTGCATTTCGTCATAATTAAAACAAACACAGATGGACGAACACGAGTTTTATGAATTTACTAACACTTTATCAGGAAGCGGCTTACAATTCAGTTTTTAATAAGAAGATTACCAATAATTTGAAGAGATTTATAATAAATCAGCATTAATCATTTTCCTCCATGTAAATCAAATGTTTCTTTAAATTTATTGAATAGGTTCATGCAAGATAGTACATTGACACCTTATCGAGATTGGGGGATATATAAGACTCATAAAATTGCGAATACCGCTATTTAATCCCAGTTCTTCGATAATCTCTGAGCCTGTGGAACTATAACATCCCCAACCAGAGTAGGTAAGTGACAAGAGCGAAAATAGTGGGAAATGTGCTATAAAATTCACAAAGACACGGAAATTATAAGTTATTTTTAATGATTTACTAATTTTTACAAGATAGTGTTTTTTTATGTTTCGCACAAAGAATAACAAAATATTATAAGCAATAATTATTATCCTGAAACACCCAGATAAATTGGGGACATACTGGTTTGGAATAAACCGACGTAGCTTAAGAGGAAGCTACAAGCCGAAAATGTGTATATTCTTGGTATACCTTATATCGTAGGTAATAGGCATTAAAATCGCTTGACAAACGGAGTCTAGAAACGTTCGATTTCAAGCAAAAAACTGGTTTTTATTTATTTTATAAATAATTTTATAAGAAAGCAAAAAAGTTAATCAAGTGAAACTGTCACAGATAATTTTAGCGATAATACTGTATTTTTTTAAGTTGTTTTCTTTATGCGTTCATACATTTCTATTGAAAAAAAAAAAAATTGTAGTTTGCATTTATATTTTTTATTAAGTAATTTATTTTTTTATTTGTATTCTACTCAAGCGAAACGACGGGAAAATTTTCAATTTATCTAAAGCATATTTTTTGGTATTCATAATTTTTTTATTTTTTTTTTATTTAAACGCCCATAAGGCTTTTACATACAATGCTATTATGTTTTTTAAATACAATAACAATAAAGAGTTTACATAATATATAAGAATATACAGATTACATAAAATATAAGATTGAACAATGCATAGGTTAACAAAATATAGGTAACATGAAACAAGAGTTTACGAAACGTAGGTAAAATGAAATTTAAGTAAATGAAATAAAATATATGATCTGCCAATATCCTCCAAAACAATTGAATAAAAAAGGATGAAATTGTTGTTCACATTAGCCTATAAACTATGTAACTCTAATTAATAATCTCTATTACGCAAGATTAGGATAAGAAACGACAAAAAGTCTAATAGAAAAACATTTAGTTAAGTATTATAATATTAAACCAAGTATCACAATATTAAGTCAAGTACCACAATATTAAACCAAGTATTATAATATTAAATTAAGTATTACAATATTCAGTCAAGTATTATAATATTAAACAAAGTACCATAATATTAAGTTATATTAAACTAAGTATTATAATATTTATTTATTTCAACGTAATTTGTAGAGTAGTGGAAATAGTTCGCACATACTCCGTTTAATGTTTGCCAAGTTCATATTTGACATACAGATTTAATAATAATGTGTTTATAGGCTGATAGACATTCAGTACCGTTAGTGTTCACGCAATATTTATTCCCTGCACTGTGTAGTCGGTTCATTACTGAATTTATTTCTGCTAAGGTACCTGCAATGTTACAATGGTAAGGTACCTTCTGACGAACCGTTCTACTAGGTACATGAAAGTCGATCAACCTAAGGAGTTCAGGGGAGTCAAAAGAGTCAAAAAAATGTACACCAATTCGTTATAAAGATTAATCAAAATAGTGATTTGGCATTAAGCTTCGCCTTAACTGGCAGAGCAGCTGACCGGAAATCAGAAGGCTACTACGAATTTATTTTTTCTCGATAGATATTTTAAATTTGTTTGGGTGTTTCAGGCTAGTAATTATTGCTTATTATAATTTTAAATAATACGCGCACCCTGTAAAATTAATTATTTAACCTGGTGTATAACGTCAGTGTCTGAGAATTGAAGTGTCGTGTGTCGCGGGTGACTGCATGAGACTAGAATAGTGGGAGGTGAAGAGAGATGGTGAGGTGGGAGGCTGTGGGTGGTGGTAGGTGGGGGGTGAGGCAAGGTGAGGTGTAGGGTGTCGTTAAACACAGGTAATTGAAACTAAATATTGATTAATTCCGAGCTATATCGCTTAGCAGTCAATCGGTTGCGGAATACGGGACATTTGATATGTAGGAAGGGCGGTTCGGATTTACATAACAAATCATTCAAATTGTGCTGTAATGTTTATTTAAAAAAAAAAACAACATAAGGAAAATAATTTCCCTCAGGGTCTTTGATTATCTTTAGGAATGCTGTGTGGAGGGTCTTTTTTAAGGAAATGAAGGAGAGGAAGTTCTGAGAAGGAATAAGGTATGAGGGGTGGGTAGGAATCTAGGGATGAGTGTATCCAGGAGTGTCGGACGTATGAATATATCCCTCCTGCTACGGCGCAAGGAGAGGTCAAAGGGTCTTCCCAAAGCAGCCTGGCACGATCTGGCACGCTACGCAGCTGGTGGGCAAGCGCATACTGAGCACCCCTCACCCGATGAACCCGGATACCCCTGCTAAATCACCCAACGTAGCGAACCACTTTAGTTGACCTATGGTAGAGGTATTGTGTCCAATAAATGGTTCCCGGGGCGGCGGTACCCAAAATCGTCTCCCAAATTGAGCCTCGCCTTAGCACGCTCGCTACGTTTAGCAGGGGTGCCCGGGTTGATGGGGAGAGGTTTGTCTAGATTTGTTCAGGTTGCATTGCGGGCCGGATCGGGAGAGGTCGGTTGAGGAAGACCTTTTGACTCTCCAGCCGGACTCTGTTGACAAATATTCTTGAACCACAGTGGAAGGAACACAGTGTATTTTACATATGAATAGTAATCATACATAACATAACTAAACTGCCGCAGTATCAACATTTTGTATTTTAGTCATATTAGTGATAAATTGAAAGTTTCCACTGACTCGGTATCATTATTTCCCTCCATTTGTATTGTGAGCAGAGAGGAACACATATGGAAATTAGTCCCAGAATTACTTCACTGACATAAATCCCGACTTCTAGAATTACGTAGTTGAATCCGAAAGCTTATCAATGAAAGCAATTCTGAGCTATCAAATGCATAATTTAGATATGGAATTACCAAGTCAGTGAAAATTCTTCCGTCTGACAATTTAAGGATTTTCATATAATTTAAGAGTGTTGTAGTTCAACAAAATTGCTGGAATACCAATTTAAAAACATTCAAAACGTAAGATATTTATTTAGTATTCTTTCAATAGCTTGTAAATGAATATTGTAATGTGGGTTCCAGACAGGAGAATTGTATTCAAATTGACTTCTAACAATGTAAAAATATAACAGTTTAATGGACTTAATATTTTTGAAATGTATGGATGGATTTAACCGTATGTCACTCCTGAAAACACGTCCATTATCTCATTCATTTCCTCAAAAGACTCTCCACACAGCATCCCCAAAGAAGAAACAGGCCCTGAGGGAAACTATTTCGCCCGTTTCTGCACAGAATCAAGGGTTTTTCAGGTATTTTGGGGCTCCAGACCTTAGGTGACTGCCAAATTCATCTGTGGGGCGCACTTGTGATTTGCACAGAGTCAGCAATTGTGTACTATTAAAGTATCTTCGCGCTATGTGCAACACACCCAGTAGCTGATGTTTTTAATATGCCAACTTGAACCGCCCTCATTGATCCTGTTTGACATCAATCCGTGTGGATTGGATTGCAAATGTTAATTTATAACCATATTTATATGTATTTAACCAAGTATGAATATGAACAGCAAAAAGTAGATGATGTATCGCTTTACGGGACAAGCATCGACTTCTAAAATATATGTTACCGAAAATAAAAAAGGAGTAGTAAGATTCCCAGTTTTAGGATAACTTAATACGTGCTGAATAGAAAGTAAGGATTGTACTTTTCAATTTAAATGCGGTACAAAAAATAATTGTTAACATAACTGGAGACTGTAACAATAGATTTATTTAGATAGCTATAAACTAAAGGGTTTTCCAATAAGAGGTGTTATTTTGATATTCAATCGTAAAAGATCAATGGTAGCGCCGTCTTGTTGAGAGTAAACGTTGTCCAGATCAATACCATCCAATTCCGGCCAAAAAAATCATTAATCATCTCTCGATAGCGCAATCCATTCACCCTAACTGTTGCTCCAGCCTCATTTTCGAAAAAGTAAGGTCCAATGACTCCGCCGGACCATAAACCGCACCAAACAGTCACACGTTGAGGATAGAGAGGCTTTTCAACAATAACTCTTGGGTTTTCCGAGCCCCAGATGCGACAATTTTGCTTGTTGACGAAGCCACCGAGGTGGAAATGGGCCTCATCACTCAAGATGATTTGCATTTGATTCACTCAAGTGAATTTTAATAATTTCAGTGCGTTGTTGAAGCCTGTATCGTTCCATTTTTATTAATGGCGTAGTTTCTACTTGTCAAATGTCAAAAAATGACAGCTTTAAAAGTAACATCTACTGAAATAGCGGGCTATTCAAAATAATACCTCTTATTGGAAAACCCTGTATTTTGGAGGATTGTAATAATCGCCAATTTAAATGGGTGAATGATTCTGTGGTTCTCCAATCCGCAGAATCCAAGGTTGCGTATTTACTTTCGGTGTGAAAAAATGAGAATTCAAATATTTTCAATTTAGTTTTTATTTTAACAAAACTCACCTTACAATAATTTTATGAACCAAACAGATCGCGTACGTTAGAGGAGATTTAGGGCTAAACCGGCTGCTAGACCACTGGAGAGAGAATGAAATATTTGCAGCGCGAGGTATCGCGCGCTGGTTTACAGTGATACCAGCCTCACATGAATGTGGGTAAAAGTAATGTTGCTATTATTTTCGGAAGATGTATACTCCATATTATTTATCCTACACTATCATGATTATCAGAAAGATTTCAATCACAAGGACAAAGGAGAGCAATTGGCTTGTATTTTTAAATACTTTTAATGGAATTTCAATTTTCTTGGAAGCGGAAATTTACCAACTTTCAAACATCCGATCAAAGCTGAAACTCGGCAGATAAAATCGTTGTTGGTGACAATGTATTCTATCAACTATTGGTGGCAATCACGCATACACGCGAAAATATACTTTTATACGGTTGTACCCAATTGGGGGATTTGACGCAGTTGTTAACATGGTTGACTCTGGTCCCTAGGGACGTCAATCGTGAGTTAAGCACTTTTTTCAAGTTTTAAAAGACATTTTAAAAGTTCACCGCAGTTTAAGAGCCAGTCCCTGGGAAGAAGGTTCAATCCTCATTCGAATAAAAATTCTTTGAAATTGTCTGCTAGCCGGCCCAAGAGATGGCGCAATCAGGTCGGACATTAAAAATAGATGTATTACTAAAAAAAAAACTTCATATACGTGGACTTACAGCAGTTAATATACGTAATAAATGTCAGTCCTGCCGACATTTATTACCATCTGGCGAGGAAGCTACAATCCTTTAGAGACATTATAGTAAAAAAAATAATATTTTTACCTGATTGATTTTTCTCGACGGTGTTAAACCTACCTATTTAATTTTATTAATAACTAGCTTTACCCCGCCCCGCATTGCTGTGGCTCAGTCTCTCCATTCAGATAGAGAAAAAATAGCGCGTGTTGATTTTAAGTCCAATAGATGGCGCTGTTTTTCAAAAAGAGCTTTGGGAGAATTAAGATTTTGAACAAGAAAACACTTACATTTTAATTTATATGTAAGATTGATAGACTAGGTACTTGCAATTACAAGGATCAGGATAATATTAAGGCATCAGGACGTACGTGACATACCTACTACAATATATATTAGACAAGAGATTCCGAGCTTATTTGGATATAAAAATGTAAAATCTGACAAAATCAGGCACAAACAGACACAGAGACCCTAAGGTTGAAATTGCCGCCTGTTTTGATTTGTATCAAAAAATATCGCCAAAATGCATGTTTTATTTTATTTTGTGAATTTCAGGCACAATATTTAAATGTTTTTTGTGTCATAAAAGTGTATTTGTTTTGTTGAAATGTTTGATTGATTTTTAGATGAATTAATAGTGAAGATACATTACTAAGACAACGCACGTGGTTTCACTGAACAAGGTTCATTGGACATACTTTATCGACCCGTTCATTTAAATATTATCATGACAATCCTTTTCTTAGGAGGAAGCTATAAGCCAAAAATGTGTATATTCTTGGTATACCTTATATTGTAGGTAATAGGCATTAAAATCGCTTGACAAACAGAGTCTAGAAATGTTCTATTTCAAGCACAAAACAGGTTTTTATTTATTTTGTAAATAATTTTATAAGAAAGCAAAAAAGTTAATCAAGTGAAACTGTCACAGATAATCTTAGCTATAATACTGTATTTTTTAAAGTTGTTTCCTTTACGCGTTCATACATTTCTATTGAAAAAATATTTTTTTTAGTAGTTTAAATTTATATTTTTTATTGAGCAATTTATTATTTTATTTGTATTCTACTCAAGCTAAACGATAGGAAAACCTTCAATTTATCTAAAGCATAGTATTCATAATGTACACCAATTCGTTATAAAGATTGATCAAAATAGTGATTTAGCATTAAGCTTCGCCTTAAGCGGTGCTACATTTTTTATTCGATTATTATGAATATAACCTGTGTTGTATGGGACAGATGTCGTAATTTTTCAAGTATCCTAACATTTGATAGGTAAATATTTTATTTTTAAATAACTAGGCAAATATATTATTTTAAATATATTTCACAAATCTTACAATTATAGTATCCCTTGATTTTTCACGGGTCTGTGTTAGTTTTACTATCAAAAAGGGTTTAAAATGCATATCACCACATTAAAATTCCGCATCAGAATCAAAAAGATACCATTTAAATAAAAACCGTAAGCATTTACAATTTTATCTGCCTATAAACATGACGTTCTACTTTTCACAAAGTTACCCACAGACAGTAAAAAATATTGTTCCGGCTGAGTGATAAATGATTCTATTTTTTAAATATTAATAGAAGTAAACAGGCAGCTTCACAAGAAGGTATTGTTGTCAGGGGGCAATTTTGAATATTAAATGTATTTTTTAAAGTATTTTTGCAAGTCATACTGGACTAGGGAGTGAGCCAATAAGCACAATGGGCTTCGAGTGCCCGTTGATAGTTGCAAGTGGATGGCGTTGAGAACCAACGAAACAATTTTAGATTTTTTAATTTTAATATTTTTCACGTCCATGGAGAAGTATTTTCAAAAAATCTTGGATTATCGGCATTCAATAGTAGATTTGTAATAGTTTTAAGTACAAATTTAATAATAATTTCAAACAATATTTACTTAGATCTTGGATCAAGCGCAAAAATTCAATAACAAAATGGAAACTTATCATATTTCTTAAATATGCTATTCAACAGACCACTTCACTTATGTACGAAGACCACTGAAGCAGCATCTACCAGCGCCTAGAGCTTAATTTTATTACCACGAAACTTTCCATATTCCTTTTCAAAGAACCTACTGAACCTTCTACCAACCTCTTGCGCGAATATACGACTGTAATATAACATCCATTCTAGTGACAAGATTCCGGACACATTTATTTAGGCCCCAGAACTTTACTAAATTCCTCGAATCTTGTTTTCACTCGACCCAAACTATATTGTCTCTTGTTTTCTTGTATTGTTGTTTTGAGTACTTATTGTTTATTTCTCACATATTGTTGTTAACCAGTATTTGTATCTTTGTTTACTAAACTTAAAATAGATCCACTTCGTGCGTTCTAACATAAACTTAGGTATAATTTTTTTTCATTTTATTTTACACTTTGCTTGTATCTAATACTTATTACTACATAATTTTAACAATTTTCTTTAAATATTCTAAATCTAGGTACATCTTTAATTTCGCTAGGAACTAAACTATACATTTGGATGCTTTTATACAGTTTGATTTGTTCAATCTTTTTAGTTGAAAGTTTTCTTGAATGTTGTGTGGAACAGTGGAAGTCTTGCAATTGTGAAATTACTTGGGAATATTTATAGACTCAAAGATATCTCTTGAAGAATGTGCCGATTTGATTACAAAATAGCTAAGAAGGTGTCTTTCCTTGGGAGAATTATGTTAAACCTCTGTCATGTCTGCTGTGTATATTATAAATGAAATAAAACAAATTTTTGGTGATTTTGGAAGCATTTGTCGATTGTGAGACTGGAGAAGTTGGCACGGAAGGAGAAGAGAAGGGATAGGTTGGGTATTTATTAAATTAATTGTGCTTCCAAGAGCCAAAGGTTGGCGTTCGTGAAAGATCGGTAGCCATCTCGGTTTGGGCAGACAGCCGACAGTTTTAATCCCTAAACGATTTACATAAGCAAACAATTAAGGACCATGAAGTAGTGAAATCATCTATGAATAAGTGATCAGCACTTCAACAACCTATAGTACATAAAGTTGCCTACCTTCCTATCTTTCGCACAGTATAATATTATCTAAAGCCAATGACGTCACAATATTATAATATAATATATATAAATCTCAAAGTGGTAAACAAAAAGTACGTTAATTGGAGTACCTACTCTCGACTTTTGTAGTTTTAGTACTAAACTGTCAGGGCTGGACTTCCGCCTAAACCCGAGAAGCCCGGCTTAGAGCCCAAACCTCGGGGTGGGGCGATATTATATAAGTTCCTTAAGGCGATGCACTACGTCGTGTAATATTTTGAATCGATCCGCCATCAATAACACTCCTTACGTAGATGGCGATAAGGCTTAAATTCCCGCTTAACACCATCCAGCTGTTTTGATTTAGGCAAGAAAAAAACGTGGCCAAAAAGTGCCTTTTATTTTATTTTGTGGATGCTTAGGCATAAATATTTAAATGTTTTCCGATCATTTTATAAATAACTTAATTTGCCACACTATAAAATAAAACCATAACCGAAAATGGGTTCGTAAGTAGGAAATTTTTAACTTTAAAGTAGTTTTTATAGGCCTTATAAATTATTTTTTTCTGGGCTTATAAAAATACTTATGTAAAAAATACTCGATTATTTCAAAGGCCAAGATGTATTATACTCTCGGTATTTATTTAAAGCATCTGAAACATTTCTAGGCCACCAAATTTTCAAACCAAAAACACATGATTTTGCATTACTACGTAGTGCATCGCGTTGGGGATGCTGTGAAAATGGTACACATCGAGGACACGGAAATCGAAAATTAATCTACGAAAAATCTCCATACGGCCCTAATTAAAATAAACTTATCCAATTTTAATTTGACTTTTCCAAGATCAAAACATATTTTTTTACCTACCACAATTTAAAATAATGATAGCGGTGTTTTTTTACTTTTAAACCGCTTCAATAAAATAAACGGAACATTTTATCAGGTTTACTATTTTCCAGTATGTTTATGGATTTCAAAATGTGCCCTCAACTATGTTTGAGTTGTCTTTTGAGTCTTAGATCCGAGCCTGCTAATGGGTGATGAGAAAGTGTCTTTGCAAACACTAATATTTTTTTCAAGCTTAAGGCAAATATTTTTTAATACATCCATTTGATAATATAAACACGTAATTATGTTTTAGAACATTTTAATTTAAAACTATGTTATGGGTTTATATTATAAATTATGGCGAGCCACAAAGTGAAGCGTTTTTAATGCTTTTTACAAACACATTTACTTGAATTTCACTTTTATTTTCTTGAAATGAATGAAGTGGAATCTTGGAAGTTGAAATTAACTCACTTCCCGACTCTAATCGAGTTGAAAAGGACTCGCTGTCGATGACAATGGATTCTATCAATTGTTGGTGGCAATCGCGCAAACACACGCGGAAATATACGCATTTCTATGAAATAAAATGACATTAATGAAGTTAATATTCGAAATAAATTTCTGTCCTACCCAATTGGGATTGGGCTCAGTTGACTCCAGCCCTGGAGAGGAAGGTTCAATCCGTAAAACAAAAAAAGTAGTCACGCTAGTAGTGGTGCCAAAAGACAGCTTATCTGCAGGTTCTGCCGCAAGGCGGCTTGTCTGCAGGTTCTGCCACAAGACAGCTTATCTGCAGGTTCTGCCGCAAGGCGGCTTGTCTGCAGGTTCTGCCACAAGACAACTTATCTGCAGGTTCTGCCACAAGGCGGCTTGTCTGCAGGTTCTGCCACAAGGTGGCTTGCCTGCAGGTTCTGCCACAAGGCAGCTTGTCTGCAGCCTCTGCCACAAGGTGGCTTGCCTGCAGGTTCTGCCACAAGGCAGCTGGTCTGCAGCCTCTGCCACAAGGTGGCTTGCCTGCAGGTTCTACCACAAGGCAGCTTGTCTGCAGCCTCTGCCACAAGGTGGCTTGCCTGCGGGTTCTGCCACAAGGCAGCTTGTCTGCAGCCTCTGCCACAAGGTGGCTTCCCTGCAGGTTCTGCCACAAGGCAGCTTGTCTGCAGCCTCTGCCACAAGGTGGCTTGCCTGCAGGTTCTGCCACAAGGCAGCTTCTCTGCAGCCTCTGCCACAAAGTGGCTTGCCTGCAGGTTCTGCCACAAGGCAGCTTGTCTGCAGCCTCTGCCACAAGGTGGCTTGCCTGCAGGTTCTGCCACAAGGCAGCTGGTCTGCAGATTTTGCCATTTTTTTTAAATTTAATAAACGTGACACATAATCATTTTGTTGATAAATTTACTTCCATTAAATTTGACGTGAATGTCTGTATGTAATGCACTGGTGGCTTCTTCTGATTGTAGCTGCTTCCTTTAACATATTTCTAATATCCTCCCCAGATTTACCATTTGTGTAAAATATGTAAACACACTTGGGCGTTAAATTTAATTATGAAGAACTGTAGTCCATTTTTTAAATCAAAAATGTCTTTCTAACTTAAATACCTGTGTATATATTTTAAAGTTAGTTTTCATAGTTAAAATAATTATCAAAAAATTTATTTTCCAATGTCCGCTAAAACGCTCGTGACGTCACAAGGAGCCATGTGAGTCACAAGAAGCTTACTTTTTGTATCAACAGGATCAACTCAGTACTAAACTGAGACGGACTTATAATATAGTTATATTGATATGTAATTTAGGCAGTGTTAGAAAGAAATAACACCACGCCTTGTATTTGCATCTAAAAACTTACAGATAATTTTCATATATTCCAAATAATCATCGACCGCAAAACTTTAACTGTTTGCGAAAGATTTGTCAAAGTTTGTGAATTTTTATTTAATTATTTTTATATGAAACTTAAAATAGAGAAGTTAGAATATATATTTTATTTTATAATACGTTTGTGTAATTATGAGATCCAATCCTGTCTGATTACGTCTAAAAGGGATCCAAATGATAATCTAGTCTCCTTCAACGGAAGCAATCTTCCGAACAGGCCTTCCATTGATATGCTTGGTATAACTATAATTGACCAGCTCAGGTACGGGGGCTCCATCGAAGCCAGAGTAAAGCTGGCCTCTCAGAAGCTGGGCGTACTGTACAGGACCCGCAGATACTTTAATAGTACACAACTGCTGACCCTGTACAAATCGCAAGTGCGCCCTACTGTCGAATTTGGCAGCCATCTCTGGTCCGGAGCCCCTAAATACCTGAAAAAAACCCTTGACTCTGTGCAAAAACGGGCGGTCCGTTTGATAGATTCCCCAATCTTAACAAACGGACTGCAATCTTTAGAGCACAGGCGTCAGGTAGGTATGCTGTCCTTGTTCTATCGGTATTATAATGGAAGATGCTCTGAGGAACTAGCGTCATTGATCCCTTCGGCACCGGTGCGTAGTCGGGATACACGCCAAACGCGCGCCCAACATTTGTACACGGTTGACATTTGTCACATGAGAACGGGTCGCTTCTACAATTCGTTCTTAAGTTCAACAGCTCGGCTGTGGAACGAGCTGCCGGCCTCTGTGTTTCCTCCCTCCTACAACATGGGACTCTTCAAGACCCATGTTCACTCCTTCCTCTCCACAAAAAGACCCTCCACACAGCATCCCCAAAGATGACATAGGCCCTGAGGGAAATTATTTTCTTCAGAGCCTCCTGTGTGGATTTAATATAAAAAAATTAAATATATTTTCCAGTATCATATAAAGTGGTATTCCCACAGTTTACAAGGTAAGCGACATAAGAATCATAAAAAAATTCCTCTATCTTTGAAATCAGAATTTTTATATTTTTAACTAGCCGACCACGCAATGCTTCGCTATTGCTAATGTCTTCCTCGGGCGTCTTCCGACTTCTTCAACCATGCATTCAATACTGTATACTACAATTTTACTGTAAAAAAAAACACATTACATCGACTTTAGTTTGACTTCGTATCTCATTTCAGTGTATTCCTCGGGTACCCCTGACTTCTTCTACTATTCAAACCTTTATCTAAACACTCCCAGCACTAATAAGAACAAACTTTTCAATTTTCAGTGATATCTGTGATAAGAACTTTCGGAGATATAAGATTTTGAACAAGTGAACATTTACATTTTTATTTATAGATTGCATTTATCCGTTTGTAATATTCAAATATGAAACAGTCTTTCATCTGCTTTTATAACCAGTAATTCCTTTGGCATACAATTAAACAACAGCGAAACAATTAGATTCACAAATTTCTGATAACAAAACACAACACTTTTCATACAATACGAGAATTTAAAACTCGCTTAGATATTCGGCGTGACTCTATAAACAGCCGATGCAGTGATGCCAACCCTCGTCGATATTCGGCGTGACTCTATAAACAGCCGATGCAGTGATGCCAACCCTCGTAGATATTCGGCGTGACTCTATAAACAGCCGATGCAGTGATGCCAACCCGCGTAGATATTCGGCGTGACTCTATAAATAGCCGATGCAGTGATGCCAACCCGCGTAGATATTCGGCGTGACTCTATAAACAGCCGATGCAGTGATGCCAACCCGCGTAGATATTCGGCGTGACTCTATAAACAGCCGATGCAGTGATGCCAACCCTCGTAGATATTCGGCGTGACTCTATAAACAGCCGATGCAGTGATGCCAACCCGCGTAAATATTCGGCGTGACTCTATAAACAGCCGATGCAGTGATGCCAACCCTCGTAGATATTCGGCGTGACTCTATAAACAGCCGATGCAGTGATGCCAACCCTCGTAGATATTCGGCGTGACTCTGTAAACAGCCGATGCAGTGATGCCAACCCTCGTAGATATTCGGCGTGACTCTATAAACAGCCGATGCAGTGATGCCAACCCTCGTAGATATTCGGCGTGACTCTATAAACAGCCGATGCAGTGATGTCAACCCTCGTAGATATTCGGCGTGACTCTGTAAACAGCCGATGCAGTGATGCCAACCCTCGTAGATATTCGGCGTGACTCTATAAACAGCCGATGCAGTGATGCCAACCCGCGTAGATATTTGGCGTGACTCTATAAACAGCCGATGCAGTGATGCCAACCCGCGTAGATATTCGGCGTGACTCTATAAACAGCCGATGCAGTGATGCCAACCCGCGTAGAAATTCGGCGTGTCTCTATAAACAGCCGATGCAGTGATTCCAACCAAGCAAGGCAGTAAAAGAAACTATTTTTAATTAATTTTTAAATAACGATTTATTAATTTTACGTAATAAAACTTATTATACATGAATAAATATCTTTGAAGCCATAATATTTTTTAATGGTGTTCTCCGTGTAATATGATGTTTCGTTGGTCTGCTCTATTTAATTAGCAATAAGTAATAACTGTTGTTAGCCTGTCGAAATTTACAACATCTCTTATCGACATATTTACTTCATTATTCCAATAATGAAAATGTAAAAGAAGTAAGAAGACGAGGAACCATCAAGTGAATCAAATAATAATATTATATGAATGTAAATGAAGCAAGAGTGTGTGCCGAGACCGAGTTGTGTGGTGGTCTATCCTCTCATGAAGGTATATTATAGTTAGTTAAAAAGTTTTTAACACAATGGGCGTGGCGCAGCGGTAAAGCGGTCTGTTTGGGTCCGAAGTTTGCGGCCTTTGTGGCTAACTTCACGCATAATCTGCACAATTATCTATTATTATCTTATATTGAAGTGATCTGTCATTACTCAAAATTCTCGTTTTTAGGGTATCCAGGGTTTTTCATTTGTTTCATCTGGAAACAACAATAATTTTTGGAATATTTTTTTTTATGTAAAATATAAGATAATACTAATAAATCTAAACGAGACATGAAACAGAACAAGACACAGAAAATAAAAAAGGTAACAGTCTCAACTGGGAATCAAACCCAGGATCTCTGTCTTACCGGGAACGTCTTAACTGCTCAACCTACCCGGCCATTGGGACTTAATTTGTCAATCTCATATTTCAAATAATTATAAGCAATAATTAGTCATCCGAAATACTAATACAAATTGAAAATATCTCCCGAGAAAAAATAAATGCCGCCAACGGGAATTGAACCCGTGCCTTCTGATGTCCGGTCAGGTATTCTGTATCCACTGAGCTATGTCGGCTTATTTCCAACCCGCCAAATGATTCAATATGTACTAGTACCTCAATCAACAATTACTGCTTATTATATTTTTTCACCTGTAAACAACCAACTTTATTTTTGTAGGAAAGGCTTTGTTAGTGCTAAATTTCTCACTAGATGGCGTCGAGACATATTATATCTTCATTTATTGGTGAAATATTTTTGACTTATATTATTATTTTTTAATGATAAACTAACGTTTATAAGACAAGGTTTTATGCATTTAGCATGCAAATTAGTATTTCGGATGACTAATTATTGCTTATAATTATTTGTTAGCATAAAACCTTGTCTTATAAACGTTAGTTTATCATTAAAAAATAATACTCATATTTCAAATTCAGAATGAAAATTATTATGAGTAATTGATTAATTAATATGCGCACAAAAGTATCGCTATGACCTTTCACGCATAGGTGTTACTGCAAATCGCATTAAATCACTGCGGCAACCCACCTTTGTTTCTACCTACACACCGAACGCATAACTTCCATTGCTTATCCACTTTGATATAGAGTCCGTGTAGTTTGGTCGCTGTTCGTTGACAGTCGGCACACTTCCATGCCATATATATGTTTCTATTTTTAAGCTTATAAATTTTTTGTAGTTATTGACTATTTTAGCCAATGAAATTCTTCAAAATATGATCCTTTCATATTAGCAATCATCGATATTCTTGTATTTTCTTTGAAACCGGCTTTAAAGGAACCGAAAAACGGTTTTCAAAAAATTGGAATGAGATTAATATTTTTGACAAACCTGTAATTTTCCTCTAAAATTTCACAGGTCACCCGCTATATAAAAAATGCAATACGTATTGTTGCTTCGTTAGAAGATTATAAAAATAAGTAATTAAAAAGCGTCCTTTGACTTTAAAACCCCTGCATTTCTAGGTACAAAGCGAACCAAAAGTGTGTTAAAATAATTTAAATGCTATTGGTTAAAAGTCAACACGCTAACTTTTGGAAGTAATTTGCCTAGTTTTTCTACTAATTAGTGTTGTTTTTGAAAACATCCTTGATGATTTAGCGTTATTCCTTTTTAGAATTGTCGAGACTTGCGAGAACCTTTTTTTACCAGTTTTTTGTTTAGAATTAGGAATTACAATGTCATTAGAACCGAAAGACCGGTTGAATAGTAACATATTTTAAACTGGGTTTATAATTTGAATGAACAAATGCATTGATAATTAACATTTTCTCTTATTTCTAAAATTTCAAAATTATTAATATGCGATTCTTTACAACCTGTGTGAAGTATTTTCAACCCTGTCGAATGATCAATGAACTGAGTCACTATTGCAAAATATATTTATTAACAACGTAAGAGTAAAATAACGTTTTTTATTGAAAAATTATCTTAAAATTTCGCGTTTGCGATAGATAGAATTTTGTCGCGAAATTAGCAATTTTCGATTAAAGAACCCGATTTTTTTAAACAAGAAAGTACCTACCTAATATTATTGGTACTTACGGAGGTTCGTAAAAAATGTATTTAAGAAGGTTAGCTCATCCAGTAGGGTAGAGCGGTGATTGGCTAGAAAGTCGTGACGTAGCTAGAAGTCCATTTTACACTGGGAGATTTTAATTTACTGCAAATACAAGTGGCGTCAAGCAACTCTGAATGCAGTTGTAATGATTTATTTACATATAATATTATACTATTTACCGTATTGAAACTAATGTTCAGATTAACGGGGAATAATTCGTTACTTATGCTTTGATGATGTAGAATCGAGGTTATTTATAAGCGCCCTGTGCATATTGTCTAGTACATTCAAATTATCAAATTGAAAGTCTCATTTAGTAAAATATCATTACAAGGACATAACAGGGAAAATGTTGAGAATAATTGTATTTATACAAAGACTCGCACATGGTGGTAGATACTCTCAGCATCACCTCGGTGAAAGCCGTGAAAGACCACCATTCAGAATGAAAGCGCCGCTTGAAATGGCTTTAGCCATATTTGGTGACCATGTTTGAATAGCCATGAAATTACCCATCATTCTCTTGCCCGTGTCCTTCCCTTCCCCGCAATAAAATAGTCCAAACTCTTTCCATCACAGCTAAATGGAATAATACAATTTATTTATAATACTACATAATTATACCGAAATATTCCAAATTTCAACATAGATTTCAGCAAGTATTTTTTTCACAGGAGACCCAGAGAAAAATAAAGTTCTCAAGGCCTGTGTTATCTTTGGAGATGATATGCAATGGGTCTTTTTGAGAAGATGAGGTTGTGAAAATGGGTCATGAAGAGACCCATGTTGTAGGAGGGAGGAAACACGAAAATCTTTCCACGCCGAACTATTGAACTCAAGAACGAATCTTAGAAATGACCCGTTCTCGTGAGATAAATAATGCTAACCGAGTATTTTTTTAATTTTTTTTTTTTATTATCAATATAAAGTTTTTTTACAGGTTTTTTTTTCGATGTCTGTCTCACTAGGATAAACCTGTGTCGAGACAGACGTATTTGATACATAAATTAATGTTTACATATTTTTTGATACATATAATATTTCATTACATTAAATGGCATTGTGAAAATGATAAAAAATAATAAATAAAATAATAAATGATAAATTTGTTAATCAGCATCTAGTTGGAGTACATACATGGCTGATGATCCAAGACTTGATGTCTGTTTTATTTTTTTTTTTAAATCGTTCAGTCTAATGGCTAGTGTGAGAGCATTATATAGCCTTGTTACAAAATATCTAAAATTTCTCTGGCCAAAAATTGTTTTAGCAAAAGGGATTTGTAAGAAATTATGTCCTTTAGTTCTAGTATCACGAGCAGTTTGGATATTGTCAAAAGTAGTTTTGTGTTTGAAGAGGTATGCTAGTATGTTTTTGGCATAAAGTTGCCTAATGTCCATAACACAGAGTTTCCTAAAGATTTCATCCGAACTGCTTGTGATTGGTAGTTTAATCTTTATTATAAGTTTCTGAGCTTTAGACATTGGATCAATGGCGGCAGCGTTTGCTCCTCCCCATGCTATGATACCATACTCTATTAAAGATTGACAAAGTGCATAGTAGAACCTAGTAACCTAGAACCTAGAACATAGTAGAACCTAGAACATAGTAGAGTATAAATGGGGAGCGCGCGTTAGTCATGTTTCCCGACCATGCACCGGTGACGAAGAGATAAGTGACCCTCGTGAAGTTCCTCGAAGCATTTTCCATTGAAATACCGATAGAACAAGGACAATGCAATCTGCATATTTAAAAAATCTAATATTGTCTTAGAATATTTGACAGCAAGCGGGAGAAGTGAGTAGGTAACTGCATATTTAAAAAATCGAATATTGTCTTAGCAAATTTTACAGAAAAAGGGAGAAGTAAGTAGGTACCTGCATATTTAAAAAATCGAATATTGTCTTAGCAAATTTGACAGAAAGTGGGAGAGATAAGTAGGTGCCTGCATATTTAAAAAATCGAATGTTGTCTTAGCAAATTTTCGTTAATCTTCAATTATCTAAAATAATAAAAGTGTCTGTATGAGCCAACTTTGTTAAATACATTTTCTACGAACCATTCTAAATATGTATTAGTGTATAGTTTTGACAATGTAGAAAAGCCTTAAGGCGAAGCTTAATGCCAAATCACAATTTTGATAAATCTTTATAACGAATTGGCGTACATTATGAATACCAAAAAATATGCTTTAAATAAATTGAAGGTTTTCCTATCGCTTCGCTTAAGTAAAATAAGAATAAAAAAATAAATAATTCAATAAAAAATATAAATGCAAACCACTAAACAATATATTTTCTCAATAGAAATGTATGAACGCAAAAAAGAAACAACTTTAAAAAAATACAGTATTATACCTAAGATTATCTATAACAGTTTCACTTGATTAAATTTTTTAAAATTATTTACATAATAAATAAAAACCAGTTTTTTGCTTGAAATGGAACGTTTCTAGACTCCGTTTGTTAAGCGATTGTAATGCCTATTACCTACGATATAAGGTATACGAAGAATATACACATTTTTGGCTTGTAGCTTTATTTTAAAATGGAATGCATTACAAAATAATAATAAAAAACAGCGTATCGCCACTTTTTTGCTCTAAAATACGATAGTAACATTGCAAACTACCACCGCATTTGCTGTAAAATAACAAACGCTTTTCCAAAAAATTCCACAGCAAAATAACGCAATTTTTTCTTATTATTAACTATTGTAAACGGTTCTCAAAATGACTGTGAAATCTGTCAATAGATATTATTTCTTCCCGACACGTCAACTCTTAATAGTCCTAATGAGGCTTGAACTAACTTACAATAACCGTTTAGCGGCATAATAGCTCTAAATAGTTTTCATTAACTTTTTTTTGATGCTGTGTAATCTGTCTTTTTTTCTTAAAGTTCTACCGCTAATGGTTCTGTCGGCATTTTGTTGCAAGTGGCGTTTTTTCAACGAAAGATAAATAAAATCATGTTCGGAACCACTGGTTGGGTACCTACTAATTACAAACAAAATGATATTTTTGAAATTAAATACCAAGGCGATGCACTACGTCGTGTAATATTTTAATTTGGGCCGCTATCAATAACAACCCTTACGTATATGGCGAAAAGGTTTAAATTCCCGCTTAACACCATCCGCCTGTTTTGATTTATGCAAGAAAAAAACATGGCCAAAAAGTGCCTTTTATTTTATTTTGTGGATGTTCAGGCATAAAAAAATTCGATCATTTTATAAATAACTTAATTTTCCACACTATACAATAAAATCATAACCGAAAATGGGTTCGTAAGTAGGAGATTTTGAACTTTAAATCAGTTTTCATAGGCCTTTACATTATTTTTTTCTGGGCTTATAAAAAGACTTATCTAAAAAATACTCGATTATTTCAAAGGCCAAGATGTATTCTACTCCCAGTATTTAATTAAAGCATCTGAAACATTTCTAGGCGACCAAATTTTCAAACCAAAAACATATGATTTTGCATTACTACGTATGGCATCGCCTTAACTCCACCAACTTTTGGAAAAAGAATTGCTTCAGGGCCTATGTCATTTTTGGGCTTGCAGTGTGGGGGGTATTTTTGAGGAAAGGAAGGAGTGAACATGGGTCTTGAAGAGACTCATGTTGTAGGAGGGAGGAAACACGAAGGCCGGAAACAGCAAGCTGTTAAACTCAATAACGAGTCGAAGAACCGACACATTTTCATGTGACAAAGGTATCCCGGTGCCGAAGGGATCAACGACGACTTCCTCGGAGCATCTCCCATTATAATATCGGTAGAACAAGGACACCATACCTGTACTCTAAAGATTGCAATATGTTTGTTAAGATAGGGGAATTTTGTTTCGCGCCTTACCCACGCACAAAACGCATAACTTGCATTGCATGGCCGTTTTAATAGTTCGTTCGTTTTGGTCGAAGCTCGGCAACAGTTGTCACGCTTCCATGCCATATCTCCCTTAGTCTTTGTTATCCTTGTTCCCGCGTTACCAGGGTGCATATATTTCTTACAACTTATTAGATACCCCGAGATGACCCTCAAGCACGTGAAATCTCTATTTTCGATTAATCTTTACTACGAATTGGTTTAAATTACGAATACCCAAAAATATGCGTTGGATAAATTAATGCTTTTCCTATCGCTTCGTTTGAGCAGAATTAAAATAAAATTGTTGATTACTTTATAAAAAAATTAACGCAAATAAGAAACAATTTTATGGCTAAGATTATCGTTGACAGTTTCCTTTATTTAATTTTTTTACTGTCTTATAAAATTATTAACAAAATTTATAAAAACTACTTTTTCGTTAAAACCGGACTTATTTTTCTCGGTTTGTCAAGCAATTTGTGTGGCTATTACCTACATTCGTGATAAAAATAAGACACATAAAGAATTTACACATTTTTGGCATGTGTAATTCTCTTGGGAGGACCAAGTGCAAAGCCCGTTTTATACCAACTTTGTACAAGTCTTATTAAAAATCAATTTGAAAATCCGTAAAAAGAAACACTTACGGCAAAATCAATAGAGAGGCTGAAGCAGGGAGTAGCAAAGGGAAAGAGATGAGGAAGAGGATGTTCGGCAAGTACCCTTAAAGTATAATTTGCCTTGTCTTTTTAACAGGTCGATACTAAAATCATCTTCCCCCTTTGCCATTGTATTTATTTAAATTATAGTTTCGTTTTATTAAATTTCAACATTCAATATCACATTGTTTTCAACATGTGATATTATTGTTTTTCCTGACTATCAACTGTGCGGCTGTAAGAAAATACACGTATAAAAGGTATAATAGTCACAATAAGTAGGAACTGGTCTGATAAATAACGCTGTAAAAGCCTTTTTTGCTTTATGGGCCAAAAGAAGTAAATTTGTACTGTGGTTAAGTATGAATAAAGGGAACGAAAATGCTTCCAAATTTGCGGAATAGAAGGTTTTTGTGTATTGCGAAGGATATATGAAATAGAGGGGCGTTAGTCGGGTGAGATGTAGGCTTTGTGATAGGCCAACAGGGCCGGACCTAATACCTACTTTATACAATAATACATAATACTTAATACTCAATACAAAAATACATGATAACTAATACTTAATACAATTATACATAACACTTAATACTCAATAAAATAATACATGATCCTTAATACAATAAAACATAATACTTAATACTCAATACAATAATACATGACACCTAATACTTAATACAATAATACATAATACTCAATACTCAATATAATAATACATGATACCTTATACTTAATACAATAATACATAATACTTAATATATAATACATTAAACATGATACTTAATACTCAACACAACAATATATGATACTAAATACTTAATACAATAATACATAATACTTAATACTCAATACAATAATACATGATACTTAATATTTAATACAATAAAACAAGATACTTAATACTCAATACAACAATACATGATACTTAATACTTAATTCAATAATACATAATATTTTTTATATTTTACTAACCATGAAAAAACATAATTATTATAAAGTGGTTGATACCTAATACCGCGTATACACATGATAAAACGCTAACCGAGGCACGTATTATGGCAAAGGAACGATGCAAACGCAAACGGCGCGAAATGCTTTTTTCTCATATGTAATACCTAATACGTTGTACCTTAATTCTTTCTTATTTGTCTTTTTTCTATCCTAACACCACACAGAAGGCCCTGAGGAACATCTATGAGGATGCTATGGACATAATACCTACTTTATACAATAATACATAATACTTAATACTCAATACAAAAATACATGATAACTAATACTTAATACAATTATACATAATACTTTATACTCAATACAATAATACATGATACTTAATACAATAATACATAATACTCAATATAATAATACATGATACCTTATACTTAATACAATAATACTTAATACACAATACAATAATACTTAATATATAATACAATGTGAAGGGTTTTTTGAACGAAAGGAAATTCTGGGAATGAAAAAAGTATGGCGGCTGGGTAGGAATCTAGGGATCAGTGTGTGATCGAGTGTGGCCCTGAACACACCTCAACCGATCAACCTGAGCACACCTGCTAAATAACCAAACGAAACGATGCACTTGGGTGAACTATCGCAGAGGTGTTGCTTATCCAATTAATGTACCCATACCCGCCTTCAAAATTTGTCCTGTTTTAACACTAACGTTTTGCATTTCGTCTATCTGTAAATTGGTTTGTACTTTCCGTTTCCGGTTTAAGATGGTGGCTGTTTAGTTGCTAAGCAAAGTGTCATATCTTCGTGTTTATTTGGACTTTCTCATTCTATATACCTTCCTTTGAAAAAATTTTCTTAGTTGCTTATTTGAAACATAAAAAATTGTTGTAAATAATAATATATTACAGCTTATATATAATTCGGTAGGTATTTATGTACCTACTTACAAAACTTATAATTTAAGAGGAGATTTTAAATTTGATTTATTGACAAATAAGAGAAATTTAGAAATATTTTATTTGAAAACAAGGTCTACAGTTCACAGAGCTACTGTTAATAATTTTTTATAATGACATTATTGCTAACTCTTATGGTAATGTTGCTGATGTTTTGAATTTGCCTCTATTGAAGAATAAAGCGGTACTAATTAAACAATATAGCATTGCATACTTTAACGAGGTCAGTGTATAATAGATTTTTTTATTATTGTTTGTTCTTCATTTCTTTCAGTAACTTTACTTATACAATCTTATATATTTTTCTATTTTCTGTATATTGTACTATGACTGTCAATAACTCTCATGTATTATAAATGGCATTTGTGCGGTTAATTTATTATATAGGTTTTTCCAATAAGAGGTGTTATTTTGAATAGCCCGCTATTTCGGTAGATGTTACTTTTGAAGCTGTCATTTTTTGACATTTGACAAGTAGAAACTACGCCATTAATAAAAATGGAACGATACACGCTTCAAAAACGCATTGAAATTATTAAAATTCTCTTGAGTGAATCAAATGCGAATCATCTTGAGTGATGAGGCCCATTTCCACCTCGGTGGCTTCGTCAACAAGCAACATTGTCGCATCTGGGGCTCGGAAAACCCAAGAGTTATTGTTGAAAAACCTTTCTATCCTCAACGTGTGACTGTTTGGTGCGGTTTATGGTCCGGCGGAGTCATTGGACCTTACTTTTTCGAAAATGAGGCTGGAGCAACAGTTACGGTGAATGGATTGCGCTATCGAGAGATGATTCATGATTTTTTATGGCCGGAATTGGATGGTATTGATCTGGACAACGTTTACAATCAACAAGACGGCGCTACGTGCCACAAAATCAACGAAACCATTGATCTTTTACGATTGAATATCAAAATAACACCTCTTATTGGAAAACCCTGTATAAAGTTGATTGTCATGAGCGGGCTGGCGATCGGACGGCGTGGATTTGATTTGTATACAAATCTACAGTTTTATTCATGGGTTTATGAAAAATTACACAATTGACCTCCAAAACAAGAGGGAAGTCACTGTTTAAATCCGATTATAAAAAACTCTTTGTGAAGCTCGAGCAACGCCGGGGAGTTTAACCAGTTAAATAAATAAATAGTGTACATCCGTGAAACTTTGCAAAGAACAAGATACAGACATGATATTGAGATTTTGGGAGCACAGAAAACATCAAGCAGGCCTGTTGTGAGTTTGGCAGTGGCGGTGCCTTCAGGGTGGTAGCCGGTGGAACTGTCAGGGTGGTGGGTGGTGGGTGGTGGCTGGGAGGGCCCCAAATCGAGTTAATGCTCCGAGATGGCGTTATAATGGTGGGCAATTTCGGTGGAAACGTTGCCTCCATAACGGTCTCTAATGTTTACAACTTCAGCAATGGAAGGACGAATATTATATATTATTTATTCAATGTAATATATACGTTATTGGCTTGCATTGCACCGAGCACAAAGCTATTTTTTTACGTGAAGAGATTTCTCCTACCCGTTTGAAGCTAGTGGGACTATGGCAACCCCGATGGGGTATTTTTACAAACCAATGTAAATGAATACCATTAAAATGTGTGGTAGATGTAAAGTTTATTAACCCCAGGCAATGTAATTTCCCTCGGGGCCTAAGGCATCTTTGGGGATTCTGTGTGAGGGGTATTTTTTAAGAAAGGGTAGGAGAAAAAGTTCTGGGAAGGAAAAGGGCATGAGGGGTGGGTGGGAATATCCTTACCACTGCGCCAAACCAGCCTCTCCCGATCTGCTATGCCCCGCAGCTGGTGGGAAGGTGTATCCTGAACACACTTCACCCGATGAACCCGGGCACCCCTGCTAAATCACCAAACGCAGCGAACCACTTAGGGTGACCAATGGCAGAGGTGTTGTTAATCCAATAAATGGTCCCGGGGCGGCGGTACCCAAATCCAGAAAAATGTAATTTTACTATTTCTCTAATAATTATTTATTGAACTCAACCATCTAAAACCGCACATTCTGAAACGGTTCCAACAAAGTCATTATGGCATAGAAAACGCCAATGTCTGGTAAGACATCAACGCCGCCGAATTCACGAATAAAAACGAACGTCTCGTTTTGGCAGCAAATCTAAAACGTCACATTTTAAAGCGTTATAGAAAAACAAACCTACATTACCGTAATTATCTAAAATAAAAATACCTTTATTACCACCAGTAATCAGATTCTATCAATTAAATATGATTTTCAGCAGTAATCAGATTCTAACAGTAAAAATTCATTACTACCAGTAATCAGATTCTATCAATTAATTATGATTTTCAGTAGTAATCAGATTCTAACAGAAAAAATTCATTGCCACCTGTAATCTGATTCTAGCAATTAAATTGATTTTCATCAGATTCTAGTAGAAAAATATAGAATGTCGTTTCAACAAACTATTTTTTATGTATCTTTTTTATGTATCTTTTTATGTATCTTCGTTTTAACATACTTATTTTAGCTAGTCTTAAATCCTGTATTCGTCTGGGATAACTTGAAACTTGTAAATTTGACTGTCCTGAAACGGGAATCCTTCCTAGTTGGACAGTCAAAATCATTAAATGTAATCAATATTATATTATAAAAAAAATAAATAAACAGTCATCAGATTCTAGCAGTAAAAATTCACTACCACCAGTAATCAGATTCTATCAATTGAATATTATTTTCAGCAGTAATCAGATTCTAACAGAAAAAAATTCATTGCCACCTTTGTTTCTAGCAATTAAACTGATTTTTTTTTAAGATTCTAGTAGAAAAATATGGAATGTCGTTTCAACAGTCATCAGATTCTAGCAGTAAAAATTCACTACCACCAGTAATCAGATTCTATCAATTAAATATTATTTCCAGCAGTAATCAGATTCTAACAGAAAAAAAATCATTGCCACCTGTAATCTGTTTCTAGCAATTAATCTGATTTTCATCAGATTCTAGTAGAAAAATATAGAATGTCGTTTCAACAGTTTTCAGATTCTAGCAGAAAAATATATAATGTACTTCAACAGTAATCAGATTATATTTACAATAGAAAAAATAATATATAATACTTGCAGAATCGTGAAAAATCATGGGATATCCTGATTTCTTGAAAAATCTATTCCAAATTTGAATATTGTAATTTTCGGTTGAAAAAAAAAAAATATATATATACCTACCTATGTAAGTTTTTTTATTAAGGCGATGCAGTACGTCGTGTAATATTTTGAATCGAGCCGCCATCAATAACACTCCTTACGTAGATGGCGATAAGGCTTAAATTCCCGCTTAACACCATCCAGCTGTTTTGATTTAGGCAAGAAAAAAACATGGCCAAAAAGTGCCTTTTATTTTATTTTGTGGATGTTCAGGCATAAATATTTAAATGTTTTCCGATCATTTTATAAATAACTTAATTTGCCACATTATACAATAAAACCATAACCGAAAATGAGTTCGTAAGTAGGAAATTTTGAACATTAAAGCAGTTTTCATAAGTATTTATTGTTTTTGTGTTTAATTCGTAGAACTCCATTTAATTTGGCCTTGAAAGCCGAAACAGCTGTAACAATAACAAAAACCAAAAAATACTTGCAGAACTTAATAATTATATTATTAAATTTGATTTTAATTAAATTTAAAAAAAAAAAAAGTTTTCTTAGGCCTTATAAATTATTTTTTCTGGGCTTATAAAAAGAGTTATGTAAAAAATACTCGTTTGTTTCAAAGGCCAAGATGTATTATACTCGCGGTATTTATTTTATTATAATACGCGGTAATATTTAAAGCATCTGAAACATTTCTAGGCGATCAAATTTTCAAACCCACGATTTTGCATTATGAATTCGTCACACTATCAGTTTTAATTTTCAAAATTACACTATATTTAAAATCAAATTGAGTTAATTGAACTTGATTTGATTGATGGAGGACTTCGCCAGCCGAGGCAGTTAACGGATCAATGTATATGATATTGCCAGTAATCAGATTCTAGTAGTAAAATATACCTACATATCATATTGTCACAAAAGTCATCAGATTCTATAAGTACGATTGTCACCAGTAATTACATATTTTATGCTGTCAGTAGTAGGTACCGTTTAAAAAAATCAACTCGTAAAAAAAATCAATAGTTCTATTTTTTAGCCTGCGCAGATCAAATGTGTACTTATCTCAAATACAAAAATGCAGCTTCGCACCGCTTTCATTTGCCTCATTTCCCGGACGCGTACGCCATTTCCACTTCTTATAGCGCCCCCTCCCCCCTCCTCTCTTCCACACGCTCCTTCACCGCCCCCTTCCAACTAGCCGCCCCCTCTCTACTTAACATTAACATCCCCCTCCCCGCTATCCGCCCCCCTGACGGCTCGCCCCGCCCTCTAAGACAGAGCAGGCTTAGAAGAAGAACGGGGGCGCTGTAATCGTTTAAATAGATTAATAGTTAACGAGTATCTTTTTCCAAATTACTAGATAGTATATATATTTTACGTTTTAACCCTCTTAGGCTAGATGTATAAAATATAAATATGAAAACAGTACATGGAACTTTTTTTTTAAATGGAAATTCACCCACTTTCTGACAGCCGATAGAGCTGAAACTCGGCCGATAGACTTGTTGTCAATGGCAATGCTTGCTATCAACTTTTGGTGGCACTCATTGCATAAACGCGCGTACACAGGCATATTTTTATGAAATTGTGTGACATATTTAAAAATTTATAGCAGTTAGTATAACAAAAAAATTTCGGTACTATCCAATTAGGATTTGGCTTAGGTGTTAGCGGTGTTGACTCCGGTCCCTGGGGAGGAAGTTTCAATCCTCAGTCAAACCAAAAAAGTTTGAAATTGGCTAATAGATGTACGAATATTGCAATAAACTTTTTCTTTCGATTTTCTTATTTATTTGTTTATAGAACATTTAATGATAACAACAATAATTTAGTATGAGCATTTCCTTGGTCGTGGGGTAAGGCTCTCGACTAGCAGTCCGGTGGTCACGGGTTCAAATTCAGGCAAGAGAAATTTAAGCGCAAGTAAATTTTATTTAATAGATTTGTGTTATATCATTATTTATTCATTTAAAATAATGAATGATATATCTGTGGCACGTTCTAGAGTGGAAAATACTCTCAGTATCTCCCTAGTGTAAGACCACCATTCATTCAAACAGAAACTGTTATAATATACTCAAAATGGTGACCGGAAAAATCATCAAATGATAATTCATCACATCTTTAAAAAGTTATATAAAGTCATGGAAATTGATGAAACTGGGTTAAATAGGTTAGGTTAGGTTAAGTTAGGTTAAAAAAAAAAATCATCGTTTTTAATGACTTTATATCACTTTTAAAAGTGTGTTGAATAGTCACTGTGTTGAGTTAGCATGGAACCGCTCAAAATACCATGTCTTTAGGTACTTATAAAAAACTTAACTTGTCTATGATATGTGATGAACTCTCTTCCGTTTTCTCAGCCAAGCCAAGCACGTTGTTTGATTCAGAACCTAATTAATGTCATATTTTTAACAGAAACTTTCCTTGAAATGGCATTGGTCGTGTTTAATGACCAGATCTGGATAGCTAGTTACATCCCCACCTAACCCTTCACCATATCATTCCTATATCCGCTACCTTCAGCCTCATAACATACCCCAATTAGATTTGCCACAGTCTCACTGGCTCCAAAACATTGAAAGCAGTTGGGAAGTGGTAGGAACAGCTGTTGAGCCTGTGTGAATTGCACGTCACTGCTTCCAAGAAAACAAGATGTCTACATAGCCAGCCCTGTCCACCCCGCTTTGAAAATCTATACTCGAGATTACAATCCCATTTCCTGACCTGTTTATCATTTGCCATTCTTTCTTTATCCAGTGCCGTGTGCTATATGTTATGAAGCTGTTATTTCACTGCTTGCCGTGGCGGGAGAGGCGATAAAGATACACAACACGACAAGCAAAAGAAAGAGGAAACTTTCGGTGGCTTCTCACAGCTTTCTACTTAAAACAACACAATACTCTAAAATATACTCGGATCTTAACGACTTAAGTGAAGAAGGCGTGTGCAAAAATATTCGTTGCAAGGCCTGGCATACTGGATGGACCTACGGTCGAGCGAGCCTAGAAAATTGATCTTTCCACAGGGTTTATTTTAGGTAAACAAAAGTTATTGTAATAAATTGAATATTCATCGTAGACTTGTAGATAAATTAATGGGTGTCCCTTATAAATTTTAAAAAATCGGTGGCAGTGGCGGTCAGTGGCTTTTCAGTGAACTAGAGTGATTAGATTGGAAAATTACGTTATTAATGATGTTTTTGTAGCTCAATAAGATAAGTATGAAGATTTTCGGGATCCAAACTGTATCTTCATACAAATGTTTTTTTTTTTAAACTTTTTTATTGCAACTTCATTTATGTCGTATTTCCAATGTTACCGCTGTTGGTCAATGAAAAGTCACGGACTGCCACTAAAAGGTAAATATAAATAAAATCAAGTAGAAATTTATAATCGTACAAAAATAGCAGCGAAAAAGTATGGAAATTCGATGATAATAGTGGTAATTCTTAAATTGATATACAAGACGAAAAATATTCAGGTCTCAATAGCTCAATGGTTATAGCATTGTCCCGGTAAGACAAAGTCCCTTGGTTCGATCCCCAGTTGATTGATTTTAGCTGAAGTCCCCAGCGTTGCCAGGCCTTTACACGGAGTTTTCTGAATCTAATGAAACAGTGATCTTTCTCTTGATTTGAAGGTTAAATGTGCAAAATTTCATCAACCTTTAAATAAACTGTAGATTTGTATACAATTAAAAATTCACGCTACCCGCCCGCCCACAACAGGTCACATATACTTAACTTTATATAAACATATAATAGTGTTGATAGTGTTACGCCATCCCAATATTACAGTAAATTTATTTATTTTAGTTTTTTTAAATATGTTGTTCATTTTTTTTTAAATACCTCAATCTAGGCAAATGTCTGTATTATGGTGGTAACATGGAACAAATAACATTTACAATAATATAATGATTTGCATATATGTAGTAAAACTAATAATATAAAAACAATAATAACATATTTTTTTAAATAATTATATAAAAAACAAAATTAATATAAAATAACAAAATCTCATTTTCATAAGTTTCTATTTAGGTAAATACTTTCTCTTCAAACTCTATAATCTGAAGTAGCGAGTGTAAAAAAGGTGCCCCTCCTTTGTTCAAGCGCCTTTGTGCGTGCGTTTTGGAGGGAAAATAGCAAATGACAGTCGGGGTTGCCAACGTAATCCATTAAGAAACTATTTAACTTGTTGTTGTCACGTTGGCAACACTGGTGCCTTATTCTATTTCTGAATTTTCCCGCCGGTTCTTTTGTCCGGAGTTTTAGAATTTTCTACGCGTTGCTGCTTTTCTGGCAGGGTTTTCATTTATGGGAATGAATTGTGCGCGCCATGGCTGTCCATTTGACAAATTTAATGCTGGGATGTTATTATGTTGGGTTTATTAATTGACTTCTTCACTTGTGCTTTTATTTCTGTTTTACTGTCGGACGCGCCAACGTCAAATTCAGTATATTATTACATAGTGTGTTCGAGACATCTGATTATCTGACAAACTATAGTATGATAAGACATTGTTAAAGGACATGTAGAGGAGAACGAAGAAACAAGAAAGTAAATAGCGATAAGGGATATAATTCCAGCTTAACACCAGCCGCATGTTTTGTTTAATTTTTTTACCATAATTTTCAAAACAACATCTTTTTTCACTTTATACAATAAAACCATAACCGAAAATGTGTTCTTAAGAAGAAGATTTTGAATTTTAAAGCAGTTTGTATAGGTTGATACATTATTTTTTCTGAACTTAAATTTTTAAACCAAAACGCATGATTCGTCAACCTCCCATAAAAATAAAAAATAATTTAATGAATTTTCTATACACTTTATTTTTCAATCAAAAGAAAAATAAAAAAAAAACAAAATAGCTTCACTAAAAACAAAAACGATTTATACGAAAATATAATCAGAACTAAACAGGTTGACTTTACAAAGTAAATGCTATAAAACCTTCAACCTTTTTCAATAATAAATTTACCAACATTTTGTCTGGTAAAAACTCCTTTTTGAAAACCGATACTTTACCATCGGGAACGCTTTCCATTATGGGGTGAATTTCAGATTTGCGAAAGCCGAAAGGCATTACCGGGTCAGCGGAATAGCTGTTACTCCCACTGTAGTAGGTATTAGTGCTTCAGCAATACAAAGGGTCGCTTTTGTAGGGTCACGGCGCACAATGGGCGGCAACGTGTGGTGACCCCACTGCTTAAAGGCTGACTTCTCAGCTAGTGTTGGGTTGTATTCTAAAGATTATAGTGTGACCATCTTAGTTGAAAAATAATTATTTTTATTAGATTTAATATCATAATCAAATTTACTTATTAACACTATCACAACTCCATTATTTTAACTACTGCTCAGAGATTATTTTCTTATGTAACAACGGGAGACAAAATATGTTACCAATTCTCCAAGTTATAGCAATGAGAACACAAAAGAAAATTAGAATAACTATTTACTTTTTTGGAAATTTTTCAAGGGATGTATTTCCGGAATTCATGAATTAACTACCACATTAAGACCGATTGTAGACATGACAAAATCAACTATTTTCGACACACACGAACTCTGTTGTTCATTTCCAAAACAATATTTTTTCTAACTAGAATTTATTTTAAAAACGTTTGCCTGAAAACAGTAAGATGGCGGTAATGTAAATCTTCGTTATAAAAGTTATGAATTTCAGTTACCAGATGGCACTATTTTTTTGTATTATTTATTTAATTAGTTTATACTACGTTAGAATATAAACGAATATATACAAGGTAACATTTAATTTAATTGTATGTATTTTAATATTTTTACAGAAAGCCTGACATTTCATTTTATATTATTATTATTTCTTCATATATCTTTAGTCCTGATTTTCCATATTATGACATGTATGATGATGTATGTGCCAATTTCTTAATTATGTATATCTCTATTAAAAACATTTTGGCATTTGGTTTTACATAGTATTTTTATAGTGAATAGCTCACAAGAGTCCCAACTGCTCCGGTCTGGAGCCAGTGAGACTATGGCATCCCCAATTGGGGTATGTTGTTTGGCTGAAGGTAAGTGGGTAAGGGAAGGAGATGGGGAAGAGGAAGGTGGGGAAGTACCTGGCCATTTAGATCTAGTCACTAAACACGGCTAAAGCCATTTAGAGAAACGTTTCAATTCTGAATGGTGGTCTTACACCAAGGCGATACTGGGAGTATCTTCCACTCTGGAACGTGCCGCATATATAGTATTTATTATTTTAATTAATCAATTGTGAAATAACACAAATCAATCAAATAAAATTTATTTGCGTACACAGGGTTCGAACCCGCGACCTTCGGAATGGGAGTCCAAAGCCTTACCACCCGGACTACGCCGGCCGGCATTGTAAAAAATATACCTACATCTGGTCAAAAAACAGAGAACCTGTGTTCGTTCTCCCTCGGTCAACAAAACCGTTATAAATAACATTATTGTTTTCTAAGGCCCACAGAAATAAAAAAAAAACATTGCGGCTCCGACCGAATGTTTCAGTTTGTAGTATGTAGACCTCAGAACAGGTATAAAACTTATTGAGGACTATGGAAATGGAACAAAAATAAATACAAATAAACTTTTTCAAAGTAATATATTTTAAAAAAAGAATCGGAATGTGGCCTGAAACGGCTTTAGCCGTATTAGGTGACCGAATCTGTATAGCCAGGTATTTTCCCATATTCCTCTTCCTAGCATCCCATATTTGTATTGACATAAAAAAAAGATAGTGCTATGTATTTGTCTTTGAGAAAGGAATGAAGGAACCGCAAACAACGCATAACGCTGCTTGTGGTTGCTTCGTTCCTTTCGTTTCAATGTGTTTATAAATTACACTACTACAGCTACACTACTCGCGAAGTTGATCGAAGTTGACCGAATACGATAGTGTGGGCACGAACTTCGCTTCGCTTCGGGCAACTTCGCTTCGCTTCGCCCGACTTCCGATTGTTGTCGGTAAATGCGCCCGAGTCAAAGGACTCAAAGCGTCACGGCATAAATAAACCAATCACTGACTGGTTGGACTGAGTTACTCGCGAAGTTGCACGAGTGTGTGGGCACGCACTTCGAACTTCGGCTAACTTCGTCGAGGACTTCGTCGAAGCGTCGAAGCGAGTAGTGTAGCGGCCGCTTTATTATTTATTTATTTATTTATTTATTTGTTTGTTCACGCCTTGACGGCTTTTACATGCAAGGTAAATTATACAGGAGCATTATAACAGGTATATAGCATCATAAGAAGTATAACATAGTATTTATGATAATAAGCTGAGCATGAAAGACAAGTTGGCACAACACAGGTAAGTATTAGTATACGATAAGTAAATTGTATATTGTATAGAGGAGTTCAACCAGCAAATACTTATGTGGGCTCAGGCTACAGTACATTGACGGGTGTATGATGATGTATATATATATATTTATATTTTATTTTTATTTTTTTAGAACATTTAAACATTAAATTATATGTTAAAATATATAATGTTACATTACATATTATAATATATAATACTTTATCTTGTCTTCAAATCTTGAACCACTATTATTTATTTTTATTTTATAATATTTTCATAAAATGAGAATTTGTACCCGCTAATCCGATGTCAGCGAGAGATTAGTTCAACAATATTTTATGTATTCAACTATACTGCTACAACTAAGTAAAATGCATAAAAAGTGTCAAAATGCCGTCGTGTGTAATGACTAATGAGAAATGGTTTGCTTTAACAATTTAATAATAAGGTAATATTTGTATATCGCAGTTTTGTGTTATTTCATTTCAAGTGCGCTTAAAACTATGACAAAATTAAAAATAATCCTACAGTGCTCCTTACAAAATATTGATAAAATAATGTTTAATAAAGAATATGCAGTATACGAGTATACAAGGTAATGAAAAGATAACAAAAATTAACAATAATAGTGCTGTTATAGCATAGAACAATATTAGTAGAAAGTAACGGTGCTATTATAGCACAAATAAGAATGTCGAAAAATCCTGGGATAAATTTAATACAATGTTATGGATAACATACGGAAACGAGACAAAATTCATAAACAAATTAAAAATACACCGTACGACATGGAACCAGTGCCGTATCCATAATAATATCCATAGATGTATAGTTCAAGTACTTTATCTTACAATTATAGGCATACCTTCGTAATGTTGTATAAAAAACAAATTAAATATGAATATAATTACGTTGTGGAAGAAAAATATTTTTTTTTAAGTTAAAAAAGGATGAAGGGGCCCCGAGACGTGCATTGCCTAGAGGCTCCGACATGCTTAATCCGGCCTTGCATGGAACAACTTAATTACTATAAAAGATATAGAAACATCTTCACTATTAGAATAGCTAAAGAATTGTACTATAAAGAAAAACTTGAAAAAAAATAACCCAAAGTAAATATGGAAAATATTAAAAGAAGTTACATACACACAAAAATACAAACAGAAAAATACTATTGAACATCTAAATATTAAATTAATAAATTAGATACCAATACAAGTACAGAAACTGTAGCAAATCATGTGAATAACTTGTTCGCAAGTATAGGAGAAGTTTTAGCGAACCGTAAAAATACAAAATACAAACACACTAACACAAACAAATAGATCAAACATCAATACACAACCGACGCAACACAGATTTATAAGCCAATTATACTGTAAAACACTACTAAACTACATTTTTGGCTTTTAAAACTTTGGCTTGTAGAGCATTGACAACATGGTCAGGTTCTCTAATTTTCATACCGCGTTGAATTCGGCTATCCGCTAACTCTGGCAAAAGTGATTCGTTGAAAAACTTTGTCAGGCGTGGTAACACTTTTAGCTCAAATTCATTGTCAGGATATATTCTTATTACTTCTACTCCACTTTCAGAATAAATTATAATGTCACAGAAGTCCTTTCTTGTAATGAATAATTGTCCTTGAACTTGAAATGAATAATTATGTGACTTCTTCAACACAAGTATTCCATTCTGCACGGCAACGAAGATATTATCTTCCAGAGCTGCGTCAAAAATAGTTTTGTTTCCGATTGAGGGCAGACATTTTACTTCTACTATACCATTTTCTCCAACCAATCCATCTGGACTTGCCCCCAATTATGGCCATTCCTTTCTCACAAAAATACCACATGGCGACACTTTTACCTTGTATCTTTCCTCGTACAAGTCAATCGCAGTCTTTTCTTTGATTCTGCTATAGATTATGGCTTTGGTCATGAGGTCTCTCCTCAGAAGCAAATTCTTGACAGTATTGTGTCGGGGTGTAGAATTTCTTAATTTATATATAACGCCAAACTTCGAAGCTGTGAGCCGTTTATGCCTCGCCTCCATCCAGAGAGGATTGTCTGCTTGACCGATTGTCAATATTTGCAGTTTGGTGGTATCTGCTTCAGAGGAAATTTGATTTAATTGAGCGTTGACTCACACGTGCACCATAATTACGTGGCACTAGTAATTACGCTTGCTCGCTTCAAAATACTCTAACCACAACATATGGCAGTCAGGTTATTTGTGTTTGGTCTTTTCATTCATGTTTTTTGAGAATAATTTACAAAAACAATAATAAATCGATATAGGACCGCTGACCTTCTGTCTCTTGAAACGAACATGCACATAAGTATTATATTTGCGGCATTTTTCAGAGCATTAGATACTGTCAGTATCGCCCTGATGAAAGACCAAAAATCATTATTTAAATTTAGACCGTAGAACGGGTATTATTTATTGAATAAGTGAATTTACCTGGCTATTCAGATTTGGTCACCAAACACGGCTAAAGCCATTTCAAGCAACGTTTCAATTCTGAATGGTGGTCTTACACCAGGCGATACTGAGAGTATCTTTCACTATGGAACGTACCGCGAATATACCATACGTATATTAATTCATTAATTGTGAATAACACAAATTAACCAAATAAAATTTACTTGCCCACTTCGGGATTCGATCCCGCAAACTTCGAGTCGAGAGTTTTACAGTATAATGTACAGAATAGCATAACTCATGCTAACAAAAACTTAATAATACAATCGGTTTGAAAAATAAACAATAACCAAGACTCCGACCATGATAGCGCCATCTGTTGGGATATTTAAAAGAAGCTTTTAGTTCGATGTTCTACCGTATTGAAATTTTCAAATAGGCGGCACCAGACGGCCTATTTTAAAAGTAATTTAAAAATCTATGTGTTCTTTCTTAAATTTTAGTATAAAAAATATTAAATTAACTTTAAAAAATGGAAAAATATAATACCAATAATTTATCGTTTAGTTTTGTTAAATAAACGTATCCAAAGTTTTATAATCTGCATTTTAAAAACAAGAACAATTAGTGTTTATGAAAAAATTAAACTACGAACCTATTTTATTTATTTTTGTTGTTTGTTTTTGGGGTGTTATGCCGTGTTGCGCTAACTCCTTCTTTAGCCGACGTTTCGGACAGCGTTGCAGTGTCCATCATCAGGGCAGATCCGGTAGATCCGAAGATGTGTGAATTTTGGTTGTCGAGTTTGTGCTTATTTATTTGTGGCCTGGGCCCATCCAAGTGCGAAATGCCAACGCAAGTGGCGACATCTTGTGGCGAATTCTGAAAGCTCAGTATTTATGTTAGCCTGGGTCCCGTCCAAGTGCGAAATGCCAACGGAAGTGGCGCCATCTTGTGGCGAATTCTAGAATTAGAAAACCGATTGACAGCGATTAGAGTAGATGTACCCAGTATCAAGGTATAAATGCAATGGTTTTATATTGTGTTATTATATGGTATTGGAGTATACTTAGACATGTTATTTGCGTTTAGCTTTGGTGTAGCCGTCAATTACCGGATACCAAGAGCTGTTGAGCTTAGCTCCGTCGTCTCTATTGATATTAAATGGATTTTTGTAGATTTCAATTGCCTCCATAATCAGGCGTGATCTATAAGTTTTGGGTCTTCCCAGGACCTCGGGAGCAAATCCAAAGTAATGGCCGGTTTCAATTAAGTGTTCGGCGATTGCCGATTTATCAGGGTGGCCAAGTTTACAAGCACGAAAATGTTCTGCTATCCTTTTGGAAATCGTCCGCTCTGTCTGGCCTATATAAACCTTGTCACAACCAGAGCAGCTGAGTTTGTACACTCCATCTGCTTCCAGAGGAAACTTAGTCTTTGCAGACCTCAGTAGGTCTTGGATTTTGGTGGTGGTTCCGAAGACAGTTTTGATGTTTTCTTTTCTCAACAGCCTGGCAATTCTGTCTGTCACATTGTGAACGAAAGGCAGGAAAGCACAGCCTTTTGAGTCTTGTTCAACTCTGTCTTCGTTTGTTGTAGATTTGGCTCTTAAAATTTGCCTAGTCTGACTTGCCGGGTAACCGTTGCGCTCCAGTGCATCGGTCAGTTTTATAAGTTCTGCTCCAAGTTTTGTTTCTTCACATATTCTGGTCGCTCGGGTCACCAACGTATGGATAAGTCCTCTCTTCTGCGCTGGGTGGTGATGCGAATCAGCGTGTAAGTATCGATTCGTATGAGTTGGTTTCCTATATACGGTATGTCCTAGGCTACCATCGTGTTTTCGCATCACCTCCACATCTAGAAAAGGCAGGATTTTATCTTGGTTTTCCAGCTCCATTGTGAACTTAATTTTGCTGTGGAGAGAATTAAGATGGTCCAGGAATTCGAACACGGCATAACACCCCAAAAACAAACAACAAAAATGCTTTTGGCCGTGAGAATCTAAAAACTTACCTATTTTATTTATTTTTTAGTTTTTTTTTTCGTACGTTTAAAGAAAACCCCTTCAGGTATTTTTTGCAGATATTCAGCCTTTAATAGTATTTTTTAAAACGCACGTATTACGGTCTGAAAAAGGTCATATTTTCGATTTGATTTTGATAATTACTAAGCCTATGTTAATTTAAAAAATGTATAAAAAAATTTTTACTTGTTGAAAACACTATCATTATCGATTTGCTTAATAATATTATCATTATTTTAAATTAATAAAAAACTACACTCGGCCTCAATGAGGACCACACTGCCCAGAATACTACACTACAGAATACCCAGGTAATAGTTGGAGAAGCAGTCGATTTAAAATTAATTTGAATTAATTTTTAAAATATAAACATATATGAATTAATTAATTTTTAATATATATTTTGGACGAAAGACACATCTCTGGTCAGTTTTGGATAGATTTTGCTCTGCAGGTGAGTGATAAACGAATTACAGTCACCTTTTGCATTGATCAGTTGGATTCATCCGGATTGTATCATTTGTCAAAAGAGGTCTATTTAAGAAAAAATGAAAAAAATATTTTTTGTAACAATAATGTGCAGTACGTTGAATCACAAATGTGCTAATTCATCATTATTAATAATTCTACTCTCTTGAGAGCTAGTTGACATCTTATAATCTCATAGTGCGAATTCAAATATATTTTTGTGCTGATTTGCCGTCTGCCGCAGAATTTGAAGACCAAGGAGAAGAACTCAATTGCAAGTGGGTTTCTCTGGTGAGTCTTTCTGTTTATATGTATTTGGTGGCTGGTTTATGAGTTATCTTCTCCTGCAGAGTGAATTCAATGGTCAATCCATTTTTTTTCATGGGGATTTAAAATATTCCCTGATGGTCTGTGCTATTTACAAGCCAGATTATCACCAATAGTCATGCCGAGTCAGTTGACATTTTTTTTAAATAACCAAATAATTTCCCTCAGGGCCTATATCATCTTTGGAGATGCTATGTGGAGGGTAGATTTTAAAGTGTATCAGGAGAGGAAGTAAGTAAGAAAGAATCTAGAGATCAATGTGTCCAGATGTAACAAATATATGAATATATCCCTCCGACTGAAAAAACCAGTCTCTCCAGGATGAATATGAACCCGGGCACCCTTGCTAAATCACCAAACGTATCGTACCACTTGGGATGAACTATGGCAGTGTTGCTGGTTATCCAATAAATGGCTCCCGGGGCGGCGGTGCCCAAATCTGCCTCTCAAATTAATTATTATTACCAAATACGTGATTTGAAGCGATAACTACAAACAGAAAATTTATTTATTTTTATTTAAGTATGCAAGTAATTAAGTGTGTATATTTGATATGAGCATTAATTTTGTTTAAATGTTTGACAGATTAGTTTTCCAAGTTTACTGACGGAGTTCATTCGAAAGGTAAATTTCTGAAATTTCTCTAATTTTTCAACATCAAAAATATATCATTAGATACATTGTAACGAAAATTGATAAAATTTGTTTTCGAAACGCAATGAACCTGAGGCAAATGTTTTAAAAATATTTTCATATTCACAAATCGTACAATTATAATATCCCGTGATTTTTCACGTGTCTGCGCTAGTCTCTACATATTGGTCATACTAGTTTAGTAGCACCCAGGTCACGTCCTAACAAGAGAAAGCTGTTAGGCTCTGAGTGGGTGGCAGTAGGGGGGCGGGGGCTGGAGTGTAAGAGAAGGGGTGACCTCCCACCCCTCAAACAAACCTCCTGACCCCAGAAGGACCCTAACAATAGCAGATATTACGCCAGTTATAGACCTCCTTAACCTTCTGACTCCTGTACTCCTGGGTGTAAGAGATACCTACCTACTAGTATGCTTTACTTGACCTTTTGGCATTTCTTTTGTTTATAATGTTCCGTTTAAATTTTCTAAAATTTGCTGAATTCACTTTATTATTCAAGCAAGCCTTACTTTGGCTAGTTTCAGTAAAGATTGTTTTTAAATCTTAAAATGAAAATTTATTTGTACTTTCTTATTCGACTGTTTTCAATATTATGACATTTACCTAAGTAGGAATCTGCCTAAAGGAAGTTTGAAAAAAGAATTCTCATTTATATAGTGATTATATTTTTTATAAATAAAATGCAAATGTTCGTTTGTCCAAAACCTCTGAAAGTTCTTCACCGATTGCTTTGAAATTTTTACACAACGTTGCATTCGAATACGCCTCTGTTTATATATACCTATATTATATAGATGTCAACTGTGACAGGTAAACATGATTTTTTTTTAAAGTGCCATATATTGGACGCAAAAGCAACACGCACTATTGTTTATCTATCTGCACAGACCGATTGAGCCACAGAAACGCGTGGAGGAGTACAACTAGTTTTAAATGAAAAAATGTTACATCAGCAAATATAATATATATATTATGGTTAATTGTTTATATTTATTAAGTAGGTAGGTATTTAAGTACCTTCTTACAAATCTTATGTTTTCAGAGAAAGTATTAGCTTTGATTTATAAAATCAGAGAAAATTAGAAACATATTTTTTTAACGCGAATTCAACCGTACACAGAACTACTAGTAATGCGTAAGAGAATTATAAAAAAATATATTATATAAACACTCTCACTCTACAATTCCTATGTTTTTAAACCATCGGTAAAAATTAAAGGTAATTCAGACATAGATTATTGAAATAACGCCACATATCATCTGAATTGCAATAAGAAACAACTATTTTCTTCGGTAGAGAAGCTAAATTTTTGTTGAAATTGTTTGCGGCCATGTTGAAATTTTTGCCAAACTTATAAATGGTGACATAACAAAGTAAATCTCCGTGGTAGTCGTTCAAAAAGAAGAGCACGCTTATTCAAATACAAATATTATTACATTTAAAAATATACTGCGAATTTTCGTAAAAAAAAGAATAACAGAACGAAATGTTTTATAAAAATTTTCGGAGCATACCTTGCGATATTTTTTTTGTCGAGGGGATTTCGTATAATTACCATTTCTTCTCTACAAATGTACAGGTAGAAATGTATTCTTTAGAAATACATATATTTTTTTAGGAAATTTGGAATTCGGGGCTTAAATAGGTACCTACTAGCATAGCGGAATTCTCCTGATCTTATCTAGGTATAAAAAACAAAAACAACAATAACAACTAGTCAAATCCTATTTTCTATTAATAACAAAATAATTTAAATATTTAATAATAATTAAACAGAAGAACTTGTTTATAAATAAGCTGTTTTTTATGAATTAAATTAATCTGATAGTATTATTACATTAATAACTGTACAGATTAGGATTTTTGTAAACGGAAGTGGTGCCCTCTGTTATCTTCAAAAAAAAACCTTTAAAGTTTTCAAACCGCGGCCGCGGGTTTTTATCTGCTCGTTAATAATATGTAAAAGAAAACTTTAATCTACCTTACATTATTTTTAAGAACAAACTTTTTACTAAATGGAATTCTAAAAATTTAAATCCTCCCTCCTTTTAAAGCATGAATGTAAAGCCGGTGGGTGTAAAGTAAGTACCTTCTCCATACAAAGTGTTAGAAATAACACCCTACAAGTTAAACCAACCGCGTCGTTGATTTATTTAAGACACGTTAGAATAAAGTAGTCACCAATTTGAATAGCACTTTCAGGAGCCAATAAAATATTCCGCGCCCTAATAAGCCTAATTCTGTCATTGGATTTCAATTAGAGGTCCAACACCTAATTCTCATCACGTCAACAGATGTTATTCCAAATAATGACACTTCAGTGCATTAACGGGGGGTCATTTTGAGCTGTGTTTGGTAGGGCCTTCTTTTAGGGGGCTCGGGAGGATTTCGGGGTTTTTTGGGGTGGTACAGCACTAATGGGGCATATTTGGGATACATTTGGGCCCACGGGCTGTGTCCCTTCCCTGGGGTGACTGCCCCTTAGGACTAGTAGAGATTGATCGCCGATAAGTAGTCAAAGAGATGATGTAGAAGGGTGGGAGATGAAAGATATATTTGTGTTTTTATTGGGAATCAAAGTAGGTACTTTTAATAGCGTCATTGCCTGGACGTCCAGAACAGTAAAAAACCAATAAATTTACAATATCGGATCAATGAGCGTAACTACCGATTATTTTATTAATTTAATTCGAAATACGCTGGCAACACTGGTGCATCTATCTATGAATTGTCATTCCTAAACATCAGACGGCTACGGTGATTGGTTTATTTGTGCGGCTACGTAAGCGTTAAAAATACTAATAAGTTGCCAATGTCAAAGTGAAATATTAAATTGGCAGTCTGCATGTACCTATTGATACTAAAAGGGGATTTAATTAGTTCATCAAGTCTTACGTCATAACCAGAGATGTGCAAAATGGGTTTCCAAAACCATTTGACATGCAAAATGGAAATGGGTCAAAACTTTTCCATTTGAAAATGCAAAATGGTTTTTAGAAAAGCATTTCAAATGCAAAATGCAAAATACCTATTTTCAAAATGCAAAATGGTTTCTCAGGTCAAACAATCAAAATAATTATAGAATTTTTAAACAATTTTGTCATTTAATAATGGACATCAATGTAGAACAAACATATTACATGATGGTAAATCCAAAAACACCACAACTACAGATTATGAAACCACAAAAAATTTTGCGCGGGACTAATGTTGCCAATGTAAAAACATAGAAACTGCTATCTAACATTTAATATTACAGCGTCATGGCCCCATGTTCAGTATTTGAATCACTATTTTTTGTAATGGTATCACTCAATTGCCAGGGCTCCTACCAGGGAGCAACTTGACAAATGTAAATTATCTCTCATAGCGAGGTTGAGGACCGACTGATATTTAGGGCTTATGAAAAAAAGATGAGTGCAGATAGTAGGAAGAATGTTGCAAAAAATCATTTAAAATGCAAAATGGTTTTTAGAAAAGCATTTAAAATGCAAAATGGAAAATACCCATTTTGCATTTCCATTTTAAATGGATTTATTTGAAATAAAGCACATCTCTGGTCATAACTAACAGCTTTTGTTTCTCGATCCTGGAACGGAATCAATTGATCGCGTCTTGTATGAATTAATTATGTGTATGGATCGTGTATACGGCTTCCTTCAGTTCTGAGAGCTTAGTTAGTTCACCCCCATTCATTAATAAGCCAGTTATATTGCATAACGAACGACATTACCCCAAAAGTTGTCCATATTGACAGCTTAACCGATATCTTTAAGGCGGCGCGTCGTGGACTCAATTCCTCTGCTAGTCATCCATCACTGTACAAGCAATATTTTCCGCTTATAATGATGGTAGTAGTAGTTTTTTTTTAATTTTTGGTTTATTCGCAAATCGGGAATAAATTTAAGTCTCTTTCTAAAATGGTAAATAATTATACTAATTGCCTAATTAATTTTCAATTCGAAATTCGCATTGGATTTTTTTTAATATTCACTAACCTGCAAGTCTAACTTTTCACTTAACTCCACTTTGTAACCATTCACTTTAAAACTTCAATTTGTAATTTTTTCACTTTAAACTTTAACATTCGCTTTAAAAATTTACTTTTATAATTTTCATTTTATAACATTACACAAATAGTAGTTTTAATATGAAACTATGTCAAAAAATGATAATAGAAAAAAATAACGTTATGGAAATATTTTCACAAATGGCAATCAAGATCGCAAAACAACACAAATAAAACAATATAACAGTTACATACGATTTGGTGGTATAAATTAAAAGGCATTACCACAGACATGCCAAGAAAAAAGATTCGCAATAATTATTAAAAGTGTAGACAAAGATGACACCGACAAAATCTCCAAAGAGTATAAAATTAAGCCGCTATCCGCGTCTCTCTGTTTGTGCACTTAGTTCTTCTAAACTACGCAACGGATTTTGATAGGGTTCTCTATCATTTAGAAAATTTCTTCCGGGAGGTTTACATATATAATACATGCATATTATATTTATAGAAAGTAGAGAAAAGTCGATGTTTTATAATCAAGTCGTAAAAGTATATTTTCTAGCACTACATTGCTAACGCTGGCTAAACCTTATGAAATACATCAAAATTATGTACTACGGAAATGTATATCTTAAAAAGGCCTACAGAAAAGTCCTTGATGACATATGTCTATCTCCTAAGAATAACCCCCAGCAACGCCGGATACACGAGTGTTTGTAATAAAAAAAACATAATAATACGTACTAGATATTTTCCGCACCTTTCGGTTAAAAATTAAGTTTGTTTCGGTATTTTGGTCTCGAATCTAAAATGAAATTGTAGTGTGAAAAAGGCCGCGTAGCCGTTCCTCTCGGCGATTGGAAAAATACTTTATAGAATTTGACTGTTTACTAGCTATTGTTTTCCGATGAAAACGATGCTAGGAACATGTAACTTGATCCATTATTAGGATCGCCAACAGCTTTCACACATACTCTTAACGAGTTGTATAACTCTAAATCACCTGTAAGGAAACAAAGCTTTTTCACAATTAAACATCTATTATTAAATGTCTTCTAAAGGTTAAATACAATGGTTTGACTGAACATTGAACCTGGGAACTGGAGACGTCATATTAACTGGCATATTCGTATATGTACTGCTGTACTTAATGTCGTCCGATTTCAGAGAAATGCCTGATTGCCACAGAAAGTTGCATTGTCTGCAGAGTTTCAACTTGATGGGATTTGGGTTAATTTCCGCTTCCAAGATTTGCATTCATTCCCAAAAACAAACGTGAAATTATAATAGTTCCATGATGACAATTTAATACACCTTTAAATAAGTCAACACTGATATAATGTCATTAAAAGCAATCAAAAACTAACCTACAAACCCTATTGTACCACTATATAACACTTTTTAAAGGTATATTGGATTGTTGGATCAGATTTATCAGTTTACCGCTTGAACTACGAGAGTCCGGACACCGTGTATATGACGTAGGTAGGTACCTACACGTACTACACACGTTTTTAATAAAATCGCGAACACGAAAATTGACTATTTTCTGAATTATTGATCTTGTTTAATTGGCTGATTTGTAATAAACCACAATGAGCGTTAACATTGATATGAATGCGTATCTACTAGTACATGTTTGTAATAATATGCAATCCCCTCGGATTAAGACCCTCCATCCTCTCCCACTGCGAATGCGACAAATGAAGTTTAGATTATTTTGATTTTAGTTACTTAAGGTTTTACGAGGGATCTGTAGGGAAGTAGTATATCTAAAGTAACTGAGAGTATTGCTCCTCGTGGTAATGTGGCGCGCGCAGAGGTGTACTGGAAGTGCCAATCTGCAATTGTAATGATACACGGCGAAAAATGATTCTGTTAAAAAACTGATGGCATGCCAATTTCCTGATAAAATTTATTTATTTATTTCTAACTTCACGCCTGGCTGGGCTTTACATGTTATTTTATTTATTATTACAAAGAACATCTAAATAAGCACGACAAAATCAATGCAGGATCAAAAAAGCAAAGCAAAATCAAAAAGAAAATAGAAGACAAAATAAAAAAAACAACCTCTAAAAGAAAAACAAAGTCAACAACGAAATAAAATCTAAACTAGGTACATTCCATGCATGGTAAAATATAACACTTGGAAAATTACAATACATTGGTAAGATAAACAGAGCTACGTAGTTTGTATAGTTAAATTATATTAAATTTGATGTTCTTCTTTCTGAAATAAATTGGGTAATGACTTGGTTTATATTTGGTGAATGATGTGTTGAATATATTAACAACGTTGTACTGGACACATACGCCAGTGACATCGACTGTAAAATGCCGGTTTCCTCTCGGGGGTACCTTGGGTAAGGATTTGCAATGACACACAACTTCGCGAATGTCGTCGGACAACTGACTGGTTGGGCCAGTTGTTTGCGTATTTATTGGGTTCGAATTCAACAATTTCTACACGTGTTAATGAGAAGCAATTATTCTTAAATCTAAATATTATAAGGCGCCATAGCGCCCAGATTAATTACTAAGGTCCCACAGTTTTATCGTGCGACTAATTCATCCTTGAAATGGCGATATGACACGTGTACGGTGTTTTAAATTCTTAGCAAGATGACTCATCGTGCGAGATAAGCCTCAAAGGATTCGGCATCGTAAAATGTGTGAAATCAGATTATTCATTTTCTTAATCATTTAATAATTATTTGGTACATCCATCTGCTGTCCGGTACAAACATCTTTATAGTCATTAGTCTAGGAATTCAACTTTAAAGTCGTCGAACTTTTTATCCAGAATTTGTAGTAGTTCCGGACTAAGGTTACTGGTGGACTTGGAGTTTGAACGTGTAGTCATTGTTATTTTATATGAAAATTGTTTTTCTTTATTATTATATTATTAAAAAACAAAGGAAGAGCAAAATTTGACAATAGTTACAAGCAATTAGTCATTCAGAATATTTTGAGAACACGTGTTCTTTTCCTAATAAATATCATGAAGGAATGTGACAATATCAATATTAATATTTGTATGAACACATGTTCCGCCGTCTTCATAAAACATTAGTTTTTAACTGATACTTTGATAGGAATTCATTCGCTTAAAGTCTGCAGTAGAAAGGGAATAATTTACTAACTAAAATTTTGATAAATGAACAGTATTTTATATCAGTAAGTTTCTCAGTGAAAATATAATAATATTACCTCATTAAAACAACCCGCGGAGAATACACCATCACAAAAATTCAACAAAAGATGTTTCAATTTGGATCTAAACAAAAAGTACTCATTTTTTTCCAGAACTTAGCTACACCAAACCGAACATAACGCAGAATCATTTACATAGCATTATGATTACATTATTTGTTATTACATATTTTCCAATCTAATTATTACAACTTAACAATTAGGAATAAATTTAGATTATATATTTGTGAAATAACAGAAAGTAACAATCCGCTCCTGTCGAACTAACAGAGGGTCGTGAAGTAGGGTGCAGCAGAATGCAATAAAGTGCATTAACATTATGACGCCTTTGTGGTGATTGTTTAGTGAGGCTGCGAGCTAACAGCTAACAGCTAATAGCTCGCAGCTCACAGCTAATAGAGGGGCGGGCGCACGATCAACTGCATTAAATAACTTATTTTGTCATTAAAGCTTACTATTTTTTTTTTTTTTTTAACTGTTAGAAATTAGCTTTATTTTGAAACAAAATCTAATAATGGCTTCTTTCCGCGTTGATTTAGAAAAATTAACTAGGAAAGAACAAAGTTTTTTTTTCAAAATAATATAATCTATTTTTATACAGGACGCCCTAAAGAAAAAAAATCCCTCAAGGACTATGACATATCTGGGGATGCTGTGTGAAGGGTATTTTTTATGAAAAAGAAGGAGAGGAAGTTCTGGGAAGGAAAATGGTATAAGAGGTGGGTAGGAGTCCAGGAGGGCGATTCTCGTTCTTTTAGCCTTAAGCTAAATGATAGCATTCGTCAACGACTGCTATCGTTTGCGAAAGATAGCTGTCCGTCGCTTGCAACATCTTTTCTTAACTATTAAGCGATTCTCGTTCTTTTGATATCCTTACAAGTTCGATTTTGGAGAGACCTAGTAAAAAATCCTAAAGAAGCGTGGTTAAGAAATTGTTAAGAGATTATTGAAAACACAAATTGGTGAAATATAATTAAGTGACGCAAGGTTTCTAACTAAAACTTAAAAAAACAAATACTTTGTATTATAATGCATTTTAATAACTGCTTATTTTATTTATGAATGACATAAATAAGCCATTTATCGAAGATTTACGTTTTGTGAAAAGGTACTTACCTCGCTGGATAGTAATGACTTTTTTACAGATTCACCACTTCTAAAGTGACGTTTGCTGTCAAACTAACGCTGCCGAATGGCGGTAACTGTCACCCAAGTTGATTTAAGAATGAAAGGGATTCTTATTTCGTTGTGGTTAACTTCAAAACCCACAATTTCGAGCGCCAGCCAGAAACTTATTATTATTTATGTAGAAATCCTCAATGGTATGTGTAGTTTATTGTAAATTAAATCACTTATCTGGCTTTCGACATGTTACGTACTTTACAAACATCGCAATTACCTGATTCAATTCATTTAATAGCATTATTGTGCCACAAACAAGTCACTAATCATGTTTACAGTCAATACTTACGATAATATTAAGTTTTCTCTTATTAAAACTACGCAAATATTGCTAATTGTCAAAACGTCACAATTAAATGAAGCAAATTCTCCGCGAACGCTAGCGTTCGGCCGCCGAATGACAGGTCTAGGGGTACCCTTCGCGTAAGGCTAAAAATTTTGGCGCGCAATCGAAAATCTAAGGATTCCATCTGTCAACGAGAGAACCGGAATCGCTTCATACGAATAAACCGAGAAAAATCGTTAATTTGAATGTAAGGACGATTTTAGTGTCGTTAAGTAGAACGAGAATCGCCCTCCAGGAGTGACGGGCGTATAAAAACATCCCTCCCACTGCGGTACAAGGCAGTAGATGGGCAAACGAATCCGCCGCCAAGACCTAGACAAACCTCACCCCCACATGAACCCGGGCACCCCTTCTAAGTCACCAAACGTAGCAAACCTCTTGGGGTGACCTATGGTGGGAGTGTTCGTTTTCCAATAAATGTTCCATGGGTGACAGTACCCATACCCGCCTTCCAAATTGAAAAATTACTGGCGTGATTGCCGCCAAGTCGATAGAATGCATTATCATTGGCAACGAGTCTATCTGAGGAGTTTCAGCTCGATCGGATGTCGGGAAGTGGGATAATTTGAGTAAAAAAAGAATATACATAAGTACAAAGTTAGTGAAAGAAATGAAGAAGAAACAAAAACCGAAATATAAAATAAATAAAAACTGCGACCTATTTAAAATGTGCACTGCTAAAATGTTTAGCAAGTACAGCTTTATATTTCGATAGAGGCAAATTAAAAACATCAGCTAACATAGCAAAAGATTTAGCAATGGTGGGTAAATTATTTAAAGCAGAATTGTAGTCTGAAACCGTAGTAAATAATTGTCACAATAATTCACACTGGGGAACCTTGATGTAATGGTAGGAACATGGAAGTTTAACAACTTCCAAGGCTATCCAACTGATAATTTACAATTTTATATTTAAAAAAATCCAAATTACACTTAGGACGGGTTATTTTCAAGTTCTGTGGAAGATTCCAGTTCTGTCAAGCAGCTAGCCCATAATGATAGAATAACAGAACTTAAATGGGACTTTCACAGAACCCGAAAATGAACGTTGAAATTTCAAGAATTTTTTGAAGTTCTCCGAAAAAACCGCCCTTAACTTCAATTTTAATGAAAGTAATAAAAAATCTTAATGATTTTAAAGGCATTCCAAGTCTAAAATTAATACACCTCTAAAATTTACGTTGGAATATTAATGTGATTATTAAAGACAGGTGACCAAATTGTAGAGAATTCTAGAATGCTTCTAATGAGAGATGTGAATTGAATATTGTAGAGTTATGTTCTAGAATGCTTCTAATGAGAGATGTGAATTGAATATTGTAGAGTTATGTTCTAGAATGCTTCTAATGAGAGATGTGAATTGAATATTGTAGAGTTATGTTCTAGAATGCTTCTAATGAGAGATGTGAATAGAATAGTTGGAAATCCTTACTTGAATGCCATATCTTTCGCGTAGGCACACTTATAGATTATTTTCACAATGGGGGAACACAGACCTATAATGGCGCACTTTATAACCGTTTCAAATCTTCCACAAAGACTCCATTATGTGATTATACGACTAAAGCCGCACAATCGGGTCCTCTTAGCTCGCCATTGTTGCCAAAATCCAGTTTTATTACTTTCGTCATCATGTCGCCGTGGCGATGCACATCCGGTCGGAAACGGAAGTAGACATTTCACATTTAGTATTTTACTGGGGGGGGGATCCGGAAAATGTAGGTATGACATGATGATCCCGCGGCTTGTGGTCAGTTTTGTATACGGTGGTCAGAAATATAATGAAGGCGAGTTATGTTACAGCTTGGCACGCCTGTCTTAGAAAGTGAATATGCGGACTGCTTCGAGCAGTCGATATCGACAGCTTCGAGCAGTTACTACAAAACTCACAGCGGTCCTCGTTTTTCGAAAAGATTTTTCTATATATGAGAACTACCGATCGATGCGCAGTGACTGCTTGTCGCTGTCAATATTGACTGCTTTTAGCTGTCCCTGTGTTCTCAACATTAGCAGGCGCAATCGTGAAATCCACCCGATCTATTGAAAAAGTGTGTCGATGAAAAGCGATAAGTAGATTTTTTCTTGTGAATATCGCACAATTGTCCAAACTGTCCATCCTAGAACCAGTGGAACTATGGCATCCTCAATTGGAGTATGTTATGCGGCTGAAGCTTGCCATGCATTAATTAGATTATTGTATTTTAATGAACTACAATTGTTGTTAAATTGCATTCGAGGATGTTAACCGCTCGACAAGACGAAATTATTCTAAGGGCGCGTATAAACACGCTAGTCGAACTGCCGAGCTGGACCACGACTTATAGGAAAGTTACTTTCCTGCAATTCGTAGCTCGGCTTGAGCGTTTTTTCTCGTATCTATACGCAGCATAATGACTCGATAAAAACTAACTTATAAACCAAATGTACGTTGTCTATTTAACCTAATTTTTGTTCATCACTTTTTAAAGGTGTGTTGAATTGTCATCTTGATTAGTTTAGTTTTAAATTATTTATCCGGTCACCCATTTAAGTACCTACATAGTTAAAATCATAATAGGTACATTACCAAGTAGGTAGGGACCTATGTCATATACCTACCCAATGACTAATAATGCATTCTTTGGCCCCAATGATTTTTATTGAATTATTTACAGCAGTATGCGCTAGCCATTATTATAAATTAACAGTGGAGCCGCCAATTTGTAAAATCTGACCCGAGGCTATCTTGATTGGTTGTAAAGGTTCACTGTGGCGGAAGGTACCGTGACAGTTGGAATGGCAACGGGGTTGAATAATGGTGTTAAATCATGTCTTTAATTTACTTATTAATTCCTACCTACTCATCCCGTGTCCTGCTAACTCCTAACATTTATAAATATATTGAAAGCGCTTAAACCAACGATTTTTTTGTGTGTGGGTACATTTCGATTCCAACAGACCAGAAATCAATGTGGATTTTTTTCTTATTAATTGATTTTCGAGAAATCGATATTTTACATTTATTTCAGTTTGTACATAAGTATTATTTAGTAAAATAAAACCAATTATGGATTTCCTCCTTGTGACTTTACCTCTACTGAGACAGCATAATAAGGAATAAGTAAATTAAATTTGTAAGAAAGAAATATAAATTCAAAAATTTATACAAAACAAAAGATTATATGAAATACATTTATAGCCATGTAGAGAGGTTGTAGATATAAATCAAATCATAATGGAAATATAAACCATCAGAGAAATATTCTTTTATGGATCTCTTGTATTTGGTAAGTTCGCAATTGAAAATATCCACCATGGATAGTACGCTATTGTCCGACGTCTAATAGTCTCTCGTTGTTGTCCAAAATTAAGCTCCTTAGAAGAATCACATTTAATCCGTTTCTGTGGTAAGTATAACTTTTTGTGGTAAGTATTTCAGCTTTGTTTTTCGAGTAAATCGGGTACGGGGTTGAATTTTTTAGTCAAATTCAAAGTATAGAGTTTTCCAATAAGAAGTGTTATTTTGATATTCAAGCGTAAAAGATCAATAGTTTCGTTGCTTGTGTGGCACGTAGCGCCGTCTTGTTGAATGTAAACGTTGTCCAGATCAAAACCATCTAATTCCGGCCATAAAAAATCATTAATCATCTCTTGATAGCGCAATCCATTCACCGTAACTGTTGCTCTAGCCTCAAATTCAAAAAAGTAAGGTCCATCGACCCCGCCGGACCATAAACCGCACCAAACAGTCACACGTTGAGAATAAAGAGACTTTTCAACAATAACTCTTGGGTTTTCCGAGCCCCAGATGCGATAATTTTGCTTGTTGACGAAGCCACCGAGGTGGAAATTGGCCTCATCACTCAAGATGATTTGCATTTGATTCACTCAAGTGAATTTTAATAATTTCAATGCGCTGTTGAAGCGTGTATCGTTCCATTTTTTTAATGGCGTAGTTTCTACTTGTCAAATGTTAAAAAATGACAGCTTCAAAAGTAACATCTACCGAAATAGTGGGCTATTCAAAATAACACCTCTTATTGGAAAACCCTGTATATAGTATTTATAACAAATACTTTAAAATGTGTCGAATCGTTGATCCGGCTCCAGTAGTTTATCAGTCGAAGAATTTAATGCTTATTATGGATGGAAACATTTCTTGCTGTATTTTTTTATTTTTTTTTTTATTGTTGATACATTTTTTTTTTACAATATTTCATATTTCAATTCAGTAATGTTGGCCTCACTGGGTTGTTTACCCGTGCTGAGGCCCCCATTTTATAATTTAAGAATTTATACATTTAAAAAAAAAAGAAAAACAACATTAAAATAAAGATAAATTTAAAATAAAAATAAATATTAAAATTTAAAATATAATTATAACACTAAAAGAAAAATATCAAAAGAGAATGTAAATCGGCATTTATAATGATATATGTGTTTGTGCGTGTTGCGTGTTTTATATATTTTTTTGTGTTGCGTGTATATGTTTTATTCTTTTATGTTATAGAATTTTGGTAATATTGTCTTTTTGTTCTTTAATCCATTTTTTTATTTTGTGTTTGAATTTATTTTATTTTCCTCAATTTTTGTTTCAAGTGGAAGACTGTTGAATGCTTTAATGGCGTGGTATTTATGGTGTCTTTGTCCAAAGGTAGTGTTTACCGTCGGAGTTTTTATGTTTTCTTTGTATGCTTGTCTGACCGGTCTATTAGTGATATTTTGTGTTTGTTGGGGTTTGTTTTTTTGGTCGAAAATGTAGTTTAGTAGTGTTTTAACATATAATTGGCGTATATCAAGTACGTCACAGCTTTTAAATATTTGGTCTGTGTCGGTTTGTTTATGTTTTTTGAGTATTACCTTTAATATCGTTTTCTGTGCGATTTCTATTTGAGCGATAGCTGCGTTTGTTGCTCCTCCCCAAGCAATTATTCCATATTCTATTATTGATTGGCATAGTGCATAATATATTGTTTTCAATTGTTTTATTTTATATATGTTTCTTATGTTTAGGAAAATGTGTATTGTTCTGAGGAGTCTATTTGTGATTTGTTTGATGTGATGTGTCCATCTAAGATTATGGTCAATTACGATTCCTAGATACTTTATTTGTTCTGTTTTTTCTATAGGGGGGCAATCGCAGATGTTGGTGTTTATGCATTCTTGTATTTTTGTGGTGTTTGTATTGTTTTTTGGCTGTCCTGTGTTAGTTATGCTGTACGTTGTGAATTTTGTTTTCGATATGTTTAGTGTGAGTGTATTTGAGTCCAACCATTTTTTCACTTGCGTGATTCCTAGATTCGCTATGTTATAAGCCTTATTCCAATCCTTAGATTTAAATAGTAAAACTGTGTCGTCTGCGTAACTAATTATTTCTCCATCTATTTTCATGCTGCAAAGTTCATTTATGTAAATTATGAAAAGAACGGGCCCTAGTATGCTTCCTTGTGGAACTCCGTGTGTAATCGGCAGTGGTTTGCTAGTATAGTTATTAATTTTGACTTGTTGTGTTCTGTCGCTCATGTAACTTTTTAATAGTTGTAGTTCTTTGTCTTTGATACCCATATTTTCTAATTTTTTAAAAAGTGTTTTGTGGCATATTGAATCAAAAGCTTTAGCCAAATCTAAATATATCGCTATGCATTTAAACCCTTGATCTAAGTTGCTATGTATATAATCTATTGTACTTGCTAAAGCTTCTTTTGTGCTTCTTTTTTCTATAAAACCATATTGTTTGTCCGAGATTAATTTGTTTTCTTCCAGGTATTTTATTATTTGGTTTTTTAATAGTCTTTCGAAAATCTTTGATAGAGAGTTTAACAAAGTGATTGGTCTATAGTTAGTTATTTCCATTTTATTTCCGGATTTATACATAGGGATTACCAGTCCTTTTTTAAGAGTATTAGGAAAGCAGGCATGTGTTATGCTAAGGTTGATTAGGTGTGTTATAGGTTTTAATATTTCATTTTTTTATTATTTTAATGCAATCCGTTGTTATCTCATCTAATCCAGGAGCAATGTGGTTTTTTAATGTATTTATTATTTTGTTAATTTCCTTTTCTGAACTTGTTTTTAATATAAATCTGTGTTGTGTTGGTTGGGTATCGATGTTTGATCTGTTTGTTTGTGTTAGTGTGTTTGTGCTGTGTTTTTTACGATTCGCTAAAACTTTCCCTATAGTTGCAAAAAAGTTATTTGCGTGGTTTGCCATCATTTCTATATTTGTTTTGGCATCTATTTTTTTCGAGTTAATATTTAGATGTTCGATAGTATTTTTTTGTTTGTATTTTTGTGTGTATGTAACTTCCTTTAATATTTTCCATATTTCCTTTGGGTAATTGTTTGCTTTTTTAAGTTTTTCTTTGTAGTACATCTCCTTAGCTACTCTAATAATTTTAGTGCATATGTTTCTTTATCTTTTATAGTAATTAAGTTGTTCCATGTTATACGGTGTTTGTTTAATTTGTTTGTGAATTTTGTCTCGTTTACGAATACAGTTTAATATTCCTTGTGTTATCCATAGTTTATTTTTTTTTGCTTTGTGTGTAAGTTTTATATGTTTTATTGTAGTGTAATTATTTATTTCTTGCGTTAGCGTGTTTGTAAATGTATTCCAGGCTTCCTCGACATTATCTATTTGGTATAATGTATTCCAGTTTATTTTTTGGAGTTTTTCTTTTAAGTTTGAGTAGTCAATTATTTTTTTTGTAAATATTTTATGTTGTTTCGAAGTAGTGTTTTCGGTGTCTATTGCTATCATATTCATGTAGTGATCAGTGATTGTGCTTTCAAGTACTACTGTTTTGGTTTTTAGTTTTGTCTTGATCATAATATGGTCTATGCAGCTTTTAGTGTTTTGTGTGACCCGTGTTGGGACATTTATTACTGGCTCCAGTCCGTGTTGTGCTAGTATTGCTAGGTATTCTAAGTTATGTGGGTGTCCGTTTTGTAGAATGTTTATATTAAGATCTCCTATGATGATGATATTTTTGTATTTGTTGAGATCATTTAATGTATTGTTAAGATCAGTTAAGAAATTTGTGATGTTGTTTTTGGATGGAGATCTGTACATAGCTAGGATACATGTTTCTTTTCCATATGTAATTTGTATGCAGTTGGAGTCGATTATGTTTATTTCTTGAATGGTTGTGTTATTTTTATCACTGACGTATATAACTATACCATCATTTTGGTTTTTGTGTATTTTTGTATGGTGTGTATTATAGTTTTTGATTGTTTTTGGTATGTAGTTGTCATTCAACCAGCATTCTGTCAGCACAATGACATCAAAATTATTTTCAAGCTGTTGGAGGTATATAAAAAATTCATCAAAATTTTTATTGATCGATCTAATGTTTTGGTGTAATATATTGATTCTATGTTTTTCTTTTGTGAATTTGGTCCAGAGGTTAATATCATTTGTACTTTCACAGTAGTGTTGATTGTCCGAATCTATATATTCCATGTAATCTGCCATGTTGGTGTGTATTTGTGTAAGTATGTGATGTGAGGTTGTGTTAGATGTACAGTCGTGTTTATGTCAGTTTATTAGATATATCGTTTAGGTGTTTTATTTCCATAACCTTTGAGTCTTTGGATTTTCTGACGAGAATTTTTCCTGATTTTACCCAAACATATTTGTAGTCTTTTTCTTGGGCTCTTTTTCTGGTGTTCCAGTGCAGATTTTTGTAATATTGGGTTAATGCCGCATTAAGATAAACATATTTGGCTCCTTCTCCGTTGAATTTTTTTATCGGGTCACTGTGTTTGGATGCTAACATGGTTTGTGCTTTTGTGGTATCCTTAAAATTAATTGTTATTTTTGTTTGATCATTTGTTTTGTTTGTTGTGACTTTGTATGTATCCTCTGGGGACATCGTAACGCCTGCGAGTTCAGCGATCCGTGTAACAGCGTGGACTGGGGATATGTTGTCCTGTAATTTTAGGCCGTTTATCTCTATGGAGTTCAGCAGGGCTGCTTGTTCTATATCCGCCAGGTGGATTTCTACCGTAGATAATCTGATTTCTTTATCCGCTAGTTCCTCCTTGATTTTGTTGACGGTGTTTGGAATGTCCATGATTTGTTGAAGTTTTTGCAAAATGTCATCATATTTGTCATTGATGAAGTTCGTGAAGTTTTTTATTTCTTGCAGCTCTGTTTCAATTTTATTCAGCATTACTGTCTTCATTTCCTCGAATTTCGTATTGATGAATTCAAATATTGATTCACTGTCTATATTAATCATAGATTGATGTGTCGCCGACGGTGAGTCCATAGTGCTAGTTTGTGGTGAAGATGTGGTTTTCTTTGCGCTGGAGAATTTACTGCGAGATTTAGACATGTTGTGTTGTCCTTTTTTTTTTTTTTTAGGGTTGCTCCTGTTGGTGGGCAAAAACAATGGCAATCTCTAGCGCCTAAAGGCAGGCAAAATCAATTACACCGGTTATGTATTTTGAGGGTTGCGCCTGTTGGTAGGCAAACACACTGGCACACTCTCTAGCGCCTATAGGCAGGCAAAACCAGTTACACAGGTTGTGTTTTGGTTTGAATCCGTGATGGTAGCTGATTGTGAATCTGTTTTTAAAATCCAAGTGAGAGTTTTATATTCTGGGTTGAGTATTATTTATTAATATTTTATTATTAATATTTATTAAAAAAAAAAATTTTTTTTTTTTTTTGTTCGCCGGTCCGAGGATTGAACTAAGATCGACAGAATAGCGCGGTGCTGATGTTTTAGACCACTGAGCTATGGAGCCTTGGGTGAGAGTTGTGGGATACGTTTAAATATACTTGTGTAAAGTTCATTTAGTACTTGTTTATATTTTGTTTATGTTCTTGGGTAAACACATGTACTTATTGTTGCACTTGTAACGTTTTTAGCACTTTTTTATTTTGTTATTTCACTTTTTATCTTCACCGAAAAACTGTGAATTATTTACTATTGTTCTCTTTGTTTTGTATAGCTTCTTGTCGATATACAGTCTATATGATTTTAATTTTTAATGAGATTAAACTGTGCAATCTAGTAGGAAGTTTATTGTTTTAATTTCAAAACACTATTTTGATACTTTCGGGTGTTACAGTTGAGGATTTAAGATCACGCGATGATAGTGCGCGAAAAACTACACTGTATTTCATAAACTCTCTGTATCTACCACGAGTTTTTCTTTTTACTTATTAGTGATCTTTGGAGGGCATCATATACGCATGTGCATTTAAATTTTGCATGATGCGCATTGTTAGTGCACAATTCAGACTTTTAATCATCGTATAGATATATTTCTGCCATTATTCAAAAGAGACAAACACGTTATCTTTATCTTTGAAAGTTTAATTTAATACCATCAAAATGCTTTTTTTAATAATTTTTATTTTATATTTCATTATATTTTTGAAGAAAGCATGATCATTTTTTTATCCGTCCATATTCTAGGAAGGAAAATTATTTCACGTGATTTTTTCAAAGCCAGTGGAACGAGAGACACGTAGATTAGCGTGCTCCCCTAAAAATAAAAAAAAATAGCACTGTTTGAGAAGCAGTGTATACTATATCAAGTTGATATTTAGCCCTGATGAAGCTTGGGACAAGCGAAACCTGGTTGGCTATCGTTATTGATTCAAAAATAAAGTGGTGTCTTACTAAGTGTATGTTTTTTCATTCAAAAAAAATAGTATCAATTTAATAAATTTCTTGAATATTATGCCAAGCTGTACATTCAAATTATGATGGAAATTCAATACTATTTACCGGACACGCTAAGGAACTAAACGCAATTTAGAAAAAGATATTAGACACAAAAGTAATAATATGATATTAAAAAAAATTCGCAATGCAACCGACTTAGAAATAGACTTTATTTGTTTACCGTAAAATTCTTGAGCCCGGGGACACTAATTATAATTACCTAATATTCATCTGTTATTATTTTTTCAAACAACTTTGGTCAACGATAAAAAATATTTATTAATATGGCCACACTTCTTAAGTGAGAGAACACTGTGAACATTTTGAATGTGACGGATAACATAACCTCAATTTTATAACATGTGTCAGTGACGCAGTGACGTTTGTTATCATAAAAGTACGAAAGTTTAACGCTCAAAATGGAATTGCAAATGAATATATCGACTAATACGAGCAACAGGAAGAAAAAGGTTAGCTTTAATTCATAATGTATCAATTTAACATAAATTTACTATAAGTTGTGGTCTTTAATGTTGTGTTTGTTTACAGACGCAGAATGTGAATAAAAGTTCTAACTTCTCTAACCAAAAGGGTGATTCTCAAATCAGTTTTGTGAGTAAACCTGCTTTGTTTGAGGGCAAGACAATTGCTAGAAAGCGAAAACACGAACCAAACGCATCAAAAAGTGTGAATTTCTCTCTACTTAATCAGAAACAAAATGATATTATTAAACCTTCCCCTGCATTTGTTAAAACGAAACAAGTATCTCCAGTCAAAGAAAAACGGACGGAAGTATTTAAACAAGAAGAAAGAACTGTTGATTTCCCCGATAAACCTGCAAAAGAGTTTTCAATTAACACCGTTAATGACAAAAAATCAAAGAAACTTGACAAAAAAAAGAATAAGAATAACGATGATAACTATGAAAAGAAAGAACGAAAGCCAAGAAATAACGAAGCAGAACCACCTCAGAAAAAAAGCATTCACGCTCAAATATCCGCTCTTTTCCGGAACAATCCAGAAATTCCAAAAATCGGTCAACGTTTAGTCAAGCCGATAAACGAACGAGTTTTTTCCGGGCTCCATTTTGAAAATTTAAACATCCACAGTTTTAGTATTGCCAACCTGGAAAAGAATATGGGACTGAAACAGCTGACAGTTGTTCAACAGAAAGCGTCGCCGGTCATCCTAGAAGGAAGAGACGTTTTAGTCAGGTAGGTACCACACTATTTAATTAACACAACACCCACATCACTAGCCTCTAATCTGAAAATTTCTACTGCATACAAACGATTTTGTTTGTTTGTTTTGAGATACTGCACCGATGCATGTCAGAGATTTATCTGCCTGGAGACAGTGGGAACTAAGCACTCCTGTTTCGGGTATTTTGTTAAGTCGAACGAAGTGGGGAACGAAAGTAGTTTCCTGGGTATTCTGTTTGTTTTGATTTATGATTCAATGATTCGATGCAATGTATCCCTGACCCGAGTAGATCATGGAGAAGAGTATGAAGATGATGAAATAAATATATATTTTAAATAAATTTTATTCTTTATATTTTGTTGTTTTAGGTCCCAAACTGGTTCAGGTAAGACCCTAGCGTATGCCCTACCCATCGTGGAGGCCCTGCAAGCCATTAGGCCTCAGTTGAAGAGACACGATGGAGTGAAAGCCCTGGTAATCGTACCAACGAGAGAACTGGCCTTACAGACCTATGAACTTTTTCTTAAATTAGTTCGGGTAAGTTATCAATTAATGTATATTATTTATTCCCCCCACAAGAGACCCACTTGCTCTGAAAGCAATTGGGAAGTTGGAATCCACAATTAAGATGGTATGTTGTGAGGCTAAAGTGTTTGGGGAAGGGAAGGAGATGAGAAGATGAGGGTTGAGAAGTTCGTGGCTATACCAATTTCAGAACAGATATTATGTGGTTAGGCATGAAACAAAGCAACATTAGATCTTTTCAGAATCAGAATGTTGCTTGTAATGGCTCTAGCTGTGTTTGGTGCCCAGATCTGAATAGCCAGGTACTTCCCACCTTCCTCTTACCCATCTTCTTTCCATTACCTAACAAAATACGCTAATGGGGTATTTTCACAAACTATGAATGACTATCGATTATTATGACATAATTATCGATTTAAAAAAGATCTAAAACCGCACATTCCGAAACGATTCCAACTGGCTACAACGTCATTGTGACATAAAAAACGCCAATGTCTGGTAAGATGGCTGGCTGTCACTGATGTTAGCCGGAGTGACTTCAACCCCTCCATATTCGCAAACAAAAACGAATGTTTCATTTTGGTAGCAAATCATAAATGCCACACTTGAAAACGATATACAAAAAATTTATTCGTCGACATAAAAATAAAATGAAAATTCCTTCATTGTCGCAATTTTTTTCTTTCTTTTTTTTGAGAATAAAAAAAACAGTGAAAATACACTATTGGGGATTCCATGGTCTCACTGGCTGGTTGGGAGTAGTTGGGACTCTCGTGCAGTACTCACATTAAAAATAAAGGTAGAAACATTAAGCAGGGTGCTGCTGCGCATAATATGGATGAACAATGTTTGCAAAACCCATTGTGCGCGCTGCTCATACCAATAATCATTTGCCACGGTTGTTTACTTAATTCACTGTTTTTCTTGCTTCATAGCCGTTCACTTGGATTGTTCCCGGCTACCTGATCGGGGGAGAAAATAGGAAGGCGGAGAAAGCGAGAATCCGCAAAGGGTTCAACATCCTCATTGGAACCCCTGGAAGAATCTGCGACCATATCAAACATACACTGTCTTTAAAACTGGACGGGACAAGGTATACATACTACCAATAGTAATAGAAAATATTGAGGAGAAAACTTCAAATGTTACAAATGGATCATTTTTTAGGAGAACGTTTAAACTTAGTACGAGAGCAAACTATGCACATTTTAACTTAGTATGAGAGCAAACTATGCACATTTAAACTTAGTACGAGATCAAACTATGCACATTTAAACTTAGTACGAGAACAAACTATGCACATTGAATTTGTACGAGGGTAAACTACGCACATTGCATTTGTACTAAGCACCCTTGAGGTGATTTTCTCACGAAAACGGCGCTATACAAATAATCCAATTTTATTTTTTTATCCAATCATTATTATTATCATCATTATTACGAGGGCAAACATTCAATTTTAACTAGGGCAAACTATACACATTGAATTTGTTCAAGGGCCAACTATGCACATTGAATTTTTACGAGAGCCAACTATGTACATTGAATTTTTACAAGGGCAAACTATGCAAAATATGGAGAACTTGCTATGAAAGAATAAATAAAAGTAAAAATTTACAAACGTCAAATATTGAGTGATAGTAGCGCCACGCAGAGGTAAAAAGCTACCTAATGTACATTTGCGCTAATAATCTATACACCAATTTTGGCTGTCTTTCCAAAAGTTTTTTTTTTTTTGGTAAAATATTTACAAAACCGTATTTTTGACTAGTCAATTCGAAGAACATGCGTTTTTTTTTTAACAGACAAACAATCAAAAATGAAATAAAAACCTTTTGAAAAAAATGTGGAAATTGGAGGATTTCTCCCCAAGATTTTATAGCTAGACCTCTAGCAAAAAAAGGTGTGCAGTCATTCGTCTCTTGCCATGCGCAGAAGGGCATGATTTGTTAGTGGAACTTTAGTAATCGCCGCACTTGCTTCCAACCCCGGGCTTTATTCCGGACAGCACTTGGGGCGGTGTTTTGGTTTTGATCAAACTACCGAGATAACCAAAGTTTCAATAGTCTTTTTTTCTTACTTAATATTTGAAAGGTTTCAAAACAAACAATTTTGCCTCTTGTCTTATTATTTGATGGTCAAATAGATTTTTTCAAAGTTCAATAGTTCATGATCAAAATTAGATGTGTTGACCTAGTTATTCATTACACAGGATGTTTATTGAATTACTAGCACCTAGAACTCACTGCGATTTCTAGGGGCTAGAGACATGTCAACAGATTTTCTATTTTATAGTTACGATTTATTAATTTATTTTAAGGAACTTAAACAGTCTTAATATTGGTAAGTTTTTAGATTCTCACGGCCAAAAGCATTTTTGTTGTTTGTTTTTGGGGTGTTATGCCGTGTTGCGCTAACTCCTTCTTTAGCCGACGTTTCGGACAGCTTTGCAGTGTCCATCATCAGGGCAGATCCGGTAGATCACACACATCTTCGGATCTACCGGATCTGCCCTGATGATGGACACTGCAACGCTGTCCGAAACGTCGGCTAAAGAAGGAGTTAGCGCAACACGGCATAACACCCCAAAAACAAACAACAAAAAAAAGTCTTAATATTAATTTAATATATAAAGGAGAATGATTGATTGGTAATACACAGATGGTTGATTTGGTAATATACAACTAAGTATTTAGACGAATTTAGTGAATGTAGACTAAAATATATAAAGCAGGACTAAGTAACAAATTTAAAAGCCGAACCAAGTAACAAGTAAAAATTGAAGTAGAACAAATGTAATAAACCTATATAACAGGACGGATGTGGGAGATAGGTTTTGGCGTTGTAGCGGGATGGGGGAGGAAAGGGATGAGGGAATGTTCCCTCGCAACTGAAATTAAAAAAAGAATAAATTATCAATTTAAAGATAAAATAAGGTACAATTAATTTAATCACTATGATGTGCTATTCATACCAAAAATGTGATTCAATAAACTTCTGTAACGATAGAACTAGCAGTGAATATGTCAGCATGATTTTATCATAATATCATACATCATTTCTTTGTCAATATCATGTCAGATTTTTAGTTTCAACGTATTGTTATTTATGTTTCCAGGTGCTTAATTTTGGACGAGGCTGACAGACTTTTAGACATGGGATATGAAAAAGATGTGGCTAGGTTAGTTAACAAACAAACCCATATTTTAAAAAAAAATCACTCGCTATAATATCCTTCCCGTTCATACATATGTCACAAACCTTGAAAAACAGTTGTAAGATACGAAAATTTTTCATTTTTCACATACATTAAAAAGTGACTCCAAAATTGTTCTGCTCATGGGCATAGACATTGTGTACCTTTAATTCATTACGTATAAATTATACTAAATGTTTCAGTCTGGATCAAAACAAAGGGTACAAAAATTTTCCAAATATTAACAATTGCTGCCCGTCTCAGAACAGACAATGTCTCTAGGGAGGCAGGTAACCTACATTCATAGTGACGGTCTCGAAGAACAATGTCAGATGTGCAAATTTGTAATTTTGCAGTGGAACTGTAAAGGGAGTTTCATTTCTGCATTTTTACTGTTTTTGAGATCAAGAAATATAATGTTATTTTGCATTAACCCCTGTTTATTTAATAGGAGAAAAATATTTTAAAAAACATTAAAAATGCAGTAACGAAACGATATGCAGCTTTCCTACAAAACTACAAATCAGCACATCCGACATTGTTCTTCAGGACCGTCGATATACATAAAATTTAATGTCACTAAATGCCGGGTTGCCGAGAAAGAAATTACAAATATTACAATACACGTCATACCAAAACAATCTAATATACAGCTACATAATTGTGTGATTAATTTTACTCAATCGAATTAAATTAACATATTGTTATATTTTCAGTATTATTCAAACCCTGGAGAGCCATAAAATCCAAGGTGGCTATGACCCGATGGCTATTGTCCGAAATGCCGTCAAGAAGTCCCACATTCATTTCGGTGAAGTCAGTCAAGGTGATGACCATGATGAAGAAGCCAGGAGTCAGGATGCTGCCGGAGAAGAAGATACTAAACTTGCAAGGGACTTGCCGAGCAATGAACCGTACAAACACGAACTGTCCAATGTGTTACTTTCGGATAAAAGACAAACGGTTCTGTTATCAGCCACTTTGACCAAGGTATTTTAATATACCATGGACGGCGACCTACGACTACGTGGTGTCGTGTAATTACTTGTCACTGCAAGGCGTATCACATCGGTGACATATCACTTTGCCACTTGTCATTTTGTGTTTAACCACATAGTGTTTCACTTCTGTGCACTTCATGACATTTGGGCAATATTTATGGCCTTATATGAATTAGATTTCTATGGCCTGCTCATAGGCCAAGCCTCAGGGACCTTTGTCATCTGGAGAAGATAAAGATTAATGCATGTTTATATTAAATTAATAACAAACCAGCAATCTTATTTTTTGCTCTTTTCTAGGCCGTTGAAACTTTGGCTGGTCTAACAATGCAAAACCCAGTTTTCATTGATGCCTCGGATGGTCGTGCAACCCTCATTGCAGACTCCTTGGCAAAACCATCAGAAATTAAGGAAGAAATAAAAACAGAAGATGGAGAAGAGGAAAAACCAGAAGCGACTGAACCGACAGAAGACGACTTCGAAGTTGTACCACTTGCGCATTCAGATAATGAAGATGAAGAGAAAGAAAGTGATGATGAAGCAGCTGAGTCTGATGCTGAACCAGCTGGATCTGATGACGAAGGTGCTGAATCTGATGATGAAGCGGCTGGTTCTGATGATGTGGCAGAATCTGATGATGTTGCTGATTCAAGTGATGACGAAAATGCTGTATCAAGTGATGAAGATGATGATAGTGTCAAAGCGGACAGTGATATTGTTGATGAAGATGGGGAAGATTCTAACAATGATGAATCAGAAAATGCAGGTTCGGATAGTGATGATTCAGGGGACAGCAGTGATGATGCCAGTGGTACCGATGAAGAAGAAGTTGATAAGAGCAAACTAACAAATTACAAAGGTACACTAAATTATTTGATAATTTTTTTGATGTTATTGAAGTAGTTTATTTTTTGATGTGTGTCCTAATATTCATCAATTTTCCAGGTCTGCCTGCTTTCACAGGATTCAATGCAGAGAAAATAGACTCGAAAGCATCCAAAAAGAAGAAAAATAAAACACCAAAAAAGGCTGAAAAAAGCTCTGATAACGAAGTTGACAGCAAGCCTCAACCCAAAAAGAAATCTACTAAATCAAATAAGAATGTTGAAGAAGTTCATGATGAAATTGTACCCAAAAAAGTTTCTAAAAATACTGGATCTGACTCAGACTCAGATTACGATTTCTTTGCTGTAGCTAAATGTCCCAAGAATAAAGTCACGGAAAAAAGAGTAGTAGACAGTTCTGATGAGGAATTGGATGATGGGGAAGAAGAAGAAGAAGAGGAAGAGGAAGAAGAAGTTGAAGATGTTCCAGATATTGCAATGGAGACCAACTTTGTAACAGAAAGCGGAGAACACAGTAATCCTTTCCAAAACGCTGTACAAAGTGCTATAGCCCAAGACGAAATGATCATTCCTGCCTCAGTCACACAAATCTACATTGTTGCTCCCATGAAACTGAGACTGGTCACATTAAGTGCCCTCATCATAGAAAGATGTGTGAAACCAGGTAAAGGTAAAATGCTGGTCTTCATGGCCACACAAGACTTAATAGACTATCATTGCGAAATCCTCTCCAGAGTCCTCGCTGGAAGGATTCCCAAAAAACCAATTGTCATAGAAAATAAGAGCAAAATCAGAAACGCAGAAAAGAAAGCAAAAAGATACAATAGACACAAAGAAGGTGACGATTTTGAAAACGCCGGAGAAAAAGAAACAATTGAAAAGGAAGCCGATGAAGAAGTTGAAGTCAAAGAAGAAGACAAAATGAACAAAAAAGTCAAGAAAATGAGCAGCGTTACACTAGAAGGAGATAAGATGGGAGGCAATGGTGATGAAGAATACTTCCAGTATGAATACGATGGGATGGATCTTGATGAGTACGAAGCCAAGGTACGGAAGGACAAGGCACTTGTGGATGTGGAGTTCTTCCAGCTTCACGGCTCCATGGACCAAAGGACCAGAACAGAGGTCTTCAAAACCTTCAGAAAGGCGACTTCTGGAGTGCTGCTTTGTACTGTAAGTACCACTTCTTTCATTTTCTTAAATATTGTGATTATTTTTGTGATTCTGTCGTCAACCAGTTACTTACAATTCATGAGCGTCAGCAGGGGGAGGGGCAGCTGTGAAATTGGTGAACAAAAAAAATTAAAAGAGAAATGGACTTCTGTAACTGGCACCAAAACTACAAATCTGTTGTTTTGTTTATAATAAATGTGACAAGTTTAGTGGCAGATACAGACGTAACGCGTCGTCTCGGTCGGGTCTTGTCTTAGGCTTAGACTTAGGCCCGAGAGGTCCTGACCTAGAACTTCAGGACGGGGGAGGAACCAACTATATATATATTTATTTTTTTTATATTAACTCTACACAGGAGACTTCAATGGGAAATCAGTCTGTGGGGATGCTGTTAAAATTGAGGACACAGGACTCGGAAAATAATATATCAAATTTTTCGTAAGGCACCAACGTCGGAGGGGGCCCCGGGTAGGTTCTAAAATAATACACATTGAAAACACAAAACTTGGAAAAAAATCACATTACATATTTTGTAAGTAGAAAATGTTTCTTCAGCAATGATGGAGGACTTAGCTAGCAGTGGTTTGAAGTCGCGATGCCCGTTGATGTTCTAAAGGTTCCGTTTTAAGTAATACTAAAATACTAAAGAATTTTCGTCTAAATATCGTTGGGGGTACTGACTCTCCGAAAAATAAAAATCGAAAGCTTTTATTGGCCTGTAAAAAAATGCAGATGAGATCAAAGTCTTTCCTACGTTTTTTTATAGAATTTCTTCTATAGGTTTAATCTAATAGGTTTAATTTTACTAATAAATAAAAACTTAACGTTCACCTATGAGTATTCGCCTCTTTCTAGCCCTAACCTACAAGCAATTCCTTGTAGGTTAGGGCTAGAAATGTTAAGGCTTTATTCGATATGATTAATGTGAACATCATAGATTGGAGACCAAATAATGCAGGCATATTCTAGATTAGGGCGAACCAACGAACAGTAATGACTTTTTAGGGTGATTATATTATTGAAGTCAAAGGTAATTAATTCTATTGATACTTTAAGAGATTTACTAACGACGTTATTAATTTAAAGTGACACCAAGGTTCTTAATAGACTGGTTACAATGTAGGTAACTCTGAATTTTATCTTTGAATGTTATTATTTTTACCATATTATCCATTAAAGTGTTTTGTAGAAGCTGCGCTGATAACATCAGTTTTAATTTTATTTATATAGGTAGTGTAATCTCTTCTCGAATAATAATAACAACAGTGATATGGCGTGCGGATTTTATTAATATACACGCTATGAACATGCAAAAAGATGGCCACAGATCGCGTGCCGCCGATAAACGAGCTTAAACAAAATAATCAATATAAATTAAAACTATAAATTAGTCAATAGTGAATCGACGCGACGGGGGACCGCCAGGGGCATTTTTCTTATGATCTTTGCTGCTGCGATTTTACCGGGAACTGCGGCGTCTGTACTGTCTGTAGCGTGCGGCCAAAATTATACGCCTGGTATGTCAGTTGCTCCTGATCCTCGCTAAGTACGACAATCCTCGCTCAAATTCAAGCGAGATAAATTGAATTGGCTTAAAATTTGATAAGCAGCAAATTAGTTCATTTTTTAGTCACCGAGGTGTCAGCAGTGACACATTTTAAATTTTACATTTACGTAAATAATTGCTTACTTTAGTCTCATCAAAATGTATGTAAATTGCCTTACTTCAGGAGTACGGACTTCGATGATTCATCAAGCTACGGGGAATGTCGATGATATTAATTGACAAAGGTGATGATATCTATCTAAAAGGGTTATTCTCCATATTTTTCTACAAATTTTGACAGTTTTATTCCATACCGCGCTAAACAGCTAAATACCGCGTCTGCGTTGAAGGCCTTAGACACATTACGCTATATTATGCGCGCATAAATTGGACTTTGCATGTACGTATTACATGTTGGTCTGACCACTACGCTATAATCTTCCTCAGGAGAGGGGGTCAGATCAATCGGGGAACTGCCGCGGAATATCATTTCTTTGCACGGGATCTGTCACTTTGACAAATTACGGCACTCCGTAAATTGTTCTTCTCCTGCCGTAGATAGGAGAGGGGGTCGCATAATTTTCAAATGTAGCCAAAATTTTCAAATGTCTAAGGTGTGACAGGTCTGTATGTGATTGTATGGCGAGCAATATGGAGTTATAGTATAAAACGTTTTGAACTTATAGTGTAATCTGTCATCCTCTTAACTCTAAGGGTACATATACATTTGCGAACCGAAACGCGAGCCCAGCCACGAATTAAAGGAATGGAACGAAGAAACTGTAAACGGCGTTTCGCGCCATTTTCAGTTGTTTCGTTCATTTTCCATAAATTGAGTTTCAGCTCGGCAGTTCGTCTCGCGTATGTATACGCAGCACAAGAATATTAACGCCAGAGATGACAACGCAACGTTTGCCACATAATCTGTACGTATGTGTGTAAAATCAATCAAAATAAGTTATTTTTTCTCATCTTCATTCTCAACATGCTGGATCGAATCACCGATACGCCAAAAAAACAGTTTTATACCCAAAAAACTATTTATTCATATCCATGTACCGTGTGTACAGGCGCAAATAAACAATTCATCTTAATATTTATTTATTAATTAATTAACGGACTTACGTCCAATATATTACAAAGCGACACGAAATTTGGGACAATGTACAATGCAAGAGTAAAGGATGGTATATAACGGCAGAGACAAACAGGGAAAACATAAGAAAATAGAAGTGTCAAGTCAAGTCAAGACCTTGCTAAAAATAAAGTGATACAAAATATCCCCAATTGCATAGTGAGCGACAAAAAACATTCTGACTTATACCAAAAAAATCAAGGTCTTGACGAGTTGACCATTCTACATATTCTGGATAATATGTTGACACATAGCTGGTAAAAATTGTTTTTCTTATCAGTAATTAAATTAGCGCCATCTATGAACGAGCAGTTTATGAATAATGCTAAACATCTCACATAACTGCTAAATATCTCACATCCAAAGATTATATAATCGATTCAACAACAACCTGTATAACGTGTATCGCTTCTCAAACACCCTATACCCTCCAAAGGTAAAATAAAATACAGACGTCAAGACAAACGTAGGCATTCAATATTAATAATAAATAATATAATGGACTACCTCCCGACAAAACGCTCGAGTTATGGCGGTATCCGATTTGCAACAATACTGATTTACGGGCGTTTACCGCCGGCATACATACCGACACGCCATCCTGTGTGTGAGCGGTGACTGGGGTAAACATTAACTTCTAACCTAACCTCGGCCATTTAAATATGTACTTTCAACAATTATGTTACAAGACGCGCTGTACATCTCAAAGTGGCAAGCAAAAAGTACGTCTATTGTAGTACTTTCGATTTCGTAGTTTTAGTACTAAACTATCACGCGTGGCGAAAGGTCGTGTGCTACCTACGTAAATTGCCTTAAAAAGTTCCAAAATACCCTCGCGTGTGATGACGTTTTAATTACTCGGCAAACACTAGTAAAATCCAAGAAATAACATGTAATTTGTAGATAAAGATGTGGGCGCGCAACAGCCAAATTACAAAGTCAGCGCTGTCGCCAACTGTGATGTCTGTACGAATGTGGATACATTACACAAACTAATCTTCACTGTTTAAAATAATCTAATCACTCTGTTTATTTATATACTTGCGCTGAAACAACATGCAAATCAGTAGTAACAACGAGAATCGCTGTCATTTGTCAACTGTCGTTGCTCTATTATGACACGACACTGACTTAATCACTTGACACCTCAAAATCCGTCAGTCGCCTAGGCCCCCTACTTTATTCGTCCTTGAGGTATGTAGTATTCGATGCAAATTTTTAAGACGATCTCATATTCCAGATGTCCTTCGAATTCGGAAGGGGCGCGGCCTATTGGCATGGGTTATAAAAAACTTGAAAACCAATAAGAGAAAGCCGAACCCCAGACTTATATTTACCCAATTACGCCCATAAACGCACACTGGTAAAATTTGTCAAAAATCCGGTATAATATAATATCGGCATAATGCATAACTCTTCCATTTATCAAATTTTACAGGAGGCACAAAAAACTGTTTTTTAAACTCTTCGTTTTTTTATGTGACATCTCACAAAAGCGCCTCTGTCTGTATATTTATATATATATTTATATCGCCACTGGTTGGGCAGGGTTGCGGGGCGGATTAAGGAAGAGGTTCAAGGAAGGGTTTTATTAATGCGGGTCTTGAAGAAAGAAATGTACTTAAAATTTGTACAGTTTGTGTAATAAAATTATACAACAATTTTTAAATCATTTTTTATTAAGTAAATTTTTAGGTGGGTCCTAGTATATAAGGTAGGTTATCTATACCAACATAATAGGAATAACATTCCAATAACATCACAGTAATGTTTTACAATGCAGAATTAGAATCATCATTCGCTTTGGTTGGAGGAGAAGTGTTCATTAATGCAAACATTTTGTTAGCAGTTAAATAATGGACGGAATGTAGCGAAGCCGTGTTTTAAGGAGATGCACTACGTCGTGTAATATTTTAAATTGAGCCGCTACCAATAACGACCCTTCTTAGATGGCGATAAGGTTTAAATTCCCGTTTAACACCATCCGCCTGTTTTGATTTATGCAAGAAAAAAACATGGCCAAAAAGTGCCTTTTATTTTATTTTGTGGATGTTCAGGCATAAATATTTGATTTTTTTAAATCATTTTATAAATAACTTCATTTGCCACATTATACAATAAAATCATGTACAAAAATAAGTTCGTAAGTAGGAGATTTTGATATTTAAATCAGTTTTCATAGGCCTCATACATTATTTTTTTCTGGGCTTATAAAAAGATTGATCTAAAAAATACTCGATTATTTTAAAGGTCAAGATGTATTCTACTCGCAGTATTTAATTAAAGCATCTGAAACATTTCTAGGTGACCAAATTTTCAAACAAAAAACACATGATTTTGCATTACTACGTATGGAATAAACTAAAGCCTGGAAATTTGTTGGGTGAAATACTTACTCAAATTTAATTTAAAAAAAACCAAATGCTACGCAAAGACAAATTATAAACATAAAAATGAAATAAAAGCCGAGGTGAAGTAAATCACAATAATAAATGCCAATTGTCTCAAAATTTTATTTGGAAAGGAATCAACTATGGTATCAATCTATCGATCAAAAGTTTGTCTTATTGGAGATTTACATCATTATTCTGGATAATTGTGATCCCTAAAAAAGTATCTAAGGACTCTCATGGTCTTTTTTAAGCCTTATAAATGAACTCACTCGAAAAATGAACAATTCCAAAACCTGCATTGACTATTTAGAATAAAACATAAAACACAAGCAATCTGTAATGCGTGAACTGACAATAATTGACCACTTTATAACAATCCTAGTAATAAACTCAACTCTTGGAACCTTTTGACACTAAATACGTCCCAAATTTGGTTAAATTTTACCACTGTGCGTCGCTTCGGTACGCAAAGCGCGCGAAATTTGAAATTGGTTTTACACTCTACACTCTTTACTCTTTGTTTTGTTCAGGTGCGTTATTTACATATTTTTGGCAGAAAGAAGTAATAATAAATTATTGCATAGTTGTTTTTTAAATAGCATTATCATATAAATCGACTAAATTAAATAAATTACAATACCTAATTATAATTAGGAATTATTGAAACAGCTGTATTTTTTAATCTTTTTTAAGGAAAGATTGCGTAGAGGCCTGTAAAAAACATTTAGATAAGTATATTACAAAAGACATTGCATGCATCGAAAATTAAAAATTAATTCCTACTCCATGAGTATATCTTACCTAATAGTCTAATCGTGTTCGATGATTATAATCGATGATGACCGATTTATAATATTTTTTTTTGTATATTTAAATAATGATTGTAATTTATTTTATTGTGCGTTCATTTTGCAATGTATATTTGTTATTATTTTATTATTATTTCTAAACATAATAACATAAAATAAACAAATATTTCTTGCGTTATTGTTTCTACGTACCTAATTATGAAAAAAAATATTTGAACTAACCCAAATATTCAAGCATATTTTTGTATTTTGTTTTAGGCCACTGAGCGTACCCAGTTTTTTTTATTATCTTTCCTCCCCATTGTATAAAACTAGGAATTAAAAAAAAAACGATTACACGTAAACTGATTTTAGTTGAAAAAATTTCACAGAACAGAGCGGCACTAAGATAAAGAACGTCTTTACCCCGTCAGCGCCGGGCGGTAACTAAATACAAAAGCGTGGAACCCTTACGCAGACGACATAGAGTTTATTTCACAATGGCAAATTCCATGCTTACCTCCCCGAAAATCAATAGATATTCGTGAAAAATAAACAACGCGAAAATGCATATTTTGTTTTATTTTGTGAAGTTCTGGTACAAATATGAAAATTTCCTTCGATTATCAAATAAAAACATGAATTTCCCACATTATACAATAAAAAAAATATCCGAAAATGGGTTTGTAAATGGGATATTTTGCACTAGACAGTTTTTTTTAGGCCTGATACTTTATTTTTTTCTAGGCTTATAAAAGGTCTTATCAAAAAAATGATCGATTGCTGACAAGCTGTGTTCTACTTGCAGTATTTAATTAAAGCATCTGTAGTATTTCTAAGCAATCAAATTTTCAAACCAAAAACATCTGATTTTGCATTACTTGGTATTGGATCGCCTTAATACGAAAACGCCGCCCGGTCCTATCGTTTATTTCGTTCACAAACATATATTTTTTTATATCTTTATCATAGAAGATTTTGTGACTGATTTCGCAATGGACCGTGATTCTCATCACTAGAGACCGAATTATATGCATTTGCATATTTGCATATGCAAATGCATATTTAGACCCTTTTCAGCGGTAGTTGCATATTTTACCAAATAATTTGAGATCTTGCATATTTACGCTTGATATCGTTCAGATGCCTCACATAGCGACACTATAGACGTCAGATAGTAAGGCGCGCGGCCAGCGAAGCTGAGCGAAGAACTGATAACTGATCTTACTGATCGCTACGGCTGGCGGCCGGAGCGGGGGGGAACCTCTCTCATCTTCGCCTGCGCTCGCGCCTACTGGGCTTGATTCGGCTAATTGCCGAAAACAATTCATTCATTCGTATGAGGGCTGATTTGGTATATTTTTATGGTAATTCAGTGAATTGCGAATTTTGTTTTTGACTGGTCGCACGCGCTGTTCTTTAGAGTTTCGTCTAGTGTTTTGTTTGTTTGCACGAAGTTGTACATTGTAAAAGTGAACCATGCCCCCTGATAAAAAAGTGCCCACACGTGGATAGCTGAATATCCTAGAATACATACGACGGAAAAGTTTTATACTGCCGAGTTTGCGAGAAAAACATTTCTAGCACAAAAAAGTTCCAAATAGACCAGCATGTCAAAACCAGTGTTCATATCGCAGGAGTGCAGAAGAAGGGCCCACGACAACAAGTTTTTACAGTGGCAAGTAGCAGTAACAGTGAAGTAACCTCCAAAGGTAAACAACAAAATCACTTTAGCATGGATCTATGTGAAGCATTTCTTGCAATCAATATCCCTCCATACAAACTGACAAATCCTGCCTTGAAGGATTTTCTCAGAAAATATTGCATAAATCAAAATATACCGGATGAATCTACTTTACGTAAAAATTACATACCATCAATTTATCTACATGTGCTGGAAGAAATACGAAATGAACTCAAGGATAACATCATATGGATTTCAGCTGACGAAACCACCGACACTTGCGGCCGTTACATTGCAAATTTGATTGTTGGTGCATTAAAACTTGAACCTTCACCTTCCTATTTGGTGGCCTGCAGAGAACTTGAAAAGGCAAATCATTCTACGATCGCCAGATTTGTGAATGAGGGTATAAAAAAAATATTTCCTGAATCTTCTGCGGATGAAAATGTGTATGTGTTGCTCTCAGATGCTGCCCCCTATATGATCAAAGCCCTCCAAGTATTTTATCCCAATTTGATTCATGTGACGTGTTTTGCTCACGGAATTCACAGACTCGCCGAAGAAGTGAGATCCACGTTTGCGAATGTAAATAACCTGATTTCATCAGCAAAGAAAGTGTTTCTTAAGGCGCCTGCTCGTATAAAGGCCTACAAAGAAAAACTGCCAAATATCCCTTTACCTCCTGAGCCAGTAATAACACGTTGGGGTACATGAATCGAAGCTGCGATGTTTTACCATGAACATTTTGAAGCCATCAAGGGTGTTATCAACGACTTCGATAGTGCAGAGCCTTTGGCAGTTTTCCAGTGCAAAGAATCGTTTGACGACGCCAGTATTAAAAAAAACCTAGCTATGATTACCACTCATTTCGCCTACACACCTGCAAGTATAAAAACGCTTGAAACTCATGGATTGGCGTTGAATGCATCCATTCAGGTTATGAAGGAAATTCGCCCTATGAATTCCTCGTTGCCAAAGCTATTCCCGAGTAAACTCAAAGAAACATTTGAAAACATACTGAATAATAACCCAGGGTTTGAACCTGTCTGCCAAATTGATAACTTCATCAACGGGGCAGGTGAAATTTTGCCCGGAACAATAAGTTCAAAAATCGCACCCAAATTTAAATTCTGTCCAGCCACATCAGTAGACGTAGAACGTTCCTTTTCCGCTTACAAAAATATATTGAGCGATCGTAGACACAATTTATCTACAGAACATTTAGAACAGTACTTAGTCATATACGTTTTTAAAGGTAAATTCTAAATTTTATTGTTAAATACATTTTATAATTGATATTTTCGAAAATATAATTGTTATCCTTGAGAACTAATGGCTTACTAAAATAAAAAAATATGTAAAAATACGACTTCCTGTATTATTTCATGTTGCATATTTTGACCCTTTTTTATGGATTTTCGTGCATATTTTAGCTATTTTTATTGCATATTTGCATGCATATTTTGGGCTATTTTTGTTGCATATAATCCGGTCTCTACTCATCACTATTCCAAAATTTCAGTCCGTTCGGCGCCATTACTGGAAACATAAAAGCGATACTCACTTGCCACATTTTATCTTCATTTTGTGAGACAATAACATGTCTAGATATGTTGCAATGTTGTCGATTTTCAAACATACAATTAACGCAGGTAAGTACTATTATCTGTCAAGAAATTGATGAAAACTTAACACTTTGGGGACGATACATATTTTACATGATTTGTTAGTTTGGTCGTAAAATTTTTCCGCCACCTAAAATATTAAAATAATTCACGTTTAAATAAATAGTTTATTTAATTATATTCTAAAATGTATTGATAGACTGTAAGTGTAGTAGTCACTCCAATCATACGTTTAAAAAAATATATTCGTTAGTTCCTATTTTCTCCGCCGGCACAGATACGTTTTGACTGTACTTGGTTAACTCGAGGTTAATTCGGTGCATTCGATTTTCAAATCCATTTCACGCTTTGACGCGCTCTGACCAAATTCTAAATTCAAATTAAAGAACCATCGCCTTCCATATTATCTGTTTAAATTGACCATAGACGATACAATGATAACCTTGTCTATGGGAATGTTAAATTTTTAAGTCGATTGTGATTGGATTTGTTTCGCTTTTAAACGAATTATTACGTTAATATTGTTGTGTATTTTAAAATTTATGTCATGGTAGAAAAAATGAAAATACTTAATGCTGTAATTTAGATTAAGGACGGGTTGTTTCAGAGAATTTGAACAATTCATCAAATTTTACAGGTAATTTTCAAGGACTGTGAAAGTTCTATTCAAGTTCTATTATCATTTCAGTACTGTGAAGTAACTGGCCCATGTTGATATAATAACAGAACTTCAATAGGACTTACACAGAACTTAAAAAATAACTTTGAAATTTGATGAATTGTTCAAATTTTATGAAACAACCCGTCCTTAGTGTTTTATTTAATTTTTTGCACGGGTTTGAATTTTACTTTTGTTTTCGGTAATGAATGATTGCAAATCTTGGAAGCAGAAATCAACTCACTTCCCGACATCCGATCGAGCTGAAACTCGGCAGATACACTCATAGTTGATGACAATACATTCTATCAACTTTTGGTGGCAATCACGTACACACACACGGACATACACGTATTTCCAAATACTTGGCGTCAGTCATGTCAAGAGTTAAAATAACAGAAGAGTATATATGAGACGATGTACAGGGTTTTCCAATAAGAGGTGTTATTTTGAATGGCCCGCTATTTCGGTAGATGTTACTTTTGAAGCTGTCATTTTTTGACATTTGACAAGTAAAAACTACGCCATTAATAAAAATGGAACGATACACGTTTCAACAACGCATTGAAATTATTAAAATTCACTTGAGTGAATCAAATGCAAATCATCTTGAGTGATGAGGCCCATTTCCACCTCGGTGGCTTTGTCAACAAGCAAAATTGTCGCATCTGGGGCTCGGAAAACCCAAGAGTTATTGTTGAAAAGCCTCTCTTTCCTCAACGTGTGACTGTGTGGTGCGGTTTATGGTCCGGCGGAGTCATTGGACCTTACTTTTTCGAAAATGAGGCTGGAGCAACAGTTACGGTGAATGGATTGCGCTATCGAGAGATGATTAATGATTTTTTATGGCCGGAATTCGATGGTATTGATCTGGACAACGTTTACTTTCAACAAGACGGCGCTACTCGCCACACAAGCCACGAAACCATTGATCTTTTACGATTGAATATCAAAATAACACCTCTTATTGGAAAACCATGTATAAATGTGAATGAAGCTAGGAGTGTGTGGCGACACCTGGTTGTTTTACGGTCCGTCCTCTCTGCCTGTCCCTGCGGAGAAACGGTGTAGTTAATATTCATCTGGTAAAAACTAACTGTTCGTTACCCGAGACCTCTGAATAGACCATACATACTAGAAATGCCTTTCGTGTAGATTTGAATGGAAAACGATTTTGGCGCTGACTTACGTAGTACCTTTCGATTCTAGCCCATTTAGCACGCGCTGTGTCTCTCTGACACTCCCTGACATCGTATATTGCCATTAAATTTAATGGAATTAATATCCATTTTTAAACTTCATAATGACGAAGAAACCAATTTCGCCATTTGAAATAAAACGACATAATTAAAATAAAGTCGAAATCAACGACGTATGTGAAGAAGGCGTCTACAAAAATATTCGGCGCGCTGACTTACATACTGGTCGGACCTACGGTCGAATTTACCCTGGCAGGCCTAGAAAAATGTCTTTTCCGCTGGGTTTATTTTAATTAATTCTTATATGCATATTACTAAAATTCTCACATGTTTCTAAATGAGTACCTCGGTATGTTATTAATTCATAGTCTAGAAAAATGAAATAAAACACGCCAACATCGAATTTTTTGTATCGTTTTTATTCTGTGCCCGAAGCAATGGGACTCCTGATGACGTCATCATTGTAGCAAAATGGCGGCTAAACTGTACGATTAGTTAGTTAGAAATGTATCTTGGGTCTGTTACCAATCACGGTAACAATGGCGCGGCGGTAGCATTGATATGTTAGAAGTTTAAATGGAAGAATTTTAGAGAGTGTGAGAGAACGCCACACCGTGATCAGTTATTTCTGCATTTTTTGAGATAATTCTAAAATTTCATGTAACAATAATGATCTCTTTCCCTCTTTATTTATTTTTTCATCAAAACTGACTCTCTAACTTAAATACCAGTATTTTTGTACTGTTACAGTTAGTTTTAATGGTTAAAATAATGTTCAAAGTTTTAATTTTTCGGCTCTTTCAAAATCGCACCAAATCTATCGACGTGACGTGTGACGTCACCAATCACCTGTCTCAAAAAGCCTGCGTTTTTTTTCAACCGGCACTGTATTTTCTATGAGAATCGAGACGTTTTTAATTTTTAAGATTAACCGCTGTTTACATTGAAGAACACTACGTAAAATGTTATAATCTCGTCACCAATGTTATTGTATTGAACCAAAGTGCAAAAATACATCCATGATAAACAATTTACCGGTCTTTAAAAACCTGCATTAGGTACTACGCCAAGGAAAGGGGCATGTAGGACCATAGATATATTACTCGCATGGTGATGTCAGAATTATCAGATTCAGTCGTATCAAATTCATATGTAACATTGTCATCAAAGCCATTGCCAATCTGCGCCATTTTATTTTTTGTCACTTTAAAATATCTGTCGAACCCCCGCTCAGCTTGTGCAAGTTGATTTCTACGAGGAATTTTAGCTGCGATACTTTTATGCGTGCGGTTTCGTACTTATAATGGTATATTATGTCTTCTTTCGTTATTCTTAATCTTTTACATAACTATAATCTAGTTGTGGCGTGCCGGCAGTCCTGAAGTATGTGGTAACCCACCTCGTGCCACCGAATAACAATTAATACAGCCTTCAATTCTTCAATATACAAAGCGACAAGCCGACACGGGCCGCCTTACTGAGGTAGTCAGCAATGGAAGAATTTAATCTCCGTGTCCTTTAGTTAGCTTTGGCGAACATCCGCGTTAACTTCTTCCCAGGCTTAGCTAAATTAATTCTCACGAGGCCTTCTGTGTGGACTGAAGGTTTTGTGTATACGGCTATTCAGACGGTAAAACCAAAATATATAAATATATATTTTTTTAAATAACGAATCTAAAAGCTCCTGATGTAATTGCAGCCCGATAGCGGCGCCATTGTGCAGAGATTATGACGTCATATATGTTACACTGCGTGAAAAGTTGAAAACTCCCTATAAACTCGTCCACTAAGAAGTATAATTCTGCTAAGAAAAATGGAGGAAAATAGGTTGTGGGATGGTTTTTCGAAATCTCATGTAGACGGTGAACTTCCTCTTGTTTTGAAAGTAAAGTGTGTAAAATTTGAATTGAATATAACTGTAGATTTGTATAAAAAAAACAAAGCCATGCTGTCCGCCACGACCCGTCTTCTTTATACAGGTGTCCCGCAAGCTATGGATCAAACAAAGTGGGGTGATAATTTGACCGTCCTGAAATGTTCGTTCTCTCACATCTATAAATAAATAAATTTGTTTGAACGAAATATTATTGATCTTTAATTTGATTTGTTCGCGTTCTTCTAAACTCCCGATGTGTTCGATCCTCCCATATATAATAACATTACGATCGGGGGCACTCTGCCCTCTGCGTAGGTTCTGCACTATAATATAGTGTGTCTGTCTATATGATACAATGATTGTTGTGATGTTTAGCTGGCGGACTTATTCGGGAGTCGAACATGCGCCTACGGCCAAAACCACCTAGATCACACTTCGGCTCACGCGGCGGGGGAACTTTGTCGGTACCGCCGGAATGCCAGGGCAGTGGGCACAGTGCCGTACTTAGCCGTATCGACATTAAAACGTTTTAAAATAGTCATAATATAATTTTCAACGCACGCTGGGCCGATTATGCGCAAAATATCGACAATGATAGAAAATTATTTTATATTAACATGGTTGGATCTGTATTTCCGGTTTTTGGCCATTTTTAAATGATATATTGCGAGATACTTTTTAAATATGAATAATGAGGAGGGTCGTCAAACCTTCTCAAAAAATCATTTTGTCTTCATTTAATTAATGTAGTTAATTAATGCATTTAGCAAGGGATTTGGAGCATATTTTTATTTGTACATTTATCCACCGAATATAATATAATCAGTTGACATTTTCTATGATCTGATGAGACTTTGTTTTAGAATTTAAGAATTTCAATTTACGTCTTCTTCCTTGTAAAATTTCAACTTGTTTCGTATTCCTTGTTGTAGAATTTCAACTAGTTTTGTATTCCTTGTTGTATAATTTCAACTTGTTCCATGTTGTGAAAGTATTGTTTTCAAGTGTTGTTCTTTAAGCTTTATTTTTGGAATTTGACTCAAGTCATGCCTCGGTAGAGAACTCCAATTTTAGCCATGTTCCTTATTGTAGAACTTCGGCTTAAATCACTATCTTATTCTAGAATTTAAACTTGAGTCATGTACCTTGGTTATAGTATTCGACTTGAACCCGTGTTGTAAAATAGCATTTTGGTTTGATTCGTATTTGTTTTTCGTCACTTTTCAGAGCTTATCTAATTGATGCTAAGAATTTTTGTAGAATTAAACTTATGTGTACAATGGTGTATTTTCACAAACTACAGGATTTTCCAATAAGAGGTGTTAGTTTGATATTCAATCGTAAAAGATCAATGGTTTCGTTGCTTTTGTGTCACGCAGCGCAGTCTTGTTGAAATTAAACGTTGTCCAGATCAATTCCATCCAATTCCGGCCATAAAAAATCATTAATCATCTCTCGATAGCGCAATCCATTCACCGAAACTGTTGCTCCAGCCTCATTTTCGAAAAAGTAAGGTCCAATGACTCCGCCGGACCATAAACCGCACCAAACAGTCACACGTTGAGGATAGAGAGGCTTTTCAACAATAACTCTTGGGTTTCCCGAGCCCCAGATGCGACAATTTTGCTTGTTGACAAAGCCACGGAGGTGGAAATGGGCCTCATCACTCAAGATGATTTGCATTTGATTCACTCAAGTGAATTTTAATAATTTCAATGCGTTGTTGAAGCGTGTATCGTTCCATTTTTATTAATGGCGTAGTTTCTACTTGTCAAATGTCAAAAAATGACAGCTTCAAAAGTAACATCTACCGAAATAGCGGGCTATTCAAAATAACACCTCTTATTGGAAAACCCTGTATAAGCGCCGTTAAAAATGTGTGGAAGATTTAATTTTTCTGTTTCTGATTGTACTAAACATTTCATACTAATTGTAATTTTTGTATTTCCATTCATAATCATTGATTTTAAAAACAGCACACTCCGAAACGGTCCCAACTGGCTACAACGCCATTGTGACGTAGAAACCACCACTGGCTGGCAAGACGGCTGTCACCAACGTTGCCCGAATTGTTGCCGAATTCACTAATAAAAACGAACTTGTCGTTTTGGCGGCAAATCCAAAACGGTACATTTTAAATTGTTACGGAAGATTTATTCGTCAACATAAAAATAATAAAAAAATACCATAATTATCGGAATTTTTTTAAAGAATAAAAAACAGTGAAAATACCATATTGTATAATTTCAGCTTACAAATTAATTTTTTTAATTTGTTCAAATCATTTCCAAATGGTGATCTGAATTTGATCAGATTCAGATCTCCGTCGCTGGCCGACCAGAGGCAAGTGGCTTGATGAACTATTTATAATAGATATAATGTCTCATTGTGTCCAGAACTAAATGGGTCCATTTCATACAGCATCCAGATGATCGTATTATGCCTTGTACCATTCTACCGTCCAGTCACAATTAATATATTATATTATTTGTACGATTCATCTTCTAAACGAAAATACTCCACATTCTTTGGTGTTGATATCAAATAAGCTTCCTTTGAATGTAAGTACTAGGGATAGGTTGCTTTATAATTATTTAGGGTTCGGCACTCAAAAATGCGTACTCATTTTTTTTTTAGATTTATTAAAGAAATAAGGTAAGTACATATAAAATATTACTTACATTGTGTTTTTTGTACATATTGTGAAATTTGAATGCTGGTCTTCAATGGAAGCGTTGGCTTGTGGTTGGAAATAAAAATACTATGAATGATTTATTTGTAAATTCAAGATCCCTGAGGCGTATGTGTGGTAAAACCATGTATGATCGTTTGACGAATGTGGAGTGTAAGGCTGATGTGAGCGTTATGAGTAAGATTAAGAAAGGGACGCTTAGATGGTTTCGGCATGTAGAGCGAATGAGCGAAGAAAGGAGAGTATATGATGCGAATGGTAGCAGAAGTCGGTGACGCCCGAGGAAGACATGGCACGATCAAGTGAATCAGATACTCGAGTCGGGCCATGTCAAGAGTCAGAATAATAGAAGAGTGTGTATGAATGTGAATGAGGCAAGAAGTGTGTGCCAAGACCGAGTTGTTTGGCGGTCCATCCTCTCTGCCTACCCCTGCGGGAAACGGCGTGATTGTTAGTTAGTTAGTTATGATTATAGAAAAGGGATTTCGGCGACAAAAATCTTTAACCCCTGGGATATTCTAAGATTTTATCGTCAAGTTACTTTAAATGATCCGTCAGATTCATGATATATTTAGAAATATTCCCGGTTGAAATTCATTTTCCAATATTTTCGCTGTTTTTAAATGCATCCCAAATTTAAATACTGTTTTTGAAAGCAGATGAAAAACTCTTTGATATTTTAATATTACAAACTGACAAATTAAAAAATTCCAAATAGAAGAATTTTTTACGGTTATTTTGTCGTTTATCGATTGTTTTTGCGATAATCTTGTCGAATTCCGCTGCACGCCTAGTACGTAACAAAATTATAAATAGCACTTGGTTTCAACATAATTACTACAAGAAACATTGATGTATTATATGTAGATGAGACATGAAGCGAAAAAACATGTTCCGCTTTTTTTACCTCCAACTGACCTCCAACTCTCCCAGCGCTCTCACCAAAACTACCGAATCTGGTTTACGCGCACCGCTTATCCCGTTATAACAGTGGAAAGTTTCGACAAAATCTCAGTAGCGTCTCTAATTCTAGCTCTATGACAAGAAACAACTATTTAAGTTGTGGGAGAAGGTAAAAGTTGCATTAAACTTTAGGAAATACTTATAAATTATTAAAATAAACCAAACTAACACCCAAAAAACCTATTTTGTCCATTTTTACTTAATCCCATAAATACATGGTTTTCCAATAAGAGGTGTGATTTTGATATTCAATCGTAAAAGATCAATGGTTTCGTTGCTTGTGTGGCACATAGCGCCGTCTTGTTGAAAGTAAACGTTGTCCAGATCAATACCATCCGATTCCGGCCATAAAAAATCATTAATCATCTCTCGATAGCGTAATCCATTCACCGTAACTGTTGCTCCAGCCTCATTTTCTAAAAAGTAAAGTCCAATGACTCCGCCGGACCATAAATCGCACCAAACAGTCACACGTTGAGGATAGAGAGGCTTTTCAACAATAACTCTTGGGTTTTCCGAGCCCCAGATGCGACAATTTTGCTTGTTGACGAAGCCACCGAGGTGGAAATGGGCCTCATCACTCAACATGATTTGCATTTGATTCACTCAAGTGAATTTTAATAATTTCAACCTGTAACCTGGAAAACCTGTATTACAATTATTTGGAAGTGCCTATGGTCAACTTTCGAGGAAAATACAAAGCGCAGTGTTGCCATTTTCTGCTTAAATCAGTAATAAAAAAAGATCGACTTTTATGAGTCGGTACCTATCAGTTTGTACCTTAAAGTACATAAAAATATTCTACTGTTATGATATGTACTCAAATCTTTTAAATTCTATGAAATTTGTCAATTTTTCGGAGTTTTGCAGGACAGGTGGTGCTATTCCCAATCTGCCATATTACAAGAGATACAATAATGTAAATAATAATAAAAAATTTCTTTCTTTTCTTATCAGGATGTAGCGGCACGTGGACTCGACCTGCCACACGTGGATTGCATCGTGCAGTACACGGGACCAATCAGCGCTACAGATTACGTGCACAGGTAAATTTAATATTATATCATTCTGAATTCTACTCATACATATATAGTAGAAACACGTAGATATGGCAAGGAAACGTGCCGACTATCGCCGAGCTACCACCAAACTGCACGAACTATCCAAGCGACTATGCAATTAAAAGGTTTTTGATGTGATTTGTATAAGTATGGTGAGTGTTGTCGCTAGGTAATCTTCGCTTTTTAAAATAGTTTGTTCACTATGTCTGCAGTAACAAGTATCAACACCAATCGTTGTTGCTCAATGGCACTGACTTGATCACGTGGTACTTCAAATTTTTGTACTATAGTCGGCCTTGGGGTAATCGGTGTTAATGAAACTTTTGTGCGCGCGGTTCATAGACTTGCCCATCAGGGAAAGTGAGACAAAACCAAGAGGACAGAGGAGGGGGCGTGACCATCTCCCTTCCTGTAGTTTTGTCAATAAATTAATCTGGCAGTATACAGGCCACTCGGATTGTAAAATTGCCATTTAGTCCGCGAAAATAAAATCTACTTACGAATTGCTAGTCCTTTTGTACAAATATTGCAAATTATTAGCTGCGTAAAAAACTTGACTACTCTTAATCCCAAATCGTGTGAACAAAAGTTCGGGCTTTTTTTTCAAAACTGAATATTGTGTTACACTATTTAGTTAGACACTTTTAAAAATGTGTTAATTTACCCACCTCACTCATTTGTAGCGTCGCTACGCAACCCGATTTGAAGGCGGTTCGGTTTTCGAACTTTACTTTTCTGCGCAGGGTTTGGTTTTGCAATGTAGGTACTCTATTCGGCGTTCAACGTACGACTGACGTCGTAGATTATTCAAAGCATTCTCGATCCCTCTTGGTGCCAAAAATATAGTCACGTGGTTTGCCTCCAACTCTTCGAATTAGACCACTCAACCCAACTCGTTTAGGTTTCATCTATTATGACTAATTGAATTTCATTAATTGATTGGTTCAATGATATAGTGCGTTTGGTTTGTTCCTTATCCAGGGTTGGAAGAACGGCCAGGGCTGGTAATGTCGGGACGGCCATCATGATGCTTCTCCCCAGTGAGGTTCTCTTCGTCAGGCAGCTTGAAGAAAGAAGAATCAGGTATGACACCATTGTTTCTTATTAACCATGTTCGAACTCGCGCTCCTAGCGTTCAAGGCCGTAATCTAACCAAAAAAAAACATGCATTCAAATGGGCAAAACGGCGTAAAAAAATCGCACCTATTGCAAATTCGTAGGAGACAATAAAGCGATCGTTTCTTTCGAATGAGCATGCCTCCGGATAAAGCCACCAGTCTCTTGAAACCGTTGGAAAAACCGTCGAACGGCAAAACGGCTTAAGTTTAGTTAACGAACAACATCACACTGTCGCATTCTGATTGCAGCAGTGCCACCACTTGAGTGGCTTCGTCATCAGTGGTGTCTATTTTCAGGGCTTGTTTTCTAGCACTAATTATTCACGTGTGTCCTCTTCAACGTTCAGATAGTTAATGACCTACATTTGACTTATAACGGCTCCTTTTTTAAAGCCCGGGAAAATGACACAAGTTGTGGCACCTGTAAACAGCACGGGCGCAACATTTTTTAACGTGCTTTACTCGGAAAATGTGTATCTTTTATGAAATGAAACTATTGTCTGATAAGGCGTCAAATGTACTTTCAATTTATATCAATATTGTTTGGGTTAGATGTTATTGGCTCGGGGAAACTTGCGTTTGAAACTTTTTTTTTTTTATAGTGAATACCTCACAAGAGTCCCAACTGCTCCCGTCTGGAGCCAGTGAGACTATACAACATCCCCCAATTGGGGGATGTTGTGAGGCTGAAGGTAAGTGGGGAAGGGAAAACTAGAGTGTATGTAGCGCTCTAAGCGAGTCACCGTGGTTGCCATCTGGTTGTGCCACCGTGTGAAATAGAGCCTTCGACCTTCTGAATCCTGGTGTATTTGGAAAGCCCTCATCGGTGTGTAATAACAATAGATTGGCCCTCGTTTACCTAATTCCAATCTGAAAACGATAGTAACATCTGAAAGTAATTTCACAATACAACTCCAGTCGAATTCCGGTACCTCGCTTCGAAATCTTAGATATAAATGCAAGTTCCGTACATTCCATGGTGTCCGGGGGTAAAGTGCGTTAACTTCGGGAGGTGATTCTACACGATGGTAGAAGTAAAAAAGATAAAGACAACTATATAGACAACTGTCTTGAAATTCCAATGTTTAATTTCCCATAAAACAAAAAAAAATATTTAACTTTTATTTGTACCTACTATCATGTAAAATTACCCACCGAAGTTAGCGCACTTTTCCCCCGAACACAATCCGATGTTGTAATTTTTATCGGCCAATTACAGGCCTGAAAGTCATCGTGTCACAATATATAGAGTAACCCAACTCGTAAACGTGTTGTTCAAGCTTCTAAAAATTTACGCGAAACCAGCGACATTTTGTGGCAAAAGTGTTGTCGTAATTTGTTGCGTGACACGTTTGGTTGTTTTGTGAGATTTGTATCAATTGTTTCTTTAATCGATACGCCTCCGCGAATTTATCTATAAGGTATATATATTTATTTTCATATTCTGATTAAATTGTTAATGATCAGTCTGTAAAATCCCCTGCCAAAAATATTGCTACTGCCTCAAATTCGTGTTTGAAAAATTTGTAGTACTACAGATGTTTTGAGTTGGTGAGGTGATTGTGTATTGGAGCTATATTACCTACTATATTTCGTGTACGACATTTTTGTATTTTGGGGAAAATATACTTTGGCTGTGCAAGATTTTAGCTCCTTTTAGGCTCTTTCACACATCACACCTGACCTCATTTGAGATGAGACCCTCAACACTACCTCGTACGAACTCATTCTGAATCGTGTCCTACCCAACACTACTCCCAGGGCTATAAGAATGGCTTAGGATTGAAATATTTGTATTGTCTAACGCTTGTCTTCTCCAGGCTTCACCAGGAAGAGATGGAAGTATGTCTGGCCGCGCTGGCCGCCCCGGAGCAAGGGGGCCGCGGTGCCCCGCGAGGGGGCCCTCCAGCGGCGCAGGCCGGGGCTGCGGACTTGCAGCTCACCTTCGAGGAATTGGTGGAGAAGGATAAAGAACTGCGACTGAAGGGGAGCAAAGGTAATTTATTAACAACTTTTACGAAACATATTATTAGGAATTAAAAATATATATCGTGGCCCAATGGTTGTGGCGCCAAGTGCCGTGTATATTCTAAAAATAGACCACTGTCCGTTGCCAGTTAGTGCATTATCATGCGCATCCGTCATCAAGCGGCGAAGGTGTTCTTCATCTCCATCTTCGTAAATATTTGTGATAATTAAAAAAAACTGTGAAACTAATATATAACCCTTTTAAAATTATCCCTTGGGACGGTCGTTCACTTTGTCTACTCCGCAAATTTTACAAACATTTTTTTTCCAGCGTTCACTTCGTGGCTGAGATTCTACTCCACCTACCCGCGCGAGGCGCGCGCCGCTTTCGACCGGCGCGTGCTGCACGTCGGGCACATGGCGCGCGCGCTCGCACTGCGCGACGCGCCCAAAAAGATCGCCAAGAACGCGCCCAGGCCTACCAACCGCAAGGAGTCGGACCTGAAACGGAAGGCAGAGGATAAGTATAAGGGGCCGCGGACGAAAGCGCCCTCCGCCAAATCTGCCAGCAGGGACCACAGGATGCTGATTGGAGAGTTCCAGAGCGGGATGGAGCCCCCGAAGAAGAAAGCCAAGATGACGAAAAAGAAGTAATTGTTTGGTTGCCGGGTGAAGAAATGCGTCTGGTTCTCACCCACGTTGGTTAAATCCTCTGCTGGCGAAGTCGTCAATCATTTTGCATCAGCAACATTTTTCGCATATACACGGTGTCGGGAAACTCGTAGTTTAAATGGTTAAAATACTTTTGGAATTGACCAATTATTATTTTTTTTTCAAATTTTTCCTAAAAAATTCTACTCGAAAACAAAAGCTTATATCAAAATAGTTACAAAACTTAATTTCAGATAAGATTTACTAATTTTCCACTTGTACTACGAGTTTCCGAACACCGTTGATGGTAGTAGCTGATTTTTAAATATTGTCAGATTATTCGTTATTCTATAAAAATTTAATAATAATTTATTATATGTTATTGTTTAATTTGAGATTGAGATGAATATTAATAAATGTCGCTATTATTGAAGGTTGCCATCATTGTAAATAGTTTTGACTGCATTAAATATATTATTTTTATGAAAAAAAATACAACTTGCATTATTATTTGTGTAAAAAATTTATCTCAGTAAACCCTAATCTATCTCCCTTTCTAGCATATGATTGAAATATAAAACTCCTGAAGATTTTCACCATGTGTGAACAGGGCTGCCTTCATGGCTGGCCTCCTTCGAGATGCCCGCAAGGAATGCCTAGGGTCTTTTTACAATTATTTTCATCTTAAGGCGAAGATTAATGTTAAATCACTATGTTGATTAATCTTTATAACGAATTGGTGAACATTATGAATACCAAAAAAATTGCTTTAGATAAATTGAATCTCCTATCTTTTCCTTTGATTAGAATACAAATAAAAATAAATTAGTCTATAAAAAATATAAATGTAAACTATAGGGTTTTCCAATAAGAGGTGTTATTTTATTATGTATATTAATTAAATTTTTATTTATTTTATATACATAAACATACACTTGCCACAAACTACACATCACTTCTTATCACTTATCACTTTATTATCACTTCTTTTATTTTATTATGTATATAAATTAAAAATGTCAGCTTCAAAAGTAACATCTACCAAAATAGCGGGCTATTCAAAAAAACACCTCTTATTGGAAAACCCTATACTAAAAAAATATTTTTTAAATAGAAATGTATGAAAGCGAAAAGGAAACAACTTTTAAAAATACAGTATTATAGCTAAGATTATCTGTGACAGTTTCCCTTGGTTAACTTTTTTGCTTTCTTATAAAATTATTTTCAAAACAACTTTGTGTTTGAAATCGAACGTTTCTAGACTCCGTTTGTCAAGCGATTTTAATTCCTATTACCTACATTCGTGTCAATACAAGGCATACCAAGAATATACACATTTTTGGCTTGTAGCTTCCTCTAAGGCCAAAATATTCTTTATTTATTAAATCAATATTATTGCAACCCTGACTTTCCAAGAAAAAATGACAACACTAGAGCAGATATCAACAAGGCGCGTGTTGAGATTATAATTTATTCGAACGTTTGTGGCGAGTTGCAAATAATTTATTAACCCCCATAATAAATTACTAATATTTATCGTTCGATTTTTTTTATCGTTTCTTTACATTGTATCTTTTTTTAAAGTTAGAATTTTTAACCTCACTAGGACAAGCCTGTGTTGAGGTATTTTTAAGTTCATATTTTTCTGTTAGTTAAAAATAGTATAGACCAGCGCCAGCGGTTTTCGCAGTGCGGGGACCGTCATTTTCACGTTTTTTTTTTTTAATATTTCAGAATAATGCAAAGCATATCATTTTGAAATTTGACCTCAAATGCAGAAAATTTTCACCTGCGGCGCATTTTTTTGCAATCTCCAATTGATATATTTTAAAGGTTTCCGTTCAAGAAAAAAGAATTCGCAACAAAACTGGAAATGTAAAATGTAACTTAAGAATCATAAAAATCGGCAATATTTTTATTGCTTTCGCCTTTCACTAAGCAAAATTTTCACCTGCGGCGCATTCGTGGAGATTATAATTCAGTATACAAATTCTATCAATATACTAAAGGGGAATAAACCAACTTGGCTGAGTAATCGTCCCACTTTCTGTGATTTGTCGTGACAGTATACAAGCAACTCGCATTGCAATAACACCAATCGGTCCTCGAAAATAAAATCTGCTTACGAATTACTAGTCATTTTTTCAATGTCGCGCAAGTTGGTTTGGTCAAAGATATCCCACCCAAATCCGATAGACAAAAGTTCGGGATTGTTTCAGTATTTAATTACACACTCTTACAAATGTGTTATAATTTACCCACATCGCTCAATTTTAGCGTCGCTACGACGGGCGATTCGTTAAAGAACGAACATTCAGGTCCTGCGCCCATTAGTCTTGCCCAAAGATATTAGAAGAACGAGATATGCTATGTTGGCCGCCGGACCGTAGGCGGAGTACTAACTAATTAGGGTACTTTGAACGGTATCGGGACGTGTACGCACAGAAATCTGTTCTATGTATTAGTGCGGATACCTTAGCGATGCCTTAGCGTAAGCGAAGGTGTGCAGTAGTATTGGTGAACAAAACCGGCGACACTCGGCAAAACAATTCCACACAGTATGAACTGCTCATAGCACATCTCGTTCTTCTAATATCTTTGGTCTTGCCCATAGTCCCACAGTGGACAGCTCTGCAAACCTTTGCCTTACCTTGCTTTTCTGCGCACGTTATGGTTATTGAAGTGAAACTTCTTTACGCGCGTTATGCATTTTCGAGAACCGGAGTAAAACCGACTTATGACCGTCACGAAAAACCGTGATCATTTGGTGATGGGGGTACGGGACCCCCACCACCGCTCACCGTTCACTGTCGCTCTCTCACCGTAGTCGCTTACTGAGGTGAGTGAGCCACTGACGAACGTTCTCTCTCTCTCTCTCTTCTCTCTTTTCCTCTCTCTCTAGCCAACGACGCCACGCCAGGCATCAGCTGCTTGCTTCGTGTACTGCGCGGTGAGTGTAATACGAGTGAAATACGTAATTGATTGTGGTTTATTTAAAATGAAAAGAGAGAAAGAAGAATATTTTATTTGAAATGAAAAGAGAGAGAGAAGAATACTAAAAGTTTCACTTCCGTCGTGCGTAGGCTTGCCACACACTGTATTTTTTTTCAATGGGCGACTGATCTAATGGTTTATTCAGAGCATTCTCTAACCCTCCTGGTGCCAAAACTATGGTCATGTGGTTTGCCTCCAGCTTATCGAAATGATACCCAGATTTCATATAAGAGCAAGTCTTTTGAATGTCTTTGGGACTAGCGCAACAATGTTTATTTCTATACATATACGATATTTTCAAGTGTAAAAAGTGCCTAACCAACGTGTGGATGCTTTTGTAAAAGGAATCTGTACTCCACTCCTGCCTATACCTATACCTCCACGTCTCCAGGGCGCAGGGGTTGGTTGGTTGGTTGGTTGTTTGGGGTGGTGGGGGTGGTTTGGGAGGAGCCTCCCATTAGTATTAATACATTCACAAAAAGCGCGAAGTGAGCGCCTCGGCGGCGTTTTAAACATTTTAAATGTGTACAGTTTATCAAATTGAAAGAATGAAGACAAAAAATGCGTTTCCTGAATTTTAATCCATTTTAACAATCTGCTGGATGGAACACGTTTTCTACCCGAAGCTATTGGATCTATGGCACCCCTTTAACCCGCATTCCTAATTTCTACCGATTTATAACATGTTTATCTTTAAGTTTTTAAGATCCATAAATATATATAGGTATATTATTTTTGAAGATAAATATCTTATTAAAACAAACTTACTTATTAAATTGAACTGCTTATATTTTCTGTTTATTAATCTAATAAATTGAATCGGTATGTATTTTACATCAAAAAAATATATCTCGATGAAAACTTCAACAAAAAAATTCTAGATTTTGAGATCGAACATAATACATGTGCCATAATAACATAACTGAGACTACTGCATTCCCAATAAGGGTATGATGAGAGGCCGAAGGTAGGGGGGAGGGGAAGAGGAAGGTGGGGTACCTGTGAAGTACCTAGCTATTCAGATCTGGTCACCAAACACGGCTAAAGCCATTTCTAGCATAGTTATCATAAGTTTTTTTTATAATTGCGATATCGTATTTTGATAACATTGTCATCTATTTTGCGCATTAAAATCATTTCTTAATTTTCAAGTTTACTACTAAATCTGTCGCTACCTCTTCCCATTCGCTTACCAAAAAGCGTACGGCGCCGCTACGATGGGTACCTACGGCATACCCCCTTCGTCCCAGTCACCTAGAGATGTATCGGATTATCCGAATTTCGCAAAATCCGAATTTAGGATTATTCACAGTGGAATCATAATCCGGATTTTGAATTAAATCCTAATTATCCGGTTTTGAAAATTTCAAAAATTTATACTTATTTGCAATACAACGTCCCAACACATGCATAGAATATTTAGTATTTTGATATTATTCTGAAGACATAAACAAATAAATTTAAGTATAATAATTAGGGTGCCCACCCAATAACCAAATTTTCACGTCATGCATAATTACATTTACTTATTATTAAGTACGCTAGCTGAAGTCCATGGGCGGTACCCCAGCTTTACACAGGGTTTTTCGAAATCAGATGTGGAAAGTAATTTTAATAAAGTGTGCATAATTTCACCAAGAAGTATCAACATTCTGCTTTAAAGGGTGAGAAAATGGGAAGACAGTGACTTTCCTCCCTTTTTGAAGGTCAAGTGTGCAAAATTTCATCAATCTCTGAATAAAGCTGTAGATAACAAACAACATTTAAAAATAAAACAAACCCACACCGGGATATTTTTCTTTATGTAACGATTAACGATGGCAAGCGCACACACGTCTCAAGTCTTGAGTACAGTTTTATGTAAAAACAATTACATGTTTTGTAAAGCATTTATTAAGATTATTTACTTTGGATATTAATATTAATTTACATCTTGTAATTAACTAGCAGTATTTTTATAAATTGAATTATCAAATTGCACTTAACACATGTGTGCGCTAGGTCTTCAATAATATATTTTTTTGTGTACATACAATCAATACGCATGTTTTTTTATCAATGTTTTTTTACATATGTTTTTCGATATATGTCTCACTAGGATATACCTGTATTGAGACAGACGTATTGGATACATAAATGAGTATTTACAAATTATTTGATACATGCAGAACTATAAATAAAATATAAATTATAAAGTTGTATACATTTTAAACCGTGAAGACATAATAGAAAGTGTATAAGTGAAAGTGTATAGACATATTATAAATGTATATTAAAAAGTTAACATAAAATAGTTAATGAAATAATAAATGGAAATTAATATAAGCAGTATAACCTAAGATAACATATATAACAATATTTAATTACATTTAATGGCAGAGGTCAATCAGCATCTAGTTGGAGTACATACTTATAAAGGGGTTTTTATATACTTAAATTGATTCAGTTTGCTAAATATCACAAGTAAATGAGTATAGCGTATAATATGTTTAACTGGACCGAAGCTAGGTACAAAAAGGCTATACTATCATCTCTTCTAAATCATTATTAATTAAACCTAAGTCTACTCATACTTTTTTATAATATTTTGTATGTACTTGTATCTCCTTCTAGAGCTTGTATTAATTTTATACTTTCTATCGTCATTTATGATCAAATGCCACAGTTACTTGTCATTTTTTGTTTAAATTATTACTAGTGTTCGATTATGCTTGCATTCTGTGACATGTGATAGAGATTATGTGTTGTATATTTATACCGTTAATATTTAAAAAAATATATATTAGAATAATCCCTTCATGGTAAGCAAAAAGAGTACAAGTTAGTCAAAAACAAATTTTCATGAGAGCCACTTCGAATTCATAAACTGTGATTACTTCTGTTGGGTGATTGAGTAACAAATGCCTATTTTTAACTGAAATATATTTTTAAGATTTTTTCATTTTGAAGTTGAAGATATTGTCCCAGAAATTGAAAAAAAAATTTTTTTTGCTTGTATTCTTAATACTTAGCATGATAGAATGAGATTTATTTTTGTTAATTTTTAATGGGTTGAGAATATATAATTAACATTAATAATGATTGCATCGCATTTCGTAAGACAACTTTATTGTTAACTAACTAACTATCACGTTGTTTCCCCGCAGGGATAGGCAGAGAGGACGGACTGCCATACAACTCGGTCTTGGCACATACTCTCATACATACCCTTCGATTATTCTGACTCTTAACATAGCTCGACTCAAGTATCTGATTCACTTGGTCGTACCATGTCTTCCTCGGGCGTCCCCGACTTCTGTTACTATTCACATTTGCATCATATATTCTCCTTACACTTCTTTCTTTGCTCATTCGATCTACATGCCCAAACCATCTAAGCGTCCTATTCTTGATCTTACTCATTACGCTTACATCAGCCTTGCACTCTTTGCGGATCTCCACATTTCTCACACGATCATACATGGTTTTAGCACACATACACCTCAGGGATCTCATTTCTACAGCATTCAGTCTACTTTCATCCTTTCTCTGCCAGTTCCATGCCTCACTTCCATACATTAGGGTAGGTACCAGCACTCCATTATGGACTGCTAGCTTCGCTTCTTTGGACAATTTTTTTGCTAGCGCCAACTACGTTCAGTCCTCCATTAATGGAGTTACCTGCATTTACCCTTCTTTCAATAACTTTATTGTTAATTTAAACTAATTATCTTTTCTAGTTGTGTTTAGTCAAAAGAATTGATTCGGTATATCTCTTACATCAAAAAAGTTTCAAAAATCCGGAAATCCGGATGTTCCCAAATAGCTCCGGATTAGCCATCCCTAATTCCCCCCACCCGTTAGATGAGGTAGGCAGTGGTAGTGTGGGGAGTGGGGAGTGGGATGGGGACGTCATAACGACATAACGGCGACAGTGAGAGAGTTAACGGGGAAAGGTGTCGCTGTTAATAATTCCTCGACACCTATTTGCATTTATAAATGAGGCCCTTTCTTCTGCTTTACGCGCAACGATTGAAGTTACGACAATGCTCTAAGACACATAACATACTATTTTATAAAACTTGGTTCTATTATCTTTTTTACAATATGCCCTTCTAACTTAAATAATATGTATTTTTTTAATATATCTATTTGACTTTTCACTTTTTGTTGTCGGTAATAAATGAACGCAAATCTTAGAAGCGGAAATTAACCGACGATATACTAGTTTTCAATGACAACGAATTCTATGAACTGTATTTGATTGCACTCATGAACATTAAATTTCTTTCATTCATTCATTTTGCATGTGGAGATTGTTTTCTTGAATGAATTAATGAAATGGAATCTTGGAATTGGAAATTAATTCACTTCCCGACATAACTATTTTTGATTGCATTTTTTACGTCAAATTTGAAAAAAAATATCGGCCGCTGCGGGGTTACTATCGGCTCTTTATTGTCTTTTAAAATGCGCCGAAAAGTAGTTACGGTTCCAAAAGTTTTTTAAACCATTTAGTTTCCGATAAAAAAAGTTGCTCAGTTCGAAAAAAAGTTTCACCAGTTTGCCGCTTGTGCCACGCGGACGCCGTGTATGTCTTTGCCTTGAATATCCGTTTGTTTCTTACAAATAATCTATATAAATAAAAAATGTTGATGTTCGTTTGTTCAAAATCTTAAATCTCCGAAAGTTCTTCACCAATATCGCTGAAAAGTTATAAATTTGTTCTTATTAGTGCCAAGAGTGTTAAGAGAGTGGTTTGAGTGTTGGAAGAAGTCATACGGAGTCGAATTAAAGTCGAAGTAATGTAGTTTTTTACCAGTAACATTGTCATATACAGTGGTGAATGGTGGAAAAACTAGAAGTCGCCCGAGAAAGATATTAGCAATAGCGAAGCATCGCGTAGTAAATAAATGTGTAAGGGCCGGTCACGGTGAGATTTGGTGATAAACCATCATTCAGAAACGAAATGTCGCTTGAAATTAATAGACACTCACTCCCCAACCTTCCTCTAGCCATCTCCTTTTCCTCCCCACTCCCTTCAGCCCCACGATAACTCAACACAGTGACAATTCAACACACCTTTTTAAAAAGTGAAATAAAGTCATTAAAAGCAATAAAAAAAAACTAACCTTACCTACCGTAGCCTATTTACCCTAGTTTTTGTTTTTTATAATTTTTAATCTGTTTTCAAAAGATGTATTGTCACTGTGTTGAGTTTTCCGGTTACCGTCACAACATACTTCAATTTGGAATGTAACAGTCCCACAAGCCCGTTGTCATCATATTACAAGTGAACGTGCAAAGTTTTTGCTATAAAATTTCAGTTACGATACATTGTCTAAAATCGGTACAGTTTTCTTGAATAATTACCTACCTCTTTAGAAGTGAGTTATATAAGTTTGAAAAACTCTGGTTTAGAGATTGCAAACTCAATGTTTTCCCAAGTACACCTAAAAAATCTAAAAATACGTAATATCTTATTTTCTTTCCGAATTAATTCAGTACATTTGTCCGATACAATGAACTGAAAAAAACTTCCAATAATTCGCGCTATTTAAAAATAAAAAGTCCATTCCGTTGGAAATAAAGCCCGAAAAGTGGAAATAAAAAACGCTTCTAGAGACATCAAAGCCGTGCATTAAAAAACCCGGCTTTTGGGGCGAAATGTATTCAAATTATATAATTAAAAGGAAAAAACAGTCTACAAAAGCTTTTCACTTTTTCGCCGAAAAAAAGCGCTTTTTGAAAACAGCCAATTAACACCCAAAAGTGTTGCCGTGTGGATAAAGCAGAAGTAAAATAACCATAGAGATCACGTCAAGTCATTACATAGCATTTTATTAATTTTAATAGATAAGTACCTATAATATTGACAATTTATTAAGAATCTCTTCAAATTATTCCGGTTTAAAATGGGACTGCAGGTCCTTAACGAATGAATTGACAAGTTTCCTGTTAAGCTTTTAGTAAAAGTGGAATGTACTATCGCGATGTTGGAACACATGTTCATAAAAAACAGCTGGTGCATTAACACGTGTTCCGATATATTAGGAATGCACTAAAAGCTTAATACGAATAATTAGAAGAGATTTGTAATAAACCAGCAATGCTCATTTTTATAATTTTTCTTATTTGATAAACGAAAACTAAAATTTCCTCTGTAATCATAAGATTTGTAAGCAGGTAGAATATTTACTGAACCATTAAAACGGCCACCATCTCTAACCGGAACGTAAGAAACAAATTTACGGAAAAATGAAATCCAAAACGCTCGAGTAGTCAGATTTAAAAAGGACATTCGCGTCATATATTCTCATTACATTCCTTTCTTCGTTCATTCGTTCTACATGCCCAAACGAAGGGTCCCTTTCTTAATCTTGCTCATTACGCTTACTTCAACTTTCATTTCCACAGCATTCAGTCTACTTTCATCCTTCCTCTGCCAATACCATGCCTCACTGCATCAGGGTAACAACTTTCATATATTTATCGTAATCTGTATTTACCGTGCTGCGTCCTCCGCGTCTCTACAGTCCGTCGAATAAAATAATAAAAGAGCTCGGAAAAAAGAAAAAGAGAATTTTTGGCGCGCAGACCAATTACGCTAAAATCATTAAGCCCGTTTCACAAGGGGCTTTGAGTGCATCCCTCCCTCTTCCTTGCCGAGAGACACATTTTCACAGCTATGCTAATATTCATTTTAAATAGACATTATTTCCATAATGGCTGAATTGCCACTCAAGTACCAGTACCATTGCCTACCTAACTGCTTCGGGAGGTGTTCGCCATCTTTAAAATCACTTGATCGCCGATGTATGGCAATGATATAACGTATCTAACTGCTTCGGGGTGTGTTCGCCATCTTTAAAATCACTTGATCTCCGATGTATGGCAGTGATATAACCTAGGTGTAAAAATGATTACAACTAGGAACTATTCGATTGATTCGATTCCTAAACTCTGTATAAAGAACGGGCGACGCCGGGGACTTGAGCTAGTATCTATCTATATAAATAAAAATGTTAGTTTGTTCAAAATCTTAAATCTCCAAAAGTTTTTCACCGATTGCTTTGAAATGACACAACGTTGCATTCGAATACATGCGTGTTTTTAAATACCTGTGTTATAGATGTCAACATACTTTTTTTAAACAGCGCCATCAGGAAGTAAAAGCAAAACGGGCTATTGTTTCTCTATCCGCACAGACAGACTGAGCCACATCAACACGTGGCGGGATACAGCCAGTTATATATAAGAAACACATGTTACACTGTATTCTGATACAAGTGATACACACTGTATGCTGTACGTGACCTCCTCATTGCTATAAAGGAACTTGTGGGGAATTGAGTCCCAATTGCTTCCAACCGTCTGGACCCAGTGAGAGAATTCATCCCCAATTGGAATTATTAATTGGTTCTCCTCATTTGGTGATTTTGAACATCTATTGTAGGTATTTTAGAAATCTAACCTAACGCAACATATTTAACTGAGTTTTTTGTCATCAATTTGTAAGACTTTACAAAACTTTTCAAAGGTGTGTTGATTTGTCTTGAGTTATCCGGTTACCATTTCCCAACACCCTAGATTAGGCTGCAAGTTAAATTAATAGACCCGGTATATCGGATGATTTAAAGCTCGGCTTGGTTGGAATGTGGGAGCTTAGCGAGGCTTCGAACATAATCCGTATATAGTTCGGAAGCCTAGATTCAGCAATATTACATGCATTGTCTATGATTTTATTAGAGGAAAGTAATTGATTTTCTATGTTGTGCGAGTGGTATATCTATGGCTCCTACACTCGCAAGTGCTCACAAGCTTTCAAAATGTCAAATCTTTTAGGCGGGTTAATTTACGAGTTGATTTTTTGATAAAGTTCCCCACTTCAATCAGCATGGGTATACGCGAGGACACTAATTATAAATTTTATTTTTTTGCTGTAGTCAATGCACTTCATGAAATTATGACAAACACGACAAATATTTCTCGTATATTACCAGACTATTATAGATGGATTAACAATTAATAACATCAACATCCCCGTCGCTTAATGAATGTAACAGCCATACTTATAAAATTATGCAGTTTACGTATATTTCGGTGAGATTGTAATTACTTGCGTGAATGTCATATTTCACGTTTGTTACTGCTAAAGCCTCGGCATAAATAAACCACTCACCGCATAAAGAGGGAACTATTCTGCGGCTTACCAAGGCTTAAACGGCCGATTTAGCTAGCTTAAATTTGTTTATACAAAAAATCTTAGAAATCAGTAACTGTTTGGGTTAGTAGTAGTGTTTTGTCAACACCTCACTAGGAGAACTTATACCAAGATAAATAAATATTCGATATTTTGATATGTATGTAAATATCATATTTTTGATTCCTGCATGGTGCTGAAAATGCTCGAAGTAAAACCGAATGATTTTTTATCCGTAGTTATATTTCCAAGCGGCAGGTTCGCCAGTGAAAAAATAAGTTTTGCCAATTTTTTTTTTCCGTAGACCCCCTAGCCTGCCGAATATTGAATTTTTCTAAAACTATTAACGTCTCATGTAATAATCATTTATTTTTTTCGTAAAAAGATTCCCTTCCCTTGCCTACCCTACAACCGGGTGGCGATATGGTTCCTCTGCTTTTGCATTGTGCAGACAGGGGCGCCCTTGTGAGGTATTACACCAAATGAAAATGGAGCAGGATAAGCAACGGGAATTTCTTTCTGTAGCTGGCCCTACAGAACTGCCCCTTAAGTTCTTTGTTAGCGCTTATTCCGATCAGTTCTTCTTGTCATATGATATCCGATTCTTCAACATTCCATTTCCACAGTCAAAATGTCCTCAAACTTAGTTTTGAATTCTGTGTGAAGTACATCTAAATGTTGAACGTCAAAACAAGTTGGGGAACTAGGAAAATTCGCGGCTTCCAATGTGCAATATTTTGGTTCAATATATTAATTCTGACGAATAAAGGAACGTAGACTCTATTTATATACCTCAATAAACAACTTTACGATATATAAACATACAAATATCAAATAAGTAATTTCTCAGTCTATTATTAGTATTACCTACGTAAACTGTGTTATTACATTAGGTAAATATTCGGAATCGCTGGACACGGATAATAAGAAATATTTTTAAATAAAACCTTCTGATTTACCTTAATTACTATAAAAGGAATCTGACTGCATTTGTGAAATTTTTAATTTTAGCATTTTAATTTTTAATTACGTAAAATGAAAATTCACTTTCGTTGTATGGGATGACAGCTGGAATGATTTCTGTTGATGACATTTTCTCTTGTTGGTATTCCTGATACGAGTGGCCAGAATTTGAATCATTTCTGAATGCAAATTCTAGTTAGGTACTGTTTTGGCCAAACTCGAACAATAAAATATTTTTATGTTACTTAAAAAACTTAAATTATTTATAGTTAGGTATTATTATAATTATTGTTTTATTTAACCTAAACTATAGTAACCTAACCTATAATAATCAAACCTAAACTAACCTAACCTAAATCCTAACCTAACCTATATCCTAACCTAACATACAATAATCCAACCTAACCTAACCTAACCTAACCTATATTCTAATAATAATCCAACCTAACCTATAATAATCGAACGTAACCTATAATAATCCAACCTAACCTAACCTATATTCTAATAATAATCCAACCTAACCTATAATAATCGAACGTAACCTATAATAATCCAACCTAACCTAACCTAACCTATAATAATCCAACCTAACCTAACCTATATCCTAATAATAAACCAACCTATCCTATAATAATCCAACCTAACCTAACCTATAATAATCCAACCTAACCTAACCTATAATAATCCAACCTAACCTAACCTAACCTATATCCTAATAATAATCCAACCTAACCTATAATAATCGAACCTAACCTACAATAATCCAACCTAACCTAACCTATCCTATAATAATCCAACCTAACCTAACCTATAATAATCCAACCTAACCTAACCTAACCTATAATAATCCAACCTAACCTAGCCTATAATATCCAATCTAACCTAACCTAAAATCCTCCAAATCAATCCATGGAAATGAAAGAGCAGACGAGCTAGCAAAAGACGCTGCATTAAAAAGCAAAACACAAAAACTCTATTCAAAATTCCCACTACGCTACGCAAAGTTCAAAATAAAGGAGTCAATTCTCGAAGAATGGGACCAAAGGTATAAAAACTCTGATACAGGTAAAGGAACACGGCTATTTTTCAGGAGTATAACAGAAGCCAAAGAGTTTGGTAATAAGACAACTCCAACTTTCGAACTCACACAAATCCTTACCGGTCACGGAGCAAACCTATCCTACCTTCACAGATTCAAGCTGAAAGATAGTCCCGCATGCCCGTGTGACAAACTATCGGACCAAACAGTGAAACATCTGTTGCTAGACTGCCCAATGTTCACGATGGAAAGATGGCAAATAACCAAAGAATGCCAGAGAAGAGATATAAACTTTACTGACATTTCTGATATAATAAAAATTATACCTCTCCGAAAAATCTTCATTAAATTCGCAAAAAACATCATTACAAAAATTAAGGAACAAAATAAATAATAATCAAAAGACATAAAAATAAATTAAAATCACATTAAGCACGATCACTATAGCTATCCGATCAATCTAAAACAAGGCTAACGCAAGAAATCACGAACCAAGAACGCTAAAGAACACTTCCTATCCTACAAATGGTTCTGTTAAGAGGGTAAGCAATTATAATCTTAACAGAACATCCACAATTTTCTTTCAGATTCACAAAACTACTCCGGCTGAGGTTTAACATGGTTCCCTCATGCTGTCAAACAAATGTTGGAGTAATGGATAGCTCATGTCAGACAGTCCCACTAACCCACTAACCTCTCTAAAAATAACATGAACCCTTACCTATCCCAACATACATGAAAAAAAAAAAAAAAAAAAAAATTAAACTCAATAGCTCATTAAAAAATCAAACAGTTTAAAGAAACCTTGATAAATAATAGACAAGGTAAAAAACAGAGAACACCCAAAAGGAAAAAAAAAAAAAAAAAACCTAAAATCCTAATAATAAACCAACCTAACCTATAATAATCCAACCTAACCTAACCTATAATAACCTCACCTTTTTTAATTTTTCTATTTTATAAAACGTACCTAAATATCTTTATTTTATTTTTCGAGTTTGGCTAAAACAGTACCTACCTAGTATTTGCATGTGGTAAAAAATCTTGCCACTCGTATCAGGAATACCAACAAAAGAAAATGTTATCAACAGAAACCATTCCAGCTGTCATCCCATACAACGAAAGCGAATTTTCATTTTACGTAATTAAAAATTAAAATGCTAAAATTAAAAATTTCACAAATGCAGTCAGATTCCTTTTATAGTAATTAAGGTAAATCAAAAGGTTTTATTTAAAAATATTTCGTATTATCCGTGTCCAGCGATTCCGAATAATTACCTTACATTACATTAGAAATTATCCACAATTACGTGTTAAATATTTGACGTTTATAAAGAGGGAGTCGCTATATGCACGGCGACTAGTCGACAGGGGGCGTGGCCAACATATCCGAGCATACCCGAGATGTTCTGAGTTTTTTTTAATGTTAAATTCCGTCAAATTAGTATTTACCTAATATGCATGCATTGTGTGCGTTGCGATTGAAATTTATTAGCTGGATTTTATTTTTTTACGTTCAAATTTCATTTACGTTAACTATTTCTGCGATGTTGAGCGGCTACGCTAAGTTTGTGTAACATGGTTAATGATGAAAAAGAAAATGCCCCTTTATACCGCCTGCTCGCGTCAAGGCAAGAAAAACATCCCAGTTTTCAATTAGTTTAGCGGCTACGCTAGGTTTGTGTAACATGGTTTGTGATTCAAAAGAAAGTGTCCCTTTTATACCGCCTGCTCGCGTCAAGGCAAGAAAAAACATCCCAGTTTTCAATTAGTTTAGCGGCTACGCTAGGTTTGTGTAACATGGTATGTGATTCAAAAGAATGTGTCCCTTTTATACCGCCTGCTCACGTCAAGGCAAGAAAAACATCCCAGTTTTCAAATAGTTTAGCGGCTACGCTAGGTTTGTGTAACATGGTTTGTGATTCAAAAGAAATTCAGGCTTGTTGAAGCTGGAGTTTCCTCAGTACGAGATGTGTCTATTGTTGGAGCAATTTATTAAACATAAATTTCAGGATGAGGCAGAACCTGATCGGCTCAATTCAGGGTTTATCTGTCATGTTTTTAAAGGGGTTTGTTCCCTCAATGTTTATATTTCCTTTGTGTGGTGTAATGTATTATTTTCCATTAATAAAATAATATCAAATATGCAGCTTATATGTATCAACTTAAATTCAGTTTTTTGTAATATTTATATTTTTGTAATACCTGCATCAACTGTAAAGCGCCCCTGAGGTGATATCTCACAAAAGCGGCGCTATACAAATTGTCCAATAAATAAATGTATCAATGAATTGCCCAACTTCCTTCATTGCTCACTTATCCTTCAACGTGCTATATGGCATCTAAATTTTCGCATTGACTCCAAATAATGCTAGTTTTACTTTCCCATAGGTGTACTGTTTTGTAATGTAAAAAGATTAGATACTTTGAGTATATATAGGCCTAATACGAATCTGTACAAAAGTTGAACATAGGACCTACCACAAGTCTTTTATTGTCTAAAAGTTAATTATATTTGCAGGAATTAGAATGTGGTTGCCATACCAAAAAGTCTTTATTAAGGCTTTGGAATCGACTTTATGATATTGGCCCTATAGTAATGTAATCTAACCAAATGAAATCAAGGTGCAAGAATCGTATGAAATGAAAGATGAAAATTAGCTATCGGCTGCTCGGCAATATTCGGAAATGCTCGGCCGTGACGTCACAAAAAAAATCTGAACGGAGAACCAATTTCAAATAAAGCACCGAAACACTTCACTTCGGGTATGCTCGGAAATGTTGGCCACGCCTCCTGTCGATTAGTCGCTGTGCATATAGCGACTCCCCTCCTTTACCGGCCGATACGCGCGGCAGCTGAAGTAGTTTCCCTGTTGGCCGACAGAGCGCTCCTCTGGCGGCATAAGAGCGAACCAAATAACTGTGGCGCCAATATTTAAATATGCGGCTAACAATACACATATTTTTTAATAATATCGTTCGTTATGCAAAATTACTTGACCATTAAAAGCGTTTAGCGAGATTACATTATTTTATCTATTTCCCTTGTATATCAATGCATATGTACGCAATAAAATGTCAACATTATATTGTAATAATCTATTATTTCAGTCTACTTTGTTATAACTTTATTAGATACAGGAACCGTTGATATTAGTTGGAGTAAAATTAACACATTTTAATTAAACCGACTGCTAATCTCATCGCACAATTACGCTCCTTTTATTCATAAACACGGGTACAATTAATCAATATGTAATAATCTATTATTTCAGTAAACTTTGTTATAACTATCTTTAATTGTTGTGACAAACTATACAATATTGATTTACCAGATTTACCTTATAGACATTGTCGGTTGTAACACATATTTAAGCACTGCAAGTCTCCTATGAGAGCAGATTCTATTAGATACAGTAACAGTTAATATCAATTGTAGTCATTTAGTGAACAATAGTGTTTCATTTAAAAGAACCCATAACAAATATGTACAATTTCATTTATTCAAACTGTCATTCTTATTATGCCTAAATTGAACATGTTATTATTCATTAACTCCTTCCTGTTCCGTGTTTTAACAATATATATACTCACCTTCTCTCTGTGAATTACCTAAAACCTACCTATTAAATGTTAGTATCATTTAAACTGGGCGAAGCCCAATCAAGAGCCGCCCGCAGAGCCTAGCGGAACGGGTTTTTAACTGCTAGTCAATTTATTACTATAATTCGTATGGCATAGACATGCCCTAACATGAAATCTGGGTATCATTGCGACGAGCTGGAGGCAAACCATGTGACCATATTTTTGGCACCAGGAGGATTCGACAGAAAATTTGAAATTAAATAAATTACATCATCGATCGTAGGTTGGTCGCCGAATAGCGCAAATTGAAATAACCTGCGCAGAAAAGTAAAGTTCGCTTATGTAAGACAAAGGTTTGCAGGACAGTCCATTGTGAGACTTTTCTGCACAGGATCTGGGCGTTCATTTTTAAACGAACCACTTGGCATAGCGACGCTGAAAATGAGTGAGGTGGGTAAATTATAACACATTTCACACAATGTCTAACTAAATAGTGTAACAACATATTCAATTTTGGAAACAAGAACCAACTTTTGTTCACTCTATTTGAGATTTGTAATGAGGAAAAGTAATTCGCAAGCAAATTTTATTTACGAGGACTGAATAGTGATATCACAATGCGAGTTGCCTATATACTGTCAGATTCATTTACTGACAAACAATAGAAAGGGAGATGTTCATGCCATCAATTTATAGTTATGCCATAATATTGGCATAACTTGATTTGTTACCCTTTCCCTTGATTGGCTGGTGTATCTATTTAAATGTCAAAGACGCTACCCGCGTCTGTCTGTTTGGGCGCTTAGTTCTTTTAAACCACGCATCGGATTTTGGTAGGGTTTTCACTATCATTTAGAAAATTTCTTCCGGAAGCTTTATGTATATAATACATACATATTATATGTATAGTAAGTAGAGAAAAGTCGATGCTTTGTAATAAAATCGAAAAAAAAATTATTTCGGGAGCTTACATTGCTAACGTTGGCTAAACATTAGTACATCAAAATAATGTACTACGGATTTATATATCTTAAAAAGGCCTACAGAAAAGTCCGCGATGGTATATGTCTATCTCCTAAGGATAACCCCCACTAACGCCGGGTACACGTCAGCTAGTATTCTTTTAAAATATTTTTTAATGCGACATTAAATGAGAAATTGCAACTCTACAAAATAGATTTGAAAAGAACAATTTGTGGAAATAACTGTGCTTTCTTGACTAATATAATCCAGAAAACCACTGCAATCCTACTGAACACCTACGAAAGAGCAAGATATGGATTTACTGTTATATTCATCAGAACTATTTTAACCCTCCCGCACCGTAGGGGGGGTAATAAACATCCCCCCAACATTGTTGTCTATAATTCAGGTAACCCTGGAAATACTATTCGCATTTAAAAAATATGTAAGTACTACATATTACTATTTTTTGAATACATCTATTTGAATTTCACTTTTGTTTTCGTGAATGAATTAATGCAAATCTTGGAAGTGGAAATTAATTCACTTTCCGACATTTGATCCAGCTGAAACTCAGCAAATAGACTTATTGTCGATGACAATGCATTCTATCAACTTTTGGTGGCAATCACGCACACGCGGACGCATTTCTCTGAAATTGAACGACATTACAGCAGTTAACATACTAAATAAATGTCAGTCCTACCCAATCGGGATTAGGCTCAGTTGTTAGCGCGGTTGACTCCAGTCCCTGGGGAGGAAGGTTTAATAAGAATATAATTTGAATTTGTCTATTAATAAGAATATAGTTTGAATTTGTCTATTAATAAGAATATAGTTTGAATTTGTCTATTAATAAGAATATAGTTTGAAAAAAAACTTTGCTTTTACAGGTTGATTTTAAGATATTACAAAAAATTTATTCAATTCTGACTTAATTTTTTTTATTCTAATAATCTTCTAGTTCAGATTACTGAAAAGGGCTACAATAATAAAATATGTATTTGAGTGATGTCCGGTTAAAAGGTAAAAAAAAATGTAATTTATATCCAAATTTTACTGGAAAGGGCAAAAGAAATAGTAAGAGACAAAATTGATCCGCGATATATGGGGTACCCTGGTGACCCCCTTCGGGTGACACATGATTTTTACCTACAGGTACGTAAAGGTTAAACATCTTCAAAATTCATCACAAGACATTCTCAAAATATTTCGGATTAACAAAATTCATCACAAGACATTCTCAACATATTTGTTTTAATGGACATATTGTCCGTAAATTAATAAATAAATAACCCTTTCGGACCGTGTTTATATTTGAAAATACACAGATTTAAGATTTTTTTCCTTATATCTAAAGAAAAAAAAAAGTTGACGGTTTTAGTTTTTCAATTGGTGTTACAACATTATATTTTAGCTAATGGTTTAGGTTAGGCAGTAGTCATTTTTACATTTTGAAAGGTCATTTTGGTGTTCAATCTCAACCAAATTTCTTTTTGCCTATTTTTTATTAAAGTAAATCTAATGTTTAATTTTTATGTAACTTTTTTTAATTGAATAAAATGTTATATTTTTTGGACACAGTACCATTTTTGCCACTTTACATGAAACAGGCCCTCTGAGACCTAATTTTCTTTCAAATAATAATAATAATAAGAGTTTATTCCAGAATGTTTGCAGGGATAGTGCAATTCAATACATTCCATATTTTGAAATAAAATATAGTATAATTAGAATAAGAAAAATAATAATACACAGATAGGCACAAAAAATGAGGAATTTAAGTGAAAAAGGATAAACACAAAAATGTGTGTAAACAGTTGTTTATGGAGGATATTTGGACATCTCCCGTCTGCAAGGGGACTCCATCCAGGCAACCATAGCAGTGATGATTGTGTTATTTGATTGGCGTAGTCTGCGCCATAAGCTTCCCAAGTGGTGGCGGAGAAGCGCTCTGAAAGAGTGCACTCGTCCCTTCAGGAACATTTCCGTAACTCTGCAGTTTCTCGGTAGGTGGAATAGTTGGCAATAAGCATTATTGAAAGCAACTGAAAAATTAGCAATTACCTACTTCGTAACTATTGAAAAAACAAACACCAAAAATTTTCAAATAACTCGACAATTATTATTTTCATCAAACATATTCTACTAATACCCGTTTTAATTCAGGTCTGAAAGGATTAATGGTGATAAATTACATTTTTTCAGTTAACTACACAATTAGTAAACATTTGTTGCTTTATTATCTAAAATATGCGTTTTTTAATAATACAAAGGTATGTTACATGTACATATTTTATTTCGAAATGTGAATAAAGCAAAATCGATAGTTCATTTCAAAAAGTCTGTGTTATTTATTATATTTTATTTTTCTATTAATTATAAATAATATATATAGACAATTTCATTACCAACGGATTGGTCATTTCTTTTTCTTTATTACTCAATACGAGGAGTTGGAAAACAAATAAATATCTTTAATTCCTATTTTCTCAAAATAAACTTTGATGGACTTAGTTCATTTTAGAACTGAGCCCCTATTTTATGCCCTGAATGAAAATTAACATTGCTCTAAATATATTTATTTTATTATACAAAAACCATCTTGCTGAGTTACAGATTTGTTTGTTCAGTCCTTTGGAAACTGAAATTCAAAAATGGTTCATTGTACACCATACTATTTACCCCAAGATAAATTGAAAAATCACCTTTGTTTAAATGAAATTTTCAGAAAAAAAAAAATAACGTATTTTGCCTCCGAGATACAAAAAATGTAAGGATGAAATATTTAAGAGTTAATGTTTTTTTAAATTAATCGGTCGTTTATTAATACATTTTGAGTTCCAGGCGATAGCTTCTTTTCAAAATCAATTGGCTTAGGCATTAGCCATCTTCTCATTGATTTATTTCTCCGACCATTTTAGGCACATCTTCAGTGGACGCGCTGTAGCTGCATTTCTCCTCTCAACAATCTACAGGGTGTAAGGAAAAATAAACAGTTTAAAAAAATCGAATTTATTTTTTTTTTAATAAAAAAAAATTATTTAAACTTTAGTTGTTACAAGATAAATTAATAGTTTTAATTTTAATCAATCATTATGTATTCTTTTTATATCAGATATTAGATGTTTTTCTAACTTGTAATTACAACATAATATTACAATTATAATTTAGGTACATATAACATACTTAAATTAAAATCCTATTTATATTTAAAAAAGGTTTTAATAAACTCCTAAAGTGAATATATTATTACCTATATCGTGCAACAATTTTGAAATATATAAGTTTTAGAGTTCACAAACGAAAACAAAAGCGGCATATGAGGTAACTTATGAGCAAAACAAAGTTATACAAGATTTACGGAAACTAATGGAAAATAAATGAAAATTTGTGTTTGTATACAAATATCTATTATGCTTGTTAAACTAGACGTCAGAAAAAGAAAATATACATCTTATTAAATCTGTTAATTGCCCATACGACATGTCAAAATCCAACTAAAATATAGAAATAAGGCATTAATTCAAAAATTAATTATTTATAATACATAGACCCTTTCGCTAAGCATAGCTTTTTTGCAGTAGGTACCCATTTTAATTTTTAAACATTTGTTTTAGTGTCCCATCATTGAGACCCTGACCATCTCGAATTATAATTAATAAATTAAATTAAATACATAGAAATCCAAATTTATAGACCTGCCCAACATAAAATCTGGTTATCATTTCGACGAGCCGGACCATATTTTTAGCACCAGGAAGGATTGAGAGCGCTTTGAATAAACTACATCAGTCGCAAGTTGACCGCCGAAGAGCGCACATTGAAATAACCAGAGCCGTAAAGAATGTAACGCAACGGTTTGCTGCACAGTACATTGTGGGACCGTGCGTAAGATCTGAATGTTCATTTTTAACTGAACCACCAGACGCGTAGCGACGCTAAAAATGAGTTAATTATAACACATTTGCAAAGTGTAACAAAAAATTCAATTTCAGAAACAAGCCCAAAATTTTCGTTAACCCGATTTGGGATTGTAGTTTTTTACGCAACCAGCAATTTGCGCGCCATTGTAAAAAGGACTAGTAAGCAGATTTATTTTCTAGGACTGAATAGTGATATTACAATGCGAGTTGCCTGTATACTGTCAGATTCATTTATTGACAAATCACAGAAAAAGAGACAGTCACGCCGCCTCCGGTGCTCTGCGCAACTTGATTTGTTCCCCTTTCCCTGATTGGCTGGTCTATCAATTTTAATGTCTATGATTATCATAAAATACCTCGATCGCCGCCTGCGTATTGTAAAATAAAGTAATATTATTAGGGGGTTAAAAACTGTCAACGTCAAATTTAAATCAGAAAAACATTTTAGTATGCATATAATTTTTTATTTTTCGCTTATTTTTATTCTTCGCTAATAAAAGAAATACATACATCATGGTTGGGTTACAGAATATGTCCAGTTTAACCTCGACATAGGGACAATAATTGGTACATCATAACCCCGTAAAATGTGATTTTAACCCCGTCGAAGATCACAATTGCGCACGGAGGAGTCCTAACGCCACATGATAAAACAAGTACTTTATGGAATTGATTAATTGGAAAAATACTTTTAATATAATAAGCTACGATTAAACTCAGGGGGCATATTCCGTAAGTCAACTAATGGAAGTTATCGAACTAAAGAAAAAATGATTCATTAAAATGATTCATTATTCAGAATAATAATATATTCAGTGATAGCAACTAAGTTGTGTGTGTGGTAAGACAATAATTTGACAACAGAAATGTTAATTTGTTTTCCTTGTACTCAGATTGGAGTAAAAATTGATTTTTGAATGCACCTTGTAATACATACATAAATATCACCTCGACAACAGTTGAACAAATTATTTAATTGGCTTTCATGTCAAACAGATGGACTAATTTATAGCTAAATTTGAATTAAACATTTTGTATATATATATATCATACCAGCAAAATAAAATAACATTTGGTTCTTAACCTGTTAACCGGGGAATTCCGTTTTGAATTACGCAGCATATAACGGGCGCGAACTCCTTCACTAGGACGTATCAGTACGTCACGCCCGGAGGACGTAATTTCAAATTATTATTTTTTTTCATTTATGCATTATAAAAATGAAAAAATCGAATTAAAAAAATAGAAACTTTACAAACAATTATAAAGATTATAACTACAGAACAATAAACAAAAGCACACCGATAAAAGAGAAACATTGAGAAATATGTAAAATTTAAAAACTCAATTTCCGTGTGATATGCTCGGAAATATACGTCCCGCTTGTTCCAGGGCGCAACATATATTTCAAGGACGTATTCATATGTCCTACCCGTACCCGATACTGTTTACGTTTGACGTATTTATACGTCCCGCCCGGTTAACAGGTTAATAGTTTTGCGCCCCCAGTCTTGGGACCTTCTTTCACAGGGATATGCAAGTATCCGACGCTCATAATTTGGAGACTGCCACCATACATCTGCGCGGAAGTTTGTACAAACTAAGTGACATTTTGTAAACTCGTCCAAAGTCATTAGACTCGACCACTTGTTTCATCGAGACTTTAAACATGGCAGGAAGCAGTTAAAAAATACGAATCTCACAAAAATGATAGTCTCATCGTCACTTGTGTCAGACATTTTGTAAAAATGTGTGTCAAAGTTCGTCAAAGTCAACAAAAAATTATAGCAGTTGTTAGTGAGGTTATGAAAACAAGTTTTGATGTTTCGAAAGGTGGTGGCGACGTGGTTGTCGTAATTTCAGTGGTGACGTGTACAGATTGTGCACGACAAATTATTTGCGACGTGAATACAGAACATTACTATCGGATACTTGCGAATTCCTGTGGAAAAAGGGTACAAGTCTAGAAATTAGGTATATGCTAAATATTTATGATTGTGGATAGCGCGGAACCAATGATGCTTTGTTTTTTAACATTGAAGCTTTCGAAGTCATTATTAGATTGGCTGTATTTTAACCCATGATCTTGGATTGGTAGATATGAAACTAATGAGAACCTAACATATTTTATACGCTTTTGGGAGTGTGACCGTAAATAAGTTATTCTTTTTAATGGCAACCAAAAATTGCAATACGTATTTACAGTATTAAATGTTGATTTAAAAATGAAAAGCAATTCAAAGATTTTTAGTAACCATTTTACTTATAACTTATTCAAAGGTGCTAACAGCTCCTAAGTATGGGCATACCATTGACAGCTCCGTTGTAACCTCTCCCTCTATCTGATAAAATATGTGAGTAACAGAAAGAGAGGTTACAACGTACCATGAATGAATGTTAGATGATTAGTCAAACAGAATTTATAGAGAAAAGCGCATTCTTGAAGCAAGACAATCCAAGCACATTGTCAAGTCACTCCCACTGCTTATAGACACACATTTCACTTTAAATATTAGATTTAATTTACTCTAATGCAACATGATGATCAATGTACTGAGACAACCAAAAACCTTTTTATTTACATATATTATATATGGGCAATGTCTGGGATCTAGGATATCCATTTCTTTCAAATCGGTATAAATCACACTTCTGATAGTCTTTTCTTCAGTGCCACACACCAACAGCACATCTAGAAGCAGACATCTTCTGAACTATTGTATGATATTTTATCAAATTATGTACTAATTACATATAATTGTTTTCACTAGGCCCAAATCATTCCAGTGTCATAAATATAATTAATGATTTATTATCCATTCAAAGAAATGTCCTTTGTAAAAAAACTAGAATTTCCTGAAATGATTTTCCACCTAATTTAAAAAATATATAACTAATTTATAAAAGCCAAGTAAAAACTACAAAAATTACCTCAAATTACATTGCAATTTAATGTAATAATACTCCTTCTTCAGTCCGTTTCCTTATTTCTGACAAACCTGATCCCCCCTCCAATTTCGATGGTGTTATCGCCATAAAAAGATTTTTAATTTTAGTGAAAATTATGACAGCAAAATAGTTATGCAAAGCAACACCAATATGCAATGTTTATACAAAAAATATTGGACAGCAATGCCTTTCCTGCCGTTGTATAAGATAGAACCTTACCGCATAGATTGTAAATTGTCTTTAAAATAGGAGGTAGAGCTGAGTTGATCAATAATTTTACATAACCTGGGTAGCTCACGACCCACTGGCAAATTGATTGGGTACATTTACACTTAGAGAAGGGAGATGGATGCGTGTCATAAGTCAAAGTACCCGTCGTACCCGAGACCCGGGTAATATGGGGTACTTTCATTTGACATAGGTAGGTAATAGGTAAATAATGGCCTAATTTAGATTTCAGGTATCTACCATCTCTATTTGTCCGTCGCAAGAACGAGATTTGAGCAGGTTACAATGAATGGAAAGTTCACGATCGACCCAGGACTAACAGGGGGTGTTGGAGAAATTAATGTTTGTTTGTAAAATTTCTTTAAATGATTGCAAGAAACGGCATCTTTCAACCCAAGGTAAATAATTTATCTCTGTCAAATTGGAAAGACAAAAAACCAGCAGCAAATCAACTACTCTAATTTAGAACTATTGACAATAATTGAATGTAATTTGAGAATGTCTTTTGCCCTCTTGTCTCAGTACACCAAGGAAGTTATCATATGCGGGTACAAGCTTGGCTCGCTGAATCAATCAGAAAACGCAAATTCAACTTTACAGAGATATATACATATATTGGATAACCAACATTGCACTGATGTAATGATGAAATGCCGTTGTGTCCACAAGTTTGCTTACAATGATAATGACTTAGTTTAACAGCCCTCAATCTTAGGGTTTTGTATACTGATTCTAAATTCAATTCAGATAACCAAGATTGCGCCCACACAACAGAACTCTAGGAATGATGATGTAGTCATGATGATGTAGTCATGATGATGTAATCATAATGATGTAGTCATGATGAAGTTGAGTAGTTTGATGAGAATGATGATGAATGGTTGTTGTCAGTTGTCATGCAGAGTAAAATAATGCATACATAATATGGTTGATGGGCTAACCCTTTCCTGAGAACATCAGTGACAGCAATGACTACGATATATGGGATGCTGTCAATCGTCTGACAGAACAGATTATAGATATGATGCTAAATCTCTCTGAAGACCATCGTTAATGACAAATATGATATGATGAAAGGATGCTGTCAATGTTCACCTGAAGGCAGAGGACCATCAATGACAGCGATGAACAATACAAATATGAGGCGGATTGTTGTTTGTTGGTTAGTGACCGGATGGTATGTTTGTTTATAACAGCGGGTGGGTGAATGAAGTATACGATTAAAGTAGGAATTAGGGAGCTGGTCTAACGTTTGCCGTTGTTGTACGTCATGCTCCGCAGGGGTGCCTTAAAGGTGGAGGCAGCCTGCTGCTGGATCTGATATGCCAACGGGTGGATTTTGAAGCCATATAGTCTGAAAAAGAAAACAATGAGAATGAAGCATTACAAAGAAAATCAGCTAAACCGCTTGTGCAATTTTGGAAGATATTCTTCACAAACAAACCATAGTCTTTTAGGAGATATATATCTTAGCCTGACAGTCTCATAAAAGTTATGCTATGTATTTCATTTTGTATTACGGAGAAAAATGATTTAAACAGTGTTAAAAAGAGAGAATATCGCGCTTTAGGTTAGGTTTAGGCTTTAAAAAAAATATTGTCAACACTCCAGAAAATTAAATGCTAATTGTTGTTCCAGAGAATTATTTTTAATTTTTCTGGAGTGTTTACAATATTTTTTTTTAAAGCCTAAACCTAACCTAAAGCGCGGTATTCTCTCTTTTTAACACTGTTTAAATCATTTTTCTCCATAATACAAAATGAAATAGCATAACTTTTATGAGACTGCGTCAGGCTAAGATATATATCTCCTAAAAGAAATTCTCTGGAACAACAATTAGCATTTAAAAATGTTTGTCAAGGTTTTCAAAATTTTTAATAAATGTTTTCATAAAAAAAAGTGAGGTTCAATTAACTTAACCACTGGAAACGTTGCGGCATATAATCAATTTCAGCCTTAACGCCGGGAGCGTTCGGTTGCAAATTTCCTGCCCTCTTTCAAAAAATTATACCTCCGAATTTTAAACTGCTTATAATATTGAATGCACCTATACAATATTTGACCGTTTATCCCATAATTTTAGAATTCATAAAAAAATTATTTGAAAAAAATCATAACTTATAAACATGTGAATTCTGCATATTATTTACTTTAAAATTGCCATTCGTGGTACCTACTTAAATACCTACCTATATTAAATATTATGACTTCTGTGTGTTGTCTATGGCCAAGTTGATAATAACATAGTAAACCCATAGCAATCTTTTTTTTTCAAATTTGACCTAAAAAGTAATTTCGGACTCTATTTTTTTGAAAACAAAATTCACTCCAAATATGATATTTAGATTTTACCAGTTTCCCGCTTGTACTATGGGTTTTTGGATACTGTGTATTTATATATATATAGGAATGTAATACAGAGAGGGATGGATTACTCTTTGCAAATCCGTACCTGGGAATAAACTGGTTGACGGGCCTTTTGGGCCTGTACTCCGGATGCACCATGAACACCATGTGTGGGAATCCGGTGCCAAAGTAAGCCCCGTCAGTGTGGTGGTGCCGCGAGGACTTGGGAGTGTACACGTCCATGCACTTGGGACAGTAGCTCTTGACCATGGCTTCTCCAGGAACGTCTGAGAGTCCAAGTGGCAGCATCGGCTGGGATTCGCAGTAGACCCTCGGACAGTGGCCAAATTCTCCGGATTGGTATTTCTCCATCATCTGGCCGATGCCCTTGTTTGTGAGGATGTAGCGAGCGTGGATCAGGCCGTACAGCATCTCTGAGGCTTGCTCGATCAGGTCCGAGTGATTGGGATTGTCTTCTAAATCATCATCTGGAAGAGAATTGACATAGATACTATTAACATCTAGTACTGTTGTATTCACTGAAAAGGTAGGACTAACAGAAGTAGGCAGGGATGAGAAGGGGTGTTGCTAATGCTGATGCCATTTCAAGCAACTTTACATTCTTAATGACAGTCTCTCACCAGTGCAATATGACTACATCATATTTATAGCATACTGTTCCACACTCCAACGAGCTGCAAACATACTATTATATAATAACCACCAAAGAGACAAACTGCTACAAGTGTGTCTGGTACTGCCTGTGTCCGACGTAGATTCAAATAACCTTACATCGGGTGAACTAGATCAAACTTTTCAAATATCAAAACTTTTGCATGTAGCGCGGGAAAAATTCAAATACACATATTTTTAAATCATTAGGTTTATGGGAAACATATATTGATAGATATGTGCATTTTTTATCAGTATTCCAGTGTCTACATCCTATATTTATTAGTCCAATGAATAAATGTGATGAAAAGTTAAAATAAATAAATTGTGGCAGAAAAACTGACACAAATCTATTAATAATGACACAACTCAAAATAATGAAAACTGAGAACATTTCACTTACGATATCATGCACCTGATCAAACCGATATGAATAGGACATGCTGTGAGCCTCCTTACAATATTCTTTTACAGGCATTGTATACACTTGTAGTCCCCTTTCAGCTGGGGGGCAAAGGGCTGTTCCTTGCCGGTGGAAGCATATGCCGATAGACAAATACATTTATTGCTAAGCTTTTTTTATTGCAGCCAACTCTCGCTGCGTTACCTATACAACCAGGGGAACTACATACATCGAAATTCAGTCAAGCATCAGGTTTATGACTTGTGAGGCAGGAAAGGGAAAGGACCGTAGGAAGGGATTTGTTATGTGGCTCATAAAAAGGCCTGGAATAAGAGGAAAGATAGAAATTGAAATACTGGGTTTAGGGAGGAAAAACATACATTGAAATGCTGTATTTAGGGAAGAAAGACATTCATTGAAATTCTGTATTTAGGGAAGAAAGACGTTCATTGAAATGCTGTATTTAGGGAAGAAAGACATTCATTGAAATTCTGTATTTAGGGAAGAAAGACATTCATTGAAATGCTGTATTTAGGGAAGAAAGACATTCATTGTAATGCTGTATTTAGGGAAGAAAGACAGACATTGAAATGCTGTATTTAGGGAAGAAAGACAGACATTGTAATGCTGTATTTAGGGAAGAAAGACAGACATGGAAATGTTGTATTTACTGAAGAGAGACAGGCATTGAAATGCTGTATTTAGGGAAGAAAGACAGACATTGAAAAACTGTATTCAGGGAGAAAAGACAGACAAATGCTTTATTCAATGTGATCGTTATTTAACATAAATCAACTTATACAAAATTCCAAGGTAAATATTAATTAACTATTTAGACTTGTTCAATACGCATCATTGATATAAACAATACTTTGTTTCAACTAAATTACTGTAATTAAACTGGTAAAATTTACGAATCTCGCCTCACACTTAAGTGGGTGTGTACGCACTGCGATTAAGCGGAGCGGTTTTGGAATAGCTGAAAACGCCAAACCGCGCACATACACACTGCCGCTGGCGTTTTTACTCAATTATATTTCAGTACCACCATACTGGTAATAGAATTAAGTAAAAAAAAAAAAAACCACCAGCCGCAGTGCATATTTGTACACGGTTTGGCATTTTCAGATATTCCAAAACCGCTACGTTTAATCGCAGTGCGTGCGCCCACTTACACGCATTTTTCTTTTAATAACACTTGATTTCAACTTAATTACTATAAGAAACAACTATTTATGTCAGGGGAGATGGAAAAACATGCACAAAATAGGTTATTAGGTTCTTAGTTAGGGTTATTTGAATAATTTATGCATTCACAACCTTCAAACATAACTTACAACATTCGTCAGATTATTCAAATTAAAAAATAAAACATGGTGGATGCACATTTTGAACTTTGAGAAAAAATGGAACTAATGAATCTTTTACCATCTCCCCTGAAATAAATTGTTTTTCTTGTAGTAATTAGGTTCAAACAGAAAAGGGTTATTTTTTTAAATGCGTACTAAGCTTGAGGCAGAATTCAACATCAGATATGGGAAATAATGTGTTAAAACAACAATGTCGTTGAAATTTTATATGGATAATTTTACATTGAATTAGTGGCCATCTTGAATGTTCATAGAACTATTACTATCAATACGAAATTTAACAGTAGGTATTGCCAAATAGAGTGAAATTTTTTTAAGATTATTTGCTATTTTAATGCATTTTTTTCCATTTCCAGTATTTTTTTTCTTACAGTAATTAAGTTGAAACGAAGTATTGTTTTTGATAATTATGAGTATTAAGAGCTTGTCTTAATAGTAAATATCTACCAATGAAATTAATGAAAGTTTGGCAGATTTAGAAGTGAAAACCCAAAATCAAGTGTTTTGGAAGATCTTTAAATATTGGTCAGATTTATTATAAATAATTAATTAGGCAAGAACCTCAAAACCAGGGTAATCACAAACTTTAGAAATACATGCCTCATGGACTTCATGGTTAAGAATTTCAACAACAAGAATGTCTATTTTTAAGTGGTTGTTAATCAACACAATGAGAGAATTTAATCCAAAAACGCTCACTAATTGGTAACATAAACCACTCTAATTAATTCATTACTATTGTGTCACACATTATGTATAATTCAACTTGTGAAAAACAATTACACACTGTAATATTCGATGGAACAATTGTGAGGGAGTAACAATTTTGACGTATTTTGGTTAATTATTGAAATATGAAATTAAAAATTTTACCTGGTTCTAAGTCCAATATCATATCTAATGCTTGTCTGTAGTGTGGGACTTGTTCATTTAGGCCTGTAAGATTAAATTTATCCTGGATATAGTCTTCGTCCACCTAAAACAGAAACGAAAAATGGACGACGTGAAACCAAAATGTCATCGGGGAAACAAATCCAACACCAAACGGCGGGGCAAAATTATAACAGTACCTCGCAAAAGAACTCGTTTCCGCGCAGACCACAAAACCAGGAAATCCATGATACCTCCTCTGAGCTGCTCATCTTTCTGAAAAAATAACAGGTATTGACATAAACTAACACACAGATCCGACAATCACACCGCCGACCGATGTATTTATATTCGCTAATTTGAACTCAAAATGGACACATCGGGATTATTTTTTTGTTCCACTACACTTTAAATTGAACGAGGAATGTATTAAGATGATTTACAATGTTTAAAAACGCGCAAAAATACTTGTTTTTGTATAAAATATCGCCACCTTTTGGTTCCCTGATTAGCCACGCTTATCTTTACTCCTGAAGAGAGCCGCTAAAGAAGACAGTTGAGTTGCGCAATGTCAAATTGTACCGGAACATGTTTTGTACTACGTGAGTCAACTTAATTTTGTTCATGATTATCATGGTTGCCAACTTGACGAAGAAAAAAATATCATACACCCTTTTGCTGTGACGATGGTTTAATATTACTAATAAAACCATCACTTTGCAAAACGACTGAGTTTAATTGCCTATAGATTTCGCTCATACCTAAACTTGAATTTTATCATATACAAAAAATAAATTCCCCAAAACACAATGGCAGTAAATGGCCGAAATCTCCATACAAGAGGCCCCGAGAAAAATAAATTCGTCTGGGCCTATGTCATCTTTGAGGATGCTATGCGGGGGTCTTTTTGAGAAGATGAAGTTATGAAAATATTTTAGGAGGGAGGAAACACGAAAGTCTTTCTACAGTCGACTGTTGAACTCGAAAACGAGTCGTAGAAACGACCCGTTCTCGTGAGATATGTAAATAAAAGTCAACCAGAACAATAATGTCAACTAAAGTTAAGAGTTTTTTCTAGTTTGATTTTATTATTTTGGGGCTCAGACCAGAAGTGGCTGCCTAATTCAACAGTAGTCAAAAGTATGTAATGGTAATTCAAAATATGTAGTTGTGTGTACGAACTAACACAAGTGCGTGGAAAGATATACCAAGATGACGTTTACCCGGCGTTGCTCAAGTTATAAAGTTTTGAGGTTGTGAATTCTAATGTACCTTTTTGAAAACTAGGTGTAGTTTAGTTGGAAATAGGAAATAAAAAGTTTTTTTAAGTATTTGTTTCACTTGATCGCGCCATGTCTTTCTCGGGTGTCCTACACCCACTTCCACGTCATACATATTTACATTCTACTCACACCCCTTTCTTCGTTTATTATTTTCTTCGTTAATTTGACCATGCATAAGTATATGTTTCACTTGATCGCGCCTGTATCACTAATGTGCACCATATTGATAATGTTAAAAAATACATCATATCGACTTTAATTCGACTCCGTGTGTCATTCCAGTGCAAAGATAATGCGTTCAGTCTTCCTCGGGTGTCCCCGACTTTTTCTACCATTCACTATTGATTACCACATTTTACTGTTAAAAAACAACATTTTATCGACTTTAATTTGGCTCGTATGTATAAATGCGAGGAAATTAACTTAGATTTACCAAAAAAAATATATACCCATTGAACAGTGAAAGAGATCGTTTCTTTTGGATTCCTACTGGTCTTCGATCTACGTCACGAGCTTGCGAGCGGCCCGATGCGTTTTTTTCCTGAAAAATACCTGTAAAGTGTCAGCTACACTACTCGCTTCGACGCTTCGACGAAGTCCTCGACGAAGTTAGCCAAAGTTCGAAGTGCGTGCCCACACACTCGTGCAACTTCGCGAGTAACGCTTCGATTCCTTTGACTCGGGCGCATTTACCGACAACAATCGGAAGTCGGGCGAAGCGAAGCGAAGTTGCCCGAAGCGAAGTGAAGTTCGTGCCCACACTATCGTATTCGGTCAACTTCGATCAACTTCGCGAGTAGTGTAGCTGGGCTTTAACAGCCAACTTTGATACATTTTCTACGAACCTTCGTTGTGGAGGTTAACAAAAAGTACCTACTTTCTATATTGACTATGATTAAAATGTAAAATGTTTATGGTATTTGAATAAATCCGTAATGTTGGAGGCATGTCTAGTAAACCAAGTTAGCCAACGTTTCAATTAGAAATCTCTTGGTGTGCGTTTGCGTCGTTCGTTATCGAAGTCAAGGAGCTCGTCGGCGTACATTTTTTAAATACAACAGAAAACTGTAAGTTTACCAAAATATTTCTACTTATTCATCAAATACTATTCGAACTCTTATCATTTCTCCATATTTAGAGTATTTCAGGCTTTTAAGAGTGTTAAATAATCGGTAACGATTTCTCAAAAGTAACATGGCGGACGGCCAATTGATGTTTTTGTCAACCGCGTTTGTCAATAATTTATGTCGCATTCTATAAACGTGCGTTTATATTTCAGATTTCACAAAAACAATGTCCAGATTCCGCGAATGGGACGTTCAGTGTAAGGTGTACGTTGGCAACTTAGGCTCGTCCGTAATCAAACAAGACATTGAGAACTCTTTCAGCAAATACGGACCTTTGCGAAATGTTTGGATCGCCAGAAACCCGCCCGGTTTCGCTTTCGTCGAATACGACGACCCCAGAGATGCCGAAGATGCGGTCAAAGGATTAGACGGAACGTGAGTTAAATAAAACAATATTGATTTAATCATGAAATAATTTTCTGAGTAAACTTTGTATTTGAAGGCTATTTGTTGAGCAAAGTAAAATTCAAAATGGCCTATGGTTTTTCCGCCTAATTTGATAAATGAATTTGCATTCGTTTACATCGATGTGAAAACGGGTTTGCTAAAAACAACTGCAAGATTATATAAGTTCATATTCAGCGAATATCTTAAATATTATAATGATTATTTTAAACTTGACATGTTCTTTGATAAGGAAGTTGCATCCATGTCAGTTAGTTAATATGATGATCCAACATTCTTTGATAGGAATTGCCGTCTGATACACATCTGATGATCCTTTATCTTTCTGATTTACAACTGACATGGAATTAACAATTCTATTATCACTACAAGCATTCTGGAGTATGTACATATTTAATATTATAATATAGAACTGAAAAAATGCAATGCGTCCAATAACGTTACAATACACAAATACTTGTTATTGTCTCACATAATGTGGCAAGTAAGAAACACTTGTGTTTCCAGTAAATTCTTAATTCAAACGTTATGTATGACAAAGTCAGACATTTAAAGAAGATGTGTGTATGAAAGAAATAAACAATTTAGTATTTAAAAGTTGCGTCGAATAGTACATCCTATATCACGTGAATAAGATGACCCTTTGTTTCCTATCTTACACCTTGGCTTTTACACAAATGTACAAGAGTCCCAACCATCTGGAGCCATTTAGACTATGGTATCCCATACATCATTGGAGTATATCATGAGCCTGGAGGTAGTGGGGAGAGGAAGATGATGGTGGGGAATTAAAGTATTTAGATCTGGTCATCAAACACGCAACCTTCGGATTGCAAGTCGAGAGCCTTACCTCTCAACCACGGAAGCCTTCAAGTGTTTGCCAAGTAATAACACTTTCTCCTCACACACAAGGGCATTTTGGCACTTTTAAATAATTAACTTAGAGGTAGCACACAACCTTACGCGACGTGCGACAGTTTAATGCTAAAATTACGAAATCGGCTATTTTGAGGGTTTTACAACACCTCTGTATATATGTATTGTCATTGAATACATAACATAATATGTAGTGCACTCTATTACTTCTATTATCTATGGTTAGTTGAGTTTCTGTGCTTATTTAACATTAAAAAAAAATCTAATTTGGTTTACAAAACGAATATTGCCATACTATGAAGTAGTTTTTTTTTTTCAGCCGAATTTGTGGAAACAGAATTCGAGTAGAGATGTCCTCTGGAGGAAACAGAAGGGGTCCCCGAGGAGGTGGTGGCGGCGGTGGAGGCAGAGGTCGCCGCTATTCAAGGTTACTAATCAAATTTATTTATTTTGCACTGGCAACATTACAAGTTTACAACATTACCACCCTTTCAAAATCAAATTTCAATTCCAACAAATGTGTAATGGTAGAAAAATAACTTAAAATTTGATTTTATAACAACTGTAAGGCTGGACTGTTTGATCAGAGGTATAACTTAAGCTGTTTTTTAGCTAAATTTATAGTTGAGTGCTATTGTGAATTTTTTCACACCGTAACGGTCCACGTCAACCACTGATTCTCTGGCAGTGAAATTTGGCCAAAAGCTGATTCGGTGATTGAAAGGGACCTTAGAAATCCCAAAAATGTTCCTAATTACCTCTTGATGACGTTGTCCAATATGAGGGAAGTTCAAACAACTATTCCTTTAATCTGTTCTATCATTTAAAACTATTATTTTTAACTCTTTCAAATTATAATCTGATCTATTTGGCTGTCGCACATGTAATCCATAAAGTTTCACTGAAAAACGTATGTTGTGTCAAAATGGGAGCATGATGGGATAGATTGTGTTGAAAAGGCCAGCATATTGTAAAGTTCAGTTAAATGGTTGTTTTAAATCTGCTTCTCTTATATCCCGAATTAAACAACCTGGCTTATGTGATCTTTGTTAATACAAATGTATGAAATAAATAATACCCGATTATTTGATGCATTTGAACCTCGTATTATTAATATGTAGCTGAAAATCTTTACACAATTTATAAAATTTGCACTTAAAAGTCTTAATAATTTCGACTTGCCCTACTTAAAGTATTGTAATGTTCGTTTACATGAGCAAATATCTAAATATTATCTTGAAAATTTGATATTCACTATTGAAAAAACAAAACTAGTTTTAATTTATCAATTTTTCAGGATAATAAGCATATGTCATGTCTGTTTACACTTTTTAAATTCCCCTCATATTTTTCTATTTAATGACGAACTGTTTGCGATCAGGTAAATTTAAAATAAATATTTATTACTTATGATAAATAATATAAGGTACAAAATGTGGAAAGAAGAGTTGGAGGCCTCTTCAGGAGTCCTGGGAAGATGGAGTATAGGGTTATGGTAGTCCAGTACGTATGACTGGATAAAGCCGCTGTTCTTAGAAGTCAATTATAATTGTTTTATAATAGGTATGTTGTTGCAGGTTGGTGCGTTTTGTGTTTTACTAGACAGCTGACGTGAATTTAGCTTTTCATTAAAGTTCTCACTGGAGAAACGTAAATTGTTTGAACATATTTTGTAGTTTGTTAAATTATTAATGAGTGAAAGGAAATGTAACGTAAGCTATACTGCCGCACTAACAAAAAACACAGTGTCTCTCTTGAGAGTCTGAAGGAAAACAATGTGATTTGATTGAACTCAGAATTAATAAAGGGAGAAAGACAGATTTTGAGGTTTTTAACTTTCTTTTCTAATTTCTAATCTAATTCTTCTTTGTTAACAGTATTAGCGTTACTATCATATTATATCATTCTTTTACTTCCTAAAAAACCAAAATGATTCACATATAGTTTTTTTATTTTTTTTTTTTACAAGTTTTTTTTTTATAAATGTTTGTCTAAGTTTGCGCTGTGAAGTTAGCACAGTGTAGGTTAGCCTGTAAGGGTTGATATATTGTTTATATTATGAAGGTTATTTCATTGTAATGTCTCTATGATCTAAGCACTCAAGAGTGTTATGCTACATGTACATTTACAGACTGAAGTGCGAGCCGAGCCACGAATTATGGAAAAGTAACGAAGCAAGCTGCGCGAAAGGCCGCTTGCGGTTGCTTCGTTCCTTTCCAAATATTGGTGGGTCGCGCTTTGGTTTGTACATGTGTAGGCAGCATTAGAGGGCAGGGAGGAACAGAAGGAATTAGGCATGGTAGTAGAGCGATGGCAGTTGAGCGGGCCGGAACACCAACTGAAGCGAGCATTTTGTATTTTTCAGATATAATTCAATGCCAGATAACCCAACTCCAATCTCTCCCAACCGCAACCACTACCACCACTTCTTTCCACCGTGAAACACTCGTTAGTGTCTGCTACGCTCTGCGCTATACTGCTACTGCAATAACACAGTCGGCTGCCCGCGCCCGCCCCCGCCCCCCTGTTGTCTCTGTCTGGCCTCTAACGGCCAACCACCGCCAACATTACTACCAACTACAACCAACTCTACCAACCAACCTCAGCTCTCATTCTCATACTCCGAACCAACTGCTTCGGTATGGTCCCATCTTTATTATGGTCTCTTTTCTCATTCATTCATCATTTTGATTACTGTTTATTACTGTTGCTGACTTTTATCCATTCAGGTGGATTGTGTGATTCTGCTCCCTCAAACTAGTAAACCTTTGTCACAAAACAGACTACTATACTTACTACCAGATGTTTTATTAAGTGCCTCTTAAAACTATAGCTTTCCACTACTTACAACATGGTCGCCATTCAAATTCAAGCACTTGTCCATGGCGTTTCACCAACTTGCAAATTCCTTTTATATTAATCTCAACTGCACAAAGTGCTGGGCACTAAGCTAGTGAGTAAACATACGGGCTCTACGGGGGACGGGGGATGATTTCCATATGTTCACTCACATGAAGATGTGACTTGGGGACCAGCACTTTGATGATAATGAAAATCTTCAAATGCTGTGACAGGTTGACTTCACTTCCGGACTGCCGTTATTTAAAATAGTGGAAAGCTGTAGATTTAAGAGGCTTGTAATAAAATGTCTGTGACTGCAAGTTTTTTTATTTAGTTATAACCAAATGGTGGTTACTTCCAAACAAGCCTCTTATGCACTTAGGATTCAATGTTTTTTCCTTCTCAAGCAATAAAGTAATTTATTAGAGTATTTTTGAACCCGCCATGCTAAGGAATGTGTCTGTGATGACAGAAGAAAAATAATCTGTGAACATAGAATTTGAGGTTTGAAGATATCATTATCTTATGTACTCAATAATTTAATCAATTTAAGAAATAAATTCATTACACATCTCATGAACGTGCAGTATTTTCAGTTTGTCAATCTGTTTCTTAGTTTTACCAATAATAGTTTATTTTCTGTTAAGTATATAATATAATATGAATGATTTTTTAAAATTATTATTTTAAAAAATATTATACATATATGTACATAGTTCAAATGATGCAATATCCACCATTGAGGAATTGGTCACAGTTTGTAGATAAACATAGAGACCTCTGTTTATATTATCCTTGCAAGTGTTTTTGTAGTTACGTAGAGTCCTAGACAGGTATTTATTAGGCGGGATTATGATAGGTTTTATGTCAAAGGTTTCTTGGTGAAGTAAATAGCAGAAGCACACAATACTAATGTTGTGTATGGCCCCGTAAATCTGGACCACTAATAATATAATTAACTAATTGTTGTTATCTCCTCCCATTTTATTGTTTCAGTATCAATTATTATTATTTATCTTTAATAAATATTTTTACTTTTATTGTTTTGGTTAGGAGAAGATGGTGGGTATGAAATTTGTAGTATGTTCATCATCCAATTAACGTGAAGTAATAATTATAGAATAATCTGATTAATTTCACTGTTAATCTGATGATGGGTATCTGATGTCTTTTTTTTCTATAGTTGAAATTTCAACATTTTTATCAAAAAGGAATTAATTTCTAAAATGTGACTAATTTTACTTAATTAAATTGATTTTGATCTAAAACTGAACTTGCATATGTATTGACACATTCTCTTATCTGATGCTTGTGATAATTAATGTTTTTTTAAATAATTGCTGTACGTCAGCATTTATCTTATTCTTTGATTGACCACAATCCGTCATCGATAAGGAATTCCAGTTAAGTGTTTTAAGTTTTCTTGTATATATTTATACTCTGCACTCTGTGCTGCTTGAACCGACCTGTTCTGATATTACGGAACCCACTCCACTGTCTCTACGATGAGAAGTGACAAATGCCTCATTGCATAGCTCCAGAGCAACTGAACTGAATGTGTGATACGTATTGATAACAACAGATCAGAAAGGAGAGAAATGTTCCTTTTTGATAGAGATGGTTGGATACATGTAATGTAATGGTGTGCTAACACTTTGCTTGGTTGTCTCCACATCAGATCGCGCTCCCCGAGGTCACCACGCAGATCCAAGTCCCCGCGCCGGTCGCGCTCCCCCAAGCGATCCCGCACTCCGCTCTCGCGCAGCCCCTCCAAGGATCGGGGAGGCAGCCGCTCGCTGTCACGGGACAGGCGCTAGCCACTCAACTCTCATTCCTCCCACCCACCCACACCACACCACACTCTCACCACACTGCCACACACGGCTGTAATCTGACATCATTCACTGTTGTCATTCTTTAACCAGTGCCCAAAATGCTTCACACGGTTATTAATGCATCTTCTAAAACAATTTTAATCATTTACTAAAGAAGATTTGTACTGTTTTCCATCATACCTACTGACAAATTGAACATTTAGACTTTGTTGGAAATATGTTAGTTACGTTATAATAACATGTAATATTCTGGTTACGTTATAATAACCTGTCATGGATACAACATCATTCCATGTGAACTTGTCGCTTGTTGGGGGGTATTTAATGACTTCACAGTGTTTAACTTAAATGTGTAACTTTGTAATCTATTTTTAGATTTATACACCAAGTGTAGAATGCTATAAAGTTCAGTGTGCCCACCGGAGTATGGTGTTTAGTCCTGTATGTCAATGGAAGATATTTTGAATTTAAATACAAATATTAATTTATAGTTTTTAATATAAATATATGACATTTTAACAATACAGCCGTAATGTTTGCATTTATCGTTGAGTCTTTGATGTGTTGCCCTTTTGCACAAAACGTGGCATTTAACAGAGATCCGAGGAATTTTAACCAATATTGATTGATATTAGCAAAACTGCTCATGCGCCAACTGCAGTTTTTCAAGTTTGATTTTAAAGTGCCACTACAGCCAAACTTAAATATCCTATCAACAACAAATAATACATCGCACTTCATTATTCCCAACCTCTCATTATTAATTTATGTATTTTCATACAGATTGTAGATGTTATATATTGTTGTTAGACCTTGCAGATTTTGTAATCTGCAACGTTCCATGCAAAGTTATTATTAAAACAAATAAATTTATAAAAATGATTATTATTTTTTTTTTTAAATATTTTGTGCCATTTCATTCTGATTATGTTCCCAAATAAAGTAATTTAATTATAAAATTTTAAATCTCACGCGAGTTAAGTACAGACTATTGACTTTTGTCATGATCATTAGTTGTTGTTATTCTCCCGCATCACTGACCAAAGAATAGTGAATTGAGATGTGTGTTGTGATATTTTGTACTTGGTTTTGTGAACCACACTGGCTTGTAAACTTTCATGACATTAATAAATTGTATTTGACAAAATATTGACTTTTCTTAAACAAATGTTTTTCCAGACTGCCTACTCTGTATCTTTCGGTTTAACAAACCAGTGAGTTTGTGGTTAAATCCTTGCCGATGCTGTCAACTGAGTGGACATCGTCTTCAACTACTAAAATATTTCTGTAAATATATTAAACACAGTTCATATTTTAGGTATTCCTCTAAAATACATTTATATTTATGTATTCCATGAAATAATTACAATATATAAATATTTACGGAGTGTATAGCACTGGAGCACGAGGAATTTTTTAACATCGTAAGGGAAGGGTTAATACGGGTTTGTGACGTGGCAAAACCGGTGGCACAGACCTTCTGAAAGATACAGACTAGGCACCCATACCAATTTTTTTTTTAAAAGAAAGAAACATTTTCGGGTTACGAATAACCTGACCATAATTTGAAAATCTCCTGCTACCACAACAGTAAGTGGAAAATTTTGCTTGTATCATGATGTAGGACTGAGCCAGCCGAGGAATTGAACTCACAATGCCTGGGCGGGACCAACTCGGCCAGGCGTTGATAAGTATGACATCGATATTCTCCTAAACAAGTTAGCTTCGTTTGGTTTTTCCACAAGACTACTCTGTTTTTTTGCTTCATATTTTCGAAATCGTAGACAGTTAATTTTTTATAAGGGTGCCAGTTCTCTAGAATTCATAGTTTTTTCTGGAGTTCCTCAGGGGTCTATCCTTGGACCGCTTTTGTTTCTGCTATTCATTAACGATATTGGTTCAGTCATCATTCATCGCACTATTAATTTTTGCAGATGACTTAGAACTGTACCGTTCAAAACACATTGACTGCGTTCTTCTTCAACGTGATTGTACCGGACGTACCTCCACCGACCTAAAATTAATTTGCATAAATCTGAATTTACGCAGAGGCAGTTCCTTTACAAACCCACCTCTGCGCATATTCGAATTTATGCAACAAATTCTCTCTATAAACTGTAAATCTTATCTGCTGATTAAACTGTAACTCTTGCTGATTAATAAATAAAACCACGGGGTCAAGCAGTCATCATTATAGACAAAAAACAAAGGCTTGACCCCCCGACACCGTCTTATAAATTAAATACCTATCATCTGTACAAAACATGGAAGATTTGCATGAAATTTGAAATTGTGCAGACGCGGTTTCCTTTACAAAACCTGCCGTTTGCACAAAATTGAATATTGTGCAAATCTTCCCTTTTAAATATATGTTTTCTCTCTTTAATATGTAAATTTGCACAAATTAAATATTGTGCAAAGCTGCCTTTAACTCTGTAATATGTGCAAACTCACAAAATATATTTGAATAAAAATGACCCGGGCAAAGTGGATTGAAGAAACAGTCAGGGACCTAGTCAAAATCATCCCCTTCCAAGTTACGCAACAACGGCGCTCAGTCCTGTGACAAATTCCGGGAACCCAAAAATAATTCTCGGAATTTGTCGCTAACAAAGAGAGAGCCAGCACCCTTCGCTTCATCAACATCTCTCCTGGACTGCCCCTGACTGCCTTCTTCAAGCCTCTTCTGCCCTGGACCTTCACTGCAACTTGGCCTTCTTCTTTCTCCCGGCTCCCTGGTGCTCATCAAGAAGAAACTTTCACAATAGTCGAAGCGTCCCTTGTCAGGGCGCAGGTTCCCCCCTACCTTCCTCCCCCTGCCTTATACCTTTCTCCCATAATCCCCATATTTTTCCCCATATTTTTCCCCACATTTTTTCCCCAAATTTTTCCCCATATTTTTTCCCATATTTTTCCCCACATTTTTTCCCCATATTTTTCCCCATATTTTTCCCCACATTTTTCCCCATTTTTTCCCAATATCCTTCCAAGGCGTCGAAGCGGCCAGCCGGCCACTCCCGCTATATCGTCTGTGCGGCCGGCGACTACAGTGCCGTCCCGTACATGGTCCTTCGAGCCGGATCGCCTCTTCACGCCTTCACGCCTTCACGCCTTCGCGCCTTCCAGTGACGTCCCGAGATGCCGTCCCTGCGGAGCGGCCCACAGTGGTCCCAAATCCCGATCTAGCTAGACAAAAATATTTTTTCATGGCATTTGATACAAAAGGGTCACAATGTAATAAAAAAAATACTTAAAAAAAAAACATTTATTTTAGCCATTGTTGCAGATTTTTTAAAACAAAATTAATTACTAATAAAATGTCCATAGTATAATAGTACGGTTAAGTCATAACGAAGCACTTATTTTAAGTTATTAGTTAAAAATATTTTTTTAACATAATATAAGAACAAAACCGAATGACATTTTTTGTTTATGAATTACTAGCCGAGTCGCTATCGTCACTATTATTAAATGCTAATGTTCCAACATTGGCTTTGTTAACAGACTTCTGTATTTTCTTCGCTAGAACTTCTGGAATCCATAATAATTTTAAGACACCAGTAGGTAAGACATTGCAATGTGTTGTTGATATTTTGGCAGCATCCCGTTTTCCATGTGACCTCAAGTTGATTTGAGTAGTATGATAGAGTTCTTGTGGACTTCGAGATTTTCTTGTTTTGCTTTTTGACGAGCATAAAACAAATTCTTTTTCTGGTCTACCATGTAGTCTCTCATCACGCGTCTCTATAGGAAGAATAAATACTGTGTTAAGCCATTTTGCGTGTTTAAACTTCAATTTTAACGTACTTCTTCCGACTTCAAACCATTTTCAAAATATTAATATAAACGAAGGGATTTTTTTCTTAAGTAAACTATCCTCGAGACTTTAAAAACTGTTTTTCTTCAATAAATATTTTAAATGTTCATAAACACACTGCCGTATTGCAGCACAATTCAACTTTGACGTGCCCTTTACTTTTAGAATGTCCAAAATATCTAAACGATAGATTGTAGGTAGAGGCTCTGTAAAAGACAAAAGAGCAAGTTTGAGCAAACAAATTTTATAAGATATTATACATAAAGAATGGTTTTATATGAAACTAGTTTTGTTTGGAGGTACAAATCGGTACACGATTTTGAAAGTTTAATTAAACTTTGGCAAATAATTTTAAATATTGATACTTTTTTCACGATTTTTAATTAATCATTAAGTAATGTTGAATGGGCAAATTATAAAATAATTAAATTAATTTGAAAGAACATACCATAGACTTCAATTTTTGTGTTTACATAATTTCTCTCCGATTTCAAATAACAACACTAACGATCGAAAAGCGTGCACACCCGAAAGCGTCCGACCGCTGGGCGAACGATTGGCACATCCGAAGTGTCGTGTTTACAACGTCGCCACGTATCGCGCGTATTGTTTTAAATTTTTTATCGATGTGAACATAATACTATGGACATTTTTCAATATTGTGAGAATATTTTTGTACATAAATAAAAACATCGTTGAAATCTTTTTGTCTAGCTAGTTTCCTCAAAGGGGACCATAGTGCGGCCGCGAGGCTTCAGCCTCCACCCCGGATTCACAACCCGACGTGGAGCTGGTGACAGGCCCTCACCCCGCCGGCCCTGCCGGCCCTCACCCCGGCCCTGCCGGCCCTGACCCTGCCGGACCTGCCGCCCCACGCGCTGCCAGCCCTGCCGACACCCACTTTGCCGGCCCTGACAGCACTCCGTCCTCCGATGTGGAAGAAGACTCAACCACCACAGAGGACACGGTCAGGCAGCTCCGGAAGGCGAACCGGACAATGAGCAGGCAGCTCGCTGTGCTGCTCGCAGCCCTCCCCACCGCGACGCAGTACCTGCCAGGGGCGGACCCCCCTGGCACCCACCTGGGCGCCTACCCTGGTGCGGCCCCTGGTGCGCATCCTGCCGCCTACCCTGGCGCAGCCCCTGGTGCGCATTCTGCCGCCTACCCTGGCGCGGCCCCTGGTGCGCATCCTGCCGCCTACCCTGGAGTGGCCCCTGGTGCGCACCCTGCCGCCTACCCTGGTGCGGCCCCTGGTGCGCATCTTGCCGCCTGCCCTGGTGCGCCCCCTGGTGCGCATCCTGCCACCTACCCTGGTGCGGCCCCTGGTGCGCCCCCTGGTGCGCTTGTTGCCGCCTACCCTGGAGCGGCCCCTGGTGCGCACCCTGCCGCCTACCCTGGTGCGGCCCCTGGTGCGCATCCTGCCGCCTACCCTGGTGCGTCCCCTGGTGCGCATCCTGCCGCCTACCCTGGTGCGCATCCTGCCGCCTACCCTGGAGCGGTCCCTGGTGCGCACCCTGCCGCCTACCCTGGCGGGCCCCCAGCTGCGCCCGCTGCTGCGCATCCTGGCGCCTGCCCTGGCGAGCACCCTGGCGCGCCCCCTGGTGCGCATCCCGCCGCCTACCCTGCCGTGCACCCTGGCGGTCCCCCTGCTGCGCCCGCAATCGCAACCCCCGAGCAATCCACCTCAACCTGCAAGCTCACGCTGAGCGAGAACCTTATACGGTTGCAGCGTGCGCTCAAGGGGAAGGCGAGGGAGAACGTTTACTCGCTCCTACTGAACCCGGACCGCGTGCCCGAAATTATAGCGACCCTGGAGGAGCGGTACGGTGGATCGGGTTCGATCGCAAACCTAATGCTGGACAAGGTGAGGAAGCTGCCCTTCCTGTCTGCCGAAGCCACCTTGGAGGAGATTGCTGACTTCTCCGGGACAATCCAGAACCTGGTGGCTTCCCTGCGGGACTTGAGGACGGGAGGCTACCTCACCAACCCCGCCCTGCTGGCCGACATCACCGCCAAGATGCCGTGCACATTGAGGATGGCCTGGCTGCTGGAGCTACGGATGCTGGGGCAAACAACCCAGGCCACCATCCTCCAGTTGGCAGCATTTCTGAGGGGCGTCGCCGGCGTGATCCCGGTCAGCGGGATGGTGGATCCCTTGCGATCCGGCAAAGGGCGCCGGGAGCATGTGCTGGCCAACGCTGTGGCCACACCGCCAGAGGGGAAAGCCAACCGCCCACCACCGCCTGTAGTGAGAAAGAACACAGTTAAAAGTGCGTGCGCTCAGTGCGGTGAGCCACACAAAACTCGGGAGTGCCGCGAGTTTATTGCGAAATCGCTCTCCCTCCGATGGGAAACAGTACGCCTGAACAATTTGTGCCGCAAGTGCCTGGAGCCGCACCACTCCAGGGACTGCAAGGAGACAGTGTGGTGTGGTGTGGGTGAGTGCCGCCACCCGCATCATCGGCTGTTCCACCGGGAGACAGTCGCGGAGGTGAACCTTTGACGCCAGACAGTGGACAGCCGTGTGCTGTTAAAAATAGTGCCGGTTGTGTTGCGGGGCCCCACGGACGGGGAAGTGTCAACGTTCGCTCTCTTGGATGAGGGATCCACCATCACCCTCATCGACGCTGACACCGCAACGCAGATCGGCGCACGCGGCCCAGTCCACAGTCTGCGGCTGCACGGGGCGAAGGGGATGTGTACCTCCGACGCCCGCTCCCAACGCGTGAAGCTGATGATCCGGGGCGCTGGGCTGGAACCCACCTTCACCATCACCGCCCACACAGTAGCTGACCTGAGCCTGCCGGAGCAGCGCGTTCCTGGAAGACGCGTCACCCCAAAACTCTTGATCGGGCAGGATAATGCCCACCTTATCGTGTCAAGAGAGGTCCGTGAGAATAGCACTACCCGAATAGTGTCACGGACCGCTTTGGGGTGGATCGCCCACGGAGGCTCGAGCAATGACGGGCCAGCTACCACACTGGCCCTCCAGTCGGAGACCGCTGCAGATGCCCGCCTGAGGGAGTTGGTAACATCCAACTTTGCCGTCGACTCCCTCGGCGTCACGTCTGCAGCGAGAGTCAATGCCATGGACACAAAGGCCATGGCATTAATGGCAGAAACCACCCGCCCCCTACCTTCTGAGCGGTGGGAAACTGGCCTCCTGTGGAGACACCCTGACGCCACACTACCCGACAACCGGCAGTGTGCGCTGAAGCGGCTCCAGTCCCTCGAGAAGAAGCTCGCGGCGTACGCAACCCTGGCAGCGGCGTACAACGACAAGATGAAACAGCTTGTCGCCAAAGGCTACGCCAGACGCCTCTCCCCCAATGAGGCGTCGCTCCCTGCCCCGCGGAAGTGGTATCTTCCCCACTTCGCCGTCACCAACCCGAACAAGCCAGGGAAGATAAGGGTTGTGTTCGACGCTGCCAGCCGATGCCGAGGGACGTCACTAAACGACCAGCTGCTCACTGGCCCCGACCTGCTGTCCTCTCTCCTGGGGAACATCCTCCGGTTCCGGGAAGGCGGTATAGCCATCGCCGCCGACATCCAGGAGATGTTCCTGAGGATCCAAATCAGGAAAGAGGACCAGTCTTCGCAGCTCTACCTGTGGAGGTCGCCAGACCGGCAACAGCCGGACACCTACCAGCTGGCGTCCATGATGTTTGGGGCTACCTGCTCGCCCAGCAGTGCCCAGTACGTGCGGGACAGGGTGGCCGGTCAGTACGAGCACCAGTACCCGGCCGCCGCAGCAGCCATTCGTTCACGGTTCTACATGGACGATTACCTGGACGCTGTGGACAACCCTGACGAAGCTGCTGCCCTAGTCCGAGACGTAAGGGCCCTCCTTGCAAAGGGAGGGTTCCACCTTATGAACTGGGCCTCAAACAGCCTGGACGCCATCGCTGATGTACCCCCTGAAGACCGCGCCACCTCCACGGTAGCAATCAGCAGCGGGAGCAGCGAGACCGAGAGGGTCCTGGGACTGGTGTGGGACCCATCTACCGACCGCTTCATTTACACTTTCCTAGATGCGGCCAGTCCAGAAGAAGCCACACGGCCTACAAAGCGGCAGCTCCTCTCCATCGTGATGAAGATCTTCGACCCGGTGGGCTTCGTCTCCTGCCTCACCATACGGTCGAAGATCCTACTGCAAGCCGTGTGGCGTTCGAGCGTTGGATGGGACGACTACATCACCTCGGAGCACGCCGAACGCTGGAGGGACTGGATGAGCCTGCTCCAGGAAAGCAGCGTCTCCATCCCACGACGGTCGCTCCGACAGAGGTCAAGCAGCGTGACCCTGCACCTCTTCTGCGACGCCTCGGAGCAAGCTTGCTGTGCCATCGCATACTTCGTGGAGGAAGTGCAGGGCACCCTAAAAGCCACCTTCATTGCCAGCAAATGCAAGGTGGCACCTCTCAAGCCGCTATCCATACCCCGCCTTGAGCTGCAGTCCGCACTCATGGCGGCTAGATTGGCCAGAACCATCCGGTTGGAGAGCCAAGCGAGGATAGCTTCAACCATCTTCTGGACGGACTCGACCACAGTGCTGTGCTGGTTACGCACCGACCCGCGCACGTACTCTGCGTTCGTGTCCAACAGGTTGGGCGAGATAGATGAACTCACCTCCATAGCCAATTGGAGGTGGGTTCCCACCAAGCAGAACCCGGCAGACATCGGCACCCGGGACTTGGAGCTGCCCGACTTGTCTCTCCAAGGAAGATGGTTCAACGGCCCCGCCTTCCTCACCACACCGGAGAGCGACTGGCCAAAGGAGCGCACCCTCACGAAGCCAGACGACCAGACCCTCGAGACCCGGCCCCGACACTACATCGGGCACATCACCACAGCCGGAGAGGCCCTACCTCTGGTCGAGAGGTTCTCATCATGGCACCGGCTGATCCGGGCTACAGCGTGGATGCTACGCTTCATCAGGCGCTGTCGGACGGGCCCAAACCGACCCCCTGAAGGCTCTTTACGAGCAGACGAGCTGACGGAGGCTGAGCGCAGATGGGTGAGAAGGTCCCAAGAAGACGCCTTCTCCACTGACCTGCACACCATCCGTCTCAGCCAGGCGCTACCTGCCGCCAGTCGTCTCGTCAGTTTGGCCCCCTTCCTCGGTCCTGATGACGTTTTGCGGATGGGCTCACGGCTGAAGGAGCTCACCGGAACAACGAGCGTGGCGAAGACCCCCGTGATCTTGGATGGCACCGATCCATACGCCCGACTGCTGATCCGCCATTACCACGAAAGGGCGGACCATCCAAGCACGGAGAAAACTGTGGCCGAGATCCGGTGCAGCTTCTTCATCCTGCGACTCCGTACCATCAGCAGGAAGATCAGCCACGACTGCCCCACCTGCCGCTTACGACGGAGCAAGCCCTCTCCTCCACTGATGGGGGTTCTCCCGCCGACCCGCCTGGCTCACCACGTTCGCCCCTTTACACACTGCGGACTGGACTACTTCGGGCCAATGGAGGTCACCGTCGGCAGACATCGGGAGAAGCGCTATGGAGCCTTGTTTACCTGCCTCTCCACCCGCGCCATCCATCTGGAGCTAGCGGTCTCGCTGTCTGCCGACTCGGCGATTATGGCCTTACAACGGATGACCGCCCGAAGAGGTCAGCCCAAGGTGTTGTACTCGGACAACGGGACGAACTTCCGTGGTGCGGACGCGGAAATTCGGGATGCCACGGCAGCCCTGCAGCAGGATGACAGGATGACGGACGCCATGGCTACTAAGGGCATTGAGTGGCGCTTCATCACCCCCCTCAGTCCCCACATGGGGGGAGCCTGGGAAAGGTTGGTGCGCTCGGTGAAAAGAGCCCTGAGCGCCACCTTAAAGGAGAGGGCGCCAAGGGAGGAAACCCTGCGCACAGCATTGGCAGAGGCTGAGTTTGTGGTCAACAATCGGCCACTGACTCATGTCTCTGTCGACCCGCGGGACGAAGAGCCCCTCACCCCAAATCACTTTCTCATGGGGTCTGCCGGGAACCGCCCGCATCTGTCACTCTACGACAGCAAGGAGGAGGAGGTATGTCTCCGTCGCCAGTGGCGTATCAGCCAACAACTCGCCGATATGTTCTGGAGGCGGTGGCTCCGTGAGTACCTCCCCACCCTGGGCGCCCGACAGAAGTGGCACCACCCGACTGACCCCCTCAAAGCTGGTGACTTGGTGGTCATCATAGACCCCGCGCTACCACGCAACAGCTGGCCGCGCGGACGTATCGTTGAAGCCACCCCAGCTGCTGACGGCCAAGTGAGGACAGCCCGGGTCCAAACAGCCACAGGGACGTACACCCGCCCTGCTGTAAAACTTGCCCTAATCCTCCCCGCACCAGCACCAGCGCCCGCACCGGCACCATCACCAGCGCCCGCACCGGCACCATCACCAGCGCCCGCACCGGCACCAGTACCAGCGACGCCCTCTACAGCACCCGGACCACGGATGCCGCATGGGAGCCATAACCCCCAGCGGCCCAGGGGAACCGGACGTCGAGGACGCCGCCGACCTACACGTCCGGACCGCTAGGCGCAGCCGTGACTGCACCGGGGGGAGAATGTACCGGACGTACCTCCACCGACCTAAAATTAATTTGCATAAATCTGAATTTACGCAGAGGCAGTTCCTTTACAAACCCACCTCTGCGCATATTCGAATTTATGCAACAAATTCTCTCTATAAACTGTAAATCTTATCTGCTGATTAAACTGTAACTCTTGCTGATTAATAAATAAAACCACGGGGTCAAGCAGTCATCATTATAGACAAAAAACAAAGGCTTGACCCCCCGACACCGTCTTATAAATTAAATACCTATCATCTGTACAAAACATGGAAGATTTGCATGAAATTTGAAATTGTGCAGACGCGGTTTCCTTTACAAAACCTGCCGTTTGCACAAAATTGAATATTGTGCAAATCTTCCCTTTTAAATATATGTTTTCTCTCTTTAATATGTAAATTTGCACAAATTAAATATTGTGCAAAGCTGCCTTTAACTCTGTAATATGTGCAAACTCACAAAATATATTTGAATAAAAATGACCCGGGCAAAGTGGATTGAAGAAACAGTCAGGGACCTAGTCAAAATCATCCCCTTCCAAGTTACGCAACAACGGCGCTCAGTCCTGTGACAAATTCCGGGAACCCAAAAATAATTCTCGGAATTTGTCGCTAACAAAGAGAGAGCCAGCACCCTTCGCTTCATCAACATCTCTCCTGGACTGCCCCTGACTGCCTTCTTCAAGCCTCTTCTGCCCTGGACCTTCACTGCAACTTGGCCTTCTTCTTTCTCCCGGCTCCCTGGTGCTCATCAAGAAGAAACTTTCACAATAGTCGAAGCGTCCCTTGTCAGGGCGCAGGTTCCCCCCTACCTTCCTCCCCCTGCCTTATACCTTTCTCCCATAATCCCCATATTTTTCCCCATATTTTTCCCCACATTTTTTCCCCAAATTTTTCCCCATATTTTTTCCCATATTTTTCCCCACATTTTTTCCCCATATTTTTCCCAATATCCTTCCAAGGCGTCGAAGCGGCCAGCCGGCCACTCCCGCTATATCGTCTGTGCGGCCGGCGACTACAGTGCCGTCCCGTACATGAAGTTGGTAACGCTGTCTGAACCTTATGAGATACATCAAAATAATTTACTAAGGGATTAAGGAGAAAAGAAGGGGAAAATTGACCAAAGGTATCCTCCTTCTGCGCGACAACGCGCATGTTCACAAGAGCCGGGTTGCGATGGCTGCCCTGCAGAAGATGGGCTTTGAAATTTTGCCACATCCACCCTTCAGTCCTGACCTGGCTCCCAGTGATTATTACCTTTTCCAAACTTGAAAAAAGAACTTTGCGGGAAAAAGTTTTCAAGTGATGAAGAAGTGAAGGACGCAGTTTCGGCGTATTTTTTAGACAAAGACAAATCGAATATATTGAAAACGAAAAATAATTTTTTATTTCTACTCCTTACGCCCCATTCCGCGAACTTAAAAACGTTCCCTCGTATGTGACAAGATTTGAAAGAAATTGTTTTAACATGGACCCATAAATAAACCAATCACCATGGACCCAAAAATTTAAAGGCTTTTTAAAAAAAATGGTTGATAAATATGGTTGTTTGAGTGTCAAAGAGTTAAACAGATAATAAATATCATATTTCAAGACTTTTCCTATAAACATATGTATCTGCACATGGTTAAGTTTTGCTGTTTAATTTCAGATTGGTGGCTTACGACAGAAATAACAATTTTCTGATCCAAAATGAAAAAAGTGAGGTTAACTTATAGTACTTACTCATATTGCTAAATAGCTTTTGCTCAAATTACACTACATATACAATTGCATACAATTAAAATAGATTCCAGAGGCATCACATAGTCTGATGTTAATCACAGATATGACAATTTTTCATTGGTTTATATTTTTTAGGCACAATCCACTTTTTTCACCTCTCAGCTGTGACTCGTGCGCCGGCGCACAAGAAATATTTTTTCTTGTTTTTTTTTCAAAGTGCTATTTTAACCCTTATCTATAAAGAAACTTTATGAAGGACAAGGTCAAAATCGCTTGCGCTAATATCAGTCTAGAAGATACCTTTTATTTTATTAGTGTAGCCTCTCTGATGGCTTTCAAATGACTTCTCTATGGAAAATGGAAAGCCGTTGTCATATTTTTGTGCATCTTTTTCAACGCTCGCTGGTGGACGGACTGCTACAATAAAGACTGTATTATACGACGAATTTCCCAAACAAACGTAAGTAAACATGTTTTTATGCATAGTTCATTGTACAAGTAATGTGTTTTGATAAATATAATTCATTTTTGCAAAAGACAAACACGTAAAATTCATGTCAAAAACTGGAAGTGTTTTCGCTCTGAAAATTTATTGTGTTTGAATCAAGTTATTTATGTCATATATTACATTATTTGGAGTGATTTACATGTTATTGTGTAGAAAAACCATTTGAGATAATATATCAAAGCCTTTGTTTTATCAATATTTAGTGTTTATTTTATGAAAAATGAAGTACTGGCCGAGAATGCCAAAAAAAATAGCTAATAAAATTTTCGTCTTTGTTTAGCAATATTGACATCATAATATTATATTGTTTGTATAGATTCATATGTCATTATGTAGGGAAAACTATTGGGATTATGTTTCAAAATCATTGTTTAGTCTATATTTAGTTAAAATATTTTAAAAATAAGTTTTGCATCTCAGCAATTGACACTACGGGTTGTTTCGGAGAATCTGAACAATTCATCAAATAACAACGTTCATTTTCAAGTTCTGTGAAAGATTTTTTCAAGTTCTGTTTTTATTTCAGTTTTGTCAAGCAACTAGCCTACAATGATATAAAAACAGAACTTGAATAAGTCTTTCACAGAACCTGAAAATGAACGTTGAAATTTGATGAATTGTTCAAATTCTCCGAAACAACCCGTCCTAATACATCAGAATTGTCAAATTGTTTGAATGTATCTGTGCACGGAATTTTACGAAAGCTTTGAAAAATGACTAGTGTCGCCACCTGTTGGTGATGTGTGAATATTGCAATCTCGGTGTTCTGGAAAATGTAAAACTATTGTTTATTATTTACGGAAATATTTTTTTTGCTATTTTTAATTGTTTTATGAAAAATCTTAATAAATATCACAAAATTAGATCAAGTGTACATGATGTGCTAAAAAAAAATATAAGAATTTTTTGTTTTATACAGGGTGTATCGGCACTAACCCGACAAACTTTAACCAGCTATTCCTTAGCACATTTGGAGTAAAAAATGTTATGTGCACTTTGCTGTCCGGTAACGTTTTTTTTTAATAAAAAATTAATTAAACATATTTTCACCACATATCACCACTGTTTTATCCTTTGTCAAAGTTTGAAAGCAACGTCGCAACCAACTCGCGTGTCGCTGCGAACGAAGCCCGTATTACATAATCCAGTACCAGAAAATAAATATTTTATTTAACAATAATGATTATTCACATTTTTCGTATGCGAATCACTGATTGTCTTCTTGTATTGTACACATCAGTTTTATTTTTGTATCTAAATTGTTTCACCTCTGGAATGCTCTGGTTTCACCTCTTACGCGTTTCACGTATTAAATAGTCTAATTTTGCAACTAAGAAACTAATTAGTAGGTTTCCTGAATTTATAATCGAAGTCCAATAATTCTGAGCACTTTTAAAAACAATTTTCCTCACTTAGGTACTTATCAATAATAATAATTGGATTATTTGAACAGCGCCGTTGTTTTTTAAATCACCGTAAGTGCTCTGTCAAAATGTTACTTGCTAGGCTATCCTACAACGTATATTTTTTAATAAATTTAGTTATTTACAACTTCGCGGAATGTGATTTATGAATATTATTGCTTATGTTAAAAGCCTTCCAGAATTACCGGAACATAACGAGCAGCTTGACACACTTATGTTTATTTCCACTAATTTGAAGGTACAAAGAATGTATAGTTTTAAAAACAATCCTGATGAATCAAAAAACGGTTCATATAAAACTGCTGCGCAACACACTCACACAAAGGAAAGCACTCACACAAACGTCATGACTGCATTGGATGGACCATCTGGCAAATGAATGCTGCCAGATTGCTAAGTTATTTACATAATAATTATTAAATTTTATTTAAAACATCGCAAATTTTTTAAAAACTCGACAATAAATTACAACTATAATTTATAAAAATATTCTTAACCCCACGCTTTTTCGTAATTGATTAATAATTCAGAATTTAAACGTTGCTTGAAATGACTAGCCGTATTTGGTGACCAGATCTGAATATCCAGGTACTTCCTCACCTTCCACTCCTTTCCTTAGCCATAAAACTTTCCCTAATTCAAAATAAAAATTGTGTAGATATATCGGATGTAATGAAATGCATGATAATTAGACCCCAAAATACTTAATTGTTCAGGGAAATAAACCCCTGAGTCATCAGTTGGAAATACCAACGACATTAAGTGAAATTTTAAACAATGCAATAATAGGAATTAGCAAATAATAATTTACGACAATTTACTCGGAAATCAATAAAGCCAGGATAATAAAAATAGAAAGTTATCACTTACGTCGTCTGTAAGTGGCTACACCACAGTTTGATAATGCCGTCAGAAGGTGAAACAGCTGTCACGCGTAATAATAATTACAACTAGCAGAACTTGTTTATAAACACACTGTTTTTATAAATTTAATAATAAGACTGTTAAAAATTAAAAAAATCTCTAAATTGAAATGGAGTTCTACAAACTAAACTTAAAATCAAATAAATTTATTGCGAAGGTTCAAAGTACTGTACTGTAATATTATATTAAATAATACTTGGAAATATTTTAATAAATTTTTACGTGTTTAATAATTGTTTGAAGTCAGATCAAAGCGATTAAAAAACCCACCTGGCAATTCTTATTCGAGTTTCGTTGTATACTTACGTATTGGCGCGCTTTTACAATAACAATGGTATGGCATCATTCGTCTCATTTTTAACTATTATTATTTAGTGTGTAGGAAAGAGCGAAGATGGTTTTCGACACACTTGCTTATAATAGCCCACACGGGACTTGAGACAGAATACGTGTGAAAGAGATGACAGTAGCGCGGCGTTGCCAAGTACTTTACCCCTATACTGGGGGCAGTAACGGAGTGTGGAAATTTTATTTATTTTTTGTTTTTAAAAGAAAAAAAATGTTACCGGACAGCAAAGTGCCCATAACATTTTTTACTCCAAATGTGCTAAGGAATAGCTGGTTAAAGTTTGTCGGGTACGTGCCGATACACCCTGTATATGATAAAAAAAAAACAGTATGCAATCATAAATAACTTTTTTCAAAATTATATAAATACAAGTATATGTCTGATTGCTTCTATCGCTTTACAGAATGGAGACCACAATACAACATGATGCAGGGGGCAGAACCACCAAAGACACCGCATCGATCGCCATGACGGTATGTTGTGTATTAGTAGTAGTTATATTAGGTTGATTGTACGCTTCATCTTTTCCAGAATTGAAAGACATTAGTGTAACAATAAATGTTTAATGTTTCAGGTTTCAAATCGGCCATGTAAGAGGCGACGGCTGGATTTTGAGGAGGCCTTGGATAATCCAACCTCTTCGACATCCAATGCTCCAACGATTCAGGTAATTATAATAACACTTGACTAACTTCTACAGTGCCATTTTTGTGTTATATTACCACAAGGGTGCTTTTCAAAAAAGATTTTTGTATATATATATGTATATATACATGGTGTCCGGAAACTCGTAGTACAAGCGGGAAACTGGTGAATCTACATCACATTTGGAGTCGATTTTGTAGTATAATTTTTTTTGATTTGAGCTTTCGTTTTCGAGTAAATCGAGTCAGAAGTTGATTTTTTTTTTGATCAAATTCTTATAAATTATTACTGAAGATCAAAGTACCCAACTAATTAAAACTATTTAAAAATTTAAAAGTAAAACAAATAATGACGAAAAAATTTGAACTCTGAAATAGCCGAAAAATATATTTTTTTGGTTTTTTTTTTTTTTATAAAAATGCTCAAATCAAAAAACTTTATGTTTATTTGAGTTCCCCGTGTGGTATACATTCTCCAGTTTCCGGCTTGTACTACGAGTTTCCGGACACCATGTATATATATATATATTTTTTTTCTATATATAGGTAGCCGACAACATCATCATCGGATTCAATAGTGAACACGAATCTGAAGTGGATTCTGATGATCTCGGTGGTGATGATGATCCTGACTACTTTCCTCCAACTCGCATTGAAACTGAGGAGCATGAGGACGAGTTGGAGCCGTTGGAGCAGGACGAAATCCCCGAGGAGCAAATGTTCACCTGGTCCAAGGATTTCTCCACATTCACGGGTCAACGTGAACATTTTACCGTCCCTCAGCCTGGCCCATCAGCAGATGTGTTCCCTTCGACAGTCGCTACATCTGCCTATGATGTTTTCTCCAAAATATGGGACTTGGAAACAATGTCCTATATCGTGGAGGGAACCAATAGGCATGCATGGAGCGTACTGGCCCAGATGACCACTGAAGATGGAGTACTACATGTGGCCACCCATTCCAGGCTGAGGGAGTGGCGAGATGTTACGGTCCCTGAACTGTATGTATTATTCGCAATATCTATATACATGTCCATTTGTTACAGAGCTAAATTATCAGAATACTGGACAACAGACATTTTAGAGATGCCTAAATTTAGAACTCTAATGACTCATGATAGGTTTTGTCTGATAATGCAGTTCCTACACTTTGTTGACAATAATACTATATCTAATGTCGGTTACCAAACAAAGCTTGCAAAAGTTAAACCACTATTGGACATGATGAATGAAAAGTTTTCCAGTCTGTATACTCCCCATGAAGACATTAGCATAGACGAGTCCCTGTTGCTCCGGAAGGGTCGCCTAAATTTTAAGCAGTGCATCCGCACTAAGGCGGCTCGGTTCGGCATTAAAACCTATGAGCTGTGCGAATTGTCAACAGGGTACTTGTACCGCTTTATAATGTACGAAGGGAAGAATACAGATGTCGAAGAGAACCATCTTGGGTTTTCGAGTAAAACTGCTAAGGTTGTACTCAAACTCATGGATGGGTTGTTTGACAAAGGATACTGCCTCTACATGGACAATTTTTATAATAGCATGCCATTGACTAGGTACCTGAAACAAAGGAATACCGATATTATCGGTACCCTTAATCGCAACCGAAAGATGGTACCTGAAATCATTAAAAGCATGAAGAAGAGTGTGCCACGGCATTCGATTATTGGTAGACACTGTGGTGACATGTCAGTCATTGCTTGGAATGATATTAAAGTTGTCACCATGGTGTCTACCTACCACAACACCGACACGGTCATGGGTCAAAGAGCGTTAGAGAGATACCAAATGCCTCAATCTGTGGTCAAGTACAATTCCTTCATGGGGGGAGTGGATACCAAAGATTCGCTGTTGTCCGCTTTCCGCATGGAGAGAACGCGGGGTCACAAATGGTACATTAAGGTATTTCGTCGCCTGCTCAATGTAAGCATTGTGAATAGCATGGTGATATATCGGCACAATCACCGAGACACTGTGCCAATTCTTCACCGTGTATTCAGAAAGCAACTGGCATCTGAGCTTATAGCGCTTCACTATCCCTCTTTGCCAGTACCCAGTCGGACCACTTCCAACTCCAATCACATTCTTCCCGCGCATATTAGGTTAAGTGGCGTACACTTTCTAGGTGAAAATATAGACAGAGACAGTAGGAATCAACGCTGTCGCAAAAGGTGCGTACTGTGTGCTGTGCGTAAGCAAGACAAACAAGTTGATACATATTGCAAAACCTGCAAATTTTTCATGTGTATTTCTTGTTTCGAGGAATATCACTCATTACGAGATTTAATTTAATTTTTTTTTACCATAACCGCTATCAAATCATTTTTTTCCGTTTAAATTCTTTTTTTTGTTTTCTTTTTTCAAACAAATCTTTAAAAATTGCCATGAGGAGGAAATTCATTATTTCTACTAGTGGCAGTCCCATATTTACAGTTCAGGGAGTGTGTTGTTATTTGTTGCTTATGTGTTGTTTTTTATGGTTTTTGTTTTTTGTTACTTGGATGTTGTTATTTGTTACTTGGATGTTGTTATTTGTTACTTGGATCTTGTTATTTGCCACTTGGATGTTGTTACATATTTGTTAATGGATCTTGTTATTTGCTACTTGGATGTTGTTGTTTATGGTTTTTGTTATTTGTTGCATTGCTTTGTTTATTTGATGCTTGAATGTTGTAATCTGTGCTTATTTGTGTGTTGTTATAAATATATGGTATGTTATTTGTTCCATGGGTATTTGGTATCATTTGAATAAAAGTGGTTACTGAAACAAGTACATTGTGTATCTTTGCATTGGTTGATGTTCCATGTCAATGCATTTTATCTTCCACTGTTGAGGAATATAGAAACAATGTCTAAAAATTTGCATATTTTCATAATAAAAATGTATGTGTGAAATGATTTTTTTTCATAGTCCAAGGTCATGCCTTTGGAAAAAAGTTTAAAAACATGTATATCTAGTAGTATAAAACTGAAATAAATATGATGAAAAAAAACTTTTTTTACTAAACTTTTTTTTATTGAACCCCACAGCACTTGAATAAAAAAAAATGTATTTCATGTAATATAAAATTGAAATAAATTTAATTTAAAAAAAAAACAAAAATTTTGTTATTATTCATGATTTTTTTTGAACCACTCTGTACTTCCTCTCGTATATGTATAAATGTTTGGCGGCCATCTTGTCTGTTGACAAGTTCTAGAATTACTTTGAGCTTGTGAAATCCATCTTGGTAAATTGTACCTACTTGCATTGTTTTTTTTATATAAATTCACTATCAAAATACAAGATGTGAAGTATCATTAGAAAGGTAATTTTGTCTAGTTTATTTTGACGCAATTTTTATAATATTTCACGTAAGCAAAGTGACAAAAATTGATTCGTAAGATTCGTGTAAAAATGTCAAAAAATTTACGTTATAATGAATAATTATATTTTTAGCATTATTTATTTACAGGTCTCTAATATAAAAAAATATTATTAGTTACAACAATTGTATAAACTACCAAAACCTGGAAGAATTGTTATCATAAACTTATACAATACGACACAAAAAAATTCTAAAGTGCGAGCTTGGCATACGAGTTTTTTTTGAAAAAATTGAAAAATTTTGCATTTCAAAGGAGTATCGAGGTCATTATTTCTTTGAAAACACCTTTGAATAGTATTTTTTATATAGGGTATGTATTCAGGTTTGTGTAGAAACCATAAAATCAGTTTATATTTGTATAAATATATTTTTTTGACAATTGTTTCCGAAATGGGAAATATTTTTTTTTTTTTTTTAGCTGTCTATTCTGGGAAAACTTGTTACGATATTTTCATGAAATTTATATGAAAAATAAGATACATTATCCGATAAACAGAAAACAATCGCAAAAAATACAAATGCTTTGTTTTCATTCCGATATTTGAGCAGAACTCATCAAGGTAATTTACCTACGCGCCGTTTCCGAAATTTCGTCCCACGTTCAACAGGTTAATTAAGGCGATGCACTACGTAGTAATGCAAAATCATGTGTTTTTGGTTTGAAAATTTGGTCGCCTAGAAATTTTTCAGATGCTTTAATTAAATAATGCGAGTAGAATACATCTTGACCTTTGAAATAATCGAGTATTTTTTAGACAAGTCTTTTTATAAGCCCAAAAAAAAATAATGTATAAGGCCCATGAAAACTGCTTTAAAGTTCAAAATCTCCTACTTACGAACCCATTTTCGGTTATGATTTTATTGTATAATGTGGCAAATTAAGTTATTTATAAAATGATCGGCACAAAATAAAATAAAAGGCACTTTTTTTCTTACATAAATCAAAACAGGCGGATGGTGTTAAGCGGGAATTTAAACCGTATCGCCATCTACATAAGGGTGTTATTGATAACGGCTCGATTTAAAATATTACACGACGTAGTGCATCGCCTACCACTTACAACTATCACTTAGAAACCTATATCCAGATGATCTCGGGGAGAACAAAGTTACAACACAACATTGAGACATTTTAATTACTATTACATATTAAGAAACTTTAGCCATTGTATAGGGTAAATGGCTGACATGATATCCAGAGTCAACGGTTGATTTGGGCGTTTCAGATTGCACGCCACAATCGGCCATTATGCATAGGTTGAAAAAACAACAGAAATCTTCAATACTGATTTTTTTCAAGAAATATGCATTCTGATTTAGAATCAAAGAAAATTTCTGTAAGCTAAATACTCAAAAAACCTGTAAGTTAAGGACGGGTTGTTTCGGAGAATTTGAGCAATTCATCAAATTTCAACGTTCATTTACGGGTTCTGTGAAAGTCCTATTCAAATTCTGTTATTATATCATTATAGGCTAGTTGCTTGACAGAACCGAAATAAAAACAGAACTTAAAAATATCTTTCACAGAACTTGAAAATTGACTTTGAAATTTGAAGAATTGTTCAAGTTCTCCGAAACAACCCGTCCTAAGTGTTTTATTATCTTCCTATTTTTTAACAAATAGAGATAATGATATCCTCACTGGGATCTCCCATGCTGAGGACTTCATTTACATATTATCATAGTAGTATGAATAGTACGAAGTAATTATAGATAAATTAAATAGATTTTTTGATTGAATTAAATAGATTGTTGAAGATTTCGACCGGTCGGTGGCCGAGTTGACATCGCGTTTGGGTCCCACCCGGGCGTAGTGTGTTCAATTCCTCGGCTGGCTAAGTCCTCCATCACAACACAAGCAACATTTTCCGCTTACTGTGGTGGTAGTAGGAGATTTTCAAATATTGTCAGGTTATTCGTAACTCGGGAATGTTTGTCTTTCTTTTTTAAAATAAAAAAATAAATATATTGCATGGTGTTTTTTTGTTCAATTTAGTGATATCGGTTTCAGTCTGTATTTGGTGTAAGTATATTTATTATCTATTTCTGATCTTCCTATGTTTTGTATCCAGCTTTTATTTGTGATATTTATGTGTTATAATCATAGATATATGAATATTAGTAGACCTGCCCTAAGTGATTAAAAGCGTATTATCCCCACTCCCCATACCGGTTCCATTGAGCCGGCTGGGCTCGCGTATGGCCTCAAATGAAATTTGAAAACGTGACGTCATCATTCTTGTGCGAACTATGGTCGAGGCATCATCGGTTCATTTTACTAAATAACACGGCAAAATTTTGACTTGTACTATGAAAACTGGTAAAAATAGATGTGAAAAAAGAGAATAAACCCAATTGTCGTATTACATTCCATATATAAGCATTATTTTACTTTATTTTAAGCATATTCACATCGTATAATATGAATCAGTTGTTACTATCACATCGAGAAACGTCTGGACGCGAAACACAAAGCTGGTTGGTTGCTGGGAAGTAAATTATGAACATTTATAAAAGTGTCTTAACTAAATACTCTGAAACTAACTACGACTCTGAAAATAGAAGCTGCCTTACTTTGCCGAATTTGGACTTCGCAAATTTGTTCATAACGTGGCGAGTAATTTGCGCTCCCATGTAAAAATGTCTATTCATTCAAAGCAGATTTTACTTTTAAGAAGTAAATGGTGATATTATAATGCGAGATGCCTATTTACTGTCAGATTGATTTATTGACGAATCACAGTCAGCTTCACTCCCTTCGTTCTTCAACAGTTGATTTTACCCCTCGCCCATATCTTCTCGTCTATTAATTCCTATGTCTGTGGTTATAATCATTATGTCTGTGGTTATAATATTGTTTTGATTGAGAGTGGGATTTTGTTGTAGAGTTTTGTACCATAGTATACGAAGCTTTTTTGCCCAAATGTTGTATTTGTGGTTTTTTTTTTTTTTTTTTCTTATTAAGCTGACCTTTATTGACTGAAAATTACACTTTTTTTTTTAGACAATGTATAGATAGTCCCACGAAGCTGCCACATGGCTGCTTGTCTGCAGGTTCTATCTCAATATACAATTATAATACAATATAAGTCTCCCGTTATATAAAATTAATAACAGACTCTTACATACAATCATAGAACTCACTAAAGCGTCCCAAGTACACTAACACTTTGAATGACAAAATGTTTTTTATTGGATATGTTTTTGACCTTGAGATTAAGTGTTTCTAATATACGTGTTAGTTGTTATTTCTTGTGTTTTGTATTTATGAATTTAAAGTAGAATTGTTTTAGAATAGAGTTGTTTAAATAACATGATAAGATTGTTGAAGATTTCGTTAGTGCTAGTTCTTACAGGGACTTTCAGAATAATTTTCAGTATGGCTTTTTGGGTTTGAATGAGTAATTTTAGGATATTATCATTTGCACCGCCCCAGTCTTTTACTGAGGACATTGCTGATTGTTTTAAAGAAATAACTTAGTTTTTTTAAATTCATAGTTGATATGCTCAGTCCATTTTACATTTTGATCAATTTTTACACCTACCTTAGTTACACGGTAAAAGTTTTCCAACGAGGGGCAATTATTGCAATGCCTAGTGATGGGAGCTATGAATTTTTAAGTTCAGGTTTCCTTCCGAGATTGTAATTTTTATTTTGAAAGTGATGAATTTGGTTTTATTAGCATTAAGTGTAAGTAAGTGGTTCTAGTCATTTTTGATCCTGTTTAGTGTCTTCTGCTTTCTTAAATGTTTCTGCCCAATTATTCCGATTAATTAATTCCGGTCAATGTAACAATATTGTTATCTTAATATATAATCTTTGTGTTATTTTTTATTATTTTGTAAAATTATTAACCTCAACACAGGCTTGTCCTAGTGAGGTTAAAAATTTGAACCTAAAAAATTATACAATGTAAAGAAAGGATAAATAAATAAATAAAAATTAGAAGAACCGAATCTAATAAATTATAATGGCAATGATATTATAATTACATAAAATAATATTTACATAAAAATAAACGGTTATAAGTTATAATTAATTATGGCCGCCCGAAGCAAGATGGCGGCCATAACTTTGTGGCCACTCAGAGGGAATGGGATAATAGTTGGTATCCTAAATAAAATGGAACATTCCTGACATACCTTTAGATTGGGAAAATGAAAGCGTCAGAAACTGGCAAGACTGCCTTCGTTCACATACATGATCCTTATTTCATTAAAACATACACTGGTGGGATGGGATAGATAGATTGCGTTACAAAGGTTAATTATACAAAAGTAGTTTGTTTTATTGGATATTTATTGTTTTCAAAATGATATTCGCACACAAGATTGTAGAATACTTAAGTATAAAAAAAGCACAAGATATTATTTTAAGTAATAATAATATAAAAGATAAATAAATAAAAAATACATGCAAAATGATCAAGTTTTATTAATTTATCATATTTTTTAACATTGCTGTATAAGTAGCAAATGTCTTGAGACAATAATAACTAATAATTATATCATTTTTAGGTTAGGTTGAATCTGATGATGAATAATAATTTAAGAATGTTGTTTTGAAACAAAGAGTAAGTTATGATGAAATAAATATTATTAAAAGATAATTTTAAGTACAATTAGATAAATCAAGTTAATTTTACCGTAAGGCCTAATAAGATCTAAGCAAAAACGGGCAAGTTTTTATTTTTTCCAATCTTGCAATCTTACTGTACTTTACGCTGGCAAAACTGTTGTATATCGCGCAAACAGCTTGCATGAAATATCGCAAGCTGTTAATTTGCACAAGTGAGCAAATACGTTGAGACGGCAAAACTGTATGATGCTCAAATGGCTTACATACACTTCAAATGATTGCGACTTTTGCACAAACTGTCTGCGCATACAGGTCGCTGTCGTATGGACTCTGCACGGTGTACCTACTGTGTTTTTTGGACAACCTGATTGCGCTTGCAAGTCGCTGCGTGCAGACAGATCTTTAGGGAAGTACAGCAAATAAATATTGAATGGAGTGAATATTTTGAAAACACTTTTTAAAGTTATAAAAATGCAACAAAAATTGCAGATTATAAAAAAAACAATCTAAACACCTAAAATCAGTCAATTTTACCTTGTTTTTTTGTTTTTTAATTTTATACTATAAATTAGCTAATTTTTAAAACAATGTGCATAGTTTGAACTATTTTTATGGTAAACAGGATGATTGGTATTCCATTTATTGGTGAGGCCTTTCCATAAACATTAAAGTTGATAGACCAGCCAATCAGGGATGGAGGTACAAACCACGTAGCACGCAGCAGTTTGATTGAGTTTCTGCGTAACCGTCTTCTTGTCTGTGATTTGCCAACAAATGAATCTGACAGTATACAGGCAACTCGCATTATCATATTAAATTACTAGTCGTTTTCACAATGTCGCGCAAATTGCTGGCTGTGTAAAATCATCAAATCCCAAATTGGGTAAACAAAAGTTTGGACTTGTTTCCAAAAAATATTTTTCGTTAGACACTTTTACAAATGTGTTATAATTTACCCACCTCGATCATTTTTTTTTTCGGTTGTTAAAAACAAACATTCTCACAATGTACTGCGCTGTAAACCTTTGCCTTACTACAGCAAACTTTACTTTTCTGCGCATTGTCTGATTATTGTAATGTGCGCTCATCGGCAGTCAATGTACGACTTATGTCGTAGTTTAATCAAAGCATTCTTGAACCTCCCGTTGCCAAAAATATGGTCACGTGGTTTGCCTCCAGTTCGTCGAAATGAAACCCAAATTTCATGTTAGAGAAATCTATCAATTTGAATATATATGGCCTTATCCAATATTGTGCATTAAAAACCAATCCCCCTGTTTAATTATACCATGTTCCAGCACTTGTTTGACCATTTAATATAGAATTATATAAATAGCAGTTCACCACATACCAATAGGTTTATAAACTGAAAACAAACTAGATTATTCCATACCAAAAGTTCTTCATTATAACGAAAGGTTACATTGTGGAATTAAACCAATAATATTACATATTGTCTTCATTTTACTCATACTAATTAATTAATGAACACAATTAAGTTACATCGAGCCACGAATGTGAGCAATTAATTACTTCCTAAATAGAAAATTACATATTTAAATGTTTTAACCTTTTTACGAAAAACTAACCCAATACATAATATGTGTATTACATACGAGTTCGAGAGTTGAAAAACCGGCTCAGAAATTATCTGCTGGTTTTTTTGTGTAAATACACAAAAGTATTTGAAATACATTGAAAGTAAATAATATAATAATACTAGTGCAGACCCGCGAAAAATCACGGGATAGTCTGAATCCTTCACAAAAGTTATCTTAACCCGTCGAGCTAATTTGTTCGCTTTACTGAACAGTTATTTTATGGTCTTATATAAATCATTGTTTCCCTTACTGTCGTGGTGAGAAATATGATCTAAACGGTGTAAGAAAGAGAAAATCTCACGCTTTATATTCAAATCTAGAAGTTAATCACAGAAGAATTAAAATGTGTACTTTTATGAAACAAAGGGTTCCGACTGAAATTTGAGAAAAAAATATGAAACTTCTTTAATTATTTTCATATGAAACGTCAAAAAAGTTAGGTGAATATAATGTTTATAATACAATTTGTCAAATAAAATGTGTGTTTTTTCGTTACCAGTAATTTTAGTTCATTGAGCCATTTTTTGAACTTTTTTATGTTTGCATTAAAATCTTTTATTTGTAATAATAAAATCTGAAAGCGTATTTCATCAACTTTCAAAAACAGTTTTTAACTTTCGGATACGTTCAGAAATATTCCATTTATTTGGATTTTATTGCAAAACGAAAATACTCAGACCTTAAAAAACTGACAGCTGAGGGGTAGTGATTTTAACATTGTAATAAATAATGACAGCTGAGGGTTAAGTGATTTTAACATTGTAATAAAGAATGACAGCTGAGGGGTTAAGTGATTTTAACATGGTAATAAAAAAATAACAGCTGAGGGGTTAAGTGATTTTAACATGGTAATAAAAAAATGACAGCTGAGGGGTTAAGTGATTTTAACATGGTAATAAAAAAAATGACAGCTGAGGGGTTAAGTGATTTTAACATGGTAATAAAAAAATAACAGCTGAGGGGTTAAGTGATTTTAACATGGTAATAAAAAAATGACAGCTGAGGGGTTACGTGATTTTAATGTTTGTAATTAAAAAATTACAGCAGTGATTTTAACATGGTAATAAAAAAATGACAGCTGAGGGGTTAAGTGATTTTAACATGGTAATAAAAAAATAACAGCTGAGGGGTTGAGTGATTTTAACATGGTAATAAAAAAATGACAGCTGAGGGGTTAAGTGATTTAAAAATTGTAATAAAAAATGACAGCTGAGGGGTTAAGTGATTTTAATGTTTGTAATTAAAAAATTACAGCAGTGATTTTAACATTGTAATAAAAAATTACAGCAGTGATTTTAACATTGTAATAAAAAAATGACAGATGAAGGGTTAGGTGATTTTAACATTGTAATAAAAAATGACAGCTGAGGGGTTAAATGATTTTAACATTGTAATAAAAAAAAATAAAGGCAAGAATATTAATAATATGCAATTTTAAGTCTTTTAATTAGCCTAGAATGCTTCCAATGTGCATGCTATATGGAGCTATATTTAATTTGCAAAAAAAACTCCTTATTTTATGAAATTATAAGAAAAAATTCTAATATATATTGATAAAAAAAAAAAAAAATTTTAAAAAAAATATAAATAAAGATAAATATTGGACAGCTTGAAGAACGATAGCCAAAATAGGAAGAGGACATCAGAAGAAGTCTATTATGAATGGAGGCGAAACATCACTACATTGGACAAGTGTGTATCACCAATCATTGTTTTTTGAGCGAGTATCCAAATATACATTTAGTGTATTTGTTAATTCTTTTTAATATTAAGCTGCTTTACTCAAAAATAATTTAAGAAATGATTTTTGTTTTTTTAACCGTTTTTGCAGAAATAAAAGAAAAAAAAAATTAGTAATCACCAGACAACTTTTCCATTTAAAAATACATATATGATAATACACAGTGTCCAGAAACTCATAGTACAAGCGGAAAACTGGTGAATCTACATCAGAAGAGAAACCAAAAAAATCATTCTTATTTAGATACCAGCTGACGCGTACCCGGCGTTGCTCCACTTTACTCTACTTTCTATAAATATAATATGCATGTATTATACAGGGTGGGGGAAAAGTAATCACCATATTGGAAAATGCTATAACTTTTGCAAATGGTGCCAAATGTTAATTCGGTTTTGACATTTGTGAAATAAACAAACGCAGAATACAAATCGACAAGACATGAATCGGTTTACTCCGCAAAAATGCGGAATAACAAGCAGTAACAAAGTTTATCATAAAAAAAAAAAATTACAACAAAAGAACATCGGTTGATTACTTTTGCCCCACCCTGTATATATATAAACCTTCCGAAAGAAATTCTGTAAATGATATTGCTAAATCCGTTGCGTAGTTTAGAAGAACTAAGCGCACAAACAGATAGATGCGAAAAGCAACTTTATTTTATACTATGAGATTATTTAAAAACTTTTGAATCAGCGTTTACGCTTCAGTGCATTTTAAAAGACATTAAACAGTTGATATGAAGTCCAGGCGACTAGTTTTGATCGAATTTTACCTAAAAAATTGCAAGTTCAGACTCGATTTAATTAAAACCATCAAAAAAAATTATACAACAAAATGGACTATTTGTGCAATGTAGATTCACCAGTATTCTGCTTGTGCCTCAAGAAAAAAAAATTGAGACATAAATTGATATAATATCCTAAAAAAAATATTTAGTGAAAAATAAACAAAAAGAAGTTAAAAAATAACATTTAGACTACACAAAGTAGTTCCAAAAATGCATGATTTCATCATTTAATTCAGTTGAATGCTGTGTTGGTCCTTCATTTTAATTTCTAACATTTTGAAAATTAAGTTTTCACCAAAAATATTGCTCTATTCTGTCATCAAAGAAGTAGGTTTGACAGAAAGAGGAAGTGTATAGAGTACAGATGTAGAGGTAGATTTTGAGAAAGGTTTGCAAAAATTCAATAATTCTCAATACTCCAAATGTTGAGGAAAAATGAAACTCAGTAAGATTTTGCTAAAAAATTTCCTAAGTAGAAAGCAATTGGCTTACTGCGAATAGTGACAATTACAAGTTTACCCAATGACAAACCATAGAAGGGTAGATGGAAGACACGGTAGAGGAAGACTGCAGCTGCAGAGTGAAGATTTGTATTATAAGAAATATATTTGAGCTGTTTAGAGCAACAATAGCCTAACGACAATTCAGTTGAAACTAACTACTACTTTAACCCCTTGGGTTTATATGTATCCTCTTGAATACAGAACGGACAGCTGTAGAGTATTTTTGTGTACGTTACTTGATTACCCATACTCATAAAAATCGTTAATCTCCTTTTGTAGTATTATTATAATTTATTGAGCTGATTTCACAATAAGCTTAACATTAATTAAGTTGTTTTAAATTTTAAAATAAGTTAATCCTTTCCAGATAAGAATCAATGGAGATTTAAATTGGTTTATATTGGTAGCATCAATGACATGCTGTGGAAATTTGTTCCAAGCTTCCATAAAAAAAAAAACAATCGTAATAAATTTCTTATAATTTTGAAATCAAAATTTTAACATTTTTATTTGCGTATGTCCGTATCCAATATTATAATCTGAAAGAGGCTTTCTGTATGTGTTAAAAAGCAGCGAATCTATTTGAACATTAATGTCAAACGGGAATATTGCTAAATCATGAATCTAACACATCTTTTAAAGTAACTTGATGACAAAATCTCAAAAGACCCCGGGGGTTCATTTTAGTTTTAAGTTTTTGGGATTAGGTTTTTGTTGCTCTAAATAACTCATTTGGTCTGGGGCTACGAGAAAATATTGAAAGAAATTACCGTTAGTATGACCCTGGTGATCAGATCTATAGCTAGGTAGGTGATGTTAGTTAACCTCCAATAGGGGAGGCCACCAGAAGAAGAAGAAGGAGATTCACCACTAATTGAAGACGTCACCACAGAACAATGATGGCTGTTTTGAGTTGAGCATGCAACATTGATGTATGCTACATTACGCATATTACGGTGAAGTCAGCAATTGAAAATTCCACCAACTAAGGGAGCTACGGCTGGTTAAAAAACGTTTAGGTGAAGTCTTCAATTCTAGACTGCCATATGTACAAATATGCCAAAATGTGACAATGGACTTTGAACTTCAGCATTTTTGCACATAAACATATGTTAAGCACAAATAAAGATTTTAAATGCAGATATTAGAATATGAAATGTAATGTAATCAAGTGTTTAAAACTCGGAATTCCTGCGCACTAGTTTATTGTGGTATATTCATGAAAAATAAAACGGAAGGAGATATGGCATGGAAACTTGCTGACCAAACTGCAATGAAAGTTATGCGTTTTGGTGCATAGGTAGAAACAAAGGTATTGGAACGATGGTGGCAACACTTTTGTGCGCGGTTTCATACAATAATAATGGTTAACGACCCATCTACCTCCCCTGGCATTTTTACAGCGCTTTTTTTTTCTTTCAAATATACTACTAAACAGGCAGTCTAGATTACAGTATGTTTACTGAATGGCAAATCTTTATCTTGACCCAAGACCATCTTTAGAATCAAAAGTAGTCAAATCCAAAGTTTTATTAAGTAAATTTATTCCCTATCAAAAAAGTGGTCAAATTTATTTCCACCATGAGGCAATGTTCATAATTCCCACAATAAAAATGACTTACATCAGTAATCTTGAGATATTTTGTTGTTTTCTCTCACTTTTGCTAGGATAGAGTTGACCACGTTTGATTCTAAGGAACAGATTTGAGAACAATCCGCAATCTTCTTGAGTCCCTACTCCTTATGTCACGCGTACGTGTGTCGGAAGCGCTTCTGTATATGGTGGTAGGCGTTGAGCACGCGGTTCAGGCCGTGGTGGCGTGTGGCCAGTCGGTCACAGGAGGGAGCGAGTGCAGGCGTCGGCAGTAACGGCAGTCGCATCGCCGCCGTGCTGCAGCTGTCGTCCGGGTGGCAGAAGAAAGCGATGGAGTGGCGGCCGCGGGAGCGCGCCATACACTGATCTGGGATTATCACGCGGTGATTCTGGAATCGAAACAAGTAAAAATAAGTATGTTTCCAGTTGTATGTATGTTGATAATGCGGGACTGATTTCTAACAGTAAGGAAGATCTACAGTCTCTTGTGTCTAGGATGAACCAAGTATGTATTAAAAATGAGTTAACTCCTGCTGTGAGCCAAGAAATCCACAGTGGATTTGGTAGTTTTGATGATTTCAGATAAAATTTTGGTTTTGATTTATAAAATGAGAGAAAATTAAAAACATAATTTTTTGGACTTTATGTCTATTGTTCACAGTTAGCCAACGCTTTGGACAGTACTACAGTATCCATCAACAGGGCAGATGTGTAAAGGTTGTGGTGAAGTGTGTGCTTATATATAGAGACTTCCAGGGAAGTCGCGGGAAGACCCAAAACACATAGAGCATGTCTAATTACGGAGGCAATTGAAACTCATAGAAATCAGATTAATATCAATAGCGACGACGGGGCTAAGCTCACTAGTTCTTGGTATCTGATAATTGACACCTACACCATAATTAATTGCAGAAACCATGTTAAATTATAATGCAACATGGTAACGCATCTATATACATAAGAAAACACTTCACCACAATCTTTACACATCTGCCCTGGTGATGGACAGTAATGCTGTCCGAAACGTCAGCTAAAGAAGGGTGTAACGCAACACAGCGTAATATCCCAAAAGTTCATGTATTTCAGTCCATAAGTACACTATGCAACAATCAACGCGTTGTCATTTCTCTACTCTTTCTCGACGACAGTCAGTCAGTTGTCACCGCATTAGCAAATTCTGCAGCTCAATTCGAAGTGCCACAAATCATGGTGAGAATCCTACAGATGTAGTTATGATTCTGACTATAGTCAATTTGTGGATATATATTTGATATTGCGAACTCACGAGTGCCGGGTAACGATCCTGGGTCCAGGCGGCCAGCAGTTCTCCTGTGTTGACGAGGAGCGCGCCGGGAAGATGGCCGACTCTCTGCCAACTCTCGCTAGATGGTAATTTCACCTGGAATTACAAACAATTCAGTTATGGAACGTGTCGTTTACTTGCTGGAAGTACATGCTTCCATACCCATAAGGAAGTAACTACATGAGTGGAACACCCGTTCACTGTTGATGCTGGCTTTGTGAGAACGGGTTGTTTCTAAGACTCGTTTTTGTGTAAGTCGACGAGCATGTGAAAGAGCTATTAATAAAAAACTAGAAAATCTTGTTGTGCTATAGACCATTGTAAGATTTTGTGGTTCCCAAAGACTGCGATGGGCTGAACATGTTGGAAGGATGCCGGATATCTCACCTCTAGGCCGCCTTCGCAGTCCTGAGCCAAAAGTGTGAAAGTCCCGTAATCACAATGGGCCCCGCAGCGGGTGAAGTCTCGGGAACCGCGGCGCGGGCCCCCGGGTTCCTCGTCCTCCGGAGGGACGGGCGGATAGTACAGCAGGCGCAGGGTGGTCTGGTTTTCGTTGCGGCCCGACATCATGCCCTGATGACGCTCCAGGAAGTATGTGGGACAGACGCCTGAAAATGTTTATATCGATTAGTACCAACTGAATGTGGCGAACCCATCGCTCAGGGAGTGGAGACACAACCTGCAATAACCATCCCATGCCAAGGTGTGAGCTACCATGCTCAAGCTGAATGATCTGGGAAACAGTGTCCTGAACGGTGCCTCCGAGAAAAGGGTCGCATCTCGGAATATTTACACCTTAACTCAGCACTCGGGGCTCTGCTGGGGTGGACTTTTTATTTCCAAAGATACTCATGGGACCATTCAAACAAAATAAAGCAAAAAACCTAAAACCGATGATGGGTCTTAGGGGAACCGCGAGGGAGCGGAGAAGAGAGCTGAGGCCACCTCGGTGGACTCTTTCCTCGTTGACTTTGGGGAATCCAAACAAAGAGGGACTTCTGATGGGAAAACCCTTACCGTTACAGGATCCTTCAGGGGATCCATACATGGGAAAACAGGGACCCTTACAACAAACTCGAGGGAATAAGTTGAAGTGGGAGATACATAATACAGTGGGACCATGACCCGAGTGCTTTCGGGAACTATCTCCGCTTTAATAAATAAAAATACCAACAACTTTTTCATAGATCGGCATGCATAATCATCATCATCAATCATCAGTATGTGCATTGTACTTCTCAGGGTGGGATTTTGCGTCCTCCACTGGTTGAGGTCACTCCAATCTTCGGTCCTTCCCGTCCTGTCTAGCTACAGTCATGTTCATCCCCGGCCCGAGTAAGACAAGGGAGAGGTCAAGTATCTAATAAGTACCTAGAGCAATGGCGAGGGCCTTCAGGAGCAGGCTGCTGAGGTTGGTGAAGTCCTCGGCCAAAGTGCCGACTTTGCCACGGAAGTTGGGGATCAGGTCACCCTCGGGGAGCTCGCTCTCCTTCAGGGTTGTGATGTTGAAAGAGTGCCGGAATTCCTGGATAAGAGAATAACAGTATTAACGAGGCGGACGTGAAATAAATCGAAAACAAAAAACAATTTCAGGAAATTGAGTACCGGCAAATTCACTTTTTACTTGTCTTCTTTAACCACTTGAGCGATGGCAACCCAAATTTAGGTGATTTTCATGAATTGTAATGAATTATAAAATTAACGAAGTTAGATTTTTTTTTTTTTTAAATGTAAAAATATGGGATTAACGGAGAAATCTAGAAGGATTTATTTATATGTTTTCGTATTAATATTTGGACGTATGATATTAATTAAATGGAATAGTGAATGGACGAATGGACCAGTTGAGTAGATAACTGGTGAATCTACATCACATTGGTAATACTTTTTATTGATTTGGGCTTTCGCATTAGAGTAAATCTTGAAATATTTTAGATGAAATTTGAAAAAATATCAGAACTACCTGATTAGTTTGAATTTTTATTAAATTGTTACGTCCGAAACTGCATTTGAATTATACAGATTCAGATGAACTTAAAAGCTAAATTAAACTGTAAACCCTAACAAATTATTATAAGCATTAATTACTCGCCTGAAATATCCATACAAATTGAAAATATCTCCCGAGTAAAACTAAATGCCGCCGATGGGAATTGAACCCGCACCTTCTGATGTCCGGTCAGGTGCTCTGGACCACTTAGCTACGTCGGCTTATTCCCAACCCGCCAAATGATTCAATATGTACAAGTACTTCAATCGACAATTACTGCTTATTATATTTTTTTAGGCGAATAATTAATGCTTATAATAATTTGTTATCCTTTGAGCTATGCATAAAAACCTCTTCGTATAAACATTAGTTTATCATTAAAAAATAATTGTTTGATTATATTATAAGACAGACAAAAAAAGCTAATAATTATAATTACCATGGTCTTTCCATCGAACCTCTCCATGCCGGGCTTGATGTATCCATGGTTGGTTGAAGGTCTCCTGAGAAACCGCGTCTGCGTCTCGTCGGGAAGGGCGCAGAAGTCGTCCAGATATCCGTATGCGGCTTTCAACTGGAACATTACATTTCAAACATTATATTTCGTCATTCATAACCTAAATGATAAAAATGATATAGAACGCCAAAGAGTACCGAGCGTGCGAGTCAACGTGCTTGCCAGGAGTTTCAACAGGTGCAGTCCTCTGGTGAAGAAGTAACTATTCCAGACGTACTGCATGGGCTATTACACTAGCGAACTTTTTTTTTTTTTTTTTTTTTAATATTTACTCCACACAGGAGGCCCTGAAGAAAATAATTTCCCTCAGGGCCTATGTCATCTTTGGGGATGCTGTGTGGAGGGTCTTTTTGTGGAGAGGAAGGAGTGAACATGGGTCTTGAAGAGTCCCATGTTGTAGGAGGGAGGAAACACAGAGGCCGGCAGTTCGTTCCACAGCCGAGCTGTTGAACTTAAGAACGAATCGTAGAAGCGACCCGTTCTCATGTGACAAGTGTCAACTGTGTACAAATGTTGGGCACGCGTTTGGCGTGTATCCCGACTACGCACCGGTGCCGAAGGGATCAATGACGCTAGTTCCTCAGAGCATCTTCCATTGTAATACCGGTAGAACAAGGACAGCATACCTACCTGACGCCTGTGCTCTAAAGATTGCAGTCCGTTTGTTAAGATTGGGGAATCTATCAAACGGACCGCCCGTTTCTGCACAGAGTCAAGGGTTTTTTTCAGGTATTTTGGGGCTCCAGACCAGAGAAATGGCTGCCAAATTCGACAGTAGGGCGCACTTGCGATTTGTACAGGGTGAGCAGTTGTGTACTTTTAAAGTATCTGCGGGCCCTGTACAGTACGCCCAGCTTCTGAGAGGCCAACTTTACTCTGGCTTCGATGGAGCCCCCGTACCTGAGCTGGTCACTTATAGTTACACCAAGCATATCAATGGAAGGCCTGTTCGGAAGATTGCTTCCGTTGAAGGAGACTAGATTATCATTTGGATCCCTTTTAGACGTAATCAGACAGGATTGGGTCTTTGAAACATTAAATTCGACGAGATTATTTTTACCCCAGGAGGAAATACTCTCGAGATAACCGTCCATTCTCTGCTTCAAAGCCCTCCGAGCCGTTGGAGTTTGTGTGCCCTTTGGGGGCTTGTCAAACAAAAAGCTATCATGAACTGTACTGTCATCCGCGTAACAATGAATCGGTGCACATGTCAAAAGGTCATTGATGTGCAACAAAAACAAAGTCGGAGACAGAACCGATCCCTGTGGGACGCCAGCATTTATGGAGTGCGAGGAAGAGGTGAAACCGTCAGCAACCGCCTGAATCGACCTATCCCTTAAAAAGTCAGCAATCCACGTACACAGGGATGCGGAAAGTCCGTAAGAATGCAATTTGTTGACAAGTCCTCGGTGCCAGACCCGGTCAAAGGCCTTGGATATGTCTAGTGCGACCGTTTGGGTCTCACCGTGACGTTCCAGGCACCGCCCCCAAACATGCGTCACATACGCGAGAAGATCACCGCACGAGCGGTTCCGCCGGAATCCGTATTGACGGTCGTTGATAATTTTGTTCTTCTCGAGGTATGTGAGCAGTTTGTCGTTGATCACACGTTCCATCACTTTGGACAGAACTGATGTGATCGCTATGGGGCGGTAGTTGGCCGGGTTGGAGCGGTCACCTTTCTTGGGAATAGGGTGAATTACCGCTTTTTTCCAACCAGAGGGCACAGTGCCACACTTCAGGGACATTTTGAAGAGCTTTGTCAAAACTGGAACTATTTCCGCAGCACACCTCTGCAATACCAGGGCAGGTATTCCATCAGGTCCACTAGCTTTGTTTACATCGAGCCCCCGTATGACGTGGAGTACATCCCGATGCCGGATCCTCAGCTTTTTCATATAGAAGCCGCAGTGAGGAACCGACGGCGGAACAGCACCCCCGTCGTCGAGGGTCGAGTTTTCCGCAAACATTTTCCCTAAAAGGTTTGCCTTTTCGGTGGCGGTGTTTGCTAGTGAGCCGTCAGGTCTGGTAAGAGGTGGCAAACTGGGTTTGCAAAAATTTCGACCTATTGAGCCCGCAAGCGACCAGAATGCTCTGCTGCCATGCGGGCAGGCAGCCAGCTTTTTGCTGATCTGCAGGTCGTGTTCGAATTTTGATCTATTGATGATTCTCTTGCATTCCTTTGCCGATTTGTTGTATGCTGATCTGCTTTCGGGCGTTCGAGATGTGTTGTAGGCTCGGTAAGCCGCGTTTTTTCGTCGAACTGCTTCGGAGCATTGTCGACTGAACCACGGCTTTGAGCCCACACCAGTTATGCCCAACTATGTACAAGGTACACACACACACAAGGCGCCATGAACACACGTCATGACGGCCTCCGTGGTAGAGGGGTAACACTAGCAAGCTGGAGGTTGTGGGTTCAAATCCTGGCATGCGCAAGTAAATTTTATTTTAATGAAATAAAAACAATATTTTTTGTTTAAAACCACGAATTTTTATTAATTTTAAGACCGACCGGTTTCGCTACACTCGAGCATCGTCAGGGTACAAAATTAAACTGAACTGAACAGTTTAATTTTGTACCCTGACGATGCTCAAGTGTAGCGAAACCGGTCGGTCTTAAAATTAATAAAAATTCGTGGTTTTAAACAAAAAATATTGTTTTTATTTCATTAAAATGTTAAACCACAAAGTGATTGCTTTCTACGAAAATATAAATTTTATTTGATTAATTTGTGTGATTTTACTGTTTTTTTTTTTTTTTTTTTAAAACAGACCTACGTTACGACTAATTGAAAATCTCCTACTATCATCACAGTGAGCGGAAAATGTTGCTTGTGTCACGACGGAGGTCTTGGAATTGAATTCACAACGCCCAGGTGGGACCCAGAAGTGATGCTTTAAATGGCTTTGGCAGTGTTTGGTGACCAGATCTGAATAGCCAAGTACCCCCCCACATTCCTCCTACCCAGTGGTGGCTCTTCTAAGAGGGTCATTTGGTCAATGACCTCCCAAAAATATTGTGCAATAGTATTAATATAAAAAAGGATTTAACAAACTACCAGATTATTTTAATTTTCATTCAGATTCATAGATGTTTTTTCGATTCGTTCCAGTGCCATCTAGCGTCCAAATGAGAAACTATTGAATGTACCTACCGTGGGTCACTTTAAATTTTGTCCCAAAATCATCTCCTTTATTTCTTTTTGCTATACAGACAAAGGAGGTAAACACTATCATGTCTGACATATACTTAGTATTGTACAAAAATTATATTAAATGGGTTTTCAGACATGACCACGGTGAGACAGAGATATCTACGACCTAAAATTATTAAGGTACTAGAGGGAGATGTCAAAAAATGTCAGTCTAAAGTTTTTTGTGTGATAAACGATAACCATCTTGAACTTGAATGGTAGTTCGCGAAATTATGTTTATCATTGTTTGCATTTGAATATAATAATTTAAAATGTCAAATTCTGTGGATATCGTATTAAAAGAAATCGCAAAGAATTCACTGAATCATGACAAACATTTTCAAATAAAGTGACAATTAGTTTATGTTACAAGAGAGAAAAATAAATAGTTTGAAAAAAAGATATAATTTTTGTCAGTGGATTTGCGGGTGAAAAAAATTAAAGTATAGGTACCTTTACTTATAAACAATGGACTGAGGTTGGAGTTAGTTATTTAAAAGTTAGTTATATGTGTAAATAATTAGATAAATAATCTTAAATTAAACAATATTGTACTACCGGGTTCAGAATAGGTGAGCAGTGTCAAATTAATTACATACATTGATATTTTTATAATATTCCTTCCACTTCTGTAGCCCTAGAGCCGTCTTTGCTCTTAGCCATCATTTAAAACACTCAGAGTACAGTATAACCACGCATAAGGGGTGCTGTTCGGCATCTCTCAGATGTTCGCAAAGGGAAGGGTGCATTTCACTGTTTTGATGCGCCACAGAGTAGCCGGGACGAGTCACTCTCGTCCAGGCCGTCGCCCAGTGGCAGGGCGCGCCCCTACTCCATACATGGAGAATTTCCCTTAAGCCACCGCAGGACAAGCGCTAAATATGTTAACTATTTTATTTTATTTATTCTGTATTCAATTTTATATCATGTAATTCATTTTGCAAATCACCGTTCTGTTCAGCTAAATTAAACAAACATTATTATTACAAGGGATTTGTTTTAATATGTTTTGTAAAATAAAATAAGCAAACTTACAATAATGCAATAATGTTATCCATATCTTTCAACTACACACTTCACTTTGTATAAAGCAAAATAACCCCCTTCTTCCCTGTTGACTGGGTCACCACTTTCCCTGTACTCTGGCCTATTCCTGTTGTCTGTTTGTCTGTCAAACCTGTTAATGTAACTTGCAAGCTTTTGCACGAACATATACATTAAAATATTAATAAAATAAAGGAATGAAACCGCATGCGCATATCATCTACACAGTCCACTCATACCACTGGGGAGATCCTGTGGTTGACAGAGAATGCCAGTCTCTTCTCGCTCAGGGCTTTGTTCAGCTGGGCACATTGAACATTTCCCCTTATTACACAAGCTATAACAAAGGTGTAAAAAGGGTCAGGTCAGGTACCTTCTCATCGCTGATCCCGTGGTTGACAAGGAAAGCCAGCCCCTTCTCGCTCAGGGCCTTGTTCAACTGGGCCCCCACGCGGTGGACCACCGACTTCATGGGACATATCTCCGTTCCTGAGAACAAGGGAAAATATCATATAAATATTTTTGGAAATTATAATCACATTATTTTTGGAATAAAGTGCACATTAAAAAAATAGTTGTGTTGGCCTTAGAGTATTAGATAGAAAAATCTGTACAAATTTGATCAAAGTTCAACATTCGAGAGTTTTGCTTTAAAGTGAAAATTTGACATCGAAAACATTTCTAGCCCATTGAAATTCATGCGAAACATTTCTCTAGTAAAAATAATCGATTTAATCATGTTTGTATATTATAACATTTTGATTGGCCCCTCGTCCCACGGATCAGTAAGCACTCGACATAAATCAAATGCTGTAAGACCCTGCTCAGAAAAGTTCCACGCTGAACTGCATTGCAGACCGTCACCTTACTTGTAGCATTCGGTTTATGTCGATTGCTTACCGACCCGTGGGATGACGGATTTATCCAAACAAAAACTCGATAACATAAAAGAAAATTCGTCCCGACAGAATAACTTCAAAAAAGCGATTAGTTGTTAGTTGACGTTATGCACCTTGTTAAAATGATTCCTTATTACAGCTTTATACTTCAATATAGGCATGTTAAAAACATCAGTTAACATAGTATAAGAGTTACCAACGGTGCGTAATCTATTTATTACAGAAATGTAGTCTGTTGCCGTAGAATAATTGTCACAATAATACATTAGGGAACCTTGTATAATAATATTATTTTGACATGTCACATGGATAAACAAAATTTTACCTGCTTCTGACGTAGAGATTGCAAATTTTTTCTCTGCTATGCAAATTAAAGCAATAATTATTTATTCAGTTGGAAAGACAGAATGTATTTACTTTGTATGTTAAAACAGAATGAAGTATTCAACACGTCAACGTCAATATATTTTTCTATATTCCTACAAGTGTTTTTCTCCACCGATTTGAAAGCAATTTATTAACATAAGATCGACTTCTAGGTCCCAGAAAGCTTGATCACTTTCACCCAAAGTACGGGAAAATTGACCTTACTTCGGGTAGCGACTTTCTCCCTCCATGTCGTTCGTTATTTCACAGCTGTTAAGAGCCTGAGAAGGAAGGTTCAACCCTCAGTCAAACCAAAAAAATACATATTGGGTTGATTTTGATTTAAGTTTTCCGTTTATACCAACAGTGGTTCACCTAACTAAACTATAAAGCAGAAATCTGTTTGAAAAACTCTCAAATGCACGAAATTTGCACAGCTCTTTCCGAGTGAAATTTTTATGAAAATTCATCAATTTTTAGCTAATGAACTATGGAATTTTAATAAACACAACTGTTAAACGTGGCTCTATATTGTTTGTTAGTTAACTATATTATAAAAATAAAATTAAAAAAAAATGGAAAATCTCAAGCGTAACCGGGAAGAAAAGATAAAAAGTAAACTGAACTAGATTTTAAAGTTCATAGTATATACATATCAATAGCATTTAAATGGATTTAAAAGAAAACAAGAAAACAATTGATTAAGATTTTATTTTCATTCAAATATCAAATTAGACGAATCATGAATGAAGTAATATTTCATTAAAAATGTCCCCTCTTAGAAGTTTAATACCTGTTTTCAACTGACTGCGAATCATTTACTTTAGAAAAAAGATTATTAGCCACCGATCTCGGAATATGGCTGAGCAGAAACGATTGAATTAATTTAATAATTCATCAGAGTTCTTCGAAGAATTATTCTTTTCTGGTGGTAAAAGCTTTTAGCTGTTTTAAGTTCTCCGTATAGAAATTTGGCTTAAATGATTAAAAAATTCATTCAGACTCGCCAAACCGGAGGATACCTCTACCTTTGTATTCGTATTCACTGCTCATTGAATGCATTACTAAATGATCATATAATGTACTAAACAGGGCTTCTTCCATATTCGATTACGAGATAATTTTTGAACGTAAGTGTTCTTGGTTTACAACTAGATTAAATATTTTAAATAAAACATTTTACTCAACTGTCTGATCATATATTTTTATTGATTTTTAACATATTTTTTTTAAACAATATTTTTCAATTAGCAAATAAACATTTTCCTTTTAAAATCATATTATTAATTAATTATAAGTGGCAGTTTGTTATTCCTACATATAAATTAAATGGTAGGTGGGTATGTACATATTTTGCGAAGTTATTTTGTATGCACGTTGCACATGCGTCTGTTCGTAAAATAAAAACACTTTAGTTAAAAGTTTAGTTCAGCGATAGCAAGTACCTACACAAAAAGATTATCTTACTAAGCTGTGGAAATTCCAACATGAATCAGATGTCATTTATTATAATTATCACTTAATTAAATTTTCATTTTAATGAACATGGTTCTTACAGATGATATTGTCATTAAATAATTAACAAAGTCAACGATAATCTACTATCTCTAGATGAAAATAAATTAACATAATATAAAATTATTATTGCTAAATAACTGATAATTCTGTTGCGCGATATTTCCTTGTAGGTAAAATTAATCAATTAATTGCGAACGATGAAAGCTTGGAGCACATGGATAAGTTGATAGATTCTGTTGTGTTTGGTGACCGGGTCTGAATAGCCAGGTAGTTCACAACCTTCTGCTTCCCATCTTGTTCCCTTTCCCACTACTTTCAGCCTCACAACGTATCCAATTGGGGATGCCATAGTCTCACTGGCTCCAGACGGTTGGGAGCAGTTGGGACTCTTGTGCCGGTACTCGCATAAAAAAGGTAATAAAGCATTAACTGCTTGTCAGCCTCTATGGACTGCACGACACTGACCCATATTATGTAACATCTATAAATAACTAACTGACTGACTAACCATCTCGTCCACTAACACACACTCCTCTGTTATTCTGACTCTTGACTTGGCCCGACTCGAGTATTTCGTTAACTATGTACTATGTTTTTTTTTTTTTTTTTTTATATTAACTCCACACAGGAGGCCCTGAAGAAAATAATTTCCCTCAGGGCCTATGTCATCTTTGGGGATGCTGTGTGGAGGGTCTTTTTGTGGAGAGGAAGGAGTGAACATGGGTCTTGAAGAGTCCCATGTTGTAGGAGGGAGGAAACACAGAGGCCGGCAGTTCTTTCCACAGCCGAGCTGTTGAACTTAAGAATGAATCGTAGAAGAGACCCGTTCTCATGTGACAAATGTCAACTGTGTACAAATGTTGGGCGCGCGTTTGGCGTGTATCCCGACTACGCACCGGTGCCGAAGGGATCAATGACGCTAGTTCCTCAGAGCATCTTCCATTGTAATACCGATAGAACAAGGACAGCATACCTACCTGACGCCTGTGCTCTAAAGATTGCAGTCCGTTTGTTAAGATTGGGGAATCTATCAAACGGACCGCCCGTTTTTGCACAGAGTCAAGGGTTTTTTTCAGGTATTTAGGGGCTCCGGACCAGAGATGGCTACCAAATTCGACAGTAGGGCGCACTTGCGATTTGTACAGGGTCAGCAGTTGTGTACTATTAAAGTATCTGCGGGCCCTGTACAGTACGCCCAGCTTCTGAGAGGCCAACTTTACTCTGGCTTCGATGGAGCCCCCGTACCTGAGCTGGTCACTTATAGTTATACCAAGCATATCATATTCGACGGCCGGTATAGTCCAGTGGTAACGCATTGGACTGCCATTCCGAAGGTCGCGGGTTCGAACCCGGCGTGCGCAAATAAATTTTATTTGATTAATTTGTGTTATTTCACAATTAATTAATTAAAAAATAATATATAGTATATTTGCGGCACGTTCTAGAGTGGAAGATACTACCAGTATCGCCCTGGTGTAAGACCACCATTCAGAATTGAAACGTTGCTCCAAATGGCTTTAGCCGTGTTTAGTGACTAGATCTGAATAGCCAGGTACTTCCCCACCTTCCTCTTTCCCTTCCCCACTTACCTTCAGCCTCACAACATCCCCCAATTGGGGATGCCATAGTCTCATTGGCCCCAGACGGGAGCAGTTGGGACTCTTGTTATTCACTATAAAAAAAAAATAAAAAAAATATCAATGGAAGGCCTGTTCGAAAGATTGCTTCCGTTGAAGGAGACTAGATTATCATTTGGATCCCTTTTAGACGTAATCAGACAGGATTGGGTCTTTGAAACATTAAATTCGACGAGATTATTTTTACCCCAGGAGGAAATACTCTCGAGATAACCGTCCATTCTCTGCTTCAAAGCCCTCCGAGCCGTTAGAGTTTGTGTGCCCTTTGGGGGCTTGTCAAACAAAAAGCTATCATGAACTGTACTGTCATCCGCGTAACAATGAATCGGTGCACATGTCAAAAGGTCATTGATGTGCAACAAAAACAAAGTCGGAGACAGAACTGATCCCTGTGGGACGCCAGCATTTATGGAGTGCGAGGAAGAGGTGAAACCATCAGCAACCGCCTGAATCGACCTATCCCTTAAAAAGTCAGCAATCCACGTACACAGGGATGCGGGAAGTTCGTAAGAAGGCAATTTGTTGACAAGTCCTCGGTGCCAGACCCGGTCAAAGGCCTTGGATATGTCTAGTGCGACCGTTTAGGTCTCACCGTGACGTTCCAGGCACCGCCCCCAAACATGCGTCACATACGCGAGAAGATCACCGCACGAGCGGTTCCGCCGGAATCCGTATTGACGGTCGTTGATAATTTTGTTCTTCTCGAGGTATGTGAGCAGTTTGTCGTTGATCACACGTTCCATCACTTTGGACAGAACTGATGTGATCGCTATGGGGCGGTAGTTGGCCGGGTTGGAGCGGTCACTTTTCTTGGGAATAGGGTGAATGACCGCTTTTTTCCAACCAGAGGGCACAGTGCCACACTTCAGGGACATTTTGAAGAGCTTTGTCAAAACTGGAACTATTTCCGCAGCACACCTCTGCAATACCAAGGCAGGTATTCCATCAGGTCCACTAGCTTTGTTAACATCGAGCCCCCGTATGACGTGGAGTACATCCCGATGCCGGATCCTCAGCTTTTTCATATAGAAGCCGCAGTGAGGAACCGACGGCGGAACAGCACCTCCGTCGTCGAGGGTCGAGTTTTCCGCAAACATTTTCCCTAATAGGTTTGCCTTTTCGGTGGCGATGTTTGCTAGTGAGCCGTCAGGTCTGGTAAGAGGTGGCAAACTGGGTTTGCAAAAATTTCGACCTATTGAGCCCGCAAGCGACCAGAATGCTCTGCTGGCATGCGGGCAGGCAGCCAGCTTTTTGCTGATCTGCAGGTCGTGTTCGAATTTTGACCTATTAATGATTCTCTTGCATTCCTTTGCCGATTTGTTGTATGCTGATTTGTTGTATGCTATGTACTACTTGATCGTGCCATGTCTTCCTCGGGCATCCCCGACTTCTACCATTTACATTCGTTCACGAAGGAAAACGACTAATATTGCTAATTTATTAAGAATCTCTTCAAAGTATTTGTAATCCGATTAAAACGAGATTGCAGATCCTTAACGAATGAATTGGTAGGTTTACTAATAAACTATTAGTAAAATACGTATGTATTTTCACAATGTCGGAACATGTGCTCATAAAAAGCATAATATTTCCGCATTTCTTTATTGTATATTAATTATCAAGGTGCATGAACACTTTTTCCGATATGTTAGGAATTTACTAAAAGTTTATCAGAAAACGGCTTGCAATCCCGTTTTTAACCGGATTACCAATAATTTGAAGAGATTTTTAATAATTATCGAAGAAAGCAAAAAAAATTGTTTTAAACCACTTTCGGTCGCACTCAACCTTCTTCCGGACAGTTTATATTTCCATTGCCCTGGAAATAAAGTTAATTTAAATTTTTAATAAATTAGCAATACTAATTTTTCTCCGTGTTTACCGCTCTTCATGCCCAAACCATCTAAGCGTCCCTTTCTTAATCTCTACAAGGAAATTTAAATATAAAAAAAAACAGAATTTTTTGCAGACAGACAGATTTGTGTGACGATGTATATCTGCCTTCCCCTGCGGAGAAACACCGTGTGGTTGGTTAAGGTAACATTAATGAGTAATTATAACACAATTCCAAGGATTTTTAGCGCAATGTATTATCTCATTCGGGAAGTGAATGTAAACAATTTGACAAGGAAATGGTGGTTTTATCTTGTAGAGGGAAGTGGATTAATTGGTTGCTACACAAACCTATTCGTGTGCCATTAGCTATTAGCTATTACCAAACGTTAGCCTCTTCCTAGTTTAAAAGGCTATGACGAGTATAATAGATTAGGTTTGTTCGTGCGAAATCATTTTCCGCTCACACCCGGCGCATTCCTATAGAGTGGGGCTGACAGATTACACAATACGCATCATGGCTTTGCCCAATGGAAATGTATGGCGAGCGATATGCTGTAAATATGCTATAAATCAGGCTTTAAGAAGATTGTCTGTGGCGGCGGGCGTTTTTTTTTTTTTTTTTTTTTTTTTTTTTTTTCAGTTTTATAGATTGATGGAATTTTGCACACATGTCCTTATATACAAGAACATGAGGTATAAAAAAACCACCCCATCCCCTTTCCCAACTCTTAGATATTAACACAAATCTACAGTTTTATTCCAAGATTGATGAAATTATGCACACTTTTTTAAAACAAGATAAAAGTCACTGTCTACATCTGATTTCTAAAAATTCGAGCAACGCCGGGAACTTCAGCTACTTAAAGAAAGAATAATCCGAAAAACGGTTCGTAAGTAGGAGATAAGTTCCATTAGTATTATATTTGGTATAAGTCTGGTAGGTTCTATAGAAGACAGAGTCAATTTAGCCTCTCAGAAGCTGGGCGTACTGTACAGGTACAGGGCACGCAGATCCTGCAGATAATACATACTCAACTGCTGACCCTGTACAAATTACAATTTCGTCCCACTGTTAAATTCTCTGTTTCAACCATCTCTGGTCTGGAGCTCTGTGACGCTCTTGAAGCTGTGCAAAAACGGAAAATTTGGAGCATTGGCGTCAGGCGTAAGTGCTGTCCTTGTTCTACCGGTATTTCAATGGAAGATGCTCCGACGAACTAGCGTCATTGGTCCCTTCAAAACACGCCAAACAGCAACTGTATATGGTTGACAATTGTTGTATGATAACCGATCGTTTCTACGACTCGTTCTTGAATTCAAAGGCTCAGCGGTGCGGTCTCTTCAAGGCCCACGTTCACTCAGTCCTCTCCTCAAAAAGATCCTCCATCCAACATCCCCAAAGATGACAGGTCCTGAGAGAAATTTTCCTCAGAGCCTCGTGTGTAGAGTTAATGTAAAAAAAACATTCTATTCATGACTAAAAAGCATTTTTACAAGCCTGATATTTTCTCATGTGGAGCATTAAACTCGTAAAGCGTAACGTTATATGTTTCATATAACCTGTGTACATATATAAGAACAATTCAAACAATGTGACGTTCAACTTATGAAAACAAAACAGACACTCAGACGCACATCAATCAGGCTTATTTTATCTTTGCAGAAGGATTAAGTGACAAAGAATGAAAAGCGTTCAGTTTTCACATTGTAATCTTTAAGTCATATAAAATGTGATGAATTACTCCAAGAGGATTGTTAAATAAGTCCACTGTGTACTGTGGTTTTTCCATGTATCAGAGTCTTGAATCTTTATCTCTAAATAGTATAAAATAAAGTTGCTATCCGCGTCTGTCTGTTTGTGCGCTTAGTTCTTCTAAACTACGCAACGTATTTATATAAAGTTTTCACTGTCGTTTAGAAAATTTCTTCCGGAAGGTTTACATATATAATACGTACATAATATATTTATAGAAAGTATAGAAAAGTCGATCAACGCTGGGTACAAGTAAGCTAGTCTTAAATTACGGGGTTTTCCAATAAGAGGTGTTATTTTGATATTCAATCGTAAAAGATCAATGGTTTCGTTGCTTGTGTGGCACGTAGCGCCGTCTTGTTGAAAGTAAACGTTGTCCAGATCAATACCATCCAATTCCGGCCATAAAAAATCATTATTCATCTCTCGATAGCGCAATCCATTCACCGTAACTGTTGATCCAGCCTCATTTTCGAAAAAGTAAGGTCCAATGACTCCGCCGGAACATAAACCGCACCAAACAGTCACACGTTGAGGATAGAGAGGCTTTTCAACAATAACTCTTGGGTTTTCCGAGCCCCAGATGCGTCAATTTTACTTGTTGACGAAGCCACCGAGGTGGAAATGGGCCTCATCACTCAAGATGATTTGCATTTGATTCACTCAAGTGAATTTTAATAATTTCAATGCGTTGTTGAAGCGTGTATCGTTCCATTTTTATTAATGGTGTAGTTTCTACTTGTCAAATGTCAAAAAATGACAGCTTCAAAAGCAACATCTACCGAAATAGCGGGCTATTCAAAATAACACCTCTTATTGGAAAACCCTGTATTTAAAGATAAACGTTGTTTTATACTAAGGTATCTGTTAAGGTTCATCTATTTTCAATCTTTCAGAAGATTTGTACTCAAAATAACTACAGTGGCGACGTCTCCTACTGCAAAGTGAAGTGCGTTGTACTGCATATGCTTATTTTGTTCATGTTCCTACTCAATAAACATGTAATAAGTTAGTGTTCTTATTCTAGAGCACACAGACAAAAATAAGTATTGATAATGTATTAACCATCTCTAAAAACTATTCGTGATCCGGTTAAAAACGGGATTGCAGGCCCTTAACGAATGACTTAATAGGTTTCCTGATAAACTTTTAGTAAAATACTAATGTATTATCACAATGTCAGAACACGTGTTTATAAAAATCCGATATTGTCGCATTTCGTCATTACATATTATCAAGGCAAATGTATTAGGAATTAACTAAAAGTGTAACAGGAAACGGCCAGCAATCCCGTTTTTAACTGGATTACCAATAATTTGAAGATATTTTTAATTAATTAGCAATACTCATTTTTCTCCGTGCAATTGTTAAGAACATAATTCAGTATTGAAATGAGTTTAGTCGTGTTTGGTGATCATAGACTATTCAGAAGCCAGTTACTTCCCCACCTCCTTCCCCTTCCCGCTACCTTCAGCCTCACAACATACCCCAATTAGGGATGCCATAGATCCAGACGTTTGGTAGCAGTTGGGACTCTCGTGCGGTTTCATATAAAAATAAAAATTAAATTGAACTTCATAAACACAGTTGTTTTGTGCTGGAAATTTAAGCCTCGATTGGGCAAATATTTGAATCACGAAACACGCCCACAAGGAATTTCTTGCGTTCTTCTTTATTCTATGTCCGTGATGAACATGTTTTCCATATATTTTCATGTCACGAGTATTTGTAAAGGAAATCCAGTCTATCGTTAATGTGGTTAATAAAAATAGACAGGAAATAAAATCATGCAACAGAATAATGGATCATGTTGCGGAAAAAGAATGCACTTAATACTATGTATTTGTATAAAGAACGTGATGTGTTGACTGCGTAATGAAAAAGATAATAGACTAGTTCCTAAAGAGCCCCAAAGACCTTCATTCCAAACTTATAACTGAACTACTGAACGCACTCATCCACATACTGGACCATTTGACATCTAGCGTTGTTTAAAAATAATGTCACCTGCAAGCATAGATATACATATAAATAGATTCGAAATTAAGCGCTCTAAATGAGTCTATGGCCCGGTATATCAGTCGGTCCGTATCAAAGCTCAAATTTAAGCCGGCTAAATCGACCTCTCAAGCCTTGGTAAGCAACAAAATAGTTTTTGTTTTAGACGCCGAGGCGCTAGCAGTAACCAAATGTCAAATATGACGTTTACGTGAGTAATTACGAACTCTGGTCTCACCGAAATTTACGTAAATGGCCTAATTTTATCAGTATGGACTATTTTATTTATCGAGCGATGAGGGATGCTGATGTTATTAATTGATAAATGATGGTACTCAATCTAAAACAGTCTGGTAAGTCTAAGAGGAATTTGAATAGACAATCGAAAATAGACAAATTTTCTGCAAAGGTATTAAGTCTTGTGGTTTGTTCGTCATAATTTCATAATACATTTACCATATTATTTAATTAACACCATTCCTCAAAATAATAATATAGAAACGAAACTGTTTACTGCGGTTTAAAGCCAGTAAATCCACCTAGATTTCACCGTTTAACCCATATTTTTAGGTTCTATAAATTTGGCACCTTATGGCAAACGATCACTCAAAACGTTTTGCAAACTTGGCATAATGTGCCCAAAATCGCTCGAGTGAATAATTACAACAAGCGGTACTCCATAACATATCATTACATTTTATGCAGTTTGGTTAATTTGAGATATGAATACATACATTTTAATAGCGATTTTATAGAAGAGAGAATGTTATTACGTGCTGAACACAATCATAAAAGGCAAGCATTTTGATTTGAATTTGTTTTAAAGTGTTTTTCATTAAAAATATTGCACGAACTTGTAGGTACTTTCAATTCAATTCTGTTTAATAATGCAGAACTGTCGGTAATGTTGTTTACGATTTCATATTATAACAACATATACAGTATACAGACAGCAAATTGTCGACGTACACTCAATAAATCAATTTTGAAAAATACAGTACAATCGAGATAATTACTATATCGATTGTACGATTTGTAATAGATATTTAATGATTTGAACTGCAAAATCATTCTCTCCACTGAGTTACACTTGTAAAATAATTGAATAAATAATTTTGCTCAGTCAGCGTTATCAAAATCATCTTGATAGTAAAGGTCGCGTAATTCATCTCTGAAAATCTCGCGAAACCGCTTAAACTCACCGCGCACGAGAGCATAAATAAAATAATGTATAAATGTTGTAGCGCTAACATTGCAAATTGGTAATCCTATACGAATTCCTTCCAGAGACGTTGGATTACGCATGACCAAAGTGGTGTAAAATTCAGTTTGCTTCAAAGCGCTCGATAGTGCACGGGGTGAGTTATATCTGCACTGCATCGACACGCGATTTCCTGTTATGAGCGTAATCTGTCTCGCTCATGTCGCTCGTTTCAAACATATGCCAGTAGCTCGTTTCACATTTGAGGGTAAGACTTACATAAAAAACGAGTCGGAGAAACCGTTCCCAAGAACACTGTGAACGGGGTTTCTGCACGTGTCGGTTTTACGTATATGCACAGGTGCACAGGGGATCAATGCTGCTAACTCCTTCGCAGTCTCCTTGGAAATACCCGTAGAAAAGAGTCAACATGTCTACATTGCATCTGCGCATCAGAAATTTAGTCAGATTTTAGTTCAAATAAAATAGATGGAAATCGAATTATCTTAAAGTAACAAAGTAAATTTTACGTGAACGGCTAGTGAATAGCTAGTGTGAAGGGACACGGCGTTTCGGACTGACTGTGTCTATCATCAGGGCTGATGTTACACAATATTGTGTTTGGCTGATATACATAGAAGATCAAATTCACTTTACGATGTGATATTTTTGGACCCACTCGGAAAACCATTTCGACAATAATATCATTGGAATTTTTACGTATAATATGAAACGAAAATAAGTGATGTACTCGAACAAACTTAGATAAACAAATATTTAATTTTATTGGAATAAGTTTTTAAGGTTAGTTATATTATAAGTTAGGAAATATAATATTAATAAAATTAAACTAAACATGACATAGAAAAAAAAACATTAAATTCAGAATATATCCGAACACGTGTTCATGCAGCTGCGCTATTCAAAATAAATATAACAACGAAATACGAAAATATAATACATACGTTTTTTAGGAAATCTGTCAATTCATTCGTTACATGCCAGCAGTTTCGTTTCTAACAGGAATACGAATAATTTGATAAGATTTTTAATAAATTAGCAATATTTTGCATCAGTTTTCTCCGTGTGGAAATCGAACCCATGATCTCTGTCTTACCGAGACGACGTCTTTAACCACTCGGCTATTATTGAAATCTGATTATTTTACGTCATTTTTGTCCATCTCATCACTCAATCCAGAATTACCAATGTAATCCTTAACCAATTTCAATATTATACAAATCTACAGTTTTATTCCAAGATTGGTGAAATTTTGCATATTCGACCTTCAAAACAAGAGGAAGATCACCGTCTACACGAGATTTCGAAATATCACCCCCATCTCCTTTTCCCACCCTTTACAGTAACTTTTTGATACTTCTTGCTTGACGTTCAAAATAAGTGGAAAATTTTATAGCACACATTTCAAAAATGAGTATTTCTAATTTATTAAGAATCTCTTCAAATTATTCGTAATCCGATTTGTAGGCCCTCAACGAATGATTTGTAGGTTTCTTGTTAAACTTTTAGTAAAATATGTATTATCACAATGTCGGAACACGTGTTCATAAAAATCATAATATTTTCGCATTTCGTCATCATATACTATATATTATCATTGCAAATATGCAGGTGCATGAGCACGTGTAAGTATTATATAGTAAAATAAAACCAATTATGGATTTCCTCCTTGTGACTTTACCTCTACTGATACAGCATTATAAGGAATAAGTAAATTAAATTTGTAAGAAAGGAATAATATAATTATAAATTTATTCAAAACAAAAGATTATATAAAACGAAAAATTACAAAACAAAATATTTATCAATACATTTATAGCCATGGAGAGAGGTTGTAGATATACATCAAATCATAATAGAAATATAAACAATAGAGACATTCCGATATATTGGGAATTGACAAAAAGTTTTTATGAGATGAGAAAACTTACTGATTTAAAAAATTGCTAATTTATAAAAAAATCTCGTAAAATTATTCGTATTTCTGTTAAAAGCGGGACTGCAGGCCTTAAACGAATGAACTGACAGGTTTCCGAACAAACTGTCGGTAAAACACGAATATGTTATTAGGATGTCGGAACACGTGTTCATAAAAATTATAATAATTGTAACATTTCGTAACTAACTACCCATCACGCCGTTTCTCCGCAGGGGTAGGAAGAGAAGACGTACCACCAAACAAATCGGTCTTGGCACACACAAGTTGCTCATTCACATTTATACATACTATTCTATTATTCTGACTCTTGGCATGGTCCGCCTCAAGTAACTGATTCACTTGATCGTGCCATGTCTTCCTCGGGAGTCCCCGACTTCTGCTACCATTCACATTTGCGTCATACATTCTCCTTACACTCCTTTCTTGGCTCATTCGCTCTACATGACCAAACCATCTAAGCATCCCTTTCTTAATCTTACGAAACGAAATGTTTAAAATGACGAAAACTTACATGTGCATGAGCACGTGTTCCGATATATTCTGAATTGAATGATTAGGAAATGGATTGCTATCACGTTTTCAACAAGATTCAAATAAATGAACCACACTCATTTTTCTCCAAATACTTATAATTTTGAAAATCTTTGTCGGAAAAACGTCGGATGCTTCAGTCCTGTATATAAACTCATAATATAATTTCATCGGTAGGTGTGTAATCAATTATTTCTCATGCTATCTGGTGTGATCATCGATGAAAATTTGAAATGGAAAAGCCATATTACGGAGTTAGTAAAGAGAATAAGGAAATGTATATATATATTTGTTAGGTTAAGAAATATTTTAAATGTGAAAATACTAAAAAATGTATATTATGCTCTTGTGCACTCCCTGCTTATTTACGGAATCATAGGTTGGGGAGGATCTTATAAAAACAACCTAAACTCAGTAAAAGTCTCGCAAAAAATTATTATAAAGGTAATACTTAAAAAAAACTCTACTTTCCCAACAAAATTGCTTTTTAAAATGTTTCCAGTACCAAATATTGATGATATATTTAAGCAAACTTCGATTATAAAAATGTGTAAAGAAAAAAATAACACAGAATATCAAGAATTTTACAAACTGATGAGAAATGGAAATCAATTTATTACGCCAATCTTTAAAACAACTCAAATGCAAAACCATTATATTTACCAAGCCATAAAAAACTACAATAATCTCCCTTCCGAATTGCGCTGTATTACGAACCAACAAGAACAAATCAATAAAATCAAACTTTTTTTCAAAAAAAACTTATATTAAAAAAAATATATGGATATATTATATTTATATTTTACACATAACATTGAATCACTGAAGTAAGAATCGTGGCTCCCTTATCAGGCACAAGAGCTCCTCTTTTCTGATAAGGTATACATGACCAATTATGTACCTAAATATTATATTTAGCAAAAAAATGTATGTATTAATGTAACTATGATCTATATTAAAATAATAAAAAAAAAAAAAAAATCTAAAGAAACGTGTTTGAGAAAAGTTCTACGACATTCTAGTGTCAATTCATATCATTCTAGCATCCAGCGCCAGCCATGTGGGTTTGCCAAAAGAAACCCGGTAACACGAAGGACATTGGTTGGAATTTAAAATGATAAGAACGAGAAAAGACGCAACGTGGTTTTGTACACGGTAACTGGAACTCAATGAGGAAGAATGGAAAGCGAAATTTAAAAAAAATCCTAAGATGTTTGAAAATGCATGGTACATTATTTACGAGACTTTTTTTTACAAAACCGATTGAGGATTACTCGATCTGAAGATATTATTAAAAATACTAATTTCGTCTATAACTCTCTCTGTAACTCAGGTTCAATAAACTCAAAAACTTTTTGTTCGAATTAAAATTTCATTTTTCAAGTGTTTGTTTGGAAAATTCAAACAAGCGATAAACTACAATATAATATTTTAAAAAGAAAATAATTTTAACTGTCATTTTCAAAACTGGAACTGATTTGTCTAGACATCAGATTATCTCCATTGATGTATTATATTTATGTGAGACACGAAGCGAAAAATTGGTTGTACTTTTTTTTAACCTCCAATTAGTCCAATCTGACCTCCAACGCTCCTAATCGCGAAATGCACGGATGATAATTGTGGAACACGTTTCGACAAGATTTAAGCTCGCAATAAGCGCCTCTATAACTTCCCAGTGATTGTTTACGGGTCAGTGCTACAATAAATAATATTTTTGTGATCCAATCATAGACATATGAATATTAGTAGACCTGCCCTAAGTGATTAAAAGCGTATTATCCCCACTCCCCATACCGGTTCCATTGAGCCGGCTGGGCTCGCGTATGGCCTCAAATGAAATTTGAAAACGTGACGTCATCATTCTTGTGCGAACTATGGTCGAGGCATCATCGGTTCATTTTACTAAATAACACGGCAAAATTTTGACTTGTACTATGAAAACTGGTAAAAATAGATGTGAAAAAAGAGAATAAACCCAATTGTCGTATTACATTCCATATATAAGCATTATTTTACTTTATTTTAAGCATATTCACATCGTATAATATGAATCAGTTGTTACTATCACATCGAGAAACGTCTGGACGCGAAACACAAAGCTGGTTGGTTGCTGGGAAGTAAATTATGAACATTTATAAAAGTGTCTTAACTAAATACTCTGAAACTAACTACGACTCTGAAAATAGAAGCTGCCTTACTTTGCCGAATTTGGACTTCGCAAATTTGTTCATAACGTGGCGAGTAATTTGCGCTCCCATGTAAAAATGTCTATTCATTCAAAGCAGTTTTTACTTTTAAGAAGTAAATGGTGATATTATAATGCGAGATGCCTATTTACTGTCAGATTGATTTATTGACGAATCACAGTCAGCTTCACTCCCTTCGTTCTTCAACAGTTGATTTTACCCCTCGCCCATATCTTCTCGTCTATTAATTCCTATGTCTGTGGATCCAATACATTTTGCGTACTGGTTTCATGTCACTAACAAGAACTAAAAATCGAAAACCAGTACTGTGCTGGTAAAACCGGTACGAATTATCACCTTAAATCCCAATCACTCTGTACAGTATTATTTATAGTTACGTGAATACCCAGTAATGACTAATGAGTAATAGTGACTAATATAAGAATCTAATAACGCTGATTCCCTCTAGCGATTCCAGCCTATGCCTACAGCGCAGAATTCACACACGGATCTGCTTACCGAGCCGATCCGCCGACGGCAACATACACGCGATCCGGACATTCGAGTGATGAGTATCTCATATAGTCCCTAGATCTAGGAAACAAAAAACTTTTTTACGGTAACGTAGTCTAAATTCTCAATATGGGAAAATTTAGAAATACTCTGGGAAAATTTGTGTACTTTGAAATTCTCTAGAACCTAAAACTAAACCATTCCTCCCCTCCCCGAGATATGAAAATATTCTCAGGTGGAATTCAGTGCAATGAACGTAGGTCGGACACTATTGAATAATTGTGAACGTATTTCTCTGATGAATGTACGACAGGAACGTAGGTATAAAATGTCGGTACGTGTGTTCATTGTCCTCTTTCAACCGTCTTATCAGTTGTACTTATAAATAATATACTTGTCATTTCAAAGTTATTAATTACTGTACGTTTTATTTAACAAAACACAGACATTATATTCAGTACTTAATTATCTCATGACAAACTCATTCTGAAATGTAGGACACGCCATCACTGAATGAGATCTCACGCCCATCGGCTGCGAATGAGGTCATGATCGGCGAGCCGATCCATTGCGTCCATTCCACACATGGATCGGCTCATGACGGACAGACGGACAGCGGACCGATGGACAGAGCCGATCTGTCCGTCGCAGGAACACTCGGGAGGATCCGTCCGTGTGTGAATTCTGCGCATTAACAGTCTATACTCGTAAGATAAGCTCGAAAAGTCTAGAAGTCGGCCACGTGATAATACGTGGAAATAAAGATAACGTCACAGGTTTAGTAACACTTTGGAATTTTCAAACCCTAAAACTTGAAATATGATTTTTTTATGTGAACATACGGAGACCCAATGCCCGGAGCCAGTGGGATCCCCAAATGGGGAATGTTGCACGTGAGTGGTACTCCAGAGTGTTAAATACTATCAGCATCGTGAAAGACCAAATGCTTTGGCGATCAGATCTAAAAAGCCAGATACTTCCCAACCATCCCCTTCCCCATCTCCCATCAGCCTCACAAAATACCCCGGTTAGGGATGCCATAGTCCACTAGCACCAGACAGTTGGGCTTCTTGTAATTGTTCAACTACGAGGAGGTCACCCAGCGTCGTTGAGGCGATATTACACAAAAAGGCAATATATAAATCTGGGACTTAATGCTAGAAGTGCCAACGTAAAATTTGTAAATCGACCTGGAATGGAGATTTTTTGTCGATTTCTTAGCGTAAAAAAATGCCGAAACAATATTTTGACTTCTACATTAGATAGGTCACAATTTCATCAATCTATTAAATATATTCATAGCATTCAAATAAGGGGAGTTTTAGCGTGCTTTCTAGTAACTCATCAGGTGCGGTAATGGATGTATTTTTGCACTTTGGTCCAATACAATAATTTTAGTGACGAGATGCCAACATTTTAAATTATTTTCTTCAATGTTCAAAGCGGGTAATCTTAAGAATAAAAAACGACTCGCTCCCATAAAAAACACAGGGCCGGTTGAAAAAAAAGCCTTTTTGAGACTGGTAAGGTAAGATCACGTTTATAGATTTTTGTGCGATTTTGGGAAAGAAGAAAAATTAAAATTTTGAAAATTACTATAACGACTTATTAAGAGGTCATTATTAATGATAAAAAAAACGGACTGGAGTTTCCTATTACCAAAAACTGACATAGACACATTAACAGCCAGATATAATACAAAACATCACTATTATTACTACCTGTAAAGGACTCTTATCATATAAACAGACAGCAAATTCTAACACCTGGACGGTTGGTTGCAAGACTTGGTTGCAAAGCCCCTATGACTATTGCATTCTCGCAATTGACCCACTTTCGTCTCCGTTGTACACTTTGCTGATGTCTCAACGAGCGACACCTCAGTTACACAGTTGTTGCTACGTAGTCTGTAGTCTGTCCGGTCGCTGCTTTACGTTACTACAGTATTACAGTCAAGGTGACATAACTAACTAACTAACCATCACGCCGTTTCCACACGGGAGCAGGCAGAGAGGACCGACCGCCAGACAATTGTCTTGGCACACACTTCTTGCCTCATACATACTCTTCTATTATTCTGACTCTTGACTCAAGTATCTGATCTGATTCACTTGATAGTGTCATTTCTTCCTCATATATTCTTCCAAGGAGGTTAAAACAGACAGACAGTGAAGGGTATTTTCAGAATGTTTTTATTGCAGAAAAAATGCGAGAATAATGACATCTTTATGTTGACAAATACGATATTTGTGTTCATAGCGTTTGTGACCTCACACCGGCAAATGACTGTAGTTTGTAGTCCCTGAGATAACAAATTTTCCAGCTTATAATAATGCAAGTAGGAGGAATTAAAATATTGTCAGGTTATTTATGTGTTATCCGAGAATAATGGAGTAATTTTACAAACGATACCGTGAAAAATGAGTGAAAGATTTAATATTACTTTAATGATTCTGATGAACGCTGTTAAAAAAGTGTTATATTCATTTACCACAATTATTACTGATTTTAAAAACGATCTAAAACCAAAAAATTCTTAAGGCGATGCACTACGTCGTGTAATATTTTAAATTGAGCCGCTATCAATAACAACCCTTACGTAGATGGCGATTAGGTTTAAATTCCCGCTTAACCACCATCCGCCTGTTTTGATTTATGCAAGAAAAAAACATGGCCAAAAAGTGCCTTTTATTTTATTTTGTGGATGTTCAGGCATAAATATTTAATTTTTTTTCGATCATTTTATAAATAACTTAATTTGCCACATTGTAAAATAAAATCATAACCGAAAATGGGTTCGCAAGTAGGAGATTTTGAACTTTAAAGCAGTTTTCATAGGCCTTATACATTATTTTTTTCTGGGCTTATAAAAAAGCTTATCTAAAAATACTCAAATGCCAAGATGTATTCTACTCGCAGTATTTAATTAAAGTATCTGAAACATTTCTAGGCGACCAAATTTTCAAACCAAAAACACACGATTTTGCATTACTATTAGGATAGTATGATTTATGACGTAGGTAATGCTACTAGTTGGTAGACAACTGAGGCTGCGACCCACCGACTTTGGTCGGCGTGACGTCACAAACGCCCTCCGTACGAACATATATCGATTGGGAAGCAAAAAAATAGCATATATTTAATCGTTATGTACCTATAGTAAATTTACTCGTCAACAAAATAAACAGAAAATGTCTCTTTTATCGCCAATTGAAAAAACGTGAAAACCAGACAAGAATAGGTATGTTTTGAGACTGAAGGGGTAAAATAGATTCATAAGCGGAATGTTGGGAAATTCCTGCCTATTCAGATCTGATCACTAAACACCACTAAAGAGGATGATCCACTGCAGCACACATAAGCGCAATTACATTGCGAACTCCCAAATACAACGGTTTCACGCCCTTTGTGGCAGCTGGACGCGTCATGCCGTCTTCCAACCGCTTTGTGTTTTTTTTTGTATTTTCAAGGGAAACAAGGCAACATCCCTTTGAAATTATTTTAAAAATCAGTGAATCAACATTTTAAATTAACTTACCAATTAGTAATCAGAACTTTATAGTAATGTGATTAGAGTGCAGTGTTTTAAAAATGAATCATCGAAAATTGTGCTAAAAAATATTCCAAATTCGCTGAAGTTGAACTTGGGACGAGAATCGGTAACTGTAGGTACGCCAGATGTTTTCAATGGAATTTTTGGAAACTCTGAAAGCCCTAACAAGTGCCCAGGGTAATTTATTATCCCGTCCGTTGCCTTTTATTGCGGAACAATGCACCACTAACATAATCACCAGGAACAAGTGTACAAGGAGATGGACTTGCCGAACGTCACAGCGGTGCTGCCAAGGTTTGTTATCTATATGAGGATACTGTGACAGCGCTCTATTAGCAGCAGACACATACCTGGACGGATGACGAACCTCGTGCTGGCACTGTTGGTGGACGCGGTGCACTCTCTCTCTGCAGCAGCTGGTCCAGTTTCCTCACCACCTAGGATTCTTGCAGCAGATTCTCCATCTTCGTGTCACCTGTTTCTGTACTTCATTTTATTTAACTTAATTTCAATTTCAATTTGTAATATTTATTTTTTTTTTGTAATATCTGCATTAACTGTAAAGCGCCCCTGAGGTGATATCTCACAAAAGAGGCGCTATACAAATCATCCAATAAATAAATAAATAAATGGGAAACCAATACTCGGTGATGTCGGTATACTTTGCGAATTTTGTGGATTACGTACGTTTTGGATACAAATTTTAATTTATATCTAACAAATTTGTGTTCAAAAATAAATCGGTCGTTTGTGATTTAAATTTACATCCATGACAATGTTATTTTTTAATCATCTTTTCACTTTATATTTCATCATGTTAGTAGAGTAAATATAGCAAATTTAAAAAAAATAATAATCATCATTAACTCACAAATAATTTCCAGAATTGCCTCTAAAATTATGAAAAATATAATTCTCCAATTGCCTATATTTTATGATTTAAAAAACAAATAAATAAAGGAGCACACATCCGTACATGCTTGCTATAACTTTGGATTAAAAAAAATAATTATCAGTTCTGTTGGGTATTTTGGCCTCCAAATTTAAATTTCGTATGAAAAGTAAGTATGTATTTTCGTATGTAGTTGAATATCACGTCAGTCATTATTCCTATGCAGTTTAGTAATAATAGTTAATTGAAATGTCTCACCGTAGTATTGTGGCTTTATGCTCCTCGGGAACGTCTGGATAGGTTTCTAAGTAATAAGCAGTTAAGAAAATAGTGGATAGTGCCATGAAAACATAAACCGCTAAAGATAGTCTCGTATTTACAGTAAACATTTTGTTCTATCAGACTACGTGACGCCTCTGGAATCTATTGTAATCGTAATCTAACTAATCTAACTACAGTCTAATTTGGGCAAAAACCCTGTTTTAATAGCAACATAAATACAAATAGCACTATTTCAAAATTAAAGATAACCTCACTTTTGTCGCAAACCGCCAATTTTTGATCTTATTCTGTTGAAAGCATGTGTAGATACATACGTTCATAGGAAAACAATATGAAATATGTTGCGGTTATAAACATTTTTTATTTTTTATTGAATATACAAGCACATTACAATAATTTACAAATGTAGATATTTCGAGGCTAATTGTGAAAAAATTAGAATTTTTAACGAAAACTGCCCAACTCAATTGAGAAATTATTTCTCGTGTTTGAGTTGGGAGTGTTGGGAGTCATTATGGTTTATAGGTTGTAAAATTTCACTAGTTGATGTAGCTAAAAATTAACAAATAGTTATAAAACTAGATGATAAATTTGATAACACAATATAATTAAGAAAATAAGAAATTTAATTACAAACTATAAAATATAACTTAAATAATATAATAGTTATTAAACTTAGAAAAAATAAGATATAAAAATAAAAATGTACTTATTAGGTACGAAATAATAGAAAAAAGTCAAGAAAAAAAGTCAAACACTCAAGTCTTCCTGTTTCTCAATTACTTTTGCATTTGTATTAAGTTCTCAATTCATTATTTAATAACCCCTTGTCACTTCAACCACCATATTTATTAACCACTTTTCATAAATGCCTTTAAAACCTTACAATATTATCTTTTCAACTGTATCATACAGCTGTCATATCGAGCAAATGGTATCCAACTACACCAGCGCCGCGGCCGTCTGGTTCGAGCTTTCCAAATTACCTACCATTGACATTGATACAGCAAGGGGCTGTATCGAGAATTATTGAGGTCTGATGTCAAGGTCGCATATTCTTTAAATCGAGACGAGGATCTATCTATTGCTGTTAATAATAAAAAACAACAGTCATTTGATTCATCATGGCAGAACGTGATTTACAACCGATTATTTATGTCACACGTGACTATTTCTGTCGGGAAAGTGGGTTCGCCATTCAGGTCACCTCAGTTGCTGTCACTTTTTTACTAGGTTATCAGTGGGGGAGAGGCGGGAAGAAATGGGGAAACCGGGAAAATCAACAAGAATGATTCATTTAGTTCAGAAACTGTTCAAGCACATTTGGGAAACTACCGCTGCCTCGTGTTAGCATCAAAATCATAATACGGTGCACGCATGGCTCCACGAAAAACAGGACAGTGGAAAAAAACATTTTTAAATGGATTGGGCGCGAATTTGAGTAATCTGAAAGTATGTTGCCTGTTGTATGCTGATGATGCAGTGCTGATTGCTAATAGTATTGATGATCTGCAGTCTCTCGTGTCTAGGATGAACGAAGTATGCATGAAGAATGAGTTAATGATGAATGTAAGTAAGTCTAAAGTAATGGTGTTTGAAAGAGAGAGTACGAAAACAGTGTGCAATATAGTTGTGAATGAGGAATACTTGGAGAAGGTGGATGAGTTTGTGTATTTAGGAAGTATGTTTACGAGAGATGGGAAGGCTGACAGAGATATTGAAAGTAGGGTAAATGCAGGTAACTCCGTTAATGGAGGATTGATCGCAGTTGGCGCTAACAAAAAAATGTTCAAAGAAGCGAAGTTAGCAGTCCACAATGGAGTGCTGGTACCTACCCTGATGTATGGAAGTGAGGCATGGAACTGGCAAAGAAAGGATAAAGTAGATTGAATGCTGTTGAAATGAGATCCCTGAGGCGTATGTGTGGTAAAACCATGTTTGATCGTGTGAGGAATGTGGAGATCCACAAAGTGCAAGGCTGATGTAAGCGTAATGAATAAGATTAAGAAAGGGACGCTTAGATGGTTTGGGCATGTAGAGCGAATGAGCGAAGAGAGGAGAGTTTATGATGCGAATGTTAGCAGAAGTCGGGGACGCCCGAGGAAGACATGGCACGATCAAGTGAATCAGATACTTGAGTCGGGCCATGTCAAGAGTCGTAACAATAGAAGAGTATGTATGAGACGATGTATGAATGTGAATGAGGCAAGGAGTGTGTGCCAAGACCGAGTTGTTTGGCGGTACGTCCTCTCTGCCTACCCCTGCGGGGAAACGGCGTGATGGTTAGTTAGTTAGTTGAAAAAATAACGTATAAATGTTATTTTTTCATCCCGTATCCACATGGAAACCATACGGAAAAGTTCATAGAAGATTTTGGCTGTGGAGTGGAGGACCGTCAATAACCCTAACCTGCCGGAAAGCGAGTATCGTTTTGAAATATCCCCAGGTGAGTATTACATAAGGGGTTCGAGTATACGACCGGAGCAGTGGAAATAGAGCGGAGAGAATTGCACAAGTTCTTCGTGCTGGCAACTCAAATACAGATATAGGCCAGATGCTTATAGTCCGTAGGTTCGTTATTAGTGTCACCGGTGCCGTACTGATTGTAGATAATAGGCAACTAACATTAACAAGAAAATAATTTCCCTCAGTGCCCATGTCATCCCTGGGGATGCTGTGTGGAGGGTCTTTTTGAGGAGAGGAAAGAGTGAACATGGGTCGAGCCGAGCTGTTAAACTCAAGAACGAGTGGTAGAAGCGACGCGTTCTCCTGGGACAAATATCTACCGTGTACATATATTGGGCGCGGGTCTGGCGAGTTTGTGCCAAAGGGATCAATGACACTAGTTCCTCGGAGCATCCTCCATTGTAACACCGGTAGAACAAGGACAGCATACTTACGTGACGCCTGTGCTCTAAAAATTGCAATCCGTTTGTTAAGATAGGGGAATTTATTAAACGGACTGGACGTTTCTGCAGTCTAGGGGTTTTTTCAGGTATTTTGAGGCTCCAGACTAGAGGTGGCTAATACAAACACTGGAGATTCATACATACTATTACAAAACGCATCTACGTACATCGTCCCATCGCTTTTTTCTACCTACTACTTACGCATAACTTCCACTGGGTAGGCGCTTGGATAGTATGTACAGTTTGGTAGTAAGCTCTGCGACAGTCGCCACGCTTCCGTGCCATATTTCCTTTTGTTTCTATTGCTCACTCACCTTACCTTCCGTGAGTCTGTATGATGGACAAAATGTTATTTTCATTATTACATATTATTTTATTTTTAAAAAATGTCACCGGAGTCAACGGCAAAAAGATATCCACATTTTTTAGTCCAAATAATTTCAGGAATCGCTGTCGGATACGTCTTCTTACACCATGTATGCGTTAGTTCCGGGTAGATTGTTGACTACCCGATCATTGTAACCCGCTCACGAATCACCAATGAGCGATCGGATTACTTTAAAAAAAAACTGTGGCGGTCGACCACTATTACAGATGTATGAACGTTGTAGATCGGGCATCTTAAATCTCGTTCTCGCGACAGACAAATTTAAAAAGGGCAATAGATAGCTGAAATAGGCTATTATTTACCTACTACCTACCTACGTCAAACGAAAGTACCCGATCAAAGATCGGGTGATGAGTACCTCTCGTCTCAGGTTCGACGGTACTTCTCAAGATATCCCTTTTATACTATATAGCATTTTTCCATGTGTAAAAGTAAACCGATTAAAGAGCGGGTACTCTCGACCGATCAGGTCGTGAGCTACACGGGTCATATAAAATGATTGATCGACCCAGCTCTAGTATACGTATACTATTCTGGTGGTACCTGTCTTTTATTACTGTACAAATAATAATTTATCTTATCTTTGTTCGTTGTATCGCAGAGAGCGCAGGTGGCGCACACGCCACACACATGCCGGTAACTTAAGTATTTACCCAAATGATGATAATTAGTGTTATCTGAGTAATTAGTGAATGTAAAGAACATTTAAATAAAATGTATCAACGTTTATTACAAATACCAATTTTATCTCATTTATATTATCTTGTTCTCTTTAGGTGAGTTTATTATTTTTTTCATAGTTTCAGGAGAAATGTCAATAATCCATGGAAAAATTGTCACTATATTTATTATTTCAATGATATCTTATCATTGAACGTTTCGACAAACATGATAAATAAATAAATTGAATTAATTGCCAAAATTTCCAATAACGAGAACAGGTGATAGGAACACGTGTTCCCCATACGGTGATGAAGTTTCGGAGACGTTTTTTTTGGCCCAACTTATAAACATCAACGCGCGCCGCACATAGGGTCGGCCAAAGGAAATTACGCCGCCAAAAATAGGTAAAAACATTGTCTTCAAACTAATCATAAATACCTTTGGAACGTTCTCTATATACCAGTTCAAAATGAGCAGCAAGAATTTATTTTGTGAACGCAACCCAATAGTCAAAGTTGAGATATTTTTCGTGTGGCCAATATTGCTTCATTGCGCCTGATTCATTGATGGGGTAACTACGCTCGTCCTATTTTTCCTAAAAATCAGAAAGTTTTCAATATGGATATTGGAAGCGTCAGGCATGCACTTTAATCTGCAATTATTTTTAATTTTAACGTAATATGGATATAATATATGTTTTATGAAACACTGTTAAAAAAATCTACCAAATTTTTTACTTTGGCTAAAGTTTAAAAACATTCACCGGGTTCCACGACATTTTCTTACTTGTTCGAAAAAAAAATCTTATAAATCAAATAAAACCGACAAATGTATGTCCTCTTGCTTCCCCCTTTGTTCAATAGAGCGCATTCTTTTCAGGTAGTCTTAGCGACCCGCTCTAAAGGAAATGAAGATACAGTTTTACATATTACCGAGAGTTATATGTTACTACCGTACTAATTCAAAAAAAGAAACAATTTAATATGGAATATATTTTTCAAAATTAGAATACTACAAGCACCTGACCCCAACTAACCCTAATTAGATATTTATATGAAAGATTTTTAGGTACTCTTCAGATGGGTATAACTCCGATTGAAAAACCGAAATATTGTGACGTCATATGATTGCCTAACTATATCCACCAATGAAAAACTCTGAAAGTCTATGGAATAAACTTTCAGAGTTTTTCATTGGTGTATAGTATAATAAGTAGGCTCCGAATAAGAATTTTACTGTCTACGTATTGGCATATCTGTGGTTTTTTAGGGCCAATTTGTTTCACCAAGATATCGATATAGTGAGTGGTTTATTTATGGGTTACTCTTCTCAAAGCAGTTCTGACAAGAACATCAAATAAAAATATTTTTGACGTCGTAAATTGATAATTCGTCCTATGTGCGCCGCACTCAAGGGACATAAAGTGTCAAGCCGATATATCGGCATACCGCATCAAAAGGGTTAATATTTGTATTATTGATTATTTGATTATTAGCAGTTCCCCACTGCTTGAAGAAAACCGAATACATACTTTACTAGGGCATTGGGCGACAGCCTGGACGAGAGTGTTCTCGGATTTCTGGAAGCGCTAACTCGTTCCGATAAAATAAAACATTTTAAAATAAGACGTTTTACAAATTAAAACTTAATTTGAGGTATTTTGGTGTTTTCATGGAAACAATAATATATCATACTGCGAATATCAGAATCGTGCGGTTTGCGGTATTTCTAGAAAAACTGGCAATGGATTTGCTTTACGAAAATATTATGTTAAAAAAGTTATAGTAAAAACCCACTCCACGGCGATAAGGTACCTCCGTTTAGTGACAAATAAATTTAACGTGTATTATGTAAAGGAGAGATTACTGTCCAATACTGCGAGAACGAGACGGTGCGTGTGCTGGCATTACGTTCTTGTCAGTAGTGACTCGTGAATGTTTTAAATACATTAAATTTCAATTTTGTTTTAGGGAATGCACTTGATGAGGTTGTTAGCGTGGTTGACTCCATACCCTGGGAAGGCAGGAACAATCCGGAATCCAGGAATAATTTTTTAGTTTTAAAGATATTTTAAAATAGAAGTATTATAGTTAAAAAAAACTTAGTTTTTTATTGGTTGATTTTTTTTATTAAAAAATGTCACAGGAGATCAAAATGCCGTCTACATTTTTTACTCCAAATAAGCCCAGGAATCGCTGGTTAAAGTCTGTATATTTATTACCTTAGTATGGGAGATACTTCGAAATAAACAGCTGTCGATAAATGCAGTACACAATATAAACTTACATATATTATATATTTATATACAGAAGAGTGTCTGTGGCGGGCGGACACCGGGTCGGCGGCATGTATTTGATTAATTTACATTGAAACTTCATTCCGAGGTTGATGAAAATTTGTATAATTATTGAATTCCAGAATAAGAATGAAAATTTGAGAGGCGGGTATGGGTACGCCCCAGGAAAACCAACACCTCTGCCATAAGTTACCCCAAGTGGTTCGCTACTCGACTTAACAGGGGTGACCGGGTTCGTGGGGAGAAGGTTGTCCGGATCCGGATCAGGAGAGGCTGGTTGAGGGAGAACCTGACCTCTCGAGTCGGACTATCTCATAACATCGCCTTGCACTGCAGCGAGAGGGATGGATTCATACGTCCATCTCTCCTGGACACACTGACCCTCAAATTCCTACCCACCCCTCATATCTTTGTCCTTTTCAGAACTTACTCTCTTTCATTTCCTAAAAAGACCCTCCACACAGCATCCCCACAGATGACAAAGGCCCTGAAGGAAATTATTTTCCTCAGGACCTCTGTGGACCTGAGTGGAGTTAAGGTTATTTTTGAAGTGAAACTTCTTTACGCGCGTTATGCATTTTCGAGGACCGGAGTAAAACCGAAAAACCGTGATCATTTGGTGGTGGGGGTACTGGACCCCCACCACCGCTCACCGTTCACTGTCGCTCTCTCACCGTAGTCGCTTACTGAGGTGAGGGAGCCACTGACGAACGTTCTCTCTCTCTCTTCTCTCTTTTCCTCCCTCTCTAGCCAACGACGCCACGCCAGGCATCAGCTGCTTGCTTCGTGTACTGCGCGGTGAGTGTAATACGAGTGAAATACGTAATTGATTGTGGTTTATTCGAAATGAAAAGAGAGAAAGAAGAATATTTTATTTGAAATGAAAAGAGAGAGAGAGAAGAATACTAAAAGTTTCACTTCCGTCGTGCGTAGGCCACACACTGTATTTGTTTTTTAAAAGGTCTGATTTCGAAAAATACTGGGTAAAGCCCGGGCAGCGCAGGGGGGGGTTCAGATAGTTTACATATAATAATTTCAATAAAGTGTTATCAAATTACAATACACCAGCTGACGTGTACCCAGCGTTGCTCAATTTGTCTCTACTTTATATAAATATAATATGCATGTATTATATATATCCTTCTGGAAGAAATTTTCTAAGTGATAGTGAAAACCACATCCAAATCCGTTGCGTAGTAAGAACTAAACGCACAAACAGACAGACCCGGATAATAGACATTACATATAAATAAATTTTCTTTTTCAATTCGTTGAAACAACACAATCACGCGTTGCTGTGGCTCAGTCTGTCTGTGCAGATAGAGAAACAATAGCACGTGTTGCTTTTACGTCCAACAGATGGCGCTGTTTTTCAAAAAAAGCATGTTTGTCTGGTGATACATTTGCAAACCTAAACGCGAACCGAGCCACGAATTACAGGAATGGAACGAAGCAACTGCAAGCGGCGTTTCGCGGCCATTTGCGGTTGCTTTGTTCCTTTCCCATAAGATGAGGACTGACAGTTCGGCTCGCTTAGGTATTCGTAGCATAGCAGATGTCTGTTTTGCAAAAAAAGGACGTTTTTACCTGTCGCAGGTGACAGTAAGCTTGTTTTTATCTGTCACAGGTAAAATCTATATAATACAGGTATATAAAAATACGCGTATTCGAATCCAACGTTTTGTCAAAATTTCAAAGCAATCGGTGAAGAACTTTCGGAGATTTAAAATTTTGAACAAACAAACATTAACATTTAGAAGACTGGCTGTACCCCACCACGCGTGCTATGGTTCAGTCCACAGATAGAGGAAACAATAGCGCGTGTTGCTTTTAAGTCCAAGAGATGGCGTATTTTTCAAAAAACCATGTTTTTTTACCTGACATCTATATAATCTATATTAGAATGCAACGCTGTATTTTAAAGCAATCAGTGAAGAAGTTTCGGAGACCTTGAAATTTTGAACAAACGAAAATTAACTTTTTTATACAGGGGTTTCCAATAAGAGGTGTTATTTTGAATAGCCCGCTATTTCGGTAGATGTTACTTTTGAAGCAGTCATTTTTTGACATTTGACAAGTAGAAACTACGCAATTAATACAAATGGAACGATACACGATTATTAAAATTCACTTGAGTGAATCAAATGCAAATCATGTTGAGTGATGAGACCCATTTCCACCTCGGTGGCTTCGTCAACAAGCAAAATTATCGCATCTGGGGCTCGAAAAACCCAAGAGTTATTGTTGAAAAGCCTCTCTATCCTCAACGTGTGACTGTTTGGTGCGGTTTATGGTCCGGCGGAGTCATTGGACCTTACTTTATCGAAAATGAGGCTGGAGCAACAGTTACGGTGAATGGATTGCGCTATCGAGAGATGATTAATGATTTTTTATGGCCGGAATTGGATGGTATTGATCTGGACAACGTTTAATTTCAACAAGACGGCGCTACGTGCCACACAACAACGAAATCATTGATCTTTTACGATTGAATATCAAAATAACACCTCTAGATAAGGTGAGAACCTCAATATTATTCCAACCGCCTGCTAATTAAGATATTAGACAGTACAGTTTAGGATTGCTGTAAACGGAAATAGCGCCCTCTGTTATTTCCAAAAAGAACCGTTGAAGTTTTCATACCTCTTTGTATCATAATTCTCGAACACATCAGTAAATAGGCATAATACATAAATACATATTTATTTTGGACACGCGCTAAACAAGTGTAGCTTATTTGGTAATGTTTCATTGTGGTGACGAGAGGTCGCGACCTTATACTAAAATGGAAACTAATTATAATAAAAATGCTATTGATTAATTCCAGGAAAATACTACCTGATTCAGATGACACTGTACAAAAATTGTGACGAATAGTTAAAGACTAACCTCGAAAATTTACGAAACTTGTTGAATTTTCAATGATTTAGCCACAGACATATGAATATTAATAGACGAGAAATTAAGGACGAGGGGTTAAAACAAGAGTTGCGGGACGCAGAGAGGAAAGCTGACTGTGATTCGTCAATAAATCAATCTGACAGTAAATAGGCATCTCGCATTATAATATCACCATTTAGTTCTTAAAAGTAAAATCTGCTTTTGAATGAATAGACATTTTTACATGGGAGCGCAAATTACTCGCCACGTTATGAACAAATTTGCGAAGTCCAAATTCGGCAAAATAAATTTCTTCTATTTTCAGAGTCGAATATTTCGTTTAAGTATTTATAGTTAAGACACTTTTATAAATGTTCATAATTTACTTCCCAGCAACCAACCAGCTTTGTGTTTCGCGTCCAGACGTTTCTCGATGTGATTGTATATGTTTCTACAACTGATCCATATTATACGATGTAAATATGCTTAAAATAAAGTAAAATAATGCTTATATATGGAATGTAATACGACAATTGGGTTTATTCTCTTTTTCACATCTATTTTTACAAGTTTTCATAGCACAAGTCAACATTTTGCCGTGTTATTTCGTAAAATGAACCGATGATGCCTCGACCATAGTTCGCACAAGAATGATGACGTCACGTTTTCTAAATTCACTTGAGGCCATACGCGAGCCCAGCCGGCTCCAATGGAACCGGTATGGGGAGTGGGGAATAATACGCTTTTAATCACTTAGGGCAGGTCTACTAATATTCATATGTCTATGGATTTAGCAAATAGAATTTACTATAAGCAATAATTAGTCGTCTGAAATTTCAATGACGGGAATTGAACCCGCACCTTCTGATGTCCGGTCAGGTGCTCTGGACCACTGAGCTACCTCGGCTTATTTCCAACACGCAAAATAATTCAATATGTACTAGTACTTCAATCAAGAATTAATGCTTATTATATTTTTTCACCTGTAAACAACCAACTATATTTTTGTAGGATAGGCTTTATTAGTGATAAATTTCCCACTAGATGGCGTCGAGACAGATTATATCTACATTTGTTGGTGAAATGTTTTGACTTGTCAAATATATTTTTTTTATTTTAATGATAAACTAATGTTTATAAGACAAGGTTTTATGCATAGTACAAAGGATAACATATTGTGCTGTGCATAAAACTTGAACTTGACTTGTCTATAAACTATGTTTATAAAACCTTGTCTTATAAACATCAGTTTATCATAAAAAATAAAAATAACATAGAATATGTTTAGCAATACAGGTTGTCCCAAAAGTCAACGATATCCTTTAGAGGGCTGTTAGTCTGGTAGGCCTTTGGTAACTCATGGCAGCCAGGGCAACGAATATCGAAATCTACGGGTTCATAGATAATAGATATCGTTATTTTCATCGTTTTATTCAAATACGCCTTTTGCAAGTTATGCTTTGCAATATTAAGCGCCCGCTCATACGAAATATCAATAAATAGTTATATGTGTATAAAAACTCAATTCTTTCAAGAAAGGCATAGAAATCCAATATATTCTCGGTGATTCAATCCAATATTGTATTTGTATGCCTCTCTTGCAAGTGTTAGTTTTTATACTGACAAAACTACAGGGTTTTCCAATAAGAGGTGTTATTTTGAAAAGCCCACTTATTTTGAATGTTGCTTTTGAAGCTGTCATTTTTTGACATTTGACAAGTAGAAACTACGTCATTAATAAAAATGGAACGATACATGCTTCAACAACGCATTGAAATTATTAAAATTCAATTGAGTGAATCAAATGCAAATCATCTTGAGTGATGAGGCCCATTTCCACCTCGGTGGCTTCGTCAACAAGCAAAATTGTCACATCTGGGGCTCGGAAAACCCAAGAGTTATTTATTTTTCGGAATAACTTTATTGGGTAAAACCTCAAATTGTAATATTTAAATAATGAAGACAATATTAGTGATTTCTAAACGAAAATCTGAAACAGAAAAATCAGAAAAGGAAACGGTCACATCTGGGACACGAACCCAGGACCCCTGTCTTTCCGGGACAGTGCTCTACCAACTGCGCTAATGGGACCCTATCCCCCTTGGTCACTTTTAACTGTATCATACTTCGAATAAGAACTACTAACATTGTCTTCATTTTTTTCACCGCACATTTTTATTGGCAACTATCTTTATGTATGATCGCAAGATTCAACCCGAACTAAATGCAATCCAGACAGCGTCTTTTAGATAAACCTATCTTATTTTTTTATTTAATGTGCGACATCTGTTGACTTTTCTGCAAGTCTAGAATGAATATTTATTTTTCGGAATAACTTTATTGAGTAAAACCTCAAATTGTAATATTTAAATAATGAAGACCATATTAGTGATTTCTAAACGAAAATCTGAAACAGAAAAATCAGAAAAGGAAACGGTCACATCTGGGACCTGGATCTTGCGATCATACATAAAGATAGTTGCCAATAAAAATGTGCGGTGAAAAAAATGAAGACAATGTTAGTAGATCTTATTCGAAGTATGATACAGTTAAAAGTGACCGAGGGGGATAGGGTCCCATTAGCGCAGTTGGTAGAGCACTGTCCCGGAAAGACAGGGGTCCTGGGTTCGTGTACATTTTCGAAAATGACGCTGGACCAACAGTTACGGTGAATGGATTGCGCTATCGAGAGATGGATTAACGATTTTTTATGGCCGAAATTGGATGGTACTGATCTGGACAACGTTTACTTTCAACAAGACGGCGCTACGTGCCACACAAGCAACGAAACCATTGATTTTTACGATTGAATATCAAAATAACACCTCTTATTGGAAAACCTGTATTTATTCATATTCATGTCGTGTACATACGGGCGCAAACAAATAATTTGTTTAAATATTTTAAAGCATATCTATGAACGCTAAAATTATAACTTACGTTACGTTTACCCGACCCCCGCATTTCTAAAGAATTAAAACATTTCTCTGAAGTTTTTAAGTTCCTAAAACTAGAAAAAAATGCAATGTACAAACTTTGGCGAAAATGCCCAATTACTGATCTTCTTTGTAAAAATATTGCCTTCTCTCTCAATAAAACAAAGGTCAATTAACTACTGGAAAACATGAGTGCATGCCTATAATATATAACATCGCGTTTGCAATATTTTTTCAGCGAAATAGTATTGAAAATGTGAACGATGGCAAATATGTCGTAACGATAGCCGTGTTATCATTATATAAACGTTGTTAATTATTATTTTAAGATGCACCCTGTAACTTTTGCATCCATTTGGGAGGCGGGTTTGGGTGCCGCCGCCCCGGGAACCATCTATTGGATAACACCTCTGTTATAGATTACCACAAGTGACAGCCTACGTTTGGTGATTTAGCAGGGGTTCCCGGGTTCATCGGTGAGATGTGTTCAGAATACGCCTGCCCACCAGCTGCGTGGCGTGCCAGATCGGGAGAGCCAGGTTTGGGGAGACCCTTTGACCTCTCCAACTGGTCTCTCGAGGGATATATTCATACGCCCGTCACTTCCTGGACACATTGATCTCTAGATTCCCAGAACTTCCTCTCCACACAGCATCCCCAAAGATGACATAGGTTAAATTATTTTCCTCAGGTCTTATTCTTTCTACTATTATTAGTCAGTGTGACTTTATATCCTGTATTAATTTATAGTATGTTAATTCTTTCAGGAAGGTAGATACAAGAAGGCTGTAAGTACATCATATCTTTTCAATCAATATTAATTTACAATACAAGCCTTTTTATAGTAGTATATTATATTTTGTATGTACTTGTATCTCCTACTTTTATATATTCGTCTATTCATTTAATATATGGTATTGTTTGTATTCATTTTATACCATATGTCGTCATTTTACAAATGCCACAGTTAATTGTTATTTTTTTTCAATATTTCTAGTATTTGCTGATTATTGTACACTGTGACATGCAATTATTGTGTATGGTATGTCTATACCTTGGATATTAAATAAGTATGGCAGACAGAGTACCGCAACCGCCGTTCTGTCACGCCTATTATATTATTGTTAAAAAAATAATTCTGTTAATTTGGTTAGCAATTATTTATTTTGAAATAGAGAATGAATAACAATGTACTTTCTCCACTTTTACCGCTCAGGTTTACTAGAGCGCTGCGTGTATCAGACGTCAGGCGTGCTTCGTATTATAGTCTGGAAGCCCACTACACACGTACATGACAACTAGGTACCTACGTCGTCGGATGTGAAGACAAAACTCATCTATCTATTTATTGACTTATTCACGCCAGGAAGGCTTTTATATGTATACAATGTTTAATGAATATTACGTAGCATAATAGGCCGAGTATGGACGATATAAACAGGTACAATGCAAGTTATCGGTGAGAGTTGTTGTGCATTCAAGTAATAGTTGTTCAATAAATAATAATTACAGTACAAGATATGTACTTAAGGTACTATGAAAGTAGTAGCGGAACAATATTTAGTAATATTGTTGATGTTAGTAAATAAAAAATAGTATATAAAGAAGAATGTGTGTGGCGGGCGGCGGACATACGGCGTGTACCGGACGTACCTCCACCGACTTAAATGAATTTGCATAAATCTGAATTTACGCAGAGGCAGTTCCTTTACAAACTCACCTCTGCGCATATTCGAATTTATGCAACAAAATCATCTCTAAAAACTTGTGTAAAACTGTAAATCTTGTATGCTGATTAATAAATAAAACCACGGGTCAAGCAGTCATCATTATAGACAAAAAACAAGGCTTGACCCCCCAAATACCCTCTATAAATACCTAAATTTGTACAAAACATGGATGCCTTGCATGAAATTTGAAATTGTGCAAACGCAGTTTCCTTTACAAAACTTGCCGTTTGCACAAAATCGAATATTGTGCAAGGCTTCCCTTTGAATATCAATTCCCTTTTTTTAATATGTAAATTTGTGCAAACACAAAATATTTAAAAATAAAATATGACCCGGGCAAGCAGATTGAAGAACAGTCAGGGGGACCAGTCAAAATTCGTCCCCCACCGAGTTGCGCAACAACGGCGCCCTGCCCTGTGAAAATTCCGGGAACCCAAAAATAATTCTCGGAATTTCTCGCTAACAAAGGGAGCGCAGGGCCCGTTGGTCCTTTAAAAGGCGAAAAACTTGCGCAATTCGGCAGAGATCCAGCAACCATCGAACCGACCACATCTCTCCTGGACTGCCCTGACTGCCTCTTCAAGCCTCTTCTGCCCTGGACCTTCACTTCAACCTGGCCTTCTTCTTTCTCCCGGCTCCATGGTGCTCATCAAGAAGAAACTTTCACAATAGTCGAAGCGTCCCTTGTCAGGGCGCAGGTTCCCCCCTACCTTCCTCCCCCCTGCCTTATACCTTTCTCCCATAATCTCCCACATTTTCCCCATTTCTCCCTTTCCCTATATTTTCCCCCATTTTTCCCCACATTTTTCCCTTTCACCATTTTTCCCACATTTTTCACCATATTTCCCTTTCCTCATATTATTCCCCATTTTTCCCTTTTTTCAACATTCTCCGTCCTCTTTCCCGATTTTCCTTCCAAGGCGTCGAAGCGGCCAGCCGGCCACTCCCGCTATATCGTCTGTGCGGCCGGCGACTACAGTGCCGTCCCGTACACGGCGCACGGGGTGGATTTGATTTTTATACAAATCCAGTTTTATTACAAGAACGATGACATTTTGCACACTTACTCTTAAAAACAAGAGGAAGGTCAGTGTCTACATACGATTTCGTAAAACTCTGTGTTAAGCCCGGGTAATGCCGGGGACTTCAGCTAGTGTAGGCGCTACTGCGTACTAATATTTGATTTTAAAAACAAGTGTAAAGTCACTGTCTACACCGGCAATTCAGATCTGCTCACCAATTACGGCAAAAACTGTTTCAAAGCAACGTTTCATTTCCACGGAGACAAAATTGTATCGTTAATTTATCGAAAATCCTCTTCAAATTATTGGTAATTCGGTAAAAGCGGGATTGCAGGCCGTTTCCTGATAAACATTTAGTAAGTTTCTAATATGTCGGAACATGTGTTCATGAACCCGCATTTTCCTTGATAATATACAATGACGAAATGCGTAAATTTTATGATTATTATAAACACGTTTTCCGACATCGTGATAATACCTTTGTATTTTAATAGAAGTGTTTTAGGAAACCTATCAATTCGTTCGTTAAGGGCTTGAAATCATAATTTTGACCGGATTACGAATTATTTTAAGAGATTCTTAAAAAAATAGGAATATTCAATATTAGTCATTTTTCTACGTGTGGTCTTTCACCAGGGCGATAATGAGTACATAATATGTAAAGCCGCGTTTACACCAAAGTTGACAACTATAAGTTGACAAAACATTGTTTTAAACTTTTAGTTGAAAACTAAAAGTTGTCAACTAAAAGTTGCTCTTCTCAAATTTAGAACAACAAATGGAAAACTTGTTGCCAAAGAATTGGTGCGAAAGGCAGTAGTGTCAAGAATTAGGCATTATCTCCGAGAAGATGACATCGATCCGTTGAGTGGTGAGCTGAGGTGCGACGGGAGTGTCAAAAACTTTCTGAGAATAACAAGTAGTGACTTTGAGTATTTGATTTCAATGATCGGACATAAAATCTTAGTGGTAGACTTAAGCTTAAGATATTATGCAGCTTAAGATATTATCTTGCATTATCGTACAAAATATATGTAAGATATTATCTTGCATTATCGTACATAATCTGGGTGAAGATACCTAGATTACCCAGTGCTGTGGGCTCCAGGTCTATAAAACCACAGGAGTGATTGTTGTCATATATTATATATATATACATTTACCATATTATTTAATTAATACCATTCCTCAAAATATTAATATGAAAACATATGAAACTGCTTACTGCTGCTTAAAGCCAATAAATCCACCTAGATTTCACCGGTTTATCCAATATTTTTAGGTTCTATAAATATTGGCACATTCTGACAAACGATCTGTCAAAACGTATTTCAAAAATGGCGAAATATGCCAAAAATCACTCCAGTGGATAATATCGTCACAGACATTGCTTCATCATCATTATGTTGGCAAATGCAAATCTCTCCGAAGCGCATCAAGACTTTCGCCAGGGTTTTGCAACCTTTGCAACATTCGTTTTATTGACAGTGGCCGGTTTGGACGGATTCATAATAATAATAATGGCGCATTTGCCTTGGGAACATGTTAAAAATATAAAATTTTATAAGACAGTTTGACCGTGAGACGGTTTTAGCAAAATCTCCTCAACATAGGCCAGGCCATTGAATATTTTTTTTACTATATATTTCATTTTTTTATAATATTATATTTTCACAGTAAGCTTAACAATGTGCAGTATTTGTGGGGGGTTAGCGGCACATAGACAAAATATGGTAGTTTGGTATGTAAGTACTTCATTTAAAATAAATGGGCAAAACCAATGTTTTCATACTGGCACTATTCATTCACAACATATACATAATCTTAAAATATTATTTCAACTTTAGATTATTAATACAGCGCCCTCTAGGTGCTTTTTCGCAAAAACAGCACAGCAAAAATGATCCAATTTATTATTATTAATAACCTCCCTATATATTATAATGCCATTTTTTACACACACTAAATGCACTGGCGTCGTAAATAGTAACCTAAAAAATGAATTAATTGTTCTTCTACTACACTGGCATACTCGTAGCTTCTTCGGTTGGTACATAATATCGTAATTAAACGGCTAACATTGCAATATTTGACAATTACCAAAGAATAATTGCGTTATCCCAAATCATATTAGGTAGTACGTAACACAATGTACCCACGGGCATATCTCGTTCGTTAAGAAATCCGAAATATTTTGGGAATCGATGAATTCTGACCAGTAACGTGACTGCTTTAATATCGATGAATTCTGACCAATAACGTGACTGCTTTAATATCGATGAATTCTGACCAATAACGTGACTGCTTCAATATCGATGAATGACGGATTCAAATTTTAAAACTAAAAACACATGATTTAGCATTATTTCGTAGGGTTTTGCCTTGTAAAAAAATGCGATTTAAAAACACTTTACATGAATTTTTACAGTTGCCATTTTTTAATCCTTATTTACTACACATTGACACCTATTACATTTAATTAGAAGGCAATTGGCAAAAGAAAAGAGTACAAATATTTATTTTGAAGATTAATACTTTTATTGTTCAGTTTAAACATGACAAATTCACGACTTTATTAACTAAACGTTGGAAAACGACTAATCGTGAATACACAATGTTTATTGGTATATTTACCCGGAATCCGTGACTACATCCATTTATTGCAAATCGTATAAATACGTCAACTACAATTCCTCGAATTGATATCAAATCTGGTTCTAATTATAATAATTGTCTATTAATGTATAATGCAACACAAGTACTTCTTTTTATCTAGTTTATAGTAAATTATAAAATAAGGTAATACAAATTTAATAATATGTATAATTATAATAAAATAACTATGTTTGGATGGTAACCGGATAACTCATCACATGATGAAGTCAAGTTTCATCAAGTGATGAAACAAAAACTTTATTAACTGGGTTATGTAGAGGTTAAAAAAAAATCATCGTTTCTAATGACTTTATATCACTTTTTAAAAGTGTATTGAATTGTCACTGTGTTGAGTTATCATGGAACCGTTTGGTTATATGGTTCATATAATTAAGTTATATGACGTCAGGAGGAACCATTTGGAATCTACAATTACTATCTATCTATTTAAAGAAGAGTGTCTGTGCGCTGTGGTGGGCGGGCAGGCGGCGTGAATTTGAATTTTATACAAATTTACAGTTTTATTCCGATATTGATGAAATTTTGCACACTTGTCCTTCAAAACAAGAGGAAGTTCACTGTCCAAATCTGATTAAAAAAAGAGTAAATATAAAGCACGGCTTACTTTTACGTAATGCTTCTAATTCTTCTAAAGCTATAATAATAATATTTGGATAGCGCCGTTTTTGTGCAAAATCACCTCAAGGGCGCTTTACAAATATATAATACATTTCTACAATGATCTATGTTATAAATAAACTATATATGAAGATAATATACAGTACCATACTTACCTGGTAGGTCACTTTAGATTTTTATTTTCTTTTCAACCGTCATGGTGTTGCCATTTAAAACCGATCCATTTTTGGCTACCATTATTTTCTTTAGTCTGTATATAGTTTTTTTTAAATTAAAATAAAGTTAAAAATGAAGCGGGCAAGTATTTTTCCATGAAATCTGAAGCAGGAAAATTACAGCAAAAATAATAAATTATCGTCTAGACGCGGAAAGTTTTGGCGGGGATTCCTAATACAAATTGCGTAGGTATGTTGATTCCAAGAAGGAAAGGTGGGTACAAAAATTATTATTCAAATACGTTATATTTATGCTTAGTAGATACTTGTTAGTAGAAAAATATATTCACATGGATCTTTTTAGATACCTACGTATATTTGAAAAAAAAAAATATATTCCCAGATTTTTTCCCATCTATCGAATAAGATCACTCCGTAGGCGAATGAAAATTGGCGGCTTTCATTTTCCAATTACTGGCAATACTGCCCTAACAAAAATATTATGTTAGGACAGCAGTTGTATTTTTTTTTCGATTTAACACACGAGCGTTTGGTGTCTTATACATTTACCATATTATTTAAAATACCATTCCCCAAATAATTAATATTGAAATATATGAATACATGAAATGAAACATTTTTTATAAGTATAACATAAAAAATCAACCAGTAAATAAATATAATTTTTTTACTTTAATACATAAATTTTTATTTTTTTGTTTGATTAAGGATTGAACGTTCCTTCCCAACTGCTGTGAACTTTTAAATAATTGAGTAGGACCGACATTTATTTCGTATATTAAATGTTGTAATGTCATCCAATTGCAAAGAAATGTGTATATGTTCGCGTGTGTATGCGTGATTGCCATCAAAAGTTGATGGAATGCATTGTCATCGACGACGAATCTATCTGCAAAGTTTCAGCTTGATCGGGTGCCGGGAAATGGGTTAATTTCAATTTCCAAGATTTCCATCCGTTCATACACGAAACCAAATTAAAATTCAAATAGATGTATGTATTTAAAAAATGAACAAAAATCATTTGAAAAATTACGAATAAGTCCTTACAACAACAATATCATAAAGAAGAAAAAACAATAACAGTGGTTGTTATTGCAACTCAGCAATAAATGAAAAACATGTAGGCATAAACGTTTTTCTTTCGATGTTTTTAGTCGCGTGATATTGATAAAAAGTGTTATTAGGACGTGGGTAGGTTAAAACATAAAAAAAAATCATCAAATGAAGCGTGTATAGAGGATAACACAGAGAAAGGGACGCTTCGACACAGAGTTGGAGGTCCAAAATGAGAGGTTTTATAAAATAAACGAGTTTACACATCCGACTTAGGGATCTCATCGTGATATTTAATTAGCGAGTTCTCATAGTATCAACTATGTACTACTCAACAGCTGTTGCAGCTTGCCACACTTATCTTTGCAGTCGGTGGCGACACCAGTATAAATTTAGAGAAAACAGTTTGTTCGTTAGTTACTCGTCCACCTACAAAGTTGAGTGTGTCAAGTTGCGGTAATTGAAGGTTTCCAATACATATAAAGTTACAATATTACAATAGAACTTACCTATGTGGGCTAGATCAATGATAGGTATTTGACATTTGGACAAGAGCGTCTCGGCCGGTTGGGTCGGAGTTATCTTGTTATTCATGATGAGGCAGATTACACAAGACTTATTCCAAACAATAGACGTTACGAAGAATAAGGCAGCTGTTTAAAAGTTCAGTTGACTCAACTTCATTCAGAAATGCAATCTTTTTGTGGTCGAAAAAATCTTTTTAACACTTTTTGACAACGCGAGGAGGATCGAATAAAGAAAAATTAAATTCGTATTTTCCGTCTCGTTCGAAAGACCAAGGAGGAAAGACGACAGAAAATCACATAAAAAAAACGGAAATATATCTGTCTCTCACTAACTGCATCCAACACAGAGAGACGAACAGCTGAACGTAGGTTAACAGATCTTCAGAACCTCACCAGCAAACCGAATATAGATTGAACGAAAGATGTCGAAACAAGGCGCTGTTAAAGTTTGTTAAAATTATGGATAGTTTCTTGGTTATTTCTCGTATAGAAACGTTCGGCACACATCTGAAGAACTGTATAATGTTTCACTTTGCTGTAGAAAACCACGTCGAAGCGAACACAACAACGGTTGCCGTTACACATTAAAAACTTTTTGTTGGGATCTGACACTTAACACTCTCGAAGAGCCACACTTATTCAGAGGTTTTTAAGTTACAAGCCGCGTGAATATTGTCTAATTGAGCTGTTTATAACACAGTAATGTCAGGTTAACACAATTATTGTAAAATAGCTTGACAGGGCTCTAGTGAACTCTGTCATACGGGCCCGCTATAACTTCGGAGCAATAATCGGACATTGGTGGTACTATCGCTTTGTTACTAACAATGAACGTACGACAATTAGTTCTCGCGAAGTAATCACCGACATTTAATCCGCCTTACGACAGAAGATAAGATACGGTTTTGCTTTAAGAAAACAATAATATCACGATATCACACGAATGACACGTTATAAATGTGATAAAAAGATCGAGAGAACGAACCACGAACAAACGCGACCAAACGAACCAGCGAAAAAAGCAAACTAAATTGAGCGCTGTGATTGGTTGATATAGTGAAGGCATTCAACTTTCTGAAAACATTCAAAATACCTCCCACCTATGCTCAAGTAATATATCCTTATCTCTTTTTATCCTGCTCAAAAAAGAAAGAGATACAAACAAAGGCTCCGTTAACTATTTGAAAACAAACAAGAAAAACTGAAGCCTGAACTTTCCAATCCTTGCTAGACAGTAAGGGCGATTAATTTATAGTGCAAAGCAAAAAGGGCAAAGCATTTTGTAAGGTGCTGTGAATTATTTACACAAACTCTTACTCGGAACCGCGTTTCATTTTTATGATTTTTTCTTTGTGCATCGTGAAAATTTGATCGGAAAAATTTAAAGATTTAACATATTTCCTTCACTTCGACATAGATGTCATTGATTAAGGAATTCCCTTTAGGATCAGCTTCTTTATAATACAATAAAAATCAATATGTTTATTTAATTTTTTCGAGATTGTTTCAATTTCAAGAGCAAAACATAGATGGCGCCAGCAAACAGTGGTTAAAGATGGAGGCCATGGTCAATAGGTGACCTGTTAACATAATTTCAATTTGCACAACATTTCTTGTATTTTTTCTAGCCCAGCACATATTTCCTATTTGAAGGTAAAATACTATTAATAAAATTCACATGTCCTTTGGGAACAGCTTTTGATCCAAGAATAAAGTTGTGTTCTGCTCAATTTAAGTGTTCAGTTACATTCATAACCAGTTTGTATGGTTCTTTTACCTACTTACCAAGTTGAGATTTCCTGAGGGGGTCCTTCTTCTGGGGATGATGTGTGGAGAGTCTTTTGGAAAGGAATAAGTCTAGAATGGTCGCACCAAACACAAGAGCCAAGAGGTGAGGAAAGGCTATTTTTATTTTTCATTATTATACTGTATATCAGTGGCAGTTTTTCACTTAGGTCAAGTGGTGTTTGACCCCCCAAAATTAATAACAATAATAATTAATTCTGTGCATCAAAACATACGTCGGTGGCCGAGTTGACATCGCGCTTGGGTCCCACTCAGGCGTAGTGTGTTCAATTCCTCGGCTGGCTAAGTCCTCCATCACAACACAAGCAACATTTTCAGCTTACTGTGGTGGTAATAGGAGATTTTCAAATATTTTCAGGTTATTCGTAACCCGGGAATGTTTGTCTTTCGTTTTTAAAAAAAAATAAATAAATACAACTGTCTTATTCTTAATTTATTTGAAATGTACCACGAAATAGCAGAGCTGCGACGGAGAGTGACGAGCAGTGACATCTATTGTCTCTAATAGAAGCTTTCATTCACAAGTCCACACGATTGGCTGGGTCAATTTAAAGAATGTCCTCGGCTTTGGCATCTTCTGTCCCTATGCGCGCCATAGAATAAATGAGATGGCAATATATCTTTAGTCTAAATAAAAATTAGGTACCGAACGAAGCTTAAGGATGCTTAGGTCATGGCCGTGAGGGAGACAGAACGGTGAATATTATATGTTTAAAGAGATGGTGACATAAACATATGTTCATTTTACACGCTTGTCGTTTGTGGAACAATGGTTGTTTTTTCAATTTTAATTGGATTCTTTATGTTGTTATCGATGTAGAATGAAACAAAACAAGAAAACGTAAAAAATTACTGTCAAATAGAATAGCAAATCTAAATTTAAATGCAATTGATAAACGTCGCATCGCTTCGCACCACGGAACCAACAAATTGATATAGATAATAATATATGGGCATTTTTCACAATATCAAATAAAGATTAGTCAAACATTTTTTTCAGGGACCTGAAAAAAATATTTGACTAATAAAAACAAAAAAACATAAATTTACAAACCATGCCATGATCCCCAGAGCCGCCTCTTCTGTATATAACATTTATTGTAAAAAATACAAATCTTAATTAAGAAATAAAATACTACGTAGAAGTCAATCATTGTTCTACCGGTATTTTAATGGAAGGTGCTCTGCAGAACTAGCATCATTGATCCCTTGAGCACACAGAGGGAGACACCCCAAACCCAACTCCGACAAACAAATATCAAGCGATAGTTAAACAAAATATTATTACGCTCACAATTGATTTAGTTTTCCCTCTTGACTGCAATTTTCTTGTTCGTTTTTTGAGAACTGCCTCGAATCCTAGGAGTAGTGATGTGAAGTCTAGGGAAATTTCCCTAGGTCTAGAAATACTGAAATGTTGACTACATAAAGGTCATGGTTAGGAATTTCTTCTCTGAAATTATCTTATTTTATTAATTAATTCCCCACTAAATTTCACATGAATATTTTAACTTGGAAAACTATTTCACATGAAACCACAAAAAAGTTGCTTAAAGAAATGTAGCTTAAAGGGCTCTCGTGGACCCTCATTTACCTCATGCACACCCCAATTTTTTTTTCCATTTAAATGGAATTCCTGCAGGTCGGAATAGACCCCTGAAGGTCGTAATAAACCACTTTGGGAATGACTGATATAGATCAACAAATGCCGATTCTGTTTATTATTAATAATGATAATAATTTCAGGATGATTTGTATAGTGCCGTTTTTGTGCAAAATCACCTCAAGGGCGCTGCGTCTATTATAGGTATAGTTTATAAATCGTCATTTAAAAAACGAATACAACATCATCCCATTAAAACAAACCGTTTAAATGGTACGGCTGAACTGCTGATTGGTCACAACCAGTCTATGTGAGTAATATATTTGTGGTCTACAATTCGTGGAGAATTCCCCAAATTGCGGGGAATTGCTAATATTTTTCAAGAATCAGGTTTTTTTCTGGGAAGAGGAAGAGGTGAACTCACTACACTGAAGAAGATTGAAGCAGGATAGGAAAAGAAATCTGTTAATATCATGTGTTTTATTATAATTTAAAAATATTTACAGCTATTTATAGATATTCGTTCCTCTTAAAAACCAAATAACAGATGTCTCGCTCTATGGCGCGTGGCCCAAACGTTTGTAGTCAATCTTTTCCAGCTGCACAAGTGGTCTGAGCTGGTCTGCGAAGACCTTCATATCCTCAGCGATGGCGTCTTGGCCGGAAGGCGCCAAAACCTAAATAATAAAAAAAAAATTAAAATAATAATTAAATTTCTCCAGAGGATAGAATGCCCCACAACTCTCTCTAAACATGCAATCCTCACTTTATTCACATTCATAAACACTATTTTCTGTTATTCTGACTCTTGACACGATTGAGATAATGTCAATCCAGGTTTTACACTTATTTGAAATAAGCAGACTGTGGCTTTTCAATAAATGAATCGACAGTATACGCTCAACTCGCATTGTAATATCACTATTCAGTCCTCGAAAATAAAATCTGCTTACGAATTACTAGTGCTTTTTACAATGGCGCGCAAATTGCTGGCTGCTTTTGAATTTAACTACAAATGCCAAATCGGGTAAACAAAAGTTTGAGCTTATTTCCAAATTTTTTTACACTTTTGCAAATAAGTTATAATTTACACAGCTCTCTCATTTTTAGTCTCGCTATGCCAGGCGGTTTATTTAAGAACAAATATTCAGATCCTGCGTAGAAAAGTCCCACAATGTACTGTGCTGCAAACCTTCACCTTACTTTAGCAAACTTTACTACTCTGCGCAGGGTCTAGTTATTTTAATGTGCGCTCTTCGGCGGTCAATGTACGACTGATGTTACTGAAAAAACTCTAATAAACCAAAAAGATGAACCATAGACGTCGCTGAAAACCCTCTATCCAAAATTTAGTTGGCCTCAGCAAAACATCTCCTAGTGAGGACTAAGAAAACGTTGTGTATAAAAAACTAGATAATTTAAAATTAAACAATAACTTTGTAAACATCACTTATAGGTAAATACTTAATGTCGACCGGGTTTCACTACAACCGTAGCTTCAAAAACCTTCTTCGTGAAACCCAGTCGACATTAAGTATTTACCTATAAGTGATGTTTACAAAGTTATTGTTTAATTTTAAATTATAATGTCACATCACAAAGTAACCGCTTCATATGAAGAAAAACTAGATAACTTACCGAGAGCTCAACGAGATAGCTCTGCGAGATTGGCTCGTAGACTTCCGTCAGCTTAGTTTGCATGGGGTTCATCATCTTAAAGACTTTGGCCACTGTGATCTTCATCCTTCCTTTGCGGAACATGTAGCCTGGAGAGTATACAAAGCACAACAGTTATTACCATTTAACCAGGAGACAGATTGATGACTTGAAGAGAACTGCTGGCATCGGGGAGGAAATTTGAGGGACACCTATGTCCAAAGTTGAAAACCAGAAGGCTAATGAAGAGTAAGAACCAGGACATATCATCAAAAGTGCAATGACATAAAATTAAACATTCAAACCCGTTATTATTATTTTTTTGATGCTGAATAATGTTGTGGATTACAATGTATGTATCATCGAGAAAGTAAGGTTACAAGGGCTTCTTCAAGAAGCCGGGGGATTTTTTTTTTTCGAAGTTTCGTGCAGGGGGGATCTTAAGATCAGTTTGTTTGGTCCCGCATGTTTTTCAGCCATTTTGTTCAGTTACAGTAAATTCTTCCAATGGAGAGGTCATTGTGCGCTCCCGCCGCCTTTCGTCCGTGTGAGATCCGCGCGGATCGTTTGAATTGTTTTGCACAGGAGGGAGACACATTTCTGGACTCTCTGACGGAGGATGAGACGTGGGTGTGTCACCATGCCCCAGAATCCACCAAAAAGTTTAAGATGACCCATTCGGCCAGAAATGTCATGGTATCTGTTTTTTGAGACAGTAAGGGGGTCCTTTTGGTGGATTTTGTGGACTACCATTAATGCAGAGGCTTACTGTAATAACCTAAAAAAAACTCAGAAGAGGCATTTAGAACCGCAGAAGGAGAATGCTGACCCGGGGAGTCAGCCTCCTTACATGACAACGCCAGGCCCCACACCGCGCGAGTTTCACAGGAGCTGCTGAGTTTTTGGGTGGAAAACGTTTATCCAAGGATCGGGAGGCTGAGGAAGCTGTGTAGCTGGCGGCGGAGGTCTATGACACTGGCATACAAAAGTTGGTGCCCCGACTACATTGAAAAATAATTTATATTTGTGAAATATCTTGTGAATTTCAATTAAATACATGTATTTTTGATTCTACATAAATGTTGTAACCTTACTTTCTGGATGGCCCTCGTACATGAAAACTGTGTGCATTTTTAAGGTGGAAATAATATTATTGCAAAAAAACATTTTTAAGTATTTATTTCACTTGATCATGCCATGACTTCCTCCGGCATCCTCTACTTCTTTTCCCATTCACTTCCACATCATTCTCCTTACACCCCTTTTTTTGTTCATCACTTACGCCAAATTTCACTATTCATAAGTATTGTTTTACTTGATCATGCCATGTCTTCCTCGGGCATCCATGACTTCATCTGCCATTCACTTCCACGTCATACATTCTCCTTATACCTCTTTCTATGTTCGTCACATACATTTTACCATATATAAGAATTTGATTAATTTGACCACGGCATGAGTTTCACGCTCGTCTCCGACTTTTTCTAACATTCAAATCACCCTCTAAACACTCCTGCACTAATAAGAACAAATATCCAGTAGTTTTTGAATCTATAGGGCACACACACATATTATTTATATAGGCAATATAATATATTATATTTACATACATATTATGTACGTAAATAAAATGGAATGAGCTAAAATTAACAAATTATTATAAGCATTAATAAGTCGCCTGAAATATCCATACAAATTGAAAATATCTCCCGAGTAAAAATAAATGCCGCCGACGGGAATTGAACCCGCACCTTCTGATGTCCGGTCAGGTGATCTGGACCACTGAGCTACATCGGCATATTCCCAACCCGCCAAATAATTCAATATGTACAAGTACTTCAATCGACAATTACTGCTTATTATATATTTTCACCTGTAAACAACCAAATTTATTTTTGTAGGAAGGGCTTTGTTAGTGCTGAATTTCCCACTAGATGGCATCGAGACATATTATATCTACATTAGTTGGTGAAATATATATATTATTTTTTTAATGATAAACTAATGTTTATAAGACAAGGTTTTTTATGCATAGCACAAAGGATAACAAATTATTGTAAGCATCAATAAGGAAGTTGAGTGAAAAATATTTTGACTTATAAAAAATATATTCATGTAGATCAAAAAATATCGATTCTAAATATATAAATATATTTCTATATTATTATTCTTAGAATTAGTTAAACGTTCTTGAAAAAGCATTCAATAGCAATAGAGTGTATACGCTCCACGATTGGTCGAAAGAATTCTGACGTCACATGTGTCGTGACTTGTACGTACAGCGAATCACCTATGGTGCATCTCTTTCTATTACATGAGAGATGGTCGGTTTAGATGAGAGAGGTGTATAGGCCAAAGTTTATTTGGGTTTGTCAAATATATGTACGTATTTGTTGTTATTATTATATGAAATGGGTTTCTAAAGATACATATTCGTATAGTGCTTTATAATAATATGTTGTTTATTGCATAACTTAGAAGTTTTTATTATTATACATGTCACATAACATGTGATACACTTCAGGCCGCCGGCCGCTCAGAAAAGTCTCACAGTGAACTGGGCTGTAAACCGTTATTTTACTTTTGGTCTTTACATTTCTGCGCGGTGGTCCTGAATTCGCGCGGGGCAAGTCAACAAATAGCGACGACAATACCGTACCGGGCTTGAAAATCAAATATTCTAACTTAAAATATTAATTTAACTATGAAATCTTAATCAATTTTCTTTTTTTTTTAATAACATCAATTCTAATAGACGGTTACCATTGGTAAAAAAATTACTGGAATTCCTTATTGAAGAATTAATTTTTTTTCCATACAAAATCTTTAAAGCGACGTGGTTCTTACAGTTTGAATGACGTCACACCCACCCCCGCCTCTTACCGCTCGGATTCCGCTCGTTTTGGCGGGCTTAATAAAATTCAAACTTTGAGAATTAATTTAACTATGAAAACAAACATTAAAAAAAAAAAAAAAAATACTCGTATTTAAGTTTGAATGCGAACATTGATAAAAAAAAATAAAAAAAATGGACTCAACTTCCTTATTACTCCCCTGGAATAATACTAAAATTAAATTAAATTAAATGAAGTAATGAAAATAAAATTATAAAGGCAAAAACTAAAAATTTAAGCATTATGTATGTAATTATGAGATACGGGTTGTGTATAATATGTTTTTGAAATGTACACAACAAATAAGCCATTTATTAAATCAAAATAAAAACTGTGTTGAGAAGCGAACTCTTCAAAAGTCAAACATTATTTATTTTCTAAAATCGGTGTTAGACGGTGATGCCATAGTTATGAAAAAAAATTGTTTCATTTTATTAACCTTTTCAATGCAAGCCTTTCCAACGTAATCCATCCCATCACGCGGTACCTTTTGACACAATGGTCGTGTAATATCTCCGATTAATATCGAGAGCGAAGAAACGTAATTTTTTCAGGAAAATGAAGGGAGACTTTCATTTATTTGTATTTATTGTGTAAATTAATAATCATTATTAACATAAATAAATATTATTGGGAAGTTCACCTCCATTTTCCTTCATCAAAATAGTATATTCTCTCTCTTTTAAAGTACAGGGTTTTCCAATAAGAGGTGTTATTTTGAATAGCCCGCTATTTCGGTAGATATTACTTTTGAAGCTATCATTTTTTGACATTTGACAAGTAGAAACTACGCCATTAATAAAAATGGAACGATACACGCTTCAACAATGCATTGAAATTATTAAAATTCACTTGAGTGAATAAAATGCAAATCGTCTTGAGTGATGAGGCCCATTTCCACCTCGGTGGCTTCGTCAACAAGCAAAATTATCGCATCTGGGGCTCGGAAAACCCAAGAGTTATTGTTGAAAAGCCTCTCGATCCTCAACGTGTGACTGTTTGGTGCGGTTTATGGTCCGGCGGAGTCATTGGACCTTGCTTTTTCGAAAATGAGGCTGGAGCAACAGTTACGGTGAATGGATTGCGCTATCGAGAGATGATTAATGATTTATGGCCGGAATTGGATGGTATTGATCTGGACAACGTTTACTTTCAACAAGACGGCGACACGTGCCACACAAGGAATGAAACCATTGTTCTTTTACGATTGAATATCAAAATAACACCTCTTATTGGAAAACCCCGTATTATTTTTTTCACATTAATTTCGCACCCGGTGACGGTATGTTTTAGTGAAACTTAGTGGGGATAGCCGTCCAAGGGTCACATCTATGCGACAGGCGCATAGATCAGGTTAAATTCGTACATTTCTTTATATTTTTTCTTAATCTTTAACTTATCAAGCAAGCCCCATCACCTCTGACGCTGTATTCAAAGTCTACCCGGCAGCCCAGTTCGGTGAGGAAGTCCACCACCATGCCACTGCAAGCGATGTCCACACTGCTGCGCACCACCGTGGGCCGGGACTTGTCCCCCAGCTCCGGCTGCCCGATGTAGCGCAGCTGGTACGGCATATCCGGGTAGTCCAGGGCCTTGCGAACACGCAGTGGGAGAGGAGGTGACTGGAATGGTACGGTTAGTTAGAAAGTTAGACGGTATGCAAGTTAACTCCTCGGGTCTCATTAAAGTCTCTCTTCCTCCTTTGGTGTTATGGTGAGATATATGATTTAAGCAGTTAGGAAAAGGCATCAGCACGTTTTGTATTTGTATATAAAAGTTTACTATACATTTCCAAATAATAATAGTTAAAATAATGAAAATATACTATACACAATTATTATTTTCAATCTTTAAATTCAATATAACACGAAACACAGTTTTTTTGTAGATGTTCTTTCCTAGATTGTAACAAGTCAATATCAAAAAGTTTGGAAACAAAATTAGGGAACGGAATATTTCACTTTTTCTTTAATACCGCACAAGAGTCCCAACTGCCATATTGCTACCAATATTATTTGAATCATCTTACTGTCTGAGTGGGCCCCCGCAGGCTGAAGCAGACTTCCGTGTCGTTGAAGGTCTCCGGCCCAGAATCCACATTGTCGCACAGACCTCGCAGGCGGTGAAGAAGGACCTCCACTGCAGAGTCAAGCACGGAACCCTGGAGAAAACACAATCATTTCCATGACTATGGGTGGGAGAGAAATAAGAATACGGGGCAAATAAAAAAGATTACTGAAATAAAACTTGGTTTCAACTAATTTACTATAAAACAACTATTTATGTCGGGGAGGTTATGTTTATCTGCCGTTTTACAAATAATCTATTGATACGGGAAAAAAATGAATGCAGGAATATACAAAAAAGCTAGATTCATATTAAAATGTTTAATATTTTAAATTTAATTTTAAAGATACTTCCATATTGTGCGATAATCGCGTAGACTATCGACACATGGGTTAGATTATAATGGTTATAATCTAGGCAGGTATGTGCCTACGTAAATTCACGCTCTGTTTGCTGAACCAAAAAGATAGGTATTCGCAAATGTGACTTACAGAAGAGTTGGTTCTTTTGGTAGAGCTCGTATGGTGAAGGAATTCACAGGCACTCGTATAAGATTGAACTAATTATAACTCTGGCTAAAAATCAAATTGACACATCGGTTGTTTTCTCGGTAAGGTGGTTTTGTCAACTGTCATTAGCTGACGTTTTCGCTACGAGGGCTCAATTCATCTCAAACCAACACTGCGCAGATTCAAACCAGTAAAATTTGAATCCTAGCCTCCTTATCGGTTGGAGCGGAAAAAGCGTTAAAACAATTCAGCGTCACGAAACACATATTATCAGTAAATAGTATAAAATAAAGTCGATACACGCGTCTGTCTGTTTGTGCGCTTAGTTCTTCTAAACTACGCAATGGATTTTTGATAAGGTTTTCCCTATCATTTAAAGAATTTCTCTCGAAAGGTTTTTATATATAATACATACATATTATATTTACAGAAAATATAATAAAGTCGAGCAATTCCGGGTACCTACATGTCATCTAATATTTCACATTTCAAAATTTCAAATTCGTTTAAATAAAAATTCCGCAATTCCTAAACGCTTGGCTATATCAATGCACTTTTAGTGGAAAATGGAAAATGAGTAACGATCGATCGAGATTTCACTATATGTGTTTGAATAAAATTTTAGATTGTGGACATACAAAGTACAAATTGATATAAAAAATCGGCGCCATCTTGAATGCTGATCAGCAGAGCTGTGGCCAGGGTAAGTCTTTCCCCCACAATAATACGACGATGGTTTAGGTTAGGTTAATATTCCTGACACAACTGGTATATATATTTGTTTGATAATTATTGTATATTACTAGTGCGTCGGAGATGAATATTTACCCAGAAAGATGTCTGGGGGAAGCGGCAAAACCAAGAGCTATGTTTACTAAGCCGTTAAAAACAAAACTCGTAAACCTGGAATGGCTCTGCTGGGCAGGACACATAGATATGAACGGAAGAGCACTAAAGGCGCTTCTTTATAATAAGCCTGCAGGACAGTGTGAAGGCTAACACCGCAGTTGCCGGCATAAAAAACAGGCTGTGTAGACGATTCCAGTTGTGGTTGTTTTTGACAGTGAAATGTAAATTTAGTAAATTTTCGTATAATTATGACCAATCGAAGGACCGTGGAGAAAATATGTCTCAAAGTAAAGGAAAAGGACTCAAAAAAGGATATTTTGAAGCACAATTATCTTCTCATTCAATTAGGGACAGTTTTTTCACAGAATTTGAACAATTCAACAAATTTCAAAGTCAAAATTTAAAGGTTACATTCAAGTTCTGTTATTAAATAATTATTAGCCAGTTATTTCACATAACTGAAATGATAATAGGTCTTGAATAGAACTTTCACAGAAAGGATATTTAACATAATTGTTGCTGACCTGTAATAAGTACTCTTGGTTAGGAATGATATTTTCCTTCAGCGCCATTGTCAAACTTTCCATTGCATAGCTCATCGGCTGATTATTTCCAGCCATTCCGGTCATCTTTGCTTAATTTTAATAATATCACAATAATAATAAAAGCACTAAGAACTTTAGAATTTGGATTTTGAAACAACTACAGTAGTAAAAAAAACTGTGCCAAAACACTATTCAGATCGAAGCTTGGCCACAATAGACAATAGTTTAGTTATATTTTTGACAGCCGTCAGCCGTCACGTCATAGACAATTTTATGTTATACTCATAAATATACCACTCTCGTTATACTTTTTGATCACGGCATGGACCCATCATGGACCTAAAAAGCCCCGCACATAGCATTGGTGCGATTTTGTATGAATGGCATTGAAGCCAAATCTAGGGTGACGGACAATTGCATTGCAGCCATCTTGCTTGACTAACTTTTGAACTGATTTGAGTGCAAAGTGGTGCATAATAAACTATTATTACTTTATTTTTGTGTTGTTTTGTGTTTAAGTCAAGGAATGCGATACGTCATTAAAAAATGTAAGTAGGTTTTGGCATTTTCCATACATCTTCCCCCTCATCCCGTGACATCAATTTGTTCCCGAATTGCTCCGTCCAGGGCTTTTTAGGTCCACAACACGGACCTAAAAACGATAGCGCAGAACGGCATTATACCCCAAAAAATAAATCACTTTAATACTTTTGGCCGTGAAAATCTCAAATCATACGTTTATATAATATATATTATATAACATTCAAAAAAACTTTGACTATCGTTATTATTTTTCTAAAAACCAATTCTTTAAAATTTGTAGTTATTTTTAATATTGAATTATGTTAATTTGTATGTTGAATTACGTTTGTAGTTATTTAATACGTTTTTGTATATTATTAATACATCTCTTTTTCTTTTTGTATGTAAATAATACTCTCAAAAACACGAGCTACTGGATTTAGTAAATAAATTTAAAAAATTAAGAATCATTTTTTCCCATATGAAAAGACATATATACTAAAAATCCTTAGTGTGGGAACAAACTAACCTCATAAATTCGCTGTGAAGTTGCCGAGAACGAGGTGGCAACGTTCTAAATGGCCCGTATCCATTGAAACGCAAGCAAATAATAACATGACACCGAGTGTTTGACGTTTACAATTATGCTACATGTATCGAACGTCATCAGCATCATCAATTTAACATGTACATCAAATATAACAAACACAACAAAATGCCGTCATATTTACCACTGTCGAAAACTAAGTAAAACCTTTCATAAAACTAACTCATGTTTAAAAACCTGCCCTGCCGTTTAACGGTAAATTTTATCACAACAATTGGAAGAGCAGTTGTCTCGCCTTAACGCAAGTATCGCAGCTATAAGTACGCACAGGGCCGCCGAGAGGGCACGTTAGCCAAGTCCGAAACTTGGGGCCCGGGCCTAAGGGGGGCCCGGGACGGGGCCCGGATATTTTACTAAAAAATGCCAATGACACTAGGAACGGACGTGGGCCGGGCGCCCAGGCCCGCACGCTCCGTAGGCCCAACTGTCAGAGCGTGTTCACACACAGCACACAGCTATAATATGCGAGGGATAGCGTATTTCGGCATAACGTTCGCCGTACATTCCAAATTGGAATATATGGCGAGCGATATGCTGAATTACGTCATCCCACGCATGTGTGTGAACACGCTCTCAGAGCGTGCCACTCACAGCTCAAGCTACAAGCACGCCATGCCGGCCGGCCCGCTGTGGGAGGGGCGATGCAGCCGCCCGCCGCGCCCCCGCTCATACTCACCCCCGGGCCCTACCGACCCGATCGGCAGACCGTCGCGTCGGCAATCCGTCGGCGACAGTCATAGCGGAATCGCTGCGCGCTGAGTTTGGTATGGTTTTATGTCTTAGTCAGGTTAAGTAGTGTTTCGTTTGAACTGTTTGAAGTAAAGTGATCGTTGTGGCGTTGTGTCATTGTGAAGTTTTAAGTGAAGAACGAAGCGACTCATTCATATAACACTAATAATGAGCTATCGCTATCAGCACAAGTCAGGGGCCTTGAAAAGAAAGGAGATGGAGAAACGAGAAACGTTGTCAAGAAAAGGTCAGAAAACATGTGATAGTTTTTTTATTAAAAGTTCTTCCTGTTCTAGTTCTAGCACAAGCCAATCGTTCGTTACAAATTCTAACGCCCAGCTGGAGCCTGATAACATACTCAGTTGTGTTTCAGACGAAACTCTCCCATCTTCTTGCCATGAAAATGTAATTATTGATAAATCTGATGTAGATGAATTTGAACTGAATATCTCACAAAACCCTGACAACGACAAGCCTTCGCCTCTATTGTATGATATTGGCGTAAACGAAAATTTGAATTTTCAAATACAAGATGTGAATGAAGCTATTCTCAATGGCACATTTTTTAAACTCCCAATCTGTTTTCCTACTGACTTTGATGGGAACTATTTCCCTCCCTCAGCTTTATATTGCACATTAAAGAATGGGGAACAAGTAAAAAGAGATTGGTTGGCTTGGAGTGAAATTAAAAATGCTTTGTATTGCTTTCCATGCCGTTTATTTAGTAAGTTGCCATTGGCAATGAGATCTGTATTGGCATGCCCTGAGGGATATAGTGGAGATAAATACTCTTGGAAGAGGGTTCATGACAAACTGAACCCCCACGAAAAAAGTGCAAATCACAAATCATGCTACATTCAGTGGCGAAACTTAGAAAATAGCTTACTTAAGAACAAACCAGATGTAAAAACTCACCTCACAGAAGCTATTGAAAAAGAAGCTGCCCGCTGGCGGGCTATTTTAAAAAGGATTCTGCATGAAATTTTATTTCTGGGCGAAAGAGGGCTGCCTTTAAGAGGAGACTCAAATTTGGTTGGTGACCCTAGAAATGGAAACTTTCTAGGAATATTAGAGCTTATCGCCCACTACGATTCTATTTTGCACGATCATTTGACAAAAGTACAACAATCGCAGGCAGAAAAAAAACGACTCCAAGTTCATTACCTTTCAATGGAAATTCAAAATGAGTTTATTTTGAGCTGTGCAAACAAAGTTTTCCAGACAATTGTAAAGGAAATCAATGAGGCAAAATACTTCTCTGTCATAGTTGACTCAACTCCTGATTTTCCGATATGTTACTCGTTACCTTGAAGGAGAAGAAAACGTTCACAATTTTGTCGACTGCAGTAAGAAGACAGGAGAAGCAATCGCAGATTTAATACAGTCTACACTTAAAGAGCACGATATTCTACTTAAGAAGTGCAGGGGACAAGGATACGACAATGCGTCTAATATGAGTGGGATATACAAAGGTGTGCAGAGCAGAATCTTAGCTGATAACCCACTAGCATTATATTCGCCATGTGCTGCGCATAGTCTCAACTTATGCGGAGAAGAGGCGGCTCAATCTTGTGTAGAGGCTATCACGTTCTTCGGAATCGTCCAAAAGTGCTACAATGTATTCAGTTCAAGTCCACAAAGGTGGGAAATTCTCCAAGAAAACATTGGGTGTTCGCTTCATTCTCATTCTAAAACAAGATGGTCTGCAAGAGTTGATAGCGTGCGGCCTTTTGCTGCTCATATTCCTGGACTGAAAGTTGCTCTTAGTAAGATTAAAGAGCTTTATCTCACTCCTCAAACTTTGGCCGAAATTAAGGGCATTAATTAAGGTAATTAAGGTATATGAATACATTTGAATGTCTACTTATGTCTACGACATGGTTTTAAGTGTTGTCTGAAATAAACTCCTGGAGTGTAGTTTTGCAAGCGAGACAAGCAACTCTGGACGTGGAAGTTGTCAATTCGCAACACTTAGTTGAAAACCTATCTACCCTTCGTTCTAAGTGGACTAGAATATTAGAAGAGTGTAAACTTGTAGCTGAAAATATTGGAATTTCACAAGAACTCCCTAAAAAAAGAAAAAAGACAAAAGTTTTGGCTGATAAAAGTCATGAAAAACAGATTGATTGCCCAGAAGAGAACTTTAAAATTAATGTTTTTTATGTGTTGTTTGACAGTGTCATTGGAAACTTGACCCGAAGATACAAAGCTGTCAACAATATTAATGAATTGTTTAAGTTTCTTTGGCAATACCCAAGTATGACCAAGAAGAACTAAAAGAAAGGGTGAAAAACTGGTGTGATCTCTATAAAACTGATGTATCTGAAGAAGAAACGCTTTTAAACAATAAATCTAGTGAACGAATTCAAAAATTCGCCTGAAATCAAAGTGATGCCATATAAAAAAATTAAATCAGTGTGGAATTTTACAAAATTAATAGGAACATTTTCAGTAGACGGGACATTTTCATGTAGTGACGACACGAGCCCAAATAATGGATTTATTTATTTAAAAATAAAAATAAATGTACATTTCTACAAAATTTTACTAACATTTTCGTAATCTTAGTAAAAAGATCTATCCACACGATTTTTTCCCAGTCGTTATGAAATCCATGCAAGTGGCCTATTAAATTGTAAATGGTGATGGCGATTTTTCTGGAAATTTTAGGCCGGATTCTTCCCAAAAAAGATATCTTTTTGCCAATTTTCTTTTGGGTATATTCGGCATGTCTATTGAAGTTTAGTTTGGAATCTAATATAAGTCCTAAGTATTTGATTTCAGTAACATTTTCAATAATTTCACCATCAATTTTAATTTTGCTTTCACTGAATGTCTTCTTATTTCCAATCACCATACATTTTGTTTTTAATTTAAGCTTATTTATTTTTAGCCATCTTTATACATCATCTAGTTCATTATTTAAAATATTTATTAGTTCTTTATAGTAATCTCCAATTAAGTATATAAGTGTATCATCGGCAAATAGTCGTACTTTGCATTTTGAAAATATTTTCACCATGTCATTAATATAGACTTATAGAGTATGAACAATAGGGGTCCAAGGATCGATCACTGCGGTACTCCTAATTTATTTTCCATTGGTTTTGAAAATTGATTATTTATTTTTGTTACCTGTTTTCTGTCTTTCAAATATAATAATTTAATTTATCCTCAAGATATCTTGATTGACGAAGAATATGTAAATACACACAAACAAGAAACACAAGTATTTTATTTTGAGTATTCACCATAACTTTTTAAACATTTCCATTGAATAATTATGCTAAATTTGAATGATTGGTATAATGGTATAAGAAAAGGTAATGAAGTAGTATTACTAGCAGTAGCAGGTAAGCATGAACTTATTAATTTGTGGGGAGGGGGCCCGGTATAGTCTACTAGACTTGGGGCCCAGATTAGCTGTCGGCGGCCCTGAGTACGCAACTATCTTGCTCTCGCAAAGCAAACGCTCATTGGCTGAACGAAAAAGCCCGCTCTCCCGTCAACAGGCAATGAGAGATTTAGAAAAATACTAGAATTTGCAAGCCTTTTCGGTAATAATAGGAGACAATGTTGACTAAATAGTTTTATACAAAGATACTTACATGTTAATTAAATAAGCTCGAATAGAAATAAAATATGTTACACGTAAGATAATTATGTACTCAGCGAAACTCTGAAAATGTTACAGAGATTTGACCACTTATTTTGTAGAATATGTCTTATTATAACCAAATAAAAAATATTGCGACGACGTGGTTTTGGCAAAACGACAGCGGTAGACAAGGTCTAATATTATAAAATATTCCCTTATTTCTGAGATAAACATATTTACGCCTACAACGTGGCGAGCTTCATAGCAAAAAAGCAAAGCTCTTTACGGGAATTTGATATGACAAACAAGGGTCGGAGACGCGGTCGTAATGAATCTTATAAATACGCCGCAAAAACCGGTAGCTGCCCATTCCGCTTCAAGCCTTGGACCGAGCAACATCTACCGCTGTCCGCTCTGCCATTACTCGTTTCGCTACCAGGGAACTAACTCGCTGTGTTTAATTTCAACCCGGTTCCCCCCCCCCGCTCCACTTCCGCTGTCTACTGAACCTGCCTGCTAGCCAACCTCGGAGAGGGGATCTACTGTTGCCTACTGAGCTGGCCTGCTCACTGGCCCCGATGTCGCAGACATCGACAACCGACTGAGCCTTCCCAACAGCCAGCCTCGGAGAGGGGATCTGCCATTGCCTACTGAACCAGCCTACCAGCCAGCGCCCCGCAGAGCCGTTACTGACTGAGATTGGACCGATACAAGGAGTTTTACCCGCAATAAAAACCAACCGTCTTTATAAAGGCGTTCCTTTAGAAATGCAAATTACAAATGTCGAATATATCGTCTTTCTCAAGACGCATTCGTTTATTCAAACATATTACAAGAGTCGATATTCCCTGCATTTTTATGGTATTTTAAATAACTCTGTAACGGTTCAAATGAAATACCTCAAGTGCTTTATTTGAATCATTACAAAGGACAAAGGTAAATGTGTGCCGGTGTTTATATTTTACAGTTTTTTCTTGTGCAGGCGAACACGTCCCGTACACTACAATTCGTATGTTTTAAGCCAAATTCAAAAGAGAACTGTACTATAACTGACAAAATATTGTAACACTTTTAACAATAAAATTATTTAACTGTTGATCACTTACTACTGTAATTGCTTTTTACTAATTAAAAGAGTTTTCAAAATGTCCATTTTCCATCACGTATTTACATCATAAACCTGATGAATGTCTTCCTATTCTTCGTGGGTGAAGCTAGACATTGTCACAGTAATTAAAATTACGCATAAATAAACACAATGTTAAAAGATGGGTGCTTCTGGCACCTTCAATAAAAGAGATGAGACTACTTGAACAAATATGCGAAGAGTACTCAAACTCACATAACTTGCTGTACAATTCCAAAAAATCAGTCATCGTCGTTTTCAAACATAACAAGGAGCCACTAAATGTTCCATCAATTCGTCTAGAAGGAAATGAACTGCTTAAACTGCTTAAACTGCTCACAGGTTAAATATCTGGGAAATATCCTTACAGAAGACATGAAGGGTATAGAAGATATGAAGATGTAAGGCGGTTCTACCACTGTACCAAATTGTTGGAAAATTTATTTTTAAGACGTACTGCACTGCCCTATACACGTCAGAACTGTGGACACAATATCCAGTAGAGCAATGGGACAAGTTGAGGGTGTGCTACAACAATGAATACAGGCAACTTATGCAACTACCAAGGTTCTGCAGTACCTCCACAATGTTCACAAAAGGGAGGGTGCACTCATTCCTTGCCTTACTTCGCCACTGACTAGGCAGTTTCTATGATCAGAGACGATGCAGCGACCTCCATGATGGACAATCATTTAATTTATCTTATTCATTTAATGCTTTTTTTATGTTATCATTAGGTAACTACCTATTATATATATTTTTTCAATTTATTTTTATTTATCATTGTTCTTATTCCTCTCTTGTACCTATATATGTATATATATATCATGTAATATGGCAGACTGGGATTGCACTACCCTCCTAGTCCTGATGGATCAAAAACTTAAATAAAATGCTCAGAAAACCATTTGGTAAAATGCGTGGTCAACTGGAAAAAAATCATCAATCACCGTAGCGGATTTCAAATAGCTGTGAAGTACACGCTCTACTTCTTTGATTTATTTAAATTTTTATGTGAATTACGAAGTCTAATTAATGGTTTCTTTGATACGAAGCATCCAGTACCAACTTCCACTACATATATATAATTTTTTTACATTTTAGCTACAGAGGGTCTTTTTAGGGAAATATATACGGATATTCAAATACATGATGGGTCGAAAGAGTCTGTCTAGAGAGGTCGAAAGGTCTCCCTCAACCAGTCTCTTCCGATCTGACGTACCATGCAGTAGGTGGGCAAACGCATCCGCCACCAACATCTAGATAAACTTCACCCCATGAACCCGGGCAACCCCTGCTAAGTCACCAAATGTAGCGAACCGCTTGGGGTAACCTACATTAGGCTCGATTCCTAATAATTCATTTTGTTACTTCGATTTCCGTTTAAAAATCGGTCCATTTCCAAAATCCATCTTACTCATTCATGTTTGCTTCCAAAACCCGACATTTTTACTACGTTTCTGTACACAAGTATTGCTAAGAGAAGCATAGTATGGTAATTGAATTATGAATGTATTCAATTCCTCGGTTGGCTAATTTCTTCATCACAACACAAGCAACATTTTCCGCTTACTGTGGTGGTAGTAGAATATTTTCAAATATTGTCAGGTTATTCGTAAGCCGGGAATGTTTGTCTTTCTTTTCTAATTAATTTAAGAAAAAATTAATTACACTACAGGAAATCAAATTAAGTAATACATATTAAAGTTATGATAAATGTAGAAAATAAGTTTACATGTATTAGGATAAAGCAAAGTCACAGGCATTGTAAATATGTGATGCAGACATTGACTTGCAGTAATGAAACAATAATTAAAAAAAGAATAGTGTAAAAGTATCCACTAAGGTATTTATTAAAAACATTTTACAATGCAGGCATTAAAAATAAGTAAAAATACAATAAACATTTGTGGTTTTAAAATAAAGTAGAAAAAACGGTTATTAGCAACATTTTACACAGTAGGTCATAAACATATTCTAAGCCTGTCGTCCCACATAAACATATCTAAGACCCCGTGCAGAAAATTAAGTTCGAAATAGTAAGGTAACAGTCTGCAGCGCAGTTCAGTGTAGAACTTTTCTGCACAGATTGCTTACCGACTCGTCGGACGACGGGCTTAGTATCATTCTGTTTATGAATGAATGTAAAATACTGTTTGATAAAAATGTAACTACGAATAAATATGCAAAAATAAAGACCCAAAAATGATGATGGATTTAGGTATTAAAAATAATAAATGAAGCAGTTATCAAAAATAATTACTAAAACCCTTTTGGCTTGTACATTACAGTATTAATTTTATGAATATAATATTTTCATTATTTGCTTTGTTCAATTTATTGGTAAAAAAACGTATTAAGTGGAACGTAAAATTATAACATAACACATTTTATTAAAATATGACACACTGTAGGATTTAAAATAATGTTGGATTATTTCTAAAAATTCAATACAAGTGTGAGAAGCACAAACCGCACTGTTACGTCATAGTATTCATATTTATGCAGGTTTTTTTTTTTTTTTTTTAACACAAAGAACATCTGAATGAGAATAACATCACACCAACAAAATACCCCACCGTGTAAGATGGAAAAATGTATAGATTAATAGATTGATAAATAAAATTATAGATAAATAATAATATAGATCGGAAATAAGATACTAAAAAAAAAAGTTGAAAAAAAAGTTTAAGTTGAAGCGGAACTAGACATAAAAAAATATAGATTTGTTGTTCTGTTATCAAGACCTGTTTATATTTAGTACCCAAATTCTGTATACGTCGAACGGGATTTCACAAATACAATTCTGATTCCTTGTTGGCGTTGTCGCAATAATACGGAAGATATGATATTATTTTATACTTGCCCTAAGAACCCATTCTAATAGTTTGACTATTTAAAAAAAAATGATTGCAATTTAATTTATAAAATATGCTACAATTTCGAAGATATCTAATAAAAATGTTATATTTATTTATTTTCAAAAAGAGTCTTATAAATAATTCCTAAGCTTAAAAAAAATATCATTGGCTACGTCGTGATCAGAGTCTCTCTCAAACTGAATATTATTGGAGATACTCAGATATAACATGTAGGAGTGTATAATTATATACATATTATCTATTTCAAGATGTACCATGTATGTGTGTATGGAGGACGTTATTTATCAAGAAATAAATTTTTTTTTTCTTCTTTTTATTCGATGTTATGATTTGTTAATCTTATTATAATTTTAACTCCAAGGTATTTGTAGTTCTGTTCGACAATAAGGAACTCCAGTGTAAAATATTATGGCTTAAATAAATATATATTCGCATAGATCAACAAACGCTGATTCTTAACATACAAGTTATATATATATATATATATATATATATATATATATAACTTATAAGAAAACATATAAAAATAAACCAATATTCAGTGTCTCATAAAAAAACTTGTGTAAATCCTCTGGCAAAACGTACACCCTACCGATAATAATAAAAAAAAACAACAACAAAAGAACTCCAGTTAACATATATATTAACTGGATTATTATTATTTTTTTAATAGACTGTTTAAAATGGAATTTCTAATACTTGGCTATATTACTTAGGAACCGACACGAATTCTTGTAGCACGCGAACCACCTCGTTGTGTCCCCGCTCTTTTGCCCACCACATGGCAGTATTACCTTGGCTATCTGCCGAGTTAGGTTTTGACCCGGACTCTAGTAGCATGCTTACCATCTCTTGGTGTCCCGCCTTTGCAGCCAAAATTAGAACGGAATTACCATAGCTATCTGCAGAGTTAGGATTCGAACCGGTCTCTAGGAGCGTGCGAACCGCCTCATGGTGTCCCCGCTCTACAGCCATCATCAAGGCAGTGACACCTAGGCTATTTGAAGAGTTAGCATTCGACCCGAATTCTAGTAGCATGCGTACCACCTCTTGGTGTCCCTCCTTCGCGGCCATAATCACGACAGAATTACCGTGGCTATCTGCAGAGTTAGGATTCGACCCGGACTCTAGCAGCCTGCGAACCATCTCGTGGTGTCCTCGCTCCACAGCCAACATCAGGGCAGTATTACCTTGGCTATCTGAAGATTTAGTATCCGCCCCGTGGTCAAGAAGTATGGGAACTATCTCATGGTGTCCCCCCTTCACAGCCAAAATCAGGACAGAATTACCTAGGTTATCTGCAGCATTAGGATTCGACCCGGACTCTAGCAGACTGCGAACCATCTCGCGGTGTCCCCCTTCCACAGCGAACATCAGAGCTGTATGACCGAGGATATCTGAAGAGTTAGTATCCACCCCATACTCGAGAAGTATGGGAACTATCTCATGGTGTCCCCCCTTCACAGCCAAAATCAGGAGAGAATTACCTAGGTTATCCGCAGCATTAGGATTCGACCCAGACATTAACAGCTTGCGAACCACCTCATGGTGCCCTTGCTCCACAGCTAACATCAGGTTAGTATGGACTGGGCTATCTGCAGACTTAGTATCCGCCATCTTTTGAATTTATTCTTTCACAGCCAAAATTAGAACAGTATCGTCGGGTCAATTCCAAAGTCCCGAATCTGCAAAATACATCATTCAATGATATTGAGGTTTGAAGTTTAGAACTAACGATTAATATTGTTACTAAACCAACTTCATATGCGTTAATATCATTTATCAAATCTATGGTTTGAGATGGGTAGTAAAAATATGTACATTATTTAAATATTTGTGTTTTTTGCACATTGGATTTTGGCATTGCATGATTTGTTGGGAATGCATTTATCGTACTTTGTACATTTAATTGCTTTTAAAAAATTTAATATTAGCATTACAATGATTGAATACAAGGATATGAACCTTAAAAAATCAACACGTAGAATATTTTTCTCTTCCATCTTTTTAGGGGAGGCTGTGCCTCTCCTGTCTCATTGCACGAACCGCCAATTAAAAAATTGCTGACTTTAAAAACGGTTTTTAACAAAAACGATTATAAAACACGGTTTTATAAGTTTTTATAAAATTGTTATAAACGCAGTAAGCAAGGGAGAACGGAATTCAATTTCTTTATAATTCATCCATCGTAATCTAAAGGCGATGCACTATGTCGTGTAATATTTTGAATCGAGCCGCTATCAATAACACACCTTACGTAGATGGCGATAAGGCTTAAATTCCCGCTTAACACCATCCATCTGTTTTGATTTATGCAAGAAAAAAAACATGGCCAGACAGTGCCTTTTATTTTATTTTGTGGATGTTCAGACACAAATATTTAAATGTTTTTCGATCATTTTATAAATAACTTAATTCGCCACATTATACAATAAAACCATAACCGAAAATGGGTTTGTAAGAAGAGATTTTGAACTTTAAAGCAGTTTTCATAGGCCTTATACATTATTTTTTTCTGGGCTTATAAAAAGACTTATCTAAAAAATACTCGATTGTTTCAAAGGCCAAGATGTATTCTACTCGCAGTATTTAATTAAAGAATCTGAAACATTTCTAGGCGACCAAATTTTCAAACCAAAAACACATGATTTTGCATTACTACGTAGTGCATCGCCTTAAGACTTAACATTGATAAAAGTCTAAAGATAAAAAATATTACAGTGTGATAATTATCTTGTGGTGACGTCACAAGCTGATAACTTTTCTAGCATTTCTGTATTTTCAGACATTTTCAGTAGATAAATCTAGTAAAAGGAGTTTTTCTAAGCCAATTGAGAATGTGTACAAGAGGCTCATGATGTAGTAAAATGCATGTGACACCAGGCACAAGGACCTGTTTCAATTTCACCGTTTTCAAACAAATTATGAGACAAACTCGCCAATTCCTCGCCTACATAGTTTAGCAAACGAATATACAGATGATATTGACATTTTTAATATAAAAAATTCGATGTTTAAATCTGAAAATTTTACTATTAAAATATATGTTTTTTCCAATTTTATGCAATTATTAATCATTTATGTTATTCACCAATACTTTATTATTAACCCTTGTGTAAAAAATTGTACCATTTTATGTACCCAATGTAGAAGCCCAATGGGCGTATGAAAGAGTACTCTTCAGGCTAATTCCATTCTATCAGTTAGTTTATTTAAAAAAGGACATACCTGATGACATTGATGAATAAGTTCATTCACTATTCAATTGGTATTTTCAATAGGTTCTTTTAATGTTAACATTAACACTGCTAATACAGATATGTACCTAATTGAGCAACTTGGGAGAGATAACTAATAAAGACCATGAAAATATATGTCGCTAAACAGAATAACAGATTTGAAAGACACCGTTGTGGGTGTGAGGACTTCTTGATATCAGATAATGTATTCAGGTATCTGCTGCAATGTTATCACAATTCCTAATAATCGCACTCAATAAATAGATAAATATTAAGGAGCAACTCAATTGCACAAATATTTAAAAAATTGAATGCTTAATATTTTTATCAGAACAAAGAGGGAAGGTACAACTTAACCCGTAACAGCCGGCAAGAAACTATATTAAATAAAAAGATTTTTTGTTAAGGCCAACATATAGACAATACCATACATGATAAAGTGACATTATTATTTATGTTTTTAACTAACCCAGTAGAGGTAATATCCAAAGGCAAAATGATTGTATAAGGACGACACCTCTATTGCAGATCTTTGTACTGTGCATGGGCACGATTCTTCAACACAGCAAATGCAGGGTTCCGGTCCTTAGGGTTTAAGTCCCCGCATTCCGAATTTCTTCTAAATAACAGAACTGGCGGTGTACTTTATAATTTTCTATCGAGGGAATTTCATATAAATACTTTTTCAACTCTGCTAATAAATAGGGCTTATCTTAAAAGATAACTTATTTTTTTAAGAGCTCAATGGTGCCGATACATTACGCTACATATCATTCACCATACAGACCTATCACACCAGCCAGGTGATGTGTTGTAAGTGCAAGCGATAGTTGAAAATGATGCGACCCCTCTCCTACCGTAGATCAATTTAGGGAACTGCCGTGATCACGCGATTCTCAGCTGTCAAGGAGACAGGTCCTGTACAATATAACTCCTCAATTAATCCGACCGCCTCTCCTGCCATAGGGAGAGGAAAATTATAGCGTAGTGTGACACCTCAACATATAATCTGAATAGGCCATGCCCAACTCAGCGTTAATGAGCATAGTGTTATGTGTCGCTAGTCTAAAAACTTAAAGTGTTGAAGGGAAGTGTTAAATCATGAGGAATTAAAATCCCATTCAACTAACTGTCTAATATGCAACTTGTTTGTTTGCGAGCAAAATATGAAACCTTCAATAATTCATCTATGTAAACATTTTAAAGTATAACTTGCAAAAGTGTTTTTTCCTAAAAATAATTAAATTAGCACCATCTATGAATTCTTTTAAGTACATCCTTTAAATTATTGATGCCTCTAATTAATTCATAATAAAATTTAAAAAGGAAAGAAAAATATATTTTTTCCCCATCCTAATTGGGTCGGGGACCCATCTCCTACATGCAGCGCCTCTACACTTCCCTGTTCCGCGCCTCTGGAGTTGTTTGTCCAGATATAGTTGGGAGAAACATTTTTGCTGGACGACTTCCCTCTTGAACGGCACCCAGAATTTTCAGCGTAATTCGATCTTCTGGCAGAGAGTAGCAGGAGTTTGATGTTTAGCTTATCTTGGATCGTTGAGCTTCTTATTCTAGCGAATCAGGCGAAGTAAAAGAAATCTCGATCGATCGTTACGTGAATAATCCTTTTCCTACATGTGTCACTTATTTCTTCCAGTCCCAAATTAATTTCATACAAAACTCGTAAAAATAGATAGAATCGGTTGTTCCTCTACGCATCATTTTACCGTATTATTCGTTCAAAGCACGCAGTTTTCGTACTATTTTACTCTATAGATCGCTGCCGGCAGCCGCTTCTGACATTAATTGTCATTAGACATTCAAACACAGATGTGTGTGGGTGAGTTATCTTATCACTTTTAGAGCATTTCTATCTTAAAAATGAGCCGTCCAGTGAAAAACTGTCGAAGTGGAAAAAAATCACACTAAAAAACTCGTTAACATAGCCAACCATTTAGGAATCCAGCAGTTTTATTTAAACACATAAATTTATATGTGAAATGTGTATCTTTTTTCTATATTCCCGCATCCGTAGTGGTTACACCCTTTACAACACACATACAGACAAGACCACTGTACTTTGAAGATGTTATTGTTGTATTTTCCGCAATTCCAAAATATCTTTGTTCGCTGCCTTCCTACCCACTCACTTTCACCGCTCGCCGCTACCGGTGACTTCGCCGTATTATATTCATATCAGTGCATTCTCCGCTCTCTTGACGATTATAATATTTGACCGCTATTTATTTATTTATCGTTTCTCGCTATACATAAATTACGTTTTTTCTCATAAAAATCAACCTCATTAGAACTAAGCCTGTATCGAGGTTAATAATTTACATTTGAGTGAAGCAAACATAGAGTTATCACAAACATAAAGTAATACTACATACAAACACAAAATATTTTGAAAAGAAAGAAAAAAAATGTATGTAATGTTACCAGATGGGTAATTTGACGGTAACAATATTTGAACCATAACTACTTATATGCTATAAAATGCATGCAATTTACTCATGGCCTTTCCACAAATAAATAACGACTCATAAGTTCAACGCCCGCTTTAATGAGTTCCGAGAGTGTTTTCACCTGCAGAGAAGTTGCTCGAAAATTAAATTGGCGAGTCCTTTTCTCTCATTTACGACATATTTTATGATTTGTACAAGTGGTCCTTCGATACGCATAATTCACACAATTTACAGAACGCAAGTTTATTTCAATAGGACAATTCAAAAACTATTGGCAGAGGTTTCATTGTAAATTAAAAGAACATATTTTTCAAATGGAACCATTGCATCCCGTGATTTTTCACAAATAACAACTAGTTGAATGAATAAAAATGCGTATTTTATAAATAATTTAATGAATAGTGCGGTTATGTACAAAATACGATGGTGAGTGAAGAGGAGCTAGGAACTCTTGGACATGTGAAAGCTTCGCCGAGCCTGGAATTTCCTCTCACGGGCGGCCTTGTACTCCTTCCGGCAAGAACTGGACTGCAGCTCGAGGATCCGGTTTATCTTCTCCACAATCTCCTTGGCGGCGGCATTCTCGCACTCAAAGTCGTGGTGTTTGAAGGTTACTCCACCAGAGTTAAGCACGCTGTGGTGGTGTTGCCCTGCAAATTATCAGTGAACCTTTACAATGCAATCAGTGATTCCTAATATGGCTAAAATATAACTAAAATTTATCATAAGCACTCGAATGATAGCTACCCAAATTTATTTTCTCATTACAAATGTAGGTACATGTTTGCTTCATTGGTATTGTTGGCTTCAATATGAAAAAGTGTAATGTGCCTGGTACGCCTCGTTGGAACATTTAAACCAATGACGGATAGCAAATCTAATTATATATATATACAGGTAGAATGAACTTACCGCTGGAGGGGGAAGGCTCTTGATTGAGACAACTGCCGAGGTTGGGAGAGTACACCAGTCTAAAGGTAGATCTGTTGGACCTGGATTCTATAAGTTCGCACCAGGCAACAAACTCTATGTTGTAGGAAACTGGCTTCATTCTTGGCTGGAAACAAGACATACATATTGTGATTCTGGTGAATCTACACTGTATCCATAGAGAACACAAAAAAAACTTTATCGATTTTTTTTTTTCGTTAACGTTTCGTTAAAAGGGTTGAAAAACTTTTGGATCCGGGTCTACAATTCAATGCATTTTAAAAGACATTAAAAGGCTGATATTAACCCTCTGTGAGTGATTTTTTTCAAATTTGACCTAAAAAATTCCAACTTTGAGCTAGATTTACTTGTACATAAACAAAAGCTCAAATTAAAAAAAGGTACATCTCATCACCTTTACAGCATTTTAAAAATTATTTATTAATCTTCAAAAGTACGAGGGAACGTTTTTAAGTTCGCCCCGCGAAAGGTAAGGAGTGGAAATAAAAATCCAAATTTATTTTTCCTTTTCAATATATTCAACAGCTACCCTAATACATTTTTCGGATCTTTCAATTAACTTATGTATACCCTCAATAAAAAAAAGATTTGTCTTTGTCTAAAAAAATATGTCGAAACTTCATACTTCACTTCTTCATCACTTGAAAACTTTTTTCAAGTTAGGAAAAAGGTAATAATCACTGGGAGCCAGGTCAGGACTGTAGGGTGGATGTGGCAAAATTTCGAAGCCCATCTTCTGCAGGGCAGCCATCGCAACACTTGTGAACAGGTGCGTTGTCGTGCAGAAGGACACCTTTGGTCAATTTTCCCCTTCTTTTCTCCTTAATGGCTTCCTTTAATTGCTCTAGAATTGAAGCGTAGTAAAGTCCGATTATGGAAACACCTTTATCTTTGTAATCGATCAACAGGATTCCTTCCCAAAAGGAGTCCCAAAAGACTGTCGCCATGGTTTTCCCAGCCGATTGTGACACTTTAAACTTCTTGGGTGGTGGTGTGCCTTTCTTGCTCCACTGCATAGAGTCCTGTTTAGACTTAGATTCATAATGATGAACCCAAGTTTCATCACCAGTAACAATTTGAGCCAACACTCCATCTTTGTATTCCCTACAAAGGTCCAAAAATGCACGAGAACACTCCACGCGGTGTTGTTTTAGAGGCGGCATGAGCATTCTCGGCACCCATCTTGCGCTGACTTTAGTCATGCCAAGATGTTCGTGAAGAATTTTGAAAATGATTGTATCTGATACTCCGACCATTTCTGAGAGCTGTTTCTTCTTTAGTCGGGCATCTTCTATTTTTAAAATTTCGACTTTTTGAATAATTTCCGGAGTGGTCACCTCGATAGGCCTTCCTGGCCGTGGGTCGTCTTCAAGTGACTCCCTGCCTTCTTTAAAGAGCGTATGCCACTTGTAAACCATAGTTTTACTTTGACAAGAGTCCCTGTAAACGGATGACATCTCTTCCAGTATGATCTGAACTGATTTTCCTTGCTTGGTAAGGAATTTTATAACAGCGCGGAACTTGATTTTCTCCATATTCACAATTCTCCCCTTGATTGACGTGTTTGATCGACGATAGCTCAAAGACTGATGACCTAATTACGATAAAACCCGGTATTTATACTAATAATGAGTTGCTCAATTAGTACCTAATTCAGCGACACCCCCACTAATCACCTACCTACCCATTCCCCGAACTTAATTACCCCCCCCGCTATGAAGCCCCTTCATACTATCCTGTTAAATTACAATTAAGCAGTTTGTCAGAAGGGTGTTCAATCACAGTGTAAATATACATAATACAGGGTTTTCCAATAAGAGGTGTTATTTTGAATAGCCCGCTATTTCAGTAGATGTTACTTTTGAAGCCGTCATTTTTTGACATTTGACAAGTAGAAACTACGCCATTAATAAAAATGGAACGATACACGCTTCATTCAACAGTTACGGTGAATGGATTGCGCTATCGAGAGATGATTAATGATTTTTTGTGGCCGGAATTGGATGGTATTGATCTGGACAACGTTTACTTTCAACAAGACGGCGCTACGTGCCACACAAGCAACGAAACCATTGATCTTTTACGATTGAATATCAAAATAACAAATCTTATTGGAAAACCCTGTATTATTAATCTAACAAATATTGATCAATATAATCACCCAGTATAATGTGTCTCTCCTTAGGAGCCATGTTTTCAGCGGTTCCATGATAACTCAACACAGTGACAATTCAATACACTTTTAAAAAGTGATATAAAATCATAAGAAACGATGAAAAAAAAAAAAAAAAATTTAAACCAAACCTAACCTAACCCGGTTAATAAAGTTTTTATTTCATCACTTTCCATGACATGATGAATTATCATTGTGATGATTTATCCGGTCACCGTTTTCAGCATATATCTGAATCTAGTTGGTAAATTGCAATATTTGACATTACTTGTTCTCGTGCTCTACACAGGAGGCCCAGGGGAAAATAATTCCCTTCAGGGCCTCTGTTGTCTTTGGGGATACCGTGTGGGAGTCTTTTTAGGAAAGGAAGGGGAGGAAGTTCTGAGAAGAAGAAAGGTAGGAGGGTTGGGTTGGAATCTCCCGGTAAGTGTGTCCAGGAGTGACGGATGTATGAATCCATCCCTCCCTGAGAGTCCTGCTGGAGAGGTCATAGGGTCTCCCTCAATCGCAATTGGTGGGCAGACGCATCTGTCGCCAAGAACCGGGCAAACCTGACCCCATGAATCAGGGCATCCCTGCTAAGTTACTTGAGGTGACCAATGGTAGAGGTGTTGGTTATCCAATAAATGGTTCCCGTACCCGCCTCCCAAATTGACCTGTTAACATGTTGAATATTGTGACCTTATTTATTGCATAAAGTTTGTTAAGATGTGGCGAACTCACCCAGAATTTATAAGAGCCCGCGTACAGTGGGTATATCTCAATTCTCTCCCCCGAAATGCCGAGCAGTATCTGCGTGTTGGCGCGCACGCGGTTTGCCATGCGCACGTGGTACGACTGGTACATGGGTGCTTCAATCACCTTTTCGTGCACCTTCATGCGGTTCAGTGCTTCCGCTTCCTGGGGAGATGATGACGTGTGCGACTTGCCAGCTGGAATGAAACATACCTATTTTAAGACATTTCAACTCAATAGGCTATCAACTGTCTGCGTACAGCGTATTCTAAATTGCTTTGGCCACGTTCGATAGTGTTTATTTGAGACATTTCAACTCAATAGGCTATCAACTGTCTAAGTACAGCGTATTCTAAAATGCTTTGGCCACGATCGATGGTGTTTAATTTTAAATGATCTGTACAATTGAATAAGGTAAAAGAGGATTATTTATTAACTAGCCGACGTGTACCCGGCGTTGCTGGAGGTTATCTTTAGGAGATAGACATATACTGTTGCAGACTTTTCTGTAGGTCTTTTCAAGATATATAATTCCGTACAACATTATTTTGATGTATCTCTTAAGGTTTAGCCAGCGTTAGCAATGAAAGCACCCGAAAATTAACAAAACATCACAACCTGATTACAAAACATCGACTTTTCTCTACTTTCTATAAGTATAATATGCAGTGGCGGCTATAGTATTAATATAAAAAAGGATTCAACAAACTATGTACCCGATTATAATTTATTTTTAATATTCGTCCATATTCATACAGTAATAGAGAGTTCCAATGAGAAGCTACTGTATGTACCTAGCGTGGGTCACTTCAAGTTTTGTCCCCAAACTATGTCCTTTCTTTCTCTTTGCTATACAGACAAAGGAGGTACACTAACACTATCATGTCTGACGTATGCTTAGTATCCTACAAAATTTATTTTAAAGGGATTTTCGGACATGACCGCAACGAGATAGAGATATCTACGACCTAAGATTATTAAGGTATTAGAGGGAGATGTGAAAAAATGTTAGTCAGTAAGTTTTTTGTGTTATAAATGATAGCCATCTTGAACTTGAAATTATGTTTATCCATTGTTGACGTAATTTGCATGGAATAATTTCAAATGTCAAATTCTGTGGATATCATATCGAAAGAAATCTCAAACAATTCATTGAATCATGACAAACGTATTCAATTAAAGTGATAATTAGGTTATGTTACATGAGACTAAAATAAAGAGGTTAAAAACAAAAGTTATCATTTTTATCATTGCATTTGCGGGTGCAATAAAATGAATGAATAGGTACTTTTGCTTTGATTGTTTACTTTTTAAGTCTACTAATAAACAATTGACTGAGTTTGGAGTTAATACAAATTAAAAAAAAACTTTTAATAGGAAAGATCTTTAAAAGAAAAATGTAAATAAAGCAAAAGTGTAAATAAATAATCTTAAATTAAACAATACTGTACTATCGGCTTCAGAATAGGTGGGTACCGGCAAATTAATTAGATACATTGGCGTTTTTATAATATTCATTACGCATTAGCAATCAAGTTGTAATTTAATACAATCTTGAATGTCGCATATCATCGAGCAGTTTGAGATTGTCAGCAAAAAGCAAGTAAGAAGAATGTTTGGATGCATTCTTGAATGTCATCAATCAATATCAAGAATAGTAGGGGTCCCAAGTTTGACCCTTGAGGTATTCCTGAAAATGCAGAAAATACACCCGCTGCTGTTACACCCTGTATAATAGTCTAGTCAGTGGCTGATTTGATACTGCAGTCTTTCAGACGGTTCAAATCATCTGCCAGCCAAGTCCTCCACCATTGCACAGGCAACTGTTCAGCTTATAATGATGGTAGAGGATAATACTTTTCAAACATTGTCAGGTTATTCGTAACCCATGCAAGTTTGTCTTTCTTTTAAAAAAATAACAGCTTACCGAATTCTGTATCGAAATTAGCCGGCACAGAACTGGCCGAGGGCTGAAGATTATTAACTAGCACACTTCTCGTTTTCGTTGCTTCCTCGCCAAAGGTAACGTTGGAGGTGTTGGCGTTCCCCGACTTTCCTCCGTTCTTAATGTTGGACATCCTGGAGGGCGGGAAAACAGGGGGCTCGATCACCTGGAAATAAAATGGTTGAACAAACCAAATTACACGGAGCAGGTGGAGTGGCCACATGCTCCGTGTAATTGATTCAGTGATTTGTCAATAAATTAATCCGAGCAGTCTACACGCAACTCGCATTGTAGAATTACTAGTTAGTCTTTGAAAATAAAATCTGCAAACGAATAACTAGTATTTTTTTACAATGGCGAATGTAATTGCTCGCTGTGTAATTGAAAAACCCAAATTGGACGAAAAAACGTTTGGCTTGTTTCCAAAATAGAATATTTTATAACAGTATTTAGTTAATCAAAACATAATATTATATTAAAAAAAACACCCGAGTCCATTCGATCTCCGTGAAGCAGATTTAAACAAAATGTAGATTTACGAAGAACTAAGTCATCAAAACTTCTGTCATTCAATTTAAGCACAGCCAAACGCGACGTTGCCAGGCTGCAATGTGTTTTAACTACACAGTCACTAAATTGCGTTCATTAGAATGATTTCAGAGTAGAACTTATATAGTATTTATTCAATGTGTAACCACAACTCCGTTAAACGGTTGGGTAATGTTTTTTTCATTAGTAAGGCTGATTACGTCCAAACCAGATAAAACAAAATCTAATAAAATAATAGGTTAGCTGAGTTCAGGTTGGGTTAAGTTAGGTCACTTTTCTCAAATGTTCTGTTTTGTAATGGATTTGGGAGGCAGGTAAGGATACCGCCACCCCGGGAACCATTTATTGGATAACCAACACCTCCACCATAGGTTACCCCAAGTGCTTTGCTACGTTTGGTGACATAGCAGGGGTGCCCAGGTTTGTCGGGTGAGGTGTATTCAGCTGCATTGTGGGCCAGATCGGAAGAGGCCTGTTTGGGGAGACCCTCTCCAGCTGGTCTCTCTTGACCCATCGTCTTGCACCGCAGCGGGAGGGATGAATTCATACATCAGTTATTCCTGGACACACCGACCCCTAGATTCGTACCCACTCCCCATACCTTTTTCCTTCCCAGAACTTCCTCTCACAGCATCCCCAAAGATGACATAGGCCCTGGGGGGGGGTTAATGTAAAAAATAAAAAAGGTCCAAACCTGCCTGTCCTTAGATTCGTAGGTGGCTGATCGACTGCGCATGCTGTGAGTGCTCTTATCTTCGGGGGGGATGGTGATGACGTTAAAGCCTCCCTTCTCGGGGATGGAGGAAGTATGCACCTCGCCGTGCGGCTTCGCCGAGGCTCCGCTCTTGAGGTCCACGAGGCCGAGACACGTGAGGCCGAACTTGGAGCAGGCCTCGCGGGCATCCAGAGAAGGGAAGTCCCAGTCCACCTCGCCGTCGTCCTCGCAGATATACAGGCCGTACGAGGACACGGAGCCCAGGGTGAATTCCGGATGTGCTATGCTGAAATTATAACCGTTATCATCAGAGGCGTGCCGTCTATACAGCCTCATAAGCAATGCCTACCCTACCTTCCTCAAAATTATTTCACTTCCAAAAATATGCACAAAGTACCAACCACTAAATACACTATGTCAAAAGCAGGAACTAAATATGCAAAATAATGTATATGTCATTTTCATGTTGACTTCATTCTATACAAAAACGTGTACAAGGGACAATTTGTTTGTGTGTAAATGTGTCTTTTGGCAATGCCAGCAAATGCAGCAATCAGTGCCATCTGTTGGTACATCTAATTAATACAACTCTTCTACTAACAAAATATTGATTGTATATATGTATGTATATATATATATTTTTTTCTTCCGCTGCTCATCTTACTTGGGAATTCCTGTGTCAAATACGTAAATCACATAACACACACACATGAATCACAGTGAATATGGGGCTCCTAAGGTGATGCATGACAGAAGCCACGACATGGGCAATCCAAAATCACCACTGTCAGCCAGTATAGAGTTTTTTTTACCATTTTCTTGAATAGATTCAACCTATAGTTTTTATATTTTCACCGAGCATATTACAAGGCAACATTTAAATATTATTTTGGTTTTATTTCAAAATAATATTGTCTTCGTTTATTTGGCGGAAAAAATATGGATATTTACTTGTAATAAATAGACTTAAATGAAGTATTATTTGGATATCTTATATGACTTAGGTAATCTCACTCAACATCGGCTACAGCTAGCAACTTAGAACTTCCCAGGGAAAATTTACACTAAGGTATGAGTTTTTTTTTTCATTTGGAGGGTTTTCCAATAAGAGGTGTTATTTTGATATTTAATCGTAAAAGATCAATGGTTTCGTTGCTTGTGTGGCACGTAGCGCCGTCTTGTTGAAAGTAAACGTTGTCCAGATCAATACCAACCAATTCCGGCCATAAAAAATCATTAATCATCTCTCGATAGCGCAATCCACAGCGCAATAAAAAACACACAAATATTCTAATGCAACGTTGTGTCAAAATTTCAAAGCAATCAATGAAGATCTTTTGGAGATTTATTTATTTTTATTTAAGTACATAAAACAGGCATGGTACCCAAAAATTTACATACATGGATGTTTAAATACATAATAATAACAAAAATAGTAACAAAATGAATAAGCTAAATATACAGAAGTAAATAACAAATAAGAATGGGTAAAAGGTAAATACAAATATGTTCATAAATCATTTGTTATTGTCACACCTGTACTGGCGTAGGTAATTACAATGATTAGGTAAGTACAATGTTGCTTCTCTTTAAATAATGGGCTTCATCACAATATCAGCTTAATATGCAAAGGTAATACGTTTTTTTTGAAGTGTTTAAATTGGTCATTAAAAATGTCTATTTCATTATTAGAGCCATGTATAATGTTATAATTTCTTAATGTTCGCGGTACAGGGGAAAAATATCCTGTATTTGTGTGGTAGGCTTTAATATAGAAAATGTCTTTCATCCTCCTTGTTGATTTTCTTGATGGTATATTGATGTTAATTTGGGATAAAATGTTTGGTGTATCAACTGATGCATGTATAATTTTGTGTAGAAGCAGTACGTCAGAAAGTTTACGTCTGACCGTCAGTGAGTGTAGTTTATAGTGCAAAATTCGGTCATCATATGTTCCAAATTGACCAGATAAATCTTCACGATAAGCAATTACACGGGTTAGTTTCCTTTGTATGGATTCAATCCTATAATTATGAATCTCATAATTGGGAGACCAAATTGTTGATGCGTATTCGAGATATAGATTTATATATGGAACATTTTTATTTATGTATATTGTATTTAAATGAGAAAATTTCATAAATATATGGAAGATTGGAGTCGAGTTCAGACTTAGAAGGGATGAGATGTTCAATGGAGAAAAGGTTATTTTAGATAAGGCTTAATGGAAGAGAGGATATTTGTTTAGAGAGGGACAGCCACAAATATGTGATCTATAGTTCTCACTTCTAGACCACAGTAAGTACAATCTGGGGAGTCAAGCACGAGAATTTCAAAATGTTGATAAGGAACGGAACATTGTCCAATTCTCATTTATAGTTGTCACTTCTAGACCATAGTAAGTACAATCTTGAGAGTCAAGAGAACATTGTGCCAATACTCTGCCCAAACGCTGCAGATTGCATTGTTGCTCGGTGCACGCCACTGATGATCATTTTACCTCATAAATACTTTTTTTTTTTTTTTTTTTTTTTATAGTGAATACCTCACAAGAGTCCCAACTGCTCCCGTCTGGAGCCAGTGAGACTATGGCATCCCCAATTGGGGGATGTTGTGAGGCTGAAGGTAAGTGGGGAAGGGAAAGAGGAAGGTGGGGAAGTACCTGGCTATTCAGATCTAGTCATTAAACACGGCTAAAGCCATTTGGAGCAACGTTTCAATTCTGAATGGTGGTCTTACACCAGGGCGATACTGGTAGTATCTTCCACTCTGGAACGTGCCGCAAATATACTATATATTATTTTAATTAATTAACTGTGAAATAACACAAATCAATCAAATAAAATTTATTTGCGCACGCCGGGTTCGAACCCGCGACCTTCGGAATGGCAGTCCAATGCGTTACCACTGGACTATGCCGGCCGTCAAAGCTGCCATCAGCTGGACATGAAAAGGCAAGTTGCTGGGGTCAGCGAGAAAAAAATTCCACGATACTTAAATGTGGGTTCATGCGAGTGGACCCCCATTTACATCAAGCCCATAAATTACATAATACACCTAACACAAATTGTGTCATAATATAGAAATGACTTATTTTATATGTCATTAAATTGTTTATTGAGGTATATAAATAGAGTCCACATTCCTTTTTTGACAGAATTTAATATATTGAATCAAAACATTGCGCAAGATCGCCCTGCACGCACAGTGAAAAGACAGGTTACATACCTTGTGAAAAGAGGTTTTAGTGCAGTTTTCTTATAAAAAAAAAAGAAATGAAAAATACATTTGAAGTTAATAGGTTTAGAAAAATTCAATATTAGTCAGGTAGAGGGACTTTGGCAAATGGTCTACGGTATAAAAAAGTTTAGAAACCTGTGATATCTATCTATAAAATAAAAAAGTTTAGAAACCACTGATATCTATCTATAAAATAAAAACGTTTAGACACCTCCGATATCTATCTATATAAATAAAATGTTTAGAAACCTCCGATATCTATCTATATAAATAAAAAGTTTAGAAACCTCTGATATCTATCTATATAAATAAAAAGTTTAGAAACCTCCGATATCTATTTATATAAATAAAACGTTTAGAAACCTCTGATATCTATCTATATAAATAAAAAGTTTAGAAACCTCTGATATCTATCTGTATAAATAAAAAGTTTAGAAACCTCTGATATCTATCTGTATAAATAAAAAGTTTAGAAACCTCCGATATCTATCTATATAAAGAAAAAGTTTAGAAACCTCTGATATCTATCTGTATAAATAAAAAGTTTAGAAACCTCCGATATCTATCTATATAAAGAAAAAGTTTAGAAACCTCTGATATCTATCTATTTAAAGAAAAATGTAAATGTTCGTTTGTTCAAAATCTTAAATCTCCGCAAGTTCTTCACCGATTGCTTTGAATTATTGACAGAACGTTGCATTCGAATATGCTTGTGTTTTTATATACCTATATTATATAGATGTCCCCTGTGACATGCTTTTTTGAAAAACAGCTTCATCTGCTGGACGTAAAAGCAGCATGTTATTGTTTCTCTATCTGTACAGACAGACTGAGCCACAGCGACGCGTGGCAGGGTACATCTAGTATACAATACGTTTTAATGAAATCATACCTGTATTTGTAGCATGTGAAGCCAATCAAGTCCAGTATTTTAGCGCTGGCGACAACACTCACATGAATGGGATAATTTCTCTGCGCTTCCGGAACCATGGTCATAAAAATTTTATAAGTTTTAGTGGGCAGACCAAACTGAGCGGTACCATCGAACTTGGCAAACTCTAGGAACTTGCTCTGCGGTAAAAAGGGGCATTTCACCAACTGGTCTGTTAGCATGCTCTTGCTTTTTCCGCGTCCCTCCTGCTTGGCGGGCGTGATTTCCTTCCTTGCAAAGAGGGTCTCGCGCTCTACGTCTGAGAGCACATTTGGCGGATTTTCCCATTTGACCATTTTTATTTTCGCAGCTTTGCGTTGCGCTAAATCCATTTTTTCTAGTTTTTGGGCAGTGTTGGAACGCTGTCTGTTGAAAGAGCTACAAATAAAAGCAATTATGTGACATCATACTCTTTATTACATTGTAGGACTTAACTATCAATTTCTTAACCCCTGGAGCATCTGATATTTTGCAATGTATTTTTCTTAAGTGAACAGTTAAAAAGCTGATTCGATTCTAGATAAATTTTCTGTTTTTGAATGATTTAAACATAAAATAGCGTGTTTCAAAGCAGATGTTACAATTTGATAGAAAGCTGAAACGCATGTTGAAAAGGCTTTTAAGATAGAGTTCTGAACACAGCGCTACCACTATCGCTGACGGACTCCAATCTTAACACGATCGCCGACCTACTCATCTTGTCTTGTCTTGCTCCTTTAAATGTTATCTAGTCAAACCATCGATATAAAATAACAAGTTAAACTAATATATCGTCGGCGTAGCGCAAGAAGTCATTAAGTGACATTTTTGGTAAAATCGAGTTAGAAAACATTATGGGTCATTTTTTTATGAAAACTATGAGCTATCTATATGCTTTTGGGGTAAGAAGTCATTAATTGTGTAAAATGTCATTTTATTAAAACAGAAATTATCAGGTTACTTAACCATTAAGGTTAATTTGTTCGCTTTTGGGAATAACTCATATGGTCTCACAAATTGTCTCCCTTACTACTGTGGTGAGAAATATGAACAGTGTTAGAAAGACAATAAAATCATGCTTTATATTCAAATCTAGAAGTTAACCACAGAAGAATTAAAATGTGCAGCTTTATGAAACCAAAGGTTTCAAAAAAACTCATGAGACTTTTTTAAATAATTATTTTTATATGACACGACAAAAAGTGAAGCGACCTTAACGTTTATTATAGAATTTTCTTAATAAAATAAGTGTGTTTTTAAATAGTAAATCAGTAATTTTAGTTACAAAAATCGTGAAGTAAGCCATTTTTTTTTATGTTTGCATTCAAAATTTTATTATAAAAAAAAAGTTTCTATCTAATAATAAAATTTGAAAGTGTTTTAAATGCAGTTTCCATTCCCACCAAAGCAAATAGTTGTCTTTTATCATAATTAAGTTGAATCAAAGAATTTTTTCAGAAAGGTATTTGTATTAAGCGTGGCCAGCGATCCTAAAAGTTTCATAAGCTAATGTAATTAGATTCAGGTGTTTTGTTTTAAATTAAACTACCAAGAAATGAGGGTAGGATGGGGATAGAAGTTCTATACACATTCTATACTCGTGCATCAATTTGTGATTGTACTCGTTAATTTGGTTCGATATTTCCGAACGCCATTGTTAAGAATGTCCATATTTCAGGGAATTGGAGAATGTGTCTGTCCTAAGGTTGGTTCTGCATTCAGGCAAATGCAAAAGATAAACTTATCGAATTCAGCTTCACGCTTAATACGCACTAAATTTATAAATAGCACTTGGTTTCAACTTAATTACTTCAAGTAACAACTATTTGAAGGGGGAGATGGTAAAAGATGCATTAAAGATCCATTTTTTCTCAATCAATGTTAAGTTTTAAGGTAATGAAATACGCATAAATTATTATTTTAACTTTACCGTGAAAAAATTACCTGTGCATTCCAAAATCCATATCGTGTTGCAAATCATAACTTTCTGTGAGTGGATCCATGTCATCCTCATCGCTCTGGTCCATTTCTGGATAACAATCGAATTCCATTACCCTTTCTCGTTCATACTCCCCATCGCAGCTATCATCTGCAGTTTTAGAAGGCGTGGAAAGTTCGATCTTTCCCTTCTCTGCCATACTCTTGGCGTGGAGTAGTTTAGGAAAATCCTCCCCCAGCATAACAATCTCGCACATCCCAGTGTCATCAGTGGATATAAATGAATTCCTTATGTGCGAAAGAAGCCAGTGCTTGTTGTCGTAAATAGCCATGGTTGCTGATGATCGTTAGAACCATATAAATTGAATTTAGTTTTGATTACCGGCAAGGTCCGGTTTACATTTTATGCTTTTGACAGCTCTACAAGAAAACTAACATTTTTTATTACAACAAATACAGATGTGAAGCTGGAACGAATCGGGTCAAGTTCTTTTCTTTAGGTTGGTATTGGTGTTATTTGGGAAAACAATAATATTATTCAGTTGCGTTTAGAAAACAACGACAACTACTTGCTACGCGATTACGCGGCGCGTAAGGCATAGCGTAAGGCAGGGGCATTTAACTAAGCTTTGGCCTTGAAACTCATTTGAAACCGCCACGCCCACCTCAAAATTCTTATAGAAACGAATAATATGGCTAAAAGCTCAGATCTCATTGGTGAGAAAAGAAGGATTGGTTTGATCTCTCGCTCTCTACCATAATGACTCGTGTAACAGAAAGAGATGACGGAATTTTACCGTTTGACAGTTTCAAATCATTCAAACAAAATGTGTGGTTTATTTATACGCGCGGGTTGTCATTTGCTGCCGAAGTACTATCATTTCCGTCGAAAATATTGCGTGTTAAAGTTGTTCGTGATAAAAATACAATATAAGCCAGTATAGTGTTAGCGAGTTACAAACATATATTCAACTTACCTACGTAAGTTCAAGTTTAAAGTGAATTGACAGTTTTTCGTTCGGTTTTTTGAACAATGCTTCATACTTGGCATATGTCTTCCTCCACAACGTATAAATGTTATTTATTATATCGATAAACTTATTCATGTTATTGATTAGTGTTATCCTGTATTATCTTATTGTTTTGGTGAAATTAAAGATTTTTAAACATATGTAACCATGGGTTCATGAGGCTGAAAAATGTCGGAATTCTTCGTTGTACTGTCGGACAATCATGTTTTGGAAATTTTCTTCAGTGTTTTTGCAAATTTCTTGTCATTTTGGGTTTCTTCTCAGATCAACAAGTTTCATCTTAAGGAAATGCACTGTAAAAGTTTATTTTCTTAGTCAGATGAACCTTGCCCTTGGAAAACATTTCGACATTTTTCTGCTTCAAGGACATTTTTATTTTTATAATAGTTTTTTCGGGCTAGTGAATGAATAGAGTAGGCTGAGAGCAATTATGTTGTTTATGGTCGCATCTTTTTTTAAATGGCCTTGAGTTTCCTCTACCTTGTCTACTGCTCTGCTCCGCACGGTAGGTACTGCTTGTATGCTGCTTGTATATCTGTGGTTAAGTACTGTATAATTCCGTTACATACAAAAAGCCCGAAGATATCGATCTAGAGAGTGGTATATTTATGGCGTAAGGTCTGTTCAGAAATACTATCGTGAAAAACTTTTGACAGTGGCGTAGGTATTTTTAAGACTTCCTTAAACCGGGCTTAACTATACCAACGATCAACCGACGACTAAGAATCCGATAAGGACGGTAATAGTGAATAATTTTCTGTTTATTTAGCGAGGCATGATTCTATAAACAGATTATAATATTATTTTTATACAAGCTATACCCCACCACACGTTCCTGTGGCTCAGTCTCTCTATGCAAATAGAGAAACAATGACTACAGATGACGCCATTCTTTATGTCACAGGTGACATCGGTGTAGTAATCGGTGGAGAACTTTCCGAGATTTAAGATTTTGGACAAACGAACATTTATATATTATATATATAGAAGATTATACGTTTACCTCGATGAAGAAAGCATTGGTTTAAAAACATGTCGATCCTTTTGATTAAATAGTGGTGAGCACAAAGTTATTTATATTAAAATGACACCACAAAGTGATTTTTCAATTATTGAAGAAGACATAATCACGTCATAGCATTGAGACGTTACTTCAAATATCATTTTTTTTTAAAGAAAGACAAACATTCCGGGGTTACAAATAACCTGACAATATTTGAAAATCTCCTACTACCACCACGGTAAGTGGAAAATATTGCTTGTGTTGTGATAGAGGACTTAGCCAGCAGATAACACAAGACCCAGACGCGATACCAACTTAACCACTGACCGGTTAAAGGTACATCCAAAAAATAACTAGACTAAAGCAGTTGGACTTCTATTAGTTGAGTCTTTTTATATTGTTGCACAATTCTTGGGGTTTTAATGATCGTTTCGAAAGATTCTCCGCATGTTACATTTTACGGAATATATTTCAATTTTGTACGGAATTTTCTAAAATCTCAGATTCTGGTTGGTATGTTATTTATTTATTATTTTGCGCTTACAAACTCTGTTTTCACATAAACAGATTTTTTTATCAGCATGAATGCGACGATTTTAGGCAACTGAATATTTCATGGACCTAATAAGCTCTGGACGGAACTATTCGAGAAACATTTGAAGCCGCGGGGTGAGGGGGAAGATGAATGAAAAATGCCATAACTACTTAAATTTTTTAATGACATCCCATTCCCTGTCTTATCAAATACTAAAAAATCATAAGCCGTTATAATTGCACTAATAATACAAAATACAAAAAAAGTTAATTATATAGCACTCTTTATAGCACTATGCATACAAATCATTTCAAAAGTTTGTCATACAAGATGGCGGCCAGGAAATTTCCCCTCAACCATGTTTCGGCTTCAATGCTGCTAATACAAAATCGCACTCAATCATGGAATATTACGATGGTTTGCTGGAATACTCTAACTTGGAGTGGCCTTGTATAAATCTAGCCACTCGTTTACTACTTCATGGCTACCAATGCTACCAAAAACAAATAGCGCGATATGTCATTATTTGTTTGTAAATTTATCAAAAAAATCACCAAAATCGAAGTTGAAGAATCCAGTATTGGAATGATGTCATTTCAATGATAGGTGGAAATTCAAAAGCCTGTTTAAATTGGGGTATGGATTGTTGAACTTGTTGGTTATTTAGATTACAGTCTTGTTTTGCGACATTGTATTCAATGTCAAAGTAATTTTCTGATGCTTTCGGTTTCTCTTCAGTTTGCTTTTTGCAGCTTTTGGTATCCACGAAAGCTTTTTATAATTAATTAATTAGATTGTACGAACCTGGAGATAAACTCATCGATAATTTTTTTTAAAGTAGCACTTGATTTCAACATCATAACTACTTTGGAGTATTTTCATTATATCTTGTTGTCCTACCTATTTCTTTAGCCAACCTTTCGGACAGCGTTACAGAGTCATTCATCAGGGCAGATATATAATTTAAACCTAAATTGCATATCTGTCCTGATGATGGATACTATAACACTGTCCAAAAACGATGGCTAAATACACAGTGGGGTAAATGTGCAGAAAAGCAAGACACGGTATATAGTAAAATAGGTTGTATAGGTTAGTTTATTTTATTTTTGATTAAACACAAACTAAGTAGCTATTTTTGGTTCACGAGAGAAGATAAAACTAACACGTCAATAAAAAAGGCGCCAAGTGAACAATCAATATTAATTTTGACGAAATAACTACTCAAATTCATTACTTTACGTTTCCGGCTACTGAACTGGTTGTTTCTCATTTTTATTTAATTGATGAGTGTTTTTTTTAAAGTTCGTATGAACCATGTCTCACTTTTCTGTATATTTACCTTAATTTTTTCAGCTTTTGGCAACATAGAAAGCTTGCTATGATTAATTATATTGTATGAATTTTAAGAACGTTGTTTTTGTGTGTGCATCCTAATGCTTCCTTTGGCCGAGTGCCATTTTGAAAGGAACGGAGTTGGTCATAGATTATTTCCTACGAGACTATTGTCACTAACTTGGTGGGTAGAAGCAGTGCCGGCACTGAGCCAAACGGCGCCTGGTGCGAGTACCTGGTGAAACGCCTCAGTAGGCGATTGCTGTAATCAATAATACAGGGTTTTCCAATAAGAGGTGTTATTTTGAATAGCCCGCTATTTCGGTAGATGTTACTTTTGAAGCTGTAATTTTTTGACATTTGACAAGTAGAAACTACGCCATTAATAAAAATGGAACGATACACGCTTGAACAACGCATTGAAATTATTAAAATTCACTTGAGTGAATCAAATACAAATCATCTTGAGTGATGAGGCATTTCCACCTCGGTGGCTTCGTCAACAAGCAAAATTGTCGCATCTGGGGCTCGGAAAACCCAAGAGTTATTGTTGAAAAGCCTCTTTATCCTCAAAGTGTGACTGTTTGGTGCGGTTTATGGTCCGGCGGAGTCATTGGACCTTACTTTTTCGAAAATGATGCTGGAGCAACAGTTACGGTGAATGGATTGCGCTATCGAGAGATGATTAATGATTTTTTTATGGCCGGAATTGGATGGTATTAATCTGGATAACGTTTACTTTTAACAAGACGGCGCTACGTGCCACACAAGCAACGAAACCATTGATCTTTTACGATTGAATATCAAAATAACACCTCTTATTGGAAAACCCGTACTTAGGATGATTTGTATTTTTGTGTAGTGCCATTTTGGTAAAAAATAATCTATTGGGCGATGTGTTAGGTATTATCAGCGCTTTGGCAGTTGGGCGCCCGGAGCGGACTGCTCCTACTGCGCCCGCCTAATGCCTGCCCTGGGTAGAAGCCTGGGATGCAGGGGAGAGTTTCAAATTGGCACGCCCATTCATCTCGGTACACTTGCCAAGTGTTAGTCACATTAGCAATAGATGACGCTAATTAAAACATGAAAATAATTCTAAACTTTGAATCGTGTTTTGCTTCAACATAGTTTCGTTAGATGGTGATCCTCACTCATTAAGTTTAAAAATTAATAAAATACATAAGTGGATTATTTTATCTTCTCGCCAAGCAAGGACATTCTTGTGAGGTATAAATTTTTTTATTATTTTGTTAATATAATTATATTTGGCACCTGTTGACAAACCCAGTAGGGTTTTACAGGACCACAGTGTAAATCTGTGTATTCATCTATATCAGGGGTTCCCAACCCTGTGCCCGAGGGCGCCATGGTGCCCACGGAACGATTCATATGTGCCCGCCACTATTCGAGGGTAAAATAATTTTTTCACAAACATTAATTAAAAATGTGAATTATTTTTATTTATTTGTTAGTTTTAATTTTTTTGAGTGCCTAGATTTATTAAATACGTTCGTATGTTTGTGATATTGTATGTATGAGTGGTTCCTTTGCTGACAGTACTTGTCGCAACCTGTCTAGCGGCGAGCCAGACTGCACTCTTCACGCTAGCCTAGAACGGAGAGTTCTATTTGCACATCACTCCTTGTACACGCCGAAAACCCGAAGTGAACGAACGCCACTAACTGAGCCGATGAACGCCGAAGGCGCCAAAACACATGGCACATGACTCTGCCAGCTCTGTCTGTCAGCGAAAGCAATAAGCATGGCCCCGACAGCCCTACTGACAGTAGTCACGTGCTCGTACCATCTCGATCGGTTCGGCGATCATCGGCTCACTTCGAGTTTTCGGCGTGTACAAGGAGTGATGTGCAAATAGCATTCCCGTCCTGGAACCGCGTTGTTGTCATTTTGATTGCGATTGCTGCCCCGAGTTTGTCGATTAAAAATACGTGGTGCCCGCCACCCTACCGATATTTTAGAATGTGCTCTAGAGTACAAAAAGGTTGGGAACCCCTGATCTATATAATAAAAATGGGGTAAAATTCGGTTTAGGGGAGTCACTCGAATAACCGAAATTGAACTTGATTTAGACTAATTTAGGGCTGGGGAATCCGAATCTGTAAGAATTAGGTGGGGGTCGGCACTATTAACTGAGTTATAGGGTTTTGAAGTTTCGTACCCGACACTTTGAAAACATATTTTATATATTATTTCAACTATGAATTTTTTTTTTATCGCAATTTGATTTCTATGTATCACTTACGAAATTTCAAAACCCTATAACTCAGTTAATAGTGCCGACCCCCACCTAATTCTTTCAGATTCGGATTCCCCAGCCCTAAATTAGTCTAAATCAAGTTCAATTTCGGTTATTCGAGTGGGAATCTTTAACCGAATTTAATATATAAAACATGGTTTCTATGTCGCGTGCGAAATTTCAAGACCCTATAACTCAGTTAATAGTGCCGACCCCCACCTAATTCTTACAGATTCGGATTCCCCAGCCCTAAATTAGTCTAAATCAAGTTCAATTTCGGTTATTCGAGTGACTCCCCTAAACCGAATTTATTCCTAAAAATGTTTATGTTCATTTGTTTAAAATCTTAAATCTCCGAAAGTTCTTCACCGATTGCTTTAAAATTTTGGCAGCGTTTCATTCGACTACGTGTGTGTTTTTATATACCTATATTATATAGATATCACCTGTGGCAGGTAAAACCATGTTTTTTTTTAAAACAGCACCATCGTAAAAGCAACTTGCACTATTGTTTCTCTATGTGCATTGACAGACTGAGCCACAGTAACGCGCGGCGGGGTACAGGTAGTTTTAAATAAAGGAAAAAATAAAATTTGTTTATAAATTGACTGGGCCTACGAATGCAATACTATGCAAAAGTGCCTATGGTCTACGCCGACCCTGTCATCACAGTGTAGTTATAGCAGTGTTTACATGAAATATGTCCTGTTCTGGCATACAGCCGATTGTTATATCTAATAGTTTACTCCCTACCTTCCCGTCCTATAACCTTTGTCACCAGGAGACGGGTACGGTACGGTACCTTCAGTACCGTTTCTGCAGCACCACTATAGTTTGCTAGTTTGCGATTCTGGGCAGAGAAAGGGAACATTGAGGACACCAAAACCAAAGGTAGGACTTTTATTATTCTGGTGGCATCCTCTCAGAGTTCCATTCCATTCCCCTTTCTATATTCATACAAAAGAAACTCACGGCTGGAAATATTCCAAGATCTATCGAAACATGTCCCCTTAAGTAGTGGCTAGATATATTTCGTCTTACCCGGTTAACAGATTAACGTGATCTACACTGCTGTTGAATATGTAATCCATAAAGTTTTCTAAGGCCATTAGTATACGGAGATACTTACAAGCGACTCAAGTTTTTTACGCGTAACATACGCACCGCTCATGAGTATCCGCCATACTATTTTGCTAGTTTTCGTACACAATGTGACGCATCGTCTACGGGTTTGACGTCAGTTGCACGCTACTAACAGTGCTGGTAGCACGATACGCGAGTTGCGTTTGCATCTACTACTTGTTTGACAGAAATGATGTCTGAACATGATTGTTGAGATTGGTGGGAAAATATCCATGTTTGTATAAATATAATTTACCGGAATACATTTGAGAGCATTTAGAGGAGAAGGCGTGTATTGAGGTCAAAAAAACAGTCAATTTGACATCATTCTCATGTAGTTCTTTGGCGGCAACTAAAGCCCTAGAATTAACATTTATTTAGTTCAAGCCTTCTTCAGTTTAATCGTGTAGTGCCGTGTACGGAAATCAGCTTTAAAGAGTATCATATGGTAGGCTTGAGTCACAGTCACGTAGCTTGTAAATATCTCTGTGTACGAAGGCCTAAAACACATATCGAAATTGTGTCAAAGGATGTCGCGTGGTGGGACTGATTGAAAGGTTAAGGAATAATAATTTTAAAACACTTATTGCATTTATTAAAATTTACAAAACAATGACAAGCTTTAACTAAACATATATATTTTGGTGCAAGAATAATTTGTTTCTTATAATAGCACAATAATTTCAACTTCATTCTAGTCAATTATTTGTCTTAAAAAAAAATGTAGATAGGCTGCACTTCATGGTTTTTTGTTTGTCGCCGAATTCTGCTGCACGCTTCATATGCAATTTTTTTTTAAATAACCATATTTGTTGGTTTGAACTTAATTATTACAAGAATCAACTATTTATGTCGGGGGAGATGGTAAAAGATGCATTAAAGTTCCTTTTTTTCTCTATCGATGAAAGTTATTAGAAAATATGCATATTTATTGTTATTTTCAGTAGTAATTAAGTTGAAAAAAATACTTGCGCGCAGCAGAATTCGTTAACTTTACCCTGAGTTATTCCGAGCAGTAGCGTGGTGAATATTGTCTTGATGATAGTCAAACTTGGCTTTGTAACGTCGGAAGAAGAGGTTATAGCTGCAGACCCAACAATATTGGAATATACCGAAGAAATAATATGACAAAAAAAAATTTACGTTAACTCCACACAGGGAAAATATTTTGTCATCTTTGGCGATGCTGATGTCCTCTTAAAACAATACTCTGAACCAGGATAACTCTATTCCACGGTGATGTTTCCGAAAGTGAGCAGGCACCTTCGGATGTTCTGCTGGCAGAGATGGAAGTCCTTGAAAGGGGGCGCCAAGGTTTCATCGTACAGCTTCAGTTCCTCGATGAACTTGACCAGGGCTTTTCCATATTCCCCCTTCTCCATCAGGTGCTTGGCTATCTTCTGGGTCTTGACTGTATCCTGGAATTAATATCGTCAGCAATTTGATTAATTTATATGTGTAACTAAATAATCAATCATCACACCACTTCTCTGCAGAGATAGCCAAAAAGTAGCCAAATGGACTACCATAGAGGTGTGAAATATTATGTAGTTCATAAAAGGCTGAAATGCTGGGCGAACCGACAAAAACAAGCGTAAAAATATAATCAAACTTTTCAGCAACTTATCTGAAACATCCTAACTCTTGACAGGCCAAGATGCCAAACAAAATCTGTAACCAAGTGGGTCTTCTGATGACCCCATGCATTTTCTGTCTTATGGGCTTTTAAACTACAGGGTTTTCCAATAAGAGGTGTTATTTTGATATTCAATCGTAAAAGATCAATGGTTTCGTTGCTTGTGTGGCACCTAGCTCCGTCTTGTTGAAAGTAAACGTTGTCGAGATCAATACCATCCAATTCCAGCCATAAAAAATCATTAATCATCTCTCGATAGCGCAATCCATTCACCGTAACTGTTGCTCCAGCCTCATTTTCGAAAAAGTAAGATCCAATGACTCCGCCGGACCATAAACTGTACCAAACAGTCACACGTTGAGAATAGAGAGGCTTTTCAACAATAACTCTTGGGTTTTCCGAGCCCCAGATGCGACAATTTTGCTTGTTGACGAAGCCACCGAGGTGGAAATGGGCCTCATCACTCAAGATGATTTGCATTTGATTCACTCAAGTGAATTTTAATAATTTCAATGCATTGTTGAAGCGTGTATCGTTCCATTTTTATTAATGGCGTAGTTTCTACTTGTCAAATGTCAAAATATGACAGCTTCAAAAGTAACATCTACCGAAATAGCAGGCTATTCAAAATAACACCTCTTATTGGAAAACCCTGTATATAAATCCCAATTATTCAGTCAATTATTAATAGGAACTTATGTATTAAACTTACGTAAAATACTAAAATGACATGTCAAGTATTTAAGCTAATATAAGGATGATAGTAATTTTGGGTACTACCTACTCCCCCACTTGGCTGCGGGATAGTTAATACATAAAAGTTCATACTGCGTGTGTTTGTGCTCGCAAAACTCGAAAATTAGTCAACCGATATCGCTGAAATTTTCAAAGTTTTTTCTTATTAGTGCCAGGAGTGTTTAGAGAGTGGTTTAAATGGTAGGAGAAGTCGGGCACGCCCGAGAAATACTTAACGCAATATCTCTGCACCGGAACGAGATACGGAATCAATGTAATGTAGATTTTTTATTGTAATGTAGTGTAGTTTTTTTATAAATTATTATAAGCAATAATTAGTCGCCTGTAATATCAATACTAATTGAAAATATCTCCCGAGTAAAAATAAATGTCGCCGACGGGAATTGAACCCGCGCCTTCTGATGTCCGGTCAGAATAATAAACTAATTACTGCTTACAATAATTTATTATCCTTTGTGCTATGCATAAAAATCTTGTCTTATAAACATTAGTTTATCATTAAAAAATAATAGTTTTTTTATGGTGAAAGAATTCAGACTAAGTCCACTAGTACATAATAATAATTCAAGAAATAATATTAAAGTTTTTTAACTTAAGGCTCGTAAATGAGCAACTTGTTATGACAATTTCTTGCCACTTGATCGTGCCATGTCTTCCTGGAGTGTCTCTGTCTTATTTAAGAAAGATCTTCAACATGCTCCCGGAAAATATTAAAGAGAGTCAAACACTGAAAGAGTGTCAAACACTGAAAGAGTTTAAAAAAAATGTTAAAATTTGGATTTATTCAAATGATCGAGCCTACACTGGTGCCCTCACCCAAACGCCTTGTCATTGACAGTTATTGCAGTATGTACGGTGCTAAAACTTACTATATACGTATTGTGTAAATGCAAACAATAATGAAAAGTAACCAAATGCCTTGTCACAGTGAGTTATTATAGTATGTATTGTGTTTAAACTTATTCTATCTGTATCTTCAATATGTAAACAATAATGTAACCTAAAATAATGGATTGCTGTATGGGAACCCATATTAAACATTTACATATTAGCAAACCATAGACAAAATGGAGAAATAATTAACTAAAAATTCTGCCTCAATACAGGTTCGCCTAGTGAGGCAGGTTATGCACAACCTAAAATATAGTATATTATGCCATTTCTATATAACACTCTTACATTCATATATATTTTTTCTTATATTAGAAACTGCCGTATTATTGTAACATTATTCTTTCAACAATTTCATTGTTTCTAACTGACATATAATTATACACCTTATTAATGATATATTATATATATTCTGTAATTTTTTGATGAAATAAATAAATTTAAAAAAAAAAAAAAAAAAATTCTTCCTTTCACTTGCGCGTTTTATATTCTCCTTTTTTAATGTGAATACCACATGAGAGTCCCGACTTCCAACTATCCGGAGCCAGTGGGTCTATGGCATTCCCATTTAGGGTGTGTTGTGAGGAAGGGAAGGTCGGAAGTCTTGACATTAACCTTCCTACCCAGGAAGTGGAGTCGACAACTCTGCCAATCTTGTCAAATGCCGATCGGGTAGGACCAACATTTATTTTATATATATTTCATCCGATTTCAGAGAAATGTCCGCGTGTGTGTACATGATTGCCACCAGAAGTTGATAGAATACATTGTCATCGACAACAAGTCTATTTGCCGAGTTTCCGCTCGATCGGATGTCTGAAAGTTCATTACCAAAAACAGAGGTTAAATTCAAAAAGATGTATTTAAAAAGTTGCATAGTTTTTTATTCCAGGGCGATTCTGACAGTATCTTCTACTCTGGAACGTGCCGCAAACGTCGTATTGTATCATTCGCTTACTGCCAAGACTCCCCGTCTACTAAAAAGCAAATTTCGCATGAGAATAAAAAACTATGCAACTTTTTAAATACATCTTTTTGAATTTAACCTCCGTTCTGCTAGATCCACTTCATAAAATGCATTTCTCACTTTGTCTACAGGTTTGGTCGTGAAATGCTGAGTCAAACACCGCATTAGTTGCTTTATTATATGTCATAAAATGGACGACGACGACGATGATACTAAGATACAAGAAACTGTCGCCAAACAACCGGAAGGTAAGACTAATATTATATAATATTGCATAAGACGGAGATCAATGACTGTTTGTTGCAATTTGATGGAAGCACCCTCTCCAATGAAGACTCCATTGAAATGCTTGGAGTAAGTGTATCAGACCGGCTCAAGTATCTGGGCTCCATAGAAGTCTGATTGATAATCCGTTGTCAACTGACTGATTGCCATCTCCAATGAATGCGTGGCAATGTAGGCATGCTGATTCTGTTCTATAGGTATTTTAGTGGAACCCGCCCTAAGGAGCTAGCAGAATTGATCCCCCGGTGTACTGGTGCACGTGCTTGAAACTCGACGGACACGAGCGGAACACCCGTTCACAGTTGATGTTGGCTTCGTGAGGACGGGTCGTTTGTTGGCCTCGTAACCGGCATCTGTTTTTCCCCCTTCATATAATCCAGGCCTCTACAAAACCTGCATTAACCAGATAGAAATTAATCACGAAAATAAGTGATTACTTTAGAAAAAAATCATTTAAGAGACGTTATTCATCTATACTGGGTTTTTACAGATGATCTCACTTACATGAGAAAATTCCAGTTATATAAACTCAGTTAATACACAAATAGGTACAACAATTACAAAAATCTACTCGACGTAGGATACATTATTTTTCATACACCTAAATAAAGATTAAAATATAAAACAAATACAAATACAAATGTATAAAATTACATGAAAGCAAATGACAAATAGTATAAAAAAGTAAGAGACAAAAGAGACACAAATAGAGACGCAAGTAGAGATGCAAGTAATACATAATATAATCAGCGCAACATAGTTTTTAGCAATAGCAGAACATTTTTTCTGAATCCATATAAATTATCGACGAAAATGTCTTCTTCAGCACACTCTTTGTTATTATATGTGGGAACTTAACATGTTAATCGGTTTAATTGTTGGCAGATGAATCATCTAAATGAGGCAAAGATCGACGATTAATTTCATTCATTTAAGATATATACTGGGCGCATTTTGCACCCGTGTTCTAAAATTTATTATAAAAACACCCTAATATTGTAGAACTTGTTTCTTCTTCTGGCGCCAGTAAAATTAGATTGTTAATGTTAATTGTATATTTCTACATATGTAAATATATATGTCATTAAGATAGTAGTTAATGGCCTTAGTCGTAAGTCACTGGATATAAGTCTTAGATGTAAGTCACTAGTTTTAAGTCAGTAGTTCTGGTATTAATTATTTAATAAATATATATTTGTACAGCACCCTTGAGGTGATTTTTCACAAAAATGGCGCTATATAAATGAGCCAAATATTATTATTATCTAGTATCAGGGTGGCCACAGACCTGGAAAACCGGGAAAACCGGGAAAACCGGGAATTATCAGGGAATTTTATCGAACCGGGAATTATCAGGGAAATGTCAGGGAATTTCAAAATATTCTTAAAATATCAGGGAATTCCAAAAATAAAACGAAATTCGTTATTTACGATTTCTGAAGTCCCAAAATTGTGTTTTATTACTTTTACTTGCGGCGTGTGTAACAAAAGATATGCCGACAAAGACAAACTAGATAAGTAGGTATTTTTTATTATTATTTTCGTAAATAGCCCTTGCAACACAATCATGTCGTAAACCACCCGCCTTGGTTTTTCCCCTATACTATGTAGGTGCGAAATCTGTAAAGAAAAAGCTAGCAAAGTTACAACAAAGTGTCAAAAGGGTCGGACACCTAGTACGGTCGTAATAAAATTTAAAGATCATCATTATCAACATTTTTACAAAGTGTCAATACAGTAGAACCTCGTTAATTCGAAATCCACGGGACATCAAAAATCAAATTTCGAATTAACGAAAAACAAAAAAAAAAAAAAAAACGCCGAAAATCGATTTTCTCGGCCGCCTCTTCAAATCCGGGTGGTATTTTAGTTGTAAATTCGTATTAATACCAATTATTTCTTTATTTTCGCGGCCGATTACCGTAGCGGCGGGCCCTTTAAAATTCAGATATTCGAAATAAATTCTTAAAATTCCGATATATTTACGCGTAAATCGAGATTTCGCGGCCGATTTCCGTCGCAGCGGGCCATTTAAATTCAAATATTCGAAATAAATTCGTAAATATACGATACATTTACGCGTAAATCGAAATTTCGCGGCCGAGTTTCGTCGCGGCCGACCCTTTAAATACAGATATTTGGTGTAAACTCATAAAACTACTACATATATCCGCGTAAAACGTATTTTCTCGGCCCTTCAAACTCGGATATTCGAAATAAATTTAAAAAAATACAACATTCCAGTGTAAATCGATTCAGATTTACAAAATAATAATACTAATTAGGACGATGTATAACCACGTAAAAATACATTTTTCGGCGTTTTACCGCCACGGCTGACTTTTAGATTCAGATTTACGAAATATTATGATTTATTTTCGCAAAAATCAAATTTTTTCGAATTTCACGAACAAATTTTCGTGCGCGGACAAAAATATATTTCGAATTAAAAAAAAAATTCTGCGAAAATTTTGAATTACGCGTTTTTTCGAATTATAGATGTTCGAATTAACGGGGTTCGAATTAACGGGGTTCTACTGTACTTACTTTTGTTTATTTGTCTATTTTTGTCTGGTCTTTTCATTTGTACACAAATTGTCTTCGGGCGAAATATCATAAATTTGTAATAAGTGTATTTTGTTTTGAATAGATCATTGTGGTGCAAGGAAATAATAAATGCTTTAGATGACGGAATTCCCTTTATTTATGTATCTGTTCTAATTTTCTGGCGTAGATGAAAATCGTGTTTCAAAAATAAAATTTTGAACGATATGTCCTTATACCAAATAAAACATATCAGGGAAAAATATAGAAACTGCCCTGGAAAACCTGGAATTATCAGGGAATTTTGAAATCCGTTTTTTGTGGCCACCCTGAGTATACACATTTGGGTCAGAGGGCTAAAATAGGTGATATTATTTTTTAATGTATTCAGGTGAACCATGCTATGACTTCTTAAACAATGGGAATTTAAATATGGAAAAGACATAATGCAGTATCAAGGTGGCCGTGAATCATTTAGTGTAAACATATTAGATCAGTCAGTTGCCTTCTAATTTTAAGCATATTCATCTTGAAGTATTCAAGACGTACGTCATATGATCTAACATGGTTATGTAGACCAAATTTGAAAGATAACAGTCTTGGCATTTTTAACTGATTGTATGCATTACTGTAAATATTATTAATATTTACAGTAATGTGGATTCCAAGTGGTGCTTCTATATTCAAGTTTACTTCTAATTAAGGCACTGTAAACGGTTCAAATTGATTGAGGGTCTTTGAAAGGTTTACATATTCTGTGAATAAATCCCATCATTTTAAGTGATTTGCACTTAATGTCATGTATGTACATCAAATTAAGTGATTTGCACTCAATGTCATTAATGTGTATGTACATTAAATTAAGTGATTTGCACTTAATGTAATTGATGTGTATGTACATCAAATTTTTAAACATTAGATGCATTATTAACCACTATTTATATTAAAACTAGCGGATGTGTACCCGGCGTTGCTGAGGTTTATCCTTAGGATATAGACATCTACCATTGCGGACTTTTCTGTAGGCCCTTTTAAGAAGTACAATTCCGTTGAAATTATTTTGATGTGTCTCATAAGGTTTAGCCAGCGTTAGCAATGTAAGCGCCTGAAAATATATTTTTTTATTATTAAACGACAGTGAAAACCCTATCAAAATCTGTTGCGTAGTTTAGAAGAACTAAGCGCACAAACAGAAATATGCAGATAGCTACTTTATTTAATACTATTTAGAGATAGGCATTCAATCTTTTTATTTACTTTTTCCATTAAAAAACAATGTACAACCTTTGAACTGTAAAACAATACTGATTAAGAGCGAGGTAAATAGCTGACGTATCGTCATGAGATGTCGTGCATTTACCGAGGGTCCGAGCACTGCTGAAATATCCCGAATGGATAACGCTTCCGGTATCTACTCGCGCTATCTAAGCACTGCGTCGAACAATGAGTCCCCGACCGAATAGGACAAGAGGAAGATAATGAGTTGAGACATATCTTTTTGCAATGCGCTGCAGAAATGAACACATATCTAATTATTTACAACTTCGATTTCTCATATTTATATATTTTTTCAGCTCCAGAATTGAATTTGTTAGCTCCGCCAAAGTATGAAGTCAGGCCGCAACTCGTAGATAGGTGAGTTCTTTCTATTTATGTCCACACAAGAGAGTCTCCTTGTTCTGAGCCAGTGACTATTGCAACCCCAAATCACGAAATATTTTGAGACTGAAAAAAGTGATGAACCGAATTTCTTAAAGGAAATGTTTAAAAAATCATTTCTAATAAAATAATTAATTACCTGTTCTGGGGAAACTACATATGGTAAATTTATATACTATTTTTATAAATATATAAACACACTGTCTGATAAAACAGTACAATTTACAAAAATATAATTTTGCAAGAAACATGTAAATTATGACGAAAATAGAATCATATGGAACACTGCAAATTCGACCGTATGTCCGTCCGTTATGCTGGGCCACTTGCCGAATATTATTTATACACAACTTCATCACTTATGTCATTGATATTCCCACTTTGTTTTAGAGAAAGGAATATACTCTCAGTATCGTCCTGGTGTAATACCACCATTCAGAATTGAAACGTTACTTGAAATGGTTTTGGCCAGATCTGAATAGCCAGGTACTTCCCCACCATCCTCTTCTCTATCTCCTTACCCTCCCCACTACCTCCAGCCTCACAAAATACCCCAATTGGGGATGGCATAGTCTCACTGGCTCCAGAGATTTGGTACAGCAAATTCGACCATTGGTCTGTCCAATACACCAGCTCTGCGTGTCGCATTTTTTTATGCATGGCTTCTTCATTGACGTCGTTACGATTCAGACTTTATTTTAGGGTATTGTTTCGTCTTAATTGATTTCTGTTTTATAATGTTAAATTTATACTCTTTGCTGATGAAAATGAGAAATTACCCATATTAATAATGATTGCCAAGAGCTTCAATCAAATATAAATGAATTATATAATTTGTGTTCACGAATAACTAACAAATATTAACAAATGTAAATCAATAACTCTCTTTAATTATTGAAGACAATATAAGCGATTCTTAAACTAAAATTTTAAACAGAAAAAGATGCGGACACATCTAGGACTTGAACCCAGGACCCTTGCCTTTCCGGGCATTACATTACAATTTGAGGTTTTACTCATTACGTTAATTAAAAAAAAAAAAAAATAAACAATAAATTCTGTGGAAAAAATCCTCCTATTCTACTTAATTATACGATAGACCATATAAGTGGAGATATTAACTAAAATTAGAGATCTCAGAGTAATACTTGATGAATACTATAATTTACACACAGCATAAATCACACTACAAACATTAGTACGAAAATATTAGGATTTTTGCTGAAAACAATTAAAAATTTTAATTCACTTTATGTCATTAAAATTTTGTTTGTCTCATTTGTTTGTAGCCAATTACAGTCTTACTTATAAAGATTCCCAAAATACCCCGCTGTAGCGCTAGTATAGCTATACGGTCAGGAGGGACGTATACTGCTCGGGTTAAAATATTTACTCATATTCATGCAAGATTTTTTAGACTGGCACCACTTTGTTCCATTCCTCAAAAACACTGTCATTTTTGCATTTCGCATTTAGTTTTTTATTTTTTTATTTAAGTACATAAAACAGGCATGGTGCCCAAGAATTTACATACATGGATGTTTAAATACATAATAACAACTTTAAATTTACATACATGGATGTTTAAATACATAATAACAACAAAAATAGTAACAAAATGAATAAGCTAAATATGCAGAAGTAAATAACAAATAAGAATGGGTAAAAGGTAAATACAAATATGTTCATAAACGATTTGTTATTGTCACACCTGTACTGGTGAGACAATGATTAGGTAGGTACAATGTTGCTTCTCATTAAATAAAGGGTTTCATCACAATATCAGCTTAATATGATTAAAGGTAATACATTTTTTTTTAAAGTGTTTAAATTGGTCATTAAAAATGTCTATTACATTATTAGAGCCATGTATAATGTTATAATTTCTTAATGTTCGCGGTACAGGGGAAAAATATCCTGTATTTGTGTGGTAGGCTTTAATATAGAAAATGTCGTTCATCCTCCTTGTTGATTTTCTTGATGGAATATTGATGTTAATTTGGGATAAAATGTTTGGTGTATCAACTGATGCATGTATAATTTTGTGTAGGAGCAGTACGTCAGAAAGTTTACGTCTGACCGTCAGTGAGTGTAGTTTGTAGTGCAAAATTCGGTCATTATAAGTTCCAAATTGATCAGATAAACCTTCACGATAAGCAATCACACGGGTTAGTTTCCTTTGTATGGATTCAATCCTATAATTATGAATCTCATAATTGGGAGACCAAATTGTTGATGCATATTCGAGAATACTTCGCACAATTGATTTATATAATGTCAAAGTTAATTCTGTACTTTTAAAACAATTTGTAATTCTTAGCGTTAATCCTAATACTTGTGATGCACTTTTTGAAATTGTATCTACATGTTTATTGAAGCTAAGTGACAGTGACATAGTTGCCAACTTCACGTTTCTTCAGATGACGTTTGCGATGTCATTGACCCGATCTGCTTTGAATTGCTTCGAAATTTGGCCAATTTGATTATGCGTTCCGTATTTACTTTGGTAAATTGATATTTCAATTTAAAATATTCCCCTGATGCGCTGCCAATGGGTATTACTGCTTTTTTACATTTACATTGCGCAACTGATCGATATTTGACAATGTCCGTGATATCCGTCTTGATACCATAGTAATACTCCCTAATCCTGGGGGTTGAATAGTTTGAAAATCTGCCAGCCACTAATACTGCGGTATTACGCCCGGTATATGCAGTACGCATGCACGTGATTATGTGTAACTTTTTCTACTAACCTGTTCTTATCCCTCCATGTAATCTATTATGAGTAAAACGGCTTGAGAATAATTCTGTTACCATAAAATACACATTCAAAATGTGTATTTTATAAGAATTAAGTGAAAGTTTTTACGATTAATTAATTTTAAGTTAAATGTCCATTAAACGTTCATTCCGTAGAATTTCCACATCTACTATTAAGGGCCCTTCAGTTGAGATTTTGAGTTTCTAGTAATTATTTTATATTACTTGGTCATTGCAGGTTTCAGGCGGTGGCAGTCAAAGAGATCATCGACCAAACCATGAGGGAGAACCTGACCAACAGGACCTATTCGGGCTCGCAGGCCGAGAAGTGGGCGCAAACTGTGTCCAACAAGGTGCGGGAAAGGGTCAACTCACTCTCCATGGATAGGTATTTTGAATTTTAACCTTTTAACTCTTGGAATTTCAGTAAGTCCACTGTGGTCACTTGTAAGAGTTGATTTTTTATCTGTGAAATATTTTGAGAAGAGTTTTATTACAGGTACTGAAGACATTAAAGTTATTAAAAATTCTTTCGCCGGAGTTCTTGTGCTTTTAGGATTATTTTTTTGTGTTTTAATGTGCACTATAAATGAATACTGTTTTAAATTGCAGGTACAAGGTGATAGTGCAAGTTGTGTTAGGAGAAATGCGCGGTGCGGGTATCAAAAGCGGCTTGCGCTGTCTCTGGGATTCGGAGTGCGATAACTACACGACGCACACATTCTACAGCGACACCATCTTCTGTAACACAACCGTCTTCGGCGTCTACTACTATTGATCCTATTTAAAATATGTAATGAGCATTCCAAAGACTTGAACCACAGATAATAGAAACACAGGGAGATATGGCATGGAAGCGTGTCTCGCTAAAACCAAACTGCACCGAATATCAAACTATCTATGCAATGAAAGTTAAGTTTAAGTTAGTTTTGGAGCCTCAAAATACTTCATTTCTAAAGACCGTTGAGAAGTAATCAGCAAACAAGTCTCTAACTTCTTTGCTGTCGTGTGCCGTCGTCGAATGATAGGTCTTATGTTCTGGTATAGCGGGAGATTTTCTTTGCGTCTTAACATAATTCCATATTTTTTTAACATTATTTTGTATATCTGATTCCAATTGAGCAATGTAGGCATTATGAGTATGACTAGAAATTTTCTTTTGTCTTTTGCGGAGTATTGAGAAAGACTGGTAATCAAGAGGATTCTTGTACCGTTTCCAGGCACGAAAAAACTTTAATTTTTCCTTAGTTATATTAATTAAAGCCGCCAAATACCATGTTGGGAATTTGGTTGATTTGGTTACTTTCTTTGGAACCAGATCATCTATCAGGGCGTCAATAATACCATAAAAATTATGTACCGCAGCATCTACGTCCTGTGCATTACGAACAGAGGACCAATCACTGTTTCTGAGACCATCATTAACTACCTCATAGTTAACTTTATTGAACATTTTGACTATTTGGGGTTTTAGGATGGTAGCAGGGAGAGGAATATTTTGTTCAACTATAATAGATTTATGATGTGCATATTCGATTACTAGTGGAGAGTCAGCCTCGGAGACGATGACTGTAGTGTTACAAAGCACGAGATCTAAAATTCGTCCGTGAGTATTATAAATTTCGTTATACTGTGTTAAATTGGAAAACGAAAGGCAGCTAAGGAGGGTAGAGGCACGGAGATTCTGGAGACTCTGGATTCCCATCTTAACAAATGGATTGCAATATTTAGAACACAGATGAGAGGTTGGAGTGCTGTCCTTGTTCTACTTGTATTTCAATGGTAGATGCTCCAAGGAACCGGTGCATAGACGGAAAACACGTCAAACGCGCGCTACATTTTGTACATGGTTGATATTGTAACGGGTTGTTTCTATGACTAGTTTTGAGTTCAACAGCACGGCTGTGGAACGATTTTCCAACCTGTTTCCTCCCTCCTACAACGTGGGTCTCTTCAAGACTCATGTTCAATCTTTGCTCTTCTCAAAAAGATCCTCCACACAGCATTCTCAAAGATAAGACCTGAGGTAAATAATTTTCCTCACAACTTCCTGTGTGGAGTTAATGTAAAAAAAATAGCAAAACGTAGATGTGATTTGCTGAAGGAAGGATGAACGATTTTGGCTACACTGGCGGTGCACGCGACTTCATTCTCATAAATTCACAGCTCATCTCCCTTGTTTCAATTATCTGTGGCTTAAACCTTTTCTAAGAAAATCAAAGTTGATGTACAGTTTGACAAAATGTTGAAATTTCATAAAGAGAAACTAATTTCTTCATTATGTTAATTCCAAGTACTGCCAATTTTCGAACAATTATTGTAGTATATTTAGATGTGAGATTAAGCTCGACTCCCGAATTTGAGAGTTTGACATTTGGCAGGATCAAATTAGTCCTGGGTTGATCGTGAACTACCCGATCACGAACCACTGATGATCGATCGGGTTGCTTGATTGATCGATGAGAGCACCCGTGATGGGCGTGACGATTGACCGGTTCCATGATATTTCTTCAAAATGAAAATTCAACACACCTTTAAAATGTGATATAGAGTCATTAAAAGTTATGAAATAAAAACTAGGGTTTAATAGTTATCTACGTAACCTATTTAACCTAGTTTTTGTTTCATCACTTTTCATGACTTTATATCAATTTTTGTAGGTGTGCTGAATTGTCATTTTGATGACATACCCGGTCACCCGATTGGCCATAGATGTTTAAATTTTGTAGACCATTTTTATTTAAAAAAAATGTTTTGTTCTGATAATGTTGCCATTCTAGGTTTATTAATTTATTGTGCTATCCTTAGATACTTGCACCATTCATTTCCTCTGTTAATATTATCCTTATATAATTTGTTATTTGCATAGAAGAGATAAACCCAAGTGTTTTGTGGGCGTGTTACCCGTGTGCCCAAAGTGGGCTCAATCTTCCCTAACTTCGATGAAATTGTTTAAATTTTTTCAAATATAAAAATTGTTTTGTGAACAGATAATCAGTTTCATTAGCCTGTCTGGGGCCTAGGAGTCGAAAAGTCTTATGTAAATTAGCGACAGCAGTTTTATCTCAAATCAGTATCGTAGATCACAATTCTAGGAATTTTTGTTTCAGTGGTCGTTTCAAAGGAATTAGTTTGTGCCTTAAACTGTGTCATTATTATAAATAAATAATGTTTTCTATAATATGACATGGGTTTAATTTTATAATATCTGAAAAGTTTACCATGTGCTACTGTTGACGCAACTATATGCATCTCTCTTTAACATAATGTTCCTGTATTCCTCCACACAGTTACCTGTCCCTGTTACCCAATTACCTGTTCCTGTCTGAGAGCGTGGAGTACCTATGTACCTACATCAGTGACATTGCAACAATTTATTACACATGACCAGTCTGTTGAGAAAAACTGTGCAGTGCACACGTTAAGTGTTCCCACCGCAGTGTACCATCAAGGTCATAATACCGTAATTTGCAACATGACATATAACAAAGATCAGGGGCAAGTCAGAATCCCTTTCCAATTCTACCTGTTGACCATGGCTCTCCAATAATTATGTCAAATATTGATTACAGTCTACAATAAAACCACAAACTGATTCGCACACAATATTTGCGACTCCAGCTGCAGAATGCTGCTGACAAGGGCGGTTGTCATTTGCTATTGAATATTGTCCACTCTCACTTTGACTAGTGGCAGTCAGTGCATTCCAGAATAAGTGTAATTGAATATTGCTGACGAAAGTACCTAGTTCTCCACATACTATTAATTGTTGCTGATGCGGGCTATTTGCCATGCTCACAGGTTCGTCACCATGTGCCATTGAATATTGCTTACGGGAACAGTTTCCCATAGGCTATTACAAATTGCTGATGTAGTCTATTTGCCATGCGTATGCTCACACAGACTAGTCACCATGCGCAATTGAATATTGCTGACGGTGGCAGTTCCCCACATACCATTGAATATTGCTGACGGTGGCAGTTCTCCACATACCATTGAATATTGCTTATGCAGGCTGTTGGGCATGCGGAATTGGATATTGCCGACGCGGGCAGAAATGATGTACAAAAGAGGGTTTACCTGTATGGATTTGAGCCCCTTCAGAATGTTAGTGAATTGCTGACATAGACCGCATCTAATCAAGAAATCTTCGCAGTTTACTGGAATAGGAATCACGTTGGGACAGTTTGTTCCCGAGTCACATCTGAAATAAAAAAAATAAACATTAAAATCATATCACTGTTGAAATCTTTGACTATCATTAGCCAGACAAATCCAAAAAAATTAACTTTAGTTATATATTATGTTATTTGTAAAATTTTTCTACAGTGAAACCCTCTGTCTATCGTTTTAGAACGGTCCTATTAATCTAAACTATGAATGCGGAAAAAAATTAGATGCAGGAAAATATAAAAAAGCAACATTCATATATTTTGAATGAAATAAAATTATTAAAAAAGAAACGACAAAACGAATAACCTGACAATATTTGAAAATCTCCTACTACTATCACAGTAAGCGGAAAATGTTGCTTGTTTCATGATGGAGGACTTAGCCAACCGAGGAATTGAACACACTACGCCTGGGTGGGACCCAGACACGATGCTAACTCAGCCACTGACCGGTCAAAATACAAAATGACATAAATGTTTAATTTCAAAAATATATAAATGTGTCGATTCCTTAACACGTGACTACATCAATACTTTCATCAGCAGGATTTTTTTCACTTCTTTTTTAGTCTTTCTTGAAGAGTAATCACTTTTTTCACAGGACGTTTAATTTTTAAGGTTGAAATAAAAAGATAACCACACGCGAACACCACTGTGTTTGAATGACTAACGACAACTAATGTCAGAAGCGGCCGCCGGCAATGGTCGATAGAGTAAAATAGTACAAAAACTGCGAAAAACTATTCTTTTAACGATTACGCCGAGTTTACACGAGAACAATACAGAAAATATAAAATATTGTCCTGTCCCAGCTCCGTGAATAGTCTCGACTGTGTAGGATAGGACAGAGGGACAGTATAACAATTCAACCGTAGTTCAAACGTGCAGAGAATACAATATTGTCCTGTCCTCGTGTGAACTAGGCAAGAATGTGGTAAAACAATGCATAGAGAAACGATCGATGCAATCATTTTTACGAGTTTTGTGTGAAATTAATTCGGAATTGGAAGAAATAAAAGACACATGCGGGGAAAACGATCATTCGAGGAACGATCAATCGAGATTTCACAGCATCTAATTCAATATTCAGATTACTCATAAATGCATCCAAACAATTTACAATGCCTGATAATTGATAATCTCTCACTTGAATCGCATTGTCCCCTCGTCCATATCGTCAAACTTGGGCCACTTCTGCGTGCAGGCGACGCAGTTACAGTCGAACCAGTACTGCTCCCGCAGCTCCGACCTCCGCTCCTCGATTCCCTTCCTTGTGAAGAGTGGGCCGTAGTTCTCCGACACCTGCTGCCCCTGGCCGATGTTCTTGATAGCCTGGACTATCACAGAGGTGCCTTGGAAATACCTGGAGGATAAATATAAAACTACATTGTTATTATACACTGGCTTCTTGAGTTTTAATAATTCAGTACAGTTCCTGTTAAATGTAACAATAGTGCATGTGCACCAATACTCGTTTATTGATCTCCTCACTAATATGGCCCATCTCCCTTGTTTCTATACTGTATGGTGTTACCTTACAACGCCAGGATCACAAGAGTGGTTGAAGAGGGCCAGCGTCGAATACAAGCCGCCTCCCAAGAAAACTGACTTCCCCAAGTCCTTCCGCAGCACCTGGTCGCTCTCCCCCGGCTTCTCGCAGCGAAGCTCAAAAATCTCATGAGCATTGAACTGCAGGATCTGTAGGTTCCTCGATATCAATCCACCGATAAATGCCTCAATATCTTTTGTACAATTTGACGTGCCATTACCTGAAATTAATTTGTAAAGAGGTTGTCTTCTAATTTTTTATTTAATTGAAAATGTGTTACATATATTTAAAAAGACAGTCAAATTAGTTTTTCGATATCTCCATAAATAGCAAAGTTTGAAATTTTCAGCAACATTGGTCGACTACTTTTCGAGTTTTGTGAGCATAAATACGCAGGCTGAATTTTTATATATTAAGATAAATTTGCACACCTTCTTTTGCTTGCGGTCTAGCTATAGTATGTAGGCGACAACCCTTTCTGACCACGGTAAGAGACGTACGTCTGTGCACCTTCTTCTGCTTACCGTCTAGCTATAGTATGTAGGAGACAACCCTTTATGCACACGGCAAGTGATGTGCATCTGTGCACCTTCTTATGCATGCCATCTAGCTATAGTATGTAGGAGACAACCCTTTCTGCGCACTGTAAGAGTCGTCCGTCTGTGCACCTTCTTCTGCTTACCGTCTAGCTATAGTATGTAGGAGACAACCCTTTATGCACACGGCAAGTGATGTGCATCTGTGCACCTTCTTATGCATGCCATCTAGCTATAGTATGTAGGAGACAACCCTTTCTGCGCACTGTAAGAGTCGTCCGTCTGTGCACCTTCTTCTGCTTACCGTCTAGCTATAGTATGTAGGAACAAACTCTTTCTGTGCATGGCAGGAGACGTGCTTCTGTGCACCTTCTTCTGTTTGCCGTCTAGCTGTAGTATGTATGTAGGAGACAACCCTTTCTGCGCACAGCAAGAGACATGCGTCTGTGCACCTTTTTCTGCTTGCCGTCTAACAATAGTATGTTAGTTATTATATTATTATAACTTTTTTTTTTCTGTGGAAATACTAAATAGACATGCATCAACCCTTTTGGTTATTGCTTAGGAATAATTTTTCATAAATGAATTTATTTGGATGGAAAAGGGTCACTGTAGTGGACTCACTTTTTTTTGCAAAGTTTCCCAAGTCTTTCATTAATATGAATAATAATTGATACATCAAAGTTTGGTATGACAGATCGGCGCTGTGAGACCTTTAGCACAAATGCCCATAGGACGTTATGCTGAGAAATTGTTAAGACCATAAAATAATGAAGAAGAAGTGCCTTCCATACAAATTTGAACGGAAAAAATGTGTCACTGACTTAGTACCTTCTGGTTCTACACTATTTAGCATGAAGTCTGTCTCTCTTACTCTTGTCTGAAATTGTACATCGCCATTTCATTTGAATTTCGTAATCATGGTGGAACACAGTTTTGTATTGAAGTATAGGCCCAAATAGGGCTTATATTTGGATCATGAAACACATCCACAAGACACTTCTTGTGTTATTCTTTATTCTATGGTTAAGACGAAAAATAAAATAAAAAACAAAGTTGCAAATTGGTAGAATCCAAGTCCAACATATCTATCTATAGATTGGTCTAATCTCTTATTCTCAAAAAGGACTAACTAGACCAAGTGGGAAAAAATTAAAAATATTACCGTTTAGTGTGACTTCAGTGTCATCATCATCCAAAAAATACCGAGTCTTTTTCAATAATTCCATCAGAAACACAGCCATGTGCGTGCGCTGGAAGAAATCAGCTTTGGATCTCTGGTCTTCGTGGCGGACCAAATTATAGACGCATCTGTAATCATTACTCAAGTATTTCCCTGTCGGTTTCTCGTTGAGTTTCGGCCGAAGTTGTTTGAAGTACGAGAGGGGTTTTTGGGTGATTATCCGGAGGGCCATGTGGCAGGTGATTGAGCATCCCGAGTCCCAGATGATGCGGAGAACGGAGCATTCCACCGAGTGGTGGGAGTTTAGTGCCTTTAGTTGACACGGTTCGCTACAGAATATCACGTTAGAACAGGTCGGACAGGCGAGGGGCACGACACATCTGGAAAATTTTCACATGCTTAGAAAACATAATACAGCATTACAAATTGAAAGTATGAAATGTTATCTACTGTTTACAAAACTAACTAACTGTGCATTGTGACAGTTCAGCAGAATTCAAGCCTTCATTCCGTGGCAATTCTTTCAATTCATTTCTTGACTACAAGTTGGAATGAAGTTTGGTTTCAAGTTGAAATGCGTACGTGGGCACGCGGAAGTAAAAAGTTAAAAGTTTGCTTAATTTGTGTTATTTCGTTATTATCGTTGCTCGACTTTTCTCTACTTTCAATAAATAAAAAATCCATGTATTATAAATATAAACCTTCTGCAAGAAATATTCTAAATCAGTGGTTCTTAACCTTGTTGGAGGTACTGACCCCAACCAATATCATATGCGCATTCACCGAACCCTTCTTAATTGGAAAAATAAAATATGATTTTTTCAAATTCAAAACATAGGTATATATTTATACATAGGTGCGCAAAATGAACAAAACCATTAAAACATAATTTTCACACAAAAATTTTCAAACAATGTTATACATGTGAATCCATATTGTACATATTCGTCCGACCACTTTCTTTTTTTTGCTCGACATAGTTAATATGAAAGGATCAAAATATTAAGAAAGACGTACTATCGTCACATGACGTACTATCACGACAGTTACAATTCAACTACTGGGCGCACCAAATTCCCTGCAGCACAAATAGGCCAAGCGAAGTTGCGTGATCACCTGCAGCCAAAGATGGACAAGCGGAGCGTGTCATCACGAATCATATTGAATCATCAAGAGTCGGGGGTGTGTTTTGACCTCCGCCGAACCCGCGAGACTGACTCACCGAACCCGGGTTAAGAACCACTGCTCTAAATGATAGTGAGAACCTTATCAAACTCCGTTGTATAGTTTAAAATAACTTAGCGCACAGACAGACGCCGATACTGACTTTGTTTTATACTATTTAGAGATAGTATAATATAGTAAGTTTGCAGCACTTTTAAATGGTAGATACTTTCAGTATCGCCCCGGTGAAAGACCACCATTTAGAATTGAAACGTTGCTTAAAATGACTTTAGCCGTGTTTAGTGATCAGATCTGAATAGCCAGGTACTTCCCCATCTCCTTCCCTATCACTATCTCATAACATACCCCAATTGAGGATGCTATAGTCTCACTTGCCTTGCAATCACTGACTCCAGATGGTTGGAACAGTTGGGACTCCAACCTTGGTTATCGCTTCAACAATATCGATCGCATAACTGACCAACTGACAATATTAGTTATGGCTGAGATTAATTATTCTTTATTTTATCGTTATGTCTAAATGATATGGTTCCCTGTATCCCTGAATCAATGGCTATTATTTGATATTAATCTAACCGTATGGTTGCTCTGACATTTATTGTTATTATTTAATGAGGAAGAATCATTCTGCTGATAAAACTCAATTACTGTTAAACTTATTGTGAATAATTTTAACAGTTTTGAGTTTTTTTTTTAAATAACTATAATTGAGTTATTTAAAAAAAAAACTCAAAAAAAAAGTCTTGAGTTTTTTTTAAAATAACTCAATTATAGTTAATCCTTTCTTCTCTCCAAATAAAAATACAATCGAGCTTTAAATCTCTAAAATGTATAAAATAAAGTCGCTATCCGAGTCTGCCTGTTTGTGCGCTTAGTTCTTCTAAACTATGCACCCGATTTTGATATACATTGCTAACGCTGTCTCTAAACCTTATGAGAAATATCAAAATAATGTACTATGGAATTGTATATCTTAAAAGGGCCTACAGAAAGTCCGGTGACTGGATAAATCATCAAAATGATAATTCATCACATAAAGTTATATAAAGTCATGGAAAGTGATGAAACAAAAACTTTTCTAACTGGGTTAAGTAGGTTAGGTTAGGTTAGGTTTAATTTATTTTTTTTAATCGTTTTTGATGACTTTATATCACTTAAAGGTGTGCTGAATAGTCACTGTGTTGAGTTATAATGGAACCAGAAAGTCCATAGTGGCATGTGTTTATCTCCTAAGGATAACCCCTAACAACGCCGGGTACACGTCAGCTAGTTGGTTTATATTAGTAGAATGGATGACACGTTGTGGAAGTTTGTTCCATGCATTCACTACTCTATTATTTGCAAGGAAGTGTTTCCTAGGATTGGACGCAAAATGTGTTTTTTGTTTTTTTTTTTTGGTGTCTATGGAGATTTATATTTTTGTTGGTGGTGAAGATTTCTTGGATACCAGGGCAATTATAATGTCCAGATAAAATTTTAAAAGTCTCAATCCAATCAACCTTTCTTTTCTTTCTCTTAATGTTGGTAATCTTAGTTCTTTGAGTCTATCTTCATGTTGCTGGTCTTTTTTGCCGTGAGTAAATTAACTGAAAAATTCTCTTTGAGTTTTGTCCACCACTGATTTATACCAGGAAATAGCTACGCAAAGTCTATAATTCAATCCTACATTTAGAGTAAACTAGCTTTTGGAATTGTTTTATATCAATATTTATTAATAAACGTTGTCTTCCGTAGAATACTCCTTTGTTACCTGTAGAATTTGATACACACATATTTTGACACCGTGGTATCGAGGTTACGTTTTGACGGCCTCCGAGGTAGTCACAGTATATTTTGGTGCTCTATGTACATCTTTTGTGGGGTATATACATTAAAACAAAAACAACAACAATGGCCATAAATAATACAAGAAGTTTACTAAAGGGGAAGATATATTAATTAATTTTTACCTTTTAAAACACTGGTAACAATGTGTCTGTGCATTCTCAGCGAGCAGGACGCTGCAGTGAGCCTTTTCCACAACTAAGATTTCTCCAACCGACACATCTCTTAAAGCTTGAGCAAATCTTCCTTCAGACTCTGTAGACTCTATTGTAATGGCTTCAGAAGCCGCCACGTAAGTCCTGTTATTCTTACCACTGACTTGTGGAAGGTTCGTCTTTTTCGCGGTCGGCAGCGGAATAGTCTTTGCCTGGACTTGGTTGAGCTGTTTTATCTTTGGGTTCAGCATTTGAATGCTTTTATTTAGAATTTCTATCATGAGTTGGGCGTCTGTCTGCATCTTTTGGCGCTTATCGTTGGGTATTTTAGCGTCATCGAGCGCCGATATTGTCTCTCTGAAATGTACAATAATAATATAAATGTAGTTAACATAAATGTAGTTGTCATGTAAATTATGCCTATTCTTTTGTCATGTTCTATTTAGTCACTGTAAGTAAGAATTAATACATACATATTATGTAAACGGATAAAGTGCAATATATATAATTTGGCACTCTTGACCTTCAAAACAGGAGAGGCCTCCGGCATTGCCCGGAATTTATGACCTTTAAAACAGGAGAGGTCTCTGGCATTGTCCGGAATTATGACCTTTAAAACAGGAGAGGTCTCCAGCATTGCCCGGACTTTATTACCTTCAAAACAGGAGAGGACTCCGGCATTGTCCGGACTTTATGACCTTTAAAACAGGAGAGGTCTCCGACATTGCCCGAACTTTATGACCTTCAAAACAGAAGAGGTTGCCGGGACTTTATGCAGTTTTTCGAAATCAGATACTATTTTTATAAATATATAAACATTTGTTTTTTGATGGCCATTGGTTTTCGATGGCTTTGTTTTGTTCTCCGCCAATCACAGAGCCAGGATTCAAACATTTGGTTTTAATCCATGCAGCACGTGTTTTGTAGCGGCCTGCAGTAAAGTTGTATTTTAACTATTGGTCTGTAACGACCTAGCCAGGTTATTAGGATCTTAGGATCTTTACATCAAGGTCATCTCTCTGCAAACTTTTAAAGGCACCTTTAGGTGCTTGTAAAATTCTACTAACTGTTTTATAGTGCAAATCAACCAATAATGTGGGCCCTACTCAACATTAATGGAAGATATTCTGCCGTAAGTACATTATTGTGTAATACTCTTTGGCGTGGGACATTGAAACTTGCAGTGAGAATTACAGGAGTTCATAGGTAGAGGGAGGAATAAAGTTTCTTTCAAAAATCAAATACACGCCGTCTGCCACAAACACTCTTCTTTATATAATTGGATTGATTGTATGCTATGCCAATATGAATTACATTGCTTTGCACAACCTGTAGCCAGAAATAAAATAATAATTATTATGTTACTTGAAAGCGACCACAGCCTCCTGGTTCCACTTTAGCGCCAGATAGCAGCGGGCCCTCCTGTCCATCACCTTGAACTTCAGCTCCGGGGGATAGTCGTACATCAGCGCCAGCGATATGTCTGCCAATGCGTCCTCGTACTTGGTCAAATGGTAGAGGGTTGCAGACCTGTTGGCCACTATGATGGCCAGATCTGATTCTGAAACCGCAAGTGAGAATATACTGTAGAACATGGACCTAATACGCCCTGGATAGATCATTAGTGCGATTTTGTATGATCAGCACTGCAGTCAAATCTAGAGTGAGGGAAAAATGCCTGGCTACCATCTTGTAAAACAAACTTTTGAAATGATTTGTATGCAAAGTGGTATGTCATGAACTATTTTATTTTTATGTTTGTATTGTTAATGCAATTGTAACGGCTTACGATTTTTTTGAGTATTTGATAAGACAGGGAATTGGATAAGTGATTAAAAATTTATGTAGGTTTTGGCATTTTTCATATATCTTACACCTCACCACGCGGCTTCAAATTTGTCGCAAATAGTTTCCTTCAGAGTTTATTCGGTCCATGCTGTACAATCGTTCATAACCACACATGTCTTGGGGTAATACTGAATGTTTAATTAAACTTTATCAAATTAATGAAGTAACCAATAAAGCCAACAAAATGCTGGGATTTATAATTTGCATTTCAAAACTTTCGACTACAAAGGAATCTGTAAGTATTCCCTTTATATCACATATTTATAAATGCATTTGCATTAAGCTAATTGTAAGATCGATTGTGCGATTTGTAAGAAATGTATTTTATGATTTTTTCTTAATCAATTCAATTTTGTTTATATATTATAATGCATAAATGGAGATCACATAGTCGACGCAAACTCTAAATGGCTTCATATGTATGCACAGTATGGTTGTTTGATATGACAATGTTTGCGAAATCTTTTGTATTTCTTGTTATTAATCCAGTAATTTGGCTGCTTTAATTGTGATTTGATTAGTGTAACATTTATATTGTTACTGACTTTAGTTTTCATTTATCAGATAACTGATTTATGTACAGTTTATGTTTTTGTCATTTCTTGAACCATTCAAAATGACTGCTTATTCTGACAAAAGATAAGTACAGTTATTGTAATATACTAACTATTTTCAACTGGCATTAAGATTAAGCTCTTTGTGTAGAGATTCAGCGCTTTACTCCAGTCTCCTTTCTGCACTGCGGCGTTCCCATCGTCTTTGAGCAGTTTGGCCCTGCGACTGTCTTTCTTGCCTGACACTGTGGCCAGTCTCTCGTCTCTCTCCAGAACCTTCAGCCCCTCGTTGAACTCCCGGACCTGGCGGTAGAGATTGCAATCCAAATAATCCAAATATCCAAATCTTCACATCATGCACAAATACAAGATTTAGTAAAAACAAGTGTACTAACTATACAACCAGAAATTTTTTTCCCACTTTATGTCCGGGTTAAATCTTCCCCACAGGAAAAACTAGTCAATCCACATTATGCAAGTGCATTATATAAGCATAATAAATACAAAACAATACAAGAACAACACGTCAACTCACCAGCGATCAAATGGGCAAATAATTCACCGACTTCAGATATTTTCATATCAGAGTGTTCGGCTCGGTAGAACTCTTAACTGAACCTATAAATCCTACTGATCCCTCAATATATATATATTTTAAATCTTTCGTTATCCTTCATGTATTTAAAATGTCTTTTTTAAAAATTTTTGTATATAAATTCTTTGACAGATCTAATATGCCTAAATTTTGAATGAGAGAGCTAGGTATAATGCCAGTAGCCGAAATAACAAATGGTAATTTTTTTTTATAGTCTGAGAATGCCAAATTCTTTTAATCTCATTTCCTAAATCTGTGTATTTTATTTTTATTTTTTCAGGTACAGATTTTTGAATATTAATAAATATAATAATAATAATTAATAGCTTTTTGTGGGGGTACTACATCTTTAAATTAAAATATAGATAAAAAATTACATGATTGAGTCGTAGAGTTGCAAAACCCGCTTTGCATGCCCAAAAAGTTTTTTTAAATACATTGAATACAAATATTATATAAATATTTTTCACCAAATATAATTTTTTTTATAATTAAGTATTCCAAACAACTTTTCGCAACTATCGCCAACATTTTTCAGAGCGGGTTTTACAACTCTGCGACTCAATTTTATAATGAAATGTTAGAATTTCTATATATGAATTATTACTCTGCGGGGGTTTTCACCATCCGCTCAATAAGCACTATCCATAGGATAAGTATAATATAAAGGGATGGGTAGAGAGGATAGATTCTGTCTCGGCATACACTCCTTGATTCATTAACATTCACGTGTCGTCTCATAATACTCTTCTGTTATTCTAACTCTTGACATGGCCCGAATCAAGCATTTGATTCACCCTTTCGCGCCATGTCTTCCTCGGACATCCCAACTTTTTTTACCATTAACTTCTGTATTATATTATATTCTTCTCACACTCCTTTCTTTGTTTATCCGCACCAAATGCCCAAACCATTTAAACCTCCCTTTTTAAACTTAACCATTACGCTTACATAAGCGAAATCTTTTTTACGCGGTCTTACAAAGTTTTAGCATCAGAGATATTATTTGTACAGTATTCAGTAAACTTTCGTCCCTCCTCTGTCGGTTCCATGCCTCACTGCCATCAGCATTGGCATCAGCTATCAGCACCCCATTATGGACAGCTACCTTCACTTATTAAATTAAAGAGTTTTAAGAAATCTGAAAATCCATATCTTTCGAAACAGCCCTAGGCTTGCAATCCGTACCTGGGGGATGTTAGCTATGAAGGCCACACGTACGTCGTCTCCCTCCAGATTGGTGAAGTTTTTCAGTGTAACGTCATCGACGGAGCTTCGAACGAACTTGTGGTGCTTTTGGAAAAACCCCTCCGCTACCGTTTTGTTTTCGAGTAACATTTTGAAACTGTAAAAAAATTGTATATTTTAATTATGTTTATACCTCATAACTTAAGGCAATCATTTATTGTACTGCGTTACAGATTGTTCATGTGCAAACACAAACACGGATTACCATATTAATGCAGAGTCCAGACTCATTCTTAATACGCATGGGCTATTGAAAAATAATTTTGTTTCAACTTAATTACGATAAGAAACAACTGTGTTCTTCAGGGGAGATGGAAAAATGTGCATTTATATTCCTATTTTGTAACAATTTACACAAGCGTAATTTCATGTTTTTAGTTGACGCCATGTTGAAAATTGTTAGTGTAAGCACTCTCGATGTGGTAGTGCCACACATTTAAAAAGAATTGTTGCCATTATACAATAATCTATGCATATTAGGTAGGTACCTACTAGTGAAGCGGAATTCTCAAAAACCTAATCCAGTAGGTTTTAAGGTATTCAAAATTTTTTAATGTCAAGCCACAAAGATAAAGTTTATCATATTTTTTAAAATTACATGTTCACGGGGCCCAGAAACAAGTGGTACTTAAATGTGGAAAACTTATGACGACGTCACAAACCCAAAAATTTGTTTTTTTGTTTGTTATCTGATCATTTCGTTTTTGTTTTTAAGGCTTTTTAAAAAAAGTTTTGTGGTATACCCTTCAACGCATTTGAAAAAACATTAAAAAAGCTGAAAGTCAGTGGCGTAGCTATATCGTCATATGGGGGGGATTTTGAACTTAATGGAGGGTCAAGGGAGGGAAGCAAGGATGAAGGGGGGTGGATTTTTAGGTCAAATTTGGTCATTTTAAAATTTAGGTCAAATTTGTAAAAAATCTGTATCTATGGGGTTACTTTCAGCAAGGTTTTATCTAAGGGGGGGTTTGGGGGGTTCAACCCCCCCCCATTGCCCTCAATATTGCGTAGGAAAAAAATAAAATAGTATTTGCAAATTAAATTTCTGGAAAATACAACAATTTTATTTGCACCATTTCTTTGTTTAGTGTGATTTTAATAAATAAAATATTATAAAATTATCTAAATTTAAAAAAAAAAATATATATATTTTTTTTTTTAAATATATATATATGATCACTTAGTATTGAATTACTGTTAAGTGACCAAATCTGGATAGCCAGTCTCTTACCCATCAAATTGACAATAAATAGTAAGTAGTTAGGTTTTCACCACTTTGGTCAGATGGCGGTGTTTAATTCAAATAATGCAATCTAGGTATATATATATAAACAGATAAAAAAAAACTTTCTAAAAAATAATAATGAACTTCTAGTTTCAAAACTATATAAAAACATCAACAACAAAAAACATTGTTAAAAAAGAGGAAAAAATATAGGTACCTACCTATTCATAAGATAAATAATGTGTAAGTAAGTACCTACAATTACTTCTAAGAAATGACAAAATTGAAATTTGTTGTAAAATTAATTGTCGATTTTGACAACAAAAATGAATATCAACAACAATGACTAATTTTGGACACATTAAAACACATTGACACGAACCTATACTTACGAGCAGTTAAATAATATTTTAAAACTTTTTTTAATATTGCACTTTTTTATTTAGTTCAGCTGCCGAAAATAAAACAATTTTGCTTTATTTTAATAGAATAAATGCTTGACGAAAATTGGAAAAGCTGAAACGCAACTTATCAATCACACACGACATAATTTTAGTTTGTACAAAATCAAGGATATTGTGGTTACAGATTAATTGATTACCTACCTGTGGTTACTGAATTGAATTATGGTTGATTTGAAGTGTTATCACTTGGATTATTTATGAAATACGATCAGTCGGTCCGGCGAAACATGTGAGATTGCCACGCCGACTTTATTTTAAACTTTGAAACAAATCTCTCATTTTCTATTTTGAGAAGTTTCAACGCTAAAAATAATAATACGCGAGCTCGCGCCATCGACGTGTACACTAGTGACATCTTACTAAATATACACTAAGCTTGTCTTTTAAGAATATGTAATATCGGTTCGCGTCTTGAGAAACATTGACAACTTCGTTTTTATTTTGTAAGATGGCGCTAAGCAACATTTTACAAAAATACCTTACGAACAAAATTATATACAACAAGGACATTCGTAGACATAATTCAAGGACCTGCAATGGAATTTTACAAAAAAAGAATAAAAGCCAATAAACAAAACGGTTAATTCTACAAATAGTAATTCATTACTTAACGCAAGCAAAGAAACTTATATGTAAATATTTTTAAAGAAAGACAAACATTCCTGGGTTACGAATAACCTGACTATATTTGAAAATCTTTTACTACCACCACAGTAAGCGGAAAATGTTGCTTGTATTGTGATGAAGGACTTGGCCAGTCGAGGAATTTAACGAAATACGCCTGGGTGGGACCCAAACGCGATGCTAACTCAGCTACTGACCGAACGAATAAAAATATATCAACTATGACTTTGTATTGTGCATAAACTAATCTAAATTTGCCAACAAACAAGAATTTTGACGTTTGAAGACTGATAAAACTTATTTAATTTTTTTTTTATTATCAATATAAAGTTGTTTTACAGGTGTTTTTCGATATCTGTCTCACTAGGATATACCTGTGTCGAGATAGGCGTATTGGATACTTAGATGATTATTTGCGTATTATTTGATACATGCATACTATAAATGAGTATTTACATGATATTATTTGATACATGTATAACTAACTAAAATTATAAATCTTGCTACAAGATGGCGCTGCTTCCATTTGCAACTTGCATATGAAGCGAAACAAGGACCGTGTAAATTTGTCTGCGTTTTGTGTTAAGGGTTACAGTCTTATTTCGATATGAGTATATGCATAAATAAAATTTATCTTGAATAGGGTAGAACTTGTTCTTCCCTTCTGATCGTGAGTAGAGTCAGTAGAGGTGGTGGCAGGGGCTAGAGGTGAGTCGTACTAGCTCTTCTTGGTACTCGGAACTAGAGGTGAGTCGTACTAGCCCTTTTTGGTACTCGGAACAATTGGTACAAGTATGAATAAATACCTAGTCCAAATACCTGTTCCCTAGTATTTCACTTGCTCATTACATGGGGGGGGGGTTAGAATTTCTAAAAAGTAATTCCTACAAAAAAATGTGATTCCCACAACGACTTTTCAAATCCATTATGGGGGGGGGGGGTTGCTAGAGGTTTTCAATTTCAATGGACTCTCCGAACGAACCGGTTTCGGAGATTCTCATCTTACCTAACCTAATTAATTTGATAAATGAGTCTTAGCACGGAAAACTTGCTACCTAAATAAGAGGCCCCAAGAAGTTAAATTATTAAATGACTGTCATCCCATACAACGAAAGCGAATTTTCATTTTATAATGAAAATTAGAATGTTAAAATTTAAGTGAAGTGGTTTGACATAAATTTAACACTATGTTTAAAAAAAATATATTATATAAAATTCTGCATAAAAAACAAGGAACACTAAAGAAAAATAAATTATAATCTACTCTAAGCAAATACACAACAACATATCTGCAATATCTTGTGTTTAGTAATAGAAAGCCAAACAGAAATAAAATACCTATACATTACAGTAGACAAATTAATGGATAAAATCGTCCACACACATTAACGTACTCAAAGACAGAGTGAGGAAACTAAGATACATCATAGATTCAAAAAAATAATAATTAAAAAATAATTTCACTTAAATCATATAGGTACATATTCATCAGAACTTCTGTTTAAAGAATTTAAAGTCAGAAAACTAAATGCATTATTTTTATATCACGTAATTTTACAAATTTACAAAGAAAATAGTCTAAATAAAACTGCACCTTTTAAAATAATAGAAAACCCAGATAAACATCAACTGTCACAACTCGAAAAAGTAATTAAAAAACAGTGCAATTCAACAATAAATATCTTGGAGTGATTTTTTTTTAATACATTATCAGAGAGTATTAGAAATAACAATAAACATTTTAAATACCACCTTAAAAATACACTGAAAATATAAACAGAATACTCATAGTAAAAATAACGAACATAATATTACACCCCCACATACACAAGCCAAGCTTTATTATGGTGGTGCATCTCAACAACAAAGATTTTAAATGCCAACAAAGAACACAGTGAAAATATTTTTTTATAAAGCCCTAATATTTTATTTCTAGATGGCGCCACTTTCGTTCATAGTTCGCACAAGATAGCTTCCAATTTTCGAAAGCGAGAAATAATACATTAGCCGTGCACTAATTATGTGCACTAGGTAGGAAGCGCCCGGCCGGACCTCGTCTCCGGCGATGCTTTTGTACTCTTGCTAAAACTTTTTTTAACTGGTGGACGAATACTGTCGGAATTTATTGACAATACCAGTCGAGATCGCGCTGATCGCGATCTACTAAATTCAGTATCATATCCTTTCTCGCTTACTCACCTACATAAGAAGAGTGTTTCCCTAATATTCAAAGATTAGGGAAACACTCTTCTTATGTAAGCGAGTAACGAGATGCCTATACATATGCCCCGCCCTCGGTATGAATACGTGAGACGCGAGACGCGCAAGACTAGCAAGACGCGTAAGACGTCCAATACTCGCAAGACGTGCAATACTCGCAAGACTCGCAAGACGTCCAATACTCGCAAGACGTGCAATACTCGCAAGACGTACAATACTCGCAAGACTCGCAAGACGTGCAATACTCGCAAGACGCGCAAGACTCGCAAGACGCGTAATACTTAAGAACAAATACTAAGTACGAAAGTCTCTTTGAAATATCTGTTCCAAACATCTGTTCTAGTAAATACGCTTCACCTCTACTCGGAACTCGGAATAATTGGTACAAGTATGAATAAATACCTAGTCCAAATACCTGTTCCCTAGTATTTCACTTGCTCATTACATGGGGGGGGGGGGATTTTTAGAGAATTTCTAAAAAAGTAATTCCCACAAAAAAATGTGATTCCCACAACGACTTTTCAAATCCATTATGGGGTGGGGGGGGGGGTTGCTAGAGGTTTTCAATTTCAATGGACTCTCCGAACGAACCGGTTTCGGCGATTCTCATCTTACCTAACCTAATTAATTTGATAAATTATGAGTCTTAGCACGGAAAACTTGCTACCTAAATAAGAGGCCCCAAGAAGTTAAATAAATTATTAAATGACTGTCATCCCATACAACGAAAGCGAATTTTCATTTTATAATGAAAATTAGAATGTTAAAATTTAAATTTCCCAGATGCAGATTGCCTTTTATAGTAATTAAGGTGAAACAAAAGGACGACACAGTGCTACTAATAAACATGGACGGAAATAAACAACATGGCCAACACAGATAGATCAATGAACTAAAAGAAGTGGTTTGACATAAATTTACTACTTAACACTATGTTTTAAAAAAAAATTATTATATACAATTCTGCATAAAAAACAAGGAAAACTAAAGAAAAATAAATTATAATCTACTCTAAGCAAATACACAACAACATATCTGCAATATCTTGTGTTTAGTGATAGAAAGCCAAACAGAAATAAAACACCTATACATTTACAGTAGACAAATTAATGGATAAAATCGTCCACATTAACGTACTCAAAGACAGAGTGAGGAAACTAAGATACATCATAGATTCAAAAAAATAATTCCACTTAAATCATATAGGTACATATTCATCAGAACTTCTGTTTAAAGAATTTAAAGTCAGAAAACTAAATGCATTATTTTTATATCACGTAATTTTACAAATTTACAAAGAAAATAGTCTAAATAAAACTGCACCTTTTAAAATAATAGAAAACCCAGATAAACATCAACTCTCACAACTCGAAAAAGTAATTAAAAAAACAGTGCAATTCAACTATAAATATCTTGGAGTGAATTTTTTTTAATACATTATCAGAAAGTATTAGAAATAACAATAAACATTTTAAATACCACCTTAAAAATACACTGAAAATATAAACAGAATACTCATAGTAAAAATAACGAACATAATATTACACCCCCACATACACAAGCCAAGCTTTATTATGGTGGTGCATCTCAACAACAAAGATTTTAAATGCCAACAAAGAACACAGTGAAAATATTTTTTTATAAAGCCCTAATATTTTATTTCTAGATGGCGCCACTTTCGTTCACATTTCGCACAAGATAGCTTCCAATTTTCGAAAGCGAGAAATAATACATTAGCCGTGCACTAATTATGTGCACTAGGTAGGAAGCGCCCGGCCGGACCTCGTCTCCGGCGATGCTTTTGTACTCTTGCTAAAACCTTTTTTAACTGGTGGACGCATACTGTCGGAATTTATTGACAATACCAGTCGAGATCGCGCTGATCGCGATCTACTAAATTCAGTATCATATCCTTTCTCGCTTACTCACCTACATAAGAAGAGTTTTTCCCTAATATTCAAAGATTAGGGAAACACTCTTCTTATGTAAGCGAGTAACGAGATGCCTATACATATGCCCCGCCCTCGGTATGAATACGCGAGACGCGAGACGCGCAAGACTAGCAAGACGCGTAAAGGCAAGGCCAAACCGCCGCGATCATTCTGCGTCCGCGATGGCGTGCACGGTGAGCGTCCTGTCTGCGTGCAGAACCGTTCACACCAAACTAGCGATCACCTAGCGATCAGCTGGCGTCCGTGGTACTCGTACATTCGCGTCGGTTGTGTGGTAGGTATAGCTCGGAGCGGGAACCATTTAAATAATCATAATCATGTTTGGAGACGAATCTGAAGAAGAATTATTACTTCTAGCGGCTATTGCAGATGTTGAAGATAGTAGCTTATCTACCCTAATAACGAATATTTTCGATTTACGATTTACGGTTTATTTATTTATTAAGTTGGAGTTTATAATTCGGTAATCGAACCTATGTATAGTGGCTATATATTGGATAAGTTTTTTTAAGGCCGATTTTTTTAACCACTGCAAGTATTTTATTTTTGTTTTAATAATATTCGTTATTAGGGTAGATAAGCTATTGGGAAGATGGTGAAAAAGCCCCTGAAAAGTGTAAATTTACTTTTTTTTTAATGTGTTTATTCAGTTTTTTTTTTTTTGTACATTATTTTCTCTTACTTAGATCCTACAAAACTCATCAATCAGTTTAATTGTAAGAAATCTCTCACTTTTTCTATTTATTATCTCATAATAATATATTTAATTTCAACTTGATATCTTGATCCTCAATATTAATTGTTTTTATGTTTGACGGAGGTAGAACGATCTAATTTTCGTTTTAATTTTTGAATAACATGTCTCATTTTTAATATCTTCTGGTAATGAGTTAAATAATTCCGGAATTTTATGTCTTTTTGTTCTATCTCCGTATACATTTTGCGATATTTTAATAATAAACATTTGTGCTTCTCTATGCCTAGTAGGGTAGTTATGGTTTACAGGGTTTTTGAATTCTGTGTTCCAGAATTCATCTAGCATTAGTTGGTAATCTATCCTACTATGTATAGAGAGTACATTACACAAAGAAAACATTTTTTTATAATCGCCTTCACATAATTGTTTTTTTTTTGCCTGATATCAATTTTAGGAAACGGATTTGTAATTGTTCTATTTTATTTAAGTACGTTTTATACGTTAATCCGTAACTATTTACTCCGTATCCTATAATTGATTCCGCTAATGATTTATATATACAGTATAATATATTTTTATTAACAAAGTTTTTTGGGTGATAAAATTTCCCTAAAATGGATCTTAATCTATTACATACATTTTCAATGTGATTTGACCAGTTAAAATTGACATCTATTGTAAGACCAAGGTATGTATATTGGTAAACTTTTTTTATGTTTGGGCATTTACATGGCAGAGATTTTTTTTTATTTTTTTATGTAATACCGCACAAGAGTCCCAACTGCTCCCGTCTGGAGCCAGTGAGACTATGGCATCCCCAATTGGGGTATGTTGTGAGGCTGAGGGTATTGGGGAGGGGAGGGATGATGGGGAAGAGGAAGGTGGGGAAGTTTGATTGGTTTTTTGTGTGTAAACAATCGTATGAATGACTTTTTATATGCAGTTCTTTATCCTGACAACTTGCATATGGAGAGTTTAAAAGCATATATTTTATTTTTTTTGCGTTAATAATAATTCCATTGTCGTGGGACCATTTAATTATGTTATTTAGGTCTGTTTGTAAAAATTCCTCAATTTTCTGTAGATTTCTGTCAGCACATATGATGCAAGTATCATCGGCAAACATTTAACATTTACAACGTTTTATTTCGTTAGGTAAACTGTTTACTTGCATTATATAACACGTAGGTCCCGATATCGACCCTGTTGCTACTCCAGTGTCTGTTAACATTTCATCACTGAAAATTCCGTCAATTTTAACTTTAATTTTTCTATTTAACAGATAGTTTTTAAACATTTTATGTAAAGGACCTCTAATACCACATTCTTCCATTGCCTTTAGTAATGTTTGATGGTCCAATGTGTCAAAGGCCTTTTTAAAGTCTATAAAAATTATACCAACGTAATATTTTTCATTTAAATGACAATTTATATGGTCAGTGAAATTAGAAAGTAATTGTGTAGTACTTTTTTATTTTTGAAATCCGTACTGTATGGGATTTATGATTCTGTTTTTTTCTATAAAAAATTGTATTTGGTTAAAGATAGCTCTTTCAATAATTTTATCAATACACGAGAGAATCGCAATTGGTCGATAGTTTGTGAAATCTTTGTGATTTCCTGATTTATAAATAGGTCTGATGATGGATGTTTTAAGTTCGTCAGGCATGATGCTTTTATTTACACAAAGGTTAATTAATTTAGTAAGTACTGGAATTATATTATCAGCAATTAACTTCAGGTCTTTAATTCTTATTTGGTCGTTACCTTCTGACTTTTTAACATCCATATCATTAATTATTTTTTTTATATCTTTTTCTGTTACAGGTATAAATCTCATTGACATAATAGCAGGAGTTGTATACATGTTACGATCTAAGAATTTTGTAGTACAATTGTGTCTTATGTCTTTTATTTCATTTACGAATGTTGTAGCAAATTTATCGCATAAAAATTTTGTGTCTCCTTGATTTCCCATACGTTGAAGGATTATTTTATCTAGATTTTGTTTAGGTTTTCCTATTAGGTTGTTTATTTCGTCCCAGAGTTTCCTCGGGTTTCCTTTTAAGCTATTTATTACATTTTTGTGGAATGCGTTTTTAGTAATATTAATATATTTGTTTGTTTTGTTTCTATATCGAGTATATTCTAAACGAAATACCAGGTTATTTGGGCTATTCTTACATTTTCGGTAAAGATAATCTCTTTTTTTAAACATGTTCTTAATTTCTTCAGTAACCCATGGATTGCTGTGTCTAAGATTATTTTCAAATGATATTTCTTTCTTCGAGGACGAATAAATATTTTCAAATATATTTTTCGAAGTATAGTACAGTTCTGAGGGACATTCAGTTTGTAATAGTTTTCCCCAATTTACTAGTTTTAATTTAGAATACACCAATTTACTATCAATGATTTCCCTTTTTTATTTAAATCCTTTGTAAGTACCTCTTTCCCGATTGCTACTCCTGTTATATAATGGTCGGATATTTTGTTAGTTACGATACATACTTAAAAGACGGTTTGGTAAGATAAATAATTTCGACGGGTTGGTAGGATAAAATGAAACCTATAATGCAATTTTGTTAGAATTTATGTATATTTGAATAAACTATTTTTTAATAAATTTTAATTACAAGAGTTTCTTTCGATTTCAATATTTTTTTAATATCAGATTAATGGGGACAAAATTCTTAAGAATGGTTTACACTTACATAAAACAAATTAATCTAACACATATGTAATAATTACAACCTCTTTTGTACAAAATATAAACATAGAACTGTGCTAAAAAAATACACGCGTTCCGGTGCTGTGTAGTCAATACACATCTCAAAATAAGCGATTTAATATCGGAAAAATATGAATATTCATAGCTAATCGATTATGTTTATTATATTTTATATCAAAAGTGATAATAATTGTAATTTGATTGCTGAAAACATGAAAAAACCATCGGCAGATGCTAATTTCGTTGATCATTCTCTCTGAATTTGTATCCGACATCATGAGAAATACCACAAACTCAGAGATAGTTACGTTGCGTTCAGCGTGCAGATTCTGCAAGCAGCAACTGATCGCGGACGCGAGCGATCGCCGCGTCCAGACGCTGCACAGGACGCCGCGGCCAATCTGAGAACGCTTCGATGTGAACACGTTGCTACAAGTTCATACACAACATATGATCGCCACCGTGCACGGGATCGCGGACGCGCTTTGATCGCGACGGTTTGTTCGGGCCTTAAGACGTCCAATACTCGCAAGACGTGCAATACTCGCAAGACTCGCAAGACGTCCAATACTCGCAAGACGTGCAATACTCGCAAGACGTACAATACTCGCAAGACTCGCAAGACGTGCAATACTCGTAAGACGCGCAAGACTCGCAAGACGCGTAATACTTAAGAACAAATACTAAAGTACGAAAGTCTCTTTGAAATATCTGTTCCAAACATCTGTTCTAGTAAATACGCTTCACCTCTAAGTACGAGGTTCCTCATACAAATACGAGATTTGTGGCCTTCCGTACGAGGTACGAGGAGAATATCAACCTCGTACAATTATGTACGAGATTTTGATAATACCTATGGCTATACGAACATTTTACATCACTATTATATAACAGTAAAAACTAGTGCCATCTATCAGAACTTGTAGGAACTTCTTACACCAAAAATTACATTGCCGTATTTGCGCGATGATGTTTTATTTAAGAAACTTAGTAGGAAACTTGCAATACTTTATTTCACCGAGTAAAAATTCCTAAATCCTACCCCCCCTCCCCGAAGCGGGTTTTGTTTGCCAAGATCTTGTTTTGTTCAAGGTTTGCGAAATGTAGGGAAATTATAGGGAAATTCCGCCTCGAAATCTGGGGAAATAATTATTTTGGGCACACCATCCCTGGTACGAGGTTTGAAAGTCAAAGTACGAGATTTTTAGCTGCATCCGTACGAGGGAATTTTTTTACGGTTGGCAACCCTGGTCAAAATACTCAAAAGTATTTCATACCGACCCCGGACCCGCGACCTGAGGATTGATTCAGAATTAGAGGTGGGTTCTATGAGTACTTTTCGTTACTGGGTACAATGAGTGCAGGTACAGAAAAATACCGGTGACAAAATACTCAGAAGTATTTAATCCCGACCTGAGGATTGATTCAGAATGAGTAATTCTATAATTCTGCCCACATATTCCCCACAAACATTCTACTTGAGCTTGATTCCCCCTTTCATTATTCGAAATCCGTGGGGGGGGGGGTTGTTAGAGAATTTCTGTAAAACATAATTCTTCACACAAAAATTTCAAAATGAGTACTCCCCACGAAGTATTTGAAATCCATGGGGGGGGGATTGTTACAGAACTTCGCTGGAAACAAAAATACCTACTAAAAATACCCATCAAAAATACCTATCAAAAATACCTGGTAAAAGTACCTATTAAAAATATTTAGTCCTGGTATAAAATACTCATGAGTATTTTGGAACCAGGTATTTTGGAGATCTGTCACAAGTACAAAGTATCGCATGGAAATACCCGGTACTTTTACTGGGTACGATAAATACGCCTCGCAGGTAATATGGGTACCTCTAGAGCCGATCCCTCTTGCCAAACCGACTAGAGGTTGATTACTGTAAACAATACTATTTGGATGGTTTGTATTTTTGTGTAGCGCCGTTTATATGAAATATAATCTCAAGGGAGATGTAAGGTGTTAGGTATTTTCAGCGCTTGGCGCCTTGGCAACTTGGCGCCCGGAGCGGTCTAATTGCTCCGGCTCCCGGCTCTAATAAAAATCATAGACAATAATAATAATAATAATGTTTATTTCAGCTGGACAGAGCGGTGTGTGCAATGCTCTGCCTGCCATAAAAGTTTACATTTAAGTTAATACATAAAAATAAAATGAATAAAGAAATAAATAAAACTAATAAATAAAAAATCAATACATTGATGTGCACATTAGGACTTTATGGTGGCTTGAGTGAAATTCTCCATCTCCGGTGTAGAGGCGCTCCCTGCCACTGGGCAACGGCCTGGACAAGAGTGTTGTCCGATCTCTGGTAGCGCTGACTCGTCCCGGCTATTCTGTGGCGCATCAAAGCAGCGAACCCATGCACCCTTCCTTCGGTGAACATCTGTGAGGCGCTGCATCGCCAGGGGAGGCCAAATAGGGCTCTGTATGCGTGGTTGTACTGTACTCGGAGTGTGTTCATGACGCCTTGTGTGTATGTCGTCCATAGCTCGCTAGTGTAGAAGCTCATACAATATGTTTGGAAAAGTTGCTTCTTCACCGGAGGACTGCATTTGTTGAATCTCCTGGCAAGCATGTTAGCTCGCACACTCAGTACTCTTCTTTGACGTTCTATGTCTTATTGACAATACATGTAATATTGCTGATATCTAGGCTTCCGACCTATATACGGATTATGTTCCAAGCCGCGCTAAGCTCCACATTCCAACCAAGCCGAGCTTTAAATAATTCATATACCGGGTCAATGTGATGTATAGGAAAATTTCCCTAGATCCTCGGGAAAAAAATATTGTTTTGTTTTTAATAAAATTTATGGAAAAAACTAGTAAATTCTAGAAGAATCAATCTTCTCCGAGATTCCCTAGCCCCACCCCCCGTGGATTCGAAAATATATTGTAGGGAATCTCCAGTACCGAGCAATCGAGAATACCTCAAACAAATTCATTCTGAAATCTAGGGAACTTTCGGTCTGTAATTTAGGAAAACATAAATTTTGAGCATACCATCACTGCCTCCTCACATATCATATCCCAAAGATGAAAAACCGTGTTTCAGGTAGAGATGTTTGATACCTGAAATGGGTTGTCGCTGGGATTTCAGACTCCAGAATTCCGGATACCGGTTGCAGTGTTTTGGAATCGGTTCCTGATTTTTTTTTCTATTTGACTTGTTGACGTTGATAGTAAAGTCGAAACCTGATATGGGTGGGTTCCAGATACCGGTTACAGTTACTTTTGGAACCAGTTCCTGATTTTTTTTCTATTTGACTTGTTGATGTTGATAATAAAGTTGATACCTGAAAAGGGCAGTCGCATGAAAACTTTGACCGGTTACAGTTACTTTTTCAACCAGGTCCCGAATTGTTTTCCTAGTTCACTACGACAATTTAGTGGCTTGGAGCTTGGACATGTAGGTATCCAGTATCTAATGTATCTACTCCAGTATTGCCAGATGTGTGGTTTTTACCATGTTTCGTGGTTTTTTGGGTCACGAACCATGTTGCATTATATGATTTGAAAAAAAAAAACAACTCCTACAAGACATGGTTTTTTACTGGCCACCAAAAATATGTACTTTGAGTGAGATACGATTTTTTAGTTTGGGTCACGTACGGGAAATTCCTAATACAGGAATGTAATTGTTGAACTTAAGAGGAAGCTACAAGCCAAAAATGTGTATATTTGTGGCGTCGAGAAGAATCCAGATTAACTAATTAATAATAAACCGCTCGACCTACTTAGGTACGTACTTGCAGGTACGTACTGACAGCCGAATTATAAACAAAGCAACCTACCGGCAACAATACGATCGCGCAGTCGGTCTGGCATATTACGACAACTCGTCAGAAGGTTCGAGTCTACCGCTTATGCATAATGAAAATGCTAGGCTTCATTCTTTGAAATTCCAGAGGTTTCAAGAATATTTCAACATTAAAAATTTTGTATACATCCCTGGTTCGTAGTCAAGTCGAATATAACTCCTCAATCTGGTCCCCCCACTACAAATTACATTCAGATTCAATCGAAAAAATTCAACATAAATTCCTAAGACACATTAATTTTAAACTCGGTATTCCCATTGAAAATATAAATTATAATTACTTGATGAAAAATCTAAATTTATTAAAACTCTCAGATCGAAGAATTATATCCGACTTAATATTTATGTTCAAAATTGTAAATGGTAGTATAGACAGTCCCGATTTAATTAACCTCATAGAATTTCATATACCCACGAGAGCTATTCGTTCTAAAATTTTGTTTAAATGCAACAATATCAGGACTGAGTATTCCAAACACTCGCTTGTACCTAGGTTCCATGAAGTTAGTAATAGATACGCAGATGTGGCAGATCTATTTAACTGCACGCAAGGTAGGTACAAGAGGGCTATGCTATCAAATCTTTTCAATCAATATTAATTTAATCTAATTCTACCTTATTTGCACTATAGAAACTTATGTACTTGTATCTCTTGTTTACTTACTTACTTACTCTCTAATGTCATTTCACAATCAAATGCCACATATATTTGTAATTCTTTTTTTTTTAATATTTCTACGATTTTAACTGTGACATGTTATCATTGTTTATGGTATATGTATACCGTTGATATTAAATAAATAATTGCCGCGCTGTCGAAGATTCCTGAAACACCCAGACTGTGCGAGTGGCTCGGATTTAGTTTTTTTTTTATTTAATTATTTTAATATTACATATAAACAGAGTGATCAAGTATTGCCCATCTCACTAGGTGTGAAAACGCCTGTGTTGAGATGGCAATTTACAGAGCGGTTGTTAACATACTATGAAACATGACACAATAATAAAATAAAATCTTTTTTTTTAAATTATACAATTCAAGTATTATAAGACAATATGTTTAAAATTACTCAATGGATATGTTTATTGGAGGTAATCGATGATTTTACTTTTAAATGAACTTTTTGTTTGCGTATTTCTAATGTCAGTGGGTAGAGAATTGAATAGTATAGTAGCATTGTATTTAAAATTTCTTTGACCATAAGAGGTTTGACAAACTGGGATGTTAAAAGATTTTACATGTGACTGTCTTAGGGCTCTAGTGCTTATTCGTTCTTCAAACATATGTGCATTTTAAATTGATGAAGCAGGATATTTTTTTAATACAATTTTTCCAAGTTAGGAACATGTAGTGCCTTAAAAATAAAATCAGTGCTCGTCCTCAATGGGACTTTGAGAATAACCTTCAGAATTAGTTTTTGAATCGTTGCTAAAGGTTCCAGGTAAGTATTTGTGGCACTACCCCAACTGATAATACCATATTCAAGGGATGATTGTACAAGAGCACAGTAAACTTGTTTCAGTTGTTTTCTATTTAAGATATCCCTAACATTTTTAAAGAAGTAGATGAGTTTCCTCAATTTTGCCGTTAGGTTTGTAACATGTAGATTCAATTTAAGACGATCGTCTAATTGAATACCAAGATGCAATTCATCTACCTACTGTTGCCACCGGCCGTACAGTATAAATAAGCCCGGCGTCAGTCAGTCAGTTAACAATCTGCCGTCCGTGGACAAATCTCACGAGTGATAATCCGCGCAACTTTGCGCGAAGGACAATACACCCGGCTTCGCCCGTACAATCATAGACTCCATCGGGACATCATCTTAGCGTCTCGGCCACGTCCCTGGCCAGCGCTACACGGATTACAGCGCCCTGGTTCCAGCGTCTCTGACCAGCGCTTCATCCACGCATCATGACCACCACGAGGACACGCAGCATCCTCACTGGTCTACGCAGCTCCCGCTCAACCACCTACAAGGTCCGCCGCACCTTCGGCCTTTCCCGTCAGCACTGGAGTATTGATTCCCCAGATCGCCAGTGCCTGACAGTCATCGAGTCCCGGTCACCAGCGCCTGGCGTCGACTCACTGACCTTCCTGACCCTGTGACCTTCTCGACACGCCTTTCATTTCGTGCCTCTCAGCATTGATCCCCAAATATTCTTGGTATAATATTGTAGGTAATAGGCATTAAAATCGCTTGTAAACTGAGTCTAGAAACGTTCGATTTCAAGCACAAAACTGGTTTTTATTTATTTTGTAAATAATTTTATAAGAAAGCAAAAAATTTAATCAAGTGAAACTGTCACAGATAATCTTAGATATAATACAGTATAAAAAGTTGTTTCCTTTACGCGTTCATACATTTGTATTGAAAAAATATTTTTTTTAGTATTTTGCATTTATATTTCAGTCTTTCGCTGATATCGCTGAAAAATTCAAAGTTTTTTCTTATTAATGCCAGGAGTGTTTAAAGACTGTTTTTAATGGTAAAATAATCGGGGACGCTGAATGAATACTTAATGCAGTATCTCTTCACCGGAATGCGATACAGAGTCGAATTAAAGTCGATGTAATGTAGTATGTAGTATTTTAACGGTAACATTGTGGTATACAGTAGTGAATGGTGGAAGACGTCGGAGACTCTCGAGAAAGACATTAGCATTGCGGGGTCCAATGGTCTATCTTATGTTCAAAATCTTAAATCTCCGAAAGTTCTTCACCGATTGCTTTGCAATTTTGATACAGCGTTGCATTCGAATACGCGTGTGTTTTATATACCTGTATTATATAGATGTCACTGGTAAAAACATGATTTTTGAAAAAAACACATTTTTTTGACGTAAAAGCAACATGCGCTATTGTTTCTCTATCTGCACAGACCGACTGAGCCACAGCAACGTGTGCCGGAGTTCAGCTAATATAATTTATAAATTGTTTCAGGAAAAAGACGTATAGAACTCTGTAAAACCTTTTTCCTTTAATTTTTTTAATGGTTATTACCATGCCGTGTTTTGTGTCGTTAGTTAGGTGTGGTGTAATATGTAAAGACGTATTTTTAATGGTTATTACCATGCCGTGTTTTGTGTCGTTGGTTAGGTGTGGTATAATATGTAAAGACGTATTTTTAATGGTTATTACCATGCCGTGTTTTGTGTCGTTGGTTAGGTGTGGTATAATATGTAAAGACGTATTTTTAATGGTTATTACCATGCCGTGTTTTGTGTCGTTGGTTAGGTGTGGTATAATATGTAAAGACGTATTTTTAATGGTTATTACCATGCCGTGTTTTGTGTCGTTGGTTAGGTGTGGTATAATATGTAAAGACGTATTTTTAATGGTTATTACCATGCCGTGTTTTGTGTCGTTGGTTAGGTGTGGTATAATATGTAAAGACGTATTTTTAATGGTTATTACCATGCCGTGTTTTGTGTCGTTGGTTAGGTGTGGTATAATATGTAAAGACGTATTTTTAATGGTTATTACCATGCCGTGTTTTGTGTCGTTGGTTAGGTGTGGTATAATATGTAAAGACGTATTTTTAATGGTTATTACCATGCCGTGTTTTGTGTTTACAAAAAAAAAATATTGGCAAGGTAATGATTATATTCCTAAATGTAAATAACTCATAAAAATGACAATTCAACACACCTATAAAAAGTGTGTTAAAAAATAGGTTACATATGTAACTATTTAACCTAGTTTTTGTTTCATCACTTTTAAAAATCGTTTTCAGCTACAACAACATCAACTTGACATTTTTTGTAATATTAGCATTCTAGTACCTACATGCAAAAGTCTCGAGTCGCCACTGCTGTTAAAATTTATTTTGTTGTTTATTGAATTGTCATTTTGAGGTGGTATCATGGAACCCCACAAATATATACATATATATATTATCATTACGAATTCCGACAATAATTTTGATAATGAATACATACAAATTAAATTAAATACATTTTGGATTACGAAAGATTTTAAATACATATAGGATTACGAAAGACTTTTTAAGTATTTATGTTGAGGGATCAGTAAGATTTATAGGCCCTGTTAGGAGTTCTACCGAGCCGAACCCTCTGATATGAAAATATCTGGAGTCGGTGAATTATTTTCGTATTTGATATCTGGTGAGTTGACGTGTTGTTCTTGTATTGTTTTGTATTTATTTTGCTTAAATAATGCACTTGCATAATGTTGATTGACTAGATGATCATTTGTGGAAAAGTGTGTGGAAGGGTTTAGTTTTTCCTATGGGGAAGATTTAACCCGGAGATAAAGTCGGAAAAAATATATGATAATGAATGTTTAGCCTTGAGAAAACCCCCGTTATTAGCGTCTTGTGTCGCCTTAAGATGTGTGCCCTTTCTTTGGGTAGGTTATTAAAGTGATCATAATGTTAAGATTTATCATTATTTTCATGACCGCGAAACTGGTAGCCACGATAAATGAAATTCTTCGTTTATATTCACATTCCAAGTTAATTTTTACGTTTTATATTACATGCATGTAGCTGCAGTGCTTAATGATCGTAACTTGTAAGGATTCAGTATCGGACAAAGGCGGGTTGTGGGTCAAGTACAATAATTAAGGTCACAGGAGACTGGTGCAGGTCCGAGTTCCTACTTCCCCGTACTATAAATATGTGCCCTCCTCATACATGCCGCTAGCATCCTTCTCATGCATTCATTAGTCGTGCTGTGAGATGCATTTATATTATTATGTACAACTTTTCTATGAATGACGCATAATAATTTATTTCAATAATACTTTTTTTTTCAGAATTATGCTAACAGACTTATGGAATGATACACAACTAAATGACAAACGAAAATCAACGGACGCAGCTTGTATTTCAGTCCAGGGAAAGACCACGAACCTAAAAAGTTCTAGACGGAGCAATTCGTGAACCATTTGATGCCTTAGGCCGCCTTAGGGTGAGGGGGCACATGAATGATAAATGCCAAAACTTAGTTTTTAATTTCGGTTCAATTTCCTGTCTCATTAAATACCCCCAAAAATCATAAGCCGTTATACCTGCATTAATACAAAAATATAATAATAATAATAGTATTTATTTTTGCATACAAATCAAATCAAAAGTTAGTCATACAAAATGACTGTCAGACAATTTCCTCTCACCCTAGATTTGACTTCAATATCATTTATACAAAATCGTCAAAAATACTAATAAATTTACAATGTTTTCTTGAAATAATAACTTTAATGTATGTTGGCGGTTCGCATGTAAATAATAATAATTGCATGTAAATAGTTTTCGTGAGAAAATCACCTCAAGGGTAGGTACTTTTTGTCACTAAAAGGGGAGTTAATTAGTTCATAACGTCTTTAGTTATGTTTATTTATGTTGTGACGGAATCAATTGATCGCGTCTCGGATGAATTAAGTAAGTCTATGTATCGTGTATACGATTTCTTTCTATGCTCGGAACTTAGTTAGTTCACCTCCATTCGTTAATAAGCCAGTTATTTTGATAACGAATGATATTATGCAAAAAGTTGTGCATATTGATAGCTTATTCGACACCTAGAAGGCCGCGCTAAAAGTTGCAGCTTTTGTCTACCAACTGTTGGAATCATATTCCGACCGTGCTCGCAAATATCGCTGACTGATCATAGATGGCGGATTTCGTCAATATCGTTTTGACATAGGGGTTTATCGATCGTTCGTGCCAGACCTCTAGAAACTTCAACGACGAGACGTTCGGATCAACTCGGGCTATCGCAGATGTTCCCATGCAATGTCCAGCTAATGCAAGAATTGAAGCCGTCAAGAGCAAAACTGTAGGACATGGGACAAGGAGAATCCAAGAGCAATGCATCAACGACATTTACATCCACTTGTTTGGTGCGGTGTATCGTCCGTAAGGCTCATGGCCTCCTTTTCTCTGAAGATGAAGCCAGTGCTGCAGTTACCACAATATTTTTTTTTATTTTTTATTATTTAGAAAAAAGTAATATTCACAAGAGATAAAAATATATTACATTCATATCAGACATCATTTTTTTTTGTTTACCCAATTTGTAGAGAAATATTCTCGGGTCAAACTGGGGAGCTAGTCTATGTGCTTATATATATACATATATAGGTAATAATATGTATAGTTACAAAAATGGAAAAAGAATATTTTCAAAAATACTGTAAAATACTACAAAATATTGTACAATCAGAAAATTATAGAAACAGAATATCAACAAAAATCAACGAAAAATCAACAAAAATATAAGCAACAGAAATAAGCAACAGAATAGGCAACAGAATATATCTGAAAATCATCGATAAAAGTAAGTCAATCTTCTCTGTAAAAATAGAACGAAAGTTTTTTTTTAAATTTAAAAAAAATTTCTCACTTTTTATCGTATCCGGTAAATCGTTAAATAACTTTGAACCTATATATTCATGATGGTGTTATGCAGCTGTCGTGTTGCATCTAGGTACATACATGTTCCCAGATGTTCTAGGTCTTATACTTCGCGTTAAGGACCTTTCACAGAATCTTTAAAAAACTTTAAAATAGCATTTCTTTGAAATAGTTTTGAAATCGGTAGGACCTTAAATTTTTCAAAAAGTTCGTTGGTTGGAAAAATTCTTGGTTTTTTAATAATAACTTTGATTATCATTTTTTGTGTTGTTACTATCGAATAAAGTTTCTTAACATCGGATGATGTTGGAATTTTGCTGTGGCTAGCTGTGCAAAACCATCCACAACTGTGATTCCAACAGGATGGAGCCATGGCACAAACTGCCAGGGACACAATGGCTTTGTTACAGGACATCTTCAACAGTTAAGGAGCGACTTCGATTGACCGCCACGTTCACCAGAATATATGATTTTTTTGCGTAGGGTGATGGAAAATGTCTTGGAAAGATCACGAATGTGCGAAGCAGAAAATTACCACTTTTGGCGAGACGTAATCTTTTACGTTTCGGTCAATAAAATTCCCTATTAATAGGTATACTGTACGTTAAAAAACATATAATTAACTCTGAACTCTAACAAATTCAAACCATATGCGTCATTTTGGCCAACCTATATGTGTAAAGACATATAACAAAACTTGACAGACTTCAAACCTTGTATCTTCACACCATGACCACCACTTAGATAGACATAGTTATTATTAATATATGATATTATATAGATAATTATTGCTTGAAATGCGATGGATATCCCTTGGGCAAGCCTGTCGTTACAAAATTGTCATGAAAACTTCGCAAACAATGTCATTTCTAACAGATTTTGTTTTACATACAATTTGTATGTATATCTGGTAGCAAAAAGATGACAATGGATGTGAAAAGAGAATTGGATACCTTTGATTACAGTAAACAATACAGGTGCAATCTCAATGGAATCACGTGAAGTCCTTAAAGTATATCTCTTAATGGCTAGGCTTGACAGTGGCATTAGTTTCAGATAATCTGCAATCTCACTGGAATCAAGCATAATCAATATTCTCAAAGTATAGGTAACTATACTATAAACGGTGATATAAATTTGATAATGATAATACTGTTTCTTTTTGCGTCTATCTCTTTCATACTATGTTAATCTTTTTTTCTCTTCTTTTTTTCTATTATGAACGGTCAATTTGTTGTTGATCACAACTTATTTTCTACGTTTGTTATTTGCCTTTTTATTTGTTACTAACAAACTGGTTTATGATTAGGTTGTCGAACTTAACTCTATCGTACTGTGTTGTTCATTTCCCCACCATGGGGGCGGATAGACCCTGTTCCTGCATCCAGTAAGGTGACATTAATCCGGTGCGGCTGTCCCACGAACCACTGGTGCCTCCCCCGGCATCAAGAGCGGGCCTGGAGAATGTTTGCGCGAGCCCGGTCCCCTTCCGTCCTGCCTCCGGGGACCTGAGGCTCACTTCATTCCCTAGGGTCTTTGGGAGTATCTCCCCCCCCCCATTTACATTTCTTCGAGGGTACTCTCGGAAAACTGGCTAAGGGACGCGGGTGCTTGGGATCGTTGTGGCCAGGCCGCTTGCCACGCTCATTCTTGCCGGGACTGCCCCGTGATAGTGGGGTAAACTGCCCTCGATACGCGGCTTGTATATTTTTATGTTTCAATCATACTTCCACTTGTAAATATTGTTCTCCTTATTTATTATTTAATTTTAGATGCCAAACCACCAGGCGAACACATTTCAGATGTGTTCTTATTTTGTGTTACTATTAATGTAAGTATGCATACATTATTTCGTACTAACAATCATGCATGCAGGGACATTGGAGGGTCTAGAATCGTTTTAAAATAAATTTAGCTTCTTTTTACAAAAAAAAAATAGAGTCCCGACGTGTGCGGCTAAGGAGGTTAAACAATCAGTTTCCTCACACAGCCGTTGGGAAAGGGTGGGTCCCCTCCAATATACTATAAACGAGCCGTGACAATGTTATATAATAGTTTCTCCATTTCATCTTGAAATCTTCTCAAAGTATACCAATATAATATACTATATGCCGTGACAATGGCAGTGGTTTCTGCTAATCTACAATTTTCCTGGCGTCACAAATCGTCTCAAAGTATACCTACATAATATACTAAAGGCAGTGATGATGGCATTAGTTTCCGATGATCTACAATTTCCCTGGCATCACGAAATCGTCTCGAAGTATACCTATATAATATACTACAGGCCGTGACAATGGCATTAGCTAATGATGGTCTAAAATTTCCCTGACATCACGAAATCGTCTCAAAGTATACTGACATAATATACTATAGGCCGTGACAATGGCATTAGTTTCTGATTATTATAATTTCCCTGGCATCATGAAATCTTCTGAAAGTATATCTACATAATATACTAAAGGCAGTGATGATGGCATTAGTTTCTGATGATCTACAATTTCCCTGGCATCACGAAATCGTCTCTAAGTATACCTATATAATATACTACAGGCCGTGACAATGGCATTAGCTAATGATGGTCTAAAATTTCCCTGACATCACGAAATCGTCTCAAAGTATACTGACATAATATACTATAGGCCGTGACAATGGCATTAGTTTCTGATTATTATAATTTCCCTGGCATCATGAAATCTTCTGAAAGTATATCTACATAATACATTATAGATGTACATAATACAATGGTATTAGTTTATGATGATCTACAATCTCCGTGGAATCATGTAATCTCCTCAAAGCAGGTATGCCTTTTGTTGGTCGACTGTCAAGGCACAAGGCCAGGCCGTGACAGTGGTTGTATCTTGTCTAGAATCTCCATTACATTATTTATTCACACAATGTCCCCAAGATGGACATTATGTCATGTTATACTGACTTGTTCGCGTTACTGTCTTGTAACAGTATCGTGGAGCCATCTATTTCAGGAAATAATTCTGCAAAAGCAATGAGCAATGGGTCAGACAATGTCACACATAAAAAGAATTACATCACTTTTGACATCGTTAAATGGCCTTACTTAAATCGGGATCACTTATAACATTGTATGTGATATGAGAATACAAATACAGTAAATTTTTTCCCAACTGATCTCAACCATCCAAAGCCAGTGAGACTATAACATCCCCAATTAGGGTATGTTGTGAGGCTTAAGGTAGTGCGGAGGGGAAGGAGATGGGGAAGAGGAAGGAGGGGAAGTACCTAGCTATTCAAATATGATCACCAAACACTGCTAAAGCCATTTCAAGAAACGTTCTAATTCTGAATGGTGGTCTAACACCAGGGCGATTTTTTAAAATTAATACATTGCAAAATAACACAACTTAAAAATAAAATATACTTGCGAACGCTGGGATTTGAACCCGCGACCTCCGGATTGCTAGTCGAGAGCTTTACTCCTCGACCACGGAGGCCAGGCTTAACGGGCTTTTTGGGTTAAATTATGGATAGAAGGGTCGTATTTGCATCCAGTGAAACAGTAATGATATTTATACATAAAATAATAAACAGCATTTTATCAAAAACTTTACTAGCAAAATTATATACAATAAGGACATTCACAGATATATCACAAGGACGGGTAATTAAATTTTTAAGAAAACATAAAAACATTTAAAATTAAATTACGTAAATATGTGATTGATTCATTTTAAATGTGTTACTATAATTATATGTATATGTATATAAGGATTGTATTAGGACATAGATAACGATGTACCTACTTAAAATACCGCAATAAACAATAAACAATAAACAATAAATCAGACTACCAAAAAGAACAAAGTCAATACGCAAAACAGTTTTTTCTACAAAGGGTATGAAATATTATAATGCGCTGCTAGAGACCATAAAACTGTAAACCGTTTTACCAGTTTAAAAATAGTTTCATTTTGAAGATGGGTTCATATTTTATGTTAATGAAACAATTTTAATATCTTAACATATTTATATTTCATATTTATTGTTTCATATCTAGTTATGTTTGGTTCATATTTTTAAATACATATACATAAGTTGGGACCTTTACAAAGAGATTGATATAAATTTATCGGATAACAATGCCTTTTCCGTCATTCAAGTAGGACCGGCGTAAAATGCAGAATTACGCTTCCCATAGGAAATGTATTAAGAACCACATCAAGAAAAATAAAATTTTATAGCATGTAATTTATTAATAGTCATTTGTAAACTTAAATGCACAAATACCGAACATAAAAATATGAACCAATAAGAAATAGGACAAAAACAAACGTTAGGAAGAAAAAGTCTGAACAAGGTTTTAATAACATTCATGATATACGCTGTACGCTATACGCTGGTCCGTTCTCAACTTGAATACTGCACCTCCATATGGACTCCACTTTACGATATCTATAAAGAAAATATTGAAAGTATCCAGAAGAAATTTCTGCGTTACCTCAACCACAGAATGAGCGCACCTAAACGGGGATACACAAATATGCTCTCGAAATATAACGTCTCCACTCTTACTAACCGGCGAACTTACCTTGACCTAATGACCTTGTACAAAATCTGTAACAACTTTATCGACTGTCCTGGCTTACTCAATCTAATAAACTTTAAAATACCACCCAGAACGACGAGGCTTAACGACTTATTCCATATTAGCCGGTCGCGCACAAATACTGGTATCAGGGATTCAATCAGAAGAATGTGCGAATTGTATAATAAAAACCAAAACCTGAAGGATTCCGACATATTTTTTGATACATATAGTACTTTTGGTAGGAAAATGAAGTCTTTTTTCCTATAAAAAAAAGAAAATGTGTACTTACTTCATTCACTATACTCTTTAAGTACTTTTTTATGATTTATCTCTAAACTTGTATAAAAAATATTTGTACACTTTTATTTGACAATGTTTATTTGTTAAAAAAACTGAATTTTTTTTTTCTTTTACCAAAAAATGGAAAACACTGACTCGAGTTGATAAGTCTCCACATTCTGGACACTGGAGAATGTTGCACAATGTGATATTTTAACTCGGCTTAATAATAAATGAAAACATTTCAAAAAGGGGCTTAAAAATGTTGGGTTTTATACTGAGAGTGGCCAAAGATTTTACCAACGTTATAGCATTAAAATTTCCATACACACCACTAGCGAGGAGTCAGCTTGAGTATAACTCAATTGTATGGTCTCCCCACTACAACGCGCATTCTCAAATAAAAGAAACAGTACAAAAAAGTCCCAAGCTTTTTAAATTATAAACTCAATATACCCAAGGAACAACTAAACTACAATATTATCTGTTACAATTAACGAATTTGTTAAATTGAGTGGCAGAAGAATTGTTTCCGCTAGAGTTTTTATTTAAAATAATCCATAATAAAATTGATAGCTTTGATCTCAATTTATACTTTGTTATTTATGCTTCTTATACTGTAAGTAAAGCCGAAATGCGTTAATTATATATAATTAAATAAATTCAGAAACGTTTCCAACTGGCTACAACGCTTTGTCGGCTGATACCAATGTTACCCGACGTGATGTCAATGCTGCAGAATTTGCGAATAAAAACAAACATATCGTTATGGCGGAAAAGCGAAAAAAAAAACACCGAAAGAAACCCAAATAGTAGCATGTAGGTTGAGGAAAAAATGATAATTCATCATTTCTGAGTCTACGATAAAGGACATTGAAATGAACAGAAGTGCAATGAGTGTTTATTTCTAAAATAATTTTAATAACACCATCTACGAAAGCAAAGATTATAAATTTTCACAAATTATTAAAAGCAATAATTTTTTTCCTGAAACACAAATAAATCTTCATTATTATTTTTTGGTAAACTAATGTTTAAGACAATATAATTATAAATAATAATGATAAAATAATTGTTACCCTTTGTGCTATGCATAAAAAATCTTGTCTTAAACATTAGTTTACCAAAAAATAATAATTAATATTTGACAAGTTCAAGTATTTCACCTTAAAATGTAGACAATTTGTCTCGACGCCATCTAGTGAGAGAGTTAGCACTTACAATGCCTTTCTCATATAAAATAAAGTTGGTTGTTTTCAGGTGAAAAAATGTAACAAGCAGTAATTGTTGAATGAAACACTAGTATATATTGAATTATTTTCGCGTATAAGAGATAAGCCGCCATAGCTCAGTGGCTCAGAGCTGTGGACCGGAAATCGAAGGGACACGGGTTCGAGTCCCGTTGGCGTCATGTATCTTTTATCAGGAGATTTTTCAATGTGGATGAGTGTTTCAGGCAAATAATTATTGCTTGTAAAATAATAAATCTTCAGATGACATCATTCAATTCCCGTCGGCGGCATCTATTTTTTTTCTAATAATTTGTTATCCTTTCTGCTTTTCATAAAACCTTGTATTGTAAACAAATGTTTATCTTTAATAAATAATAATTATAACTTCTGTTTCGTTTAACCTTAGAAAGGACAATGGTTCTGTTAATACTTCTGAATGCAGACATCTTGAGATAAGTGCACTAAGTGGTACGACTTCGGACAATTTCGCATTTACCTTCGCCCTTTATACATCTAGATTCTAGAACCTTGCGAATGAGCTTTTTTAAAGTCAAATCAAACGATGAAAAAGTCAGTCCAGACAGATAATGTTGACATAGGTACCTACGACATACCCTACTAGAGTTGACATACCTGAGATATAAGAGTTGAAAAACCCACGAAATTCCCATCTGGAGTTGATAATATACCCACAAGATGTACCAACGATATACCCAACTGAAATATATTTTTTAATACTGATTTTTTTTTTAACAATAATTCCATTTGACTTCCTTATTTAAAAAAAGTGAATATCGTACAAGAGTCCCAACAGCTACCATCCACCTTGAAACAGTGAGACTATGGCATAACCAATTGGGGTAGGTTGTGAGGCTGAAGGTAGAGGGGGGGAAAGAGGTGATGAAGAGGAAGATGGGGAAGTATCTGGTTATTCAGAGGCGATCACCAAACACGGCTAAAGCCATTTCAATTCTGAATGGTGGTCTTTCATCAGAGCTGAGAGTATCATACATAACATGTTATTTTTTAAATTAATTCATTGTGAAATATCACAAATAAATTTTACTTGCGCGCGCCGGAATTTGAACCCGAGACCTCCAAATTTGAATTGTTGTATGCTTATTCAGAATATATATAAGAAATAAGAATTCATAATCTGCTCTTCCATAGATGGCGCTAATTTAATTTTTTTAGGAAAAAACACCCTTTGCAAGTTATGCGTACATATATGCAATATGAATATGAATAATAGTTTTGTCCGTATATAACCTCAATTTTTACAGCTTGAAAAAGTGTGTTCTCATAAAATAATGAAATTAACGCCATATATGAACGCCTAGATTATAACATACGTTACGTTTACCCTTATTTAGTGTCTAGTTCCGATCTTCTACAGTTCGATATTCACAATATTGTCTGAGGTCAAGTCGAATACCGATTACTGAATTTTCTTATTGCATCTTTTAAGGACCGTCCTTTGAGGTTATAACCTTTCGGGGTCACTTGAACCCCCACGCATTGTTAGTATTGTTACAGCTATCATGAATGTCGTTTTATGTTATTTTATTTGCAGAATGTCGCCAGGAAGCGAGCAAAGGTCAAGGGGTTAAAACGGACGTGGTATCACAACGGAATGAAGAAATAACCTTTAATTACGCACTTGTGTAAATACACAAATTGATACTTGTGTAAATAAAAAAAGTGAATTACTCTTATTACTTTATTCCTCTTTCGAAGCTATATATATATTTTTTATGTATATATATATTTTTTATGTATGTTTTAAGCTTTATACAGGATGGGGCAAAAGTAATCACCCGATGTTCTTTTGCTGTAATTTTTTAATGATAAACTTAGGTAGTGCTTGTTATTCTGCGTTCTTGTGGAGTAAACCGATTCATGTCTTGTCGATTTGTATTCTGCGTTTGTTTACTTCACAAATGTCAAAAATGAATTGACATTTGGTGCTATTTGCAAAAGTTATAGTGTTTTACAATAGGGTGACTACTTTTGCCCCACCTGTATATCTATTTTTTATGTATGTTTTAAGTACATGAAAATGCGGACACGCAAATTCGAATGCAACGTTGTGTCAAAATTTCAAAGCAATCGGTGAAGAACTTTCGGAGATTTAAGATTTTGAACAAACAAACATTTAAATTGTAATTTATATAGATAAATAATACAGCTGGTTTACGACTGAGATTCCTAATAACTAGTGAATTGCACCGAAGTCTTATTTCTATGGCTCATAACTACTGACTTAGGTACTAGTGGCTTACATGTAAAACATATATCTAGTCACTTACGACTAAGGTCTTACTACTGTCATAATGACATATATATTTACATTGGTCTGAGGCAGTCAAAGCTTAGATCAGCAACATCATCAGCTGTAGGCAGACTGATAGAACCTAAGCGCAAGCCAAATACTAAGTTTGGTGATCGCGCTTTCGGAGTATCTGGGCCGAAGGCTTGGAATAAACTCCCTCCAGAACTAAGATCCATAACAAGTCCAACAGAATTCAGGTCTAAACTAAAAACTTACCTTTTTAAGCTGTCGTACCCTTAAATTAAATATACCATTCCTAAGAGAAAGTCCAGTTATATTCAATTTTCCAATTATGTCCTAAATCCTGTATCTAAATTTCGCTAATAAACAATTATATAATGTTAATCTCAAGTGACCTACCAGGTAAGTATTGTACTGTATATTATCTCCATAAATAGTTAAGTAATAACATAGATCACTGTAGAAATGTATTAAAAGTTTGTACAGCGCCCTGGAGGTGATTTTGCACAAAAACGGCGCTATACAAGTCATCCAATTATTATTATTATTATTTTTACGACTAAGGTCTAACTACTGTCTTAATGACATATATATTTACATATTGTTTACAATAATTTCTTATAATATGTACTTGCTTGTAAAAGCCCGTATGGGCGTATAATTTATGTAAATAAATTTATTATTTAAATAATAATGGTGTATTACATTGTCTTTTTTCATTTAATATACAGTGTATATTGTAATGTACTCGTACACACTCCAAAGTATTTTCTTCCTTCGAACAAAAAACAATAAATGTGCACTTAAAACACAGTGCTTTTTTAAAAGTTGAAATAATTTTAATTAATCTCATCACGATCTGATCAGGGCCATTTTGTCTGCGGTTTATCGAAGCTTTAAAATGCAAAGCATTGTATATTTTATTTGTTTTTTGCGTTTTTCCCCCGATGACCTTGCGAACAAAACAATATAGAGTTTATGTCGATACAGACATGCCTTATATTTTATGGGCTGAGGCGCATTGAGAAGATAATGATATTCAGGTTGGAGATAATGTCACAAGGAACACATAAATCTGACATCAAAACTATGATGATTAATATTTATTATATACTAGCTGTATCACGCCAGTGGCTGTGGATCAGTCTCTTTGTGCAGATAGAGAAACAATAGCGCGTGTTTCCATTGTTGTTTTGTTTTGTTATTGCAGTTTAAAAAAAACATGTTTGTCCAACAGATGGCGATATTTAAAAAAAAACACATGTTTTTACCTGTTACAAGTGACATATATATATAATAGTGTTATGTAAAAAGGGAGCAAGATTTCCAAAAAACATGAGATACTTTGAAATTATTTGTAAACCGTAGTACTCTGCGAGTATACGCAGCGAAACTTGGCACAATATTGTCAGCAATATTAATACACGCCGGCCAACCCGTGAGGTAGCGGTTTAAGTGTTGTCAGAACCCGCCAACCAACCACGGGGCGTTTGAGTGTCTCACAGTTGACTCACAATGACGATTTATTGATTCTACGCGTATAGAACTTACATATTCAGAATATAGCGTTTGTTGATTTATTTGAATATATGTTTTTTAAGCCATAACGTTTCGGCCAGCGTTATATTATACACCATCACGGCAGATGTAAGGATTATTTTTATATCAATATTTTAATGAAGCACTGCGTAGTATTTTTATATATTTTTAGTTTGATCGAAAATTTAAGTATCAGGCCTGTAAAAACTTCTTTAACGTTCAAAATCTCCTACTTCCGAACCCACTTTCGGTTATGGTTTTATTGTATAATGTGGCAACCTAAGTTCTTTAGACAATAATCATAAAAAATTCAAATATTTGTGCATGAACTTCGTAAAATAAGATAACACGCACTTTTTCGTGACGTTTTTATTCTAACTGTGATGTATGGTAATAATAATATTTAAGCGATAGATAGCGCTAGTCATAAAGCTTACTCCAGAGTCCGACAGATGTCGCTAGAGTGTAGCAATTACTTGTGAGATGAGATTGACATGGAACAAGCTTCTCGAACCGGAGAATTACCAACCCTCGGGTAATGAACAGTGTATATATATAGCTAAATCCAGACCTATTATTTGTAACGTAAATAAACACAATTATAAGTAGAACCTTTTACTTTTTTACAAAGAGTTCCCAACACTTAAATCTGCAAAGTAAGGCAGATATAATACTAACATAAATCAAAACAGGCGGCTGGTATTAAGCGGCAATTTAAACCTTATCGCCATCTACATAAGGAGTGTTATTGTTCGCGGCCCGATTCCAAATGTTACACGGCTTGGCGCATCGCTTAAAGTTTTTCCCTTGGATTGTATTTTCTGTAAACTTATTGCCATCTGCAAAAAGCACATGCTCTCGCTTGACTCCGAATGTTACACAGAAATTTTATTGCGTATCTAGTTTATTTTGTTGGAGGTCAAAGTGTTATTTTCCTCGTTTATGTAGACGCTTTTCTTAGAAATGGGTGCAGTTTTTTGACAGATTGGAGAGGAGAGAGGAGTGATGATAAAGGAGTGAGCGTGATCAGCATAAACAAGTCCGCGACCGGCGACATCTATGGAGATGATGTAATAGGGTAGGAAGATGCTTTTATGATCTTCAAAACGAATAAAATCCAGAAACAATAACCATTCGAAAATATTATTTTGATACGAACGACTTGACCCCTATACTATATTTCATATTTTTTGACGCTATCAGATGTCCTGTGATTTTGGTACATAGCCGGGGTCAAAGTAATTACATACTATTTTCTCTATGTTTTAAAAATATGCTTTATTTACATAATTACAGTTTATTTTTATGAATTTGCAGACTTACCTGTATGTCCAAAAACAAATCGTTGTATTCACATATCTATTGTACAATCAATGTGTATATCTATATGGGACGTGTGGGATTGCACTAATCTCCCCACATCCTGGAATAAAATATCTATATATATATATATATATATATATGGGACGTGTGGGATTGCACTAACCTCCCCACATCCTGGAATAAAATATCTATAGGTATATGGGACGTGTGGGATTGCACTAACCTCCCCACATCCTGGAATAAAATATCTATAGGTATATGGGACGTGTGGGATTGCACTAACCTCCCCACATCCTGGAATAAAATATCTATATCTATATGGGACGTGTGGGATTGCACTAACCTCCCCACATCCTGGAATAAAATATCTATAGGTATATGGGACGTGTGGGATTGCACTAACCTCCCCACATCCTGGAATAAAATATCTATATCTATATGGGACGTGTTGGATTGCACTAACCTCCCCACATCCTGGAATAAAATATCTATAGGTATATGGGACGTGTGGGATTGCACTAACCTCCCCACATCCTGGAATAAAAAATATTATTATTTTCAGAGTCTTATGCCCTCAAAATGTAGCATTTTCACCGCATCCCCAAAGTTGACATGTGCCCTTGGAAAATTGTTTCTGGGGTCTCCTGTGTGGTTGAGTTAATGAAAAAATCGGTATATTATAAATTATTATTCTTATTAAAAACAAAACCAACAAAAATCACCCATAAAAAAACTAAGTTTTTTACGTTTACACCTATTTTAACATATGCGAGTATGTATGTAAATTGTTTTTACGTTTACACCTATTTTAACATATGCGAGTGTGTATGTAGTTGTTTTTACGTTTACACCTATTTTAACATATGGGAGTGTGTATGTATATTTTTTTTACGTTTACACCTATTTTAAAATATGCGAGAATGTATGTATATTGTTTTGACCACAGGATTGAATGATTATAAAACAATTGCAGCATCTAATTCGCCAATTCATAATTTGGTAGGCGGGAATGGGTACCGCCGCCCTGGGAACCATTTATTGGATGACCAACACCTCTGCCACAGGTCACCCCAAGTGGTTCGCTACGTTTGGTGACTTAGCAGGGGTGCCCGGGTTCATGGGTTAAGGTTTGCCCAGGTCTTGGTGGCGGGTGCGTCGGCCCACCTTCTGCGTGGCGGGCCGGTTGGGAGATGCTGGTTGAGGGAGACCCTTTACAACCGGTTACCGCTGTCCGGGCCGCTCAATAGTACAGGGGCCCGACCCTCAGGCTCACGACTAAGGGTGGGCTGCCCCATCAGCGAGTGAAAAAACCCCGCCACTGCTGTTGTGCCGGTTCGTGACCGGAGGGGATCCAGCAGCAGCGTTTGGGCCGCATTGGATGCCCTCTCCAGCCGGACTCTCCCAGCCTCTCGCCTAGCACCGCAGTGGATGGGCTGGAACCAAACGCTCATCACTCCTGGACAGCCTGAACCCCAGATTCCTACCCACTCCTCATACCTTTCCTTTCCAGACCTTTCCTTTCACCTTCTACCCTTACAAAAAAAAAAAAAAAAACTTTAAATTCATGAACATACAACACAACAATTTTAACATCGTTACAGCGGCGAGTAGCAGGCGTCCCCGGTGCGGGCCAAAACTGTCGGTAAATTTTGCCAACATTCGCGGCCTACACACAAATTTAAATTCCGTCCATCACCATCTTTTGTCCCAACGTCCCAACCTTCTTTTCCTATCCGAAACTCAGATAGCCGAGCCGCCAGACTCCTCTTATCTGGACTGCCCGGGCTTTACCCTCGCAAGCAAGTTCCAACTCAAAGGAGGAGTCTGCCTCTATAGTCGAGCTGACGTCAACGTGTACGACTATTGAGTCTGGAAAACTCCAGATTCGACGTAATGTGGGTGCGCGTCAATCTTGCCAGTACGGCAAGATTCTACGCATGTCTATACCGCTCACCGAACCATAGCGAATCAGACACTTCCGAACTCTTCAAACATTTGAGCGATACTATTGATGATCTCTTGCCCCGCTACCCTTCGGCCGAGTTTGTTGTTCTGGGGGACTTCAATGTTCATAACGAACCATGGTTGAAGTTCTCAGGCCCAACGGACTCGGCTGGCCGACAGGCGGAATCCTTTGCCATTTGCTACGGATTAGAGCAATTGGTTCAGGAGCCTACAAGGGTTCCTGATGTCCAGACTCACCGCTCCAATCTGTTAGACCTATTCTTAACTACTGTGCCACACGGTTATAAGATTGACGTCGCAGCGCCTCTGGGATCATCTGACCACTGCCTATTGACGACATCAATCCCCGTTAGCCTCAGACCAACCAATGAGAGGCTGAGGAGAAAAGTGTGGCACTATAAGTCAGCAGATTGGTTCGGTATGCGGGCCCATTTCAACGCTTTTCCGTGGTCAGCTGTTTGTTTTCGGACTTCGGACCCTTCAAGATGTGCCCAGGAGATTGGTGAAGTCATCAAATCGGCGATGGATGGCTTCATACAATCGACTACTAAAGAAACTGGTGTGGGCTCAAAGCCGTGGTTCAGTCGACAATGCTCCGAAGCAGTTCGACGAAAAAACGCGGCTTACCGAGCCTACAACACATCTCGAACGCCCGAAAGCAGATCAGCATACAACAAATCGGCAAAGGAATGCAAGAGAATCATTAATAGGTCAAAATTCGAACACGATCTGCAGATCAGCAAAAAGCTGGCTGCCTGCCCGCATGGCAGCAGAGCATTCTGGTCGCTTGCGGGCTCAATGGGTCGGAATTTTCGCAAACCCAGTTTGCCACCTCTTACCAGACCTGACGGCTCACTAGCAAACACCGCCACCGAAAAGGCTAACCTATTAGGGAAAATGTTTGCGGAAAACTCGACCCTCGACGACGGAGGTGCTGTTCCGCCGTCGGTTCCTCACTGCGGCTTCTATATAAAAAAGCTGAGGATCCGGCATCGGGATGTACTCCACGTCATACGGGGGCTCGATGTTAACAAAGCTAGTGGACCTGATGGAATACCTGCCCTGGTATTGCAGAGGTGTGCTGCGGAAATAGTTCCAGTTTTGACAAAGCTCTTCAAAATGTCCCTGAAGTGTGGCAATGTGCCCTCTGGTTGGAAAAAAGCGGTCATTCACCCTATTCCCAAGAAAGGTGACCGCTCCAACCCGGCCAACTACCGCCCCATAGCGATCACATCAGTTCTGTCCAAAGTGATGGAACGTGTGATCAACGACAAACTGCTCACATACCTCGAGAAGAACAAAATTATCAACGACCGTCAATACGGATTCCGGCGGAACCGCTCGTGCGGTGATCTTCTCGCGTATGTGACACATGTTTGGGGGCGGTGCCTGGAACGTCACGGTGAGACCCAAACGGTCGCACTAGACATATCCAAGGCCTTTGACCGGGTCTGGCACCGAGGACTTGTCAACAAATTGCATTCTTACGGACTTCCCGCATCCCTGTGTACGTGGATTGCTGACTTTTTAAGGGATAGGTCGATTCAGGCGGTTGCTGACGGTTTCACTTCTTCCTCGCACTCCATAAATGCTGGCGTCCCACAGGGATCGGTTCTGTCTCCGACTTTGTTTTTGTTGCACATCAATGACCTTTTGACTTGTGCACCGATTCATTGTTACGCGGATGACAGTACAGTTCATGATTGCTTTTTGTTTGACAAGCCCCCAAAGGGCACACAAACTCCAACGGCTTGGAGGGCTTTGAAGCAGAGAATGGACGGTTATCTCGAGAGTATTTCCTCCTGGGGTAAAAATAATCTCGTCGAATTTAATGTTTCAAAGACTCAATCCTGTCTGATTACGTCTAAAAGGGATCCAAATGATAATCTAGTCTCCTTCAACGGAAGCAATCTTCCGAACAGGCCTTCCATTGATATGCTTGGTATAACTATAAGTGACCAGCTCAGGTACGGGGGCTCCATCGAAGCCAGAGTAAAGCTGGCCTCTCAAAAGCTGGGCGTACTGTACAGGGCCCGCAGATACTTTAATAATACACAACTGCTGACTCTGTACAAATCGCAAGTGCGCCCTATTGTCGAATTTGGCAGCCATCTCTGGTCCGGAGCCCCTAAATACCTGAAAAAAACCCTAGACTCTGTGCAAAAACGGGCGGTCCGTTTGATAGATTCCCCAATCTTAACAAACGGACTGCAATCTTTAGAGCACAGGCGTCAGGTAGGTAAGCTGTCCTTGTTCTATCGGTATTACAATGGAAGATGCTCTGAGGAACTAGCGTCATTGATCCCTTCGGCACCGGTGCGTAGTCGGGATACACGCCAAACGCGTGCCCAACATTTGTACACAGTTGACACTTGTCACATGAGAACGGGTCGCTTCTACGATTCGTTCTTAAGTTCAACAGCTCGGCTGTGGAACGAACTGCCAGCCTCTGTGTTTCCTCCCTCCTACAACATGGGACTCTTCAAGACCCATGTTCACTCCTTCCTCTCCACAAAAAGACCCTCCACACAGCATCCCCAAAGATGACATAGGCCCTGAGGGAAATTATTTTCTTCAGGGCCTCCTGTGTGGAGATAATATAAAAAAAAAACAAAAAAAAAAACTGAGCTCTTCATACTCTAAATAATATTTGTCTTAACTCTAACATTGACATTTTTTCGGATTCACTGCCCAAATTCAAACGTGGTATCATGTCAATAATAATAACTGTTCAGTGCGCATACATATACACACACACACACACACACCTATATACTACACACGTCACCTGGTAATTAAGGAATAAACATATAATGCTACTGAACAACAAAACCCATAACATGTATATGTAAAAGCCTTCTAGGCGTTAATAAAATGAAATAAAAAATAAAATAAAATACCACTTAGCAGACATTACAAGGAAACATATCAAAAGTACCCAACATAAAATATGTAATTCTTGTATATTGTTTCATCGGTGACCGGATAAATCATCACATCTTTAAGAAGTTATATAAATTCATGGAAAGTGATGAAACAAAAACTTTATTAATTGGGTTAAGTAGGTTAGGTTGGGTTAAAAAAAATTCTTTTATCGTTCCTAATGACTTTATATCACTTTTTAAAAGTGTGTTGAATTGTCACTGTGTTGAGTTATCATGGAACCAAATGATTCCTACAGTTTTCAGGCAACTACCATCTACTCACTTTTAAGACTCTAAAATAAAATCTGCTCACGAATTAAACTGGATCCAGGGGCGGGCCTTGTTGGCCTGGGCGAAGTCCTTATCTATTCAGATCTGGTATGTCATAACAAGTAGGTTCCTACACAAAATAAAGATTAAGTCGTAATAATTATTGTGTTCTGTCGCACGCGGTTGCAAAAAATATATCCGCTCACTTCAGTGCAGACGTTTAATGATTCTTGCTGTAACGAAACATGCTATCAAGTCATTATGACAAGTGTGTGACTAACGGTTAATTTTTGGTAATTGTGGGTATTTAATATCCCGTCTAATATTATGTTAATAAAATGTATAGGGGATATTATATTTCCAGTGAAATAATCATGAACCTAAAAGGTCCCGGACAGAGCATAAATTAAGTACGATTTTGTATGAATGGCAATAATTTGAATGCAGAGCAGTATAAAATTAACTATTTTATTTTACATTGTTAAAGGCTTGTAATTTTTTGAGTGTTTGATGAGACAGGGAATGGTACATTTTATAAAGGATATAACTTTATAATAACCTACCAGAAGCCGCAAAGGAAGCCACAAGTCTTGGCAGTTTTCTTAAGGTATGTGCTATATATGAAAGAAAAAGTTAATGATTATATACGAAGGTATTTATTTTATTTTCTGACTTATTTTGTAAATATCCCTGAGTATTTACATTTCATTTCTTATTTTTTTTAATGATAAAGAAGGCGCGGGTTCAGTTCCTGTAATTTATTTTTACTCGGGAGATATTTTAAATTTGTATTGATATTGCAGGCGACTATGCATAAAAACCTTGTCTTATAAACATTAGTTTATTATGAAAAAAAAAAATATATTTGACATGTGAAAATATTTCACCAACAAATAATAATAATATTTGGATGATTTTTATAGCGCCGTTTTTGTGCAAAATCACCTCAAGGGGGCTGTACAAGTATATAATACATTTCTACTATGTTATTACTAACTATATTTGGAGATAATATACAGTACAATATTTACCTGGTAGATCACTTGAGATTAACACTTAATTAACATTAACTAATTGTTTATTAGCGAAATTTAGATACACGATTTAGGACATAATTGGATATAACTGGACTTTCTCTCAGGAATGGTATATTTAATTTAAGGGTATGACAGCTTAAAAAGGTAAGTTTTTAGTTTAGACCTGAATTCTGTTGGACTTTTTATGGATTTTAGTTCAGGAGGGAGTTTATTCCAAGCCTTCGGCCCAGATACAAACTTAGTATTTGGCTTGCGCTTAGGTTCCATCAGTCTGCCTACAGCTGGATGTTGCTGATCTAAGAGTTGACTGCCTCAGACCAGTGTTTTGCGGGATGCATAGTTCAGAGATTTAGAATGGGGCCATTTCATTGATGGATTTAAACAACATCCAGCACAATTTGTACTGGATTCTTTCAGGGCAATTGAGCCAGTGAAGGTTTTTTTTTTATTGCCGGTAACCCGGGCGTTTATTGACATCAATATTTGTTTACATATTATGTGGTTACGAAGGTGTTCTGAAATGTGCGAATATTTTGAAACCCCGGTTATGAGCCGTGCTGCTACATTAAACACTGATTGAAGCTTGTCAACAAATGTAGATATAATATGTCTCAACGCCATCTAGTGGGAAATTTAGCACTAACAAAGCCTTTCCTACAAAAAATAATGTTGGTTGTTTACAGGTGGAAAAAAAATTAATAAGCAGTATTTGTTGATTGATGTACTAGTACATATTGAATTATTTGGCGAGTTGGAAGTAGAAGTCGACGTAGCTCAGCGTTCCAGAGCGTCTGACCGAACATCAGAAGGTGCGGGTTCAATTCCCGTCGGCGGCATTTATTTTTACTCGGGAGATATTTTCAATTTGTTTTAATACTGAAGGCGACTAATTATTGCTTATAATAATTTATTAACGTTTAATTTCGTTCCATGTTCCTGGCAGGACAGTTACAAGGCAGTACCTACCTACCATAAATTACTTAAATTCAAATGATTGGTCCATTTTGGAAAACACAGATCTTAATAACAATTTAAATAAATTTTATGATATTCTAAAGTATGCTATTGCAAATTTTGTGCCCCTCTGACAAAATTATTTTTTTAATTTTCCAAACAGGTTTAGTCCTGAATTGATCACTTTAACATACAATAAAAAAATGCTCAGAAAAATTACAAGCGATCCAGATTGTCAAGTGATTATAATGAATTTCAATTGTTAAGAAAGGAGTGTTGTAAAATATCGAAAATGTGTTATAAAAATTACATTGATAAAATTAAAAAGCATGTAAACTTGTTAGATGCTAGAAAAAGTGCTGGACCTGACAACATTCTACCTGTGTTAATTAAAGAATGTCTAAACAGCCTACCTGTTCCTATTTTTGTAATTTTTAACCAATCATTAAAGACAGGATGTTTTCCTAATATATGGAAACATAGTTTTCTTACTCCTATCTTTAAACAGGGTGACAAAACGGATGTTACAAATTACAGACCAATATGTATCCAGTCAACGATACCTAAACTTTTTGAAAAAATAGTACTTGATAAAATATCTACAAACATAAAAACAAATTATAACTCACTACCAACATGGCTTTTGTTCAAATAAATCTACATTAACCAATTTACTAATATACACAAATTTTATATCTACATCCTTAGCAAACAGGTGCCAGGTAGACTCAGTATACACTGACTTTAGCAAGGCATTTGACAAGGTGTGTCACAAAATATTAATCAATAAATTAGCTGAACTTGGAATTTACGGTAATTTACTAAATTGATTAACTAGTTATTTGTTCAAAAAAATCTTTGTGTGAGAATAAATGGCACGAATTCATACGAATTTATGGAGACAAGTGGAGTGCCGCAAGGCTCTCATCTAGGGCCCATTTTGTTTATAATATTCATAAACGACATTGTTGATGTATTTACTGATATAAACGTTCTACTGTTTGCCGATGACATGAAACTTTATAAAGAGATTAACCACATTAATGATTGTATTACACTTCAAACTAACTTGAGATATCTTTTTGAATGGTGCTCAATCAACAAATTAGCATTAAACATAAATAAATGCCAGTTCATTCATTTTTCCAAAATAAGTGATCCTATTTTTTTTCAATATTCATTAAATGATGAAAATTCAATTTGTGTTAATAAAATTATTGATCTAGGCATTATGTTCGACAGTAAACTCACCTTTGTATGTCATATTAATAATATTATCAACAAGGCCCTAAAGACTCTTGGCTTTGTTTTGAGAGCTGCAAAAGATTTCAATAATTTAGGAACATTTATTATGTTATATAAAACCCTTGTCAGATGCCAACTTGAGTATAACTCATTAATTTATTTATTTATTTTTTTTAATATGTACTCTTAAAAATTTTTCTACTTATTATGTGCTTCAATCTTTGTAATTAAGTTTTATGTTTTCTATAATAAATACTGTTATTGTTTTACATGTTTACTTATGTGAATGTGCAAATGTGATTGCTGCAGACACATTAGTCTAGGGATATTTATAATTGTACTTTTTTTATTTTGTAAACCATAATTAATGTTTTTATAAGTATCCTGTTTGTGTCTCGAATAAAATAAATAAATAAATAAACTCTACGTTATGGTCTCCATTTTTCAATATTCATTCAGATAACATTGAAAAGATTCAACGGAAGTTTCTAAGGTTTATAAATTATAAATTGCATATTCCTATACAAAACATAAATTACAATTACCTCTTGGATAAAATGTCTCTATTGAAACTTTCAGAAAGAAGAATAAGCACAGATTTAACATTGTTACAAAGAATACTACATTTTAAAATTGACTGTCCCGAATTACTTCAATGTATCAATATCCATGTTCCCAAAAAATCATGCCGACATTTCTTACCTTTTTACTTCAATAACACCAGGACACTAGCTTACCAAAATTCTCCGATTCCGAGACTTCACAATCTCGGAAAAAAATATTCTGATCTGGGTGATATATTTCATTTGAAAACTAATCAGTATAAATGTTGTATATTCTATCACTTTTATTCTTTTAGACACAAATAGACCTATGTACCCATATAACTTCTCCGGTTCTACAATTTTGTTTTGTTGAATCTTTTAAACTCAATTATATGCGTAAGGATTCATTTTTGCCATTATGTTTACATTCTTCTTTATTGTATTAATTTTTAAGTGTTTACTCTGATACAAAATGCTTGTATTTTTTAAAAAGAAAAGCCCACTAGGGCGTGTAATAAATAAATAATATTGTAGCAATTCTTCTACAACTTCGCAGTATTACGCACCTATGAGACGAATACAACATTTGGGAAACACATACTCCGATGTTCTAGATATATTTAGTTCAACAATATTCCAATACATGTTCGCTTAAATACATTTTATGTTTTCAAATAGAACTGTTTAATTTGGTGAAATGTAAACCATTATAGACAAAGTTAAGACTCTGGGTTTTCAAAATGTAGTTGATCGATTTATTGTATCTAATGATCAAATGATATTTATGTTACTTAGGTATTAATTTTCGTTGTTTGTACTTAGGTATTAAATTTCTGCGTTATTTCAACTGTATTATGTTTGTAAAAGCCCTACGGGCGTTTAACAAGTAAATAAATAAACCAACGTAACTATAATTCTAGAATTGTATTTTATTTGTATTGAATTCATCTAAATAAACATTCAAAAACAAATAAAAGAAACATGTGATGATAAAAATAAATAAATACATTTTTCATGCATCTTTCGCCACACGGAAGAGGAAAGGAAGGAGAGGAATTTATGGGAAGGTAAAGGGTATGATGGACATGTGAATATATCCCTCCCACTGCGCCGCAAGGCGATTGGTCGAGAGACCTGTTGGAGAGGTCAAAGGGTCTCCCCAAACCAGCATCTCCCGATCTGGCATGCCACGCAGCTGGTGGACAGGCGCATCTTGAACACATCTCACCCGATGAATCCGGGCACCCCTGCTAAATCAATCAATCAAAATTGGAACTGCCTACCTCTAATATTCTGTATTTGAAATGGGTATTTCTTTTGTTTAAATTGCTTAGGATTAGTATTAACAAGTAATGTAAGATTTCTTGATGTTTCAAGGGTCTGCGCTATTTCTATTTTGTATGAAAGCGTTATTGACGTCCTGCGTGGTCGGGGGGTAAGGCTATCGACTAGCAATCCGGTGGTCGCGGATTAAAATTTATTAATTACATTTATTTGCTTAATTTGTGTTATTTCACAACTAATCGATTAAAAATAATATAGTATAATTGCGGCACCTTCCAGAGCGGAATATACTCTCAGTACCGCCCTGGTGTAAGACCACCATTCATAATTCAAACGTTGCTTGAAATGGTTTTAGCCGTGTTTGGTGACCTGAATAGCTAGGTTCTTCCCCACCTTCCTCTTCCATTTTATCTTCTTCCCGTCCCCACTACCTTTAACTCACAAACATACCCCAATTAGGGTTGCCATAGTCTCACTGGCTCCCGACGGTTGGGAGCAGCTGGGACGCTTTTGCAGTATTCTAGATGTTGCTAAATATATAGGACTGCATACAACATTTTTTTTACAAAATTTGCAACCTTTTTAGGTGAATTTGACTGCCAGCGCGAAGTACCGCTGACATATTTTCATTTCGGTTTTCGTGTCACAATTTGTATTTTAATTTTACACTACCTAATTCGAAAACCGGAACATCAACATGAATTTAATTCTGTCGGTTAACTCATATCGTAAATTGACTCAGAACAACGTGTCATAATCGAAAATTCATTGGGTTTTGCCAAATTTTTTTGCAACGGAAGCCAGGAGTAGTCCATTTATACTTTCTTGCGAATAGCGGTCTGAATCCAAGAAAAAAACCTGATTGGCCTTGAGAATATTAAAAACAATTAAATTTAAATAACATCAGACTCACCGCTCCAATCTGTTAGACCTATTCTTAACTACTGTGCCACACGGTTATAAGATTGACGTCACAGCGCCTCTGGGATCATCTGACCACTGCCTAGTGACGACATCAATCCCCGTTAGCCTCAGACCAACCAATGAGAGGCTGAGGAGAAAAGTGTGGCACTATAGGTCAGCAGATTGGTTCGGTATGCGGGCCCATTTCAATGCTTTTCCGTGGTCAGCTGTTTGTTTTCGGACTTCGGACCCTTCAAGATGTGCCCAGGAGATTGGTGAAGTCATCAAATCGGCGATGGATGGCTTCATACAATCGACTACTAAAGAAACTGGTGTGGGCTCAAAGCCGTGGTTCAGTCGACAATGCTCCGAAGCAGTTCGACGAAAAAACGCGGCTTACCGAGCCTACAACACATCTCGAACGCCCGAAAGCAGATCAGCATACAACAAATCGGCAAAGGAATGCAAGAGAATCATCAATAGATCAAAATTCGAACACGACCTGCAGATCAGCAAAAAGCTGGCTGCCTGCCCGCATGGCAGCAGAGCATTCTGGTCGCTTGCGGGCTCAATAGGTCGAAATTTTTGCAAACCCAGTTTGCCACCTCTTACCAGACCTGACGGCTCACTAGCAAACACCGCCACCGAAAAGGCAAACCTTTTAGGGAAAATGTTTGCGGAAAACTCGACCCTCGACGACGGGGGTGCTGTTCCGCCGTCGGTTCCTCACTGCGGCTTCTATATGAAAAAGCTGAGGATCCGGCATCGGGATGTACTCCACGTCATACGGGGGCTCGATGTTAACAAAGCTAGTGGACCTGATGGAATACCTGCCTTGGTATTGCAGAGGTGTGCTGCGGAAATAGTTCCAGTTTTGACAAAGCTCTTCAAAATGTCCCTGAAGTGTGGCACTGTGCCCTCTGGTTGGAAAAAAGCGGTAATTCACCCTATTCCCAAGAAAGGTGACCGCTCCAACCCGGCCAACTACCGCCCCATAGCGATCACATCAGTTCTGTCCAAAGTGATGGAACGTGTGATCAACGACAAACTGCTCACATACCTCGAGAAGAACAAAATTATCAACGACCGTCAATACGGATTCCGGCGGAACCGCTCGTGCGGTGATCTTCTCGCGTATGTGACGCATGTTTGGGGGCGGTGCCTGGAACGTCACGGTGAGACCCAAACGGTCGCACTAGACATATCCAAGGCCTTTGACCGGGTCTGGCACCGAGGACTTATCAACAAATTGCATTCTTACGGACTTCCCGCATCCCTGTGTACGTGGATTGCTGACTTTTTAAGGGATAGGTCGATTCAGGCGGTTGCTGACGGTTTCACCTCTTCCTCGCACTCCATAAATGCTGGCGTCCCACAGGGATCGGTTCTGTCTCCGACTTTGTTTTTGTTGCACATCAATGACCTTTTGACATGTGCACCGATTCATTGTTACGCGGATGACAGTACAGTTCATGATAGCTTTTTGTTTGACAAGCCCCCAAAGGGCACACAAACTCCAACGGCTCGGAGGGCTTTGAAGCAGAGAATGGACGGTTATCTCGAGAGTATTTCCTCCTGGGGTAAAAATAATCTCGTCGAATTTAATGTTTCAAAGACCCAATCCTGTCTGATTACGTCTAAAAGGGATCCAAATGATAATCTAGTCTCTTTCAACGGAAGCAATCTTCCGAACAGGCCTTCCATTGATATGCTTGGTGTAACTATAAGTGACCAGCTCAGGTACGGGGGCTCCATCGAAGCCAGAGTAAAGTTGGCCTCTCAGAAGCTGGGCGTACTGTACAGGGCCCGCAGATACTTTAATAGTACACAACTGCTCACCCTGTACAAATCGCAAGTGCGCCCTACTGTCGAATTTGGCAGCCATCTCTGGTCTGGAGCCCCAAAATACCTGAAAAAAACCCTTGACTCTGTGCAGAAACGGGCGGTCCGTTTGATAGATTCCCCAATCTTAACAAACGGACTGCAATCTTTAGAGCACAGACGTCGGGTAGGTATGCTGTCCTTGTTCTATCGGTATTACAATGGAAGATGCTCTGAGGAACTAGCGTCATTGATCCCTTCGGCGCCGGTGCGTAGTCGGGATACACGCCAAACGCGCGCCCAACATTTGTACACAGTTGACACTTGTCACATGAGAACGGGTCGCTTCTACGATTCGTTCTTAAGTTCAACAGCTCGGCTGTGGAACGAACTGCCGGCCTCTGTGTTTCCTCCCTCCTACAACATGGGACTCTTCAAGACCCATGTTCACTCCTTCCTCTCCACAAAAAGACCCTCCACACAGCATCCCCAAAGATGACATAGGCCCTGAGGGAAATTATTTTCTTCAGGGCCTCCTGTGTGGAGTAAATATAAAAAAAAAAAAAAAAAAAAAATATCAGAGGTGGAGCAGTTTTTGTAGGAGTTTTAAATTTAATATATCTACGTGTTGTAGATACATAATTTTGTTTTAATTCTGCGAATCATAAACACTTTATCTTGAAAAAAGTAATAGACGGATCTATACAGGGTGTCCGGAGATAAAGTGCATTGTTTTTGTGCAAGTTTTCTTTGTGTAGAGGTTCCACCTTTCCCCTACCCCCTAGTGTCGAACCCCCTCCTATGTGAATGCTATAGCCACGCCACTCCTGCCACTCCATTGTGGATTGCTAGCTTCGCTTCTTTGGCCTTTTTTTTGGTAACGGCATGATACGAATTATGTTTGTGACAACCCTACGGGCATTCTGAAAACAGCCGAACACAAACATCAAACCAGAAGTAAAGAAAGAAATTACCTTTCCGTTCCAAGAAGCAACAGAAAGGCTTATCAAAAACTATTCTCATATCTCGGTCCTAAAATCCCTTCACAGCTGAAACTGTGTGAATTGTCATAAAAAAATAGCAAAATGGTTATTAGATCTAGGTAGGACTGATTACAAAATATTAATAAAAAACGTAATCTGATAATTATTGATCACGAACGCCTAGTTGTATTTTCTCTCAAATTTTAAATTTTTAATCCATTTTTTTATTTTTCTTATATTTGCCATTACTGGATTTTGCTTGTCATATTATTCAACAAGATAGTGTTACTATTATGTAGTTGTGTTAATATTAGATCTTCTGTATTAGGTAAGGCACACTGAAAGAATAATTTTATGAACATGACCACTAATACCGAATTACCGTTTTTAAGTTTATTGTAGCTAAGCGCACTTGATGTGAAATTACACTAAAATGCGCTATATAAATGCCATGTTATTATTATTATGTATTTTGTAATGTTACTGTTATGTAATTGTAATTGCGTGCATGTATGATAATTTTAAACCTGTTAATTGGACTGTCCTAAAACGGGAAATCTTCCTAGTAGGACAGTCAAAAGCTTCCTTCCATATATCTGTATAATACGATTACTGTATAATAATGACTAGGCATTTAATAAATAAAGATTCGAAATTTTAAAATTGGAAATTCATATGTCTTACGGCATATATTCTGTTCTAGTAATGTGTAATTTCTATCACCTAAGAAATTCTAAAAAAAAGTACTACAGGATTCATATGTCTTATACCGATTTATAAATGTGGAAATTCTAACTATACAATTGTAAATGTTCTCCAAAATGCCCTGGAAAGAATCTCAGACTTGTGATGTCCCGAAAGAAAACAATCATCTGTTCTGAATGCAATTACTAATGTTATCCAAATTGACCCTGGTAATAAATTACATCTTTGCGATTCTTTCAAGGATAAAGAAACCATCCTGTCACTTCGAATGCAATCAACAATGTTCCCAAAATTTGTTTTGACAGCATCGCCATTCCATTGTAAGAATATTATGCACTAAATACACAATTTGGCTGTCCTGAAACGGGAATCCTTCCCAGTTGGACAGACAAAGGTTCATTTTCTTATGTATTGTTTGTAATTTATATACATAAAATTAATAAAAATAATTAAAATATAAAATAAATACAATGTAATGTATCTTTCAAAATAAATAAAATTCTAATAAATAAATATGAATAATACGATTTGAATAAAATATTATTAATGTATTTCTAGCAAATAAAAAGGAAATCAATTGTATTTCCCCATTTATGACGCATGTTAAAATAGGAAGCACTATACACAAACTTATGGGAGGTAATTCTACATGTTGGTAGAAGTAAAAAAGATAAATAACTTTTTCGAAATTCCGTCGTTGTTTTTCCCAAACAAAAATATGTTTTCGTAGAAGAATATTATTTTCGTCATGCAAAAATTCCAAATTTTGTACCTGAATACTACATTAAAGGGTTGAAATTTCGAAAAAAAATTTTTTTTTACTTTGCACTTTACCCCCGGGACACACTGTATTACCACATAAAAAATATCTACGAAACCTCCTTCGGTAATTTATCCTTTATAATATTATGGCAAAAAACAAAGTATAGCACTTGTTGGTGAGTAAAGTGAACAGAGCACACGCCGATAGGTCTATTATCAGTTCCTTGAATTCAATTATTAGGAAGGGGGTTGTGCAGAATGATTGTTTTTATGAAGCGAACAACTTTAACCCTTTGGGAAATTAATACACGTTTACTTACGCATTTGCTGAAATATCTTTTTGTTCATCGTGTAGGTCACTAAGCTTTTGGGATGACTCCATAAATATTTTTTGAAAATAAATGGTCAGAGCACGTGCGACGGGTGCAGTATCTGCATACCATATGTCCGGAGTAAAGTGCAACTACCTTCGGTAGGTGATTTTACATGATAGTACATTTTAATCATCTACCACAGAGGTTCCAAAGTTGTCTATATGGACCCCCAGGGGTCGATATCGGCATGCTGGGGGTCATGTCAGCGAGAAAAAAAGTTGGGGGTCCACGAGATTCAAATGGGGGTACATACGAGCGGACCCCTATTTACCTCAAGTCAACATTTAGGAGTTCCGTAAATGACACAATATACCTAACACAAATATAATAGACTGAAAAATTGCTTATTTGATATTTGTATTTTTATCTTTCGTAAAGTTGTTAATTGATGTATATAAATAGAGACTACGTTCGTTTTCTCGTCAGAATTAATATATTCAAGCAAAACATTGCACATTGGAAGCCGCGAATTTTCAAACGTCCAGGGTAATAATGACGTTCAACTTTTAAATGCACTTCACACAGACTTCAAAACTAAGTTTGAGGACATTTTGACTATGGAAATGCAACGTTGAAGAATCGGATATCATGTGACAAGAAGGACTGACCGGAATAAGCACTGACAAAGAACTTAAGGGGCAGTTATGTAGGGAAAGAAATACAGAAAGAAATTCCCGTTGCTTATCCTGCTTCATTTTCATTTGGTGTAATACCTCACTAGGGTGACCCTGTCTGCACAATGTAAAGACAGAGCAACTATACCGCCACCCGGTTGTTAGGCAGGCAAGGGAAGGGAATATTTTTACTAACAAAATAAATGATAATCACATGGGACGTTAATAGTTTTAGGAAAATTCAATATTCGGCAGGCAGGGGGTCTACGGAAAAAAAATATTTGGCAAGTGGTCTACGGGGCAAAAAAGTTTGGGAACCTCTGATCTACCATCATGTAGAATCACCTCCCAAAATCAGTACACTTTTGATTATTAATTTTCATCACTGTCAATGAATTTGTAGTCATATTCTAGACAATCTTCGTATTATTTTTTTTTTCAAAAACTGCAAACAAAACCCAAACAAACTTATCTAGCACTGAGATTTATGATGACAGTATAATCATAAATATATATATTTATTAAATTAAGAAAATTCTTGTTTCTTGTCCCGGTTTCTTAGAAAATGTATTCAAAAAGGCTGGACACTGTTCCGCGCAGTGCGCGGTGTTACGACCATTCTTACCGATTCGACGATTCGTCCGGAAAGGGTTAAGAACATTAACTCCGGGTTTCTCTAGCTAAAAAATGATTTGATATGGACCAATACAAGTGATCTTTAGTGAATAATGCATTAGCATTGGGTGACTGGTCATAAATTTGATTATGGTTTCTCCAATGCTGAAATAAAAACACCTAAATCATTTTGTTCATATATGTTTCAATAAATATTAAAACAGTGGCAAAAAACTGACATGTTGTTTTGAAAGCTATGCAAGATAAAAACTATTTTTTATTTATTTATTTAAGCTTTTAAAGTTTCCGGCGTTGTCCGGGCTTTACTCTGCTTTAACGAGTGGGAAATGGGTTATGGGTGGTTTTTAGAAATTTCATATGGGCAGTGTCCTTCCTCTCGTTTTGAAGGTCAATTGCGCAAAGGTTCTCTTCTGTCAATTGTTCTCTTTCTAACAAATTTAATCAACCTTGGAATAAACTGGAGATTTGTATAAAAAAATAATTCGGACACTCTTCTTTATACAGAGTGTCCGAGTGTAATAAGTAAAAAAATAATGATTTTTTCGAAAATCCAACTTTCAGGTAAAAACGTAAAATTGGTCCGTTGTGTGGGGCTGGCATTATTATTTCGCGCTGTTGCTAAATCTACTGTCCCACGCCCAAATGCTGCCGTTCCGTAAGTCATTTAATTACCGCGATTTTTGGCAATAACTTTTATTTTATTTGAAAATGATCCTATAATTATAATTATTCTTTTTAAATTTAATGTACTTAAATCAAATTTAATAATATTATTATTAAGTTCTGCAAGTATTTTTTGGTTTTTGTTATTGTTACAGCTGTTTCGGCTTTTAATGCCATTTTCGAACTGTGGCTATAACCACGTTTAGACTACTTATTTATATGATTCTATTTTACCCCCCTTAGTTCTTAAAAAGTTTTCCATGATATCGTCGCTGCAGTGATAGAACCGCCTCGCCGTGAGGATATTCTGGCCAATATATAACCCTCAGGCCTCTGGCATATTGTTCGTCATATTTCCTAAAGACGCTGTCAGAGAATTTGCGTATATTTTCGATTAAATAATCATTCAATATATAATTTTTTAATTAAAAAAAGTATTGCAAATATATTTGTTTTTAATGGCTCACCTTACATTTTTTCGTCTAAACAATGAACTTAAATTACTGGTAACGAAAAAAAAAAATGACTAGACAAATGTACCACGAACATTACAGTCAACGTACTTTTTTATCGTTTCATATAAAAATATAATAAAAAATTCACAAAATTTCATATTTTTTTCTTAAATCGCGGTTGGAACCTTTGGTTTCATTTAGGTTTATGTGTTAATTTTTCTGTGGTTAACTTTTTGATTTTTAATATAGAACTTAGTGATTTCTCTTTCTAACACAGTTTAGATCATATTTATCACCATGAAAATAAGGGTAATTTTTATGAGACGTGTTCGTAAAAGCGAACAAATTGACTAAATGGGTAATAACTGTTTATTCCCAAAACCGAAAAAAATAACCTGAAGGGTTAATGGCTCTTCTTTGTCATCATTCCATATCTTCTGTAAGGACATATCTCGGGTATTTAACGCGTGAGGCCACAATCAGTTAATTTCCTTCTGGCAAATTTAGTGGAATATTTATTGGCTATGAATAATACCTCCAACTTCTGACATTTCCCATATATTCTGATAGCAACATGTTATATTTGCTCCTCCTAGTGGCATGAGCTATGCGCCTTAGTTTTCTTTAATTGATTTTATGTGAAGTATATTATTTATTTTACTTTAACAAATTATCGAAATCGAAAAAAAGGTAACCTACATACGACCTTATTGCTGTTTTTGCTCACACATAAAAATATTAAATCGGCTATTAACTATCTGTGTCTAAGAAAGGAAGTAAAGCAATTATCATTAATTCTATTTATGTAAGCTCTAATGATGATTTATGAATATTATGGGGTATTTATTATTTATTGTGGTTAATTATAATTCCCGCAATTATAACTAACCTGTCAGGATGCTGAAAAACGACTTGGAGTGGTTTTGTTGTTTATAATTATAACATCTAAACAGCGTCTTTAAAAAAGACGCTGCAAAAAAGCGCAATACCTTTGCACGAAGATGTCATCTCCCGCCCGGCATGCCGCTTGAAGTCCCGAAAGCCCTTCTGGGCGGAAGGAGAGAGGCTCCTCCGATTACCTCTCACCCCAGAAGATAGCTGGAAACTTGAGTGGAAAACGGCCAACGTGGGAAATGCCCATCTCATACAGGACCCCACCGAGAGACAGCCTGGGCTCTCAACCTGATCCGCCATCAATAGGTTAAGGTGCTCCCATAGCCGCTGTGCCCACATGATGCACAGATGGGGGCTTAAAGAGTCGGCGATGTGTGAATGTGGTGCGGTGCGGACCACCTAACATGTGGTCAACGAATGCCCGCTCCATTCATTCCCCGGCGGGATTGATCAGGTTCACATGTCGACGCCTGAGGCCTTAGAATGGCTCGCAGACCTAGATTTCCCCCTCTGACCCCCCCCCCCACAATACGAAAGAAGAAGAAGACATCGGAACATACTTTTTGGAATATTTTTATTAACTTTCTAATCAATATTGATCAAAATACAAATTAGGAAATGCAAAAAAAATCTGTCAAGAACTGAATAGATTCAATTTGCCGCCATTGAAAGGAATGTCAACGTCAATATGCTACACTAGCGCATCTAGCGACCACAGTTGTTGATATTGCCAATATTTTACTGGAGTTGGACATATTCAATTAATATTATAGAGTATTTGGCGATAGTGATGTAATATTTATCATCGGTGATAAAGAGCGTAAAGAATAGTTGTCAAATCAGTTCCAGTTTTGATTATGAGACATTCAAAACCAAAGTTCATTGAACCGGGGTTACAGACAGATAGAATCACAACCGAAATTAGCATTTTTATTTATGCATAATATAGGTATATATATATATATATATCCCATAATACTTTTTATCGGTGATAATTGCACATAATTTATTTATTTTTTTATTGCATCTCACTATACATAAAACACTTTTTTTCACATAAAAATCAACCTCACTAGGACTAAGCCTGTATCGAGGTTAACAATTTACATTTGAGTAAAGCAAACATAAGAGTATCACAAACATAAAGCAATTCTACATACAAACACAAAATATTTCAAAATTAAAGAAAAAATGAGTATTAGATGTGTTACCAGATGGGTAATTTGACAGTATATTGTAACAATATTTGAACCATAACTAGCGTAATTAATAGCATAATTAATTTGACGTTGCGAAACAATGCAAAAATGTTTTGAGAAGTCATGACGATTTCCGGATCAAACATTCTGTGAACCGGTCGTACGGTTTTTCCAGCTCTAGTCTGCGAATAAGTTCACACCAATTCATCAGAAGTAGTAATGTTAGCACCTGGGTATTATAGTTTCAGTCAAAACCGCAGCAGATCAAGGACTAACACGTGACATATGAGAGTTTGAACTTTTAATTATCAGTTTTTAGTACTCTTTTGATATTTGACAAGTAGAAACTACGCCATTAATAAAAATGGAACGATACACGCTTCAACAACGCATTGAAATTATTAAAATTCACTTGAGTGAATCAAATGCAAATCATCTTGAGTGATGAGGCCCATTTCCACCTCGGTGGCTTCGTCAACAAGCAAAATTGTCGCACCTGGGGCTCGGAAAACCCAAGAGTTATTGTTGAAAAGTTTCTTTATCCTCAACGTGTGACTGTTTGGTGCGGTTTATGGTCCGGCGGAGTCATTGGACCTTACTTTTTCGAAAATGGGGCTGGAGTAACAGTTACGGTGAATGGATTGCGCTATCGAGAGATGATTAATGATTTTTTTATGGCCGGAATTGGATGGTACTGATCTGGAAAACGTTTACTTTCAACAAGACTGCGCTACGTGCCACACAAGCAACGAAACCATTGATCTTTTACGATTGAATATCAAAATAACACCTCTTATTGGAAAACCCTGTAGATAGTAGAAAAAAGGAAGATGGGACATGAACCATTATTATTCCATAATTCCCGTGCGCAGTATAACACAAAAAAATATTAATTTATACATAAGTATAAAAAGTTTCGGGAAAATCTCCTATCCTTATCCTACATTCCTTTACCTCTTCCCTTTACCTAATACAACAAAACTCATATCCAATTCCAATTAAGTTCTGTATAAAATTAGTCCAATTATGTCCTGTGAGTGCGAACCGTATCTAGATTTCTCTAATAAACAATAAACAGTGTTAATCTCAAGTGACCTACCAGGTAAGTATGATACTGTATATTATCTGCCTGTACAAAATATAAGTAAATAAGAATAATGCAATACCATATGTAAATTCCAGCATCACCTTCATCAATGCATTGTACATATAGCTTTGTATTAGTGATCGACGAAAAGGTAAATGCAATCTGTTAGACATAAATTGATAATAATTTGACTAAGTATAATTAGTAATAGATCATTGTAGAAATGTAGTATATATTTGTACAGCGCCCTTGAGGTGATTTTGCACAAAAACGGCGCTATAAAAATCATCCAAATATCATTATTATTATCTCCAAGCAAATTTAGGGTAAGAATTTTTTTTACTAAATCTCATTTAACTTCAGATATATCTTTGTATTACAGAAGCTGCTTTTTTTTACAAAAAATAATTAGAAACCACATATCGCCAACATCGTTCTCATCATGGCTCCCCGCCTTTGTTTCTACCTACATACTGAACACATAACCTTATTTGAAGAACGGCTACAGCTTCTGCACATTTTCATGTCATAGTATCTCCCTTTGTTTTAATTATATCTATAAATAAATTTTAATTTGTATAAAACTTAAGACGATGCACTACGTCGTGTAATATTTTAAATTGAGCCGCTATCAATAACAACCCTTACGTTGATGGCGATAAGGTTTAAATTCCAGCTTAACACCATCCGCCTGTTTTGATTTATGCAAGAAAAAAACATGGCCAAAAAGTGCCTTTTATTTTATTTTGTGGGCGTTCAGGCATAAATATTTAATTATTTTTCTATCATTTTATAAATAACTTAATTTGCCACATTATCCAATAAAATCATAACCGAAAATGGGTTCGTAAGTAGGAGATTTTGAACTTTAAAGTAGTTTTCATTATTTTTTCTGGGCTTATAAAAAGACTTCTGTAAAAAATACTCGATTATTTCAAAGGCCAAGATGTATTCTACTCGCAGTATTTAATTAAAGCATCTGAAAATTTCTAGGCGACAACATTTTCAAACCAAAAACACATGATTTTGCATTACTACGTATGGCATCGCCTTAATGTATTTCATTGCGTATTATAATAACAATAGCAATAAAAATAATGTATAAAACAATAGACTGTCGCATCTTTATGATTTATGGATGTTTATTCTGGAACACAAACACAACAATATCCTCATTTCTTGTGGCCATTATGAGTATAAAGTCCTTTCCATTGTTCCTTGGAAATAATACGACATTACCTATACTGTAGAATAATAATTATTGTTACAATGATTCTCGTGTAATTCTTATGACTAACCATTTATATCATCTGAGAATATGTTAAAGGTATGACAATTTAAATGAATCTAATTATGCAAGGACGGGGGCTTCATCGAAGATAAGATAGTCCGTTGGCAGAAGCTGAGCGTACTATACAGGGCCCGTAGAAACTTTAATATTACACAACTGCTGACCCTGTACAAATCGCAAGTGCGCCCCATCGTTGATTTGACAGCCACCTCTGGTCTGGAGCCCCAAAATACCTGAAAAAAACCCTTGACTCTGTGCAGAAACGGTCGGTCCGTTTTATAGATTCCCCTCACTTAACAAACGGATTGCAATCCTTAGAGCTTAGGCGTCAGGTAGGTATGCTGTCTCTGTTGTACCGGTATTACAATCGAAGATGCTCCGAGGAACTAGCGTCATTGATCTCTTCGGCATCGGTGCATAGTCGGGAAACACGCCAAACGCACGCCCTACATATATACATGGTTGACATTTGTCACATGAGAACGGGTCGCTTCTACGATTTGTTCTTGAGTTTACAATTTTATTCAATATTACTTATAAGTTTGTCATGTGATGTGACATAGGTATGCTATCAAACTCCTTTTTTGGATTTTAATAGGTTTAATCGTCATTTATAAATGATTAAAACAGTAAGAGATTTAAACGTACTGTGATTGGTCGTCTGTTTCTAACAGAACTTACACAGCTACCTCACATGTCGGTCGGCCGCGTGTTCTGTGCAAAGTTGCGCAACATAGTCTGGCACATGGGTTGTCACTGCGGTATAGAAATTATTATAAAGAATTCATAGTTTTTTGAAATCTTATTAAATATTTTAAATGGGAATCGTTGATTTCATACCGACCGAAAAAATCGAGGTACGTATGACGTCACACGTACCCTTCTAGATTTTGATCACTTTAGCTGCAAACTTTGAAAGTTAGAAAGCCAACTGTCATGTATACACATATTTTTTAATTGCGGGTATGATAATATGTTACAGGTAAGTTTGAAGTTATTTGACGAAAGAACTTTTTATTGTTTAGGCAATCTTCTAAAATTATTCCATCTCCAGGTAGTAAAGTTACGTGCCTGGAGTACCACGTACCAGATACATATGCATATTATGTAGGTAATTCGTTTGCATTGTTTTTTCTTAGCCGCAATGGAAAACATCGCAATTTGTCTGAACTCAAGAGTCAAGGCTTTAAATGAACAGTACCTGATTACGTTATTTTGAAAATTAAAATAATTATATGTTAAAAATATTATATTGTAGGTAGGAAGGTTCTTAATCTCCTGTCTGAAATCTTCAAAAACAAACTGTTCATAAATTCAAAGCAAATCCGAGAATCCACTGAAGCAGAATTGCAGACAAACTCACAATATGGGAGGCGGGTTTGAGTACCGTCGCCCTAGGAACAATTTATTAGATAACCAACACCTCTGCCATAGGTCATATTAAGTGGTTCGTTACGTTTGGTGATTTAGCAGGGGGTGCCCGGGTTCATCGGGTGAGGTGTGCTCAGGATGCGCCTGTCCACTAGATGCGTGGCGTGCCAGATCCGGAGAGGTTGGTTTGGGGAGACCCTTTGACCTCTCCGACTAGTCTCTCAACCCATCGTCACTTCTGGCCACACTGATCTCTAGATTGATAACCATCGATCATACCTTTTACCTTCCCAGAACTTCTTCTCCTTTAAAAAGGCCCTCCACTGTGTGAGGTTAATGTAAAAATAAAAACAACCGAATATAATACAGGGATTTCCAATAAGAGGTGTTATTTTGAATAGCCCGCTATTTCGGTAGATGTACTTTTGAAGCTGTCATTTTTTAACATTTGACAAGTAGAAACTACGCCATTAATAAAAATGGAACGATACACCCTTCAACAACGCATTGAAATTATTAAAATTCACTTGAGTGAATCAAATGCAAATCATCTTGAGTGATGAGGCCCATTTCCACCTCGGTGGCTTCGTCAACAAGCAAAATTGTCGCATCTGGGGCTCGGAAAACCCAAGAGTTATTGTTGAAAAGCCTCTCTATCCTCAACATGTGACTGTTTGGTTCGGTTTATGGTCCGGCGGAGTCATTGGACCTTACTTTTTCGAAAATAAGGCTGGAGCAACAGTTGCGGTGAATGGATTGCGCTATCGAGAGATGATTAATATTTTTTTATGGCCGAAATTAAATGGTATTGATCTGGATAACGTTTACTTTCAAGAAGACGGCGCTACGTGCCACACAAGCAACGAAACCATTGATCTTTTACGATTGAATATCAAAATAACACCTCTTATTGGAAAACCCTGTATATTTGATTATGATCGACAAACTTTTCATTATAATTTGCGCGACTCTAAAATATTTCCATTTTTAAATATGTATGTATGTATTACATTCATACGAAAAGTTTAAAATAAATAAAAAAATATATACATGAATGCAAACATATACAAAGCAGCTATACAATTCACTGAAAAGATTAAACAAAAATGCATCAATGGAATTTTAATCTTTAAAATACTGGCACAGCGGTCATTCTGAACATAATTGTCTTAAATTACCTGATTCCAAGAATAGTCACATTGTACATTATGATGGATCACCCATTTCTGGAAAAGCTACGACGTCAATTAATGGATCTAGGATTTTTCCATAAAATGGATGAAATTAAGGCCATTCGCACATGCAGTGCGCGTAACAAACAGGTCGCTCGTGGGTATCCGCCGATTGACGACGGTTGCACGCTACTGATACTGACAGTACTTGTAGCACGCTGAGATCGTTGCATACGCATCTACTACTCGTTTGAAAGAAAAAAAAGTGAATTTGACATTATTCTCAGGTAGTAAACCAGCTTTAAAGAGTCGCAGTACGTGACTTGTGGTTGCATCACAGTCAAGTTGATTGCTCTGTGTGCGAAGGGACGAACCTTAAAATGTTGCTTAACCGCTAGTGTGCTAAGAAATCCACCACGGATTTCTCACATTTCCCTTCGTGTGCCGCATGCCGGCGGATCCACCGTGGATTTGCTAATAGCTAAAAAAACCTTTAGAACCTTAAAAAATTAGTTTTATCCGCTTGGCAATAATGTGCTTTAACATGCTTAATGCTTATCGTTTTGTCATTTGTAAGGATTAATTTTTTATCTGAAACACTTTTCATATACACGTCTCAAATTCCTGTTAGAATATCACAATTTGTGATTTTTAAAAGTCATAGATTGTACATAAATACTGTATTTTTATTGTGAAGAACGGTTTTTTAGCTGGAAAATATAATAACGCTCAAGAATATTTTCGTATTTCTTCATTAAATTGTATTTTTTCATAAAATTAGAAAGAAAAAAAAATCTTTGAAAATGAGAAGAAATATTGAGGAAACTACGTAGGACAGACATAATTTTGAATATGAGTAGGTATATTGAGGAAACTACGTAGGACAGACATAATTTTGAATATGAGTAGGTATATTGAGGAAACTACGTAGGACAGATATAATTTTGAATATGAGTAGGTATATTGAGGAAACTACGTAGGACAGATATAATTTTGAATATGAGTAGGTATATTGAGGAAACTACGTAGGACAGATATAATTTTGAATATGAGTAGGTATATTGAGGAAACTACGTAGGACAGATATAATTTTGAATATGAGTAGGTATATTGAGGAAACTACGTAGGACAGATATAATTTTGAATATGAGTATGTATATTGAGGAAACTACGTAGGACAGATATAATTTTTATAAATATTAATTAATACATTATTTGGTAAGTCGGGACATTATGCAAGAACATAATTTTGCAAAAAAAAGTAAGTTAATCAGGAGAATATTAAAAGTAGTTTCAGTTTATAATATTCTCATGATGAAGGAAGGGTTCTTCCGAAACCGGTAGAGTTTAAATAATAATAAAGTGAACAAAAACAAATGTATGTGTTTTTTAATGTAAAAAAGTAAGTTATTACGAAAATAAATAATGGTATTTTAGTAAGCACACTAAGGGTTAAAATAAAGTAAGTAAGGGTAAAGTTTATTGTGTAATGCGGAAAATTTAGTTCTTTAGATTATTATCAGAAAACATTTTGATATTTGGACCTGAACTTCACAATTTTTTTTTTTTTTTCAAAAATCTTTGCTATCTGCGTGATGAATGTTTGATTACTACTTCGAAGTGGGAATTTTATTCACTGCAAACTTGTAGAATTCACAGACAAATCATTTGTATAATTGCATGTTTTAGAAAATTACATAGTGTCAATTTTTTGGTGAGGACGGAAAATACTAACCTAATTTTATTTAAATATTTTTGCCTCAAATACGAGTTACTACACGTTAAAAAAGTTGTTATTCACAGTTTTTCCCGTGCAATTTTCCACTGTTCACGAATTTTACTGGGAATCATATAGTAATGAATATTATTTATGCCGCGTAATTACTTAATTACGTCTTCTGATATCTCATACATACATTTAAACCGAGAAAAATAATGTTAAAACATATCTAATTAACTTTATCAGGCAATAACATAGTAGTCTAGCGTCATCAAAGGGACAAAAGAAATCATATTTCTCAGAATTCAATTATGAATCATTATTTATTTTATTTTCATTTGTCTTGACATTAACTTAGGATGGAAAACTTGTTGCATTATGTATTCATAGTAGAATCTTCTATAGTACCGGCTATTAGTTCCCCAACACTTGATCCCTTGAAACTTTGTCCCCGTCAATTGATCCCGAGGTTGATTCCACTAATAGTTTATCCCACTGCCAGTTCACCCCTCGGACAATATTAATTGATTTCTCCAAGTTACTTCAAGTATTTACATTATAATAATATTACTATCATAATATTGAGGGATCAATTTTCCGAGAGATCAACTGTACGGAGGATCGACTGACGGGAGGACGAAGTGTCGAGGGATCAATTGTCAGTGGATCAATCGTCAGGGAATCCTTTAAAATATTCTAAACTATTCAATATTGGCTAAAAAGCTCCTCTTAGTAAGGAATTCTGTACATTTTTGATTTTTAATAGAAAACTTATAATTATTTGCGTAACAATTAAAAAAAAATCATTATTAGTATTTTGCATTTCACCATCCTCTGGATAGTTTATCAATATACTTTAGATTTACGATTTATTTATTTATGAAATCCGAGTTGACTATTCGGTACTCGAACCTATGAATAGTGGCTACATTTCGGATAAGTTATCCAAGTTTTCTACCCATTGGGAGTATGTACGAGTATTTGATTTTTTATACATTACCATATGATAAGCTGTCAACAGCATGGTGAAATATCCCCTGAAACCAACTATTTAAATGGTTTCCATAATTAAATAGTTTATTGAAGAAAGGCAATTCATTACTGGATGAGTTGTAAGAATGAAGGTATTATGTACCTATATATAACGTTGCTATTTTTTAATATGCAGATTAAATCACATGACTTTATCGATTCTACGATTCGTTTCTGTATATCGGTTGTATCAGCTTATTTGCAGTAAAAAATGTACATAGATGTCATTTTGCTGTCCGATGACATTTTTTTCAATTATATATTTTTTTCTATCTGTGATCTTCCGATATATCAGGGTGAATTAATGCTAAGTCCAGTTGCACTTTATAATACATTTAACAGATCATAATGTACACACACCCGAACTGTCACTCAATACCCCAAAGTACCAATGCTGGTTTATTAAAAATGGTTCACACACGTTCGCGCTCTCATTTTTGCACGGTGCAATAGATCACGTGGTATGAGGTCCGTCGCGTCTGAACGGTACTGCTGGAGCAAGACGGGGTGCGGATCACGTGATGCTCTAGGTTGTACTCAGTGGCGATGTGTGACGGGAATTCTTTTTTTTTTTTTGAAAAAATATCATCAAATATGCTCAGGTTAAAATATTTTGCATTTGTGCTGATGCACTCTGTACATTATTGTTTTAAAACGAAATTTTGTATCAAGATTTCATTAATCGTATTAATCATAATCTCACATAAATCACGCTCATCGTCAATTATAATAAATTTACATCGTGTTTACGGCGCGGTTTGTATTAATAATAAAGGAAGGTGGCTAATGATTATTCTGATAGAGTTTAATATCTCCGAGGCCGACTTATTGTTAGATAATGGCTGAAGATTGATGGCAATCTATCTCCGTGATTTTTATAATGAAGTATTTCCTGCATATTCACAGTCATGTGCAGGTTTCAGAGTTCGTTCATGCCGATCTCAGTTTAATTGTAAACGGTGTCAGGAAACTCGTGGTACAAGCGGAATACTGGTCTATATAGGTTTAATAGACACGAGAAAAACGAGCAGGCCGAGCTACGAGACGAGTTGCTTCGTTCCTTTCCTATAAGTCGTGGTTTGCGGCAATTCAGATTGCGTGTTTATACGCACTTTATATACCGGGGACAACTAAAAAAATAAATAAACAACATTTGAAAAAGGATCCCTTTTAATACTTAGTCCCCGGCGTGGCCCGGAATTTACGCAGAGTTTTTCAAAATCTAATTTATTTATTTATTTATTTATTTTATTTTAAATGCACATTTACAGTTATACATAACCAATAATAAACATACATTTTATTTTAATTTATTAAGTAATAATAGCGTTTTTGAACTGGTGAATATTAAGTTGGAAAATATCTATATCAGGGGACAGGTAATTTAGTAACATAATCATTTTTCCGAGCGGCATTACTAATGGTAAGTTGGTTCTGCATTTTGGAACGACAAAGGTTCTGTGCCTGCGCGCTCTTGTATAATTGTCGGGGACATAAAACTCAAATTTTTCTATAATATCGGGAATACAGACGTTACCATTTAGAAGTTTATATGCTGTTATCAGCAAAGCAGTTTTCCTTCTATCGGTGAGGCTATTAATACCCAGCATGCCGGACAAAAAGGCTGATGGATATAACCAGGGATAATATCCGAAGTCTCTAAGATATAAATATCTCAGAAACTTCTTTTGTACTTTCTCTATCATTTGAGAGTAAGTTAAATCCATTGGTCCCCATATTACAGAACCACTTTCCAAAATGCTACGTACTAAACTATAGTATAGCACACGAATCGCGGCCGAGCTGCAAAAATGTCTGGAGTTGCTTAGCACAAATCCTAGCATTCTTAAAGCTTTGTTGCATATCGTTTCTATGTGGACGTGAAATGTTAAGTGCGTATCAAATGCGATTCCCAAATCTCTTGAAATAACAATGTGCTGAAGAGATGAATAAGACATTTTGTAGTTATAGTAAATCGTTTTGTTTGCCTTGGTGTAGCACATAATGGAGCATTTCTTAATATTAAACCCTAATTTATTGGTATGACTCCATTCGACGATAGAATTTATATCACTTTGTAGCTGCAAGCAATTTTCCAAAGATTTTATTAAAAGGAATAGTTTCATGTCATTCGCGAATAAGAGAAACTTGGAAAATTTTATGCAATGGTAAATGTCATTGATAAATAGCGAGAAAAGTAAGGGTCCAAGATTCGACCCCTGTGGAACTCCAGAGTTTGTGATGAAGTTGGAAGAGTGGAAAATACCATAAGTTACGTATTGTTGTCTATTTGAGAAATAACTTACAAATAGACATAGAAGTTTCGCTGAAAATCCAAATTGGTCGAGTTTATTTAGGAGAATAAGCGGATCTACTGAGTCAAAGGCTTTTGCGAAGTCATTGTATGATACATCTACTTGATTGTTACTATCAAGAGCTTGAGATATGTACTCCGTAAAAACCATTAGATTAGACACAGTAGATCTGCCAGACCTAAAACCGTGTTGCTGGTCAATTATAAAGGGTTCAACTTGGGTATAAATGCATTTATGAATTATTAGTTCAAACAACTTGGCTGGAGAGGATAGGATCGCCACTGGTCTATAATTAGAGACTGAAGCCTTATCACCAGTTTTATGTAACGGTGTAACTTTAGAGATTTTCCACAGGTCTGGGAATATTCCGGAGTTAAGTGAGAGATTATAAATATACGCGAGAGGTGTTAATAAGGGCTCAAAGCATCCCTTTAACACGAATGACGGAATAAGATCCGGTCCAAAAGAAGTTTTGGATTTTAATTTTTTAACAGCAGCGGTGATGTCAGTGTTTGTAATATTTTGAATATCAACATTCTGTGCTTTTGTTGGCGTATTTTTTCCAGGTATAAAAGATTTCAAGTCCGCAGCTTCCTTACTATAAGTTGATTTAAAATAGTCTGCAAATGCTTCTGGAATATCTGCTCCTGAGAAAGACTGATTATTCCAAGTAACATGGTCAACAAACCCGCCATCACTTCTTCTGGACGAGATATACTTCCAGAAAGATTTGGGATCGCATTTGATATTTTTTTCAATAGAATTAATATATTGCACTTGTGCTAATCGAATACTGCGTTTTATTTTTGTTCTAAGTAGACAAAACATTTCCCGGTCACTCACCATTCCAGTTTTCTTCCATTTTTTGTAATGTTTGAATTTGAGTTTTATGTCGCTAACAATCTCACTAGAAAACCATTTAGGATATTTTCTACCATTCCTCGGAGTGCGCTTAATTTTGAAACACATATCAAAATATTTATAAATTATGGAATAGAAAAAGTGTGTCGCTAAATTAACATCATTTATGTCCTTCAAAGGTTGCCAGTCATGAGATTGTAAATGGCAATAAAGAGCTTTAAAATCGCCATGTTCGAAGTTCCATCCTCGCCTAACACTATTATCAATATTATTCCACAAGTTTCGTGTTTGACAATTGGTTGTGTTTTTGTTCGGCGAAATCTTTATACACAACGATGGATGATAAGCGTCTTCTTTAACTAGTGAGTATAAGGATTTATATACTTTTAAATCAATGTTGCTGATAACAATGTCCAGCGTGCTTCCCTTCACATTTGTAATAGAGTTGCTTTGTTCCATTTGGAAAAGATTCATAAAATATATGAGATCCATTTCGGTGCCTTTGTTACTAGATTTTAGATTGAAGTCGCCTATTATAATAATCTTTTTATTGATTAAAAAATTAAAATTCTCAGTAACCTTATCAAAAAAATCGGTATATGTTTTATTTGGCGATGCTGGTGGAATGTACACAACACATATGTAAATAACACCAAAATCATTTAGGCATGTCTTTATCCACATATTCTCGTCTTTACTTTCCAGATAGGTAAGTCTGGACATGTAATGTGGACAATGACCTTCCCCATGTTTTGGGAGTTGTGGCTAAAACCCTGAATATTCAAATTTCCCTAGAATATTCGAAATTACCGTAAAATATTTAATCTTACATTTGCAGCAACACTTCATAATTTCTCTAGATTTTTGAGTTTTTTCCCTTTTACCTAAATATGTTTTTTCTCCCTATTTAAGGGAATTTTCCTCGACGTCACATCACTGGACTGGTTTGCGGTATTCAGAAATTATTTCAAAGAAAATACTTGACACATAAGCAGTATACATTAAATTAATACGAACTATGTTAAACGCATTCATATATGCCACTGAGTACAGGGTTTTCCAATGAGAGGTGTTATTTTGAATAGCCCGTTATTTCGGTAGATGTTACTTTTGAAGCTGTCATTTTTTGTTATTTGACAAGTAAAAACTACGCCATTAACAAAAATGGAACAATACATGCTTCAACATGTATATACATTAGGGTGTCCCAAAAAAATTAATGTTGTTATTTTTGAACGCATACCCTCTAATTTTGTTTTAATAATGACAAAACACTTATAAAAAAAATTTCGTTTACTTTGGACAACTGCAACCCGTGCCGACTTGCATCGAAAGATGTCAGTACTTGTACATTAAGACGCCAGCGAGCAAACGTGTTGATGAGCTTGTAGTAACTTGCTATTTTGTTAGTAAACGAAAATCACTCGTTCAGGCAAGATGTTGTTAGATTTACGCACTTCTAAAAAGAGTATATTTTTAATAGGAGTCGTAAAACACCAAATATCGGGTTCTAAACTGCCATCTAATGGACAAGTTCTTGAAGTTTTGTTCTACAACATCCGGAAAGTGAATTTAACTGTCAATATATACCAAATATAACCATAGTTGGTTTTTTAAAGCTGTGTTTGAAGTAAAAATCAGTCAAGTGACTACAAACCCTGACATACCACTCTTCAAAAAGTTTCGAGATAACTGTAAAAATGTTGATCCCGATAAAATTCAGTGCTACAGAGAAAATCTCACATTGCACCTAACCGCTTCCGAAATCAATGATTTGCTTGACTTTTACCATACTGCACTGAAAAAAAATTCTTTTAGATGACTATTTAGAGTTTTTAGAGCTCTGTGTGATAGTTTTGGGAGGAGATACAGCGAGAAAATTTAAGATTCGGCCTCCAGGTGCTCGATGGATGGCAAAAGCGCTTTATTCCTTGAAAATATCAATAATTTGTGCGCAATTTAAAATTACCGGTAAGGATAAGGCGGCACTTTTAGACGTTTGCCTGTTCATAGTAACATCCTATGTCAAGCCATGGTTACAATGTATTATAGCAGTTAAAGCACCTTACCAGGACTTGTGCTTTTTGAAATCGATGAAGGCTTAAGAAAAAATTGATGAAAACATCTCAATGGCAGCTTTATTTCTGTTCAGTAAGCAGTTATGGTATTTGACCGATGAAGGATCTATTTTATTGCTGTTTGACGACGCTGTGGATCAAACAACTAAAATAAAAATGCTCTAAATATCAAAAAAAAATAATTTATCAACCCATGACAAACATTACATCCCATCGAAGGAAGATCTTGATGGTAAATTGTATGGTAAGTTTAAATTATGTTTTGTATTGAAGTTTTTGTTCATATCATAATTTAGTGACTTTTGTTTCAGAGAAAAATATTTACGACTTCATTTCAGTTAAGAGCAAGTATTTGTTTGATCGTCTGAACACAGATGCCAGTTTTCTTAACGAATTCCCTACGATGTGGTCAAATAATGCTTCGTATCAAGAAGTCAGAAAGAAGGTGTTGCCGCTGAATGATACAGCTGAAAGAACTGTTAAGTTAATGCAAGATTTTCATGGCTTAATCTCACGGTCAAAGAGGAACAAAAATAATTTTTGTTACGATGCGTTCAGGTACACCGGAAGATTTATCCTGACTGTAAAAAACAAACTATGAAGAAAAAATTTAATCAATAAACCATTTTTAAATATAAAATACTATATAATTGAACATTTGTGCATTTTTAAATTTTATTTATCCGACAAAAATGAAAGTCGAAAATCCTTCCATATTAACTCTGTACCATATGTTTGGCATCAAGTCGGCACGGGTTGCCGGTGTTTAATCAACAAATTATTTATTATATTAGTTAATGGGATCAAATGAAATAAAATAAGAGGGTATGCATATTTAAATTCATGAAAAAAAAATTCTTCCTTATGTCCTGGGACACCCTAATATACATACAATGAAAATCATCTTGAGTGATGAGGCCCATTTCCACCTCGGTGGCTACGTCAACAAGCAAAATTGTCGCATCTGGGGCTCGGAAAACCCAAGAGTTATTGTTGAAAAGCCTCTCTATTCTCAACGTGTGACTGTTTGGTGCGGTTTATGGTCCGGCGGAGTCATTGGACCTTACTTTTTCGAAAATGAGGCTGGAGCAACAGTTACGATGAATGGATTGCGCTATGGAGAGATGATTAATGATTTTTTATGTCCGGAATTAGGTGGTATTGATTTGGACAACGTTTACTTTCAACAAGATGGCGCTATGTGCCACACAAGCAACGGAACCATTGATCTTTTACGATTGAATATCAAAATAACACCTCTTATTGGAAAACCCTGTAGATAACACACACTAGAAATGCCTTCCATATCGATTTGAATTAAAACCAATAATGTCGCCATTGACTTAGTAACTCTTGGTTCTAACCATATTATAAAAAACTATAATAATATTTGGATAATTTGTATCGCGCCGTTTTTGTGCAAAACCACCTCAAGGGCGCTGTACAAATATATAATACATTTCTACAATGATCTATGTTATTACTAACTATATACTAGTCAAACTATTATCAATTTATGTCTAACTCCGCTAGAAATACCTTACATATAAATTCGAATGGAAAATAGATATTCGGCAATTTTACGCCAAAATAACCTTAAAAACATATTGACCAAATATTCAAAACACAAGAACTATAAGAGATGAATCACAAGAATATCAACTGAAGCTCAAAACTTGAGATATTTTGCGCCTGTACTGTACAAGAACCTACTAATCTACCTAGCAAATTTCGTATGGAATTATTGTACGTTGGACGATAAGTAATGTTGTACTGGCTAATAAATGTTTTTTTAAGGAAATTATACGTTATATATATTTGTAAACCATAGACAGTTCATTCATTGTTTTGCTCACAATTCTGCCTCAATAGAGGTTCGCCTAGTGACTGGTGGACGTGATGCAGGTAATATCCAATTTAAATATTTTTATTTTTATTTTATTTATTAGCGTTATAAACAGTCTTTATACATGCATGTATATACCGACTATATACATATATATATATACCGACTATTATTCTCTCTTTACTGGGCTATTATACATATTGTTATTTATCTAATTTTACCTTGTATGTGTGTTGTTTTTGCTATGTATTTGATAATTATAAATAAGAAATAAATCAATCAAAAAAAACATTGTCACCACTGACTTTTTTTTCAAATATGTAATCGCACAAGAGTCCCAGCTGCTCCCAACCCTCTGGATCTTCTGTGACTTGGTATCCTCAATTTGGGTATGTTGTGAGCCTGAAGATAGTGGGGAGGGTAAGGAGATGGGAAAGAGGAAGGTGAGGAAGTACCTGGCTATTCAGATCTGATTACCAAACACGGCCAAATCCATTTCAAGCGACGTCTCAGTTTTTAATAGTGGTCTTACACCAGGGCGATACTGAAATATAGATTTAATAGGTACTTTTTAGTTCTAGCCCATTTAGCAAGCGCTCTATCCCTCTTAAACTTGCCTGACATAGTATATCGCAAACCCATTTGATGATATGGAACAACGATGGTGGAACAGTTAATTATTAATTTCTAACCGTGATGGGATTTTACATGATTTAGTACATGATACAGAAAATATTTTTTAAAAGGCAAAAGCAAAAAAATGAACATAATACATGGTATATAAGCGCATATAAGTGTACATGAAATTTAAGCAACGAATGATCAGACTTTGGATCACGAAACATGCCCACGTAGCATTGCTTATTCTTCTTTAAGGTAGAATCACACTGGGTCGACGTACGCTACGTAAACAACGCATTAAAATATCTGGAGTAATTACAATCCATACATTTTCTATGAAAATAGATGCTACAGAAACAATTGTCGCACGCAACGGAAACCCACACTTCCATCGCTGCGCCGATCTGGACTGGATCTAGATATCACATCTATGAGTGGTATTATCTATGCATCTACTATTATGTTTATTATATCTATGGTTGTTTGTTTTGACAGTTGGCTTAGTAAAATAATAAACTAAGTAAGTCGTCCACAAATTCACATCGCAAAACAAGACAAAACTATGAATTGCGTCTGCTGATAAGTGAAATGCATAAGCATAACCTAAAAAATAAACTGCAAAACAACTGACGCGCCTGCGCGCAGCATACTTAAGCACTAGAGACCACTTGTCACGTGGTCACACGCGTTGCGTATGTACAACCAGTGTACACGCTGACCTAGGAAAGTAGTAATGCGTGTATCGTGTGTACCCAGTGTGTTCCTACCTTTATTCTATGGTATAAATATGCAATATATCATACTTATTACCCAACCTTACATTCTTTTGTTAACACGTTACCGGAAAACCATAGCATTAAATGAATTCTTCTTTCTTACTAATCTGTTTTCATTCCCTTGAATCAGCTAATCATAACATTATATAATTTATTTTAAATAATCTCAAGACAATAACGATTTTACAACATTCCGAGTGCGATTAAACTGAAGAAGTGATGTTTAATAAACATTTTCTGTATAATAAATAATGTTTTGCGTAATAACAAACGTACTGGCAATTGTATTTACACAGCAATTGTAATGCTTTCATATGATTTTGCATTAAACAAATGCGCATTATCTTATAGAATTTAACCCCTAAAGCCTCTGATATTTTGCAATTTATTTCTCAAATGAGAACTGTCAGTGTCATACATTCCTTGCCTCATTCACATTCATACAGCGTCTCATACATACTCTTCTATTATTCTTGACTCTTGACATGGTATGACTCTAGTATCTGATTCACTTGATCGTGCCATGTCTTCCTCAGGCGTCCCCGACTTACACTCCCCATTCTTCGCTCATTCGCTCTACATGCCCAAATCATCTAAGCTTCCCTTTCTTAATCTTACTCATTACGCTTACATCAGCTTTGCATTATTTGCGGATCTCCACATTTCTCATACGATCATACATGGTTTTACCACACATACGAATCAGAGATCTCATTTCTAAAGCATTCAGTTTACTTCCATCCTTTCTCTGCCAGTTTCATGCCTCACTGCCATACATCAGTGTAGGTACCAGCACTCCATTGTGGACTGCTGGTTTCGCTTCTTTGGACAATTTTTTGCTAGCGCCAACTGCGTTCAGCCCTCCATTGATGAAGTTACCTTCATTGGCCCTTCTTTCAATATCTGTCAGCCTTCCCATTTCTCGTAAACATACTTCCTAAATACACAAACTCATCCAACATGTCTTTAGACATACTTACATTCATCATTAAATCATTTTGTAAGTACAACTTTACACGAAACGTATTAAAAAAAACGTATTCAATTAGACAAAGGCATTATTAATGTTTCTGTCAGTTCACTTTTTCCGCTTTCATGTAATTTCTTTAAATTATTTATGTTAGACAATATAATACGGTAGATAGAATAGATTTATATTGAAATATTTCCGTTGACATTCAAATTTTTTAACGTGTGTTACATTTAGTAAATTTTTAAATGCAAATAAAAAGCTTGGTGTTCTCTCTTTCTAAAACTGTTTATATCAATATGTCTGACCATAGCGGAAATATTTTGAAAAAAAACATGCTTCAACGTCTATTGATGTTTCGTGCCGAATACGGCACTACGTAACCCGAGGGGTTAACAGAATGGAAAATTAATGCAAATTATTAATGTCGCATTGTGAATCGTTTTCATCAATCTTAGTTATACTTCCCCGCGAGAAAAAGAGAACTATTTTTCCATTTAAATAAGTCGTAGAAGTAATTAATGAATTATTCAGGAATTTACGAGGAAGAATTAATTATTCCTGCCTTTGTGCGAATGAATTCATGAATTAATTCTCGGAATGAATTGAGTGAATCTGCTAATGTTTATTTATAATGGGAAAAATTGTGTTTATGTAGAAGGGAAATACATGAGATAAAAAATATGAATTATAAACCTTAGAAAAAAAGGCTTATGTGAAATAGAGCAAATGTCAAGCAGTATAAAGAAACACTGTGATTTTTTTTAGCATTTATTATAACAGTACCATATGTATTTCAGCAGTTATTATACTCGTAACAGTACCATATGTGTTTTTTTAGCAGTTATTACACTCGTAACAGTAGCTTATGTGTTTTTTTTAGCATTTATTATAACAGTACCATATGTATTTCAGCAGTTATTATACTCGTAACAGTACTATATGTGTTTTTTTAGCAGTTATTACACTCGTAACAGTAGCATATGTGTTTTTTTTAGCATTTATTATAACAGTACCATATGTATTTCAGCAGTTATTACACTCGTAACAGTAGCATATGTGTTTTTTTAGCATTTATTATAAGAGTAACATATGTATTTCAGCAGTTATTATACTCGTAACAGTAGCATATGTGTTTTTTTAGCATTTATTATAACAGTACCATATGTATTTCAGCAGTTATTATACTCGTAACAGTAGCATATGTGTTTTTTTAGCATTTATTTAAACAGTACCATATGTATTTCAGCAGTTATTATACTCGTAACAGTAGCATATGTGTTTTTTTAGCATTTATTATAACAGTACCATATGTATTTCAGCAGTTATTATACTCGTAACAGTAGCATATGTGTTTTTTTAGCATTTATTTAAACAGTACCATATGTATTTCAGCAGTTATTATACTCGTAACAGTAGCATATGTGTTTTTTTAGCATTTATTATAACAGTACCATATGTATTTCAGCAGTTATTATACTCGTAACAGTAGCATATGTGTTTTTTTAGCATTTATTATTTGTGCGAAGTATTCTCGAATACGCATCAACAATTTGGTCTCCCAATTATGAGATTCATAATTATAGGATTGAATCCATACAAAGGAAACTAACCCGTGTAATTGCTTATCGTGAAGGTTTATCTGGTCAATTTGAAACATATAATGACCGAATTTCGCACTACAAACTACACTCACTGACGGTCAGACGTAAACTTTCTGACGTATTGCTTCTACACAAAATTATACATGCATCAGTTTGCAAATCATCCAAACATTTTATCCCAAATTAACATCAATATACCATCAAGAAAATCAACAAGGAAAGTGAAAGACATTTTCTATATTAAAGCCTACCACACAAAAACAGGATATTTTTCCCCTGTACCGCAAACATTAAGAAATTATACATAGCTCTTATAATGAAATAGACATTTTTAATAACCAATTTAAACACTTAAAAAAAACGTTTTACCTTTAATCATATTAAGCTGATATTGTGATGAAGCCCTTTATTTAAAGAGAAGCAACATTGTACCTACCTAATCAGTGTACAGGTGTGACAATAATCACCAGTACAGGTGTGACAATAACAAATCGTTTATGAACATATTTGTATTTACCTTTTACCCATTCTTACTTGTTATTTACTTCTGCATATTTAGCTTATTCATTTTGTTACTATTTTTGTTATTATTATCTATTTAAACATCCATGTGTATAAATTTTTGGGCACCATGCCTGTTTTATGTACTTTAATAAAAATAAATAAATAAACAGTACCATATGTGTTTTTTTAGCATTTATTAAAACAGTACCATATGTATTTTTTTGATAATTTTCGGAGAATACTTTGTAATATTTTTCTATGGATGGAATTTCATATAATTACATTATCAACTTGTCATCTGATTAAATATATAGAAAAATAATATAATTTGTTTTTTTTTAGAGCATTAACCCTTCCAGCGTTTGAGGGTCATAAATGACCGGGCGTCCATATTTTATAAAAGTATTTTGTTTTTTAAAATCATGCTGAAATACTTTATTTTTTTGACGTTAGAAAAATTAAAAAAAGAAGTGAAAAATTAAAAATAAATATAGAATTAATAAAAAAAGAGAAAAATTCTTTCCAGTTTATCCCAAATATTGATACTGGATGCCACCTAAGGCTAAGGACTCACGGAGCGATTTTTAACCGCGCACGCCGCGGTTGCGGGCCCGCAGCCTTCGTAGAATGCAGATATTTATGTAAAAAATTAAAGCACATTTCACGACGCGTTTTACGCCCGCGGCGTGTGCGATTGTTTGCGGGGTCCGCTGCACCCGCGGTCATCTTGTACCGGCGGGCGCGGGCGCGGTCCCGCAGCCGCGGCGGGTTGCTCCCGCGTGCTCTGCGATCGGTTGGCGGGCGAGTTAGTGGAATTCAACTGATCGTTTAACTGCCCGTCTTGCAACCGCCCGTCTTGCGATAATCAACCGCCAAGATTGCGGGCGATAACCGCAACCGCGGCGGCTGCGTCACCGCAAAAAAGAGCGGTCTCGTGAGTTTTGAAAATAAAACTCCATTCCGCCACCGCAGCGGGCGCGGGTAAAAATCGCTCCGTGAGTCCTTAGCCTTAAACTAACGAAAATGAATAATTCATATTTCGCGCCGCTATCGTAACAATCGGTTTAAATTTAAAAATTGTTATTTATTTATTATTATATGATCGAGATAAGAGTGAAGTTGCAGTTTTCTTACAAATTCGTCAAACAAAACGAACGTGTTTCCGAAATATCGAGTTCTCTCAATTTTTCTACGATTGGAATGAAAATGTAAGTAAAAGTATAGGTTAGCTTTTGACATTTTTCACGTTTGATATTAAAATGTTATTATTTCTGAATAGTAATGTTTATTTTAACTGCGTACCTTAGAGGTGAGGCGTATTTATCGTAGGTACTCAGTAAAAGTACCGGGTATTTTCATGCGATACTTTGTACTTGTGACAAATCTCCAAAATACCTGGTTTCAAAATACTTTCAAGTATTTTATACTGGGACTAAATATTTTTAATAGGTACTTTTACCAGGTATTTTTGATGGGTATTTTTAGTAGGTATTTTTGACTGGGACTTTTTATGATGATTTTTTGTGATCGAAAAAATGTGGGGAATTTTTCGACAGGGAATTCGGTAGCTACCCCCCTTCCCATGGATTTGGAAAAAATATTGTGGGGAATCACCTATGAATTTTTGTTTGCGGGTTAATTTTTTCACTGAAGTTCTGTAACAACCCCCATGGATTAGAAAAATTTTGTGGGAAAGTACACATTTGAAATTTTTTGTGGAGAATTATGGTTTTACAGAAATTCTCTAATAACCCCCCCCCCATGGATTTAGAATATAATTAATGGGGAATAGCAAGCTTACGTAGAAAAAATTGTGGGGAATATGTGGGCAGAATTCAGGACTTATTCTAAATCAATCCTCAGGTCGGTATTAAATACTTTTGAGTATTTTGTCACCGGTATTTTTACCAGGTATTTCTTTGTACCTGTACTCATTGTACCCAGTAACGAAGAGTACTCATAGGACCCACTTCTAGCGTACACCGTAAAGAATGTTATCTAATTTCTAAAACAATATTGTATATTATTAAGATATAAATAGCGCGTTTGAAATACAAAAGTGATAAAACTTGTAGTGTTCAAGGGAAGTATATTATTTCTGTTACAGCAGTCATAAAAAATGCTTTTTAATACTCTGGTTTGCAGCATTCTCGGTAATATGGGGACCCGAAGATGCTATATACTCGAATGATATATAAAAGATGCAAAAAAAAATTTGCGATACCTTTACATGCGAAAGTTGTATCCCTCTGACATTTTCGCTAGGACTAGATCGTATAAAAGTTGGGAGAAAAATTTCAATGGTGTTTGTGGCATATAAGCTAATAAGCTGTTTAATGGAGACATCTGCAATCCTGATTTTCTGGAAGGTATTAAGTTTTATGTCCCCGATAAATTCACCGGATCTAGGCAGCACGGGCTTTTTATTTTCCCAAGAGGCAGAACCAACCTACCTATGATCTTGCCATTGAGGAGAATGACTACGCTTTTAAACCAACTTCTTTCAGAGACAGTAATGTTTCAGTAAAACGTCAATGAATTCAAGATTGTAATTGTAATGTACTGGTATGCACGTTATTAATTGTAAATATTGTGATCTGTAACTGGAATCACTGTTTCTCACAAATAAGCAATAAATCAATTTTAAGGTCGGTTAATTTGAAATTCGGGCTCGTAACCTGTAGAATGCTGAAGGTAATTCCGTAATATTTTCTATTTTCGTAATAACTCACTCGTTTTTAACAAAATTATATTTTTTGTAAATTATAACGTCTTGCCAGTTGATGTGTTTATATATTTAATTTTTTGATATTTTTATATATCTCCACGTAGTTTCTCCAGGATAGCTAAGTATACTATAGAAATGTATTTTTTCTCTCTTTTTTTGTACAATTAAATAAAAAAATAAAATGTAATGCAGACATTCGTTAATATTTTTGTGTATTCAAATATTATGATATTTGACATGAAATTTTCTACTTCTTTTAAGGTTCATATATTATAAAACCGAGTCAAAGTGCGGTGAGCTACTAGGAAATCCACAGTGTATGCCTTGTCACACTAGGAAATCCACGGTGTTTGTCTTGTCACACTAGGAAATCCACGGCGTATGTCTTGTCACACTGGGAAATCCACGGCGTATGTTTTGTCACATTATAGGCCAGTGCAATTAGCGCTAAAAAGGGGGTCGCGATCGTAATTATTCCGGTAGTACCAATTTTTTTATATGTTTTATAAACTGATCCCCTGATGTAAAATCTGAGTTTCCGACCTTGTGCTCGCACCACCATTTTGAAAAAAAACGGCTGAAATCGCGCCAAAATCTAGTTTTTCAAATGCAAATTTCAGCTAAAGTAGATTAACAAGTATAATAGAACATAAAATTACCTACAGCTTTTGTCAAAACAATTTTCTTCTATCTCTAATAGGTACCGAGGTAAAAACACGTAAAGGTATATTTTTGAAAAAAGAAGTTTTTCGCGAGACTATGTTTGGTTTTTCGTAAATACCTCGTTTCTAGTGTAATTTCTTGAAAATTTTATTAACAAAAAATTGGGACTACCGGAATAATTACGATCACGAATCGCTAATTTCCCTGGACTACTCGGAAATCCACGGCGTATGTATTGTCAGACTAGGAAATCCACGGTGTATGTCTTGTCACACTTTGGGTTAAGTAGGTAACAAGTTATATTTTTTTACATCGATTTCTACAATTCACTTAAATCTACACGGTCACGGTTGGTGGTTTTGTCACTTTAACCGATAATTGGTAATTGCTTACAATTGATGGTCAGATTGTATTGTATTTTACCGGTGTAATTTTTTTACGTAAAACATTGCGAAAGCTATCACGCGAAATCGACGAATCTGTCTCATCTTCCAATTGAGTGTCAAAAGAAAAAAACATAATAAATATGAAATTTTTCCCACTGCGCGGTTAAATGATATCTATACACGGCGTCCGGAAACTGGTAGTACTAAATATAAAGAAGTATAGTATATAAATAAATCTGTAGTTTTATTTCGAGATTGATGAAATTTTGCTCATTTGGCCTTCAATACAGCAGGAAGGTCACTGTCTATATGATATTTCTAAAAACCACTCCTCCATCCTCCACCCATTTAAAGCCGAGTTTTAATTCTTTTTGATGAAATTATGCAAACCTGACGTTCAAAATAATAACAATAATTCCCCAGGGCACCAAATTTATTTCGTTTTATTTGTGAAACACTTTAATTACAACCATGAGCGATTGTTTGGGAACGCAAAAATATGTAAATGAAAAACTTGTAAAAAAAAATCGTTATTGCCATGATGTCGTTATAGCCGTGCTCGCTGTAAGAGACTTCCACTGTAATGAAATTAAACTTACTTTTAAAATACTTTTCAATTATGGCAGCTATATTATGACAAAGATAAAGGCTTGATAAAGGACATGTCATTGATTAAAACAATGTCACCTTCACATGAGTAAATTAAATGTTCTTCTGTCCATTCATTTATACATATATATACCGTCCAGTTTTATCCCAATATCATGGGTAATACCGAAGCGGTAGTAAACACACCTGGTGGAGGAAAAAACAGGTGATCTATAAACACAGATAGATTTACCACGACATTTCCAAGAAGGCCCAAGAGAGCAAATTTAAAACGCATAAATAATATTACGTTTTTCATGATTATTTATGTGATTGCTAAATGTAGTGTATTTTATTTAATTATTTCGTGATGTGGATATCACACTCTTTCAGGGACAGCTGATAAATTAAACTAAATACAAAATGAAAATTCTGTGATCTATCACAGAAGTCTACCTATAACACGTGGTCGAGTGGTAACTACTAGCGGTAACGACTAGCAAGCTGTAGTTTGCGGGTTCAAATCCTGGCGTGCGCTAGTAATTTTCATTTGATTGTTTTGTGCTATTTCGCTATTTAATCATATAAAATAATATAAGGTATATTTGCTGCACGTTGCAGAGTGTGGAAGTACTCTCAGTATCGCCCTGGTGTAAGACCACCATTCAGAATTGAAACGTTGCTTGAAATGGCTTTGGCCGTGTTTGGTGACCAGATGTGAATAGCCAGGTATTTCCCTAACTTTCTCTTTCCCTCCCCACTACTTTTAGCCTCTTTAGGGAGCAGTTGGGACTCTCGATGAACGTCAGAAAACAGTTAGTGCGAGCTACTAAAAAATAAAAAAAATATTAGTAATGATTGAAAATATATGCCAGTATATCCTTCTTGTACCTTTTTTGAAGTTAAATAGATCCTCCACTTCTGCGTATTTATTACTAACTTCATGTAATCTAGGTACAAGCAAGTGTTGGAAATGCTCAGTCCTGGTATTGGGATTTTGGAACAATTTGATCTCGTAGGCAAAGAAATTCGATGAGGTTAAGTCTGTAATCAGGGCTGTCTATACTAGCATTTACAATTTTAAACATAAATATTAAGTCGGATATAATTATTCGATTACCGATAGTAATTATAAATAGTAATGGAATAATTATACCACGTTACTTAATAGACATTAATTAATGTCTTGTTCTGTGTTAATAATAATCAAACGTATAGATTATCACGCAATTACATAAAGTTATTACTGTCCATTATTAGTTTCAACAATTTACTTTATTTAGATAGGTAATATGCAAAATCTTATGAAGATAACATCAGTATTTCAATTGTCACTTTGTAAGATGCTTAGGACGGGTTGTTTCAGATAATGTAAACAATTCATCAAATTTCAAACTTCTGGGAATGTTTTATTCAGAGATGGGCTTTATTTCAAATAAATCCATTTCAAATGGAAATGCAAAATGGGTGTTTTCCATTTTGCATTTTAAATGCTTTTCTAAAAACGATTTTGCATTTTGCATTTTAAATGCTTTTCTCAATGCATTTTAAATGCTTTTTTGCAACATTCTTCTTACTATCTCCACTCATCTTTTTTTCATAAGCCCCAAATATCAGTCGGTCCTCAACCTCGCTATGAGAGATAATTTCCAAGTTGCTCCCTGGTAGGAGCCCTGGCAATTGCATTACAAAAAATACTGAACATGGGGCCACGAAGCTGTAATATTAAATGTTAGATAGCAGTTTCTATGTTTTTACCTTGGCCACATTTGTCCCGCGCAAATTTTTTGTGGTTTCATAATCTGTAGTAGTGTTTTTGGATTTACCATCATGTTATATATTTGTTCTACATTGATGTCCATTATTAAATGACAAAATTGTTTAAAAATTCTATAATTATTTTAATTGCTTGACCTGAGAAACCATTTTGCTTTTTCAATGCATTTTTACATAAATCAATGCATTGCCACATCCTGGAATAAAATATTATTTTTATTTATTTTTTTTATTATTTTTTTATTTTTATTTATTTATTTTTTTTTGCTTCCGATTTTGTAGTCCGGGTTAAATCTTCCCCATAGGAAAAACTAAACCCTTCCACTCACTTTTCCACAAATGATCATTTAGTCAATCAACACTATGCAAGTGCATTATATAAGCAAAATAAATACAAAACAATACAAGAACAACACGACAACTCACCAGAGATCAAATGGGAAAATAATTCACCGACTCCAGATATTTTCATATCAGAGGGTTCGGCTCGGTAGAACTTCTAACAGGGCCTATAAATCCTACTGATCCCTCAACATAAATATTTAAAAAATCTTTCGTTATCCTACATGTATTCAAAATGACCGACTTTTGTATCTTTATATATAAATTTTTTGATACATCTAATACGCCTAAATTTTTAACGAGATAGCTAGGTATAATGCCAGTAGCCGAAATAACGAATGGTAATATTTTTATAGTCTGAGAATGCCAAATTCTTTTTATTTCGTTTCCTAAATCTGTGTATTTTCTTATTTTTTCATTAACAGATTTTTGAATGTTACAGGAATTTGGAATAGCGACATCAATGATATAAGTTATTTTTTTAATTTTGTCATGTAAAACTATATCGGGTCTATTATGACTAATCGTTTGATCTGTTAGTATAGTTTTATCATAATATATTTTATAAAATTCGTTTTCTAAAAATGAATTTGGTTCGTATTCATAATATGGTACTATATTACGGCAGTCAATCAAGTTATGTTTAATTACCAAATTTTATTATTATTATTATTATTTTAAAATGGAAAAGTTTTGACCCATTTCCATTTTGCATTTCAAATGGTTTTGGGTACCCATTTTGCACATCTCTGGTTTTATTCAAGTTTTATTAGTATCATGGGCCAGAAGTTTCACAGTACTTGTATAGATAGGACTTTCATAGAACTTGAATATTCATTTTGAAAATTGATGGATTTTTCTAATCTGTGAAACAATCCCAGCTTTTACCCATAGAATACGAAATTCAAATGTGATGTTGTTCTACGATGACAAGCGAATGTAAGAGATACAGAGTGCTGGGCTTTTGAGCTAAATGGAATTCAAATTTCTAGTTTTCTTCTTTATTCCATGGGTTTACGAAGCTTACATCCTTTGAAAGTAAATAATGGGGTATGTAATACCATTAAAAATATGTGGAATATTTAAAGTTTATTTTTCTGATACTGATCATTGTAGTAAAAATGTTTAATTTTCATTCACAATGATTGATTTTGATCTAAAACCACACACTACGAAACGGTTCCAACTGGCTACAACGTCATTATGACATAAAAAAACGCCAATGTCTGGTAAAACGGCTGTCACCAACGTCACCCGGCGTGAGGTTAACGCTGCCAAAATCACGAATTAAAACACACATTTCACCTTCATTATGGTAATGTTTTTTTTTTTTTTGGGAAATTAAAATGAAAAGTGAACATGAGAACCATACTAGAATTTGTCATCAAAACATTAAATGTAGTACTTTCGTTTGTCTGTGCAGTGCGTTAGTTAGTACTGTGTGAAAATTTTCACGTTCAATGAACTTAAATTTGCTTTGAATTTATGTTTCGTTTTCAAAAGTGGAACAGTTGGTTTAAATAATAGTTCATATAATCAATAAAGCCTTTTGAAGCAATGTTTCGTTTCTGAATTATGGTCTTTCACCAGGGTGATACTGAGAGTACCGAACATTCTGAAATGTGTTGCAAGTACCTACACTATTTATTATTTTATATAATTGTTAAATAATACGTATTAACTAAGATTAAATTCAAATTCACTGGGATAGTAATTAATGACTAGCAGTTGAAAACCCGCTCCGCGGGTTTTTTTCTGCTAGGCCCTGCGGGCGGCACTTAGTTGGGCTTCGCCCATTTTAAGTGATACTAACAACAATTACATTTAATAGATAGATATTAGGTCATTCACAGAGAGAGGGTGAGTATATATTGTTAAAACACGAAACAGGAAGCAGTTAATGAATAATAACATGCTAAATTTACGCATAATAAGAATGACAGTTGTTTGAATAAATGAAATTTTACGTATTTGTGATGGATTATTTCAAATGAAAAACTATTATTGACTACATGTCTACAACTGATATTAACTGTTATCGTACCTAATATAATTAGCTCATAGGAGACTTGCAGTGCTTAAATATGTGTTACAACTGTCAATGTCTATAAGTTGAATCAATATAGTATAGTTTGTCACAATTAAAGATAGTTATAACAAAGTTGACTGACATAATAAATAAATACATATTGATTAATTGTGCCCGTGTTTATGAATAAAAGGAGGGTAATTGTGCGATGAGATTAGCAGTCGGTTTAATTAAAAGGTGTTAATTTTACTCCAACTGGTGGTAATTCTTTACCTACAACTGTTACTGTATCTAATAAAGTTTAAAGTTAGATTATATAAACACCTTCATCAGGAGAGTAAAAATCTATATATAAAGTAGATTATTACAATATATCGCCCCTGAGGTGATATCTCACAAAAGTGGCGCTATGCAAATTGTCCAATAAATAAATAAATATAATGTTTACGTTTTATTGTGTATACACCGAAGTCAAAAATTAAATATAGATTGCAATTTGAAAGAAGAAGTGGAAGGAGGGGGGAGGGGTAAGAGAAGGCTGGGTTTATAAGAATTAGGAATTACAAATCGTTGAGACGGGAAAGACCAGTTAAGTGGGAAAATATTTAAAAGAGAGTTTATAAAAAAAATCTTGTTACTTATATCTACTTTTATATTAACATGTTTCCTAATTTCTAAAATTTCAAAATTATTTATTTGCGATGCTTTATATCGTGTGTGAAGTATTTTAAGACCTGAAAAAAACAAATAGCATATAACCATAAAACAATATATTCATAAGACAAATAGCATTTAATAACGGTTATTCTAATAAATTGATAGTTGAAATACTAAATAAAAAAAATAAATATATTCTCTTCAAACGGTATTTCTAAAGATAGAAATAAACAATGGCGTAGAATTCTGTTTGTGGATAACGATACTTCTAAAATTATATATAAAAACAATCCTGGTACTACTCAACTGGAGTTTTACACTAATAACAATGAAGAAATATATTCTTAATAATAAAGATCAAACAAAAAAATCAGGAGTTTAAAAACTCAATTGGGATGATTGTAATTTCTTTTACAAAGGTAGAACCAATAGAAACTTTTAAGTCAGAACTAAAGAATATATCAGGGCTCTAAATGGAAATAGTGAATCTGAGTTTGCAAATCATCTTTTGAATAATGATCACACTTTCGATAAAAATTCAGGTCTTAAAATACTTCACTCAGGATATAAAGCATCGCAAATAAATAATTTTGAAATTTTAGAAATTAGAAAACATGGCAATATAAAATCAGATATAATTAATAAGCAAAAAAATATATAAATAATAATGAAAAATGCCATTACAAAGTGATAAGCTTCCAGAAGAAATCTTCTTATTAAACGCTTGTTAATGGTCAAGTAGTCAAGTATTGTAAGCTGCATATTTAAATATTCGCGCCAGTCATTTGGTTCGTTTTTATACCGCCAGAGGTGCGCTCTGTCGGCCATCTATAGCCGTGCGTATCGGCCATATTGAAGGAACGCGTGAATTTTTATAAACGTCAAACATAATCACGTAACTGTGGATAATTTTCATTGTAATGTAATTAATCCAATGGATTATGAACATTCTAAAACATATTTTCTTCGATATTATCCAAAAATTATATAAGCAGAAACGATGCTTTTGAAGAAATCTGGTGATCCTATTTTAGTATGAAATCGGGTCTTAATTTTCAAGTTAGCGGAATTTACACGAAACAGTCAATTTGAATTTGACCAATTCTGATTCTCAATTGGTCCTCTGGGACCTACATCGTCCAGACGATCGCGTAATAATACTATCAGATTAAGGAATCAAGGATAATATTGGTATGTCCTAAGTTGAAATATGAGATCATATCAGATCTAAATAGCTCACTGGTTAGAGTGTTGTCCCAGTAAGACAGAGATCCTGGGTTCGATACCCAGATAGGATTTTTTTCATGAATACAAAAAATGGAAGCGGAAATCAACCCACTTCCCGACATCCGATCGAGCTTTTACTCGGCAGATAAACTCATTGTCGACGATTATGGATAATAATCTTTCAAAATTTGGTGGTGGCAACTTAACATCACACGCGGATATACACCCAATTCTCTGAAATTCGATGACATTACAGCAGTTAATATATGCAATAAATGTCATTCGTATCTAATCGACATTTGTCTCCGTTGGTAGAGTTCAGTTCATTCCAGTTCCTGGGTAGGAAGGTTCAATTTTCATTCAAACCAAATTTTGTGTTTTAAGTTTTAAAAGACAGTTGAAATATATGTATTTACTAAAAAATTGCATTTTTACGGTTATTTTAATTTTATTTTATGTATCGTGTTCTACGTTTAGATTTGTTGAATAATTAAATCAAATATTTTGGTAGAAAGCAGTCACTTTATGGTTTGACATATTAATTGAAATAAAACAATAACTTTGTTTGTAACCGCGAGTTATTTTAATATTTTTAATACCGACCGGTCTGGTTTAACACAAGCATCTTCAGGGTATAAAATTAAACTGATGTTTAATTAATTAACGGTTTAATTTTATATCCTGACGATGCTTGTGTTAAGCGAAACCGGTCGGTATTAAAAAATAAAAATTAATCGTGGTTACAAACAAAGCTATTGTTTTATTTCAATTAAATCAAAAATTATCGATGCAATTTATAGAACGGTCATGTGTTAACTTTACATAACATAGTTTGTAATGAATAATATAGTTTCTTTTTGTCAGTCTCGGGTATATTATTTGTAATAATTAGCGTTTGTCATAAAAATTAATAAGACAAGGTTCTACTCGCATTCATTACTTAAGCCTTTATTTACCTGAACCATACCATTTATCTCTGTCTCAGTCTGTGTGCGTATATTCAATTTTAATGTACCGCGGCGTCTATTCAAATGTTGTTCTAGCAGGGTAAAAAACTAGGAAACACATTATATTTTTGGATCTTGAAGGTATACAGTATACACGGAGACCAAGAACTAGTACAATCGTAGTACAATCTGGAAATTGGTGAATCTGCATCGTATTTAGAGCCGATATCGTGGTATGTGAAACATCTTTTTTTATTTCAGCTTTGGTTTTCGAGTAAATCGAGTCTGCAATTTAGGACAAACTAAACACGTTGACTGCCAACTACAAGATAACTCGTAGATTGCGTTTTTTGCTAGGTGTTTACTTGCCATATTCGCTAAAATACGATAAAATTCGTAGAATATCAATGTTAATATGGATAGATGGATTCTGGGAAGAGAACAAAAAATCAGTGATGGCTTACAGAACAGAAAATTTATTAATAAATGAACAGAAAATATAATTATAAAAAATTAGAGTGTTTAATAATATAATGTGATTAAATGAAATTGGCTTTTTAGACTGGAATTCTGAAAATTGCCGTGGCCGTCAACGTGTTAAATAAAATAGGTCGCTACGGGGTTAATATCAATGATGTAGGTATTATATTTTAAATCGTCAAAGTGCTCCAAGAGCTTTTCTAACCCGTTTGTTGCCGAAAAAAATCGAAATAAATAAATAAGTTTTTAGGGTTCGCTATGTGACGTAGATTCACCGGTTTCCCGATTGTGCTACGAATTTCCGGACACCGTGCATAAACGTGAAGTGTCCATCGAGTTCGGTTCAGTTCGGCTCGGCTCGCCACTTGCAGACGCTGCCGCGTCTGCTGCCCCATTTGACGTGTCGTATTTGTATAATTAATGAAAAACAGAGCTTCGTGGTTTAAATTCCTCTGCTTGTCCTCCATCATTGCGCAAGCAACATCCGCTTATAATGATGCTGATAGATTTTTTTTTCAAATATTGACCGGTAATTCGTAACCCGGAGATGCTTTCCCATCGTAAAAAAGAGTGAATGCTGTTATTACAAACTGTCGTCGATAAAACTAAGTGTATACAATTGAACAAAGTTAATTTGTTAATCTGATGCATGAAAAAGATAGAATAATTTATTATTTGTAGGTACGAAATTCCCAATGAAAATATAAAACAAAGAAACATTTGTAAAATGGACTAATGGTTGTGTTTCGGAGTAGTCGGATCGACGAAGGTAGTATTCTAGGGTTAAATAAAATTTCCGTACATATTATTGTATGTCTTTGACAGTGTTTTCCTCGTATTGTGTAATAATAATGGAGCACGGCGAACATTCAAATGTTGGTTCTAACGATATCTTGACACGCGTCGTGATGGGAAGATACATTATGTCACTCCTTATCGCTAATGTCACTTTGTCATATGACGCGACGCGGACTTGAACACATCTGTTCCGCTAGTGGGATATAATAGTTTGAGCGACACAAGATTGGTAATCCCTGTTCTGATACTGTTTATATTCATGAATTCTGGTGTCATACAACAAGAACAGTTTATTCTTTCTGATATTTCCAGGTTAATTCAACTCTTTTCAGCCTGAAACGTGCTTTCAATCATGAGCTATGAGATTTACCAGATTTGTCACTTTTGTTAAAATTTTAAGATTCGTCAGTTTCGCCAGATTTGTCAAATTTGTCAGTTTCGTCATATTCGTCAGATTTGTCAAATTTGTCAGATTGGTCAAATTTGTCAGATTCGTCAGATCTGTCAAATGCTTCAGATTTATCAGATTCGTCAGATTTGTCAAATTTGTCAGATTCGTCAGATTTGTCAGATTTGTCAGATTTGTCAGATTCATCAGATTTGTCAGATTCGTCAGATTTGTCAGAATTTTAGATTCGCATTTAAGGTTTGTCAGATTTTCAATTTGTTTAGTTTTAGTTATGGATGGCGTGGTGGTTTTGAAGTAACGGAGATCCGCACTAGTTTTTTCGTGATTTTTATCCACTAGTTTTTTCGTGATTAATTTTTAGGGTATTATGCCGTGTAACACGGTCTGATAATAATAATCACGATGATATTCTCGGCTATGAAAATCTCAAATCATATCATCCACTAGTCTATAAAACGTGGCGAATAGCTGACAGTGGCCTTGAGATGAAAATGAATCAACGCTTTGGTTAAACCACAGACTTAACCCGACTCAATGCCAACCGAATTTCGCAGGCAATATTAATGTAACAGTTTTTTCATAATATTGAAAAGTGAAAAGATGTTTGAAGCGTGATAAAATGAGATTCTCTAGTCCAGAGGAGCGCCGGAATCTCGCAATTATTTATTTATTTACGCTCGGGTGAACTTCTAAATAGAGTCACACTTTGGGACATGGTTATCATCATAGATAATAGAAACGATGCGCGATGGGAGATATGGCACGGAGGCGTGCCAAACTGCAAAGGCTATCAAGGTTAACATATTATTATAAGCCTAGTCGCCTGAAACATCCATACAAATTGAAAATATCTCCCGAGTAAAAGTAAATGCCGCCGACGGGGATTGAACCCGCACCTTCTGATCACTGAGCTACGTCGGCTTATTCCCAACAAGCCAAATAATTCAATATATACTAGTACTTCAATCAACAATTATTACTGCTTATTATATTTTTTTCACCTGTAAACAACCAACTTTATTTTTGTAGGAAAGGCTTTGTAAGTGCTAAATTTCCCACTAGATGGCGTCGAGACATATTATATCTACATTTGGTAATGAAATATTTTGACTTGTCAAGTATTATTATTTGATAAACTAATGTTTATAAGACTAGGTTTTTTATGCATAATAAAGGATAACAAATAATTATTTATAAGCAATAATTAGTTGCCTGAAATATATATACGGATTGAAAATATCTCCCGAGTAAAAATAAAAACAGTGGTCCAGAGCACCTGACCGGACATCAGAAGGTGCGGGTTCAATTTCCGTCGGCGGCATTCTACAATAACTTACTGATTTTATTAATTGCAAGCGCATACCCGTGAAAAATTACGGGATATTAATTATGATTGTAGGATTAGTGAAGTTGAAAGTTAATATAAAGTACACATCAGAATATCAGAACAAGGATAATTATGAAAAATTCTAAATACTACCACACATCACACAAGACAGAAAGAAAACATCAGACAAAACAGATTAACAATACTAATAAGTGTTTTTTTGAAAAAAACAGAGGTAATAATATCCTCGCTGGGATTTCCCTTGCTGAGGATTCCATTTACTTATTATTCTTCTTCTTTCGTATGGTCAGAGGAGAACATCTAGGTCAGTAAGTCAGTCTCATTAATCCCGGCGGGGAATGAATGCAGCGGGCATTCTCTCAGTTCGGTGGTCTGCACCGCACCGCATTCACTCATCGTCGACTCTTTGTTCTCACCTGTGCATCATGTGGGCACAGTGGCTGTGAGAGGACGGTATCGTGTTGATGGCGGACCAGAGATTTTGTCCCTAAATATTAAGGAATCATCTCACTCAAAAGCGGATTTACATATTATTCAAATTCAGTGGTGATTTATTGTTGGGGTGTTATGCCGTCATTCGCTACCTGCTTCATTGGTCAACATTTCGGACAGCATTACAGTATCGTAACACGGCATAATATCGCAAAAATAAATCACTATAATCATATAACATGGTGTTTTTGTTCAGTTGAGTGGTTTAGGTTTTAGTCTGTATTTGGTATTAAGAGACATGTAGATCTCTATTAAGGCGAAGCTTAGTGCTAAATCACTATTTTGATTAATCTTTGTAACGAATTGGTGAACATTATGAATACCAAAAATAAGCTTTAGATAAATTGAAGGTTTTCGTATCATTTCGCTTGAGTAGAATACAAATAAAATAATTAATTCTCAGTAAAAAATATAAATGTAAACTACTAAAAAAATTTTTTTTTCAATAGAAATGTATGAACACGTAAAGGAAACAACTTTAAAAAATACAGTATTATAGCTAAGATTATACTGGTCGGTGGCCGAGTTGACATCGCGTTTGGGTCCCACCCAGACGTAGTGTGTTCAATTCCTCGGCTGGCTAAGTCCTCCATCACAACACAAGCAACATTTTCAGCTTACTGTGGTGGTAGTAGGAGATTTTCAAATATTGTCAGGTTATTCGCAACCCGGGAATGTTTGTCTTTATTTTTAAAATTAAATTAAATTAATAATCTGTGACAGTTTCACTTGATTAACTTTTTTGCTTACTTATAAAATTATTTTAATTAATTGAACAAAAAAAGAACTGTTTACTGTAAAAAGGCAAAAAAATGCAAAGCTTATGTAGTTCCAAGTGAAATTAAAAACGAAGCCTAAGAAAAATGTAACAATTATGAACTTAATAAAGATTAGAATTGTAACATGAAGTGGATCTTTTTTAATTATGAAAAATAAATTAATTAATATTCCGTGATTTTTTTACGGGTCTGACATAGTAATAATAAAATCAGTTAACTTATTATTATCGGTTAAAAGAAAAGTATGAAAAAATGATCATACCGCTTTACACGGAACTGCCTCGGGGAGTTTATAGAATTTTGCAGCGCGTCATTTAATCGACATTTTAACAAAAAAAAAAGGTTTTTTTCTGCGAACTAAACATGATATATTATGCAAAAAAATTGGAGTAGATCCAACGAATATGAATATTGAAAATAACACCGAAGAGTTTTACTGCCCAGAGACCTGGTCTGAGAAATTACTGCGCGGCCTTTTTCATACAAAACTTCATTTTGTATTCAACGCCGAAATACCTATCCAAACTGAATATTTCATTTTTTAAATCAAAAGGTGTAGCAAATATCTGGTACAGCTGTTCTCATATCTGTATATCTGTGAGCTTCTTTATGTATGTATTTGTGTTTTAAACTACAGGGTTTTCCAATAAGAGATGTTATTTTGAATAGTCCGCTATTTCGGTAGATGTTACTTTTGAAGTTGTCATTTTTTGACATTTGACAAGTAAAAACTACGCCATTAATAAAATGGAACGATACACGCTTCAACAACGCATTAAAATTATTAAAATTCACTTGAGTGAATCAAATGCAAATCATCTTGAGTGATGAGGCCCATTTCCACCTCGGTGGCTTCGTCAACAAGTAAAATTGTAGCATTTGGGGCTCGGAAAACCCAAGAATCATTATCCAAAAGCCTTTCTATTCTCAACGTGTGACTGTTTGGTGCGGTTTATGGTCCGGCGGAGTCATTGGACCTTACTTTTTCGAAAGTGAGGCTGGAGCAACAGTTACCGTGAATGGATTGCGCTATCGAGAGATGATTAATGATTTTTTTATGGCCGGAATTGGATGGTATTGACCTGGACAACGTTTACTTTCAACAAGACGGCTGTACGTGCCACACAAGCAACGAAACCATTGATCTTTTACGATTGAATATCAAAATAACACCTCTTATTGGAAAACCCTGTATAAAGCATAGAGTATTAAAGAACTATAGCTAAGTGTAAAGTTATAAATTTCACCAAGAACACCAACAAAACTCTATACTCATATAGCATATGTGGTCACAATCTGGAAACAGTTGAATCGATCAATGATTTAGGAATTATATTCGACAACAAACTAATGTTCAACCAACACATAGAAAACATTGTAAATAAATCAAATAAAGTACTAGGTTTTATTGTAAGATCAACTAAACTGTTCAAGAACTCTAATAGCCTAATAATTCTATTCAATTCGTTAATCCGTAGTGTTCTTGAGTATGGGTCAACAGTCTGGAATCCACATTACATTACACAGGTATCCAGACTTGAATCTGTCCAAAGAAAATTTACACGGATTTTGTCCTATCGATCAGGTGTCTACCATCTTCTAAATGGGTATGAACAAAGACTTACATATTTCAAACTAGAGAGTTTAGTTAAAAGACGAAATATAAATGACCTATTAATGCTTTACAAAATTTTGAATAATCGTGTAAATAGTAACTTAGTCAATCAAATCAATTTTTACGCTAGGCCCAAATATACCAGAAATATGAACATATTTTGGACCGAAATCTTTGCCAATAACACTGGATATTTTAATCCTATGTCTAGAATGTCTCGATCATACAATGATCTTGCTAAAACACACACTATCGTAGATATTTTTTCAAATACTATAACTTGTTTCAAGAAATATCTCCACGATTTCTGTACTTAGATAAAAATAAATAAATAAAATAAAATAAAAGAAAAAGAAAAAAAAATTGTTTAGTGGTTTAGAATTTTTTTTTAATATATACTCTTTAAATTTTTCTCCTTATTATGTGCTTCAATCTTTGTAATTAAGTTTTAAGTTTTGTATATAAATACTGTCATTGTTTTACATGTTTGCTTATGTGAATGTGCAAATGTGATTGCTGCAGACACATTAGTCTAGGGATATTTATATTTGTATTTTCTTTATTTTGTAATCCATAATTAATGTTTTTATAAATATCCTGTTTGTGTCTCGAATAAATAAATAAAAAAAATAAAACTATATTTTTCATGATTTTGGAGGCAACTTTGACAATATAATAATGAAGCTTCGTTTTGAAGGCCGCGCTACCGTTCCTTTTAATATGCAAACACGAGGTTGAGGGATTGATTAGAGATAACCGAGCAGTGATAATATTAAAAATAGAAAATATTTATATTTAGTTACTAGATCTTAAAAGCAGGAGGTTATTAACTTTTCTCTGTCACATTTTCTTCCCCATTCTCTAAAAGTTTTATCGGTTCGAAGCAGACGGAACTCTCGCGTAGTGTCGCAGTGCATAATAATCTATAAAATGATTTCAACTAACACAATCCACAATAAGTGTATTCCCGACTGCACCAAATTGTGGTGGACTGGTTCCAGTTTGTAATACTTTAGTAGGATTGTTTAGTAATTTGTGGTGGACTGGTTCCAGTTTGTAATACGTTAGTGTGGATTACTTAGTAATTTGTGGTGGACTGGTTCCAGTTTGTAATACGTTAGTGTGGATTACTTAGTAATTTGTGGTGGACTGGTTCCAGTTTGTAATACTTTAGTGAGGATCCTTTTGTAATTTGTGGTGGACTGGTTCTAGTTTGTAATAATTTAGTTTGAATTCCTTAGTAATTTATGGTGGAGTAGTTCCAGTTTGTAATACTTTAGAATAATATACAGGTGAGTACTTAATAATAAGTGTGAGTACACTATTTATATTGTTTTTATGACACTAATTGTACAAAGTATTCGAAGCAAGGTTACTGGTAAAAAGACACAATTCGAAAGCAGAAGTACCCTTTTATACGTCAGTGTAATTATGCTATCTATTTCATAAATTTAGACATACGTTCATTAAATAAGCGCTGGTCAACGTATAATATAGGTAGGCGCGCTTTTTAATAAAAATTCACCAAAGATTGAACAAATTGAAATTCTTATCAGCAAATAACAAATTTTAGTAGGTAATCTAAAACGTAAATACGTATTTTACTGTATATTTTTAGTAGCGGAATTCTCGCGTTTAATATATTTAAAAAAATACATTACGCCTTCATTAAATTCCAAATGTCATCCTAATTTATTTATTTATTTTTATATATATATATATATAAATTACAAACAATACAAAACAAAATGAACCTTTGTCTGTCCAACTGGGAAGGATTCCCGTTTCAGGACAGCCAAATTGTGTATTTAGTACATAATATTATTACAATGGAATGGCGATGATGTCAAAACAAATTTTGAGAACATTGTTAATTGCATTCGAAGTGACAGGATGGTTTCTTTATCCTTGAAAGAATCGCAAAAATGTAATTTATTAACAGGGTCAATTTGGATAACATTAGTAATTGCATTCAGAACAGATGAATGGTTTCTTTCGGGACATCACAAGTCTGAGATTCTTTCCAGGGCATTTTGGAGAACATTTACAATTGTATAGTTAGAATTTCCACATTTATAAATCAGTTTATGACATATGAATCCTATAGTACTTTTTTTTAGAATTTCTTAGGTGATAGAAATTACACATTACTAGACCAGAATACATGCCGTATGACATATGAATTTCCAATTTTAAAATTACGAATCTTTATTTATGGCTAGTCATTATTATACAGTAATCGAAATAAAACCGAGCAAAAGATTCGTAAATTTAAATAATAACAACAATGTAAATGCGATATTAATAGGTATAGTTTCCATCCCGCATTTTGTGATATCCTATAAAGTAGTTTCATATGACACTCATAGATGGCACTAGATAATAGTTAAAGAGGTTACCCATAGATGGACATAGCGCTGAGATATTATAAATAGTCTTGCAACTTCAAGGTCAAGGTCCAGATTATTCCTACCCCCTGTTACGAAACCGTCTGAGCTCATTGTATATATTCATTGTAAATTTGTAGACCCGTAGTTTTATACCTAACACATTGGATAACCAACAACTCTGACATGTCACTTCAAGTGGTCATTACGTTTAATTACTTAGCAGGGGTGTTCGGATTCATGTGGTAAGGTTTTTCCATTCGTATCTAATAATTACTGGTTTTTTATAAACATTTTTTTACACATGCTTGAAAAAATAAGTTACAGTAAATAATAGAACACTTAATACAATCTTGTGATTTAATATTTCTATAGAAATGTGTAGACATGTGATTTATATCCCAGTCGTAATCAAGACACGATATCTAATAAAATTGATCCTATTAAAGCATTTACGTCAAAACAGTGATTTTTTAAATGATTATTGTAAACGTATTTAATCTGCTTATCTTAAATGATATAGAGTGCCTTAGGGGGACCACTATATTAAAAAAGTAACCGATACCTACCAGTATCAGTATGACAAACAAAAATTTGCAGAAAGTCAAAATGGCGCTCGCTTGAGATATGAAATGAAGAGTGGTATTCATATAAACAAGGAATAAATGAAGTAGTAAAGCGGCTATGTAATGAAAGTTACGCGTTTGGTGTGCAGGTAGAAACAAAGGCGAGGCGCCGCTGCACAGAGTAAACTGAGTATTGCTGATTTATTAGAATCCAGTTAAAAACCGGACAGCAGGAAGTTTCCTAATAAAATATTAGTACTTTCCGAATATATCGGAACACGTGTAAGAGCACCGGCGTTTGTCCTGTTAATATATATATATAGAGACGAAATGCGAAAATATAATGATTTTTATGAGCACATGTTTCGACGTCGCATTAACACATTCCTTTTTTACTAAAAGTTTAACATGAAACCTATCAATTCATTCATCAAAGGCTGCAGTCCCGTTTTTAACAGGATTACGAATAATTTTAAGAGGTTAATAAATTTGGAATATTTTATATTGTAAGTTCTGGGTCTATCATCTAAAAATGGTTCTTTATATTAATCAGGGATTTATTAATACTCCACGTATTATAATGGTGACTTGATAGTCGACCTAACTAGAAGCTTGCTAATTGGAATCTGGGCCAGTAAGTTTCTCTGAGAGCCTTACCACTGGCCCTGGCGACTACTGGCCACTGGCTCCATCTTGCGGACTTCCACGCAAGCTCTATGCACTGCCATCTGTGCATGCATCTACAAAGCTTCCTAACACATTTAAAAAATTTAATTACTCAAGAAAAAATATATATGTAAAGTACAAAAAAAAAATCAATAGAATGTATGAACGCATAATAGGAACAACTTAAAAAAATACAATATTATGGCTAAGATTTTCTGTGACAGTTTCCCTTGATTAACTTTTTTGCTTTCTTATAAAATTATTTACAAAATAAATAAAAAAACAGTTTTGTGCTTAAACTCGAGCGTTTCTAGACTCCGTTTGTCAAGAGATTTTAATGTCCATTACTTATTTTTGTTATTTGTTTTTGGGATGTTATGCCGTGTTGCGCTAACTCCTTCTTTAGCCAACGTTATACAAAAAAATAACACGTTAAAATAACACATCTGCCCTGATGATGGACACTGCAATGCTGTCCGAAACGTTGGCTAAAGAAGGAGTTAGCGCAACATGGCATAACACCCCAAAAACAAATAACAAAAATACTTTTGGCCGTGAAAATCTTAAATCATATTTTATTACTTATATTCTTGATGATATATCAAGAATATACAAATTTTTGGCTCGTAGCTTCCTCTTAAGGGGTAAATCTAGTTACTTTTACTGAGTAGAGAGTAGTTCTAGGATATTACATAAATTTTTTAATCAAAATTTAGAAATAACATGTACAACCGATTGCAATCTTAGAAAACAAAAATATTTATTTAACTTCTTTGCGTGTTTTGTAGAAACTCGTTTTTCTTTATCAATTGATTGAATTTTACTGCCGCATTGATTTGTATCGATGTAAACGATAAGAAAATAACACTCATATATCAGAATTTAGTAAACGTTACGGTTTATCTATTATATTTATATATTTTTATTCTGTTATGTTATCTGACGGTCTCAGTGGTGGAGGGGTAAGGCTCTCGACCAGGAATCTAATGGTCGCGGGTTCAAATTCCGGCATGCGCAAGTCAATTTTATTTGCTTGATTTGTGTTATTTCACTATTTAATTAATTAAAATAATATGACTTATATTTGCCGCACGTTCCAGAGTAGAAGATTCTCTCAGTATCACCCAGATGTAAAAAATCACCGTTCAGAATTAAACGTTGCGTAGAATGGATTTAGCCGTGTTTGGTGACCAGATATGAACAGCCAGGCACTCCTCATCTCCTTCCCCTCCCCATTCCCCTCTCTATTACTTTCACCTTCAAAACATACTCCAATTGGGGATACCATAGTCTCACTGGCTCCAGGCGGTTGATAGCAATTATAGGCAAGTCAAATGGAATTATTGTTCAACTGTTCAAGAAAAAATCAATATAAAAAACCATTTCACTTGGTTATATCAACACCAGTTGGGGATATGTACATCTTGTGGGTATATCAACTCCAGATAGGTATATCGTAGGTATTTCAACTCGTATAGGGTATATCGTAGGTATATCAACTCTAGTCGGGTATATCGTAGGTACAAGAAAGGTGGGGAATTCACAAAAAAATAACTGAATAAGTTTTATAAATAAAATTACGAATCTATTTAAAAATCTTGAGAGAACCCTGGTTCTTAGCTGTTGTGCCCATATATGCAATATACCAAAACTTAGTTGAATATGTTGAAAGAGCTTTTACAAAAGAAGGTTGTTCCACAGAATTTGAACAATTCATCAAATTTCAAAGATGATTTTCAAGTACTGTGATGGTTCCATTCAAGTGTTGTTATTATTTCAGTTTTGTGAAACAATTGACCAATAATGATATAATAACAGAACTTGAATAGAACCTTCACAGAACTTGAAAATCAACTTCTAAATTTGATGAATTGTTCAAGTTCTCTGAAACAACCTATCCTTAATATTTAAGTTCGGTGAAAGTTCTATTCAAGTTTTGTTATAAATAATAAACATAGAACTGTGAAACCGGCACATAGTGAAATAATATTAACAGAAATTGAATAGAACATTCACAGAACTAATATTTTAACTTTGAAATTTGATGATTTGTTACAATTCTGTGAAAAATCTTGTCCAAAGACAATGTCCTATAAAACGGCAAATAGAAAGACTCAACTCAAAGAAATACATTAAAAAAATAACAGAATAATCTAATCAATACTATTTAACTATCCCGCAGCCACGTGGGGGAGTAGGTAGTACCCAAAATTAATATCCTCCTTATATTAGCTTAAATACTTGACATATCATTTTAGTATTTTACGTATGTCTGCGCAAATACATAAGTCACCATTAATAATTGACTGAATAAATGGGATTTCTATAGTTTAAAAGCCCATAAGACAGAAAAAAATACATGGGGTCGTCGGAAGACCCCCTTGGTTACGGACGTTTTGTTCGGCATCTTGGCCTGTCAAGAGTTAACAACCAGATTGCAAAGAAAATATAATGAAACATTTATCATCAGCGCCCTTGAGGTGATTTTTCACAAAAACGGCGCTCTACAAATTATCCAATTATTTTTATTATTATTATTAGAATAAACATATTCAACAGCAATTTATATCATTTTCAACCCTCTCTTGCATATATTATAATAAATGTTTTATAATCTTACCATTTTTCAATAAATAGAATCCCTCACTGGGATCTCCCGTGCTGAGAATTTAATTTACAAATTATAAAAAATTAGTAGTATGAATAATATGAAGTAATCTTATGAACATTATATGATGATTTTTTCTGAAATTTGCTGTCTCCAATGTTCTCAATAAATAATAAATAAACAAATGTAATGTAGAGATGAAAGCACGCCAAGCCACTTTATATTTATTTATTTACTAGCTGTTCGTAGTCACGCGTTGCTGTGGCTTAGTCTATCTGTGCAAATAGAGAGACAATAGCGCGTATATAATATAATATATCCAACAGAAAACGCTGATTTAAAAAAAAACATGTTTGTCCAACAGATGGCGCTGTTTTACAAGAAAACTTGTTTTTACCTGTCACAGGTGATTTCTATATAATATAGCTATATAAAAACAAACGCGTGTTTGAATGCCACGTTGTGGCCAAATTTCAAAGCAATCGGAGACGAACTTTCGGAGATTTAAGATTTTGAACAAACGAACATTTATATTTTTATATAATATAGAAGATAGATTGATACAACTATTATAGATTTGTTACAGAAAATTATAAGTTAAGAGTTAAGCCAAATATTGTTCTAGTGAATAGGTACTGTCTCATATATTCAATAATCCTTGTCTCCGCAAATCTCCTTTAACTTGCCCCTGACAATTATGTTAGAATATTCCCATAATCCTGAAAGGGTTCTTTTAAAAAAGATGGGTGCTACTGGAGTGTTGAACGGAGCAACAGGTTGGTCAATAAAATTCATTCTCCCGGGTTTGGTCACTTCTAAAATGCTTCTAATCACTTTCATTATTCTAGTCGTGTTAAGATAAAGTTGATTATAGTTAAACCAGGTTTAAGGCAGTGATCTCGTGGTCAGAGTTCTCTGACGTCATTCTGGAAATACCCAAAAGTGCGTTTTTCTCATGAAAATCGCCATCCTGCAGGGAATTCTGAAGGATTTTACAGACAAATTATTCATGAATGAAGAGAAATATTAAGATGACTAAAGAGAACTTGACATTTACTTTGTCGGACATAGCGGTTAATCTATCTTTAATTATTATTTTTATTTATTAAAAATCTAGTTAATCATAAAATCATAGGCCACTCATCTCACTAGGGTGACTAAGTACTATTATAGAGAGCTTTAGAATTATAAAAATTAAAATAATACATTTGAACTTTATATAGTTTTAAACATAAAAGGCTTCAAAAATTTTACAAAAGAAAAAAAAAACAGTTATTCAAACCGTTAAAATTAGAGCTGGGCAGTACATTAATAGTTGGTAACAATAACATTCTACCGTTTAAAAATAAGTATTACATTAATAAGTATTACAAATTACTCTTAACTATATTGCCTACACACTCTATAACTCTATTCCAGATTTTTTTATAAAAACCGCCAGCATATACGAAAAATTCAAAGTAAGGCTTTCTAAAGAATATATTTTTTAAAACATATAAAAACGAATAAACGTTATTCTTATCGTGTTGTGGACGCGGTGAACTCTCTCGCTGTCCAGTTTCTTCACCATCTAGGATTCTTGCTGCAGAGTCTCCATCTTTTATCTTCGTGTCACCTGTCCCTGTACTTCATTTTATTTAACTTAACTTCACTTTCTTTTCGTGATATTTATATTTTTTTGTAATACCTGCATCAATGTCTCACAAAGGCGGCGCTATAAAAATTAGCCAAGAAATAAATAAATAAATTTGTCTGGTTTCTTTCTCTCTCCTTTCCTATCCCTTGATTTGTAATCGAGCATAATCTATAGTGGGTAAGTACCTTCTTGTAAATTCCTACCTTGGCTTTGTGCTTATGTCCCTGTTATATCCCTGTGTGTCTCTTTTTATATTTCTTTTTGTTTGTTCTACTTAACCTCCCTTATTTGTGTACTGTTTTGTATGTGAAACTTGTAATTATGATATTTTTGTACTGTTTCGTATATGAAACTTATAATTTTGATATCAAAATACCAATGTAAAATTGTACCTATTAACTCCCAGCTATGTATTATAAGTTCCTCTCGTCCTACAATGAGTTTTGTAACTCATCGGGATTGCTCTAGCACGAAATCAGCCACAATCATACGGAGATCATACTGATAATGACAGGAGAGAGATTATGAATAAGTAAATTAAAATACGTAATCAATAAAATTACAATAAATTCATTGTTATCCACCCCTGACACAAGTCTGAAGATGACCGTAATAAGTTGAAACCGGTCCGCTCTATCAGTAAGAAGAGGAAAGAAGTTACACAAAATACATTATATCTCGGTTTATTAAACTGTATTAACTGATAACACGCGCCAACCAATATTAACATGTGTTCCACTATTTACAGACATTAAATCGATAAAATCAATTAAAATGGACATGGATTAAAACGTTATCAAATGCATTTGAAAGATCAGTTTCAGTAGCATTGGCATACAGTGCACATACGCGAACCTCCAACTCCCCACCCTAGTAAATCTGCCTCCGTACAGCGATATCAGAATGCTCGAGACAACAGACCACTTCCTCCGAGTTAGTTGCATACGATACGTTGATCGAGGCGTGCGCTTGGTTCGCTCTAATAAAGTATAATAAATTTTCGTAAAAAAATATATATTTAAAAAAAATTTGTAACTATGAAACTTAGAAAAGTTTATTCCAATTAAAAAACAATGTTTTATTTTTTTTTTTGATCTAAAAAAAGTGTGATTTTTTTTTTAAATTTTGAAATTCAGTGTTTTTTTTAATTTATGAATTATTTGGTCATTAGTTTAAAGGATTCTTATTTAAAAATAATTACATGTGGTTGATTATTTTTTCTTCGTTAAAAACATAATAAGCTTTTTAGGGGTTTGACAATATTAAAAACCCTTGTAGCGTAGTTCTTTTTTCTTTTATTGTATGGTTTTTAAGCATTTAGTGTCGAGTCTATAATTACTTGGTTCGATTCCCGTCGAAGAACAAAAATATTTATATTAAGTATGTAGCGTTAATTGGTACATATTGCAGGTCTAAACGTTTATTATAATTATTTTTCTCAGTGCAGCATTATTCAAAAATTATATTTAATTTCATGTCAGTAGGAAAGTAGATAATTTTAATGCTTTTAACATTTTTATAGGTTTTCAACTGTCGTACTTGAAAATGCAATAAAAATAAAAATAACTCTTTGAATACAAAATCAACAATTCCTCACTCAGTTATATTGAGTTTATGATATTGACAGAATTAAGGCGAAATTTAATATTTTAAACATCACGCTAAGCGTGTCGATAAATGTAACCTGCAACCATAAAGCATGTTATGAAAATAAAATAATGTGTTAACAGTTATCTAAATACCTTGTTTATTGTTTATCGATTATTTTAAAACACTTCACGTAAGGGTAGTTAAAAATTTTGAAAAATAGCATCAGATAATTTTCCATTCTTCAAATAATATTTTACTGTTACATCAAACGAACTTTGGACGTTCGCGATTGAATTGAAAATTGAACTGAGATAAATATCACTAAAATACAATTCATCACTTATTATAAGACAGATTATGTGATAAAACAATGATCAGCATCCATAATATTTGATCCTTATCTATTTCATGACTACTAACCGTGGACAACGCGTAAAAATCAGTGCTTTCAATTTTCATAATCAAAAATTCCCGAAAACCTGCTGTTAAATCTTTATAGTTATCATAATTTGTTAAGCTTGCTATAGGAATTAAAATTGTATCAATCGAAAGCCGTCACAAAATTTTATGTTACGAATGACTTGTCACAAAATTACTAAACATTTTTGCACGTACAAATGCCTTAAAATTCAGAATATTCAAAACCATTCTACAAAAAACTCTTTTATAGGTAATTCAATATGCCTTTCTTGCAAGTTTGTTTAAGATAAAGGTTATTTATATGATTTGAGATTTTCACGGCAAAAAGTATTATAGTGATTTGTTTTTGGGGTATTATGCCGTGTTGCGCTACCTCCTTCTTTAGCCAACGTTTCGGACAGCATTACAGCGTTCATCGTCACACATATGCCCCGAATGCTGTAACGCTCTCCGAAGAGTTGGATAAATAACGAAGCTGCGCAACACGACATAATACCCCAATCAAATTATTTATAAAGCTTAATTATTTCTCATGAAATATAAAAAAATCAAATTATATTGCAGAATTGTCATATAAATGATTAAAAATCTACCGAAAACCATGTCTTTTGGTTTGGCAAATCTTATTTATTTTGAACAATGTAAAGCAATTTGTTACAGGTTAATTTAACAAATCAAGGTACATAACCGCAAATACATTTTGCAACAAATTTAGCAACAAGTTATTACATAAATACACATAACAATTGAATAACTTAAGCAATAGACAATAACATATTGTTATTATTATTCAATCAGTCGGTTATTATTGTTGTAAGGCCACAACATTGAACTTGCTAATATACCGACTGCAGGCTGTTGTAAAATCATAAATTCAGTGTTTGATTGTGGTCTGACAGTAACACTATAAATAATAATTCGATTACTGAGGAATTATTATTAACATTGGAGATTTTTCAATAAGTTTGAGTGAAGAATAGAGATTTTTTCGTTCAGTGAAAGAAAGAGTTCTTCATACAAACAAGATGAGCAAGGAACAATCAAGTAAGTAATTTAATTATTTTTTTTGTACTGATAATTGTTAATTTTTCGAAGAAAAATTCTTCGGTCGTTGATAATTTAGTTCTTCTCGAGGTATGTGAGCAGTTTGTCATTGATCACACGTTCCATTACTTTGGACAGAACTGATGTGATTGCTATGGGGCGGTAGTTGGCCGGGTTGGATCGGTCACCTTTCTTGGGAATAGGGTGAATGACCGCTTTTTTCCAACCAGAGGAAATAGTATATATAAATAAAAGTGATGTAAACAAAGTTATTTGTCTTTTTAATAAATCATAATTGTTGTTAACTCCTAATTTGTTCGATTTTGTAGACGGCTCAAAGAAATCGTTGTGACGACCTTACTGTCATAGTTATAATAGGAACTAAATGGTGTAATACTACGTATACATCCGCGAACCAAACTGCCGAACTGAACCTCAACTTATGGGAAAGAAACCAAGCAACCGCAAATGGCGCATTTTTCAAACAATGTTCTTAGTTTTGGAAAAGGTTAGAAATATTACATTCATTTGGATTTTATTGCAATGTGGAAATGCACACAAATTCTTCAACTTCTGAGGTCTTTAAGAAATATACCGGTCAAAATGCCAGAGGCCTGAGGAGTTGAGGCGAAGCACGAGTAATGCAAAATCATGTGTTTTTGGTTTGAAAATTTGAGTAGAAAACATCGTAGTCTTAAAACATTTATAAATATATCCCCGATAAATCAAAATAGGCCGCTGGTGTTAAGCGGGAATTTAAACCTTATCGCCTTCTACATAAGAAGTGTTATTGTTAGCGGCCCGATTCCAAGTGTTACACAACATATCAAGTTTAAAATTTATTGTTTTACAATACAATTATTAAACTCACCAAGACTAAGCATGTAGCCAGCTTAACAATTTTACGAGTAAATAAAAATAACGCAAAAATTTAAAAAAATCATCGATAGCCAACGTAGAAGATACTTTACTGTGACACCGCGCGTGTTTTTACTGAACTCCAACGGACATGGTATAAGAGATTGTTCATACATGTATAGCTATTTCATTCTTACACAAATAATCTTTAAATGGATAAAAGCGATTAGTATCGTAAATTTTACTTGTCTTGTATTTTTGATTATATTAGATATAGTTAATTAAATATGAGATATAGCAAATTAAATATTAGATACAATTAATTAAACATTTGATATAGTTATATTAGATATAGTTAATTAAACATTAGATATAGATAATTAAATATTAGATATAGTTAATTAATTATTATATATAGGTAATTAAATATTAGATATAGTCAAATATTAGAATTCAATCATAACACTTTTTTCCTTCTATAAAATAATATGTTCTATAATTAAACAATGTACCTTATATGAAATTATGATATGAACTAAATTTGTCAATTTGACTGGCCTAAAACAGGATCCATTCCTAGTTGGCTAGCCAAAGTTCCCGCATATGTTTTATTCTATAATTTTATGTAAAATATATTATTATTATTAAATATTATATATAGTTAATTAATTCAGAAAATATGTTGTTGTTTTTATGATCATAGTAAATTTTAAAATCATTTTGTGTGAAAATATTTAGCAAATAGAGAAGACCCGTGAAAAATCACGGGATATTATAATTGTGTGATTTGAATAGCTGTAGGTAAGTTTACGTAAATACTCGTAATACATCAGAAAAAGGAAATTAGCTTCAGAATGATCAAAAAAATATTTACAACAGAATTCTTCAATAATAAAATTTCTTGATCAGTTATGTGAATTGTTAAATTATGTTTGAATTCTTGACACATCAGTTCCAATTTTGAAAATGAAAATATTAAAATAATAATTTTTTTGTTCAAATATTATATTAGATAGGTACTTACTTTATCACTCGTATGAATTCTAGATTAGCTACTTAAAACCTAATAAAACTAATAAAACGATAACTCACAGTTACAGACAGACCCACACCCGAAATTGGTATGTTTGATTGATATTTTCATGTGTTTCCATCGATTTTTATGTTCTAAATTTATTTAAAGTGTTTTAAAAATCTATTTTAATTAATGTAATAACCTATCAAAAATGCTTTTAAGATAGTAATTGAAGCGCGCCTTGGTTTTCGCTAAAAATCAGCTTTGTTTTACTGTGACTAAAACCCAAAAAAAAATCATTTGACGAGGATTGAACCATCCCTACGCAAGAGCTGGAGTCCTCAACTATACAAGGATTGTCAAATGCCGATTGGGTAGGACCGACAATTATTATGATTATTAACTACTGTAATCTCATCCGATTTCCGCTTCTAAGAATTTAGAAGCATAACCTCATATTTGAAGTAGTTACCTGTTCCTATAGAGTTCTTCACAAGTTTTGCAATAAATAATAAATGTGTGTTCACCTGCAAGGCTAGAGAAAACACTCCATCCTGTTAACATTATAGTATTATTGTAAACTTTTCCTTAACTTACTCTTACTCCTAGCTTCATTCAAATTCATACTTAATCTCTAGTATAATTATTCGGCTTTTGACGACCGAGTGTACAGTCAGTCACAGTAAACGTCGCGTTCAAAAACTCATAAATAATAATCATTAAATATTATTTATTACTTGTACATAGGTAATTAAATACCAACCATATATTTTATGTAAATTAAAAAAAATTCAAATAAGGAATTATAAAATTTGTGTAAACAAACGTCACTAACTCAATGCCAATTTCACATTTGAAAAAAGAATCTTTAGTGAATCTTCAAAACGGCCACCATCTTGAAACGGAAACGTAACATATATGATATAAAGTCGAGTTAAGAACCCGCATTCCGATTTTTTACCGAAATATAACATGTTCTCTGGATCACTTTAAATTTTTGTGTTCTGAAAAAGCATATGTTTTTTTTATGATAATCTCTGTATATATTTACAGAGTTGAAAAAGGAATTTTGCAAAATTCCCTCCAAAGAAAAAAAACTGCAATGTATAAAACTTAAATAAAAAATAATCTGTTTATGTTATTTAACATATTATCGGTGTAAAGAAATTCACAGTGTGTATTTAAATGCTACTTTAAAGAAATTCAAAGTGTGTCTTTAAATGCTACTTTGTAGAAATTTACAGTGTGTCTTTAAATGCTACTTTATAGAAATTCACAGAGTGTCTTTAAATGCTACTTTATAGAAATTTACAGTGTGTCTTTAAATGCTACTTTATAGAAATTCACAGAGTGTCTTTAAATGCTACTTTATAGAAATTCACAGTGTGTCTTTAAATGCTACTGTAAAGAAATTCACAGTGTGTCTTTAACTGCTACTTTAAAGAAATTCACAGTGTGTCTTTAACTGCTACTTTAAAGAAATTCACAGTGTGTTTATGTTATTTAACACGTTATCAGTATAAAGAAATTCACAGTGTGTCTTTAAATGCTACTTTAAAGAAATTCACAGTGTCTTTAAATGCAACTTTAAAGATTCGTTTTATTTTTTCTCCATTTTAAAGTCTATTATTTATGTTTTTTTATTAATATTAGCCCGTTACCTCTAACATTCAAATTTAGATAATATTCCTTTAAAATCGTCTTCTTCTTCTTCTTGAACACTTGAGCCTTAAAACAAGACATCGCTTGATCGTGCCACACTTTCTTTGAGCGTCCCTTATTCATTCAATCACTTGCTTATTATATTATGTTAATCTATGATTTATTAAAAATCTCTTCGAAAAATTGATAATCTGGTTAAAAACGAGATTGCAGGCCGTTTCTTGATAAACTTTAAGTAAATTCCCAATTCCAAATGCCTTGATAATATGCAATGACGAATTGCGGAAATATTAGGATTTTTATGAACACGTGTTCCGACATCGTAATAATACATTCGTAGTTTACTAAAAGTTTATCAGAAAACTATCAATTCATTTGTTAATAATTTGAAAGATTTTTAATAACTTTGCTATTCAATATTAGTCATATTTTCTCTGTGCGAATGCAGCAATATAAAAATAAACCTCATCAAACGTCATGAATTTTCGCGATTAAAATTAGCTGCTTATCAAATATGTATAAATCTTTTTTTATATCGGAAAGGAATGCAATGAATTTTGCGAATTTTTGCCAACTATAATATGAAAACCCATTTTATTTAATTTAAAAGTGCAGTTGATAAGAAATTACAGGAATATAATTTAAAAAATCGAAATGTTAAATACCAAGATATAAATAAATACGTTGCAGATTATACTTACAAAATTCTGGTAACGAAACAAATGTTTTTTTTAAAACAATTCCAGACAGGAGTCTATTAAAAAAATAATTAAATAATAATTCTACCGGCTGCGCCAGATGTTGTGTTCCCACAAACAGTTCTTCAACTCTTCGTGGAAGGAGATTATAAATAAATAGTTTTAATGATAAATCAGGGATTTATGAATACTTCGCGTATTACAATGGTGACTCGATAGAAGCTGGCTAATTGAGATCTGACGACAATAAGTTTGTCTGGGAGCATTCCCACTGGCCCTGGCGACTACTGGCCACTGGCTGCCATCTTGCGGACTTCCACGTAAGCTCTATGCACTGCCCTCTATGAGTGCATCTGTGAAGCTCTTACTTCCCAACACTTGAGGACCTAGTTCATCTTTGACTTTGAGTGTTTCATAAAATAAGATTTACATCAAATACCGGTCGGTAGCTGAGTTGAAATCGCGTTTGGGTGCCACCCAGACGTCGTGTGTTCAATTCCTCGGCTGGCTAAGTCCTCCATTACAACACAATCAACATTTTACGATACATGATTTAATTCATCGTCATCGGCAACGAGTCTATCTGCCAAGTTTCAGGTCGATCGGAAGTCGGGAAGTGGCTTAATTTCCGCTTCCAAGATTTGCAATAAATTAATTCCCAAAAACCAAAGTGAAATTCAAATAAATGTTTTGCCGGTGAAGCTCGCTAGTTTTTTAGTATTTTTAAATAAATTAATGCGCATTCATGCATTACGTATTAGGTATTGGTACCAATCACCCTACCTGGTTTCCGCGTGGTTAGGCAGAGTGGAATAATGAACTAGGTGAACCGATTAAACCAGTTCAAATTGCGATAATAATAGGTTGTAGTAACCAACATAGATTCTTATCGAAAATCAAGACAAATAATCGAGATTATCGGTTAATTTCATTTAAAATATATATATGATAAGGTTCCGATATCATGATTCTTAAAACCAATTAAATATACTTATGTCACATTACATTGCATAATATTTTGACCATCTGACTTGTAAAACATTTTAGATTGTATTATAGTGATTTATTTTTGAGGTATTATGCCGTGTTGCGCTACCAGAAGCTGGCGTAAGAAGGAGGTACCTACGCAACACGGCATAAATAAAGTACTATAACTTTTGGCCGTGAAAATCTCAAATCATATTTTAGATTGTATTCTATCACGTAAGCACACGGAGAAAACTAACTGATAAAAGAAATATATTGCCAAATTATTGAGATTCTCTTCAAATTATTCATGATCCTCTTAAAAACAGGACTGCAGGCCCTTAACTAATGAATTGATATGATTTCTGTAAAACTGTTATTAAGAGAGGAATGTATTATTGCGATGACGCAACACTGGTTCATTGTATATTATTAAGACATGGTGCCGGTGCATGAACACGTGTTCCGATGTATTAGGAATGTACTAAAATTTTAATAGGAAACTGGTTGCAATTCCATTTTTAACCGTATTCCGTATAATTTTAAGAGATTTTTAATAACTAATGAACTAACTAACTAACAATCACGCCGTTTCCCCGCTGGGGTAGGCAGAGAGGACGGACCACCAAACAACTCGGTCTTGGCACACACTCCTTGCCTCATTCACATTCATACATCGTCTCATACATACTCTTCTATTATTCTGACTCTTGACATGGCCTGACTCGAGTCTCTGATTCACTTGATCATGCCATGTCTTTCTCGGGTGTCCCCGACTTCTGCTACCATTCACATTCGAATCATATATTCTCCTTACACTCCTTTCTTCACTCATTCGCTCTACATGCCCAAACCATCTAAGCGTCCCTTTCTTAATATCACATATACGCCACAGGGATCTCTTTTCAACAGCATTCAGTCTACTTTCGTCCTTTCTCTGCCAGTTCCATGCCTCACTTTCATACATCAGGATAGGTACCAGCACTCCATTGCGGAGTGCTAACTTCGCTTCTTTGGACAATGTTTTATTAGCGCCAATTGCTTTCAGTCCTCGTTTAATGGAGTTACCTGCATTTAACCTTCTTTCAATATCTCTGTCAGCCTTCCCATTTCTCTAGAACATACTTCCTAAATACACAAACTCATCCACCTGCTCCAAGTATTCATTATTCACAACTATATTGCACACTGTTTTCGTACTCTCTCTCTCAAAAACCATTACTTTAGACTTACTTACATTCATCATTAACTCATTCATCATACATACCTACTTTCATTTCGTTCATCCTAGACGCGAGAGACTGTAGATCTTCCATACTGTTAGCGATTTTTAATAAATCAGCAATATTATATTTATCCGTGTAGATAATATAAATAAGGGAGATGGGCCATGAACCCTAATTAGTATGAAACTGCGCGCAACAAACAACGGAACAACAATAAACATCTCCCCCGCCTTTGTTTCTACCTAGAGACCAAAGGCATACATTTTAATGCCTAGCCGCTTTGAAGTCCGTTATTTATATCATAGCAGCCCGGCAGCAGTCAGTAATTTCATTGAAAAACCATACTTCTTAAGTAAATAAATTTTAAACTTAGAATTCCAATTGATTACATTAATTATGTCAGTTTGATGAATCAATTGCATCTAATAACACTGTCTTAAGAACTTAATTGACAGTCCTACCATCGTTGCCACTGTTAAATTTCACGTGCCGACTAGGAATACAAGACAAAATATAACATTCTTCTGCTATACATACACAACCAACCACCAGACACACTCACTAACCAATAGGATGCACGACCTGGGCAACAAGTAGTGGGGAACTCTTGAAATATTTATTGACTCCATTTATAGAACTAAGCGTAATCTTTACCAGAATTATCCTATAAATTAGAGTTTCAAAATTATCAGTCATCTTAAAGTTGGTTCCATGATAACTCAACACAGTGACAATTCAACACACCTTTAAAAAGTGATATAAAGTCATTAGAAACGATGAAAAAAAATTAAACCTAACCTAACCTACTTAACACAGTTAATAAAGTTTTTGTTTCATCAGTTTCCATGACTTTATATAACTTTTTAAAGATGTGATGAATTATCATTGTGATGATTTATGTAAAAGCCCTCAGAGCGTTAAATAAATAAATCACTTGCCCTCCAGGGGGGTATAACTTCGATCGAAAATTTGAACAGAAATATTGTGACGTCATATGTTTGCCTAACTATATCCACCAATGAAAAACTCTGAAAATCTATGGAATAAACTTTCAAAGTTTTTCATTGGTGTATATTATAATAAATAGGCTCCGAATGAGAATTTTACTATCTATATATTGGCATATATATGGTTTTTTAGGACAAATTTGTTTCATTAGAAAATCCCGAAGTTATTAATCTATAGAAGTTGATTTTTGTTTTGTTTCTCGGTCGCTGAATTAAATGTGAAAATAATCTGATATCAAGTAAAATTATTTATTTATTTATTCAGATAAATATATAATATATATTGTTGATAAACAGCGGGTTTTTCATAAGAATGTCCACCGTACACAAATCACGCTGACGTTTTAATGCTGATAACTTCTGAACAATTTATGACAAAATGATGATATCAATCATTGTAATTAGATTTGGTATTTCTCGTATCGGAGATTTGATTGGTTTATGTTTTCATTCTAATATCGGTGAGAATCAAATATCAATATTACTTTGAGTGATTTTAATCATGTGATTAAGTGATTATACGATGATGTTTCATAAATAATGCTAATCCAAAGACAAGTGGGTATTTATAAGTTGCAATAATCCATTACTGATTCCAAACACATTAATTTATGTCATATTTGCTAAGGTTATCTGTTTACAGAGTGATATCTCTAGTTGTTTTAAAAATTAATATACTATATCATATTTTTTAAATATTTCAAATATATATATTTTTTAAATATATTGATTCTGTTGTTTTTTTTCAATTGTATTTTACATATTACAGAAATAATTAATATTCAGTTAGTTATAAGGAATGGGTTGTTTCTAAGAATTTTAACAATTCATCAATAATGAAACAATTCATGAAATTTAAGACTTAAGTCGGATTTTTTCAATAAATTTGATAAATTCAACGACAATTTTTGAGTTCTGTAAAAGTCCTATTCAAGTTGTAGTGCTGTATTGAATTATTTCAAAGTCAATTTTCAAGTTCTGTGAGAGTTCTATTCAAGTTCTGTTGTTATTTTAGTTTTGTGAAGCACTACAACTTGAATAGGACTTTCACAGAACTCAAAAATTGTCGTTGAATTTGATGAATTTTTCAAATTTAATGAAAAAATCCGTCCAAAGTCTTAATTTCAATTTGTTTTCTAGATTGAATGAAAAAAATTATATGGAAATTAACACACTTCCCGACATCCGATTCAACTGAAACTCGACAGATAGACTCTTTATCGATGACAATGTATTCTATCAACTTTTGTTGGAACACTCGCATTTTTCTAAAATTGGATGACAATATATTTGATCATTAAAAATTACAGCAGTTAATATACGAAATAAATATCGCAAATATCCAATTAGGATTTTGCTTAGGTGTTAGCAGTGTTGACTCCAGTCCCGGGGAGGAAGGTTCAATCCTTAATCAAACCAATTGAATCATAAATTTTATTATAGGCAGGTACTTTTACAAGAAATGGTCGCTAGTGTAAAGGGTCATTGACGCTACCGACTGCAAAGTTAAATATGTCAATCTGGGCACAATTTTTTTTATCCAGTTTAAAAAATATATATACAGGGGATAAGAGAGAGGTGTTATTTTGATATTCAATCGTAAAAGATCAATGGTTTCGTTGCTTGTGTGGCACGTAGCGCCGTCTTGTTGAAAGTAAACGTTGTCCAGACCAATACCATCCAATTCCGACCATAAAAAATCATTAATCATCTCTCACCGTAACTGTTGCTCCAGCCAAAAAGTAAGGTCCAATGACTCCGCCGGACCATAAACCGCACCAAAAGTCACACGTTGAGGATAGAAAGGCTTTTCAACAATAACTCTTGGGTTTTCCGAGCCCCAGATGCGACAATTTTGCTTGTTGACGAAGCCGCCGAGGTGGAAATGGACCTCATCACTGAAGATGATTTGCATTTGATTCACACAAGTGAATTTTAATAATTTCAATGCGTTGTTGAAGCGTGTATCGTTCCATTTTTATAAATGACGTAGTTATTATTACCAAAACCCTGTATATAACTGAGTATTGATCAGTTTGATTGTAAATTTATATAATCTATAGGAATCTGTGTATGTAAGAACCTTCATACTTACTTCCAATTGACCAATTATTATACATATTTACAAAATTGTTTAAAAAATGTTTAATAAATTAAATGATATCATACTTATCATAAAAAATATTGTTACATTTTTCTGAAAAATTCATGCCAAAAAAAGTTATTTAGTAAAAACTAGGCAAGTCACGCAACGAATACGATTAACCTGAAAACATGGTTTGACTTCCCGCATTTCAATTTTGCAATAATACTAACATTTCCTTAGCTATTAGTAGTATCGTAAAACCCTTTTATGACCTATTATGCTGCGTATACACTTGCGAACCGAAACGGGAGCCGAGCCTAGCATTACGCGAAATTATCTAAACAACCGCAAGCTACGTTTCGCGCCATTTACTGTTGCTTCGTCTCGGTTCGCAAATTTATCCGTACCTTCAAATATAATGGAAAACTCAAATCTCACAATCGTCGAACGCAATCTTCATAAAGCGGGCCACAGATAGCTGTGCACGGTTACGTTTCACTATGAGCTGCCATACTTAACATCACATAGCGGGCCACGCGTACGCTATGTGATGTCAGTGGCACACGAGCGGGCTGCAGCGAATTTGCAGGCCGAGCAAAGCTTGCGAGGCCACGGCAGCCACTCTTTCAAATAATTTATTTTTATTTACTATTTAAAACTCATCAAACTGTTTAAGGCGAAGCTTCATGCTAAATCACTGTTTTGATTAATCTTTATAACGAATTGGTATACATTATGAATACTAAAAATATGCTTTAGATAAATTGACGGTTTTGCTATCGTTGAGTAGAATACAAATAAAAAAAGAAATTACTTAATAAAAAATATAAATGTAAAGTACTAAAAAAATATTTTTTCAATAGAAACTTATGAACGCGAAAAGGAAACAACTTAAAAAAAATACAGTATTATAGCTAAAATTATGTGTGAAAGTTTCACTTGATTAACTTTTTTGCTTTCTTATAAAATTATTTACAAAATAAATAAAAAAAAACAGTTTTGTGCTTGAAATCGAACGTTTCTGCGATGTTAAGCGATTTTAATGCCTATTACCTACAATATAAGGAATATCAAGAATATACACATTTTTGGCTTGTAGCTTCCTCTTAAGTATCATAGAATGGGCGTTATCTTGGCCTAGCTGTAGCTCAACTAGCAATGTGTGGCCACATCGCTGTATCAAGCCACGTAGCTCTCGTGTCAATCGTAGCCATGCAGCTTCGTACACTTCTGTGGCCAGCTTAACACTGAAGTTTGGTTGTCAGTAAATGGTCAATAAACGCCATTTTGTTTTTTTGACATTTGAAAGGTCCCCGTTAAATGCCGCTTTTAAGTTCGTTTCAGCTTTCCATCAAATGGTTAATTTTAACAAACTATGATTACCGTTAAACGTGTGTTGAAGATTATTTTTATGAATATGATTATCGTACTAAAAATATGCATTTTTAATATTGTCATATTTTTTTTTTTTTTTTAAATTATTTATTAACCAATAAATTAACATACATTTTTTGGTATAATCCACCTCACTAGGCTGAGCCTGTTCCGAGGTGGCGGGAGTTTGATCTTATTTTAGATAATGCGAATTTACATAGAATCAAAGATATAAATAAAAAGACATATATAAAAGATAAATAATTAGATAGATAAAAATAAAAAATAAAAAAAACATAATGAAATAATGAAAATACAGATAAATGAATGAGAACAAAAGAGAAGAATAATATCTAATTATTGATTTAAAAAACGGTTCCAACTGGCTACAACGTCATTATGACGTATAAAACGCCAATGTCTGGTTGTAAGGCTCTTGACTTGCAAGCTGAAGGTTGTTGGTTCAAACCCCGGCGGGCGCAAGTAATTTTTATTTCATTAATTTGTGGTATTTTCCAAATTACTTGTTTAAAATAATTTACAGTCTCTTTGTGGCACGTTCCAGAGTGGAAGATACTCTCAGTATCGCCCTGGTGTAAGACCATAATTCAGAATTGAAACCTTGCTTGAAACGGGTTTAGCCGAGTTTGTCGACCAGATCTGAATAATCCCCCACCTTCCTCTTCCACCTCTCCTTCCCCTCACTACTACCTTCAGCCTCACAACAAACCCTAATTGGGGATGCCATAGTCTCACTGTCTCTAGACGGTTGGGATCAGTTGGGACTTAACTATAATTGGGACTGAATTTATGGATACATCATTCGTGGCACGACTTTCCTTAGCAAACTACCAACTATTTATGTGCTGACCCGTTAATATGATTTCTAATGTGTGTTTATTTATTTTTTGTCTCTTTTACAATATTGTCGATGAGTTCACAAACGCTTAACTTTGTCATAACTTCCATATAGGCATATAAAACGGATCGATCTACAAAATTCTACGTATTTACGTCAGAGAAAAACAGGAAATATACATAAAACGTACACAAAACACAAAATGCCTTGGAGATGGCGCCGGGTATGTTGCGTGACCGAATTATATTTAATCTTTACTTGTGCGTGCGGTATTCAGGTAAAGGATTGATTTATTACTAATAAAATACCTGTCCACCATTCATTTACTTGTTTCAGGTATAATTTGGCAAATTAACGAAAATTGGAACTTCAAATGTTTACAAAGCAATTTCTATTATATTATTAGTTTCCGAGGTCAATGGCAGACTGCAAACCGCATCGGCAAATGCATTCCGAATTTCTACAGATTTATAACTTATTTCTCTTGAACACTTCAGTTTCAAGTTCTTAAAAATGAATGCTGTTTCTGAAGATAATATCAATACATTTGTACAACCGAAACGGTAAATATATGAAAATTATTAAAAACACATTTTGTTCTGTTATGCATGTAATGGTTATGTAAGTATGAAAAAATTCACAGTGCTTCTTTAAATTCAACTTAGGCATTTGTCGTGAGATTATTGCTCAATTTCAGACGAATAGTGTTTTGTAAAATACTATCAGACGTGTACCCGGCGTTGCTCGGGGTTATCCCTAGGAGATAGACCTTTCTGTAGGCCTTTATGAGGTGTACAATTCCGCATTACATTATTTTGATTTATCTCATAGTAAGCGCGAGGTTATTTTTGCTTGATTACAATACGTCGACTTTTCTCTACTTTCTATAAAAATAATATGCATGCATTATATATATAAACCTTTCGAAAAAAAATCTCTCAATGATAGTGAAAACCCTGTCAAAATCAATTGGGTAGTTTAGAAGAACTAAGCGCACAAACAGACAGACGCAGATGTCGACTTTGTTTATACTATTGAGATATTTGAGATTTTCAAAATTTTCGCTTAATTATCATCGTTTTTTAATAGTAGCGCGTTCCCTCCAAACATTCATATTCATATATCTCCTTTTCAAACCATCTTCTTCTTCTTTTTAAATGCTTACTACGGAGCCTTAATGAAACACATGATAATAATTATAACCTTTAGTATTATAGTTTGCGGTCTGCCGCAGCGGTTTCCAGTCTGCCGCCGATCTTGGAGTCGTACGACGAACGGCTGCGCGGCCTTTTTTATACTAAACATGTGTTTCAACATGATAATAATTATGACATTTAGGGGGTATTTCACTATCTCTGATTATGTTCTGACTAAGCACTAATCCGCGGATAAGTCATTTTTTCGTTTTCACTATATCTGAATAACGCTAACGCTCGGGTTAAAGTTCGATTTGACTAATCAGTGCTCGAACTTCACGTTAGGCGCTATTCCTCGAATCAAAGATGGCGTCAAAACATTCCGAGTTTGACAGCTGAGAAGTGAGTCGAATTTTGTTGAATGAATTTGAATGCTTGTATGATCCATCCTGAATTATTTGATTGTGTTCAAAATAAGAAACAATGTATTAATTCGACACGAATCTATCTAAAATGACCTGATAATCAACATAACATAACCAAAAAAATGCACACTTCGCGGTGTGCGGACTGTGACGCATGACTGCCGTGGCAGTAGATGGAGAAACTGCAAACATTTTGCGATGTTGCCAGACTATTTCGAGTGTTATCTATCCGGAAGCTCGAAACAATGGTGAAACGGTCGCCGTTGAATAACGAAGTTATTCTGAACTTTAAAGCCAGCCAACGGATAGCTATTCAGATATTTTAGCCCGACATAGTGAAATACCCCCTTAGTATTATAGTTTGCGGTCTGCCGCAGCGGTTTCCAGTCTGCCGCCGCACAGTGGGCTGAAAATCGCCTTTCATAGACATAGAGACTTGAATTTTCAAGGGTATTTTTTTTGGCTAGAAATGGATTCTGCTGATCATTACTATGCTATAAAATGTCGTACAAAGCAATTGCGTGTACAAATGAAGGAGTTGTAATTTTTTTAAGAAAAATTTGTATGGCGCTGACATTAAAAATGAGGCTATCTCTGGAATCATAAGGTTGGCCGTTCTATCCTTACACACAGATAATACTACTATTTATTTGTATTTTTTTGACATACTTCATATTGTGGCGCAAGGTGCGATGTTTTTTTTAAAAATCCTCAAAGTTGAAAAAACCCTTTTTAATGTTGATGATTCATTTTAATGCTTAAACGCTTTTAGGCTTGCAGTGTAAATAAAATATTGTAAACTAGACAAAGCATACTCATATGTAAAGCATTTAAGCATTAAAATGAATCTTCAACATAAAAAAGTTTTTTTTTCATCTTTGAGGATTTAAAAAAAAAATCACAAGTTTCGCCACAGTACGAAGTATGTCAAAAAAATACAAATAAATAGTAGTATATTTGTGTGTAAGGAAATAATGGTCAACCTTATGATTCCAGAGATAGCCTCATTTTTAATATCAGTTCCATACAAATTTTTCTTAAAAAAATTATGACTCCTTCATTTGTACACGCAATTGCTTCATACAAAATTTAATAGCATATTAATGATCAGCAGAATCCATTTCTAGCCAAAAAAAATACACTTGAAAATTCAAGTCTCTATGTCTATGAAAGGCGATTTTCAGCCCACTGTGCACAGTGTTTTGGCTTGCAGTGTAAATAAAATATTGTAAACTAGACAAAGCATACTCATATGTAAAGCATTTAAGCATTAAAATGAATCATCATCAAAAAAAAGATTTTTTTTTCACTTTAGGATTTAAAAAAAAAAAAATCGCACCTTGCGCCACAATATGAAGTATGTCAAAAAAATACAAATAAATAATAGTATTATCTGTGTGTGAGGATAGAACGGCCAACCTTATGATTCCAGAGATAGCCTCATTTTTAATGTCAGCGCCATACAAATTTTTCTTAAAAAAATTATAACTCCTTCATTTGTACACGCAATTGCTTCGTACGACATTTTATAGCATAGTAATGATCAGCAGAATCCATTTCTAGCCAAAAAAAATACCCTTGAAAATTCAAGTCTCTATGTCTATGAAAGGCGATTTTCAGCCCACTGTGCGCCGGCCTTAGAGTCTTTCGAGGAACGGCTGCGCGGCGTTTTTCATACAAAACTTAAATTTGAATTTAAAGCCAAAATGAGCTGAGCTGAAAAATTTGGAATTGGAAAAAAATGGAATTTATTTTTTTGAAGTTGAATTATAAAATTGATATTTATGCTGTATGCAAAAAAATCATCTGTGTGAGTAGCTACTGCATTCGAATCAAGTCTAGTACCTATCTATAAAACGTGGATCATTACGTTACAATCATGATGAATGATTTTGATTAATTTATTATCAAGTTCATATCTTTAATACTGCTGGCGATGTGACGTCGACTGCCATTATTTTTACGTACATATTTATATCTTACAATAATATTCTACTCACTCTTGCCGAGTACACTGTGCAAATTTGTTATCGCACAGTGTACGTACTAAAATCTGAGCCTACCTATCAAATTATAATGATAAACCTAGGCTGATGGCTCTGCAATCATTTAAAAGGTTTTTAAATGGCAACACCGAGATAGTTCATAGGAAAATGAATGTAAGTTTCAAAAAGCACAAAAAGGAGATATAAAACAATTGACCCAATTCAAAAAATTCCAAAGGCGATAATTAAAATAATCCTTAAAGTACCATTCGACACAGAATCAAGCGAAATTTACAAAACATTAGAAGTCTTGTCGATAAGACAACTTTATACCAAATCTGCATTACTACACCTTCTCCAACACAAACTAAATATTCGAATTCAACCAAAAACCTTGTTAAAAACCAGATCCTTAACAAATAAAACACTAAACATACCGGTAACACACACCACACACGGACAAAGACACTTTCAATACTACGCTACTAAACTGTTTAATTGTATGCCCATTACTCTGAAGTAACTACTAACTGCAAATACATCCGCAAACATTCACAAAAAACATATCACAGCCTGTATCAAAAACCAAGATATTTTATTTTTTCAAAACATAATAACTCCAAACTAAACATAACTAAACCATAAAAAGTGTATAATAAATAAACACGTTTTTCGAGATTTTTCCAACTATACTCACACTTACAATACAAATATATGCATTTACATATATATTATTTTTTTTTTACATATTTATTATGAATATTCAATTTCCAAAAACCATTAAAATTTTATGAATATTCAATTTACAAAAAACAAAAAAAATTCAAAATAAAACTTATAAAAAATGAAAACTTTCTTCTACAACACATAAATACTTCTCACACCTATACATAACCACGTAAACACCTCAGCACAGGTTCTCCTAGTGAGGTGTTCACGAAACATACAATATTACTCACATACAGTTTCACCTTCTCAAACCTACCTTACACACAACATATTATAGTTATAAGTTTGAAATATATCATGTACAAATATAAATAATTATGTGAACACTGTAAATATTATATAGAATAAATAAATAAAACGCACTGTAAGTCGAAACGACTAAGATTGTTCTTCTGAGATTGTACGTAAATTGGTGAGGCCCGTTTTTCTTTCAAATCGATAATGAACATATTTAAAGGGATTGGCACAAAGAAACTAGCGCGATCGGTGCATTCGTTAGAAACATACAGCATAAAATGCACGCATGTTTAGTCGACTTGTTTGTTTTAGAACAACGATGATTATATTGCTAGGGTTTAGTAGGTAACTTGGTGAAGCCCGTTTCCTTCTCTTTAAAATCCATAGAACTAGTGCGATCGGCGCATTCATTAGAGAGATACGCCACAAAATTCGCAAACGGTTATTATATATTCCTAGTGTTAAGTAAATTGGTGAAGTCCGTTTTTTCTTCCAAATTGATAAAAAACGCATATTTGGGGATTGGCACAGAAACTAGCGCATTCGTTAGAGACACACAGGATTAAATACACGCTTTGATAGTCGAAACGACTAAGATTATTCATATAGGGTTAAGTAAATTGGCGAAAATTTTATTTTAAAAATCGTTATTGAACATATTTCTAGGGCTTATCCGAGAGAGTTCAGGATAATAAAGTTTCTTCATCTCTGCCTGCCTTGTGGGGAATTGCGTGCACGGTTAGGTAAGAAATGTGAATTTGACTTGTCGCGATATCATATTATATTACTGGAGACACGCATAATTCATATCTACAATATGCCGATAGCTAATCTTTCAAAAGACTTATTAGCTATTATTTATTTGATTGCGTAGATTTTATCTACAATAAATTACTACAGAAATCGCACATGCTCCAGTAACCACTTCATAAACAATAGTAATTTTGATAATAAATAAAAAAAATAGAAAAAATTATCATCACCTCCATCGAAACTTCATAACAAAATAAAATGTATACCTTCGATGACTTTATTATCTACGATTTTTATTATCTGTAGATTTTCTCAGATGCTAATTGAGAAGTGAGAAAATCAAACGATGAATTTTTATTGAGTTTGACCTTTTCGGATAGCTATTTCAGATTAAAAGATTTATTTTGTCACGTAGGTAAATTTAATTTCAAAAGAAATCATTTATCTCCTCAGCTTTTCCTATATTTTTTTTAAATTCATCAATTCATATGTACAATTAACTAACTAACCATTGGCAGAGAGGATAAGCCGTCACGTAATTCTGTCTTAGCACACACTCCTTGCTTTATTCACATTCAAACATCGTATCATATTTCGACTACCATAATACGGACATGTGTCAAGTGTGGTAGTCGAAAATCATGTAAAAAACTGTATTCAAATATATTTTATGAATAAAGAAAAGAAAAAAAAAAAATATATATATATATACTCTTCTGTTACTTTGACACGTGATCTGACTCGAAAAATAGATTCTCGTGAACATCCCCTACCATTCACTTCCGAGTCAAGATAAACTTTCCTCACACTTTATTTTTGTACATCCATTTTACGTACCCAAACCATCTAAGTTTCCCTTTTAAAATCTTATCTTACATTTTTAACAAGGTCAAATAAGGCTTTACCACTCTTACGCCTCGGTGATCTAATTTCTATAGCATTCAGTCAACTTTCATTCTTCCTCTGCCGGTTCTATTCTCTATATGCCCAAAGCATCAAAGCGGCACTTTCTTAATCTTATCCATTAACTTGACTGTTGCTAACTCCTGAGCCTAGTTAATGTAAGAGTACCTACTCGACACATAAGGACCTATTTCAATATCACCATTCACAAACAAATTACGTAGCAAACTCGCCAATTGCTCGCCTAAATAGTTGAGCAAATGTTTGTACATGACTTACCATTTATTGGATAAGCAACACCCATGCCATCGGTCACGCCGAATAGTTTACTACGTTTGGTGACCGGGTTCATGGGGTGAGGTTCCAGATCTTGGTTACGAATGCGTTTGCTCACTCATGCTGTATCGGCAGAGTGTGTCGAGGAAAACTTTTCGACCTCTCCAGCCGAATTCTTTCGAACCATCGCCTGGTCACATAGACCCCCATATTCCTACCCATCTCTCATACCTTTTTCCTTCCCAGAATTTCCTCTCCTTCCTTTCCCTAAAAATACCCTAAACAGAGCGTTCCTAAAGATTACATAGGCACTGAGGAAATAATGCATAACAATGTATTATGTGAGGATATTGTGTCAGCACTTTATTAGCAGCAGACACATACCTAGACGGAGGACAAACCTCGTGCTGGCACTGTTGGTGGACGCGGTGGGCTCTCTCGCTGCAGCAGCTGTTCCAGTTTCTTCACCACCTAGGATTATTGTGAAGAGTCTCCATCTTCTATCTTCGTGTCACCTGTTCCTGTTCTTCATTTTACTTTACTTAACTTTATTTTTGTAATATTTATATTTTTTGTAATACCTGCATCAACTATAAAGCGCCCCTGCGGTGATATCTTACAAAAGCGGAGCTATACAAATTGTTTAATACATTAATTAATTAATATCGATATTTTTAACATCGCTATCAATCTCCGCTGATAATACCTAATTCGAGCATCTTAACCGCTGAACCACGGACCCACATCTCAGCGGTGCCGCAGACAGTAAATAGGTACCTCGAATATGTCGGGCCAATGTGCCGAAAAACTGAACTACGTCACTTTTCAAATTCACTATGTAGGGCAGATCACTCTACACCGGGACCGGTTCTTTTCTCAATGAAAGTGAGTTTACACGGAACAGGGGCGGTGCGTGGTGTTCAAACATTCGGGCCTTATTTTAAATTGGAAAATTGAATCTATTTTACTAATAAATCTAGACGAAACATGAAACATACAAGAACCAATCGCATATTTATATTAATAATTATCTTAACATGCAAAAGTAAATGACAAACAAGAATGGGTAAAAGTAGAATACAAATATGTCAATAAACAATTTCTTACTGTCACCTGTACCTGCATGTACTACTAATGTTGTCCAGATCAATACTATTCAATTCCGGCAATAAAAAATCATTAATCATCTCTCGATAGCGCAATTCATTCACCGTAACTGTTGCTCCAGCCTCATTTTCGAAAAAGTAAGGTCCAATGACTCCGCCGGACAGAGAGTTGAGGATAGAGAGGCTTTTCAACAATAACTCTTGGGTTTTACGAGCCCCAGATGCGACAATTTTGCTTGTTGACGAAGCCACCGAGGTGGAAATGGGCCTCATCACTCAAGATGATTTGCATTTGATTCACTCAAGTGAATTTTAATAATTTCAATGCGTTGTTGAAGCGTGTATCGTTACATTTTTATTAATGACGTAGTTTTTACTTGTCAAATGTCAAAAAATGACAGTTTCGAAAGTAACATCTACCGAAATAGCGGGCTATTCAAAATAACAACTCTTATTGGAAAACCCTGTATGATCAATGCAACATATTTTTTAGCAATAGCTGAACATTTTTTCTGAATCCATATAAATTATCGACGAAAATGTCTACTTCAGCACACTCTATCTTATTATATAGTCGACAAATTTGGGTAAGAAAGCTAAAATAGGCGATATTATTTTTTAATTTATTCAGGTGTAACATGCTATGACGTCTTTAACAATGGGATGGTGCATTTATATTTGGTGTATCAACTGCTGCATGTATAATTTAGAAGGAATAAATCAGAAAGTTTACATCTGGCTGTCAGAGATTGTAGATTATGGTGCAAAATTCGGTCATTATACGTTCCAAGGTTCCCCCCATCTGGTAGTAAAAATACGAAATATTAGTCAAATAAAGGAACTGTTTCTATGAAGCAAATAAACGAAATTGATGATATTATTTGTGGACCGCCTCTGCATAAACGAGTATGTAGTATATAGCAGTGTACTGACTGTACACGGTAAGTAGTTAGTCGAGATGTGAGAAAAAAACCAATACAATACATGGCGGCCTCTTGCGTAAGAAAGCCCGCGAAAGGCTGGTACGTATTTGTTTTTTGGCGCTCGTGTGCGAAATTTCGGCGCAAGTTGACGAGAGAATGAATGCACGATGTACTGTACGATTTGTGTAATAGTTTATGAAAGAAATATACTAAAATAGAAGGTACTTACTTTCAGTTTCGTCATGGTTTAGATGTTTAGAGTTTTAAGTATTGATGTCGTTTTACGAGTACATGTGCAAGACTCACAACTGCTCCCAACTTTCTGGTCTCGAAGCCTGTTTGAGTATGGCATCCCCAAATGTGTTTTTTGCGAGGCTGAATCAGCGTTTTCAGATGAAACTTCCTTAATAATAACGACTCTATTATCTACAAACAAAAAATACAATCTTACCCTATCTTGGATTACGTATTACGTATCTTGGATAGCATTACACCGTCATTCACAGCCCATTTCAGCACTTAATATATAATATGTACATCCATAATATAACATCGAGGCATTATCTACCGTTCTATTGTGATAACTCCAACACAGAATCTCAATTCTATACCCCCGTTCGCCGTATACAAAATTTGGGTAGTGACTATAAAGATGTTGTTGATAATATATATTCAACAAGTCATTACCCAATTTATTTCAGAAAGAAGAATATTATAATTTAACTATAGAAACTACGTAGTTCTTTTTATCTTACCAAAGTTTTGTAATTTTCCTAGTATTATATTTTTCCATCTTGCGTGGTGGAGTGACTGGTTTCCACTTTATTTCGTTTTGAAATTGTTTTTGTTTAAAAGGTTGTGTTTTATTATGTCTTCTATTTTCTTTTTGATTTTGTTTTTTGATTTTACTTTAATTTTGTTTTTTTTTTTTTATTTTTTTTTTGTTGTTTATTTAGAAGTTCTTTGTAAAAAAAAAATAACATATAAAAGTCCAGCCGGGCGTAAATTTAGAAATAAATAAATAATTTTATAATATTAAGTTCGTGTATATTTTGCCCCGAAGAAGGAACGATTGTTCCGAAATCGGTCAGCGTTAATATAAAAAAAGTGATTTAAACAAAGTAATATTGTTTCATTTAATTATAATGGGTAGCCACAAAGTGATAGTTACATTCGATAGTTATAAAAATTATTTATTTTATGGAAAAAAAATGGGGAAAAGTTGAAACCACGGTTTTGATGGAAAATACCTACTCTTTTTTTTGTAATTCCAGTATTTTTGTGTAATTCCAGTAGGTGTAGTCCAATTTACGTAGGTGTAACTCTTTCCATTTCGTACATGTGTAATTCCGCCCGTGTGTAATTGGTACTTGAAAATCTTCTTATGATGTCTTTGGACATCTTTCGATATATTTCCAAATCTTACGATATATTTCGATATTTTTCGATATCTTTCGACGTCTTTCCAAATATTTCAATGTCTTTCAATAACTTTTGATATATATCGATATATTTTGACAACTTTCGATTTCTTTCCTATATCTTTCAACATTTTTCGGTTCCGAGGGTATCTTTTTATCTTTTTTAGGTTCCTATTATACTTCCTTGTTCTCTATACAACTGGAAAATCATATCTTAGTCATCATCAGAATAGCTACAAATAATATAATATAATATTACCACTAACTACTATTTTTCTTACCAATTTTCAAGGATGCCTAAAATATAGCTTTCTAACTCCAATCTAAAGCAATATTCCCAACGCATCCACCAGAAAACTCCATCAACCTAATTATATTACTATGAAGAAATATACCATGGACATTAAACTGATATACCCATTACCTTTGTGTAGTTGTTATAATGATGTTTTTCAATAAATGCAAAAATAATTACAATCTAATTACTAAAAGAAATCGGTGTGATTTGAAGATAATAAATAATTGTTAGAATTAGAACATTTATAAAACCTAGGAAGGAACGTGAATGAGCCTCTTACATGCATTTTGTAGCTTAGAAAAATTTACATTATAAATTCAATGGATTTTTATACCGAGTTTACGATAGTTGCAAAATTTAAAAAGAAGTGATAGTGAAAACGTAGTACGAAGTACGCATAATGATTAATGCATGAATTCGAGACTATAACATTTGATCGCAATTATTAAGGCGATGCCATACGTAGTAATGCAAAATCATGTGTTTTTGGTTTGAAAATTTGGTCGCCTAGAAATGTTTCAGATGCTTTAATTAAATATTGCGAGTAGAATACATCTTGGCCTTTGAAATAATCGAGTATTTTTTAGATAAGTATTTTTATAAGCCCAGAAAAAAATAATGTATAAGGCCTAAGAAAACTGCTTTAAAGTTCAAAATCTCCTACTTACGAATCCATTTTCGGTTATGATTTTATTGTATAATGTGGAAAATTCAGTTATTTATAAAGTGATCGAAAAAAATGAAATATTTATGCCAGAACATCCACAAAATAAAATAAAAGGCACTTTTTGGCCATGTTTTTTCTTGCATAAATCAAAACAGGCGGATGGTGTTAAGCGGAAATTTAAACCTTATCGCCATCTACGTAAGGGTTGTTATTGATAGCGGCTCAATTTAAAATATTACGCGACGTAATGCATCGCCTTAAACAATTATATCTATAAATAGTCTGTCTGTTTGTGCGTCTAGTTCTTCTAAATTATGCTACGGATTTTGATATGGTTTTCACTATCATTTAGAAAAATTCTTCCGAAACGTTTATGTATATAATACATGAGCATTATATTTACAGAAAGTAGAGAAAAGTTGATGTTTTGTAATCAAGTAGTAAAAATATATTTTCGGGCGCTTACATTGCTAGCGCTGGCTAAATTATTAGATTTATCAAAATAATGCACTACGGAATTATATATCTTCAAAAGGACTACAAAAAAATCTGCGATGGTATTTGTTTACATTGTCTATCTCTTAAGGATAACCACCAGCAACGCCGGGTACACGTCAGCTATTTATTAATAAATAAAAAATAAAAACAAAACAGAAGAAATAGCAACTAACACGTATATCAGAAACACTAGATCTCAGGGTCAAAAACTTATCCAACATGCAACTACAAATACAACATTAGGTCAAAAGAGCTTCCTAAACTATGGTACTAAGCTCTACAACAATATCCCACTCTCATTCAAAACTTAAACAATATTATAACATTTAAATCTTAAATAAAAAGTTACACATAAAATAGGGAGATCAGAAACAGAAAATATACTAACAACAAATACAGACTGAAACCGAAACCACTCAACTGCATTAAAAAAACACCACGTAAAATACTACAGGGTTTTCCAATAAGAGGTGTTTTTTTGATATTCAATCGTAAAAGATCAATGGTTTCGTTGCTTGTGTGGCATCTTTCGCCGTCTTGTTGAAAGTAAACGTTGTCCAGATCAATATCATCCAATTCCGGCCATAAAAAATCATTAATCATCTCTCGATAGCGCAATCCATTCACCGTAACTGTTGCTTCAGCCTCATTTTCGAAAAAGTAAAGTCCAATGACTCCGCCGGACCATAAACCGCATCAAACAGTCACACGTTGAAGATAGAGAGGCTTTTCAACAATAACTCTTGGGTTTTCCGAGCCTCAGATGCGACAATTTTGCTTGTTGACGAAGCCACCGAGGTGGAAATGGGCCTCATCACTCAAGATGATTTGCATTTGATTCACTCAAGTGAATTTTAATAATTTCAATGCGTTGTTGAAGCGTGAAAGCTTATTGGAAAACCCTGTACATCCTGTAATCTGTAATTACTTCGTATTATCCATACTTAATATTATAATTATAAACTGTAATTAAATATGTTAGTGAAATCCTCAGCACGGCCGATCACACTGGGGACATTATTTCTATTAGTTAGAAAAAAAGAAGATAGTAAAACATTTATTATTATAATATAATAACAACTTTTTATTCCAAATTTTACATATTTTTGGAAGCTGCCTTTTTTAAATGATTACAATGTTTCAAATGAAATTGGTTTATAATCTAGATAATGTCTCGGAAAAACATATCCGATTTTTATTTATATGGGATACCTATTGACACCTGTCCTGTAACCGTTATGTTTTTATTCTTCTCTGTCTTGTTCTGTTTCATGTTTCGTTAGATTTATTAATATTATCTTCTACTTCGATGATATATTACATTGATGCGTATAACATTCAAAATAAGTTATTACGGATTAATTATTTCTTTGTTTGGAATAACCGAATATGGTATATTTTTTTAACTAACTACAAAGTAGAACACTTTTCATAGTTCTTAAAGTTTATTTCGAAGTTATCAAAAATGCTACGTTTTCAATAAAAGTACTGTCATTTCGAATTAGAATAAGAAGTAAAAAATAATTAATGCTGTTGAAAAAAAATTTCAAAAATAAAAAAGCATGTAAGTAGATCATTCTATTATTTTTCCAAAAGAGGATGGATTTGAGTTGTAGTTATGTTGTGTTTATTTCAGGAAGTGTCTGTTTTCAATGTTTTAGGAACATCCTTGTACGCGAATAAATTCACAAGACATACACATGCACGTATTTTATCTAACTTATACGTGGAAAACGTTATTTTATTTAAATTTGTACAAACTACTATTTATGTATGTACATACATTTACGTTATTTCTAAAATAAGATGCAAATAAATTTGAGGGCCTCCGTGGTTGATGTGTAAGGCTGTCCTGGGGTAATCAATCCCAGGTTCAAATCCCGGCGTTCGCAATAAATTTTATTTAATGAATTTCGGTTGTTTTTCAATTTATTATATTAAAAAATAATATTTAGTATAATTGCGGCATATTCCAGAATGGAAGATACTCCGTTTATATATTCGATACTACGTTTTTGAAACGGCTTTAGCCATGTTTTTTGACCAGATCTAAATAGCCAGGTACTCCCCCACCTTCTCCCCCACATCTCCTTCCCCCCATCACTACTTTCAGCCTCACAATTGGGGATGCTAAAGTCTCACTAGCTCCAGACGGTTGGAAGCAGTTGTGACTCTTGTGGGGTATTCACATAAAAAAATTAAAAAAAACTAACTGGCTATCATGCCGTTTTTCTGCAGGGATAGACGGAGTAGTAAGCTGCCACACAATTCTGTGTTGGCACACATTTCTTGCATCATTCACTATTATACATCGCGTCTCAAACATGCCAATTCTTCTATTATTACGACTAACAACTCGGTCTTTGCAAACACTCCTTGCCTCATTCATGGGAGGCGGTATGGGTACCGCCACCCCGGGAACTATCTATTGGATAACAAACACCCCTGCCATAGGTCACCCCAAGTGGTTCGCTACGTTTGGTGACGTAGCAGGGATGCCCGGGTTCTTGTGGTGAGGTTTGTCTAGGTCTTGGCGGTGAATGCGTCTGCCAACCTACTGCGTGGATTGCGAGACACTGGTTGAGGGAGACCCTTTGACCCCTCCAACAGGACTCTCTGCACCGCAGTGGGAGAAATGGATTCATACCCATCCCTCATATCTGTTTCCTTACACTCTTTTTCACTACACAGCATCCCCAAAAATGATTAGACCATTGTTTTCCTCAGGGCCTCCTGCGTGAATCTGACGTTAAAACAAAACATTCCTACATCGTCTTATATAGACTCTTCTACTATTTTATTTTTTTATTTATTTATTACACGCCCTAATGGGCTTTTACACACTACAAAGTTTAATAGTTGAGTATCACAGATATTATAAATTCTACAAAATTAAAACAATAAAGGAAACATAATACAATGAAAAACGAAAAAATATTAATTGTTATAACACAAGCATATAATAAAATAAGATACATTAGTAAAAATGATAAGAAGTCTCACATAAATAGATATTCAAAATAAAAAAAATATATATCTATATATATTGCGGAAATTATAGATGTCATTTCATTATAACACAAGAATCTGGTTTACTTGATCGTGCCATGCCTTCCTCTGGCGTGTCCGACTTCTTCTACCATTCATATTTGCGTCATATATTCCTCCTTACACTCCTTTCTACGTTCATTCGCTCTACATGCCCAAGTATTTGATAAAATTTATTTTATGACGAGTATGTATGAGACGATGTATGAATATGAATTTAGCAAAGATTGTGTATCGGGACAGAGTTTTCTGACGTTCTATCCTCTCTGAAACGGCGTTATAGTTAGTTGTTTTTTAAAATTTTATTTCTTGGAATTGAAAAAAGATTCGTCACGCCAACAAATAATCACCACACTGGAGATATAAACTGATAGAAATGTGTTGTAGGCGAGTCTGGTGCCTGAAATAAGCTCAAATTTCCCTTTATTCAAATATAAATATTATTCTTAAATACATCTATTTGAAGTTCACTTTTGTTTTCGGTAATGAATGAATGCAAACCTTGGAAGCGGAAATCTACCTATTTCTCGACATCCGATCGACCTGAAGCTCAACAGACGGATGTCGTCGTTGTCGTTGTCGATGACAATGATTCTATAAAATTTTGGCATCATGTAAACACACGCAGACATATATACACATTTTTCTGAAATCGGATGACCTTACAGCGGTTAATATGCGTAATAAATGTTGTTCCTAACCGGTCATCATTTGGCGAGGTTGGTAGGGTGTCGAATCCGGTTCCTGGGTAGGAAGGTTATCAGTTATTATTGACCGACATTTATTTCGTATATATGCGGAGTTTCATCACGATAAAATGTCGGAACGTGGACTAATTTTCACTTCTAAGATTTACATTAATTCATTACTGAAAACAAAAATTAAAATCGAATAGATTTGTTTAAGAACGTCAGTTATATGGGTTTTCCAATAAGAGGTGTTATTTTGATATTCAATCGTAAAAGATCTATGGTTTCGTTGCTTGTGTGGCACGTAGCGTCGTCTTGTTGAAAGTAAAGGTTGTCCAGATCAATACCATCTAATTCCGGCCATAAAATATCATTAATCATCTCTCGATAGCGCAATCCATTCACCGTAACTGTTGCTCCAGCCTAATTAAAAAAAAGTAAGGTCCAATGACTCCGCCGGGCCATAAACCGCACCAAACAGTCACACATTGAGGATAGAGAGGCTTTTTAAACAATAAATCTTGGGTTTTCCGAGCCCCAGATGCGACAATTTTGCTTGTTGACGAAGCCACCGAGGTGGAAATGGGCCTCATCACTCAAGATGATTTGCATTTGATTCAATCAAGTAAATTTTAATAATTTCAATGCGTTGTTGTAGCGTGTATCGTTCCATTTTTATTAATGTCGTAGTTTTTACTTGTCAAATATCAAAAAATAACAGCTTCAAAAGTAACATCTACCGAAATAGCGGGCTATTCAAAATAATACCTCTTATTGGAAAACCCTGTACTTTTTTCAGTGAACCGACGATATCAATACAGATATTCTAGACGATTTTCTGTTCATTGGATCAGCCGAATTCCTTCACCAGTTCAAAACGTGGTTAAAATTAACAACGTGCGACCATCGGTAAATTAACATCAACCTGCTTAGAATGAATGCGATTATTTCGGATAAATTCAAACGGAATCTGACTGGTTAACCTTGGCTGACCATTTCCTCGAGAATACAATTAGAAAAATGCATTGTTTACTAGTTACATACTAGCTATTGCTATTGCAGAGTCACGGCCGAGTTAAGTGGAATAGGGTGGGCCATCAATGTTCAATATTAGCCATGGTAGATATTCCTGTCGCGGTTACTCGTAACCGGTTCCTTTGCTGTCACTGGAACCGTTGATACTGTTTCTCTGATGATCTTTTAGAATATTGATCAAATAAAAAATTTTAAAAAAAATTGTAGAAATGCGGCAATTTATTTCGAAATTAAAAGTTGTGTGAATATTTATTTTTTTATTTATATAAAATAACATAAAGTTAAAATAATAATATTTTTATTTCCAGCTTCTGGAAACAGGATACGCATTTCAATTTATCCATATATTGGCAGTATAGCAAACAATAGAATATTAAAAATATGATAAGAAAAAAATGAACTAACGTAATACTTATCAGAATTAAGAAAAATGAATGCAAATAAAGTAGTGTTACGTGCCCAGAGTAATTACCAAAATCAACCTAAAAGTGCGTAATATATTACTTATAAATATTTATGATGATATTAGCTCAAGAAAATGTTATAAGGGTTGTAAAATGTTTAATGAACTCCGTGTAAATGTTGAGGCAGCTAAAATTGTCCAGCTTTTCGTTGTGTTATCTTATTCAAGTGTTAATATTAGTACGTAGGTAATAGAATATTTTTTATAGTAGTTTTAGAATTGTTTGTACTAGATATAAAATTTGAATTTTAAAGCTTAATAAAATATACAAAAAAATAATATAACTGAATTTATTTCTAATCCTATGTTGGACTGGGAAATTAATGAAATAGTTTACGAATAAACAAAGAACAACTCGGGAAGTCTAGTGTTACGATTTGATACTTGGAACGTTATTAGCTTTTTTAAGTCAATTATAACCTTACAACTTTAATATTTTTTCTTTATAACGTCAATAATCGTATTCAATGGTACTTTTGATCTTTACGGAGACTAAGGGCCAGTTGTTTCAAAGAACTTGAACAATTAATCAATCAATTTTGTTTACCACTGGCTTGAAGTATTTTTACTAAATGGATACCGTTTTAAATTTTCCAATCGTTCTAAATATGTTTAATTTTAATATTTTCCTTCATAACTATTGATTTTAAAAACGATCTGCACAAGCTTAAATCCGCACATCCCATAACGGTTCAAACTGGCTACAACGTCATGATGACGTAGAAAACGTTACTGGCTGGTAATACTTCTCAATGTTGGACGGTGTGACGTTTATAACGCCACATTCAAAAGTAAAAACAAACTTGTCGTTTTGGCGGCAAAAACAATAATGAAATAAAAGTGCTATAATTAGAGTATTTTTTTAAAGAGTTAAAATTGGGCACAGTCGGAACTCTTGTGTGATATTCACATTAAAAAGTGTGAGAATGCGCAATTTTTACATTGCCAGAAATAATCTCGCGGCCCACCCTACTATACTTGTACATAGCGCAAAATAAAGATTACAAACAGAATACTAAACGTATAATCGACCGATGTCAATGTAACGATTGGACGAAGATTTATATCGGGAGATTAATCAAGATGCTGACTGAATTATAATCCATTAAATACATACACATTCAAATGAATAGACGAGCCAATCAGAGAAAGGAGAATAAACCAAGTTGCGTGGAACACGGGAGGCGGCGTGACTATCCCACTTTCATTTATTTGTCAATAAATGAATCTGACAGTATACAGGCAAATCCCATTGTAATATCACCATTCGGTCCTCGAAAATAAAATCTGCCTACGAATTACTAGTCCTTTTTAAAATGACGCGCAAATTGTAGGCTGTGTAAAAAAACTTACCAAATCGGGTAAACAAAAGTTCGGCCTTACTTTCGAAAATTGTATATTTGGTTACACTATTTAATTAGACACTTTTACAACTGTGTTAAAATTTACCCACCGCATTCAATTTGAGCGTCGCTACATCGGGCGATTCGTTTAAGAATGAACATTCAAATACTGCGCAGAAAAGTACCACAATTACCAACCCTGCAAATCTTTGCCTCACTTTACCAAAATTTACTTTTCTGCGCATGTTCTGGTTATTTCAATGTGCACTTTTCAGTGGTCAAAAATCGGCGTGCTTATTTTGACATTTTTCAATATTATGGTACCTACCTGTCTGAAGAAAGTTTGAGAAAAGAATTGTCATTGAGATATTGAAGAAACGTTATCTGAAGAAAATTTGAAAAAAGAATTGTCATTGAGATATTGAAGAAACGTTATCTGAAGAAAGTTTGAAAAAAGAATTTTCATTGAGATATTGAAGAAACAGAAAGTTTTAAAAAAGAATTGTCATTGAGATATTGAAGAAACGTTATCTGAAGAATGTTTGAACAAAGAATTTTCATTGAGATACGTTTCTTTGGACGTGAACGCAAGAACGTTTCTTTGGACAACTTGTATAATTCCTTATTTGAAATACCAATAACATACAATATCATGGTTTTTAACTAAGCAGGTAGGTTTAAGTACCTACTTACATATGATTTCAGAGGAAATTTTTATTTTGATTTGTTAAATGAGAGAAAATTATTACTTTCTTTACTTTCTTGGACGCGAGGTATACTGTTCACGGATCAACTAGTTAAATATTTGAAAGGTCCCCGTTGAACGCTGATTCTAGGTCAGTTTCTGCATTCTATCAAATTGTGATAATCTGAGAAGCAATCAAAAATGACAGTTGTGCCTATCAACTGATCATAATTTGTTCAAAAGATGAAGTTGATCCAGTATTAGCGTTTAACGGAAACCTTTATAATTAAAAGTAATGGCGCCGTTCGGCCATTATATGACAACGTTACATTTGAATTTCTTTCAAACAACTGACCCTTAATTTGTGCGAAAATCTTGGTTTATAAATGTGTACGGTTTCTATTTTCATTGAATATTTTAAAAGTATTGTAATAATTCTACTAAATTCCATTGCGAATAAGTCGGTCTCTAATTAAAAAGTTTCAGGGGAATTCCAGGCAAAACCTGGCAGATTTTTTACCAATGTAACAAGAGAGTTCATTTCATCACTCGTAAGAGGTGGATTCCATGTAAAAACCGCAAGTCACATCATATCGCGAGAGAAACAATTCATAAAAAAACATAGTATATTATAATTTATATAGCTATGGACTGACAGAGATGGAATAATAATCGAATTTTGAACCAATATGAATTGTTCCGGTTCCGGTTGAAGATGGTGTTGCCGTGTTGGATACTACTTTTTATCCCGACTGTTAAATAGGAATAATCAATATTATGGTAGTTACATGCCAGAAGAAATTTTGATTGTACAATTGTCATTGATACTTTACGACTTCTCTACTTTCTTTAAATATAATAATTCAAGTATTGTATATATAAATCTTAGGGATGAAATTCTCTAAATGATAGTAAAAACTCTATACAAATCGGTTGCGTAGTTTAGAAGAACTAAGCGCACAAACAGACAGACGCGGATAGAGACCTTGTTTTATACTATTATTATAGAGAAGAGAAAATTAGAAACATACATTTTGGATGCGAGGAGCACTGTTAACAGAAATTCAAGTAACACAAGTTCTGTTTTTTTTTTTTAAATATTTAAGTTCTTACTTTAAAACTCTGGAAATTCCATTTAAAATTCAATTCAAATTTATTCAACTAGTTCCTCCCCGAGTTCTCAATAATTGTCGTTTTAAGTGGAGTGAAATTTCCCACACCGTAAATAGTAAATACCGTCTTCATCGTTACATAATATAACGTAATTGAACGCGTGGCACTTTTATAATAAACATTACTCGACATTATGAGAAGAGTTTTAGGCGAATACTGAGTTTTTTTTTAAATCTCTTTTAGTGTATTCTAATCCTAATGGTACGCAATACTTATTACTCTTCATTGGCCGGCATTCTCGTACTTTATTACAATTCACACATACTTGATTGACAACCATTGATAAAAAGCCAGCTAGATTTTTGAGTTATACATGTGAATAACGCAACGAGTCCTGTCTGACTATGGTTAAATACCCAATAATATTAATAATACCTCCAATCGCATATACATTCTGATGGCACTATTCTACACTAGCGCTATATAAATATGGTTGGTCGATGGTGGTCGGAGTGTCTAGGAATTAAGGCGATGCCATACGTAGTAATGCAAAATCATGTGTTTTTGGTTTGAAAATTTGGTCGCCTTGAAATGTTTCAGATGCTTTAATTAAATTCTGCGAGTAGAATACATCTTGGCCTTTGAAATAATCGAGTATTTTTAGATAAGTCTTTTTATAAGCCCAGAAAAAAAATAATGTATAAGGCCTACGAAAACTGCTTAAAAGTTCAAAATCTCCTACTTACGAACCCACTTTCGGTTATGATTTTATTGTATAATGTGGCAAATTAAGTTATTTATAAAATGATCAAAAAAAATAATTAAATATATATGCCCGAACATCCTTTCTTGCATAAATCAAAACAGGCGGATGGTGTTAAGCGGGAATTTAAACCTTATCGCCATCTACGTAAGGGTTGTTATTGATAGCTGCTAAATTTAAAATATTACACGACGTAGTGCATCGCCTTAAATAGAAAAATTAGAAATAGAAATGCAAACGAACTTGACCTCAGTAAACGCCAAAGATGTTTTTATCAGAAAAGTTCCCACAAGAAAACTCAACACATAAACACGATACCAAAATCAAACAAAACTATATTTCAAAAAGGACCACACTACATGGCCATTAAAGTATATAACAACCTTCCACGTAGCATCAAACAAATAACCGACATACTTAATTTTAAATCATCACTAAAAACATTTATTTTAAACAAATGTCACTACACCTTAATTGAATACCTTACATAAATTTAATACCTCTGTTTTTTATTTTTTATTTACATACATTTGTTAACATGTCATAAGACATGTTTGTCGGATTTGTCATAAGACTCTGCAAACAATTTTCCAATCCCGAGGCAATGATGACTTTGTACAACTGCATTATAAGGTCTAAAATTGAATACGCCTATGCTGTATGGGCCCCATACCAACAAAAATACATTGAAAAATTAGAACAGATTCAAAAAAAAGTTTTTGAGATACATGTATTTGAGAATGCACGGAGAGTACCCGCGATTCATGCATCACGAAGATTTGCTTGCCGAAACGCGCTACCAAAGTCTCCACTCGAGGAGGAGTGGGGCCCTTGCAGTAACGGCGTACAAAATTCTTAATAATTAAATAGATAGCCCATACCTTCTGGAATGCTATAAGTTGTTCGTACCGAACAACTACAGCCAGGGACGGCACCGTGATCTGCTATGTATCCCACGTGGCAGAACGGACGTACTGGCTCGGCATAGCATGACACGAGGTATGGCGCTATTAAACAACGCCTCCAAGACTATCGATATTTTTAATAGTACCCTTGAAGAATTCAAGAGGCATGTCAATGCCAAAAATCACTATTTTAACTTGTTATTTCTATTCTTTTTTTCTTTCATTGTTTCGTATCATCTATATGTAGTTAATGTTACATGTGTATTGCACATGGACACACACTCTGTAATACACAAAAAAATTTAATTGTTGGGTTAGCTGGAAGAAATAGGATGTAACCTATAAGCTATACCCTTTGTACTCTTTTTGTGCAATAAATATTTTTTGAACTTGAAAAAAAAATGTTTATAAATTTAACTTATTCCAGATTGTTTTCCTATTAATTTTATATAATAAGATTGGGAATAGATTTTTCTGTTTAATTACAGACTGGCGGCTTACGACGGAAATAACAATATTCCTACTTACGTTTAGAACAGATTCCAGATTCGAGCATTTCAGATTGCCTGCCATTATTGCGGTACGTTAGGGGGCTGAAATGGAGAAAGTAAGGAGATGGGGGAGAGGAAGGCTGGAAAGTGCATGGCTATTCAGTACTAGTCACCGTTTCGATCCTGAATGGTGCGAGTTTTTTACCACTTCTCAATATATTCCTGTTGCTTCCAGGCCTTAGGATAACGATATAACATAATTTTTTTAATTGAATGTATCGGCCATGCATTGTCTCGTGAAGTCTTTTCAAGTTATAAATGAACACCCCTCTCGATTTCGTAATAATTTTTGACTAGTTGATCGCCTTAAAATTACCACCGAAACCAAAAATGTTGGTTTAAGAAAACATTCATCAAAAAGAAAATACATTATCTCACAGACGAAATATCGTAATAACCATTGCTTTTTACCTTTTGTTGGTCTGCACGGAGCAAATTTGTCTTCTAGCAAATTCGTCCCAACGCTCAATAGACTAGTTTATTATAATTGGTGATGCGTAAATCTTTCGTTCGCAATTGTGCGGGGTTGCGGTAAGTGCGATAAAGACTTCGACAAAACAAAAACGAATTGAATTTGCCTTAGTGTTTACAAGAGGAAATAAGTGGGAAAGGCCAAAGACTTACCCCTAGGTCTCGTCCTCCGTAGCCGCTGGTTCCTTTACACTTATCAGCTTGCAAACAATTATGGGAAATTCCCTTTAACACTCGCTCACTCAACACAAAAAACAGTGACATTCACTGTGGCGGGTAAAAACGTTTCACTGGACGATGTGATGCTCCAAACAATCACAGCCGAGTTCAACATATGCGGGTATTCGCAAAAAGATGACACGAATGTTCGCGGTGACCAAGATGCAACGATGAAAATGTTCCTCGTCGTTTGGCCCGGGTCAAGGAAAGGGGACAAGGGGACAACAAAGAATTTAATCAGCTTTATGAATACTAAAGTAACAATTGATAAAAATTCTACATTTCTTTCAAAAAATTACGACAACACTTTCGCCACAAAATTAACATCTTATGCAGGTTTCGCCTAGGTTTTTAGAAGCTTGTACAACAAGTTTAGATCAAGTTGGGTTGTTAATTTAATCTATATATCTCGTATACCCTTTCAGGCTTGCTATTGGCAAATAAAATAAACTAATTACAACAGATAACTTGCATTTGTATCTAGGCCCTTGAAGCGAGGCATTGGAATTCGATGGGGAGTTGTATTGTGAAATTAGTCTTTGGTTTTATTATTAGTTAGGAATTAGATATAAGATGGCCAATATATTGTTATTAAATATAGATGATTTAGTGTTTAAAAACATTGATTGATTCTCTCTTCGTTCCAATCCGTTCCGGCTGAAACATTTTCAAAGACATCGGCTATTTAGCGGTTTTACACCAAGAAGTAAATAACTAATAGCGCCTGGCAGATCTAATTACCATTCTGCTTTTGCCAACATCAGTCATGCTTTAGTATTTCGGCGGGACATTTTCTAAAATCGCTTTGCCGCCCGTAAAATAATAGGAACATTCGTAATATTCTAATTTTATGGAGTCATTCTTTTATGTGGACATACAAAAAGATTTTCGGCCTTTTTGATGGATGTTTTGCGATTATTCGTTTTAACATCTTCAAAATCATCAGCTCTTGTCGGTCACTGTTAGAAGAAGGTATCTATGGTATGGTATCTAGTCCAGCGGTCTCCAAACTCAAAAAGCACGTGAGGTATTTACTGGTAATTGAAAGTACCTGGTGACCTACTTATACGTATTCCTTCTCGTTATCCTTTATCGTACCATACAAAATATTATTATACTAAAGGGTTTTCCAATAAGAGGTGTTATTTTGAATAGCCCGCTATTTCGGTAGATGTTACTTTTGAAGCTGTCATTTTTTGATATTTGACAAGTAGAAACTACGCCATTAATAAAAATGGATACAATAAAAACGATACACGCTTCAACAACGCATTGAAATTATTTAAATTCACATGGTGAAAATTTGGCAGAGACGGTTCGTAAAACTCGAACATTTTTGGGTCGTCGTGAAGCACCTCGTCAGACCGCAATACAGAAATTGGTGGAAAAATTCGAGCTGTTGGGACAACTTAGTGATGTGAAGAATAAAACCCGTGCACGTCGCTCAAGAACAGCCGAGAATATTGCTGCTGTAGCCGAAAGTGTTGAAGAAAACCCAGGTTTGTCCAATCCTCATCGTTCTTTGAAATTAAGCATTCCACAAACGTCATTACACCGCATTTTTCATGAAGATTTATGTCTTAAGGCTTATAAAGTAGAGTCAACACAAGAACTCAAGGCGGCCGATCATCAACAACACCTCTAAAATAAAATAACACCTCTTATTGGAAAACCCTGTAGCTGACGTGTACCCGGCATTGCTAGACTTTTATATATTTTCTATAAATATAATATGCATGTATTATATATGTAAACCTTCCAAAAGAAATTCTATAAATGATAGTGAAAATTCTCTATCAAAATTCGTTGTGTATCGACTTTGTTTAATACTATTTACTTTTTGACGTGTACCTGGCGTTTCTGGGAGTTATCCGTAGGAGATAGACATATACCATGGTGAAATTTTCTGTAGGCCTTATTAAGATATACAATTCCGTAGTACATTATTTGGATGTATCTTATAAGGTTTAGACAGCGTTGGCAATGTAAGCGACCGAAAATATTATTTGATCGATTTGAATTCAAAATTTCTCCTTTTTTTGGCAGCTCGCGAGCGACCGTTTGGCGACCGCTGGTCTAGTCCATACATTGATGCATTATATTTAGATGAGACATGAAGCGAAAAAATAGGTTCCACTTTTTTACGTCCAATGAGTCCGATTTGGCCTCCAATGCTCCCAACGTTCTAACGCCGAACGATTGGAATATATTAGTATTCTAATGGTGGAACATTTTTCGGCCAATGACGTTACAATATATATAGACGCGTTATAGAACTCTGAAAGTGTCAATTGTAGTGATTTCGATTTTATAGTTCTAGTACAAAACGGCCACGCGTCGCGTAAGGTCGTGTGATAACTCTAAGTAAATTGCATTAAAAAAGTGCCTCGTGTGTAATGAGAAAACATTTTCATTACCCGGCAAAAACTAGTAAAAACCAGGAAATAAGATTTCATTCGTAAATACCCACAAGTTATTTTATTGATCGTTTCCCAAAGATTTCCATTAGATAAAGTGAGATAGCAAACGTACAATACATACGTATAAGAAGGAACAGTAGGTCGACTCATAAAGTATTCCGTGTTCGTCTTATGGTGTAAGCGAGTAAACGTATCTTGTTATCTCAGTCACACCCGTGTTGTAGAATGTACCATTAATTTATTTAGTTTATACGCACATATTCTTTGAATGTATATCTTTGTCATAAATGACCAACGCTTAAATTAAGAATTTACTGGAAAAATAAGAGTGTTTCTTACTTGCCATATTTTATCTTCAGTTTGTGAGAGAATAGCAAGTCTAGATGTATTGTATTATCATTGGTTTCAATTGTAAGCAGCAGTTCTTCTAATTTATAGCTCTATTATTCCATTTATAATAGAAACATCTGTGACAGCTAAACATATTTTTTTTAAAACAACAGCATCATCTATTGGACGTAAAAGCAACATTCGCTATTATTTATCTATCTGCACAGACAGACTCAGCCACAGAAATGCGTGGCGTTGTAAAGCTAGTTCTAAATAAATAAATAAATAAAAGATTAGCATTAGAAATGTGGGTTTATCACCTACATAATTCTAACAGAAAATATATTTTGAAAGGAATTTTTTAGTGCTTGTTGCTACCGATCAGTAATTGCAAACAAACTAAGCCTAAACGTTGACTTATAAAATCATTTTTTTAAATTCGAAATTGCTAGTTTAATCGGTATAATATTGTGTGTACATATTTTAATGTACATCTGTATGTAATATTATTCGCTACAAACAGTAAAAGGATACAGATTATAAAGTAAAGATAACATTTCCTGGAAATTCGACAGATTATAGGTGCAATGTAATCTTTTAACCCCTCGTCTAGACAATATATGTCAATTACAAACATCTGTCAGATTCTATAATCTATAATATTATGTATGTCGAAATATGTTCGCTTGCCATTTAATTTTGTACAGATCCGCTGTATTTGAACGTATCGCAAAATGAAATAGGTAGGTACTGTTTTTGAAAGCAAATAAAAAACTTTTAGATTTGAATATTACAATTTTGAACGCAATTTTTTTCGTTTGTTAGCTGTTTGGTTGTTGTCTCAAATTATTCAGGAAAATCCATCGTAAACTTTTAAACGAAAATATAAATATTTTCCCCAAATTTGAACCTAATTGAAACGGAGGAATTAGAAGAAGTAGGTGGATGATTGAGAAGACAGTGATATTTGTCAATAAGTAACAATCTAAGTTTCGGACTTGATTTGGCTGTTCGATACTCTTACAGTAGTCTTTCTACCTCCTCCGTTTCTATTAGGATCACATTCGTGATGTAAACGTCTTTGGACAGAGAGAACACCAATATTTGTATTTTCTTTTAAAAGTATACGATGGATTTTCTTGAATAATTTGAGACAGATTTTAGATTTTAGTAGAGTATTGTACCAAAACCTTTTAGATCACAAGGCCGGACAACACAAGACCCTCATTGAAAGCAGCCTCCTAACTTGTATGGGATTTTACAAAAATATTCGTTTTAATTTATTTTTAAATAAATAAAAATACATTTTTGGAGGTTCTCATGCAAGTTAGGAGGCTGATTTGATTAAGTGTTCCAGCCTTGTAATCTAGGAGGTTTTAAAGAAGCTAGGTTGTAGTGAAACCCGGCCTAAGTTATTGCTATATTATAAATTATATTGTTTCATTACAAAGTATCTGCTTCATATGAACAAAAAACTAACTAATTACTATCAATTGTTCAAGATTAACAATTGTTCAAGATTAACAATTGCTCAAGATTAAAAAAATTTCAAGATTAACAATTGTTCAAGTTTAAAAATTGTTAAACTTGAACAATTAATAATTGTTGAAGATCAACAATTGTTCAAGATTAACAATTGTTCAAGATTAACAATTGTTCAAGATTAACAATTGTTCAAAATTAACAATTGTTCAAGATTAACAATTGTTCAAGATTAATTTGTCTCTAAAGATATCTCTAGATCGAAAAACCCCATAAAAATAAAAAATATTACTCATACTTCATCTCGCAATATGCGGGCATAATGGGGGTGATGTTATACCATAGCGCTTGTTCACTTTGATCATTCGCATTAAAACAGCGGAAAAAATCAATGCATATTCTATTCCCTTAAGAAGATTACATCATCACGAATCATTGTAATAACTCATGGAAGATGGTCTAACTAAGCCGCATGTTTTAACTACACAAATAGTAATGTCTTGACAAAACCATGACAAATCGATGTTTCGGCAATGAAACAAGTTCACAGGCCATTGACCGAATAAACATAGATCATTATTACTAACCCTATTACCAGTGACGATTCTCAATCATGAATTGTTTTAGGGAATGCTTTGTAAAACTTCCTTGGAAAAACTGATTTATATCAATGTTCCTTTTTATCTGAATATCTTACAAGTCACAATAACTGTCATAGGGGTACGTTCTGAGGCTGTAAGCAGTGGGAGGATAAAGAGATGGAGAAGAGGAGGTTGTTGTGGCAAATTTGTATGAGGATATCGGAACATGTGTTCATAAAATTACTAATAAAAGGAAAAGCGCAGCTGCCTGAACACGTGTTTCGAAATATTAGGAAACGAATATATTTTTTTAGGAATGGTGCTATCACGTTTTTAACAGGATTTTAATAAATCAGCCATACTCATCTTTCTCCGCGTACTTGCATAGTCCGTGCAGTTTGATCGTAGCTATGCTACAGTCGGCACGCTTCCGTTGTTTCTATTATCAAAGACTTCAATAATTCAAATGGCTGTAGGTAAAGTTATAATGAGAGGGTTAATATATTTAACCGTGTCGTGTTTCGGCTCGTTTTATAACCGAGGCGAAATGTTTGCAGTTACCTGGTGCGTGTAAAGGTGTGCCAATTTGAGTTTAATTAATATATGAAGTTTAATCGCAGCTTCCATAAAAGACCTGCGCCATTTGGCGTCGTAAATGATTTTATTAACCATATGGTTAAAAGTTTAAATTTAATGCATTTATAAGGCCTCATTTGCTAAGTGGATGATATAATAAATATTGTACTACATATCTTATAAGACCGCATCTGACAACCTTCGATTCCGAGTATGTTAAGAAAAACCTATAGTACCTACCTACAAGTACTTATAGTACCAACCTACAGTACCAACCTACAGTACCTACCTACAGTATCTACCTACAGTACCTACCTACAGAACCTACCTACAGTACCTACCTACAAGTACTTACAGTACCAACCTACAGTACCAACCTACAGTACCTACCTACAGTATCTACCTACAGTATCTACCTACAGAACCTACCTACAGTACCTACCTACTGTACCTACTTACAGTACCTACCTACAGTACCTACCTACAGTACCTACCTAACGAACCTACCTACACGTACTTACAGTACCAACCTACAGTACCAACCTACAGTACCAACCTACAGTACCTACCTACATTACTTACCTACAGTACCTACATACAGTACCTACATACAGTACCTACCTACTTTGACTGGTAATCGAACACACTTCGACGCACTCTTGAATATTGATATAAAGCCATGAAAAGTGATGTAAAAAAACTAGGTTAGGTTAGGTTAAGTTTTAAAGACTTTTTCCATCACTTTTAATGGCTATTTTATCACTTTTCAAAAATATGTTGAATTGCCACTGGCCTAAATTGTCACGGAACCCGTGGTAGATACTTACAGTATCGCCCTGGTAAAAGGTCGATAGGTTGCTTGAAATCGACGTATTTAGTGACTAGATCTATATTTCCGATTCCTTTCTCTCCCACCTCCTTATTTAAATACCAATCTTACTAATAAACGTGTTTAAAACTTTACACAACTACTGATTAATTACTGTATCGTAAATGGTTGTAGATATTTAAAAAAAAATTAAAACGCGTTTATTAGTAACGGGGCTAGTCGTTAGTGAAAATCACGGGAGAGTCGAAAATATTCAGTTACTTGATTAATCCGGTTTTTATTTTTTTTAGTCAAAATCAAATTTTATATATTATTATATATTCTCAGTCTGTAATTGTGATGAAAAAAAAAATATTTTTTTAATTTTGATCAAAATATCACCAGCCGCCACTGGTAATCACCTATTATACCCTATTAACTTATTTACCTGCAGAAGAAGCATTGTTTGAATGCGTAAGCAAATAGAGTTATCTTGTTGACTGCTGTGTAGCGTAAAGTATAGCTGTTTACGGGAGATAAAGAAATTCGCTTACAAGTGACTAATATTTGCTTTCGCTTGTTCTTATCAGCGCATATAAACAGCATGTGCATGTTTACTAAAAATGTGTGTATAACATAACATGAAGAAGAACACAAGAAATGCCTTCTGGACGTGTTTCGTGATACAAATATTTGTCTAATCGGGCCTTAGATTTATAATACAAATCTGTGTTTACTAAATTCAAATGGGATGGAGATCTATGGTCTGTCGAGTCTATGGTGAGACAGAGACAATTATTATGTAATGGAACATGGAATCATTGTATGGGCAGGAGTAGCAAATTTAGCAATCGATCTTATGAAAATCGTAAGAAAAGCATCTTAAAAGAATCAATTTAAAAAAAAACATAACGAATATTAAACATATGACACAGACCAGATACAATATGTTTGACGTTCTGTTGACTGGTTTTTCATATAAGTGAGAACAATCCAGTTATAAGAAATCAGTTAATACACAAAATAATGCAGACAGAGTATAGAGACAAAAGAGACATAAACAGAGACACAAGTAAAATAATGCAAAGAGAGTCAAGAGACAAAAGAGACACAAACAGAGACACAAGTAAAATAATGCAAAGAGAGTCAAGAGACAAAACAGACACAAACAGAAACACAAGTAATATTTATTTATTAAAAACATAGTTTTTAAGACAACAAAACATAATCTGCACATCTCACATCATTAAAAAAATTACATTTAAGTAAACTTAATATATCTAGCGTAATATATATTTTTAGCATTAGCAGAATTTTTTTTCTGAATTCGTATAAATTATTGACGAAAATGTCTACTTCAGCACACTCTAATCTTACTATAATAGTTGACACATTTGAGTCAGGGGGATAAAATAGGCAATATAATTTTTAAATGTATTCAGATGAAACGTGCTGTGGCGTCAAACAATGCTATTTGGTAACATTTATTTAAATGTTCACATTACATAATACATTGTGTATAATTAGATCAGTCAATTGCCCTCTAAGTTTAAGCGAATTAATCACGAAATATTCAAGACGTACGTCGTATTGAGGGGACAAACTTTTATTTTATTTTGTCGACAATTTACATCTTACGCTAGTTTCTCTTTCTTCAGTTGTTGAATTTTCTCCAATTCCTCAACAAAGCGTATCGTTTTTATCGTATTACAACGAAACTTCAGATTTTATTACATAATATAAAAATCTTCACAGATTTTTTGTCTTATCTGAAAACGGTAGGAATGCGTAGCAGACATTTTTATCACACGTTGTTAAGGTTGATAAGATATCTGATTTTCTGCTCGCTTTTTCCACGGTTCATTTTTTATCATCTGAACAGAAAATCAAGATAAATGATATTGAGAAAAGAAAGCGATAATTTATTGAATATAGTTCAGAAGCGTTGATTTATTAAGGCGAAGCTTAGTGCTAAATCACTATTTTGATTAATCTTTACAACGAATTGGTTTACATTATGAATACCAAAAAATATGCTTTAGATAAATTGAAGGTTTTCCTATCGCTTCGCTTGAGTAGAATACAAATAAGCATATAAATTACTCAATAAAAAATATAAATAAAAACTACTAAAAAAACTATTTTTTCAATAGAAATGTATGAACGCATGAAGGAAACAACGTTAAAAAATACAGTATTATAGCTAAGATTATCTGTGACAGTTTCACTTGATTAACTTTTTTGCTTTCTTATAAAATTATTTACAAAATAAATAAAAATCAGTTTTTGCTTGAAACCGAACGTTACTAGACTCCGTTTGTCAAGCGATTTTAATGCCTATTACCTACGATATGAGGTATACCAACAATTTACATATTTTTTGCTTGTAGCTTCCTCTTAAAATAAATTTACTATAGTAAAAAAATATAAACACACGAATAATCTGAGGTCGTCTGATCAGAACGAAGTTTAAAAGTTTTTGGCATTTTATACAGTAGAATGTAAAATTATACTCTATATTATTTTATCACTAGCCGGATTGTCTACACCAATTTATGACGTTCGCTGTTATAAATTGACTTTCTTTAAAAAAACTAAAATAATAAGTAAGCAAAGAGAAGCATCGTTTCATTAAATTACTAACTCTACCATTATTTGCCATTGTAAAAACAGTTCCATTGTAAAGATTTCAACATTAAATTATTAAAATGGACTCGATTTGTTCTTTTTGAAGCCTTTCTCCTCAATGTCTAGTACGAAGCAAAAAGTGCATAAAATTTAATGCGGAAGAAAAGTTTATAACGTTTCTTCCAACAGTGAATATACAAATCCTAGAAGTCATTCAATCATCAATCAAGGGTAACGTTATAAAATTTGGAACTGAACTTCACAAAAAAAACTTAATTTAAAAACTTGCTTGTACCTTTATTGAATGCAGTTGGCAATACTTTCGCAGACATGGTAGACGTGTTTAATTGCACGGAATATAGTTAAAAGAAGTCTATAATAATATGCTATTCTTCTGCATGGGTTCTATATAATTTTAAAAGCAAATTTTACTTTTTGATTACTGCCCCACTGAATTATTAAGCATATCACATGTTTATAAAAGCTCATATGGCCGTATAATATAAATAAATAAACAAATAAATATTTCGAGAAAGGCTGTCACAATCACAACCTATTTGCAGCGAGCATCTCATGCAATTTTTGTACGTCTTTTAAGAATAATATGTGCCAATAACTTATCGTATTATATTATAGTATCGCCCTGTTGTCAGACTACCATTCAAAAGTTGCTTCAACTACTGTTTCCGTATTTGGTGACCAGATCTGATTAGCCAAGTACTACCCTCCTTCCTCTTCCCATCAGTGGGATTCCACATTCTCACTAGCTCCAGATGTTTGAGAGCAGTTGGGACTCTTGGGAGGTATTCACATAAAAAGACCCGTGAAAAATTACTGGATGGTCTGAATTCTTGATACATCAGTTTCAACTTTGAAAATGGTACTTACATTCAAAACAAATTAGAGTTCATTGAACCAGAGACAAAACCGATATTAGTAAGTTTGATATCTTCCACTGAACTAAAACTTCAATAAGTGTTTTCCATTGTCTTGTTTGATCAATTTCAACATAAGTAAGGAAAGATTTAGCTTATTCGGGCTCACGGACATGCCCACAACAAACTTCTATCAGTTAATTTCTTCAGTGGTTCTCAAACTACGCTAAAATAATTCGACACTATAAATGTGTAGAAAACGCATTACTTTGAGTAATACCCTTGATATTAGTATATTAGCTTACCCATAGACGGCACAGTATTAGTATATTAGATTAGCCATAGATGGCGTTACCAATTGAGAATAATAGGACAATAAATAAGGTGACAACCTCAAGGTCGTTGTCCAGATTATTCCAACCGCCTATATATATATATATATATATATAGATATAAAAGCACATTGTACATCTATCACAGTCTAAAGTGTTTTGTTTAAACCGGAGTTTTATTGACTAAGAGAGTTTGTGAAAAAATACCAGAAATACAAAAAACTGGTACATCTATGAAATCTAGTTTTAAAATAAAGTCTTTATTTTTAAGCCATGTTTTTAAATGACCTGTTAAAGGGCAAGTATATTTCTATAAACTTTTGGCGAGGGCTGTTACTATTGAGTAAGCGATATTTGTGGTCATATTCTCCTTGCCTATATTTACATGGATATCAAAATATCGGAAATCCGACAAACACGGTGTCCAGAAACTCGTAGTACAAGCGGGTGACTGGTAATATATGGTATATATATATGAGCATATATATGTCTTTATTATTTTGTCTTGTGTAGTGTTCGTGATAATTAGTGGGATAATTATTTATTTTTGTTTTGCATGTGACAAGGTTTATCGATATGTAATCCAGGTATTTTTCACCATCTGAAATTTTGTAAGTTTTTCCTTCTATTTGCAATGGTTTATGAGACGCTGTTTTTCTTTCTGGTGAGCTTAAGATTGTGTTGCCAGTTGTTTAATATGATAAGATCCAGTTGTGATTTTTCTAGTAAGTTTTTACCAAAGTAAAATATAATAGGTTCATCTACGTATAAGAACACAGCGCTATTTTCATTTAATTGACATATATGAAAAAGGAGTGGTCCTAAAATAGATCCTCGATAAACTCCGTAGTTTATTTTATTGTGTTTGTATGTGACTGATGTTGTTATCTAAGCTGACATATATATTATATAATATGATTTGAGCTATCGTTTTTGAGTAAATCGAGTACGAAGTTGGAATGCAAAAAAATCATTGTCAAAGAATTCAGAATCAGCCATTTATTGTATTTTGTAATGGGTCGAGTGCAAACCTGTCTTCAAAAGATTCTTAGCACCAAAGATATATTTTCTTAGTGTTCACAAAACTACTTGTTAGTAAGTTTTGCAGAAATATATGTTTTTTTTAAATTTTTTTATTTCTATATTAACTCCACACAGGAGGCCCTGAAGAAAATAATTTCCCTCAGGGCCTATGTCATCTTTGGGGATGCTGTGTGGAGGGTCTTTTTGTGGAGAGGAAGGAGTGAACATGGGTCTTGAAGAGTCCCATGTTGTAGGAGGGAGGAAACACAGAGGCCGGCAGTTCGTTCCACAGCCGAGCTGTTGAACTTAAGAACGAATCGTAGAAGCGACCCGTTCTCATGTGACAAGTGTCAACCGTGTACAAATGTTGGGCACGCGTTTGGCGTGTATCCCGACTACGCACCGGTGCCGAAGGTATCAATGACGCTAGTTCCTCAGAGCATCTTCCATTGTAATACCGATAGAACAAGGACAGCATACCTACCTGACGCCTGTGCTCTAAAGATTGCAGTCCGTTTGTTAAGATTGGGGAATCTATCAAACGGACCGCCGTTTTTGCACAGAGTCAAGGGTTTTTTTCAGGTATTTAGGGGCTCCGGACCAGAGATGGTTGCCAAATTCGACAGTAGGGCGCACTTGCGATTTGTATAGGGTCAGCAGTTGTGTAGGTACTATTAAAGTATCTGCGGGCCCTGTACAGTACGCCCAGCTTCTGAGAGGCCAGCTTTACTCTGGCTTCGATGGAGCCCCCATACCTGAGCTGGTCACTTATAGTTACACCAAGCATATCAATGGAAGGCCTGTTCGGAAGATTGCTTCCGTTGAAGGAGACTAGATTATCATTTAGATCCCTTTTAGACGAAATCAGACAGGATTGGGTCTTTGATACATTAAATTCGACGAGATTACTTTTACCCCAGGAGGAAATACTCTCGAAATAACCGTCCATTCTCTGCTTCAAAGCCCTCCGAGCCGTTGGAGTTTGTGTGCCCTTTGGGTGCTTGTCAAACAAAAAGCTATCATGAACTGTACTGTCATCCGCGTAACAATGAATCGGTGCACATGTCAAAAAGTCATTGATGTGCAACAAAAACAAAGTCGGAGACAGAACCGATCCCTGTGGGACGCCAGCATTTATAGAGTGTGAGGATGAGGTGAAACCGTCAGCAACTGCCTGAATCGACCTATCCCTTAAAAAGTCAGCAATCCACGTACACAGGGATGCGGGAAGTCCGTAAGAAGGCAATTTGTTGACAAGTCCTCGGTGCCAGACCCGGTCAAAGGCCTTGGATATGTCTAGTGCGACCGTTTGGGTCTCACCGTGACGTTCCAGGCACCGCCCCCAAACATGCGACACATACGCGAGAAGATCACCGCACGAGCGGTTCCGCCGGAATCCGTATTGACGGTCGTTGATAATTTTGTTCTTCTCGAGGTATGTGAGCAGTTTGTCGTTGATCACACGTTCCATCACTTTGGACAGAACTGATGTGATCGCTATGGGGCGGTAGTTGGCCGGGTTGGAGCGGTCACCTTTCTTGGGAATAGGGTGAATGACCGCTTTTTTCCAACCAGAGGGCACAGTGCCACACTTCAGGGACATTTTGAAGAGCTTTGTCAAAACTGGAACTATTTCCGCAGCACACCTCTGCAATACCAGGGCAGGTATTCCATCAGGTCCACTAGCTTTGTTAACATCGAGCCCCCGTATGACGTGGAGTACATCCCGATGCCGGATCCTCAGCTTTTTTTATATAGAAGCCGCAGTGAGGAACCGACGGCGGAACAGCACCTCCGTCATCGAGGGTCGAGTTTTCCGCAAACATTTTCCCTAATAAGTTAGCCTTTTCGGTGGCGGTGTTTGCTAGTGAGCCGTCAGGTCTGGTAAGAGGTGGCAAACTGGGTTTGCAAAAATTCCGACCTATTGAGCCCGCAAGGGACCAGAATGCTCTGCTGCCATGCGGGCAGGCAGCCAGCTTTTTGCTGATCTGCAGGTCGTGTTCGAATTTTGACCTATTAATGATTCTCTTGCATTCCTTTGCCGATTTGTTGTATGCTGATCTGCTTTCGGGCGTTCGAGATGTGTTGTAGGCTCGGTAAGCCGCGTTTTTTCGTCGAACTGCTTCGGAGCATTGTCGACTGAACCACGGCTTTGAGCCCACAACAGTTTCTTTAGTAGTCGATTGTATGAAGCCATCCATCGCCGATTTGATGACTTCACCAATCTCCTGGGCACATCTTGAAGGGTCCGAAGTCCGAAAACAAACAGCTGACCACGGAAAAGCGTTGAAATGGGCCCGCATACCGAACCAATCTGCTGACCTATAGTGCCACACTTTTCTCCTCAGCCTCTCATTGGTTGGTCTGAGGCTAACGGGGATTGATGTCGTCACTAGGCAGTGGTCAGATGATCCCAGAGGCGCTGTGACGTCAATCTTATAACCGTGTGGCACAGTAGTTAAGAATAGGTCGAACAGATTGGAACGGTGAGTCTGGACATCATGAACCCTTGTAGGCTCCTGAACCAGTTGCTCTAATCCGTAGCAAATGGCAAAGGATTCCGCCTGTCGGCCAGCCGAGTCCGTTGGGCCAGAGAACTTCAACCATGGTTCGTTATGAACATTGAAGTCCCCCAGAACAATAAACTCGGCCGAAGGGTAGCGGGGCAAGAGATCATCAATAGTATCTCTTAAATGTTTGAAGAGCTCGGAAGTGTCTGATTCGCTATGGTTCGGGGAGCGGTATAGACATGCGTAGAATCTTGCCGTACTGGCAAGATTGACGCGCACCCACATTACGTCGAATCTGGAGTTTTCCAGACTCAATAGTCGTACACAGTTGACGTCAGCTCGACTATAGAGGCAGACTCCTCCTTTGAATCGGAACTTGCTTGCAAGGGTAAAGCCCGGACAGTCCAGATAGGAGGAGTCTGGCGGCTCGGCTATCTGAGTTTCGGATAGGAAAAGAAGGTTGGGACGTTGGGACAAAAGATGGTGATGAACTGAATTTAAATTAGTGAATTAGTGAAATAATTCACATCACTGAACGTTTTGTTATTCACATTTTTTGAGGCAGAGTGTAACAACAATATAAATAACTATAGCAGTTCAATTCAATAAGTCATTTTATTTTCTTTGAATTTGCGTTTGATGATATTTATTTAAGCCAATTTTTATATTTTACTTTTTTTCTCTTTTCTTTTTGTTTCTTCTTTTTTCTTTCTCAATTTTTCTATTTGTATAAGTTAATTTTCCTTTTCCTGATATTTATGTGATTACATATTTTTTCTATTTAGTATTCAACTATCGCATGGTACTTAGCGATCCGTCAGTTGTGTTTAGTGAAAGCTGCAAATAAGTGTTCATTTGGGCAAATGTCCGAAACGTTGCTATAAATACAGAGAGATAATCGTATAACGGGCACAAATAGCAAAAAAAAACTAGCCAAGATACAAATAATGCATTTATTACTTTATTGATTTAATGGGTTACCCACGTCGATATACACGGTATCCGGAAACTCGTAGTACAAGCGGGAAACTGGTAGAACTATATCACATTTGGAGTTGATTTTGTGATATAACTTTTATTGATTTGAAGTTGGAATTTCTGAATGCTTCTAAGGTAATGCAATATATTTCTTATTTTTGAAGTTGTCGTCAAAACAAATATGATTTAAGAAACAAGTCTTTTAATTGATTTTACTAGAAATAAACATTGATATTTCTAAATAATAAAATTTTAATATTAAAATATTTAAAAAAAACTTACCTTAACATTTAGAAACGTTCATAATTTTGAAAGACTTCGATTTTTAGAAAATATATTCCCTTTGTGTAGGTAATAAGTAAGAAAACTGTCACTTCACTCTTTATGCTGTTTATACAATAAAAATATATACATTATATTTTAACTGTCAATGAAAAATCCCGCTAATTTGTATTCTTACACTTTTTAGAATTTTATCCATAGAATAACGTATAAATACTTCATTACAGCTAAGAAGAATAATTATTTCTATTTCTAACGACGAACAAATCATATATCACCGCATTATACAGGGCGTCCGGGGGTAAAGTGCACTAACCTCGGTAGGTGATTCTACATGAAATGATTTTTTTTTCGAAATTCCAGCTTTTTTCCCGTATTAAAATATTTAGAAGAATATTTATTTTCCCATACAAACAATGTAATTAACCCATATAAAAGTTATGGTCAGATTTGTCCTTCAGAGGCTCTAATAGATCATGATGTTGTGGCTAATAATATCCTTCCGAGACGTTTAAATGTATTTTATAGTGCGCATTATATACATAAACATGGCTCCAAGAGTTTTTTTAACCCTTTGGTTAAAATTTTGATGTATATAGATTCACAAATTTTTCGTTTGTACTACGAGTTTCCGGACACCTTCTATAGTATGTACTTGGTAGATAGCTGCCCTAATTGTTTGATTGAGTATGTTAACTGTAAAAGAACATCAATTCCGGTTTAACAAGTTGCTAGAAATTCTGGTTAGAGGCGCTAGGAAATTCCCAACTGTAAAAAACGCACTCTTTTTTTATATTGAACTATTCAAATTCAAATTCACGATTAAGATTATTAATTATTATGATTGGTGACCCCGATTCTTGGAATAACGAGCTCTAAATACCCCAATGAGTTTGTCAGATAATTTACCCATAACAAAATAATTTCATCTACTGAACGCGGTAGTTGATAATATGAAGTTGTCCAAAGGAGCGAGACTAGCAGTTTACGATGGAGTTACGATACCAACCCTGATGTATGGCAGTAAACTGGCAGAGGAAGGATGAAATTAGATTAGAGATGAGATCCCTGTGTGGTAAAACCATGTTTAGAGATCCGGAATTGAGCGTAATGAAAATTATTAAGAAAATAACGCTTAATGTGGAGCAGATGAATGGAGAAAGGATTTGTATGACGCGAAAATAAATTATAGAAGTAGTATGGAATTCCCAAAGAAGACATAGCGTGTCCAAGTGTAGTAAATCCAATACATCAGTCGGGTTATATCAAAGGACTGAATATTGGAAAATTTACACGAGGCATTTATTGTTATATTTCCATATAGGTCGTCTTTTCCTATGTACGAGTATTAGGGATCGAAAAAAGACGTATTTTATTTGGTACTGAATTTCGTACAGTTTAAGATTGCGGATATTATTTGACATTTGTTGTCCATCATTGTTTTACATAACTATACAATGTCGAAATGTTGCTTGGTTTGTAGCAATATTTTTACCAATATTATTAATTCCCTAAAAAGGAACTCGATGTTACATGTGGGTAGAATATTGTGTGCACCAGTTAAATAAAACTCTAATAACAACTTTATCATTTATTAAATAAACTGTTACCACACATATTGCTCTAGGAAGATAATATTAAGCATTAGACTCATTAAAATAGCTTTAACACTCAAGGCGTGTCGAGTTAGAAATTTACCTCGATAGATAACATAAAATGCAAGTCCTGACATATTGAATTTAAGAAAAATCCTAAGTCCGCCAAGGTCAGCAAGCTTCAAAAAACGTCACGTGTCCCCGAGAATCTCGCCACAACTGACGGAACAAATTGAAACCATACACAGCGCTCTTCACACCCGTAGGTCGCAAATCAAAACGGCAACTTGAGAATCCTGTCAGCCGCTTTCGGTAGGAACTAAAAAAACAAGACATTTTATATTTAAAATATTGATAAAAAAAAAACTTTATTACTGATTGTGAACATGTTTTCCTGTTCGATATTGTGAATTTTGCGTGCATTTTTGATGATTTGTCAACGGCAACGGCGAAGGAAAATGACAGACGCATTCGTGTGCTTTACGGTTACGTTAAATGTGTTGATGATTTAGTATATATCTACCGTTCCAAAATATTATTTCTTCTCTCATGGCAACTATCTGTATGCAATCGCTAGTATGAAAATAATGATAGTGTAAAACAAAGATTTTCACGGTTGCCAATATAGTTATCATTGTGGAATCGGCATGAAAAAAAAGATCGTGTAAGACGGCCACAAAAAATACAGAAGATAATTTATGATACTACACATAGATACATGTGAATGCAGGAAGGATTGTGTGCCAAGATAGAATTGTTTGTCTATTCTCCACGTCTACCTATCCGGGTAACCTGCATGTAAGTTAGGTTAGGTTAGATTCGGTTAGGTTGGTTTTACTATTGATTTCTAAAACAATAGATATATCTCATAATTAATTACCCTTCAAATACACTTTTTACATACCGACCTGTTTCCAAAATGTTAAGAATGTTATAATAACAAATCTTGTATTCTAACTGGATGACCAATCTGTCGCACTTAGTAGTTAGTTCTTTGAACAGTAGACATCGCGTCCAAAAATTTATGTTTCTAATTTTCTCTGATTTAATAAATCAAAACCACAATTTCTTTCAAATAATATTGTAATGTAATAAAGTACAAACAGATTTACAGACGGGCACAATTGCTTCTGAAAAGCGTTAAAAAAATTCAGACTTAATCCTAATGTAAATATTGTCCCAAAATCAAAGCAGTTTTTCCGACTTATCAGCTTAGGCTAATACTGTAATAATTACTAATTACTGATTAAACAATCCGGAACGGATTAAGTAATGTACTTGGTACTAATGTTTACATTGTTTAGTAGGTAATGTAGATGTTTGTAATGACGGTCCGGTAGCAAGATCGTTACGAGTTATGACACCTCGAGCTGTGTTCATGGCTGCTTATCTGCCTACTTAGTAACCTGCTTAGCTGCAGGGTAGAAACGGGCTCAATCAAATTATCAGTCATAAATTTTTATTTAAGCCCATCATTAATCTAAACTTTGAAGCAGAGTGATACATGGCCTTGATGAAGAACCTAAAACGTTGCGCAAATTGGCTTCAGGAGATCAACAGAAAGTTAGCGATATTTGCGAGCTCGGTCAGAAAATGATTCCGATCGCTGCTGCTTTTAGTGCAGCCTCCAAGCTATCAGATAAGCTATCAATATAAACACAACTTTTTGGATGTTGTCGTTCGTTTTGCGAAATGACTGGAAGTGAACTAACTACGCTTTATGAATTAATTGAAGACTTTATGAATTAATTAACTCCCATTTTATTTTCAAAAAGAACATGCGCACTGCCAATGCATATTAAAGTTAAAATTTCAATTCGAATGTCAATTAACTATAATATCTCAACTATATTGCCTACACACTCTATAACTCTCTTCCAGATATGTATTATAAAACCTGCAAAAAATTCAAAGTAATGCTTCAAAAGAATATTTTTTAAAACATATAAAAACGAAAATACGTAATTCTTGTCAAAAATGCATTTTTTTATATCTAGCGTAAACTATTATAAATATTTCAAACACTATAAATATTATGGGTGAACAAGCGTCGTGTGCGCTGCTTTATACGTATTCTGGGGCGACACAATACCTTAAAATAAAGTCGGAATATAACGACGTAAGTGCAGAAGGCGTGTACCAAAATATGCGATGCACGGCCGCAGCGTATTGGACAGTCCTACGGGAGAATTTGCCGTAACAGGCCTAGAAAATTGATCTTTCCGCTGGTTTTATTTTAATCAATTCTTAAAAACTTTAAAAAAAATCTCATATATTTCCAAATGAATCCATCGAAAAGATACTTATTCATCGCTAATTTTATAGTAACAACGTTGTAGAATGTTTTAATGTTATGGTAATGTATTTATTAATCTTAAATATACATAACTTACCCCAGTAGGTATCAGACCAAAAAAATATATATTATAGGTACGAATTCGTAGGAAATAATTAAAATGTGAAACTCGAGCGAAACCCAGTTATTAGAATCTTGCATCGCCTCTCATGTTTCTATTATAGGTGAATTTATAATAAAGATAGATGAAATTAATTTAATCAACAGTTCATCTCTGGTTTATCTAATGTGTACTTAATCCGCACGCACTTGAGAAAGTCAAGTGTTTAGTTTAGGCAGAGCTAATGGTCCTTGCGTAATCCTCTATTATTGACTATGGCAGATTTGGGTTACAGATGTTTATTTAAGATAAAATTTCATTGTATTATTAATTTCGAGTGCTCGCTGTCACTGACATTTCATATTTTGACACATCGGATAGTTTTTGTCATAGTTTATTTGCTAATAAAGAACTTGAGTGAAAATTATGATTTAAAAAACATATACGCATATAGATCAACAAATGCTGTTTCTGAAAATATATTTTTTATTAAATAGAATCAATAAATAGTCATTCACAAATCATTAAAACCGACAGAACCTCAAACACCCTGTGATTTGGCGTTCATTAAGATTGAGGGCAATTTTCTGCTGTTTACAAATTAATTAAAAAGAATTCATGCTTGGAAATATTAATTATTTATGTTAGGTTTTTTGTTTCCATTTGGGATAGACTTTTATATTAAGGCGATGCACTCTACGTAGTAATTTAAAATCATGTGTTTTGGGTTTGAAAATTTGGTCGCCTAGAAATGTTTCAGATGCTTTAATTAAATACTGCGAGTAGAATACATCTTGGCCTTTGAAATAATCGTGTATTTTTATAAGCCCAGAAAAAAATAATTTATAGGCCTATGAAAACTGCTTTTAAGTTCAAAATCTCCTACTTACGAACCCATTTTCGGTTATGGTTTTACTGTATAATGTGGCAAATTAAGTTATTTAAAAAATGATACGAAAAACATTTAAATATTTATGCCTGAACATCCACAAAATAAAATAAAAGGCACTTTATGGCCATGTTTTTTTCTTGCATAAATCAAAACAGGTGGATGGTGTGAAGCGGGAATTTAAGCCTTATCGCCATCTACGTAAGGTGTGTTATTGATAGCGGCTCGTTTCAAAATATTACACGACGTAGTGCATCGCCTTAACCCGTTAATTATAAGAAGACCAAATTTGGTCCAAACATCATGTGTATTTGTTTTCCTAATATTTAAAGGGATTTAACCGACAAAATCGAAGTACGTGTGACGTCACGCGTAGCCGGCAGATTTCTATAGTTTTGACGGGCTTTGAAAATTCAAACTTAATTTTTTTAAACTATGAAATTGACCGGTCGGTTGCTGAGTTGATATTGCGTTTGGGTCCCACCCAGGCGTAGTGTGTTCAATTCCTGGGCTGGCTAGGTCCTCCATCACAAAACAAGCAACATTTTCCGCTTACTGTGGTGGTAGTAGAACATTTTAAAATATTGTCAGGTTATTCGTAACCCGGGAATGTTTAACTTTAAAAAAAAATAAATATTTGCAATATATATTTTTTAAATACTTATATTTAAGTTAGAAGGTGAACATCTTAATATACACAAATCCATCCTGCATATGTTTGTGCTAACACTGTTTGTTCTTATTAGTACCAGGAGTGTTTAGAGAGAAGTTTGAATGGTCGGTGACGCGCGAGGAGTACTTAACATACAGAGTCGAATTAAAGTAGAAGTAATGTATTTTTTTAACAGTAACATCGTGGTATACAGTAGTGAATGATGGAAGAAGTCGCAGACGCCCGAGAAGGATATTAGCAATAGCGAAGTCCCTTACTTCGTAATACAAATATTGATAAAATTACTGGAATTCCTTTTCGGTGACGGAGTGGCAGACATGAGCAGTAAAATGCCAAAATAATCACTATCAATGCTAAAATATGTTTATTTCATTTTTAACATATTTGTATTTCCCGACTTCGCCCGAGATATTAATTATCTTTGTTTCTAAACATTTCTACTAAAAAACTGGAGCAAACTTTTCCGAAGTACCTACATATTTAATTAAACATGCCAAACTCGGTTGTGGATGCGTGCATGCGTGATGTGAAATATTCCTACGTATTCATGCGTGATGCGTGGCATTATTAAAGTTTAATGAACTTATAATTTTCAAAATTAGATATGAAAAGTATTAAATCATAATATAAAATATAAAAACTATAGGTACGTTAAATTCATTCAAGAAAATGGTCAAAATCTCCGTACTAGCTGAGAGTGATGATTTTAGATCACCCATGTTGTCGCTTATATTATAATTCCTTGTGGAAGCTCTGTTTCGATACAATCCTTATTTACTTACTGCGCATGTACTTATTTACTTCTAAAATAACTTTTGGTTATTTATTATTATGTTACTTATTATTATTATTATCTACTTAATTATCGTATTAATATTTACTTTAATTATTGTCTAGCTAAATTATTTACTTACTTACTTTTTATTATAATATTATCTACTTACCTATCTGTTATTATTTACCTTTTTTTATTTAGTTATTTTTATTTTTTCTTATAATCTATTATTCATACTTTCCATGTTGTAATTGTTAGTATGGTTACCCTATGCTTGTGTCTGATAAGCCAGCACAGGTACCTTGTACTTTAGTTAACAGAAGAATATTATTGTTGCCAACTTACTTAATAATGCTTCTTTTGTTTTTATTTTTTTTTTCATACATTTGTTACTAAAATTTTGTTTATTTTTGTCTACCGGTCTCGAAACGTCCGTGTCATAAACTTTTCTTTTTTGGTTTAAATTTAATTTAATGTTGTTATTATTTTTAATTTACATATATGTATTTTTTTAAATGATATTATTGTAAAGCTGCACATCTTGATACAGGAATGCCCTAGTGAGATGTGCAGAGTATGCTTTTTATGTAAAAACTGTATTTTGAATGAAATAAATAAATAAATAAATATCAGACAAATTTTAATAATTTAAAAAATAAGAAAATACACAGATTTAGGAAATGAGATTAAAAGAATTTGGCATTCTCAGACTATAAAAATATTATCATTTGCTATTTCGGCTACTGGCATTATACCTAGCTCTCTCATTCAAAATTTAGGCGTATATTAGATCTATCAAAAAAATTATATATAAAGATGCAAAAGTCGGTCATTTTGAATACATGTAGGATAACGAAAGATTTTTTAAATATTTATGTTGAGGGATCAGTAGGATTTATAGGCACAGTTAGAAGTTCTACGGAGCCGAACCCTCTGATATGAAAATATCTGGAGTCGGTGAATTATTTTCCCATTTGATCTCTGATGTGTTGACGTGTTGTTCTTGTATTGTTTTGTATTTATTTTGCTTATATAATGCACTTGCATAATATTGATTGACTAGATGATCATTTGTGGAAAAGTGTGTGAAAGGGTTTAGTTTTTCCTATGGGGAAGATTTAACCCGGAGATAAAATCGGAAATAATTCTATTTTTGAAATGTGTATTTCTTTTGTTTACATTTTTGACAAATCCGCACAGTGATATTTAAATTTTACCAATGGTGTTCATTCAAAAAGAAAATTTCTGATTGTCTCTAATTATATTTTTGATTGACCAAATTATCCCGAGGTAAATATTTTATAATAATAACTAGCTGATATGTACCCGGCGTTGCTGGGAATTATCCTTAGGAGATAGACATATACCGTAGCGGACTTTTCTGTAGGCTTGTTCAAGATGTACGATTCCGTGGTACATTATTTTAATGTATTCATAAGGTTTAGCCAGCGTTAGCAATGTAAGCGCCCGAAAATATTTTTTTACGACTTGATTTCAATTCATCGACTTTAACCGTCCAGAAGAAATTCTCTACATAATAGTGAAAACCCTATCAAAATCAGTTGCATAGTTTAGAAGAACTAAGCGCACAATCAGACAGACACGAGCGACTTTATTTTATACTATTTAAAGATTTCACTTTCGCAAATTCTACAATTATAATATCCCGTGAATCTTCACGGGTCCGCGCTAATGTTATAATAAAAATTGTTACTATTAGATATGTGTATTTCAAAGGCACCTTGGCTCATAATGGAGTAAACAGAGTTGTGTTGACTTATAAATTAATGAGAAAAGTTTCTTCACAAATTTCGTGACGCCAGAATACACCGGTCGAGCGTGTTTTAGCTGCTTTATATATTCAACTTATGGAAACACGAAGAATAATTTCCATAAAATGTATGTACTGATTTGATATTAATTTTTTTTAATTTTCTTTGTTTCAGGTAAGCGCTTTCAAGATTTGTAGTGTTTTAAATCACACAATATCATCCCTGTCGGTAAGTGAAATCCATGTTTTATCTTTCCTATACACAGCAGACCCCAAGACGTTTGAGGTTTGATGATAAAATGTCAAATATATGAACGTGCAATGTGTATTTACGTAGGAAACATAAAAGTCAAGTATACACAAATATTGAAAAATTACCAACACTACGTGTCAGTAGCACTGCTACCGTGTATACAAACAAATCGGATGTTAATAAAATAACGAAGTATTGGGTGAGTCTATAAATATTGTTAAAGCTTTATTTTTAATGCGAATAACGCACAAGAGTTTGAATCACTCCCAACTATGTGGTGCCAGCTGGATTATGTCACCCCATAATCCAACTGATTGTTATGAAGCTAAAAAGATCAGGAAAGGGAAGGAGATGATTAAGAGGAACCATATGTGGCTTTTAGTGACCCGATCGGAATTAAAATTTAGGTAATTATATTTATTTTGCGACGAAACTCCACAACATTATTTCCCCAGATATAAAGCTAATGGAAAATTTGAATGATTACAAATCAAGAATAGGAATCTGGCTGAAAAAGATTATTGAAAAAACTCTGAAAAAAAAAACATTAAAAACGACATAGAAACTAATAAAACAGAAATGAATAACTTTAGTCCGCCTCAGAACAGAACCAAGAAATACCACTTACTATACATATATTTAATATCTTATTTTGTATGTACAATTTTTTAATAGTCGCTAAAGTAAAAAAAAAAAATTATAACCTTTCACTTCCCCGTCTCCTTCCACTGGGGATTCCTACTGGCTCTGGGCAGTTGGGACTCTATTGTAATCTTCAAAACAATAATAAATTCAATTTAGGGAAGTTTTAATTATGAATGTTTGTCTTACACTAGGGCGATACTACAAGTATATCGGACACTATTAAACAATACAATTTCAAGTATTTATACGTAAAAATCTAAAATACATAATTATTATATTTTTAGTAAATATAATAAATTTATGCCGCCGTTCTTACAATATTTCAACGTCAACGTAGTTGCCTTCAAAGCAATTGATCGAAGTTCTGTCTTTTAAATTTTATATTCCGTGATTTATCACGTATCTGCGTTAGTAAAAGATGTATATGCTATCTTAAACCACACTGTACGTAAATAGTTAACAGAACAAACGAAGTCATTGCACCACTGAACGGCCATAACACCAAATGTCAAAAGGTCGTAGGTGGTTGTTGTAGGTCATGTTTACTTTTCATTTTATTTTTGCTTTTTCGAAAAGTTGACAGCAAAACTAAAACATTTATTTATTTACGCCCTAGCGGGCTTTTACAAAGATAGGTAATACAGTTGTGGGTACATAGTTAATAATGTATAATGATTTATGATTAAATTTAAATTAATAGTGAAAGCAAAATATTTATAAAGAAACATAGAAATATAAAAATAAAAGTGTATTCACTACAGAGTCGTGAATTCATACTTCTCGGTAAAGTGATTAAAAAGATTTCGTTTTATAACTAATACTAACATGTCTACAATATTCCCAAATTTATTGCCAAAATGATGTAGTCTATTTATAGGTGTATGAGTTTCATAGATAATTTTAAAATTGTCACAAAAAATTTAGCACTTTGCCTCGTATTTCTGGTCGGTACGTAAAATTTTATTTTTGCGAGAATATGGGTTGTCGATGCAATTATTGATAATTTTATTTAATGGTACAAGGTCAGAGATGATCCGCCTATCTGACAGCGTTATTAAGTTAAGTTGTTTCGTCAAAAGGAAATAATAATAATAATAATTGGATTTCTTGTATAGCGCCGTTTTTGTGCAAAATCACCTCAAGGGCGCTGTACAAATTTATAATACATCTCTACAGTGATCTATGTTATTACTATGGAGATAATATACAGTACAATACTTACCCGGTAGGTCACTTGAGATTAACACTTAATTAAAATTATCTAATTGTTTATTAGCGAAATTTAGATACAGGATTTAGGACATAATTGGATATAACTGGACTTTCTCTCAGGAATGGTATATTTAATTTAAGGGTATGATAGCTTAAAAAGATAAGTTTTTAGTTTAGACCTGAATTCTGTTAGACTTGTTATGAATCTTAGTTCCCGGGGGAGTTTATTCCAAGCCTTCGGCCCAGATACTCCGAAAGCGCGATCACCAAACTTAGTATTTGGCTTGCGCTTAAGTTCCATCAGTCTGCCTACAGCTGCTGATGTTGCTGATCTAAGAGTTGACTGCCTCAGACCAATGTTTCCCGGGACCATTGTAATAATTTATAATTCTAAAGTTGAGAGTATTTATTAATATTCAATAAATGTTTCACCAACAGGGTAGATACAGACAGAACCTATGTACTATGCAAGTACTGATATCTAATCTAAGCACAAAACACGATCACAAAATCAAATCCACTTATCGTCATCTACTTACACGACTAAATTTGGAATTGACTCCTTTCAATAATACATCGCATTGACGCAATACAACCCGTTAACTAGTAACCTAAAACTTCCAATAACAAAAAAAAACATTGGCAAAAAGCTCTTAAAATGCACGGACACATTCTTTCTTTGGAACTCTCTTCAGTATATCTTTCTTAGTATATTTATGAAATATTTTTCAATTAACTGTCTAGTAACTCCCTTTTTAACTCGTGTTCTTACGCAAAAATAATTTCCTTTTAAATGTATAATGTTTTCTTTCACGAAATGAGTTTTAACAAACTCATTAGAAATAATGCATTATAAATATTGTTGTTATTATTTTGTAATGTACTATCACTTAAATAATTAACTATTAACGAAACCATTATTCAAACCAGCTAATAATTTCATTAAATTGATCAATTAATTAATTATCATTAAACCTTGGAAATCATTAGGTATTGACATATTTAGGTTTTGCTTACATATATATTAAAATTATTAAGTTATTAACTCGTGATTTAATGCCTTTGTATTTATTAAGTGAGACAATATATCTGTCATGTCCATGTGAAGATGTTATCAATAAAAATATAACTGTCATGTTTATGGATGTTATCATTAGAAATATATCATGTCTATGTTAAGATGTTATCAATATACATATATGTGACATGTTTATGGATATTATCAATAGAAATATATCTGTCATGTCTATGTTAAGATGTTATCAATATAAATATATCTGTCATGTCTATGTTAAGATGTTATAAATGGAAATATATCTGTCAAATCACAATAGTTACAAAGTACAATCAATTGGTTTTATACTGTGAATATGTCCATTTTGTACCATAGTGCTTTTAGTCATTTGTAGAATTGTATTATGGGCCCAAAGAAAGGTCCAATTTTCCTTACTTTAAATTTTCCCTGATTTGGGTATGTTGTGAGACTGAAGGTAATGGGGAAGAGGAAGTATCTGGCTATCCAGATATGACCAACACACGTCTAAAGCCATTTCAAGCAACGTTTCCATTCTGAATGGTGATCTTTTACCAGGGCGATACTGAACGTATCTATCAGTTTTGGAACGTGCAACAAATATATTAAACATTATTTTGAAGAGTGAAATAACCCAAATTCAACAGTAAAATTTACTTGCGCACGTCAAGATTTGACCATCGAACCAAAATCATTGGCGTAGGACCGTAGAATTTAGTAATCGAAGGGTTAATAAATTGGCGACTATTTTCTTCAAATCGGTTGAGATAGATGACGTTCTAGATAATGTTGGTTCAGTGGTTTGAATCATTCCAACCAGTTTGATTTATTTTTATTAAAATTCTAATTTGGAACTGTCACAATGTAAAAACCCCGCCTCATTAAATTGAAACAATCGATATGCAAATGCATGCGACCTTCTTTCTTTTTTGTTAAATCAATATTCTGTTAGACTGAAACACGGATAGTGAATGTTTTTAGTATTTGGTCACTCCTAACAAAATCTAAATTCTTTTACGGGCATCCTACAGCATAATATGCCTACCATATTATACAAACTAACTATCCCCATAACTAACCCATGAAAAAACACCAGATATAATTTTTTTAAACATGAATGTTAAGGCGATGCCATACGTAGTAATGCAAACTCATGGGTTTTTGGTTTGAAAATTTGGTCGCCTAGAAATGTTTCAGATGCTTTAATTAAATACTGCAAGTAGAATACATCTTGACCTTTGAAATTATCGAGTATTTTTTAGATAAGTCTTTTTATAAGCCCAGAAAAAAATAATGTAAAGGCCTATGAAAACTGCTTTGAAGTTCAAAATCTCCTACTTACGAACCCTGCTTACGTACTTGAATGCCTGCAGAACTTTAAATAATTAGAGACCCCGCAGAGGAGCCCAGAAAAAAATAATATAACGGCCTTTGAAAACAGCTTTAAAATTAAAAATCTCCTACTTACGAAGCCATTTTCGGTTATGATTTTATTGTATAATGTGGCAAATTAAGTTATTTATAAAATGATCGAAAAAAAAGTAATATTTATGCCTGAACATCCACAAAATAAAATAAAAGGCACTTTTTGGCCATGTTTTTTTCTTGCATAAATCAAAACAGGCGGATGGTGTTAAGCGGGAATTTAAACCTTATCGCCATATACGAAAGGGTTGTTATTGATAGCGGCTCAATTAAAAATATTATACGACGTAGTGCATCGCCTTAAAATAAAAAAATATTATTAACATTTGATGTTTTATACCACCAATTATTGTACGAAAGGCGGCATAAATTCATTATATATAATTTACTTTATATTAACCACACACAGAAGGCCCAGAAAATAATTTCCATCAGTGCCAATGTCACCTTTTAGGATGCTTGTTGAGTAGGAATCTAGGGATTAGTGTGTCCAAGATTGATGAGGATTGAGTTGTTGGTTATCCAATAAATTATTCCCAGGGCGGCGGTACCCAAGCCCGCCTCCCTAATTGAAAATATTATTCTTCCAAATATATGTATCTACGAAAACATTCAATAAGTTGGTATACATTCAATAAGTTGGTATAAATTCATTAAATTGGTATACGTTCAATATATTGGTATACTTACAGTAAATTTATATACACTTTATACATTGGTATACATTTAATACATTATTATACATTTAATAAATTGGTATATTTTCAATAAATTGGTATATTTTCAATACATTGGTGTACATTCAATACATTGGTGTACATTCAATACATTGGTGTACATCCAACATATTGGTGTACATTCATAAATTAGTGTACACTCAATACATTGATATACATTCACTTCATTGGTATACATTCAATACATTGGTATACATTCAAAACATTGTTACATATTCAATACATTGGTATACATTCAATAAATTAGTATACATTCAATATATTGGTATACTTTCAGTAAATTTATATACACTTAATACATTGGTATACATTCAATACATTAATATACATTCAATAAATTGGTATATTTTCAATACATTGGTGTACATTCAATGCATTGGTGTACATTCAATACATTGGTGTACATCCAACATATTGGTGTACATTCATAAATTAGTGTACACTCAATACATTGATATACATTCACTACATTGGTATACATTCAATACATTGGTATACATTCAAAACATTGTTACATATTCAATACATTGGTATACATTCAATACATTGGTATATATTCAATACATTGGTATAAATTCAATACATTGGTTTACATACAATACATTGGTATACATTCAATACGTTGGTATACATTCAATACATTAGTATACATTCAATACATTGGCATACATTCAATATATTAGTATACATTCAATACATTGGTATACATTCAATACATTAGTATAAATTCAATACATTGGTATACATTCAATATATTGGTATACATTCAATACATTAGAATACATTCAATACATTGGTATACATTCAATATATTCGTATACATTCAATACATTGATATACATTCACTACATTGGTATACATTCATTAGATTGGTATACATTCACTACATTGGAATACATTCAAAACATTGTTACATATTCAATACATTGGTATACATTCAATACATTGGTATACATTCAATACATTGGAATACATTCAATACATTGGTACACATTCAATACATTGGTGTACATCTAACATATTGGTGTACATTCATAAATTAGTGTACACTCAATACATTGATATACATTCACTACATTGGTATACATTCAACACATTGGTATACATTCAAAACATTGTTACATATTCAATACATTGGTATACATTCAATACATTGGTATACATTCAATACATTGGAATACATTCAATACATTGGTACACATTCAATACATTGGTGTACATCTAACATATTGGTGTACATTCATAAATTAGTGTACACTCAATACATTGATATACATTCACTACATTGGTATACATTCAACACATTGGTATACATTCAAAACATTGTTACATATTCAATACGTTGGTATACATTCAATACATTAGTATACATTCAATACGTTGGTACACATTCAATACATTAGTATACATTCAAACATTGGTATACATTCAATACATTAGTATAAATTCAATATATTGGTATACATTCAATATATTGGTATGCATTCAATACATTAGAATACATTCACTACATTGGTATACATTCACTACATTGGTATACATTCATTACATTGGTATACATTCACTACATTGGAATACATTCAAAACATTGTTACTTATTCAATACATTGGTATACATTCAATACATTGGTACACATTCAATACATTGGTGTACATTCAATACATTGGTGTACATTCAATACATTGGTGTACTTCCAACATATTGGTGTACATTCATAAATTAGTGTACACTCAATACATTGATATACATCACTACATTGGTATACATTCAATGCATTGGTTTACATTCAAAACATTGTTACATATTCGATACATTGGTATACATTCAATACATTGGTATACATTCAATACATTGGTATACATTTAATACATTGGTATACATTCAATACATTGGTGTACATTCAGTACATTGGTGTACATTCAATACATTGGTGTACTTCCAACATATTGGTGTACATTCATAAATTAGTGTACACTCAATACATTGATATACATCATTACATTGGTATACATTCAATGCATTGGTATACATTCAAAACATTGTTACATATTCGATACATTGGTATACATTCAATACATTGGTATACATTCAATACATTGGTATACATTCAATACGTTGGTATACATTCAATACATTGGTATACATTCAATACATTAGTATACATTCAATACATTAGTATACATTCGATATATTGGTATACATTCAATACATTATTATACTTTCAATACATTGGTATACATTCAATATATTGGTATACATTCAATACATTGGTATACATTCAAAACATTGGTATACATTTAATATATTGGTATACATTCAATACATTGGTATACATTCAATACATTGGTATACATTTAATATATTAGTATACATTCAATAAATTGGTATATATTCAATACATTGGTGTACATTTAATGCATTGGTGTTCATTCAATACATTGGTGTACATCCAACATATTGGTGTACATTCATAAATTAGTGTACACTCAATACATTGATATACATTCACTACATTGGTATACATTCAATACATTAGTATACATTCAATACATTGGTATACATTCAATATATTGGTATAAATTCAATACATTAGTATACATTCAATACATTGGTATACATTCAATATATTGGTATACATTCAATACATTGGTATACATTCAATACATTAGTATACATTCAATAAATTGGTATATTTTCAATACATTGGTGTACATTCAATACATTTGTGTACATCCAACATATTGGTGTATATTCATAAATTAGTGTACACTCAATACATTAGTATACATTCAATTTATTGGTATACATTCAATACATTAGTATACATTCAATACATTGGTATACATTCAATATATTTGTATACATTCAATACATTAGAATACATTCAATACATTGGTATACATTTAATATATTGGTATACATTCTATACATTGGTAAACATTCAATACATTGGTATACATTCAATACATTGGTAAACATTCAATACATTGGTATACATTCAATACATTGGTATACATTCAATACATTAGTATACATTCAATGCATTGGTATGCATTCAATACATTGGTATACATTCAATATATTGGTATTTTATTTTAGTTTAGGTTCTACGCCTAAGTCTGCACAGATAAGTTAGTAAACCCGAAGTTCTATTTTTATATTATGAAGGCTAACTTATAGGGACGACAATGGGGCCAAGTTAACACGGAGAAAAATGGCTTTAAAAATCAAAATACTGTTAAAAATGTGACTCCATGATCATTTCCCAATGAAATATTAGTCATTAAGAATATATCTGAACACGTGTCCACGCAAGTGCCAAATATAGTGGATGAGATGCAAAATTATTAGTATTTGGAAGAACACTATTCCGATTTATGACATATTCGTGCTTTACTAATACGATGTAGTTTGTTATGAAATTTGTCAAATCATTCGATAGATGCCTCCAATGCCTTTTTTAACAGGATAACATTATTTTATGTCAGTAAGTTTTCTCCGTGTAATAGTTCTTGGGATCTGGCTACACCAAAACTATTCGCTAAAAGCCACATTAACTTTTACAAATTTATTATATTAAAATACTACCCCAAGAGGAACGCGCAAAGCAATATTACATCTACTAACATAATCACGCCACAATATGCTAATATACACATCTGCCCTGATGATGGACAGTACTGTAACGCAATCCGAAACTTTGGCTGAAGAAGGTATAAGCGCAACACGGCATAGTAACATCGAAAAAATAATAACGATAATACTTTAAGCCAAGAAATCTCAAATCATATTATCTGATTAGTTCTTAAATCATATTATTTCGTAAATAAAGGACATCAATCAATCCATTAGATTAATCGTCATGTCCGAATAAATCCAAAATCATTTCTTATCAAAATAGATTGCGAAACATTAATAAAATACGTGAAATCCCACAAAAATCTCTTTTGCTCCCACTCGTCTGGATCCAGTGAGATCAGATCTGGTGACATGTGACAGCAACGTTTCACTTCTGAATGGTCGTCTTACACCCGAGCGACACTGAAAGCATCTTCCACTCTGGAACGTGCCACAAATATAATATATTATTTTAAATGAACAATTTGCGAAATAACATAAATTAATCAAATGAAATTTTCTTGCGCGTGCCGGGATTTGAACCCGGGAGCAGTGGTAGTCGGTAGCCTTGCCCCTCGACCACGGGGGCCGTCAATTTCGATTTCGATTCTTTGAATTACTTATACTTATTATCACATAGCACATTATTCACATAGCAATGTTAAATTATTTTGATTTTAATAACAACGGAAGCGTGCATAAATTATTTAAGTTTAATAATACGAAGTATAATAAGTGACAAGTGTTATTTTTTCACAGATAAAAACCTTCATTGTCCACCCATTTTAAGGTCGAAGAACAATGCCTTGTTTTATTGTTCATAATATCCTGCAACGCCCAAATGCCGGTACGTTGGAGTTGGGATAGGCAGAAATATTAATATGTCAAACAACAATTCTTATATTATATATCTTTAAATTGAAACCTCTGTCTAAAACACTTCCGCAACCATGTATCTTTTTTAATTTATTTATTTATTAATAACTATTAATATACAAAGTATAGTATGATTTAAGATTTTCACGGGCAAAAGTATTTTCGTTATTTGTTTTTGGGGTGTTATGCCGTGTTGCGCTAACTCCTTCTTTAGCCAACGTTTCGGATAACGTTACAGTGTCCATCATAAGGGCAGATGTGCACAACACCCTAACATAACACATCACAGAACACCCCAAAAACAAATAACAAAAAAAGTATAGTAGTTCATTTATGGTCCCCCCACTAGGGGTTCCAAGTTGGACTATAGGTAGTTATTGTTACATCGTGATTTCATCTTCTTCATTTTGTTGATATCTTCCTCTTCATGTTTGTTTATTTCCTCCTCTTCATGTTTGTTGATTTCGTCATCTTCATGTTTGTCTATTTCCTCTTCTTCATGTTTGTTGATTTCGTCATCTTCATGTTTGTTTATTTCCTCATCGTTAAGTGTGTTGATTTCTTTATCTATATGTTTGTTAATTCCCACATCTTCATGTTTGTTGAGTTTAGGTTGTCTTGGTGTTGCTTATTTTTTTATGATTTCCTCATCTTATCTTGTGGAAATTTATTGGGATGGTTGATTAATTACTCTAATAGATAACTTTTTGTTAAGATCAATGACTTAATATCTTATGAATGTATTTCTACCAGCGGTGTCCTCCAAGGTTTGCACGTGGGACCTTTATTATTTATCATATTCATCAATGACATTACTAGCATTTTCAAAAGTGTCGAAGTTTTACTCTTTGCTGATTATATGAAGCTTTTTAAGTTCATTAATGATGTGGACGACTGTTTTATCTTGGAAGAGAACCTTAATAACCTTTTCAAATGGTGTTCTAGCAATAAACTTCAGCTAAATATTAAAAAATTATATTTAACTCGGGGTTTTTTGTTTTTGATTCATCTTTATTTCTTTTTGAACTTTGTACTACCGTGTATTCCTTTTTCCTTTCTTTCCATTCTATGTTTGTCTATAATTTTCACGTACATATTTTGATGTAGTTTTTAAGCTTGTTTATCTCCACTGTATTTTTAATTTCATGTAGACCTCCCACACATCTTCTACCATCACATGTTTTCCTTGCCAATACAATCAATAGTTCTTAAATTCCACGGAACATGTTACTTATATTGAGTCCATTCGTGCTCAGGATACAGCCCAAGTTAATGTTAATGTTAATATCTTTATACTATAGTATGAAACGATGTCGCTTTCCGCGTCTGTCTGTTTGTGCGTTTAGTTCTTCTAAACTACGCAACGGATTTTGATAGGGTTTCCACTATCGTTAAGGTTGAGGTCAAACGAGCGTAATTTTGTGAGTTGTGAGTCACGTTTTTTGAGTCGCTGCATTGGATTTCATATTAAAGTCCGGTTTGTGCCAAACGGCGAAGCAAAATGATTTGACTGCCGACCCACTAGTATAATTACGCCACTCAGAACTCACAAATTTACGCTTGTTTGGCCTCAGCCTTAGAGAATTTCTTCCTGGAGGTTTATACATATTATACATTTATATTGTATTTATAGAAAGTAGAGAAAAGTCTAGCAACGCCGGGTACACGTCAGCTAGTCATAAATAAAGTCCAATACAAGCAAAATCTCAAACGTTGGTCTCTGGCGTACGTAGTGAACTTTAACAAGGTCAACTCATTTTAAGTCACTAAATCACTTGCATCATGAGCTATGAAGCTTTGATATTTCAATTTAATGCCTATTTAATAAAAAAAAGAGAAGATGCGACATTTTAATAAAGAAGAAAGAGCGTTGTGTCTAGTAAAAATTACTAGTTATAATGAAGTTAAAAAAATGAATTTTTAAGAAAATTGCAATTTGCAAAAATTATCATAACAAATCCAGACAATTATATGCTATTATTGTCTTACAACAATAAGGAATTGTTAAAATAATTGAAATTATGCTAAATTAAATTGGTCTTGACATTGCGCATTGTACCTTTACCAGAGACGAATATTAAATAACAGAATCACCTTGCGAGTGGTATTAGATTGCAATTTACATACTGCATTCATGCATACATTATATGTAATTATCAATTCTTTATTGGAATAATTCGCAATACCTCTTTGGTTTTACGCGGAAGTAACGAGTAACAAATTTAAATTGGAATTTATAACAGACCAAGTTTTCGTCAGTCAAAAATACCGTACTAGAGTCCCAACAGTTCCCAATTGGGTTATGTTTCGATGCTGAAGGTAGTGGGGAAGGTTAGGAGATGGGGTAGAGGAAGATTGGGATGTATCTGGCTATTCAGATCTGATAACCAAAAGCCAGTTCAAGAACACAGAGAAAACTTTCTGATATAATATATATATATTTTTTTTTAAAAGCCAGACAAACATTCCCGGGTTACGAATATCCTGAAAATATTTGAAAATCTCATACTACCACCACAGTAAGCTGAAAATGTTGCTTGTGTTGTGATGGAGGACTTAGCCAGCCGAGGAATTGAACACACTACACCTGAGTGGGACCCAAGCGCGATGTCAACTCAGCCACCGACCGGTCAAATATTGTTGATTTATTAAAAATCTGGTCAAATTATTTGTATTCCTGATAAAAACGGGACTGCAGGGCTTTAAAGAATTCATTGACAGATTTCCTAACAAAGTATCAGTAAAACTGCAATGTGTTATGAGCAGATGGCGCTAGTGTGGTCGGCGGTCATGTGCATAACATGACAGCTATGTGTGAATTTTTAAATATAAATGTAAAAGTTATTGGCAAAAAGTAAGTCTTAATTAGTTTATAACCTCAACTAATATCACATTTTCATTTAAACTTGCTTTGAACAGAATAGGAAAAGACATATTTTTTGCTGTTTAATTAGAGATTGGTGGCGTGCGACAGAAATATCAATTTTCAAACGATTTTCTCGGTGACAGAAAGTTGAAAAGTTTCGGCTGTTCGAGTCTTAAAAGTGGTGCACTTGTGCTTATTTATATTTATATTGCTATTCAAATACCGTTTCGCTCAAATTAAACTGTACTTATCAATTTTTTTTAATTTAAAAAAATATATATACAGGGTTTTTCCAATAAGAGGTGTTATTTTGAATAGCCCGCTATTTCGGTAGATGTTACTTTTGAAGCTCTCATTTTTTTACATTTGACAAGTAGAAACTACGCCATTAATAAAAATGGAACGATACACGATTCAACAACGCATTGAAACTATTAAAATTCACTTGAGTGAATCAAATGCAAATCATCTTGAGTGATGAGGCCCATTTCCACCTCGGTGGCTTCGTCAACAAGCAAAATTGTCGCATCTGGGGCTCGGAAAACCCAAGAGTTATTGTTGAAAAGCCTCTCTATCCTCAACGTGTGACTGTTTGGTGCGGTTTATGGTCCGGCGGAGTCATTGGACCTTACATGAAATTCCCTCGATAGAGAAAAATCGCAAAGCAAGCTTCGAAAATTATTAAAATACGTTTTGTTCTGTTGCAACTAAAGCATTTGTTGAGAGATTTTTGCTATATTTCAAACGAGTCGTGTTTTACTAAATATTTTCAAAATTTTCGCTTAATTATTATAATTTTTTTTTAAATATTAGCGCTCTCCCTCTAACATTCGTATTTACAAATTTCTCTTTCACACCATCTTTGACCGTTTACTACGGGGCATCAACTGTTCATTATTTCGAAACCTATGTCCAAATGATCTTGAGGAGCATAAAGGCAAAATGTAACATTGATCTTTTTTTTTAAATTCGAGCGGTATAAATTACCTTCCGTACATACAATATCCGGAGCACGGTTGCGCTGTCCATACCCGAACGGATATTGATAAGAAACCATTAAACGATGGCAACACTGGCGCAGCTGTCTGTGAATTGACATTCCTAAACGTCGACTACTTTTTTTTCACCAAGCTGGAACCGTTCCAATTGATCGCGTCTTAGATGAATTATTTAAGTTTATGGATGATATTTCCCATTTCTTTCAATTCTACGAGCTTCGTTAGTTCATATTCATTTGCATGCATTAATAAGCGAGTTATTTTGCATAAAGAACCACATTATTAAAAAAGTTGTGCATATTGACCGCTTACCTGACGCCACAGTGGTCGCGTTAAAAACAGTGACTTTTGTCTACTGACTCTCGGAATCATATGAGCGTGCTCGCAAATATCGCTAACTGACCATAGATGAAAGATTTCTTCAATATCGTATTGATTTAATGTTTTATCGATCAACCGTGCTTAGATACCCTGGATGGGTTTAACAAAAATATTGACTTTCGCGACTCTCGACTCGACCGAGCGACTTTTCTGTGTGGGGCTATAGAATGCATACCCACTGCACTGCATCAATGCTGCATCTCTGTGATATAGTACCATATTATAAACCCAATTAAAATTGAACTACTTTCTAAGTATGTAATTACTAAGTTCATACAACAACCTAGTTGGAATGTCAGTGAGGCATGCAATCAACAGAGAAAGATCGAAGTAAACAGAATGTAGTATATATGTAGTACAAAGTGACGAGTTCCGGAAAGCTTGCAAGGCCAGTGTCAAATTGAACCAGAGAATATTGCATGACGGTCAAGTAGATGGAAGAAGAAATCTGAGACGTCCCTGGAAGAAATTGCACGATAAATGAAACCAGTTCTGAATATTCAGGTACTTCCAACATTCCTATACTAAATCAGTTCTTCGCCAACGTAAAGATTCGAAAGTATGGAAGCTGGTGGATGAATTTGTGTATTTAGGAAGTATGTTTACGAGAGATGGGAAGGCTGACAGAGATATTGAAACGAAGGCAAATGAAAGTAACTTCATCAATGGAGGGCTGAACGCAGTCGGCGCTCACAAAAAAAATTCCAAAGACGCTAAGCTAGCAGTCTGCAATGGAATGCTTGTAAAACTAGCAAGGATGTAAGTAGACTAAATGCTGTATAAATGATGTCCCTGAGGCGTATGTGTGGTAAAACCATGTATGATCGTATGAGAAATTCGGAGATCCATAAAGAATGAAAGGTTGATGTAAGCGTAGTGGGTAAGATTCTTCTTCTGCTTTCGTATGTCTAGGGCCTCAGGCGTCGCCATGTGGACCTCATCAATCCCGCTGGGGAATGAACGGAGCGGGCATTCGTTGGCTACATGTTAGGTGGTCTGCACCGCACCACATTCACACATCGCCGACTATTTAAGGCCCCATCTGTGCATCATGTGGGCACAGCGGCTATGGGAGCACCTTAACCTATTGATGGTGGACCAGGTTTTGCGAGGCAATGAGAACCCAGGCTGTCTCTCGGTGGGGTCCTGTATGAGATGGGCATTTCCCACGTTGGCCGTTTGCCACTCAAGTTTCCACCTATCTTCTGGGGTGAGAGGTAATCGGAGGAGCCTCTCTCCTTCCGCCCAGAAGGGCTTTCGGGACTTCAAGCGGCATGCCGGGTGGGAGACGACATCTTCGTGCAAAGGTATTGCGCTTTTTTGCAGTGTCTTCTTGTATTCTCTCAGTGTTGCAATTTTTCGCCTGATGTTTGGCGGGGTTATGTTTGCAAGTACGGGGAGCAAAGGGAGAGGAGTAGATTTTAAAGTCCCGTTGATGGTTCGCATTGTGGCATTAAGCTGACAAAAATGAGTAAGATTAAGAAAGGGACGCTTAGTTGGTGTGTAAGTAGAGCGAATTAGCGAAAAAAAGGAGCGTAAGGAGAATATATGATGCAAAAGTGGATGGTAGAAGAAGTCGGAAACGCCAGAGGAACACATGGCACGATCAAGTGAATCAGTCGGGCCATGCCAGGACAAGGATAATCGAAGAGTATGTACGAGACGAAGCATGAATGTGAATGAGGCAAGGAGTGTGTGACAACTCCATATACCGTAATGAATGTTGATTTCTGCAACTGTTGCAACGGAATTGTCTGCGCGACTAAAGTCTCTCCTCTGCGGGGTCTCTAATTATTTAAAGTTCTGCAGGCATTCAAGTACGTAAGCAGGGTTCGTAAGTAGGAGATTTTGAACTTCAAAGCAGTTTTCATAGGCCTTTACATTATTTTTTTCTGGGCTTATAAAAAGATTTATCTAAAAAATACTCGATTATTTCAAAGGCCAAGATGTATTCAACTCGCAGTATTTAATTAAAGCATCTGAAACATTTCCAGGCGACCAAATTTTCAAACCAAAAACACATGATTTTGCATTACTACGTATGGCATCGCCTTAATATTTAAAAAATTACCCTATTTTAGCAAGCCGGTTTTAATCTTGAGAATACAGACGAGAAGTGGGATTACCGATTACTACCGGTATTCCAATGGAAGATGCTCCAAGGAACTAGCGTGATTCCTTCGGCACATAGTCGGGAAATACGCCAAACGCGAACGGGTCGTTTATACGACTGAAATCGTAAAACTATTTGCTCAAATTATTTCAAAATTGGAATTGATTGTTGGAACAATTCAGACAAGCGATAAAGTAAGTAAAAAAAATTTATATCAATATTGACAGATGTAATATCCGGTGATTTTTCACGGATCTGTGCGAGTAAAATCATAATTTTTCATGCTAAACGTGTTTCTATTGTTAATGCGTAATAGTACAATTTCGCAACGCAATTTTGCAATTGTGGCGTACAATTTGGTCAACATCAAGGTTAGTACAAAGAAATAACGTACTTACAAAAGGAAAATACAGAAGCAAAAAACATTTAAATTGTGCAAAAAGTTCCATAGGACCAACGATCAACCAACCATGTCAATAAACAAATTTGTTTACACAAATTCATGGTCAATTTTTTTAAACGTGAAATTCTTTCTATTTGGTCAGCTAAGGCATTTTCTTCATAAAAATTGACCTACCAAAATAAAAAAAATAATAGATTTAATTATAAATGTATACAGGGTGTATCGGCACGTACCCGACAAACTTTAACCAGCTATTCCTTAGCATATTTGGAGTAAAAAATCTTATGTGCACTTTGCTGTCCGGTAACGTTTTTTTTTTAATAAAAAATTTACTATTCATATTTTCACCACATGTCACCACTGTTTTATCCTTTGTCAAAGTTTGAAAACCCATCTGGCAATATTTTATTCGAATTCCGTTGAAGAATGTACGTGTGTACCTATATTGGCGCGCTTTTACAATCACAACTAAATGGCACGGCACCATTAGTCTCATTTTTAACTATTATTATTTAGTGTGTGCTAAAGAGCGTAGACGCTTTTCGACATACTTGCTTATAACAGCTGTTGAACACGAAAAGCAATGCCAATGACAGTGGTGTAGTGTGGAAATTTTTAATTTTCTTGTTTTTAATTGAAAAAAAATGCTACCGGACAGCAAAGTGCCCATAACATTTTTTACTCCAAATGTGCTAAGGAATAGCTGGTTAAAGTTTGTCGGGTTAGTGCCGATCAAAGATATTAGAAGAACGAGATATGCTATGTTGGCCGCCGGACCGTAGGCGGAGTACTAACTAATTAGGGTACTTTGAACGGTATCGGGACGTGTACGCACAGAAATCTGTTCTATGGATTAGTGCGGATACCTTAGCGATGCCTTAGCGTAAGCGAAGGTGTGCAGTAGTATTGGTGAACAAAACCGGCGACACTCGGCAAAGCAATTCCACACAGTATGAACTGCTTATAGCACATCTCGTTCTTCTAATATCTTTGGTGCCGATACACCCTGTATATATTTTGATTTGACTGAGGATTGAACCATCCTCCCCAGAGATTCGAGCTAACCGTGCTTACAATTGAGCCAATTCCCGTTTGACATATAAATGCAATTAGTAAATTATTAGTTCGTATATTAACTGCTGTAATATCATCCGATTTCAGAGAAATACGTATATTTCCGTGTGTAAATGCGTGATTGGCACCAAAATTTGATAGAATGTATTGACATTAATAACGAGTCTATTTGCCGAGTTTCAGCTCAATCGGATGTCGGGGAGTGTTATTTTTTTGCTTTCAATTAATTTCAAGCATTCATTATTGAAAACAAAAATGAAATACAAATAAATGTATTTTAAATAGAAACAAGGGAGATGAACCATAATCGCGTGTCGTCGCCAACATCATTCACCTATTCTACTACAAATCGTATATATATATATTTTATTTTTACCTATACAACAAATGCATGACTATCATTGCATTGCTGCACGGAGAAAACTTATAAAATATTGCAAATTTATTAAAAATCTGGTTAAATTATTCATAATTCTGTTAAAAATGGGACTGCAGGCCTTTAAAGGATTAATTGACAGATTTCCTAACAAACTATCAGTAAAACATGAATGTATTATGAGGGGTTCCATGATAACTCAACACAGTGACTATTCGACACACATTTAAAAAGTGATATAAAGTCATTAAAAACGATGAAAACATATATAATTTAAACCTAACCTAACCTAACCTACTTAACCTAATTAAAAAAAGTTTTTGTTTCATCACTTTCCATGACTTTATATAACTTTTTAAAGATGTGATGAATTATCATTTTGATGATTTATCCGGTCTCCGTTACGAGGATGTCGGAACACGTGTAAAAATTAAAAAAATCTAAAATTTTCGCCAATCGTCATTATATATATATTTCATGGCGCAACTGCTTGACATTTTTTCGTGTACTAATATTTTATTAAGAAATGGCGTGCCATCACGTTTTTAACACGATTTTAATACATCAGCAATACTCATTTTTCTACATGTGCTTTAATAGTGAGGCCACATATTTCCCTTTGTATCTATTATCTATGATCGCAGCAGTAAGTTAAATATTGCAAATATTTTCCGAACAGCTTTGTACGAAGTGATTGAATGTGATTGCTTTAAAATTGCTAAAACCTCCCATCATTAATGACTGTCAGATCAATACCAAGCCTGGAAAACAATCATCGTATGGTTTCCAATGTTTGTCGTAATGGCGGAAGTTATCAATTAATTAATTATACCATTTTCATAACACGTTATTAGTTGACGTTACAAAAATATAATTGCACATTGTCACCAATCGAATCCAGGGGGGATAATGCTATTCAAAAGGTCGGTAAAAATAATTATATTTATAATATACAGGTGCTCCAGGCGGTTCGTTGTTGAAGCGCAATATTAGTTACACTAGTCGTATCAAATGGGATGACGCAATAATTGTCCCAATGTATTATTTCATATTCGCTCTTTTCTGGTTGTTTCTTTTGATATCTTGTTGGGAAGTAAGAGCTTCACAGATGCACTCATAGAGGGCAGTGCAAAGTGCTTGCTTGGAAGTCCGCAAGATGGCAGCTCGTAGCCGGTAGTCGCCAGGGCCAGTGGGAATGCTCCCAGTCAAACTTGGTGTTTTGAGATCTCATTTAGCCAGCTCCTAGTTAGGTCGACTATCGAGTCACCATTGTAATACGCGAAGTATTTATAAATCCCTGATTTAACACAAGGAACCTATTATTTAAAATCTCCTTACACGACAAGTTGAAGAACTGTCGTACGTCAGTTACCCCCATTGATGCACGAAGAAAATTTACTGATATGAAATAGTGTTAATTTATTAAAAATCTGGTCAAATTATTCGTTTTCCTGTTAAAAATGGGATTGCAGGCCTTTAACGAATGAATTTAAAAAGTTCCTAACAAAGTATCAGTCAAAAGCGAGTGTTTTATGAGAACGATGGAAAAGTGTTCCATATACAAACAATACATTGAATTTGACATTCTGGTATTGGTGCATTTTGTCATTCTGGTATTGGTGCATTTTGTCATGACATGTATAAGGTAAATAGCACGTGTTATAGATATATTCTGAATGACCACTATTTTATTCGGAATTTGGCATGATGCCAATTTTTTAACAGGACCATTTTTCTCTGTGTTTAATTATTTTTTAGATGGTCACTCTTCTACACATTGATCCCCAGATTTATCTACTCCTCATAACTTTTTACTTCCCAGAACTTTTTCTTCGTCCTTTCCAAATTTTTACGTTATTTTTTTTTAATCATATTTGCACAGTACACAGAGCAAAATTATTTTTTAAATAATTACCAAAGTTGCCTCTGAAATTATGAAAGAAAAACAATATAAACGATTATTAGAGGGAGCGTGCTAATATTAAAAACGATTAATAATATTTTGGTACCTTTGAAAGCATGTATATCTTTATAAATAAATATAAATGGAATTATATTGAGGTAAAACCTGCAGACATGCAAAAATGTGGCAGCTTCGCGGGATTACCTATCTATTGTCCAAATATATGTATTATTTTATTTTATTTTATATTATAGAAACAAACAGTACATGATTTACAGAGATGAAAGACTTCATGTTGAGTACCTATGATATGTTTCCTTGTAATGTCTGCTAAGTGGTATGTTTATTACTTAATTACCAGGTGACGAGTATAGTATATAGGAGTGCGTGTAATGTATGTGTGAGTCTTTGTATTCGTGTGTGTCTGTATGTATGCGCATTGAACAGTTTAAATTATTGACATGAAGCAACGTTTGAATTTGGGCAGTGTATCCGAAAAAATGTCAATGTTAGGGTTAAGACAAATATCATTAGAGTATGAAGAGCTCGGTTAATTGGCGAATTAAAAGCAATGCATTATGCCAAATGTGTTTTTGCTAGAAATAAATAAATAAAAAAATTAAAATCGAAAATCGTGAAAAATATAATAAAAAACGAGCCGTTTAAAATAAAGCAAAAATCTCTCTACAAGTTGAATTTAAAGATACACTGAATTTTTCGCATACCTATAATTGTTAAATAACGGAACAAAATGTGTTCTTCATAATTTTCGGAGGATGCTTCGAATTTTTTTTCTATCGAGGGAATTTCATATAAATACCGTCTCTACAAATATATATATATATATATATATATATATATATATAAATTTCTTCAAAATATATATATATATATATATATAAATTTCTTCAAAAACAACATCAATTTAAAAAAAAAAAAACTTAAAAATACGACATTCCAAAGATGACGTGGGCCATGAGGGAAGTTATTTTCCTCGGACCTTCTGAGTCAAGTTAATATTTAAAAAATTTAAACATCAATCATTCTCTAAATAATTGAACACCTCTGCCTCATCCGAACGTGGCATTTTTATTGCGTATTTTACTGCAACCGCCGACAGACATAATAGTGTTTTGAATTTGTAGGCTGATTGTTCTCCTTAACCGTGAAACATTAAAACATCGATAACTAATTGGTATCTCGACTTCAGTTTGCTTTGAACTTCACAGTTCGTAAGTCAAGAGCAATTCAGTCGGTTTCAATTAAAAATACAGACAATTAAGCGTGTAAAATAAATACTTTGAATACCCGGGAACGCAAGTCAAATTCTAGACTGGCACGTTTACTTCATCATTACAACGCGCAAATCCGTGTAGGAACGCCGCCGAGGCAATCCGGGAATATCCTGGAAGTATCGGCTACGTTGCCAAATTAACAAACAAACAAACATAGGTGCGGATTCAAATACCGCACGCGTGTGATAAAGGGGTTCGAAAAAGCGATAATAATCATGTTCAATATTACCAAGTTAATTTTCAAATTCTGTGAAAGTTCTATTGAAGTTCTGTTATCATATCAACATGGGCCATTTGCTTCACAAAACTGAAATAAAAATAGAACTTTCACAGTTCTTGAAAATTACCTGTGAAATTCGATGAATTGTTCAAATTATCTGAAACAACCCGTCCTTAAGATGGGTTGGTTCGCATAATTTGAACAATTCATCAAATTTCAACGTTTATTTTCGAGTTCTGTGAAAGTTCTATTTTTATATCATTATAGGCTAGTTGCTTGACAAAACTGAAATATAACAGAACTTGAAAAAATCTTTCAAAGATATTGAAAATTAACTTTGAAATTTGAAGAATTGTTCAAATTCTCCGAAACAACCCGTCCTTTGCATTGAACAGGATTCAGTTTAAGATATGGACTGTGGGTTGGTAAAAATCTTCAAGCCACAAAATGAAAACATTACAGGAGACGTGAAAAACGAATATTATTTGTTTATTAAACGAATATTATGTGCATATATTTTCAATTTTTTGATGTAACATATTGCAGTTCTATTTATAAAAGTGATATTTGAGGCTAGACTAATTTCACCTACGGTTTTCTCCAAATAACATTTATGAATAAATTTAGTTTTAAGTATTAAAAACATCTTAATCTTCAAAAACTACTTTACCATGATGAACTTTGAAGATGATTCCATTTGAAACCAAGCGAAAATTCTGAAAATATTTTACAAATCTCTCGAAAAATGCCTAAGTTGCATTTATATAATAAAATACGTTTTTTTTCATTTGAATTGGGTGTAGGTAGAAACAAAGGCGGGGTGCCGCTGTGCGTAGATGCAATTTACTTGGATATATAGTTATGGTCAATCTCCCTTCCGCTATCTCTTATTAAACTACAAATAACTATCATATAAGTAGACAATTATTCGAGAAGTGCTTTTTTATTCCTCAAAACGTTGTGACTTTTTTTTATCTAGGTAATCTTGGTGAATCAATTATTTATTTTTGTGGAAGGGCATGAGATGAAGCAGTATTAGGCAACAATTGCAAAGTGTAATCGAACGTACTAATTTCGATTGTGGGTCTGTCTGTCAGTGATTGTAACTCACGTTCAATGACCTCGGATTTGTTTAGAATATAAGTGTCATTTTCAAAATTGTAACTGAGTCGAAAATTCAAAAAAACGAAAATTACCTGTCTGTAATATAATATTTTGAAAGAAAATTATTTTATTTTTCTAACTAACTAACCATCACGCCGTTTCTCCGCAGGGGTAGGCGGTATTGCTCAAACTTCTTGGCACACACTTACCTCATTCACATTCATACATCGTCTCATATATACTCTTTTATTATTCTGACTCTTGACATGGCCCGATTTTGTTGTTATGTTATTTTATTTTTCGTTTTAAAAATTGGAACTGATGTTATCAAGAATTCAGGCAAGGAACAAAGTACTTATAACTTCTTAAAGACTTAAACATTCTATATTTTAAATGAGTATTTATTTTAAGAAAAATCATATTTTGTTATATTTCAAGGATCTGCACTTTTTAGTCAACATGGAATTTAAATCTTACATTTATAATATCCCGTGATTTTTCATGAGAAGTAATGTGAGAGTTTTTATCAAAAGGTGAACTTGACCTTGAACTTCCAAAAGTTCTGTTAATTCTGATGACTCACTGACCGGAGATAAAGAATATTGATAGTAACGCATTAATAACTTCATTTGAATCTTTTCCAGTCTAAGATACGTTCCAGTGATTTTATTCAAATCAGTTGGCAGAGCAATTAATTAAGAGTTCTTTTATTATACCCGGTCAGTAACTGATTTGATAAATACGTCGGGATCCCATCAAGTAGTCGTTCTTAGGCTCAATTCCTCTGCCAGCTAAATCCTCCATCATTGTGCAAGCAACATTTTTCGCTTATAATTATGGTAGTAGAAGTTTTTAATTCCGAGCGAATAAAGGTATTGCAAGAATAACCCGCGTAATTTGGCTTACATATAACTGCCATAGCAGGGCAGCATACTCGCGACGCACAGTATTTCGTTTCATACAAGCTAGACGGTAAACAAAACTATAATGACGGATTGTTTCAGAGAATTTGAACAATTCATCAAATTTGAAAGTTGATTTTCAAGTTCTGTTATTATTTCTGTTTTGTGAAGCAACTGGAAATAATGCACGGTGAAAAACGAGAATTGATAATTTATTAAAAATCTCTCCAAATTACTGGTAATCTTGGTCTTCGAACACGTGTTCTGACATCGTGACACTATATTAGAAATTTACTAAAAGTTTATCAGGAAACCTGTGTAAATGCATTCGTTAACCACTGAATGCTTTTGAACGAGTCACGCTCGCGCGTTAAATGAGTGACGCTCGCCGATTTTTTACTCGCAGCGTTCTATTTTTAGCTAACACGAGTAAGGCTCGTCAAAAGTTAGCGATGTATTTAACGCAGTTTGCCTGCAGTTTACCTCAGAGATCGGTTGTCTTTTTGAGCTGCTTATTTCGTTTTTAATATATTGTTTTCACATTTTCGTGTATGTATGAATGCATCGTTTTATTTAACCTGATTTTTTTAAAACACTTTTTATTAAAAAAAACTAGCATTAAGTGGTAGGCCTGCAATCCCATTTTAACCGGATTTCCAATAAATTGAAGAGATTCTTCTTTATAAGTCAGCATTTAATATAATAAGAGAAATTTCACAAAACTTGAAAATTAACTTTTAAATTTGATAAATTGTTCAAATTCTGTAAAACAACACGTCCTAACACATCAATATAGTACCTACTTGTAACTCATCATGAAACAAAATTAATTATTTTTTTGTAACACACATAAATATAAATCACCTTTTGCACAAATGTCTTACTAAATTATTCATTTATGCGCATTTTTGGTTATCTCCATTCAGTATTTTCAAGTTGTCAGAAACTCTGCTTTTCATCTGTTTTCTTTCACTTATTTTAGCTTTTCAAGTTCAAATATATTGAAAATAATAATATTTAATTATTGAAGACAATATTAGCGATTTCTAAACGAAAATCTGAAACAGAAAAATCAGAAAAGGATGCGGTCACATCTAGTACTCGAACCCAGGACCCTTGTCTTGCCGGAGCACTGCTCTACCAACTGAGCTAATGGGACCCTATCCCCCCCGGTCACTTTTAACTGTATCATACTTCGAATAAGAACTACCAACATTGTCTTCATTTTTTCACCGCACATTTTTTACTCAATAAAGTTATTCCGAAAAATAAATATTCATTCTAGACTTGCAGAAAAGTCAATAGATGTCGCACATTAAAAAAAATAAAAAATAAGATAGGTTTATCTAAACAGACGCTGTCTAGATTGCATTTAGTTCGGGTTGAATCTTGCGATCATACATAAAGATAGTTGCCAATAAAAATGTGCGGTGAAAAAATGAAGACAATGTTGGTAGTTCTTATTCGAAGTATGATACAGTTAAAAGTGACCGAAGCGGATAGGGTCCCATTAGCTCAGTGGTAGAGCAGTGCTCCGGCAAGACAAGGGTCCTGGGTTCGAGTACTAGATGTGACCGCATCCTTTTCTGATTTTTCTGTTTCAGATTTTCGTTTAGAAATCGCTAATATTGTCTTCAATAATTAAATATTACAATTTGAGGTTTTACTCAATAAAGTTATTCCGAAAAATAAATAATAATATACATTTCCTGAAGCCTTTCTACCTTAGGCAAACAGGGCAAACTCCTCCATGTCACGAACTTTCTTCCAAGAAATCTCGTATGTGGTGCTTATAAATATTAAAAAAATAAGCTTGATGCTGGTTCATATAGAAAAATATTGAAACTGACTTGAATAAAACATTAGTTGGTCTATTTAAAAATATATAGAGTTGACATCGCATTTGGGTCCCACCCAGGCGTAGTGTGTTCAATTCCTCGGCTGGCTAAGTCCTCCATCACACACAAGCAACATTTTTCAGCTTACTGTGGTGGTAGTAGGAGATTTTCAATATTGTCAGGTTATTCGTAACCCTGGAATGTTTGTCTATCTTAAAAAAAATATATATATATATATCGTGAAATTTTAATATAATAAATTCTCGCTTAGTAAGAAATATAATATTTTTTAGACCACATAAAAAACACACAAGTTTAAACATTATTAAAAAATAAATCTAAAATAGTATGATTTGAGATTTTCACGGCCAAAAGTATTATAGTGATTTGTTTTTGCTACCTCCTTCTTTAGCCAACGTTTCGGACAGCTTTGCAGTGGCCATCATCAGGGCAAATGTGTAATGATACCCCAAAAATAAATCACTATAAAATCTAAAATGATTTATATTAAAGTTCTAGAAAAAAACAATATTAAATGCAATCCAAAATAACCTCCATTTTTATAGAACCGAACCAAACCACTTTAAACTCTTTAACAAATTTAAAGATCGCTCGGCAAGAAGCGAATAAAAACAACTGATCATGAATTATGTCATTAACAACTTAATTGACAGCACAGCCATCTTCGCCACTATTAAATTCCATGTACCGACTAGGAACACAAGACAAAATGTAACATTCTTCTGCAATACATACACAACCAACTATCAGACACACTAATTAACTAATAGGATGCACGATCTAGGCAAAAGGTATGGTAGTACTATTGATATACTTACTGACTCCATTTATAGAATTAAGTGTAATCTATACCAGCACTTTATTGAATCCTACAAATTATAGTAAGATTGGTAATGTAGTTTTAGTAACTTGTCTTGTATTTAGTATTGTTCTAGTTTCTATGTTAAATATTTTACTAATATTGTTACATATTTAGTTTATTAATTTAATGTTTTTTCACGCTTTAAAAACTGTGTGTATTATTTTCGATAGCTCGCACTAGTATATTATGTTCTTATAATCCATAAAAAAGCCGAGCTGGGCATAAAACCAGATAAATAAAAATCATGAGTTCATTTACCAAACTCAGGTATTAGATAAACCGTGCATTTATTACCCAATTAAAAATGCATTTGTCACTCTGACTACATGGTAATACCCACATGACGTCATCGTTCAAGAATTCCAAAATGATTTATATACCTTATACAACCACAATGAAAACGTGGACTTTAAATTGGAGTTTATATGAACCTTTTTGTACATTCAAAATCAATCTTGAAAAATCAGAAATAATCTTTGAAAAAAAAGTTTTCGATTAAAAATATTATTTTATAGGCATAGTAGACATGTGTTAAATCATTTTTTTCTGAATTCTCCACGCAATCAATTCCAATTTTGAAAATGAGAATTAAATTCAAAGCAAATTTGATTTTATTGAACAAGATTTCATCCAGGACTAAATCACAGCACAGATAACCTAAATTAAATAATAACGGGATTATAATTCCAATTTTGAAAACGACTGTTAAAATTTTGTGCTATGGTTGTGCTATAGGTATTTACTTTATGTCTGAATTATTCTTCCCAAGATCAAGGTCTAATTTTGAAAATAAATAAAAGTTAATTGAACGTGAATAATTTCACACTGAAATATCTTACATAACAGACAATCGAAATGGAAATGATTTTTATAGTATAATACCTACCTCTACGGCCGCATCTTCAAAATTTGGAATAACCACGTACGTGCTTTTTTAATTTGATTTTCTATTTTCTTTTCGGTAATCAATTTTGAAAGAATGCAAACCTGTAACATGGGAGATAGACTAGTTATCGATGACAATGCATTCTATCAATGCAATTGGTTCACATATACACAAGCAAATATTTCTCTGAAATCGGATGACATTACATTTGTTAACATATGAAATACAGGTCGGTCAGTCCTACCCGATTGGTATTGCTGGCATTGGCGAGACTCGTAGAGTTGTCGACTCCAGTCCATGTGAAGAAAGGTACAATCCCCAGTCAAACCAAAAAAATAGTAGTTAAAAAACCTTGTGAAATTATTTTATATTATGGTGAAAAATACTTAAAAACATTTAAAAATAGATGTATTATAGTGAAAAATCTTTTTCACGTTTTGATTTTTTAATCAAAATGTAATTCTAGATAGAAATATTAATCTTGGTAAACAAAATATTGTAGGAATACCAAATGAATCTAATGACCAATGACTAATGAGCTAACGACCAACGACAATCGTGCTTACTTCATTTTCTTAATACTTAATTTCCTTTGATAACGAATTGTACTAATATTAAACTTATTATCCATGGGCATGACAGTGTCATCAATAAATTGTGTGCAATAACAGTTAAGTACAGCGGCGATTCGTGGCCATCTCATTGGGAGTTCAATCGCGAGATTAAAAATGGAGAGAAAAAATGCAATAAAATAAATACTCTGTTGGTCTTTTACGGTTCCATGATAACTCAACAGAATGACAATTCAAAACACCTTTAAACAGTGAAATAAAGTCATTAAAAGCAATGAAAAAACTACAGGGTATTCCAATAAGAGGTGATATTTTGAATAGCCCGCTATTTCGGTAGATGTTACTTTTGAAGCTGTTATTTTTTGACATTTGACAAGTAGAAACTACGTCATTAATAAAAATCGCACGATACACGATTCAACAACGCATTGAAATTATTAAAATTCACTTGAGTGAATCAAATGCAAATCATCTTGAGTGATGAGGCCCATTTCCACCTCGGTGGCTTCGTCAACAAGCAAAATTGTCGCATCTAGGGCTCGGAAAACCCAAGAATTATTGTTGAAAAGCCTTTCTATCTTTAACGTGTGACTGTTTGGTGTGGTTTATGGTCCGGCAGAGTCATTGGACCTTACTTTTTCGAAAATGAGGCTGGAGCAACAGTTACGGTGAATGGATTGCGCTATCGAGAGATGATTAATGATTTTTTATGGCCGGAATTGGATGGTATTGATCTGGACAACGTTTAATTTCAACAAGACTGCGTGTGTGGCGCTACGTGCCACACAAGCAACGAAACCATTGATCTTTTACGATTGCATATCAAAATAACACCTGTTATTGGAAAACCCTGTAGTATTTTACGTGGTGTTTTTTTAATGCAGTTGAGTGTTTTCGGTTTCGGTCTGTATTTGTTGTTAGTATATTTTATGTTAAACCCTGTATAAACCTAACCTACGTAACCTATTAAACCACAGGAGAGAGTGGTGTCATATAAATATATTTACCATACTATTTAATTAATACCATTCCTCAAAATATTAATATGGAAACATATAAAACTGCTTACTGGAGGTTAAAGCCAATTAATGCACCTAGATTTCACCGTTTATCCCATATTTTCAGGTTCTTTAAATATAGCACATTATGACAAACGATCTCTCAAAACGTTTTTGCATAGTGTTAACCTAGTTTTCAATTAATAATCACTTATCATGACTTATATCACTTTTTAATGGTGTGTTGAATCGTCATTTTGATGAGTTATCCGGTCACTGTCTTTTACACATATTTTCCCTGTATCTAAAGGAATTCCATCACATCACTGTGCCAAAGATTTGCGAACAATATACAATTCGTCGGTTCAAAAGTGAATGTCATCGGCATTGAGTTACGTTAAGTAACTAAAAACTGTTCGTTTTTTAATATATGTAGAAGTATACATTATTTAACATATATTAATAAAAACTGAAAACACGATACAAATTTATAAACACAGTATAGATTAAATTAAGTGCTGCGCACAAAGGCAGCTGGTACATTACCAAGGTTTGCAGGTCTACCGCTCTGGCGCTACTAGTGTGTTTTATATGAACCTAAGAGATATGGCACAATGTCCCGTGGGTGCTGATATTCATAACCCGCCTATGAGATTTGATATTTATTTATTTATTTATTCATTTTCGGGAAATCGACAGTTTACATTTAATCAGTTTGTACATAAGAATTATATAGTAAAATAAAACCAATTATGGATTTCCTCCTTGTGACTTTTTACTGAGACAGCATAATATGGAATGAGTTATTTAAATTTGTGAGAAAGGAATATGAATTAAAAAAAATATACGGAACAAAGATTATATAAAACGAAAAATTTACAAAACAATCCATTTATAGCCATGGAGAGAGGTCGTAGATATAAATCAAATCATAATAGAGATACTATAAGCAATAGAGACATAAACATTTTTCACAAACCATCAGAGAAATATTCTTTTATGGACCTCTTGAATTTGGTAAGTTCGCAACTGAAAATATCAACCTTGGATAATACGCTATTGTAATTATTGCATAGTCTGTTCAGGCAAAGTACATATTTATGAATCGCTATTGAGCAGTACGAGCGTCATTTGGACGGAGGAATTTTTTAGCATGGAATTTGAATGGCATCCTTTTTAAAGTTTGGTAAAATTATAATACAAGTTTGTAAGCTTATTTTCTTACATTTTATGGTAGTTCACTGTACAAATGCACTTTAGAAAAAAACCTAGTCAAGCCACTGGTCAATTGCATACTCGTATGTGCGTGTGAGATGCATTTAATGTACCATGGAGGTTTTGCTATACATCCGGCAGTAATTCTGTAAAATTAGACCGTTCGTTCTCGGTGAGTGACTTTCCAATGAAATCAATAATGATAGGTATAGATTTGTGGAACTTTCTTAACTGCGTTTTCCCTGCCCCGTTTTCCACATTCTAATACCGGATACAACGATTTGCAGACAATTTTTTAATTTTATTATCTAATGTCATTTTTGTCTAAGATTCAACTAATAGTGATTCATGATAAAATTTTTCAATTCAGTTAAATAGTTTATTCATCTTAAAAACATTAAAAAAATACAATTTTACTTCGTTAACGATAATACAGAGTTTTCCAATAAGAGGTGTTATTTTGATATTCAATCGTAAAAGATCAATAGTTTCGTTGCTTGTGTGGCACGTAGCGCCGTCTCGTTGAATTTAAACGTTGTCCAGATCAATACCATCTAACTTCGGCCATAAAAAATCATTAATCATCTCTCGATAGCGCAATCCATTCACCGTAACTGTTGCTCCAGCCTCATTTTCGAAAAATTAAGGTCCAACGACTCCGCCGGACCATAAACCGCACCATACAGTCACTCGTTGAGGATAGAAAGGCTTTTCAACAATAATTCTTGGGTTTTCCGAGCCCCAGATGCGACAATTTTGCTTGTTGACGAAGCCACGGAGGTGGAAATGGGCCTCATCACTCAAGATGATTTGCATTTGATTAACTCAAGTGAATTTTAATAATTTCAATGCGTTGTTGAAGCGTGTATCGTTCCATTTTTATGAATGGCGTAGTTTCTACTTGTCAAATGTAAAAAAATGACAGCTTTAAAAGTAACATCTACCGAAATAGCGGGCTATTCAAAATAACACCTCTTATTGGAAAATCCTGTATTTCAGTAAAGAAAACAATACATATTTTTATAAATAATTCATGGTCATCTTGGTGCGATAGCTAACCAATACTGAAATAAACCTTACAAATTCCTATTGTTTTTAGACGCCATAGCATCATGTTTCACTGGAATAAATTTAAAAATAGTATAGCCTACGAAAAGAGGTCAAATTCTGAGGAAATTTTGATATATTCTGTGAAAAATTCGAAATATTCAAATATTTTTGGGATATTTAGTCCAAAATTGACGCAATCGAGAATCCTCATACAAACCCATTCTGAAATCTATGGAAATCTTGCGAAATTTTGGTCTGAAATCTAGGGAAATAAGATTTTTGAGGATCTCATCACTGCCTATGTTCCAAATGTAGAGACTATGTAATAAGATAGAGTGTGCTGAAGTAGACATTTTCGTCGATAATTTATGCAAATTCAGACTCCTGCTACTTTTAGTCGATACATAATACCTGCATACAAAAATGTAAACTGTGTATTTTATGGAGCATTTTTTTTATTTATTTCAAATCAGGATTTGTACAATTTACTATCGAAACGTCACTATCTTAATAACAATTATTTTTTCAAACTTTAGTTTAAACAAACGGTAGTTAGGTACCATAATATATATTTTTCAACGCCAATAAGAATGTCCAAATAAACACTACGATTTTCTTCTCCGAACCACTAAAACGAACACCATCTTACAAGTTTACAGATAGACAAAATGCAAACCTATCGATTTAAAACAGTACTTCACTACGCTCAATCAATAAAACGAATATTTTTCCGATTACTAGGATGTTTTCACATATTGCCAACAAATTCGTAACCCTGCAAAAGTGTTACAGGTAAAATTATCGTAAAAAAATGATGGTACACAAAATGACTGTAATCAAATGATCGTAACTCAAATGATCGCAAGCAAACAATATGAACAAATGGTCATTTACGATCAAATGATAATTACGTTATTTTGCCTTAGGATCAAAACGTCGGTTACCCTGGGAAAGTACGTTTTTAAAAAAATAATTTTTCCATCATTTTCCTTCAACAAAACGCCATCTGTGTTTGTTTTCCTTAATAAAAGTCCCCGTGACAACCGTTGGTCACAAACCAACTCATTATCACAGACTCATAGCAAAGTTAAAAAGGCGTTCCCTATTTCATTTGCATTTAGATTAGCGACCATTCTTGGGTAGCCTTCGCCGTGTTGTTGAATTATTATCCGATTAGTTCTGTTTGGTATTATTGTTATGCGTTAACAGTCGTATTTGATCTGGGAGGTTTGTTCGCGACAATAATTGACACAGGTGTTATAAAACATTGCACCTTCCGCTGACTCAATATCTGGAGAGTTCTAGAGGATATCTCATTTAAGAATACTATTAGATGTGGAATTCTTAGACTTCTATATTTATCCCCTGCCCACCCACGAAGTGACACCATTCACAAAGTTTTCCCATCACAATCTTTTTTCCTCCCAATATTTTCACTCACTATATTTTCCCCACACAATGTTTTTTCACTCACAATATTTTCCACTCACAACATTTTCCCTCAAAATATTTTTTTCCTCGCAATATTTTCCCTCACAATATTTTCCATCCCAATATTTTCCCTTACAATATTTTCCTTCGCAATGTTTGTTTTCCGTCACATTATTCCCGCTACGCTCTCGTTTAAGGTACCCACTTAGAAGTTGTACTTATTTTACATAATATAAACAAGAGGGCATTGAACCATTACTAGTAAGAAACCGCGAGCACAACGCGTGACTACAACTTCGTTCACCCATTCTACTACAAATCGCATCCACATACAGCGGTGCCTCGCCATTGTTTCTACCTACAGACTAAACGCATAACTTTTAATGTATAGCCGCTTTGATAGTCCGCGCAGTTTAATAGTATTTAGGCGACAGTTAGCACGCTTCCATTCCATATCTCATCTATTTCAATTATCTATGGAAACTACAATTTTTTGTATTTTTAGTTCAAATATGCGACTAAAAATTACAAGATAATCTTACAACAAATTTTTCCCAAATTTTTAGCAGCTTAAATATTGATGTTCAAAATGGCAGATGTCATAGAATCAAAGAGAATTATTTCAGACAGGAACGCTCATTGCATTAACATTTTTTAAATATTTTCATCGCTATGCCGTATTCTCTACAATTATACAATCCACGTACTGTTTGCTCTCAATAATGTAACTTACTAATCCATCAAGAATATCAAACAACTTAAGAAATAAACCTTTTAATACAACTCTGTGCTCACAGTCTAAGCTGCATACAAATATTTCGTAAGAAATATACCAAAAAATTACAACACCATTTCTTAGTTTAACCCTAAATCTCCACCTAACAAGAACGTGTGATTCGTATATAATTAAATAATGTTAGATAGTCAAGAAGTATGGATCATTGCAAAGGTATCGTTATGTTTTTAATGAATTCGTTTGGACCTTTTGATCAAGATCGATTTTTTATCCATAAAGAAAGAAAATATTATTTGGTTGAGATTATTCATTGAAAATTTTGCAGTCGCTTCAAAAAATACAGAGCAAGCAATCGTTTTTATAACTGACATAAAATTGTCATTTTGTGTTTTTTTTTAAGTCAAAACAGCTGTCCAAATGCAAGGGTTTTAAATTTTATACAGTGATTTAAAAGTTAGTAAAAGAAAAATATAAAAATGTTCGGTATGGATACTGTCAAAGAGAGTAAGTACATATTTAAATTTATTTTTTTAAATCGTTTGTTCATTAAAAATATTATTTGTGGTTTTGTGTCTCTATGTCTGTATCTTCGGTTCAATGAATTCTAGAACTTTGATTTGCTTAGAATTTATTTTATAATCGAAACTGATTGTAGGAATAATTATATATTTGAAATGTATGTCTTTTGTTTAAATTTTAGATTTTTTTCAAGTTTACTAACGGTGTTTATTCGAAGGGAAAATTTCTATTCGTCTCTAAAATTGACGAATGTTTTTTTTTATAAATACTTTCAGCTTCAAAAATTCCATAATTAAAATATCCCGTGATTTTTCACGGGTCTTCGCTAGTATCTACTATAATTGTAAGTCATTGTGACTTCACTTGACTAACACTTTTAATATTTTCAACACTAAATCAAAATAAGACTTGCTAGTGGCAGTGTTGACAAACTAGCTAAATCCTCCATCACTGCACAAGCAACTGCTTACAATTGTGGTAGTAGAAGATTTTCATATATTGTTAGGTTATTTGTAATCCGGGATGTTTATATTTCTTTTTAAAAAATTCAACCATTTGTTTTGTTAAAAATTATTGCAAATGGAAAAAGCGGTGTAACTTTCGCAATGCCAGAACTCACTATCCGAAAGTTTTCGAAATCTACCTCCACTATTGATTGGTGGGTTCAAACCCATAAAATAATTAAATTGGTGAAGGTAGATAAATTTAATTTGGAAATTTGTGATATTACACAAATTATTAATAAAAAATAATAAATATCATATTAGTGGCACGAGCCAGTGAAAGTTTCCTTGGTGAAAGACAAATATTCCAAATCGAAACTTGGTTGAAATGACTTTAGCCGGGTTTGGTGACCAGTTCTCAATAGCTAGGTTTCAATTAGCAACAACACGTCGGGCATCAATATGAATAATCTGCATCTAATAATAACACATTTATGCGAATTGACGCATCTGTGTCAATACCCTGTCTTTCAAAATTAGATATCAATTATTTTTCTCATTGATACATAATTTGTATACGGGGTATATACTCTCAGTTTCGCCCTAGTTGAACGCTTTGTTTCGCAATTTAATAGATTTCTAAAGAAATACGCCGGGACTCACGGCTATAGAGTACTAGCTGGCGTGTACCTGGCGTTACTCGGGAATGAATAAACCTTCCAGGAAAAATTCTCTAAATGGTAGTAAAAATCCTAGAAGAACTAATAGCTTTTTTATTTCAGGATATTGTATCGTCTTAAGTATTTTCAAGTAGGTATTTAGGTAGTCACTTTTTCTGCAAAGTTTCCAATCTAATCATTGTAACACATCTATATTTGAAACTGTACATTTGCAAAACGCATTAATTGCATTTATGACTAATGTTTTTCTTCGTTTTCCAGAGGTCAAGTCCTTCATTGGATTGTCCGACCTGACGGACAACCCAATCCTCTGGCGTCAACTGCTCGCCGAGCTCCTGGGCACCCTCTTGCTGGTGTCCGTAGGAGTGGGCAGTACTATCCCGTGGCAGGACAATAAACCCACCCTACCACAGATCGCGTTGACTTTCGGGTTGATAGTTGCCACTGTCGTGCAGGTAAGATCTTATGCCAAAAAATATATCAATCATCCCGCGGACAGGACAATAACTTCACCCTAATACAGATTGTGTTGTCCTTCGATTTGGTAGACGCCACCGTCATATTTTTGTAGAAACATAGTGTCACAGCATAGCTACTAGATGATCAGTGTATTTGATTCGTCGCACATCCCATAGCGTTATTATACTTGTAGTTCTGTGAATATTAAACCTCACTTACAAAAAAAGTATATTTCCAATTTTTCAACCGTTTCCCCACAGGACAGACTGCCAAATAACTCGGTCTTGGCACACACTCCTTGCGTCAGTCACATTCATACATCGTACTCTTCTGCTATTCTGACCCTTGGCTCGAATCGAGTATTTCGTTCACTTGATTGTGCCGTGTGTCTTCCTCGGGCGTCCACGACTTCTTATACCATTGACATTCGCGTCACATAGTATCCTTCCACGTCTTTCATCGTTCATTCACTCTGCATGTGCAGTTTATGAAAATATCACATTAGGGTGCTATAAGGCTGAAGGTAGTGGCGATGGGGAAAATGAAGGTTGGCATAATCCATTTGAAGCAACGTTTAGATTATGAATATTAGTCTTTCACCGAGGCGATGCAAGAAGTATCTACCACTCTAGTAAACCATGAGCAAAATGGTACTACATCTCAAAAGAAAAGCAGTTTATTTCGAGCACTAGGTCAAGGCTATCTGAGAGTCGTAATTAAAAATAAATCAATGACTTAAAACGGGTTTGCCTATCTCTCTGTTAATATCTTGAACTAGAATTCCCAGAATGATCGCATAATGGAATGAGCTATTAAATCACATACATTTATGATAACTCTTTTGTTCATTGTTTAATTTAGACTGGAAAAGCAAAAACGGTATAGTTTTTCAATTTTGATAAACCTGTGATACTAATGCAATTTAGTTTTTTTTTCTTATCCCAGCAGCGATATCTTCTTTCTTTTTTCAACAACACTTCATCCTACCCACTTTCTTTTGCCGTATTATTGCGACAACTCCAACACGGAATCACAATTGCATACTCCCGTTCGCCGTATACAGAATTTGGTTAATGATTATTAGGATGTTACTGACAAATTTAAGGTATCAATCGCTAAATATAAACAAGTCTTAATAGAATTCATTTCGGCGAGCAGAACAAAAAATCTAGTTGAACTAACTGCCAAACTTGGCTTCGACTTATTAAATATATTTTTTTGTGCTACTGGTATTTAATAAAGTATTAAGGATATCCTACGACTTATCTTTGAAATGTTGTTTCCAATCATGTTTAAATCTAATAACTTATCTACTATTTGTCCACCTTTCGTCGTCAAGTATTTTGTTTTCATGTTGTTGTGCGTTAGATGTTCTTTGTCTTAATAAAAATATACATGTAAAAGCCCAACTGGGCGTAAAAAATCAAGCATATACATCTACAGCATCCATAATCGGTTAACTCCTCGATCATCTATGGTTAAGTCTTACAATATTTTAGGGGGACGGGTGGGGGAGTGATTGATATGGGGAAGTGGAAGTTTGGGATGTACTTTTTTATGCATATTTTGTCACCAAACATGGCCATTTCAAGCCACGTATAAATGATTCATTGTTACAATAAGGAACTTGAGTGAAAAATATTACGGCTTGAAAAACTATTTCATATAGATCAATAAAATGTTATTTCGGAATACTATGTTTTATTGTACGTAGAATTAATAAATCGTCAATTAAAAACCGTAAGCGACTTAAACGCTCTGTGATTGGTCGGTGGATTCTGACAAATCTTACACCGCTACGTCACGGGTCGGTCGGCCGCGTGCATTAGAATGCGGATAATTTTGCGTAAAGTTGCGCGGCGTAGACTCGCACACGGGTTAACACTGTGGTGTAGAAATGGTTAATCTTTTTAAATATTTAAATTGAGATTTGTCCATTTCATATCAGACCTTACTGTCAATTACAGACAAATCGGCAACTATCTTTTGACGTATAACACAAAATAGTAAAAATGTCCCCATGACCTTTTGTATCTTAAATTTGTAATCTTCTCAGTAAAATATAGGTTCCAAACCGTTTTATGAAGAATATTTAATAATAAATTAATGCTAAACGGTTGTTTTAATACCATGTTGCATAAATCAGTTGTGTAAAATTTAAAACACGTTATTAGTAAGGCTGCATGTTTGTTAACTCTTGACAGGCCAAGATGCCAAACAAAACGCCTGTAACCAAGTGGGTCTCCCGACGACCCCATGCATTTTCTGGCTTTTAAACTATAGAAATCCCAATTATTCAGTCAATTATTAATGGTAACTTATGTATTTGCGCAGAAATGCGTAAAATATTAAAATGATATGTCAAGTATTTAAGCTAATATAAGGAGGATAGTAATTTTGGGTACTACCACTCCCCCACTTGGCTTGTTGCATAATTATACGAACGTACTTCGAGTTGGGAATAAGCATAGCATTGGGTTTTAAAGAGAAACATTCTGAAACAATTGGTGCAAAGGGGTAAATTTTGGCCAAAATATCAGTTTGTTGTCCCAAAGGCACGAAATGCGATGTAAAGTATTGATTTATTTCAAATTGACGCCAATAATATATACACAGTTATTATCTACAAGACTTCAACAAATCCCATTAATTATAATTCAATATTGAATAATCACAAAAACTCTCTGTCAATTTGGTTGGTTTTAGGCAATTCGTTATGTTAGCACCTTGGTGGAAACATATGGCCAGTGTCTTATGTACATATTTCATTACACATTTTGAATTGATTTATATAATATAATATGCTGTAATTACGAGTGATGCAATACAAGGTTATCTCAGTGTTAAGAATATCGCCAATAACTTGTAGCGGCAAAGAACGCAGAACGCAGTTATTTTTTATTACTGTACGATACAGTACAAGATTTCTTATTTTAACATTCTTAGCATCGGTGAAGATAGGTATACTTTTTTTATGTGAATACCGCACAAAAGTCCCAACTGCTCCCAACCGTCTGGAGCCAGTGAGACTACGGCATTACCAATTGAAGTTTGTTGTGAGGCTGAAGGTATTGGGGAGGAAATGAGATTGGGAAGAGGAAAGTGTGGAAGCATCTGGCTATTCAGATATGATCACCAAACATGGCTAAAGCCATTTCAAGCAACGTTTTATTTCCGAATGATGGGCGATACTAAGAATATCTTACAATCTGGAACGTTTTGTTTGTTTTTGAATTTTTAAAAAATATATAAAATACAATTAAAAAATAAGATACAGTTCTAGAATTACAGTTATATTAGTTTACAAAATTAATTACAAATTAAAATAACTACCTGATTATTTGAACGTGCCGCAAATATACAATGCATTATTTGTAATGAATACCATGGAGGACAATGAAATACAGTTCTAAGTTTATTAAGGAGTACAAAATTAAATATATCCACTGTTTTAGGAATTTCATTCAATAGCACCATTACTCTTGTCATTCTGTCCTATAACATCTGTTCTGCCTTGCGGTATCTTTAACAAGTCGTGGTGACATCATATCCCATTGGGGATTTCATTTTTTTTTTTTTTTTTTTTTTTTTTTTTTTTTTTTTTTTTAATTTGTGTATTACAGACTGTGTCCATTTACAATACACATGTAACATTAACTACACAATGTAAAGAATAATAAATAAATGATACAAAACAATGAAAGAAAAATAATAGAAATAACAATATTCATAGACCGTTGCCCTAGTTTAAGGAGTGCGGAACATAAGAAGAAGACTGTCTGATTACCAAAACAGCTAAAGCCATTTCAAGCAGTTTAGATACTGAACGTTGGTTGTTTATCAGGACGAGACGCGACACTGAGAATATCTCCCACCCAGGATATCTCCCACCCAGAATATCACCCACCCAGAATATCGTATAGGAAAGGATGCAATAGCTCATTGGAAGTGGGACGACATCATTAAGATGAGAAAAAGCTCCCCAGCAACCGAAAGGCCATCGGAAGTAGTAATAACCTATCATATTTAGGCCGCATAACCCGAGGACAAACGTTCCTACCTATTACCTATTGACTATATCACGTAAAACACTGTCACTATGCCATACATTATAACATAATAAATTCGAGTTACAAAATCCATTTCCGTTTTAAAATGAACGTCTGACATTTAAAAATCGAATTTAAGCAAATTAATTTTTATCTGCCGCCTGTCGAGATCAAATAATAATAAAAAAATATTATGACTAGATGTGAGCGGACAGGTACCTCCATCAGACGTGGTTTTAATTATTATTTATCGTGACGTATCTATTACAACCTTTAATCGTGATACATACTCTTATGAAACTAATTGAACTCGATTTTAATTTTTCTGGTACTCGTACGAGTATCATATTTATGTACAGGTTGTCCCAAAAGTCAATGTTATTCCTTGGAGGGCTGATTGCTGATTGGCCAACTCATGACAGACCTGGGTATCTAGCCAAAACCTCCTAGACCACCAGGCCGAGACACTTTTGTAAAATCCCATACAAGTTAGGAGGCTGATTTGATTCATTGACGTGATCTATTGTTTATTGGGGTCTAGCTCAGTTATAGTTAACGGTTAAAGTAACTGTTTAAGTTAACTGTTAAAATTAGAATATCGGATCGATACACGGAGTAATATAAAATATTGAAAATATATTAAAAATCTGGTCAAATTGATCGTATCTCTGTTAAAGAAGGGTTAAATTATCAGTAAAACTCAAATATGTTATGAGGATGTCGGAACACGTGTTCCATAATAACAGGATAAGCGCAGCTGCATGAACACGTGTTCCGATATATTGTGAAACAACTAATAGTTGAAATGGAACGCTATCACGTTTTTAACAGGTTTTTAATAAATCAGGTTTGCTCATTTATCTCCGTGTAGGCGTAACTAAAATAAAATCTTATACCGATTTCCCGAGCACTGTCGCGCTATTGATAGCCAGACCGGTATTGATAATGCAATAAATAAGAAATCCACATACGCTGGCAACATAGGAGGTATTCTCTACGAATTGATATTTCTAAACGCCAGACGGCTACGTACAAGTTAAAAATACTAATAAATTGACGATATCGAATTGAAATAATAACATATATATATTGGCAGTGCGCATATACTTTTTTAACACTAAGAAGGGAGTTAATTAGTTCAAAAGGTTTTTAATCAGAACTAACAACTTTTGTTTCTGGAACGGAATCAATTGATCGCGTCTTAAAGCAGCGGCTTTTGTCTACCGACTGTCGGAATCATATTCTGATCATGCTCGCAAGTATCGCTAACTGACCACCATAGATGACGGATTTCGCCAATAATATCTTATTGATTCAGGGTTTTTTCTATCTATCGTGATACCTAGAATATTTAAAGTATGAAGATTGTGATTTTTATTACTCATTCCTGAATAGGCCCGCCATTGACCACAATCCAAAAGAATAGTAATAAAAGTAACAATGCCTAAACCTTTAGGAATATTTTTTTCCTGAATCGTGTGTTAATTTATTTAATTTAATGTACGATTTTTAAGAAATTCATAAAAGTGCCAATATCCAAAATCATATTTTTGTCAAATATTTGTCTTTGTGGTCAAGGGGTATGGCTCTCGATTAGCAAGGCGAAGAGATAACGTTGACTTTTGGAACACTATTTATATGGTATACATATTAACAATTGTAATAGTTTGTTGATAACAATGAAAATATACGAAATGACCACTATGAAAACAGTGAATCTGAAACATTGCATTTTGTGCACTTTTGTTTTTTATTGCGTAATTAATAAAATTGATAAATTAAACGGCCTGGTTGATTAATACCTATCATACAAAAATTCCAATTGTTCCCAACCAATTGCCAAGTAAGTATGTACTACGGCATTCCGAATTGGGGTAAATTATAAGGCTGAAGGTAGTGGTGAGGGGATTAAGAAGGTTGAGAAGTACATGACATTTAAAATTGGGTCAAAAAACACGGCTAAAGCCATTTCAAGCATTCTTCAATTCTGAAGAATAGAAAAATTCATATTAATCATCTCCTCACTGCTTTCATTCCGCAATCAATCCCAATTGAGGATGTCATATTCCGAATGGTTCTGACAGTCGGAAGCAGTTGGGACTCTTGGACTGTATTCCCACTAAAAAAATATAATTGGAAATACTTACATATGAATACGTAAATTTAAGTAAAAACGTACATATCAATATGTAAAATTTAAGTAAAAACGTACATATTGATCGTCTTTGGGGCAACCATAAGTTAAATCAAAAATTTAACTATATGTGATCGGTAGATATCTAGTTAAATTTGCTTTAATTTATTAAAATATGCGATAATTTTAAATGATTAAAGGTTTACATCAATTAAACTAACTTCTCAATTACCAAAGGAAATGAAAACTAGTATTTATTTCAGTAAAATATTCACTATTTAAGAAGTTGGGAAACCGTTTCGATTAACTTAATTATTTGTCGAATGCAATCAAAAGGGCAATTCATTAATATTCGTGAATTAATTAATTTTACAATTCTAATTTATTGTTCTAACATAGCATTATTTCAAATGTATGAGTCAATCGATGACATAATCCACCTTTCTTTATGCTATAATTATACGCTATTAATATTGAAACATTATTATTAATATTTATCAAATTGTACTTAATTAATGACTGGAATTTTAATTCGAAACTTAATCCGCTATAAGGGCGTGTGCTCTAACCATAGATCTGATGTTTAAGACAAGACAATAGCCTAAAATAAAGCCAGAATCTTAACGACGTAAGTAAATAAGCCGTGCGCAAAAATATACGACGCGCGGCCCTGGTGTATTAGAGAGATGTGTAGTTGAATTTTCTCTAGCAAATCTCAAAAATAAAGTGGGAATCTTAACGACATAATTGATGAAGTCGTGTAAAAATAATATAAGACGCGCGGCCCGACGTAATGGACGGACCTACGGTCGACTTTGCCCTAGCAGGCCTAGAAAATCGATCTTTCCGCGGAGTTTTTTAAAATTATTTCTGATGAACGTTTTACAGGAAAATCGTAAATTTTATAGTTGAAAAACGGTTTATAAAATTTTAAAACCGTTTTACATAAAATATTTTAATGTTAAGGTCCTGTAGATAAGATAGAAATATTTGAGATTTTATTAATACGTTCATCAGAAATAATTAAAATGAGAGCGTCGAGCAAACCCCCATTATTAGACCCTTAAGAAATATTTAAAAATTATCGTGATTTCCTTTTTTTTTGTTTTTAATTAATTTCTTACACAATTTCAAATTAGGGTTTAATGCATATAAGAAATTAGGTTATTTAATTTTTTTACAAAAGATTGTTTTCAAGTATTTATACATAAAAAAATAAATTTCAAGAAATGTGGAATTTCCAAAAAAATTTCAGGCAGTGGTGAAAGATCTCGTCAATGTGGAGAGACTCTTTCAAGAATCAGAAGAATTTCCCTTCTGAATCTCTCCTCACTGACGCCAAATATATCAATCTCGGAGGAAATTTGGTTCAGGAGCAATATACTCCTCCCTACCGGGAGAACCATTGCCAGGTTAGTTCTGCAGGCAGGAAGATAGAATAATTTTTTGAGGGCCGTGTTGTGATTCCTCACAGTACAGTGTCCATCAGAGCAGAAGTGTTACATAGGAATGCCACCACGAATTTTCAGTTTAAATATATATCATATTATATTACTGATCACGATTGTAATATTCTTGATATAAGTATATGATCTCACCCATAGATGGCACTAGATTAGTCTATAAGCTTACCCATAGATGGCGTTAGCTGTCGAGAATAATAAATAAGGTGAGAACCTCAAGGTCAAGGTCCAGATTACTCCACCCGCCTGGTTATTAAAATATCAGAGATATGTCAATCCAAGTGTTTTGTTAAAGCCGGAGTTTCATTGAATCGGAGAGTTTGTGAGAAAACCCCAGAGATACAACAATAACATACCTATTTTATGAGTCTAATTTCATAATAACACAGAAACATCCCTAAAATGTAAGCTACAAATGCCTAGGTACGTCAAAAATGTGATTTGTTCGGGAAAGTTTGTTTGTCGATTTCTTAGCCTAAAATACGAGTATGCCGAGAGATTTTTTGATTCTCAATTCCATGCATCGTGAATGGCTGTCATAGGTTTTAATAGAATTCAAGGAATTGATATTTTAGAATACTTGCTTTCTGATACCTAGCTCAAATTATCAAAACCGACACAGGCCCGGTATATCTGTTGATTATATAAACTCGGCTTAGTTGGAATATAATCCGTATATAGGTCGTAAGCCTAGATATCGCCAGTATTGTCTATGATTTTAATAGAGGAATTTGATTATTTTTTCTCAGTAAAGCCAGATTACTGTCTACGTGAGTGGTATGTCTGTGTTCTCTACTGTCATCGGGAGATCGTGACCTTTCAAAATGTCAACGACGCCGACGACAGCGTTTACGAATTGATTATTGATAAAGTTCCCCACTTCAATCAGTATGCTATAAGCGAAGATACTCATTTTAAATAGTATTTGTTTTGCTGGACCCTTCATAAAATTACAACGAGCTAACCGTTGAAAATAAACTGCCCTGACGTCGAAACTTTTAAAATTCCTTACCAGACTATTTTAGATTGATGGAAGAATGAAATTATTTACGTTTACTTCAAGTTTGACATGTGACTGCTAGTGCCTCGGCGTCTAAAACATGAAGTAATCTGCCGCTTGACAAAGCTTGCGCAGCAGATTTAGCTCGCTTAAATTTGAAATGTTTATGTAAATAGCGAGGATTCGAATTGACTGATATACCGGGCCATAGGCCTTCTAGCACTAAGCCCCACTACACCGCCTATGTACAACAATCTTAGGAACAGCTTAACGTACATAGTACGTCACAGATCATCTGACTTACATATTAACCAGACCAATCTAAACGCGAATACAATCTAACCAACGAAGCACTATCTAGCGTATTTTATATCGTTTATCTAAATACAGTGTGTTCACAGTGCAACGACTCTTATTGGCAAAACCGGTTAGCATAAAAAATTGGAGATTCCTCGTTCGAATTTCTGAGAAGTGCTAATTGCTCCACCAGCGCTAATCCCTGCGATTCGGCAATACCAAATCGACAAAAAACTCATAGAAAATAACAAAATTGACCCGATTTTTGTGTTGCACACAAAAAAATGTATCTGAAAGTTGTGAGGGAATCAGGGCTTTTTTGTTTAAGAACCTCATTCCGTTTTTTTTACCCCGTTAGATGCTTGTAAATATATATATATTTACATAATATTCTCAAAATCAGGGCTAATAAGCATGACTGACATTTTTAAAAAAAATTCTACTGACTTATTTTCAGTTTTTTTATTTTTTTAATTCAGTTTTTAAGATAATATTTATTCAGATGCCGACCAAATCGAAAAGTATGTCCCGAAAATTATAAAAAACACATTAGGTCTTAATTTTTAACATGCTATAGATATAATTAAATGCTATAGATACAGTGTTTCTTTAAATACTGTTTAACTCAAATGTTTTTTTTTAATTTTCTCTCTATTTGAAATATGTCGTATTTTATTTTTTTAAGCTTTATTTAAGCTTACGCTTATTAATTATGATTCAAATTTACTTATCCTCCCTTTTAACGCTCATGTTTTTTTTTAGTTTATTAGGGAAACAAACAGATGTACATATTTTATTGTAATAATTACATGATAATTATTGCATGAACCAGTAAAGTTTCCTCATAAAATTCAAAACATTTTTAGAGAAACATAAATATAAAGTGGAAATTTAAAAAGTAATGTAAGCTATTTACATATATAAAAATAATACATATATTTACATTATAAAATAATGTTAATTAGATAAAGAAAATAAATAAAGAAAAACAACATAACGAAAATTAGAAAAAAATAATCGACCGGTCGGTGGCTGAGTTGCCATCGCGTTTGGGTCCCACCCAGGCGTAGTGTGTTCAATTCCTCGGCTGGCCAAGTCCTCCATCACAACACAAGCACCATTTGCCGCTTACTGTGGTGGTAATAGGAGATTTTCAAATATTTTCAGGTTATTCTTAAACCGGGAATGTTTGTCTTTCTTTTTAGAAATAAAATAAATCTTAAATATCTTATAAGCAGCAAGGGTTAGTGTTCGTAATTGGTAAATAAAAAAGGACATGAAAAAAAACCAATTACGCTTTATGTCATTCTCTTATTGAATATGCAATTTTAGAATGGGGATCTGCTGTATCTAAGTATATACATAACCTGAACACAATTCAAAAAGGAATCATAAAGACCATACTGAAAGTACCCATAAGAACGCCTTCGATTGAAATTTTGAATAGTTTTGATGTACCATATGCTAAAAATATACTATTCAAACTATTCAAAAATACTGAATCCAATACAAAACCCCCTATTCATTAAACAAGGTCAAATCACAATGACTTAAAAAATATTACAGGTCATAAAACCACATTCTACCAAAGAAATTATATTTATTTTGCTACAAAAATCCACAACATCCTTCCCCCTGATATAAAGCGAATAAAAAAATTGAATGGTTATAAATCAAGAATAAAATTCTGGTTGAAAGAGATTAATGAAAAAACTCTGAAAAAATATTTAAAACAAATAAAACAGAAATTAAAAACTTTAGTTAAAAATATGATTTGAGTAATATTTTACCAATATGCATGTAATAAATTGACCTGAGGAGAAATAGAAAATAACATCGTCTCATAAGATATTATTGTATTTTTTACGCGTCGATCTGAAAAATGAATTTTGTGTGTAGTTAGTTTTTTTTAAACCGTAGCCTGAAAGTGTGAAGAAATTATGTAATTTGTATTAGTAAATACACAAAAAAAAACGAGAAAAGAACAAATTAAACATGACAAAATAACAACAATAATAGCAAGAGTCAGTTTACAAATTGTGTACATCAAAGACGTAAGAATTAAAAAGAAAAGAAAAAAAAAACATATTATCAGCTTTAATGTCTCTGTCAGAGTCATATGATGAATAATTGCCTAATGATTATTAATAAAACATAGGTACTATAATAATAATACAAACAGCAAAATAAATTAAAAGAAATTGCATCAAACAAGTTCCTTTACCGTTATATTAACCGCAATGCATTCATTACTCGTGTATTCCTGGGTTAAACCAAAGAGATTGGATTTAATTCTCACTTGTGTAGGTATCAACAATTTTTTGCGAGCTGGTTTTATTATTTTTTGCGACTGTTGTTTTTTTATCAAAATAATAAGTCGAAAGAAGAACCCATATTTCTCTTTGATGGTTCGCTCTTAAATGAGTGGAGATGAAACGCCTCGTTAATAAACACATATGGCAGATCTTGAGATGGGTCTGAAGGTGCTGTTTAAACGTGGACGGAATATCACAACATATCTTTAAGTCCTGTGATATAGAATATGGTAGATTCATCTTTATTTAATTATTTATTTATAATTAATGGCACAAGAGCCTATACACACATGATAGCTATTGACAGGCATCGTACAATATAGAAAGAAGAAAGAAAAGAACAATTACAAGATTTTATAAGTAAACAAGGCAAAAAAAAAGAATATACATTACCATAAAGTTAATGAAAGCGATAAAGAAGAAATAAAAACAAAACCTGTTTTGCAGTGCCCTCGTCAAAATACGCACTGCTAACATGTGTAATTAGTACAACTTTATATTTCAATAGAGACACACTAAAACATCAGCTAACATAGCATAAGAGTTACCAATGGTGTGAAATTTATTTATAACAGAATTGTAGCCTGAGATCGTTGACCATTATCCAAATAATACATACATTATACCTTAATCCAATGGTAGGAACATGAAATATCAACAATAATAAATCAGGACTATCCAAAAATTAAAAGTTAAAATAAATTGCTTTTAGAAACACATAAGAGAAATGCAAATATAAACCTTTCAGAACACTAAAAATACACATAATGGAATTTTAGGTAAAACGTTAAATGACTTAGCTGGTTTTCAAAATTTACCTTTTAGCTTTTTTTACAATAACCCCACACAGTCTATGTAATCTATGTCCTTTTTGGGGTTGCTGGGTGGGATGTTTCTAATGGAAAGGATAGAGAAGAAATTCTGGAAAGTTATGATATGAGGGGTGCGTAGTGTGTGGGACAATAAAGTCAGGTGCTTAACTTTGTCAGTGTAGAGCGATACAGACTTATTAGAGTTGTATAAAAGCCCATGTTTTAGTTTGATCTCCCTCTCACATCTCAACTAGCAACTAGTAACCACGTATCCATCATCTTTGTATTCGGTTAACAATAAACATAGTGATCAATCCCGGAGTATCATTATATGCATAATCCCAAACCTTGTACTAATAGTGATTACAGCTTACAACCATAATATACATTCAACAGTATAACTGTGGCGCAGCCGGTAGGAACTGAAAAGTACCTTACGGCGCCTTAAGACTCTAATAATGGAGGTTTGCTCAGCGCTCACATTTTAATTATTTCTGATAAACGTATTACAAAAATCTCAAATTTTTCCTACGGATGTAAATTATTTATATTTAAGATTAGTAAAAACGAGAACCTACCATTAAAATATTTTATGTAACACGATTTTGAAATTTTTATAAAACGTTTAACGATAAGCACGAGATTTATTTTTCTAGACTATGAATTGGCAACTTCTCGAGGAATCCAATTATAAACATTGGGATTTTAGTAACACGTTCATCAGAAATAATTAAAATAAACCCCACGGAAAGATTGATTTTATAAGGCAAATTTGACCGTAGGTCCGTCAATTACACCGGGCCGCGCGCCGAATATTCATCACTTATTCCGTTCCCATTCATCAGGATTCCCACTTTATTTTAGAGGTTTGATAAGGCAAATTCAACCGCAGATCTATCCAATATACCAGGACCGAGCGTCGCACATATTTGTGCACGGCTGCTTCACTTACGTCGTTAAGATTCTGGATTTATTTTAGGGTATTGTCTCGTCTTAAAACATTGGAATTTCGAATCTCCCGAAGTTACTAAAGTTACACTTTTTATATCAGTACACTCGTATCTGATAAAATGGACTGAAGATTTGGTTGAAAAGGTGAAGTCAACTTGCGGAGGAGGGCCTTGTTTAAGTTTTTTTTTTATTTCGAGGTTCAATTGGTTATATTTGAGAAGGGTCTGAATTAAAGTAAACATTGAATGCAAATCATCAATAATAAAATCTTTTCCAAGTCTCCCAAAAGGGTCTGACCCTCCAAACGGGCTGACAGGCTGTTATTCGGGATTTCGTGTAAACGGTGTTTGGAATTTCGTAGTGTCAAACGGTAAACTATAAATTCTAATACATATTTTATGAAAAATTGGAACAATTTTATTAAAACCTTACAAATAAACGCACAAAATTTTCCGCAACTGATAAACAACTATTTATCATACATTAATGGTTATTTACAAGTAGTGTAAAATTTAAAACACGTTTATTAGCAAGGCCCATTTATGTGTAAAAAGCGTATTTTATTCCTCTCTATTCTATAGTTAACATTTAAATATCAAAATTTTCTACCAACAATCCTATTTTTCAACATGAGAGTCAAAAGTCCCAACTTGTAATTGTTTACGTAAAACGTTAAAAATACTAATTTCAGATGTAATTATCTGTAATTCTGGTTCAATGAACTCTTTGATTCGCTTTGAATAGTTGAACTATAAAATTACTATCACCGGATTCACGACTTGAAAAAATCACTTTTCAGTTTGAATCAAAGTCACATTTGACGCAGAATCACTAATTCACGATTTGAAAGTCACATTTGGCGTAAACCTCTAAATTTTCGATTCATTCGAATGCCTCATTTGGCGTAGAATTACCAAATTCATTTTGAAATGTCACATTCGGCGTATCACCAAATTCATTTTTAAATGTCACATTCGGCGTAGAATCACCAAATTAATTTTTAAATGTCACATTCGGCGTAGAATCACCAAATTCATTTTTAAATGTCACATTCGGCGTATCACCAAATTCATTTTTAAATGTCACATTCGGCGTAGAATCACCAAATTCATTTTTAAATGTCACATTCGGCGTAGAATCACCAAATTCATTTTTAAAAGTCACATTTGGCGTAGAATCACCAAATTCACTTTTTGAAAGTCACTATTTGAAAATCACTTTTGTCGTAGAATCACCAAATTGACATTTTGAATGTTACATTTGGCGAAGAATCACCAAATTCACCAGTTGAGAGTTACATTTAGAGTAGAATCATCAATTTTAAGATGTCAAAGTCTACATTTGACGTAGAATAATAACCAAGATTCCAAACACCCTGTAGAAAACTAAAAGCTTAATGTAAATTGCACCGAAGATTAAATGCATAACATTAATTTGACGTCATAAATTGAAGTGGAATTATTTCTCTCGCTTTGTAGCAGTACATTGACCCTCTCCCTTCTACGGTGCAGCATTTCAGGTGTTTAATAGCACTTCGAGGAGAAATGCATTCAATTCAATTAATGATGAAAAATAGTCGACATTAAAAGGGATTAAATTTCAGGAGGAGAATGTTAACCCAAAACCACCTCAACTAATAAGGCTCAGCCTTGTAGTTATCCACTGGAGCGATTGTTGTCATATATAATATCATTTAACTAATACTATTTCTCAAAATATTAATATGAAAACTTAGGAAACTGCTAACTGCTGTTTAAAGTCAATGAATCCACCTAAATTTCGCCGTTTGCAATCATGACAAGCAATCTCTCAAAATGGCACAATATGCCCAAAAATCACTACAGGCATAAGATATAATCAAAGGTGTCCCTCAAATAGGGCTTTTTTATTGCAAAACAATGTTTTATTGATTTAAATGGGTCCACGTAACACGCTCATTTCGGTGTATTTTTTTATAGTGTCAACACTCGGAAAAAGTACTTTTCAATTAAAAAGGGTGTATTATAATCTATATGCCCAAATTTAATCGATCGATTTGATATGGAATAAACAAAGAAAACAAAAGATTGACGCTTTGGATTAGCAAACTTATTTACGGAAACTTTGTACAAACAATAGTGGATAGGCACATGTACTCTAAGATAAGTAATTTTTCATTAATATACTTTTAGAATAATTTTTTAACTGTCTTGTAAAATTGACATTTTGTATATAAGCCCTTATTCGAGGAACACCTTCAATTATAACTACTTCATTAAAACATTTAAGAATGGCTCATAACAATGAGATTATAACTTTATTTGAAAATCTATTGTTTATTATTATATTTAAGGAGTTAATAATGACTGTAAAATTAGTTTTCCGACATTCTATCGAAAAAAAGTGAAGTTGTTTCTCTTGACGTCAAAAGCAGCACAATTCATCATTCGAATGGCAGTGGTACAGTATCGACGAAGTCATTCCACTCGAACAACGAGTGGTTCGACCCACTCGTTGTTCGAGTGGAATGACTCTTGACGTTTGGCGTATGTAAGTATGTCGACCAATGTATCTACTTTTGACGGTGATTGCGAGCAGTCTGGATTGCAGAATCGATGCTGTTGCACGTTTACCGCGATGTCCCACGTTTTTCGGCAAAAGTCAGAAAATTCTATCCTCAGTATGCTCTAATTAATATGATAAATTTGAAAATGACATGACATTTCGTTATAGAATACAATCTGATTTCTACGAAGATCTTATAGAAATAAGAGGCTACTTGGTTCCGTGTCCTGGCCTGAGTTGAGGTGATTTTGGGTTTGGATTTTAAAGCTTGTTTGTGAGGTTATCGACTTGCTTGAGAAGGTTCAACAAGTTCAACGCTGTAAGGAAGAAATTCCAAAAACAGGTTGGATACAGTTTTTTTACGGAGTACCTTCACAAGAGTTCCGCGTGATCAGAGAGACTAAGGGAATCCCCAATTCGAAGGACGCTATGAGGCTGAGGACTTGGGGAGGAAGGAGATGGAAAATAAAAAGGTTAAAAGGTTTCAGATCTAGTTACTAAACACAGTTAAAGCCATTTCAAGGAGCGTTTCCGGTCTGAAAACTGTTATAATATTTAAATAATAATAATAATTGGATTATTTGTATAGCGCAGTTATCGTGTGAAAATCGCCTCAAGGACGCAAAGCATTTAAACATGATCGTGTTGTTCAAATAACCGATCTACATTAATGTTTTATATTCAACAATATGAGGATAGACATATATATATATATATCTTATAAGTAAAATTAAACATATTCCTTTCGGTTGTCGGTGCATGACGTAGTTCCGTGAACTTTTCATTTAATTTTCAAAATTAGAACTGATAACTTTAAATCATATTAGACAAGCGATAAAGTAGGTACTAAAATATTTTTTATTAATTATTAATTCTTTATTTGAAATTTTCATTTGTTTTTTTTTTAATTTTTAGCCGATTTTCCTGGCATTTCTATTCAGATAAATAATTATAAACATACTTTTATTAGAAGTTTCGAGCTTGCGCGTAGAGGACGCTTTATGAAAATATTTTTAGAAAACACAAGAATAAAACAACTGACACATATATTAGAAACACTATATCTCAAGGTCAAAAACATATCCAAAAAGCAACTACAAATACAACATTTGGGTAAAAAAAGCTTCATATACTATAGTACTAATCTCTTCAACAAAATCTCACTCTCATTCAAAACTCACAACAATATTATAATATTTAAATCTCAAATAAGAAAATACACTAACACCAAATATAGACTGAAAGCAAAACCACATAACTGCTCTAAAAACACTCAAAACTGGGAGAAATCTCAGTGAGGATATCATAATATTTATTCTAACTCTAATTACAAATTCTAACTTAATCATAATGTATATACATATAATTATTAAATATCTCAACGTGGGTATCAACTGATTTACAATTCGTCAAAAATAATCAAAGCTTGTATAAAATAATGTATGGTCTTAAAACAAAAAAACGAGAAAAATCTGAATTGAATTAATTAACAAATCGAACAAATGATTTGCATACAAGAATCAAAACTTGATTCGTTAAAAAAAATGCAATTTCATCTCATGGTCCAATGTCGACAAACGGGATTTGAACCGAACCATTAACTCGCACTTGTGAAGTTAATCGAATCATTGCTCTAAAGATCAACCGCCCGCGGGTTTGTTGCGCAATAGTTCGTATTACCAATATTACTCGATATCTGCAACTCGAATCCTAGACTCGATGGAGTCATAGTATCGAACAGATCCTCCCACTTAAGACCGGTTTAAAAAAGTTTGCATTATTTTGTTTAATTCATTCCCTTCTAAATTATCTAATAGAGATATGGGGAAACGCTCACATTACGTATTTAAACGACGTACAAATAATACAGGAACAACTTTTTTACCATAACCCAGATACTTCCACCAAAAAGTATACCAAGAAACGAACTTACTGAAAAACTGGAAAACTGTATTTCTATTAATCTACTAAATCCAAAAAGGATTTATACACACGAACACAACATTTATTGAAACATCACAAATACATGAACGGTATTATCGCAACAATATTTACGTACCATAAACAATTATGTTTTCTAAATGTTACAAAAAATATTGAACGGTGAAGTCAAGCGTGGTAAAAATTGAACAGCTGTTTCTGACTGTAATTGTATACAAACTCAATTATTTTCAGCTCGCATCATCATTTGCATTACGAACTGTGCAACTTTGAAATATCACTAATTTCAATGAAAAAATGAGACAGTCGCCATTTGTTTGTTTCGTATTTTCCACTTTTTACATTAGATCCTCACAGGAGGCCATGAGAAAAATTCCCCTCAGGGCGTATGTCATATTGGGAATGTTGTGTGGGGTTTTTTTTTAGGAATGGACGATGTTCCAAGAGAGTCCCGCTAGAGAGGTCCAAGTCCCGGACAAACCTTACCCCATAAACCCGGGCACCCCTGCAAGTCACCAAACGCAGCGAACCACTTAAAGTGACCCATGACATGACATACGTGTTAGTTATCTAATAAATGATTTCCGGGGCGGCAATACTCACCCCACCTACCAAGTTAAAAATTAGATGAATTGATAAAAAATAAAATTGGAAAAAACTTGACCGAAGCCGGGTATCTACTAATTAACTATAACTACTTCATCCACAGACAATTATCCAACTTTCTAGATCGTACATTTGTATCTTACTTCGAAATTTGCAGAAAAATAATGACTCACAACGTGGTGCCTGCTAGCCCCGTTTTCCTCTTAGTTGTGAGAAACATAAATGTTTACGGTTAATAATGTAATTATATATTATATGTGTCACGATTTATATAATTGATTGGTGACTGGTTTTCCTCTCTTTGTCCATCAAACCGCCGACCGACTCCAACAGAATTATCCAGTTTGACTGGTATGCCGCCATTCAATATTGAACTATTCATTCATGTTGACAGTGTTAAAAAATCAATATCATTTTTAATTTGGATATTAACGAAATTTTGATGGATGTATACATTAATGCGTCGATATTATACGCTAAGAAGTGGGTCAAAAAGCCGGTGTTCCGCCTTGAATTTTAGTCTGAAAATTGACCTACGGTGTTTCACAAGGTTCAGACATTGGACCTATACTAAAGCAGTTTTTTTGTTAGATATGCAAAATTCATTCTCTTCATCAAATGTGTTCTTGTTGGCTCTTTTCTGAGGATCCTGAACCTACTGTAATTACCCTGAGGAACAAAGCTCCGGCACTCCTCATGATCCCTCAGGACTTCCTACATGGACTGCCGGATGCCTATGAAAGTTCAAAACATTGGTGTTATTTCTTTGCGCACCCTACCTTCCACTTTACCTATTATGACTATGAACTTCTCCAGGATAGAGTTTCAAATTCGGCGAATAACCTGCTGATTTTATTTAATTTGTAATGGTATATGACAGGAGGTTAACATTAAAATTACGAAGAATTTTAAGATAATAAATACCACCCGTAAATAACGATGTACAACAATATGCATGCGTAGGAAAAAAACCATAATCACCTTATTAATAAACGTGTTTTTAATTTTACACAACTGATAAAAAACCATCGTAGGGTAAATGCAACTGATGTTTTTAATATGCCTCTATTGAAGTATTCAAGTGTACTAATTAAACATTTGAGCAGAGCATATTTTTACGATGTATACTGCATAACACGTTTTTTGTTTTCGTTTCTTCTTCATTTCTTTCATTTGTCTTGTTTACTTACATAAATTTATAATCTTTCTTATTTTTGAATGATAAACTAATGTTTATAATACAAGGTTTTTATGCATGACATAAAGGATTACATACAAATTAAAAATATCTCCGGAGGAATGGATATTTCAGGAGAGTAATTGATGCTTATAATAATTTGATAATCTCTCTTTTTTCTACATTTTACCATGACCGCTAATAACTATCCGTTTTATTTATAATGTGAGACTGAGGGGAGTAGTTAAGGGAAGAAGATGGGCAAGGGGGAGGTTGGGAAGTACCTGGCTATTCAGATGTTCACAAACAAAGCTAAAACTATTTCAATTCAACTGAGATCTTTCATTAGGGCGATCAGTGAGAGTATTTACCACTCTCCTACATTACGTCCTTCAATGATCACCAATAATTTATCACCAACGACCAGTCGCTCTGCACAGTATAAATAATAATTGAACTGACTGTTGCCACCAGAGACAAATAGATATTTCACCATATCCGTTCCAGTTTGAGTTCATACGAGGGCTGGTCACACTCGTACTGACATGATACTGCCTTCGGGCACATATGGCTTATGGTCCTTCACTGTGCTGTCGCCCTCGAGGCAATATATCATTGAGTTTTCTGAATTTGTTGGCTGCGTAATGTTATTCATACGGCGAACTAGCAATATGGTTTTATTACGTCAATGGATTTTATTAGAAACAAAAAGCGTTTTATTTACTTTTCAGTGAAGTGATTGGTTAAATTAGTTAATAAATAATATTGAATGCAACAAAACTATGGTAGAGAATACGTAAACTGCTACAAGCAATCGATATTAACAGTGTCGAGCAGCGATTGCTTTTTTACATTAACACAGGAGGCCCTGAGGAAAATGATTTCCTTCGGGACCTGTCATCTCTGGGGGTGATGTTAAAGGGTCTTTTTTAGGAGAGGAAGGATTGAACATGAGTCTTGTTGAGATCCATGTTGTAAGAGGGAGAAAACACAGAAGCTTGGCCATAATTATTCCGTATTTTAGCCCTCTGTCTCAACCGTATATCTAATAATATTGGGTATACTAATATTGGGTGACCTTGATTCCCTGACAGTTGGCCCCCGATAGTTGGCCCACCGACAGTCGATCCCTCGGACAATTGAACCCCCGGATAGTTGAACCCCTGTAAAGTTGATCCTTTTGTCAGTTGATCCCTTGGACAGATGATCCTCTAAATGATTATATCTGCTGAACGTCCTCATTGGTCAAGTAAGCGTGCAGATAAGATACACAGCTGTATAACAAATACCTACGGCCCTATATCCTCTCTGCATACGGACACTTGGTTATATTAAATATATTATAGTAGATATAGCGTATTTCCCCAAACAGACTGCGTAATATGTAATTGTGTCGTATTTTGTTATCCGGCCGTATATCCTCTCTGGATCCTGCTTTGGGGAACACGGCATTACTGTTATCAAAAAAATTGATAAGCGAATTTCCACTCAAGACGCCTGCAGATAAGAGTATAATATCGACTTTTGTTATACGGCCGTTTATCCTCTCTGCACACTTATTTTACGTAGAGCTGAAATAATCATTTAGGGGATTGTCAGATCTGTCAAAAGAATCAACTGTCCGGGGATCAACTGTCAGCGAGCTAACTGTCTGGGAATCCTAATGTTGATTTTTTTAACCACTTAATCACGGAAGGTTGTCAAATAATATAGCTTCGAAATAAAGGCTGAATAAAAGAGGCAATAAAACAGCCCTGTCTTAACCCGCTACGAGTTGGGTCTTCTTATTTTAGATTGTTATAAACTTTGATATTGAATTTCTGCTAAAAATAATATCATAATACATGCCTAATATTTAAAAAAAAAACACAGTAAATGGCTGAGTTGGCATCGTGTCTAGGTCACATCCAGGCGTCGCGAGTCACAACACAAGCAACATTTTCGCTTATTGTGGTGGTAGTAGGAGATTTTAAAATTATTGTCATGTTATTCGTAACTCGGGTTATGTCAAAACAATTTTTGAAGTGAAACTTCTTTACGCGCGTCATGCATTTTTGAGGACCGGAGTAAAACCGAATCATGACCGTCACGAAAAACCGTGATCATTTGGTGGTGGGGGTACGGGACCCCCACCACCGTTCACCGTTCAGTGTCGCTCTCTCACCGTAGTCGCTTACAGGTGAGGGAGCCACTGACGAACGTTCTCTCTCTCTCTTCTCTCTTTTCCTCTCTCTCTAGTCAACGACGCCACACCAGGCATCAGCTGCTTGCTTCGTGTACTTCGCGGTGAGTGTAATACGAGTGAAATACGTAATTGATTGTGGTTTATTCGATTTGGAACAGAGTTTTAGTGTCAAAAATGAGTAGTGACGAGATAGAAGTGAGAAAAAAGAGAAAATGAAATGAAAAGAGAGAGAGAAGAATACTAAAAGTTTCACTTCCGTCGTGCGTAGGCTTGCCACACACTGTATTGCCACACATCTAGATATTTTCAATTTTAGACCTAACTAGGTAACTACCGCCTAGCGGGTCATCTAATAGCCAATTTCAAAGAGGATTGAACGTTCTTCCCGAGGGAATGGCTCTTAACTACTGTGAACTTATAAAATGTATTTTAAAACTTTAAACATTGTCTGAAGATTGTGTCTTCCTTCCCAAGGGCTGTATTTACAGAAATTACATATCTATTTGAATTTCACTCTTGTTTTCGGGAATGAATGAATTCAAATCTTCCAGACATCCAATTGAGCTGAAACTCTGTAGATAGACTCGTTGTCGACGACAAATCAATCTGTGAACTTTTGGTGGTAATCACGTAGACACACGCAGTCATATATGAATTTTTCTGAAATAGGATGACATTACAGCAGTTAATATACTCGTATCCTATCGACATTTGGTGAGGTTAGCGCGATTGACTCCACTCTTTGGGAATTATATTTATATTATTTTTGTGAAATTAATGTTTCGATCTAGTGGGGTCACTCCGGACTGCCCAGTCAATAGAAACGCAACCGGTAACAACTATTAAGAAGTGAATGAGTTTGCTATTCTAAAAGCCATTAATCCGGTTTAGTTAACCGAGCAAGTTGATATAACTGACATACGCGTTATGAACTACACCATGTGAGATGGTCAGACAAACGATACGGGGTCAGCAAGTTTAATGATTGAATGGAAAAGGTGGTCAGTGTTCATATGTTCACGTTGTGGAGTGATTTGTATGGCCTTCTGTCTGGCCGCTCTAGTTAATGTCTGACATCACCTAGAATTACCACAACACCGGCTAGAGTACAGACAATGGATTTTCAAGTGTCACGTGATCAAGTCAGTGCCATCGAGCAAAACATTGATTCTCGATGTTTGGAGAAATTGATTTTTTTTATTGTTTTATCTGGCGAAAGATTGAACGGGACCCTAAAGGTAACATCATTAACACCAATTATTATTAGTAGAAATCATTAAGATTAACAAGTTACTTGCAAACTGTCCGTGTTAATAAACACAATTTAAAGTACCTAAATATAATTTTTACACCAAAAATGTTTTCAAATGTGTCTCCTATATATTGAATACTCTTTTTCTCTCTCTCTTCTTTTTTCTTTATTGCATTTTTCTTTCCTTCTTGCAATGTATTTATTATAGGTACATCATTTGTGTGAAGCAATTGAGCGAGTTATAATTTCATTTTATTTTATTTTTGTATACATAGACTATTATACTGTTTCTAATGTTTTAAATGCAGTTGCTAAAGTATTTTTCTTACTTATTTTTATTTTTAAACACAACCTTACTCTATACACATGATAGGTTTTTATGGGTTCCATGATAACTCAACACAGTGACAATTCAACACACTTTTAAAAAGTGATATAAAGTCATTAGAAATGATGAAAAAAAATTTTTTTTTAACCTAACCCAACCTAACCTAACCTAACCTACATAACCCAGTTAATAAAGTTTTTGTTTCATCATTTTCCATGACTTTTTATAACTTTTTAAAGATGTGATGAATTATCATTGTGATGATTTATCCGGTTACCGTTTTTATGGGGTACTCTATCTTGTTCAATTATTTTTATATATGTATGTTACCGACTAAAAAAAAAACTCCGCCGACAATAATACAAAATAAGTCATGAGGAGGTCCTGAGGAAAAAATCCCTCATGACCTATGTCCTATCCAGGACTGACGGACGTATGAATCCATCCCCCACACTGGCAACGCGACGGGTCGAGAGTCCGGCTGGAGAAGTCGCATCCACCAAGACTAAGAGAAACCTCAGCCCATGAACCCGGTCACCCTTGCGAAGTCACCTAACACAGGCTTATCCTATAAATGTTTCCCGGATATGAAGTATTGAACATGTCTATGGGGCTTTAACACATTCGTGCAACATTTAATATACCTACCGGATGCGCATAGCCCCAATAATAATTACATATTGAACTCTTATTGCGCAAGGTGTGATTGTAATTGAAGTGGGCATATTAAACTACATGTAATTGCATATTATCCCAGTAATACCATCATAATATTATAATTAAGAAGAAGGTCAAGGCATGACTGAGAGAGTTGAGCAATGGGCGGAGAGTCCATTGATAAAGAATCTAGATTCAATTGAACAAACACACTCATATGAAGTGATGGAATATTCTGCAACCTAATAGAAATTCCCATACAAGTTATTCTGAACTACTAGTGTACCCGGCGTTGCTGGGAGTTATCCTTAGGAGATAGAAATATGCCATTAAGGACCTTTCTGTAGGCATTTTTAAGATATACAATTCTGTAGTACATTATTTTAAATTATCTCACAAGGTTAAGCCAGCGTTGGCAATATAAGCGCCAGAAAATATTTTTTTTACGACTTTTTTACAAAACATTCACTTTTCTCTACTTTCTATAAATATAATATTTTTTTTATTTATTTATTAATTTTTTTAAAAACATGACATATTACAGTGATCTTTGGCTGTCCAACTAGGATATTACCTGTTTTAGGACACTCAGAAATAGGCAGATTTATTAAATGCGATTCTTGTTTAGTCTAGTGTATTGACTTTTACTTAGTTATTGCACTTTATAAATAATTTGAAAAGTGTTCTTGGTTGATAACGAAGTTGCTAAATATATATTTTAAATAATATAAACATAGAGAATAGACTAAAGGAATATTCAAATATGATAATTCAAAAATAGCAATATAGTAAAAAATTAATGACATGTGAGTTTATCAAATTGAAATTTTACTTTTTATTTAGATGAAATTAATAAGCTAGATAATCAAAAATAGATAAAAGAAAGAAAGGAGATTAGAAGAAAATAGAGAATAAAAATAAGTAAAAAAAATACAAATAGGGAATTAAAAAATATGCAAAAAGAAAAAAGTATATGTATAAATAAATATAAAATAAAAAATGGAAGAATGTAAGCTTTTCAACCATTCCGTGAAATCTTACTTTTAATTTAGTGAAATTAATGCGCCAGAGAATCAAAAATATATATAATAGAAGAAGTAGAAGAAGAAGAAGAAATAGATAGAAGATTAAAAAATAAGTTAATATTAAATTAATATTAAAAAAAAACATGTCTGCTTTTTCTCCATTCCATGAAATTTTGTTTTGTATATATAAACATGTATTTTCCTTTCGGAAAAAAAAATTCTAAATGATAGTGATAACTTTATCAAAATCTGGTGCGTAGTTTAGAAGAACTAAGCGCACAAACAGACAAACGCGGATAGCGACTTTTATCAAAATGATTTATTACTTAATCTTTTACAATCGTGTCTCGTGATGTCACAAGAGACACAACGGAGTATTGTCACAAAATATGATCATTGTTAAAAATGTATTAAAGATCAATAGATTATTTTTCTGATTATGATTATGGTACTAAAAATATCTATTTTTGATGTTTTCATTCGTAATTAATGATTTTAAAAACTATAACTGTACTAAAACCGTACGTTCCGAAACGGTTCCAACTGGCAACAGCGTCATTATGACATAGAAAACACTAATGTTTGGTAAGACAACTATCACCAACACCGCCCTGCGTGACATCACTGCCGCCAAATCTTCTATCTATATAAATAAAAATGTTAATGTTCTTTTTTTTCAAAATCTTAAATCTCCGAGAGTTTTGACACAACGTTGCATTCAAATACGCGTGTGTTTTTTTATATAGATGTCACCTGTGACAAGTTAAAATGTGTTGAAAAAAACAGCACCATCTGTTGGAAATAGAAGCAACAGCAAGTTTCTCTGTCTGCACATACAGACTGAGCCACAGCCACGCGTGGTGGAAAATATGGAAAATATCCATTTCAGTACAATTCATTATTCAAATGGCAGTGCTACAGTACTGCTGCGCTTGGCATTGTCACTGGTGAAGTTTACAGGGAACTTATGTCCTGTATAAACTCGCTAACCGATATTTAATTTGGCTACGACCTTGATCAGGTAATCGGTACCACAAACTAACTACTTACCTACTACCTCTGAATACGGCTTATAAATCTTTAGTTCAGCTGAAACAGGTTCCTTAAACAAGTTACATCCAATGAAACGAAATGTGCCTATATTTCTCTCTATGTCAAGGTGAATCTCACCGCGAATGCAAGCGTGTCTGGGAAAATGAACTCTGCAGGTAGCATGGCGTTCGAATTCTCCACAATTTCTTACACGGTGAGCTCTAGCGTCATGAAACTAATGAATTAAACTGCGTCTGTGAAAATCAACTCTGATAATTTATTTCTTAAACGAGCTACATTCAATGAAACTAAATGTACCTACCATTATTTCTCTCTATGTCAAGGTGAATCTCACTTCGAATGCAAGCGTGTCTGGGAAAATGAACTCTGCAGGTTGTATAGCGTTAGAATTCTGTACAATCTCTTACACGGTGAGCTCTGGCGTCATGAAACTAATGAATTAAACTGCGTCTGTGAAAATCAACTCTGATAATTTTGTATGTTGGGGGATGTAGGGATTGCGGCATCCCAATTTGGGATATTTTATGAGGCTGATGGAATGGGAAAGGGAAGGAGATGGGAGAGGAAGTTCTGAAAGTATGCTGCTATTCAGACTGGTCATCAAACACGGCTAAAGGCATTTAAGGACGATACTGAGAGTTCCTAACACACTGCTGTAGCAAATACAGTATGTTATGTTATTCAGAGGGCTCCATCTGGCTATCCAGACATGGTCACTAAACACATCTAAAGCCATTTCAAAGACCATTTCGATTCTCAATGGTAATCTGTAATCTTTGAACATGGCGATACAGATCTAGTCTAGCAAAAATACTAATTTCAGTTGTGGATCTGTCTGTGATTGAAACTCGGATTTGTTTTGAATTTAATTGTCATTAGTTCTTATCCATAACATAATACTTAAATTATATTATTTTAATTGTCATTTTCAAACTTGGAACTGATGTGTCAAGAATTCAGACAAACGATACAGTACCTACCTGTTAAAAATGTGAAAATATTCGTGCTTCACTGATAGTTTGTAATGAAATTTGTCAAATCAATCGTCACATCATTCCCATTTTTAACAGGAAAACGAATGATTTTTCTAATTCAATAAATTAACAATATTTCACGTCAGTAAGTTTACTCCGTGCAGTGATAAAGGGTTTTCCAATAAGAGGTGTTATTTTGAATAGCCCGCTATTTCGGTAGATGTTACTTTTGAAGCTGTCATTTTTTGACATTTGACAAGTAGAAACTACGTTTTTTAATAAAAATGGAACAATACACGCTTCAACAACGCATTGAAATGATTAAAATTCACTTGAGTGAATCAAATGCAAATCATCTTGAGTGATGAGGCCCATTTCCACCTCGGTGGCTTCGTCAACAAGCAAAATTGTCGCATCTGGGGCTCGGAAAACCCAAGAGTTATTGTTGAAAAGCCTCACTATCCTCAACGTGTGACTGTTTAGTGCGGTTTATGGTCCGGCGGAGTCATTGGACCTTACTTTTTCGAAAATGAGGCTGGAACAACAGTTACGGTGAATGGATTGCGCTATCGAGAGATGATTGATGATTTCTTATGGCTGGAATTGGATGGTATTGATCTGGACAACGTTTACTTTCAACAAGACGGCGCTACGTGCCACACAAGCAACGAAACCATTGATCTTTTACGATTGAATATCAAAATTACACCTCTTATTGGAAAACCATGTATTTTCAAGCGTCTGCTGTTTTTCGATAACAAACAATTATAATATCCAGCGATTTTTCACGGGACTGCGCTGGTTTATTTATTATTTATTGGATAATTTGTATAGCGCCGCTTTTCTGAGATTTGTAATATCAACGAATACAAAACTATAACAGTAAAAATTTGATTTATTATTAGTGTTTTTTACAACCGTATTTAAATAGACAAACTTTTTTTAATTATCAAACCAGCGGCCTCGTTTATGAATTGGATAAGTCCGAATTCGCTAGACTGTCTGTCGCCCGGGAAAAAACACCATGTTACAAAATAAGTTAATTTTTTTTTTCCATTCATGACTCATCTGTTTGAGATAAATCCACTAACACGTCGAATCGGTGCGCATTTAATATATAAATTATACGTGCGTCTGTTGGCCGTGTCTATTACGACATAACCAGTTATGTAGGTACAATGTTTGCACACAAAACGTGTGCTTTAAAAGACTCATTTACTCATATTTTATTTGGGTTTTTTAGTCTTTTTCTACAGGTGTTCAATGAGATCTTATGAGTCAATAAATGTAGAGTTTCAAAGAGAGGATGAAATCATTATTTAAGGCCACACAAGACTCTAATAACATATATATATGTATAAAAATAAAAATTTTCGACTGATCCCTACGGATGTAAGTTATTTGTATTTTAGACTAGCTGACGTGTACCCGGTGTTGCTCGAATTAACTCTACATTCATTACATATAATATCCATGTATTATATATATATATATAAACCTTCCGGAAGGAATTCTCTAAATGATATAGAAAACTCTATCAAACTCCGTTGCATAGTTTAGAAGAACTAAGCACACAAACAGACGGCCACAGATAGTGACTTGACTGTTTTATACTATATATTTAAAGATACCAATGTATTGTCACGATTACGAATTTACTAAAAAATTATCAGGAAACGGCCTGTAATCCCATTTTTAGTTCATTATGATCTTGGAAGTTCCGGGATGTTCCCGAATACTCTCGATTGTTCTGGACAGTTCTAGATATTTCTAGAGGGTGAATCTTCCAGCCCTTATATCTTCAAAAGCACGCCCTTCAAGTAAAAACGGGAACCTTCTTTATAGATGGGGGATAGAGGGCTACCACACAATATAACTCCCTTGATCGTACCGGGACTCGTTTTAGTTTTAGGTTTAGTTAAGTTTAGTTTTAGCGGCGCGCATATTGTACACTTGCTTTTATAATGTATATCGAATATTGGATAATAAAAATAGTACCTTACTATTAAAAACTAACAATGAAAATTATTAGTTTTTACACAACTTCAACACTTATATCGTTAAGATTCCAACTTTATTTTAGAGATTTGCTAGGACAAATTCAACCGTAAGTCCGTCTCATACACCAGGGCAGCGCGTAGCATATTCTTGAGTATGGCTTCTTTAAAATCTTACTGAATCTGAAAATGATGAAAAATGTCGTTTACGACAGTTTCACACTAGATAGATGACATATCCTGAACAGTATTAAATTCTCACTCGTAACCGATATTATAAAATTATATTTTTTCTTGAATCAAACTCATCCTTTATAAATAGTGCACCAATCGGTTGGGTCATTGAGCATTTATTTTGGCAAACTGTATTTCGAAAACGTTCGCCAAATCAAAGTAAAAAAATAAAAAATTACGTATGTTACCCAACTGACATGGTGCGTTCTGGATTCATTACTGTTTTTAGACTTGGCGCTTTTTAAATAATTGGTCTCACTTCTTAACTAACATGAATTCGATCAACACAACCGATATTTAACTTGCAAACTATAAAATAATATTAAAATTAACTTATTTTATTTGTTTATTTATTTATCATCAAAAATATAACAAGATTATAATATTCAATATTCAAGGTAGTATTAGATACGAGTTTATAAGAATAGTAATAGATTTTTTTAATAGCGCAGTAATAAAGAGATAATAATAGTAGGTATATTTAAGTTGGATAAAATCTGCTCGCACTAGCACCAGTCACAAGGCGAACATGTATTGAGGCAGAATTTTGAACTCTGTCTATCTATTCATACTCTGTCTATCCATTCATACTCTGTCTATCTATTCATACTTCGTCTATCTATTCATACTCTGTAGACAGAGTATGGATAGATCTATTCATACTTTGTCTACCTATTATAACTATGTCTATCTATTCACACTGTCTAATACTATAATACATTTAACAAATGATTTCCTTAAACCATTTATTTACTTTACTTTAGTACAATATTACTCATCGTCCAACGTACAATAATTTCTTACTAAATTCGCTAGACTAGGGTGAGTCGGGTATTCCTTAACCTCCTCTTCCCCATCTCCTTATCCACCTACTGCCTTTAGTCTCACAACATAACCCATTCACATCCCATGGGAATTCCGTTGTCTCTGGCTTTAGGGGGTTGAGAGCAGTTGGGACTTGTGCGGTAATCCCACTCGGTACTTGCCTACTTCCTCTATCTTTGGTGATTACTAATTCCTAAGGTCAAATTACGATATCAATCATAAAAATCTTAGATTTTAAAATATATCTACATTATTTTGCCGAAACTAGGTCAAAGCTTGCAAAAATGAATAACATTTTGTGTTTTATTCAAATTTATCATTGTTTTATGCGTTGTTGTCATTATTTTGACGTAAATGGTAGTTTTGTTGACTTTATTTGGTAGTTTTATGCGTGTTTGACATATAACAAGCGTGTTTTGGTCAGTTTTTGTCGTAAACACCTCTTAAATACACTATAATGTTGCCGCTATATGTGAAATCTTAGGTTCCTAACCTCTTTTCGCTGTTTCTCCCACGCTGACATGTTCATTCAACTGCTGAGTATTGGGTAATATTTATTTTTTTGAATGATTACATAAGTTTGTCGCCAGAATAAAGCTAGTCATACACGAGAGATAGAAATACTCATAATTTATGATGGCGTTGCATATAGTCGTCGCAGACGGGTAATATAATACATTATATTGTGTGTAACTAGATTTGTTGTACATTAATTGAACGCTGAGGTTAACGTTAATTTATTTATAGACTAACGTAGTAAACGTATAACACAAAAAGAGAAAAATTTACTTTGCAGAAAAGAAACAGTGCGTAATATTATATGAATGAAGCAAAGACAAAAATTGGAACTTATACTATACATTAGAAAGAATACACAAGTAAATGCCCGACACGCAGTGGATTTTTAAGTGTCACGTGATCAAGTCAGTGCCATCGAGCAATGAGAGTTTGCAAATGCCAGCGATTGTTGTTTATACTCGTTGTTACTGCTGATTCGTGTATTGTCTTAGCTCAACAAACATAGTGATTATCCATTTTGAACCGTGAAGTTACTACGATGGTAACACTAACACATTGTATTACGAATTTGATTTTCATTGTTTGTATGGGAAAAGTGAAAAAAAATACCCACTGCTTTTTTTATTTATTTTTTCAGTTCTTTAATTCTCGGACTGTGTCAGGCATTAAAACTAGTACATATTGTAAAAGATAATGCCTATTTTCTGAGAGGAACTTACAGAGTGGAAAATACTCTCTCAGTATCGCCCTATCCAGAATCGAAACATGGCTTGAAATCCCCTTTATTCTAATTTGGGGGCCGATCTGCCCTCTCTCATTTCCCTTTCTACTTACCCCAATTGGGGATGCCTTAATCCCACTAGCTCCGGACATTTAGAAACCTTGTTCTGTTACACAGAGTCATTCACAACTTAATTAACAACAGCCCTGCCATCGTCGCCACTATTAAATTCCATGTGCCGACTAGGAAAACAAGACAAAATGTAACATTCTACTACAATACATACACAATCAACACACTAAATAACCAAGATCTAGTCAACAAGTTGGAGCACTATTGAGATATTTACTGACTTCATTTATAGAATCATGCGTAATCTATACCAGCACTTTGATGAATCGTACAAATTATAATAGCGTTGATCTTGTAGTTTTAGTATTTGGTGTATATGTAGTATTTTTCTAGTTTCTATATTATTTTACGTTACTGTTACATGTTTTTCTAATATTGTTTTATATCAGCTTAACGTCATTTTATGATTTAAAAACTTGTTGCATAATTTTCGATAGCTCACTGTTCTGAAAACCAAATAAAATAAAAACAAAATTAGATAAAACAAGGGATTCCTGTTAATACAAACTATACTAGTAGTTCTGTGAACAGTAGACCTTATCCATACATCAAAACCAAATATGTAAGTTTGTATTTATGGCGATGCCATACGTAGTAATGCAAAATCATGTGTTTTTCTTTAACAATTTGGTCGCCTGGAAATGTTTCAGATGCTTTAATTAAATACTGCGAGTAGAATACATCCTGACCTTTGAAATAATGGAGTATTTTTTAGATAAGTCTTTTTATAAGCCCAGAAAAAAATAATGTATAAGGCCTATGAAAACTGCTTTAAAGTTCAAAATCTCCTACTTACGAACCCATTTTCGGTTATGATTTTATTGTATAATGTGGCAAATTAAGTTATTTATAAAATGATTGGTAAAAAAAAAATATTTTTGCCTGAACATCCACAAAATAAAATAAAAGGCACTTTTTGGCCATGTTTTTTTCTTGCATAAATCAAAACAGGTTTGATGGTGTTAAGCGGGAATTTAAACCTTATTGCCATCTACGTAAGGGTTGTTATTGATAGCGGCTCAATTTAAAATATTACACGACGTAGTGCATCGCCTTAAATACCTACCTATTTCAAGTAAAAACATATATACTTCAAATAAGGAATCTTATAGAATTTGTCCAAAGAAGTGGGACCATTTCAATAATTATTCTTTTTTCGAAACTTCTTCAAGCCGGTAGATATCATAATCTTCTATATAAATAAAAATAATAATATTCGTTTGTTCAAAATCTTAAATCTCCACCGATTTTTTCACCGATCGCTTTGCAATTTTGACATAACGTTGCATTCGAATACGCGTGTGTTATTATATACCTATATTATATAGATGTCACATATTACAGTTAAAAACAGCGCCATCTGTTGGAAGTAAAAACAGCACGCGCTATTGTTTCTCTATCTGCGCAGACAGACTGATTTGACTGATTGATGACCACGACGATTTCACATTTGATAAAATATATTGGACCGGAAACGGAAAGTACAAACAAATTTACCTAACAAAGTTACCTACGGTAACTGGATCATTGCGTGATTTTTTCGCACTAAACTTGAAGTGAATGTTTACTTATAATTATTATCATTTAACTGCCATAGTTCACGAGGCGTTCGCCTGCAGCCATTTGACTCAATGCATATAGGACGATTCATGGTGCAAGCGAGCAAGTTAAACTAAAGTAACTAACTGACCTGTTAGTGGCTGAGTTGACAAATGCGTCTGGTTCCTACTTCTAGACCTAGTAGATACACATCGTCTGCTCTCCTAAAAATAAGTCCTCCCTCATTGCACGACAAAATCTTCCGTTTATAATGACGGTAGTAGATTTTTTTAATATTATTAAGCTGCCAGTACATGTTGGGCCAATGTGCTGAGACAAAATAGGACGCTGTTTATACGTTGCGCCATCGTGTTGGGTCAAGGTTTGGCCAATGCGCTGGGCCAATTCTGCATTGAACATTTGATCAAGATTTGTGTGTAAACTATCGCAGTCTTAGCAATTCATTTATTTTTTTTATTTGTATTTATTATTTCTTTACATACAATACAGTGTCTACCAAATTATTTACATTTGTATATAATACATAAATTTAGAACTGTTGTTAATATGGTGTTTGTTTTATGTTGGGTGTCAGGTAGGTTTGAGTAGGTACAGCACTTTTAAAACATTACTTACTTACGGCGAAAAACAAGATGGTGGATGCTGACTATGATGACTATGACGGATAAGGCTAACATCTACAGAGAAAAAAGAGTATTGTTAATATATTAAGAATCTTTCATTTAAAATTTATATTATTGGTAATCCGGTGCTTCAACGTCCTGATAGTGTATTCGAAATTTACTAAAATTTTATCAGGAAACCTGTCAATTTCTTTCGTTAAAAACCTGCGATCCGGCTTTTAACAGATTTACAAATAATTTGACAAGATTCTAAATAAATTTGCAATACCCATTTTTCCGTGTGTGAACGCTGTTCACGAAAAACGGACACTAATCGGTTAGTCGGCCTGTATGCCTTGTGGTCCTGTATACATTGGACCGGCGTATTGGCCCAACACATTGACCCAACGTGTACTGGCAGCTAAAGATTATTCGTAACCCAGGAATGCTTTTTTTCCTCGGTTTTTGTGAAGCTAAAGTAGTGGGGACGGGAAGGAGATATGGAAAAGAAGGGTGGATTAGTACCTGGCTATTCATCTGGTCACTAAATATTCAGCAGGGTGATACTGAGATTATCTACCACTCTTGAACGTGCCGCAAATATATATATTTGCGGCACAATATCAATCATAAAAATCTTAGATCTTAAAATATACAGGGTTTTCCAATAAGAGGTGTTATTTTGATATTCAATCGTAAAAGATCAATGGTTTCGTTGCTTGTGTGGTACGTAGCGCCGTTTTGTTGAAATTAAACGTTGTCCAGATCAATACCATCCAATTTCGGCCATGATCTATCATTAATCATCTCTCGATAGCGCAACCCATTCACCGTAACTGTTGCTCCAGCCTCATTTTAAAAGTAATTTAATTTTGAAAGTAAGGTCCAATGACTCCGCCGGACCATAAACCGCACCAAACAGTCACACGTTGAGAATAAAGAGGCTTTTCAATAATAACTCTTGGGTTTTCCGAGCCCCAGATGCGACAATTTTGCTTGTTGACGAAGCCACCGAGGTGGAAATGGGCCTCATCACTCAAGATGATTTGCATTTTATTCACTAAGTGAATTTAAATAATTTCAGTGCGTTGTTGAAGCGTGTATCGTTCCATTTTTATTAATGGTGTAGTTTCTACTTGTCAAATGTTAAAAAATTATAGCTTTAAAAGTAACATCTACCGAAATAGCGGGCTATTCAAAATAACACCTCTTATTGGAAAACCCTATATCTACATTATTTTGCCGAAATTAGGTCAAAGCTTACAAAAATGAATAACATTTTGTGTTTTATTCAAATTTGTCATTGTTTTACTTTTAATCAATAAATTGTGAAATAACCCAAAGCGTTCTCCTGTCACTATGTAAGCGAGCTGACTGTTGCCGAACTACGACCAAACTGCGCGGACCATCAAAGCGGCAGAGGCGATGAAATTAATGCGTTTGGCGTGTAGGTAGAAACAAAGGCGGGGCGCCGCTGTGCGTAGATATTGCTAACAATTACTGAAAAACAATACCCGGCGCGTGTTGTGTGTTTTTTTTTTTACAAATTTCATGGCCCTTAAAACAAATTTTTACTTTAACCGGCATTCCCCGGAACCCACATGCAGACTGCAAAATACCGAACATATTCTGCACATAGTCACGACCGATAATATGTGCCACGTAATTCACTACCGTCGAGAGAGAGGTTGTCTCCTCTGAGTGAGTACGCTGCATGGTGTATAAATGCCAGCGCTTTTTTATACATAAATCTCTTGCCCAACTGCTAAAAATAAAATGCTAAAAGTTTTACAGGAGACTTAAAGCGGCACAGGTGCATTATTAATTATAGCGGAGTCGAGCTGCGGTATGCAGAGAGATTTGACAGAAGCCCATTTTATGTGAACTAACTAACCGTTATATCTCCGAGTTTTCTCATAAACTCTCTTATTAAACTAAAGTTACTTCTAGTTAGTTTGCGTTTGGAATAATATGGATTCATTCCTTAATTATATTACCCTCGGTCTCTACAATACTAGACAGCTAAACGCCATCTATGGGTTACTTAATAGTCTAATTTAGTGCCATCTATTGGTGAGCTCTTAAACTTGTGTCAAGGATATTATACTAACTAACTACCTAACCATCACGCCACCGCAGAGATAGGCAGAGAGGCTAGACCGCTGAACAACCCACCTCATACATACCCTTTTGTTATTTCGACTCTTGACATGACCCTGACTCAAGCATTTGACTCACTTCATCGCAAAATTTTAATATTTAAAAAATATATGTTTATTTATTTCCAATAATAACATTTGAAATCGTATTTCATTCAATTTCAAAAATAGTTTTTAGCTTTCAGATACGTTCAGAAATATTCCATTTATTTGAATTTTATTGAAAAGCCGAAATTTTCTAACCTTCTGACTTTTTATACTTCTTGACGAAATTTTGCACATTTGACGTTCAAAATAAGAGGAAAATTACTGTCTATATCTGATTTAGAAAAATATTGTGTACATAATATGGTAATCAGGACAGTGGCAATTGAACACACTCTTCAAAAGTGATTAAAAAATCTAGGTTAAATAAGTTACTTTATGTTAGGTTAGGTTAGGTTTATATTTTTTTTTTTAAGTGAAACTTCTTTACGCACGTTATGCATTTTCGAGGACTGGAGTAAAACCGACTCATGACCGTCACGAAAAACCGTGATCATTTGGTGGTGGGGGTACGGGACCCCCACCACCGCTCACCGTTCACTGTCACTCTCTCGCCGTAGTCGCTTACTGAGGTGAGGGAGCCACTGACGAACGTTCTCTCTCTCTCTTCTCTCCTTTCCTCTCTCTCTAGCCAACGACGCCACGCCAGGCATCAGCTGCTTGCTTCGTGTACTGCGCGGTGAGTGTAATACGAGTGAAATACGTAATTGATTGTGGTTTATTCGAAATGAAAAGAGAGAAAGAAGAATATTTTATTTGAAATGAAAAGAGAGAGAGAAGAATACTAAAAGTTTCACTTCCGTCGTGCGTAGGCTTGCCACACACTGTATTTTTTTGCTTTATATTACTTTTAAAAATTAGTTGGATTGCGTTTTTCTTGAGTTGCCATGGAACCCATAATATTATTGACTAGCAGTTAAAAACCCGCTCCGCGGGTTTTTTTCTGCTAGGCCCTGCGGGCGGCACTTGGTTGGGCTTCGCCCAGTTTGAGTGATACTAACAACAGTTACATTTAATAGGTAGATATTAGGTCATTCACAGAGAGAGGGTGAGTATATATTGTTAAAAAACGGAACAGGAAGGCGTTTAGGCATAATAATAATGACAGTTGTTCAGGTAAAACTTTACCTTTCCCGAATAATTGCCTAAATGGCTAAAGGTAAATTAATATAGGTAAATATTCGGAATCGCTGGACACGGAAAATAGGAAATATTTTTAAATAATACCTTCTGATTTACCTTAATTACTATAAAAGGAATCGAACAGCATTTGGGAAAATTTTAATTTTAGCTTTTTAATTTTTAATTACGTAAAATGAAAATTCGCTTTCGCTGTATGGGATGACAGCCTGAATAATTTCTGTTGATAAAATTTTCTTTTGTCGGTATTCCTGAAATGAGCGGCTAGAGACAATTGAAAAACGTAAATTAAAAAAATATAATGTAATACAATATTCCGGCAAAATAGTGCCTACTTAGCACAAATGATTTATTTAACTATTATTTTATTTAACCTCACCTATAATAACCTAACCTAACCTTTAATAATCCAGCCTAACCTATAATAATCCAACCTAACCTATGTCCTAACCTAACCTAAAATAATCCAACCTAACCTATAATAATCTAACCTTACCTAAGCTTACCTCACCTATAATAAATCCAACCTAACCTAACCTATATCCTAACCTAACCTATAATAATCCAATCTAGCCTAACCTAACCTAACCGAACCAATCCTAACCTAACCTATCCTAACCTAACCTAACCTATACAAATCCAACCTAACCTATAATAACCCAACCTAACCTAACCCATAATAACCCAAACTAACGTTACCTAACCTAACATAACCTGACTTATCCTAACCCATACTAATCCAACTTAATCTAACCTTACCTATAAACTAACTTGAACTATACTAATCCAACCTAATCTAACCTAATCTAGCATAACCCAACCTAACCTATCCTAACCTATAATAACTTTTTTTTAAATATTTCCTTACTTGTAAAAGAAACCAAAATACCAAAATAATATTTGCATAGAGTAAATTATGGTAAAAATTCTAGACACTCATATCAGGAATACCAAAAAAAGAAAATGTCATCAATAGAAATTATTCCGGCTGTCATCCAATACAACGAAAGCAAATTTTAATTTTACGTGATTAATCACGTAAAAAAAATAAAAAATAATTAATTAATTAATTAATAATTAATAATTAATTAATTCACGTAATTAAAATGCTAAAATTCAAAAATTCCCGAATGCATTCAGATTCCTTCTATATTAATTAAGGTAAATCCGAAGGTTTTACTTAAAAATATTTCGTATTATCCTTGTCCAGCGTTTCCGAATAATACCTTAATATATATTATATAAATATTTATACCTGGCAAAATGATTGTTTTATTATACATTTAAGTACATGTCAGATTAGAGATTTGTTGGCTAATTTTACAATCAACGAAGCGTTTCTATCTTCCGATTGTCTTTCATGTTATTTTATTGGGTTGGCAGTGCCTATACTTTCGCGTATATCATATCGGTGTTCTGTCAAAATAATGCGAAATTATTATTTACGTAAATAATATTAAATATCAATATTTTTCAAAATCGTACATGCAAAGAGTTGTTGTTTATTGTCATTAAGTTGAATCAAATGTTTGTTTTAGAAACGATGCCATTGCAAAGTTTAAATAAACTTCCAGAAGAAATCTTTTTATTTTGCATATTTAAATATTCGCGCCAGCCCCTCGGTTCGTTCTTTCACCGCCAGAGGAGCGCTCTCTCGGCTATCTTTGACGCGTGATTGGTTTATTTATGGTATCGGCCATGTTGAATGAACGCGTGCTTTTTTCGTCAAACGTCAAACGTAATCACGTAATTGTGGATAATTTTCACTGTAATGTAATTAATCCAATGGATCATGAACTTTCTAAAACATATTTTCTTCGATATTATCCAAAAATTGTATGAGCAGAAACGATATTTTTGAATAAATATCGTATTACATGTGGCGATTCTATTTCAGTATGAAATCGTGTCTTAATCTTTAAAGTCTTATTTAAACACAATTTGAATTTGACCAATCACAGGGCCTACACCGTCCAGACGCTGGAGTATTAATAATATCAGATTCTATTTCAAGCGAAAACTTTTGTACGAGAAAATACTGAACGCACGGTCAACCACGAAACCTGAAATCTACGCCCTTTCTTTGTGATTATGTCATGCTAACTGCAAGTTAGAAGACTCTTTAGTTTTCGTGACCCTGTAGATTAATGAATAGCTTTTATAGTTGTACCAATGATAATTACACAGGTAATTCGATCATCCATATTATTGGCACCTGTATAAAAGAAAAAATCCCAACTAATTTAAGTTTTGTAAGTGTTACAGAATATTGTTGGTTTTGGGTAAGTTTCGTAATACGGTTGGAATTACATCACCTTTAGCTAATTCCCAATAGAAAATAAATCTCATCGAGTGGATTATTAATCATAGTTCCTAGGAACTCCAATTGGAAATACTTCTCAACACTTCTATCTGTCGGCATTGAAAGGAAGATCGATGAATGAGATATAGATACAGGGAAACTGAGAACTACAGCTACCAAATATCAATAAGTCGTGAAGTAGGGTTGTAGAGGTTATAGAGTAATTAATTATTAATTATTTAGAAATTTCATTCAGTAACACCATTCATCTTGTAATGCTATGCTGTGCTAGAACATCTGTTTTGTCGTACGGTATCTTGAACAAGTCGTGCTGACTACTTGAATGAAATTTTTAGGCACTTATAAGCCGTAGCATACCAAGAGGAATGAACTTTAAAACATACCCTAAATTAGAGATGCCATAATCTCACTGTGGCTCCAGATGTATTGGAGCAATTTGGGACTCTTGTGCGGAACTCACGTAAAATAAATAATAATAATTGCACTACATATATTAAAACTAAGTATTGGAAGATTTTCATAATCTTTTGAGGGATGGATATATCATACTTCCGGCATACCTGGACCCGCTGGCGCCCAGATTCCTACCCACCCCTCATTCCTTCTTCCTTCCCTAAATTTACCATCCTTTCATTTCGTGAAAAGACCCCTCCACACAACACCTCCAAAGATGATCCTGAGGAATTTTTTTCCTCGGGGCCTCCTGTGTAGAGCAAACGTAAAAAATGATTGTTGCCGTGTTTGCTGACTAGATCTGGTCAGGTAGGTACCTACTTCCCGACTTTCCTCTTCTTCATCTTCTTCCCCTCTACACTTCTACAACATCACAACATAAATCAATCGCGGATGCCCTAATATGAATAATAATTCTGACAAGCGATAAATTAGATAGGTACCTACACATGACATAATATTTAACCTGAAAATTTTATAAGCTTGTTGACGCTCCTATATGCATCTTCCTTTAAAGTATGTTATTGCATTCCTCCACCCAATTACCTGTCCCTGTATGACAGTGTAGAGTACCTACAACAGTGACAATGCAACAATTTATTTTACATGACCAGTCTGTTAAGAAAACCGGTGCAGTGAACATGTTCCATCAGTGCATTTAATTCGAGTCTATTACGGAAGTTTGTACAGTGGTAACCAGCAGTGTAAGGTCATAATATTGATCGAAAAGACCAAGCGTAAGTCAGAATCCTTTTCCAATTCTAACTGTTAACCACAGTTACTTTTTATAATAGTTGTTTCAAATATTGATTAAAGTCCACAATATTTACCACGCCAAAGCGTATTTCACAAAATTAGAATTACTGCGCTAGTTATTAATATTCATACATAAATACAATAGAAGGTCCCTTAAACACACACCTGAAATCATGGCAACACCTACAAAAAAATAACATTTGAAAAAATCCACTAACGACCGAATTGCACACACAAATAAGTGACATTTGATGGTTGACGTCATTGTAGATTTGTTTACCGACTGGCAACACTAATAATTGTATATAATCAAACACGTATAGTGTGCACTGTACACTGTAGTTTGATTTGCACTGACTGACGGCACCGCACCAATACTTAAAAGCCAACAATACTAATATTCATTCGTGTATTTTTTTCTGGCGAAGGAAAGGGGAGCAATGTCAGCCAATTCACCTACGCGATTAACGTTATGAAATGCGCCGAATAAATCATTACGTTTCCACGTAGTAAATCATCGTCGGATCATTATACCACCATGACGAAATCGAGTTCAAAGCGCTGCTTTTGCGAGGGATCGCTTCCCACGCGAAAGTTTGCCAAATTATAATACGCGCAAAAAACGCGCTGACACGAAGCACGGTGAAACAGCGAACACAATTATAAGCGAAAATGCATCGTCGGTCAACACCAAATGACAAAAAAATCTATGAATTACCCGATCAATGTAACCCAATCACGAACCACCAATGAGCGATCGTGTTAATTTTTCAAAAAAGATTCGATCAGCAGCACGTGCAGCATCCGTGATGGGTGTCCATATGGCGAGCGAACATAGATGTATGAATTTTGTAGATCGGGCATCTTGAATCTCGTTCTCGCTACAAACAAATTATAGATACCTGAAATCTAAAATATGAATCATTTACCTACTACCTACCAAAATCAAATTAAAGAACCCGATCAAAAGTGGGGTGATAGGTCACGAGTACGATGAGTACTTTCAACTTACGGCGGCCGCTGCGGACGGCGCGCGCTATGTTCTCTGTGTGGTATTTTTTCCGTGTATAAAAGTACCCGATCAAAGAGCGGGTACTCTCGACCCGATCACTGCGCCAGTGGGTAAATAAATAAAAAATAAAACTTCAGACGGTTTCTGGACGTCGTTTAAGCCAAAGTATAGCTGGGTGAACTCGATTCAGTTTTCTTCAATTATTTATTAATTTAATTTACATTACAACAACCCATTTACATTACAAGATATCTTATTTTCACATTCTCAATTGGGAATATAGATACACAAAAAGATATAACATTATTAAAAAAGTAATTAGATATATTTGCTATTGAAGAAATTTAATTCAATAGTACCATTCCTCTTGTCATGCTATGATATGCTAGAACATCAGTTCTGCCGTGTGGTATCTTGAAGAACGACGTCAATGGAATACAATAGTATTCCGTAGAATTATTAGAATTAGAAACACTATATCTCAGAATCAAAAACATATTCAACGAGCAACTACAAATACAACATTTGGGTAAAAAAGTTTCCTATACTATCGTTCTAAACTCTACAACAAAATCCCACTCTCATTTAAAACTTACAACAATATTATAACATTTAAATCTAAAACAAAAGGCTGGGTACATGACACAGGGGGATCAGAAACAGACAATGTACTGCCACCAAATATACAGGCTAAAACCGAAACTGAAAAAAAAAAGATAATACAATACGTGTTATTATTATTAGTATCATATATAGTACTACGCTACATTAGGTTAGGTTACTAGGTCTGGTTAGGTTAAATTAGATTTTGTTATGTTAGGTGCGGATGTATTACATTGTGAAGGGATGAACCGATGGAAGTTAGTGAAGATGTCTGTTTCCGAAGTAAGTTCAAATTTATCTAGCTTAAGACGGGTTTTTTTTTCACAGAATTTGAACAAATTATGGAATTTCAAGTTCTGTGAAAGTTCTATTCAATTTCTGTTATTATTGCAGTTTTGTGAAACAACTGGCCAATAATGGTATAATAATACCTGCACTTGAATAGAAGCTTCGCAAAATATGATAATTAACATTGAAATTTGATGTTCACATTTTAAAGTTAATTTTCAAGTTCTGTAAACGTTCTATTCATGTTTTGTTATTATTTCAGTTTTGTGAAACAAATGGCAAACAGTGATTTAATAACCGAACTTGAACAGAACCTTTGCTGAACTTGAAAATTTGATGGATTGTTCAAATTCTGTGAAACAATCGTATGATTCGAGAGAAATTGGTGATGCAAACATTTTCAAATATGATATTTTTTCTTGAGCATATAATCGAATTCTTTATCTTTATCTGGGGCCAGTCAAAAAGTCTCAAGTGAATTGAAAATACACTTCTAGGAGTAATTTGTTCAGCGCTTAAGTTTCGAAGAGATGTTCTCATTTCAGCTGTAATCACCATACAAGGCGAGACGATTGATACACCAAAGCATTTAGACTTCTTCGATAGAGGCTAGTTTCTCAGAAAAATCGTTACGGGTTCACGAAAAGGGGGTCAATGAGAGTAAAAACGAAAGGCAAATAGGTAACAACGTGGGTTTACTGCAAAATATAAATTTAACGAGTCTAATAACTAACGCCTTTGCAATTTTTTTCGCGTTCTCATTTCGGCCGCCAAAACTTACATCATTCTGTATGATTTTTAACAATAATTTCATTCAATAAGGTACCGGCCGCTAAATTAGATTTTAAATTAAACCTTTCGCAACAACGAGTGCAAGGCGATGGAATAACAAATTATGGATCACGTATTACATAGTATAGTATTACACATAGTATTACACGTAGTACGGCATAGTCCAGTGGTAACGCATTGGACTGCCATTCCGAAGGTCGCGGGTTCGAACCCGGCGTGCGCAAATAAATTTTATTTGATTAATTTGTGTTATTTCACAATTAATTAATTAAAATAATATATAGTATATTTGCGGCACGTTCCAGAGTGGAAGATACTACCAGTATCGCCCTGGTGTAAGACCACCATTCAGAATTGAAACGTTGCTCCAAATGGCTTTAGCCGTGTTTAGTGATTAGATCTGAATAGCCAGGTACTTCCCCACCTTCCTCTTTCCCTTCCCCACTTACCTTCAGCCTCACAACATCCACCAATTGGGGATTCCATAGTCTCACTGGCTCCAGACGGGAGCAGTTGGGACTCTTGTGAGGTATTCACTATAAAAAAAAAAAAAAAAAAAAAAATTACAGTTAAGGCTTCGTAGTAAGCGTTCAAAAAGAAGAAGAAGATGGTTTGCAAGGTAGATTTGTAAATACGGGAGCGCGCTAATATTAAAAAAACCGAAAATAACTTGTGAAAAATTTGAAAATATTTAATAAAGCAAAAATTTCTTAGTTGCATTTAAAGTTGCACACACAGTGATTTTTTTTCCAATTAAATAGTTAATAACAGAACAAAATGTGTTTTTAATTATTTTCGGGGCGGTACTACTTACGATTTTTATATCGAGAGAATTTCAGATAATTACCGTTTCGGCTCTATGTAAAACACCTAATATTTTTATAGGAACTTAAAAACTTATAGTGTTCATGAGGAATTTGTTATTCAGAATGCGGGGCTTAAGAATTCGCGCTTGGTTGTGGAAAGGGCAAACCTTTTACTAACCTAGCGTAGGTATAACTTTAGGCATTACCATATTGATAACGAAGCAATTTGGGAAAATAAATTTAGCTGTCGACGGTTTTATGTCGATGTCCCGAACATTAATTGCGATCGATAATTCAATCGATTTCTAGAAAAAAACGCCCTACATTTATGTCGAATTGGAACGTCTAAATTATTTTGTTATCAAAAATACTAATTTCGGTTGTCTGTTCGTCCTGCGTAACTCTGGTTCACTGAGCTTAAATTTGTTTTGAAAGTAATTGTCATTAAAAATTAAAAATGCCTTTACTTGAAATATAATATTTTTACCTGCCACTTTCAAAAATTGGAACTGATTTTTCGGGAATTCAAATTACTTGTAAATACAATATTTTTAACAGATTTTTTTTTAACTGCCAATATCGAAATTTAATCTGATTTATCGATAATTCAAAGTATCTGGTAAAATATAATTTTGGATATGGTGTTATATATGTAACTTTCTAAACATCAAATACTTTTTTTTTTCTTACATTTTCAGTAGTACAAATAATGAATTTACACCGTCTATCTTGCGGTAGTTGATTATGATATGGCATAGTTGCCTTCCAAGCAGTTGATCGGGGTTTGATTCCAGGCCGAAATTTAAAAAAAAATTACTTTCATTTAAAATATTTTATATTTCATATCCCCTGACTTTTCACGGATATGCGCTGGTTAGTACTGGCGCCCTTAAGGTGGTTTTGCATAAAAACGGCGCTATAAAAATAATCCAAATATTATTATTAGACAGTTTAATGGTTTTTTAATAGCTATCGAAAAGTTCAAATAGCTCAGGATTTAGAAAAAAGCAGTGTGTGCAAATTGAATTCCGTCCCCAAAATTTGCCGTGATTTTTAAAAAAATGTAGACAAGCTATCTGGGGAGCGAAAGGGGCTCGCTAAAATAACGATATATTAGTCGATACCTGCAAATTTCAAATAGAATTATCGTGCACGCGAATGTCGACTAATAGCCAAAATTTTTGATGTTGAGTAACTTGCGATCATACATTATGTTGATCTATTAGCATCAGCCATTTAAGTTTATAAAATAATTCATATTTTCATAGATCTGGCCATGAACGTTACCACAAACCATAGAAGAGGACTTGCCTTTCTCAACAATATTATTGTGTAACAAGTACGTAATACACACCAGATAAAGAAAGAAAAAAAGACAAAAAGGTCTTGAATGACTTTTTAAAGCGGTAATATATCATTTGTTACATTAGGCACATGATATCAAGTGATAACTTGCTAACCGATTCCACTCTTCTTTCAAGGTGCCGCACTTTTGAATCGTGCAATGCTTAATGGACCTGCAAAAATTTCACAAAATAATCAATTAGCGAAGGAGCTAAAAACTAAATAAAATTCTAAGCCACAAGTGGGGTTCCTCAAGGGTCCCACCGCCGCCCCATATTATTTTTTAAACCCAAAAGATAAATTTCAAAAGGACGTATGTCTTACATATCAACCAAATTAGATAATTATCGACTAAATCCCTAACATATAAATACTTTCCGGCTTCGCCAGTGTGTTTGACGTATTGGCTTATTTTTAGAAGAGTGGTTATTTCAAAACTCAATACCTGATGATGGAAATATTATAGAGAGACAGCCGTTCCGGACAATCCGCAGCCAGTGTGGCATTCCCTATTAGGGTATGTTGAAAGTCAGAAGGGAGAAGATGGAGATGAGGAAGACTAGGAAATATTAGAAAGACTAGGCAACACCTCTTTGGAACTGTCCGCAAATATCTATATAATATCTTATAATGATTTGCTGTGGATGCAATGGAGAAAAGAAAAATTATTTATTTGTGCGTAGTATAAAGATTAACTTTGAACAAACAATACCGAAAATGGGGTTCCCCAAGGGTTCCACCTGGGCCCAATATTATTTTTAATTTTCATCTTAATATATAAAAATTCAACCTGCAAATGTTTGTGCTCGCAAAACTCGAAAATTAATCGACGGGTATCGCTAAAAATTACAAATTTTGTTCTTATTGGTGCCAGGAATGTTTAGATGGTGGTTTAAATTATGTAAGAAGTCGGAGACGCCCGAGGAATACTTAAAGCAATATCTCTGCAGCGGAATGAGATACCGAGTTGAATTAAAGTCGATTTAATGTAGTTTATTTGAACGGTAACATTGTGGTATACAGTATTGAATGGTGGAAGATGTCGGAGTCGTCCGAGAAAGACTTCAGCAAGAGCGACGCATTGGTGGGTCCACCAGTTAATGATATTGTTACCAAATTTAAAGTTATGCAGTTCTACTACAGACGACTGAATAATATTTAATATGAATAAAAATTTAAATGTTCATTTGTTTAAAACAAAAAAAACTCTGAAAGTCTCCGAAAGTTCTTCACCAATTGCTTTGAAATTTCGACACAACTTTGCATTCGAATACGCCTGTACTTTTATAAATAGATATCACCTGTGACAGGTAAAAACATTCTTTAAGAAAAAAAATACCATCTGTTGGAAGTAAAATCAGACAGATCAACACAGCAACGCGTGGCGGAGTATATCTAGTATTTAATAAAATACAAAGTGTAAATGATAATTTTATAAATAAAAATGATTTTAGACCTGGTTGCATTAAGTAAAGTTATTAACCATCTAATTGACAGCCCTTCAATCGTCACCACTATTAAATTCCGTTTAATACACAGGATAAAATTTAACATTTTTCTGCAACACGTACACAACTAACTAACAGATACTCTCACTAACCAATAGAATGCGTTATCTGGGCAAAAAATTTGGGGGGTATTTTTGATATATTTACTGACTCCATTTACAAAATAAATCTTAATCTATACCAGCACTTTTTTAATCCTACAAATTATTGTAGCGTTGGTACCTAATGTAGGTACTTTTTGTGGTTTGTGTTATAATATTGAATTAATTACTATTTTATTTTAAGTTGGCGTTAGATGTTTAGAAAACATTGTTTAACATATTTAGTTTAACTTTACTGTATCCTTTTAAAAAATTTTCATATGTAAGGGGGTCTAGCACAGTCGATAATTTTACAATATTGCAATTTTATACCGATTTCCCGAGCACACTCGCACTGTGGAAATCCAGACAGATGTTGATAACGCAATAAATCAGAATTAGTTATACGCTGGCAACACTGCCGCATCTATCTATGAATTCCATAATTCTTAAACGTCAGAAAATACTAATAAATTGACATTGTCGCATTGAAATGGTAACTTTAATAAATATTTTTGACACTAAAAAGGGAGTTAATTGAGATCCCTGAGGCGTATGGGTGGTAAAACCATGTATGATCATGTGAGTAATGTGGAGATCCGCAAAGAGTGCAAGGCTGTTGTAAGCATAATGAGTAAGATTAAGAAAGGGACGCTTAGATGGTTTTGGTATGTAGATCGAATGAGCGAAGAAACGAGTGTAAGGAGAATATATGACGCAAATGCGTAATATGGTAGCAGAAGTCGAGGACACCTGAGAAAGATATAGCACGAACAAGTGAATCAGATACTAGAGTCCACCATGTCAAGAGTCAGAATACTAAAAGAGTATGTATGAGACGATGTATGAATGTGAATGAGGCAAGATTTGTGTGGTGTGACCGAGTAGTTTGGCGGTCCGTCCTCTCTGCCTACCCCTGCGGGAAACGGCGTGATGGTTAAGTAGTTAGTTAGTTAGATATTTAGTCATAACTAACAACTTTTGTTTCTCCAAGTTGGAACGGAATCAATTGATCGCGTCTTAGATGAATTAATTAAGTCTATGACCGGTCCACCGTAGTGTGATCAATTCCTCGGCCGGCAAATTACACCATCACAACACAAGCAACATTTTCCTCTTACTGTGGTGGTAATAAGAGATTTAAAAATATTGTCAGGTTAATGTTTGTATTTCTTTAAAAAAATATATTTAAAAAATTGTGTATTCGATTTTTTTCAGTTCTACGAGCTTAGTTAGTTCACCCCCATTCATTAATAAGCCAGTTATTTTGCCTAACCAAGACATTTTGGACGTTTATAATTTACTTCATCAAATTACTTTGCTCCAAAAACTTTGTTTAAAAAAACTGTATTTATCTTAGACGGTAAACATTATAAAAAGATGTAATTTGACTGAAGTTGTAAATTATATAACTCACTGCTCAGTGTATATTGTACGTAAAAAGAAAGTCAATGTTTCTCAGTTGGGAATGACCGGCTTCTCTAGTGCGCCTGCGCGAGTCAAGGTTACAATATTCGCACGTTATGTATAAATCAACGGTTAATTACATGACACGTTACGCAACCGTTAACCTGTATACATATATACTCGTACATCTGCAGGTGTTCTCGCCTCGTCTCGCCTTCTCTCGTGCGATTACCTATGCGGAAGATGCAAGTTGCCTCTCTTTTGCACTGATAGGTTTTAATATAACATTTCATTTGGGATATGACGTTGCTTTTAAGTTTGAAACTCTTTTTATAACAGTTTTTAGCTTTTTTTAATGATATCTGAAATGTTGATGTCTCGAGTAATTTATCATAGATAATAGAAACCAAGCAATAAGCGTGCAGACTGTCGCTGAGCTACGGCCAAACTGCAAGGATTATCAAAACGGTTAGGCAATGAGAGTTATGCGCTTGGTGTGTAGGTAGAAACATAAGCGGGGCGCCGCTATGCGTAGGTACACATATTCATAAAAATACAAATATTTTCGCATTTCTTCATTATATATTATCAATACAAAAGCAGTTGTATGAACACAAGTTCCGTTATTTATTTATTTCACGCCTATTAAGGCTTTTACATACAAATATATAAAAAATATTTACGAAATTATACACGAAAATAGTGCAGGAAACGACTATTTAAAACAATTGCAAAAAAATAAAGTCAAAATATCACTGATCTTGATCTACACAGCATGTAGGCACAAAACATAAATAATCCAAATTTTTTTTTTTTTGTTTCAGTTGACAAAATTATTATGTGTTAGTCAAATTAAATAAATACGTTTATTAAAATATTCCACTACTTGATGAAAAAAACTTCAATAGGGTATGCTTATATATTGAAATTGATGTACTAAATATATCAACAACATCGTAGTATTTGTTTCCTAGCTGTTGAATCCGTCGCATAGGAGTGTGATATTGGGACGTTGATATAGAATTGCTACAATAATATGGTAGGTACTGTCTTGTAACCGACCGGCTTGGAGTATGAAAAGAGATTACATAATATAATAAATCAGGGGTGTCAAACATTGAATTAATGATTTTATACAAACAGGTTAAATCGGAAATGATTCTACGATCAGATAATTTTATTAAATTTAATGAACAAAGTACGAATTACGAATTTACTAAAAGTTTATCAGGAAACGGTTACAATTCCGTTTTTAACCGGATTATCAATAATTTGAAGAGATCTAGAGTTTTAGATACTCTCAGACCACCTTTCAGAATAGAAACGTTGCTTGAAAAGGCTTTACTCGTGTTTGGTGACCACATTTGAATATATAAGTATTTTCCCACCTTCGCTTCCACGTCTCCTTCCCCTCCCCATAAATTCATCCTCACACGTACCCCAATGCCATAGTATCACTGGCTACAGACGGTTGGGGAAGTTAGGACTCTTGTGCGGTTTCACCTAATTGTTATCAATATTGTAATTAAGCATCACAGAATTTTTTATTCGAGCAAATCTGACTATTTGACATTTTGAGATATGTAACGTGTGATTTAAATCATCACAGTTGTAATATTAATATTAGATTCCGTACAGGATTTGATATTTATGCATATCTATGTGTATCCTTAGGATAACGGAGATGAGATGATCACGAAACAAGTTATTGCTCGGTAAATTGCTTCCCCAAAGTTTTTTCAAGTATTTTTTATTCGTTCATACCAGCATCCGTGAATTTTATAAATATACTAGCTGACATGTACCCGGCGTTGCTGAGGTTTATCCTTAGGAGATAGACATATACCATTGTAGACTTTTCTGTAGGCCTTTTTAAGATATACAATTCCGTACTACATTATTTTAATGTATCTCGTAAGGTTTAGCCAGCGTTAGCAATTTAAACGCCCGAAAATATATTTTTTATGACTTGATTACAAAACATCGTCTTTCCTCTAATTTCTATAAATATAATATGTGTGTACAATGTACTATATATATAAACCGAAAAAGTCTCTAAATGGTAGTGAAAACCCTATCAAAATCCGTTGCATAGTTTAGAAGAACTAGGCGCACAAACAGACAGACGTGGATAACGATTTTGTTTATACTATTTAGGGATAAGTAGATCCCGGCAATGCTTCGCTGTTGCTAATGTCTTTCTCGGGCGCCTTCGACTACTTTTACCATTCTCTACTGTATAACACAATGTAACTGTTAAAAAACTACATTACATCGATTCCGATTCTCATTACGGTACAGAAATATTGCGTTAAGTATTTCTCTAAACAATTCTGGCACTAATAACAACAAACTTTGATATTTTCAGCGCTATCGGTCGATAGCTATGAGTTTTGCGAGCCCAAACATATATGTAGGAAGAATTTGTATATAATTAGAAAGAATTTAACTCACACATTTGCAACAGACGGCCTTCTATGTAGGGAAGTTAAAATTTGTGGTTGTATGTTTTTTTGGATGAGAAATATGAAGAAAAAACAATACATGAAAAAAAATCCTTATTTAAAGATATTTTTTGGGTCCTAAACTATCGTACATTTCAAGCTGAAACCGTTGCATTCACAAAATTTCATAAAAATCGGTTGGGCGGTTTCGGAGATTAGCGTGTACGAACACAGTGACACATGATTTTTATATATTAATATTATACATATAAAATACTGCTCTCGTGCCAAATTACAGGTACATTCTTACAAATAAGTTATATTTTAATTTCTTCAATAAATCGTTTTTTTTTAACTGGCACCGTTTTTTTTATTTTTAACCCTTGAAAAATAACTGAATATCTGAATTCTTGACTAATCAATCAGGTCTAATTTTTAAAATTCCAATATTAGGTATATTATACGAAGGTATCTTGGTACCAGTGGCGGTCCGTGATTTTCAATTAGCTAAAGTGGTACGACTCAAAAATACGACATTAATGATGTCGTTGTGCTGAAAAAGTTTTTTTTTTGTATGAAGATCATTCAGTTTACAACTGAAATAATCCTGAAAATCTTCAAACAACTGATCCCAATTTTGAAAATGACACTTAAATGCAAAAGCATCTTCCAGTTTATTGAACCAAATTTCACGCATAGACAACCAAAATTAATATATTTGATTTTATTACTTTTACAAACTATTGTGAAAGTACTCTGTTAAGAGAAAGCTACAAGCCAAAAATGTGTATATTCTTGGTATACCTTATAATGTAGGTAATATGCATTAAAATCGCTTGACAAACGGAGTCTAGAAACGTTCGATTTCAAGCACAAAACTGGTTTTTATTTATTTTGTAAATAATTTTATAAGAAAGCAAAAAGTTAATCAAGTGAAACTGTCACAGATAATCTTAGCTATAATACTGTATTTTTTTTAAGTTGTTTCCTTATGTGTTCATACATTTCTATTGAAAAAAAAAATTTTAGTAGCTTACATTTATATTTTTTATTGAGTAATTTATATTTTTATTTGTATTCTACTCAAGCGAAACGAAAGGAAAACCTTTAATTTATCTAAAGCATATTTTTTGGTATTCATAATGTACACCAATTCGTTATAAAGGTTAATCAAAATGGTGATTTGGCACTAAGCTTCGCCTTAATGTTTATTTAGGAAGTCTTAACATTTTTTAGTTCAGTTTTAGGTTGGGTTAGGTTTGATAAGATTGATGGATCGATGGATCAACTGGCTGGGGGATCAACGGTGGATGATTAGAAGTACATCGTTGATTTATCTACTCGTATATTAATTATTATTGCTGACCATTGTATTAATTTGTTGTAGGCTATCGGACATGTCTCGGGAGGGCACATCAACCCAGCGGTGACAGTGGGCCTGCTGATCAGCGGGGACATCTCCCTTCTGAAGGGGGCCCTCTACGTCATCGTGCAGATGGTCGGAGGTGTCGCGGGGGCCGCTCTGCTCAAGGTAAGTCATCGGTCACAAAAACATTAAAAGTCACATTGAAACTGACAACAAAGCACAGGTAGGATATTCTTAGCTCTCGTCAGATATGATTTGACATTTTCACGGCCAAAATTATTACCATGATTATTTTTTTGGTTATTATGCCGTTTTGAGCTAACTCCTCTTTTAGCCAACTTGTCGTCAGAAATATTGTTTTAAGAAGGAGAAAGCGCAACACGGCTTAGTAACCCAAAAATTAAAAACGATATAAGCTGTCGACGTTTGTTCCATGTTCCGAGTATGACCGATGATCGATACATGCATTATTAAATATCGTTGAAAAAATGCCCGATGATGGCGCAAAATTTATTTCATAGACGTCAAAAATGTATGTTAATAATATTAGGCAACGTACTCACGACAAATAAAAGATAAACCAGTCAAAAGGGCAAAGCGAAGTGTATGAAAGCAATTATTGCTTGACTGTAATATTGTATTCGGGCCCTCCTATCAAGGGATCGGCCGTTTTGGTGGCATCGTTGTTTCCTATATTGATATTATTAAGATTGTTTCCGTTTACAAACTTCATTTGCTTTAATAAATATGAATTATTCTCTGCGAGAATCAATTATTGCTTTTTGAGCATTTGTAGAAAGGTAAAACGAATGTTCTATCGGCACAAGTCGCTTCATGCATTCCTTTAACCCTTTGCTGCAAACGTGTGTAGCTGCTGCTTTTGAAGATGTGATAATAGGCCTTTTTGGGATACTCTCCGCGAGCCGTTTTTCCGTTCTCGTAGCGAGCCTCGAAAGGGGGCGAATTGATTTCGTACACTTTCATTATGGAAGATCTATCTACAGTCTCTCGTGTCTAGGATGAACGAAGTATGTACGAAGAATGAGTTAATGATGAATGTAAGTAAGTCTAAAGTCATGGTGTTTGAAAGAGAGAGTAAGAAAATAGTGTGCAATATAGTTGTGAATAGGGAATACTTGGAGCAGTTTGTGTATTTATTTATGAGATGGGAAGGCTGACAGAGATATTGAAAGAAGGGTAAATGCAGTTAACTCTATCAATGGAGGACTGAACGCAGTTGGCCCTAACAAAAGAAGCGAAGCTAGCAATCCACAATGGAGTGCTGGTACCCGCCCTGATGTACGGAAGTGAGGAATGTAACTGGCAGAGAAAGGATGAAAATAGACTAAATGCTGTAGAAATGAGATCCCTGAGGCGCATGTGTGGTAAAACCATGTATGATCGTGTGAGAAATGTGGAGATCCGCAAAGAGTGCAAGGCTAATGTAAGCGTAATGAGAAAGATTAAGAAAGGGACGCTTAGATGGTTGGGATATGTAGAGCGAATGAGCGAATAAAAGAGTGTAAGGAGAACATATTACGTAATTGTGAATGTTAGCAGTCGGGAACGACCTAGTAATTGAGTCGGGTAATGTCAAGAGTCATATTAATAGAAGAATATGTATGAGACGAGGTATGCATGTGAATGAGTTAATTGCATGGAAAGGTGTATTTTTTGTACGGTTGATATAAAATTGCATCAAAGGAGCCAAACTACAAGCTTAACTCACATTCGAATGTACTATAACTTGTTCTAAAATCGCGGCTACTCGGTGTTGCCACAGTAATAAAAAATACCAACTTTGTTAAATTTCTACATTTTACTGACGAACTGTAGATTCAAATCACTTTTGATTTGATACATACACTCACTAAAGTTTATTTTAAATGTGCAACTGACTTGCCGAATAAACAAATTATTTCGTGACGTACCTACCTAACGAAGTAATAGGTATCACCCGCCTAATAGAGCCATTCTTTTTTAAAATAAAATGACACCCGCCATTATTCCAAATGACATCATTTCAAAATTGACGTGTTCCAAATTTGCGGCACGAAAATGTTACCATAGAAAAAACACGTAGCACTGACAGCGAGTATACTTGCAGCTTCTGAAATACTATTTTGCAATATATATATACATATATATATTTTTTAAACATCTTTAAGTTGTTTTTATGTCCGTCATACCGACCTCCTTAATGTGACATAAAATACACAAGTGTTAATGAAAACTTCGTTTAAATTGGCGCTTTAATATTCCAAATATTTAGCAGATATTTAATGTTAACTTTATCGGCGTTTATCGTGTAAATAACGAGCTTCTGTGTTCAAGGAATGGGATATTAATGCCGAGGATTATGGTTTGCTACGGAGGTTTAAAGAACGATTTAATCAATTTCAATTTAATGTTTAAACATTGGTTTAAATAAATTCCATGTTTCGAGGTGAAATTTTAATTCGTTTATGAAAATGAAAATATATTTATGTAATTTAATAATGACCTGACAGTATTTAAAAATCTCCTATTACCATTAGAGTCAGTGGAAAATGTTGCGTGTATCATGATGGAGGACTTAGCCAGCTGAAAAATTGAACTCATGACGTCTGGGTGGGTATCAGACGTGATGCCAACTCAGACACTGACCGATCAAATTGCTTATTAAATTAAGTTTTGCATTGTGACATATCTGGGGACACTGTTCAGAGGATCATTTTAGAAAGAGATGTTAAATCATGTACTGCGATAAAAACTTTTGTTTTTGCAAAAATATCCCATACAGGTTTTTTTATTTTTAAATTTATTTCGTTATTTTTAAACAGTTTCGATTAACCATTTATTTTGAGAAATTTAAACAGTTTCGGTTATTTTGAAAAAGAAACAGAAACGCACATAACCCGTGTTTTAAGCTCAATATGTATTAACGCGCTCATAAAAAAAACGACGTGACAAGTTATGTTAAGGCAATGCACTACGTCGTGTAATATTTTAAATTAAGCCGCTATCAATAACAACCCTTACGTAGATGGCGATAAGGTTTAAATTCCCGCTTAACACCATCCGCCTGTTGTGATTTATGCAAGAAAAAAACATGGCCAAAAAGTGCCTTTTATTTTATTTTGTGGATGTTCAGCCATAAATATTTAATTTTTTTCCGATCATTTTATAAATAACTTAATTTTCCATATTATACAATAAAATGATAACCCAAAATGGGTTCGTAAGTAGGAGATTTTGAGCTTTAAAGCAGTTTTCATAGGCATATGCATTATTTTTTTCTGGGCTTATAAAAAGACTTATCTAAAAAATACTCGATTATTTCAAAGGCCAATATGTATGTTTCTAGACGACCAAATTTTCAAACCAAAAACACATAATTTTGCATTACTACGTATGGCATCGCCTTAACATATAAAAGATGATATTTCAGCATTATTTCACGAAAATGGGTAATTCTAAAAGTGTTACGCGCCTTATGTGATCTTGGACTTACTTACGATGTTTTAAGATGCTGTGTAGGAAAATCTGCTATTTTTATGAACTTAATGATTGTGTCTGCATTTTTTCCATGTTTACCCAGTATGGGAGTTATACTTAATGGTCAGTACTTAAAAATATAACACAGTTTAATAATATCTTTAGATATGACTCTCAACATTGTCTTGGTGATAGACCACCATTTTGAATCGACAAATGGCTTTAGTTGCCAGATGTATGTTGCCCGAATAGGTGGCTACCAACCAACCATCCTCTACTTCATTTCCTTTCTTTCTCCACTTCATTTAGCCTAACAATAAATCCCTATTCTGGATTTCATAGTCCTACTGGTTCCGGACAGTACATATAAATAGTATTTACATTGGGTTTGTACGTATAAGGAGATTCTAATACTAATCTTGCACACCTATTGTAATGTTTCTGAATCAGTTATTTCGATTACACCCATCAATAATCGAATAAAGTTAACTTAAATCTCTTTTAAATACTAGGTAGGTAGGTAAATACTCATACACGGTGTCCAGAAACTTGGGGGTTAATATCAGCTGTCTAATAGCTTTTAAAATGCATCGAAACGTAGACCCGACACTTTTCACGAATAAAAGGAAAAAAAATTAAAAAAAACCATCGAAATCGGCAAAAAGTTTTTTTGGGTTTTTTTTATGTATTGTAGATTCACCAGTTTCTCGTTTGTACTACGAATTTCCAGACACCTTCTATAAAAGTTCAGTTTAATATACCTAATTGCTAATGTGTTATATACCGAAAAGACCAAATGTTAAAGACCTATTCAGCTCGCTAAAAGAAATATTTTGTACAATACAATTTCTAACTTCATATATTTTTTTTAGTATATATATATTATGTTACATATCTCTTTAGGATATACCTCTTATGCATGTTTACATAGTTTGTGTAATGTGCTCCCTGTTGACTCTACGTGATTGATTTTTAAAATGTTTTAATTTTGTATTCTCTCTAAAATAAGTTTTTTTTTCTTTAAAGCGAAAAACACCCATTAACAAACTACTACAAAGTAGTTTATTTGGTCTTTTTCTCTTTTATTAAATTATTTCTTATGTGTATTATTGTAATATGTTGAAAATATATATAAATAGCATTCTTTACAAAAGCGTTCGCATTTCGGCGGGTAATCTATTTTAATAAGGGTGTGGGTTGACTCACTATTGCGTAAAGTTCATTTCAGATTATATGTGACAGTCGCTCCAGATAAATTTAATGTGACCTGTTCGACGTAACAAACGATTCCGCCCACTTTCGCCTAAGTAAATTACTACTTCCAAATAAACGTTCGTAATTGGTTAGTAGCATTTGAAAATTATCTCTTTAAATGAAAAATGGAACCTATCAATTAGAACCAAAAGTCTCTGTGACATCTCAAATACTAACTAATGACTGCGATATTTAACGATTATTTCGCAAGTTACACAATATGGTACTTAGAACTTGCAAAGATGCCTATTCAGGTAACTAATTATAAGTACAGTGTGCTTATGAATTGTTTTACATATGATTCAACATCATTATTGATTGGAACCAGTGGGTCGAAGGCATTCCAGATTTGGAATATGCTGCGAGGCTGAAGTAAGTGGGTAGGCTTTTCATATCGGCTCATAAAATATAGCTAGAGTCATTCCAAGCAATTTTTTATCAGCATCACTGTTACCTGACAATAATAAAGACGAGACGACAAATTAAATACGAATACTTAAAAGATATTTTCTTCACAACGAACATCACTAACCAGCTTCAACAATCCATTTCTTTACTTCCCGCTCAAAACAAAACAACTCAATATTTCATTTTCTACCATTCCATTTTACAAATTATTTAAAACTATGTAGTTATGTAGTTTAAGGTGGGAAAGGTAGGTACTGTGTATAAATAGCACAGAATTTCAAACAAAATCTGGGAACTACGGCTACCCTACTAGTAGATAGGTAGGGACCAAACTTCGAAAATTTTAAATTTAAATATTTAATTAAGGATGTAGGTACTATTTGAAATGGCAGAAAACTTTGGAGGGAAGAGAAGAAAAATAGTTAATTTGCAATATCAAGACGTTATTTTTTCTCTATGCGAAATTGCGTTGAAGATTTGGTTACATTAAAAATCTTATTTAAAAAAACTCTATCTGATGATTTGTCTCTTCTTCTTAAATGAAGTAAAATTAAAATTTAAACAAACTCATCAAATTAAAATTAAACTAAGTAAAATGTTTGAACAGCTATGTGTTTTGCCTTTGTTTCCATGCTATCATAATATATTACTATCTTATTGTATGCACAATGTAATACATTTAGAATTGATGCTATTTATCCACATATCTATCTCGTGTTGCATTTCGAATATCTATTTATTAATCCACAAATAACTTATTAGACCTCCATAGATGACTTCTAGGACTTTTCTCTGAAATTTTTGTAATTGAAGTTAAAAAACATGGCATTTCGTCGATTGTCTATGGAAAAGAACCGAACTGAAAATGGTTCCAAAGAAACAAAGCAGGTAATAACAAAGTTATACATTATTATGAATATATTATGTTTACATATTTTGTAGTCTTGAGCCTCTAAAAAAATCTCCACGCTTGTCGGTCTCCTGCAATTCCTTATTCTCATTAGGTTTTTCCATTTCATAATAATTTTGCAATCGAATTACAACACGAATCCACAATTTCATACATTAATAAAAATAAGAAAACTCATTTACGGTCACAGTGTAGATAAATTTCACGCTGTTACACAACAAACGTACGCGAAATTTCAAATGGTCTAAAACAAAGCGGTAATTTTCGAAGATTCGCTATTGCAAAATCTATATGTATCGGTTCTTTCTCTGTGTCGGTGCATAGATAATGTTAATGCTCAGACACGCATGTCGTGCGAATTTCCCCATAATTCCATAGACAAATCAGTGTGCAGATGCGGGGCACGTTGTTTGGTAATAGAGCGATATACCTAAACGCCGAAAGAGCAGATTAGGCAATCGTAAATTGTCAATTACGTCAATCAAATCCATCAAAATTATTGATAAAGGTTTTGCGGTTTGCCTATAATGTTGTTATGTTGGCGTGTCTGTCAGAGCCTCGCCTCCTGGTTTCTTTTGTATCATTTATGTACATGGTCAGATGGACTGTCACATAATATATTAATATTTATATGTACTAGGTACTATCTCGCTTCTGCCTTACTTTTCAATCATTGTTTTTACTGAATAACTTAACTGCTTAGTCATTCATGTTACTTGTTAAGTTTTATGGTATGTAAGTATTTCAATTCGATTATATTATCTGTAGTCACAGAATAACCACTCTAGCGATTTTTGGCATATTAAGGCAAATTTTCAAAAAGGTTTTAAGCGATCGCTTGCCAAATTTATACAACCCAAAAATATGGGATAAGCGGCGAAATCTAGGTGGATTAATTGCATTAAGCAGTTTACATGTTTCCACATTAATATTTTGAGGTCGCCGGTTCGAATCCCGCAAGTGTATGTATTAAGTGGGCGTGCGCAAGTAAATTTTATTCAATTAATTTGTGTTATATCACAAATTATACATTAAAAATAACATATAATGCACCATGAAACATCAAATGGCTTTGGCCGTGTTTGGTGATTAGATTTGAATTATCAGAATCGAGTGTGGCACTTTATCTAATGTTTTACTAATAAAGTCTATGTACAAGTATGTATTGAGTCAATTTGATTTTTAGTTTCCAGTGACTCGAATATATAGTTGTGATAAATGCTTAGATTAGTAATAATTGATTTGGCAGTGATAAAACCGTATTGGTTAGGTACAATAAAGGGATTAACACGATCTATTAAATTGAGTAATACCAAAGACTCGAAAATTTAAGTATTGTTGAAAGGATACAAATTGTGTTCGTATGGTCGAGGGGATTATTGATAGAGATCATTGTGGGACGCTGACGTGATTTAGTCAATGGAAGATATCAGAATTCACTTGATTCAGCGCAATGATCATCCAGAAAACTGTATTTTGCACATATTTGTGAAATATAAATAATGACTTACATATGTCCAAGTACTTTCATTGAAGTCAAGACAAATTATAATACATTATGATACGGTTCAGTATTTCACGGCCCATTACGACACCGGCAGAAGAAAGACGTTCACTTTTTGCTGCTTGTCGCTCTGACAGGACCGAATTATGTGATTTGAAGTTTAAAATAATGTATTAAAAAAAACTGTTACACTTCTGGCTACGTAGCATTAACGGCTTTATTGCTCGTAGTTTGTAAATTTTGTACGGTACTCCAAGAGAGGTCTCAAGTACATGGGTTCGCCCCTCCAGTTCAGAACCAAAGTCAGCTAGCAGTACCTAAGATTTCGCTAAACAGAGAGATTTTAACAGCAAAACAGAGAGGACAGTGTCCTCCAGGCCGTCTTACACACTCCTTCCCAATTATACACTTATTGTTGTACCTACTCCTGAACAACTTACCTATAACAATGTACAGTTAAAAGCTTTCAAAAAGCGTATATTCGTAATAAAAAATAAGAGTTTCTGTCTAAATAAAGACAAAACTTTTTGCTTGAAGAAGGAGTTTTTTTCATTTCAACGACCATTCACAACAGAAATACATATTTTCAAACCCATTCGTAAGTCAAACGTAACCTCACATTTGAATCTATAATAATTTTGTTCGAAAATCGTTTTTTCTCAGCGTTGCCATAGAAATGGAAACTTTTACTTCCATTTATTCTTGACAGACTATTATATAAATAAGTACAGAGTTCCATTCAAGTCGGTACCTACCTATAAAATATTACTATCTTCACCAACTGAGGCACAGGTCAATTACGGCTTATTGTTTATGGGCAGTTTTATTTAAAAAACCTTCAAGTCCATCTCTGACAATGTCACAGCGGCAATTAGCTCTAAAGACAGTCGAGCCGACATCATTCGAAGGCAGCCATTACATTACCTACTCCATTTACTAAATCTCCATTCGGGTCACGAGGTCACCTTTACCATCTCATCTCATCTCCTGTCAGAATCAGGTGATGTCAATTATGCTTATGCCAAGTCGTTAAATGGATATTTATTTATTTATGTAATGAACGTGCGACTAAAATCTTGCTTAAGAAAAATTGCTTTGCTTGCTTTGAAAGCGAGACAATTGCAGGTTACCTACAAGTGATTGTTCATGATTCATTTTATTAAGAGCAGTAGTCACGGTACCAGCACAATATTTTCGTACGATTCAAAGAGTCTACTCAATTGAACGACGCGACGGCTCAATTGAACGGGAGCCGCGAGAGAGCGTACGAGCAATGAGCACACTGTGCTCCCCCGATACGGCTCCCTCGATATGACTCCTAGCTTCCCTACGACTTTTGGTATCAGTACGCCGCCTCGTACCATGAAAAAATAAGATGCTTGGTAGTTAGTAGGTGTATGTACAAATGTCTAAGTCCAGATGTCGGACTGTCACGTCTCTAATTATGTAAAAGCAATAATACTTGGATAATTTTAATGGTAATATTTTTCTAAAATCTCCAGAAAAAAAGTTGCCGTTCAATTTTGCCTGATGTACAGTTAAACGGGAGTCGTACTTTTACGGCTCGTCAAAAAGATCTAGCTTAGTAATTGAGTTAAATAAAGAACTCACCCGCTATTACCTACATATATGTTCTTCTTCGTTCATCTGGTGGGGGGTCAGGGGAGACATCTAGATTTGCAAGCCAGTCTAGGGCCTCAGAAGTCGCCCTGTGTACCTAGTATGTATAATACGAGGCGTATTCAGAAAGTAAGTGTACTGAGGCTCTCACGACCAAATGAATTTTATTTTCGACATGTTGGCTACACTTACGTGTAGCCTAACTCTTCCCCTCCGCAACGAAACCTTTTCAAGGTCAGTACGTTGAGAAGTGTCGACGCAACAACACGTTTCGTGAAAAATGTCAATCCAATCTCCCGCCAAATGCGAAATACGCGGCGTCATCCGTTATCTCGTTTGGAAGGGAAAACCTCCGTTTGAGGTTTATAACGAGGTGAAAACTACATATGGTGATAAAGGTATGAATCGTACGAGTGTGTACAAGTGGTATCGCGAGTTCAAAAACGGTTCTCACCTCTTCACCCTCCGCCAAAAAGTTCAAAACCACAATTTCAGCCAAGAAAATCATGGCATCCGTGTTTTGGTACAGTCAAGGCATAATTTTTATTGAATATCTGACTCAAGGGGAGACCATCAACTCTGCAAGATACTGTGAGACCCTAAAAAATTGCGGAAGGCGATTCAAAACAAGAGGAGAGGCATGCTGACAAAGGGAGTCAGCCTGCTGCACGAGAATGCCAGACCACACACGGCCAACGCCACGTTTAAATGGGATGTCCTGAACCACTCCGCGCATTCCCCTGACCTAGCACCTTCAGATTATTATCTCTTTACCTCCCTGAAGCTGTACATGGGTGAAAAAAGGTTTTTAACCGACGAGGGGGTAAAGGAGGAGGTGGAGAAGTGGACGAAGGGGTTGGCGGGCAACTTCTTCGAGGGAGGCATCAAAAAGTTGATCCCCGCTTCACCACCTGCATTGAGAGGAATGGCGACTATGTCTAAAAATAGCTTACATATGTACTACGGTAACTATGTAATTTTTTTGTTTCAATAAAAAAAATTGTAACCTACAGAAATTCAGTACACTTACTTTCTGGATACGCCTCGTATTACACTGCAAACCTTCTGGAATATGTATTTATTATTAAAGAGATACACGCGTCAAAAGAAGCGAAGTGTCCCGTGTCATGGCCGTCTGTGACATATTTATGTGGAGCAACTGAATTATTATTATTTAAATATTACCGCGATAATGAAGTGACCTACGGCCCTAGGCTGCCTCTCGGTTAGCCTTGAGATGTCGTCGCGATGAGCATACGAGCATACGCAGATTTTTTGGTAATATCCGATAAGAAGAAACTGATAAAAATCTAACCAAACCAAGGTTGCCATTACGACTAATTTAGTATACCAAACCATCCAGTAAGATCAACGTAATAGGTACCTGCTTGAATGAAATCATTTTGTGAAAAGATGTTTCAGGTATTTACTCATAATCAAGATGTGGCATGTGCTCCGGTTGACGTCATAATAAACAAGTTTCGTGATGATATCAATTTGTTATATTTTCTCTGTTTTCTGTATGGCACGGGTCTTTGACACTAAAGTTGGGATCCCACCAGATCCACGATATGATCTATTTTATAAAATTATTAAATAGATCAGTGAGAACAGGCTTTTTATGGATTGACTTCAACTTCGTTCGATGAATAAGCCATAGATTCTTATAGAATATATACGGTGAGAATCCAGCATAAAAAAAGCATTGACACGGAATATAGAACCTTTTTAAATGTGAATACATTGGCGCAGCCTCAAAACACTTTACAATTGTAAAGCTTCGTCATTGAAACGATAGAATGTTCAGCATTCAAATGTTAATGCTTGATCACGCCATAAGGAGTTACACTGAGAGGTTAACTGATCATTCCGGAGAAGTTTGATGACAGACGTGGTGGAGGAAGACAGGAAGACTTGCCAAACGTTTCCCGAGTTTCATAATATTATGGACTGTTCTCTAAATTTCTAGAAAATTCTGAAAATAATTTAAAATGCTAAATTGCCTTATTTCTTAATATCAAATCGATTTGCAGGTGTCATTTTATGAAACTTCCTGCATAAATTACACGTAAATTATCACGTAATAATTGATTAATTCATTATCATCCACACGAGAACTTGCATTCCGCCTCGGAATAGCAATACCTAGTGAGGAAGACTATAATATCTACAATACCTAGTAGACTACTGTACTTTGTATTTTAAATATATTGATTAAAAAAAAAAAATGCGCCTAAATATAGGCAATCTCTTTAGCACATTACAACGTAGATATACGAGTAGTACACAAAATGTCTACCTTAGCGCCTAAATATGGGTAAACTCAATTGCACGTTATATCACTTACAATAAAGATTAAATATTCACCGAGCGTACCTGCATCCTTGCATCCTTACGGCCACCTCTGTCAAGGGCCGTCTGAACCTTACTCCCCTCCTTAGGGGTAAGGTTCGCGATTACGAGTCCGGATATCGCGGGTCCAAATCCTGGCGAATGGCTATATTTTTAAAGTATTTTTCTTTAGCTTGATAATTGACAGTAAATTATCTATTTAATTTTCATTAAAATCTTTGTATAAATCTTCGTACTCGCCATTTTTTATCTTTGTTAATTTTGAATTAATCACATTGTTGGTTTAAGAAATATCCATGAAAAACTTATGAATAACTCAAACTATTATTAAAAGACCGTATATAAGGGGGGTTTTAGAGGGTTGAAACCACCCCCCCCCCTCCCCCATCGGCCACAGTATTGTATGGTAAAAAAATAGTAGATTACATTCCTGGAAAATAAAACAGTATTATTTGTACCTTCCGCGCCCTTGAGGTGATTTTGCACAAAAACGGCGCTATGTAAATCATCCAAATATTATTATTATTTTATTATCTCTTTTATCAATGACACAAATAACACAGGTCTGCAAATTGACATTTTTAATTTTTTTTTAAATGGTAATGGTTGAATTATATGTATTTCGGTATGCTGAATTCGAGAATGCCATCCATTTCGACCCATCACGTAAGGATTTTCCGCAAGGTGGAAATTAAAATATAGGCAAAACCCGCCTTCACTACTTCTGTAGGGAACAAAGATATTAGAAGAACGAGATATGCTATGTTGGCCGCCGGACCGTAGGCGGACTACTACTACCTAATTAGGGTACTTTGATCGGAATCGGGACGTGTACGCACAGAAATCTGTTCTATGTATTAGTGCGGATACCTTAGCGTAAGCGAAGGTGTGCAGTAGTATTGGTGAACAAAACCGGCGACACTCGGCAAAACAATTCCACACAGTATGAACTGCTCATAGCACATCTCGTTCTTCTAATATCTTTGGTAGGGAATGTTCAAAAGAAAAAAATCATAAAATTATACAAATTTAATTAATTTTAAGTCATAATATATTTTATTGACATTATATACAATTATCAATCTTTATAAAATCAGCTTTTTTTAGTTTGGAAGCTTCGTTTTGTGCTTTTTCGTTTGTGGGACGTTATATTTTCCCTATGCAGCATCCAGCAGTAGTCACCCATCATATTTGTATCCCATCGACCTTGATACCTTCTCTCCATTTCCTTGAAATCTTGGTGAAACCTCTCACCTTGCTCTTCACTAACTGCTCCAAGATTTTCCGGGAAGTAATCCAAATGGGAGTTCAAAAAATGGAGTTTTACACTCATCGAGCATCCCAGATTTTTAAAATTGAACAACATATTTTCTACGATATTTTCAAAGTCCGGGTCCTTCTGATTCCCTAGAAACTTCGTAACTACATCTTTAAAAGAATTCCATGCTGACCTCTCAACATCGTTCATCACATTTTCAAAGTTGTTATCTTTCATCAGCTTACGAATGTCAGGACCAACAAAAACTCCCTCCTTCAGCTTTGCTTCAGACAGACCAGGAAACTTGCTTGAAAGGTATTTAAATGTCTCGCCATATTTTGGCAATGCCTTCACGAACTGCTTCATCATCCCAAGTTTGATATGGAGCGGCGGTAGAAGAACCTTTTTAGGATCAAACAAAGATTCAAAGTGCACGTTTATCTCTCCGACCTTCAATGTTCTTTTCGGCCACACTTTCTGGTTCCAGTGTTTAGCTTTGGCACGACTATCCCATTCACAAAGAAAACAGGGAAATTTTGTGTAACCACCTTGCTGTCCAAGTATCATAGAAATTACTTTAAGATCCCACACACTGTCCACTCGAATTCCTTGTAATTTAACTTATCCAAGATCAATGCCAAGTTACCATAAGTTTCCATCAAATGCACTGAGTGACCAACGGGTATTGATGCGTACCTATTCCCGTTGTGAAGTAAAACAGCTTTTATACTTCTTTTCGAGGAATCAATAAACAGTCTCCAATTTTCAGCTGAACTGATGTTGAACTTTGAACGTGGACATTAAACCATTAATATCGGAACAATAGACTAGCTCACCATCTTGAGAAAAATAAGGCTCCAAATGTTTTTCTCTATTTCTATACCAAGCAAAAGAAGTTCCAGGTGTCAATAAATTCTTCTCTTGCAGTCTGGATCCTAGTAATTCAGCAGATTCTTTTGGGAGTCCCAAATATCGGATCAGGTCATTTAATTCAGCTTGAGAAAATTATTGAGGTCCACTGGAGTCGCCTACTTGAAACTCGTCACTAGAACTTTCTTCTGATTCACTTTGATTCTTTCTGATTTCATTCTTTGGGGTGCTTGTGGTGTAGGAATGCCAGGTCCGTGAGGGACTGGGCGGAGTGCTGAATCCATGTTTGGGTAACAAATTTGTTTTTTTTTATTTTTGGTACTATACCCTTGCACGTTGCACGAACAAAAGTAGCAGTCATCGCTGTGGTTTCGAGGCTCTCTCCAAATCATGGGAACACCAAAACGAAAATATTTAACTTTACCTTTTGACCACATTCTAAGTCCTTCAACACATCCTGAACAAACTCCATGCGGGGCCCAAGATTTGTCCTGGTCCCCTATCTTCACACCAAAATACGCAAAATATACTTTTTTAATAAAATCACTAATATTTCTTTGTTGTTTTTTCACTACAAATTCACCACAAATATAGCGAAAACTCTCAGAAGAATTTACACAATCTCTTGAAGTCATTTTTGAAACGCACGTTACGAAAGTTGGAAGGGAGTGGGCACCTTGGGAATTCCGGCATTCTCTCATAATACTTACTATGGAAAATCCCGATATATATGATTCAAAGCTGACTAATTTTATCGTCATGAGTTAATAAATGTTTTGTTTCAGTCTATAAAACTTAATATTATCTTATAATAAGTTGTAAATAATAAAAAATATATATTTCGGCAATAAACCCCGTTTTGCGCCTTAAGATAGGCAATCCCACAGTATTTTGCGTTTTGCGGAAAAACCTTACGTGATGGAATTTTTTTGATAATTTTCCCGAATTCAACAACAAAAAATACATGGGAATTACTTCTTATTTCAAAGAAAAAAAAACGTTGCAGACCTGTGTAATCAGTTGTGGTAATTAGAGGTCCCAAAAAACTTTCTAATAAATTTTTCAACCTCTATTTATTATTGTGTAATTTTTTAAATTCTTTTCAAAAAAGGAATTATACAATTTTTCCAAGAAAACGTCACCATCTTAATGACAATTCTTTTTTCAAAACTTTTTCATGCAGGTAGGTACTATAATATTGAAAAAATGCGAACAAAAGATAGTCCAAATAAACAGGACGATTCCGAATTTTAAAAAAAAATCTTTACTGAACCAATAAAATGGACACCATCCTGAAACGGAGACATAATATACAAACAATTTATATACATACAAAATTCAAAACAGTCGAGTTAATGCAGTACTTCGCTATACGGAGAAAACTTACTGATGTATAACTTATTGAAAATCTAGTCAAATAATTCGTATTCCTGTTAAAAACAGGACTGCATGCCTTTAACGAATGAATCGACAGATTTCCGAACAAAATATCAGCAAAACGTGAATGTTCATAAAAATTCTAATATTGTCGTATTTTGTCATTATATTTATCAAGAAAAGAACACGTGTTCCGATATATTCTCAATGGACGAATATTGTATCAGGAAATGGATTACCATCACGTTTTTAACAGTCTAACTCCTAACCTAACCTAACCTAACTCACTGTTCTCCGTATACGCTCAGTCAATTACGCGCAAAAATAATAATTATAAATTAACGTGTAATAGAGATTGCCTATATTTAGGCGCCATGATATTTGTAAATGTTTATATTATATTTGTATTTTTTTTCCATATTTCACACTTTTTCACTGGACGCCATTTTAGCTTGCAGCACTAATATCGCATGTACTAGAGATGCTATAACACAATTAGCGCTGACAGTCGTTGTCCGTTCTCCTTTCATTATATAAATGAGCGCTTATCACATTGTCTAGAGATTAATTTACCCATTTGTGTCAACCGGGAGCAGAAATAAGATGACTCGCTATTCAATCAAATAACATAATATAACCTGCTGTCTGGACATAATGGGATATTATAATAGTACGTAAATGCTTCTTCCTAATGATTTGATTGTGATACGAAAATAGTTCTTTTTAATCATCTGATAGTGTTTTTATCTTAATGACTGTACAGTTTAGGATTGTTGTAAACAGAAGTGGCGCCCTCTGTTATTTTAAAAAAGAACCGTTGAATTTTTTAAACCGCATTAACGATGGATTTGCCAATGGCTTTATTGTTTTGTGATATTTTGACTCCAACGTAACTGCAATAAGCTTTGAGATTATTTCTAATTTTGAAACCTTTAATTCATTGTTAGGATTACACCTTTATAACTTTGTGTTACTTTTTAATTAACGTCCGGACTGGCTTCACGTATTCAATAAGGGAAAATATTACATGTGTGCAATAAAGGAAAGAAATTTTATTTAAATTTCACATTGATGATGAAAAAGTTCTGTATTTTAAATTTAAGGCCCGATTGGCCAGACTTTTGATCACGAAACATCCCCACATCATCGCATTGTATGATTCTTACAAATGTACTTTTGCATGCAGCATGTTTCAAATTTGTTATAAGATTTCAAAAAAAAAATTCATTGAAAATTATGGAAAAACATCGCATTTTTAATATAATAAAAAGATATTATTTTAAAACTTTTCCCTTTCGCCTTGGATCTAAAAATATCGTAGATAGGTATGTTAAGTTGGTTTCATTTGAAATTGGACTAAATGCATAGTTTTTTGAAATCAGATGTTGATTTTGTGAACACTTAACCTCGTCAATATTATCAAAACCAAATATGTAAAAAAACTAATAATCTATTGACAAATAAATGTTTTATTATTATAATGTAGACAGTAATTTTCCTCGTATTTTTAAAGTCAAGTGTTCGAAATTTCGTCAAGGGGATGAGGGTGTTTTTCGAATCATCGAGTAGACAGTGACCTTTCTCTTATTTTTAAGGTCAAGTGTACAGTATTTATGATTCCCAGAACAAAGTTGTAGGTTTTTTAAAATAACACACACCCTTCATTTCTAAATGTAGATTATGTGCCACGATTAATAATTATTGTGGTTTTTATTTATTTCAGAGCTGTCTCCCGGATTCCATTAAAACCCTGGGAGTTACCAAGCCAGGACCAGAAACTACAGAACTTCAGGTAATGTACATTAGTTTTTTTATTAAATGGATATTTAACAGCACAAGACGTGACTTCCAGCAGTAATGTGCAAAAATATCTAAATTTGTTTTGTGAATTCCAGGCTCTCCTGATCGAAGGCCTCATCACTTTCGTGCTGGTGCTCGTAGTGCAGGGGGTTTGCGACGCCATCCGCTCTGACGTCAAGGGTTCTGCACCCCTGGCCATCGGGCTGTCCATTACTGCATGCCACTGCGCCGCCGTGAGTTTCCTGATCTTGATATGAGTCTTACGTAGTTGAAACTTGAAACCCATAAATAATTAAAACTAGGGAGATTAACCATACTACAAATCGAATCTATGCAGAGTAGCGCCCTGCCTTTGTTTTTACCAACAAACCAAACGCATAATTTTCATTGCATAGTCGCTTTGATATTCCGTGCAGTTTGGCCGTAACTTGGCGACAGTTGGCGCGCTTCCTTACCGTTTCCTCTCTCTGTTTCTATTATCTATGACTTATGTGACATTAGTTGAAACTCTATTTATAAAACTTCTAAACAATATTGTACGGCTCCACAAAATGCAAACATGACAACCTAGTGTCATGTATATTGCGTATATTCATGCGCAACTGTTAAAATGTATCTATGATGTTTTCTGTCTGTATTGAGCCCCTGATAATATATAGTTATAAACTTGATCCCTTAGGATAACAAGGTTCCATCTTACATGGCAATGTTATACGATATTGAACTCTAAAGTAACTCCAACTTGATAATTAACTTTATTTGTTAATGTAGGTATTATTAATTTATGTATTAATGTTGTTTAGATTGCATTCACCGGATCGAGTATGAACCCCGCTCGAAGCTTTGGCCCGGCAGCCGTGCTGGGAGACTGGCAGTACCACTGGGTAAGCACAAAATGATCCTCAAATAATCAGGGCCTGTCAGAGGACTACTCCAATTGTACCTGCACAGGGGCAGGCAGCCCTGCAAATATTTCTATCCCATTGTGGAAGACGTTCCCAATAATCTACGGGTTAACAATCAGAATCGAAACTTTACAAATAATAGCTTTAACAGTTCTTAGTGACAATATCTGATGACTTACCAACATTCTTCCTTTCCCTCGCACACAACACGTCACAATCTCACACCATTTCAAAAAAATAATGCGCATTAGTTCAATCTTCACGTGGGCTATCACATATATAAGATTCCTCTACCTGAAAGAGTATGGCTACTACCCGTGGCTCTATCCTACTGACTTTCTCTTGGGCATGCTCGGTATGAACCATCTACGGGTCAGAAGAGATGTGCATATTGTATCACACTTCTTCAAACTGATTCGTGGATGGTTTGAAAATCCGACTATCATGGAGAGTATTAGTCTCTATGTTCCTGGTGGTTATCTCCGTCACCGACAGCATAGACTGTTTTATCTCCCGGCCTGCAGGACTAACTTGCCAATGGTCATCCCGGTGGGGAGAGCAGTCTTGCTGTTGAACAGAATCAATTCGGATATCGACATATTTAACTGAAGGTGAAGCTGCCTTTAGAAGGCAAGCTCTATTGATGCTGGTATAGTTGATACATCGCCTATTTATTATGTCCATCATTGGGGCAGAACTGAAGACCGGCGCTGCAAGGCAGTCTGAAACGTTGACTAAAGGAAGAGGAGCGCAACACGTCATAATACCCTAAAAAAATTTGATGATACTTTTGGCCGTGCAAATATCTGTAATTTTAATATTTTATTTCAGGTGTACTGGGTGGGCCCCATTGTAGGCGGAGCCCTAGCTGGCGCCGTGTACAGGCTCATCTTCAAGATCGGCAAGAGGGACCCCGAGGAAACGTCCTACGACTTCTGAGACCGGAGAGCGAACGTCCGAAGAGTGGCCCCGTCTGACCCCAGCTGATATAGCCAACCTAACGTCTGCAAACAAAAAATAATAGAACAGGGGACGTGACCAATTCAAATGTCAACCAATTACTTTTAGGTTGATAAAAACTGTATTCAGTTGCGCCAAGTCACAGGTCTCCAATGATTGGTTAATTTATAAGAAGACCCCAGTTGATATACAGTCAACCTAACGTCTCCAAACAGAAAATAATAATACAGGGAATGTGATCAATTCAAATGTTTTTTTTGTGTTTATTTAATTATGTTAATTATCTAACACGACGGACATTTAATTAATTTGTTCGTTCACATTAATGTTTGATGATTTTAGTTTTTACAATGGTCACACCTCTTTAGCATTGTTGTAACAAGTTGTTACAACTTTTACCTTGTGCAATTTTATTCCTTGGCAAGGAAAAGTTAATGTCTGCAGAAAGGTCACATCTTATGTTCGTGTCAATCAAATGTTGCAATATTATGTTTTTATTATATACAAACATACAGCAGATAATTACATTAATATTAATATTAAAGTCCTGCATTCACTTTATGTTTTAAATGCCTTCTAATTTAAGAAAGAGGCCATTTTTTATATAAATTCGAACTTAAATCAAATGATTTCTTTTTTATCATCATTGAACTTAGGTGGGCACTATATCACGAGATTTTATTTTATTTTAATAACTTTATTATTAATACCTGTTTGTTATGGAAAATATGAAATACCAAATTAAAGTGAAAGCTTTTGCCTTTCGTTTCTAATTGTTTGTAAAAAGTGCCTTTTAAAAATGATTTTGTTCCAAATTCAAAAAATATTTGAGTAAGAACTAAAGGTGCCTGTAAACGATCAAATTTGTTTGTCAAATTTTACGTTTGCTCGTCACGTGTTTGATGAGCAAGGCCTGGCAAGGCCGCAAACGTTCAAATGAAGTTTGTCAAATATTAGTTCATTTATTTACAGCTTTCGCCGGGAATTGTCTTTTGACGTTTATTGTATCCGGTCTGAAGTGGGGTGAATAGCGAAATATTTTGTGTTGTTAAAAATGACGGATGCGGACAAAGCATTTCTTGCGTTGACATTAGCTCTGTGTCTTAAAAAGAAAAAAAGAAGGTGTTGGTCTAGAGAATGGCTAAAATTAAGAGCTAAATATACCCATGATAATTTGCTTAGGGATATATTACGTACAGAACCAGAAGATTATGGTAAATGAAATAAAAGTAAAATGTAATAAAAAGTCTCTTTCACTTATAACATTCGATGACCCAGCACTCTCCATTTGATGGCAACACGAAACTGACGTTTGTTTGATAAACACCCCCGCAAACGTTCAAACATGTTGTCAAATATCGTTCAAACTTTCCGTCAATCAGAATTTCTGACAAACACGTCAAACACGTAGTTTGTTTGACAAGCACATCAAACAAGGCCGCAGACGTTCAAATAATTTGACAAACACGTAAATTTGACAAACAAATTTGATCGTTTACAGGCACCTTAAAATAATAATTTGTTATTTCTTTGGCCAATTAATGTACAAAAATGGAGGGCGCTGCGATCGTTGAGTGGTACGAAATTTCGAAATAATGGCAACACCGAAACTAGTTGAAAGGAAAAATGAGGAAACAAGGATAAAATAATGAAATACCTCAATAAAGTCGGGATTTTTGTATTTCCCTATTTTCTCTTCCAAAACTGGACCGATTATGAAATTTTTTTCACCAACTTATTAGAAGAAAATATTATGTCTGTTTTTAAAAAATAATTGTCGAATTTGTATACTGAATGTCTGTTAATGGCGTTCAAACTAGGCGATTTTCAGATTTTTGGAAAATCTAACCTAATCTAACTCCTACAAGAAGTTAAACGTAGAGTGGTCGATATCTATATTATAATAAAAACATGTTTGCACTAGTGTCAAAATCCAGAGAGGAAATAGGAGAATGCGGGAATAGGTATGGACTAAACGCCGTCCGCGTTTCCTCTTAAAACAAACACCAAGGTTTAAATTAATATTGTTTTTCACTTCAATCTCAAACAGTGGTCAGAAATTAATGGTAATACCGGAAAGTCGACAAAAAATACATCATATTTTAATGAAATTGTTGTTATTTTTTACACTTTTCAAGATATTGCTTGTAAAAGTATCTTTTCTATTATTGAAAAGTACATAATATTATAATCAAATAAGCCATTTATATAACATGTTAAATCAAAATAAAAACTGTGGAAGAAGCGTGCAGTTAGAAAAAACGTACAGAAAAGTTAAGACATTTTCCCGCCAAGTCAACGGAAATAACATCACATTTGAAATCGGTGTTGCCATAGTAATAAAAGGTTTTAGCTTGATTTTATTAAATTTCTAGATTGTAGATAGACCCTACATATATTTTTACATTTTTTAATTCATGACACAAGACACAAATGCCTGCTTTTCTTATATGAAATACGGTAAAATTGGTTCGTTTGTGGGATGTTTTCAACTGTTCAAAACGCGGAACTAAAATATTATTTATGCGTTTATTTATAAATCAAATGTTAAGCTTATAATAATAATAGATTACAAGAAGAGGGAGGAATCTTCGTGTTGTAAATAATCATGCAAAAAGTCACATCTTCACTAATAAATAATAATCATTCATATAAATAAATATTTATATTACTTTTAAGTATTTCATCCATCCTCTACGAAAAAACATATTATTTCAAATATACTTGTAATATTACCCAACCTCTCCCTTTCCAATCTCTTTCCCCTCCCAACCACTTTTATCTTCACAGAGGATTTTTAAAATATTTTTTGATTATGTAGCTTAGATATTACTTGACTTTATGAAAATTAGAATTATTTTAGAGGGAGAGGTATTTATTTTCCTCTTCGAATGTTGTGAACAATATTATTAATGTTCTGTAAAAAGTAGAATAAAAATTATGTTAAACATTTTTGATTATTATTTATATCATTGCATTTTGTTCCTTCCTTTTTACATCAATCTAGTTTCAACATAGATAATAAAAACAATGGAGATGGGTGATGAACCATTATTAGTATGAAACCGCATGCACAAAGCGCATCGCTAACATGTTTCACCCATACTTCTGCAAATCGCATACAAAGTGACACCCCGCCTTTGCTTCTACCTACACAACAAACCTTCATAGGCTCCGTTGCTTTTATAGTCCATGCAGTTTGGGTGTACATCGGTGACTGTCAGCATGCTTTCATTCCATATCTCTTTTTGTTTATATTATCTCTGGAGTGGAGGGTACCAGAGTTCCAAAATATCAAAAATTAGAAAGCGGTAAGCATTTATTTTCCATTGGGAAAAAGATAAAGTTAAATATACCGCTTAAATACATGAGGATGGAATGTAACACTCTGGAGTAAAATTGCTGTTGCTGCCATAAGCAGTTAATAATTTATTGTTCCCAAAGTGAACAATTTTTGTTTTTTAATGGAAAACGGATGTCTTCAATGGACAGAGATTTCCGCCATACTAAATAGATAAATAGAGTGAAAATACATTACTGATACATTATTGTTGAGCGTGGTTTCATTGAACTTGGTCCATAGGATATTCTTTAGCGACCAGATTTCTATCACTTTCTAACTCAAAGATTATAATAAAAAATGGCCTAAACATATATCGAAAGATGCTCGTACCTGAAAAGCGATGACAGTCTCCATGGTAACGCTCTCAACTAGCAAGCTGGAGGTCGCAGGTTCAAATCCCGGCATGCGCAAGTAAATTTTATTTAATTAATTTGTTTTATTTCACAATTTACTCATTTGAAATAATAATGGTAAATTTGCGGCACGTTCCAGAGTGAAATATACTCTCATTATTGCCCTGGTGTAGGACTAAAAAAATGAAAGGCTCTGTAATCCCATGCAACTAGCAAATCAATCCACCAAAGCCACCTTTTTCAATTTATTGGTTTTTTAAAGTAAATTCTGATCTTGAATTAGAAGACCCAATGGAAACCAAACTCACAATAAATAGCATATTTTTTAATTCAAAAATACATGAAACAATCATGATTTTGAATTTCTTCATCCTAAGGGACGCTGCAATGCCATCTATTGTGTGCTTCAACAAGGACTAAACATATTTGTGCCCTTCAAATACATAGAGGCATGAAACACAAATAACATTTAAAAATATAATGCAATTTTATAATTACTACACTAACCAAAACTTAAATGAATAAATATTATGGTGCTGAACCACAAAGACATCTACAAAATTGTTGATGATATAATCGCCAACAAATATAACAATACAGTTATATTATATATATATGAGTTTTAACAAATTTTACAGGGGCAGCAAAAAAATTCAAATGTTTGAATGAGCATTGTGTGGTAACGGTTAAACTTATGCATATAGCCGAGATTGGGCCTGATCCCTAGATTTTTTTAAAATTGTTGCCATAAAAAAAATGTTTTATTAAAATCTGGCACATAGCCGTTTTTGCAAGCGCAACGACGATATCCTAGATATATCTATATCCTTCGAACCTTGGAGGATAATTATTTGTCATTATTACCATGGCGCAAGGCAGGGATGGTTTGCCCAACATTTTTATTAATGTTGGGCAAACCATCTCAACTATTAATGTTAATGTAATTAATGTTGGGCAAACCATCTCAACTATTAATGTTAATGTAATTAATGTTGGGCAAACCATCTCAACTATTAATGTTAATGTAATTAATGTTGGGCAAAATTTCCCTACATTTCAGAGTGAGTTTGAATGAGGTACTTGAGTACGCAGTACAGAATTCCCTGCAATATTTTCGAATCCATAGAATTTCGAACAAAATTTTCCCCAGAATATATTGGACTTTTCCCAGAATATTTAAAAATTTCCTTAGAAAATTTTAATTTCCCCAGAATTTGGCCTAATTTTATACAGAGTTGTAATTTTGTAACTTTTCCTGGGCACAGCTACATAGTTATTTTTATATGAAACGAAACAAAAGCGAGATGGCTGTAATGTTTAGAATACAGGTGTATAATGTTCTTTCATCGTTTTCAGTCATTTTAGTTTAGTGTTTATATGAAAAAACGTAAGGTGATCCTGCCTATGTTTGCATTCAAAATTATAATATTTCAAAAATGATATTAATATTTCTAATAATAAAATTAGAAAGTTTATTTCGTCACCTTTCAAAAACAGTTTTTAATTTTAGAATACATTCATTATTTGGATTTAATTGAGAAGCAGAAATACACACTTAGGACGGGTTGTTTCGGAGAATCTGAACAATTCATCAAATTTCAACGTTCATTTTCGGGTTCTGTGAAAGACTTATTCAAGTTCTGTTTTTATATCATTGTAGGCTAGTTGCTTGACAAAACTGAAATAAAAACAGAACTTGAAAAAATCTTTCACAGATCTTGAAAATGAACGTTGAAATTTGATGAATTGTTCAGATTCTCCGAAACAACCCGTCCTAATTCTCCGACTTTCTGACATCTTCTTTAAGAAATATAACAGTGGAGGGTTGAATAATTTAAGGTGGTGGAAGTGCTTATGTATCTGCACTACTTTAATTCTCTAGCCACCTCCCTCTTTCCATTTTGACAGATTAATTATTCATTTGCTAGTTGTGAATGTGTGTTTTGTGTTTGTGTGTAATGTCAGGACGAAGCCAACGAGCATAAATCATCAGAACAGAAAAACAATAATTGTCATGAAAAAAAGTTTTTTTTATTTTTTCCACAATTTTCCTCTCATCGACATCATAATTGGACAAATATTATTGATTACCTAGGCTTATACAAATACATAAAAAATATTCTAAGAGGGCAGTCTCAGTAATTGAAATTTTTCTCCACGAGGTTTTGCTAACCGACAGTGTTATAATAATATACAGCAATATAATTAGAAAACAACGGGAACCATAATAGTAGCGATTGGAAAATAGTACTTTGTTTATAAAACACAAAACAAATCATAAATTAATCAACAAAATCTCAACAGACTGGTAAACCAACCCAACTTTAATGATTTGAACGGGTGGGAGTCTAGCCGAACTCTCAAAGTTCAGAACGGGGCAATAAATACTACATACATCTCCGTTCACACCATCTCCTATGCAAACTCAAATGCGCAAACAATCAATGTTCCATCTAGACTGAAATCGATAAAGTTTACGATCAAATTCAACTGATTCGGAGACAACCATTTCCACAGCCTCCCCGACTTGAGACGAATGTATCATTCACCTAGTAGGGATGCACCGTGATGACAGAATAGTGTACATATTTGGTATTATTTCTTCAAATCTCGATAACAAACAAAAAGAAGTTGAATATTGCATTGTTAGTCGAAAAGATTTAAAGAAAGAATCAACTCGTAAATGTATTAAATGCATAATCAACACATTAAAATTCATGAAACCTCTTGTGCAGTAATGAATGACAAATGGATTGATTGGGAATAAATATGTGTGTATTGTAAGCTATACAATTACTTCTACAAACACTCGACGCTCTCCCGATGCTGCTTGGAAAACAATGCACTAAATTGTCCTCGGTCACAAACAACCGCGCACACACGGCTCGCCAAACTTCCTGTAGAGATATTTAAGTCTTTTATGAAAACGTTCGGGAATTCATCAGCAGCACTGTACTTTAATCACCGCACTGAGATCGTGAAAAACCAGCCAAAACTAAAAACACACATTAAATTACAAATATTGCTATCCACATTGTATAACAATGCAGATAAGTGTATTTGACTGTTTAACGATTGTGTAGTCAGAGTGGATGGTTGGATCCAAGTTTAGCTGATGAAGAGAGGAACGCTTTGAAACTGGTTAACTTCAGATGATCGCTGGGCGAGTTATTTAAAGCTCGTCCTTCATTTCATCGTCTTCTTCTGAGGCGGATGGTGGGGGAGCTCCGCCCTGTCCGGCGTAGAGCTTGGAGATGATGGGCTGAACCACCTCTTCCAACTGCTTCTTCTGCTTCTTGTACTCCTCAGCGTCTGTATCCTGGTTCTCTTCCAGCCACTTGATGGAGCCATCGATGGCCTCTTCCATCTTGGTCTTGTCTTCTTCAGTCACCTGTACAAATGGAAATAACACATTAATAACTGAGAACAATATCAAATACATAAGTGTTATTAGGATTTTGGTCAGATCGAACAATTCGAAACTTTGTTTAAATTTCAATGGACCGTTTCTACATTAAAGCATACCGCTGTAAGATTCGATGTAACCATACAAGTAACAGAAATAGAGGTTACAACAGAGATCTCAGCCAGTGGCGGCTCGTGACTTTTGGATGTAGTGGAGTGCTAATATGACTAAAAATGGCATTATTGGTGTTCTTGATAGCTGAAAATATCTTTTTTTTTTCGAAAATTTGGTTTTTTTATGAAGATTTACAGGATATCTGCGGCGCACGGCCAAACTGTAATTTTGAAAAAATTAAAAAAAAAAAATAAATATCAAATTGTAGAAAAAAAAATAACTAATCAACATGTATAATGTCGAAAATTTCAAACATAGCACTCTATCACACCCAAAAGTCACGAACCGCCCACTGCTCTCAACAGCAGAACTATAAGTTAGATACCATAATATGGGGTGACTTAATAATCGTGAAAATCAGAAATTAAGTTCTTTTTTATAATTTTTTTTCAGTCAAACATATCGACGGTTAAATTGTGAAGATATTTTTAGTAAAATGTTACTACATTTTTTAAATTCCTCAATGATTAAAATAGTTTTGTGTCATTTACTTGAACTTGAATATTCGAGCTTGAACATTTTAAATGCATTTTTTTGCAACAATTATGGGATTGGCTAAAAATGGTATATCAAGTTGCCCCACTCAGAAAGGTGACTTTGATCACCATGTTTTTTTTTCGACTCCCCAAATGCATATGCAATTTTTTTTATATATATTTCGAAAGTTTAAACATGTGCAATAAATATGACAAAATTTTCAACACAAATGATTTTATAAAAAAGTTATTTGATCAAAATTGAAAATTGATCAAAGTCACTCCATTTTACTGTAGTTGTTATCATGGGCAAACCAAAGAGGATGCAATACTTAATTAAAAAAACATAATATTATGCATCACAAATTACAATTTTTACACTAATATATTGCAATAAAGACGACAGAGTTCTACCTATGTACGCCAAGATATTTCTTGGCAAAATACATACTAACAGTTATTATTTACGTATTTAAATAGCAAATAATAATATATTCTATAATGAATCTAGCACATCTAACAGTATCTATTTCAACCTACTTTAAAAACATTACATTTTGTACTACAATATGATTATTATTAGTAGACCTTAATTTATTTATTTTACAAGCCTAATATCAAAATGGGGTTACGTATATCTGAGATAATTTGATGATTTGTCCAATTTTCAGGCACTAATAAAATTAATTTAGAGTCCAAACTCCAAAAGGCGAGATGATGTTCTGTAGTAATTAGTTAAGGACAATCTAATATAGTAAACTATGTATTTGATAGCAGATATCAGGGACCTAATGAAAAATCTACACAGGAAGGAATACAGAGCAAAGTTTCTGACCGACTTTTACATTTCATCAACAGGGGGGTGTTGCCATGAAGCAGGCTAGAGATAAATCAATACAAAATGTGTTTACTTTAACAGTTCAAGGTAACTAACTATGCCAGTTGGGTTGATGTAGATTAAGAAGAAATCTACAAATATTGATGTGTCACTAGCGAATGGCAATAATTATTAGTCATACTTTGGGAGGCGAGTACGGGTGCCGCTGCCCTGGAACCATTCTCTGGATAGCCAATACCTCTGCCATAGGACATCCCCCAAGTGGTTCGCTACCAACAGGTTGTTTACTTAACAGGTTCTGAGGGAAATTATTTTTCTCAGAGCCTCCTGTGTAAAGCTAACGTTAAAAAATACATAAAAATAACGAGGATAAAATCAGAAAGATAATGTTTACTTTCTAATGGACTCGTTATATTGAAATTTCAAGAGTGATAATAAAATATATGAAGATAATTACCTTGGAACCGAGCTTTTCCTTGTCCTGGAGCTGGTTCTTTAGTGAGTATGCGTAGCTTTCCAGTTCGTTCCTGGCCTCCACTCGCTCCTTGAGTTTCTTATCATCTTCGGAGAAGCGTTCAGCATCCTTGATCATACGCTCAATGTCATCGGGGGTGAGCCTGTTCTGGTCGTTGGTGATGACAATCTTCTCTCGGTTGCCAGTGCCCTTGTCTTCTGCGGATACTTGCAGGATGCCGTTGGCGTCAATCTCGAAGGTGACCTCGATCTGGGGGATACCTCGGGGCGCAGGGGGGATGCCGGTGAGGTCGAACTTGCCGAGGAGGTGGTTGTCCTTGGTCATGGGGCGCTCTCCCTCGTAAACCTGGATGGTGACAGTGTGCTGGTTGTCGCTAGCAGTGGAGAAGATCTGTGACTTCTTGGTGGGGATGACGGTGTTCCTGGGGATCAGCTTGGTCATGACTCCTCCCACGGTCTCGATACCCATAGTCAGAGGGTTGACGTCAAGGAGCACGATGGCGTCAGTGTCCTGCTCTCCGCTGAGCACTCCAGCCTGGACGGCGGCTCCGTAGGCGACGGCCTCATCGGGGTTGATTCCTCGGGATGGTTCCTTGCCTCCAAACAGTTCCTTAACCAGTTGCTGGACCTTGGGGATACGGGTGGATCCTCCGACAAGAACGATCTCATCCACGTCCTTCTTGTTCATATCTGCGTCTTCCAACACCTGCAAAATTACCAATCACTCAATAAAACATTCTTATTGAACTATAATCAAGGCCGGGGTTATCACTATAATGTGGTAGTCTCTAGTCCAGACACTTTTGAGTGGAAGGTTTGATTTTAATACTCTTAAATCAAAACTGTACTATAACAATGAGACAAGTTATTTCAAGAAAATTGCAACTTCCTCACAGTGTGTTGTAATTATTACTTGTTGCTATGGTACGTTTGTAACAGTATTTTCTGAATAATATAAAGTAAGGCATACAACTGTCAGTCATAACTGCGTATGATAATAAAAACATACATTTGAAATGCTAATAGCTTATCAGAGCAAATTATGCACATTATAACAGCAAGTAATGTAATATTGTGCTTATCGTGTGGAATCATCGCATATAGATTTAATGCAGAGCAGACTTTATGTAGAAATCTTTTCCAAATCAATTGTTATAATATTACCTTCTGCACTGGCTTCATTGTTGATCGGAAAAGATCCATGTTCAACTCCTCGAACTTGGCGCGGGTGAGGGTTTCAGAGAAGTCGTCTCCCTCGAAGAAGGACTCGATCTCGATCCTGACCTGGTGACTGGCAGACAGCGCCCTCTTGGCTTTCTCCACCTCTCTCCTCAGCTTCTGGACGGCGCGGTTATCTTTCCTGATGTCCTTTCCCTTCTTCTTCTTGTACAGCTTGATGAAGTGGTCCATCACACGCTGGTCAAAGTCCTCTCCTCCCAGATGGGTGTCTCCGTTGGTAGCCACCACCTCGAATACTCCATTGTCGATGGTCAAGAGAGACACGTCGAAGGTGCCGCCTCCGAGATCGAATACCAGTACGTTCTTCTCTCCGTCTTTCTTGTCCAGGCCGTAAGCGATAGCCGCGGCGGTGGGTTCGTTGATGATCCTCATGACGTTAAGGCCAGCGATGACTCCGGCGTCCTTGGTGGCCTGGCGCTGAGCATCGTTGAAGTAGGCGGGCACAGTGACGACGGCGTGGGTGACCTTCTTGCCGAGGTAGGCTTCGGCGGTTTCCTTCATCTTCTGGAGGACCATAGCGGAGATCTCTTCGGGGGCGAAGATCTTGTCTCCCTGACTGGTGGCCACCTCCACATGGGGCTTGCTGTTCTTCTCAACCACCTGCAAAATTAACAATATGTTATAAACACTGGTACAACTTTAAGCTCATATGATGAGATAAAAATTACTAAATATGTACCAAGGAAATAAGTAAATTATTAGAATAGAGTGCGATTTGGCTCTAGCATTTTTTAAATCATCAAAATACCCTGGACTGGCAGGGTAACAAATTGATAAGCTCTTCATCGAATAGTCAAAAAAATGTAAAACTGAACTGGGTACAAAAGTGTAAAAACAACATCTTTGTCTCAAGATAACTCAAATGATAATCCAAGGGAAGAAAGATAATTAGAAGACAAAGAAAAATTTTACCACTCAAGAGTTCCAACTGCTACCAATCAGGTCGGAGCCAGTGGAACTATATCAACCTCAAATGTTATTAGGCTGAAGGTAGTGAGGAGTGGAAGATGGAGAATAGAAAAATTGCAGAGTACCAGGCGATTCAGATCTGGTCACCAACATGATTCAAGTTATTTCAAGCAATGTTTAAATTTTGAATGCTGGTCTTTCAGTAGGGCGATACTGAGTGTCTTCAGACTTCATGTCTTTGAAACCTACGAGTACGGAATATCATAAGAATGAATGAAAGTGGCTCACCTTGAAGGGGAAGAACTTGACGTCGTGCTGCACAGCGGAGTCGGACCACTCACGGCCAATGAGCCGCTTGGCGTCGAACACAGTGTTTTCGGGGTTGGTGGTCAGCTGGTTCTTGGCAGCGTCTCCGATGAGGCGCTCGCCCTCGGCCGTGAAGGCCACGTACGAGGGGGTGATCCTGTTACCCTGGTCATTGGCGATGATCTCTACGCGCCCGTTCTTGTACACTCCCACACTGGAAACAAACAACCATCGTTACATCATGGAGGCAATACAACTTAACTCACAAGAAACGAGTTTTGAGAAAAACAAATGAAAGTAAGTATTAACCAATAATTGAACATTAATAAAGATTTAAAACAAAAAATTAAAACCAAAAGTGTTGATTGAAATAGAAATAAAAAAATGTAAGATTGGTTTGGGCATGTAGAGCGAATGAACAAAGAAAGGAGTGTATGAAGAATATATGACACAAATGTGAATGATAGAAGAAGTCGGGAACACCCGAGGAAGACAAGGTACGATCAAGTGAACCAGATACTTGAGCCGGGCCATATCAAGCGTCAGAATAATAGAAGAGTTTTGATTTTTAATTAAACAGTTTAATGACTTAGACAAAGCTTTTTTTGGTTTTATACATTATAAAAAATATTCAACTATGTGAAAGTAGATCAAAGTGATATAAAATGCAACAAAAAAGGACAAATGCAATTAAGAAAAAAAAATCAAGGCAGTTTTGGTTGTAAAATAATTGAACAGGAAACAAACACAAGGGTCAAGGTGTTTTTTTATAAGTCACTTAAATGAGGGAAAATTTATTGATTGAAATAATCACATAAGTACGGTAAAATGTTGGTACTTTTGTGAGGAAAAAAAATTATGATAAGTAGTTTTCAATATGTAAAATATTGCACTTTTATTTATGATGAAAAGAAAATTGAAGGCTGGGGATTTTCATTGAAAGTTTTCTCGAAATAACCTAAAAATAATTTCACGCAAATTTAGTTTTTAATATTAAAAATGCCAATCAGCAAGAATCACTTTACCATGTTGTAATTACCAATCTATATGAAACCACTGAAAAGTAACATTATTGAAGTGTTTTACCAAAACACAGTTGATATTATATTGAAATTACGAAGGTAGTAGAAGGTTTTTTGGAAGAACCAGAAAGTTAAAATGGTAGAAAAATTTGGATTGTAAAGATAAGGTGGTTAAAAAGTATATATTATACTGTAATAGAGTATAAAAAAGTAGAATGCATTGAGAAGTTTGAAGAAGCGATTGCTAAATTTGTTAAGACAGCAATGTGTCACTATTTTTTTTTTGCACCAAGGCATTTCCAACGAAAACTTTCTCTGATGATGACTAACTGTGAAAGATATAGCTACCCATCTCAAATTATTATAAAATAGTCGATAACTGTTATAGTGACAACTTGGCATGACAACAGCTGGGCAAAGAAAACATTCCCGATTAAGAAATTGCAATTAAAACAGATCAATTTCGTACGCCAGAAATAATTAATTTGGACTGACAAAAAAGCAAACGGCATTGAACAAAATGTGATTGTCACGTCATGTCTTGACATTCACAAAGTTTGAATTGTAATTTCCACATGAAATATGTTAGATGTCTTTATTTTGGAAGGGAATATAGACTCACCATGAATATGTGGTTCCCAGATCGATTCCTACGACAGTTCCGATGTCCGGCTTGTCCTTATCTTTCTTCTCTTCGGCGAATACCGCCACTGCTGCCATCAGGCATAACGCCCCGAGGATGCACAATCTCATTTTGGACCGGATTCTAATAACTTCTCAAATAAAATATCCCTGCAATAAACATAAATACAAGTTAATATAATGCCGAAATAATCGTCAAAACGAAACGACAGATTTGCGTAGACTTCAGACACCATTGGTGTTTCGTGTCCTACGCCGCTGATGACGTACGCACTTTGATCAAATTTATTAATAAAACCGTAGTTTTTGTGGTATGATGTGAATTGAACACACAGTATTACGGAACGATATCGATGAAATTAGTTAATTCGGAAGAATTGACATTATACGTGTAACAATTCGATGACATGGCACTCGGTGAATCCGGCATACTGCCCACCATAGATCAGATACCACGCTGTCAAAAAACGCAAATATCTCACACAATACGTTTCAAAATGCTGTTAAACTATTCTCGGAATGTATATACGGGATGAAGTTAATGTGTTTTTGACATTTACCTGAGAATGGATGTGTAAATCACAGATTGATTCACTTTCCCGAGCCACTATACAAATGGACTAATTTTCACGACTATTGAAAGAAGACTGAGGTGCTAGTCGCGACCACCGGCCATTATTTAGCGCTAGTGAACTTCGTGGAGTGATCTGATTGGCGCATTAAAACGTGACGTTTCGAATAAAACGATCCGATTGGTCCACATTCCTTGACTTGGCTTAACGCGATTGGCCCACGTTCGATTCTCTCGACATTTCTCGCAAGCTGTGGCCTTTTCCCGAATCTTGTTAGATTTACGAATTTTGCATCATGAAATTGTAATGCAATTACGATATTTTACTAGAATCCAACTGTCTTTTAATTAGTCATTAATAAGTACCATTCTGTGATAAAATAATTGACACATACCCTAATTTCTTGGCGCTGCTTGAGATCGAACATGCACGCAAAGTTGCGTAAAGCTAAAGAATCGAGCACTTGCCTTGCCCGCGAATAACGGGAATTTCAAATCACCAGCTCACCAAACCCGTAAATAGGTTGGTCCCGTTACAAGCGGCTGACCACATTCACAATTTATTCACATTGTTCAAATCCAAGAATCTACGTGAAAGCTTTGTCGTTAACGTTAGCGCAATATTCAAAAATACCTTTAATTTTACCTGAAAACATTTCCTGACCAACTCGTAGATTAGCCATGGTTTTCATTGATCGATAATGATTTATTACACTTTCATTTACCTGTTTCTATCTGTTTTTTTTAACATAGCTGTGTCTGTATTATTACGTAAGGTCATTGAACCGACAAATTAGAATAAGGTATCTCGTAAAGAATGTGATGTAATTTTAATTGTAAATATTTCAATATTTAAAAGGAAGCTACAAAAATGTGTATGTACTTAGTATACATTATATTGTAGATAATAGGAATTAAAATCGCTTGAAAAACTTAGTCTAGAAACGTTTGATTTCATGGACAAAACTGGTTTTTATTTATTTTGTAAATAAATTTATAAGAAAGCAAAAAATTAATCAAATAATTAAGTGAAACTGTCACAGATAATCTTAGCTATAAGATTGTATTTTTTTAAAGTTGTTTCCTTTACGTGTTGTAAAAATATATTTTTTAATAGTTTACATTTATATTTTTTATTGAGTAATTTATTTTTTATTTGTATTCTACTCGAGCGAAACGATAGGAAAACCTTCAATTTATCTAAAGCATATTTTTTGGTATTCATAATGTACACCAATTCGTTATAAAGATTAATCAAAATAGTGATTTGGCATTAAGCTTCGCCTTAAATTGAATCGTATTTTATAAAAAAAAAACTAACAATATATAGGTGAGTGCTTACAATTAACCATGTATTTCTGGGCATTTTGAAAGATTTATACTTAAAAAATGTAACGTTTTTTGTTTGTTAAATGTGATTACCTTGCGAATCTAAATTTATTATTTATTGCCCGAAGGCAATGGTAAAATCGTAGAATTTCATCTCCAATTTGTAGAATGTTACAATGCTGAAGAAAGTGGCAGTAGGAAGAACAATGGTAAAGAAAATTCAAGCAACATTGTAATTCTAAATGGTGGTCTCTGACCAGGATGATATTGAGGGTAACTTACCACCGTAAATATGCCATGTATCTACGTAAGTAACTAACCATTAATGGTTACATCATGCCGTTTACCAGCGTGGGTAAACAAAGAGGATGAACCGCCAAACAACTCGGTCTTGGCAAACACTTCTTGCCTCATTCACATTCACAGGTTGTTTGAGTTGTTTCACACATTTCTGTGATTCTGACTATTGACATGGCCCGACTAAAGTACATGTTTCGTTTCTCACTTGATAGTTCCATGTCTTAGTTCATAGCCGATTAGAGTATAATTCCTTTATTTGGTCACCTCATCATAAAAATCACGATTAAAATGTCGTCAAAAGTTTGTACGATTAATTTTAATTTCATTCAAGTAAAATATCCCCTTAGAATAAATTAACTACACGTTTCTTTTGTTAAACACACTTGAGAATCGGCGAAGGATGAGCGACATGTGCTTTTTTAAAATTGTTTAACCAGAGCTTGACTGTTGTGAGTCTGGTCAGTTTAAGAGTAGGTACATACTCGACACATAAGGACCTATTTCGATGTGATCGTTCACAATCAAATTATGTAACAAACTCGCTGATTCCTGCATACATAGTTTAGCAAATGAATATCCCAATGATATCGACATTTCTAATATAATTAACAGATTTGATATTTAAACGTACTTGAACAATTTTTTTATGTCAAGACATTATTTCTAATAATTTTAGTTTATTATTAATATTGTTTTTATTTTATCCAATAGTAAACCACTGTAATGTAGAAATAATTTTGTGCATCCATTGTTTATAACCCATAAAGTACAATGTCGATTCATATCGCTATATCAAGGTAACAATATTGCCACTAATGCAGAACAAAATTCTCTAATATATCGCCTGCATAGATTAGCAAATGAATACTTTGATATCAATGATGAAGGAAGTCTGTTATCATATAAAAGATGTATAAAAAAATATTTTTTACGTATGCAGGAATAGTAATTAAGCATACATTTTTTTTACATTATCGTTACTTATTATTTTTTTTTTTTTGTGATATACATATATATATTTCACTAGTAATAAGATAAAAGATATTATGATATGATTAATATTTAATATTTTTCAATGTTCTCCCATAATAAGCAATTGCTTGTGTGTATGGGATGAGGTATTATTTGTTTAGTTTCTTAGATTTTTATTTTATTTTTTAAATTATTGATAATATTTTTTATTTTTTTATTTTTATAATCATTTATGTTTGACAAATAAGTCATTTTCCGCAATATTTTATTTTTCTTACATTCCGTACTTGTTTTTTATATTTTATTATTATAATTAATTTAACTTTATATTTAATTTCACACTTTACACCGTAAATTATACTTTTACTTAACTTTATATTTAAACTCTACACTTTATACCTTATATTATACTTTTAATTTTATGCTGTATATTAAATTTTACCTTGTACTTTTAACTATATTTCAATTTTATGTTAATGGCACATGTTGTGCCGTTTGTATTTAAATAAATAAATAAAATTGTAAACATTTCAATGTACCCAATATAAAAGCCCCAAGGGCGGATAAAGAGAAATAAATAAATGTCTTCCTGGGGCGTTCTCGACCTCTACCATTTATATTCACGTCATGAATTCTCCTTTCTTCAGTCAATCGCTTTACATACCCAAACCATCTATGCGCCCCTATCTTAATCTCACTCATTTGCCTTTTTTTGCAAATCTTCACATTTCTCAAACGATCATACATGGTTTTACAACACACAAGTATCAGGAATCTCATTTCTACAGCATTGAGTCTACTTTCATCCTTCTTCTGCCAGTTACATACCTCACTACCGTACATTATTTTACATACTTATATTTGACGATGTATGAATGTGAATGAGGCAAGGAGTGTGTGCCAAGACTGAGTTGTTTGGCGGTCCATCCTCTCTTCCTACCTCTGCGGGAAATGGCGTGATGGTTAGTTAGTTAGTTAACCTAGGAGCTTATCACTCTCTCTCACGGAAGTCGTAATTTATTTAAACACATTGTATTAGGTACTTTTATATATTTAACAAATAAAAAAACCTTAAATTAATGTTGCAAAGCTCCATAGCTTATGATTGCGTTGGTAGCTGAAAAACCTATAAATTTCAGAGAGAAATGGCTGTGCAAATTTCATGATGCCCGAACCTACAATTCCAGAAATCTTGCTACTTTAGGCAAAATAAAACAATAACTTAGTAAACACCACTTTTATTTCTATTTTTTTATACTTTGCCGACTGGGTTTCACTACAACTGTAGCTCCTTCTAACAATGGCCGCCAAGTGAACAATTTTAGCTAAATGACTATAAAAATGCATTATTCTCCATTTCCGCAAACTGAAATACTTACTTCTGATCATTATAAAACTTTAAATAAAATGCATATTAAGCGTGTGCCTAGTATCCATCAAAGTGAACAACTGCAGATATTTTTGTTATTTGTTTTTGGGGTGTTATGCCGTGTTGCGCTAACTCCTTCTTTAGCCAACGTTTTGGACAACGTTACAGTGTAAACGTTGGCTTAAGAAGGAGTTAGCGCAAAACGGCATAACACCCCAAAAACAAATATACTTTTGGCCGTGAAAATCTTAAATCATAACTGCAGATTTTGTTAGATTTTTTTTGCATAATTTCGTAAAATTGTGTAATAATAAAAAATGATGCAACAAAATTTTAAAATGCAAAGTATGCAAATCGGAAATTAGGTTCCTTTAGAAAAGTCGGTTTTCTAACACACACTTTCTGTCTAAATGTAATGGCAGAAAATTATAAAAACATGACTTCCTATTTTGAAAAGGTTACATTTTCGCTGAGTAATTTGGTGAACTGATGAGTGATGAGGTGATAAGTCTAATAATTTACGCAAAGTATCGTAGTTTTGTATTGTACGTGCATACCTTATGTGTTCAACGTTACAAATTGGTCAAAAAATTCCCTCAAATCAAGTACAAGCATGCCCACTGTTTTAGCTACTCACTGACTGAAGTACTCGCAAAGTCAAGATGGTGGCATCGAGTTCACATGGAAGTTTTGTAGCACCATAAAAGTGAATTTACTAAGAAAAGTATTTGTACTAGTTGCAAAATGCATTACAAAACTGAACAAGAAATTGAAACTTTTTGTAGCACGTAATAAAAATGTTTATATTTCTTTAAATTATGTAATAAATAGATTAACTCTAATTAAAATTAAATGTGCCATTATTTGCGCTTCACAAAATTACAACGTTTGATGCCTAAGGATTGTTTTAACCACTTAATGCTTTTGAACGAGCGGTGTTCGCGGACGGAACACTGCTCACATCTTTTGACTTGTTTGCGTTATACAAGATAAACAAACGAACTGCGCTCGCCAGATTTTTTTATTATTTTTATTTTTTATGTTAGTCTTGTTTTTTTTTTAACATTTTTTATTGCTTCTGTTTTGTTTTTTTTGAACTGGTCAATTTTAAATTATGTTAACTCTTTATAAAAAATAAAATAACCTGATGTTTTTAGTTTCATTTTTGTTAAAAAAAACCGAGTATTAAGTGGTTAATGAAAAATAGGAAGATCGCAATCAGTGTATTCATATTTATTTATTTATTTTTTATTATTATTACATTTATTACATACAAGATATACAAATATAAAAGGAAGCTTTGACTGTCCAACTAGGAAGTTTCCCGTTTTAGGACAGTCAAATTGGCAGGTTGCGTGTACATAATTCCAGGTAGGTACATGTAAAATATAGAATAAAATTAAAATATAACATATAAATGTAAGAAAGAAAAATAGAAAGAAAATATTTTTTTAGGAAAATACAATTTAGCAGTAATAGACAATAAAATCCAGATAGGTACATGTAAAATAAAAAGTAAAAATATAATATATCAATGTAAGAAAGAAAAATAAAAAAATATTTTTTAGGTAAATACAAAATACAAAATCGAAGAAATCAACTCAGACTACGTTTTTTAATAATTTTTCGGAATCTGTCCTACCTAAGTCTAATAACCATTTAGTAATTTTAGTACTGAAGGCTGATAATTCACACAGTTTAAATTGAGATGGGATTTTGTTGTATATTTTTGGTCCCAGGTATAAGAAAACTTTTTGATAAGCCGCAGTATTGCTAGTTGGAATAGAAAGGTCGTTTCTGCTCTTACTTCTGGTTTGATGATTATGATCGACTGTTATCGTTTTGTTTTTATTTTTGTGGACGCAGATTGTTATTTTTTTTATGTAACACTGTCGAACATCAAGCACATTAAACTCCTTGAAGAGAGCGTCGCTCGAGTATCTGAAGGGTTTCTTCATAATGACGCGTAGAATGGATTTCTGTGCCTTCAGTAGCGGGTATAATATTGGGACACATATTTTACTATGAACTAAAAAAGACAACTATTTAAATGTTTTTTAAATGTACAATAAAGTTAAGTAAATTACCAAAAGATTGTTTTTATTAATTACAAATTAAATATATTTCTAAGATCTGTAATCATTTCAATAAAATAAGATACTTTTAAGATATAAAAAATTTATTCGTAGTCAATAGACAACGCTAAGCAGCGGGGGTACAAAAAAAATGGCAATGTCCGATATTGAGCTCAGCTCCAGCGGACGAGGAAGTAGGAGAAGGTTTGGGAAATGGTGTTTTTGTTAAAAAGTTATTGTTTTATTTTAAATTATAATGTCACATCACGAAGTATCTGCTTCATATGAAAAAAGTTCTTATGCTTTATGAACAGATGAAGGAAAAAAAAAACAGATTTCAAAAAGTTTTCTTTATTTGTGAAAAGAAAATAACATAACATAAAACCTGATCAAATACATTTTGAAAATAAGACAGAAACAACACAGGAATAAATTAATAGGAACAAAATATTTAGTTATTTAATTAACTCACAATTTAGAATGAGTTTGTCAATTGGTACAAAGCCTCCAAAACAGTGATGCACAACCTTTTTAGCAGAAGGTCTACTTAACAATATTTCAAAAATTTACGAGCCACATAAAGCGCAAATGGAATTTTTAATTTTGGATTAACCCAGCCCATCTGAAGTTATTTTTCCTGAATTCATTGATGCTGTAAAAATAATAATAATAATGATTGGATTATTTGTATAGCGCGGTTTTAGTGCGAAAATCACCTCAAGGGCTCAATGCCATAACTTTTTGTTTTTGTATTTATTTAATACAAATTTTATTTTTTAATATAAAACAACTTTAAAAAAAATACCGTAAGATGGCAATGCATTCTACTATTTGCGTAAAAATAAACATTTTGTCAAGAGGCATAAATTATGGCAGTCCGAAGGAAAGGCCCTCTAAGATGCCATAAATTGTGGCGGCTCGGAGGAAATGAGTTAATAAAAAATCATTTAAAATAAAAATAAAATTCTCTGCCAAAGTTCTCTAGGCCAGGGTTTTCAGGAATTGCTGCAAACATTTTGATTTTTTTATATTATAGTCGATTTCAGACTCCACGTAATGTGCTTGTGGGTTGTGCATCACTGCTCTAAAAGATGAGGTTATGGAATTGTTTCTAAAGAAATTATATTATTTCTCAAAATAAAACATGTACATCAAAAAGTTTGGCATTGGAAATTTTACTATCAATAATGAATAATGCCAAATCAAAATTAGGAATGACTTCTTTTATTTACCTAACCGCTGCACTTTTAGGCACAAATTATGGAAATTACACTTTGTTTCATCAAATACTACAAGAAACAACTATTTACATACACAAAATAGATTATAAGGTTCTCAGTTTGTTTTAATCAAGTAATTTATGCGTATTTACATTGAAACCAAATTTTCACAAGCATCATTCATTCTTACTATAAAGTCCAAAATGGCCGCAAAGGGATCATTTTAAAAGGGAAATTTTGGAGTTTGCTTAAATAAAAATGGAATTTTAATGCATCTTTTACCATCTCTTCCGACATAAATTTTTTTTTTCCTGTGGTAATTAAGTCGAAACGAAGTGTAATTTCAAAAAACTGTGCCTATTAAAATTATGGCGGTTAGGTAAATATTTACCCAAGTAAATATGAAGTATAAAGTAGTTAAAGAACGGCACATAATAATTAGCTTCGTCACAAAGAGCACGGTTAACTGTAAAAAGTAATACTTGTTGGCACACGGATTAATCAATTAGTTTCTGCTTTAAAAAAAATCTTTGGAGATAATTAACTGTAGCAATTAAACAATTAGTTGTGCCATAATGACATTACATAATTAATACCTTGTGGTATGATAGTTAGTATAAAGTTATAAAAGCACAACACTAGTCTAGTATACTCGTATTAAAACCAGAAAGGGGTCGTGTGCATAGACATGCAAATTGATAGACTTGCCCAAACATGAAATCCAGGTATCATTTCGACGAGCTGGAGGCAGTGTTACCAACTCGATTTTCAAAATAAAGCCAGCCGTCTCCCAAAAAGGAGCTGAAAAAGAGCTAAAACCTTGTACAGCCTAAAATTTTCTTGATTCACCACAATAACCATGGGGGGGGGGGAAGGGTGTCTAGTGAATTTCAGGAATATATTATTTCCCACAATATTTTCAAAGCGAATTTCGAAGGACGATTCTCCACAATTTTTTTTTATAATTCATGTGAGCGGTTACTAGAGAATTTCAAGGAAAAATGATTCCCCACATTATTTGAAATCCATGGGAGGAGGGGGTGACTAGGAAAATAATAATAATAATAATGATTGGATTATTTGTATAGCGCCGTTTTCGTGAGAAAATCACCTCAAGGGCGCTTAACAAATTATTCCCCACAGTTAACTAATTTCGTCAACGTTTTCAGAATTTCCCTAGATTTTTGTGCTTTTCCTTAAAAAATATTTTTCTCCCATATTAGCAAAAGTGGCTACACTGTCTGAAAAAATGAGCCAACCACATTTTTGGAGCTTACAGACTCAATTTAAAGCTAAATCTAGCTCTAAAGGAACTGAGTTGACAACACTGGCTGGAGGCAAACAATATTTTTGGCACCAGGAGGGTTCGAGAATACTTTGAATAATTTATGACTTCAGTCGTTCGTTGAGCGCCAAATAGCGCACAATAAAATATGTAGAAAAGTAAGGTAACGGTTTGCATCGCAGTCCATTGAGGGACTTTTCTACACAGGTTCAGAATGTTCGTAAAAATGGTAAAACTGAACTTCCGTTAAATCGGTTTGCGTAGCAAAATGAGCAGGATGGGTAAATTATAACACATTTGTAAAAGTGTTTAACTAAATAGTGTGACAAAATATTCAGTTTTTGAAACAAGCCTGAACTTTTGTTCACCTCTTTGGGATTTGTGGTTAAGTTTTTTGCGCAGTCAGCAATTGTAAAAAGGACTAGTAATTCCTAAATGGTGATATGTATTACAGTGCGAGTTGCCTGTTTACTGTCAGATTCATTTATTGACAAATTATAGAAAGGGACGGTCACACTCCCTCCGCACTTTACGTAACTTGGTTTCCTGATGGGCTAGTCTATCAATTTGGATTCTATGGTTTCTTCCTTATTCTATGGTCATATATTTATCATGCTAAATTCTACCATAATTATCCTCCTCTCACATTTTGTATGAAAATGTAACAAATAAGTACTTAAATTGACAGACCGACATTTATTTCATATATTAACTGTCATCCAATTTCAGAGAAATATGTACATATCCTTGAGTGTGTATGTGATTACCACAGAATTCATCGTCAAATAACAACGAGTCTATCTGAGGATGTTTCAGCTCAATCGGATGTCGGGAAGTGGTTTAATTTCCGCTTCCAAGATTTGAATTCATTAATTCCCAAAAACAAAAGTGAAATTCAATTAAATGTATTTATAAATATGTACTACTTTCGGTTGTGACTCTGTCCATCTGTAACTTCGATTCAATGAACTATAGAACGTTTGCTTTGAATAATTATTGTGTCATCAAGTGTATTTTTTGGAGAATTCAGACAAGCGACAAAGTACCTACTTCTATTTTTAACAGGAAATTATTTTAATTGCCACATTGGAACTGATTTGTGGAGAATTCAGATTATCTGTGATAGTAAACGTCAAAAACGTGAACCTGCCGACAAGAACAAAATACCAGGATGATAGTGTATTACCATTTGGTTATTTTTATATACATTTATTGCTCAGTGACAGTAGTTGTTAAAAATCTCAAAACAAGGAAACCATCCATATTTTAAAATAATATCAATTTTCCTGTGATTTTTCAAGGGTTTGCACTAATAATGTAATAATCGACTCAAACTGCGACATAAGACGCTCATAAGTTACAATGGATCCCTCCTCATTTTTACTATATTAGTTATGTAAAATATATTCGAAAAGAGTTTAACAAAATTTAATTAGTGTAAATTTTCGAAAAATATAGCAGTGGGACCAATTTTATTGGAGGTGTTATTTTCCAGATAAATATAACATATTAGAAAAACAATACTTTATTGTGAAATAATGAGGTATTTCTGCTTATTCAATAAAAGGAGGAAATAACATCAATATGGTTAAAAAAAACCCTTAATATCTATATAATATTACATTGACAGATTTCAATTGTGGAAATATAAAATTTAAGTAATAAAATTTTGATCGCTGTATGTACGTAATTAAGTAAAAAATTCAATAAATAAATAAAAATAGGAAATTTATAAGCATAAAATTTTGAATTTTTTTTACTATGAGCATGGCTACCAAAAATATTAAAAGTAAAGGATTTGCTCAAAGAAATTTTCATAGGCCTATATCTAAAAAGTAAACAAAAGGTTTATAAAAACACAACACCGTAATAATAAAAAAGTACCTAACTAAAATATATAATATATACAGGGTTTTCCAATAAGAGGTGTTGTTTTGATATTCAATCGTAAAATATCAATGGTTTCGTTGCGGCACGTAGCGCCGTCTTGTTGAAAGTAAACGTTATCCAGATCAATACCATCCAATTAAGGCCATAAAAAATCATTAATCATCTCTCGATAGCGCAATCCATTCACCGTAACTGTTGCTCCAGCCTCATTTTCGAAAAAGTAAGGTCCAATAACTCCGCCGGACCATAAACCGCACCAAACAGTCACATGTTGAGGATAGAGAGGCTTTTCAACATTAACTCTTGGGTTTTCCGAGCCCCAAATGCGACAATTTTGCTTGTTGACGAAGCCACCGAGGTGGAAATGGGTCTCATCACTCAAGATGATTTGCATTTGATTCACTCAAGTGAATTTTAATAATTTCAATGCGTTGTTGAAGCGTGTATATCGTTCCATTTTTATTAATGGCGTAGTTTCTACTTGTCAAATGTCAAAAAATGACAGCTTCAAAAGTAACATCTACCGAAATAGCGGGCTATTCAAAATAACACCTCTTATTAGAAAACCCTGTATATGGGAAGATTTAACCCGGACATAAAGTCGGAAAAATAAATATTAATATTTACAAATTTGCTAAGCAAGGCATAATGCCTAAATTGATTTACAGAACAATGGTTTTAAAATTAATAATTTATTCATATACACAGTTTGATAATAAAATGTTAAAATTTTGTAAAGTGGAACAATTATTTTTTTCATCACTATGGCAACACAGATTTTGGAACAAATTATAAATGTGGGGTTAAGTTTGACTCCCGAAATTGACAGTCAGACATTTGTTATGACAAACTCACTTTTCAAGGTTTTATTTTATGCAGTAAGAATTTGGAAGTTGACATATTTATTTCACGAATACATTTTATTTACTATAATACATCTAGTATATCATCCCAGGGACCGGTGTCAACCGCGCCACCGGCCTTGCAAGATGCCGGTCGGGTAGAACAGATATTTATTTCATACTGCTGTAATGTCATCCAATTCAGAGAAATGCGGATATGTCTGCACATGCATACACATGTATGCGATTGACACCAAAAGTTGATAGAATGCATTGTCATCACTGCCGAGTTTCAGCTCGAACGGATGTCGAGAAGTGGGTTAATCCAAGATTTGCATTCATTTATTGAATACCAGACCCTTTTTGAGGGAAATCAATAATGGAATCAAAAATGAACTCTAAAGTGTTTCAAGTCAAAGCGATTCTGTTAAAAAAATTTATGCACTTTCTCATGGCATACAGGTTTAAATTGCATATCAAAAATTTCCAGCTAGGGCGAAATTCCAATGCCAGCAGCGCATGAACAGTTTATCGGCGGGAAAAAGAGTTTTCCAGAGGTTAAATTACATCCTTTTACCAGTCTTGGTATTGCCATTTAAACCACTTTTAACAATATTAGCACTTCCCATTTTCTACCTTTACTTAAGAGACTGTATATTTATTTTTATGAAAATAAGTTAATTAACTCAAATTAAAAGAGGATTAAGAGGAAAGCACCAGATATTAACTAATTTCAAACCAATGCGATGATTCAGAGAATTCTCTCACACTAAAGGAATGAAACATTAAATACTTAAAATTATTAATATTCGACAAACATGATACAGAACCACCAGTACTTGATACGAAATAATCGAAACAAGCAAAAAAAAAGTTTAAAAAAACCTTTTGATTGTATTTTATTTTTCTTTCATTGCAGAATACCGGCCACCCTGAATCATAATTATTATATCCTACACCATTTTAAACCAAATACATTTATACAAAATAGTTTTTTTTACTTACGAAGAATGAATAGTATGTAATTTGATACATATTTTAAAGATAGGTTCTTCGTACACAAGAGATACTTACAGCTGACTGTGACGCAAACACAAGTAGCCTACCGATATGCTACTCTTTAAAGCTGGTTTCCGTACACGGCGCTACCCCAATTATACTGAACTTGATCATTTTTCAAGTGCAGCCGTGGAAATAATATGATGTCGAGTGACTCTAGTGGCGAAGATATTTATATTTACAAGCATAAAAACCCGTACAATGAAATAAATGTTAATTGTAAGGCATTCGTCACCGACGAGAAACTACATTGACTTTTCTGTCCAACCACAATCCAAGCCATTTCCGCTAAAACCTTTCTAACGTATTCTGGTAAATTATAGTTATATGTATAAACATGGATATTTTCCTACCTCCAGAACAAAATTTAACATTCAAATTATATTCGGTCGTCATTTCTGTCATGGGAGTAGTACATAGATGCGAATGCAACTCGCTTAGCGTTCAACTGACGTTGAAACCGTAGTGTCGTTTACGAACATTAGCAAAATAGTATGGCGCACAAAACTTGAGTCGCTTGTAAAAATCTCCGTGTACGAATAGCCTTACAATCATATTTTGTGAAATTTTCTTTCGCTTTGGAATTGAGAGGCACTTTGGCAACAAAAAAATCAAGTTTTTTGTAAATCTTAAATCCATTTTGCTGGTATATTTTGACCCTTGATGTAAATTTTTTTATAAATATAAATTAATAGAAAGTGTCCTCTGCAGTTCCATCAGTGTTAGAAAAAAACACATTGTAATAATATGATACATGGTTAAGATTAAAGTAACAAGCCACAAACGGCATTTATAATGTTGGTACATCGAAATAGCACATAATATAGACATTTATTTTGAAAACATATATGCAATATACTCGAGCTACCTAAAGAATTACCTCTGCAAATAATACAAAATAAAAATATCAATTTCTTCATTTGATAATGTCGATAACTTGTCATCGTTTCCGAGCATTACTGCAGATCTATAACGTATAAACAACAGATCATATCGAATAAATTAAGAACACTTAATTGTTGTGAAATCTTGTGTTCGTTGGCAATCTGCAGTTGTGCTCGAGAACGATGACAATATCGATAAAACCTTTATCGATCGACCGTGCCTGTTATGCCACAAATTGGGCCAATTATTCAATATTTTACCAAAAGTAATAAAATGTGGCATTGGACATGTCATGCCACAATTAGATCGAATTGTTAATTGTAATTGTTGTTACGACCATAATTTTTTAATTGTTAAATGTTAAAAATAACAAAGTATGGTCTTGGGTATGTCAAGCCACAAGTAAAATCAATAATTGTTTCATATTTTAACAAAAATACAAAATGTAGCAATGGGCACATGATGCCACAATTTTTTTTCTTCTTATTCTACTGAAACTAAATTGATCCAAAAGATACTATTATTAAAAATTTTATTACAAATTGTATATGTAGATGTGGGAAGCGTACATTGACGTGTTTCTCTCGTAAGCCCGAATATAAATTGTAAGTTGTTATCTTATTCATTAATGTCATTGAACATCCATTCCAGTATTTGCGGGGTATAGTAGGTGATTATACAGTCAGCCCCTGAAAGAAAAACAAAAATAACATTCATTTCATTAACAATGGGTGAACGATGAACGATCTTGGCGACACTCGCGGTTCTATACAATTTTTTTTTTTTTTTGATTAATTAATAATTAACTAATAAGGGCTTATGGCCTATCCCCATTGTCTCTATTACATACATGATCTATGATCTTTATATAGCCACAATTAACCCTCCAAATATACCAAAGAAAAATAAGTTACCTTATTAACTTGATCGTCGGTGCAAAATTTTAGCCGTGCACCATCTAATTCTTTTTTAATAATAAGTTTTTGCAAAATGATGTTTTTGTCAATTGTGAATGTGTTTTATGTATTTATAATAATATCCTTAACCTCTTATGTCAGCGTTTCCTTAGGGATAGGTTTAAAAAACCATTTCACTGAATATAAGGAGCTTTCTGGGGAAACTACATTTAGTATTCTGGGAAACTACATATTATCTGGTAATATGGGACAATTGACAAAAACGCAATTTTGCAAAAAACTAGTAAGTTATGACAAAAATAGATTCAGATGGTGCACGGTGAAAATTTTGAAGCGGCACACCAAGAGTTAAGAATACGCTGGCGAACGAGAGATTAAGGCAACTGTATTATTAACCCTCCAACACCGGAGTGGGGTAACATACATCCCCCAAATGAAATCGAAGTTATTTTTTACCCAACATGCTCAATAATTTAGGTAATCCTAGAAAAAGTATTCGGATATCGATCTGCATTAAAAAAAATGATCCCGTTACAATCTTGTAAGATATTAAATAATATATATCCTATTTCTAAGAAATTACTCTCCCCTCCTCCCCCGCCGAATTCCCATTACTTTTTAAGAACTCCTTACCGCAAACAAGCTGTAAGAACAGACCTAAAAAGTGCATTTTACTGGAAAGGGCTAGATATTACCATTTTGCATAACTTAATGATTAACTGCTAGGCGAAGACGGACGATGTCTGGTTAAAATGGTAAAAAATATTGGCATGTAACTGGAGAGGATTAAAGGAGTATTAAGAGACAAGGTCGCTCCGTGGTATACGGGGGACCCTAGTAACCCCCCTTTGGGTGATACATGATCTTTAGCTTCAGGTATGAAATCTTAATATGTCATTGTTTTTTTTAAGAAAACAAGCATTGATTTTTGATTTAATTACGGAAATTTTTCTATTTGAATACTGCCCACCATTCTCAACTGCTCTCGTCTTCTGGAGCCAGTGGAAATATGGCATCGTTGTGGAGCTGAAGGGAGTGGGGAGGGATAGGAGATGGGGAAGAGAAAGAGAGGGGAAGTACCTGGCTATTCAGATCTGTTCACCAAACACGGCTGACTCTATTTCAAGAAACTTTTCGATTCTAAACAGAGGTCTTTCTTTCATGAGGGTGACAATGAACTTATTTATGAGTGTACGTACAATCATTTATTGACTCAACGTGGTTATTTATTCAAATTTGTTGGAACCACGTTATCAATGTCAGCAAATCAATATTTGTAAATGATTTTTTGAAAGTTGAACATATTATATTATAATACACATGTCGCAATGTTGACTAATCCAAAATGTACTGAGTCAATAGAATTACTGGTCGACTATAACTGCTGCACACACAATAGACAAAAACTATTCTGTTTTGAATTAAATTCAACAGTTTAGCAAATAATTATGGCCCTGAAACATTGTAATGATACTGAAAAACAAACCTGTGACAGAAATTTAATTTCCTCCAAGTCAAGAAATAAATGTAATTTATAAATTGAAAACTCCACACAGGAGGCCTTGAGGAAAATAATTTCCTTCAGGGCATATGTCATTTTCGGGGATGCTGTGTGGAGGGTCTTTTTACGAAGAGGAAGGAGTGAACATGGGTCTTGAAGAGACCTATGTTATAGGAGGGAAGAAACACAGAGGCAGGCAAATCATTCCACAGCCGAGCTGCTGAACTCAGGAAAGAGTCCTAGAAACGACCCATGTAAACTGTGTACAAATGTTGGGTGTGCGTTTGGCATGTTTCCCGACTATGGGACCTTTAAAATATAAAAAAACGAAATGGCGCTGATTCTCTAAGTTACGTTCGAATTCCAAACACAGTCTACTGGAAAGGTAATTCCAAACACAGACTACAAGGGTGGAACCACAGTATCCTCCTTGAGAATCTCAAGATGCTGTGTTTGCACTTGACGGCATAATAACACTTTATCTAAGACAAGCGAACACCTCAGTACAGGCTCTCTGAGTGAGGTGTTCACAAAACACTTCTAATAAATTTTGTACAAGTTATACTTATTATGTAAACTGTGTGTAAGAGAATAGAAATGAATAAATTAACTACTTTTCCCGTCAATTTAACCAGAAATTAACATAAAAAATCATAAAATTGTTTGAAAATAAAAAAAATGATATTACATAGATAATATAATGTATTAATTACCCGCTCGTCTAAAGGACATAAGGATTTCATTCAAAACAACTCTAAGATCTCCTTCCTCCTGAGCTCTTTGCAGCATGGTGTACTCTCCTGACACCTGCAAAACAAACATATCAAAATTAAACATATTAAAACACACAATGCATTCTAAAATATTCCACTACATTCCAGTTAATTTAGCAAAACACATTCCAGTGCAGTGGCACAGTCCATAAAGTCCACAAAGTCCATGCCAACGGACGTAATTATATGTAAATTTAAATGTGGCAAATTTATGTCATGTTATTTGATTTGTACATTCTCTTTGGAATAAACAAATTCACAAACATTTACGAAATATGTGCGTATACGCAATCAATAAGAAAAACAGAACATTGATAATTTTAACATACAGTGTCAAACTGAATCTACATCAACTATGTGAAGTTTTTATGTGTACCCATAATAACTTCTTTTTTTTTTCAATTCCTTTTCTTTTTTTTCAGCAAAGGGTTAAAAAACAATTTGGAGCTCAGTCTAGACTACAATTTTTTTTTAACAACATTAAACAACTGATATTAATCCCCTAGATTTGATTTTTTTCAAATTTGACCTAAATAATTCTAACTTCGGACTTGATTTACACAAAACGAAAGTACACAAAAGTTATACCGCAAAATAGACTCCAAACTTGACATTTCCCGCTTGTACAATGAGTTTCCATATACCGTGTATTATGTAAATATAATTTCAAATCCATACATAACATTGCAGAGTAATTACTACAACTAGGTAACACCGAAATTAGAGTTTTTGAGTTACACACAAAACCATACTTTTATATGCCAAAATACATAATATATGTATGTGTGGCTTATATGTACACATGGTTTTACCACGCAAACACCTCAGGGATCTCATTTGCACAGCATTCAGATTACTTTCATCTTTCCTCTGCCAGTTCCATGCCTCACTACATTGTGGATTGCTAGCTTCTAATTAGAACAACTTTGCTACAAGTCAATGAATAAGCAATGATGACCTGGTAAGCGAAGAGTGGATAGTTGGGATGATTGTCTTTGGTCTGGCGGATGATGTCCAGATACGGGAGACCTGGCTTCACCATCAGCATGTCAGCTCCTTCTTCCACATCTCGAGCCTTAAATCAAATCCAAATTATCTAATTAATCTAAAATCGTAATATTTGTAAGCAGGTACCTGCTTAAATACCTACCTACTTCATTATAAACCATTTCATTTTATGTAACATTTTAAATTTCAAATAAGGAATTATACAAATTTTTCCAAAGAATGTTACTATATAAATGACTTTTTCTTTTTTCTTCAAAATTCTTTTTTCAAACTTTCTACATGAACCATTAAAATGGTCACCATCTTGAAACGGAACGTACAAACACATTTTCAGAGAGAAGAAATGCAGAACGGTTGAAGTAAAACAGGATTTAGCAACGCTTAGTCAATAAATAAAAATAATTTTAAAAAATATATACATAATCATGTGTCAACTACTCAAAAGAAGAATCATTATTGCCAATTAAAATTGATTGATAAGAGAATACTTTCTATTTCACATTAATTATTATATTTTAGATATGATTTGATATTACATTGTTGTTTCCATTATCATTCGATATACAAATCACGAATTATAAAAAATAAGTGCATTTGCACATGCATAGTGTTATTTTTAAAAACATAATAATATAATCCATGGGTTGCCAGCTATCCAAGTTTTAAAATTATGTTGGCAGGTACCTGCCAAATTAATAATTATTTTAATAGTTTCAAGTTGTCTTCTTGTTGACATACTTAACCTACAAATAGAACTGTCAAATTAGAAAATTTTATGTACTAGATACTGCGATTACAAGAACAATAAATAAAGTTACATTCTCTTCACAAACAAGATATTAAAAGAAATCAAAATTATCCGTAGACTATTTAACACTGTTTTAACAATGGGACTAGAATTAAAAAAGATCCCTCTTGTAGACATTGACAATAATGGAGTATTCAAATACATTCTGATAAAAGTACAAGAAAAAGATGAGGGAAATGGCGAAGAACCGAATATAACAATCGTCAGAGGTTATCAGCGGGCTAAATGGCATACAGATATCTTCGAGGAAGTCCAGAATACGCTTTTTCCGCTTAAATGTGCTTGCTTAGGAGGAGGGAAGATGAACCACGATCCTGCTGAAAAGAAGATTCTAGTTTATGGAGAATCTACGGGATATGGAAGGGCTGACCATGAGATAACATCCAAAATTTTGAAGGATTTCTATAAAGATTATACCATCACTATTGGCAATGAATAATAATTTAATAAGTAGTCCCTTTTCTGTGTTTTCTCAATGAATATTAAATAATATGTAAATATTAAATTCTAAAAATAAATGTTAAATTTTTAATACATAATTAAATATTTTAATTGAGTACTGATTGTTTTAAGTATTTAATTTATATTTATTCTATAAACAGTGCATCCAATTACATTTCGCTACTATTTATAACATACGCCTTGTGTTAAATAAGTCACTGAAGTTTATCTGAAAAATGTCTATCTCAGAAGAAAGCTGGTTTAAGAGTGTAGTCATTCTTCCCAAAAGCATGATCATTGGTAGGTTGGTCCTCCCTCTTGGAAAAATATAAAAACCTGTGCTGCCTAGCTCTGGTGAAGTTATCGGGGACATAAAGTGTAATGTTCCAGAAAATCAAGATTTTAAATGTGTCGGTTGAACAGCTTGTATCTCTGACGATATAGTCCCAGCATTGCAGCGAGAAAGTACGGGGGATACAACAGAAGGTAGTACCCAAACTCTTACATATGAAGGTTTCGCATAAACTTTTATGCACCTTCTCTTCATCATTAGAGTATAGGGCATCTTTGGGTCCCCATATTACCGAGCCACTCTCGAGAATGATCATGATTTTTTAGTGTGATTACATATACTGCCCGGGGTCAGTGGGATTTTCACGCCCTATTTCAATAATTTGGGCGTACTTACGAGAGGGTTAGTAAAAGTGACTTTTGCTGAGCTACGACCAAACTACACGGATTATCAAAGAGGTTATGCATTTGGTGTTTAGGTAGAAAAAATGTTGTAAAAATGAATGATGGAAGTAAATTCTGCAGTAACTTACAGCAGCTCTGGCAGCCAGTCCCGAACTGCCGGGGGGCAACTGATAGCACTTCCTATTCCCGAATACGGGGGCTGCATTGGCCGCCTCCCGGAAGGGTCCGTAAAGCGCCGAGGCAAACTTGCACGAGTAGGACAGCACCGACACCTAACACAAGGGAAACAAAAATAAAATGTACATATTTTCTGCAAAAGTTGGGGAAAGCATATAATATTAATAATAATGCAGGGTACAACTCTAACTTCTGACGTTTCCCATACATTTCTGATGGCAACCTGCTACACTAGCGCATGAGTTGTGCGCCTTGGTTTTCTATCATACATTTTAATGAATTTTTCTTTATTTTACATAAATAAATTATAGAAATCAATAACCCACGTACGACCTTACTGCTTTTTTTGCCCATACATTAAAAAAATATTAATATTAGCGGCTGGTGTATAAGAAGTTATGAAGTTGTTTTTATGATAGTGTAAGAAATAATTGTCGAAGGACCTTGGATGATTGAGCAATGACCACTGCACATAAGACAATATTTGTTGTACGGATAAAGGAAGGACTCACCATTAGGAAAGGGCACTCGCTTCTTCCTGTCTTTTCTCCTCACAACAATGTCACTTAACACGAAGCGGCTTGCACGATATCGGAGCGAATGATAATGTCATAAGATAAGGGAGATGAGATCTCGCGCGGATGCGGTTTATTGTGAGCGGTTCGGGTTATTGCAACATACTGATTACCAAAGGGCACATAAAATGAGCAGGAATGGAAAGGAAGGTACGACAAAGGACAATAATACTATCTCAGTACAGTGGTCGCAGGTATGTGTGTATGTGTGCATGAGATGTATGTATAAGTTAATGTCTATTGCGCATTGGCGCAACCAGCGGCTATTAACGTTATCTTTGATGGTTTAGAACAGCGATTCTTAACCTCGGGTCGCGACCCAAATTTGGGTCGCGAGAGGTTTTGGGTTGGGTCGCGGAAATCGCGTATTGATATCCCGATCGATGTCACTAAACTAGTATAGTCACAATTATTACTACTCTCAGAACAAGGACATCTATTGTTCACAATCGCGACATGTTAGTTCTGTTTTAATGGGCGGAAGGGCGCGGGGCGCAAAGCGAGGAGTGCGCGCCATCGCCACCGCTCGGCTCACGCAGTCGGCATCGCTCGGTTCGGCTCGGTCACCACCCGCGCCGCCCGCCGCACCGCGCTGGTCGGTCGGTCTCGTCTCATCTCGGTCAGTTTGCTAGCGAGTTTGTTTACGATTGCACGCTCGTTCTCATACTGTTTTACGTGAATAACGTTTATACTTGACTACAATACACTCTTTGTTGACAACTACAAAGTGCTACAAAATTGTGATAATCAATTGTGGAAGATTAAAAGTGCAACTCGCGATTGCTGTTATCGAAAGAAGGTAAAATATTTTTTTCCAATAAATGACATTGTTAGCCTACAATTCGCCGATGAACGAATAGAATAGTATATTTCTATAATTTGTCGTTTTGTTTCAGTAAGTCTTTCGAATTGTGGACAGTCATGGCGAAACGGATGTTAACATACAAGCAAGAATTTTTAGCCTTAGGATTTATTGAAATAAAAGATCGCTCTGGTGTGCCACGTCCACAATGCGTGGTTTGTACGCAACTTCTTTCAAATGAATCGCTAAAAATAAACAAATTGAAGAGACATCTCGAAAAAGTCCATCCAACGTACGCAAATAAACCGCTTGCTTTTTGGAAAGAAAAAGAAACACAAACAAAGCGCATGAGACTTGATGCACCATCAAGTTCAGCAACAGTTTCGTTAGAAAAAACTACCTACGCTTCTTTCGAAGTAGCTTTAAAAGTAGCTCAATGTAAAAAACCCCATAGTATTGCTGAGCAGTTGATTAAACCAGCTGCAATAGCCATGGCAAGAACTGTCTGTGGAGATGAAATTGCGAAGAAGCTGGAAATGGTGCCAATTTCAAACGATACTGTGAAAAAGAGAATAGATTTAATGTCATCAGATATTTTAGAACAATTAATAACGGATCTCAAAAAAGCCATCAAATTTTCAATTCAAATCGACGAATCAGTTGATATTGAAGATTTCCCACAGCTGTTGGTGTACGTAAGATACAGAACTCCACAAAATTTCAATGAAGAGTTCCTGCTTTGTGAAAAGCTCTCTGAAACTACAACTGGGGCTGATATATTTCTTTTAATAGACAAGTTCTTTGTGGAACACCAATTACTGTGGGACAATTGTCTCGCAGTCTGTACAGATGGAGCACCGGCAATGATAGGGAGTCGCATCGGGTTTTGTGCCAAAGTCAAGGAACGAAATCCAGAGGTTGTTTTAATACACTGCTTTTTACATCGAGAAAACTTGGCTACACGTGATATGCAGCCAGATCTACATCAGGTGTTACAGGACGTAATACAAATTATAAATTTCATAAAGGCACGCGCTATGAACTCTCGGATATTTCGACTGATGTGCGAAGAAATGGGTTCAGAACACCAGAATTTATTATACCATTCGGATATTCGCTGGCTATCCCGCGGAAAGATTCTAGCTAGAGTTCTTTCTCTTAAAACAGTAATAGAAATATTTTTGACAGATAAAAGACACGAATGTGCTGATCGCTTCAGTGACAACAAATGGATGGCTAAATTGGCATATTTGGGTGATATTTTCCACCACTTGAATCAGTTGAACACAGAAATGCAAGGTCAAAATCGCACTGTAGTAGACATTTATGAAAAAATTACTGTTTTTAAAAACAAAACAAAACTTTGGCTAAATAAAATTGCTCAATGTCAATTGGCAGCGTTTCCAACATTAAACTTGTTTTTGGAAGATCTTAATCTTAATGGCAACCGTATTTTCGTGGAGACCATGCCTATTTTTTTAGAACATTTGAGAAGACTTGAAAATGAAATGGAAAGATATATTCCACAAAATGTCCATATCGTGAAATACAGTTGGGTAAGAAATCCATTTGAAGTAGATGTAATGGGCGTTGAAAACGATTCAGCTGGATTACAAGAAGAATTGCTCGAAATGCAAGGTGATGCACTTTTAAAAGAGAGATTTGCCAGAACGAGTCTCACAAAATTTTGGGCACAATTATCTGGGAAGCCTGTTCTGAGCAATGAAGCTGAAAAAGCCCTGCTACCTTTCCCAACTACTTATTTATGTGAAGCAGGATTTTCATGCCTTGCTGTTATGAAGAATAAGTACAGGAATAGGTTGGATCCTCAGCATGACATGCGGTGTGCACTTTCTATAAACATAACTCCACGTATACATGATCTTTGTTCAAAAATACAACACCAGGGTAGTCACTGATTATTTTGCTGTAAATTTTTTAACTGTTTTAATGCTGGTCTGATTTTAATACAGAACATTTAAATAAATTTGTTTATTTCTAATTTTACCAATACATCGTATAAATTTTATAGTATAAAATTACATAACCTGTCAATGGAAAAAAAATAAAAAATTAGATTAGGGTCGCGTACTTCAAATATATTCGTACCTTGGGTCGCCAGCCAAAAAGGTTAAGAACCACTGGTTTAGAATGATAATCGTGATATAGTATAAAATAAAGTCGCTATCCGCGTCTGTCAGTTTGTGCGCTTACTTCTGCTAAACTACCCAACGGATTTTGATAGGTATTTCACAATCATTTAAAGAATTTTTTCCGGAAGGTATATATATTACATGCATATTAATTTTATAGAAAGTAGAGAAGGTCGACGTTTTGTAATCAAGCAAAAAAAAAAATTTTTCGGGCGCCTACATTGCTAACGCTGGCTAAACCTTATGAAATACATCAAAATAATGTACTACGGAATTGTACATCTTATAAAGGCCTACAGAAAAGTCCTTGATGGTATATGACTATCTCCTAAGGATAACCCCCCAGCAGCACCGGGTACATATCAGCTAGTATTTAATAATATTAAAATATTTAAAAAAATATATAATGCATATATTAATATGAAATATATGTATAAATATTTATATATAAAATGAGATAAAAAGAATTTGGCATTCTCAGACTATAAAAATATTACCATTCGTTATTTCGGCTACTGGCATTATACCTAGCTCTCTCATTCAAAATTTAGGCGTATTAGATCTATCAAAAAATTTATATATAAAAATGCAAAAATCAGTCATGTTAAATACATGTACGATAACGAAAGATTTTTTAAATATTTATGTTGAGGGATCAGTAGGATTTATAGGCCCTGTTAGGAGTTCTACCGAGCCGAACCCTCTGATATGAAAATATCTGGAGTCGGTGAATTATTTTCCCATTTGATCTCTGGTGAGTTGACGTGTTGTTCTTGTATTGTTTTGTATTTATTTTGCTTATATAATGCACTCCCATAATGTTGATTGACTAGATGATCATTTGTGGAAAAGTGTGTGGAAGGGTTTAGTTTTTCCTATGGGGAAGATTTAACCCGGACATAAAATCGGAAAAGATAAATAATATATAGACCGGTCAGTGGCCGAGGTGGCATCGCGTTTGGCATAAAATTTGAGTACAACTTTCATATTGTTAATAGATCATGCTGAGTTAATAGGGCATGTGGAGTCCGTTCTTCAGGTATTTTAATGGAGTCTACTCTAAGGAGCTAGCAGCATTGATACCGGTGCATGTGCATGAAACTCGACAGACACTAGCGGAACACCTGTTCACAGTGTATTTTAGCTTCACGAGAATGGGTCGTTTCTTTGACTCTTCTGTGTATGTCGGCTCGTATGTGGAACAAGCTACCGGCACTTGTTTTCCTTTTTATAATCCGGGCCTCATCAAGACCCGCATTAATGAATCCCTCCCTACATCCCCTACTCTACCCGCCTCACAACGCTGCCCAGCCGGGTAACGACATAGTTCCCCAGCCTTTACACTGTACAGACAGGGGGCGCTCTTGTGAGGTATCACATAGAAAAAAAAATTTAATGTGTTTTGAACATCAACTTTGACAATGATTTATAACTTCAATATGAACACAGACTGCTACATGAACCTAACAGAGTTTTTCTGAATTAACTTTAAAATTTTTATAATTATATTTTCATGGTGTAATCCATATTTTACGTAATCAAGAATATTTGATTTGCTATGATTTAACGAAATCGTTTCACCAACTATAATTTATGAACGGGGTACCCCAGTAAGGACACATTATCTTATATAAAAAATTGTTAAATAAAAAAATAAAAATAAATAAAAATCTGTCGACGTTTTTTGGTATCTTCTAAAAACCCTCGGGAGTGTTTTTTGTTATTTGTTCATAAACTGAACCAGGGCACCTAAATTTTAGAACATTTTTTTTATTTTTTATCAATATTGATCAAAATGCAAATTAGAATGCGCAAAACACCACCGCCAAGTACTAAATAAATTCTATTTGCCGCCATTGAAAAGAATGTCAAAGTCAATATGTTACACTAGCTCCCTCTAACGGCTGATATTACCACTATTTCACTGGAGTTATACGTATAATTAATATTATAGGGTATTTGGGGAAAGTAACTCTAAAGCAATGCCAACTCATTTATAAAGGTTAACGATAATGTCAGTGACTTGTCATCGTTCTCGATTACAACTGCAGATCGCTAACAAATAAGCAATAGTTCACATGGAGAAAATTAATTAAGCATATCTATACATGGTGTCCCAAAAATTGGAAGTACATGCGGGAAACTGATGAATCTACATCACATTTGGAGTTAATTTTGTGGTACATATAACACTTTTTCCGATTTGAGCTTCCTTTTTGAAAAAATGGAGTCATAATTTGGAATTTTTTATGCCATATTTGAAACAAATCAGTCACTAAGGGGTTAATATTAGTTGTTTAATGTCTTTTTCACAGAAACTGGAGGCGCACCGGATTGATAAGATATCGGGAAAAGTTTTGCATTCTACGATCTAAAATCAAACGTAGTATAAATATTGCGTATAAGAATTACATAAATAATATCGAAAAAAACGTCAAGAGTGATCCGAAATCCTTCTGGAAATTTGTATCCGAAAAGAGGAAAGACGGTGGGTTTCTAAACTCAGTGTCATGGAACGGAAGTACTCATACTGGGCCCGATATTCCGGAAGCATTTGCGAATTACTTTAAGTCAGTCTATAGCGAACATAGTGCAGAATTTGACTCATACACCCCAGGCGGTTACTCTTCACTAGCTCAAAATGTTGAAATTTTAAGTGTAAATAAAAATGATTACCTAGCTGCAATTAAAAAACTAAAACCAAAAAAATCTGTTGGACCAGATTTTATTAACACAATTGTCCTGAAGGGATATGCAGATCCGTTAATGGTACCGCTTTTACATATCTTTAATATTTCACTTAACTCCGGTAAGTTCCCCGACCGCTGGAAAATCTCAAAAGTCACGCCCTTACACAAAAACGGCGATAAATCATGTGTATCTAATTACAGACCTGTGGCAATTCTTTCGGCACCGGCCAAATTATTTGAACTCGTACTACAAAAACGTATATACTATAAAGTAGAACCATTTCTCATAAACCAGCAGCATGGGTTTAGAGAGGGCAGGTCTACAACGACCAACTTAATGGTATTTACGGATTACGTCTCAAATATATTGGACAATAACGAACAAGTAGATGTCTCATATAATGATTTTGCGAAAGCTTTTGACAAAGTGGATCACCTCATATTACTTAATAAACTTGAAAGCTTCGGCTTCTCATACATGCTGCTTTTGTTCTTTCATAATTATTTGTCTAATAGAAAACAATACGTTGTTTACGGGCAGTTCACATCGAAACTCTACGCCACAAATTCTGGGGTCCCTCAAGGGTCTAATTTAGGACCACTATTATTTTTATTGTTTATTAATGACATAGGGATGTTTATAAGATTTGTAAAATTTTTATTATTTGCGGATGACATTAAACTATACACCTGTATAACGACAAATGAAGACTCCATTCGTCTACAAATCGATATCGACGGTATAGTAGAGTGGAGTCATCAAAATAAACTTCATTTTAACAGTAGTAAGTGTTCAATTATGTGCATTACAAGGGCAAAGCGTACTGTATATTTTAACTATAAAATGTCTGGTACCTCTCTAAAACATATTTCGATAACGAAGGATTTAGGAATCACTTTTGACACGCGTTTGACTTTTCAAACTCATATCGATTCGGTGTGCAACTCTGCAATGCGAATGCTGGGTTTTGTTATATGTAATTCGAAATCTTTTACGAATACGGCAGTCATAAAAATGCTTTATTTTACTCTGGTTCGCAGCATTCTTGAGAGTGGATCGATAATATGGGGACCCGAAGATGCCCTTTACTCAAATGATGTAGAAAAGGTGCAAAAAAAGTTTATGCGATACCTCTACATGCGAGAGTTCGGATATTACCCTTTATTGTATCCCTCTGATTTTCTTGCCGGAATGCTGGGGATAGAACGTCTAGACGTTAGGAGAAATATTGCAATGGTGTTAGTGGCGCACAAGCTGCTAAATGGGCACATTTGCAATCCAGATATTCTGGAACGAATTTCTTTTTATGTCCCTGATAATTTCATCAGAGCTAGACAGCACAGATTATTTATTTTTCCAAGGGGCAGGACCAACCTACCAATGATCATGCCTTTGGGGAGAATAACTACTTTGTTAAATCACATTTCTTCTGTGATTGACATTTTCAATTTGAACCAAAGAGAATTTAAGACGGCAATAAGCATACTATTTAACAAATCTGGTTAATCAGATAGTATTGATGTACTTACCCATGCAAATAAATGTATGTACTTACTTCTTATAAACTGTAATTTATAAACTGTTATTTGTGAAATGTAAATGGCTTATACTGTTTTTCACAATAAATCAATAAATAAAATAAAAAATAAAATGCGTAGAAGTGTAGACACAAGATTTTTTTTACCCTAAAAATCGAAAAAAAAAGTTATTTGGATTCTCTGTGATGCAGATTCACCAGTTTCCAACTTGTACTATGAGTTTCCGGACACCGTTTATAGTGTGCGGTCATCCTTGGGAATGATGACAAGTTTCCGGAATTATCAATCAAACCTTTGTGTGCTTGTCCTAGGGGGCCTAATCAATACAAATATTTTCAACTCGCACAAACATTATTTCCATCGTGATCTGTGGAGCTTTGAAACATTTTGCAATACCTACTTAGTTAATATTGTTCAATAAGAAAATAGCTGTATTTTTATTTATTCGATATTGGGGCAGTCACATAGTAAAACCAATCTATATAAATAAAAACGTTAATGTTCATTTGTTCAAATTCTTAAATCTCCGAAAGTTCTTCACCGATCGCTTTGAAATTTTGACACAACGTTGCATTCGAATATGCGTTTTTATATATTATATAGATGTCACCTATGACAGGTAAAAACAAGCTTTTTTAAAAAAAACTGTGCCGTCTGTGGGACGTACTAGCAAAACCCGCTATTGTTTCTCTATCTGCACAGACAGTCTGAGTTACAGCAACGCGTGGCTGGGTACATCTAGTACATTATAAAACGGTTACACAGATTGGTTTGAACGACTCAATTAACACATTTCTAAATCATAGGGTTAAAACATTGATGGGATGTTTCTTTTTTTCGTTTAGATGTTTTCAGAAGTACAATTTAATTGCTATCTTAGGAATAATTTTTTACCTAAATGATATTTGACCGTAACGAATATGTATTTTTTTATATTAAAAAAATGAAGGGAACCTGTGCGTCCTGATTACACGTTTCCATACAATTTTTAAATGGCATATTTTTTTTTGTTGATAAATTAATGTATGTTTCTGCATAATGTATTTAACTCTTTGCACGCGGCCGTATCAACTGGTGTTATGGCAAAAAGTCCATACTCACACGCGGCTGTATTAACAGTTGATACGGAAACTTTGACGGTCGATATTCCAGCGCTCTTTCGTCATAAATGTATTTCTTGCTCACTTGGTCATTCGTAGAACTATCACGATGCTGACATCTACAAGAATTTCTCAAAAATAAAATTGTATTTCATAAAAAAAGATCGATAATCAAGTGCGCCTCTTCGCGCCTTTTAGTCCTTTAGTTTATATTTTTGTCAATGGATGGCGTTAGTACTAGTATGTCATTCATAACTTTTCATAACTAAAAATGATAAGTGATCATGGTGTCCCACTTGTGTCTATCAACGCAGTGGCCTAAGTACACACACGCCGAGTGAATGGCGGGACCACATTCAAAAGATACGGTACGTCTTTGTATGAAATTTTATGTTTTTGTTTTTATAAACATCTAAGAGTGTTGACACATGAGGATTTGTTTTCATATTGTAGAGAATAATCTGTTATGTCTATATAGTCCAATAAATCATGCCAGAATGCTATAATTTGACATTTAATTGCGTGCATAGGTATTTGAAAATATGTACCGCGTACGGGTATAGATAAAACGGAGCAAATTAACGCGTTCAAAAGGTTAATTTATCGTTTATCTATATTTGTTTAGGTTCTGACTAATAATTAAGTTGGCTAGCATGATAAAAATATTAGTCCATTAATGTCATAGACCTAAAAAGCGCTGGACAGAGCATTAGTGCGATTTTGTATGAATGGCATTGACGCTAAATCTAGAATGAGGGGAAATTGTATGGCAGTCATCTTGTATAACATGATTTGTATGCAAGGTGGTGCATAATGAACTATAATAATTTTATTTTTGTCTTGTCTTCCTCCACACCCCGCGGCTTCAAATTGTTCTCAAATAGCTCCATCCAGGACATTTAGGTTCATGATTTAAGCATTAGACACATTACGCTATTTTATGCGTGCATAAATTGGGCATGGCGTATGCGTATTATTTGTTGGGCTGACACACTATGATTTTCATGAAGAGAGGAGGGTCAGATCAATTGGAGAACTGCCGCGGAATATCATTTCTTTGTATGGGAGCTGTCACTTTGACAGATGAGTCGCGTAATTACGGAGCTCTCTAAATTGGTCTGAACCCTTCTCCTGTCGCATAATTTTCAACTATAGCCTGGCTAGCAGATCACAGCGCATATCGTCGCCACGCCCACACTTATAGCACATCATCTTTTTAGGTGCGACAAGTCTGTATGGGATTGAATGGCGAGCAATATGGAGTTATATAAAACGCTTTGAAGTTATAGCGTAATCTGTCACCCCTTTTATGCACAAAGTATACTGTACATATAAAAATCGAAAATAAACATTTTGTTATCTATTTAGTGATGAGAGCCATTGTTCTAGGAGATGGGAAGATTGTATTTATTAACATGGTTTACCTGAGTATGCAGGTTGTGCTCCAGGAACATTGTTTTGATGGCGCTTATTCTATTATCCATCATGTCTGACGGAGCTACAATGTGGGCACCTGAAAAATATAGTATTATATAATACATACGTGTAATAAGTCCAATTAGTAATTTATAATCGAGGTCTTACCAGAAAATGTGTTTATATATTTATAAAAACTGTATATAATCCGCGATAAGTAGTTTCCCCAGAATAGCTAGTTATATTCAGAGAAATTATTTTTTAAACTGATAGAAAGGTTGGCGATCTGCATCTCACTGTCACTTTCATAAGATTCATCTTCCGAAAACACTGAGTATTCAGATGCCATATCACGCCAAGTTCCCGCCATTTTAGGTTATGTGAATTTGCAAAGGTTATTTTATAGTAAAATAAAAACGGAAAACAGTCAAAATCTTATGAAAACGTGAATTTAAATGTTTTTTTATCGAACAATCACAAGAAACAACGTCACTTGTCAAGTTTTGCCCACGAAAATACACCGCATGCGCACGTCTTGTCTTGTCGGCCGCCAGCCGACAACTGAGTTGTGGCGTACAAATAGTGAAGTCGGCTGGCAACTGACAAATGAGTGGTAAGGATTAAGATTAATAAAGAAATATATAAATGCTGCAATTCTGTCGCAGTATAGTATTTACAAGATAAAACTTCCAGTCAGTAAAATGAATGATAATTAATGAATCTTTCTTCTCGGATCTTTACCTAATTGCTGATCTTCAAAAGAGGGAATTTCACATAAAGACAAGTAGTATAAGTCCTCACCCGCTCTCCCGTAGGCCGTGGCCACCTCGGCGATTCTCCTCGTGGAGGGCGGGTGGTCGATGGAGCCGTCAGCCTTGAGTATGCCGCAGTGGCCGTGCGAGGTGTACGCACACAGGCATACGTCGCAGGCGATGACCAGGTGGGGGAACTTCTCTCGCAGCAGGGGCAGTGCACGCATCACGGGGTTGTCAGGGTGGTCTGCAAATGATCCACGATCGTCCTACGGAAAAAAAAATTGCCACAACTTCAGACGAAATGATTCTGCCGATTTTTCTTTGATCCTTGGTGTAAACTAAAATAGAAATAAAGAGAGATATGGCTTGAAAGCGTGCCAACTGTCGCTGAGCTACGACCATACTGCGCAAACTAAGGAAGTTGCGGACCCAAAGAAGGTTATGCTTGTGGTATGCAGTTAGAAACAAATCGGACACCACTGTGCGTAGTTATGATTTGAAGTATGGGTATGGGTGAAGGATGTTGGTGTCACGAATTGTGTGCATGGTTTCTAACTAATAATGAATCATGACACATCTCACTTGCTTCTATTATTGACTGAGATTAGCAGTCCTGTTTTAATTTGAGAAATGCTTACGAACGATGAAGGTTCTGAACAATCTATCAAATGGGAACGTTGACAATTATATTTACCTTTTCAATGTTGACGGGGGTGCAGAAGAGGAGCACTGACATGAGCCCCATGTCTACGAGGAGTCGCAGCGCCTCCACCAGCTGGTTTATGCCATAGCGGTACACGTTGGGCATGCTCGGAATCAGCTCCATGGTGTCGTCCTCATCTCTATCAGGGATAACATTAATAACTGAGTATGTCTCTGTCACTGAATAGAAACAAACATTGTTAATACGCAATTATGTCTGTCTTACTCCTTGGAGTAACTAATATTGTTAGTATGTATATGCGTACATCTCTGATGATTCAGTAACACTCGATTTAAGAAATAACTGCTGTCCAATGTTGTCTGTTTCTGTTTACTTTTTCAAACTTTCCCGAAGTAATCAACACATTATCGTTGAATGCATTTATGTTTAGGTTGACTGTGGCAACATTTGTATGCCACTTTTCAATCATATTTTTTACTAAGGTAAATACCGCAGAAGAGTTCCAACTGCTCCCAACTGTAATGTAGCCATTTCAAGTAAAGTTTCAATTCTGAATGGTCTTACACCAGGGCGATACTGAGAGTATCTTCCACTCTGGAAAGTACCGCAAATATATTGTACGGTGTTTTCCAATAAGAGGTGTTATTTTGATATTCAATTGTAAAAGATCAATGGTTTCGTTGCTTGTGTGGCACGTAGCGCCGTCTTGTTGAAAGTAAACGTTGTCCAGATCAATACCATCGAATTCCAGCCATAAAAAATCATTAATCATCTCTCGATAGTGCAATCCATTCACCGTAACTGTTGCTCCAGCCTCATTTTCGAAAAAGTAAGGTCCAATGACTCCGCCGGACCATAAACCGCACCAAACAGTCACAAGTTGAGGATAGAGAGGCTTTTCAACAATAATTCTTGGGTTTTCCGAGCCCCAGATGCGACAATTTTGCTTGTTGACGAAGCCACCGAGGTGGAAATGGGCCTCAACACTCAAGATGATTTGCATTTGATTCACTCAAGTGAATTTTAATAATTTCAATGCGTTGTTGAAGAGTGTATCGTTCCATTTTTATTAATGGCGTAGTTTCTACTTGTCAAATGTCAAAAAATTACAGCTTCAAAAGTAACATCTACCGAAATAGCGGGCTATTCAAAATAACACCTCTTATTGGAAAACCCTGTATTATTTTAAATGAATAAATAGTGAAATTAAACAAATAAAAATGACTTGTCGAGAGCCTTACCCCTCGACCATGGACGCCGTTGTATTTGTATTGGTTCAAGTAGACATCATTTTCATCTTTAATGTCAGTGTTAAGTATGGAGCCTTTACTTGACCCTTCCGCACCTAATGAAATTTCCTCCGTTTTTATTCTTCTTTCGTGTGGTGGTACAGAATTTATAGTAGTGCACCAACTGCCGCATGAAACAGTTGTGTGTCTGTAATAAGTAGGACTCTCACTACTAAATATGTTGCTACACAAGAGGTCGAAGACAGACAGGTCTCCCAGCCGAGGGGAATCATTAAATATCAGATAACAATTTAAAATATGAATATCGAGGGAACAAAAAAAGTGGAATTATTATTGTTAAGTTTCTCCATTGTTTCGGCTGCTTGTTCTTTATGAAGCTACAAAAGTTCTTGTATCTGATTCTAGCGTTTGCAGCACAATACCGGGCGGTAGATGTGACGAATAAAGAAAATACTGATGAATACGCGAGCTTTTGTCATTAAAAAATTAAGAATTTTGAATCTGATGAATATAGATAGAGGTTGCACTATACTTCCCAACATTAATCTTGAAACTTATTTCAATTGCTGAGGATCCGAGCGTGACAAGAATGAATGGATAGAAAAGTGAGGTTATTATTATTATTATAATGTAATGAGCAGGCAGCATTCTGCTGATGCGCTCATATCTGATTTCACAACAAGTTTGACAGTAATTGAGTTGTTTTAAGTTTGAACTAAGTCCTTTCTTCTCTCCAAATGTGAATCCAATAGAGCTTTGAATTGATTTATATTTGTTGCATCGATGACATGTTGTGGGAGTTTGTTCCAAGCTTCCACTACTCTATTTGCAAGGAAGTGTTTTCTAGGATTAGATGCAAAAGGCGTTTTGGTAATTTTTTTTGAGTGTCCACGGAGATTTATATTTTTATTAGTAGTGAAGATTTCTTGGATGCCAGGGCAATGTCCAGATAAAATTTTGAAAGTAAACAAGCGAAGTTTGGATGAAGTCTTACTTACATGATGAAGATGGGCAGCATAAGATTGTGGGGCTGGATGCCGACATCCCTCTGCTGCCAGAGGCGCAGGGTGGAGTGGAAGTAGCCACTCTGCAGTATGTTGGACGCTTTGAACTTCTGAGCCATCTACACAACAAAATAAAAAAAATCAGATATGTTTATGTCAGTGTTCGACAAAGTGTGTGCCGCGGCACAGGTATCAATTAATTGGTGTGAAATGCAAGCAATGTGTTATGCGAGCGAGGCGCTTTCTTGCGAGAGGAGCGGGCATAGCAAAATGCTTGCGGCGATAGCACAAGCTATAGACAGATGCATGCGCGTGACAATGTAACACAGCGACGCTTAGTCGTCGTTCGTTAGCGCTAGTTTGTGATTGCGTCATCGCGAACGTAATCGTGAGAGATGAGTGCAGCATTATCAAAGATTGCTCCAAATTTTGATCACCTGTGCTCAGTTAGCAGGCTCATATTTCTCATTAAATATCTTTTCATAGGTGACCGGATAAATCATCACAATGATAATTCATCACATCTTTAAAAGTTATATAAAGTCATGGAAAGTGATGAAACAAAAACTTTATTGACTGGGTTAAATAAGTTAGGTTAGGTTAAAAAAAAAAATCATAGTTTCTAATGACTTTATATCACTTTTTAAAAGTGTGTTGAATTGTTACTGTGTTGAGTTATCATGGAACCCTTTTCATATTATATTATTTTTTTAAATAAATATTGTTTTTTTTCTTTGATCTACCTTGAACACAAAATGTTTGCAGAACACTGATCTAGGTTACAAACCAATTTCATTAAAAAATTTAGTTTGGATTTAAAAAGGTGGATGCCAAAAAAATGGGAAAAATTAGATGCAAGATGATATTGTTAATTCTAAATTGAAATATGAGATTGACAAACATGAAATTTAATAAATAGGATTGTGGGTTCAATTCCTAGTTGTGACCGTTATCTTTTTATTTTTTATGTCTTGTTCTGGTTGATGTTTTGTTTAGATTTATTAGTATTATCTTCTTCTTCAAGAACATTTATTTAAATGAAAAAATTTTAAGGGGAAAATTTGTTTTAACCCTTATACAGCACTCTCTCAGTAATCTTCCGCTCTATTATCCGACAACAACTGTTATCTGCCGTTATTTAACCCTTATACAGCACTCTCTCAGTAATCTGCCGCCCTATTATCCGACAACAACTGTTATCTGACGTTATTTAACCCTTATACAGCACTCTCTCAGTAATCTGCCGCTCTATTATCCGACAACAACTGTTATCTGCCGTTATTTAACCCTTATACAGCACTCTCTCAGTAATCTGCCGCTCTATTATCCGACAACAACTGTTATCTGCCGTTATTTAACCCTTATACAGCACTCTCTCAGTAATCTGCCGCTCTATTATCCGACAACAACTGTTATCTGCCGTTATTTAACCCTTATACAGCACTCTCTCAGTAATCTGCCGCTCTATTATCCGACAACAACTGTTATCTGCCGTTATTTTTACTAGCTGAAAGCAAAAAATCAAGCTCTATAATTGGCCGGTATTCGTATGTCAAATTCATTAATCCGTTGCGTGCCTAGACTCCAAGGCGCCAAGCCAAGTACACTGACGGGTTTGGTTACCTTACACTCGGTTACTATACCGCCGTCTAGCTGACCATTTTACCAATCACCAGGGTTCATTATTGTTATTTTAGGACATTTCAGTTAGTTCTGGTTCGGTGTATTCTGGCAATTGTCGCATGTGAATAAGTTTACGAAATAGAGTCTTCCGACAAACGTAAACACAACAACTTAACTTTAAACCAAAGTATGGAAATTTTACAAAAGAACGATAGTGATGTTTGTCTGTTTTTTAAGAAATAGTTGTTTTAATTCTTTTAATATTTAGTACTATAATCCGCCACTGTCACTAATTGGACATTTGCCTGGTTTATGGAATGGCAAATCAGTGATAGATTATTGTATTGTTATTTCTACACTATTATTGAGTTGAAAAATCTACAATTCTAATAAGAATGGATATTAGCATTACACTTTGTTGACCGTGTTATATCAAAATTGTTAACAAAGATATATACACATAAGCTTTTGGAGGGCACATAGTGAAATAATTAGAAGATTATCAGCTGTAGGCAGACTGATGGAACCTAAGCGCAAGCCAAATACCAAGTTTGGTGATCGCGCTTTCGGAGTATCTGGGCCGAAGGCTTGGAATAAACTCACTCCGGAACTAAGATCCATAACAAGTCCAACAGAATTCAGGTCTAAACTAAAAACTCACCTTTTTAAGCTTGCATACCCTTAAATTAAATATATCATTCCTGAGAGAAAGACCAGTTACCAATTACGCACGTTAGAAGGCACAGGCTCAATTCCCGTTGGCGGCATTTATTTTTACTCGGGAGATATTTTCAATTTGTATTGATATCTCAGGCGACTAATTATTGCTTATAATTATTTGTTATTCTTTATGCTATGCATAAAACCTTGTCTTATAAACATTAGTTTATCATTAAAAAATAATAAATAAGAGAAGTAAAAACTAACCTTAAAACTTTCGCATCAATAACAATGGCCGCCGAGTGAACAATCGATTTTCATTTTAAAAAAGAACTACAATAAAAATACATTATCTTCAATTTCCGGAAACTGTAATATTTACTTCTCATTCTTATTATAAACTGACAAAAAGTGTCTTTAAAATAAAATGTATGTTTCTTATTTTCTGTATATTTACCCATATTTCCGTACAGTTTGGAATGGGGACACTTCGAACTTATGAGTTCAAAAACTATAGGGGAGGGGGCGGCTCTAAAACATATGTGTAAAATCTGCTAATGAATAATCAATTAAGTGACATTTTTTTATTCTCACTTTACTTCATAAAACCATTGTTCACGCTATGATGGATATGACCACAGACATAGGAATTAATAGACGAGAAGATAATGGCGAGGGGTAAAATCAACTGTTGAAGAACAAAGGGGGTGAAGCTGACTGTGATTCGTCAATAAATCAATCTGACAGTAAATAGGCATCTCGCATTATAATATCACTATTTACTTAATAAAAGTAAAATCTGCTTTTGAATGAATAGACATTTTTACATGGGAGCGCAAATTACTCGCCACGTTATGAACAAATTTGCGAAGTCCAAATTCGGCAAAAAAATTCGGTTCCATTTTCAGAGTCGAATATTTCGTTTAAGTATTTAGTTAAGACACTTTTATAAATGTTCATAATTTACTTCCCAGCAACCAACCAGCTTTGTGTTTCGCGTCCAGACGTTTCTCGATGTGATAGTATAATATGTTTCTACAACTGATCCATATTATACGATGTGAATATGCTTAAAATAAAGTAAAATAATGCTTATATATGGAATGTAATACGACAATTGGGTTTATTCTCTTTTTCACATCTATTTTTACAAGTTTTCATAGCACAAGTCAACATTTTGCCGTGTTATTTCGTAAAATGAACCGATGATGCCTCGACCATAGTTCGCACAAGAATGATGACGTCACGTTTTCAAATTTCACTTGAGGCCATACGCGAGCACAGCCGGCTCCAATGGAACCGGTATGGGGAGTGGGGATAATACGCTTTTAATCACTTAGGGCAGGTCTACTAATATTCATATGTCTATGGATATGACGTAGAACAAAAATTATAATTCTTGTGTTCATATCGGCAATGAAAGATCAAATAATGGGAAAAGGTGATAGTGAACACATTAAGATTCAGCTTATCTTTATATCAATAACTCAAATCAGCATGTTTTATTATGTAATTTGGTTTGCTGTTCTGTATAACTTACGGCGATGCACTGCTGACTAATGCAAAATCATGGGTTTTTGATTTGAAATTTTAATAGCTTAGAAATATTATAGCTGCTTTAATTAAAGAATTCGAGTAAAAAACTTCTTGACTTTTGCTATAATCGGCAATTTTTTTGATAGGGCTACAAGTATCAGGCCTTAAAATGGTCCCGCATACCCAATTTCCACCGATTTATAGCAAGTTTCTCGTTCAAATTTTAAGTTTTTAAGTTTGAAGATAATATCTATACATTTGTTATGCCGAAGAGTTAATTATGTGAAATTACCTCGATAGAAAAGATGTTTCGTTATTTAATATGTTTTAGGCATGAAAAGATTCACGGTGTATCTTTAAATGCAACTAAAGTATATGTCGAGAGGTTTTTGCTCTATTTCAAACGAGTTGTGTTTTATTAAATATTTTCACCATTTTCGCTTAGTTATTATCATTTTTTTGATATTAGCGCGCTCCCTCATATATTCATATCTCCCTTTCAAACTATCTTTGAACAGTTACTACGGGGCCTTACGTGCAAAATCTCCTGCTCACCCTTTTCGGATTTGGTTTTATTGTATTATTTATTTGTTTAGAATTAATGGCACAAGTGTCATTTACATATGTGAGAGTTATTGACAACACAGAAAGAAAAGAATAATCAATCATAAGATTTAACAAGACAGAGGAAAAAAGAATACACACTAGTACAAAGTTAATGAAAGAAACGAAGAAGAAACACAAACAAAAAACCTGTTAAAATAAGAACTGCAAAATTTTTTTATTAGTACAGATTTATACTTCAATAGATGCGTATTAAAAATATTAGCTAACATAGCATAAGAGTTTGTTACCAATGATGTGTAATTTATAATAATGTGACAAATGATTCAAATGAAGTTCTTTAGACAATGATCGGTATACATTTTAATATTTGTGCCTGATTTTTGCTATGTTTTTTTGCTTTAATCTAGTGCCTGATTCCGAACGTTACACACCGAGTGTAACGGTGCCTAGACTTAAGCCTTAGAAGACGGCTAATATTTTGTAAATATCTTAAAGCCAAATATAATGTTGAAAATTATTTTTGAAATAATTGACAGGCAATGTCAACGTTTTACTTAGGAATTTTCATGGACATGCGTTATTGAAATGCGTTCAAAACTTGTAAAACCTAGCTCTATACACTGCACATTGCAGTGCACCTGAAGGTAGTGATGATTTCACTGAACTGCTATTGTAGTTGGTCTTATCCTAAAGGTTAAAAACACTAATACTAAAACAGTTGTAGGATAAGAATCACTAATAAGCAAATAAACCACAAACTATCTCACTTGTAAGCAAATCAAATTACTATTTATCAGAAAAATATTTTCCATTCAATTTGTTGAATGGAAATTGATATTCTTATAATTTAACGATTTAATTTAAAACTAAAAATTGCACAGCTACCATTAAATGCACAGAATAAAAGATACATTATTTCCACGAATATTCAATAAAAGTACACAATAAAACTGCTTAGCTAGACATATTGTCTATCAGTATTAAGTCATCACTGTTTTATTGAAACTAATTCAAACATCTAATTTTACGTACGTTTCTGAAAACTGCTGGCTAAATTGAGCACACAATCAGATCCTTCCTTCAGGTATTGATGGTTTACCAGCCGAATCGCGAATACGTTAATTCAGAAATGCAATCAATCACAGGGCGATCGATTTCGTTCAGCTAAAGTATCGGAATACAAAGTATACCGTTTATTATTCAGACGTATTTATTCAATCATGTCAATGAACTTAAAACTGCCAAGAGCTAACACTGATCAGAATCAAAGGCAAATCAATTCTCTCGTGATATAATGGGTCTAATTTAACTGTTATGAAACGCTAACCTAAGTAAATATTATGCCTTATAAAATAACCTACAAAATTCACTTACGGTAAAGAGTTGCCTTGCGTCGAGTTCAAGTTCACTTGAGTTGACTTGACTTCTGTAATTTGACGTTTTGTTTCACATGTGCAGTTTTGACGGCGTTCCGTTAAATATTGGAGTTCTGTAAAAAGGATTATTTTAAAGTTAGTACCATTCAAAACAGTTGCTTGAAAAGGTTTTCACTTGTAACATGAATTTGTTATGAAGTGGTTATATTTTAACCGATTTAATAATGTTCCCTTGGTTGTTGAGGATCAGTTATTTTTATACAAATTTACGGCTGTGCAATGATTCTAAACTGTGTAAGTACTTAAAATATACGGTTTAAAAAAATTCAAAAACGATTTTATGCGGGGTTTCAAGTTTCAGTAGTGCAGGCATTTGAAACACGTGAAATTAAGCCTGTCGTCCCACAGGTTAGGTGTCGATACCGAATCGACAAAAACCGGACACCTTGCGCCGAAAAATAAGGTTCATTACAGTTTGCAGCGCAGTCATAATAGAATTTTTCTGCACAGGGTCTTCGGACTTTGTCGATTCGGTATCGATACTGAGCCAGTGGGACTACATGCTTTGTGTAATGAATCGAAAAATAAGTAGACTAAGGGCCAGTTGTTTCACAGAACTTAAACAATTCATTAAATTTTCAAATGCTTGTACACCAAACAAGCCTGTCTGTGCAGTGTTAAGACAGGGGAAATATCTCGCCACCCGGTTGTGCAGCGTTGTGAGGCGTGTAGAGTAAAGGGTGTAGGAAGGGATTTATTAATGCGGGTCTTGAAGAGACCCGGATTATAAAGAGGAAAACAAATGCCGGTAGTTTGTAGCTTGAGCCGATATATACAGAAACGACACATTCTCATGAAGCCAAAATCCACTGTGAACAAGTGTTCCGATTGTGCCTGTCGAGTTTTAAACACGTGCACCGGGGATCAATGCTGCTAGCTCCTTAGAGTAGACTCCATTAAAATGCCTGACGTACGGACTCAGCATTCCCACATTGCTATTAATCTAATAACAATATGAAAGTTCTACTGAGATTCTGTTATTATTCCATGATGGGCCAGTTGTTTAACAGAACTCGGATAGAACTTTGACTATAACTGGCCCTGGCGCGAGTTCAATTCCCGTCGGCGGCATTTATTTTTACTCGGGAGATATTTTCAATTTGTATGGATATTTCAAGTGACTAATTATTGCTTACAATAATTTGTTATCCTTTGTGCTATGCATACAAAACCTTGTCTTATAAACATTGATTTATCATTAAAAAAATAATAATAATTAATGTTCATTTTATAAAGCATGTTTTATGAGAATAACAGTTATTCAGTTTATTCAAAAATAGTTGGAGGGAAATAAAATACAAAATAAAAGAATCACACTCATTCAGGCTTCATTTATTTCACAGTTTCATAATAATTATCAAGTCAAGATTTGAAAAAACATTTTGCTTTTATACAATAAAATTTTCTTTCAAATCATAGTTTGAGCATTACATTAGGTGAATTTCTCTATATATATATATTAATATTTACAATCGGGAGATGAATAAACAATTTCTATAGGTATTGCTCGGGATTATAAAATATGTGATGATAATAAATAATTTGTTAGTAGATTTGTGTGTCAAATTTAACCGCCATAACCTCAAAATTTGGTGGCCATAGAAAACAACATTTTTCTAATGTTGCCATTTGTAGTAAGTTTACAAAAGTTTATTTTTTCTCATTTTACACAGCGCAGAATTCAGATAAATATAAACTTAATTTATCAATTATTACAAGCTTCAACAAAGTGTTATAATTAGGACCCTGATTATTTTATTCCACAGGCGAGACCCAAATTAAAATTAAAATTTGGCTCCTTGTTATAATGAATCAAGGAGTGTGTGCAAATACCGACTTATTAGGCAGTCAATCATCGCTGCCTACCCCCTGCAGAAAACGGCGTGTCGGTTAATTAATTAGTTATATATTATGTGATTAGCGTTGGCTTCAGATATACATTATGTGGACTAGCTATATTGACTATCGCATTTTACATTATTGTACAGCTACCATAAAGGACCACCGACTGCAAAGTTAAGTGTCAATTTGTATATACTTTTACGAGACAGGCCTTCACTAAACTACATAATTTGAATTAGACACTTTATAGTAGCAAATAGCCTACCTAGTAATCTTATATTGGTGATTTAATATTTTCGCAAACAAGACAAATGTATGTACTATAAGTTTTTAATAATATTATATTAATTTTATACTCTGACAGAGGTGATACTTTTTATATTATTTATTAAGAATTTAATACCAAAGATATTATTTGTTAAAAGTTGTGAGTATATTGTGATATTTAAATACACCTTGTATTATAGTAAAAAAATTATGAGTTACATTAGGCAATCCTCAAGTTTATGAAGTGTCATTTCTGTTTTTATCAAAAAGATTGTGCCAAAATGTGAATATTAATTTATGAAATTTTTACATTTTATAAAAATTGTTTTTAACATAAATAAAATGTCCTTGGAAGTGTAAATAAAGAAATTCCACCTAATTTTTTAGAGTCAAAGATTCTATATTGGAAATATAATAATATGTGACATCCAAAAGCATTCACAAATTAAAAATAAGTGTTATTTTTATTTATTTCTGATATTTTTGTTAATAAGAGAAAAATAATTAAGTTTACAGATTTAATATTGAGCCTTTAGTCTTACATGGCCAAAGTGCAATAGATTCATTAATTTTCACTCAATTTTTTCAAGGAACAAAAAGATTGGGAAAAATAACAGAACTCAACACAGGGGCATTCAAATCATAAATTTACATTGCATTTATGCTACAAAACAACGAGAAAGCCAATATCCAAAATGATAATACAATATCTTTAAATCATTTGAAATAAAGTCATTATCCACGTCTGTTTGTTTGTGGACTTAGTTCTTCTAAACTAGACAACAGATTTTGTTTAGAAGAACTAAGTCCACAAACAAACAGACGTGGATAATGATTTTATTATCCAGGTCTGTTTGTTTGTGGACTTAGTTCTTCTAAACTAGACGACGGATTTTGATGCATATTATAATTATAGAAAAGTCAATGTTTTGTAATCAAGTCGTAACATTTGTATTTTCGAACGCTCACATTGCTAACGCTGACTAAATTTCATGAGATACATCAAAATAATGAACTACAGAATTTTATTTCTTAAAAAGGCCTACAGAAAAGTCCGCGACGGTATATTATGTATTTCTCGTAAGGACAAACCCCAGCAACGCCGGGTACACATCAGCTAGTTAATATATAAATCAATCAAAATTTGATTCTATAGCAGAATATAAATATTCTTAATGTCTTACCATTTTTTAATGTTAGGTTTTAAGTAATTTTACGTATGACAGCTATATCACCTTCAAAAGGCGTCATCGAATTGTGGATGGTAAAATGGTTACCAGATAAAGCATTTAAGGCCAGAAGTTTAAACTCCCGTTACATTTGACAATCAGCACCATTTTGAATTTTCTTAGATTTGACACAGTTCCTGTTAACTGCCGCTTAAGTGTTTTATACAATTATAGCTAAGGATGTTTGATCGGTCGTCAATTAAACTGTCGAGCAATGTTTATCAACATTTAACCAAACCATGTTATCTGGAACCGTTCAAAAGTGAAAAATGGCGGTAATTATGATTTGATGACGACATCAACGTGACAGGGATTCAAACAACAAGACCTTAGTATGCCGGAGGTCGAAAGGGTAAAAAAATAAGCGACCGATAAAAAAATTTATCTTTCCGGTGAATCAAACGGGTTGGTAAACTTTAACAGAACAAGCAACATTTTACTCAATTAATTCATTTAAAATAAAAACATGTTCCATACTCTCAAATACTCTCAGTATCAACTTGGTGAAGATCAACATTCAGAATTGAAACATTGCTTATATACATTATAAATGGTTTCCGGGAACTCAAAGTACAAGTAGGAAACTGGTGAATCTACATAACAGAACCGAAAAAACTTTTTGTTTTTTTTTTAAATTCATCATTTCGATTTTTTTTTTTTTTTTGGCAACTAAAGGGTTAAAAAAAACTTTTCGAGCCAGATCCATGCTTCGATGCATTTTAAAAGATATTTAAAATGCTGAAATTAACCCCCTAGCGACCAATTTTTTTCAAATTTTTTCCTAAAAAATTCCAACTTCGGACTCAATTTACTCAAAAACGAAAGAGCAAATCAAAAAAAAAATCGACTCCAAATTTGATGTAGATTCATCAGTTTCCCGCTTGTGCTACGAGTTTCCAGACACCGTGCATAGAGATAAAGGTAGAATTAATATTGTTTATTCCAGTTTGGATATTGGCTTAACCAAAGATTGCATTTCTTAATAGTAAAATAAATAATATTCAATATAAAGATTTGAATGTGTATAAAAAAATTAAGTCTTGCTTCATTACACAATAATACATATTTAAGATACAATTCGCTTAGGTAAAATAATTAAAGAAAACTGCATAACTAAAATTACAATCACATTGTCACAAGTTTCGTTCATAAATAATATTCTGTAATACTATTGCACTAAATAATCGAGCGTTGACTCCGAATGACTTGACAGAGTCATGCGTACATTTTAATCTAACTAAACAATAAGAATCTATGCACAGTAGAACGCCTTATATCTGCCACCTTATTTTAAATATAAGTTAACCCCCCAAGCTAATTTCGGTCTTCTTGCATGGGGTTTACCACATTCTAAATCCTGCTAAACCCAGTACTGTCGGTGCAGTTTCTACAGCATGGCCTGTATTGATAATGTTGACGGTGGAACAGCTCATTTGGTCTCCTTGCCTCCCTTACTGTCATGGTTAAAAATATGATCTAAACGGTGTTAGAAAGAGAGAAAACACCAAGCTTTATATTCAAATCTAGAAATTAACCACAAAATAATTAAAATGTAAACCACTACGAAACTGAAGGTTCTGACCGCAATATGAGAAAAATTTATGTTTGTGAATTTTTTATGAGTTGAGGTGACAATAATTTTCAAAAAACATTTACATAATAAAATGTGTTTTTTCATTATCGGTAATAATCCAACCTTCTGATAGAATAGGCCCAAGGGGTTAAACGGTAAATGCGGTGAAAGGACCAATATCGGGTGAATCATAGACCAATTATTGATTCAATTAGCCCAGATAGTAGGTGCTCTACTGTCTTCTTAAAATAATATTTAGATTCATTCATATGGCAACACAATGCGAGATAACTTGGGGTATCTTATGGCAACTTATACTGAGTTCCCCACCTTATCTATTCTATGCTCAATTTCATACAACCAAAGTTGAAGGCCATTCAACTTTGGGTTTCTATCGCATAGAAAACCCGTTATCACTGATATATTTCATAGATTCTATGAAATTGATAATATTTTAATAGATCAGATGGGATTTAGGGGGACAGAAAAACAAAAGCCACTCATTCTTGCTTTGACGATTATGATTATTTAATCAATAATCGCGCTAATACGATTAATCAATTCACGATTACTATAATCACATGATTCAACAGTTAATATGTAATCATACATGATCACATGATTCAACAGTTAATATGAAATCATACAATTCATCAATCCATAATCAAATAATTACATATTATGATACATCAATCTGTAATCGCATAATTATAATGAATCAATCCTTAATCACACAATCGTAATGAATCAATCAATAACCGTACAATTACAGTTAATCAATCATTAATTGTACGGTTACGATTAGTTAAAAATCATTGGATCAATCATACGTACTAATAACAATCCATAATCATACAATTACAAAATCATTCAATAATCAATCACACAATTCATTATCCTATAATCATACGATTACAGTTAATCAATCAACAGTCAATAATCAGATATAGTAAACGATATCCCCCATCCTGGGAGAAGATGGGAAATTATAATTATGGATAATTGTGTAATCATAATCAGTAATCGTGATGTCAGTACTTTCGCATAATTAAATTCTGGCGCAAAACTTCAATCTAAAATCTAACACAGCATGGATATAGAACACACTACACATCCTTCTATAATAATTTAAAAAGTGGGCCAACTGATATATAAATATGTATTTTGGACACCGTAATAATTAAACTTTACCGTTTCGATGTTGAATAATAATAATATTGATGACTTCAATTAACTACACACAAAGGCAATTATTTTTAAATGACAGAATGGCGTCAGCACTATAAAGCTGGCACGCCGAGAACACGGTAATGCTGGAGTCTGGTTACACGGCCAGCCCTGGCAGGCACAATTGGAGCACTCCACTCCGGGCGCCAACCTGCGCCAAGTTGCTGATAATACCTAACGCCTAATACAGCGTCAGGCGCCGTTTGGCAGGGCCGGCAGGTTAACATACATATCAGACTATCTTAAGTATTCTATATCATACAAGGTGTCCGGGGGTAAACTACAGTAAATTCGGAAGGTGATCCTTAGCTTCTACAAGCATAAAAGATAAAAAACGAAATCCTGACATTTTAAGGTTCATTTTTAAGGCACTTAAAGGGTATATTTTGTGTGCGGTTTCTAAGGATACACAGATCAGACCTAGATGAGCGACGCTGCCACTCTTCACTCCTCTAAGTTCGACCTCAACCCTTAGAAGACGGCTAATATTTTGTAAATATCTGAAAGCCAAATATAATATTTAAAATTATTTTTGAAATAATTGACAGGCATCTACAATGCCAACGTTTTACTTGGGAATTTTCATGTACATTATTGAAATGTGTTCAAAACTTGTAAAACCTAGCTTTATACACTGCACATTGCAGTGCACCTGAAGGTAGTCGTGATTACACTGCACTGCTATTGTAGTTGGTCATATCCTAAGGGTTAAGCTACTTCCGTTACTTTAACTAGTTAAAAGAACAAAATCAAGCTCCATAATTCACTGTTACTAGTACGTAAAATTCAGTAGTCTGCCGCGAGCCTAGACTTGAGCCAAGCTTTGTACACCGAGAGGTTGGGTTTTCTTACTCTTACACTCAGTTACTAAACCGCCGTCTAGCTTGCTAGAGCTGACCATTTTTTATTACCGTTGTTTTAGGACATTTCTGTCAATCTGTTTTAGATTGTTTCTGCAATCTGTTTTTAGTTTTTAAAATGGAGTCTTCTCCGCAAGCTTAAACATGACACCATTTAAACCAAAAAAAAGGAAATTCTATGGAAAGATCGATAGCGCTGCTTGTTTGTTTTTATAAAATACTCGTTTTAATGTTTAGCATATTTTTATTTATCTCATCAAAATGACAGTTAAACACATCTACAAAAAGTGATATAAAGTCATGAAAAGTGAAAACTAGGTTATATATGTAACTATTTAACCTAGTTTTTTTTCATCACCTTTTAAAGGTGTGTTTAATTATCATCTTGATGAAATATCATGGAACCCATCTGCCGCTATCACTAATTGAACACTTACTCCGTTTTGGGGTGGCGGATTATTGAGAGAGTCCTATATTTTTAAGTAAACGCTGAAGAAGTGAGCATTGCTTAAAAAGCATGTCGGTTGTATTTGAACAATAAAAGTGGTTAAAACCAAGTGTTGATTTTTAATTATTCTTTTTACTCGTAACTCTCACATAGAACCATGTCGCAAATTTACTACACTTTACCCCCCGAATACCTCGTATAGTTGATGCGTACAAATTAACTTTTTACATTACGCGCAAAGCTTAAAAATTTTTCACTAATAACAATAATAATAATTATTAAGTGCAGCACATATTTTTTTATTTCACAATATTATTTATTTTAATTGTCTGTTCACTTTTTTAAAATTATTTAAAAGCTTTTTGAGATGTTACATGTCTGTGCACAAATTTTAATTATTAATTTAAATGTGTATTTGCTCAGATGGTCAATTTAAGCAGCCCTTGCAAAGTTACAATACCAAAATGAAAGACCAATACCAAGGAAAGGTGTCGTGTTGCAACCATTAGTGTCATGTCCAATCGCTTTTAATCAGGTTATTAATAGATGTGATTAGATGTCACTGTCAATACTGTAAAAACAGAGGGAATTATAGCGTGGACGTGTGCTAACCTTCGCCAAACGACCAAATTGCATGTCGAACTATCAAAGCGGCTATGCAATAAAGTTGTGTGTTTGGTGAGAAGTTAGAAAGAAGGCAGAGTGCCACAATGTGGATATTGGCGATACGCGTAGGGCACGTTGATTAAGACTCATGTCCTATCTTCTTTGTTTCAATTAGATGTCATTGTCGGTTCTGTTCTGTGGATGGCTGTCCAGCGTGGTTTCTCCGCTGGGTGAACGATGCTGGCGACTCATGTGTTGGTGTGGTTCCATACTGAATGGTGCGTGGTCCATCTCCCTGGTTTCTGTTAAATGTGTATATAGGATATCGATGGCTGCTCAGGTGGACACAAGTATGAGGGGGCGCACGGGGGCCACCTCCGGGGGGGGTTAGGAGGGGCGCGAAGGCAGCGGGGAAGCGGGAAGGCTCCACGACTCGGTGGCGCGGCGAGGCGGGGGCTGCGGTACGCCATATCTATAAGAAAATACGTAATAATTTGTTAATTTTAATAGATCATTGAAATAATATTTTGAACAATGTAACTACTAGGGGCGGTTCTTCCCTTAGGTTAATTGGTGTTTGACCCCCAAAATTATAAGACAACAAAACTAATACATTGGGTGCATCAAAACAACTGGTGTTATTCTTAATTTATTTGCAATGTACCGCGAAATAGCAGGGCAGCGAGCGGCGGCGGCGAGTGACGAGTAGTGACATCTGTTGTCTCTAATAGAAACTTTCATTCACAAGTCCTCACGATTCGCTGGGTCAATTTAAAGAATGTCCCTTTTGGTATCTTCTGTCCCTATGCGTGCCAAAGTATAAACGAGATAGCACTATTTCGGTTAAGACCATGATTCTGATCACGATTTCCAAATTTCAGCCCGTTTGGTACGATAGAGCCTGAGAAATTGGCTTTTAAAGTTCGAACCCAAGTCTCAAATTACCGCCCAAAAGAAACATGATTTTTCTAGAAATGCGACATTAAGCATATTTTGTGACTGATTTCGGTTCGGACCATGATTCTGATCGCGATTCAAAAATTTCAGTCTGTTTGGTACCATAGAGCCTGGAAATAATGGCTTTTAAAGTTCGAACCCAAGTCTCAAATTAGCTCCCATAAGAATCATGATTTTTCCAGAAATGCAACTTTATGCAGATTGTGTGACTGATTTCAGCTAAGACCATGATTCTGATCACAATTTCGGAATTCCATTCCGTTTGGTACCAAAGAGCCTGAAAAAATTGATTTTAAAGTTCGAACAAAAGTATCAAATTTTTCGTCGAAGTAAAAATTAGGTACCGAAGAAAGCTTAGGGATGCTTAGGTCATGGCCGTGAGGGAGACAGCACGAATAATATTATATGTTTAAAAGAGATGGTGACATAAACATATGTCAGTTTTTCGGAACAAAGGTAGTTTTTCAAATGGACAGTTCGTGGAAGGATTGGAATAATTCTTTATGTTGTTATCGATGTACAATGAAGCTGAAGAATGCAACAAAACATAAAAGTAAAAGATTGTTGTCAATAATTAATAAACGTCGCGTCTCTCCGCAAAACAGAAACACCATACTCTTAGCTTGGCACCCAGTATCTTTGGATACTGCGGACGGGCGTTTCAAACTCTTAATATATTTAATTGAATGTTGTGCACAGCTACATTAAAACGTAATCTCTCAAAAATAATTTGCCATAAGTACATGGATTGTATAGTTATTTCCAATTTACTATATTAACATAATATGTATTTTGAGTCAAGGACTCATGACGTACCTACCTACAAATTGATATAGATAAAAATATATGGGCATTTTTCACAATATCAAATAAAGATTAGTCACACATTTTTTTCAAATGACCTATCACGCCTGGATCCCTAGAGCCGCCTCTGGTAACTACCTACCTAGTATTTGAAGAGATTTTAGTCAGCTTGGCAGAAAGTTCAATTATCGAAGACGATGGATGTATTCGAAAAAACCGATTCAATGAATAATGCGCAAGAGTCCCACAACTGATCCCTGTTAACCAGAGCCAGTGAGACTAAAGCATTCCCATTTGGGCTTTGTTGCGGTGCTGGAGGGAATGAGGCGGAGAAGGAGATGGAAGAGGATGGTGGGGAAGTACCCGGCTCATCAGATCCGGTCAACATTTCGATCCTGAATGGTGATATTTCACCAGGGAGATACCGAGAGTATCTTCCACTCTGGTAAACAATCCAAGCATGAATACCACCATAAAAGACCACCTTTCAGAATAGAAACATCGCTTAAAATTGCCTTTAGCCGTGTTTGGTGACCAGACCTGAATAGCCAGGTACTACCCAACCTGTCTCCTACCCTTCCCCATTCCTGTCAGCCTCTCAACATACTCTAATTGGGGATGCCATAATACAATTAGACCTAAAACCTTTAGAATCTTTAGTCAAAGTCATAACTGTGTTGCCAAGTTTTGGCAATGATTGAATAAATAAATAAATAGTTCCCCTGGCTCCGGACCATCGGGAGCCGTCAACAGTTAAATAAATAAAATCAATAAATGGTTAGTAATATGTAATAATATTCACCTTAATCCTGACGCATAATGCGCGTCCCGTTTTCCGTCCTGCCCGTCGTCGCAGTCCGCAACTCGACGCGGGATCCCGCCGAAGCGGGTCCCGCGCGACTGTCCGCCGCCGCTGTGGTCCCGCTGAGACGCCGAATGGTCCCGTCCCTGCCCTGTCCCGCTCCCGCCGGGAACCCCGCTGCTCCGCTCCAAGTGGCTGCCTGACCCACCCAAATGCAATTTCACATAGGATGTGAACCTCCTTTTCACGATGCCGGCTATTGAATTTAGCCAGCCTATTTTTTTTTTGCCGTCGCAATTTGTTTTGTTTTAAATTATGATGATATCGAATATGAACATCGGCAGCATGGAAATCATTTCATAAATATTGATAAATTTATAACAAATTTGTGATTTTTACGGTTGTGCATCGAGATAATAAGATGTGGCAAATGATTTAAATAATTTTAAACAAAACAAATTACAAACACACAAAGAAAAAAAAATTGATTGAATCGTAAAAAAGAGGTACGCATTCATATTGGTGCAAAATTTATAACGACAAATAATAATATATATTTTTTTATGATAAAAAGATGCATGCAAACAAACAACACGTGGACCAAACAATTAAAGCAAGCAATAAGTGATACAAAAAAATGTATAAATGATGGCAAGCATTCATTATATATAATAAGGCAGTTGTGGGGGTGCCATATTTTTGGAAAAGTGCAGCAATAATGATAATAATAATGAAAATAGAGATAATATTGTACATTATTTTAGTAAAAAGATTGATTGAAAACCATCGGATAGCAAATAAGAAGAAAAGGTGATACAAATCCATAGACAAGCAGGCCCGTGTAGAGTGGCAGTGTCCCATAGAGTATCCACGTATATAGCGAGTGTATTATTGTGGCACGGTCCGTGCGTGTGGGCGGCCATTTTGTTGAAGTAGTGAACAGGTGTGCGTGATATGGCATTTAGACGGGGGTTTGCAAACAAAAACTCATGTTAGGTATACAGACATAACTGCGGGTGCAAAGGCGGCCTCCATCAGAATTGCCATCCCAAAACTTAATACTTTATCTTCTTCCCATTTTATAGATACAAGGATTGTCCCACGAAACACATAATTGATTTTTAAATTGTACTTGTGTCAGATTTCCGAGTTTGGGATTTGACTGCGCTCATTCCTAAAATTCTACCTGCGAATATTAACAAGGATACATATAAACTGCTTACTGTGGTTCAAAGCCGAAGAATCCACCTATATTTCACTGTTTATCTCATATTTTTCGGTTTAAAAAAAAAAAAATTATAAAAATTTAAAAATACCTTAATTCTGCTTGTTAGTTACCAACATTGCGCGACCTTATACTTATTTGGAGCAATATTGAATATTGTCATTATAGTCTACTGGAAATGTCTAGTCATACATTTAAAAAAAGCTCTAATTTCAAAATGTAAACAGATGTTCAGTTTTTAGAAAACAATTTAAAATGGTGTTTACAAGATATAAAACATAATCTAGAATATTCTGTGAGTGGATTAATAGTGACGATTTTTGGAATTGGATAGAATATAATCAAGCTGGCGATTGCGGAAGTAAAAAAATAACATTTTAACTCATTTGTCACCCCACAAACAGTTTTCCAACTCGTCGTGGAAGGAGATTTTAAATAATAGGTTCTTTGTGTTAAATCAGGGATTTATTAATACTTCCCGTATTACAATGGTGACTCGATAGTCGATCTAACTAGAAGCTGGCTAAATGAGATCTGAAAAAAACTAAGTTTGTCTGGGAGCATTCTAACTGGTCCTGGCGACTACTGGATACTAGCTGCCATCTTGCGGACTTACACGCAAGCTCTATGCACTGCCCTCTATGAGTGCATCTGTGAAGCTCTTACTTCCCAACAATTCATAAAAATCACTACCCAAATTTGGGTAGCTATCGCTTGTGTGGTTATATACATCTATCAAACTGCATATAGTCAACAGACAATAGAAACAAGTAGAGATATGGCACATAAGGAAACAGATTTTCGCTCACCAAACTGCACAAACTATCAAAGTGGCTATACAAGAAAGTTATGCGTTTGGTGTCCAGGTAGAATGCAGTAGATGTAATTTAGGTAATGTTCACCTGCAGCAGATGCAATTTGCAGTAGTATGGGTGAATGATTTTGGCGACACATTGTACAGGCGATTTCATACCAATAATGGTTCATTGCTACTTCCTTGTTTTTATTTACCTATGATTGTACTAGATAATGTAAGATATTGATGTTGAATGGGAGAGATGTAGTATTGCGCGTTGGAGTCACATTTCCTTTGGAAGCCTATACCGTGAAGAGCATTATACAAGATGAGGTGATTCTACAAGATACAACTGTGAAAATGTTTTCATAATAATGTGTTTTTATACAAATATGTACAGGCAACTCATTTTAAAGAGGACACGTTTGTATGTTTTGTGGTAGCCGATAGTATCGAAAGTTTCAATAAAGTTTATCAAACTAGTTCACCCATGCTTGCCTCGCAAATGCCCAAAAAATGGGGTTGTAGCGACATTATCAATTCCGTTTAAGGCGAAGCACTACGAAGTGATGCAAAATCATGTGTTTTGGTTTGAAATTTGATCGCTTAAAATATTCTAGATTTTAATCGGTCTTTTTAAAAGCCCAGTAAAAAAATATCAGGCCTATAAAAAATACTCAAAAGTTCAAAATCTCCTCCTAACGAACACCTTTCCAGTTATGATTTTATTGTATAATGTGGCAAATTAAATTGTTTAGAAAATTATCGTAAAACATTTAAATAGTTGTGCCTGATTCGTAAAATAAAACACTTTTTGGCGATGTTTTTTTCTCGCATAAATCAAAACAGGCGGCTGGTGTTTAGCGGGAATTAAAACCTTAACGCCATCTACGTAAGGAGTGTTATTGCTAACGGCCCGACTCCAAATGCTAAATGACATGGTGCATCGCCTTAAATTTAGATTCCCGATTCAATTCGATAATATCAGCTTACAAAACAAAATGATTGATAAATTAAATTGTTTGTTTGATCCATCAAGTACATCACTATACGAGCAAGGGGTCTCTTTGAAATAATTTACCTGTACATTCCTAGGTTTCCGTGTTTTGGCTTCAAATGTTGATATTTTTCACTTTTTTTTTACATTAGCTCCACACAGGAGGTCCTGGGGAAAATAATTTCCCTCAGGACCTGTGTCATCTTTGTGGATGCTGTGTGGAGGGTTTTTTTTTAGGAAAGGAAGGAGATGAAGGAGAGAAAGATTTGGTAAGGAAAAACGTACGAGGGGTTGGTAGGAACCTGGTGGTCAGTGTGTCCAGGAGTGAGGGGCGTTTGAATTAATCCCTCCCACTGTGGTGCAAGGCGATGGGATGAGAGAGTCCTGCTGGAGTCTCTACAAATCCGGCCTGCCACGCAGCAGGTGGGCAGACGCATCCGCCACTTGTTCTGTTTAACTAGTAGTTACTATCGTCCGAGTTTCTTTTTTTTGGAGATATTACTCTCTCGATTTGTAAGGAAAAAAGAAAGAAAGAAAACTTTACGCTTGAGAGTGAATCCTGAATCATGGACAGCCCATTATTCGGGCAGCCACTGGCAACTGTGGCACAATAAGAGTTGACCCAAGCAACACATCGTGTGTATCGGTACAAATGTGCACTTTGTACAGTGACGTCCTTTCCAAACATCACAGAGTCACCGTGATAAAAGTAATATGATATTTCTCGCCGACAAATTTATAAAACCATCTTGTGAAGTCTTAAAAGTAATCATAGAAGCAGAAGGTGTTATGTACAAAAGCTAAGCAGAGTATATTCATCTAAGAGGCATAAGGTGTTAAGTGCGCAACATCTACATTTCCTTCGCCAATACACAACTAGGAGCCATTGAAATTATTGTACAACCCATTTCAATCGAAATATTTACACAGCATCACTTTGTAGTTTTCTATTGGTGATTTAATGAGACAAATAATTGATGGTAACTATAAATACATAACCAAAAAGCAATATCCCTTCTCTTTGCAACATTTGTGTTCAGATTTCATTAACGACCCTCGATAGGATTGCTTCAGTCGGCTTTAAGATGGTGCCTTGGAAGACCTATATTCCGTACAGTTCCCTTGAAGTAGCGAATTACTTCAGTCGGCTTTAAGAGGGGGCCTTGGAAAGATCTATGTTCCGTACAGTCGTAACGTTTTGTGTTCAGAGTTCATTAATGACCCTCGATAGTAGCGAATTACAGTTCGCTTTAAGTGGTGGCCTTTAAAAGACCAATGTTTTCTACAGTCATAACGTTTTCACAAATCGCAATATCGTTGCGTAATTTTCCCATATTCAATACGCTTGCGGTAGATGCTGTATTAGCCTGTGACCTTCATAGTATAGGTGAAAACTGCGTTCCGTTAAGCTGCGCATGTTTAAAATGATGTATTACCATTTTTTGGAATTCTAAAAACAAATCTACTGTTGAGGGCCGTTAGCAAAAATCCGAAACTTAATGAAAGGGAAGAATTTGCGATTAGATGATGCAAATACAGTCGAACCCCGTTAATTCAAAATCCACGGGACACGGAAAAAAACAATTTTCAGATTGACAAATGCCCACTTAAATTAAAATTTTAAGAAAATAAAACCTTTTTTTTTTGGTGCTTTTTTCCAGCCGCCCCGTCAAATTCAGGTAGGTACTTGAAGTAAATTCGTAATAATACTTGACTCATTCCCGTATAAATATAATTTTCGCGGCTGATTACCGTTTAGGCCGAACCTTCAAATTCAGATGTTCAAAGCAAATTCGTAAATACATGGAATACATTCATTACATACATTCACGAAAAATCGGGGCCGATAACTGGCGCAGCCGGCCTCTCAGATTGAGATTATATGATATATTTTCGAACAAATCCAATTTTTTCATTTAACAATGGACAAATTTCCATTCGCAGACCAAAATAAATTTTGAATAATGCATTGAATTTCGAATTAAAGAAAATTTCATACTACGCATTTTTTCGAATAATGGGAACTTGAATTAACGGGGTTCCACGGTATATACATTTAGTACAGTGAGAGAATCTTTTGGGGACTTGACTCTAAATGTCTTTAGGAAGCAACAAACATAAAATGAATGTGATACAATCGGAAAGATGATCTAATTATTAGTTTATTCATTGTGCATAGTGTGTAATATCACTATCAACAGAAGTTTTGTGCGAAAAATAACATTGTAAGCGACAAAACCCATATATCACAAGTTTTCAATAAAGACAAAATAAAACTCAGTCAGTTTTTGTCGCCTACAACCTTTGGGCAACCTTTTGGTCTTAGCCAAACCACCCCAAAAGTATTTAATTCAATTTGAAAAGCTTTTATACATGAAAGAAGATGGTGTTGGTGGTGTCAAGCGAAATATTTCCATAATGAAGGATGACAATAATGATGAAGTAAGGGCCACAATACCTTGATCATCTTTATCCTTGTGACTCTTTCCATGCTTCCTCAGCACCTGAGGACTGAGCCGCACGCTGTCATCCTCCTTACTCCTGTGCACATCCCCATTTGACGGGGGCACCTGTTCGTCTCTTCTCTCCCTATCTCTTGAATGGTGATATACTTCCTTATTATTCTTCCTTTCCTGCATGCGATTTTCGAATCTCTCGCGGGGACTGCAGAGATTATCGCTTTGATCATCTTTTTCCGTTCCGTTCTGTTCTTCTCTTCTCTCTCTCCGAGGATTTTGATTCTGGTTTGTCCGCGGATCGAATCTTTCTCTGTTTGGATTTTCGCTTTCTCTTGGGTCTTGGGAGTGTCTGGCCTCCCGCTCATACCTGTGGTGGGGTCTAATGAGGTCCGGTTGTCTGTCTCTATCCATGAAGGTCTGGCGGCCGTCCCTCTCTGGCAAATGTGATTCCGTGGGTATTCTCTCTCGTTCGAGACGCTCGCGAAGAGACTGTTGATCTCGGTGAGCTAAACAGAATAAATTAGATAGTATCAAATTATATTTACACTTAAAAACATCTCAATAGGACACCTTTCATTCCTCATATACTGCAACCTCAACTCTCGGTGTGCCAACACAAAATTTTCACCATGATTCTATTTTGGTAATAACTTGCTTGTTTTTTGCAAAATTATGTTTTTGTAAAGTGTATCGTCTTACCAAATATAATCTACCGTAAGTAGTTTCCCCAGAATAGCTACATATTCTCCGTGAAATGATTTATTTGAATTGATGGAAGATTTGAAGGAATGTGAAGTTATATGCTTACGTGAACCGTCTGTTCTACCGTTACTAGGATCTCGGTGCGCTCTCCGGGGCGGCTCTGGGGAGCGACCCACACTCGCTTCTCTGCTGACGCTACTGGAATGCAATAATACACACCAACTTAGGAACAAGGATATCAAATAGTCATTATTCATTATCATCAGGGAATGGTGAAGTATATATATATTTATAATAATTAAAATAAAATAACTTTGTTTTTAATACAAATTTTATTTTTAATATATAAAAACCAACTGGTTTCGGTTCATCCTGAACCTTCATCGGGGTTATATAAAAACATATTAAATCAATAACAGAGTTACAGTGTATTTATGGGTAAGATAGAAGAGAAAGAGTGAACATCAACTTTGGTGGGGGGAGCGAGGGGGAGGTAGTGGTGGAAAAAGGTGGAGGGGAGGGGAATATGTATATGTTGGCTAAATGAGAACATTTACATATATTTATTGTACATAATTTTAATTAAAATAAAGATATTTTCTAACTTAGTACAGCATCCTTTAAGTGATATTCTATTAATATGCCGTTTAACTAATATTACGCTGATCTTGCGAAAACGCAGCTCAGCTCGCCGGGTCATATTCTGAGAATGTCATAAGGAATCGCCGTTACTTCTTCAAAAACGCATTTGAAACGTCTGTCTTTACCGTTAGGTAAAACAGGCATAAACAAATTTCGTTAAGTTCTATTCAAGCCTTCAAAGTTGGGCAAAATATGGCAATCAGGAAAGCTTATTTGAATAATTATTATTGTTAACATAATACATACATATCAATCGAATAATCGTTTTCTTTTTCGAGTCCCAAATTAATTTCTTTCCATTTTTTAAGCGTTTTTCACCTTTAAAAGGAACCGGGAAAAGATTAAAAATTTTCAAAGTGGAAAAAAGTTCCTTTAAAAAACACTTTGATGAATCAAGCGTTTAGGAATGGCAGCATTGACCCGTGTTATATCAAAATTGTGTTAGATGTAATTACGTTCTCTGTCTCGGACTGCCGTCCCTCAGGTCCCTTCTGCTCCTACGTTGGCTCTGCTGGTGGTAGAATCTCTGCAGCACAATGGGGCTCGTGTTCCCTTGTACCTAGACATTATCAACAACACACTACATTATCACCTTTATTAAAGCAAAAACAGATAGTTTCCGTAAGCACTCAGGCCAAGGGCCTATTACGCTATCTTCCATTTCACCGCATTCCTTTGAGTTTGTTTCCAGGTCCGGTAAAGATCCCTGTTTTCCCGTGTACGGGTCCCCAGGAGGATCCTACAGTGGCAAGGGATTTCCCATCAGAAGTCCCCCTTTGTTTGGGTTCCCTGAAGGCCCCAAGAGAGAAGAGTGCACCAAGATTCCCGAAGACCCCAAGGCCCCGAGTAGGACCCAGCTCTCTTCTCTGCTCCCCCCCTAGGTTCCCCGAAAGCCTCTCATCGATGTTAGTCCCAAGTGCTAAGTTCTAAATACTCCCAAGATGCAACCCTGTTTCTTGGATTCACCGTTTGTTACATTACTAGACAGTGTCATTCAGCCTGATCACGGCAGCTATGGCCAGGTGTGGCTTGGAATGGCTACTGCAGATCCATTACCATTTAAACATCACATTGCTTCTCCGCAGGGGGAGCAGAAAAGACAGATCCCCACAAAGCACATCTTGGCACACGCTCCTTGCTTCATGGTCATGCATGATCTCATACATACTCATCTGTTTTTTTTGTTGTTTGTTTTTGGGGTGTTATGCCGTGTTGCGCTAACTGCTTTTGGCCGTGAGAATCTAAAAACTTACCATACTCATCTGTTGTTCTAACTCTTGACATCAAGTAATTCACTTTATCATGCCATGTTTTCCTCGCACGTCCTGGATTTCTTCTATCATTCATTTTTGCATCATATACATATTCACCTCACACTGCTTTTTCCATTCATCCGCTCTACATGGAGTAGTTACGATCCTCGGCTACGAATAAGGAGATTGTGGTTTTGAATCCGGGCATGCGCAGTAAAATTTAATTTTTCACGACATAACCGAATTGGGGTAACATAGTCTTACTAATTCCAGATAGTTGAGAGCAGTTGGGACTCTTGTGGCCTGCTAGCTTCGCTCTTTTAACACGAATGTGAGACAGCTTCTTTCACCAGTCTACATTACCTGCGTGTGGTGGTGTTGAGGATCGCCGGTCCTCCATCGCTCGCGGTCTCTCTCGTCCCGCTCCCGGTTGGTCACGGCGGATCTCCTGGCCACCGGCTGCGGCGACCGCAGCGCCGGGTTGTAGCTCTTTTCCGGCGGTCTAAAATCACAACACCGAACGTTAAATAAAACCGTCGGGTAAAACGTACACCAACAAATAATTAACTAACAATAATTCGAATGTAGCGTTGCATTACTGCTGCGTCTTTCATTTGATGTACCTGGACAATGCACGCTTATCGGCTGGCAGCAAATATCAACATTTTGACAGCGTATGTCTTAAGTCCAATTCAAAAGCACACTAATTAATATGATACATTGTAAATAATATGAAATTTCATTGTAGGACACCTCAAAGGAATTCTTTCATCACCATTTAGATGAATATCCCGCTTCAGGAATATTCCTCAAAAATAAATTCCTGTGAATTTACCCATCACTACGCAGCAGTCACGTGAGAAAACAAAAACTTAGCAAATAAAAAAAAGACGTAAAGTACCTCGCATGTACGTAGGCGGGGTAGTGTCTCGTCTCTCCGTATGCTTCAAGACTTGCCGGCTGCGAACAGCTACCGCCGGGATTCTGATGGTACCCCCCTCCCATGGGGGCCATCCTCTGCTGCACGGGGACAGGTCCAAATCTCGACATTGTACAAACAGACGTAGACGTGAAGTAATTCGTCGGAGCATCTGTCCTAAAATTTGGTGAGAATCTCTGTTGCTGTTGATTTTCTCTATTACAACTGTCTCCCGGGAGATTGTCGTAACCGTCTCGTCCGAGCACGAAGTTTGGCGGCGATGCGACATTAGCGTGCGTGTCTCTCGGATGGTTCACATACTCGTAGTTCTGCAGCATCGGAGGCGGCGGTTTGTTAGTTCGGCTCGGCGAAAAGAACGCCTGCCGTCTCGCCATGTCTGGAGAACCCTGGCCGTGATACGACCCCGATTGATAGTCGCCGGAATCATGGCTGCGGTGGCCGTGTGATTGATTTGTATAACTGTCGAAGCTCGACGGCCCTCCGCCGGAGAACGGCTGATTCCTGATCTCGAGGTTTGCGAAATAGTTTTTCGAGTTGGGTGAACCGGTCACGAATCTCGGCGGAGGGTTTCGTTCGCCACCATTGTTTCCATATACCATTGTGTTACTCAAGGATCGCACGCGGTGTTGGAGGTTATATTCATTATCCGATGCTGGAGTATTGCTGTAATTATAATTCTGTCCTCTCACAGGACCATTGGCGCTAGAACCGTTTGACGTGTAGTACTCTGGAGTTGCGTTTCTCTGTATTCTCAAGACGGTTTTTTCGAGCGGCGGGCTTTGGATTCTCGTGTTTTCAATGTCTTGAATTTGTTTAGGTTGGACAAAGTTGAGATTCTCGATGGACATCATAGAGACATCCCTTACAGAGTCTCCTTCGACGGTCATGGAGCTGAAAGAACTGCTTTCGCAATCGTCGATCGGTGACGATATCCTATTAACTAAACTACTATCTCTTAGAACTAAATTGGGATCGCGAGCGGACGTAGAGATGCATGAAGCTTTGCTGGATTCAGACAAGCTCTGGTCAGGTGACTCTTGGCTGGATTTCTTCGAGTCGCGAAAGCTGGAAGAGTGCTCTGACTCGGGCGATAGTTTTGGGGATTCGTTACTTTTAAAAAAGTTTTTCGCTTCGTTGTCGACAGGGTTGATTGGGAGATTCGCGCCTATCGGGAGGCTTAAACCGACCGAGCGGCTTGGGCTGATGGGAAGATTCAAGCCAACGGGTAAATTCAGGCCAATTGGTAGATTTAGTCCAATGGGGTGATTTATTCCGATGGGGAGATTCAGTCCAACGGGGTGATTAGTTCCTATGGGTAGACTGAGTCCGTTGCTGGTGGGAGGGTGAAGGGGGCTGCTTAGGGCTGGGGGCTGGTGGCTGGAGCCGTTGAACATGGCCGGAGGCAGGATGGTGTGCGGGGGATGGTGACTGAGGGGGCTGCTGTCCTCGGGGTGGGTGATGCGGCGAGTGACGGGTGGAGTCTCCAATCTGTCGAATAATTATCCCCTATACAATTATTTAAGTTCATTATACAGGGTTTCCCAATAAGAGGTGTTATTTTGAATGGCCCGTTATTTCGGTAGATGTTACTTTTGAAGCTGAAGTAGAAACTACGCCACTAATAAAAATGGAACGATACACACTTCAACAACGCATTGAAATTATTAAAATTCACTTGAGTGAATCAAATGCAAATCATCTTGAGTGATGAGGCCCATTTCCACCTCGGTGGCTTCGTCAACAAGCAAAATTGTCGCATCTAGGGCTCGGAAAACCCAAGAGCTTAGGTTGAAAAGCCTCTCTATCCTCAACGTGTGACTGTTTGGTGCGGTTTATGGTCCGGCGGAGTCATTGGACCTTACTTTTTTGAAAATGAGGCTGGAGCAACAGTTACGGTGAATGGATTGCGCTATCGAGAGATGATTAATGATTTTTTATGGCCGGAATTGGACGGTATTGATCTGGACAACGTTTACTTTCAACAAGACGGCGCTACGTGCCACACAAGCAACGAAACCATTGATCTTTTACGATTTAATATCAAAATAACACCTCTTATCGGAAAACCCTGTAGTAGAAAATCTGTCCACTGAAGCCAAAAACTCTTGAAAGGAGAACAAAGAGTTCTTGTAATGAAACTGAGGGAAAAAAGCATATCTTTTTATTGTGTCAAACTGTCACTCTCTTTTACCTCTACACCCTGGCTTGGAGATTGTAAAAATCTTCAGCGCTTCGTGTTTTAACATTTTTCTTTGACGCTGGGCTACTTCTCATTAATTTATAAATCTCATAAAAATGCACATACAAATTATCATTAACTTTGAAATATAAGTGTTAGATTAACATTTAAAAAATCTATAACAAAAAAAGGATGATTAAAAATCTATCAAATTAGTCTACTACTTTTACTAAGATCAAAAACACAAAACAATCACTTAACTACGCATCATAAACACACAACATAACACTAATACAAAACCAGAAATAAAATGTTATGTAGGCAAAATACTTATGTCTGGTTAACTTTACAAACAAACTTCTCAACACAAAACTACAGAGGATGAACAAGATTAATTCTGAACTCTTTACGGGAGACTTTCCAACAATACCAATAAATTGTGATTATATAGTTCGCCCATACTATTGTAAATTGCATCCACCTACAGTAGCTCCCCGCCTTCAATTTTCATTGCACAGCCGCTTTGATAGTTCGTGCAGTTTGGTCGTATTTCAGCAAAATTCGGCACGATCCATACCGATGGTCAACTACATATCTATGGTCAAAACCCTTGGCAATCAAATCGATATTCGTAATCAGCAAAACTTAGCACAATGTCGACGAACAAAGGCCAAAAATCTAATTGCGTAGGAGTTAAATGTTCAACTTTTCGTGGTACGTTAAAACTTCATTGTGTCGGGAGTATTGAGGCGGTATTTCATTAAAAGTATAACCGATGTCGGTTGTTTGGTATTGCTTATTTGCTGCTGCAAGCGATATCTAGTGGTTGAGTTATGGACTAAGTATACTAATAATATAGAGTCAAATAGAATACAGTATAAATAGTCTTATAGTAGGTAGTTAGTTCAACCTCTCTTACATCCCAACTGCTGACTAGTCGATATTTATCTGCATATTTGTATTGTATTCATCTATTATTTATTTAACTGGGGGATTTGGGGTTATCTAGATTTGCTGGAAGGCATCCAACAATTGTTTTCTAAGGTCAATTGGAATGCAAACGCAAACATAAACTTAAGTTTGTTCTTGGAAAAAATCAAATAAAATGTAATTTGGCTATACTGTGGATTATAACGTTTTAACACCAAATACAACTATTTAATGGTTGAATTCAAAGCGTATTCCATTTTTATCCACATGATAAAGTTTGCAGATGCCGATCGACTGTTTCTTAGCGTCATCTGGAATGCGGTGCGGGTGGAACTACTAATAAATCGCGCTCTTTCTGCACAAAGAAAGAGAAGAGCGCATGTGCACCTTCTTTTGCCAAGCCTTCTATATAAATCGCCCACTTCTGCGCATGGTGAGAAAAGTGCATTTGCGCACCTTTGCAAGCCTTGTTTTGGCAAGCCACCAACGAACGCTAGTGAACTACTAATAAATCACGCCTTTTATACGCCTGTCAGGGAAGTGCGCCTGCTAACCTTATTTTGGCAAGCACCAAAGAATGCCAACTACTAATAAATCATGCCCTTTCTACGTAGAAGTGCGTATGTACCTTCATTTGCAAGCCTTCTTTTGGCAAGCTACCTACAAATGCTAGAGAACTAGTAATAAATCGCACCCTTTCTGCGCATGGCAAGAGATGTACAACTACAGTAAGGTAGAGACGTGTGGTGTGTGTTGTGCGGGGGGAATAGTGGGAGGGCGGCATGCATACCTACCGCTGCGGCGGGGGCAGCACGGTGGCGAGCCAGCTGTCCACGCGCACACCTGAGCACTCGGCCTTCTGCAGGAAGGCGTGCTGCAATAGGCGTCCGTACTTCGGTCGATTGTGATAGTTCTTTGTCAAACTGAAATTAAAATAATTCAAATTAAGTCAGTTCTGTTACTCTTAACATAGGTCACGTAGGGAGCTGCTGAATGTCTGGAAACTAGTAGTACAAGTGGGAAACATTTGGAGTTGATTTTGTGGTATAAGTTTGAGCTTTTGTTTTTGAGTATTTTGAGTCCGAAGCTGGAATTATTTATGTCAAAGTTTTTAAAAATCAGTTGCTAGGGGGAAAAATATCAGTTGTTTTAAAATGCGTCGAAGCGTAGACCAAAAGGACTGAAAAAATTGAATTTTTAATGTCAAAATACTCACATTGAAAATGTAAAAATATGACATTCGACATGGAATTTGCGATGAGCTATAGATAAAAAATCAATGTTTGCAAGTGACGAAACGATAAGCTAGAATAATTCTAAGATACATTATTTCTTTTCCTATTGTGATTCACTGGCATTCCAAGGATTAAAGGTTTAGGTTAGGTTAGGTGTGCTTAGTCAACGAACCCTGTGGAACAACATAGAATAAGATTCTGATAACTCACCACTGCCCCACAAAGGACTTGAACTCGGTGGAAAAAGGCAGATTCTCCGGCAGCACGGGCGGCTCCTCGCCGATGACCTTGGACAGGACCTCAAAGTCGTTCTGGCAGTCACGGTAGGGGAAGATGCCCGTGGCCAGCTCCACCAGTGAGATACCCAGCGACCATACGTCCGCCCGGATGTCGTAGTCCGGCTTCTGCGGGTCCGGTGGGTCTATCCTCTCCGGCTGTAACGGAATATATATTAATTTCAATATTTATATAAATATCTAATCACCGGCATCCAAATTGACAGACTTGCCATCTGGGGGAGGCTCCCTTTCTGTGATTTGTCAATATATGAATCTGACAGTATACAGGCAACTCACATTGTAATATCATTATTCAGTCCTCCAAAATAAAATCTGCTTACGAATCACTAATTCTTTTTACAATGGTGCGCAAGTTGCTGGCTGCATAAAAACATAACTACAAATCCCAAATTGCGTAAACAAAAATTCAGGCCTATTTCCAAAATCGAATATTTTGTTTCAGTATTTAGTTAGACACTTTTATTAGTGTGTTCTAATTTACTTACCTCACTCATTTTTAGAATCATTACGCCAGGCAATTCGGTTAAAAACGAACATTAAGATCCTGCGCACAGAATACCAGTGTAGCGCGCTGCAAACCGTTACCTTACTTTAACAAAATTTACTTTTCTGCACAGGATATGGTTATTTCAATGTTTGGCGGTCAACGTACAACTGACATAGTTTATTCAAAGCATTCACCATTTTCAACAACCTTTCCGGTGCCAAAAATATCGTCATGTGGTTTGCCTCCAGCTTGTAGAAATGTTACCCAGATTATTCATGTTAGGGCAAGTCTATCAATCTAGATGTATATGTATCCAGTAAATATTGTTACGAAACCATTTTAAATCATAACAAGATAGTGCTGCCTCACGCATCGCCGTCCTCTATCGGAATTAACAGGCACGCGAGATGCGCAAGCGCAACCGTTTGTCGGGTTTCTTAGTGTATCGGCGTTTCAAGCGACAACATGTGCATCGCGCTCGCCCTCGGACGTTGGGCGAAAGTTAAATTAATTAAAAAAGTGTTGAGACTAAAATCTAGATACGCACTTTAAAGTCACTATCTTTTAACAAGGATTGAAGGGTGAACTCCTGACTGGATTCTACAGCGAATCTGACTAGAGATCTAAATATGCTGAGTTAGGATTCGATGTGCCCTCGGCGCATGGCCTAAAATGGTCGCGGCTCCACGCACTTCCAACGACCAAAATCCATGTAAGCTGAACCATTTAATCCATATTCAAGTTTGAAATGCTCTGTGTAGATCTTGTTGATGTACGAAGCCCTGCCATAATATAAACTTGTTAAATATCACTCTGTTGTCATTAACGATTCCCGTCCCGCCCTGAATGAAGTAACAGAACAAGATAGCTGTTCCCCGGCTTGAGACGAGTCAATATCGTGCCTTTTCGTGAGCTAGCCGTGGATCGACTTAGGTTTGCTGACACTCAAACCTGCTTCTCGTCTTATTTTTCCTTACCATTGTGTAGCACTGGCTTCCAGTGTAGGACGAGTGCCCATTAGAATATAGCACCAGCATTTATAGTATACCGTCTATGCACAGGCGCCCTTACACAGGGGCCTAGCTTATATAGCAATATCCATCCAAAAGGGATATTTATTATTAAAGGGAAATATGTGGACGTTCAAAATACAGATTAATTAGGGTTACGAAAAAACAAAAATGATAAAACTGATAAATCAATAAAGTACTTTCTCACTAATCCGCCACCCAAAAAACCGGCAAGTATTCAAATAGTGAAAGCGGCGGATCAAATATGTGCTAAAAATTTAAACAAAACAAACACCGCTATTGAAAAGTTTAATGTTTCATGTTTACGCCTGCAAGAAGACTTCATTTTTTTTGTTGTTTGTTTTTGGGGTGTTATGCCGTGTTGCGCTAACTCCTTCTTTAGCTGACGTTTCGGACAGCGTTGCAGTGTCCATCATCAGGGCAGATCCACCGGATCTACCCTGATGATGGACACTGCAACGCTGTCTGAAACGTCGGCTAAAGAAGGAGTTAGCGCAACACTGCATAACACCCCAAAAAAACAACAAAAATGCTTTTGGCCGTGAGAATCTAAAAACTTACAAGACTTCATTTTGTAAACTTATTCAAACAGAAACACACGCGACAGTTGCTACAATACACAGAGAACTAACCGAAATGTTCTAAAACAGCAATATTCTGTGAAAAAGAAGACTACATACAAGAAACCCTGGGGAAAACATTTCCCCTCAGGGACTATGTCATCTTCGGGGATGCTGTGTGGATGGTATTTTTAGGAAAGGAAGGAGAGGAAGTTCTGGAAAGGAAAAACGCATGAGGGATGGGTAGGAATCTGGGGATCAGTATGTCCAGGAGTGACGACCGTATGAATCCATCCATCCCACTGCGGTGCAAGGCGATGTTTTGAGAGAGTCCTACTGGAGAGGTCAAAGGGTCTCCCTCAACCAGTCTCCCCTGATCCGACCTGCCACCCAGTTGGTAGGCAGATGCATCTGTCGTCAAGATCCGGACAAATCTCTCCCCATGAACCCGGGCACCCCTGCTAAGTCACCAAACGTAACGAACCACTTGGGGTGACCTATGGCAGAGGTGTTGGTTATCCAATAAATGGTTCCCCGGGCGGTGGTACTGATACCCGCCATCAAAATTGAAAAAACTGAGCATAGCGAAGTCCTGCTTTAACTCTACATTTCTGCATTTCGACTGTCTGTAAATTTGTTTGTACGTTTCGTTCCTGGTTCAAGATGGTGACCGTTTTAATGGTTCAGTAAAGATTCTTTTTTCAAATGTGTTTATTTTGACTCTAATTTGCATTTTTCAACATTGTGGTAGGTAAGTACCTGCCTGAAGAAAGTTTGAAAAAAGAATTGTCATTGAAGGATGTTTTTTGGAAAAAAAATTTTCCTTATTTGAAATATTACATAAAATATATGGTTTATAATGAACATATTATCAGTAAAAAGGAAATTTGACGCAATATTTTTGTGTACTACGAAAACACAAAAAATACGTATTCGAAAAAAACGTTTACTGTGTGGCTTGTCATGATTACTATCCGACATATTTAAAGTATTAGGTAGATATTTAAGTAGCTACTTACAAATTTTAAGATTTCCCATGAATTTTTAGTTTTGATTTATTAAATAAGAGAGAATTAGAAGCACACTTTTGTGGGCGCGAGGTCCACTGTTCATAAAAATAATAGCGTATATCCTTCAATCAACCAAAGCTAACAATATAACCCTTTCAGCCAGTTGACTGAGGGGATATATGACTGTCTGGTGGGGTGATTGAATAACAATTGACAACTCACCGCCATGTAAGCCGCACAGCCCGCACTCCGCGTCTTGGCCTTGGAGTCCACGAGGCGGCCGCTGATACCGAAGTCGCACAACTTTATGCTGCCGTGGACGTCCACCAGGATGTTGGACGGCTTCACGTCACGGTGCATGACACCATGCACATCTTTCAGGTAGGAGAGGGCTTTCACGGTCTGCAAACAACAAAATGTTATAAATGCATATAATATTTCTTATACAAAATACAGGGTTTTCCAATAAGAGGTGTTATTTTGAATAGCCCGCTATTTCGGTAGATGTTACTTTTGAAGCTGTCATTTTTTGACATTTGACAAGTAGAAACTACGCCATTAATAAAAATGGAACGATACACGCTTGAACAACGCATTGAAATTATTAAAATTCACTTGAGTGAATCAAATGCAAATCATCTGAGTGATGAGGCCCATTTCCACCTCGGTGGCTTCGTCAACAAGCAAAATTGTCGCATCTGGGGCTCGGAAAACCCAAGAGTTATTGTTGAAAAGCCTCTCTATCCTCAACGTGTGACTGTTTGGTGCGGTTTATGGTCCGGCGGAGTCATTGGACCTTACTTTTTTGAAAATGAGGCTGGAGCAACAGTTACGGTGAATGGATTGCGCTATCGAGAGATGATTAATGATTTTTTATGGCCGGAATTGGATGGTATTGATCTGGACAACGTTTACTTTCAACAAGACGGCACTACGTGCCACACAAGCAACGAAACCATTGATCTTTTACGATTTAATATCAAAATAACACCTCTTATTGGAAAACCCTGTACTAGAAGAGCTCTTGAGATATGACTTGGAAGAGTGCCGACTATCGCCGAGCTATAACCAAACTGCACGCACTATCAGACGGCCCCGTGGTCGAAGGGTAAGGCTCTCAACTAGCAAACCGTAGGTGATGGGTTCAAATCCTGTCGTGCGCCGTGTATTAATTTGTATTATTTCACAATTTATTCATTTAAAAATAATATATAATACATTTGGAGCAGGTTCCATAGTGGAAGATACTCTCAGTATCGCCCTGGTGTAAGACCACCATTTTAATTGATACTTTGCTTGAAATGGCTTTAGCCGTGTTCGATGACCAGATCTTAATAGCCAGGTACTACCTTCCTCTTCCCCATCGCCATTGTCTTCGTCGGACGTCCCCGACCTCTTCTACCATTAATGTCAACCGTGTACAAAAGTTATGCACCAGTGCCGAAGGGATCAATGACACTAGTTCTTCACCATCTTCCTTGTTTCTATTAATGATCTATAAATGAGACATACCGCAACGGTGACCTTTCCCAGGATGTCCTCGGGCACGGGCCCGCCCAGCCGCTTGAGGATCTTGTCAAAGCAGCTGGCCATCAGCTCCATGCAGATCCACACATCGGCCTCGGTGATGAAGCAGCCGAGGCAGCGCACAATGTACGGGCAGCCGTGAGAGCGCCGCACCACGTCCAGGTCCATGAGGATGCGCTTGTTCTCCTCCGAGTTGCCGGAGCGACGCATTTGCTGCAAAACAACAAATTATTATTTATTTATTTTTCATGGTCTCCATAAAACGGTTATACACTGTAGTGTTGTCATTTATTTAATGCTCCCGATCTCGAGTATATTTCATATCACAAAGATAATTATACAGTGTACCAGTACATTACGTACACCAATATATTACAGTAATACCCGAGCCACACGAGGCTAGTATTTCAAGCCAGGATAGCAAGCTACTATGCTGGCATCCTATCCTGGCAAGATCCTGGCTTGGCACAACGGTTTATATGATGCCAGTATCATTGCGGTAACTAAAATTACAACACATCCTTAGGGAAAAACATACTACACTACCACCACACGAAGCTAGACACAAAGCCAGGATAATAACTTCGGTGGTAGGGGGCGCTGCTAGTTCAAATAATGAAACTCCATCCTATTAAACTATCCTGGCTTAATAGGGTTAAAAACCAAGCTAGTTCTGTTTACATATAGCTTGAGTTTCTAGCTTGCTAAATTACTAGCATTATCTAGCTGTCCTGGCTTGAAATACTAGCCTCGGGTCTAATTTGAGAAATATATAAAAACAAGTAGTAGTAATAACAAATAGTAAATGTGAACAAATAACATGTGTATATCTTCGTAATGCGTAACTACCATTTGTCAAATTTTACAAGAGACGAAAAAAACTTGCAGTGAAAAAAAAAATAATACAGGTTATTATTTTTATTTATGTTCAGAAAATACCATATTTTTCTGTATTTATTTTCAATCATTTAACATTTGTAATTTAATGCTTTCTATTTTAAAACGGAGTTAGGTTAGGTTACTTAATTCTGCAAAATGGCCGTGGACATTACTAATTTGTGTTTAAAACAAAGTGGATCTTTGAACTAATTTACTAGTTTTACTGTTCGAAGCGGTACTAATTTTAATACCAAATGGTAACAAAATCTTATTTTCGAGGTTACGCAACAGACAACAGACATTATTGTGATGTTAGTTGGTTAAACTAGAAAAGGTTGATAGGAAATATACAGAGCATAGTTTGCTATACTGTCTGTAAGTGATGTTGAAGATGTCAATGGTAAATGCGGCATCGCTCATTGGGGTCAGATATGAGATGGGCGTTTCTCACTTCAGCCGATTGTCACCTGTAATTTATGTATTAATGTATTTGGGGTGAGAGGTAACTGGAGAAGCCTCTCTCCTACCCCAATACAAGAGACCAAGAGACAGATGGAGAAAGAAGAGAAGTGACATGGAAGACGATTTGAGCCTCAGGACTGGAGATGAATGGCCAGAAACTGGAACCGGTGAAGAACATTTGTGTAGGAGGTCAAATCTCTCTAGGATATAGCACCATATTGATAAGGAGAAAAATAACTACACACAAATAAATAGATTAAAGCATGAATTTTTTTTTTTTTGTGTCATCAGCAAAATTAATGATTTTTCCCCTCGTTTCTAGGTTGGAGATTAGATTTTATTTATATTAGAAATAATATCGGTCCTCGTACGCTTCCTTGCGGTACTCCATGGTTAATTAGGAGAGGTTTGCTTTTTATCTTGGTAATTTGAACTCTCTGTGTACGCTCCGTCATAAAACTTTTTAGTAAGTTTAGAGTTGTATTTGACATACCAATTTTTGAAAGTTTTGCAAAAAGGATTTTGTCATCTATATTTATATTTAAAGCAATCTAATGAAATTGAAAATGTACCTAAATTAAGAAATTCAAAGAAAAATGTAAAAATTATTTATGTAATATATTTTAGAAGTGTAGATTAAAATGTAAAAATTTACCTATATTTATATTAGACCAAGTGAATGGATCTATTAAATAAATATTCAAGATGGAGAACTAGCAGAATCCAAGTGGAAAATAAATATATTTTTTTACATTCATACTATTGATCAAAAGAAAACATTCTATTCAAAATTAAATCTTAGGTGATACTGACATATTTAATATTAACTTGGCGAATTTTGTGGATCATATAAAATATGTATTCCAACACCACTCTTAAATCTTCTGTTAGATTTTTGTAAATATATTTGATCACTGTATATTTATTTTTGTTTGTTGTATATTTTACATATTGTAATTTTATTTATTCTTGTTTCAAAATTATCTGTCATCTTAATGTTGTACTACCTACATGTAAAAGCACTCTGGGCGTATCGATTATAACTATTTTATATAATCAATAAATAAGAATGCTTGTGAGATGAATGAAATATATTTATAAATAATCCTTACTTTAACTGCAATAACAGCTTGCGAAGGTGTGTGCAACATCTTGACAACATGTCCGCATGTGCCATTTCCCAACTCCCCCAGTTGTTCCAGGTCCCTAATGTCAGGTGGGTACTTTTTGCCATCTATGGTTAAGTTGCCGCTCATTTTGATCTCCTGCAATCTGTTCTCCGTTTCTATGGAGTCTTGGGAGACTGCAGGAAAGGCGGGAATGTCCATATGCATTGGGCGCGTTCTGTTTGACATGGCTGTATTCACTGCAATAAAACAATAAACAATTTTAAGAAAATGGGTAGGAACTTTAGAATATAATTATTAGTCTTGGGTAGGTACCAAGGTTTGTAGAAAATGTATTTAACAAGGATAGCTTATCCAGGGGGTAGAGAGGTGATTGTCTAGAAAGTCGTGACATAGCTAGAAACCCATTTTCCACTGGGAGATTTTAATTTACAGCAATACAAGCGGCGTCAATCGACTCAGAATGCATTTGCAATGATTTATTCTTATATGTTGGTAATATTATACTAATATTAAAATTAATGTTCGGAATGAAAGGGAAAAATTTCAGGAATATTTGCAGTGTTACTTATGCTTTGATGATGTAGAATCGAGGTTATTTATTAGCGCCTTGTACATATTGCATTTAGCAAACTATCATGAGAAGGGGTGACCGGATAACTCCTCAAAATGACAATTCAACACACCTATAAAAAGTGTTATAAAGTGATGAAACAAAAACTAGGTTAAATGGGTTACATATATTGTTTTTGTTTCATCACTTTTAATGACTTTATATTGCCTTTTAAAGGTTTGTTGAATTGTCATTCTGAGGAGTTATCATGGAACCGTGAAAATGGGTCTTCAAGAGACCAATGTTGTAGGAGGGAGGAAGCACAAAATTTTTTCCAGAGCCGAAATGTTGAACTTGACAATGAGTCGTAGAAAAGAACCGTTCTCGTGAGATAAATAGGTTACACAGGTAAATATTAAACCTAGTTTTTGTTTCATCACTTTTAATGACTCTATATCACTTTTTAAAGGTGTGTTGAATTTTCATTTTGATGAAATACCATGGAACCGTTTTCCTCAGGCGTCCCCCACATTTTCTTCCATTTACTACTGTACACCAGTGTTATCTACTGTGAAAAAAACTACATAATATCGTCTTTAATTTGACTCTGTTTATCATTTGATTACATAGATGATGCATTTAGTCTTCCACGGGCATCCAAACACAAGTGCGAGGAAATTAACGTAGATTTATAAAAAATAATATTATTTACATAGTGAAAAGTGAAAGAGATCATTCCTTACGGACTCCAACTGGAGCTACGTCACGAGCTTACGAGTGGCCCAATGCGTTTTTTTCCGAAAAGTGCCTGTATGGGCCAACCTTGTTAAGTACATTTTCTGCAAACCTTGGGTGGGTACTAATCCATAGGTCAATCAAAATCATTTAAAATAAGAACCCTGACTCTTGCACCTTTTCAATTTCGCTTATGAGAGCAGCTATTGTGTCATTTTCGCTAGGTGCTTGGTTTATATTCGGGGGTTTAGAATCACAGGGGCCTATCTATAAAAACATGGTTATGAGATAAATGCAAATAAAGATTGGAATGCTCATGTACCCAACTGATATACCCGACAGCATTTCTTAAACGGCTGTATGTAAACCAAGCTTAACTCAAAACATCAGTATTTGTAGTTAGGCCCCTGTAAACCTAAGCCCAGTATTATAAAAGATACATTTATATTTTAGCATAAATTTAATCAGCAAGCCCTTTCTTTAAGGTAAGTGTACATAACAATATCAAAAACATGCTGTTATTATTTGGGTCCTTGGGAATATGGATAGTGTGAAGGAAAGGGTCATAAATAATATTAATAATAACATTTGAACAACGCAGTTTTGTGTTATTTCACTTCAAGTGCACTCGTCATTAAGCTTACATGGCTACTGCTACTGAGACTGCCTTTACAGCATATTTTTAACATGTTTGAGTGCACATATAACTTTAAAGACAGCATTTCACCGCTAGCGTCATAGATAATACAATAAATATTTCAAAAACATAACAAAGAAAAGAAAATGCCAACAGATACATACAAATAATTAGCCTAGGTAAAATGAATAAGCAACCATTATCTTTGATGGCAAAAACAATGTATTTAGGAGAATTCTTATTGCTTGTACTATATTTGACAGCTGGCAAATAGAATCGACAAGGAATTTTAAAATAAGAATCTTGTCAAAAATTTGGATTTGACAACAGTTGACCATCTTGCCAATAAACACCTAACACGCCCACACACGGGGGTAGAAACATAACGATAAACATGCGATTAGACCACCATATAGGGAATATAACGTGAATTTTCCACAAAGTAATAACACATCGAAGCAAGAGAAACGTTCCAAATAAAGTCAAGGTGACCTATAACTTCTCAAATAATTGCAATAAAATTGTTATAAACTATTGTTTCAAATATCGGATAAGATCTGCGCGTTAAAAAACATCAAAACAATGATATGATCAAAAATGGATTTGTGCAAATGGGCTGTCATAGATATGGCGATTTGACGGAAAACATTAACTTACTTGGTCTGGGACGCCTCGGCCCTGCAGGCCTTGGGGGGCCTGTCCCGCCTGCATTGTTTAGTGAAGGCTCATCTCTGTTTCTCGATTCGTTTTCCGCCCTCAATTTCTCTTCCAATCCTTGAATTTTGCTCCCTATCGACTTGTTCGACATCTTGAAAACGGGATACTAGTTTTCGACGTTTTCGTCTTCTGTGGGCGCAGAATTTATTTACAGCTTTCCGTAGCCTTCAAAACTCGCCATAGAAAACGTTTGATTACGCCACTTCTCTCAACGCGTGGCTAGAAGATTCCAAGTGTCGCAACTTATATATATTTGTTATAATCATGCAAAACTTACATCACATTAAAATAAAACGATATATAATATGTACTTGGTAAAAACTCAAGAACCTCAATTAAAAAGCGTATTTGTTTCGATTTGAATGGAGTTTTAACTATACAATGTTTTTTTTTAAATCGTAGGACCTGCGATTTTTTGTGTACATTATAATAATAAACAATAACATATTGTATATTTAGAGACTTCCGTGTTGTATCAACACCACAAATAAGAAACACTGAAAAAAAGGGTATTAATTTTTCGTTTCTGAGTAGAACTAAAATCGCCTACGGTTCCATTTGCCAAAGAGCGATTTCTTAACCGGTTCTCGAAGACAGGATGGTTCATAAGTTTATGTCGATTTCTTATCGACCCACGAGACGACGGCCGCGACGGCCTTACAATACTACAAGATTCACTCAGACACTTTTCGTAAAAAAACGATCACAACATTTTACAATGTAGACAGTCTTACCAATAACCTTCAGAAATATCTAAACACAGTAACGGGTACGATCATAAATTAATGCATGAGTGTAAAATGTATCGGGAGCATCTCCTATCCTTATCCTTATTCCTTTCCTCTCCCCTGTATCTACTAATTATTTTAACTCATAATAAAACTCCCATCTCTTACTAACATAGCGTATGAAACTTTTTTGGCGTAATCTTTTTAATCTCATATTTATGTAATTTTATATGAGTTGATATTTTGATATTGTGTAAGCTGTTTGTTTCTTAGAAATAAATAAAAATAAAATACATTAGGGGTTATTGGTCCACGTTAACATTAATTTAGCATTTAGATAATTTACAACTGTATTTAAATATTTGTTTTTTTCTTTTTTGTACAGATTAATCCATTTTCTCGCATTTATGCTTGTAGGCGCATACATTTATTTATTTATCCCTTAGCTTAGAATACAGTAATTTATTTATTTATTGCTTTATCCATCGACGGCCTTCGTAGCTGAAGGGTAAGAGGCTTTTGACTAACAAGCCAAAGGTCGCGGGTTCAAACCCCGGTATGCGCAAGTAAATTTTATTTGATTAATTTGTGTTATTTCACAATGTATTCATTTAAAATAATAAATAGTACACTTGGGGCACATTCCAGAGTGGAAGACACTCTCAGTATCGCTCTGGTGTAAGACCACCATTCGGTATTGAAACGTTGTTTAAAATGGATTTAGACGTGTTTGGTGATCAGATCTGAATAGCCAGGTACTCCTTTACCTTCCTCTCCCCCATCTCCTTCACCTGCCCACTACCTTCAGCCTCACGACATATTCCAATTTGGGATGCCATATTCTCACGGGTTCCAGACGGTTAAGAGCAGTTGGAACTCTTGTGCGGTAACCACATTTAAAAAAATCTATTAGAGTTTCTATAGTTTGAAATTGTGTCACGGTGAGTGATGAAATTTTATATCAATTTGTAAATGCGATTTCAAAATAATAATGATATAAAATGAATTAAATGATCACTGCTGGGTTTGGTGAGACTGTGGTCCTACATATGTATGAATTATACTCAATATTTTCCAACCAAATAATCCTTAAATCAGCATCATGATTCATGACAACACTCTCAATCTAGTTTTACTTCCAAAGTAGAAGTAGGTATTATTTTTAAATAAATATTTAATAGGTTTTAAAAACTGAATACCTACACGAATAGATTTAGGGCCATCGATTTAGTGTGGTGGCATATATAACTCAATTTCAACATTTTTGGAAATAGTCCACAATTATGTACCTTCTCAAAAAATAGCGATGGGTCATGACTAATTTTATTAAGAGCCGGAGCCATGGTACCAGCTCAATACTTTCGTACGACTCAAAGAGTCGTTTCAATTGAACGACGTGACAGCTCGATTGAGCCGGAGCATTGAGCTCAGAGCGTGCTCACCGATATGACTCGCCCGATACGGTTCCCAGCGTAAGCGTATGAATGGTCGTACGATTGCCTCTTCGTACCGCGAGAATAATAATATGCTAAGTAGTCAACTTGATTACTTGAATGGCGCTATGTTTCTAAAATATCTCCTGATAAAAAGAGTAACCGTTCAATTGAGCCGTGAAGTCGTGCGAATGTGGCTCATCAAAAAGAGCTAGCTCAATTGTGCGGATCTTTCATGAACGACTCATAACAATATTTATTAGGTGTTCCAGTGACAGCAAAGTCACCTCCCCCAAGTAACCGAAACAGGATTATCGACCACTTATGTCGACCACCTACTCAACACCTAGCTACACGACGTGTGTGGTTTATTTATGATTTATGTACACGACCATAGATAAACCGATAACCAAATAGACCAAATATTTGGCAAATGTTTTTGGAAACATTGTTTTCAATTAGTGTTCATCGATTTACAATATTTATACTAAAATTAAACTGTTTCTGAATGGCGGCCGAGCCAGAAAACCCAATTATAAATGCTGTTGAAACTCCGGCTCCCCCCACGGAGTCAGAAATTCCGGTAGCTGCCCCAACTGCAGTTGTGGAAGCCCTTAATGATCAAACAAAGGCGCCTGTACCCAAACCTAAAGGAAAGAAAAGAAAGTCAAAAGCTCCAAGGGATGTGACGGCCCCTCGACAGCCCTTAACGGGTAAAATGCTTTAACTTTATTATACTATCCGTTGATTAATTTGTTTTTGTTTATCTGTAAACCAAACGAAATTTACGCGACCAGCAAGTTAGTTTATAGGAATGCTATTGTAGGAAAATGTTTTTTTAGGTTCTAGGTTGAATAAGGGAGCGAAATGGAACACAATTTTATATAAACAATACGCTTTTCAGACTCATTTTTCATTTACATAGATTGATGAAATAACACTTCGTTTCAACAGAATTACAATAAGTAAGAAAAATGTACATCAGCAGAGCAAAATAATGCATTTGAATTCCAAATCCGTAGAATTAATATATGTATAATTATTTGGCCATACTGTAAGTAGTTTTTTTTAAGAGGGTCTGTATCCTTTTGAACAATATCTGATTTTGATAAGGTATATACAGTCAAAATTGGTTATAACGAGCACAAGGGGACCGACTAAATTTGCTCCTTATAACCGTTACAAACTAGATTTTTTAATAGGTGTATACCTACCTACCTGTCTCTACTATCAATATATTTGCAAAATTACGGTATATTTTCAAAATACAATAAGGATTACCTATTAAAAAAATAAGTTATAATATACTCGTATATAACTCAAATTTATTATCAATGATTATTTTAAAGATTTCCCTTTCATGTTTCTCAATTTACTCTTCAAAACAATCAACGCATTATAACTATTATCACCAGGTTCAAGGCTTCCAAGAAAATTATCACTAAATTGTTCATCTTTTTATCATTAGCTTGTGCGTACTGTACCTTCCGCTTGTAAAATCGCTCATGTCATAAATACCTAGCTTGCGGGATTGTTTTGGTTTTCTGCTGTAAAAATTTACTTGTCGCAAACTAGTTGTGCACAACCCGCGAGCCCATTCTTGCGTCCCGTATGTCAATTTCATACGGCCCACTTGGCTATACAGAAAAATCTAAATGTTTAAGGTAATTCTTGGAAACCCTGGCTAAGAACATTTTTTTATAGAGTTTTGGTTAATTTGCATTTCCTAAATGGAACCAAATTTGAAGAACCGGTTTGCATAACACAAAATTCAACAGAAACCTTAGCTCTGGAATTTCGCTGGCAAACCCCTCCTGCTCAACAAAATCTGCTTGTAGATAGCGGTCTGTTTGAAAAATAGGCAAAGCGGCCCCTCTGCTGAAAAATCATAAATTTACCCCGTGCAGAGATATAGGTACTCGTAACTAGGTACCTTCATAAACATATTTATTGGTTTTTTAAAGCAATATTGACGATAAGTTGTAATACAAAAGAAGACATAAAAAGGGAACAAATTTGTGAAGCACAAATTTTGCAGATTTTATGACAGTTTTACATTGTGCCGGATGGCAATGGTTCACATAGCCGACAATCTTACACAGGTAGAGCCATTTAGATATGAATCCGTCCCTAACGGGATGAGAAATTCCCACTCCCTTGTTTGTAACTACTTCGATAATTCATTCATGTATTCAGAAATTGTGTAGACAAAATTATTTGCTCGGTATATTAGTGAACCGACCTCGTTAAGACAATCAACAATTATATGAAGATAAGCCTGAACTAAAATATCGTTTTGTAATTGCTCATTATAGTCGTGAACTCGCTATTGCCGTGATCGTTATAACCAAGTTCGACTATAATAATGTCCCTTCAACTTTAATTTAACATTAGAACAATAATATTAGATTCCTCCCTTACCATAACTAGTTTCTTCTATTTGTCACAATGGCAACAATTGTAGATTTCGCCTTTACCATAGGACCACAGTAACCATTATTTTTTTGTTTTTCTGATGCATTTTTCTCTTCAAATTAGCAGTGGGCGAAGTGGCTCAGTTTAGTGAGCAGGATCACCACCAGTTCCAGCTCTCTAAACCGGTTCAAAGACTGAGCTACAGCAAAGCGTGTTGCTTTTACGTCCAACATATGGTATTATTTAAAAAAAAAGCATGTTTCTCCAACACTGTTTTTAAAAAAAAAAAGTTTTTACCTGTCACAGGTGACACATATATAATATAGATATATAAAAACATAAGCATATTCTAATGCAACGTTGTGTCAAAATTTCAAAGCAATCGGTGAAGAATATTCGGAGATTTAAGATTTTTAACAAACGAACATTTACATTTTTATTTACATAGAAGATAAATTCCAAAATTTGAAATGTGCATGCATACTATGAATCCCTATATTATCAACCCGAAGCAGTAGTGACCCACAAACCGTAAGAGCCGTTGAACAATTACACGATCTCCGTTCACCGAGTCACCCAATCCACCACGGGTCACCAGAGCCGGTGATCCGCGAACGGGGAAGATTGTTATTTGTGAACCGTATCTTACGGATCTGTGTGGAGAACCGGTTCACTAAAGCGAGTCGTTTGCAAACGACTCATTTCTACTTCAAATTTTCAAACTCTACAATAAACAGCTTGCGACGTAAGTGTCCTCATGTTTTAATTATTACAAAAGGAATGGAATCGGAAACTGTGGAATATTTAACATTTTGATCCTTTAATCCGATAATCGACAAAGATCGAGAATTTTGAACCAGCATCAAGAAAAAACAGGTTGTACACATTTCCCTTCCCTTTCTCCATTTTGAGAAAAGAGTTTTTGAAAATTAGAGTCGAATTCATAGGAATGTAACAAAAAACTACTAATGTTACATGTGGGAGCGAATTGAATTTCTATCCACATAAAATACAGAGACATCGATTGTAACCAGTACGATATAACTATAGAAATAAAAAAACTTAGAGCTTTATGATTCTTTTTCTTTCTTAACTCTTTGCACGCGGCCGTATCAACTGTTGTTACGGCAAAAAGCCCATACTCACACGCGCCTGTATCAACAGTTGATACGGAAACTTTGACGGCCGATATTCCAGCGCTCTTTTGTCATAAATGTATTTCTTGCTCACTTGGACATTCGTAGAACTATCACGATGCTGACATCTACAAGAATTTCTCAAAAATAAAATTGTATTTCATTAAAAAAGATCGATAATCAAGTGCGCGCCTTTCAGTCCTTTAGTTTACATTTTTGTCAACGGATGGCGTTAGTACTAGTATGTCATTCACAAATATTCATAACAAAAAATGATAATTGCTCATGGTGTCCCACTTGTGTCTATCAACGCAGTGGCCTAAGTACACACACGCCGAGTGAATGGCGGGACCACATTCAAAAGATACGGTACGTCTTTGTATGAAATTTTATGTTTTTGTTTTTATAAACATCTAAGAGTGTTGACACACGAGGATTTGTTTTCATATTGTGGAGAATAATCTGTTCTGTCTATATAGTCCAATAATTCATGCCAGAATGCTATAATTTGACATTTAATTGCGTGCATAGGTATTTGAAAATATGTACCGCGTACGGGTATAGATAAAACGGAGCAAATTAACGCGTTCAAAAGGTTAAATTTTGTATGTAGTGTGTGTTTATGTATGTAGAAGCGATATAAATCGATCACAATAATATAAAATTCTCTCATTTTTCAGGTTATGTAAGGTATCTGAATGAGCGCCGAGAGACTCTCCGGGCAGCCAACCCTCGCCTTGGCTTTGCCGAGGTCACCCGCCGCCTCGCCAGCGAGTGGGGGCGGCTGCCGGTGCCAGAAAAGCAGCAATACCTCGATGCCGCAGAGCAGGACAGGGAGAGGTACATCTCATTTGTTCTAGACTATGTCATAGAGGTATTCTAAAATAGTGTAATTATGTAAACCGTGATTCAATCTGATTTATTATAAAACTACGGTTATTATTTTTTGTCTTGCACTCCTGTTTAATATTTAAAATGGGCTTAAGTAGTCCACTGTTTTTCATTTTTAACTTTTTTTTTAAGTTCAGGGCCTTGTTTTTTATAAAATAACAGAACTCATTTTTAACTCTTCCTCACGCATCCAAAAAACGAATCACAATGACATATTGACCTGTCACAATATGTCTGCATTGTTTATATTGCCTATGCTGAGCCGAACATTGAATGAAAAAGAGTAGAATTTAAATTAAATATCCAATATTGACAATAATATGACACAAACGCGTCTCCGTTTAACATGCTGTTCCTTTTGATGTGGTTGAAAAATTTGGAATGCCGTTCCTCCTGCGGTAATATTTGCAAAGCATTATACCTACCTACGGTTTCAACTCATTAGAGAATTATGTAAACAATAAAATCCTGGAGCGATATGCGAAACGAACATCCGCTCCGAATATAGGTACAAACCGCTCTGATATTTGTTATACACATACATTAAGTGTATGCGTTATAACCGAATTGAGTTTGGTGTTGTTATTTGTGATGAGGCGTATCGAAAACTTTGGTTGTTCTTAGGGATTTTTAATTGATTGATGAATCTCGGGGAAGCAGGCCAACATCTGATGCGCCTTCAGTGCAAGTTTACAAAATTTGTGACAACAATTTTGAACAACGGTGCTCTATCAAGTTCTTTTTAGGCACAGTGCAACAGAACACCCTTGAAGGGTAAAGTAGACCAGTTATCACCCAGGCAATGTGCTAGCTAAGTCTTCCTCCCCTTTTAAAGCAGTTTTTCAGATTTTGTCAGGTTATTTGTACAATATTTGGCTTTCTTTAAAAATTACAAACAGTAGTTACTACTACTAACAGACTTTCAGTGATCAATCGGTGTAATAGTATATTTCCTTCTCCAGGTACATCAAGGAGTGGTCTCTTTACAAGGAAACAGACGCCTACCGCGCTTTTCGCCAGCAGCAGCTCGAGCGCAAGGAAGCTGGCGGGAGTGCGCCGCCTTCGAAGCGCCAGCGTCCTGCTGCCATGACCAGAGTCAAGGGTGAGTCAATCATCATCGTAATCAGTGTTGTAACCCTTATGCTAGATCACATCAGTTCTTCACGCCTAAAGGCTCCCATCACACGTGGTGATTGGTAGACCATTTTGTTGTCTTCTTCTTGATTGTTGTGGCAAATTACCAAATTAATGGAAAAAGGCACAGCTTTTCTGTCATGATAAGCAAAAAGACAGCAAATTGTGACTTGCAAATTCCTAGCTAACTATTTGGTCATACCGGCAGTTTTAAACCTTTATGGATTGGACGCCACTGCTACAAAGTGTTTTCTTATTGTCTTTATTTCAATAATATCCTTTTTTTCTTGTGATTAATTACAGTAGCTTCTACAATAAAGAGTGGTCCGTCTATTATATTTGTGCTTGGAAGACAAAGTACAGATACTACCCTCCTATTCTTGACTGGAATGCTTGACTTTAACACTCTGCGAGCACCATTACAAATGTTGGCGAGCAAACTCTTTTACAAGTACATATTCATAACATGGATCATAGATACGTAATGGAAGGACTATCAAAGCGGCTTTGCAATAAAAGTTATGCATTTGAAACAAAGGCGGAGATCCACCTTAGGGAAACGCAATGTGCATACAGTTTCTTGCTAATAGTGGTTCATAGACCTTCTCCCTTGTTTCTGTTATTAAATGGCCATTCCTGATTTATTGGTATTTATATTAACAGAAAATGTGCCGACGGAGTCTATTCCTGTGGGGCTTGCAAATGGCGGAGCGCCCCCCCCTGTTCAACACAATGCGGTGACTCTTGGAGTGGGTTCAATACTGCCAATGCCCGCCAACAGACCCAAATCTGTCATACCAGCTGTATGTATATCTCATTCTACTAGTAATGTTGGTCTTGGTGGAGGATGCATCTGCCCATCAAAATATGTACATTATTAATCTTCAGCACAACAAAGGTTAAGAATTTTACAGTTTAATGTTAAAAGTTTTATGAGAAATGTCGATAATCCTTTGATATATAAAATAATGCTATTATTTGTTACTAGGGGAGACATGTGAAAATTCACAGGATTCCAATTTTGAAATCGGACAATTGAAATAAAGTTCTGTTAAATCAAAAACGGTATTGCCAATACATATTTACAAAGTGGAATGAGCGGTGACCAAATTTGGTACCAGCCTATGCATCTGCATGCCGATATTTCAGAATCATTATTAATATTATTTAAAAATGATTCTTGCTAAGCCTACTGTGACGCCCCCGGTGAGTTCCGTCCCCCCGGATCCCACCCGCGGAGGGGCAGACCCCAGTCAGAGGGAGACAGACATACCCATCTTCACAGAGCAGTTCCTCAAGCACAATAAACTGAGGGAGACAGAGCTAAGGCAGATGAGAAAAGCCAACACAGATTACGAGCAACAGGTAAAAAACAAATACTCTTTTTGCTGGTCAATGAGATACAGTGAAACACTTTCTATCGTTTTTCAAGGGAATGTTTAATATTATAAAAACGGTACTTATTTCACATGTGTTTACTAAAAAATATTTTATATTTGTTTCTGGAATAATTTTATGAGTAAAACCTCAAATTGTAATATTTAATTATTGACGTATGATACAGTTAAATATGACCGAAGGAGGTAGGGTCCCATTAGCTCAGTTGGTAGAGTGGCGCCCCGGCAAGTCGAGGGTCCTGAATTCATGTCCTAGATGCGACCGTATCTTTTTCTGATTTTCTGTTTCAAATTTTCGTTTAAGAATCGCCAATATTATCTTCAATAATTAAATATTTTATATATGAAACGTGTGAAGAAATTTTTAAATTTTTGTAATTTGTAAAGTTTCTGGAATTTCAAATATGTGCTACACTAAGGACGGGTTGTTTCGGAGAATCTGAACAATTCATCAAATTTCAACGTTCGTTTTCGGGTTCTGTGAAAGACTTTTTATTTTTTATTTATTTATTTATTTATTTATTGGCTCGCCAACAGAATACATCACATAATTTTAACAGTAATTTACATTTATACATGGTTATAATGATGTTTCTAATTATAGGTGAGCACAACATTCATCTCAATATTATTTGTGTAATAATAATTGGTTAGTTACAGTAATAATAAATTTAATTAAAAGAGTGTATATAAAAACAATGAGGATCGAAATCAATTATTAGGAAGAAACTTACATACTTATTAATATATTATACATATATATGTATACGCATACATGCATACATCTAAATACACATATAAATACACATACATACATATATACACACATACATAGATGCGTACATACACATTTAAATACAAACACACTCATAAGTGTGTACACTGTACGCATATTGTATGCAAACATATATACACATATGCACGCACGAATCATATATAGTGGAGCTAATGCATAAGTAGGTGATTGGTAAAGAAAATGAAATCATCAGGTATAAGTATGTGTAAGTTCTTTCTGAAGGTATTAATTGAGTTTGAAAATATATCTAAATCTAGAAGATTGCAGTATCTATTATACAATCGAGTCATTCTCGATGTTGGTTTGAAAAAACTTGTATTACTACGACAAGTATCTATCCAAAAGGTTTCAGGGTTTCTTGTGGATTTCGGTCTTATATTAAGGTTAATTTGATTAATTAAAGATGAATCATATACATTGTTAATGATTTTAAACAGAGAGATTATATCTGATACGTTTCTTCTTTTGGCGAGTGAGATTTCTTTAAAGTGAGTAAGTCTTTCAGCATAGTTACTGAGATTCCGATGTACTCCAGATTTGTAAGCTAGTATTCTTAAGTATTTTTTTTGAACGGACTCCACTTTCCTGCTATGAATTGCATAATGTGGTGACCAAATCACAGAGCCGTACTCTAAGATGCTTCTTACATATGAGTAGTACAAGATTCTGAAGCTACTGGTGTTCTTAAATGATTTAGTGACTCTGGTGATGAAACCGAGCATTTTATTAGCCTGATTGACAATGTTTTGGTAATGGTTTCTGAAGGTTAGCTTCGAGTCAAGTAAGATTCCCAGATCTCTAATGGAGTCTACTCGTTTTAGGATTTCATCACAGATCGTGTAAGCGAAATCAATTTTACGGACATTTCTCGTGAACGAGATGACATTACATTTGCCAATATTTAATTCCATGTTATTATCTATACACCATTGAGACAATGTGAGGAGGTCTTTTTGCAAAGTTTTGCAGTCTTCTTGTGAATTCACGGGTTGAAAAATTTTTAAGTCATCCGCATATAGTAAACATTTACAAAAAAGTTTTGCCGTTAGATCATTTATGAATATAATAAAGAGTAGTGGTCCTAAATGGGATCCTTGAGGGACACCAGATGTGACAAGTTTGGGAGAGGACTCATAACTATTAACTTGTACATATTGACTCCTGTTAGAGATATAAGATATGATCCATCTCAGGAGGTTGCCATGGAAACCTGTTCTTTTTAGTTTTTGGATCAGAAGAGGATGACTGACTTTATCGAAAGCCTTTCGGAAATCAGTATAGACTGCATCTACTTGTGTTCTTTTGTCAAAATTGGTACATAAAAAATCTACATATTCGATTAAATTTGTGGTAGTGGATCTTTTGCATACGAATCCATGCTGAACAGAACTTAAAATATGTTTAAAATGTGTAAAAATGCTTTTATAGATTAAGGATTCGAAAATTTTCCCAAAACATGAGAGTATACTTATTGGGCGATAATTAGAGATGTCACTTTTATTCCCAGATTTGAAGATAGGAGTGATACGTGCTGTTTTCCAAAGATCAGGAAAAACACCTTCTTTAAGAGATTTACGAAATATAACATGAAGAGGATAAACAAGAGATTTAGCACAGTTTGATATAAATAATGGTGGAATGGCATCTGGACCTGGACCTTTGTTTGAGTTTAGTGATTTCATAGCGTTGAATATTTCAGTCTTTGAAATTTCGACATGACTGAGCTCATAGGTACTTTCTTGAGAATCATAATTTACATGTTGATTTGATACATCATTTGTATTAAAAACAGAGCAGAAGTAATTTGAGAAAAGTTCACTAATTTCATGACCATTGTTTGCTACAGTTTCATTGAAGTGCATTATTTTAGGAATTAAGTGAGTCATACCTTTTGATTTTGCATAAGTCCATAGTGGTTTTGTACTATGATGTAAAGTGTCTTCGATAGAATTAATATAAGATTGGAAGCATTTGTGAATTCCAGTTTTGACCCTTGATCGTAGGATTGTGAAACTATCATAGTCTCTAGGATTCCCAAACTTTTTGAATTTTTTTCTAAGTTTGTCTTTTTCTTTGATTTGATGGATAACAACACTGGAATACCAGATAGGATATTTGTTTTTATTCACTTTTTTTGGTGTGTGTTTCTCTATAATTGGCCAGATGCTATTATATAGGAATTGAAGAGACTCATTGCAATTTAGTGTTACCATTGGGGTCCAGTCGATTAGGGATAATTCATTGGTACAATTAAGATAATCAGTTTTCTTGAAATTGAATAAAGGACGTTCAAGGTTATCATTAAGATTGTGCATTGTATTAATAGTTAGATCCATTTCAATTGGTGGATGGTGCACGTCAATTTTAGAAAGAGCGAGGGCAGGTTGAACATTAAGCGTAAAATCAGAGAGAGCTAGATCAAGTATTCTACCGTTAACATTTTTTGTATAGTTATACTGATGTAAGTTAGAGAAATGTAGAAATTCTAATAACAATGAAGATTTTTGATTAGCAAATGATTCAACATAATTACTATCATTGTTGGCGTTAACTGACCATTCAATGGAAGGGATATTAAAGTCTCCCAGTATTAATGTATGAGAATTGATGTGTGATTTAATACAGATATCTTGGCACTTGTTGATGAAATTAGTAAATGCGTCAGTTGCAATATCTGGTGGAAGATAAGCTATACAAATATTTATAAATTTTTTATTTGATCCGTTTGATTTAATTCTTACCCAAATATGTTCAATATTAGAGGGTTCATCATATATTTGATAGGCTACAATGTTTTTCTTGATAGCTATTAAAACTCCCCCTCCGTCTTTCTTTCTGGATGTTAGTTTTTCTCGGTCTTGTCTGAAAATAGTGTATCGTTTATCCAGTATCTCTGCATCTTGAATTGAGGAATTTAGCCATGTCTCTGTTAAACATATAACATCATAGTTTGAGGAGAGAGTGTTTAAAGAGATTTGATCTAATTTGCTTCTCATCCCTCTTATATTCTGATAATATAAAGACACTTCCATTTTGATTATCAGAGGGATGTAGAAATGTGTATATGTATGCAGAAATTAGATTTTCTCTAACACGTCTTTGCTACTTGCCCATATTGCCGGGGAATTCTCATTTTTTCGAATAAATATTTTCCCATTCCGTACCCAAATGAATTTAATGTTTTTTTTCCTTGGCTTGACTTATTCAAGTTCTGTTTTTATATCATTGTAGGCTAGTTGCTTGACAAAACTGAAATAATAACAGAGCTTGAATAGAACTTTCACAGAACTAGAAAATCATCTTCGAAATTTGATTGTTCCAATTCTGTGAAACAACCCGACCTTAGTTTGTTATTTTATTGCTGTACATATATTATAGAGTACATATATTGAAGAGTATGCACTTTTTGCACCAGACAGTTCATTTTGAAACGCTCGAAACCTAGGTAAGTAAAAATATGACACGCGCGCACTACCGCTGTGTTTGAATGTTTGTCGGCAACTAGACTAATGCCAGGAGCGGCCGCCGCTGGCAGAAGCGACTGAATTGTTATTATCGCTTTTTTTCTAATGAGCGGAACATTGTTTACGATACTGTTAATCGAAACCAAGCATTTAGCTATGAAATATGGTTTTTAAATGTATGTTGATATTTTGAAATATATTCAAAAAACTGCGCGATTTAAACGATTAATGTGGTAAAAGAATGCATTGTGGAATGCATCGATGCATTCTATTTTTGCATGTTTTGTATGACGTAAATTCGGGACTGGCAAATGCCGGACTGAACGGTAAATGCCAGAAAACGATCATTCAAGGAACGTTTGATCGAGATGTCACTGTATTTACAAATATATAATATTAATTATTGGAGCGTGCTAAGGACAGCACTTTTAGAATATTTGGAAATTTTTCGAATAGTACCGAAGATAAGCTGAATAATCATTGATATTTGCAGCCAGCCGAAAAGCTTGTGACATCATGGTACATGGTGCAGCACTGCGATTCGAATTATGAATTGTACTATGTGTGCAATGTACATAATTGCATACACCAATGTTCACTTTGAAAGCTCATAACTTTGCCATTTTTGGAGGTATTGTAAAACTAATTTTACTGTTATGTATTATTAACTCTTTATCCTGTTGCGAAGTTTGAAAGTAAACCATGTAATATTTTATAATAATTTATTAAATTTATTACAGCAAGGATTACTTAAGCAATTGCCACCCGTAACGCTGAGCAACAGCCGAAATTTCCAGTATGTTCTATGATGGCCTAGGTACCTTAGTGCTTGGCACTGCGTACTGAGTAGTACTTGACACCGTACGACTCGAGTAGTGGCGTACCACTACAATCCACTCGAGAGATGGTGATTTCCGGGCATTTAGTTTTGGATTCAGCTCATTAAAAAAATCATACCTCTGAATATGAACGGAATGTTTAAAGTGAAAGAATCCACCCATATTTCATTGTTTATCCTATATTTGTAGGTTTTATAATTTCAAAATAAATTTGTATAAATCGTCTACCTAAATTTAGGCAGTCATCACTCAAGACCTAGAGCAATGAGACCTAAATATGGGTAGCCTTTGTTGGTTCTATGATAACTCAACACAATAACAATAAAGTAAGTAATAATAAAGTCATGTAAAATCATTAAAACCAATAAAAACAAAATATCCTGTAAACCTGACCTACGTAACCTATTTAACCTAGTTTTTATTTCATCACTTTTCGTGACTTTATATTACTTTTTAAAAGTGTCTTGAATTGTCATTATGTGAAGTTATCCGGTGACCCCATCGTTCTACTGGTTATATAATATATTTTCATCAAAATAAAATTAGAAGAGATCACAATACTATTTTGGTGGCAAATCAAGAGTGGAATAATTTAAATCAATTTAGAAAATTTACTAATAAATTATAAATATAAATTATCAATATAAAAATACAATTATTAATGTTATTTTTTTCTATAATAAAAAAACTCAAAATACCCCATTCTGGGAATGGCTGCAGTGGGCAAATCTTTCCGGAGGTTTTTATATTTGGACACTGGTCCCAACTGCTCCCCACTAACTGAAGCCAGTGGAACTATGACATCCCCAATTGGGGCATTTTATGAGGTTGAAGGGATTGGAGAGAGAAGGAGATAGGGACAATGATCAAACAGAACATGATAAAAGAGTTAGTTTGTTTTTTGTTGTGTCCTGCTTTGTCTTAGAACTTATTAATATGTCTCCTGTTATTATATACATAAATATAATGATATCTCTTCCAGAACGCCATCCTGCAGAAGCACATAGAGAATATGCGCGGGGCCGTGGATCGCGCGAGGAGTGACTCCGCCACGCAGCGAGTGCGCACCACCACGCTGCGGGGGCACCTCGGGGCCATGGTAGACACGCTGGTGCGGGGCCTCAGCAGTGTGCCGCTACCTGGTGAGGCCATCACTATAAACACTGTCAAGAAAGTGCAGAAATTTACTGAACTGGAATTCCCCGACAAAAATGTTTTTTTTGTAGACTGAATGCTCTAGAAATGAGATCCGTAAGGCAGCGTGTGTGTATGTAATTTTTTATGGCCGTGTTAAAAATGAGGAGATCCGGAGATCTGTGATGTAAGTGTAATGGTTAATTAAAAATAAAGGTCCTGCTCGAATTTCTTCTTAAATCTTCGAAAATAATTAAAATATTTTAATAAAAAATTCTACATAGTAACTCAGCATACCCAAGCTATAAAAGTACTAAATGAAAATCGAATATTATTTGAAATGCAACTCAATTAACCTTTCCGGGAGTAAGTTACATAATGCTGGCCGTGCTCTGGGGAGTGAGTTTTTTTTACATAAATAAAAAATATATTTTTTGATTAAATTTGATGATAGTATGCAAAATAAATAATAGCCAATATCTCTGTCGATATGATGTAAAATTGGTGTAAAGTTACAGGAATATGCCCATAGATGGCAATAAGATGCATATTTACAGAATATGCATCGAATATGAATATGCGACCCCTGTCGTCCATAGCCGTCCACACTCCTTTGGCGAAAGTGTGTACCGTCGTTCATTAGCGTCCATACTCCCGGAAAGGTTAAACTTGTAATATGTTTATTACGGTCCGCCTATCGTTATTTACCCATATCTGCTTTATTTAAATACTCCCGACATCTCTCGCTCGCTTGCACATAGGAGTCGAGTGGGTGCAGAATAGAGATAGAGAGTTGAATCGGGTTTCACGGTCATAAAAACCCTCATTCCAGTTATTGAATTATTACAATAACAAATGATATACTATCTCCTAAGATAAATGTAAAAAGAAGACTTGCATTACGATTCGATAATTATGTGCATATAGTTGGGACCTTTACAAAGAGATTGGTATATAATATTCATATAAAAAACATATGAAAACAAAAACACTCAGGTTTGGGCAGATGAATGAAGAAAGTATATAGTATAAAGAGAATATATGACGTGGAAGTTAATTATTAAAAAGTCAGGGACACTCGAACAAGACACGGCACGATGAAGTGAACCAAATACTTGAGTCGGGTCATGTCAAGAGTCAGAATAACAGAACAGTATATATGAATGAAGCAAGGAATATGTTCCGAGACAGAGTTGGTCGGCAGTCTATCCTCTCTGTCTAGTTAATGTTTAAATTCTAAACCAGCTAAAATCCTTTGATTTCGAGGACTGTTTTCTTATTAATTTCTCTTATTTTTCACAGGTGGGCTTAATGGAGCCTCCAAACAGAACATTGAACAATACATGGAGTCCCTCCGCTCGCTGGCGTCCGAAAATAAGAACCATGCGGCAGTCCGGCAGGCCAGGGAGTTCCTAAACAGAATGGAAATGCCCACATAGACCGCCAACTTGTACATAGTAACCATCTGATTGAGTATTATTACTCTAATGTCTGTACAGTTTTGGATTGTTGTAAACTGAATTGGCGCTCTCAGTTATCTTCAAAAAGAACTGTTAAAGTTTTCAAAAAACATACCAGATGAGAAAACGTCAAAAAGAAAATTTTCAAACACTTGGAATTTCTCAGTTTCAAAAACTTTTACACAATTTGACCCAGAAGAATGTTTTCAGAAAAATAAAGATTTGCCAACATGGATAGTTGCCAAACTATCAAAATATGTGTTTATAAAAATTTCCCGACCCATCTTCCAAGCAAAATATATTTTTATAACAATTTCCCGACCCATCTTCCAAGCTAATTATGTTTTTATAAAAATTTCCCGACCCATCTTCCAACCCAATTTTCTTTTTTTTTTTACCAAAGTACAGTTTCTCAACATTGATAATTTCAAAATTTCACATAATATTAAAAAAACATTTATATATAAGTACAAATGTAAATGTTCGTTTGTTCATAATCTTAAATCTCACTGTTCGTTCTTCACCGATTGCTTTGAAAATTTGATACAACGTTGCATTCGAATACGCGTGTGTTTTTATATACCTATATATTAATTAATTATAAACTCATACATACAAATACAGAACTCATTAAAACGTCCCAAGTACACACACACTTTACACGGCAGCACGATAAAATACATTTAAACACCATACATTCTCATTATGGCAAGCAATCCATTGGTTACGAGGGGAGCAACATATATAATTGCCTCCCAGACGAAATTAAAAATGAAAAAAGTGTAGGTACATTTAAAAAAAATTGTTCAGTTTTATGCTCAATCAACAAAACAATGAAAGTGAATAATATCGTTGTGTAATATATTTATGTGTAATGTATTCGTTATTTCTAGTTAAATAAGTGAAAAATGTAATTTTCTTTTATCTAGAATAAAAAATAAAAAATACCTATATTATATAGATGTCACCTGTGACAGGTAAAACCACCAAAATATTTAACCAACAAATGTATATATATTTTTTTTTTTTTAGTATCAACGGTATAAAATATACCATTTACAGTAAATTATAAACAGTGATATCAGAAAATATACAATTAACAGAAACTCTAGATGGATATAAAAAGTTAGAGATACAAGTACATGCAAAACTTATAGGTAGACTAGGTTAGATATAATATGTCTCGACGCCATCTAGTGGGAAATTTAGCAATAACAAAAACTTTCCTACAAAAATAAAGTTGGTTGTTTACAGGTGAAAAAAATAATAATAATAAGCAGTAATTGTTGATTGAAGTACTAGTGCATATTGAATTATTTGGCATGTTGGAAATAAGCCAACGTGGCTCAGTGGTCCAGAGCGTCTGACCGGACATCAGAAGGCGCGGGTTCAATTCCCTTCGGCGGCATTTATTTGTACTCTGGACATATTTTCAATTTGTATAGATATTACAGGCGACTAATTATTGCTTATAATAATTTGCTATCATATCTGTTCCTGGTGCTTTATCATTTTTCACTCCTCTCGATGCTTGCTTTACTCCAAGCACAGTAGGCTTCGAAACTCGTAAAAGAAGCCTCAAACTCCTCAGGAGTGGTGAACCATCCTGTCCTATTTATCGTGTTCACTACTGGTATGGTTTAAAAGTAATTTAACTTGGTGTGTTTGGAAGTAATAATCCCATCTTTCCTATAACCATATTTCCATCGCCATCTCTACAAGCACTCAGTCTGGGTTAATAAGACTTTGTTAGGTCCCGCAAGGTCTTATAAAATTATCTCGATTCTTTCTTTTAAATGATCCTTTTTCTTTCGAGATTAAATTCCGGCACCATTCCCCAAACAAATGTTTTAATCTAAGTTTTTGGATGGCAATAAAAAAACATTTTGGAATAAACAAATTTTATTATGCTAAAATAAACACTGAGAAATGATCAAAATTGTTGTATTTGTTACATGACTTTGTTTGGCATAAAATTTTCCTTTTTGTTGTTTGTTTTTGGGGTGTTATGCCGTGTTGCGCTAACTCCTTCTTTAGCCGACGTTTCGGACAGCGTTGCAGTGTCCATCATCAGGGCAGATCCGGTAGATCCGAGGATGTGTCCGAAACGTTGGCTAAAGAAGGAGTTAGCGCAACACGGCATAACACCCCAAAAACAAACAACAAAAATGCTTTTGGCCGTGAGAATCTAAAAACTTACCTAAAATTTTCCGGATAAAAATAGCATTTGAGCTTTAAAACCCTTAATTTTGAATTATTCAAAATGACGCTGCTTGTAAATTTGATGAACGCTATGGAGTATGAAACATCCCCACTTAAGTCTAATACCCTAATTACACACTGCCAACACTGACACATGTAATGGCAAGTGCTGATGTACTGATAACATTACTGATGCGCGTCTAGATAGTTGGATCGGCCTATCAGTATTGGGGCGTGGCCTAAAAGTGGTGGGGATACTGATGCGCGTACTGTCGCCTGTGTGCCCTTGCCGCATCGGTACGTCAGTATTCATCAGTATTTCTGATGCGCCAATGAAGACGGTGCTGCCTTGTATGCCGAGCGCAGTGCTCCAATGCCACCAGTTACGCCGGACCCTGTTGTGAGTGGTTTATTTATGCTGTTGTCGCACCTCCGCCTCGAAAGGAAAACGTCCCACCGTTATTTATAGAGGCTTATGAAACCCATGATATGCTGTGGAAGATGACCCACAAGGATTATAAAAATCCATAATAATAGCTCCCACCTTGCTAATGTTATAATGCTACAGCTATTTTTTTTTTTTTTGGGGTGAAAGTATCCGACAAGCACTTTTTCTAAAACTAATAGCAAAAGTTATGAAATAATTAGTTATGAAAAAAAATTTGCGTTCAGCCAACATTTGAATGGGAAGAAGCACCTGGCAGACGATCTTCCAGAGGCAGTAAAATTTCTCATCTTTAAGAATATATCGTTCAGCCGACGTAATATTGAGGAGAACAGTGTGGCAGACGTGATTATTCTAGCGAAAAATGCCTTTCTCCTCACTAACGCTTTTAATTAAACTAACGAATTCACGGGTTTACTGCAAATATTAACTCGTACGATGACCCATACTTGAACAAAAAAAATAGACGGGCTTTCAACACTAGTTGCTCAGCTAAAAAAATGATCAACTATTTTGATAGGTTATTCACACTAAAACATAGGTAAATAAACCAATCATCAACATGTCGGTAAGCTTTCAAGTGTCTCTTTCAAGAGCTGATCCCTAAATAAATGAGCTGATCTAAAATCGAAACATCTGAACCGCCAAAACGGCTCTACACAAAAATGCAAATCATTCGAATATTATTGTTTACAGTGATCACCTACCTAGGTATCCACTGGCTTTGACAAAGGGCGTCAAAATTATACTCCCGCCAGGCGCCGTTTGGCTAAGGCCGGCCCTGATCAAAATAATATTGAGAAAACAACAACTATAAACCAATAATATTTTTTTTTATTCCATGCACGTGAAAGGTACCTACGGCCAGAAAAAAATTGCATTAATGTTTTCTTTTGACACTGGCAGCATTTTAACGGCCATTTAATTTTCGCTTTCAGATTTCAAATCAAACGTCAGAAAGTGATTGGTTTATTTATGGTCAGAAACAAACTGAAAAATAGTGCAAAAGGAGTTGTTACAAGTTGTTATCTTTCCGTATTTTCTTAATTTGTTTATACAATTTACGCACACTTCTGTTTCACATTAACAAATCGAATATTCAAACCATTTTGATACTCGTAAATCGTTATTACAGTTCTGCAATAGTTAAATACGTAGTATTTTGAAGGATTGAAAAAGTTTTTAGTATCAAAAATAATATGGATAACATGGACGACTTTCTACCTGTAACGCCTAAAGGGAGGAGAAGGTCTTCCTTCTTCGAAAGGAGGACGTCAGCCAGTAAGTTATTTTTTTACTATTCGACATAATCATATCAAGTTCGGAACTTCGGCTTGTAAATGCACCAAGACCCATCCTATGCAGAGATACATACAAGCTACGTGACTGTGATGCAACCACAATCACCTTCTTATATGCTACTCTTTAAAGTTGTTTTCCGTACACGACGCTACCCGTATTATCTATTTATTTATTAAGTTAAACGCCCGGATGGGCTTTTTCATTATACATATTTTACATAATTTACTGCATAATACAGTGACAACAGAAGGTTTTTATAAAACATCAACACAAAAATAACAATTTTTTTTAAGTTCACAACATATCTACAAGAAAACAACAAATATACGCAATCGCTCTTTAAATATGCTACATAAAAATGTCATTCAGGTATCTCTTGAACACAGGCAAACTTATATGTATTAAATATGTCGATATTTGAGGTGAATTTGTTTCCAAGTGTGTGAAAGCGAGAAATAGGTGCATGTATGTGATAGTTGGTACTAAAGTTATTGTTGCAGAATAATATATTTTGCCTAGTTACTCGAGTAGGTACTCTGAAATCTATGAGTTGCAGGAGTTCACAACAGTCTAGTTTGGAGTAAATAGTCTTAAATAAAAAAGTTAGGTCATTTATTTTTCTTCTGTTTTCTAGGGAATGTATTTAGTAAGAATGTATAGTTTATGTGTTGAATAGGTATGTGTAATTTGAAGTTAATAAATCGTAAAAATTTGTGCTGCACACATTCAATATTTTTTATATGAATCTGGTAGTATGGGTACCACACTATTGAATTGTATTCTAACAAGCTGTGTACTAGCGACAGATACACGATTTTTATAACCTCCAACAAGTCGAAGTCTTTGATGGTTCAGTGTCTTCATACCTCTGTTAGTTATTTGTTGTATGTGATTTACAAAATTTAATTGAGTGTCAAACATAACTCCAAGGTCCCGAATTTCGTTTACTTTTTCTAAGATTTCGCTTGCTATTGTGTATGTGAATAATAGTGGGGTCTTTGTTCGTCAAAATGTTAATATCTTACATTTATCAATATTGAGGAATAAGTTGTTAGCTATACACCAATTATGTAATTTTCCGATGTTTGACTGTAAGATTAGGCAATCGCTTATATTAGATATTCTTTTGTATAATTTGATGTCATCGGCAAAAAGCAGAACTTCTACATCGTCAAAACAATTTATGATATCATTTATAAATATAAGAAAGAGAATGGGGCCGAGGTGGCTCCCTTGCGGTAGGCCAGTAGTTGCATGAAATAACTTAGATTTGGAATATAAAATAATAACAAATATTCTGATCTGGGTGATATATTTCATTTGAAAACCAATCAGTATAAATGTTGTTTATTCTATCGCTTTTATTCTTCTAGACACAAATAGACCTATGTATCCATATAACTTCTCCGCTTCTACTATTTTTTTTTGTTGAATCTTTTAAATTCAATTATATGCGTGAGGATTTATTTTTGCCATTATGTTTACATTCTTCTTTATTGTATTAATTTCTAAGTGTTTACTCTGATACAAAATGCTTGTATTTTTTTTTAAAGAAAAGCCCACTAGGGCATGTAATAAATAAATATTTAATTTTGACAAATAAAATTCTGTTAGATAAGTAACTCAAGAACCAATCCAGAAACTTGCCTCTCACTCCCATTGCATACAGTTTACTGAGCAATAATACTGAACTTGCAGACGTTTCACGTGCAGACGAAAATAATATTCAGTAAACTTTTCGAATTCCGCTGCACGAAAAGGCTTCAATATCTAACAGAGACAAGTATTCAAGTTGGTGGTTTAAGTTTAAGTAAACATGCAAAAATAGGTTTTTAGAGTATTAGTATGGGTTATTTTAATAACCTATGCATATTACCTTCAAACCTAACTATGATTGAAAAAAATTGAACTTTTTCTTGTCTCTTTCCATCTCCCACGACATAAATAGTTATTTGTTATAGTAATTGTTGAAACCAAGCACTATTTATTTGTTATAGTAATTGTTGAAACCAAGCACTATTTATTTATTTTGTGTATTAAGCGGACTGCGGAATTCGAGATATTTATCCAATATACTTCTTTCTTTTTATTATAAGCATAAATAACGATCTAAAAGAAGATTTAGTGAATATTTACCTAACCGCTGCACTTGTAATACACACATATTATGGAAATTACACTTTGTTTCAACGTAATTACTACAAAAAACAACTATTTGCCTCGGAGGAGATGGTTAAAGATGCATTCAAATTCCATTTTATTCAAAGTTTCCTTTATAAAACAATCTCCTTGCTCCATTTAATTTTGTTATCCATCCAACCTACTTTATAAGGAATGTAATGTTATGTGTATAAAACAGCTATATATCACTCAAATACTTTGTCGATTTTTTATCAATATTAAATTTGCTGAAAGAACACAACAAATGCGGACAACTAGAATTAGCTCTACATTGAACTTTGTGGCGGTACATACTAAAACTTCTTTTGGTCAAAGAAATTATTTATATCAGGCACCACTTATGTTTAATATTCTTCCAAATCATATTAAGTCTACCAATTCCTTAGTTAAATTTAAAAAGTTAATTAAGGTTTATGTATTGACAGACGATTGTCTTAATATTTTTTCATCCTTGTCCTTTCTTAAATAATAAGATTTTATATAAGTCCCATTTGCTAAAAACTGAATGTCACCCTATCTGTCTTTATTATCTACTTTGCTTCTTCTTTTGAATAATGATTAGTTATGGTTTAAATATTGTTACAATATACTGTCAAATTACCCATCTGGTAACACATTTAATACTTATTTTTTCTTTAATTTTAAATATTTTCTGTTTGTATGTAAAATTACTTCATGTTTGTGATTACTCTTTTGTTTGCTTCACTCAAATGTAAATTGTTAACCACAATACAGGCTTAGTCCTAGTGAGGTTGATTTTTATGTGAAAAAAAAGTGTTTTATGTATAGTGAGATGCAATAAATAAATAAAATTTAGAATTTTTTTAGTATGGATTGACGTTTGTGAAAGTTTAGTTTCATTCGAAAAAACTCATAATTAACCCAAACTAAGAACCTAATAACCTATTTTTGTAATGTAAATAGTTGTTTTAATTGTAGTAATTGTTGAAACAAAGTGTAATTTCCATAATCTATGCTTAAAAGTGCGACGGTTAGGTAAAAATTACTGTAGATTTTGGGTTCCGCCATACAACGGTTGAAATGAACGGGAAGAAATATTAAATGAAGGGCATTCCTTGCCGCCTTCTCCGCTAAATCCTTACTTACATATTCTGGTAAATTTGACTTATGTATGTAGTTAAAATATTTTATATATCCTCCATAATTATATTTATTCTTACATAAATGTGTATTAATTTTTATTTCATTATCATGATTATTTTGTAACAATATTAAATCCATATTCAAACTGAAATTTTTTTTTTCTTTAAATATATTTATTAAATAATTAATCAATTTACAGAGAATAATCAATAATGTTAACAAAGTTAATTCATACAATTAGTTTTCACTGCTTTTGATTTTTGAATGTTCCTCTTCTATAGAAGCTGGCGCTTGTGTCTAGAAGAGTGGTGAGTATCAAGATGAAGAATATTAAGGACGGGTTGTTTCGGAGAACTTGAACAATTCTTCAAATTTCAAAGTTAATTTTCAAGTTCTGTGAAAGATATTTTTATGTTCTGTTTTTATTTCAGTTCTGTCAAGCAACTAGCCTATAATGATATAATAACAGAATTTGAATAGGACTTCCACAGAACCCGTAAATGAATGTTGAAATTTGATGAATTGTTCAAATTCTCCGAAACAACCCGTCCTTAGTGTTTGTAATTATGAATATTAAAATTTATAATTATGTAATTACAAAGATAGTTTCATCATTTTGGTATTTTTACATTGAACTTCTCTTTAATTGCTTTTAGTAGGTGTTTATCGTTTTCTATTGTTCTGATATTTTCGGGTAGGCTGTTGAAGTATTTTTTCCCTAGATATATGTAATGATGTTGAGCAAAAGTGGTGTTACATTTCTATGTTGGAAATATATATTTTTGACAAGTACGACTTTCAGTTAAAAAGCTGTGATTTTGTTTTTCTTTTATTATTTGAGTTATTATGTTTTTTCTGACAAGATAATTTCACGACCCAGATGCAATGATAGCCATGTTTGATGGCGTCATACGAAGTAAGCTGGAGTATGCTAGTGGTGTGTGGACTCCGCACCAAACTAAGTATATTAATATGCTGGAACAAATCCAGAAAAAATTCCTCAGGTATGTCTATATGCGGATGCGTGGAACTTATCCAAGGTTCATGCACCATGTGGACTTACTTGAGGCAACAAATAGATTTAGTTTGGAAACTAGACGTCATGCAAATCTTGCAATACTTAGTTTTAACATAATCCATAACTATATTGATAGCCCGTTCCTCTTGGAATGCTATGGTTTATACGTGCCCGAAAACTTCAGCCGTAGTCGTCGACACGACTTATTCAAAATACCATACGGCAGAACAGATATTCTAGCACAACATAGCATGACAAGAGGAATGGTGCTATTGAATGAAATCTCAGAAGCACTAGATATATATAATTCTTCTTTAAAGATCATTAAATTTAATACTTTAAATTCTTCAAAAATTAGGTGTGTTGGATAATCTCTTGGTTTTTTCAATATTATTTTTATAATTGTGTTCACTGTTTCCCAAAATTATGCATGTACCATAATATGTTATTTGTTTACATTAATGCACAAGTAATGGAACATTGGTATATATTTCAAGATATAATTTTCACAAAGCACTCTTTTCAGGGTGAAATGCCTAAAACCAAAACAAAAAAAAAGATATAATTTTTTTTTTTTCATGAATGTACACTTCTCTTCCATCCATATATAACGGAACATTGGTACACATCTTAAGATATAAAAAATAACCAATTGTAAATAAATAATAATAAAATAAACATGGATATTTTTCCACCACCAGAACAAGAATTTAATATTCAAATTATATTTGGACGTCATTTCTGTCAAAGGAGTAGTGATGCGTATGCAATGCGTAGCCTGCTACCAGCACTGTCAGTAGCGTGCAACTGACGTCAAACCCACAGTCCATGTGTCGTGTACAAATGTTGTGTATGGCAGATACTCATGAACGACGCGCATGCTATGCATACAAAACTCGAGTTGCTTGTGAGTATCTCTATTTTTCCATCTCCCTCATCGTAAATATACATTAAAAATTGCGTATTAAGCGTGCAGTGGAATTCTGCAACTTTACCGAAGATGAGATTTATTTATTTGAACGCTAGTTGTATGCCGCGACGCGTTGCTGTGGCTCAGTCTGTCTCTGCAGATAGAGAAAAAATAGCGTGTGTTGCTTTTACATCCAACAGATAGCACTGTTTTAAAAAAAAGCATGTTTGTCCAACAGATGGCGCTGTTTATCTCAAAAAGCATGTTTTTACCTGTCGCAGGTGACAATCTATATAATATAGGTATATAAAAACACATGCGTATTCGAATACAACGTTGTGTCATAATTTCAAAGCAATCAGTGAAGAAATTTCGGAAATTTAAGATTTTGAACAAACAAACGTTAACATTTTTATTTATATATATTTTACTTGAAGTTATAAGGTACTAAATATTAAATTATACATAGTTAATGTACCTCTTACGTATATCCTTAAAACGTTTTGGTAATTTAGTTAATTGTTAGTATGAAAATTATTTTTCTTAATTCTTACTAATCGCTGCCTTAGTTCTTGTATGTTCAATAGACCATTTAGCAAATTTTACAGGAGACGTTTTTTTTGTTTTTACAGGCAAATTCTAAAAAATTCTCGATTTTGGTAATTTCGTTTAATACATATGTGTAACAGGAAATTATTAAAGATCATTTTTCGAAGATTGAAGCTATAATATGCCCATATTATGACTTTAAAGTTGGACGTTGAACATGGCTTGAAAATGATGAATGATTATTTTGGATATTGAACATATCGTCTGGAGATTGAACAATTCGGCTCCCATAAGTTTTAGGTATTTTTTGTTCAATTAGCCAATTAGTGGTAAATTGTACATACAGGGTGATTTTCAGATTTTAAATACTTTACTTTTATCTTAGTTAATTGACTTAAAGTATTACTTTAAAATATACAAAGTCCTAGAGTTGATTTTTCACAAAAACTGCTCTATATAAATCATCCAATATTTTGGAAGTTTGAAAACAAGTACAAAGGTACCTACCACTAATATACTACTATCGGTTGTCAGTGCATGCGTGATGTGAAATATTCTTACATCGTACATATTACGGCCTCCGTGGTCTAGGGGTACTCTTGACTAGAAATCCGGAGGTCGCGGATTCAAATCCCGGCGTGCGCAAGTAAATTTTATTTGATTCATTTACGTTATTTCATAAATTATTCATTTAAAATAACATATAGTCAATTTGCGGCATGTTCCAGAGAGGAAGATATGGTGTAAAGACCACCATAAGAATTGAAATGGCTTTAGCCGTGTTTGGTGATCAGATCTGAATAGATACTCGCATACCATCTCTCTTCACCTTCATCCTCCTTCCTTTCTTTCTCCTCTCCATCTCCTTCCCCTCCACACTACCTTCAGCCTCACAATATACTAATATACCCCAATTGGGGATTCCATAGTCTCACTGGCTCCAGATAATTGGGAGCAGTTGAGACTGTGTGCGGTATTTCATAAAAAAAAATCCCGAGTGATGGGTAAAATTATTGAAGCTCAATTTTCAGTTGGAAATTTGTTTTTTTTTTTATTGTTTCGTTACCTACATTTGATAAATGTCATTTTTAAAGTTTACTTACTTTAGAAAGATTTTTTTTCTTTCGGAAGGTCTTATTTGCCGTGAGCTTATTATTTATGTTGATTTTCGTGAGTAAAATATTATTTTTTTAAATACTTTCAGCTCTTAAAATCCTAAAATTATAATATCCCGTGATTTGGGTTATGGGTGTGCGCTATTTAACATTACATTTATTGTTGTTAGTCGTTTGCCTAGTTGGTTTTATTGTAGTTCCTACATAAGAATATGTTTATTGTTTTTTTATGTGACTAAAAAAAACAAAAAATCAGAAACTTTTAATTGAATGAATTCGAAATTGAAATATTTGGACTTCGTTTTCATCAGCGATCTCAGCAGTGATAACGGACAAAATATGTGTCGTAGATGTCTTTCAATCAGACTATGAGGACAGTCGACTTTTTGCACATTTCCATTTCCTGGCTCTTTTGTTGTATTTCTTGAATAAAAATAAGTTTTAATGCACTAATATAATTTATTAATACTCATTTTAGGTAAAAGTCCTAAGTTTGTAAATAAATAATTGAATAAATAAATAATAAATTAAGCATCCTGTATATTTGCCTAGCAAATTCAAGAAGTACATGTAAAATATGGTGAAAAAGCCTATAAATGATATAATTTTAAGACTTACCTTTCTATTTGAGCTACTGTTCTAAGGTTTATTGATTCTAGAGTCGGTGAAGTCATTTTTTAGTTCAATATCAGTATATATTCCCAATTAAACGTATTTTTAGTGGAACAATTTCGTTGTTAGAAAACAACTAAAAATCAACATGGCTGCACATTTCAACTAGCCGGCTCCTGATTGGTTGACAGTGGAGATTGAACATTCAAGACCTCAACCTTCTGCGGGATGTTGAACAAATATCTATGAACTTTTAAAAAAATATTATATTCATAACTTTGAGTGTTCAATATCCAGGAGATTGAACAAATAAGAACTGAAACATTATTCCGTAAGTGGATATTGTGACTCGAAAAATGCTTAAAATGTCACTTAAAAACCAAAAAATATGGTTTTTTTGAACTTCATTAATGCGCAATAGGCTAATGTACATATTGGCATTCATAACTCAGTTTTGCAAAAAAAGGTCTATTGAACATACAAGAACTAGGACAGCGTAATGTTGTAGGTATGAGTAATTTATTTATTTATTTATACTGGGTTTTTACAGATGATCACACTTACGTGAGAACAATCCACTTATAAAAACTCAGTTATTGTACAATTACAAAAATCTACAATTAAATAAAGATACAAAAAATTAAATACAGATACATACAATTAGAAAACAAAAACATCAAAAAATAAAAATAAAATACACAATCATATACAAGCTCGCTCAAGTAACACATTACATTATACATTATTACAAGTGGTAAGAGGCATAAGAAATACGAGAGGTATGCATAGAGAGAAAATTGACACAATGAATTAGCTAATATTTTTTAATAGCGCCAGAACTTTTTTTCTGAATCCGTACAAATTATCGACGAAAATATCTATTTCAGCACACTCTATCTTGTTATACAGTCGACACATCTGGGTCAGAGGGCTAAAGTAGGCCATATTATTTATAAATGTATTCAGGTGAAAAATATTATGGCGTCTTAAACAATGCGAATTGGGGACATTTATTTTAATATTGCTAAGACATAATGTAGTATCAAGTTGACCGTGAATAATTTTATGTAAACATATGAGATCAGTCAGTTGAAGTGATCACGACGTACGTCATATGATCTAAGATGGTCATGTAATCCACATTTGAAGGATAACATTCTTAGCATTTTTTTTTTAATGGATTCTACAATGTTTTCATATTTGCAGTAATGTGGATTCCAAATAGATCTTCCATATTCAAGTTTACTTCTAATTGGCATTGTAAAGATTTTTTTATTTATTATTTTTTTTTTTTTATTATTATTGAATTTTTTTTTATACATACATGGTTACATAAAATATTTAAAAATGTATAAAAAATATTGAAATAAATGTATATAATTTAAAAAAAATCCCACGAAGGCGAAGCCTGAGTGTGGGTATTATAAGTATTTTTATCTTATTTCTATGGTTTAAGTGGAGATACAATATCAAATATAAATTTAAGTTATTTTAAAAGAGTTACTGTAGAGATGCAATACAAGAAACTAAATCATGAAATATGCAAAGAGTTAGAATTGATTGAGGATCTTGGAATGGTTTACATATTCTGTGAATAAATCCCATCATTTTTAATGATTTGCACTTAATGTCGTTAATGTGTACATCAAATATGAATTTAGAATCAAGAGTGATTCCTAGATCTCTTATTGAAGATACTTTTTTGAGAATAATATTATTAATAACATAAGAAAAATCCTTTATAATTATATTAATTTATATTAACAAAAAATACTGAATGGAAAGAATTTGTGTGGAGAGATGAAGAGAATTTTTTAAATCAATGAAGTTTACGAATTCTAATCGACTATTAATAAAAGTTTAGTGAAAACTCAGCCAATTTTAATGTTATGTTATTTGTTTTATATTTTAGTTATGCCTGTTATTTCCGATGTTGCTTCATACGTTGACTTGGCCAAGCAGGAGGAAGAATTGAAGCAGAAAAACATTGAATTGTAAGTCATGCTACAAATATATATGTATATATATATATATTTTTTTTTTTAAGGCTACATAGTCAAAAATGTTAATAAATGCATTCAACGGTAATATGATTGACTACATCGGGAAGGTTTTAAAAAACCTATATTATCAATAAATGCATGGTAATGTGATTGACTATTTCAGGAAGGTTTTAAAAAACCTTTATTGTCAACTAGCTGTACCCCGCTGTCTGTGTAGATAGAGAAACAATAGCGCGTGTTGCTTTTACATCCAAAAAATGGCACTGTTTAGAAAAAAAAACAGTAATATAGATGTCACCTGTCACAGGTGACATCTATATTATTTAACTGAGTTTTTGTAACTGGATAGTTCTCACGTAAGTGAGAACATCTGTAAAAACCCAGTATAAATAAATAAATTGGTAAATAAAAACACACATATTCGAATGCAACATTGTGTCAAAATTTCAAAGCAATCGGTGAAGAACTTTTGGAGATTTAAGATTTTGAACAAAGAAACATATTTATTTATACAGATAGATAAATGCATGGTAATGAAAAAGCAGACACGAGCAGGCAACATTGGACAAGTTATTTGTTAAATCGAGTGGTACTGAATCATCGCCAAAACAAACCTCCTCACTGGGACTACGGACCGGGAGAGTTAGAGTTGACCACAATCCTCCTAATCAATAATAACTCACTGCTAAATACGTCCAAATTATAACATCATGAGTACAAGAAATAAATATTTACTTTGGGGGAGAAGGTAAAAGATGCATCCCGTGTCAAAAGATGTTGTGCCGACATGCTGGATTTTATTAGTATGAAGTGAATTTTGATGAAAGGTTCCGCTTCAATCTAAATACATACATATTTAAATAACCCAAACTAAGAACCTAATAACCTTTTTTGTGCATGTTTTTTCCATTTCCCTCATCTTAAATAGTTGTTTTTGTTACGATTCGATTCTACCACCTCTCTACTCATTTATATTTCAGTTTATTTTTGAGAAAAACTGTTTGGTCAGATTTCATATTCGTCAGGCCCTCAGAAACGGATTAAACAGAGGAACAAATACATAGCTTCCATTTTTCAGCTTACTTTACTGGCAAATTAGCCGACTTTCAACTTATTTTCATACATATATAGCCCCGCTACCCTTCGGCCGAGTTTGTTGTTCTGGGGGACTTCAACGTTCATAACGAACCATGGTTGAAGTTCTCAGGCCCAACGGACTCGGCTGGCCGACAGGCGGAATCCTTTGCCATTTGCTACGGATTAGAGCAATTGGTTCAGGAGCCTACAAGGGTTCCTGATGTCCAGACTCACCGCTCCAATCTGTTAGACCTATTCTTAACTACTGTGCCACACGGTTATAAGATTGACGTCACAGCGCCTCTGGGATCATCTGACCACTGCCTAGTGACGACATCAATCCCCGTTAGCCTCAGACCAACCAATGAGAGGCTGAGGAGAAAAGTGTGGCACTATAGGTCAGCAGATTGGTTCGGTATGCGGGCCCATTTCAATGCTTTTCCGTGGTCAGCTGTTTGTTTTCGGACTTCGGACCCTTCAAGATGTGCCCAGGAGATTGGTGAAGTCATCAAATCGGCGATGGATGGCTTCATACAATCGACTACTAAAGAAACTGGTGTGGGCTCAAAGCCGTGGTTCAGTCGACAATGCTCCGAAGCAGTTCGACGAAAAAACGCGGCTTACCGAGCCTACAACACATCTCGAACGCCCGAAAGCAGATCAGCATACAACAAATCGGCAAAGGAATGCAAGAGAATCATCAATAGATCAAAATTCGAACACGACCTGCAGATCAGCAAAAAGCTGGCTGCCTGCCCGCATGGCAGCAGAGCATTCTGGTCGCTTGCGGGCTCAATAGGTCGAAATTTTTGCAAACCCAGTTTGCCACCTCTTACCAGACCTGACGGCTCACTAGCAAACACCGCCACCGAAAAGGCAAACCTTTTAGGGAAAATGTTTGCGGAAAACTCGACCCTCGACGACGGGGGTGCTGTTCCGCCGTCGGTTCCTCACTGCGGCTTCTATATGAAAAAGCTGAGGATCCGGCATCGGGATGTACTCCACGTCATACGGGGGCTCGATGTTAACAAAGCTAGTGGACCTGATGGAATACCTGCCTTGGTATTGCAGAGGTGTGCTGCGGAAATAGTTCCAGTTTTGACAAAGCTCTTCAAAATGTCCCTGAAGTGTGGCACTGTGCCCTCTGGTTGGAAAAAAGCGGTAATTCACCCTATTCCCAAGAAAGGTGACCGCTCCAACCCGGCCAACTACCGCCCCATAGCGATCACATCAGTTCTGTCCAAAGTGATGGAACGTGTGATCAACGACAAACTGCTCACATACCTCGAGAAGAACAAAATTATCAACGACCGTCAATACGGATTCCGGCGGAACCGCTCGTGCGGTGATCTTCTCGCGTATGTGACGCATGTTTGGGGGCGGTGCCTGGAACGTCACGGTGAGACCCAAACGGTCGCACTAGACATATCCAAGGCCTTTGACCGGGTCTGGCACCGAGGACTTGTCAACAAATTGCATTCTTACGGACTTCCCGCATCCCTGTGTACGTGGATTGCTGACTTTTTAAGGGATAGGTCGATTCAGGCGGTTGCTGACGGTTTCACCTCTTCCTCGCACTCCATAAATGCTGGCGTCCCACAGGGATCGGTTCTGTCTCCGACTTTGTTTTTGTTGCACATCAATGACCTTTTGACATGTGCACCGATTCATTGTTACGCGGATGACAGTACAGTTCATGATAGCTTTTTGTTTGACAAGCCCCCAAAGGGCACACAAACTCCAACGGCTCGGAGGGCTTTGAAGCAGAGAATGGACGGTTATCTCGAGAGTATTTCCTCCTGGGGTAAAAATAATCTCGTCGAATTTAATGTTTCAAAGACCCAATCCTGTCTGATTACGTCTAAAAGGGATCCAAATGATAATCTAGTCTCCTTCAACGGAAGCAATCTTCCGAACAGGCCTTCCATTGATATGCTTGGTGTAACTATAAGTGACCAGCTCAGGTACGGGGGCTCCATCGAAGCCAGAGTAAAGTTGGCCTCTCAGAAGCTGGGCGTACTGTACAGGGCCCGCAGATACTTTAATAGTACACAACTGCTCACCCTGTACAAATCGCAAGTGCGCCCTACTGTCGAATTTGGCAGCCATCTCTGGTCTGGAGCCCCAAAATACCTGAAAAAAACCCTTGACTCTGTGCAGAAACGGGCGGTCCGTTTGATAGATTCCCCAATCTTAACAAACGGACTGCAATCTTTAGAGCACAGACGTCGGGTAGGTATGCTGTCCTTGTTCTATCGGTATTACAATGGAAGATGCTCTGAGGAACTAGCGTCATTGATCCCTTCGGCGCCGGTGCGTAGTCGGGATACACGCCAAACGCGCGCCCAACATTTGTACACAGTTGACACTTGTCACATGAGAACGGGTCGCTTCTACGATTCGTTCTTAAGTTCAACAGCTCGGCTGTGGAACGAACTGCCGGCCTCTGTGTTTCCTCCCTCCTACAACATGGGACTCTTCAAGACCCATGTTCACTCCTTCCTCTCCACAAAAAGACCCTCCACACAGCATCCCCAAAGATGACATAGGCCCTGAGGGAAATTATTTTCTTCAGGGCCTCCTGTGTGGAGTAAATATAAAAAAAAAAAAAAAAAAAAAGACAATTAATAATTATTTTATTTGTTTGACAGGTACATGGAGCGCTTGAATACAGAAAAGACAGCTTGGGAGGACTGTTACAGAACATACAAGACTTCATACAAAGAAAGCAAACAGTAAGTTCCATTTATCTAATACATTATGTCTTTAGAGCATAGACAACCAAATTGATGGACTAGCCCATCAGGGAAAGGGGAACAAACCGCACGGAGGGGGTGTGACGGTCTCGCTTTCTGTAATTTTTCAATATCACCATTTAGTCCTCGAAAATAAAATGTGCTTACGAATTACTAGACCTTTTTATAATGGCACGAAATTTACTGGCTGCGTAAAAACTTAACTTCAAATCCCAAATCGGGTGTAGAAAAGTTTGGGCTTGTTTCCAAAACTGAATATACGCGACAAGCTACACGGCCAAGTACTTCCGAGCAATCTTCGCTTATTGAAGTAATTTATTCCGTATTCAGATGACATCATAGTCCTAACGGGTCCCGGTCACATGTCTCACATCAACGGTCTGTCGCTATTGACTTTATCCCGAGCACTCAAATTCAAATCACTTTTTCAAGGAAACAAACCATATATGTATTTTTCAGTTCTGACATCACAGGTCTGAGGACTCAGTTTGTCCGCAATGCATTATTCCAGTATATTTCGATGAACACAGTATAGTCTTTACTCATTATCAGGTCCGTAGCTCGCTAGTTAGTCCAGTCATCGCAAGGCAAGGCACAAAACCCTAGTCAAAAGTTATCAAGTTATTCCTCAATGCCGGCCGCGAATCTGTTCAGCAGACCCTTCATTCCCCCAGGAGCCGTGCTGTCAATTTCATTACATAGACTTCCACTTTCGACTTCAAACATTAATTGTAGCGAGTAAAGGCCCGATACGATGATTATATTATTATGTACCTAACTACTTTCAGACCTAGGTCTTGGGTAGATATAACATGAAGATTTGCAGATCGTCTGGTCATAAAATATTCACATTAAAATGTAAAAATATATGTTTATATTAGACCACATGAAGTGGAATTATTTTAAGTCAAAATCAATAAAATAAAATTGGTTTTACTTATGTTTACGGGTGAAACCTAAAACTTTTTGCGTGTTGTAATATACACTTATATCACAATTTTATTAAAAATTTTTTTGTGGAAATATCATAATATTGATAAATTAAATTATCCCCATCGCGCGTCGTTTAGAATACAGTCTTTCAGAAAGAAATTTATGAATGTCTCTTCGAGCGCAGTTTTGTTAAGATTTAGTTTGTGATTTACACTAAATAACCTAACCTAACATGAAGATAAAATAACAGCTATTATGACGTAATTCGTATGTACGCAATGACATTATTTTACAATAAAGTCTGGGCCGTATATACGAAAAGTGCGATACAACACAATTTGCAATTCAAAAAAATTTCTTTCTCTTGTGAATTAAAGAAACAAATAAAACTAATCAATTCACAAGGCCAGGGGAATCAGACTGAATCGATTCACTTCTGTGAATAAATCTGCCCATGACTGTATGACTGCAATGCAAACAAATGTTTTAGAAGTATGAAGCGTAAATATGGGGTAAGTTTGTTTTTCTGATTCTGATCATTGTGCCCTAAAAACAAATTGGAGGAACACCCCTCTAGGGAGGATTTTTGAAAATACAGTTTGCAAACTACGTCCAGTGAATGAATGAACAAAGGATTGTAAGGAGAATATACTGTTTTCATTCGTGCTGAATCGAATGAGATTCCCAGAGACTCCCAAGTCGACAGTATCAATATTGTTATTTTCATATTTCTTTACTAAAAACCTGTCATAATCTCACCAAACATTAATACTTTTGACATGAGAGTGGTCTCATTCCATTTAGCACAATGAAAACATAGTAAACAATATCTCGCTCGACCTAGTTTGTAAACATGTATATACACAAATCTTCTTACTGTAGGTAGGTCTAAACTGATTTTAATGTTATTTGATTTATTCCAGGCGTTCGAAAAGCACCTCGAATTGTGAAGCACCCCTACTCGCGGAGCACGCAGCTTTCCTCTTGCAGCGTCCCGACCTCACCCAACTGGAGAAAGACATCTCCTCGCTGACGGGCGCGGTGAGCAGTCTGCTTTCACTGCGGCGAAGGCAGGAGGCTGCCTGGCTGCGGGCGGTGGATGCGCAACTGGAGCGGGGGGCCCCCGTGATACAGGACATACTAGAGCGGAGTAGATTCGACGGCAGTAATTCCCCGCAAGTCTAGACAACACAGCCTCTATAATCCGAACAATTAAAAACCGAGCCTGTTCAGTTTAACGAATTTTGGGATTACTGGCATCTTTAAGAAACAACTGGATTTTGGGAACATTTGATGCCTTTAATGTAGATGCTAGATAGCAAATAAATCCATATATAAGTCGTAAGCATAGATATCACCAACATTACACATTTTAATAAAGGAATGTGTTTCTTTTATCTTTTCAAAACCAATCTACATTTACTGCCATCACAATGTTTCAAAATATCATCGACCGCTGTTTTTACGTGGGCTGATTTTTGATAAAGTTCCCCACTTCTATCAGCGCGGTGCTATACCGGAGGATACTAATTATTATTGTAAATCGTATTTATTTTTCTGGAGTCTGTGTAATTTGAGAGGCTGGTATGGGTACCGTCACCCTGGGAATCATTGGATAACACCTCTGCAATAAATCGCCCCGAATGGTTCACTCCGTTCAGTGACCTAGCCGGGTTGCCCAGTTTCATGGATTCAGGTTTTTTTAGACCGGATCGGGAGAGACCTTTTGACTTCTCCAGCCGGACTCCTCAGCCCATCGCCTCCGCAGTGAGAGGAATGGATTCATACGTCCGTGACGCCTGGACCCACTGACTCCCGGATTCCTACCCACCCCGCATACCCTTTTCATTACCTGAACTTCCTCTCCTTCCTTTCCTTGAAGAGACCATCCACACAGCATCCCAAAAGATGAAACAGGCCCTGAGGGAAATTGTTTTCCTCAGGGCCTTCTGAGTGGAGCTACTGTAAAAGTATTCATGAAATCATCAATACATATTATATTAATTAATCGCTGAAAACAAACTGTTCTCACATTGGAATTTTTAAAATTCCTCTTAGACCAGACTGTTTTAGATTGAGTACCATCCTTTATCAATTAATAACATCAACATCCCTCATCGCTTGATAAATAAAATAGTCCATACTGACAAAATTAAGCAATTTACGTAAATTTCGGTGAAAATTACGCTTTTGTCTTCAACTTCTTGTATTTTCCACCCACCCACCCACCTCGCCCCCTGTCACCCGGTGTTTCGGATTTCCGAAGGTTCGAATTACAGTGGGCTCAGATTACGGAGAGTATTGTGCAAAAAAAGCTTATGTTATACCTTTACATGTGAGAGTTTGGGTACTACCCTCTGTTATATCTGATTTTCTCGCTGGAATGCTACGATTAGATGTTCTAGACATTATGAGAAAAATCCGAATGGTATTAGTAGCATCAATCCTGATGTTTTGGAACGTATTTCGATTTGTCCCCGATAACTTCACCGGAGCTAGGCAGCACAAGCTTTTTATTTTTCCAAGAGGGAGGACCAACCGACCAATGATCATGACTCTGGGGAGACATTTTTAAGTCAAACGTCGATGAATTCAAAATCAGAATTAGAATTTTGTTTTTAACACGAGATATAACAACTGATATATTAATGTAAGTGACGGACTCGGCACTACTCATACAACAGTAATACCTACATTTTCAAGAGGTGTTTGATAACACCCCCCCTTGTATTATTTCATACAAAGTCATTCTAATATCACCCAACCCATTAATGCAGTCAGATTTATTAAATACACATACACCAGTGGCGGTTGGTGACTTTTAGTAGAAGGGATGCTGGACATCAATGTTTATACTCGTACTTACTTCGTACTTGATATCAAATATGCACATCTAGATGCTAGCCCACCAACAAGATACAATTAGGTACCGTCTAAAATGATCTCCATAAATCCATTAAGCTCCATAACTCAATATTTCCAGTATCCAGAATAAGTTTTTTTTTCCAATTGTCAATAATACAACCACACAATTCATTATTATTATTTAGAACACGTTGGCAAAGTATCTATCTTATTTTGGGTATTCATTTTTATTTATTTAAATTATGATTACAGTAAAACTCGCTTAAGAAGTTCCCACTTAAGAAGTTTTCACGCTTAAGAAGTTTTGATTTTTGGTCCCTTGAAAATTCCATACAAAAAACACGATTTTTTCCCACATAAGAAGTTTTAGAGCTAAAACTGCTTCCCGCTTAAGAGGTTTTAGAAATCCGGCGGTAAAATCAACACAAACGAAATATTGTGTCGCAAAATATCTAAAATGAACCTTTTTCCAAGTCATAAATTGAAAGACGTTGACTGAAACCCATACCTAGTACCTGAGACCATAAAACCCTTTGTCGGCCGCCGGGCCGTAAGCCGTAACTTGCCGTAACCAATAAACATCCAATAAATAAACCAAATACCCCGTCTCCTAATCCCCTAACTAGGTAAAATAGCAATGGAACGAATAAACAATGCGGAATTATGTAACAAATATGCAAGCGTCTTTAAGGCCGAAATAACATGAAAGATTATATTAAACTCAACCTTAATGACAACGTGGGCTAGATCTACATTTGCATACATTTGACGCCTCCTTCAATAATCTTCTCTTTGATAATGAACATAGAGATGTTTCGTAATATTATTGTATAAAATTTTTATTCCAGCGAATTTGTAAAACACGAAAAACTTTTGATAATCTATCGGATCACGGTTAATACGGAATATTTCACCTTTAAATACATAACAACATGATTATATGGCGGGGGAGATGGTAAAATATGCATTATAATTACGTTTTTTTCATTCAAACATCAAAAATTGCCGTGCATCATGTTTCATCTGACATTTGTCGTAAATTAAGTTTGAAGGTTAGGAAATACATATGCATAAATTTAAAATGTAGATTGAAACGAAACTTCGCAAATGATTTTTGTAGTTTTTGGATGCGTTCACAGATTATACATAATTCCAGCGTCAAACAGCTTGTATGATATAACTTTCTGATTCAAGCATCAAGCCATTTATTTATGTGCGAAATCGTAGCTATTCGATGTCTGCTAGTTAGGTAGGACCATAAATGAACCTACAGGTACATAATATTGATTAAAATATCTTTAAAAATATACGATAGTCGACTGTGCCTGGCGAAAATACATCATAACAATAGTCTCTCAAATCTCAAATGCCATTGGAGCAAGCAGCAAGCGTGCAAAAAAGTTAAAGTCTGCCAACTAATAAGCAGTTTGCCGCGTAGACTTTGTGAGATTTTTCTGTGCAGTGCCATGGCAGGGTTGCAGTACGCAAACGGTTCTGAGGCAAAGAACCCGCTATCATTAGTTTGCGGTTAGCAAAATTACTTGCGGTGTCCTTTTATCAAACCGCTTGGTAAAATTAACCACAACAAGTCTTTCTTTCTCCCTCAGTTCATATAGTAAACGAAAGCGTAAAAAAGAGACGGCGTATATCCACAGCTCTGTCTTCAACTGTCAAGTTAAGAGTGAGTAATCACTAACAAGTAAATATGTATAATCCATTGCCTTTACACCAATTTAAAATAAGATCAACAGTATGAACCTTTTGGAATGCTGCAACTTTTACTATCCGAATTCGAGTGGCTTTTTCGAGGGATGTACTTTAACAGTTTTAAAATTGTGTTTACTTTGTCCATGGGATGGTTTTGTTTTGATTTGATAATCAACTATGTTCTACCATTTTTCATTTATTTCACATTCCCACCTTTTTCTAAATACATATGTAATACTAATTACCATGATAACTAGAAGATGTATATATATATTTATTTTTTTTGACCGCTTGGATCATATGAGCTTGTTTTCACGACAATTTAACGTAGGTAGACATAGGAATGACGTATGCACCGGACTCGAGTTATTAAATGGCTAAAATTGAATCCCACTTAAGAAGTTTTCCCACTTAAGAAGTTTTTTTTCCCCGGTCCCTTGGAAAACTTCTTAAGAGAGTTTCACTGTAAAAAGTAAATCGCAGGTCAATAATATTCAATAAGAATTCGAGCTCAAAGCAGCTCGCGCATACAATCCAATGGATTAGTAATAGAGTATACGATTCTGTGCATTATACATATCGGCATTAAAGACGGTTTTTGTATGTTGGATGCTGTCATTGTTATCGTATAAAGTTGACGAAGATATTGGCTTGCGGGTCTCGGTGCGCATGCGCGGAATGAATGTACATTCTAGCATATTGGATACTGTTTACAGATCGCTTCCACACCACAGTATTATTGCTTGTATATGTGTGTTTTACGCGTTTCACAGTATTTGAGAATGTATGTGTATTTAGACTCACCCGCGCTGTATGTATTGTGTCGTACGTTGTGCATAATATGCACGATGTCTTATAATAATAATATTTGTGTCTTATAATAATGATTTTTTACAGCGCCGTTTTTGTGAAAAATATTTAAATTGAAGTATTGCTATTTACGGCTAGAAGTCCAAATCTTATTACTCTAAAATGCAAGGGATGCGGAGCATCCACAGCACGTATGGACAGACCGCGCCTGATATATACATATTTTAACAATAATAATATGACAATAACACATAAATCTTATCTTAACAATAAAATTATTCTAAATTAAAGGGAATTATAATTAAATTCACGTATCTTAAGATTGAACAGTTTATTTTTAAATTTGTTTATTCAATTCTCCGTTTCAGGAAAGATATTCTATCGGGAAGGAAATTGTAAATGAGTTTGTAATTTGTCATATTCAATTTGTTTACTGTTTTCCGGCAGGTTGTGGACGTATTTTAAACGCACTAATTTCGGTAATAATTATATATTTGAAATGTATATTTCTTTTCTTAAAATTTTTGAGAGATGATTTCTGTAATATACCGCTGTGGGTATTCAAACGGTATCGCTCCAGAGATACCATTAATATTATTCACTTAGACTGGGCCCTTTTCTCCAGTCTAAGATGCTCTTGGAAGATGGAAATTCTAAAATTAAACACGTAGGTTCTTTTGAACAATGGAACTTTATTGTATATACAATCGCAATACGTCTAGCTCGAGGAGTGGGCAGATTTGATCTGGCGACGAGCAACGCCTGTACTTATGGCCCCTAGCCTAATTTTCTCCAGATCATTGTTCACAGAAGTCCACCAAAAGTAAGCCCTAGCTAAACTTTTCATTTTTACTATTCCTAAGTGTGAACGATGTAATAACTTCAACAAGAAGGAACAACTATTCTATGTTGCCAAAATAAACAATCATTCACTATTTTAAGATCGTTTCTTTTAATCCAATATTTCCACAAAATATTATTTTTATACTATATCTGTCTTACTCATGAAAAATCGCTAAATCGCCGTTCCAGCGTTGTACTAGCTATACTGGAGTTGGGGCCTAAACCGCTGATTTAATATATTATACCCATAGAGAGATTAGATGGATTATTTGTTATGGTTTTTTTAGAGTGGCAACACTCTGATTTATTTCGCATTCCGCGGCGTGCAACCAACTTCACGTTTATTCATATGTCAGATTCTGTCATCGAATGCCGGGCAATATGATTAAAACCGAATTGAAAATTAGAAGGAAGCGGAATAAAAATTGGGGTGATGTTGAAAAGGTTTGTTTTTAACCTCTTATCTTGGCTGTAATGTTTTATTTATTTGAAATTAGTGTTTAATGATTGTTTTCCGTGTAGGCGTTATTAAAGGATTGCATGGCTGATCACATTAAAGTGGTGGAGAATAAAAATTCTAATACAAATACCCTAATTTCCAAGAGGGAGGCTTGGAAAAGTATCGTAATGAAGTAAGTATACCTATGTATTTTTAACTTTTCTACACTTCCCTTCATAGCTTTGGTAAGTATCTATTTTTAATAAAAAATAACCGTTGTAAATAATTCATTGGTTAAGATCAATGTACCTACTTATGCCACTTAATTAATAATCCACTATTTTTCAGATTTAACACCCTGAGCGATATCCCAAGGGATCTATCTCAAATCCAAGCACAGTGGAAACTGTACAAATTAACATCCAAAAACACACTGAGCCTCTATCGTAGGGCGATAATGGCAACCGGTGGAGGGCCGAGACCGACAAGTCCGTCGGAGGAAATCTACTCACTGGTGGACATGTTGCCCAATGAATTTGCGGTGGACAGCAACTGTCACGATAGTAATTCGTATTCTGCAAAGGTAAATGTGGTGAACGTATGTCTGTCGGTATGAAAGAGACAGGCATATCTGAGTGAGACAGCATGACCGAGACGTATAAAAAGGCGTGTCTGTTGTAACTCGTCCTCTCTTTGCAACAACATCTCGAATACTGTACATTAGTAATAACACTAAATAAACCAAATAGTATGGAGTATCCAAACGACTATTATTTACATCTTATCTGAGTGATCGACACGGCAGATCACCACAGTTGGCGCAGCCGAAAAAGGAAGCTGAACGGCCGCAAAATTCTTCCTGGAGGAAGAACCGTAGCCGCAGCTGAAAGAACTACAGTTGGAGCAGCCGAAAAAGGAATCTGAACAGCTATTAAATTCTTCCTGGAGGAAGAACTACAGTTGGAGCAGCCGAAAAAGGAAGCTGATCAGCCATTAAATTCTTCCTGGAGGAAGAACCACAGTAGGCGCAGCTGAAAGAACCATAGTTTGGTTATAATCCCACCGAGCACCGCGGAAGGGATTATTGTCGCATAAAAAATAAAATAATTTGGGGGCAGCTTCACGGACAGTATCGGACATTGAAGGAGCATCAAGGCAAGGAACTGGTGAGGAGATTCAAGGCGCTGAGCTCAAGGAATCAGCAGCCGAGAAACCGGATGAAAAACGGATCCAGGCAGCTTGTACGGGGACCCGACACGGGAAGGCGTGGCGGTGGTGACCGGACGAGAAGGACGACCAGGAATCCGGACGGAGCCAGAAGACAGTCGGACGCGGAAGGGCGGCGATCGGCGGCAGCATCAATCATCAGATTCGTGAGTTGAGTGCTGTTTGTTGTTGTTTTTTCTGATTATTGGTAATCTGTGTGGAAATGGAGGGAGTGGGTTTACCCAGGTTTTGTCACCTTAGGGACGGGCTGGAGACGTTCGTGCTACAGTTTGAGCAGTTGATCCTCGTCAATGATGACAAATTTAAATCCGAGGATAAAAAGAGGGCGGTTTTAATATCCCACCTACACACAGACACGATTAATCTACTGATAGATTTATGTTTTCCAAAAAAAATAACAGAATTATCGGTTGAAAATATATTTTTGTTATTAGGAAACCACATTGGTGTTTCAAAGAATGTGTTTAAGGAACGTGGAAATTTTTTTGCGGCGAAACAAAAAGTTGGGGAATCTATAAATGATTATATAGCTAGGTTACGTTGTCTAACAAGATTCTGCAAATTTGAAAGCAGACTGGAAGAAAACTTAAAAGATATTTTTGTGACTGGTTTATTAGAAGGTCGTATTAAAGAAAAAATGTTTTTAGATGCAGAGAAGCTGACTTTAAAAAGTACATTAGAGTGCGCATCGGGAATGGATTCATTTCATAAAAATATTACGTGTATTAAATCCGAGAGTGTCGGGCTCATTTCTAGAAGTAAGAAAAATTTTAATAGTAGTGCAGGTAGGAATTATTCTACTTCACCGGCGCGGGCGAAAGACAAAAATGTTACAATTCCCAGAAAGAAATCAGTAGAACGTATACAACAGTTGAAGTGCAAATATTGTAATTTAAATAATCATGATTCCAGTAATTGTAGATTAAAAAACGTGACGTGTTTTAATTGCAAAAACAAGGGACATTTTAGTAAAAATTGTCGCGAAAAAAAACGGGAGGAAGTTTCATCTGTGTTTGTGAATTCAAGTGAAATAAATTCAAGGTTAACAAGAAATACCGATCCCATTTATTTATCGTTAAAAGTTAATAACGGTATCATCATAAAAGGATTATTTGACACGGGTGCAGGAATATCGATCCTATCGGATAAAGATTATTGGGAACATTTTAAAGATGTACAATTGAAGCCGAAGAATTTAACCCTGAAGGGTTACAATAATTGTAAGTTACAGTTACTTGGATGTTTAATTTTGTCAATTAATTTCAATGGTATTACTAAAATAATGGAATTTTGTGTTGTAAAGGATGGTTCAACCACTGTGCTAGGTAGAGACTTCGTAAAAGAATTTAACATTGGTTTTACGGGTTTCGAGACGGTTTCTTCACAGTTGAAAAGTGAAATACTCACGCATAATATTCTCGACGTAAACAATAATAGTGTCGATACGTTAGTGCGTAAATATCCGGAGGTATTTTCAAGTAAACTAGGTAGATTCAATAAATTTAAAGTTCATTTAAAATTGAAAGAAAATGCAGAACCGAAATTCTGCAATCCGAGAAGTATTCCTTTCGCTTTGAAAGCGAAAGTTGAAACGGAATTGAACCGTTTACAAGAAGAGGGAATTTTAGTTCCGATTAGTTATAGCAAGTTTGCATCTCCTATCGTGCCCGTAGTTAAAAGCGATGGAAGCATTAGAATTTGCGGGGATTATAAATGTACTGTGAACCCACAATTGATTGTTGACAAATATCCCATGCCGAAGATAGAAGTTTTATTATCACAAATTTCGGGCGGAATAATATTTTCAAAAATTGATTTACGTCAAGCTTATTTACAGTTGGAACTAGACGAAGAAAGTATGGAATATACTACGATTTCTACACATTTAGGATTATTTAAATTCACTAGGCTAGTGTTTGGGATTAACAGTGCACCGGCAATATTTTGTAGAACTATAGCTTCATGTCTACAAGGTTTGAAGAAAACAGCGGTTTTCCTGGATGATATTATGGTTACAGGAGAAACGATAGAGGAACATAATGCTAATTTAAATGCAGTTCTTAATAGGTTAAAAGATTGCGGTTTGTGCGTAAATATTCAAAAGTGCAATTTTAACGCTTCATCGGTATGTTTCTTAGGGTTTGAAATCTCGAAGGAAGGGATTAAACCTATGGAAGATAAAACGAACGCAATTAGTAAAGTCGCGCAACCAAAAGATTTATCAGAGCTACGCAGTTTTTTAGGAATGGTAAATTTTTACCGATCTTTTGTGCCAAATATGTCTATGTTATTAGATCCTTTGCACAAATTATTGAAAAAAAATACGAATTTTGATTTTAATCAAGATTGCGTAAAAGTTTTTAATAAAATAAAATTAATTTTATGTGATAATCGAGTGTTAGCACATTACGATCCAAATGTTACTTTGAAGGTAGTTACGGACGCCTCAACGAAAGGTTTGGGTGCAACATTGTTACATGTGTATGAAAATAATTTACAAAGACCTATTTCTTTTGTTTCTCGTAAACTGACAGAAGCGGAAAAGAAATATTCAATTTTAGACCTCGAGGCTTGTGCAATTGTGTTTGCTTTTAAGAAGTTTTTCGAGTACATTTACGGAAGGGAATTCATTCTAGAAATAGATAATGAACCTTTATGTAGAATTTTTGGTGAAAAAAAAGGAATTCCTGTTTTAACTTGTAATAGATTACAACGTTATGGTGTAATTCTCTCATCTTTCAATTATAAAGTTCAATACGTAAAATCAACATTAAATTGTTCGGATTACTTATCTCGCGTACCTGTAGGAGATCCTGTTGAGGAAAATAATAACTTTGATTCAAGAATTTTGTGTTTATTCAAAAATAATAGCGAGATGCCAATAGATGTTGAGGAAGTTAAAGCAGAATCTAATACGGATAAATTATTATTAGAGATAAAAAATTATCTTAGAACAGGGTGGCCAAATAAAGTCAATAAGGATGATTGCAAATGGATTTATTGGATAAAAAGGAACGATTTATCAATAATTGATGATTGTATTTTCTGGAACCATAGGTTAGTAATTCCAATAAGTTTAAGGGATGAGATATTAAGCTTATTGCATAGATCTCATCTAGGGATTGCCAAGATGAAAGGGCTAGCTAGAGGCTATTTTTGGTGGCCAGGGATTGACAGTCAAATTGAATTTTTAGTTAGAGAGTGCGGAATTTGTGCGGAAATTCAACCATCACAACCCAAGAGTGAGTTAACTCCATGGCCGATAACGGAAGAAATTTGGAGTAGGGTTCATATAGATTACGTAGGGCCTATCGGAAATAAATATTTTTTGGTAATCATAGATTCAACCTCAAAATGGTTGGATTGCGTGGAAGTAAATTCACCTAACTCAGATAATACCATTAAAATCTTAAAGAGATTATTCAGTTATTTCGGTAGTGTACAAACCTTAGTTTCTGATAATGGAGCAGCATTCATGTCAGCAGACTTTAAACAGTTTTGCGAGAGAAATGGCATTAAACATTTAACAACACCTATAAATCATCCTCAATCAAATGGATTGGCAGAGAATGCAGTCAAAACGTGTAAAAATTTTTTAAAGAAAATATTGTTAGAAAAAAAATTTCAGTCAGGTTATAATGAGAAGTTAGAATGTTTTCTCATAGATTATAGGAATGCACCACACTGTACAACAGGGTTAGAGCCAGCAGTTGTAATGTTTGGTAGAAGGTTAAGGTCAAATTTGAATAATTTTATACCTAGAGGGGGGAAGGTAAAGGAAAATGTGATTGATAAAGATACCAAAATGAAAATGTCAAAATGTCAGGAAAATCAGAAATTCTATTATAAAAGGAATAACAAAGTATCTACGAATTTTAAGATTAATCAGAAAGTTATGGTTAGGGATTTTAGAGACCAAAACAATGATAAGTGGGTACCAGGGAAAGTACATAAACGTTTGGGAAATAAACTATATTTAATTGAGGTTAAATTGAATGATAAAATCATGTACTGGAAAAGACATTTTGATCAATTATCCAAACTGTGTGTATCATGGGAAAAGAACCCTAGTATTTTAATCCCTGAGTCTGAGACGAGGAGGCTATCGTTCGATGAGTACGATGTCTCCGACTTTGTTTCGGATGACAATCTAATGGGTGACCCTCTTTTTCCTTCCAGCTCCAGTGAACCCGTGGCGTCAACGTCGGGGAACTGGAAGGAGCGCCTTCGACCAAGGACAGAGAAATCAAAATAAGCAGCAGTCAACTCTCCGAATCAACATGGTTATAAATAAAAAAGAAAATGTTGTAAAATAATAATTAAATATGTGTATGTATGTTTTATAATTATTATTATGATAATCATGTTGTGTTACTGTCTGCTGATTTAAGTGTGGAGGGATGTGGTGAACGTATGTCTGTCGGTATGAAAGAGACAGGCATATCTGAGTGAGACAGCATGACCGAGACGTATAAAAAGGCGTGTCTGTTGTAACTCGTCCTCTCTTTGCAACAACATCTCGAATACTGTACATTAGTAATAACACTAAATAAACCAAATAGTATGGAGTATCCAAACGACTATTATTTACATCTTATCTGAGTGATCGACACGGCAGATCACCACAGTAAATATTGTAGCTTTATTTTATTCAAAAGATAAATTTGTACGATGATAATAATTTTATTAAAATATTGATTGTTCTATCGAAACTGAACTTGTATTTAATGTATAAAGATAGAATAAAAGTTTGCAAATGGTGTTTTATTATTATAGATTTCGCCCACAAACGTAGCTGCTGCCCGACCACAATCACCTTTGCCACAACCAGCACCAGCACCACAACGAGTTCCACAGCCAGCTCTACCAGCACCGCCACCAGCACACACTGTCCCGCTGCGCTCTTCACCCCGGAGGCGACTCTTCACTAAAGTAGGTCACACATTACACTTCATTGCCATTTGTATAACAGACTTTATTGTCGGACCAAAATTAAAAGTTTAGTAAGAAAATCAATAAATTTGTTTAATTTCATATTTTTTTATTTATAAAATGCATATTTAATTATTAAGAAAAGATACATCAAATCACCATACATGTTGAATGAAGTGTAAACATACAGATTAAATATATCAAAACAGAAAAAAAGTAGAAAATAGATTAAACAGCACAATTATTTTAAACCAGGTATGAAAGATTTATGTTGTTTTTTTTCAGAAAGCCAAACCTGATGACTTGTCGGTGAAAGTATGGGAAGAAACCAAAAAAATGATTCACCTGGAGTACACGAAGAAGATGGAGCGTATGGAGAATGAGTCCAGGCAAATAATTCAGACTCGAATAAGGTTGACTGAAGACGAGTCCAGGGCCAACCTTCGGCTGAATGTACTGGAATCTGAAAATAAAATAAGGTTGATGGAGGAAGAGTCCAGGAACATTATTCATGCTCGAATAAGGTTGATGGAGGAAGAGTCCAGGAACATTATTCATGCTCGAATAAGGTTGATGGAGGAAGAGTCCAGGAACATTATTCAGGCTCGAATAAGGTTGATGGAGGAAGAGCATAATACAAACATGTTGATGCGCAAAGAAACACCCCCAACCCCCTAGCCCCCCGCTTTAGAGGTGTCAGTGGAGAGTCCCGCTGCTGCGCGTGCCCAGGGGACCAATTCTCCACCAACGGTTAGTATTTATTCATTTCCATTCATTTGCGTGTAATATCGTACATTTAAAATGTCTTCTTACTGCTCTAACGCTTCATTCAGAAGAAGCTCTGTCTTTGACGGATTCAACAATATGATAGTCGAAGAATAATGAATATTTCAGATATTTTAAAGTGTATTTCTACATTCTGTTATATTTACTGTCAATAATTAATATTATTCTAATTTGTTTTCAGACAAGGATCTTCCACTGTAAGCAGTCCTTAAATAAATAGTCACCACGAAACAGGCAACCTAGTATGATGACTTGATGTATCTATTCTCTTATTAAATATCATGCATTTTATAAATAAATTAATATGATATTAAACAAACTTATTGATTTTCTTACTAAACAAAACTTACATACTCTTTAAAAATGTTGACGAATGAAGACCTGTCTATTTGCATTTCCGGTCTGGTTCATGTTTGGAGCTCCTTCCAATTCCATGTCAGCACCGCCACCTGCTACTGGTCCTGCTACTGCATCCTCATCGCCTTCACCATCACCATCATCTATTGGAATCCAATTATAAAGCACAGCATTATTACACACAAAATTCTAATGTAAGGAATATCTGTTATTTTGAATTGTTTTCTTACCAAAATCAGGATCATTCATATCGACGGCAATACATTGGAGAACAGCAAGAGCTACTATAGTTGTCTTGATGGTATCAAGAGAACCTGACATACCCCGCAGCAGGCAACGAAATCTTTGCTTCCACACACCAAAACATCTCTCTACCGTGTTGCGAGTAGATATTTGAGCCCTGTTATAGGCCTCTTCTCCGGGGTTTCTTGGATTCCTAACTGGGGTGAAGAGATATGGTGTACAGGCATAACCTCCATCTCCCAATAGTCGTCCATTGAAGTGACCATCTTCAAACCTTTGTTTGATATTACTTTCTCTGAAAATGCGAGCATCGTGGGTGCTGCCTCTCCAATGAGCAACAATATCCATGATTTTCAGCTTAGCATTGCACACAACCTGAAATGAATTCATTCATACATTCAATGTTGGTTAAAGTTAAAATTTCATAGGCACATATCGAGGTTTCACTTTACAAACCTGGACATTTAATGAATAAACCCCTTTCCTGTTGACATAGTACTGTCCGGCATCACCGCCAACTTTCCTTATTTTAATATGGGTGCAGTCAATTGCTCCCATAACGCCCGGAAAACGTTTTATTGCATAAAATTCTGCAACGGTTGCCTGTTGCTCGCCAATGCTCTGTGGCATTTTTATGTGCCGTGGAGCAAGACGAGCAAATGCAGTTGCAACGCGTTTGCTTATGCGGGACATCGTTTGCTGGCTAAAACCGTGAATGTCGGCACAATCATCCTGTATCTGCCAAAAAAAAAGCTATATTAATTGAAAGCGTGTTTGGTTATCGATTTTGCTGATTTGCTTCACAGGTATGTAGTATTAAAAAGTAATTAAAAACTATCTTACTTCATTCCGCCCCCAGTATCGTATGGCAGAGAGAACTTGTAGATCCACGGAGATTCTACTTCCACGTCTGTTGTCGCTGACATGCAAGTCTGGCCGTACTAGATCAATTATTCGTCTCATATTGATTTTGGTGAATCTATATTTGCATCGAAAATCTAATTCTGAGAGAGCTTCAAACGGATCGTATCGCTTATTGTAGGTTTTACGTACGCGCGGTTGACGTACAATTCCTATACGATCGATGTTTTCCAAACCCAACCGCAAAATGTCGAGATTATCAAAAAAGTTTTCCATTTCGAGAGAGTTTGGTACGCAAGTTGACGCGAGTTTAGTCTATAAACCTAGGGGACCCGCGATCTAAAATCTGACAGGTCGATAATCTGCTGTATTACCCACCCGCGCATGCGCGCGGCCGTGAGTAAGAATTTGGAATAATCCGTTCATTTATGTGTACATTTATTTTCATGAGTAAGACTGATATATATTATCTTTAAACCTTGTAAACAACTCGCTATGGTTCTAGCAAAGATCGCCGGTGCTGATTTAAAACCAAACACCAGCCGGTTGTACTGAAACAAACCCAAATGAGTGTTAATAGTTGTGTACTTTTTACAACTTGTGTAATATATACATACGTGGATAGTTACATAAAATATTGAAAACTGTACTAAAAATATTGTAATAAATGTACATAATTAAAAAAAAAAATCCCACGAAGGCGAAGCCTGAGTGTAGGTATTATAAGTATTTTTATCTTATTTCCATGGTTTAAGTGGAGATACAATATCAAATATAAATTTAAGTTATTTTAAAAGAGTTACTGTAGAGATACAATACAAGAAACTAAAGCATGAAATATGTAAGAGTTTTAAAATAACAAAAAAAAAGGTAAATATTAGTTTTTAAAGAAGACATCTTAAAAAGTGAATTAGCAGACAAAGCATTACAAACAATAAAATATATCCGCTGTTTTGTATGTATGTGAAATAATAAAAAATAATCTGTCTATGGATATAAATGTTACAGATAGCTTTGCTAAAACTTATAAGAAAAAAATATCTAGTTCAGTGTTTTTTAGCCAAGATTTGATTTGAGAATATGCTTGCTTTAGATCTAGTTTCGTCAAAATTTTTCCCAAACTAATCTTGTGAATCACTTCCTCAATCTTGGGTGACGGATATTTTTCTAAGTCCGTAATCATATTCAAACTTCGGCTCTCGGCAAGCTCTTTTTGTTTGAGTTTCTTCTTTCTGCCCCGTGTCAGAGGTGGTGTTGGAGCGGTTGCAGGTGTTTCTGTTTCTACCTCCGTAATCATATTCAAACTTCGGCTCGAAGGCTCTCGGCAAGCTCTTTTTGTTTGAGTTTCTTCTTTCTGCCCCGTGTCATTGGAGCGGTTGCAGGTGTTTCTGTTTCTACCTCCGTAATCATATTCAAACTTCAGCTCTCGACTCTCGGCTCTCGGCAAGCTCTTTTTGTTTGAGTTTCTTCTTTCTGCCCCGTGTCAGAGGTGGTGTTGGATCGGTTGCAGATGTTTCTGTTTCTACCTCCGTAATCATATTCAAACTTCGGCTCGAAGGCTCTCGGCAAGCTCTTTTTGTTTGAGTTTCTTCTTTCTGCCCCGTGTCAGAGGTGGTGTTGGAACGGTTGCCGATGTTTCTGTTTCTAAGTACAAGCAACGAGTTTGGAAGACATTTTATCAAATTAGATATTTGCATCAGATAGAATTCTGTCTGTTTCAATGCCTGCCAGAGTAAAATTAAGAACATAACAAAATATAACATGTAACTTATCCCCTGAACCTACAATGATTGGATTTGCCGTATTGTGCCCCATAAATTTTCAAAATTTACTTATATGCCCGGTTTTGTTACATTCAAAACACTTTGCATTTTTTAAGCGGCAATCCTTTGCTACGTGATTAAATTTATCGCAGGTCGAAAATTTTTTCCTACTTGGCGAACTACGACTATCTCGTGTAAACGACGAATTCCTTGAGCCACTGAAATTCTTCGTAGAATCTGAATGCAGTGAGTGAAACGATGATTTTCAATCGGTTTTAACGTAACTGTTCTTGGAGATTGCACAAATCTCCGATTTAATGACCGGTTCTGGCCCCGTCATTGTGACTGCCAATTCCTCCAGCTGACTGAAGGTCATCTTACTGGCTTCTTCGAACACCCGATCACGCAACCTCCCTGGGAGCAAACCGAGTGAAAAAATGTCTATGAAATTTGCTTTCAATCTCGTTTCAAATTGACAAAAAGTGCCAGACCGCGCAATCTCAGAGCAAATTCTTTGATCCCCGCATTGGCTTTTGCACTACAAAACTTTTCTCTTGAACGGAAAAGTGAACGCTTCTTCACACATTGTTTTTTAGCAAACGTGACATCCGTGACTTTCGGTGAAAAACAAAGGTTGATCAATCAGGCCAGCGTGTCTGACCAGCAAGTTTAAGAGAGTAAAGTGCGTTTTTTTACATCGCTGGGTGAATCATCACACAAGATGAAGCTTTGTTCCAATCTGAGGCGGAACAATCCCCAGTCACCGCTCAAATGGTCAAACCGTGGAATCCTTCCCGGTTCCATGGCCAACGAGAAAAAAATAATCACCACAAAAAAAAACAACACAACAACGTGCAAAAATTCACAGCACCTCCAAAAGTAATAGCAGTATAAGTACTGCTATCTCATGAACATGCCACTGACGATCATGTCATCTGGCTTCCTTGGGCAAGACTGCTCCTGCAATCTCCAACTCGACTATCGTGCACGGATAGCCCCAAGGATAGTCCACAACGAAACTCCTCTCAGCTACGGCGAGCTAAAAAAAACAAACTTCCTTCTTTCTGGCTGTAGGTAGCCCAGAAATTACAAGTCACGGTGGGACTTAGCTCCACTGTCCGCTGACTCACGGTTCAGTTTTCACCTCCAAGGTGAAAATTTTCAAAGCTGGAGACAAGGCTGATATTAAGAATTACAGACCTGTTGCCATTCTGTCAACTATACCCAAAATACTTGAAATGATTATTTACAAGAAATTACATCACCAAATTATGCCGTTTCTAGGAGAAAACCAACACGGTTTCATGCCAAGAAAATCCACGGTATCAAATTTGTTAACATTTTCGCAATTGGTGGCCGTCGGACTGGACTCGAGACACCAAACCGATGTAGTGTATACGGATTTTGCCAAGGCTTTTGATCGAGTTGATCATGATATTTTATTACTTAAAATGTTTAAACTTGGCTTCGATCATCTGACACTTATCTTCTTCGCGTCATATCTAAAATCCAGAAGACAATATGTATCAATAAATGGACAGGAATCTAAACAATTCCCCGCCTTGTCAGGTATTCCCCAAGGGTCAAACCTTGGTCCTCTGTTGTTCCTAATACTTATAGACGACATCCAGGTCTGTGTAAAATATAGCAGATGTCTTTTATTTGCGGATGATCTCAAACTTTTGATGGAAATAATATTTTACAAAGACTGCTTAAAAATGCAATCTGACCTTGATGCTATAGCAGAATGGTCAGATAAAAACAAATTAGAATTTAATATAAAAAAATGCGTAACAATGACATATACCCGCTCTCAGAAGCCCGTAGTTTTTGATTACACCATTAAAGAGAAAAAATTATGCCGAGTCAATAGCTATAAAGATCTCGGTATCGTCTTTGATCCCAAACTAACATTCTCGGACCACATATCACGACTTACTACAGCATGCTACAAACTCCTGGGGTTTATCACCAGAACATGTAAACAATTTCACGACCCAGATGCAATGATAGCCATGTTTGATGGCGTCATACGAAGTAAGCTGGAGTATGCTAGTGGTGTGTGGACTCCGCACCAAACTAAGTATATTAATATGCTGGAACAAATCCAGAAAAAATTCCTCAGGTATGTCTATATGCGGATGCGTGGAACTTATCCAAGGTTCATGCACCATGTGGACTTACTTGAGGCAAAAAATAGATTTAGCTTGGAAACTAGACGTCATGCAAATCTTGCAATACTTAGTTTTAACATAATCCATAACTATATTGATAGCCCGTTCCTCTTGGAATGCTATGGTTTATACGTGCCCGAAAACTTCAGCCGTAGTCGTCGACACGACTTATTCAAAATACCACACGGCAGAACAGATATTCTAGCACAACATAGCATGACAAGAGGAATGGTGCTATTGAATGAAATCTCAGAAGCACTAGATATATATAATTCTTCTTTGAATAGCCTAAAGTTTTTTTTGGATAATAATTATATTCATAGGTGTTAAGATTGTCAAATTGAGAATTGTACAGTAATTGGATAATCTATCTGTTGTGCAATAAATAAAAAAAAAAAAAAAACACGTGTAAATTTTGCTCCGCAACAACCAATCCTAACTCAGTAACGGTTCAAGTTCACGCGACCCCACAGCGCCCATCGGTGTAACTTTTTACGGGCTTCCCGCCTGTATTTTTGTTTTCAGTGCTTTGTGTTTTTTTAGTACTATAAATTGTGAATTAGTGTTTTTTTTTTTTAAAACTGCCATCTTGGTGGTTTTAACCATATCCCCCTTTATCCATTGTTAATACAGGGTGTAATTTGTGTTTCCGCACCTACTGTGAAATTTCCAGTGTATTTAGACTCGTTTTGAGCAATCTACTACAAATTTTACCCGGCGAGGCTGTGGTGGCAAAATGTAACAATGAGTATGTGGTGGGGTTTGACATGCCCACTTATTAAATTGGCCATAAATATCATAATATCGATAAATTAAGTTCTAATGTTATGTTTTGTGATATTAATATTAACCATAAACAGCTTTTAATGAAAAAACTTTAATATTTTAATAATCTTTTTACTGTTATTTAGGAAAATATAAGAAACTGAGTTTTTTTAATCAAAAATAGGCCTAATCTTAATAAACCTCTAAAATAAACAAAAACAAAATTTTACTTTAAACAACAACTACTAAATTAAGGAAAAAACATCAGTCTTTGAATTAGAAATAAAAAAACTATCATAATACTTTGGAACAGCTTAGGAACTAGGGTCATCATCACAACAATTTTTGCAGGAAAATTTTGCATGCTCTATACATATGGCCTTCCCACATGTTGAGCAAGAGTGCTTTGTCTTTCGATCTTTTTTCCTTGGACAATCAGCACATCTCGTATATCGCCCAGTACTATTCTGAAGTGAACGACTTGGTTATTCATTAATTTGCGAACAGATCCTTTTTCGAATATAGACTGGAATGTTTTTTTTGGTCTTTCCGTAATCGTAAATGTTCATACACCAGAGCTAACCCTAGATTACGGATAAACTCTGTTCGCTTTATGTTTTCATTTTTGTTTTCCCGAAAAATAATAGTTGCGTTTGAAGCAGCTATGTTTAGTATCCCATAAAAGATGGTCATAGGCCACCGCTTGCTGTTACGCGAAACATCGTAAGTAGCGCAGAGTTCATCGACAACATCTACTCCTGCTTTTGTACCATTATAAAATGTTATGATTTCAGGCTTCTTTTTATCTCCCGTGGTCTCATCAATTCTATCATCATGGTGTAAAGTGGACATAGCTATAACCACTTTATTCTTTTTCGGGGTGTAGGACACTAATGTAATGTCCTTCTGGAAACAGAACAATGAGCTTCCTGGTTCTTTTCCAGTTTTCAATAAAGCGAACGGAATGCATTTTTTGTTCTTTCGAACTGTTCCTGTAGATGTAAGCCTATGGTTAGCCAGTAGATGTAGCATTAATTCGTGACTAGTAAACCAGTTGTCGAATGTCAGGTTGCGGTTGGACTGTGATATGGACTGAACAAGTCTTTCCACAAGATCAAACGGTTTGTTGCTAACTGCATAAGGTCCACTGGGTTGTTTCCCTGCATAAACTTCTAAATTGAATGTGTAGAAAGATTTTGCATCTACAAGAGCTTGGATTTTTATTCCATACTTAGCAGGTTTGCTCGGAATGTATACGCGAAATCCGCACTTCCCTCTAAAGGCTAACAACATTTCGTCAATGGTCATATATTCATGAGGAATATAAGCTTGCTGGCAGCTATCAACAAATTGGTCAAAAAGCATTCTGATATGAGTTAAGTTATCAGTTTTCTTTCGCTCGTCCCTTGTCGATTTATCATCAAAACGTACACAGTTTTGCAGGAAATAAAATCTTTGTAGGGACATAGTTGTGCGAAAAATATCAACACCTGTACCATCCGTTCTCCACACATCTCTGAGGCTCTGGCGACTAGATCTATTGAGTCCAGCAATATATAGCAAACCAACAAAAGCGTCGAATTCCGAAGCTGTTGTCTCTTTCATATAGTACATTTTTTTTGGATCATTACACTTTGTTTGCCGGTTAATAATTTCTTTATTTGTGTATGTCAAAACAGAAGTTTTCATTTGTTCAGTAAAAAGAATATTCCAACATTCAACTTCCGTTTTAGCTAACTTTGCAATTCCTTTTACGCCAGGCCGTTCGAAAATTATGTTGTCGCTGCGAGTACGTACATTAGTCCGCGGTGGTTTTTTGAGCCATTTCTGACCATCTTTGGACTCATAATAAGGAACTTGAACAGAAGAACAACGTCGATTTCTCAAAACTGACAGCGGGATATCATCGTCAGAATCATTAAAATCTAGTGCAAGTTCACTGACCTCTTGTTCTCGATCGCTAATCTCCTGTTCTGTCTCAGATCCTAGGTTATGTTCGCTGCAATGATCAGATTCGGGTTCGGAGCTTGACTCGTCCGAACATTCTTGGAAAACCTGCTCTATCATGGACTCAAGATGCCTTTGATCTCTTTCGAAACTCATTTTCGTTCAAAAACTAAAACAAAAAAACAAATAATACGCTAATAAACCAAAAAAACAATTTTCAATTTTACCGAAATAACCACACACCAACTATGTGGCGGGGTATTACGTACCCGACAGGAGTTTGCACACGTATATCTCAAGCGCCGGTTAGCGCAACACTGCGATCACGCCACTATCCCCTCCCGCAGCTCCTTAGCTCCAGCTATGCGGCGAGACAAACCGTTACAGCAAAAATTTAAAACAAAACGATCGTTGAAGTAAAGCGTGGGGTATGTCACACCCCACCACAGCCTCGCCGGGTTAAATCAGTGGACAATTACTTGTCGGGCTGCACCATCATTATATCAGTATTAGCGAAGCAGATATTAATCCGAGGATCCCCGGCAAACCACCTTAGTGTCGTTCTGACACCGGGTGGACCAGGAACTCTCCCTGGACTGCTCCGAACGATGAGGGATCTGTCGCTCAAAGAGTGGCAGGTCCGTTGGGATAGGTCAAGTATGGGAAGATGGACTTTTTCCTTCTTTCCATCAGTTAAAAGCAGAATGGAAGGAGCCTTTCTTAACCTGGACCATCACATCACCCAGCTTCTCTCAGGACATGGTGAATTCAGGGGGAGGCTTTATAGCCTCGCCCTGTCTAACCATCCAAATTGTGCCTGTGGGAACACGTACCAGTCGGCTGAGCACATTCTGTGGCACTGTGAGATCATGATGGATGCTAGAGAGGAAATGCTCGATGGTTTGGATGTCATCATAAGACCGGTGTGGAACACCGATCTTGTCGCTAACAAGGTGAACTTAGAGTGTTTGAGGAAGTTTACTAGGATCTGGGTTGAGAGATGGTCTGAGCTTAGATTCGCTGACTAATTGCAAACTCAGGATCCCTTGTGTACTGCTCCTGTACTACCACGGACACTGCTCACTTTACTTTTTCTTATGTTCTTTATATTTTTTTTACACTCTTTACTTCTTTTTCTTTTTTTTTGAATCCTGTTTTCAGGAAAATTTTATTTCTTCTACTTAGTTAGATACTGTTATTCTTTCTACTTTTATTTTCTGCAATGAATTTCAGGTGATTACTGAACTCCGTTGTTTGTCTGTGTCGTTTTTCTCTTTTCCCCAATTGGGGTTGGACCATGGGCCTTTGTCCCCGCATTCGCCCACCGGAGCTCTGTTAGTGTGGAACCTTTCCAAATATCTGCACCACCCCTGAGGAAGGATGGTGGTCAGAGGGACGACTGTGCGGGTCTTGGTGTCTTCCGCCCTGCCTCCGACTACCCGACGCTTTTTTTCCCCTAGGGTCTTTAGGGTATAATCTCTACCATCCCACAATCTCCTTCGGGGCACCACCGGGAGGTTGGCTTAGGGGCGCGGCATCCGGACCCGTTTCAGTCTTCCCAGGACAGCCAGCTGCGAGGCGCTGAACCACCTTCCTTTTCTTTTTTTTTTTCTATTCTTATGCTTACAGGTCATCTGCTACTCAGCGACCACACGATATTCGTGATGGTTGTTGAATATGTCCCTTTTTTATCTTTCTGTTTTCATTATCTTTTTACTTTTTTTTTACACTATAATAATATACTTCTCATCTTTTTTTCATTTCAGGTTGGTGACACATCTACACTTTATATTCTTTTCTTTTTTTTTCTCTTTGTTTTGTGAAATGATTACGAATTCTACGTTCTCCAAAATGTCCATCTTTTTTTTTTTCTGCTTTGTTATTGTCCATTCTTAGCTGAGAAGCATTTATTGCTTTGTAGTTACTTACCTGTAAGCGCTCGCATACCGCTTCCTAACACTGTATGCGGGGACATTGAAGGTCTAGATTCTTTCTTATATTTTGTAGAGTCGTTTACACAAAATTAGATTCTAGCGAGAGCTCCGAAGGGGTGACCATAAGTCACCTATACCGGGGTGAGACAGCGGTGGGTCACTTCAGTGTCCGCTGACTAGGCTGCGCCAATTGTAATATACCGCTATAGGTATTCAAACGGTATATCTCCAGAAATACTTTCTTTTAGAAGATCGTTTCTTTTAATCTAATATTTCCACAAAATATTATTTTTATCTACGCGTTTCGGCCAACACTGGCTTAAATACTTGAAAACGTCCTATAGTTCCGCGTCAGTTTCGGTAGCATTTATGATCGCCCGCACATGTAAGTGTTCACATTTCTCAATGAAACTCACAAATTCGGACCCAAAATCATCTTTGTATTCTTCAACCGAACTTTCTAGCGGAAACTGTGAAAGAAAATCTGCCTGATTATTACTCGATTTCCATAATGCTGAAGGCGGTTTGCAGCGATAACCGGAATATTTTAATGTCACCTAAGATTCTCATCAGTGGCATATTGTCTACACATAAAGTAAACTCCCGACCAAATAAATATTGAAAGAATTATTATTATTATTTTTTATTTCTTGCTAGGGCAATCCCGATGAGTTACAAAACTCATTTTAGGACGGGAGGAAATTACAATACATAAGTCGGAACAGAATACATACAGATTGGTCTGTTGCATTATCTTCAACAGTCTTCTGAACACATGAAAAAACTCAAATATATTGTTTTGCAGAGAGGTTGACCACAAATGAAGTTTCGCATGAAATGCTTTGACTTTATCTTTAGCTGTTAAAATATTTTCTTCTCTGCCTTGGAGGGTCTTGTTTAAATTATTAAGGTGGCTAAAAAGATCTGCCAGAAATGCTAATTTCAGTAGCCAAACTGGGTCAGAAAAATGATTAGCATATTCAGATTTGGCATCTTCTAAGAATATCAACAATTCAGCTTTGAGTTCTAGAACTCTTGTAAATTCCTTTGGATAGCCACCTGACCTCTGTGTGATATAGGAGATTGTGATGAAGCGAACCCATGTCTTCACCAACCATTCTGAACAGCCGGGTTTGCAAGGCTTTAGCTTTGATAGAATTCACGATTTTTATTACCTCCTTAAGCACGTCATTTAGATCAGAAGGTAAAACCTTAGCTGCTAGAGCTTATCGATGAAGAAAACAGTGTGTTCATGATACGTTTGGCATTACTGATATTAATTTCGCAACAAGTCCGCTTTTTTTGCCAGTCATAGCTTTAGCGCCATCTAACTAATTACAAATAGCGCTACATTTTTTCCAATCAATGTCGAAGTCCCAAGTGCTTTCTAAAAACATATCGTACAAACACTGGCCTGTAGTGTTTGCAGGAAGTGCTTTGCAAAATAAAATTTCTTCCATGATGCTGTCATCTGCTTCAAAGTGCACAAATACTACAAACTGACACTGGCACAATCGGAAACATCTGTAGATTCGTCAAACTGCAAAGCGAAATGTAGACTCTTCTTTAATTTTTCGACTACTTGCTTTCAAATATCATTGGCCATGTTGTTTATTCTGCGTGAAATAGTATTATCAGAAAGTGGTATGCTTTTTAACTTGTTTGCCTCTTACTTGCTGACCATAATTTCAAGCATATCTAGAGCTCTAGATATGCTGGCAAAATAAGATTTTCGGCTAGTGTGCGGCTTCCCTGCTTTAGCGACTCGATATATGCGACTTTGTAGCTAGTTAATAATGCAGAATCGTTGACACTGGATACCTAAAAACAATATAAAAATTAACAAATGATTGACCATTAAGAAATAAGTCGAAAGTCAAAATAGCACGCAGCCTTACCAACTTACCTCGTACTTACTTTCAAAGCTCTCGCGGCTTCCTTGCGGAGTGTGGGCCGTAATAATGAATATAGGTACCAAAATAGACAAAGTAATTAACGTATTCAAATAACTAACTTTTTGTCTGTATCTATGGCCAAAAAGATTGAAAACACTGCTTTAACCCATTGGCCTCAAACGACGCTGTCCCGGCGTGTGTACGGCGATGTGTCTTAAAATCAAACGACTCCGTCCCGGCGGGTCTGATGTCTGTCGGCTTAAAAACGAAAAAGGGATACATTATTAACATCTGTGTTTAAAATTTTAAATGCCAATCGCTCAGTAGATAATTTAGCATTTATTTCGTAGTAATTGGCAGGACTCCGTTGATACAGTTTTTTCCAGATATTTACGATTGAAATTTTGTTATATTTCAGCTTCAATTTTTTCAAAATGGCGTGTGGTTCGGGAATTGACAAGCTTGTTCGTAAAACGCATGGTGGACGGCTAACAAGAGCCCAAATGGCAAAAAAAATATATAATGGTAATAAGTATGATTAATGTACAACTTTTCTTAATCCAATGATAAAAAAATGAAAAAAAAATATTATTTTGAAAAAAAAAAATTTTATATCCTCGTTTAATCATATTATTATTTTTTTTTAAACAATGCATATATTTTTTACATACCTTGATTCAATGCACAAGTAAATTAAAAAAGATTGTTTCGTTTGCATGTTTAGTTTAAAAATTATGTAAGATTTAGTACACCACCGCAGATTTAAAACTTTTGGTACAAAATTAATTCGGATGTGAAGGACAATTTTTTAGCCAAACAATTCAGAGGCCAATGGGTTAAACCATCATTGTAAGTTTTTTTTATTTTACTCAATGGTTTTGTATATTTCTGGAAGCGAATTATAAAATGTGTTGGCAATGTAGTTCAAAGATTTTATTCCATATTTCGTAGTGTGTGTTTGAGAAATGCGGATTTTATTGTTATTTCGAGTATTATGGTTGTGGATGTCTTGATTGTAAAGTGGCTTGACGTTAGTGTGAGTTGATTGTTTGGTAATTTGTAGGATGGTGCTGGTGATTTGATGCTTAGGAAGGATTGTGATAGGAAGGATACCGGAAACTAGATAGATTTCCCTGACATGAGTGTCCCGTGGAAGTCCAAGAACATTTCTGAAAGCTCGGTTTTGAACCACTTGTAGGTCAGCAATCAATTTCTTTGAGGCAAAGCCCCAGATACAGCAGAGATAGGAAATGTGTGAATGTATCATAGCATAATATACTGAAGTTAGTAAAGGAATTGGTAGTAATCCTGGAAGTCTTTATAGTACGCCAGTTATGGAGGTAATTTTCTCCTTTACATGATTTATGTGGAGAACCCACGAGAGTTGAGAATCTACTATAAGGCCTAAATATTTTGTCTCGTTTTCTTTTCGAGGCAGTTATCACCAATTTAGATATTGAGGCTGGAATTTTTCTTGTTGCCGAAAAGTATATAATACGTTTTTTTTACATTAAGGGTTAGTTTATTTATTCTCAACCAGGTTGTGAGATGGGAAAGATCAGCATTCATTTCCATTTCAAGCTCCGCTAGGTTTATTTTGTTATAAAAGATCACCGTATCGTCCGCATAAAGTTGTAGAGTTCCTTTAATGCCCCACTTTGTTATGTAATTAACATATATTAGAAATAGCAACGGTCCCAGAATTGACCCCTGTGGCACTCCACATGTTATTTTACCCAATTCACTCGTTTCTCCACCCAATTCTACTGCCGAAAAGCGATTTGATAGGTATGATCGGAAAAGTTCGAGAGGAGTTCCAACAATAACCAAATGTTTCAGTTTTTCGATCAATACGTTTTGATCCACCGCCTTCTTTAGATCAATAAATATTGCTGCTGTAAAATCTCCATGGTCAATATGTTTCTGTAGGTTAATCGAAAGCTGCACATTTAGTGTTAGATTTAGAGTTATTCATCCCAAAAACGATTGCTAAGGCCTCTAAATCTAAAATACTGTACTTTTTTTCAACACTCGTCAAACTACGCAATGCGAACTCGATCGGTCTTGTTGTGCCATCCCTGAAGACATGTACCAAGCATGCCCCTAGACCTAAAGTACTTGCATCCGTGTACAACTTCAATGGCACATTCGGAAAATAATTAGTGTTCCGTCGTAAGAATCGTGTTGTTGCCCATTAACTTCTTAACCGTGTCTATCGGTTTTGTGCACTCACTAGAGAATTCCCACTTTGCATTTTTCTTCAAAAGGTTATGAAGCGGCTCTATAATCGACGACATATTGGGAATAAAACTACGATAAAAATTCCTAATAAACTTTTTAATTGGTGCACATCCTTTGGATACGGTGCATTCTAAATGGCCTCAAATTTATTAGCTTGAGGTTGAATACCTTTCTCAGAAATCACTTACCCCAAAAATTCTATAAAAGCTACTCCCTTTAAACCTTGTAAACAACTCGCTATCGTTCTAGCAAAGATCGCCGGCGCTGATTTAAAACCAAACACCAGCCTGTTGTACTGAAACAAACCCAAATGAGTGTTAATAGTTGAGTACTTTTTACAACTTTCTGCTAATTCTAATTGAGAATATGCTTGCTTTAGATTTAGTTTCGCGAAAATTTTTCCCTTGTGAATCACTTGTGAATCACTTCCTCAATCTTGGGTGACGGATATTTTTCTAAGTCCGTAATCATATTCAAACTTCGGCTCTCGGCTCTCGGCAAGCTCTTTTTGTTTTTTTTATTTTTTTTAAATTTTTTTTTTTATTTTTTATTTTTTTTTATTTAACAAAATAGGTAGACCAACAAAGCTGTCACATGCCAGCTTGTCTGCAGGATCCACCGAATCAAAATATCTTAAGTCTATGTCTATAACATTGTTTGATTATGTGTACATGAGTAAGTCTTATTTCTAAGTAGGTACATTTCACAGATTTTATTTTATTACAGGCATTCGCAAAATATATTTCTAACGAGTAATTGTAAATACATACTATATCTAATGCACCTCACTAAAAATAAAGAGTTTGGGAATTTACATTATGGTGTTCAAAGGTACATGGATTGATCATTTATTAACCACAGCTTTATGATTTTAGGGCAGGGTCTCTCATTATTCACAATTTGTAAGTTTTTATTTAGTTTGTTGAAGATCACAGGTACCAAGTATTCAAGAGTACGGCCTCCATACTCATTTAAAATTCGAGGAGCCCGTTTCCTTCTGTAAATCTTGTGTTGTGCCCGTGTACCAGTGGTTTTTTGTACAAGCTTTCTCCCGCATTGTCCATAATAGTAATATACCAGAGGAGACCTTTTATTGGAAGTAGGCCCTCTGCACCGTACAGTATTTTAAGATTTTTTCTTTGTTTATAAATGTTTGGTGTGACTATTTTTTTTGTTATTGCAGTTTGCAAATTTTGTACATATTTAATATAAGTACTGCTAGCGTGCCCCCAAGTTCTTATTCCATATCTAAGAATAGATTCAACCATAGAAGTTTAAGTGTACAATGGGGCAGTAAAAATTTTAATTTATAAAAATTACTCGCTATAGATCGGAGCTGATTACATATTTTATCTACATGTTTATCCCATTTAAATTTATTGTCTACTATTATGCCCAAATAAGTATATTCATTTGTAAATTCAATAGATTCACAAAGGCAAATGTTATCAATTTTTCTATGTATACATTCAAAATTATGTGCAGTTAGTTTGGGTATATTCCACATTTTCAAGCTAGGTAGGTGATCTTATGTATGTGCATTTGGTTTTTTTAACATTAATAATTAGTCCCACATCATGAGACCATTTAAGTAGTTCATTGAAATCGGTTTGCAATTCTTTAATGGCTGCTTCAGGGTTTTCATTGGATACTATTGTTTGAATTTCTTCTTTCTGCCCCGTGTCAGAGGTGGTGTTGGAGCGGTTGCAGATGTTTCTGTTTCTACCTCCGTAATCATATTCAAACTTCGGCTCTCGGCTCTCGGTTCTCGGCAAGCTCTTTTTGTTTGAGTTTCTTCTTTCTGCCCCGTGTCACAGGTGGTGTTGGAGCGGTTGCAGATGTTTCTGTTTCTCGGTTCTCGGCAAGCTCTTTTTGTTTGAGTTTCTTCTTTCTGCCCCGTGTCAGAGGTGGTGTTGGAGCAGTTGCCGATGTTTCTGTTTCCACCTCCGTAATCATATTCAAACTTCGGCTCTCGGCTCTCGGCAAGCTCTTTTTGTTTTTTTTATTTTTTTTAAATTTTATTTTTTATTTTTTTTTATTTAACAAAATAGGTAGACCAACAAAGCTGTCACATGCCAGCTTGTCTGCAGGATCCACCGAATCAAAATATCTTAAGTCTATGTCTATAACATTGTTTGATTATGTGTACATGAGTAAGTCTTATTTCTAAGTAGGTACATTTCACAGATTTTATTTTATTACAGGCATTCGCAAAATATATTTCTAACGAGTAATTGTAAATACATACTATATCTAATGCACCTCACTAAAAATAAAGAGTTTGGGAATTTACATTATGGTGTTCAAAGGTACATGGATTGATCATTTATTAACCACAGCTTTATGATTTTAGGGCAGGGTCTCTCATTATTCACAATTTGTAAGTTTTTATTTAGTTTGTTGAAGATCACAGGTACCAAGTATTCAAGAGTACGGCCTCCATACTCATTTAAAATTCGAGGAGCCCGTTTCCTTCTGTAAATCTTGTGTTGTGCCCGTGTACCAGTGGTTTTTTGTACAAGCTTTCTCCCGCATTGTCCATAATAGTAATATACCAGAGGAGACCTTTTATTGGAAGTAGGCCCTCTGCACCGTACAGTATTTTAAGATTTTTTCTTTGTTTATAAATGTTTGGTGTGACTATTTTTTTTGTTATTGCAGTTTGCAAATTTTGTACATATTTAATATAAGTACTGCTAGCGTGCCCCCAAGTTCTTATTCCATATCTAAGAATAGATTCAACCATAGAAGTTTAAGTGTACAATGGGGCAGTAAAAATTTTAATTTATAAAAATTACTCGCTATAGATCGGAGCTGATTACATATTTTATCTACATGTTTATCCCATTTAAATTTATTGTCTACTATTATGCCCAAATAAGTATATTCATTTGTAAATTCAATAGATTCACAAAGGCAAATGTTATCAATTTTTCTATGTATACATTCAAAATTATGTGCAGTTAGTTTGGGTATATTCCACATTTTCAAGCTAGGTAGGTGATCTTATGTATGTGCATTTGGTTTTTTTAACATTAATAATTAGTCCCACATCATGAGACCATTTAAGTAGTTCATTGAAATCGGTTTGCAATTCTTTAATGGCTGCTTCAGGGTTTTCATTGGATACTATTGTTTGAGTTTCTTCTTTCTGCCCCGTGTCAGAGGTGGTGTTGGAGCGGTTGCAGATGTTTCTGTTTCTACCTCCGTAATCATATTCAAACTTCGGCTCTCGGCTCTCGGTTCTCGGCAAGCTCTTTTTGTTTGAGTTTCTTCTTTCTGCCCCGTGTCACAGGTGGTGTTGGAGCGGTTGCAGATGTTTCTGTTTCTCGGTTCTCGGCAAGCTCTTTTTGTTTGAGTTTCTTCTTTCTGCCCCGTGTCAGAGGTGGTGTTGGAGCGGTTGCAGATGTTTCTGTTTCTACCTCCGTAATCATATTCAAACTTCGGCTCGAAGGCGCTCGGCTCTCGGCAAGCTCTTTTTGTTTGAGTTTCTTCTTTCTGCCCCGTGTCAGAGGTGGTGTTGGAGCGGTTGCAGATGTTTCTGTTTCTCGGTTCTCGGCAAGCTCTTTTTGTTTGAGTTTCTTCTTTCTGCCCCGTGTCAGAGGTGGTGTTGGAGCGGTTGCAGATGTTTCTGTTTCTACCTCCGTAATCATATTGAAACTTCGGCTCGAAGGCGCTCGGCTCTCGGCAAGCTCTTTTTGTTTGAGTTTCTTCTTTCTGCCCCGTGTCAGAGGTAGTGTTGGAGCGGTTGCAGATGTTTCTGTTTCTACCTCCGTAATCATATTCAAACTTCGGCTCTCGGTTCTCGGCAAGCTCTTTTTGTTTGAGTTTCTTCTTTCTGCCCCGTGTCAGAGGTGGTGTTGGAGCGGTTGCAGATGTTTCTACCTCCGTAATCATATTCAAACTTCGGCTCTCGGTTCTCGGCAAGCTCTTTTTGTTTGAGTTTCTTCTTTCTGCCCCGTGTCAGAGGTGGTGTTGGAGCGGTTGCAGATGTTTCTGTTTCCACCTCCGTAATCATATTCAAACTTCGGTTCTCGGTTCTCGGCAAGCTCTTTTTGTTTGAGTTTCTTCTTTCTGCCCCGTGTCAGAGGTGGTGTTGGAGCGGTTGCAGATGTTTCTGTTTCTACCTCCGTAATCATATTCAAACTTCGGCTCTCGGTTCTCGGCAAGCTCTTTTTGTTTGAGTTTCTTCTTTCTGCCCCGTGTTAGAGGTGGTGTTGGAGCGGTTGCAGATGTTTCTGTTTCTACCTCCGTAATCATATTCAAACTTCGGCTCTAGGCTCTCGGTTCTCGGCAAGCTCTTTTTGTTTGAGTTTCTTCTTTCTGCCCCGTGTCAGAGGTGGTGTTGGAGCGGTTGCAGATGTTTCTGTTTCTACCTCCGTAATCATATTCAAACTTCTAATGATACAATGGATTCAAATCGTGAGATTACAAAATGTTCAATACAAAATGACTGCACTTAAATCCAAAAAAAAATGTGGATTCAATGCGTGAGATTAAAGAAACGTCAATCCCCCGCGTTGAATCGGAATGGACAAATTACTCCCCAAAACACATACTACACATGTACACAAGGACAAAACAAAACTTATACCAAAAATACACTCAATGTGAAGACACAAAATGCTAGTCATGTCCTCACAATGAGAGAACACAAGAAAAATTGCAAACCTGAGGGCAAGGCAAGCAATAACCTAATATATAACAAGAGAAAAGGGATTAATTCTCAAATAAAAGTATAACGATTACAACATAAGAAAAAATAGTTCATCAATTAACCCACCCCAAGGTCAGTTAGCTTCTTCTAACTTGATTATATCCTTCACATGAAAAGTTCCCACGGGTTTCCCTGTCATATCCGCTAATTGATAAGCAACCGGCGATATCTTGCAAATAATTTTACTACGTATAAATTTGGGGGCTAATTTTGCTGAAAAGTATCTACCAGCGTCAGACAAAGCAAATGACCTTCTCCAGACAATGTCCCCAACCTCATATTGAACGTCCCTACGACGCAGATTATATTGAACCTTATTACGTTCGTATGATTGTCTTAAGGACGTGCGAACTTGGGAGAAAATGTCATTTAATTCATGTAAATCAGATGCCCATGAATCGCGTTTAGAGAATCTAATGTCTTCCGCGTTAAAGTCTACACCTTTGTAGTCATTTCCCGAAATTACAATCTCTCTACCAAAATTAAGGAAGAACGGAGTATAGCCTGTGACTTCATGAACAGCCGTGTTTATAGCCAGTTCAATTTCAGGTAGATGGCACGCCCAAGATCTGTGATCAGATCCCACAAAAGAACCCAGGGCTGCTACCAACACCTTGTTTACACGCTCAACAGGGTTATTCTGCGGGTGATATCTGCAATTATAAAACAAGTGACGGATATGAAATTTATTGGCCAGCGCTTTCATGTCACGCGATATATATTGTGGGCCATTATCGAAAACAATTGTATCTGGAACACCGAATTTATAAAAGATATCATTTTCCAAAATTTCCGCAATAACACTACCCGTTGCTTTCCTAAGTGGAAAAAGTCTAGTATACTTGGTAAAGAAATCAGAAACCACTAAAAGGTAAGTATAACCCTTTTTGTAAGAATTAGGGTAAGGACCTAATAGATCTGTCGCAATCATTTGCCACGGCCTTTGCACCAGTTTCGGGTCACCCATCAAACCAGGAGGCAGTAAGTTAGAACTTTTATAACCTAAACAAGTATGACATTTACTTACAAAAGACTTCACATCAGCTGCCATTTTAGGCCAGTAATATTTAAGTTTAATCCTATTTAACGTTTTTAAGATGCCAAAATGAGCACAAGAAGGCGGAACATGATTTTGAACGATGACGTTTCTCCTACACTCTTTTGGGAGAACTTCCTTCCAGTCATAAGACCTGTGTAGAGCCTCCATGCTCTGAATGTGTTTGAAGATGACACCATTGCAAACTTTAAACGCTGGAAATTTTTCCGGATTAGCCAAAATTTTCTCTTTCAAACTTAAGTACCAACGGTCGGAAGTGGAAAAGGACTGATTAATCAAGTCAAGATGTAAAGGGTCACGAGACAGTGCGTCCGGAACAATGTTGTCTTTACCGCTCCTATGAATTATTTCAAAATTGAACTGCTGAAGTCTAACTGCCCACCGCGCTAATCTACCCGACGGAGACTTTAAGTTTGTAAGCCATTTTAGACTATAGTGATCAGTGATCACCTTGACAGGAATAGGCGAACCTTCAATATAACCCCTAAATTTCTCTAGTGCAAAGATCATAGCATTTAACTCCTTCTCGGTTGTGGAGTGATTTTTCTCCTGTGCAGATAGTGATCTGGAAATAAAGGAAATAGGGTGTTCTATACCATTAACTTCAGATTGAGAAAGGACCGCCCCCAAACCGGTGTTCGATGCATCGCAACTAATTGTAAAGGGTTTACTAAAGTCGGGACAAGCAAGAACAGGAGCCTTGACCAGAATATTCTTTAATTTAGTAAAGGCAGCATCAGCCTGTTCATTCCATACAAATTTTTTACCAGCAAACTCCTTTTTGGTTAAATTATGCAAAGGTGCTGCAATTAAGGAAAAATTTAAAATGAACCTTTTGTACCAAGAAAGTATACCGATAAACCTACGCAAGCTCTTTTGCGACGTTGGAATGGGGAAGTCAACGATTGCTTTTACTTTTCCCGGGTCAGTTCTCAACCCATCCTTATCAATCACGAAACCTAGGTATTCAAGGGAGTCACGACAAAAGACTGACTTCTCTACGTTAATAGTCAAACCCGCGGCTTGTAACTTTTGTTTAACCCGTCTTAAAAGTTCAATGTGTTCTTCAAAGGTGGAACTAATGATAATTATGTCATCTAGGTAACAAAAAACTTTCCCATCGAACTCCGGACCCAAAACCTTGTCCATAAGCCTCATCATCCGAGAACTCACACCATGAAGACCAAAAGGCATTGTTACAAAGTGGAAGAGGCCTCGTTTAGGTATAGTAAATGCGGTTTTCCCTTTAGAATCTTCCTCTAACGGGATTTGAAAAAACGCATCGTTTAGGTCTAAAGTTGATAGATATCGTGCTCCTCCGAGACTATTTAAGATATCAGATATCAACGGTAGGCTATAAGCGTCCCGCCGCGAGACCGCGTTGAGTTTTCTACTATCCAAGCAAAGTCTAAAAGAACCATTTTTCTTGGGCACTAAAACAATAGGATTATTCCCCGAGCTATTGCTGGGTTCTACTACTCCCAGATTTAATAGTCTGTCAAGTTCTCTGTGAGCTTCCGGCAATAAATGAGGAGAAATCGGATAAACACGTTGCTTAATAGGTTGACAATCACCCGTGTCAATGACATGTTTTTCAAGAGATGTTCTACCCAAACGATTTCCAGAAAAGGCTTCAAATTCGTGTATAACGTTATTTAAGGTTGATTGTTGAAATGAATCTAAGTTCTCAAAGCTATCTAGTCCTCTTACCTCAGACACGCAACTATTGTCAGAGTCATTAGTCATTAATTTAGTTAACTTGGGACAAATGTTAAAAACTTTCCAAAAGTCGCAACGGAGGATGATGTTAGATTTTATATCTGGCATAACTACAAAATTAAAAATTTTCTTAACGTTACCAAGAACTACCGGAACCGCAATTTTGTGAACGCACTCCACAGTATGACCCGTAGCAGAAGTGAGTGAAAATTTTTTCTTAAGAACAGAAAGATTTAACCCTAGATTTAAAAATTTACGATGAAAATTATTACCAATAATTGAGATATGCGAACCAGAGTCAAGAAGGCCAGAAAAGTTGGAACCCAGAACCTGGAAAATGATGTGTGGACGGCCATCCCTTTTAGCCGCACTCACCACCTTCGAGGTCCAAAGGTTCTTGAAGAAAGTTCTGGTTTCCGACAGCACAGCAAGCCGATACCTGGCGGTGATGTCAGCGAACGGTGTCGACTTGCCGCCCGCAGACAGGACCCCCAGGACATCTAGTTTTTTGCCTGCCGGCAGTTGCATGAAGGCGCCTTCACACCAGGACGGCCACAGCGGAAACATTTCACCTCCCTAGAACTCATATTTGACGGGCTACGTTTACTGAATTCAAAAGATTGACGATGATTCCTGAAATTGGGATTATTCTGAGACATTCTGTTATTCCCTCTGCTAAATGCATTATTTGAGGAGGAATGAGAAACATTATTAAAATTAACAGTATTTGCATTTGGCGGGGAAGGTCTGGAATCAGACCGACTGTCTGCAAGTTCAATCATTTTTCCCAATCTTTTCAAACAATTAATGTCCGAGATGACAGAGAGCGATAATTTTTGAATGTATCTCGGTAACATATTACATTGCAATATTTCCAGAATTTCGTCATCTGGTAATTTTGACGACAATTGATTGTTTAAAGTCAAGACACAAGTTATGAATGAACCCAGGTTCTCTTTTTGTTGCTGGTACGTGGCTCTGATCTGAGCAACTAAACGTCTTTCATGGTCCAGAAGCTCAAATTCTTCCTTTAGAGCAATTACAATATCCGTCCATGACTTAAAAGAAGAACGGTTGACTCTAAACCAGTCTAAAGCATGACCTGTAAAAAGTTCCACCGCAGATGAAAAAAGAGAAGCTGTACTTACGTTCCGAGATATAGACAAATCGTTGACCCGTTCAATGAAATTATGCACGTTCCCAGTACCGTCGAAGGTTAAGTTCCATTTGTGAACCGGAACTGTGTTAGACGCGACCGCCGAATTTGCCGAAGTAGTGCCATCCTCTGGTTTAGACATGATTAACGCACGACTTCTTGTTAAAATGGTCGAATCCGTCATACCTAACTAACAGGGTAGGTACAAAAAAAATTATTAGAACATGCAAGCAACAATACAACAACCACAATCGCCGCAAAACACAAAAAAATATAAAATAAGTGTGACGTCAGCGTACTAACGAACACGATAATAAGACGAAAACGTCATGAGTTGTGCCAGATAAAAAGCTGCGTAAAATGAAGAATTAATAAAATCTCAGTGACACGATGTATTTCGAACAACACCCGAACATCTACCATGCAAAACGAAAGGTCTTTTTCAGGGATTATACAAGAAATTCATAAAAAAAAATCAGACATCGCAATACAAGATTAAAACAAGGAAAGAAAAAATACTGCATTATTATTTAGTCAAAAATTAGGTTCACCCACAAGGGCTGTCATTTGTAACATTTATGCAATGCATGGGTGATGAAGAGATTAATTGTATAAATTAATGATGGATCTATCGATTGTGACATTAATTGGAAATTACCAAATACAATAATCTAGTCATCTACGCACACGCACTAACGCAATGTAGGTAGGTTGTGATGAGAACTGATAAGGAAGATTAAATAATAGAATATTTTAAATAACAACAGACGCTAATTTATTAAAAACAATTATTAAAATAATTAATCAAATAAAATAAACATGAGACTCTATCAAACAACTTATCTCCGGGCGTGTCAAGAATAAACGTGTGTTTAACGCCATCTTGATAAAATTTTGACTAACGAACATGTAACATTAATAAATTTAAAACATTTAAATCTTGTAAGGAATGTCTGAGCGGGCGCCAGCGAGTTATAAAATAACTACGCAAGAAGTTAAAATGAGTAATCCCTATTTGAATTACAAGTACATTGTTAAAAAGTTATAAGTGAAAAAGACCTTTCGTAAAATGCAAAGTAGACCCTCATTGTTCCAGCGTCGCACGAACACACCGTAGACTACCGAGTCCAGCAAGCAACTGAGCTCGACGAAGTGCGCTCCGCATAGAGAGCTCGCCACAGTCTTGCCAATCGTAGAATGTTGACCAATGTTTATTCTAATCGGGTAGGAACTGCCCGTCCATAAGTACGCACTGCTACAGGCTCTCGGTTCTCGGCAAGCTCTTTTTGTTTGAGTTTCTTCTTTCTGCCCCGTGTCAGAGGTGGTGTTGGAGGGGTTGCAGATGTTTCTGTTTCTACCTCCGTAATCATATTCAAACTTCGGCTCTCGGTTCTCGGCAAGCTCTTTTTGTTTAAATTTCTTCTTTCTGCCCCGTGTCAGAGGTGGTGTTGGAGCGGTTGCAGATGTTTCTGTTTCTACCTCCGTAATCATATTCAAACTTCGGCTCTCGGCTCTCGGTTCTCGGCAAGCTCTTTTTGTTTGAGTTTCTTCTTTCTGCCCCGTGTCAGAGGTGGTGTTGGAGCGGTTGCAGATGTTTCTGTTTCCACCTCCGTAATCATATTCAAACTTCGGTTCTCGGTTCTCGGCAAGCTCTTTTTGTTTGAGTTTCTTCTTTCTGCCCCGTGTCAGAGGTGGTGTTCGAGCGGTTGCAGATGTTTCTGTTTCTACCTCCGTAATCATATTCAAACTTCGGCTCTCGGTTCTCGGCAAGCTCTTTTTGTTTAAGTTTCTTCTTTCTGCCCCGTGTCAGAGGTGGTGTTGGAGCGGTTGCAGATGTTTCTACCTCCGTAATCATATTCAAACTTCGGCTCTCGGCTCTCGGTTCTCGGCAAGCTCTTTTTGTTTGAGTTTCTTCTTTCTGCCCCGTGTCAGAGGTGGTGTTGGAGCGCTTGCAGATGTTTCTGTTTCTACCTCCGTAGTCATATTCAAACTTCGGCTCGAAGGCGCTCGGCTCTCGGCAAGCTCTTTTTGTTTGAGTTTCTTCTTTCTGCCCCGTGTCAGAGGTGGTGTTGGAGCAGTTGCCGATGTTTCTGTTTCCACCTCCGTAATCATATTCAAACTTCGGCTCTCGGCTCTCGGCAAGCTCTTTTTGTTTTTTTTATTTTTTTTAAATTTTATTTTTTATTTTTTTTTATTTAACAAAATAGGTAGACCAACAAAGCTGTCACATGCCAGCTTGTCTGCAGGATCCACCGAATCAAAATATCTTAAGTCTATGTCTATAACATTGTTTGATTATGTGTACATGAGTAAGTCTTATTTCTAAGTAGGTACATTTCACAGATTTTATTTTATTACAGGCATTCGCAAAATATATTTCTAACGAGTAATTGTAAATACATACTATATCTAATGCACCTCACTAAAAATAAAGAGTTTGGGAATTTACATTATGGTGTTCAAAGGTACATGGATTGATCATTTATTAACCACAGCTTTATGATTTTAGGGCAGGGTCTCTCATTATTCACAATTTGTAAGTTTTTATTTAGTTTGTTGAAGATCACAGGTACCAAGTATTCAAGAGTACGGCCTCCATACTCATTTAAAATTCGAGGAGCCCGTTTCCTTCTGTAAATCTTGTGTTGTGCCCGTGTACCAGTGGTTTTTTGTACAAGCTTTCTCCCGCATTGTCCATAATAGTAATATACCAGAGGAGACCTTTTATTGGAAGTAGGCCCTCTGCACCGTACAGTATTTTAAGATTTTTTCTTTGTTTATAAATGTTTGGTGTGACTATTTTTTTTGTTATTGCAGTTTGCAAATTTTGTACATATTTAATATAAGTACTGCTAGCGTGCCCCCAAGTTCTTATTCCATATCTAAGAATAGATTCAACCATAGAAGTTTAAGTGTACAATGGGGCAGTAAAAATTTTAATTTATAAAAATTACTCGCTATAGATCGGAGCTGATTACATATTTTATCTACATGTTTATCCCATTTAAATTTATTGTCTACTATTATGCCCAAATAAGTATATTCATTTGTAAATTCAATAGATTCACAAAGGCAAATGTTATCAATTTTTCTATGTATACATTCAAAATTATGTGCAGTTAGTTTGGGTATATTCCACATTTTCAAGCTAGGTAGGTGATCTTATGTATGTGCATTTGGTTTTTTTAACATTAATAATTAGTCCCACATCATGAGACCATTTAAGTAGTTCATTGAAATCGGTTTGCAATTCTTTAATGGCTGCTTCAGGGTTTTCATTGGATACTATTGTTTGAATTTCTTCTTTCTGCCCCGTGTCAGAGGTGGTGTTGGAGCGGTTGCAGATGTTTCTGTTTCTACCTCCGTAATCATATTCAAACTTCGGCTCTCGGCTCTCGGTTCTCGGCAAGCTCTTTTTGTTTGAGTTTCTTCTTTCTGCCCCGTGTCACAGGTGGTGTTGGAGCGGTTGCAGATGTTTCTGTTTCTCGGTTCTCGGCAAGCTCTTTTTGTTTGAGTTTCTTCTTTCTGCCCCGTGTCAGAGGTGGTGTTGGAGCGGTTGCAGATGTTTCTGTTTCTACCTCCGTAATCATATTCAAACTTCGGCTCGAAGGCGCTCGGCTCTCGGCAAGCTCTTTTTGTTTGAGTTTCTTCATTCTGCCCCGTGTCAGAGGTGGTGTTGGAGCGGTTGCAGATGTTTCTTCCTCCGTAATCATATTCAAACTTCGGCTCTCGGTTCTCGGCAAGCTCTTTTTGTTTGAGTTTCTTCTTTCTGCCCCGTGTCAGAGGTGGTGTTGGAGCGGTTGCAGATGTTTCTGTTTCCACCTCCGTAATCATATTCAAACTTCGGTTCTCGGTTCTCGGCAAGCTCTTTTTGTTTGAGTTTCTTCTTTCTGCCCCGTGTCAGAGGTGGTGTTGGAGCGGTTGCAGATGTTTCTGTTTCTACCTCCGTAATCATATTCAAACTTCGGCTCTCGGCTCTCGGTTCTCGGCAAGCTCTTTTTGTTTGAGTTTCTTCTTTCTGCCCCGTGTCAGAGGTGGTGTTGGAGCGGTTGCAGATGTTTCTGTTTCTCGGTTCTCGGCAAGCTCTTTTTGTTTGAGTTTCTTCTTTCTGCCCCGTGTCAGAGGTGGTGTTGGAGCGGTTGCAGATGTTTCTGTTTCTACCTCCGTAATCATATTCAAACTTCGGCTCGAAGGCGCTCGGCTCTCGGCAAGCTCTTTTTGTTTGAGTTTCTTCTTTCTGCCCCGTGTCAGAGGTGGTGTTGGAGCGGTTGCAGATGTTTCTACATCCGTAATCATATTCAAACTTCGGCTCTCGGTTCTCGACAAGCTCTTTTTGTTTGAGTTTCTTCTTTCTGCCCCGTGTCAGAGGTGGTGTTGGAGCGGTTGCAGATGTTTCTACCTCCGTAATCATATTCAAACTTCGGCTCTCGGTTCTCGGCAAGCTCTTTTTGTTTGAGTTTCTTCTTTCTGCCCCGTGTAAGAGGTGGTGTTGGAGCGGTTGCAGATGTTTCTGTTTCTACCTCCGTAATAATATTCAAACTTCGGCTCTCGGCACTCGGTTCTCGGCAAGCTTTTTTTGTTTGAGTTTCTTCTTTCTGCCCCGTGTCAGAGGTGGTGTTGGAGCGGTTGCAGATGTTTCTGTTTCTACCTCCGTAATCATATTCAAACTTCGGCTCTCGGTTCTCGGCAAGCTCTTTTTGTTTGAGTTTCTTCTTTCTGCCCCGTGTCAGAGGTGGTGTTGGAGCGGTTGCAGATGTTTCTGTTTCTACCTCCGTAATCATATTCAAACTTCGGCTCTCGGTTCTCGGCAAGCTCTTTTTGTTTGAGTTTCTTCTTTCTGCCCCGTGTCAGAGGTGGTGTTGGAGCGGTTGCAGATGTTTCTGTTTCCACCTCCGTAATCATATTCAAACTTCGGTTCTCGGTTCTCGGCAAGCTCTTTTTGTTTGAGTTTCTTCTTTCTGCCCCGTGTCAGAGGTGGTGTTGGAGCGGTTGCAGATGTTTCTGTTTCTACCTCCGTAATCATATTCAAACTTCGGCTCTCGGTTCTCGGCAAGCTCTTTTTGTTTGAGTTTCTTCTTTCTGCCCCGTGTCAGAGGTGGTGTTGGAGCGGTTGCAGATGTTTCTGTTTCCACCTCCGTAATCATATTCAAACTTCGGTTCTCGGTTCTCGGCAAGCTCTTTTTGTTTGAGTTTCTTCTTTCTGCCCCGTGTCAGAGGTGGTGTTGGAGCGGTTGCAGATGTTTCTGTTTCTACCTCCGTAATCATATTCAAACTTCGGCTCTCGGTTCTCGGCAAGCTCTTTTTGTTTGAGTTTCTTCTTTCTGCCCCGTGTCAGAGGTGGTGTTGGAGCGGTTGCAGATGTTTCTACCTCCGTAATCATATTCAAACTTCGGCTCTCGGTTCTCGGCAAGCTCTTTTTGTTTGAGTTTCTTCTTTCTGCCCCGTGTCAGAGATGGTGTTGGAGCGGTTGCAGATGTTTCTGTTTCCACCTCCGTAATCATATTCAAACTTCGGTTCTCGGTTCTCGGCAAGCTCTTTTTGTTTGAGTTTCTTCTTTTTGCCCCGTGTCAGAGGTGGTGTTGGAGCGGTTGCAGATGTTTCTGTTTCTACCTCCGTAATCATATTCAAACTTCGGCTCTCGGTTCTCGGCAAGCTCTTTTTGTTTGAGTTTCTTCTTTCTGCCCCGTGTTAGAGGTGGTGTTGGAGCGGTTGCAGATGTTTCTGTTTCTACCTCCGTAATCATATTCAAACTTCGGCTCTAGGCTCTCGGTTCTCGGCAAGCTCTTTTTGTTTGAGTTTCTTCTTTCTGCCCCGTGTCAGAGGTGGTGTTGGAGCGGTTGCAGATGTTTCTGTTTCTACCTCCGTAATCATATTCAAACTTCGGCTCTCGGTTCTCGGCAAGCTCTTTTTGTTTGAGTTTCTTCTTTCTGCCCCGTGTCAGAGGTGGTGTTGGAGGGGTTGCAGATGTTTCTGTTTCTACCTCCGTAATCATTTCAAACTTCGGCTCTCGGTTCTCGGCAAGTTCTTTTTGTTTAAGTTTCTTCTTTCTGCCCCGTGTCAGAGGTGGTGTTGGAGCGGTTGCAGATGTTTCTGTTTCTACCTCCGTAATCATATTCAAACTTCGGCTCTCGGCTCTCGGTTCTCGGCAAGCTCTTTTTGTTTGAGTTTCTTCTTTCTGCCCCGTGTCAGAGGTGGTGTTGGAGCGGTTGCAGATGTTTCTGTTTCTACCTCCGTAATCATATTCAAACTTCGGCTCTCGGTTCTCGGCAAGCTCTTTTTGTTTGAGTTTCTTCTTTCTGCCCCGTGTCAGAGGTGGTGTTGGAGCGGTTGCAGATGTTTCTACCTCCGTAATCATATTCAAACTTCGGCTCTCGGTTCTCGGCAAGCTCTTTTTGTTTGAGTTTCTTCTTTCTGCCCCGTGTCAGAGGTGGTGTTGGAGCGGTTGCAGATGTTTCTGTTTCTACCTCCGTAATCATATTCAAACTTCGGCTCTCGGTTCTCGGCAAGCTCTTTTTGTTTGAGTTTCTTCTTTCTGCCCCGTGTCAGAGGTGGTGTTGGAGGGGTTTCAGATGTTTCTGTTTCTACCTCCGTAATCATATTCAAACTTCGGCTCTCGGTTCTCGGCAAGCTCTTTTTGTTTAAGTTTCTTCTTTCTGCCCCGTGTCAGAGGTGGTGTTGGAGCGGTTGCAGATGTTTCTACCTCCGTAATCATATTCAAACTTCGGCTCTCGGCTCTCGGTTCTCGGCAAGCTCTTTTTGTTTGAGTTTCTTCTTTCTGCCCCGTGTCAGAGGTGGTGTTGGAGCGGTTGCAGATGTTTCTGTTTCTACCTCCGTAGTCATATTCAAACTTCGGCTCGAAGGCGCTCGGCTCTCGGCAAGCTCTTTTTGTTTGAGTTTCTTCTTTCTGCCCCGTGTCAGAGGTGGTGTTGGAGCAGTTGCCGATGTTTCTGTTTCCACCTCCGTAATCATATTCAAACTTCGGCTCTCGGCTCTCGGCGAACACTTTTTGTTTGAGTTTCTTCTTTCTGCCTCGTGTCAGAGGTGGTGTTGGAACGGTTGCCGATGTTTCTGTTTCTACCTACAAGCAACGAGTTTGAAAGACATTTTATCAAATTAGATATTTGCATCAGATAGAATTTAGGGCCGTCTGTTTCAATGCCTGCCAGAGTAAAATTAAGAATATAACAAAAGCTATATTTAACTTATCCCCTGAACCTACAATGATTGGATTTACCGTATATTTACAAAATTTACTTACATGCCTGGTTTTGTCACATTTTAAACACTTTGCATTTGCTCAAGCTGTGGACCTTTTAATAAACTAATCAATTATTCTTTGTTGATATATTACTTTGGCAATGAGTTTTATAAAGGTAGAAGGTACTTACAGAGGTGGAGGAACATTCAGTTGTTGGGATGCTAATTTCACTATAGTTTTGGTTTAGCAAAACTTTATTTATTGCAATGTAATTCTGATGAATTTTATTGCTATGCGATGCGTTATAGGTGATAATGTTCACTTCGCGTCGCGGTTGTTGGTTTTAGACTGAATTCCGGATACAGGCTAGAGGTATGAAGGAGAGGAAAACGGGGTTCGGGAACAAAATTCATTGCCAGTAAAATAATTCTCTATGAATCAACAATTAGCCATTATTGGCGTAAACATGCTCCCCGCCTTGACAGAATGGTAACAAACAAACCAACAGACGATAACAAAACAAAATAAATAACTGCTATAGAACAACATTGTGTTTCACTGTTCAAGACGTAATGTCTATTGCGAGTAGGACAAAAATAAATTATAATAATGTACAAAAAATAAAAAATAAAGTGATTAAAAAATAACAATTAGGTGTATGTGTGCATACTACAAACTAACTAGGCTAACTAATGAAAAATATAGGCTTATTGATTTGGTAAAGGACAAACCTTTATCACAGGACGATTGTACGATCCTGCCTTGGTTCGGACAAGTACCACACGAACGATACCATCCTTGCCTGGATAAACTTATCTATAATACCTAATGGCCAGTGCAGAGGCGGTGCATTGTCAGCTTTTAGTATAACTAGCGTACCCTTTTGTACAGGATTAACCGGAGTGTTCCATTTTAACCTAGTTTGTAAAGAATTCAAGTACTCTATCTTCCAACGTCTCCAATAGTTCTGAACCATGTGATCTAACATAGATTTAGTAATCCGACTGGTTCTTGGGATACGTCTGCAGGAGGCAATGCAGTTAAAGGGGTTAAGGTGAGGAAATGTGCTGGGGTAAGTGCCAACGGTTCCAATGAATCAGAACTCAATTGAGACAGAGGACGAGAGTTTAATAAATCTTCAATCTGAGCTAAGATAGTGGACAATTCTTCATAGGTAAGGAGCTGCTCTCCTATTACTCGGTATAAGTGCGTTTTCACACTTCGGACATTGGCTTCCCAAATACCACCAAAATGAAGGGCACTAGGTGGGTTGAATTTCCAATGGACTTGATATTCTGATAGGGTATGTGAAAATGCATCTTTAAATTGTTCAGAACTCATTAAATGATACAAATCATCTAAATATGATTTCGCACCGATGAAAGCAGTTCCATTATCTGAATATTATGTACCGCAAGGTCCTCATCGTGAAATAAAACGTTAAAAGGCGTTTAAAAAGCAATCCGTGCTGAGATCGGAAACAAGTTCAATATGCACGGCTTTAGTGACGAAACATATGAATAAACATATATAAGCCTTTAACTGACGAGTTCCTGTTTGTCGATTCATTGTGATTGCGATAGGTCCTGCATGGTCAACGCCCGTATGTAAAAATGGTTTTGATTGTTTCACCCGGCACTCAGGCAAGTCTCCCATAATCGGAAAATTGGATTTTAAGTTGGTTTTGAAGCAGGTGTTGCACAGGTGTACACGTTTTCTAATCAATTTTCTAGCGGAAAGTATCCAATATTTTTGACGTAGTAAAGACATTAAAAGCTATGGTCCAGCATGTACATATTTCTTATGGTGATAATCGATGAGGATGATCGTGACATGTTCCTTACTTGGCAACTAGATCGGATGTTGAGAATTGTAGTTCAGATCAGAATTTTTCAATCTGCCTCCAACACGAATGAGATTAATGGTCTTAATTTTATTAATGCAGGGGCTAAGTTACGTTGCTTTTGCAAATTCTTTAGGTCATTCTCAAAATGAACTACTTGTACATCACATAGTATGGCCCTCTCAGCAACTTCTAGGTGATTTGATGTTATTTTAAGTTTTTTGCGATGAGATACGATGCGTTGCGCTGCCGTGCGATGTGATGCGATGCGATGCAGTGCGGTGCAGTGCGGTGCGATATGATGCGTGTTGATGTGATGCTGTGCAATGTGATGCTTGTTGATGCGATGCGGTGCGATGTGATGCATGTTGATGCGATGCAGTGCGATCTTTTTTCTAGCATTAAAAGACGACGTAAAGCTACTTGATAAGATTCTCCTTGCATTTCTGGAGTTTCCTTCAATGGGATGTTAACTATACATCTACCTGACGGATCTCTGATGGTAGATTAATCATAAATTGCATCACATTCTTTTTCTTCCGGTGATTGTAATTCACACTCTGTGACCTTTTCCAATTGACAGAATTTTGCAATAAGTTTTTCAACCGATGGTTCTGTCGTTGTGTAAAATGAGTTAACAAGTAAATAAGAACTTTCGATAGTAGGTGCATTTCCTATTATTATATATCCTAAGCTGGTCTCAATGGCACTTGGTAATAACCGTGTGCCTTTTACCTTACCTGGTAATATTATTTGGCCAAATAAATTGGCTCCGACGATTACATCTACGACCCCTGGGGTGTGGAATTCGTCATCGGCAAGTGGTAATTCATTTAAATAAGATAAAGCGTTAAGATTTAGCGATGATGCTGGCAGCTGAGTTGTGATGCGATCTACGACCAAAGGTCGAATGGAGAAAGATACTTTATTGTTGTAACGAGACTCAAACCTCAAATTTGTGACTCCTTTTGTAACATTCTGTCAATGGATGGGTGATGAAAAGATTATTGTAATAAATTAATGATGGATCTAACGATTGTGACATTAATTGGTAATTACCAAATACAATAATCTAGTCATCTCCACAACGCGCACTGAGCACAATGTATGTAGGTAGAGATGAGATCTGAGAAGGAAGTTAAATAATAGAAGGTTTTAATCAACAACAGACGCTAATTTATTAAAATAACAATTATTAAAATATTTGATCAATAAAAATAAACATGAGACTCTAATAACATCTTATCTCCGGGCGTGTCAAGAATGTACGTAAGTTTAACGCCATCTTGATAAAATATGACTAGTGAGCAGGTAACATTATTAATTTAAAACTTTAAAAATCTTGTAAAGAATGTCTGAGTGGGCGCCAGCATAGTATAAAATAACTATGCAAGAAGTTAAATAAGTAATCCCTATTAGAATGATAAGTTACATAATTAAAAATAAAGTTAAAAGAGAAAAAGACCTTTCGTGACTTGCAAAATAGTCCCTCATGTTCCAGTGTCGCACGGAACACACCGCAGTCTCCCGAGTCCGGCCAGCAACTGACCCCGACCAAGTCCGCTCCGCAACATGAACTCGAAACAGTAGTGCCAACCGGAGAAAATTAACCAATGATTATTCTAATCGGGTTAGAACTCGCCGCCCAGAATAAGCACTGCTACATTACCCCCCTTCCAAAGGAAAAAAAAAAAATTTCCGCACGACAATTTTTTTTTTTTTTTTTGATTTTCTTCTTATGCCTCCAAATCCAAGTCCAATAAGTGGTAAAGAGTCCCAAAATGCAGATCATGCCTCAGAAGATGAATCCAGCACGTTCTGTAGAAGTCCGTGATGTGCTCGCTGAGCAAGGATTGAAGCGCCAACACCAAGGAAATAGAAGGAAGAATCCTCGCTGATGGAATATCTGAATGACCCTCTTCTGACAGCAGTGAAGAAGATTGAACTTGCGTGGCGAAGATAATGAGCCCCGATAATTGTCACACCATTATTCAATGTTGACAACAAAGGCAATCTTGAGAAGCTGCACCCTCTTTCTGATAGCAGTGAACGGCCAGGTAGTATCCTATTAAACTCTTCCCGTAGAAGAATGTTGCTTCCCTAAAGACTCGATCTTGAACAAATTGCTTCCTCGAAGAATTGATAAAAGTTTGTAAATCTTGAAATTTTGTATTATCTTGAGTTATCTTGACGTGAGGAACCGAAGAGTGATGAAGGCGACTGACTTTCTTGAGGCAAGTGAAAAGAAAGGTATGCTATGCTTGACAAAATGGATTACTGAGCAAGGAATTTATCAACTACTGAACTGTAAACAAAAACTTGAATAAAAATAACAATTGAAATGATAAACTGTATTAAAGACTAACAAAATTTTTATTAAAAAATTTATAAAACGAGTCTAGCTAAAAGACTAAGACAAGAGTGAAAGCTGAGCGCCCAACAAAAAATTAAATTTGAAGCTAAAAAAACACTACAAAATTAAAATAATAAAGTCTAAACCCAATTTGAAGTTACTGCCCTCTGCGAGCAGAGATGAAAAATTATAAAATTATCCCAGAAACAAACCCAAATTCATAATAAGATAAAAGTGACCGGCTCAAACAGAACCATAAATTGATGACACAATATTGATAAAAAATACAGCTAAATCCAAATGAAATTGATGCGACTTGTCTTGAGCTCAGAGAGAAGCTACACCAATTGCATGTGAAAACGCATAGTATTTGTAAAAAAAATAACTCATTTACATTCTTAATAATATGAACAAATATCATTTTAACGAAAATTCAAGCCAAGGACATTATGAGCAAATAAAAGTAAAAAAACTTCATGAAAGGATGCAATTTTTAAATGTTAATAATATGTTTATGTAATTCTCAAATAACATGAGCGAGTGAAAACTCACAAAATTCCAAAATAAATATTAAATAAATAAATTAATTATTATGACATAACATTTTTAAAAATTTATTTGAAAAGTGTATTAATCAAAGAAAATACCATGCCAATGGTTTCCTAAAACCAGAGAAAAATAGAACGTTATGAGCATCTGAGGCTATCGCGGAAAACTGCATGAAGTAGTTTCTCAATTATTGAATTAAAACAGTAAACCAACACCAAGGCAACTAAGGTACTATTTATGTTGAAGAACAACCATGCACACAATTAAAATGTCACGAGGACCAAACTCGGTACAGAACTGTTAAACCGAAATACAGCTTCGTATATGCCATGATTGAAATACAGTATGTCCCTCTAGAAAGGACAAACCGTACCTCAAAAACTAGTCGCTAACACGGACTTAGTTCATTAAAGAACAATTAGTATAATCTCACAAAGTATAAACAGCTTTTAAAAGATCCCTCGAACAGAAAAATAGCACAAAAACAGTGGCCAACTGAGATTGTGAACTTCACTGCCCCAGGATAACGCAAGAAACTGATACAATGGATTCAAATCGTGAGATTACCAAATAGTCAATACCATATGATAGCACTAGGATACTAACAAAAAAAAATGGATTCAATGCGTGAGATTAAAAAAAGTCAATCCCCCGCGTTGAATCGGAATGGACAAATTACTCCCCAAAACACATACTACACATGTACACAAAGACAAAACAAAACTTATACAAAAATACACTCAATGTGAAGACACAAAAATACTAGTCATGTCCTCACAATGAGAGAACACAAGAAAAATTGCAAACCTGAGGGCAAGGCAAGCAATAACCTAATTTATAACAAGAGAAAAGGGATTAATTCTCAAATAAAAATATAACGATTACAACAGAAGAAAAAAAATAGTTCATCAATTAACCAACCCTAGATCAGTTAGCTTCTTCTAACTTGATTATATCCTTAACATGAAAAGTTCCCACGGGTTTCCCTGCCATATCCGCTAATTGATAAGCAACCGGCGATATTTTGCAAATAATTTTACTACGTATAAATTTGGGGGCTAATTTTGCTGAAAAGTATCTACCAGCGTCAGACAGAGCAAAGGACCTTCTCCAGACAATGTCCCCAACCTCATATTGAACGTCCCTACGACGCAGATTATATTGAACCTTATTACGTTCGTATGATTGTCTTAAGGACGTGCGAACTTGGGAGAAAATGTCATTTAATTCATGTAAATCAGATGCCCACGAATCGCGTTTTGAGAATCTAATGTCTTCCGCGTTGAAGTCTACACCTTTGTAGTCATTTCCAGAAATTACAATCTCTCTACCAAAATTAAGGAAGAACGGTGTATAGCCTGTGACTTCATGAACAGCCGTGTTTATAGCCAGTTCAATTTCAGGTAGATGGCACGCCCAGGATCTGTGATCAGATCCCACAAAAGAACCCAGGGCTGCTACCAACACGCACGTGTTTACACGCTCAACAGGATTGTTCTGCGGGTGATATCTGCAATTATAAAACAAGTGACGGATATGAAATTTATTGGCCAGCGCTTTCATGTCACGCGATATATATTGTGGGCCATTATCCAAAACAATCGTATCTGAAACACCGAATTTATAAAAGATATCATTTTCCAAAATTTCCGCAATAACACTACCCGTTGCTTTCCTAAGTGGAAAAAGTCTAGTATACTTCGTAAAGAAATCAGAAACCACTAAAAGGTAAGTATAACCTTTTTTGTAAGAATAAGGGTAAGGACCTAATAGATCTGTCGCAATCATTTGCCACGGCCTTTGCACAAGTTTCGGGTCACCCATCAGACCAGGAGGCAGTAAGTTAGAACTTTTATAACCTAAACAAGTATGACATTTACTTACAAATGACTTCACATCAGCTGCCATTTTTGGCCAGTAATATTTAAGTTTAATCCTATTTAACGTTTTCATGATGCCAAAATGTGCACAAGAAGGCGGAACGTGATTTTGAATAATGACGTTTTTCCTACACTCTTTTGGGAGAACTTCCTTCCAGTCATAAGACCTGTGTAGAGCCTCCATGCTCTGAATGTGTTTGAAGATGACACCATTGCAAACTTTAAACGCTGGAAATTTTTCCGGATTAGCCAAAATTTTCTCTTTCAAACTTAAGTACCAACAGTCGAAAGTGGAAAGGGACTGATCAATCAAGTCAACATGTGAAGGGTCACGAGACAGTGCGTCCGGAACAATGTTGTCTTTACCGCTCCTATGTATTATTTCAAAGTTGAACTGCTGTAGTCTAACCGCCCACCGCGCTAATCTACCCGACGGAGACTTTAAGTTCGTAAGCCATTTTAGACTATAGTGATCAGTGATAACCTTGACAGGAATAGGCGAACCTTCAATATAACCCCTAAATTTCTCTAGTGCAAAGATCATAGCATTTAACTCCTTCTCGGTTGTGGAGTGATTTTTCTCCTGTGCAGATAGTGATCTGGAAATAAAGGAAATAGGGTGTTCTATACCATTAACGTCAGATTGAGAAAGGACCGCCCCCAAACCGGTGTTCGATGCATTGCAACTAATTGTAAAGGGTTTACTAAAGTCGGGACAAGCAAGAACAGGAGCCTTGACCAGAATATTCTTTAATTTAGTAAAGGCAGCATCAGCCTGTTCATTCCATACAAACTTTTTACCAGCAAACTCCTTTTTGGTTAAATTATGCAAAGGTGCTGCAATTAAAGAAAAATTTAAAATGAATCTTTTGTACCAAGAAAGTATACCGATAAACCTACGCAAGCTCTTTTGCGACGTTGGAATGGGGAAGTCAACGATTGCTTTTACTTTTTCCGGGTCAGTTCTCAAACCATCCTTATCAATCACGAAACCTAGGTATTTAAGGGAATCACGACAAAAGACTGACTTATTTACGTTAATTGTCAAACCCGCAGCTTGTAACTTTTGTTTAACCCGTCTTAAAAGATCAATGTGTTCTTCAAAGGTGGAACTAATGATAATTATGTCATCTAGATAACAAAAAACTTTCCCATCGAACTCCGGATCCAAAACCTTGTCCATTAGCCTCATCATCCGAGAACTCGCACCATGAAGACCAAAAGGCATTGTTACAAAGTGGAAGAGGCCTCGTTTAGGTATAGTATATATTCGAACACGACCTGCAGATCAGCAAAAAGCTGGCTGCCTGCCCGCATGGCAGCAGAGCATTCTGGTCGCTTGCGGGCTCAATAGGTCGAAATTTTTGCAAACCCAGTTTGCCACCTCTTACCAGACCTGACGGCTCACTAGCAAACACCGCCACCGAAAAGGCAAACCTTTTAGGGAAAATGTTTGCGGAAAACTCGACCCTCGACGACGGGGGTGCTGTTCCGCCGTCGGTTCCTCACTGCGGCTTCTATATGAAAAAGCTGAGGATCCGGCATCGGGATGTACTCCACGTCATACGGGGGCTCGATGTTAACAAAGCTAGTGGACCTGATGGAATACCTGCCTTGGTATTGCAGAGGTGTGCTGCGGAAATAGTTCCAGTTTTGACAAAGCTCTTCAAAATGTCCCTGAAGTGTGGCACTGTGCCCTCTGGTTGGAAAAAAGCGGTAATTCACCCTATTCCCAAGAAAGGTGACCGCTCCAACCCGGCCAACTACCGCCCCATAGCGATCACATCAGTTCTGTCCAAAGTGATGGAACGTGTGATCAACGACAAACTGCTCACATACCTCGAGAAGAACAAAATTATCAACGACCGTCAATACGGATTCCGGCGGAACCGCTCGTGCGGTGATCTTCTCGCGTATGTGACGCATGTTTGGGGGCGGTGCCTGGAACGTCACGGTGAGACCCAAACGGTCGCACTAGACATATCCAAGGCCTTTGACCGGGTCTGGCACCGAGGACTTGTCAACAAATTGCATTCTTACGGACTTCCCGCATCCCTGTGTACGTGGATTGCTGACTTTTTAAGGGATAGGTCGATTCAGGCGGTTGCTGACGGTTTCACCTCTTCCTCGCACTCCATAAATGCTGGCGTCCCACAGGGATCGGTTCTGTCTCCGACTTTGTTTTTGTTGCACATCAATGACCTTTTGACATGTGCACCGATTCATTGTTACGCGGATGACAGTACAGTTCATGATAGCTTTTTGTTTGACAAGCCCCCAAAGGGCACACAAACTCCAACGGCTCGGAGGGCTTTGAAGCAGAGAATGGACGGTTATCTCGAGAGTATTTCCTCCTGGGGTAAAAATAATCTCGTCGAATTTAATGTTTCAAAGACCCAATCCTGTCTGATTACGTCTAAAAGGGATCCAAATGATAATCTAGTCTCCTTCAACGGAAGCAATCTTCCGAACAGGCCTTCCATTGATATGCTTGGTGTAACTATAAGTGACCAGCTCAGGTACGGGGGCTCCATCGAAGCCAGAGTAAAGTTGGCCTCTCAGAAGCTGGGCGTACTGTACAGGGCCCGCAGATACTTTAATAGTACACAACTGCTCACCCTGTACAAATCGCAAGTGCGCCCTACTGTCGAATTTGGCAGCCATCTCTGGTCTGGAGCCCCAAAATACCTGAAAAAAACCCTTGACTCTGTGCAGAAACGGGCGGTCCGTTTGATAGATTCCCCAATCTTAACAAACGGACTGCAATCTTTAGAGCACAGACGTCGGGTAGGTATGCTGTCCTTGTTCTATCGGTATTACAATGGAAGATGCTCTGAGGAACTAGCGTCATTGATCCCTTCGGCGCCGGTGCGTAGTCGGGATACACGCCAAACGCGCGCCCAACATTTGTACACAGTTGACACTTGTCACATGAGAACGGGTCGCTTCTACGATTCGTTCTTAAGTTCAACAGCTCGGCTGTGGAACGAACTGCCGGCCTCTGTGTTTCCTCCCTCCTACAACATGGGACTCTTCAAGACCCATGTTCACTCCTTCCTCTCCACAAAAAGACCCTCCACACAGCATCCCCAAAGATGACATAGGCCCTGAGGGAAATTATTTTCTTCAGGGCCTCCTGTGTGGAGTAAATATAAAAAAAAAAAAAAAAAAAAAAAAGTAAATGCGGTTTTCTCTTTAGAATCTTCCTCTAACGGGATTTGAAAAAACGCATCGTTTAGGTCTAAACTTGATAGATAACGTGCTCCTCCGAGACTATTTAAGATATCAGATATCAACGGTAGGCTATAAGCGTCCCGCCGCGAGACCGCGTTGAGTTTTCTACTATCCAAACAAAGTCTAAAAGAACCATTTTTCTTGGGCACTAAAACAATAGGATTATTCCACGAACTATTGCTGGGTTCTACTACTCCCAGATTTAGCAGTCTGTCAAGTTCTCTGTGAGCTTCCGGTAATAAATGAGGAGATATCGGATAAACACGTTGCTTAATGGGCTGACAATCACCCGTGTCAATGACGTGTTTTTCAAGAGACGTTCTACCCAAACGATTTCCCGAAAAGGCTTCAAAATCATGTATAACGTTATTTAAAATTGATTGTTGAGACGAATCTAAATTCTCAAAGCTATCCAGTCCTCTTACCTCAGACACGCAACTTTTGTCAGTCATTAAGTCGGTAGAGCATGAGACTCTTAATGTCAGGGTCGTGGGTTCGGGCCATTTTGTAACATTCTGTCAATGGATGGGTGATGAAAAGATTATTGTAATAAATTAATGATGGATCTAACGATTGTGACATTAATTGGTAATTACCAAATACAATAATCTAGTCATCTCCACAACGCGCACTGAGCACAATGTATGTAGGTAGAGATGAGATCTGAGAAGGAAGTTAAATAATAGAAGGTTTTAATCAACAACAGACGCTAATTTATTAAAATAACAATTATTAAAATATTTGATCAATAAAAATAAACATGAGACTCTAATAACATCTTATCTCCGGGCGTGTCAAGAATGTACGTAAGTTTAACGCCATCTTGATAAAATATGACTAGTGAGCAGGTAACATTATTAATTTAAAACTTTAAAAATCTTGTAAAGAATGTCTGAGTGGGTGCCAGCATAGTATAAAATAACTATGCAAGAAGTTAAATAAGTAATCCCTATTAGAATGATAAGTTACATAATTAAAAATAAAGTTAAAAGAGAAAAAGACCTTTCGTGACTTGCAAAATAGTCCCTCATGTTCCAGTGTCTCACGGAACACACCGCAGTCTCCCGAGTCCGGCCAGCAACTGACCCCGACCAAGTCCGCTCCGCAACATGAACTCGAAACAGTAGTGCCAACCGGAGAAAATTAACCAATGATTATTCTAATCGGGTAAGAACTCGCCGCCCAATAAGCACTGCTACACTTTAACGCGTTGAGTAACTTCCCCTATTCTTTTAATCATGGCGTGATTGCGATTTGGGAATAAATGTAAGCCAAGGCGTTGGCAACAATGAAATCGTTTTGCGATGCGCTATCGATTAGGACACGTATTTTCTGATAATTATTCCTAAAATCAAGAACATTAATGGATGCGGCACCTAATAGTATGGTTTGATTCGGAGAAAAAACTTTTCCATCTCCATTATTCAGAGTGCACAATGTGACATTATCGGATAGTTTTTCAGATTCACGCTTGGAATTTTCCGCCAAATCTTGCTCATTAGAGTGAGATTGTATTTAAATGTAATAAAGAGTGATGATTTTGCAATATTTGCATCGGTATTCCAATTTATATTTATTAGCAAAGTGCATTTTACTAAGACAATTTCTGCACAGATTTTGTTTTTGAGCAATTTCAAATCTATTCTTAAGAGATGCTTTTAAAAATGTTGGGCATTTATAAATTGATCTATGATCTGATTGGTAACATACAGCCCACTCGTATTGTTTTATTCTGCTGTTTGTTACACTAACAAATGCTTGGCTATATTTCTTCTTAAGTGAGTTTTTCTCCATAGGCTGTTGCGATTTACATTCCGGTAATGCAGATGTTCGTTGTAATATTTTTGCATGTTCACGCTATAAAATCACGAACTCTTCATATGAAGGTGTCTTAGATCTCCTTACTGACGATTCGAATGCCATAGCTGTGTCCTTATCTAATTTTTGAGTTCCTATTTAAAGGAAGAAACATTGTAATAAATTCGGAATTTTTAATTGTTGTAACGCCGAAATTGACAAATGAAACTGATCTATAAACGTTTCTAAATTAGATGCTGTTGGAATAGTTATTTGTTTAATGTTTAAAATTTTATTGAAATAAGACGCTGCGTGTGCTTGATTATCTTCGTATTACTCTATTAAAGCATTCCAAATAATTTCATAATTATCCGCTGTTGTTGGAATCCCAACACAAATATGTAATGCTTTATCAGACAATGAACCGACCAAATATTAGACTTTTTCTGACATTTCTGACTTTTTCGTGAATAATATTTTTAAACGTTTCATAATAAATTTTCCAGTTCATTAAATTCCCATTAAAGCCGGGTAGTTTTAATTTTGGTAACTTTATATTATGTTTTGGTTGGGTAGTAGATGACGACTGATTAATATTTTCATTATTCATTGCCGGGCGGTTAGTTGAATAATGGCGTAAAGTTCGTCAAATGATTGTTCCATTTGAAAATTGGGTATATATTCTGGATTTATTGTAAGGTTTAGCATGTTTATTTTATTAACCATTTCCAAAAATTCCTTCCTAATATCTGGTAACGTCTGATGTCGTCTTTAAATTTTTTTTGCTATCAAATATTCTCTGAGCTCTTGAAAAGAATGAATTTTGACGAGCTTCCAATAACTTAATTTCTACATTTGACGTTTCGTTAGTCATTTTTACGATAAATAATATTATAACAATAAATCGTTTAATTAAAACAAATAATGCGAGATCTTACTGTACAAAACCATCTACCCTACCCATATAAATAATTCGACACGCATTTAACAATGAAACACAATACCGTGGATAAGTGCGTAAATACTAATTATAATTACGCGATGCGCTGGTTCATATCTCTACATAATAATGTATGTGGCTCGAATTGACCAAATGCTCAAGCTGTGGACCTTTTAATAAACTAACAAGCTCTTTTTGTTTCTTCTTCCTGCCCCGTGTCAGAGCTGGTGTTGGAGCGATCGCACTTGTTTTTGTTTCTACCTACAAGCAACGAGTTTGGAAGACGTTTTATCAAATTAGATATTTGCATCAGATAGAATTTAGGGCCGTCTGTTTCAATGCCTGCCAGAGTAAAATTAAGAATATAACAAAAGCTACATTTAACTTATCCCCTGAACCTACAATGATTGGATTTACCCTACATTTACAAAATTTACTTATATGCCCGGTTTTGTTACATTTAAAACACTTACAAAAAAACCACACAACGCGCAAAAATTCAAAAGTAATAGCTGTACTTATCTCAGGAACATATGCCACTGACGATCGCCCAGCTGCACTGCTGTCGTCTGTAATGATTGATTTCTTGAGATACAAACGCTTCCTTCCTTCTTGTCATCTGGCTTCGTTAGGCAAAACTGCTCCTGCAATCCCCAACTCGACTATCGTGCACGGATAGCCCCAAGGATAGTCCACAATGAAACTCCTCTCAGCTACGGCAAGCTAAAAAAGACAAACTTCCTTCTTTCTGGCTGTAGGTAGCCCAGAAATTACAAGTCACATTGTGACTTAGCTCCACTGTCCCCTGACTAGGCTGCGCCAATTGTAATATACCGCTATAGGTATTCAATATCTCTCCAGAGATACCGTTAATATTAATCACTTAGACTTGGGCCCTTTTCTCCGGTCTAAGATGCTCTTGTCTAAGATGCTCTTGTCTAAGATCAACTTCTATTTATGTTTACAAACTTCGATGTCCAAGTTAAAAATAACAACTTATTCGCAACTGGAATCCAGAATTCAACATCTAAACAATACTCTCCTTACAGTCATAGTTAGAAATATGAACTAAACGGTGTTAGAAAGAGAAAACACCAAGCTTTATATTCAAATATAGAAGTGAACTGCAGAATAATTAAAATGCACACCTGTATGAAACCAAAGGTTCCGTCCACAATTTGAGAAAAATTTATGAAATTTTGTGATTTTATTAATTATTTTTATATGAAACAACAAAAAGTGAGGCCGTCATAATTTTTAAAATACTTCTGTCTAGTAAAATATCTTTTATTTTTCATTATTAGTAATATAATTTCAGTGTTTAGACGAAAAACGTAAAATGGGCCATTTATTAAATTTTTTATGTTTGATTTCAAAATTTTGATACTTCAAAAATTATATATTTATTTCAAACTAGCTGTACCCCGCCACCCGTTGCTGTGGCTCTATTTGTTTGTGCAGATAGAGAAACAATAGCGCGTGTAGCTTTTACGTCCAACAGATGGCGCTGTTTTTAAAAAAAAACCTGCCACTGGTAAATATATGCTTGTCTATAATATAATATAGGTATATAAAATCACACGCTTGTTCGAATGCAACGTTGTGTCAAAATTTCAAAGCAATCCGTGAAGAACTTTTGGAGATTTTAAACAAACAAACATTTTTTTATATAGATAACTAAATTTTAAAGCGTATTTCATTAACAGTTTTAAGTTTTCGGATGCATTCAGAAATATCCTAATTATTTGGATTTTATCGAGAAGCGGAAATGCAAACAAATTCTCTGACTTTCTGAAAACATCTTTAAGGAACATAATGGTCAATGTGCCACAGGCCTGAAGGGTTAAGTCAGTAGGCACATTGGTTTCAATGCAAATGTACATGAAAGGCATTATTTCTAGTGCATATTATTTATCCTGTGCTCACAACATACTCACCAATTGGGGATGCCATAGTTCCACTGGCTCTGCAAACAATTGGGATTCTCGTGTGGTATTCACATCTCTAAATAGTATAAAATAAAGTCGCTTTTCGTGTCTGTCTGTTTGTGCGCTTAGTTCTCCTAAACTACGCAACAGATTTTAATACGGTTTTCACTATCATAGGGAATTTCTTCCGAAAGGTTTATATATCGTCGGTATACTGATAAAACCCACTAAGTGCATGATTGACGATTTTGAGAAAAATCAATTTGAAAGTTTAACTGTGTAAAAGTCATATTGCTGTTATATTTATAGTTTAATTTTAATTTTTTTTTTTTTACTTTATTTATTTTCATTTCTTTACATTGTCATATAACAGATTTTAGCCGCAAAAGATCCTACAGTTGCCAGCCTGAGAGCGGGAATTATTCAAGTTAGTTGCTAGGCCAAACGTAGTGAAGAACGCGCAATACATCCGCTACAGTTCCCCCACCCCCGGCGACCCTACGCCCCGGCCCCCCTCGCGCGCCGACCTCTGACCAAGCTGGACGTGTGTTCGTTTCGGCTCCCGCGTTCCCAATTTGCACCGCTCCGTCGAAAGCATAACGTACGGAAATGGCGCGCTTTGAACATCGACAGGCTGGCACCGTTTGTTTGAAACACGGCGCTCAGTCCTGCAAATCAACAGGATACCCCGACAACACCATGCTGTGAGTCTCTTACATTTCCTATTACCCTTGAATGTGTCCGCTAATAACCTAAATTCGTCCACGCTGCCTGCCGATCTAGAGAGAGTGAGCTGTTAATTATTTCCCAGAGAGAGATTAGGGAACCCTTGATGATAATTCCAGTTTAGGATGTAATAACCTGTGTACTATTGTTATTCACCCATGTAATGTCCTTTAGCCGTTCAAATACAATGCTAATTCATAAAAACCTAACCTCTTTCATTTGGGGATAACAGTCGTATGGGAGTGTTTTGTGTAGACGGTGGACTATGGATTCTCGAGCCACGCGCTGACCCCGAACCCTGACTATGAGAGAGACGTCTCATGCCCCGCTTCTGAGCTGGCCGAGGGTAAGTCAGGACCCCCCCAGGTCCGACGCGCGACAACATATATTATATATATTAATAGATAGTATATAATAACATAATATATAATACCAAATAGTATACACAAGAAATGAAAACCCACTAAGGCACTGCCTGAGTGTGGGTAATATAAAACGATTACTATATTTCAAGTACCTAAAGTATAATATACATTAGTAGAAAAAGTTTTTTTTTTGTTTATAGTTATTATAAAAAGTAAAGAGAAAAACATTATGTACAATAGTTTATAAAGTTTCAGCAAGTGAGTTGTAGAAAGGATCAATAAATTTATAGTAAAAGCGTTTCAATATCTGCGTCATTCAGCCATAATTTTACCTCTTTAATATATTCTATCTTTTTATTTATCATTTGAGTTTGTAGTGGTAGAAGGTTAAATGTACGAGGACCAATGAAACTACTATGTGTCTGCATTAATTTAGTATTGGTTTGGGGGGTGTAAAATATATTATTTGTTCTTTTGCTCATTCTGTTTTCATTTATTTTGAAATTATTTTTGTTTTTAAATAAATATTTCATAGTTTGTAATATAAATAATTTACGAATGTTAAATAATTTAGATTCCTTGTATAATAGGTCGGTCGAGAATGTTTTATTTTTGTTATATATGACTTTAATTATGTGTTTTTGAATTATTTGTAGAGGCTTAATAAATGTATCAGGTGCACCACCCCATCCTATTATGCCATAAGTGATTGCAGATTGCACCAGGGAGAAGTAGATCATTTTCAATTTTTCAGCGTTTAAAATTTCCTTGAGTCTATAAAATATTTATTTATTTATTTATTTATTTATTAACGCCGATTATAGCGGCTTTTACAAGAGAATAACAATTGTTTTACTTATTATAAATACAGAATATACATAGATAAAAAAAAATATAAATATAAAATACATAAAAGAGAACAATAGAAATAGTTATTATAAATACAATACAACAATATGTATATATAAATATATAAACAATTAATTTACAATAAATCCCGGATAAACTAATACTTTAAAACTGTATTTGGTTATAGTCAATCAGAGAAGCGCTGACATACAGTTTTAATTAAGTGGTGTTTGTATGAGGATAAGCTAGCAATGTTTATAGATTCATCCAAAACATATTTATTACCAAGTACATGTAGGCGATTCATTATGGAATTGAGTTCAGCGTTAGATCCTGTATTGTTGCAATGATAGGGTAATTTGAAACGAACTGATCGACTAGGTACACGGAAACATATTAGCGAAAGAAGTTCAGGGGAGTTCAACAGGTTGGTAACGATTTTAAATAAATAAAATAGGTCAAAACAAATTCTTCTTTCTTTTAATGTATCGAGTCCCAATAATTGTAACAGAGAGGGGTAATTAATGTTTTCGATGAATATTCCCAATTTAAAATTAATATAACGTAAAAATTTATGTTGGACTCGCTCAAGGGAATTCTCATGTACACTGTAGTAAGGACTCCAAATGGTGGTGTTAAATTCTAGTTGGCTTCTAACAAGTGAAGTGTAAAGTAATTTGACAGTTTTTAAATTTTTAAAATCCTTTGAAATCCGTAAGACAAATCCTAACATTTGCATTGCTTTACTGGTTATATTATTAATATGTTTAATGAATGTTAATTTAGTGTCAAAGGTTATACCAAGGTCTCTTATTTCATCAACAGATAATAAGGAGTGATTATTGAGAAAGTAGGTGAACAACAATGGGTTTTTTTTTCTGTGGAATCTCATAAGTTGACATTTTTTTACATTAAGTGTTAATTTGTTTTTAAGACACCAATCGTTAAAGCTATTAATATTAGATTGAAGTGTTAGACAGTCCTCGATATTGTCAATAATTCTATATATCTTCATATCATCAGCGAACATTAGAATGAAAACACGGGTGAATATGTTTGTTACGTCGTTAATGAATAAATTAAAAAGTATAGGACCAAGATGCGAACCCTGGGGTACGCCACTGGTAGCTTCGAACATGTAGGATAAGTGATCATTAATACAGACAGTTAACTGACGCCTAAGTAAGTAACTCTTAAACCAAGATAATAGGTTACCATTAATTCCGAGTTTCAAAAGTTTATTAATGAGGATTTTATGACAGACCTTATCAAAAGCCTTACTGAAGTCGGTATATATAGAATCAACTTGTTGTTTGTTGGCAAGTGCATTGGAAATAAAATTTTCATATAATGTTAGGTTAGTTAAAGTTGATCTGCCGGAGATAAAGCCGTGTTGACAAGTTGCGATACAAGAGTTTACAAAGAAGCTGATTTTCTTAAGAATCAATTTCTCAAAAAGTTTAGGTATAGACGATTGAATACAGATAGGCCGATAATTTTCAACAAAGGATTTATCACCACTTTTAAATACAGGAGTTAGGTAGCTAAGTTTCCATATTTGTGGGAAGTGTCCTGTGGAGAGTGACTTATTAAACAGTATATTAAGCGGAACAGATAAACTTTGGACACAATTCTTAAGTAAGATGGAAGGAATCTTATCAGGTCCCGAGCTTGTTTTAGGTTCAAGTGATTTAATACAGACTATAATGTCTTCAATATCAATGTGTATTTGCGATAAGTGTAAATTTATATCCGAATTGAAGTAAGGAATTAAGTCATCTGGAATATCAGGTTCATACACGTCCTTAAAGTAATCAGCAAACATGTTAACAATTTCATAAATTTTACTGGAGCTATTTTGTCTGTAACATATATTACCAGAAATACCAGCATCATTGTTTTTCATTGATTTTGTGTATTTCCAAAAGTATTTTACATCATGAAGTATCGTGTTCTCAACCGAATGAATGTAATTTTTATAACATCTTTTTGTATTTTTTTTGCAATCTCTTCTAATATTGTTGAATGCCATATAGTTGGGAATTGTTCTGTGTTCTTTATATGTTTTATGTGTTTCTTTTTTAATAACAATTAACTGAATTAATTCTTTGCTGAACCATATCGGATACTTTCGTACTTTATGATGAATTAGAGGAATTGTGTCGGAAATGATACTATTAGTTGAGAGTAAAATAGTTCTACGCTATAGTTGAGATCACCTTCCTTGAGAACAGACCAATTTACTTTGTTAAGTGCATGATTAATGTCCTGGTAATTAGCATTAATGAAATTACGACTACAATTTTTAATTAGGGGGTCACACTCTATTGTAATAGGTACTAGTATTGTAAGTGGAGGGTGGTGATTATCAATTGGGTCAAAGGATTCGGCTGACTCATAGACTTTTATATCCTCATCAGTAGAGAAAATTAAATCAAGTGTCCGGTTACTACAATTCAGCACATTGTTACATTGAAAAAGACCTAAATAGTTCGACATGTCTAAGATTTCTCTCTCGCACGCCGTTAATGGTAAGTAATCCAAATCATTAAATTTACAATTAGGTAGGTTATAATCACCGCAAATTATAATATTATGATTAGGGTGGTTAGATTTGAGTAGCTCGACATCTTCACAATGATTTTTATACATTATTATATTAGAATTTGGTGGAATATATACACATCCGATGATAGTTTTTTTGGATTTATTGTTTAACATTACAAAAATTTGCTCAACATCATTGTTTTTGTTTTTTAATAATTTCGATGAAATTTTTTTATTTACTGCTATCAGGACGCCTCCTCCTCTTGATTTGGAGCTGGTGTTTCGATTTCGGTCAACTCGGTAGATACTGTGGTTAGGTAGACCGAGCTCCGCTGAGTATATCGATGGTTCCAGCCAGGTCTCAGAGAGTATGATGATGTCCTGTGTGATGGTGGGTGCATTAGTTCTAAAGTCACTGAGTTTAGTCCGAAGTCTCCTGACGTTCTGGTAGAAGATGTAACGTGGCGCGGTTATAAGTTTTTTGGTATATTTGTTATAATTTTGGGTCTATTGTTGATATATTTGATAATTAAATTATTTTCTCCCTTGCTTTTTCGATCCTCCAGCTCCTTCCACAAGTTTTGTACTTCTTGCCGTTGAAGCATTGTTAAGTCGTTCTTGGTCTTGATAATTACATTTCCATACGGTATTCCTTTTTTCTGTAGAACAGTTCTGGCTTGATATTTATCGGACAGTTCGACCTTGATGGGGCGTGTTTTATTAGTGTCCTTCTTACCCAATCGATACACTTTAATTAGCGAGGTATCTACATTATCAACATTTTTAAGAATATTCTTGACATTGTTCAGATCTTCGCTCATTGTTGCAGTTTGAGAATTACCCGAGCTTTCAGGAACATTGAACATTATTACATTTTTAGATCGCGATTTTCTCTCGTCCATTTCATTCAAAGTTTCGCAAATTCCTGTTAGTTGTTCCGTTTCGATGTTGGTAGTTGACAAATTTTTGGAATGATTAGGTGAAATGTTCCTGTAGGCATTCAATTCACCTTCAAGAAAACCAACTTTTGTGGAAACCAAACTAATATTGCCTAATAGCACTGAGAGTTGAGGTGTTAATTTACCCATTTATTCTTTAGTAAATTTATTAGTGGGATCCATGATAGTCGTATTTAAATCACGTATAATATTGTTTGCTAAGTTGTGGAGGTGGGGTGCAAGGGAGACGAGGCGACTGCTGCAGGATACTGACTGCCCCGAGTGGAGCTGACGCAGTTCTCTAAAGGCCGCTCCCTGGGAGTGCCTAATCCACCGCCATTCTGCGACCCGGAGCTCCTGCAGGACTAGGGGGCCCTCGGCTGGCCTAGCGGGTCCCTGGCGGCATCGCCGGATGAACCGCAGCGTCCATGCTGTGGCCCGGATCAATCGGTTTCAGGACGAGAACCACATCATGGAGCGCAGCCCCTCCTCCCCCTCAAGAGTAAGGCCCACGAAATTTGGCCGCCTTTCCAGACTCTCGTCATCCGGCTGCTTGGTCTGCCGTTCCTGAGGCCATTGATCATTCGGCGCCGTCAGGAAGGAAGGGCCGGTGAACCACCTTCCACTCTGGGTGAGGTCCGGTTCCTCCAGGTCTCTGGTTCCGATGTCAGCTGGGTTCAGCTTTGTTGGAACCCAGCGCCAGCTGGCGATGTCGCACAGCTCATCTATTTCCCCCAACCTGTTAGCCACAAAGGTGGAGTAACTGCGGGGGTCCGTACGGAGCCAGCACAGCACCGTTGTGGAGTCCGTCCAGTACGAGGTAGAGGTGATAGGGGCCTGGCATTCCTTCCGAAGGGTGTCAGCCAGGCGAGCGGCCATGAGCGCAGCCTACAGCTCGAGGCGGGGAATGGAGAGAGGTTTAAGAGGTGCCACCTTGCATTTGCTTGACAAAAAGGTGGCGGTGCTGCTTCCCTCCCCCGTAGTCTCCACTAGGTATGCTACGGTACAGCAGGCTGCTTCAGACGCATCGCAGAAGAGGTGCAGAGCGAATTTGTTCTCCTTGCTCAGCAGACAGCGCCTCGGTATGCGGATGCTAAGGCCTTGTAGCATCCGGATCCAGTTGGCTCACCTTGCTGCGTGTGCCTCGTGGATGCGCTCATCCCAGCCGACGTTGGACCTCCAGACATTCTCCAGGAGAATCTTCGACCGCACGGTGAGGCAGGACACGAAGCCTACGGGGTCGAACACCTTCATTACCGTGCTCAGCAGCTGCCTCTTGGTCGGGTGCCGGATGAGCTCGGCCTTCTCCGTCTCCTTGAACTCGTACATAAACATGTCATCGACGGGATTCCACGACAGGCCGAGCACCTTCTCGGTGTCACAAGCGCCGCTGCTAATGGCTACGGCCGCCTTTGCCTTTTTCTACGCCGGCACACTTTGGATCGCGGCGGGTTCGTTGGAGGCCCAGCTTGCCAGGTGGAAGCCTCCCCGGGATAGGGGTGCTGACGCCTCGTACAAGCGCCTCAGCCGCGCTCACGGTGTCGGCGGCGTCCAGGTAATCGTCCATATAAAACTTGCCACGCACCGCGGCGGCGGGGAATTCCGCGGCGCCTTATTTTATTTTATTTATTTTTTTATTTTTTTATTTATAAGTACATGTTACATGATTAATAAATTTATTTAGAGAAGATATATTAGAACACCATACTAGGCAGCTGCCTGTTTCATGGTGCCCAATGGAGGAATGGTTAGTTAGAATTTAAGTCTAGTGTAAACATATTTTGGTAGAATTATATAAAAAAAAAAGAATTTGAAAATTGGTAAAAAAATATTTTCAATAACTCACAAAGTTTTCTATAAGATATTTTACTTACTTATTTACTTTCAAAATTTTATCTGGACATTACAGTTGCCCTAGTATCCAAGAAATCTTCACTACTAATAAAAATATAAATCTCCGTGGACACTCAAAAAAAATCACCAAAACGCCTTTTGCATCTAATCCTAGAAAACACTTCCTTGCAAATAGAGTAGTGGATGCTTGGAACAAACTCCCACAACATGTCATCGATGCAACAAATATAAATCATTTCAAAGCTCTATTGGATTCACATTTGGAGAGAAGAAAGGACTTAGTTCAAACTTAAAACACTCAATTGCTGTCAAACTTGTTGTGAAACCGGATATGAGCGCATCAGCAGAATGCTGCCTGCTCATTACATAATAATAATAATAATAATAATAATAATATAGACAAATATATAAAATAGTACACATATGTACATACATACATATGCACAGGCAAGTATATATACATACATACATGTATATATGCATATACATATACATACACAACATACATATACTTACATACATGTATCTTATTCCTCACACATGTAAACAATAGATACACCTCTATCTGAGTACGAGAAGCAGGTTACCGACACTATCCCATTTACTCATCAAGAAATCCCCAAGCGCCTTCCTGAAACTGTCGTATTTGGCAATTGACTTTATTTCTATTGGTAAATTGTTGAAGATTTTAGGAGCAAGAAAATTAAATTGTGACTGCGCCATTGAGGTTCTTGTTGTTGGAATAGTATAGTTGGATTGGTTGGAATTTCTTGTGTTATAGGTTGATTCAAAAATGGTTTTTTTCGTATGTTTGAATTTGTAGTAGGAGGATAAGTGTTTGATGTATAGGGATTTTATATTTAGTACTGTATTCTAACTGGGCGTTCTAATTGAATGTCAATTGTCTTTCACATCGCAGAACGGTTGCGTTCACTGCCACTGCTTTTGCAGTACTTGCATATCACCACACGCCCTCCTGATGTCGTCATCACTGTACAAATTGACTTAACCAGCCCGGAGGCCTTCGCGCCCTAGTAAGTACATCGGCTTTATTTTTACAAGACTCTACAAGGGTTATCGACAATGTGAGATCAAATTCTTCTACAATCTCCTTCACCAATCCCAGACGCCGCTTGACGAGCATCTCTGACATGCCAGAAACTTTTACACGACTACTCCCGGTAAGTGTAGATCTCACCCAGCACAAAACCGTTGCCGAATCTGTAATTATTTCCACAACTTGAAGATTCCACTTGAGAGCTAGGTTTAATCCCTTCAGGACAGCATCTAGCTCCGCTATGTTAATATGCGCTACATCGGTTGTCTTACGCAGCCATGCGGCGTCTTCAACAGTTCTTCCCTCAATTTCCAAGGTAACTCCAAGGGCCAGATTACTTGCATCACAATAAACTCTGGCATCTCCTAATGATTCAGGCACTAGCCACTCCCCTTTTACAGGATCGTCAATTCTCACTCTCACCAGAAGCTCTTCAGCCATTTGTTGGGCCCTGTCGCCAACGTAATCATCCCATGCCTGGCCTTGACACTCTCTCTTCATCAAGCTGCAGGCTGTCCTTAACCATCCACACACAGGATAGTGCCCAGTCAGTTTGCCACAGATCGAAAATAATTCCCTTCTACTCAGGTGCGATCCTTCTTCCATTATGGGAATGTCATTGCCTCCTCTGAACATAAGACGTCCGACCTTATCACGTTCAATACGCAATCCGAGCACTCTTGCGCCCTCCAGCTTCTCGGGAGGCTTAGTTACGAGACCGTAAGTATGCAAGTGTGCCGCAACCTCTTCAGCTGATATTATGTTTTCATTCACTATAATGTCATCGATGTAGCTATCTGTGCCCCGTCGCACCCTTTCGTCAAGCGAGAGCACCTCGTTTACAATCCGTGTCATGATTTTGGGACCACACTTTAACCCAAAACCTAATCTTGTCAAGCAGTATGTTTTGCCTTTATACTTAATGAGTTGGTACTTCCAAAGTTTTTCCTCAATGTGCACTTGTAAATATGCTAATTGGAGATCAAGCAACTTTAGAGGTTCGCGTAGCTTCCTCCACTTTCAGTGTCTCATCACACACTGCTACATCCTCACCAGTATGGCACTGAACACTTTCATTGAGTTCACGATAATACAAGACAGGACGTACTTTTCCCTTGTTCTTTTGGATCACAGCCATTAAAGGAAGGATACCACCGGAGCTTCCCTTCCATGGCCTGAGCCAGCCCTCGGAGATCCACCTTTGAATCTCTTCTTCAAAAGCTGCCTCCGCTTCTGGTAACTTAGTGCTTCTATAGCACTCTACAGTGTTTTCTATTTCAGCAGGAGAACCTCTCCACACCCAACTCACGCACCAGTTTCTTCCGTTGAATGTAGCTTTAAAGTCCTTGTTCTCAACAGATATTCTGTCTGCCGAGGTTTCACCAGACTCGACACAATTCGCACTGTACTCGTCTAGTCTGCTTTTTACGAACTCTACCCTATCGCGCATTATCGTAACACCACCCAGTTCTTTGATAACGTCCATGCCCAGTATAACATCGACTGCACTTAATAGTTTTTTCACCACCACACAGTCTACCAGTAGCGACACACCATGCACTACTATCTTGGCGACACCTCGCCCCTCACAAAATACACGACTGCCACAACCAGGACCTTGTACACTACACATCCCACTCATCACTACTGTACGAGAACACCCTGAGTCAACGAGTGCACGCACCTGCTTTCCATTGACTGCAACTTGGATTATTGGTCTTTAGTCCTGATTCAGAAGAGCTGCCGGCGCACCAGTTCTCCTGCTTCCGTTTCCCTTCTCACAGTGCCTGGCCAAGTGACCATCTTTTCCGCAGTTCCAACAGACACTTTTCAGCTGCTCACAACAGAATTTGACCATGTGTGGCCCACCACATTTAAAACAACGCCGTCTTGCATTTGGAGATATTGCGACAAATTTCTGTTGGCCCTGAGCCACCGCCACGACAGGCTGATCCACGAGCTCTGCCATAAGAGCTCTAGCACGCTCCATGATTGTTGACAGCGGCATTGTCTCTACTTTTGGCTGCGCGCGCAATTCACGTGATACCACTGAAGGCAGACCCACTATGAAAGCTTTCATGAGGAGAGCATCCGACGTCACACCTGCTAGCCTTGCCAACCTCCTCAGGTTCGTCATATAGATGTCGACCGGCTCATCACACCATGTGCGCCTCACGAACTCCTCATAGGCCAGAAACGGGTTTGTTGCGAAGGCACAAATCAACGCATTTTTGATGGCGTCACCATTGCCCTTATCCTCTGCACTCAGCTCATTGTAGACAGCAAATGCAGGTCCCTCCAGAAACATCGGGATGATCGCGCACACATCCTTTACTTCTTTAATTTTTAAAACCAACTCGACTTTTGTTATCCACTGAATAACGTCGCCCTCGCCATTAAAACATCTTAATAAATCTCCGAGTTTAATATTTGACATCTTGCCGAAATAGCTTGTATTCTAACTGGGCGTTCTAATTGAATGTCAATTGTCTTTCACATCGCAGAACGGTTGCGTTCACTGCCACTGCTTTTGCAGTACTTACATATTACCACAAGTACTTTGAAGTCCTTAAATAAGTCCTTCGTGGGGTGAATGTAGTGTACTTTGTAGATTGTCCGCATAATCAATTTATGAGCTTTAATTAATGTATCTAATATAGTTTTAGAGCATCCACCCCAGACTACTATACCGTAAGATATAATTGATTGACATAAGGAAAAGTATACCGTCTTTAGTGTGTTTTTATTTAGAATATTTCGTAATGATCTGAAGATATACGCCAATTTCCGTATACGGTTTGTAACATTGATTACATGATCTTCCCACCGGAGTTTATTGTCAATTATTACACCCAAATATTTAATGGAATCTACTCGTTCCAGTTGGTTGCATTGACAACTAGAGATATCTCTACAAGAGTGTATTTTTAGAATATGATTGGTTGAAGGTTGAGCTTGAATATTAAGACTGTAGGTTAGATATTTCGTTTTGGGTATGTTTGTTAGTAAATTATTATCTAACCATTGTTTGATAATTTGCAATGTCAGATCAGCTCTATGAAATGTTTCTTCCCATGTTTTACTTTTTATTACTAGGGCCGTATCATCGGCGAAAGTGATTATGTTGCCATCAATAGATAATCTACATAAGTCATTAATATAAATGAGGAAAAGTGTGGGACCGAGTACACTGCCCTGTGGTACACCAAAATTGATGCTGATGTGATGAGATGGTTTAAGTGATGGTAACTTAACACATTGCTTTCTATCTATTAGGTATGATTTGAACCAATCAAATGCCGTATTCTTTATTCCAATTTTATGGAGCTTAGCCAGAAGGATTTGATGAGAGACTGTGTCAAATGCCTTAATGCCTAAATCTAGAAATATTGCCAAACATTTATCACCATTGTCAAGTGCTTTTGTTATATGTGATGTGAGTTCTAGAATAGCTGAATCTGTATTTAGCCCTTCTCTGAAGCCATACTGGTTTGACGAGAGAATATTGTATTTTGTAAGATAGTCTATAAGTCTTTTTTTTTACTATTTTTTCAATAATTTTTGATAGTGATGATAATATAGAAATTGGTCTGTAGTTTGTTATGTCAGTAGGATTTCCGGACTTAAAAATTGGTTGAACTAGGGCAAGTTTGAGTTTGTTTGGGAATTCACCTTTAGTGAGACTGAGGTTAATGATATGTACTAATGGTCGGATTATAAAGGGTTCAACTGTTTTTAGTATATTTGAGGATGTTTTGTCATGATTGCATGAATGGGAGGGCTTTAATTGTTTGATAGTTTGTGAAATTTCTGCACAGTTCGTTGGGTTTAGTGTGAGAATATTATCTGTTTCACTGGTAGACTGATAGATTATGTTGGCAAGAGCATTTTCATCGGTTGATGCCATATTTAAAATTTGTGATGCCAGTTTTTTGCCGATATTACAAAAGTATTCGTTTATGTGATTGGTCACAATGTCTGGATGGTCGTTTAGAGAGATGTCCTGGCCGTTGATATTTAATTTATTGAGTGGTTGTGCAGGGTGATAGGTATTAGATATTTCTTTGAAATGTGCCAGATTTTTTTGTTATTATTAAAATGGTGTCGCGAAGCTGCGACTCCACTATATATTTTAGAGGTGGTGTGATATGCCACACGCCCAAAGGACCAGTCCCAAACTACTCCGAATGATAGGTTATGGGACGATTTATGCATCCGACAAACCCGATGGACAGTGCAATAATCAAAGGTATAAATCTGGGCTTCTGGAGCACAAGATAAGCCCAGATTGGAAAGCAGGAAAGATGGACTCACCCGTTGATGACTATCACACGTCTCCAGGAGTATTTGTTGATTTAACTTCACAAAATATACGTTTAATCGCCCTGTCTGATATTAATTATCACTCCGAACTCTGATAAGCAACTGACACCACTTGTCAGATTTTACATGTGTCGCAACAATATTTTTATCATGGTGACATTTTGGGATGGGTAAAAGGGTAGGTAGGACATTTGCAGGATTTTGTATTGACATTACACTTGTCCATTAAGCCTGTGGATGCATACCTAACAATCCCCTATATATTGCGCGAACATTCTCCCGGCGTTGAAAGTACCTTCCGAAATTTTAAGTACTTTCAAATAAAGTAAAGAATTAAATGTAAAACGAAGTAAGATGAAATATAAATATTCTTATCAATACGCTATTAAAATTACAAAGTTAAAACGAAAATTAAAAAAAATAATGAAATAATAATTATTGTGTAGGCAAAGGACACAATTTTACGACTGGTCGTTTAAAGTTCCCGGAAGGGGTCCTTACGCGTGCGACACGAACCACTCCGTCTTTACCAGGGAACATCTCCTCAACAATGCCCACCGGCCAATAAAGTGGAGGCGCATCCTCTTGATGCACCAATACTATGGTACCTACTAGAATGTTATTCGCGGGACTATTCCATTTTTTTCTCATCTGCAGAGAGTGAAGATACTCTATATGCCACTTCTTCCAATAAGATTGAACGAGGTGGTCCAAAAACTCTGTCCTTTTCAGTAGACTAATGCGTTCATTAGTCAAATCATAAGCAGGTAGATGCTGAATCGGGGTAGACATCAGAAAATGAGCCGGAGTAAGAGCTTCTGGATAATGAGAACTGCTTAATAAACATAATGGCCGTGAATTAAGTACAGCCTCTATTTGTGTCAGAACTGTGAGAAGCTCTTCATAACATAAAAGTTGAGTACCCACAACCCTATACAGATGCGATTTAATGCATTTAATATTTGACTCCCATAATCCTCCAAAGTGAGGAGCGCGGGGTGGAATCGTCTTCCATTCAATTCTCCGAATGTTAAATTCATTGCGAAGAACTTCTTTTGTTGAATTTGCCTCTAAAAAATTATATAAGTCATCCAGACAATTCTTTGCGCCTATGAAATTTGTCGCATTGTCACTGTACATACACGAAACCGGTCCGCGTCTGGATAGAAAACGCTTAAATGCGTTTAAAAAATTGTCCGTGCTTAGATCTGATACCACTTCCATATGTATAGCCTTCGTTGTTAAACAAATAAATAGACATATATATGCCTTTTGACTTTTTACCCCACGACGCCTAGAAAGGGTTATATTTATTGGTCCGGCAAAATCTACCCCCGTATGTGTAAATGCCTTTGCTTCCTGAACTCTAGCTGTAGGTAAATTTGCCATTAGCGGTATAATATTAGAAGGTGCAGTTTTAAAACAGAAATTACAAGCATGTACTCTTTTGCGTATTAGATTTCTCCCCGATAAGATCCAATAACGCTGTCTAATTATTGACATAAGGAGATGTGCCCCAGTATGACAATTCACACGATGGTGAAAGTCTATAATTATATCGACAATATGATCCTGTCTTGGCAGAAGTACTGGATGTTTGTTTTCAAAAGGTATATTCGCGTTTATTAATCTACCACCTATACGTAACAAGCCATTATGATCTAGGAACGGGTTTAGTTTTCGGATTGAAGGTGAGCATAATTTATCCCTCTGTATTAATTGTATATCGGCACTAAAATACCTATTCTGTAAAGCTTTTAATACATTCATTTCAGCAATGTTTAATTCCGTGGAATTTATAACTGTTGAGCGTGATAACTTTCGCATAAATCGTAAAATATATACCACAATTCTCAGCAGTTTTGGCCATGAGGAAATTTTTAAAGCGAGATTATATATCGGAGAATTTTCCTCTATTGACGTTATTGTAAATGTATGCGATTTTTTCAATTCCAAAGCATTCTCCTCCTCTCGTGAGGGGGAAAATCTTTCGACAGGCCACTCGGATACTGGGTTCGCAGCCCAGGGCGGACCGTGCCACCAAAGAGAATGATCGACCAGCTGAGCAGGCAGTAGTCCTCGTGATAAACAATCACTAGGATTGGTAACGCCATCTATGTGATAAAAATGTTTCGCGGGTAAATTTTCCTGAATTTCACTAACTCGATTAGCTACAAAAGTTTGCCACCGGTGAGGGGACGAGTGAATCCAAGAAAGTGCTATTTTTGAATCTGAAAAAGCAAATATATCGTTTATCGAAACGCGATTTCTATAAGTATCTATAATAGATCTAACGAGTCTAGATAAAATAAGCGCAGCGCATAATTCCAATCGAGCGAGCGACACTGTTTTCAGAGGGGCCACCTTGGATTTAGAACATATCAAATTCATTGTAGTGTTGCCACCCTTATCCGTGACATGAAGATATATTACACAACCGTATGCTTTCATACTTGCATCTGCGAAGGCGATAATATTTATCGTGCAGTCCTCCTTTACTCCCAAATATCGAGGTAAATTTAAATTAGAAAGCATCGGTAATTCTTCCTTGAATTTGACATATCTATTAACAATACTTTGGGGTAGTTCCTCGTCCCATCCTACTTTCTCTAACCACAGCTCTTGTAAAAGTAATTTGGCATATAAAATTACCGGAGCAACCAAACCTAATACATCGAATAAACGAGCTATTGTGGAAAGAATTGATCTTTTACATATAGTTTTTTCCTCCGTCGGACATATCATAAATCGAAAACAATCAGATATCGGATCCCATTTTAATCCTAAAATGCTACATTTATCCGAAAAATCCATTGTCGCGCGGTGCGACTCTGGTAATTGGGCCAGTAAATGAGGAGAATTACTCGACCATTTGACTAATTCAAATCCTCCACACTTGAACATCGCCATTAAATCTGTAGCCAAAGTGATGCCTTCACTTATAGTATTTACAGAATATACAAAATCGTCCATATATAAATCATTAATTGCAACTTCCGCCGCTTTCGGATAACGATTTCTTTCATCGCTTGCTAGCTGCCGTATAGTTCGCATTGCTAGAAATGGTGAACAGTTCAAACCAAACGCGAGTGAATTAAATTGATAAACTCCAATTTGTTCATCTTCGTGAAATCTATAAAGAATTTTTTGATATTTACGATGGCTTTCCGTTACCATTATACGTAGATACATTTGCTTAACATCTGCGGTTAATGCTACAGCGAATAAGCGAAATTTAATTAAAAGTGTAAATAAATTAGATTGCAAATTTGGACCTGTATACAAAGTATCATTAAGTGACAACCCTGAACTGGTCTTTGTACTTGCATCTAATACAACACGAGTTTTAGTTGTTGATTTATCTTTACGAATTACTGCGTGATGAGGAATGAAATATCCCTCATCAATATTAGATGAAGACGGAACTTCAACCCTCATATATCCCTTTTCCAGATATTCAGAAACTACTTCATTATAACTGCAATGCAATTCTGGCGAAGTATTAAATTTCCGTTCTAAATATTCATATCGACGCTGCGCGACACGGCGCGAATCACCTAAATTATTAGGATCTATCTTAAACGGTAAAGATACAATATACCTTCCCGATTCATCCCGTTGGACTGACTCGAGGTACATTTTCTCACATTCTGCATCTTCAGCACTCATCAACGACTTAATGGGCATGTCTTCCATCGTCCAAAACTTGGATAACGCATTATATAAATCTACATTGGTTATGGGGCCGAACGTCCACGAAACCTCCGGCGTACACGTAGGTATTTCACCCATTACAATATACCCGAATACTGTCTGTATAGCCGGTGGTGCATTCGTATTATGTTTAGATAAAACCTTATTCCCCAGCAGAATATATGGAAATAACTGTGCACCTAATAAGATATCAACATCGGATGGAACGTTCCAGGATTCATCCGCTAAGTTTAAACCCACTAAATGCTCACATGACTTTGTGTCAACATGTTGTGTAGGAAGCTTATCAGTTATTTTATCGACAACTAATAGACTAATTTTATAAGTATCTTCTGAAACGCGGGATTTAATTTTTAACGCAACGTGTCCCAATATTGGTGTCTCTACTGAACCAACACTTTTAACTACTGAATTATTTAAAGGAAATATTTTAAGATTTAATTCATTACAAGTGTTTAAACTGATTAAATTTTGTTGCGATGCGCAATCAATTAAACACCTTACGCTTACTTGATTATTTTTATTGTCATAAGCAAATAACTGCGCGGTTGACAGTAGTACATTCGTAGCTATATTACCCGCAGAAAAATTATTATGATGTTTATGACTACGCGCTATTAATGTAATGGCTTCGTTTTTCGATTGACTTTCAGTATTCACCGTGCTCTCAAAATGCAGAGCGGTGTGATGTCGTTTTTTACAAATTCTACAATCAGATTTAGATGGACATTTCACAGTTTTATGTTTATCGCTTAAGCAGTTTACACATAAATTATTTAATTTCACAAACTGAAAGCGAGCATTTGGTCTTAATTCGTTAAATTGTTCACATTTAAACAATTCAACATGATCAGAATGATTACATTTCCGGCACCTGTTACGATTATTATTACTTGACTTCGGTTCGACCACAGCGAATGAATGCGTAACTTTGTTTTTATTATTAACAACTTTATTATCATTTTGCCCAGTTCGTTCTAGGATTTTGACATGCGACCGAATGTATTCTATTAAATCGCTATATGTAGGTATAGCTTTCTCCCGTATAGACATTTCGAAATTTTGCACCAACTGTATATCTAATTTTTTCAGTGCAATATGTAATATTATAAAATCGGTTAGGTCATCAATACCTAATTCCTTGAGTGCAGCTATGGAAGACGCAAACCGTTCAATAAAATTTGTTCGCGCAATATATAGGGGATTGTTAGGTATGCATCCACAGGCTTAATGGACAAGTGTAATGTCAATACAAAATCCTGCAAATGTCCTACCTACCCTTTTTACCCATCCCAAAATGTCACCATGATAAAAATATTGTTGCGACACATGTAAAATCTGACAAGTGGTGTCAGTTGCTTATCAGAGTTCGGAGTGATAATTAATATCAGACAGGGCGATTAAACGTATATTTTGTGAAGTTAAATCAACAAATACTCCTGGAGACGTGTGATAGTCATCAACGGGTGAGTCCATCTTTCCTGCTTTCCAATCTGGGCTTATCTTGTGCTCCAGAAGCCCAGATTTATACCTTTGATTATTGCACTGTCCATCGGGTTTGTCGGATGCATAAATCGTCCCATAACCTATCATTCGGAGTAGTTTGGGACTGGTCCTTTGGGCGTGTGGCATATCACACCACCTCTAAAATATATAGTGGAGTCGCAGCTTCGCGACACCATTTTTGGTCCTTCGAGCCGGATTACCAACGGGGTATTTAAAATTAACATATTTAAAGTTATAAATAAATATTATTTCCTCTTTATACTTTGTTAATTTGTATGTACTAGGTTGCATTTGTAATTATTGTTGTGTTTAAATTCCTACATACAATTAATCATGGCGACTAGCGATAGTACTCAGGATATTAAAATCAAGTTAGTAGAATCGAAGATTAATTTGATGCATAATCGTGTTAATGAATTATACGAGAAAGCGAAAAGTATTGCGGACAGGGAGACGAGAAGTTCGGAGGATTTTCTTAAACAAACGGTTAATATAGCTACATATTATGCACAATTTAACACATTTTGTGATGAATTTCATACACTTCAGTTTAAAAAGGATTCAAATTACAATATGAATTTCGATTTATGGAGTAAATTCGAAAATAAGTACTGTTTTGTAGTTTCTATACGCGAAAGCATTATAGCAAAGCAAGATTCATCACGTGATCGACAGAAGTTAAATAATTTACCATTAATTAAGCTCCCACCGATCGAGATGCCATCGTTCGATGGTAATCAAGAGAATTGGTCGATATTTTATGAAGCTTTTAAATTAAACATTCACTCAAATGAAAATTTGAATACGTCGCAAAAGATGCAATATCTGATAGGGAAACTCCAAGGAAAGGCGTTATCAGTTTTTGCGGGAATACTTCCGAACGAACAAAATTATTTTTTAATTTGGGAAGCTCTCGAAAAGAAATATCAGGACAAACGCGTGCTAGGTACCTTTTATCTGAACAATATTTTGAATTTAAAATTATTGGCACCTAGTAACCCAAATGAGTTAAATAATTTTATTGAACGGTTTGCGTCTTCCATAGCTGCACTCAAGGAATTAGGTATTGATGACCTAACCGATTTTATAATATTACATATTGCACTGAAAAAATTAGATATACAGTTGGTGCAAAATTTCGAAATGTCTATACGGGAGAAAGCTATACCTACATATAGCGATTTAATAGAATACATTCGGTCGCATGTCAAAATCCTAGAACGAACTGGGCAAAATGATAATAAAGTTGTTAATAATAAAAACAAAGTTACGCATTCATTCGCTGTGGTCGAACCGAAGTCAAGTAATAATAATCGTAACAGGTGCCGGAAATGTAATCATTCTGATCATGTTGAATTGTTTAAATGTGAACAATTTAACGAATTAAGACCAAATGCTCGCTTTCAGTTTGTGAAATTAAATAATTTATGTGTAAACTGCTTAAGCGATAAACATAAAACTGTGAAATGTCCATCTAAATCGGATTGTAGAATTTGTAAAAAACGACATCACACCGCTCTGCATTTTGAGAGCACGGTGAATACTGAAAGTCAATCGAAAAACGAAGCCATTACATTAATAGCGCGTAATCATAAACATCATAATAATTTTTCTGCGGGTAATATAGCTACGAATGTACTACTGTCAACCGCGCAGTTATTTGCTTATGACAATAAAAATAATCAAGTAACCGTAAGGTGTTTAATTGATTGCGCCTCGCAACAAAATTTAATCAGTTTAAACACTTGTAATGAATTAAATCTTAAAATAATTCCTTTAAATAATTCAGTAGTTAAAAGTGTTGGTTCAGTAGAGACACCAATATTGGGACACGTTGCGTTAAAAATTAAATCCCGCGTTTCAGAAGATACTTATAAAATTAGTCTATTAGTTGTCGATAAAATAACTGATAAGCTTCCTACACAACATGTTGACACAAAGTCATGTGAGCATTTAGTGGGTTTAAACTTAGCGGATGAATCCTGGAACGTTCCATCCGATGTTGATATCTTATTAGGTGCACAGTTATTTCCATATATTCTGCTGGGGAATAAGGTTTTATCTAAACATAATACGAATGCACCACCGGCTATACAGACAGTATTCGGGTATATTGTAATGGGTGAAATACCTACGTGTACGCCGGAGGTTTCGTGGACGTTCGGCCCCATAACCAATGTAGATTTATATAATGCGTTATCCAAGTTTTGGACGATGGAAGACATGCCTATTAAGTCGTTGATGAGTGCTGAAGATGCAGAATGTGAGAAAATGTACCTCGAGTCAGTCCAACGGGATGAATCGGGAAGGTATATTGTATCTTTACCGTTTAAGATAGATCCTAATAATTTAGGTGATTCGCGCCGTGTCGCGCAGCGTCGATATGAATATTTAGAACGGAAATTTAATACTTCGCCAGAATTGCATTGCAGTTATAATGAAGTAGTTTCTGAATATCTGGAAAAGGGATATATGAGGGTTGAAGTTCCGTCTTCATCTAATATTGATGAGGGATATTTCATTCCTCATCACGCAGTAATTCGTAAAGATAAATCAACAACTAAAACTCGTGTTGTATTAGATGCAAGTACAAAGACCAGTTCAGGGTTGTCACTTAATGATACTTTGTATACAGGTCCAAATTTGCAATCTAATTTATTTACACTTTTAATTAAATTTCGCTTATTCGCTGTAGCATTAACCGCAGATGTTAAGCAAATGTATCTACGTATAATGGTAACGGAAAGCCATCGTAAATATCAAAAAATTCTTTATAGATTTCACGAAGATGAACAAATTGGAGTTTATCAATTTAATTCACTCGCGTTTGGTTTGAACTGTTCACCATTCCTAGCAATGCGAACTATACGGCAGCTAGCGAGCGATGAAAGAAATCGTTATCCGAAAGCGGCGGAAGTTGCAATTAATGATTTATATATGGACGATTTTGTATATTCTGTAAATACTATAAGTGAAGGCATCACTTTGGCTACAGATTTAATGGCGATGTTCAAGTGTGGAGGATTTGAATTAGTCAAATGGTCGAGTAATTCTCCTCATTTACTGGCCCAATTACCAGAGTCGCACCGCGCGACAATGGATTTTTCGGATAAATGTAGCATTTTAGGATTAAAATGGGATCCGATATCTGATTGTTTTCGATTTATGATATGTCCGACGGAGGAAAAATCTATATGTAAAAGATCAATTCTTTCCACAATAGCTCGTTTATTCGATGTATTAGGTTTGGTTGCTCCGGTAATTTTATATGCCAAATTACTTTTACAAGAGCTGTGGTTAGAGAAAGTAGGATGGGACGAGGAACTACCCCAAAGTATTGTTAATAGATATGTCAAATTCAAGGAAGAATTACCGATGCTTTCTAATTTAAATTTACCTCGATATTTGGGAGTAAAGGAGGACTGCACGATAAATATTATCGCCTTCGCAGATGCGAGTATGAAAGCATACGGTTGTGTAATATATCTTCATGTCACGGATAAGGGTGGCAACACTACAATGAATTTGATATGTTCTAAATCCAAGGTGGCCCCTCTGAAAACAGTGTCGCTCGCTCGATTGGAATTATGCGCTGCGCTTATTTTATCTAGACTCGTTAGATCTATTATAGATACTTATAGAAATCGCGTTTCGATAAACGATATATTTGCTTTTTCAGATTCAAAAATAGCACTTTCTTGGATTCACTCGTCCCCTCACCGGTGGCAAACTTTTGTAGCTAATCGAGTTAGTGAAATTCAGGAAAATTTACCCGCGAAACATTTTTATCACATAGATGGCGTTACCAATCCTAGTGATTGTTTATCACGAGGACTACTGCCTGCTCAGCTGGTCGATCATTCTCTTTGGTGGCACGGTCCGCCCTGGGCTGCGAACCCAGTATCCGAGTGGCCTGTCGAAAGATTTTCCCCCTCACGAGAGGAGGAGAATGCTTTGGAATTGAAAAAATCGCATACATTTACAATAACGTCAATAGAGGAAAATTCTCCGATATATAATCTCGCTTTAAAAATTTCCTCATGGCCAAAACTGCTGAGAATTGTGGTATATATTTTACGATTTATGCGAAAGTTATCACGCTCAACAGTTATAAATTCCACGGAATTAAACATTGCTGAAATGAATGTATTAAAAGCTTTACAGAATAGGTATTTTAGTGCCGATATACAATTAATACAGAGGGATAAATTATGCTCACCTTCAATCCGAAAACTAAACCCGTTCCTAGATCATAATGGCTTGTTACGTATAGGTGGTAGATTAACAAACGCGAATATACCTTTTGAAAACAAACATCCAGTAGTTTTGCCAAGACAGGATCATATTGTCGATATAATTATAGACTTTCACCATCGTGTGAATTGTCATACTGGTGCACATCTCCTTATGTCAATAATTAGACAGCGTTATTGGATCTTATCGGGGAGAAATCTAATACGCAAAAGAGTACATGCTTGTAATTTCTGTTTTAAAACTGCACCTTCTAATATTGTACCGCTAATGGCAAATTTACCTACAGCTAGAGTTCAGGAAGCAAAGGCATTTACACATACGGGGGTAGATTTTGCCGGACCAATAAATATAACCCTTTCTAGGCGTCGTGGGGTAAAAAGTCAAAAGGCATATATATGTCTATTTATTTGTTTAACAACGAAGGCTATACATATGGAAGTGGTATCAGATCTAAGCACGGACAATTTTTTAAACGCATTTAAGCGTTTTCTATCCAGACGCGGACCGGTTTCGTGTATGTACAGTGACAATGCGACAAATTTCATAGGCGCAAAGAATTGTCTGGATGACTTATATAATTTTTTAGAGGCAAATTCAACAAAAGAAGTTCTTCACAATGAATTTAACATTCGGAGAATTGAATGGAAGACGATTCCACCCCGCGCTCCTCACTTTGGAGGATTATGGGAGTCAAATATTAAATGCATTAAATCGCATCTGTATAGGGTTGTGGGTACTCAACTTTTATGTTATGAAGAGCTTCTCACAGTTCTGACACAAATAGAGGCTGTACTTAATTCACGGCCATTATGTTTATTAAGCAGTTCTCATTATCCAGAAGCTCTTACTCCGGCTCATTTTCTGATGTCTACCCCGATTCAGCATCTATCTGCTTATGATTTGACTAATGAACGCATTAGTCTACTGAAAAGGAAAGAGCTTTTGGACCACCTCGTTCAATCTTATTGGAAGAAGTGGCATATAGAGTATCTTCACTCTCTGCAGATGAGAAAAAAATGGAATAGTCCCGCGAATAACATTCTAGTAGGTACCATAGTATTGGTGCATCAAGAGGATGCGCCTCCACTTTATTGGCCGGTGGGCGTTGTTGAGGAGGTGTTCCCTGGTAAAGACGGAGTGGTTCGTGTCGCACGCGTAAGGACCCCTTCCGGGAACTTTAAACGACCAGTCGTCAAATTGTGTCCTTTGCCTACACAATAATTATTATTTCTTTATTTCATTATTTTTTATAAGTTTTCGTTTTAACTTTGTAATATTAATAGCGTATTGATAAGAATATTTATATTTCATCTTACTTCGTTTTACATTTAATTCTTTACTTTATTTGAAAGTACTTAAAATTTCGGAAGGTACTTTCAACGCCGGGAGAATGTTCGCGCAATATATAGGGGATTGTTAGGTATGCATCCACAGGCTTAATGGACAAGTGTAATGTCAATACAAAATCCTGCAAATGTCCTACCTACCCTTTTTACCCATCCCAAAATGTCACCATGATAAAAATATTGTTGCGACACATGTAAAATCTGACAAGTGGTGTCAGTTGCTTATCAGAGTTCGGAGTGATAATTAATATCAGACAGGGCGATTAAACGTATATTTTGTGAAGTTAAATCAACAAATACTCCTGGAGACGTGTGATAGTCATCAACGGGTGAGTCCATCTTTCCTGCTTTCCAATCTGGGCTTATCTTGTGCTCCAGAAGCCCAGATTTATACCTTTGATTATTGCACTGTCCATCGGGTTTGTCGGATGCATAAATCGTCCCATAACCTATCATTCGGAGTAGTTTGGGACTGGTCCTTTGGGCGTGTGGCATATCACACCACCTCTAAAATATATAGTGGAGTCGCAGCTTCGCGACACCAAAATTATTTAACTCATTTGGGTTACTAGGTGCCAATAATTTTAAATTCAAAATATTGTTCAGATAAAAGGTACCTAGCACGCGTTTGTCCTGATATTTCTTTTCGAGAGCTTCCCAAATTAAAAAATAATTTTGTTCGTTCGGAAGTATTCCCGCAAAAACTGATAACGCCTTTCCTTGGAGTTTCCCTATCAGATATTGCATCTTCTGCGACGTATTCAAATTTTCATTTGAGTGAATGTTTAATTTAAAAGCTTCATAAAATATCGACCAATTCTCTTGATTACTGTACTGGACACCTACGCCAGTGACATCGACTGTAAAATGCCGGTTTCCTCTGGGGGGTACCTTAGATAAGGATTTTCAAAGAAACACAACTTGCGAATGTCGTCGGACAACTGACTGATTGTGGCAGTTGTTTGCATATTTATTGAGTTCGAATTGAACACGTGTTAATGTACATCAAATATTCTTATCTCTAAACAGGATGCATGAGAGCATTAAGGAACCAAGAAAAATAACCAAATTTTAATTACTACGGTTAAATCCCATTTGATACATGATACGTGTCCGGTGATAAGCTTCAAAAGGGATTCGGAATCGTTAATTGCATGATAACAGTAAATATTCATTTCCTTAATTATTTTAATGATTATGTCCATCCGCCTGCTGTCCGGTACACTCCCGACGTGAAAAAGTATTTTTCACCAAATAGTTTCCTCGGACAGCAAGGTATCTTCTTAAGGTGTGAAGAACAATGGTTTTCACAGCAGTTGTGTTGGTATCTTCCAAGTGTAGATATTCGTTGAAGTTTCTGACGTTGAGAGGTACTGCTATGTTGTCTTCAATTTCAATTAAAAATCCGTATCTTTTGACGGCATGAAGTGATCGTTAAAGTAATCAGCTTTCATATTTCAGCAGAATGAATGAACGAATCGCCTGTTAAGTAAAGGGCGGCCTTCGGTTATGTGACCCACATGTCAAGTGTTTACATGTGAGGAATTTGTTTATAATAAACAATTATTTCGTTGTAGTTCAAGTTCGTGAGTCAGTGTTATTGTTATTACTGACTCTCATTTGACTCTTCTTATTAGGTTTATCTGAACCTTATCTGGTTCCTTATTACTTATTCCAATCTTTATTTCAATTACGCCTTGTGTAGTTTTATTCCTCGGCTCAGAGGATAAAGTTAGCAGCTTGTACAGCAACAACCTTTTTCTTAAACGATTTCCACTCTCGTGCCATTTGGATTACTTCAGCGGTAGATTTGGAGTGGAAGTACAGGAAAACACAAGGACTACAAGTATTTGCAGTAGCGTCGTAAAATTCACTTTTTCCATCTGGCGTGCCAATGATCTTCGATTTCGTCATATTATATGTGCACGGTTCTTCCAGGTGATTCTCACCCGACAGTAACTTTTTCTGGTCTTCTGTTTTCATTTCCACCTGGAGAAATATTTCTTTCATGTTCGCTGCAATGGCGATTCTTTGTCCCGTATCTAGGAACCGAGTTGATTCTCTCCATTGGAGCGCCGTGATGGGCGCAACATAAACATTATCTTCATTGTTTTCTCGTGTAACAAAGCTGTCACCATTATCTCGTTCGATTAATATATTTAGTGGATACGCTTCTTGTGCCGCTAGTGTTCCGATTTCTTCACATGGATTAATTTGCTGATAAGTATCACTAGGCAGATTTATAAATTTCACAATTTTCAAAGATGTCACAATTTTCACAGATTTCACTATTTTTACAAATCTTGAATCGTCCTCGTGAATGGTGTTTCCGGGGCTCCATACGCCTCTGGATGATAGTGCAGCATAATTAATTTCACTTTCCATCAGCGTCATATTATGTGCCTGGTTGTCGACCCCTTTCCTTGCGAGTCGTTTCTTTTCGCTAACATTATTTAGCGACAATGTTTTTTCAATATATTCTTCATTTTTATGAAGATTCCGCACAAAGGTTAACGGTAGCTGTGGCTTTTCTATCACAGCCGTTGAATCCTCTGACGGCTGCTGAGGCGAGAACGGTATCTCCGGTATATCCTCAGGCAGTAGTGTGAGGGTGGACTTCCAGCCACCCTGACGATTTGCACCGTGTGCATTTTCATTTTCTTCATTTTTATGAAGCATCTGCTCAGAAGATGACGGTAACTGTGGAATGTCCATCACAGCCGTGGATCCATCTGTCGTAATCTGCTGAGGTGAGAACGAAGTCTGCAGGTTATTCTCAGCCAATATTGTGAGGATGGACTTCCAGCCACCCTGGAAATCTGCAAACAGTGCATCCAAATGCCGTGCAGTCTCCTCTTCTTGTAGACGCTGTAGGCGCCCATCTTCTTCTAGTTGACGTTGTAAGCGCCAACCCTCTTCTAATTGGCATTGTAAGCGCCAATTCTCCTCCTGTAGTGCTCTAACTGTTTCCCAAGAAGAGCGTGAGTTGCCGCTGTCTTCGGGTGCCGGCACTAATCCTCTCCTGGAAGCAGGTGCTTCGGCGCCTTTCCAGGAGCGCAGTGACGGTGTCATGTTTCTTGATTTTCTGAGGAAAATCCGGCTCGAAGGACCATAAATGTACTGGACACCTACGCCAGTGACATCGACTGTAAAATGCCGGTTTCCTCTGGGGGGTACCTTAGATAAGGATTTTCAAAGAAACACAACTTGCGAATGTCGTCGGACAACTGACTGATTGTGGCAGTTGTTTGCATATTTATTGAGTTCGAATTGAACACGTGTTAATGTACATCAAATATTCTTATCTCTAAACAGGATGCATGAGAGCATTAAGGAACCAAGAAAAATAACCAAATTTTAATTACTACGGTTAAATCCCATTTGATACATGATACGTGTCCGGTGATAAGCTTCAAAAGGGATTCGGAATCGTTAATTGCATGATAACAGTAAATATTCATTTCCTTAATTATTTTAATGATTATGTCCATCCGCCTGCTGTCCGGTACAATTACCATCGAACGATGGCATCTCGATCGGTGGGAGCTTAATTAATGAAAAAGTTTTACCTTACAATAAAACTTATATTATGTACTTAGCTTTATTTAAAACCTATAAAGTGAGATAAACATTACCATTTTGCAGCCAAATCGACGTTTCTTACCAATTTCGTGTGTAATTCTTAGTTTAAATCTCCCGCCAATGTCACCTGCTAGTTCCAAATGCATCCTTGAGGCGGCGCCAGTAGTGGGACGCCACTAGTGACGCTATAATTTCAAGCTTCATTAGATCTCATCAGGCAGCCCTTGCCTAGGTTTTAAATAAAGCTAAGTACATAATATAAGTTTTATTGTAAGGTAAAACTTTTTCATTATGTAGCATAGGCTTTATTTAAAACCTATAAAGTGAGATATTGTTTGTTATCGCCTGGTGACATTATGCTAATGTGAATCAAATATAATATTTAAATTTATTTGCTAAAAAGAAAATAGGGGCAAGATTTCCAGAAATCAGCTAACCAGTTACAGAGGTTGAAAAAGGTCAGCAACAGATGGGTCGGTGTTGACTCGGCCAGCCGATTCTGCAATTTCCCTTCTATAGAACTTGGCAAAGGTATTGGGACTTCTCCAGTTACCACGCGACAGTATATCGTCCAGCTTATATTTCTGCAGCCAGTTCAGAGATGCCACTGCTGAACGGATGCTGCCAGGTGGATCCTCTACACCAGCATCCCTGAGGACTGCCCTAATCCAACCTGCAATTACTGCCCTGGAGGCCGCTTTCACTGTCCCACAAGTTGTAATAAATAGGCTAGGTAGTATCGCCTGCGCTCTCCGTTCCTTAGACAGTTCTATGACCTTCTCCGTCCAATAGACAGGGTCTATGTTCCTAGACTCCGAGCGAGCCAGTCTCCACCCTGATTGTTGCCAGTCTGCCGAATCTGTCTTGCCACCAAACACTGGCCAAATGGAGATGCCTTCACTGTCCACTGACAATCTTTCAGCTGTGCAATGGAGCAATGTGAGATCGTGGACTCGGCGCCCTGATGCCAAAAGCAGGATGGTGGCTGCTCTCCTTGATGCTTCAAAGAGAGTAATATGTTGAGGCAAATTCTTCTCCAGCCATGATGATACAACCCTCGGGTCCCAAATGGGGGGTTTTGAAGGCCTTAGTCTAGCTAAAGATATCCCTTTTAATATCTTCTTCACTATCGGATTGGAGCTCAGCTCTCTATTGTCTTCGGGAGAGCCTAAGGTACACACCACTGACTTGTGAACTAAAATGGTACTCAGCGATAGCTTTTCTCTGATGTGTAGATCGGCTAGGAACCTGGCTAAGTCTTCAGCTTTGGGACGCGTGGCATCAAGCTGATTCTCTGACGCCCAGCGCTGCCACCTCCGCCATGCCGGAGCATAAGTGCGAAGGGTAGAACTTCTCCACCCGGATCTAAGAAGTTCCTTCTGCTGACTTGACCATCTTGTTAGGTTTTTGTCCCACCCCCACAAAGCCAAATCTCCAGAGTGAAGGACTCTACTTGAGGAGGGGGTTTGTTGGTCCTGGTGTCTATCAGTGCTTCTCCTAGATTGTGAATCGTAAGAGGTGGACCCAAGGCCCGACACTTCAGATCCGCTCTCCAAAATGCCCTTTCCCAACGAGGAGCCACTACCAAGTATAATCCCCTTGCTCTGTTCAGGTGGCAAAGAACCCTCGGCATGAGGCACGGGGGAGGGAAGATCCAAGCCAGCTGATAGTCCCAGTCCCTGCTCCAAGCATTGTGGTAGTCTGCCTCGTCGTCCTGAAAATCAAGAGAAACATACCTTTGAACCACATGCGCTGTCCTAGAGCCAAATAGGTCTATTTCGGGTCGTCCCCATTTCCTGAATGCTACCTCTGTGAACGAGGGTAGCAAGTGCCATTCGGGTATAGCACGATGACGAGATAGACAGTCCGCTACTTCATTGAAACGACCGGGTAAGTATTGTGCTGTCATGGAGACACAGTGTTTATCCAAAACATCTAGCACTAGTCGAGTACAGCTCAGGAGTTGAGTTGATCTGGTACCACCCTCCTTGCGGAGATAAGATACGACAGACCTGTTATCCGACTGGATCAGAAGACCCGAGCCAGATAGCTCAAGCACGTGAGGAGACAAGGCAGCCAACACGGCGAGCATCTCCTTTACATTGGAGTGAAGATTCAGCTGGTCATCAGCCCACACACCGCTGAGAAGCTTTTCGTCCAGCTGGGCACCCCAACCCTGATCAGAGGCATCGGTTGTTAGGTAATGCTCAAACAGCGGCAGATGTATAGGTGACGTCAGGGTGAGCGATCGAACCCACCATCTCAATTCCCGAGCGGTAGCTGCCGGAATTGGTGATGACTCCCAAGGGTGGTAGTGTCTGAGTCCTAAGCACCCTTTCTGTATGTGCCGGCTGTTGAGCCTGCCTCTTGGAACTGCAAAACTAGCAAAGTTTAAAGAGCCCAAGAGGCTGCGCCCCTTATCTAGTGACCACCTACCTGTCTGAATAAAACCCTTTAACAAATAAGATAGGGCTGAAACCTTGTTCTGAGGGAGAGACTTTTCATTAGTTAGAGTATTCCAGCTGATACCAAGAAATTGAACTTGTTGTGATGGTTCTAATATTGACTTATCAAATTGTATATGCCATCCCAAGCCTTGCAAAAACTCCACCATTTCAATAGCCTGCTGTTTTAAAGTAGGCAGGCATTGGTTTACTAATAAAAAATCATCCAGATACACTAGAATTCTCATCCCTCTCTTCCGCAGTTCCTGCGCTACCCAGTTAGTGAAGGTTGCGAATGCCTTAGGTGCGGTGGCCAAGCCAAAGGGGAGGGATGTCATCTGCAAGAGTTCATTCCTATAGATAAGTCTAAGGAAACATCTATGCTGCTCACTCACAGGTACATGAAAGTAAGCATGTGTGAGGTCCACTTTAACCATCCAGTCATTCGGTTGTAGAAAAGTAGGAACTCGATAAACGTTTACCAGACGAAATTTACTGACAGTCAGAAAATTGTTTAAATACTTTAAGTTAAAGACCGGCCTCTTTGAGCCATCTGATTTGGGGACCAGAAACATGTTAGAAATAAATGAGGGAGTGGCAGGTGCCGACTCTAAAACCTTAAGGGCTTTGAGTTTTTCTATTTGTTCTGTCATTGCCACAGAAGTCTTAGTGGTGAAAGGGGAGTTAAATAAATCAATATTATTATTTAGTGGAGGTTTTGATGAAAATGGAATTCGGTAGCCATCTAACATCTTAAGGATGATAGTAGGGGCGCCAAGGTTCCTCCACTTACCTGCGAATGAGCGCAACTGACCCCCTTGAAAAGAGGGCCCACTGTTAAAACCTCTTACGGTCTGGCTTCCCTGCTCTTTCCTTGGGCCGGAACCTACCTCGGGGAGGGAAAGCTTTAGCGGCTCTACGGGCTGGTTCCGGACCTCGACTCTCAGGGTGCTCCCTTCTCGCGATGGTTCTTCCCTGCTGTACTCTAGGACGAAAGGGCTGCGAGCTCTGCACAGTCACAGGTTTAACGGGTGGAGCTGGTCGCGACGTGCTAGGCTGAGGAGCGAGGCACTTCTTCACTCCCCCCAACTTATCCAGCTGGGCCGACAGGAGGTTCGGGTCAAAGAGATATTCCGATGTGGGCGGAATCTTCCGTAAGGCATCTCGGACGTATCCGTCACTGATGCCTCGCAATGCCCCCTCTCGTCGATACTCAATGTGGCTAGCCCGTTTTCCGCAGACCATCTGCATGATGTCTTTGGACACCTTCTGGGACTCAGACCCCGCCGCGAAGAGAGACTGCACCTTCTCGAAGAGAGTGGAAGTGCTCAGCTTCGTGCCCGGTTCCGCACTCCAGTTGACCAGCTCCTGCAAGGAGGCCTTCAGGAGATCAGCCTGCAGGGAAAGAGCATTGGTCAGGGAGCCGCAGAAGGAGTCCGTTGACGTACTGGCCGATTCCTCCTGAGCTAGGCGCTTCAATTCAGGGTTCAATGCCAACATTGAGAAGAGAGGGGTTGCGGCATACGACTTCTGGATCTCGAGGTAGCGGACATTGTTCCAGTTGGCCGTCCCCAGATGCTGAAGGAGCTCCACTTTTTTCACCCTCCCTGGGTCGGCCGATGGTATCTTCGGCTGCTTTAGGTCAGTTGTCCACTCCCCGAGATCCAAGTCACGAGACGGCTTATTCGGATGGACGAGTCCCATTCCCAAATCTCCTGCCAATTCCTCCCGAAGCGACGCAGGGGTGTCCAGGGAGATGCTGTCCTCGTCATCGTCATCCGAGGCGCCACGGACGGGAGCCTCCGAACGCTTTTCCAGCAGCAGACGCAACATTTCCTGCATCTGGGACATCTGCTGCGTTAATACGTCAATTCGCGGGTCGGCGGGAGCTAATTCACAAACCCTCTGCCTCTTGGCTTTGCCTTCGCCGTAGACCCTCGGACGCTTCCCCCGCGTGTCCGTGTGAATCACCTTCATGACTTCCGCCCTCGAAAATTCGGCTTCCCCGCTCTCGGAACGTTCGGAATCCGACATAATCACGAAAATACAAAAAACACTAAACAAAAACACACGAAACTCTATAAATCGCAATTTTACGGAGTTCGAACAGTCACACTGTTAATAACCTCGAAAAAAATATGTAAATTTTGCGCAAATACTGAAAAACAGGTTATTTTACGGTATTTGATGTTTGTAAACAAACCAAACGTGTTTGACCTTCGCAAAATAAATGCTAATGAAGCTTGAAATTATAGCGTCACTAGTGGCGTCCCACTACTGGCGCCGCCTCAAGGATGCATTTGGAACTAGCAGGTGACATTGGCGGGAGATTTAAACTAAGAATTACACACGAAATTGGTAAGAAACGTCGATTTGGCTGCAAAATGGTAATGTTTATCTCACTTTATAGGTTTTAAATAAAGCCTATGCTACATAATGGTAAATTATTTAACTTTTGTCGATCACGTAATGAATCTTGCTTTGCTATAATGCTTTCGCGCACAGAAACTACAAAACAGTACTTATTTTCGAATTTACTCCATAAATCGAAATTCATATTATAATTTGAATCCTTTTTCAACTGAAGTGTATGAAATTCATCACAAAATGTGTTAAATTGTGCATAATATGTAGCTATATTAACCGTTTGTTTAAGAAAATCCTCCGAACTTCTCGTCTCCCTGTCCGCAATACTTTTCGCTTTCTCGTATAATTCATTAACACGATTATGCATCAAATTAATCTTCGATTCTACTAACTTGATTTTAATATCCTGAGTACTATCGCTAGTCGCCATGATTAATTGTATGTAGGAATTTAAACACAACAATAATTACAAATGCAACCTAGTACATACAAATTAACAAAGTATAAAGAGGAAATAATATTTATTTATAACTTTAAATACCCCGTTGGTAATCCGGCTCGAAAGAACCAAAAAATGGTGTCGCGATGCTGCGACTCCACTATATATTTTAGAGGTGGTGTGATATGCCACACGCCCAAAGGACCAGTCCCAAACTACTCCGAATGATAGGTTATGGGACGATTTATGCATCCGACAAACCCGATGGACAGTGCAATAATCAAAGGTATAAATCTGGGCTTCTGGAGCACAAGATAAGCCCAGATTGGAAAGCAGGAAAGATGGACTCACCCGTTGATGACTATCACACGTCTCCAGGAGTATTTGTTGATTTAACTTCACAACATATACGTTTAATCGCCCTGTCTGATATTAATTATCACTCCGAACTCTGATAAGCAACTGACACCACTTGTCAGATTTTACATGTGTCGCAACAATATTTTTATCATGGTGACATTTTGGGATGGGTAAAAGGGTAGGTAGGACATTTGCAGGATTTTGTATTGACATTACACTTGTCCATTAAGCCTGTGGATGCATACCTAACAATCCCCTATGTATTGCGCGAACACTGGCTCTGTATAGTTTTTCTTTGTAGTAGTTTTCTTTTGTGGTTTTAACGAGATTATTACATACATTTCTGTATTTTTTATAAAATATTTTGGCTTGAGTGTCCGGATTATTGAGCAGGTTTTTGTGGAGCTTGTCCCGTTTTTTAATACAAAAAATTAGGCCATCTGTGATCCATGGTTTCAGTTTTTTATTTTTTGAATTATTCAAACGGGATTCTTCGGTGACATCCTCAATATGTTGCAAGAGGATATTAGAAAAGGTATTAAAAGCAACATCTACATCGTTGGAATTTAGAGTGGAGTGCCAATTTTCTAATAGCCTTGTACGGCCACCCTGTTGCGAACATACTGGGCGCTGCGAGGAGAGCAAGTAGCACCGAACATCATTGAGGTCAGCTTGTAGGTAGCCGCTGCCTCTAGTGGCATAGCTCTCCACAGAAAAAGTTGGGCCATTTGGTCCTCCGCTTTTATCTTAAAGCGGAGGAACATTTCTTCAATATCTGCGGCTATGGCAATCTTGCCCTCCCGAAACCGTAATAGGTTGCCCAACAAGGATGACAGAAGGTCGGGCCCGGTTAGCAGCCGGTCGTTCAGGGAGGTGCTACAGTGGAATGGTTGTTACGCAATCAGTACTACTGTGGGGTAGGTAATATACCTGTTGTAGGTAATATAAGATATGGTACATAGATGGAATCAATTTGCACAGTGAACAGCTTCATTTTCTTTGACGGAAACTTGGACGCCAAACTATGCCAGTGAAGACAAAGTATGCTGAACTGTGTGGTAGAGTCTGAGAATCATCATCAGGGATGGGCACTGTTTTTTACATTAATTAGAGCTTTGGAATCATAATAAATAAAATAGATGTGGATTGATATTAAAGATTTATTAATTAATATACTTGGGTTTAAACACATACCTGTGGACCAATTCTACACCTTTGAAGGTACACCCACCCTGTCCCACCCCGGTATAGGTGACTTATGGTCACCCCTTCGGAGCTCTCGCATGAATCTAATTTTTTTGAATAAACAGCTCTACAATTTATATAAATGAAGCTAGGCCTTCAATGTCCCCGCATACGGTGTTATGAAGCGGTATGCAAGCGCTTACAAGTACTAAACTAAGGACAACACAGAAAAATAAACAACAAAACAATCAAGTTCAAGTGTCAGGCAGATAGTTGGTGGAGGGGACCCACACTCCAGTACCTGTAAACACATAAAAGTAAAGTAAACAATAGAGTGACGGGGGAGTTTCGCCGAACCACGACTGGCAGTCCTGTTGAGAAATTGGTGGTGGTTGGGGCGACTGGTGCAGGTCAGGACTTCCACACCCCTTAGCCGACCACCCGGTGGTGCCCTGAAGATAAGTATTGGAAAAAGAGGGATAAAACCCTAAAGAACCTAGGGGAAAGAAGCGTCAGGAGGTCGGAGGCAGGGTGGAGGTTACCCCAGCCTGCACAGTCACCCCTCTGACCACCAACGCTCATCAGGGGTGGCGCAGGTGATTGGCGGAGTCCCCCGGTAAGAAAGAATAAAGAATAAGAATGCCACTCTTTGAGCGACAGGTCCCTCATCGTTCGGAGCAGTCCTGGGAGAGTTCCTGGTCCACCCGGTGTCAGGACGACACCGAGGTGGTTGGCCGGGGATCCACGGATTAGTCGCTGCTTCGCTAACACCTCCCTAATTTCTAGATCGATTGGTAATATACCAGCCAAAATTGGCAAAGCGTCCGAAGCAACGGTTCGATATGCCCCAGATAGTGCCAGCAGGGGAGTGCGCTGACCCCTAGTGAGAGCAAGAAGTATTAAGCAGTTATCCAGGCGATGCTCCCAAACAGAGGCGGCATATGCGACTTGCGTAACATATACCCCCTTGTAGAGAGCGTGCAAAGCCGGTCTGCGAAGTCCCCACTCTGCCGTGGAGATTCTTCGAAGCTTCAGAAACAGCGACTGAGCCCTGCAGGATACATCTTTGACATGAGCCAGAAAGGAGGACGATCGATCTAGAGTGACACCTAAATATTTAACGTTATCCACAAATTTTATATTAGTGTCTCCCATACGGATGGTAGGGTTTCTTGTCTTATTGAAAGAACCCTTCATCAGGAGGCCCATAGTCTTCTGGGGAGCGAAGGTCATTTTATTCCTCTCCCCCCATTTAAGGAGGGTGTCCAAACCTTCACCAGCCTTACGTTCGACTTCTCTTCTACTGTCCCCAGAGACAAGATACATTTTATCATCCGCATAGTCGATCATGATACATCCTTCAGGTAAGGGTAACCTAGAGGAGTCATCGAAGGTTATATTCCAAAATTTAGGACCTAGGACGGAGCCTTGAGGACACCCCATATCGGTCTCGCGTTCAATAACAGTGTCACCATGAGAAATAATGACAGTTCGGCCCGATAAATAGTTGTCTACTGATTTAAATAGAGTTTTTGGGCAATTCCTATTTTTAACCTTGATACGTATCATGTCCCACCATGCGTAGTCGAAGGCACCAGTGATATCTAGGAAGATTGCAACTACATACCTCTTTGTACAAACCTTCACCCAGTTAAGCGCAAACGACATGGCGTGCACGGTGGATCTACCGGAGACGAAGCCAAATTGGAGATCACTAGACGGGGAGAGTGATTGTTGTAGCCTATGCCGGATAAGTTTTTCCAGGATCTTGCCAAGCACTGGAAGTAAGGTGATGGGCCGATAGGCCTTGACATCAGTTAGTGGCTTACCGTTCCCCTTTGGTATGACTCTGAGCACGCCTCTTTTCCATTCAGAAGGGAAAATTCCTCTTCTCAAACACGTTTCCATCACTTGGAAGAGCTCCTCCCTAGCGTGGATCCAGACTTGCTTCACTATCACGCCATTAAGTCTATCATGCCCTGGTGCCTTCTTAGGACCCAAACCCTTAATTATTAGGTCGATTTCTGCTCTAGTGACTGGAATGACTCTATCCTCTTGGGTGAGGTCTCTAGGTGGAAGCCGTGCCAGGAGTCTAACCTGTTTATGGTGGTCACTTTCCCCAATTACTGATTCTACAGGAACTAACTTGCCCAAAAGTGTATTGAGAGTAGAGGCCACGTCTATCGTCTCAGCGTTCCTACCTTCTGTGATCCCAATGAGACTAGACAAAAACCGATCCGATCCTTTCCTGGATTTTTCAATTGCGCTGTGGATTTCCCACGGGTTGGCGTTTCCCACATTTTTAACCCAGTCATGCCAAGCGGCTCGTTTCGCAAGGAGAACCGCATGTTTGAAAGTTGCCCTGGATCTTCTGAGAGCTGCCTGAAGGGTAGCTGTCTCCTCCTCCGTACAGCATCCCCTCCTGGACCGTCCCAAGGCCCTATAGGCTTCTTTATAGGCCCCCTTTAGCGAAGTCAGCTCAGGTGACCACCACGGCGTTCTAATTTTCGTCTTTGGGTTTGATCTGCCCAGAGAGGAATCAGCCGCAGATACAACGGCAGAATTGAAAAAGTTCCCCAAATTGTCTGGATCACTAGCTGCTACGTGGTGAAAATCCCTTAATGTATCTCGTAGCGCCTCCCCAAAGTTATCCCAATTCGCCCTAGAGGTGTTGAAATTCCAGGAGGATCTCGGAGTTTCAGTTTTCTTAACACCTATTGTAAATGTGATTAATCTATGATCCGAGACTATTGCGCATTCATGGACACTCCATTTAGATATCCTGGCCGCAACTGATCCAGAGCAAAGAGTTAGATCAATGTTGCTCTCTCCCATTGTGTTTGAAAAGGTAAAGAACGAACTCTGTTCGTTAACGATACAAAGGCCTTGCTCAGCAATAAGGTCTTCAACGGCGTCAGTCCGTGATCGTACTGAATGGTTTTTATTATTGTCAAACCAAAGAGGAGAGCGAGCGTTAAAGTCCCCTGCGATAACTACGTTACGACCTTTAAGCGCGTTTAGGGCGCGCGTAAGACTCAGGATATGTGGTCCTACCGGATTCCCCCATTTAAAATAGACTGAGATCAGATAGATCTCAGTATCAGCAAATTTAATACATACACAGGTTTGGTACTCATTAGACAGCCCTGCCAGAAGGAGGGGGCTGATCAATGATGTATTGACCAGAACACCCGCCCCCGGCGTTGAGCCGACTTCGAGTACCGCTCCCGGAAATTCAATTGGTGTTTTACCTTCCCAGGTGTACTGCTCCTGTAAAAGCATTATGTCAATATTCAGGTCAGACATGACCCGCTGCACATCCAGTGTGGCCAACCGGGATCGCTGCAGATTGATCTGACCTAAGGAGAGAAGATTAACAGGAGCCATAGTCAGTCATTCTGAATTGGGCGTTAATAGCGGCCAGATGGGCAGGGCAATCCCTATCCCCAGTGGGGTGGTCAGCTGACTTCCTGAAACGGGTACAAGTAGCACAGACAGCGGGAAGTGCCTTCTTGGGGCAATCCTCATGAGAATGACCCACAGCGGCGCAGTGGCGACATGTTTCCTTTTCCTGAGAGCAGGATTTACTAATGTGTCCGTACTGTTGACACTTGAAGCATCTATTGGCTCCAGTATAATCCCGGGTGCGGCAGGCGTTCCACCCAAGGAAGCACATTCCGCTGTCTAGAAGGACTTTGCGAGCGGCAGGATGACATGTCACCACCATGTTCATGGTGGGGATGTCGCGCTTGCCAAAAAGGGAGACTCGCCGCATGGTACGAAGATGATCATCCAAAGACAGCGTTGTCTGGCCTGCAAGGTTGTTTGAATAGATCTCAGTAAATAATTCCGGGTCAGCGGATTGATCGTTCTTTGGCACATTGTATATAACTATTTTGGGAAGGCGGCCCAAGGGGTTAATAATCTTTAAACCACCTGCTGCGAGCCTCGCTTCTGCCTTCTAAATGTTGTCCAAACCCTTCACGTCCTTGGCTTGGAAAGCCATTCCAGCCCCTTTAATCTTTCTGGATTGGACGATCTGGAAGTCATCCTTCCTGGGATTCAGGATTTTCTCCAGGGCCTTCAGTGTTTGCTCCGAAGTTTTGCCTTCAGGAGCATCTGGGTAGACCAGGACGGTCAGAGGCTTCTTGGGGATCGGGCGTTCAAAGCCGTTAATCAAGATCTTCTTGGAGGCAGGCAGGTTTGCCGCCGCATTAGCGTAGGACATTGACTCTCTGGTGGGAGCAGTAGTCGAAGAAGCAGGACGCGTTTTGATGGCTTGGTCGAGTTTGGTGGACAGAGCTGATTGGGCGGACAGCATTTCGTCAATCGTCGTGCTTCTCGTAGACAGGGTGTTCAGTTCCAACATCATCCTAGTGATGTCTGACATTAGATCATCAAGTGTGGTGTTTATCAGGCTTTTATCGGCCTTGTTTAGTTTGTTAGAGCCATCCATACAAACAGACCGGATTTTATGGCATTTAATTAAGGCTGGAATTGCCTTCCACTCCTGGTTGGTCGGCGAGTCGCTATAGCGGATCCGTTTTTTGTTTTCCGCATTCGGGGTGGTAGATGGAGCAATCGAGGGAATCTCACACGCGGATGCGTCGCTGTCGGAGTCAACCGACTGTGGTTCCCTGTGTGTCTTCGGTTTCAGCCTTTTTTTGGTCTGCGACAGTACAGAGGTGGAAACAGTGGGGCTCAAGAGGTCTTGGATCAGTTTAACAATTTTTTCCGCATCCCCTGGTGGTTCCACTGGGTTGCCAGTGGGACCACGCGACTCGCCCGACAATTCTGAGTCGAGAGGCATTTTTTTCGAAAAAGTGGGGAAAATGCAAAAATTTACTCCAGATTTTCAAATTTTCCCCAAAAATGGGGAAAATTTTTGGACAAAGTGCCCTCAGATAGTCCAAAAAGTCACTTTTAGGGGTAGAAACACTAACACTTAGGAGAATTTTGTCTAAAAATTAAAAATTTTAGTAGCCCTCCCCTTAGTATCAAATTAAAAATAAAGAAATACGGCTAATGCCGACTCTTTATCAGTCCTCCTCTGATTTAGGATTAAATATTTAAATTTAGAAAAAAAATGAAAGTCAGAAAGTTTCAGAGTTTGAGGTTGGTCCTCTTTATGATCTTATTCAAAATTTTTGCGTGGATTGTTCTAGAATAAATTAACACGTGGCCGAACTAGAAACACTTATAACTTTGAAAGTATGAAACGTGCACAAAAAGTAAAACGACCACACGACGTAGAAAAAAATTCTGCATCTAACACAGTATATGACTTTACAGTTCACAGAAGTAATCACTAGTAAATAGTATATCGATGAGGAACACCGCAGGCTGATTTTTTAAAATAGCTATAGATCGCACAAATAATTCTACACCTGAGCTATCTATCTAGAACCTAAGATCACTCGATGCGACGATTCGGGTTCCTGGAAACGGGATGGAGACTCCGCGGGCCTGAGGAGCCCTCCTCATGGCATCAGCGTCTGGTCTTGTAGCTCTTTCCCCCCTCTGGCTGGTGTGCGCGTGGACCCTCGACATGAGGTCGGTGGAATCCCCAAATTCCACAAATAAGCCGACACGAAGATACGGTAATGCGATGTGACGTTTATTCCTCCGCTGTGCAGCTCGAACATGGTCGGATGACTTAAATATCCCGCGGATATGAATGTTACAAAGACGGTATCACCGCCCACCATTATAACCGGGATTCCGTACTTGAATTTCCCGATAAGACAATTAAATCAGCGCGGTCGCTCCTCGACCGGCTGTAAACTTAACGATCACATGATACTGTTAAATAGCACACCGATCCGTTATACTTTATTAATAAATAATCCACATTTTGGTGACCAGTCGGTAATGTGCCGTGGCCTGTCGGCGCGTTCCCAAAAAGTGACCCGAACGACCAATAACCCTATGTAGTTCAAATCTTAAACTATTCCCGGAGAAAAGATGAAACTGTAGATAGCCAGTCGATTATAATGAACTGACTGCAATTTACCCGGGGTAATATGAAACATTACTAACTTTAGTTAGGAAAATAATTATTTATAAAACAAAAGTAATTATTTTCATAACAGAGGTTCCCCGGCAGCAGCTAGCGGCGTCAAAAACCACTCGTAGTTTCCCGGGGCTGTTCGGGTTTGTGACTGCGAAGTGGGGCAGGTACCACTTCCGTCTCGACGGTTCGCTCGCCTCGGCGTCGGGTGCCTTCACTGCGTACCCCGCGCTCTATCAGGTGCGAAATTTTGGCCGAGTATGCTGCCGCCAGTTCGGGGTCACTTTTCAGGCGCTTTTCTAGGGCATTGAGTCGGTTCCCTGCGCACTGCCGGTTGTCGGGCAGCCACGCGTCATCCTCCCTCCACAGCAGCCCGGTCTCCCATTGACCCGAGTCCAGCGGGCGCGTTTTTTGTTCCATGAGGGCCTCGGCGCGATGTATGTCCGCGGACACGCCAAGTGAGTTGACGGCAAAATGGCTCTTGATCAGGTCGCCAATTGCCTGGTCTCCCCCGCCATCTCTCCCATCATACTCAGCGTGATAAATCTTCGAAGATACAACAAAATAATGTACTACGGAATTGTATATTTTAAAAAGGCCTACAGAAAAGTCTACAGTGGTAAATGTCTATCTCCTAAGGATAACCCACAGTAATCATTTTTATCTTTAACATTTATTTATTTTGACCAATAAAATATTGATTCTCATCCAATTAAATATGTTAGTTATGTTGAACATTTAATGTATATTAATATTGCCCTTTACAACATATAATTTAAATCAATATCCCAGAAGATATCGCAATTTGAAAAATCACTTGCAACAAAACTATTTGCCACACGCACAAAAGCCGCCGCGGCGAGTAGCTATCTTTCTCGCGATAACAAGTATATATGAGCTCTCCGTGTTGGGTTGTTTATTGACAATATTATTTGGTTTTCAAGGATGAAACACTAGTTAATCTTATTTTAGTGTTGTTATTTTGTGAATATTAGTTCTTTTGTTATTTGTCGTTTATATTTTCCTGATCACAGTTTTGTAGTTAAATTATGTCTCGAAAACATAGTAGTTTGAATATAGGTCGTAGTACAAGGAATGCGTTTTGTTAAAAGAACGAAAACGAAGAAGAAATCCGGCTGTCAAATAGCAGAGAAAGTAATTCTTCACGAAGAGATAGATTTCCAATAAAATTTTAATAAAAAATAAAGCACATTACTTGAAGTAAAATTATTGTTAAACCCACTTTTTGGAACTATAAACTGTTAATGTCAAAGCGCTAAAATTGGAACGGATTGTACATGTGTCGCTCGGACTCTTATGATACCACATTAGTGCATTGCACCCGTGCGAAGCCAGGGCGGGTCAATAGTAAAGTATAATAAATAAAATAAAAATAAAAAAATAAACGACTTAACTTTTTTATTCAAGATTCTAAACTCTAAATTCGACTGTTGCGAACTTCTGCAACTCATAAACTTACGAATACCTACAATAACGACACGACAAAATACACTATTCCACTGCAACACACATAAGCGCAATTACATTGCGAACTCCCCAATACAACGGTTTCACACTATGGGAAACCAATACTTAGGTGATGTCGATATATTTAATATTAACTTTGCGAATTTTGTGGATTACGTAAAAGACTTTTTTCAACACTATTCCTAAATGGAAGTTATATTTTTGCAAACCAGTCAAATCGCTGTATTTTTTAATTTATGTTCTTGTTATTTATAATTTTGTTTCTTGAATATATTATTTTTTATGTAATTTTATTTTTATTATTTCTTTCTCATGTTTCAAAACTGTCATTAAAATTGTACCACCTACATGTAAAAGCCCTCTGGGCGTTAAATAAATAAATAATAAAACAAGTTTATTCTCCATATTGAATGTGTTTATTGATGAAAGTAATACTACACAGAAAGTGATGTCTTTGTATAGTATGACTTTCATCAATAAACACAATTGGGGATACATAGTACACTGGCTCTGCGATCAGTTGGGATTCTTGTGCGGTATTCACATAAAGTATAATAAAAACAAGTTTACTCTCCATATCGAAAGTTTTTATTGATGAAAGTCATACTACACAGAAAGTGATGTTTTTGTTACAAAAATCAATGGAGAAAACATATATCATCATAATATGTAGATACAGAGTTACTCGTAATGCCATCGTAACAGGTCACAAAATAAGAGTTGACATATTGGTGCAAAATAAGTATGTCCTTCCCACAGTAATGTTCTTCCCACAGTAATGGCCTTCCCACAGTAATGTCCTTGCCAAACAAGTCTTCACTGTTAATGTTCTTAATAACGAATTTGAAACATGCTGTATGCAAGAAATGCATCTGTACAAGTACTGTGTTACTCAACTCTGGTTTTGATACCTACAGCTTTCAACAATTTTTAATTCATTCCGTGATTTTATGCAAAGATTGATGCTTGAGTTTTTTTAATGAAAAACACTAGATAATAATCGGCGCTAGATTATGGACAACATTTATTTATTAAACAATTGTGATTAAGAATTTTGTCATTTTGGTGAATTTATAGATAAGATATGTCTTTTGTGAAGTGTTTATTGACTTTTGGTTAAAAAAATTAAAGCACATACTGCAAAATAAATAAGCTATAAAAATAAATAAAAGATGGCACAATAATTATAATTTAATTTATTAATATTGCCTAAATTGTTCGCATGGCAACACAGACTTTCTCTTAGAGTAAGAAGTAATCAATATTACATAATTGTTTTGGACTGTGCAAGGGCATTAATTAATTATTATTTTTTTAATACCTGGGTAAATGTTAAATAACCCTCACAGTTTTCGGTGCTATCATCCAGTTTTTAAAACAGTTTCTGTAAAAATGGGTTTCCGAAAAAAAATAGGTTTCCGTAAAAACGGGCTTCCACAAAAATGGGTTTCCAACAACAACAAAAACTCTATTACAATTTTGGAATAAAAAATAAATCACAATATTGTTTCGATTTTTGTCCCTACACAGTCAACAATATGCAATAAATATTATTTATTTTTAAATTTTTATTAAATATCCCTTACGTGTCTGTTTTGCAAGGTTCACCCGTCGGTAAGTAACATTGACAACACCAAGACCAAAACACCAATAAAATACTTTGCTCTGAAAAAAACATTGATATTAAAATGTTGACTATTCTTTCACTAGGTCATTTTTATAAAATAATACATAAAATTTTAATATTATATTGACTAATGAATATATTTACAATAATATATACGGTTAGTATTGATAGGTAGGTACCTTAAAAAATATTATAAAACATAACAAATAATTATGTCTTAACCGTAAGTAATATTTACTCTGTGTCCGTTAGAATAAAATGCAACAAATAAGAAAAAACATTGTGTGAATAATACTCTTAAGGTAAAAATACACAGAGAAGATAAATCAATAGAAGTACGTTGTAGCGCCGTGTCTGCGCCCGAATAAGTTCAATTTTACCTTACATACTTCGGGTGAAATGGTAAAAACATTTTAAAATTTAGAATTTTTTTGAGCAGATTACAATAATATCATGTCTTATCTGCAGTCGAAAGGTTTTACATTATTTGGCGACGTCAGTATTCTTTCAAATCGGTACAGATCACACTTCTAGAGATTTTCTGTTCAGTGGTAAAAAATTTAAAAGGCATAAATCGATGACTAATATTAAAAATACATTTTTAATAATATTTTGTCTTTTGGCAGAGAAAGCACAGTTACAATGTAAAAATAAAATAATTGGTATCAAGCGACTAAGCAATTAAAAAACTAATAGGAATAAAAATTGTATTTTTTTACAGCTTAAAAATTGTAATGTATAAAAAAATAATACAATGTTTTTATAAAACAATAATAATCACCTGGAAAATTAATTGTATTTAAAATAAAGCATAGATTTACACACAACAGTTATAATATAAATATTATGTCATTCTTACGTTTTTCTCATACAATTTGCACAAAACATTTATTGAATGATTAAGCAAGAAAATATTAAATTGCCCTTTACACTGTTGTCATCCAGTTTTTTTTTAATAAAAATGGGTTACCGTAAAAACAGGTTTCCACAAAAAATGGTTTCCAAAAAATCTTTTGATGGATGTGTTTAACCATCATCTGCTGAAACAAAACATTGTACATGAAAACATTACAAAAACAGGTTTCCATTTTTTTTTTTTATTTTTTTTTTTTAATATTTTTAAACTGATTTCCAGAAAGCCGCTGGATGACAGCACTGCTTATAGACAAAACAATCATTGTATTAAGGGAAGAGAAATACGTTTTCATGGATAGTTTTTAGAATTGTATGTATATATATACACTTATATGTAAATAAACGTGAAGATTCTTCCCTTAGTAGCAAAATGAAATGTTTTAATGTTAATTAATTCTATGTCCTTAAACTAGAAGCGAATATTTACTGCAATACTACTTAATAAAAATACTTCTGACTGGCATTTATTTGGTAAGCTTGGTACAATAAAAATAACCACTTATGACTATTCAACTAATGTCAAATCACAAATCTCTTATGTTCAAATTAAGAAATACTTTTGATATTAGAGAATTTAAAAAAATATGTAAGATTTTTAGTGAGCTAATTAATCTGTGTTCAAAATCAGACCAAATAACATTGTTTTTGTAACACATGTCATTGGAACTTTGTTTCATTTGAGGACAACAGTCACCATTTAATTTTTTATAATTATAAAGCAGATGTTAGTTGAAAGGTGACAAAAACCTAGGTATTTGAGGACAATATTTAATCTTAATAAAAATTCAGAGTCGAATTAAATTCGATGTTATGTAGTTTTTTGGTAACAGTGGTATACAGTAGTGAATGGTGGAAGAAGTCGGAGACGCCGAAAAAGACATTAGCAATAGTGAAGCATTGCGGGATCCACTAATTAATGATTTTAAAAAATACATCATTTGACAATGGACGTCTTTGGAAAGATGGCCGACCTTGTTTGACTTTAGTACAACAGTAACCATTTTATTTATTGTAAAAAACATAATTTGACAACGAGGGTTAGGATAACGCAATACGCTGTATGGCGTCTAGGTCAACTATTCGGTAGTAGGCGGGTGTGCATGTCCAGGGCCGGCCTTGAGTCAAACGGCGCCTGACGCTAGTAAAAACCTCAATGGCTCTGAGTTAGGTGTTATGTATTATGCTCGCCTTAGCTCTTTGGCGGCTTCACCCGGAGCAGACTGGTCCACCAGCACCTGCACAGGGTTTATTATGATGTCTATTTATTGGGAAGTAGATTGTGTGCCCATTCAGTGGATATGAGGGTTAGGACTGATCTAATTACAGACCTTCTGCCTGTAGTTTGATTATGTTTAAGAGTTGGTTGGATCGTCTGTGAGATAGGTAAGGACGACACAACCTGTTGCACGGTGTTTGGGTCACCTATTCCGGAGTGAGGGGGTAGTCAGCGGGCAAGGCTGTGAGCACCTCCTTGCTGACCTCGTTGTAGACCTTCAGCATGGCCTCACGCGTCCTGGCGATCAGGTCGGGGATGTCATCCTCACTCAGACCCTTGGTAGGGATGGGGTCGAGGCAGGTTATGATCACATGACCTGGAATATAATAAAATTATGTTGACTTGGATGATTAACGAGAGAGAGTCTATTAGAGTCCCAACTTCCCAAAACCAGTGTGACCTTGGTAGCCAGATCTTTGGCAGAGAAACAGGAATGGATGGTACCACAGAGTAGGTAAGAGACAGACAAAGTGCGCGGAGCAGGGAGGTGGTGTGGGCATGTCCCTTTCAGTGATTTGTCAATAAATGAATCTGATAGTCTACATACAGGCAACCCGTATAGTACTATTACTATATAGTCTTCTGAAATGAAATCTGAAATGGTGCTTGAATTCTCTGTTGCATAGTGACATTAACTGCGAATAGCAAACTAGATGGAAAAAGTTCAGCTGTTTCCAAAATCGAATATTTTCTTGTAGTATTTAGTTGTTAGACATAATTTACTCACCATAGCAAAAGAACTAGTGAATGGGGTGAGTGAAACGAACATTCAGACCCTGCGCAGAAAAGTCCCACAGTGGACTGCGCTGCAAACAGTTACCTCACTTTAGCGAACATTACTTTTCCGCGAAAGGGCTGGTTATTTCGAAGACCGCTGATCGGCGGTCAATGTACAAATGATGTGCTGTGAAGACATGCTCGAAGCCTCCTAGTGTCCGTCATGTGATTTGCCTGTCAAAATGATACCCCGATTTTGCGTTAGGGCATGTCTATCTCTTCTGACGTTAGTGGATTGTACTGTGTACTGACCTGGTCCGAAGTACTGCTTCTCGCGGTTGATGAAGTAATAGGGCGAATAGACCAGCGGCACCACGGGTACCTGGGCAGCCACGGCCATCTTGAAAGCCCCGCGACGGAAGCTGAGCAGGCCCCTCTTCTTGTTGCGGGTCCCTTCTGGGAACAGCCAGATCTTTGTCTGAAACCACGCAATGGATTTATTTATTTGAGACACAAACATGGCATTTATAAAACATCCTTGTAGATAATATAAAAATTATTAGTATTCCAATATAAATGGCCTTAGAAATAATGCGTCTGTAGCAATCACATTTGCACATTCACATTGGCAATTTGCATTCAAATTTATGAATTAATGGAAAGGCGCTTTTATAATTCCCACGGTAACGGCACGGTGACAGCACAAAAAAGCATAAAACGTATGTTCCTTATCACAATAATGCTGCAGCTCTTTTTTACACATTGAATAAAAGTGTCTAAGAAAGAGCTGTTCAAAATGAGACAATCGATGTACACATATATCTGCTTCCCCCAAAGGAGAAGTGCAATCATTATCATACATCTTCCTCACACTTATTAAAGAAATGAAGTTGCCATCGCCGTGCTGTTGACTAGGGAATTATAAAAGTGCCCAATAGATGGAATTAAAATGATAAAATGCGTGGGGTAACTGAGTCACCCCTCATGGCAACCAAGTTTTGTTTTGCATCTTGGCATAGCGAAGGTTAAATAAATAAAAAATGTGGAGAGAGTCGGTTATTATTACCTTATTCTTGATCATGAGTTCGGAGGTGGCCTCCAGCTGGCGGTAAGACTCCTTGGGATTATTGCGGTCGATGAACACCACCCCGGCCAGGTAGGCCGCGATACCAAACGGCCACACGTAGAACACCTCCTTCTTGGCGATGCTGGCGCACTTGTCCATCACGTGCCAGATGTTGAACATGCCTGCAAACAAACAAAACAATTACATGTTGATGACATGAATATATCGTTTGGAAAACTGTCAAAAATCATAAGGAGCCATGTGGCACCAGATTTTGGCGCCCCTTGTCAAAACCAGTTTAAACACCAAAATATTCTAAAAACCTTTGAATAGCGTCTGCCTACCTGGACGCCGTTAGTGCCATGAGTGATCACTGTAATTAATAATATTTGGAGAATTTGTATGTTTTAGTGAAAAATATTCTTAAGGACGATATGTTAGGTATCAGCACCTTGCCAATTCGGTGCCCGGAGTAGACTGCTTTAATTGCGCCCACATAGCCGTGATAGTCATGTCATGTCGTTCCTTGATAAGATGTGTAGAATATCCTTTGAGACTTGTAGAAATAATTGTACGGTTCTCAGAAGGGTGCTTGTATCCAAGCAGTGGCCTCTTTGAAAAGCGGTGGCCTTTCAAGAGTGGCCTCGTGACCTCTTATTGGGAGTTATAGGGAGAAAAAATTCCCTCATCTATAAATAGTATGTTGGTCATTTCCACAATTACACATATGTAATTTACCCTGGACGCATTTTGGACTCGCACTCGTGGATTCGACAAGTAGATTTTGAATAGCGCACTGTTTAAGGTGTATATTAATATTACTTGTATTATAATACAAGTTTGTCTTATTTTCTTTTCTTTTTTATGGGAGTTCATTGAACAAAGGCACTTTAGACAAAACTGCCACTGTTTCCAAGATCAATCCTTCCTCTTGGAGAGTATGTTATCCAAAGATGTAAAAGTTCTCTCATGTAAAAATCACCAATCCACATGCACAAGTTTTGAGATATCTGAATTTGAATGTTAGAGAAATGATCATATATAATTTGGATGCTTTTAATTTTTTCTATTATTAAGCGGTAGATAAAACTTTGAAATTTCTGTTAAGTACACAAACTTTAAAACCGTACTTTAAAGTTTGTCTAAAATTATTTAGTTTTCAAATTTGCAATATCTTAAGAATGTGTGTGATATCTTGAGAATGTTTGGTGACTTTTGCCTGAACGACAACGAAATGGGACAAAAATTGCAAGTTTTTCATGTGGTAGTTATCGATCGTTGTTAGGTTAGGCTAGGCTAGATCAGGGATCAGCAGACCGCGGTTCTTTTCTAGGCATTTGTGGCTCTTCAATTCTAGCTTCACCTCCACTCATTAGAAGTGCATGGCAAACGGCATGATTGCAACACATATTATCTATTTGCGTGCTCGAACTAGTAATGTATCAAAATATAACTAGCTATTGGAAATAATAGCTAGATGCCATCAATGTCCAACGTTGGATTTGTTTGAAAATATTAGAAAGAATGTTATTCAATACAAGATGCGGTTCCTCGGTACTTGCATTAATGCATCGCACTACTTGTATGTATTCAGTCTTCTTACAATGACATCTGTGCATCACTCATCAATATACAAAAGTACGCTTCAGTTATAATTCCCCCAGCTCATTATTTGAGGTATCTTCTAGAAAAAGATTCTCGCGCAAGTGCAAACGAATCGTGCATATTCCGAAGTGAACAAAAGTTTTAACATCATCGGGCGGTAAAGAGACAGCTCAGCCTGCCGAAACGGTGACGCGAGAAGACAGATTATGCCCATAATGGCAAATCACATGTTGGAAGAGTGCAGATATATAACTCGTCCCGTGCAGTATCGAAGCATGTGAAGGCAAGTGAATTTTACACCAATCAAGTAATCCAATGCTTCTCGAATGAATTCGTTTAGGAATACTTATTTACAATGTTAGCCTTACAACATTCAAACGTTGGCACTCGTGCACGGTGAATTTAAACAGTTTCGCAAGAGATTTAGCTATGAAATGCGTGTCCTTTACTCTGGAGATGATTTTCCGAACGCTGATGGAGTAGTATTATTTATTCAATTATTTTAGAAATGTAACTTAGTGGAATTGCAGTACCCCATTAATTAATTTTTCTACACCTACATTACATGCTTGGTATATTTCATTGCTGGTAATTTCAGTCGAAGGCCGCCTGTGATTATAACATATTGTTTTAGCAGTCTTAGCGTCAGAACAAATTGAAAATTAATGTTTTGAATGTTGGTATTCTGTTTACTTAATATTCGGCTCTTCTCACTAGAAAGTCTGCCGATCCCTGGGCTAGGTTAGGTTAGGTTAGGTTACTTACCAAGGACGTCGATCATGGACTGGTGGTTAGCTACGATGACAAAGCCCTTGTCCTCGGCCAGTATGTGTGGATTACGAAGTTCCCACTCCAGTCCAATCAGCTTTGTAATGTGCTTCAACACTGCCGATACGTATCTGCAAGAAAATACAATAAATGTTACATTATTCTGTATTACAAGATGGGTGTTGGAGGTCTGATGAAGATGGAGCAGATGGGTCTAATTAGAGACATTTGCGGAAAATTACTCTTACATAAAACCAATAGCAGTAACTGCAGTTGGAGATATGGTTCCTAACCTAAGACGAAGAAACAAAATCAGCAGCCTGATCAAAATACAAAAGGAGCATCTTTGGATGCATATTTTGAAAGAATAAGAACGCAGAGGTGCTTACTAATAGCGTGTATAATTGGATAGCCTATATGGCCGAGGTGTACGGGCTCTTGACTGGAAATCTGAAGGTCGCGGGTTCCAATCCCGGCGTGCGCGAGTAAATTTTATTTGATTAATATGTGTAATTTCACAATTAAATCATTTAAAATAATATAACGCATATCTGTGGAACTTTCCATAGTGGAAGATACTCTCAGTATCGCCTGGTGTAAGACCACCATTCAGTATTGAAACATTGCTTAAAATGGCTTTACCCGTGTTTGGTGACCAGGTATGAATAGCCAGGGACTTACCCACCTTCCTCTTCCCCATCTCCTCCCCCCCACTACCTTCAGCCTCACAACATACCGCAATTGGTGATGCTATAGTATCATTGACTTCAGACGGTTGGGAGAAGTTGGGACTCATGTCTAAATAGCATGTGTTAAAAAGTGTACTGTGTTTTACGCAGCTATTGTGAATATGTTCTCAGAACATACGCCTATAGGTGTTTCCTAAATTATACTACACTAGTACCATTATGGACTAATAGTGTACACTCTCCAACAGATTTTAGATGTTATTTTCTAAATAAACTTTATTGCCTCAAGGATTCTTTATTTTTTTTAGGGTGAATTGCCTGATTAAAAAAATGGATTGATTTGTTACAGCCCAACACTTCTACTACCTACATAACCTATTTGTATACAGTTTCAAATTATTAATATTTTCTGTATATTATCTATGAAAACTGTGATCATCTGTAAAATGTATGTACGAAAATAGAAATTTTAAAAATATATATTTATTTTTGGAATAACTAAATGAGTAAAACCTCAAATTGTAATAGATGATGTTAGTAGTTCTAATTGGAAGTATGAAAAAAAACAAACCTTACAACCTAATTTATATTCAATTCAAATGGAGTTATTCGGTTGTTTTTTTTTAAATTTATTTATGAGGTTATGGGTTATGGGTAAGGTTTATTCAGGTCTTGGCGACGGATGCGTCTATCCACCACTGCGTGACGTGCCAAATCGGGAGAGGAAATTATTTTCCTCAGGGTCTCTTGTGTGGAGTTCATTCGTACACGGAGATACTCACAAGCGACTCGACTTTCGCCGCTCGTGAGACACAACGCTATGCATCGACTACGGGTATGACGCAAGTTGCATGCTACTGGCAGAGCTGGTAGCACGCTTAGACGCTATGCGAGTTGCAGTCGTATCCACTAATCGTATGACAGAAATGACTTCCGAACATGATTTAAATTTAAATTTTGTCATGGAGGTGAGAAAACATCCATGTTTATATAACTATAATTTACCGGAATACGTAAGAAAGTATTTAATGGAGAATTAGTGGAGGTTGGAGCGAAAAGTCCGTTTGATATCATTCTCATGCAGTGTATCCTTGGCGGCGACAAATGCCCTAAAATTAACATTTATTTCGTTGTGTGGGTAAACCCAAAATCTTCTTTTAGATCGCTTTTTAAGCTTGTAAATATAAATAAGAACAATAATTGTCTTCGCCGCTAGAGTCACTTGTATTAACCTGACGACTGCATGTGAAAATTGCATTTCTGATAAGGCCGTGTAAGGAAAATAGCATTAAAGAGTAGCGCATCGTTGGGCTACTCGAGGTTGCATTACAGTCATATAGATTGTACGTATCTATACCACAGTTAAGAGGAAGCTACAAGCCAAAAAAAGTGTATATTCTTGGTATACCTTATATTGTAGGTAATAGGCATTAAAATCGCTGGACAAACGGAGTCTAGAAACGTTCGATTTCAAGCACAAAACTGGTTTTTTATTTATTTTGTAAATAATTTTATAAGAAAACAAAAAAGGTAATCAAGTGAAACTGTCACAGATAATCTTAGCTGTAATACTGTATTTTTTAAAGTCGTTTCCTTTACGCGTTCATACATTTCTATTGAAAAAATATTTTTTATAGTAGTTTACATTTATATTTTTTATTGAGTAATTTATTTTTTTATTTGTTTTCTACTCAAGCGAAACGATAGGAAAACCTTCAATTTATCTAAAGCATATTTTTTAGGTTTTCATAATGTACACCAATTCGTTATAAAGATTAATCAAAATAGTGATTTGGCATTAAGCTTCGCCTTAATTGTTATTTTTGTTTAAATTATTACTAGCGTTTGATTATGCTTGTATTTTGTGACATGTAATTATTGTGTATGGTACATTTATAACGTGGATGTTAAATAAATAAATCTATTTTGATTGGCGTAATGTAAAAAAGAAAATTCTTGTAGGGATTTTATGATTAGATAAAATTAATCAATTAGTTACATCTTCGCAAATCACGGTTATTTATGCACAATATTTGTGTAAATTGCCCACAATGTGTGAATCATATTACATCAGAAATAATTAAATAAAATAATCAAGATATTCACGGAGTTGTGTTACAAGGGTCAGAAATAGATAAAAAAAACAATCTAACAACGCTTGAATAGCTTAAATTTGTCGCTGGTTATATATATATTGCGGGTGGCGATAAGGTTGAAATTGTCACTTACGGCGATGCAATGCGAAGTAATTCAAAATTATGTGAATTAGTTTGAACATTTGATCGCCTAGAAATATAGATGCTTTTTAAATACATCTATTTGTAATTATTTTTAATCTGATAGCATTAGTATCTGGATACCTGAACAGTTTTGATTGTTGCAAACGGAAGTGGCGCACTCTGTTATTTTCTAACAGAATCATTTTCAGACAACATCCCGATGAGAAAATGATAAAAAGAAAATTTAAAAACTCAGAATTTCGCAGTTTCAAAAACTTTACACAATTACATTACCCATTCCAAGCCATTTATTCTTTAAAAATGTTTGATTTTTTCCAATTTTCTTCCACGTTTTTTTCCAGATAAATGAACATTTTCTTAACATGGAAAATTTGCCACTAATATATAAATTTGGCAAACTTATGATGTCGAAAAAAGTATTTTGAAAGTTTACCGAGCTATTTTTATCTGCTAGTGATAAACTAACGTTTAAGAGCCGAGCTTTTTTATGTATAGCACAAAGGATAACATATTATTTTATGTACAGCACAAAGGATAACATATTATTTTATGTACAGCACAAAGGATAACATATTATTTTATGTACAGCACAAAGGATAACATATTATTTTATGTACAGCACAAAGGATAACATATTATTTTATGTACAGCACAAAGGATAACATATTATTTTATGTATAGCACAAAGGATAACATATTATTTTATGTACAGCACAAAGGATAACATATTATTTTATGTACAGCACAAAGGATAACATATTATTTTATGTACAGCACAAAGGATAACATATTATTTTATGTACAGCACAAAGGATAACATATTATTTTATGTATAGCACAAAGGATAACATATTATTTTATGTACAGCACAAAGGATAACATATTATTTTATGTATAGCACAAAGGATAACATATTATTTTATGTATAGCATAAAGGATAACATATTATTTTTTGTATAGCACAAAGGATAACATATTATTTTATGTATAGCACAAAGGATAACATATTATTTTATGTGCAGCACAAAGGATAACATATTATTTTATGTATAGCATAAAGGATAACATATTATTTTTTGTATAGCACAAAGGATAACATATTATTTTATGTATAGCACAAAGGATAACATATTATTTTATGTACAGCACAAAGGATAACATATTATTTTATGTACAGCACAAAGGATAACATATTATTGTATGTACAGCACAAAGGATAACATATTATTTTATGTACAGCACAAAGGATAACATATTATTTTATGTATAGCACAAAGGATAACATATTATTTTATGTACAGCACAAAGGATAACATATTATTTTATGTATAGCATAAAGGATAACATATTATTTTATGTATAGCACAAAGGATAACATATTATTTTATGTATAGCATAAAGGATAACATATTATTTTTTGTATAGCACAAAGGATAACATATTATTTTATGTATAGCACAAAGGATAACATATTATTTTATGTACAGCACAAAGGATAACATATTATTTTATGTATAGCATAAAGGATAACATATTATTTTTTGTATAGCACAAAGGATAACATATTATTTTATGTATAGCACAAAGGATAACATATTATTTCATGTACAGCACAAAGGATAACATATTATTTTATGTACAGCACAAAGGATAACATATTATTGTATGTACAGCACAAAGGATAACATATTATTTTATGTACAGCACAAAGGATAACATATTATTTTATGTATAGCACAAAGGATAACATATTATTTTATGTACAGCACAAAGGATAACATATTATTTTATGTATAGCATAAAGGATAACATATTATTTTTTGTATAGCACAAAGGATAACATATTATTTTATGTATAGCACAAAGGATAACATATTATTTTATGTATAGCACAAAGGATAACATATTATTTTATGTATAGCACAAAGGATAACATATTATTTTTAAGCAACAATTATTAGCCTGACATACATTTATAAATTTAAAAAATCTTCCGAGAAAAAATGCATGCCGCCGACGGGAATTGAATTGGTAGAGCACCTGACCGGCAATCAGAAGGCTACGGGTTCAATTCCCGTCGGTGACATGTATTTTTTCTCGGAAGATTTTTTCAATTTATACAGGGTGTATCGGCACTAACCCGACAAACGTTAACCAGCTATTCCTTAGCACATTTGGAGTAAAAAATGTTATACGCACTTTGCTGTCCGGTAGCATTTTTTTTTTCAATTAAAAACAAAAATAATAAAAATTTCCACACTACATCCCTGTCATTGGCATTGTTTTTCGTGTTCAACAGCTGTTATAAGCAAGTATGTCGAAAAGCGTCTTCGCTCTTTCGCACACACTAAATAATAATAGTTAAAAATGAGACGAATGGTGCCGTGCCATTTCGTTGTGATTGTAAAAGTGCGCCAATATAGTTACACACGTACATTATTCAACGGAATTCGAATAAAATATTGCCAGATGGGTTTTCAAACTTTGACAAAGGATAAAACAGTGGTGACATGTGGTGAAAATATGAATAGTAAATTTTATATTAAAAAAAAACGTTACCGGACAGCAAAGTGCACATAAGATTTTTTACTCCAAATATGCTAACGAATAAATGGTTAAAGTTTGTCGGGTACGTGCCGATACACCCTGTATAGATGTTTCAGGCTAATTGCTTAAACATAGCATCTATTTAGATTTGGATTTTGTTTTCGCGAATAAATAAATGTAAATCTTGGAAGTGGTAATTAACCCACTTCCCGATCGGATGATCGAGCTGAAACTCGCTGTCGATGACAATGCATTCTATCATCTTTTGGTGGCAATCACGCATATACCCATTTCTCTGAAATCGGATGACATTACAGCAGTAAATACTCGAAATAAATGTCGGTACTACCCCATCGGCATTTGGCTCAGTTGGTAGAGTTGTTGTTCAGTTCTCAGTCAAACAAACCAATTGAGTTGATTTTTAAAATACTGTGAATAGAACGCATCTTGTTGTAATCGAGCATCTCTCGTACGTATTAAATTTATGGACGATCAAATTTTCAAATCAAAAACACATGATTTGAATTGTATAATTTACTGTACTTGTTAGGGTAAAATCGTTGTATTATTATGTAGTGCGGTATGTGACCGCACGCTACCTCGCACGCGGTTATAATGCGGTCACAATGCTGTCATAATGCGGTCAATAAAAGTGATGCCCGTCCTAAGTAACTCTGACCTATTACTACTTCCTGACAAGAAGTGTGCTGCTCTGATACGCATTTTTGGGTTTAAAACATTAAAGAAATCAACCTTCCGGAAATTACGTACAATGACGTAGCAGTAATAATTTAAAGTATTAAAACAATGTAATAGGTAAATTCGTTGGTTTTCATGTGGTATGCTCTTAAGGCCCCGTAGTAAGTGTTCAAATATGGTTTGAAAATGAGATATGTAAATATGGATGTTAGAGGGAGCGAGCTAATATTAAAAAACTATAATAATTTAGCGAAAATCATTTTGTGTTATTTATTAGTCCTTTACCTGATTCAGACCTGGTTTAGCAAAAAAATGTTGGTTTGGTGACGACTTTGTATTCAAATTACAACAACACCTCGGTAACAAAATGAACGCTGTTCCTTGGTTTCGTTTACGAGTTTGAACGCTTGTACAAGAAGTTTAAACAGAGTTGGGTTGTTAAGTTCATCTCCATATTTGTGACGTACGCTATGTGGTGTCATTTTTAAAATGAATTTAACTAGACAGGGCTAATCTAGTATAATACATCAATGCCTATAATGGTAGACACTGTCCGTCTTAATCACAATCGCGATATAAATATTATACGGGCGTAAAAGGTCGGGATAGTGGAAAACGCTTTACTCATAATCACTGCTGGTGCGTATACCGAGATATACTGTCAAATTTATATCGGCTGGCCCCTTAGTATAGCGTCAGGATAGTTTTTTCGCGAAGTTTCGCAAATATCAATCTGTCGCGTAATGAAAATGTAAAAAGCAGTAAACTCATTTGCAGCACTATCTGAGGAATCTTTAAAAATAGAAATATCGACTTATCTAAGCAAATACGGTACGCATAATCGAATCAACAATATAAAAAAAATTATATTGTAAATGCTTTTACAAATGTGAAAAATAATGACAGATCGGGTCAATGATATTGAAAATGTCATCTGCAGAAACGTGAAGTTAGCAAAAAATGGTAAAACGACCATGTTTTTGAGGTTTGGAACAAATTGATGCCAGTCTAAAAAAATCTGGCATGAATATTACGACCCTCTTCCTCGTTTCAATATCCACACTGCCGCGGCGTATCAGGGAATCTTTATAAGTAAGAGACTGTGTAAGTATTGCCCTGGAGAAAGACCACCATCCAGAACCGAAACTTTATACAATATAAATTAGAACATGGATATATCGGCAGAAAAAATAAATTTTATTTGCTCACGCCGGGATATGGACCCAGAACCTCTGGATCCGAAATCGAAGATCTTAACGGTTGTTAGTTGTATAAACTATTTAAAATGATGTTTGACGTGTTCTTATCAGATCTATTAAATGAATATTGAACGGTTCCAACGTCTCCGTGAATATCTTGATTGTTTTAATTTATCTTTGATTTCCAAGGTTAAAGTACACGGAAAATACTGACATATTGGAAATAATTGTGATTTGAGATAATAATTGGTTGAATGATGCAATTAATTGGGACATAAATAAAACAGCACCAGGAAGTACCTACTTACACAACCGTCGCAAAACCTAATTGTTGTTGGCTTTAAAAATATCTGATATTGAAAATTCGAGGAAAACAGGACGTCGCTACGCCCAGTCAAAAAATTCCTTATTCTACTACACTGAAGAGATAATCTCGAAGTGTGATCTATAGCGAATTAGAAAGAAAACTGATGTCACAAGCAAACATAATATGAACTTTCGACTTATAGGCCTGAAAGACCAATAAATGGATTGATCATCTGTTCAAGAAAGATTTTCGATTTTTGTAAATTTTGGATAAATTTCTCAAAAATTAGCTTATTTTAGACACACTTTACTTGGTTTACTTTTTCAGTGTTCCCTCCTTCTAAAGTCTCATTTCACCTATGAAATCTTTATTCGTCTTAAGCTGTTTAATCAAACTCAATCATTTTTGTTGTGGGTGTGTCTGTGAGTGAATGTAACTCTAGTCCAATGAACTCGGATTTGTTTTGAATTCAAGTGTCATTTTCAAGAATTCAGACGAGTGCGATAAGGTAATATAATAAAATACTTTAACAGAAAAGTATTTTTATTGTCTTTTTCAAAATTGGAACTGATATGTCAAGAATTCACAGAAGCCACAAAGTAATTATATCATACAGGGTGTATCGGCACGTACCCGACAAACTTTAACCAGCTATTCCTTAGCACATTTGGAGTAAATAATGTTATGAGCACTTTGCTGTCCGGAAACATTTAAAAAAAAAAAAAATTAAAAAAATTTCCACACTCCGTCACTTTCACAGTAAATGGGTGAAATAAGGAGAAATGAGAGCAAATCCCGCGAACTCAAAATATCGCAAGACTACACAGTTGCATTGATACAAATAGCAGTCATTTCGAACAAATGCTCCAATAAAAAATATTATAACATAACCTACATGTCAGCGTTTTCATTTATGATTTATTGGTAAAATTCTCACAATGTCATTAATTTACACATAATATTGATATTATCACACTTTGTTCGTGAAGGGATTTTCTACCATTTACGCCGATCCTACTCGAATGGCGGGAAAGGCATTGCTATCCTATTATTTTATATGAATAGTATACATCAATATCTTTGTAAGAGTCCAATGTATATGTGTAAAAAAACTATTATTCAAGTCTTAATCATCTTCTTATATTCTTGTCTTTTGTGTGAAACAATATTTTATAAAAATAATCTAACTCGAATCTAATATCAAACTAGATAGAATCAAATCCGTAGAATGAGTAATAATCCTGGTGAGTACTATGTAAAAAAAAATCATTCAAATTGTTTTCAAAGATACAGCGCTTAAAACAAAATACATTTTCTCAAATGGGACTCTTATTTTTGCCCGTGCGAAGTGTGTTATGTTCAATGTACCAATGCCTATCGGCATTGTTTCTCGTGTTCAACAGCTGTTATTAGCAATTGTGTCGAAAAGCGTCTTCGCTCTTTTCTACACACTAATAATAATACTTAAAAATGAAACAAATGGTGCCAACACTCGTCGGCATTGTTTCTCGTGTTCAACAATTGTTATTATCAAGTGTGTCGAAAATCGTCTTCGCTCTTTCCTACACACTAAATAATAGTGGTTAAAAATGAGCGTAGTGAAAGCGCGCCAATGTAGATACGTAGGTACGCGTGTTGAGTTTGACAAATGATAAAACAGTGGTGACATATGGTGGAAATATGAAAAATATTATTTTATTACAAAAAAAAACGTTACCGAAAGTGGCCATAAAATTTTTTACTCCATATACGCTCAGGAATCGCTGGTTAAAGTTTGTCGGGTACGTGCCGATACACACTGTATACGTATTCGAAATGTGAAACGTATAGACAAGTAAAGATTTCAGATAAAGAAGTCAGATTTCGTTTTGTCGTTAATATTTTTTCTTTGTCCTTGTTCTTATGTGTCCTTTACATAAACTTGCAGCTTCACAAATCCGACAGTTAAGTTACTTAGTAAAATAAAATATATACTCACAGGCAGTTTTTCACACTTTTGGGCCTCAGTGCGAAGAATGGAATGCATACAACGGCCAAACAAGACGATAGAAAGTAGAAGATGAAGAACTTTGACTGAAACTTGATGGCATTATTCTCTTTGGACAGTAACTGCTTTATGATATAGGCAAAAAGCAACACCAATCCCGCGTACAACACCGTGCAGAGCGAAACCATTTTGGAAAATCTCAAAAACACGACTTAATTAACATGAAACACTATTATTTTTAAGCCTATAATACTGAAATTCTTAGTTAGATGTCGTTTTGTAAAAAATTTTGTCACAATTTAAAAAATTAAAATAATTTTGACCGCTGAGGTAAATGTTGCCTCCACCGTGCACTGTTTTCTTAGTATGATTTTTGTTTACACAATTTAAAAATAATTTTTTGACCACTTATGAAAAATATTGCGTTCACAGTGCAGCGATATTACTATGTACTTTAAATAAGTATTATTTGAGATCAATTTATAAAACAAATTAATACAGGAATGAGGTAGTGCTTATCGTATTGACTGATTTATAGATAATATTTAATTATTACACGTTATGACTGTAAATTATTATTTATTAATTGATTGATATTTTTGGTATTTATTTAGAAACTTATTAACGTATCAATGATAATAAATATAACATATTATCACAAGTTTTTTTTTTTAAATTTATTCAAATATTTTGGTGGGTTATTTAAAAAAAAAAATTGTTGTAGAGATCTTTGCAGAGTTTTTCAGGAACTCGAATTCAGGACATCTGAAACAAAATTAAAAACTTAGTTAAAATATGCGTCGATATCGATAATAATTGTATTTAGATAATTTATATTGCGATGAATTCCTCCTGAAAGATTATAAAATAGCAAATAAGTCCAAATCAATGTTTAGTTCGGTAGCTTCATCTAGTTTGTATACATATATACCCCTATGTAATTAATAACAAATCTCTAGACCAGGGATGCTCAACCCAAACCGTTTAGTGGGCCAAATTAAAATATTACTGAGCTTAGGTGGGCCACAAAGAAAATAAGATCGGTAGATCTACCGAGATTTCGGCAGTAAAAGCATCACTGCTAACACGAGTAAACAATACAAACAGTTGCTTAAAAGTGTCCGATAACTCGATTGGTCAATGCTCAGACTATAGTCGTCTCACTGTCACAATAGTGTTAATAAGCATAACAGGTAGGGCTCGGACTCTTGACGGGGGTTTTGATTTATTGCTTGACATCTCCAGACACGAATTATTGCGTTTTATATTTTCACAGAATTATTATACAGGGTTTTCCAATAAGAGGTGTTATTTTGAATAGCCCGCTATTTCGGTAGATGTTACTTTTGAAGCTGTCATTTTTTGACATTTGACAAGTAGAAACTACGCCATTCATAAAAATGGATCGATACACGCTTCAACAACGCATTGAAATTATTAAAATTCACATGAGTGAATCAAATGCAAATCATCTTGAGTGATGAGGCCCATTTCCACCTCGGTGGCTTCGTCAACAAGCAAAATTGTCGCATCTGGGGCTCGGAAAAACCAAGAGTTATTGTTGAAAAGCCTCTCTATCCTCAACGTGTGACTGTTTGGTGCGGTTTATGGTCCGGCGGAGTCATTGGACCTTACTTTTTCGAAAATGAGGCTGGAGCAACAGTTACGGTGAATGGATTGCGCTATCGAGAGATGATTAAAGATTTTTTATGGACGGAATTGGATGGTATTGATCTGGACAACGTTTACTTTCAACAAGACGGCGCTACGTGCCACACAAGCAACGAAACCATTGATCTTTTACGATTGAATATCAAAATAACACCTCTTATTGGAAAACCCTGTATTACTGCATCTTCCACTTGTTTGCTCTTGGCGCGTTAAAAATAAATTTAAAAAGGCATGTGTTTAACCCGCGTGCTCGCTGTCTCGCTCTCAAGAATCTCGGAAAGGAGTGTGAAAGTTATTCATACTTTTAGATAACAATCTCGCTTAACATAACTGCATAAATAATGTATTGATTAACAATTAAGATATAAAACATATACCTACAACATTTTATGTATTTGCGATAACGGGAATTTTTAGACGAAATATTTTATTATTTTTACGTGAAAACACGGATGTTGCCATTTTCCTTTGATTATATAAATGTCTAGATTGAGCGTTCGAGCCACGAAACGCCAAAAAAAATATCAGCCAACTGTTGGCTGATAAGCTCGTTCAGTCCGCACAGTTGAGAAACTATCGCTGTGCGGTAAACACGTATTGTGTGACATTTGAAAATGACGATTTGCGCTATAACAGTGTGCAGAAATTACAAAGGACGATTGAAAATAACTAAAAATGTTACCTATCATAGGTAAGTTACCTTTTCAAAGCCATATAATAACCATTTAGTTAAAGAAACAATTCAGTTTTAATAGTGTAATTTAGTCTTACAATCGTCTTGACAACGCCATATTTTGACGCATTGTTTACAGGGTTGCCTGTTCTTCAAATTAAAATACCCACATAAGGTAAAAATTGCAAGGCGCAAATGAAGCCGTTCTATTTATAAAGAACATTAAGTTTAAATTCAGTAAATTTAAATGATTCATCTCTTTAAGAAATATAAGAATCTAGTAAATAAAAAAATAAAAAATTAGACACAGCGATACCTGCCGGCCATTTGGCAGCGTCTAGGAATGTATCTTTCTTATTTTCCGTATTTCTTGTTTATTTGTTAAAAATAATCAAATAAAAATAAATCTCTTTTAACAATGATTTTCTTTTCATTGATATCATTATATTTATGTAGAAAACTATCTTACTTAAATGAATTCAAAATTAAACTAATTATAGGTCCCGCAAAATCGAAACATATTTTTTCCCAACTTTTTGGGGAAATCAAGGGAGCTGGTATCACTCAATACGCCTACAGTGACGTTAAGCGCGTACGTCAACGATATAAGTTGCGTATACTTGTGTGCGTGACACGCACACAAGTATTTCAAATCTGGCCTGTTCTTTCTGTCGGAATAACAGTGCGACACTCTATCTAGACATTTATATAATCAAAGCCATTTTCATAAGAATAACGCGAAATTTGACATTCGGGCATATAACGCAAAGTTTCTTGTTTGTCACGTGGATTTTCTAGTATTTTTAAACAACAAAGTAATAGGTATTATACATCTAAATGATTCTTATTAAATATAGAAAGAAGAAGTTCTGAGAAGGAAAAAAACGGGTAGGAATCTGGGGGACAGTGCGAGGAGTGGGTCGAGAGAGTTCAGCTGGAGCGGTCAGAGGGTCTTCCGATCCGGGCCGCCACACATTATAGTACTTTCAGGAAAAAAATCTCGTTAAAAAAAAATATATATATATATTCAAATACAGGCACCTCGCATAGTAATTTCACTATTCAATCCTCGAAAATAAAATCTGCTTACAAATTGCTGGCTGCTTAAAAAACTTTACTACAAATCCCAAATCGGGTAAACATAAGTACGGGCTTGTTTACAAAATTTAATATTTTGTTACACTATTTAGTTAGACACTTTTACAAATGTGTTATAATTTACCTACCTCACTCAAATTTACCGTCGCTAAGCCAGGCGGTTCGTTTAAAAATGGACATACAGTTCTGCGAAGAAAAGCCCCACAAGTGCACCGCGGTGCAAACGATTGCCTTCCTTTAGAGAACTTTACTTTTCTGCAAAGGGTTACGTGGTTTGCTTCCAGCTCGTCGAAATGATACCCCAATTTCACTTTAGAGCAAGTCTATGAATTTCGATGTCCTATGACTGCAGCATAAGCATTATAACAGAAAAGTCTCACATTGGGCTGCACTGTAAACCGTTGCCTTACTTTCTGACTTTACTTTTCTGCGCGGCGGCCTGGAGTGGCGCGCGATACCGCCGCTCCGAAGTGTACGTGTGGCAGAACCTAATGTATTGTCTGCTCGTGAATTATGAATGCATGTCACATACTATCAGAGAATTTGATGACCGAAAAAAGGACATGGCATCATACATTCCTTAAAGTATTCTGATTAGCGACGAGGCACTGTCGAAATAATATCCGATTGCAAAACTTATTATTTGAAATTTCAAAAATAGTAAATATTACGCATTAGAAAACTTTTCGAACGCCGCACAATAGTCTCAACTGTTCGCAGCAAGTTGGACTACGGAATCAACCATTTCCGAAAGAAATTCTTAACTAACTAACCATCACGTCGCACAGTGGGCTGAAAATCGCCTTTCATAGACATAGAGACTTGAATTTTTAAGGGTATTTTTTTTGGCTAGAAATGGATTCTGCTGATCATTACTATGCTATAAAATGTCGTACGAAGCAATTGCGTGTACAAATGAAGGAGTTATAATTTTTTTAAGAAAAATTTGTATGGCGCTGACATTAAAAATTGGGCTATCTCTGGAATCATAAGGTTGGCCGTTCTATTCTTACACACAGATAATACTACTATTTATTTGTATTTTTTTGACATACTTCATATTGTGGCGCAAGGTGCGATTTTTTTTTAAAAAATCCTCAAAGTTGAAAAAAACCCTTTTTAATGTTGATGATTCATTTTAATGCTTAAATGCTTTTAGGCTTGCAGTGTAAATAAAATATTGTAAACTAGACAAATCATACTCATATGTAAAGCATTTAAGCATTAAAATGAATCTTCAACATAAAAAAGTTTTTTTTTTTAACTTTGAGGTTTTTTAAAAAAAAATCACAAGTTTCTCCACAATACGAAGTATGTCAAAAAAATACAAATAAATAGTAGTATATTTGTGTGTAAGGATATAATGGTCAACCTTATGATTCCAGAGATAGCCTCATTTTTAATGTCAGTTCCATACAAATTTTTCTTAAAAAAATGATAACTCCTTCATTTGTACACGCAATTGCTTCATACAAAATTTTATAGCATATTATTGATCAGCAGAATCTATTTCTAGCCAAAAAAAATACACTTGAAAATTCAAGTCTCTATGTCTATGAAAGGCGATTTTCAGCCCACTGTGCACAGTGTTTTGGCTTGAAGTGTAAATAAAATATTGTAAACTAGACAAAGCATACTCATATGTAAAGCATTTAAGCATTAAAATGAATCATCAACAAAAAAAAGTTTTTTTTCCACTTTAGGATTTAAAAAAAAAAAATCGCACCTTGCGCCACAATATGAAGTATGTCAAAAAAATACAAATAAATAGTAGTATTTTCTGTGTGTAAGGATAGAACGGCCAACCTTATGATTCCAGAGATAGCCTCATTTTTAATGTCAGCGCCATACAAATTTTTCTTAAAAAAATCATAACTCCTTCATTTGTACACGCAATTGCTTCGTACGACATTTTATAGCATAGTAATGATCAGCAGAATCCATTTCTAGCCAAAAAAAATACCCTTGAAAATTCAAGTCTCTATGTCTATGAAAGGCGATTTTCAGCCCACTGTGCGTCGTTTCCTCGCAGGAGTAGGCAGAGAGGACGGATCGCCAAACAACTCTTGGCACACACTCCTTGCCTCATTCACGTTCATACATCGTCTCATACACACTCTTCTATTCTTCTGACCCTTGACATGGCCCGACGCCATGTCTTCCTCCGGTGTCCCCGACTTCTTGTACCATTCAAATTTATGTCATATATTCTCCTTACACTTCTTTCTTCATTCATTCGCTGTACATGCCCAAACCATCTGAGCGTCCCTTTCTTAATCTTACTCATTACGCTGACATCACCCTTGCATTCTTTGCGGACCCACATACGCCTCAGGGATCTCATTTCTAGATCATTCAGTTTACTTTTACCCTTTCTCTACCAGTTTCATGCTTCACTGCATTTTATCAGGATAAGTACTAGCACTCCATTGTGGACTGCTAGATTCGCTTAGCAGACACAAAGTGGGTTTTTAAAAGCATGTAGTAACCTTAATCCACTTTTCTGTATATTTACCATAAACACAAATCGTCCCCGTAGAGTAAAAATTCACTAACAAATTGATTCTTTTGAGATAATCATAGACATATGAATATTAGTAGACCTGCCCTAAGTGATTAAAAGCGTATTATCCCCACTCCCCATACCGGTTCCATTGAGCCGGCTGGGCTCGCATATGGCTTCAAGTGAAATTTGAAAACGTGACGTCGTCATTCTTGTGCGAACTATGGTCGAGGCATCATCGGTTCATTTTACGAAATAACACGGCAAAATGTTGACTTTTGATATGAAAACTTGTAAAAATAGATGTGAAAAAGAGAATAAACCCAATTGTCGTATTACATTCCATAAGTAAGCATTATTTTACTTTATTTTAAGCTTATTCACACCGTATTATATGGATCAGTTTTAGAAACATATACTATCACATCACAATGTAGCGATTCTCAAGTGTGCTCATCGTTGTTTACTGGGGTAAGTAAATTATGAGACATTTGTAAAAGTGTCTTAACTAAATACTCTGAAACTAACTACGACTCTGAAATAGAAGCTGCCTTACTTTGCCGAATTTGGACTTCGCAAATTAGTTCATAACGTGGCGAGTAATTTACGCTCCCATGTAAAAATGTCTATTCATTCAAACGCAGATTTTACTTTTAAGAAGTAAATGGTGATATTATAATGCGAGATGCCTATTTACTGTCAGATTGATTTATTGACGAATCACAGTCAGCCTTACTCCCCTCGTTCTTCAACAGTTGATTTTACCCCTCGCCCTTATCTTCTCGTCTATTAATTCCTATGTCTGTGGAGATAATGGATATTTTGTGGTTGCAATTTTAAATGTCCATTTGAGGATAATAATAAAAGTTTTTTATTTAAATTATGGTTTTATTCGATAGTTTTTAAGGCTTACTAAAATAGAAACTAACATAAAATAGATCGTGGAAAGATATACATATACATACATTGTTTATCAAGCCAAAGAGAGTCGTTTATCTTTGGTGTAAACTTGAAATAATAAAAAATTATCATAGAATTTCAGAAATTATCAAAGTTATTTTAAATTATCTGTAAATCTGTTCATTTTGAAGCGGTCGTAAAAACGGAAGCCATTTTAGAAACTAGATAAAATTACCTATTTGACATAAACTTTAATATTTGAAAATTGTAATATTTTAATTTCAAACATTAGTGTTGAAAAAAGCTTTCCACAAACATTTTTACTAAAAACGTCAAAAAATTTCACACAGTTAAAAATAAAACACGTTCCTTTTATTTAAGCAATAGGAATACACTGCACGCATTAACCAAAATTAAAATGTTTGATACTTATTATTGACTAATTGTGTTGAGATTGCATACATTTAATCACAATAATCTAAATAAATATGAAAGTAAACGTTGTCCAGATCAATACCGTCCAATTATGGCCATAAAAAATCATTAATCATCTCTCGATAGCGCAATCCATTCACCGTAACTGTTGCTCCAACCTCATTTTCGAAAAATTACGGTCCAATGACTCCGCCGGACCATAAACCGCACCAAACAGTCACACGTTGAGGATAGAAAGGCTTTTCAACAATAACTCTTGGGTTTTCCGAGCCCCAGATGCGACAATTTTGCTTGTTGACGAAGCTACCGAGATGGAAATGGGCCTCATCACTCAAGATGATTTGCATTTGATTCACTCAAGTGAATTTTAATAATTTCAATGCGTTGTTGAAGCGTGTATCGTTACATTTTTATTAATGGCGTAGTTTATACTTGTCAAATGGCAAAAAATGACAGCTTCAAAAGTAACATCTACCGAAATAGCGGGCTATTCAAAATAACATAACGTTTTATGATATTTTCTCCAAAAACCTGGAATCCGTTTTTTCATCAGAACCAAATAATATGTTTTGTGTTCTAGGAGATCTGAATCTACCTACTCTAACATGGTCATTTTCTGAAGGCTACAATCATGGTCTTGCCTCCTCGAACACGGCTACATCGCATACTTTGCTTCAAACAATGGCATTGATGAGCTTACTCCAATATAATAGTATACCAAACCACAACGATAAATTCTTAGATCTTATATTTTATAGTTGCGAAACAAAAGTTACACATAGCGACGACCCTCTCCTTTCAGAGGATAGACACCATCCAGCCCTGAAATTCGAAATATCCTCCGCGATTCAATCAAAAATTAAAAACAACAAAGAGCGTAGGCGAAATTTCAGGAAAGCTGATTACACGCAAATTAATAATGACATTGACTGTATTGATTGGAAGTCTGAAATCGCAAATTTATCAGCAGAAGAAGCAGTAGACCAATTCTATGTAATAATAAACAATGTAATTGATAAGTTTATTCCATTACTGGCACGACGAAATGAAAAATTTCCCATATGGTTTACCCCCGAACTTATTAGGCTATCACGGAAAAAGGACAAAGTCTGGCTCAAATGGAAGACATACAAAGGTCTTTCTGACTATCGTGAATTTTCCTTCTTACGTGCAACATACAAGAAGTTGTCTAGTGAATCTCGAAAGATATTTTTCGACAACGTCGAAACTTCATTGCAAAACAATATCAAAAGTTTTTGGTCATACATATCCTCATTAAAGTCGTCCGACGGATATCCTGCTGCTATGTCCTTTGACGGACGTGAATCTAATAATGCCCAGGAAATCTGTATTATGTTCTCTGAATTCTTCAAGTCAACATTTGAACCCTCCTCCGTCAATGACAAAATAGACATTGATCAACTTGAATCAGTTCACGACTCAGGACTTGCGCATATTCACACGATTAAACTAACGAAACAAGAAGTGAAATCAAGTTTAAAGTCGCTAGACATAAACAAAGGTGCGGGTCACGATGGAATTCCGGCGTTTTTCCTTAGATCTGCTGCGTCGTCACTGTGTGTGCCGCTTACCATAATATTCAATAAATGTCTGAGTGATGGGGTTTTCCCTGGCAGGTGGAAGCTGGCCTACATCATACCGGTCCACAAGGGTGATTCTCGTCAACGAGTGGAAAACTACAGGCCAATATCCATTCTCTCGGCGATCCCTAAACTGTTGGAAAGACTTGTCCATACTAATATATATCCCCAGCTTGCTGCCAAAATTACAGACCAACAACACGGGTTTGTCAAAGGCAAATCTACCGTGAGTAATTTACTTATTTACTCTAATTTTTTGTTTACTAGCATGGATCGAGGCCATCAGGTAGATGCAATTTACTGCGATTTCAAAAAGGCTTTTGACAAGGTTGATCACCTTATTCTTATAAAAAAATTATGTATAACGGAATTAGGGGAAACTTATTACGTTGGTTCATCTCATATTTAACAAAAAGACAGCAAGCTGTATCGTTACGAGGACATACTTCCGTATGGGAACCAGTTACTTCTGGCGTACCACAGGGATCAATCCTAGGACCGCTTTTATTTATACTTTTTATTAATACAGTTTCTGAATGTTTCAGGCATTGTTTATTTCTCTTGTACGCCGATGACATAAAAATATTTGCCATTGTTAGGAATTTAAATGATTGTCTGCTCATCCAACGAGACTTAGTAAGGTTCGAAGCGTTTTGCAATGAAAACAAAATTTACCTAAGTTACAACAAATGTAAACAAATAAGCTTCACTAAAAATCATAACACTATTATACACAATTATTATATAGGCAACTATTCACTAGATCGTATATACTGTATAAGGGATCTTGGCGTACTTCAAGTCGCGTTATAACCGCTCAATTAAAATGTCAACAAATTGCGCCTGTCGAGTTATTATTAACGAATTATTAACATTCGTACAAAATAAAGTGGATGTTCTTGATGAAGTGAGCATTGTACAAATATGTTCCACAAGCTTCCAAGAGGAAGAAATTGAAAGTGCTAAATGCCTCCTGTTAGAATCCGTCCCTGGCCGTCGTATCACGAGAAAAGGCGATGGCAAAATAACGAAAACATTGCAAGATATCATAAAGATCATGAAGGAAACCGATCCAGACCAACTTCCTACGTTTGTCGCCCGTGATCTCAACAAGTTACCACCAGTTACTTTTGACCACGTCGACGTTACAAGACTTCTTAAAGATTTAATATTACTGAAAACCGAAATTGCCGCAAAGGCAACAATATTAGATATGAATGCTTTGAAGCAGGAACTTAGTCAAATCAAAGAAACCGTCAGCCATATCACACATGAACGCTCAAATTCTAATGCACAACCAAAAATTGTGAGTCCTTCTATAAACTCTCTTGACATTTCAAACGAAAACAATGCAAATCACGAGAATACGCAAATATGGCCGCAGCCTACAGCCGCTCACGACGGCAAATCTAAACGAAATGCTCGTACTTATGCTAGTGTTAGTGAGAAAGCCCGAAGAGAGCCGGAAAAAACCGAAGCAGCCCGAAGCAGTTCACTGTCAAACGCGTCAAACGTAAACAATGGTTTTACGGTTGTTATGAATAAATATCGCAAGAAGCGATTCTTAAATAATCGTGGAACAGGAAGTAATGAAGGAAATTTAAAAATAGCAAACCTTTCAATAGGGTTATATGTATCTCGTTTCGCACTTGAAACAAACACAGAAGATGTAAAATTATTTTGCGAAAATAAAGGTTTAAAAGTAATTAATGTTGAAATCCTAAAACCTTTCAAAGAAACTCCATTCAGGACGTTTAAAATCATGATCCAGCAAAGCGACATTAAAACTGTGATGAATCACGATTTCTGGCCCCAAGGCATCGTATTCAGAAGATACAGAGAAGCTATCGAGCGAACCACGAAAGGAACAACACAAAATGAATAAGTTAAACATCACTTCGATCAATTGCCGATCTGTAAAAAGAGTAGAAAAAATTATTTCTGATCTGTGTATTACAAACGATATCATTCTATTACAAGAGACATGGCTTATACCAACTGATTTAGATTTTCTTAGCGAAATTCACCCTGAATTCATGAGCTATGGTACCTCAGCGGTAGACGTCTCTAATGGCCCACTACGAGGACGACCATATGGCGGACTAGCTATACTATGGAGGAAATCATTCAAGGCAGTGACAATCGACTGTGAAACTCCCAGGATAATAGCGATTGATATCACACTCAACACTGGAACATTACTTGTCATGAGTGTATACATGCCAGTGGACAACACTGATAATTTACCGGAATATTTATCATGTCTATCAAAAATGCACACGATAATTGAGGAAAGAGACAACCCTAATTGTATTATTCTGGGAGACTTTAATGCCGACATGAATTCGCCATTTGGACGTGAGCTTAAATCATTCTGCTCCGAATATAACCTACAAATTGCGGATGTTGACATACTCCCGCTCGACTCCTACACATACGTAAGCGATGCACATAATACCACGAAGTGGCTCGACCACTGTCTAGTGACTCAGGCAGTACTCAATACAATAGAAAATATGTATATTGACTACAAGTCCGACTGGTCTGATCATAGACCAATGCACACCACTCTAAGAACTAATGGGTTACCCACATATACCGCAAGTCACACAAAAGTAGAGGATCCGTGTCGATGGCGGCCCAAAAGTCATGTAGAAGTGCAGTCCTACTCCAGGTATGCCCAATTTGCAATAGGTCAACTTCAGATAATTTATGGAACCAACACAGAAACTTATGACAGCACCACGATGAATGTAGCCCAAATCGACGACCTATACAAAAACATTGTACAAGCATTGAGTAACTCAGCTATATCTGCGTTTAACATAGGGAGAAGGCCAAAAAATGGGAGAAAATGGAAGGCTACAGCGGGTTGGAATGAGCAGGTTGCCTTATATTATGAAGCGTCTAGAAATGCACATATAAATTGGCTGCAGAATGGACGACCTACTGAAGGTCCCATCATGGAAGCTAGAAAAGAAACCAGATTGCTTTTTAAGAAAAAATATAAGAATTGTCAAAGAAGCTTTGAGCAGAACAAAATGGACAAAATAGCGAACAGCTTTGAATGCAAGAATTTTTCATCTTTCTGGAATAAAACCAATGCCGTATTGAAAGCAAAATACACCGCACCGAGCCAGATTGATGGAAAATCTGTAAATAAAGATATTGCTGAAGTTTTCAGAAATACATTCTGCTCCGCACCAGATCAACCGCAAATAATGGTTAAAGAGATTGAGACAACAATGCATCAACCAGAACAACAGCCGTCCATCGTCATATTACCTGAGATGATCCAGCGAGCAATAAACAACATGGCAGGAGGTAAATCTGCAGGTCACGATGGACTAGTGATAGAACATGTAAAGCATGCGGGGGAGTATTTAACAATACTGCTTGCCTCTCTCTTCACTGCCATGATCGGCCTCGGACACATTCCGAAAGAGCTGTCCAAAACAATAATAATACCGATCCCAAAAAGCCGCCAGTTGAACTTGACATCATCTGTTAATTACAGACCCATATCTCTTGCCACAATAATTGCAAGAATCTTCGAAAAGGTCATCTTAAATTTAACGGAAGACAAGCTCAATACAGAGGACTCTCAAATGGGCTTCAAAGCTGGATGCTCTACTGATACGGCCATATATAGCATGAAACAAACAATCGAATACTATAAAGCCAGAAAAACAACGGTATACGCATGCTTTCTAGACTTAAGCAAAGCCTTTGACAGGGTTTGTCATAATGCGTTGTGGAAAAAACTGACCGAACGACAAGTTCCACCACAAATAGTCAATATATTGAGAACATGGTACAACCAACAGGAAAACTTTGTCAGATGGAATGAAAGCCTATCAGAAGCAGCCAAATTAAAGTGCGGCGTTAGACAAGGAGGCTCAATGTCCCCAGTGCTTTTCAACGTATATATGGATGAACTTAGTAAAACACTGAATACAACAAGAATCGGATGTCATATTGCCGGGGTATGTATGAACAATATTAGCTATGCAGACGACATGGTCATACTAGCTCCATCGATAAGAGCGATGAGAAAACTTCTGGCAATATGCGAAGCTTACGTTGATAGTCACGGGCTGATGTACAATGCTAAAAAGTCATCCCTGCTGATATTTAAAGCAAATACTGGTCCCACTGTCATTCCACCCATACGTCTCGACGGGGCCAACCTGACAATTTGCAGCGAAATCAAATATTTGGGGCATGTCATCACCGATGACCTAAATGATAAAAAAGACATAGAACGTCAAAGAAGAGTACTGAGTGTGCGAGCTAACATGCTTGCCAGGAGATTCAACAAATGCAGTCCTCCGGTGAAGAAGCAACTTTTCCAAACATATTGTATGAGCTTCTACACTAGCGAGCTATGGACGACATACACACAAGGCGTCATGAACACACTCCGAGTACAGTACAACCACGCATACAGAGCCCTATTTGGCCTCCCCTGGCGATGCAGCGCCTCACAGATGTTCACCGAAGGAAGGGTGCATGGGTTCGCTGCTTTGATGCGCCACAGAATAGCCGGGACGCGTCAGCGCTACCAGAGATCGGACAACACTCTTGTCCAGGCCGTTGCCCAGTGGCAGGGAGCGCCTCTACACCGGAGATGGAGAATTTCACTGAAGCCACCATAAAGACCTAATGTGCACATCAATGTATTGATTTTTTATTTATTATTTTTATTTTTATTTTTATTTATTTCTTTATTCATTTTATTTTTATGTATTAACTTAAATGTAAACTTTTATGGCAGGCAGAGCATTGCACACACCGCTCTGTCCAGCTGAAATAAACATTATTATTATTATTATATTTTGATTCCAAACTTCATTTCGATGCGCACATTAAAAACATTGTGAATAAAGCTTACTGCATGCTAGGCTTTGTTATCAGAAACAGCCGCGTATTTCGAAAGCCTGAAACCTACCTTCTGCTTTACTATACGCTGGTCCGTTCTCAACTTGAATACTGCACCTCCATATGGACTCCACTTTACGATATTTATAAAGAAAATATTGAAAGTATCCAGAAGAAATTTCTGCGTTACCTCAACCACAGAGTGAGCGCACCTAAACGGGGGTACACAAATATGCTCTCGAAATATAACGTCTCCACTCTTACTAACCGGCGAACTTACCTTGACCTAATGACCTTGTACAAAATCTGTAACAACTTTATCGACTGTCCTGGCTTACTCAATCTAATAAACTTTAAAATACCACTCAGAACGACGAGGCTTAACGACTTATTGCATATTGGCCGGACGCGCACAAATGCTGGTGTCAGAGATCCAATCAGAAGAATGTGCGAATTGTATAATAAAAACCAAAACCTGAAGGATTCCGACATATTTTTTGATACATATAGTACTTTTGGTAGGAAATTGAAGTCTGTTTTACTATAAAAAAAAAGAAAATGTGTACTAACTTCATTCACTATACTCTTTAAGTACTTTTTATGATTTATCTCTAAACTTGTATAAAAAATATTTGTACACTTTTATTTGATACTGAGCATTATCCATATACAAAATAATTTTACCTTATTTACATGTAAAAAATATTTAAAATTGTTATCTACCAGTCAATCAGTGAGAAATAGTTAGGATGCAGGCGAATTCTCAAGTTATTGTTTTACAGAATTATCTTTTAATATTACTGTCTGTATCTGTGTTTTCTCCTTAAATAAATAAATAATAAAAAAAACACCTCTTATTGGAAAATCCCGTATTATCTTTTTAAATAAAAAGCAAGTGATTTGATATTTATCATGCTTTGATTTTTATTTCATCCGTTTTAAATAATTAATATCTTAAGTAACAAAATTAAGGATTAAGATTGCCAAGTTATTTATCAGTTATCGACGCTAGCGATCAAATTATTACTATGATATCCGAGATTCATTATGTTATGTACGGTACAATATTCCCAAACGATCCCAATCGTGTGGCGCCAGTGAGACTATGGTATACACAAGTGGGGTATGTTGTGAGGCTGAAGGTGGAGGGGGGTGGGGGAAGTACCTAGCTATTCAGATCTGGTCACCAGACACGGCTAAAACCATTTAAAGCAATGTTTCTATTCTGAATTCATAGTCGTACACCAGGGCGATACTGAAAATATCTACGACTCTTTACCGCAAATAAACTAGTAGTCCTGTGAACAAAAAATAGACCTCTCGTCCAAATGTGCAGTTTCTGAAAATATTTTCTCATTTAATAAATTACCTACTTACATAATTTTTATAAGCTACAGGTTTTCCAATAAGAGGTGTTATTTTGAATAGCCCACTATTTCAGTAGATGTTACTTTTGAAGCTGTCATTTTTTGACATTTGACAAGTAGAAACTACGCCATTAATAAAAATGGAACGATACACGCTTCAACCACGCATTGCAATTATTAAAATTCACTTGAGTGAATCAAATGCAAATCATCTTGAGTGATGAGGCCCATTTCCACCTCGGTGGCTTCGTCAACAAGCAAAATTGTCGCATCTGGGGCTCGGAAAACCCAAGAGTTATTGTTGAAAAGCCTCTCTATCCTCAACGTGTGACTGTTTGGTGCGGTTTATGGACCGGCGGAGTCATTGGACCTTCCTTTTTCGAAAATGAGGCTGTAGCAACAGTTACGGTGAATGGATTGCGCTATCGAGAAATGATTAATGATTTTTTATGGCCGGAATTGGATGGTATTGATCTGGACAACGTTTAATTTCAACAAGACGGCGCTACGTGCCACACAAGCAACGAAACCATTGATCTTTTACGATTGAATATCAAAACAACACCTCTTATTGGAAAACCCTGTAAGGAACAATACAATATGTCCAAAAAAATCTCATGTCTTTTTTTTTTCAAACTTTCTTCAGGTGGGTTGGTTCCAATGTAATACATTTTCGACGACCCTTGGGTTGGTACCATAATAAATTGAAAAAGTGCGAATAAGAAAGTCAATTTTACATTTGAAAAAATGATCTTTACTGAACAAAGTTAGCCAGCTAGTCAAAATAATGCTTGCTTGAATAATAATGAGGATTCGGGACGCATAAACAGATTTACAGACAGACAAAATGCAAAACGGTTGCGTTAAAACATGACTACGATATGCTCAGTAAATTATTTCTCCAAAGTCTAGGTTTGTCGATCACTGGGTTAGCCAAATTATTATGCTTTACTTTGAAAGATTTTACGCTAAACTGACCGAGAGAGACTTCATACTTGCGCTAAAATCATCTATAAATAGTAAATTGACTGTTACGCATTTAATAAACGTTTACATCATTAAAAGTGTGCGGAAAAGGTTAGACAATCTTTCTTCTTTTTCTTAGAAAGAAAAACATTTTCAGGTTACGAACAGTTACGAATGACCTGACAATATTTATTTTTAGTTCTCCCTACTACGAAAATGTTGTGCAATGATAGAAAACTAAGTTAGCGGTGGTAACAACTGGAACAACTGACTAACTAGTCTATTAAACAAATATACGATATATTCCAATATTTCAATTTAAACAAATGTCACTAAACCTTACACGAATACTTTATATATGAATTAAATACCTATTTTTTTCTATTTGTATATTTAAACACTGTCATATCATATAATATGTACTCTACTTCTTGTGAATTGGGTTAGCTGTAAGAAATAGGATGTGCCTATAAGCTACACCCTTTGTACTTTCTGTATACTTGAATACTTTGTATTCTGTATACTTTGACAACAATGTTTTTTGTGACTTCACGCATTCACAATATATTCTCTATCACGAACGCCGCGGTTGACAGCTGTTTTTATGTTTTCTTGAAATATCTTCACAGATCGTGTTTTGTCAATAAAATGGTCAATATTCATGTAATTCAACATATTTGTGTTATTTTTCGTCAGTTTTAGACAAGTACTTTGTTGTTATGTCGTAAAGTTAGGTGAAACGGTTATTCAAATTGAATTTTATGGTCTATATTTTACAAGAACTTTTTAAAGTGATGTTTTTTATAACATAAATGCCTAATGCACGTGTTGGGAACTATGTATCGAAGAAATAACGTTTTAAAATGTGCAAGCGATGCAAAAAAAATCTTTTTTTTATGTTGTTTCCAGGCAAAAGCAAATTTGTAAATATTTTTTCTTTTGTGGGAACGAGATGAAAAATGAGGTGGCAGTTTACACGTGACAGTGAAACTCCTTAAATAAAAGGTTTTGATCACAAATATTTCAGAAAAGCTTTTTCTTGTCTGAATTTAAATTATTGTACTTCTAAATATTAAAGTATCTTTCAAATACAAAAATCTAATAGGTAATTTTATCTACTTTCTAAAATGGTATTCAAAATGAAGAAATAGATTTAGACATTTAAAATACCTTGGAAAAATTCCGAAATTCGATGAGAAATTATTATTATTTCAAGTTTATACAAAAGATCAACAACTCCATGTGACTGGATAAGCAATGTATATATCTTACATATCTTTTCATGAGCTATTTTATGAATGTTTCTTTTTTTACTTTTCTATTAGTAAGGTTTTCACATACACGGTCGTTTATCAATTGAATAAAATTTTCACCACGTTTTTTTGTAAGACTGCTAATGTTATTTTGAATTATTCTAACCGGTATAAGTTTTTGATTCATACATCATCATTAAAGAGGGGAGTGGTAGATATTATCAGTATCGCCCTGGTGGTCGACCACCATTCAAAATCGGAACGTTGAATTGGCTAACTGATTACTTAACCGTGTTCGATGACCAGATTCGAATGGCGGGCAGCTCTTCCCCACCCCCTTAACCTCCCAACTCCCGTCAGTGTCGCAACATACGGCGATAGTAATTGTTGGAACTCTTGTGGGCAAGTACAAAAATACATGCGGAATTCGGGTCCAATCTGTTTCCTATACTGAACAGAAAATAACTAGAAGTTGGTCTGTACCCATTTTTAGGACCTTTCGACTTCTCGGTCCCAGAAGACCAAATAAATTAATCATCAATTCGTACAAGAAAAACATATCGATATTTCAAAAACTTTGATCAATTATTTCTCCAGAAGTAAGAACTAAATTAGCGTACTTCGAGTACATGGACACGCCGCACTTTTATATTTATTTTTTAAGCCCAAATAGCTAACGTTGTTATTCTATCTCAATAAGCTAACCATTCGACTATTTGACGAACATTTTTTGGAAGTCCAATTTTTTATCCGGTTTTTTTAGTAGGAAAATAGAGAATTATGAGTTTATAATTTAAAAACAAATAATAGCAAAAACTTGTACGTACTCAAGTTAAGTACTAACTCGCACCCAAAAAAGTCATTAATACTATTTTCTCTTAATAATAAATAAAAACTAAATTTTACTAAATAATAATCTTTACCACCATCTTGAAACATAAACGGAAAGTGCAAACAAATTTACAGCTTTGCTAGGCTCAATCAATCTAAAAAACAATACATTTTTTAGATAAATTTAATCTTTTAACTTAATTTCACCTTCATTAGCCTTTGACATCGTGAACAGAAAATTTATAAATCAACGATGACCATTGAACTAACCACTCGACATATAACGTATCACTAGATATATCATAAACAAAAGAAATTAAGACTAGAACCGACTAAACACAACCTCCTTCGCCAATAATCTGACACGTGACGAATACTCTCGGTAGAAGCATTCAAAAGAGACAGGTACATTTGCATTTGATGCTCGTCATTTTGACGAACGTTAGCCGACAGGGGTTAAATACATACTTTGTTATATTTTATTTTTAGGGTACCACTTACAGGTTCGTTTGCATTACATGTGTAATCAGACATTTTTATTTACTTAGTGGAGTTGTACCTGTGAACGTTCGAGTAGATAATCACTTTACACGTGTGCTATAGTATATTAGTAGTATGAATAATGTTTGAATAGAATTCTAGAGAGATAAAATCAGTTTAGCAAATAGGACAACGAAAAATGTAAGTATTATTTCGCGTTTGTAAAACGCAGAAGATAAATATCACTGTGATTATTTTTTGGGTTATTATGCCGTGTTGCGCTTCACCCTTATTTAGCAAATGTTTCGGATAGCGTAACGCCGCACAGTGGGCTGAAAATCGCCTTTCATAGACATAGACTTGAATTTTCAAGGGTATTTTTTTTGGCTAGAAATGGATTCTGCTGATCATTACTATGCTATAAAATTTCATATGAAGAAATTGCGTGTACAAATGAAGGAGTTATAATTTTTTTAAGAAAAATTTGTATGGCACTGACATTAAAAATGAGGTTATCTCTGGAATCATAAGGTTGGCCACTATATCCTTACACACAGATATACTACTATTTATTTGTATTTTTTTTGACATATGTACTTCGTATTGTGGCGCAACTTGCGATTTTTTTTTTAAATCCTCAAAGTTGAAAAAAACACTTTTTAATGTTGATGATTCATTTTAATGCTTAAATGCTTTACATATGAGTACGCTTGCAGTGTAAATAAAATATTGTAAACTAGACAAAGCATACTCATATGTAAAGCATGTAAGCATTAAAATGAATCATCAACATAAAAAAAGTCTCTATGGCCATGAAAGGAGATTTTCAGCCCACTGTGGGCCGTCCGAAACATTGGCTGAAGAATAAGCAAGCGCAACACGGCAAAATAACCCAAAAAATAATCACGATAACACTTTTGGCTGTGAAAATGTAAAATTATATCAGGAGATGAAATTATATTTATGTACATTGCATAGAATAAAGAAGAAATCTAGCAGTGCTTTCCATACAAACTTGAATGGAAAAAATATTCAATTTAGCCCAACAGCCCAGCGCTCTGTCTTACTTACTCATACATTTGAATTTAAGCCTCGATTAGGCATATATTTGGATCACGAAACATGGCTACAAGGCACTTTTTGTGTTAATCTTTATTCTATGGAATATCTGAATTAAAATAATTAGCAACAAGCACGACAATTTTTTCGCTTCAGGAAGGAATTAGAAATGAAAAAAACACAAATTTGCGTAATTAGAGTTAACGCGAACAACAGATACTTAAGGTTTTGTATTGGTGTATCCGTATATATATCTACGCTTTCGGCAGCGGTATCCTAGCGAAGCGTTACTGAGAAACAGCGTTTTGTCTTGCTTAAGCCTACCTGTTGTTGTTTGCGAAAAAGGGATGACGATCTTCAAACAGTGTGTTCTTTTTAATTATTTAAAAAAATAACATTTTCTGAAGTCGAATAACAAATTTGAAACATGCTGTATGCAAGCGATGAATCTGTTTGAGTAGGTACTGTGTTCGGGTCATATTAATATTACATTGACGGCCGGCGTGGTCTAGTGGTATACGCTTTTGACTACAGATCCGAAGGTCGCGGGTTCGAACCCGGCGTGCGCAAATAAATTTTATTTGATTAATTTGTGTTATTTCACAATTAATTAATTTAAAATGATTAATTTGTGTTATTTCACAATTAATTAATTTAAAATAATATATAGTATATTTGCGGCACGTTCCAGAGTGGAAGATACTCTCAGTATCGTCCTGGTGTAAGACCCACCATTCAGAATTGAAACGTTGCTTGAAATGGCTTTAGCCGTGTTTGGTGACCAGATCTGAATAGCCAGGTACTTCCCCACCTTCCTCTTCCCCATCTCCCTCCCCTCCCCAATACCCTCAGCCTCACAACATACCCCAATTGGGGATGCCATAGTCGCACTGGCTCCAGACGGGAGCAGTTGGGACTCTTGTGCGGTATTAATGTAAAAAAAAAAAAAAAAAAACATTTCAAATAATATAAGAACATTCTAGAATATTCCAAATTAGAAATGAACCTCATCACAAAAATTCACCTTAATTCATCAATCACCGTCTACTAAGAAACCCGGAAACTTTCCATATTCCTTTTTAAAGAACCAAGTTAACTTTCTCCTAACCTCTTGTGCGAATGTTTCGACTACATTAACGTCCTCTGTAGTGGCTAAGGTTCCGGACATATTTAGTAACAGCCGCTAGAACATTACTTAAGAGGAAGCTACAAGCCAAAAATATGTATATTCTTGTTATACCTTATATTGTAGGTAATAGGCATTAAAATCGCTTGACAAACGGAGTCTAGAAACGTTCGATTTCAAGCACAAAACTGGTTTTTATTTATTTTGTAAATAATTTTATAACAAAGCAAAAAAGTTAACCAAGTGAAACTGTCACAGATTATCTTAGCTATAATCACAGACATAGGAATTAATAGACGAGAAGATAATGGCGAGGGGTAAAATCAACTGTTGAAGAACGAAGGGAGTGAAGCTGACTGTGATTCGTCAATAAATCAATCTGACAGTAAATAGGCATCTCGCATTATAATATCACCATTTACTTCTTAAAAGTAAAATCTGCTTTTGAATGAATAGACATTTTTACATGGGAGCGCAAATTACTCGCCACGTTATGAACAAATTTGCGAAGTCCAAATTCGGCAAAAAAATTCGGTTCCATTTTCAGAGTCGAATATTTCGTTTAAGTATTTAGTTAAGACACTTAGACATGTTCATAATTTACTTCCCAACAACCAACCAGCATTGTGTTTCGCGTCCAGACGTTTCTCGATGTGATAGTAATAACTGATCTATATTATACGATGTGAATATGCTTAAAATAATGCTTATATATGGAATGTAATACGACAATTGGGTTTATTCTCATTTTCACATCTATTTTTACAAGTTTTCATAGCACAAGTTAACATTCTGCCGTGTTATTTCGTAAAATGAACCGATGATGCCTCGACCATAGTTCGCACAAGAATGATGACGTCACGTTTTCAAATTTCACTTGAGGCCATACGCGAGCACAGCCGGCTCCAATGGAACCGGTATGGGGAGTGGGGATAATACGCTTTTAATCACTTAGGGCAGGTCTACTAATATTCATATGTCTATGGCTATAATACTGTATTTATTAAAAGTTCTTTCCTTTACGCGTTCATATTTTTTTATTGAAAAAATGTTTTTTTAGTAGTTTCCATTTATATTTTTTATTTGTATTCTACTCAAGCGAAACGATAGAAAAACCTTCAATTTATCTAAAGCATATTTTTTGGTATTCATAATATACACCAATTCGTTATAAAGATCTAGACTAATCAAAATAGTGATTTGGCATTAAGCTTCGCCTTTAAGTCAGTGTTGGGCCATTTTATGTGTAAAAACTGGGTCTCATAACTCGTCACTCGTCTCTCTAACTGTATCTCGAATTTCTTGTTTACACTTAACCCACACTTTATTGTCTCTTGTTTTGTTGTCGTTGTTATTATATATACTTGTTTTATTATTATTGTTACATTATTTTTAGGTTAAGGCGAAGCACCACTTCGTGTAATATTTGGAATCGGGCCACTAAAAATAACAGTACAGAAAAGAAAAAAAAACATCACCAAAAAGTGTGTTTTTTTTAACTAAGGGTTTTGCGATAATTTTCAAAATAATTTAATTTGTAACATTATACAATAAAACCATAACAGAAAGTGGATTCGTAAGTAGAAGATTTGGAACTTTGAAGCAGTTTTTATATGCCTGATACTTAGCTTTATAAAATACTTATGTATTTATTATTTCAAAGGCCAAGATGTGTTCTACTCGCAGTATTTAATTAAAGTATCTAAAATCTTTATAAGCGATCAAAACATTATTCAAACAGGAAAAATATGATTTTGTATTAATTACTTCGTAGTGCTTTGCCTTAACACTCTGTATATTGTGTATATAATAAATAAAATAAATATATACATATAAAAATATATAATATCACTACAAAATGATTTTTATGGATAAAAAGGCAAAGAAATGGCCGGGAAAGTGCATTTGTATGAGATGTAATAATATATATATACATATATATATATATATATATATATATATATGTATATATGGAAATAAAGAAATGGCCGGGATAGTGCATTTGTATAAGGTGTAATAATATATATATGGAAACAAAGAAATGGCCGGGAAAGTGCATTTGTATGAGGTGTAATAATATATATATGTAAACAAAGAAATGGCCGGGAAAGTGCATTTATATGAGATGTAATAATATATATATGGAAATAAAGAAATGGCTGGCATAGTGCATTTGTATAAGGTGTAATAATATATATATGGAAACAAAGAAATGGCCGGGACAGTGCATTTGTATGAGGTGTAATAATATATATATGGAAACAAAGAAATGGCCGGGAAAGTGCATTTGAATAAGATGTAATAATATTATCCTGTGGGTCTGTATAATATAATACTGAGAGACAATTGCTTTAATTGGACACTTCCTTCCTTAAGTCTCAAAGACTAGGATGTCGTCGTAAATCATTTAAACACTGTTGGACCCACGGAACAATCTTTGTACAAATAATATTGGTTGAAAGTAATCAGCCCGACATGTTTCGTAAGCAATCATCACTTTTCAGCAGCGTTACTAGCCCGCGCATACCAAATTTGAACAATTTATCGTTAACTATTAAAGTTATTTTTGAAGATACTATCTATACATTTGTAATGCTGAAACGTTAATTAAATTAAATTCTCTCGATAGGAAAAAAAATCGCAAAGTAAGATCCGAAAATAATTCAAATCACGTTTTGTTCTGTTATTTCTTATGTTATAGACATGACAAAATTCACAGTGTATCTTTAAATGCAACTAAAACATTAGTCGAGAGATTTCTGCTCTATTTCAAATGAATCGTGTTTTATTAAATGTTTTCACCATTTTCGCCATCGTTTTTAATATTAGCGCGCTCCCTCTAACATTCGTATTTACATATCTCCCTTTCAAACCATCTTTGAACGCTTAATACGGGGCCTTAAGGAAAACTAAATTACAAATACAGTCGATTCCGCTTAAATGGTATACCGCTTTATCGGGGCAGCCGGTTATTTGGGCCAAAACCCAAGGAACATAAACCAAATAAAGAAACTAGTTTTATTATATGAAAACCACGGAAAACATAAGGCATTCTTAATTTTTTTTTATTTTTTTTTTTTATTCTTAAATATATTTGTTATACAATGGTATAGTATATTGTCCTCCACGCTAGGAGTTCACCTGTGTTGTGGAGGACTTTTTCAATTGTAAAGTTATATAATTCTAAAACAATACAGTGGAGTTGGTTACACAGAGAAACATTAAACATTAAAATATAATACTTAACAAGTTAAGTCAATTAAGAATGCGTTGTTTGGAATTGTTTGTTCGTGAGTTTTTTTTTAACATTTGTACCTATCTTTGATTATTTTATTTTTTCACATTCATACGTACCTATATTTAGACAATATTTTTTTCTGTAATTAAATATTTTTCAAAAAATATTAAAGTTGAAGAACACATTCGAGAGAACTCCAATAAATGCAATATGTTGTACAGAAAAACAGATTCCAGAGAATTCCAATAAATGCAATATGTTGTACACATAAACAAATTCGAGAGAATTCCAAAAATTCAATATGTTGTACACATAAACACATTCGAGAGAATTCCAATAAATGCAATATGTTGTACACATAAACACATTCGAGAGAATTCCAATAAATGCAATATGTTGTACACATAAACACATTCGAGAGAACTTCAATAAATGGCAATATGTTGTACACATAAACTCATTCGAGAGAATTCCAATAAATGCAATATGTTGTACACATAAACACATTCGAGAGAACTTCAATAAATGGCAATATGTTGTACACATAAACTCATTCGAGAGAATTCCAATAAATGCAATATGTTGTACACATAAACACATTCGAGAGAACTTCAATAAATGGCAATATGTTGTACACATAAACTCATTCGAGAGAACTCCAATAAATGGCAATATGTTGTACACATAAACACATTCGAGAGAACTCCAATAAATGCAATATGTTGTACACATAAACACATTCGAGAGAACTCCAATAAATGCAATATGTTATACACATAAAGGAGCTAAATAAATGCCATTTTCTACCTACCTCAAAGTTCGCTTACTTGACTAAATGTCTGGGCCCGATGCGACAGTATGGGGTCTAGATTTAAAGATGTAGAAGGATGAGAGGGAGAGGGAAGAAGTGAGCCTTGATAAATGTTAAAACTAACAAAATAAGTGTTGATAACGTTTAATTGAAATAGTTTTCTGTTTTTGAAGAAGTAATATTGATAGAAATAATGATGTATCCATAAGTATTTTATGTAATATTTTGTTATTTATTTCAGTTAAAAAAAATAAATTCTGGGACTAACTACCATATTTATGTATTCCTATCTGCCCAGAAAAATAATGGAGGCAAATAATTATACCGAGTCGGTGGATATTTTCGATTTATCACAAAACAAATAGTACAAAATGTAATTACTCAGGCATTTTAGTTATGTATATAACCAATGACTAAATAAAAAACGCTAATAACTATGTATAATTATTCCCTATGTATAATTACTTTTGTTCCAACAAGCAACAGAGCGGCTTATCAAAAAATATTCTCATATCTAGGTCCTAAAATATATAATAAAATCCCCTCTCAGCTGAAACTGTGTGAATTGTCATCCTTCGGTCCAAGAGTGACAAAATGGTTGTTGGATCTAGGCAGGACTGATTCCGAAATGATACTAAAAAATGTAATTTGAAATCACGAACGCCTCTATGTAGCTTTTTATGTATCTTCGTTTTAACATACTTATACCTACTATAATATTGATTATTTTGATTTGACAGCTCGCAATAGGAAGTATGATCGTGAGGGATAAAAAGGTAGCATCCAACAAGGCCGCCATCTTGAACCGGAACCGGAACGTAACAAACAATTTTTTAGACAGATGAAATGCCAAATGATCAAGTTAAAAGAGGATTTCGCTACGCTCAGTCAATTAATCAGTTTGTTTGGATATTTTGGACTCAAATCCAAAATTAAGTTTATTTGAAAAAGGGCGCGTTTCCGTTTATAAATAACCAGCTGAAGTGTACCCGGCGTTGCTGGGGGTTTCTCTTGGGAGATAGACATATGCCATCGCAGACTTTTCTGTAGGCCTTTTTAAGGTGGTTTAACCAGCGGACGAGAATTCAAATTTCGTTAAAAGACGGTTTCGCGATCGGACGTTTTTTTAGACCGAGACAGAAATACCGAATTCATTCCGCTGCGAGCCGTACACTCGCGCGGCTGTGAAAACTACAGCATGGTTCCGATGAAATAACAATTATTGTTGTTAAATTCTTGGTTGTAGCTTTCTTCCTAATAAGTAGTTACATATTTGTAAATTATACGTCGGAGTGCGTAAACATAAATAAATACAAATGCAGTTTGTTGATATGGTAGATATAAAATATGTAGGTATATGAATATACATTAAAAAAAAATTCAAATATTTGTTTAATTTGTTTTTTTTTTTAATATTTTACACGTGTTTTCCAAAGGTGAGTAAAAATCTTTTGTTTTACTTATTTATTCGTTTGTCCGAAAGATATTACCGGTAAGTTTTATTTCTAATACTTATCTTTAAAGTATTACTTGATTTGATATGTATGACATTGAAAAGAGGGTTTATTCCTTACAACTGAAGTAATACATATATTAAAACTAGGTTTTATTTCCAACTATATTCTACGGTACCTACCTGCATATGTAGTTATGTGATTGCATAAAATTGTATCGCTTTCATGTATTTGTTTTCATGATTAACGGAGCGACCTGACTCGTCTAATTTTCGAAATGTAATTAAATTCACGAGTAAATTTCGATTGAAACATTATAGGTTAGTATGTCAAAAATGACCTTTTTTTTCCTAAAACAAGAAGGTCAATTCACAATATGACATTATGAAACTGACAAAAAGTAACACAAAAAATATTAAATATGTTGAATTATACCAATGTAATAGTGAATTGGACAATAAAAGAGAAATTATGAACAAAAAAATGATTTGAATCGCACATCACGAATCGAAATTCATTTGGTTCGTGTCACTTTTTGACTACCAATCACAAACAGTTTCACGTACTTTGGCATAAGTTTTAACATTTATACATGAAAAAACGATTGCAGACATAAACTCCTGTCCATAGTTGATTCTTTTCCCTGGAAATTAAACAACACAAAATTATCGCCAAATGTTATAAAAAATATGTGCTTATTCTGACTGATTCTTTCGAACGACTCTGTACCATTTAAGTACGTACAATGTACACGGATAATTAAATATCACTAACCTTTATTTTTTCTGAAAATATATCTCCCACTCCCACGTACGTTTTTGATGTCGTAATTTGTGCTATCTAATAAAACTTTTTTTCGAGGGTATTTTCCTCCTCATTTTTAATCGAGGAATTTCTTTAAAATGTTATCAAGTAGACTGGCGTGGAATAGACGTCCGCTCACCGCCCTGTCGCAGCGGAGAATGATAAAATTTTGGCTTGCGCCGGGGTAATAACAAACAACAAACGCGAATCGAAATTAATTACTATTATATATATTAAGAATATATTTTTTGGTCATAAATTATTTCTAATGTTTCAATAATGTCTTGGTAAATTATTTTTCTAAAAAAATCTGAACTATACCAATTTGTAAGACCATAAATAAATAGTCCAATTGAGGGATTTTCGTCACAAAACGCGTGCTCGGATTTATTTATTAGTAATTTTATTTGAAATAAAAACAAAATTCTTATACATACATATGATAGATAATTTATTGATTGTTTATACTGTATTATTATATGATTTGAAATATTTGTTGTATAATACAACTTCACATTTGAAAATGCAACAAATCTGCGCATCGTCCAACGGTAACACTTTATTATGATATGAAAATAATATTATTTTTCAAAATTTTACATCTTACTTTACAAGATAAAATAACGATCTTTCGAAATCAATTTGTGTTTTTTTCAAGAAAAGTGTCCATACGTCTAAAAGTGGCCTCAAAAATGCCAAATTTCAGGTCAAGTCTACCTATTTCGCCTTAAGATATAGGTATAATTCCGTGGTACATTATGTTGATGTATCTCATAAGGTTTAGTCAGCGTTAGCAATGTAAGCGTCCGAAAATTTTTTATTTACGACTTGATTACAAAACATCGACTTTTCTCTACTTTATATACATTTAATATACATGTATTATATATATAAACCTTTCGGAAGAAATTCTCTAAATGATAATGAAAACCTTATCAAAATCCGTTGCGTAGTTCAGAAGAAATAAGCGCACAAACAGACAAACACGGATAGCGCCTTTTTTAATACTATTTATTGAATAGTAGTTAAGTAAATAAGAAACGTAAAATGTTTAAAAATAATATCTAACTTTATATACAGCGAGCATTGTTATATGTATACTGCCGGTAAAATAAAAGTTCAGTTTTTCATCTTTCAGGAACGGTCTGCGCTGCTTTTTTCATACAAAACTTATTTTTGGATTTGAGGCCAAAATATCCATTGAAACTGAAAAAATAAAATGCCGGTATATCTAATCTTTTAATATGTAATCTTTTTTAAATCTAAATGTATAGGTGTCATATCTATTGCTGCTCTTAAGTATTTTTTATTTATTTTATAAAATATAGGCTATAAGAAATCAACAGAATGCAGCGCCCTTGAGGTGATTTTTCACAAAAACGGCGATCTACAAATTATCCAATTATTATTATTATTCGCTCAAAGAATATTTTTTTATATGTAATATGTAACTGTATTTATGTAAGATGCTCTGAGTAATTAGCGCCATTCATCCCTTCGGCACCGGTAACAGTCCTACATGGGTTTATTCTTGGGTTACAAGTTACAACCAAACCATAGGTTTCTTCAAGACTCATGTTCACTCCTTCCTTTCCTCAGAAAGTCTCTCCAGAGAAATTATTTTCCTAAGAGAAGTTAATACTAATTTTCATCAATTGATTCCTGGTTCTATAAATTTACCTGGTCAAAAAAACCCCAGTTATTCCAAAATTTTCACTCGTAACTGTCAACAATAACTACTGTAGTCACATTATTCAGCGGAACCGGCGCAGAATTATCCCAAAACACCACATAGAGAAAACATAATTATCTGTCAAATGTCAACTTATTCCACGAAAATCGCGATTATCCCTTTAGTAGTATGATAAGGATAAAATAGTCTTATTTACCTGATCAATAATATGTGTAATATTCCAAAGCAGAGTTAAAATCACACGAAATTGTCAAAAATAAATCGGCGAAACCGGCGCACAATAATCCATCACAGTGAGACGAGTATTCTGTCAAACTAACATCAAATTATTCCGCGAAAACTGTAGTACTATAGAATAGAATATTCTAAATTCAAACTACACTAAAGCGTCAAATTATTTTGCGAAAATTGCTATTCTGCCTTGTGTAGTACAACAGAATATATTATTCTAAATTCAAACGACAAAGAGATCTGTCAAATTGTTTTGCAAAAACTGTTCTGTGCACATTATAGAGTGGTATAGGATAGAATATTCTATTTTCAAATGTCCATTTGATAAACGCACGTGTGGTTTTAAACAAAACATTAGACCACAAAGCAATTTAACAAGCGGTAGGTAAATGATTGCGAATCGGTTTGCCGAGATGTGTCGCTAGTTCGCGAGTCGCCCGCTGGCGTGCTACTGGATGTTGACTACTGTACGCGTGCGGAGTAATATTATTTCGTTGGGTGGACTGTATCCCCGGCCAGACAGTGATGCAGGGGTTATGAAACTTTTCAATAATGTTCGGATGAAAAAATGTCATAAAAACTATTCCCATCTTTTCGAAGCAAGTAGAACTACCGCATCCCAGTTACGGTATTTTGTGAGGCTCAACAGAATAGGAATGGAATATTTAAAGAATAAGGAAGGGAAAGAAATAGTTAAAAGTATAGGAAAGAGAAAGGAATATGAGATGGAATATAGAAGGGAAAGGAATGGGCAAGGGAAGGAGATGGAAAAGAGGAAGCGTGTGATGTTTGTATATGTTGAATTTAATTAGCCTATTAATTTATTGATTATCAATCTAGATACGGACTAGATTAGACCAGATATCGCAGTGAGAGATGCTGCGAACACAGTAGTCAAAAAAGTGCTTTGCCTACATACAGCAAGTTTAAAAAAAACTATTAGTATTTAGAAGAGAAAATTGCTGTGAAATTGAAGAAAAGTTCGTTTAAGTATAATGAAAAGTACGGATTGTAAAACTTATAAACTGTAAAAACTGTACATAATATTTGGCTAATTTATATAGCGCCATTTTCGTGAAAAATCACCTCAAGGGCGTTAGTACACTATCCCCATAAGATAAAGAAGAAAACTGCCACAACACAACAGAGTTAGCTGTTTAAAGGTAAGATTATAGATTCATCACTAATAATAAGGACTTAATATGTTATAAAAAGTATAGTTTTATTTCACTTCTTTTAATGACTTTATATCACTTTGTAAAAGTGTGTTGAATTATCACTGTATTGAGTTATCATGGAACCAGTATGTGGTGACCGGATAACTCATCAAAATGACAATTCAAGACACCTTTAAAAAGTGATATAAAGTCGTGAAAAGTTATGAAACCACAACTAGGTAAAACAGGTTACGTAGGTTAGATTTATATGTCAGTTTTTTTCTGTCGCTATATATATATATATGACTTTATATATCACTTTTTAAAGGTTTGCGTCATTGTCATGGTGTTGAGTTATCATATTAACCGCACCAATACACACAATCCAAATTTTGTATTGGTCACCTCAAGTCTATTGTTGTTTCTTCGAAGTTAATACAAATAAGAAATTTATTATTGTTTTTTATTGCATCAAAACCTTTGTTATGTGGTATTTCACAGGTACGCGTGCCAAAGATTTTCCTCCAATGTAGTCTCGCGCGCACATGTTTTTAGGGAAGGAGCAAAGTGGAGGGGGTAGTACCGGCTGTCCCAACACAAAACGCACACAAAGACACCCACCACACGAACACAAGACAGTACTGTATTAATGCAGCCACCCCGTACAGTCATATTTCCGTTATAGCAATCGATATAGGGAAAAATTGAACTCATTACAGAAACTAACTTGTAGTTAGGGAGACCGCGTGAACTTTGAACTATGTCAGGGGTAAATTAATTTAATGTGACAGTAACTGATTAAGGAATTATTTCCTAATTTATTTATTTATTTATCAGACAATTTGTATAGCGCCGCTTTTGTGTGATATCACCTCAGGGGCGCTTTACAGTTGATGCAGGTATTACAAAAAATATAAATATTACAAAAATAAAGTGAAGTTACAGGAACAGGTGACACGAAGATAGAAGATGGAGACTCTGCAGCAAGAATCCTATGTGGTGAGGAAACTAGTCCAGCTGCTGCAGCGAAAGAGTTCACCGCGTCCACCAACAGTGCCAGCACGAGGTTCGTCATCCGTTCAGGTATCTGTCTGCTGCTAACAAAGCGCTGACATAATATCCTCTCACAGATACCAGACCTTGGCAGCACCGCTGTGACGTTCGACGAAGATAGAAAATGGAGACTCTGCAGCAAGAATCTTTGGTGGTAAAGAAATTGGACCAGCTGCTGCAGCGAGAGAGTCCACCGCATCCACTAACAGTGCCAGCACGAGGTTCGTCATCCGTCTAGGTATGTGTCTGCTGCTAATAAAGCGCTGACACCTCACATAGATAAGAGACCCTGGCAGCACTGCTGTGACGTTCGGCAATTCCATCATTCATCTCCATGTAATCCTGTTCCTGGTGATTGTTGAAGTGGTGCATTCTGCCCTCAATAAAAAGCGACGGTCGGGATTATAAATTACCCTGGGCTTAGCAAAACACTTGCCTTCAGAGTTTCCGAGAATTCTGTTGAAAACATCTGGGGTGCATTTACCGATCGACCTCTGTTTCATGAATGTTCCTGTTTCTTAAATGAAACTTCAAACTTAAATACAATTATTTTTTATTTATTCTACAAAATGTCGATTACATAGTTAAAATAATTTTCAATGTTAACTTTTTTCAAAGCCCGCCAAAACGATCGAAAAATGAAGGGTACGCGTGACGTCACATGTACCTCGTTTCTGTCGGTTAATAGTAATATAAGGTCAATCCCGTCGGGTCGGTATGAAAAAAAAATCCAATTTAAATATTTAGCAAGATTTCAAAAAAATATGAATTACATCAAACATTTACGTCACATTAGATAAAATAATTATTAATTATACATTATTTATTTATTCATTAACGCTTAGGGGCTTTTATATAATATGAATAGTAAAAATTATACAGAACTGAACTGCCTCAGTAAAACAATATTTTGTATTTGTTTTGTGATAAATAAAGATGTCTACTGACTCAATATAATTATTTCCCTACATTATTTTCTGAGTAATGAAGAACACACAATAATGCATTATTAGTTCGTCCCAGAATTTCTGCAATTCCTCAGGAACTAAGATCCATAACAAGTCCAACAGAATTCAGGTCGAAACTAAAAACTTACCCTTTTAAGCTGTCATGCCCTTAAATTAAATATATCATTCCTGAGAGAAAGTCCAGTTATATCCAATTTTCCAATTATGTCCTAAATTACTCAATGTTAATTAAGTGTTAATCTCAAGTGACCTACCAGGTAAGTATGGTACTGTATAATATGTCCATATATAGTTAGTAATAAATAACATAGATCATTGTAGAAATGTATTATATATTTGTACAGCGCCCTTGAGGTGATTTTGCACAAAAAAGGCGCTATACAAATCATCCAAATATTATTATTCATGAAATAAATCCCGACTTTTAGAATTACGATACTGCTTTAATATTTGAGGGTAAAACCTGGAGAGATGCTTTCAACAAATGTGACTTAGTTGACTGAATAAGTAACATCTTAACTTTAAATGCAATAAAAACTAAATATGTGACATTTATTAAATCATCAAAAAGTCATCTTTTTGACACTCATAATATAATTATACAAAATTGTCTGCAGAATTTGTAATTGCCACCCCTTGGAAAGTATAGACTACATCATGTATCTATGTAGGTGTAAAGGTTGATATTTTTTAAAGATGGAATGACCATATCGATATGTTAACAAAGAATATCAGGAGACTTTCAATTATTTAAAGAACTTCGACTCATATTGGACAAAGAGAAATTAAAAACTGTCTATTTTGCCTTAGTCCAATCTCGACTTTCTTATAACATGGTATGCTGGGGATCATGTCTATAGTCCAATGTTGAATCACTAAATATTACTCAAAAATTGATCCTTAAAGTTATGTAAAAAAAATCTGTTATCCATCTAATCTACTTTATAAGGAATGTAATGTTATGTGTATAAAACAGCTATATATCACTCAAATAGTTTTTCGATATTTTTATCAATATTAAATTTGCTGAAAGAACACAACAAACGCTTGCAACTAGAATTGGCTCTACATTGAACTTTTCAGCGGTATGTATGTACTAAAACTTCTTTTGGCCAAAGAAACTTTTTTTTCAGGCAAGATTTTTATTTGAGACACAAACAGGACATTCTTGTGGGTAGTATTAAATAAATTTACTTTGCAGCAATCACATTTGCAAATTCACAGAAGCAAACACAACAATATCAGTATTTTTTATACAAAGCTTAAAATTAAAAGACAATAATTTCAAAAATATGTTTAAATTAGGTATATAATCGAAAATATCAAACCATCAGAAATCAACAAACAATATATTTTTTTTAGGTACAGAAATTGTGGAGTTGTATTATTTCCAAAATATCTATGCTAGGAAGTGTTTTAGCAAGATCGTTGTATGATCGAGACATTCTAGACATAGGATTAAAATATACAGTGTTATTGACAAAAATTTCGGTCCAATATAAGGTTTCTAGTGAATCTTAGTTTCTTAGTCCATCAAATCATTTGATTTGGTGGACTAACTTACTATGTACTTGATTATTCACTATTTTGTAAAGCATTAAGAGGTCATTTATGTTTCGTCTTTTAACTAGACTCTCTAATTTGAAATATGTAAGTCTTTGTTCGTAACCGTCTAGTAGATGGTAGAAACCTGATCGATAAGACAAAATTCATGTAAATTTACTTTGGACAGATTCAAGTCTAGACACCTGAGTGAAATAATGTGGATTCCAGACTGTTGACCCATACTCAACAACACTGCGGATTAACGAATTGAATAGAATTATTAGGCTATTAGAATTCTTAAACAGTTTAGTTGATCTTACAATAAAACCGAGTAATTTATTTGATTTACTTGCAATGTATTCAATGTGTTGGTTGAACGTTAGTTTGTTGTCGAATATAATTCCTAAATCTTTGATAGATTCAACTGTTTCCAGATTGTGACCACATATGCTATATTAATGTAGGGTTTTGTTGGTGTTCTTAGTGAAATTTATAACTTTGCACTTAGCTATATTTAGTTCCATTTCGTTGTCAACACACCAAGCATATAAAGTGTTAAGGTCTTGTTCACAATCTTCCATAGATTTCACTTATATTTAATATTTTTTCAAATCATATTAAGTCTACCAATTCCTTAATTTAATTAAAAAAATTAATTACGATGTTTGTATTGACAGACGATTCTTAATATTTTTTCATTCTTGTCCTTTCTTAAATAATAATATTTTATATAAATCCCATTTGCTAAAAACTGAATGTCACCCTAGCTGTCTTTATTATCTACTTATTTCTTCTAGGGAATAATGATTAATGAGTAATTATGGTTCGAATATTATTACAATATACTGTCAAATTACCTATCTGGTAACTCAACAAATACATGTTTTTTTCTTTCTTTTTGAAATATTTAGTTTTTGTATGTAGTTTTACTTTATGTTTGTGATTACTGTATGTTTGCTTCACTCAAATGCAAATTGTTGAACTCGATACAGGCTTAGTCCTAGTGAGGTTAATTTTTATGAGAAAAAACGTGATTTATGTGTAGTGAGATGCAATAAATTAATAAATCAGAAAGCTCCCAATTCTGGGTTATCATTTGGAATTTTATATAGAAATATCAAGTCAGTTAAATATTTCTCTACTAACGGGGTAATTAAATTAGTAAATATGAATGTAATGTAACATATTATTCATAACTTGTACCCTTTCTTTATAATTTCAATAAAAAAATATATCTTTCATCCTATAATTAGGTACCTATCTCCTACAGCATCATACAACATCGGAAATTTTCGTGAAAAGATTCCTAGAAAGTTCCTAGAAATACGAGGGCTATCCAGAAAGTAAGGTTACAAGAGCTCCTGATGCCGGGGAATTTTTTTTGTTTCGAAGTTAACGCACCTGGCGTGTAGGGGGCATCCTAACGGTCGGGTTTAGTCCCGCGAGTATGTCGGCCATTTTTTTCAGTCACAGTAAATTCTTCCGATGAAGAGGTCGTCGCGCGCTCCCGCCAACACTTGTCCGTGCGAGATCCGCGCGGTTATCTGTTTTATGACTTTGCATAACAATACCGCCGCGAATATCCATCGGAAGCTCGTGGAAGTTTATGGTGGTGATGTGATGAGTCGACAACACGTCACGAAGTTTGTTTGGTGGTTGTTCAGAGAAGGCTGTACCGATACTCACGACGAGGCAAAGCCGGAAAAGTCATGGCATCTATTTTTTGGAACCGTAAGGGGTTTCCTTTGTCGGATTTTATAGCTAAAGGGACTTCCTGCCATTAATGCAGAGGCTTACTGCAATACCCTAAAAAAACATTTAAGGGCCATTCAGAATAACAGAAGGAGAATGCTGAACTGGGGAGTCAGCCTCCTGCATGACAACGCCAGGCACCTTAATGCGCGAGTTTCACAGGAGCTGCTGACATAGTTTTGATGGGATATTATCACCCACCCCTAACATCATTTACCCGACTTGGAGCCTCCGATCTATCACCTTTTCAGTAAACTAAAGGAGGTTTTAGGTGGGTAACGATTTTTCTACGACCAGAAGATCGAGAAAATCTAGGAGTGGCTGTAAGAGCTGGCGGTGGAGGTCTATGACACTGGTATACAAAAGCTGGTGCCCCGACTACAGAAACGTCTCGATCTCGACGGCTATTACGATGAAAAATAGTTTAATATATTTGTATATCTGTCTAGTATCTCTATTTATGTCTATTAGTATGTCTATTTAACAACTTAAATGAAATTAGATTAGAACGACATGCCAACTATAGGAGCAAACAGCTTGCGATTGGTTCCTGGAATGCTCGATCCCTTAACAACAAACTAGAGGTGGTGGACGATATTTTCAGAGACCAAAAACTCCATATCCTTACTGTCACAGAAACTTGGCACGAGAACAGTGATTCGTACTCAATTAAGAGACTCCGAGCTTTAGGGTATGTGGTTCTTGAAGAAGCCCGACCTAGTAGGGACCTACCATCAAACAATATCTCACACGCGAATCACGGGGGTGTCGCGATAATAGCCCGACCAGGATTACGGCTAAACAAAGTAGCTCTCGGTACATTTAACACGTTTGAGTATATTGGATGCAGGTTTTCTTCTTCGTCGTTCATGTTGTGCACCCTTTATAGACCCGGATCGAAACCAATCTCTGTCGAATTTTATAATGAGTTTTCACAGTTTTTGGATGTTTCAGTCGGACTCTCTGACACACTCATTATTACAGGCGATATTAATATTCGTCTCGAGCGCGTGACATCACCAAACACTGTTAAATTCTTAGATCTATTAGCCAGCTTTGGATGCCACCAATGGGTCGACGTCCCAACTCATGATGCTGGTGGTACATTAGATGTACTAATTTCAAAGAACAGTGATCCACCGCTTTCAGCAGATATTCGTGATATAGGACTGTCAGACCATCGGCTTGTTTGCACTGATATTGATTTTAACCATTGAGAAGAATTTAAGAATTTAATTATTGAGAAGAAGATGACGAGGTAGATTACGAAAATACTCATAATTTCTGTGATTGGCTAAAGTTTCATAGCAACTACAATATGGAAAATATTAATATTGTTCAGTTGAATGTTAGATCGATTTATAAATACTGGGATACTTTGAATGTCTACCTAAATACTTGTTGGAAGCATATTCATGTGTTAATGTTATGTGAAACGGCTATAACACCGAATCTTGTCTGTCTGTATAATATTCCTGGATTTAATTGTTACAACTATTGCCGAACTAAAAAATCTGGAGGAGGTATATTGCTATATGTTCGAAATGAATTCACATTTCAACAGAAAACAATAGAAACAAATCATTTTGAATGTGTGCTTGGCTCTATGACACTTCCAAACAAGAGTATTTTAAACATCATAGCAATATACCGTCCCCCCAACTCTAGCCAACCACAATTTCTTAATGAAATATCTGCAATTCTGCATACTATAAGCCCCAAAGAAAATGTTTTACTTATAGGAGATATTAATCTAGACTTGATAAATTGTCAAAACCCTATTATTATGGCATATGAAAATATAATGTCGGATAATTATTTGATCAAATGTATTTGTGACGTAACTAGAGAAGCAGTTTTAGCAGGAAAAGTTACTCGTACTTGTTTAGACCACATATTTGTCCGATTTAACAGTGGATGTAAACAAAGCGATTCTCTTTCCTCATGTGTATGTAATAATATTACTATAGCGGATCACTTTTTAACTGCAGTTAATATTAAATATAGTGCAAGGAAAGAAGCCCCAGAACACGGGGAAAGAATTTCGTTTTTATCGCAAAACAAAATCGACAAAAACATTCATAATTTTAAGTGGCACTCCTTGCTTGAGGAACAAGATTGCAATATATTATATAGTAAAATTAAAAACAACTTTAAGAATTTGTATGAACAGAGTAAAATCGTTATGAATTATAAACCCAAAAAAGACCTCTGTCAATAAAACCTTGGATAACTTCTAATATCTTAGAAAACATTAAAAAAAAAAGATTCATTGTACAGAAGGTGGAAGAATTTTCCTAGCAATCAATTCTTTGAATTGGAATATAAAACTTTCAGAAATAAGGTGACAAAAGAAATTATTAAATGTAAGTCTACCTTTTTTAACAATAAATTCAAAAATTATTTTGGAAATACAAAAAAAACTTGGGATGAAATAAATAAATTATTAGGACGCAAGTCCAAAAGTAGTTGTGACGAAATAATCTCGAAATATATGTTAAATACGAATAATGAAGAAACCGTAGCAGATAAGTTTGTTGAATATTTTACAAATAGTGTTAGCTCTATGATACATAAATGTGATTATTTAGCATCGACCGTCAGGCCGAATGAAGTGCAACATAGTATGTACCTACCCAGAGCTACCTGCCAAGAAATCAATATTATTGTTAGCAAATTAAACAATTCAAAGTCACCAGGGATTGACAACATTCGAATGTTTGACATTAAGACACATATTAATATTTTAGGGCCTGTTATAACACACTTTATCAATTTAATTTTATCGCAAGCAGTAATACCGGATGAACTAAAAAGTAGCATCATTAGGCCAATTTACAAAGGGGGCAAACATACAGATATTCAAAATTATAGGCCAATAAGCATATTGCCAGCCCTAGAAAAAATACTTGAAAAATACATTTCCATAAAACTTAATAAATATCTAGAATCTTTCTCTTTGTTGGATCCCAACCAATATGGATTTCAAAAGAAAAAAAGTACGGAAATGCTGCTTCAGGAATTTTCAAATCACATAAATTATGAATTAAATCTAAAAAAACAAGTGTTGGTTTTATTCATAGATAACTCTAAGGCATTTGATACCATTGATACAAACAAACTATTAGAAACACTGGAGAAAATAGGAATTAGAGGAAAGCTGCTAGTTTTATTAAAAAAATTACTAACTGATCGACAAATAAGAGTAAAAATTCTTAAAAAATTTAGCAAAAGAAAATATATCTCAACAGGTGTTGCACAGGGGTCAATTCTAGGGCCAACCCTTTATATTATTTATGTCTCAATTATGAGAAAATTGTTTTCATTCGTTAAACATTTTGTATATGCAGACGATACGGCGCTCGTAATATCGCACGAAGATCTGGTTACTGCAATGAACCTTATGCAACATGATTTTATTGCCCTACTGAAATGGTCGCATGATGCAGGCCTCTTTATAAACGCCAAAAAAACTAAAATTATGCACATCAGATCTCCACATGCCAGATGTAATGTAATTCCTTTATTATATACACACACATTTGACTGCATACATAAAAATGTTGCACAGCCCTGTTCATGTGAAACCATTGATTTTGTTAAAAGTTATGTATATTTGGGTGTTACTATTGACTGCTACATGAAATGGGATGTACACATTGCTAATGTTTGTAAACGTCTACGAGCTATTGTGGGTAGGATTTATAAAATAAAATATTTCGTGCCTATAAGTACTTTAAAGTTAATCTACTTATCTCTGGCTGAATCCACTATACGTTATGGAATTACTTCTTGGGGACATTCTTGTAAAACTAATATAAGCTATATACAAACATTACAAAACTCCATTATAAAATTGTTAATCCATAAATATGACAATCAACACAGAAGTAACATTAAATTAATATACAAGTCTCTGAATATTTTACCTGTCAGAGGATTATTGTTTTATAATATTGTAAGTCAACATGTTATATTGTCTGATTCATTGTATAGGGAAAGAGTTTGCCATAAACATAACACAAGATTCACTCAAAATGAAGGACTGGTAGTTCCGAAATGTACTAATAAATATGGTGAAAGAACTTTAAACTATATAGTACCCAAAATTTTTAACCTATTACCAATGACAATTAAAAATAATAACATGTATACTGCTAATGTTAAATATAATCTAAGGAAATGGTTATTGGATAATAATGATCTATACTGATGCCCCTGAAATGGAATTCATATTCTTAGAAAATGGAAAAACAATTATTTTGTAATACCTGACTACCTACCTCTATTTATGAAACTATTGATGTACTTGTTGATAATACTAATTTGTTCACACATTTATTTTTACTTGCTTATTATATAAGGCTTTTATGCTGCTATTTAAACTTTTCTGCAATGTAACCAATTTATGTAATTATGTACCGTTCAAATTGTATCTTATGAGTGTAAAAATGTTGTCTCTATGTCCCTGCTGACAAACTACATAAGTAGTTTAGCGGGTTTAAATGTGAATAAAATAAAAAAAAAAAAAAAAAAAAAAAACCCGCCTAAGGTACCATATACAACAATTGTATCAAGTGAATGGCGTAAATTTAGCTTTAGTGATTTTCTGGAAGAGTTACAGACCTCTCTCTTATGTACACCCAATGTTTGGGAAACAAAGACCCCTACCGAACTTGTCAAGACATATAATAAGACACTTTCATGTCTGTTAAATAAATATGCCCCGACATCATCAAAAACACGGAAAGTTCGAAAGTCTGACGGCTGGTTTGACGATGAATGTCGAAACCAGAAGAGACTTATGCGGAAATTAGAGAGGACCTATAGGAAAAACTCTTCTGTAACTACAAGAGACGAGTGGATCCTTGCTCAAAAACAGTATACGAGTAAAATAAATTCCAAAAGAACAGAGTATTGGAAAGAAAAGATGAACTCTGAGCGAACTAACCCACGACGTCTTTGGAACTCAATAAAGACTTAATTTCCGAAGTCACTGTTCCAACGAAAATAGATATTACCCCGGAAGCCTTCTCAATTTTTTTTCGGGAAAAAATTGAATCCATTCGTGCTTCCGCATCTCACGCCCCTCCGCCAATATTCACTTTAAATTTTAAAGGAACTTTGTCTTCATTCAAACCCACAACGCTGGAAGAAGTAATAAAAATTATTTCAAGCTCGCCTAATAAACAGTGCAGTCTTGATCCTATACCGACATGGTTATTAAAACAATGTTCTAATGTTCTAGCTCCATTCCTAGTTCACGTTTTCAATAAATCACTTAGCACGGGTGACTTTCCTGAACCACTCAAGTCAGCTGTAGTAACACCAATCCTGAAAAATACACAACTAGACGCTGATAACTTAGGTAATTATCGACCCGTTTCAAACTTACCATTTATTTCAAAAATCCTGGAGAAAATTGCTGCCGCACAAATAACCAGTCAATTGAATTCAAATAAATTATTCGCAAAACGTCAATCTGCGTACAGAAAGTTCCACTCAACTGAAACCGGACTACTTCGTATGCTATCAGACATAACTCTAGCCATAGAGTCAGGTAAGTTATCACTTATCTCACTCCTAGACATGAGTGCAGCGTTTGACACGATTGATCATGAATTCCTCATTAGGAGATTAGAGGAAACATTTGGTTTGAATTCCGACATAAAAAATTGGCTGGTATCCTATTTATCCAATCGCTTACAAGCCGTGAGGGTTGGAAATAAATTGTCCAACTTCCCAACACTTTCTTCAGGGGTACCCCAGGGATCCGTTTTAGGTCCACTTCTCTTCATCCTTTTTACAAATGATGTCGCCAAAATAATCGAGTCATTTGATCTCTTGTCTCACTGCAACGCTGACGATCAGCAAGTTTATTTTTACTGCGCTCCTAATGAAATCAATAGTCTCACGATCCGTATAACTGAATGTCTATAAGCAATAACTCGTTGGATGTCTTCAAACAAGCTGAAGCTCAATCCATCTAAGACTGAGTTTCTCTGGGCAGCCACAAACAAACGTCAACATTTCATAGACAATTCACCTATTACTATTTCCGGCAGCGATATCATCCCAAAAACAACAGTCAAACTTCTCGGTGTCAATTTAGATTCAGATTTTTCGTTTAAAAGTCAAATAAATAGGACTGTAAGCACCGGTTTTTTTCACCTAAGACAACTCAAGTCTGTCCGAAGAAACCTTCCTTCAGAAGCAACAAAACTACTTATCAACTCTTACGTAGTCTCACGTCTCGATTACTGCAACGGCATTTATGCCAGCCTTCCAAAATATCAAATTGACAAACTTCAATCAGTTTTTAATGCAGCAGCACGGCTCATAACCGGGGTTTCAAAATATTCGCACATTTCAGAACACCTTCGTAACCTTCACTGGCTCAAGTGCCCTGAAAGAATCCAGTACAAACTGTGCTGGATGGTGTTTAAATCCATCAATGAAATGGCCCCACCCTACATCTCTGAACTATGCTTCCCGGAAAACACTGGTCTGAGGCAGTCAACGCTTAGATCAGCAACATCAGCAGCTGTAGGCAGACTGATAGAACCTATGCGCAAGCCAAATACTAAGTTTGGTGATCGCGCTTTCGGAGTATCTGGGCCGAAGGCTTGGAATAAACTCCCTCCGGAACTAAGATCCATAACAAGTCCAACAGAATTCAGGTCTAAACTAAAAACTTACCCTTTTAAGCTGTTAAATTAAATATACCAATCCTAAGAGAAAAACCAGTTATATTCAATTTTTCAATTAAGTCCTATATCCTGTATCTAAGTTTCGCCAATAAACAATTAGATAATGTTAATTAAGTGTTAATCTCAAGTGACCTACCAGGTAAGTATTGTACTGTATATTTTCTCCATAAATAGTTAAGTAATAACATAGATCACTGTAGAAATGTATTATAAGTTTGTACAGCGCCCTTGAGGTGTTTTTGCACAAAAACGGCGCTATACAAGTCATCCAAATATTATTATTTTATTATTATTATTATTTGTCTAGTATCCTGTAAATGTTGTAACCTAACTTTCTGGATGACATTGATATTAGCGGTATTACCTATGGGAAGAGTCGCAAGCGAAGTAGTCTCGCAATGCGCTGCTTGACGGCCTATGTTATTGAATGGTTTTATACTTTGCTACGAATCCGGAGGTTGCGGGTTCAAATGTTGCAAGAAAATATAATTTGTCTTATTTTAAAATTTATTAATTTTAAAGAATATATCGTATATTTGCGGCACGTTTCAGATTGATAGACACTTATTATATTATTGAAATAAATGTTCCCAATTTCAAAATAATATCGCCTATTTTAGCCCTCTGACCCTGATTCAGAAAAAATGTTCTGCTGTTGCTAAAAAATATGTTGCGCTAATTATATTATGCATTCTTTATTATATGTATTATACAGGGTTTTCCAATAAGAGGTGTTATTTTGAATAGCTCGCTATTTTGGTAGATGTTACTTTTGAAGCTGTCATTTTTTGACATTTGACAAGTAGAAACTAGGCCATTAATAAAAATGGAACGATACACGCTTCAACAACGCATTGAAATTATTAAAATTCACTTGAGTGAATCAAATGCAAATGATCTTGAGTGATGAGGCCCATTTCCACCTCGGTGGCTTCGTCAACAAGCAAAATTGTCGCATCTGGGGCTCGGAAAAACCAAGAGTTATTGTTGAAAAGCCTCTCTATCTTCAACGTGTGACTGTTTGGTGCAGTTTATGGTCCGGTGGAGTCATTGGACCTTACTTTTTCGAAAATAAGGCTGGAGCAACAGTTAAGGTGAATGGATCGCTATCGAGAGATGTTTAATGATTTTTTATGGCCGAAATTGGATGGTATTGATCTGGACAACGTTTACTTTCAACAAGACGGCGCTACGTGCCACACAAGCAACAAAACCATTGATCGTTTACGATTGAATATCAAAATAACACCTCTTATTGGAAAACCCTGTATTATGTATCTTGTGTCTCCATTTGTGTCTTGCATCTCTTTGTTTTATTTGTCAAATGATTGAGCTTTTATATAATTTTGTATTTTTATATGTTTTTTCTTTTTAAATCTTTATTTAGATGTGTGAACAGATTGTACATTTATGTTCTCACGTAAGTGCGAATACCTTTAAAAACCCAGTATAAAATGAATAAATAAATAAACGGTGTTTGCGGAACATTTCAGTGTGAATTATCCTTACGCTTTCAACCGTATTATTTGATAATGTTATCTACGAATTTTACTTGACGAGCGGGGTATCGAATCATTCGCTTGAAATCAAATAAAATAATGTAGATTTGCATTGCATTTCAGATAACACATTTTTAATCAACGGTGACTTGCCAATTTCCTACAAACGCATATTGTGCTGTAAAACTTAATAATTATTGATACCTTATTTATTTATTATCACGTGTGGTCATAAATATGTATTAATTTTAAATCACTAGTTATACCTAAGTATTAGTTGAAAGTCACTGCTGTAAGGTTAAGTTAAGGAGGGCGATCCGTCTGATTGACAATACAATGCTGATTGTCATCTCTAATGCACAGACGCAATGCAAGCATGCTGAGACTGTTATACAGGTATTTTAATGGAGCCCGCTCTAGAAGGTAGCAGCATTGATCCCCGGTGCACGTGCGTGAAACTAGACGTACTCGAGCGGAATACCCGTTAAGGCGGAGCTTAATGTCAAATCACTATTTTGATTAATCTTTACAACGAATTGGTGTTCATTATGAATACCAAAAAAATATGTTTAGATAAATTGAAGGGTTGAAGGAACAGATGATGTTGGCTGCATTAGAACGGGTTGCTTCTTCGACTAGGTTTTTTGTAATATGGCTCATATGTGGAACGAGCTACCGAAATCTGCTTTTCCTCCTTCATATAATCCGTGCCTCTACAAGATCCGCATTGATAAATCACTTCCTATAGCCCCAACTTTTTATTTTAAAGGTGAAACCGCGCAAGAGTCCAACTGATCTCAACCGTCAAGAGCCAATGAGACTATGGCATCCCCAATTGGGGTAAGTTGGAAGGCTGATGTAGTGGGGAGGGATGGACATGGGGAAGAGGAAGGTGGGGAAGTACCTGGATATTCAGATCTGGTCACCAAACACGGCTAACGCCATTTCAAGCAAATTTTCAATGGTAAAAATTATGTTGAATGGTGGTCTTACACCAGGGCGATACTGGGAATATCTTCCACTCACATAAAAAAACATAATATTACTATAATTTTTACTTTTGGAGGCAGGCATGAGTACCGCCGCCCCGGTAACCATTTATTGGGTAAACAACATTCCTGCCATTGGTAACCCTAAGTCGTTTACTATGTTTGATGACTTAGCAGGGGTTCCCGGGTTCATGTGGTGAGGTCTTGGGTCTTGGGTCCCAGGTCTTTGTGGTCGATGTGTTTGCCACCTACTGCGTGGCGGGCCGGATCGGGAGACACTTGTTGATGGAGATATTTTGATTTCTCCAGATAGACTTTTTCGACCCATCGCCATTGACCCTTAGATCCTACCCACCCCATTTAACTTATTCCTTCCCAGAAATTCCTCTCATCCCTTTCCTTAAAAATACCCTCCACACAGCATCCCAAAAGATCACCACAGGGCCTCCTGTGTTGAACTAACGTAAAAAAATATATCACATCACCCTTTAGGTGATTTATCAATTTGGGAACCATTTACACCCCAAGTGGTTTATTGGATAACCAACACGTCTGCCATATGTCACCTCAAGTAGTTCGCTACGTTTGGTGACTTAGCAGGGGTGCACGGGTTCATGCGGTGAGGCTTGTCTAGGTCTTGGCGGCGCATGCGTCTGCCTAACTACTGCGTGACGGGACGGTTCGGGAGACACTGGTTGAGGCAGACTCATCGCCTTGCGCCGCAGTGGTAGAAATGGATTCACTCAAATACCCTCTACACAGCATCCCAATGGATGACATGGGCCACAAGTCCCCGGCGGTGCCCGGGCTACACCTAGAGGTTTCTAAACCAGAAGCAGACAGCAAATTTTCAAAATTTTATTTATTTATCGTATTAAACATTTAATTATTACATAAATGAAATTGCCATTGAGATGTGCACAGATGATAACATTCCATTTTAAAATGTTCACAGCGCCCAATTTAAGGTTTAATTGTTACCAGGTGGATTTGCCACAGGCGAAATAAAAGACAATAATTATTTATTTATTTGAATAACTTAATGAGTAAAACCTCAAATTGTAATATTTAATTATTGAAGACGATATTAGCGATTCCTAAACGAAAATCTGAAACAGAAAAATCAGAAAAGGATTCGGTCATATTCGGTCACTCGAACCCAGGACCCTTGCCTTGCCGGGGCACCGCTCTACCAACTGAGCTAATGGGACCCTATCTCCTTCGGTCATATTTAACTGTATCATACTTCGAATAAGAACTAACAACATTGTCTTCATCTTTCTCACCGCACATTTTTACTGGCAACTATCTTTATGTATGATCGCAAGGTTCAACCCGAACTAAATGCAATATAATGCAATACAAAGAGCGGTGCCCCGGCAAGGCAAGGGTCCTGGGTTCGAGTCCTAGATGTGACCGTATTCCTTTTATGATTTTTCTGTTTCAGATTTTCGTTTGGGAATCGCTAATATTGTCTTCAATAAGACAATAATTATATGGTACAGAGAAAGAGAATACAGAAAAGTAATAATAATAAAGCAACTACATAATTGGTATATAATTCAACTACTTCTATTTACAAGGACATCATGTTAGCAAATCTTATACGAGCTAAAATACGAGACTGTTTATAAAGATCTCTATATTGTTACGTTTTATGAAGAATGATGGACAGATCTTCCACATCTTCTTCCCCTCCCCACTACCTTCACCCTCACAAATAGGGTTGCCACATGATGATTTGATAAAGGAGGGCAGATGGGTCTAAAAAGGAGGATTTTCTGTAAAAAAGGAGGACATTCAGAAATTAAACAAATTTTTTATATTATTTTACTTTATTTTAATCATATTTAGCTGAGCTGCCAATTTTGCAAAGAAGTTCTTGGTTTTTTAACAAATAATTATAAAAATCTTCACATGTTTTTGAGTTGTATTGAGTAAGAATTAATGATGTGCGCTTATACAAAAAATAAAACTCGCAGATCTTGAGCAGTTCTGAGAAACATTCAATGTTTTTAACACTTTTGAAGTAGATTTTCCACTGCTCGTGCAACGTCAAATCATAATTTTCTTTATCTTCATATGATTTTGATTTAAGAAATGAAATCAAGTTACAAAATTGATCGTGTAGCTTAACATCGTCAATCTCTACACCTCTGATGCTCAAGAACTCAATGCATGAAACTAAATCATCATTTTTTAGGTTTTCGTTCTCTTTCAGCAATGTCATCCACTCAAAACATTTGAAATCTTCCAAGGGTTTTATCCATTCCATCAAGTAATCTTCACTAGCCTTGTAAACACTGAAAAATTCGTTGGAAATGGACTCGGCTTCGTCATTATCACGAAGCTGTTCTCTTACGCTTAGTGGCAAAAAATTGTTGTTTCTTCGATTACGAAGCATATGAAGTACGGATTGAAGTATCTTTGAAGTTTCCAGAACGGAATTATGTTCTTCGACTTTTGCCAAATTTGCTTGGTAAATAGACTAAACCCGATGTTTAGCAAAAAGGAGGACTTACAGTAGGTAAGGGAGGACGGGAGGACGGGAGGATGAAAAATGGAAAAGGAGGACATGTCCTCCTTTTGGATACCATCTGGCAACCCTACTCACAACTCACAACAAACCCTAATTGGGGATACCATAGCCTCACTGGTTCCTGATGGTCAGGGACTCTTGTGAGGTACTTACATTAAAAGCACTATATTCTTATTTATCTTTAATCCCTTATCTTTAATTTAATTTACCTCATTAAAAAAAAAACAGCCTATCCTAGAATTTAAATACCCTTTTAATTATTCCTACTATCCCTCTTGTCATTGACAGAGTGGTCCTATGTTTGTGGCTGATAAGCCAACACGGGTACTTTGTAATACTATTTGGTCAATAGAATGATATTGTTAAAGCAATATGGCGACACTTCGTACTTTTTTATAGTTAATTGAAGATTTAAAAGCTATATACATCACGATGGAAACAAAGTTGCGAGTAAAAAATAGTTGCGCTACAAAATTTCAAAATGTTTTCGTCGTATCAGGAAATGGAATATTTTTTTATAGTTGAGACCAATGAAGTATCGATAGGAGCAATAAAAGTGTTAATTAATCCCACAAGTAGCGAATGGACAATGAACACGTTATGTTAAAGAATTAAAATGCAATAATAATTATTGACGATGTTTTTTGTCACCCATTACAATGAGTTTATTTGCTTACCAAGGACTGTACTTACCAAGAGGTAGTTAGTACCTGCGATTCTTTTGGCCAGATATGTTTGGACAAACACAAACGGATATCAAATTAGTATCAGCAATAATTAGCCGCCCGAAATATCCATACAAAATTGAAAATATCTCCCGAGTAAAAATAAATGCCGCCGACGGGAATTGAACCCGCACCTTCATATTGAATTATTTGGCGTGTTGGGAATAAGTCGACGTAGTTCAGTGGTCCAGAGCACCTTACCGGACATCAGAAGGTGAGGGTTCAATTCCCGTCAGCGGCATTTATTTTTACTCGGGAGATATTTTCAATTTTGTATGGATATTTCGGGCGACTAATTATTGCTTATAATAATTTGTTGTCCTTTGTGCTATGCATAAAAAACCTTGTCTTATAAACATTAGTTTATCATTAAAAAAATAATACAGACGGATATGTTTTAACTGTTCTAGCATTCTCTATCTAAGAATGGGGTTGATTCACAGAATTTGAACAATTCATCAAATTTCATTTCAAGTTCTTTTTATCGTGAAACAACCGTGGCCCATTGTGAAATAATAACAGAACATAACTTTAATAGAACTTTCACAGAACATGCATTTTCACACTGAAATTGGATGAATAATTCAAATTCTGCGAAATAACCCGTCCTTAGAATAGAGCAGTGAGACAAATTTTGTGGCAAGTGTAATAAATATAAATCAATACGGAAATTGCTTAACCCTTCAGGTTTTCAAACATTTTTAACAAGTCCCAACAACAACATGGTGAATTTTCTTGTAATTTTTTAATGCTGCCAAGTTATCTGAAATGTACTACATAATAGTTATCGTTAAAAGAAATACTATTTCAGAAACTAGATTAAATTATCTTTGAAATATTTGCATTTGAAAAAAACATTGATCTGTCTAAACAATAAATTTTTAATATCAAACATGAAAATGTTAACAACATAACAAGACATTTTGATACGGTATTTTTTTGTGTAAGTAATAAGTAATAAAACTGACACTTCACTTTTTATACCGCTTATACAGGGTTTTCCAATAAGAGGTGTTATTATGATATTCAATCGTAAAAGATCAATGGTTTCGTTGCTTGTGTGGCACGTAGCCCCGTCTTGTTGAAAGTAAACGTTGTCCAGATCAATACCATCCAATTCCGGCCATAAAAAATCATTAATCATCTCTCGATAGCGCAATCCATTCACCGTAACTGTTGCTCCAACCTCATTTTCGAAAAAGTAAGGTCCAATGACTCCGCCGGACCATAAACCGCACCAAACAGTCACACGTTGAGGATAGAGAGGCTTTTCAACAATAACTCTTGGGTTTTCCGAGCCCCAGATGCGACAATTTTGCTTGATGACAAAGCCACCGAGGTGGAAATGGGTCTCATCCAGTGGCGGCTCGTGATTTTTGGGTGTACTAGAGTGCTAATATTATAAAAAATGGCATTTCTGATGTTGTTATAGCTGAAAACGATTTTTAATTTTTTTTCGAATATCGATTTTTTGTATGAAGATTTTCAGGAAATTTCAGTATAGCCGTGCGCCGCACGGAATTCCTGAAAATTTTCATACAAAAAATCAATTTTTCGAAAAAAAATAAAAAATCGTTTTCAGCTACAACAACATCAATTAAGCCATTTTTTGTAATATTAGCACTCTAGTAACCCAAAAGTCATGAGCCGCCACTGGTCTCATCACTAAAGATGATTTGCATTTGATTCACTCAAGTGAATTTTAATAATTTCAATGCGTTGTTGAAGCGTGTATCGTTCCATTTTTATTAATGGCGTAGTTTCTACTTGTCAAATGTAAAAAAATGAAAGCTTCTAAAGTAGCATCTACCGAAATGGCGGGCTATTCAAAATAACACCTCTTATTGGAAAACCCTGTAGAAAAAAAAAAAAACTTATATTGTATTGTATTGTATGTATTGACGCCCCGGTCAGATCTGTCCTTCAGAGGCTATAATGGAATATGATGTTTGTGGCTAGTAATGTCCTTCCGAGGCCTGAAGGGTTAAGGAATTAGATTTAATGAGATTTAATTTAATAATTTTCTATAACGTTTTAATTTTTAATCTTACTATCAACTTAGTTTAGAGACAAACTACAGTATAATAAAGACTTCCACACTCCCTATACAAAACAGAAAGAAAACATTGATCAAATCAAAAACACAGAATTTATTGTTGATTTATTTTTTTTACACTAACCCCACATAAGAAAGCCCTGAGGAAAATAATTTCCTAACGGCCTATGTAATATTTTGGGATGCTGTGTGGAGGGTTTATTTTAAGGAAAGGGAGGAGAGGAATATCCCGAAAGTATGAAAGGTATGAGGGTTGGGTTAGGTTAGGTTAGGTTCTTCTATCTGGTATGTTTTGTTTTTACATTAATTGTGGAAACGGTGTAGAGGGTCTTCTTGTAAGGAAGGAGATCAAGTTCTGGGAAGGAAAAACGTATGAGGGTTTGGTAGGAATCTAGGGATCAATAGTGTGTCCAGGAGTGATGGACATATGAATATATTCTTTACACTAAGGTGCAAGGCGATAGGTTAAGAGTCTAGTTGGAGAGGTCAGTTGGTCTCCCCAAACCAGCCTCTCCAGATCTGGCACGCTACGCAGCTGGTGGGCTGGCACAACCTGAACACACTTCACCCGATGAACCCGGGCACCAGATGTCCAAAAGTGGAAGGTCAATTGAACAAAAAATGAATATCAAATGTTAATACATATTAATAATACGTAGTGAATATTATAAAGACGCCAATGTATATAATTAATTTGCAGGTACCCACCTATTCCGAAGCTAGTAGAACAATATTGTTTAGTGTAAGATTATTTATCTAATCATTTAATTTAAAATCAGTTAATTAAGATGTTTGTGTTGACAGACGATTGTCTCAATATTTTTTTCATCCTTGTACTTTCTTAAACAATAAGATTTAATCTGAGTCCCATTTGCTAAAAACTGTTTGTCACCCTAGCTGTCTTTATTATCTACTTGTTTCTTCTAGGGAATAATGATTAATGAGTAATTATGGTTCAAATATTGTTACAATGTACTGTCAAATTACCCATCTGGTAACTTAATGATTTGTATGCAGTATTACTTTATGTTTGTGATTACTCTATGTTTGCTTCACTCAAATGTAAATTGTTAACCTCGATACAGGCTTAGTCCTAGTGAGGTTATTTATGAGAAAAAACGCGATTTATGTATATTGAGATGCAATGAACAAAGTTTAATTAAAATGTTAAAAAAATTATTGACCCCGTGAAATGGATCTATTTTAAGTTTAATAGATAAATAAATAGTGTTCCGCGGCAAATGTAGGGTTAATTACGGATGTTGAAAATAATATACTGCGCAAATCAGAGGTACCTACACTAATTAATCTTTTTAACGATAATCGAAACATTATCATAAACGATAATGATCAACTGTCAAATAATATTTAGACGAACAATATACAGGGTGTATCGGCACGTACCCGACAAACTTTAACCAGCTTTTCCTTAGCACATTTGGAGTAAAAAATGTTATGGTCACTTTGCTGTCCGGTAACATTTTTTTTCAATTAAAAACAAAAAATTATAAAAAAATACACACTCCGTCACTGTCATTGTTATTGTTTCTCGTGTTCAACAGCTGTTATTAGCAAGTGTGTCAAAAAGCGTCTTCGCTCTTTCATACACACTAAATAATAATAGTTAAAAATGAGACGAATGGTGCCATGCCATTTCGTTGTGATTTGTAAAAGCGCGCCAATGTAGGTACGTACGTATATTATTCAACGAAACTCGAATAAAATATTGCCAGATGGGTTTTCAATCTGTGACAAAGGATAAAACATTGGTGACATGTGGTGAAAATATGAATGATAAATTTTTTATTAAAAAAAATGTTACCGAACAGCAAAGTGCCCATAACATTTTTTACTCCAAATGTGGTAAGGAATAGCTGGTTAAAGTTTGTCGGGTACGTGCTGATACACCCTATATAAGAATTATCAATAAATTATTACTTATATTATGTTTTCCTGCGACTTAATGTATTTGACAATGGTGACAATGATGTAAAAGTAACTGCAAAAACCTGATATTTAAGTTAAGGTCACGCATTTTTTGTAAATTGACGTAAATGGTGTTATTTACCTTGAACTTTGGCGTCTGTCCTATTGTTGACAAAATACGAAAATAAAAACAGCAAAAAACAGAAAATTTAACAGTATGTATTAATCACTATTATAATGATATAAAACCAGATTGACACACATTATTTTGACCTTGTGAATACCGCGCAAGAGTCCCAACTGCTCCGAACTATCTGGAACCAGTGGGACGATGGCATCTCCAATTGGAGTATGTTGTGAGATTAAAGGGAGTATGGATTGCGGAGTGAGGAGAGAAGAGGATGGAGATGTAGAAGAGAAAAGTCGGAAAGTATTAAATTTTATAATCATTTTGTTCTGTTAGAAAGCTTCATGGAAGTAAGCTAGGAAGCTCATAGTATGAAATTAAAATAATTATTCTTTTTTTTGGTAAACTAATGTTTAAGACAAGATTTTTTATGCATAGCACAAAGGGTAACAATTATTTTATAAGCAATAATTATTAGCCTGAAACACTCATCCACATTGAAAAATCTCCTGATAAAAAATACATGACGCCAACGGGACTTGAACCCGTGTCCTTTCGATTTCCGGTCGACAGCTCTGACCACTAAGCTATGGCGGCTTATCTCTTATCCGCGAAATAATTCAATATATACTAGTGTTTCATTCAACAATTACTGCTTGTTACATTTTTTTCACCTGAAACAACCAACTTTATTTTATATGAGAAAGGCATTGTAAGTGCTAACTCTCTCACTAGATGGCGTCGAGACAAATTGTCTACATTTGTTGGTGAAGATACTAGAACTTGTCAAATATTTTACTATTTTCAATGTTCGGCTTGGTTGCGGCATCTCTTGGGCCGGCTAGAAGACAATTTCAGTGATATTTTTTTAGGGTTTGACTGAGGATTGAACCTTCCTCCCCAGGGACTAAAGTTAACCGCGCTAACAACCGAGCCAAATCCCGACTGGGTAGGACTTACATTTTATTTATTTATATTAACTGCTGTAATGTCACCCGATTTCACAGAAATGTTTACGTGTGTATGTTTGATTGTCACCAAAAGATGAAATGTTTAAGTGTGTATGTTTGATCGTCACCAAAAGATGAAATGTTTAAGTGTGTAAGTTTGATTGTCACCAAAAGATGAAATGTTTAATTGTGTAAGTTTGATTGTCACCAAAAGATGAAATGTTTAAGTGTGTATGTTTGATTGTCACCAAAAGATGAAATGTGTACATGTTTGTTTGTCACCAAAAGATGAAATGTTTAAGTGTATGTTTGATTGTCACCAAAATTGTGGGTTATGCCTAAATACTATAAAGAATAAGTTTTAGATGTATTGTAAATTGTCCTTGATGTCATATAAATAAGTTGTAGAAAGTTTTATACTAGATATAAAAATGTAATTTTGTATGACTAAATAAAAACATACAAAAAAAGATGATAGAATGCGACAATCATCGACAACGTGTCTATCTGGGTTCATTTCCATTTCCAAGATATTCACGAAAAATGGAAATCAAAATCAAAATTCAAATTCAAATATAAGATTTTCCAATAAGAGGTGTTATTTTGATATTCAATCGTAAAAGATCAATGGTTTCGTTGCTTGTGTGGCACGTAGCGCCGTCTTGTTGAAAGTAAAAGTTGTCCATATCAATACCATCCAATTCCGGCCATAAAAAATCATTAATCATCTCCCGATAGTGCAATCACTTCACCGTAACTGTTGCTCCAGCCTCATTTTCGAAAAAGTAAGGTCCAATGACTCCGCCGGACCATAAACCGCACCAAAAAGTCACACGTTGAGGATAGAGAGGCTTTTCAACAATAACTCTTGGGTTTTCCGAGCCCCGGATGTGACAATTTTGCTTGTTGACGAAGCCACCGAGGTGGAAATGGGCCTCATCACTCAAGATGATTTGCATTTGATTCACTCAAGTGAATTTTAATCATTTCAATGCGTTGTTGAAGCGTGTATCATTCCATTTTTATTAATGGCGTAGTTTCTACTTGTCAAATGTCATAAAATGACAGCTTCAAAAGAAACATCTACCGAAATAGCGGGTTATTCAAAATAACACCTCGTATTGGAAAACCCTGTATATGTATTTAAAAAGAATACTATAAAATTGAATCTCGAGACAAATGTCTCTACGTACCTTTCTTTGAGTAAGACGGGTCACTTCGAAAAACTGTAAAAAACTACTTCGAAAAACTGTTTCGAAACCTTCGATAAATCGGTGTACACAAATACATTCAAACGTACGCTCATTATTATTGTTTTTACTTTAGTTCTACACAGGAGTCCATGAGAAAATTTCCGGAATGCCGTGTGGAGGGTCTTTTTACGTGTGAGTCCATCTCTTTCACTGCGATAGGTCAAGAGAGTCCTGCTGTAGAGATCAAAAGTCCCGGCCCAACACCCAGTGTTGGTGGGTAGACGCATCCGCCGCCAATACCTAGACAAACCTCACCCCCAAGATCCCGGGCACCCCTGCTAAGTCACCAAACCCAGCGAACGACTTGTGGTGACCTATTGCAGAGGTTATCAAATAAATGTTTCCCGGGGCGGCAATAACCATATCCTCCTCCCAAATGGCACCTAACTATTCAGATCTGGTCATTAAATTCATTCCAAGCAACAGTTTGATTCTAAATGATGGTCTTTAGCCAGGATGATACTGACAGTATCTACCACGCAACTGGTATGAGAATTAATCTGACTTGCCAATATGAGAACTAACAAATTTTGATTCTACGCAAAAAATGTTATACAGATTTATTTTTGGGTTATTATGCCGTGTTGCGCTACCTCCTTCTTTGGCCAACCGCACTTTACCTTGTTCCGAGATATGAGCTGTCAAATTTTGCAAAGACGATTTCAGATTTTGAAGTGGAATCTTGTTTTAAAGGAAAAATATTTAAATTTGGACGTATACTATTTTTATATTAAAGCATACCTAAACGTGCAGATACTGGAAACAGATGCAATCAACTAAGGCATAATAATTCATTGCAAAAGGTTCGAACTACATTTCCCTAATAATAATAATAATAATAATAATATTTTATTCCAGGATGTGGGGAGGTTAGTGCAATCCCACACGTCCCATATAAATATACATATAGATTTACATTGTATAATGCATATAATAAATTTACTAATAATTGTATGATAGGGCCACGTTCTAATTAAATATTTATACTTTACTTTTAATCAGAAAATGTTAAATAGATTGAATATGGTAAGGCGAAGTTGGAACCATATCCAACTAAAGTGACGAATTCTCGCTTCATATACGCCTCGTGAAAACGATCAACTGTCAAAATGGCAAATAATGTAGATTCAAAGTGATGTTAAAACCTTGTAAGATAAAAGGAAGCTTTAAAAACATGATGTTATAATTTCATCTTACAAATATCAATGGAAATACAACACAGAAGGTGATTCTGAAAGTTATTTTCGTTACAGAAATGAGCAAAAGAAATCAATATTTTTTTGCATTTAAATATCAATTTTGAATAAAAGGGTTAGTTAGAACCTTGTCAACTAAGGTAAAGATATCCCGTGATTTTTCACGGGTCTACGCTACAATAATAATGAAATAAACGCTACATGACAACTACTGTTGGCCATCAGAAAATAAAACAATTTAGTTTCATTTTGTGAGAAATTATCAATAGTCCAGTAACCCTGCCGCCTGAAAAGTGGGTTACCTTGCGTCAGAACTGTTAGTTCTGATTTTTTGATGAGTTATTTATGATGTTTACCCAATCAATAATCCAAGTTTCAAACAGTGTCAAAAATTAAAAAAAAAAACACAAAACTACCACGTGACCGGTGTACCACTGCCTAAAATAACAAAGACGCAATATTGATTGATTGATGCAAGATTGTCAAATTCCCGCAGGACAACAAAATATTGCAAAAAAATTCCGAGTTTTAAAATATTGAAAAACTGTATTTTGGAAATTATTGAGTCTATAGAGACAATTTTAGACTCAAATTGTAGCAAATTTAGTTTACTTTGAAAACTTTCGGGAATGTTATAGTCAAAAACTACTTCTTCAGAGTTAAAACCGCCAAAAACTGAAGAAAGGTAGACAATTTCGTGGTTTGTTTGATTTTTGATAATGTTGCTTTCGGCGCTCGTGGTCTGAAACGTGGATTAATCTTTGGGCCAATATCATAAACAACTCACTAACAAATCAGAACTAGCAGATCTGACGCAAGGACTGATTTACATAGTTACAGGACTAGAATTACTTTTCATTCTTATTTAAAATGTATTTTTAACGTCTATTTCCTCCACTCTATTTCCAATGTGTGATATTTATTAAAATAAACATCACATATTGATTGCAACAATAACATTTGGCTGTCATCAGTTGTTTTGTTTTGCTCTATCTAAAAATAATTTTATACCATTCTTTTTTGCTTTCTGGCAAAAAAAAGTGTAGTGTGTTGTGCCTTGAGGTTTCTTCTCCCTCCTGATCTTCCAGGAGTCACTTTTCGCTGCTGATTTCCAGATATTTATAAACTTTTTTACTTCTGTCATTTTCCATACTATTGTTGTAGTTGTTTACGGTTGTGAATAATGGAGGAAGATTTCCCTCCTGGACCCCCTACAAAGCCGCCAGATCCCTCTCCGGACCCCCCAGATGGGGAAAATGTAGAAATTTCTGACAGCGATTCTGTCATTTTGACTTCTACCAAAAAAGGAAATTTACTCCTTCTTCCCCAATAAAACTTGACTCGCCTTCGACTTCACAGTCCCCACCAACACTTTCTCAACTTCCTCCAACAAACTTTTATTCTCCTCATTCCCGTGGCCCATTCATAGTATACGCCCAAAAAACTGAGCAAGGAAAAACCATCCACCCTCTTGAATTTGGCAAATTCCTATCAAATAGCAAGAATCTTTCAATCAAGCCTGGAGGTGTAAAAGCCGAGGGTCACTTCCGAATCTCCGTCGAATTCCTCTCAGGGTCAGCTGCCAACAGTTTCATCAAAAATATCTTCATTTCATCTAATTCAAAGTTCAAGGCATATATCCCTACTTTCAATGTCACTCGCATGGGCCTGGTCAGAGGTATCTCGACCGATCTGTCCATCGCAGAAATTCTGTCTTCACTTTCAACCCCCCAACACATTGGCAATCCCATAAAAGCCAGGAGGCTAAATTACAAGGACTCCTCTGAGGGTATAATTTCTTGGAAACCCTCCCAATCTGTCGTTATCACCTTTGAAGGTCAATCTCTTCCCTCCCATATATATTTATTCTTCAACTCATTACCAGTTGAAATGTATACTTATCCCACCACTCAATGTTTCAATTGCTGCCGTTTTGGTCATACCAAAGCTGCATGCAGATCTCAACCCAGATGTTTTAAATGTGGAGAAAACCACGCAGCTGACCAATGTCCTTCTTCCTCCTCACCTAAATGTTTTAACTGCTCAGGCTCACATACAGCTATCAACACTTCTTGCCCAGAACAATCTCGCCAAAAAAATATTAAAATTTCTATGGCCTCTCAGAACTTGTCTTTTCTGCAGGCTTCTAAACTATTCCCGCCTGTCAAAAAATCATTTGCTGAGGCTTTATCCAGCAACTCCTCATCCAACCCTCTTCCCTCCTCTACAACAACTTCTTCTCGTTCAACTAAATTCACATACAAAAACGCTATCTCTAAACCGGCTCCTGGATACGATCAGCAACAACACAACTCACTGCTCTTAAATCCCAATGGTTCATCTCTTTCAAATGCCACAAATGGGTGTGCAAATAATTATAATCCGTCCTCAATGAACTCTCTTAAACTTTCTGAAAAACTCTTCCAAGACAATTCTTCATTTATCCAAACTCTTATTATGTTTCTAATTGACCTTATTTCTTCTCAAACTAATCTACCGTCCAACGCTGCTACTATTATTTCCACATTAAAATCATTTATTCAAAATGGCTCTTCAGGATGTCAGAATACTTCAGTGGAATAGCCGAAGTGCTATTTCGAACAAATCTGATCTCCTTAACCTATTAAATTCCAACTTTATTTCTTTGACTGCTATCTCGGAGACTTGGTTTACTCCATCCACCCACTTTAATGTGGGAGGGTATTCCTGTCTCCGCGACGACCGCCCGGAAGGTACGGGCGGCGGTGCTGCCCTTTTTATTAAAAAATCCATATCATTTTCCCCAATAAATAATATCAAACCCCCCAATGCTGACTTCCAAATGGTTGCAGCTAAAATAAAGGACACTTCCTTTATTTCAGTCTATCTTCCCCCAACAGCCCATTTCAATAAACAAATTTGGTTGCAAATTGTAAGTCAACTAAGCCCTCCTTTCTTTATATTAGGCGATTTTAATGCCCATTCCCCCGTCTGGGGTTCTGCTTTCTCCGACCGAGATGGTCGAAGTGTGATGGATTTCCTAGATCAATCCAACCTTTTCCTTTTGAATGACGGATCTCCTACTAGGATCTCACGCCCCAGCACAAACCCCAGTGCAGTGGATCTCTCGATATGCTCAACTAGTCTGGCTTCTCTCTCCTCGTGGGTGGTGTCCCCCGACCCTTGCTCCAGTGATCATTTCCCGATCACCATTACTTATCAAACTTCTTTCCAATCAGACAAGTCTCATATTTCGACAAAGATTAAAACGAAACACACCAAATGGGATGAATTTAACTCTCATATGGACAAGTTCCTTCTAAATTTACCCGCCACCGATATATTTTCCGTCAAAGATGACTATAATAACTTCAAATCAATGCTCATAACTGCAATGAATAATTCAAATCCTCCCCCTAAAACTAAATCTCTCAAAAAACTCCCTCCAACTCCCTGGTGGGATGAAGAATGTTCCAAAGTAGTAAGAATTCGGAAAGCTAAATCTCTTTCCTATCGTTACAATATGACTATGGAGAACTATCTTAAATACAAAAACGCTGAATCCAATGCCAAAAGGGTATTGAGGTCAAAAAAAAGATCCGGGTGGTACAACTTCTGCAGTTCAGTATCTCCGAACACTCCAATATCGGAAGTTTGGTCTATGATCCTAAGATTTCGATCCTCCTTCAGTTCACCATCTCCTCGAGCGTCTCATTCTAAATGGATAGATGAATTCTTGGACAAAATTGCCCCCCCTTCTGTACCTAACTTAGATGAAATAACGCCCATCTATAATACTCCTATGTCTAATCATTGGCTAGACTCTCCATTCACCTTAATTGAGCTAAAAAATTGTTTATCAACAGTCAAGGACTCATCTCCAGGCAGAGATGGTATACCTTACAGCATAATCAAAAATAGTAATGATAATGTTCTAAACCACTTCTTAAGCATCTTAAATAAAATCTTCCAGACTGGTATAATGCCTGATGACTGGAGTTCTCAAATAATCATCCCTATTTTAAAAACAAACAAATCACCAAATTCTGGATCCAACTACAGGCCAATCGCTCTTTCATCCACCCTCAGTAAACTTTATGAAAAATTAATTAAAAACCGATTAGAATTTTTTGTCGAGAGTAAACAGCTTCTCTCTCCATCTCAATTTGGATTTAGGAAAAAAAATCCACTCAGGATAACCTTGCCATCATCAGCACTGATATTAATTTATCAATTTCTAAACAGGAAGTTTGTCTTGCCGTCTTTATAGATATAGAAGGCGCCTTTGACAATGTTTCCATCCCAATCCTGAAAAAAAAAACTTCTAGGCCTTGGCCTTCCCCCCATGTTTGTCCAATCTATTATTAATCTATTTCTAGATAGAAAAAATTTCATTGAACTTCCAGATATTTCTCCTCAAAGTAGGTCTATTTGGAAGGGTTTACCACAAGGCGATGTATTGTCCCCCTTACTCTATAATATATACACATATGATATGCATGTCACTATTCCCCCACAAGTAAAAGTTATTGAGTTCGCAGATGACATAGCTTTCTTCTTATCATCCAAAATCACCCCTCTCGCCGTCAAATATCTTAACGAAGCCATGAATGCCCTTTGCACATGGCTCACGTTAAATGGTCTTGAACTTTCAATCCAAAAGACTCAGTGTGTCACCTTCTCAAACCGCCATAAAAACCCCCCCGTTCAAATTTTATTTAAAAATTCTCCAATCTCCAACGTTTCTGAAGTAAAATTTTTGGGAGTAACATTTGATAGGAAACTTAAATGGTCTTCCCATATTAATAATTTAGTTACTAAATGCGAAAAAAATTTAAATATCATCAGATCATTATCTGGCGTTTGGTGGGGAGCTCACCCTACTTGCATTAAGTTGCTTTACAACGCACTTATTCGAAGCCATCTTGACTATGCCTGCCCACTTTTTAGTACTGCCTCAAAAAATGTACTTGATAAATTAGACAAAATTCAATCTAAATCTTTGCGAATAATAACTGGAGCGATGCAATCGTCACCCATCAATTCCCTTCAAGTAGAATGTTCTGATCCTCCTCTTTATTTAAGGCGTCAACTATTTGCTGACAAATTTGTTCTTAAATGTTTAAATTCTAAATGTCATCAGGTTATCCCCAGCGTCTCGTTGTTCATTGACTCAACCCATTCATCTACAATTAGAGCTTCAACTAAACCTATTCCTGACATCTGTAAAAATTTTAAGTCTCTCTCAGAGCTCCACATCATCCAAAATGATCTACTTCCCTTATACAAATTAAAATATAGTCACGTCACCCTATCCCCAACAATATTAGAAGGGATCGGAATCCTTAAAAGTCATTCCAATCTCCCGGCCCGAACTGTCAATAATATGTTCAATGACATTATTTTATCTAAATGGCCCAACTTTTCTCTTTTATTTACTGATGGATCCAAATCTCCCTACTCTCCTAACTGTGGTATAGGTATTAACGTTTACCACAATAATTCTAATGACAGAATATTTCATTCAATTTCTAATCAATTTTCAATATTTTCAGCCGAGTGCATTGCAATAATAGAATCTCTCAAATATATAATCAAAAATAATTTTGAACATTCCCTCATTCTCTCTGACTCTCTCAGTTCCCTCCAAAAACTTAAATCCAGTCCTCTTCTTCATCCTGATGATCACTTTGTATGCCTTATTCGAGTGATGATAGCCTCCATTCAAAGCTCTGGTAAAACTGTAACTCTGATTTGGATTCCTGGACATATTGGTATCATGGGTAATGATATTGCGGATGCCTTGGCAAAACAAGGAGCGTCCAACCCTGTTGTTACCTTCGTAAACCACATTCCCCTATCTGACATTTTTTCCATCATCAAAGATAGATCCCGCAATGTTTGGGCAGAGTATTGGCACATTGCTAGCCAATCCAAGGGAGCCTGCTATGCCTCAATACAAAGGACTATTCCATCAAAAACGTGGTTTCAGCAATTCCCTCATTTTTCCAAAAAAGAAATTTCTTCACTCATTCGAATGAGGATCGGACATTGCTCCGTTCCTTCCCACCTTTTTAAAATTCACGTCCTTGACTCCCCAGATTGTACATTCTGTGGTCTAGAAGTGGGAACTTTAGATCACATATTTTTTGGTTGTCCCTCTCTTCTATCAAGCCTTATCTAAAATTGCCTCCCCTCCATTCAACATCTCATCTCTTCTAAGTCTGAACTCGACTCCAATTTACATTATAATTTTGAAATTTGCCTATTTAAATAAAATTAATATTTAAATTCACCTTTCACTTCTCAATAATTTTAAATGATGGCCAAGAACACCCTTGAAGGGTGAAAGCCAGAAATAATGTAAAAAAAAAAAAAAAACATCACATATTGGATATTAATGATATTGTATTCTGTGGATAGAATCTATTATGCGATATTTATTTTAAAATATCATGACATTTCGAACCTTAGTTGAAAACTCTATTGAGGAAAATTGTAACTAATGTGTATGAAGAAACAAAACTGCGTACTGCCATCTATGTAATTTATCACCAACTAGACTTGAGATTACAGAGGATATTGAAAATAATATACAGGAATTTATTATTTTCGGCATTGCTTTCCGCAAAACGTGAATAATCTATGTGTTCATAGATGGCGTTAATTTAATTATGTCATTAAACTACGCTTGTTGCAAGTTGTGCTTTACAATAGACTTTTTTTTGTTTTGCGCTCGTACACACTCAATATGAATATCAATAAATAGTTTTGTCCGTAAAATGAGGTTATTTATTGTTTAATATTGTGTTTTTTACAATAATTCAATGTTTAAAAGTCATACCGTTAATTTATTAATAATTATTAACCCAATGTTTTCCTTGGTAGGTATAATGGTGCTGGGCAATAGAAGTGTGCAGTTTAGGGCACGCAAATATATATTTATGTCAGGTTCGATTTTCAGTTATGAATACGCGTTCAGTGGGGGAAGTCTGGAGGTTTTTTTTTAGTGTTATTTTTATTATGAGTTTTTGAACAATTTCTATGGGGGTCAGGATAGTTTTGTAAGCTGCTCCCCAATTTATAATGGCATATTGTAGAACAGACTGTACTACTAATGCATAATATATTGAGTATAGATTTTTCATTGATAAGAAATTTCTGATTCGTAAGAATATACAAATTAATTTCCTAATTTTCTTTATTGTATAGCAGATGTTATCTTTCCATTTTAGGTTTTTATCGATGATTATTTCTAGGTATGTAATTTTATCAGTTGTTTTAAGAAATGAGCATGTTTGTCGACAGTGATTATCGTCGTTTTGTGTGAGATAATATTATGGATGATTTTAAGATTTGAAGGTATACTGTTGGTATTTATTTCAAAGGGGATGACATATACGACAAAAGGTTATCGTCAAACCATATTTTTAGATTATTTATATCTTCTGTGGCTTTTAAATTAATTTTTTCCCATGTTTTTTCTTTAACTATAAGGACTGTGTCATCAGCATAAGAGACAATTTTTCCATGTAATGGTTGAACATTTTGATGTCATTTACATACAAAATGAAAAGTACCGGTCCCAGAACTGTGCCTTGTGGAATACCAAAATTTGACGTTTCTTGGTCGCTAGTCGTGTCATTAATTTTAACGTATTGTAGGCGATTTTTCAAATAACTTTCTATCCATTGAACGGCTTTATCGTTGAAGTTATTAGATTTTGGTTTTTTAATAAGCTTTACGTGAGAGATACAAAAGCCTTTCTTAGGTCTATAAAAATTCCTGCGCATTTATTGCCTTCATCAAGTGCTGAGTATATAAGTGATGTAACATTTGCTATTGCATCTTGTGTGCTTTTTGTTTTTATGAAGCCGTATTGATTGCAGTGTAATATTTTATTTTCCTCCAGAAAATCTACCTAATCTTATCAAATTTTTTGTGGTATATTCGATATTATAGATATCGGTTTATAATTTGAGACATTTTGTGGGTCACCAGTTTTAAAGATAGGCGATATTAGAGATTTTTTTATAATTTGTGGGAAATATGCCTTTGGTCAGACTGAGATTTATAAGGTTGCTAAGAGGTGTAAGTACATTTTCATCGTTTTGAGTATTTTTACAGGGATATGGTCAAAACCTGGAGAAGAGCCGCCTTTTATGTTTTCTATTATATGTTGTATTTCGGATTCAGTAGTTTAAAAAAAAAAACGGATAGTGTATTTCGGTTTTGTGTATAACTGGTTGCGGGTTTAGGTTAGGTTAGGTTAGGTTTGGTTAGGTTAGTGTGTAGAGGATTAGAGATTTTTTCAGCGAGGTTATTTCCTACTATTAGAGAAATAATAATAAAAAATTACTGTACATAATATACTGCAGATATAAGTTACCATTGTAATATATTGTAGATATAAGTTATCATTTTAATATATTGGAGGTATTAGTTACCATTTTAATATATTGGAGGTATTAGTTACCATTGTAATATATTCCAGATATTAGTTACGATTGGTAATATACTGCAGATATAAGTTATCATTTTAATATATTGGAGGTATTAGTTACCATTGTAATATATTGTAGATATAAGTTACCATTGTAATATATTGTAGATATAAGTTATCATTTTAATATATTGGAGGTATTAGTTAACATTGTAATATATTGTAGATAAAAGTTATCATTTTAATATATTGGAGGTATTAGTTACCATTGTAATATATTGGAGGTATTAGTTACCATTGTAATATATTCCAGATATTAGTTACGATTGGTAATATACTGCAGATATAAGTTATCATTTTAATATATTGGAGGTATTAGTTACCATTGTAATATATTGTAGATATAAGTTACCATTGTAATATATTGTAGATATAAGTTATCATTTTAATATATTGGAGGTATTAGTTACCATTGTAATATACTGCAGATATAAGTTACCATTGTAATATATTGTAGATATAAGTTATCATTTTAATATATTGGAGGTATTAGTTACCATTGTAATATATTGTAGATATAAGTTACCATTGTAATATATTGTAGATATAAGTTATCATTTTAATATATTGGAGGTATTAGTTACCATTTTAATATATTGGAGGTATTAGTTACCATTGTAATATATTCCAGATATTAGTTACGATTGGTAATATACTGCAGATATAAGTTATCATTTTAATATATTGGAAGTATTAGTTACCATTGTAATATACTGTAGATATAAGTGACCATTGTAATATATTGTAGATATAAGTTATCATTTTAATATATTGGAGGTATTAGTTACCATTGTAATATATTGTAGATATAAGTTATCATTTTAATATATTGGAGGTATTAGTTACCATTGTAATATACTGCAGATATAAGTTACCATTGTAATATATTGTAGATATAAGTTATCATTTTAATATATTGGAGGTATTAGTTACCATTGTAATATATTGTAGATATAAGTTACCATTGTAATATATTGCAGATATAAGTTATCATTTTAATATATTGGAGGTATTAGTTACCATTGTAATATATTCCAGATATTAGTTACGATTGGTAATATACTGCAGATATAAGTTATCATTTAAATATATTGGAGGTATTAGTTACCATTGTAATATATTGTAGATATAAGTTATCATTTTAATATATTGGAGGTATTAGTTACCATTGTAATATATTGTAGATATAAGTTACCATTGTAATATATTGTAGATATAAGTAATCATTTTAATATATTGGAGGTATTAGTTACCATTGTAATATATTGCAGATATTAGTTACCATTGGTAATATACTGCAGATATAAGTTACCATTGTAATATATTGTAGATATAAGTTATCATTTCAATATATTGGTGGTATTAGTTACCATTGTAATATATTGTAGATATAAGTTATCATTTTAATATATTGGTGGTATTAGTTACCATTGTAATATATTGTAGATATAAGTTACCATTGTAATATATTGTAGATATAAGTTACCATTGTAATATATTGTAGATATAAGTTATCATTTTAATATATTGGAGGTATTAGTTACCATTGTAATATATTATAGATATAAGTTACCATTGTAAAATATTGTAGATATAAGTTACCATTGTAATATATTGTAGATATAAGTTATCATTTTAATATATTGGAGGTATTAGTTACCATTGTAATATATTATAGATATAAGTTACCATTGTAATATATTGTAGATATAAGTTATCATTTTAATATATTGGTGGTATTAGTTACCATTGTAATATATTGTAGATATAAGTTATCATTTTAATATATTGGAGGTATTAGTTACCATTGTAATATATTATAGATATAAGTTACCATTGTAATATATTGTAGATATAAGTTACCATTGTAATATATTGTAGATATAAGTTATCATTTTAATATATTGGAGGTATTAGTTACCATTGTAATATATTGTAGATATAAGTTACCATTGTAATATATTGTAGATATAAGTTATCATTTTAATATATTAGAGGTATTAGTTACCATTGTAATATATTGTAGATATAAGTTACCATTGTAATATATTGTAGATATAAGTTATCATTTTAATATATTGGAGGTATTAGTTACCATTGTAATATATTATAGATATAAGTTACCATTGTAAAATATTGTAGATATAAGTTACCATTGTAATATATTGTAGATATAAGTTATCATTTTAATATATTGGAGGTATTAGTTACCATTGTAATATATTATAGATATAAGTTACCATTGTAATATATTGTAGATATAAGTTATCATTTTAATATATTGGTGGTATTAGTTACCATTGTAATATATTGTAGATATAAGTTATCATTTTAATATATTGGAGGTATTAGTTACCATTGTAATATATTATAGATATAAGTTACCATTGTAATATATTGTAGATATAAGTTACCATTGTAATATATTGTAGATATAAGTTATCATTTTAATATATTGGAGGTATTAGTTACCATTGTAATATATTGTAGATATAAGTTACCATTGTAATATATTGTAGATATAAGTTATCATTTTAATATATTAGAGGTATTAGTTACCATTGTAATATATTGTAGATATAAGTTACCATTGTAATATATTGTAGATATAAGTTATCATTTTAATATATTAGAGGTATTAGTTACCATTGTAATATATTGTACATATAAGTTACCATTGTAATATATTGTAGATATAAGTTATCATTTTAATATATTGGAGGTATTAGTTACCATTGTAATATATTGCAGATATTAGTTACCATTGGTAATATACTGCAGATATAAGTTACCATTTTAATATATTGGAGGTATTAGTTACCATTGTAATATATTGCAGATATTAGTTACCATTGGTAATATACTGCAGATATAAGTTACCATTTTAATATATTGGAGGTATTAGTTACCATTGTAATATATTGCAGATATTAGTTACCATTGGTAATATACTGCAGATATAAGTTACCATTTTAATATATTGCAGGTATTAGTTACTATGTATGGTACAGACATAAAAATCTTGGGAATCAAAAACAAGTAATTAGTACGCTAGTTTCTCTTTTGCCTGCAAACTGCAAAGTTATCGATGTCAAACTGTACCTACGTATGAACTATATATGATAATAATGGGAAATAAATTTCTACCTATTTATCGAAGGTAGACCTTAAACGACGGAACACAATAATTCATTTAAATTTTTCAGTGTAGTTCATAATTCTAGAAAATTATTCATTTTATTATGTACCGATAAGAATTATTATTGAAAACGCATTATTTTTGGCTTGGTATTTCTGACAATGATAATTTTGAAAAACAATGTAATATTTTGATAAGGAACCCCAAAGTCAACGACAACTCCATAATCTCACGCTTTTGTATAATCAATTAATTTTATACAAATACATTGTAGGACAAGTAAATAGTAGAATGAATGCTGGAGAAAAGTAGCATGTGTGTGGTAAAGCCATTCAATCTATATAAATAATAATGTAAAAGTTCTTCACCGATTGCTTTCAAATTTTGACACAGCGTTGCATTCGAATACATGTTTGTTTTTATTCACATAGAAGTCACCCGTGACAGGTAAAACATGTGTTTTTTAACACAGCGCCATATTTATTTATTTATTAATCTTAAGTTAGCTCACATCTTCGTGTGTGCTAATAGTTTTATAAACATATAAACATGTACATTGTTTGGCAAACATAATCTTTCTTTAAATATTTCAATAAAGTCACAAAAAAAGAAACATTAATAATTGAGATAGACATATTTTCTTAATTCATTTTTGAACTTATTAATATTTTCTATCACAGCAATTTCCTTCGGGATTTTGTTATAGAGTTGAACGGCCTGGTACATCAGAGATTTTTGGGTGCTTGTTTTTTTTCTTGTTGGCAATCTAATTTGCTTAGAATTTCTCGTCCCGTGTCCGTGTATCTCGTTATTGTAATTTATTTTTCTTTTCAGTTCCTTAGACATCATCCCTAAGTTAATTTTATGTATAAAAATAAGTACATTCAAATACACAGTTTGCTTCACCGTCAAAATATTCAGCTCCTTTAACATGTCTCTTATCCGTGTGTATATGTTGCGCTTAAGTATTATTCGCATTGCTTTATTTTGCAGTATTTGCATTTTTTTCATTTTCTCTTTATTGCAGAGAAAAAGAATACTTGAACAGTAATTAAAGTGTGGTGATATAATTGTATTGTATATTATCTGGCATGTTTCTTTATTTACTTTGTTTCTGATTCTACCAAGAAATGATATTTTTTTTGCAATTTTTTTAATTGTATAGTCTGCATTTTTTGAGAAGTTAAATTTTGAGTCTATAATAACACCTAGATATTTAATTTCTTCCACTTTTTTATGATTTCTCCATTTATAGAAACCTTTGGTTCCTCATGCGTATTTGTTCTGCCTATATGCATGTATTTTGTCTTATTTACATTTAGTTTTAATTTATTTAGTTTGAGCCATTTTGACAATGTTTCTAAGTCACTATTTATCTTTTTGATTGCTTTCTCATAATTATCTTCTGCAATATAAATTAGTGCGTCGTCTGCAAACAGTCTTATTTTGCAATGTTTTAATATTTTTACCATATCATTTATGTAGAGTATAAACAATATCGGACCCAATACAGATCCTTGCGGTACACCCAGCTTATTTTCAATCGGATTTGATATATTGTTTCTTATCTTTGTTGTTTGTTGTCTGTTGCTTAAGTAGTTTTTAAACCATTCCAGTTCTTTCCCTTTTATTCCATATTTTTTTAATTTTTTAATAACTCTTTTTCTATCTATTGTTTCAAAAGCTCTCTGAAAATCTAAAAACACCGCAACAATATGCAAGTTTTTATCTATATCTTCCTTCCAATCATCAATTACTAAATTTAACGCTGTTTCATATGAATTATTGTTCCTAAATCCAGATTGTTCGTCACAAAGGATGCTATTATTTTCCAAGTATTCTTCAAGTTGAGATTTAATTATGTATTCCATCACTTGCTCATATTTTGGTAACATATTTACAGGTCGAAAGTCTTCACATTTTTTTGTGTTCGAAATCTTTGGAATCGGTATCACCATAGACGTTTTCCATGATTCAGGAAACTTCCCTGTTTCTAACGATTCGTTTATTAAACTAAGAAACTCTTCTCCTATTACAGGTAATGCATGTTCTAATATTTGAATAGTGATCCCATCTTGGCTGGGCTTTGATTTGATTTTGGACAGTATTCTTTGGAGTTTCTGGCCGTCTATTTTCTTAAATTTTAATTCGCAAGTTTTTTCTTCAAAATTGAAAATTTCTTCTTGGACATAAAACAAAACGCGCTTTTGTTTCTCTATCTGCACATAAAGACTGAGCGACACCAAGGCGTGGCGGGATCGGACTAGTCAAATAATATATTAATGAAATTGTCAGTCAAATCCCGCAAGTTATTTTTATATAATTAATTTTTGTTTTTTACAATTAATTAATTAATTTTTAAAAATCAACTAAAATCCACGCCGCCCGCCACAGACTCTCTTCTCGGTATAAATTAGATAGAAATATATTATAATGTTTAAAAAATATTAGCAAACTGTAAAGCCAAAAAACTTAAAACAATTACCTTTCCCGTGCTAGAATATTTCGCAAGCTCCGGTGTAGTATTAAATTTAAAAAAATGTGTTTATAAATTACTATTTAAACATACCTCAAGCGTCGTCATTCTGGGATCATGTTTTTATCTTTATAATAAAAAGAATAATGCAAACGATAAAAATGACTTAGTAATATATACAAATAAATATAGTTTATGTTGTGGGCATGGGAGATTGCCCAAACTGATCAGTCGTTTGTGGTTGCTAATCCACTATAAATAATAACAAGACAAGTTGAAAGTAATTCTACGAATTCGGATGAGTTATTAGTTATTATAAATTTCCTGTAAGTCATACATATGCTTTTTTATACAAGTCGTTGAATTACAATTCTTGTGGATAATATTATAGGTATTTCTGACTCGTATCCCAGTAAATGTAGGTATCTTTTTTTATGTAACGGCAATATAAAGTAAAGTAAAAAAGATACAATATTAAGTGAAATAAAGATATAAAGTGATGTAGTTTGTTCTCAGTCCTCCTCACTAGGTATTCCTGTTCCGAAAATATCTATGTTCTATGTATCTATATACATAAAGTTAGATCTACAGTTTTATTCCGAGATTGATGAAATTTTGCACATTTGACTTTCAAAACAAGAGGAAGGTCATTATCTACATGACATTGAAAAATCACCCCCATCCTCTTTTCCCACTCCTTAGAGCAGAATTTTAATAATTTGTAACTAAATTAGGCACACTACATGCTCACAATAAGAAGAAAATTACTGTCAACGTCTTTTTAAATATTTTTATATGTAGTATAAACCTTTATAAACATCTAAAACTTTTTAATTGCATTTAAGCATAACCCACGAAAAGCTGCAAGGCTTTTAGATTCATTTGATTACGAAAAACTCTGTATAAAAACCGTGTAACGCAGGGAACTTCGGCTAGTTTCCTATAAAAGAATGTCGATATTAATCGGTTTGGTTTATTAGTAAGGAGTATTTCGAGTGATAGCTTATGGTACGTATACATTTGCGAACCGAGCCACGAATTACGAGAAAGGATCGAGGAAACTGGAAGCGGCCGCGGCGCGGCGTTTCGCGCTATTTGGATTGCTTCGTTCCTTTCCCATAAGCTGAGTTTCAGTTCGGCAGTTCGGCTGCAGTTCGGCGCGTGTGTATACGTAGCATATCACTACTAGCCGCAGTAGATTATCAATGACACGAACACAAACCGCGGAATGCCGGGAGCAAAGCCCCTATATCACTCTCAAACAATTAGTGGCGAGTGACGAACACAGACCAAAGACAAACGTTTTTTTGTTAGCTGGATGTCATTACCGCAACTGCCTGGAGCCAGTAGGACTGTGGCATCTCCGATTTGGGTATGTTGTAAGGCTGACTGAAGTGAGGACGGGGATATGAGAAAGGGCAAGGTGAGGCTTCCCAATCTCTTCTCGATCTCTTTCTATCTTCAGCCCAACAACACACCCCAATAATTGGGGATCCAATAGTCTAACTGGCTCCTGACAGTAGAGAAAAGTTGGGACTCTTATGCGTTATCCACAATTCAGGTTACTAGCTGACGGGTACCCGGCGTTGCTGGGGTTATCCTTAGGAGATAGACATATACCATCTCGGACTTTTCTGTAGGCCTTTTTAAGATATACAATTCCGTGGTACATTATTTTGATATATCTCATAAGGTTTAGTCAGCGTTAGCAATGTAGTGCCCGAAAATACATTTTTACGACTTGATTATAAAACATCGACTTTTCTCTACTTTCTATAAATATAATATGCATGTATTATATATGTAAGCCTTCCGGAAAAAAATCTGTAAATGATAATGAAAACCCTATCAAAATCCGTTGCGTAGTTTAGAAGAACTAAGCGCACAAACAGACAGACGCGAATAGCGACTTTATTTTATACTATTTAGACATTACTGAATGTTGCTATACAATTTATTGAAGATGCCAATTGACCATTTTCGTAAAAAAAAAACATTATTTTTCCAAATCGGCCCAACCTTGTAAAGCCTAAAATTGTACACAGTGTCCGGAAATCAGTGGTAAAAGTGATAAACTGACCACGTAGAGATAGAGAATACAATAAACAGCTGAAAGTTGCGACTGATTTGATCAAATTTCACGTAAAAAATTCCAACATTGAACCATCAATTATTTTATCAAAGATCGTGGGTTCAATTCCTAGTTGTGACCATTATCTTTTATTTTTCTTTGTCTTGTTCTGGTTCATGTTTTGTTTAGATTTATTTATATTATCTTCTTCAATGATATATTACATTTTTCTTTTAAGATCTGATTTTAATGGAATTTATTGAAGAGAGATTATTGTGATCAACGTATGTGAGTCAAATTTCGCTAACGTTTGCCAACATCGTACTACTTTTGTAGATATTTCTTGACCATGGCGCTAATAAACATGATAATTGATAAGTGTTGTTTACTTAAGAAACTCCGTTTCATTCCATAACCAACAACAAACAACGACGTCACACATTATCACATCATGGCAGATAGCAAAGTGAAAAAACCAAACAGTCAAACTGAACTAGTTCACTGCAAACTGCAACTACTGCCACTACTGCCAGTACCAAGCCAGTACCAATGAGCTAGCTTCAGCTGATGCAATTGGCAATTGTGTCTGGGTAGCAAGCCGCCTTAGGCAAAATCTGGCGCCTTTGATATTTAATCATTGAAGACAATATTGGCGATTCTCAAACAAAAAGTCAAAATATATTCAAAAATATATATAATATATTCAAATATATATAAAATATATATAAAATATATTCAAAAATATATTAAATATATTCAACAATATATTCACCAATATATTCAAATATTCTTAAACAAAAATTCAAAATATAGCACTTTTGATATTTAATCATAGAAGACAATTTTAGCTATTATTAAAGAAAAATTCAAAATATATTCAAAAATATCTATAGAACATTTTCAAAAATATTCTCAAACAAAAAATCAAAATATATTCAAAAATATTCTAAAACAAAAATTCACATTATATTAAAAAATTATATTTATTAATTTATTACACGACCTAGTGGGCTTTTCTTTAAAAAAAATAGGCACAAATAAGCATTTTGTATCAGAGTAAACACTTAAAAATTAATACAATAAAGAAGAATGTAAACATAATGGCAAAAATGAATCCTCACGCATATAATTGAGTTTAAAAGATTCAACAAAACAAAGTAGTAGAAGCGGAGAAGTTATATGGGTACATAGGTCTATTTGTGTCTAGAAAAATAAAAGTGATAGAATATATAACATTTATACTGATTAGTTTTCAAATGAAATATATCACCCAGATCAGAATATTTGTTTCCGAGATTGTGAAGTCTCGGAATCGGAGAATTTTGGTAAGCTAGTGTCCTGGTGTTATTGAAGTAAAAAGGTAAGAAATGTCGGCATGATTTTTTGATATATATATTCGGCATGATATAAAATATATTCAAAAATATTCTCAAAAAAAAAATTGAAACAGAAAAGGCCCTAAGTGTTGCCTCGCCCCGGCAAGGTTAAGGTTCTGGGTTCAATTCCTAGATGCGAGCGTATATTTTCTGTTTTAAATTTTCATTTGATAATTGTTAATATTGTCTTCAATGATTATATAATGCAATTTGAGGTTTTGCCCATTAAATTATAAAAAAGTTCAAAATGGTAATAACCCACACGAAAGAATAAGGATAATAATAAATAAAATAATTAAATTTTGTTTATTTAATATGTTTTTTTTATTTAAATACATTTAATTGAATTTTGGAAGTGGAAATTAACCCACTTCCCGACATCCGAACGAGCTGAAACTTGGAAATTACACTCGTTGAAGATGACAATGCATTCTATCAACTTTTGACACTAAAGCACCCACACGCATTTTTTTCTGAAATTGGATAACATTATATTTAATAAATAAAAAATTAAAGCAAATAGTTAACAAAATAAATATGTAATATCGCGTGTATTTTCATCGATCTGCGATAGTATTAAATAAAATTAGAATAAATGCAGATTTATTTTACATTTTCGCAGACTATGGCTTCCCCACTGGTGTATGTTGTGAGGTTAAACGGAGAGGGAAGGGAAGGAGATGGGAATATGACGATCGGGAAGAATCTGACTATTCTGATCTAATCACAAAACACGGCTAATGTCGTTTCAAACAACAACGTTTCGATTTATACTAGAATGCGTGCCACAAATATTTATACTATAATGTACCTACCTACATATTATAATATGAAATAACTCAAGATAAATATTTATTATTATATACATATTATCTGAACCCGCGACCTTCGGATTCGTATCAGAGGTGCCTGACTATTTTATAATAATATTTGGCTACATAAAATATTATGCTACCTACAGCAATGGGTCGAGAGTTCGGCTGGAGAGGTCAAAGGGCCTCCCTCAACCGTCCTCCCCGATCCGGCCCGCCACACAACTGGTGTGCAAACGTATCAGCCACCAAGACCTGGATAAACCTCACCCCATGAACCCAGGAACGCTTGTTAAGTCACCAAACGTAACGAAGTATCTGTGAGAGAGGTTTCGGTTATCCAATGAATGATTCCAGGATATCCGCATACCAAATTTATTGCGTATCGCCCGGTTTGGTAATTCGTGTGCACAATGCACACTCACAGGCCCTTGGGTTATCTACAGCGTGACTGGTTATCACTGTGAGTCATAGGGAGGTGTGCAACTAGTCTACCCGGGTGTAGTGACGCGCACTGCGCACTGCGTACGGGGTTACCGTTAACAGTCGGGTGCAAATATATACACATCGTAGTGGTAGGGATAATGTGTACAAAACTGCGGGTGCAATACTCAGCAGGGTTGTCACAAATTAAAAAAAAAATTATTTGTATGGCGAGGTTCTGTGAAAAATCACCTCGGGTGCTGCGCTAATATATATAATATATAGATGTATTGCTTTGCTTAAATATTTTTTTCAACTAATAAACGGTCACTTATCTAATAGAGAGATACTGGCCCAATTAAATTTTTTTGTGCCAGAGTCTCACTCTCGAGGACGTCATCACAATCTTCTATATAGTAGAGCAATCCGCACTAATTTATTTATGAACTTACCTCTGGGGAGAGCTACGTGATTTTTGAATGCAGTAGATAACAAAATAGATTTATTTTTTTGTGTCCTATAGCGCATTTGCGAGATTTTTGGCATTGCATATACACTGCATAAATGGTACAATTATAACGTCTTAGGCTATATTACCTGTAATTGTTATAAATAAATGTACAAATTATATAAATAAATACTTTTTCCAATGTTCTTTCCAACTATAGATAAAGCGGTCAGCGGATTACACTATTCATTGTACAAAAATATTATACAGGACAGGGTGTCCGGGGGTAAAGTACACAAACTTCGAGAGTTGATTCTACATTGAAGTAAAAAATATAACTTTTTTCGAAATTTTATCATTTAAGTGTAGTTTTTTAGGGATGCGCACAAATTACGTCAATAAACTAAACTAAGAATCAAATAACCTAGTTTATGCATGTAAATAGTTGCTTATTGTAGTAATTGTCGAAAGGAATGTAGTTTCCATAATCTGTGCCTAAAATTGGGACGGTTAGGTAAATATTACTAATAACTTTTTTCAAAATTTCAACGTTTGAAGGGAGCTTTCAGTAGTTTCGAAACTTGGATTGTTGGTATGGAAAAAAAATTCTTCGATGGAAAAATATTTTCGTATTGGAAAAAAAAAATGCCATTTCGAAAAAGGTTTTTTTAACTTCTAACTTAACCTAATACAACCTTCATCTTTCCCGTATCCCTCCCTTCAGCCTCACAACATACCCGAAAGCAATAGTCACGGTGGCTGCAAACAGTAGTAAATTTTGGGCGGTATTCGCAAATAAATAAAAAATAAAACAAATCTTCGTTTTAATTTTTTTAAATATAATTTTTTAGAGAATTCTCGAAAGTTCTCGACTATGTGCCAACCCTGCTAGAACAAACTCCCTTCCACTGACAGAACTCACGTGTGCAATGTCCGTATGGCCGTGCGCAAAGGCAAAATTCCGCTATAATACCTCCGCACTGCGCAGTTCCCATTCATTATTACCAGTCTACTAATACTATAAGTCGTTATCAGCATTGACACCAGCCACTAACACCAGCAACAGAGCAAACTGCCGACATCGTCATTCAAAGTGAACAGCAGCGTTCCTAGCGGAAAACACGGTAAATATTTTTTAATCATTTAAAAAAATATTGTTCTTTGTTACATATAGTCACAGTTTTATCAAGTCGTTCTAATAGGTGGTTTGAAAATTAAATCTCATTTGAACACTTAAAAATAATAATAATTGTAAATTTCTTTTTTGGAACACTTTGAAATAATTTGTAATGTCTTATTTTTGATTTGGAACACTTTCAAATAGTTTTAAATGTCTTAATTGTAACTATTTAAAATTTATTCAAATGTCTTATATTTGATTTGGAACACTTTAAAATAGTTTTAAATGTCTTATTTTTGATTTGGAACACTTTAAAATAGTTTTAAATGTCATTTATTTGATTTGGAACACTTCGAAATAGTTTTAAATGTATTTATTGAAACAATTTGAAATTCATTAAATATCGAATTATACGACGTTGAAATTTGAAATCGTTGTAAAATTTCTATTCTTGATTGAAATACATTGAAAATAATTCAATTATCGTATTATTACAGTTTGAAATAATTTGAAACACCTTATTTTTGAAAAACAAATTTTATCAAAAATTACAAATCCTTTTGAATGCCTTATTTTTTTTATACATATACAAATAATTAAACAAAATTCATTTCAAATATCCACGTAGACCCTTATTACTTAGATTTGTCTTTAAAATAAATTATCCACCGACCAATATCTGATTTAGGCTTTCGAAATCTTTATTCCTTATTGGAACAAAATTAAAATGCATTAACTCGAACACATAAAATAAAGTTGTTTTTTAAGTTCTGTGAAGGTTCTATTCAAGTTGTGTTATTATTTCAGTTTTGTGAAACAACTATCCAATAATGATAAAATAACAGAACTTGAAAATCAACTTTTAAATTTGATGAATTGTTCAAATTCTGTGAAACAACCCGTCCTTAGTGTCTCATTTCTGATTTGAAATTGATTCGATAAATTGTATTGAAATGATTTTAAATGTCATATTTCTGATTTGAAATTCATTCTATAAATTGTATTGAAATTATTTTAAATGTTCTATTTCTGATTTAAAATTCATTCGAATATCTAATGTAACTAGAATTGAAATAGTTTTAAATGTTTTATTTCTGATTCATTACAATTGTTTGAAAGATATATTTCTAATAGAGTAAACGATTGAAATTCTTCAATGCATTTGACATCTATAATTGGGTATATTTGTGGATATCTAACATCACATAGGTATATCTGATAGTTATTCATCGTCTCATACTAAAATACGATTCTGTTATTCTGGTTCCGATTCTGACTCCTGACATGACCCGACTCAAGCATTTAATTCACTTGATCTTGCCATGTCTTTCTCGGGCTACTGAAACTTAACATTCACTTTCGTGTCATAATATAAATTTTGTTAGTTCATAACCAAACCATCTAAGTCCTCCCTTTCCTAATATTTTTCATTGCGATTAGATCGATCTTTCATACTTTCCGGATATATGTTCGGAAGTGACTCACATTTGCCTCACTCCACATTGCTATACATCAGGGTTGGTATCAGAATTCCACTGTGAACTGCCAGCCTCGCGTCATTTGACAGCCTTTAGTAGCGACTACCGCAGTTTTTTTTTAAATTTTCATAAATATTTCAATCAGGTGACTTGTATTATTGTAATACTTGTAGCTCAGAGGTCGGCAAACTCATTACCTAGTCAAAATCACCAAATATCAACAGTATAAGGATTTTGATTCATTTTTAGGGCTAAATTTCTCTACAAGGACCCTGTTTTTAAAAGTCGGTAAAGGTTTGTTTTATAATTTGTGAAAACCTTATTTATTGATACATTTTTATATACTTACTTTTTCAATTTCACTTTCCGACATTCGATCGACCTAAAACTCGGCAGATACACTCGTTGTCGATGACAATGCATTCTATGAACTTTTTAAGGCAAACACGTACACACTCGGGGACATAATTATCTATAACGTATATATTAAAAGTAAAATTTTTATTTATTTAATTTTAAAATGATTAACTGAAAATTGTATTTAATAAAATGTATTTTAAACAAGTAATTCGTCGAAGAGCCGCGGGTGGTTTGCGAGCCGCAGTTTGCGACCGCTGGTGTAACAAATCAGCAACCTAACCTCATTAAATTTTATTATGACTCGATAATCGAATTCTCTGTATTCAATTTTTTTCAAAACCAATAACCATTGGCAGCATTGACCATTATAAACCGCAAAATGGTAAGTTAGTCATTGTACGCGTAGTCAAGGCTGGTCGTATCGTCTGATATCGAAATTTTAATTACAATATTATAGTGTATAGATAAAGCTATTGTAGTAATCTATTCATGGAACCACAATAAGATAAGAAAAAAATATTTTGAACAGTTTTGCAATAATGTTTAAAATTCTGGAAACTTCTGATTTGATATTTTAAATTATTTTAAAATATGGAACACGCAATATTTACGGTTTCTTGTTTTATTATTATTTGTCAGTTTAGTGGATTAAAATAAATTGAATTTGGGTTTCAGTTCTTAGTTTTCAAGCTTCATTACGTCTAGGATGTTGTTTTTTCGTGTGAATGTCGCTATAGAAAAACGTAAGCTCATAGTAGGATATGTATCTTAACTATTAATAAAGCAAAAACAAAACTATCGAATATCGAGCCTGGTAATCGTGAAATTTGCTCAGCCTTTATGTCTGTACCTTGTTTGCTATTCATGTAAATTAAATAAGATAAACCTCTTCCTTTTAATCGCGTGCAATCAACATTACTGTGTTGCAATGAACAAATAATGTTTTAGAATGAACACGCCTTATTGATTTGTGAATCGATTATAATTCATATAGTATCGCCGACAATAATTGTACAAAACTACATTTCATAAATCGTTCAACTTCATTGAAGTTTCCAGGCTTATGCACACGCGTGTACGCGATGTTATTCACAAGAATTCACACGGGTACTTGCAGTATCGCCCTGGTGGCGTGTGTATTTCGTATTGCACCCGCCTCCTTCGATAAGAGCAAAATAATATCAGTACTTATCTATGTAGTTTACTTTATTTATGACAGTTAACACAGGGTACACGGTACAATGACTTACAATGTACACTTTTATCTATTTTATCTACCTTCAAAAACAAAATCATAAATATATGTACGTATTTACTTGTCATCGGCTTACCAACACAAATATTAATAATAAACTCGGAAGCATTCTATGTCTTCAAAGATAACAGGTTTTTGATGCGCCATTTAATTTTTTACGTCATCAATCAAATACGCAAATTCACACACGGATTGCCGAGCAAATCCGCCGACGGACGCTCGGACATTTGGACATTCGAACTCGAATGGCGAGCATCTCACATTATATTTAATATGCATACCTAAAGAAATTTCAGTACATCTTGGGAAAAAAAACTTTTTGGCAAAAAGGGAAAAAGCACAAATCTATAATTTTCAAATTTTGTAATCAAAATTCTCAAGCCAAACAGCGGACGTGTGTGAATTCTGCGCATTAGCAGATGCATTCTTGACAAGCAGACAAATTATTGTAAAAAGTTACATGCGTTCATAATCTGTAATAAACACAAATACTTCATTCATGCTTTACTCTAGTTATTTGTGTGTATAAATGTCTGAATATCAACATGGTACCACATCCCAGAGTGAGATTTGACCTACTCCACAAATGTTCTTCACCGGTTCCAGTTTCTAGTCATTCATCTCCAATCTTCAGGCCTCCCCTTCCTGCTACAATCTTCTTCCATGTCAGTCCTGGAATCTCAGATCTGCCTCCTGTTTACTTCTATTGGGGTAGGAGAGAGCCTCCTCTAGACACCTTTCACTCCAAAATACAGTTGGAAACTCGAGTGGCAAAAGGCTGACGTGAAAAACTCCCATCTCATATCTGACCCCACTGAGAGGCAGCCTGGGTCCTCACTGCCTCTGGAATAAGTGGTCAATTAAGAGAGCTACTCAACTGCTTAGCGATTTTTTCATTTACCATTGAAATCTTTAACGTCACTTACAGACAGTTTAGCGACAGTCTTTTGACGCATGCCACAAAACAGAAAAACTGCCCCCACGTCTTTTTTATACTTGTACTTTGCTTTATTCCCTGTCAAACTTTTCTAGTTGCACCAACATAATATAAAACAATAATGTCATCTCTTGCATGTAAATTTCATATTGTTGAACAAACTTCATGTAGGTGCCTAATAATAATGTGTTTTTCTTTGTTTCAGAACTATTTTAACATATTCAAATTCAAGACTGAGGATTAATACCGAAGACAATCATGGCCTGCAACTGTGGAGGAAACTGCAAGTGTTTGAGCACAGCCCAGGGAACTTGCAACTGCGACTGCAAATGTGCCTCCGGTTGCAACTGCGCCGGAGATTGCAAGTGTGAAGGCAGCAAGGGAGGCAAGTGTGTCTGCGTCTGCAAGTGCGGAGACAACTGCAAGTGCGAGGGAGGTTGCAAGTGTGCCTCTGGATGCAACTGCGCCGGAGATTGCAAGTGTGAAGGCAGCAAGGGAGGCAAGTGTGTCTGCGTCTGCAAGTGCGGAGACAACTGCAAGTGCGAGGGAGGTTGCAAGTGTGCCTCTGGATGCAACTGCGCTGGAGATTGCAAGTGTGAAGGCAGCAAGGGAGGCAAGTGTGTCTGCGTCTGCAAGTGTGGAGACAACTGCAAGTGCGAGGGAGATTGCAAGTGTGCCTCTGGATGCAACTGCGCCGGAGATTGCAAGTGTGAAGGCAGCAAGGGAGGCAAGTGTGTCTGCGTCTGCAAGTGCGGAGACAACTGCAAGTGCGAGGGAGGTTGCAAGTGTGCCTCTGGATGCAACTGCGCCGGAGATTGCAAGTGTGAAGGCAGCAAGGGAGGCAAGTGTGTCTGCGTCTGCAAGTGCGGAGACAACTGCAAGTGCGAGGGAGGTTGCAAGTGTGCCTCTGGATGCAACTGCGCCGGAGATTGCAAGTGTGAAGGCAGCAAGGGAGGCAAATGTGTCTGCGTCTGCAAGTGCGGAGACAACTGCAAGTGCGAGGGAGGTTGCAAGTGTGCCTCTGGATGCAACTGCACCGGAGATTGCAAGTGTGAAGGCAGCAAGGGAGGCAAGTGTGTCTGCGTCTGCAAGTGCGGAGACAACTGCAAGTGCGAGGGAGGTTGCAAGTGTGCCTCTGGATGCAACTGCGCCGGAGATTGCAAGTGTGAAGGCAGCAAGGGAGGCAAGTGTGTCTGCGTCTGCAAGTGCGGAGACAATTGCAAGTGCGAGGGAGGTTGCAAGTGTGCCTCTGGTTGCAACTGCGCCGGAGATTGCAAGTGTGAAGGCAGCAAGGGAGGCAAGTGTGTCTGCGTCTGCAAGTGTGGAGACGGCTGCAAGTGTGACGCAGATACTGCCAAGTGTACCAAGGAAGTCAAATGCGATAAGGAAGGCAAATGTACCAAGGAAATCAAATGCGACAAAGACGGAAAATGCACCAAGGAAGTCAAATGCGACAAAGATGGAAAATGCGGAAAGGATGTCAAGTGCGACAAAGATGGCAAATGCACCAAGGAAGATATTTGCGACAAAGATGGCAAATGCACCAAGGAAGTTAAATGCGACAAAGATGGAAAATGCGGAAAGGATGTCAAGTGCGACAAAGATGGAAAATGCACCAAGGAAGTCAAATGCGACAAAGATGGAAAATGCGGAAAGGATGTCAAGTGCGACAAAGATGGCAAATGCACCAAGGAAGTTAAAAGCGCCCAAGCTCCGGTGTGTGGAAGGCCAGCCTGCAAGCTTCCTCCCCCACAGTGAATATCCTCATATTCATTAAACATTCTATTGCTTAATATTTTTTTTCTTTTCTTTTTTATTATTTACAAAAAAAAAATTTTTTTAACAATTACGTAGCTGTGTATCATTGATATAAAATTTTGATTAGCTTTCGAGACAGTTCTATAATATTTATTACTATTTCTGTTGTATTTGCGAAAATTGTTTTCCATGTACCTACGCATATAATAAAGTCATTTTCACTGTCCTAAAGCGGGAATTTCCTTGTCGGACAGTCAAAGTTTACACAATTCGTAAATTTTCTTACTAAAATAAAAAAAATAATGTTGACAGTTGCACCTACTTTAGCAGCAATGATTTTATTTAGTTGACTGTGGCTACTTTAGCGGCAATTTTTCAATTTTATATACTTTAGAAGCAATGATTTTGTGTTGCTAATTTAGTAACAATGATTTTATTTAGTTGATAGTAGTTTTAGCTTTAACAGCGATGATTTTAGTTGGAAGTACATAATTCATAGGGCAATATAATTTTTTTAATATTATTCAATTTATAATTTTTGCTAAATTTGATTTAGCGAAAGTTTTTAGAACAGATGCTTAGAAGTGTATTTAAAAGTCTTAGCTAAATTATAGCAACTTTGGCAGCTAAAATTCTATATTTTTGTAAAATATTTATTAGAATAATTAGTTTATTATGTGAAAATGATAAATAAAACCATTCCATTTATTATTCCTTTTTTATTTATTATTTTGACTGTTCATGGCGAAAATCAGTTACTTGAAGCAGCCAATACCATCCCCTGAACATTTATTCGTAAATCCAAGGAATCACAAGTTTGTTTTTATCTGAATACAGCACAAGATTCCCAACTGTTCGGAGTCAGCGAGACTAACACACCTCAAATATAGGTATGTTGTAAGGATAAAACAAGTGGAAGGAGATAGGGAAGAGCAAGGTTAGAAAGTACACCAAACATGGCTAGAGCCATTTCAATACATCATCCACAGCAGGCTCTTGATGTCCTGACTCTTTACATAAGTATTAAATATTGTCAATGGATAGAGAAATCAGCAACATACAAAAAAAATGGCCCGACTAAAGTATTTGATTAATTTGATAGCGCTATGTTGTCTTCCACTTCTTCTACCATTCAATTTCGCAACACATATTCTACTTAAATACCTTTCTTCGTTCATCCTCTCTAAATGTCCCTTTCTTAATCTTGCTCATTACGCTTACATCAGCCTTCCAGCCTTTCCAGAACTCCACATATTTTTTATTTTTACATCAACTCCACAAAGGAGGCCTCGAGGAAAACAATTTCCCCCAGGGCCTATTTCATCTTTGTGGACGCATCAATGACACTAGTTCCTCGGAGCATCTTCCATTGTAATACCGGTAGAACAAGGACAGCATTCCCACCTGACGCCTGTGCTCTAAAGATTGCTAACATAGGAGAATCTATCAAAAGGACCACCCGTTTCAGCAGAGTCGAGGGGTTTTTTCAGATATATTGGGGGCTGCGAATTTTACAGGGTCGGGAGTTGTGTACTACTTGCAGTATCTGCGGAACCCGTACAGTATGCCCAGCTTATGAGAGGCTAACTTAACTCTGGCTTCGATGGAGCCCCCGTACCTGAGCTGGTCACTTAGAGTTACACGTGGGTCTTGTAGTTCCATCAACAATATCAATAGAAGATTACTTCGGCAATCATTTCGATCCCTAATAATGTATTTGTAAAACGGTCAAACACGGTTTTAGCACACACATCAGGACTCTCATTCCTAAAGCGTTAATTTAAAATAAAACAAAATTTAAAAGGTAGCTTTCTAAGTATAGTTTATTTATTTAAATAGATAAATATCACCACAAGGGCATTAAATTTATTAAAAAAAAAATAGTCAAAACCATCTATTCACGGCAGTGAGCGAGTTACAAACAGAATGGAAACATGTATCGTAATTCTTCATTGCATTCAGTTCCAAGAAATCGTCAAGTTACAAATTATAACTCAAATACTCATAGGCCGTGTTTGCGATTGGTTAAGCCATCTTTTAAATATTACGTTCATTGATAATATATTACACGTGGAAACAAAAATAAATGTGAATACTGAACAAATAAAAATAAATAATTATTAATGTGATCATTTGCTCCGACAAAGTAAACTTTAATGTAAAAAAATCCTAGCATAAATAATATAAATAATAAAGTTTTAGCTGACGGTAATAATACATACTTATAAATTATAGAGTATGTGAAAAAATAATGTCTTTTTAACAAGTAATGTTGTTATTTAAGTACGAAAGAAAACTTTTTCCCAGACGTGATGTCATACAGAGTGGTAATGGTGGTCTTTCGGGGTGAAAGACCACCATTCAGCATCGAAACATTGTTGGATGACCACATCTGAATAAGCAGGCAGGTACTTCCCAACTCCTACCCACTCCCTTTAACCTCACAATGTACCCCCCAATTGGGGATGCCATAGTCCCACTGGCTTTGGACTGTTATCTAGTAGGTTTCCAGAAACATTTGTTAAATTATTTGTTTCATAAATCAGTTTTAGAGCTACACATTGGTAATGGAAAATTGGTGAGAAAAGATTTTTTTTAAATTCTCAACGGTCATCCACTGGAGGTAGTGCGGAGGGATGGAATACCTGCTTCTTCAGATCTGATCACCAAACACGATACAGAGAATATCGACCGCACTCGTCCGAGAATTGATATTAAATAAAATAGGACAACACCACAGATAATAACCGAACAGATAACCGAACACATCTTCGGATCTACCGGATCTGCCCTGATGATGGACACTGCAACGCTGTCCGAAACGTCGGCTAAAGAAGGAGTTAGCGCAACACGGCATAACACCCCAAAAACAAACAACAAAAATGCTTTTGGCCGTGAGAATCTAAAAACTTACCGAACAGATAGATATAAGAAAGCGAGGTTTTGAAAGTCTTCATCCAGCAGAAAGACAGATAGCTGCTGCTGATAATGATAATGAATAAATAATTACATATTACATTTGTGGTACAAGTTGGTTGTGCATGTAACATGGTTAATAATCATAAATTAACAATGTATTGATATTTTCTAAAAATTTGCAAATAAGTGTGAAAAACCAATTAACAACCCTTTCACAGTATAATAATTAGCTTCACTGTAGTAGTTGGTAGTTATACTGAACATAAACAAAATCCCTACAAGTGTGATCTTAGTGACATTTGAATTGTATACAATATGCACCTATACATACAATCCTAAGTTGTGGTTTTTGCTTCAACTCTCGTTGCGTATAATACATATTTTTTTCTTATTAACAATGTTTAAAATGTTGTATAGTTTCAGACAGAGGATTTAAACATTTTACATGGTAAAAAACATTTACACAAAAAAATAATTTTAAAGACTAGATTTAGAAATTTTCTAAAGAGAGTATTCAGTGAAATTATAATACATTATAAATTATAACTTAGTTATAATTATAAATAATAATTACTATGTTATATGACAACATAAATTGATCCTTATAAAAATCAAAATTCAAAAGGAAATTTCCCTTTTGAAACTGTCAGTATAAATTAAATGAGATTCCTTAAACAGATCACAAAAACAAATTTTTTGATTATAAATCGTTGAATCTGTTTGGCTGTGGAGTTTTGAAATATCCATCCAACTGTGAAAACAAAGGAAAGAAAATCTTTCAGAAATCTGGCATTGTCATGAAATTTGCACAGCTTTTTCTTGTCATTCTAAACAACAATCTACATTTTTTTCTACTAAAACAAAGTTAAAATTGTTTGTAAGATATTTTTCAATAAATTGATCAATAAGAAAAAAGATTGCAGTTTAAAAAAATCAGTTGCACCCGTAAAGAATGACAGAATAGTGTGAATTCTTGACTTGACACTTGAAAAATGACAATTAAAATAATTTTCTGACAAAATATTATATTATAGGTAGGTACTTCATCACTCATCTGAATTCTTCAAACAGTAAGTTTCAAATTTGAAAATACACAAAACTTAAATTTAAAACGTGTTCGAGTCGGTGATTTACCGCTTGTCTGGATTTGAAAATATAATTTTATACAATGTGTTGATTTTCTTACCACATACATACATCAATTGCAATTTTGAAAATATCACACATGTGCGCGTACGCACAAGTGAATTATATTGTTGAGATTTTTTAAAAAAGGATCAAATTATATTGACACCGCGCTTAAATACAAAAAGATTACATAATATACACTGATATAATTTAATAATACAAAAGTCTTCAGTTTTAAATACACTTTTTACAATTGTCCAAATATTATTTCACAAAAGAGCGCAATTCATACAAAGACAGCACAATAGTTAAATAGGTGTCGCAACCAGAGTTGAGGTGAACACACTACTCACACAGATGCATTGCTTGCATACAACTAATTCGACTTCAGAAAGAAAAAAAAACACATTCATTTTTAACGATAATAAAATTCACTAAAAGCATTTCGATTTGACCTAATTTAATCATCGTATAGATTTGTTATCCCTTTCTCGCTTGTAGATTTTCATAAGCACCGATACACACAATCCTAAGTGCATGTTGTTCACAACAACTCTACTTGCGCAACCCATACAAGAAGATGTGAATATTTAATCTGATAGACGTACAATGCAGTCATGTTATTGTGCCTTATAAATATACAAGGAATATCAATTTTCTTTCTTGAACACATAATCAATTTCATTAACCTAGGGGTTTGATTTAGCTTTGAGTTTTTGATTACCCACAAGGGGGATAAAAAAAGATAGTTACAACAATAGCAGATAACAACAATGACTTAACTGACAACGATTTCCTGAGCGCAGTTGCGCTCGTTGGTGTATTGTAGCCAAGCGGATATTGACAAAAAAATCAATTTTAAGAAATCAGCATTCCTAAACGTCAAATGGCTATGTACAAACAAATAATGTCAAATTGAAATACACTCGCTTTAATAAACATTAGCAATCTGCATGTACTTTTTGACATAACGAACGACATTATTCAATTAGTAATACAACTGATAGTTAACCGAAGATCAATGACAGCCAAGTCGCCGCGGTATTGGAATATTTCTTATCAATTACTGACAATGCTCAAACACATCACTTAATGTCGCCTAATAACCATAGACGACAGATTTAGTCGATATCGTATTGATAGACCATCCCACACAGACGAATGAAATCAATTCAATTAAGTTTGACTTCGAAGATCGGTTCAAGAAAGAATTTTGACATTTGAAAATGATGAATTTCACCCCAGAAGTGAGGAAAAATTGAGCTCACTCCGGTCACTATTAAATTTCACATATCATTGCGACGGTTGTTCATTTAATCACACATTTTTGGACATCAAAAGATTCGACTTTGATAAAAATGTCCATCAATTTATTTTTTATGATCTTTGTTAAATAAATGGGTAAATTTAAATTAAACTTCTAATCGTAGATAAAGTTCACTTCAGTCAAAGGGTTCAACAATACAAACGTGGGGCTCAGTCGTCTTTCGACAACACCTCGTCATCCTCTTCTTCAGAGTTTAAACTATTGTCTCGCAGCAGATCAGGAAAGTGGGTCTTCAAATGCGACATCAAAGAGTCTTTCCGCGTGAAGGACGCGGCACACTCGAAGCACGAAAACTCTTTTCTCTCATCATGGATGCGTTCGTGTCGTACTAGTTTATCTTTGCGTCCAAACTTCTTATCGCACCGCGTACACTCGAAAGGTTTGTACCCCGTGTGAACAACTGCGTGACGGTCTAATTCACGTTTGCGCGCGAATGATTTGGCGCAGATTTTGCAGCGGAAGTCTTTGGTACCGTCGTGTATCACAGAATGCTTGTTAAAAGCGACAATCGATGAGAATTTCAGCGGGCAGTTTCGGCATTGCACCAAAGGGGATGGTATCGGCGGTTTTTTCACTGTTTTTATTTCTGTTGTGTCTCCGTTTGGGACTTCGTCTTCTTCAAGTTCGTCTTCCTCATCTTCGTTCGATTCCGGTTCCTCTTTCAAGAGTTGGCTGGCGTCGAAGAAGCCTTCACCGGAGATGTGGTCCGGGATGCTCGGGAGGAACCCATCATTATCTTCAAGATCTTCGTCATTTTCATCCTCCCGTTTGTAGGGATCGACGTTGACGACCATGTCTTCTTCTTCTTGTTTGAGTAGGTGGGCTTGTCGCGCCTCTTCTTTCAGCAGTTGACTAGCATCGAAGAAGCTTTCTCCGGTCATGTGGTCAGGGATGCTGGGCAGCGTGAAGTCTCCCGGGGAGGGGTGCTGGCTCCTACTGTCTCCCTGGAGTATGCGCGCGTGATGCGCTTCATGCTTTGCGAGCTTATCGCGCCTTCCGAAGGCCAGGGGGCAGTGCTGACAGGGAAAGGGGCGCGCGCCCGAATGCACGAGTGCGTGGCGAGCTAGGTCTCCTTTGGACACGAAAGAGCGCGGGCACGCGGGGCAGACGTGCGGGCGGTGACCGGCATGTATCCTCAGGTGCTTACTGAGGTTGGTGTTGCGGCTGAATGCTTTTCCGCAGTGCCTGCAGCGGAAGGGGCGCGCGCCCGTATGCACGACGGCGTGTTTCCGCAGGTCCGAGCGTCGGCTGAACGCACGCGCGCACTGTCCGCAAGGATACGGCCGCGCGCACGCGTGCACGTCCCGCGCGTGCGCGGCCTGCCCCGCGCGCTCGGCGAACACCAGGCCACACGCGCCGCAGCCGTAGGGCGCGCTCTCGTCGTGCTCCGCGCGCTCGTGCTCTCTGCAGCGCGCGCGCTCGGTGTAGGCGCGGTCACAGTACTGGCACATGAACACGGATGACGGGGGGCTAGCGGGGGGGCTGGCGGGAGGACTAGCGAGGGGTTCCTCGGGCTCGCTGGAGGGGCTGTCGAGACCGGGGTCCACCACGAGCACCTCGGCGGGCCCCTGGCGTGTCAGACGCCGCAGCTTGGCTGCCGAGGCGAGGCAGCGAGACCGGAACTTGACGCACTTCTCCGTCTTGTACAGACAGCGGTGGCAGATGCGTCCCGGCAAGCCGTCATTAGGCAGGATCTGGAAATGTTTCACACCACACTGTTTAAACAAACTATCTTCTCACTCATGTTTACGTTCTGCTCACTGATTGCAACAAACATACGACAGACCGGCCGGACAATCGATAGGTACACAAAGCGACAACTCGCCTTCCAGACAATACTAAGTACAGACAGACTACAAGTTAGTCCTATCCTAGTACTACAGACAGTTATGAGAGATCTGTTGTTATATTCACTGATACTGATTGAAACGTAACAAACATAATACGATACGGGCCGGACAATCGATAGATACACTCGTAACGAGCGACAACTCGCCTTCCAGACAATAATACTACAATTAGACTAGACTAGACTACAAGTCGGTTGAGGTAATGGTAGACATACCTGCAGTTCGGCCAACTCGGAGATGCGCTCGTACAGGGGTACCTCGCTATCCTCGAACACGTACTCGAATAGCGAGCTCATCACCCCGTTCTTCCGCAAGCACAGCCGACATATCGAGTGGAAGTTGGAAACGATGTATGAGTCTTCTTCCATGTCTCCACGGACGATAATAAACAGCGGGTGGTACACAATAACAACAAAAAACCGCCTCAATTAGGTAATTGAAATTATTGGCGTTTTTTCAGAGTAGACGCGATGCGTTCGGGCTGGCGGCCATTTCGTTTAGGGCCAGTTAGGGCTGTGCCTCGAATGGGCAGATTCCCGCGAGGGTGGCGCAGAACTAGACGGGGGGGCCGCGGGCCGGGGTGGTACCCCCTCTGCGGCGATTTCTTCCCGGAATGAAATCCACGGGCTAGTGTTTCACTCTAGCGGCCGACTGAAGAACTGTTTAGTGATTTTACACAAAGCAGCTGGGCAGCTGGTAATGTTAGGAAACTCTTGACAAATCTAATACATTACTAAATGTTTGTCAAAGTCGACTATTTTTACCTAGCGAAAAAAACTTTAACTAACAACACAAAGGACAATTCCCACGACAATTTCACGATAGTTCTAAATCTTGTCGTAAAAACGTTAAGCTAGCGTTTCTCAAAACCATCGTTCGGGCTAGCGTTTCTCTCTGGCGGCCTACTAATGTACTATCGACAGTTTGAAAAATAAGATTTCATCTGATACGATAATGTTATGCGATAATAAACTCTAGAGTAACTTTTTTAAAACCCTTTATTGCACAACATTGCAGAGTCAAATGAAACCTGAGTGACTATTAGCCAAAATTACAAGGTCACATCTGACACGGCAATGTTATGGAATAATGAAGTCAAAAGTACCTTATTTTAGAGCCCATTATCGCATGACATTGCTAGGTCTGATGGAACCAAGTACCCTGGTTGATTTGACAGCTTTCTTTTGGCGGGATTTCAATTAATATTTATTTACGTCGCTGTCGAAGATAAATCAGATTTTCTTGCAAGGAGTTTGTAATAATTTAATTTGATAACATTTCTGTACTCCGCATTCTTCTAAATAACCCAAATTAATGCGATAACCCTTCGGTTCAGCTTAAATAATTAATTAGTAAATTAACAATAACTCACATTAAATTTGTTTCAAGAAACAACTATTTACAGTGGTGGGGGGTATAACGATAAACATTAAAAAATATGTGTATGAACGAAATAACGATAAGACCGAGCGGCGTTTTCGTATTTAAAAGTTGAGTCGACTACCTCAAGGCCATAGGTATTTATTTATTTATTAATCTTAAGTTAGCTCACATCTTCGTGTGTGCTAATAGTTTTATAAACATATAAACATGTACATTGTTTGGCAAACATAATCTTTCTTTAAATATTTCAATAAAGTCACAAAAAAAGAAACATTAATAATTGAGATAGACATATTTTCTTAATTCATTTTTGAACTTATTAATATTTTCTATCACAGCAATTTCCTTCGGGATTTTGTTATAGAGTTGAACGGCCTGGTACCTACATCAGAGATTTTTGGGTGCTTGTTTTTTTTCTTGTTGGCAATCTAATTTGCTTAGAATTTCTCGTCCCGTGTCCGTGTATCTCGTTATTGTAATTTATTTTTCTTTTCAGTTCCTTAGACATCATCCCTAAGTTAATTTTATGTATAAAAATAAGTACATTCAAATACACAGTTTGCTTCACCGTCAAAATATTCAGCTCCTTTAACATGTCTCTTATCCGTGTGTATATGTTGCGCGTATTATTCGCATTGCTTTATTTTGCAGTATTTGCATTTTTTTCATTTTCTCTTTATTGCAGAGAAAAAGAATACTTGAACAGTAATTAAAGTGTGGTGATATAATTGTATTGTATATTATCTGGCATGTTTCTTTATTTACTTTTTTTCTGATTCTACCAAGAAATGATATTTTTTTTGCAATTTTTTAATTGTATAGTCTGCATTTTTTGAGAAGTTCAATTTTGAGTCTATAATAACACCTAGATATTTAATTTCTTCCACTTTTTTTATGATTTCTCCATTTATAGAAACCTTTGGTTCCTCATGCGTATTTGTTCTGCCTATATGCATGTATTTTGTCTTATTTACATTTAGTTTTAATTTATTTAGTTTGAGCCATTTTGACAATGTTTCTAAGTCACTATTTATCTTTTTGATTGCTTTCTCATAATTATCTTCTGCAATATAAATTAGTGCGTCGTCTGCAATCAGTCTTATTTTGCAATGTTTTAATAGGTAAATATTTACCTACGACTACCGTTTGAGAAAATATTCCGTACGAGACACTATTTTGACATACCGAGTTCTCGCATACTTCGCGTTTGTTATTACGTAGTGTAGGGCACTGCCAACATAACAATTAAAAAACACAATCGGATAGTTGTTAAAATTTATATGGCAAAACGGTTTTTTATATCATAGACAATGAAAAACATTTTTTTTAAATGATGTGTTAATTTATTTATACAAAAAAATATTGTAAATAAAAAATTATTTATTAAAATTAACGTATTAAGGAAAGGTTTTATTGGTAAAGGTTACGAATTCCGCTTCACGGTAAATATGGAATGATTACTTTGAATTAATACTTGAATTTAGTTATATTATTAAATTATTACTAAAAGTTACTATAAATGTTGGGGAACCTTTAATAACGCCTGCTCGCGTCCCCTTTAGAGTTACATCCCAGTTTTCAAGTAGTTTGTGGGCTACGCTAGGTTTGTATAGACTGGTTTGTGATTTAATTCTAATACCTATTTTCCATGTTATTTCCTGTTACAAAAAATGCCCCTTTAATAACGCCTGCTCGCGTCCCCTTTAGAGTTATATCCCAGTTTTCAAGTAGTTTGTGGGCTACGCTAGGTTTGTATAGACTGGTTTGTGATTTAATTCTAATACCTATTTTCCATGTTATTTCCTGTTACAAAAAAATGCCCCTTTAATAACGCCTGCTCGCGTCCCCTTTAGAGTTATATCCCAGTTTTCAAGTAGTTTGTGGGCTACGCTAGGTTTGTATAGACTGGTTTGTGATTTAATTCTAATACCTATTTTCCATGTTATTTCCTGTTACAAAAAAATGCCCCTTTAATAACGCCTGCTCGCGTCCCCTTTAGAGTTGTATCCCAGTTTTCAAGTGGTTTGTGGGCTACGCTAGGTTTGTATAGACTGGTTTCTGATTTAATTCTACCTAATCCAACCTAACCTAACCTAACCTATCCTATAATAATCCAACCTAAACTATCCTATAATAACCCAACCTAATCCAACCTAACCTAACCTAACCTATCCTATAATAATCCAACCTAAACTATCCTATAATAACCCAACCTAACCTATCCTAATCTAACATATATATTAATCCAACCTAACCTAACCTAACCTATCCTAATCTAACCTATAATAATCCAACCTAACCTAACCTAATCTAACATATAATAATCCAACCTAACCTATCCTAATCTAACATATAATAATCCAACATAACCTAATCTAACCTGTAATAACCTATAATAACCTAACCTTACCTAAAATGAAAACGTTTTATTTAAAAAAAAATCGTAGTAAACCTTTAAATATTAAGAAACTAAATTCATCTGATGTTTGGTATCAAAGTTGATCGCCTAACAATTAACGGGTCCGTGTCTAGCGTTCTCGAAAAATTGTCTATTATGCCGATTATGCCTTTCATGTTTTCTACACTGCCACTACACAAACAAACGCGAAGTATGCGAGAACTCGGTGTGTCAAAATAGTGTCTCGTACGGAATATTTTCTCAAACGGTAGTCGTAGGTAAATAATTACCTTTTAATATTATATATTATAATATTTTAATATTACGTATTAATGGTATACCATTCTCTTTGAGGCTGACTAAAGTAACAAGCCTTGGCGCATGACAGATTTTGAGGTGTCAAGTGATAAGTCAGTGCCGCGCCATAATAGAGCAACGACAGTTTGCAAATGGCGGCGATTCGCGTTAATACTGCTAATTTGGGGGCATTTCGGAACTTTTTAAGGTCATTAGAGCTAGCACACAACCTAATGCGACGTCTGTCAGTTTAGTACTAAGACTATGAAATCGAAAGCACTACAATTGACGTACTTTTTGCTTGCCACTTTGAGATTTCTACAGCGCGTCTATATATATTGTAATGTCACTGCATCATATAAATAATCAAACATGGCTTCAAAACAGTTCCATGGCAACTCTTTTGAAAATTGAAATAGTCATTCAAAGTGATGAAAAAAGGCCTATAAACCAAACCTAACGTAATATATTTAACATAGTTTTTTCATGACTTTAATCACTTTTCGAAAGTGTGTTGAATTGCCACTGTCTGAGTTGCCTGGTTATCTTTCACGATGAGTCAAAACACAGGAAATTTAGAAAAACAAAAACCGATGCATTTTTTACCATCTCCCCCGATGTACACAGTAGTTTTTTTAGGGAAATTTTCAGAATCGCGTATGTAAAAAAAAACTTGGTTGAGAGACTATCAAAACAAATGAAATTTTAAAACTTAGATTGACAAAAATGCATCCTTTACCATCTCCACCGATGGAAATAGCTGTATTTTACAGTAGATTAAAATATATTTGTATTAACCACGTCCAGCGACGCTGAAAGATTACCGTTTCTTGTAGTTGAAACGTAGTGATATTTCAGTAACTGAGCAACTCAGGACAGTGGCAATTCAACACTGTCTTGGAAAGTGTTAAAAGTCATGAAAGTATTGAAAAAAAACGATGTTAAATAGGTTAGGTTTATAGTATTTTTTTTTCATCAAATGACTTTTCTAAAGTGTGTAGAATTGCCACTGTCCTGTGTTGCCATAGAACCAATATTTCATTAGAGCTTATTTACCTTTGATATTTCAAGATTAGGTAGGTACTTGTCTTCCAATGTCAATAAATTGATAAAAAATATTTTTTTGTAATAATTACCTCTTTGTGACCCCCATTCATTGGTAAAATGTTAATAATTAAAATATTATTATCAAGTGTATCATTATATTTGTCAGTCAGTTTTACAATATTAACACATTTCAAAGAATAACATACCTACATCAAATAAAAAAACAAATCTTACGAAAAGTACGATTATAATACACAAACTAGCTCACCCTGTGAAAAATCACAGGAAAAAAAAAAAAAAAATAAAGTATATTTAAAAAAAAAATGAATATTTCCTTTTTATTTAATTTTTAATAACGATTTTTTTTTTTGAGTCCCAACTGCTCCAACTACCTGGAGCCATTGAGAATATGGCATCCACAATTGTGGTATGTCGTGAGGCTGAAGGTAGCGGGGAGGGGAAGGAGATGGGAAGAGGAAGGTGGGGAAGTATCTGGCTATTCAGATCTGGTCACCAAACACAGCCAAAGCCATTTCAAGCAACTGAATGGTGGTCTCACACCAAGGCAATACCGAGAGTATCTTCCACTCTGGAACGTGACTAATGTCACTGAGCAATAAATGTTTATAATAATAACCAAATGACAAAACACAATCTTCACATTTTGTGTTTATTAATATTTAATATATTTTGTATGTATAATAAGGAACTCCAGTCCATTTTTCATTTTTTTTAATCAATGACCTTCAATCTTAAATACCAGTATATTTTTTTATAGTTTAATTTTTCGAGTCTCGAAAAAACGCATTAAATCTGTTTAATGTTTGTGTGACATCACAAGGAACTTACTTTTACTTTCGACAGGCTAAATTTAGTAATTAAATAACTGATATTTCTCGTTATAAATAAACTGCTTTAACTGAAGAACACATTGTAAAATGTCGGCATCTCGTCACTATTGTTATTGAATTGGAACAATATGATACTATGTACCAGTATAGTAGAGATGTTGTATGCACTGTGTGTATTTATAATTTATATTATTTACAATTATAATTTACTGTAATTCTTCTTTAAAGATGTATTTAAAAAACACACTAAAATGAACAATTTTGTAATGTTTTTGAAATAATAAATTGAATTTAATTGAAACTGTTTGCCTACAGGATATTTTAAGATACTTCAGACATGTTGTTCGCCAAACTGAGGACTCCAACATGGAGAGACGCATAGTGTTTAGCAGGAGAAGCAGAGGAAGGTCACCGAAGCGCTGTATCACTGGCGTCCGGTATGTCAGTATCTGCAGCTCTCCATGCAACGCAGAACCGCAAGGAGTTAAGAAGCCTTGACTCGAGGAGAAGAATGAGTGACCCAGCGGTCAGACTGCGCGAAGAAAATTGGTGGACAACGGAAAGTACAGAGGACTGGAGGCGAATTGGACCGCAAAGCGTTGAGAACATTTGTGGAGGTCACCCGGTAGGGATGATTGCAAAACATTTTCTATTTTATAGCAACTTGGATTGTTGCTTCAGTGTAGTGATGTCCAGAATCCTCGAGGGATTATTGTAAACAGGATTCAAATGCGTTCGAGGACGATGGTTGGCATAGTTGGCATTTCCTCTATCCACTGCCACTTGCGGCTGCTCATTCGACACTGTAATAATAAACAAACCCTAAAATAATGAGCGGTAAATTACAAAATGTAATATCAAATCATATTTATACACTATCAAAATATTTATGTAATTATTAATTGCGATCAACTTTTGTAGTCTTTTACATAGGAATAGTAAAAAATAGACACATTTTTTTACATGAACTGCCCTAGCAACAATCTATTGAATTTATATTGAGATAAATTCAAAAGATGTCCACAACTCGGCATCATATTTCTCTCCATTAGTATTCTGGGAATGAGGAATAAATAAGTGGAGGTCAGTTCCAAAATTTCTGAACTGAAATAAATTCCGACTTCGAATATTACTTAGTGGAATCTGAAAGCTTATCAATGCAAGCAATTCTGGATTATCAAATGCTTAATTTAGAATTTTATATAGAAGTACCAGAATAATTATATTATAACTCTTCTTGAAAATTCTTCTGTCTGACAATATAAGCATATTAATTAAAAGAGTCTTGCAGTTCAACAAAATTGCTGGAATATCCATTTTAAAACTTAGAATTTGTATTCTAAACACTTTCAAGCATGTAAACTCGGCCATCCTGACAAATCGGCAATTGCGAAGCATTTAATTGAAATCAGTCATTACTTTGAATTTGTTCCTGAAGTCCTGGGAAGATTGAAGTCCAAAATGCATAGAGCATGCCTAGTTACGGAGGCAATTGAAATTCACAAAAACCCCATAAATATTAATAAAGTTCATTAGTTCTTGGTATCCGGTAATTGATAGCTACACCAAAACTAAATGCAGAAAACCATTTTAAATTATACTGTAATACCAGCTCTTAGAGGATTGAGCTGACAGCACAGTATCGCATCTACTTACAACACAATCTTTGAATGCACATTTGCCGTGATGACGGACATTGTAATGCTGTCCGAAACGTTGGCTATTAGCGCAAGAAGGATAAAACCCCAAAAATAAATCACCAGAATACTTTTGGCGTGAAAATCTCAAATCATATCTATTATCAGGTTATTTGTAACGCAGGAGTGTTGCCTGACGTGCCTCCGCCGTGGGTCACCCCAAGTGGTTCGCTACCTTTGGTGACTTGGCAGGGATGCCAGGCTCAAGGAGTGAGGTTTATTCAGGTCTCGCTGCGTGGCGGGTTGGGTCAAGAGAGGCTGGTTAAGGGAGACCCTTTGAGCTCTCCAGCTGGAGTCTCTCGACCCATCGCCTTGCATCACAGCGAAAGGGATTGATTCATACGTCCATAAATCCTTGACACACTGACCGCCAGATTCCTAACCAACCCTCATACCTTTTTCCTTTCCAGAACTTCCTCTCCTCCCTCTACACCGTTTCCACAATTAATATAAAAATAAAACATACCAGATAGAAGTTGATATCTCTGCATATACTGCATGGTCGCAAACGACATTTCGTTCCTGGCGTCGCCCCTATTGGTATTAGCGTACAGCGGCGTCTGTGCCAAGATAGGAGCAGTGCAGGATTTGGGGAGCACAGCCTTGCTGGCAACGTTGTACTTCGCAGCCAGCTGTGTCATGTGGAGACTCACTTCTGAAGAGGGGCAAGAGAATTGGTTAATTGCCAAATCTCTTGGTGTGTCGTAGATCACTCTGAAATCAAATTTAGGTGTCATTTTCAAAAATAAAATTATTTTGTGAAGAATAATTCAGACAAGGAAGAAAGTAGTTATGTAACCTAACCATAATATAATGATATTACAGATAATTATTTTAAGAGTCTTTTTAAAAAATGTTTGAATTTTAATATCCCGTGATTTTTCACAAGTCTGCGCCAGCAGTGTAATATAAGCTATTCATTTTTACAGTCCTCTCTAGGAATACATTTTCCGTGGCGGACTGTAGATTGTTGTGTTGGAGTTATAGTTATGCTGTATTAATAATACAGGGTTTTCGATGATTTTTTTAGATGTTACTTTTGAAGCTGTCATTTTTTAATATTTGACAAGTAGAAACTACGCCATTAATGAAAATGGAAGAATACACGCTTCAACAACGCATTAAAGTTATTAAAATTTACTTGAATGAATCAAATGCAAATCATCTTGAGTGATGAGGCCCATTTCCACCTCGGTGGCTTCGTCAACAAGCAAAATTGTCGCATCTGGGGCTCGGAAACCCCAAAAGTTATTACTGAAAAGCCTCTCTATCCTCAACGTGTGACTGTTTGGTGCAGTTTATGGTCCGGCAGAATCATTGAACCTCACTTTTTCGAAAATGAGGCTGGAGCAACAGTTACGGTGAATGGATTGCGCTATCGCGAGATGATTAATGATTTTTTATGGCCGAAATTGAGTGGTATTAATTTGGACAATGTTTACTTTAAACAAAACGGCTCTACGTGCCACACAAGCAACGAAACCGTTGATCTTTTACGATTGAATATCAAAATAACACCTCTTATTGGAAATATTAAAAATTATACAACAATAACATTCAATGACAGCTGTCGTGTTTTTATTTCACTCTTGAAATATCTCAAAATAAAATAAAAAATTCTAGCTAAAATCTAAATATCTATATTTTAATAGCTTTAATAGTGAAGTGAAGTTATTCTAATTAATATTTCGTGCCAAAATGACTACACGAGCAACTGCAAAAACACTAAATACTACGGACACCCAACTCCTCCAACTTCTTGACAAAAAGTTTGAAGAATTTAAGGTACAATTTCTGGAAATCATCAGAAACGAGTATAAAGAAGAAATCGAGGAATTAAAAAATAAAATATTAACTCTAGAAAAAAAAATTGATACGAAAAAAAACAACAACCTTGAAAAAACTCTGGAACAAAACGCCGTAATACAAAGTGAATTTAAAGAATTACAAAAACAATTGGATGCTAACGAACAACACGCACGCATTAAAGATTTTGCATTAAATTAACCCCTACAGCATTTTTTATATATTTCTCTCAGCCTGACACAGACTCGTGAAAAGTCATGCTATCTCATTTTGTAATATGTTTGATATATACATATATAATTTAAATAGTATTAGAAAGACAGAACACCACCCTTTGTATTTGCATTTAAAAGTTTGCCATAGACGCCTCCGAATTTTTTAAAAATAATTATGTGAAACAACATTGTACTTTCTTTGACCTAGAAGTGGGAACTTTAGATTTACATAACACATTTTTGAGTTGTCCCTCTCTAAACAAACATCCTCTCTTCTATCGAGCCTTATCTAAAATCACTCCCCCTTCTTTCAACATCTGAGTCGTCGACTTGCAAAACCGGTTCTGGAATTTTCGGAAACCTGTAGGTGGCGCGAAAAACTGGAACATTTTGAATATACCCTTTATGCTAAATATCAACATTATTATTTTGAAATTCCGTTTATGGCAGTGAGGCATGGAACACTGAATAAATGAGATGGCTGCAGATTGATAGACTTGCTCTAATATAAAATCTGGGTTATCATTCCGACAAGCTGGAGACAAAACGGGTGACCATATTTTTGGCACCAGGAGAGTTCGATAATGCTTTGAATAAACTACGACATCAGTTGTACGTTGACCGCCGAAGAGCACGAGAAGAAACAGGCCTGAACTTTTGTTTGTGTTTGGTGGCAACCACATATACAATAGAATTAAAAAAATATATTTACCTCTGCGTGCTGGCACCTTGCTGACTTTGTTCCAAAGCGACGTGTCTCCTGGACACAACATTAGGTGATGTGTTGTTTGTGTTGGGAGGACTAAGCATATTATTCACACGGCTCTGAAAGTAAAACAAAAACAGTCGCAGATCTATAATATACTTTTATATTTATTTAAATTATTATAACACAGTAAATTTTTTTTTAGCACTGTTTATTCCAGATCTCGGGGTGGAATATAAAGTTAAAAAAATATATTGTAAGATAAAAAAGAAAAAGAATCGAATATATACAAAATAGTAAAGAAAATTTCTTTCATACTGCATAGAAAACAGTTGCCTAGCTCGAAGGACCATCAGTCGGAACGTTATGGAGGTTGAGTATACACGAGGAGAGATTGCGCACTTCCGCAATACGTTTAGACATGGCGGGCACATTCAAGATCACACTTGGAGCAAGAGCACTGCTGGAAGGACAAGGAAATATTTCCATACAAAACACGTATTGCTAGTAGGATCGCGGTAGTCTTCCAGCATGATGTTCTGCGCAAAAAACTCGTACTACCGGTAGAGTTTCCAACAGGACGAATCTTCGGGCAATCTAATATTAAGATCATTTATAGTACGAGTTGTTCAAGAAACATCACGGCAGAACAGACAAGAGTAATGGTGCTATTGAATGAAATTTCTAAAACATTAGAAGTATTTAATTTTATATGGACATGGATATTAGATATGGACAGAACCTCGCTGAGGGAACTGGTAAGACTACTAACGGGACACTGCCACCTCAGGAGACACATGCAGATATTGGGAGTGGAAAACACCAATAGATGCAGGAAATGTGAAGAGGATAAAGATACTCCAATTCACCTATGGTGCCAATGTCCTGCCCTGGTGGGAACTAGGCTCAGACACCTGGGGAGACATACAGTAGAACCAGAAGACATAGCCACATACCCAATAACAACCCTGGTGAACTTTATTAAAGGGACTGGGTTGTTAAAGAATTGAGGTAAAATGGGAGATAGCACAATGGGCCTAAGGCCTAAGTGCTCACGGGAACTATGTGTTAACCGAGTCCGCCCATAATTTTTTTTTTTAAATTATAATTTTTCTTCGTACAAAATAGTAATTAAATACTTCTAATGTTGTAGAAATTTCATTCAATAGCACCATTCCTCTTGTCATGCCATGCAGTGCTAGAACGTCTGTTCTGCCGTGAGGTTTCTTGAACATCTCGAACTACTCGTAGAGTTTTCAACAGTACGAATCATCGGAAATCTAACATTAATATCATTTAAAGAGTAATTAAATACTTCTAATGTTTTAGACATTTCATTTAATAGCACCATTCCTCTTGTCATGCCATCCAGTGCTAGAACGTCTGTTCTGCTGTAAGGTTTCTTGAAAAACTATGTCTGAAGTTTTCATAGAATTCCAAGGGAAATGGGCTATCAAGAGTTATGCACTATGTTAAAACTAAGTATTGCAAGATTTTCATTGCTCTGGTTTCTAGGATAAATCCATTGATTGCTTCAAGTCCCTTTGGTGCATGAACCTCGGATAAGTTCCATGCCTCCACATAGAATTTGTTCCAGAATTATTTATGTATTCTGTTTGGTGTCCATACACTCCATCTTGCTTCTTGTGATGACGAAAACGCGTAATTAGTTTTAATTAAAATGATTATAGAATGCGTGTTTATTCAGTGAATACAATAATGATACTAACCATAACATTATTGTAGAAGGTCCATCCCACGTTTGGCTGTGAGCATTCATTTGGTTCGGTCCTGTAAATTAAAAAAATGCATATTTAAGGCCAGTTAATTTACAGTACATAAGAAGCATTTTGGTCAGGAATACAATGGATCTTTAATAAGGCCCTTCGTCAACAGGGATAAGCAAGTATCCAATACTCCACTATAATACTTGACTACCGCCATACATCTGCGAGAAGGTTCGTACACAGCCGCATGTTGTTACTCATGTCGTTGAGACTTTAAACATGGCGTCACTAGCGCCAGACATTTTGTGGCAATGTGTGTCAACAAAATATAAAGACAGCTACAACAGTTTGGTTTTGAGTGAGGTTATGAAAGCATTCTAGTCTCGATTGGTGGTGATGCGGGTCTTCTGATTTCAGTAGCGACGTGAGTATACAACGCCAGTATCGGATACTTGCGTATCCCTGTGGAAGAAGGGCCTAAGTCCTCTATCATTGCAAAAGCTAAATGCTCCAAGTAAAATATTGTCAGGTAATTTGTAACATGCAAATGTTTGACTTTCTTAAATATATATACATTCTAACTAACGTGTACCCGGCGTTGCTGGGGGTTATACCAATACCTCCTAGAACAACTAAGGAGGTAACAAACTAAACAACTTATTGCGTACACCGCAGCGCGTGCGTCTTGATTTTAGCGAAAAAAACTATAAATTAGAAGCGTTAAGCTAAAACCTTTTAGCGACTTTATATATTTATTATCTACAGAAGTGTTTTCAATTTTTAAAATGGTTAACAAGTGCGTTGTTCCGCGTTGCAAAGGAAATTACGATAGCGGACCAAAACGTCACACTTTCAAGTTTCCAAATGAAGTTATTTTACGTCAAAAATGGGTTAAGGCTATTCATCGAGATTTTATTCCAACGAAATATTCAACGGTAAGTGAAATGTGCTTATTTTTATTTCAAAAACAGTGCCTTACAATAACATCGACAATTCGATTTTGTACATAACCTCAATAATGTATATAAAAAACGTGCAACTGCTATGGGCAAATGTGATGTTTACAGATCGTATTCATATTATTTTGATATTAAAAAGTGTTTATTAACGTTGTTGTCGAATTTCGTATAGTAATATCGGTTTTTACAGCTTTTTGCTGTTATAAAAGACAACAAAATGAAAAATCGCAATGTTTCAATCTAGTGCCTAGATATTTAATATTGAACGGCTAATTAACACTATTTTGTAGAAGGGTACTATGTGTAATTAAAATCTATTAATTGTCGTACATTGTGAAAATGTACCTATATTATATGTACAAGTAAAATTGAATGCATGTTGATTGATGAAGTTTAGAAAGAGATTGACATTTATGGTATGCTGCCAAAATTGCTGTAATTTAATATATCTTTTAAGACATCTGGTGGAAGAATGAGGTTCATTTATAAATAAACATTTATACATAAATTAACATTAAAGTAATAACTTTTCAGGTTTGCGAGCTGCATTTTAGAAAGGAAGGCATAATTTCAGCCAGTGTCCACACCAATATAGAAACTGGAGAGCAATGTATAATGAATTATAAGAGAGTGAAACTTGCTCCAGGAGCCGTCCCATCAATTCTGCCAAATTGTCCAGCCTACCTGTCGGCAACTCCAACATCAGCCCGAGAAAGTGTGGACGCAAGGAAAAGCAGGAAAGAACTTCTCAATTTACAAATAGCAGTAGAAAAGAGCATAGTTTCTAATGCAGTATTTGAATCTCTGAACCATTTTTCAACTTTGATGAATTTTTAGGTTGCATTGACAAAAATAACTTCCCAACTGATTGTATTACTGTGAAAAGAGAAAGTTCCGTAGTTTTTTTTTATCTTGCCTCAACTCCATTTCCAAAAGTCATTGCATCTGCCGTTGTCGATATAAATTTACAATTGAGTTTATTTGTTGAATGCATAGAATTAACACAATTAGGTGAAAAAATATTTCCCCAGCAAATAAACAATTACAATGAACTTAATACTATTTTATTATCGATTCAGTCCTTCAAAAATTCATTATTAAATGCTATCAATTATTCATTTTGTTTCTATTTACTTTATTTCTTAGGACTAGTTGTTTCACAGAACATGAACTATTCATCAAATTTCAAAGTTAGTTCTGTCAAAGTTCTACTCTAGTTCTGTTATGTGAAACAAATTGTCCATATTGATATAATAACAGAATTTAAATAGAACTTTCATGAAAACATACATTGAAATTTGCTGAATTGTTTAAATTCTATAAAACAACTAGCTCTTAGACTTCTAAAAAATTCTTTTTTTAATACCTTTTATAATTATTATAAGTACCCACTTACTACTAATTATTATAAGTACTGTACTTAGAAATGTTGCATTTTTAACAAAGGAAATTAAAGATTTTTACTAAGAATTTTTCTTTTCCTTTTTTACCCGTCACTACAATTTTCCCAGTGTATATGTACCTATGTTTTTTGCACTTCAGTGTGTATTTAGTATAATATAATCTCTCTTCAGATCACTATTTTACCATAATTGGCATCTAATTAGATTTATTAATCCATGCTCATCAGCCTTTAGCGGCGGCCATCTTGATTCAGTGTCCTGGCCTTAGTTGTTCTAGGAGGTATTGGTTATACTAAAGAGATAGAAATATACCATCGCAGACTTTTCTGTAGGCCTTTTTAAGATATACAATTCCGTATTACTTAATTTTGATGTATCTCATAAAGTTTAGCCAGCGTTTAGCAATGTAGTGACCGAAAATATATTTTTACAACTTGATTATAAATATTTTTGACTTTTTGATATAATGACATACAGAGCTGCAGGCCAAAAAGGCCTTTTCTCTTTCATCATGAGTTTAATTACAGTTGTTGGAAAATATTAGATTGATTATAAATACAATATGCATATATCAAAGCCTTTTACGGTAGCACACACCATAATTCTGTTTTTTTTTTTTTTTTTTTTTTTTATTATCAATATAAAGTTTTTTTACAGGTTTTTTTTTTCGATGTCTGTCTCACTAGGATAAACCTGTGTCGAGACAGACGTATTTGATACATGAATTAATGTTTACATATTTTTTGATACATAAAATATTTCATTACATTCAATGACATTGTAAAAAAGATAAAAAATAATAATTAATAATAATAAATGATAAATTTGTTAATCAGCATCTAGTTGGAGTACATACTTATGTAGGGATTTTTATAAAATTTTTGATCATGGATCTGTCTTGGCTGATGATCCAAGACTTGATGTCTGTTTTATATTTTAAAAAAAATTCGTTCAGTCTAATGGCTAGTGGGAGAGCATTATATAGCCTTGTTGCAAAGTATCTAAAATTTCTCTGGCCAAAAGTTGTTTTAGCGAAAGGGATTTGTAAGAAATTATGTCCTTTGGTTCTAGTATCACGAGCAGTTTGGATATTGTCAAAAGTAGTTTTGTGTTTGAAGAGGTATGTTAGTATGTTTTTGGCATAAAGTTGCCTAATGTCCATAACACAGATTTTCCTAAAGATTTCATCCGAACTGCTTGTGATTGGTAGTTTGAGGATAATCTTTATTATAAGTTTCTGAGCTTTAGATATTGGATCAATGGCGGCAGCGTTTGCTCCTCCCCATGCTATGATACCATATTCTATTAAAGATTGACAAAGTGCATAGTAGATTGTTTTGAGCTGGCTTAGGTTGAGAAAGTTGCGAGTTTGTCTAAAAAAGTAAATGAATTTTCTAAGTTTGTTTGCTGTAGTGGTAATATGTTGTTTCCACTTTAAATTGCTGTCAAAAATAATACCTAAGTATTTAATTTTAGTTACCTGTTCTAAATAAGGGCAATCACATATTATCGTATTTGTCAGGTTGCAAGCACATATTTTAATTTGATTTTCTGGGTTTCTTAAGGAAGGATTAATACTAAATTCAATGTATTTAGTTTTGGTCACATTCATTGTTAGTGTATTATTGTTTAACCATCTTTTAACCACAGTTATGCCCTTGTTAGCTTTTATGTATACATCATTCCAATTGCTTGATTTGAATAGGAGAATCGTATCATCAGCGAAACTTACAATTTTGGCATCTATTTGAAGATTACATAATTCATTTATGTATATTAAGAACAGGGTAGGACCTAAAACACTTCCTTGAGGCACGCCGTAGCTAATTGGTAATTGATTGCTATTGCAGTTGTTGATTTTCACACTTTGCTTTCGGTTTGACAGGTAATCGCTAATAATAGTAAGTTCATCACCATTTATACCAATATTAGATAGTTTTTGTAAAAGTTTAGAGTGAGAGATAGTATCGAATGCTTTGCACAGGTCTAAGAATATTGATATGCATTTTGATCCCTTGTCTAAGTTTTCATTTAGAAAATCGGTAACTGTTGCCAGGGCTTCGGAGGTGCCTTTATTTTTCCTGAATCCAAACTGGTTGAGTGATAGTATGTTATTTTGTTCAAGGTATTCGATTAGTTGATTATTAATAGTTTTTTCAAAGACTTTAGATAGTGAATTTAGTAATGTAATTGGACGATAGTTAGTTATGTCCGCTCTAGAGCCTCCTTTATGTATTGGGATTATGATTCCGTGTTTTAGTTTGTCAGGGAATCGGCCTTTTAGGATGCTTAGGTTAATAAGATATGTTAAGGGAGTGGTTATTTCTGATACAAGTTTTTTTAAGGCAATATTTGATATATCGTCCAAGCCAGTTGAAGACGAGTTTTTTAATGAGTTTATGATCAATCTAGTATCTTCATTTGAAATTTGTTTTAGACTAAAATGCAAGTTGTTGGGCAAATTTGTATTACAGCTTAGTGAACTGGAGTTGGTATGGTTTACATCGATATTTTTTGCGAGTTGTTCACCTATTTTTGAGAAGTATTTATTTGCATGATTAACAATAATATCGGGATTACTAGAAAAACTAAATATTTTATCATTTACTTTTAGTTGTTTTAAGTCATTCGTAGGATTAGGTTGAGAGTGGGTGGCTTCTTTAAGTGTTTTCCAAAGTTTTTTAGGATCATTATTACAGTTTTCTATTTTCTGTTTGTAATATATCTCTTTAGCCTTTCTTATTATTTGGGTACAAATGTTTCTATATCTTTTATAAAAGTTTCGAAGTTGTATATCATAAGGATTGTTAATAACGTTTTTGTGGAGTTTGTTACGTTTACGGATAGATTTAATAATAGTGTGGTTAATCCATGGCTTAATTGGTGAAATATTATTTGGTATATGTTTTATAATTATGTTTGTATGTTCGTTAATGGTAGTCTGTAAGTGATTGATAAAGTACGTCCAGGCGTCTTCTGGATTTATGATGTTAAGTAATTCTGACCACGATTTACTCATCAGAGATTGACGAACACAATCATAATTGATTTGAATGATTTTTTTCTTGTTTGTTGTGTTTTTATGTTTGTCTTTTCTGTTGCATGTTTGTATGGAAAGAATAGTGGTGTAGTGGTCGGTAAGTGTAGATTCATATACAATAGATATTACTGGGCAGTTGGATTTGACCATGATGTGGTCAATGCATGAAATGGAGTCTAATGTAGCACGTGTAGGAGTGTTTATGGTGCTTTGGAATCCATGGTATGTGAGCGTATTTAAGTATTCTTGGCACTGAGAATGTTCGTTTGTGGGCAGAATATTTATGTTGAGGTCACCAGCAATAATACAATTTTTAATATTACATAATTCAGTTAAACAGTTATTAATTGATTTTAGGAATGGTGAAATATTATAAGAGGATGGAGAACGGTATATTGCTAAGATACATGTGTCATTATTGAGAGTTATTTGCAAACAGTTTGCACCGCTAACTTGGATTTCCTTGACAGATAAACCAATCAGGTCAGTTCTGGTATAGACAACAACTCCATCATTTTGTTTAGTATGTATTGAAGTGTTGTAATGATCATACCCTTTCAAGATTTTAGGAGCATAATTTTTTGGTATCCAGCATTCAGTAAGAATAATTATATGAAAAGAGGTTCCAATATTATCAAGTTGTAGCAAGAATTCGTCAAAATTCTTGGAAATTGATCTAATATTTTGCTGTAAGATTTGAAGAGAGGATGAGTGTGTTTGTAGTACATTTTTACAGAATTTAGGATTTGACGTCCTATAATTGGTAATACAGTCCATTTTTAATAATATCCATTACAATAAGGGTTTTCTCTAGAATTAAAAATCTACAATACCATTTTTTTAATGTCACTTTCATGTTTGATTTGAATGATTTTTTCCCCCGGACCCTTACGAACAAGTAATTTATTGGCTTTAAACCACACAAATTCGAATTTTGTTTCTTTAGCCTTTTGTTTTGCTTTCCACAGCAATTCCTTATAATAAGGCGTAAGCACTTCACTAATATAAATAGGTGATTTTGGGATAAGTATTTTGGCTGTATTTTTGAAAGATAAGACCATATCTCTCGTTTTCTGGTTGTAGAAATTAACTTGAAGTTTATCGGGGGCGTTAGTTCTGCGGTCCTGGGTCCTGGTCACAAGGCGTAGATCCTGCTGCAACAATGGCATACCAAGGGAATTGGCTACCCGAAGAACGGCTTCAGCTGCTTGTTCTCCCGGCCGCAATTCAACACCCGCCATTTCCACACAGTCGCAGAGATTATTTTGTTCCATAGTGGCTAGTCTGGTTTCCAGGCTTGAAATTCTTGAGTCATTCTTTATATTTATTTCACGGAAGGATTGTGTATCTTTTTGTAGGTCTTGTAGTACTTTAAAATTTGATAACAGATCTTCATATTGATTACTTATAAATTCGTTGCTTCTCTTCAGTTCCTTAATTTCGTCTTCGAACATTTTTTTAAGTTCAGTGACCTTTTGGTCAAAATGTTTGGTCAGACGAATAAAGAGAATATCATCATCATCGGTATTTGCAGCCGAGGATGTAGACGGTGATCCCGGTCTGATTAGGCATTTTGGACATTTCCAAGAAGTTTTATTTTTTTCTGCCATTTTTTTGTATTTGGAATCAGAGATGTTGAGGCAATTATTGTGAAATGTTATTTTGCACTTGGTACACGTGAACATATACTCATCTTTATTTATTGGGTTGAGGCAACCTTCACAGTTAAACATTGTGGTTAATAATCCTCAACGCCTAAATAATAGTTTTCCGCAAAATTTTAGCACGAAGCGACCTAACTCTTGACCAATAGCGAGATAGGTATATTGTTTTGAATTTTGTTTAATGTCAAAGTAATTATGGACACTGATAAGATGCTCCTAAATTTCACTTAGATACAATCTTAAAACTTAAATAGGTGTTCACTTTTCACTTATCAATATGGGTAGCCACAGAGTAATTTTTAGACCGTTAGGTTTCACCGTATTACACACGATTGCAGTTTTACTTTCACTATTTTATCACTTGACTATTTCGATTATTTTATGCTTAATTTGTTTATCACATTTATATTTGCAACGCGAAACGCAGCGATGACACTGTGAGTAGAGTTTGACACTTTTTTGGTTTTATTACAGTGATTTTGGTGATGTTTTTTTAGATTTTTATGTAGAGCGTTTAATGTCGTTATATATGTCATATGTACGGTCACAACTAGAATTCGCCTCAGTAATTTGGAATCCTCAATATCAAACATATATTGATCGCATTGAAAATATTCAGAACAAATTTATGAAACACCTATCGTATCGTTTTAGTGACCATCGATTTGTCCCTGTCACTTTATATAAACGTAGAAAAATCTCTGATGCATTATTCTTGCACAAAATCGTGAACTGCCTAGTTGATTCATCATATCTATTAGAAAGGATTGCATTTCGTTGCCCCAAGCAAAAGACCAGATCGAACGATTTATTTAGAATACCACATTGTAAATCCAAATACGCGCAAAACTCTGTAATAGTACGTATCTGTGAAACTCACAATGCCTTACGAGATGTAGACATTTTCAACCATAACTTAATATCATATAAAATTCAGCTTAATAAATTAATAAATTAAAATACTTTTATTTTATTCGATTTTTTATTTTATTTTTTTTTTTTTTGTTGTGAAAAGTACATTATTATCACCCGTAGTGAATAGTATAGCTATGCGAAAAGTTGTATTTTTCTTTTTGTTTTTAATTTTATGTATTTCTTTATTATGTTTATTTTTTGCCATTTAATATGTTGTGTAGGTAAAAAATACTAAATCTACATTTAATTTAATGGAACTTAATTGGTCTAGAACATATGAATGTTTATTGTTATAATTTTTTACTGTACGACTGTTTGCTTCCTAAATAAAAAGAAATAAATAAAAAATATGTAAACCTTCCGGAAGAAATTCTAATGATAGTGAAAACTCTATCGAAATCCATTGCGTAGTTTAGAAGAACTAAGCGCACAAACAGACAGACGCAGATAGCCAATTTATTTTATACTTTTTAGAGAAACAAAACGAAGTAATAAAATCAATGATAAGAAATTGTAACAAATCCAAGATGAACTAAAATATATTAAATATGTTTGTACATAATAAAATTAAAACCCTTATTTATTTATTTATCACGATTGCCACCAAAAGTTGAAAGAATGCATTGTCATTGACATCGAGACTATCTGCTGAGTTTCAGCTCGATCGGATGTCGGGAAGTGGGTTAATTTCCACATTCAAGATTTGCATTCATTCATTCACGAACACAAAATCAAAATTCAAATAGCTGTATTTAATAAAAAGCGGAACAAATAAAATAATATTAGATAATTTATATAGTGCCATATCACCTCAAGGACACTTTACAAGGCTAAACGGTGGTTTATCACAAGGACGATACTGAGAATATTGGTAAAACACACTTACTCATCAAAGCACTCCTCATCATACTCTGCAACCGGTGAAGTATCACTCCTTTGAACCAAAGTCCTAGCTTTTCGGTGCAAATCATTCATTTTCGGAGTAACCTGATCATCGATTTGCGTGGTATCTTCAATTATGCCGAGCTTTCTTCCGTCATCACCAAGTTTCTTGGGAGTTTCCGATGCTGGATCATTTGGAGCGCAAGCCTTGTTACAACGGGTTATACCATCCAAGAAATTACCACCATATTCTGAGATCGGAGAAGTTCCATTATTAAGTTGTAACAATACGCTATTAGAGTTACTTGGAGTAGTTTGTACGCATTCGTCTCTACGGTTATCTTGATTATTGATGGCTTCAGGATTAAATGTAACGTTTCGTTTATTAACATAATTCGAACTCATTACTAATTCAAAACTCGTCATTACACCAATTGATATATGTTCGATACAGTTTACATTTACGTCGGCTTGCGGCAAATTGCAATTGGTTTGTCCATTAGTTAATACTTGCATTTTACGAGCTTCGGGAAGTTCGCATTGATCGTTGTTTTTCGCTTCGTTAACAGTCAGCAATCTATCGACTCTATTTTGCAACATTTGCAACTGTTTATTTTGTAATTTGATTATTTCATACAAATCTGAAACGGTTGGTTCATTTGTATTTTGACTACAAACTAAAACATTTTCTTTATCATCATCACATTTTCCAATGTTTTTTAATATATTTTGACCCCCTTTTGCAAGCTTTTCCCTAGCTTCTATAGCTTTTTGTTTCATCTCTAAACCATTTGGAATAATTTCGGCTTTGTTCGTGATGGTTTCTTCGTAATGCGGATCGCAATCTCTCTGATTACAACACGGACGTCTCGAATTCACATTATGAGGACAAAAGTAATCATTTGGATTACTATGCAAACATTGTTCATAGCTCTGACGGTATTCTGATTGGTTTATGGTTTGTTGGTTATGGTTAGTTTGGGTTCTAGAACATTGTACATTGTCTTTTCTGTAGTGAACTCGTGTACCGTTTGTCTTAGACACACGAGAATTAGTATCATGGAATTGTATGTGCTCATCTGAACCGAAACCATGAATATTCTGCCCTTGTGAGCCAAAACCATGAACATTTTGCCCATTTGAGTCAAAATCATTAACATTTTGCTGATGTGAGCCAAAACATTGAAAATTTTGTCTTCTTGTGCTAAATCCATCTGCATTTTGCCGTTCTGCGCCAAACCCTTGAAAATTTTGCTGTTGAGAGCCAAATATATTAGCATTTTTCCCTTGCAGATCAAAACCATGAACATTTTGTCCTTGTGAACTAAACCCACTAGCGTTTTGTGCTTGTGAACTAAACCCATAAGCACTTTGTCCTTGGGAGCTAAATCCATTAGCATTTTGTCCTTGTTTGTTTAATCCAATAGAATTATGTTCTTGTTTGTTGAATCCATTACCATTTTGAGATTGAGACATAAAACCAACATTAGTTTTATCGGCAGCAAATTGTCTCAACACACCAGCACTATGAGAAACAACATTAAAATCTTGTTTATTACCAAAATTATGTTCATAATGATTGGTTTTCTGATTCATCAGGTTATTTTTAGCGGCGGAAACATTGTCACCGGGTGTTGCTGCAGATTTTTTATCTTGATATAATCCGGCGGAGTTAGGTAAGGTGAAAAAACCCAGACCAGGATTGGAGTCAGATTTGTCAGCGTGAAAATCTTTTTTGGATTGAGCAGCTGAACTCATCAAACCTAAAAGAGAAAAGAATTCTACATCAACTTCATACTTGAGGAAAACAACAAAGGTACGTATGAATACATCTCTCTGGCCTCTCCCCCCACGCAGTATGTGGGCAGATACATCCGCCACCGAGACCTGGGCATACCTCACACCATGAACAAGGTTACCAAACATGATGGTCACCAGGAGATGGGGAAGAGGAAGGTTAAGAAGTATACGATTATTCAGATCTGGTCACCCAACCTCAGCCAAAACACGGCTAAAGCCATTTCAAGCAACGTTTCGATTCTGAATGGATACTGAGAGTATCTACAGCATTACTGGTAACCCAACTGCAGATATTTGGTTCCGGGTAAGCCTATACTTCTGCCGCTAAGAGCTCCACTGTAACCTTTCTGTTTGTTGCATGCGTCATTCATGAGAAAGAGGTTACAATGGAGTTACAAGCACTAATTTTTTTTAACACAGCACAAGAGTCCCAATTGCCCGGAGCTAGTCTATGTTGTGAGGTTGAATGAGAAGATAAAGGTTTGAAATTACCTGGCTATTAGTACAGAACTGGTCACCAAACACAGGAAAGGCCTATTCATTTTTTAAATTGATTTCATCTAAATGTATTGTTTATTTATGGAGATTGTTAATTGTCCACCACGCTATATAAAATAATATGATATATAGTTACCTGGAGTGAGATTAAACAGTTTTTCAGATGGCGTTTGATTGTAGACACTTTGTAAAGGCATTTTAGAAGGTGAAAAACAGTATGGCGTGTCATTCTCATACATCTTTTGGCTTAATCCATTCATTTTGTCATTATTATCATGTCCATTGCCTTTGAAAACACCAGACGAATCTAGAATGCTCAAATCCAAATCATCAGAAGGCTTCGGCAATGCAACATTTTGTCCAGTTGCTTGTAATTTCGATTTGGGATAGATTTGTTTCGAAGGTAAGTTTATAACACAGTCCTTATCGAAATACGCACTCGGGTTTGGTTTATTTTTAATAACAACATTTGAATTGAATATCGGTTCGTATGTTTCACATTGCTTTAGTAATACGTGTTGTTTTCTCTCGATGTTTGTGTTTTGAATATCGGATAAAGGCCTCGGGAACTGGTGGTCCGATGGCGACGAGGCCATCTTCAGTGAGGTATTGAAGCGGACTTGCTTTTTAGGTTGTTGATTGTAAGATGGGGAGCAGTTTTCCTTCATTTTTAGATTCAAGGCAAAATAACCCTTGCCCGTTGAGAAATAAATATGTTTAGTTCCAAGTTTATATTGATCAACTTTTAAGCGAAGATAATTAGAGTTTGTACACACCGCTGCCAGTCAATTGTATGATTTTTGTTCGAAAATGTTAGTTTATTCTGTTTTCCGCGAACGAAATGTCAAAAATTTACCACCGATCAACGATTTTCAACAAACTTTTAAAATTCAAATAAATATGAAGCATAGAGAATAGAAAACAGAAGTGTTGTCATGCCCAAAAAAATTTCCCAGATTCGTAGTATGGATTATCAAAATCTATTTGTGCAGTGTGCCAAAATAGGAACGAACAATTTTTTACTTGAATCATTTTTCGCATACAAACCTAAAATTTGCACTAATGACTGCAAAGTTGATTATGTCAACCTGTATTATCACCATGATGCCGAAGGAGCGAATCTTGTTATTAAAAAAGGAATATCCAAACAATAAATTATAAAAAAATTGAGGGAGAGGGAATGTAAAACAAAACTCATAGTATTGTTTGATATGTGACTAAAATCTGGGAGTTTCTTGCATTTTATTCATGAACATGCAAAGTGTACTAATCGGATTATGAATGAAAGGTAAAATATGAATAAATACACAAAAAGTGGGATACGGTCAATAACAATGATAAACTATTTCAGTTATCGAAAATAGTACTTTTTAATAGATTTTTCGTTTCGACGTTTTTTCTTTAGACCATGTTTTGACACAATAATAATTAAATAGTTTTTTAAGGCTAGTTTTTATGTATTTTTTAAAATTAAACCCAAACTAAAAACCGATTTTATGTACCTGGGTTCAAATTTTGGGTAAAATAGGAGAATAAATTAAAGTAAGGTAAGTTTTTAGATTCTCACGGCCAAAAGCATTTTTGTTGTTTGTTTTTGGGGTGTTATGCCGTGTTGCGCTAACTCCTTCTTTAGCCGACGTTTCGGACAGCGTTGCAGTGTCCATCATCAGGGCAGATACGGCACATCTTCGGATCTACCGGATCTGCCCTTATGATGGACACTGCAACGCTGTCCGAAACGTCGGCTAAAGAAGGAGTTAGCGCAACACGGCATAACACCCCAAAAACAAACAACAAAAATTAAAGTAACTTATCAATAACAATGGCTGCCAAGTGAACATTCGATTTTAATTTAAACAAAATAACTACTAATCACGTCCCACTTTTATGTATATTTACCAAGTAAAATAACCCTTTCTGCAAAATCCTACGACTTACAACATTATAACATAGACAAATAAAAATATTTTATGTAGGTACCATTTATATTAATTAGGGTATTTTTCTCTATTGCCACACTCAACTGTCAGTGTCAATGTCAAATTGATCATTGCAGGGGCATTTCTCTCAGCTTTGGCCTTGAAACTCATTTGAAACCGCCACGCCCACCTCAAAATTCTTATAGAAAACGAATAATATGGCTAAAAGCGCAGATCTCATTGGTTAGAGCAGAAGGATTGGTTTGAGCTCTCGCTCTCTACCATTATGACTCGTGTAACAGAAAGAGATGACTGAATTTTGTCATATGACTGTTTTCAAATCATTCTTATTTATACACGCGGGTTGTCATTTGCTGCCGAAAAACTGTAATTTCGCGTCGAAAATATTGAGTGTTAAAGTTGTTCGTCATAAAAATACAATATTAGCCAGTATAGTGTTAGCGAGTTACAAGCATATATTCATTCTACCTACGTAAGTTCAAGTTTAAAGTGAATTGACAGTTTTTAGGTTAGTCTTCCTCCACAACGTATAAATGTTATTTATTATATCGACCAACTTATTCATGTTATTGATTAGTGTTATCCTGTATTATCTTATTGTTTTGGTGAAATTAAAGATTTTTAAACATATGCAACCATGAGTTCAAAATAGGCAGAAAAATGTTGGAATTCATCGTCGTACTGTTGGACAATCATGTTATGGAAATTTTCTTCAGTGTTTTTTGCAAATTTCTCGTCATTTTGGGTTTCTTCTTCTCCGATTAACAAGTTTCATCTTAAGGAAATAAACTGTAAAAGTTTATTTTCTTAGTCAGATGAACTTTTGCCCGTGGAAAACATTTCGACATTTTTCTGCTTCAAGGAAATTTTTATTTTTAAAATAGTTTTTTGGGCTAGTGAATGAATGGAGTAGGCCGAGAGCGATTATATTGTATATGGTTGCATCTTACTTTTAAATGGCCTTGAGTTTTTTCTAGCTTGTCTACTGCTTTGCTCCGCCCGGTAAGTACTGCTTGTATATCTGTGGTTAAGTACTGTATAATTCTGTTGTATACAAAAAGCCCGAAGATATCGATCTAGAGAGTGGTATATTTATGGATCATTGACTCCGTTACTTACTGTCAGTCAGTGTCAGTAGGTCGGAATTTGTCAGGAAGTTGTGTTGTGGAGTGTTCAAGTATATTCGCATAAAACTATCTTCAACATGAGTCTAGTGACTTGCATCGCCCCCGTTAACATTGCAGTTATAAAATACTGGGGGAAAAGAGACGAATCTCTCATCATTCCTTTAAATGATTCATTAAGCGCAACTTTGTCCACGGATGTTATGCACGCTAAAACGAGTATCTTAGCCAGTGCCACGTTAAAAGAAAACAAGCTTTGGCTTAACGGAAAAGAAGAGTCGTTCGACAATGCGAGATTGCTCAATTGTTTGAAGGAGATAAAGAAAAGGGCGGCGGAGCAGTCGACAGTAACCTCTGACCTACTCTCTTGGAATTTGCATATTTGCTCCGAAAATAACTTCCCCACTGCTGCGGGTCTCGCTTCTTCCGCCGCAGGTTATGCCTGCTTAGTTGCTACCCTGGCCAAACTGTATAAAGTTGATGGAGAAATAAGCAGCATTGCAAGATTGGGATCAGGGAGTGCTTGCAGAAGTGTTTATGGCGGATTTGTGCAATGGCACGCGGGAATTAAAGACGATGGAACGGATTCGATCGCATCTCAAGTCGCTCCAGCCGACCATTGGCCTCAAATGAGAATTTTAATCATCGTCGTAAGCGACAAAAAGAAAAAGACGAGCTCTACAAACGGAATGAAGAACAGTGTCGCCACGTCTGATCTCTTGAAACTACGCATCGAAAAATGCGTACCAGAACGCACAGCGGCAATCAAAGAAGCCATATTAAAAAAGGACTTTGAAAAATTCGCCGAAATCACAATGAAAGACAGTAATCAATTTCACGCGATATGTTTGGATACTTTTCCACCGTGCGTATATATGAACGAAGTTTCCCACGCAATCGTTGATATGGTCCACAAATACAACGCCGCTTGCGGCAGTAATAAAATTGCGTACACGTTTGACGCAGGACCGAACGCTTGCTTGTACATGCTGGAGGAACAAGTACCATTTGCTCTGACACTGGTTAAAGAAACTTTCCCAACAGATTTAAACAAAGATGTGGAATTTTTAAAAGGTATCGCTGTGGATTTGAAACCGTTACCGGAGAATGTTAGATCAAGCATAGATAAACAAGACCGGAATTTTTTGCAATATTTGATTCATACTAAAGTTGGGGAAGGGCCACAGCAATTGGTCGAAGCAAACAGCCACCTTTTGGATATTGCTGGAGTTCCTAAATTTACATGACATAGAAATTGACTTTCTCTTTGTTTTTAGATACGGGGTATTAGACTAGAATTTGATGGTTTTTATTTAGTTAATTATTACAAGTAGGGAACGGATTAGTATATTATTATTTTTTTTTTTAAAAAGTAAGACAAACATTCCCGGGTTACGAATAACATGATAATATTTTAAAATCTCCTACTACTCCTCAGTAAGCGGAAAATGTGAACTTGTGTTGTGATGGAGGACTTGGCCAGCCGAGAAATTGAACATGCTACGCCTGGGCGATGCCATCTCAGCCATTTTTCCTCAAATCAGTATAGGTACATTACACATCTGTTCAATGGAAATAGTATAAAATTAGTTTCTCTTAGTTCTTCCAAACAACGCAACGGATTTTGATAAGGTTTTCACCATCATTAAGAGAATTTATTCCGGATGGTTTATATATGTAATCCATGCATATTATATTTATAGAAAGTATAGAAATGTCAATGTTTTGTAATCAAGTTGTAAAAAAAATATTTTCAGGCGCTTACATTGCTAACGCTGGCTAAACTTTATGAGATACATCAAAATAATGTACTACGGAATTGTATATCTTGAAAAATCCTACAGAAAAGCCAGCAGTGATATATGTCTATCTCCCAAGGATAACCCACAGTAATCATTTAAGGAATTGTATATCTTAAAAAATGTCTACAGAAAAGTCAATATGTCTATGTCCTAAGGATAACTCCCAGCAAGGCCGGGTAGACGTCAGTTAGTAGATAATAAACACTAGAAATGCCTTTTTGTAAATTTGAATGGCTCATTTAGCACGCGCTCTGGCTCTATTACACTTGCCTGATATTGTATATCGCCATCTCATTTGATCGAAATTTAGGGTAAATCTCCCAGACTTGGATCATGAAGCATGCTCACATCGCTTTTCTTGTGTTCTTCTTTATTCTACAACAGATTAGTTGATTTTTTGCACTGTAATCCCTATAAACAGGGTGTTAAGGGACGAACCAGTGATTCCTGACATTATTTGGAGTAAAAAATCTAATTGCAATTTTGGAATCCAGCGACTTTTTTTTTGGTTATTATTTTCTATTTTTCAAAACCAAACTAAAAAAAAAAAATCTTTCACATGTCGTCACTGGTCACTCAGCCTAGTAACCGACCAACCCCTCAACCTGATCCTAACTGTTCAATACCTACTAATTTTATGATTTAAGTTAAAAAAAAAAATGTCACCGGATTCCAAAATTTGAATATTTTTTACACCAAATAAAGCCAGGAATCACTGGTTAAAGTAAGTCAAGCACATTCCTTAACACCCGTATACGGCGGCGATGTCTCTGACTGCATAGTTAACCGTATCAATTTTTTTCAGTCCCAACTCTCCTAACTAGCTTGTCACTGCTTTAGATCATTATGTACTAGAAACAAAACAGTCAACAAAGACTGACAACCAGATTGAGATTATGAAAGCACTCTAGTTTCGATGTTTCAAGAATTCAATAATGTTTGGTGGCGACGCAAGTCTTTTGAGTTGAGTAGCGACGTGCACGGACTCTGCGCGTCAAGTTGTTTGCGATGCGAGTACACAACTTGAGTATCGGATATTTCCATTTCCCAGTGGAAGAAGTGCCTTATATTATTATTTATGTTTTCATTCTATATCCGTTCCTCAGTTTAGGTGCAGGGTACTAGATTTAGAAATAGTTCATTTTTGAAAAATAAAATAGATTCATTTGTCTTCCGGTGAATAGATATTATTGTTATTTTTAATGATAAACTAATGTTTAAGGGACAAGGTTTTTTTATGATAACATGTTATTTTTAAGCAATAATTATTAGCTTGAAACACCTATATAAATTGAAAAAATCTTGCCGCCTTCTCATTGCTGGTTAGGTGCTCTACCAATCGCGCTACGTCAGTTTACGCAAAACCCGCAAAATTATTCAATATGTACTGGAATTAATCATTCAACAATTATTGCATATTAGATTTTTTCTTATTTATCTTTTTTCAGGTGTTTCATGCTAATAATTATTGCTTAAAAATAATAAGATATTATTGTATTTAATTGTTAAGTTTTAGGTATTGACAAGATCAGGTTGCAGGGAGTAGCGCCATATGAAATCTCTTTAGTTATGTATTTATTAAACACTGCTCTATGAAGGCATGTGCGAATGATTTTGCGTGGTGATTTCAAATGTCCCATCATGGCTCGAGCAAAGAGAGTCCATGAAATTGTTGTTTACCTTTCCTTATCTGTGGTGTGTATTTACTACACATTGCTTTTAATAACTTTAATAACTCTATAAATATAATAAATTCTGGGTTCAGATTTTAGGTATTCCCCCGTTATACATTTATGCACTGAATTAAAAAATAATATTTTACATAGTTTTCAAATTCAATTAAAAATCAGAGATTTTTGTCAAAAATCGGGAATAAATACACCAATACAATCAACCGTGTGATACCAACACGCGAAGAGTGTGCGAGGAAATGACACGCTATTGATGTCCCGCTTTAATTCGCTATGCGGGAACACGAGACATCCACACGTCTGCAGTTGTATTTTGATTTAGTCCATCGATTCCTACGACTGCACAGCTGTGTTTGTGCCAGCCGCCAGCCCTGCACGATGTGGACCCCTTGCACGTTTCTTTAGCATCTACCGATGGTTTTTTCATGTTTTCAGCAATTAAATTACAATTATTATCACTCTTGATATAAAATATAATAAACATAATCGATTAGCTATGAATATTAATATTTTTCTGATATTAAATCGCTTATTTTGAGATGTGTATTGACTACACAGCACCGGAACGCGTGGATTTTTTTAGCACAGTAAGGGAAAGGTTAAGGAAGGTTTGAAAACATGACAAGGTTTTATTAGTCTGTAAAAAAATAAATTGTGGTTGTAAAAAGCATTTAGTAGTTTCTGTTGTGTTATCAGGTGCTTATGTATTTTTAAAATATACTATCTATATTTTATTATTGATTTTAAACTGTTGCTATTGACTTTGCCGTTACCGCTGTCGATCTAGCAATTATGCTCTTTTTTATCGTTATGACTGGATAGTACATAGTAGGCTTTAAAGAGCGGTTGAGCGGTCACCTGCACGAGCTATAAAACTTGGTAGTTTTTCTTAAATTTTTTCAATGTCTTTATTTCATATAACATTTCATTTTGACAAACTCTGTATGCATTTGTATAACTTTATAAATTTATTATGTAAAGGAGTTAAAAATTGTACAAAAGAAATTAGATTCTACCATCATTTTGTAATACATAGGTATAAATTTTAAATGTATTTTGTCTTTCCCGACACGTGGCCAAATATGACGATGTACCTTGAAGTGTTCAGACAGCATTGTCGATAAGCCAGTGTTAAAAAAACTGGGCTAGCTTTAGAGAGATTTGACTTTGAATCCTACAGCAGTTACCGACTGATTCCTCCTTCGAAACCGACAGATGTTTCCTAAGGATAAAAAGATTTGGAGGTGATATATTATCTTCCCTTAGATACGGATTATGTATTTAGAAAATGGAAAATAAAATTCAGGGTATTATTAAAATAAACATTGTAGTTGTGTTTTGTTGGATATATATTATTTGTTGTTATGATGTTTCTACACAGATCTTTATATATGTATTATGTAAAAATATTAATAAATACTTTTGTATGATCACATTTTTGTAGTGTTTTTGTATCGCAGACTGAGAGACCGAGGCAAGAATCATTCAGAATCGAAACAACGCTTAACACATTCGCAGACAAAACATCTATTGACGTCGTTTTGCGACACAATGTACATATATACGTCTTTTAGTCAGACGCGATACGAAACAACGGCCAGGGAAGTCAAGTTTTGTATTCCAATAGTATGTAGCTTGTCCATCTGCGTCACAATGTGAACACTTACATACCCGATAGGGTCACACCCAAGTTTAACATTTTTTATTACTGATTTTAATTGACTTCACAAAAGACATGAGACAGCATATGTCATATCACAAATCTCTGATTTTCGGCGAGTATCTATCAATGTGTTAAAATGACTTGACATGTTTAGTGAGCAGATCTGAACAGACCATTTGGTGTTTCCCAACCATTCTATTCCTTTACCTTCCTACAGCCAACAACACTCCCGAAAAATTGGGGATGCCAATCTCGCTGGTTCCAGGGCAGTTGTGTCTTTTGTGCAGTATCATAAAAAAATGTTGCAAGGCTAGTGAAGCATTAGCTCAGTTAATTAATGCAAAGTAATCATTCTGCCAATTAAATAGATAATATAAATATAGTTCATGTTACATTTTTTATTACACTAAACAATTAAGTATTTATAAACGCATGCACATAACTACGATGTACAAAATCCGAGCATAATGACAGGTAATTTGGAATGCTGGAATCAGCCGTTGGCGCTGGTCAGCTGGGGATTTTACTAGCTGTCAATCTTTGTTTATTCAGAGATGAAAGCTTTTTTTTAAGAACTTGTGAAAAATATTATGGCTTGAAAAACATTAATTCACAAAGATCAACAAACGCTGATTCTGAGTATATAAGTTTGATTACAGATAATTACAAGCAGAATGAATAAATTGTCATTTAAAAACAATTAGAACCGATTGGCAGGTTCTGCCAGCACTTAAACCGCTACCTCACAGGTTGACCAGCCGCGTGCATTAATACGGACAATTTTGTGCCGAGTTATGATGTGTGTAGTTGCACACGGTCACTACGGCGGTTTACAAATTATTTCAAAAGAATTCAAGTATTTTTAAAATTTTGCTAAATATTTAAATTGGGTTTTTTGTTTTCATACCGAATCGAGTGAGATTGATATTACTGTTAACTGATAAAACCGAGGTATGTATGACGTTACATTCGTCAGATTTCAATCATTTTGACGGGCTTTGAAAAAATGCAAACTTTGATAATTATTTTAACAATGAAAACGACATTTAAAAAAAAACAAAATACTGGTATTAAAGTTTCAAGGTTCCTTTACAATTCCTCATTTTGGTTAAAATTTGTCAATGTTGTATTGTGCCTTCGTGCTCCTCTAGAACGTATGGACGTAGGTTTCTAAGTTAGCGATGAAAAGTTAAGAAAATGTGCTATAAAAATATAAATAAAAAATTCTCATATTTGCAAAAAACATTTTGTTCAATCAGACTATGTGATGCCCCTGGAATTTGTTCTAATCGTAACAACAGTCTAATTTGGGCAAAATGACATTTTCATGGCAGGGTCGGCCCTATGAGGGCGCAATTGGAGCAGTCCGCTCCGGGCGCCCAATTGCCAAGGCGCTGATAATACCTAACACCTAACAGTCCTAACAAATCGCCCTTGAAATTATTTTTCATAAAAACAGCGCTACACAAAAATACAAATCATCTGAATATTATTGACTATAGTGATCACCTCTACTGGTTTTGACAAGGGATGCCAACATTTAACTCGGCCAGGCACCGTTTGGTTCAGAGCCGGCCCTGTTGAATGGCAATATACATATAAATAAACACAAGTACACCACTTTCAAAACTTGAGTAACCTCACTTTTCAACTATATGTCTCTGAGAAAATTATCTGATGATTGATATTTCTATTGTGCACCGCCAATATGAAATTAAACAGCATAAATTTGTCTTATTCTGTTAAAAGTATGTGTAGATAAATACGTTAATAGAAAAACAATCGGAAATAAGTTGAGGTTATAAACAACCAACTAAGTCTTCCACTTTAAATACTTCTATCTGAATTTCACTTTTTTTTTCAGTAATGAATGATAGCAAATTTAACCTACTTCCAGACATCCGATTGACCTGAAACTCGGCAGATATACTCGTTGTTGATGACAATGCATTTTGTCGACTTTTGGTGGCAATCACGAACACACACGCATTTCTCTGAAATCGGACGACATTACAGCAGACCGACAATATCGACATTTGGCAAGGTTGATAGAGTTTTCGACTCCAGTTCCTGGTTAGGAAGGTTCAATCATAAGTCAAATCATTTTTTTTTAACTTTTAAAGGACTATTTAAGATAGATTAATAAACTAATTAATTAATAAATTCCCAAATTTTTTCATTTCTATTTCTCAATTCATTTTTGAACTCCTTGAAACTCCAACTAATAATAACCAATCAACCATATTTTTTAAAAGCCTTTAAATCCTCAACACCCATAAAATCCATAGCTGTCATAATGTGTAAATGACCGCCGACAACACTAGCGCCATCTGCTTCGAGCTTTTACTTGCCGTTAGATCAATTTAGAATTTTTTTTTATTTATGACTGATTGTTTTTAAAATTTGGGATGAGTAAGTATAAAACCACTGAAAACAGATCTGGGGGTTAGCACTAGGAGTTTTCATACCAGAAAGTATTTTTAAGCGTCCCTTATTTGAATGCTATATGCCTGTAATCTTCATTCCTGAGCGATTCACAAACTTGACATAGGCACTTCTAGCTTTTAGCCCCAGAGATAAATGAAGGGATTTTGGATGCGTCGGTGTGCCCTAAGAAAGCTTATTTTCCCTTACTTCCGCTGAAATTTAACAAATATGAACATTCTTTCATCATTGGCCTGTCTGCGAATCCACTGATCTTATGTAAAATGGTGACAGAAATTTTCTTTTCAAATCGTTACCGGTAACACTTCTTGGGATAGTCTGTTCAGTGTATGAAATACTCGATTACATATTTTGGACAATAGCTTAGCTGATATTTTATACTCGTAACACATCAGCAATTTAAAGGCGTAACTAATGAGAGATGACCGCTGTGGCGGTACGTAGATTGAAGTAGGGCGGCGAGATCCGATGTCAGGATGTGGGCAAAAGACACGGGGTGGCGGTGGACTCTTTCTGCTCCGTCAGGGCGCGGGATTCGTGGATTATTGCCGCGTATGTGATACCCTGAAATCATTATCAATCGTTATCGTTAATACTATGACTCTGGACCACTGACTACATAATATACACTAGAAATGCCTTCCATGTACATTTCAATGGAAATCAATGTCGCCACTGACTTAATACATTTTGGTTCAATCCTGTTTATTATTATTATTATTTAATGAGCAGGGCAGCATTCTGCTGATGCACTCATATCTAAGTTTACAATAAGTTTAACAAAAATTGAGTTAATTTAAATTTCACAATAATTTAATCCTTTCTCCTCTACAAATAAGAATCCAATTGAGTTTTAAATTGATTTATATTTGTAGCATCAATGATATGTTGTGGAAGTTTGTTCTATGCTTCCACTACTCTATTTGCAAGGAAGTGTTTATATTAGTAGTATCGATGACATGTTGTGGAAGTTTGTTCCATGCTTCCATTACTCTATTGGCAAGAGAGTGTTTATATTAGTAGTATCAATGACATGTTGGGGAAGTTTGTTCCATGCTTCCATTACTCTATTGGCAAGGGAGTGTTTATATTAGTAGTATCAATGACATGTTGGGGAAGTTTGTTCCATGCTTCCACTACTCTATTGGCAAGGGAGTGTTTATATTAGTAGTATCAATGACATGTTGGGGAAGTTTGTTCCATGCTTCCACTACTCTATTGGCAAGGAAGTGTTTATATTAGTAGTATCAATGACATGTTGGGGAAGTTTGTTCCATGCTTCCACTACTCTATTGGCAAGGGAGTGTTTATATTAGTAGTATCAATGACATGTTGGTGAAGTTTGTTCTATGCTTCCACTACTCTATTTGCAAGGAAGTGTTTATATTAGTAGTATCGATGACATGTTGTGGAAGTTTGTTCCATGCTTCCATTACTCTATTGGCAAGGGAGTGTTTATATTAGTAGTATCAATGACATGTTGGGGAAGTTTGTTCCATGCTTCCATTACTCTATTGGCAAGGGAGTGTTTCTTAGGATTGGATGCAAAAGATGTTTTGTTATTGTTTTTTAATGTCGATGGAGATTTACATTTTTGTTGGTGGTGAAGATTTATTGTTAGGGCAACTATAATGTCCAGATAAAGTCTCATTAAAGTCACCCCTTTCTCTTCTTTTTGCATGCGCTTTGTCTCTCTTACACTTGACTGACATCTTATATCGTCATTCCGTTTGAATTTCATTAATGAAACATAGTTCTGTATTTGAAATTTAAGGTCCGATTGGCCAGACTTTAAGATCAAGAAGAACACAGGCATCGCATTTCTTGTGATCTTCTTTATTCTATGCTTCGTACTTTTTGTAAGTACAATCATCATTAAATCACTCTGCATACATATTTCGATGATCCTAGATGCGAGAGATTATAGATCTTAAGAACTGTTAGAAATAAGCGTCGGCATACAACAGGCAGCATACTTTCAGATTGTTAATTTTTGCTGCCAAGTTCAAACCTTTCCATTCTTGTACATATACAATTAATAACACAAGCGCCAGCTTCTATAGAAGAGGAACATTAAGGCCCTTCTCCCACAGGGATATGCAATTAACCGATACTCATACTCTAATTGGCCTACTCACTGCGGGGCGGGCCGGGCTGGGAGAGGCCGGTTGAGGGAGATCCAGTAAACCGGTTATCGCTGTCCGGGCCGTTGGATAGTACAGGGGCCCGACCCTTGGGCTCACGACCAAGGGTGGGCTGCCCCATCAGCCAGCGAAAAAACCCTGCCGCTGATGTTGTGCCGGTTCGTGACCGGTGAGGACCCAGCATCTAGCGTTTGGGGCGCACTGGGCGACCTCCACAGCCGGACTCTCCTGCCCATTGCCTAGAACCGCAGTCAGAAGAACATACCTTACATTTGGTGTATCCAGTTGCTCCACTCTCCAACTCCCCACCCAACCTTTTTAACCTAATCCTTCCCAACCCATCCTAAATCCCACAAACAAATAAAACAAACTTAAAAACTATGAACTCACAACAAATTAATATAAACTCAGCGACAGCGAACAGTAGGAGTCCTCAGTGTGGACCGAGGATGAAGGTGAATTTCGCTAACATTCGCGGTCTGCACACCAACCTAACTCCCATCCACCACCACCTTCTCTCACAAAATCCCCATCTCCTCTTCCTTACGGAAACACAGATTGCCGAGCCCCCAGATACCTCCTATCTGAACTGCCCAGGATATCATCTGGAAAGCCTTTTCAGGCCCAAAGGAGGTGTCTGCCTTTACAGCCGTGCTGACATCAGCTGCGCTCGTCTCGCAAATATCGAGAGCGCAAAACACGAAGTGTTATGGGTACGTGTGGATCTCACCGGTATGATGAGAATTTATGCGTGCCTATATCGCTCACCAAACCTTGCCGAATCAGACACTGTTGAGTTGTTTAAATACTTGAGTGACACTGTAGATATTCTCTTGCCCCGTTACCCATCGGCCGAGTTTGTAATCCTGGGGGACTTCAATGTTCATAATGAACAATGGCTGAAGTTCTCGGGCCCAACAAACTCTGCCGGTAGATCAGCGGAATCCTTTGCCCTTATCCATGGACTAAGCCAACTCGTAGAATCTCCGACCAGAATACCAGACATCCCATCACATCGAGCCAACCTACTCGATTTGTTTCTCACTAGTGAGCCACTCGGGTACAGAGTGGAGGTGACAGCGCCCTTAGGATCCTCTGACCACTGCCTGATTACCACCTCTGTCCCATCCTCCATGAACCGTCAACCCGACAAACATGTAAAGAGGAAGGTATGGCACTACAGGGCAGCAAAATGGGACGGCATGCGGTCTTTCTTCGGCGCCTTTCCTTGGAGTACTGTATGCTTTAGCTCCGAGGACCCATCAATTTGTGCACGCGAGGTAGAAGAAGTAATCACATCAGCAATGGATTGCTACATTCCCTTCTCCGTCAAATCTTCTGGAGCGGGCACAAAACCGTGGTTTGACCATCGCTGTGCTGAAGCTGTCAGACTCAAAAATACGGCTTTTAATGCACTCCGGAAGATTAGCTCCATGAATAACCTTTCGGAATACCGAAAACGGGCAAGGGATTGTAAGAGAGTTCTAAATAGAGCTAAGAGCGATCACGACCAGAGAATTGCGAAAAAGCTGGCTGACTGCCCCACTGGTAGCCGTGCTTTCTGGTCACTCGCTAGCTCGATCGGAAGAAATTTCTGCAGAACCACTTTCCCACCTCTGACCAAGCCTGATGGTCGGCTGGCTAACTCGGCCCGCGAGAAAGCTGAATTATTAGGCAAAATTTTCGCGGAAAACTCAACTCTTCAAGATAACGGAGAGACTCCCCCTTCCATTCCGCACTGCGGTTTTCAAATGGAGGAACCGAAGATCCGGAACAGAGAGGTTCTCCGAGTCTTGAACGAGCTGAAAGTCGACAAAGCCAGTGGGCCGGACGGAATACCTGCCTTGGTCCTCAAGAGGTGTTCTGCAGAAATGACTCCAGTGCTCGCGAAATTATTTAGGCTCTCTCTCAAAGGTGGAAAGGTGCCAGATCTTTGGAAAAAGGCAATCGTCCACCCAATCCCAAAAAAGGGGGACCGTTCCGACCCTTCTAACTACCGCCCCATAGCCATCACTTCCATACTCTCGAAGGTATTAGAAAGGGTGGTTAACAACAAATTGCTCACATATCTCGAGAATAACAATATCCTAAGCGATCGGCAATATGGATTTCGTCGAAACCGATCATGTGGCGATCTACTCGGATATGTAACGCATATTTGGGGGCGGTACATGGAACGTTTTGGTGAAACCCAAACCGTTGGGTTAGATATCTCCAAAGCCTTTGACAGAGTCTGGCACCGGGCGCTTATCGGGAAATTACCATCGTATGGGATCCACCCAACCCTGCATAGTTGGATTGCGGACTTTCTGAGGGGAAGAACAATTCAAACCGTGGTTGACGGCTCTTCTTCCTCACCGCACCAAATCAATGCGGGGGTGCCACAAGGATCTGTGCTGTCTCCGACGCTGTTTTTATTGCACATCAACGATCTCGTTGAATGTGCACCAATTCACTGCTACGCTGATGACAGCACCGTTCACGAGGGTTATCTTTTTGACAGGCCCCCTTCCACCTATGATGTCCGAACAGCTCGGGAAGTTTTGAAGCGAAAAATTGACCACCACCTAGAGATGGTTCGTGCCTGGGGTAAGGCCAACTTGGTCAGTTTCAACGTCTCAAAAACCCAAGCGTGTCTGATTTCGGCAAAGAGGGAGATCAATGACTGTCTGGTGCAATTTGATGGGAGCACTCTCCCCAATAAAGACTCCATTGAAATGCTTGGAGTTACTATATCAGACCAGCTCAAGTATCGGGGATCCATAGAAGCCCGAGTAAATCAGGCCTCCAAAAAGTTGGGCGTCTTGTACAGGGCTAGGAGATTCTTCAGCAGTGACCAGCTGCTGACCCTGTACAAGTCTCAAGTCCGCCCAACTATTGAATTTGGGAGCCACCTTTGGGCTGGTGCCCCAAAATACTTGATAAACCTGCTTGAGTCTGTGCAAAGGAGAGCGATCCGTCTGATTGACAATCCGTTGTTAACAGACCGATTGCCTTCTCTGATGCAAAGACGCAATGTAGGCATGCTGTGTCTGTTCTACAGGTATTTCAATGGAGCCTGCTCCAAGGAGCTAGCAGCATTGATTCCTGATGCACCGGTGCACGCGCGCGAAACTCGACGGACACGAACTGAACACCCGTTCACGGTTGACGTTGGCTTCATGAGAACGGGCCGTTTTTACGACTCGTTTTTGTGTAAGTCGGCTCGTATGTGGAACGAGCTACCGGCATCTGTTTTTCCTCCCTCCTATAATCCGAGCCTCTTCAAGGCCCGTATTAACAAATCCCTTCCTACAGCCCCTACCTTACTCCGCCTCACAACGCCGCCCAACCGGGTGGTGACATAGTTCCCCTGTCTGTGCACTGCACAGGCAGGGACACTCTTGTGAGGTGAAACATAAAAAAAAAAAAAAAAAAAACTCACATCACTACTGAAATCACGAGACCCGCATCGCCATCAATTATTGTTTAATTTTCTAAATATTAAAACTAGAATGCTATCATAACCTCACTCACAACCAAACAGTTGCTGAAGCAAATCTATATATCTAAGTAATACAAAGTTTTTTCAAAATAAAATGTATGCATTCCCTATTTTCTGTTTATTTACCCATTCGTCGTATATCGGATACTTTAGTATCCCAGTGTAAGAAGGGCCAAGGTGTGTGTTTATATATTTAAATATAGATTAACCTGCTGTTGGGCAGCCCGCACGAATCCCTCATTAGCGGATATAGTCAGCGCTTTGATCCTCTGCCCGAAATTGAAGACCACTTTGGAGCGCAGCCGGATCCTTCCTCTGACTCTCAGATCTCCCCGCTTCGACTCATCGGGACCTGGACACAAACAAACAATGGTTAGTAATAATTGAGGACACTGGTGGACGAACAACCAAACCTACAAAAGTAAGTTTTGAGAAAATCTCTGTTCAAATTTTTTAAGGATTTTTGTACATACATTTGGATTTTTTATTAAAAAATTTTAATTTGCTTAATACCTCTGTAGTGTGCAGAGAGTAAAAATCTAACAAACAGAATGAATTATTTTCTGATTATTATCATTTGGATATGCCGGCAATCAAAGAATACAAATTTTTCATATCCGATAGGTACTTTTGGCGCTTGACAAGTTAAATATTTTGTTATCTATAAAAGTTTAATTTGTTATTCAGCTATTAAAAGAGTTTTTGTTTTTTTAGTTATTTGATTTTATTTTTTAAGTAAAAATGAGTGCAGGTATGAATTTTCTTTACCGAAATCATGGGATTATAAAAAATGTGTTCACTATCATCTTTTACACTATACAACTGAATAAAAATAATCTATTTACATAAAGAAGACGTGGCGGGCGGGCGGCGTTTGTTTGATTTCTATACAAATCTACAGTTTTATTTCGAAATTTGGCACACTTGACCTTCAAAACACTTCAGTCTAAGTATGATTTCAAAAACTTAACTTAATTTAGCTGGTAATTTATTTATTTATTAATTTAAACGCCGTGGTGGGCTTTTACATTATACATATTTTACTGCATAATACAGTGACAACAGAAGGTTTTTATTTTTAAAACATCAACACAAAAATAACAATTTTTTTTAAGTTCACAACATATCTACAAGAAAACAACAAATATACGCAATCGCTCTTTAAATATGCTACATAAAAATGTCATTCAGGTATCTCTTGAACACAGGGAAACTTATATTAAATATGAAACAATTCTTAGAGCTGAAACCGAAATGCTGACTTTTAACCAATGGCAATCTGACAGATGAAAGTGAGGTTAGAAATGGGGATAATGGTGGTAAAATTAGTTGCAATTATTTTATTTTTTATTAGTTGCAATTGCAAAGTTTGTACATGATGTAGGTATAAAGTATAATATAAGAATAAATTCAATTTTCTTAATTTCACAGTCCTCCTCACTAGGGTTTCCTGTTCTGAAGTAAAAGTGGGGATTGTTAATAGATTATAGTAACGACTATGGATAAAATAACAACTTCAGAGGCTTGTTGATATTCTTGCATGCAGAGACCTCTGTTAACAATGTAGAGTGACTATTTATTGTGTAGTGATAGCTAAGACATGCAGTATACTAAATAACATGCATTGGCCGGACAAACGACTTAATGGATGTTAAGTCATTCTTCAGTCGTTAACTTTATACAGCGCCGTTTAGTGATTCAATCACATGTTACATTGGTTATTGTAAGTAGCATTTTCTAAAAGAAAAACTTACCATTTTCATCATCCTGCATGACGGTGAGCCTGGTTCTCAGTTGGGCGGCTCGCTCCTTCTCGTGGGGACCTCCCAACACCTCCACTATCTTGTGGAAGTCATCCCAGGCGGCCTCGCAGCATACCAACTTCTTCCCTGGAGACAGAATAGTGTATGTGATAGTTCGAGCTACAAGACATATATGGCTCTAGTGCAGATGTCGGTAGTATACAGGTTTGCTCGTTCATGTTCAGAACCAAGGTGGGCGAGAAGTTAGGTTTCTAACCACAGACATTTTGAGAGCATAATAGAGAGTATGTTGGCCTCCAGCCATTCTACGCACTAATAACCAAACCTAACTTATTTTATAAGAGTTGTTGATCTAAATAAAAGACAGTATTTTGTTGTGAAGAAGATGTAATTATGCACACAACAGTGTGATCATGCTGGTCATAACCAGGTTCAGCGTGTCCAGCCGGGTCAGGTGTTGAAGTATTGCTCGATATAATGATTTGATTGCTTGACGTGTACGCACCTTCGAACAGCCTCTCCAGCACGGGCTTGACGGGACGCAGAGCTTCCCAGGCCGCCTGCTGGCTGAGCAGTGGCTGGCGGAACTGGAAGTGGCGGCTGCCGTTGGTCAGGTTACTGACATAAGCCATCATGCTGGTCACATCCAGGTTCAGCGTGTCCAGCTCGGTTAGGTCGTTGGGGCCGAGGGAGGGAGGTGGCGGACGTGGGGCCAGACGGGACGCCGAACTAGAACAAGATGCAAACAAATTTCATCTATTAATCTTCACAAACTTTCAAGACCAAATTTCGAAAATATTTATATACCATGAATGTTCTAGAAGGACATGGCCAATACCCAATGTTGATCATAAAGTCGTCAACGCGAAAATACCTCCCATGTGTCAAAAACTTAATTGTTCAGTAATCTGTAACACTTAAAATCAGCTTTAGCTCCTCCAGAACAATTACGTTTTTGACGCATGGGAGGTATTTTCGCATTGACGACAATATATTATTTTTTTTACATTGATTCTGTCTTTGGGGATGCTGCTTGGAGGGTCAATGAAATGGCCAAGAGAGAATCCAAAAAGAAAAATAAGAAATCCAGAAAGAGAGAAAGAGTGAAGAAAGAAAGTAGTAGGAAGGAGCATAACCAAAAGAACATTCCAAATTAGGTATAATATCATTCACGAAGTGCAAACTGTAAGGCGTTCTTATTTACCAAAACAATAACAATAGGTACATAGGCAGTTGAATCGTTGACTTCCTTCAATAATATTCGCGTGTAGGTGATATAATATTATAACTGTTGACACAAATTTTGATGAAAGAATATGTGCAGCTATTACTTTCAACAGCGATGGGCTTTGAAGGAATACGTGCAGCTATTATTTTCAATGCTAGTTATATTTTGACGCAGCACTAATTCGGATACATGGAATTTATCCGAGGTTCATGCACCGTATGGACTAATACGATTTAGCCTAGAAAACAGATGTTATGCAAATCTTGCAATACTTAGTTTTAATAGATAGCATTAATAACAGGTGTTCTAGCACAGCACTGCAGTGTTATGAGAAAACCATGCAACCCAAAAATTAACGGCAGAAAAGATGTTCTAGCACAGCACTGCAGTGTTGTGAGAAAACCACGCAACCCAAAACTTCACGGCAGAAAAGATGTTCTAGCACAGCACTGTAGTGTTATGAGAAAACCATGCAACCCAAAACTTCACGGCAGAAAAGATGTTCTAGCACAGCACTGCAGTGTTATGAGAAAACCATGCAACCCAAAACTTCACGGCAGAAAAGATGTTCTAGCACAGCACTGCAGTATTATGAGAAAACCATGCAACCCAAAACTTCACGGCAGAAAAGGTGTTCTACCACCGCACTGCAGTATTATGAGAAAACCATGCAACCCAAAACTTCACGGCAGAAAAGATGTTCTAGCTGTTATGCAAATCTTGCAATACTTAGTTTTAATAGATAGCATTAATAACAGGTGTTCTAGCACAGCACTGCAGTGTTATGAGAAAACCATGCAACCCAAAAATTAACGGCAGAAAAGATGTTCTAGCACAGCACTGCAGTGTTGTGAGAAAACCACGCAACCCAAAACTTCACGGCAGAAAAGATGTTCTAGCACAGCACTGTAGTGTTATGAGAAAACCATGCAACCCAAAACTTCACAGCAGAAAAGATGTTCTAGCACAGCACTGCAGTGTTATGAGAAAACCATGCAACCCAAAACTTCACGGCAGAAAAGATGTTCTAGCACAGCACTGCAGTATTATGAGAAAACCATGCAACCCAAAACTTCACGGCAGAAAAGGTGTTCTACCACCGCACTGCAGTATTATGAGAAAACCATGCAACCCAAAACTTCACGGCAGAAAAGATGTTCTAGCACAGCACTGCAGTGTAATGAAAAAACCATGCAACCCAAAACTTCACGGCAGAAAAGATGTTCTAGCACAGCACTGCAGTGTAATGAAAAAACCATGCAACCCAAAACTTTACTGCAGAACAGGTGTTCTACCACAGCACTGCAGTGTAATGACAAAACCCTGCAATCCAAAAAAGGGGCAATTGAGTAAATCGCGTTTGAAGATTTCAACAAACCGTGATATTTTCCAATAGGAAAATCTAGGAAATTTAAGGAAAGCATATTAAAAACATCTGTGAATTTGGGTGGATGGATATAGATGAGTGGAATCAAATAAGCGATGTTACGACAAAACATGCACCCCGGATTGCAAGGTTTTGTCGTAACACGGCCAAGCATAGCATGACAAGAGGAATGGCACTTTGTATTGAATGAAATTTCTAAAACAGTAGATAATATATTTAATTACTCTTTAAATAACCTCAAAACCTTTTTGTTTACCTATCTTCCCAAATGTTAACAATTTTAAAATAAGAAATCTTGTACTGTAAATGTATGATTAATCTGTCTTAGAGTGGTGCAACAGACTGTACATGAATTAACGTACCTAATGCAAGTGTCATCTTCATAGTCTTCTTCGGAGCCACTGCCGCTGCAGTCGGAGCTTGACTCCTCGCTCTCGGAGCCGTGGCAAGTGGGGATGATGGTTCCCTTCACTGTGATGCCCAGTTCCTGGAGTTTGGAGGCCAATGCATCCTCGATACCACTGACAAACTCAAACACAACCTGAAAACAGACGGTGCTTTAAGTAACTGATTTTTTTGAATTATCTTAAACAGCTTCACAATTCAACCGACAATATGCTTGAATATACGTAACTAGAAACCAACTAATTTTGTAATTATCTTCAACAGCTTCACAATTCAACCGACAATAAGCTTGGATATACATAACTATAAACCAACTAATTTTGTAATTATCTTAAACAGCTTCACAATTCAACCGACAATATGCTTGAATATACATAACTAGAAACCAACTAATTTTTACACATATTTTCGAAGCATCATTGTATCCACGTTGCCCTTAAAAAATCATTAAAAATAATAATAATACAAGTAATAAATTTTTGAGTGGTAGCAAGAACTATGTAGATATCCAGATGATCAAAGTTTACCTGATAAAAATTGCCCCATATAACCGTACCTTAGTCCATGTAATTCAATATAAAATATTCAGTATGAATATCAGTCTATAATATTGAGTAACTTGTCTACGCAAGTGAAACGCTTATAGTTGGCTGTTGTATGGAGTCATCACATATAGTCTGACTCCTACAAAGGTAGTATAGGTAACGCAGCGAGAATTGACTCCAATAAACAAGCTTGGCATTGAGTATACGAGGGTCATTTGAAATGTTTCCGGCCTTTTTAAGAAAAACACATATTTCGAAGCAAAAAAAATGTATTTCTCGATGGTGGTGTACCCAGGTTTCATCGACAGTTAAAATCGCCGCAAAAATTCCGCTGGATTTTTTGTGATGCTAAGACACTCGCGCCATATGTTCGTCTGTATTTTCGTCAACAAACGCAGCACCCAGCGTGCGGTTAATTTTCTCATATCCAAATCTTGATGTAAAATCTTGTCCACCCGTTCAGATGATATCCCACAAGCCTCAGCAATATCCTTAACTCTTTGCAAAGTCTATACTCACACGCGGCTGTATCAACAGTTGATATGGAAACTTTGACGGCCGATATTCCAGCGCTCTTTCGTCATAAATGTATTTCTTGCTCACTTGGACATTAACATAAATGCTCACTTGGACATGGACATAAACCAATGTACACAAAACAGTCTTTCATGTATTTCTATAGTTATAGTTTGAAAGTTTGTCACAATAAAGATATTATATTATTAAAAAAAAAATATATATGTATATATATATATATTTTTTTTTTATATTAACTCCACACAGGAGGCCCTGAAGAAAATAATTTCCCTCAGGGCCTATGTCATCTTTGGGGATGCTGTGTGGAGGGTATGCGCATTATATTGCATTTAATCAGTTTTATATTTAAAATATTAATAACAAGTTTTAGTATTTTCTATAATAATACTGGTGGTGAATTTGTTTTATTGTAAGGAAATGTAAATTTTGCATATTTGTTTGATGATTTAACTTTTTGTTTTGAGGAATTAATATATAAGAACTTTACATACATACTTTTGACTTATAGAATAAAGCATGTCTATCTGTGGTTATTTCATATTGTAACATACTTTTTAATTAATGAATAGAGAAAGGGTTGTGAAAGCTATTGCTTTGGTATCTGCGCTGCTGTGTTTTGTTAGTTCCACGTTGATCGTTTACGATGATCAGGTATCAATTTTGCCAAGGTACGTCATTAAATCATTATGATAACTGTTCAAAGACTAACGGGTAAACAAAAATATCGATTGGATAATGACCAAGCACGTGACAAAGCTCGCAAATGACAGTGACAGATGCTTTCATGATTGTGATCTATGGTTTTTTTTTTTTTAATATTGCCATGAAGTTATGGGTTGAATGGTTTTTTCATAACACTGCAGTCTTGTGGTCGAACACGTGTTCCGCCGTGAAGTTTTGGGTTATATGGTTTTCTCATAACACTGCAGTGCTGGTAAGTTTTTAGATTCTCACGGCCAAAAGCATTTTTGTTGTTTGTTTTTGGGGTGTTATGCCGTATTGCGCTAACTCCTTCTTTAGCCGACGTTTCGGACAGCGTTGCAGTGTCCATTATCAGGGCAGATCTACCGGATCTGCCCTGATGATGGACACTGCAACGCTGTCCGAAACGTCAGCTAAAGAAGGAGTTAGCGCAACACGGCATAACACCCCAAAAACAAACAACAAAAACTGCAGTGCTGTGCTAGAACACCTGTTCTGCCTTGAAGTTTTCGGGCACATATGAGCCATAGCATTCCAAGAGGAATGGGCTATCAATAGAGTTATGCACTATATTAAAACCAAGTATTGGTACACCTACACGCGAATATTATTCAAGGAAGTCAACGATTCAACTGCCTATATACCTATTGTTATTGTTTTGGTAAATAAAAAGGTCTTACAGTTTACACTTCGTGAATGGTATTATGCCTAATTTGGAATGGTCTTTTGGTTATGTTCCTTCCTACTACTTTCTTTCTTTCTTCACTCTTTTTCTCTTTGTAGATTTCTTATTTTTCTTTTTGGATTCTCTCTTTTGGCCATTTTAGGGAACATAAAGAACATGCCAAACACGTGCCCATAATTTGTATACTTTTGACTTTTCTCACATGAGAACAGGCTGTTTCTACGACTCGTTCTTGAGATTATGGCTGTGGATGGATCGCGGGCTTACATTCAGCGTTCGGTGCCGATAGTTGATCTGACTAAAAATTATAAATGAAAACTTCGATTGATTGGAATAAATTGAACTTTATTGTTCATATAAATTTACACACAAATCAACGTAAATTCATCAGAAGGATTAGGGATTTTATTTTTTTATATTAACTCCACACAGGAGGCCCTGAAGAAAATAATTTCCCTCAGGGCCTATGTCATCTTTGGGGATGCTGTGTGGAGGGTCTTTTTGTGGAGAGGAAGGAGTGAACATGGGTCGTGAAGAGTCCCATGTTGTAGGAGGGAGGAAACACAGAGGCCGGCAGTTCGTTCCACAGCCGAGCTGTTGAACTTAAGAACGAATCGTAGAAGCGACCCGTTCTCATGTGACAAATATCAACTGTGTACAAATGTTGGGCGCGCGTTTGGCGTGTATCCTGACTACGCACCGGTGCCGAAGGGATCAATGACGTTAGTTCCTCAGAGCATCTTCCATTGTAATACCGATAGAACAAGGACAGCATACCTACCTGACGCCTGTGCTCTAAAGATTGCAGTCCGTTTGTAAAGATTGGGGAATCTATCAAACGGACCGCCCGTTTTTGCACAGAGTCAAGAGTTTTTTTCAGGTATTTAGGGGCTCCGGACCAGAGATGGCTGCCAAATTCGACAGTAGGGCGCACTTGCGATTTGTACAGGGTCAGCAGTTGTGTATTATTAAGTATCTGCGGGCCCTGTACAGTACGCCCAGCTTCTGAGAGGCCAACTTTACTCTGGCTTCGATGGAGCCCCCGTACCTGAGCTGGTCACTTATAGTTATACCAAGCATATCAATGGAAGGCCTGTTCGGAAGATTGCTTCCGTTGAAGGAGACTAGATTATCATTTGGATCCCTTTTAGACGTAATCAGACAGGATTGGGTCTTTGAAACATTAAATTCGACGAGATTATTTTTACCCCAGGAGGAAATACTCTCGAGATAACCGTCCATTCTCTGCTTCAAAGCCCTCCGAGCCGTTGGAGTTTGTGTGCCCTTTGGGGGCTTGTCAAACAAAAAGCTATCATGAACTGTACTGTCATCCGCGTAACAATGAATCGGTGCACATGTCAAAAGGTCATTGATGTGCAACAAAAACAAAGTCGGAGACAGAACCGATCCCTGTGGGACGCCAGCATTTATGGAGTGCGAGGAAGAGGTGAAACCATCAGCAACCGCCTGAATCGACCTATCCCTTAAAAAGTCAGCAATCCACGTACACAGGGATGCGGGAAGTCCGTAAGAAGGCAATTTGTTGACAAGTCCTCGGTGCCAGACCCGGTCAAAGGCCTTGGATATGTCTAGTGCGACCGTTTGGGTCTCACCGTGACGTTCCAGGCACCGCCCCCAAACATGCGTCACATACGCGAGAAGATCACCGCACGAGCGGTTCTGCCGGAATCCGTATTGACGGTCGTTGATAATTTTGTTCTTCTCGAGGTATGTGAGCAGTTTGTCGTTGATCACACGTTCCATCACTTTGGACAGAACTGATGTGATCGCTATGGGGCGGTAGTTGGCCGGGTTGGAGCGGTCACCTTTCTTGGGAATAGGGTGAATGACCGCTTTTTTCCAACCAGAGGGCACAGTGCCACACTTCAGGGACATTTTGAAGAGCTTTGTCAAAACTGGAACTATTTCCGCAGCACACCTCTGCAATACCAGGGCAGGTATTCCATCAGGTCCACTAGCTTTGTTAACATCGAGCCCCCGTATGACGTGGAGTACATCCCGATGCCGGATCCTCAGCTTTTTCATATAGAAGCCGCAGTGAGGAACCGACGGCGGAACAGCACCTCCGTCGTTGAGGGTCGAGTTTTTCGCAAACATTTTCCCTAATAGGTTAGCCTTTTCGGTGGCGGTGTTTGCTAGTGAGCCGTCAGGTCTGGTAAGAGGTGGCAAACTGGGTTTGCAAAAATTTCGACCTATTGAGCCCGCAAGCGACCAGAATGCTCTGCTGCCATGCGGGCAGGCAGCCAGCTTTTTGCTGATCTGCAGGTCGTGTTCGAATTTTGACCTATTAATGATTTAAGCCGCGTTTTTTCGTCGAACTGCTTCGGAGCATTGTCGACTGAACCACGGCTTTGAGCCCACACCAGTTTCTTTAGTAGTCGATTGTATGAAGCCATCCATCGCCGATTTGATGACTTCACCAATCTCCTGGGCACATCTTGAAGGATCCGAAGTCCGAAAACAAACAGCTGACCACGGAAAAGCGTTGAAATGGGCCCGCATACCGAACCAATCTGCTGACCTATAGTGCCACACTTTTCTCCTCAGCCTCTCATTGGTTGGTCTGAGGTTAACGGGGATTGATGTCGTCACTAGGCAGTGGTCGGATGATCCCAGAGGCGCTGTGACGTCAATCTTATAACCGTGTGGCACAGTAGTTAAGAATAGGTCTAACAGATTGGAGCGGTGAGTCTGGACATCAGGAACCCTTGTAGGCTCCTGAACCAATTGCTCTAATCCGTAGCAAATGGCAAAGGATTCCGCCTGTCGGCCAGCCGTGTCCGTTGGGCCTGAAAACTTCAACCATGGTTCGTTATGAACATTGAAGTCCCCCAGAACAATAAACTCGGCCGAAGGGTAGCGGGGCAAGAGATCATCAATAGTATCGCTCAAATGTTTGAAGAGTTCGGAAGTGTCTGATTCGCTATGGTTCGGTGAGCAGTATAAACATGCGTAGAATCTTGCCATATTGGCAAGATTGACGCGCACCCACATTACGTCGAATCTGGAGTTTTCCAGACTCAATAGTCGTACACAGTTGACGTCAGCTCGACTATAGAGGCAGACTCCTCCTTTGAGTCGGAACTTGCTTGCGAGGGCAAAGCCCGGGCAGTCCAGATAGGAGGAGTCTGGCGGCTCGGCTATCTATATATATATATATATTGATGCATAACCGTTTTATGGATAACATGAATTCATAAATAAATAATTAAATATGAGGTTCCAATTCGATCAGGTAATAAATAATCTCAGTTTTCATTACTTCATGTTCGCATCGTTATATTTGTGTTAGTGTTTATGCAAAAATTTTCTTTCTTCGTATAAGCCTACTTATTGTGACTAGCGGGTAAGGGACAGCAAGTTTATAATATATTATGTTCACTGTGTTAGAATATTCTAAGAGTGCGTGACTTGTCATTGTATATTTTTCATTCAGTCCTAAAGATTATTACATTCAGACAAACTGTATTTTAATAACAATGAAATAAAACAATACATCTTATATAACCCACATCAAGTCTGAACGAAACACGCTGTATGTAAGAGTTATGCATCTCTGTGAGTAGTGTGACGAAGTCAACTAGGACCAGTTGTTTTACAGATATTCACGTGTAACAAAGTCATGAAATGGCCATTCATTGTTTTATTGACATTTGAAAGGTCCCGTTAAAAGCCGATGCTGGGTGCGTTCCAGCTTTCTATCAAATTGTAATAAGCTGGCAAAGCTTAACAAACATGATAATTGTTATCCTCTTTTGATGATCAAAATTTGTTCAAAAGCCGAAACGGACTTAGAATCAGTATTTCACGGATACCTTTCAAATGTCAAAGAAAAAAGACAATGTTACATATGAATTTTTGTGAAACAACGTGTCCTAAGATTGATAGATCGATTCTCTATACTAACCTGTGGAGTTTGGTAGAAGGATGGATGCTCCCTAGCACACTCCATATAATCCTGCGCCTGGTCCAAAACTGATCTGGCTCCGTACGATGCATTTCCCCCGCTGAGGGCTGACAGAGATTTGGGGTTCCTGGCTATCACTGGAAAATACAAAAAAGTCATATTAGATAGACCAATACAATACAACACATGTCAAAAATTGCAGTCGGAAGATTTGGTTTCATAGTTAATTCTTATGTGGCTAAATTTTAGATTAGAGTATAAAGCATAGTGTTTTCATATTCTAACACCTTTTAGATCATATTTCTCACCATGACGGTAAGAGAGACACAACGATTTCAATGACACATTACAAGCTGTTGCCCGAAAGCGAAATAAATCGACTCTAAACGTAATACCCAACCCAAGCCTGGGAAACAGTGAGCCAAGCAGTCAATAATATGACAGATAAGGTGGAGTACTTAGCTGCAATAATTGTTAAACTCCAGGATACAATCGGTGAGCAGAATTCACTCATTTCTAAACAAGGCGGCACCATTACTAAATTGTGCGCCAAAATTATTCAACTAGAAGCTATAACGCTGAAGTACGAAGCAGACAGGCGAACCGAACCTAGCCAGGGACCAACAACCAGTGAACCGTGCCCCACAAACACCGGCAGCTCTGCAAAGTCAGGACCGTTCCAGGAAAAGGGTAAGGTACCGGTGACCACAGGCAAATTGAAAAATAAGCCTGAAAAAATCTTGATCAGCGAGGAGCCCCACACTTCTACTTCTACTTCTACTTCTAAAGTGAGTGAGGAAAATCGCACTAACGACGCTCACAACGCTGAGTGGCAGACAATTAAAAGTAAGCCGCGTAAACGTCTTCCCATCGTTACGGGTACCAAAACGGATTCAACATTACGAGCTGTAGCTCGTAAGTTCTATATTCACGCGTGGCGATTTACCGCGGGAACAGAGGTGCCAGTTATAGAGGAATACCTAAAAACGATAGTCTCTACCGAATTTGAGGTAGTTAAATTAAACGCTCGAGGAAACTACAGCTCATTTAAGATAGGCGTCCCGGAAGAGAACCGAGAAATCTTTCTTAACCCATCAGTCTGGCCAACAGGTATTGCTGTAAGTAAATATAAATTTTTACAAGCAGCTAATAAGGAACGTATCTAATTAAATGGCAAGCTTAGATATACTTTACCAAAATGTTCGTGGACTAAATACAAAGACGGAAGAATTTTCGAGGAATTTACTACTACAAAACTACGAAATTATCTGCCTGACGGAAACATGGTTGACCTCCTCTGTCTTCGACTCGGAATTATTCGACAAGCGCTATACAGTCTACAGGCGGGACAGAGATAACAGAGGTATGCATAGCGGTTAATAATACACTAACGTCCCAGAGAATGCAAATCCTAGAAACGGAAGGCGAACACATCTGGCTGAAGGTGACAAAAAATAAATTTACAGCGTACATATGTGTTGTATATTTCTATTGCACGGATGATTCAGAGAATCGAATAAAATTCTACGATTATATTGATCAAGAATATCAATCGAAAATATTAAAGGATAGAAACGTCATTATAATGGGCGACTTCAATTTCACTAACAAATCCGATGAGGTTATGTTAGAGCATTTATATTTTTTGAATTCTAATGATCTTAAACAACAAAATGTGATAAAAAATCATTTTGGCAATATGCTTGATTTAGTATTGAGTAACACGAATAGATGTGACGTCAGTCGATGTGATGAACCCTTGGTCCTTGAAGATAAATTTCATCCGACCTTATCAATTCTTATGAAGTTATTCAGGACAAAGTGCAACCGACGTCAGTTGCGAAATAGTACTAAACGCCCGGCACTATCTACCTACAACCATCAGTTCCAGTACAAACGAGCAAACATGCCGTTAATAAATGACATACTCTCAGAATTCAACTGGAACTACCTATACACGATATCGGATGCAAATGACGCAGTCAAGTACTTAAACAATGTTTTATTCAGTGTTATGTATATATAATATGTATGTAAAAATGTTAATTATCCAGCGTGGTTCTCTAAAACAATTATAGATAAATTAAAAAGCAAAGAATCGCATCGAAGAAGGTACAAACTGCGTGGGGATCACTCAGATTACTTGTTATTTTCTGCGATGCGATCCGAGCTTAAAAAAGATATTGCAATTGCAAAACGCCAATATTTAGAAAAAGTTCAGTTTGGGATCAAAGATGATGTCAAATATTTTTGGGATTTTATTAAATCTCAAAAAGCAAATCCTCATACCCAAATAAACTTAAGCGACGGAACGGCGACTATTTCCGATCCCGAAATAGTTAGCCAAAAATTTGCTGACTATTTCAAATCAGTGGATCCACAGAACCCTGCATAGTTGGATTGCGGACTTTCTGAGGGGAAGAACAATTCAAACCGTGGTTGACGGCTCTTCTTCCTCACCGCACCAAATCAATGCGGGGGTGCCACAAGGATCTGTGCTGTCTCCGACGCTGTTTTTATTGCACATCAACGATCTCGTTGAATGTGCACCAATTCACTGCTACGCTGATGACAGCACCGTTCACGAGGGTTATCTTTTTGACAGGCCCCCTTCCACCTATGATGTCCGAACAGCTCGGGAAGTTTTGAAGCGAAAAATTGACCACCACCTAGAGATGGTTCGTGCCTGGGGTAAGGCCAACTTGGTCAGTTTCAACGTCTCAAAAACCCAAGCGTGTCTGATTTCGGCAAAGAGGGAGATCAATGACTGTCTGGTGCTATTTGATGGGAGCACTCTCCCCAATAAAGACTCCATTGAAATGCTTGGAGTTACTATATCAGACCAGCTCAAGTATCGGGGATCCATAGAAGCCCGAGTAAATCAGGCCTCTTGGGCGTCTTGTACAGGGCTAAGAGATTCTTCAACAGTGACCAGCTGCTGACCCTGTACAAGTCTCAAGTCCGCCCAACTATTGAATTTGGGAGCCACCTTTGGGCTGGTGCCCCAAAATACTTGATAAACCTGCTTGAGTCTGTGCAAAGGAGAGCGATCCGTCTGATTGACAATCCGTTGTTAACAGACCGATTGCCTTCTCTGATGCATAGACGCAATGTAGGCATGCTGTGTCTGTTCTACAGGTATTTCAATGGAGCCTGCTCCAAGGAGCTATCAGCATTGATTCCTGATGCACCGGTGCACGTGCGCAAAACTCGACGGACACGAACTGAACACCCGTTCACGGTTGACGTTGGCTTCATGAGAACGGGCCGTTTTTACGACTCGTTTTTGTGTAAGTCGGCTCGTATGTGGAACGAGCTACCGGCATCTGTTTTTCCTCCCTCCTATAATCCGAGCCTCTTCAAGGCCCGCATTAACAAATCCCTTCCTACAGCCCCTACCTTACTCCGCCTCACAACGCCGCCCAACCGGGTGGTGACATAGTTCCCCTGTCTGTGCACTGCACAGGCAGGGACACTCTTGTGAGGTGTCACATAAAAAAAAAACAAAAAAAAAGTGTACAGCCAGACAGCCCCTCTACTAAATCTAGACTTTACTCGAACAGAGGAGCCCTGGAATATCGGAAAAATCAGTCTTGGGCTAACCTGTGCAGAGGAAGTAGATGCCTGTACTCGGACTTTAAAGCTCGATAAGGCGGCAGGCCCAGACGGAATACCCCCTAATACAATTGCTTATATGTCAAAAATCATAAGTCATCCACTGAGTTATATATATAATCTAAGCATTTCTACTGGTTGTTTCCCCCATTCCTGGAAACTCACGCGTGTGAGCCCAATTTTCAAAGCTGGAGACAAGGCTGATATTAAGAATTAGAGACCTGTTGTCATTCTGTCAACTATACCCAAAATATTTGAAATGATTGTTTATAAGAAATTACATCACCAAATTATGCCGTTTCTAGGAGAAAACCAACACGGTTTCATGCCAAGAAAATCCACGGTATCAAATTTGTTAACATTTTCGCGATTGGTGGCCGTCGGACTGGACTCGAGACACCAAACCGATGTAGTGTATACGGATTTTGCCAAGGCTTTTGATCGAGTTGATCATGATATTTTATTACTTAAAATGTTTAAACTTGGCTTCAATCAACTGACACTTATCTTCCTAAAATCCAGAAGACAATATGTATCAATAAATGGACAGGAATCTAAACAATTCCCCGCCTTGTCAGGTATTCCCCAAGGGTCAAACCTTGGTCCTCTGTTGTTCCTAATACTTATAGACGACATCCAGGTCTGTGTAAAATATAGCAGATATCTTTTATTTGCGGATGATCTCAAACTTTTGATGGAAATAATATTTTACGAAGACTGCTTAAAAATGCAATCTGACCTTGATGCTATAGCAGAATGGTCAGATAAAAACAAATTAGAATTTAATATTAAAAAAATGCGTAACAATGACATATACCCGCTCTCAGAAGCCCGTAGTTTTTGAATACACCATTAAAGAGAAAAAATTATGCCGAGTCAATAGCTATAAAGATCTTGGTATCGTCTTTGATCCCAAACTAACATTCTCGGACCACATATCATGACTTACTACAGCATGCTACAAACTCCTGGGGTTTATCACCAGATCATGTAAACAATTTCACGACCCAGATGCAATGATAGCCATGTTTGATGGCGTCATACGAAGTAAGCTGGAGTATGCTAGTGGTGTGTGGACTCCGCACCAAACTAAGTATATTAATATGCTGGAACAAATCCAGAAAAAATTCCTCAGGTATGTCTATATGCGGATGCGTGGAACTTATCCAAGGTTCATGCACCATGTGGACTTACTTGAGGCAACAAATAGATTTAGCTTGGAAACTAGACGTCATGCAAATCTTGCAATACTTAGTTTTAACATAATCCATAACTATATTGATAGCCCGTTCCTCTTGGAATGCTATGGTTTATACGTGCCCGAAAACTTCAGCCGTAGTCGTCGACACGACTTATTCAAAATACCATACGGCAGAACAGATATTCTAGCACAACATAGCATGACAAGAGGAATGGTGCTATTGAATGAAATCTCAGAAGCACTAGATATATATAATTCTTCTTTAAATAGCCTAAAGTTTTTTTTGTATAATAATTATCTTCATAGGTGTTAAGATTGTCAAATTGAGAATTGTACAGTAATTGGATAATCTATCTGTTGTGCAATATTTAAAAAAAAAAAAAAAAAAAAAAAAAAATAGCAGTTTGTTCGCAAAAAAAATTAGAAATTGAGGGGTTAAGCTCTTCCTACCTATCCCATCCAGACTGATAATTCTATACTGAATTACAAGAACTAAAGTAACTCCTTTTAACCAGTTGGCCCACTACCACAGCTGATAAAATTGCCCTCCGTCGAAGCATCCGTTAGCATATCAGAGTCATCAGTTTCTTCAATTCGGTATGGCATCATCATAAATGTGGCAGTAGAGCGCAGTAGAGTAATAGAGTATTTAATTCTTCATAGCTGAAAGCACCTTTAGTCCAAACGCGTCCATTGTCGCTGATGACATCGATGCTGACCTTCCCACCGCCCCGACACTGCATACCCTTGCTGACGGAGAGCACTCCGGGCCGCAAGCAGCACTCCACCACGCAGGCCAGGTGACGCAGGTTGGAACAGGATAGCTGCTCCTTCTTCACCGCACCCAAGCTACGCAACTGCAAAATTATACATTTCGTAAGAATAAAAAAACATTTGTTCAATGTAGGCATTTAATCTGCAATCGTTTCCCAGATACCCCCATGAAAAAACTATACCAAGAGATGAACTTATTGAAAATTGTACAAATATAGCATATGTCTTTTAATCAACAAGATACAAAATGGATTATTAAGTACAAACACAACATTTATAAAAACGTCACAAGTACACAAAAACTATACAAGACAACATAATAAATTGTACACTAATACAGTAAAGACTGAAATTGGTTAAGAGAAGCGTAGGCCATGAGGGTTTAAATATTTACAATGTCCTTCCCGATAGCCTGAAAACGGAGAATCAAATAAGTAAATTTAAGAAAAACTGTTGGATCCTAAGATAAGCGAACAGAATATACAGTGATTGTTAAGATCAGATATTATGTACGATTGTTATATTGTGTAAAATTATTATTTTTATGTGTGTTAGAAAGTGAAATATTTATATTTCTACTATATTATGCAATAAAAAATAGATTTAAATAAATCTTAGATTCGACTATGGTGCCAATGTTTAATTTTGGTGGGATGAAGATTAGATAGTTTAGATACATGGAAAGACATGCTGTGCAATGTTTCATATTGGTGGGAAGAAAATTAGATAGTTTAGATCAAGGCTGCCCAACCTTTTTAGCAGTTGGGCGAAATTGACGATTTTGAATCACTGGCGGGCCACTGAATTGCGAGAAAAAATTCCGCAACTTCGCTGAGAAAAAATTCCGAACATCATATGTGATACCCCACAGCAATTTTTCGAATTCCATGGGGGGGGGGGGGGGGTGGCTACAGGATTCCATTTCGACGCAAAAAATATTATGTCGAAAACTGGTGTATTTTTGTTTCAAAAGTAAGTTCAACAGGTTAGATTTTTTCGTCGCTGATTCTCGTTCTGAGTAGCCTAAATAGCGATAAATCGCCGTCGTTGGCAACACTGGTGACCGCGCGCAAGCTGCATTGTTTGTTTTACCGCGGGCCCGCGACACTTTTTCAAATTGGCGGATTGGCGGGTTTTTTGAAAATGTTTCACGCGGGCCACTTATAATTCGTTCGGCCTGGGGTTGGGCAGCCTTGGTTTAGATACATGGAAATACACGCTGTGGAAGGAAATAAGATTGTTTAGATAAAATAAACAAACTTAAAGAAAAGAATGGAGAAGAAGGAGAGAAAGATCTGGAAAGGAAAAAGGTATGAGAGTATAAAGGTATCAATCAACATGATGACCCAAGACAAGAGAATCCTAAATCATAAAATGTTAACCTGTTTGGGTCATTATTGGCTACTGGAATTAGTAACTGACTTTTGGTCTACTGGCATGTCACATATCCTAGATTTTACCTCTTGTTTTCTTAGCACCACTCTAGGAATACTATCAATGGGTTCAGTAACTTTGGTGTTACTTTGCAATATTAACTTTCGCCTTAGTGAAAAATAGAAAAACACCAGGAAAACAGTGAAAACTATAAAACAACTACAGGCCGCAAAGGTAACTATGGAAACGATTTTCCGATTATCTGATTGCGGAGAAAGTATTATTGGGTTGTCAGTTGCCGGTGAAGAATCTGTTGTTGGAGCTTCAGTAGGTGGTGTGCTATTGGTGGGATCTGTAGTTAAAGCTTCAGTAAGTAGTGTGCTATCAGTGGGATCTGATGTTGGAGCTTCAGTAAGTGGTGTGCTATCGGTGGGATCAACCTATCGCTATTGAGCTTTCGTTAAATTTTAATTTTATGGTTTAAAGTCAAGGCGTCATATTTACGCTTGGGAGAAGAGTACATTTTGTATATCATTCAAACAAAAAACGTTGCAGAATGAAAAGAACAGAAAAATATGCGATAGCTGTTGTCAGAATACACCGAAATGTCCTAAAACAACAATAATGAACCCTGGTGACCGGCAAAATAGTAATTTCTATCAAAGCAGACGGCAGTATAGTAACTGAGTGTCTAAGAGTAAAATGACCCAACCCGTCGGTGCACAAGTCTCGATATGCGGCGGACTACTAAATTTGACATACTATCATTATTTTGAACTTTTTTTTCTAATTTTGTCATATTTGACAAATATAGCATTGATAGTTGGTAATAGTTCCATCAACATTCAAGATAGCCGCCTAGACAACTATCCCTATAGATTTGAACAAAATTACTATTTAAAGGCATTTTTCCATTTCAGGTAATTTAAATAATTTTTTTCTCACAGTAAACTTGAACCTAAGTTTTTTTGGTGTGCGTGCGTATTAAGGGTGGTCTAAATAGTAAATATTTACGTCTCCCTGCTAGGAAAATGTTGCTTGAACAATGATGGAGGACTTAGTTAGCAGTGGGTTGAACCCGTGATTAAAATTTGAATATTGGTGAAACAACTGACCCTTAGATGATTTGAGATTCTTACGGCCAAAAGTATTATTGTGTTTTTGGGGTATTACGCCTGCCGTGTTGCGATTCCTCCTCTCGCCAATGTTTCGGACAGTGTTATTGTGTACCTTACCAGGGCAGATGTGATGGGCACTGTAACACTGTGTGAAACGAAGGCTAAAGGAGGAGAATGTGCATAATACCCCAAAAAACATCACTTATCACAACACTTACAATATGCTATTGGTATAATATTTAAATTAAAATTAGTAGTCAAAAATCTATTTCGGAGGAATACACAAAATATGAACTCTGTGTTTAGTATATTTACTTAAATTACAAATGATATCAACTCGGTTAACAACACCGGAAAGGTTAAAATAACAATAGAAACTTACACATAAAAAGTCTTAATAATTCATATGTTTAGCATAAGGACTAGTATAAAGAGTTAGGGACTGAATTGCCATTCAACATTGGTAACCGGTATTGACGTGAATTGTGAAGGGCTATACAAACTGTCAAGGCTATAAGACGTGCTAGCTAACATATTATTGATCAACAAATTTCTGTCAAAAACCGTAGCACAATATTTGCCAAACTTTTAATTTACACGCACAGATGATTAATAAATCATCCAGAATGAAGAAAATAAAGTTTGTAGACGAACCTTCTTCAGAAAAACGATTTCTTGTTTGATTTTTCGCTGGAGTTTCGTAACTCCGTCGACATTGAGCACGTCTGTGAGCTTCTCTATCAATTCTTCTCCAAAGTGGATCTTTCTGTCCACTTCCTGCAACAGTTCTTCGTTGCTTTTCTCCATTATTAACTAAAATAAATATATATTTAATTCACTATGAATAATATCAGCTGACGAAAGACAACATTTGGTATAACTTTGACAGCTGCTATGTTCTGTTTTGTAGTGCTGCCATAATGCAAAATTCAAAATTATATTAGACAAAATAAGTTAACAAGTAGGTACAAACTTTTTTTACGAATGTAATAAAGAAAATTGAAAATAACGGAACACATTGAAAAAAAAAATTCAAACCGTATAATAATACATTGTAACATAATAAAAAAAAATATATAATTAAGTTTGGAGGACTTTAATGATGATGGAAGAGTGAATTCAAAATAATATTGTTAAGTTATTCGCAACCTATATTTCAAAGAGATTTACAAAATAAACAGGAACTCAACAAATAGGTACTTTTTAACAAAATATTATGGATTTTAGAAGATGGCTGTGATTTTTTCACTAATAAGCTATAACATTGAGTTCATTATTATTTTCAAAGCGTTTGAAAGGTTTGAAATTTGAAAATAAAAGTTTATACCGTGAGTGGTTTTTTTATGTTCATACCTTTAAAATTGTTATAAAACAAAACTTGTAATATACAACGGTAATTATTATTTTTAAAACTGCATCATATTTACTAATCAAAAAATATAATTACATGAGGGCTGTAATATATACATAATTAATTCATGTTTTTTTACAATTTTTTTCTGTTTTATAGGATTGTAAAATACTCTGAAATATAATTATTTGCTGATGATGCTAAGCTATACAAGTAAATAAAAAGTCTAAACGATTGTGTCAATTTACAACATGATTTAAAAACAATATTTATTTATTTTTTATAATATTGATTACATTTAATGATTTTGACTGTCCAACTAGGAAGGATTCCCGTTTCAGGAGAGTCAAATTTACAGGTTTCAAGTTATCATAGACGAATACAGGATTTAAGACTAGCTAAAATAAGTACCTATGTTAAAACGAAGATGCAGGGGCATTTAACTAAGCTTTGGCCTTGAAACTCATTTGAAACCGCCACGCCCACCTCAAAATTCTTATAGAAACGAATAATATGGCTAAAAGCTCAGATCTCATTGGTGAGAAAAGAAGGATTGGTTTGATCTCTCGCTCTCTACCATAATGACTCGTGTAACAGAAAGAGATGACGGAATTTTGCCGTTTGACAGTTTTAAATCATTCAAACAAAATGTGTGGTTTATTTATACACGCGGGTTGTCATTTGCTGCCGAAATACTATCATTTCCGTCGAAAATATTGTGTGTTAAAGTTGTTCGTGATAAAAATACAATATAAGCCAGTATAGTGTTAGCGAGTTACAAACATATATTCAACTTACCTACGTAAGTTCAAGTTTAAAGTGAATTGACAGTTTTTCGTTCGGTTTTTTGAACAATGCTTCATACTTGGCATATGTCTTCCTCCACAACGTATAAATGTTATTTATTATATCGATAAACTTATTCATGTTATTGATTAGTGTTATCCTGTATTATCTTATTGTTTTGGTGAAATTAAAAATTTTTAAACATATGTAACCATGAGTTCATGAGGCTGAAAAATGTCGGAATTCTTCGTCGTACTGTCGGACAATCATGTTTTGGAAATTTTCTTCAGTGTTTTTGCAAATTTCTTGTCATTTTGGGTTTCTTCTCAGATCAACAAGTTTCATCTTAAGGAAATGCACTGCAAAAGTTTATTTTCTTAGTCAGATGAACCTTGCCCTTGGAAAACATTTCGACATTTTTCTGCTTCAAGGACATTTTTATTTTTATAATAATTTTTTCGGGCTAGTGAATGAATAGAGTAGGCTGAGAGCAATTATGTTGTCTATGGTCGCATCTTTTTTTAAATGGCCTTGAGTTTCCTCTACCTTGTCTACTGCTCTGCTCCGCACGGTAGGTACTGCTTGTATGCTGCTTGTATATCTGTGGTTAAGTACTGTATAATTCCGTTACATACAAAAAGCCCGAAGATATCGATCTAGAGAGTGGTATATTTATGCGAAGATGCATAAAAACATACATAAAAAAGATACATAGAAGCGTTCGTGATTTCAAATTACATTTTTTAGTATCATTTCGGAATCAGTCCTGCCTAGATCCAACAACTAATATATAATATATCCACCTATTTCCAATAAAATCAACTATATCTAAATGTTTCAAAATGTCATCACATTGTCTTTTCGATAAATAAAAATAAAATATTATTTAATTATTCTTTAAACAACAGCAGTGTGTGTTTAAATAATATGTTTGGCTAACATTAAACGGTCAGCATTATACACAATATTGAGGTTTTGGTTACAAGCTCTAAAATGTTTTCTGCCGACAAATGTAGTCAGTTGAGCAGCCACTAATGTCAACACCTAACCTAACCACGTATTGAGCCTAATATTTTTTAACTGCCGTCAAAATAATAGTATGATGCGCAAAATGATCATGTATATTTCTTACTATAACCATCGATGTATATATAGTCAATGACTATAACCCAATATTTAAATGGCGAACCATTTAATTACTTCTCATTTTCTTTGACAAAACTGATTTTGTCAAATAAAAATGAAATAACTAAAAATAAAAAAATAAAAATAGATTTGATTTGGCTGAGCAATGAACTTTCCTTCCCAGAGACCGGAGTCAACCGCTCTACCAACCTTGCCTGATGCAGAGCGGGTAGGTCCGACATTTATCAGAGAAATGCTTTATGACTGCGTGTGTGAACAAGACAACAAAAATTGATTGAATGCATTGTCATCGATAACCAGTCTTTCAGCTCGGTCGGATGTCGGAAAGCAGTTGATTTTCCGCTTCCAAGACTTACATTAATTAATTATCGAAAACAAAAATAATATTGGAATGGAATAATTTCTCATTTCTGAAAAAGACGATATGTGCTGCCATCTATGAGAATTCGACGACAGCAACGAATATTTCAATATCGAAAAATACACATTGATCTTCCCATGTTTGTGAAATTAGACGAAAGTGACGTTGCTTTAGTAAAATAATATAATAATTTTTTTAATAAATTTCTTCTTATTTGGGAGGCGGGTATGGGTACCGCCAAGACGTGACTTAGCAGGGGTGCCCAGGTTCATGGTTTATACAGGTCTTGGCAGTGGATTCGTCTACCCACCGGCTGCGGGGCGGGTGCACCGCATTGGAAGGGATGGATTCATACGTCCGTCAATAGTAATTCGAACCCGGGACCTCCGGATTCGCAGTCGAGAGATTTACACCTCGACTACGGGGGAAAATAAAGAATATCGATTTTTGAAAGTATTTTTATTTTCACCCGAAGTAAGATAAAATTGACCTTACTTTGGGGACAAGATTGCTTATTATTACGATATATTGTTTGAAGATTATTTTGTAAATTATAGAGAAAGCAGACCAGTGAAAAATCATGGGATTTTATAATTATTGTTGGATTTGTGAAGCGGAAATTATTTACTACACATTTGCATCCGGATCGCTGCCATTGAAAAATGAATATTTATTATAAATTTTCTATAGTTCAAATTTTTGGTTAGCAAATTAGAGAGACGCCAGAAATTTATCTTCAAATGAACACAGATTAACTTAACTTAAAATTGCGACATCTGTCAAAAATAAACATTTAAAATACAGCAATATTATAAAAAGAAAGTAATTTTGGTAATTAGTAATTAAATTACAATAACTAATTAGTAATTGTTAATCACAATTAAATACTAATTACCTAATTACTAATAACCTAATTAATCGCTCGTCAGAATGGAGTTCCAATTTTAAAGATTTGAACGTGAATAATTTGTCGCAGGAATACGAATATTGAGGAATATTTCACATTACTTTATGCAAACTCTATACCTATAATAAATAAATAAATAATCGAAATTATTGTGATTATAATTTTGTTTTCATTGCTAATTAAAAGAATGTTTTTTATTAGAGTTCTCCTGATAGGCCGCACTAGGAATTTAACAATTTTATTTAATCTCAATAAAATATTATAGAAATGATTTTTCAATGCCTCTCTCCAAAAAAAAAATTACTTTGAGGATAGCAAAATATTTTTGAAAAAAATAAAATATATAACTTGTATGTACGAATATAATTAAATATCCCACTAGAAGACTTACAATATCATTTCTTATTATATACACACATCGGAAGACAGGCGTAAAATAAACGACTTAACTTTTTTATTCAAGATTCTAAACTTTAATTTCGATTGTTGCGAACTTCTGCAACTCATAAACTTACGAATACCTACAATAACAACACGATAAAATACACTATTCCACTGCAACACACATAAGCGCAATTACATCGCGAACTCCCCAATACAACGGTTTCACACTATGGGAAACCAATACTTAGGTGATGTCGATATATTTAATATTAACTTTGCGAATTTTGTGGATCACGTAAAAGTCTTATTTCAACACTATTCCTAAATGGAAATTATATTTTTGTAAACCAGTCAAATCGCTGTATTTTTTAATTTATGTTCTTGTTATTTTTAATTTTGTTTCTTGCATATATTATTTTTTAATGTCATTTTATTTTTGTTATTTCTTTCTCATGATTCAAAACTGTCTGTCATTAAAATTGTACCACCTACATGTAAATAATAATTATGGTCTGATGTTAACCAACCTCCAATTAGAGAGGACACCAGAAGAAAAATATATCTAAAGATGGACAGTTTTTTTTTTCATAATGAATGTTTTGACCAGGATTTGATCCCTGCCCGCAATTGAAATAGTGGTAATTTGTCGCTCTCTCCGACCGGGGGCGCGGCTTCCCCTGTAATCCGGCTTCCCGGAGGTCGGGCTGCGGGAGCCCCGCCGCGTGGCCCCCGCCCGCGCGCTCCGTCGCCGCCCGGCTTGCACCTACTGGAGGTCGGGCGCGCCGTGCCCCCAGGCCGCGTCGGGCAGCGCGGCCGGGGGGGGGCGCCGGCCCGCGGGACCTGAGGCTACGCGGGCCCGCTCGGTGGGGGCGGAGGGCCAACGCGTGTGCGGGGGTTCCGAGTACTAGTCGGCGGATGGGCTAGCCATGGACGCGACGGGGGCGACTACAGCCTTTTTGCACAACTGCAAACTAATCGGGGGCCGTCTTATGAGAGAACTTTGTTTGATGTGAGTAGGTTTTATTTTTATTTATTATTTATTGAGTTAGTTTATACAACATTTGAATATACACAAGATAATATTTCATTTTGTAACTTTAAATATTTTTACAATAAACACAACATTTCTTTTTGAATACATTCATTCTTCAGACTTTCAGGCAGTTCATCATACATCTTTAGTCCTTTGTACATTAGGCAGTTCTGTGATTTTGATTTCTTCATATGTGGCAATCTACAGGATTTTCCAATAAGAGGTGTTATTTTGATATTCAATCGTAAAAGATCAATGGTTTCGTTGCTTGTGTGGCACGTAGCGCCGTCTTCTTGAAAGTAAACGTTGTCCAGATCAATACCATCCAATTCCGGCCATAAAAAAATCATTAATCATCTCTCGATAGGGATCCATTCACCGTAACTGTTACTCCAGCCTCATTTTCGAAAAAGTAAGGTCCAATGACTCCGCCGGACCATAAACCGCACCAAACAGTCACACGTTGAGGAAAGAGAGGCTTTTCAACAATAACTCTTGGGTTTTCCGAGCCCCAGAGGCGACAATTTTGCTTGTTTACGAAGCCACCGAGGTGGAAATGGGCCTCATCACTCAAGATGATTTGCATTTGATTCACGCGAGTGAATTTTAATAATTTTAATGCGTTGTTGAAGCGTGTATCGTTCCATTTTTATTAATGGCGTAGTTTCTACTTATCAAATGTCAAAAAATGACAGCCTCAAAAGTAACATCTACCGAATTAGCGGGCTATTCAAAATAACACCTCTTATTGGAAAACCCTGTATTTATATTTCTGATTTCGTAATTATGAACATTTCTATTAAAAACAATTTCATCCTTAAAATATTTTGGCATTTGGTTGCTCATGACTTTTTGCACAAAAATTAACACATTAAATATCAGTCTCTTGATTAATGCTTGCGTATTTGCCTTTTCCCCGTATACATCTCATAGCCTATTCTGTATAGCATCTAGTTTGTTCAAATTTCCTTCATTGGCCAAATATAACATAGTAGAGCAATATTCTAAATGTGGAGCAACTACAATTTTTTAATGAGCTCTGTAGTGTTTCCATTTAGTTTATTTCTTAATCTTCTAACAAAATTGATTTCTTTTGATAGCTTCTTTAGCACATATTCTAAATATGCTGTGAACGTGAGTTTTGAACCGAGTATTAACCAGGTACTTAATTTCATTTATTTTTTCATTATTAATTGTCAATTTTAACTCTGTTTTATGCTTTTTGTTGCGTATTTCCACATATTTTGTTTTGTTTACATTTAGTTTTAATCAGTTTAATTTCAGCCATTTCGCTATATTTAATAAAGAATAAAGCATACATAAAAAAGAAGAATAAAGAATAAAGAATAAATAATAGAGAATAAAGAAAAAAAGAATGAAGAATGAAGAGTAAAGAATGAAGAATAAAGAATAAAAAATAAAGAATTAAGAATAAAGAATAAAGAATAAAGAATAAAGAATAAAGAATAAAGAATAAAGAATAAAAAATAAATAATAAAGAATAAAGAATAAAGAATAAACAATAAATAATAAAGAATAAAGAATAAAGAATAAAGAATAAAGAATAAAGAATAAAGAATAAAGAATAAATAATAAAGAATAAAGTATAAAGAATAAAGAACAAAGAACAAAGAATAAATAATAAAGAATAAAGAATAAAGAATAAAGAATAAAGAAAAAAAAATAAAGAATGAAGAATAAAGAATAAAGAATAAAGAATAAAGAATAAAGAATAAAGAATAAAGAATAAAGAATAAAGAATAAAGAATAAAGAATAAAGAATAAAGAATAAAGAATAAAGAATAAAGAATAAAGAATAAAGAATAAAGAATAAAGAATAAAGAATAAAGAATAAAGAATAACACAAAAGTGCTTTGTGGGCGTGTTTCGTGATACAAATATTTGCCTAACCGAGGCTTAAAATTCCAATACAAAACTGTGTTTACGAAATTCTAATGGGATGTAGATCTACGATGTCTCGCGCCCCTGTAAATAAGAAGGTGCGCTGGGCTGTTGGACCAAATAGAACATTTGTTTTCATTTACATTTCACGATATTTGTTTCCATTCAAATTTGTATGGAAGGCACTTAATAATCCATACATAAGAATCCCAACTGCTTCCAATCGTCTGGAGCCAGTGAGACTGTTGCATCTCTAATGGGGGAATATGTTCTGAGTTGTAAGGCCGAAGGTAGTTGGGAGGGTAAGAAGATGTGGGAGAGGAAGACGGGGAACCTGACTATTGAGATCTGTGTGAAATTTTACATTTCCATTCTGAATGGTGGTATTTCAATAGGGAAATATTGTAGGTAGGTATCAAAAACTTTCAATTAAAAAGTGACATGTCTTGATCAAACAATTGAGCGTATGCTTGCGAAAAAAATTGGCACACTCTTCCTTTTGCTGCATGCACAGATTTGAGTAGTGTCTTAGTTATTCACATCCACTACGACCATTTTGCGCATACCTTCTTCACTTCTCCCGCGCCCGACCTACCTCCTCGAGCACCTAACCTCACGGGCTCCGTGCCTGCTGGCATTTCGGGATCCGCAAGCTGAAGACCGCGGCAGAGCGGACAGCAGGGGGCCCGATCGTGGGCATTCGGGAATCCCACAGCCCGACCTCCGAAAAGCCGGATTACAAGGGTCATCACGCCCCCGGTCGTGACCGAACAAAAATAACTATTTTTATTGCGGGCAGTAATCGAAGTGGAAAATTAACCCACTTCCCGACATCCGATCGAGCTGAAACTCGGCAGATAGACTCGCTGTCGATGACGAATCATTTTATCAATGTCGAATTTTAATTATTTCTGATGAACGTATAAAATCACAAATGTTTCCTAAGGGATCCCTTTGGATGTAAGTTATTTATATTTAAAATTAATACAAATAGGACCTTACCATTAAAATATTTTATGTAAAACGGTTTCGAAAATTTTACAAAACGTTTTTCTAGAAACAGTTGAAATTTTAGTAATACGTTCATCATAAATAATTAAAATAAACCCTAAGGAAATATCGAAACAAATAATTTGTCTTAATATTGTAAAGCAATACTTTGAAAAAAGCGTATTTAAATAAAATAAATTAATTAACGCCATCTTAAGGGTAAACTTAAAATAATTTAGCATCGTCTTGTTCATAGATGGCGGTAATTTAATTGTTTTTAGGAAAAAAACCCTTTGCAAGTTATGCTGTAAAATATTAAGATGAACTATTTTTTCGGGCCCGTAAATGCGCAATATGAATATTAATCGTTTTGTCCATATAAAAGAAAAAACGGTAAAAATATAACATACTGACATGAATTATAAAATAGAAATTAAAAAAAAGAAGAAAAATAATGTCTGTTGTATCTATAGAAAAAAACTAATAAGTAATGGCAAAATAGCAAAGCTGTAATTAATATCGAATTTAAATAGTAAAACTTGAAATGGTAAATAAATCAAAGTATAATATACATATCAAGTATGTCCGTACATGCATACAGTCTATGCGTATAAAAAAACAAATAAACTAAGGAGTATGTGATTTAAACGTTGGAAGATATAGAGACAAGACTTTTTTTAAAAAAGCTAATAAATAACACAAGTTAATAACTAGCAAATAGGTCTGAAATTAGTTTTTCCTTTTGAAACTCACAAAATTATTAACACCAAATATCTCAATAAGTTCTCAGTATTTGTTTGCTAGGTGATGAATTCTTGGAATTGGAGAATAAATAGAGTAGTTAGTATTAAGGTTATTGTTACACTTTAAAGTGTCTTTACTTAGAGTTTGTCTGGCAGGTACATTCATATAAATTAATTACAATAATTCAGGGCTGTCAATTAGAGATTTGATAATTTTGAATAAAAATAATAAATCAGTTAAAAATCTTCTATGTACTAGTTTAATAAATCTGGTTTCGTTATTATAATTTATAAATTCCATGGAAATGTTCATTTTAAAATTGATGTACCGAATGAATTTGTTTTATACCTTTTCTAAGGCTTGAGAATGGACTTTGTAGTACGGTGACCATAATGTTGTATTATATTCTAATTAACTTCGTACATTTTTAAACTGTGCCTCCATTCTCAAAATAAAACCGAGCATTCTCATCGCATCGCTTGCAGTTTTGTGATGTCTGTACGAATGTGGATGAGTGCAAGCGAGATGGAATGCTTGCAAGATCTTATAAAAGGCGATGCACGTTAGTTGTGTGCCTCTTTTGTTTCAAGCAGCTCCCCAATAAATATCAGTACAAGATCAAGTATCATTATTGAGTACGACCTTCACCCGCTCCAATAATACTCTAAGAAATTCTAAGAAGATTAGCGCCATTAATTAAATAAGAAACATGAAGAGGATTTTTACCTTTGCAAAAACTAATAATCTGGCATTTACTAATATTCAGTTTCAAATAATTTTCTGAACACCAAGCAAATAGTTTATTCTGGTTCATCTTTAATCTTTAATTATTATGTATATCTTCAGATCATCGGCAAATAACAGAACTTTGACTTTGCCAAAAATATTTACTACAAATATGTCATTGATGAACAAACAAAATAATATTGGGCCGAAATGAGATCCTTGCGGTACTTCGCTTGATGCCGCAAATTTGTAAGAAGTGAATGAATCCACCTTTACCGGTAAGTACCTTCCCAACAGACTCAACTTTTAAACCATTCTTACATGCTCCCTCTAACTCCTAACAATTTTAATTTTCGTATTAAGATTCTGTGGGGTGCTTTATCAGATGCTTTACATATAAGTCAGTATATATGGATTCAGTTTGATATGATGCGTTAAAGGCATTAACGATATCATTAGTTTGTATCAATTATTAAATAATTGGAAAGCGTTGATCTTCCTTTAATAAATTCATGTTGAAAGGGTGAGATTACTCGTTTAAATTGAGATTTCAACTTGTCTAGTTCTAGGCTTTCGAAAAATTTGGGTAAAGAAGACATGATAAGGAATCGACTGAAAAAACGCATAAGGCCAAAATTTAACTAAAAGGAAAGGACGAGAGGAGTACTGTAAGGAAAGTGGTATTTGAGGATTTATCCAATAAGAAAGCAATGGGACGCAGAATCAACTGAAAAGAAAGTGGTATGATGAGGATTAAGCCAACAGGAAAGCAATCGGATGAAGAATCTACTGAAAAGAAAGTGGCGTGATAAGGATTTAGCTAGCAGGAATGTAATGGGACGGTGAATCAATCGAAAGGAAAGTAGTATGATAAGGATTTAACCAACAGGAAAGTAATGCGACGAGTGATAGCAAATGAAAGAAAAGTGTAAGATGTTAATTTGACCCAAATGAAAGTAATGGAGAGAGGAACTAACTGAAATGAATGTGGTAAGAGGATCTAGCCTAAAGGAAAGTGATGGGACCAACTGAAAGGAATGTGGTAAGAGGGTCTAGCCGAAAGGAATGTGATGGGACCAACTGAAAGGAATGTGGTAAGAGGATCTAGACCAAAGGAAAGTGATGGGACCAACTGAAAGGAATCTGGTAAGGTGAAAAAGAAAGATGATGAAGAAAAATATTTTTGAACGTAAAGCGAATATTTTTATTTATTAATATTAATCCATCGAAACTTTTCATACATAATTTTATTTTCAAATGTTTAATTTAGTTTTATTTTCCAATGTACATTTGTTACTTAAATTTTGTTTACTTTGCTACCGGTTTCGACACAACCGTGTCATTAACTAAGTTTTAAGATTGAGATGGTTGTGTCGAAAACGGTAGCAAAGTAAACAAAATTTAAGTAACACATACCATTGGAAAATAAAACTCAATAAAACAAAAATAGTTATTATTGTAAAAGCATTTCACATATTTTTTGAAAATAGTTATTAATTAACATGCAGTATTCTAAGCATGATTGTATATTAGAGTTATTATATTTGCATATTTAAACTGTGTAATTTTTCTGTAATCCCTTTTTTGTTAAAAAATAGATTGTATAATCACATTGGATTCTGTAGTTAAATGTACTTATACGGTAAATAAATAAAAGTATAAACAAGTCGGTTAGTTATTTGTTAAATACTACACATTTAAATTGTTTGATTGTAATCTTACTAAGTCGATTATGTGCGGTTGGTGTGAATAAAAGTTGAGATAAGTAATTTTTTTCCGACCATAACCTCAAAGTTTAACCTATTTTTTTTTTATAATCGGTTCACTCGATGTTTTCATGGTCATGATTTGTTATTGTTGGTTTTTTATCAAATTTCTAGATAATGAGGTTGTCCTACAAAAATATTTCACGTTATTACAAATTTATCAAATATCTATTTATATTTGTTTTACTAACGTTTACTTTGATGGCTTATAAGTTGGTAATTTTTTATAGAAATGGAAAAATTTACTGCACGGAGAAAACTTTCTGATATAACAGACTGTTAATCTATTAAAAAATGGTCAAATTTTTCGTTTTCCTGCTAAAAACGGGACTGCAGGCCTTTAAGGAATGAGTTCCTAACAGCGAATGTTTTATGATGACGGCGGAACACGTGTTCATACAAGTATTGATATTGATATACTGATATTGTCGCATTCCTTCGTGACATTTATTAAGAAAAGAACACGTGTTCTGGATAAATTCTAAATGACTAATATTTTGTTAGGAAATCGGCATGTGATCACTTTTTTAACAGGATCATTTTTCTCCGTGTGACTATTAGAAGACAAACTCATTTTGTGATTTCAAAGATAATATGTGGATTTGGTATGAAGGGTTTTTGAAGAGTTCTCCCTTCACTAGAATATGAGGCGACACTCCCCGGTAGCGTCCCTTGAGTTTCCTGGGGGACAGTCGCTTGTCAAAGCACCTATCATGTTCCTGATGGTCACTTCTTGGTCGGGTACCTGCGGAACCTCGGTGGCGGAGGGAGTACTCTCTACCGGAATGAAGTCCTCGTATATGATACTGTCTATGTCGGCCATTTTTTAAGGTTGGGATATTTCGATTTATCTGCGCAAAAAAGACACAAAAGTTTTAGATGCCAAATACCATAGAATAAAGGACACAATAAATTGCGAAGGGTGAGTTTCGTGATCCAAAAGTCTGGAAAATCGAGGCTTGAATTTGAGACTTGAATCAACAACCCGTAAAACAGTTATAATAAATAGCGTCACTGAGGTGATATGTCACAAAAGCGGCGCTGTACAAACTGTCCAATTATTATTATAGTAAAGTCTTTCAGGTAACTTCCACAACCCTTCCAGATAAAAAACAGTTGTGAGTTAAATAACTGAAGTTAAGTCTTCCAGGCAACTTCAACAATCCGTAAACAAAGTTTTTTTTTACTATAATACATCTATTTGAAAATGTCTTAAAAAAATCTTGTGTTTGTTATGTTTGACTGAGGATTGTACCTTCCTCTCTAGGAACTGGAGTTGACAGCTCTAGAAACTTCGCCAAATGCAGATCGGAAAGGACCGACATTTATTTCATAAATTATCTGCTGCAATGTCATCAGATTTCAGAGAAATGCGAATATATGTCTGCGTGTGTGCACGTGATTGCCACCAAAAGTTGAAAGAATGTATTATCATCGACAACGAGTCTACCCGCCGAGTTTCAGCTTGATGGGATGTCGGGAAGTGGCTTAATTTCAGCATCCAAGATTTGCATTTCAACTGAAATCGAATGACATTGTTAATATACGAAACAAATGTCAGTCCTACTCGATCGGAATTTGGCGACGTTGGTAGAGTTTACGACTCCTGGTAATCAATTTCTTCAATTCACAGTCAAACCATGTTTTAATGTCAAAGTATATTATTTACAAAATTTAACTTACAAAAGACATTTTAAAATAGATCTATAATTGTAAAAAAAAATTGCTTCTTACGTTAATTAAATGATATTTTTTATTTAATTTTTTTTTCTATAACATTTCCAAAATTGTTTAACCCAAAAAAATCTCAATTCGCACTCGATAACGAAAGCTCAAATCAAAATAAGTTGTACTACAAAATAACTACGTTTTTTTTAAACATTATTAATAAAAAAATGTCCTATTATCATCAAAACACTAAAGCGAATTATAAAGTGAAATTAGTCACGTTTAATGAACGTAAATTTGCTTTGAATTTAAAAACATAGAACTGATTGTGAGAATTCAGACAAGCGATATAGTAGGTATACAAATAAATTTATATTTGATATGTGTATTACTTTTGTTTTAATATTTTTACAGATTTGGTTATTTTTCAAGGTTTGACTAACGGTGTTCATTCGAAAGGTATAATTCTATTTGTCAACAAAAATATGATTACATTATAAAGAAAATTGGCAATAAACGTATTTGTTTTTGAAAGGAGATCCTTTACAAATAATTTCAGATTCACAAAACCTACATAATATAATGTCCCGTGATTTTTTAATGGTCCGCACTAGTAATGTATATTTCCCATAAAATTTTCACGTGTAAAAATACTAAGAACAAAAAATAACTTACTGTAAAATATCGTAGCAACTCGTTATGGAAAGAAGTTTTAAACCAATGAATTATTTCCCATTATACAAACACTGTTATTGTATGTGGTTTTTACACTGTTTTAATACAAACTTCTTGAATTGTACACAATTATCATCTAATTTTAAATTTGAAGCGATCATAGAATTCACGTCTATCTCTCTAAGAAGCTATATTTCAATTGGCGTTACTAAAGCTATGTTTTCGTATCTAGTCTAGAATCCAACGCTTCAGTGCTTACTATCAAAGTGTGTGCGTAGTGTGTCAATATGCAAATATTTACTATCAATTTTATATAATTATAATTTTTGGTAAACAAATTAAAGAGACGTCAGAAATTTACCTTTCAAATGAACACTAATTTACTTTAAAAATTGCGACATATGTCAAAAAATAAACAAAAGAAATAAAAATTTAAAATACAGCAATATTATTAAAATAAAATAATTTTGGTAATTACTAATTGAATTGCAATGATTAATTACCTAATTAGTAATTGTAAATCACAATTAGATTTACTAATAATCTAATTAATCGCTCGTCAGAATGGAATTCCAATTTTGAAGATTTGAACGTTAATAATTTATCGCAGGAATACGAATATTGAGGAATATTTCACATTACTTTATGAAAAAACACCGATGCATCGACAACCTATAATAAATAAATAAATAATCGAAATTAGTGTGATTATAATTTTGTTTGCATTTCTAATTTTAAACATGTTTATCACTAGAGTTACATGTTCTGCTGACAGGCCGCTTTATGATTTTTTATTTAATTTTCTTAATGAAATATTATAGAAATGATTTTTAGTTCATGATTTTTTGAAACAAATAAGTAATATAAGTTGTATGGAAGAATTATGGTATGATAATAATAATAATAACATGGCATTTATATGGCGTAGTTTAGTGTCATTTCACTTCAAGTGCGCTTTACTATAAAAAACTTAAAAACGGTAATTCAGTATTAGTGGTCATGTCTTCACCTCTTCCTCGCACTCTATAAATGCTGGCGTCCCTCAGGGATCGGTTCTGTCTCCGACTTTGTTTTTGTTGCACATCAATGACCTTTTGACATGTGCACCGATTCATTGTTACGCGGATGACAGTACAGTTCATGATAGCTTTTTGTTTGACAGGCCCCCAAAGGGAACACAAATTCCAACGGCTCGGAGGGCTTTGAAGCAGAGAATGGACGGTTATCTCGAGAGTATTTCCTCCTGGGGTAAAAATAATCTCGTCGAATTTAATGTTTCAAAGACCCAATCCTGTCTGATTACATCTAAAAGGGATCCAAATGATAATCTAGTCTCCTTTAACGGAAGCAATCTTCCGAACAGGCCTTCCATTGATACGCTTGGTGTAACTGTAACTGTTTGACGGCCGGCGTGGTCTAGTGGTATACGCTTTTGACTACAGATCCGAAGGTCGCGGGTTCGAACCCGGCGTGCGCAAATAAATTTTATTTGATTAATTTGTGTTATTTCACAATTAATTAATTTAAAATAATATATAGTATATTTGCGGCACGTTCCAGAGTGGAAGATACTCTCAGTATCGCCCTGGTGTAAGACCACCATTCAAAATTGAAACGTTGCTTGAAATGGCTTTAGCCGTGTTTGGTGACCAGATCTGAATAGCCAGGTACTTCCCCACCTTCCTCTTCCCCATCTCCCTCCCCTCCCCAATACCCTCAGCCTCACAACATACCCCAATTGGGGATGGCATAGTCTCACTGGCTCCAGACGGGAGCAGTTGGGACTCTTGTGCGGTATTACTGTAAAAAAAAAAAAAAAAACTATAAGTGACCAGTTCAGGTACGGGGGCTCCATCGAAGCCAGAGTAAAGTTGGCCTCTCAGAAGCTGGGCGTACTGTACAGGGCCCGCAGATACTTTAATAGTACACAACTGCTGACCCTGTACAAATCGCAAGTGCGCCCTACTGTCGAATTTGGCAGCCATCTCTGGTCCGGAGCCCCTAAATACCTGAAAAAAACCCTTGACTCTGTGCAAAAACGGGCGGTCCGTTTGATAGATTCCCCAATCTTAACAAACGGACTGCAATCTTTAGAGCACAGGCGTCAGGTAGGTATGCTGTCCTTGTTCTATCGGTATTACAATGGAAGATGCTCTGAGGAACTAGAGTCATTGATCCCTTCGGCACCGGTGCGTAGTCGGGATACACGCCAAACGCGCGCCCAACATTTGTACACGGTTGAACTTTGTCACATGAGAACGGGTCGCTTCTACGATTCGTTCTTAAGTTCAACAGCTCGGCTGTGGAACGAACTGCCGGCCTCTGTGTTTCCTCCCTCCTACAACATGGGACTCTTCAAGACCCATGTTCACTCCTTCCTCTCCACAAAAAGACCCTCCACACAGCATCCCCAAAGATGACATAGGCCCTGAGGGAAATTATTTTCTTCAGGGCCTCCTGTGTGGAGTTAATATAAAAAAAAAAAAAACTGTTCTTAAAATCATTCCTACAGTGTGCCTTTCTCAATACAGATCTAATTCAATGTACCTGCGCGTTCAACACGCTCTTGTGTCCTGTTCAGGGTTGATCAAAGCAAAACGAACTCTAAGCAGAATTCTTGCCTCAACAGACAGAGATCCCTCTACAAACATTTGAGATTTTAGTAATACGTTCATCAGAAATAATCAAAATAAAACCCACGGAAATTTCAACTTTCAAGGCCAGTCAACCGTAGATCCGTCATATCGAATAATGTTTTTACGCCACATTATCACTTATGTCGTGATTCCCACTTTATTTTAGGTATTTGATAGGGCAAATTCAACCGCAGGTCTGTTCAATACACCAGGTCCGCGCGTCACAATTTTTTGTGCACGACTGCTTCACCTATGTCCTCATGATTCTGGTTTTATTTAAGGGTATTGTCTCGTTAAGACATCTAATATCCTAAAATTATTAAATTGCCGCCATCTATGAATGAGCAGATTATAAATTATTTTATGTTTACCATTAGTAAGCCACTGGTAAACACAAAATAATTTATAATCTGCTCATTCATAGATGGCGGTAATTTAATTATTTTTAGGAAAAAACCATTTGAAAGTTATGCTGTAAAATATTAAGATGATTTTTTTTGCGCCCGTAAAATAAATAAATAGTTTTTTCCATATAAAAACTAAATTCTTCCAAGAAAGACATACAAATCACCAATACAATATTATATTTGATTTGATTGATGTTGATCAGATCAATTTATGAGGCGGGTACCGCCGCCTCGCGAACCATTTATTGGAAAACCAACATCTCTACCATTTGTTACCCCAGATGGTTTGATACGTTTGGCGACTTAGCAGGGGTTCCCGGGTTCATGGGTGAGGTTTGTCTACGTCCTGACGGCGGATTCGTCTGCTCACCTACTGCATTGCAGGCCGGATACGGAGACACTGGTTGAGGGAGACTCTTTGACCTTTCCAACAGGACTCTATCGATCAGTATATCAGTATATTAAGTGTTTTTTGGTTATTACAATTTTTGGGTATGTTAAGACCACCAAGCTAGGCACATGCCCGTGTTGTGGTGGTTGATTATATATATATAGAAATTTATATTGTTTTATTATAGAAATATACTTGTTCAATCAAGTGTCCAGTACCAACTGACAAAACGCAGGAGGCGAAAATTTTACTGAAAGAAAAAGACTAGAGGTATCTGAAAGGAAATTGGTATGTTGAAGATTTAGCCAATAGAAAAGCAATGGGACGCAGAATCAACTGAAATTAATGTGGCAAGAGGATCTAGCGCAAAGGAAAGTGATGGGACCAACTGAAAGGAATGTGGTAAGAAGATCTAGCCTAAATGAAAGTTATGGGATCAACTGAAAGGAATGTGATAAAAGGATCTAGTCTAAAAGAAATTGTTGGAATAAACTGAAAGGAATGTGGTAAGAGGATCGAGCCTAAACGAAAGTGATGGGACCAACTGCAAGGAATGTGGTAAAAGGATCGAGCCTATTAGGAAAGTGATGGGACCAACTGAATGGAATGTGGTAATAGGATCTAGCCTAATGGAAAGTGATGGGACCAACTGAAAGGAATGTGGTAAGGTGAGAAAGAAAGATGACGAAGAAAAAAAAATTATGAACGTAAAGCGAACAATTTTATTTATTAATCCATCGAAACTTTTTACACACAATTTTATTTGCAACGTAAAATCGAATAGATACAGACATAAAGCAGGCGTTTGTAAACATAAAAAATCATGCGGAAGATGCTCAAATGAACATGATACGTCAGACTGTCAGGAAAATATTGACAAAATCAAATGTGTAAATTGCAAACTGACAAATGAAAAACTTTCATTAAATTTGAATGATAATCACCATGCATGGAGCAAGGAGTGTCCTATTTACAAAAGAAACATAGAATCGGAGAAAAGAAAAATTGATTTTTTAGGATAAAAAAAGGCAAACGTATACTATTTAAATATTTCAAGTCTTTTGGCCCACGTAAATGAAATTGAAGTTTTATTACAAGAATTGAAACCAGAAATTTTAATGTTAAGTGAAACATGTATAACTAGTGATATTTACGATTCTGAAGTATCATTTATTGGGTATTCAACTGTAAGGTGCGATTCATTTAGTCGGCATACGGGAGGAGTTCTTATGATTATTAAAAATAGTATATCTTTTAAAATAATATCAAATGAAGTGTTTGATGAAAAAAATACACGGATACTGGCAGTTCAAATAAGAAAAAACTTTATTAAAGGAACACACGCTGTATTATATCACTCACCAAACCAAAGCCATTCAAAATTCTTAGATTTTTTCGAAAGTTGGTGTATGTAAAAACATGAAAAATCAAGATATGTTTTATGTAACCGGTGACTTTAACATTGACATGAAAGTCAAGAATACCTACAGCAACTACTTCAAAGTTTAGTGAATAATCTAGGACTGAAACAACTTGTGACCAAACCAACTAGAATTTCAAATACATCAGCAAGCATTATTGATTTAGTCATAACAAATCATTTTTACTTGAATGTTAATGTTATGGATACTCCAAAAATATCTGACCACGAAAACATATTAACAATATTTGAAACGACCACAATTAAAAATGAATCAAGAGAAATTGCATATAGAAATAAAATAAAATATAATCAAACGATGTTTTGTGTAACTCTACAAAATAATATTTCCCAAGTTACCGAATCTAATGACCTAAATGACAAAGCCGAGAACTTCGTCAATATTTTGACTTCAGCAGTCGATAAAATATGCCTTTGAAAAGGGTTCAGTTTAAAAATACGAATAAGTGGTATTCAAAACCATTACACATCCTTCAGCAACAAAGAGATAATGCAAATAAAACGGCAAAATTGGAACCATCAGAAGAAAAATGGAATGCATACAAAAAAGTTCGCAATATTTATTCCAAACAAATTAAACAACATAAATGCGATTTTTATAAACAAAAATTAGAATCACAACAGAATGAACCAAGAAAACTTTGGATAACACTAAAAGAAATTATTAAGGGTAAACAAAAAGAAGTTGTAAAGTCAATTAATTTCCCAGATGGAACTGAAGAAGACGTAGAAATTTAACAAGTATTTTATTTCGAGCATAGATCTTATAATTGAAAGTATTCCACAACATCCTGAGAACCAACTAGACAAGCTTGTATGCACCGATGAAGAATTTAAGTTTAAAAATATAGATTTACCATACTTAAAGAGAGTGCTGAGTAATATGAAGTCTAAGGAATCCCCAGATGGTATTACAATAAATATACTCAAAGACTCTATAAATATTATTGGCGAATCGATGGTCCAAATTATCAATGAATCTTTAAATAGTGGAGTATTTCCCAATACTTGGAAGACATCTGTAATAACTCCTATTCCGAAAATTGACAACCCAAAATAATTTGACGACTTTAGACCCATCAATTGTTTACCCAAATATGAACAAGTACTGGAATACATTGTAAAGGAACAGTTAAATGAATACATTGAGGCCAAACAGATATTAGTTCGACAACAATCTGGTTTAAGAAAAAAATGTTCTTGTGAAACTGCTATTAATTATGTAATAGACGAGTGGAAAAATTTTCGAGATAAAAAAGTAAAATTATTGCAGTATTTCTAGACTTAAAACGAGCATTTGAAACAATCGACAGAGATAGATTAATCAAGAAATTAAGTAATATTGGAATTAATGGTAAAGAATCTAAATGGTTCGTTGATTACCTATCAGAAAGAACGCAAGTAACAAAATATGATGGTATAACATCTGAACCACATCACACTAATAAAGGCGTTCCGCAGGGTTCTGTATTGGGTCCACTGTTGTTCATTATATACATGAATGATATTATCAAAGTGTTAAAGCATTGTGCAATTAAACTCTTTGCTGATGATACATTGTTATACATAGCCAGTAAAAATGTACAGGACGCCATTGAAAAAATACAAATTGACTTAAATTGTGTAACACTTTGGTTAAACCAAAACAAACTAAAATTGAATGTTATGAAAACAAAGTTTTTAATTGTGGATAGTGTAGGGGGAAACGAGCAGGCAATACTAAAAATTGATAACGTAAACATAGAAAGGGTGAGTAGTATTAAATATCTAGGTGTAATATTAGATGAAAAATTAAAATTTGATGAACACTTAGAATACATAACAAAGAAAATTGCTAAAAAAGTTGGATTCCTAAAAAGGATCAGAAATAACTTGGATCTAAAGACAACGCGCCTTGTTTACAATTCTATTGTTACTCCGCATTTAAATTATTGTTCTAGTGTTTTATTCTTATGTAACGAAGCCCAAAATAATAAACTGCAGGTTATACAAAATAGGGGGATGAGGATGATTTTAAAATGCAACATTTTTACTAGAGTTAAAATTATGTTACAAAATTTAAATATGATGACAACCAAACAACATATAATATATAATACGTTAACAATGATGTATAAGCTTCAAAATAATATGCTTCCAAATTATCTGCAAAGAAATGTTATGTACCATGAAAATGTTCACAATTATCTTACGAGAAGACGCAGAGATTTTAGGCTTCCCAAAACTAAACTTTCATGCACACAAAACAGCGCGTTTTATAAAGGGCAAAAACTTTATAATAACCTACCAAATGTCATAAAGGAAGCCACAAGCCTTAGCACTTTTCGTAGGACATGTGCTTTATATGTAAGAAATAATTTTTGATTGTTGAACATACTCACCAATATTATTTTAGTCACCTAGATATCTTATATAATAAAATTTTGTGTATTTATCTTTTTCTCTTAAAATGTAATTGTTATTTTTTGTATTTTTTATATTTTCCTACTAGATGTATGAAAAAAATGCGTATACATTTAAATAAAGATTCAAAAACAAACAAATTACATAAAGTCAGTATAAAACTAGTTTTTATTATAAAAGCATTACACATATTTAAAAAAAAATCATTAATTAACATTTTGTATCCTATAGCATGATTGTACATTTGAGTGATCATATTTGTTTGTTTACACTGTATAACTTTTTTGTCAAAAAATAGATTATATGGTTACATAGAATTCTGTACTATAAATATATAAATGTAAACACGTAGCTAATTTATTTGTCAAGTAATACGTAGTTAAATAATTATAGTATTAAATCATCTGATTGTAAACTTACCACTGTCGTAAGTCGATTATGTGCGGTTGGTGTGAATAAAAGTTGAGTTATGTAATTTTTTTCCGATCATACCCTAAAATTTAATGTATTTTTTTAATAATGGGTGACGCTCGATGATGCCATGGTCATGATTTGTTACTGTTTAATTTTTATCAAATTTCTGGATAACGGGGTTATCTCCTACAACGATAATTCATGGTATTACAAATTTATCATATTTATGTGTGACAAGAGACAACCTCATTATGTGATTTCTAAGATAATATGTGGATTTGGTATGAAGGGCTATTGAAGATTTCTCCTTTCACTAGAATATGGGGCGGAACTCTCCCTCGGCATCCCTCGCGTACCCTGGGGGACAGTCGCTTAACGGAGCGTCTATCATGTTCCTGTCGGTCAGCGACGCTTCCACTTCTTGGTCGGGCTCCTGCGGCACCTCGGTGGCGGGGGGAGTGCTCTCTACCGGAGTGGACTCCTCGAACACGATCCTGTCTTCATCGGCCATTTTTAAAGTTTAGGGTATTTCGATTTATCTGCAAAAAAGATACAAAGTTTTTAGATGCCAAATACCATAGAACAAAAGACACAATAAATTGTCAAGGGCGTATTTCGTGATCCAAGTCTGGAAAATCGAGGCTTCATTTTCAAAGACAACTGTGTTTTATCATCATTATGAAGTTCAAATGGGTTAGCTATTTACCTGGCAAGGAAGTGTAAGAGATGGTTCCATGATAACTCAACACAGTGACAATTCAACACACTTTTACAAAGTGATATAAAGTCATTAGAAACGATGAAAAAAAAAATTTAAACCTCACCTAACCTAACCCAATCTAACCTACTTAATAAAGTTTTTGTTTCATCACTTTCCATGACTTTTTAAAGATGTGATGAATTATCATTATGATGATTTATCCGGTCACCGTAAGAGAGATAGAGAGAGAGGCTAGAACCAAAAGGTATTAAGTCAGTGGAGACATTGGTTTCTATTAAAATAAACACGGAAATACCGACTGAAGGGAAAATTCAAATCGGTTCATTAGTGTCAGTGAAATAAAATCGCGAGTTAAATAACTAAAGTAAAGTCTTCCCGGTAACTTTGACAACCCGTAAAAACAGTTGTGAGTTAAATAACTAAAGTAAAGTCTTCCCGGTAACTTTGACAACCCGTAAAAACAGTTGTGAGTTAAATAACTAAAGTAAAGTCTTCCCGGTAACTTTGACAACCCGTAAAAACAGTTGTGAGTTAAATAACTAAAGTAAAGTCTTCCCGGTAACTTTGACAACCCGTAAAAACAGTTGTGAGTTAAATAACTAAAGTAAAGTCTTCCCGGTAACTTTGACAACCCGTAAAAAACAGTTGTGAGTTAAATAACTAAAGTAAAGTCTTCCCGGTAACTTTGACAACCTGTAAAAACAGTTGTGAGTTAAATAACTAAAGTAAAGTCTTCCCGGTAACTTTGACAACCCGTAAAAACAGTTGTGAGTTAAATAACTAAAGTAAAGTCTTCCCGGTAACTTCAACAATTCGAAAAAACAATATTTTTTACCATAATACATCTATTTGCAAATGTCTTAAAAAAAGCTTTTTTTATTTTGTTTTACTCGGGATTGTACCTCCATCTGCAGGAACTGGAGTTGACAACTGTTGGTAGAAATCGCTCAATTCAGAGAACTGTTGGTGAATGTTGATGACATTACTGCAGTTAATATACGAAACAAATGTCGGTCCTACCCGATCGGCATTTGGCGAGTTTGTTAGAGTTGTTGACTCCAGCATTCAGATCTCTTCGATTTACACTCAAACCATTTTTCTTTCTTTTGAAAGACATTTTAAAATAGATATATTTGTAAAAAAAACTTTGTTGATTTTTTCAAATAATTCTTTTCTATATTATTTCCAAAATTATTTAACTTTTAAAAGTAATTTTATTTTATTTTTATTTTTTTACCGTTTTGATTTTTCTTTTTTATTTATTCGCCTTCCATATTGTTTAACCCAAAAAATTCACACTTAGAACTGTATTTACTCGATAACATAAGCTCAAATCAAAATAACTTATAGTAAAAAATAATTTATACTACAAAATAAGTTATAATACAAAATCGTCTTCAAAATAATGTGATGTAGATTAACCAGTTTGCGTTTATGGTAACGTTGTGGTTATTATTACCTTTACCGGTTATTAGTTTTCAAGTTATTACGACTTGCCATAATAAATTTCATATTGTTAATTTGTAGCTCACACCACACATTATAGCTAGTATTATTATTTTGAAATACGATTTTTTTTAAATTAATAAAATAATATTACATTAGCTCTCTCATTAAAAATTTAGGCGTACTAGATCTATCAAAAAATGCAAAAATCAGTCATTTTAAATACATGTAGGATAACGAAAGATTTTTTAAATATTTATGTTGAGGGATCAGGATTTATAGGCCCTGTTGGGAGTTCTACCGAGCCGAACCCTCTGATATGAAAATATCTGGAGTCATTTATTTATTGTTATCAAGTTTAATTCGCAGAATTCCATTTTAATTTTAATTTTTTATGTATTCTATCATATTGTTATTGGGTTTATAAAAACAGTTTATTTTTAAACAAGTTCTGCTGTGTAATTATTATTACGCGTGACAGCTGTTTCGCCCTCTGAAGGCATTATCAAACAGTAGCCGTCACGCGTAATAATAATTAAACAGCAGAACTTGTTTAAAAATAAACTGTTTTTATAAATCCAATAACAATATTATTGAATATACAGGGTATATCGGCACTAACCCGACAAACTTTAACCAGCTATTCCTTAGCACATTTGGAGTAAAAAATGTTATGTGCACTTTGCTGTCCGGTGACGTTTTTTTTTAATAAAAAATTAATTAAACATATTTTCACCACATGTCACCACTGTTTTATCCTTTGTCAAAGTTTGAAACCAACGTCGCAACTGCTCGCGTGTCGCTGCGAACGAAGCCCGTATTACATAATCCAGTACCAGAAAATAAATATTTTATTTAACAATAATGATTATTCACATTTTTCGTATGCGAATCACTGATTGTCTTCTTGTATTGTACACATCAGTTTTATTTTTGTATCTAAATTGTTTCACCTCTGGAATGCTCTGGTTTCACCTCTTACGCGTTTCACGTATTAAATAGTCTAATTTTGAAACTAAGAAACTAATTAGTAGATTTCCTGAATTTATAATCGAAGTCCAATAATTCTGAGCACTTTTAAAAACAATTTTCCTCACTTAGGTACTTATCAATAATAATAATTGGATTATTTGAACAGCGCCGTTGTTTTTTAAATCACCGTAAGTGCTCTGTCAAAATGTTACTTGCTAGGCTATCCTACAACGTATATTTTTTAATAAATTTAGTTATTTACAACTTCGCGGAATGTGATTTATGAATATTATTGCTTATGTTAAAATCCTTCCAGAATTACCGGAATATAACGAGCAGCTTGACACACTTAAGTTTATTTCCACTAATTTGAAGGTACAAAGAATGTATAGTTTTAAAAACAATCCCGATGAATCAAAAAACGGTTCATATAAAACTGCTGCGCAACACACTCACACAAAGGAAAGCACTCACACAAACGTCATGACTGCATTGGATTGACCACCTGCAAATGAATGCTGCCAGATTGATAATTTATTTACATAATAATTATTAAATTTTATTTGAAATATCGCAAATTTTTTAAAAAATCGACAATAAATTACAACTTTAATTTAAAAAAAATATTCTTAACCCCACGCTTTTTCGTAATTGATTAATTAATTCAGAATTTAAACGTTGCTAGAAATGACTAGCCGTATTTGGTGACCAGATCTGAATATCCAGGTACTTCCTCACCTTCCACTCCTTCCCTTAGCCATAAAACTTTCCCCAATTCAACATAAAAATTATGTAGATATATCGGATGTAATGAAATGCATGATAATTAGACCCCAAAATACTTACTTATTCAGGGAAATAAACCCCTGAGTCATCAGTAATTCGTAATTGATTAATTAATTCAGAATTTAAACGTTGCTTGAAATGACTAGCCGTATTTGGTGACCAGATCTGAATATCCAGGTTCAGAATTTAAACGTTGCTTGAAATGACTAGCCGTATTTGGTGACCAGATCTGAATATCCAGGTTCAGAATTTAAACGTTGCTTGAAATGACTAGCCGTATTTGGTGACCAGATCTGAATATCCAGGTTCAGAATTTAAACGTTGCTTGAAATGACTAGCCATATTTGGTGACCAGATCTGAATATCCAGGTTCAGAATTTAAACGTTGCTTGAAATGACTAGCCGTATTTGGTGACCAGATCTGAATATCCAGGTTTAGAATTTAAACGTTGCTTGAAATGACTAGCCGTATTTGGTGACCAGATCTGAATATCCAGGTTCAGAATTTAAACGTTGCTTGAAATGACTAGCCGTATTTGGTGACCAGATCTGAATATCCAGGTTTAGAATTTAAACGTTGCTTGAAATGACTAGCCGTATTTGGTGACCAGATCTGAATATCCAGGTTTAGAATTTAAACGTTGCTTGAAATGACTAGCCGTATTTGGTGACCAGATCTGAATATCCAGGTTCAGAATTTAAACGTTGCTTGAAATGACTAGCTGTATTTGGTGACCAGACTGAATATCCAGGTACTTCCTCACCTTCCACTCCTTCCCTTAGCCATAAAACTTACCCCAATTCAACATAAAAATTGTGTCGATTATCGGATGTAATGAAATGCATAATAATTAGACCCCAAAATACTTAATTATCCAGGGAAATAAACCCCTGAGTCATCAGTTGGAAAAACCAACGACATTAAGTGAAATTTTAAACAATGCAATAATAGGAATTAGCAAATAATAATTTACGACAATTTACTCGGAAATCAATAAAGCCAGGATAATAAAAATAGAAAGTTATCACTTACGTCGTCTGTAAGTGGCTTCACCACAGTTTGATAATGCCGTCAGAAGGTGAAACAGCTGTCACGCGTAATAATAATTACAACTAGCAGAACTTGTTTATAAACACACTGTTTTTATAAATTTAATGATAATACTGTTAAAAATTAAAAAAATCTCTAAATTGAAATGGAGTTCTACAAACTAAACTTAAAATCAAATAAATTTATTGCGAAGGTTCAAAGTACTGTACTGTAATATTATATTAAATAATACTTGGAAATATTTTAATAAATTCTTACGTGTTTAATTATTGTTTGAAGTCAGATTAAAGCGATTAAAAACCCACCTGGCAATTCTTATTCGAGTTTCGTTGTATACTTACGTATTGGCGCGCTTTTACAATAACAATGGTATTACATCATTCGTCTCATTTTTAACTATTATTATTTAGTGTGTAGGAAAGAGCGAAGATGGTTTTCGACACACTTGCTTATAACAGCCCACACGGGACTTGAGACAGAATACGTGTGAAAGAGATGACAGTAGCGCGGCGTTGCCAAGTACTTTACCCCTATACTGGGGGCAGTAACGGAGTGTGGAAATTTTATTTATTTTTTGTTTTTAATTGAAAAAAAATGTTACCGGACAGCAAAGTGCCCATAACATTTTTACTCCAAATGTGCTAAGGAATAACTGGTTAAAGTTTGTCGGGTACGTGCCGATACACCCTGTATAAAAAATAAAAAAATATCTGGAGTCGGTGAATTATTTTCCCATTTAATCTCTGGTGAGTTGACGTGTTGTTCTTGTATTGTTTTGTATTTATTATGCTTATATAATGCACTTGCAAAATGTGGATTGACTAGATGATCATTTGAGAAAAAGTGTGTTAAAGGGTTTTGTTTTTAATGTGGGGAAAAATTTAACCCGGACATAAAGTCGGAAATTAAAATTATTATAGTCATCAAAATACTAATTTCGCTGTCAGCGCATAAAGTGAAATATTCCCGCGTGAAATTTGATTTGCAATTTAAAAAATAGAACTTATTGCCAGAATTCAGGCAAGCGTTATAGTAGGTATAGAAATAAGGTTATATTCGAAATGTGTATATCTTTTGTTTAGATATTTGTACAGATTTGGTTATTTTTGAGTATATTATAAAGAAAATGGGCAATATACGTATTTGTTTTTGAAAGGAGATCCTGTATAAATACTTTCAGCTTCACAAATCCTACATAATACATATAATGTCCGGTAATTTTTACGGGTCCGCGATAATAATATGAATACATGTAGGTGTTAATTAAAGCGCTAAGTGCCAAAAACTAGAACTTCTTGCTGTAACAAAATACTGATTTGTCTAATAAAATTATATGTGGCCTACCCTTTGGCCAATCTCGACGGCTTCCATAATTTAAAAGCATAAATTAATTTTGCATTTCTACAAAATAAAAGTTTAAAACGGACAACGACGGTTACGGTGAAGCTCCAAAATAAGAATTTTTTTTAATGCTCTAAGTGCCAACTCAGGGGCTCTGGCAGATCTAAGTGCACAACCTTCACATGGGGAATAGGGATGTGCATATTAATAAAACAAATAACTTATTTGTTTAATTTAATAAAAAAAATATTCTGATGTACTAGTACATATTTATTTAAATGATTCAAACATAATAAAAAGTGTCAGTGTGTGAAAATTAAACATAGGAATATAACTTTTCATAAAACCTATAAACATATTTTAAAATGAATACAGTGTTTCAAAAGTAGGTACCGCTCTACCAAACAAAATGCAAATTATAATAAACAGTTTAAGAAAATAATACAATACCTACCTACCAAATTATTTTAAAAAGCAATAAAGTGTTTCACAAATAGGTACCTCTTTACCAAAGAAAAAAATACAAATATTAATTAAAAAAGTGTTAAGAAAAATAGACATGGTAACATGTAACCTATTACACAATCATTAAAAACATTTGATATATAATAAAATGTCTCACAAGCAGGTAAAAAAATAAAAGAAATAATACTTCAATAAATTAACCAAAAAAATTATAACTTTTGAATATCGATACATTACTGCTGCTCAAGTGCTCATTCAGTGAGATCTTGGTAAAATTTCTTATGTTGATCTTCATGCAGATAGGGTATCATGTTTCTTAAATCTTTTTTTCTTATCTTCTGTTATTCTGCTGGTACATTGGAGATTGGGAAGATTATACATTCTTAAATTGTTTATCGTCTCATTTTTTCTTAGAAGTCTTGTTGTCTTCCACGCCTCCATTTCGTTTAATGATTCACCACAGAAGGATGTTCCGAGACACAGACACTTCCGAGCTCTTCAAACATTTGAACGATACTATTGATGATCTCTTGCCCCGCTACCCTTCGGCCGAGTTTGTTGTTCTGGGGGACTTCAACGTTCATAACGAACCATGGTTGAAGTTCTCAGGCCCAACGGACTCGGCTGGCCGACAGGCGGAATCCTTTGCCATTTGCTACGGATTAGAGCAATTGGTTCAGGAGCCTACAAGGGTTCCTGATGTCCAGACTCACCGCTCCAATCTGTTAGACCTATTCTTAACTACTGTGCCACACGGTTATAAGATTGACGTCACAGCGCCTCTGGGATCATCTGACCACTGCCTAGTGACGACATCAATCCCCGTTAGCCTCAGACCAACCAATGAGAGGCTGAGGAGAAAAGTGTGGCACTATAGGTCAGCAGATTGGTTCGGTATGCGGGCCCATTTCAATGCTTTTCCGTGGTCAGCTGTTTGTTTTCGGACTTCGGACCCTTCAAGATGTGCCCAGGAGATTGGTGAAGTCATCAAATCGGCGATGGATGGCTTCATACAATCGACTACTAAAGAAACTGGTGTGGGCTCAAAGCCGTGGTTCAGTCGACAATGCTCCGAAGCAGTTCGACGAAAAAACGCAGCTTACCGAGCCTACAACACATCTCGAACGCCCGAAAGCAGATCAGCATACAACAAATCGGCAAAGGAATGCAAGAGAATCATCAATAGATCAAAATTCGAACACGACCTGCAGATCAGCAAAAAGCTGGCTGCCTGCCCGCATGGCAGCAGAGCATTCTGGTCGCTTGCGGGCTCAATAGGTCGAAATTTTTGCAAACCCAGTTTGCCACCTCTTACCAGACCTGACGGCTCACTAGCAAACACCGCCACCGAAAAGGCAAACCTTTTAGGGAAAATGTTTGCGGAAAACTCGACCCTCGACGACGGGGGTGCTGTTCCGCCGTCGGTTCCTCACTGCGGCTTCTATATGAAAAAGCTGAGGATCCGGCATCGGGATGTACTCCACGTCATACGGGGGCTCGATGTTAACAAAGCTAGTGGACCTGATGGAATACCTGCCTTGGTATTGCAGAGGTGTGCTGCGGAAATAGTTCCAGTTTTGACAAAGCTCTTCAAAATGTCCCTGAAGTGTGGCACTGTGCCCTCTGGTTGGAAAAAAGCGATAATTCACCCTATTCCCAAGAAAGGTGACTGCTCCAACCCGGCCAACTACCGCCCCATAGCGATCACATCAGTTCTGTCCAAAGTGATGGAACGTGTGATCAACGACAAACTGCTCACATACCTCGAGAAGAACAAAATTATCAACGACCGTCAATACGGATTCCGGCGGAACCGCTCGTGCGGTGATCTTCTCGCGTATGTGACGCATGTTTTGGGGCGGTGCCTGGAACGTCACGGTGAGACCCAAACGGTCGCACTAGACATATCCAAGGCCTTTGACCGGGTCTGGCACCGAGGACTTGTCAACAAATTGCATTCTTACGGACTTCCCGCATCCCTGTGTACGTGGATTGCTGACTTTTTAAGGGATAGGTCGATTCAGGCGGTTGCTGACGGTTTCACCTCTTCCTCGCACTCCATAAATGCTGGCGTCCCACAGGGATCGGTTCTGTCTCCGACTTTGTTTTTGTTGCACATCAATGACCTTTTGACATGTGCACCGATTCATTGTTACGCGGATGACAGTACAGTTCATGATAGCTTTCTGTTTGACAAGCCCCCAAAGGGCACACAAACTCCAACGGCTCGGAGGGCTTTGAAGCAGAGAATGGACGGTTATCTCGAGAGTATTTCCTCCTGGGGTAAAAATAATCTCGTCGAATTTAATGTTTCAAAGACCCAATCCTGTCTGATTACGTCTAAAAGGGATCCAAATGATAATCTAGTCTCCTTCAACGGAAGCAATCTTCCGAACAGGCCTTCCATTGATATGCTTGGTGTAACTATAAGTGACCAGCTCAGGTACGGGGGCTCCATCGAAGCCAGAGTAAAGTTGGCCTCTCAGAAGCTGGGCGTACTGTACAGGGCCCGCAGATACTTTAATAGTACACAACTGCTCACCCTGTACAAATCGCAAGTGCGCCCTACTGTCGAATTTGGCAGCCATCTCTGGTCTGGAGCCCCAAAATACCTGAAAAAAACCCTTGACTCTGTGCAGAAACGGGCGGTCCGTTTGATAGATTCCCCAATCTTAACAAACGGACTGCAATCTTTAGAGCACAGACGTCGGGTAGGTATGCTGTCCTTGTTCTATCGGTATTACAATGGAAGATGCTCTGAGGAACTAGCGTCATTGATCCCTTCGGCGCCGGTGCGTAGTCGGGATACACGCCAAACGCGCGCCCAACATTTGTACACAGTTGACACTTGTCACATGAGAACGGGTCGCTTCTACGATTCGTTCTTAAGTTCAACAGCTCGGCTGTGGAACGAACTGCCGGCCTCTGTGTTTCCTCACTCCTACAACATGGGACTCTTCAAGACCCATGTTCACTCCTTCCTCTCCACAAAAAGACCCTCCACACAGCATCCCCAAAGATGACATAGGCCCTGAGGGAAATTATTTTCTTCAGGGCCTCCTGTGTGGAGTAAATATAAAAAAAAAAAAAAAAAAAATGTCATACTGCAGCCATTGAGCTTTAGCAATACCCAATGTGGTAGTATTGATAAATGTATTAACCGCGTTTTTAAAATCATAAAAATCCTCCAGTTTTATGGGCAATACATTGAACGGATTTATGTGTTTTGATTCTTTAATCATATTTTCCAAATCTTTTGGAATCATGGCGTGCGTTACTTTCTCCCGTTTCTCAATAAGGGCAAAATCTCTACCACAGCTAAGGTATGAGTGACCAGATATCAGGAACTTATGATTTATTTTAAAAATTACTCCTTTACTTACAAGAAGCATACACAAAAACACCTTCATACGATTTTTGTTCTGCCCACAACAATTATCCGACCATAATGTGAGATTTTTTTTTCTGTAATATTTGATGTGAGCACTTTGAATAGGCATGATGCTATTTCATTGCCACCTCAATTATTATTATGGGCATTATTTGTGTCTCCAATATGAATGCCAAGGTTAAAATTCGACAATTGTCTGGAATAATACATCTGTGATTGCGTTAGTGTTGGTGTTAATAACACTTGCTGGAGATCTATTGCAATTGTACAAGTATCACTGGTTGGCATTTGAGACCGTGAAATATCTAAGCTCATGTCTGAAAGAGCGCTCTGGGCTTTTCTTTGCTTAGCTCGAGAATCGTTTTATCGTTTCCTTGGTTCTCATTGGCCTTTATTCGGGCGAAATAAAAATCACACGTAGCACATGTATCAGTCCGTTTGCTACCAAATTTAAGGTTCTTAAATTCCCTTTTAAACTGATTGGAATAAAATCTGTATATGATTGACGATTGTGGATGTACGATTTTAAATGCTTTGTATAGTCTGTTAATATTAAGATCGGGACTTAAATATTCCTTCTGTGATCTTGACCGCCCGTAATGACTTGAATCCCTGGGAAAAGAATTCACATGGTTTATGACTAATTGGCGATCCTGTAACGTATATTTTCGCAATACATGTTTATTTCCTCGGTTCTCAGTATAGCTAGTAAAACCGTTTTTCTTTTTTTCAGTCAATACTTGCAGCTTTTTCGGAGTCAATGCAAATATTTCTGCAAAAGTAGCACGACAAACACTGGCGATATTTCCTTTTCGTAGAATAGAATAAATATAGATCATTACATTTTGATGAGAACAAATAGGGTCTATTGATCCCTTCGCGTATGGAACTCTAAAAACATTTTGTCTTACGTATAAGTACAACGAATATAAATAATTAGGTACCTTTTTATTTACAGAGATATCATCAATAATGCTGCTAGAAACTTAGATACATCTTCACAAATACGTGAAACTTCCAGAGATGAATCATTTTCTCCAAATATTGAAGAAAACGCAAGTTCTTCATCATCAATAACGCTTGATGATTTTCTGATGGAACCAGACCATATTGATGAAACCCATATTCAAGAGGGTCGCAGAATTGTTGATATATGTGTTTTGATTCTTTAATCATATTTTCCAAATCTTTTGGAATCCTAAATCCTAAATCCTATTGATGATAATCAAAACCGGACCAAAGTGAATGAAAATGCCGCCGCGAAATGACTAGAGAACCCCCTAAAAGTGAATTCTCTCCCTTGCACAATTTTTTACCAAAATGTACGGGGATTAAGATCCAAAACCGATGATTTCCTACAAAGTGTAATAATACAGAACAACGATCTTATATTACTATCAGAGACATGGCTTAACGACAGCATTTACAATAGTCAACTCTTCGATCAACGGTATGACGTGTTCAGAAAGGACAGAACCTCGGGACATTCAAGGGGAGGAGGAGTACTGCTAGCCGCGAGACGTGACCGTGCAACTCAAACCCAGAGACTTACCTATCTGGAAAGTAAAGACGAGAATATGTGGATAAAGACATGCCTAAATGATTTTGGTGTTATTTACATATGTGTTGTGTACATTCCACCGGCATCGCCAAATAAAACATATACCGATTTTTTTGATAAGGTTACTGAGAATTTTAATTTTTTAATCAATAAAAAGATTATTATAATAGGCGACTTCAATCTAAAATCTAGTAACAAAGGCACCGAAATGGATCTCATATATTTTATGAATCTTTTCCAAATGGAACAAAGCAACTCTATTACAAATGTGAAGGGAAGCACGCTGGACATTGTTATCAGCAACATTGATTTAAAAGTATATAAATCCTTATACTCACTAGTTAAAGAAGACGCTTATCATCCATCGTTGTGTATAGAGATTTCGCCGAACAAAAACACAACCAATTGTCAAACACGAAACTTGTGGAATAATATTGATAATAGTGTTAGGCGAGGATGGAACTTCGAACATGGCGATTTTAAAGCTCTTTATTGCCATTTACAATCTCATGACTGGCAACCTTTGAAGGACATAAATGATGTTAATTTAGCGACACACTTTTTCTATTCCATAATTTATAAATATTTTGATATGTGTTTCAAAATTAAGCGCACTCCGAGGAATGGTAGAAAATATCCTAAATGGTTTTCTAGTGAGATTGTTAGCGACATAAAACTCAAATTCAATCATTACAAAAAATGGAAGAAAACTGGAATGGTGAGTGACCGGGAAATGTTTTGTCTACTTAGAACAAAAATAAAACGCAGTATTCGATTAGCACATGTGCAATATATTAATTCTATTGAAAAAAATATCAAATGCGATCCCAAATCTTTCTGGAAGTATATCTCGTCCAGAAGAAGTGATGGCGGGTTTGTTGACCATGTTACTTGGAATAATCAGTCTTTCTCAGGAGCAGATATTCCAGAAGCATTTGCAGACTATTTTAAATCAACTTATAGTAAGGAAGCTGCGGACTTGAAATCTTTTATACCTGGAAAAAATACGCCAGCAAAAGCACAGAATGTTGATATTCAAAATATTACAAACACTGACATCACCGCTGCTGTTAAAAAATTAAAATCCAAAACTTCTTTTGGACCGGATCTTATTCCGTCATTCGTGTTAAAGGGATGCTTTGAGCCCTTATTAACACCTCTCGCGTATATTTATAATCTCTCACTTAACTCCGGAATATTCCCAGACCTGTGGAAAATCTCTAAAGTACACCGTTACATAAAACTGGTGATAAGGCTTCAGTCTCTAATTATAGACCAGTGGCGATCCTATCCTCTCCAGCCAAGTTGTTTAAACTAATAATTCATAAATGCATTTATACCCAAGTTGAACCCTTTATAATTGACCAGCAACACGGTTTTAGGTCTGGCAGATCTACTGTGTCTAATCTAATGGTTTTTACGGAGTACATATCTCAAGCTCTTGATAGTAACAATCAAGTAGATGTATCATACAATGACTTCGCAAAAGCCTTTGACTCAGTAGATCCGCTTATTCTCCTAAATAAACTCGACCAATTTGGATTTTCAGCGAAACTTCTATGTCTATTTGTAAGTTATTTCTCAAATAGACAACAATACGTAACTTATGGTATTTTCCACTCTTCCAACTTCATCACAAACTCTGGAGTTCCACAGGGGTCGAATCTTGGACCCTTACTTTTCTCGCTATTTATCAATGACATTTACCATTGCATAAAATTTTCCAAGTTTCTCTTATTCGCGGATGACATGAAACTATTCCTTTTAATAAAATCTTTGGAAAATTGCTTGCAGCTACAAAGTGATATAAATTCTATCGTCGAATGGAGTCATACCAATAAATTAGGGTTTAATATTAAGAAATGCTCCATTATGTGCTACACCAAGGCAAACAAAACAATTTACTATAACTACAAAATGTCTTATTCATCTCTTCAGCACATTGTTATTTCAAGAGATTTGGGAATCGCATTTGATACGCACTTAACATTTCACGTCCACATAGAAACGATATGCAACAAAGCTTTAAGAATGCTAGGATTTGTGCTAAGCAACTCCAGACATTTTTGCAGCTCGGCCGCGATTCGTGTGCTATACTATAGTTTAGTACGTAGCATTTTGGAAAGTGGTTCTGTAATATGGGGACCAATGGATTTAACTTACTCTCAAATGATAGGGAAAGTACAAAAGAAGTTTCTGAGATATTTATATCTTAGAGACTTCGGATATTATCCCTGGTTATATCCATCAGCCTTTTTGTCCGGCATGCTGGGTATTAATAGCCTCACCGATAGAAGGAAAACTGCTTTGCTGATAACAGCATATAAACTTCTAAATGGTAACGTCTGTATTCCCGATATTATAGAAAAATTTGAGTTTTATGTCCCCGACAATTATACAAGAGCGCGCAGGCACAGAACCTTTGTCGTTCCAAAATGCAGAACCAACTTACCATTAGTAATGCCGCTCGGAAAAATGATTATGTTACTAAATTACCTGTCCCCTGATATAGATATTTTCCAACTTAATATTCACCAGTTCAAAAACGCTATTATTACTTAATAAATTAAAATAAAATGTATGTTTATTATTGGTTATGTATAACTGTAAATGTGCATTTAAAATAAAATAAATAAATAAATATAAAATATTTGTTTTCAGAGATTTTAAATATAAAGCACGAACACACCAACTGCACATTTTCAGATTTAAAATTTGTGAAGGAACGACGAAATGGTTTTCTAAGCCAATATGTTTTCGAGTGCAAAATGTGCAAGAAAATAGAATACTTACACTCCGAAGATCCGAAACTGAAAGTGTCCGTAAATACTGCTGTCGTCGAAGGTGTAGTATGTACAGGAAATGGATATTCACAATGGAACGAAATTTGTGGTGTCTTAAATATGCCAAATATGGATCGTTCAACTTACACGAACATAGAACAAAGTTTAGCGCCAACAATTGAAGAATGTGCCTTAGAAGAAATGATCAAAGCTGGTGAAGAAGAAAAAAGGCTAGCCATTTTAAATGGCGACGTAGACGAGGGTGGGTATCCTCTGGTGACGGTAGTTGCAGATGGCTCTTGGGCAAAGAGGTCATATAAAAGTGGATTTAGCTCCTCATCTGGTGCGGGGTGCATAATTGGACTGCGAACTAAAAAGGTTTTATTTCTGGGAGTGCAAAACTCATACAGCTGCATATGTGCTAGAGCTACAAAACTACATGCATCTGACCACAGGTGCTTCAAAAACTGGAGTGACAGTGCTAATGCCATGGAAGCCCACATTATAGCAGAAGGATTCTCAAAAAGCATGGAAATGCATGGTTTGAAATTCAACAAACTAGTTGGTGGTGGCGACTCTAGCATCATGAAAAAAATAATGCAGCAAATGCCATATGGGTCCAACATCATAGTACAAAAAAATGAGTGCAAAAATCACTTGCTTCGCAATTTTTGCAACAAAATTAAAGCACTTGGAAAAAAAAACCAACAACGCTAAAGGCTTTGTACCAGTTTACACAAGGAAAAAGGTTGAAGCAATCGTTTTACGCATGCGAAAAGCTATAGTTGGAGCAGTAAATTACAGAAAAGAGCAAGAAAACACGCCACACTGTGATAAAGTAAAAAATCTCAAAATGGACATAAAAAATGCCGCAAACCATGTGTTTGGTGACCATAAAAAATGTTCATCATACTATTGCAAGTCGGAGAAGTATACTAATGATCCGAATTTAGTAAGCGATCTTCAAGATTGTGGAATATGGACTGATATCCAACAATTGTTGTTGACTCTTGTAGGAAATGTAGAAAGTCTTATTATTAACGTGACAAATAATACTGTGGAGCAATTCAATAACGTCATTGCCAAATTTATAGGCGGAAAAAGAGTTAATTTTACCAAACGGGGATCTTACCAAGCAAGATGTTTTGGAGCAGTAACTTCATGGAATAGTGAATTGGCAACCCATTCACGAATTCAAAAAAAAATCCAAGGCCACAGTCCTGGCAAATACACGAAGCACTTTATAGAAAGAAATCGACGTTCGAATGAGAAAACACAGAGGTGTCGAAAAAGAAAACTAAGGTTTAACGAAAACACGACAGAAAAGAGAAAAAAAGTTACAGGGCCCGATGAAAATTATGGTCAATTGGAATTAGAACCAGATATGCCACCTGAATTGTTTGAAATGAAAAAAGAGGAATTTCTCAAAGAATTATCTCCATCGAATAAGAAAGAACTCGAACGGAATACGGTGGGCCAAAGCAATAATAATTTGTGGGCAATTGAAAGGCGTAAGAGGTTAACAGCATCTAACTTTGGAAAAATATGTAAGCTGCGGCCAAAAACTTCAGTAGCGAGAGTATTAAACTCGTTACTGTACTCGCCGTTTAAAGGAAATATGGTCACAAATTACGGGAAAGAAAATGAAAACCAAGCAATAGAGCAATTTACAAAAGAAACGAAATTACAGGTATCCGCCTGTGGACTATTTATCGATGAAAACAAAAACTTTTTAGCGGCAAGTCCGGATGGCCTCATCGGTGAGGATTCTATAATTGAAGTTAAATGCCCTTATAATATAGCACATATGTCACCAGAAGAGGGAATTGAACAAAAGGATTACTGTAAAGTTGAAGATAATGCTTTAACATTAAAACGGAATCACAATTACTTCTACCAAGTACAAGGCCAGTTACATATTACTCGTCGTAATTACTGTTATTTTGTTGTGTGGAGTCCTAAAGGTTTACTGTATGAAAAAATTGAGAGGGACGATTCAATCTGGAAAAAAATCGAACCACTGTTGGACGACTTCTACCACCAATGCCTTTTACCAGAAATAATTGACGGTCGCATACCAAGAAATTTACCGGCGAGAGAAAGATCTAAACCATAAATTGTTTTAATTTCATTATCTCTTTGTAAAACATTTAAAATTATGTACAATAAAACCTTTAACAAACAAAAAATCTCATTTAATCACTGAAGACAATATAAGCGAATCTCATTTGAAACATTTTTTAATTAATTAATTGTGAAATAAGACCAATTAATCAAATAAAATTTATATGCGCACGCCGGGTTCGAACTCGCGAATTTCGGATTGGGAGTCGAGTCTTACCACTCGCACTCTTGCCACGCAACTGGCGGACCGATGCATATATCGCCAAGACTCGGACAATCCTCACCCCCATGAACCCGGGCACCCCTGCTCAAGTCACCAAACGTAGCGAACCACTTGGGGTGACCTATGACAGAGGTTATCCAATAAATGGTTCCCGGGGCGGCGGTACCCATAACCACCTACCAAATTGAAAATTATTATAGTACTTGACGTATACAAATTGAATTTGGTCCAATTTTAGTAAGATCGGCAAGTATGGTATACTCGAAATAAGTCACTGAACCAAAAAAAAAACTAATAAAATATATCAATAACTCGGGAAAAGACAACAATAGTATATATTTATTTGTCGAAATAGAAGTAAAATAAATAAAATAACAATATACATTATAGGTTATTGAAGAATTATAATATTATGCTAGTTACCCAAAAGTTATTTTAAAAAAAAATATCCATTTGAGTGTTTTGTATCCATATTAGCAATACGGAACGAAATCACCTCGGAGTCGGTCTGGCCGTAACGGATGTTTTTTTTACAGATATTATTTTACGTAAACATATGAAATTAAAGTAAGAATATCGGAATACTTCACCAAACAAACACAAAAGTGACCAAACGGAAAAAATAATAAAAAACATCGATTACTCGGGACAACACAACACTAGAATATCGATTTATGACTACGTGACATCACTTCGCACAAATACATACGTATTTATCTAAACCCTGTCCCCCCGACCCTTACCTCCCGAATACTGAGCGAAAGGGACACATGCAGCTCGGGCTACAAATACCTAAATGAAATCTTCAAAATCGAGGTTTTGTATTACCCATATTTCTCCTCCAAAAGTTAACTGATTTTCAATTTTTTTTTACCAACTACATAAGAAGAAACGATTCTATGTCGGACCGTTTTGATTTTTTTCAAAATATATTGTCTAGTTTGTAGACTGAACGTCTTTTGACTGCGTTTAAATCAGGCAATTTTATTGATTTTTGGAAGGTCATAACTTCTATAAAAAGCAATTTATCAAAAAAAAAACAATACGTACCGATACGCAAGTCGCCCATATCTATTTTATGTTAAAAAAATATTTGCTCTAGGGTTAAAATCCAGAAAGATAAATGGGGACTACGTTTGTATGGAAAAATCAACGCCCGGTTACGTCTTAAACCATTTGTATTTTTTTGAACTGCCTGAGGCACTTGGATCCTATTTAGGATTATTGGCATCGGTACATAGAATACATTTCTGTAAAAACATCGTTTTCGATTTTTTGGGCACTTAGCGCCTTAATTAATACACGTATTCATATATATTTCCCATAAAATCGTCACATGTAAAAATTACGAAGAGCAAAAAATAAGTCACTGTAAAATATCGTAGCAACTCGTTCTGGAGAGAAGTTGTAAACCAATTAATAATTTCCTGTTTTACAAGCACTGTTATTGTATTTGGTTTTCACACTGTTTTAATAATAACTTCTTGAATTGAATACAATTATCCAATAACGGCAAACAACATCTAATTTTAAATTTGAAGCGATCATAGATTTCACGTCTATCTTTCTAAGAAGCTATATTTCGATTGCCGCATAAGATTGCCGTTACTAAACCAATATTTTATTTCTAGTCTATAATCTAGCGCTTCTATTCAATAATACTACCTACTAACGTTTAACAGTTGATAAGCATCGTTGAGTGGTTTATTTACTAGTCTACTGTGATTATCAATAAAAAATAAGTGTCCTAATCTAAAACTCCGGTACTAAATCGATATAGTTTTTCTGTCAATTATTTATAAGCGCTGATAAACATCAATTACCAAATAATTTGTAATTGATGCGTTCTGTGCAAAATAATAATATCGAATTAATAATAAGCACCTAAAATGGGAAATCTAACTATTAGTTTTTAGTCGTACGTGAGTGACATTTCCAAAATTGGAACTGATTGATGTATTTTATGTTGTACAAGAGGTTGCGGGGTCGGATATCCGGTATGCACAAATTTCATCCGTGGTAGATTAGGTACTTTCATTTCCGGTGAAAGACCAACATTTAAAAACGAATCATTTCTTGAAATTGCCAGGTAGGTACTTCCTAACCTTACCCTTAACTTCCCCAGTCGCTTCAGCCTAACATATCCTTAATGTACCGGACGTACCTCCACCGACTTAAATTAATTTGCATAAATCTGAATTTACGCAGAGGCAGTTCCTTTACAAACTCACCTCTGCGCATATTCGAATTTATGCAAAAAAATCATCTCTAAAAACTTGTGTAAAACTGTAAATCTTATCTGCTGATTAATAAATAAAACCACGGGGTCAAGCAGTCATCATTATAGACAAAAATCAAAGGCTTGACCCCCCAATACCCTCTTATAAATTAAAATACCTATCATAATAAATTTGTACAAAACATGGAAGACTTGCATGAAATTTGAAATTGTGCAAACGCAGTTTCCTTTACAAAACTTGCCGTTTGCCCAAAATCGAATATTGTGCAAGGCTTCCCGTTAAATATCAATTCTCTTTTTAATATGTAAATTTGTGCACACTCACAAAATGTCTGAAAATAAAAATGTCCCGTGCAGGCGGATTAAAGAAACAGTCAGGGACCCAGTCAAATTCATCCCCTTCCGAGTTGCGCAACAACGGCGTTCTGCCCTGTGAAAATTCCGGGATCCCAAAAATAATTCTCGGAATTTCTCGCTAACAAAGGGAGCGCAGGGCCCGTTGGTCCTTTAAAAGGCGAAAAACTTGCGCAATTCGGCAGAGATCCAGCAACCATCGAACCGACCACATCTCTCCTGGACTGCCCTGACTGCCTCTTCAAGCCTCTTCTGCCCTGGACCTTCACTTCAACGTGGCCTTCTTCTTTCTCCCGGCTCCCTGGTGCTCATCAAGAAGAAACTTTCACAATAGTCGAAGCGTCCCTTGTCAGGGCGCAGGTTCCCCCTACCTTCCTCCCCCCTGCCTTATACCTTTCTCCCACATTTTCCCCATTTCTCCCTTTCCCTATATTTTCCCCATGTTTCCCCACATTTTTCCCCATTTTTTCCCTTTACTCATATTTTCCCCATTTTCCACACATATTTTTCCCTTTCCTCATATTTTTCCCCATTTTTCCCTTTTTTCAACATTCTCCGTCCTTTTTCCCGATTTTCCTTCCAAGGCGTCGAAGCGGCCAGCCGGCCACTCCCGCTATATCGTCTGTGCGGCCGGCGACTACAGTGCCGTCCCGTACACTTAACATACCCCAATTAGGGATGCCTTAGTTCCACTGGCTCCGAATAGTTGAGATTTTGTGAGGTATTCACGTAAAAAAAACGCATCTCCAGTCGAGATACCGACATTCCTTTCTCCATCCGTCTGCTCCTCATAACCAAATCTAAGATCGGGCTCTTAATCCTGCCCTTCTTTGGATCGGTATATACGTCGGGGTTGCTATTAGAACTCCATTATGGACTGCTAAGCTCGCTTTCTTTTTGAAAAAATATATTACATTAAGTATTAAATACCCTGAAGTATTATACTTAATTTCTTTCCATATACTTCTCAAAACAATATCGAGGCAATATCTATCGTTTTCTAGCGACAGCTCCAACACGGAATCACAATTGTACCTATACTCCTATTCGCCGTATACAGAATTTGTTTGATGATTATTAGGATGTTGTTGACAATCACTAAATTTAAACAGATCCAGTAGAATTTATATCAGAAAGGAGAACAAAAAATACAAATTAATAGATTGCTCTAGTATAGCTCTGCTTCGACTTTTATTAATTTTATTTATTTATTGTCCTATTTCTAATACACCGAAAAATTGAACACCATTTCATTCAGACGTTTCAATTTAACTCGAATTAACTTGTTAATCAAGATGGTGTCAATTGAAGTTATCGAGGGAGGTGGCGTTAGAAGATACCGAAGGCTATCGCAATCATTTGCGAATGTCGTAAGAACAATTTGATGTACTGTTGTCTAAAATTCAAGAAAAAATCCAAAAACAGGACACAGTTATGCGCGCGGCTGTCCCGGCAAAAACTAACTTACAAATTACGCTAAGATACCTGGCAACGGGGGATTCTTTTTCAAGTCTGGCTTATAATTATTTATTAACCAATAAAATAACATACATTTTTTTTGTATAATCCACCTCACTAGGCTGAGCCTGTTCCGAGGTGGCGGGAGTTTGATCTAATTTTAGATAATGCGAATTTACATAGAATAAAAGATATAAATAAAAAGATATTTAGAAAAGATGAATAAAAAAAATAAATAATTAGATAAATAAAAAATTTAAAAAAACATAAGAAATAATGAAAATACAAACAAATGAATGAGAACAAAATAGACAGATTCAGGCGTGGAGTGTGCTATAATTTGGTAACCGGATAAATCATCACAATGATACATCACATCTTTAAAAAGTTATATAAAGTCATGGAAAGTGATGAAACAAAAACTCTATTAACTGGGTTATGTAGGTTAGGTTAGGTTAAAAAAATAATTTTTTCATCGTTTCTAATGACTTTACATCACTTTTTAAAAGTGTGTTGAATTGTCACTGAGTTGAGTTATCATGGAACCCTATAATTTATGGTATTGTAGATGTTATCTGTCCGCAGTATACAATGCCTTTGTTGACTATCCATGTGTGTATTTTGTGTCTTATATTTACACTTGTTGCCAGGTTTTTAATATCTTTTTCCATTAAATTGAAAATTTTTGGGGCCAGATTATGAAAATGTCTTTGTCCATAGGTGGTATTCATCTTCGGGGTCATGTGTTGATGTCTGTTTCTTGTTTCGTAATTGTGTTGTATAGTATGATGGCTAAATTTGTCTTTTTGGTAATATAGAGTTATAATTTGAATGTATAGTTGCTGTATGTTCAGTACGGTGAAGTCCTTAAATAACTGTATTGTCGAGAATCTGTAAGGTTGTTTTGCGATAGCTTTAATTAAGGCTTTTTGCGCTTTGACAAGAGGGTCCATATTAGTTTTAGCAGCACCACCCCAACCAATAATACCGTGAGTGACAATTGATTGGGCTATATGTACAGAGTTCCAAAAAATACGATATCATTGCTTATAAAAGAAGTGTTCGTTGCAATAGTTGATGCCCTAAAATCTGTTACGAAGGTAAAAAAGATATTATTTTTTCTAACATTCAGAGACGTGTTATTTAATAATAATAACTACTAAGTTACAGTAACATTTCAAAAATAATATTATTAATTGCAGTGTCACGGACATTATTATTTTGTTAAACTCTTGCTTCTGATCCCAAAGACAGGGATGGCATTGGTTTAGATCCATAAATCTAAACATCATATCATCCGACCACTTAATACATTCTTTCATTGAAGTAGATGTCATGATGGTAGGTACTAGATACGCATAAATAAACCACTCCCTAGGAACGTCTAACGTCTACTTTCAACCGCAGCATAAATAAACAACTAACAACCGCAGGGAACTAAAAATCGCAAGCTACTTGAAACATGTTCACGCGTTTCGATTCGGCATAAAAATCGCTCTGTCTGAATGGGGTATCATCGACAAGTGAGAACACCTTGTGCTGGTACCAACCCTGGTGTAATTTATACTTGTTAAATACGTACAGGCAAATAATTTTAAAGAAGATACGTTTGAATGTTTTTTTGAACCCCGATAGTATTGCCCGCAGTGCCATCTTCCTCCCAAAGATACCGGTTGCGTTTTATATTCCGATTCCGATAAAATTTATAGACTCTTCTTTGAACGTCCTTATCAGTACGAAGCACTCCTTGTAATAAAGGTGTTCGTAGAACTGAGGCGCATTGATGAATTACCCACTCGTAAGTAACTTTTACCTACTTCGAAACTACTCGAGAATCTTTAGTTTCTAGGTAAAGGTAAAACATCACCATAGTTTTCCGGATACAGTATAAATTTATAAATGCATATAGTAAATAATAATGCTTAACATTTTCCTTTTTTAATTTTAATTTAGCGATCTGCGAATCCCGTAGATACTATGAATTCCAGAAGCTATTGAATATTTTCAATTTTTCTGCTTCAAATTTTCGTTTGAGATTCTTCAAAGGTTAAAATATGCAAATAGATGTATAAAATACGACAAAATGTCATTTAGTACGGTTTTATACTAGATAGATGATTTGTATTTACTATTAAGATTACACGGACCGGCTGCGTAGAGATTTCCAGCTTTTGTATTTCCATCCTTATAAAACACCGGTCTTACCAAGTAATTGTTAAATATAAATATTAAGATAATATATTATTTAAATACTTTTATGTAACCAACCTATACCCGAATAGGATGTTTAACATTATCCAATTGTTTATCTACAATGTACACGTAGGCTGAATTGTATTGTACCTACGTCATGTAGAGCATACTTGAAGACAAGTAAGTACAATTGAATGGATTAATTTAAACGCACACATATAATCAAATATCACTAGTACCTAACTCATACATCCATAATTTCTTAAAAGGATGTTACGGCAAGCGCAGCATAATTGCGGTTTTTGACGCAGTTTTTAGAAATTTCTATATTGTTTATCAGAAAATAATATTATGTTTTGAACAGATAATTTATTCTTCTAAACAATGAGAAAACAAAACGTATTAAAATGTGTTTATTTATTATACTTTTATACTTGGTGGAATTATATATTATTAAAATAGAAAATAAAACATTTTTTAACTTATTTCCACTTGTTTATTTTACCAGTTACCAGTTTCGTCCTATTATGGACATCTTCAGGCTGGCAATTGAAATTCTTTTGTTACAGAATTTATACAAAATTAGGTACACAATGTCAAGGTAGGTACATATATTTGGGTTATTAAATTACAATTTAAAAAAATTGTGTTATTATTATTATTATTATTATTTTTAAATTGTAATTTAATAACCCAAATATATGTACCTGCCTTGACATTGTGTACCTAATTTTGTATAAATTCTGTAACAAAAGAATTTCAATTGCCAGCCTGAAGATGTCCATAATAGGACCAAACCGGTAACTGGTAAAATAAACAAGTGGAAATAAGTTAAAAAATGTTTTATTTTCTATTTTAGTATTAAAATGTTTAAAAAAATTGCGTAAAAAAATATTTACAGAACCTCTAAAAATAGCTTGAAGATCGATTATATCCTTTAATTCTAAATACGGGAGAATTTTAAATATATACATTATCACCACGTCAATGTCGTCTAAACGATTAGAGAATAAAATTATTTTAAAAAGCATTAAAACAAAGCTTAAATAAATAAAAACAGTTTTTCAATACTAAGATATTGTTTCATTTCTTAGTAGTAAAATATAAGGAAATGGATGTTGGAACGCCTATTTATTTATGTCTAAACTGCTTTCTAGTAATATAGGTGCATACATAACTACCTGTCAGCTATATTATACGTTTCTATAGCTTTTGTTATAATGTCTTAAAAATGTATCTGAACACCGTGAAAGAAAACCGTTCTCGAGTTCAAAAAGATTTTTTTTTTTCTTTTTTTGTTGTGATCGAAAACGCTCGTGGGCCGCAGGTTTCCCACACCTGGTATACACAATCCAAAAATGTTCAGGCTTTGAGATACTAATACTATCAGATATCCACGATGATCAAGCCGACCCCCGATTCAAACGTCCTCTCATTTTAGGTGAAGTTATTTTAAATAGTATTTTCTCATGAAAATCTAGCACCATGCATTCGGGTACATACACGACCGACATGAAGAAAAATGACTATTATTCGTAATACGGTAAAATACGGAATATAAGGCCCTTAATTAATGAATTGGTAGATTTACTAATAAACTTTTAGAAAATATAAACGCATTATCACGATGTCGGAACACGTTTTCATAAAAATCCTAATACAGGGTTTTCCAATAAGAGGTGTTATTTTGATATTCAATCGTAAAAGATCAATGGTTTCGTTGCTTGTGTGGCACGTAACGCCATCTTGTTGAAAGTAAACGTTGTCCAAATCAATATCATCCAATTCCGGCCATGAAAAATCTTTAATCATCTCTCGATAGCGCAATCCATTCACCGTAACTGTTGCTCCAGCCTCATTTTCGAAAAAGTAAGGTCTAATGACCGCCGGACCATAAACCGCACCAAACAGTCACACGCTGAGGATAGAGAGGATTTTTAACAATAACTCTTGGGTTTTCCGAGCCCCAGATGCGACAATTTTGCTTGTTGATGAAGCCACCGAGGTGGAAATGGGCCTCATCACTCAACATGATTTGCATTTGATTCACTCAAGTGAATTTTAATAATTTCAATGCGTTGTTGAAGCGTGTATCGTTCCATTTTTATTAATGGTGTAGTTTCTACTTGTCAAATGTCAAAAAATGACAGCTTCAAAAGTAACATCTACCGAAATAGCGGACTATTTAAAATAACACCTCTTATTGGAAAACCCTGTATTTCCGCATTTCGTCATTGTATATTATTAAGGCAAATGCAGCTGCATGAACACTAGTTCCGACATTGTAGGAATTTACTAAAAGTTTATTAGGAAACGGTCTGCAATCCCGATTTTAACCGGATTACCAATAATTTGAAGAGATTCTTAATAAATTAACAATACTTATTTTTTTATTAGCGTTTCCTCGATAGATTTTTCAAGCAATGTGTAGCATTTTACCTCTAAGACATGACATTGCTACACCCAGTATAATCACAATCGTCGGCTCTTTTCGCCTGGCCGCCAAAACTCTGTGCGGGGAAGGTTCAGCGATGTGTAAGCTTTGTGGGATGTTTTCAGGTTTGTCCTGGAGCTAATCTTAAATATTTTTCTTCGTTCCAATGCAAAGTTTGTTGTTGTGCAGTAAGACTTTGGTCAGTATCATTATATGAACTAAAATTCTTCTAAATAAAAAATCTCCGTTTTTTTTAATCTATGAAATTTTCCAACATTTTGTTTCAAAAATGATTGTGATAAGTTTTTTAAAAAACATTTTTCATGTTGGAAATTAAAATATTTCACTTTTTAAGTAGAACTCAAAAGTCAAATGGGTAATTTTGTCAAGATTCTGAAATGGTATTATTTTTACCACATCAAAATACCTTGGAAATTCTGTGAGTAATTATTATTATTTCAAGTTTACACAATAGATAAACAACCCCCATAAGGATAAGCAATGCATATACATATTTATCGAAGAAATGAACATTTTAAAATGTGCAAGCAATGCGTTAAACATTTCAGTTTTTTTATATTGTTTTATGGAAATTTTATTTGTACGAACTATATGAAAAGTGAGGTGACAGTTTTCGTGCAAACTCCGTAAATAAAACGACCGCGTTTTTTTTATAGATGGAATTTTGCGACGTTTTGATCAAAAATGTTTGTGAAAAAAAATTTCAACTCTTTTACTGTTTAAAATTAAAATATTGCACTTTTTAATTATTAAAGTATATTTAGAATTCAAAAGTCTAAAAGATAATTTTATCAATATTCTAAAATGATATTATTTTTACGACATCCAAATACCTTGGAAATTCTGTGAGTAATTATTATTATTTCAAGTTTACATAATAGATAAACAACTCCCTGTGATCGGATAAGCAATGTATATACATATTATGTATATTTCCATGAACTATTTTATGCCAGTTTCAGTTACGTCGTTTATCAATTATATAAATTTTTCACCACGTTTTTCAGTAAGAAGTGTTTGTAGCCGACGAATTACTCAGATTTTTCTTCGAGATAATAATGACACGTAGGTACTTTATACGTTCGTTTATTCTGCAAGGTGTACAATATAAGGTTATTGTTCCGTTGAAATCTAAGACAAGACACAATGGAAAACGTACGTCCTATTTATACTGCCATTCATGTTGTCTCCCTCAGGCACGCGGTCTTTTCCACATTCGCAAACACACGATCACCACAGTGTTAAGTACTGCCACTGCTCAGCTTCGTGTTTAGTTCAAGACAAACATTCCCGGGTTACGACCAACCTGACAATATTTGTTTTCCTCTCAATTCCATTAGTGGAAATTATTAATATATATATATATTAATTATGAAAAAATACAGTGTTTCTCTATGCTATATATATATTTATAGTTTATTTTTTGATTCTTCTTTTTAATGGCCGCAAGCAGTTCGCCCTTCTTCCTTTTGGAGATGAATTTAGCCACCACGTTTCGAGGGCGGGCGTCACGGGGAGCTGCTGCTATTCCGTCTTGAGAATGTTGGCTAGGTTTGGCTCGAGTAAAGAATTCATTGTCCTCTTCTTTAATGATTTGTCCAATGATAGATGAGATTTTTATTAGACTGTCTGCTAGGTTTTCATCCTTATTTTCGGGGAGACCGAAGATTTCAATGTTATTGAGGAGCAGCTGCTGTTCTCTTTCATTGTTTGTTTTGTTCAGATAAGTTACGAACTTTTTTAGTTCGATTACTTCGGCTTCAAGCTTGTCCATTTTTTTAGCTTTTCTTCTAAAACCAAAATTTTGTTTGTGTAGTCTTCGATGGTGCTATTGTTATGAACGATTGTCTGTTCAACGGAAGCTAGTTTTGAGTTCATTTGGTGCATCTCGGAGGAGAGTTTTTTGATTTCGCTAAGAAGAATTGACAGTTCTCAAATCGACAGAGTTGGGATTGCTGGAGAGCGGTGATTGAAATGTTTTGCATTTAGCACACCTCCATGACTCCCTGTTCTCCTCCGACATCTTCTTAAAAAATGCAGAGGTAGTTTTGGCAAAGCTGAGATGCATTTGGTTTTTACAACTTATACACCTCATACAGTCTGCCTTCTTACATTGGTTGCAGGTAGAACTCATGGCGGGTAAATTGATAGCAAAAATATTATCACTGTGATGCCTATTTACTTCAAAATCGATTTTTGCAACGTAATGTCACTAAATTGACGGCCGGCGTGGTCTAGTGGTATACGCTTTTGACTACAGATCCGAAGGTCGCGGGTTCGAGACCCGGCGTGCGCAAACAAATTTTATTTGATTAATTTGTGTTATTTCACAATTAATTAATTTAAATAATATATAGTATATTTGCGGCACGTTCCAGAGTGGAAGATACTCTCAGTATCGCCCTGGTGTAAGACCACCATTCAGAATTGAAACGTTGCTTGAAATGGCTTTAGCCGTGTTTGGTGACCAGATCTGAATAGCCAGGTACTTCCCCACCTTCCTCTTCCCCATCTCCCTCCCCTCCCCAATACCCTCAGCCTCACAACATACCCCAATTGGGGATGCCATAGTCTCACTGGCTCCAGACGGGAGCAGTTGGGACTCTTGTGCGGTATTACTGTAAAAAAAAAAAAAAAAAAAAAAATACACTCAACTTTACTACTTTTCAAATTTGTTAAATTACTTCCAAGCAAACAAAAGCGTCGTCTTGTACAAAATGTTCACCATAACATAATATTTTAAGATAATTTAGGGAGCAGAGTAAAACACAGCTGTGTCTTGATTGTAGGTAATGAATATTGAATAATCTGATTTATACCAATTTGTACTATTTTCATATCTTCATAAATGGCAGTCTTTTGCCAACTCTTAGCAATTGAGAAGACGGAGATTTTTATTAATTGTCTTAAAAAGGTATTACTTTTCTCACAAAATAGATTCACTTTGTAAATAATGCACTTTCGTACCTAATAATAAATGCTTTTACGTACGATATTCGTGGTTCGGTAATAAATGGTTTTTTCGGTAATTATCAATAGAAATAAGATATTATAATTTATGATTAATTATTATTGGACATTCGTTGTTGCTCGTTTTTTAGAGTTTTGATAGAAGCCAGTTGTTTCCCAACTCTTTTGACAAAAATAATAAGGAGGAGGCAGAAATTTATGTTGTTTTATTATAGAAATATAGTTGTTCAATCAAGTATCTAGTATCAACTGACAAAACGCATGAGGCGAAAATTTAACTGAAAGAAAAAGACTAGAAGAGGAATATTGAAAGGAAAGTGGTATGTTGATGATTTTGCCAACAGGAAATCAATGGGACGCAGAATCAACTGAAATTAATGTGGCAAGAGGATCAAGCGTAAATGAAAGTGATTGGACCAACTGAAAGGAATGTGGTAAGAGGATCTAGCCTAAAGTAAAGTCATTGGACCAACTGAAAGGAATGTGGTAATTATTATTTTTTTGGTAAACTAATGTTTAAGACAAGATTTTTTATGCATAGCACAATATATTTATAATATTTGATAAGTTCTAGTATCTTCACCAAAAAATGTAGACAATTTGTCTCGACGCCATCTAGTGAGAGAGTTAGCACTTACAATGCCTTTCTCATATAAAATAAAGTTGGTTGTTTCAGGTGAAAAAATGTAACAAGCAGTAATTGTTGAATGAAACACTAGTATATATTGAATAACTTTGCGGGTAAGAGATAAGCCGCCATAGCTCAGTGGTCAGAGCTGTCGACCGGAAATCGAAGGGACACGGGTTCGAGTCCCGTTGGCGTCATGTATCTTTTATCAGGAGATTTTTCAATGTTACTTGTATTGTGTTAATTACTTGTAAAATAATTGTTACAAACATTTTTATTTACTAATATTAATCTATCGATACATCGATACTTTTCATAAATAATTTATTGTGCTACGTAAAATAGAATAAATACTTACATTATGTAAATCGGTAGGTTTATACTAAATCATTATTATAAATTATGATAAAATATTTATATTAAAAAAGCATTTCAAATATTTTTTGAAAATAGTCATTAATTAACATTATGTATCCTGTAGCACGAACGGGACGCAGAACAACTGAAAAGAAAGTGGTCCCACGAGGATTTAACGAGCAGCAAAGTAATGGGAAAATGAATCGAGCTAAAAGAAAGTTGTATGATGAGGATTAAGCCAACCGGAAAGCAATCGGACGAAGAATCTACTGAAAAAAATGTGGTGTGATAAGGATTTAGCTAACAGGAAAGTAATGGGACGATGAATCAAGCGAAAGGAAAGTAGTATGATGAGGATTTAGCAACAGGAAAGTAATGGGACGATGAATCAAGCGAAAGGAAAGTAGTATGATGAGGATTTAGTCACAGGAAAGCAATGCGACGAGGAATCAAATGAAATAAAAGTCTAAGATGTTAATTTGGCCCAAAGAAAAGCAATGGGGCGAGGAATAAATAACTAAAGTAAAGTCTTCTCGGTGACTTCAACAACCAGTAAATACGGTTGTGAGTTTTTTTTACTACAATACATCTACTTGTCTTAAAAAAGCTTTTTTATTCTGTTTGACTGAAGACTGTACCTTCCTCTCTAGTAAATGGAGTTGACAAATCTACCAACTTCGCCAAATGCCAATCGGATAGGACCGATATTAATTTCGTATATTATCTGCTGTATATTAAATGCTTATATGTCCGCGTGTATGTGCATATTGCCACCAAAAGTTGATAGAATGCATTATCATTGACAACGATTCTATCCGCCGAGTTTTAGCTTGATTAGATGTCGGGAAGTGGCTTAATTTCCGAAATCGGATGACATTATAGCAGTTAATATACGAAACAACTGAAAGGAATGTGGTAAGAGGATCTAGCCTAAAGGAAAGTGATGGAACCAACTGAAAGGAATGTGGTAAGAGGATCTAGCCTAAAGGAAAGTGATGGGACCAACTGAAAGGAATGTGGTAAGAGGATCTAGCCTAAAGGAAAGTGATGGAACCAACTGAAAGGAATGTGGTAAGAGGATCTAGCCTAAAGGAAAGTGATGGGACCAACTGAAAGGAATGTGGTAAGAGGATCTAGCCTAAAGGAAAGTGATGGAACCAACTGAAAGGAATGTGGTAAGAGGATCTAGCCTAAAGGAAAGTGATGGGACCAACTGAAAGGAATGTGGTAAGAGGATCTAGCCTAAAGGAAACTGATGGGACCAACTGAAAGGAATGTGGTAAGAGGATCTAGCCTAAAGGAAAGTGATGGGACCAACTGAAAGGAATGTGGTAAGAGGATCTAGCCTAAAGGAAAGTGATGGAACCAACTGAAAGGAATGTGGTAAGAGGATCTAGCCTAAAGGAAAGTGATGGAACCAACTGAAAGGAATGTGGTAAGAGGATCTAGCCTAAAGGAAAGTGATGGGACCAACTGAAAGGAATGTGGTAAGAGGATCTAGCCTAAAGGAAAGTGATGGAACCAACTGAAAGGAATGTGGTAAGAGGATCTAGCCTAAAGGAAAGTGATGGGACCAACTGAAAGGAATGTGGTAAGAGGATCTAGCCTAAAGGAAACTGATGGGACCAACTGAAAGGAATGTGGTAAGAGGATCTAGCCTAAAGGAAAGTGATGGAACCAACTGAAAGGAATGTGGTAAGAGGATCTAGCCTAAAGGAAAGTGATGGGACCAACTGAAAGGAATGTGGTAAGAGGATCTAGCCTAAAGGAAAGTGATGGAACCAACTGAAAGGAATGTGGTAAGAGGATCTAGCCTAAAGGAAAGTGATGGGATCAACTGAAAGGAATGTGGTAAGAGGATCTAGCCTAAAAAAAGTGATGGGACCAACTGAAAGGAATGTGTTAAGGTGAGAAAGAAAGATATGAAAGAAAATATTTATGAACGTAAAGCGAACATTCTTATTTATTAATATTAATCCATCGATCTTTTTACATAAATTTTATTAACAACGCAAAATAGAACAGATACCCACATTACATACAGTTATTATAAAAATAGTTATTATTATAAAAGCATTTCACATATTTAAAAAAAAAAGTTATTTATTAACATTTTGTATCCTGTAGCCTTTTTTGTTAAAAAATAGATTATATAGTTACATTAGAATCTGTAGTTAAAGGTACTTGTACCGTAAATAAATAAATAAGTGTAAACAAGTAGCTTATTTATTTGTTAAGTAATACATATTTAAATAATTATAGTATTAAATTGTCTGATTGTAAACTTAATACTGTTGTAAGTCGATTATGTGCGGTTGGTGTGAATAAAAGTTGAGGTATGTAATTTTTTCCGATCATAACCTCAAAGTTTAATTTTTCTTTTTTTAATAATCGGTGTCACTCGATGATGCCATGGCCATGATTTGTTATTGTTTGATTTTTATCAAATTTCTATATAACGAGGTTGTCTTCTACAACAATATGTCATGTTATTAAAAATTTATCATATTTAGAGCACGCAGAATTTTTTTTTAAATATCGAATATGTAGTACTGAAGATACAAGCCCTCAAAAAATTGATGTTTTAGGAGAATCTTGCCGGCAGGCCGATAAACGTGTGACGTCACCGTACATAAAATTACTGATGCGGCAGTTTGCTGTAATACCATTTAAATAGGATATTTTCGTAAAACTTTTAATACCATTAAAAATGAGTAATTTAAAGTTTAGTTTCCGATTCTGATCATCGCATTAAAACATGTGTATTTTAACATTTTCATTCATGATTATTACTGGCTTTAAAAACGATGTAAAACCGCACATTCCGTAACGGTTACAACCGGCCACAGCGTCATTATGACGTAGAAAACGCTTTTCACTGGCTGTTAAGAAGACGGCTGTCACCGACATTGGCCGGTGTGACTTCAACAATGCCATATTCACAAACAAAAACACGAACAAGTGATTTTTCGCGGCAAATCAAAAATTACACATTTTAAATCGTTAAAATGTCTGCACGTTCAACACGCTCTTGTGTCCTGTTCAGGGTTGATCAAAGCAAAACGAACTCGAAGAAGAATTCTTGCCTGAACAGACTATGCGATAATTACAATAGCGTATTATCCAAGGTTGATATTTTCAGTTGCGAACTTACCAAATACAAAAGGATGATAGAATATTTCTCTGATGGTTTGTGAATAATGTTTATGTCTCTATTGTTTATATCTCTATTATGATTTGATTTATATCTACAACCTCTCTCCTTGACTATAAATGAATTGTTTTGTAAATTTTTCGTTTTATATAATCTTTTGTTTTGTTTAAATTTTTTAATTCATATTCTTTTCTCACAAATTTAAATAACTTATTCCATATTATGCTGTCTCAGTTAAAGGCACAAGGAGGAAATCCATGATTGGTTTAATTTTACTATATAATACTTATGTACAAACTGATTAAATGTAAACTGTCGATTTACCGAAAATGAATAAATAAAAACATGGCTTTATTATAGTAATTTTTTTCTAGAGTTAAAATAATTAGAGAAAATACTCTATGCTTATTTGTTTTACTCAAGTTTACTTTGAAGGTTCGTCATTTTTTAGATATCGAAAAACTGATTTTACTGACGTTATAGCTTACCAATAATTATTACTAGCATGGGCACAAAAACATACTTATATTAAACACTTTTAATCAATTAAAAAACAAACTGTTAAAAACAGGACTGTAGACCTTTAAAAAATAAATTGACCCTAATAAAGTATCAGTGAAAAGCGAATGTTTAATGAGGACGGCGAAATACTTGTTCATACAAATATTGATATTAGCATACTGATATTGTCGCATTCCGTTATGATATTTATTATCTAAAGACTATCACTTTTAAGCGGGATCGTTTTTTCCGTGTGACTATTGTGAGACAACCTCATTGTGTGATTTCCAAGATAATATGTGGATTTGGTATGAAGGGTTATTGAAGAGTTCTCCCTTCACTAGAATATGGGGCGGCACTCCCCGTTAGCGTCCCTCGCGTATCCTGGGGGACAGTCGCCTATCGGAGCGTCTATCATGTTCCTGGTGGTCAGCGACGCTTCCACTTCTTGGTCGGGCTCCTGCGGCACCTCGGTGGCGGGGGGAGTGCTCTCTACCGGAGTAGACTCCTCGAACACGATCCTGTCTTCATCGGCCATTTTTAAAGTTTAGGGTATTTCGATTTATCTGCAACAAAAGACACAAAGTTTTTAGATGCCAAATACCATAGAACAAAAGACACAATAAATTGCCAAGGGCGTATTTAGTGATCCAACAGTCTGGAAAATCGAGGCTTCATTTTCAAACACAAAACCGTGTTTTATCATCATTATGAAGTTCAAATGGGTTAGCTATTTACCTGGCAAGGAAGTGTAAGAGAGATAGAGAGAGAGTGCGTATGCTAAATGGGCTAGAACCAAAAGTGATTAAGTCAGTGGAGACATTGGTTTCCATTAAAATGAAACTGACTGACTGGAAAATAAATATCAGATGCGGTTCATCAGATGTTCATCGGTTCATCAGCGTCAGTTAAAACAAATTGTGAGTTAAATAACTCAAGTAAAGTCTTCCCAGTAACTTCAACAACCCGTAAAAACAGTTGATGCCATTACAGCAGTTAATATACATAACAAATGTCGGTCCTACCCGATCGGCATTTGGCGAGGTTGGTAGACTTGTCGACTCCTGCGTAATCAATTTCTTCGATCTACATTTCTTTTTTGTTTTTTACGTTTTGATTTTTCTTTTCAAATTTATTCCCCTTTTATATTATTTCCAAAATTGTTTAATCCAAAAAAATCCCACTTAAGACTCTACTTACTCGATAACCAAAGCTCGAATCAAAATAAGTTATACTACAAAAAAAGTTATTCTACAAAATAAGTTATACTACAAAATAAGTTATACTACAAAATAATTTATACTACAAAAAAAGTTATTCTACAAAATAAGTTATACTACAAAATAATTTATACTACAAAATAATTTATACTACAAAAAAAGTTATTCTACAAAATAAGTTATACTACAAATAATATAATAATACAAAATAAGTCATACTGCCGAATAAGTTGTACTACAGAATCCTGTCCAAAGTAATGTGATGTATATTCACCAGTTTCCATTTTTATGGTAACTTTATGGTTATTAGTTTTCAAAATTATTGCAACTTCGAATAATAAATTTTGAATTGTTGATTTGTAGCACACACCACAAATTGTAAATTGTAACTAGTACCTACGTTTATGTTGAACTACAACTTTTTAAAAACATTTTTAATAAAATAATAATACATAGAAATAATAATAAATAATAATTTTAATTTTAATAATAATAATTTATAATAATTTTAATAATAATAATTTGGCATTCTCAGACTAAAAAAATATTACCATTCGTTATTTCGGCTACTGGCATTATACCTAGCTCTCTCATTCAAAATTTAGGCGTATTAGATCTATCAAAAAATTTATATATAAAGATGCAAAAGTCGGTCATTTTGAATACATGTAGGATAACGAAAGATTTTTTAAATATTTATGTTGAGGGATCAGTAGGATTTATAGGCCCTGTTAGAAGTTCTACCGAGCCGAACCCTCTGATGAAAATATCTGGAGTCGGTGAATTTTTTTTTCCCATTTGATCTCTGGTAAGTTGACGTGTTGTTGTTCTTGTATTGTTTTGTATTTATTTTACTTATATAATGCACTTGCATAGTGTTGATTGACTAGCTGATCATTTGTGGAAAAGTGAGTGGAAGGGTTTAGTTTTTCCTACGGGGAAGATTTAACCCAGACAAAAAAAATCGGAAGCATAAAATAAATTAAAAATCATAAACCGCTGTTATATTCCCGCGTGAAATTTATTTTTAAATTTAAAAAATAGAACTGATTGTTTAATTCAGACAAGCGATAGAGAAGGTATAAAAATAAATTTATAATTGAAATGTGTATTTCTTTTGTTTAAATATTTTTACAGATTTGGTTATTTTTCAAGGTTTTACTAACGGTGTTAAATTCTATTTTTTCAACAAAAAATGAGCATATTATAAAGAAAATTGACAATATACATATTTGTTTTTGAAAAGAGATCCTTTATAAATACTTTTAGCTGTACAGATCCTACATAATATAAGGTCCCGTGATTTTTTACTGGTCGGCGCTAATGATATATATTTCCCATAAAATCGTCACATGTAAAAATTACGAGGAGCAAAAAATAACTCACTGTAAAATATCGTAGCACCTCGTTCTGGAGAGAAGTTTTAAACCAATGAATTATTTCCTGTTTTACAAGCCCTGTTATTGTATTTGGTTTTCACACTGTTTTAATAACAACTTCTTGAATTGAACACAATTATCCAATAACGGCAAACAACATCTAATTTTAAATTTGAAGCGATCATAGATTTCACGTCTATCTCTCTAAGAAGCTATATTTCGATTGCCATTACTAAAGCAATTCTCTAGTCTATAATCCAGCGCTTCGGTGCTTACTATGTAATTGTATGGTTAGAAGTTTGCAATAGTGTTGATATGCGAACTGAAGTTGATATACCTAGAAAGGTAAATATGTTTATAAGTCAATAACAGAGGAATGCCATGTGCCAGATTCGCTAACCTACGTCTCTACGACCGAAATATACGGATTTAAGAATGTAAGGGACCACACTCATTAAAATGTTTGTCAATTATTAGCAACGTTTTCCCTGAGCCAAATAATAAGCCATAAAGCTAAAGTAGTTTGCAATGTCTTTAAATTACTTTCTTTGATAGTCAAGACAAGACATAGATGGCTCTAGTGTAGATAGTTGATAGAGGTTATTAAGTTTACTGACAGATGTCGGTAGTATTTAAATGTGCCCCTCCATGTCATAAACATAAAAAGCCTTGGACAGAGAATTAGTGCGATTTCGTATGAATGGTACTAAGGCCAAATCTATGGCCAAGGGAAATTGACTAGCAGCCATCTTGTATGACAAACTTTTTAAATGATTTGTGTGGGAAATGGTATTATTTTCATCATTTTAATTTCGTATATTTAATGCAATTATAACGGCTTACGATTTGTTTGGTATTCGATGAGACAGGGAATGGGACTTGCTATTAAAAACTTCCATTTTGATATTTTTAAAACATCTTCTCCCTCAACATACGGTTTCAAATTGTTCTCCAATAGTTCCGTCCAGGACTTTCTAGGTCCATGCTTCATTTTCAGAGCCGAGATGGGCTTTTGGTTTCTAGATGGTTCTAGCAACAGAGACTTCAGTATAGAGGGTGTCCTACACACTTGTTCCTGATTGTAACAGTATTTATTATAACTAAAGACACGGGGTTTTGTTGTAAAGAACACGTTATTACTTATCGAGAAACTATCCTTATCTTTTTTACTTATCTGAGTACTTATCCTTTTTAAGCGAAGGCACGAAGACACTATTAGGATACACTTTATGTAAACCTTATTATTATTCATTTGCTAGTTGGGAGCGGCGCAGTGCGTTGAGCTGGACGTAGCCAATAATTGATCTGTGGTAAAACATGTAACTAACAACTACCACTATACAACAACATCTATCTTACACTAATAACAAAAAATAAAAGTTATGAAACTGATTGAAAATGAGTAATGAAACCAATATCCACTGGAGCGATTCTTGGCATATTGTGCCATTTTAATGAAACCTAAAAATATGGGATGGACGGCGAAATGTATGTGGAAATATTGGGTCGGGCATTTTACCGCCAAATTAGGGGCGAAGCGCGGGTGTTTTTTCAAATTTTATCGCCAAAATTAGACTTTCCGAAAAATATTCATATCTATTCATTTCTAATAATATGATCTATTTGATATTTTTCGATGAAACTTTCAGTCTTTTACTTTAAAAAGATGTCTCTATTTATTTATGTTTAGCAATGTATGTGTAATTCCCTTTTTTATGAACAAAAACTTTCTTCTTTCTTGGGAATCATAGAAAAAACAGTATTTAACAATCGAAATAACATATCGAAATTTATTCATACAAAATTACAAGATTATTTAGATATTTTCAATACATATAAAAAAAACTATAACCTAATAGTGCTTCAATGTGTGATAGCTTTCGAAACACTTTCCTTTATGCAGGGGCACATTGCAAAACTTGCACATGTACCGCGTTTCACTGCGTAGTTTGTGAGCGGAACATACGCGACAACGATTTTATTTTTTTGTTGTGTTTCAGACCCATTGTATTAACAGGTAGATGGATCGGGTACAGCCGACAATAAAAAACACATGACCCCGCATCCATTAAGAACCCCTTGTTTACAAGTTTCCCGCTTACCGCTTTGCGCAACAAAACGAGTAAACTCGTCTCCCGCGTCTTACTGTAAAAAGGCATATGACGAGTTTTCTCTTTTCCCGCAAAGAATGTGTTAATATTTTAGGAATGGTGTCAATTAAATAATAATTTGTTATGGTTAAGTTTACCCGCGTAGCGTAGTCCTTAACAGGACTTTTAACTCCTGACGTTTCGGACAGATCTCACTGTCCATCTTCAGAGGCCTTATGTTTTGAGTTTTGTCTCAAACTGATCGCTTTCGCGTGTCTGTTCGATCCAGAAATCAAAACCTAAGTGAAACGTCAGGAGTTAAAAAGTTCTTTTAAAGACTACGTTACGAGAGTAAACCGAGAAAATTATTCTACCCTGGAGGGCGATTCTCGTTCTACTTAACGACACTAAAATCGTCCTTACATTCAAATTAACGATTTTTCTCGGTTTATTCGTATGAAGCGATTCCGGTTCTCTCGTTGACAGATGGAATCCTTAGATTTTCGATTGCGCGCCAAAATTTTTAGCCTTACGCGAAGGGTACCCCTAGACCTGTCATTCGGCGGCCGAACGCTAGCGTTCGCGGAGAATTTGCTTCATTTAATTGTGACGTTTTGACAATTAGCAATATTTGCGTAGTTTTAATAAGAGAAAACTTAATATTATCGTAAGTATTGACTGTAAACATGATTAGTGACTTGTTTGTGGCACAATAATGCTATTAAATGAATTGAATCAGGTAATTGCGATGTTTGTAAAGTACGTAACATGTCGAAAGCCAGATAAGTGATTTAATTTACAATAAACTACACATACCATTGAGGATTTCTACATAAATAATAATAAGTTTCTGGCTGGCGCTCGAAATTGTGGGTTTTGAAGTTAACCACAACGAAATAAGAATCCCTTTCATTCTTAAATCTACTTGGGTGACAGTTAGCGCCATTCGGCAGCGTTAGTTTGACAGCAAACGTCACTTTAGAAGTGGTGAATCTGTAACAAAGTCATTACTATCCAGCGAGGTAAGTACCTTTTCACAAAACGTAAATCTTCGATAAATGGCTTATTTATGTCATTCATAAATAAAATAAGCAGTTATTAAAATGCATTATAATACAAAGTATTTGTTTTTTAAGTTTTAGTTAGAAACCTTGCGTCACTTAATTATATTTCACCAATTTGTGTTTTCAATAATCTCTTAACAATATCGTAGATGCTCTTAACCACGCTTCTTTAGGATTTTTTACTAGGTCTCTCAAAAATCGATCTTGTAAGGCTATCAGAAGAACGAGAATCGCTTAATAGTTAAGAAAAGATGTTACAAGCGACGGACAGCTATCTTTCGCAAACGATAGCAGTCGTTGACGAATGCTATCATTTAGCTTAAGGCTAAAAGAACGAGAATCGCCCTCCTGAACTATTATACTTAATTTCTTTCCGTACACCTCTCAAACATCGAGGCAATATCTACCGTATTATTGCGACAACTCCAACACGGAATCACAATTGTACCTATACTCCTATTCGCCGTATACAGAATTTCGGATAATGATTATTAGGATGTTTTTGTCAATCACTAAAAGCAGAACAACAAACAGAATTATATATATACACAAGCAATCGCTCGAGTTGGCGCTGTATACATTAAAAATTATATTCTCCTTTCAAAAGTGGCTACCTCCTTCGTATCCATTACCAATGGTTCGAAACGGGCATGAGTCGTTTCCTTGGTATAACTTCAGCACCAATACAGTAATACCGCTATCTGTATTTATAGTACAACAATGATAGTATGTAGGTACCGACCATTATTCTATTTTCTTTCATTGGGAATATCAGGTGCGGGATTTTGCGATTGTCGGAAAATTACCAGGAAATAAGTAAGTATATAAATAAATTAATACACGTATACCACAATGCATTTTGTCAAGTACTAGAATGGGAAATCTAACTATTATTTTGTATAAATATTTTAATTTGCTTTTTAGTCTGTGTTTAAAATATATATTAAATTTTCCTCGTGGCGTACGTGTGTGACATTTCCAAAATTGGCACTGATTGATGTATTTTATGTTATTATGTGGTAGATTAGGTACTTTCAGCTCTTGTGAAATACCAACTTTTAAAAACGAATCATTTCTTGAAATTGCCAGGTAGGTACTTCCTAACCTTGCCCTTAACATCCCCACTCCCTTCAGCCTTACATATCCCAATTAGAGATGCCTTAGTTCCACTGGCTCCGAATAGTTGAGATTTTGTGTGGTATTCACGTAAAAAACTGCATCTCCAGTCGAAATACCAACATTCCTTTCTCCATCCGTCTGCTCCACATAACCAAATCTAAGATCGGGCTCTCAATCCTGCCTTTTTTGGCTCTTCTCGTAAACAAACGGATGTACCACACCCACGCCTTAGAGATCTTACATATGCACACAGTCTACTTTTTTCCACTGCCCACGGTAAATACATCGAAGTTGCTATTAGAACTCCATTATGGACTGCTAATTTAGCTTTCTTTTGGACAAAATATATTATATACACTCAACTATTATACTTCATTTCTTTCCGATATTTACGTATTATTGCGACAACTCCAACACGGAATCACAATTGTACCTATACTCCCATTCGCCGTATACAGAATTTCGGTAATGATTATTAGGATGATGCTGTCAATCACTAAATATTAACAGGTCTAGTAGAATTCATATCGGAAAGCAGAACAACAAATATAATTAAATAATCTGCCCTAGTATAGCTCTGCTTCGACTAATTTAATTTCTTTTTTGTACTATTCTTAATACCCTGTTCAGACATAGCGATTTTAGTTGATCAACTCACTGTTCAAAAAATCAAAAATGAGGAGACAGTTATGCGCGTGGCAGTCCCGGCAAAAAAGTGAGTTACAAAAAGACCGGTCGGTGGCTGAGTTGACATCGCGTTTGGGTGCCACCTAGGCGTAGTGGGTTCAATTCCTCGGCTGGTAAAGTCTTCCATCACAACACAAGCAACTTTTGCGCTAACTGTGGTTGTAGTAGGAGATTTTCAAATATTGTCAGGTTATTCGTAACCCGGGAATGTTTGTCTATCTATAAGAAGAAATACGCTAAGATAGCTGGCAACGGGGGATTCCTTTTCATGTCTGTCTTATATGATACCATTGTTTATAAAATAAGACCACTTAATACATTCTTTCATATAAGTAGATGTCATGATGGTAGGTACTGGGTATGCACAGTTAAACCACTCACTAGGAACGTCTAACGTCTACTTTCGACCGCAACTAAAAATCGAAAGCTTTCAAGTGCCATTCAATATAGAGTTGATCAACTAAAATCGCTCTGTCTGAATGGGGTATCATCGACAAGTGTGCAAAACGTTTGAATGTTTTTATGAACCCCGATAGTATCGCCCGCAGTTTCATCTTTCTCCCAAAGATACCGGGTGCCTGGCGACTTTTACCGATTCCGATAAAATTTATAGACTTCTCTCAACGTCTTTATTAACACCTTGTAATAAAGGTGTCCGTGGAACTGAGGTGCATTGACAACTTTATAAAAGAATAACCCACTTGTAATTAACTTTTACCTACTTCAAAACTACTCGAGAATCTTTAGTTTCTAGGTAAAGGTTTTCATCACCACGGTTTTCCGTAAACAGTATAAATTTATAAATGCAAAATAAATAATAATTATTAACATTTTCCTTGTTTAATACTAAACACAATATTTTTTAAATATAAAACAGACACAAAGTCTTGGATCATCAGCCAAGACAGATCTAAGATCAAAAAAATTATAAAAACCCCTTCATAAGTATGTACCAGATGCTGATTGACCTCTGTCATTTAATGTTATGATATATTGTTATACAGGGTGTATCGGCAAGTACCCGACAAACTTTAACCAGCTATTCCTCAGCACATTTGGAATAAAAAAATGTTGTGGGCGCTTTGCTGTCCGGTAACATTTTTTTTCCATTAAAAACAAAAAATAATTAAAAAATCCACACTCCGTCACTGTCATTTGCATTGTTTCTCGCGTTCAACAGCTGTTATTAGCAAGTGTGTCAAAAAGTGTCCTCGCTCTTTCGTACACACTAAATAATAATAGTTAAAAATGAGACGAATGGTGCCGTGCCATTTCGTTGTGATTGTAAAAGCGCGCCAACGTAGGTACATTATTCAACGAAACTCGAACAAAATATTGCCAGATGGGTTTTCGAACTTCGACAAAGGATAAAACATTGGTGACATGTGGTGAAAATATGAATAGTAAATTTTTTATTAAAAAAAAAATGTTACCGGACAGCAAAGTGCCCATAACATTTTTTACTCCAAATGTGCTAAGGAATAGCTGGTTAAAGTTTGTCGGGTACGTGCTGATACACCCTGTATATGTTATCTTAGGTTATACTGCTTATATTAACTTCCATTTATTATTTAACTAACTATTTTATCTTAACTATTCCATATACATTTATAATATTGTTATCCCTGTAGGATGACCTACACTTCTATTATGTCTTCACGCTTTAAAATTTATAAAACTTTGGAGGCAATCAATAGATTATCGCCATTTTAAATGGGTTGTTGGCTGAATGATTCTGTGATTCTCCAATCGGCAGAATCCAAGGTTGCGTGATTACTCTCGGTGTGTAAAAATGAGAATTCGGACATTTTCAATTTAGTTTTTATTTTAACAAAACTCACGTTATAATGATTTTATGAACAAAACAAATCGGAGAAACAGAGAGGAGATTTTGGGCTTAACCGACGGCTAGACCGCTGGAAACAGAATAAATTATTTGCCGCGCGAGGTATCGCGCGCAAGATTACAGTGATACCAGTCTCACATGAATTTAGGTAAAACTAATGTTGTCATTATTTTCGGGAGATGTAAACTCCCTATAATTTACCCTACACAACTTTATGAATACAATACGACTGTCTCGACACAGGTATATCCTAGTGAGACAGATATCGAAAAACACCTCTAAAACAACTTCATATTGATAATAAAAAAATCATAACGGCAATAATTTCCCATAATTTAGCGATATGTTGATCCCATAGATACTATGAATTCCAAATGCGACGGAATATTTTTCTGTCACAAATTTTAGATAGACGATTTGTATTTGCTAGTAAGATTACTCGTACCGTTTCCTCACTTCTAAAATCTCGGTCCTACTAGGTACCTGTTAAAAATACACATTAACATAAAATATTATTTAAAAACGTTTATTTAACCATCATATGCCCGAGTAGTATGTTTAACATTATCCAATTGTTTATCTACAATGTACATGTGGGTTGAATTGTATCGTACCTACGTCATGTAGAACATACTTGAAAATAAGTACGTACTATTGAATGAATTAATTTAATCGCACACATATTATCTAATATCACTAGTACCTACATACACATTAATTATTACGAAAATACGATTGCATATTAATAATGTGTACATGACGAGACGAACCACAATGAGGCGACAAAAAAACGAAGTTCTGTGGTTCAATGGTAGGTACGTACCGATTATAACGTACGTGATTATTATAAACATATGAAAATTATTTATTTTTTTGAATAATTTAATGAGTAAAATCTCAAATTGTAATATTTAATATTTGAAACAGAAAAATCAGAAAAAGGTACGGTCACATCTAGGACTCGAACCACAGACATGGGAATTAATAGACGAGAAGATAATGGCGAGGGGTAAAATCAACTGTTGAAGAACGAAGGGCGTAAGGCTGACTGTGATTCGTCAATAAATCAATCTGACAGTAAATAGGCATCTCGCATTATAATATCACCATTTAGTTCTTAAAAGTAAAATCTGCTTTTGAATGAATAGACATTTTTACATGGGAGCGCAAATTACTCGCCACGTTATGAACAAATTTGCGAAGTCCAAATTCGGCAAAAAAATTCGGTTGTATTTTCAGAGTCGAATATTTCGTTTAAGTATTTAGTTAAGACACTTTTATAAATGTTCATAATTTACTTCCCAGCAACCAACCAGCTTTGTGTTTCGCGTCCAGACGTTTCTCGATGTGATAGTATAATATGTTTCTAAAACTGGTCTATATTATACGATGTGAATATGCTTAAAATAAAATAAAATAATGCTTATGCCTATATGGAATGTAATACGACAATTGGGTTTATTCTCTTTTTCACATCTATTTTTACAAGTTTTCATAGTACAAGTCAACATTTTGCCGTGTTATTTCGTAAAATGAACCGATGATGCCTCGACCATAGTTCGCACAAGAATGGTCACGTTTTCAAATTTCACTTGAGGCCATACGCGAGCACAGCCGGCTCCAATGGAACCGGTATGGGGAGTGGGGATAATACGCTTTTAATCACTTAGGGCAGGTCTACTAATATTCATATGTCTATGACTCGAACCCAAGACCCTTGCCTTGCCATGGGACCTTTTTTTTACCTAGTTTAATTAGCATTACACTCATAATTTCTTATAACACATTTAATTTCTTTTTGTAAAATAGTAGGAAATTAAAATTAATTTTAAAAGGGATGTTGGATCGGCTATTGATTTGTCTAAACTGCTTTCCAGTAATATAGGTGCACACATAACTACTTGTCATATATATTATACCTTTCTCTAGGTTTTGTTATAATGTCTTAAAATGTATCTGAAACACCGTGAAAGAAAACCGTTCTCGAGTTCTAAAAGTATTTTTTTTATACTCTTTTTTTGTGATCAACAGGGCACACTGAAATCGCTCGTGGTCCGCAGCGAAAAATTCACTAGTTTCAATATTTTAGGAATTTACTTAAAGTTTATTAGGAAACTCTCTGCAATCCCATTTTTAACCGGATGACCAATAATTTGAAGATATTTTTTAATAAATTAACAATACTTATTTTTCTCCACGTACCTACTTATTGGCGTTTTACAAGAAATGTCTATCATTTTACTTCTAAGTCATGACATTGCTACACCCAGTATAATCACAATACCCATATGAATCCACTGAAATACCACTTCAAGATGTTGATTCACATTAGATCATTTCCAATGTCAACATTATTATCAGTGCACATATTAACTATTCTATCTATCTGATAACATTTATGTGTGCAATCAATTAACTTTACCATTACCATTTTTATTTTATTTATTATTGACATGAAAAATATTTTGGCGCGCCTCGTCTGCTCTTTTCGCCTGGCCGCCAAAACTCTGTGCGGGGAAGGCACAGCGATGAGTAAACTCAGATTTGCCCTGAAGCTGATCTTAAATAATTTTCTTTTTTCCAAAGCAAAGTTTGTTGTTGTGCAGTAAGTCTTTGTTTAGTATCAATATTTGAACTAACAGCCTTACTTAAGAAAAACCACTTCACATTCTTTAAACGGTGTTTTGTTACACAGTGTATAAAGAATGTGAAAGTTAAGATTCGAGTTGGTAACAATAAAAATATCTTTAATTCTGTTTTTTAAATTTTTGTTTTTTGTCACTTCACACATGCGCATTAAAATATTTTTCAAGCGCGAAAGCCGCGGTTGACAGCTGTCTATTGAAATATCTTCGTTATTATTGTATAATAATAGCATTTTAAAAATCTATTTTCATGTTATGTCACAAAGTTAGGCTAAAACGGCTATGCCATTTTACAAATTGAATTTTATGGTCTATATTTTACAATAACTTCCTTAAAGTGAAGTTTATTTTTTATTTTTTTTATTATTTGGTACAATATTTTTTACATTTCAAAGTTTTCCAGTAATGTTGGCCTCACTGGGTGGCTTGCCCGTGCTGAGGCCTTCATTTTATAATTTGAAAATATAATCTACATAATACATTTAAAGAGAAAATAATACATTTAAAATATAATCTTGTGTGTTTGTGAGTGATGTGTGTTTATATTGGTTTTGTGTGTTACGTGTAGGTTTTATTTTTATTTTATGCTATGACATTTTGGTAATATTGTCTTTTTTGTTCTTTAATCCATTTTGTAATTTTGTGTGTGAATTTATTTTTATTTTCCTCAATTTTAATTTCAAGTTTTATACTGTTGAAAGCTTTTATAGCATGGTATTGGTAGTGTATTTGTCCAAAGCTTGAATTTACTGTCGGAGTTTTTATATTTTCTTTGTACGCTTGTATAACTGGTCTGTTAGTGTTATTTTGTGTATGTTGAAATTTATTTTTTTGTCAAAAATGTAGTTTAGTAGTGTTTTAACGTATAATTGGCGTATATCTAGTACGTCACAGCTGTTGAATATTTGGTCTGTATCAGTCAGTCTATGTTTTTTTAGTATTACCTTTAAGATCGTTTTATGTGCGGTTTCTATGTAATTGATAGCCGAGTTTGTTGCTCCTCCCCAAGCAATAATTCCATATTCTATTTTTGATTGGCTAAGTGCAAAATATATTGTTTTCAATTGTTTTATTTTATATATGTTTCTTATGTTTAGGAAAATGTGTATTGTTTTGAGAAGTTTATTTGTGATTTGTTTGATGTGAGGTATCCATCTAAGGTTATGGTTAATTACGATTCCTAGATACTTTATTTGTTCTGTTTTTTCTAGAGGAGGGCAATCGCAGATGTTGGTGTTTAAACATTCGTGTATTTTTATGGTTTTTGTATTGTTTTTAGGCTGTCCCGTGCTATTTATACTGTATGTTGTGAATTTTGTCTTTGATATGTTAAGTGTTAGTATGTTTGAGTCTAGCCATGTTTTCACTTGCGAGATTCCCAAATTCGCTATGTTATACATATACGTTATTCCAATCCTTAGATTTGAAGAGTAAAACTTTGTCGTCAGCATAGCTATTTCACCGTCTATTTTCATGCTGCAAAGATCATTTATGTAAATAGTAAAAAGAACGGGCCCTAGTATGCTTCCTTGTGGAACTCCATATGTAATCGGCAGTGGTTTACTAGTATGGTTGTTAATTTTGACTTGTTGTGTTCTGTTACTCATATAACTTTTTAATAGTTGGAGTTCCTTGCCTTTGATACCCATATTTTCTAATTTTTTTAAGAAGTTAGAAGCTAAATAATATATAACATAAATGCCTAATGCACGTGTTGGTAACCATGTATCGAAGAAATAAACGTTTTAAAATGTGCAAGCAAAGCGTTAAACATTAAAGTTTTTTTTTATGTTATTTCCAGCAATTTTTTTTTGTACGAACGATATGAAAAGTGAGGAGACAGTTTTCTTGCAAACTCCCTAAACAAAAAATCTCCGTTTTTTTTTTAAATCTATGAAATTTTGCAACGTTTTAACCGAAAATGTTTGTGGTAAGTTTTTTTAAAAACTTTTTTCATGTTGGAAATTAAAATATTGCACTTTTTAAGTATTAAAGTAAATTTGGAACACAAAATTCAAATGGGTAATTTTATCAAGATTCTAAAATGGTATTATTTTTACCATATTAAAATACCTTGGAAATTCTGTGAGCAATTATTATTATTTCAAGTTTACGTAATAGATAATTATCATGTATCTTTCCATTAGCTATTTTATGCCAGTTTCTACGTTTACGTTTCAATTAGTAAGCTTTTACACACACGGTCGTTTATCAATTGAATAAAATTTTCACCACATTTCACAAGAAGTGTTTGTAGTAATTGCGAGTCGTGGCAGACGAATTACTCAGACTTTTCTTTGCGATAATAATGACACGTAGGTACTTTATAAGTTCAGTTTTTCTGCAAGGTGTAAAATGTAAGGTTATTGTTAAGTTGAAATCCAAGACAAGAGAGACACAATGGACAACGTACGTCCTATTTATACTGCCATTCATGTTGTCTCCCTCGGGCAAGCGGTCGCATCCACATTCGCAAACACTTGATCACCACAGTGTTAAGTACTAAGAAAAAAGAATGAAAGACAAACATTCGCGGGTTACGACCAATAATATTTGGTTAATTTATATAACGCGTTTTCGTGAGAAATCACCTCAAGGGCGGACCAACCTGACAATATTTGTTTTCCTCTCAATTACATTAGTGGAAATTATTAATTTCGATGCTGTGCGTTGATGGAATAAATGAGTAATTGGATGACTTGTATAGCGCCATTTTTGTGCAAAATCACCTCAAGGGCGCTGTACAAATTTATAATACATTTCTAAAGTTATCTATGTTATTACTAACTATATATGGAGATAATATACAGTACAATACTTACCTGATATACAGTACAATACTTGAGATTAACACTTAATTAACATTATCTAGTTGTTTATTAGCGAAATTTAGATACCGGATTTAAACATAATTGGAAAATTGAATATAACTGGACTTTCTCTCAGGAATGGTATATTTAATTTAAGAGTATCACAAAAAGGTAAGTTTTTAGTTTAGACCTGAATTCTGTTGGACTTGTTATGGATCTTAGTTCCGGGTGGAGTTTATTCCAAGCCTTCGGCCCAGATACTCCGAAAGCGCGATCACCAAACTTAGTATTTGGCTTGCGCTTAGGTTCTATCAGTCTGCCTACAGCTGATGATGTTGCTGATCTAAGAGTTGACTGCCTCAGACCACTGTTTTCCGGGACGCATAGTTTAGAAATGTAGGGTGGGGTCATTTTATTGATGGATTTAAACACCATCCAGCACAGTTTGTACTGGATTCTTTCAGGGCACTTGAGCCAGTGAAGGTTACGAAGGTGTTCTATGTGTGAATATTTTGAAACCCCGGTTATGAGCTGTGCTGCTGCATTAAACACTGACTGAAGTTTGTCAATTTGATATTTTGGAAGGCTGGCATAAATGCCGTTGCAGTAATCCAGACGTGAGACTACGTACTGTCACATTAATATTTTGTGACAAGTGTAGTTCTTGCCTAATTGGGGTTATTTTGTCTATGGTGTTTTTTTTTAAGTTTGGCAATTTTTTTTGAGGAAGGAAGCACAGTTTTGTTTTTGAGCACTTCCTCCCCAGATCTGTTTGGCCAGCTGCTCGCGGATCTTGTCACTCGCCATTTAAGGTGTTTTGAATCTGAGTTAATCATGTGAATAGAAGTCATGCTTTTCTTTCAAAAAGGGCGCGGGGTGTTTTACCTTTCACGAATAGTTCGTGTTGATTATTATTTTAGTGGTGATTATGGAATCCCGCTTTTTATCCAGTGTTGGCCGGTGGTCATATTTGTAGTACTCGTGTTTCGGTTGTGAAACCGCAAATGGATTGGTCCTAGCTGTGGCTAGAAGTTGATGGCTGAGTGTCCCCGCGTCGCGAAGGAACGGATTGCTGTTCCCGAAGTCCGTAAGACGAGTCTGGTTGGTTGCCACGTGCTGCAGACTTGATGATCCTGCAGGCGCACGTTGAAGGAGTTGCGTCCTCCCGTTTCCACTAAGAGAAGGATGTCCTGGCTCCTTAAGACGAGTCTGGTTGCTTGCCACGTGCTGCGGACTTGATGCTCCTACAGGCGCGCGTTGACAAGTGACAAGAGACAAGTTTTCGTTCGCCACCCGTCGTTATTCCTTCGTTTCTCGACCACGTAAAGTTAGTTTAGTTTGGTTCAGGAGTCCATCTGGTATGTGCCTACTTTTTATTCCTATTGTTACATGGTTATTATTTGTACTCCTTTGTTGTAACTTTTGATGGTTTCAATATAATTTCTATTAAGTATTTACTCTTATTATTTCTGATTTTCCTCCTTACTTGACAGAGAATTAACCCCACAATCATAAGATTGAGATCTTTGCTCTACCGTATTTGTACCCTATAATTGATCATGTAGATCTCAATATTACATGTAAACATGGAAATGTTCCTACTTTACATTTACACCGTTACAGTACGAGTTGATAAGTAGTTTTGTTGCTTCTGTAGGAAGGTTTCTTTGGACAGACTTGAGTTGTCTTAGGTGAAAAAAACCGGTGTTTGCAGTCCTATTTATTTTACTTTTGAAAAGTCTGAATCTAAATTGACACCGAGAAGTTTGTATGTTGTTTTTGGGATGATATCGCTTCTGGAAATAGTAATAGGTGAATCGTCTATGAAATGTTGACGTTTGTTTGTGGCCGCCCAGAGAAACTCAGTCTTAGATGGATTGAGCTTCAGCTTGTTTGAAGACATCCAACGAGTTATTGCTTCTAGACATTCAGTTATACGGATCTTGAGGCTATTGATTTCATTTGGAGCGCAGTAAAAATAAACTTGCTTATCGTCAGCGTAGCAGTGAGACAAGAAATCAAATGACTCGATTATTTTGGCGACATCATTTGTAAAAAGGATGAAGAGAAGTGGACCCAAAACGGATCCCTGGGGTACCCCTGAAGAAAGTGTTGCGAAGTTGGACAATTTATTTCCAACCCTCACGGCTTGTAAGCGATTGGATAAATAGGATACCAGCCAATTTTTTATGTCGGAATTCAAACCAAATGTTTCCTCTAATCTCCTAATGAGGAATTCATGATCAATCGTGTCAAACGCTGCACTCATGTCTAGGAGTGAGATAAGTGATAACTTACCTGACTCTACGGCAAGAGTTATATCTGATAGCATACGAAGTAGTCCGGTTTCAGTTGAGTGGAACTTTCTGTACGCAGATTGACGTTTTGCGAATAATTTATTTGAATTCAAGTGACTGGTTATTTGTGCGGCAGCAATTTTCTCCAGGATTTTTGAAATAAATGGTAAGTTTGAAACGGGTCGATAATTACCTAAGTTATCGGCGTCTAGTTGTGAATTTTTCAATATTGGTGTAACTACAGCTGACTTGAGTGGTTCAGGAAAGTCACCCGTGCTCAGTGATTTATTAAAAACGTGAACTAGGAATAGAGCCAAAACAGTAGAACATTGTTTCAATAACCATGTCGGTATAGGATCAAGATATAGGCATAAAATATACTTCCCTTGAATGCTTTAAGTTTTTATGGTCTTAAAAAATATATTATGTTATTTTTGAAGATAATCTCTTATATGAAATTTCATCTATGGGAAAAACGCAAAGCATGTCACGATAATTATAAAAAAAATACATCTGGTTATCTTATAACACGTTCAGGAATTTAAAAAAATACAGTGTTTCTTTATACTACTTAACTCTATTTATAACGATTTATTTTTTTAATGTTTTTTATTAAATAATGCGACTATTTCCAAACACAAAATAATGCAGTTTATTTACAGTCCTCCTCACTAAGGATTCCTGTTCCGATGCGATTGGTGTTACGTCATGTTTCAATGATCTTCGTGTTTGTTAATTTCCTCATCATGCCAAGAGATTTTTGCTCTCTTTGAAATAAGTATTGTTTTTTTTTTTTAAATTATTTTCACACAAGTTGCTTACGCCTATTAATAATATTCGTTTATGTTTTTAAATATAATTAATTTCTTTTTTGGAATAACTTAATGAGTAAAACCTCAAATTGTAATAATCAATTATTGAATATTAGCGATTCCTAAATGTCAGAAAAATATACGGTCACATCTAGGACTTGAACCCAGGACCCTTGCCTTGCCGGGGCACCGCTCTACCAACTGAGCTAATGGGACCCTATCTCCTTCGGTCATATTTAACTGTAACATACTTCGAATAAGAACTAACGACATTGTCTACATTTTCTCGTCACACATTTTTATTGACTGCTATCTTTACAAATGATCGCAAGATTCAACTCGAACTAAATGCAACCTATACAGTGTCTTAGATAAATATATCTTATTTTTATTTTAATGTGCGACATCTATTGAGTTTTTCTGCAAGTTTAAGATGAATATTTTATTTTTGGAATAACTTAATGAGTAAAACCTCAAATTGTAAAATTTAATTATGCCATTTTTATTGGTTGCTATCTTTATATATGATCGCAAGATTCAACTCGAACTAAATGCAACCTATACAGTGTCTTAGATAAATATATATTATATTTATTTTAATGTGCTACATCTATTGAGTTTTTCTACAAGTCTAGGATGAATATTTTATTTTTGGAATAACTTAATGAGTAAAACCTCAAATTGTAAAATTTAATTATGCCTTGCCTTGTCTGAGCACCGGGTTCAAGTCCTAGATGTTACCGTACATTTTTCTTATTTTCTTCTTTTTGAAAGCTTACAACAGAGCTTTAGACTTAGGGCAGTAAATCGACGCATTTGTTCACTCGGCTACTACCATATTACTTTACTACAATCTTCATAAACTGGCTGGCTTAATTTTTCAGCGAAAGGAAGTTAGAAATCACCATTAGTGGTTACCTGTAGTAAATGTTGCCACGTTCTCAAAGTTCCATTTGACGCGCTTGAGAATTGTGTGTGGTGTGCCAGCAAATCTACGTAAGCAACTTATTAATCTATTTAATAAATGTTTGCAAATTATGCAATGCATTTCCGGCCTTGTAATAAATATAAACCACATAACATCCAAAAAGGTACAAATCCATCGGTTAAAATGCATAGAATTGATATTTTATGCATTTAGGTTAGGTACAACTTTACTTGGGTAACCGGATTTTCACACACCGAACTAATTTTAAGGCGAAGCTTAATGCTAAATCACTATTTTGATTAATCTTTTTAACGAATTGGTGTATATTATAAATACAAAAAAAATGTTTTAGATAAATTTAAGGTTTTCCTATCGTTTCGCTTGAGTAGAATACAAATAAAATAATAAATTACTCAATACAAAATATAAATGTAAACTGTTAAAAAATATTTTTTTCAATAGAAATGTATGAACGCGTAAAGGAAACAACTTTAAAAAAATACAGTATTATAGCTAAGATTATCTGTGACAATTTCACTTGGTTAACTTTTTTGCTTTCTTATACAATTATTTACTAAATTTATCTTATGTAAAATACAATTATTTAAAAGTCGACTCAATTGAACGACGGCTCAATTTAACGGGAGCCGTGAGCTCAGAGCGTATGAGCAATGAGAATACTGCGCTCACCCGATACGACTCGCCCGATACGGCTCCCAGCTCCTAGCGTATGAATGATCGTGCGACTCTTGGTACCGGTACGCTGACTAAATAAGAAGCTAAGTAGTTAGTACCTGTAGGTATATACGTTCAGATGTCGGATTGTCAGACGCCGTTCGCGTCTAATATGTAATCACAATCAATAATTGAATAATTTTAATGGCGTTTGTTTTCAGAAATGTCTCCAGATAAGAAAAAGGTAACAGTTCAATTGAGCCGTTATACGGCTCATCGAAAAGAGCTAGCTCAATTGTGCGGCTTACTCATCAATGAAGACTCATCGCTAGTTGTAAGCTAATGAATCCACCTAGATTTGGCAGGTTATGCAATATTTTTAGGTTCCGTAAATTTGGCAGATTATGAAAAGCGATCGCTCAAAACGTTTTTGCGAACTTGCCATAATGTGCCAAATATCGCTCGAGTGGGTATGCAACACTTTGAAAAAGTAAATTATTTTTTATTTAAACTTATTTTTAGACCTATCAACGTTTTTGCGACAATTGTGGGGAGGGGGACTTTAGGTTGTTCAAACACCTCCCATCGGCCTCAGTACTGCGTAAGAAAAAATAGATTACATTCACGTATTTACCACTCTGGCATGTCGTAATTAAGCCATATTTTATTTCTCGTTAAAACCTCGAATAAATATTGACATGTAATACAATTATTATTGGTAATACGTAGGTTCACGAAAAAAACACCGTAAAACACTGATGTTTTAGCTTATCCTACTATTAAAGATGTCAATTTTAAACTTCTTTTCATGCATGTTTACGTTTAAGACTAATAATTATTTTTAACCTTGTTTAGATGAATATGCGTATCGGTATTATAAATATTATTATTGATATTACGCACTCAAAATAAATAAACCTTTCTATGTTTTTTGGAATCCGAGCAACACTACAAATAATGGTTTATTTTGTAAATTCCGTACCTACGGTTGGATAGTTAAATGTGAAGTAGTGTAGTAGTAGACAAACGTCTTACCAATTAGATTCTTACACGCGCGTTCAGCGTTGGTGTGGTAAAGCCGGCCTTGAGCCTGGTATAAGACCGTTTTAACCAAACATATACAGGGTGTATCGGCACTAACCCGACAAACTTTAACCAGCTATTCCTTAGCACATTTGGAGTAAAAAATGTTATGGGCACTTTGCTGTCCGGTAGCATTTTTTTTTCAATTAAAAACAAAAAAAATAAAAATTTCCACACTACATCACTGTCATTGGCATTGCTTTTCGTGTTCAACAGCTGTTATAAGCAAGTATGTCGAAAAGCGTCTTCGCTCTTTCGCACACACTAAATAATAATAGTTAAAAATGAGACGAATGGTGCCGTGCCATTTCGTTGTGATTGTAAAAGCGCGCCAATATAGGTACACACGTACATTATTCAACAGAATTCGAATAAAATATTGCCAGATGGGTTTTCAAACTTTGACAAAGGATAAAACAGTGGTGACATGTGGTGAAAATATGAATAGTAAATTTTATATTAAAAAAAACGTTACCGGACAGCAAAGTGCACGTAAGATTTTTTACTCCAAATATGCTAAGGAATAGCTGGTTCAAGTTTGTCGGGTACGTGCCGATACACCCTGTATATGTTTGGTTAAAACGGTCTTATACCAGGCTCAAGGCCGGCTTTACCACACCAATGCTGAACGCGCGTGTAAGAATCTAATTGGTAAGACGTTTGTCTACTACTACTTTTTCTGGGCTATAAAAAATTCTCTATTATTTCAAAGGACAAGATGTGTTCAGCGCACAAAATATGCTAATGCTTTTAAAATCAAGAATACATGATTTTGCATAACTTCGTAGTGCTTTACCTTCCATGGCTTCACCTTACTTGGAATCACAACAATGTGCTTACAGATATTTTAGCAGACATGTACCTACTTCATAGTGTATTTTTCTACTCGCAAATTCATTGCTATCCGAGCTACGGACCTTTGAAATATAAAAAAAAACAAAATTTATAAATATATGTAGAATGATGTTCTCGGTTTACCCGCGTAACGTAGTCCTTAAAAGGACTTTTTAATTCCTGACATTTTGGACAGATCTCACTGTCCATCTTCAGAGGCCTTATGTCCTGAATTTTGTCTCAAACTGAATGCTTTCGCGTGTCTGTTCGGTCCAGAAGTCAAGATACAAGTGGGTGCTTATCAATTCTTATGTCTAGGACGAAGTATGCGTGTTGAGAGTGATTTGACGGTAGAGGGGGTGGGAATGGGGGAACATCATTCTACATATTACACCCGTGAAATCCTTAACCATAACATTACATCTTACAACAAATTTACATCTATTTTTAACAGTGCTACCCATCTCAGTTGAGAAATTCCTTCTCATGTTTGAGGTGGGATATGAATCCACTAATGGAATCATGTCTCCAGAGCTTCCAACTGTCACATCGATGCTTTCAACATTTATTTTGTTTTTAAATTGGCATTGGCAAGATGAGAGACTTAAAAAATATTTTTTGGACTTGTCATGTTTATTAGATTACTTGCAAAACATTAGTAAAACCAACACTTGAAATGTTTAAATAATGAAATATCACAGAGAAAACCGCATTCGATTAAGCCACACAATTCGTCGTAATTTCCTTTATTTGCCAGTCGCGACGAATTTGTAAAAAAAAGATTTTTTATAAGGAATACGTGATTTTATGCATGAATACCTCGTATTTTTTGATGAAACGATTTTTGGTACCGATATCAGATGGTACAGTGGCTTGGTTTGCGATTTGCATCTCGTTGGTTGCCTGAAGTAAGGTCAATTTGATCCCACTTCAGATGAAAATGAATCACATTTTCAAATATCGATGTTCTTCCTTGGACATATAACCAATTTCATACGCTTGTCTGTGGCCTAGAGGTTGAAGACTCTTATGTAAATTAGCCACATCAGTTTTATTTCAAATCGGTGTAGATCACACTTCTAGGAATTTACTGGTCAGTGGTTAGTTGAGTTTGATAGAATACATAAAATCTTTGTGGAAAAATAACTCAGCTAGAACTATTTTCTTTAACCTTTTTTTAGAATATCCATCATGTTTTTTGCTATCTTCCCATTTGCTGCATTGTTAAATCTATCTCGGACACAATACGTCTTGATGATTGATACAAAAAAAGCATGGTCGCTTGGTCTAATGATTCTAGTATAGGCCTTGAAAGAGGGCAAAGCTCAGGTTTGTAGAGAATCTATTTTGTTAGATTAATAATAATATACTGATGAAATTCCCCGGCGTTGCCCGAGCTTTACAGTTAGTACATACGTACTAATTATTAGTACCTACCTACGTACTAATATTTGGACTTACAACATTGAGATATAACCCACGAAAAACTGCAAGAATTCGGGACGCAATAGTCTCACTGGCTGCAGACGGTAAGGAGCTGTTTTAATTACTGTTAAATTAATTAATTAATTGTTATATCTCTGCCTTTACTTGCAGATTTAGTGTGTTGGGAACTCTTGATTAAGTAAAAGGTTCTTTACAATAATTGCGTGTATTTACGTTACAATAAATAAGTCTGATTTTAGCAACACTGTTCATTACCCGAGGGTTGGTAATTCTCTGTTTCTGGAAGCTTGTTGTCTGACAATAATACCCCACAGGCAATTGCTACACTCTAGGGACATCTGTCGGTCTCTGGAAAAGCTTTATGACTGGTGTCATCTATCGCTTGAATACCCAACTTATTACCAAACATCACATTAATTAATTAATTGTTAGTTAAATAACAACTATGGATAATTTGGTAAACCTTAAAAAAAACTCAAATTTAAATTGAGCATTATTAAGTTTATTACCTGAAGTGCGAACGTAACGAAGGATTTAAAAAAATAATAAATGTATCTTTTTCCCATACATTTTTTTGTACTCATTATAACTAGATCCGGTAACTACCTACAAACGTGATGGGCATTATAATTAAGGCTATGCCATACGTAGCAATGCAAAATCATGTGTTTTTGGTTTGAAAATTTGGTCGCCTAGAAATGTTTCAGATGCTTTAATTAAATATTGCGAGTAGAATACATCTTGGCCTTTGAAATAATCGAGTATTTTTTAGATAAGTCTTTTTATAAGCCCAGAAAAAAATAATGTATAAGTCCTATGAAAAACTGCTTTAAAGTTCAAAATCTCCTACTTACGAATCCATTTTCGGTTATGATTTTATTGTATAATGTGGCAAATTAAGTTATTAATAAAATGATCGAAAAAAAATTAAATATTTATGTCTGAACATCCACAAAATAAAATAAAAGGCACTTTTTGGCCATGTTTTTTTCTTGCATAAATCAAAACAGGCGGATGGTGTTAAGCGGGAATTTAAACCTTATCGCCATCTACGTACTATTTAAAATATAACACGACGTAGTGCATCGCCTTAAGGTAGGTAATAGGTTGCATATTTCGAGTTGAGACGACCATCACACACTTTAGAAGTATGTATTGGTTTGGAGTATAATATTATGTTTATTAAAAATACGACTTACTCCAGTAAAATATTGGCATTATCAACAACTCTGGTCACTAGAGGCGTTAGAGTAGCATATTGATGTTGACATTCCCTTCAGTGGCGGCAAATTGAATTTATTTAGTACCTGGTGGCGGTGTTTTGCGCTTTCTAATTTGTATTTTGATCAATATTGACAAAATATATATATATATATATAAAAAGTCGAAAAATGATGTTATGTCTGTGTAGTTGTAATAATTACAAACAACAAAAACACTACAAGTCGTTTTTCAGTATGCCAAAAAACATTGACAGGTTAGTCATATTTGGGGAAATTGAAATGAATTTTCTTTTTTAATTATATTTATTCAAGAATTTTTTTTACATTGTGTGATATACATATATATTTCACTAGTAATAAGATAAAATATATTATGATATGATTATTAGGGTAGACCGAGGCTATTCGGATCATTTTTTTATGTTTTCTTGAAAAAAATTAAAACTAATGCATTTTCGAAAAAAAAAAATATTTAATATTAAGCATTTGACATTTTTATATGTTTTAATTTTAATGATCATAACATAAAGTAACTTTAAAAAAACATATCACTATTACTGTAGACCTCTCCACTGATCCGAATCACCACATATATATGTGGTGATCCGGATCAGTGGTGGGGCTACTCGGATCAAACCCGAAAAAATAGTTAAGTATGAAAAAAAAACAAAAACCAAAAATAGGTTTTAGAACCCATAACTTTTATGAAAGTATCATGACACTTATTACCCTCTTCTTGGCTTACCCATCGCACAAATAAAAACTTTATTAAAAACTTTCTTGTCGTAACATTTTTCGTGGCACCATTCTTCGCAAGAAGAACATTGAATCCAATCTTCCTTTGGAGGATGTACAAAAGCTTCATTGCAATAAATGCAAAACCACTTTCTTGAAGCCCCAGCCGATGAAAAAGCTGTTACGGAAGATTTTTTAACTTTAAGTCCCGTGGTACCTTTTCCTTTGAACTGTAATTTTGGGTGGTTTTAGGCGAGAGATCTTTTGATTTCCTTTGCGTTCGAGGTTTTTATTTTTCCTTCAGTATCTTTACGCAATTTGGAAACGTTTACAGGAGTTGTAATGTGAAAAATTGGCACCTTTGCAACGCAGGAGTTCTTTTTAGTTGACACATCCTTTTTAGGAGGATGTGCCAACTAAAATTGTCGTGTATGGGATTCCGTAGCTCACAGCAGCACTGTGTAATCCCATTTCACGGGATTTTACTTTCCTAACGGTTTCATCCATTGCAATTTTCGACCATGATTGATTAGTTGTCTTTTTCACATAGTTGCGCACCATCTGTTTCAAATAAAAATATAAAACAATTAACGCATCGAATTTTAAAAACATTAACATATGATCCAAATAGCCCCCCCACCGTCGGTCCGTTTAACCTCACATTTATTAATATGATATTTACTCAAAGTAAAGTACAAAAACATACTAAATGAAATTTATTGCGTTTTAATTCTGTTTACTATGCATTTGATTGATAAATATATAACATATGAACATGACTGAATAGCTTACCTTTTCAGAAAAAACACTAAGAACGCAGAGAACAATATAACATCAGGCATTTATTTGAGACGTAAGTTGTACGATCTTCACACATATCGATTTTTAGCAGTCAACCCACGCAATCTGTAATATCGGTAATTTTACTATTATGTCATACGGTAGATAGGGACGCTATGTACAAATGTTTTCATTGTCATTTGGTTACAATAGCCGAGATATATCCATATTGCTTAGCTTGATCCGAATAACTCACCCGATCCGAATAGCCTCGGTCTACCCTATTTATTATTTTTCAATGTTCTCCCATAATAAGCAATTGCTTGTGTGTATAGTATGAGGTATTATTTGTTTAGTTTCTTAGATTTATTTTATTTTTTTGTTTAGGTTTTCAGTATATTTTTTTAAGTGTGTTTTGAATTCTTTGAATCTATCATTAAATGATCTTATATTTTCTGGCAATTTATTGAAGAAATTTGTTCGTAAGTATTTGTAGTTCTGTTGACCCAAAGTTTTTTTACAAATCGGAATTGGTAACATGTATTTTTGCCTGAGATTTGCTGTGTTTTTGAATGGTACGGTTTTGTTTAGGATATCATCTTTGTAAACTTGTAAGGTTGCGTGATACAGGAAAAGAGTGTGTAATTTTCTGACTTTAAATTCTTTGAAAATGAGTTCAGATGAATATAAAAATGATTTCTTTAATATTATTTTAATTATTAGGTTTTGCGCAATGTAAAGAGGTTGTGTGTGAGTTTTATAGGCGCCCCCCCATCCTATTATACCATATTGGATTATGGATTGACGGAATGCGAAGTAAGTAGCAGCTAAAAATAAAGGTTAATTTTCGTACTCTGTTTTTGCGAATGGTTATATGTGGTATCCATTTTAGGCATTGGTCAATAGTGAATTAATATTAAATAATGAATTCCAATAAATAGTAAATACCGTATAATATTAATTGGTCCTCATAGCATTTATAAATAATTAAGAATTAATAATAATAATCATCCTACCTTTCTAAACCGTCAAAGACAGAGTTGATAGTAGTTTTAATATTTGTTTATGTATTACCAAAAAAACAGTTAAGTCGTACGCAGGTTGTAATTTTTTTTCGATTGCTAATATTTAAAGTTATATTGTATTTAAAATTAATAAAATATTATCCATTAATGTATGAAAGAAAACTAAAGCGCACAACTCACGCCGATGGGAGACGCTAGGGTAGTATGCTGTCATCAGAATGTATGGGAAATATCAGAAGTTGGAGGTGTAATTTATATTGTAGGGTATTTGATAGTAGTGATGTTCTTGGAAAACGTCAATGAGAAACAGCCCTTTGTCTTGCTTACGCCTTTAAATGAGCGATAAAAAGATTAGAAAAGTTTTCAAATGAAGTTTTGAAAAACAAGATTTGAATGGAATTATCTTTTCTGATGTCGAATAACAAGTTTGCAATAAAATGATTTGTATGAGTGCTCACGTATTAAGTTCGACTAATTGAGGTAATAACACTGAGCACGGTAGAGTCAACTTGAAATCACCTTACGTGAAATTTCTTGGCATACTATTTGACTAACACATTCTATGACGCATCGCTTACTTGTAATGTGTGGCGTTTTCACTTTCAAACATTTAGGCACGATGCTAAATACCAAAATAAACGGTGAAAACACATGGCAACGGAATAATCAAACACTGGTTTCTTCAGTGTTTCTATCCCAGATATTCATGCACGCTTCGTACCCACTGATGGATCTACAGTGGGTATGCCCGTAACCTTTGTCCTGTTTATTCCTGGTGAAACTGAACAAACTTGTTTATAATTCGAAAATCTACATTAAACACAAAATCAATTTCATTGGCCTGCCAGGGGGTCTAGCACAGTGAAATCGACGATTTTATACCGATTTTCTGAGAACGGTAGCGCTGTTGATAGCCAGTCGGATATTGATAAAGTAATAAATAATGTTGAACCACCAAATATTACTCAAAAATTGATCCTTAAAGTGATGTACAAACAAAATTCTGTTATCCATCCAACCTACTTTATAAGGAATGTAATGTTATGTGCATAAAACAGCTATATATCACTCAAATACTTTGTCGATTTTTTATCATTATTAAATTTGCTGAAAGAACACAACAAATGCAGACAACTAGAATTAGCTCTACATTGAACTTTGTGGCGGTACATACTAAAACTTCTTTTGGTCAAAGAAATTATTTATATCAGGTACCACTTATGTTTAATATTCTTCCAAATCATATTAAGTCTACCAATTTCTTAGTTCCTTTGGTTTTTGTATTGACAGACGATTGTCTTAATATTTTTTCATCCTTGTCCTTTCTTAAATAATTAGATTTTATATAAGTCCCATTTGCTATAAACTGAATGTCATCCTATCTGTCTTTATTATCTACTTTGCTTCTTCTTTTGAATAATGATTAATGATTAGTTATGGTTCAAATATTGTTACAATATACTCTCAAATTACTCATCTGGTAACACATCTAATACTTTTTTTTCTTTAATTATGAAATATTTTGTGTTTGTATGTAGAATAACTTTATGTTTGTGATTACTCTTATGTTTGCTTCACTCAAATGTAAATTGTTAACCTCGATACAGGCTTAGTCCTAGTGAGGTTTATTTTTATGTGAAAAAAAGTGTTTTATGTATAATGAGATGCAATAAATAAATAAGAAGTCAACAAACTCTGGCAATACTGGAGGTATTATCTACGAATTGACGTATTTCGTGATTACTAAATGTTAAAAGTACGTAAAAATATTAATAAATTGGCAATGTTGAATTGAAATACTAACCTAAATGTGCGTTGGTAGTCCGCATTTACTTCTTGACACTTAAAATGGAGTAATTGAGGTAATTATTCACAACCAACACAGCGTCATTGGCGCGAACGGATTCAACTCGCCGCGTATACAAATTCTTTCAGTTCTAAGAGCTTCGTTTTATTCAACTCCGAAATTTTGCGAAACTAACGACATTAATAAAAAAAATGTGTATATTGTCAGTTAACCGAAGCTTATTTGATACTATTAAGGCCGCACTATAATTTGTCTATCGTCGGTCGGAATATATCTTATCACTATCAGTCTTTGATCGTGCTCGCAAATATCGCTAACTGATCATAGATGACGAATTTAGTAAATATCGTATTGACATAGGGCTTTATCGATCGTCCGTGCTAGATGAGTCGAAAGGTATCGGAATAATATTTCACTTGTTGCGATTATCTGTCCAGTGAATGGGGCACATTTATTCTTCTTATTAGTTGAATTATTATGAATGACTTTGTTCAGATCTGATGATTAGAGGAATAAGTTAATCACAATTTACATTAGTGCTGGTAATCGTGATGAAGATTAATGTTAGATAATGGTGGTACAAGATGCGGCGCAATAATCTCCCGCATTCCTTTGCAGTGGCGGTTCAGTGGGGAAGATCACCATCAGGTATTCACGAAACCTAATATAAGAGAAAAAAATTGTAGATGCTCTGTCTTTTCAATTCTTGAAACATGCTTGCAATTAAATTTTGCGGAACTATATTTATCTATATATAGATCACTGAAACAAAGCGCTTGGTTTCTTTAAACTAGGTCCAGTGGACAAAGTTGTGATTTACTGTAGAGATGGGTCCTATGAGTACTTTTCGTTACTGAGTACAATGAGTTCAGGTACAAAGAAATACGTAATTCTAATGCAGTCGCATAAATTCTGCCCACATATTCCCCACAAATTTTCTACGTGTGCTCGAATCCCCCATTTATTATTCGAAATCCATGGGGGGGGGGTTTATTAGAGAATTTCTGTAAAACATAATTCCCCACAAAAATGTTTGAAATCCTTGGGGGGGGGGGGGTAGCTACGGAATTCATAAAATTTCCCTTTCCGTGTTCAATAGGAGGCAGTTGTGTCTTGAAACACGCACAGGTTTGCTAATTCTCTTTCTAAACTCTAGTACTGCCTCCTATTGAACACGGAAAAGGAAATACGCCTCCGGGAAGTGAGATTTCAGTACAGTACACCATCAAAGAAGTGCTCGACTGGACCGCCACTGGACCCTGGGAAATGGTAATCGTCGTAGTAATAAACATCTCATTTACAAGTGCTTAGCTGTTTAGTATTAGCTAAATACAGGTTATCCCACGCAACGCCAGATGTCAACAGTCGAAATTTGACAACAGTCGAAATATTACCATAAATTGTTATAATTATAACGTATTTATCTCAATAGGTAGGTACTTAACCGGGAAAATTTATTTAAGTGAAGAGGAAGCTTCAAGCCAAAAATGTGTATATTTTTTGAATACCTTATTTTGTAGGTAATAGGCATTAAAATAGCTTAACAAACGGAATCTAGAAACGTTCGATTTCAAGCACAAAACTGGTTTTTATTTATTTTGTAAATAATTTTATAAGAAAGCAAAAAAGTTAATCAAGGGAAACTGTCACATATAATTTTAGCTATAATACTGAATAATACTATTTTTTTTAAGTTGTTTCCTTTACGCGTTCATACATTTCTATTGATTTTTTTTTGTAGTTTACATTTAAATTTCTTATTGAGTAATTTATTATTTTATTTATATTATACTCAAGCGAAACGATTGTCAAACCTTCAATTTATCTAAGGCATATTTTTTGGTGTTCATAATGTACACCAATTCGTTATAAAGATTAATCAAAATGGTGATTTAGCATCAAGCTTCGCCTTAATGTGTTTTTAAACCGTCGCACTTTGAAAAAAATCACTTCCTACCCATCATATTATAAGAATAATGATTAAGTACTGATACCAAATATAAAAGTAACACAGTCGGAAGAAAAATATAAATACTAACTATAAAAAAACGTAGATATTGTTAGACTTTTCACCTGAAAATAAATGAACATGTACCTATTTGTAAAAAAAAGGTTTGGAACAATTCGAAGACGCGCGTGCTTGAACACGCTGAATGTGGGTAGACCTTTAATTTTGGCTTAGAATAATTCTGAGCCGAAATTAAATTATTGTGCATTGAAAAAAGATATTAGGTGAAAATGGCCATTATGTTTTCACTCCTCTGATTGTTGTGGTCAGCTGAATAAATTAGTTGCTGGTTCCTTACCTACTTGTTAAGTGTAATATGATTTTATAATACTTGTATGGTTCGTTTTCTTAAGGTAGCCGAACTTAGATTTGGTAGCGATATATAATAATAACCTCATATTACCAAGTATAGATTTTATTTTATTTTTATCACCTGACAAGAATTCTTCGAATTAAAAAATTGAAAATACGATACGTTCACAAATGAGTCTCCTACTAGAAATTTACAAAAAATGTACTCGGAACGCGAGAATAGTTTCCCATGAATTGCGTCTACAGATGAGTCCGCAAATCGAATTTTAAGTTGCGTTCAAAACGCAACACTTGCTTAAACTTATTTTAAAATTCATTTTAAAAAATATGACATGCGTTATAATAAATATGACATTAAAGTTTGTGTTACGGCGTAGTCTATTCGACGATGGTTAGTGTTCTGGTGTCAAATTAATTAAGCCCTTCGAATTATTGTCAATTAATAATTTTGGTAACATTTATTCATCGTAGAAATCAGTTAACCCACAGTAGCACAGTACCCAAACCCGCCTCCAAACGAAATTTGGAGGCGGGTTTGAGTACCGCCGCCCCGGGAACACCTCTGCCGTAGGTCACCCCAAGTGGTTCGATACGTTTGGTGATTTAGCAGGGGTGTCCGGGCTCACGGGAGAGGCTTGTCCGGGTCTCGGTGGCGGATGCATCTGCGGGAGAGACTAGTGAAGTCACCTCTCGAGCAGGACTCTCTCGAAAGATCGCCTTGCATCGCAGTGAGAGGGATGGATTCATACGTCCGTCACTTCTGGACACACTGACCCGCAGATTCCTACTCACCTCTCAAATCTTTTTCCTTCTCAGAGCTTCCTCTTCTTCCTTCTTTCCTAAAAAATACCCTCCACACAGCATCCCCAAAGACGACATTACCGAATTAGTTTCCCCAGAGCCGCCTGCGTGTAGCTAATGTAAAAAAAGATGATAATATTATAAAATCGAGTAGGTATATTTCTAAGGGTGGGTTTTTTCGGAAAATTTTAACAAAAAACTGAAAAAATAACAGAACTTGGAAAAATCTTTCATAGAACATTAAAATTAACTTGAAAATTTGAAGAATTGTTCAAATTCTCCAAAACAACCTGTCCTAAGTGTTTATCCGAGAACAACGCTCTAAAGCGGTCTCTCAACGAACAAGCAAATATTACATCGAAAACTGTTTTCAGCGGAAGATAAATAAACACGTCCGGTGAAGTGATGTTTGCATTACGTTTTGAGTAAAACCACGTTCAGACTGAGCGTTGCAGTGTCTAACATCAGGGTAGATCTGTAGATTGTGATGAAGTGTGTGTTTATGTATGCAGAAGAGATAACGTCTTGTACGCATTCATCCTCTGATGGAAGATGTTTCAGTGTAATAATTGTTAAAATTAATAAGGTTTTCGACGTTCAGTTTTCGTGTAATCATCAAGTATTAGATACTAAGAACTATTAAGCTAAGTCCCTATGTTGAATATGCGCAAAAAATCGTTTATTTATCATAAGCATAGAATGGAGATGAACGCAGGAAATGCGATGTGGACGTGTTTCGTGATCCAAAAGTCTGACCATTCTTTGCTTAAATTTCGTATGAAGAACTGCGTTTCATGTCTAAATAGTATAAAAAAAAGTCGCTATCCGCGTTTGTCTGTTTGTGCGCTCGGTTCTTATACAAATTACTACATAGACATATTATACACTGTCATGTTATATATCTATCTCCTTAGAAGATAAACATAATATGACTGTTTAGCCAGACCGAGACACGGCGGTTTTTGGATAATGAAAGCGCTTCATTGGGCAGGGGAAAATATTTATATTACCCCCCTCCCCTCCGAACTAAAACTGGTAAATAACAATAAAACTATTCAACGTTAGACGAATTTGTTATACAAAAAAAAAATATGAATTAATCATTACTTTTCTTAGGTTTTTGTAATTTCTCGCTGCGCCGCGAACCGCTGCGCGTTCGAGCCGCCGCGCGCCGTGCTCCTTATTAACAGCCTACGTGCCTTATTATAAATTAAAACCCATCATTATATACATTATTCTATAGCTAAAAATATCGCCTACAAGTTTTGTTTAATTATTTTTTTCGTTAACAGGCTCAGAAAAAAGTTATGTGGAAATATATTCTGAAATACTATTTTAAAAACTGTTATTTTTCCTTTACTGATAAATTGTATAGATTGTATAGCTTTTCTCGCAAAAATGAAAGAATACAATTTTTTAGAATATCTAATTAGAAACTAAACAAAAAATAAATAATCTGAGTTTATAAAACCATTAAGGAGATATTAGCGTATTCCGAAAGGCTTTGAAAAATATATTCATGAGGGGGTGGGGAAGGAAGCACAAGGGGGAAAGTCGGGGACTTTTTTTAAAAATACATGTCCAAAGGTCTTCTAACATCTGTGAAAAATTCAGCTTCCGGGGAAAAATTAGTTCCGACTCAAAACCTTCATTGACTGGGCTATAAGGATAATGCAGCAACGCCGGGTACACGTCAGATTGTCAGATATTCATTATATATTAATTATCATTTCTCCAAATATGATAGCATATATACGATGAAATGGTACGTATACATTTGCGAACCGAGCCACGAATAACGGGAAAGGAAAGAATCAACTGCAAGCGGCGTTTCGCGCTATTTGGGGTTTCTTCATTCCTTTCCCATAAGTTGGGGTTCAGTTCGGCAGTTCGGCTCGCGTATGTACACGTAGCATAAGAAAGACAGCTCGCATGCTAAATGTTCTAGAACCAAAATGTATAGTTACTATCGACATTAGTTTGACGCAACGTTCCCAGAAAAACGTTGAATCAATTTCTTTTAATAGAACCGATATATGAATAAATTCCCGAATCCCGTGCCAGCGATCACGTATTATCAGCAAGAAGTAAACAATCTCCTTTGATAATTCATCGACATAATGTTTTTCTTGAAAACTTTACGAAAACCCGCGGCACGTCATGCTTTTGAGCTACAACTTGAATTTCCCGATTTTTACAATCAATTTCTAAGCAGAAATAATACGTGACTAATAAGTATTTTTTTATCTGTAAGTACGAGTAGGTACTCATTTTTTTTCAGGTTTGCATTGCATGTTATTTTTTGTATTCTAACATAACTAAAATAAAGTTTGTTTCCCACAACTGAATAGATCAAAGTTAGAAGTTTGATCTGAGTATAATTGATTGACGACCTCCGTGGTTTAGTGATTACGATCCAGTACATTTTGTTTCTTTTATTAAATACTTTTGTTTTGGGAGGAATGAATGAATGCAAATCTTGGAAGCAGAAATTAACTCATTCCCCACATCCGATCGATCTAAAACTCGGCAGATATACCTAGTAGCTGTTGATTACAACGCATTCTATCAACTTTTGGTGGAAATCACGTACAGACACGCGACAATACACGCATTTTATATACGAAAAATATATGTCGTTTTATTGGTTCCTGGATAGAAAGGTTCAATTCTCAGTAAAACCACTTTTTAAGTTTTAAACGAAAATTTAAAATAAATTGTAATAAAATTGTAATAAAAATAAAATGAACAGACACATATGTGAACTTGTTAAGCGCATTAGAAAATGTATCTATATATTCATTAGATTAAGAAATGTTTTCAAGCTAAACAACCTGAAAAAAGTCTATTACGCACTAGTCCAATCATTACTTCAGTATGGAATCATTGGGTGGGGAGGTGCTTATGAAAAAATTTTAAGCTCTGTAAAAGTGGTTCAAAAACTAATTATCAAAGTAATTCTGAAAAAACAACCAACATTCTCTTCAGCATCATTGTTCAAAATTTTCGAAGTACCAAAAATTGAAGACCTCTATAAAAAAGATGCAATATTACAAATATATAAAGAAACTGTAATAAAAAAACTTAAATTTAACTCATCCTTAAGGCATAATTTTAACATCCAAATTCCTCTATTTTCAACACAACAAATGCACAATAATTACATTTACAAAGGCATAAGATATTTTAATAGTCTTCCCGAAGAAGTGAAAAAAATACCAGATTTTATTTTATTCAAAAAGAAGGTCAAATTTATCTTTAAAAAAATTAATATCACCTTTCAAATGTTATAACTTCAATTCATGTTACAACCAAAATTAACGTCACAATCCTCTTTTAAATTTATATTTATTGTACTGTATTTATGTTAATTACTGATATAAACATGAAATAACTGTGAAATAACTCCTACGCCAAGCTCAAGAGCTAGCACTCTTCATTGGAGTAGAAATTCAATAACATATGTTTTTCACTATTACCTAATTTTATTTACAATGTAACAACGTTATAAGTTAAACAATAAAAAAAAAAATAAAAAAATTTTACTCTGAAAGTTCTTTTTTTACGGATTATGTTTTTTGTACAATTTATTGATTTTAATTTATGCATTTTTAGTTCCTTAGCGATAGATACGTTCAGTATCGCCCAGTTGAAGATGCCATAGTCTCACTGGCTCCAGATGGTTGGTACTCTTGTGTGCGGTATTGACATGAAAGTAAATGATTTCGACAATTTTTCAATGTTTAGATTAATCTCACCAGAAGAAAGAAGAACAAATTGAGTTTACTCCGGGCACACGAAAACCTTTTTTTATTTTTATGTAATGTTTTAGCATTTCTTGTTTAGGTAGCTACTTTTGACAGGCGGAGAAGTGTGGTTATACGAAATTTCAACAATACATAACTGTAATAGAAATAATTTATCTGACATAGCATATAATAATTATTTCTGAAGTCGGGCCATGTCAGGAGTCGGAGAGAACAATAGAAGAGTATGTATGAGACGATGTATGAATGTGAATGAGGCAAGGAGTGTGTGCAAAGACCGAGTTGTTTGGCGGTCCGTCCTCTCTGCCTAACGACGTAATGACATGTTGATTTTGAACAAAGCTAAAAATCAGATATCCCCTGAAAAAGTTATAGAAAAAAACATAGTGCAATTTGTATACTATACAGGGTTTTCCAATAAGAGGTGTTATTTTTAATAGCGCGCTATTTCGGTAGATGTTACTTTTGAAGCTGTAATTTTTTGACATTTGACAAGTAGAAACTACGCCATTAATAAAAATGGAACGATACACGCTTCAACGACGCATTGAAATGATTAAAATTCACTTGAGTGAATCAAATGCAAATCATCTTGAGTGAAGAGGCCCATTTCCACCTAGGTGGCTTCGTCAACAAGCAAAATTGTACCCAAAAGTTATTGTTGAAAAGCCTCTCTATCCTCAACGTGTGACTGTTTGGTGCGGTTTATGGTCCGGCGGAGTCATTGGACCATACTTTTTCGAAAATGAGGCTGGAGCAACAGTTACGGTGAATGGTTTGCGCTATCGAGAATAATCATTTTTTATGGCCGGAATTGGATGGTATTGATCTGGAAAACGTTTACTTTTAACAAGACGGCGCTACGTGCCACACAAGCAACGAAACCATTGATATTTTACGATTGAATATCAAAATAACACCTCTTATTGGAAAACCCTGTACATATAATATTGAATAAATAAATAATACTGTTTTTTAATGATAAACTAATGTTTAAAGCCGAGGTGGCTCAGTGGTCCAGAGCACCTGACCGGACATCAGAAGGAGCGGGTTCAATTCCCGTCGGCGGCATTTATTTTTACTCGGGGAGATATTTTCCATTTGTATTGATATTGTAGGCGACTAATTATTGCTTATAATAATTTAAATAAATAATAATTGAAAATATATATTTTATTTTATTACTGTATCCTATCACTAGCGGTAAGTATGTCGCACTTCCACCGCTTTTATTGATTTTTTTTTCGTCCTTATGAACCTTAATTTATAACGTTATAAAGCTCGTCCATTAAGGCCTCGTATTAAGCGTTCAGAGATGGTTGAAAGGGAGATATGTAAATATGAATGTTAGAGGGAGCGCTCTAATATTAAAAAACGATCATAATTAAGGCGATGCCATACGTAGTAATGCAAAATCATGTGCTTTTGGTTTGAAAATTTGTTCGCCTAGAAATCTTTCAGATGTTTTAATTAAATACTGCGAGTAGAATACATCTTGGCTTTTGAAATAATCGAGTATTTTTTTGATAAGTCTTTTTATAAGCCCAGAAAAAAATAATGTATACTGCATATGAAAACTGCTTTAAAGTTCAAAATCTCCTACTTACGAACCCATTTTCGGTTATTGTATTATGTGGCAAATTAAGTTATTTATAAAATGATCGAAAAAAAAAATTTATGCCTGAACATCCACAAAATAAAATAAAAGGCACTTTTTGGCCATGTTTTTTTCTTGCATAAATCGAAACAGGCGGATGGTGTTAAGCGGGAATTTAAACCTTATCGCCATCTACGTAAGGGTTGTTATTGATAGCGGCTCAATTTAAAATATTACACGACGTAGTGTATAGCCTTGAGCGAAAATGGTGAAAATATTTGATAAAACACGACTCGTTTGAAATAGAGCGAAAATCTCTCGACAAATACCTTAGTTGCATTTAAAGACACACTGTGATTTTTTTCATGCTTATAACTAGAGATGGCAAAATTTAGCATTAATTTTCAGATTTTTTAGCATTAACAATTGGAAATTTAGCGTTTTATAGCATTTTGAGGCATAATTTAGCGTTTTGTAGCAAAATAGAAAAAAATGTATTTCCTGAATGTTTTTAGCGCATATTTTAAGTATTTTTGGTAAAATATATGTTTAACCTTCATTTGCACGTATTTCCATGTTAAAGATTATAAATAATTAATTTTAATATTAAATTAATAAGGAAGGAAACTCTAAGTACGGGTCGAACACAAACACAACAAATGCAGATTGCGATTAACATCAATAGGCGTAATTTATTTCGCACAATTTGTGTAATGTCAAAAAGCAATTTTAGCCTACAGTACAAAAATATTAAATATTTACACATAAAATAGTAACAAAATTATAAAAAATCGTAATGTAAATATCGATTTTTTGAAATTCTCTCATATTATTTTAATACCCGGTATTTTCGGGAAATTCGCGCCTATTTCGCTAAATAGAATAATTTAGCTGAAATACGGCCAAAATCACGTTTTTCGCGTTAATTCGCGAAATAGAAATCACTGGAAACACTTTCAAATGCCTTGAAACGCAAAGAAAACTTATAAATGCCCTATTTTCGAAACATAAATATTTTTTCGCGTTTTTAGTTAAAACGAAATTTTGCCTTCTCTACTTATAACATATTAAATAACTGAACAAAATGTGTTTTAAATAATTTCCGGACCTTCCGGAAATTTTCGAGGGAATTTCATGTAATTATCGTTTCGGCATAACAAATGTATAGATATTATCTTCAAAAATAATATTTTTTTGGAACTTAAAAACTTAAAGAATTTACGAGAAACTTGCGGTAAAAATTGGGTATGCGAAGACTTAAGGCGAAGCTAAATGCCAAATCACTATTTTGATTAACTTTATAACGAATTGGTGTATATTATGAATACCAAAAAATATGCTTTAGGTAAATTGAAGGTTTTCCTATCGTTTCGCTTGAGTAGAATACCTACAAATAAAAAAAAATACTCAATAAAAAATATAAATGTAAAATACTAAAAAAAAATTTTTTTCAATAGAAATGTATGAACGTATAAAGGAAACAACTTTAAAAAAATACAATATTATAGCTAAAATTATCTATAACAGTTTCACTTGATTAACTTTTTTGCCTTCTTATGAAATTATTTAGAAAATAAATAAAAAACAGTTTTGTGCTTGAAATCGAATGTTTCTAGACTCCGTTAGTCAAGCGATTTTAATGCATGTTACCTACAATATAAGGTATACCAAGAATATACACATTTGTGGCTTGTAGCCTCCTCTTAAGATATTTTCATTATTTGGACAAAGTCAGAAATAATACAAACAGATGTATCGATTGGTTTAATTTTCTTAAAATGCCTCAAATATCAGCTGTTCTAGAGACAACTTCCTGTTTTAATAAACATAAATAATCTATCTATCAATGTTTCAAAGAAATAAGACAATCTAATCCAGTCTGCGATCAGTTGAACGTCCATTTTGACGATTTATTTGTAGCAGTTACCTCTTATCGAGGATTCACTATGTATTAAGTACGACCTCTACCGATTTACTGCCAAAGGATTGTTGATATTATTTCTTTAATCTGAAAGCATTGCTAGCTTCCAAGAGACGTGCACTCTTGGAAGCTAGCAATGGTATTAGTTATTACTAGCTGGTATTTCAGTTTCTTTTTGCGTTCGTCAAGTTGCTCTCTGGTACAGCCGACCTTAGCCGAATGACTTATTTTCCTTGGTTGACAATATCGGCTTCTAGCCACGCACAATCGAAACATTATTATGTGTTACCGTTTTAGGTATAAACTTGAACTAATAATTTTCGCACATAAGAATTCGATTCAGACTCAAGACTCTTAAAATATTACCATTTGTTATTTCGGCTACTGGCATTATACCTAGCTCTCTCATTCAAAATTTAGGCGTATTAGATCTGTCAAAGAATTTATATATTTATTTATTTTATTGAGACATGATTTAGATAGTACATGTGATTTTTTGTGATATTTCACCCTCCATGCTAGGGATGACCCTGTGTTATGGCGGAATGAATTTTACAGTTTGCGGACATAGAATCTATACATTACTATAATATAAAAAAGAAAAATGACATATAGCTAGTTTGGGTTGCAAGAAGAGGATTGAGAAGTTGGAGAATTATAAAAAGATGAAAATTTTGAGATATTATTAGTAAATAGATCACACTAATTGATTATGTACATACTATACCGCTAAGTTAGGGAATAAGGATATATTATGTTTTGTCTGAAAGGTGATTAAATTGATAGAGTGTAGAATGAATGCGTATTGTGGTTGTAATGTATTCCTTGTGTAAGGATCCATTTCGTAATTTGTTTTTTAAAAGGAATGGGGTTGACTCACGGTTCTTAGGTTTTCAGGGATAAGGTCAAAGATTTTAGAAGCTAGGAAGAAAAATTGTTCTTGAGCTGACGTGGTATGTAGTGAAGGTACTTTGTAGTGACCGTTGGTTATTATTCTGGTGGTGTAGTTGTGTTGTAAGAGTGTTTTCTTTTTATATTTGAACAGGAAATGTATTAGCGAAAATTTTAGGTGGAGTAGTCGTATGTTTAAGACCTTATACTCTATGAGGAGTCGAGTGGAGGGGTATCTTGTCGGTCGCTTGTTAATGACACGTATTACCATTTTTTGGGCTTTTAGAAGAGGTTCGATGGTAGATTGTGCACAGCCACCCCAGATTATAATGCCGTAAGCTAGTAAGGATTGGCAGAGAGCGTTGTATACAGTTTTAAGAATTGAGGTGGTAGGGATATTTCTTAGATTTCGAAAAGCATAAGAGAGCTTGCGGATGCGTAAAAATATATAATATAAAAATGCAAAAAACAGTCATTTTAAATATATGTAGTATGATTTAAAAAAAAAATTATTGAGGGATCAATAGGATTTAGGAGTTCTACCGAGCCGAACCCTCTGATATGAAAATATCTGGAGTCGGTGAATTATTTTCCCATTTGATCTCTGGTAAGTTGCCGTGTTGTTCTTGTATGGTTTTGTATTTATTACGCTTATATAATGCACTTGCAAAATGTGGATTGACTAGATGATTATTTGTGGAAAAGTGTGTGGAAGGGATTAGTTTTTCCTGTGGGGAAGATTTAACCCGGACATAAAGTCGGAAAAATGAAACAACTGTTTGAATACCACCTTATTTGAGTATAATATACAGGGTGTCCGGAAACTCGTAGTACAAGTGGGAAACTGGTGAATCTACATCACATTTGGAGTCGATTTTGTAGTATATTTTTTTTTGATTTGAGCTTTCGTTATCGAGTAAATCGAGTTAGAAGTTCATTTTTTTTTTTTTTTTTTTTAATCAAATTCTTATAAATTATTACTGAAGATCAAAGTACCCAACTAATTAAAACTATTTGAAAGTAAAACAAATGAAGAAACTCGGATTTGAAGCATTATTTTGAAATCACCCTTCATTTAATCCGGTGTAATCATAAAATATTTCTGCTCTGCAGGGTTAATACATCTGTTGTTCAACCCTAAACACCAGAAAAAACTTTAACCCAAAAATAGCCGAAAAATATATTTTTTTGTTTTTTTTTTTTTTTTTGTGAAAATGCTCAAATCAAAAAACTTTATGTTTTTTTGGGTTCCCCATGTGGTGTAGATTCTCCAGTTTCCCGCTTGTACTACGAGTTTCCGGACACCGTGTATAAGCAACCGGATTTGATTCGAGATAAACTTTCATTAGGGGTTTATAAACGTGCTAAATTAATTACAAATTTACAGTGTACAGGTAACACAGAATGGTACAGCGTAATGTACAATACCTCTAATTATTTTAGTATATTTATAAAACCAATGTACGATATTCAAACTAAGTTATTTTATTCTAATTTTAATGAGGAACTGCAAATCCATGTTTTAATAATTTTATTAAAAATGACCTTCTAACTCTAATACCAGTATATTTTTGTTTATTGTTATTGTTAGTTTTGATAGTTAAAATAATTTCAATGTTTTAATTTTCCGGGTCTCTAAAAAACCCATCAAATCTGTGCACGTGATCCGTGACCTCACCGATGATCAGTCACAAAAAGCTCTTTGTATGGGAGTCTAGACGTTTTTTATTCATAGGATTACCCGCTTTTAGAATAAAAAAATACGAGATAAAATGTTAGCATCGTATCACTAATGTTATCGTATTGAATCAAAGTGCAAATATGCATTCGTGACCGCACCTCTTGTTTGAAAACCGGTGTTTTAAAACCTGTTATCTTCTTCTTCTTTCGTATGGTGGGGGGGTCAGAGGGGGACATCTAGGTCTGCGAGCCAGTCTAGGGCCTCAGGCGTCGCCATGTAGACCTCATCAATCCCGCCGGGGAATGAATGGAGCGGACATTCGTTGACCACATGTTCAGATGTGAATGTGGAGCAGAGTTGTCAATGCATACGTTACTTTATCTCTCAAATGAAACAAAATTCTATTGAAATTAGCAATAAGACTTATCATCACTTCATGAATGGTATACACTAAATGATTTATATTTTAATGAAAACAAATGTGCCGTAATTTCATTTACAAAGAACATTAATAAATTCTCAAACACATATCACATTAACAATATCCCTTTACTAAACCTGTAAATGTACCCTTAAAAATTGAAAATAACAACCTGCAAATCCTGATACAGGAGAAATATCTTGGACTGTGCATTGATAAACACCTAACTTTTAAACAGCATATTCAAGATATTAAAGATAAAATCACCCCCTTTATTAGCGTATTCAGCCGAATATCATATCTGTTACCAAATAAAATTAAAAAAGGTCTATATTATAGCCTCGTACACTCACATTTAAACTACTTGGTTGAAATCTGGGGAAATACATGTGAAACATATATAAACGAACTACAGGTAACACAAAACAAAGTAATCAAAAAGCTATTTCACTTCAAACCTAGAACATCAACAAAAAAATTATATATAGAAACAAAACTATTAAAATTAAGAAAATTATATGAATATAATACATGTCTCCTTATTTACAAAATAAATAATAAACTCATACATACAAATACAGAACTCATTAAAACGTCCCAAGTACACACACACTTTACACGGCAACACGATAAAATACATTTAAACACGATACGTACTCATTATGGCAAGCAATCCATTGGTTACGAGGGAAGCAACATTTATAATTGCCTCCCAGACGAAATTAAAAATGAAAAAAGTATAGGTATATTTAAAAAAAAATTGTTCAGTTTTATGCTCAATCAACAAAACAATGAAAGTGAATAATATCGGTGTGTAATATATTTATGTGTAATATATATGTTATTTCTAGTTAAATAAGTGAAAATGTACTTTTCTTTTATCTAGAATAAAAATATTAAAAAAAAAAAACACAACTTCAATCAAAGACTTAGGCGTGACATTTGACTCGTCACTTAGCTTCAATAAACATGTAGATACAATTTCAAAAAGTGCATCACAAGTATTAGGATTAACGCTAAGAATTACAAATTGTTTTAAAAGTACAGAATTAACTTTGACATTATATAAATCAATTGTGCGAAGTATTCTCGAATATGCATCAACAATTTGGTCTCCGAATTATGAGATTCATAATTATAGGATTGAATCCATACAAAGGAAACTAACCCGTGTAATTGCTTATCGTGAAGGTTTATCTGGTGAATTTGGAATATATAATGACCGAATTTTGCACTACAAACTACACTCACTGACGGTCAGACGTAAACTTTCTGACGTACTGCTCCTACACAAAATTATACATGCATCAGTTGATACACCAAACATTTTATCCCAAATTAACATCAATATACCATCAAGCAAATCAACAAGGAGGATGAAAGACATTTTCTATATTAAAGCCTACCACACAAATACAGGATATTTTTCCCCTGTACCGCGAACATTAAGAAATTATAACATTATACATGGCTCTAATAATGAAATAGACATTTTTAATGACCAATTTAAACACTTCAAAAAAATGTATTACGTTTATTTAATGAGAAGCAATATTGTACCTACCTAATCAGTGTCTCACCAGTACAGGTGTGATAATAACAAATCGTTTATGAACATATTTGTATTTACCTTTTACCCATTCTTATTTGTTATTTACTTCTGCATATTTAGCTTATTCATTTTGTTATTATCATTTTGTTATTATTATGTATTTAAACATCCATATATGTAAATTCTTGGGCACCATGCCTGTTTTATGTACTTAAATAAAAATAAATAAATCACAAAAAAAAAAAAATATATATATATATATGTATTTTTTAAATATTTTTAAATATATATATATATTTTAACCATCCAGTCATTGTAGGATGGTAAAAATATAAAACGAAAATGAAATATAAAACGTTCTTACAATTTTATTTTTCAATATTGGATGGTCACGAAATGCCCAGAATACCCGCCCAAAAAGGTTCTCCCCGTAAATAACAAATTCTTGAAAATTCGGGGAATTCTCCAAGAAATGGCAGCCCTGATATGGATTTTTAAGACCATAGATATATAACTTACGTAGACTGGTTGTGATGACACTGAAAGTTCAATCGAGACAACCAAACGGTGTGTTTTAATGACATTCTGTTAAAACTTATAAATTCAGAATCAGCGTTTGTTAATCTATAATTTGGTTGACGATATAAATATATTTTTCCTTATTATATATACCCAAAAAGTGAAATTTTTTAATTATAATAATGTTGTTTATTTGACATGTATATATGTTTTTTTAGTGTATCATATACTGATGGTACCTTCACATGTACGTCAGATAACTGCTATAATAAAGGCTATACATCTATTCGTGGAGCATGCTAGACTCATTAAATAAATAATGATGCATTTGTATGTCTGACCTTGGCGTGCAGTCAAGGAATCAGCCGGCGTTAAGTGCGTATTGTACCGCCACTGATGCAATTAATTAAACGCAACCATGTCTTGTTAATAAGGAGAAATATTATCTAAATACAGAGTTTTCCAATAAGAGGTGTTATTTTGAATAGCCCGCTATTTCGGTAGATGTTACTTTTAAAGCTGTCATTTTTTGACATTTGACAAGTAGAAACTACGCCATTAATAAAAATGGATCAATACACGCTTAAATAACGCATTGAAATTATTAAAATTCACTTGAGTGAATCAAATGCAAATCATCTTGAGTGATGAGGCCCATTTCCACCTCGGTGGATTCGTCAACAATCAAAATTGTCGCATCTGGGGCTCGGAAAACCCAAGAATTATTGTTGAAAAGTCTCTCTATCCTCAACGTGTGACTGTTTGGTGCGGTTTTTGGTCCGGCGGAGTCATTTTACCTTACTTTTTCGAAAATGAGGCTGGAGCAACAGTTACGGTGAATGGATTGCGCTATCGAGAGTTGATTAATGATTTTTTATGGCCGAAATTGGATGGTATTGATCTGGACAACGTTTACTTTCAACAAGACGGCGCTACGTGCCACACAAGCAACGAAACCATTGATCTTTTACGATTGAATATCAAAATAACACCTCTTATTGGAAAACCCTAGACATATAATATTGAATAAATAAATAATACTGTTTTTTAATGATAAACTAATGTTTAAAGCCGAGGTAGCTCAGTGGTTCAGAGCACCTGACCGGACATCAGAAGTCGCGGGTTCAATTCCCGTCGGCGGCATTTATTTTTACTCGAGAGATATTTTCCATTTGTATTGATATTGTAGGCGACTAATTATTGCTTATAATAATTTAAATAAATAATAATTGAAAACATATATTTTGTATTATTACTGTATCCTTTCACTAGCGGTAAGTATGTCGCACTTCCCCCGCTTTTAGTGAATATTTTTGATATTTAAGGAAATTTTCCGTCCTTATGAACCGTAATTCATAACATTATAAAGCTCGTCCATTAAGGCCCCGTAGTAAGAGTTCAATGATGGTTGAAAGGGAGATATGTAAATATGAATGTTAGAGGGAGCGCGCTAATATTAAAAAACGATCATAATTAAGCGAAAATGGTAAAAATATTTAATAAAACACGACTCGTTTGAAATAGAGCGAAAATCTCTCGACAAATGCCTTGGTTGCATTTAAAGACACACTGCGATTTTTTTGCATGCCTATAACATATAAAAAACAGAACAAAACGTGTTTTAAATAATTTCCGGAGCTTACTTTGAGTACTTACTTTACTTACTTTCTATCGAGGGAATATCGTGTAATTAACGTTTCGGCAATTTAACGAATTGGTGTACATTATGAATACCAAAAAATATGCTTTAGGTAAATTGAAGGTTTTCCTATCGTTTCGCTTGAGTAGAATACCTACAAATAAAAAAAAAATACTCAATAAAAAATATAAATGTAAAATACTAAAAAAAATATTTTTTCAATAGAAATGTATGAACGATAAAGGAAACAACTTTAAAAAAATACAATATTATAGCTAAAATTATCTATAACAGTTTCACTTGATTAACTTTTTTGCCTTCTTATGAAATTATTTAGAAAATAAATAAAAAACAGTTTTGTGCTTGAAATCGAACGTTTATAGACTTCGTTAGTCAAGCGATTTTAATGCATGTTACCTACAATATAAGGTATACCAAGAATATACACATTTGTGGCTTGTAGCTTCCTCTTAAGATGTTTTCATTATTTGGACAAAGTAGAAATAATACAAACAGATGTATCTATTGGTTTAATTTTCTTAAAATGCCTAAAATATCAGCTGTTCTAAAGACAACTTCCTGTTTTAATAGACTTAATATAAAATAATTAAGGCGATGCCATACGTAGTAATGCAAAAAATCATGTATTTTTGGTTTGAAAATTTGGTTGCCTACAAATGTTTCAGATGCTTTAATTAAATACTGCGAGTAGAATACATCTTGGCCTTTGAAATAATAGAGTATTTTTTTAGATAAGTCTTTTTATAAGCCCAGAAAAAATAATGTATAAGTCCTATGAAAACTGCTTTAAAGTTCAAAATCTCCTACTTACGAACCCATTTTTGGTTATGATTTTATTGTATAATGTGGCAAATTAAGTGATTTATAAAATGATAGAAAAAAAAAATTAAATATTTATGCCTGAACATCCACAAAATAAAATAAAAGGCACTCTTTGCCATGTTTTTTTCTTGCATAAATCAAAACAGGCGGATGGTGTTAAGCGGGAATTTAAACCTTATCGCCATCTACGTAAGGGTTGTTATTGATAGCAGCTCAATTTAAATACTACACGACGTAGTGCATCGCCTTAATAATCTATCTATCAATGTTTCAAAGAAATAAGACAATCTAATCCAGTCTGCGATCAGTTGAACGTCCATTTTGACGATTTATTTGTAGCAGTTACCTCTTATCGAGGACTCAGTATGTATTAAGTACGACCTCTACCGATTTACTGCCAAAGGATTGTTGATATTATTTCTTTAATCTGAAAGCATTGCTAGCTTCCAAGAGACGTGCACTCTTGGAAGCTAGCAATGGTATTAGTTATTACTAGCTGGTATTTCAGTTTCTTTTTGCGTTCGTCAAGTTGCTCTCTGGTACAGCCGACCTTAGCCTATTGACTTATTTTCCTTGGTTGACAAAATCGGCTTCCAGCCGCGCACAATCGAAACATTATTATGTGTTACCGTTTTAGGTATAAACTTGAACTAATAATTTTCGCACATAAGAATTCGATTCAGTCTCAGACTCTTAAAATATTACCATTTGTTATTTCGGCTACTGGCATTATACCTAGCTCTCTCATTAAAAACTTAGGCGTATTAGATCTGTCAAAGAATTTATATATTTATTTATTTTATTGAGACATGATTTAGATAGTACATGTGGTTTTTTGTGATATTTCACCCTCCATGCTAGGGATGACCCTGTGTTATGGCGGAATGAATTTTACAGTTTGCGGACATAGAATCTATACATTACTATAATATAAAAAAGAAAAATGACATATAGCTAGTTTGGGTTGCAAGAAGAGGATGGAGAAGTTGGAGAGTTATAAGAAGATGAAAAATTTGAGAAATTATTAGTAAATAGATCACACTAATTGATTATGTACATACTATACCGCTAAGTTAGGAAATAAGGATATATTATGTTTTGTCTGAAAGGTGATTAAATTGATAGAGTGTAGAATGAATGGGTATTGTGGTTGTAATGTGTTCCGTGTGTAAGGATCCATTTCGTAATTTGTTTTTTAAAAGGAATGGGGTTGACTCACGGTTCTTAGGTTTTCAGGGATAAGGTTAAAGATTTTAGAAACTAGGAAGAAAAATTGTCTTTGAGCTGACGTGGTATGTAGTGAAGGTACTTTGTAGTGACCGTTGGTTATTGTTCTGGTGGTGTAGTTGTGTTGTAAGAGTGTTTTGTTTTTATATTTGAACAGGAAATGTATTATCGAAAATTTTAGGTGGAGTTGTCGTATGTTTAAGACCTTATACTCTATGAGGAGTCGAGTGGAGGGGTATCTTGTCGGTCGCTTGTTAATGACACGTATTACCATTTTTTGGGCTTTTAGAAGAGGTTCGATGGTAGATTGTGCACAGCCACCTCAGATTATAATGCCGTAAGCTAGTAAGGATTGGCAGAGAGCGTTGTATACAGTTTTAAGAATTGAGGTGGTAGGGATATTTCTTAGATTTCGAAAAGCATAAGAGAGCTTGCGGATGCTTAAAAATATATAATGTAAAAATTGAAAACACAGTCATTTTAAATACATGTAGTATGATGTAAACAAATTTATATTGAGGGATTAATAGGATTTATAGGTCCAGTTAGGAGTTCTACGGAGCCAAACTCTCTGATGTGAAAATATCTGGAGTCGGTGAATTATTTTCCCATTTGATCTCTGGTGAGTTGACGTGTTGTTCTTGTATTGTTTTGTATTTATTATGCTTATATAATGCAATTGCAAAATGTGGATTGATAGATGATCATTCGTGGAAAAGTGTGTGGAAGTGTTTAGTTTTTCCTGTGGGGAAGATTTAACCCGGACATAAAGTCGGAAAAATGAAATAACTGTTTGAATAACACCTTATTTGAGTATAATATATTAGCAAACGGATTTGATTCGAGATAAACCTTCATTAGGGGTTTATAAACGTGCTAAATTAATTACAAATTTACAGTGTACAGGTAACACAGAATGGTACAGCGTAATGTACAATACCTCTAATTATTTTAGTATATTTATAAAACCAATGTACGGTATTCAAACTATTTTATTTTATTCTAATTTTAATGAGGAACTGCAAATCCATTTTTTAATAATTTTATTAATAATGACCTTGTAACTCAAATACCAGTAAATTTTTGTTTACTGTTATTGTTAGTTTTGATAGTTAAAATAATTTCAATGTTTTAATTTTCCGGGTCTCTAAAAAACCCATCAAATCTGTGCACGTGATCCGTGACCTCACCGATGACCAGTCACAAAAAGCTCTTTGTATGGGAGTCTAGACGTTTTTTATTCATAGGAGTACCCGCTTTTAGAATAAAAAAAACGAGATAAAATGTTAGCATCGTATCACTAATGTTATCGTATTGAATCAAAGTGCAAATATGCATTCGTGACCGCACCTCTTGTTTTAAAACCGGTGTTTTAAAACCTGTTATCTTCTTCTTCTTTCGTATGGAGAGGGGTCAGAGGGGGACATCTAGGTCTGCGAGCCAGTCTAGGGCCTCAGGCGTCGCCATGTGGACCTCATCAATCCCGCCGGGGAATGAATGGAGCGGACATTCGTTGACCACATGTTCAGATGTGAATGTGGAGCAGAGTTGTCAATGCAATGTTACTTTATCTCCCAAATGAAACAAAATTCTATTGAAATTAGCAATAAGACTTATCATCACTTCATGAATGGTATACACTAAATGATTTATATTTTAATGAAAACAAATGTGCCGTAATTTCATTCACAAAGAACATTAATAAATTCTCAAACACATATCACATTAACAATATCCCTTTACTAAACACAACTTCAATCAAAGACTTAGGCGTGACATTTGACTCGTCACTTAGCTTCAATAAACATGTAGATACAATTTCAAAAAGTGCATCACAAGTATTAGGATTAACGCTAAGAATCACAAATTGTTTTAAAAGTACAGAATTAACTTTGACATTATATAAATCAATTGTGCGAAGTATTCTCGAATATGCATAAACAATTTGGTCTCCCAATTATGAGATTCATAATTATAGGATTGAATCCATACAAAGGAAACTAACCCGTGTAATTGCTTATCGTGAAGGTTTATCTGGTCAATTTGGAATATATAATGACCGAATTTTGCACTACAAACTACACTCACTGACGGTCAGACGTAAACTTTCTGACGTACTGCTCCTACACAAAATTATACATGCATCAGTTGATACACCAAACATTTTATCCCAAATTAACATCAATATTCCATCAAGAAAATCAACAAGGAGGATGAAAGACATTTTCTATATTAAAGCCTACCACACAAATACAGGATATTTTTCCCCTGTACCGCGAACATTAAGAAATTATAACATTATACATGGCTCTAATAATGAAATAGACATTTTTAATGACCAATTTAAACACTTCAAAAAAATGTATTACGTTTATTTAATGAGAAGCAATATTGTACCTACCTAATCAGTGTCTCACCAGTACAGGTGTGACAATAACAAATCGTTTATGAACATATTTGTATTTACCTTTTACCCATTCTTATTTGTTATTTACTTCTGCATATTTAGCTTATTCATTTTGTTACTATTTTTGTTATTATCATTTTGTTATTATTATGTATTAAAACATCCATATATGTAAATTCTTGGGCACCATGCCAGTTTTATGTACTTAAATAAAAATAAATAAATCACAAAAATAAAAAAAAATATATATATATGTATTTTTAAAATATTTTTAAATATATATATATATATATATTTTTACCATCCAGTCATTGTAGGATGGTAAAAATATAAAACGAAAATGAAATATAAAACGTTCTTACAATTTTATTTTTCAATATTGGATGGTCACGAAATGACCAGAATACCCGCCCAAAAAGGTTCTCCCCGTAAATAACAAATTCTTAAAAATTCGGGGAATTCTCCACGAAATGGCAGCCCTGATATGGATTTTTAAGACCATAGATATATAACTTACGTAGACTGGTTGTGATGACACTGAAAGTTTAATCGAGACAACCAAACGGTGTGTTTTAATGACATTGTGTTAAAACTTATAAATTCAGAATCAGCGTTTGTTTATCTATAATTTGGTTGACGTTATAAATATATTTTTCCTTATTATATATACCCAAAAAGTGAAATTTTTTAATAATAATAATGTTGTTTATTTGACATGTATATATGTTTTTTTAGTGTATCATATACTGATGGTACCTTCACGTGTACGTCAGATAACTGCTATAATAAAAGGTATACAAGTATTCATGGAGCATGCTAGACTCATTAAATAAATAATGATGCATTTGTATGTCTGACCTTGGCGTGCAGTCAAGGAATCAGCCGGCGTTAAGTGCGTATTGTACCGCCACTGATGCAATTAATTAAACGCAACCATGTCTTGTTAATAAGGAGAAATATTATCTAAATACAGAGTTTTCCAATAAGAGGTGTTATTTTGAATAGCCCGCTATTTCGGTAGATGTTACTTTTAAAGCTGTCATTTTTTGACATTTGACAAGTAGAAACTACGCCATTAATAAAAATGGAACAATACACGCTTCAATAACGCATTGAAATTATTAAAATTCACTTGAGTGAATCAAATGCAAATCATCTTGAGTGATGAGGCCCATTTCCACCTCGGTGGCTTCGTCAACAATCAAAATTGTCGCATCTGGGGCTCGGAAAACCCAAGAATTATTGTTGAAAAGTCTCTCTATCCTCAACGTGTCACTGTTTTTTTTTTGTCCGGCGGAGTCATTTTACCTTACTTTTTCGAAAATGAGGCTGGAGCAACAGTTACGGTGAATGGATTGCGCTATCGAGAGATGATCAATGATTTTTTTATGGCCGAAATTGGATGGTATTGATTTGGACAACGTTTACTTTCAACAAGACGGCGCTACGTGCCACACAAGCAACGAAACCATTGATCTTTTAAGATTGAATATCAAAATAACACCTCTTATTAGAAAACCCTGTATATCATGACATCCACAAATCAAATGCTACTGCACTATGGAGGCCACCGAAGTGCAAATAAAAATGAATTCATTCATTGCTATTATGATAACATTCAGCTGACCTAGCGGCAAGCTGTCAGCTTCAGGATCTAGCGGCATTACTAAACTACCATCTGCGATGTACAAATGAAGGTTTCATGGCGGTTTGAATGACTCCGGTATATCAGTTGATTTTAACCTTGTATATAATACGTCCAAATCAATAGTTATGGTTTTCAAATGCAAAAACGAAAACATGCTAACACCTTCAGTATGGCTAGATGGAAGGAAAATGGATGTTAGTCGTAGCGTCAAATACCTGGGACATGTTATCACAGACGACCTGAAAGACATCGAGGATATGGAAAGGCAAAGAAGAGCAGCAGGTATGCTGTCAAGGCGTTTTCACTTTTGCAGTACAAACGTGAAAAAGATACTTTTCAACGCACTTTGCACTTCATTGTATACGTCAAAACTGTGGGTGGATTACACTGCATCCCAATGGCATAAGCTAAAAGTCGCTTACAATAATGCTTATCGCCAACTATTCCACCTACCGAGATACTGCAGCGCCACGGAAATGTTCCTGGAGGGACGAGTACACTCTTTCAGAGCGCTTCTCCGCCATCACATGGGAAGCTTATGGCACAGACTACGCCAATCAAGTAACAAAATCATCACTGCCATGGTTGCCTGGATGGAGTCCCCTCTGATAGCCCTCTGGAGACGGGAGATGTGCAAATATCCCCCATAAACGGCTGTTCACACTCATTTTTGTGTTTATATTTTATCTTTTTTCAATGAAATTCCGCTTTTTTGTGCCTATCGGAATCACCTATGTTATTAACTACCTTATTATTATTTTTATTACTTATTTTGTATATTATTTCAAATATGGAATGTATTGCATTGCACTACCCCTGCATACATTCTGGAATAAATTCTTATTATTATTATTATTAAGCTCGGCTTGGTTGGAATGTCGAGCTTAGGAATAAATCTGTGTATTGGTCGTATGCATCGATATCACTAATATTACATGTTTTGACTATAATTTTAGAGGATTTGCAAAATTAAAACACTGCCATTGCGATTTTTCAAAATTTCAACGACCGCAGTTTATTTTTAACATTTTGATTTTGATAATGTTTCCCACTTCAATCAGCATCGTGCTATAATGCAAGGATACTAATTTTAAATAGTATTTGTTTAACTGGAGTAGTGCACTCTTCGTGAAATTATGACGAACAAACAATAAACTGTCCTGACGTTGACATTTTTTAAATCCTTCTGATAAAACCTTACCATACTATTTTTGATTGTTTTTTTTTTAAATAATAACATAAACATTCCTCATTGCTCGATGAATATCCATACTGTCCATACTGATAAAATTAAGCAATTTACGTAAATTTTAGTGAGACGTCAACGTCAGATTTGACTCGTGTTACACTGCTAGTGCCTCGGCGTCTAAAAAAATTCTGCGTCTTATCAAGGCTTTAGCGGCATATTTAGCCCGCTTAATTTTGAGTGAGGAGTGTCGGAAATAGCGAGGATACATTACTATACTTGTAGTTTCATATAATGGTAGATTGATCGATTGATTACATTGAAATTCATCATCGCTCAGTGAATATAATAATCCACACTGATAAAACTAGGCAATTTACGTATATTTTTTTGAGATGTAAGTATGCAGTTATTTGCTTAGGTAAACGTTAAGTTTGACAGCGCCTCGGCGTCTAAAAGGGAACTATTCTGCCGCTTATGCAGGTTTGGGCGATCGATTTTAGCCTGCTTTGGGCTGGCCGCATACATACGTTTTCCGTATTCGATTTCCGAATTCGTTTTCCGTATTCGGACATCCGAATGCACGGAATCAGTAGAAAATACATTAACTGCCGCACACGTTCGTTTTAGTTCCGAACGGAACAAATTCCTTACGCACGTTCCGAATGCGAGCCGGCGCGTTCGGAGAAACCGAATGGAAAAAACCTAATGACGTCATGTGGAACGCAGCTATTGCATACAGTTTGTTTGTGCCGACGCAAACGTACGGAAATTTCCGTTCGTAATTCAGTGTTGCCAACGGATCTTGACCTAATATCGCCGTTTCTCATACATAAGGTAGCGTAAAGTAGCCGAATTTGCTGTTAGGTGGGACATGTTTAAAATTGATGTTTTTACGTGAAAATAAAAATTTCGTGGGGAGGGTGGCTAGAGAGTTTCAAGAAAATATAAATTTCATGGGGGGGGGGGGGGGTGGCTAGAGAATTTCGGGACATGTTTAAAATTGATGTTTTTGAAGTAGCTTAATTGGCGACCAGTCGCCTTTTAGATTTTTTCGGCGCCGATTTTCGCTCTGAGTAGCCTAAATGGCGATATATCGCCCTTGTTGGCAACACTGGTACTGACGTTTATACATTCCGAATGGAGAAAAACGAACGTTTGCGCTAGTCTCACGGAATTCCGAATACGGAAAACGAATTCGAAAATCGAATACGGAAAACGTATGTATGCGGCCAGCCTTGAGCGAGGAACGTCGTACATAGCAAGGATACTGACTGATTGATATACCTGGCCATAGCTATTGAGCCGGATTACGTGCTCTCCCCCCCCCCCTCCTCTCTCTCTCACTCTCTCTCTCTCTCTCTCTCTCTCTCTCTTACAATATATACAATATGGGCTTTACTATTAAACGTTTTTTAAATTTTACAAAACTGAAGTTAAAAAACAATTATTCTATAGTAAATTATCGTTTATCAGTTGTCTAATTTTTAAAATAAATTTATTTATTTATATTTTATTATTGATAAATTAGCGGTATTTTTTTTTAATAAAACATTGTTTGTTCATGTGCACCCTCAATGGGTGCTTACTGCTGAAGCCTAGGCCTAGGCCCCCATTTTACAATTATTTTATAGGATACTAAATATGTTTGTAAATAAAATGGACTCTATTGAAATGAGATTAAACTTAAACGAAAAAGAAAAAATGTAACTGTATACGACGTAGGAGAGCTACACGTGGATAAGATTTTTTATTTTTTATTATTTATTTATTGGCTCACCAACAGAATACATCACACAATTTTAACAGTAATTTACATTTATACATGGTTATAATGATGTTTCTAATTATAGGTGAGCACAACATTCATCTCAATATTCTTTGTGTAATAGTTATTGGTTAGTTACAGTAATAATAAATTTAATTACAAGAATGTATAGTAAAACAATGAGGATCGAAATCAATTATTAGGAAGAAACTTACATACTTATTAATATATTATACATATATATATATATATATATATATAAATATGTGGGTAAAAAAAAAGCATATATATATGTATACGCATACATGCATACATCTAAATACACATATAAATACACATTCATACATATATGCACGCATACATAGATGCGTACATACACATTTAAATACAAACACACTCATAAGTGTGTACACTGTACGCATATTCTATGCAAACATATATATACATATGCACGCACGAATCATATATAGTGGAGCTAGCATAAGTAGGTGATTGGTAAAGAAAATTAAATAATAAAATGGCTCTAAGTGAGGAGATCATCAGATATAAGTATGTGTAAGTTCTTTCTGAAGGTATTAATTGAGTTTGAAAATATATCTAAATCTAGAAGATTGCAGTATCTATTATACAATCGAGTCATTCTCGATGTTGGTTTGAAAAAACTTGCATTACTACGACAAGTATCTATCCAAAAAGTTACAGGGTTTCTTGTGGATTTCGGTCTTATATTAAGGTTAATTTGATTAATTAAAGATGAATCATATACATTGTTAATGATTTTAAACAGAGAGATTATATCTGATATGTTTCTTCCTTTGGCGAGTGAGACTTCTTTAAAGTGATAAGTGGTATAAGTCATTCAGCATAGTTACTGAGATTCCGATGTACTCCAGATTTGTAAGCTAGTATTCTTTGTGTCAAATTGAGTGTTACCAAATCAGGCGCTGATCGTACCAACACCTAGTTATTTGTATTTTACGTATTCCTGCGCAAATATATAAGTAACTATAATTGACTGAATAATTTCTATAGTTTATAAGCCCATACGGCAGAAAATGCATGAAGTCGTCGGAAGACCCACTCGGTTATAGACTTTGTGTTGGCATATTGGCCTGTCAAGAATTTAAAACGGCACTACACAAAAATATAAACCATCCAAATAGTTATTATTTTGTTAAACTAATGTTTTTTAAGACAAGGTTTTTTTATGCATAACACAAAGGGTAAAAATTATTTTTAATTGATTTAAATTAATTTAAATTGTTTAAATTGTCTTAAAAAACATTAGTTTACCAAAATAATAATTAATATTTGACAAGTTCAAGTATTTCACCTAAAAATGTAGACAATTTGTCTCGACGCCATCTAGTGAGTGAGTTAGCACTTACAATGCCTTTCTCATATAAAATAAAGTTGGTTGTTTTCAGGTGAAAAATGTAACAAGCAGTAATTGTTGAATGAAACACTAGTATATATTGAATCATTTCGCGGGTAAGAGATAAGCCGCCATAGCTCAGTGGTCAGAGCTGTCGACCGGAAATCGAAGGGACACGGGTTCGAGTCCCGTTGGGGTCATGTATCTTTTATCAGGAGATTTTTCAATGTGGATGAGTGTTTCAGGCGAATAATTATTGCTTGTAAAATAATTGTCATCCAAATAGTATTGATTACAGTAATGTAATACTAATAACACTAATAACCAACCTAGGCTAATCACCATCTGGTTTGACAAGAGGCGCCAAAATTTAACTTGCGCGAGGGGCCGCGCCGTTTGAATGTACTATAAACATTGAAGTGGATTCGTGATAAAAGACATTGTAAACAACATATAAGCATCAAACACAAAAAAAGGAAAATACATTTACAAAATAAAATTATTTTGGTACCTAATAAATATCTAATATGTACATATTCCTCCAAATAAGGATGCTCTAGTCCCATTGGCTTCGGGCAGATTGAAGTGTTTTGCGGTATTACATAAAAATAAATAATTATAATTTTTATTCCAGGAGGTTACTTCAATTCCACACGTCCCATATATTAATTATATACATACATATTTTTTTAAAGTATATTATTAACTGAGTATTATAGAAATTTAGTTTTATCTCGAATGCTTGGCATTTCATCTGTCTGAAAATTTTTAAGTACGCTCTGTTTCCAGTTTAAAAAAATCCTATATTCGCTTTATTATTTCAGCAAACTTTACTTTGACTAAATGGCTAACTTTGACTGAGCTTTTCAATAATATTATGGTATCTACCTACTTGAAGAAAGTTTGAAAAAATAATTGTCAATGAGATGCTGACGTTTCTTTGGACAAACTGTATAATTCCAATTAGACATTTTGTTATAATTCCAAGGAAATCAATCAGTTGTAGCAGTTATTGTTATAAACACGTACACTATTTTATGCTACGTATACATACGCGAACCGAACTGCAGAACTGAAGCTCAACTGATGGGAAAGGAACGAAGCAACACCGCGAAAAGCCGATTGCAGTTGCTTCATTCCTTTCCCGTAATTCGTGGTTCGGTTCGCGTTTAAGTTCGCAAATGTATACGTACCATTATATGTGGAGTGGTTAGTTCAATGGTCATCGTTGATTTGTATATTTTCTCTTCACGGTGTCAAAGGCTGATGAAGGTGAAATTAAGTTGAAAGATGAAATTTATCTATCTTTATTTGAATATTAAAAAATAATTAAAATTAATACAAGTAAATTTTTTACATGCGATTTATAGTAAAGATAATTTCAAATTCATAATTATTTCATTTGGTTAGAAGATATCTAATATTCATGGATCGGGAAAAAATCATTCTTCGAAAACTATGCGATCTTCATCGGCCGGTGGAGCGGATTCCGTGTAGGCACTGCAAAGTGAAAATAACATACATTATAAATAATAAGTCTTTGGTTGGAAAGGCAAAGCAGACGTCGACCACAAAGAAGATGGGCCGACGATCTAAAGTGCATAAAAACATCGAGGTTTGCTGCATTCTCCGGTGCAAAGTTCTATGCAGAAGGAATTTGAAAATTGGTGAAACGCTGAGACAAATGATTTAATTTAAATGAGGACTATGATGAAATTTTTTATTTATCTTTAAGATTATAACATTTTATATCTATTCTAAAACTACTGAGATCAAAAAGAACCATTGAAGTTTTCAAACAACATCCCCGATGAGAAAATGTTTTAACGAAAATTTACAAAATATAATATTTCTTTTTTAAAAACATATACACAGCTTTCCGAGCATTATTTTCCCAGAAGAAAACTTCATATAAATGAAATGAAAAAAATAAATGTTTTTGTAAAAAAATTCCGTATCCATTTTCGGAGCTATTATAAATTTCAATCGTGAAATATTTCCAAACTTTTGGAAGTAAAAATCAAAAGATAAATATTGTCTAACAAAACATAACGATTTCCAAAGTCTTTACGGAAGAATTGAGCCCCTATTACAAGGAACTACTCGAGAAGATGAAACTAATTGCCGATGAAAAAAACTATTCTTTCTTTTGCTTAAAAGACGGAAGCATTATGGCACGAAGAATTCCAAATGAAAAAAATAACTTACATTAGGCATTTCGATGAAAAAAGATTATATAAATAAAAAGGCACACCCTTACAACAATTGTAATAATAAAATAATAATAACTGACACTAGACTAAAATGTTATTATTACAAATGTCAAGTGTCTAAAAATGAAAATCGGCAAAGAAAAAAACTATATTAGCAATCTATCGATCGCCTACAACATGAAATATAGACTCATTCCTTAATTGCTTACTAAAAGACACTAAAAATGTATTTCCTATTAAAAGAGATGTAAATGTAAATATTCTAGAAAATGGACATCCCAAAAGAATACTATACCTGCAGATGCTAGCTTTCCATGGACTAAAAAGCCTAATAAATGTCCCTACTCGAAAGTGGACGACATTGAAAGTTGCATAGACCAAACTTTGAGTAAAACAAAAGAAATGACTCAAACTATTGTATTCAAGTCAATATTTTCAATACATATAAACAAACCAAATAATTGTAAAGCTGCTCATCTAGACACAGAAACTCCCGTGAGATGTGCAGCGGATGAAAACAAGTATATGAAAAAAACACTAACTATAGAAAAAACAGAAACCATCTGGAATGTCACTAAACACAATCTATAATGTACCGATTGAAAAACTACAAAGTATAGACAATACAAATGAAGCATGAAATTATTTCATATAACTCATTCAGCATAACATTCTCTCTAATACCATACAAATTGTAATGAAAATCTCACATAAAAATGTACACATTATGCCATGGATCACACAGAATGTTATTTATTTGTAAGAAACAAACAGCTTTTACATAATATACAATGATAGATATAAATATACAAGTTAACTGAAGTCAAGCCACAGAAGTTTCTTATGCTAAAGTTCATTGGAAATTAAGTTTTTATATCTTAAAATTAATTCGGTGTTAAAGGAAGGGGAGAGGAAGAGGAAAATAGGAAGAGGATAGGAGATGCTCCCGATACATTCCCTACTCTCATATTAATAATCGATCGTCCGCATTACTTCATATCGATATTTCTTTAGGTTATTACCAAAAATGTCAATGCTGTAAAATTTTGTATTATGTTGTGCACATATACGAGGGATTGGGGAATTTTTTCGAATGTTTGTTCTACACGAGGGTAGATAAAATAAATCAGATTGTCGGGTTGATCTAGACGGAATATGAAGATTTATTAAATTGGTAAGTTCTGGTGAGTCCAGACCATTATTTAGGATTTTAAACAATAAGATTTGATCAAAAATTAGACGTCGTGTTTGGAGGGAGTTAAAATTATGAAATTTAATGGATTCGGTATAATTTGAGAAGTATAAGTTTAGTTTATAATTTATGTGTTTAAATTTTTTTTTAAATTCTTTCTATTCTTTCGATATGGGCTTGGTATAAAGGAGTCTAGATCGGTGTACAGTGTTCCAGGTGCGGTCGAATATATGAGATGTAAAGGGAATATAGAGTGTTTATGTTGTGGAAGGGTTTTGCTATGCGAATTATAAATCCCAGCATTTTATTGAATTTGTTAATGATGTCATCAGTGAGTTGGATAAAGTTTAATTTAAAATCCAGTGTTACCCCAAGGTCCCTGATATATTTTATTTCATTGATGTGTGTGCCGTTTAGTGTGTATACAAAGGGTATTTTATTTTTATTACGTGTAAATGTTAATTTATTGCATTTTGCGATGTTAATAACAAGTTAGTTTAATTCGCAATAGACAAAAAGACGATTGAGGTCCTCTTGAAGTTGATTGATTTAATAACTATGTATATTTTTTATCATCTGCATATGCTAGGTAATTAGCATGTAAACAACATTTGTGAATATCGTATTTATACACATTAAATAATAATGGGCCTAAATGAGAACCTTGAGGTACACCGGAGGGCACAGAGAAGAAGCTGGACTTTGTTCCCTCAACTAAGACACTTTGAAGTCTACTCCAAAGGTATGAAGTGAGCAACCGGAGTAAGTCACCATGGATGCCTAATTGTTTTAATTTTTTAATTAGAATGAAATGGTTTACCTTATCGAAGGCCTTAGAGTAATCAGTGTAGATTACATCTACTTGGTTTCTATTGTCCATATTGCACTTTAAATATTCCTTAAAATTTACCTTGTTTGTTAGTACTGATCTTTTTTGAAGAAATCCGTGTTGTTGGTTTTGTATATTACGAACAAATGTTGTGTAAATTTGATCCTAGACAATGCGCTCAAAAAGTTTACTAAATTCCGTGAGTATTGAGATTGGGCGGTAATTTTCAATGTTAATTTTTGACCCTGTTTTATGAATAGGGATTATAATAGCTTCTTTAAACTTTGTGGGAAATTTACCTTCTTTTAGTGACATTATAAATATGAAAGGGTAAGAAAGATTTTTGGCACATTTTTTGATGAAATATGGCGAGATACCATCACTACCAGCATCCTAACTAACATCTAAATTTTTCAGGTATTTATTGATCATTAGATTGTCAATATTTATGTAACCAATCGAAGAATCATTATTTACATAAGTAGAGCTATCGATTGTGCTGATATTGTTCGTACCCATATCGCTTACATAGGTGGACTGAAAGTGTTGACATACTTGATGAGCGCCAGTGCCTGACTCGTCTTTAAGGTGCATGATTTGTGGGATGCCAGTTGTTTTACTTTTGTTTTTAGCGTAATTCCAGAGTTGTTTATTATTATTCTGAATATTAGATTCAACGAACATATATATTTATTATAGCAACGCTTCTGTAGGTGTTTTTGTTGTGTACGTTTGACAGCGAACTCTATATAATCTATTGGATTATTATAGGATTTCCATTTTTTATGAAGTTTTTGTTTTTCTTTGTTGATTTTGATTAGAGGAGCTGAATACCTATTTGGATTTTTTTTTTTGACGAGGCGTTTGGGGACAAATTGGTTGATGGTATTATTTAAGATGTTACAAAAGGAATCAACTACTTCGTCAACCTTTGCATTTTCCTGAGTAAATGACCAGTCTATCATCGACAGATGTCGGTTGATTAACTCATAGTCGGCTTTTTCAAACAGGCAAAGTACTTTAGGGGGAGCGTTGATAATTGGGAGTGTATCAATTTGTAATATAATTTTAAGCGATGGGTGGTGTGAGTCTTCACTGACAAGAGGATTGCATGCACGAGATACGTGGCATTCCTCATTACAGATGATTAAATCTAGGATTCGGTTATTGGAATTTTGTATGTGATTTTATTGTTTTAATTCGGAGTAATAAATTGTGTCAGTAAGTGAAGAACTAAGTGTATTTAAGTTTCCAGGTGTTAAGTGTGATTCATGCATTTCCCATATTATGGTAGGCATATTAAAGTCTCCAATTACGAGCAAAATGTCGTCGGGATATTGATCTTTTACATAAGCGAGTAAGCAAAGGAATGAACTGAGAGCGGTTTCATATCCATGACCTTGTGGGAGATATACACAAGCTACATGGATAGTACGTTTGGATGTATAATTAGAAGGAGGAATAGTGACCCAAATGCATTCAGCATTGCACACTAAGTCTTCGCGAGGGTATGCGTTAAGATTGTTATGTGTTATGATCATCACTCCACCGCCTCGACGAGAATCTTCTTGGTTATTAATGCTATTCATTGAAATGCTATTTGATCTATCCCGTCTGAAAATGCTATAAAATTTCATTGGTTATGCTAAAAAATTATTATCCATAAAATGGTTATCCAAAATGCTATAAAATTCCAGGATCGAAAATAGAATTATTAAGCCAAGTTTCAGAAATACCGAATATGTAACAATCGTCATTCAATAAAATATTATTGTGAAATATTTCTGTCTTAGTACGTAATCCTCTACAGTTTTGATACAAAATAGTTATCATTGTAAATTATATAAGTTTTTTATGTGTATTGTTATTTTGATAGATATATAAGGTAAAAAGATGTAGAGGTTTATTAATGATGTGTACGAAATTATTTACATAAGATACTGTAGTAGAGAGGTGAGCAGCAAGTACGAGCAGCAAATTGTGATAAAGGGGGGTAAAGAGAGTGTGAGGAAGTAAGGGTGATATGTTTTAAAAAATGAATACATTGATTATTCGACGAATTATACAATCCATAACAAGATTAAATTCGACTACTATAAACAATAACAGAGGATGTGAGGGAAAAAGAAGAAATAACAATATTTAACGGAAGGTTAAATAAATCAATAAAAGTAAATAAAATAATAATAATAATATAGAAATGAAAGCAGTGCGCGATGATCTAGTTCGTTTCATGTTAACAAGTGATATAGCTAGTTTCAGCAAATTATTTATGAGGTATATATGTAATTAAGTCTAAAACTACACATTTAAGTGAGATTGTTGATATAATGACATAATGAAGGAAGTGTAGTGATAAAAATTTCGACTATTTGCAATATCCAATATGTTATAGCTACAGACATTGTTCAAACCAATTATAGATTAAAAATGGCATCTATGATGTTAGTTGAGGGTGAAATCGTATTTAAAACAAATACACGCATACGCATGTACAAGCATATACACATAAATATATACGTACATCCACGCACATATTATAACTGAAATGTAAACGTCGTTTTATTTCTAGTTGAGTACTTATATAATAGTATACATAGGTATGTTATTGTTTAGTATCACTATTATGCACAATAGTTTAATATACAGAGCAGTGGTAAGTACTATATAGATTACATTCACGAGCACATAATAATAATGTATAATTCATTAAGTTAAGCTATGAAGATGATTTTATGAGTAATGTGACCACCTATATATAAATAAAATAATGAAATAATGAAAGCACATGATTTGAATTGAAGCAGTATAGAAACTTTAGTATGAGTTCAAATTATCGAAATAAGTAGGCCAAATTATTATAAGTAACAGTATATCTATATAAAAAAACTACATAAGTGTGTCTGTATCCATTGTTATAATAAATTATATCATACCTCGATAATTTAAAGTGATTTTGAAGGCAGACTGTTAGATTAGTTATTTAGCAATAGAATCAGTGATAAAGTACGAGTACCTACCTTATGTGTTATTATTTTGTTGGAAGAAGATTATTACAAATTATCCATCAAGCCAGCAAAATTGACAATAAAGTAAAAATTGTTCATCTGCAGGAACAAATAAATTATTTATTATCACTTAATAACACTATTTATTTGCATTTATTCTTGAACACAGGCCGATTCTGGAGCTGTCATTTTGTAGATCAGGACCGGTTACATGGTTGACATGTTATAAACTGCATACGAAAAAGATATTAGAAGTTACACTTAAAACAAAACCAAAAAATTAATGCGATATACTCAAAAGATATAGAATAATAATACTACAAGAGATACAGAAAAATTTGCAAAAAAGTTATTACCGATGCAAAAGAAACCTATTATAAGATAAATATTGAAGATTGTAAGAAAAATAGACGAAAAATTTGGCAAATAATAAATAACCCGTTCTAAATCTAACAACGTTGCGTAAAATATTTTGACTACTCCCAGTGTGAATCTTTTGGACAGAGAAATATTAAATTCTATGCTACGATATTATACAATGCTCTACCAAATCAAACCAAAAAATAACGGAAATGAATTTACTCGTATTTAAAACAAAAGTAAAAACATGACTGAGAGAACAAAGCGATATTCAGCTGAATGGCGCAGATATTGAAACGCTTTTACTATAAATTTATTGATCCTTTCTACAACTCACTTGCTGAAACTTTATAAACTATTGTACATAATGTTTTCTCTTTACTTTTTATAATAACTATAAAAAAAAAACTTTTTCTACTAATGTATATTATACTTTAGGTACTTGAAATATAGTAATCGTTTTATATTACCCACACTCAGGCAGTGCCTTAGTGGGTTTTCATTTCTTGTGTATACTATTTGGTATTTTATATTATGTTATTATATACTATCTATTAATATGTATAATATATGTAAAGAAATGAAAATAAATAAAGTAAAAAAAAAAACTTACAAACATTATGAAGAAAAACTTGAAACTAAGAAACTCAGTCTGCTCGTGCGCAGGATCGGAACTGCTCGTGCGCAGGATCGAATTGCATACGCTGCCGTCGCTTACGAAAACAATATGAATATTACGAAAAAAAGTGATAAATTAATTATTAATGAACTTCTAACGTTTCTTCAAAACAAAATCGATGTCTTAGACGAACTAACCGCGGTTCAAATATGCTCCAATCATTTCTCAGAAGACGAAGTGGAGGCTGCGAAAGACATTCTGTGCAGTGAAACAGTTGAACGCAGGATTATGAGGAAAGGCGAAGTTAGGAAGTCTAAGAATTTATATGATATCATTAAAATACTGAAGGAAACAGAGAATGAAGCTCTACCGACATTTGTGGCTCAGAATCTACACAAACTACCGCCTGTCAATTTCGATCACGTAGATGTCACTTGTCTCCTAAAAGATATCACGGCATTAAAGGGTGAATTAACCACAATTCAGTCACAAATGTCCAAACGAAGTGATCTGGAAGTATTGCGCTCTGAAATGGCTCTCCTAAGGAATGAACTGAAAATAAATAAACATAACCGTATTCCAAATCAAGACGAAAACACATCGCCGTCCTTGAACACATTGAAGGTCACCATACCGGTAGCCATAGATAAGAACCGCTCAAACTCACGGTCGCCAACTAATGAATTTCATTTGGACAACAATGCGCACTGCAGTAATGTGATAACCCCGCCCGCGCCCCTCGCATTAGCTGCCCCACCTGTCATGCACTCTCCTCAATCATGGAATAAAGTAGCGGCGTCTAGCTCTCTCACACAACAGCAACAAGTCATACTACAGACATCACAGATACATCAACCGGGTATGGGTGAACCAGCCAAAGTTGCACGCACACAATCTCACAAAAATACATTTAAACCAGAGACAAATAATTTTAATACGGATTGTTATAAAACCGTTACAAGAAAACTAAGAAGATCGAGAAATATTATTGCAACTGGAACAGCGATGGAGAACTCCCTCAAGATAGCTGAGTTAAAAACAACGCTCTATGTGTCGAGGTTCGACAATAGTGTAACTGAAGACAATATTCGAAACTTTATCAATTGTAAAATAAAAGGAAGTAATATCCAAATAGAAAAAATAATACAACGAAATCCCACGCAGTTTGGATCTTTCAAGTTGACTATACCGAATACGGATTTCAAAACCTACATGAACAAAGAATTTTGGCCGACTGGTACTGTTTTCCGAAAATTTATTGAAAAAAAATACAATGGAAAAGAACAAAATTAAGATATTTTCAATAAACTGCAAAAGTTTTAAACGAAACGTCAACTTCGTTGTAGATATGTGCGATATCTACGATGTAATACTTTTGCAAGAAACGTGGTTATTACAAAACGAAACATCGAATCTATCTAAAATTCATCCAAACTTCCAGGGATGGGGTACTTCTGCTGTAGATTTATCAAACGGACCGCTACGAGGCCGACCCTACGGAGGAGTCGCAGTACTTTGGAGGAACGAGCTGCAAGCTTCAATAATACCGTGTGGAGATGACCGCATCGCTGGTATTCAGATAACCACCAACGGAGGGACGATAAGCATACTGACTGTCTACATGCCGGTATGTCACGCGGACAACCTTACCGACTTCACCAACTACCTTTCCAAAATACATACGATCATTCAAGATAACGAACACTCTGAAACCATTGTGATGGGAGATTTCAACGCTCACCCATCCTCCATATTCGGGAAAGAACTCTCTCATTTCAACACCGAAAATAACTACAACTGTATCGATATTGAAAGACTACCGAATGATACATATACATATATTAGCGATGCACACAATACAACTTCCTGGCTCGATCACTGTATATGCACTAATAGTCTTAAGAACAAAATAGATAATATAAAAATACACTATGATACCGACTGGTCCGATCACAGGCCGACATCTTGCGTAATCGCTGCTGAAAAATTACCTGCAACTATTTTTAATATTCCACAACAGCCTAATAACATAACATGGAGAAGGAATAATAATAAGAAAATCAGTGAATATACGTCTGTAGCAGAAGCATTACTTAGTGTGATCTATCAAAGACACTCCGAATCCATTTGTAATTCGGATTCTATATGTGACAGATGCGACCATATACAAAACATCGAAAATATATTCACAGACATCGTTGAAGCCTTAAGTAGGGCTGCCAATACCGTATTTCATCGGGAAAACGATCAAAGCAATCCAAAAACACATCGTGACATTGCTGGGTGGAATCAACAAGTTAAGGAACACTACGAAAATTCCAGATCGGCGTTGATGGAGTGGATTAAGAATGGGAGACCATTACATGGTCCCATTGCGGATGAAAGAAAACGAAAAAGGAAGGAGTTCAAAATAGCTCTTAAACACTGCCAAAGCTCTTCTGAACAAACAAAAATGGATGATATCGTAAAATCACTTGACACAAAGCAGTTTGCCCAATTCTGGAAGAAAAGCAACAACCTGATCAAACCAAAAAATCGAATCGCCAGCCAAATTGATGGGTCCACAAACACGGAGGAAATTGCTAATACTTTTAGAAGAACCTTTGCAGATATTTCCGGAAATGAAGTACTGTCTGTCCCTGATATTATGGAATATGATGGACAAAACGTTTACCTATCTGAAAGTAGTATAATGAAGGCCATAACAGGCACCAAGGCTGGTAAGTCTCCGGGACATGATAATCTAAGTATTGAACACATTAAATACGGAGGTAGATACATACCCAAACTACTAAACATACTGTTCAACGCAATACTTAAACACAACCATATACCGGGTGCAATGACGAAAACGATTATAACTCCAATCCTGAAATCGGGACAGCCCGACATCACTAACTCCAGCAATTACCGGCCAATATCTTTAGCAACTATAACTGCAAGATTATTTGAAAGGGTAATACTAAATGAGATACATGATAAACTTATGTCTAAAGATAACCAGATGGGATTTAAATGTAGATTATCCACTAATATGGCAATATATACTGCAAAGCAAATAATAGAATTCTACAAGAAACGAAAAACTACTGTATACGGGTGCTTCTTAGACCTAAGTAAAGCCTTCGACAGGGTCTGTCATAAGACATTATGGGATAAATTGAAAGCTAGGAATATACCTACCTTATTTATAAACATACTATCCCGATGGCACTCCCAGCAGGAAAATGTTGTACGGTGGGCAAGTACATACTCCCAGCCGATATATTTGCGGTCAGGAGTAAGGCAAGGAGGGTGCATGTCCCCCATTCTATTTAATGTATACATGGACGAGTTATCAAGTCGCCTGGATATCAGAGCGGGCTGTCGTGTTAACAGTATATGTATGAATCATATAAGCTACGCGGACGACATGATACTCCTAGCTCCGTCGATCAAGGGATTGAGATTACTCCTAAACATTTGTGAAGAATATGGAAAACAGCATAATATGATGTACAACCCGAAGAAGACGGAACTGATTGCGTTCCACCACGGAAAAAGACAAGATACAAGTAAGATGCTCCCCGTATACCTTAACGAGGCAAAAATAAAAACATGTTCGAACGTGAAATACTTGGGGCACATTATTAATGAAGACCTATCGGACGATGGCGATATCGAACGACAAAGGAGAAGCCTAAGCATAGTGTCCAATATGATTGCCCGCAGATTTTGCAAATGCAGCAATACCGTTAAAAAAATACTATTCAACGCATTCTGTACTGGCCTCTATACGTGTGAGACATGGTGTCACTACCGAACTTGCTCGATGGAACGACTCCAAATTCAATACAATGACGCCTGTAGAATAATATTTGGATACCGACGATACAGCAGCGCATCGACGATGTTCACGGAACTAGGACTGCATGGATTTGCCGGCCTGATGAGACACCGGGTCACTGGAGCCAGGATGCGGCTAATGGCCTCCGCCAACAAGTTGGTGACCGCAGCCTACCAGCACCAAGCGCCACTCCTGAGTGAGCGCTGGGCCCAAGCGCACTCAAGACCACACCCTGCATAGTTGTCCTTATTAGTAAATTTATTATATGTATTATACAATGTAAATCTATATGTATATTTATATGGGACGTGTGGGATTGCACTAACCTCCCCACATCCTGGAATAAAATATTATTATTATTATTATTATTAAATACAAAAGTTTAAAAATTACAGGCCGCCTCTTTAAAGGAAACCCTAGTGAGGAGGACTGTGAAAAAAAATTGAATTTATACTTATATTATACTTTATACCTGAATTTGAAATGTCATGTGATCAAGACAGTGCCATCGAGCAACGAAAGTTTGTAAATGACGGCGATTGTTGTTGATATTTGATGTCACTGCTGATTTGTGTCTTGTTTTATCTCTAGCATATTAAGGCGATGCCATACGTAGTAATGCAAAATCATGTGTTTTTGGTTTGAAAATTTGGTCGCCTAGAAATTTTTCAGATGGTTTAATTAAATACTGCGAGTAGAATACATCTCGGAGTGAAATAATAGAATAATTTTTTAGATAAGTCTTTTTATAAGCACAGAAAAAAATAATGTATAAGTCCTATGAAAACTGCTTTAAAGTTCAAAATCTCCTACTTACGAACCCATTTTTGGTTATGATTTTATTTTATAATGTGGAAAATTAAGTTATTTATAAAATGATTGAAAAAAAATTAAATATTTATGCCTGAACATCCACAAAATAAAATAAAAGGCACTTTGTGGCCATGTTTTTATCTTGCATAAATCAAAACAGGCGGATGGTGTTAAGTGGGAATTCAAACCTTATCGCCATCTACGTAAGGGTTATTATTGATAGTGGCTCAATTCAAAATATTACACGACGTAGTGCATCGCCTTAATAACTTGAATATTATTATTATCCATCTCAATAAATTCCCAAATAAATACTTACGCTGACTGCGCGCGCCATGTTGTATTCATTAGCTTTCTTCCCCCATCTGAAGTCGGCTCATCTTCATCGTCCCTGCAAGGAAGAACAGTGGTTTAATTCAAAATGAAATACAGTACCATTATGTTTCTTGAATATTATTATTATCCATCTCAATAAATTCCCAAATAAATACTTACGCTGACTGCGCGCGCCATGTTGTATTCATTAGCTTTCTTCCCCCATCTGAAGTCGGCTCATCTTCATCGTCCCTGCAAGGAAGAACAGTGGTTTAATTCAAAATGAAATACAGTACCATTATGTTTCTTGAATATTATTATTATCCATCTCAATAAATTCCCAAATAAATACTTACGCTGACTGCGCGCGCCAAGTTGTATTCATTAGCTTTCTTCCCCCATCTGAAGTCGGCTCATCTTCATCGTTACTGCAAGGAAGAACAGTGGTTTAATTCAAAATGAAATACAGTACCATTATGTTTCTTGAATATTATTATTATCCATCTCAATAAATTCCCAAATAAATACTTACGCTGACTGCGCGCGCCAAGTTGTATTCATTAGCTTTCTTCCCCCATCTGAAGTTGGCTCATCTTCATCGTTTCTGCAGGGAAGAACAGTGGTTTAATTCGCAAAGAAATACAATAACATTATAGGGGTGCCCGGTTTCATGGGATGAGATTTTTCCAGGTCTTTATTGTTATTGCTTAGTACTTACGCAGGCTGCGTGCGCCATGTTTCGTTCTTTAGTTTTCTTCCTCCATCTGATTTTCTGCAAATGAAAATATTCATTTATTACTATGTGAATATTGCGTAGGCCAATTCAAAAAAGGGAGCAAAGTGACTTTGTAAACTTATTTCAAAACTATCTTCGGCAACACCTGTACGTAAAAGATGTATCCTTAATTTATTTTCTGAAAAAAAACTGAACAACCCAACTAAAAACTTTGTGGGCTTTTGAATTAATTGAATAAGCTTATTTAGTTTGTTGTGGTTTCAGAAGGCTGATCTATTTAGCAGTGGATAAACAGTGGTTTGTTCATTTCAGTACTCTTCGATCTCTCAAAGAATCCCTTTGCACTTCTTCCGGCTTCCTGCCGTTTCTTGTTCTCAATTATGCACACTGATCAGGTCCTGCAGGGTTGTTATTAACTTGACTTATATTATATTACCTTGACTGTCCTTGATCCTTGCTACATTTACTTGCGGGGGGAAGAGTGAGGCCAAAAAGTCTATTTTGAATGTGATTTTTATGCAAAAATCTCACTTAAGAGGAACTGTAGCGCGACCTTTTTCATATAAAATTTCATTTTGGATTTGAGGCCAAAATAACCATGGGCACACTGAGTTTGGGGTCATATTTTGAAATCCATAAGTCGTCTACAGGAAAACTGTAAATCTCATAAAATATTTCTTTAATTGCAACATGCTACGCCACCAAATCGTAATTTGAAGATTTATGAGCCAAAAGTTAAATACCGCCATTATTATTATTTGAATTGTGTTTTCACTTGAAAAGCTATTTACCCAAAGAGATATAAAAAAAGAGTCCCAGTCAAGAATCAGTCCCAGTTCCTCAATAATCTATGTGCCTGTGGAACTATGGCATCTCCATTCATGCTGACCGTTAGTAAATTGATCTGACGATGAATACAAAACATCAGCGTCTGTTGGTTTTTTGAGTGTGGGATGTGGAATAGTTGGTTTGTAGCGTGTGTTTTGTTCTGGAAAGTGGAAATTAATAAGAGGCTACTAGAAGGTAGCCATTATTAACAGCGTTGTTGATTATTTTGAATTGAAGTTTTTGGTCTGATATATTTCTTTTATCTTCTAGTGTGGATAATTTATTGAATGCTAACGAGTCTTAGTTTTGCAGGGCCTTAAAAACTAAAGACGGGTTGTTTCACAGAATTCGAACAATTCATCAAATTTCGAAGTTATTTTTAAAGTTCTGTGAAGATTCTATTCAAGTTCTGTTACTATATCAATATTGGCCAGTTATTTCCCAAAACTGAAATAATAACAGAATTTTAATAGAACCTTCGCAGAATTTGAAAATCAACTATGAAATTTGATGAATTGTTCAAATTCTGTGTAACAACCCGTCATTAGTGTTTCAGACTCTGTTTCAATTCTTTATAGTCTTCCAGCATTCCAAATAATCACAGATCGAAATTCTAATAATGAGCGAACAAATTAGATATATTGTTGTATTTTAATTACATTGGTTATGGTAAGTCACTCTTACGATGAATCCTATTTTAAGAATCCTTGGTCCTGTCACAGATAAAATGAATGTGTTCATTGTCAAGTTCCTTATTTTGTACGGGAATATTAGGAATCTTTTTCAGTAAATTATCAATGATAAGCGAATACAAAAAGACTTACTCTTGTGATGACCCCCCCTGAATAGAATTGTCATTGATCTCGTTGTTGAACTCTTCTATCGGCATGTTGTCCTCAAATACAATTCTTTCTGCAGAGTCATTATCTGCCGTCGTTTCATTGGTACTGTGAATAAAAAAACAATGAATAACTATTAAATATTTTACTTCAGATATCTTAAAGTGTTAGCTAACATAGGTATTATTTTATTAAAAATTATTATTTCTTATCCATAAGTAACATTGAATCGCTGACAGCCCTGAATTGTTAATACCAAGTTGGGATGCCTACTCAGCTATTCCAAGTACAATTAATTTTGTGGGTAACAGTAAACTCACTACTGACAATTATCATATACCTGACATATCAGACACCTCATACTTCGACTTATGACAAGCCTAGTATAAATTAGTTCAACTATTGTTACGATGTTATATACAGAGTTTTCCAATAAGAGGTGTTATTTTGAATAGCCCGTTATTTCGGTAGATGTTACTTTTGAAGCTGTCATTTTTTGACATTTGACAAGTTAAAACTACGCCATTAATAAAAATGGAACGATACACGCTTCAACAACGCATTTAAATTATTAAAATTCACTTGAGTGAATCAAATGCAAATCATCTTGAGTGATGAGGCCATTTTCACCTCGGTGGCTTCGTCAACAAGCAAAATTGTCGCATCTGGGGCTCGGAAAATCCAAGAATTATTTTTGAAAAGCCTCTCTATCCTCAACGTGTGACTGTTTGGTGCGGTTTATGGTCCGGCGGAGTCATTGGACCTTACTTTTTCGAAAATGAGGCTGGAGCAACAGTTACGGTAAATGGATTGCGCTATCGCGAGATGATTAATGATTTTTTATGGCCGGAATTGGATGATGATATTGATCTGGACAACGTTTGCTTTCAACAAAACGGCGCTACGTGCCACACAACCAACGAAACCATTGATATTTTACGATTGAATATCAAAATAACACCTCTTATTGGAAAACCCTGTAGATCTTTTGAATTATGCATTGTCTTACTGCACTTATATTAACAACTGCATCACTTGCAATAGTGTTTTTGTTTACACATATATTGTTCGTTAATTTATTACCTACTATTATTATCCTGTTTACCACTGATCGTTTGTAATTCGATTATCACTGTATTGTAAAAGCCATTTTATGGCGTTTGAATAAATAAATAAATACATGTATTGTATGGGAAATGAGGATATTATACCTACCTAGTATATTTTATTGGTTTCTACAAGGTCTGTGTTTGGTACCTCGAATATTGAAAACTGTAATCTTCCTGTTAAAGTTGAGCATTTATAACAGTTTTTCAAAGATATTATTTGAGATGTTTAGATTTCGAGATATTTTTGAAGCTTTTCTAATATAACCTCCACAGCTTGAGGACCTGTAGATCGTTCCACAACCGAACTGTTGGAATACAGGAATGGGATGTAGTAACGACCCGTTCTCATGCGACAATGTTCTAATCTTTATCATTATGTGTATATATGTACCTACCTAGTACTTTTAAATTAGAATGCTACCCAAGCAGCAGTTAATCTTATGTTTAATTGGATATTTTATTTTATTCTATTTCTTCTCTTTGTTATTCATATTTATACAAAATATGTTAGTAGGCTTAGGCACCAGTTAAAAGTACATATACCTATTATTTTAATACTATACTTATCAAACAACTTATCAAAATGTTAATACTCATCCTAATTTGACTGACCTAAAACGGGAATCCTCCTAGTTGGGCCGTCAAAAAATTTCTTAAATAATTTATATAAATGTATAATCTTTTACTAAAAAAAAAAAATAAAAAAATGTCAACTGTATACAAATAATGGGCGCGCGTTTGTCGTGTTTCTAGTTGCTAGTTCCTCGTAGCACGTTCCATTGAAATACCAGTAGAACGTCGTTAAGATAGGTGAATCTATCAAGTAGGCCGAGTGGTTTTATAGTAGGTCCCTAGTTAAAGCCGACATCCTCTTGAAAATCAGGTTATCGTCGTGTCTCAACTGTAGCGAATCTAGATAGGTTATTTCGGTATTCATCAAAAGGATGAATAATGTATTTCAGCAAATCATAAAATCAGCAATTCTGTGCGCCTTGTCGACAGAGGATGTTAGTCTTGTATAATATGTAATGAGGTGGAAGTTAGCTTTATTTGTCGGGCAAATATACACAAAGAAGAAAAACAAATATTTTTTAAAATTATTTGTTATAACAACTTGCAATGATAATAGTAATGCTCAAGGCGCCATTTGTGCAATAAATCGTACCTACATATATTATACAGGACGCTTTACAAAGCACGATATCCATTAAATTATTTGCTTATTTACAAACGTTGCGAAAAGTGAAACATATTTAATTTGTAGGATAGACACGAGGTCTTAGGATCACAGGGGCCTAACTATAAAAACTGGTTGGTTTCATGAAATGTAATGCTCTATCTCGTACACAGGCCTCGGAAGGACATTACTAGCCACAAAAATCAAATTCCATTATAGTCTATGAAGGACAAATCTGACCGGGCCGTCCATACATTATCAAAGTTGTAGAGCACGGTATTTGGTCCGATGCACGGATCCGAATACTTTCTCCCTCACACGCATAGCGCCGTCTCGCTCGGCAACTTTGAGCTCACCACCCGTACAGGAAGACACCCCATTGGCCGGCACTACCCTGCCCCAAAGGGTATATAACACTCCTATATGGAGTCAGAGTATCCAGTCTCCTGGTTAAACTAAGCAACAGAATCCTAGTGGTCATTGCCCAGTTAAACCCTCCCCAGTACCAGGTCCTCCCTCCGGGTCCTCCTTGGGAATTCAAGTAACAGCTCCCTCGGGGACATTACTTGTCGGGAAAACCTCAACCCAACCAAGAGACCACTGGTCCTCTGTTGAGGTTATTTTACTTAAGTGTTTACTGAGAACGTTACTGATCATTGTTTAAACTCTAAATGACTTTCCTGTACTCTGTTTTTTACTATGAGCTGTGTATGTAAGAGAAATAAACTGACCAACGCCGAAAGACTATTTTCTTACAAACACCCTGGCACAAAGTATTCTATTATTTTTTTGTATAATGCGTAGATAGGTGATTTATTCGTAATTGGAAAAATAAATAATTATTCTTTTCATTTTGCATCAAATATTTATACCGAAATTAAATAAAAAATGTCAAAGTGCGTGATTACGAAACGGCAGGATTTTTTATGGACGGTTAAAACTTAAATATAATTTTTGTTGTATAAACGACATAAAAAGTAAAGTGACAGTTTTCTTACTAATTACCCACACAAAAGGAATGTGTTCTATAAATATTTCATTCTTACAAAATTATGGACGTTCCGAGTCAAAATATCTCGGTAAGTTTTTTTGTTAACATTTTCATGTTTGATATTAAAAAAATATTTATTACTATCAATGTTTATTTCAAATACAAACATTGCAAAAATAATTTTATCCAGTTTCTAAAACAATATTTCTTTTAAGAAGATGCACTACGTAGTAATGCAAAATCATGTGTTTTTGGTTTGAAAATTTGGTCGCCTAGAAATGTTTCAGATGCTTTAATTAAATACTGCAAGTAGAATACATTTTGGCCTTTAAAATAATTGAGAATTTTATAGATAAGTCTTTTTATAAGCCCAGAAAAAAATAATGTATAAGTCCTATGAAAACTGCTTTAAAGTTCAAAATCTCCTACTTACGAACCCATTTTCAGTTATGATTTTATTGTATAATGTGGCAAATTAAGTTATTTATAAAATGATAGAAAAAAAATTAAATATTTATGCCTGAACACCCACAAAATAAAATAACAGGGACCTTTTGGCCATGTTTTTTTCTTGCATAAATCAAAACAGGCGGAGGGTGTTAAGCCGGAATTTAAACCTTATCGCCATCTACGTAAGGGTTGTTTTTGATGACGGCTTGATTTAAAATATTACACGACGTAGTGCATCGCCTTAACGGCAACTTAAAAAAAGCAGTATATAGCCCATTTTCCATACTCAGGAGCATTCTGAAATTCCGTGAAATTTCACCATGTCGCATGTTGTTGCGACTTGTTGGTAAAATTATAAAATATACAAATGAGCATATAAGCATGGCAATCATTATTTGCGTTTTTCTCAAAACCATGTTGTTGTAGATGGGCCACTGTTATCGTAAACCCCCCAACTGTAAGGTTTGAAAAGATTAATAAAACACGCAAAAACGTTCTGTAACCTTTTTCTGTTTATCATAAAAAAATATTTTTAGCAATGCGGATAGTTTATAAAATTCTATTGCTCCTACTACAGAGTTTTCCAATAAGAGGTGTTATTTTGAATAGCCCGCTATTTCGGTAGATATTACTTTTGAAGCTGTCATTTTTTGACATTTGACAAGTAAAAACTACGCCATCAATAAAAATGGAACGATACACGCTTCAACAACGCATTGAAATTATTAAAACTCACTTGAGTGAATCAAATGCAAATCATCTTGAGTGATGAGTCCCATTTCCACCTCGGTGGCTTCGTCAACAAGCAAAATTGTCGCATTTGGGGCTCGGAAAACCCAAGAGTTATTTTTGAAAAGCCTCTCTATCCTCAACGTGTGACTGTTTGGTTCGGTTTATGGTCCGGCGGAGTCATTGGACCTTACTTTTTCGAAAATGAGGCTGGAGCAACAGTTACGGTGAATGGATTGCGCTATCGAGAGATAAGTAATGATTTTTTTATAGCCGGAATTGGATAGTATTAATTTGGACTACGTTTACTTTCAACAAGACGGCGCTACGTGCCACACAAGCAACGAAACCATTGATATTTTACGATTGAATATCAAAATAACACCTCTTATTGGAAAACCCTGTATTATACACTTTTATTTATTTTATTTTTTATACGCAATTCAACTGCCCCAGCAGGAATTTTTTGTACCTATTTATAATTAATAATTTAAACCGGTATTAAGATATAATCGAGGCTTTAAAAACCCAATATGATGATATCAAAGATATCATGGAAAATGATACAAAAAACGCTATAAAACTAGTAAAAATGTTTAAACCTAAATCACAAAATGGACTCACTAACTATATACTGGAAACCAGCGGAGCACTGCGGTCCTACCTCATTGAAAAGGAAAAAATCAATATAGGATTCAGCAGAGTACGAGTGGAAGATGCCAACCCCCTGACGCAGTGCTACCACTGCTTCAAATTTGGACACACTGCACTGAAATGTTTGAGCAAAGATAAAAGCGCGACCTGCTTAAATTGTGCTAAGGATCACGAATGGAAGGAATGCCCAAACAAAAACCCGGAAGAAAAATGTAGCAACTGTATATACCAAAACACTACTTTTAAGATGACCCTTAACACTATGATAAAGCAAACAACACAAACTGCACTTACTTTAAAAAGATGATGCATAAAGTCGCATAGACTATGATTAGGTATGTTTGTATTCATTATTATACTAAAAAAAAATCAATGCTTTTAACCAAAACTTTATTTAAATACTTAACATCATTTTCTGATTGGCACAATAATGTATATCATTTACTTGCAAAATATGAGTATCCCATATCCTAAACATTTTCTTCTTTAAATATATTATATTCTAATTTATTGTCCGGTAACTACAGTGTTAACACGAGAGTATTGAAATGTATATTGATGTTAGTTTATCCTAGGTATACTCATACATGTGGAAAAAATATTTAATGTTGTCAAACCAACCACTTTCTTAACAAAGCAAAAATCTAACTAGAAATATATTGGTAATGTTTACTTCTGTAAAAAAAATGATATATATTATTTGTCTTGATAAATCCTCACACTTGTTTACATACCATTGCCGCCTATTAAAATATTATTCAATATGGGTGATTTGAACGGAGATTTTGACCCCTCAGAAATTAATTATGAACGTACTCACTTTGAAAACTTATTCAATAAACATCTATTAGGAAATAATAATGTAACTGTCATTAACCAAAATACTCGATCCTTATCAAAATATTGGGATACTTTCCTCCTAATTATGTCTAGTTCCTTGCGAAATAATTGACATAATCACGCGATGTAAAACATCGATAAATGAAAATAATGTAAATCTCTACAAAATATCGGGTTAAAACTCTCACTACTTTTGTCTTACAAAAAGATCGGGAGGCGGAATTATTGTATACGTGAAGGATCATCTTACATTCGAAAAAATAAATACAGTAACAACTAAATTTGAATGCGTTTATGGAACTATTTCTATCTACAAACATAAACGTATACATCTATTGGCAATATATAGACCACCAAACACAAATAAAAAATTATTTATCCATGAGCTGGAAACTATATTGGGCAATATTGACATTAAAGAATCCATTTTAATACTTGGTAATATTTTTTGTAATTTAATACACAAACATATTAAATGAGATCGAACTGATAGTAATCTAATATGAAAACCTAATGGCTCACTTCGGAATGGTTAAAACTATAAACGATGTGACACGAGAAGCAGTATTGTCCAACTATGTAACGGCTACTTGTCTAGATCATATCTATATAAGAGAGAGTGAAATATGAAACAAAAATAGCTGACCACTATCTAATTGTAACGAATTTATTTCTCTACCCACGATAAACAAACTTCAGACAAATCGCACACTGAATCGCACACGCACACTGCACTCTCCGAAAAAAAGGTTGAACTATTTATCTTAATCACCGACTGGAATGAAATGCTAAAATTATCAGAACCAAACGTTTTGTATGAAGAAAATAAATCGAAATTTATGAAATAAGTAGCTTCACAAAATTAAAAACTAAAAACCATCGGAATTACCAAAAAAATTGGATGAATGATAGCCTCATTGAAAATATACAAACACGAGATACACTTTGGAAGAAATGGAAAAACTCACTTAACAACAAAAAATATGAAATCAATTGCAAGAAATACAGAAATAAATTAAATAAACTAATATTAAACACAAAAAAATATAGGTACTATAACAATAAATTTAACCACTGTTTCAAAGACATTAAAAAAACATGGAATGAAATTTATAAAATTTTAGGAAGGAAAGATAAATACGGTTGTGATGAAGTCATATCAAAACATTTCTTAAAGTCTAAATCGACAGATTTGTGGCAGAAAATTTTGCAGACTTCTTTGATGAGGGAGTAAATAAGTTATTACATGAATGTAATGTCCGAGCGTCTGAATACATGCAGGAATATTTACTTCATTGAATATACATACCCAGAGTAAATGCAAAGCAAATTGAATTAATTATCGGTGGTATGAAAAATTCTAAGACACCAGGCGTGGATTTAATTCGTATGTATGATTTTAAAAAAACATGTAAAATTACTTAGTCCTGTAATTACCCACTTAGTTAACAGAATAATTGACACGAGCCACATACAAAAAATTAAAGTACTTGAAATTATAGGATTCATTATCATATAGAAAAATTAGTGTGTAGATTTTAAATATAATTAGTAAATCAAGATATATCCAATCAGGAGTACCGCAAGGGTCAATTCTAGGTCCAAAATTATATATTAGATATCTGTTATTGCTTTGTGTAAGATTTTCAAAAAAGCTCGTAGATTCATTTTTTCTGATGATACTGATCTTGTAGTATCCAATGAAAATCCATTAATAGCTATACAAGAATTACAAAGAGACTTTAACGAGCTTCTCAAATGGACCCATGATGTAGGACTAATTATTAATGTTAAAAAAACTAAATGCATGTATATAAGATCACCGAGTTTGAAAATTTGGAATATACCTAAAATAACCGCTCATAGTTTTGTTGTTTGTTTTTGGGGTGTTATGCCGTGTTGCGCTAACTCCTTCTTTAGCCGACGTTTCGGACAGCGTTGCAGTGTCCATCATCAGGGCAGATCCGGTAGATAGTAGCTTTTGGCCGTGAGAATCTAAAAACTTACGCTCATAGTTTTGACTGTATACATAGAGTAATTGTTAATGATTACGACTGTGAAAAAACTGATATCACAAATGAATATTTGTAACCAGGTTGGCCCAAAGGCATATTAGTTTTATTGCTCCAAAAATGTATAATTCTTTATGTACAACCTTTAAAAGGGACACGTGTGTAAACCTTCAATCTTTTAAAAAGTACATCAAATCTTGGCTAAAAAACACTGGAGTAGATATTTTTTTCTTTTAAGTTTTATAAAACTATCTGTAACATTTATATCCATGTAGAGATTATTTTTTATTATTTCACATTCATAAAAAACAGCGGATACATTTTTTTTTTTTTGTAATGCTTTGTCTGCTTATTCACTTTTTAAGATGTCTTCTTTAAAAACTAGTATTTACCTTATTCTTTGTGTTATTTTAAAACTTTTACATATTTCATGATTTACTTTCTTGTATTGCATCTCTACAGTAACTCTTTTAAAATAACTTAAATTTATATTTGATATTGTATTTCCACTTAAACCATAGACACAAGATAAAAATACTTATAATACCCACACTCAGGCTTCGCCTTCGTGGGATTTTTTTTTAATTATGTACATTTATTTCAACATTTTTTATACATTTTTCAATATTTTATGTAACCATGTATGTATAAAAAAAAATTCAATAATAAAAAAAAAAATAAAAAAAAAAAAATATATACTTTTCTGAGAATAATTTTTGATAATAATTTTGTGGGGGATACACAATTGGCAAAAAAATTGTAGCCAGCTCCGATCCTTAGCTTGTAACTTTTACAAATTAAAATTTATTTTACCTCATTGCACTCTTAAACTAATATATTTTTCTATGGTCGAATCCATCCTTAGATATGGAATTCGAACTTGGGGACACGCAAGCACTATTTACATTAAATATATACAAAACTGCCATAATAAAAAAATTGTCACATCAAATATTTACAAACAGAGACATAACTTAAAAGTACTATATAGATCAGAGAGCCTACTTACAATAAAAGATCTCCTTTGGTACACTACTATTATGGATAACATGGGGGAAAGCTCATACAAACACCCACTGGTACACAAATATACCACAAGATTTAAAGAAGGATAGGGCCTAAACACTCCTAGAATATTAAATAAATATTGAAGCCGTACTCTTGAATACCTAATACCAGTGATTTTCAATAAAATCAATAAATACTTAAAATTTAAATAAAAATTAGAGACCATGTCCTAAAATGATAAAGCTGTGGTAATTAACGAAAATTTCATGCATCTTTGAATTTCTTAATGTATCTGCCTACGTATCTTGTTATTAGGCAGATATTTTATAAATTTTATAGATGTAATTTAAATTACCTAATATTACTATGTGATCTATTCTAATGTTTCCTTAAAACTATAAATGTTTTTGATTTACTTGTTACAAAAAGGTAAATAATAATAGCTTTTCCTCACCATAAAGAGACGAGGCTCTTGTGTTTGGTGAGTGAATCCTAGCTCAATTATATGGAATCATGTAAGTAAGTAAATAATATATTTGCAAAACCAAAGGGATAAGTAAGAAATAGGCAACATTTATCAATAATACAGTTTCAAGATTTGAAGGAAATAATAATAAGAGTAAGATATGGACTTTTATAGTAGTTTTAGGTAATTTTTTAATTTTATTTTAAATTCCTGAATATCTTCAATATTTTTTAGATATAATGGAAGGATGTTAAAATATGTTATACCTAGATAGAGATAGGTATTTTGTGTGTGCTTTGTATTAAGTTTTGGGATTTTGATAGTTTTTTGATATCTTGCTGATGAATTGAATTGTAAGTTATTTAACTGTATTTCTTTATAAATTTGTAGAATTGAATATTTTTTATATATATTGTCTATTGTGGGTACATTGAATATTGAAAAGACAATCTCAGTAGAAAATTTGGATGGTTTTTTCAATATTACTTTAATTATCAATCTTTGAACTGTTTTAAGTGGATTTAATATATTGTTATAAGTTCCTCCCCAGCCAATAATACCATATTGTAATATAGATTGTACAATTGCATAGTACACTCTTTTTAGGTTTTCTAGTCTAAGAATATTTCTAAGTCTTATAAATATATAAATACAATTTCTAATTCTTTTGACAAGTTCACAAATTTGTTTTTTCCATTTAAAATGTTGATCTATATATATACCAAGATATTTAATTTCAGAAGTTAGACTAAGTATAGAACATTCTTGATTGCAAGTAGTTCTGTTACATTTGAGTTGATGTATTATAATTTTTAATTCTGGTATTGATTTAAATTTGTTGATAGAGAATGGGATACATTTTGTTTTTTCAGTATTTAATGAGAGGAGGTTTTTATCGAACCAATTTTTCATTATATTAATATCAGTATTTGCTAAGTTATTAACATTATTCCAATCAGTACCTTCAATTATTATGACAGTGTCATCAGCATAAGATATTATTTTTCCATTTAATCTTTGATTGAATATGTCATTTACATAAATGATAAACAGTAACGGTCCCAGGACTGTATCTTGAGGTATGCCGAAGTGACTTGTTTTTTGTTGACTAAGTACATCGTTGATTTTAACGACTTGAGGGCGTTTGAAAAGGTAGCTTTTTATCCATTCTATAGCTGTACCACTTAATCCAATGTTTCTTAATTTACTTATAAGTTTGTCGTGTGATATGCTATCAAAAGCTTTTTTAAGATCTATGAAAATTCCAATGCATTTTAATGATTTATCTATTATTTATTTATTATTTTATCTACAAATATTTTCTTATGCATCGTATTAATGTTTAATTGGTAGAACCTACAGACAAACTGCCATATGACAGCTTTGTGGGACTACCCTAAATTTGTACAAATGTATTATTTACTAAATAAAAATATGGATGTTATAATATAGTCGACACATTCGCACAAGAAATTAGGAGAAGGTTAAATTGGTTCTTTAGAAAGGAATATAAAAAGTTTCAAGGTTTCTTAGTAAACGGCGATAAATATTGATTTTGATTGTGTTGAAGAAAAGTTCGAGAATGTACGAGGGTTCAATGCAATCATTTGGTTTGAGTCATTTTATTAATAAAAATCTAAGCCCGTCGCCCCACGGATCGGAAAGCAATCGACATATACCTAACGCTGCAAGATCCTGCGCAGAAAAGTTATATTGTAATGCGCAGAAGTCACATACAGACCTGAACAACGAATCTGTCCGCCGAGCAAATCCGTCGACGGCAACACACAAGCAGACTTACGCACATTTGGACATTCAAGCGGCGAGCGTCTCATATTACAGTGATGGTAGGTTTAGGGAATTTTACTTACATCTAGAAAAAAGGGAAAAAGCACAAAATATATATACATTCTTAAAGTTGATGAACTTTAAGATGATGATATGAGTAATACGGATTCGATATGATTAATATGAACATCATAGAATGGAAGACAAATAACGCAGGCGTATTCTAGATTAGGGCAAACCAACGAACAGTAAAGAGGTTTTAGGGTGATGATAATATTCTAATATTCAGAGGTGATTCTATCGATGAAGCCATGTAGCTTAAGAGCTTTATTAACCACGTTGTTAATGTGTTGTCGAAAAGACAGCTTGTAATCTAAAGTGACAGAACAGTAAATATGCAAATATCATTTAGTTTATAATCAAAAATAATTGTTTTCTTGACATGATGTTAATATTGTTGAAGATTTCGTCAGTGCGTTCTTACAGGGACTTTGAGAATAATTTTCACTATACGTATCGTAATAATAATAAATACAAGGAAATAATAAATATATAAATAAGTTCCCGTTGTTGGTTGTGAAGTGTTATTTCGGGATGAATGAGACCAGCTCTTACCTGAGTTGTTCATCCTCCTGACCGGGCTCTGCGATGATACTGTCGTCCGACATTTTTCTGACCTGTAGAATTCAAAATAATCAATAAACACACTGCATTGGAGCCAGCACTTTGAACAAAGTGATCAAAATACATCCCGGTGCAAAAATCCCTTTCCAGAACACCGGGAGCAGGAAGCGGGTGGAGGCGAAAGGGCGAAGTATTAGTTTCTTACAAAAAGCTACACACAAAAGGGAGAAGAATGCATGAAATGATTAGAGACCGGTATAAAATCAATTTTATTATAATTTAATAGTTTTCGTAGATTATACCCAAAGATAATGCTTTGAAATGGCCATTCTTAACTACCTTTATTAATTTCAGCTCACTAAAAGTAATCAATAACTTTTAAAAAGATCTATAATAAGAGAATAAATGAAATTTGATGAAAAAAAAGTTGTATCCATTCCTTCTGAGCATCCACAATGAGTTAGTTATTTTCAGAATCTATGAATACTGTTAAAATGTGTAGAAGATTTAAAGTTTATTTTTCTGATCGTACTAAAAATATCATTTTAATATTTTCATTGATAATTATTGATTTAAAAAACGATCTAAAACCGCACATTCGCCACAACGTCATTATGACATAGAAAACGCCAATGTCTGGAAAAACGTAAGACGGCTATGTAAGTAGGTACTTACTTCCATGGCTGTCACCAACATGGCCGAATTCACGAATAAAAAGGAAAAAAAAACATTTCGCTTGGGCGGCAAATCGAAAAAAATAAAAATTCCTTCATTATCGTAACTTTTATTTCGAGAATAAAAAAACTGAATATAGAGTAATAAGGGCCTATCGTATAGATGGCCTTCCCTCCGGCCACCATATTTTACGCAATGTGGCTGAGAAACCACATATATTTATATTAAATATCCATAAATTGTATTATTATATCATAAAACGTGCCAAAAACAATTGTGATGGAATGAAAAAGTAAATATATACCTTAAAAATTTTGAATAAATCAGGTGCAATGAGCCTAATAGAATACAGAGGTCGGGTAATACTGCTATCCACTCTCCACGTAGTCAGATTAGAAACTGATAAGAGATATTCAACGTGCCTCCTAAACACGTCAAAAATCAACGACCGACCCTCTATTTGTTCGAAAAGATAACATTGACAGAAGTTTTCCACTGTGCATAACACTCTTTTTTGTACTTCACATTTGTGTATTACGTTTCGATAAATAACGAGGTGTGCTAATCTAACTTCTTCCTTTCTATCAGACAAAACTGCCATCCAGAGTGCTGGACACTACTCTCACTATCGCTCTTTTTAGAATCGGAACTTTGCTTGAAATGACATTATTGGGTAATAACCAGAGATGTGCAAAATGGGTACAAAAACCATTTGAAATGCAAAATGGAAATGGGTCAAAACTTTTCAAAATGGTTTTTAGAAAAGCATTTCAAATGCAAAATGCAAAATACCTTTTTTCAAAATGCAAAATGGTTTCTCAAGTCAAGCAATTAAAATAATTATAGAATTTTTAAACAATTATGTCATTTAATAATGGACATCAATGTAGAACATATTACATGACGGTAAATCCAAAAACAGGTGTTGCTACAGATTATGAAACCACAAAAAATTTGCGCGGGACTCATGTTGCCAACGTAAAAACATAGAAACTGCTATCTAACATTTAATATTACAGCGTCATGGCACCATGTTCAGTATTTGAATCAGTATTTTTTGTAATGGTATCACTCAATTGCCAGGGCTCCTACCAGGGAGCAACTTGACAAATGTAAATTCTCTCTCATATCGAGGTTAAGGACCGACTGATATTTGGGGCTTATGAAAAAAAGATGCGTGGAGATAGTAGGAAGAATGTTGCAAAAAAGCATTTAAAATGGAAAATGCACTGAGAAAAGCATTTAAAATACAAAATGGAAAATACAGATTTTGCATTTTGCATTTCCATTTGAAATGGATTTATTTGAAATAAAGCAATCTCTGGTAATAACCCATAATAATGATATGTTGCACTTGCTTTTTATTTAGCCAAAGTTTTGGACAGCGTTACATCAAGACACATGTGGCAAAGTGTGCGTTCATGTATGTACAAGTGATACCATGTTGCTGGTGTTAATCCTCTTAAGGCCGGTATATCATTACAATGGTAATTAGTTAAATTTATATGGTTTTCTTAATCGAGTTTTCGTGTAGCCGTCAAGTACCTACCGGATACCGAGAGTTATCACGCTAACTTTGGCTAAAGAAGGAAGAAGTCCAACACGGCATACTGTGAAATATGTAGAAATTCATTGCCATCTGGCAATTTTATGCAGGAATGGAAAAGTTCAAATGTTTTGTCCATATTCAAAAAAAGAAGACAAACACAACCTTGAAAATTAGAGACCAATCTCTATATTAAAAGTAATGGGTAAACTTTTTGAAAATATAGTTTTTGATAACATTTTTCCTTGTATACGACCACATATCATTTCAAATCAATACGGCTTTGTGACCAAAAAATCAACAGAAACCAATCTGTGTGAGTTTGTTGATTTTTTTTTTTTTTTTTTTTACAGTAATACCGCACAAGAGTCCCAACTGCTCCCGTCTGGAGCCAGTGAGACTATGGCATCCCCAATTGGGGTATGTTGTGAGGCTGAGGGTATTGGGGAGGGGAGGGAGATGGGAAAGAGGAAGGTGGGGAAGTACCTGGCTATTCAGATCTGGTCACCAAACACGGCTAAAGCCATTTCAAGCAACGTTTCAATTCTGAATGGTGGTCTTACACCAGGGCGATACTGAGAGTATCTTCCACTCTGGAACGTGCCGCAAATATACCTACTATATATTATTTTTAATTAATTAATTGTGAAATAACACAAATTAATCAAATAAAATTTATTTGCGCACGCCGGGTTCGAACCCGCGACCTTCGGATCTGTAGTCAAAAGCGTATACCACTAGACTACAGTCCTTGTTGCTATGGATAACGAATATCACGTCGATGTGGTATACACAGACTATTCCAAAGCTTTTGATAATATTCCACACAGTATCTTAATTGAGATAGTCGAAGCAATGGGTATACCCGGTGACCTCCTTAAAGAAACCAAAGGGTTAGCCTCTTATCTCAACAACCGCACGCAAGCTGTAACTGAACAAGGGTTTTGCTCTAGTTTCGTCCCTGTAACCCCAGAAGTTCCCCCAAGGACCTCACCTTGGCCCCCTCTTATTTAATATTTTTATAAACGATGTTAACCAAACTATCCGTAATTCTCACCTGTACCTAAGACAGATTGTATAGAGCTCCAGGATGACCTGGAATCTCTGGTCAATGTATATTGTATAAAAAATTACATTATTTTGATACATATAAATGTAACGTCATATCTTATTCTCGAAAGAAAAATACAATTTCGTTTTCCTGTTTTCTATTTTTATCTAATTTCCCTGTAATCCTTCCTATTTTCAACACGTTTATAAATTTAGCTCAAATGTTCTCACTAGACCTCACATAATTATATTCCATTGGTCACCATGAAACAGACAGTCGCCTAGTATGGTGATTTAATGTATCATATATAAATAAATGTTTAAATGTATTATCATTTATTTTATAAATAAAATAAAAATAAATAAATATTCTATCCCTACATAATTAAGAGTAAATGTAATTGGAGATCTTGGAGTTCTATTAGACAGTAAGCTTCTCTTTCAATCTCACGTCGAGCATATCACGTCTAGGGCTTTGAAAGTGGTAGGATTTACGAGTATACTTTGAGTATGTTCATTTTTCAAAAATGCACAAACATTTAAGATTATCTACATATCCACCTAAACCGATTGTCGGGATAGTGGTGCGAGATATGAATTATTCACTAAGGTTATTTTTAGGATTTTATTAATTGATTCCAGTTTTAATATTTGAGGCAAACTGGAAAGAATTATTATATCTCCTTCTAACGTCAAAAAATTTTAGTATTATGCATCATAGAAAAAAAGATAAAAATACTTTTATCAAATATGGACGCCCGGTCATAGATGACCCTCAAACTCTGGAGGGGTTGACATAAAGAACATCTAAATCAGCAAGAAATCACAAAAACAAAATACTCCACAATTCAAGATGGAAATATAGTAGATTGCGAATAAAGTAAATACAGTAAATTAATTATATAAGTCGAAGCAGAGCTATACTAGGGTAGTTTGTTTAATTATATTTGTTGTTCTGCTTTCCGATATAAATCCTACCAAGACCTTTTTTACATCAACCCCACACATATATCCCTCCCAATGCGGTGCGAGGCGATGGGAAAATGTCAGACAAATAAAATATGTAGGATTCATAATTGACGAAAACTTACGCTGGGATGAGCACATTAACTTAATTACTACGAAACTTAAAAAAATTATGTACCTTTTAAATAACATCAAAAATATCTTCCCACGCACAATACTAAGATCTATTTATTTTGCTCTTTCCCAATCTTTAATCACATTTGGTCTACTGTCTTGGGGTAAAGGCAATTATTAAACTAATTCTTCAAGTACCATACGATACAGACCCCCAAATTTTTTTTAAGATCTCGACGTTTTGTCTATCAGACAACTCTATGCAAAATCGTCTATTCTTCACCTCTTCAAATACAAACTTCATATCCCTTTACTATCTCAGTCCTCAAGATTAAACCGGTCTTCAACAAACCTTACAATTAACATCCCGCTAAAGCACATGACCCACGGTCAAAGATCCTTTAATTACTAACCAGGTACTCCGTTAAACTGTATAACTGCATGCCACCTTCCTTGAAACAACCTGCTGATAATTCACCAAGACATCAACTAAAAAACAGATCACAGACTGGATAAAATCTAAGGGAACACTAGTCATCTAGTCAATCCACATTATGCATTATACATATAAGCATAACAAATTCACAATAATACAGGAACAACACGTCAACTCACCAGATATCAAATGGGAAAATAATTCACAGACTCCAGATATTTTCATATCAGAGGGTTTGGCTCGGTAGAACTCCTAACTGGACCTATAAATCTTACTGATCCCTCAATATAAATATTTAAAAAATCTTTCGTAATCCTACATGTATTTAAAATGACTGATTTTTGCATTTTTATATATAAATACTTCGACAGATCTAATACGCCTAAATTTTGAATAAGAGAGCTAGGTATAATGCCAGTATCCGAAATAACAAATGGTATCATTTTTTTAGTCTGAGAATGCAAAATTCTTTTAATCTCATTTCCTAAATATGTGTATTTTCTTATATTTTCAGAAACAGTTTTTTGAATATTACAGGAATTTGGAATAGCGACATCAATGATAAAAGTTATTTTTTTAAATTTTGTCATGTAAACCTATATCGGGTCTATTATGACTAATCGTTCGGTCTGTTAGTACAGTTTTTTCATAATGTATTTTATAAAATTCATTTTCTAAAAATGAATTTGGTTCGTATTCATAAGATGGTGCTATATTACGGCTGTCAATCAAGTTATGTTTAGTTACCAAACTTAGGTGATTCATTTTTAAATTATTTATTATTGTTGTAATTATTATGAGTACAATGTATTTGTACCCTTGTACTACAGTGTGGCTACAGAACATTTTGATATGTAACTTACTCAAATTACTACATTGTGTCTACATAATATTATGATGAACATGTCAACACAGCTTCTAACCTAATAATGTAGAATACTGCCACCATGGGTGGAACTACGGTGGAGACTCCCAAGGAGGATATTGTGTTTCCGCCTATGACGGCAGAATAACACCCATGCGAACACCTCGGTACAGGTTCTTCTAGTGAGGTGTTCACAGAACATTACTACCTGAGCTTCAATCATGTATATACAGTTGCATGTCACATTTCATTCTACTACCACGTTTTATATATGGAACATGGTTCCATGATAACTCAACACAGTGACAATTCAAGACACTCTTAAAAAGTGATATAAAGTCATTAGAAACGATGAAAAAATTAATTTTTTTTAACCTAACCTAACCTAATTTACTTAACCCAGTTAATAAAGTTTTTGTTTCATCACTTTCCATGACTTTTTAAAGATGTGATGAATTATCATTGTGATGATTTATCCGGTCACAATGGAACATCTATCTGTACTGCTTGCACCCAATGTCAATATGTATACCTATAAACTGTATGTATAAGTGAATAGATAAAATAAAAAAGAGAGTGTAAAATAATCAGTAACTGAAGTAATGTTTTGTGAACACCTCACCAGGAGAACCTGCACTGGGGTGTTCACATGTTTTAGATAAAGTGTTATTGTATATTATGTTAGTAGCTGTAAAAGTGTATCATGATTGTATAAAGATATTGTAACAATAGTAACAATGTATTGAAAATGGGCGTAAAATGATAAAAAAATAAAATAAAAATTGCTACTTTAAAAAGAAATAATAACAGGTTTCCTAATTTATAAAAATCAAATGGCTGGAGGAAATGCGTTGAATGACAAGAGTGTGTGAACCCATTGCCTAACATTTTATCTAAAATAAAGAGAGGTGGAAAACATATTTCTGTTGAAGTCTGAAAATTTTTAATAACTTGGTCCATTTTTCAGGCTTCTATGTCTCGAAACTGCCAGTTACACTTCGAGGTTTTATAAAAACAATACAATATTGAAACACAAACATTTAATTCAATCATTAAAGCTACAGTAATTCGTATGTCGCATAATGTCACTTATAAATAATATTATTGTCATCATTTTGCATAACAAATAATAAAGAGAGTAAACATGGTATTTTTTTCGTAATATAATTTCAGTCATACGACGATTGGTCTGTCATGTTAATCTGCAGAAGTAGGGCCGTCAAAATAAATTCTGTCATCATCTTCGTCTGGATTTGTTGGGATTTCATTGTCTTCAGTTCCTGGTTCTGTGGGTCCTGCTTCTGGATCTGTTCCTTGGTCACCATCTTCCTCACTCTCCACTGTAACATCTCCCCACAGATCGTCTTTAATCAGCACCCCATTTCCTCCAGAGCTGGAGACGGGCCCTGTTTGATTTTCGTTTACAGAATCGATGGTGTTTTCGGCATCGGGGTCTGTGAGGTCCACATCTCCTGTTTCTACTGTGACAGTTCCCCACAGGTCGTCATTTGTAACTGTGACATTGCCTGAATTGCTGTTTGTGGTTGTTTCTTCAATGGCTGGTCCTGTACCCCAAATTTGTTCTATCAAGTCTTGGTCCACCTCCCCGGACATCTTTCTTAGTTTTTGATCTGTGGAAAGTAAAGAATTACAAGTTAGCGAAGTCGCTTTTGTCATAAATCAGGGAGGAAAACCCCACATTCGATATTATCCATATTTACTTACTATTTTAATTTGTTATTATTTACATATTTAATTTACTAATATTTATTATTTACTTAATGATTCTCTGTTTAATGTACTTATTATTATCTACTAAATTTACTATTTATTAGTATTTACTGAATGATTATTTGTTTAATTTACTTATTATTATCTCCTTAATTTACTAATTACTATTATTTACTTAGTGATTATCTGTTTAATATACTTATTATTATCAACTTAATTTATTATTATCTATTTAATTTACTAATTATTATAATTTACTTAATGATTATCTGTTTAATGTAATTATTACATCTACTTAATTTACTAATTACTATTATTTAATTTATGATTAACTACTCAATTTACTAATTATTATAATTTACTTAATGATTATCTGTTTAATGTACTAATTATTATCTACTTAATTTACTAATTACTATTATTTAATTTATGATTAACTACTTAATTTACTAATTATTATAATTTACTTAATGATTATCTGTTTAATGTACTAATTATTATCTACTTAATTTACTAATTACTATTATTTACTTAATGATTATCTACTTAATTTACTAATTACTATTATTTACTTAATGATTATCTACTTAATTTACTTAATGGTTATCTGTTTAATGTACTTATTATTACCTAATTTATTACTTAATTACTTATTACCTAATTTATTACTTAATTACTTATTACCTAATTTATTACTACCTAATTTACTAATTATTATTATCTACTTAATGTACTTATTTAATTCATGAACGTATTATTATTTGTTATAATTATTTTCTTATTAATGTCTACATAATTTACTTATATTTATTGTTATTTGCTGATAATCCAATAAAGGAACTTTGTAATACATATTTAGTCAGTAGAATGTTATTGTTGCCAAGTTTAAACGTAAGTACCTACTGCCCAGCTGTAATTTTAGTTTTTTTTTTTTTTTTTTTTTTTTTAAATTTATTTATTTCATCAAAAAATTACAGAATATATATCATTAGTAAGTTGTATAATTATATGTCAGTTAGAAACAATGAAATTGTTGAAAGAATAATGTTACAATAATACGGCAGTTTCTAATATAAGAAAAAATATATATGAATGTAAGAGTGTTATATAGAAATGGCATAATATACTATTTTAGGTTGTGCATAACCTGCCTCACTAGGCGAACCTGTATTGAGGCAGAATTTTTAGTTAATTATTTCTCCATTTTGTCTATGGTTTGCTAATATGTAAATGTTTAATATGGGTTCCCATACAGCAATCCATTATTTTAGGTTACATTATTGTTTACATATTGAAGATATAGATAGAATAAGTTTAAACACAATACATACTATAATAACTCACTGTGACAAGGCATTTGGTTACTTTTCATTATTGTTTGCATTTACACAATACGTATATAGTAAGTTTTAGCACCGTACATACTGCAATAACTGTCAATGACAAGGCGTTTGGGTGAGGGCACCAGTGTAGGCTCGATCATTTGAATAAATCCAAATTTTAACATTTTTTTTAAACTCTTTCCGTGTTTGACTCTCTTTAATATTTTCCGGGAGCATGTTGAAGATCTTTGTGGCAAAGTAGCCAAAGCTACGTTGACCAAAGGTGGAAGAAAGTGCTGGAACTTGCAACATGTCTTTGTTCGAATTACGCGTAAATCTAAAGTTAGTTTTTTTTTCGTAAAGCACGTGTTTGTTTTTAAAGAGATGCATGAGGATAGTTTTTACATAGATCTGTCGAACATCAAATACTCTCATTATGTTGAAAATTAAGTTACTGTTTGCAGTTTGAGGAAGTTTGAGAATAATTTTCATAATTGTTTTCTGCGCCTTTTCAACAGGATCTAGAGCTGATGAAGTACCCCCTCCCCATGCAATGATACCATACTCAATGATAGATTGGGTTAATGCAAAATAAATCGTTTTTAGAATTTGTAAGTTAAGGAAGTTCCTTACGGATCTGAAGAAATGTATTGTTTTCCTAATTTTATTCGCAATGATCTGAGTATGTATATTCCATTTGAGGTATGGGTCAATGGTGAGGCCGAGGTACTTCATCTGTGGAGTTCGCTCTATACAGGGGCACTCATTGCATACATTGGAATTCGTACAGTTATGTATTTTTATGGAGTAATCATCATTAGGTTGGCCTGCAGTATTGATGCTTGAAGTGATATATTTTGTTTTTTTCGTGTTAAGGGTAAGCGTGTTTATATCTAACCATTTTTTAACTAAGTAAGTTTGAACAACCATGGTGTTTATTTTTTTAATAATTGTATAGGTTTATTATGTCTTCAATATTATATTAAGTTTTCATGTATTTTTTTATACTTTACTATAATAATTGAGTTGCTGCACATTGCGCTACACAAATTCCCTAGTGAGATGACCCGTTTATGATTTTACTGTAATATACAAATTTTCTTAAATGAAACTGTAATTACTTTGTATATAACCACGAATTTATTTAATGTTCAACATAAGCCTCATCAGTCAACAGGGTTCATTTATATCCTTCGATGATGACACCACAATCAATGTAGCCAATCGTGAAGTAGAGGTTACTAAAAAGTGGTTCGATGACAATCTACTATCATTAAACACAGAATTCCTTATTCCTTTGTTGTTTTCAAGCAAGCACTTTGAATCAATTTGGCACATATACCAAATAATTATTTTGACGCTATCATAGGGATGGGATCATCAAATTTCGATATGGGAAAACGTTTGATCAATGTACGAAAGTTAAATAATGAAATCTAAAGATATTTTATTGTTGTATTGAATTTTCATAAAGCTAAATAAGGATGGGTTGTGTAACAGAATTTGAACAATTCATCAAATTTCAATGTTGACTTTCAAGTTCTGTTATAATAGTGTATATAAAACTGATTATAACGGAACTTGATGAATTGTTTAAATTCTGCGAAACAACCCGTCCAGAGAATTTGAACAATTCATCAAATTTCAACGTTCTTTTTCAAGTTCTGTGAAAGATTTTTTCAAGTTTTGTTTTTATTTCAGTTCTGTAAAGCATCTAGCCTATAATGATATAATAACAGAACTTGAATAGGACTTTCACAGAACCCGACAATGAACGTTGAAATTTGATGAATTGTTCAAATTCTTCGAAACAACTCACAATAATAGTAGTAATATGTCATAAAGAAAACTGTTACAAGGTCCATAAAGCTTCCACAAAGGCAGCGTATTTGTTCACTGATAATATCAATACTTTGGCAATTCAAAACGAAAAGCTAAGAAAGCGAAGAAAAGCTAATAAAATTTATTTTAGTATGCTAGGAGCATTTTTGAGGTACAAAATAATAATAAATAATGTTTTTACTTTGCCGAAAGGCAAGGCTGACTTTCAATGTATAAAACTGTACATTCCGGCGTACAAGCGGTTAACGATGAAAGAAAAAAAAACTTTAAAACACAATACTGACTAAAACAGGTTTTTGTGGATCTTATGATATTTGTGTTTCCATTTTTGTACGTTTAGTTTTGAATTCGCCCGCTGTCATTAAAAAAGCATAATTCCAAATATACAGAAAAACTGTTAACTTTTGTTAAGCCAATGAATTTACCCATATTTTGTTATTTAGGTATATTCAGTTCGTAGATTTTATTAAAAAAATATTGTTAACATAAATGGTACATAATACAGGAAATTTTGTGAACATGTTTCTATAGTTCAATGGGACTAAAACAAGGTTTAAGAATGTGTTTTTATAAAAATATATTTAAAACAAGTAGAATGTAGTTACGAAAACCGAAAAAACCGCCTTTTTTTCAATCGTAATTTGCCCGACTAAACATTATCTTATAACAATGAAAATTGTATTTGTTTCTTTGTTATGAATTACTCTAACTGAATTTGTATTTAAAATCACATAAGTTACGATATTACACCATTCATTTAAGGCGATGAACTACGTCGTGTAATATTTTGAATCGAGCCGCCATCATTAACACTCCTTACGTAGATGGCGATAAGGCTTAAATTCCCACTTAACACCATCCAGTTGTTTTGATTTAGGCAAGAAAAAAACATGGCCAAAAAGTGCCTTTTATTTTATTTTGTGGATGTTCAGGCATAAATATTGATTTTTTTTTCGATCATTTTATAAATAACTTAATTTGCCACATTATACAAATAAACCATAACCGAAAATGGGTTCGTAAGTAGGAAATTTTGAACTTTAAAGCAGTTTTCATAGGCCTTATAAATTATTTTTTTCTGGGCTTATAAAATAACTTATGTAAAAAATACTCAATTATTTCAAAGGCCAAGATGTAATTATACTCGCGGTATTTATTAAAAGCATCTGAAACATTTCTAGGCGACCAAATTTTCAAACCAAAAACACATGATTTTGCATTGCTACGTAGTGCATCGCCTTAACGATAATTTAGGTACGGCACATAAAATTGACATTTTTTGACAGGTGCAAATTAAACTTCACTCTCTCACACCTTACTTTTAATTTTAGGACTTTGACAATTCAAAAACGAATAAATTTGATTTACAATACATAAGAAAATTTGTGTATAATAAACATTCACGGGAATTTTTAACGGTATCGACATATTTTGTTTAAATTAATGTATTGTAGAGATGCGAGACATCTGTTAAAAACAGTGAAATCATTTACCGTGTGAAACTTTTAGCTCTTTGATTACCGAAGTTACGAAGACGGGGTACTTTTGAAATAATTAATATTTTTTTTATTGTCTCTTCATAATGGCCACATATTAGCCAGCGTAAGCTCGCGGGTTTTGAGTTGGTCAAAGTATGGCCAAATAAGTTCCTGTAGTGAAATGAACGATGCAGACGAGGTTTCCTCATAACCCAACAGAAGTGTGTAATGTACCTACATGCCTGTGTATCCGAAATGTGCTCAATCTTTTGAAATTCTATAAACATTTTATATTTAAAGTAAGGAAGTAGAGTAAATAATATATTACTGTGTTTAAACCTTACACCACCAATGGGAATTTATGCCGAGCGATAGGCTGAAATAGGCCAAGTCACTAGAATATAGCACGCTTATAGCGTGGTTTGTCACAGGCAAAGATATTAGAAGAACGAGATGTGCTATGAGCAGTTCATACTGTGTGGAATTGTTTTGCCCAGTGTCGCCGGTTTTGTTCACCAATACTACTGCACACCTTCGCTTACGCTAAGGACGTATCGTTTCAGTTGGCACTAATACATAGAACAGATTTCTGTGCGTACACGTCCCGATAGTATTCAAAGTACCCTAATTAGGTAGTACTCCGCCTACGGTCCGGCGGCCAACATAGCATATCTCGTTCTTCTAATATCTTTGGTCACAGGTGTAGTAGCATTTGTTTAAAAATAATATTTTTAGTGATGATTTAAATTTTAATTGACAGACGATTGTCTTAATATTTTTTCATCCCAAGAATGAAAAAATCCATCCTTTCTTAAATAATAAGATTTTATATAAGTCCCATTTGATAAAAACTGAATGTCACCCTATCTGTCTTTATTATCTACTTATGAATAATGATTAATGATTAGTTATGGTTCAAATATTGTTACAATATATTGTCAAATTACCCATCTGGTAACACATCTAATACTTATTTTTTCTTTAATTTTGAAATATTTTATGTTTGTATGTAGAATTACTTTATGTTTGTGATTACTCTTTTGTTTGCTTCACTCAAATGTAAATTGTTAACCTCGATACAGGCTTAGGCCTAGTGAGGTTGATTTTTATGTTAAAAAACATGTTTTATGTATAGTGATATGTAATAAATAAATAAATAAATATATCTTGTTCCCTACTTCGGGAAAAATTGATAAAATATCGAGATTCTTCTTTCTACGGCAGATAATTAATTTTGTTGGTCTATCTTCACCGTCTATCTGCCTAAGAGTCAAATCGCGTTATGTTAATTGGCGATATTAATTTTCTTTGAAATTGGTTTCGTTGCCACTTATTATTATTATTTTTAAACTAACTCCACACATATATCAGAAGTCTAAAATTTAAAACAAGGTTAAGGCGATGCCATAAGTAGTAATGCAAAATCATATGTTTTTGGTTTGAAAATTTGGTCGCCTAGAAATGTTTCAGATGCTTTAATTAAATACTTCGAGTAGAATACATCTTGGCCTTTTAAATAATCGAGTATTTTTTAGATAAGTCTTTTTATAAGCCCAAAAAAAATAATGTAAAGGGATATGAAAACTGGTTTAAAGTTCAAAATCTCCTACTTACGAACTCATTTTCGGTTACGATTTTATTGTATAATGTGGCAAATTAAGTTATTTATAAAATGATCGAAAAAAAATCAATATTTATGCCTGAACATCCACAAAATAAAATAAAAGGCACTTTTTGGCCATGTTTTTTTCTTGCATAAATCAAAACAGGCGGATGGTGTTAAGCGGGAATTTAAACCTTATCGCCATCTACGTAAGGGTTGTTATTGATAGCGGCTCAATTTAAAATATTACACGACGTAGTGCATCGCTTTAATTTTAGTAGTAATGGTGTTGAATGAGTTCTTAAATAAATACAATGTATTATTTTTTTAATGAATAACTAATGTTATAAGACAAGGTTTTTTATGCATAGCACAAAGGATAACAAATTTATATGAAATACAATGTAAAATAAATTACAAATTAATTATTTAGACACCAGAAACACGCGTCCGGTGTTTTTCCGGTGTCCGCATTCTTATTTTGCAGTTTCAGGCCTTTAAACTGTTATCTCTAAACGCAGTCTACATTTTTAAAATTTCCAAATAAATAATCTGATTATTGTTAGATAGTAATAAATAATTTTAATGCAAAATTTTATAGGACAATCCTCTGTTTATTTATTTGATTATGAGTTGGTGAAAACAATACATTTTTACAACAAAAATCAGTTAAAAAATAGGCAGGTACTTAGTTTATGAATAAGACACAAATTGTGATAAAAGAAAATTGCTGAATAGAAAACAAACAAACAGAAGAGAATACAAGTAACAAAGTGTTACATACAATAGAGCCTGACGACAAACGATTACCATACAAACAAGAAAACAGGCAAGTTTATTTTTGATCAAGCTTTAACTGTAAACCGGTTCTGATAACATATGCACCGAAGCGGCGATAACCTTTCTATAATGATAAAACGATTTTTTTTTCAATAAATATTATTAATAAAACAATAACAAAAACTGTTGTTTGTAGAAGTTGTTTCAAACATACAAGCACGGTTAAAACTAGTTTATACTTACATGTTTTGTTTATCACTCCAACAAAATCAATAATTGGTCACTGTATTTTTGTTTATTTACTATTAGTTAAAAAGTCAAAATTGTTCACGTCCGTCTTTAATGTGTGTAATGTTAGTACTGACGCCAACGCAGTTTGATACGGGTGCCGTATCGTCGGGAGATAAAGTGGAAATATTCCACAGGGCCGCAGTTAGTGTTCGATTATATAATTTGGGAATCGCGCGCCGTGGTGAAAGATAACCATTCAGCGTTCAAACTCGCTTGAAATGGCTTTAACCGTGTTTGGTGACCAGACTGAATAGCCAGCTACTTTACGGTCTTGCTCTTCCTGATTTCATTGCCTTCCCCCACCCCTTCAGTCTTAAATTGGATTTGGCCGTGTTTGGTGATCACATTTCAATAGCCAGTTACTTTCCAACTATAGGGTTTTCCAATAAGAGGTGTTATTTTGATATTCAATAGTAAAAGATCAATGGTTTGTTTGGAACGTAGCGCCGTCTTGTTGAAAGTAAATGTTGTCCAGATCAATACCATCCAATTCCGGCCATAAAAAATCATTAATCATCTCTCGATAGCGCAATCCATTCACCGTAACTGTTGTTCCAGCCTCATTTTCGAAAAAGTAAGGTCCAATGACTCCGCCGGATCATAAACCGCACCAAACAGTCACATGTATAGAGAGGCTTTTCAACAATAACTCTTGGGTTTTTCGAGCCCCAGATGCGACAATTTTGCTTGTTGACGAAGCCACCAAGGTGGAATTCACTCAAGTGAATTTTAATAATTTCAATGCGATGTTGAAACGTGTATCTTCCATTTTTATTAATGGCGTAGTTTCTACTTGTCAAATGTCAAAAAATGACAGCTTCGAAAGTAACGTCTACCGAAATAGCGGGCTATTCAAAATAACACCTCTTATTAGAAAACCCTGTATAATTAATTCACTGCCTTATAGCACCCCAACGGGGTATTTTCATAAATTAATATTGTTAAAAATGTGTTGAATTTTTAAAGTTTTTTTGTAATTATGATTATCATACTTAAAATATGTATTTTAATATTTTCAATCATAATTATTGATTTAAAAAACGATCTAAAACCGCACATTCCGAAACGGTTCCAATTGGCTACAACGTCATTACGTCGTAGAAAACGCCGGTAAGACGGCTGTCACCTACGTTGCCTGGCTTGACTTTAACGCCGCCATTTATCTACGAATAAAAACGAAGTCATTTTGGTGGCAAATCGAAAATTGAATATTTTAAATAGTTACAAAAAATAAATTCGTTAACATTAAAACAAAAAAAATACTTCCAATGTTTATTCTTCCAATTTAAGCATATTCACATCGTATAATATGGATCAGTTGTAGAAACATATACTATCACATCGAGATACGTCTGGACGCGAAACACAAAGCTGGTTGGTTGCTGGGAAGTAAATTATGAACATTTATAAAAGGGTCTTAACTAAATACATAAACGAAATATACGACTGTGAAAATAGAAGAAATTTATTTTGCCGAATTTGGACTTCGCAAATTTGTTCATAACGTGGCGAGTAATTTGCGCTCCCATGTAAAAATGTCTATTCATTCAAAAGCAGATTTTACTTTTAAGAACTAAATGGTGATATTATAATGCGAGATGCCTATTTACTGTCAGATTGATTTATTGACGAATCACAGTCAGCTTTCCTCTCTGCGTCCCGCAACTCTTGTTTTAACCCCTCGTCCTTAACTTCTCGTCTATTAATATTCATATGTCTGTGGGTACTAGATCTTAAATTGACATCAGAAAATATGTTACATACACTATCAGTATCGTATCAACTAGTGAAAGACAAACCATTCAGGATCTAATTTGTATAGCCAGGCACTTCCCAACTTTTCCCATCCTACACTTCCAATGGGGTACGCCACATTCGAACTGCCTTGTACTGAAATCACATAAAAAGGGACCACTTTTATACACAGGTGGCCGAGTGGTCCGAAGCTTTGGGTTCCCACTGTGATGTCTTAGGTTCAATCCTCTATAATTACAGTAGCAACATTTTGCTAGTACGTTCCAACATTGTCAGGTTTTGAAAAGACATAGAAAAGTGTTCAAGTTTAATAGTTATGTTAAATTTATTGAGATCAACCTTTAAATTAAACAGCCGCCCGTTTGTTTGGACACCCGTGTGCATAGCGGATAGCGCACATTGCGTATAACGATGTACCGCCCCTGATTATATAAACAGAAGGGGAAACCGCGAATGACTCAATATTTCAATAAATTTTGACTGTGACTTAAATGATTAATTTATAAATTTAACTTACCGCATTTGCGTCCTTTCTTTACCGCAACTTGTCTGGTTAACAAATAGTTAAATATATATTTAACGTAATTATCTACTATTTAAATTGCTTGTTTCAACTTATGACAATGATTTCAATCTTCCCGATCCCGTAAATAGGCGGTGAAATGGTGTGTTCGAGGTAAAGTTCACAAATATCGATGGTAATAATTCTATACGATGTTACAAGTAAAAAAGACAATTAACTTTTTTCGAAATTTAAGGCGAAGCTTAATGCCAAATCACTATTTTTATTAATCTTTATAACGAATTGGGGTACATTATTAATACCAAAAATATGCGTTAGATAAATTGAAAGTTTTCCTATCGTTTTGCTTGAGTAGAATAACAAATAAAATTTAAAAAATATAAATGTAAACTACTAAAAAAAATATTTTTTCAACATAAATGTATGAACGCATGTAGGAAACAACTTTAAAAATACAGTTTTATTGCTAAGATTATCTGTGACAGTTTCACTTGATTAACTTTTTTGCTTTCTTATAAAATTATTTACAAAATAAATAAAAACCAGTTTTGCGCTCGAAATCGAACGTTTCTAGACTCCGTTTGTCAAGCGATTTTAATGCCTATTACCTATAATACAGGGTTTTCAAATAAGAGGTGTTATTTTGAATAGCCCGTTATTTCGGTAGATGTTACTTTTGAAGCTGTTATTTTTTGACATTTGACAATTAAAAACTACGCCATTGATAAAAATGGAACGATACACGCTTGAACAATGCATCAAAATTATTAGAATTCCCTTGAGTGAATCAAATGCAAATCATCTTGAGTGATGAGGCCCATTTCCACCTCGGTGGCTTCGTCAACAAGCAAAATTGTCGCATCTGGGGCTCGGAAAAGAGTTATTGTTGAAAAGCCTTTTTATCCTCAACGTGTGACTGTTTGGTGCGGTTTATAGTCCGGCGGAGTCATTGAACCTTACTTTTTCGAAAATGAGGCTGGAGCAACAGTTACCGTGAATGGATTGCGCTATCGAGAGATGATTAATGATTTTTTATGGCCGGAATTGGATGGTATTAATCTGAACAACGTTTACTTTCAACAAGACGGCGCTAATCAAAATAACACCTCTTATTGGAAAACCCTGTATAAGGTATACCAAGAATATACACATTTTTGGCTTGTAGCTTCTTCTTAAGGTTGTTTTCAGGTACAAAAGTTTTTTTAAATGTTTGAATGGAAAAAATAATATTCTTCTATAGAAAAATATTTTTTTATGGGAAAGAAAAAGGAATTTCTAACATTTTTACTTCCACCATCATGTAGTTAAACCTCCCAAAGTTTGTGCACTTTCCCCTGTATATTCTGAAGTCTCCATTTTGAAGTTATATTCCGATCGTAAGGTTATGTAGATTTGGTTAAAATTAGTTTTTATTTTATTTGTTTTGCATTAAAATTCCAAATCTTTATCCTTCCTTCCGTTCCTTATCCTTTTGGCTATGTTGAAGGTATTGAAATTTTTTGACAATTAAGTTCGTCCCAAAATATTATTTCTTCTCTAACAACTATATCTGCAAAATATATCTAAAAATCTAAATCCATTTTTTCCGGCATCTTCTCATTATATATCTTCTAAATCTTGGTTGCTTTGAACAGGATATATAAATAAAGCTGATATTTAATACGCCTAGAGACGACCTCTGATGTAGTGATTATATTACATGACCTCTGGCCGCAGGTTGCGGATTATAATAATATTATATTTCCGTTCAAACCATTGACATGGCGATGGCATTGCGAAATGAAATTCCTTTCATATAGATTTTAATGAAGACATTTATAGTATATATATAGTTCTAGCGACTTACCGCTAGGTAGCCATTTAGAACTTACAGTGAAAACGTCAAAATCCATTTTCAAGATACGTGCGAACGGCGAAGCCCCGGTGTTGTCCGGACCAAAACATGGTAACGACTAAAAACGGCACGACCCTCCCGACACAATGGGACTTCTCCCGAATTCCTACCCCCACCACACGGGATGTATCGGCCCTTCAAAACTGCACTGTCTGTTTTGCTGCACCATGTAGGTATCTAGTGAATTCAATGTAAAACACACCTAAACAATGTTTTTATGTCAAAATATTATTTCTGATAATTTTAGATCAGTTTATTTTTTTTAATTATCCAATTGTAAACTCTGTAACTCATATGAAATCAGAAATAGATTTGAGAACCTGTTCCCCAGACTATACCAGTGCGACGTGTTATGGAAAATATTTTTAGAGTGTTTTTAATTTACAAAAAGATATTCATTTCTTATTCCAAATATGATCAGGATCCGCTGGTTCAAATCCTAAATTTTAAAAACATTTTAATTTTATTGGTTGAAACTCCGTGCATATCACCAGAAATAGATTCACCAGTTTTTTGCTTGTACCACTATCACACTTTCCGGACACCGTACAAGAGATAATGCAGAGTTAGAAATAAATTAAACAGATGTTTTCTGAAGATTCAGCAACTTGTTGAAGGAAAAATGGTTTTGAAATATAAATATTTAAGGTTTCCGCTACGAGCTTGCGTAATCATTTTATTTGATACATAAATAGATTGTTCTTCATAGAATAAGGTAAATATTTTAACACTCAAGTTTTGTTTTTAATAAATTAAACAATTGCGTCTTTTAGCTCGAGAATCAATGATAATATTTAGCTCATGTAGGTTATTAAAAAGAACCACATGAGCGAAAACCGCGGTTCTGAGTTGAAAATGCAGAAATAACCATGAGTTCATTACCTTTGTTGTGTACATAGACCATGTCTGCTATTTATCTTATTACACCGTTACGTTTATTTGAAATTATAACAAATTGAGTATATTTGCGCCCGTGAGGTGATTTTCTCACGAAAACGGCGCTATACAAATAATCCAAAAATTATTTTAATGTTTTTCTTTGTATTAATTTGTTTTAAGGCGATGCACTACGTCGTGTAATATTTTAAATTGAGCTGCTATCAATAACAACCCTTATGTAGATGGCGATAAGGTTAAATTCCCGCTTAACACCATCCGCCTGTTTTGATTTATGCAAGAAAAAAAGTGCCTTTTATTTTATTTTGTGGATGTTCAGGCGTAAATATTGAATTTTTTTTTCGATCATTTTATAAATAACTTAATTTTCCACATTATACAATAAAATAATAACCGAAAATGGGTTCGTAAGTAGGAGATTTTGAACTTTAAAGCATTTTTCACAGGACTTATACATTATTTTTTTCTGGGCTTATAAAAAGACTTATCTTATATTATTTCAAAGGCCAAGATGTATTCTACTCGTAGTATTTAATTAAAGCATCTGAAATATTTCTAGGCGACCAAATTTTCAAACCAAAAACACATGATTTTGCATCACTACGTATGGCATCGCCTTAAATACTAATAAATTCTTTTATCCGTGTTACAGAAAAAAACTTCTGCAAAATATGGTTGTTTGATTTTTGATAAATATTTGCAAAATAGTGCAATAATCGTCGTAAAACATCGTTTTCTCAAAACATGATAAATGCAGATACGTTTATTTTGCTTTTCCTATCAAACAGTTGTTTATCGTGATTGACGATTATTATTCCAAGACTAACGATCTTAACGCAAATTGCTTTATCGATAATATGTAAAAACTAATCCTTCAATTTAAAAAACTAAAATTAGTTTTTTAATACACTTCATTATGAGACTATTGTTACTAATAATAAAAAGAATTTATTCCAGAAAGTATGCAGGGGTAGTACAATGCAATACATTACATATTTTAAAATAACAGACATATGATAGGTACAAAAAATACGGAATTGAACTGAAAAAAGATAAATACAAAAATGTGTGCAAGCAGGAAGCTGGTGTTTATGGAGGATATTTGAACATTCCAGTCTCCAGAGGGCCATCAGGGAGGACTCCATCCAGGCAATCATGGCAGAGACGATTGTGTTATTTGATTGGCGTAGTCTGGTTGCACTCGTCCTTCCAGGAACGTATCCGTAGCGCTGCAGTATCTCGGTAGGCGGAATATTTGACGATAAGCATTATTGTAAGCCACTTTTAGCTTATGACAATGAGATAACCGCTATATTAGCTGCATCGAGTACCTATCCTTTAGTAAATAGGAACTTTATCTATAAGCGTTTTTGAGCGATGGTGAAATCAAAAAAAATACTTTATCCTATGCATAGTTCTTCTGACAGCTTATAAGCAAGATGCTGAAATACCCATACCGTATAATCTACCCAAAGTTCTGACGTGTAAAACAAAGTGCAGAATGAGATGAAAAGTAGGTATCCTTTTGACGAAACACAATGTATCTACAGTCTAGTCTCTAGTTAAATTAGGATTTTAGATAGTAATTATTCCTACAAGGTGAATTTTTGTATACATGTTAGTTTCGATGTTAGTATTTTGAAAAATCGATTGAAGTTGATAATCATTTAAATATTCACGTAGTTATTCACAAAAGGTTTTCACATACGCACCTAAACCGCTTCGATGTACATTGAAAACGAGCAGATATAACTTATTTTTTCAATCGCCAGCTTGATTATTTTTTATTCAGTAGATACTTAAATAGATACAATAAATAAATATTATATATTTACATATAAAAAACCACATAAATTATAAATTAATCCATTGCATATCTTAAGATATTCTAGTTGTAATATCTAATAAATAGTATACGAGATGAAAACTTACCAGACTTTTACACACGACTTAACACACGAGGTCAACTAAAAATACTTTGAGTTCAACACAGAATCTAATTTTTGTCAACTTGGAATCCTTTTTTAATTCAACTTGAGGTGTAGTTCACTCAGCCTCAACTAAAGAAGTGATGGGATTAAAACAAAATGCACTAAGAAAAAGTTTATTGCGGAATCACATGCTTTTTTAGAAAACGAGGGGGTGGTATCAAGATTTTTTTCCGGGAAACTTCGGAATGATTAAGTGATTATACGATATTAAGTGATTTTGATTGCACAAAAAACATGTACAATAAAAATCTTTTACGTAAAATGATTTGTAATTACTTACACGAACTTTTCAATGTGTTTAAAATCTGCTTGGAGCAGTTAATATTTAATATTATTCAAAAGCAATACAAGCGTTAGAACGATATGGTTGACTGAAGAGGAGTATACTAGTCCCAGCGAGAGATCGTACGTGACGTCATCGTTGTAGTATAATCTGTCTTTTTCGTTTTCAAACAAGTCGCGTGAGAAGGAAGATGACAAAAGCCAATGACGTCCGTACGAGCTCTCGCGAGGACTAGTTTAAAAGCAAAACTTAGAAAACATCTTATCTATCCTGAAAGTTTATATTTATATTTTATAATCATAAAAACATAATTTACTTCGGTAGGTAATATGGGGATCATAAAAACATAATTTACTTCGGTAGGTAATATGGGGATATAAAAACATAATTTACTTTGGTAGGTAATATGGGGATCATAAAAACATAATTTACTTTGGTAGGTAATATGGGGATCATAAAAACATAATTTACTTTGGTAGGTAATATGGGGATCATAAAAACGTAATTTACTTCGGTAGGTAATATGGGGATCATAAAAACATTATTTACTTCGGTAGGTAATATGGGGATCATAAAAACATAATTTACTTTGGTAGGTAATATGGGGATCATAAAAACATTATTTACGTCGGTAAGTAATATGAGGATCATAAAAACATAATTTACTTTGGTAGGTAATATGGGGATCATAAAAACATTATTTACTTCGGTAGGTAATATGGGGATCATAAAAACATAATTTACTTTGGTAGGTAATATGGGGATCATAAAAACATTATTTACTTCGGTAGGTAATATGAGGATCATAAAAACATAATTTACTTTGGTAGGTAATATGGGGATCATAAAAAGGAATAATTTATACTTTTTGTGGCATTGTCATCTTATAAATAATAACTTATAAATATCTTATAAATAATATAAATAATCTTATAAATAATAACTTTGACGGCCGGCATAGTCCAGTGGTAACGCATTGGACTGCCATTCCGAAGGTCGCGGGTTCGAACCCGGCGTGCGCAAATAAATTTTATTTGATTAATTTGTGTTATTTCACAATTAATTAATTAAAATAATATATAGTATATTTGCGGCACGTTCCAGAGTGGAAGATACTACCAGTATCGCCCTGGTGTAAGACCACCATTCAGAATTGAAACGTTGCTCCAAATGGCTTTAGCCGTGTTTAGTGACTAGATCTGAATAGCCAGGTACTTCCCCACCTTCCTCTTTCCCTTCCCCACTTACCTTCAGCCTCACAACATCCCCCAATTGGGGATGCCATAGTCTCACTGGCTCCAGACGGGAGCAGTTGGGACTCTTGTGAGGTATTCACTATAAAAAAAAAAAAAACTGTAATTATCAAATGTTCACAAAAAATTGTCTTAATTTAAGAAAAATTATCAATTTGTCAAAATGTATTAACTTGTATTAATCAATTAATTAATTGAAAGTATTAATTTAAAATATATATATTTATATTGGCTTCGACATCATTGCCTTTCAAAATAATATAATTACCTATCTAATGAACTTGAAAATTAACGGAATCTGTTTAATGATATCATTATAAAAATACAGGTACGATATAATCGAATTAAACATGTAGCACCAACATTGAAATGGGCACCGCTTATGAAAAGGATAACCATTCACAGAATTGTATACGTAAAGTATGTCCACTGGACTTAGTTCGATGGAACCACACGCTTGTCTCAGTAATCAGGGCCGGTTTTAGTACTATCAGCGCCCTGGGCAAGATTTTTACGGCGCCCCCTAACTGCAATTCAATTCCATACGAAAAAAGGCAATGGGTATAATGGAATAACCGTTTATTAAAAAAAAAACTATTTATTTTTAAAAAAACTTCACTTTTCTAGCCTTTCTATTGGCGAACTCTTTTATAAGGTTATCAAAATCGATATTTTCAGCAATTTCATTTTCGATTGACAAAGTTGCCAAGTTTGTCAATCTAAATTGTGATATTGTCGATCGCAGATAGGTTTTAATCAGCTTAAGCTTAGAAAAACTCCTCTCCCCACAAGCAACCGTTACAGGTATAGTCAATAATATACGCAATACTATCCACACATTTGGATACAGTTCTTGTAGGTTGCGATCTTTCATAAAATTTAAAACATAAGCAGGGGTAACCACATTCTGATTAGGCAAAAAAGATTTCAGGCTTACGAGTTCATCACACAGCATACAACCATCTATATCAGATTTAGAGTCTACAGTTAATTTTAATTGGAGATTACCACAGAGTTTGACAAGGTCGGGTTTTTCCGGAATCTGTTTTATACTGTACAAAAAAGACCAAGATTCCGAGTACTCATTTGACTGTTCAAATCTTTCATTAACTGAAATTAATGTAGTGTCCAAGAGAGAGTTGAAAAATTCAAGCTCAATTTTTTTTTCTGGAGAAGTTATAGGCTCGTCGTGGGCAGTTTCACCAGCTTGACGCTTAACAAATCGAATTCTTGTTGTGGCTCTAAACACAGGTTCAATTTCTAGTTCTTCAGCCAATCCCTTCGCAGTTAAAATGGCGCTTTTAAAGCCAGTATTTCTATATTCTTCCAAGAAAGTGCAGCATTTTTTCAACATTTCTGTACATTTACTGATATCCATATCTGTTGATTTTAGATATTTACTAACGACATTAATTTGAAAAAGTATGTCATACCAAACAACCAACGAAACTATGAAACTGAAATCTTTTAACTGTTCGGCTAGAGTAGTAGCCTCATGAGAGACTTGAACATCAGTTTTCTGAGTTTCAATAGCCAAAGTAATTAAAGCGTCATGGATGGCACTAATTTGATAACGGACTGCTTTAACACTGTTTATTCTTGCTTCCCAACGTGTGTCACTGAGCTTTTTTATAGTATATAATCCCAAATGATCGGTTAGAATTTTCCATCGATGAACAGAAGCTGAAAACAATGTGAACAACCTCTGAAGTACCCCAAACAAAGTGACTGATTTTACGGATGACTTAGCGGCATCGCATAGTACGAGATTGTAGCTATGACAACCACAAGGTACATAAACAGCTAAGGGATTTATGTCCAGAATCCTCCTTTGAACCCCAATATTTTTCCCTTTCATATTCGCTCCGTTGTCATAACCCTGACCCCTACAGTCGTTCAATTCCAGTCCGTGTTTATTTAAAACATCAATAATAACTTCAGTCAGTTTTTCACCAGTCGACTCATTTACAGGTATAAATTCTATGAAATGCTCTTTTACTGATACTTTATCGTCATCTGATGATAAATCAACAAATCGTATTGTCAGTGAAAGTTTTTTTTTTTTTTTTTTTTACAGTAATACCGCACAAGAGTCCCAACTGCTCCCGTCTGGAGCCAGTGAGACTATGGCATCCCCAATTGGGGTATGTTGTGAGGCTGAGGGTATTGGGGAGGGGAGGGAGATGGGGAAGAGGAAGGTGGGGAAGTACCTGGCTATTCAGATCTGGTCACCAAACACGGCTAAAGCCATTTCAAGCAACGTTTCAATTCTGAATGGTGGTCTTACACCAGGGCGATACTGAGAGTATCTTCCACTCTGGAACGTGCCGCAAATATACTATATATTATTTTAAATTAATTAATTGTGAAAGAACACAAATTAATTAAATAAAATTTATTTGCGCACGCCGGGTTCGAACCCGCGACCTTCGGATCTGTAGTCGAAAGCGTATACCACTAGACCACGCCGGCCGTCAAAAATGACTGAAAATTGACTAATGTCCGGAGTACAGTCAGCTATAATAGAATAATATTTTGATTTCTTTGCGCGAGATATGATTTCTGACTTTATTTTTTCACCGATCAACTCTATTAATTCATTTTGAATGTCTTTTCCGCAGTAGTGGTCTGAAACATCACCCTTCATAGCTAATCGCAAGTGCTCCTGCATAACTGGATCAAATTTGGCTAGTAGTTGTACTAAGCCCAAGAACTTTCCGTTATTTGGCGTATATAGTTTGTCAGAAGTACCTCTGAACGCCATATTGTTTTCAGCTAAGTAAAGTGTAATATGCATCAATCTAGACAAAACATTATTCCATCTGGTAGTTTCCTTTCTTTCACCAATGTTGTGTTTGTCTGTAATTAGTGATAATATCAACCAAGTTTAATTAATGTAATTATATTTCGAGAGCTTTGATATGAATCACTGTTGACAAACCTAAGAAAAAAAAAAAAAAAAAAAAAAAAAAATGTTGCTCTTGGCAATCTATTGTTTTTCCTGTTTTTAATCGTAGTTCAGTATCAACCCATAAAAAAGAAAGGTAAAACTTCTTGTGTGAAGTGCTATTCTGATGATTTTTTAACATTTCAGATAAGTGTTTCCAGTTGTTATATCCTTCAGATACTAAACTCGACGTTGAGCTACTATTAAATAGCTTGCAACAAAAACAATAAATTCGATCCTTAGAAACGGAGTATATTAACCAACGACGCTGAATTGTTTCATTGTTCGCTAGTTTTTTTATGAAATGAGAATTAGAGAAATGTCGCCCTGTATCGTTCTTCGGATAATTATCAATGTGAGTTTTCACTGGGCCACTTGTTATTATATGATCAATTAATTTGCTATTTCGAATGAGTGGCCAAGTGGCTGAATCCGCTATATTCGGGACAACAGTATTAACGTCATCTAGCATTTGTATTTGTTGTACATCACCAATGGAGTCATCCTGAGCAGCATCTGTAATTGTAGCACAACTTGTTCCCTCACTTCGGGAAACTTCGTTCACAATCTCTTCAGCAGCTATCTGATCTGACTTGTCAGACAGAGGCTCCACTACCGATGAATTCGTTTGTATTCCAGATGTAGATGCCACATTCAGGTCTTGATTTTTTGTTGTGATATATTTATCTATATTCATAAACTTTTTTGTTTTTTGAAATTCCTTTTCTTTTTCTGCTTTCCGTTTTCTATATTTTGACCCAGATGGTTTTCTTTTGATAAGATCAACGTGTTCAGACATTTTTTTTACCAATCAGGTAAGTAGTAATCAATAAAATCTGCAACAAATTAAATCTCTGTAAGTCGAAAATTTTCTAAAAATAAATTGATTACAATAAAATTTCATTACAACGCTATCCAGCGAGGACTACCAAAAACGCATTACATTTGGGATAGCGTTAAACACGGGAAGGAAGATCAAAAAATCTAGTAACATTGACATGGCAGCAGAATATTTGTGAAATGTTTTATTTACTAGCTTGTGTTTCGCAATAGTGCTTAGACTTGAACGAAAAAGTCACGATCATCCACTTTTTCCCGTGGGAATGAGATTTTTTCCGTATTAAAAGTAGGTACATAATCTATTTATTTCCTCGGGATTTATATTATTTCCGTATCAAAATTTCATCAATATAGTATAATTAGTTCCAAAGATTTCCCCGCCCCAAACGTATAAACATACAAGCAAATGTTATAGAGATCGATAGATAGCAGAGAGAGAAAAATATAGTAGTAGAGAGTGTGTAGTATAGTACAGCGTTTACCAACTCATGATCATAGAGAAATTTTGCTTTGCACTCAGAACATGGAAATAGTTTCTTTACAGAGCTAGCCCGAAAATGATTAATTTGAGATAATTTAATTGAAAATGATTCATTGCACTCAGAACATGGGAATGATTTCTGCCCAAATTACCTCTAATAATTTTCTAGGATGGCTAGGATCATTATTTAACATGAATGGAGGTAAAACTTTTATTCATTTTAACTAATTATAATGTTCCAAATAAAATATAACAATAAGGAAGGCTAATTTCCATTGATATTGTATTATTTTGAAGCGCCAACGCCGCCAACTCTTTTTGAATAAAAATGAAATATTAAAAAGAGATGGATAATGTTTTTTATTGTTTTTCTCTATGGTTGCCAATTGGTTGGGGATTCCCGGTAAAATGAACTGCATGCGGTGCAATCGAAGGTTCCATTCTAGATTCTAGCGTTGCAACCATAACGATTTTTTCCTTATATTTAGGGAATTTACGAGTAAGTAGTTAAGTAGGCCTCGTTCAAAGAACGAGGGATATAAATCGGCGCGCCGCGGTGTGGCGCCCCTTTAAATCCGGCGCCCTGGGCGGTCGCCCAACCGCGCCCTACCCTAACGCCGCTACTGTCAGTAATGTAACATCACCCTATTAACTCATAAGCATCTGTCAAGCATTTGAAAAAAACAAACACATATATGTGTACACGATTGGCCCGCAAAGTATGTCCACTGGACTTAGTTCGATGGAACCACATGCTTGTCTCAGTAATGTAACATCACCCTATTAACTCATAAGCATCTGTCAAGTATTTGAAAAAAACAAATACATATATGTGTACACGATTGGCCCGCAAAGTATGTCCACCGGACGTAGTTCGGTGGAACCACGCGCTAGTCCATCACTTGAATAAAACAAATACTCATTTCAGGAAAAGGTTTTATATATTCATAAAATTATTTTGGTACCTACTTTACCGATTGAATGATATGATAAGTAGATCCAATTTTAAAAATGATGTTTATTGAATTTAAATAATGTTATGCATTACGCGGGAATATTTAAAATTAACTACTTACCCATGCACCAACACCAGAAATTACTTCATTTATTAATTATTTTACAAGCAATAATTATTCGCCTGAAACACTCATCCACATTGAAAAATCTCCTGATAAAAGATACATGACGCCAACGGGACTCGAACCCGTGTCCCTTCGATTTACGGTCGACAGCTCTGACCACTGAGCTATGGCGGCTTATCTCTTATCCGCGAAATAATTCAATATATACTAGTGTTTCATTTAACAATTACTGCTTGTTACATTTTTTCACCTGAAAACAACCAACTTTATTTTATATGAGAAAGGCATTGTAAGTGCTAACTCTCTCACTAGATGGCGTCGAGACAAATTGTCTACATTTTTAGGTGAAATACTTGATCTTGTCAAATATTATTTTATTTTTTTTTTGTAAACTAATGTTTAAGACAAGATTTTTTATGCATAGCACAAAGGGTAACAATTATTTTAGATTTTTCAATGTGGATGAGTGTTTCAGTCGAATAATTATTGCTTGTAAAATAATTGTTACCCTTTGTGCTATGCATAAAAAATCTTGTCTTAAACATTAGTTAACCAAAAAAATAATAATTACTTTATTTATGTTAAATTCATTAAAAATGCAAATAAACACGTTTTCGCTAATAATATAATATAATATATACATACATATATTAATCTATACTGAAATACCACCAACAGTCCGAACTTTCCCTCTCTCTCACGAAAGACGCAACTAAAAGAAAATTATGTTGTAATGGAGCTATCTGTGGCTGAACCACAACCACAATTGTAAAAAAAATCTGTCATCAATGCAAAATGTCACATTTTCATTAAATACACTAATTGCTGCCAATTTAGAAAAGTGTGCCATTTTTATAAAATAAAAACATAAAAATAAACATAATAATGTTTTAATTTCTTAACTAGTAAAGTTAAATTTAAAATGACTCACTTGACAGCACTAAACGAATGGTTCAAATAACAAGCAACTTTTTATTTTGCAACAACAAACACGTGCGGAAAGATCTGAAGAACTTAAGTAAACTGATCATTGATTTTCTAAACAATGCAAGATTTTTCCCATTTGCTATGAGAAGGCCATTAGTAATGTTATTATGGTAGAGCAATGCTTGGGAATTAACAAGGTTGCATAATAAGACATTATTCAGAAAAAATACTTTAGGTATGTGAAGTTGAATCGATGACAACATCTGCAGAAGATAGCTTCGATCTTTTAAAGCCGTTTTCTCAGGATCTACATAGTCGAATGGACTAAAATTTTGGAAACTTACGAATGATGGTCTTAAGTTAAATCAATGACAAAATCTGCAGAAAATAGCAATTTAGGAAAATTCATCACTGTTACAGGAACAAATGCTAGACTTGGGTTCGAACTTTAAATGCCGTTTTCTCAGGATCTACGTATCCGAATGGACTCAATTTTCGGAAACTTACTGAAAATGATGGTCTGAAGTTGAATCAAATACAAAATCTGCTGAAAATAGAATTTTGGGAAATATCATAATTGTTACGGTACAAATTCAAGACTTGGGTTCGAACTTTAAAAGCCGTTTTCTCAGGATCTACATAGCCAAATTGACTTCATGTTTCCAAACTTACTGAGAATGATGATCTGAAGTTGAATCAAATACAAAATCTGCTGAAAATAGAATTTTGGGAAATATCATAATTGTTACGGTACAAATTCAAGACTTGGGTTCGAACTTTAAAAGCCGTTTTCTCAGGATCTACATAGCCAAATTGACTTCATGTTTCCAAACTTACTGAGAATGATGATCTGAAGTTGAATCAAATACAAAATCTGCTGAAAATAGAATTTTGGGAAATATCATAATTGTTACGGTACAAATTCAAGACTTGGGTTCGAACTTTAAAAGCCGTTTTCTCAGGATCTACATAGCCAAATTGACTTCATGTTTCCAAACTTACTGAGAATGATGATCTGAAGTTGAATCAAATACAAAATCTGCTGAAAATAGAATTTTGGGAAATATCATCATTGTTACGGTACAAATTCAAGACTTGGGTTCGAACTTTAAAAGCTGTTTTCTCAGGATCTACATAGCCGAATTGACTTCATGTTTCCAAACTTACTGAGAATGATGATCTGAAGTTGAATCAAATACAAAATCTGCTGAAAATAGAATTTTGGGAAATATCATCACTGTTACGGTACAAATTCAAGACTTGGGTTCGAACTTTAAAAGCCGATTTCTCAGGATCTACATAGCCGAATTGACTTCATGTTTCCAAACTTACTGAGAATGATGATCTGAAGTTGAATCAAATACAAAATCTGATGAAAATAGAATTTTGGGAAATATCATAATTGTTACGGTACAAATTCAAGACTTGGGTTCGAACTTTAAAAGCCGTTTTCTCAGGATCTACATAGCCAAATTGACTTCATGTTTCCAAACTTACTGAGAATGATGATCTGAAGTTGAATCAAATACAAAATCTGCTGAAAATAGAATTTTGGGAAATATCATAATTGTTACGGTACAAATTCAAGACTTGGGTTCGAACTTTAAAAGCCGTTTTCTCAGGATCTACATAGCCAAATTGACTTCATGTTTCCAAACTTACTGAGAATGATGATCTGAAGTTGAATCAAATACAAAATCTGCTGAAAATAGAATTTTGGGAAATATCATAATTGTTACGGTACAAATTCAAGACTTGGGTTCGAACTTTAAAAGCCGTTTTCTCAGGATCTACATAGCCAAATTGACTTCATGTTTCCAAACTTACTGAGAATGATGATCTGAAGTTGAATCAAATACAAAATCTGCTGAAAATAGAATTTTGGGAAATATCATAATTGTTACGGTACAAATTCAAGACTTGGGTTCGAACTTTAAAAGCCGTTTTCTCGGGATCTACATAGCCAAATTGACTTCATGTTTCCAAACTTACTGAGAATGATGATCTGAAGTTGAATCAAATACAAAATCTGCTGTAAATAGAATTTTGGGAAATATCATAATTGTTACGGTACAAATTCAAGACTTGGGTTCGAACTTTAAAAGCCGTTTTTTCAGGATCTACATAGCCAAATTGACTTCATGTTTCCAAACTTACTGAGAATGATGATCTGAAGTTGAATCAAATACAAAATCTGCTGAAAATAGAATTTTGGGAAATATCATAATTGTTACGGTACAAATTCAAGACTTGGGTTCGAACTTTAAAAGCCGTTTTCTCAGGATCTACATAGCCAAATTGACTTCATGTTTCCAAACTTACTGAGAATGATGATCTGAAGTTGAATCAAATACAAAATCTGCTGAAAATAGAATTTTGGGAAATATCATAATTGTTACGGTACAAATTCAAGACTTGGGTTCGAACTTTAAAAGCCGTTTTCTCAGGATCTACATAGCCAAATTGACTTCATGTTTCCAAACTTACTGAGAATGATGATCTGAAGTTGAATCAAATACAAAATCTGCTGAAAATAGAATTTTGGGAAATATCATCATTGTTACGGTACAAATTCAAGACTTGGGTTCGAACTTTAAAAGCCGTTTTCTCAGGATCTACATAGCCGAATTGACTTCATGTTTCCAAACTTACTGAGAATGATGATCTGAAGTTGAATCAAATACAAAATCTGCTGAAAATAGAATTTTGGGAAATATCATCATTGTTACGGTACAAATTCAAGACTTGGGTTCGAACTTTAAAAGCCGTTTTCTCAGGATCTACATAGCCGAATTGACTTCATGTTTCCAAACTTACTGAGAATGATGATCTGAAGTTGAATCAAATACAAAATCTGATGAAAATAGAATTTTGGGAAATATCATAATTGTTACGGTACAAATTCAAGACTTGGGTTCGAACTTTAAAAGCCGTTTTCTCAGGATCTACATAGCCAAATTGACTTCATGTTTCCAAACTTACTGAGAATGATGATCTGAAGTTGAATCAAATACAAAATCTGCTGAAAATAGAATTTTGGGAAATATCATAATTGTTACGGTACAAATTCAAGACTTGGGTTCGAACTTTAAAAGCCGTTTTCTCAGGATCTACATAGCCAAATTGACTTCATGTTTCCAAACTTACTGAGAATGATGATCTGAAGTTGAATCAAATACAAAATCTGCTGAAAATAGAATTTTGGGAAATATCATAATTGTTACGGTACAAATTCAAGACTTGGGTTCGAACTTTAAAAGCCGTTTTCTCAGGATCTACATAGCCAAATTGACTTCATGTTTCCAAACTTACTGAGAATGATGATCTGAAGTTGAATCAAATACAAAATCTGCTGAAAATAGAATTTTGGGAAATATCATCATTGTTACGGTACAAATTCAAGACTTGGGTTCGAACTTTAAAAGCCGTTTTCTCAGGATCTACATAGCCGAATTGACTTCATGTTTCCAAACTTACTGAGAATGATGATCTGAAGTTGAATCAAATACAAAATCTGATGAAAATAGAATTTTGGGAAATATCATAATTGTTACGGTACAAATTCAAGACTTGGGTTCGAACTTTAAAAGCCGTTTTCTCAGGATCTACATAGCCGAATTGACTTCATGTTTCCAAACTTACTGAGAATGATGATCTGAAGTTGAATCAAATACAAAATCTGATGAAAATAGAATTTTGGGAAATATCATCATTGTTACGGTACAAATTCAAGACTTGGGTTCGAACTTTAAAAGCCGTTTTCTCAGGATCTACATAGCCAAATTGACTTCATGTTTCCAAACTTACTGAGAATGATGATCTGAAGTTGAATCAAATACAAAATCTGCTGAAAATAGAATTTTGGGAAATATCATAATTGTTACGGTACAAATTCAAGACTTGGGTTCGAACTTTAAAAGCCGTTTTCTCAGGATCTACATAGCCAAATTGACTTCATGTTTCCAAACTTACTGAGAATGATGATCTGAAGTTGAATCAAATACAAAATCTGCTGAAAATAGAATTTTGGGAAATATCATCATTGTTACGGTACAAATTCAAGACTTGGGTTCGAACTTTAAAAGCCGTTTTCTCAGGATCTACATAGCCGAATTGACTTCATGTTTCCAAACTTACTGAGAATGATGATCTGAAGTTGAATCAAATACAAAATCTGATGAAAATAGAATTTTGGGAAATATCATCATTGTTACGGTACAAATTCAAGACTTGGGTTCGAACTTTAAAAGCCGTTTTCTCAGGATCTACATAGCCGAATTGACTTCATGTTTCCAAACTTACTGAGAATGATGATCTGAAGTTGAATCAAATACAAAATCTGCTGAAAATAGAATTTTGGGTAATATCATCATTTAAAATTAAACAATAACTTTGTAAACATCACTTATAGGTAAATAATTAATGCCGACCGGGTTTCGCTACAACACGTAGCCTCATCAGGGCAGTATAATACTAAAAATCTAAAAATTTAAAATTAACATGTGTGGATTTCACAGTAGGTGGACAGTCTGAGCGACATATTTATGGACAATCTAGAGAATAACATTTTTAACTGTAAATCGCCATTATTAAGGAATTTGTTATTGTGGAAGAGATATGTCGATGATGTTTTCTGTATTTGGACAGGTACTGAGCGCCAACTTGATTCCTTCCTAAAACTAATAAACTCTTTTCATACAAAAATTAAATTCACAATAGAAATAGGAACTAATTCTAGCTTAAACTTTTTAGATCTCACCCTATCAATCATTAACAATAAAATAGAATTTAAAATCTATCGTAAACCCACTTACACTGATACAACTATTAATAATTCATCTAACCATCCCATCTACCACAAACATTCTGCTTTCCATTCCATGATCCATAGATTAGTTATCGTCCCGTTATCAAATTCCAACTTCTTATTAGAATTAGCGACGATTAAACAAATCGCGATTAATAATGGCTATAATGCAAATATGGTCAATAACATCCTAAATAAGAAATTAAAAAGATTATCGACAAGTAAATTTTTATTTAACAGCTCCCCTCATAATAATAATAAATCAACTAATAATAATCAACTTCAACAATGGCGTAGAATTTTGTACATCGATAATTTCTCTCAAAAAAGCATAAAAAACCTCCCACCAGATATCAAACCAGCTTTTTACACTAACAATAGTAGAAGTAAATTTTTGATGAACGTTAAGGACAAAGAACATCCGTTAAATCACTCAGGTATTTACTCACTGCAATGTAGTGACTGTCCCGCGTTTTATATAGGCAAAACAGCGCGTAATATCAAAACACGAGTCAAAGAACACCTAAGATGTTTATCCAGCAATGGGTTCTCCGAATTTGCAAACCACCTCATAGCAACCAACCATACGTTCGACAAAAATACTGGCGTCAGTCTATTACATAAAAACGGAATAGGTCTTAGGTTAGATAACTTAGAAGCGCTAGAGTTAAGGAAAGCCAAAAACGTCAATAGCAAAGTCATCAACAACCAAATAAACCTAAATAAAAGCCCTATACTCAGATTGTTCCCTATTGACAAAGAACACTCGCCTCTCAATCTCCCACATATCCCTACCTCTTCCACTGTAGCTCAGACTGTCCACCTACTGTGAAATCCACACATGTTAATTTTAAATTTTTAGATTTTTAGTATTATACTGCCCTGATGAGGCTACGTGTTGTAGCGAAACCCGGTCGGCATTAAGTATTTACCTATAAGTGATGTTTACAAAGTTATTGTTTAATTTTAAATTATAATGTCACATCACAAAGTAACCGCTTCATATGAAGAAAAAAAATATCATCATTGTTACGGTACAAATTCAAGACTTGGGTTCGAACTTTAAAAGCCGTTTTCTCAGGATCTACATAGCCGAATTGACTTCATGTTTCCAAACGTGCTAAGAATGATAATCTGAAGTTAAATCAATGACAAAATCTGCTGAAAAAAGCATTTGAGGAAAAATCATCACTTTTACGGGAACAAGTGCTAGACTTGGGTTCGATCATAAAAAGCCGTTTTCTCAGGATCTCCATAGCCAAATGGACTCAATATTTGCAAACGTATTAAGGATGATGGTCTGATGTTGAATCAGTGATAAAATCTTCCGAAAATTGCATTTGAGGAAAAATCGTCATTTTCACAGGCACAAATGCTAGACTTGGGTTCGAACTCTAAAAGCCGTTTTCTCAGGATCTACATAGCCAAATGGACTAAAATTTCGGAAATTTACTAAGAATGATGGTCTGAAGTTGTTGAAAATACAAAATCTTCAGAAAATATCATTTTAGGAAAAACGATCTCTCTTACTGGCACAAATTCAAGACTTGGGTTCGAACTTTAAAAGCCGTTTTCTCACGATCACCATAGCCGAAAGAACTCAAACTTTGAAAACGTACTGAGGATGATGGTCTGAAGTTGAACCAATTACAAAATCTTCAGACAATAGCATTTTGTGAAAAATCATCACACTTACGGGAACACATGCTATACGTGGGTTTGAACTTCAAAAGCCGTTTTCTCAGGATCTACATAGCCGAATGGACTCAATTTTTGGAAACTTACTGAGAATGATGGTCTGAAGTTGAATCGATGAAAAAATCTTCTGAAAATAATATTTGAGGAAAAATCTTCATTCTTACGGTACTTGGGTTCGAAATTAAAACGCCGTTTTTCAGGATCTACAAAGCCAAATGGACTCAATCTTCAGAAAATTGCATTTGAGGAAAAATCGTCATTTTCACGGGCACAAATGCATGACTTGGGTTCGAACTTTAAAAGCCGTTTTCTCAGGATCTAAAGATCTAAATCAGCGATTCTTAACCTCGGGTCGCGACCCAAATTTGGGTCGCGAGAGGTTTTGGGTTGGGTCGCGGAAATCGCGTATTGATATCCCGATCGATGTCACTAAACTAGTATAGTCACAATTATTACTACTCTCAGAACAAGGACATCTATTGTTCACAATCGCGACATGTTAGTTCTGTTTTAATGGGCGGAAGGGCGCGGGGCGCAAAGCGAGGAGTGCGCGCCATCGCCACCGCTCGGCTCACGCAGTCGGCATCGCTCGGTTCGGCTCGGTCACCACCCGCGCCGCCCGCCGCACCGCGCTGGTCGGTCGGTCTCGTCTCATCTCGGTCAGTTTGCTAGCGAGTTTGTTTACGATTGCACGCTCGTTCTCATACTGTTTTACGTGAATAACGTTTATACTTGACTACAATACACTCTTTGTTGACAACTACAAAGTGCTACAAAATTGTGATAATCAATTGTGGAAGATTAAAAGTGCAACTCGCGATTGCTGTTATCGAAAGAAGGTAAAATATTTTTTTCCAATAAATGACATTGTTAGCCTACAATTCGCCGATGAACGAATAGAATAGTATATTTCTATAATTTGTCGTTTTGTTTCAGTAAGTCTTTCGAATTGTGGACAGTCATGGCGAAACGGATGTTAACATACAAGCAAGAATTTTTAGCCTTAGGATTTATTGAAATAAAAGATCGCTCTGGTGTGCCACGTCCACAATTCGTGGTTTGTACGCAACTTCTTTCAAATGAATCGCTAAAAATAAACAAATTGAAGAGACATCTCGAAAAAGTCCATCCAACGTACGCAAATAAACCGCTTGCTTTTTGGAAAGAAAAAGAAACACAAACAAAGCGCATGAGACTTGATGCACCATCAAGTTCAGCAACAGTTTCGTTAGAAAAAACTACCTACGCTTCTTTCGAAGTAGCTTTAAAAGTAGCTCAATGTAAAAAACCCCATAGTATTGCTGAGCAGTTGATTAAACCAGCTGCAATAGCCATGGCAAGAACTGTCTGTGGAGATGAAATTGCGAAGAAGCTGGAAATGGTGCCAATTTCAAACGATACTGTGAAAAAGAGAATAGATTTAATGTCATCAGATATTTTAGAACAATTAATAACGGATCTCAAAAAAGCCATCAAATTTTCAATTCAAATCGACGAATCAGTTGATATTGAAGATTTCCCACAGCTGTTGGTGTACGTAAGATACAGAACTCCACAAAATTTCAATGAAGAGTTCCTGCTTTGTGAAAAGCTCTCTGAAACTACAACTGGGGCTGATATATTTCTTTTAATAGACAAGTTCTTTGTGGAACACCAATTACTGTGGGACAATTGTCTCGCAGTCTGTACAGATGGAGCACCGGCAATGATAGGGAGTCGCATCGGGTTTTGTGCCAAAGTCAAGGAACGAAATCCAGAGGTTGTTTTAATACACTGCTTTTTACATCGAGAAAACTTGGCTACACGTGATATGCAGCCAGATCTACATCAGGTGTTACAGGACGTAATACAAATTATAAATTTCATAAAGGCACGCGCTATGAACTCTCGGATATTTCGACTGATGTGCGAAGAAATGGGTTCAGAACACCAGAATTTATTATACCATTCGGATATTCGCTGGCTATCCCGCGGAAAGATTCTAGCTAGAGTTCTTTCTCTTAAAACAGAAATAGAAATATTTTTGACAGATAAAAGACACGAATGTGCTGATCGCTTCAGTGACAACAAATGGATGGCTAAATTGGCATATTTGGGTGATATTTTCCACCACTTGAATCAGTTGAACACAGAAATGCAAGGTCAAAATCGCACTGTAGTAGACATTTATGAAAAAATTACTGTTTTTAAAAACAAAACAAAACTTTGGCAAAATAAAATTGCTCAATGTCAATTGGCAGCGTTTCCAACATTAAACTTGTTTTTGGAAGATCTTAATCTTAATGGCAACCGTATTTTCGTGGAGACCATGCCTATTTTTTTAGAACATTTGAGAAGACTTGAAAATGAAATGGAAAGATATATTCCACAAAATGTCCATATCGTGAAATACAGTTGGGTAAGAAATCCATTTGAAGTAGATGTAATGGGCGTTGAAAACGATTCAGCTGGATTACAAGAAGAATTGCTCGAAATGCAAGGTGATGCACTTTTAAAAGAGAGATTTGCCAGAACGAGTCTCACAAAATTTTGGGCACAATTATCTGGGAAGCCTGTTCTGAGCAATGAAGCTGAAAAAGCCCTGCTACCTTTCCCAACTACTTATTTATGTGAAGCAGGATTTTCATGCCTTGCTGTTATGAAGAATAAGTACAGGAATAGGTTGGATCCTCAGCATGACATGCGGTGTGCACTTTCTATAAACATAACTCCACGTATACATGATCTTTGTTCAAAAATACAACACCAGGGTAGTCACTGATTATTTTGCTGTAAATTTTTTAACTGTTTTAATGCTGGTCTGATTTTAATACAGAACATTTAAATAAATTTGTTTATTTCTAATTTTACCAATACATCGTATAAATTTTATAGTATAAAATTACATAACCTGTCAATGGAAAAAAAATAAAAAAATTAGATTAGGGTCGCGTACTTCAAATATATTCGTACCTTGGGTCGCCAGCCAAAAAGGTTAAGAACCACTGATCTAAATGTTATTGGACTATATTATCATCCGTTATTGGACTCAATTTTCATATACCAACTAAAAGATATGGTCTGAAGTTGAATCAATGACAAAATCTGCATAAAATTTCATTTTGGGAAATATTATCATTCTTACGGGCACAAGTGCAAGACTTGGGTTCGAACTTTTTAAAGCCGTTTTCTCAGGATCTACAAAGCCGAATGGACTCATGTTTGTAATTTGAGGCCTGTACTTTCGACTGACAACGTAGTTGGCGGTTAATATGTTACACACAAAAACAGCGTTATTCCCCATAGTGATTAAACCTTGTCCCTTAGTGGATGTTACTCTCAGTATCGCCTTGGCAAGAATCTACAATTTAATGTCGTAATTAATATTTATTTATTTAGAATTAAAGGCCATTAAGTTCCATTTACATACATTAAAGTTATTGACAGTCATAGTTTAATATGGAAAGATTGGAAAAATTATAAGATTGTTAACAAGCTAAAAAAATACACAATAGTATACAAAGTTATTAAAAGAAATATAGAAAAAACAAATACAAAAAACCTGTTAGACAGTGATCTTTTTCAAATATGTACTGCTAAAATTTTTAATCAGTGCAGATTTATATTTCGATAGAGGCATAGCAACATCAGCTAACATAGCATAGGAGTTGATGTTAGAGGCATAGCAACATCAGCTAACATAGCATAGATGGTGTGAAATATATTTATAACAGAATTGTAGCCTGGTATTCCGGCTACAATTCTGTTATAAATATAATATGAGCATAAGCCTGTATCCCGGGTTAGCAATAACTTCACAATATAATTTTAATTTTCCCTACTTGGAAAACGTAGCTTGTGCAACGACGGAGGACATGGCTAGTGGATCTTGTGGGAACAGGTGGCTTTGGATTGCTTGACCAACTAACATTTGCTTCATCTGTAATATTATGGTAAAACCATGTGATAATAATAGAAGGAATTTCCTGAGAGAAGTTGTTATTGATAGCACTAGAGTCAGAGTTGGTAGGAAAACACAAAACATAGCAAATATGTGTCAATAAACGTTTTGGTTCAAAAATTTATTTGTATATATTATTAACTCTTCGTGGGAGAAACAGCCTAGAAAACACGTTTCCGTTGCCAAACCTCTGTTCAAAAATATTAATTAAGGCGAAGCTTAATGCCAAATCACTATTTTGATTGATCTTTATAACGAATTGGTGTACATTATGAATACCAAAAAATATGCTTTAGATAAATTGAAGGTTTTCCTATCGCTTCGCTTGAGTAGAATACAAATAAAAATAAATTACTCAATAAAAAAATCAAATGCAAACTAATAAAAAAAAAAATATATTTCAATAGAAATGTATGAACGCGTAAAGGAAACAACTTTTTAAAAATATAGTATTATAGCTAAGATTATTTGTGACAGTTTCACTTGATTAACTTTTTTGCTTTCTTATAAAAATATTTACAAAATAAATAAAAACCGTTTTTTGCTTGAAATCGTTTGAAATCTTGAAAGGTTTCTAGACTCCGTTTGTCAAGCCATTTTAATGCCTATTACCTACGGTATAAGGTATACCAATAATATACACATTTTAGCTTTTTAACAAGTTGGGAAATGCATCCGATAGCACCAAAACAATTTCAGAAAGTGTGCATTTTTTGAAAATACATATATTTCACAATTTTTTCTTCACTTTCTAGAGCCAATTAAAATTGGCGGCTTCCGTTTTTCAATTGCTATTTTAGTTATTGGATTTTGAGTGATATAATTAGAGAAAATTGGTAAAGAGTCATTAAAAGAGATGAATAAAAACTAAGATAATTAGGTTACATAAGTATTTAACCTAGTTTTTGTTTCATCACTTTTCATGACTTTATATAACTTTTTGTAGGTGAGTTTAACTGTCATTTCGATGAGATACCCGGTACCCTTCTTATTAACAAATCAAAAATTGAATGAAGCAAGCGATAGTATTTCCTATGGTTCGAAATTTATAATACACATATTTTTCTTCTCTTAATTAAAACGTTTCATACATATATTAATACTCAGTTTCTTTGTTTTTTTTTGCTCGCCGAAAATTAGGCGAAAATCGACCACTTGACCCCTCAAGTCGTTTACACTCAAGGTTCGTTTTGGCGTGAAAGTAGCGAAAAAGTTGCCTTTCATTTGTTTCGGTCTTCAAGCGAAAGTCGACCGAGACGCCTCTCTAGCGGCAGAGAATTCGAGTTCAATTTTGGGTGGCAAAACTGAAAACACGAGTCAGTAAGATTTTGTATGAAAATCTTTACCAAAATATTCGTTCGCGGTAATTTGTCGACAAAAAATTGAGTAGCATCTGGCGGCGGAAACTGGAAACGCTCGCGGCGCGCCATGCGAAAGTGCAGAGTACTCTCTCCGGCCGCCGGGAACGCCCAACACGCGAGAAAATGATTTAATCGGGAGAGCTTCCCGGCGAAAAAATAAAGTCACGTGATCTAGCAAAAACCACGTGGTATGTTTTTTTATAAAATTTCCACCGTCAACTTGATGATTGCAATCCGTAGCAAATACGCCGTCCGCCTTTAATATTATCGAAAAAAATCATCCTCCGAAGGTTAAGGAACGTTATTCGGCCGTTCCACAGATGGCGTTCGGTTCAAAATGTTTCACAGTAACCGGCTAAAGTTTGACATTTGCTATTTTAACAAAAAATGCCAACAGTCGAGCTTTTGGTCAATCAGAAATCAGCCAATCATAGACACACCGAAGTGATGTGCTTTTATTTTAGGGATGTGATCTCAAAGAAACGATAAAATTTGTAGAGGTACTTACTTTGGCAGTTTATTTTTTTTTATATCGATAATGCTTTTGAACGAAATAAAATAAAGTTCGGTAAAAATAATTTGACACGGATACCGTCGCCCCGTAGTGAAAAACTACATCAATAGCGTTACGCAAATTTTTAATTTCTACCAGGAGCGCAGAAATTGGAAGAGGTTAGCCTGGGAGCCATTCATATTTAAAGTTTTCATTTGTTTATTTTTTAACGAGTAGGTGCCTAATTGCGTTATGTAAATATTTTTTCGGTAAATTTTTAATAGTAGGTGCAGGTACCTACACAGATGGAATTCAAAGAAACAATAAAATGGTGTAGGTAGTTACTTTGGAGGTATATATTTTTTTAAATCGATAGTGCTTTTAAACGAAATAAAATAAAGTTTGGTAAAAATAATTTGACACGGATACCGTCGCCCCGTAGTGAAAAACTACATCAATAGCGTCACGCAAATTTATAAATTGTACCAAGTAGTAGTAGTAGTAGTAGTAGGGTAGTGGTAGTGGTAGTGGTAGTGGTTGTAGTGGTTGTAGTGGTTGGAGTGGTTGTAGTGGTTGAAGTGGTTGTAGTGGTTGTAGTGGTTGTAATGGTTGTAGTGGTTGTAGTGGTTGTAGTGGTTGTAGTTGTTGAAGTGGTTGTAGTGGTTGTAGTGGTTGTAGTGGTTGTAGTGGTTGTAGTGGTTGTAGTGGTTGTAGTGGTTGTAGCGGTTGTAGCGGTTGTAGCGGTTGTAGTGGTTGTAGTGGTTGTAGTGGTTGAAGTGGTGGTAGTTGTTGTAGTGGTTGTAGTGGTTGTAGTGGTTGTAGTGGTAGTTGTAGTTAAAGTTGTAGTTGTAGTTGTAGTTGTAGTAGTACTAGTGGTACCGTCGCCCCGTAGTGAAAAACTACATCAATAGCGTCACGCAAATTTATAAATTGTACCCAGAGCGCAGAAGTTGGGTAAGGTTAGCCTGGGAGCCATTCATATTTAAAGTTTTTATCTCTTTATTTTTTAATGTGTAGGTACCTTATTGCGTTATGTATATATTTTTTCGGTAAATTTTTAATGGTAGGTGCAGGAACCTACACAGATGGTACCGGGTAGAGGTCCTTGGTAGGCAGGTACTGAGAGCGTGTTTAAGCCCGTTTTCTAGGTTATGTCCGTAGTGTTGTTTTATAACGTATGGATTTAAAATTCAAAAATAAAAAAATTTCCAATAAGAGTTTTTACATATTGCGTGTTTATAGAGCAATGTTTTTTTCCAAAATAAAACTCGCTGGGACTTTTGAAGAATGTCGGTGACAAAAACCGTACATACGATATGGGTATCAAATTACGCGTCTCGAATTACAAAATCCGAATGGCTCAGTGAAAAAATGATCAGAAAGCTCCTTGGCACTTTTTTTTCTCAAAATATCCATTTCTTTCTATCCCTACATATATTTTAATATATTTGTGGTCACACACTCATAGTTTCATTTATATGCCAAAATAAATATTACATTTTTAAAAGTTTTTAAATTTTGCGTGTTAATTGAGCAATTCTTTTTTCAAAATAACAACTTTTGAAGAATGTCTGTGACAAAAACCGTACATACGATATGGATATCAAATTACGCGTCTCGACCTACACAACTCGAACGGATCAGTGAAAAAATGATTATTAAGCTCCTTGGCACTTTTTTGTCTCCAAATATACATTTATTTTTTTAAATTTTTAGTAGACCCACACTCCTTGCTTAATTTTTACCCATTAGTTGCCTGCAACGGGCAAAAAGCTAGTACATATATTAATACTCAGTTTCTTTGTTTTTTTTGCTCGCCGAAATTTAGGCAAAAATCGACCACTCTCCCCCTTAAGTTCAAACAACTCGAGGTTCGTTTTGGCGTGCCAGAAAAAAAAAGTCCCATTCAATTGTTTTTTTGCCGAATTCCTGGCGAGCGAAAATCGACCGCCGCTCTCACTGAGCCGCTTCGACTCGAGGTTCACTATGGCGGGACGCGTTTTGGGCGAAATTCAGTATAAGTTTGTATGAAAATGTTTACTAAAATATTCGTTCGGTGTAATTTGTCGACACAAATTTTTGTAGCATCTAGCGGCGGAAACTGGAAGCGCTCGCGGCGCTATACGAAAGTGCGCATTTCTCTCTCCGGCCGCCAGGTTCGCCCGACAAGCAAAAAAATGATTTAATCGGGAGAGCTTCGCGGCGAAAGAGAAAATCACGTGGTCAAGCAAAAACCTCGCGGTATGCTTTTTTTATAAAATCTACGCGCTCAACTTGATGATTGCAATCCGTAGCAAACACGCCGTCCGCCTTTAATATTATCGAAAAAAATCATCGTCCGAAGGTTAAGGAACGTTATTCGGCCGTCCCACAGATGGCGTTCGGTTCAAAATGTTTCACAGTAACCGGCTAAAGTTTTGACATTTGCTATTTTAACAAAAAATGCCAACAATCGGGCTTTTGGTTAATCAGAGATAACAGCAGATCATAGACTAGCAGCGAAATGTTGTGAATTCAAATAAACAATAAAATCTGTGTAGGTACTTACTTTGGCAGTATATTTTTTGTTAAATCGATAGTGCTTTTGAACGAAATAAAATAAAGTTCGGTAAAAATAATTCGACACGGATACCGTCGCCCCGTAGTGAAAAACTACATCAATAGCGTCTCGCAAATTTATTATTTCTACCAGGAGCGTAGAACTTGGATGAGGTTAGCCTGGGAGCCATTCATATTAAAAGTTTTCATCTGTTTATTTTTTAACGAGTAGGTGCCTAATTGCGTTATGTAAATATTTTTTCGGTAAATTTTTAAAAGTAGGTACCTACACAGTGGTACTGGGTAGATGTCCTTGGTAGCCAGGTACTGAGAGCATATTTTAGCCCAATTCTAGGTTAGGTCCGTTGTGTTGTAATATAACGTATGGATTTAAAATTTAAAAAAAACGATAAAATCTGTGCAGGTACTTACTTTGGTAGTTTATCTTTTGAAAAATCGATAATGCTTTTGAACGAAATAAAATAAATGGTAAGTTTTTAGATTCTCACGGCCAAAAGCATTTTTGTTATTTGTTTTTGGGGTGTTATGCCGTGTTGCGCTAACTCCTTCTTTAGCCGACGTTTCGGACAGCGTTGCAGTGTCCATCATCAGGGCAGATCAAGTAGATCCGAAACGTCGGCTAAAGAAGGAGTTATCGCAACACGGCATAACACCCCAAAAAAAAACAACAAAAAAAAGAAATAAAATAAAGTTTGGTAAAAATAATTTGACACGGATACCGTCGCCCCGTAGTGAAAAACTACATCAATTGCGTCACGCAAATTTATAAATTGTACCAAGTAGTAGTAGCAGTAGTAGGAGTAGTAGTAGTAGTAGTAGGAGTAGGAGTAGGGGTAGGAGTAGGAGTAGGAGTAGGAGTAGGAGTAAGAGTAGGAGTAGTAGTAGGAGTAGTAGTAGAAGTAGTAGGAGGAGTAGGAGTAGGAGTAGGAGTAGGAGTAGGAGTAGGAGTAGTAGTAGTAGTAGGAGTAGTAGTAGGAGTAGTAGAAGAAGTAGGAGTAGGAGTAGGAGTAGGAGTAGGAGTAGGAGTAGGAGTAGGAGTAGGAGTAGGAGTAGGAGTAGGAGTAGGAGTAGGAGTAGGAGTAGGAGTAGGAGTAGGAGTAGGAGTAGGTGTAGGAGTAGGTGTAGTAGTAGGAGTAGGAGTAGTAGTGGTAGTGGTAGTGGTAGTAGGAGTAGGAGTAGTAGTAGGAGTAGAAGTGGTAGTGGTAGTGGTAGTGGTAGTGGTAGTGGTAGTGGTAGTGGTGGTGCAGGTACCTACACAGATGGTACCGGGTAGAGGTCATACGAAAAACCGTACATACGATATGGGTATCAAATTACGCGTCTCGACTTACAAAATCCGAATGGCTCGGTGAAAAAATGATCAGAAAGCTCCTTGGCACTTTTTTTTCTCAAAATATCCATTTCTTTCTATCCATACATATATTTTAATATATTTGTGGTCACACACTCATAGTTTCATTTATATGCCAAAATACATATTACATTTTTAAAAGTTTTTAAATTTTGCGTGTTAATTGAGCAATTCTTTTTCCAAAATAACAACTTTTGAAGAATGTCGGTGACAAAACCGTACATACGATATGGGTATCAAATTACGCGTCTCGACCTACACAACACGAATGGCTCGGTGAAAAAATGATCAGTAAGCTCCTTGGCTCTTTTTTTTCTCAAAATATCCATTTCTTTTTTTAAATTTTGTAGTCCCACACTCTTCGTCTCATCTACATTCAAACATCAGATCGCTTATCACATTTATCCATTTGTTGCCTGCAACGGGCTAAAAGATAGCTAAAAAAGCTAGTCTTCATTAAACGACGCGAACAGTTGCGTGTCGCTCACTAATTTACAAAATATAATATAAAAGGAAATTAACTCGTGTTGTTGAGTTCTTAGGAATTAATTACTCGCACATAGACTTGTTTATGTCCCAACCGCCCGGAGGCAGTGAGACCAGTGGCGTACCCGGGATTGTATTTATAAAATATGGAATCAATAAAATTCATAAACATAATACAAAGATTTTTTCAGAAGTTCTTATGTACGTGTGAACAAGCAACATTCTAAAAATTAGGATAAATTAGAAAAGTTCCCACAAAAAAACTCAACACATAAACACGCTACAAGGTTCATAGAAACTTATTAATCCCAAAAGGAAACAAAACTATATTTCAAAAAGAACCACACTACATGACCATTAAAGTATATAACAACCTTCCACGTAGCATCAAACAAATAACCGGCATACTTAAATTTAAATCATCACTAAAAACATTTCTTTTAAACAAATGTCACTACACCTTAAATGAATACCTTACATAAATTAAATACCTCTGTTTTTTTATTTATTATTTACATACATTTGTTAACATGTAATTGTTGGGTTATGTAATATAATGTGTATTTGTTGGGTTAGCTGGAAGAAATAGGATGTAACCTATAAGCTATACCATTTATACTCTGTATTTTTGTGCAATAAATATATTTTGAATTTTTGATACATAATTATGTACATGAAATTTCGCTTTTTTTAAGGTGCCAACCGCACAAGAATCCCAACTACCATATTGCCTCATTTTTAATTAAAAATCTCTATATATATCACTTTGCGAACCTTTTTTAACCATTGCAGAAAAGAAAAGATTGCATTTCGTTGTTCTGAACACAACACCAGATAGAACACCATACTGTAAAGCCAAATATGCCCAAAACTCTTTAATGGGACGTATCTGTAAAACTCACAATGTCTTTAGAGATGTAGACATTTTCAACTGTACCTTGAAAACATATAAAATGCAGCTTACTAAACTGATAACTTAAATATTTATTTTGTGAAATAATTCTATCATCTTAGTTTATTTTATTGTTTTTAGTATAATCATGCGAAAACTGTTTTTACTTGCTTTATAACATTATTTGTGTAATTCCTTTAAGGCGAAGCTTAATGCTAAATCACTATTTTGATTAATCTTTATAACGAATTGGGTTACATTATGAATACTAAAAAATATGCTTTAGATAAATTGAAGGTTTTCCTATCGTTTCGCCTAAGTACAGTACAAATAAAAAAATACGTTACTCAATTAAAAATATAAAAATAAACTACTAAAAAAAATATTTTTCAATAGAAATGTATGAGTATGAACGCGTAAAGGAATCAACTTTAAAAAAATACAGTATTATAGCTAAGATTGTCTGTGACAGTTTCACTTGACTAACTTTTTTGTTTTCTTATAAAATTATTTACAAAATAAATAAAAAACAGTTTTTTGCTTGAAATTGAACGTTTCTAGACTCAAGCGATTTTAATGACTATTGCCTACAATATAAGGTATACCAAGAATATACAAATTTTTGGCTTTGTAGCTTCCTTTTAATATGTCTTTGTCATTTATAAATATATTCTATAGGTACAAATACTAAATCAACAACTAAACTTAATGGAATTTTATTGGTCTAGAACAAGGCTGCCCAACCTTTTTAGCAGTTGGGCCAAATTGACGATTTTGAATCACTGGCGGGCCACTGAATACCTGACGGTTCCTATTTCCATTGGGGGGGGGGGGTTGTTAGAGAATTTCTATAAAACATAATTCCCCACAAAATATTTGAAATCCATGGGGGGGGGGGGTTGTTACGGAACTTCGCTGAGAAAAAATTCCGCACACCCGAACATCATATGTGATACCCCACAGCAATTTTTCAAATTCCATGGGGGGGGGGTGGCTACAGAATTCCATTTCGACGCAAAGAATATTATGTCGAAAACCGGTGTATTTTTGTTTCAAAAGTAAGTTCAACAGGTTAGATTTTTTCGTCGCTGATTCTCGTTCTGAGTAGCCTAAATAGCGATAAATCGCCGTCGTTGGCAACACTGGTGACCGCGCGCAAGCTGCATTGTTTGTTTTACCGCGGGCCCGCGACACTTTTTCAAATTGGCGGAGATTGGCGGGTTTTTTGAAAATGTTTCACGCGGGCCACTTATAATTCGTTCGCGGGCCACATTGTGGCCCGCGGGCCTGGGGTTGGGCAGCCTTGGTCTAGAATATATGAATAATTACTGTTTATGCTAAATGTATAAATGACTGTTTGTTTCCTAAAGAAAATGATATAATTTAAATAAATAGCATAGAAGAAAAAATTATCCTAGCAAGGCGAAATCCGTTTCTGTAATTTGCCTCAAAGTGCAATTCTTAATAATTGTGAGAAAAAGATTGCTCACCACAATGCACAGGAACAGTGCTTTAGCTAGTAACAGCCAATTGAAGTAAAAATCACTGCAAGCATTACGCACGCATAAAATGCTACACTTTATCTTCTTGGTAAAACTTCCATTCACGTTTTTTTTGTTTGTTGCATAATTATAATTATTCGTTCTACAAAGTCCATTCTCAAGCTTTAGAAAACGTACAAAATAAATTTCTTCGGTACATCAATTTTAAAATGAATATTTCCAACGAATTTATAAATTATAATAACTTACGTACCGAAACCAGACTTCTCAAACTATCAGATAGAAGAGTTCTAACTGATACCTCTATTATTTTTATTCAAAATTATCAAATTTCTCATTGACAGCCCTGAATTATTGGAATTAATTTATATGAATGTACCTGCCAGACAAACTCGAAGCATAGACACTGTTAAATGTAACAATAACCTCAATACTAACTACTCTGTGTATTCACCAATTCCAAGAATTCATCACCTTGCAAACAAATACTGTAAACTTATCGATATATTTGGTGTTAATAACTTTGTGAGTTCCAAAAGGCAACTAATTTTAGACCTATTTGCTAGTTAACGCACGATAGGGCGTAAATAAATAAATAAATATTTATAAGTATCATCAATCTCTCCCTAGGATTATTAATTATAAACTAAAATTATTAGCCTGAAACACTCATCCACATTGAAAAGTCTCCTGATAAAAGATACATGACGTGGAAAAAAATGTAACAAGCAGTAATTGTTGAATGAAACACTAGTATATATTGAATTATTTCGCGGATAAGAGATAAGCCGCCATAGCTCAGTGGTCAGAGCTGTCGACGGTTCAAGTCCCGTTGGCGTCATGTATCGTTTATCAGGAGGCTTTTCAATGTGGATGAGTGTTTCAGGCTAATAATTATTGCTTATAAAATAATTGTTACCCTTTGTGGTATGCATAAGAAATCTTGTCTTAAACATTAGTTTACCAAAAAAATAATAATTAATTATAAACTAGGTAAACTTGTATTTTAGTCGATCCTCATAATCTGACCTTGTAGTATCGACTTTGCCTGGAATTTGAGTTTATAATATCCACTTGTTATTTTCCTCTTAATAAGTTAAAAAAATCTTATTAAGATTTAAAAACAATGTATTAACATAAATAACTGAAATATGTACATATTTTTTATTAATGTATTTTACAGATACGTTAACGATAACAGATCACTTTAAAATATAAATATATTTTACTGTACAGGAAAAAAAATTACAATAATAATAATGAAATAAAAGATAATTTGTATAGCGCCGTTTTCGTACAAAAAAACACCTCAATGGCGCTAACAATGTGAAATAAACCTAGTATGTAAGAACACTGATATTACTGTTTTGCTGAGGAGTTTGCTAGCAACTTGTCTTCTGGTAGTTATAGCAAATAATATAAATTAAACTGATACAAACTATAATAATAAGTGTTCTGTCAAATATAGATAATATCCTCACTTCGATCTCCCGTGCTGAGGATTTCATTTACCAATTATTAAAATTTAGTAAAATGGATAAAATGAAGTAATTATAAATCTATTAATTAGTGTTTTTCTGAAATAATTGTACATATTGTCAATACAAATTGTCCAATAAATAAATGGTGTTTTTTGTTCAGTTGAGTGGTTCGGTTTTAGTCTGTATTTGGTGTCTATCTCCCTGTGTTTTGTATCCAGCTTTTTATTTGAGATTTAAATGTTACACTATTGTTGTGAGTTTTTAATGAAAGCGTGATTTTTTGGCAGAGTTTAGTACCAAAGTTTTTTTGCCCAGATGTTGTATTTGTTGTTATTGGATATATTTTTGACCCTGAAATCTAGTTTCTAATAAACTTGTTGGTTGTTATTTCTTGTGTTTTGCATTTATGAATGTTAAGAAAATGTACTACAATCTAGTCTCCACTGAATAGAAAATCCCTAGGAGTGTGAACTACATCGATTTGAAAAAAATTGTTATCTCCAATTTACATAAGACATTTCGATTCCCAGACCACAGGCTAATTATTTAAATTGTTCATCTGCTCAAGAAAAGAAAACGTTAGATTAATTTCATCAGAGCTAAAAAAGTAAACTTATTGTAAACGTACATGGACACGCCCACAATACACCTTTAGAAGTTTACCTCACCAGTGCTAGTCTCTCTAATTACAATTGTATTTGAAAATATTTACCTTTCATGTATGAGCATTTAAAAATAGATTAAGTCCAAGGTGAGAGCCTTGCGGTACACCGTCATTTTTTTCTGTTTGTTTTACGAGTTCTTGAAAACCCATCAATAAAGATAAGGAAATTAAGAGTCTTAATTATGCAAAAAACCCTGGTAACCTTGGAAAATTAAGTAAAAGTTCTACAAACTGATCTCCACATTCGAAATATATCTAAAATTTCGTCTTAAACTCTACTTAAAAGAAAATACATCTAACTTTTTTTAAATACAGTTAATCGACAAAGAATAATATAGTGTTTGGCTAAATATGATTAAAAAATATAAATATCTATTAAAATAAAGACAAATTTCGTCTTAAAGTCTAAATTCCAACTATTTAAAAGAAAATATATCAAGGCGATGGGTCAAGAGAGACCGGTTGGAGAGGTCGAAGGGTCTACCGATCTGGCATGCCATGCAGCTGGCGGGCAGGCGCCTCCTGAACACACCTCACCTGATAAACCCGGGCACCCCTGCTAAATCACCAAAGGTAGGGAACCACATTATAGCAGAGGTGTTGGTTATCCAATAAATGGTTCCCGGGCAAAGGTACCCAAACCCGCTTCCCGAATATCTATTTACATTAATACAAATTTCGTCTTAGAGCCTAAATTCCAATTATTTAAAAGAAAATATACCTGACTTAATTAATTAAATGACAAATTATAATACTGTGTTTGGCAAAAGATGATTTACGAAATTACACATATTTCTATTTACATAAAGACAAACATATTTAAATTCCTCCCATTGCCTCATTATAGTGGGAAAGTATTGCTTTTGCAATGATGGAGGACATAGCAAGCACAGAATTGAACCCGTGACGCAGCAGCGGGAACCATAGCATTCGTCCACTCGGCTTCCAACGGCTGAAAATCATATTGTTTGTTTTCCTGGATCGTTTATTGAAGTTAAACAGAGTATATACCTATCCATACATTATATTAGTTTATGTACCTGCACAAATGTTGATTGAATTTAAACAGAGTATATACCTATCTACACATTATATTATAATAATTAGTTCATTTAGTTTATGTACCTGCACAAATCTTTATTGAAGTTAAACAGTGTAGGTACCTATCTGCACATTATATTAGTTTGTGTACCTGCACAAATCTTTAATGAAGTTAAACAGAGTATATACCTATCTACATATTATATTAGTTTATGTACCTGCACAAATCTTTATTGAAGCTAGACAGAGTATATACCTATCTACACATTATATTAGTTTATGTACCTGCACAGATCTTTATTGAAGCTAGACAGAGTATATACCTATCTACACATTATATTAGTTTATGTACCTGCACAGATCTTTATTGAAGCTAGACAGAGTATGTACCTATCTACACATTATATTAGTTTATGTACCTGCACAAATCTTTATTGAAGTTAAACAGAGTATTTACATATCTTTACATTATATTACAATAAATAGTTCATTTCTTTATTATTAGTTCAAACCTTTCAAAAATTCACTTATACATATAGTGATTTATTAATTTTGTAGTAAATTAGGATTACTTTGTAACCGAATATTATTAAAATTTAAATCATTATTTGAATACAAAGGAATACTGAGATATTTGATTTGGCACTGAACGAATAGTACACAACCTAAAATAGAAATGCCTTTCATTTAGATTTGAATGTAAACTAATGTTAAAATTTAATTTAAATCAGATTTAATAAATAATATTATTATTAAGTTCTGCAAGTATTGGCCAGTGGCTTCAAAAAAACGGAAATAATAACAGAACTTTAATAGAACCTTCACAGAACTTGAAAATCAATTTTAAACATTGATGAATTGTTAAAATTCTGAGAAACAACCCGTCCTTACGCTGCATCACATATTCGTCTTCCATTTCATTTTGAATTTGTTCTGAGAGACCGAGTTTCTGAATTTTAAATTTAAGCAAAGAATAATCAGACTTTCGGAACACGAAGAACGCCTCATCGTATTTCTTGTGGGGTGATTCCGGTGCTACTTAAAGAAAAGGAATTAATGACTTGTTACCGAACACGGTTGAAGCATAATTATATAATGAACTGTGATCTTCCACCGGGCGATAATGCTGAAAGAATTCGGAGCTCTCCGGAAATTAGATCGGTACCTCCAACTACCAAATCTCTCTGCATTCCCCGTCAGATGCTTTTCGGTAACCCTCTTCACAGGCAGGTTCTTCCATTACTTGTCCGAATTTCCCAACAGGAGTTATATCTATTTCATTAAATAGAAGCAGTATGGGAGAATTCAGTTCTGCAACCTAAAAAATATAAACACGATTGGAATTAGACTTATACGTCACTCAATTAGATTTACACACTTGCACACAGGATTGCGGGTTTACATCAGTCATCGTCGGGGATCCTGTATATAGTCTTTTCAGGTAAAGGAAGGAGAGAAAGTTCTGGGAAGGGAAAAGGTATGAGGGATGGGTAGGAATCTAAGGGTCAATATACTCAGGAGAGAGGGACGTCTGAATCCATCCCTCCCACTACGCTGCAAAGCGATGGGTCGAGAAAGTCCGGCTGGAGAAATAAAAATGTCTCCCTCGTCCATTCTCACTTGAGAAACGACTTGGGGTGACTTATGGTAGGAGTTATCTATATATATATCCAATAAATGGTACGATTTCATTGTTGGTGCTTATTGCACGGAGAAAACTAACTGATATATAACGAATGATTTGACAAATGTCACATCAAACTATCAGTAAAGCACGAAAATGTTATGAGGAATTCGTAACACGCGTTCTTCAAAATAATATTTTTTTCGCATCTTTTCGATTATATACATACACACACACACACACCTATACTACACACGTCACCTGGTGATTAAGGAATAAACGTACCACTTAGCAGACATTACAAGGAAACATATCATAGGTACCCAACATGAAGTAAATTATTCCTGTATATTTTTTTAACACTGTAAATCATGTACTGTTTGTTTCTATAATATAAAATATATAAATAAAAGTATTTAAATATAAAAGCCGTACTAATTTGTCTCCGTATGTTATCTACATAATATATAAAAGAAGAGTGTTTGCGGCGGCCTGGCTTTGGTCTTTTTTATACAAATCTACAGTTTTAATCCGACATTAATCAATGATAATATTTTGCACGCTTGATTTTCACAACAAGATGAAGGTGACTGTCGGTATGACATTTTTAAAAAGCACCTCTGGAACCCCTTTGCCCATTCCTCGTAAACCCGTCGGAAATCTACCTACTGCAAAATTTTGGTACTTCTTCTAAATAAGAGGAAAATTATTGTCTCCATCTGATTTTGAAAAACTTTGCGTAAAGCCCGGATAACTCCGGGGACTTCAGCAAGTTGGCGATAAAGGATTCGAAAAGTTTTAGGTAAGTGTGATATATTTTTACATTAACCCCACCTACACGGAAAATAATTTCTTTCAGGGCCTATGTCTTCTTTGTGGATGCTGTGTGAAGGATATTTTTAAGGAAAGTAAGGAGATAAAGTTCTGAGAAAGAAAGGGGTATAAGCTTTGGGTGGGAATCTAGTAGGAACGTATGAATCTATCCCTCCCGATGCGGTGCTAGACTGCGGATAGAGAGGGTTAAAAGCATTTGGGACTTTTGTGAGGTGGTCATATAAAAATAAACATATAGCAAGTATACTTACTGCAATGTTTTGCACTGGTAGCCCATTGACGCCGAAGTTGCAGACAGCCGAAAGAAGCAAGCAGCACAAGAAAATATTTTTTAAATTAGCCATGATAAAGTATTATTTGGCTTGTCAAAATACAGAACACCATAAACACCTGTCAAGAATTTCGTGGAACAACTTTTTATAATATACAAGTCTAATGTGAATCAAAATGAATCAATTCCAATCGATATAAAGATGAAATAAAACTGACAACAAAGATCAAATTAAGAGTCACAAAAGATTTTGACTTATCCAACAGATACTTCTAATAGTTATAATGTAGATTTTTTTAAGCACGTCGTTTTATATCTAAAATGTTTGTGTTTGTTCGATAGATTGCGTCAATTGCATCCATGGAACAGTGATAAAGTACAATGTAAGGACGTACGTAATAGAAAACATTGGTATTGTTTTTCGTCCCTACTAAGAACTTGACTAAGTTTTAACAACTGCTTTCGCGTCATTCTTTCCAATAAGTACAGTGCCGGATTAAGTGTGGGTGTAGTTGGAACGTGACACCAGGGCGCAACATTTGTGTATAATAAGTGATATCTTTGATCCTTATTGCGTAATATGTACGTGAAGAAAATATGGGCAAATCACAGTTTTGAAATCGGTAAAACATGCAAAAAATATTGGTTTAGTTAAGGCGTGGGACATAGCTCATTTTTAGTTAGTACCTAACCGCGTTAATACATAAAGGAGTTTAAAACGTTAATATCAGCTACAATCTTATTCAGAGACAACTCATGGTCATTCGAGTCCAAGGCCGGACCTATACGGGAGCAATTGGAGCAATTCGCTCCGGGCTCCGAATTACCAAGGCGCCACACAGTGGGCTCTGATTCCAGAGATAGCCTCATTTTTAATGTCAGTGCCATACAAATTTTTCTTAAAAAAATGATAACTCCTTCATTTGTACACGCAATTGCTTCATACGAAATTTTATAGCATAGTAATGATCAGCAGAATCCATTTCTAGCCAAAAAAATACCCTTGAAAATTCAAGTCTCTATGTCTATGAAAGGCGGTTTTCAGCCCACTGTGCGCCATGGCGCTGATAATATCTGACACCATCGCCATTCAGATTATTTTTCATAAATACAAATCATTCAAATATCATTGATAACAGTGATCATCTGCGCCAAAATTTAACTCGCGCCGGCAGCGTTTGACTCAGGCCGGCCCTGATCAGGACTGATGCCAAACAGACTAGACTGGTAAAACTCTATTAGGGGATAGAGCATTCAACGTACTGAGTCCAAATTTTTGGAATGAACTTCCATTTGGTTTGAGGTTGGAGAATAACTTTGAAATTCACAAAAAAATGAACAACACATATTTTTAGGAAAAGGAAATTTTAACCACTTGAATAATATGATTTTATCACAAAACGGCAGTTTATTAAAACTGACCAATATTATATTATTGTAGCGACTAATAGCATAAATGGGGTAACTTTGGAACTCTATATATAATATATTACTATCATATAATCTGTTTTACAAAAAATGTTCATACCTGGATGATCACTTTAATATTATAATATAATAAAAATTAATATTTTGCAGATTGTAATGTTTATAAGTTTAACCAAATCAATTTTATTTGGATTACAGATAAAAAGTTTCAGAGCTACTGGGTTGAAAGAGTTATCGTAAGTACTCTCTGTAATATTTTATTAATCTCAGACTATGCAATAATTACAATAGCGTATTATCCAAGGTTGATATTTTCAGTTGCGAACTTACCAAATACAAGAGGTACATAAAAGAATGTTTCTCTGATGGTTTGTGAATAATGTGTGTGTCTCTATTGTTTATATCTCTATTATGATTTGATTTATATTTACAACCTCGCTCCATGGCTATAAATGTATTGTTTTGTAAATCTTTCGTTTTATACTATAATCTTTTGTTTTGTATAAATTTTTTAATTCATATTCCTTTCTCACAAATTTAATGTACTTATTCTTTATTATGCTGTCTCAGTAGAGGTAAAGTCATAAGGAGGAAATCCATAATTGGTTTTATTTTAATATATAATACTTATGTACAAACTGATTAAATGTAAACTGTCGATATCCCGAAAATGAATAAATAAATAAATAAAATATATAAATAAAATGTTGTAAGTCCGGCTCTATACTACGAAAAATCATCGTCATACCCAGCCTATCTTGAACATTGTGAGCGGAATCTACAGATAAACCGCTACAGTGTTTATTTATTCCCGCTTTAGTCGCTAAGTGACGATAACAAACGAACGTTCCAGTTTTTTGTACCGGGAACTTAAATACCCTTGACGCACATTCTCAAGAATCGAACTCGCTTTATTTACAAATACCTATGAAGTACAAATACCTATTTAAAGCGATCGCTCCTTTAGCTGGTAGATAATAGATTCGCGTGCACAGTAATATTATACCTCGGAGATAAACTTATACAGGATACTTATACTTATTCCAATAAGAGGTGTTATTTTGATATTCATTCGTAAAAGATCAATGGTTACGTTGCTTGTGTGGCACGTAGCGCCGTCTTGTTGAAAGTAAACGTTGTCCAGATCAATACGATCCAATTCCGGCCACAAAAAATCATTAATCATCTCTCGATAGCGCAATCCATTCACCGTAACTGTTGCTCCAGCCTCATTTTCGAAAAAGTAAGGTCCAATGACTCCGCCGGACCATAAACCGCACCAAACAGTCACACGTTGAAGATAGAGAGGCTTTTCAACAATAACTCTTGGGTTTTCCGAGCCCCAGATGCGACAATTTTGCTTGTTGACGAAGCCACCGAGGTGGAAATGGGCCTCATCACTCAAGATGATTTGCATTTGATTTACTCAAGTGAATTTTAATAATTTCAATGCATTGTTGAAGCGTGTATCGTTCCATTTTTATTAATGGCGTAGTTTCTACTTGTCAAATGTCAAAAAATGACAGCTTCAAAAGTAACATATACCGAAATAGCGGGCTATTCAAAATAACACCTCTTATTGGAAAACCCTGTATATTGTATAAACTATTTAAATGTACCGATGTAAATCTACTGTACTGTTTATAAGTAGATTGTATAAACTACATATTTAAATTTACCGATATGTAAATCTACTGTACTGTTTACAAGTATATTGTATAAATTATTTAAATGTACCGATATTTTAATCCACTGTACTGTTTATAAGTATATTGTATAAACTATCTAAATGTACCGATATGTAAATCTACTGTACTGTTTATAAGTATATTGTATAAACCATCTAAATGTACCGATATGTAAATCTACTGTACTGTTTATAAGTATATTGTATAAACTATCTAAATGTACCGATATGTAAATCTACTGTACTGTTTACAAGTATATTGTATAAATTATTTAAATGTACCGATATGTTAATCCACTGTACTGTTTATAAGTATATTGTATAAACTATCTAAATGTAACGATATGTAAATCTACTGTACTGTTTATAAGTATATTGTATAAACTATCTAAATGTACCGATATGTAAATCTACTGTACTGTTTACAAGTATATTGTATAAATTATTTAAATGTACCGATATTTTAATCCACTGTACTGTTTATAAGTATATTGTATAAACTATCTAAATGTACCGATATGTAAATCTACTGTACTGTTTATAAGTATATTGTATAAACCATCTAAATGTACCGATATGTAAATCTACTGTACTGTTTATAAGTATATTGTATAAACTATCTAAATGTACCGATATGTAAATCTACTGTACTGTTTACAAGTATATTGTATAAATTATTTAAATGTACCGATATGTTAATCCACTGTACTGTTTATAAGTATATTGTATAAACTATCTAAATGTAACGATATTTAAATCTACTGTACTGTTTATAAGTATATTGTATAAACTATCTAAATGTACCGATATGTAAATCTACTGTACTGTTTACAAGTATATTGTATAAATTATTTAAATGTACCGATATGTTAATCCACTGTACTGTTTATAAGTATATTGTATAAACTATCTAAATGTACCGATATGAAAAAGCCTTTTTAATTTTTAAGCGTAAATAAATAATATTTTTTACAAGAAAATTATTTTAATTCTCCGTTTAAAAATGTGTATTTATTTTGTAAAAAAATTATAGGGTTAATCGTGAATCGTGAATCTTGACAAGTAAATTTATATTTTGCGATTTTTTGTGAAGCGTCTGCGCTTTTCAGCTATTAAGTAAATAAATTAAGAAAAATGTAAGAACATAAGTTTTTGTTTGTGTGCAGACGGACGCAGTGCCTGGTCCAGAGCGCTCCTGTAGTGGTCAAGATGGACGTTGGCCCTGGTGCACTCGAGAGCGGAGAGAGTATTTATGACGGCGGCCGAGGCACAACTCCCCCTCTACGAAATGTCCAGCGCAGATCATGAATGGCTGGGTAGGGAACACTGAGAAGTGAGAAGTATGGACAAACTACTCGTATGTGAAAGAAAGGTCTCACTCAGGCCCGGTAGGTACTGTAATGATTCACTGATGTTTAATTTTATTCCTATGCCAATAGTCATTTACAGTCTCCTAGTTCGACAACATGATATTCTTTTACCCTATACACGGTGTGCGGATTGTTTTACTCATTCGGAGTCGATTATGTGTGATAGCTTTTTTGTCCTGAGCTTTTGTTTTCGAGTAAATCAAGTCCGAAGTTGGAATTTTTTAGGTCAAATTCGAAAAAAAATGGTGACTAGGGGTTAACATCAGTTGCTTAATGTCTTAAAATGCATCGATAAAAATCGAGAGCTCAGAAAGTTTTTTTAGGGTTCTCTATGCGATGTGGATTCACCAGTTTCCCGCTGGTACTACGAATACACTACGGGACACCCTGTAAAGTGTATGTAAAGGGTAATTAGGCAACCTATAGGTAGCTGCACAGTGCGTCAAGTTCTAGGGGCGGCATTCGACATTTCGCCAAAATTCTAAAGAAGTTTATCAGTACGAAAGATTCGATGCATGTCTCTGGTTGTCTGAGGTGACAGTGTCCTGTTATGGTTCTAAGGCTCCATCGGTAAGATCGCTGCCTCCCCTGTCCGCGGATTGTAATACTGTTTATTGCAGGTTGATTCGCCGCCTGTTCAGCACCCTGGGCGACTGCCGGTGCATCCTGCTGCTGGACGAGATGGACAGCCTGTGCAGGAAGAGGGGCGCTGCGGACTCAGATCACGGCCGGCGCGCCTCCACTGAGATGCTCATACAGATGTTCAGATATGAGGTCAGCCAACCTAACCTAACCTAATCTAACACAACAGCGTTCCTCTTCTGTTCGTATTGTCTGATCCCCAACACCGACTAGAGACTTGAAGCGCGACGGTTTTGAAGTGTCACGTGATGAAGTTGCTGTAAGAGAAGTAGGTACTTTCTTATTACGAAAATGTGCAATTTATTTTATTGTTATGTTGACTTCCAGGTATTAATATGGTCCCTAGTAGCAAAGCCAATATAATGGCCATACCTAGTACCCTTGACCAGATTCCTAATTGTCCGGTAATAAATACATTAGTTTATTATAAATTTAGCTGTATTATATCATTTCAATAACTTCTTTTTTAATGTTGGTTGTTGGTGAATATTATTTTAAAACCAACATGGCGGACCTGTGGCTCGCTCCAAGCCCCGATAGCATTGCCAGCTTACACCACTTTTGCAAGAGAGGCAGGGTTTTCAATATGGAATGAGCAATGCACAAACGGTTGATTGGTTTTTCACGTTGTGTGCAGGTGTGGTGTCGCCTGATCAACATCGCGGACCTGTCGTTCGCTCTGCAGCAGCTGGACCGCACCGTTATCCCTAAGAGCATCGCCAGCTTCCACCACTTCCGCAGTGCAGGCAGGGTCTTCAAGATGGAATGAACTCTCCCAGCGCATGCGTATTGCACTTGCAGATATTAATGTAGGAATTAAATTATATCCTTTCTGTCGAGTTTTCTTGGGTTGTATTATTTACTCACCAAAAAGGGCTGTGTAGCAATGCATGCTTAACATGACCTTATTTAGAGAATGCCCCTACACATGACAACTTAATCTTAACTGTCCAATGAAATCCCATTTTTATTTTTGTAAACTTTATTTTTAAAATGTATTATTTAACCCGTAGAAGCCGACAAGAAAACTCAATACCTGACGTGCGTGTGCACAATTCTTCAACACTGCAATCATGGGCGTCGGCAGGAGGGCAGGGGGGGCAGCTGTCCCCTCTAAACAAATAGATGAACAAAATAAATTAAAGGAAAAGAGAATATTTGTAACTGGCACCAAAACTACAAATCTGTTGTTTTTTATAATAAATGTAACAAGTTTAGTGCCAGATACAAACGTAACGCGTCATCTCGGTGGGGGCCGGACTTCCACTTAGGCCCCGAGAGGTACCGGCCTAGATCTCCAACTTAGGAGTGGGTGGAAATAAGTTTCTTAAGGCATAATACATATATGTCGTCTGTGGGTAGGCTGTGAAAATGGTTGGTCCTTGAGGTAATTTTTCACAAAAACGGCGTTATACAAGTCATCCAATTATTATTACACATTGAGGACACAGGACTCGGAAAAAAAAGTGTAAGTGTAAAATGTTGCTTGTGGAATGATGGAGGACTTAGCTAGCAGTAGTTTGAAGTTGCGACAACTAATTTACGATGAAAAATAATTTGTGGATTGCAAAATTCAAACCCATGCAATGGCAATGTGAAGAATAATGCTTTGCTGTCGGCCATCAAGGTGACAGATCCCGTAAAAAGAAATGATATTCTGTGCTCTCTCCCCCCTCCTTTACAAGTGGGAGGGAGGGAGATTATAGCTTACGTGTGAGACTAGAACATATTATAATCTATATAGTGTAGCGTATGTTAGACCAATTTTAATAATTAGCACAATTATTAGCATGATTCTCCTTCTTAGGTTTTGTGGTCAGCTTGAGGTACTTAATAGATTTCATAGTTATTAAATAATATAAAATCTCCCCCTCACGGCTCTAATACAAAATTGTCGCGTACACTACATGACGTAGTGATGTTGTACCAATACACAAACACCTTGCCACCTCACGGTTCTAATGCAAAAACGTCCAATACTCAATGTAGTGCCAAAACACCAACCTCCTCGCCAACTCACGACTCTGGTGCAAAAATGTTCCATGCGCTAACCACCTCATTTGTAGTAATACAAAGAGAAGAGACAAATACATTTAGTGAGGCGAAGGAACATTTTGCATGTTTGTATGGGACATTTAAAGTGCACCTTATATGAGGTACTCACCACTGGTGTAAAGAGAGAGTGAGAGGATTTCTTTAGGTCAATTTTCTTATTTAAATATTAACTATGCTTCACGGTGTCCATCAAGGTAAAGGTCCCTCCAAGGTCGATGATGGGCAATCAACCGTCTTCCAGAGTCAAGGGCGCCAACTCGACTTCATGAGAGGACTGAACTATCTCCTATGAAGGCAAATCAAAGGCGCCACAAGCATGCATAGCTTGCTAAACATTCAGTCGCAACCTTCACTTCATCAAAGTAGAATATATCAATACTCCTTCAACATCCTTATGCACGTTACGGTGACATCCACACAACTCTCCGGCAATGCACCAATCCCAAGATTTATAACAAAAACTTATTCATTCCCACGGTGACCACAATTCAACACACCTACAAAGTGATATAAAGTCTAGATTTTGTTTCATCATTTTTAATGACTCTATATCACTTTTTAAAGGTGTGTTGAATTTTCATTTTCATCAAATATCATGGGACCCATTCCCACAGTTTTCAAGTTTGTCAGCTGAATTCTCTGCACAAATGAACAGATTTTACCTGATTATTTTAGTGAAGTTATGGAAAAAAAAAACACTTATATGTACCTAACTTCACTATGCGTTGCTTGATAAAGGTTATCGCACACACTGCCTCGCCTCATCTGTCGGCGATGGGTAATATGTGCATGATAACTTTAAATGTGTAAACTTTTGGCCTTAAAGTGGAGATCCAATATCTTGGTCAGAAGAGGATGGTTGGTGTAATAAAATAATACTTCAAAAATAACATTATTATATTTACTATTAAATAATTATCTGGATCCTTTTCATGTATTGCTCTATACATAGTCGGAACTTTCCAAACAAAATAACATTTCGGTAAAAAAAAAAATCCAATCTTAAAATAGTAAGTATTTCATAATGTGGTTATTTAATTTATTTTTGAATGGCGAACCACTTTACAATACAGATGATATTGTGAAAATTCAAAAATACGAATGCATAATAAAATAGTAAAAGGGGACAAGGTCTTAGTAATTATTTATAATTTTACAAATCCATCAATAACTTAAATATTGGGTTTGAAAATGAACAATCAATTTATTTTTTCCCAACTGCTCCCTAATATCCGAAGCAACGTTGGAGTTTAAACGATATAAAAAAAATTATCATGTTTAATTTTTGGGTTTTTATGCTGTGTTGTGCTTTCTCCTGCTTTAGTCAACATTTCAGACAGCATTACAGTGCACATCATCAGGGCAGATGTGAAGATTGTTTGAAGTGTGTATTTATATATGTAGTAGTGATACAGCGTTGCGTCACTCATTCTCTTAGAGCCGGCATTTCAGTATAAGAAAGAGATTTTCAGCGTTTAGTTTTGGTGTAGCCAATAGACAACAAGAACTATAAACCTTAGTCCCGTCGTGTCTATTAATATTAACGGGGTTTTATGCATGCTCGATTTGTTGGTAAAAGGAGAAGGTGCAACATGGCATAATAACCCAAAAATAAATCTTGATAATACTGCCGTGAAAATCTCAAACTACATATAAAAGAAATTATTATTACCATCACAGATGATATAAACTAATAGAAGCGAGTTTTGGGCGTGTCCGTGAGCTCGAAGTAAGGTCAATTCTTCCTTACTTCTGGTGAGATTGATTAAACATTTTCAAATATCGAATATCTTTCTTCACCCTCGGGGTGCCAGCTAAAATGCCGAGAGGCCCGCCATGTGCCGTCTGATATATTTGTAATAACTTGTTTTTTGCAAAATGATGTTTACATAAGTTGTACTGTCTTATAGTTCTACTGTGTTTATATATATATAAAAATCGTATATATATCTATATTATGTAGTTTTCCAAAGATAGCAACTTTTATTCAGAGAAATGTTTTTTTGTTTCTTCTAATGTTATAAAAATATATAATATAACAAAGAAATAAGAAAACATTCTCCAGCTAGATAAGAGTGCTTCACAATAAAAATAAGTCATACGAGTTTTTTCTGTAAATAAATAAGGTACTTTCACAAAGTTTTTCATAGATAAAAAATCAATGTTTGCATTGATTTACACTAGATATCAAGTGAATAAAATTTATTTTAGTGTGCTAGGAGCATTTTTGAAGGTTCAAAATATAAAATCGAGGCTGGTGTGTCAAGGGTCTAGTAGATAACTTAATTGGCCAGTCTTACGAGTATAGATCACACTTGCAGGGATTATTTGATCAGTATCGATGGAGAATATTAAATGTAAAAGGAATTGGTTTATAATAAGAATCTTTATTATGATGGATGATGGGAGTGTTAATGCATGAGAGGTTTCTGCTGCTTGGAAGGCGGTGCACCCGGGGGTCTCCCGTCTGATGACAGTATCCTCTTCACACCCGAAGCTTTGTTTTCTGCAATAACAAATAAACTCATTAGTATTGTAACACTTCGCTCAAAAAGAAGAAGAAGATGATTTCAAAGGGAGATATTTAAATGCGAATGATAGAGGGAGTACACTGATATTTTAAAAAAAAAAATTATAATGAATAGGCAAATAGGCACAAGCGACTGTTGTGAAAAAATTTAATAAAACACAATTTTTTTTAAATGAGCTTAAACTCTCGACATCTGAGTTAAGTAGGATTTAAAGAAACACTGTGAAATTATCATAGCTATAGTATGTTAAATAACAGAAACAGATGGGTTTTTAATAATTTTCGGAGTATTTTTTCGAGGGAATTTCATATAATTATTTTTCAACTCGGCTAATGAATTGATTATCTTAAAAAATTATAAATGTCTTTTAAGAGCTTAAAACTTAAAGTGTTAAAGGGAAATATGTTTTGTCGGTAGAAATTAGGAATGACACTTTGAAAACCGAAATAGCTATCACAGTGATACAGCGAAATCTTAATTGATCGTTCCTCATGTGTCGTGTATTTCTTCCAGCCCTGAATCAATTTCTTACAAAACTGGCAAAAAAACAACAAACATTCCTCTATGGATTGTTTTAAGGCATTAATCGTTTTAAACTTGGAGTTATAGTACTATTATACAATGCAGATGGCGGCGGTTGTCGTTATTCAAATTCACGTCGTTATTCACAGCGGTGCGTTATCTTTCTTTTTGAGCGTTTCAACCATCAAAATGAACCATTCAGTAAACTAGAGAAATCTCTTCAGGAAAGATTAAGAATTGTCAAAGAAAGAAATTGTCGAAGAAAGAAATTGTCGTATGAAGCCAAGCGTTTAGGAATCGTGGCATTTTTATTTAAACACTTTTAAAAAGTGAAATGTGCATCTTTTTTCAGAATAACATTTAACATATTTCCCGCGTTCATTGTTTTCGTGCATTATTTGGTGAATAGATTATTTCAATGGGAACATTCAAATGATAGATAGTGGTTTCACTGTATTATTATACTGAAAGAAAGCATTCGTAGCTGTCATTTGAGGTTGTGTTGGTACTGACCTTGCAGCCACCTGACTTGCGTGGCGGGTCCGTAACCCTTCTCGTTGCGGGCGGCGATGCGGAAGATGATGGCCGGCTTGGTGGAGGAGTCTACGTGCGCGTTGGTCAGCGAGGTCTGCGCCACCACGCATGTGGTCGCCTTGCCGCAGTATACGCGCACAAACGTCAGCTGCGATTTTGCTGCCGTTTCCTGCTAAAAATTTATATTCATTTGTTAATGTGAAGCACTACGAAGTAATTAATGCTAAATCGTCTGATTGTGGTTTGAAAATTTGATCGCTTATAATATTTTAGGTGCTTTATTTAAATACTGCAAGTAGAACACATTACTAGAGCATTATAATAATATAGTCCACTGAGAGACAGCCTTGATTCTCACTGCCTCGTAAATTCTGGTCTGCCATCAAAAGGATAAGGTCCCACCACAGCCGCTGTGCCCATATGATGCACAGGTAGGACCTTAAATAGTCGGCAATGTGTGATGTATCATAATAATAAGATGGCATTAAATAGCCCAGTTTAGTGTCATTTCACTTCAAGTGCGCTTTACTATAACAAACTTAAAAGCGGTAATTCAGCGAGGGTCATGTTCTTAAAATTATTCCTACAGTGTGCCTTACCCAATACAGATCTAATATTAAAACTAAGGGGGTATTTCACTATCTCTGATTATGTTCTGACTAATTTTTTTTTTTTCACTATATCTGAATAACGCTAACGCTCGGGTTAAAGTTCGATTTGATTAATCAGTGCTCGAACTTCACGTTAGGCGCTATTCCTCGAATCAAAGATGGCGTCAAAACAATGTATTAATTCGACACGATCTAAAATGACCTGATAATCAACATAACATAACCAAAAAAATGCACACTTCGCGGTGTGCGGACTGTGACGCATGACAGCCGTGGCAGTAGATGGAGTAACTGCAAACATTTTGCGATGTTGCCAGACTATTTCGAGTGTTATCTATCCGAAAGCTCGAAACAATGGTGAAACGGTCGCCGTTGAATAACGAAGTTATGCTGATCTTTAAAGCCAGCCAACGGATAGCTAGTCAGATATTTAGCCCGACATAGTGAAATACCCCCTAAATATACTGTTTATACAAAGTGATGACAAAACTTAGAATAACAATAACAGCAGGACAGGACTAAACAAGAATATTAAATTTTAATCTATTTTCATTCTTTCTTTGTCAGTTCCATGCGTCACTTCCATATATCAGAGTAGGTACCCTGAAAAGAAATAGTAATATTCAATTTTGCTCCAAATAAGTACAAGGTATGACGATTTGGGTAACTAACGTATAGAATTCATGCAATCATATTACAAAACCTAGAATACAGGATAAACGGTGAAGTATGTGTGGATTCATTGGCTTTAAACCACAGTTATATGTTTATAATGTTTCGGTATCAATATTCAGATGTATGATTTTTTTAATGTGCGCGTCTGAATCCAAAAACCGAATGCCAGGTAATGTCTAACGCTCGAGGCATATTTTTTTTAAATACACTATCGCTCAAATTGTTAATGGGACACGTATGAAATTTATTTATGGATGAGACATTCTGAAGAGATGAGTTAGCTCTTTTTTTTATTTGTGTCTTGTCTCTTTTCAAAGTCGGGGACGCCCGAGGAAGACATGGCACGATCAAGTGAATCAGATACTCGAGTCAGGCCATGTCAAGAGTCAGAATAATAAAAGAGTATGTACGAGACGATGTATGAATGTGAATGAGGCAAGAAGTGTGTGACAAGACCGAGTTGTTTGGCGGTCCGTCCTCTCTGCCTACCCCTGCGGGGAAACGGCGTGATGGTTAGTTAGTTAGTCAGTGTCTTGTGCGCGACATTCATGGGAAAGATTAGAGATGTTACTTTCCCCAACTTGGCCCGGAATGGATGCTTAATTAGTAGAGAGGGAACTCTTGTCAAGGCGATGAGTTCCCGATCTGAATAGAATAAGAGGAAAAAGATGAGACTTGACTAATATATTGTATAAGAGTCTGAGATGAATGCAGCAGTACCTTGACGGGGTTGGTAGGCCTCACGGCGAGGTAGACGGAGTACTCGAAGATGCCCTCGGGGGAGGCCTGTGGGGGCTCCCAGCTCAGGTGGGCGCCTTCGGCGGACTTGCAGATCTTTATGTCAGACGGGGCCCCCGGATAGCCCGGCACGCAAGTCTTAAAGGCTGATTCCTAAGGAGAAACAATACATTAGAAGAGGTAATCATTTTCATAGTGACTATTTAATCTAAACTTCAAAGCTATCGTCTTCCAAGAGAGACCACCATTCAGAATCTTAATGTTGTTTAAAATCACAATATCACTGGGGTAAAAGGGTGGTAATTATAACACCAATGTTGTTAATTATGTATATGAACGTAGTTTATTACATGTACACAAGAGTCCCAACCGTCTGGAGCCAGTGAGACTATGGGATTTGAACCCGCGACCTTCGACTTACTAGTCGAAAGACTTAACCCTTGGACCGCGGAGGCCGTCAAATGGTTTATTTCACAAACCAGGGTTATTGCATGAGTGTGGTTTATTACACCAACCTGGGACATTTATTTATTTAACACCCAGAGGGCTTTTACATGTGGGTGGTACAATTTTAATGACAGTTTTGAAACATAAGAAAGAAATGATAATAATAAAATTACATTAAAAAATTAAAAATAGCAAGAACATAAATTAAAAAATTCAGCGATTTGACTGGTTTACAAAAATATAACTTCCATTTAGGACATTGCATGAGTGTGGTTTATTACACCAACCTGGGACATTGCATGAGTGTGGTTTATTACACCAACCTGGGACATTGCATGAGTGTGGTTTATTACACCAACCTGGGACATTGCATGAGTGTGGTTTATTACACCAACCTTGGACATTGCATGAGTGTGGTTTATTACACACCAACCTTGGACATTGCATGAGTGTGGTTTATTACACCAACCTGGGACATTGCATGAGTGTGGTTTATTACACCAACTTTGGACATTGCATGAGTGTGGTTTATTACACCAACCTTGGACATTGCATGAGTGTGGTTTATTAAACCAACCTGGGACATTGCATGAGTGTGGTTTATTTCACCATCCTGAGTCATTGCATGAATACGGTTTAAAACACCAACCTGGTTTATTATGCAAAGGTGGTTTATTGTACTATAATATTGTACTGACCTCCCCAAAGTCCCCCCGGCCGCAGGAGTTGATGGCGGACACCCTGAACTTGTAGCCGGTGCCGGGCTCCAGTGGCAGGGTGGCCAGGCTGGACAGGTCGGGTAGGCTGTCTATGGTCAGGCCCGACAGGTCCAGATTAGGGTCGGAGATGTAGTTCTGCACGGTGAAGGTGGTGCCTTTCACAATGCCTACCGTAAACCAGGGCTCTTCGTCTTTCTCCACTCTCATCTCCTGAAACCAAAAAAACACTTGTAAAAAAAATCACATAAAATCGAAAAAAAGTTTGTGATCTGGGTGAAAACAAAAGATACACAATTTTTTCTAGACGTCATGGCCTACCTGTGAATGCTGCCTGTTGAGCGCAGCACTGGCCAGGGTAGCCAGGGCGTCGGTGGCCTCCCCAGCAGCCCCATTGCTGCCCACCGACGAGGACACGCAGCTATCCTCGCTCCCGCCCAGCTCCGAGCATGTGGACGACACTTGCTGGTTCAATACTGCAAGTAAACATACAACACCGTGTAATTGAAGACGTTGCATCAACAATGATGATTGGAAAATTTGCTAAATGTTGAGGAATGAATAAAATTATTAATAAAGAATTTAACTATTTAATTCGAGGATGCAAGTATTCATACACAGGGGACACAATTAAATAATAATATATTATAAAATTTAATTTAATAAGAAAATACACAGATTTAGGACATGAAATTAAGAGAATTAGGCATTCTCAGACTATAAAAATATTACCATTTGTTATTTCAGCTACTGGCATTATAACTAGCTCTCTCATTCAAAATTTAGGCGTATTAGATCTGTCAAAGAATTTATACATAAAAATGCAAAAATCAGTCATTTTAAATACATGTAGGATTACAAAAGATTTTTAAAATATTTATATTGAGGGATCAGTATGATTTATAGATCCAATTAGAAGTTCTACCGAGCTGAACCCTCTGATATGAAAATATCTGGAGTCTGGTGATTTGACGTGTTGTTTTTGGATTATTTTGTATTTATCATGCTTTTATAATGCACTTGCATAATGTGGATTGACTAGATGATCATTTGTGGAAAAGTGTGTGGAAGGGTTTAGTTTTTCCTGTGGGAAAGATTTAGCCCGGACATAGTCGAAAAAAAAAAAAAAAAAATTAAAAAATTGATAAACAAAAATTTCTATAGGAGAATAATCATGAACAGGGTGTGACTTATAGCGTGCTTTTTTGTGAATAAAAAGTTTATATGAGGACAATGTGTGCAGCGTAGCTTTGTTCTTTTGTATGAGTGAAACTAAGAATATACCTTACGTATTTGTGACATTTATTATTTACGAATACAAAGTCCAATCTGGCACTTATTAATGGCACTCTAGAGTAACGGATTACTTCAGTTGGCTGTAATACGTTTTCTCTCTCTTTTAATGTTTTAACAATTTGCAATATTGTTGTAAAATTCTCCCATCTTGCAGATGGAGCAGTAATAAAGGGGGATAAATTTACGCGGAATTATATCGTATATTTAATAAATTTATTTCGAATATCTGAGACAAAAGATCCGGCGCAACAGAAATTGGCGGAAAAATTTCGAATCATGCGGAAATATGAAGTATTTTTACGAATTTACATTCAGATATTCGAAATAAAGGGCCGGCCGCGACGGAAATTCGCCGTATCTCGATTTACTCGGAAATATATAGTATTTTTACAAAAATATCTTAATTTAAAGGGCAGACCACGACCGAAATCGGCCGCGAAATGTCGATTTACGCGTAAATACATCGCATTTTTATGAATTTATTTTGAATATCTGAATTTAAATGGGCTAGCAGTGACGGTAATCGGCTGCGAAAATAAAGGAATAATTCGTATTAATACGAAATTACTCCTAAGATACTGCCCGGATTTGAAGGGGCGATTGAGAAACTCGATTTTCAGCGTCTTTTTTAATTTCTTTTAATCCTAAAATTTCGAATTACGTGGGAATTCGTCAATTCGAAATTGACCCGTGTGTTGTCCCGTGTCCCGTGTGTTGTCCCGTTGTCCCGTGGATTTCGAATTAACGAGGTTCTACCGTACAGCACTACTTACAGGAGATGTTACTGGAGGAGACGGCTGTGTGGGTTGAATTGGTAACCATCTGCTGTCCATAGGTCAGGCTCGGCAGAGGCTGACTGGTCTGGGAAAGAGCTGATGTGTCGGCAGCACTGGAATTTAAAATAAAGAGCAAATAACAATAGAGTTGATTTTTTTCACAAAAACTTCACTGTCAAATTATTATTAACTAGCTGACGTGTACCCGGTGTTGCTCCACTTTTCTCTACTTTCTATAAATATTATATCCATGCATTATATATTTAAACCTTCCGGAAGAAATTCTCTAAATGATAGTGAAAACCCTATCTTACTTCGTTGCATAGTTTAGAAGAACTAAGCGCACAAACAGACAGATGAGGATAGCGACTTTGTTTTATACTATTTAGAGAAACCAATGTACTGTCACGATTACGAATATACTAAAAGTTTATCAGGAAACAGCCTGTAATCCCGTTTTTAGTTCATTATGATCTGGGATGTTCCCGAACGTTCCAGACTATTCCCGAACATTCCAGTATGTTCCGGGATGTTGTGGAATGATCTCGAATGTTCTGGACTGTTCTAGAAATTTCTAGAGGGCGAAACTTCCAGCCCTTTTATCTTCAAAAGCACGCCTTTCAGGTCAAAACGGGAACCTTCTTCATGGATGGGGGATAGAGGGCTACCACACCATATAACTCCCTTGATCGTACTGGGACTCTTTTCTGACTTTTAGCGGCACGCACATGTACACTTTTTTTTATTTTTTTTATAAAAAACGGAGACGGTTTATACGTAGTTCCCGTGAGCACTTAGGCCATAGGCCCATTGTGCTATCTCCCATTTTACCTCAATCCTTTAACAACAACCCAGTCCCTTTAATAAAGTTCACCAGGGTTGTCATTGGGTATGTGGCTGTCTTCTGGTTCTACTGTATGTCTCCCCAGGTATCTGAGCGTAGTTCCCACCAGGGCAGGACATTGGCACCATAGGTGAATTGGAGTCTTTTCATCCTCTTCACATTTCGTGCATCTATCGGTGTTTTCCACTCCCAATATCTGCATGTGTCTCCTGAGGTGGCAGTGTCCCGTTGTAGTACTACCAGTTCCCTCAGCGAGTTTCTGTCCATATCGAGTGGTTTCTTGGTTCGTCTAGGGTCTGGTCAATTTATGAGTGCTTTGGATTTTCTCATTCCAGGTGCCCTCTCCCATTATTTGCAGTGCTGGGACATTTTACCCACCTATCAATATGTAATTTTGTGTGGCAAGCTGCTACTCACGGCCGGCTCGGATCCTACAAGTGGTGCTTTCGCCCCTTTCCTTGCTAGTTCGTCAGCCCGCTCGTTGCCCTCAATACCTTTATGTCCTGGTACCCAGATTAGGGTTATTTTATTGATGGCAGCGAGTTCTGTAAGAACAGTCCTCTGCATTCCATCACCAGTCTGGAGTCGCATCGGTTACTTCCCAGTGCCATTAGGGCTGCCTGGCTATCGGAAGATATGCTTATATTTTTATTCCTGTACCCGATACATATATTCTCCTGTGCGCAGGCCAAGATGGCTTGTACACTTACTTTTATAATATATATTGATAAGTAGTTCTGTGAACAGTACCTAGACCTCGCGTCTGAAAATGTATGTTTCTAATTTTCTCATATTTAATAAAATCAAAACCAAAATTTCTCTGAAATCATAAGATTTGTAAGTAAGTACTTAATTACAAGCCATGAAATATTAAGTAGTTGTACAATTTCTCCAAGGAATTATCAACCTCAATGACATTTCTTTTTTAAAAACTTTGCAACCCAACTATGTGACTTCCGCGTATGGGGCACAGCTATGGGGACGTCCGCATACGAGTTAAGCGTAAACGTAACATATGTTATAATCTACTTAACTATTATACACTTTTTGCAATTCTTTAAAATATTAAGACAAATTATTTGTTTGTGCCCATACATAAGCAATATGAATAAATAGTTCGTTATCATTGGTGTTTCAAATTAAATTTGGGAGTAGCAGGTTTTCCTCTGAATAATTATACTAACTTATATTATGATTTATAATTTAACTAAATTTATAATTAGTGGCGTACAAATTATATTTATTATTTTGTTAATTTATTCAATTTACATTGGAATCTCCATATTTCAGGCCTCGTAATCTCCTATCTGGGGCCTAGGGTCGAAAAGTCTTAGACTATAAATTGGCAAATTACTTTAAATGGAAAAAGATCACACTTCTTCAGTATTGAGCGATCAATAAGTGGTTGTAAGTACAGGGTGATACTGACGTGTTGAGCGGTGTGATGAGGAGGTGCTGGCTGGAGACGGGAGCCGTGCTGGAGCAGAGCAACTCCTCGGGTTCCGGCTGTGCAGAACTGGAAATTGCCGAGCTGCAGTTGTCCAAGGTGCTGGAGCTGCCAAGCAAAACACAAAATAAGCTCAATCGGTAATCTACCTCTAGGATTAGTGGTTTTTTAACAAATCACTGCAAAACTCATGAAAAAGCACAGGACAATATAATTCCAATTTAGACAAATAAAATCATTTTCTTTTATATAATAGGTGGCTGAATAATTATTCTTCACACAATCAGTTCCAATTTTGGAAATTAATTAAATTCAAAGCAAATTTGAGTTTATTGAGCCCGAATACATGCAGGAATGACTAACACACATCACAGACAATCGAAATTAGTATGTTTAATGATTTGAATTATGTAATAATTCAATTTTAATTTAATGTTTTCTCTGCCCTTTAGTTTAGATGAATTGCTGTAGATCGGATAGTTCATGAAAAGTGCTATATAAATAATTCATTATTTATTTAATATTATTATTGTCATTCAGGCCATTTTTTCATTTGGGATACATTGAATCATTCATTCATTTGGAATTACGGTATCATTCAATCATTTCTGTCTCATTCATGTGATTTCTCTCATTCATTGATGAATTTTATCAATATTCGGTGTTATTTGTCACTATTGTTTCATTAATTTGTGTTGTCATTTTGGTGATGTTGGGTGTTATTCGATACTAGTGTGTCATTCTTTCATGTAATACGTTTAAAGAAAGACAAACATTCCCGGGTTACCGTAATAACTTACGTACCTGATTCCAGCTGTCTGCAAGATGTCCATAGAACCACTAGATACGTCAGCCGGAGAGACATCGTCACTGCTGGCCACATCAGCTATGAGGGGCAAATCTCCCTTGGAGAGACTGAGCTCTGAAAACACAAAATATGAACTAAAACGAGATTCTAATTATTTATTAAATAAATTAACAAAAGAGTAAATATAATTCATTCGCCACTCTTAAATGATATGTTTAAACCGAGTATAATTAAAAATCATAAATTATATTTTGTTTATTAGATATAATAAATTTACATATTTTAAAAGATTATTTGATAATGTGGGCTTCACTGGGTGTTTTACCCGTGCTGAAGCCCCAATAATAACAATCCCAAATTTAATTCGGATAACCAATGGCCCCTATTTAACGCGTTGTACGCAGACGTCACAGTATTTGGTTGGTTTGCAAGCGGCCGTGCCCCATACGATGAAGTCTCAACAGATCGGTTGCGGTTTTGGCATTGATAAAGTCGGAATCCTGTAATCTATATTATTAGTAAAATCTTCACAGATGTCATGCGTTTAAAGAGTTAATGACCTTTAGTTAAATTTAAACAATATAATAAACCATTGAAGAAGAAGATAATACTAGATCTAAACGAAACATGAAACAGAACAAGACACAGAAAAAGATAACAGTCACAACTAGGAATTGAACCCATGATCTTTTGTCTTACCGGGACTGGCGTCTTAACCACTAGTTCTGTTTCATGTTTTGTTTAGATTTATTAGTATACATTATACGTTATGTATAAGAAGGAAAATTTACACTTTAATAGCCAACAATTTAGCAGAACTTTTTTATAAAAAAAATGTTCTGTAAAATTATACATAAGGACATATATAAAAATGTTTATTATTAAAAATGGAGTGTTACAAAATAAACTTAACTAACAATCACTCTGTTACCCAACAAATATTCACGGAGAGGATGGACCACCAAGCAACTCTGTCTCGGCACACACTTCTTGCTTTATTCACATACATACTTACATGTTCTCATATGAACAAAATAAAGTAAAAACAATCAATAAGTTTACCGTCTGCGGGTGTGTTTGAGGATACGGACTGGTCGGGCGATGCGTCGGCCATCTCCCCGGGCTCCAGCTCACCCCCCGCTTCCCCTTCTCCATCTTCCATCCCTTCCGAGTCGGGCTGTGGAGAATTGCTCTCAGTGTTTGCCTGGAAGATAAAAGAGACAGGATTTTTAGGTTCATGGGAGGAATATTTCTGTACACAGTTGGCATTTATTTGTCAAATAAGAAAGGGTCGCTTTTAATATGCTCCCATACATTTATATAGTGCACAATACTGACTATCGCGGTGACACTGACGCTACTGTCGCTGTGCTCGGAACTCTACCTTTATGTTCATCAGCTCAGCTGTGGAACTGTTAGCCGACTTCTACGTTTCCTCCGTCCTGCAGTGTTGTCTTATCTACATAGCTGTTGCATTTGTGATCCATGAAGTTTAACTAAGACCATCATCCCACGTGTCTGTAAGGAATTGACATAAACCGAGTGCAGAAAAGTAAAGTTTGCTAAAGTATACTAACGGTCTGTAGGGCAGTCCATTGTAGAACTTTTCTGCGCAGGGTCTTACAGCACTCTGTGTATGTTGATTCCTCTTGACCCATGATGGTCCAAAACTCACATTGCACTTATAAGGTGATTCATCAAAAAAACAACATTATAGAAATGATCTAATTATCATGACTGTGTGAAAACGTATGGTGGGATATATTGCATTGAAAAAGTCTCATTAAAAAGATTAATATCAATAAAATATACTTGCGCATGCTGGGATTTGAACCCACGACCTCCGGGTCCGTAGTCAAGACTGTCAAGAGCCTTAACCCTCAATCATGAAGACTATCAATAATTAGGAATTTATATAATAATCAAGTTACAAATGATTTTGTACACTTTATTTTGCATTTTTTTGTCTGGATGAAGTTATTACTAAGTTACAGTGTGATTGGTTACTCACGGGTGTGGAGAGGCAGTTGTCCCCAATGTAAGAGCCAGGGTCCGGCGTGGGGTCCTCCAGGTCCATTGGTTCACCGCCACTGCTCTCAGGGGCGGCCACTGCCTCACTGCCCAGCGAAAAGGCTACAAGAAGTCAGGGAAACTCAACTTAATAAGTGTTTATATTTTTAATTTTTATGTGAATGCCACACAAGTCACAACTGCTTCCAACTGTCTGGACCCAGTGGAACTACGGCATCCACAATTGGGGTATGTTGTGATACTGAAGGGAGTGGGTTTTAGTGGAAGTAGAAGGAGTTGCTTATTATAACTGGTTATTAAACACGACTTGGTATTTCAAACAAGATTCCGAATGGTGGTAATTCACCAGGGCTTAGGGCCGGCATTTTAGTTGCTTTTAAGCTTGGCTTAAGAAAGTACATCAAGTGGCTATCAGATACGAATCCTGATAATTGTCTAACTCATAATATTCCTAAGTATACTGATTATAAAATCCTCAGTATACAATTTAACATTAATTTTTAAAATATCAACGCTGAGTAAAGCACCTAATATACATAATAAATTTTTAAAGCATATGTAAATGTTAGCTAGGAGCATGGGATATTATCTTCCACAAAGTAATACAAAAAAACAAGTGGGACAAGAGAAGATAAAACAACAAACTAACTTGTTTTTGGTATTTAGACTATATGAGGACTGATATCTATTTATTATAATAAGTAAAATTGAGTGCGTTAGGCTACCTACAAAACTTCCGAAACATGAAATTAAAATAATAATAATATTACGATTGAATTTCATAGATTTGACCGAAAAGTAGGCCAAATTTAAAAGTCGTAATGAGAGAAGTTCTATCATTAGTACGTATTGTTATGTTATATTATTATGATTGTTATGTATTCGTGTATGTAATAACTCACAAGACACGCCGTTAGTGTGCACAGAATCGGCGGAGGCATCTCCAGACTCGTCGGCCGCTGGTGGCGGGCTGTGAGATCCCCCTTCCAGCAAACTCAACCTGAACTCATTGTCAGACTCCATAACTCAAACTAAAACTTTGCCCGGTAGCGCTATTGAAAAATATTGAAGACGAACGAGTAATTCGCAGCGTCTCCCTGTCACTTTTCGATGTATTTATTTGAAAATCTTCAAAGTTGACAAGCGCAAACAACCATAGAGGCGGCGTCCATTTTGCCATAGATCAATTTGAAAACAGACGGAAAAGTTACCGGCAAAACACCATAAACATGACGATTGAAAAAATATTTCGGTACCTACTTGAAATAAATCATTTTCAATGTTATTTTTTTCAAAAAGAATAGAAAGTTATCGCCGAGCGTTCGTTCGTTTTGCTGAAAGCACTTCATTTTAAGGACCATACGCTGAGTAACATTATTTATTTGAAAGAAAGATTCATTAAGGGACTTTATGAAATTTTATTACAACCAAATAAAATACAATAACCTCGTTTAGAGGTGTCTGAAAAGCCGACAAAAAAATAACGACTTTTCGGAGATGTGTGTATTGACAGAACGATTGATTTATAGATTGGCGAGGCATAAAAGATCTAATATGTATTTTCCAATTTAATCACATTTCCGATGGAATCCTATCATTCTAAGAAATGAATTTTCCTCAAATTTAACAATAATAATTAACTTTTAATTTACAATATGTTCACAACTACTGTTATCATAAGCTTTATGCTTCATTTTGGTACAATTTAAACAATGGTAATAAACTAATAACAAGAAGTAATAAAAAGAAAAAGACGGAAAAAAAATTGCGATCTAATATTAGTTTAACAACCAATAAATGTACGATAATAGAGAAAAGGTAGCAAATATGTTGGTCTAATCTTTTTTTCTGGATCTTTTCTATTTTTTATAAAAACAAAATACAAGACCAACTTTAACTGTTTTTTATGCTTTTAATGTTTAAAAAAGGTTTCCATTTAGTTTTTTATTAAAATAAAAATAAAATATTTAATGTGGCACACTGGAATTGCACCATCTATCCAGTATTGCTGGAACTTAAATAAACTTAAAAATAATAAAAATTATCCATCGCAGTTACGTAGGTATTTAATTTTTCTTGCCATGAATAAAAAAATGGAGTCGCGAAAGCAGTCAAAATATTCTAGTCTATGCCCCCAACTTCGACTTGTCAAAACCTAAAATCAAACAATCTCAAGTTCTGTCGGACGTTATTTGGTTATGTGCCCCCAATCTTATAAATTTCTCTATAAATATCTAAACAAACGCCGTTGAACACGTCGAATCAGTGAAGTTAACATCTAATAGATCGAATATGTAACAGTGGCGAGCTGTGAATAGCCCCTGCGGATATAATGGTGCCTGTTTCTATTGAGGGATGCGCCCCCGTGTCGGAAGGAGGGGGGGCTCGAGGAGGGTCCATATCTCTGGCGATGCTGATAGATTTCATCGTTCAGAGAACTTACCATGAGCTCACAGTACTTGCAGAGCTGTAAGTAATGTTTCTGTTTATATACCAATCAGAGTGTTAGATACTCTCACTATCACAACCATTCAGAATCTAAGCTTATTTGCTTGAAATGGCAGTAGCCGTGTTTGGTGACTAGAACTGAATAGCCCGGTACTTCCCACCCTTCCTCCTCACTTCCCCGCTCCCTGTAACCTTACTTAGGGATGCCATAGTCCCACTGACTTCGGGTAGCTGAGACTCTTGTGCGGTATTCACCTTACAAACAAAATGTTACACGACTTTTCGACGCAAACTTAACATTTTTCCTATATATATATATATATATATAAATGCAAGGAGCTGTTAAGTGGAACGGCTGCGCGGCCCTTTTCACACAAAACTTAAATTTGGATTTGAGTCCAAAATACCCAACCAAACTGGAAAATATTGTTTTAATCAAAAGGTGTAGCAAATATATATACGTATATACAGTACACATGAGAGCTATTTTATTTATTTGTTTTTAAATTATAAAATATAGGCCATTAATAATTATTTATATAAAAAAAAATCCCTACAAATGTAAATATGATAATATATAAAATAAAATATAAAAATGATTATAAGCGTTTTGTTGGGTTTACATTTAAATTAGAAACGGTCGATTTATTATAGAACGCAAATTGTCATTGATAAATTTAAAATTTCGACCCCTAGAAATGCTTCTTTTACAATATTTTATTTAATACTAGTAGACCTCACAATGCTTAGCTTTTGCTAATGTCTTTCTCGGACGTCTCCGACGCCTTCCATCATTCGCTATTGTATACAACAATGTTACGGTAAAACAAACTACATTACATCGATTTTAATTTGACTCCGTATCTCATTGTAGTGCAGAGATATTGTGTTAAGTATTCCTCCGAGGTCCCCGTTCTTCTACCATTCAAACCACTCCTGTCACTAATAAGAACAAATTTAGAAATTTTATACCGTATACCGGCCTTAATATCGCAGTATTAGTGGCTGACAGATTTTTAAACCGCCCGACCCCCAGAATTAGGAACATATTACTATCGTATTAAGACGGAGATCGCGGACTTTGTTAATAATCTGCTTGATTTGACAAATATCAATCGGTCACGCAATGAAAAGCAGTAATACCTATCAGAAGAATATTTTTAATCGAAATATCAATTTACTAAAGCAAATATGGAACGCATAATCTATTTCAAAGTAATTTAAAAGAGACCAGTTCAATGACATCGCAAATGTTATCTGAAGAAATGTGAAGTTAGCAACTAAACCCGAAATGCGAAAATGACCGCGTTTTTGAGGATTGGAACAAAGTGATGCCAGTCTAAAAAAATCTTACATGAATATTATTATGTGTAAATATTTTAACCCAAGCAGTATACGGTCCTCTTCACCGTTTAGGTATACCAGCGCTGCAGCGGCGTATTGGGGAATCTTTATGAGTAAGACTATTGAGTAATGCTGAATTTTTATATATTAAGATTTTATTACATTAGCACAGTCGGCAGGGCAAAACTATTATTTTTTAATAATTACTATTAACTCACAAAAGATTGTCAAATTAGGCTCTAAAATCATGAAAAGTTGAATTCTTTTTATTAATAATAATAATAACATGGAATTTATATAGCGCAGTTTAGTGTCATTTCACTTCAAGTGCGCTTAACTACTCGTTTAACAAACTTATTCCTACAGTGTGCCTTACCCAATACAGATCTAATATTATAACACTTAATACACTGTTTATACAAAGTGATGATAAAACTTAGAATAACAATAACAGTAGGACAGGACAAAACACGAATATTAAAACTAAAACATAACATAAAACAGGAGGCAGTTTGTGCTCAGAAATGAGAATTTTTTGAGCAGACACTTTAAAAAGGTACAATAAGGAGACAACCGAAACCAAACAATTACCGGAAGTTTTAGAATATGGCTTATTATAAAATATTGAAAAGAAGTTAAAATTTATAAATGGTAAGATTTTTTAAATAATTTTGTTTTTAAAGCTCGTTTAAATTCAGCCAAATTCTGGAGATTAGTAAGAGCTGAGGGAAGTCTATTCCAGATGAGAGGGCCTGTTACACTAAAAGAACGATCATAGTAAACAGCTCGATTTGACCTAGAAAGTTCGATTAGACGATTACTAACATCTAGATCTGCTGACCTTAGAGTAAGCTGTCTATTGCTTAAGTTTTGTCGGATACATAGTTCCGATATATATGCTGGCGCCATTCCTTGCAATGCTTTGAAGGTCATTAAGCAGATCTTAAACTCTATTCTTTCAGGGCATCGAAGCCAGTGAAGGCGATCCCTTAGAAGTGGGGTTATACGGCAATACTTAGATTCACCAAAAATCATTCTTGCCGCAGCATTAAAAACTGACTGGATTCTATTGATTTGTTTCTGAGGTAGGCCGGCATATGCACTATTGCAATAGTCCATACGTGAGACGACGAACGAATTTATGAGTGACTTTGCTCCATCAGAGGGAAGGCATCTCCTGATTGATTTTATCTGCCTTAAATGGAAAAAACCAGAACTCACAGCTTTTGAAATTTGCGATTCAAGAGAAAGAATATTGTCCATAGTGAAACCTAGAAATTTTATTTCTGCAGAAGGGATTATATCCGTATCCTGAATACGGATTGGACTGAAGTCAAGGAGAGCTTGCCTTCCAGGGGAAGCTATCCACATAAATTCTGTCTTTGTGGGATTTAGTTTAAGTTTATTGACAGACATCCAACTTGAGATTGTGTTAATGAGGCTAACCACCTCGTTTTTAAGGACGTCTTTTTCGTCCGGAGAACAAAACTTGAAAATCAAACGATCATCTGCGTAGCCTTGTGATTCAAAGCCAGCTGAGTGAATTAGTCGTTCAAGACGATTCGTATAGAGAATGAAGAGAATGGGGCCTAGGACAGAACCCTGGGGAACTCCAAATTCTATGGGAGTTTCAGGTGATGTACGTTTATTGAAAGTTACTGAGGCTACTCGTCCAGACAGGTACGATGTCATCCATTGGAGTGTATCACCTCGAACGCCAAATTCGGTTTCAAGCACATTTAGTAAAATACTATGATCTACTGTGTCAAATGCCGCACTCATGTCAAGAACAGATATCAAACCCAACTTACCTGCTTCCATCCCGATGATCAAGTCTGAAACAACCCGCAAAAGAACAGTTTCCGTTGAATGAAACCGTCGATAAGCGGATTGATTTTTGGCAAACAGACCAGCGGAGTTCAAGTACACCACTAATTGTTTGGCAACGATTTTCTCAAGCAGTTTTGATAGGAATGGTAGGTTGGATATTGGCCTGTAATTATCTGTATTATCAGTATTAAGATTTTGTATTTTTAGTATTGGAGTTATAATTGATTTTTTAAGTGATCTCGGTACAAGTGAATTTACAAGAGACTTCTGGATAATTTCGGTAATTACAGGTGCTATATCCGGGAGACATTTCTTTAAGAGCCAGGTCGGTATGGGGTCTTGAGCGCATTGCTTGTTTGGGCAAGACTTCACAGCACGTACGACATCTTCTTCTTACTGCTGCAAAAGTAGTGAAGTTACCAGTGAGCGGAGTTGTTGCTGCGACAGAAGGCAATCCTACCCCACCGAGAGCCCGAATTTTTTCGACTTTACTCCTAAAATATGTCGCAAGACTATCCGCTTCAAGAGAGGAATCAATCTTGATGTTGCTCTCTCCACATAACGTTTTTATATTATTATTTAAAATACAAATAAATAAAGTAGCTCATCTCCATTTTCTGACTGTGTTTGTAAATAATAAAATTATATATAGATTAGGAATTCGTAATAAATTGTACTACAAGTTATCCAATTATTATAATAGATATTTGCTATTTTAACGGGATTATTAAATACAGGGTTTTCCAATAAGAGGTGTTATTTTGATATTCAATCGTAAAAGATCAATGGTTTCGTTGCTTGTGTGGCACTTAGCGCCGTCTTGTTGAAAGTAAACGTTGTCCAGATTAATACCATCCAATTCCGGCCATAAAAAATCATTAATCATCTCTCTATAGCGCAATCCATTCACCGTAACTGTTGCTCCAGCCTCATTTTCGAAAAAGTAAGGTCCAATGACTCCGCCGGACCATTAACCGCACCAAACAGTCACACGTTGACGATAGAGAGGCTTTTCAACAATAACTCTTGGGTTTTCCAAGCCCCAGATGCGACAATTTTGCTTGTTGACGAAGCCACCGAGGTGAAAATGGGCCTCATCACTCAAGATGATTTTAATAATTTCAATGCGTTGTTGAAGCGTGTATCGTTCCATTTTTATTAATGGCGTAGTTTCTACTTGTCAAATGTCAAAAAATGACAGCTTCAAAAGTAACATCTACCGAAATAGCGGGCTATTCAAAATAACACCTCTTATTGGAAAACCCTGTAAATGCACAATTTTAACGGTGAACACAAATAGTCTTTATTTTGGGTACAATCAATTTCTAAGTATGACACGTATTTATAGGAGTTCAACAATAGTAAGTGGTTCACTGTTACACCTGTGTCCTTCCTCTCAGAGGAACGTAATATGTTCCTTTAACCCTTTGTTGTATCAAAAGGTATTTCTCTCTGGGTTAGCTGAACTCCGAAGCTGACAGTTTAGGAAGCGTCACTTGGGTCAGACCTGCCAGAGGTGGCCGAAGTTAAGCAACTTGCTGTCTAGAGCTGATACATGACTTATTATAGGTCATCACAGCTGAAACATGGCCTATTATAGGTCATCACAGCTGCAACATTACAGCTGAGACATCCCTTCCAGGAATCACATCTGTAAGCCAGAGGAGGGGCGTGAAAAACTAACCAATAGCATCCCTCGTCCTAATTAGTGAGATGCCAAGCGATGCGGGAATGAGAAAGTATTCTAGATCGTAGGACCGATAAATACGCGCTCGTGAATTAGATGGTTTGTTACGTATTTTATAGTTCTTAAATGTATGTTTTGAAAAAAATATTATTCAGTTTTGTAAAGTATTTTGGCCTCAAATACAAAATTAAGGTTTGTATGAAAAGTATTTTAGCTTAAAAAAAAACCACACACATATGGATAATGAAGCAAACCTGTAAACTATCTAAATGGGTACTATGCCCTTTTTCCACCCATCGAACAAATTTAATGATTTGGTCAGTAAAAACACTGGTCAAGTATTTTTTTAATAATATTTTTATTAGAAAGGATAAAAAGAGTAGTGTACAACTTAGAAAAATAAACATCAACATAAAAATTTAAATAAAATAAAACATTAGGTTATATTAAAAAAAATTATTTTACATTCTTTTAATAATGGTCCTAAAATATGGACGTATCGGAAAGCTCGTGTTCAGGACTCTTGTCTTCATGAGTTGCTGATGTACTTTGATGGATATCACCTGCTGGACCAATATTTTCATCGAAAGATAGTATGTTCTTAAGCCCCCGCATAACTCTTTAAGTTTTTGAGTTCTAAAAAAATATATATGTTATTTTTGAATATAATATCAATACATTTGTTATGCTGAAATGTTAATTATATTAAATTCCCCCCATAGAAAAAAATTGCAAAGTAAGCTCTGAAAATTATTAAAAACACGTTTTGTTCTGTTATTTAATATGTTATAGGAATGAAATAATTTACAGTGTATCTTTAAATGCAACGAAAAAGCATTTGTCGAGAGATTTTTGCTCTATTTCAAACGAGTTGTGTTTTATGAAATATTTTAACGATATTCGCTTAATTATTATTGTTTTTTAAAATTAGTGCGCTCCCTCTCACATTCGTATTTACATATCTCCCTTTCAACCCTTCTTTGAAAGCTTACTACGTTATTATGCAACGTTAACCATTCTGCATTCTCTAGTTTTAAGAATGGTGTGAGCGACAACATTTTTTTCTCATGCTTTACGCCAGCAACTGGCACTTTGGTTAGATTTAGTTGCTCTTATGATAATAAAAAGTTTTTTTAATTGCAAACTGTACATCTATATGTACTGGAAAAAAATTACAAAAATTTAAAAATATTACCACTTTCTGGTAAGTATTTCAGAATGACATATTGTTGGATGGCAAAACGTTGATATTTCGCGGTGGGAGTTTTTGAAAAATTTTTCGCAATGCAAGACAGAAAAAGGGTTGGTATTTTTTCTCGCAGCAAACATGATTTGCAGATATTGTTCAGCTGTTTCTATAGTGTCCACATTTTTTAATAAAATACTGTATCTGCTGATGTTACGGTCACACTGGTTATATTTCGGACCAACCGCCCGAAAGATTTTTCGCGGTGGACGGATAAACGGTGTGCTTCATTACTGTATTTTGATACGCATAGAGATTTCTTTGTATGTCTGATTGAAATTAGTTTTTGTCAGGTGGTAAAACTGGGACCAGACTACCGTTTGGGCTAATAATAGAAAAAATATTGTTATGTCTCTTTTACACCAATCCTTCAATTGACCTTACTCCATCGGATGTCAACAATGTATTATTTTTGTCAAAAATTGTTAACTGCCTGCTTTCTGCATCATACGTTCAATTTATCTCTTCAGTGGCAGTCCCCTTAGGAAAAAAAGGTACATAAATAAAAATATAACGAAATTAATGTTTTTCTGTTTCAGTTTGCCCCGCAAGACGGACATGGAGCGCAAGGTGGAGATCTACAAGCTGTCGGCACGCACCCGCCAACTGTTTGTGCGTCTCTTGGCTCTCGTCAAGTGGGCGGGAAGTGCCTCCAAGGTGGACCGCTCCGCACACATCATGGCCTTCCTCGACAAGCAGGCGCTGCTGTTTGTGGACACGGCCGATATGCTGGCACGCATGGCTCGTGAAACCCTGGTGCACGCCAGGCTAGTATGCTGCATCTGTTTTGCAGATATTATAATTCAATTTAAATTTTTTACTTTAACTGCACACAGTCATGAAGGTGACTCTGAGTAAAATAATTTCCTCGGTAGTTTTCCCAGAATAGAAATAGCTCAGAGAAATTTTATTTTATTTTCATTATTTCTTTTGGATACGGCGGCACACACGAAGGAGGAAAAACAGTTGCCCCAAGCTCGTTCCATGTGCGAGCCAACTTACATACAATTGACTCAAAGAAATGACCCATTTTCATGAATCCAACATCAACTGTGAACGGGTATTCTGCTCGTGTCCCTCGAGTTTCGCGTATGAGTCCATCCTTCCCACTGCGATACAAGAATCTCCCTCGACCAGCCTCTCTCCGCCGTCAAGATCTGGACAAATCTCACCCTATGATCACAGCCACCTTTCAAGTCTCTAAGCGTGACCCGTTCGCGGGGTGGTAAAACCCATTCCTTTCTTTCCGAATTATCTTATGTACTTATTTGTATGTATATTTGCAGGTTGCCAACATTTCACATTCCAGCGGCCGTGGAGGTGCTTACGCAAGGTACGTACGCCCGGTTGCCGGCCTGCATCCGGGAGCGCCTGGTGCCGCCGGAGGGACTGAGCGCGGCGGAGAAGCGCGCCACATTGAAGGCCCTAAACCACGTCATTCGCCAGCGCCTGGTGGCCTGTGCCCTTCCCGAGAACATGAGAACCTTTAAGGTAAAAAATATTATGTAACTCGACATGGGATACCTTTTTAACCCATTGTACACGAACGTCACAGCAGTTGGGTTATGGCCGGGGCGCGGACATCATAACAGTTGTCTTGAGAATACATATCAGTAAAATTTACCACATTCAGGGGCACCTAGAATCAAAACTTCACAGGTTTAAAGATTTAAGGAAACGAAGGAGACAACCTGGTCCTTGAATGAACCCATTTTGAAAATTTTGTTAAACCACTATAGCTATTCCCCAACACAGCCACCATCTAGAACCGGGACCGGAACAAATTTACAGACAGATGAAATGCCAAAAGTCAGTTAATAATGTGTTGAAGTACAATAATACTTAACGATTAGTGTTGTTCCCCAGGTGGAAAATGGGCGCGTCACCTTCCAGGTGGGGCAGGAGTTCAGCGTGTCACTTACGGTGATGGGGGATGCCCCCAATCTGCCCTGGAGACTATTGGATGTGGCCATCTTGGTACAGGATACGGAGATTGGAGGTAGGAAAATATTCTCTTTACAATAAAACAATGTTAATTCAAACCCAGAAAAAACAACCAATTCGCAATTTTTAACAAAAAAAATACCCAGTAATTTTTTTCATAAATTTTTTTTTGAGGTGTTAATTTGTAATTCGAAATTTATTGAAAACTTAATCTGACCGGCGCCCGCCACCTGCGCCGGTAATCGTCTGCGAATTTTCAATTTATGCTGGAATATGTTGTATTTTTACAAATTTACTTCAAATATCTGAATGTGATGGGCAGATCTGGGTAATGGGTCCCGAAAATTCGATTTTTTCAGAAATATGTCTTGCTTCTACGAATTTAATTATGTGGGCCAGATGGCTACGGTTATCGGCTGTCAAATTTCGATTTACACGGAAATATATTGCATTTTTATGAATTTACTTAGGACTATCAAAATTTGATTAACATGGGAATATCTTGAATTACTGCTTATTTAATTTTTAAAAGAGCAGAGACGGTTTACATATAGTTTCCGTGAGCACACTGGGTCATAGGCCCATTGTGCTATCCCCTATTTACCTCATTCCTTTAACAGTCACCCGTTCATGGTTGTCTTTGGATAGACAATGAGGGTCTTCTGGTTTCTGAATGTGTCTTCCCAGGTCTCATCTCTCCTCTCCAATCCCCCTTTTCTAAAGGCCCTCCTTGGTTCCCTCACTTATTTACATAATACTTACACAAAGTTAAACTCGATTATAGGCAAAAATTTTATTTTTTCAATTTCAAATTACGTAGAAATTTGTTAATTCAGAGTTTGGTTTTTGATGTTTTGTGAATTTAAAATTAATGGTCTTCTACTGTATAATAATTGTGTCAACAGAGCTAAATTCATTTCCGATTGTATGTAACCTTTGGACCAGGGAAAGAGTGAAACAGTTAATTTTCAAGCAATTAACATAGAACAGCGTTTTATAATCCAATATCTGATCATCACACTGAACCTTATTGTTACCTTAATTTCACTCCATTTCTCTCTCAACTCCAAAGGGTAAGCTAATTGACATAATGTGTACTAAATACAGTGGTCAAACCTCTTAAACGCCAGCGTATCTTTAAAGATACGTTCAAAAAGTAATTTCTCGAATATAAAAAGCTATTGTGGTTAAACTACTTATGGTAGATACCCTTTGCCCTCTGGTAAGACGATACAATTTATAAAAATAAATAAAAATTGCATACCGAGAGTTGAAACTAAATATGTAACTTCTAATGAATATTTTGATTTTGATAAATCTTTCCAGAGGGCAAAGCGCTAGTCCATCCTCGCCAAGTGGCGTACATCCGCGGCGTTGCCCAAGCTCGTCTAGCCGCCTCTGGCTCTGGCCTCCACGCACTCCTGGCCGTGCTGTCCTACTTCTGCCGCTCGCTGCAGCTGGAACTGCTCTACACGCAGACGCTGCGGCTAGCGCGAGACCGCCTGGGGCGCCACGTGCAGGTGGATCAGTATGTGCCGGGGCGAAAGCTGACCGTCTCCTACTGGAGGTGAGGATGTCTTTTTTAACAAGCTTATGAAATAATTCAAATAATTTTTTTTAAATATCTCTTCAAATTGCCCACATGCTGACCAGCGTGAGCTCGCAGGCGTTTTGAAACTGACCAAAATGTGGTCAAATAAGGTCCAGTAGTTATAAGAGTTTTTATTGAACTTATTCTCTCCCCAGAGAGCTGGGCTGTGAATTGGGCTACCGCGTCTCCGTCCAAGCAGATGCCGCAGCCGCCGGGCGACCTCTGGTGGCGGGGCACGTGCCGCAGCTGGGCGTGGCGCAGGAATCCGCTGCCGCCAAAGCGCTGCACCAGCCGCAGCTGTCCATGGAGCGCCTGCTGGTCACCACCATCCACGTCCGCAGCCGGGCGCGTCTGCAAGATCTGAAGACCGTGCTCACCGATATGGGGGTCAGTAACATTTTGGCTGATTGATTTTTAAATTTTTTATGTGATATATTAGGTATTTTTTAACGGATGGAGAGGAGTAAGGTGGGGAAGTTCCTGGCTATTCAGAAATGGTCACCAAACATGCCCAAAACCATTTCAAGCAACGTTTCAATTCTGAATGGTGGTCTTACACCGAGGCGATATTGAGAGTACATATCATCCAGTCTGGAATATGCTGCAAATATACTATATATTATGTTAAATGAGTAATTTGTGAAATAACACAAAAGCCCCATTTGATCCTGCGACCTCCAGCTTGCTAGTTGAGAGCCTCACCTCTCGGCCACAGAGGGCGGCTGTTGATGTATTATTAGTAGTTAATGAACAGGCTGCATTCTGTTCTGCTGATGCGTTCATATACAATTTCACAATTAGTCTGTTCTCTCATTTCTCCAAATGAGAATCCAATTGAGTTTTAAATTGATTTATATTAGTAGTATCGATGACATGTTGTGGAAGTTTGTTCCATGCTTCCAATACTCTATTTGCAATAAAGTGTTTCCTAGGATTGGATGCAAAGGTGTTTTGTTAATTTTTTTAGTGTTGGGGAAGATTTCTTGAATACCAGGACAACTGTAATGTCCATGTAAAATTTAGACTGTCTCAACGAGTCATTTCTTTCACTTCTTTCTTTTAATTTTGGTAATTTTAGTTCCTTGAGTCTATCTTCATATTACCGGTCTTTCAAAGTTCTTGGTATTTTTGTGAATCGTGTTTGTACCCTCTCTATTAGATCTATATCTTTCGCAAAATATGAACTCGATATTTGGAAAGCATATTCTAAGAGAGACCTGTTTGTTTTTATTTTGGGACTGTTTTCAAATGGCAAGCATTATCATAAGAATATCGGGGAAAGTAGATGCCAACACACTACATTCAGGTTTCAAACGCATTTTGATAATTTTATTGTTTAGGTGGAATGCACTCTGGGCTCAGGGTCGCCGTGCGTGCTGTCTTGCTCTTTACTGGTGCCGTGCCTGCGTGCCGAGCAGCTGCTAGTGGCCGTGGGCGTGCATTGCGGCTCTCTGCGCTGCCACGTGCCGCAACACCCTCGCGCGCCCGTGGCCCCCGCGCTTCCCCTGGCGCTGGCCGCATCGGACAGGACGAGGATTGCGCCTCTCCTCAGGGACCTAAGGTATGTGTGTTACTTGCTGGTGTCAGTGCCTAGTGCTGTTTCCTGCGCTACTATGTACTTTCCGAACTAAGGACTCTATCCAATAATACTGTGATTCCAACAGTCAACTTAGCTGTGTTCTTTGTATGGTAGCCATTTTTGTCATAACTGTGGAATCAATAAACTTGAACAAATACGCTTGCAGTACTGCAAAAAATTTGATGACACTGCGCCGAGTTCAAGAAGCAAATTGCCACAATATGATGAAGTGAGGAATTCTCCGGGTTTTCGACCACCAGTGGCCAGCATCCAAGATGAGCGATGATCGCCGAATGACTGTGGCTGTCGAGTTCAACGGAGGACAATGGAATTTGGAATAATTTCTATTATTGTTAACATATTACCGGTGCAGGCCTTATTATGGTACAAAATATTGATTCAACATATATCTGAGTCTGATTATAAAAGGAAAGTGGAACATGAATATAATACAAGGTTTACAAAGAATGAAGGAATGCTTGTTCCAAAATATAATAATAAATACGGACGGCGAACCCTAGAATTTAACGTGCCAAAAATGCTTAGCATGTTACCCATTAATATAAAAAATTGCGATTTTACAAATAGATTGAGATATATGCTGAAACAATGGTTACTAAATAGAGATAGTTTATATTAATTTAGGTGTGTTAATTGTATAGTTATAGTAATAATATTATGTGTGTATGTATGTAATTGATCATTATAATCCTGTTGACAAACTGCTTTATTGCAGTTTAACAGTATTGTAGCTTGAAAACCAATAAAAAAAAAAAAAAAACTGCAGAGTTCAAAAGGGGCCAACCTCACAAGCTGTGATAGAGGGGAAATTATTTCATGCTACATAATTTTAGTTATTGTCTATCAATCTATGTTATTTAGTCAATAAATACACACTGCTTGATCAACATGTTGTCATTTCTTCACTAATTTGAATCGTTCTCGCCAACTCTAAAGTAAATTCAGTTTAGTATGGAACCATGACCATAGTCTTACTCCTGCACAACACTCTTGGCTAGTCTATGTTTGCCCTCCGAATATTAATACTGGAAGTGTACATTTGTTAAATAAACACATTCACAGGATATCTTTTTATTCTGTAGGATATGACCAAGTTAACAGAAGGCGGTCCTTCCAAACTTGTTCTTCAATAAATACCTTAACTCTTTTATGAATGTACATGTTTACCCAGGTATTACCTGACTGCCCGTCGCTGTGAGAAGACTCTTCAGCACCTGCCGGCTGCAGCCACGGAGCGACTTCCACTGCTCTGTCCACCGAGCCATCCACTCCACCAGCTCTCTCCGCACCGCATCTACATCACTCTGCACCGTCACGCCAACCACATTCTGGTAAATATTCTAATTAACTAATCTGCCTAATAATAATAATGGTTGGATCATTTCTACGGCGTTATTTTTGTGGAAAAATCACCTCAAGGGAGCTTTACAACTTAATTTGATTAACCTCTAACCTATTACTTAGATCAGGGGTTCCCAACCCCATGCCTGAGGGCACCATGGCGCCCGCGGAACGATTCGTATGTCCCGCCACTATTCGAAAGTGAAATAATTTTTTCATAAACATTAATTAAAAATGTGAATTATTTTTATTTATTTGTTAGAGTTTTAATTTTTTTGAGTGCCTAGGTTTATTAAATACGTTCGTATGTTTGCGATATTGTATGTATGAGTGGTTCCTTTGCTGACAGTACTTGTCGCAACCTGTCTAGCGGCGAGCCAGACAACACTCTTCACGCTAGCCTGGAACGGAGAGTTCTATTTGCACATCACTCCTTGTACACGCAGAAAACCCGAAGTGAACGAACGCCACGAACTGAGCCGATGAACGCCGAAGGTGCCAAAACACATGGCACATGACTCTGCCAGCTCTGTCTGTCAGTGAAAGCAATAAGCATGGCCCCGACAGTCAAACTGACAGTAGTCACATGCTCGTACCGTCTCGATCGGTTCGGCGATCATCGGCTCACTTCGGGTTTTCGGCGTGTACAAGGAGTGATGTGCAAATAGCATTCCCCGCCTGGAACCGCGTTGTTGTAATTTTGATTGCTATTGCTGCCCCGAGTTTGTCGATTAAAAATAGGTGGTGCCTGCCAACCAACCGATATTTTAGAATGTGCTCTAGAGTACAAAAATGTTGGGAACCCCTGCCTTAGACAAATAACTAATGACTTACGGTTAAGATTTATAACTATGTAGTGACTTACAATTATGGCTAGCAATGAATGATTACTTAGATTTATACCTAGTGACCGAGTGGATATTAATAGACAACCTAATTACAAGTTTTATTTCAGACTTCAGGCACAGGCACCAATAATTGGGGTCTTTTGTTTTTCGTCTTTCGTTCGTCGCTGTGAAGAATTCATTCATTTTGTTTTGGTGAATCTTACAATGACATTAAATTAAGCACAGGGTAGTGAAATTTAATTCATGTTATCTGAAACGAGCAATTTAAGAATGTTTTGTCACCTGACACATTTTTTCTGTTGATAATTTTAGTATTTTTCTGCTCAGCTTAATTTTTAGAGCACCTCAAGATCTACACGACGATTCACGAATAACTCAGTAACTTTCTTGTAAATGCGGACTTATGACTGATTCTTTGGTCGCACAGAGTGAATTTCGAGGCTCTTATCTGACCCCCTCACCGCTCGATGATAACAGGCAACGGACAATGGTATATTTTAGAATATACATGCCACTTGACGCCACAACCCTTGGGCCACAAGATATATTTAAATATTAAGCGACAACAAAAGCTTTTCATTGCTTACTCTGGCGGGACCTTACTAAGGGAGCCTTTTTAAAAACGTTTTCACATTAAAAACTTAATAATAATACAAATTTTAAGTGAACTCTTTATGTGTCTCAAAGCCGAAGTGATATATAGGTCCCTTCTTCCAGCAGGCGGCCGCCCGGGACACTCTGGAACTACGCTGTATCAGCTATATATATTACGAAACCACATATTTTGTCTTTACGCCAATGCTAAAATGAAATTGTTTGTTGGTCTAGGTGGTGGAGATGACACCCAAGGAGCCCAACGGCGTGAACCTGTCCTTCTACCTGGGCTCCGTGAGGCGCTGCGGGCCTGAGGAGGAGGATCCAATGGAGACGGAGGGCGGCATCTCCATCGGAGCCTTCCTGAAGCTGGGCTCGCTGGTGCAGTTCGACACCTTCGTGCTGACGCATGGGCCGTTCACCACCGTGGACCCTCCTGGTGAGATATATCCCCCAAAACTACAACAGTTGTGAATGAGGTTATGAAAACCAGTTTTGACGTTTCGAGAGGTGGTGGCGATGAAGGTCTCGACTTGTACAGACTTTGCGCAACAAGAGTACACAATTCCTGTGGAAGAAAGATATTAGTGTTCGCATCAACGTCGGCAATTCCAACAGTTGTATTCAATAATCGCTAACAATAATCGTCAATGCCTAGTCATAATTTTTGGTATTATCTCATTTGGCATTTTTTCTACATGTCCAGCCCATTGAAGCCTTTGGGACCTACAGAATCTATTCAATTAGATGTTCGTTTGGAATTTAATTATATAAATTTATCTGTTATCTTCTTATTTTTAACAGCTGGCACATCGAACAAGAGAAAAGCGGTGGCCATAGGAAGATCAGTTAGAGGAAAGCATCCTGCATACTTTCTACCGGAATTAGCTCATGTGGTGGCTGCTGCGGATGAAAGGATCCCCTTTGTCTATCTGGCACAAGAGGTGAATTATTAATTAAATTATTTGTTAATGAGCAGCACAATAAGTCCCTCCTTTCCTCTCTCTAAATGAGAACCAATCGAGCTTTAAATTGATTTATATCTGTAACATTGATAACATGTTGTGGAAGTTTGTTCCAGGTTTCCTAAAATTGTTGTTAAGTGTCCATGGAGATTTACATTTGAATTTAAAATGTCCAAATAAAATTTTAAAAGTTTCAATCAAGTGACCCCTTTCTCTTTTTTCTTTGAGTGTTGGTAATCTTAGTTCTTTGAGTCTATCTTCATATTGCCGGTCTTTCAAAACTATTGGTATTTTTGTGAATCATATCTGAACTCTCTATTAGATCTATATTATATCTTTTGCAAAACATGGAGTCCATATTTGAAAAGCATATTCCAGGAAAGATTTCACAAATATTTTGTATAATTTTAACGTCATGTCCGGTGTTAGATCAAGGAAGACTTGATTTAGTATGTTATTGAATTTGCTCTGTTGACAATCTCAACGATTTACGGTTCCCATTTCAAGTCTTGTAATATAGTAACTTCTAGTTCTTGTTTTAACGTCACTGCTTTTAGACGTGTTTTCATTTTCGTAAATGAGACTAGTAGACTTAATTGCAAATTACAAATAATGAATATGTTTTCCCCAGCTCTCGTTGCGGGGCGTCTGCCATGGCGGCCTGCAAGTGGAAGCGGGCGGGGGCCCTGCGCTGCGCCTCGTGGCGCTCCCCTGTCCCGCGGGGGCAGCCCCGGGCCCTGCGCGGGTGCTCCAACGCCGCCTGCTAGCTGCATGCGTGCGTGTTCAGCCCCGCAACCAGGCGCGTGTCTGGACAGCGGAGCTGGTGTTCCACGCCACTCCCCTGCAGAGCTCGCATCCCAAGGAGCAAGGTATGTTAATCTAGGCTGTGTCAAAGGAAGGTGCGCTTTGGAAGTGTTATGACTAGGAGTTGGGTGATCTCATTCTAAAGCATAAATTTCTTTGTTGTTATCTTAAACTAACATCTTTGTAATTGTGTGTATGGGCATTTTCGCCAAACTTTATACACCTATATATAATTTTTATGCTTTTCATTCTGTTACTTTTGAATTTTATTTTAAAGTATTCTCCAATACCAGATTAATTTTTCTGGGATTATTTTTTCAGTGCGGAAATTCTGGGAGTAACTACCAAAATATGTACTTCTTATCGTCCATTATTGAATCCTTAACTGTATTCAGGTAATATGTAAAAATGTTTATAATTTTATAAACTATTCCCATGTAAAAGCCCTAAAAATATATATACATGGTCACGGAATGGAACTAACGGATTCCTTACCAGAAATGTTAAACCTGATTTCTTTCAATTTCGGTCCAAATTTACGTGATAACTGTATATTTTCCAAAAATACACCTGAAATAATTTTATGAAATCAGACTTTTTAAAGTAAATTATATAATTTATGTTTAACTGATAGCTCCTTGTTGTTCCAGGGATGCGTCGCTGCGTCTACTTCCAGTACGAGATGTGCGCCGAAGGGGCTGCGAGGGCCGCAGAAGCGCTCCTCGCCGACTGGACCACCGTGGTGCATCTGCATGAGCTGATACATCACTACACCCTGAGGGAACCCGCAGGTTTTAAATTTTTATTGATTAATGTTACATAATTATGGACAATGAAGTCCCGTTATTATTGTGATACAATAACACTCGAAATGATGGCCATTTTGAATGTGATATGGTGCTTTGATTTTTTTAATTGAGTCCCAACTGTTTGGAGCATTGTAATGTACCTGGCCATTTAAATTTGGTCACCAAAAATGGCAAAAGCTATTTCAAGCAACTTTTCAATTCTGAATGGTGGTCTAATATCATGGCGATAAGAGAGTATCTTCCATTCTGATTGGTTCGCGTAGACATATTAGAAATTTTTGTTGTTTATTTTTGGGGTGTTATGCCGTGTTGCGCTAACTCCTTCTTTAGCCGACGTTTCGGACAGCGTTGCAGTGTCCATCATCAGGGCAGATCCGGTAGATCCGAAGATGTGTGATCCGGTAGATCCGAAGATGATCTACCGGATCTGCCCTGATGATGGACACTGCAACGCTGTCCGAAACGTCGGCTAAAGAAGGAGTTAGCGCAACACGGCATAACACCCCAAAAACAAACAACAAAAATGCTTTTGGCCGTGAGAATCTAAAAACTTACCATATTAGAAATTGTTTTTGATCGGTTATGAGAACTTTGATTCTTATTTCCTGTAACTTTTTTTTATTTTTTAAGTATATTTTATTTAGTTATAAGATTTAACATTTTAAATCTAGTGTACATCTATTCTAAAACTACTATAAAAATATTCTTTCAGTAGTAGTTAGTACTAGTATTTATACATCTCAACATTGAGACATAACCTACAAAAAACTGCATTACTGCATTACAACTGCAGAATTTTAAACAATGACATTGACTGTACCGAACTTCTATCCCTTATTAACTTTAACATACCTTTGAGACGTACACGATATACAGTGATATTCCACACGTTTAACTATAAAACAAATGCAGAATCTAATTCGCCAATTAACCGAGCTCTTCATACTCTAAATAATATTTGTCTTAACTCTAACATTGACATTTTTTCGGATTCACTGCCTAAATTCAAACGTGGCATCATGTCAATAATTTAAACTGTTCAATGCGCATACATACAGACACACACACGCACACAAATACTTACACATACATTACACACGTCACACACACACCTATATACTACACACGTCACCTGGTAATTAAGGAATAAACATACCACTTAGCAGACATTACAAGGAAACATATCATAGGTATCCAACATGAAGTATCTTATTCCTGTATATTGTTTCATCTCTGTAAATCATGTACTGTTTGTTTCTATTATATAAAATAAAAATTACTTCCAATGGAAAGATAAATTGAAATATATTATGTCAACTAATTCTAGGTAAAATTTTTAATAAATTACTGTTTAGTTTGGATGGGAGGAATGTTTGGTATTTACCGACTGAATTGTAAACCATTGTTGCAGAACGCGAGACGGCCGAGTCTCAGGTGTCCATCGTGTCATATGACTACCGGCGCCTGGTGCTGGGAGCGGGGCCTGAGGGACGCGCCCGCTGCTCGGTTTCGTGGGCCGGGGGACGCTTGCGCCTGCGTCCCGCTGCTGCACCTCCCGCTGTCAATGCGCATGCACTTATCACGCACCAGCTGGAGGCTTTCCTGAACAGGTATGTTATCTAACCATACTATTTATTCAAATAAAGAAAAATGGTTTCGTTGGCCCGGGCACACATGGGCTTGTGTCCCACTGCCGCACCTCCCACTGTCAATGCGTATGGTAGATCCTGCAGACAAGCAAACGACATATTTCCGCGTAAATCGAATTTTCGCACTTAATTACCTTCGCTGCTGGGCCTTGAAACTCGGATTTTCGAAGTAAATTCGGAAAAAATATCACATTCCAGTGTAAATCGATTCAATTTCGTAAAAATATCATATAATTTCCGCGTAAACCAAATTTTCGCTGCCGATTGCCATCGCGTTCGGCCCCTAAAACTCAGATATTCAAAGATATACAGTAGAACCACGTTAATTCGAACCCCGATAATTCGAAAAAACACGTAATTCGAAATTTTCCGCAAAAAAATTTCCGCAGAAATTTTTTTCATACAAAATGGTTTTTTAATTCGAAATTTATTTTTGTCCGCGCACGAAAATTTGATTTTTGCTAAAATAAATCATAATATTTCGTAAATCTGAATCTAAAAGTCAGCCGTGGCGGTAAAACGCCGAAAAATGTATTTTTACGTGGTTATACATCGTCTTTATTAGTATTAACATTTTGTAAATCTGAATCGATTTACACTGGAATGTCGTATTTTTTCAAATTTTTTCATTATTTTTTCAAATTTCAAATATCCGAGTTTGAAGGGCCGAGAAAATACGTTTTACGCGGATATATGTCGTAGTTTTACGAGTTCACACCAAATATCTGAATTTAAAGGGTAGGCCGCGACGAAACTCGGCCGTGAAATTTCGATTTACGCGTAAATATATCGTATATTTACGAATTTATTTAGAATATTTGAATTTCAAATGTCTCGCCGCGACGGAAATCGGCTGCGAAATCTTGATTTACGCGTAAATATATCATATTTTTACGAATATCTCAATTAAAAGGGTAGGCCGCGACCGAAATCGGCCGCGTATCATTTACATTTATAGCATTTTTACGAATTTATTGCGAATATCTGAATTTAAAGGGCCGGCTGCGAAAATAATTGATATTAATACGAATTTACTCCTAAAATACCACCCGGATTTGAAGAGGCAGCCGAGTAAATCGATTTTCTGCGTATTTTTATTTATTTTTTTTTTCATAAAACTCGAATTACGTGGGAATTCGTTAATTCGAAATTTGATTTTTGATGTCCCGTGGATTTCGAATTAACGAGGTTCTACTGTATTTCTGCCGGCTCTTTAAATTCAGATAGTCGAAAAAAATATAACATTCAAGTGTAAATCTATTCAGATTAACAAAATAGTAATACAAATTAGGACGACATACAACCACGTAAAAAGGCATTTTGTGGTGTTTGGGTGCGACGGCTGTCGTGTCAGATTCAGATTTACGAAATTATTTGATTTATCTTCCCAAAAGTCGAATTTATTACACTAACAAATTTTCATCCGCAGAAAAAAATAAATTTTCCAATTACAAATTAACAAATTTCGAATTAAAGCACCATTTTGTATTAAAATAATTATTGGGAATATGTTTTTGGCGAAAATTTCGAATTACATGTTTTTTAAAATTATCAGGATTCTATTGTATCAATGTTTTATAATAAATAAAATTGTACAACCTATAGTCAACAAACATGAAGATGAGGTCTACAAACATGAGATGAGGAAATCAGTATACTTGAAGAAGAGATCTACAAACTTCATAAAAGTTATGAATCAACACCAACACAACTTACAGTCCGCCTCAAAACAGGAACCCTTAGTAATATACAATTGTACTATGTTTCATTAATAGTCGTTAACAAATGATAAAAAAAATATGCATCAACAGTGTAAGAAAATGTGAGAAATATGTTTTACAGCACTTAACCTGATAATATTTTAATTCTCCCTACTAAGAAAATGTTACCAACGAACCTCTAATATATTGACCTTGTGACTGTAATTTCAGGAGCAACGACCTCCTGCAGTTGATGGCCGCCCTCCGGGAGACGTACGCCCCCCTCGTGGCCCTTGGTCGACTCCCTTCATCCCCCCATCTCGGGCTACAGCACGCCCGGCCGCAGGTGCCCGTTCAGACCTTCACACTTCTACCGCATTCATGGAGAAAGGTAGATTCTGTCTACTTACTGTTATATCTATCACACTTATCTTTTTAACGTAAGCACGTACCCTAAGGTTTTAACCAGCGTCATTTTGCTGTCCGATGATATTATTTCAATTAAAAACAAAAAATATATAAACCGGGCAGAGGCGGTTCTGTTGTCATGTGCATTACTGTATTGCACTACTTGTCTTTAGTCTTCGAATATCCTACAACGATATCTGTGCCCCAGTCATCTATGTACGAAAGTACTCTCCAGTCATAATTCCCGCCAGGTCATTATTTGAGCTACCTTCTAGTATAAGACTCCCACGCAACCGTAAACGAGTCGGGCGGTATCAAGACAACTCGGCCCAAAGAAACGGTGACATGGGAGAGACAGATTACACTCCTAACAGCAAATCATGTGTTGGAGCAATGCGGATATATATCTCATCCCGTGCACTATCGATGCATGCGCGAAGCAAGATTACGAATAATGCGTAATCCAATGTGCCTGGAATGGATTCGTTTAGAAATACTAATTCACAATGTTAGCGCTATAACATTCACACATTGGCACTCGTGTGTGGTGTATTTAAAAATTTTCAGCAAGGAATTGCGTGTCCTTTACTCTCGAGGTGATTTTGAGAATGCTGACGGAGCAGTATAATTTTACAAATATATCTTAGTGGAGTGAATGAATTGCAGTACCCCCATTAATTCATTTACCACACCTCAATTAGATACTAGATACAATAAGTGAAATGCACTGCTGACAATTTTAGTCAAGAGCCGCCTCTGATGCTGGGTATCTCAGTATGCAGAAAAATTAAGTTTTGTTAAGGCTTACATTTCCTGTAGCTATTAATGTGAGGGATAGATTCATATGTCCATGACCCCCAGATTCCTTCCCAACCCCTCGTACCTTTTTCATTTCCTTCTTCATTATTAATAAATTTCCTATGGCTATTAATGTGAGGGATGGATTCATATGTCCATGACCCCCAGATTCCTTCCCAACCCTCGTACATTTTTCCTTTTATTCTTCCTTATTAATAAATTTCCGAAAATTATTTTCTTCACGATACCCTGTGTAAAGTTAATCTATTTATTTATAGAGTGGAGACGGTTTACACACAGTTCCCGTGAGCACTTAGGCCGTAGGCCCATTGCCCATCTTCCATTTTACCTCATTCCTTTAACAGTCACCCGGTCCCTTTTATAAAGTTCACCAGGGATGTCATTGGATATGTCTTCTGACTCCACAATGTGTGTTCCCAGGTCTCATCTCTCCTCTCCAATCCCCCTTGGTTCCGTGAAGGCCCCACAAGGGAAGAGTTCACTGAGGTGGCCTCATCTCTCCTCTACACTCCTCCTTGGTTCCCTAGGTTAATTTAAATAATATACAAAAATGCATTGTTTCGGTGGTGCTTAGATCCGGGTCGTGTACCAAGGAGCCTACTGTCTCGAGGTGACGGTCAGAGGGGCCAGCACTGTGGCAGTCCGGGACGGAGCCTACTCCAGGTTTGATCGAAGTGCCGTCGTAGGAGAGTTCACGCCCACTCAGGGATTGAAGGTAAGCCGAACTTTTTTTCGAATTTGAATGTCATAGGTTGGTGATTTTTATGAATTAATTATGTATTACGAAAAAAAAAAAAAATTTTATAAACCCTACAAATATAGGATAGAAGGTGAAATCTAGATGGATTCATCGGCTTTAAGGCGCAGTAAGCAGTTCATATGTTTCCATATTAATATTTGATCGAATAGATTAATTGAAAACAGAACACCCAGAAATCTCCATTTCTCGAATGGCTAAACTGATACAAAGTGTTTTTTAAATAATTTATAAGTATTAACCATGTCATTTACCATAATTTGAATGTTCCAGTCGTTCCTATCGTTGTACGTGTCTGAGAGCGGTGCCCGCGTGGTGTCGGAGGATGACAACCCCCCGTCACCCGTGTCGCCGCGGGATGGTGGGGGCGGCGGCCTGCGCTTCCCTGCGCCCCTCACGCCCCCCGCCCCACACACCCCACACTCCGCACCGCACACGCCCCACCCCGCCAGTCCGCACCAGGTAACTAACATGCACATTTGATAAGTCACATCCAATCCTAGTTACAGAGTAGTGGAAACAAACTTCCGCAACATGTCATTGATGATACAAATATAAATCAATTTATCATTGGATTGGATTCTCATTAGAAGAGAAGAAAGAAAACTTGTGACAATTTTGAAATACAAGTGTTTCTTTTTCCTCAACAATCTGTGCAATATAGAACTTTTATCAATTAACCCCTAGGAGTCAAACCCCTTCATTTGCAGTGTTTTAAGAATCCAATCCGAAGCACTGCAAATGTAGTTTCGACCTTTTTTTGTTCATTTTGCCTTTGAATATTATTATTAGTTAAAAAGCAGACAGCATTCTGCTGATGCGCTCATATCTTATGTCACAAGTCAATCCTTTCGTCTCTTCAAATGTGAGGGATGTTGAAACATATATAATTGTTTTCTTATATAACAATATTAGTACATACAGTGAAACTCTCTTAAGAAGTTTTCCAAGGGACCGGGGAAAAAAAACTTCTTAAGTGGGAAAACTTCTTAAGTGGGATTCAATTTTAGCCATTTAATAACTCGAGTCCGGGGCATACGTCATTCCTATGTCTACCTACGTTAAATTGTCGTGAAAACAAGCTCATATGATCCTCATGGACAAAGTAAACACAATTTTAAAACTGTTAAAGTACATCCCTCGAAAAAGCCACTCGAATTCGGATAGTAAAAGTTGTAGCATTCCAAAAGGTTCATACTGTTGATCTTATTTTAAATTGGTGTAAAGGCAATGGATTATACATATTTACTTGTTAGTGATTACTCACTCTTAACTTGACAGTTGAAGACAGAGCTGTGGATATACGCCGTCTCTTTTTTACGCTTTCGTTTACTATATGAACTGAGGGAGAAAGAAAGACTTGTTGTGGTTAATTTTACCAAGCGGTTTGATAAAAGGACACCGCAAGTAATTTTGTTAACCGCAAACTAATGATAGCGGGTTCTTTGCCTCAGAACCGTTTGCGTACTGCAACCCTGCCATGGCACTGCACAGAAAAATCTCACAAAGTCTACGCGGCAAACTGCTTATTAGTTGGCGGACTTTAACTTTTTTGCACGCTTGCTGCTTGCTCCAATGGCATTTGAGATTTGAGAGACTATTGTTATGATGTATTTTCGCCAGGCACAGTCGACTATCGTATATTTTTAAAGATATTTTAATCCTTTTCTAGAAATTCCTTATGAAAATAATATACGCAGCTCAATATTATGTCCTACCTGTAGGTTCATTTATGGTCCTACCTAACTAGCAGACATCGAATAGCTACGATTTCGCACATAAATAAATGGCTTGATGCTTGAATCAGAAAGTTATATCATACGAGCTGTTTGACGCTGGAATTATAATCTGTGAACGCATCCAAAAACTACAAAAATCATTTGCGAAGTTTCGTTTCAATCTACATTTTAAATTTATGCATATGTATTTCCTAACCTTCAAACTTAATTTACGACAAATGTCAGATGAAACATGATGCACGGCAATTTTTGATGTTTGAATGAAAAAAACGTAATTATAATGCATATTTTACCATCTCCCCCGCCATATAATCATGTTGTTATGTATTTAAAGGTGAAATATTCCGTATTAACCGTGATCCGATAGATCATCAAAAGTTTTTCGTGTTTTACAAATTCGATGGAATAAAAATTTTATACAATAATATTACGAAACATCTCTATGTTCATTATCAAAGGGAAGATTATTGAAGGAGGCGTCAAATGTATGCAAATGTAGATCTAGCCCACGTTGTCATTAAGGTTGAGTTTAATATAATCTTTCATGTTATTTCGGCCTTAAAGACGCTTGCATATTTGTTACATAATTCCGCATTGTTTATTCGTTCCATTGCTATTTTACCTAGTTAGGGGATTAGGAGACGGGGTATTTGGTTTATTTATTGGTTACGGCTTACGGCCCGGCGGCCGACAAAGGGTTTTATGGTCTCAGGTACTAGGTATGGGTTTCAGTCAACGTCTTTCAATTTATGACTTGGAAAAAGGATCATTTTAGATATTTTGCGACACAATATTTCGTTTGTGTTGATTTTACCGCCGGATTTCTAAAACCTCTTAAGCGGGAAGCAGTTTTAGCTCTAAAACTTCTTATGTGGGAAAAAATCGTGTTTTTTGTATGGAATTTTCAAGGGACCAAAAATCAAAACTTCTTAAGCGTGAAAACTTCTTAAGTGGGAACTTCTTAAGCGAGTTTTACTGTATTTCAAAATGCGGCCAAATTGATAGTTTCAGCCGAATAGACTTTGATGTCTGTAGCGCCTGACGACAACTGTTGACATTATTTGGTTGCCTACGAGTTATAGTTAAATATGTTTGCAATTGCGACACAAGTATTGTTTGGTTCCTCTGTGTGCAGATACTACACGAAGAACACCGAAGAAGGGTTCTTTTTACATATTATATTTTTCCATGGATTATTAATGTTTTGTTCTCTCCCAGGGTCACAGTGGCTCCTTCAACCTGACATCTCCCCCCATGGGGGGAGTGGCCCATGCCAGCCCCGCATCTCCGCAGCACCCCCAGGCTTCCCCCCTGCCCCCCCTGGCTGCCGCATCGCCGGGACCTGCATACATGCCACCAGGTATGTAAAATGCATTCTTATTGTTCTCGCCTCGATTGGGAATACATAAACAGTATAGTCTCTATAATCTGATTTTGATCTGAGGATAATATAAGATTATTAACAGATATGTTTTATGTCCTCCAGGCAGTCCGTTCACAGCTTGGCCCGGCTCTCCCAGTGTTCCCCGGCCCTCTCCAGCGAGGTCTCAGGAGCTTAAAGGTTAGTAGCAGAGTGGTCCTAAGCTATTGGTTCCTACTGGGTGCTATGGATTGACAGCTGACCACAATTTGATCAAAAGATGAAACGGATCAAGAATTTTAACTAAACAAACCATTACACCGTTTCCGACAAACCATCAGTTTCAGTTAAGTAAGTTTTTTATAATTCGTAAAAATACAATATATACATCGAAATTTCAAAGCCGACCATTTAAATTCACATTTGTTGGTGTAAATTCGTAAAACTACGACATGTTTCTGCGTAAAACGAATTTTCTCTTCTTCAAACTGGGATATTCAAAATAAATTCGAAAAAATACTACGTTCCAAAAATAATAATACTAGTTACATGTATAACCACATAAAAATACATTTTTCGGCATTTTACCGTCACGGCTTTTAGATTCGGATTAAAGAAATTTTATGATTTATTTTCGCAAAAATCGAATTTTTTCGAATTACACAAACAAATTTTTGTGCACGCGGACAAACATAAATTTTGAATTACGAATAAAATTTTCTGGGGATATTTTTTTGGAAAAAATTTAATTACGCGTTTTTTCGAATTATCTACTGTACTTGTATTTGGTACTGGCTGTCACCGTATATACTGTCGTCTGTGGTTGAGATTTTAAGACATTTTTTTGCTGTGAATGTAGTTGGCGCGTAATTTGAATGGATCTGCACGAAAACAGCGATATTTCACACAATTTGTAACTTTTATGCTATGTTGGCTGATGTTTTTAATACGCCTATATTGAAGTATAAAGCTGTAGTAATTAATCCTTTTAGCAGTGAATACTTTGAAGGGGTCACTGCACAACAGGTTTTTTTTATTTTATTTCAAAAATAGTAATATAGTAACAAATAATACACAGATAATCCGCAACGGAATTTACGATACACAAAATAGATTGTATTAGCGGGTTAATCCAAATGGTGCGGCGTTCAACGAATATTGGAATAGTGAGATTTGTGTGTGCTTTTAAGGTTGGGGCAATAAACAAGGAAGAAATAATAGGAATGCGTATTTTGGGCAAATCAATTACAGTTATCTAAAACCAATTAACTCCTATATCTTGTTGTTTATGATATTACTCTCCATAAAGTGTTGTCTTTAACTGGAATATAATTTTTGTACAGTTGCAATGGGCGCAGGCCGCGTGCTGGTAGGTGGGCGCGCCTGGGCGGGCGCAGTGGCCACCCTACTGCCCGCCGGCGCCCTGGAGGCCCTGTGCGTGCCCTGCGAAGCTCCCCCGGGGGCCCCCAACACCGCACCCCCCATGGCACCCATCGAGAGGTTCCTCGGCTGCGTCTACATGCGAAGACACCTGCAGAAGTTTATACAGCAGGAGGACACGGTCAGTGATGTTTTCCTGTACAGTTGCAAAGGGAGCTGTAGATATGTAGATGAATTAATTATCATTTACAGTATTCTCTCACTGATCCACCACCCAAAAACGGGCAAGTGATTATAGTGCATACATTCAAAATAGGCTACACATTAAAACAAATATTTCGTAAAAACAAACAAACACCAATATGTATGACGATGCGATACCGTGTTCATACATAAGCACACATTTCACCACAACCTTAGATTACACATCTGCCCTGATGATGGACACTGCAAGGCTGTCCGAAACGTCGGCTAAAGGATAATAACAACACGGCATAATACCCCAAAAACAAATCACTATAATACTTTTGGCCCTGAAAATCTCAAATCACCACTATCGATCATTTGTAAAATTTAAATTTTTTTGTTTAGACAGTTAAGCTGTCATGTTTACTCTTGTAAGAAGACTCCATTTTGTTGACTTATTCAAACAAATAATGTGGCGGAACAGAACGAAGCGAACAGAAACACATGCGACAGTTGCTTGAATACAGACGACTAACTGAAACGTCCTAAAACAACACTAATGAACCCTGGTTACTGGTAAATTGGTCAGCTCTAGCAAGCTAGACGGGGCGGTATAGTAACTAAATGCGTAAGAGTAAGATAACCCAACCTATTGGTGTACAAAGCTTGGCGCTCGAGTCTAGACACGTGGCAGATTACTGAATCTGACATACGAATACCAGCGAATTATAGAGCTCGATCTTATGCTTTCAAGTAGTAAAAATAAGGCTTACTGCGGCGGATTACTGAGTTGTGAATTACATATTTTGTTCTATTTCCAGTTGACGTTGGTAGCCTGCGCCGAGCCCGGAGTGGTGATGTTCCGCGCGGAGTTGGGGGGCCTGCAGGGACGTGTAGCCCTGCACCCCGGACACATGCAATCCCTGCACCTGTCCTTGGCGCCCCTGCCCGAGCACAAGGACCAATGGAGCCCCGAGGAGCTGCAGGTGAGAAATTCTACTTCAAGAGTCTGAGGAGCGATACGATCTAATAACTTTTAATGTAAACTAAACTTACACTTTATCTAAAATTATACTGAATCTGTTAAATTCCACAACTTCGACTCCCTTCAAACACATTTAATTTTTGAAAAAAACTTATTATTACATTTTAATAATAGCCTGGACTCGCCTGACCTTATCAATCTTACAAAAATTCACATAACGTTAAGACAAACCGAAATTTTTCATTTGCTGCATGCAGAACCAACGTTAGATGAATTCCCCGTATACGTGCAGTGGCGGTCAGAGACTTTTCAGTGATCTGGAATAGTAAGAATGAAAAATATAACATTAACACGTTGAACGCCATGTAGGTCACTGGTGACCTCATTACGAAAATCGTCATTTTTCTCCCATAGCGCCATGACGGTCACCGGTGACCGCAGTTAATTTTCTTGATTTTCATAAAAAATTTGGTCAAAAAAAAGGAATACGTTTTGATGGTCGCCGATTTCATCTGAGTATTTTTTTTTTCAAATTAAAAATGGTAATGTTTCTTCATTTCCACATTGGCGTTCAACGTGTTAATGATGTTTTGGAAATCTTCAAACAATTTTTTGTATGAAGATTGTTCAGTTTGGGGATGCCATGCTTCCCCAACCAAAAGAATCCTGAAATCATCATACAATTGAGATATACATATATTTTCAGCTACAACATCAATAATGAGATATTTTCCAATCTTCTCATTGAAAAGCCACAAACCGCCACTGGCGTATAATTATGTGCGGTATTCTTAGCACGAACCTTCAGAAATATCCAACCAATAAAAGCGCATGATCATAAATTAATGCATTAATGTATATTGTATGGAGAGCACCTCCTGTCCTTAGCCTATATTTCTCTTCCACTAATTAGTTTCAAGACACAATAAAACTCCTACATCTAAACAACCTCATATGTATATTTTTTGTTACATCCACCTGAGGGAAAGCTACCCAAATTTGGGTAGCTTAAAGTGAACTTCCCACAATCAGCTAATATTTTTAGTCGCCAGTTTAATTGCTTCTATCGAATACCAAAACATGTCGCTAACATTTGTCTCATTGAATATTCTAGATAATATTTTGTATTGTGAAGTCTGTGTGTAGGCGCCATTTTAAATTGTTTTCTAAAACAACTGTTTGCATGTTAAAAATTGCATTTTTGAATGTGTGTGACTATAGACATTTCCAGTGGACCATAGACAACATACAGAAATAGTAATATTCAATATTAAACCAAATAAGTACAAGAGCAATTTCGGTAACTGACACGCAGAATTACATATACATATAACTTCGTACTGTATACCTATTGTCTTTCTTTCTTGTACAATATATCAGACATACCTGCCCACTAATCTACTGCACTGTTGATGAGTATATTATATAAACTATGTAAATGTAATAGCCCTTTAACGGGCAATTAAATTAAATTCACATTTAAAAATAAATAAATTATATACATTGTCATTAAACCACAGTCAGCAGTATGTGTCCGTATTAAAATTCGGATTTTTGAGTGCGGCCAAATCCAAACTCCCTGTCTAAAAACTCTATGTTTCTTGCAAAATAAATATATGACCTTTTGGTTTAGGTGATGGAGAAGTACTTTGAATCCCGCGTAGTCTCGCCCCCTTACAAGCCCAACTCAGTGTGGGGTTGGGGTCGTGCCTGGGGGGCCCCCCCTGGGGTGCTGCGGGACCTTGTGCAGCTGATGCGCAGGGAGCTGGGGGGAGCGGGGGCGGGAGGTTGGACCCTGCAGTGGGCGCTGCGCATACCCCCGCAGGCCGCACCCATCGTACCCACTAGCCAGCCGGCTGTATTACTGGCGAGGAATAAGATACTGCTGTTTGTGAGTAGTACATTATAATGTTTTGTTTGTGTAGTTTATACAAAAAGGTGTCATTTGATAGCCTCCGTGGATGAGCCATTACGATCCTTGGCTACGAATCCAAAAGTCGCAGGTACAAATCCCGGCATATGCAAATGAATTTTATTTAATTTATTAATTTTAAATAATACATTATAGTATATTTGCGGCACGTTCCAGAGCGGTTGATACTTTCAGTACTGCCCTGATGAAAGACCACCACACAGAAGGGAAACGTTTCTTGTAACATTACTGTAAAATAAATATAAAAAAATGGCTTTAAAGGTATAGGTGACCAGATCTGAACATCCAGATATTTCTCTCATCTCTCGTTCTTCCCCATCTCTTTCCCCTCCCCACTACCTTCAGTCTCACAACATAACCCAATTAGGGATGCCATAGTCTCACTGGCTCCAGTAAGTAGGGTGCAGTTGGGACTCTTGTGCAGTACTTACATAATTTTAAAAAAAATTATGTGAGAGTATGGGCATGGGTGTGAAAATGAGCAATCTGAAAGTATGTTGCTCAGGAGCGGTCAACCCTTTAGGTCAAATGGTCTTTGACACCCAAAATTATAAGACCACAAAAGTTGGTGTAGTATATAAATCAAAACAACTGGTCTAATCCCTATTTAATTTGAATTGACTGGTCAGTGGCCGAGTTGGCATCGTGTCTGGGTCCCACCCAGATGTCGTGAGTTTAATTCTTCAGCTGGTTAAGTACTCCACCACAACACAAGCAACATTTTTCCACTTACTGTGATGGTGGTAGAAGATTTTAAAATTATTTTCAGGTTATTCGTAACCCGGGGATGTTTACCTTCTTTTAAAAAAAAAAAATAATGCTACCAAAAAATAGTGAGTGGTGACATCTAGTCCATACTATACCATAGTCCCACTGGTTCCAGACGGTTGGGATTAGTGTGGTACTCTTGTGCGGCATTTACATAATGATGTGTTACCATTTCGTAGTTGTGCCTGAGCCGCGGAGAGTCGCAGGTGGTGCTGCCGCTGGTGTACGATGTGGGAACTAACGTGACGCAGCTGGCGGAGAAGCGGGATCCGGCGGCACATCACGCGCCCACTTCCCTCCTCAACCAGGCCTCCGTCTTGCTCAAGAGGTTAGTCACACTATCGCCTTTGTATTAGGTGAAACCAAGTCTGTGTTATTGTGGGATTGGTGATGTTGGAAAAAAAAAAAAAAAAAATTTTTTCTTCATATGAAGCGGTTACTTTGTGATGTGACATTATAATTTAAAATTAAACAATAACTTTGTAAACATCACTTATAGGTAAATACTTAATGCCGACCGGGTTTCGCTACAACCGTAGCTTCATCAGGGCAGTATAATACTGAACATCTAAAAATTAAATTAACATGTGTTGATATCACGGTAGGTGGACAGTCTGAGCTACAGTGGAAGAGGTAGGGTTAGGTGGGAGATTGAGAGGCGAGTGCTCTTTGTCAATAGGGAACAATCTGAGTATAGGACTTTTATTTAGGTTTATTTGGTTGTTGATGACTTTGCTATTGACGTTTTTGGCTTTCCTTAACTCTAGCGCTTCTAAGTTATCCAACCTAAGACCTATTCCGTTTCTATGTAGTAGACTGACGCCAGTATTTTTGTCGAACGTATGGTTGGATGCTATGAGATGATTTGCAAATTCGGAGAACCCATTACTGTTTAAGCATCTTAGGTGTTCTTTGACTCGCGTTTTGATATTACGCGCTGTTTTGCCTATGTAAAACGCGGGACAGTCACTACATTGCAGTGAGTAAATACCTGAGTGATTTAACCGATGTTCTTTTTCCTTAACGTTCATCAAAAATTTACCTATACTATTGTTAGTGTAAAAAGCTGGTTTGATATCTGGTGGGAGGTTTTTTATGCTTTTTTGAGAGAAATTATCGATGTACAAAATTCTACGCCATTGTTGAGGTCGATTATTATTAGTTGATATATTATTATTATGAGGGGAGCTGTTAAATAGAAATTTAAATTTGGCGTTTGAGAAGTGTAACATTCGCAATATAATTTCGTAATGATCCCTAGACATGGTTTTTCCGAAAATTGTACCAGCGAGCAATGGGTCAGTGGACCAGTGTTCTTTGATAGTAAGATGTCAGTTTCTAGTCATTAACAGTGCAAAAAAAATGTACATTTCTTCGACAGATGTGTCAACCTATTTACGAAGTCTGGATTTTTGGGAAGGTTCTTGTTTTGATATGGTGGCTATATAATATCGATTAGTTTCAATCACCATTTTTGTCACTATTTCTTTGTTCAAGAAGTATTCAAAAAAGTCAATTTCCGATGAATTACCAGAAAATAAAGTGGATGGATCAAAACCTGACACAAAATCATCATTCATGAACTATTGGAATAAATGGACCAGAGGTCCAAGAGGAAAAGCATTTACGGTATAGTCTAAGTTAGGTGTACGAGAGTCATGATCTTGGCTTGTCCCGGGGGCGTTTATTTCACTGTCACTAACTTCTTCAGTAATTGGTATATCTTGATCATCTTCACTTATTTCTAAATCAGAGTCAATGTCTACAAATGTTTCATAAATTTCGTCTTCCGTAAGACTGCGGTTTGCCATTTTTAAGGGAGTTCAATTTTGATATATAAACGGTAAGCCTATAAATATAGACAGATATATTACTATTTAGGTTGTCCAAAAAAATTTAGAAATAAAATCACAAAAGAAAGTCAATCAAAAAGTCTTGAGTAAAATAACTATTTTTAAAACACGTCACGTCACTTAAGTTCACAAACAAACTAATGTACCACAGAAAAATAAATTACTTAAAAAGATTCGCAAAATAGAAATCGGTCAATATTTTACATCGACGCATAAGTCCATCAAAGCAGATTGGATCATCTAAGAAATACTATGGACGACACAACGGTTCAGCGGAGCGACATTCAAATGACTGAATGAAGATTTAACGAATCATTGCCTTTACAATGTTTTATGTAAACAATTTATTATATTTTAACCAGCAAACGTCAGATGTCAGTAAGATAAAGGATTGAACTATTTTTTGGTTCAGTTATCTGCTAAATTCGTCGCATATTTACATAGTATACAGCCGCTAAAGTCAAACGCGTGATATGATGCGGGTAGCGCTGGGGGCACAAATTATTTTCGCATGAATTGATGCACGTAGCGGCGAAAAAGTTAAAAATATTGAGAAATTTAAAAAGACTTTATTTTCTTGCCGCGATAACGGCGGCACTCGAGTAATACGGCAAACCTTGCATGCACTTGAGTGTTAATGCTTAAAAGGTGTGTTAAATTGTAATTGTTTTGAGTTACTTGTATCATGGAACCACTTATATTGTGCCTACTTGTATATATACCTTTCTTACGCTTCATTGTGTTATTTATGTACTAAATATACTCTTATTATACTCCTTTGTACAATTTACCTATAATAATGTATCTGTTATATGATTCGTGTAATTTCTATACCCGCTATATCAACTTTCATTGATTTGGAGAAAACCGCAAAAAACTGTCATATCTCTAGCGTACATAAGTAATTGCATAAAATTTTTTTATATAATGAATTGGAGTAATGAAATTTCGAAAAGCATTTATTTTTCTATATATGTCTAGCAATAATTAAGTAATTTTGATAAATAAAATGGATAAAGCGGATTTTGATACTCACTTCTCACTCAGTTGACTTTTGAAAGTCAACTGAGCCGACATGGCGGGTTTAGAAACACACGCGTAGATCATTTTGACACACGAGCGTGGCAGTATTGTATTTTGGCAAAATAACTGCTTGTGATTGGTTGAATCCGATATAGCGCGTTTTGATAGTAACTTTCTGTATGATATAGCGGATTTGGTTTCTCACTCGCAGTTTTAACATGGTTTTTGGTCGTGATAAAGAGGATTTTGACTCAATTTTAGGCTCTCCTCTTGTTGCTCGCAAAAATGTGAACAAGATGTCATACTCAGATCATTTTGTCAAAAAATCGGATATAGCGGGTATAGAAAATATAGGATTCATATCTCTGCTTACTTGCAGATTTCTGTGAACTCTTGTGAAAAGTAAAAAGGTTCTTTTACTATAATTGCGTTTATTTACGTTACAATAAATATGTTTGGATTTAGCTACACTGTTCATTACCCGAGGGTTGGTAATTCTCTGTTTCTAGAAGCTTGTTGTCTGGCAATAATATCCCACAGGCAATTGCTACACTCTAGCGACATCTGTCAGACTCTGGAGTAAGCTTTATGACTAGCGCCATCTATCGCTCATCTATACTCAACTTATTACCAAACATTACATGTAAAAGCTTTCACAACGCTGATAAATAATTCATGAGGTTACGCATATAAACAAAAAGCTCTAATATCAATTTGTGTTCTAGGTTTGTGGAGTTTGGCATGGTCCACGGGGAGTGCTCGCTGTGGCCCGCCGTGCGGGATCTGCTGTCCAACCTGTCGGCGCCGCCCGATGTGCCCACACTGCCGCCGCCCCCCTAGCGTTTCAACCGGTCACTGTGAATCCAGACCACTGCAGTGATCTCCTGTGTTTCCCACCCGCTAAACCAATTATTCAATCGATTTTCCCAAAACACTTTATTTTAATAATAAATTAATGAGTAACTGTTAAAAACATTTTTAACTAGGTACTGACCTACACGTCATCATTCTTACACATTCATCATCAAAAACATGTGAACACCTCGGCACATGTTCACAAAATAATATATTATATAAATCATTTACAGTACACATAATTCTTACATTATGTAATATCATTATATACAATCCATGTACATATATATCTATAAGGAAATGTTTATATTATAATTCAAATAATTTAACAGTTAAATAAATATAAATCTCCACAAAACATCCTCAAAGATGGCTTCCTATGTGGATTAATTTTTTTTTTTTTAATTCATTCATTACTCTACAAAAGTATAAATGGTCTTGTTACACTAGCGACCAAATTCTTGTACAAATATTAAGGAATCTAAGATGTTAAATTCCCAGAAATCTGAAACACAGCTCTTCTTATATATATAAGTGCATTTTTCTGTTATTGCTAATTTATATTCAAGATCAAAAGTCAAATTGACGACATCAGTTTTCTTTCAAATCAGTACAGATCACACTTCTACGCATTTTCTCTCTAGTGTTAACACCTACCATAAAGTAATATGTATGTACTTTATTCTTAGATGTGAAAACACAGAGATTTGAGAGAATTCTATGCCCAGCAGTAGACTATGATTGCCCTCCCTCACTTTGATTGTCCTTTTATCACTAACCTATGTAAATATTTCACCAAAATATTAGCAGATGTCTCTGTTAGTTCAATGGGAATCGGCAGAACCAGTCACATTATTGAAAAGTCAAATCAGATTTTGTGAAGCGCGTCAAAGGTTTTTCAATTTTGCAACTACAATTTCTTACATTATCTTAATGTTTCACCTATTATTATTGACAATAAAACATAATAAATAAGTGTACTATCTTCAGCTTGTTTTATTAACGAATCATTTTTATTGAATCACTAAAGTGGGCTAAATCACTAACCATCATTAGTGGGAATCACTATTAACAAGTGGCCAATCACTGTACACTTGAAAAATTACACTGTAAAATTTTCATTAAGTTATGGTAATTTCTGAAAGGATTAGAAAGGTAATTAATTGAATGCTATGCAACTATTTATTGTTTTCTAAATATGGTGGGTAGGACCAAACCTACCTACACCCATTCAAAGTAAAATTACCTTAAACATGCAATCATTAAATATTTTGCCCATATTTGCTTTTTTCTTAGCTATGAAAACACATTGATTTGAGAGAGTTCTTTATCCAGAAATATATAAATTAAATGTTGTAATCTCTGGGATTTCTCACAAACTCACTTATTAAATAAAACACTTGGACTTTTAACCCCTACGAGACGGATGAAATTTAGTAAATTTCTCAAATCCAAATACAATATTGAACAGGGAGGAATGCAGATTACGCCAAACTCTGGGAATTGAATAAACATGCACTTTCTAGATGAGAAAAGTGTGTAGAAACTCATTAAAAAAAGAATTAAGGCACGGAAGAATAAATTGAGGGAGATACAGCCGATCAAAGTTTAATAAAATTGCACTTCGCGATCTGATATTATGACCATATTAGGACAGTCCGCCGCCATATTTTGTCACTGTTGTGTTGGTAGACCTAATACTAACATCAGCTACATGCGATTGTAGCCGACTTCGTGGGGTACAATATAAGTGGGCGCTTTTCGTTATTTAACCAAAGATTTTTCTAAAATTAGTAGCGTTTTTTTTTTAAACAGAACTATGAAATTGGCAATCTTATAAACAAACACAGCATATGATAGTAAACAAATGTGATTATAAAACATAAAGATAAACATAACGCAAACATACCATGAACATAACATAAACATATCATAAACCTACCATAAACATAACATTAAGTATAATATAAACATAACTTAACAAAAACAATACAGAGCTGGTAATAATAGGTAATTACAAAATTATAAAAATAGGAACCTGTGCACAATAGTAGTGGGCGTTTTTTGTTATTTAAAAGAATAGATTTTTCCAAAATTAGAAGCATTATTTTTTTAAAAACAGTACTATGAAATAAATATAAACAAATACAATAAAAGAATCAAGAAAAATATACAAATGCATAAAGAATAGTGTTTTAACTCAGTCAAAATATGCAGAGTTGGGATTAGTGAAAATAGATGAAAATGGGAACCTGAACAAATGAATACAAATGAAAGTGAAAGAAATTTGGTTTATATTTATTATTATGGTCAGATATTAAGGCCATTTTTATAAATGGCCTTAATATCTGATGTAAATATTATCATATTATGGTAAATTTCAGAAGTGTTTAGACTAAGAAGGCAGGGTATACTGGTAGGCAATTTAATATCAAGTTTTACCAATTCATGCATGAAATTTGGAAATTGGTCATTGATAGGACACTCAAAAAAATTATGGTCCAGAGTATCCTCTGACCCACAATCACAGTACCGCAAACTGAGTATGTGGAACCTGGCAAGATGGCTAAGACAACAAGTGTGACCCAGCCGCATTCGGGTTATGGAAGAAATATATTTTTTAGGCATGGTAGAGTATTTGTGAAACCAGGGCTTAACAGGAATAGAAAGTTGAATTAATGAGTACTGGTGACCTTTTATCAGAGAGGTTTTTTTCCATTCAGAAGACCATTGGAGTTGGTACTTAGTTTTTAGAATAGGGAAATGGTCTCTAACCGGAATAGGGATATCACTTAACGGACCATGGGCAGTGGCTTCCTTAGCAATATAATCAGCCATGTCATTTCCAGTAATACCGAGGTGTCCCGGTATCCAGGCTAGGACCACTGATGCATGAACCAGTGACATGGGATGCAGTAGGTCCCTGATCGAGCAGATTAGAGAGTCGCTACTGGAATTGAGTGGGGATGTGCTTATTTTTTGTAGTGAGCTAAGCGAGTCTGAAAAGATGAGTGCATTTTTAATATTTAATGATTTGACGAGTTGAAGAGCTTCTATGATAGCTATGCATTCAGCAGAGAAAATGGAGCATTCTTTGGGAAGTTTGTGTGGGAAACACAATTTTCTGTGAGGAACATAGACACTGGCCCCGCAATGGGAGTCCTGACTGAGTTTGGAACCATCTGTGAAAAATTTTATGTAATTTGGCCAGTTGTTTTCAATAATTTTGTTAAATTCTGCATTATTTAATTGAGTTGAGTTTTTAATGTTTTTTTTAACTTATTCCTATAAATTGATGGACCTTCGGATAGAAAGTAAGGCTTTCATTGGGGAACGAGTATAAGGGAAGAGATTCATTGAGATAGGTGTTTGAAGATAAATCCAGGAAAGAGTTGTAGCAATCATAAAAAAGGGGAGGGGAATGATTTTTCCAAAAGTGATTTGAATTAACCTCATACTTTAAGGATTGAAGTATAGGAATCAAGGGATGGGATGTTATTGAACATATTTTGTAAACATATTTTTCTGCTAGGCATCGCCTTCTTATATGTAAGGGAGGTTCACAACATTCCACTTGCATTGCGTTGATTGGAGAAGATTTCATGGCTCCTAAGACAAGGCGAAAAGATTTTGACTGGATTTTATCTATTTTTGCTATTTGTTTTTGGGGTGTTATGCCGTGTTGCGCTAACTCCTTCTTTAGCCAACGTTTCGGACAGCATTGCAGTGTCCATCATCAGGGCAGATGTGTTATTTGAGGTTATTTGTTATTAAGTTATTTGTCCGAAACGTTGGCTAAAGAAGGAGTTAGCGCAACACGGCATAACACCCCAAAAACAAATAGCTAAAATACTTTTGGCCGTGAAAATCTTAAATCATATTTGGATTTTATCTAATTTATGAGAATTTGAAGTGGACATTGGATCAAACAGACAAGATCCGTAATCGAGATGGCTTCGGATGAGGGCATTGTATAGAAGTTTTAAAGAAGCTGGGTGGGATCCCCACCACACTCCGGCTAGAAATCTAAGGGGATTAATGTTGCTTTCACATTTTGTAACAACGTGATTTATATGAGAGTTCCAAGTAAGTTTGGAGTCCAAAAACATTCCGAGGAACTCAACTTCCTTATTTATTTATTTATTTAACGCCCAGAGGGCTTTTACATGTAGGTGGTACAATTTCAATGACAGTTTTGAAACATGAGAAAGAAATAATAAAAATAAAACTACATTAAAAAATAATATATGCAAGAAACAAAATTAAAAATAACAAGAACATAAATTAAAAAATAGAGATAGGGATGACTTCATCGCCAAATCTCACCTCAATATCAGGAAGCTTTCGTCGACGAGTGAAGATGACAACTTTGCTTTTGGCAGAGGAAAGTTCAAGACCATTAATATTTAACCACGCCAAGAGTTTTCTAAGAGCGTTGTTAATTGCTGATGCTGCGATGAAAAGATTGGCGGATATTTTGTAAAACGTTAAGTCGTCAGCATATTGGAGTACGTTGCACATGAAATTTCCAGATCGTATGTGTAAATATTACACAGTATCGGGCTTAAGACAGACCCTTGCGGGAGTCCTTTGAATATTTGTCTTATGTGGGGAGAGGATTCGGATCCATCTACAAAAACAGTTCTTTCTGAGAGCAAATTGATAATGAATTGAACTAATTTAGGAGGAATACCAATCGCCAGTAATTTTTCTTTAAGAATGGGTATATTTACATTATCATATGCTCCACAGATGTCTAAAAATACTGCAATACAATATTTGTTTTTAGATAACGCTAATTTGACATCTGTAACAAGAGAGGAAAGGTTGTCAAGGGTACTTTTAACCTTTCTAAATCCAAACTGGGAAGGGGGAAGAATATGACTTTTCTCTACAAACCAGTCTAATCTATTCTTAATCATTGTTTCAGCTACTTTGCAAAGTGTTGAAGAGAGAGCAATCGGTCTGTAACTTGAGCCTAGACTTGGATCTTTGGTACTTTTGCAAATGGGAATGATTTTTTGAATTTTCCAGTCCGGGGGAATAATACCAGAGTCCAGGAAGATATTGATGAGAGAGAGAAAGTAGGACAGGGAATCGTCATCAGTGTGGCGGATGAATATGTTCAAGATTTCGTCATTGCCCAGAGCTGAGTCTTTTAGGTCTTCCGTGGCTCTTTTTAACTCATCTATGGAAAATGGAGCATCTAACCAAGAAGAAGAATTTCGTCAAGATTAGGTACATAAGGGGGAGCAATTTTGTTTCAGAAATCCAAATACCAGAATTGTGAGATGACTTCGGCAGGGAAAAGGAACATCTAAACCTGCGAATCATGGACCAAACCTCCCCCGCCGGAGTAGCAGGGGAGTTAGTGTATAGTGCATTAGTGCAGAAATTATGCCAGCTGTTTATTTTTTAAAACGGAATGTACGTTTAGCAACAGCTTGGGCATTCTTGACTTTCAAGAAATTCTCCATTGTCATCTGTTGGCAGTATGTCTTATTGGCCGCTTTCCTCTCCTTCAGCACTCGAAGTCATTCTTCATCCCACCAGGGGGAAGGGTGAGCCTTCGTGCCTACAGGGGATGATTTGGGAATAGACTTGTCTGCAGATTTTAGAATGGAATCAGACCAAGATTTGTAAGAGGAGGTGCAGTTATCTGAAGAAGGGGTAGGCAGGGAAAGGGTGTGACCCTGGACAGATTCTCTAAAATGGCACCAGTCAGCTTTTTTGTGATAAATTTTGGCTTTCTTTTAAAGATGTTAGTATTTAACCCTTGAGCCAGATTTAGAATAATTGGATAGTGGTCACTGCCGCAGGGGTCTGATGAAGTTCTCCAGGAAATTAGTGGATATATACTTGGGGAACAAAGAGTTATATCCACCGCACTAGGGCTCTGCCCAGATAGACTTAACCTTGTTGGGGATCCGTCATTTAGAAGGCACATGTTCAAGGAGTCCATAAGGTCAATTATTTTGATTCCTGAGGGATCCGTTGATGAAGAACCCCAGAGAGGGGACTGGGCATTGAAGTCACCCAGAATGACCAGTGGAGAAGATATTTTTCTAAACATGTGGATCCATAATGAAATGTCAAATGGGGTAGAAGGGGGAATGTAGAGGGATACAAATGTAATATTAGAGACAGTAGCTGCCACTAATTGGAAGGATGAATCTGGGGGTTTAATGGAAATAGGGGTGAAGGACAGGGAGTTTTTGATTAGAAGGGCTGCACCACCCTTCCCATCAATGCGGTCGTCCCGCAGACATTGGTAGCCACTCACCTTGAAGAGCTGAGACGGTTTTAACCAAGTCTCAGAGATGGCAGCAATAGAAATTGTGTGTAATTGTAGAAGGCGGATGAGGTCAGCCTTATTGGAGAAGGCGTTTCTACTATTCCACTGAAGAATCCCTGCTGTCAGGGCAGCCATTGGAAACAAGAGAATTTAAGGAGGAGAGTAAAGAGGCAGCGTTGGACAGTAGGGAATTATTGTTATTAATTATAGAGAAAAGTAACTTAATGAGAGTTTGAATAGTATTAGAATTGTCATTAGAAATTATGTTGTTTAACGAATTGCCATTTGAATCAGGGATAAAGTAATTGCAGTTCAAAGTATTGCTGTTAGGAAAGACGGTATTTTGTGGAAATGGGGAGCTGATGTTACCATTTGGGAACAAGAGCTGGGAGTTATGGCCAAGATGATCATATCCGAGGGATTTAAGAGGACGAGAAGCAGATTTTGTCATTACAGTCTTCCTGTGTGACGAGTTTGGAGGAATAATGTTTTGAGATAGCTGGGGTTGAGAGGCGACTTCAGCAAAAGATTTTTTAAAGGGAGCTATTATTTTAGAAGCATGGAAGTATGATACGCTATTGGAAGCCATATAACTTTTAATGTTTTTTTGGCGTGAAAGTTCGGGGCAGGATGGATTTATGGCTGTATGAGAGCCTGAGCAGTTGATGCAAGTAGGGGGATTGGAAGGGGAGGGGCATTGCTCTGAAAAATGACTTTCTGCACATTTAAAGCAGCGAGGAGAAGAACGACATGATTGCTTGGAATGGCCGAACCGACAACAGTTAAAACACTGAATTGTCGGGTATGAATAAATTTCCACTGGGAGAGAGTTGTGGAAAAGGTACACATGAGAGGGAAGAGATTGGCCTTCAAATTTAAGACCTACAGTTTGGGAGGGTTTCCAAACTATAGAATCGGAAGTCCTATCTTTATAATTCAGCCGCCTAGTCTTTAAAACTTTCCCCGAAGATGCTGGGATAATAAGTTCCGTGATGAGTTCTTCCTTGGATAGGTCTGTGGGGATACCTCTCACTAGACCCATGCGCGAGACGTTAAATGAAGGGATGTAAGCCTTGTATTTTTTGGCAGAGAGGTAGTCAATGGAATTTTTAAATTTATTGGCATTGAGTGCAGTTGTGAACTCTACACAAATGCGGGATCTTCCCTCCGATCTGATACCACCTGTGGAAATGCCAGGTGGTTTTTTTCCTACAAATTTACCGAAATCAAGGGGATGCAGTGAGTGGCCTTGTGTGTTGTTTTGCACATACACAATGAAGGGGGCTTTTGCTGAAGTCGGGTACAGTGAAGCGAGTGGAGGAGCGACAGTCTCTACAGGAACTGTAACCTGAGAACATTCCTTTTTCGGAAGGACGCTTACTTTTCTTTTTTTGGGAGTAGAGGAATTAGTCATTATTTCAACCTCGCTAGCAATGTCATTTTCAAAATTAACAGGGTCAGGATCAGGGGGGACGGGATCTAGTGGTTTCTTCCCCATGGCAAAGGCCATTGGGGCAAAAAGGAATGTATATTAATATAAAATAACACTTACTGGACTTGGTCAGCAATAAAGGCACTCAAAGAGGACAAAAAATATTTTTTTCACCTACAAAAGGCAATAAAATTAGATTTTTTCGTATTCGAACGGAAAAAAGACAAGAGAGTTCTTCAACTGCCAAAGTTCGAATCTTTCAGAGAGTTCTGTTCATAAATAAACCACTCTGTTCTGTTTACCTAAATTAATTTTTTTTTTTACTAAATTCCTTGTTAATTTGAATAGCGATTGTTGCTATCTGAATGGATTGTCACTGCAGTTCCAGTTACCGGTTACCGATGTGGAACCAGTTCTTTATTCCAGTTACTTTTGGAAACATTTAAAAGCATGGGGGAGAGATTGTAGCAATTCTGAGAAAAAATGAACTGAGCTCCTCAAAAATTTCAAAATAATTTGTCGCTTTTTTATAATTTTCCTAATATTTTTAAAAATATTCCACCACAGGAACCGACTTCACGCGACTGAGACTGGAATGTCGACCATCTCTAAATTTGACAGCTTAGTTTTTAGCCGGTACATCTATGGTTCAGTTATCTACATTTGGGAGTCGCTATATGCACAGCGACTAGTCGACAGGGGCGTGGCCAACATATCCGAGCATACCCGAGTGTGTTCCGAGTAAATTGTTTCTCACGTCACGTCACGAAACGTCAGAAATCATCAGAAATGGCGTCTTTGAGTGGCGGTTTAGACCGTCTTTTAGAAGTTTCGTTAAGTAAGTTCAAAAAGAATTCAGAGACGGGTGTTATCAGTGGAAACATTGACAATGAAGTAAATTATGAAGCATGTCTGTGTTCTGTGAACGCGTTGGGGCACTCTTTTTCAACGAGAGACAGTATGAAAAAGAAGTTGGGAGGTAAGTTCTAAACCTTGAGGCCTAGGTCTAGGGTAGGCCTTCCCATTTCTTCAGTTCATAAGCAGCTGCTGATATTTACGAGTTATTCGAAATTAACATTTCCAATCTTTCAGATGCAGTATACACTTTCTGCCCGCCTACAGTAGAGTTCTTTGGGATGCCATTTACATTCGGTATGAATGCGTACAGAGAGTGCGCCCAAGGCCCCCGACTACACCGCCCAAATAACAGCAAGGAGATAGTTGAGTTGGTATGTTCATGCACCCTAGAACCACATCAGCTAGGCCTACTCCCCCTCGTCTTTCAATAGTAGCATTGACAGAGCATCGAGGACTCGATGGTCCAAGATTAAGGTCTATAACCCCAAAATGATCACCGTATCGTCGGTGATGTGTTTAAAATAAAAATAAAAGCGATGGGCCTGGGCCTAGGTAAGCTAGGACTAGATTATACCAGGGGCCTTCCTAATATGGCAGTTGGAGCTCCGTCTCAATTAGATTAACACGACAATCACACCAATCACAATTCATCTTTGTGTGTTAAAAAGTGTGCCGTGGCTCGTAACACATCCTCATGTCGTGTTAGTCTAAAGAAGACCGTGATAAAAATGCCAAATTAATTAAAGCCCCCACTTGTAATTTTATACTAATGTCAACATTGCATAGGCCCTAACAACTTTTGTAAAAGTTAATCATCTGCGTCAAATAAGTTAACCGTGGGCAATTTATTTGCCGCACAAATAATAGGTGTCTTATACGTATAAGCCTATTAGACCATATACCTTGAATTGTTCTTTCAGGCTGATCACCCAAACCATAAGAAGAAGAGGTTCCGGGTTTTGGACTCCAAAAAGCTTGGTTGTCCCGCAATGATGAGTGTGAAACAAATCAAATATTTTCCAGAATTTCCTGTTCCACCTCAAATTTCAGAAAGAGCAAAAACGAAGGTATGATAGTTTCTTTTCTCTGCTTATCCCTACATGGGCAATCACTTTATAACATTATTTTAATGTTTTCACTATAGTTAGATGCAGTGTTGTGTCAGATACTTTTTAAAAATATCTTTTTTTTTATATTAACTCCACACAGGAGGCCCTGAAGAAAATAATTTCCCTCAGGGCCTATATCATCTTTGGGGATGCTGTGTGGAGGGTCTTTTTGTGGAGAGGAAGGAGTGAACATGGGTCTTGAAGAGTCCCATGTTGTAGGAGGGAGGAAACACAGAGGCCGGCAGCTCGTTCCACAGCCGAGCTGTTGAACTTAAGAACGAATCGTAGAAGCGACCCGTTCTCATGTGACAAATGTCAACCGTGTACAAATGTTGGGTGCGCGTTTGGCGTGTATCCCGACTACGCACCGGTGCCGAAGGGATCAATGACGCTAGTTCCTCAGAGCATCTTCCATTGTAATACCGATAGAACAAGGACAGCAGCTAGATACAGATACAGATACTTGGAAAAATTTGTAGCTAGATACAGATACAAGATACATTGTAAAATTGTATCTGTATCTAGATACATATACTTTTTAAAAGTATCTCACAGATACTCAGATACATTTCTTCTTTTTTGGGGGAAAACTTAAAAAAATATATATATTATCGAAAACAGCGATTACTTTGATTTCTTAAAGACGGTAGACGTAAACGCTTGTGATTATTTTACATATTTACACTTGCTTGTTTTATTCGTTGCCCAAAAAGATATTGGCAAATTGGCCTGCAAGCGGTGATAACATAAATGCATTAGGGGTCCTCGCGAGTACCCGGGTAGCATATTACTACCCGGGTACCCGACGCCCCTTGGATAAATAAAAAAATACGTGAACTATGTGCAACTTGATTACTTTGGGTTCTGATGGAAAATTAAAAATAAATGAAATTATTCATTATTTTTATTTTATTTTTTAAATTCTTTTTTTAATTTTTTATATAGGGGGGTACCCGGGTACTCGGTTACTCGGGTTAGGACCCCTAAAATGCATGAATATAAACTGCTATAAAATATTATACACTGAGGTGTCAGATACTAGTAAAATGTATCTAGATACAGATACAGTTATAGAAATATAGCTAGATACAGATACACAAAAATGTATCTAGATACATATATGTAGATACTACACAACACTGGTTAGATGCAAGGTTATACAAATACCGTTTTGGACAACACACATTTGTTTAGAAGGAAATGTGGTGGGAATACGCAACTTCCCATCGCTTACTTAAACACATTTTCAACATTCTTATCTATTGAATTTGACTGTGCTGCCATGGTAGATGTCAGCACAGTACCATGGCCGGAAATATGATTCCCAGGGCCTCAACACTGCAAAATAGAAGGTGTGAAGCATACTTCCCTGTGCCCTTAAAAGGAAAATCAGATATTTTTTTGTTGTAAATATTATTTTATATTTTTTACTGCCTACCAAACCAATGATTACTGTTTTTGTAGGGTTCTGTTATTTTATTTAAAGTAAAACATTGTGGCTTGTTTTCAGATTCTGAAACAAGTGAAGGCAGCCCTTCAATCCACCAGCCCACCTAAATGTGTGCTACGTTATTACGTCTCGGCAACCGGAGAAGCGAGCCACAACCACAGCAGAGACGCGGCCAAGATGACCCAACAAATTCATCCTGAGCTGATACAGGAGATCAACAGGCTTGTTGAAGCTGGAGTTTCCTCAGTACGAGATGTTTCTCTATTGATGGAGCATTTTATTAAACATAAATTTCAGGATGGGGCAGAACCTGATCGGCTCAATTCAGGGTTTTTTCCGTCGTCAAAAACGGTGTACAATCACCTATCCAAGGCGTCATATAGATTGAAAAAATCTATTATTGACCAGGAGGCTTTGTCAATTCAAGTAGAACAATGGAAGCAGGAAAGCTCCAGTAACTTTATCTTCCGACCGTACAATGACGATGAATCACCAACAGATGACATTCAAACAAATTCCATTTTGTTTTGTCATCAAAATGATGGCAAAGGGATTTGCTTGCTCGATACGGCAGACTATGCCTTTTGGACGCTACTTACAAAACAACCAAGTATGCCCTACCGTTATTTTTCTTAACAGTTAAAACCAATGACGGGTATATTGTTGTTGGAACTTTTGTAGTTCAAACAGAGAGTGCAGAACTTATTTCTGAGGCCTTACGCATATTTTCCGAGTGGAATCCCGATTGGAATCCACAGTACTGGATGACGGATTTCAGCGAAGCTGAAATAAATGCTATCGAGTCGACGTTCCTCAACAGTACGGTGTATCTGTGTTCCTTTCATAGAGAGCAAAGCTGGTTGCGCTGGCTCAGAAAGAGTGGAAACCTTCATGTTCCCAGTTCTGCCGATGAAATAATTAGCATGTGGCGTTCCATTGCAAGGTCTTCAACGGAGGATGATTATCAAGAAAATCTAAAAAGACTTTTTGACAGTGACGTGTGGGATGAGAATGTAAAAGCCAAGAATTATTTTACAACACAGTGGCTTCCTGTGGTCCATCGCTGGGTCGATGCCTACCACCAGCGTGATTGCTTGACATACATCAATACAAACAACGGCGTAGAGAGCCAAAACAAGGTCCTGAAACATAAATTTTTAAAGTTCAACTCAGATAAAACTTTGACAGGTGTACTTAAGATTGTCATTGAGAGTTTCTTGCCAACCTCGTTCAAAAAGTATTGTTTAAGAAATTCCCATGTAAAACAGTACAACCAAGATGTCCCACCTTATTTAAGAAATAGACCTATTTCTTTTATAAAAAGATGTATGCGCAACTTGACAGTGGCAAGATCTGAGTACCATAGTGATCTTGTATTTGATCTGTCTGAAGGTATGTTTGGGGTGACAAGCAAAACTGTTGCTGAAAAAATTTACATTGTGGACTTCGAAAATGGGTCCTGCTCTTGTGTGTATTACGATAAGTGGAGATATCCATGTAAGCACATGTTTGCAGTTTTTGAGTTCAAACCAGAATGGGGGTTTGAGAAGCTGAATGTTATGTACCGAGAAAACCCGTACATTACCTTGGACTTGGCGTGTGCATATGGCATCATGAATAACAGCAACTTGTCATCACCACTGGAGGATAATCGCGATGATTCGTGTGACAGCGATAGTGATGGTGACGGCAACGTTGTGGTAGAGAACGATGTGCAACATACCGTGACCGATAATGAAGCTGAAGTGGATGATAGTATGGCCGGTAATGACAGGAAGAATACAGAAATGAACAGAGTATTAAGAGAACAGTTGAAAAAACTTATTGACCTAACGTACATCAACTGTGCATCGTTGGATCACCTGAAACAAACAAGTGTGCCTTAATTGACCAGTCGACAAGAGATTTGGAGAAGACCGTTCCAACATTGGGAGGTCTTCCATTGGAAACCAAACTTGTTGAGGCTAAACCTGCTGGAAGTAAAACATCAAGAGATAAGAATTGCCCAAAAGTTAATTTTAAGGAATTGCCTTCACGGAAAAGGAAGCCGGAGGGTACTTGGAAATACCAGGGTCGATCCGGGACGAATGCCAGTATTTGGAAGAAAGCTTCTTTTGGGCCTAATGTTGTGAATGAGGATTCCTCAAATGTTGACAACGAACAGTTGTCAAATTGAAGGTATTGTAATATTCCGTGTTGTTAACTACCTTAGACATTATAGTCTAGTCAGTGGGGGATAAAAAAGGGCTCCACCTTACAAAAGGTTAGGTAGTAGCGATTTTCACATATGTTGTTAAGATTGGGACTCTAAAGAAAAAAAAAAGTTTTCGACCTTGGGGGGGTCGAGTTCGACCCGCCATCTTGGATTGAAGGTGCCAAAATTTGGTTTTTTCAAAATAATTATGAAATGGTTGATTTTACAACCAAATTGTTGAACGCAAACTTAAAGACAACTAAATTACCTACATTTTTACAACGCATTCAACACGTGACTGACTTGGTTGCTGTGGAGGGAAGATATCATCTGTCATGCCAGAAGCGGCTGCATCGTCTAACACCAACGGGACAAATAAGAGGACATCGTCCATCAAATGACGTTGACCAAGCGATGGAGAATATTATTTCATACCTTGCCGAAAATTCCGAAGAATGTCAATTTTCCCTGGATGACCTCATGAACCAAATTGAAGGAGAATACCGCCCGGATGTTAGGACTGTAAAATCTCATCTCACGAAGAAGTATGGCGAGGATATACTAATCATCGTCAAAAAAAAACCGGTCGATTAATTGTCATTTATCCAGAGAAATAGGTACCGAGAGGATGTCGAACATGGTTACCACGTCTGAAAATTTTGAATCTATAAAATTTAAACGTAAGGACAAAGTTATTCCATTAGTAGCAGTCAACGGCAACATCAAGGTCGGCGAAACAACTATTTCCATCAACCCGCTAATGTGGTTCCAGAGAATGTGTATTGTGAAGAAATCCGACGAAGAATTGAAGGATTTCCTTAAATTCGAACTCGCCCCATTTCCTTTGTCTATATAAAATATATTTATGTCGAGTACGGTTTTCAGTTAGAAATTGGTACTTGTCTTTTTCTTTTATGATTTGAATTAATGCATTTTTAGTATAAAGATCTTTAAATGAAGGCACTTGAAATTCTTTGAATAATCGATCCGTTGGGTAATCGGAAGGTTTTCTTAATATTATTTTAATTATTAACCTTTGTACCACTTCTATTGGAGTAAGGTTAGTTTTGTATGTGGATCCCCAACTAATGATACCATATTGTAGAGTTGATTGGACCAAGGCATAATATATTAAATATAGGTTTTTTAAAGACAAAAAATTTCTGATTCTTAAAAATACATATATCAGTTTTCTGATTTTTTTTACAATTTGACATATTTGTTCCTTCCAATTCAAATTTTTATCGATAATTACTCCTAGATATTTGATTGTGTTTGTGTTTTTTAGTATTGTGCAGTTTTGGAGACAGTAATTTTTATTATGTATTTTGGAATTGTCATGAATGATAATGTCAAAATTTTTAGGGATGTCTTTTGTGTGTATTGCAAATGGAATTACATATGTTTTATCGCTATTTAGTGATAGTAAATTAATGTCGAAGAAATTCTTGAGAGTATTTATGTCTTCAGTGGCTTTAAGTATTACGTTTTCCCAAGTTTTTTCCCTTATTATTAGAACTGTATCGTCGGCATACAAAGTAATTTGGCCATGTAGTGGTTGAAAGAAAATGTCGTTAACATATATGGTGAAAAGAATTGGTCCAAGCACTGTACCTTGCAGGATTCCAAAGTCAGAATGTTCTTTATCGCTATTAACATTATTTATTTTTACGACTCGTGGTCGATTTTTTAGGTATGTAGTTTGAAATCCATTTAATCGCGTTGTCTTTTATACCTATATTATTCAATTTTTTCAGTAGAATCTTATGGGATATGCTATCAAAAGCTTTCCTGAGATCAATAAATATACCTGCACATTTTTTACCTTTATCTAAAGATTTGTAAATGTATGAAGTTACGTTAGCAATAGCATCTTGTGTGCTGAGAGATTTTATAAATCCAAACTGGTTTTTGTGTAGTATTTTATTATTATCTAGAAAATTGACCAATTGTTTTTTAACTATTTTTTCAAAGATTTTTCCTATATTTGAAATTAAACAGATTGGTCGAAAATTTGTTACTTGATGTGGATCTCCAGATTTGTAAATAGGTGACATTATTGTATTTTTGTAGTTCGTTGGAAATATTCCTTTTGTTAAACTTAAGTTTATTAAATGAGTGATTGGTTTTATTAAATAAGGTTTCATAGATTTTAACATATGTGCCGTAATAGAATCAAAACCGGGAGACGAACCTCCTTTCATATTATCTATTATTTTTATGATTTCACATTCTGTTGTTGTTTCAAACGTTGAGAGTATATTACGTTCCTGTAAGTTTTCATTATTATGATTTTCCGGGATAAAAGATTTTTTGATATTTTTTGCAAGATTTGTTCCGACATTAGCAAAAAAGGAGTTAAATATGTTTGCACATTGTTTAGGTTGCATATTGGCATCTATAATTTTGCTATCATTTATAGTAACATAATTCATAGTAATGTAACATAATTTCGAAATCTACCATCGCTGGTATATCTGTGGAGTAGACCTACTGGGGATACCACAATAAAAAAATGCGCCATATTCTCTACCCCATGGTGGTGTGGAAATGTGTTAACAAAATTATTATAATTATGTAATGAATAACCCGAAAAAATTACAAAGTTGGTGTTGGGTACGTAATGCTTGATTTATCTGTCATGTTTTTGAAGGGGTTTGTTCCCTCAATGTTTATACATATTTCCTTTGTGTGGTGTAATGTATTATTTTTCCATTAATAAAATAATATCAAATATCAAATATGTATCAATGAATTGCCCAACTTCCTTCATTGCTCACTTATCCTTCAACATGCTATATGGCATCCAAATTTTCACATTGACTCCAAATAATGCTAGTTTTACTTTCCCATAGGTGTACTGTTTTGTAATGTAAAAAGATTAGATACTTTGAGTATATATAGGTCTTGGGATTATGTATGAGAATAAGTTGACATTTCGTCCTCATATCGAAGGGGTGTGCCAGTCGGCCTTAAAAATGTTAGGGTTTGTTCTCCGAACAGTCAGAGTTTTTCGGGATACCCGTGTTCTGAAGATTTTGTACTTCTCCCTGGTCCGCAGTAGGCTGGAGAGTGGTTCGCTTATCTGGAATCCTCATGAGGTGGGGTGCTCCCTCATGTTGAAGGGTTCAAAAAAAGTTTCTAAGATTTCTCTATATGAGGGAGTACGGCCACTATCCATGGCTCTACCCGACGAACTTTCTTCTGGGCATGCTGGGACTTCACTCCCTGCAGCTCAGAAGGGAGGGGTATGCCGCTACCCACTTATTCAGACTGCTGCGAGGCTATATTGAGAACTCAGCCATTCTGGAGCGCGTGTACAAAAGTTGAACATAGGGCCTACCACAAGTCTTTTACTGTCCAAAAGTTAATTATATTTGCAGGAATTAGAATGTGGTTGCCATACCAAACAGTCTTTATTAAGGCTTTGGAATCGACTTTATGATATTGGCCCTATAGTAATGTAATCTAACCAAATGAAATCAAGGTGCAAGAATCGTATGAAACGAAATATGAAAATTAGCTATCGGCTGCTCGGCAATATTCGGAAATGCTCGGCCGTGACGTCACAAAAAAAATCTGAGCGGAGAACCAATTTCAAATAAAGCGCCGAAACACTTGACTTCGGGTATGCTCGGAAATGTTGGCCACGCCCCCTGTCGATTAGTCGCTGTGCATATAGCGACTCCCATCTACATTTTCTGTGGCTATGATTACAATAACACTAGATAGAGTGTGGTTTATTTATGCTAGATAGTTGATTTATGCGTCCATGAGAGTGGTTTATTTATGGCGTCCATCGTCGTTCGCACTTGTTATTTACAAAGTTTCTAAAGATTTTCATGACAAATTACGTGAATTGAATACTCTTATGTGCACATGTGTAAAACGTTTTTAATAAAAATAGTAAAAAAGCAACCCCGAAAGTGTAAAGTTGTCAACATTTGACGTACATTTTAACCTAAAATTTGTTTTGTTTTCCCGCTTGAACATAGCTTGATTATAGATCAACGAAAGTAAAAGCAATTTTAAATTAAAAGTTTTTTGTTTTAATATCGAGTGAATTGTATAAACAAAATGTCTGTAACTCTCCACACGGATGTCGGGGATATTAAGATAGAATTATTCTGCGAAGAGTGTCCTAAGGCCTGTGAGAACTTCTTGGCTCTTTGCGCCAGCGATTATTACAACGGATGCCTCTTTCACCGGAATATCAAGGTATTTCAACACTAAATACCACAGAAATATCTTAGTAACGATGTTGTTCATTTTTACCAACCTGTTATCAATTGTATTAATTTGATGGTTTATACGATGGATTCTATCGATTTGGAGTCGAGCAGTCAAAAGCGCCAGGGGTCGTGTATTCAATCCTCTGATACCTAGTAGGTACATTTTACTAGTAGGAATATTCATACCCTGGAAATTAAAATTCTCTTTTAAATTAATTACATTAGGTAATTATGTCCCTAAACGTTGCACTTTTAGGCACAGATTATGTAAGTTACACTTTGTTTCGACAATTACTACAAGAAACAACTAGGTAATTATTTACCTACGACTACCGTTTGAGAAAATATTCTGTACGAGACACTATTTTGACACACCGAGTTCTCGCATACTTCGCGTTTGTTTGTGTAGTGGCAGTGTAGGAAACATGAAAGGCATAATCGGCATAATAGACAATTTTTCGAGATCGCTAGACACGCACCCGTTAATTGTTAGGCGATCAACTTTGATACCAAACATCAGATGAATTTAGTTTCTTAATATTTAAAGGTTTACTACGATTTTTTTAAAATAAAACGTTTTCATTTTAGGTAAGGTTGGGTTATTATAGGTTAGATTAGGTTATGTTGGATTATTATATGTTAGATTAGGATAGGTTAGGTTGGATTATTATATGTTAGATTAGGATAGATTAGGTTAGGTTAGGTTGGATTATTATAGGTTAGATTAGGATAGGTTAGGTTAGGTTGGACTAATATATATGTTAGATTAGGATAGGTTAGGTTAGGTTAGGTTGGATTAATATATATGTTAGATTAGGATAGGTTAGGTTAGGTTAGGTTGGGTTATTATAGGATAGTTTAGGTTGGATTATTATAGGATAGGTTAGGTTGGGTTATTATAGGATAGTTTAGGTTGGATTATTATAGGATAGTTTAGGTTGGATTATTATAGGATAGGTTAGGTTAGGTTAGGTTGGATTAGGTAGAATTAAATCACAAACCAGTCTATACAAACCTAGCGTAGCCTACAAACTACTTGAAAACTGGGATACAACTCTAAAGGGGACGCGAGCAGGCGTTATTAAAGGGGCATTTTTTTGTAACAGGAAATAACATGGAAAATAGGAATTAGAATTAAATCACAAACCAGTCTATACAAACCTAGCGTAGCCCACAAACTACTTGAAAACTGGGATATAACTCTAAAGGGGACGCGAGCAGGCGTTATTAAAGGTTCCCCAACATTTATAGTAACTTTTAGTAATAATTTAATAATATAACTAAATTCAAGTATTAATTCAAAGTAATCATTCCATATTTACCATGAAGCGGAATTCGTAACCTTTACCAAAAAACCTTTCCTTAATACGTTAATTTTAATAAATATTTTTTTATTTACAATATTTTTTTGTATAAATAAATGAACACATCATTTAAAAAAAATGTTTTTCATTGTCTATGATATAAAAAAGCGTTTTGCCATATAAATTTTAAAAACTATCCGATTGTGTTTTTTAATTGTTATGTTGGCAGTGCCCTACACTACGTAATAACAAACGCGAAGTATGCGAGAACTCGGTATGTCAAAATAGTGTCTCGTACGGAATATTTTCTCAAACGGTAGTCGTAGGTAAATATTTACCAACAACTATTCATATTACAAAATGGAATATAGGTTCTGTTTGGGTTAATTAAGTAATTTATTTAGATCGAAACTAAACTTTCACAAATGTCTATCCATACAAAAAGCCAAAGTTTAGATAGTATTAAAGGGGAAAATTTTAAACTTTGATTGAATATAAATGGAATTTTAATGCATCTTTTACCATCTCTCCTGACATAAATAGTTGTTTCTTGTAGTAATTAAGTTGAAACTGAGTGTAATTTCCATAATCTGAGCCTATTAAAAGTTCGGAGTTTCGTGAAATATTTACCCTATATTTTACCAATGGCATCCATTACAAACTTATAGACACATTATTGTCTCACAAAATGTAGCAAGTAACAAACACATTTACATTATGACAAAGATAGACATACAAAGAATATGCGCGTATGAAGAAATAAATGTAGAACCAGGTCTACATACTTAAAAGTTACGTTGAATACTACACTGTACATCACGAGTATGATTGAGATGACGCTACACGTACTCGCTTAAACTGAGGCGAATCAGAATTGTCTATGAGATGATTTACTGCCGGTAGATTGTCCTTCTTACTTATGTGTTGCTACGTTCGCTATCTCACTTTCTCTAATGGTACTTCAAATCTTCAGAAAACAATCCAATTAATTGTATCGCATATTATATGTATAAATAAGTAGTTTGCGTGATTGCTGATAGCTTACATTCAAAGCTCTGGAAAAACCGTAACTCTGATTTAGATTCCTGGACATATTGGCATCGTGAGTAATGATACTGCTACCCTGCTGTTACCCTCGTAAACTACATTCCCCTAATGCAATGTTTGGGCAGAGTATTGGCACATTGCTAGTCAATCCAAGGGAGCCTGCTATGCCTCAATACAAAGGATCACTATCCCATCAATGGACTTGGAGTCCAGCCGAGGAATTGAACACACTACGCCTGGGTGGGACTCAAACATGATGTCAACTGAGCCACCGACCGGTCATTCAAACCAATATTGCATTTGTATGCCTTTCTTGAAAGAATCGTGTTTTTTTACGATTATTGCGTCATATTGCTTATGTACAGGCACAAACAAATAATTTGTCTTAATATTGTAAAGCAACACCTTGCAAAAAGCGTATTTTAATAAAATAAATTAATTAGCACCATCTATGAACAAGTAGATTATAACGAGCATTGCGTTTAACCTTAACTTCTATAATTTCATCCGGTTCCATGCTGTCCATCCTCTCTGCATACTCTTTTGGGAAACGTTAATTAGTATTTTATTTACTAAACTTGCAACTTGGTTAGTTTTATTATAGCCAATACTTTTAGGATTGAGAAACATAGTGACATATCATGCCGAATGGTAAAGACTCACTGGGAAATCTAAACACCGAATGTAAAGATGGGTTTTCTGTGATCAACTTGCTTTGTTAATGATTTGTGTTCATTGTATGTTTAGGGCTTCATGGTGCAAACGGGAGACCCATCGGGAAGCGGGAAGGGAGGCAGCAGCATTTGGGGAAGGAAGTTCCAAGATGAGTTTAAAGAGGAGCTGAAGGTAGGATATATTATAATTCTTTAATTTTTTCACATTTTTAAAAAAAAAATATATTTTTTAAAATTAATCTCTTAGATTTGTAGCCAAGTGGTCCAAAGCGTCAGGTTAGCACCTAGTTGTCGCTTTTACTACTCATTCTTGTGTTCAACAGCTGCGGAATGACTGCCGGCTTCTGTGTTTCCTCCGTCCTACAATATGTCCACACACATCCTCAAAGATGAAACAGGCCCTAAGTGAAATAATTTTTGCTGTGTGGAGTTAGTATAAAAGAAAACGAGCAATATGTTCCGCTTATAATAAAAAATAGTAAGTAAGAGGAATTACAATGTTGTTAGGTTATTCGTTACCCGAGAATGTTCACCTTTATTTTGGTCTAACGTGATACCAATTTCTAACAGTGTATTAATATTATGTCTGATTGTGTTCTCCAGCACACAGCTCGAGGAACCGTGTCCCTTGCCAACAATGGACCCAATACCAACGGGAGCCAGTTCTTCATCTCCTACTCCGCCCAACCACATCTGGACCTCAAGTACACCCTGTTCGGAAAGTAAGTAAAACATACTAATAAAGACTATAGTAAGTTCGTACACCTAATACAAGACTATCGTAAGTTCACACACCTAACACAATACTATTGTAAGTTAGCATACCTAATACAAAACTATCATTAGTTCGGACACCTAATACAAGACTCTCATAAGTTCACACACTTAACACAATACTATCGTAAGTTCGCCTACCTAATACATGACTATCGTAAGTTCGAACACCTAATATAATACTATCGTAAGTACGCACTCCTAATACACGACTATCGTAACAATTATTTTAATAAGCAATAATTATTAGCCTGAAACACTCATCCACATTGAAAAATCTCCTGATTAAAGATACATGACGCCAACGGGACTTGAACCCGTGTCCTTTCGATTTCCGGTCGACAGCTCTGACCACTGAGCTATGGGCGGCTTATCTCTTATTCGCGAAATAATTCAATATATACTAGTGTTTCATTCAACAATTACTGCTTGTTACATTTTTTCACCTGAAAACAACCAACTTTATTTTATATGAGAAAGGCATTGTAAGTGCTAACTCTCTCACTAGATGGCGTCGAGACAAATTGTCTACTATCGTAAGTTCGAACACCTAATACAGGACGCCCAGTGAAAAATATTTTTTCTCAGGGACTATATCACATAGGGATGCTGTGTTGAGGGGTCTTTGAGTAAAGGTGGGAAGGAAAAGTAGGAAAAAAGGGTCAGTGCGTCCAGGAGAGATGTATGAATCCATCCCTATAATTGCGGTGCAAAGCGTTGGTCGAGAGAGTCCCGTTGGAGAGGTTGTTACATAAAGGATTGGTAACAAGGTGTGTGGTTCATTCTAATTGATTTATCATTATTTATCTATGGTTTCGGTGTGTGGCACCTCCAGTATTTACTCAATTAACATACTTCGGTTGCCACACCTGCGCTGTGAAGACAACACCTGAGCAGTTCGAAAATCAAGCACTGGCATTCCTTGATCGACAGCCCATAGCATTGGAAACAATGCTCTATTTGTTTGCTATACTCCACTGTTTCCAATGCTATGGGCTGTCGATCAACGAATGCCAGTACTTGATTTTTGAACTGCTCAGGTGTTGTCTTCACAGCGCAGGTGTGGCAACTAGAAATGAGTCGTTCATGAGCGAACCGCACAATTGAGCTAACTCTTTTTGAAAAAGCACCATTAAAATTATCCAAGTATTAATTTTCATTATCAGAGACGTGAACAGTGTCTGACCGTCGGACATCTGGACTTGGACATATGTACCTACACTTACTAACTACCCAGCATCTTATTTATCTCGTGTTACGAGGCGGTGTACTGGTATCGTCGTACGATCATTCATACGCTGGGAGCCGTATCGGGGGAGTCGTATTGGGCGAGCACAGTATTGGCTCCCGTTCAATTGAGCCGTCGTTCAATTGACCCGTCGTTCAATTGGACAATTGTAAATACCGGAGGAGCCACACACCAAAACCATAGATAGAAATCAATTAGAAGGAACCACACACCTTGTTACTGATCCTTTATGTAACAAGGTCAAAGGGTCTGCATCAACTGGCCTTTCCCAATCTGGCCCGCTACGCAGCTGGTGAACCCCTGCTAAGTTACCAGACGTAGTTTGTCACTTGGGGTGACCTATGACAGAGGTGTTGGTTATCTAATGAATGGTTCCAATACCTATCAAATTGTGCAGTATTCACAAAAAAAATTATCTTCATGAATTGATTATTATTATTTGTCAAAATATTTAATGAACTACCAATGACAATTAAAAATAATACCATTTATACTGCTAAAGTCAAATATTATCTTAAGAAAATGACTACTAGATACAGATGATTTATATCGTCATGTCCTATAGAAACCCTTGTATTCGGAATTCACATTACGAATTATAATTTTATAATTCCTCATGTAAGAGATATCGACAGATTGTATACAAGAGGGGCGCCGGTCAGTCCGTAGGTAGCCACTATGTTCAGTGTAGGGGTCTGCTTGTCCAGTGGTGAGCTGCTATGGTGGGGGTATCCAGAGGCGGGAGTCCAAGGGGTAGCCAAGTTCAGTGCGGGAATCCGAAGAGAAGCACTCAGAGCGAGTAGGAGTAGAGAGGCTGGTGGCATTCCAAAACTGAGAGAGTGCCTGCTGATGGCTGGCGCGCTGTATTTATTTGCAATCACTCCCGTGTTTGGTGAGGGCGGGGTCAATGTGCTGTCTTTCAACTATATTTCTTGATCTCAAAAACAGTAAAAATGCAGAACCCAGAAAACAGCTCTGCTGTAAAACTACAAGTTTGAACATCCGACACATTATTTTTCGGGACTGTTGATATGTACCTGCTGACAAACTACAGAGGTAGTTTAGCAGATAGATAATAAAGAAAAAAAAATGTTAGTAGTTAGGTAGATAGATAGTAAAATATGAACTAATTTTATTTTGTTGCTAGGGTCATAGATGGACTGGATGCCTTAGATGAACTGGAAAAGCTTCCTGTCAACGCCAAGAACTTCAAACCCCTCACGGAGACCAGGATATCCTCTGTCACCATCCACGCCAACCCCCTAGCCGCGTGACCGCTGGCCTTGGATAAACTGGAAAAGCTTCTCGTCAATGCCAAGAACTTCAAACCACTAACGGAGACCAGGATATCCTCTGTCACCATCCACGCCAACCCCCTAGCCGCATGACCGCTGGCCTTGGATAAACTGGAAAAGCTTCTCGTCAATGCCAAGAACTTCAAACCACTCACGGAGACCAGGATATCCTCTGTCACCATCCACGCCAACCCCCTAGCCGCGTGACCGCTGGCCTTGGATAAACTGGAAAAGCTTCTCGTCAATGCCAAGAACTTCAAACCACTCACGGAGACCAGGATATCCTCTGTCACCATCCACGCCAACCCCCTAGCCGCGTGACCGCTGGCCTTGGATAAACTGGAAAAGCTTCTCGTCAATGCCAAGAACTTCAAACCACTAACGGAGACCAGGATATCCTCTGTCACCATCCACGCCAACCCCCTAGCCGCATGACCGCTGGCCTTGGATAAACTGGAAAAGCTTCTCGTCAATGCCAAGAACTTCAAACCACTCACGGAGACCAGGATATCCTCTGTCACCATCCACGCCAACCCCCTAGCCGCGTGACCGCTGGCCTTGGATAAACTGGAAAAGCTTCTCGTCAATGCCAAGAACTTCAAACCCCTCACAGAGACCAGGATATCCTCTGTCACCATCCACGCCAACCCCCTAGCCGCGTGACCGCTGGCCTTGGATAAACTGGAAAAGCTTCTCGTCAATGCCAAGAACTTCAAACCCCTCACAGAGACCAGGATATCCTCTGTCACCATCCACGCCAATCCCCTGGCCGCGTGACTGCTGCCACTACTTATCCTCTAACTCTCTAAGGACGGGTTGTTTCGTAGAATTTGAACAAATCTTCAAATTTCAAAGTTATTTTTCAAGTTCTGTGAAAGATTTTTCCAATTTCTTTTATTATTTCAGTTCTGTCAAGCAACTAGTCTATAATGATATAATAACAGAACTTGAATAGGACTTTCACAGAACCCGAAAATGAATGTTGAAATTTAATTAATTGTTCAAATTCTGTGAAACCACCATCCTAACTGTATTTATAGTTGCTTAGGAATCTATGTAATAACTTCTTGAATAAGTTAAATTATACCAAATTTGTATTAACGATTCCCTACGGCCTCCCCTCCGGACGGTCATAATTTATACTGCTAAATAAATCAAGACTATTTATTTATAGAACCTTTGTAAATGACAATATTCATTTATTTATTTTTTAAGTGCAACTGATTTGATGTCAATATTATGAAATTATATTAAATATATTACATTGAACAAATGCTTTTAATGGAAGATTAGTATAATATAAACCTTAAGATATAAAATATCCAAAAGAATTGTAAAACCGCAATTCTATATACAAAAGTTTCATTAATAAAAAAATACAATAAAGTAACGGTATTTTTGCAGTTGCTGTGGTAAATGAAAATAAATTTTTATTTCCATATTATGTAACCTAATTCTCTGTATATCTGTTAAATACAATATTTTGACATGGACTTTCGTTTAGCATAAGGTAGATGGCACATTACGTTATATGCAAATATAGCGCGCTTTTAGCGTGGTATGTCAGAGGCATAAAATCTGTGATCATAAAACATTGCCTGAAAGATTTACAATATACATATACAATTATCTTAAGAACATTGCAGTACTTAACTCTTTTTCAACCGAAATCAGAGATACTATATTTTATGAAGAAAATTTCAAAAAGTGGAGTGTTCAGTTAATAAAAGAAATTAAGCAGGAATACTATAAGTACATTTTATTTTAATCCATGAATAATCAATAATAATAATGATTGGATAATTCGTACAGTGCCATTTTTGTGAAAAATCACCCCAATGGCAGTGTACATTCTTAGGCTCTATCCAATTATTATTATTACAAACAGATACAGAAAACATACTTGGCAGGTCACTTCAGATAAATATTTGATAATAATAAATGTTTAATTATATATGTGTGTATTGTTTAGCATTTATTTTTTGTGAAATTTCAACCATTCTACAAACACCTCATATAATGTAGGTATATAAAAATACATGTTGTGTCGAAATTTCAATGCAATTGGTGAAGAACTTTCGGAGATTTAAGATTTTGAACAAACATTTTTTCCGACTTTATGACTGGGTTAAATCTTCCTCACAGGAAAAACTAAACCCTTCCACACACTTTTCCACAAATGATCATCTAGCCAATCCACATTATGCAAGTGCATTATGTAAGCATAATAAATACAAAAACAACACGTCAAATCACCAGAGATCAAATGGGAAAATAATTCACCGACTCCAGATATTTTCATATCAGAGGGTTCGGCTCGGTAGAACTTCTAATTGGACCTATAAATCCTACTGAACAAACAAAAAATTTTATTTATAAAGATATTAAACTTTAGGGCACACAGATTACATCCGCACTGTGCAAGCAGGTTCCCTACAGATCATCGGATCATCCCAATGTAAGTAGTTTTAATATATAGATGTTGATAATATGGCAATACTTTTACAGCATAGAGGTATCGTCCGATTAGCTTAAATTTATTTCATTTGCAAAACCAAATAATTTGATTGTAATATTTTATAAGGTAGGGCAGAATATTTATTTATTTACGCCCTAATGGGCTTTTACAAAAGTAGTTAACAAGTAATACAGTTGTGTTACATAGTTTACAATAAATTATGATTTTTGATTAAATTAAGGTAAATTCAAATTAATAGTGTGGATTACGGAAAGCTAAATATGTAGGAACATATAAATATAAAAACAAAAGTGTATTCACTACGGAGTTGTGAATTCATACATCTCAGTAAAATGATTAAAAAGATTTCGTTTTATAACTAATACGGAATCTTTAAACATGTCTACAATATTCCCAAATTTATTGCCAAAATGATGTAGTCTATTTATAGGTGTATGAGCTTCATAGTTGGTTTTAAAATTGTCACAGAAAAATGTAGCACTTTGCCTTGTATTTCTAGTCGGTACGTAAAATTTTATTTTGGCGAGAATTTCAGGGTTGTCAATGGAATTATTAATAATTTTATTTAAAAGTACAAGGTCAGAGATGATCCGCCTATCTGATATACAATAGCTAATAAAATAATAGGTTTTCACTGATGTTTTTTAATTATTAGTGATTATAAAAGAAAAACAAGTCGCAGTTGAAAAACTACTTTGGTTGTTTAGCGCGAATAAAAAAAAAAAAGTAGCCTGGAGGGGAGGGGATGGATCTAGTACGTGTAGAGCAGTGTCTGCCAAACTGTGTGCCGGAACAAGTCTCAGATGTGCCGTGACAGAAGAAGCCTTAAATCCGTTCATCTTAAATAATTTCTAAGAAGGGGAAATCCAGGAAACTTTGAAGAGATAATGTTTTTAAAATGTTCCTCAACATTTTGAAAGTTATTAGGGGAAGTTAAAATTTTCGTCCGGAAGTCAGAAGTTATTACGTTGGGGATAAAATTGGTAGCATCAAACGGGGTACTGTAAATAGGAAGGATTGGATCATCTTGTAGATTTTGGAGGGAAGAAGACAGAGATCTGAATGAAAGAAAACTTTTTAGTAGAAGAGGGAATTGATCTCTATCTATTACCCTCCTTCTGTTGTTCAAATTACTGAACAAACGATCGACGCTCTCTTCCAAAGAGTGACGCGACAAAGATAACGCTTTGAAGATATATCTATCTGCGAGGTATTGTCTTCTAAAAATAAGGGAGGATCTACACATTCTACCTGGAGAGAATTAATTGGAGAAGATTTCATTGCCTCAAATTCATTCTGAGCGCTTTTGATGGGATTCTTTCAAGTTTTTTATCCAGATATTTAGGAAGTGGGTCGAAAAGAAATATGCCATAATCCAAGTGACTTCGAACGAGGGAATTATAACTATTAATAATTATATATTGCTTAACGATTTGTAGAGGGACATTGTCAAAAGAGACGGTAAAGTGGGGCAGTTTTCTTTTGCGTATAAAAGCCACTACCTTGGTTTTAGAGGTATTGGCTTTTCATTCATTCCATTTGTCAACAACCAAACTTTAATATTATGCAAGGCCAAATTTAATTCCTTCGCAGCATGCAATAAATATTTGTGTGATAAATATATGAGAAAATTGTCTGCAAAATAAATTTGCATGATAGATGAAGGGATTACAATGTCTAAATCACTTATATAAATATTAAATAATAATGGACTGATTACAGACCCCTGGGGTAACCTTTTCCATAGTTTACGCTTCAATATTTTTGAGGAAGAGTGAATAATAATGGATCTGTCTGTTAGCAAGTTGATAATATTGACTAATTTTATGGGGATTTTTATTTTTATTAATTTTTCTTTCAAAACATCAATTAAGACATCACCGTAAGCTGTCGAAAGATCTAGAAATGTGGCCAATGTGCAAGAGCTGAGGGATTGAAAAATATGGATATCTGTTGTAAACACACTAAAATTATCCATAGTTGATTTCTTTTTCCGGAAGCCGTAAGCCGTATTGATTAGGAGAAATAATACTGTGATTTTCAACAAACCATCCTAATCTGTTCTTTATCAAATGTTCCGCTACTTTCATTAAACGCTACGAAAGAGCAATAGGACGATAGGATGAGACTTTAGACGAATTTTTCTCTGGTTTTAAAAGAGGGAGAATTTTTTTTAACTTTCCAGAAATCAAGGATTATAAATATTCAACCGATATGTCGAAGAATGCTTTAAAGAAGCTATATAATATTCCATCAGGACCCGGAGAAGAGACTGAAAGGGAATTAATTACTCGTTTTAATTCACTATCTGAGAAAGGAGAGTCTATGAGATGATATGGCATAAAAGAGGGCATTTTTTCACATCACAACTGAAGGAGAGGCAATCTTATCAGCAAAACCTATAATAATTTCTTCTGAAATATGTTTGGTACGCTCAGAGCATATGACGAAACGATTTTTTTTAAATTAGTCCAAACCGATGACTGGAGAGTTTCAGGAGACAAGTTTTGAGACCACTTTTTATTTTTCAAAATACGAATTTCTGCCTGGGCGCATTTCACTGATAAGAAGTTTTCAAAAGAGATGCATTTGCGGAAAATGGAAATTGCTTCTTTTCTAGAGTTAACAGAATGAGTGCATTCTTCGTCCCACCACGGGGTTGAATGTTTTGTTTTAATATTAACATTATGCATTGGAATGTATTTTTCTGCTGCTTATAACCATACTAGGAAACAATTCAAAATCTGATGTTGATTGTTCTAATTACAACGCTATTAATTATTTTGTATTTAGTTTGAAAGCTAACGACAAACGATTTAAGATTGATCAAGACTTAATTAACTTTGTTTTTCCTTTAATTAGGCTAGAACTGAACTCCAAAATGTTCTGTATCGTTCTTGGGGGTGTGATATACCCGTCCCTGCATTAACCCAGGTGATGAATCCCATCGAAAAAGCTGTTCTGCAACCCGCCTCCGCCATCGTCATAAACTGGCCTGAGGTACGACCACGCGAACTCGGTGCCCTTCTGCCCTGCCTCTGGAGACCCGATACTCACTCTTTCCTCAGGGTGTTCGGGCATCTTCCCCCTCTTTCCCACTATAGTTCATCGAGGGCCAATCGGGAAGCCGGCTAAGGGGCGCGGAAACCGGGTCTCACTTGCGGTCCAGCTGACTGCCGAGTTCATTCTCAATGGGACTGCCTGGCGAAAGCTGTTTGGATGTCTTGGGTACACGATGATGCAAGTTCATAACTTTATATACTTACATATTTGATTTTAGATTTATTTTTTTGTCTTTTACATTATCTCTCGTTACTCTTCTATTTTCAGATTGCGGTGTCTGTAATATTAAACTAACTATGTAAGTACTTGCATACTGCTTGCTAACCCCGTATGCAGGGACATTGGTGGGTCTAGAGTTGCTAAAAAAGAGTAGCTTCGTTAAATAAATAAAAAAATATAGAGTTTTGACATGTGCGGTGAATGAGGAAACCATATGTTTCCTTATAACACCGTTGCGAAAGTGGTGGGATTCCCTCCAATGATGAACGCATTACTAAAATCTCAGATGTTTCTAGACGAATCCTTTGCGAAGTACCTGCTAATTGCTTACCGCTAATTTTCAAAAATAAGTCTTCAAACCGTGTTACACAAAAATTTTTTTTAATGGTAAGGTACTGTTTTTATTAATTTAAAATATAAATAACTTGCATCAGTAGGGATCGCTCTAAAAAAATATATATTATCATTTCGAATTCATTGCAATTAATTAAAATGTGTGCCTCGAGCAAACCTCCCTTATTAGAGTGTTGAGTTTGTTCAAATAATTCAGGGTAACCTATCACAGAGATGGCTATTTTTTGTAAAATATTATGTCTGCAGAATTTCTACAGCTTTCCATTGATGAAATCCTGAATTTCCTATACCATCAATAAAAATCAATTGAATTACATATACTTATTACCAAGCCAAAACCTGTAGCCTTTGGATAGGTAACTTTTTTCACTATTATTTGAAATATGAAATATTCACTTATCCTTAGAAACAATAGTAGTTGGTCATCTCCGAAAGGGGGCTTCCATTCGAGCCTCGTTCAGAGAAGAATCTTTATAAAGATGTCAACTAAGGGATGCGTCTAATCCCTTGGATATACCTACAGAACTATTTATGGGTAATTATCACTTGTCTCAGGGAATATTCCTAGTATTATTAGTATTTAGTTCCAGCTTGCAGTTAAAAATGGAATGCCCTTAGAACTTAAGGTGAATTCATTTAATCTATGTTCCTCATAACAAACAACAAAACATTGCAGATGACGACCTCCGTGGTCGAGGGGTAAGGCAAGGGGTAGGTTTGCAGGTTCAAATCCTGTTATGCGCAAGCAAATTTTATTTGATTAATTAGCATTATTTCACAATTTTATAAATAAAATAAGTATATATAGTATACTTGCGGCACGTTCCGGAGTGAGACATTCTCAGTAACGCCCTGGTGTAGACCACCATTCAGAATTGAAATATTTCCTGAAATGGCTTTAGCCATGTTTCGTGATCAGTTCAAAATAGCCAGGTACTCCCCCCATCTCCTTCCCCTCCCCATTACCTTCAGCCTTATAACATACCCTAATTGCTCACTGGCTCCAGATGGTTTGGAGCAGTTGTGATCAGTGGCAGCTCGTGACTTTTGAGTGTTATAGGGTTTAAGTTTAAGTGAAAGTTTGGAGAATTTGACATTTTTTAGTCCAAAACGATTTTTTTTCTTTCGATATTGTATGAAGATTTTCAGGAAATTTCCATTTGGCCGCACGGATTTCCTGAAAATCTTCATATAAAAATCCGAAATTTCGAACAAAAAATTCATTTTCTGGTACAACAATATCAATAATGTCATTTTTTATAGTATTAGCACTCTAGTACACCCTAAAGTCACGAGCAGGGGGGTATAACTCCGATCGAAGATTGGAACCGTGAATATTGTGATGCCTAACTATATCCACCAATGAAAAGCTCTGAAAGTCTATGGAATAAACTTTCAGAGTTTTTCATTGGTGTATAATATAAGTAGACTCCGAACGAGAATTGTACTGTCCATATATTGGCATATCTATGGTTTTTTAGGACCAATTTGTTTCATACAAAAGGCCCGAAGATATTGATCTAGTGAGCGGTTTATTTATGGTCACGAGTCGCTACTGGTTGGGACTCTTGTGCAGTATTCACATTAAAAAAAAGATGATTAATTAACGCATGTTTTATTTAATTTGGTTTCAAGGTTTACAGTGGGTTGCCATATTAATAGGGACACCTATGGAAAATGTGTTTTTCACACTTTGTGTTCATAAAACACAGATGTTTATGATTTTAGGTGCGGTTATTATTATTTACTAACAAGAACATTGAATTTTGAAAATTTTAACACCGTATTTGTCCTTAACCTGCGATTATTTTATTTTTTTTATTATTTTTAAACATTATCGAACAGAAAGTCAATATTTCGTAATTTCGTTTTAGCCGCAATGACAGCTTGTACACGTCGTGGTATACTCTCAATGCACAGTTTTGAAGTAATCTTTAGGTCAGAAGAATGATGCCACACCCGGATGAGGGTTTCGATGAGCTGCTGCTTCGTTGTGATCACCTCCTTGGCAATCTCCCTCTTGGTGAGCTCCTACAGGTTTTCAATAAGGTTCATGTAAGGGGATTTCCCTGGCCAAGGTAAAACCTGCACATTTTTTTCAGCCAGAAATGCAATCACAGTCCTGACTTTATGACAGGGTGCAGAGTTGTGCATAAAGACGTATTCCTGGCCACCAGGGAACCATTCTCCGACTTGAGGCAGTAATCGATTTTCCAGTATTTGTCTGTGCTGATTCTGACTCAAAGTTCCTTGCACGATGTGGAGGCGCCCCATCTCTTTGGAAGGGATGACTGACCACACCATGATACTGGTAGGGTGTTTGATCGTCTCTACAAGGCAGTCGGTATGGAATTTCCCTCCTGGGTGTCGTCGGACAAATGATGATTTGTCCAACAAAATTTTGAATATGGACTCGTCAGAGAAGCACACCTAAAAAAAGGCCATAATCAATCAAACTAATGGAATTTTTCGAAAGCTTAAAAACCACAAAAATGTTAATTAACATATTCCAGTTCTCTATAGTCATGTTTTGGTGTGCGTTGGCCAATTCCAGTAGTTTTTTCTTCATATCTACCGTGAGGCGAGGTTTTTTAGCTGGCCGATGACCAATGAGGTTCTCCTCCGCCAATCTCCTCTGGACTCTCCTTTGAGAGAATTCGATATATTCTTTGTTGATCATCAAGGTCAGACGCACCACACTCTTTTTGCGATTTTGGAGACAGACGTCTTTGATTTTGCGGTCAGTATGAGGTGTAGTGATTCGTTTTCTGCCACATTTTCCATTGTGATCCAATTCAAGGGGTATGTTTTGATTTATTTTCTAATTTATACCGTTAACCACAGACTTTAAAATACCTGTAATGGCTGCTATTTCCCTTTGGGAATTTTGAGTGCTTAACAATAGTGTCTTCACTTCCGGACATTTTCTTGGGGACGTGTCCGAAGACCTAGCCATACTGAAAAAACAGAACATTAGACTCACTATGGAAAAACTATTCACTGAAATAAGATATGAAAAAAAAAATTACAAAATTTATAGATAATTAATAATTACTTACATTTTTGTACAGCTAAACTGTTAAAACTCATAATTATAATTATTATGTATATTTATTTACCAGAACTTCAATCACACATTTTCACAAAAATGCTGGCCACGTGGAAAAAACCTTAAATTTTCGAGGGATGTGGCACTTTGCGAGTGTTTCCACTTCTTAAAAGTGTCAGCGGCGATACAAGCAACAAAAATAACGAAGGAATAGCCATCATATACAAGTTATTTAGAAGTAGAGACAACGTAAACATAAAAATGATGAAATATTGGAACTGTCCCTATTAATATGGCAACCCACTGTAAACAACACTTATTCCTTGCAACAGAACCATACCAAGAGATTATTGGCACTGATATTGGAATGGTGTAGGCCATAGTTTCACTATTAGAAGCTTTATTGGCAAAATACTTACAATTCACAAAAACGAGAAGACAATGGAATTAAATTAAACAAGGGTATGTATGTTTTGATAAAAAATATGTATTTAAATCTAAAAAAAGATGGTGCGCACCAGAAGTCGTCACTTATTCTGAAACAAATAAAATATATCTCATTAGTTGCATTATAAATTATGTACTGTTAATTATTATGGATTTCATATGAAATTTCAACTTCTTGGTGTGATAGGATACATCGATGGTAGATCTCAATGATAAAACCAAGAATCCATGAAGAAATGTACATATTATAATAGAAAAGAACGCTATCATGGTACTAAATTGTTATTTTTTTAAATTTTATATAATTCAAATACAAATAAATTAAGTATATTGCCTACAGATCTCCAGTTTGAATTTAAAATTTTCGTCCGTTTATGCAATAAAGATTTGGTGGAGCATCGCGCAATGCTAGTGTTTGACAGATGTTTGCAATGAAACATGACATTGAAGAAATTCACAATCTGTGCTCGTTAGGTAAATGCGTTTGTTTCGGGAGATTCGGCATTTCCAGTCCGGCCTTACACGATGACGCCAATCTTAAATGCATTTTCGGGTTGGCAGGCATCATCATCAGTTTTGCGAACAAACAGGTATTACTCGTAGAGTCAATTTGTTTGAAAACTGCTCGTATGATCTCATTGTTTCTCCCTTACTGTCATAGTGAGAAATACGAAAGAGAAAACACTACGCTTTATATTAAAATCCAGAATTTAACCATAGACGAATTAAAATGTACACCTCTATGAAATCAAAAATTCTTACTGTAATATTTGAGAATAATTTATAAAACTTATTAATTATTTTTATATGAAACAACCAGAAAGTGAGGTGACAAAGTTTATAATACATTTGTCTAAAAACATGTTTTTTTCGTTATCAGTAATTTTAGTTCGGTGTTTAGACGAAAAAACGTAAATTGAGCATTTTTCATATTTCAAAAATTATATGTTTATTTCTAATAATAAAATTTGAAAGCATATTTCATCACCTTTTAAAAATAGTTTTAAGTTTTCGAATACATTCAGAAATATTCCATTTATTTAGATTTTATTGAAGTATACACAAATTCTGCAACCTTCTAACAGGGTCTTCAAGAAATATAATGGTCAATATGCCAGAGGGGTGGGTTAAAGTACACAAAAATGCACAGGGTTCATCGCTATGCACCAAATGACAGTCTAATGCACAGGGTTCATCGCTAGTCACCAAATGACAGTAATGCACAGGGTTCATCGCTAGTCACCAAATGACAGTCTAATGCACAGGGTTCATCGCTAGTCACCAAATGACAGTAATGCACAGGGTTCATCGCTAGTCACCAAATGACAGTCTAATGCATAGGGTTCGTCGCTAGTCACCAAATGACAGTCTAATGCCTAGGGTTCGTCGCTAGTCACCAAATGACAGTCAAATGCACAGGGTTCATCACTACGCACCAAATGAGTCAAATGCACAGGGTTCATCGCTATGCACCAAATGACAGGCAAAATGGTAAATACTTGTGCCATTGTACACAAGAATGCTAGAACCAGCAGACTTGCATGTTATACAAGACAATTTAAGGGAAATAGTTGCAGGTCTGTATCATCATAACCTTCAGCGGGGTAAAATAGTAAGGCTTGGAATTCTTGACAATTTAATAGCAAATAAATATTTATAATTACATTTATTTCTTTTAACATCTGCAAACATTCCATTAAAAGTTCCTCCGCTGCCAGCCATCTTTTCTCCTCCAGGTCGAGCCGCCTCTCTCCAACCCTGCAGGTCAAGCCGCCTCTTCTCCAGGTCCATCCGAATCTCTTTTCTCCTATTCACCAGGTCGAACCGCCTCTCCACTCTCCTATCCTCCAGGTCGAGGCGCCTCTCCTCTCTCCTATCCTCTAGGTCGAGCAGCCTCTCCTCTCTCGCCTCTTTCCTTTCCTCCAGGATGAGCTGCCTCTCCTCTCTCGCCTCTCTCCTCTCCTCCAGGTCGAGCCGCCTCTCCTCCAGGTTGAGCCGCCTTTCCTCCAAGTCGAGCCGCCTATCCTCTCTCGCCTCTTTCGCCCCTTTCACCACTCTGCTCTCCTCCGCGGGCAAGAGGCGCTCTTCTGAAGAGAGCGCTCTTTTATTAGCTGAAACAAAATAATCAATAAATATTTTTTTGTTAAAATCTTAAAGCATGTTATTTGTTATATACCATTTTATAGTATTTACAAACACTCCTCACCACTTAGTATTTCAGTGAGTATGTACTTACATGAGACGGCCTCAGTGGTAATTATTATTTTTTTGGGACGTGGGGCCACAGGCGTTACACCCACTCCACCAGCCACATGCGGAGACACTTGTGAACTCTCCTCCAATTCATCGAATTCCATTACAATATTGACCTAAAAAACAGTAAAATAGCTAAATCAATTAAAATGTTATAATCATGTAAAGGCCCATCAGGGTGTTGACAATCAACATATAAAAAAAAAAAAAATTTAAAAATAAAGATTATACTCAATAATTTCCGATTTTATGTCCGGGTTAAATCTTCCCCATAGGAAAAACTAAACCCTTCCACACACTTTTCCACAAATGATCATCTAGTCAATCAACATTATGCAAGTGCATTATATAAGCAAAATAAATACAAAACAATACAAGAACAACACGTCAACTCACAAGAGATCAAATGGGGAAAATAATTCACCGACTCCAGATATTTTCATATCAGAGGGTTCGGCTCGGTAGAACTTCTAACAGGGCCTATAAATCCTACTGATCCCTCAACATAAATATTTAAAAAATCTTTCGTTATCCTACATGTACTGGACACCTACGCCAGCGACATTGACTGTAAATGCCGGTTTCCTCTGGGGGTACCTTGGGTAAGGATTTGAATAGAAACACAACTTGCGAAAGTCGTCGGACAACTGACTGGTTGAGCCAGTTGTTGGCGTATTTATTGGGTTCAAATACAATAATTTCTACACGTGTTAATGTGGAGCAATTATTCTTAAATCTAAACATATATTAAGGTCCCACGGTTTGTCGTGCGACTAATTCATCCTTGAACTGGCGATATGACACATGGTTCGAATACAATAATTTCTACACGTGTTAATGTGGAGCAATTATTCTTAAATCTAAACATATACTGAAGTCCCACGGTTTGTCGTGCGACTAATTCATCCTCGAACTGGCGATATGACACGTGTACGGTGCTTTAAATTCTTAGCAAGATGACTCATCGTGCGAGATAAGCCTCAAAGGATTCTTCATCGTAAAATGTGATATCAGAATATTTATTTTCTTAATTATTAATTAATTATTAGGTACATCCATCTGCTGTCCGGTACACTACATGTATTTAAAATGACTGATTTTTGCATTTTTATATATAAATTTTTTGATGGATCTAATATGCCTAAATTTTGAATGAGAGAGCTAGGTATAATGCCTGTAGCCGAAATAACAAATGGTAATATTTTTATAGTCTGAGAATGCCAAATTTCCTAAATCTGTGTATTTTCTTATTTTTTCATTAACAGATTTTTGAATATTACAGGAATTTGGAATAGCGACATCAATGATATAAGTTATTTTTTTAATTTTGTCATGTAAAACTATATCGGGTCTATTATGACTAATTATTATAATATTATTATTTAAATACACTTTTTGTAAATGATGTAACATTATAAACCTCTTTGAATAAATATATATTAATAAATAAAAAAAACTTACTGGTACCGTCTCTAGACCCACATCGTCCAAATCAAAAGAAGCCTCGGGCTCCTCTCTTTCACTTCTTTTTTGGGTCGTCTCTACACCTACATCGTCCAATTCAAAAGCAATATCGGGCTCCAAGATAGCGAGCACCCTTTCTTCCATTGGGGTTAAGACGGGCCTACCGTCCGATCCACCTCCATTCCTCGCTATCCCCAATCTCAAGCGATATGCCTTTTTTTTAACATTGCTTTTTAAATCTCTCCAAGTCTGAAACATTGAAGGAAATTAACAATTAGTGGCTAAATCTCCAACATCTTCTTGGCTTAATTAATAATTAGTAGCTAAATCAACCAACACCTTTTTGGCTTAGTTAATAATTAGTGGCTAAATTACCAATACTTTCAAGGCTTAATTATTAATTAGTCGTTAAATCAACCAATACTTCTTGGCTTCATTAATTAGTCAAATTAGAAAAAACACGGTGGTCGCATGTGAAATAACAGTGCCATGCATACGGTCGGTCGACCGACAATGTAGCGCTGACCGATGATCCTTGTACGCAGCATGTGGCGAATCGCGTGGCACTATAGATCTTCATTCATTCACCCACTGTTATGAAACGAACTTTCTTAAAATTAAAACATTCAACCCCGTAATATTTTCTTAAAATCAAGTACTTTGTATTTTTAAATTCTTTCATATGGTAACCCCTTGGGGGCGTTGACCATTATCGGGAGAGGCGGGGGCAACGAGCGGTCCTCCGCTCGGTTGGAAGAGACACCGCTCTCTTGGATTTCAGCTCTGGTTGTGAGAGGTTGTTACGTGCTCCGCTTTGAATTCGAGACTTGCTTTGCTAAAACAGTGTTTGTCAATTAATTACTAGTACATTTCGATTCATTCTTTCTACAGTGTTTGTCAATTCATTACTAGTATATTTTGATTCATTTCTTCTACTGCCTGCCCCCTGGACGTCTACAAAACTACCGGCGGTATCGTTCCCTGCTTTATTCTATTAATTTCTGTATCTCCTTTCTTCCCAGTAATTTAACTTCATTTTTTCATTCTTTTAACCGTCCACAAAGAGATTTAAGCTTTTCCTACGCGTAGAATCCAGTGCTATAATATAGGTCTTTTGAAGGCATTTAAAAGCACCACAATAATAGTGTTTTATTTCCAAGAAATCCTTTTGTTCTACCCATTTCTAGAAGGCGTATGTTCTCTCTTAAAACCAACGAACTGAAAACACGGAACCCTGCTTGTGCTAGCCAGGTATCCTTAATATTACATTTCTATACGCGGTTCGATTCCGTGGAAACGCATTATCTAACACTGGAACCCAGAAACGTGGGGCTTTATTTGAGAGAATCGCTTTCCTGTTGTAACTTTTTATTGTTGTCGTGATGTGCATATATGTGTGTAAATAATTGTTTTTCCTACATCTAGGTACCCCTGTGTTTAAATTCAACGCGTGTTTTGCATTCTTCGCCATTTTTTTACTCATAGCGTCAGTGTGTTTAAAGGCCACGTGTATTCCGTAATCACCGCCATTTAATAAACCTTCGCGAACTGGTGTTTAAATTCAACGCGTGTTTTGCATTCTTCGCTATTTTTTTACTCATAGCGTCAGTGTGTTTAAAGGCCACGTGTATTCCGTAATCACCGCCATTTAATAAACGTTCGCGAACTGGTGTTTAAATTCAACGCGTGTTTTGCATTCTTCGCCATTTTTTTTACTCATAGCGTCAGTGTGTAAAGGCCACGTGTATTCCGTAATCACCGCCATTTAATAAACGTTCGCGAACTGGTGTTTAAATTCAACGCGTGTTTTGCATTCTTCGCCATTTTTTTTTACTCATAGCATCAGTGTGTTTAAAGCCCACATGTGGTTGGCAGTCACCATTTTGTAAACGCTCGCGCCGTTTCATTTAGCCCACACGTGTTTGGCACGCATCGCCATAGAATCATAGTGTCCTTTAAAAAAAAAATAAGAAGAGTTTCGATAAATATTTAAAACTTGCGACGGTTTGCGTTCAAAAAATAAAATTAATTTCGCGTGTTTTCCTAACAATTTATAATTTCCTTCCTACACTTCTGTGTTTATTTTCGGAGCGTAGTTTCGGATTCATTGAAGTAATATAAAGTCAGGTTATAGAATAAACTCAAAGCATAACAATACAGGTACCTACTTGTGCGGTTATATTCGTGTAAAATTTAAAGACAAAAGATTTTAAAGGTTTCTTTCTCATTTTAATATTGCTAAATTGGGTTTTGGAAAAATAATTACTTCCCAGAAATACGTCCAAGGTGGGCCGGTAGCCTTTTATGATACCTGGAAAAAACCTTAAATACGTTAGTAACAGATTTTATAGGTCGTGTTCATTTTAATATTGCAAAATTGGGTTTTGGTAAAAATAATTACTTCCCAGAAATACGTCTTGAGCCGGTAGCCTTTTATGATAACTGGAAAAACCGCGGACAATAATAAAGGGAAAGCGTACCTGGAATCTATTCACTACTTAGTTTTGTCTCAATAGTACACAAGTAATTCTAAGAAATCAAGTCGGATAATTTTAATAAAATGGACGCCTTAATTCGCTTTAAGGGAGGCATTATGCGTACCGCTATATTTTCACGCTTGGCGACCGTCGCTAGACGAGAGCTCTGCGGGAATTTTTTGATTAAAACGAAGAAAGCGCGCGTAGGACAGCTAGGGATTTTTTTTATTGAAACGCGTCATAAAAACCACATGTTAGAATCGCCCATGTCGAAAGAGGATCTAGTGGAAACTCTCAAACGTGGCCTCCTTCCCCAATACGCTAGTATGTTGACCATGCGTAGCAGTAGCTCTATCGAAGATTTAGAAACCGCGTGCACGATATTCGAGAGCTACCAGAAACAAGCATCGCGCCCGCCCCGTGAGGTGAGATCGGGAGGAAATAGTTACCTCAATAGCGTGGCTTCATCGAGCCCTGCAGCTCTACCGGCAGACCCCGGGAAAAATAGCTCAGACAGCGGTTTTCGCAATACTCGCGAACAATATAAGTATATGAGGGCGGGCGGTGGCCGCCGTTACGAAAATAAGCGTAATAACATATCCTCCCATCCGTCACCCCAGTCAAGTTTTCTCCCCGAGGGAATAGATTTAACCCGACCACCGCCCAGAATACCGAATTCAAAAAACTAATTTCCAGCCAATCAAATAATCCTCTTCACGGCAAGGTGACGCTGGCCGTGGACGTATTGAGTGGTTAAATGACGCAACATTCTTAGAAGAGACGGCACATCTTATGGAAATGGAATGCATTGAATCCGTAGACGGTCGTCCTTACGCGAGGTTTACTATAGATCATGTGATCTTTAAGGGATTATTAGACTCGAGGGCAAATGTTAGTTGCCTAGGAGGAAATTTATACGCATCATTTATTAATATGGGAGTACCAATGAAACCCTATAGGTCTCCGGTGATCGCGGCTGATGCAAGTCAACAAACCTTGTTAGGTTTATTATCTCTGATTTTTTAGTCATAGCGTCGTTATCACCTAAATTTTTAATTTTTTTTTAAAGTTTCTTTATTCTATGAAATTATTAGTTACATGCATTGAGAAATTTTTCAACCACCATGCTAGGCACCTGCCCGTGTTATGGTGGTCGATTTTCTATACAACATAAATAATGTGAGGGAATATAAAATAATATAAAATAAAATAACATATTATTAAAGAATATTTAAGAACATAAAATAATGTAAGTGACTATAGTAATATAAGGAAGTATGGAAGAATACAGTAGAATATAAAAATAAAAATAGCATAATATTTATATAATATAATAGCATAATGCATATAATAGCATAATATCTCTTAGTTGTGGTAAGTAAGGTGCTATTTTTAGCTACATAATACAATAGTATATTGAGGAAATCTGTAATTGGTTTCTCAGTTAGGTAAATTACATATGTATTAATGAACCACATTGTAAACTGTTGATTTCCCTAAAGTAAAATAGATACATAAAAAGAATATAAAAAGCATATAGTTATAAAATATATAAAATCAAACATAGTACTATAGAGTAGGCAAATGAGAAAGGATTGTTTTTACTATGGAAATCTATATGTGCTTCATTAAATTGGTAGGTACATTATTTTGCAGCAATTGGTACTGATTTTTGGAGATCTTTCAACCCGGGAATATGCATATTCTTAGTGTCGTAGATACGTTCACCAAATTTTGTTGGATATTTCCGTTAAAAGTCGCCAAGGCCACAGCTATAATCAAACTTTTAGAAACACGTATTTTTTTACTGCATGGTGTGCCTCGTACCGTGATATTAGATAACGGGAAAGTATTTATTTCACGAATATTTAAGAACTTTTTGAGTAGTTACAGAGTGCCCGACATATTTTACAACAGCTATTATACCCCGATGAATAACGTTGTAGAACGGTATAACCAAACGGTTGGCACGGCCCTGGCCATAGTAGTAGAGAAAAATCAACGGACATGGTGTAAACATCTGGATAAAATTCAGGCGGCTTTAAATAATTCCGTAAATCTAACCACAGGATACACGCCGTTTTCTTGGATCACGGCTATGAGCAGATACCCCTCGGTGGCCTTCATAAAACTCCATTCCCCAGAACCGCGCTAACAACGAACGAATACGCCGACCGGCTAGAAGAACTATCCGCCGTTTACGGCGATGTCGATGACGCCTTGTTCCTGGCGTATCAAAAGAGCTCCGAAAGATACAATCTTAGAAAGATACAATCTTAGCGTGACGTATTCCGTCGGTGATACGGTTTGGAGGAAAAATTTCGCTCAGTCAAATTCCGCTGCTTACTTTTCTACCAAACTCGCCCCGCGCTTTGTGAAGACTAAGGTGATTAAAAAGGTTTCCGACGTCATATATGTGTTGGCAGATGAGTCAGGAAAAATCTTGGGTAGATACCATGTAAAAGATATGGTTAAATTAGATAGCTCCGCGGAGAACCAGACCAATCCTCCTATACCCTAACTGTGACCCCTTAGGAATTTAAAAACAACAATTGGCAACCTACCCCAATTGGATTCTTGGAAAAATCTGTTTGAAATCTGGTTAATGCGATGAATATTGGAAAGCCAGTTTTGTTGACTGCCCAGATGGGAAAATATTCTATTTTAATATTCGCAAGGAAAGATAAATAAGGTACAAGTACTCATTGAACATGCACATCTACACAATACACGGCACTGTCTTCGAGGGGGCCCCTTCGAAGGCAGTGTATACAGACTCCAACATTACAGTCACTCCGGAGTAATTAACCGGAGGCGGCTAAATACACGACACTATCTTTGAACATTCCTACACGCAGTACGACATTCACATTGTGTCTGATTCGTACCCAGTTCCTACTTGCTATTAATTTGGTGCAAACTTCACCAACTTTATTAAAAAACTGAAAAAATTATAAAATAATTATTTGTGACTTCGATCCTATGGTTGCTTGTTAGCCATAAACAAGATGGCGCCCATATCGGTATATATATATTATTATGTAATAAATTATAACCCATTATAATCCATTGTATACGAAAACTTCAAAGTGCAATGACTTGCGACAAAATATTTTTAATTTGTTTTCTTGTTCTTGTGTTGCTCATTTTGGGAGGTTTTTTTGTATGGATGCAATGATTTTCCACACAAATAAATAAGGTCCACAGCACTAAGTATTTGAAAGATACGTCTCGTATTATACCTATGTCAGCAATTCTTACAAGATTTCTGACGATATGTAGGTCACTAAAGGAGGACGATTTTGATTTTACTCGTATGTTCAGCTACTCTTCAAACAGCTATCTGGACCATTAAAAGGTAGATATGCTGATTAAAAAAAAAAAAAAAAAACTAAAACGTTGAAGCTGATTGCACCGAAACAAATCCGTACCATTAAAAGGTGGATATTGATTTTCGTGTGTGTTTTTCAACTTATATTGTTTGTTTTGTGTTATTTCTTTTCAGCTACTCTTCAAACAGCTATCTGGACCATTAAAAGGTAGATATGCTGATTAAAAAAAAAAACAACTAAAACGTTGAAGCCGATTGCACCGAAACAAATCCGTACCATTAAAAGGTGGATATTGATTTTCGTGTGTGTTTTTCAACTTATATTGTTTGTTTTGTGTTATTTCTTTTCAGCTACTCTTCAAACAGCTATCTGGACCATTAAAAGGTAGATATGCTGATTAAAAAAAAAAAAAACTAAAACGTTGAAGCCGATTGCACCGAAACAAATCCGTACCATTAAAAGGTGGATATTGATTTTCGTGTGTGTTTTTCGACTTATATTGTTTGTTTTGTGTTATTTCTTTTCAGCTAATCTTCAAACAGCTATCTGGACCATTAAAAGGTAGATATGCTGATAACAAAAAAAAAAAAAACCACTAAAAGGTAGACGCCGATTGCACCGAAACAAATCCGTACCATTAAAAGGTGGATATTGATTCTCGTGTGTGTTTTTCAGCATATATTGATTATTTAGTGCTAATTAATGATTTTAGTCTGTTTTTCGCCTTATGTATAAAATATAAACATATGTGTGTGCGTCACGATATACAATGGGAAGTTGTGCCTATATACTGCTCCCCTGTGCAACTATATTTACTATTCAATATTAGTTTCTCACTCCTTATGTGAACGCGATTTTTTATTTTTGATTTTTTTTGGTTCATTGCCCACTGCTTATTTGCATTTTTTTAATATTTTCTTATGTTTCGCTTTCATGTTAACGCTTCTCCTTGAATCGTTCCCGCCGGGGATCGAGACATCTACGCCATGACGAACGAGTTTACGCTACTGCTTGCGGCCCTTTGCAGAGAGAGCCGATGCCATCACTTGAGAGCCGATGCCATCACTTGCTGCTGTTGCTCTTACGATTGTCACCATCACTTGCTCCTGTTGCTCTTACGATTATGTGCACCGTATTACCAAAAAAAAATGTATATATATAAATAATAATTTGAAATAATAATATGTAACTTTTGGGCGTAGGTTTTTAATGCTGAATCTCTATGTGGATGACTCCTTTGTAGCTTTTGTCAAAGGGGTTTTAAGCGATTTAGAGTAAAAAAAAACTTTCATTCCCACGGCAGTTTTTTCGTTGTGTTTTCGGGGAAGTGTTATGAAACGAACTTTCTTAAAATTAAAACATTCAACCCCGTAATATTTTCTTAAAATCAAGTACTTTGTATTTTTAAATTCTTTCATATGGTAACCCCTTGGGGGCGTTGACCATTATCGGGAGAGGCGGGGGCAACAAGCGGTCCTCCGCTCGGTTGGAAGAGACACCGCTCTCTTGGATTTCAGCTCTGGTTGTGAGAGGTTGTTACGTGCTCCGCTTTGAATTCGAGACTTGCTTTGCTAAAACAGTGTTTGTCAATTAATTACTAGTACATTTCGATTCATTCTTTCTACAGTGTTTGTCAATTCATTACTAGTATATTTTGATTCATTTCTTCTACTGCCTGCCCCCTGGACGTCTACAAAACTACCGGCGGTATCGTTCCCTGCTTTATTCTATTAATTTCTGTATCTCCTTTCTTCCCAGTAATTTAACTTCATTTTTTCATTCTTTTAACCGTCCACAAAGAGATTTAAGCTTTTCCTACGCGTAGAATCCAGTGCTATAATATAGGTCTTTTGAAGGCATTTAAAAGCACCACAATAATAGTGTTTTATTTCCAAGAAATCCTTTTGTTCTACCCATTTCTAGAAGGCGTATGTTCTCTCTTAAAACCAACGAACTGAAAACACGGAACCCTGCTTGTGCTAGCCAGGTATCCTTAATATTACATTTCTATACGCGGTTCGATTCCGTGGAAACGCATTATCTAACACCACATATTACCTTATGCAAACGACATAGGCGACCGACATATGCGTGGCAATATTAGCCTAACCCCTAATAATAATAATAGTAATTATTATTTTTTTTGATAAATTAATGTTTTTAAGACAAGATTTTCTTTATGCATAGAACAAAGGATAACAATTATTTTTATAAAAATTCATAGTTGGGTTCGAGTCCCGTTGGCGTCATGTATTTTTTATCAGGAGATTTTTTCAATGTGGATGAGTGTTTCAGGCGAACAATTATTGCTTATAAAAATAATAATAGTGTTTATTCCGGTATGTGGGGAGGTTAGTACAGTCCCACACATTCCATATAGAGATACAACAAAATATATAATCAAAAACAAAAAGATAGAACAGAAAAACAAAGAAAACAGAATAAATTGAAAATAAAATAGAATAAAATGATAAAATAATAGAAATTTGAAGTCTTTAGGGAGCCGTGACTATCATAGTGAGGATATTTCCAGAGCTTCTTTTCCTTTAACCTAATCCTAAAACCTATGACATTTTACAATGAGATTCTGTCAGAATACATATAAAACAAGCCCCAACTACCATTACTAATATCAATTCGAAGATATAGACAATCGTATCGATGCCTACCAACACAATTTTTCATACATATTTATAATATTGTCGTACCTGTACCTACTCCATAGTTTAAAGTGTATACAACCTTGTAATATGTATTTTGATTTAGTTATGCGTGTAAATATTCTTTAAGTATCTGAATACGTCTGTCTCGACACAGGTGAGACAGATGTCGATAAATACACGTAAAAAACTTTATATTGATAGATAAATAAATAAATAAAAAAAATAGGTGGAGCTGCGTGTTGGCTCACTACTGGCTGTCAGTTCAAATCTAGCGGAGAGACAAGGAGCACCTTACGGACACAGATGGAGCTGCGTGTTGGCTCACTACTGGCTGTCAGTTCAAATCTAGCGGAGTGACAAGGAGCACCTTACGGACACAGGTGGAGCTGCGTGTTGGCTCGGTACTGATTGTCAGTTCAAATCTAGCAGAGTGACAAGGAACACCTTACGGACACGGAGCGACCAGGGCGAATCATGGCGATGCAACGCATTTTTCTCGTTATACATTTTGGTTTATCATATAGCTTATTAAATGACAACTTGTTTGTTATGTTTAAAAAAACTGGTGGCCTATAAAATCATTAATTATTCGACTAACTTAAATATAATACTATGGTGACATTTTGTAAATTAACTCTTAAGCCCTTGAGATTTAAATTAATTCCTATTTAAAGTCCTTTTATAAATGCATGCTTTAAATAAATTATATTTCGTTAACTAGAACTTGGTTTTTAATTTACTTTTGGATATTACTATCAGTATCTAATTTATAAATGTTACATTTGAAACTCAACGTGGTTTAACATTATCTATGTTTCAATCATTACAATGTTATTTTTTTTTATTAGGCAACATTACTGAATTCAAATAACCAACATTGTTTAACCAGTGATTCCTGATTTTGAGTAAAAAATGTAAATAAAATTATGCTCTCCGGTGAAACATAAAAATATGTCATTGGAGACCAAAATTTCATCTACATTTTTTACTCCAAATAATGTCAGGAATCATCTGTTAAAGCCAGTCGATTACTTCCCTTAAGAGGAAGCTACAAGCCAAAAATGTGTATATTCTTGGTATACCTTATATTGTAGGTAATAGGCATTAAAATCGCTTGACAAATAGTCTAGAAACGATTTCAAGCACAAAACTGGTTTTCATTTATTTTGTAAATAATTTTATAAGAAAGCAAAAAATTTAATCAAGTGAAACTGTCACAGATAATCTTAGCTATAATACTGTATTTTTAAAAAGTTGTTTCCTTTATGCGTTCATACATTTCTATTGAAAAAATATTTTTTTTGTAGTTTACACTTATATATTTTTTATTTAGTAATTTATTTTTTTTATTTATATTCTACTCAAGCGAAACGATAGGAAAATCTTCAATTTATCTAAAACATATTTTTTGGTATTCATAATGTACACCAATTCGTTATAAAGATTAATCAAAATAGTTATTTAGCATTAAGCTTCGCCTTAACACTCTGTATAATGTCTTTTTCTTATTATTCTTCTCTCTTTTGGGTGTTTTAGAGTGCTAATATTACAAAACATGGCATTATTGATGTTGTAGCTGAAAACGATTTTTTAGTTTTTTCGAAAATTCGATTTTTTATATGAAGATTTTCAGGAAATCCGTACGGCCAATCTGAAATAAAAATCGTTTTCAGTTACAACAACATCAAGAATGCCATTTTTTGTAATATTAGCACTCTAGAACACCCAAAAGTCACGAGCTGCCACTGATTATGGGAGGATATTCAATGACTTATTAAATAACTATAAATGTAATTCAACAAACATAGTTTTAGAAAAACAACAATAATAATAATAATGTACATTAACCCCTCGGGCTAATTTGTTCGGTTTTGCGAACAAATAGTTATTACCCCTAGAGCCAATTTGTTCGCTTTTTGGAACAGCTCATATGGTCTCGTATAAATTGTTGCATCTCCCTTACCCTCATAGTGAGAAATATGATCTAAACGGCATTAGAAAGAGAAAACACCAAACTTTATATTCCAATCTATAAGGTAACTACGGAAGAATTGAAATGTGCACGTCTATGAAACCGGAGGTTCTGAATGCAATTTGAAAAAAATTATGAAACTTTGTGAATTTTTTATACATGAAATGACAAATAAGTGCGATGACGGTAATGTTTATATTTTAAATTTAAAATTATGTTTCTTTTGGCAATAAAATTTAAAAAGCATCACTTTTAAAAAACAGTTAGTTGTAGTTTTAGTTAACATTAGTTGGTAGTTTTAGTTAACAGTTAGTAGTAGTTTTAGTTAACAGTTAGTAGTAGTTATAGTTAACAGTAGTTGGTAGTTTTAGTTAACAGTTAGTAGTAGATTTAGTTAACAGCAGTTGGTAGTTTTAGGGTCAATCCGCACCAAATCATCCAGAAAATTTTGGATTTGTCACCCACCATCTCAGATTTTGATGAAACTTTAAATTTTTAATCCTTCCATATAGATAAGAAAATATACCAAATTTTACCTTCCTACCTCAACTCGTTTTTTTTTTATGGGCAGTTGAAGTTTGGGCAAAATAAGCGTTTTTACATATTCCGAGCACTCCGGAAGAGCTTGTACCTTCAATGAAAAAAAATTGTATCTTTGTCATTTATAGTGCAAATGCAATGAAAATTTTCAATATTATCAAGAAAACTATGCTGATTGCAGAAAAAAATAAATAAACCCTTTACATTTATCTACTTGACTTTAAAAAATTACCAAAAGTAATTTTTTAAGTAATTTTTGGGACGGAAAAGGTACTTTACAAAAAAGCAATATCTCGGGAAGGTACAGTGTTAATGAAGTATTTTTTTTTTTATTCATATCTACAAATAGCATAGAATCACATACAAAAATAAAATTCATGGCATTTTACTTGCTTCAATAAATAAAATCCATTTTAAACTTTTTTCAAACTTTTTGTAATTTTTTTTTATTCTTATCTACAATAAACATAGTACAACCTAAAAAAATAAAACTCCTGGTATTTTGTGTGCTTCACAGTGTAGAAACGTTTTTAAAATGAGAAATCTTAATCATACAGAATTGTTCCAAGTTTTTTAAAATCTAGATACTGTATTTGCAAATAAAAAAAGTCAAACTTATTCGGTCCTTTACAACATGCTGGTAAGCTTGCAATGTAAGCTTAAGGCACCAACAAAATAATGTACCTTGTTCCTTACCCTGAATGCATACACCATAGCAATATTTTATAACAAGATCAACTTTTTAACTCTTTTCAATACAAAGTTAACTCTTTAAAAAACAAATACAATAAAAATAAAACAGGCAATGTAGGATTAGGTTAAATGAAAGTACATTACAATAATATTGTTTACAAATAAATGTTCAAGTTCATTTTTTACTTTTATTCTTGATCTGACCCATAAGATGGTTGAACTTTTGATCAGCATGATGAACGTCTTTTTCAAGAAAGTAGTAAGCTCTTCCTGAACCTTTTGTTGTGGGAGGGTCAACGATATTAAAAATATTTTGTAGTGGAACAAAACAAATATCTTCTTTTTGATGTGGCCAGTAAAAGGATGGAGCTGGGCCAAAAGGATGCATAAACTTGATTGATACATCACACTCGTCTTCATCTTTGGAAACCACAAGTCCAAAAAACCAATGGTTGTCATATACGCAAGCTACATAAGAGTTTGTACAAATTTGTACCATACTTAGTTGCTCAGAGCGATTTCGTTCCCCACTGAAGTTAAAAATCAAAGCATAATCTGAATCTGAACTTATCCTTTTTGTGCCAACTTCATTTTCAGACAGAGGAACAAAGCAGTGGAAACCTCGAGTGCCTGGTATTGTTTTAGCTTGTGAAAAACGCTGCTGTAATTGTTGCCTGCAAGTGAATAAGCTTTCTTTTCTCAGCAAGTAAAAATATATATTTTCTACTCTCGACTGACAAAACTTAAAAGTTTTGTCTACAGTTGTGATAGTGTTGCCAGGGCCAAGTTGCAAACTTTCTCTAGTTAGAAGACGTTTTACTGTTCCACCTATTCCATCACAGGGAGATTTCCCATGACTCGTAGCAAAAAACGACCAACATGCTTTCAAGTTGAAGTCTTTTTGATGGTGACACAGATTTAAAAAGTTTTTGCAGTTTTTATATTGCGCTGCGCAACCATCAGTAAAATAATGAACACTTTGAATTTGGGGAAATTTTTGATTTAAAAATTGAGCAACAATTTTTTGAGTTTCGTAAACGAAACTTACATCATGTTCCAAGTCATCTGAAATTACACACAAGCTTGACACGTGCTGTGAGATCTTTGCCAGGCTCTTCACAAGTGTAAATTACCACTGGGTGGAGTGAACAACTGTCTTGCGTCCAGTGGTAACCCTGGACTTCATTCTGGATAACATAGGAGAAGTTTTCACTGAAGTCTAATAACACAACAGCTTCATTTATCTGAAGCTGTGCTTTTAGGGACTCTTTGAGATATTTTGATTGAGACTTTGTTATAAAAGAATGAGGAAGAAGTTTTACAAGACTCTTCACAAGATGTTCTACATATTCATGAAAGGGAACTGTAACTGAAACCTGCTGTGTTCTATCAGTAGTTACCCATGCACTGTATGTAATTTCATCTTCTTGGTCCCATTCTTCAAATTTTTCTAACAAATGTTTCTTAAGATTTTCACTAGATGTTGAACACTTATCGCAATGTCGAAGCATACAGTCTCTATTGTTCTTTGAGCACACTAAGTAGTCCATTAAATCATTGTACGTTTCTTCACTGTCACAAGCATTAAGAAGCAACACTACATTTTGATGAATTGCACAAACGCAGACAGAATGAGAGCCTGGAGAACCTACTGGCACACACCATTTGGGACGCAACCAACAAAATTTCGAAATCCCAATTTTTGAAGCAGGGTATTCAAACTTGAAGGTAGCATAAAGTTCATTCAGGTTACAAAGCAATAGTCTTTTTTGTTCATAAACATTTTTGGTTATGCTAACTTTATCTTTTTTCCCTGGCATAACACGAGAAAATTCATCGTTTTGGTAGAAATTTTTAACCAAAGTAACTGTTCCTTGGTCTAATGGTTTTCCTTTTTTTGGATCAGGTAAAGCAATGATACCATTTTCATTTAGTAGCTCTCGTGCTTTACGAACTGAGTATTCACCAACACTGAATTCTTCAGCAACCTTTTTTCTACTCCACGAAGTTGGAGCGAGAGTTAGAAGCTGAATTCTCTCACGGCGTGTAACTTGTGTTTCCAATTTTTTTTTAACCAACTCAACAAGCCTGTCCATGTCATTAGCTTTTTCTTGAATACATCTTGGTATTTTTGCATCACATTTTACTGGGGAAAATTCTTTTTCTAAAACTTTACTTACTTTTTTCTTTAAGGTTGAACAAGCAGAATCTAACTTCCGTTTAGCGTAACTAGACTTACTGTGGGATGGTATTGCATGTAGTTTAAATGGAGATTCTCCAATGTCAGTTAAAGAAGTGTTGATTTCTTGTAAAAAAATTTCTTTGTTTAAAACATTTTCAACTTCACTTATGTCTTCTTGAAAAGTGTTAACGGCCCTCGCTACTAAATGTTTCTAGCTCGAATTCGAATATCGAACTCGCTGCACCAGCAGCTGGCAGGTGCGTTCCATTCAAAATCAACACGCACAGAGCAAAACAATTTATTATTAATTAAAGATATTGTGATTATGAAAAGTATGTTAAAATATATTTTAGAATGTAATGCAATATAACGATAGCTTGATTCATGGAGGAGGTTCTCAGTAACAACATTTAATATAACTTTTTATTTGGAACTTTTTTTGATACATACATAGATGAGATGTATTACTATGTGTACCATTGTACCCATACAAAGGTACACATAGTAATACATACAGAGTGACAAAAGGCTTGGCCTTTATTCCTGCCTGGTTTCGCAGTGCGGCCGGACACTGTTAATACTAAATTGTCTAGTTTGATTTGAGGTCACGGATTCAAAATAAATTTAATTTAATTTATATGAGTATATCATATTGTAAAATCAATTTTTTTTTATATAGGTACATATAATGAATCTGTACCTCGTTCCAAAGTGGAAGATACGTTCAGTATTATCCTGGTGAGAGACCATAATTCAGAATTGAAAGCTTGAGAACGGCGTAGATATGTTTAGTGACTAGATCTGAATACTGAATAGCCAGGAACTTTCCAACCCCCTCTTCCCTGTCTCTAAATATGTGGACTACATACATTAGGAATATAAATAAATTTTCTTTTGAAGACACTTCAATGAAATAAAATGTTATTGATTTCTTCTTAACAATTCCTTCTTACATGTTTTGGTTTTAGCTGAAACCAATTTTACTTTGCTTCTTTTCGGTATTATGCACTTTTTTAAATGCTCGGGATTTCAAATAGGCATGCAGCGATTATGTCGAGGATCAATTAATTCGGGTAGCATGCAAAAATTGTAAAAGCGTTTCAGCTGTTTAACCATATTAGTCTGCCAAAATTCGTCATCCCGTAAAATTTTTCGATTTTTATTTCGAGTTCAATCCATACAACAAACATACAAATATCTTTTTTGTTCCATGAAATTGGCCCCGAACCTGGTAAAACCAGTCGTGAGATGTATTTACTAGCATTCCTCCATTTTTGCTAAGTTTCCAAAAGGTAATTTTTTCGGATTATACTGCTTCATATATGAGCATGCTGCGAAAGGATATTAAATTTTAATCACGGTGTCTTCAGAAGAAATTCCATCTGGGGTCGCACCCATATACGGATACTCTTCATCTATACAATACAATTCACTACAACAATACTATTTGATAGTGCAAACGTCAACAATTCCTCTCCAGTCTAAATAATAAAAATAACGTTCTTACAGTAAATCTGAACACTAAAACAACACATAATATTAATAATAAGTGCTAACTTTATTAAAATAAAGTGTTAAAACTGCAGTTTTTTTAGTGTCCCAGTGCCAAAAGTTCAAAAACGGAAATTAAATACGCCTATACAAAATACATATCACTCTACCTTGTGTCAGTGTATTTAAACCAGTGGTTCTGAAACGGAGTTCAATTATTTATATAATAAAAAATAATAATTATAATAATATACAATGGATGTCCAATCATATATCTCAAATGCAGAAAGGGCAGTCAACGCCATAAACAAAGTGCTTCTTGACCCTGGAAATAAGTTCAACAAGGACCAAATCGCTAAAATTACACCCATAGCATGCGAAATCTTAGCAGCAATTGGTAGCATGTCGGCAGCGGTAGCTGCCAAAACTGGTGCCTTGGAAGGAGAACTGCGGGCATACAAAGATATTCAAAAAATTATTCCATCTTAAAACAATATTAATATCTGTGAGGTAATCCACGAAATGAACGAAATTACGGAGAGGTCGAAAAATATAATTTTGTGCAATGTACCTGAAAGTGCAAAGGTAACAGCTACTGACAAAATCTTGGATGACCAAACTGCAGTAACGGAAATAATTTCCAATATAGATATACCTGCAAAAAATAAAATTATTAAAGTTTACCGATTTGGTAATAATAATAATAACAAGCCAAGACCAATTAAAATCCAGTTTGAAGACTCCCAGACAGCTACAATACTACAAGGAAAAAAACATCTCTTAAACTTTTTTTTTTTTTTTTTTTTTTTTTTTATTGTTATTAAGTTTAATTTGTAGAACTCCATTTTATTTTTTATTTTTTTATATATTTTTTTATATATTCATCTCTTAAAGAATAATGTACGCATTTACTCTGACTCGACCCCAGCACAGCAAAAGCACCTAATGGACTTACGGACGGAACTTGAAATAAAGTATATAAATTCGTCACCTAAAATAGTCAACATCCATCCAAAAAACCGAGTATAACTAAGCTGAAAATATACTACCAAAACATCCGTGGACTACGAACAAAACTAGACGATCTACACGCAGCTCTTCCGTCCCATCATCATGAAGTATATGCACTTACGGAAACCTGGCTTGACTCTGCAATAAAATCATCTGAACTTGGACTTACTAACTACAAAATTTTTCGTTGTGACAGAAATGCCAGATCAAGTTCGAAGTCAAGAGGTGGAGGTGTTTTAATAGCAATTAAACGAAAGTACTCATCTAGGAAGTTACCGACGAAAAACAACAACATTGAACATTTATTTATGCAAATCTCTACTGGACTGGAAAAAAATATTATTGGAACCACCACCTACCTACCACCACTCTCCGATATTCAAACATACAGAAACCATTGTGAAGACGTTGAACATCTCCTGTCAAAATATCCAAACTCAAAACTTGTTATTCTTGGAGACTACAACCTTCCAAATCTAAAATGGGAATCCAACGACAGCGGCTACATCACAAACGAAAGCGAAAATGACCGGGCACGAGAAATCTTGGACACAGCAAATTTTTTAAACCTGTACCAGCACAATTTCATCTATAATAATAACGATCGCTTACTAGACTTGGTACTATCAAACATCCCTAAAATATCTGTAGAACTGTCTAATGATCCGCTCCTACCTGCCGACAATCACCATCCTCCCCTATACACGAAATTAAACATACCCTGTGATAACGATGCCAAACCTGAACAAAAAACTCTGAACTTCAAACGAGCAGACTTTGACTCAATTAACTGCCATCTCTCAAATATAGACTGGTCTTTTTTGTCTGATGAAAATATTGATAAATCTTTAGACATACTTTATTTTACATTTTCTAACACTATTAAATCCTATGTACCTTTTTACACGCCGAAAAAGTATACTTACCCAGTTTGGTTCTCATCGGAGCTAACTGCCTCTCTTCAGCAAAAAAAAAGTCAACACAAAAAATTCAAACAAAGCAAATCCATAGCTGATTATATAAACTTTAGGGAAACTAGGAAAAAATGTAAAGATCTTTCTAAACATTGCTACAAAATGTACATAACTACCATCGAGAATAATGTTTTTAAATCCAAAAATCTCTGGAAATTTCTTAAAAAAATAAACAATGAAAACACGGATTACCCACCAATAATGCAAATGAATGGAATCAGTGCAAACAATACACAAGACATTGTAAACCTTTTTTCAGATTTCTTCAAAAACGTATACGATGACGAAACCCCCGATGATAAAATAACCGATTACAAATTTAGTAATACTACACACTTAACAAATTGCCATATCACACAAAAATCTTGCGAACAGAAATTACTTTCCTTAGACACTGACAAATCTGCTGGCCCAGACAACATTCCATCAATATTCCTTAAAAAATGCTCCAGTGCATTATCTAAACCGCTTACAGTACTATTCAACCGCCTCTTGTTCCTTGGATATTTTCCAAGCCGCTGGAAATCGAGCTTCATTACACCTATCCTCAAAAAAGGAGACGACACTGACATAACCAATTATCGCCCCATTTGTATACAGTCAGTACTTTCTAAGCTTTTTGAATCAATGGTCCTTGATGAAATCTATCCCAAATTAATAAAACTAATCGACCAAAAACAACACGGTTTTATCAAAGGTAGATCAACCGCAACTAACGTAACAATATTTCAAAACTTTATATTAGAATCTTTTGCAAAAAATAAACAAGTCGACTGCATATATACAGACTTTTCAAAAGCATTCGACAAAGTATCCCATCAACTACTAACCCGAAAACTATTTGCCCTAGGAGTAAGAGACAACATGCTAAAATGGTTTACTAGCTATTTAACTAATCGTAAACTATTTGTTAAAATAAAATCTTTGCTATCGAAAGCTTTCTGTGCGACCAGTGGCCTACCGCAAGGTAGTCACCTTGGTCCGGTTTTGTTTCTCATTTTCATTAACGATATAACAAATTGCTTCGACGATGTCGAGGTATTGCTCTTTGCTGATGACATCAAGCTATACAAAAAAATAACTGATGTAAATCATTGCCAAATACTACAATCAAATATTAATAAGTTTAAAGATTGGTGCGTACAAAATAATCTGTTTTTAAATGTAGATAAATGCAAAACCCTGACTTTCTGCAGAAATAAAAATCCTGTTTTATTTGAATATTACATTAACAATACAGCTTTAGAAAGAGTCACGGAAATGAGAGATCTCGGAATTATTTTGGATGAAAAACTAAGTTTCGCCAATCATATCCACCAAATTGTAAACAAAGGCATGAAAACACTAGGCTTCGTATTAAGAACAACTAAAAACTTTAACTCCATACAAGCCATTAAACTGTTATACATATCTCTAGTTAGAAGCATAATTGAATATAACTCAGTAGTTTGGTCTCCCTCTTACAAAATTCACATTAATAACATTGAACGAATACAAAAAAAATTTCTGTGTTTTATTAATTTTAAATTAAATATCTCACTAGAAGACTTACAATATCATTTCTTATTAAACACTCTAAAAATACACACATTGGAAGACAGGCGTAAAATAAACGACTTAACTTTTTTATTCAAGATTCTAAACTCTAAATTCGACTGTTGCGAACTTCTGCAACTCATAAACATACGAATACCTACAATAACAACACGACAAAATACACTATTCCACTGCAACACACATAAGCGCAATTACATTGCGAACTCCCCAATACAACGGTTTCACACTATGGGAAACCAATACTTAGGTGATGTCGATATATTTAATATTAACTTTGCGAATTTTGTGGATTACGTAAAAGACCTATTTCAATACTATTCCTAAATGGAAGTTATATTTTTGTAAACCAGTCAAATCGCTGTATTTTTTAATTTATGTTCTTGTTATTTTTTTTTATTTTGTTTCTCGCATATACTTATGTAATTTTATTTTTATTATTTCTTTCTTTTCTTTCTTATGTTTCAAAACTGTCATTTAATTTGTACCACCCACATGTAAAAGCCCTCTGGGCGTTAAATAAATAAATAAATAAATAAAAAATAAATAAATAATAAATAAATCTATGAAAAGACCAAACTTTTCTATGGTAATGCTTTTTAGTCCTGCAAGCTCCTTCAGGACATTGTATTCATGTTTTTGTCCTTGTCGAATTGAAGGAATATTTGATAAGGATTGCTGATACAGTATATTTTTGACTAATGGAGCGCAACTGATATTTTGCCGCCGTTTGCACACTTTTCCAAACCACGATGCCGTAATCATATTGCGGCGCATCTCGATCCACTTTCCACTAGATGCTTGAAGTACTGTCGCCCTTTTAATTGCTTGCCTATCTTTGGCTATGGTAAAAAGCCTTCTAAAAAATCATCTTTGGCTGCCTCATACTGATGCTTGGTCCATATCAGGTTTTTCTGCATTGGAACCATAATGCTGATCTTTTGCTGGAGCGAGCTGCAGGGTTTTTCTTTTCTTTTTTTTTTACTTAATACTTGTTGATTATTTTTCTGCAATCCTTTTAATTCTAATTTCTTTATGAGTTTTCCGGGACTATTACCAGTTGCAAATTTATGCAAAGAATAGTGTCGACGATAGGTGTTGAACGCCACTACTGCTGCAGCGCACCTTCCATTGTAGGACCGTTTTAGAAAATAGTTGATACGCTTTCCGCCAACAAACTTAGCCACATCATTATTATAACACTCCACATTTTTGCTGTCTACATCACGTATTAAACTTCGAGCATTAGATGCCAAAAATCGAACGTGCTGCATGATTCTGGGCATTTTCAAGCTCGAAGTCATATTGGGTACGTAATTAGTGTCGCCAGTATCCCGTTTGCAAAAGTATGCCCGTTCCTTGCATAGTGAGTGGTCTCCAAATACGTGTTTTGGACCATTCAATATATCCAAATAAAACTGTTTTATTTTTCCTCTTGACTACAATTCATAGCCTTCCGGTACGTTATTGCACAACGTACAGCCGTTCTCAGGCGTAAAATACGGCTTGACACAATCTTCCTCAATGCTAAGGGATACTTTGTATCTTCTGACAGTGATCTAAGTTTTTTGCAATAATTTCGAAGTAAGTGATTTCGGCATTCGATCTTTTCGACTGAAACATTTTTATACGATGTGTTTCTTTTATTTTATTGTAAGTGCTGGAATATTTTATATACTTTTATATTTTAAAAACATCAAATTGTTTATTACTTTATTTATTAGAAACCCGAAAAAAAGTTAACAATAAATTAATTCTTAATAATATCAAATTGTTTATTACCTAGAAACCCGAAAAAATGTTAACAATATATTAATTCTTAATAATATCAAATTGTTTATTATCTAGAAACCCAAAAAAATGTTAACAATAAATTAATTCTTAATAATACTATTTGACACTACACAGCTTCGACGGAAACGCACAGATGAAACATAAAAAAGGCGACACACTATTATAGTCCCTACGCGCAACGCATAGAGTGGAATATTGTTGAAACGTCACATGGAAGTGTAATAATTACGCGGAATTTCGAACTTTGAAAAAAGATTGACACGACGGACCGTAGGAAGCGTGCATTCACGGCCACCTCATAGAGCCGAATGAGTAGGAGAATTCTTAGATGTTCATTATATAGTATTTAACGAAAATAAATTGTTAGTAAAAACATATATCTCGACAGAAAAATGTATTTATAATAGCCTAGCGTGGCTACATTATCGATATTTTGACGATTAATAACTTAGATTGTCATTTGAATCTGACAATTCATGATTCTCCATACAACGATTGAGATCGCTAGTAAGGAAGGCCCTTAAGCTCTTCAATTTCATTGTTAAGGTTTTGGCTCTTACTAATTTTTGCTCTGCATGCATTACAAATTTTTTGTCCAGGGATTGCTTTATTAGTTACTTTTAGAATGGTATTAATGTTCTCTGAAAATTCCAAGGATACTGTTCTTAAAGTTTTTGTAATTTTCCTTTTGTGGCTTTGGAACGGGTCAAAACAAGCTTTTTGAAATGTTTCATATTTATTTAAGTTAAATATTCTGTGGTGCTCACAAATGTTGAAAACCAAGTCTGTAGATACAAAACTTCTTTGTTGAATAAGCTTTTTTTCAAATTCACTTAACAAATCCACACTCGTTAATTTCTCTGAAAAATGGATTTTATTTATTTTTGTATCTAGATTTAAAAAAACCTAGAACAATTCTGTATGATAAAGATTTCTTATTTTAAAAACGTTTCTACACTGTGAAGCACACAAAATACCAGGAGTTTTATTTTTTTAGGTTGTACTATGTTTATTGTAGATAAGAATAAAAAAAAATTACAAAAAGTTTGAAAAAAGTTTAAAATGGATTTTATTTATTGAAGCAAGTAAAATGCCATGAATTTTATTTTTGTATGTGATTCTATGCTATTTGTAGATATGAATAAATAAAAAAAATACTTCATTAACACTGTACCTTCCCGAGATATTGCCTTTTTGTAAAGTACCTTTTCCGTCCCAAAAATTACTTTTGGTAATTTTTTAAAGTCAAGTAGATAAATGTAAAGGGTTTATTTATTTTTTTCTGCAATCAGCATAGTTTTCTTGATAATATTGAAAATTTTCATTGCATTTTCACTATAAATGACAAAGATACAATTTTTTTTCATTGAAGGTACAAGCTCTTCCGGAGTGCTCGGAATATGTAAAAACGCTTATTTTGCCCAAACTTCAACTGCCCATAAAAAAAAAACGAGTTGAGGTAGGAAGGTAAAATTTGGTATATTTTCTTATCTATATGGAAGGATTAAAAATTTAAAGTTTCATCAAAATCTGAGATGGTGGGTGACATGGCCTGGATGATTTGGTGCGGATTGACCCATAGTTAGAACAGTTAGTAGTAGTTTTAGTTATAAGTAATTGTTAGTTTTAGTCAACGGTTTTCGGATACTTTCAGAAATATTCCATTTATTTGGATTTTATTGCAAAGTGGAAATACAAACAAATTCTCTGACCATCTGACAGCGTCTTTGAGAAATATAACGGTCAATATGCCAGAGGCCTGAGGGTAGTATGTAGATTAAGGGTACAATATATCATTATCCAAGTTCAGGGAGTTTATTTGCTTTTGAATTTTTCACATTTAAATATTTGGTTAAGTTGATGTATTTTTAGATATTGATATATTGTACCATCTTACTCCTAAATATTGGGTAAATAAACAGAAAAGTGGAACACAGTTAATACGCATTAAAAAAAAAAAAAAAAAAAAAAAAAAAAAAAAAAAAAAAACACTTGTATCAGTTAGCTAATACTGAGAAGTATTTGGCTAAAATTAAAATCGATTGTTCACTTGACGGCCATTGTTATTGATGTAAAAGTTTTAGGTTAGTTAAGAAAAATACATCAATTATCCGTTTTTTTAACAAAATAGCTGTTAAAATGCAAAATTTTCCATTTTCGGTTACTGAAATAGTTGTTTGTCACTGTTATCTAATTTAAAACAAAATGTGTTTAATAACCGTTTCCCACTTTTCTGTATATTTACCAATCCAAGTAAGAGCCTTGGTCGGTCTTACCATTGATAAAATACAATTTGTACATACTTGCTGCCATTTTTCACCTGATTTTTCCGTCCCAAACCTGATGGCATTCAGTGCTGTTGCCAGGGACATCCAGCCATCTTCAATTTGTCTGCGGTCATTTTTCCCTAGGGGCCGCCCTGTGGCCATACTTGGCATCTCTTCCATCCGAGCCACCAAATACTCCAGCTGCCCGTTGGATGCACGTTTTTTAGACATCTGTTGAAGAATTATAAACTTAATAGAACGAATCGCGAATCAAAATAAAAATGACTATTTGGATCTACAATGAGGGAACATAATCTAATATTAATGTACGCGTAAATCCTTCATATTTGACATATGTGTAAGATGATGTGAGGTTCAGTAGGTAGGGACTGCCGAATACCTTATAATATTAATAATACCCACCTTTCCCATACATTCTGAAGGCAGCACGCCAATATTTTGCTGGAGTTGGACGTATTATTGATATTATAGGTTATTTAGTACAGCCAACCTAAAATAATCACCTAACCAGAGGTTATATACGTATAAATATTAAAAAAAACTTGCCTAACAACCTATTTGATATTTAGTACAAAATATCAGGAATGCCAAAATGTCAATATGGGGGTCATCCCGTACAGGTGGTCCAAAACCGAGCTCTCAGAAATGTTCTTGGTCTTCCATGGGACACACATGTTAAGGACAACTATTCAATTTCCGGTATCCTTCCAATCAGTCCTTCCCAAACATGAAATCACGACCACCATCCTACATTACCCAACAATCAACCTACACTAACATCAGGCTACTTTACAATCAAGACATCCACAATCACAATACTCGGAATTCTATCTTTATTTTTGGGAAGGGATCTCTTCCAAAGAAATTCACAAGGATATCCTTCGTAATGTGCCTCACTCCTTCCAAATCTCGACATATTTCCTCTCACGTCCCTCCAACAGTGCTCAATATTTTGAGTGTGAGCTCCCGTCTCCTGATCTAAAAAAGATATACTATGATTGACGCTTAAATGAACGAAGTCTTCGTTTTCGAGGCAGTTGTAGGCTTTCCAACAGTCCGATATAATTATGGTTCCTGGCAATATGTATTCTTTGATTATTTTTGGAAGAGTTTCCTTCGAACGATCTTCCACTGCACAGATGAATTTTTTTTTCAATTCTTATTCAAAACTGAAGAATACCCATTTTCCAGCAATTTCTTCGTCCTTTATTGTGCTTTCTTTTGGCAATTTTAGCCTCGTCAATCTTCACTGTGATATATGAACACCTCCATTTTTTTTGTTTCATTTTGTAGCACCAAATGATGCAAACTTCCCTGCAAAACGAAGACCAATTTATGACGGTCTCACTACTCATATCAAGTTCTTCCATGATTGAGGTTGTTCTCGGTGGCCGCAAGATTGCCCAAAATAACATAAATGTGCATATTTTTTGTAGAGAAAGGTTTAATTTAGCAAAAAGGTACCTTTTCTAGCCGAAACAGAAAAATGGCACATGATTTTAAGTCTGTGACCGGCACTCTCTATTGTAGTTTTCGACATAAAAGATTGGTAAAACTACAAATAATCCACATTTTTTTACCGCCGGATTACGTCGTGACTTCTCAGCCATTCTAATAACACATCCTCCCCTCCTCTCTAATCACTTCAAAAAAATCCAATATACCAAAAGCACAACAATTACAGACCATAATAATTTTTTCACATATCCCGCCGATCCCGCCTATAAGTTCATTATTTTGGCCTATTAACGGAAACAAAACGAACGGCTAGAAAGGTTTTATTTTAAAAGAATTCGTATTAAGCGTGGCCAGCGATTCCGACTTTAAAATACATATTATCTCGATGGTAAAGTTATCGAGGAATTATATAAAAAATCAAATAGTTGGGGACGAAACAGTATCTATTAGATATATTCCAACGTAATATACTTGCAGTAATTCGCGTTTTCAAGTAATAAATTAACCGCATAAATATACCACTCTCATTAACCGTCAACACTAGAAGTGTGTCGTTCCGGCCGGAGCGAATCAAATGAGTCCGAGTCCGAAGGCGTTTGAATCGATCCGAGTCCGCAAAATAAAATGGATCGAGTCCGGACTCACTCTCACCTCTCGCTCTCAACTCTCACCTCTCGCTCTCGCCTCTCGCTCGAAACTCGCAAGGTGAAAAGCTTGAAAGGTGGGTACCTCACAAATTGAGTGAAGCAAATAAACAAATTATTAAATAAACCTACTTATTTGATTTTTTTAAAATTGGTAATTTTTTTAAAGTTTTGAAAATAAGTGTTTTTTTGAAAATTTGCCTTTTTTGGGTAATTCGAATTTTTTAGAAAATTTGATTTTTTTTTTGAAAATTTTTACTTTTTTGAAAATTTTGTTTTTTTTCAAAATTTTAACTTTTTTTGAAAATTTTGTTTTTTTTAAATAGATTTTTTTTTTAAATTTGACTTTGTTTTAATCTTGCAAATTTTGTATTTTTAAGTATCCTTCCTGTAGTTAATAATAATATGTGTAACTAATCCTTTACCTTTCGAAAATCGCGAGTTGCGAAGTAGGTATAAGGCTAGCTTTAGACTTGTAAGTCCCTTCGCAAATTCACGACTTCCAGCCAATGGGCATATTGCATTTTGAAAATCCAATATGCCCACTGGCTAGAAGTCGCAAATCCACGAAAAAACTTACAAGTCTAAAGCCAGCCTTACAGATAACAGGATACACAAAATTATTATTTCGTGACACTCATTGTGACGTTCCACCGGGTTCTGCGAATCCAGCTGATTCAAATTCAAGTCCACAGGACTCGAACCTCAATCGAATCAAGATGAGTCCGGCGGAACGGTTTCTAGTTTGAGTCCGCCGGACTCATTTCAAACGTTCCGACTCAAACCGTTCCGCCGGACTCATTTCAAACGTTCCGACTCAAACCGTTCCGCCGGACTCGCTTGATTCGTTTTGTAGTATGAGTCCGGCGGAGCGGTTTGATCGCCTTGATTCGAAGGAGTCGGAGCGAATCCAATGAATCGAGTCCTTTAGAATGAGTCCGGACTCTGATTCGAGTCCGAAAAATGAGCGGAACGACACACTTCTAGTCAACACAAAAACCATAAATAAACCACTCTCACAAAAACAAACAGAAGCGAGCTGCATAGACAAAAAAAAATAAAAGAAAATCACAGAAATTTGACAGCCGTCAACACACGACTAGAGACCATAAAAAAACGGGAGTCGCTATATGCACAGCGACTAGTCGACAGGGGCGTGGCCAACATATCCGAGCATACCCGAAGTAAAGTGTTTCGGCGCTTTATTTGAAATTGGTTCTCCGCTCAGATTTTTTTAGTGACGTCACGGCCGAGCATTTCCGAATATTGCCGAGCAGCCGAGAGCTAATTGTTTCATACGATTCTTGCACCTTGATTTCATTTGATTAGATTACATTACTATAGGGCCAATATCATATAGTCGATTCCAAAGACTTAATAAAGACTGTTTGGTATGGCAACCACATTCTAATTCCTGCAAATATAATTAACTTTTGGACAATAGAAGACTTGTGGTAGGCCCTATGTTCAACTTTTGTACAGATTCGTACTAGGCCTATATATACTCAAAGTACCTAATCTTTTTACATTACAAAACAGTACACCTATGGGAAAGTGAAACTAGCATAATTTGGAGACTATGTGAAAATTTGGATGCCATATAGAATGTTGAAGGATAAGTGAGCAATGAAGGAAGTTAGGTAATTCATTGATACATATTTTATATTTGATATTATTTTATTAATGGAAAATAATACATTACACCACACAAAGGAAATATAAACATTGAGGGAACAAACCCCTTTAAAAACATGACAGATAAACCCTGAATTGAGCCGATCAGGTTCTGCCCCATCCTGAAATTTATTTATTTAATATCAACGGTATAAATATACCATAAACAATGATAACATGTCACAGTTAAAATCGTAGAAATATAAAAAAAAAAGAATTACAAATATATGTGGCATTTGATTGTGAAATGACATTAGAGAGTAAGTAAGTAAATAAACAAGAGATACAAGTACATAAGTTTCTATAGTGCAAATAAGGTAGAATTAGATTAAATTAATATTTATTTTTCGGAATAACTTTATTGAGTAAAACCTCAAATTGTAATATTTAAATATTGAAGACAATATTAGTGATTTCTAAACGAAAATCTGAAACAGAAAAATCAGAAAAGCATTTTTTTATTGGCAACTATCTTTATGTATGATCGCAAGATTCAACCCGAACTAAATGCAATCCAGACAGCGTCTTTTAGATAAACCTTGTGCGGTGGAAAAAAATGAAGACAATGTTAGTAGTTCTTATTCGAAGTATGATACAGTTAAAAGTGACCGAGGGGAATAGGGTCCCATTAGCGCAGTTGGTAGAGCACTGTCCCGGAAAGACAGGGGTCCTGGGTTCGAGTCCCAGATGTGACCGTTTCCTTTTCTGATTTTTCTGTTTCAGATTTTCGTTTAGAAATCACTAATATTGTCTTCAATATTTAAATTAATATTGATTGAAAAGATTTGATAGCATAGCCCTCTTGTACCTACCTTGCGTGCAGTTAAATAGATCTGCCACATCTGCGTATCTATTACTAACTACATGCAACCTAGGTACAAGCGAGTGTTTGGAATACTCAGTCCTGATATTGTTGCATTTAAACAAAATTTTAGAACGAGTAGCTCTCGTGGGTATATGAAATTCAATGAGGTTAATTAAATCAGGACTGTCTATACTACCATTTACAATTTTGAACATAAATATTAAGTCGGATATAATTCTTCGATCTGAGATTTTTAATAAATTTAGATTTTTCATCAAGTAATTATAATTTATATTTTCAATGGGAATACCGAGTTTAAAATTAATGTGTCTTAGGAATTTATGTTGAATTTTTTCGATTGAATCTGAATGTAATTTGTAGTGGGGGGACCAGATTGTTTAATAAATTGCTCCAACAATAGAGACACATCTCTTACTGAGGCAACTCCAGCTTCAACAAGCCTGTTGATCTCCTGTATCAGGTCAGGATGAATTTCTTGTGTCATCTTGGCCGCGTCTCTGTTGTGGTTGTGGCTCGCTTCTCCGGTTGCCGAGACGTAACAACGTAGCACACATTTAGGTGGGCTGGTGGATTGAAGGGCTGCCTTCACTTGTTTCAGAATCTGAAAACAAGCCACAATGTTTTACTATAAATAAAAATAACAGAACCCTACAAAAACAGTAATTATTGGTTTGGTAGGCAGTAAAAAATTTAAAATAATATTTTCAACAAAAAAATATCTGATTTCCTGAAGGGCACAAGGAAGTATGCTTCACACCTTCTATTTTGCAGTGTTGAGGCCCTGGGAATCATATTTCCGGCCATGGCATCTACCATTGGCAGCACAGTCAAATTCAATAGATAAGAATGTTGAAAATGTGTTTAAGTAAGCGGTGGGAAGTTGCGTATTCCCACATGTTCCCACCACATTTCCTTCTAAAAAAATGTGTGTTGTCCAAAACGGTATTTGTATAACCTTGCATCTAACCAGTGTTGTGTAGTAACTAGATACATTTTTGTGTACTGTATCTGTATCTAGATACATTTTTACTAGTATCTGACACCTCAGATACTCAGATACTTTCAGATACTTTATTTTCGAAGTGAACTTCTTTACCGATTTTCTCTAGTTAATTTTCAAGTTTTCTCACAGATTCATGACACAGATTCAGCTAGTGGGTACCTTTGTCCATCTAGTGTATAATATTTTATAGCAGTTTATATACATGCATTTTAGGGGTCCTAACTCGAGTAACCGAGTACCCGGGTACCCCCCTATTTAAAAAAATGAATTTAAAAAATAAAAAAATATAATTAAATTAATGAATAATTTCATTTTATTTAAAATTTTCCATCAGAACCCTAATCAAGTTGCACATAGTTCATGTATTTTTTTATTTATCCAAGGGGCGTCGGGTACCCGGGTAGTAATATGCTACCCGGGTACTCGCGAGGACCCCTAATGCATTTATGTTATCACCGCTTGCAGGCCAATTTGCCAATATCTTTTTGGGCAACGAATAAAACAAGCAAGTGTAAATATGTAAAATAATCACAAGCGTTTACGTCTACCGTCTTTAAGAAATTAAAGTAATCGCTGTTTTCGATAATATATATATTTTTTAAAAGTTTTCCCCCAAAAAAGAAGAAATGTATCTGAGTATCTGTGAGATACTTTTAAAAAGTATATGTATCTAGATACAGATACAATTTTACAATGTATCTTGTATCCGTATCTAGCTACAAATTTTGCCAAGTATCTGTATCTAGCTGCTGTCCTTGTTCTATCGGTATTACAATGGAAGATGCTCTGAGGAACTAGCGTCATTGATCCCTTCGGCACCGGTGCGTAGTCGGCATACACGCCAAACGCGCGCCCAACATTTGTACACAGTTGACATTTGTCACATGAGAACGGGTCGCTTCTACGATTCGTTCTTAAGTTCAACAGCTCGGCTGTGGAACGAGCTGCCGGCCTCTGTGTTTCCTCCCTCCTACAACATGGGACTCTTCAAGACCCATGTTCACTCCTTCCTCTCCACAAAAAGACCCTCCACATAGCATCCCCAAAGATGATATAGGCCCTGAGGGAAATTATTTTCTTCAGGGCCTCCTGTGTGGAGTTAATATAAAAAAAAGATACTTTTAAAAAGTATCTGACACAACACCATCTAACTATAGTGAAAACATTAAAATAATGTTATAAAGTGATTGCCCATGTAGGGATAAGCAGAGAAAAGAAACTATCAAATCTTCGTTTTTGCTCTTTCTGCAATTTGAGGTGGAACAGGAAATTCTGGAAAATATTTTATTTGTTTCCCACTCATCGTTGCGGGACAACCAAGCTTCTTGGAGTCCAAAACCCGGAATCTCTTCTTCTTATGGTTTGGGTGATCAGTCTGAAAGAACAATTCAAGGTATATGGTCTAATAGGCTTATACGCATAAGACGCCTATTATTTATGCGGCAAATAAATTGCCCATGGTTAACTTATTTGACGCAGATGATTAACTTTTACAAAAGTTGTTAGGGCCTGTGCAATGTTGACATTAGTATAAAATTACAAGTGTGGTTATAATCCAGTGTGATATGAATTAAAATTGTGAAATGAGATATAGCTGCAGGGGCTTTAATTAATTTTTGCACTTTGAGCATGGTCTTCTTTAGACTAACACGACATAAGGATGTGTTACGAGCCACGGCACACTTTTTAACACACAAAGATGAATTGTGATTGATGTGATTGTCGTGTTAATCTAGCTTACCTAGGCCCAGGCCCATCGCTTTTTTTATATTTTAAACACATCACCGACGATACGGTGATCATTTTGGGGTTATAGACATTAATCTTGGACCAGAGAGTCCTCGGTGCTCTGTCAATGCTACTATTGAAAGACGAGGGGGGGTAGGCCTAGCTGATGTGGTTCAAGGGTGTATTAACATACCAATTCAACTCTCTTTTCTTCTTGTTATTTGGGCGGTGTAGTCGGGGGCCTTGGGCGCACTCTCTGTACGCATTCATACCGAATGTAAATGGCATCCCAAAAAAAATGGAATCCCAAAGAACTCCACTGTAGGCGGGCAGAACGTGTATACTGCATCTGAAAGATTGGAAATGTTAATTTCGAATAACTCGTAAATATCAGCAGCTGCTTATGAACTGAAGAAATGGGAAGGCCTACCCTAGACCTAGGCCCCAAAGTTTAGAACTTACATCCCAACTTCTTTTTCATACTGTCTCTCGTTGAAAAAGAGTGCCCCAACGCGTTCACAGAACACAGACATGCTTCATAATTTACTTCATTGTCAATGTTTCCACTGATAACACCTGTCTCTGAATTCTTTTTGAAATTACTTAACTAAACTTCTAAAAGACGGTCTAAGCCGGCACACAAAGACGCCATTTCCGATGATTTCTGACGTTTCGTGACGTGACGTGAGAAACAATTTACTCGGAACACACTCGGGTATGCTCGGATATGTTGGCCACGCCCCCTGTCGACTAGTCGCTGTGCATATAGCGACTCCCTAAAAAAACACTCAATAAACCATAGAGGTGAAGCGTATATACTAGAACAGATGATTGGAACAGATATCTCAAAGATACTTTCGTACTCAGTATTTGTTCTTAGTATCGCGCGTCTTGCGAGTATTGCGAGTATGCGCGTCTTGCGAGTATTTCGCGTCTTGCGAGCATTGCGAGTCTCTTATACGCAATACTTGCCAGCCACAAGACGCTGAGAAGAGTTTCCTCTAACCCAAATACGGCTTACCCGCAAATGTGGGGAATTTTTCGACTACTTGGATTTTTGGCATACCATTTGTAACTAAGTACAATTGCGTAATACTAGGGAAGAGGTGTTTGTACTAGGTATTTATTCATACTTGTACCAGTTGTTCCAAGTATCAAGACGAGCTAGTACGACTCACCTCTACTAGACTACAAAGTTTGTACCATAAATAAACCAATCACGTTTGTACACTACTTAACCACGGATATAACCGACGGAGCGGCGATGATAGACAAGGTAGAGAAACTCAGGGCCATTTTAAAAAAAGTGCGACCATAGACAATACAATCGCGCTCAGCCATTCATTATTTAGCCCAAAAAACTATATATAAAATAAAAACGTCCTTGAAGTATAAAAAAATATCACAATGTTTCCTGAGGGCAAAGTTCACCTGACAAAGCATTGTCCTAATAAAATTAACTTGCACAGCTCATTTTCTCAAGAGGAAACTTGAATAAATGAAAAAGGAAAAGAACAATGAAGACAATTTGCAAAACATGATAGTGCTTATCTACGACAATCGAATTCTGACATTTTTCTGCTTATCTTTGTTATTACTATACTTAAGGGGTGTTTAATATTAATACTATTCATGTAAAAGAAAAGGAGGAACGAGTAAAAAAAAAATAAGTTACTTAGTTACAAACACTATTAAAAATTTATTAAAAAATATATATATAAAGTAGGGTTAGTCTTAAATTAGGCTTAATTTAAGACTAACTTAATTAGTCTTAAATTATAATTCTTATCTGGAACCGCGGATCTCCACGTTCGCACTTATCACCGATAACACAAGTGGCAACTTGGGTTGGATCCGAAGGACGGAGTCGGCAGGCAGCGACTCCTGAGGGGGCAGCTTCCTGGTCGGAAGATCCTCGGCAACCGCTCCAAGGGGGAGAGCAGGAAGTTTCTCGGCGGAGGCGAGATGGTAACTCCTGAGAGGGCAGCTTCCTAGTCGGAAGAGCCTCGGCGCCCACTCCAAGGGGGAGGGCAAGATATTTCTCGGCGGAGGCGAGGTGGTAACTGCCGAGAGGGCAGCTTCCTGGGCGGAAGCGCCTCGGCGACCGCTCCAGGAGGGGGCGAGATGATGACTGTTTGCTCCTGAGGCGAGATGGGAACTGTTGAGTGCTGAATGGAAACTGTCGAGTGCTGAGTGGGAACTGCCGAGAGGGCAGCTTACTGGGCGGAAGCGCCTAGGCGACCGCCTCACGGGGCGGCGAGATGATTACTCTCTGACTGGGGACTGTTAACTGTTGGTTGCGGAATCTGTCTTCAGCTGCGCGATCCGGCGACCGTAGCACGCCTAAAATTAAAATCTATACCCAAATTAATAAAAAAAACTATTCCTAATTTAATATTTAAAAAAATCTATACCTAAATTAATAAAAAAATCAATACCTAAATTGATAAAATCTATACCTAAATTAATAAAACAATCTGTATCTAAACTATTACTAGATGTTTGGGCGCCAAATACTCTTTTGCGATGGGAAGTATTAAACCCGGATATACATATTATAGAGACGAAAAAATGCTGTAAAACATAAATGAAAATTTGCCACTTAAAATTAAACAAAATTCTAAATAACCTGAAAATCTATCCTAGATTCTAACGAGGCTGTGGGCGAATAAATTATTTTACAAATTATGAAAATTGTTCCTCCTTTTGAATTAATTACTCTAATCTCAGGGCCGGGAATCGGAAGTATGTACTTATACTTCTACCAGCCTAAAAGCCGGTAAGCCCCACGTTCAGGGCCGCCAATTGTTATCACTATACTCACGAGGAGTTTAATGTTAATACTATTAATGTAAAAGAAAAGGAGGAACGAGTAAAAAAATATGAGTTACTTAAGTTCTCTCCAAGGGGGAGGGCAGGAAATTTCTCGGCAGAGGCGAGACGGTAACTCCTGAGAGGGCAGCTTCCTGGTCGGAAGAGCCTCCGCGCCCGCTCCAAGGGGGAGGGCAGGATATTTCTCGGCGGAGGCGAGATGGTAACTGCCGAGAGGGCAGCTTCCTGGGCGGAAGCGCCTCGGCGACCGCTCCAGGAGGGGGCGAGATGATGACTCTCGAGTGCCAAAAAATCAACTGTTGGTTGCGGAATCTGTCTTCAGCTGCGCGATCCGGCGACCGTAGCACGCCTGTGGTGGGGTACTGGAACTAAAGTGATTCCTATTCAAACCACTTCCGTTCGTTGTATGAGTCCGTGGCGCTGCCATCGCCATTCTCACCGCTAGATTTATTATTATTTTAAAATATGTTAAAATTGCATTTGTACAAAAGACCTTCAAACAATTGCAATATAGTCTAGCCTTGGGCGAAGGTTTTTATTGCCGGGTCGCTGGCTTAACAATTTTCCAATTCAGATTTACCACTTTATGGGTGTATTTCTAAGTTGGCTTTCTAAATTTTTATTGCGGTTGCCGGCCACGCTATTCACTAAATATTTAAGGTCTATTAATGCGAACTGCCGCCTCAATCTGCGTGTGAAATTACAGAGACATATGCGGGCGCACGTGTTCAATTTGGTCTTTCTGTGAATTCAAGTCACGTAGATACCTAGGGACATATCACGGGAACATATTAATAGTAATACTCAGTTTCTTTGTTTTTATTTGGTCGCTTAAAATTAGGCGAAAATCGACCACTCTCCCCCTCAAGTTCAAACAACTCGAGGTTCGTTTTGGCTTGAAAGTAGCAAAAAAGTCGCCCTTCATTTGTTTGGGTCTTCAAGCGAAAGTCGACCGAAACGCCTCTCTGGCGGCAGAGAATTCGAGTTCAATTTTGCGTGGCAAAACTGAAAATTCGAGTCAGTGATTTTAGCCGGAAGCTCGGCCGGATTCGTACGGAAGAAGACGTAGACAAAAATTTGAGTAACTCTGGCGGCAAAAAACCGGAAGCGCTCGAGGCGCTCCATACTAAAATACCGAGGTTCACACTTCCGCCGCCAGGACTGCCCCGCTCTCTCAAAAAGTCAATTGCGGCCGCATAATTGTCGGAGCTTCTCGATTGGTAATCGACTTTTCCCTGCCAGAAATGACGAGTGTTGCCACCCGCGCGGTTTCGAAACGGCCAAATTTCGGTGCATTTTCGCAACGTTTCGTTTTTATAGATCGGGATGAAGTGTAAAACTTTTTCTCCTTTACAGTTTATATTTTTATTCAATTTCGAACGCACCCCGAACGCGAAATCATTAAAAAAAAATTTCTTCCGCCTTTTTGCTCGAAAATTATGCGGTTTTCGCATTACTCGAACGTAAATTAAAAAGACGATTAATTTTGATCGAGCGTCGGCTGTGAATTAATCAGGTAACGTTGATTTTTTTTTTTAAATTTCACGAAAAGTTGTACGAAATATCCCCATTTATAGGGTAAGTGGTTGAATTTAAGCGGAAATGTTTTTTTTTGCCTAATGGTATCATTATTTTAGGACGCCAAGTCACGTGGAATTTTTGGCAAATGGCGGACTGCTTTCGTATCTCGCATCTCGCGTCGCTGTTGTGTTTTAAATATTGTCAAGTCCGCTGAAATGGACACGATATTAGTGGATGTTATTCTTTATGAATTTCCGCGTGTCTTCGACGACTCGGATCAAGTTTCATCATGGGATTCTTTAAGAAATATGGATTCATAACGTAACGAAAAAAAATGGTGGATTAAATTTTCCTAAGGTATATATTCTTATTTAATGTTATCTTTTTGCTGTACCGAGTTGAAAATGATATTAGTCGATGTTATTCTGTATAATGAAGTTCTGTGTGTCATCGGCGAGTGTGATCATGGGATACTTTAAAAAATACGCATTCACAAACGTCACAAAAATCGTGACGCATAACCTTTTGACTTTTTCGTTTATCTTTTTGCTGTACCGAGTTGAAAATGAATATAACGTTATACATATATTAATAAAAGATTATTAAATAGTTGGTTTTTATATTGCTGAAAAAATGGCTCGACTAACCTACCAACTTTAAAAATTATAAATAAACTTGATTACTTTTAAAATGAAATATAGTAGATTCATTAAAAAGAAAACTAGCGTCCCTTTCTTAATGATATTCTAAATTATATTCTAATGTTATTACATTCGTTATTTGCAGGATTCTACTGTATGCGATTGTCAATGGATACTTTCACGGGACGTTGTGGTCAAGTGGATCTTAAAATCTAAAAAAATGTCGTCTCTACGCTTTTCCAAATTCGGTTAAAAATACTCCTAGGCGATTTCATCGATGGTTTTTGATGGAGTTTCTTGGACAGGTATGTACACGTATGATAGTTGGGAATTTTTCAGAATGTTTTACAAGTTTTCAGTTGAATTTGCTCGCTGGCTGACGTTAAATAAATCGCAACGTCAAACGTTTAATCATCGCCCGAGAGCATTCTTTGAAAACGCAGCCTGTAATTGACGATGTAATTGACGATGGATATCTTCACAAAATTAATCATTAAACGAGCGTTTCTCTGCAGATCTTTTTGTTGTACCAAGTTAAATGTGAATCTAAAATTATAATACTATATATTAATATAATTTTTGTCGTTTACAGGACGTCAAACCGTCAAATTTACCAGCCTCGACATTCTGAACAAAGGACAGCGCAGAATTTTGATGCTTTCTCGAGGTAAATATTATTATTTATAGATTTATAAATTTCTAGCACAATTATTGAAATGTTTCTTCTTTCTAGATAATTATTGAAGCGATATTTGAAAAGTAACGCAACTTCTCTTGACACGAGCGGCAGTGTTATAAATTATTACATATTAGTATTGACATAAGACATCTGCATATTATGTGTAGTTAGTTCTGGCTTTTATTTGACATAACATTTGAAATAATTAAAATAAAATAACTTTGTTTGAATACCACTTTATTGTATATATTTATAACCAACCGGTTTCAGTTCAACCCGAACCTTCATCAGGGCTAATAAAAACATATTTATACATAATATGTTTTTATTAGCCCTGATGAAGGTTCGGGTTGAACTGAAACCGGTTGGTTATAAATATATACAATAAAGTGGTATTCGAACAAAGTTATTTTATTTTAATTATTATAATTATGTATACCCACAAAGTGTTTGCTACAAGTGAAAAATTAACATTTGAAACTTTGACAATCGCCATTATCGCCGAGTCTGAAAATTTTGCTCATTTCTTCTAATCAATCGTCTCTTTTCTATTTTGCAGGTCGTTCTTCCACGAACGTGACCTGAGAAGTGTTTCATTCCGTTCTTCAAGCTCTTTGGATACGATTAAAATTACACCTAGGCGCTAATTCATCGTTGATTTTGAAGGCTCATTCTTTGCAATCGCAACCGGCTGTAAGCGATTCTTGAACAGGTATATACAATTGCACAAGTATGATATTTGGGAATTTTCAGATAATGTTTTACAAGACAGTCACGTGAAATGATAAAAGAGAAAGCGTTCATTTTTTGCCTAGAATAATGCCGGATACATTCGCAGACACAACGGTTCCTTTAATCTTTACGGGCGCCAGTTTTCAGTTTCAATATGACATAATACTGTATATATAGATATAATAGATTCTTGCTGCAGAGTCTCCATCTTTTATATTCGTGTCACCTGTTCCTATACTTCATTTTACTTAACTTCACTCTATTTTTGTAATATTTATATTTTCTGTAATACCTGCATCAACTGTAAAGCGCCCCTGAGGTGATATCTCACAAAAGCGGCGCCATACAAATTTTTTTATCAATGTATGTATTACGCTATCTTATGTTGGATTTTAAAATATATAAACACAGTTTATTATTCAAGTAGGCATTAACTACATCAAGTGCATAGTTTCTTTCAATATAATTGTTCTTCTAATATCAACTGTATCTCTTTGTGGACATTATGTTTGTGTATTACGCTATCTTATGTTGGATTTTAAAATATATAAACACAGTTTATTATTCAAGTACTGTAAAATATATAAACACAGTTTATTATTCGGCACTAACTACATCAAGTGCATAGTTTCTTTCAATATAATTGTTCTTCTAATATCAACTGAATCTCTTTGTGGACATTATGTTTGTGTATTACGCTATCTTATGTTGGATTTTAAAATATATAAACACAGTTTATTATTCAAGTAGGTACTAACTGCATCAAGTGCATAGTTTCTTTCAATATAATTGTTCTTCTAATATCAACTGTATCTCTTTGTCGACATTATGTCCTGTAAATCATTTTATAGACAAATATATTTTTTACCACACAAATGCATCGCAAACTGATATAATTAGTAACTTAATCAATGTAATGAAATATGGTGAATATATAATTTGTAAAATGTAATTAAATGAACTGTTTTTTTTACAATGATCAATAAATATAAAAATAAGTTGATATAAGATTACATATTATATTATATATTATTATTCTGGTTGATATTTGACATGAAATATGAATATATGAAACGCAATTAATATGCTCCATGGGTTTCTTTCTGGTTCTTCCCATATTACTTATATCGAATCAGATTTAAAAAAAATAAATACACTTTAATGAAATTAAAACGTTGTTTGATTTTTACTTATTTCCAAAATCTGTTATTTTATTTTCCCCCTTTTTACACTAAATGCATAGGAGGCCTGAATGAAAATAATTTCCCTCGGGGCTTATGGCATCTTTGGGGATGCAGTGAGGAGGGTCTTTTGAGGAAATAAAAGAGTGATTACAGGCCTTGAAGAGACTCATGTTGTAGGAGGGAGGAAAAGCGACCCATTATTTTAATTACAATTTGAAGAATTTCAAAGATAATATTCAAATTATGTTATTATTTAAGTACTGCGTACAGTTCTCCCAGTGAAATAATAAAAAAGATTACATTCGATGAATTGTTCGAGTCCTGTGAAACAATCCATACTTTTACAAGTAGCGTGTAATTTAGATTCAGTCTTTTCGTTTAAAAGTCAAATAAATAGGACTGTAAGCACCGGTTTTTTTCACCTAAGACAACTCAAGTCTGTCCGAAGAAACCTTCCTTTAGAAGCAACAAAACTACTTATCAACTCTTACGTAGTCTCACGTCTCGATTACTGCAACGGCATTTATGCCAGCCTTCCAAAATATCAAATTGACAAACTTCAATCAGTGTTTAATGCAGCAGCACGGCTCATAACCGGGGTTTCAAAATATTCGCATATTTCAGAACACCTTCGTAACCTTCACTGGCTCAAGTGCCCTGAAAGAATCCAGTACAAACTGTGCTGGATGGTGTTTAAATCCATCAATGAAATGGCCCCACCCTACATCTCTAAACTATGCTTCCCGGAAAACACTGGTCTGAGGCAGTCAACGCTTAGATCAGCAACATCAGCAGCTGTAGGCAGACTGATAGAACCTATGCGCAAGCCAAATACTAAGTTTGGTGATCGCGCTTTCGGAGTATCTGGGCCGAAGGCTTGGAATAAACTCCCTCCGGAACTAAGATCCATAACAAGTCCAACAGAATTCAGGTCTAAGCTAAAAACTTACCTTTTTAAGCTGTCGTACCCTTAAATTAAATATACCAATCCTAAGAGAAAAACCAGTTACATTCAATTTTTCAATTAAGTCCTAAATCCTGTATCTAAATTTCGCCAATAAACAATTAGATAATGTTAATTAAGTGTTAATCTCAAGTGACCTACCAGGTAAGTATTGTACTGTATATTTTCTCCATAAATAGTTAAGTAATAACTGTAGAAATGTATTATAAGTTTGTACAGCGCCCTTGAGGTGTTTTTGCACAAAAACGGCGCTATACAAGTCATCCAAGTATTATTATTTAAATCTTAACACGGCATAGATTTGTCGGTCAAATACATTGTACCTACATATAGTTTTGTATTAATCATCGACAAGTCGGTGAATACAATCGGTAAGACAGATGGTAGAAATATATTACAAGTCTGTTCAACGCTATGCAAATCATCCATATATTATTTTTTTATTATTAAAAGCCAGTTGTTTCACAGAAATTCTAATATAACATTCAATTGCCATCAGAGAGCCGTTCAAGCAGTTTTGGCCCCGTTGAACGCTGATTTCAGTTTCAGCTATAATTTGATATTGTGGTAGTTATAAAAAAAAATTACGTATGTATTATGGTAGATTATTCTCCCTGCAAATGCTTATGAAAATACCCTGGGAGAAACAAGGATTATTATTATTCGTAAATATTGTCCACCTTTAAATGGCTCAGATTTTGGAATACACACTACGTTAAAACGTAATTATGACACGAAACGACAAATTAATTTTGAATACATTGTAAAAGATGCATTTCAATTCTATTGTTATTAAATTAAAGTTTAAAAAGACTTCATTATATCTAAAGCACGAATTTGACGTTTTGTATCAAAAAGTTTATTGAGACAAAGTGCATTTCCCGTAAGCTTTTGCTGCAAATTATGGTATAATAAACATTAACACGTACAGCCTCACAGAAACTATAAAATAAATCGAAGTGTTATGAAATAATTATTATTAACCTGCAAAAAATTCAAACATAAATATTGAGTACAAATGACATTTGATGAAAACCACATGACATTTGGAAACCACAGATCAATGATAAAATAGATCGATGATCGATGAACAATCAGTGTTTTGAAAAAATATTTAAGGCTAATCACACTTGGCAATGTAAAGTCACCATACATAAACGTAATCACAATCAATAATAATTAAAATAACCGAATAATATTATACACTTTATTATTAAATTTGATTTAAATGTAAGCATTCACTTTAACATACATATATTTAAATACATCTGTGTGTGCCCACATACACAAAGATTCCATTCAAACATCACATTATAAATATAAAAATAGGCAAAAAGCTAATTTTAGGCACATACATTCAAACGTACATACATTTGAATAAATTTGTGGTCACACATTCATTGCTTCATTCACATGCAAACATTCATATTACATTTTTAAAAGTTTTTAAATTTTGCGTGTTTTTGAGGTAAGGTTAGGTTAGAACATGGGAAAAGGTATTAGAATTAAATCACAAATACTATACAAACCTAGCGTAGCCCACAAACCACTTGAAAACTGGGATATAACTCTAAAGGGGACGCGAGCAGGCGTTATTAAAGGGACAATTTTCTGTTACACAAAATAACATCGAAAATATGTATTAGAATTAAATCACAAACCAGTCTATACAAACCTAGCGTAGCCCACATACCATTTGAAAACTGGGATGTAACTCTAAAGGGGACGCGAGCAGGCGTTATTTAAGGGGAAATTTATATTACTTAAAAATTTGTAGTCCCACACCCTCGCCTCATCTACATTCAAATACTACACCACGCAATTAATTTTTACCCATTAGTTGCCTGCAACGGGCAAAAAGCAAAACTGTCGAAACACACTCTTTGCTTCATCCACATTTAACACCAAAATACAAATTATTTTTTATTTTTTACATCCACTTACTCGAATTATTTTTACCCATTAGTTGCCTGCAACGGGCAAAAAGCTAGTACATATATTAATATCCTATTGGCATTTGTTTCATTTCGGGGGCCTTTAGGCAAAAAGCGACCTCTCTCCCCCTCAATTCTATACAAGTCGAGGTTCGTTTCGGCGTGCCCGGCGTTTTGGAAAAATTTGCCTTTCATTTGTTTCGATGTTTAAGCAAAAAGCAACCGAGACGCCTCACTGCGCGCGTAGAGCCCGGCGTTCAATTCAGCGTGCAAAAACGTGAAATTCCAGTCAGTGTTTTTAGAAGGAAGCCCCACCGGATTCGTACGGAAGAAGACGTAGACAAAAATTGGCGGCAGAAACTGGAAGCGCTCGAGCCGCGCCATACTTAAGTACCGAAGTTCACGCTTCCGCCGCCAGGAGGGCCCCACTCTGGCGAAAAGGCGATTTGCGGTCGTATAATTGTCGGAGCTTCTCGATTGGTAATCGACTTTTCCTTCCATTTCGTGGTCATGACGAAACCACGTGGTACGATTTATTTATAAAATGTACACGGTCAAACTGATGATTGCATTCCGTCGAAAATATGGAGGCTACGGTTAAAGTTTTCGAAAAAATTCATCGTCCGAAGGTTGGGGAACGTTTTTCGGCCGTCCTACAGATGGCGCTCGGTTCAAAATGTCTTACAATAAGCGGATAAACTTTTGACATTTGCAATTTGAACCGAAAAATGCCAACAGGCGGGCTTTTGGTTAGTCAGAGATAATAGCCGATTGTAGACAAGCAGCGAAATGTTGTGAATTCAAGGAAACTATAAAAACTGGGCAGGTACTTACTAGGCAGTATATTTTTAAAAATCGATAGTGCTTTTGAACGAAATAAAATAAAGTTCGGTAAAAATAATTTGACACGGATACCGTCGCCCCGTTGTGAAAAACTACATCGATAGCGTCTCGCAGATTTATTATTTCTACCAGGAGCGCATAAGTTGGATAAGGTTAGCCTGGGAGCAATTCATATGTAAAGTTTTCATCTGTTTATTTTTTAACGAGTAGGTACCTAATTGCGTTATGTAAATATTTTTTCGATATTTTTTTAATAGTAGGTGCAGGTACCTACACAGATGGTACCGGGTAGACGTCCTAGGTAGGCAGGTATTGACAGCGTGTTTTAGCCCGTTTTCTAGGTTAGGTCGGTAGTGTTGTTTTATAACGTATGGATTTAAAATTTCTAAAAAACCGATCAATAATTTGGCACGGGTACCGTCGCCCCGTGGTGAAAAACAACATCAATAGCGTCACGCAAATTGATAAATTGTACCAAGTACTAGAAGTAGTGGTAGTGGTAGGGGTAGGGGTAGGGGTAGGGGTAGTGGTAGGGGTAGTGGTAGTGGTAGTGGTAGTGGTAGGGGTAGGGGTAGGGGTAGTGGTAGTGGTAGAGGTAGGGGTAGGGGTAGGGGTAGTGGTAGTGGTAGGGGTAGGGGTAGGGGTAGGGGTAGTGGTAGGGGTAGGGGTAGGGGTAGGGGTAGGGGTAGGGGTAGTGGTAGGGGTAGGGGTAGGGGTAGGGGTAGGGGTAGGGGTAGGGGTAGGGGTAGGGGTAGTGGTAGGGGTAGGGGTAGGGGTAGTGGTAGTGGTAGGGGTACTGGTAGGGGTAAGGGTAGGGGTAGGGGTAGGGGTAGGGGTAGGGGTAGTGTAGGGGTAGGGGTAGGGGTAGGGGTAGGGGTAGGGGTAGGGGTAGGGGTAGTGGAAGGGGTAGGGGTAGGGGAAGGGGAAGGGGAAGGGGTAGTGGTAGTGGTAGTGGTAGTGGTAGATTTTAAATTTAAAAATAAAAAATTTCCAATAAGAGTTTTTACATTTTGCGTTTGTTTATAGAGCAATGTTTTTTTCCAAAATAAAACTCGCTGGGACTTTTGAAGAATGTCGGTGACAAAAACCGTACATGCGATATGGGTATCAAATTACGCGTCTCGATCTACAAAATCCGAATGGCTCGGTGAAAAAATGATCAGAAAGCTCCTTGGCACTTTTTTTTCTCAAAATATCCATTTCTTTCTAACTATACATATATTTTAATACATTTGTGGTCACACACTCATTGTTTCATTTATATGCAAACACACATATTACATTTTTAAAAGTTTTTAAATTTTGGTATTAATTGAGCAATTTTTTTCCAAAATAAGCTCGCTGGGACTTTTCAAGAGTGTCGGTGACAAAAACCGTACATACGATATGAGTATCAAATTACGCGTCTCGACCTACACAACCCGAACGGCTCGGTGAAAAAATGATCAGTAAGCTCCTTGGCTCTTTTTTTTCTCAAAATATTTTTTTTTTTTTTTTAATTGTAATCCCACACCCTCGCCTCATCTACATTCAAATACTACACCACGCAATTAATTTTTACCCATTAGTTGCCTGCAACGGGCAAAAAGCTAGTACATATATTAATATCCTATTGGCATTTGTTTCATTTCGGGGGCCTTTAGGCAAAAAGCGACCTCTCTCCCCCTCAATTCTATACAAGTCGAGGTTCGTTTCGGCGTGCCCGGCGTTTTGGAAAAATTTGCCTTTCATTTGTTTCGATGTTTAAGCAAAAAGCAACCGAGACGCCTCACTGCGCGCGTAGAGCCCGGCGTTCAATTCAGCGTGCAAAAACGTGAAATTCCAGTCAGTGTTTTTAGAAGGAAGCCCCACCGGATTCGTACGGAAGAAGACGTAGACAAAAATTGGCGGCAGAAACTGGAAGCGCTCGAGCCGCGCCATACTTAAGTACCGAAGTTCACGCTTCCGCCGCCAGGAGGGCCCCACTCTGGCGAAAAGGCGATTTGCGGTCGTATAATTGTCGGAGCTTCTCGATTGGTAATCGACTTTTCCTTCCATTTCGTGGTCATGACGAAACCACGTGGTACGATTTATTTATAAAATGTACACGGTCAAACTGATGATTGCATTCCGTCGAAAATATGGAGGCTACGGTTAAAGTTTTCGAAAAAATTCATCGTCCGAAGGTTGGGGAACGTTTTTCGGCCGTCCTACAGATGGCGCTCGGTTCAAAATGTCTTACAATAAGCGGATAAACTTTTGACATTTGCAATTTGAACCGAAAAATGCCAACAGGCGGGCTTTTGGTTAGTCAGAGATAATAGCCGATTGTAGACAAGCAGCGAAATGTTGTGAATTCAAGGAAACTATAAAAACTGGGCAGGTACTTACTTGGCAGTATATTTTTAAAAATCGATAGTGATTTTGAACGAAATAAAATAAAGTTCGGTAAAAATAATTTGACACGGATACCGTCGCCCCGTTGTGAAAAACTACATCGATAGCGTCTCGCAGATTTATTATTTCTACCAGGAGCGCATAAGTTGGATAAGGTTAGCCTGGGAGCAATTCATATGTAAAGTTTTCATCTGTTTATTTTTTAACGAGTAGGTACCTAATTGCGTTATGTAAATATTTTTTCGATATTTTTTTAATAGTAGGTGCAGGTACCTACACAGATGGTACCGGGTAGACGTCCTAGGTAGGCAGGTATTGACAGCGTGTTTTAGCCCGTTTTCAAGGTTAGGTCGGTAGTGTTGTTTTATAACGTATGGATTTAAAATTTCTAAAAAACCGATCAATAATTTGGCACGGGTACCGTCGCCCCGTGGTGAAAAACAACATCAATAGCGTCACGCAAATTGATAAATTGTACCAAGTACTAGAAGTAGTGGTAGTGGTAGGGGTAGGGGTAGTGGTAGGGGTAGGGGTAGTGGTAGTGGTAGTGGTAGGGGTAGGGGTAGGGGTAGTGGTAGTGGTAGAGGTAGGGGTAGGGGTAGGGGTAGTGGTAGTGGTAGGGGTAGGGGTAGGGGTAGGGGTAGTGGTAGGGGTAGGGGTAGGGGTAGGGGTAGGGGTAGGGGTAGTGGTAGGGGTAGGGGTAGGGGTAGGGGTAGGGGTAGGGGTAGGGGTAGGGGTAGGGGTAGTGGTAGGGGTAGGGGTAGGGGTAGGGGTAGGGGTAGGGGTAGGGGTAGTGGTAGTGGTAGGGGTACTGGTAGGGGTAAGGGTAGGGGTAGGGGTAGGGGTAGGGGTAGTGTAGGGGTAGGGGTAGGGGTAGGGGTAGGGGTAGGGGTAGGGGTAGTGGAAGGGGTAGGGGTAGGGGAAGGGGAAGGGGAAGGGGTAGTGGTAGTGGTAGATTTTAAATTTAAAAATAAAAAATTTCCAATAAGAGTTTTTACATTTTGCGTTTGTTTATAGAGCAATGTTTTTTTCCAAAATAAAACTCGCTGGGACTTTTGAAGAATGTCGGTGACAAAAACCGTACATGCGATATGGGTATCAAATTACGCGTCTCGATCTACAAAATCCGAATGGCTCGGTGAAAAAATGATCAGAAAGCTCCTTGGCACTTTTTTTTCTCAAAATATCCATTTCTTTCTAACTATACATATATTTTAATACATTTGTGGTCACACACTCATTGTTTCATTTATATGCAAACACACATATTACATTTTTAAAAGTTTTTAAATTTTGGTATTAATTGAGCAATTTTTTTCCAAAATAAGCTCGCTGGGACTTTTCAAGAGTGTCGGTGACAAAAACCGTACATACGATATGGGTATCAAATTACGCGTCTCGACCTACACAACCCGAACGGCTCGGTGAAAAAATGATCAGTAAGCTCCTTGGCTCTTTTTTTCTCAAAATATTTTTTTTTTTTTTTTAATTGTAATCCCACACCCTCGCCTCATCTACATTCAAATACTACACCACGCAATTAATTTTTACCCATTAGTTGCCTGCAACGGGCAAAAAGCTAGTTTAGTTTTATTATTTGAAATTTTGCACAAAGCGGCAGAACTACCCCTTTTGTTTAGTTCATTAGAAATAGCTTACATAGATCACATACGCGGCTCCGGACCTATTATTTTAGTCTTAGTGTAATTCACACTGGCTGCTGTGCGACGCAGACAGTTGCAGGTGTGCCGGCGAAAAAGATGGAAAACAGACGAAAACGACATTTTAGGTGTATCGTGAATATATTTGCATCAAAACGGGAATCACCCTTTTGTTTAGTTCATTCAAATTAGCGGAGAAATGTATTGTTGTAGGAGATACGGAAATCGGATGATGCATGTGCTGTGGCCATAGACAATGGCTGTGGCAGACAAAATAATAATAATATTAATTTACAATCTTCCGGAGCATACATTTATTTGGTTTATTTATGCATAATAAAATAGACTTTGGCAGCAAGGTTGGTATGTCTAGGGAAATTTATTTCTGAAATAAGGGAAATAAAAATCCATGTGTTTACATTTTCTTTATTTCCCTCTATTTTATAACTGTTCCAATTTGTCAAAATCTTTGCATAAAATATTAAATTAAACAAAACTCTATTCTAAAACCATACTTATATAGGCACTTTCGCGAAAAAAAAACATTCAGATGAAATTTTTTAAAAATTATTTATTATAATTTTTTTAAATTATATTTTATAAACAAGCTTGGCTGTCTTATATTTGTAACTGTTTTTATAAATTATAAAAAGATTATTAAATATATATATAAAATTTAAAAACACAAAATGGAGTTCTACAAATTGATAACAATAATTAATTGAATCACTTTCTAAACACCCAAAATCACTAGATGTTACAATCAAAGGCATATTCAACAAACATAAACAACATTTGGACAACAAAATGTATACAGTGGTAATAATTTATATTCGCAAGACCTGCTGTAAGTGTTATGTTAGCTGGATATTATTTAAACAGAATAAATAAAAATACCAATAGAAAAATAAAAATAACAAAGAAAATAGCAGCACAATAATAAAACAATATAATAACAAGCATATTATATTACAATCTATGTAATCTGAGTGTACGTACACATGTTTAAAAATATAAAAACAGTAGGACAGTTAGTAGTATCCATTTTCGACCTAAAACACAATTAACATTTTACAACAATCAATAACGTATGTACCCTAGTAAACTTTTTATTAATTCATAATATTATTAATTATCATTGTTTAAAGCAGAGGTTCCCAAACTTTTTTGTCTCGTAGACCACCTGCCAAAGTTTTTTTTTCCGTAGACCCCCTGCCTGCCGAATACTGAATTTTCCTAAAACTATTAACGTCCCATGTGATAATCATTTATTTTTTTCGTAAAAAGATTCCTTTCCCTTGCCTGTCCAACAATCGGGTGGCGGTATAGTTCCTCTGTTTTTGCATTGTGCAGACAGGGGCGCCCTTGTGAGGTATTACACCAAATGAAAATGGAACAGGATAAGCAACGGGAATTTCTTTCTGTAGCTGGCCCTACAGAACTGCCCCTTAAGTTCTTTACTAGCGCTTATTCCGATCAGTTCTTCTTGTCATATGATATCCGATTCTTCAACATTACATTTCCACAGTCAAAATGTCCTCAAACTTAGTTTTGAAGTCTGTGTGAAGTACATCTAAATGTTGAACGTCATTATTACCCTCCGAAGTTTTTCAAACACAAGTTGGGGAACTAGGAAAATTTGCAACATCCAATGTGCAATGTTTTGGTTCAATATATTAACTCTGACGAGAAAAGGAACGTAGACTCTATTTATATACCACAATAAACAACTTTACGATTAATAAAAAATATCAAATAAGTAATTTCTAAGTCTATTATTAGTATTACGTATCCTGTGTTATTTGTGTTAGGTGTATTGTGTAGTTTACGGAACTCCTAAATTTTGAGTTGAGGTAAATGGGGGTCCGCTCGTATGTACCCCCATTTGAATCTCGTGGACCCCCAAATTTTTTTCTCGCTGACATAGACCAACAGCAAGCTGATATCGACCCCTGGGGGTCCATATAGATCACTTTGGGAACCTCTGGTTTAAAGTGTTCAAATATGCATTACTTAGCCATGTTGAATAAAATAAATTATTCAGGGGTGTTTCGGTTAAAAACTGGGTATTGAGTTCAAAATAATATTATCCATAAACAATTGTAACTAATTCGTCATATCAACTAGAAACACACACACACACACACAAGAACACCCATGTACACTGTTGGTGTTGATGTATTATGATTGACGTAGTTATACATACATGCATACATTTATTTGTCGGGCGATTCTGTTCCCGACCCCCTGCCCCCAGTCCCTGGCCCGCGGCTTACCCACTCTAGACACCCAACACGCAAAAGCGTAGATGAAAGTATTTGTTTGGCCGGCTAGCGACTATTCCCCCGGCCCGCGACGGCTTACCTCATGCCCGCTTAGTGCGAATGAGACAAAGGCAAAATTTAATTTAATATTCAATTATCGGAATTTGACTTTAAATTTGGATTTGGATTTAAATTTGGGTTTTTATGTTAACACAATTCTTGTTGGAAATTTTTTTTTTTTTTAATAATTCATCATATTCTTGAGATGTGTAAGATTTTTTTCAAAAGTGACTTCCATTTAGTCACAAAAAATTATCAAAGTTGACTCCAAAAATCATGAAAAAATCGTCATCCTTTCGGCCCTATATTTTATAATTTAAAGCAAAAATCGGACTCACATCCGTACTTTCTACATGCCACACCTTTTGAATAAAAAAAAGATAAATCAGTTTGATTTGGTATTTTAGCCGTTAATTCAAATTTAAATTTGTATGGAAAGGTCCGCGCAGCCGTTCCTCTTAACGTCTTTTGCGTTAGCAAAAACCTGACGTGTAATACGTCGGAATAACCTAAGATATGTCAATTCACTTTAAACTTGAACTTACATAGGTAGTACATTTAGGTGAAGTTGAATATATGTTTGTAACTTGCTAACACAACACTGGCTTTATATTTTTATCATGAAGAACTTTAACCAGCAATATTTTAGACACGAGATGATAATATTTACAACGTCTGCGCCAGTTCCAGATGTTGAACTTTAAGCCGATCTTACCTTAGCCACAAATTTTTTTTTTAAGAAAACGGGTTTGGGCGTGTCGGTTTCAAATGGGTTTCAAGACCAGACATGTTAGACCAGATATGTTATTACCATTCGGCATTCATCGAAAGAAGGAAAAAAACAAAATTACCACCTTACGTTATTATCATTCATCGAAAGAAGGAAAAAAACAAAATTACCACCTTACGTTATTATCATTCATCGAAAGAAGGAAAAAAACAAAATTACCACCTTACGTTATTATCATTCATCGAAAGAAGGAAAAAAACAAAATTACCACCTTATGTTATTATCATTCATTTCATCGAATGAAAAAGGAAAAAACAAAAAAATTATGATAAAATAAAACTTTTTTATTAATTATTATAAAACACATTTTTATTGCATACTACGTTCTTCGACGTCAAAAAAATTGAAACCTTCACTTTGTAGCGAACATCCATTGTAGACTGAGAATAACTAATTATAGACACCTTGAATCCTCAATCCTTTAGGGTCGAACGGTGAATGGAGATGGACAGTGGCAGGATACCGTTTCCCCAGGCTCTCGATCTGATAGTCCCCTTCCAGCAGGTACTCTCTGGTCACGGGTTCGCCCCCCGCTCGGGTAACGTAGGCCACGCCGACCGGTTTCTCCAGATAATAGGCGTAGTCTCCACGACGGAGGAAGCCACAAGATTCACCGTTGCGGTAGACTGCCTCCAGCCCAAATAACGGTCTCTGGAAACAATAAAACTCCTTGTTAACTGACAACTGTAAGTTCTGTCTAACAACTGCGATAGCTTCCGTATTTTTACATTCCTGCCAAGGTAATTTAATATTTTAGAACAACACAATTATAGAGATGAATTAGAGAAGTATACAGAGAAAACCTTTTATGTGTAGAATCTATGGTCGAGAACTACTTGCGAGAGTTAATTATTTTCCCGTGGCTGTTTCCGACAGCATTTATCTCGGGAATCCTCGATATCTGCAGCCTTAGTTCTAGGAGAGAAATTGCATTAGTGCTGATGGCTTATAAGATTCTTATCAATACCAGATATCCTAGCTGAAACAGGATTCTATGTTCCAGATAATGTCACGCGAGGCCGCCAACACAGGCTTACCGAGTGTTTTACTGGATCTTTGGTATTCTTTAATAAAAGTCATTCGGATTGAATAGATAAGGCTTTATTCAATGTGATACCAGATTGACATTTTACATGTTGCGTTGCCGGCTGTCGGCATAAATCAACTATCTATAGATTGATAACTCCGCCCTCTTTCCATACGTTTGCTTTCGTCAAGTTTTAACCATAGATCTGGCAAATTTGAATACACCACGCATCGCCGACGTCACAGCACACCATCGACAAAGGATAGAGGAAATTTAAAAAAAATGCGCAACCATAGACAATTTAATTCTGCTTCGGAACCTACCTAAAACCCAATTCATTAGCCTAAAACATAAGTAAAATGTCACCCAAGACCACAAGGTCCCATCTGACAAAGCCCTGTCCTAAGAAAGAAATGACCTTTAAAGTAACTTCCTTTACAGCTCATTTTCTCAGGACAGCGTTTTATCAGAAGGAAGCTGAAAAGCAAACTCATAATTACATGTACAATAATTTTATTTTTTAAATATAAACATGAAATACAATAATATAAGCACAAAACACATTTAAAAGGTGAAATTACTGTATCAATATAAAACTAGCTGTTGGAAATGATAGTTATTTTCTTTCAACATCCAACGGCAATTGAAAAAAATATTGTCAATAAGGCAGTCAACGATTCAACCTACTGTTTTAGCATCTAATTACATTATTATTATTTTTGTTTCCCTCCTACTTATCTTATTACTTAAATATTTATACCTTTCATATATAAATAGTAAGTATATAATACTTTTTAGTTTAAAAAACTTTATATGCCTTTTAGATATTTTTAACTTAGGAATAGTACACAACATAAAGAATGTAACAGTGTAAACAGAAAAGTAAATTTAACAATAGGTTATTGTTTTAACAATACATATTGGCACCTGATAAATAAATAGGGTATAATAATAACAAATAAAAACACCAAATACAAGAGTAAAATTTAAAGAAGGTGTTGAGAGAATATTCATTATGATGTCAAGTATGTAATAAAAAAGTAGAACTATATATAAACTAGACATATGAAATAAACTAATTTGACTATTTTTTTATTAACACTAGTCGGTGACTGAAAATGGGCTGCAGACTAATACAGCCAAACTGAATAATGTAAACTCCGCATCAGAGAATATTTGGCTTAAAATTACAAACGATAACAATATTTGACTTGTATATTTATTTTTTCGTTATTATTCTACTACTCATATAGAGATGTCAATAGAAAATGAATTGGCAAGGATACACCACAACCATACAATGGACCTGATTTAATGAGGAGCATGGCAGTACTACGATATTTAAAAGACGCTTATAGGAACAAATTGTGGTCCTAATTGGTTTTAACTTATTAAAATAAATTAGTTATGACAACCATTTCTTCCTATATTTGGCATATTTTAAATGTTGCAGTACTGCCATTTTTTTCATGGAGTCAGGTCCATTGTATGGTAGTGTATCCTTGCCAATTAATTTTCTATTGACATCGGTACACCATGCATTGATTATAAATGGTACAGTAATTTTGATAATAAATTGAATAAAAAATTTTTATGTTCGTTACAATTAAGCCAATCAAAACATAAATATTTGGCAATGGTTTCTTCAATAACAGGCCCAAGATATAAATTTTCGCAATTATAATTCAGTACATACTCGACGACATAATGAATTTCAAGAGCGTTGATAGCAAATTTCTTAGTGGGATCATATGGGTCACCTATGCAAGATATTTTACATCTATGTTCTGCCATCCCCTCTGCAGCAAGAGCGACACTGCTGGTTGCAAAGAAGACATGACTGGGTCCTGCACTTATTTCTGGAAAAAATATATCATAGTTCTTGAGAAATTGAAGTAAAGATTGATATATTAGACGAACAAAACTATTCCCTTTTAAGTAATATAAAACAGATATGTAGGTACCTTCATTTTCTACTAGCATCCCCTGTGCAGCAACGGGTACGCTGCTGGTTGAGATGTTACGCTCTGAAATAAATATAATTATTAGATTAACCGAATTAACAAAACATATTATTATTATTATAGGCTGATGCAGTATAGAATACCTTTTAGGATGTAGTCATGATACGTGCTGAACACCATTCTCGAAATGGACTCTCAGAGGTTATGGTTGGAAACTTGTGTCGAATAGTCTCTGTCCGTAGGTACATCCTTTCACACAACACGTTTTAAGGACTTTATCGGTAGGCACATAAATGTTATTTATCACACATAAATCAACTGTTTCACACAACCAGATATTTGACAATTTTATGATGACAAACAACGGCGTCTGTCAAACTTTTCTTACAGTTTTTTAGAGGAAGTGAAATGGCGGGAAGCATGAGTCGGCCACCTAGCGGCGAGAACACGCATTACACCGTTTGCGAACCCTCTCTTTCTGGCGCACGAGTCTTATGGTAAAGTGAGCGAGAAACAAAAAAAATACGCATCGCCTACGTCACAAACATAGATTTTTACCATGTCTATAATTTGTGTTGACGTTTTTAAGCGGAGTTATACCCCCCTGACACTGGCTGCTGTGCGACGCAGACAGTTGCAGGTGTGCCGGCGAAAAAGATGGAAAACAGACGAAAACGACATTTTAGGTGTATCGTGAATATATTTGCATCAAAACGGGAATCACCCTTTTGTTTAGTTCATTCAAATTAGCGGAGAAATGTATTGTTGTAGGAGATACGGAAATCGGATGATGCATGTGCTGTGGCCATAGACAATGGCTGTGGCAGACAAAATAATAATATATTAATTTACAATCTTCCGGAGCATACATTTATTTGGTTTATTTATGCATAATAAAATAGACTTTGGCAGCAAGGTTGGAATGTCTAGGGAAATTTATTTCTGAAATAAGGGAAATAAAAATCCATGTGTTTACATTTTCTTTATTTCCCTCTATTTTATAACTGTTCCAATTTGTCAAAATCTTTGCATAAAATATTAAATTAAACAAAACTCTATTCTAAAACCATACTTATATAGGCACTTTCGCGAAAAAAAAACATTCAGATGAAATTTTTAAAAAATTATTTATTATAATTTTTTTTAAATTATATTTTATAAACAAGCTCGGCTGTCTAATGTTTGTAACTGTTTTTATAAATTATAATATAATATGTATATAAAATTTAAAAACACAAAAAAGGAGTTCTACAAATTGATAACAATAATTAATTGAATCACTTTCCAAACACCCAAAATCACTAGATGTTACAATCAAAGGCATATTCAACAAACATAAACAACATTTGGACAACAAAATGTATACAGTGGTAATAATTTATATTCGCAAGACCTGCTGTAAGTGTTATGTAAGCTGGATATTATTTAAACAGAATAAATAAAAATTCCAATAGAAAAATAAAAATAACAAAGAAAATAGCAGCACAATAATAAAACAATGTATATATTATATTTTAATAACAAGCACATTATATTACAATCTACGTAATCTGAGTGTACGTATACATGTTTAAAAATATTAAAACAGTAGGACAGTTAGTAGTAGGCAAAGATATTAGAAGAACGAGATATGCTATGTTGGCCGCCGGACCGTAGCCGGAGTACTACCTAATTAGGGTACTTTGAACGGTATCGGGACGTGTACGCACAGAAATCTGTTCTATGTATTAGTGCGGATACCTTAGCGATGCCTTAGCGTAAGCGAAGGTGTGCAGTAGTATTGGTGAACAAAACCGGCGACACTGGGCAAAACAATTCCACTCAGTACGAACTGCGCATAGCACATCTCGTTCTTCTAATATCTTTGGTAGTAGGTATCCATTTTCGACCTAAAACACAATTAACATTTTATAACAATCAATAACGTATGTACCCTAATAAACTTTGTATTAATTCATAATATTATTAATTATCATTGTTTAAAGCAGAGATTCCCAAACTTTTTTGCCTCGTAGACCACCTGCCAAAGTTTTTTTTTCAGTAGACCCCCTGCCTGCCGAATATTGAATTTTCCTAAAACTATTAACGTCCCATGTGATAATCATTTATTTTTTTCGTAAAAAGATTCCTTTCCCTTGCCTTTCCAACAATCGGGTGGCGGTATAGTTCCTCTGTTTTTGCATTGTGCAGACAGGGGTGCCCTTGTGAGGTATTACACCAAATGAAAATGGAGCAAGATAAGCAACGGGAATTTCTTTCTGTAGCTGGCCCTACATAACTGCCCCTTAAGTTCTTTGTTAGCGCTTATTCCGATCAGTTCTTCTTGTCATATAATATCCGATTCTTCAACATTCCATTTCCACAGTCAAAATGTCCTCAAACATAGTTTTGAAGTCTGTGTGAAGTACATCTAAATGTTGAACGTCATTATTACCCTCGAAGTTTTTCAAAAACAAGTTGGGGAACTAGGAAAATTCGCAACTTCCAATGTGCAATGTTTTGGTTCAATATATTAATTCTGACGAGAAAAGGAACGTAGACTCTATTTATATACCTCAATAAACAACTTTACGATATATAAACATAAAAATATCAAATAAGTAATTTCTCAGTCTATTATTAGTATTACGTAAACTGTGTTGTTAATGTTAGTGTATTGTGTCATTTACGGAACTCCTAAATATTGAGTTGAGGTAAATGGGGGTCTGCTCGTATGTACCCCCATTTGTCTCTCGTGGACCCCCAATTTTTTTTCTCGCTGACATAGACCCCCAGCAAGCCGATATCGACCCCTGGGGGTTCATATAGATCACTTTGGAAACCTCTGGTTTAAAGTGTTCAAATAAGCATTACTTAGCCATGTTGAATAAAATAAATTATTTAGGGGTGTTTCGGTAAAAACTGGGTACTGAGTTCAAAATAATATTATCCATAAACAAGTGTAACAAATTCGTCATATCAACTAGAAACACACACAGGAACACCCATGTACACTGTTGGTGTTGGTGTATTACGATTGACGTAGTTATACATACATGCATACATTTATTTGTCGGGCGATTCTGTTCCCGACCCCCTGCCCCCGGCCCCCGTCCCGCAGCTTACCCACTCTAGACACCCAACGCGCAAAAGCGTAAATGAAAGTATTTGTTTGGCCGGCTAGCGACCATTCCCCCGGCCCGCGTCGGCTTACCTCATGCCCGCTTAGTGCGAATGAGACAAAGGCAAAATTTTATGTAATACTCAATTAAATTTTTCCTCGGACTAAATTTAGGTTTTTATGTTAACACAATTCTTTTTCGAATTAATAATTCATCATATTCTTGAGATGTGTAAGATTTTTTTCAAAAGTGGCTTCCAATTAGTCACTAAAAATTTTCAAAATTGACTCCAAAAATCATGAAAATCTTTAAAGCAAAAATCGAAAATCGGACTCACATCCGTACTTTCTACATGCCACACCTTTTGAATAAAAAAGATAAATCAGTTTGATTTGGTATTTTAGCCGTTAATCCAAATTTAAATTTGTATGGAAAGGTCTGCGCAGCCGTTCCTCTTAACGTCTTTTGCGATAGCAAAAACCTGACGCGTAATACGTCGGAATAACCTAAAATATGTTAATTCACTTTAAACTTGAACTTACATAGGTAGTACATTTAGGTGAAGTTGAATATATGTTTGTAACTTGTTAACACAACACTGGCTTTATATTTTTATCATGAAGAACTTTAACCAGCAATATTTTAGACACAAGATGATAATATTTTACGTCTGCGCCAGTTCCAGATATCGAACTTTAAGCCGATCTTACCTTTCAGCCACAACATTTTTTTTTAAGAAAACGGAGTTGGGCGTGTCGGTTTCAAATGGGTTTCAAGACCAGACATGTTAGACCAGATATGTTATTACCATTCGGCATTCATCGAAAGAAGGAAAAAAACAAAATTACCACCTTACGTTATTATCATTCATCGAAAGAAGGAAAAAAACAAAATTACCACCTTATGTTCATCGAATTCATTCATTTCATCGAATGAAAAAGGAAAAAACAAAAAAATTATGATAAAATTAAACTTTTTTATTCATTATTATAAAACACATTTTTATTGCATACTACGTTCTTCGACGTCAAAAAAATTGAAACCTTCACTTTGTAGCGAACATCCATTGTTGACTGAGAATAACTAATTATAGACACCTTGAATCCTCAATCCTTTAGGGTCGAACGGTGAATGGAGATGGACAGTGGCAGGATACCGTTTCCCCAGGCTCTCGATCTGATAGTCCCCTTCCAGCAGGTACTCTCTGGTCACGGGTTCGCCCCCCGCTCGGGTAACGTAGGCCACGCCGACCGGTTTCTCCAGATAATAGGCGTAGTCTCCACGACGGAGGAAGCCACAAGATTCACCGTTGCGGTAGACTGCCTCCAGCCCAAATAACGGTCTCTGGAAACAATAAAACTCCTTGTTAACTGACAACTATAAGTTCTGTCTAACAACTGCGACAAACTATAGCTACTGTATTTTTACATTCCTGCCAAGGTAATTTAATATTTTAGAAGTACACAATTATAGAGATGAATTAGAGAAATATACAGAGAACACCTTCTACGTGTAGAATCTACGGTCGAGAACTACTTGCGAGAGTTTTTTTTTTCCCGTGGCTGTTTCCGACAGCATTTATCTCGGGAATCCTTGGTATCTGCGGCCTTAGTTCTAGGAGGGAAATTGCATTAGTGCTGATGGCTTATAAAATTCTTATCAATACCAGATATCCTGGCTGAAACAGGATTCTATGTTCCAGATAATGTCACGCGAGGCCGCCAACACAAGCTTACCGAGTGCAGAACTAACTTATCAATGTGGATGTTTTCCACATGTCCTACAACAACTTTAACCTCTTGTGCGCCAGCGTATCATAGGATGCTATAAAAAATAATTTCTCTGAATATAACTGTCTATTCTGGGGAAACTATTGATGGTGTGTACTTTATATACTAATAACATATTTTGTTCTTGTATGTAACCTTATATAATTATGCTGAGTATATTTTTTAATCAATTTGTGATGTATTGGTTTTTGTACTGTTTTTGCTAAATACATAAATTAACTATTTAGTTCTGTACGACAACTGGGTTAGCTTCGATATTTTTACATTCCTGCTGAGGTATTAGAATATTTTAGAACTACACAATTATAACGGGTAAATTGATTGAATCTTGATAAAGGAATAGTTGTTAGTAAAAATTAGCATATGTCAATCAATATTTGCCTAGATCAAATAATGCAAGAATACCCAAAAAACTCAACAAAAAATGGTAATGCTCATAGACATATGAATATTAGTAGACCTGCCCTAAGTGATTAAAAGCGTATTATCCCCACTCCCCATACCGGTTCCATTGGAGCCGGCTGTGCTCGCGTATGGCCTCAAGTGAAATTTGAAAACGTGACGTCATCATTCTTGTGCGAACTATGGTCGAGGCATCATCGGTTCATTTTACGAAATAACACGGCAGAATGTTGACTTGTGCTATGAAAACTTGTAAAAATAGATGTGAAAAAGAGAATAAACCCAATTGTCGTATTACATTCCATATATAAGCATTATTTTACTTTATTTTAAGCATATTCACATCGTATAATATGGATCATACTATCATAGAAACATATACTATCACATCGAGAAACGTCTGGACGCGAAACTTAAAGCTGGTTGGTTGCTGGGAAGTAAATTATGAACATTTATAAAAGTGTCTTAACTAAATACTTAAACGAAATATTCGACTGTGAAAATAGAACCGAATTTTTTTGCCGAATTTGGACTTCGCAAATTTGTTCATAACGTGGCGAGTAATTTGCGCTCCCATGTAAAAATGTCTATTCATTCAAAAGCAGATTTTACTTTTAAGAAGTAAATGGTGATATTATAATGCGAGATGCCTATTTACTGTCAGATTGATTTATTGACGAATCACAGTCAGCTTCACTCCCTTCGTTCTTCAACAGTTGATTTTACCCCTCGCCATTATCTTCTCGTCTATTAATTCCTATGTCTGTGGTAATGCCAAATTTTAAATGTGCTAAATTCAACAGAATTCAATTTTCGCCCATAATACGAAAGCAACAGACTAATGTAGCATCTACCACCAGCGCGTAGGGTTTAATATTGCATGAAGACCAAAACATCTCACAATAATATTCCAAAATGTAAATAAATTTTACGCAACTGTCCGGGAGGCACGGCCATCCAAAACCATCTCTAAAGATAGACTAAATGTTGTGCCTAAAATACTGGAAGGCCCAAAACGCACATAGTACTGCTAATTACGAAGGGAATTGAAATCCACAAAAACCCCACATATATTAGTAGTGATGACGGGGCTAAGGTTAATAGTCTTTGGTATCAGACGGCTACACCAAAACTAAACTCAGAAAACCATATTAAGAGGATTAACGCTTGTAACATGGTATTACTTCTACATACGTAAAAAAACACTTCACCACAATCTACATGTCTGCTCTGATGATGGATACTGTAATTCTGCCTGAAACGTTGGCTTAAGAAGGTAACAGCATAATAAAATAACCCAAAAATTCGTCTCAATTTTTGGCAGTGAAAATCTGAACGAAATCACATTTACGTAGTATGAGTTGGAATTACGCTTTGGAATTATTTATAAAATAAATTTTCATCAGTACATGTTTGCCTTACTTTCTCATCCAGTGTGAAGAAGGCATATTTCCTAGAAACTCCTTGGCTCCTTGAGGCATCCACTTTCTGGCTGCCTGCGTATCCTCCCTCCTTGCGGCACGTGAAACCAAGTCCCGCTTCCACGGGGTCGTCGTCTGCGCGTATATCTCCATTCCACAAATGGTAACCTGCAATCAATCAATACAAAAATGATAATGTCGAAAGTTCTGTATTCTGAGATAAATATAGAATAAAGAAGAACTCAAGAAATGCGATGTGCGCGCATAGTGAGGGGAACTTGCAGAAAACTTGCACAGTAGTACTGGTATTTTAGTTCTTGATAACAAAATCTACTCGTGAACAAGACATACTTTTTACAATGGTGCGTGAATTTCTCGCTTTATTTGTCCGTCTCCAGAAAGAACATTTCGCTGGCACTTCAAAACATCGGTAACCGAAACAAATTAATTGTCTACAAGTTTTGTTGTATTTGACTCGTATTGCATTCCATTGTGCTTGGGTATAGTGTATCTTTTACTTGTTTGTTATTCTGACTCTTGATATAACCTGACTCAAATACATATTTGAAATAATTTTTAGTTGAAACTTGGACAGAGAGCTATTCTTACTTAGTATTGGCTAGTGATTACATCTTCTCACCCTTCTCCGCGCTGAGAGAGGTCAGCGCCCTCCACCCAGCATGTTTCCACCCGGATACCCTGTTCAACGCCTTCAGCAGATCAGCCAGGTGAGCTGCGGGGGCGTGCAACTCCCAGCCCAGCTCTCCGGCCCATCCTACGCGCATTGCGCGGCACTGTCCGGACATCACGCTGCGGTGGGTGGACACCGCAAAGTCGGACAGCGGGTGGTCTAGGACTTGCTCTAGTATCTTCTGGCTGGAATTAAGTATTTATGATTGTTGTGGATCGTTCTTGAAATGAATAATGTTTTTTTCATAATAAATCTCTACTATATAGGACGGCCTATCCCATAAACTTTCTTTTATGCTCTCAAAATCTCTCTGTTGCTAAAAACCTAACTGCTAGCCCACCTCGCTTCTGAATATGGAGGGGCAAACATATACACAAGAGACATCTCTTGTGTATACTGTGAGCTACTAACACTAGGGCCATCTATGCGACGTAGTTTGAACTATCACAACAATATTATTCTTTATTCCGGATTTTGGGGAGGTTAGTGCAAGCCCACACATCCCATAAACTTTATTTAGTGAATCTATCCAGGAAACCCTTTTGCAAAGTGTGCTTCAGTCATGACAGTCCCCTGAAGAAACGTGGCAAACTCATGAACGGGAATAAATAAATTTATATATGTATTACAGTAGCTACATTAATTAGTACCAAAGTATCACCAATTAGTAATCTTCTGGACTCCTATATGAAGGAACATAATAACGGATAAGAAAATTGTTTTTTTTTTTTAACCTATATTATAAATGAGTAAATGATTGAATAAATTTATATACATATTTCGTAAACTCATTTTATTATTCCGTGGTACATTAACTTTATTACTTAATTTTATCTAAGCATGAATGTGCATATTTGTATACTAGCCGCTTTCTTCCTTTAATATCTTGCACGGATAAGTTGATGGGCCGCACACACAACGAAAAAATTAGAATGAACGCCGCCTGTGATGTATTATAAAATAAGGGTGGTCCATAAAGGGGGCCTTGTGATATGCCAAAATAGCCAAAAGGAATTTGTTTACCTGTCTGGTCCTTGCAGAGATAGGATGCCGATGTCGTTGGTAACGTCAGTGACTGTGGCTTTAAAACCCTTGGTTTGAATAGCCTTCCGCATATGCGTCAGGGTGTGTTGGCCAGAGAAACCGCTGGCAACTACGTAGAAGACGCGGTCCTGTTAAAAAATTGTATTTTTTATGTACATATCGTCGCTGTTAAATCAAACCGGCATATATGCAAAAATGGAGATTTTGAGTTATTGGTGTCAAAAAATTTCTTTTTTCCCTTCTATTTTTATGTCGAACTGGCATGTCGTATAGTTGAATAAAAATCTGTCAGATGGCGTTGGGCCAGTATGCATTTACGCGTGAATCGCCATTTTTTTTAGCAGAAGACAGACCTATTCCGCAATACGCCAGTTGCTTCAAAACTTTCAAGGGGGAAATGCGTCCATCATGTAAGTAAAACTGGATTATCTCACAATAGTACATTTTTATTACTACCAAATATGACTTATTGTATGACTTATTGGCAGATAATCCGGTTTGCACTTAACAAAAGCGTTTATAGCAGCCTCAACTAAAACAAACCGGCATATATGCCAAAATGTCTGACCCGGGTAAAATTTCTCCCGGTTAAAAAAATAAATTAAAATAGGCAAATTTAATTAAAAAACTTTAGCAAACTGAAAGATGCGAAAATGCGGTGAGGAATACGAGTCTAAAACCCGTGGAAGAGTGAACCAACGAAGCATGAAGCCTCCTTGCCACAACTGTAAACTCAAGTGTTCCTAGTCATTACTACCGATATCAAAGTTCTCGGGAGTATATCGATGGTGGAAAATCTATCGCCGATCACAGAGATTATCTAACAGAAAGAAAGGAGTCAAACCTTGCAGGAATCAGCTACTACCAGTACAGAGGTTTTTTCAAGTCATACAAACTTTCACACCGAAGAAAGATCAGTGTGATGTTTGTCTCATTTACGACGGCAACTTTTACTTCAAAACCTCCTACGGATCACATGCCTGGGAGGAGGCGAAGAAAAGGAATAAACGGGGCAATGGGAGCGTGAATCCTGTTCTGATGCACGCTTATTCCAAGAGACCATTGATGATAAGAAGAAAAATGGTATCCTAAAGTTAGTTACCGCCGGGATAATACCGTCAATTTATTCAGATTTCCATAAACGTTTGGGAAACTTTGAAGTTACCAGCAAAGGAAAGAGCAGTATTATGTTAGTTGTTTATAAAAAAAATTGTGAAGCAATAAATTATTTTTTCATTGACAACATTGTCTTTTTTTATACCTTAAACAGGTTCCAAAAGAAGAAGCCACTGTGACACAAATGCAAATATTACACTGATTTTAAAGCCATACTGGCATATCTGCATTTTACTCTTAATTTAAGCAATTTTCGATTTATTTGCAACTACTACTTCAATAAGCAGTATTCGTCTAAATTTTATTCATTCATAAGGTGGCATTGAGGTGAACCAAACGGACGTTAAAAGGAAAATATCATATGCGAAATCTTTAAAGCGCTCTGGTGAAAAACAAGCATTTCGCAGATATGCCGGTTTGATTTCACAGCAACGATATATACATATTATGTTTTGAAGGGTATGAATGTGAATGGAGCAAGGAGTGTGTGCCAAGATCGAACTGTTTGGTAGTCCGTTCTTCTGTGCCTACCTCTATGGGGAAACAGCATGATGGTTAGTTAGTTAGTTTATAATCTAATTTTTATTTTACTACTTTTAACTGTTGGTTTCCAGTATCGCCCTGTTGAAAGACGGCCATTCGGAACAGAATTAAAAAAGTCGCTTGAAATGGCCATAGCTGTACTCAGTAAGCAAATATGAATAGCCTGGTGCTTCCTGAACTTCCTTTTCCCCATGTCCTTCATTGCCGTACCCCATTAAGCTTCTTAAAATACCCCAACTGGGAACGCCATAGTCCCACTGACTCCAGGCAATTGGGTCTCTTGTGCAGTATTCTCGTAAAAGAAGTCACGTTTTTAAACCTGACATGGAGATCAATGATACTGCTAACTGGGAAAAGTTAGGTTAAATATTTTTAGGTTAACAGATTTTAAACAGAGATAACTCACCTTAGATATTGGTTCCTCGAATTGCCCCGAACCACTCTCTAAGACTCCCACAGTCAGGTCTGCCTCCACCCCTCCGGAATTGTTCAGCATGCAAGAGTACACCACCTTACTAAACAAATCAAAAGTGTTAGCTAGTTCTGACTAGTAGTTCTGTGAACCCTGATACAATAAGTTTTGTAGGTAGGTACTTAAATTCCTATTTACTGAATTATAAACCATAAATATTTTACGTAACATTTTTTAATTTAAAGAAATGTCACCATCTCAATGACAATTCTTTTTCAAACTTTCTTCAGGCCGGTAATACGGTAATATTGATTATTCCAATTCGACAGCTCGTAGAACGAACCATGCTAATGTGAACTCTGGTGGGATAAAATAAAAGGTAGTATTCAATAATTAAATCAGCACAAATAATAAAATAAGATGGTTTTTTTATGCCCTATTTTGGTTTTTATAGCACTGTTGGTAAGGAATATTTTACATTGTCGTTTTCTTTTAAATGCCATGTTGCCACAAGTTGTTCAAAAGCTGAAACAGGCCGAGAATCAATTCAATAAAATGTAAAGCATATAAAACGTGCTGTAGTGTCAGATGAATATTGTAAAGATAGTTTTATTAATTATCCATAGGTGGCAGTGCCTGTACAGCAAGTGGAGCTTGCGCAAGCCAGGTTCCGAGCCTAGCTGAACGTAGAGGCAAACAGTCAAGTCTAACTGCTTCGTCAGAATAAAACAGAGACTCAACTAGAACGGACGTTTGTCTAGTAAGATTTATTTGTAATTCTGTACTTAAATAAAACATCTTGTAATCTTCATGAACTGAGCAAATCATTGAAGTCTCCTATAATTAACATTGAAATTGAGAATCTAAATTATACTGGTAATACAAGACATTACACATTCCAACCAAAGTTGTTTTCTTGACTATGTTTACTTGAATTTTCAAAGTTTTTGTTAATTGTTGTGTAATAACATAATGTTAACTGTAGTTGGTGCTTTGTCACGCAGTTTTAATTTTTATTGTTGATGTTATTGATGTGTCGAGAAAGTTTGGCTGGAGAGATCACAGGCTATCCCTCAACCTCTCCTGATCCGGCTTGTCAACCAATTAGGAGCCGATGCATCAGCTGCCAAGATCTGAACAAACCTCATACCATGATTTGCTTTATTTACAACATCAGGTGTTTTTATTTGGATTCGATGTTAATCATAGTATTAGTATTTTTTTGTATTTTTTTTTTTATATAGCTATGCTATTTTCCATGTATTTTGTTACACTTACATACAGGGCATAATAGGGCATTAATGAATAATAAATTTAAAAAAATAAAAAATGAACCCAGGCACTTCTACTAAGTCTTCAAAAGCAGCGAAATACCTGGGTTGACCTATGGAAGATGTACTGGTTATATAATGAATGGGGAGACTGATAACATTACAAAGGTGGCTAAATACAAGAGTTTGGTGAAGAGGTTATTCCACAACTCTTGGATTCGATTAGTATGCTGGCCTAAAGTTCTAGCCAATAGTAATTAACTTACTTCTTCTCGGGACGGTTAAGGTTAGCGGTAAAGATCCAGTCTGCAGCTTGCTGAGCGTCCGGCCCGCTCAGGTAGAACTTCCCGTAGTAGGAGAGGTCGAACAGGGCAGCCGCATTTCGACACTGCAGGGCCTCTGTGCCTATCTGAGAACCCATAAATAAACATTACCATAGCCATAATTAAAATTATAAAGCCAGAAGTCATAAATAAACATTACTATGGGATAAGCCACCGCCATCTTTATTAATACAATACGGTTGGCGGCCAATGTCAACCGTATTCGAACGTTGAGCACTAGATTAATTAATTTAGTTGTTCCGGAAACTAAATTTTTGAGACCAACGACATTACAATACATCTAGACTTGTTATTGTCTCACAAAATTAAAATAAAATACGGCAAGTAAGAAACACTCTTACGTTTGCAGTAAATTCTTAATTCAAACCTTGTTCATGCACAACAAAGATATACATTCAAAGATTATCTGTGTATGAACGAAATAAACGATAGATCCAGGCGGTGTTTTCGTATTTAAAAGTTGTGTTGAGTACTACATCACGATTGTGACTGAGATGACAAGATACGCTTACTAGCTTACACTAAGGCAAATACAGAATGCTGTATGAGACGACCTACAGTCGTAGGTTGTCCTTCTTATATTTTTGTGTTACTATGTTTTTGCTCTCACTTTCTCTAATTGCGTTGAAAATCTTTAGGAAATAATCAAAATAGTTGAATTAATAATTAATTTCCATGTATTTATGAATGAAACACTTAACTCCTTGGCTTTTTCTAGTGTTTGCCGTGTAATGCAAACACCTTTTCATCCCACACAAAGGAATTTTCGCAAAGTACTCATAAAAGGACCAGACCCTAGAGGAACCAAGAAACTACTCGATATGGACAGAAACTTGCTGAGGGAACTGGTAGGACTACTAACGGGACACTGCCATCTCAGGAGACACATGCAGATATTGGGAGTAGAAAACACCAATAAATGCAGGAAATGTGAAGAGGATGAAGAGACTCCAATTCACCTATGGTGCCAATGTCCTGCCCTGGTGGGAACTAGGCTCAGATACCTGGGGAGACATACAGTAAAACTAGAAGACATAGCCACATACACAATGACAACCCTGCTGAACTTTATTAAAGGGACTGAGTTGTTGTTAAAGGATTGAGGTAAAATGGGAGATAGCACAATGGGCCTATGGCCCACAGGAACTATGTGTAAACCGTCTCCGCTTTAAAAAAAAAAAAAAAGAGGCATTTTGACACTTTTTATGGAATTCAGTTAGAGGTAGCACACAATCTGTTTAGTGCTAAAACTACAAAATCGAAAGCACGACAATTGACGTTTCTTTTGCTTGCCACTTTGAGAGTTCTACAATGCATCTATATATACATATTAACTTAATTGTTTTGGACTCACTTATTTGTTGTTCAAATGTAACTTAGCAGCTGGTGTGGCAATAACAGCGAGGGTAGGAATAACGTAAAGGGATTTGAGATACATAATACATGTAAATGGAAGGAAGTAGCAAAGGTTTTGTTACCAGGTCGTGGTGTTTAGAGAAGCCGAAGGTGTGATCTCCCGACAGGATGGCCTCGTATCTTCTGTCCGAGTTGCGAGGATGTCCGTAGTAACCTCCCCAGTCGTAGGTTGGCACCGGAACCTGTACAATAAACATACAAGTCCATTTGTCTGTCATAAAATGGAGAAATTTCCCTGTTCCGACCAGTGGCGGCACTTGTGGGTGTAATAGAGTGCTAATACACATTACAAAAAATGATATTATTGATGCTGTAGTCGAGAAGGTCTTCTTTTTTTATTTCGAAAATTCGGTGTTTTGTATGAAGACTTTCAGGAAATCGTTTTGGACTAAACAACATCAATAATGTAAAATTTTTCAAACTTCACTCTATCACACTCAAAAGTCAAGAGCCGCCACTGGTACCAACTAATTGTAACGTTTTAAATTAAGATATTATCAAGATATTGGAATGGTAGAATAAAAGAAAAGAGACTGTAACTAACAATGTATGTATCTTGGATGATAGGTGATAATGAACAGTCACCGGACTACCGCGTATACTCTTTATACAGCCACAGTTTTCATGACGTTTCTCTCAAACGAGACTTCTGTTGCACGTTCATTACACTAATTAATGTAGATCCATTGCGCTCTTGTGAACGAAACTTATGTAAACAGCGTTAATCTAAAATATACACCGTTTTGGAGGATTGTGATTATCGCCAATTCAAATGGATTGTTGGCTGGATGATTCTGTGGTTCTCCAATCTGCAGAATCCAAGGTTGGTTGATTACTTTTTTATTTTAACAAACTCACGTTACAATAATTTTATGAACATAACAGATCGCGTACGTTAGAGGAGATTTAGGGATAAACCGGCGGCTGAGTACACTGGAGAGAGAATGAAATGATTTCCGCGTGAAGCATCTCCGGCGAGGTTGTAATGTTGCCAGTCGCACGTGAATGTGGGCAATACTATTGTTATTTTCGGGAGATGTGAACTCCCCATACACCATACACCTACACCATATTTCAGAGTGGCACCGCCAAACTTCAGCAAGTTCACATTCACTCCATTTTACTAAAAATTCATAATGAAAATTGTTTTTCTAACGTGCTTGTGGCTTTACCCGCTTTTCACATAGGTACTCTACCATTCGCATTGGTAGGTATGTGCATAGCCAATCAGTCGTTAGGTTAGGGTCGGTCAAATTGGTCATTTTGGTCTCTCTCAAACTTGAAATAGCCAGCTGGAAATCATTCGATTAGACTAAACAAATTCTCCGGAGCATCTTTATTTGAAATATCGGTATAAGAAAAATGTGATTAGGTTTACTTTTTGATTCTCCAGGAAGAAGGCAGGCCTCTCCCAACCTGCTCGGGTTTGCATGATTGCTCCTGAGCTCTCTAGCTCGTCGTGGATTGGAGACCTTTGCACTCCGCGACCGCCGAGAGGTTCATCCCACGGGAAAACCTGGACAGCAAGATAAACAAATTAATATGTTGTAATAAGCTGAAAATACTGTAGTGAGTAGCAAAATCAAAATTATTAATTATAACAATAGCAATAATTATTAACAATAGCCTTCTCATACCTAATTTCCACCTAAGAGTAATCTCATAATATAACTTCCCACCTAATTTCGATGCCTTGCTTCGAAAGCCTACAAATAAATGCAAGTTAACAATATAAAACAGAGCACAATGTTAAGTTATAGAGATTTGATGCAAGCTTGTCGTACAAGCTTCTAAAAATGTTTGCGAAACCAGCGAAGAACATTCTTTTTGTGGCAAAGTGTTGTCTTAAGTTGTTGTTTTGCTAGAAAGAAATGTAAGATTTTTGTCAATAAGGAAGTTGAGTGAAAAATATTTTGACTTATAAAAAATATGTTCATGTAGATCAAAAAATATTGATTCTAAATATATAAATATATTTCTATATTATTATTCTTAGAATTAGTTAAACGTTCTTGGAAAAGCATTCAATAGCAATAGACTGTATACGCTCCACGATTGGTCGAAAGAATTCTGACGTCACATGTGTCGTGACTTGTACGTACAACGGATCACCTATGGTGCATCTCTTTCTATTACATGAGAGATGGTCGGTTTAGATGAGAGAGGTGTATAGGCCAAACGTTTATTTAAGTTTGTCAAATATATGTACGTATTTGTTGTTATTATTATATGAAATGGATTTCTAAAGATACATATTCGTATAGTGCTTTATAATAATATGTTGTTTATTGCATAACTTAGAAGTTTTTATTATTATACATGTCACATAACATGTGATACACTTCAGGCCGCCGGCCGCCCAGAAAAGTCTAACAGTGAACTGGGCTGTAAACCGTTATTTTACTTTTGGTCTTTACTTTTCTGCGCGGTGGTCCTGAATTCACGCGGGGCAAGTCAACAAATAGCGACGGAAATACCGTACCGGGCGGGAAAAGCAAATATTCTAACTTAAAATATTAATTTAACTATGAAATCTTAATCAATTTTCTTTTTTTTTTAATAACATCAATTCTAATAGACGGTTACCATTGGTAAAAAAATTACTGGAATTCCTTATTGAAGAATTAATTTTTTTTCCATACAAAATCTTTAAGCGACGTGGTTCTTACAGTTTGAATGACGTCACACCCACACCGCTCGGATTCCGCTCGTTTTGGCGGGCTTAATAAAATTCAAACTTTGAGAATTAATTTAACTATGAAAACAAACTTAAAAAAAAAAAAAAAAATACTCGTATTTAAGTTTGAATGCGAACATTGATAAAAAAAAATAAAAAAAATGGACTCAACTTCCTTATTGTTACATTATCAATACGCCGCCTCGAAGGAATATGTTTTCATAAATATTCACATAGCTGATTTGAATGATAAAGTCTGTGAGAGCCTCTAAATTATTGCTAACTGCCTCAAATTTGTGTTTAAAAAATTATCTTCACAAAGCTTGTGTGTTGAGCACTGGGAAGAACTTGACGAGAAGACAAATTTGCTCCTTGCAGACGAACAAAAGGTAAAAAGCAATGCTTCTTCCAATCTTTCAACTGCGAGATAATGCACTTTCTTTTTGAAAAATGTTTTCTTAAACCAACATTTTTGGTTTCGGTGATAAAGTTGTTACGATCCCGGGTTACGAATCCAGAGAATTTTATTTTATTAACTTGTACATTAAAATAATTTTATTTTTAAACTTACCAGGTCGTAATTACGGGCGTAAGCTTCGTGACTTCTTTCCCTCAACCAGCGCACGCTGTTCAGCTGTTCTGGCGTAAAGCGACGCACATCAAATGTGAACATGGGAAGTGTCGGTCTGTCGAAACACAAACATTTAATTAATTTTAATTTTTTTTTTTTTTTTTTAAAAGAAAGACAAACATTCCCGGGTTACGAATAACCTGACAATATTTGAAAATCTCCTACTACCACCACAGTAAGCTGAAAATGTTGCTTGAGTTGTGATGGAGGACTTAGCCAGCCGAGGAATTGAACACACTACGCCTGAGTGGGATTATTATTGCCTTAGCTTTATTATTTCTCATATTTAGACAAATGAATTGTTTCTTCAAATCTCTGTAGCTTATCTTGAAATTCTAGACGTACAACACCTATAACCTATAACACGATGATGTAGCTCATCATTTGCATGATTTTGCGGCTATTGAACTATCTCGTGCAAAGTTTTGGTGCCCCAACAGTCAATGTGTTGGGTACGCTCGCTTGCACAAAGGAGTTGAGTGGGTACGGAACAGAGATAGAGATTCGAGTCGGGTTTCACCGTCATAAAAACTCTTATTCCAGGAATTAAATTATTTCAATACCAAATAATATACTATGGTTTTGTTAAAATACCGATGTAAACGAAAGGCACGAAATAAATATAAAAAAAAGATTACGATTCGATAATTATGTACATATAGTTGGGACCTTTACAAAGAGATTGAATATATTATCCTGACCGTCGCCTTTTATTGCGGGCACAATGCACCACTAACACAATCACCAGGAACAAGATTACATGGAGATGAATGATGGAATTGCCGAACGTCACAGCGGTGCTGCCAAGGTCTGTTATCTTTGTGAGGATACTGTGTCAGCGCTTAATTAGCAGCAGACACATACCTGGACGGATGACGAACCTCGTACTGGCACTGTTGGTGGACGTGGTGCACTCTTTCGCTGCAGCAGCTGATCCAGTTTCCTCACCACCTAGGATTTTTGCTGCAGAGTCTCCATCTTCTATCTTCGTGTCACCTGTTCCTGTACTTCATTTTATTTAACAATTACACTTTATTTTTGTAATATTTATATTTTTGTAATACCTGCATCAACTGTAAAGCGCCTCTGAGTTGATATCTCACAAAAGCGGCGCTATACAAATTGTCCAATAAATAATAAATAATATTAATTAAAATAATTCCGTCTTTTCTACCACTGAAATGAGGCCAGCGCAAAAGGTAGAACTACCCTTCCCGGCGTTAAGCATCAATCTTAGTATTTTGGCATCAAATCAAAAATTTAAGTTTTGTTTGAAAATGGCCGCGCAGCCGTTCCTCTTAAGTTGACAATTGATTATTATTATTATTACCTGCCAGTGATGATCCAGTCTGCCATTTGTTCAGAGCATCCCGGCGAGAACATCATTCCGGCAGAGTTATAGCCGCAATTGTGATACATTCCTGTTGGAAGAGAAACAGGTTTAGTAAAGCATTTCTTATTGAAATGTCAACATTTGCACTAATAAAGACTGGTAGTTCTGTGAACAGCAATTATGAAACTGAAAAAACAGGTTTCTAATTTTATCTTATTTAAAAAATCAAAACCAAGTAATTTGCATTAATACCTACCTACTTGATTACAAAAAATACATATTTAAAAAAATATATACTGGGTTTTCCAATAAGAGGTGTTATTTTGAATAGCCCGCTATTTCAGTAGATGTTACTTTTGAAGCTGTCATTTTTTGACATTTGATAAGTAGAAACTACGCCATTAATAAAAATGGAACGATACATGCTTCAACAACGCATTGAAATTATTAAAATTCACTTGAGTGAATCAAATGCAAATCATCTTGAGTGATGAGTCCCATTTCCACCTCGGTGGCTTCGTCAACAAGCAAAATTGTCGCATTTGGGGCTCGGAAAACCTAAGAGTTATTGTTGAAAAGCCTCTCTATTCTCAACGTGTGACTGTTTGGTGCGGTTTATGGTCCGGTGGAGTCATTGGACCATACTTTTTCGAAAATGAGGCTGGAGCAACAGTTACGGTGAATGGATTGGGCTATCAAGAGATGATTAATGATTTTTTATGGCCGGAATTGGATGGTATTGATCTGGACAACGTTTACTTTCAACAAGACGGCGCTACGTGCCACACAAGCAACAAAACCAATGATCTTTTACGATTGAATATCAAAATAACACCTCTTATTGGAAAACCCTATATATTTCAATCTATATAAATAAATATGTAAATGTTCGTTTGTTGAAATTCTTAAATCTCCAAAAGTTCTTCACCGATTGCTTTGAAATTGTAACAACGTTGCATTCGAATATGCGTGTTTTTTTATATACACATATTATATAGATGTCACCTGTGAGAAGAATATTTTTTAAAGCAGCGCCTCAGCAAATCTGTTTTGTTTATTTGTTTTGCAAACTATTGTTCCTCTATCTTCACAGACTGACTGAGCTACAGCAATGCGTGGCGGGGTACAGCTAATTACGGAATAATTATATAATTATTTATTCAAAGAAACGTCACTATCTCAATGACAATTCTTTTTACAAACTTTCTTCAGGCTGGTAGGTACCAAAATATTCAAAAAATTGGAACACGTAAATACGACGATTTATAATTTAAACAAAGAATCTTTAGTGAATCATTCATTAAGCAACCACCTTCAAAAATAAACAGAACATACTAAAAAATTTACAGAGAGACGAAATTCAAAACCGTTGAAACAGGACTTCACTACGCTCAGTCAACATAATAGATGCCAAAATACAATAAAAACGAGAAAATGTCCCAAATATGCTTGTTTAATTGAAAAAGCTAAAAATCTCTCTAAGCTGTAAGACTAGCAATCCGGATGTTATGGGTTCAAATACGGAATGAGCACATTTATTTTATTTAAGTTATTTCGCAACTTATTTGTAACATGTAGTATACTTGCGGCACATTCTGGAGAAATGTTGCTTGAAATGACTTTAGCCGTGTTTCGTGTCCTGATCTGTAAAACCAGGCACTTCCCCATCTCCATCCCCTCCCTACTACCTTCAGTCTCATAACATACCCCAATTAGGGATGCCATAGTCTCACTAGCTCCAGATGGTTGGGAATGTTGTGTGGTTAAGACCCCACCTAATTTAAAATATATGCATATTATTTTCAATTTTTAATACATAATGCTGTAATAGTAATGATCTCACCCAGTAGATGCGGATCTTCTCCCAGCAGCGGTTTGTGGTCGGGCGTGAAGGACTCGGGCCCGCAGACGGTGGAGCGCACGCCTGCGTCCGTCATGGCGGGGCACAGCGAGCCCGCGCCCTCCACGTGCGCCGAAAAGATGCCCCAGTCCAGCTCGTACAGCCCAAACTCAAAGTCAGCGGGCAGGCCCTAGACACATACATGCCAATTACCAAACGATTATACTTTAGTACAAAATATCAAAACGTGTGTTTGGCAATGAGTCCGTTTATTACTGTTTTGATAATTTATTAAAGTTATTTGTACAATTACTACATACCATAGACATATGAATATTAGTAGACCTGCCCTAAGTGACTAAAAGCGTATTATTCCCCACTCCTCATACCGGTTCCATTGGAGCCGGCTGGGCTCGCGTATGGCCTCCCGTGAATTTAGAAAACGTGACGTCATCATTCTTGTGCGGACTAGCGTCGAGCTATGGTCGAGGCATCATCGGTTCATTTTACGAAATAACACGGCAAAATGGTGGCTTGTGCTATGAAAACTTGTAAAAATAGATGTGAAAAAGAGAATAAACCCAATTGTCGTATTACATTCCATATATAAGCATTATTTTACTTTATTTTAAGCTTATTCACATCGTATAATATGGATCAGTTGTAGAAACATATACTATCACATCGAGATACGTCTGGACGCGAAACACAAAGCCGTTTGCATAAGAATCAGGAATGTGCCTTCGCCTTTTGCGCTTTGATAACATACATAATCGTATCATTTAGAACTTCTATTTTTTCATCTGTTATATCTTGCTGCAACTCCGTCGTATCAATAAAGGATAATAAACCAATCATTTTTAAATTTATTCCACTTTAATGGCGTTATTACTAAACAAGTTTTGAATTTTACACAACTCATAAAACAACACTTAATATAGGATGAGCATGATATACATAGACATACAGTGAGCATGTTTAGAATGAAAAATGTATGTGTCATTTTGCTGTCGGATGATATTTTTTTATCTATTAAAATTTAAAATATTATATTTTTCTATCGCACGTCGCCACCGATCATATATTATCTTTGGATCATTCTATCACACGTCGCAACGGACCACGTGTTAGGTACGCGCGTTATTTCGCATGTACGGTACTGCTGGAACGAGAAGGAGTGCATATCACGTAATGCGCTAGGTTATACCGAGTGGCGATGTGTGATAGAAAAACATGTTTTTGTTTTTAATTGAAAAAGTGTCATCGGACGGCAAAATGATGTCCAAATTTTTACTCCAAATACTCTTAGGAATCGCTGGTAAAAGCTGTGTGTATATAATTTCATTTGTTTTTTTAGTTGTTTTACATTTCTATTATCTTCTTACAAGTGAAATGTTATATATTTTCTTAAAGATTTCATTATTTTATTATTTAGGAACAGAGCGGTTGTGACAACCCTCCAACATTGGTCGAATGTAGCGATTCTCAAGTTCATGGTTGGTTGCTGGGAAGTAAATTATGAACATTTATAAAAGTGTCTTAACTAAATACGTAAACAAAATATTCGACTCTGAAAATAGAAGAAATTTATTTTTCCGAATTTGGACTTCACAAATTTGTTCATAACGTGGCGAGTAATTGCGCTCCCATGTAAAAATGTCTATTCATTCAAAAGCAGATTTTACTTTTAAGAACTAAATGGTGATATTATAATGCGAGATGCCTATTTACTGTCAGATTGATTTATTGACCACAGTCAGCTTTCCTCTATGCGTCCCGCAACTCTTGATTTAACCCCTCGCCTTTAACTTCTCGTCTATTAATATTCATATGTCTGTGCTACATACATACTAATAAATTTTATATTGTTTAGTGTGGTTCTTAAGCCGGATCTCCTGCGTCCATTTCTACAACATTACTTGCCAACATTGCCTCAAAAATTTGAAAAGGGGGCGTTCCCATCCACATTTTTGTTTGAAAAGCAATGTTTTTGAGGTTATGTGCACTGAGAGAGCATAATAATTATGAGTTATTAAATTGTAAATAAATAATGCCATAATGGATGATTGTTTTTATCAAGAACCCAATTTAAATAAACTGTTTTAAGTCTATTGTAAAGAGCCCAAAAAACCTTTGGAACAATTTTTGACAGCTGCTGTTTCGAGATTCTCAATCAGTACATCAGGCTTGTACATACATGAATCCCCAGTTACGAGAAATCGTAATGTGACACCATGGCCTCTGTGTATCCAGGTACTTCCCACCTTCCTCTTCCCCATCTCCTTCCCCTCCCCACTACCGTCAGCCTCACAACATAGCCTAATTTGGGATGCCATAGTCTCACTGGCTCCATAAAGTTAAGAGCAGTTGGGACTCTTGTGCGGTATTCACATAAAAAAAGCATTTCTGGTGAAATGACATCACTTCTTCACATTGTTTTTTTTTAATATCTGGCCTAAATAAATCTAAAAATTTCATGGTCGAAAATACGATTGAACCCGAGATCTGTGTTTCCTACCTGATGGAATACTTTCTGTGATCGCTAAAACTGCAAGAACGACTTCCTCGTCAAAACTCATCTTGACAGTTGACAGCGAAAAACTGAGAGGATGCATGTCTTCTGTATTAGATATCTACCAAATAATAACATAATGTCTGTGGCCATGCCCACCGCACCCCAATATTTCAACAAAGGGAGGAGACGGAATGTGGATGAAAACAAAAATGTTTAAAACAATGTTTGATGTATTGTTTGTGGAAACGGTCGCAGGAGACCCCGCTTTACAATCTATTGATAATTTTTGGATTGTTGTAGTTTTTACAGTTTTCGGTTTTTAATATTTTATATTTCATCCCTTTGTAGAATAAATTGTTTTGCGTATTGGGTTTGTCCTTTTTCGGTATTCCGATTTCATTGCATGTCCTTGTGATGTCTGTGAATGTCCTTGTTGTGTATAATTTTGTTTTAAAATATAATAATAAAAATGTCTGTGAATGTCCTTGTTGTGTATAATTTTGTTTTAAAATATAATAATAAATATAATATAATACCGTAACAGGTTATTTATTATTTTATTTATAAACATCATCGCGCTCAATATCAGCATCTGTTTCACTGTTTCAATTAAATTCTAATTGATCTGTATTAGAGATTTTGCAACCAATTTTGTTTTCTGTCGTTTCGTTACACAAGAAAGGAATAGTTGAGCAGTAGTTAAGTAAGAAAATGGTAAGTAGTGAGTGAGTGTTTGTTTAATAATAGAACAACGGACCGAGCGCGGTGAAATAATTATGAAGGAAATATAATTATATTATAATCATGAGGGTGTGTAAATATGAAAGCTTCGTAAACCGCACAAAAAAAAAAGTAATTTATCATAACTTTTTTATTTGGGCACTAACGAAAAGTTTTTCATATGTTTAACATACAACAATTATAATAAAAGTTTTCTTACTTCGTCCAGCAGAATAGGGTTCCCCTCATAACCGCCCATGCAGATTGCGTCCCCTTGAATGCGGAAATAGAAAGCATGGTCGTGATCGCGCACGTTAGGCAAGTCGCGTGCCCCCGGAATGGTCTCCGACACGATGTAGGCGTGCTTCATGGGCACGATAGGCAGGCCTGGCGCGCCCGTAAGTTCACGCACCCCGCTGCCCCAAGCTCCTGGGTAAGCAAAGAAAAAAAACGTAATCATTAGACAATTTTTGTCGAGAAAAAACCTTGACAATAAACCCAATGTGATTGAATCTGTGACCCAAATCTAATAACTTGGAGGGCTTCAAAGCAGAGAATGGATTGCTACAACAGACATCCAAAATTTGCCCTAATATAAAATCTGGGTATCATTCCGACAAGCTGGAGGCAAAACAGGTGACCATATTTTTGGCACCAGGAGGGTTCGAGAATGCTTTGAATAAACTACGAAATCAGTGATACGTTGATTGCCGAAGAGCGAACATTGAAATAACCAGACACTACGCAGAAAAGTATAGTTCGCTAAAGTAAGGCAACGGTTTGCAGCGCAGTCCATTGTGAGACTTTTCTGCACAGGGTCAGAATATTTATTTTTAACTATTCGTGAGTGAGTGGAGTAAATTAACATTACCATTGATGAATTGCAACATTTTAAGGGAATATTAAACATGTTCTTCTTTCTACCGGTATTTTTATGGAAGAGCACGGCCAAGAGACGCCAAACGTCCAAATTAAAGAAGATGTATTTACCTGTGCAGTTCACGACACACTTGGTGGCGATTGTTCCTTTATCAGTGACAACTCCCTTCACTTCCTTGCTTCCCAGGGAATTACTCCCCGTCAGTATCTGATGTACGGGGGTTCGCTCAAACACCTGCAAATCAACACCATGTAACAGTTAGTCCATGTGAAGCGGATGAAGAGATTCCAATTCACCTATGGTGCCAATGTCCAGCACTGGCAGGAACCAGGCTCGGCTACCTTGAAAAACACATTGGGAAACCAGGAGACATAGCTGACGAATTTTAATTTGAGATTTTCCAGGCCAAATGTTTTACATTTCATGATTTATTTTGGGATATTATGGCGTGTTGGGATTCCTCTTTCTTTAGCCAATGTTTCGGACAACCTTACTGTGTCCATTATCAGGGCAGTTGTGTAGACATACATAAATGTACACTTCACCAGAATCTACACATCTGCTCTGATGATGGACACAATAATATAGTTTCAGACGCCGATATTTTCCATTTGTCCTTGGTTCAGTTTACTAAATTTATATTGGAGAAAATTAAATCAAATTGATAATTACGTACCCTCTTCCCCTGCTGTATGTAAGATATCTAAGATATCTCAGTTTTTTTCATTAAGGTGTGTTTATTAAGGTTTGTAAGATATCTAAGATATTTTCTAATGTCCCTCAGTTATTTTCATTAAGGTGTTTTTATGAAGGTGAGTAAGATATCTAAGATATCTCAGTTATTTTCATTAAGATGTTTTTATTGAGGTTTGTAAGGTATCTAAGATTTCTCAGTTATTTTCATTAAGGTGTTTTTATTAAGGTTTGTAAAGTATCTAAGATACCTCAGTTATTTTCATTAAGGTGTTTTTATTAAGGTTTGTAAGATATCTAAGATATCTGAGTTATTTTCATTAAGGTGTTTTTATGTTTATTTACGTTTTTTTCTGTATGTAACATGAAGTTTTATGTGGAAACTTCACTGGTTAATGAAAACATGTAAAGTGTAATTATTTATATATAATTGTATAACTATTTGTTTCCTCAATAAACTAAAATAAAATAACGCTGTCCGAAACTTTGGCTAATGAAAAAGGAAGCTCAACACGGCATAATATCCCAAAAATAAATCACGATAATAATAATAGACTTGCCGTTTTAAAAGCGATGTTACCGATGCTAAATATGTGGATATCTGAATTGATTCTGTCCAACAGCAAGAATGCCCTCCCATCTGCATGACCATTGTCATGTTAGTCCTGCAGGCCGGGAGATAAAACAGTCTATGCTATTGGTGACGGAGATGTCCATCGGGAACACAGAAATTAATGCTGGCTTGATTTAATTTTGATCGCTCCAACAAATCAGTGATCTTCTGCCTTTTACTTTGCCAGTGATATGAGTTAAAATATCTTAGGCACATAGTTGATTGCCTATTGTGGATGACTACCTCTTCTGGGATGGATATATTAGTGTGCCTAGCTGCAGTTCATGGTAATGCATACAAATTTGTCACGGTGCATGCGCAAGTTCTTTACTCACCTGAGCGCCCTTGGAGCGTGCCACCCTGAGCATGGCAGCCGTGGCCATGGCGGGGTCCACCAGGCCGTCTGCGGGGCTGAAGAGAGCTGATCGCAGCGGCCCCGACAGCAGCGGCCAGCGTTCATGCACCTCTTTAGGGGTCAGCTTCTCGCTTTGCACCCCGAACGCGCCGCCCAGCGTGCTAAGGCGCGCATACTCGTCTGTACGCTCCTGAAAATCAAATAAATTTATTTATGAACGAGTACAAATTACTTTTACTGTTTTTTTCTTAATACACCCCAGAAATTAAACACTTTCAGACCTTAATTAAAATTGGCAGTGGAAGAACACAGTAGATGCTTGATAAAAATTGGTAGAGTTATTTGAAATTTTTTGTTGTTTGTTAATTTTATTTTTTCAGTAGCTTAGAATTTTTGTAACTTTCATTTGAAAGAATATTAGGTCTCATAGTGTGTATTTCATATAAGATGACAAAATCATACCAAAAACAAAATATATCATTTTTTTTTTTTAAATTACATTAAATTAAACATTGAAAGAACCTTCATAATTACATTAAAAAAATCTTTAAAAAGATCATAAGAATAAAGTGAATGAATGGATGTACAGACCTGGGTGTGTGAGATGAAGAGTCCTCCGTTGTTGATCCATCCTGCTGGTTCTCCGCTTTCTTTCTCCAGTCCGCCGTAAACAGCTCTGGAGCGGGCCAAGAGTTGGACTTCCATGTCGTTGGGACGGAGGCTCCATACTAGACCTGGAATTATTCATTGTCAGATCAATCATGTTATTCAGGAACAACTTTTTCTTTTAACTTATTTTGAAGGAAACATATAGACACCCATCAATGTAATACATCATTGAAAACAAAGATAATAGAACAAGACACAGAAAAACAAAAAGATAATGGTCACAACTAGAAATCGAACCTAGAGTTACCGGGACAGGCGTCTTAAACCACTCGACCATTGTGAACTATTTATTAAACATCATATTTATCGATATCATATTTCAAACATAGAACTAACAATATCATCTTGCAACTATTTTTTTTCCATAATTTGGAAGCTACCTTTTTTAACCTTTTGAACACGTTAATTTGCTCCGTTTTATCTATACCCGTACGCGGTACATATTTTCAAATACCTATGCACGCAATTAAATGTCAAATTATAGCATTCTGGCATGATTTATTGGACTATATAGACAGAACAGATTATTCTCCACATATGAAAACAAATCCTCGTGTGTCAACACTCTTAGATGTTTATAAAAACAAAAACATAAAATTTCATACAAAGACGTACCTTATCTTTTGAATGTGGTCCCGCCATTCACTCGGCGTGTGTGTACTTAGGCCACTGCGTTGATAGACACAAGTGGAACACCATGATCACTTATCATTTTTAGTTATGAAAAGTTATGAATGACATACTAGTACTAACGCCATCCGTTGACAAAAATGTAAACTAAAGGACTAAAAGGCGCGAAGAGGCGCACTTGATTATCGTTCTTTTTTTTATGAAATACAATTTTATTTTTGAGAAATTCTTGTAGATGTCAGCATCGTGATAGTTCTACGAATGTCCAAGTGAGCAAGAAATATATTTATGACGATAGAGCGCTGGAATATCGGCAGTCAAAGTTTCCGTATCAACTGTTGATACAGGCACGAGTGAGTATGTGCTTTTTGCCGAAACAAAAGTTGATACGGCCGCGTGCAAAGAGTTAACTAAGTTTCTTATGAAATTTTTTTGTAACCTAGATAGTGCTGTTACATATAAAATATGCATCTATAAAGGGTACCTACATTCCCAGTCATTAATTTGTCTTTGATGCTTTTATGCACTGGTATCCTGATATTTGTCTATGATATGTTAGAAGAAAAAGATCATTCTTTGATGAGTGGTTCATTTATGATTCTTTATCAAGTCGCAAGACCAGTCGGAACTCCGACTCCGGTCGAAAATTGGCACCTGAATGTTGTGACTTAATATGATTGTCTAACTGTATCCACCAATGAAAAACTCTAAAAGTCTATGGAATAAACTTTCAGAGTTTTTCATTGGTGTAGGTATAGTATAATAAGTAGGTTCCGAATGAAAAATTTTCTGTCTTTATTTTGGCATATCTATGGTTTTTCAAGACCAATTTGTATCATACAAAAAGCCCGAAGATATCGATCTAGTGGGTGGTTTATTTATGCGCTAGATGAAACAGAAACTCTCGCCTGGTGTGTTACTGACGAATCAAGATCGAACGACATGTAATTTTTTTTAAAGTGGAACAATGGTATTCCGAAGGAATTGGAATATCTTTTAGCCCGGCGATGCAACTTTATACCCAGAATGATTGGATAATCACTAACCATACAAATAAAGGTCGTATTTTTATATATTTTTCCAACATTTTTGGTTAAATTGGGATTTTATTAATGTCCATGCTGCTATGGTCGTGCAGCATTCATGTAAAGAGGTTCTAGCCTGAACCAAGGCAAATCACTGCCTGTAATATTGGATCAACGATTGCCAAGATCCTTCGACAAACCATGGAGTAATGACTATTTCGCCACCTCATCTGTCATTCAACAAGGAGGCAAAAGTGCTTAGCTTATACACTGTATTACAGTGTCGGTATCGGTCAACATGCCGGTCCCAGTAAGATAAGAGATCCTGGGTTCGATTCCTAGTTGTGGCCGTTATCTTTTTATTTTTCTGTATTTTGTTCTATGACCGGTCAGTGACTGAGTTGGCATCGCATTTAACATAGCCAGGCATCGTATGTTCAATTTCTCGGCTGACTTAGTCCTCCATCATAACACAAAGCAGCATTTCCTGCTTACTGTGGTGGTAGTAGGAGATTTTCAAATATTGTCAGGTTATTCATAATCCTGGAATGTTTGTTGTTCTTTAAAAAAAAATAAAAAATTGTTTCGTTTAAATTTATTCTCTAGTGTTGAGAAGTGAGTTAGTTAAGAGCTTCACAGATGCACTCATAGAGAGCAGTGCAAAGAGTTTTCTTGGAAGATCGTAAGATGGCAGCTAGTGGCCAGTAGTCACCAGGGCCAGTGAGAATGCTCCCAGAAAAGCTTACTGTTCCCAGATCCCATTTAACCATCTTCTAGTTAGGTCGACTATTAAGTCACCATTATAATACGCGAAGTATTAATAAATCCCTGATTTAAACACAAGAACCTATTATTTAAAATCTCCTTCCACGACGAGTTGAAGAACTGTTTGTGGGAACACATAGTGATATAACCATATTATTATTTATTTATTCATGCCTTAAAGGCTTTTACATGAACACATTGTTAGGAAAGTTGTTTAAGAGGACAATAATAAGGACGGGTTGTTTAACAGAATTTGAATAATTCATTAAATTTTCAAGTTCTGTGAAAGTCCTATTCAAGTTCTGTTAGTATACCATTATGGGTTAGTTGCTTCACAGAACAAAGAATTAACAAACCTTTTTTACGCCCGACAGAAAATTAATGTAACGATAAAATATGAACACAACATCCCCAAATATGACATAGAAGGAAATAACTTTACAACGTGTGGAGTCAATGTGAAAAATATATAATCCAATGTCTACTAATAAGGTAATAAAAAGGTGTGTAATTAACCTGCAGTGTGCCAAGTGGTTCCAGAAGTGATGCGCGCTCTCTCCAACAATACTGCTTTGACTCCTCTCTTGGCCAGAGTGTACAGGGTACTGCATCCTGCTATACCCCCTCCTGTTGTAACAAAACTACCATCAGTATCTACTTAATCGTTTCTTCTTTGAGATGATGATTAATGAGTAGTTATGGTTCAAATATTGTTACGAAATACTATCAAATTACCCATCTGGCCACTAATGGAACATATTTTTTTCTTTCTTTTGAAATATTTTGGGTCACTAAATTGCTTCACTCAAATGTTGATTTTTAATTTCGATACAGGCTTAGTCCTAGTGAGGTTGTTTTTTATGAGAAATAACATAATTTATGTACAGTGAGATGCAATAAGTGAATAAAAAATTTAAAAGAGTTGGTCTCCTAATTTTTTATTTATTTTGATAATAACGCTACGAGTTAAGAGTTTTCATAGTGAACATTGGTAATAGTTACGTCACACGCAGTACAATTCAAAATTCGAATGACAGTACTGCAGTAATTTATTTATTTATTTATTCACTAACGGACCAAATCCAATTAACACATTACATATTAAACAAAGTTAATACAGCAGAAATATTACAATAGAAGATGCCATGACAGAAATAGGGCACAAAAACAATAGAGATAATGTCAAGTCAAGACAGGTAGTAATGTAATAGTAATGCCGCGCATTTACCGCGATGTCCCAAGCTTTGGGCCAGCCGCAAATAGGTACCAATGTTTTGACGGTTTATATTTTCGGTACTTTCCAAAAATTCAACAGTTCTTCCTCAGCCTGATTTAATTAATATGGTATATTTTTTGTAAGTAGCATGAAATTTGACTGTAGGCGAAAACCTTTTTAGTATTAGATCGGTTAGTTGGTTGAGTTGTCCAAAGACATGGTTTCCAACAGCGGCGGCGCGGGTTCAATCCTCTAACTAGCCAAGTCTTCATTGCACAAGCAACTTTTTTAGTAGGAAGAATTCAAATGTTGTCGTTTTAATCGTAATCTGGGAATGCTTACCTTTTTGTGAAAGTGAAACATTGCTTGAAAATGGCTTTAGCTGTCTTTGGTGACCAGATCTGAATAGGACGGTACTTCCCAACCTTCCTCTTTCCCATCTCTACCCCTTCAACTCCTTCAAGCCTCACAACATACCCCAATTAGGGATGCCTAGTCACACTGGGTCCGTACAGTTAAAACTAAAAAAAATCTAATAATTATTACAATCTTACCGATGATGACCACATCAGCTTCCGAGGGTATGGAAGTGACTTCCGTAGAAGCTCTTCTCCCCCAAACTGTTCCAAAAAAATTTGTCTTTCGTATGGCACTAAACGCCGACAGAACTCTCACCATTTTGACTTCAGAAAAAACACTTCAAAAATTGACTTCCAAGAAAAACTCAACTAACACCCAAACAATATAAACTTTTTACAGCTCTTTGACAAGCAGCCAAGTCAGTCCCCAATGAGGTATTAGAACTTTTTGACAATTCCTCTTCTTCTAATCTGTGTAACTATCCACGTCAGAAGTACACGTAGGACTGTTGTTTTATGCTTTTTAAATTATTGATAAGATGTGGGTATGTATTATAATTTTTTGTAAATACTATTTGTTAATCTTCATGGCTGACCTGAGGTCATTTTATTTAGATATCTATCTAGTAATAAATTATGACAATAAAAAAAACTAGTATTATATAGTTTATTACAAAATTAAAATAGACTATACAATATTAGATAATTAACTTCTTATTTGTGAGATACGGCGCATGGTAAATTAAATATGCACCACTAGTTTTAAGCCAGTAGTTATAAGTCTTAGTTGTAAGTCACTAACTAAAATCTTAGATTTAATTATAACTAGATAATGTGTATCCGGCGTTGCTTGGGATTATCCTTAGGAGATAACATCGCGGACTTTTCTGTAGGACTTTCTAAAATATACAATTTCATATTAAATTATTTTGATGTATCTCGTAAAGTGTAGCCAGCGATAGCAATGTAAATGCACAAATTTTTTTTTTTACAACTTAATTACAAAACATCGACATTTCTCTACTTTCTATAAATATAATATGCATGTCTTATACATATAAACCTTCCGGAAGAAATTCTCTGAATGATAGTAAAAACCCTATTGAAATCTGTTACATAGTTTAGAAGAACTAAGCGCACAAACAGACAGATGCGGATAGTGACTTTATTTTATACTATGTAGAGAGATTAGAATATTATATAATTTTATTATATATTTATTTGTACAGCGCCCTTGTGGTGATTTTTCACAAAACAGTGCTATGCAAATAAGTCAAATATTATTATTAACTTTTTGAACCCGTTAATTTGCTCCGTTTTATCTATACCCGTACGCGGTACATATTTTCAAATACCTATGCACGCAATTAAATGTCAAATTATAGCATTCTGGCATGATTTATTGGACTATATAGACAGAACAGATTATTCTCCACAATATGATAACAAATCCTCGTGTGTCAACACTCTTAGATGTTTATAAAAACAAAAACATAAAATTTCATACAAAGACGTACCGTATCTTTTGAATGTGGTCCCGCCATTCACTCAGCGTGTGTGTACTTAGGTGATAGACACAAGTGAGACACCATGATCACTTATCATTTTTAGTTATGAATATTTGTGAATGACATACTAGTACTAACGCCATCCGTTGACAAAAATGTAAACTAAAGGACTGAAAGGCGCGAAGAGGCGAACTTGATTACCGATCTTTTTTTATGAAATACAATTTTATTTTTGAGAAATTCTTGTAGATGTCAGCATCGTGATAGTTCTACGAATGTCCAAGTGAGCAAGAAATACATTTATGACGAAAGAGCGCTGGAATATCGGCCGTCAAAGTTTCCGTATCAACTGTTGATATAGCCGCGTGTGAGTATAGACTTTTTGCCGTAACAACAGTTGATACGGCCGCGTGCGAAGAGTTAAGTAAGGTCATGTCATGAGCCGGAATAACAGAAGGGTATGTATGAATGTGACTGACGGAAGGAGTGTGTCCAAAAACTGATTTGTTTGGAAATCCGTCTTTATGACAACCCAAACTTTCCATTTAAGAGTTCTTCAAAAACAGATACTATTTGGTAAATGAACATTTCAAAACTCCATAGTTCATGATCAAAATAATGAAATAAAGAATTTGGGTTGAAGAACAAGAAGTATAACCCTTCAGTACTTTCATCACATTAAAATTATTTTTCCGGTGTACGCATTTAAAATAAACATTACTATTTCTAAATAATAAAATTTTAATATCAAATGTGGAAAATGTTGTCAAACCACATTTTCACTTAAATTTTTACTCCTACCATAGAAAAACTGAGAGAATTTAGAAAAATCCATATTTAGAAAACACATATTCGTTTTGTTTGTGGAATTTGTAAGAAAACTGTACCTTCACTTTTATCTCGTTCATATAAAAAAAAAAAATTTTTAAAGTTAAACCGAGTGTTACCATAGCGGCGCGAAATATGAACTATTTATATGCTTGGTGTAACCTCGAGTGACCATCTCAAGCACGGAGGCTCTATCGAAGCCAGTGTCAAGTTAGCCTCTCAAAAGCTGGGCGTCCTAGAAATACTGCAGATATTACACAATCGCTAACCCGGTGCAAATCAGTCTGAAGCCCTGAAATACATAAAAAATCAGGGACTCTGCAGAAACGGGCAGTCTGTTTGATAGATCCCAATTTTTTTTAAAACATTGCAATCTATAGATCACGGGCGTCCGGAATGCTGTTCTTGAGGAAACCCTGTGGAAGGGTTGATGGATGGAGGCTGAACATGGGTCTAGAAGAGATAGGGAGGGAACACAAGAGGCCGGCAAGGAAGGTGAACTCAAGAACAAGTCGTAGAAATGACCTTGTGCACAATCGGCAAACACGCCAAACTCGTGCCATTTATAGATGGTTGACATTTGTAACTTATTCAATCCTTCCTCTTCTCAAAAACACTTCTGTACAGCATCCCCAAAGATGACATAGGACCTGAGGGAAATTATTTTCTTCAGGGTCTGTGAAGTTTTTGTAAAAAAATAACAATAACAATAATGAACTTTTCAATAGTTTTAGAGATAACAGATCAAAAAATGACGACCCTTTCTGATAGGAATGAGAGTACAAGTTAGCATCAGTGAATAAAACAAAGAATACATCTTTGGAAATAAAACTTTTATTTTGGAACAACAGAATTATATCTATGCATTAAGATTAGAAATATAAAACATATTATTTAACAATTGGAAATAATATTAACAACTTTCAATGAAAACACAAAAATGGAGATGTTCCGAGTTGAAGTCCCAGTTGCGACTGTTATTTTTTTATTTACTATACGAGTCATCTTTTCATATGGATGTGTTATCCATTTTGTTAACGATTATCGTTCAGTTTAACCTCTCAGGCTTCTGGCATATTTTATCGGAGGGTCTGAGTATTTCCGTTTGGCAATAAAATCCAAACAAATGGAATATTTCTGAACGTATTCGAAAACTAAAAACTGTTTTTGAAAGGTGATGAAGAGTGCTTTTGAATTTTATCATTAGAAATAAACATATAATTTTTGAAATACAGTCAAACTTGGTTATAACGAGCACGAGGGGACCGACTAAATTTGCTCCTTATAGCCATTACTAGTTGTATCCAAAATGGGTTTTTTTAAAAGACGTACGTACGTATCTACCTGCCTCTGCTGTCAATATATTCGAAAATATTCAGTATATTTTAAAAATACGAGTAGGTATTACTTATTTAAAAAATACATTCTTATTATCATAGAGCTACAATCACTGGCTCGGTAAAGGTAAGGAATCGACAAAAACCAGAAACCCTGCGCAGAGTCTCCAGTTTTTGTCAATTCCTTACCATTACCGGGCCAGTGGGACGACGGGCTTACTATCACTAGCTCGTGCGTAACAACCAAGAACCGCAAAAACCAGTGCACAACCCGCGGCCCAATTCTTGCGGCCCGCATGTCAATTTTAGACGGCCTACTGTTACGGTTGTAGAGAAAAATCAAAATGTTTGGGGTAATTCTTGAAAACCTTGGCTGAGAACGTTTTTTTATAGAGTTTTGGTTAATTTACGCTGCATGTCTTAAATGGAACTAAATTTGAAGTACCGGTTTGCATCACAACAAATTCAAAAAATCAACAGAAAACTGGAGTTACTGTCAATCCCCTTCCCGTCAACGGAAACCATAAAAAAACCATTTTTTTGAAAAATAGGCAAACGCGGCCCTCTGTTGAAAAGGTTGTGCATCACTATCATTAATTTCTCAGTGTGGATACACGTAACTAGGTAGCTTCATAAACATATTTATTCGTTTAAAAAAAATTGACGATGAGTTCCAATACAAAGGAAGATGTAAAAAGGGAACAAATTTGCAAAGCTCAAATTTCGCATGACTTTCACAGATCTTATGACAATTTTACATAGTGTCCGATGGATAGCAATTTTTCACAAAGCCGAAATTCATTCACAGGTATGAATCCGTCGCTAACGGGATAGGACATACCCGCCAGCCCCCGTTGTACGCCCGCAAGCTAACCGCTGCGCTAGGCTACCCCTTTGTTTGTTACTATATACTTACATCGAGATAATTCCATTTTTTTTTGTTATTTGTTTTTGGGGTGTTATGCCGTGTTACTACACATCTGCCCTGATAATGGACACTGTAACGTTGTCTGAAACGATGGCTAATGAAGGAGTTACCGCAACATGGCATAACACCCCAAAAACAAATAACAAAAATACTTTTGGCCGTGAAAATCTTAAAACATATTTGAGATAATTTCAAATTATTGGTTTTTATTTTTATTTTCACACCCAATGACCCATGTATTCATATACATGGTGTCCGGAAACTCGTAGTACAAGCCGGAAACTGGAGAATGTATACCACACGGGGAACCCAAATAAACATAAAGTTTTTTGATTTGAGCATTTTTATATAAAAAAAAAAAAAAACCAAAAAAAAATTTTTTTCGGCTATTTCAGGGTTCAAATTTTTTCGTCATTATTTGTTTTACTTTTAAATTTTTAAATAGTTTTCATTAGTTGGGTACTTTGATCTTCAGTAATAATTTATAAGAATTTGATCCAAAAAAAAATCAACTTCTGACTCGATTTACTCGAAAACGAAAGCTCAAATCAAAAAAAATTATACTACAAAATCGACTCCAAATGTGATGTAGATTCACCAGTTTCCCGCTTGTACTACGAGTTTCCAGACACCATGTATTAAAAAATTATGTTGACAAAATTATTTGCACGGCCAGTTTGAACCAAGTTCAACTGTATTAAAATTTTTAATGTTAAAGTTTTAAAAATGGCTTACGTTTTTACTGAACTAAAACTACTGACAATAAATTTTTACTTATTTAGTATTATAAACATTGTCACCTGACTTTTTTTGTTGTTTCATACAAAAATAAGTAATAAAAAATTAACTTTTGATTTCATAGAAGTGTGCATTTTAATTCTTTTGTGGTTAACTTCTGGATTTGAATATAAAGCATGGTTTTTTCTCTTTCTAACGCCGTTTAGTTCTTGTTTCTCACCATAACACAGTAAGGGAAGGGCTTATATAATTTTTAATTATTAAATTTCAATAAGTTAATTCTAATAATAACAAATTATTTAGTAACTAAAAAAATTATTAATAATACTAAGCTTGTATTTGGGAATTGATGTGCAGGTAACAAAAATTGTGTGTATTGGTGCACATATATATACTTATACACTTTAGACAGTGATGTCCTACTGGGAAACCACCTTGTGTCTTGCTGACCCCAATCGGGGAAGCTATAGTCCCCCTGGCTCCGGACAGTAAAAAAAAAATGCCTCACACAAGCCTATGTAAATTAAAATATAATAGTTGAGAATGTAATATTTTCGTAAATAGGTACAGTAAAGTGATACTTAAATATAAATTAAAATAAATGTGACGTTCGTCATTGAAATATGAAACAAAACATGAGCTCATTCAACAACACCGAATAGAAAAATCCTAGTAATGTGATTCTGCATCAATTTGAAATGAGATATCAACAGTTTACACTATTCACTCAATGAAACAGGTTATATGTTCAAGAAATAATTTTGATATTTAAAAAAAAAAATAGTTGTGGGCCGGTCTTTATGACAGAAGTAAGGTCAATTTTATCCTACTTCAAGTGAAACTGATCAAATATTCAATTTAATTGACCTATCTGAGGGCTGGCACTCAAAAGGTCGTAAGTAAACTATGGCCACATCCGTTTCACACTTCTAGGCACTGTATAAATAATACGCAATAGAAATGCCTTACGTGTAGATCAAATGGAAAGCAATGTTGCCATTGACAATACCCTTTGGTTATATGTAGACCATTTAGTATGCACTTTGTCTCTCTTACACTTGCATGACATGGTATGTATATCGCGGTTCCATGATATTTCATCAAAATGACAACTAAACACACCTTTAAAAAGTGATATAGAGTCATTAAAAGTGATGAAACAAAAACTAGGTTAAATAGTTACCTATGTAGCCAAGTTTTTGTTTCATCACTTTTCATGACTTTATATCACTTTTTGTAGGTGTGTTTAACTGTCATTTTGATGAGATACCCAGTCACCGTATATCGCCATCCCTGGTTTGTCAGCTTTTGTATCACGAAACACGCCCACATCGCATTATTTCTTGTGTTCTTCTTAACTCTATGCTTCTAGGAATTATATATTGGCCGCTTTTAAAAATCCTATGGCTACAGCACGGCAACGGCACAAAGAAAAACATAAAACACACATTCTCTCTCTTACACACTAAATAATAGTGGGACAAACGATGTACGTATGTCTGCTTCCCTCATGGGAAAAATGTAATCATTATCATACGAATTAAAGAAAAGAAACGCCGTGTGCCATTGCCGTAGGAATTTCAAGAGCGCCCATATGATACTAAAGAAAATAAGGTGAATATGCAATAAAATGAGTATTATTTGTTTGAAGGGAAAAGTTTTCTTAAAATCTGAAAGTGTGTAGTGAATTTAATTGATGAAAATAATGAATGGTAGTATGTTTGGTGATAAAATTTAGATATAGGGCCTAGGAATGAACGGGAATTGGGTTTCTCTGACGCGCCAGGAACTCTTGTTGAGCCTCGTCAGCTCGGGCGGCCAGTTGAGACCTCTGGGAGAGAAGTTCTCGGGTCCTCTGCAAAATGGGATCCTGAAAATATACAAAAGATTGTCACAAAAAATACTTATGTTTATTTAATTATAGTGGGTTTTTCACATGTTATCACTTATGTAAGAACAATCCAGTTGTAAAAACTCAGTTAAAATATAAATTTGAAATATCTGTAATTGAAGGTCCTGCTGCAAATATTTATAAATTCCCTGATAATTCCCGGTTTTCCAGGTTTGTGGCCACCCTATTGCCTTCTAATATTAAGTGTATTACAAAAGTATTGAAGACGTACCAGATATAATCAGAACCCTTGCTACCCTAAGGTTTCCAAAATGCGCTTCGGAAAGCGCTGCTCTATTGTACGCACCTGCTGCCTCATGGCCGGGTTCCAGCGACAGTAGAGCGCCCTCCAAGGCTGGATGAGGCGAAGAGATGCCATGGGGATCAGCACCGGCTGTGTGCCCTCGCCCCCGGCATACAGCGGATTGCTGTACAGCTCCGGGCGACTATTGGTAAAGGACCACAGGGATACTGTCTTGGTCTTCAGCTCTGGAATACAAAGAAAACATACCGCGTTAGTGAGAGCCAATCATTAGTGGTAACTCACTACTCTACTGTAATGGCTCTCCGTCCTCTCGAATATCAATTATTTATTATTTTTTTTAAATTACCCAACCGAATTGAATATTCCGTAGTCAAATTACTCTTAAACAAAGCTGAATATAAACAGAGACATAAAGTACCTAAATCATTGTCAATTCTGTAATAATTAATTATATTGTGGCTTAAAGTTGTGAGTCACACGTCTCAATCTGAATACAAAAAAATAGTGGAACATGCTCATAATACAAGACTAACTGCAAATTATGGACTTGTTATTCCCAAATAATTAAATAAATAGATTAAAGAACCTTAGAATACAATGTCTCTAAAATTAACAACATACATACAATATAAATTGTATAAATACAAATAATATAAATTGAGAACAAATTTTCAGAAAGAGATGCATGCATGAAAAAATGGTTATGTGAAAAAGACTGATCTATTTTCTTTGTACTTTGTAATTACTGCTGACCCTGTACAAATCGCAAGTGCGCCCCGCTGTTGAATTTGGCAACTACTACTGGTTTGGAGGCCCAGAATACCAGAAAAAAACCCATAACTCTGTGCAGAAACGGACGGTCCGTTTGATAGATTCCCCTGTCTTAACAAACGGATTGCAATCTTTAGAGCACAGGTGTCAGGTGGGTATGCTGTTCTTGTTCTACCGGTATTACAATGGAAGATGCTCCGAGGAACCAGCGTCTTTGATCCCTTTGGCACCAGTGCATAATCAGGAAACACGCCAAACGGGTCACTTCTACGACTCGTTCTTGAATTCACCAGCTCGGCTGTGAAACGATTTGCCGGCCTCTGTGTTTCCTCCCTTCTACAACATGGGTCTCTTCAAAACCAATATTCACTAGTTCCTCTCCTCAAAAAGACCCCTCACACAACATCCCCAAAGATGACATGGGCCCTGAGGGAAATTATTTTCTTGAGGGCCTCCTGTGTGAAGTTAATGAAAATAATAAAATAAAAATTTCTGATATCATATTAATTTGTTGTTGTTTTTGTACCTACTGTGTCTAAAACAACCATAGTCTATAGTAAATAGTACAACTCACCAGCCTTGACCCGTTCCTTCTCCGAGTTGCAAAGGAAGGTGCCGAAGCGGCAGGAGTAGAGATGATCGAGGATGGTGAGCAAGAAGCGCTCGTTGAACTGGAAGGCGGTGGGGAACTGCCGCGCTACCTGCCATACGCAGTCCACCCACTGCAGGAACACGGGCGAGCGGTCCGCGTCGCTGTGCCGATCGTCTCCGTGACCAGTACGCTGATGATCACGATATTCAATAAATTAAAAATAAAATGGATCTACATATTTTTATTTCTGGAATTTAGTGTAGTATTTATCATGTTAATATACCTGCTGGAATTTGTGTCCGAACGAGACCCATTCCTTCTCGATGAGCAGCTCAAAGCCGCGGATGGTGCGGTAGTGCGGGTCCAACAGCAGCATAGCCAGCGCCGTCAGCTGCGCCGTGCGGTCCCAACCGTCAGAGCAGTGCACTAGAACCGACGTCTTGTGGTTCTCCACCTGCAAATACAGTGTCATGAATTCACCTCAATCATAGTACTCGTAAGTTCTGTTCATTATCCACTTTCATTGTACCTTTGTAAGTCTCAAATTTATAACTTTCAGTTTGTCTTTTGTGAAGTAAAAAATGTAGATATTGTTAAACTGGCCGATGACATTTTTTTCAATATAAAAAAAAATTCATCACACGTTACCACTGGGTTCAACCTACCGCTTCACATGATACACAGTCCTTCTCGTTCCAGCAGCTCCGTACAGACGAGATGGAGCTCGTATCTCGTGATCCGTTGCGAAGTGTGTAAGTGTAATAAGTGGCGAAGTGTGATAGAAAATTTTTAGTTGAATAATATTATCATCGATAACAAAATGACATCTATATTTTTAATTCCCTTCAATTTTTGTTGCCACAATCGCAGAGCCAGGATTAAACATTAATTTAAATAATGCGTGTTCAATCGCCGCCTGAGACAAGCCTTCAAGTACTTTCTGATCTATCATGACGTTCTAGCCCAATGTGATCACCGTGAAACGTTCAATTTATCTATTGATTGCCCTATATCAGCAACTTCCGATAGACTTTGACGTAACCGCCGTGGAGAAACAAAATCATCTCAAGTGTCGATCAACGAGATATGTTATTAGTGATTTAACGTGCTGTCACGTCTGATGTCACGTCTGATGAGCATGGACCCTTGTCAATCACCAGGGCTATGATGGGGCTAAAGCAAGAAGGCATAATGTGTAAAAGCATTGAAGAACCTTGATCATGTTGTCACGTCTGAAGGTGTTTTGAGAGTCCGCCAGTGGTGAGAAGATTGCGCCGGGTAGAGATTCGTGGGATGGAGTGCGAAAGAGTGCGCGAGGCCATCCTCAATCAATCAGCATCCATTAAACATTTAAAGGGACAATGATGCTTCATCTTTGCGTCACCTCGACAGCATGCTTAGCAATCCAGTGCAGTCTCCAAGGAATTACCCCTCAAAACCACTCACAAATAAAACCATTTTTATTTTCAAACAACCGATTGTATATTTTCATCTCTTCAAGCCACAACACTCGAACAAACACAGGCCGATCTCACACAGGAGTTGAAACGTTGGTTTTATGTTTTGTAAATTTAAACGGAAAGTCTCCGAAGGATAAGTTCAAGGTATCCGCGCGATCTTTTTCATTATTTTCAATATCACTTCTTTCTCGCCAAAAAAACCACGCGCACCGCGGAATCGTCGTCCCTCGTATTGTTCCCCCAATCTCCCTACCCGCGTTATTTTTGCCCGCTCGTCCAACCGATCGCAGGGCAGCCACCCGAAAAAACCCTCTACAAAACAATAATCAGGCACTACCCTGGCAATCCAAACTTGCACAATTCTTTGACGTTACAGTGCCTTGTTTTCTCAAATCATCATATCATCAGAGTGTGGGCCCCACTTAAAGCAAGAGAACCAAAGCTGCAGATGAGTACACTGTATTGTCTAGTAATACTAACTGTTGTAGTGTGGGGCATACAAATATGTATCGGGGATCACAGGCCTTCATTATGCAGAGAGTAGGAACAATTTCCTTTCCTCTGAACCGTGAGTTAACGCAAGCAACGGCGACATCTTGCAATACTTTAATTATCCCTGCTAGGAAAATTGTGCAAAGACGGAGGACAGAAATAACAGATGATTGAACCCGTGACACTGCAGCGGGAATCCGACACATTAATTTGCCAATTCAGCTACTATATAACTAGTCGGTATGTAATAAAAATTTCATGCATATATTTTCCTAACATTGTTCTTTCAAATAACTTAAAAGCCAAAACATCTCAATAAAAAAATATTTTTTAAGATAAGTCATTGTATTTGATTAATAGTACCTTGTCCACAATTCTAACAGCTCCGGCGATTATGCACTTGATATGCTTTAGCCAGCATGTTGCCTCCAATCCACTGAGCCACCTGCACAGATAAACGTGTACATCAGTTCAATGCCAAATTATATAAAACTAAAAGAATATCAGATAGATACTTAAATTTAAAACAAATTTGAGTTCATTGAACTAGATTTCAAAGGGACAAATTTTATGGGGATAAACAACCCAGCAAAGAAAACCAAAATTAGTATGTTTAATGAAAAATTTTTTATACATATTATAATTAAATTAGTTTATACTTTCAAAAAAAAAAAAAAATAAACCGTATTATCAGTATGTTTGATAAAAAAAAGTTTTTACATATTATAATAAAAAAAAAACAACCGTTTTTTTACTATAATACTAGATGTGTTTAAAAATACATAATAAATTTGATCAGATATGTCTGTGTGTGTATGTGATTGCCACCAAAAGTTGATAGAATGCATTGTCATCGACAACAAGTCCATCTGCCAAGTTTCAGCTCGATCAGATGTCGGAAAGTAGATTAATTTACCGAAAACAAAAGTGCAATTCAAATAGATGTATTTTAAAAAAAAACAATGAAGGAGAAAACGAAGACGGTACCTGTTCTGATCGATGGCGGGAAAACACAGCTCCTTGAGCTTACGTAGACTTTCGCGCATCACGTGAATGTTGTGGATGTCCAGGAACACCAATTCCGCATTCTGGTAGGCATCCTCGGACTCGTATCTGCAATTAACAATATGGTTTTACCCGTGTGTAAACATGAGGCTTCAACTGCCGGTAGCCAGTGAGACTATGGCATCCTTAATTGAGGCTGAATGAAGTGTACACAATGAACTAACTAGCCATCACGCCGTTTCTTGAAGCAACGTTCCTCATTGAAGCAACACGTGAGTATGGAATGTTTCGGGATCATCTCCTATCCTTATCCTATATTCCTCTTCTTCTCCCTTTTACCTACTAATTAATTTTAAGATACAATAAAACTCTCTCAGCAACTTTAGCATAAGAATTTTTTTGACTTAACTTTAACCACTTAATACTCGGTTTTTTTTAACAAAAATGAAAATAAAAACATTAGGTTATTTTATTTTTTATAAAGAGTTAACATAATTTAAAATTGACCAGTTAAAAAAAAAACAAAACAGAAGCAATAAAAAATGTAAAAAAACTTCATATTCAAAAAAATAAAACAAGACTAACTATAATAAAAAATAAAAATCTGGCGAGCGCAGTTCGTTTCAAGTCAAAAGACGCGAGCAGTGTTCGGGTTGTCGCGGTACGATACACGCGCCGTCCGCGAACACCGCTCGTTCAAAAGCATTAAGTGGTTAATTAACTTGGTATGTATATTCTATCTTTGTATTGTATAAGCTGTTAGTTTCTTACAAATAAGTAATACGTAAGGAAAAATGCTCACCCCCCTCCTTTAGCCTTGTTGGCCTTTGCATTGGCAGATGGTCTGGCGTCCATAATGAACAGCTTGTGCGACTGCGCATTGGCATCCATGACTAACTGTATATATCTCTCGTCATCCTTGCCACGTCGTCCGGCCACCCCGACCAGCGGTTGCGCCGCTCTGGCCACGGCCGCCTGGTGACGCGCATGCAGCCAGGACAGCACGGGCAGGCGGCCGCGCGCCCTGAAGGAGGCGCAGGCGCGGATGCCGTCGTCGGTCACCGCAGCCGGCACAGCCCACACGGCGGGGTAGCTGTCGCAAACTTCGTAGCGCTCGTTCATGCGGGTGATTTTCCATGTATCATTGTTGACGCCCTGGAAATGTTGCGCTATTAGTTCAACTGATCGAAATGCAGGCGGCGTGGCAGCCGGGATTAGAATCAGACACCACTCGCCTCGAGCGTTTTTTCTGCTTATGGGGGCCTAACTTAATCTAACCTAACCTATCCTGCTTTTCCAAGTAGCACCGAGAGTGGCTGCTCGAGCACTACTTCGATGGTGGGCAGTGGGCACTGACATTTTTTGGTGTACTTCACTGAAATCTCACCGGTGAATATATAATATTTCTGAAATAAATTAAAATCTCTAACCAATTTATAATATACTATAATAACAATAGTGCAATATTTTCTTCGAGCTAATAGCAAGATTTTTATCAAATTTAAATTGAACATGCGCGATTTCAGACTAGACTAAACAGAAATTATCTTGAACTAAAATAAAAACGGTCCAATAGCGTTACAAAAGGATTCACAGGAATCCAACATAACTGTAGAATATCATCTCCTCATTGTTATTAAATAGATTTAAAAATTTGTGTGAATTAAGTATTAAGGATGTCTAGCGTATCTGGATATTTCCCCAATAGCAACTGATCTTGGTTGCTTACCATGCGCTTGAGCTCGGCAATGGGCTCGTAAACAGCCCAGCCGTCTTCTGGGAAGATCTCCCGGTAGCTGAAGGCGAATAGCTGCAGCTGGTGGGACAGTGGGAAGGACAATTGCTGCAGCGACTCAAACACCCCTCGCCTCGAGTGGTTCTCTTGCTTGTGGGCGAAGCGAAGGTTGCGCATGTCCTGCAACCAAAACAACAGATGTAATACTATAGGATAGGAACACTGCCACTAACCGGTCATGTTAAAATTTTTGCTCAATTTTATTTATTTATTTATTAATTTTCGAGAAATCAACAGTTTACATTTATTTCAGTTTATACATAAGTATTATATAGCCAAAATGAAACCAATTATGGATTTCCTCCTTGTGACTTTACTCTACTGAGACAGCATAATAAGGGTTAAGTAATTTAAATTTGTAAGAAAGGAATATGAAATCAAATATTTATGCAAAACAAAAGATTATATAAAACAAAAAATTTAGAAAACAAAACATTTATAGCCATGGAGAGAGGTTGTAGATATAAATCAAATCATAATATAAATATAAACAATAGATACATAACATTATTCACAGAGAAATATTCTTTTATGGACCTCTTGTATTCGGTAAGTTCACAACTGAAAATATCCACCTTGGATAATAAGCTATTGTAATTATTGCAGTCTTTTCAGGCGAGAATTCTGCTTAGAGTTCGTTTTGCACTGATCCACCCTGAACAGGACAGAAGAACAAATTTTACCAGAAGTTAGATAAAATTGATGTTACTTGGGGCACACAGAGATATCTCCACACAGGGGGCCCTGAGGAAAATAATCTGCTTGTTGATGGGATACTGCGTGGAGGGTTTTTTAAAGGAGAGAAAGTTCTGGGAAGGAAAAAGATATGAAGGGGGGATAGGAATTTGGGGGTCAGTGTGTACGGGAGTGATGGACGCATAAAATCTCCCATTGTGGAGCAAGGCGATGGATCGAGAGAGTCCGACTGAAGAGATCAAAGGGTCTTCCTCAACCGGCCTCTCTTGATCCGATCACCCCTGCTAAGTCACCGGCCATAGCTTGCCACTTGGGGTGACCTACGGCAGAGATGTTGGTTATCCAATTATTGATTCCCAGGGCAGTGGTACCCATACCGCCTCCCAAACTGTCTTATGATTCTTTTGTCTCAATGTGAAAGCTAGTATTAAGTATAATTACCTTGCAGAACACTTCAATGCCGTAGGAGTTTTCTCCTCTAGAAGATGCACTTCCAACTTTCTCTATCCGCAAGATCTGGAAAACAGACAAATTGTAGGTTATAATCACGTCATCTAAATCTTGTAATACTTAGTTTCAATATAGTGCTCCTACTCTATTCATAGCCCATTCCTCTTGGAATGCTATGGCTTATATACGTCTGAAAACTTCAACCGTAGTCGTCATCACGATTTGCTCAGGATAATATGTAACTACTCTTTCAATAACCTTATAATAGCCGTGAAAAGGCATTAAGGGAGAGGTCCATCTTGTAGGAGGATAGAAACACAAAAGCCGGCAAATCATTCCACAAGAACACAAGAACCTTATGGAAGTGATTGTGTTAACGCAAGTTCGTTGGAACATCTCCCATCGAAATACCGACAGAACAAAGGGCCCGCAATGGACGTGAGATGCTGATATAACCCGTGGCAGCGATGTTAAGGCAAGTTCTTCGGAGCATCTCCCATTGAAGTACCGGCAGAACAAAGGGCCCGCAATGGACGGAGGATGCTGAATTAGCCTGTCGCAGCGATGATACAAATATGATAATAGGTCTACATACCACTCCGAGGGGGACCGCTAGGACGGAGTGGTGTGCGCTGGGCTCCGTGGGCCGGAAGTGCAGCTGGTAGTTGGTGACGGTCAGCACACCCCGGGCGGGCCCGCTGTAGGGGCACAGGTAGGTCACCTCGCGGGACACTCCCCCCACCCGCTCCCCCCCCAGAAGGGGGCACTCGCACACCGACTGCGGCTGCAAGCAAACATATTGTAAACAACATAACCGTTGGATATTTCAGAATGTTGAAGAAAAATAACAAACTGTAGCCACTCTGGCCATTGGGGTTAAAACTAAAGAGTTAAAGAAACAAATTGCTCATTACAATAAATCATTTTTTAACCACTTGAGCGATAGAGATTTCCAGGCGTTCGGTTTTGGATTAGGCTACGCTCATTCCAAAAATCATACCTCCAAATATTAATACGGCAATATATAAACTGATATAGTTTAAAGCCAATGAGTCCTCCTACATTTCACCGTTCGTCCCTTATTTGTAAATACATTTATTTGAATTCAACTTTTGTTTTCTGTAATGAATGAATGCAAATCTTGGAAGCGCAAATTAACCCACTTCCCGACATCCGAACGAGCTGAAACTCAGCAGATAGACTCGTTGTCGATTGCAATGCAATCTATCAACTTTTGGTGACAATCACATATACACGCGCGAACATACAAGCATTTCTCTGAAATTGGATGACATTACAGTAGTCAATATACAAAATAAATATCAGTCCTACCCAATCGGCATTTGGCGAGGGTGGTAGAGATGTCGACTCCATTTCCTAGGTAGGAAGGTTCAATCTTCAGTCAAACCTATATATATTTTTTAAATTTTTAAATAGATGTATTATGGTAAAAAAAAAACTTTGTTTGAATGCATGAATTTTGTATGTTATTTACTGAAATATGAGGCAATATTGGATATTATTATTACTGCATGTTGTCTATGGTCTACTGGAAATGTCTTCAGTCACAGGATTAAAATATATATATTAGATAAAAAGAGATGTCACATTTTTAGAAAACAATTCAAAATGACAGATTATATGACAAAAACTTATGTAGAATATTGCATGACAGGAATATTAGTGACAAATTTTGGTATTCGATAGAAGCAATCAAGCTAGCTGCTAAACCTATTAGCTGATTGCGGGAAGTTTAAAATACATTCTTGATATATGTTCATAAGAGAATAACTGATTTCGGCAAAGAGGGATATAAGTGACTGTCTGGTGCAAATTTGATGGAGCAATAAAGACTCCACTGAAATGATGAAGTAAGTATTTCAGACCGGCTTCCAAGAAACTGGGCGTCTTTTGTAAGGCTAGCATATTCTTCAATAGTGACCAACTGCTAACCCTATACAAACCCAAGCACGTCCAACAATTGAATTTGGTAGCCACTTCTGGGCTGGAGCCCCAAAATACTTTATAAGATGTTGATTCTGTGCAAATAAGGGCGGTCATACAGACCTTAATGGAAGCAGACTTATTAATGGAAGTCATTAATAAGTCTGTTATTAATGACTTCCAATCATTATTAACAGACTAATTGCCATCTCTAACGCACAGAAGCAATGAAGGCACGCTGAGTCTGTTCTACAGGTATTTTAATGGAGACTGCTCGGAGGAGCTAGCAACATTGAACCCCTGTGCACTATGCGAAACTCGACGGACACAAGCGGAACACCCGTTCACAGTTGATGTTAGCTTCATGATAACGGATCGTTTCTTTGACTCATTTCTGTGTATGTCGGCTCGTATATGGAACAAGCTACCAGTATCTGTTTTTCCTCCTTCAAATAATCCGGGCCTCTTTAAGACTCGCATCATCAAATCCCTTCTTATATCCCCTATCTTAATCCGCCTCGCAACACTGCCCAACCAGGTGGCGGTACACTTCCCCTGTCTTTTATACTGTACAGAAAGCGGTGCTCTTGTGAGGTGTAACGCAAGAATTAAAATACTTACATAAAATGTATAGCTGCATGCCGGGATACGACCCAGGTCTTATGGATTCGTGGCCGAGGATCTTAACTGCTCGGTCCATGGAGGTAGGACGATTTGCGTACAACAGTTCTGAAATTAACTAAAAACTAATGAGAAACTTACCGAATCAGAATCTAATGAGTCTGTACTCGCATTCTTGGATACACTAAACTCAGAACTCAAGAGTTCAGAACTGCCTCGTTTATTTTCCATCGCAGGGGATTTTTAACAACTATTATTCGCAGTAAAGCAACTCGATAATTCTGAATTAAACTAGTTTTACAATATTATTTATTATTTCGGAATGGGGCTTGTCATCATATTCATTTGACAGTAGGTGAATTGTTGCCAGAATTATTTTTTTGTTTGTTTGTTTTTTTTATGGCTATAATAAAATCATAGAGTTATTAATAATTTGTAAAACGAAGTGGACGTTTATAGCCACTATTGACATTAAAAAAAACATCACAAATATATGGATCAGTTGTTGGATTTTGATATGAGAATAATATGTTTGGTGCCTACCGTAAAGTAATTTATCATAATTATTTTTAATAGTTCCCACATAGAATCCCACAGTTCCTACCTTCCCAACCATCAGTTGAAATTATTTACGAAATGGAACAAATAGAATCCTCACATGATCTTGTTATCACTATACTCAAGGGGAGTTTAATATTAATACTATTCAAGTTAAAGAAAAGGAGGAACGAGTAAAAAAAAGAAGTTACTTAGTTCGAACACTATTAAAATTTATTTTTAAAAAATGTATAAAGAAGGGTTAGTCTTAATCTAGGCTTAATAATAGTCTTAAATTATAATTCTTATTTGGAACCGCGGATCTCCACGTTCGCACTTATCACCGACAACACAAGCGGCAACTTGGGTTGGATCCGAAGGGCGGAATTAGTTCAGCCTGGGCCAAGGCTCCGAAGGGCGGAGTCGGCAGGCAGCGACTCCTGAGAGGCGGAAGCGCCTCAGCGCCGCTCCAAGGGGGAGAGCAGGATGATGACTCCCAAGATGATGACTGTCGAGTGCGGAATGGGAACTGTCGAGTGCTGACTGGAAACTGTTAACTGTTGAGGCGAGATGAGAACTGCCGAGAGGGCAGCTTCCTCGGCGACCGCCCCAAGGGGGGGGGGGGGCGAGATGATGACTGTCGGGTGCCAAAAAATCAACTGTTGGTTGCGGAATCTGTCTTCAGCTGTTGAGGCGAGATGAGAACTGCCGAGAGGGCAGCTTCCTCGGCGACCGCCCCAAGGGGGGGGCGAGATGATCACTCTCCAGTGCCAAAAAATCAACTGTGGTTGCGGAATCTGTCTTCAGCTGCGGAATCCGGCGACCGTAGCGCTCCTGTCGTGGGGTGCTGGAACTAAAGTGGTTCCGCTTTACACCACTTTGGTACGTTGTCTGAGTCCGTGGCGCTGGCATCGCCATCCTCACCGCTAAAGTTATTATTATTTTGAAATATGTTAAAATGACATTTGTACAAAAGACCTTCAAACAATTACAATATAGTCTTGCTTTGGGCGAAGGTTTTTATTGCCGGGTTGCTAGCTTAATGTGTATTTCTAAGTTGGCTTTCTAATTTTTTTATTGCCGGGACCGGCGAAACTATTCAGTAAATATTTAAGGTCTAATAATATCCGAACTGCCGCTTCCATCTGCGTGTGAAACTACAAAGACAAATGCTGGCGCACGTGTTTACTTTGGTCTTTCTGTGAATTCAAGTCACGTAGATACCTAGGGACATATCAATCTTTACATAAGAGGCCTAAAAGAAAATATTTTTCCTCGTCTTTGGGGATGCTGTGTGATGGAGGCCGTGCTGTGTTTCAGTTCGAATATTTTAATAATAATTTATTTTGTAATATATATGTATCACGGCCATCACTAACTGTAAATCGCGTAAATTTATTCAATTCGTGAAATTCGTCAGAACAACCAACGACACGTGAGTGGTTAGTGGTTTATTTATGCGTGAGTAGTTTATTTATGAACGGCACCAATCGTGTGGTTTATTTATGCACCAAGCTAGAAGTAAGTCGTATCAGCTCGTTAAATAAGAATACATCCTTATTCCAAATACCTGTACCGTATTTTCTGGAGGTTGTACCTACTTACCTACTGCGTGTACGTCGCCCGTACTAAATACCGCGACGAAACGTAAGGCGAGATATTTGGGAAAAGGTCAATAAGTCGATAAGAATAAATATTCATTTGGAAGGTTTGTTAATGTTTTATGTAAATATCGCCCAAGAGTACCAACTGCTCCCTGTATCATTACTGAGTCTGGAAACTGTGAGACAATGGCATCTCCAATCGGGGTATTTTGTAAGGCTGAAGGGAGGAGAAGTACCTGGCTATTCAGATCTGGTTACCAAACTTGGCTAAAGCCATTTCAAGCAACGTTTCAATTCTGAATGGTGGTCTTACACCAGGAAGATACTGAGAGTATCTTCCCCTCTGGAACGTTCCGTAAACGTTCTATATAATATTTAAAATTAATAAATTGTGAAATAACAATAAATTGACTGTCCTAGAACGGGAGACCTTCCTAGTTGGACAGTCAAAATCTATGCTGTAATATTTTTGTAACAAACAAATAAATAAACACTATTTTGTCCACACAGCATCACCGAAGATGACATAGGCACTGAGAGAAATTATTTTCCTCAGGGTCTCCTGTGTGGAGCTTATAAAAAAATACCCTCGTGGTTGATAATAAACTAAACGTTACATATTACGTTACAAAAACATGCCTATAGATATGGCTCGCCCAAAGTATGAATACGTAAGACTCGCATGACGCGCAAGACGCGCAAGACTCGCAAGACGCGCAAGACTCGCAAGACTCGTAAGACTCGGAAGACTCGCAAGACGCGCAAGACTCGCAAGACGTGCAAGACGCGCAATACTTAAAAACAAATACTAAGGACGGGTTGTTTCGCAGAATTTGAACAATTCATCAAATTTCAACGTTCATTTTCGGGTTCTGTGAAAGTCCAATTCAAGTTCTGTTATTATATAATTATAGGCTAGTTGCTTGACAAAACTGAAATAAAAACAGAACTTGAAAATATCTTTCGCAGAACTTGAAAATGAACGTTGAAATTTGAAGAATTGTTCAAATTCTCCGAAACAATCCGTCCTAAGTACGAAAGTATTGGAAAGTATCTTTGACATATCTGTTCTAGTATATACGCTTCACCTCACCAAGTATATCTATGTGTGGTTTGTTTATGATCTATGCGTGGTTTATTTATGATGTGATTGGTTTATTTATTTTTATGATCTATGGGATCTGTACAGATAGTTGATTTATGTCTATGGAGAGTGGTTTATTTATGTGTCTATGTGTACTGTGTACAAAGTTGACACATGGCTAGATAGTTGATTTATGCACATGGCTGTCACCACGCAGTGGTTTATTTCAGTTTATTTATGCACCACGCTGTCATCTACAAAATAGATAGTTGCAGATAGTTGATTTATGCTACAAAAGTGAAAACTCGAAGTATGCTCGAAGATAAGAAGTGGATTATTTATCAGTGGTACAATTCGTCCAATCTATTCTCAAAACAAAACAAAGGAAATAAATTATACCTACTGTTATTTACATTTTTGTAACAATAATCAAGAACGTACGTCAACAGAATTCAATTCAATCGGAGAATTAACCAAATGATTATAAAAATAATTTGAAGTGTTTGCGCACTGGACATGTAGAAAGACACAAATTTGTTGTTGACTTGACTTAATATTTTTGATCAGGCTTTTCTGTTTATCTTCGGTATTACGTTTGAAAATCACTGATCATGACAGAGTTTAAAGAGAAAAAAGAACACGACCTCTCCGAAGAGAATGCAGGACCAATAGTATTTAAATACTGCTGGAAGCCAACAGGAATTACTAAAAATGAATTTGATACTGTTTTCATAAAGAGTGAATTAAAGCAATGTGAAGACAGTGTTTTTTGTTTAAAAAATAATGAACAAACCTGGAATGACAATGTTACAGTGGACGAATTTGATATTAAAACAGAATCGAGTGTCAGATTTGACTCAGAGCAATCTGATAGCTCAGATTCAGGCTTCACGTTGTTAGCAGAACAGTTACAAAGGCTTGTTGACAATCAATATAAAATCAGCTCAGCAGACGACTGCAATGGCGCTAGCCCCGCCGCCTCAAAATATATCAATGCAGAAGAAATGGCCGTCGACAAACTTGATGATTCCCTTAAAATTAAGAAAAACAACAAGAAAAATCAAGTATTGATGAACAGTCTCAATGTACGATCTCACAAGGAAGCGATTCGACAAGTATTTATGTGCGATGATTGTCATTTCATCACGCTCTCAAAAAACACTTTACGTTCGCACATATTACTATCGCATTGTAAAAATTTACCAACTTCAGGATTATTAAAGTGTAACCACTGCAATTACTCTGCAGACAAGAAGTATTCCATCACCAGACATATGCTGAGACACTTAAAAACGTATCCGATTTCCTGTGATTCATGCACATATAAATGCAACACGAAATACCAATTGAAAATTCATAACAACACCAAACACGAGAAGAAGCCAAAAATTAAGACAAAAATTTGTGAGATTTGCAACAAAATTATATCAGGTCTTAATAATGTTGCTGCACATATGCTTACGCATATAAAGGGTCCCCATTTCTTCTGTAAGCTATGTCCGTATTCTGGCCGTTGTAGGAAGCGATTTAGGATGCATGTTTTAACTCACAGTGAGGACTACATACCGCCAGTTCGTCACGCTTGTGCCATATGCGATTATACCAGTGAAGAGTTGCGCAAGGTGAGACGGCACGCCGTGGTTCATCTCAGGAACGCCAATGAAGTTAAGAAACGTAGAAGAAGAACCAAGAAGAAAGAAGTCTAAGGAATTTCTTTGCAATATTTCTTTAATGTTCAATGAAATACTGGATTATTATGATTTAAAAAAATTTATACACACTAGTTGGTCTATTTTTTTTTCTAATGTTTTTTAGTTTTCTCAGAGCATCTTCTATTGAAAACAGACGTTTTTTAGACGTTTCAACAGACAATCAAGCTTGAAAGATAGGAGAATGCATCAAACGGACTGCCTATTTCTGCACATTTTTTTCAGGTATTTTTTTGGTTTTCACCAAGGTAAATGCTTAGGCCTATCGTACACCGAGATAAGTACAAGTGACTCGAGTTTTGTACGCGTAGCATATGTGTCACTCGTGAGTGTTCGCCATACCATTTTGTTAGCGTTTGTAGACAACTATTACGTCGACTACGTTTTGATGTAGTTGCATGCTACTGACAGTGCTGGTAGAACGCTACGCTAGTTGCATACATGTCTACTACTCGTCTGACAAAAATGATGTCTGAGCATGATTTGAATGTTCAATTTGTTCTGGAGAAGGATTTAGCATAGAATGAGTGGATTGAGGTTGGAAAAAAGATAATTCGACATCATTCTTGTGTAGATCCTTGGCGGAGACGAATAGCCTACAATTAATATTTATTTCGTTGTGTGGGTGAACCCAACATATTATTTTAGATCGTTTTTTTATGCTTATAAAAAGATAAAGAAGAACAATATTTTTTCAGAAGCAAATACTTTGTGGTACGACATTATATATTAAATAAAAAAACACACATTGTAATACACCACTTTATTGAATGAATCTATCTATCTATCTCTATAAATAAACACGTAAATGTAATCTGTGACTGGTAAAAATATGCTTTTTTGAAAAACAGCGGCATCTGTTGGATGTGAAGGCAATACTCGCTCTTGTTTCTCTATCTGAACAGACATAAAAATGGAATTAGGTTAAATAATTGAGGCATCTGAAACATAGAAAGCCGTCAATAATAACTTCAACATAATTAATAATCAAATAAATTTAACTGATAGCCCGACCTATATTTAATTTGTTCCATTAACCTCTGCTGAAACTGATTCCCTCTCCCCTTACCTACCCCTCCTATGATAATTTGTCTCCCTCTTTTCTATTTGTATCTTTTTCTGTCACCAATAAGAATAATATTTTTTTTGTTGTATTTCTCTCATTGTATTATTTTTGTCTGTATGTAATTATGATAAGTTAATATTTAAGCCCTGATGAAGCTTGAGATAAGCGATACTTGGTTGCTTGTCATTTATTAATTCAATAAAAGTGGTGTATTATAAAGTGTTTTTTCATTTATTATAAGAACGATATTGTCTTCATCTCTAGTCACTTGAGAATTCCACGGCTGCACGTGAAAACATGATCAAGTTCAGTATAATTTGTGTAATGCCGTGTACGGAAACCAGCTATAAAGTGCGGGAGCTTAGGACCACAGGGGCCTAGCTACAAAAACTGATGTTTTGAGTTAAGCTTGGTTTCGGTAATGCCATAATCATTTTTATTAGTTACACCAAGCTCTATCTCGTATTATACAGCCGTTTAAGAGATACAGTTGGGCATATCAGTTGGGCATATGAGCATTCCAATATTTATTTGCATTTATCTCAAAACAATGTTTTTGTAGATAGGCTCCTGTGATCCCAAACACCCGAAGAGAAGCTTGTCAGTAGGCGACTTGTAGTTGCATCGCAATCACGTAACTTGTAAGTATCTGTGTGTATGATGGGCCTTAGGGTAGTTTGGATTTTTGTGAAATGAAAGAAGAATAGATGTTGTGCCTTATAATAATTTTGTTAGGGTTCACACACAATATTGTATAATACAAGACATGTTCATAGTTCAACAATTAATCAATATTATTTTATAAAAAAAAATTTACAACAATAGTCATGACAAAAAATTCAATTTTCAAAGAAAGTCACCTAACATATTTACATACGGTTACTGTTTACCAAATTCTCTGCTCACACGTTAAGTAATTCTTCACTAAACAATCTTCTTAACCTTTCTCTTCCCATCTCCTTCCAATTTGCCCTCACAACATACCCCGATTGAGGATGCCATAGTCCCTTTGGTATAAATGATTTTTTAATGTCAGCAGAGAAAAGAGTTACAGTTTTACTATTTGAGGGTTTTTAATTTTACATTATGATCATAGTAAAGTTTCATTTTAATAACAACTTTGAAGCAATAACTACACCAAATAACTTTAAATAATATCTAGTTGTGTTTATTTAATTTCTGCAATTCATTTTTCTGTAAAAGTAATTATTTTGAATCAGAAAAGTTATTTCTTGTATGAAAAAACTTGCAAACGGTGGACAAATTAGCTATATTCAGCTTGCAATGTTATTTCACAAATTTTATTTTTGCTTGTAAAATCTACTGAGAGGTATCTTAGCTATAAATCAGGAAATCTGTTCTCGCAAACGGTGAGCTCTGGTATCACGAAAGATTTTACGCCCAGATTTTACTGTCGAGAATATATAGCTCGATTTAATGATTTTCAACTTTCAACATCATTTAAAAAAATCACAAATGGTAAGCTCTGCGGCCTTGAAATTGGCACAGCATTATCTGCATATAATTTTTTTACTCAAAGCAGCTATTTTCGGATTGAAACATAATTTCCATGATGAGCTGTGGGGCTTTGAAATATTTATTTTTCAATCTAAATATATTATCTCGCTCAAATGTATTTTTAATGGACAAAATAACATTTGATCATTTTTAGACTCAAGGTCACGCGCACAACTAAACCACATCATCTTAGGTGACATATGTTTGTAATTTATATTTTTAAAAGATAGACAAACATAACCTGATAGTAAATATTTGAATTCTCCTTACTAGGAAAATGATGTTTGTGCAATGATTTAGCCAGCCGAGGATTGAAACCGCAAAGCTACAGTGAGAACCTATATTGTTAGACCACCCTGCTACTAGTTTTGGTGTAGTTTTTGCTTCAATGCGACTGCCTGGTGAAGAAGTCCTTCAGTGTCATTCTACATCTTTGGTGATTTGGGACAAATGCAAGGATTTCTATTCTTAGTTTTACAATCAAGTTTTACACTTTCCTCTCAATACATTTCTTGTTTGCATCAATTGTGAATAAACTAGATTGGTTTTACTATAAAAAAATTACCATCTATAAATTTGATAGATTGAAGACAGTTTCATATTACGAGTTGAATATCACGTTCATCGATCACTCCCTTCATAAATTGAATACTTTTTATAACTAGTATTTTTCAGCACATTCCAGAGTGGTAGATACTTTCAGTATTGCCTTGGTGAAGACTAAAATCAGAATCTAAATATCGTTTGAAATGGTTTTAGCCGTGTCTGGGACCAGATTTTAATAGCCAAGTACATCCCATTAGGAAGCCGTAATTCCACAGGCTCCATACAGTTGGATCTTGAAATCCAACGTTAAAAAAAATTTAAATACTGTAACATACAAAAAATCGCTATTATTTCGTATCATATTATTTCTAATGATAAAATTTGTAAATTATTAAAATAAAACCTAGTATATTCACAATTTATGTTTTTGATTGTATTTTTAATGTATTCTCGTAAACAATTTAAAAACATATTTTTTAAAGATTTCACTATTTTTCACATTTTTTTCACAATTTTTAAAACTGCGTGCTAACATTTTTTTTTTGTATCAAATGATTTTTTTTTCCAGAGAAATTGAAAAACATTTTTTATTTCTTACAACTTAATAATTGAGCTAGGCTTAACAATAGTGATTATTTCCTTAATTCTAAATGAGCTATGTATTAAGGATTAGTAATTTTTGTGTATCTATTCCTACCATGTGGCTGTGAGCACTGAGCCTTCACTCAACCTTCACTCAACCATTACTTAACTTTTACTCAACCTTTATTTCTTCATTTCTCAACCTTAACATCTTCTCTACTCGAATACTCAATGATTAAAACATCACTCAATCTTTACTTAGGTATGCAACTTTCACTCAATTCTCAATCATTCTACGCTGAAATTACGTCAATCTTTATTGAACCATTATTAAATTCTCACTCAAACTTCACTCAACCTCACAATTTTACTTAAACTTCACTCAATCTTCCTAAACTTCACTCAAACTTCATTCAAACATCACACAAGTTTTAAACCATTAATACATCAGTTCTCTTGTTGTTCACTCAACTTAGAAAAACCAAGAAGAGATACAATAAATACACAATTCAAATGAACAAACATAGGTATACGAAAGAACATACAAAATATGAACTTTTAAAGCATATTTTAGGTACTTATAGAATGATTCATAGTTCTTTTGCATTTGTGGTAAAAATATTTGAAGACATATTTAATGAAATGGTGCATTTGAATTTGCACAGTGATAAATATTATACATATAACAATAAAAATATAACAATGTATTAAAAATTACAAAATATTATTATTTTTAATTTACATAATATGCAATCAAATCCCGCTCATAAAACCTTTACATAAAACAATGCATTATTTCTTCTAATTCCTAAAAATTTCTTTCTCGTTTCAACACTATTGATGACATTTACATTGGCACAGATTGTGATAAAAATATACCTTGTGATTGACAAAATATTAAGATTATTTGAAATTCATTGAGGCTGTGTTTAAATGTGCGTTTTTAAAGCATGCTGTAGAATTGACGAGTTGTTTACAAATAGCCCGACCATATTATTTTTCTTAAGTACAAATTGAGGTGTTAGCTAGCGGAAGATTTAACCAAAGATTTAGGCCAAAACTATTTTCGTGAATGATTTTTGAGGCCATCATCAGGGCAGATGTAACGCTGTCCAAAATGTTAGCTAAAGATGGAGGAAGCGCAACACGGCATAATACCTCAAAAACAAAACACGATAATGTCATATTTGTTTATTGAAATGAATGAAGACAATCGTTAAAAGTTGTGTGGATTTTTAATGCTTTTTATTGTGCTAATGGCACGCTTCGTTCTGACTGGCTCTTTTCACTGGCAGGTGATTTAAAACAAAATTGAATTCGACAAGTAATTAATTAAGGCGATGCATTATCTAAAATAAGATTAATCTTCAGGAGTAGCCACATATTCATTGCGCTGATTGTGATAGAAGTTGAAATTGCTTTCTCACGTCGACCGTCTGTCTCGAAATATGTAAAATTATAATAATTCTGATCAGAATTTGAAGTACATAATAAATTTAATATTGTTAATTGAAACTGGATGAACTATTTGTAATTAGGAAATTCAACTATTAGAAACATTTTTAAAAGGAATCTATTGTTTTTTGGAATAATAATAACAAAACGATTTTCCGTCAGAATTTACATTGCGGTATTTTTTATTTTTACTCTTTCTATTTTAATCAAGAACTAGATGTGCCACGCCACGCGTTGTTGTGGCTCAGTTCTTCTGTCCAGATAGATAAACAATAGAGCGTGTTGGTTTCAAGTCCAACAGATGGCTGTGTTTAAAAAACAAGCATGTTTTTACCTGTCATAGGTGACATATTTATAATATAGGTATATAAAAACACACCCATATTCAAACGCAAAGTTGTGTCAAAATTTCAGTGATTTAAGATTTTGAACAAACGATAATTAACATTTTTATTTATATGAATTAATTAAAGAATATCAAATGATACATTTTATTACTCAATAAAATAAACTTCTGAATGAACGCAATCACTTTAAATTACTTACGTCTATGATGCACTGTGTTGCGCTGTGACGAAATACGGTCTCCGTGGTTAAGTGGTTACGATACTTAGCTAAGAATCCGCACGCCGGGCTTTGAACCCCCGATTTATTTGATATGTTTGTGTTATTTCACAATTTATTCATTTAAAACAATATCTAGTTTATTTTCGGAACATTCCATATCGCCCTTGTGTAAGACTGCCATTCAGAATCGAAACATTGCTGGATTGGCTTTAGCGATTAGCTCTGAATAGCCATGTTCTTCCCGTGCTACCTTAGCCTCAAAACTTACCCCACTGGGGATACCATAGACTCATTGATTGGGAGAAGTTGAGACTCTTGTGCGGTACTCACAAATCTCAGCATGGTAGTGGCAACACCGTTTTATTTTACAGCATGCTGTAAAAACGCAATATCTGAACATCACCATTTAAAAAAAAATTAAGTATGATATTAAAAAAAATTGTGTAATGATTTGAACAATGATGACAATTATATATGCATTTGATAGTTTTAATTTAATATTTTTTAAATTCTGGCAATTTAATAGTTACTGTCAGAGTTTAAAACATATTAAAATTCTTCAGATATTGAAAAGAATATTAATAAATCTTAATGTAACCAATTTTCTATACACATTCTACCGATTTTGGCCTTTCTATTACATTTCTAGCTAAACATCTGCCATACCAATTTATTTAATTAAACAATTCTTATATTTTTCTATAGGTATTAATAATTATCAATACATTTCAAACATTATAAAATTTGTAACATTAAAAAAAGTATTTCTAATATAGACAGTATAATATTAATATTTATATATATATAAAACAACACATACGTAGTCTTCAATTTTTAATCCACAACCCATTTCAGAATTTAAAAAAAATCTGACATAAACAAATTTTTGTACCGTATTCACAAAAAAAATTACTGATGTTTAGCTTACAATTCTATAAACGGCGCAGGAATTGAACTCAAAACCTTCTGAAAACCTTCAAACCTTCAAACCTTCAAAACCTTCCGTCAAATGAGTAAATATCTGTGGTTTTGAGGTTATGGCTAATGAATTTCAATTGCTTCTTGTAATATCTAACAGTTTTATAAATATCACCACTTTAATCACAATGAAAAATGACTTTTTGTTTTAAAAACTTTTTGCTGTTTTTTAAATGAATAAATAAATACTTCCCGGCATCCGATCGAGCTGAAACTAGGCAGATAGACTCGTTGTCGATGGCAATGCATTCTATCAACTTTTGGTGGCAATCACGTACACGCATGCAAACATATACGCATTTCTCTGAAATTCGATGACAGTATTGTAAAAATATAAACTGTAAAGCATAAATAAATGTCTGTTCTATCCGATCTGCATTTGGAGAGGGTGGTAGAGATGTCGACTCCATTTCCTGGGTAGGGAGGTTCAATCCTCAGTTAAGCCAACATATATAATTTTGTAATTTTAAAACACATTTGAAAATAGATTGTTTTTATACAGTAAAAAAAATTTTGTTCACGCGTTGATTTTTTTAATGTTTTCATATAAATTTCAAGGTACTCCATTCGTCATTTGACCTGGTCAAAAATGTGTTTTTTTTTGTATTAAATTGTGTCGTGGATCAATTTTGAAGACCATTATTAATTTATTAGTAAAACATAGGGTGAGAGATATTAAAGTGTTTGATTATAATTATTTATAAAATATGTAACAAACCAAGTTGTGTAATACACGAAGTAACCCACGCGCAAATCTACCCTAGGAATTGATGAACAGAATAGAAAATAAACAGAACAGAACAGAACAGAATAGAAAATCGGTGGAAGTTCAATTTATACAGATTTGATCTACAACTATTTGATCAGACGCCCCTTTCTTGATCATTTTGGTTTTACCACACATACTCTTCTGGGATCTCATTTATACAGTATTCAGTCTACTTCCTTCCTCTGCTAGTCACTTGCCTCACAATATTTGGAGTAAAAATATGGATATTTTCATTTTTTTTTCAATTGCAAGAAAAAAAATTCCGTCACATGTCGCCACTGGGTTCAACTTAACACATCAGGTGATGCGTACTCTGTCTCGTTTCAGCAGCACCGTATAGATGAGACGAAGCTTGTATCACATGATCCATTACGACGTGTAGCGTGTGACGTGTATTATCAGTGGCAATGTGTGATTGATACAAAATTAGTTTAATTTTATTATTTTTTAATGATAAACTAATGTTTATAAGATAAGGTTTTTTATGCATAGCACAAAGGATAACAAATTATTTTAAGCAATAATTAGTCGCCAGAAATATCCATACAAATTGAAAATATCTCCCGAGAAAAAATAAATGTCAACGACGGGAATTATTTTTCTCTTCGGCGGCATTTATTCTTATTATTGCTTATAATAATTAGTTAAATTTTTTTTAAACATCATTAAACAGCAAAATGACTTTTTCATTTTTTACTCCAAATATGCTCAGAAATTAAAGCTTAAAATCTTACTGGTTTGCTGATATACTCTGTATACTCCATCTCATACATGTATATCCTTCTGTTATTCTGACTCTTGACTCTTGAGCCCCAGTCAAGTATTTAATTCACTTGATCGAGCCATGCCTCGTTGGGCATTCCCAACTTCTTCTACTATTCACGTTCAAGTCATATTTCGTCGTTCATTCCCTCTACAATCCCAAATCATCCAAACGTCTCTTTCTTAAACTTACAGTTTTCAGTTTGCTTTAATCCTCACTCTGCCATTTCCATGCCTCACTGCCATACATCAGAGTAGTTACCAGCACCTCATCATGGACTGCTAGCCTCACAACTTTTTGTTAACGACTAACGCGTTAAGTCCTCCTTTAATACAGTTTCCGGCGTACGCCCTTCTTTCAGTGTCCTTATAAGCCATTCCGTCTCTTGTGAACGTATTTTCCAAATATACAAACTCCCTACATTCAAGTTTTCATCATTCACAACTACATTATGAGGTGTGACACTGCTGCGAAAATTGCCAGTGTACAAACATGCATAAAATGAACGAAATTCCTTGGATAAAAAAGCGCGTCTGTCACAAATTCAATAAAATTTCAAACACTTATTAACGAACCGGTACACAAAGTACGAAAGAACAATAATTTATTTGATACAAATTGTTTTTTATCAATTCACTCAAAAAGTCCACCTTAATTATAAATTAGTATTTTTAAACAATAATAATATTTATTATTCAACCACTGTAATTACGTTGTATTTACGGCTAGTACGAACACATTGATTTTACTATTTTAATATATATAGTCTTTGATCGAATGTCAATACATAATAATAATTGGTTTATTTGTAGTTCATAGTACACAGTTCCTATTGACTGTGGAGTTTTCAGTTTGTTCACGGTACAACGGTGTTATTTGCAATTTATGCAGTGTGTCGTGATTCCTTTTTTCTCAGATGATTTCGTCGTGGATGTCTGGCGGAGGAAAAAAAAACAGATTATTATAAAGGGCCAAGAGAATCTATCAGATAGACAACCTTTTATATTGTTTTGACTACGTTACTCCAAATGCCAAACATTACTTATACCAAATATGAAGGGTAAACTTCAAAGAATTCTTAATATGCTATTTCATAGATGGCGCTAATTAAATTATTTTAGGAAAACGCAATATTAATATGAATAAATAGTTTTGTCTGTATACAATCTCAATACTTTCCAGAAAGGCATACAAATACAATATTGGATTGAATCACCAGTACAATATTTTATTTGAATGTCCTTATTGGAAGAATTGGTTTGTAAGGACAGAACTATTTATTTATATTCATGTATATGTTCGAGCGCAAAAAAATAACATCTCAATATTTTAAAGTATAACTTGCTAAAAGCGTATTTTCATAAAATAATTAAATTGGTGCAGATTATGAATTCTTTAAGTAATTCCTTGTTGCGTTATTTATGCCAATTATTATTGATAGGTACCTACGGTAAATACCTAATCCCAAGATGTAATGACATATTATACAAATTTGAAAGAATACTGATGATGCTCGTTAAAATTTATAAGCTCTAGATAACTGCAAGAAGAAAGGTTAATACTCTAGTAGACAACCTTAAAAGGCACAAATTATTTTGTATCAATTCATTAATAATGAAGACAATCTATTTAAGTCGCCGGAGAAGCAACATATAATGCATTACATAATATCTTGCTGTTTCGTTAAAATTTAAATTGATAAATTTAATTTATTTTGTCGTATTCACTTGGTGGTCAGCTCCTCATTATAATTGAAATGATACAAATATTTGATTGGAAACGTTCGACATTCTGATATCTCCTGTCTTTTTCTTTTCTACGTAAGATGAGAGACAAGGAGGATAATCGTGAAAGAATTTTGCCTTTACTGAAAAGAACTGCCGGGTTCAAACAGGTGAGAGTGTCCAAGAATCAGCAAAACTTAAGACATTTGAGGGAGGTCTTTGACTAGATCTGGGCGCTAGAAGACTGTATATATGTAGATCTTGTTACCAAGATAACCCATTGGGTTTAACAATAATTAGCATAAAATTACGTTATTAGGAAAAAAAGGTACCTCAGGGTACTGGATTAAGACCATCTTTATTTTATTTTATTCAAAAATAATGTTTGACTTAGATAAGCAATCTTTACTCCCAAATTTATTGATAATATTTAATAAAGAATATAAAAAGTGTGAAAACAATGCATTAAAATATATCAATTGAATAAATAAAGGCATACATCTAATAAAAAATAAGCGGAAAATAAAAACAGAGCGTATCAGGAAATAAATCATTTGTATCAAAAGTAGATATTCGAAAGAGGTAGTCACAGTAATAATAGTAAAATAAAATGCATTCATAGAATTGTTTGGAAGGATATAACATGCACCTAAATCTCGTTAGAACTAAAACCCTGACTAGAATGTTTCTGTCTAAGTTTACTCATGGTGTCACTGAAAATAGGCAATTTTTTTTTAAATAAGTCAGATTAGATCAATAAAGCAAACTATTAATAATTAACCCATGCCTTTTAATAAGCTACACCAAATTAAAAGTTTTGTACCAAATATTATGTTAAGGTTTGTAATTGAGTGTCATTTTGCAGAGTGAAGTTACGACTAAATCTCAAATAGGGATTATGAAAACTGTTAAATTACAAAATTTTAAAAGTTTTTTTTTACTTGTTGTTTTAATGGGAGTGGTTGTCTATAAAGGAATTGATATAAGAGATATTGTTTTTAAGATTTCAGACTGTCAAGTAGATAAAATAAACAGGAAAGTTATTAATAATGAAATAATATTTTTTACAGATTTGGTAAAAAATGAGTTAAACGATTTGTTAATTTTTCCACATAGGGTGTACGATTTTAGACAGAAAATAACTTTGTTCGACAGAGAGACATCTGATTATATTGTTCATTCATTAGTGTTTTATTGTATTGATATAATGTTATTATAATTAGTAAGAATTAAGAAGCAATTGTTGTTTAAATTGTTCAAAAAATTTCCATATCTGTCGGTCTTTGCTAGGTCGCTAGGTGTTGTCCAATTTTCCCATTCCCGTTTACTGTTTGAACATTAAATTTATGTCCTGTAGTTTAAAAACAAATTATTTATACATTTATGTACTTACATTGTAAAAATTAATGTATTATTTTAAGGATAATGCGTTCTTCAGGCAATTTTGCATTCTTAGAACATTCTTTGGTGGATCAAATAAAAAGTCGTAAGACCTTCAATTTATTATTCGGTTTAAACGCTATGTGTGCTACCATCTAGTTTTTAGACTACCTCGAAAAGCATTCTCAAATTGAACTTTGACAAACTGAAGTTTTATTTTTCCTATAAAGTGTTCTTGAATGAATGCAAAATTTATTATTGACACTTATCTGTCTAACGGTGCTCCATTTTTTAAAGTAAATTTTGGTTTAAACAAATCTGTGCAGAAACGGGCGGTCCATTTTATAGATTCTCTTATCTTAGTGAACGGATTGCAATCTATGCAGCACAGACGTCAGGTGGGAATGCTGTCCTTGTTCTACCGGTATTTCAATGAAGATGCTAGCGTCATTGATCTTTTTAGCACCAAAAACACGCCAAATGCTTATCTAACATTTTTTATTTTTTTATTTTTTTTATTTATTTATTACTTGTAAATTATTTAACATTATAAATGATAACAATATGCAGACAGATATATAGATTTTTCGTTTTTTATTCTACTACTCCATAAGTTGAGCTCCAGGAGCTCGTGTACATAGTTGACATTTGTCTCATGAGAATGGGTTGCTTCTGCAACTCGTTCTTGAGTTCAACAGCTTCACTGTTGAATGATATGCTGGCTTCTGAATTGCCTTTCTCCCACAAAGTGTACACTTCCTCTCCTCAAAAAACCTTCCACACAGCATTCCACAGGTCTCGAGTGAAATTATTTTGCTCAAGGGCTTCCTGTGTGGAGTTAATGTATAAAAAATATTATTTGTTTAACTTGGTGAAGGTATGTTCCGGTAAGGTCAGAGGGAATTTTATTCTATGAATATTTAAAAGAAGTGTAGAAGTAGCAAGATGAGGTGAAGACGCCATTTGTTGGTTTCCTTTGAGATGATTTCCCAGATGGCGTTTAACTTAGACTAGGAAAGTAAAAACCTATCAGTGAAAGAAAAATAATTATAGCCCATGAGATATGACAGAAAATGGATGATCCCACATAGAAATAATTGAATTGAACCAAAACGATCACATTAAAGACACAAAAGCAGTCATGCAAGGGGAGTGCTGACAAATAATGTTAAAATTTATTAATATTTCAACTAATTACAATAAATAACACAACTTAAATTTATTTTCAGATATGATTCTTACGGCCGCATTAGTTTCTTCGAGTGGTATTACTTTCCATTCTGTTTCAGTAATATTGATTTTCAAACTCGTTTTCATCAACAATTACTGGGGTTCAATAATTATCAAGTTGTTAGATTGGTTCTTTCACGGGAAACGAACCCAGAGATATTAAAATCCAATTTCTTCAACGATCGATCATAATAGATATTTACTTTTAATTTTAGCTCATTTTGTCAGTTGAAGTGACAGCATCTGACTCATTTCTGAGTTGTTGGCATTTGAAGGTTTAAAAATAAATAATTTAATACATTAATTTGAGGACAGTGTAAGCTTTACATGTAGGGTAGGGTGGAGTAAGGTCCACTCTACTCAAGGGTGTAGGGAATTTAAAAGCGTAGGTTTCAAACATTGCGAGACGACATTGACACCAACCATTCCAGTTAAATATTAATTGTTATTAATAAATACTTAATAAATTTGGGAGTAAACAATAATTCGGTCGCTTAACACTTGCATCCATGTCACAAAACACAAAGCCACACTTGAGTGAACACATTTGACATTATTGTATGGAGCACCACTCAACCTGTAGGTAGGTAGTGTAAAAACTTGAGTGTGCTTTAACTTAAACAAGAGTGTTTACTTTCGAATAGTTGAATGAACTTGAGTATTCAAGTGTGGTTTTGTTTCCTGACCTTATGCATTCGCTGCTCGGCACCTTTAAAAATAATCTGTTATTTTTTTCTTGAACATTTTAGCGTCTAAGGTAAGAGTTTTAACGAGATTTGACTGCATTTTTTCTATAATAATACATACACCCAAATAAACACTTCAAACAATGTAAAAATAAAATAACTTTTAGGTTAAATGAAATAAATACTTTGCAAAATAATAACAAATAATATTTCACCTACGACCAGTTTGTGATATTTTTCATCAGGACGATAGTAATAATGTTTAAAATGTTCTTTACTATCATCATAACGAAGAAAGGGTACCTGTAAAACCAGTAATTTGTGAAAATAAATGTAGTGGTTTAAAACAAAGTATTTCTTTAATTTATTCTAATTACGTATGACAAGCCACAATGTATCTGCTTTTCATAAATATATTATAAACTTTTTTAGTAATGTTAGTAATGAACACTCCATAAAAAAAGTTTACAAATAAACAGAGAAAAATAAAGGATTTATAATGTTTAAAAAACCAATTCATGTTCGGCGTTTAGCAATAACCAATGTTTACAAATAAACAAGCCAAAATACTGTTTACAAATAAACACATACTAATAATTTATAAATTCAAACTTTCAATCATATTTATAAAATGAAATTTTCATAATCATGTTTAAAAATAAATACTTAATATTGTTTATAAAATAAATAGTCACAAACACCGTTCAAAAATGAAAATACTGTTTGCAAGTAAAGATTCTTTCTTTAGTATTAACAAATAAACACATATTAGCTATGTTTACAAATAAACACACGATTAACAATGATTGATTGTTCCCATAATCGCATTTAAACATTTTTAAATACTGTTTACAAAAATAAATACTCACAAGCACTGTTTACAAGTAAACAAGGTTACCAAAAACCATTTTGTGATCACTGTTTACTAAAGTAAAACTCCTTAGGAGGAGTTTACAAATCAACACAACGTTAATTAACTCTTTCAACATAAAATTTTACAAAAAAATACAATATTATTACAAAACTCGGACAATACTGGAATAAAAAAACATTGAATTATTAAGTAAATACAAACCTGAATTAGAATTTTGCTGCCCTGAAATTAATATATATACAGATTTTAGTGTTTTGCATTTATTTATTTGATTGTATAATATTCACAGGAAAAAAAACAGTAACACTTTGAGAATATTTGTTTCGAACCCTTAATACTTCAAGAAACCATTGCTAAATGTTGAAAGCCAAGTTTTTCTTAATGTTTAGGTAAATTTGAACAGTTTGAAAAATAGTGGCTTCTTATAGATGATATTGATTTTCAACTTGCGTAAATAATTAAATACAAACATACAATACAAATTCATACAAACCATAATTTAAAATTGTACTACATACAAGTAATATATTATGCCAGTCCGTACATTTTAAAATTGTGGCTTTGCCAATTTGTTTAAAAATACATATCCCATTTCTTTTCGCTTTCCTACTGTCTTCTTCCTTCCTACCATGTTATAATATTTTCTTTATTTGCTTTTCCATTTTAATGCTTCCATAAATGTTTTCAATATTCAGTTCAACGATAATGGGTAAATACCAAGATAGGTACACTTGACATTTAATACGCACAAATTATTATAAAAATGAGAAGCACCTATTTCAGTTTCACTATTTCGTTTAAATTAAAATTGACAAATACATCTTGTTGACTTGGCGGCGAACTCTAATGTTAACTTACTCTAACTACCATATGTATTCCTCACTGCCCAGAATACTTATGGAGGGAAATAATTATACCGAGTCAATGAACATCTTTAATTGATCACTTAACAAATACAAAAGATTGTTACTGAGGCAGTTTAAATATGTACTGTATTAATAAATAATTTTTTACTATTCAAATGTAAAAGCCCCTAAAAACGGTGTTAATAAAATGATAAATTTTAATGAAAATAGATTTTGAGGTTAGTTATATTTGGTATTTTAGGCACCTGCAGTTACGCCCTGTATAAAATATAAACCAAAACATCAGGCAAACAAAAGAAGTTCAATTATCTTTATATTATTTTGAACATTATTTTATGTCTTTGTCAATACTACAATAAGTCACTTGAAATGTTATTATTTTGTATCTATTTTCTATATTGTGGTTTCTCGTTATATGAGTGCTTTTGTTTATTAATATTGTGAACATGACTTGTTGACAAACTGCTTGTTTAGCGTGTGTTTATATTGAAGAATTGATGATATTGATTAAAAAAATAAATTAAATAGCTATTTAAATGCATTATTTTGCTTTTGCATACACTGAAATAGATATGTACTTCTCTTTGTTGGTAAACTGATACAAAGTATTTAAAAAATAACTTACGCGTATTAAGGATGTCCAAATTATTTTAATATTTACCCGATAATCAGACATTAGTTAATTTATTTTGAATTATAAAATGGCCTTCACAAAGGAGGATCGCTCTTGTAGTATTATATAGCGTAAGAAGGCTCACTGGTTCGTAATGTGTTTGTCCATTTGTCGATCTTGTACTATATTTCTAAACCTGCAGTTGTTTAAATTATTTCCACGCATTCTTGGAAAGATTTCGTGTCCACATAAATGTAAAACTTATTTAAATGCACATAAATATGTAGTTATAATGTATCAACATCAACCTTATAATAATAATCACTCTAGAATTGTTAACTACATTAGTTGTTATTACATTTAGAATATTGTGGTGTACGAGGTATTTAGTAGAGGAGGGTAATACAGACGTTATTAGACATTCAACATTTATACATTTTTTTTGGTTTTTATTTCGAGACAATTCGTCCAAAACTTACGTAAAGTTAAATAAAGAATTTTAATCAATTTTAATAAATTAAAAGCTTATTGCCAGCTTGTCGTTTTCCCCTGAAACAGTGTTAAACAGTAAAAAAATTAGGATTTGGCAACTTTTGAAATGCTAGATTTTTAACTAATCAGTTAGAGTTGAGGCAAACAACACATACATATTTAGGATTGTTTGTATTGGTACATACATATATACTTCCGACAGCCTTTTATCGTACGTTCGTCTACTTATTGTTAATAGCGAAAACAAGAATATTGAAAAAGTTATATACCATTCTAATAATCATCAAACGTACTAATTTGTTTCGAATTATGTCACTTTAAAAATTGGAACTGATTGCGTGAAGAATTCAGACAAGCGGTAAAGTATCCACCTTTAATATAATATAATATTTTTAACAGAAAATCATTTTTAAAATTGGAACTGATTTGTCAAAAATTTAGACTATATCATGATTTTTAAATGGGTCTGCGCTGAAATAATTATTCATATTAAAAATTAACTTTGACCGGTTGGTGGCTGAGTTGACATCGGGTTTGGGTCCCACCCGGGCGTAGTGTGTTCAATTCCTCGGCTGGCTAAGTCCTCCATCACAACACAAGCAACATTTTCAGCTTACTGTGGTGCTAGTAGGAGATTTTAAAATATTGTCAGGTTATTCGTAACCCGGGAATTTTGCTTTCTTAAAAAAAAAGTAAAAATAAAACTTTTTTTCAATTTCACTGGAATTAACTTTTTTGAAGTTGAATAAAGTTCAGGTCAACAACATTGGGTAGGATATTTTAAAATATGTCTTTGGGCGAATTGTCTGAAATATCTTTTGATATGGTAATCTAAAGAAGGTTGGAAATCTAATTTAATTAGGTGCGTTATACATCAGAATTTTACTATTATTAAAAGTTATTTTATTATTAACTTTATTTATATCCAATAACAACAATTATTATTATTAGGGACTAACATTTCTACTGCACTTAGTAAAGAGGTTTACTTAATATATTTTTGTGCAAGATTAACATGTATAAAATTGGACTTAAAACACCGATTGTCACATTTATTTTTTCTATCTATTTTACGAGTGATGTCCTCGAATGGCTTAAAAAAGAAATTACTCAGTTTTACCCGGTCATGCGTAAATTAACAAAATACTTGAAATCTAGAAATGGTTACTAACAAACCTATGAAAATATCTATTGAAGGTTAAACACAACGTTTGTTATAATCTACATGTTTACAGATGGAGTTAATTTAAATATTTTATTAAAATAAACTTTTGCAAGTTATGGTTTTAAATATTAAGATACATTATTTGTTTGCGCTCGTACATACTGAATATGAATAAATTGTTTTGTCTGGGACAAAACTATTTATTCATATTGTATATGTACGGACAAAACTATTTATTCATATTGTATATGTACGGACAAAACTATTTATTCATATTGTATATGTACGGACAAAACTATTTATTCATATTGTATATGTACGGACAAAACTATTTATTCATATTGTATATGTACGGACAAAACTATTTATTCATATTGTATATGTACGGGCGCAAACAAATAATTCGTAACAATTATTTTACAATCAATAATTATTCGCCTGAAACACTCATCCACATTGAAAAATCTCCTGATAAAAGAAGAGATAAGCCGTCATAGCTCAGTGGTCAGAGCTGTCGACCGGAAATCGAAGGGACACGGGTTCGAGTCCCGTTGGCGTCATGTATCTTTTATCAGGAGATTTTTCAATGTGGATGAGTGTTTCAGGCGAATAATTATTGATTGTAAAATAATTGTTACCCTTTGTGCTATGCATAAAAAAATCTTGTCTTAAACATTAGTTTACCAAAAAAATAATAATTAATATTTGACAAGTTCAAGTATTTCACCTAAAAATGTACACAATTTGTCTCGACGCCATCTAGTGAGAGAGTTAGCACTTACAATGCCTTTCTCATATAAAATAAAGTTGGTTGTTTTCAGGTGAAAAATGTAACAAGCAGTAATTGTTGAATGAAACACTAGTATATATTGAATAATTTCGCGGGTAAGAGATAAGCCGCCATAGCTCAGTGGTCAGAGCTGTCGACCGGAAATCGAAGGGACACAGGTTCGAGTCCCGTTGGCGTCATGTATCTTTTATCAGGAGATTTTTAAATGTGGATGAGTGTTTCAGGCGAATAATTATTGCTTGTAAAATAATTGTTACCCTTTGTGCTATGCATAAAAAATCTTGTCTTAAACATTAGTTTACCAAAAAAATAAAAAATAATTCGTCTTAATATTTCAAAGCATAACTTGCAAAAAGTGTATTTTCATAAAATAATTAAATTAGCGCCGTATATGAATGTGCGGATTATAACAAACGTCACATTTAATGTTAAATATTTTTCTTGCTGTTATTATAATTTTTATTTATTCAAAAAGTTTCGAATTTCTTACGCAAATGAAATTTTAACAATTTATTGGTATTAAAGAATGTATCTAGTTATCATATTCAATGGAAACTTCAAAGGATTATAGCTGGGGATGGAAAAAACATTCAGAGCTAATAGTGTGGTCATAAAAAGTACACCTTAGGTAGAATAATTATTATAGAATAGATTGTACAAATCACTTTCGCAATTATTTCTACATACACATTGAAAAGCTGGTTTTCAGTTCATTTGGACTAGGTATAAATTAGTTTAGAAATAGAAATTTAAAAAAAGGTTTATTTTTAGGTTAGAATATTATTAATTTGTGCTATAAGAAGAACAACAATCAATTCACTCTGTGGTTTTAAAATATTTTAAACATAATTATAATTTATGACGCCAATTTTTCTTCGTTGGTTTAAAATTAATAAGACGACTATATTAAATTAGTTACTTATAAATCTTTCAACAAGACCCAGCTTGGACAATATCCAAGTGTTTTACAAAATATCTATGATAAATTGACCATTCTTTCAATGCAATCCAACAGTTTTTTTCTTTCCTATCACAATTTATAAATAAAATATCATAAATATTTAAAAAAACTTTGATATTTTTCTTAACATGGGGTGGAATATTTATAATGTCGCATCTCACTAAATTTAAAATTCATACATAAATGTATTTGTTATTAATTATTACTGTTCTTCAATGCCTTTTGGTTTAAAAGTTTCGATACATTGTTGTGCAGCATTTCTTCCCATACAAACTTATACACTTTTACTCTAATAATCATTCGTTCCAAACAATGGGTTAATGAATAATTTCATAGTATTTTTAGTTTCCTTTTTTTTTGTCTGAAACTAAATGTATTATGTATTTGTGTTTACGTACAGGAAAATACACCCTAAAAAGTATTAGAGTGCGTGATAAGTGGCAGTTTAAAAACATTTTAAAGTAACACCTTCTTAACATGTTCTAATTTAAGAGAAAATAACATTTTTTTGCATATTTTATTAAATTCAGTCGCTGAAATTAAAAATTCTTGATAAAATTTAACCTTTGCAAACATCCAAATTTAATCTGGCTATCCGGATTCACAAAATCCGAAAATCTGGATTTTCCGAATCCAACAGGAACTTTTCATTTTTTACCTTTCCCATTTTCTTTCAGCCACACAACATACCCTTATTGGAGATTCCACATTCATATTGGCTTCAGGTAGTTGGGTCTCTTGTGGTGTATTCGCATTAAAAAAAAAACAGTGGTGGTCCCAAGAGAGAGCCTTGTGGGACCTCAGATAAAAACAAGATTTGAACATTACCAGAATTCCATCATTGACTGATGACTTCTTCACCTCAAAACCACCGTATTTCATCAGATTGAAAAACTGCCAGATCTTTAGGAATCAATTGTAATAAATACCGTAGATTGCTTATTATGCCATTTACTTAAAAATACTGCGAAATTATTTATTAACCCAACATTATTAATTTACACACATCTTTCGTTAGTCTTTCAAGTCCGTGCCAAAATACGACGTAAAAATTGCATAATATTATTAAATCACACATAGATTGCACCTTAAAAATCTATAATGCTTGTGACGTCATTCACAGCGTGGGTATGCTAATGCGCCAAAGTTGAGTAAAATTTTAACTGTTTATTTCACCAATACATCTTTTAATTAGCAAGAAGTTAAATTTGAATTATTTCCTAAATTAGTTGTCAGGTATTTAGTTATATGGTGATATACCTACTCATATATTTAACAGGAAAAGGTTGCACTTTGGGAATCAGGAGATTTATTATTATGTAATTATTTAATGTACTGGTAATTTAAAGTGTAATTACATAAATTAGGATTAGAATAGACTTAACAATAATTTTATAACGAGGGGGTCAGCGGGTATTGAAAGGTTTTCGCTGTTTTTTTTTTCAAACTAGGGAGTGACATTTAAACATCTAAGATGAATGTTCGTTCGTGTTCGTTAAATCACACACAAAATTCGGTATGCCTTAAATTTCAACCGCATTCGATATGCCTTATATTTCAACCGATCAAGTTGATAGTGAATTTTCATTTCAGCTTGCCTAACTTAACCTAACCCAACGATACAATAGTCTAGTGGTAATGTCGATCGCTTTTTTAAGCAGCGAATACGTATCATTGAGTTTGCCGAAGGTTTAAACCCAGCAAAAAAAAAAGTTTTAACTTTAATTGTGTTGTTAAATAATATATAACAACGATTTTGTCAGTCTCCAGCTGGTTTAGCCGATGATTCTTCTTACAACCTAAACTAACCCATAGTAATGTACGTTATAAGGTTAGTTTTAAGTTAAACACTGTATAATTATTCTTTCTAATGCATTTTAGGCAGTTAGTTGTTGTTGCACAGGGTTACATTAGATTAGAACCACTATGATAGCGTTGTTATAACAATTATCGCGTAGAAATTTTGAGTATCCGCAGGTACTTCTGAATGTTTTTCACACAACCTAAACTTACCAAGAACCTTTCCAACGATTGTTCAAACATTGGTTTTTAGATTTTATTCTCTAACAAATTTTGCGGAAAGTTGACCGCATTGATTCTCCATACAATCTAACCTCACCTAGCCCAACCCAACCCAACGTTACATCTCAAATAGCTGCGCAAGTTTAAATTAGATTTAAAAATGTAATTTTAAACATTTGTCAGTCTCTAACAGTTTTTGCCGAATACTGCCATGTAGTTTCACTAACTAACAGTCACTCTCTAGCAGGTCCTCGAGGGGGTGGGACCCCCTCACCCCACGCTACAGATAGCTTTCAGACAGCTCAGCATCGGACTGGCTGCAGCGACTGGACCTTGTCCTAGCCACTCCGAAGGTAGAATCCAAGTCCGAGGCGAACTCAGAGGTCATGGTGGCATAGTCAGAGGTCATGGTCGCGTAGTCAGAGGTCAGGGTGTGCGGATCCGCCGTGATGGCCACGCTGAGAGTCATGTTACCTTGGGTGATCGGCTGCTGGGTTGGAAGAATGGTAGTCGTGGTTGCTTGGGATCTTCCCACCTCCTTCTCAGCTATCTTCTGCTTTAAGGTTCGGATCTTTTCCTCCTTCTGTAATGCGTAAAGATGTACGTAAGATGAAATTCAAATGTCAGATGAAATAATTAATGCCAAGATGGAAAGATTGCTCATTTTGTAAATGTATTACAATGAGAATTATTTGGTACCTTTTTATTGATTAAGAAAAGCAACAGTTAAAATAACTAAACAATAGAAATACATATTCATAATGAATAAAATAACATGGTTCGCTAATGGCCGGACCAGGTTAGAAAGATAAATAATTCCTCTAGGCACTTGCTGAATGGGATGCTCTTGCTGAAAATTTACAACCTTGCTGGAAAGGACGACACATCTCGCTATCAGTATCGGGTATTGAGCCTAGGGTTTGATCTGGATCTTTGCTGGTTCAAGGCCACGCACCGGCTTTTATAGGCTGCCCACAGTAAATTCTTTGTAGGTGGGAGTGTGAGTCACTGATTGGTGAATGATGAACTGCGTGAAGAATCATAGATCTGTTTCTGGGGCATAATGCTAAAAGCGCCCACGTCAAATTTCTGAATCGCTCAGGAATGTAGATTATTTATCGATTTATTACAAATATTTTAACAATATCTTGACTTCTATGTTAGATAGATCACAATTTCATCAATTTAGAGCACCTCACATGATATTCTAAAATTAAAATAAGGGACATTAAGAGTACTTTCTGGTACCTACCTAAATCAAATTACCAAAACTGACAGAGGCAATTCTAGCATTATCCCCCAGGTTCGTAGAAAGAGATGTCGTCTCAGTTGAGAGTCGAGCTAGCGCGGTTTCGTCTTGTTACAATATTTACAATTTTTTTTTAAATATTAGCTTCCAGTACTTTTCAGTTTTGGGTTTGGGGTGCACAGAAAAAAGGATGACAAAAATAAAATTAATTTTGCATGAAAAAGAATGCAAGAAGGTCACGAATGACTAGGGAGCCAAAATTTATGCGATTTGCATTTAATCAACGTGCGATGTTGAGTCCTGATGGTGTTTTTGGGTTCCAACTGCCCGGATGCAGTAGAATCGATGGCTGATATATGTGAGGAACGGTAAGTAATGTAGTAGTGTTGGCTTACTGAAGTGATGAGCTGCTGCAGCTGATCGTTCTCCGCCAACAGCTTGTGGTACCGCTCCTCGTCTTCCCGAGACTGCCCGGCGTCCGGGTTGTACTTTGATTCTGCACGGTCTTTCGGATGTCGTATCACCTCGATTACCTGGACACATACACAATATAAAACACTAATATCCCTTACGATAGATAAACAACATAACAACAAAAAACGGATGGAAATCGAACACCAATTCATCAATTCGGGAGGCGGGTAAAGTTACTGTCGCCCCAGAAACTATTCACTGGATGATCGACATCTTTGCCATGTGTCAGGCCAAATGGTTCTTTATATTTGGTGACGGAGAGATTCCAGACAAGCGATAAAGTAGGTACCTATAATATACTATTTTTAACAGAAAATTGTTTTAATTGCCACTTTGAAAATTGCAACTGATTTGTCCATAATTCTGACTATTTGTGATTTTTCTTAGGTCCGCGTTTGGCATATAAATAATAAACATCAAAAAGCGTTGACTGCCACAAAATACCACAAGTGTATGCACGTCAAGGGTAATATATGTTAATTAACAGTTAAAAACCCGCTCCTGCTAGGCCCTGCGGGCGGCACTTAGCTGTTTAAGTAATACTAATAACAGTAAACCTATAATAACCCAACCTAACCTAACCTAACCTATCATTTTATTATACGTGTACATAAATACATGTATATTTTATTATACATATAAGTACATGTCAGATTAGAGATTTGTTGGCTAATTTTACAATCAACGAAGCGTTTCTAGCTGCCTATTGTGTTTCATGTTTTTTATTGGGTTGGCAGTGCCTACACTTCCTACAAATAAACGCGTATTATGTACGAACTTCATTTCGGTGTTCTGTTAAAATGGTGCGAAATTATTATTTACGTAAACAATATTAAATATCAATATTTTTAAAAATCGTTAATGCAAAGAGTTTTTGTTTATTGTCATTAAGTTGAATCAAATGTTTGTTTTCTTCTTAAATGCGTATTAAAACGGTAGTTTGGTAGTTTGAATAGATGAAATTGTACGTATTTGTTACGGATTATTTCAAATGAAATTATTCGCTATTATGCCGCCAGAGGTGCGCTCTGTCGGCCAATAGGGAAACTACTCCATCGGCCAGTAAAGGAGGGATTGAAATTTTTAAGAAGCGAATATGTGATATTTTGTGCAAAGTCTATACAGAATTTACCCGAAACATAAGATTTGAATTCGACCAATCAAAGGGCCGAAACCGTCCAGACGCTAGCGTAATAATACTATCAGATTTCTGCAGTGGTACTAATGTCACAATTACACATAAAAAATATATACTTACCAAATAATAATTAAAGTCAAAAGGTTAACTTGCTTACAAAAACAAAGTTAAAGCAGTGATTTGTCTTAGGGTAGAAACATTAATATCTTACCTTGGGAACAAAAATAAGCGCCATACTCAGAAAGCAGCAAAACACAACTGCCAGGGAGACGAAAGCAAAGCTGGCGTCCTGCTGCGAGGCCACCACGAGCGACACGGGCGCTGTGATGAGGCACAGCACCACCACGTTATAGATGGACATGCCCACATAGCGGCTGTCGTTGATCTGACGCAGTTTCACAGAGCGTGTCTCGTAGGCCAGGAACAGACCGAACACGAGCACGAGGCCTTTGTAGCCGTACATGACGCCTGCAGGAGAAGGGTAGTAAGTAGTATTAATAATAATCGCTTGCCATAATGAGCCACATTTGTAAAACCTAAAAATATGGGATGGTCGGTGAAATCTAGGGGGGTTCATTGGCTTTAAGACGCAGTAAGTAGTTTCACATGTTTGAGGAATGGTAATATTTAAATAATATGGTAAAGGTATATAAATATGTATGACACCAATCGCTCGAGTGGTTAAACTGGCTTTGGCCGTATTTGGTGTTGCCATAGTCTCACTTGCTCCAGGGACCTTTGTGCGATTTCACATAAAAAAATAATAATAGTTTTTTCTGGAAGTATGCAGGGGGAGTGCAATGCTATACATTTTATTTTTCGAAATAATAAAGGAGAAATTAGACAAAATAACAATATTTACATAAAAATAGAAGAGAAGTGAAAAAAAATGCAAATCTTTGTTTGTGGAGAATTAATTTGGATATTGATATTTACCATTGATCAAGTTGCCTTTAAAATAAATAAATAATTCCGCTTTGAATTGAAAGATACTTAAAAAGAAATTTTTTATTAAAACCCTAAACTTAAGGGAAATGATACAAAAAGTGGTGAAATAACAAAATTGGTTTAGGTTTCTCTACTCATTAGTATTGTCAGACGCAGTTATTCGATAAGGGCATGGTTGTTAATCTGAGATCCTCACCCAGCCAGATAGTATTGTGCTCGCTCTCGCAATGCTCCAGCTCTGGCCTGATCTTGCTATCGTCCAGGGCGGAGGGCGGGTCCTCCAGGGGGAACTGTTCCACGCGTCTGCGCAGCGGGTCACGCAGCTGCCAGCTAAGCAGGATCATGGCGTCCACCAGTAGCAAGCCGGACACCATGGTATACAGCTTCCATGGCTCTACCTTTTTCTGGAATTTCATCAATAATGTTTTGTTATCCAGTGAAACTGTGGTATTCCCATACGGGAAAGAGGAAAGTTGGGAAGAACTGTACAATTCAGACCAGTTCATTAAACGTGGAAAACACCATTTCAGCAATAATTCCAACAACATTGTATTGGCTTTGTGTGAAAGTTACCGGCAGGGTGATTCTGTATCTTTTGCGTTAGCCTAAGGTAGATTAATCGTCGTTTAAATCATTTGCATGTGACGTACATAACAGGAGTTCGGATGAAGACGGATCCGACAAGGATCAAGAGACCAAAGAAGTTCTGACGACGTAATTACACGCAACTGATTTAACGCTGATTTAGATAATGCAAAAGATACATAATAATCCCCCCAGGCTTTAAACTCCTTTTGAGTCAGTTTTTTTGTAAAATTTGCGGCGGAGTAGGTAGGCCGCTGTTGAAAAGGATTTTAATTTTAAATTGGAGTTTGACCTAAACAAATATATAAATTAAAACAGCAGCGGTCCTAGGAGAGAGCCTTGTGGGACCCCATTAAAACAATATTAGAAGAATTTTAACTTAATTTTAACAAGGCAGCAAGTTTTCTCAGTTTAGAAGGCAGGTACCAACGCTTCGAGAACCATTCATTGGATAACCAACATCTCTGCCATAGGTCACCCCAAGTGGTTCGCTACTTAGCAGGGGTGCCCGGGACAGAAAGAGGCCAGTTGAGGGAGACCCTTTGACAACTCCAGCTGGGATTCTTAATCCATCGCCTTGCTAGTTGGAAAGATGAATTCACATGTTCGTCACTTCTGGACACAGTACCTATTCCAACACAGATTCCTTCCCACTCCTCATACTCTTTTCCTTCCATTCCTTAAAAATACCCTCCACACAGCATTCACAAGAATGACATAGGCTCCCAGAGAAATTATTTTCGGTAAAGTTAATGTAAAAAAAAATCAATAACCTTCTGTGAACACCAAACTCTAACTAGCTTGACTTGAGGAATTTTATGTTTGGTTTCAGAGTTGGTATTACTGGACGCCACCTAAGTTAGTTTTGTAAGTAATAGTCAGGGATTAATTAATTTATTTATTTCTATACATACGTACAGTGTCTACCAAATATTTACATTTGTATATAATACATAAATTTAGAACTGTTGTTAATATGGTGTTTTATTTTTTATTTTTTTGCTGGGAGGTAGGTTTGAGTAGGTGACACTGTGGTTGGTAATGTTATATGTTTCGTGAACACCTCACCTAATGTACCAATCTAATGTATAAATTTAATACTGATCATAATTTTGATACATTATAATATATATCAAATTATTTTAATATAAATGTATCTTTAAAATTGTCTTAGTGTTCGTGTTGTAATCTCTCTCTCCTGATTCATAAATGATAGGTAAGAGTAGTTAAGAAGTATAAAATATACAGAGAAACTAGATTTTACCTTGGGATCCACTTTAGCCTTCGTCGTGAAGCGATGAACACGCCACACCTTTGAGAACATGGCTCCATAGGCCAGTGTGAAGCCCAGACTGAGAAGCCAGACACGAGCCTGGCAGACAGCTGGAAAACCCTCGGGCGAGACAAAGCGCCCGTCTGCCCCTAGCGCAACCAGTCCAGCTAGAGAAAGAGCGCAGCCCACAAGCATGATGGTGTTGCAGACCGGGTGGGATGATTGAATTACTCTGGGGAAGATAAACAACTTATTAATAAAATGCGACATCATTCGTACACTGAGCGCCGGCGAGCATTCATCAAAATAACCAGACCCTACGCGAAAAAATAAAGATCGCTGCAGTAAGGTAACGGTTTGACAGTGACTGTTCTGTGCAAGGTCTGAATGTTCGTTTCTAATCGGACCGTCAGGTTTTCACTCATTGTTGACGTGTTTGTTTACTGCAGTGAGTAAAAGTGTCAAACTAAATACTGCAACAAAATATTCGATTTTGGAAAAGAGCTAAACTTTTTTTCACTAGATTTTCCCTGCTGTGCCCATATGATGCACAGATGGGGCCTTAAAGAGTCGGCGATGTGAGAATGTGGTGCCGTGCAGACCACCGAACATGTGGTCAACGAATGCCCGCTCCATTCATTCCCCTGCAGGATTGATGAGGTCCACATGGCGACACCTGAGGCCCTAGACTGGCTCGCAGACCTAGATGTCCCCCTCTGACCCCTCCACCATACGAAAGAAGAAAAAGACTAGATTTGGGATTCGCAGTTACTGTTATTACGCAGTGCGCCATTGCAAAAAGGACTACTTATTCGTAAGCCATTTTCGAAGACTAATGCGAGATACTTCAACGCGAGTTGCTTGTAGACGGTCGATACCATGCTACCTCCCGGCTCTGTACAACATGTTTATTCCCCTCACACTTAAGTTGCTACCCTGTAGTAGTAGGTAACATTAGACGGCGTCCTTTACAGGGAAAGTTATGTAGAGTTCGCCCACAGATCAAAAAAACACCTGACATCGGATGGTTGAGGTTTGAAAAGAATCGGGAAAAACAAGACATTTGAGGCTTATGTCCAAAGTTAGACACCAAAAAAGCTCAGATATGAACAAGAGAAAATTGTACTAATATATAATTTTTTTAAACTTTATCACAGGGATATTATATAATATGGCAAGCAAAAACTACTAAAAAACTAGTAAACCACAACGCTACCAATAAAAATACAATAAAGTTTTGTAGCAGCAAAATATTTTATATCAACGTGTTTTGAATTTGCAAACAAAATTGTGGTTCAACATTCAACTATCAATGTCATTGAGATTCAAAGGCTTCCATCATTATTTTGAAGCCAATGAAAAATATTGTGGCCTACCCTGGCAACATTTTTTTCACACTGTACAGTGTTAATTTGTCAGAGAAGTGAACATAGTTAGGTAACTAGTTGATTACTTTGTTTGAATTTGTTGGCGCCCAACGTGGGGCGATTTTTCATGATTATCAAAGACTAATATTTTTCTGGTCTTACCTCCTATGGCTATTCCACACATTGAAGACGATAAGGCCGATGGCAACGCACGTGCCAGCTGCGGCCACGGCGGTGACACAGGCAAACAGCGGCAGTGACACAAGGCGCAGCTCTCGCCGCACGATTGTGCGGTCCTGCGGCACCTTTCCTCCTGGAATTAAAATGATTTACTGTGATAATATGTGGAAGAGGGATAAGTGACAGGACGGCACATGCGCAGATAAGAGATTGAAGATGAAGAAGAGCACAATGCGTATTAAATGTTAGTGGAAGGTGCACCGTGACAAAATACTGTATTTTGGCCATGGATAAAAACAGGCTCATATGTCGCTCTTTGAGAAAAAATATTGATCGAATGAAATATTCCATAGGAATTATCTGCCCATAGGTGCGTTCTGGATTCTGCTCCTATGAAAGGATTTTCACACGGGTTGGAGAATTTATGAGTAAAGAGTTTGTCTTATTTGTCTTTCCTACTGTTGAAGAGTTAACTGTACAAATTTCCTTAAAGAAAACTGCCACTTGACTGGTAAGAACTAAATTTTATTTACCAGCCCACTTCTCCCTGTTAAGCCACGTGAGGTTATCAGCCTGTGTGTCGTAGTATCCCAACTTCACGTATTGTCCTCCGATCATCTGCTCTATCTGCGTTAGGGCGATACGGTCTCCTTGGGAAGAAAAGGCGACAATACCCTGGAATTAGAAAAAAATGGGATTTATTGACAATGGAAATTAATATCGAATTACCTAACTTCGTTTCTCTTCTGATATTGTATTCCTTTTCGTTATTGGAATTTTATATTATTTAAAATGTACACAACAGACAGAAAGTTAACATTAATTAATTACAAAGAAAGAACAAAACAATAAGCAACAAAAAACAAGAGACGATAAAGCCTCGGTCAAGTGAAAACAAGAGATTTGAGAAATTTTGTCAAGTTCTAGGGGCTGTCGCTAAATATTCTCGGAATCTTGTCACTACAGTGGATGTATATAGTCTTCAGATTTGAACAAGAAGTTGTGAGAGGCTTAGTTGGTTCTTTGGAAAGGAATATGGAAAGTTTCGAGGTATCTTAGCAGCTGGTGTTTGGTATTACATATCAGCTTGGCTGCTTGGCGCTTTGGCAAGTCGGAGCGGACTGCTGCAATTGAACAGACGAACCCAATTCAAGGGACCCAGAACTATGCCAAAAAAGAAACAGAATGCTGAATATTTAGGTTTTACCGAAACTCCCAGGAACGAGGTAGAGTTGATGGCCGAGTAGATATTGTCAGCTATATTCTTATCTGTGTAGGTGAAGTTCTTCAGGCTCCTCCCAGTCTTCGATAACTTCTCCATAGTTTTGTTAAAAGCTGAAAAGACAGATTTAGTATGAAATGTATTCAGAGATATTTTAATGTTTGTTTTTTTTTTAAGATTACTTTTGATGTTACCTACAGAGAATTGGAGACAGAGAAAGTAAATAGCTGCAGTCGGAGCGGAGATGAGAATCACTCGACATTTAAGCACAGTTTAAAATCTCATTATTTACATAAATGACATTTAGGTGTCAGATTCTTCTGATATCTACACCACTTGACACGGCAAAATCTTAACAATTTATCTGTTGTTGGATGTCTTTGGGAATCATCGTTTATTGGATAACCAACACCTCTGCCAAAGGTCACCTCAACCGCGTTTGGTGACTTAGCAAAGACGCCTGGGTTCATGGGGTGGAGAAGCAGTAAACTAAAAGTTAGTTAACTTAAAATTTTAAACTTAAAATAAAAAATAGTGGACAGGATAGACCTCTCTGGGAATTCTCGCATAGATTTTGCTCTGCAGGTAAAGTGATAATGAATTTCAGTCATCTTTGCATTAAACAGCTGGATTCATCCGAATTATATTGTTTTACAAGAGAGGGCACTACTAGTCCTGATTGTCATCATCTAATTTTAAATATTTTTGTCACAAGTATGTGGCAGTACCTTTAGAATTACAATGTGTTAATTCAATTATTTTAAATTCTACTCTCTTGAGAGCTGGTCATGACAGATAATTTCATGGTGCGAATGCAAGTGTTATTGTGCTGATTGCCGTCCGCTGCCGAATTTGGAGATGTAATCGCTGCAAAACTCAATGCGAGTGATATATTCGGTGAGTCTTCTGTTTTTATGTATTTGGTGGCTGGATTATAATTTGTTACGTTTCCTGCAGAGTGAATTTTGTAATCAACCCATTTTTTTCATAGAGAATTAATTATTCCCTGATGGTCTGTGTGGCTTACAAGCCAGATCATCACGATGGGGTGAGGTTTGTCCTAGTCTTGTGTAGGACACTTCTGCTCACCAACTGCGTGACGGGCCGAAACGGGAGTGGCCGGTTGAGGGAGACCCATCGCCTTACACCGCTGTGCGAGGGATTTATTACCCATATGTTCCTACCCACCCTTCATACCTTTTTCTTTTTCAGAACTTGATCTCCTTTCTTTCCGTCATTTCTTGATCCCCGACGCAAAATTTTTGCCATGCTTTTTTCGCTGATTCTATTTTCCTAATAACTTACTTGTTTTTTTGCAAAACGATGTTTTTGTAAATTGTGCCGTCTTTCCAGATAATTTGTTTAAACAGGGTATTAAGGAACGCACGTGACTTACTTTAACCAGTGATTCCTGACATTATTTGCAGTCAAAAATGTAAACAAAAATTTGGTCTCCGGTGACATTCTTGATGTTTTTTTTCTTTAACTAAACACATTAAAAATCAGTAGGAATCAGGTCGACGCAAGGGATTGGGCGTTTACTCGACTAAGTGACCAGTAATGAAGTCTGGAAAAAAATTGTTTTTGGAATATTTTTTTTTGAAAATTTATGAAAAAAAAAATAAAAAGTCACCGGAAACCAAAATTTCAATTACATTTTTTATTCCAAATAATATCAAGAATCATTGGTAAAGTAAGTCAAGTACGTCCCTTAACACCCTGACATTAACACCTTAACATTTATGAATATAGTAGATAATCTACCATAATATTTCTCCAGAAAAGCTAGTAATATTCACAAAAATTATTTTTTAATAGGATTCTTAAGAATGCGCTGGCGAAAAGAAGTAAAGAAGAAAAAAAAACTCCTCACACAGCTTCCCCAAAGATGACATAGGCCGTAAGAGAAATTATTTTCCTCAGGGAATCCTGTGTGGAGGTAATATAAACAGAAGATTAAAAAAATTGTATGTTAATTGCAATGTTTTCTACTATAGCACGGTGTGTTAATTCTTTATCTATTGTCATAATCAGAGTCGGCCCTGAGTCAAACGGTTAAAACTTCAAAGACGCTGTGTTAGGTTATTTTTGTGGTTTGCCTCCTTGGTTCCTTGGCGCCTTGGCAAGATGGCGCTTGGAGTGGAATGCTCCAATTGCGCCTGCACAGGACCGGCTCTGGTCATCATTACACCTACAAAACTCTACGCCTGTTTGTCGATCTCAGAGATTGTTGATATATCAACAGTTGAAAGGCTTCCAATTGCCTTTCAACTGTTACTGGTATCTGTGTACAAAGTGATAGAAAGGTCAAGTATTTACCTAAAGCAACCGACCACACCGCGTCATAAGCAAGAGGAGCCTCCTGGTATCCTTCTGGATAGCGAAGATTGTCGATATCATGTCCCTCGAAGCGGAGCTGCGCGTTCAACCTCAGTCTGAAAATGCAGAGAAATATGAGGTTAGATAAACTCTGAAGATGGAACCTCTTGAGGTTTTACCGTGTTGCGCTTTCCCCTTCTTTAGCCAACTTTTGTAGATTGTGGTGATCTCAAAACACTTTTGAGAGGGTAAACTCGGCCATCCGGACAAATCGGCAATTTTTTCATCAAATTTGGATTTGTCAAAATAATGGGAAGACCCAAAGCCATCGAGCACGCTTAATAACGGAGGCAATTGAAATCTACACAAACATAGGGACGAAAAACAAAACAAAACAGCACGCTTTGGTGGAAATCTAGTATATTTTTCAATCCCGCAAATCCGCGAGATCAAATATTTCTGAAATCCCGCGGGATTGGAGGACGCGAGATTGCAAACACTAACTATTGTTTAGTAATACACAGTACAAACTGGAGAGTTCTCGTGAGGTATAACTTCCGTTCAGGATAATAACTCCGAACATATTTTAAAGAGGCTTAAAAAAATTCCCCTCGCTGAAACGAAATAGGTTTCTATTTTCAGCATAAAAAAATAAAAGCATTGTCATAACGCCGTATCTGGCAAAGCCGACAATGCGAAAAGGTCCCCGGGAAAAACATAGCAAGCGCACACAATACGGCGGTCGTTAAAAATATAATAAAACCATATTTTATGGCCGCCCCGTTGAAATTTCGCTGAAAAAATATATACTTAACAGGGCAGGACCAACAATTTTTTGCGCCGGTTGCAGTAAATATAAATCGTGACATTAATGAAAACTCAATTTGTTGCTATACACTTATTTTCTCAAAGACTTGGGTGTGTGATAATCAGACACCTGTGTTGGGTAAAGTGAAGGGAAGAAACAAGTCTGAATCTCTAAAAACAGGGTTTTCCAATAAGAGGTGTTATTTTGAATAGCCCGCTATTTCGGTAGATGTTACTTTTGAAGTTGTTATTTTTTGACATTTGACAAGTAGAAACTACGTCATTGATAAAAATGGAACGATACACGCTTCAACAACGCATTGAAATTATTAAAATTCACTTGAGTGAATCAAATGCAAATCATCTTGAGTGATGAGGCCCATTTCCACCTCGGTGGCTTCGTCAACCAGCAAAATTGTCGCATCTGGGGCTCGAAAAACCTAAGAGTTATTGTTGAAAAGCCTCTTTATCCCTAACGTGTGACTGTTTGGTGCGGTTTATGGTCCGGTAAAGTCATTGGACCTTAATTTTTCGAAAATGAGGCTGGAGCAACAGTTACGGTGAATGGATTGCGCTATCGAGAGATGATTAATGATTTTTTATGGCCGGAATTAGATGGTATTGATCTGTACAACGTTTAGTTTCAACAAAACGGCGCTACATGCCACACAAGCAACGAAACTATTGATCTTTTACGATTGAATATCAAAATTACACCTCTTATTGGAAAACCCTGTAGAATTCACAACGTCAAAACCTTACTCCAAATCATTCACAATACAGAGCAACGCCGGGTACACGTCAGCTAGTAGAATATAATATTTTTTTTTATATAAGTGTTTTATTATCTTTTTTTGTAACAAATAGATATAATGATATCCTCACTGGGATCTCCCGTGCTGAGGATTTCATTTACATATTATGTATAATTTAATTTTAAGAAAATTAATTTTACCACAAAGTTACATATGAATTTAATTAAAGAACATATATCATGTAGGGTAATTTTTTTTTTTTTTTAAATAATTTTAAAATAAGTAAGATAGTGTTTTTTGGTATAGTTCAGTTTAGTAGATTCTGTTTTAGTCTGTGTTTGATATCAGTATATTTTCTTTAAATAAGCAGATCCTTGGGGCATATGGTTTGTAAAGTAATGTACAATTGTTTTTTTTTTATTTACCTACAAAATTATGATCACTATAACAAGCTTATTCTGTTAAAAGATTATTTCATATATGCATGTATATTTTCTTTTAAAATTTATTAAGTCAACAGAGCAATTCATTTCCCACTGATGCAATCTCTGTGGACAAGAATTGTACACTAGTGGTTCTGTGAACAGTACACCTCGTGTAATGTTGATTATTCTGATTTGACAGCTCGTTATGCTGCTAACGCTGGCAGAATAAAAATATGCCATCCAACACCGCTACCAATCTTGACAGGATTGAACGGATACGAAATACAACACACAAGCGGTCGAGTTAAAACAGGACATCGCTACGCTCAGTCACTAAAAATAGTGCGAGAAGCAACTACATGAAATGGAACATGAAGTCTAATATGTATGTAACCATTTATTGGTAGGGTGAGGTTAGATTCGGATAGACCTTCACTAAATAACCCTTTTGTCGGCAGGGTGAGGTTAGATTCGGATAGACCGTCATTAAATAACATTTTCTCGGCAGGATGAGGTTAGATTCGGATAGACCGTCATTAAATAACCTTTTCTCGGCAGGGTGAGGTTAGATTCGGATAGACCGTCATTAAATAACCTTTTCTCGGCAGGGTGAGGTTAGATTCGGATAGACCGTCATTAAATAACCTTTTCTCGGCAGGGTGAGGTTAGATTCGGATAGACCGTCATTAAATAACCTTTTCTCGGCAGGGTGAGGTTAGATTTGGATAGACCGTCACTAAATAACCCATGCTTCATTAGAATTTATACATCGTGTCATAAATTATCTTCTATTATTCTAACATATTATATTATTTGTTGGGTTAGCTGGAAAAAATAGGATGTAACCTATAAGCATACCCTTTGTACCCTTTTTGTGCAATAAATATTTTTTTGAATTTGAATTTTGAATTTGAATTTGAATTTGATCCGACTAAAGTATTCCTCGGATGTCTACGACTTCTTCTACCATTAACTTTCGCGTCAAATATTCTCCTTCTCCCCTTCCCTCCTTCATCCGCTCTACATGCCCAGACTATCGCGTCCCTTACCTAATCTTACATTACGCTTACATCAGCTTTTCATTATTTTAGAATCTCCTCATTTTCAACACGGTCATACAACGTTTTATCACACGTACGTCTCAGAGATCTCAGTATACTTTCAGGCAAATAATATGCCACTGAAGTATGGCGGAAAAGAATTGGAAAACTCAGAATGTTCGAGCGAGATTTTTATATTCACAGTTTTTTTTACTCTCGAAAAAAAAAATTAAGATAATAAAGGAGTAATTATTAAAAATTTTGTGTTGAATATATTTCGATACGAAGAATTTTTTTTGAAAACGTCTGTACAGGCAAAGGTCGCAACGTCAGCGAAGGCATTTTCCATTTCCGAACGTTCTGGTTTAGAAAGTTGCAGTATGTAATTCATGTAGAATTGAGAAAAAGCGCTGCGAAGTAATGCAAAATCATGTATTTTTGGTTAAAGTATCAGGCATGTAAAAACTGTTTTAAAGTTCAAAATATCCTACATACTTTTGGATATGATAAATGCATAATGTGGCAAATTAAGTTTTTCAGAAATTGAGTCGAAAACAGTTAAATATTTGTGTCTGAACTTCACAACATAAAATTAAACATGCTTTTTGGTGATTTGATTTTGTGTAAATCAAAACAGGCGGCTGACAAGCGGGAATTCCAATCTTATCAACAACTGCAAAAAGGACTGCGTGATTTTGCTTCATTCCGAATGTTCCACGCCGCGGTGAATCGCCTTTCTAGTAATCTTTCTTTCCTAGAAATCTCAGACATTTTTCTCCTAACTATATTATATTTTTATATGTATATATTTTTTTAATTCCTTTATTTTTCCCAATTTTGACATTAATTACATACAATATTATATAAATTAATACAAATAATGGGAACCCACTAAGGCGCAGCCTGTGCGTGGGTAATATATTTAAGTTATTATATTATTGTACTTAGAAATAAAAAAAAAACTGTGGGAATATAAAACAAAAACAAGATTACATTTTGTCTAAGCGGTTTGTATAAAAAGTGTTTACAATAGTGTATAGTGAAGTTATAAGTGTTTAGTGTAATACATGGTGAATATTTTATGAGAAACATAAATTGATACAAATTAAATAAAAAAAGTTTCAACTGCTGTATCGAAACGCCATAATTTTAACTCTTTTAAATATTGAGGAAGTTTAGTAATCACTTGAATATTTTTCGGTAAAAGATTGAATGTGCGAGGTCCAATGAAACTGCAGTGTGTTTGCATTTGTTTTGTGTTCGTTTGGGGAGTATAAAATACATAATTGGTATTAGTAATTAAAAAAAAAAAACAAAAAAAAAACGTATTTGAGCTCACCATAGATGGCACTAAATTAGTATATTAAGTTAGCCATAGACGACATTAGCTATCGAGAATAATATGGGAATGAAGAAGCTGGCAATCTCAAGGTCCAGATTATTCTAACCGCCTGCTGGTTAAGACATCACAGCCCATTGTCAATCTATCACAAAAAAGTCCAAAGTGGTTTTTTGAAACCGGTGTTTTATTGACTAAGAGAGTTTGTGAGAAAAACCCGGAGACTCAATATTACCCATAGCATCTCCAAATACGAGTAGTATAAAATAAAGTCGCCATCCGCATCTGTTTGTGCGCTTAGTTCTTCTGCCGTCCAACGGATTTTGACAAGGGTTTCACTATCATTTAGAGAAATTCTTCTTGAAGGTTTGTGTATATAATAAATGCGCATTTTATTTAAAGAAAGCAGAGAAAATCGATGTTTTGTAATCAAGTCGTAAAAAAATTATTTTAAGGCGCTTACATTGCGAACACTGGCTAAAACTTATGAGATATATAAAAATAATGTACTACGGAATTGTACATCTTTCAAAGGCCTATAGAAAATATACTATATTGTCTATCTCTTAAGGATAACCGCCAGCAACGCCGGGTACATGTCAGCTAGTTCACAGATAAATTATTTGTAGTGTGTATTGCTTTGTACTAGAACGATGCAAAGCGACGTATAGCGCCTTATTTTAGTGCCCGTTACAGGGTAAGAGAGTTGGACATTATAACAGGGTTCGCGTTTAATTTAGTAATTAACTACTTGTCGTGACCGAATTAAAGTAATTCTTCATAATTATCTGCTTCGTGCGGCAAACCTTCTTTGGGCGAGGCAAATCTCTGAATATTGTTATCCGTTAAATTATTACCATTTTAAAGGAATTTAAACATACCTGCGCGAAAGCAAAGTTAGACGGAATAAGGTTGTTTGTACAATAATACGGACAATAATGAGGACTTAGCTAGTATTAGCAGTGGAAACTCGACGCATTTGAACACTCGGCTACTAACCGGTAATTTATTGTTATTTACTGTAGTATTAAACTGATAAATAGCTGTAATTTCAATATCGCTCAAGGGATGTTGTTAGAGGGTGTATATTTAAGTTATTGGTATTTAGTTTTAAGATGCCTCCATAGGTAGCAGTAGTTACGCCACATGACAGAGACAACTTGTCGGCCATACCCAAATGGTTACGACTGTTACGAGTAGGTACAGCCGATGCTAGCCGATCATCAAGCGAACATCTCAGGACGAGTTCACTCACGCAACAGAAAAACTTAATATCTCACGACAATAAACTTACTCAGACAGTAATCGTAATCTCAGACGAACCGAAGTAATTATTGAAATCTCCCGATCATTAAGGACGGGTTGTTTAGGAGAACTTGAACAATTCATCAAATTTCAACGTTCATTTTCAAGTTCTGTGCAAGATTTTTCAAGTTCTGTTTTTATTTCAGTTTTGTCAGGCAACTAGCCTACAATGATATAATAACAGAACTTGAATAGGACTTTCACAGAACCCGAAAATGAACGTTGAAATTTGATGAATTGTTCAAATTCTCCGAAACAACCGGTCCTAAGTGTATTTCAAATTAAGAAATGAATTAACATTTACAAAAGAAGGAAAGTTTTTAAAGTATTTTTAACGGTGTTGCCATGGCAAAGGAATTCATGAAAAAATATAATAGATATATAATACATGGATTCAGTACCCGACCTAAATAGAATTTACCAATTCAAGTTCCAGGGGACCGTTCCGGCTTATTTCTTTAGAAAGTGTTGTAAAGAAGTTTAAAGTATCGCGAAATGAGGCAAAACTTTTGAACCTTTACACCCTTATATTTCACACGTAGACCCAAATAAATTATAGCACTTTCCTACCGTATGTCCGTAGGCACTGGTCTTTCTAGAAAACCAGTGAAAGACGTGCTAGATTCATATTAAAGCAAAACGTATTTCTTATCTTATTGTGTTAAAAATGTATGTAGATATATAAGGCAATAGGAAAACAATCTGACATTATTTAAGTTGAGGTTATGAACAACTTTTTAATCCGTGTTATGCCACGCCGTACGCCGACTGACACTATCTTCGTAGTAACTTGCTTGTTTTTTTGAGAAAACATGTTCTGTAAATTTTACCGTCTTACCAGATGATGTGTTTATATACTTAAGAAAATTTTATATTTCTATTTTATGTTGTTTTCTACAGGATAGCTACTTATGCCCAAATAAGTGTTTTTGTATAAATATAGGTATAATGTAAGGAAGACATACGAAAATATTATTGAGTTTTATTAGATTTTCAGGCTAAATAAGCGTTTTTCACTATAAAATAAGTAGCTTTCCTGTAGATTATTTCCTTGCCAAGCGAATAAAATATATTTTTATATGACAGCATCATTTTTAAGGTTCAAAATACCATAAAATCGAGGCAAGTGCGGTGAGCTACTGGCAAATTCTAGTTGGATTCCTTGGTAAACCAGGGGTTAAGTCTTCCTTTTTCACCATAAGGAACCCCAGTGAAAAATATTATGGCGTAGCAAATATCTTCATATAGATCAACAAACGTTGATTCTGAATTATATAAGTTTTATTGTATATTATTATACGCAGAATTCGTAATTTAAAAATGAATAAAACACCATCTCATTAAAATACACCGTTTGGTTAGTAGAACTGAATCTGCTTATTCGTAACAACCAGTCTACGTCAGTAATATATCTATGGTTATTATTATTATGGACTACAACATCCGCCCAAGGTTATTAATTCGTGGAGAATTCCCTAAATTGCGAGGATTTTCCGACAATCGGGTTTTTTCGGGGAGAATTTTTTTATGAGTATTCTGGGTTTTTATTGATTATCCAACAATATTGAAAAATAATTTATTTTTACAATAATTGTGGGATTGTATTATATGTATTTAGTTTTTTTAAGAAGAAGCTACAAGCCAAAAATGTGTATATTCTTGGTATACCTTATATTGTACGTAATAGGCATTAAAATCGCTTGACAAACGGAGTCAAGCACAAAACTGGTTTTTATTTATTTTGTAAATAATTTTTATAAGAAAGCAAAAAAGTTAATCCAGTGAAACTATCACAGATAATCTTAGCTATAAAACTGTATTTTTAAAAAGTTGTTTCCTCTATGCGTTCATACATTTCTATTGAAAAAAAAATTTAGTTGTTTACATTTAAATTTTTTATTGAGTAATCTATTTTTTTATTTGTATTCTACTCAAGCGAAACGATAGTAAAACCTTTAATTTATCTAAAGCATAATTATTGGTATTCATAATGTACACCAATTCGATATAAAGATTAATCAAAATAGTGATTTGGCATTAAGCTTCGCCTTAAAGTAAATTAAAATAAAAACTATTTTTCAAAGTCTGAACGAAAAATCGAAAATAAATGGTAATTTAAATAGAATTTTGATAAATTTTTTAGGTAAAGGAACTTGTGGGGAGTTGGAATATCTTTTCATCTCCACATTTTAGGACATATGCATCGGCAACCCTGGTACAAATTCGCATTAGAACCGATAAAAACGTCGTAATGCAGGTTTTTAAATACCGGTAAATTATTTAACAGGTGCAGTCGTGGATATATTTATGCGACTTGGTTCAATACTATATCATTAGTGATGAAATGCTAACATTTTACCTAGCATTCTTCAATGTTAAAAGCGTGTAATCTTAAGAATAAAAAACGTATCGAATCCCATACAAAATCCATCACTGATAAACCTATCCACCGCTTGAACCGTAACTCTATAAATCTGTATTACATAGATGTCATGTGATGTAAATGACCGCCGACTACACTAGCGCCATCTGCTTCGAGCTTCCCATATTACTTGTCATTCATTCTCCATCGCTGATAAACCTATCCACCGCTTGAACCGTAACTCTATCAATCTGTATTACATAGATGTCATGTGACGCAAATGACCGCCGACTACACTAGCGCCATCTGCTTCGAGCTTCCCAGATTACTTGTCATTCATTCTCCATCGCTGATAAACCTATCCACCGATTGAACCGTAACTCTATAAATCTGTATTACATAGATGTCATGTGATGTAAATGACCGCCGACTACACTAGCGCCATCTGCTTCGAGTTTCCCAGGATTACTTGTCATTCATTCTCCATCGCTTATAAACCTGTCCACCGCTTGAACCGTAACTCTATAAATCTATATTACATAGAAGTCATGTGACGCAAATGACCGCCGACTACATTAGCGCCATCTGCTTCGAGCTTCCCATATTACTTGTCATTCATTCTCCATCGCTGATAAACCTATCCACCGCTTGAACCGTAACTCTATAAATCTGTATTACATAGATGTCATGTGACGCAAATGACCGCCGACTACATTAGCGCCATCTGCTTCGAGCTTCCCATATTACTTGTCATTCATTCTCCATCGCTGATAAACCTATCCACCGCTTGAACCGTAACTCTATAAATCCAACTTTCACGTAAATAAAAAATATAAACAGCATAAACGCCCTCACCACCGCGCCGCAGGCTAACATATTATTTCCACTAGGGTACTTTCCCTAGGGCTAAAAGTTTATTAAGGTAAAATTATTTTCTTCTGTGGACGCTTTGCTAAACCCACTGAAGATATAAACCGATAGAAGTGCGTTTTGAGCGTGTCCGTGTGCCCGAGCTAACCATTATTCTTACTTGTGAAAGAGATTTGAATATTTTCAAATATCGAATATCTTTCCATTCAAATTCCATTTTTACTATAGATTTTAGTTCCATATGTTTTATCGAAAGAGTCAAGTTTCAGAGGTTCCTGTGGTTTGACGAAATTTATTGTGTAAATTGACGAATTCAGTGTTCTTCCAAAGTAAGTTTTGTGAATTCTATTCAAGTTCTCTTATTATATCATTATGGTCAGTTGATTCACAAAACTTGAATATTAACTTCGAAATTTGTTAATTTGATGTTATCAGTTTTATTTTATATCGATTTAGGTCACACTTCTAGAGATTTATGGTTCATTGTCTCCAGGCCAGTAAAGGCGGATTTTCTCAAGTGTTTTGCCCGAGGGAGTTACCTGACCTGCTTAGTAAAATAATAATATTGTTTGAATGTTAAACGCTGCAAACTCTCCTCCAAGTCGAATAGATAAATTGTTCACTTTTTTGTACATATTTTGGGTTTACCTTGTATGAATAATTTATGTGTAGACACGCAAAACAGGAACATAAAATAAAAAAAATATAAAAATTTATATATATATATATATATATATATATATATATATATATATATATATATATATATATATATATATATATATATATATATATATATATATACATTAACCCCACACAAGAGGCCCTGAGGAAAATTATTTTCCTTTGTCATCTTTAGGGATGCTGTGTGGAGGGTATTTTTAAGGAAAATAAGGACTTTGAGAAGTTTTGGGAAAGAAAACGGTATTAGGGGTGGGTAGGAATCTAGGGATTAGTATGTCCGGGAGTGACGGACTTATGAATCCTTCCGCTGCGGAGCAAGGCGATGGGTCGAGAGAGTCTAGTTGGAGAGGTCAAAGGGTCTCCCCAAATCAGCCTCTACCGATCTGGCACGTCACGCAACTGGTGGGCAGGCGCATCCTGAACACACCTCATATGGGTTACAAACAACGGAAGCAAAAAAAAACTTCCATTCCAGTGGTTTAGCGAAAATTACCAGAAATAATATATTTACATAAAAAAATGTTTAAAAAATCCGATTTGTTATATTCAAAATGTCAATATCGTTGGTATATTCATTTGCAAAACTATGAAGGCGATGAATTGGCGAGTTTGTAACATTATTTGTTTGTGGTGGGTGAAATTTAAATATTTCCTTATGTCTTGTGTATCGAGTAGGTACTCCTAAATTGACTAGACTTTCACGAGTTTGTACTCGTGAAAGTCTAGTCGTTGAAGTTATAATATTGAAAAAGAAGCATCTCCTCGAAGATCTCTAGAGAAAGTCTTTTATCCTACGCCAATCCTGAAGTCTATCAGCCTTATTAAAGAAAAACCACTTCAAATTCTATTAACTCTTTTTTTAAATTTGGCAATAATGTTTTTTGCGACTTCACGCATGCGCATTCAAATATTCTTCAAGCGCGAAAGCCGCGGTTGACAGCTGTTTTTATGTCTATTGAAATATATTCACAGATCGTGTTCTGTTCATGAAATTATCAATGTACTATTATATTCGTGTTATTCAACATATATATTTACTACTACCATGTATCGAAGAAATAAACGTTTCAAAATGTGCAGGCAATAGGTACGTTAAATATTTTTGTTTTTTTATGTTGTTTTTAGCAAATTAAAAGAAGCTTCAAAAGAAGGTTTTTTGTATCAAAGAGATCAAATGTGACGTAACAATTTTAAACCACCACAAACAACAACTCCCCAAATATATATAGACTGTGTTTTTTTTTAAAACTTTTTTCATGTTTGAAATAAAAATTTGCACTTTTCAAGTATTAAAGTATAGTTCAAATACAAAAATCTAATACGTAATCTATTTCTAAAATGGTTTTCGTTTTTATAATATCTTAAAGATAGATAAATATATTGAAAATTTAAAATACCTTTATTCAATAAGAAATTATTATTATTTCAAGTTTACACAACAGATCAACAACTTCCTGTGCCTGGATAATGTATATATATATCTTATGTGTCTTTCCATGAACTATTTTATGTCAGTTTCTGTTTTACGTTTCAATTAGTAAGGTTTTCACATACACGGTCGTTTAACAATTGAATAAAATTTTCACCACGGTTAAGACCGTAATTTTCACCACTGTAAGACCGTATGTATTTTTAAGGCATTTAATAAAAAATGTTGTTAATTTGTTCTAAAGAGATATTTAACTTATTTTATTTTATTTTATTGATACATGATTTAGAGAGTACATGTGGTTTTTTGTGATATTTCACCCTCCATGCTAGGGATGACCCTGTGTTATGGCGGGTGAATTTTACAGTTTGCGGACATAGAATCTATACATTACTATAATATAAAAAAAAAAACAAAAAAGATGTATAGCTAGTTTGGGTTGCAAGGAGAGAATTATAAGATGATGAAAAATTATTAGTAAATAGATCACACTAATTTATTATGTACATACTATACGGCTAAGTTAGGGAATAAGGATATATTATGTTTTGTCTGAAAGGTGATTAAATTGATAGTATGAGTCGTAAAAACTTTCACTGAATTCTTTGAACATGTTTAATGTGAATTTTATAGTGATTTCTGAGAAGTAACGGAATGATACTTTATTTGGCTAATGAGACAAATAAAATTATCATGAAAGGAAGTGAATTAAAGTTTTTAATGGTTCTCAGAAAACATCCTAATACTTTCAAATATCAATAAGATATGTATATGGTTTAGGTATAAACATTGATGTATTATACAGGATTTTCCAATAAGAGGTGTTATTTTGAATAGCCCGCTATTTCGGTAGATGTTACTTTTGAAGCTGTCATTTTTTGACATTTGACAAGTAGAAACTGCGCCATTAATGAAAATGGAACGATACACGCTTCAAAAAATATTTATTGCACAAAAAGAGTACAAAGGGTATAGCTTATAGGTTACATTATATTTCTTCCAGCTAATCATGAGCTTTGGAGCATTGCATTATCTTTTCATCTATTTAGCAATGGGACAAGATGATGTATATATTACATATATATTTAATGAGTCTAGTTTTTGCACTGTTAATTCGTGGTGGAATTCCATTGTAATAGAATTAAAATTAAAAAACTTTTTCACTTTGTTCCACTTATTTATTATTACCAGGACCGGTTTCATCCTACTACGGACATTTTCAGACTGGTAGTTGAAACTCTTATGCTACTGATTTTATACAAACTTAGGCAGGGGTACACAACATTGTTTATATATAATGAATGATTCTATATTGTTAATTTGAGGTAGGTATTATGAGTTATTTTGTTAATTTAGGGTACATAAGGTAATTATAAAGTTTATTTTTACAAATTATGAATGATGTTACAAAGCAAGTAGATATGAACTATAAATATCTACTTGCTTTGTAACATCATTCATAATTTGTAAAAATAAACTTTATAATTACCTAATGTACCCTAAATTAACAAAATAACTCATAATACCTACCTCAAATTAACAATATAGAATCATTCATTATATATAAACAATGTTGTGTACCCCTGCCTAAGTTTGTATAAAATCAGTAGCATAAGAGTTTCAACTACCAGTCTGAAAATGTCCGTAGTAGGATGAAACCGGTCCTGGTAATAATAAATAAGTGGAACAAAGTGAAAAAGTTTTTTAATTTTAATTCTACATATATATTTTTTAAATATTATAAATTGATATTAGTTTTATATTCATTATCGACATTACCAGATGTTTCACAGAATTTTTATTAAATACTCAAATTTAAAGTTAATTTTCAAGTTCTGTAAAGGTTCTTTTCAAGATTTGTTACTATACCATCACTAAGCCAGTTGTTTTACCTAATTGAAATGATGACAAAATTTTAATAGAACTTTCAAATTTGATGAATTGTACGAATTCTTGAAGCGCCAGTTGCCCTTCAAGATGTATATACCGGAATGCTTTTGTGGAATAAAGGTTTCAATTGATAATACATTTAACCTCAAGTAGATGTATTATTAGTTCTTGTCTGCTTGTTAGAGCAAAAACTCTAGCGTGGTTTATTTATCTTGTAAATATTAATATTTTTTTCAAGCTTCAACAAAGTTCAGAGGAGTTCTTGAGAAAGTTGAAAATTCAGCACGTTATAAGTAACTAAACACAAGTTTATTAGCTTCGAAAACAACTTTCACATTTTGTTTTCTTTGATGCTAAAACAAAGAATTCTGTTTGAGTTTATTTTACAAAGGTTATACTGCATGAAACGGGATGAATTGACGGCCTCCAGGGTTGAGTGGCTACGAATCCGGAGGTCGCTGGTCAAATCCCGGTGTGGGCTTGTTTATTTTATTTGTGTTATTTCACAATTTATTAATTTAAAGTAATATACAGGGTGTATCGGCACGTACCCGACAAACTTTAACCAGCTATTCCTTAGCACATTTGGAGTAAAAAATGTCATGGGCACTTTGCTGTCCGGTAACATTTTTTTTAAATAAAGAAATTACCATTCATATTTTCACCACATGTCACCAATGTTATCCTTTGTCAAAGTTTGAAAACCCATCTGGCAATATTTTATTCAAGTTTCGTTAAATAATGTACGTACGTACCTATATTGGCGCGCTTTTACAATCACAACAAAATGGCATGCCACCATTCGTCTCATTTTTAACTATTATTATTTAGTGTGTATGAAAGAGCGAGGACGCTTTTTGACACACTTGCTAATAACAGCTGTTGAACACGAGAAACAATGCCAATGACAGTGACGGAGTGTGGAATTATTTATTTATTTGTTGTTTTTATTTGAAAAAAATGTTAGCGAACAGCAAAGTGCTCATAACATTTTTTACTCCAAATGTGCTAAGGAATAGCTGGTTAAAGTTCGTCGGGTACGTGCCGATACACCCTGTATAGTACTAGATATTTTCAGTACGCCCTGGTGAAGGACCACCACCGAAAATCGAAATGTTGCTTGAAATGGATTTAGCCGTGTTTGATGACCAAACACGGCTAAAAAAAAGTGAAACCGCACAAAAAAACCATCTAATCCCAACCGTCTGGATTCAGTAAGACTATGACATCCCCAATTGGGATATGATGTGAAGCTGAAGATAGTGAGGAGAAGGAGATGGGGAAGAGGAAGGTGGGGAAGTACCTAGCTATTCAGTTCTGGCTACCAAACACGGCCAAAGCCATTTAAAGCAACTTTTCTATTCTGAATGGTGGTCTTACACCAGGGCGATACTGAGAGTATGTTCCACTCTAAAACGTGCTGCAAATATACTTTATATTATTTTCAATGAGTTAATTAATCAATTAATTAATTATCACAAGTAATCTAACGAATTTTGTATAAAATTATTGTAGGTTGGTTTATAAGTAATGTTGTACTTGTAAATAATTGGTTTTATAGGAAATTGTATGTTATAGTTATATATTGTAAAACCATAGAAAATGTATTAATTACTTTTTCCATAATACAGGTTATGTCCAACATAAATATACCTACCATTAATCTCTCGTTATTACTGTCCTTTCATACTTTTTTCTGTTTTATCATACTTTTTTTCTATTACTGTGATATCACACTTTTTTTCTATTACTGTGCTATTACTTTTTTTATTACTGTGATATCACACTTTTTTTCTATTACTGTGCTATTACGTTTTTTTATTACTGTGATATCACACTTTTTTCTATTACTGTGATTTCACACTTTTCTCTATTACTGTGATATCAAACTTTTTTCTATTACTGTTATTATAATGGTAACCGGATAAATCATCACAATGATAATTCATCACATTTTTAAAAAGTTATATAAAGTGATGAAACAAAAACTTTATTAACTGGGTTATGATGGTTAGGTTAGTTTGGGTTAAATTTTTTTTTCATCGTTTCTAATGACTTTATATCAGTTTTTAAAAGTGTCTTGAATAGTCACTGTGTTGAGTTATCATGGAACCTATTATAATATATCTAATGTTACCTTGATTTGTAAGTAATAGTTGGCTTATATTTTTGATACATAATAAAAAAAATAAAAATCAACATCTGATTAGCCAGGTACTTCTAAAGCTTCGTATTTCCCATCCTCTTCCCCTCCCAATTACCTTCAGCTTAACAACATAAGAACATAAGAACAATGCGGCGGTCGTACTGGCAACGATTGGGAGCAGTTGGAACTCTTGTGCGTTATTCACATAAAAAAACTGAATTTCTTCAAGTATTTGAGAATCTTGTGGGAAACTAGGGGAGTTAAATAAGGATAGAGGTACGATTGCCAAACCCGGTCATTCATACCTTGTCATAAAAAAAATCGATTCTGTTTTATGGTATTTCACTAGAACGTCATTCTGCTACTTATAAAGCGATCAGCTATCCGATTGCCGATTTCTGCAAATGTATCTTATATTTCGTGATAAGTGTTGCGTCTTAAATAGCTTACGAATTATGTAGCGTCAGAGGAACTTGAAAAATGGACTATAAAACAAACAAAAATAACGAAATGGTTTTTGATGGAATTGGATAAAAGTTGATGTAGGATATAAAAAAAGAATGTAATGAAAAAAGGATAACCAAATTCATAGGGGTCACGTCTGGTCATCGTGCTGCAGGGTTCGAAGGACCACCTTCCCCTCCCACTGCTCACTGTCTCTCGTCGGGACTTCCTATGGCCTGCCAGAAGCTGTAGATGTGGTTCTTATATTGTGTGCTGCCCTAAGAATATGTTTTCATTTCTGTTTTCCTTTTCTAATGTATGTTACTCTCTGTAAACGTTGTCCCTCCACTAGATTCAAGAACAAGATCAAACTACCTTGGATGAGAAAACATTCATTTCTGTAGGTATGAAGTATAAATATTATATTATATAAGTAGTTAGGGGCTTTCAGAATCATTTAATAGTAGCTTCGTTTAAAAAAGTCTGAAAGTGAGTCTGGACGCGAGAACTGATAGAGGGACCCATCTAGTCCTTAAACGGAAAAGTATTGGGTGCCTTTGACTGTCATCATTATTTATCAAGTCGATGTCCAGTGTATCTTATTTCAAAACCTAAATACGGGAAAAGTATCGCCTTAACAATCAAGCAAAAAATACTGTTTGCATTCAACCAACATAGCAAGTCTTAGCTACAAGTTCACTGTAGTCCTCGTATCAGCATAAGGATGAATTAGTTGTTCCTACCTGAAATCTTCTGAAGTCATGCCCGATATGGTAGGCTGGTGCTGATTTTGGTTCCACATGAGAGCCTCCGTGGTCAGGTGACCCTCGGCTGCTTTGCGCATCTGCTCGGCCGTACACTCCACACCCTCCCTTTCGAGGTTCACCTCGAACCAGTTGTCCTCGTACCAACCTACGCAGATTAAATATGATGTATTAATAATTGGTATAAAGAAAATACCCAATTTTACTTGTTGATGACAGTTGGCTTTCAAATGTTTAATAAAATATTTTTAAGAGTGGTCCCAAGTGTGAGCCTTTTGGTATGCCTGATTTGATACAAATTACTTTGTCTGTGAAACTGATGTATTGCAAGAGTGAAGTTCTAATCTGCGAAGAAAATGAAAGAAAAGTGCGAACGATATCAAAGGTATATATTTTAAAAATAGGTCTCCCATGTGCGGTGAGCATACAATTTTGAAAATGGTAGAGGGCAGCGTCGGCTTGGAATTTCAAGGTGTCTCCAATTATTTTAGCGAATATTGCAATTTCAGAATCAGCAGAACGTGGTAAGTCAGCGTTTTTGATAAGCCTAATGGGACTCATAACCATTCTAGCGATAGCATATTTTAAAAAAAAACTTCATGAGCGATAGTTATTTCCGAACGTTCAGTTTAGGATTCTGCCGCGCTCTTTTGTATGGAATATTAAAATTTATTTATTTATTATTTATTTATTGGACAATTTGTATAGCTCCGCTTTTGTGAGATATCACCTCAGGGTGGAAAATGGAAATATAAACTGCTTACTGAGGTTTAAAGCCAATGAAACCATCTATATTCCACAGTTTATCCCATATTTTTAGGTTATTTAAAAACAGAAAATAAAATGGTAAAATTTATAAACGAGTGAATTCTCTTTGTTAGTTTTCAGAAATTGTTCTACTCAGAAACTGTACATATTTGGGTAACATTAAATATAACTAATTCATTCTATTTGGATGTTGTCTGTGGTCTACCGGATATCGTGGATATTTCTATTAGTTACAGGCACAAAAATGCAAATATGAACATGTAAACAAATGTTCAATTTAAAATGGCGTCTGCCACAGCCTATACTGTACACAACTGGAATATTCCATAATAGAAACATTAGTGACGTCGTTTGGCACTGGACCAGCGACTAAACATATTACGAGAAGTTCAAAATAAATTCATTTTAATTCCTATAAATCGTCTACCTACAGTTATCCAAATTTGGGCTGCTTTCGTTCTAATGCCTAAATATCGACTGTTGAAATATGAGTAATGTCTGCACAAAATCAACACGTGAAAACAGTACACATCAATTCATTAACTCCTCAGCCTAATTTGTTCGCTTTTCGGAACAAACAGCTATTACTTAGCTTAGCTATTGACATAGTTAAAAATATGAACTAAAAGGTGTTAGAATTTGCTGCTTTATATTCAAATTTAGATGTTAACCACAGAATAATTGTTCATTCAATTCGAATAATCAGTTATTTTAGTTCCGTGCTTTGGCCAAAAAAACGTGCAAAAAAAGAAGATCCATATTTAAAACTTTTTTTTTTTATTGGTGCCTTTTCTTACTCATTTAAAGTACGCTCTAGCGTGCTTAAATCGCACTTTATGGAACGCGCGTTTTTTAAAGTTACCATGGCAACATCAACAAATCAACAAAATGTGAAGTCTAAATTAATGTTTGTGTTTTTCGTTTCCATGACAACAAGATATTGTGATGTCACATCACGAATTCATTAATAGTTCTTATTTCCAAATTTTTAATAATAATATCAATATTTATGTTTTCAAAGTGAACCAATAAAAAAAAATAGCGCAAAGTATTCGTGGATAACTGGTCTTTAAAACACTTGCTTTATTTCGAGCACTCGGCTACGCCATCGTGCTCGAAAAATCGCGCGTGTTTTAAAGACCTGTTTATCCACTTATACTTTAATATACTATTATGTTTGATTTAAAATTTTGATACTTCAAAATTGTATCTTTATTTCAAATAATACAATTTAAAAACATATTTCATCACGTTTTCAGTTTTAAGACACGTTCAGAAATATCCCATTTATTTGGATTTTATTACAAAGCGGTAGTACACACAAATTCTCCAACTTTCTGATAGCATCTTTATAAATATAACGGTCAATATGGCGGAGGCCTGGTTAAAACTTACCGATAAAGAACCAGACGTAAGAGCTGCCGTAGAGCTGATGCTTGTACAGGTCGCACAACACCCGCCTGGCGGCCACCACGTAGAAGAGCCCCACGATGATGCGAGCGTCCTGTCGCCTCAGATTCCTGACGGCATCGCCAGGATCGGACAGAAAGGACTGCCGCGTCACTATTTCGATACCAGCCTCCTTGCAGCGGGCTTCGAGATCCTCCACGGTCTGGGAAAGAGAAAAATAAATTTATTTATTTAAAATTAGTTGCAAGATGATATTTTAAAATCTGAATTTAATACATGGTTTTCCAATAAGAGGTGTTATTTTGAATAGCCCGCTATTTCGGTAGATGTAACTTTTGAAGCTGTCATTTTTTGACATTTGATAAGTAGAAACTATTCCATTAATAAAAACGGAACGATGCACGCTTCAACAACGCATTGAAATTATTAAAATTCACTTGAGTGAATCAAATGCAAATCATCTTGAGTGATGAGGCCCATTTCCACTTCAGTGGCTTCGTCAACAAGCAAAATTGTCGCATCTGGGGCTCGGAAAACCCAAGAGTTATTATTGAAAAGCCTCCCTATCCTCAACGTGTGACTGTTTGGTGCGGTTTATGGTCCAGCGGAGTCATTGGACTTTACTTTTTTGAAAATGACGCTGGAGCAACAGTTACGGTGAATGGATTGCGCTATCGAGAGATGATTAATGATTTTTTATGGCCGGAATTTTATGGTATAGATCTGGACAACATTTGCTTTCAACAAAACGGCGCTACGTGCCACACAAGCAACGAAACCATTGATCTTTTACGATTGCATATCAAAATAACACCTCTTATTGGAAAATCCTGTATAAGATCGACAAATATAACGATGAAAACTAGTTAAAATATCGTGTGTTCAATTCCTAGTTGTGACCGTAATCTTTTTATTTTTTGTGTCTTGTTCTGTTTCATGTTTTGTTAAGATTTATTAGTATTATCTTCTTCTTCAATGATTTATTTATTTACACCCTTAGGGAGGAAGCGCAATACGGTATAATACCCCGAAAATAATCACTATAGTACTTCTGACCGTGAAAATCTCAAATTATCAATGTGTGATCTCGTTGTTCCGTTTTCGCTTAAAAAAAATAAGCAGACGTAAGCAAGCCAAAGGACGGTTACTTAAAAGACGATATGTTGAAGTGTTATTCGCGTGGTTTCAATAACATATCTTGACAACCTCCATGGTCGAGGGTGAGGCTCTCGTCTGGCTATACCGGCGTGCGCAAGTAAATTTTATTTTAATAATATGTTTCATTCCACGATTAAATCATTTAAAATAATATTAGGTATATTTGCGGTACGTTTCAGAGTGGAAGACTCTCGGTATCACCCTGGTGTAAAACATACCTTAACCTTCTCTTCCCCATCTCCTCCCCCTCACCACTACCTTCAGCCTCACAATACACCCCAATTGGGATGACATAGACTCACTGGCTGGAGACGATTGGTAGCAATTGCGACATTTTAAAATCAAAATAACGCGTGTCTAAAGCAGGAACTAAATAAACAAAATGACGCACATAACATGTATGAAAATGTTGACTGAACTCTCCAAAAAATGCTAACGTGTGTATGTATAAATATAACTCAATATATGATTTTGGAGAGATTTTGGGTAACGCCGTCCCGGGATCATTTATTGGATAGCGTAATAGCGTATTTTCCAAGGTGGATATTTTCATTTGCAAACTAACTAAATGCAAGAGGTCCATAAAAGAACATTTCTCTGATGGTTTGTGAATTATGTTATGTCTCTATTGTTTTTATTTCTATTATGCTTTGATTTATATCTCCAACCTCCATCCATGGCTATAAATGTTTTGTTTTCTAAATTTTTCGTTTTATATAATCTTTTGTTTTGTATAAATTTTTGATTTCATACTCCTTTCTAACAAGTTTAAAATACGTATTCCTTACTATGCTGTCTCAGTAGAGGTAAAGTCACAAGAAGGAAATCCATAATTGGTTTTATTTTGGCTGTATAATACTTATGTAAAAACTGAAATAAATGCAAACTGTCGATTTACCGATAATTAATAAACAACCAACACCTCTGCCATAGGTCACCCCAAGTGGTTCGCTACGTTTGGTAATTTAGCAGGGGTGCCCGGGTTCATGAAATATGAAAAGGTTAAATGGATATTTGATTGGTAATCCTAACCAATATCGGCTAAATCTTGCAGCTTAGACATTCTAAATGAAAACTTGTCACGTAGTTAATAAGATCATAAATTTATGAATATCAATTAGTTTGCTGTTTTTCCTACAGAATACCCTCATTAAAAGTCTGTGCAGCAGTATGCAATCCTAAGAACGAGCTGTTTCATAAAATTTCAAATTTAATATTCAAGTTCTACTTAATTTCTGTTATTATCAAAGTACTGTGAATCAACAGGCCCTTGATGAAATAATAACAGCACTTGAACAGAACTTTGAAATTTTGATGAATTGTTCAAATTCTGTACAACAAACCGTTCTTATGATTGCATCTGTTGCACAGTAGCATGCACAGAGTTTTGTTAATTGAATTTTTTATACTAGGTGTGTTTTGTTAGGGTTGACATTAATTGCGCAACATATAAATTACAAATACTAACTTTTAAATCCGCGATTATTCAGTGTGACAAAAAAACTGGACGTTTCTCTCAATTTTAAAATTTAAGACTTTAAACGTCTTAAACCTGTCGAGCTTTCCTAATTACAAAGGCTATTGAAATTTTTAAGCACCCCATTAACATTGATAGGGACGACGAGAATACTTAAAACTTCCTGGAATAATGTTTTAAAGGGTAATTTCAAAATGCGACCGGTGTGGCCTACATTAAAAAGGATTGACTATGACATAGCATTACCGAAACAAGAATAAACAAAGTATCTAATACACGTTAGCCTTGATGATGAACATTGCGCGGTTGGATCAAAATTAAGAAGGAAACAGAATAAATTTATCTAAAACAGCTGAACTGAACTGAAGATGTTGGGGCCGAGATTTGTCTAAAGCAGCTAATAAATAACTAAACGATCCATCCGTAGTGCTGTGGAAGAACTGAGGATGTTGGGCCCAGATTTGTCTAAAACAGCTAATAAATAACTAAACGATCCATCCGTAGTGCTGTGGAAGAACTGAAGATGTTGGGGCCGAGATTTGTCTAAAACAGCTAATAGATAACTAAACGATCCATCCGTAGTGCTGTGGAAGAACTGAGAATGTTGGGACCGAGATTTGTCTAAAACAGCTAATAGATAACTAAACGATCCATCCGTAGTGCTGTGGAATAACTGAGGATGTTGGGACCGAGATTTGTCTAAAACAGCTAATAGATAACTGATCGATGCATCCGTGGTGCTGTGAAGAACAAAAGATGTTGGGGCAGAGATTTTTTGAGTATTTATTATTTATTTTGCAAAAACTGTATAAAAACCAATACATTGCAAAGCCGATAAAAAAAATTACAACAACAATTATTAGGCATCATAAATATATATAAGGTTACATATGGGACAAAAAAGGTTACACGTTACACGGTTAAAGATTAAACACTATTTCTTGCTAAAATTAGTTTGTTTATAGGACATGTGAAAAATATCCACATTTCCTGCGAGACGGTTGATTAACCTAATGAGTGTTCCCAGGGTCATCACTATCGGTAAGTTAGTTCTGCACCTGGGAATAATTAGAAACCTGTGTTGGCGGCCTCACGTGAAATTATCCGAGAGAAATAACCCTATGTCAACCTAACTGTCTGGTATTGATAATAAACCGTTCAGAATCTCATAAGCCATCAGCAATAATGCGACATTCCTTCTAAAACCAAGGCTGAAGATACCCAGCACTCCAGAGATACATGCTGTTGGAAACAGCCATGGGAAAAAACAAACTCTTTCACGTAGAGGTAATTTCTTTTGTATTTGCTCGACATACCTGAGATCCACTCTCGCGAATGTTACGTACTAAACTTAGGTAAAGCAGCATTTTAAAAGAATCCAAGGCTGGTCAACACTTTTAAATTGTGCATGAAAAAACACCACATCTGTGTGGCTGATTTACGAACCTTTTCAAAATAAGCATTAAAGTTTAAGCGAACATCAAACACAATTCCTTGATCCCTGCAAGTCGCCATGTGCTTCAGAGAGGTATTTTTATTTTTGTAATTCAAATATACGATCTTATATGTTATATACTTATATACTTCGTTGAGTACATATCTAAACATTTTTGGAAGTTAAAACGTATGTACAAACCAAAATACTGTTACAATCTCGATAACACTCAAGTGGCACTATGAAGGTATAACTTAGATTTTTTATTTTACAAGCAATAATTGTTCGCCTGAAACACTCATCCATATTGAAAAATCTCCTGATAAAAGATACATGACGCCAACGTGACAAGCAGTAATCGTTGAATGAAACACTAATATATATTGAATAATTTCGCGGGTAAGAGATAAGCCGCCATAGCTCAGTGGTCAGAGCTGTCGACCGGAAATCGAAGGGACACGGGTTCATGTCCCGTTGGCGTCATGTATCTTTTATCAGGAGATTTTTCAATATGGATGAGTGTTTCAGGCGAACAATTATTGCTTGTAAAATAATTGTTACCCTTTGTGCTATGCATAAAAAAATCTTGTCTTAAAAACATTAGTTTGCCAAAAAATAATAATTAGATTTTTTACTTCTATTCCGCATTGCCTATCTGTGTATTCTTATTATTTGTCGGTTATTTTAAAATATGGAATGTATTATTTTGACTACCCCTGCTTTCTGGAATAAACTCTTATTATATTTTTAAATTAAATAAACTCACTTTTTCAATGAACTCATATTATATTTATGTATTTTAAAATTCTACCCACCTGGCCCACCCTTTGTTAAAGAACTTCTAAATTAGTTAGGTACGCAATCAGATCTGTCCACAGTATTTTTTCAAAATGCGCCAAAGAAGAAAAGATAGCTCATTATACGAAACACGTGTCAAAATTTTAAAATAAAACCATGGACAACTTTAAAATCTGAACAAGTTGAAATTAGAATTGTTCGAATCTTTAAGCCATGGATTTGTTATTTTTTCTTTTCTTACTTCGTATTTTATCTCATTTGCAAAATTTCTATCGCGGATTATTGCTATCGAAGGTTCAGCGCTCGCGGAAATTTGCCACTTACGAATCAGGTTGGATTGTAATTTTGGAAAGTCGGGAGATATTTGCATTGCAAATGAGGCCGGTGAACAGTGAGAAGGAAGGGAGGGTTCTTAAAAGGTTCACCCATTTGGAAAGGTTATACTAGATATCTCTAGATGAGAGCGCTGATAGCCCAAATACAATAATAAAATTAATAATCAAATTTATATAGAGCTGTTTAGTGTTTAAATCACCTCAAGGGAGCTTTTCATTGATCGTTACGCAATGGAAAATTGCCCGCCTCCCAAATTGGATAAAAATCAAAATTTGATTTTGTTATTTCATAATTTATTACTTTAAAATAATAAATAAATTTACATTATAGTAGAAAGGTATGTTGCAAAGATTGTAGATGTGTTCGGTGTTGAAATTAAACTATGTAATATTTTGTAATAGATTTATTCTGTTTGCCGGGATAAATCGGCCATTAGTAAATTTTCACAATATTTTATATATCACACAAGTAATTAAACATAACTGACACAGCAAAGGATTATTTAAGTAATCGCGGCGCGAAAGGATTAAGTTGTTTTGTAAGTAGTAGACTGCCTGAGTATCTTCCCGCTGTCACTTTTATATGGTGCGAATGCATCGAGAATCATTCAGCGGGTAGGTAGATTCCAATACGATTCAAGTAACACCTAAGAACGTTCCCGAATATTCTAGTTATTATCACTACAATATGTTGCCGCCTGTAACGCTGAAGATTCTAGCGGTCACCCAATTCCGGTAGGAATAGCGTGGTAATTTCAAGTACCGTCCGGCTTGACCTCTAGGCAACGGCCGAAGTGTCCAGTAGGTTCTACCACGGCCGAGGTATCTAGTAGTGGCGTACCACCACAGTTAGTATATATTTACGAATTATTAGCGGTAGATATTTTCAGTATCGCCCTGATGTTCACCATTCAGAATCGAAACGTTAATTGAAATGGCTTTGTGTTTGGTGACCAGATCTGAATGGTCAGGTGCTTCTCCACCTTCCTCTTCTCCATCTCTTTCCCCTTCGCATTACCTTCAGACACACAGCATCAATAATTTGGGGATGCATAGTATCACTGGCTCCATGCGGTTGGGAGCAGTTGGAATTTTTGAAAAAAAACTAAATGACAGGTCATTTCCGAGTACAAATACTCTCAGTATCGCCCTTGTGAAATACTAGCATTCAGAAAGATAGGTACTTCTTAAAATTTCTCTTCCTCATTTCTACCCCCTTCACCTCCACACTCCCCTTATACAGCAAACACCATTTGAGGATGTAATAGTCCCACTTCCTCCAGACAGTCAAAATTTTTCGGTTGCTCAAAAAAAAAATCCCACCTTGCAAAATGCGTATCAATGGCTACCCTTGATTGGCCACTCTGCTACCCCCGCCTGGAGGGTTATTTTGGGTTCAGAAGCATAACGGAGCAAGTAGCCCCGGAGAGTCGAAGGGCTCAGAATGATAGCGGAACAAGCGGCCGAGCGATTTGATTGTTTTAGTCCTCAACAGTTTGGGAAAACGCGCTGAATAATCTGGCCAAGTAACAAACCGTAATTTTATTATAAACGGTCGTTAGAAAGTCTGCAAACGGTTGTTAAAAAGAAGTTAAGAAAAGCGAGGAATTAAAAAATCTAATTTTCTTTTTTAACCCGTTGTTTCGCGTAGTTCGGACTTGAATTAAATTACAAAATTCGTTTTAAACTGCTTAAAAACGTATTTTTTACATATTGCACAGGAGTCTCAACTGCTCTCTACCGTCTGGAGCTAATTTTCTTTTTATTTCTCAGTTAGCCAGTCTAGGGCCTCAGGCATCACTCTGGCTCTGTGGACCTCATAAATTCTGCCAGGGAATGAATGCAGGCTGCATTCTTAATTGTTCCCCGATATTCAATGATTCCCCTTGGCCGGGAGACCTGTCGGTCTTCGGTCCCTTATGGAAACAGTGAGACTATGGCGTCTCCTTACGATCATTGGCTACGAATACAATGTTTTAAACTCCGGCTTACGCAGTCACTCCTGGACACAATTGCGGCCTCCGTGGTCGAGGGGTAAGGCTCTCGACTAAGCAAGAGTAGTATTTGCGGCACTTTCCAGAGTGGAAGATACTCCCAGTATCGCCCTGACGTAAGACCACCATTCAGAATTGAAACGTCGCTTGAAATGGCTTTGGCCCAGCTTAGTGTCCAGATTTGAATAGCCATATATATCCCCATCTTCTTCCACTCCATCTATTACCCTCCCCATTATCTTCAGTCTCACAATATACTCCGTAGTCCCAAACGGTTGGGAACAGTTGGGATTATTTCGCAATACAAATATGATTTTTAAAATCAACCGGTCAAACACAAAGTTTTTAAAGTTAAATTAACGTGTATTTTTAATTTTCTACCTAGTTGCGCAATCTCTTGGGCTGGCTAGTAGCCAATAAAACGATTTTTCGGTTTGATTGAGGATTTAACCTCCCTCCCCAGAAACTGCAGTCAACAGCACATTTATTTCGTATATTAAATGCTGTAATCTCATAAAATGTTCGCGTGTGTATACGTTATCACCACTAACAGTTGATAGAATGTGTTGACATCGATAACGAGTCTATTGGCCGAGTTTCAGTACGATCGGAAAATGGGTTAATTTTCACTTGCAAGATTTGCATTCATTCACTACCGAAAAAAGTGAAATTCATGTAGTAGATGTATTTAAAACGGAGTACGTGTTAAAACAGAGTTTGTGGCGTTCAAATATTTCTGCCCACCCTTGTGGAGAAATGGCGCTCTGTGTAATTAGTTTCAGATAACATCACGTGATTAACCTAAAATACAAGGCCTATGAAATTGTCGAAAGTTTTCTCTTATCCGACGTCAATAATTTCCCTTAACGTGATTATAATGAATGTTGGCTTGGTAAATGTTTAGAACTCGTTTCTGTCGAAACCAGTGATATAGGTCACCCTAGAAACACTATCTGCTTCAAAGTACATCTGTTCTATAATCTACTTAATAAAATATTCTTTGGTTAAATTTGGGTGGAGGATATGGGAACCATTAATGGTATTACCAAAACCTCTGCCACAGTGGTCATTCCGAGTGGTTCGCATCATTTGGTGACTACGCAGGTGTGCCCGGTTCATGGAGTGAGGTTTGTTCAGGTCTTGAAGATAGATTGAGAGAGGCCGGTTGAGAGATGAGAATGGGGAGAGCTGAATTGATACGTCTATCACTCTGACTCCCAGATACTCACCCATCACCTGTTTCCTTCTCAAAACACCCTTTTCTTATTTTCCTTAAAATACCCTTCATACCTGAACCCCAAAGATGACATAGGCGCTGAAGGATATTATTTTTCCTCATGACCTCTTGTGTTGTGACCCTCTGTGTTGCATTCTTTGTGGAGCCTTCTTTTGAACAACTCTGCGGAACTACACTCGAACCATTATTCTCCTGCTTTGTCCATTGTGGGATTAAAAAGACGCCAAATTGGTTTACGTAGTGTTGCAGTGAGACAAAAATAGATAAGTCTTCATACAGAGTAGCGCGATCTTACTCAGCATCTTTCTATGCCAGACCATCATACATACTAGTAGATCCTTCAATCAATACACTACATTATAATACATATAAAACAAACGAGTTATCTAAGTTATTGGCGCAGCCGGTAGGATTATATGCGTGTCTCGTGTTTGGAGTACCTCATAATATCTACGTCATACGATCTGCAAAGAAAATCTGAATTATCAATATCGATTCATTCACGAGTTATTCATAATTTATTTTATTTGTTTACAGACGATTATTTAATACTAACAAAACAAATAACAAGATCTGAGAAACGATATAAATGACAGAAGAGAATATTACCTACACCTGAATATAGTAATGACAAATTGCACATAAACGTACATCAGGTTATCAATCACGGGCGATCAATAATATGCTTTATCAATACGATATTGACTAAATTCGTCGTCTACGGTTATTAGGCGGCGTTTGGCGATATTTGTGAGCACGGTCAGCATTATAACATCCAGCAGCCGGCAAACAAAAGCCGCCTGATTAAGGCCCCGTAGTAAGCGTTCTAAGATGGTTTGAAAGGGAGATATGTAAATACGAATGTTAGAGGGAGCTCGCTAATATTAAAAAAAAACCGATAGTAACTAAGCTAAGCTGGTGAAAATATTTAATAAATCACTTGTTTGAAAAAGAGCAAAAATCTCTCGTCAAATGCTTAAGTTGCATTTAAAGATACACTGTGATTTTTATCACATCTATAATATATTAAATAACGGAACAAAACGTGTTTATAGTAATTTTCGGAGCTTACTTTGCGATTTTTTTCTATCCAGGTATTTCATATAATTACCGTTTCAGCTTTACAAATGTATGGATAATATTTTTAAAAATAATATATATTTTTTTAAGAACTTAAAAACTAAAAGTGTTAAAGAGAAAAGTGTTATAAATCGAAAGAAATTCAGAATGCGGGGTCTTAAGCGCGGCGTCCTGGGAGTCACTGTGCTTCAGTTAACTATTAATATACACAACTTTTTCAATTATGTCGTTCGTTACGCAAAATTAAAATTAAAAATAAAATAAAATCAAAATTAAAAATACCGACCCATAGACAAAACCCGTCAGTGTTGCTTTCCACGCCTATCGGGCTCGCTAAACCGATTTAAAATCGTCGACAGTCAAGCCCAAAGATATTAGAAGAACGAGATGTGCTATGAGCAGTTCATACTGTGTGGAATTGCTTTGCCGAGTGTCGCCGGTTTTGTTCACCAATACTACTGCACACCTTCGCTTACGCTAAGGCATCGCTAAGGTATCCGCACTAATACATAGAACAGATTTCTGTGCGTACACGTCCCGATACCGTTCAAAGTACCCTAATTAGTTAGTACTCCGCCTACGGTCCGGCGGCCAACATAGCATATCTCGTTCTTCTAATATCTTTGGTCAAGCCCATCGATATGATATTGTTAAGTTATCTAATGATAAAGCTATATGCAAATTTACCCTGTCACATCATCCAACATAATAAAATTATTGATTGGTTTCTTTCGCAGCTGCCAAGTCCAATCTAGTTCACCCAGTGTCAATGATTGACCCTCTTTTATTCATCAACCTTTTTTTTAAATGGTTCGCCCGTCGACACTTATAAAAGGTTCCTTCCTCATTCCTCAACCATCTTTGAGGGTCGTTCACGGGGTAAAATTAAAAACATTATTAGCGAAAGGTTTTTTTCTTGCTGGCCGGGAGAAATATTTTTGGCTAAAGAACCCTGAATTTTGTATAACGGCTGCAGCACATTTTTGGCCACAGTATCATTTAGAAAATTGACTACAATACTGCGAATTTAATTGCGTAGAATATAGGTACACTTTGAAAATCTCAAATATTATTTAAAACATTTATTACACGTTCTAAGGTGGATATTGCAATCCGTCTGTCAAAATATGTAATATATCTAATGATTTTAATGCATAAAGCCTAGGGGTTTTTGAGGTATTTTAGGACTTTGTACAGTATTTGCGGGTCCTTTGCAGTACTCACTCCCAGCTTCTGAGAGGCCAAATAACGCAGGCTTCAATGCAATGGTCAGTTATTTTCATAATATTTTCTTATGACGATTTTACCTGAATCGTAAAATGATGTTTTCCGTAATTTTAATATCTCAATTCACTTTCGAAGTAGCTAGTATGGTGTGTAATTATGTGTATCAACGAATCATTTGATAATGGAATAAATTAGTGTGTGAATTATTTGAATGAGAATTGGACATTGTTCCGTTCCTTTTCACCTTTTTAACATTCACTTGTTTGACTCCTCGGATTGTACATTCTGTGGTCTAGAACGGGGAACTTTAGATCACATATTTTTTGCTTCTTCCTTTCTAAGCAAATATCTTCTCTTCTATCAAGCCTTATCTAAAATTGCCACCCCTCCATTAAATATCTCATCTCTTCTAAGTCTGAATTCGACTCCAATCTTCTATATAATTTTAAAATTTGCCAATTTAAACAAAATTGATATATAAATTCACCTTCCCTATCTCCATAATTTGAAATGATGGCCTTGAACACCCCTGAAGGGTGAAAGCCAGACACATTTAAAAAAAAAAACTAATCACTGCATCACGAAAATTATGTCGCAAGTGGAAATGATTCACCGCGTATTTTGTAGTTCAATTCTCTTCTCGGTACTGGTCCTGGTCCTGGTCTCAAGTGATACTATTGCATCCTCTATTGGGGTATGTTGTGAGGCTGAAGGTATTAGGGAGGGAAGGAGATGGAGAAGAGGAAGGTGAGAGAGTATCTGACATCAATCTCGTCATTAAACACAGCTAAAGCCTTTTCAAGCAACGTTTCAATTCTGAGTGGTGGTCTTAAACCAGGATGAAAATGAGAGTATCTTTTACTCTGGAACGTGCAGTAAGTACACTTTATATTATTTTAAATGAATAAATTGTGATATAACACAAATTAATCAAATAAAATTTATTTGAACCCTCGACCTACGGCTTGCTAGTCGAGAGCCTTACCCCTCGACCACGGAGGTCGTCATAATCTTAATGGCGGATTTCGGGCGGATTAAAGCATATTATAGATTATTAGCGGCACACATCATGGTTTGTGCATATTTAACGCGGCTGGTGATCAGAGCGGTTCAGCGGTGGTTTAAATTTCGCGGAATCGGCTTACAGGAATGCAACAATCATTCCCTTGTACAGTGGTTTTGTGTGTTAAATGAGTATTAGAGTAAACGTTGTTACATTGGTGTCATAGCATATTCTCTGTCTGTGTAACCGTGTATGTAGTATATTTGCATTTTGTCAGCATAATGTTGAGGTTTTGGCAAGCTCTGAAATGTTTTAGATGTAGTCAGAAGAGTAGCCACTTGTAGTCAGCAGGATTGAACAGCAAATAACGTTAACCTCTAAACTAACCTAACTTAATCTAACCTAACTCAACCATGTACATATATAAATGAAGTACATTATATTTTTCGTTTTTTTACTCGTATTTCTAACACAGTGTCCAGTGAATTCTTCAATAGCGGTGACATGTATTTATGTGTTTACATAGAGTTCAAAGGCTAGAGTTCAAGTTGAGTCTGTTTGAATTCATCTCCATTAATTTTTCATTAGTTTCAGGAATGAAGATAGTGTAATATATTATGCCGTCAGGCTGATATAATGGAGGCTTATATGCCGAGAGATGAAATTGATATATGTCATCATAATATAGGGGAAACTAGGCTGAGAGAGCAGGAAGAGTGAGGAGATAGGTAAGAGTACCTGGCAATGCAGATCTTGTCACTAAACACGAAGTGTCTTTGTTCTTCGAAACGAGCTCCGTAAAATGGGAGTGATATTCACCAAGCCAACGTAGAGTACCGTAAAATGGGAGTGATTTTGACCAGGACGAAATATAGAGTACCGTAAAATGGGAGTGATTTTGACCAGGACGAAACATAGAGTACCGTAAAATGAGATTGATTTTGAGCAGAGCTACATACATAGAGTACCGTAAAATGGGAGTGATTTTGACCAGAGCTACATACATAGAGTACCGTAAAATGGGAGTGATTTTGACCAGAGCTACATACATATAGTGCCGTAAAATGGGAGTGATTTTGACCAGAGCTACATACATGGAGTACCGTAAAATGAGAATGATTTTGACCAGAGCTACATACATAGAGTACCGTAAAATAGGAGTGATTTTGACCAGAGCTACATAAATAGAGTACCGTAAAATGAGATTGATTTTGACCAGGGCTACATAGAGTACCGTAAAATGGGAGTGATTTTGGTCATTTCCGCTTTGAAACTAAATAACTTTTTTTTATATCATATCAAATTTTTTATGTCACATTATAGTTTATATTTAAAAATTATATTTTTTAAATTACAAAGTCACCCTTGTTTAACGATTCTCGGTTTTTCGTCCTGCAATTCAATTCATAAATGAAGACGCTTCTTGAAAATGGCGTTAGTCGTGTGAAGTGACCAGATCTAGATTGCGAATTGCGAAGTTTAGGCACTAATATTTAAATGTTTTACAATCTGAAGAATTAAAATTGCCACATTAAACAATAAAACCAAAATTGGAAAGGCATTTCCAAGTAGGAGATTTTGAACTTCAAAGCTGTTTTAAAAAGACTGGCAAAAAAGCACTCTGCTGTTTCAAAGGCCCTAGATGATTTTTCTTAGTATCTAAAATATTTCAAAGCGATCAAATTTTCGAAAAAAAGCACGTTTTTTGGTCACTTCATAGTGCTAGTTTTAAGCAGTTTTTTTATTATTTATTGAGTTAGTTTATACAACATTTGAATATAAACTAATACAGACAAGATTATATTTCATTTTGTAACTTTAATTATTTTTATAATAAACATAATATTTCTTTTTAAATACAATCATTCTTCAGACTTTCAGGCATTTCATCATACATCTTTAGTCCTTTGTACATTAGGCAGTTCTGTGATTTTGATTTCTTCATGTGTGGAAATCTAATTCTATTTACATTTCTGGTTTCGTAATTATGAAAATCTCTATTAAAAACAATTTCATCCTTAAAATATTTTGGCATTTGGTTTTTCATGACTTTATGCACAAAAATTAACACATTAAATAACAGTCTCTTTTTTATTGGCATCCAATTTAGCTGCTCTCTCATTTGATTAATGCTTGCATATTTGCCTTTTCCCAGTATACATCTCATAGCTCTATTCTGTATAGCATCTAGTTTCTTCAAATTTCCTTCACTGGCCAAATATAACATAGTAGAGCAATATTCTAAATGTGGAGCAACTATAGTTTTATAAATGAGCTCTGTATTGTTTTTATAGGACTAATATATTTTCTTCTGGGCCTATACAAATACTTATCAAAAAACACTCTAATATTTCAAAGGCCAAGATGTGTTCTACTCCCAGCATTTAATAAAAGCATCTAAAATAATTATAAATTATCAATTATTAAAACTAAAATTACAGGATTTTCCTTTACATCATAGTGCTAGTTTAAAGCAGTTTTTTTAGACCTGTATTCTTTTTATAAACCCAGAAAAAACATACCATTCAAAGGTTAAGATGTGCTTTACTTGCAGTAATTTTAGGTACATCTAAAATAATTGTAAGCGATCAAAGTTTCAAAGAAAAAACACGCAATTTTGAATTATTTCATAATGTTTGTCTTAACCGTTTGGCCGCCGAGGTCTTCAAAGATTCAACGTCTATACACGTTCTCCACGAAAGCTTTCTTACGATAAGGCGGAACTAACTTATTCCCCACGTTTATTATTTTACGAAGAAATAACTAAATTCTGTATAGGTATATTACATTACACGCCCGTGTAGAAATATCAGGTACCCGCGTAGGCACTAAGATTTTACGATGTTTTGCCTCTAATGAAACATCGCAAGAGTACTGAGTTTTGTACACCCTAGGCCTGTTCGAAGAAAAAAACACTCATGTTCATTTAGTGGCTGAACACCAACAAAATATAAAAAGTATCATTTTGCTTTGTAGACCAACATACAACAATAATACTAATTTTTAGTTTACTGTCCGTTAGTCTGGCATGAAATCTGGTTCGATGAACTCAAATTTTCTTTGAAATTAGATGTCATTTTCAAAATTGCAACTGATTGTGAGAATAATTCAGAGAAGAAAAATATTCATAAAAATGTATTTATTTGGGTTATCCTTGCGTTAATCCTGCGTGAAATCTTGTTCAATGAACTCAATTTTGCTTTGAATTTAATTGTCATTTTCAAAACTGAAATTCAGACAAGGGATAAAGTATAATATTTGTAAAGCTAAAATATAATATTTTTAACACATTTTCAAAATAGCAACTGATTTGTAATGTGTCTGAAATTTTTTCTATAATAATCCAAAGCTATATAATATTTGCCGTAAAACATTTCTATGAATATATGTAAGTAAATATAATAATATTACTGTAATTTAGTAGATATATTAGTCAATTTGGAAATTATCTGAAATTTGTGTAAGGCAAGTTTTCAGTGACAGACATCCTTAAACTGTAATCTTATAAATTCTATGAAATATATCCCAAAATTATAGTGTCTGTAAAATGGTGTAGTTTGAAAACCAATGAAGCCATTTTAGAAAGTTTTTTATCTAAATTCTAGTAGATACTTATCTCAAATAGAATTTAAAAGCTTACAGTATAAGAATTTTTTTCACTGGCTACCTTACAATTTTTTCCAAATACTCATATAGAATTTACAGATAAATCATTCGTGATATTTTTTGCTTTAGCAGTACAAAGTATGATAATACACTTGATCTATTAACCAATATGCCTAATAAAATCACCAGACCCTTCAATCAAAGGTACATTAAACAAGCAAAAACGAACACAACATTTGGACAGAGAACTTTTATTTACTACGGACTAAAACATGACAACAGATTACCACCGCTTTTCACAAAAAACTTACAAATATCATTTTGTTAACATTAAAAAATGGATCTGTAGCAATGGAAGACACGAAATTAATAGAATATTGCAACCAAACACAGACTGATTGAAGTGAGGCAATCTTTGTAGTATCCAAGTAATGTGAGTACAGGGTTTTCCAATAAGAGGTGTTATTTTGATATTCAATCGTAAAAGATCAATGATTTCGTTGCTTGTGTGGCAGGTAGCGCCGTCTTGTTGATTAATCAAACGTTGTCCAGATTAATACCATCCGATTCCGGCCATAAAAAATAATTAATCATCTCTCGATAGCGCAATCAATTCACCGTAACTGTTGCTCCAGCCTCATTTTCGAAAAAGTAAGGTCCAATGACTCCGCCGGACCATAAACCGCACCAAACAGTCACACGTTAAAGATAAAAAGGCTTTTCAACAATAATTCTTGGGTTTTCCGAGCCCCAGATGCGACAATTTTGCTTTTTGACGAAGCCACCGAGGTGGAAATGGGCCTCATCATTCAAGATGATTTGAATTTGATTAACTCAAGTGAATTTATTAATTTTAATGCATTGTTGAAGCGTGTATCGTTCCATTTTTATTAATAACGTAGTTTCTACTTGTCAAATGTCAAAAAATGACAGCTTCAAACACAACATCTACCGAAATAGCGGGCTATTCAAAATAACACCTCTTATTGGAAAACCCTGTATTATCAATACAAAATATGTTGGCTTTTAGTATTAATAAATATTAGATTATAATATAATAAAATAAAAATGAAAAATGTAAAATGTATTTCCATGCGCGGGAAATCCTAGAGAGAAAACATTATGAAATATAATTATTTCAATACGAATAGTAGTAAATAAATAAATAAACAGTTAATTCGATTTTGTATGAATATCATTGTAGCCAAATCTAAGGCTGTGGCTAGTTGTGTGACAACCATCTTGTATGACAAAACTTTGAAATGATTTGTATGTTGAGTGGTTAGGCCTATTTAAATTAATTTTTTATATTTTTAATCAATAATAAGGGCATATGAATTTATTTGGTATTTGATGAGACAGGGAGTAAGATATGTCACAAAAAATTAAGTAAGTTTAATTTATCATAAATCTTTCTCCTCACAAAGGGGTTACAAATTATTCTCGAATAGCTCCGTCCGGGGCCTAATAGATTAATGCAACAAAGTGTATATTTTAGAGTGCTGACCCGACGGATACGATATTTGAATGTTCAAACATTTACGATTCTGACTGTAAAGGCCTTTCCTTTAGGAGGCCAGTTACAACGCTAATATTATCCATCTTACTCCCATCAATTCATCTCCGTGTCACGCAGAGAGAGGGATGTTCCAGCCTATAGCCTACAGCCTCCCACCGCCTGCCCTTATGTGTCAATACTTATACTGCGAGAATAATAACTTAGGAATCCCGTTTCAACTGGCCTCCCCTCTCGAAGTTAACAATATATCACGTGAAATGTCATAATTGTAATATGTATTGAATTCTATCATTCGATAACTTTGGCTAGTGTTTTATTTTAATTATATTTATAATCCACACAACACAACAAGGGTTAACATAATTATTAAGAGAATAAATACTAATAATAAGTATCAATTTATATGTTTTTTTTGTCTGTCGTATAATAATAATTTATAATATTCCTTGATGTAATAATATAATCAATTCACAACAATACTACAAATCAAAAAATACGTAAACACTTTAGCACAGGTTCTCCTTGTGAAGTGTTCACGAAACACTATAATAATATCCGGTCATATATGATCCTCAAATGCTGTAGGGGTTAAAATCTATAAAATAATATGGACGCTCGGTCATATATGACCCTCAAACGATGGAGGGGTTAAAATCTACAAAATATGGACACCCGGTCATATACGACCCTCAAACGATGGAGGGGTTAAAATCTACAAAATATGGACGCCCGGACATATATGATCCTCAAACGCTGTAGGAGTTAAAATCTATAAAATATGGACGCTCGGTCATATATGACCCTCAAACGATGGAGGGGTTAAAATCTACAAAATATGGACACCCGGTCATATACGACCCTCAAACGATGGAGGGGTTAAAATCTACAAAATATGGACGCCCGGACATACACGATCCTCAAACGCTGTAGGAGTTAAAATCTATAAAATATGGACGCTCGGTCATATATGACCCTCAAACGATGGAGAGGTTAAAATCTACAAAATATGGACACCCGGTCATATGCGACCCTCAAACGATGGAGGGGTTAAAATCTACAAAATATGGACGCCCGGACATATACGATCCTCAAACGCTGTAGGAGTTAAAATCTATAAAATATGGACGCCCGGTCATATATGACTCTCAAACGATGGAGGGGTTAAAATCTACAAAATATGGACGCCCGGACATATACGATCCTCAAACGCTGTAGGAGTTAAAATCTATAAAATATGGACGCCCGGTCATATATGACTCTCAAACGATGGAGGGGTTAAAATCTACAAAATATGGACGCCGAGTCATATATGACCCTCAAACGCTTTAATTTTATATTTTCACTGAGAATATTTATGAGAATTTAAATGGCTTAAAGATTTGTGCTGTATTTTTTCAATAGAATCTGAGGGACAAGATAGTGCTAATTAGTAGTTTGGAAATTTGCTCGTTTTCTTAATGAAGTGAATTTGAATTTGTGGTACAGAATTTTCAATTTCATTTACAGTTGCTCCAATACAATTTTTGATTGTCAACTTTCATCTAATTCGTATTTCAAAGACATTGACATTTAATTGTTTTTATATTTCCTATGAGTTTTGTACATTATCTTTTGCTGTGTTGCGCTACCTCCTTCTTGAGCCAACGTTTCAGACAGCGTTAAATCCATCATCAAGACAGATGTGTAATCACGGATGATGGTGGAAACTGGCTAATGAAAGAGGTAGCGCAACATGGCATAATACCCCAAAAATAAATCTCAAATCTTAACCAATCTATGTACACGTGTAAGGAAATCTTTATATTATAACGGAAATAATTTGACTTTATATTATGTAACGTTAGTAATAAAAAACGATAATAATTGAGCGAAAATTGTGAAAATATTTAATAAGACACGATACGCTTAAAATAGAGATAGACTCTTGCGAAATGCCGTATTTAAATATACACTGTGAATTTTTTTATACCTCTAAAATGTTAAATAACAGAACCAAATTTTCGGAGAATACTTCGCGATTTTTTTCTATGGAGGGATTTTAATATAATTAACAAATCTACAAATGTTTAAATTAATATCTTCAAAAAACGGGTGAAGCGGTTGAAGGTCGTACAATAATAATACTCTTAGGTGATCTATGTACTGGTATTTATTTGGGAGCTGCTTGTAATAAAAGAGGCAAAATCCTAGTATGCATCGCCTTTTATAGCATCTCGCAAGCATGCTATCTCGCTTGCACTTACACACATTCATAAAGACGTCACAGGAACTTAAAAACTTAAAGTTTTCTCGAGAAATATGTAATAAATCGATATAAAATTCGATAATAAAAACTCTTATGGTCGCGTCATAGTAAAATATATAATCGTCTAAAAGTTCACAAGGATGTTAATATAATATGACTATAAAATAAACATTCATAAAATCTAACACATTAACAAAAATATCTGTATTCATTTTTTAGCATTCTTTTCATAAGCAAGAATACAGTTTATTAATAGTATTGTGGCTGTGTATAACTTTTTTTTTTTAAATTTTTTATTTATTTTTTTTATTTTTTTTTATTTAAAAAAATAGGTAGACCAACAAAGCTGTCACATGCCAGCTTGTCTGCAGGATCCACCGAATCAAAATATCTTAAGTCAATGTCTATAACATTGTATGATTATGTGTACATGAGTAAGTCTAATTTTTTAATAAAAAACTTATTATATTAATGTAATGTATGCCATAGTAGTGTAGAGGCTTGAGTATTATTGTAGCGGGTGAAGGTCGTACACAAGCTGCTATTTACAAAAGAGGGACAATCCTAGTATGCATCGCCTTTTATAGCATCTCGCAAGCATGCTATCTCGCTTGCACACATTCATAAAGACATCACAGGAACTTAAAAACTTAAAGTTTTCTCGAGAAATATGTAATAAATCGATATAAAATTCGATATGCTTGGGGCTTAAGGAAAACTTAAGGTGGGTACCCACTCATAACTCCTTGTTTGTAATTATAACACACCCCTTGATAATAAATACCATCCCCCAATTAGTAAACAACTACTAATTGCCATGTACAATGTATAAACATCTCCAATTTCCAACGCGAAACCTACATAATATAGATATATAAACTTCCAGGGATGTTTAACGGAGAATGGATCACAAAGACTTTGCCCTAATCCGTAATATTAGGAATGCTGTTTGTCAAACTAGACTTTCAGATTTTTATAAATAGAGAGTTTAAGTAATGGGGGTTTTACACGATGCTTTTTATTTTATACAAATCCCCATATGAAAACCATATCGTGACCACTATGGAAAATCTTCAAAACCATATCGTGACCAATATGGAAAGTCTTGAAAACCATATCGTGACTAATATAGAAAATCTTGAAAACCATATAGTGACCAATATGGAAAATCTTGAAAACCATATCGTGACCAATATAGAAAATCTTGAAAACCATATCGTGACCAATATGGAAAATCTTGAAAACCATATCGTGACCAATATGGAAAATCTTGAAATCCATATCGTTACCAATACGGAAAATCTTGGCACGATAATTATTTTCATACTTACGATTTCATTTTGTGACGGAAGTCGTTAAAAAACACTTCATACATATACATTATAATAGGGCAGGGGTAAATAAAATCAACATAATTAAAATTTAAACTTTTGACGGCAGCCGTGGTCGGGGTAAGGCTTTTGACCAGCGATCCGAAGGTCGCGGGTTCGAATCCCAGCGTGCGCAAGTAATTTTTTTTGATTAATTTGCGTTATTTCGCAATTTATTTATTTAAAACAATATACAGTATACTTGCGGCACGTTCTAGAGTGAAAAATACTCTCAGTATCGCTCTGGTGTAAGACCACCATTTAGAACTGAAAATTTGCTTGAAATTGTTTTAGCTATGTTTGGTGGCTAGTTCTGAATAGCCAGGTATTTTTCGACCTTCTACTTCCACATCTCCTCCCCTTACCCGAATTGGGGATGCCATAATCTCGCTGTGCGGTTTCACATAAAAAAACTTAAATTACTAAAATATTCGTTTGTTTATACTAAGAAATGTTTTAGTTTGCTAAAAAATATATAAATCAGGATTGTATTAGGACATAGATGACTTTGTAACAATAAAAAAAAACACTAATAAAAAAAAATCTTTTCAAGGTGGCATAACCACAGTTTGATAATGGTCTTGAATGCCGAAACAGCTGTTACAACAATAGTAACTAAATTACTTACAGAAGTAATGCTTAACATTATTAAATTTGATTTACTGTTTTAAATTAACATCTTGCATATAAGCATTGATCACACGAAATCATCTATCATTTGCCTTAGCCGTTGTCGTCAACAAATTATCAAATTCAATCAATTCGACAAATTTGTTAAACCTTTCGAAATGCTCTTTTAAAAAAATTTTATATTTCATTATTTTACTAAGAAGGCATGGTAAAATTATTTCTTAAAATAATTTTCATAACTCATAAAAATCGACCACTTTGGCCTATATTTTTTAATTTAAAACAAAAATAAATTAAATCCGTACTTGCTATACATATTTAGTAAAAAAATAATTTTTCAGTTTAGTTAAGTATTATTTGTGTTGGATAATCTCTTGGGTTTTTTCAATATTAGTTTTATAATTAGACGTACAATTTCAACAGGGAGTAGATTTGTATTGTATGTATTGTATACGTGTAAATTCTGACTGCACCTTTATTTATGTAACTCTGATTTGGTTAAAATAAAACATTATATTGCAACGCATCGGAATCATCTAATTTGATTGGGATGAAAATTGGATGGGGAAAAAGCCATTAAAATCTTTCTTCAGCCATTATTCACTTTAAAAATTCAGTTTTCAAGATACATTTTTTAATTATCCTTCCAGAACGACAAAACGAATTACCAAAAATCCTAGCAAGATCACCATAAGAAATCAAATTAAAAAGCAAAACAAAAAAAAAACAAAATTCCAATTATTGAATAATGGAGTCCGCTCTAAAGGCCTTTAGAGAGAAAGATTTAGATAATTAAATTTTGTTATCAAACGCTTCCAGAATAAATAATAATGTAAAATAAGTTATCTCGGGTTCTGGAAATTGGGGCAATTTATTCAGAAATAATTTACCAGCATTTTGTCGTATTTCACATTTAAAAAATTGATATAATTTTTTTTTTCCTTTGGTGTAATTACGTTAAATGACTGGTGCAGGACTGTTTATGTAAATTTTGCCGTTTATGATATTTATCATATTTTATTATTCAATGTTATAATGGATAATTTAAAGAAGCTTATAAATCATTGTGATATTGAATAATTGAAAAAGACAATGTCAACAATTTTCATTGAAAATATGAAACGAGCAAAGACAAGAAAATAAAAATGGAACGGTCGCAACTGGGACTCGAACCCAGATCTTTTTCATATTTTCACTGTGATTTATTAACACTATCTTCTTCAAATGTCATGATATGTTAAGAATGTTAAGATATTGTTTTTCACTGTCCAAAGCCCTATTGAAGTCCGATGAAGTCGTCTCAATTAATCATCTCGGCACTTAGGGAAAATTGCTAAACTAGATTTTCATCTCGATCCCTTACATAATCATACATGATTGGATCGTTGAAATATTAATTTCGATTAGGTGGTTATCATTATTTTCATCATGTTGTTTATTTTGTCTATCTTTGAACATTATTTTATGATGTAAGTATATATTATTTTTACATTATCTATGTCAGCTCCAGTTTATGTTTTTCTTTCATTATTTTTGTTTTTCAATACAATATGAATTATTTACCGAAACTTTACTGGCTTATGTAACTATGCAATATGTAATTATTTAAATATAATAATTTTTTTTTTCATAAAAAATTAAAATTCTTTCCACAAAAGGACACCCTCTCGAAGTTTACCGTCCATTCCTAGTTTCAAAGCCCTCCGAGATGTTGGAGTTTGTGTGTCCTTTGGAGGCTTATCAAACAAAAAAAACTATCATGGGCTGAATGTCATCCGCGTAGCAAAGAATTGGAAAACACGAAAAAACACAATAAAACAAAGTCGGAGACAGGAACGATCCCTGTGGAACGCCAGCATTTATTGAATTAAGGAAGAGGTGAAACTGTTGGCAACCATTAGGTACATTTGGGTGGGATTTGGTCTTCTCCACAAATGCTCTCCCCTAGCTGCGGTCCTTTGCCATCGCTTCCAGTCCTGCGTATTTCCAATAATCTTTCACTTCTTCCTCGGTCCATCTCTGGGTCTCTTTCACTGGGGCACACTCATATTTTTCGGCGTTCTACCATCTGGCATCCTTCCTACGTGGCCAATCTTATAATGTTCTAATGCTCTATAAGATTTTCGATTTGAGAAGATTCATCTTAATCCTTTTGTGGTCTTGAAATGAGAATAAAGTTGGTTCCTGCAGGTCAGTCATTCTACATTATTATTGCAAGAAAATGATGTAAGTTCGAGTGTTTTGTTTTGGAACAAGAAGAAGAAATCTGACTATCATGGAAGCAGGTTGTTGGTGTATATAATATAGTTTTATAGTTAGTCCTCGTGTTTGTTCATTTGGTGATAAATTACCCTGATGTATAGCGGTGGAAATAACTAAGTTAAAGTGATTTTTTTATGTGCCCCTTCGCAGAGATGTTTCAAAGTGTGGAAAGTGATTGGTTATCCTTTTTCTTTCCCATATTTTGTTTTCTATCCTACATCTACCATCATACAATTCCATCAAGCATCATTTCGTTTTACATTGTTTACAGTCCACTTTTAAAATCACCTGATTCGTTCGCAGTTTTGGATACAACGATAGGATTTTTTACTGTTTTTCAGTGGCAAAAAAAATTATTGTAATGGTCATAAACATTTCCAATAACGATTTTAAATGTGCCATTTTAGATTTTCTGCTAAAAAGGCATGTTCGTTTTTATTCGTGAATTCGGCGACGTTGACGTCACACTGGTTGACTTTGGAGCCGGTCGTCTTACCAGACATTGACGTTTAATATATCATAATGACGTTGTAGCCAGTTATTACATACTTTGAGTACAATTATCGGAATCAGAAACGTAAACTTTAAATCTTCCACACATGTTTAATGGTATTCATAGTTAGTGAAAATACCCCAGTCCTAAGATTTTACGATGAAGTTTATCCTTAAAAACTACTAATTTGGTTTAATCATTTCAGGCGCCATGGCTCGCTATCGTAGCAAATAAGTGATAAAAGAAAAATACACAATAAAAGTCATATGTAAGTAATGAGTTTTGAATAAATAATTAGTTTAAATTGGTAAGTTTTCTCACCGATATGAACACTTCCTCCGCCTGTTGCAGAATTGCAACGCGCGACCAACCGAAGCGTTGCATGAGACGGATCCGTGTTGGGTTGTGCACTGTGGCGGAGGGATGGGTGCGGAACAGCGTGGGGAAGCGGCGGCGGTCTGACAGCGCGGGAGAGCTGGCTCCGTAGCATAACTGCAACAAATACAATACAACATGGTTAGTGATGGGTTAAATCAGTCGGCGCCGCGCCGTATTGCAATGGGGGTGAGGTTTGTCCACCAGCTGCAAAGCAGGTTTTGGTTGAGGTCTCTCAACCCATCGCAGTGGAAGGCGATGGATCCATACGTCACTCATTGACACATTAACCTCAAGATTCCTACCCACCGCTCATACTTTTTCCCTTTCCAGAACTTCCTTTTATTTTCAAAAAGACCATCACCCAGGATCCTAAAAATTACAAAATTATTTGCGAGGAGTTTGTAAAAAATAGCATAATTGATAGATATTTGGTTAAATGCTCTTCGCAAATTGTTATTTTTTTCTGAAAGAAATCGACCACCACCCGCGATAGTGACAGAGGACAATGTAACATCTATAAAGTGGGAACGGCCACGAAAATCATACGTATTACAACCAGAGATGTGCTTTATTTCAAATAAATCCATTTCAAATGGAAATGCTAAATTTATTTAGCATTTTAAATTTTTCATTTTTTCATTTCAAATTTTAAATGCTTTTCTAAAAAACATTTTGCATTTTAAATGCTTTTCTCAATGCATTTTCCATTTTAAAAGCATTTTTGCAATATTCTTCCTACTATCTCCACTCATTTTTTTTTCATAAGCCCCAAATATCAATCGGTCGCTATGAGAGATAATTTACCTTTGTCAAGTTGCTCCCTGATGGGTGCCCTGGCAATTGAGTGATACCATTACAAAAAATACTGATTCAAAATACAAATGGGGCCATGACGCTGTAATATTAAATGTTAGATAGCAGTTTCTATGTTTTTACGTTGGCAACATGAGTCCCGCGCAAATTTTTTGTGGTTTCATAATATTCTGTAGTCTTGGTGTTTTTGGATTTACCATCATGTAATATGTTTGTTCTACATTGATGTCCATTATTAAATGACAAAATTGTTTAAAAATTCTATAATTATTTTAATTGTTTGACCTGAGAAACCATTTTGCATTTTGAAAATAGGTATTTTGCATTTTGCATTTGAAATGCTTTTCTAAAAACCATTTTGCATTTTGCATTTTCAAATGGAAAATTTTTGACCCATATCCATTTTGCATTTCAAATGGTTTTGGGTACCCATTTTGCACATCTCTGATTACAACAAATAGAAAAATGTAAGATCAGCTATGTAATATATAATATATATTCAGTTTGTATACCGCACGTTCAGCTGGAACAATATAACGCCTTTAAAAATGAGTTTATGGGTAGAATTACGCGCATTGGCGATTGGGCAAACAGATTACGTTATCAACATTCAATTGCATATTACTGTGAATGGCCGACAGTGGGAATAGCATAATCAATAATCAATTTCCAATCCACGTCTACCTCGTCCAAGTACCTGGTAATTGAGTTTGCGCATACATCACAGATCTGCGTTTTTTACGTTCAATGCACTCAAATTTCCTTTGAATTTATGAGTCAATTTCAAAATTAGAAGTGCTCTTGAGAAGAATAAATCAGACAAGCGACAAAATAGGTACCTATATGTAATATAATATTTTAACCTTTCAGGCCTCGGAAGGACATTACTAGCCACAAACATTATATTCCATTATAGCCTCTGAAGGACAGATCTGACCGGGGCGTCAATACATTATAAAAGTATCTTTTTTTCTATAATGGGTAGATATGTGATATGTTCATAATTGGAAAGATAAATAATTATTCTTCACAGTTTATATCAAATATTTATACATTATTAAATTGATAAATTTTTAAAAAAAATGTCAAATTGCATGGTTACGAATTTCGGCATTTTTTAATTGACAGTTGAAAGTTAAAAAAATATTTATATATTTTTATTGTATGAACGGTATAAAAAGTGAAGTGACAGTTTTATCACTAATTATCTACACAAAAGGAATATGTTTTATAAATATCGAATTATTTTTAAATTATGAACGCTCCGAGTCAAAATGTACTGGTAAGTTTTTTTGTTAACATTTTCATGTTTGATATAAAAAAATAATTTTTTAGAAAGATCAAAGTTTTTTTCAAATGCAAATATTTCAGAGACAATTTAATCTAGTTTCTAAAATAGTATTTCTTTTAACGAAAACTTCAAAAATAAGTAATATGTAGCGAATGTAAATACCTCGGGAGCATTTCGTAAATTCTAAAAAAATTCACCATGTTGTTGGGACTTGTTGATAAAAATATTTAAAAACCTGAAGGGTTAATAGAAAATAATTGTCATTTTCAAAACGGGAAATTATAATGGATTTTCCAATAAGAGGTGTTATTTTGATATTCAATCGTAAAAGATCAATGGTTTCGTTGCTTGTGTGGCACGTAGCGCCGTTTTGTTGAAAGTAAACGTTGTCCAAATCAATACCATCCAATTCCGGCCATAAAAAATCATTTATCATCTCTCGATAGCGCAATCCATTTACCGTAACTGTTGCTCCAGCCTCATTTTCGAAAAAGTAAGGTCCAATGACTCCGCCGGACTATAAACCGCACCAAACAGTCACACGCTGAAGATAGAGATGCTTTTCAACAATAACTCTTGGGTTTTTTCGAGTCCCAGATGCCACAATTTTGCTTTTTGACGAAGCCACCACACCACAGGAAATGGGCCTCATCACTCAAGATGATTTGCATTTTATTCACTCAAGTGAATTTTAATAATTTCAATGCGTTGTTGAAGCGTGTATCGTTCCATTTTTATTAATGGCGTAGTATTTACTTGTCAAATGTAAAAAAATGACAGCTTCAAAAGTAACATCTACCGAAATAGCGGGCTATTCAAAATAACACCTCTTATTGGAAAACCCTGTATTTAGTTATTTTTCTGCACCTCTAGTAACAACTAAATGTTGATGAAGTATTTTCACTGGACGACACTCTGACAGTGTTCCACGCTGTAGCATGAGTTGCAAATATACAGCACGTAATTATATTAATTTAAATTTTATTTATAAAAGGACATGTAAATACACGTTAAAATTTATTTGCTCAAGTCCGGTTTGGAACCAGCAATTTCTGGTTCTAGACTTTAAAGTAGAGTGATGGGCAACAAGCGGCCCGCGAGACTTTTCGCGTTTTGGCTAAATGAAATATTAAATTGTTTTGGTCCTGTTTTGTAAAAGGGTTTAACGGAAAATTTTATTCTTGATATTTCGATATTAGGCGTGGGTTTTGGTTTATACGGGTAGGTACGCTTCCAAATTACGTTTCAAAAACATATAAATGACATAAGAGAATTGTGATATTTCTTAAACAGCAATCGTTCAGATTTTAAGGTATGGTAAAATTGCTTAGGTTTTCTAAATCTGTTTTACAAAACACTAAAGGGTTTCGCAATAAACTTTTGTCTCTCTATCCAAATCCAAAAACTAAATACTGTTTTTGAAAGGTGATTAAACACGCATTCAAATTTTATTATTAGAAATTTTAAATTATTAAATCAAACATAAAAAGCTTTAATATTGGCTCAACTTAAGTTTTTTCATCCAAACACTGAACTAAAACTACTGATTCCATTATAACTCAACCCAATGACAATTCAACACACCTTTAAAAAATGATTAAAAGCGATGAAAAAACTAAGAAATTCTAACCCACATATCCCACTCAACATTTTTTTTATTTCATCACTTTTCATGACTTTATATCACTTTTTAAAGATGTGCTAAATTGTCATTTTGATGTGTTATGCGGTTACAAAAATTACTGATAACGATAAAAGCACATACTTTACTAGATAAATATATTTTTACCATTATTGTCACCTCACTTTTTGGTCTTTTCATATTAAAATAAATAATACAAACTTTCATATTTTTTTCTCGAATTGCAGTCGGAACCTTTGGATTCATGGAGGTATATATTTGAATTCTTCTGTGGTTATCTTCTGGATTCGAAAATAAAGCGTGGTGCTTTCTCTTCCTAACACCGTGTAGATAATATTTCTCACCATGAGAGTAAGGTAGATACAACAAATTCTCTGAGACCATATGATCTGTTCAAAGGGTAATAGTTTGCAAAAATTTAACAAATTAGCTTGAGGGGTTAATATTTCAAAATTTTAAAATCGACAGAATTCATCATTTTAGCTTTGGAAATAAAATTAAAAATATATGGTTTTAGAGTATATTAATAGGTTTACGACACCGCTGACTGCAAAGTTTAACTACGTCAAGCTGTATATTCCCTACGTGCGAATAAATTGAAAATGGATAAATTGACCCCATCGTTAGAAAGGTTGCTGATCACTATTGCTATAAAGTGTACCGCTGCGTCAAAAAAGTCGTTAATATTTTACAAACCTTTATTAGCTGTTCTCGAACCTTTGTGTATCTTACATTATCAAACTCAAACAGCTGGTTTGTTTATTTACGACCTATTTTCAGGTCTTCTTGTTTATTATTCGATTAACAAGTTGGGGGCAAACATCCCGGCGAACTGACCCTCCTCTCTGAGGCAACCCAACCCAACCCAAACCAACCTAACCCAACCCAACCCACGCCAACCTAACCCTACGCAGCCTACAGGTAGCCGAGAGATGCTGGTGTTTGCCCTGAGTTTCCAAAGGAAACTCGGATGGTAACGGGATTAATCGGATTAGGTGCTATTCCAGAACAGTTTGCTAAACTTGAAATCAGGGTTGAACTGAGAGAAAGTATATAAAGTGACGGACCCAAACTTTGTGGTAGGGCATCGATTAAAGTCGTCTGATAAGTCTACATGTTTTAATAATATATGTTTAATGCGTCTAACATTGTCTTAATTTGAAAAATGCACCTCGTTGCCTCACCTACCCACTAGCTATGATAATACATGTAAATTGTATTAAAGAGACCCGATTTGAAGGAGGGTGGAAACACAGAAGCTGTCAAATAGTTCCATAGTCGAGCTGTTGAACTCAAAGAAACGAGTCGTAGAAATGACTAATTCTCATCTGTCAAATATCAACTATGTACAAATAATGGGCGTGCGTTTGGGGTGTTTCTTGACTATGCACGGGCGCCAAGGGAATCGATGACGCTAGTTCTTCCTTGGAGCATCTTTGAAATACCAGTATAACAAAGACAACATTGGACATTGGACGCTTAACGCCTGTGCTCTAAAGATTGCAATAGTTGTTGATTTATTTATTAAAAAAATGTACATTACAATAAAATCATAAGCCACGCATCTCACTGGGGAATTCCTGTGTTGAGATGTGCAGCAGCACAATTATTCTTAAAAATAAAATAAAAATCCCGTGAACTTCAAATAATATTGAACCAAGATAATTAGTAAAAAAGTAAACACTACAGTTACTCGAGCTAAAATTACAGCTGGGCAGTACCTTTAAAGTTGGCTAAATTAATATTATACATACTAAATAAGAATTATAAAGTACCAGTGTTGGCTTATCAGCCACATTCATAGGGTAACCATGCTGACAATGATAAGAAGAATGGTATAAATAATTATAAAAGTTCAATAAATAAATGAAAATAAAAATAGGTAAATACTAACAGGTAAGTAATATTAAGTAAATAAAATAAAATACAACACTTTTATTAAAATATTAAATGACAGTCAACCAGGTTTCGCTTATTTCAAGCTTCATCGGGGCTTATGTAATTTTTGAAAAGGTTTTTCAATTTTTAAATTAGTTAATATAACTTTGTGGATCTGGTAAGGAGACGAATGAAACATGTGTGTGAATCCTATTGAATTACAGAGTCCAAATAGAGTAGCCAGAGTAGTCACAGTTGTTGCTGACGATGAATGACGATGTCGTCATGGTTGTTAATGTGCATCACGGTGGGATGTGAATCCGTGGTCCACGATCACGGCGATGAAGTCGGTGACTCGACACCGCGTCGGTGAAGACCGGACTTTTTTAAAATTTTTATTTATTAAGTTAAAAGAAATTTTACATTTCACTTTCATAACTTAAATAAGTATATACAAGTAGTTGTCTAATTTTGTTCTGATAACTTAAGATTAAAAAGTTTTTTTTTTATTAAATTTATACTCTCCGTTTTAATGTTATATGGAAGGAGATTGTATGTTTGTACACCCTCGTGGCCAATGCCTCTTTTGCCACTTTCAGTACTTAGTATTTGTATACAATTTGTTATGTTGCCTAGTATAATGTTCGTGTACTTGTGACGATTGTTTAAATGTTGTGTTTGTGTGTATAAGTCCATTTTGGATTTTGTAGATTAGGAGGCATATGTTGTATTCATACAATTTTCTTATATTATATAGTATGCATACTATTATCTTGTTTTCAGAAGTTTCATTTCCTGATATAGTTGTGGCAGTGTCCGGGTTATAATTGAAGAGTTTTTTAATAACTTTGTTCTGTATTGTTTGTAAATCATTTATGTATGTAATGTATGTGTTTCTCCATATTTATATTAAATAATTTAGATGGGACTGGATTAAACTAAAGTATAAGCCCCTCTTTACCTCCGTTGGTAGGAGATGGGCAATTCTACCAAATACACCAATTAGTGGGATGATTTTTGCTTTTAATTTTTCTACGTGTTGTTTAAATGTCAGATGTTTATCAATATGTAAGCCAAGGTATTTTTCGCTGTCTACAATAAGCAGATCCCTTTCTTCTATCTGTAAAGGTTTATGCGATGGTATTATTAATTTAGGTGAGCTTAGGATCATGTAGCCGGTTTTATTAATATTTATTGTTAATATATTTTTTATTAGCCAACTGTTTAGTATATTAAGATCCTTTTGAGATTGTTCTAATAGTGTTTCTAAGTAAAATATTGCAGTGTCATCTGCGTATAGAAATATTTCACCATGTAGTTTCAATAGGCATATGTCATTTATATTTATGACTTGCAAGCGGTGTTTATCACTGGTGAAGATCATGGGTCTTCCTAGTACTTCAGTGTGAAGTAAGCCAAAGGTAGGGTGGACGAGGTTGGCTGATGATGGGCTCCAACCGCGAGCAATGCCGGGTACGCTTGTAGGTAACTGCGGACCGTTGCGGAAGCGGGAAGCGCGGCGCGGTGCGCGGGGGTCGAGCGGAGCGGCCTCCCGTCGTCAGTTGTAGCTGGGCACTTGCGGACCTCACAACATCTTCACATCCTTACTCACGACATCTTTAGGACCTCACAACATCTTCCAATCTCGTCTCCTTACCACATCCTCAAAGTGGTAAGGAGACTATTTAAAACTTAATATATAAGCCTTGATGAGCTTGAAATAAGCGAAACCGGGTAGGCTATCATATATGAATTTTTATGGATCAGGTGAGAGGCACGATTTAAAAGTCGGTGTCGTGAAGGTCACAGTGTTTATTGAGTCAGAGTAGCCGTAACGAGAGTTGACGTAGGACAGATGTATTCACCGGATGCTGGCTGTGTTGGCAGGCCAAGCGCGGGTCAGTGAGTCGACGCCGGGCGCTGGTGACCGGGACTCGTTGACTGTCAGACACTGGCGAAGAACGTGAGTCTTCAGGTACTCCAGTGCTGACTGGAAGTCCGAAGGTGCGGTGGACCTTGTAGGCGGTTGAGCGGGAGCTGCGTAGATCAGTAAGGATGCTGCGTGTCCTCGTGGTGGTCATGGTGCGTGGATGAAGCGCTGGTCAGAGACGCTGGAACCAGGGCGCTGTAATCCGTGTAGCGCTGGCCAGGGACTTGGACAAGGCGCTAAGATGATGTCCAGGTGGAGTCCATGATTGTACGGGCGAAGCCGGGTGTATTGTCCTTCGCGGGGACGCGGGACGCACAGATTGTCACTCGCGAGGTTTGTCCACTGACGGCAGATTGATGACTGACTGACTGCTCGCTGCGTCGGGCTTATTTATACTGTACGGCCGGTGGCAACAGTAGGTAGATGAATTGCAACTAAATCGGAGCCACTGGCTCAGTCTGGGCCTTTCGGGAAGTTTCGGTCGTACTGTGTTAACGCATAGGCGATAGGCTCGAACCTTCTGGTGAGTTGTCGTAATGTGCCAGACCGACTTGCGATCGTATTGTCGCGGGTAGGCGAGTAGATACTTGAAGCAGGTAGGTTGCTTTGTTTTGTTTACGATTTCGGCTGCAAGTACGTACCTAAGTAGATCGAGCTGCCTATTATTAATCAGTTAATCTGGATTCTTCTTGACGCCACAAATACAATAAAAGTGGTGAATTACAATGTGTGTTTTTCATTTAATATATAATGTGACATCCCAAAGTATTCGCATGAAAAAAAATACACGTATACCTACGTAAATAAATATAAGTAAATGAATAAATAGACAATAATAATAAGTACGTAAAAAAGATAATAATTAAGAAAATAATTTATATTTATTAATTTACGTACACAATAGTAAGTAAACGACGATATGAATATGGAATTAATTAGCTAATAATAAAAACGTTCTGTTGGCACTCTATTATGCAGTAAGTCATGTAAAATATGTATTTTGTAAAAACCCAACAGGGCGTTAAATTAAAAAAAAATATATATATGAAGAAATCAATTGTTAACACAAGGGAATCTATCAAAAGGAAAAACAATACAAAAAAGTATTATTTTCAAGGCAACAACACAGTTGATTCTGGCGAATGCCTCTCAATTTTTTACTTTTTGCGGTATTCTAGTCCGGCACTGGTCGAAACCAAATTACTGAACGTTGTACCAGTGGTACTTGCAAATGGTTCAGGCCAGAAGATTTGATGGCTTTAGAATTGGGATCAGTTTAACGTCTTCGATTATTTGATTTCAACTTGATCCATTAATTTACAGGTACGTACTACAATTTGAGAATAGATAATAACTAGCAGTTAGGGCGATGCCATACGTAGTAATGCAAAGTCATGTGAAAATTTGGTCGCCTAGAAATGTTTCAGATTCTTTAATTAAATACTGCGAGTAGAAAACATCTTGGCCTTTGAAATAATCAAGTATTTTTGAGATAAGTCTTTTTATAAGCCCAGAAAAAAATAATGTAAAAGCCTATGAAAACTGCTTTAAAGTTCAAAATCTCCTACTTACGAACCCATTTTCGGTTATGATTTTATTGTACAATATGGCAAATTAAGTTATTTATAAAATGATCCAAATTTTTTTTTTATAGTGAATACCTCACAAGAGTCCCAACTGCTCCCGTCTGGAGCCAGTGAGACTATGGCATCCCCAATTGGGGGATGTTGTGAGGCTGAAGGTAAGTGGGGAAGGGAAAGAGGAAGGTGGGGAAGTACCTGGCTATTCAGATCTAGTCACTAAACACGGCTAAAGCCATTTGGAGCAACGTTTCAATTCTGAATGGTGGTCTTACACCAGGGCGATACTGGTAGTATCTTCCACTCTGGAACGTGCCGCAAATATACTATATATTATTTTAATTAATTAATTGTGAAATAACACAAATTAATCAAATAAAATTTATTTGCGCACGCCGGGTTCGAACCCGCGACCTTCGGAATGGCAGTCCAATGCGTTACCACTGGACTATGCCGGCCGTCAAATATTTATGCCTAAACATCCACAAAATAAAATAAAAGCCACTTTTTGGCCATGTTTTTTTCATGCATAAATCAAAACAGGCGGATGGTGTTAAGCGGGAATTTAAACCTTATCGCCATCTACGTAAGGGTTGTTATTGAATTGCTAAATTTTAAATATTACACGACGTAGTGCATCGCCTTAAGGATAGTTTTTCTGCTAAGTCCTGTGGGGGGACCTTTTTTATTTACTAAGTTTGCGAAGAAAGTAAAATTTTACATTAAAAATGGCTATTAATATTGTTTTCATAGAAAGCAATCACTTTGTGGTTTGATAAATTATTAACTAATTAATTCACCACCCGGTTCACAGATTTGAAAAAAATACATCTATTTTAATTTGAATTTTATCTCCTATCCACGTATTATTAACTATCCCATATATTATTTTACGCAAGTAATTGGTGAAATAACACAAATTAATAAAATAAAATTTACTTGCGTCCACTGTGCGTGGATCTCCAGCTTCCTAGTCGAGAGTCTTACCCCTCGACCACAGAGGCCATCAATATTACATTATACAGGGTTTTCCAATAAGAGGTGTTATTTTTATATTCAATCGTAAAAGATCAATGGTTTCGTTGCTTGTGTGGCACGTAGCGCCGTCTTGTTGAAATTAAACGTTGTCTAGATCAATACCATCTAATTCTGGCCATAAAAAATCATTAATCATCTCTCGATAGCGCAATCCATTCACCGTAACTGTTGCTCCAGCCTCATTTTCGAAAAAGTAAGGCCCAATGACTCCGCCGGACCATTAACTGCACCAAACAGTCATACGTTGAGAATAGAGAGGCATTTCAACAATAACTCTTGGGTTTTCCGAGCCCCAGATGCGACAATTTTGCTTGTTGACGAAGCCACCGAGGTGAAAATGGGCCTCATCACTCAAGATGGTTTCTCAGGTCAAACAATTAAAATAATTATAGAATTTTTAAACAATTTTGTCATTTAACAATGGACATCAATGTAGAACAAACATATTACAGGATGGTAAATTCAAAAACACCACGACTACAGATTATGAAACCACAAAAAATTTGCGCGGGACTAATGTTACCAACGTAAAAACATAGAAACTGCTATCTAACATTTAATATTACAGCTTCATGGCCCCATGTTCAGTATTTGAATCAGTATTTTTTGTAATGGTATCACTCAATTGCCAGGGCTCCTACCAGGGAGCAACTTGACAAATGTAAATTATCTCTCATAGCGAGGTTGAGGACCGACTGATATTTGGGGCTTATGAAAAAAAGATAAGTGGAGATAGTAGGAAGAATGTTTGCAAAAAAGCATTTAAAATGGAAAATGCATTGAGAAAAGCATTTAAAATGCAAAATGCAAAATGGTTTTTAGAAAAGCATTTAAAATGCAAAATACAAAATAGTTTTTAGAAAAGCATTTAAAATGCAAAATGGAATATACCCATTTTGCATTTTGCATTTCCATTTGAATTGGATTTATTTGAAATAAAACACATCTCTGCTGGTAACACATCTAATGCTTATTTTTTCTTTAATTTTGTAATATTTTGTGTTTGTATGTAGAATAACTTTATGTTTGTGATTACTCTTATGTTTGCTTCACTCAAATGTAAATTGTTAACCTCGATACAGGCTCAGTCCTAGTGAGGTTGATTTTTATGTGAAAAAAGATTTTTATGTATAGTGAGATGCAATAAATAAATAAATTTGCATTTGATTCACTCAAGTGAATTTTAATAATTTGCGTTGTTGAAGCGTGTATCGTTCCATTTTTATTAATGGCGTAGTTTTTACTTGTCAAATGTAAAAAAATGACAGCTTCAAAAGTAACATCTACCGAAATAGCGGGCTATTCAAAATAACACCTCTTATTGGAAAACCTTGTACTACATGAAGTGAAAGACAGAAAATGTCGGGGACGATCGAAGAAGACATCAAATTATTATTCGTGGTAAAATGAGACGTAAAGAGGTGTAAGGAGAATGTATGAAGTGAATAGTTGAAGAATCCGAGGACGCCCGACAAAGACTACGCACAAACATGTGACACAAATACTTTTAATTTCAGAATCTCAAAACTTTATTCCAAACCTTTCATAATCCCGAGCAACGCCGGGTACACACGCGTTTTCTCTCCCTACAAGCTCCATTAAAATGTAGTCTAGAACCCTAAATACTTGTAGTACAACATCCAACATGCACAGTGTTCTGTTTATGGGCACAGTGGCGGCTCTCAACGGGATCAGATATTCCCGAAAACCACAAAAATAACAAAATAGTCTAGACATCTTTGTATTCATCAAAATAAATTCGTATAAAAGAATTAATTCATATTTGAAGATAAATAATTCAAAATATATTTCTGATCATCTTCAAGCTCAAATTTTTGTGAGATAGCAAGGCAACAAGCAACAGGCGACAGGCTACCACTAATGGAGACTAGAGAAACAAATATCGCAAATCGACAATCAAAGTCCTTTGATGTACATATTTCTCACGTGCAGAAACCTAGCGCGTACGTGGGGATATTCCTCGACAAAAATTAAATTTGGATTTGAGGCCAAAATACTTGACCAAACTAAATAATATTTTTTTTAATCAAATTTTTTTGTGAATATCTAGTACGGATATTTGCAGCTTCATTTATTTGTGTTTTATATGATATAATATGGGTCATTAAATAATTTGACATTTCACGATTTTAGAGGCAACTTTGAATATTTTTTGTTAATTAAGAGTATTTATTAAAAAAATAATCTTTACCAACCTAATATGTAAATACAATGAAATACAAATTAAAAAAATAAAACATTATAAAAAAGGCGTTTATTGTGTCGGAATTTTAAATTTATATAAGACAAATTTGTATTCCAACGTTTTTGGGCGTTTGAAAATCAAATTTAAACCATGGAAAGGGTTTTTTTCAATAATTCATATTTTTCATTATATTTGCATAATAAAAACGGCAAGATTATTTTTTTAATAATTTTTATTAAGTCACAAATAATTACCAAACTTGATTCCAAAATTGTAAAAAAACGATTTATTTAATTACCCATCTTTAATTAAATAAAGTAGTATATATACATATACGTACTAGATTTTTGCTAGACCGTTTGATTAAAAAATAATTATTCTGTTTGGTTTGGTAATTTGGAGTCAAATCTAAATTTAAGTTTTGTATGAAAAAGGCCAATTCGCAAAAACGGCGATTTGGATAGCTCTGGGACAAACCATTAAATTCCCTTGTGACGAATATTATTGGTAGTTTGTTTGAATGCAAGAAAGTTATATAGGTAACTTCGGGTTGAAATCACGCGCGTTGAATTAAGTTAGATAATCTTGCAAGACATTGCGTTATTTTTATTATATTTATTTATTTATTTAAGGAGAAAACACAGATACAGACAGTAATTAAAAGATAATTTTGTAAAACAATAACTTGAGAATTCGCCTGCATCCTAACTATTTCTCACTGATATACTATAATACTTGACGTGTACCCGGCGTTGCTCGCGATTACGAACGGTTTGGTTAAAGTTTTTAGGTTGTGACCCGAAAAAGTTTTTTAAAAAATTTGTTTCTCTTGATCGTGCTATTTCTTCCTCAGGCGTCTTCGACTTCTATCCTCATATACATTCTATTTAAACCTATTTATTCGTTCACCAAGTACGCCTCATTTCACTTAAAAAACTTCATTATATCGACTCCGTATCTCATCTGGCGTCTCTGACTCTTTCTACCATTCAATACTGTAAACAATATTGTTACTGTTAAAAAGTGACATTATAGTCCAGTCAGTGGGGAGTTTTACCTTGCAAAAGGTTAGGTAGTAGCGATTTTGATATATGTTGTTAAGATTGGGACTCTAAGGAAAAAAAAAGTTTTCGAGCTTGGGAGGGTCGAGCTCGACCCGCCATCTTGGATTGAAGGTGCCAAAATTAGTTTTTTTCAAAATAATTGTGAAGTGGTCGTTTTTACAACCAAATTGTTGAAGGCAAACTTAAAGACAAGTAAATTACCTAAATTTTTTTTTCAAAGTTTTTTTTTGTTAGTCTAATAGGTAACGAGTTACAGTGGCGGAAATGTGAATATTTTTCTAAAAAATGATGAAATTCCCAACTTTGTAATTTTTTCGGGTTATTCATTACATAATTATAATAATTTTGTTAACTCATTTCCACACCACCATGAGGTAGAGAACATGGCGCATTTTTTTATACACAGATATACCAGCGATGGTAGATTTCGAAATTATGTTACATTACTATGAATTATGTTACTATAAATTATGTTACTTAATAACAGTCTTCGTCATCAATGTCATCATCTAACTCATTGCCTGTGATACTGAGATTCTGGGCTTCCATTGACAAAATCTCTTCTTCTTCGTCCTCGACATCGATGTGAACCTCTGGCGAATTTCTGCATGTATGACCATTAGAGCACCCACATACAATAGAACACTTCAATAAAGCTTTCCTGCAGCTACATGCAACGCCGCATCCTTTTTTACAATTGCATGAAATAAATTTTAATAAAGTCTCGGGTGCTGGTTTCTTTGTCATTCTTACTGGAACAAGCCCGTTGGTGTCACGTTTCCAGCCCCAGTTTTCTGGATTTTTTTGGATTCCATACCATTTTTGGTCTTGATGGTACGTTCTAAATGCATGGTACCGTGCAGCGTCGTTCGTTGGTGGCAAAGAGGCAAGATTGAATTTGCTTTATGTTGTCGACTTTGCGAAACGTTTGTAGCGGACTTCTTCCAAGGTTTCCTTATCCATGTCACCCCCGTACAAAACAACAAGAAAGCGTGTTCCTGCAACTGCTATGTCTTCTGGTGTTGCATCATGTTGTTTGAAGATTCCTATCATGGCATTGAGTCTTATGTCGTTTTGCACAAGCGAAAATTTTTTTGTTTTTCCTTGGTTGAAGAAGGACGATGTTGTATCGCAGCCGCTAAAGGCATGAAGAAACAGAATATTCTCAGCCGCCTCTTTGTATTTCACACTATTCGCGGAATACAGTCTTTCAAAAGTTTTGCCTCTCCCGGGTTTGCGAAGATTTATACTACTTTTGGGTGGTGCTAATGCTGTCAGCAGAACTAGGAGATTAACGTCTTCGCCAATAATGAAAACAGCGTCATATGATGAACACAAGGAAATCGCAGTATTGACAATCAACTCATCAGCATCTTCTTCAGCCTGCTTAACTGTAAAATCATCTTGTATAAATTGCTTTGTAAGCATCGAAATCAGACGGACTTTGTTATTTTCATTGGCTAAAAATCGTTCTTGTGAAACTTGAACTGGCATTGTTTTATGGAAAAGAACATCTGCAGACATGTGCTACAAAATTTATCAAGAAAACTGGAGTTTTACAATTTTTTGTCAAAATTCTCTTCTTTCATCCGCTGTAACTCGTTACCTATTAGACTTAAAAAAAAAAACTCTCTACAAAAAATGTAGGTAATTTAGTTGTCTTTAAGTTTGCGACTAACAATTTGGTTGTAAAATCAACCACTTCATAATTATTTTGAAAAAAACAAATTTTGGCGCCTTCAATCCAATATGGCGGGTCGAGCTCGACCCCCCCAAGGTCGAAAACTTTTTTTTTTCTTTAGAGTCCCAATCTTAACAACATATGTGAAAATCGCTACTACCTAACCTTTTTCCCTTTTTTATCCCCCACTGACTGGACTATTATGTCGAAATGAATTTGTAAACGTATCTCTTTCCAGTGCAGAGATAATTCTTGTCTTCCTGGGCGTTCCCGATTTCTTGTACCACTCCAACCACTCTCAAAACATTTCTGGCACTAATAAGAACAAACTTTGACATTTTTGGCGTAATCGGTCCAGTAGTTTTTGCGGAATAGGTCCAGTAGTTTTTGAGGAATAGGTCCAGTTATTTTTTGCGGAATCGGTCCAGTAGTTTTTGCGGAATAGGTCCAGTAGTTTTTGCGGAATAGGTCAAGTGTTTTTTAGTCCATAGAACATACAAATACGGTCATTTCCTTTTATTTATATAAATTTTCAAATTCTCCCTGTAATGAGATTTCAGTCAACGCAAAAAATATCTGTCCCCATCATCGAAGTAGTGCTCGAGCCGTCACTGCAAAACGCCACATTAGGCAATGTTGCCTATTTAGGGTTTATAGGGAACAGAACAGGTCATCAATTCGTTGTTCCCTGTGTGTTGTTAGTTCGTGTTTAGCCCAAAACAAGGGTGATTGACTGGGCGATTAACTAACTTATATTCTTGCAGTTTGTGTGATTAGTGCTTGATCATGCCAGAGGTTTAAAGGCAAAAAATGGTTAGTTGGCTGGTTTAAGACATTCTAAACGCGATAATTTTTTTTATCTCACAAGAACTGTACCGTCTACATGATAAAAACTACAAATTTGTTTAACTAAATGTTGCACACCAAATTCTGAATCCATTGTAATAAAGCAAATATCAGTATCGCTTGTGTTTCCTCCCTCCTACTACATGGATCTTTTCAACAGATTCACTCCTTCAATTTTACAAAAAGACCATCCACACAGCATCCCCAAAGAATACAATGACATTGAAAGTATTCTCCTCACGGCCCCCTGCGTAGAGATAACGTAAAAAGTATAAAATATATTTCACGTGGATTTAATTCACTGTTTAAAAAAAAATCAGTTATTCCAAATAACCAACTTCTGACATTTCAATACATTGTGATTGCAGTATGCTACACTAGCGCCTCCTAGCGCTACGAGTTTTCTTTCGTACATTTTAATGTATTTTATGCATGATAATGTCATGCTACACTAGCGCCTCTAGCGACCAGAGTTGCAAGCCATTACATGTAAATACCGCCAATGTTTTACTGGCGTTAGACGTATTATTGTAATACTACGCAATAAGTCAGTAGGTTTAACGAGTTTCATAAGCGAAAACACAGGTGAGTCAAATACTGCGTTTTTGCTTATGACACTCGATATTCGGATATGTGGTGTTTGTATGTATGTGTGTAAGTGAAAGCGAGATAGCATGCTAGCGAGATGCTATAAAAGGCCATGCATACTAGGATTGTCCCTCTTTTGTAAATAGCAGCTTGTGTACGACCTTCACCCGCTACAATAATACTCAAGCCTCTACACTACAATGGCATACATTACATTAATATAATAAGTTTTTTTATTAAAAAAATATATCAATACTTGTTCATAAAATAAATAAAAAAAACCAAATACAAAAAAAAAATAGTTATACCCACACATAATACTATAAATAAACTGTATTCTTTCTTATGAAAAGAATGCTTAAAAATGAATACAGATATTTTTGTAAATGTGTTAGATTTTATAAAGGTTTTTTTTATAGTCATATTATATTAACATCCTTGTGAACTTTTAGACGATTATATATTTTACTATGACGGGACCATAAGAGTTTTTATTATTTTTATTATTTGGATAATAAAGGAAATGTACTTAATACGTAGGTATAAAAGTGCATTTATGTTTAAAAAAAAGAGGGAAAAAAATAAAGGAAAAAAAATAGAAACCATTTCCATGTAATGGGGTACACAAATTGGTGACATTTATTCGCAGCTTTACTAACTTACTAACGAATAAACTTGTATTGCAGATTATACCCATCAATCTAATATATCATTGAAGAAGGAGAAATCAAAACGAAACATTAAACAGAACGAGACACAGAAAATAAAAAGATAACGTTTACAATCAGGAATCGAACCTAGGATTTCTGTTTTGCCGGGATTTAGTATTATCTGCTTCTTCAATAATAAATAAGTAGCTACATAATTGTTGGAAATAGACGTAGGTAAGGTGGGGGAATGGCGGTCACTTAAGCGAAAAACGACATAATTCTTTTATTAAAGAACTTTGTGTAAAAGTAATTAAACTTTCATATAGCTAAAATAGTACACTTTATTTTACAAGCAATAATTGTTAGCCTGAAACACTCATCCACATTGAAAAATCTCCTGATAAAAGATACATGACGCCAACGGGACTCGAACCCGTGTCCCTTCGATTTCCGGTCGACAGCTCTGACCACTGAGCTATGGCGGCTTATCTCTCATATAAAATAAAGTTGGTTGTTTTCAGGTGAAAAATGTAACAAGCAGTAATTGTTGAATGAAACACTAGTAAATATTGAATAATTTCGCGGGTAAGAGATAAGCCGCCATAGCTCAGTGGTCAGAGCTGTCGACCGGAAATCGAAGGGACACGGGTTCGAGTCCCGTTGGCGTCATGTATCTTTTATCAGGAGATTTTTCAATGTGGATGAGTGTTTCAGGCTAACAATTATTGCTTGTAAAATAATTGTTACCCTTTGTGCTATGCATAAAAAATCTTGTCTTAAAAACATTAGTTTACCAAAAAATAATAATTAATATTTGACAAGTTCAAGTATTTCGCCTAAAAATGTAGACAATTTGTCTCGACGCCATCTAGTGAGAGAGTTAGCACTTACAATGCCTTTCTCATATAAAATAAAGTTGGTTGTTTTCAGGTGAAAAATGTAACAAGCAGTAATTGTTGAATGAAACACTAGTAAATATTGAATAATTTCGCGGGTAAGAGATAAGCCGCCATAGCTCAGTGGTCAGAGCTGTCGACCGGAAATCGAAGGGACACGGGTTCGAGTCCCGTTGGCGTCATGTATCTTTTATCAGGAGATTTTTCAATGTGGATGAGTGTTTCAGGCTAACAATTATTGCTTGTAAAATAATTGTTACCCTTTGTGCTATGCATAAAAAATCTTGTCTTAAAAACATTAGTTTACCAAAAAATAATAATTAGTACACTTTATGTTTACTATGTTGTAAATAACCCAGCTTAAGTAGTTTAATTATTTTTATACATTTTTTAAACCTTTCATTGACTGGTATTGCCCGCACTTTGCGGGAAATGGCAGTCACCATGAGGGGTAATAACAGTCGCTCAAAATCAGTAAAGCTTTGCATTAAAAAAAACTAATAATGACTGGAAATCAGTAAAACAATGTTTTAAATGTAACACAATGTTTTTATTACAAAGATTTACCAAAGTTCTTATTTAAAAAGCTATACCTAAATCAAGGCGTTTTAGAACTTTATTTCTAAGCACACAAGAATCGCATTCTTATTTGTCAGGAGAATCGGTTCCGGTGCATTCTTTGTGTGCCCACTTTCCACAACCTCGACATCTGAACCAAATTTCATTTTTCCCAAATTATTTGCAAACGCAACATATTTCTTGCTCACTATCATCTATACTTTCAAGGTTCTATTCATCTGACGAGTCTGGGATTGACTTTTTCTTCTTAGAAGCCAAAACTTCTTCATCTGAAGAAAAATATTCTGAATCGATCCTTGATTTCTTACTGGTCTTAAGCTGTCTTCGTTTGGTGGTGGTGTTTGTCTTTTTCTTATCAGTTTTCTTGTCAGTTTTCTTGTCCGTTTTCTTGTCAGTTTTCTTGTCAATCTTCTTGCTATCTTTTGACAACTTCTCTTGTCTTTTTCTTTCCTTGTTTTCTAAGTCTGCTTTCAGGGGTGTTGCTGTTAAGATAGCAGAGTGTTGTTTTGTATTTACACGTTTTATGGCTTGAGTTGTCAAAAGTGGCAACGGAGACAATACGGCGTTCTGTATTTTGGTGCTCGTTCCTGGAAAATTATTGTCCTCGGGAGTATTCAGTAATTGGGCGCTTGTTTCTGGCAAGTTATTGGCCTCAGGAGTAATCTGTACTTGGGCCCTGAGTCCTGGCAAATTATTGGCCTCAAGCGGAAAGGTAAAAGATGTTCCTTGATCATGGTCCAAAGGGTTAGCTGTGGAATCATTCATCACAGTAACAGTGTCGTTTTGGAAATCTAATAGATAGTCTGAGGCCATGAAATCGTCTTCTCCAAAAACGGCAGGATCGATAGGCATAATTCCACTCGCCTTAAATCCAGAAACTCCTTTCTGAATTGTAGCCGTGTCACAGTAGGCTTTGTTGAATATAGAAGCCACATCATGTAAATTAGCCCTATATTTTCATATGAGGTAATGCCGGTCGGTGACTGCCATTACCCACTTCGAGTAACTGGCATTACCCCAAAACAAAAGAAATGTTTTCTTTGACATTCACTAAAAATCTAAAAAAGCTATCAAAAATCAAACCGGCACATCAAAAGTGATAACAAATTTATTATAATTGGTGATAAAAGCAAATCCAGCCGTAAATAATATACTTAAGCTTAACTTTGATTGAAAATTCCAATTTTTAACAACAAAACACTCCGAAACATGAACGACGCACTGCTATACTGACGTGCGATGCAAGATGGCCGCGGTCATGTAAATTAGTTGTCCCCAGTGAAGACTAGATGGTGGTATAGGTATCATTTTTTAAATAATTCAGGAACTTGGTATTCCACAGTGACCGGCATTTCCCGCTGACCGGCATTCCCCCACCTTACCCTAATCACGCTCTTGTTAATTGATCGTAGATTATTATGGTTTCTGTGTTTAAAAAAAATTATGCGAGCGGCCTGGTTAGAGAATTTGTATAATGATGAAGCCAGAGTAGTCACAGTTGTTGGTGAAGACCATGGGTCTTCCAGATGCTTCAGTGTGATGAAGCTCGAAAACAAACCGGCGATGGCGAATAGGTAGACGCAGCGTACTTTCGCCGTCTTACTCGTAGGTTCCAATGCGATGCGCGTTGCATGTATTGAATTTCTAGAACCCACTAGTAGCTACCGCTACAAACTAACCGGTAAGAGTTGAATGTTTGATTTCATTTTAAATATAATAAGCACAATAGTCCCAACTGCTTCAGACTGTCTGGAGCCATTGAGACTATGGCATCCCCAATCTGGGTATGTTGTGAGGCTGAAGGTAGTGGCGATGGAAAAGGAGATGGGGAAGAGAAAAGTGAAAGAGGAGTACCTGGCTATTCAGATCTGTTCACCAAACGCGGCTAAAGCCATTTCATACAACGCTTCAATTCTGAATGGTGGTTTACACCAGGGCCTTACTGAGAACATCTTCCACTTTTAATTAAATAAATTTAAATATTTATTTTAAATAAATAAATTGCGAAATAACACAAATTCATCAAATACAATTTTCTTGCGCACGCCGGGATTTGAACCCACGATCTAGCTAGGATTGCTAGTCTAGAGCCTTACCCATCGACCACGGAGGCCATCTGTTTAATTCGTGGAACTATTATTATTTTTAGAAAATAGTAGTCACGGCATTATTTAACAAGAAAACATTACCATTGAACGTGGAGAATACATATTTCAAAGTATAGAGAATAGAGAATCAATTGTCACAATTATTTACGTTTAACCGGAAATAAATCATTTTAGACATCATCAAAATTAAAATTGGGCGGGGGTAAATAGAATCATAAAAAATAAGTCGTATCAACGTGGCCAAACCATAATTTGAATCCGGCCCTGAACTCCGAAACAGCTGTCACAATAATAAAAAACTAAAATACATACTGAACTTAATAATAACATTATTAACTTTGAATTATATTAAAAAATAAAAGATATCATACCTACATAATATTATAAACAGCAGCGCGTTAAAAATCAAAATAGAGGACATTATGTACCATCAGCTTAGGCAAACCTTCATCGTGCGTATGTTACAAATAGCTTCCTCGATTTCCCTTATGAGACAGCTAGCTTACGAATACCCGGCGTCGCTCGAATACTTTTCTCGTCTGTCTATAATTGTAATATGCATGTATTATATATATAAATATTCTGAAAGAAATTCTCAAAAGTTTTATTTTTATTTTATTTTTTTATTATTAAGTACAATCCCATTAAACCGCAATTAAGCAGTTTGTCAACAGGATGATCATGTTCAATTACAATATAACTTATTTTCATAATATTATTACTTATTACAGTACAACTTATACATCATATTTATCACTAACCACTGCCATAATCAAAAGTATTACCAATACAGAGTATCTCTGCTTAGTAGCCATGTTTTCAGCATATATCTGAATCTCTGAGGTAATTCGCATTTTTTTATATTGCTTGGTAACATGTTGAATATTTTGGGCACGTTGTATTCCAGGGTTCGCTGTCCGTATTTATTGTTATGTTTTGGTACAAGCATTCCTTCATTTTTTGTGAACCTAGTATTATGTTCATGTTCGACTTTCCTCTTATATTCAGAGTCAGATATATGCTGAATCAATATTTTGTGCCATAATAAAGGCTTGTACCGGTAAGACAGTCAAGTTCCGATACAATAATGATATGTTTCTTATTATTTTTTGGTAAACTAATGTTTAAGACAAGATTTTTTATGCATAGCACAAAGGGTAACAATTATTTTACAAGCAATAATTATTCGCCTGAAACACTCATCCACATTGAAAAATCTCCTGATAAAAGATACATGACGCCAACGGGACTCGAACCCGTGTCCCTTCGATTTCCGGTCGACAGCTCTGACCACTGAGCTATGGCGGCTTATCTCTTATCCGCGAAATAATTCAATATATACTAGTGTTTCATTCAACAATTACTGCTTGTTACATTTTTTCATTTCACGGGTTCGTGATTACATTTCACGGGTTCGAGTCCCGTTGGCGTCATGTATCTTTTATCAGGAAATTTTTCAATGTGGATGAGTGTTTCAGGCGAATAATTATTGCTTGTAAAATTATGATATGTTTCGCCTCTGTGAAAATATCTGTTTTGGAACTAGTAATTTAATCATAGAATTTTGTACTAATTGTAGGTAATTTAAGTTAGTTTTGCAAGAATGTCCCCATGTCGTTATTCCATATCGTAAAGTAGATTCTGCAAGTGATAAGTAAATTATTTTTAAAATATTCACAGGAACGAAACATTTGTACAGTTTACCCACTATCCCCCTTAGCTTTTGTTTGCTTATTTGCTTATTTGCAAGTTCCATTTAAAGTTGAAAGTGATAATGAAAACTCTATCAAAATCTGTTGCGCTGTTTAGAAGTACTAAGCGCACAAACATACAGACACGGATAGTGACCTTGTTTTATACTATTTAGAGATGTTTGCGAAATAACCGCCAGTCATTACATCAATCACATGCCAAAATCACAAACCGATTAACAATAACGACAAAATGTATAAGTTTGCACAAAGGCGCCAGATTGTTACCAAAGGATTTTTTATCGGGAAGCAGCCTTCGTGGGTTAATTAATCTTACTATGCTTTGTTTGTTTTGATACTAAAACGCTGTAAAATAAGGTAACGATAAATAATACGTCAAACTAATTAATTAAAAATAATGATTTGCGTGGAATATCTATTGATTTTAAATTACATGGCCCTTACTAGAAAACTTTTTGAACATTATATTTGAACTTCGATTTTGTTTTCGTAAATTATTGAATGCAAATCTTGGAAGTGGAAATTAACCCACTTTCTGACATCCAATCAAGCTGAAACTCGGCAAATAAACTCGTTGTCGTTGTCAATGCATTCTGGTTTTTTGGTGGCAATCGCACATACACACGCGGATAAATACGCATTTCTTTGAAATTGGATGATATTATAACAGTTAATAAACGAAATAAATGTCAGACCTACCCAATCAGGATTTGGCTCAGTAAGCGCGGTTGATTTTTTATTTTGATTTGATTTTATGGATTCTTTGGTAATCCCCGCTGAGGCTGTTATTAATATAATATGGAGAGTGCAAAAAAAATTTACATTGTTGTTAAAAAACGTAAGTTTATAAATATCAGGTGAATAAAAAAGGTAAACAAGTGGGCATATTAAATTCTAGAATCTATTCATTAAAATTTCACTAATGAAAACGATCACTTCAATTTGAATGTTTGAATTTAATTTATATTTTAATGTAAATAAAACATACTCATTGTTATCATTGAGCTTCTTTTCTGTCACACATAATATCATATTTCAAAAATTGTACCACAAACATAAATGAACACAACGTTAAATATTTGATCGATTCTCTTTATGATTGATATGAAATTAAAAATGAAGAATGTACAATAATATTTATTATAGGATACATGTTATTTGTTTTACAATTTTACAAACAACGCGAAATAATAAATTAAGAACTTGATTATGTAATTAAGTCAGATTTAAAAAAAAATCTACCAGGAGTGCAGAAGTTACAGGGTTATTGTTGTTGGGAGAGAAAGCTAATGCACCGGTGCTTGCAATGGGCATAGTTTTCCATCTAAATCTATTGTACATGACGCTGGGAAATGGAAAATTGTAATGCGCGTGCACTTTTGATGCAAATCAAATCTATACCGGTTGTGCGACTACCTATGTACTGACCTAGGTAGTCATTTTTGAATTCATGGGGAAATAATCAGAACTTCAGTTTGATATAATTTGAGATTTTCACGGCCAAAAGTATTATCGGCATTAATTTTTGGGTTATCTTCCTCCTTCTTTAGGCAAAGTTTCCACAAAAAAAACAATTGATATTAATTAAGACGACGCGACGCTTAATAATTCTTGTTATCTGATACTGACGGCTACACCGAAACAAAACGCCGGAAACCACATTGAATTAATTGTTTTATTATGCTGAAATTGCCCGAATAGACAATTGGTTTCATAAACTAATAAAATTTGCACTTTATTATTTATTTGCTATTTTGGAGCGGCTCAGTACGTTGTGCGGGCATCGTGTGTACGAAAATGTTAATTAACAAATATGAATGACATAGCATGTTTCGTCTGAATACATTTAAATAAAATATCGCATATTTTAGTCCTCTAACCCAAATGTGTCGATTATATAATAAGATAAGAGTGTGCTGAAGTAGAAACCTTTGTCGATAATTTATACGGATTCAGAAAAAATGTTCTGCTATTGCTCAAAAACATGTAACGTTTGTTGAGCTAATTGTATTTTGTATTACTAATGTCTTTTTTGTCTCTTGTGCCTCTTGTGTCTCCTGTGCATCTTGTTTCTTCATCTTCATCGTGTTATTTGTGTCATTTGTGTATCTCGTGTCTCTTGTGCCTCTTATGTCTCTTGTGTCTCTGGTGTTTCTTGTGTCTCTTGTATCTCTTTTGTGTCTTATATCTCTCGTGTATCTTGTGCCTTTTATGCATCTTGTTTCTCTTGTGTTTCTTGTGTCTCTTGTGTTTCTTGTGCCTCTTGTGCCTCTATGTGTGTTTTGTGCCTCTTGTGTCTCTAACCTCTCTTTATATTATTTTGTTATTTGAGACAGTTAACTATTTTATTTTTATGTAGATATTTGTACATAAACAGAGTTTTTATAACTTCATCTCTTGTGTTACTTGTGTCATTTGTGTATCTCGTGTCTCTTGTGCTTCTTATGCCTCTTGTGTCTCTGATGTTTCTTGTGTCTCTTGTATCTCTTGTATCTCTTGTGTCTCTTGTGTGTCTTGTATCTCTTGTGTATCTTGTGCCTTTTATGCATCTTGTTTCTCTTGTGTTTCTTGTGTCTCTTGTTTTTCTTGTGCCTCTATGTGTGTTTTGTGCCTCTTGTGTCTCTAACCTCTGATATTATTTTGTTATTTGATTCAGTTAACTATTTTATTTTTATGTACATATTTGTTCATAAACAGAGTTTTGATAACTTGAATATCGGTTAAGCCTTGTATAAATAGGTAAATTCAATAAAAACAAACTAATTATGAACATAAAATGAACAAGGTTACTTAAATACCCTTCAAATACAATGGCGGTCATAAGTGACACCAGAATATCTTTCTGTCTTATTTATCTTATTATACTTACGTAAAAGAATAAATTCTTTTCTTTCGCTTTGACTGAGTCAAATAAGTAGGAGATCAACGATTTATGGCTGTGGTTATAAAATAAATAGAGCGAATCCCCGCAATAATTTGTCAATCAAGAAGCATCCATCGATCCTGAACGAGAGCGACATCTTGGTTAATAACAGAAAACAACAACATATTTTTCACCCGAACGCACGTAGGTACGAATCGCAAAAATTGCTGGCCAAAATATATTTGTTAAAATTTTTAATTAATAACATGGGTTGGGTGAAATTTCTAACAGCGTACAAAATGTAACATTTATTATTAATTTTATGTTCCGATGCCGCGTTAAAATATTCCTTTTCTAGTAAATGTTTAACATGAAACCTATCAATTCATTTCTTAAGGGTCTGCAGACCCGTTTTTAACAGGATTACGAATACTTTGAAAGGATTTTTTAATAAATTAGCAATGTTTTGTCCAGCTAAAATTATATTTCGCATCTGCGTGGAGCGGAAGACTAAACTAATTTTCCTTAATCCACAAAAAGACAGAGGACTATTCGTCTTTCCCATATTCTTCTCGCGGCCGGAAAAACAACACCGTTACCAACATGTTTGATGGGGTCATTGATTCATTAGGCTGAATTACAAGACAGTGGGATTAGTTGAGATGTTTTCTTCTATTGTATACGTGGACGAGGAAAGGTATTAACGTTTGTTGCCTAAATTCAAATACTCTTATTTTTTGTATTTCTTGGGCATTTACTGTGTAACAGTTTCTAGACAATTTTTTTTTGTGTAGAGTTTGTCAATGTTACCTTTTTAATTACTTGTACTATATTATATTATTATATATATTACCTTTACTACAATTATAACTCTTCATACCCTTTTCCCGATCCAGTAAACAACCACCCACATGACAATATGTAATTATGTTTTAAGATTTTCACGGCCAAAAGTATTTTTGTTATTTGTTTTTGGGGTGTTATGCCGTGTTGCGCTAACTCCTTCTTTAGCCAACGTTTCGGACAGTATTGCATTGGATTTTTATGAATTTCAATGGCCTTCACCACAACCTCAAATAACACATCTGCCCTGATGATGGACACTGCAATGCTGTCCGAAACGTTGGCTAAAGAAGGAGTTAGCGCAACACGGCATAAAACCCCAAAAACAAATAACAAAAAAAAGGATTTAATTCTGTACCTGCTTGTATAAATTAAGTTAGTTTTAAAAAACGCTAGTTAATTTTTTTTAAATGACACGGACACGAGTCGAATCTGGCAGAGAATTATTGAAAATAATAACAACTGTAAAATGACTGATTTAAGTTGTGTGTCTGTCAATGAAATATTTTCAATTTGTATTGTGTACCAACAAATGTAGATATAATATGTTTCGATGCCATCTAGTGGGAAATTTAGCACTAACAAAGCCTTTCCTACAAAAATAAAGTTGGTTGTTTACAGGGAAAAAATATAATTAGCAGTAATTGTTGATTGAGGTACATATGAACTTATTTGGCCGGTTTGAAATAAGCCGACATAGCTCAGTGGTTCAAAGCACTTGACCAGACATCAGAAGGTACGGGTTCAATTCCTTTTGGCGGCATTTATTTTTACGCGGGAGATATTATCAATTTGTATTGATATTTCACTCGACTAATTATTGCTTATAATTATTTGTTAAAACAATACTGTTTCTATCACATTTTCAACTAACAAAACACGGGCGAAGCCGAAAAGGAAAACTTAAAATAATACAAATTGAATATCTATCGGAATTTTTGCAAACCCAGTTTGCCACCTCTTACCAGACCTGACGGCTCACTAGCAAACACTGCCACCGAAAAGGCTAACCTATTAGGGAAAATGTTTGCGGAAAACTCGACCCTCGATGACGGAGGTGCTGTTCCGCCGTCGGTTCCTCACTGCGGCTTCTATATGAAAAAGCTGAGGATCCGGCATCGGGATGTACTCCACGTTATACGGGGGATCGATGTTAACAAAGCTAGTGGACCTGATGGAATACCTGCCAGTTATAAGTAGTTAAATAGTTCCAGTTTTGACAAAGCTTTTCAAAATGTCCCTGAAGTGTGGCACTGTGCCCTCTGGTTGGAAAAAAGCGGTCATTCACCCTATTCCCAAGAAAGGTGACCGCTCCAACCCGGCCAACTACCGCCCCATAGCGATCACACCAGTTCTGTCCAAAGTAATGGAACGTGTGATCAATGACAAACTGCTCACATACCTCGAGAAGAACAAAATTATCAACGACCGTCAATACGGATTCCGGTGGAACCGCTCGTGCGGTGATCTTCTCGCGTATGTGTCGCATGTTTGGGGGCGGTGCCTGGAACGTTACGGTGAGACCCAAACGGTCGCACTAGACATATCCAAGGCCTTTGACCGGGTCTGGCACCGAGGACTTGTCAACAAATTGCCTTCTTACGGACTTCCCGCATCCCTGTGTACGTGGATTGCTGACTTTTTAAGGGATAGGTCGATTCAGGCAGTTGCTGACGGTTTCACCTCTTCCTCACACTCTATAAACGCTGGCGTCCCACAGGGATCGGTTCTGTCTCCGACTTTGTTTTTGTTGCACATCAATGACCTTTTGACATGTGCACCGATTCATTGTTACGCGGATGACAGTACAGTTCATGATAGTTTTTTGTTTGACAAGCCCCCAAAGGGCACACAAACTCCAACGGCTCGGAGGGCTTTGAAGCAGAGAATGGACGGTTATCTCGAGAGTATTTCCTCCTGGGGTAAAAATAATCTCGTCGAATTTAATGTTTCAAAGACCCAATCCTGTCTGATTACGTCTAAAAGGGATCCAAATGATAATCTAGTCTCCTTCAACGGAAGCAATCTTCCGAACAGGCCTTCCATTGATATGCTTGGTATAACTATAAGTGACCAACTCAGGTACGGGGGCTCCATCGAAGCCAGAGTAAAGTTGGCCTCTCAGAAGCTGGGCGTACTGTACAGGGCCCGCAGATACTTTAATAATACACAACTGCTGACCCTGTATAAATCGCAAGTGCGCTCTACTGTCGAATTTGGCAGCCATCTCTGGTCCGGAGCCCCTAAATACCTGAAAAAAACCGTTGACTCTGTGCAAAAACGGGCGGTCCGTTTGATAGATTCCCCAATCTTAACAAACGGACTGCAATCTTTAGAGCACAGGCGTCAGGTAGGTATGCTGTCCTTGTTCTATCGGTATTACAATGGAAGATGCTCTGAGGAACTAGCGTCATTGATCCCTTCGGCACCGGTGCGTAGTCGGGATACACGCCAAACGCGCGCCCAACATTTGTACACAGTTGACATTTGTCACATGAGAACGGGTCGCTTCTACGATTCGTTCTTAAGTTCAACAGCTCGGCTGTGGAACGAACTGCCGGCCTCTGTGTTTCCTCCCTCCTACAACATGGGACTCTTCACGACCCATGTTCACTCCTTCCTCTGCACAAAAAGACCCTCCACACAGCATCCCCAAAGATGACATAGGCCCTGAGGGAAATTATTTTCTTCAGGGCCTCCTGTGTGGAGTTAATATAAAAAAAAAAAATCAATTATCACATTGAATAGTAGAAATATTGAACACTTCAACTTGTCGTGTGTTAAAAATGTCGTTAAGAACAATGTATGAATTTTAGAATGAAATTAAACATGGTTAGAATTAGAAAATATTTGCCTAATTTATCATATGAGGAAGGAAACAGATTTGTAAGGCCCGAACAATATTTACTTTCTGTACCTAGTTTTAGTTGCACCAACTATATTATATCTTCTTTGGCAGTATTTAGAATAATTATTTTACCTTGGATGTGAGTGATACGTCGCAAAGCACTTTGTGTAATAAACATACTAATTTCGGTTGTCATGCGAAATTAGTACGCTTAATGGTTTATTCTCATCAAAGGGTTACTTACAGACAAGTTACTTATGTCTTGATTTCGCCAGAATAAGTATAGTATATTAATTAACTCGGATTTTGCCAGTATAAGTACAGTATATTAATTAACTCGGGTTTTGCCAGAATAAGTATAATATATTAATTAACTCGGATTTTGCCAGAATAAGTATAATATATTAATTAACTCGGATTTTGCCAAAATAAGTATAATATATTAATTAACTCGGATTCTGCCAGAATAAGTATAATATATTAATGAACTCGGATTTTGCCAGAATAAGTATAATATATTAATTAACTCGGATTTTTGAGATTAAGAATTTTAGTTAACCTTCCGCGAATTGAAAACAATATTTATTTATTAATTTAAACGCTCTGATGGGCTATTAAATGATACATGTTTTACAAGATTTACTGCATAATACAGTGACAAAAAAGAAGGTTTTTATTTTTAAAACAACAACAAAATATAAAACCAAAAACTGTACATAAAACAAGGTACAAATAATTTCCCATTTAAATTTACTTAATATGAGAAAAGAGAACAAAATAAATAAACCAGTTTTAAAAGTGCAGATGACATAAAAATAACGGTACAGGTTGATAATACGTAATTCACAAGTAATTTATAAGTAAAAACAAGAATAACAAGAATACAAGTAATTTACAACTAAATACGAGTAACTTACAAGTGAATACAAGTGTTTTCAAGTGAAGACAATTAATTTACAAGTGAATACAAGTAATTTACAATAAGAATATTTGAAAAAAAAAGTTATCACTACTACGCGATGCTTCTAAATAATAATATAATGCTAATAAAAAAACATATCTCACATATGTCTTGGATAATGATAAATTAAACTAGCTGATATGTACCCGGCGTTGCTGGGAATTATCCTCAGGCGATAGACATTTACTATAGCGAACTTTTCTGTAGGCCATTTCAAGATATACAATTTCGCAGCACATTATTTTTTATGTATCTTAAGGTTTAGCCAGCGTTAGCAATTTAAGAGGAAGCTTCAAGCCAAAAATTTGTATATTCTCGGTATACCTTATATTGTAGGTAATGGGCATTAAAATCGCTTGACAAACGGATTCTAGAAACGTTCGATTTCAAGTACAAAACTGGTTTTTATTTATTTTGTAAATAATTTTATAAGAAAGCAAAAAAGTTAATCAAATGAAACTGACACAGATAATCTTAGCTATATTACTGTATTTTTTTAAGTTGTTTCCTTTACGCGTTCATACATTTCTATTGAAAAAAAATATTTTTTTTTGTATTAACATAAATATTTTTTATTGAGTAATTTACTTTTTTCTTTGTATTCTACTCAAGCGAAACGATAGGAAAACCTTCAATTTATCTAAAGCATATTTTTTGGTATTCATAATGTACACCAAATCGTTATAAAGATTAATCAAATTAGTGATCCGTAAGGCCCGAAAATATTTTTTTACTACTTGATTACATAAAATTGACTTTTTTCTACTTCGTCGTAAAAAAATATTTTCGGGCAATTACATTGCTAACGCTGGATAAACCTTATGAGATGCATCATAATAATGTGCTACGGAATTGTATATCTTAAAAAGGCCTATAGAAAAGTCGACCATAGTATTTGTCTATATATTAAGGATAACCCCCCAGCAACGCCGGGTACACGTCAACAAGTAACTAAATAAATTTCGAAAACTTATTTTTTTAATCTTAAAATGTGTTTCAGTAATGTAATCAGTAGTAATAACATTAATATGTTTCATCGCGTTGATGGATAATTTATCTTCATTTATATATGGTTGACATTTATTTGTTACAATTTAAACTTTGGCTCTCAAATAGCACTGGCATACAAGTAAACCCCATCTCCCTTGGGTCACTTAGGAGGGTGTATTGTCTTTCTCATCTTCCGGGCGTTTGATTTATGATCTGTTGACATAATTTAGCTTCGAGTCGTATGGTGAAATTGAAGGAATGATTTGAGCTTGTTTATTTTTATTTTTTTATTTAGATAATCATTCCCGGTTTATGAATATCCTGACAATGATGTGATGTTTTTTTATTACTATCATTTCTATAAGTATGTATGAATGTAAATAAGCTAGAAGCGTGTGCGAAGACCGAATTGTTTGGTGTTCCATCCTCTCTGCTTACCTCCCGCGGGAAACAGCGTGATGGTTAGTTAGTTAGTTAGTAGGTTACCCGTGAAAAATTACGAGAAGTAACTTGAATCGTCAAGATGAAAACATGAGATTTTTCGATTCTACGGAATAAACAAAATTACAAATTTAAATGAGAATATAAATATAATCGTTGATAATATACCCATATTATTAATTGGTTACAGACCATGGAACTATGATTACAGTTACGTAGTACTATATCTGTCACCAAATTCAACTTTCTCACTTTATATATAAAAAATATTAAATTGTAAAACTCTTTTATATTGTCCGTTTATTTTATGATCACACATATATATATTTTTCTTTGTTATAAACCCCCAGTGTGTCAGCAATATAAAACAGATTTAGAAAGAGAGAATAACAAGTTTTCTCTTTTCATGTAAAAGTTTACCATATACGCTCCTGAATAATTTTAAATACTTATCAGAAAACTGCCAAAGTTCACCCGGTCAAGGTTTTGCATTTTATAAAATTATGGTTTTGGTACTTAACAGAAAAAACCAAAACTGCAATAACCTTCATACTACATTTATTTATGAAGTGGTTATGAAAATAGAGCTTAAAAGAAAAGAAAAATGGCATTTTAAAAAACTTAAAAAATGTTCATTCATAATATTAAAATCTGAAAGACCCTTTCATCTGTTTTGAACAAACCGTTTGTTATTTGGAATACATTAAAAAAAGTTTTGAATCTATTTGAACTTGAATGTTGAGCGGAAATATTTGATGACATATTATTTTGTACCCATAAGAAAATGATAACGCCTCACTCACAAGATTTTTTTTCCCATTCATGTTGTACGATTTAATATAACAGTACAAACGATTACAAGAAAGCACAATTTACTATAAAAGTACAAACGATTAGAATAAAACCCAATTTAATATAAAAGTACAAACGTATAAACGTATATTTAATATAAAAAAGAGAACCCTATTTAAAATATCAGTACAAACGATTACAAGAAAGCCTTATTTAATATAACAGTAAAAACGATTAGAATAAAGCCCAATTTAATATAAAAGTACAAACGATTACAAGAAAACCCTATTTAATATAACAGTACAAATAATTACAAGAAAGCCCTATTAACTATAATAGTACCAACGATTACAAGAAAGCCATATTTAATATAACAGTACAAACGATTACAAGAAAGACCTATTTAATATAACATTACAAACGATTACAAGAAAGCCCTATTTAATATAACAGTACAAACGATTACAAGAAAGCCCTATTTGTGAAAACCGAATTTCACTCAAAATAGTTTTCTCCTCTCACAATTTGCTGGCAGTGGTTTTTTCCGCACTGATTCAATCACCCTTCAAATGTCGTCAAAATCTCGGGGGCCATCAGAGCGATAGGGTTACTTCTCCACATCAACCCTTTCCCATCACTCTCCCTCTATACCCCCTTACTTCGACCACATTCTTATCGCTGGGAAAGGCAGAATTGCACATCTCACGCTGTGGGCGCCAGGGGGAGTGCGTCTAAAATTTCAGGGTGTTGGGAAATGGGTGGGGGTATTTTGTAACAGACTAATTGTTCTTATACTTTTTTTGCATTAACTCCACACACGAGGCCCTGTGGAAAATAATTCCCCTCTGGGCCGATGTCATCTTTAGGGATGCTGTGTCGAGGGTCTTTTTAGGAAATGAAGGGGACGAAGTTCTGGAAAGGAAAAGGGTATTAGGGTTGAGTTAGGTTAAGTCAACAAACGTAGAAAACCGCTTAGGTTGACCTAAGGCAGAGGTTTTGGATATCCAATCAAAGATTCCCCAGGCGGCGGTACCCGTACCCGCCTCCCAAATTGAAATATTTTTTGTACATGAAAAATTGAATTATTACTTAGTCCATCTTTCAAAATTAAAGATGGGTTGTTGCATAGAATTTGAACAATTTATCAATTTTCAAAACTGATTTTCAAGTTCTGTGAAGGTTCCATTCAAGTTCTGAAAATAAAACTTGCCAGAACTTGAAAATCAGGTTTGAGATTTGATGAATTGTTCAAATTCTGTGAAAACAACCCGTCCTAAGTATCTTGATATGTATATATAGATCAACATTTCAAACGGAAATGCATGTTTCTGAACTTGTCAAAAGAACTAGTAATTGTCTTTATATATCTATAAGACTTATAACTGTTCTTAGACTAGAATCCTACAGTGTACAATAGGGTGTATCGATTTTTTACTTTTTTTTTGTTTTCAAATTCCAAGTTGAGAAAAAGTTGCTACTAGGTACCACAACTTACCACAAAAAGTTTTGGATTTTTTAAAAAATGTTTAGGTCTCCCGCACAAGGCTTAAAGTTTTAATTTTTTTCAAAAAATATAAAAAAAAATTTAAATTTAAAAAAATAAAATCGTAACTTTTGTGTTCTGAACTCATTTTATGCCTTCTGTAAGAAAATTAAAATTAATTACGGTGGTTTAAACTTAAAAAAAAAAACATGGTTCATATATGTACACAAAATTACAAAATTTCATCAAAATTAACAAACTTTAGGGCTTGTGCGGGAGACCTAAAATCCATTTTTTATAAAAAAAAATCGTTTCTTACTTACTTTTATGCCCTAATATTACTGTTCTTTAACTTGGAATAAACACAAAATTTACGATTTTATTTTTTTAAATTTAAAAAAATATTGGATATTTTTTGAAAAAAATTAAAACTTTAGGCCTTGTGCGGGAGACCTAAACATTTTTTTAAAAATCCAAAACTTTTTGTGGTAAGTTGTGGTACCTAGTAGCAACTTTTTCTCAACTTGGAATTTGAAAACAAAAAAAAAGTTAAAAATCGATACACCCTAGTGTACAATGCAATTATTATTCAATTCAATTTGTTTATTAATTTCAAAAACATTACAAAATTGTTCATTTCAATGCGTTTTTAAAATATTTTTATAATAAGAATTTTAAGATTAATATTTACAGTGTGTATATCAACTATACCAGTGATAATAGAGCTTGCCTTTTAAAGGAAGCTTCATTGATGCTAAACATGTCGATATCCAAATTGATTCTGTTCAACAGCAAGATTGCTCTCCCCACAGGCATGACCATTGGCAAGTTAGTTCTGCAGGCCGGGAGATAAAATAGTCTATGTTGTCGGTGACGTAGATAACCATCGGGAACATAGAAATGAATGCTCTCCATGATGACCGAGTTTTCAAACCATCCACGAATCAGTCTAAAGAAATGTGTAGCAATGCGCATATCTCTCCTGACCCGTAGATAGTTCATTCCGAGCATACCCAAAAGAAAGTCAGTGGGATAGAGCCACGGGTAGTAGCCATACTCCCTCATGTAGAGAAATCTCAAGAATTTCTTCTGAACTCTCTCCAACATGAGAAAATACTTTACCTGGTGTGGACTCCAAATCACCGACCCACTTTCAAGTCTACTCCTCACTAAGGAATTAAATAAAACTATAAGCACCCGGTTATCTCTAAAATTCCTTGCAGTGCGTAGAAGAAAGCCCAGAATTCTAAGTGAAATGCTACATGCCGCCTCAATATGAGCATGAAATGTCAGTCTACTATCAAACATGATTCCAAGATCCTTCATTGTCGAGACACGTTTTAAACTTCGGGCGTCCATTGTATGCCGGTAATACCAGGTATGACTCGCCTTAGTGAATGACAAAATTAAACATTTAGAAACATTAAACTCAATCCGATTTATTTTGCTCCATTTAACAATTCTATTAATGTCTGACTGGAGTTGATTGCAGTCTTCTAAAGTTAGTATTTCTAAGAAAAGTTTTAAGTCATCAGCAAAGAGGAGAAACCTAGAATGCAGAATTACTTCTGAAATATCGTTTATAAATATGGAAAAGAGGAGTGGGCCTAAATTACTGCCTTGCTATCTGTATCATAATATGGTATTTTAGGCTGGGGAAGAACAAATGATAATATTTTAAATCCACTTAAAATATTTGAAATATTGAATTTTAAAAATCTGCCAAAGAAAAAATGTATAAAAAAATATCTAAATAAATTGTCAAATTAAGCACGAAGCATTTTCAAAATACTTACCTCTTTCTAGGAATAATTTATTTTAACAGTCTAAAAAATTTAAATCTAAAAAAATATCGAAATATTCATAAAAATACTATCTCACGACTAAGGGTGGGCTGCCCCATCAGCGAGTGAAAAAACCCTGCCACTGCTGTTGTGCCGGTTCGTGACCGGAGGGGACCCAGCAGCAGTGTTTGGGGCGCATTGGATGCCCTCTCCAGCCAGACTCTCCCAGCCTATCGCCTAGCACCGCAGTGAGTGGGCTGGAACCAAACGCTCATCATTCCTGGACAGCCTGAACCCCATATTCCTACCCACTCCTCATACCTTTCCATTCCAGACCTTCCTTTCACTTCATACCATTTTAAAAAAAACAAAAAGTAAAATCATGAACATACATAAAAACAAACTTAACGTCATTACAGCGGCGAGTAGCAGGCGTCCCCGGTGCGGGCCAAAACTGTTGGTAAATTTTGCCAACATTCGCGGTCTGCATACTAATTTAAATTCTGTTCATCACCATCTTTTGTCCCAACGTCCCAACCTTCTTTTCCTATCCGAAACTCAGATAGCCGAGCCGCCAGACTCCTCCTATCTGGACTGCCCGGGCTTTACCCTTGCAAGCAAGTTCCGACTCAAAGGAGGAGTCTGCCTCTATAGTCGAGCTGACGTCAACTGTGTACGATTATTGAGTCTGGAAAACTCCAGATTCGACGTAATGTGGGTGCGCGTCAATCTTGCCAGTACGGCAAGATTCTACGCATGTCTATACCGCTCACCGAACCACAGCGAATCAGACACTTCAGAGCTCTTCAAACATTTGAGAGAAACTATTGATGATCTCTTACCCCGCTACCCTTCGGCCGAGTTTATTGTTCTGGGGGACTTCAATGTTCATAACGAACCATGGTTGAAGTTCTCAGGCCCAACGGACTCGGCTGGCCGACAGGCGGAATCCTTTGCCATTTGCTACGGATTAGAGCAACTGGTTCAGGAGCCTACAAGGGTTCCTGATGTCCAGACTCACCGTTCCAATCTGTTAGACCTATTTTTAACTACTGTGCCACACGATTATAAGATTGACGTCACAGCGCCTCTGGGATCATCTGACCACTGCCTAGTGACGACATCAATCCCCGTTAGCCTCAGACCAACCAATGAGAGGCTGAGGAGAAAAGTGTGGCACTATAGGTCAGCAGATTGGTTCGGTATGCGGGCCCATTTCAACGCTTTTCCGTGGTCAGCTGTTTGTTTTCGGACTTCGGACCCTTCAAGATGTGCCCAGGAGCTTGGTGAAGTCATCAAATCGGCGATGGATGGCTTCATACAATCGACTACTAAAGAAACTGGTGTGGGCTCAAAGCCGTGGTTCAGTCGACAATGCTCCGAAGCAGTTCGACGAAAAAACGCGGCTTACCGAGCCTACAACACATCTCGAACGCCCGAAAGCAGATCAGCATACAACAAATCGGCAAAGGAATGCAAGAGAATCATTAATAGGTCAAAATTCGAACACGACCTGCAGATCAGCAAAAAGCTGGCTGCCTGCCCGCATGGCAGCAGAGCATTCTGGTCCCTTGCAGGCTCAATAGGTCGGAATTTTTGCAAACCCAGTTTGCCACCTTTTACCAGACCTGACGGCTCACTAGCAAACACCGCCACCGAAAAGGCTAACTTATTAGGGAAAATGTTTGCGGAAAACTCGACCCTCGATGACGGAGGTGCTGTTCCGCCGTCGGTTCCTCACTGCGGCTTCTATATGAAAAAGCTGAGGATCCGGCATCGGGATGTACTCCACGTTATACGGGGGCTCGATGTTAACAAAGCTAGTGGACCTGATGGAATACCTGCCCTGGTATTGCAGAGGTGTGCTGCGGAAATAGTTCCAGTTTTGACAAAGCTCTTCAAAATGTCCCTGAAGTGTGGCACTGTGCCCTCTGGTTGGAAAAAAGCGGTCATTCACCCTATTCCCAAGAAAGGTGACCGCTCCAACCCGGCCAACTACCGCCCCATAGCGATCACATCAGTTCTGTCCAAAGTGATGGAACGTGTGATCAACGACAAACTGCTCACATACCTCGAGAAGAACAAAATTATCAACGACCGTCAATACGGATTCCGGCGGAACCGCTCGTGCGGTGATCTTCTCGCGTATGTGTCGCATGTTTGGGGGCGGTGCCTGGAACGTCACGGTGAGACCAAAACGGTCGCACTAGACATATCCAAGGCCTTTGACCGGGTCTGGCACCGAGGACTTGTCAACAAATTGCCTTCTTACGGACTTCCCGCATCCCTGTGTACGTGGATTGCTGATTTTTTAAGGGATAGGTCGATTCAGGCTGTTGCTGACGGTTTCACCTCATCCTCACACTCTATAAATGCTGGCGTCCCACAGGGATCGGTTCTGTCTCCGACTTTGTTTTTATTGCACATCAATGACCTTTTGACATGTGCACCGATTCATTGTTACGCGGATGACAGTACAGTTCATGATAGCTTTTTGTTTGACAAGCCCCCAAAGGGCACACAAACTCCAACGGCTCGGAGGGCTTTGAAGCAGAGAATGGACGGTTATCTCGAGAGTATTTCCTCCTGGGGTAAAAATAATCTCGTCGAATTTAATGTTTCAAAGACCCAATCCTGTCTGATTACGTCTAAAAGGGATCTAAATGATAACCTAGTCTCCTTCAACGGAAGCAATCTTCCGAACAGGCCTTCCATTGATATGCTTGGTGTAACTATAAGTGACCAGCTCAGGTATGGGGGCTCCATCGAAGCCAGAGTAAAGCTGGCCTCTCAGAAGCTGGGCGTACTGTACAGGGCCCGCAGATACTTTAATAGTACACAACTGCTGACCCTGTACAAATCGCAAGTGCGCCCTACTGTCGAATTTGGCAGCCATCTCTGGTCCGGAGCCCCTAAATACCTGAAAAAAACCCTTGACTCTGTGCAAAAACGGGCGGTCCGTTTGATAGATTCCCCAATCTTAACAAACGGACTGCAATCTTTAGAGCACAGGCGTCAGGTAGGTATGCTGTCCTTGTTCTATCGGTATTACAATGGAAGATGCTCTGAGGAACTAGCGTCATTGATCCCTTCGGCACCGGTGCGTAGTCGGGATACACGCCAAACGCGCGCCCAACATTTGTACACGGTTGACATTTGTCACATGAGAACGGGTCGCTTCTACGATTCGTTCTTAAGTTCAACAGCTCGGCTGTGGAACGAACTGCCGGCCTCTGTGTTTCCTCCCTCCTACAACATGGGACTCTTCAAGACCCATGTTCACTCCTTCCTCTCCACAAAAAGACCCTCCACACAGCATCCCCAAAGATGACATAGGCCCTGAGGGAAATTATTTTCTTCAGGGCCTCCTGTGTGGAGTTAATATAAAAAAAAAAAATAAAAAATCGAAATTTTTCTTTTTGTTAGTGATTTTAAAAAATCTTCTTTTAATGTTATCGATAAATCTTGCTATTTTGTTATTTATTTTCAAGTTACCATTGACTTGTTATTTACAAGATTTAATTACTTGTATTAATTTAATTTGAGCACAAATTCCCTCACCAAACATAAGAGCCTTTTCGCTATACGGGAAAAGTATTTTTTTCTTTATCACAGAGTAACACGTAATAATTTTTATTAATTTAAAAAAACGAGACATTGAATTTCTTCTACTATCATCATTAAAGTTAGAAAATATTGGATGTGCAGTGATGGAGAGCTTAGCTAGAATATTATTGAATCTGCATTATGAACCTTAGCTTTGAACCAACGTCACGAGCAGTATAAAAAGAGAACACATCTGTTTTTTGAAGAGTCCGTTTATTAAATCTTTTGTTTATAGAAAATGCTTATGTGTAGGTAGCGCTTCATGTCACACAGTCGCAATACACCAGTGAATAAAAATACAAGGCCTCTAAGTCTACAATAGCCAGGTAACATTTTAAACACCCATATGAGGTAAAAATTGTGAGACGCATATGACGCCGTTAACGAAAATTAATTTTAAATGATTCACCACTTCATGGAAAGTAAGGATCTAGAAAATGAAAAAAAAATGAACAGAAACATGGGTATTTCAAAGTTTCTCCTGGAAATTAAGTGTAGTGACTAGTGACAAGTTACTTCTGGTACGGGCCGCGTGCCTGGAAACATCGCAATTTGCGACGAGAACGCGCCGGCTTTCTCACAGTCTTTAGAACGGTCGGGGCCGCTCCTCTAAGACGCATGCTTATACAATAGGGTTATCGATTTTTAACTTTTTTTTTGTTTTCAAATTCCAAGTTGAGAAAAAGTTGCTACTAGGTACCACAACTTACCACAAAAAGTTTTGGATTTTTAAAAAAATGTTTAGGTCTCCCGCACAAGGCCTAAAGTTTTAATTTTTTTCAAAAAATATTTAATATTTTTTTAAATTTAAAAAAATAAAATCGTAAATTTTGTGTTTATTCCAAGTTAAAGAACAGTAATATTAGGGCATAAAAGTAAGTAAGAAACGATTTTTTTTTATAAAAAATGGATTTTAGGTCTCCCGCACAAGCCCTAAAGTTTGTTAATTTTGATGAAATTTTGTAATTTTGTGTACATATATGAACCATGTTTTTTTTTTAAGTTTAAACCACCGTAATTAATTTTAATTTTCTTACAGAAGGCATAAAATGAGTTCAGAACACAAAAGTTACGATTTTATTTTTTTAAATTTAAATTATTTTTTATATTTTTTGAAAAAAATTAAAACTTTAAGCCTTGTGCGGGAGACCTAAACATTTTTTAAAAAATCCAAAACTTTTTGTGGTAAGTTGTGGTACCTAGTAGCAACTTTTTCTCAACTTGGAATTTGAAAACAAAAAAAAAGTTAAAAATCGATACACCCTATTATACAAGTGTAAACGCCGCGTCTGCCGTCGGGTACTCAGTCCGGGAAAGTACTCAAATACAATCGGTGAAAAGCTTATCGTGACTTGCGACCGGAGACCTTCGCCTGCGTAAGCACCAACCCATTCGCCACCTTTCATCTCCACCATCCACGGTGTCGAGCATCTCACTGGACCAGGAAGATCCGAGGCCTTCACCGCTGGCTGACTACAACATCACTAAGCATAGACCCACATCCCGATGTTAGCCTAGCTGTATACACCGATACTGTCTACGTAATAAACAGAGTGATATACTCGTGTGATACACCACTTTGACGGCCGGCATAGTCCAGTGGTAACGCATTGGACTGCCATTCCGAAGGTCGCGGGTTCGAACCCGGCGTGCGCAAATAAATTTTATTTGATTAATTTGTGTTATTTCACAATTAATTAATTAAAATAATATTTAGTATATTTTGCGGCACGTTCCAGAGTGGAAGATACTACCAGTATCGCCCTGGTGTAAGACCACCATTCAGAATTGAAACGTTGCTCCAAATGGCTTTAGCCGTGTTTAGTGACTAGATCTGAATAGCCAGGTACTTCCCCACCTTCCTCTTTCCCTTCCCCACTTACCTTCAGCCTCACAACATCCCCCAATTGGGGATGCCATAGTCTCACTGGCTCCAGACGGGAGCAGTTGGGACTCTTGTGAGGTTTTCACTATAAAAAAAAAAAAAAAAACTTTCTTTCATTGTCTCTACCTACCGTTACCTACAAGTTTGGTGACTCTGACATGATGGTTACTCACAGAAGTTGTCAAAAGTTTTGCATGATCATATTATTTATAGTTATTACTTTTCAAGGTCTTGTCTAAGAACAGTATTGATAATGGTTTTAATTTCGCATTGGCCGAAAACGACAGCTTAAAAAATCCATTTTTGTTTTGAACCCCTGTATGCCACCATCTCCCGCGTAGCACCCCACCGTGCTCAGTGTCTTGCGGACCGGCCCTACAGGAGGTCCGGGGGGTGGCAGGGCGGTGGACCAGCCCTTCGGGGTGGGCGGTCCGCTCCTGCGGGGAGGGGGAGTGGTGATGAGGTGACACAGCGGGCGGGTGGCACATCTAATACTGTGGATTCCTGAGCCCACGTTGCTTGTCACGTCGTGCGGACATGACGAGATATGTACGTTGTAAGACGTTTTAACCTTACTGGTGACGAAATTGATTATAAAAACAACACAAAATAAAAATTATTTCATCAATTGAGTTTAGGGAGATTTTATTAAAAAAATAAAATCTGTAGGTCACATATTATTTTAGATTTTCAATAAAAGAATGGCGCTTCCTGGTTCTTTTGTTAACGTTTCGGACAGCGTTACAGTGTTCAACATCAGGGTAGATGTATAGATTTTAGTGAATTGTGAGTTTTTGTTTGTAGAAGCGATACCGCGTTTCGTTCGTCAATCGTCTAAAGGCCGATATTTCTGTATAATTAGAAAAATTAATATGGTTTTAGGCGTTTAGTTTTGATGAATCTATCAATTACTGGAAATCAAAAATTCTTAAGCTTAACTACTGAGCAAAGGTCACGTGTTAGAATCAGAGAATCGTTACATTTAAGAGTAATGATATCATTAAGAATCGAAACGCTGTTTCTTGAAATGGCGTCTTTAGTGACCAGATCTGAGTAGGCAGGTATTTCCCGACCTTCCACTTACCCATCTACTCAGTATACCTCAATTGGGGGTGCCATAGTCCCACTGGCTGCAGTCAGTGGGAAGCGGTTGGGGCTATTGTGCGGCACTCACATAAAAAATAAATATCTTACAAAAAAGCACCTTACGGGTTAGCCTCCCAAAGAATGACCAGATTACAGAATCAGGCGGGGAAAAGGCGAACGGATTATAGCATCGGGGGAGGGGGCCGGATAATGGAATCGGGGTGAGAGGGAGCGCCGGATAATGGAATCAACCCCGTAATAAGAATTTTAATCTACGTTATGAATCAGATGGGCTGGAAACAAAGGGCTTTATTTCGAACAACAAAAAACTCCATTGTTGTGGAAATAGATAGATAGGTTTTTGTCGTAGACACGATAGCGTATCGCAAATAATTAATTTGTAAATATATCCCACTGGGACCGTAATGATTAAATTCTGTCATTCTAAAAGTGGGGTTAATGTTTGCCCCTGATAGGAGAGTAGTACATTTTATTAATATATATTTTTATGTGAATACTGCATAGCTCCCAGAGTCCCAACAGCTCAAGGTAGTGGGAGGGTAATGAGATGGGGAAATAGATACTTGGCTGTTGAGATCTGGTCGCTAAGCACGGCTAAATGCATTTCAAACAATTTTTAGATTCTGAATGGTAGTCTTTCTCCAGGGCGACACTTAGTGTATACCACTCTGGTACGTGTTGCATATATATAATTTAATATTTTGAGTGAATAGATTGATAACACAAATTAATCGAATAAAATTTACTTGCGCACGCTGGGATTTGAACCCGCGACTTGCAAATTTGTAGCCGATGATCGTAATAGCTCAACATACTCTCAACGGTAACCGGCAATCCAGGAAATAACAATTCACACAAGAAAAGTAATCGCTCAATATACTCTCAACGGTAACCGGGCAACTCAAGAAATGGCATTTCAACACACAAGAAAAGTAATCGCTCAATATACTCTCAACGGTAACCGAGCACCTCAGGAAATGGCAATGCAAACACAAAAGAAAATTAATCGCTCAAAATACTCTCAACAGTAACCGGGAAACTCAGGAAATGGCAATACAACACACAAGACAAGTTATTTAAAGTAATAAAAATTATCCAGGGTAGTTAGGTTTATAGACCACTTTTTTCATAGCTTTTAAAGTGAAGCACTACGAAGTAATGCAAAATCAATAGTTTTTGGTTTAAAAAATTAACCGGTTGATTTTTTTAAACATTTTTAATACTGCAAGTAGAATACATCTTGGCCTTTGAAATAATCATGCGATTTTTTCAATAATCTTTTTATAAACCCTGAAATAAATAAAGTTTCAGGCTTTTAAAAACTGCTTTATAGTTCAAATTTTCCTACTTCGAAATCCTTTTCGATTATGGATTTATTGGATAATGTGGAAATTAAGTTATTTGGAAAATTATCGTAAAACACTTCAATATTAGTGCCTAAGCTTTGCAAAATAAAAACACGCTTTTTGGCAACTTGTTTTTCTTGCATAAATCAAAACCGTTGCGGTTGGTGTTAAGCGTAAGTGTAAATGTTGGAATTTAAATCTTATCGCCATCTACATAAATAGTATTATTGTTAGCAGCTCGGTTCTAAATTTAACACGACGTGTTGCATCGTCCCGATGAATTTATATCACTTTTCAAAAGTACGTTGAAGTTGCCCTGGAACTCCCCTGAGGTGATTTTCTCACGAAAACGGCGCTATAGAAATGATCCTAACATTAATATAATTAATATTAGTATAACCGTTTTATTGTCAAGAATTTTCGGGACAAAGGAACTGTTTTTAACTAACAAAGCCTGATTTAATTAGGGTCTTTGATGTGAATTGTCGGAAATAAGTCAAATCAGTTTTAGTTTTTTTTTTATTTTTTTTTTTTTTATATTAACTCCACACAGGAGGCCCTGAAGAAAATAATTTCCCTCAGGGCCTATGTCATCTTTGGGGATGCTGTGCGGGGGGTCTTTTTGTGGAGAGGAAGGAGTGAACATGGGTCTTGAAGAGTCCCATGTTGTAGGAGGGAGGAAACACAGAAGCCGGCAGTTCGTTCCACAGCCGAGCTGTTGAACTTAAGAACGAATCGTAGAAGCGACCCGTTCTCATGTGACAAGTGTCAACTGTGTACAAATGTTGGGCACGCGTTTGGCGTGTATCCCGACTACGCACCGGTGCCGAAGGGATCAATGACGCTAGTTCCTCAGAGCATCTTCCATTGTAATACCGTTAGAACAAGGACAGCATACCTACCTGACGCCTGTGCTCTAAAGATTGCAGTCCGTTTGTTAAGATTGGGGAATCTATCAAACGGACCGCCCGTTTCTGCACAGAGTCTAGGGTTTTTTTCAGGTATTTAGGGGCTCCGGACCAGAGATGGCTGCCAAATTCGGCAGTAGGGCGCACTTGCAATTTGTACAGGGTCAGCAGTTGTGTATTATTAAAGTATCTGCGGGCCCTGTACAGTACGCCCAGCTTCTGAGAGGCCAACTTTACTCTGGCTTCGATGGAGCCCCCGTACCTGAGCTGGTCACTTATAGTTATACCAAGCATATCAATGGAAGGCCTGTTCGGAAGATTGCTTCCGTTGAAGGAGACTAGATTATCATTTGGATCCCTTTTAGACGTAATCAGACAGGATTGGGTCTTTGAAAGTGTATTAAGATATAGACAAAAAACAAGGTATAATAACCAGGCTTCGCGAATTAAATCCTTTGCTAGCTGAGTTCTCTACCATTACTAAAGGTATTTATTGGCGTTTAGTGATGCCAGTAAGAGGTTAAATATTATTGAAAAAAATTATAAAAAATATCTCATCAAAATAATGGTGGGTGGTCTCACTTTTATTTGATTACAAACAATAAAAGGGCTCATCTATCGTATCGTATTTCACTGGTCCGCCACAGCAACGGGGGGTATTTTCGTTAAAATATGATCAGCTGTATAAAATAAACATTCCCATAAACTTCCAGGAGTTCTAAATACACTGGACGACGCACATAATACGCACTAACGACTGACATATGAGATAGTAAAATCCTTAAGTATTAATATAAATTAACATTTTTTGACAAATTAGAGACACGTCAGAAATTTACCCTTCGAATGAACAGCCTTAGTAACTTATCTTCATAAATGGTCTGTCAAAAATTTAAACAAGAGAAAAACACATTTCAAATAGAAATATTTATTTATTTATTACACGCCCTAATGGGCTTTTACACACTACAAAGTTTAATAGTAAAGTATCGCAGTTATTATAAATTCTACAAAATTAAAACAATAAACAAAACATAATATAACGAAAAAATATTAAATGTTACAAAAAAAAGCATATAATAAAATAAGATACATTAGTAAAAATGATGATAAGTCTCACATAAATAGATATTCAAAATAAAAAATAAAAAAAATATATATTGCGGAAATTATAGATGTCTATTTGTGTCTCGATATATAAAAGAATTGAAATAAACAATATTTATATTGATTATTTTTAAGATGAAATATATCTCCCAGATCAGATTATTTATTTCCGAGACTATGAAGTCTTGGAATCGGGGAATTTTGACAAGACAGTGTCCTGGTGTTGTAAAAATAAAAGGGTAGTAAATTTCGGCAAGATCTTTTGGGTATGTGGATGCTGATTAATTGGAGTAACTCAGGACAGTCAATTTTATTAAATAAAAATAAAAAAAAATTCTGTTCATAGGTAAGCTCCTTCTTTATCGCTTGTTTGAATTCACACAATCATCAGTTCCATTTTTGAAAATTTCAAATCAATTTTTTTGGGTTCACATCACAGACAACTGAAGTTAGTATGTTTAATAAAATGAAGTACATAATATTAATTTTAACATTCCGTCAAATTACCCATTTGGTAACTCAAATATATATATTTTTCTTTCTTTTTGAAATATTTAGTGTTTGTTTATGTTTGTGATTACTCTATGTTTGCTTCACTCAAATGTAAATTGTTAACCTCATTGCAGGCTTAGACCTAGTGAGATTGATTTTTATGAGAAAAAACTTGATTTTTGGATAGTGAGATGCAATTAATAAATAAATATTAACTAATTAAACAATTTAGAACAAATCAAAATATTAAAAATGTGAAAAAGTTCCATTACGTCTTGTCAAGTTGTTATTATTCAATTTGGGAGGTAAGTTTAGGTACCGCCGCCCCGGACCCATTTATTGGATAACCAACACCTCTGCCATATGTCACCCCAAGTGGTTCGCTACGTATGGTGATTTAGCAGGGGTGCCCGGGTTCATCGGGTGAGATGTGTTCAGGATGCGCCTACCCACCAGCTGCATGGCGTGCCAGATCGGTAGAGGCTGATTTGGGGAGACCCTTTGACCACTTCACCTGGCCTCTCGACTCATCGCGTGATGATATTTATACGTTACTCCTGGACACACTGATGCCTAGATTGCTACCCAACTCTCAAATATTTTTCTTTCCCAGAACTTCATCTTCTTCCTCTCTTTAAAAAGACTTTCCACACAGCATCCCTAAAGATAACATAAGCCCCAAAGAAAATAATTTGTGGGTTAAGGCGATGCCGTACGTAGTAATGTGAAATCATGTGTTTTTGGTTTGAAAATTTGGTCGCCTGGAAATGTTTCAGATGCTTTAATTAAATACTGCGAGTGGAATACATCTTGGCCTTTGAAATAATCGAGTATTTTTTAGATAAGTCTTTTTATAAGCCCAAAAGAAAAAGGTATAAGGCCTATGAAAACTGCTTTAAAGTTCAAAATCTCCTACTTTTGAACACATTTTCGGTTATGATTGTATTGTATAATGTGGCAAATTAAGTTATTCATAAAATGGTTGGAAAATAATTAAATATTTATGCCTGAACATCCACAAAATTAAATAAAAGGCACTTTTTGGCCATGTTTTTTTCTTGCATAAATCAAAACAGGTGAATGGTGTTAAGCGGGAATTTAAACCTTATCGCCATCTTCGTAAGGGGAGTTATTGATAACGGCTCGATTTAAAATATTACTCGACGTAGTGAATCGCCTTAATGTAAAAAATACGTTTATACGTTTTATTCCTTCTAAGTTTGTCACTAAGGGAAACAGTAGTTGTCTTACAAAACTTGAGTTTGAGAACAAAATACCTAATCAAACTGAAAAATTATATTTACCAAACAGGAAATATCTAGGGCGGATACGGATATGTACAACTTCATCTGTTTGTGTTTTAAAATATAAAATATAAGCCATAAAAATATCATTTTATAATTATTTCAGAGGCAACTTTGACAATTTTCAGTAAATTAATATTAAAAAATATTTTTAACCGACTCATGTCAATATAATGAAACATAAAATAAATATTAAAACATATTAAAAAAGCGTTTTTTGGGTCAAAATTTATATTCGACATATTTGTCTTTCTACGTAAATCGGTCATTTACTGTAAGCTAAATTTAAGACCATCAAAATTATTGTCAACTCTCATAATAATTGCCAAAGTTGTCTCTAAATATATTTTATAAATTAAACACAAATAAAGCACCGTCTATATGAACTAACTATTAGTAATACCGTTCGATTAAAATAAATAGATTTGTTTGGCCTTAAAATCCAAATTTAAGTTTTTTATGAAAGTCTATAGTAAAACGTCCCCCATTGTTAAAATGGGATAAAATTTTAAAAGTTCTTAGGTAGGCACATTTAAAAGTACATTTAGTAATATGTTTTTGAGTAATGTAGTAATTAAGGTGAACACCCGACACCGTAAAGGCGGGACGTGTTTAATTAACATACGGGTAATGTTTAGGGTGAACACACTTTAAAGTGTTATTTGGGAAAGTTTTTTTTACGCAGTAATTTTCGAGTTTATGCAAGGCGGTATATAATTCATAAAATAATATAATTTTAAGTGTGCGTATGCGCGTGGCTGGCATTTTAAAAAAATGGGACCGATATTTATGTGTTAAATAATTATCAGTTTATAAAAAAAAAAAATAAAATCCAGAAGCCATAAACCATCTTAAGATGAGATGACTTTTATCAATTTTCAACTTTGTTACTTAGTTTTCTTTATATTAAAAAAGGCATATATTTTTATTGTACGTTTATATTTGGGGTGTGTTACGTGTTTGGGGAGTCAAAAAAAATATGGTGATGGAAGTCATCTATCTAAGTAGGATGACTTTAATATACCATTCCTTGCAATATGGTGATAAAAGACATCTTTCTATGTGGGATGATTTTAATATAACATTCTTTTTAATATGGTGATGAAAGTCATATTTTTAAGTGGGATGACTTTAATATACCATTCTTTTTAATATGGTGATGAAAGTCATCTTTTTAAGTGGGATGACTTTAATATACCATTCTTTTTAATATGGTGATGAAAGTCATCTTTCTATGTGTGATTACTTTAATATACCATTCTTTTTAAAATGGTGATGAAAGTCATCTTTCCATGTGGGATGTCTTTAATATACCATTTTTTTAAATTCCATATTTTTAAAATTATTTTTTTTGTCGGGGATTGATGAATGCAAGTCCTGGAAGCGGAAATTAACCTTCTTTCTAACACCTGATCGAGCTGAAACTCGGCAGAGAGACTCATTGTCGACAATGCATTCTATCAATTTTTTGTGAAAATCATACATACCCTCACGGACACATTTCTCTGAAATTTGATGACCTTACAGCAGATAATATACGAAATAAATGACTGTCCTTTCAAATTGGAATTTTCTCAGTTATTAATCAAAATTAATTGCTGTTCGTACATACACGCGGACATGTACACATTTCTCTGAAATTGGATGACGATACATAAGTTAATATTCGAAATAAATATCGGTCCTACACGAACGGCATTTGGCGAGGTTGTTAGCGCGGTTAACTCCAGTCGCTGGCAAAAAAAGTACAATCCTCCATCAAACCGACATTTCAATTTAAAAGACATTTTACAAAAAAAATATATTATAAAAAAAAACCTTTGTTATTTACGGGTTGATTTTGTATAAACTTAATTCAGTGAAACGCCAAAAAACAAAAAAAATTGTTAGTTTTTTTTTTGAAAATTCAAGTAGTTATACCGTACATTATCGATTGACACTGATACACTATACAATATTATAAATGACACGATAGGAACGCTGACAAATTAAAAAAAATGAAACAGCTTCACAATCATTAAATAATTTTTTGAATATAACTTGAAACTAATTCCACATTTTCGAAGCGTGTTTGAGTTTAATGCAAATATCCTCGATGATCAAAGTCACCCCCCGATTCAAAAGACGTCCTATATTACGGTACCTATCTACTTACGTGCGTATCGGGCCATAGGATTTTGACAAAATCCCCTATGGTCAGCTAGGGATATTTTCGAGCACGGTAAAAATATGATTCCGACAGTCGGAAGACAAAAGTCGCTGCTTTTAGTGCGGCCCCCGAGTTGTCAGATAAGCTGTCAATATTCATAAGTTTTTTGAATGCAAAAATAAATTGATGTGAACTAACTAAGCTCTTAGAACTGAACGAAACCGTATAGAAGATTTATAGACTTAATCAAGTCATCTAAGACGCGACCAATTGCTTCGTTCCAACTTGGAGAAACAAAAGTTGTTAGTAATAACTAACTGCATTTTAAGTGTAAAAAAGTACAAGCGGACTGCCAATATATCTAAAAGTTTTTTTAGTTAAATTTGACACTGTCAGTTTATAAGTATTTTTAACTTGTACATAACTATCTGACATTTAGGAATATCAATGCCAGTGTTGCCAGCGTATATCGTTATCAATATCAGTCTGGCTATCAACAGCGCGACCGTGCTCGGGAAATGGTTTTAAAATCATCGGTAGTTACGCCTATTGATGCGATATTGCAAAGTAATCGATTTCACTGTGCTAGACTGCCTGTTATATAATATACCATGCGATTATTAATATTTTATATAAATTTGATTCTGCGATAGCAAACATTTCAAAGTTTTCATTTTCTATGTTTTCCTGGGGACCTATACCATAATTTGGGATGCTGGGCAGTGGGTATTAAAAAAAAGGAATGAGTGAAAATTCGTTGAGCACTTGTTGAGTATCGTAAAAAGATCCGTTCATATACGGGAAATGTCAATCGTGTACATGCTCGGAGCACCATTCATTCAGATAATGGTAGAACAAACCAAGGCGTTTGACATGCATTTTTAAATACTGAACCGTGAACAACTAAGGGCCACCCTCATCGAGCCTGATACATCTAGTTAAAAGGAGAAGGGTGGCGCTAATTTCCCTGTAAAAGCCCAAACGATAAAACTCTGCAGCTGTTCCAACATTATCATTATGATGCGGTACTTGGGTATAGTTCGGGATACACGCCAAACGCGTGCCCTACATTCGTGCACAGTTGAGAATGGACCACATTTATCCAACTTAAAATTCTCAAGTATCTCTGAGAATGCACTGCTTCTCAAAATTCTATCAGTGAGAGCAATTCTGTGGTACAAAATTATATTTCAGCACATAAATAACCCCTTATATATAAACAGGCTAGAACACAATCATACTACTCGTTTTAATTTTAATGAAGGAATTATTGTACCTAAGCATACAAATAAATATGAACAAAGAACGTTAAACTATATGATTGCCAGTTGTTTTAATATGTTACTTGCTGAAATTAAAAACTGTGCCCAAAACAAACAATCGGTTAACTTACTGAAGGCTTGGCTTACTGAAAGAATTAATTTGTATTAGCTTACAATGATATATTATTCTAAAGACTTTTAAAATTGTTATTTATGTTTTTCATAATTTTCTTTTGCCATATTTCTGTAAAATTTTTAATTTTTGTTTTTTACATATAATTGTAAAAATGTAACTATAAGCTCACTATAATAAAATTTATAAATGTAAAGAACCCGTTAGACAAATTGCTAAAAAGCAGTTTATAGGGACTTTTTTTGCCTTATATTTGTAAAGTGTGTAAAATATAATAATAAAATAAAAAAAATAAGAACAACTACCAAGTACTAATAATGTATAAAATAATACAATATTTGATGGATAGTTTATTCTTCCTGAAATGCTATAAGTTGTTCGTACCAAACAACCATTGCAAGGCGCGACACCACGATTCACTACGAATAAGCTTCTTAAACATAAACCTTGAAAACTTTTCTAAAAGACAGGCAAATAATTTCTTGTTGGATATAATTATGGAACGCGTTCTCATTCAAACACACTGATTCAAAGAAAATTGTATTACTGATGTAAAACATACCTACGTATGTTTATTTTTATTTTTTGTACAATATATTACATTTCATAGTACAATAATGTTAGCCTCACTGGGTGGCTTACCCGTGCTGAGGCCTCCATTTTATAATACAAAAAATATACATAATATATTTAAAGGAAATATATCTTGGTGAAGAAAAAAAAAATTGAGATAAATTTAAACTAAAAATATAGATTTAAAATGAAAGTAAAATAAAATAAAAATAAAAAGAAATAAATTTAAATCGGTATATTTACTCGTATATTATATGTTGTGCGTTTGTGAGTGATGTTTTATATTGGTTTTGTGTGTAACGTTCCTATACGTTTTATTATTTTATGTTATGAAATTTTATTAATATTTTTTTTTGTTCTTTAATCCATTTTGTAATTATGTGCCTGAACTTATTTTTGTTTTCCTCAACTTCATTTAGACATTGATAGTGTCTTTGTCCAAAGCTTGTATTTACCGTCGGAGTTTTTATGTTTTCTTTTTACGCTTGTGGTTTTTTAGTGATATTTTGTGTATGTTGAAATTTGTTGTTTTGGTCAAAAATGTAGTTAAGTAGTGTTTTAACGTACAATTGGCGTATTTCTAGTGCGTCACAACTGTTGAATATTTGGTCTGTACTGATACAGACTGACTGATCAGTCTATGTTTTTTTAGTGTTACCTTCAAGATAGTTTTCTGTGTTATTTCTATGTAATCGATAGCCTGGTTTGTTGCTCCTCCCCAAGCAATAATTTCATGCAATGATTGTGACTGATTCATAATAACCCCCAGATCCACGCAATATATCCAATGAGGCGTGCCATTCACACTACACTTCTTCATATAGAAGCCAGTAACACGTATGCAGCACCGATTGCTTACCCGATCATAACGGATACCCTACTACGAATTTTTTTTCTTTATTTCACACACCAACTTCCTATTTATTATTACTCATGGGAACCTACATTCACTAGTTAAAATTAAGAACTTTTCTCATCCCAGTCGAAATTACTAACATATTGTTTGGACGTAAATCTCACGAAGAACGTATACAATAATTTAATTTTCTCTCATTTAAAAAAATAAAGACAATCTATTTTCATAATATGTTTATCAAAAATATTCACAACATGCTTGAAACCACTTACTGTCTAACATTAAAGTTTTAATAGACTACTTAGTTTTTTAATCGTTTGGCATCGCGTTAGGGATCCACCCATGCTTAGTGTATTTAATTCCTCGGCTAGCTAAGTCTTCCATTAAAACACAAACAACATTTTCTGCTTACTGTGGTGGTAGTAGGAGATTTGCAAATATTGTCAGGTTATTCGTTACCCGGGAGTTTGTCTTATGTTGAGCTATTTTATAACAATATTTCATAATTCAATCTAATGTTTCGTATGTGTGGATTGAATAGTACAGGGTTTTCCAATAAGAGGTGTTATTTTGATATTCAATCGTAAAAGATCAATGGTTTCATTACTTGTGTGGCACGTAGCGCCGTCTCGTTGAAAGTAAATGATGTCCTGATCAATACCATCCAATTCCGGCCATAAAAAATCATAAATCATCATCTCTCGATAGCGCAATCCATTCACCGTAACTGTTGCTCCAGCCTCATATTCGAAAAGTAAGGTCCAATGACTCTGCCGGACCATAAACCGCACCAAACAGTCACACGTTGAGGATAGAGAGGCTTTTCAACAATAAATCTTGGGTTTTCCGAGCCCCAGATGCGACAATTTTGCTTGTTGACGAAGCCACCGATGTGGAAAAGGGCCTCATCACTCAAGATGATTTGCATTTGATTCACTCAAGTGAATTTTAATAATTTCAATGCGTTGTTGAAGCGTGTATCGTTCCATTTTTATAAATGGCGTAGTTTTTACTTGTCAAATGTCAAAAAATGACAGCTTCAAAAGTAACATCTACTGAAATAGCGGGCTATTCAAAATAACACCTCTTATTGAAAAACCCTGCATAAATACATATGCTATAAGCTAATATGACGTCATGGTAAATAAAAATATTTGAAATTAAAATGATGTACATGATTGCATTATTATTATTATTTTTTCTTTTTTTCTACTCTGTACTATGTAATTACTATTTTTCATATTTTATTAAGCTCATTGTTATTTCAATAATATCATCTCCACCTAGCAACAGCAAAACCTAGATATGCAAATGCTATCAACATTTTAAATTGTAGTGTTAATACGTGTGCACATCTCAATGGTAATTTCATTGATGTAATTAATAATTATTCACTATGTAAATATTTCAAACAATAAATAAATACGTAATGGGTATTCAATTAACTAAAATTTAGTATCTATCACATATTGTTTCGATAGCTCTTGGAATATACCGGAATATTTCCGGCCGCGAGTTTCTTATGTATGAAATATAGAAGGATGCCACTAGAATAATGAAAATCCTACCTTTGGTCTTGGTGTCCTCAATGTTCCCACTCTCTGCCAGCACGAAAAAACCCCACGGCAAATTGCACTTAACCCGGAATCGCAACCTAGCAACCTGTTATCAGTGGCGCCGCAGAAATGGTACTGAAGGTACTTCCCGTTTCTTGGTGACAAGGTTATACGTCGGGAAGGTAAGTAGTATATTATTGAAGACAACGATCGGCTATATGTCCGAACACAAGTAATGAAATAGACTGCACATGTCTAAATAAAATGTAAAACAGAAGTAAATTAGGTTTTGAGTTGGTTGGTACTTACCACCATGAGATTCCACATCTTGGCTGCTTCAGCCACCGTGGTGCAGACAGTGCTGCAACCAGCCAGGAGGAGAAGCTTCTGCGGTGGGTTGTACAGCAGGTTGTACATCACACTGGCTCCCAATCCTGGCTCGCACTGGAACGAAACACATTCGTATTATTTAACGAGCAGGCTGCATTTTGCGGATGCGTTCAAATCTGATATCATAATAAATTTAACAGTAATTGTTGAGTTCTTTCTTCTCTCCAAATAAGAATCCAATATAGGTTTAAGGTAATGCACTACGTCGTGTAATATTTTAAATTGAGCCGCTATCAATAACAACCCTTACGTAGATGGCGATAATGTTCAAATTCCCGCTTAACACCATCCGCCTGTTTTGATTTATGCAAGAAAAAAACATGGCCAAAAGTGCCTTTTATTTTATTTTGTGGATGTTCAGGGATAAATACTTAATTTTTTTCCGATCATTTTATAAATAACTTAATTTGCCACATTATACAATAAAATCATAACCGAAAATGGGTTCGTAAGTAGGAGATTTTGAACTTTAAAGCATTTTTCATAGGCCTATACATTATTTTTTTCTGGGCTTATAAAAAGACTTATATAAAAAATACACGATTATTTTAAAGGCCAAGATGTATTCTACTAGCAGGATTTAATTAAAGCATCTGAAACATTTCTAGGCGACCAAATTTTCAAACCAAAAACACATGATTTTGCATTACTACGTATGGCATCGCCTTAAGTTGGTTTATACTAGCGGAATTGATGACATGTTGTGGAAGTTTGTTCCATGCATAAACTACTCTATTTGCTGTGTTAAGTGTTTCCTAGAATTAGATGCTAAAAGATTTGTATTAATTAGTGTCTACGAAGATTTATATTTTTGTTGGTGGTAAAGATTTCTTAGATGCCAGGGCAACTATAATGTCCAGATTAAATTTTGAAAGTCTCAATCGAGTCAAACCTCTCACTTTTTTCTTTTAACGTTGGTAATTGTTCATTTGTTCATAATACCGGTTTTTCAAAGCTCCTGGTATTTTTTTTAACCGTCTGAGTACTGTCTTTATTAGAAAATATGGACCACATATTTGGAAATCGTATTCGAGTAGAGGTCGCACATATATCAACATAGGTCAAGGAAAGCTTTTCTGATTAAATATGTTATCGAATTTGCTATTTGTTATGTATTCCTCGTTGCCCAAAATACTTATGGAGGTAAATAATTATACCGAGTCAGAGGACATCCACAATTTATTACTTAACAAGTACAAAAGATTGTTATTGAGGTAGTGTAGTTATGTATAGTAAATACTGTATAATTTTTAGTATTCATATGTGAAAGAGCGTTAGTAAATAAATATTGAGAGGAGGGATCTATTCCACTGAAGGTTTACTTATTTGAAGATAAGTGGTTAGCGCAACCACTTCATAGGGATGAAGAAGTAAACATCAGTCAAATAGACCTCAATATACTCATTGTCAATATCAAAATCTGCATAAAAACGCATTTGTGGGAAAAACATCATTTTTACGCTCACAAATGCAAGACTTGGGTTCGAACTTTGAGAGTCGTTTTCTCCGGTTCTATGGCGTCGAACGGACTGAAATTTTGGAATCGTACTAAGAATCACGTTCTGAAGCGAAATCAATATCAAAATCTGCATAAAAATGCATTTGTGGGAAAAACATCATTCTTACGGGCACAAATGCAAGACTTGGGTTCGAACTTTAAGAGTCGTTTTCTACGGTTCTATGGCGCTTAACGGACTGAAATTTTGGAATCGTACTAAGAATCGTGGTCTAAAGCGAAATCAATGTCAAAATCTGCATAAAAAAGCATCTGTGGGAAAAACATCATTTTTACGCTCGCAAATGCAAGACTTGGGTTCGAACTTTGAGATTCGTTTTCTCAGGTTCTATGGCGTCGAACGGATTGAAATTTTGGAATCGTACTAAGAATCACGTTCTCCAAGTCAATCTCCAAGTCCTTTGAGATTGACTTGGAGATTGGAGACTTCAGCTAGTCTTCTATATACAATGTGTTTGGGGGTAAACTACACTAACTTCGGGAGGTGATTCTATATGATGGTAGAAGTAAAAAAGATAAATAACTTTATTGAAATTCCAAATTTTCATAATCAAATATTTTTCCGTAAAAAGAGTATTTATTTTTCTGTACAAACAATTAAACTATTTCTAGGAATAACTTAATGAGTAAATCCTCACATTGTAATATTTAATTATTGAAGACGAAATTAGCGATTATTAAACGAAAATCTGAAACAGAGAAATCAGAAAAAGTTACGGTCACATCTAGGACTTGAACCCAGGACCCTAAGTTAAATATGACCGAAGGAGATAGGGTCCCATTAGCTCAGTTGGTAGAGCGGTGCCTCGGCAAGGCAAGGGTCCTAGGTTTAAGTCCTAGATGTGACCATAAATTTTTCTGATTTTTTTTGTTTTAGATTTTCGTTTAGGAATTGCTAATATCGTCTACCTTACCTACTACCTTAAAACCTTGGAATTTTAAAAAAAGAGTTTTCTTTTCTACTTCTAAAATCATGTACACTTTAGCCCCGGACACCCTGTATACATAGTGAAAAAAGTAAATGATTTTTTGGAATGCGGTTACTTTTATATGTTTTTTTTTCAAAACCAAACCAAAAAAAACTTCCACATGTCTTCACCGGTCACTTGGCTGAGTAATCACCCCCCCCTGCCCCTGGCTGTCCAATACCTTATTTTTTATTTATTTAAGGCCCCGTACAAAGAAGGTTTGAAAGGGAGATATGTAAATTCGAATGTCAGAGGGAGTGCGCTAATATTAAAAAACGAAAATAATTAAGTGAAAATGGTGAAAATATTTAATAAAACACGTCTTGTTTAAAATAGAGCAAAAATTTCTCGACAAATGCTTTAGTTGCATTTAAAGATGCACTGTGAATTTTTTCAGGCTTATAACATATTAAATAACAGAACAAAACTTGTTTTTAATAATTTTCGGAGATTACTTTGCGATTTTTTCTATGGAGGGAATTTCATATAATTGGTTTAATGTTTTGGCATAACAAATGCATAGATATTATCTTAAAAAATAACATACATTTTTTTGGAACTTAAAAACGAGAAACTTGTTACAAATCGGTAGAAATTGGGTATTATTGTAAAAAATATTGTCGAAGTTTTTATCATTTTTCCTGCATTCTTACATTGATGTATTATATTTAGATGAGACATGAAGCTAAAAAATAGGTTACGCTTTTTTACTTCCAAAAGACATCCAACTCTGCCAACGCTCTAACTAAAACTACCGAATAGCGTTCTAATAGTGGAACAAGTTTGGACGAGATATCAGTACACAGTAACGCCTCTAATTGTAGCTCTATGTATTCTCACTGATATATATATATTATATATATACTTGTATTGTATTTATATATATTATATATATACTTGTATTGTATTTATATATATTATATATATACTTGTATTGTATTTTTATATGAACGAAGATTTAAATTGATTATTTTTTTTAGACTGCGATTGAACCACGAACCATTACTGAAAATAATGAAGTGTTACAATACATTTTATTTTGTAGTTTTTAATAAATGTACCTCTCTCTTCCTTTAAAAGCGAGAGAAAACGTTTTTAATTTTAATTTTGTTTGGCCGTCGTCATTCAAAATGCTGAGCCAGGCTTACATTAATTTTCACAAAAACATGTTGAAATCATAATGAAATTCATAGAATCCAAGACCTATGGTTTATTAACTCATATTTCAGAGTTAAATGGCCCGTTGTTAGTTAAGTTTAGTTAATTTTGTACTCTGTTTTAACTAAAGAATATTCGGCATATTTTGCTGTTTAATATAAACAGTGCTGCGTGTAATTAAAACTCTGTTGGAGGGGCGACTCTCCCTCGGAGCGTACTCTATTCAAATACAGTGTTTCTCAAAGTTTTGGCAAATCGTCCCATTTGTTTATTTTTTATCCATCTTCTAAAAATTCTTGGCTTTTAGTCTTACTAACCTTTGGAATGCTGACCTACCGTGACCTTGTTATCTTTGGTATGCCAGGGGTTAAATGGCAATTTAACCCCTGGCGCGCCGCCCGTACGCCACACACAAGGCCGAATGATCAATTTACGACCCAAAATATATTTTTATTTGATATTCTGAACATAAATGCTTACGATGAGAGTACCTGAGAAAATCTAACTAGGGTTTGTTGTATTATTCTAATTTTTAAAATATATTCATTTCATATTAAATTATTTCTCTACTATGATTAAACTGTTCATTCTTTAACATTTTTTTTAATGAAAGACAAACATTCCTGGGTTACGAATAACCTGACAATATTTAAAAATCTCCTAATATCACCACAGTAAGCGTAAAATGTTGCTTGTGTTGTGATGGAGGACTTAGCCAGCCGAGAAATTAAACACGCCCCGCCCGGGTGGAACCCAAACGCGATGCCAACTCAGCCACTCACAGGATGTGTTATGACGCCTTAAGAGGAAGCTACAAGCCTAAAATGTGTATATCCTTGGTGGTGACCGGATAAATTATAAAAACTCTATTAACTGGGTTAAGTAGGTTAGGTTAAAAAAAAATTTTTTCATTGTTGAATAGTCAATGTGTTGAGTTAGCATGGAACCATCCTTGGTATACCTTATATTGTAGGTAATAGGCATTAGAATCGCTTGACAAACGGAGTATAGAAACGTTCGATTTCTAGCACAAAACTGGTTTTTATTTATTTTGTAAATAATTTTATAAGAAAGCAAAAAAGTTAATCAAGTGAAACTGTCACAGATAATCTTAGCTATAATACTGTATTTTTAAAAGTTGTTTCCTTTACGCTTTCATACATTTCTATTGAAAAAAATTTTTTTTTAGTACTTTACATTTATATTGAGTAATTTTTTTTTTATTTGTATTCTACTCAAGCGAAACGATAAGAAAACTTCAATTTATCTAAAACGTTTGGTATTCATAATGCTCACCAATACGTTATAAAGATTAATCTAAATAGTGATTTAGCATTAAGCTTCAAAGAGCTAGACAGTAAGTGGTTTCAAGCATGTTGTGAATATTTTTGATACACATATTATGTCAGTAGATTGTCTTTATGTGTTGTGATGGAGGACTTAGCCAGCCGAAAATTGAACACGCCACGCCCGGGTGGAACCCAAACACGATGTCAACTTAGCCATCGACCGATCTTCATTTATAAAGGGTTTTCCAATAAGAGGTGTTATTTTGAATATTAATTTAGGAATTAATGATTTTTTATGGCCGGAATTGGATGGTATTGATCTGGACAACGTTTACTTTCAACAAGACTGCGCTAAGTGCCACACAAGCAACGAGACCATTGATATTTTACGGGAAAAGTTTCCGGACCGTGTTATCTCTCGAAGAGGTGATCACAATTGGCCACCGAGATCTTGTGATTTAACACCTTGCGACTTCTTCCTTTGAGGCCACGTGAAAGAGAAGGTCAACAACTCAAAGATGGAATTCGTGAGGCTATCAAGGACATAAGGCAGCCACTTGGTTATGGAAAATTTCATGAAAAGGATATGGTCCTGTAGGCGTGGTCGTGGTGGTCAATCGACTGATCTTATTTTTCACTATTAACGGCATACCTTCTTATTTATAATGAAACAAACATTCGATCATTTATATTAAAAAATGGCATTTTTCTTTGAATATCAAAATAACACCTCTTATTGGAAAACCCTGTAAATATGTAGTTATTTTCTCTTAATCTCCATTTCTTTAAGAGCTGGTGTCGCCTAGATTACTTGAAAAGAAGGCGCTCGATTTAACAAAGGGGAAGAAGGAAGACGTACATTTAAGTTTTTTTGTATTACCAATAAGATATTTATTCAAACTTCTAAAAATATGTCGTGGAACTCAGTTGTTTTTAAAAACTGTAGCTAAAGAAATTATTTCAATACATTTTTTTAAACAATTAATAGTGTTTTATAAAACATGTATTATATCCATATTACGTTAAAAGTGTTTTGTTACAATTAATTGCAGATTAAATGCATCCGTAAAAAATGTACATATCTCTTTTAAGTAATTTTCCCGGGATATCTAATTATTTTCAAGGAAAGTTTTCTCTCGTTTTGAACGTTATTAAAAATATTTTTTTACACTAGGCTATACAGGAGGCCCCGAATTTTTTTTTATCGATGCCTACATCATCTTTGGGGATGCTGAGTGGATGGTCTTTTTAAGGAATTGAAGGAAGTTCTAGGAAGGAAAAATATGAAGGTGGATATTAATCTTAGAATGGGTTGTTTCATAAAATGTGAACAATTCATCAAATTTCAACGTTCATTTTCGGGTTCCGTGAATCCTATTCAAGTTCTGTTATTATATCATTATAAGCAAGTTACTTGAAAGAACTAAAATAATAACAGAACTCGAAAAAATCTTTCACAGAACTTGAAAATTAAAGAATTGTTAGAACCACAGGGATAGGTCAAAGATCTCCCCAAACTGGCCTCTCCCGATCTGGCACACCACGCAGTTGGTGGGCAGGCGCATCCGCCGTCAAGATCTAAACACACCTCATCCCAAGTACCTCGGCACCCCTGCTAAATCAGTGAACCACTTGGGTTTATCTATGGCAGTGGTATTATACAATAGTTCCGGGGCGGCGGTACCAAAAGCCGCCTACCAAAAAAGCCGAAAACCGCAAATATTTTTCACAAACATAAAATAAATATATTTGCACTTGATGAAACGAGGGTCTAGAATAATATTATGATGCATTACTTCTTTTCCAGGTGAATTAAAGGTATTTTAGTATGGCATTATGTTACAAAATACAGTAAAACCGGGGAAAGTCTGTTGAAGTACTAGCAAATCCACCTTGGATTCGTCGAGCACACTTTAGGAAACACTGTTGTAATAAAAAGGCTTAAAACATCCCTCAGCCGAGGGTGGTTTTTAAACTCCGAGGAAAAACAACCAAGATATAAATACACAAGTCCAGAAAACATCAAAGTTCTGTAGTCTCTAATTTAGTGTGTCGGTTGATGTTAGTCTTAGTCACATGAAACCAGGTACTTCTCAACGTTCCTCTTCCCTTCCCCACTCCCTCCTGATTCTTAACATACCCCAATTATTAGGGTTGCCATATGCCATAATTGCTGCCAGTGACGTGCACAGAGTTTTTGATCAGGGTAATTAATGAAATTTGTAACAATAAACTTATCACAGACATTGTAAGTATAATTGTATGAAAGAAAGCCAACATTCTCGTATTAAAAAATAATATATATAACAACATATTAGACAAATATTATATTTATGCACATGATGTGTTAATTATTCCCCTCAGAAAAGACTTTGTTTGGTAAGGCTGGTAAAGAGAACAGCGTAATTAAAGAAATCACAATAAAAATAAACGCTCGGGTTGTCAGCACTGAATCTTCATAATGTTATATGATAATTAGGTATTTCGTTAGCAAAATTGTACTAGTCAATAGAGGTACCAACAGATGGCACTGATTGCTGTATTTGTGATTTGTACCGAAAGGCACGTCCTTTTTTGGCACTAACACAAACGAATCGTCCCTTGATGAACATCGCGCATACATGTACATTTTTGTGTCGAATGAAAACAACATTTAAATATGACGTGTGCATCATTTTGCATATTAGTTCCTGCCTTTGAAAACTTATGGTAGTGTTTTAGGAATTGAATGAATTATCGAATGTGTTAGGAATTTTCTAAAAGTTTATCAGGAAACGTTACCAATAATTTGAATAGATTTTTAAGAAATTAGCAATACAGATTTTTCTCCGTGTGATTCTTAGTTACCACTGTGTGACATCACATAATATATAATTTGAACACCCTGTTATTTTAACAAATTCACCCGACAGCGATAATTTCGTGGTGTTTGGTTTCAGGTGGACTAATGATAGAATTATCGTAATTAGATAAATCCGGGTCACTAATTGCAAGCTCAAATTATTGATAATTATGCCAATTAGCCGGTATCTCGTTTAAAATCAATACGATCCCTGTTAAACCATCTCAAATACGAGTAAAAACGTTTATTATTCACAGGTAAAAATATGTTCTAGCAATTGATTAGGGTACCATAAAATTTGATAATATTTAACTTTTAACCTTCAACTTGGCAAGAACAGAAATATATTAATAAAAAAAGGTTATGCTAAGTTTTCTACATTTGGAAATTTATTTTAAAAAATAAAGAAAATATCATTGTAGCAAAATTTTACAGATTGTATATTTTTCTTAACATTGCCAATAATTCGACAGCCATATATCAAGAGTGTAGCGTCGATATTAATCCATTGAATAATTAATAATAAACCGTTCGACCTACTTAGGTACGTACTTGCTACTTGCTACTTAGGTACGTATTTGCAGCCGAAATCAAAACAAAGCAACCTACCTGTTTCAAGACCTACTTGCATACTCGCGACAATACTAACGCGCACTCAGTCCGGGATACTACGAGAACTCGCCAGAAGGTTCGAGTCTACGGCCTATGCATAATCGCCGCAATGTCGAAGGTTCCCGAAACACACAGTCTGTGCGAGTGCCTAGAATTTAGTTGCCATCCATCTACCTACTGCCGCCGTCGGCCGTCTAGTATAAATAAGCCCGACGCAGCGAGCCAGTCAGTCAGTCATAATTTTGCCGCCAGTCTACAAGGCTCAACGAGTGATCACCCGCGCTAATCTTACTAGCGCGAGGGACAACGTACCCGGCTTCGCCCCTATCATCATGGACTCTATCGGGACATCATCATAGCGCCTCGGCCACGTCCGCGGCCAGCGCTACTCGGATTACAAGCGCCCTGGTTCCAGCGTCTCTGACCAGCGCTTCTTCCACGCAACCATGACCACCACGAGGACACGCAGCATCCTCACTGGTCACGCCGTTCCCGTTCAACTGCCCACAAGGTCCGCCGCACCTTCGGCCGTCTCGTCAGCACTGGAGTGCCTGAAGACCTACGTTCTTCGCCAGTGCCTGACCTACATCGAGTCCCGGTCACCATCGCCCGGCGTCGACTCACTGACCCGCGCTTGACCAGCACATCATCAGCCAGCATCCGGAATATTCTACATCTGTCCAGCGTCAACTCTCGTTACGGCTACACTGACTCACCAATAAACACATGTGACCTTCAACACTTTCTTTCATTTCGTGCCTCACCATTGATCCCCAAAAGAGTATATCTTTTTAGATAAATTTCCACGATACCGACAAACGTTCTACACATATGAACAGGATATTTGCAAGTAAAATAATACATTTTTGAGAATATAAAGAAGGTTTAGGAAATATGGATACGCAATATCTTGTAGGTAAAACAAAGATACGTTTTTTCTTAAAAATAAATTAACTGTTATTGTATATTTTTTATCAAAACAGGTAAAAAAGTAACTAGTTAATTGGTATGTATAGAATATAAACTAATACAAAATATTAACATCAAAAACTCATTTTAATATCATACATAAATATACATTAAATAATATTAAATTAATACCAGTGTCATAAATTCGTGACTTTGGTATACTATTCGATGAAAACTTCACATGCATTGCACACATCAACTATATAACTAATAAGGCTTTAAAGATGTTTGGCTTCCTTTGCAGAACTGATTTTCAATCCTTGGATTGTATGAGAACCCTCTACATTTCATTAGTCAGAAGTCAAGTGGAATATAATTCACCTATTTGTTCCTCTTTACATAAAGTTCAATCTAACAATATAGAAAGAGTTCAGCACAAATTTCTGAGTTACGCAAAATTTAAGCTCAAAATTCCAATTGATTACATTAATTATGTCAGTCTAATAACACTGTCTGACAGGAGAGTTATGTCAGACCTAGTTGTGTTACACAGAGTCATTAACAACTTAATTGACAGTCATGCCATCGTTGCCACTATTAAATTCCATGTGCCGACTAGGAGCACAAGACAAAATGTAACATTTTTCTGCAATACGTACACAACCAACTATCAGACACACACACTACCAATAGGATACATGATCTGAGTTACAAGTTTGGTGGTACTATTGTTATATGTTTATTGACTCTATTTATAGAACTAAGCGTAATTTATACCAGCACTTTGTTGAATCCTACAATTCTATTGGCGTTGGTAATGGAGTTTTAGTGATTTGTCTTATATGTAATGTTGTTGTAATTTCTTTTTAACTTTGTTTTACTCTTACGTTTTAGTAATATTGCTTCTTATTTGGTTTTTTTTTATATTTAATATATATATTTTTAAAAATTATTTATTAATATTTTCTCATTATACGAATTCATTTTCTTCCACCATTTGCCATTGAATAATGCAATCAGTGAAGAAATTTCAGAGGTTTAAGATTTTGAGCAAACGAACATTCGATTTATCTTTGTATACATAAATAGATTTCGTTATATCTAAATAGTAGGTTGGACAAATTGGTTGGTAGTTTGTGCGGAAGTGAGGCATGGAACTGGTACAGAAAGGATGAAAGTAGACTGAATGTACAAGATCAAGAAAGGGACGCTTATATGGTTTCCGCATGTAGAGCGAATGAGTGAAGAAAGGAGTGTAAGGAGAATATTTGATGCAAATGTGAATGGTAACAGAAGTCGGGGACGCCCGAAGAAGACGTGGCACGACCAAGTGAATCAGATACTCGAGTCGGGCCATGTCAAGAGTCAGAATAATAGAAGAGTATGTATGAGACGATGTATGAATGTGAATGAGGCAAGAAGTGTGTGCCAAGACCGAGTTGTTTGGCGGTCCGTCCTATCTGCCTACCCCTGCCTGGAAACGGTTGGGCAAGGTTATTTTTTTAATAATTAATATTAACACACCAAAAATTGTCAAAGTTGCCGGTAAAATCGAGAAAAATAAATAATTTAATGGCCATTATTTTTTGATTTAAAACACTAATCAAATGTTAGAAAAATCATAAAGTATACAAAGAGCTGCATTAGATATTTTCTATAGCTTTTAATTGAATAAATATTTCAGTTTAGATAAGTTCTTTGTCCTCAGATCAAATTAAGTTTTGTGTGAAAAAGGCTGTTCCTTTTAACGAATATAGTAAAATCACACTTTAGTAAGTGACCTTTCGTCGTGTGAAATTTGTTTTTTCGCGCAGCCGAGCAGAAAATCGGATAATGTTTTGGCGTTTAACGTCAAAGGGGAATGTATATTTTTAGGATGTTTATAGGGGCATAGGACATAAGCGCAATGATGTCATTAGTACATACGTCAATCACCTATTAATTGCATATTTATTTAGAATTAATGGCACACGTATCATTTACATACAGGGAAGTTTTTAGGGGTATAGGACATAAGCGTAACGCTGTCATTAGTACATACGATAATCACCTGTTATTGTCTATTTATTAGAATTAACGGCACAAGTGCGACTTACATACATGGAAGTTTTTAGGGGCAGAGGAAATAAGCGTAATGCTGTCATTAGTACATACGATAATAACCTGTTAATTATCTATTTATTAGAATTAACGGCACAAAAAAATATTAGTCCTTCAGAATATATCGGAACAATTAAGTATATATATATTACGGGGTTCCATGATAACTCAACACAGTGACAATTCAACACACTTTTAAAAAGTGATATAAAGTCATTAGAAACTATGATTTTTTTTAACCTAACCTTACCTAACCTAACCTACTTAACCCAGTAAATAAAGTATTTGTTTCATCACTTTCCATGACTTTATATAACTTTTTGAAGATCTGATAAATTATCATTGTGATGATTTATCCGGTCACCATATTACGAAAATATGAAGTATTCAAGCAGGTGCGATTTTCCTGATAAATAAAAAGACGAAATGCGACAATATTAAAAAAATGTAAACACCTGTTCTGACATCCTAATAAAATATTCGTGTTTTAACGACAGTTTGTTGGGAAACCTGTCAATTTATTCGTCAACATTGCTTGCACACATCACAACTGGGGATGTCATCGGGATGCCTCTGCATGGTTAAAGCACACAGTAAGGTCCACATTATCAAATATTGGTTTAAAATATATAAAGTATTATAAACTGATAAAAATAAATAGTCCCACTGGTTCCAGACGGTTTAAAACAGTCGGAACTGTTGTGCGGTATTCGCATAAAAACAATATTAAAAAAAAGGTTCCACAGTAATAATTCCGCTTCTATCGAATAACCCTTAAAATAAATGTAAAAATGTCCTCCTTGAACAGAACGAAAACGCCGAAAAATATGTACATTCCGCGTGCCCCTCGATGACTGTTAACCTACAGATAGCTGGTACCCGATAGCCTATAGCCGATAAGGTAGTCGATAAATAGTCGGGAGGTTTGCTAGCTTTTCAGAACAGAGAACCTTATATACCTGTTGTTAGGGCGAAAGTTATACAAATAAATATTTCCCGGAAGGACAAAAGTAACTACAGCGATCACGTACATATTTCTAATAATGGTTTTCAATTTTTTTTTAAGATGTATGTACAAACTATCTAGAGGAATTTGCCGCAGTTCTATGACTTTGTAATCTGCGAGGCTGGTACGTGTGTAGTTACGCAAAGATATTCAAGGCTGCAGTCTAATTTTTTTAAGTATTTAGATTATATTGGGACTTTGGAGCTTTTTTCCCTCAAAATTTGCCCTCCTTCATTTCCTTAAAAATCAACCCGTAATTTATTTTTGGTTTATAATAACTGAGCCAAATCTCGTTTGGGTAGGACCGTAATTTATTTCGTATATTAACTTGTAATGCTATCATTTTTAAGTTAAATGCATCCATGTTTACGTGTGTATGCATGATTTTCACAAAAAGTTGAAAGAATGTATTGTAATCGACAACGAGCTTACCTGCCGAGTTTCAACTAGAAAAGAGCTCGTGAAGTGTATTGATTTGCAATAATTCATTCACGATGTATTTAAAAAGACCGCCCTCACAGCATCCCCAAAGATGATATAGGCCCTTAGGGAAATTAATATTAAAAAAAACAATGACGCAGATCAACAGCATTATTTTCAAAATCAAAAAGATTCGAATTTGAACTATGTACATCGATTCATTTGCATGTGATTAAGATTACTTATATAAATTGAACCCCTAATTGAACTCCGGAAGAGTCGTTGAAAGTCTGTGTGATTAATGCAGTTTGTCGCGGGTGCTGTTAGTGAGGGTACTAGTGTTGGCGGGGGCGCCAGAGGGGGGCGGAAGGAAAGGAATTCAACCAGCAACCTTCTGCTTGTTAACGATTAACCTGTTTGTAGACTGAGTAGCTAGCCACCCTATTTTTACACTGATGTGCGTTAGGCTTGAAACACATTAGAGATTAGAAGATTAGTGCATTAAAAAAATATATATTGTTTTAATAGACTTTCGACTTTGCAGGTTAAAAAGCTCTCGGCATTTTTTTAAACATTTTCTACAACCAAGCAGCCCAAAAAAATATTTGTTTGCAAATATTTTTTATTTTTTTAATATTTTTAACACAAAAAGTAATAATAAAAATAATCCTGAAAGTACCCATAAGGACTCCATCAAAAGAAATTTAAAAAAAAATTAATGTGTTCAGCATTATAAAACTGTACTAAAAAAATGCACTACTCAATTTTAAAGAAACATATGAACACCTTGCTGAACAACACACCCACACTACAAGAACGAAATCCTCAAATCTACTAAACATTCCAAAATTAAATACATGTTTCGGCCAGAAGAACCACTATTTCCATGCTTTAAAATTATATAATGCCCTTCCTATTGAAATTAAAAACACCAAGGATAGAGAAAAGTTTAAAAAGGACATCAAATTATTGCTAACTAAACATGAAGATGAGGAAATCATTAAAACAACAGAGGAACAGGAATACCTAGTAAGGAGGACTAAGAACAAACTACATCACTTTATATTTTTATTTTACTTAATATTGTATCTTTTTTACTTTACGTGCCGTTAAAAAAAAATTACTTATGTACCAATGTTTTAGAAAATCTGTTTGTAAATGGGCTTATGTCATCTTCGGGGATGCTGGGTGGAGGGTATTTTTATGAGAGGAAGCCGTAAAAACCTAGGTCTTGAAGAGACCCATGTTATATAGAGACCCAGTGACATAGAGGCCGGAAAATCATTCAACAGCTCAACAACTTAAGAATTTGTCGTAAAAATGACCCGTTGTTATATGACAAATATTAACTGTGTACAAATGTCAGAGATGCGATTGGTGCGGTGACTGTGTACCGGTTCCAAATATTTAAAAAAAAAAATTTGACTTAGATAAGTACCAATATTTTAGAAAATCTATTTGAATATCTCACTAAACAATCGACTCCATCAAATATACGCAGTTTTAGAATGTAGTATCTAAAAGCGTCTATGTTGCCGTCAATTTTATTGAGCTCATATTTCAATCTTAAATACAGCCAATATTAAATATCCTAAATTAACTTCCATATTTTTTTTGGTTTCTGTCTTTTTGAATGATAGCAAAGTTCTTCCAAAATATATTTGTTACATTGATAGTGTCACGGATATACCTATCCGATTGTTTGTATTTAAATGGGACTCCTATTAACTTTTCCACAAGTCTAGAATAAATATTAAATTTTACTTGGTTAAAGACCGGTAGGTATCTACAAGATTTCACCAAAATGTTTTTTTTAGAGAGAAATGCAATCTTTTATTATTTTATTTACATTTCATGTTGACGCTTATAAAAGTGACACTTAATTATATAATCTGCCAATATTCTACAAATCAATCATAATAATTAATAAAAAACGGATAAAATTGTTGTCATTTGTACTACAGGGTTTTCCAATAAGAGGTGTTATTTTGAATAGCCCGCTATTTCGGTAGATGTTACTTTTGAAGCTGTAATTTTTTTAACATTTGACAAGTAAAAACTACGCCATTAATAAAAATGGAACGATACACGCTTCAACAACGCATTGAAATTATTAAAATTCACTTGAGTGAATCAAATGCAAATCATCTTGAGTGATGAGGCCCATTTCCACCTCGGTGGCTTCGTCAACAAGCAAAATTGTCGCATCTGGGGCTCGGAAAACCCAAGAGTTATTGTTGAAAAGCCTCTCTATCCTCAACGTGTGACTGTTTGGTGCGGTTTATGGTCCGGCGGAGTCATTGGACCTTACTTTTTCGAAAATGAGGCTGGAGCAACATTTACGGTGAATGGATTGCGCTATCGAGAGATGATTAATGATTGTTTATTGCCAAAATTGGATGGTATTGATTTGGACAACATTTAATTTCAACGAGACGGCGCTACGTGCGACACAAGCAAAGAAAATATTGATCTTTTACCATTGAATATCAAAATAACACCTCTTATTGGAAAATCCTGTATATAGAAATAGTTTGCACATACCGAAGTTGAAGTTTGCAATGTTTAAGTTATTATCAAATACATCTATATCAAATAATTATAAGCAATAATTAGTCGTCTGAAATATCAATACAAATTGAAAATATCTCCCAAGTAAAATTTTATGATTTCCGGTCAGGGGCTCTGAAACCACTGAACTATGTCGGCTTATTTCCAACCCGCCAAATGATTCAATATATACTAGTACCTACAGTATTAGTTATTACTACTAGTATTCAATATATACTAGTAACAACAATTAATGCTTACTATATTTTTTCCACCTGTAAACAAACAACTTTATTTTTGTAGGAAAGGCTTTGTTAGTGCTAAATTTCTCACTAGATGGCGTCGAGACAAATAATATCTTCATTTATTGGTGAAATATTTTTGACTTGTCAAATATTATTATTTTTAATGATAAACAAATAATTATAAGCAATAATGCATAGCATAAAGGATATCAATTAATTATTATATTAATTATAATTAATATGCTATGCATAAAACCTTGTTTTATAAACATTAGTTTATCATTGACAAATAGATAGAAATAGTTAGCAACTACGGATTTGCAGTTTGCCATGTTTAAAATATTGTCAAATACAACTTCATCATTTAATTATTTGTTACCAGGACTATCTAAACGTTGTATTGTAATGCAAACTATAGTTTAAATGAAATATGTATAAAATGTTGATGTTCGTCTAGTTGTTCGTATAGGTACATTAAGAGTGATTAATTGCAGGAGTTAACAATTTTTTTTTATTTTTTTTATTTTTTATTATTAGGTTCAATATTTTTTACATTTTAAGTTTTCCGGTAATGCAGGCCTCACTGGGTAGCTTGCCCGTTTTTTTTATAATATGAAAATATAATCTACATAATACATTTAAAGAGAAAATAATACATTTAAAATTAAAAATACATAACACATAATAATATATTTATTTAAAATTAAAAAAAATAATACATTGAAGATAATCTTGTATGTTTGTGGGTGATGTGTGTTTATATTGGTTTTGTGTATTACGTGTAGGTTATATTTTTATTTTATGCTATGACATTTTGGTAATATTGTCTTTTTTGTTCTTTAATCCATTTTGTAATTTTGTGTGTGAATTTATTTTTATTTTCCTCAATTTTAATTTCAAGTTTTACACTGTTGAAAGCTTTTATAGCATGGTATTGGTAGTGTCTTTGTCCAAAGCTTGAATTTACTGTCGGAGTTTTTATGTTTTCGTTGTACGCTTGTCTAACTGGTCTGTTAGTGTTATTCTGTGTATGTAGAATTTTTTTTTTTGTCAAAAATGTAGTTTAGTAGTGTTTTAACGTATAATTGGCGTATATCTAGTACGTCACAGCTATTGAATATTTGGTCTGTATCAGTCAGTCTATGTTTTTTTAGTATTACCTTTAAGATCGCTTCTGTGCGATTTCTATGTAATTGATAGCCGAGTTTGTTGCTCCTCCACAAGCAATAATTCCCTATTCTATTATTGATTGGCAAAGTGCAAAATATATTGTTTTCAATTGTTTTATTTTATGTATGTTTCTTATGTCTGTTCTCGTCACGTTTCGTCTGTTCTCTAAAGTTGAAATATTTAAAACAGGTAATTTGACAAACAAAGGGTTGACAAGTTTAAAATTTTCGAATAGAAATTTTCTTTGCATTCTTTTTACATTGTGAATGTGAATATCGTAAAAGGGCGACCAAACTTTTGAGTCATGTTCTATTAAGCTTCTAACTAGGGGTAAGTGTAACAGTTTTATGATTTGTAACGATTGAAAGTTTTTAATTGTTCTCAATTCAAAACGTAACGTTTTCATGTGTGATTTAGATTTATTAAAATCTTGTTAATTAGTTTCCAGACTTACAAAGCCCACGGTCGTCAATCCACCCCCTGCATGCAACGTCGGTTTTCGCTTATCCGTCGTAATTAATTCGCCTTGAATTAGTTCCAAGTGCCCACTAAAGATACGGTTTCCGGGCCAGGGGAAACGCACCCTCACTGCTCAAGGAAACTCCCGAAGACATTCTGCCTGTCACTATTCGTGTCGTTGAGGTCATTATTGTGGAGATTAGACAAATTTATATCGAAACGGAAAAATAATAAGAATGATCCCTAATCTAACATCTATCTATCAGAATTTTCCAATAAGAGGTGTTATTTTGAATAGCCCGCTATTTCGGTACATGTTACTTTTAAAACTGTTATTTTTTTACATTTGACAAGTAGAGACTACGCCATTATTAAAAATTGAACGATACACGCTTCGACAACGCATTGAAATTATTAAAATTCACTTGAGTGAATCAAATGCAAATCATCTTGAGTGATGAGGACCATTTCCACCTCGGTGGCTTCGTCAACAAGCAAAATTGTCGCATCTGGGGCTCGGAAAACCCAAGAATTATTGTTGAAAAGCCTCTTTATCCTCCACGTGTAACTGTTTGGTGCGGTTAATTGTCCGGCGGAGTCATTGGACCTTACTTTTTCGAAAATGAGGCTGGAGCAACAGTTACGGTGAATGGATTGCGCTATCGAGAGATGTTTTATGATTTTTTATGGCTGGAATTGGATGGTATTGATTTGGACAACGTTTAATTTCAACAAAACGGCACTACGTGCCACACAAGCAACGAAACCATTGATCATTTACGATTGAATATCAAAATAACACCTCTTATTGGAAAACCCTATATTTATATTAAGAAGAGTGTCGCGAGTGAGTGAGTGCGTGAATGCCGGGCAACGCCGGAGAATTCAGCTAGTAATATTATTGGTAATTCTTGATGAAATTTTGCACGCTATCGACATCAAAGACACTATAAAAGTACAAGAAAAGTTTTTTTCATACTAATCGAAAAAAATGTTGCATCGCTTATGAAAATATAGCTATTCAAAGAATATGTGTGTACCAATGAAATAGCCATACAAACGGCCCGCTAAAGTATTTTTACGTGAGTTCAGTAAAAAAACGCGCGTTGTCTCAGTAACATGCCTTAGTATTATTTCTCTATGGTCTATATCTGATTCCAGGTATTCAGCTAATTTATTATTATTTTTAACGTAATATTCAGAGTGGAATATACTTTATTTCCCTGGAGAAAGACTACCATTCTGTGTCGAAAAGTAGCCAGGTCATTCCATCATTCTTCTGTCCCATCTCATTTCCTTCCGCATTTTCTTCAGCCTTACACATATCTCAACTGCGAATGCCATAGTCCCAAAGGTTTCGGGAAGTCAGGACTCTTGCAACGGTGACAACGGTCAACACAAAGGCGGTACCCCCAGGGCCAGGCTGTACCATTGCACTACGGTTCGGCTGACCCTTGCGATTATCCCTAATGCGGATAATTGGTGCGCGTAATTTTTGGTCGACGGTGACAACGGTGACTATAGTGACAAGAGTAAATTGTGACTACGGCCAACGATGACAACGGAGACAACGGTCAACGGTGACAACGGTGACAATAGTGACAAGAGTAAATTGAGACTATGGCCAACGATGACAACGGAGACAACGGTCAACGGTTACATGGGGACAACGGAAACAACGATAAACGATGACAACGGTGACAACAGTGACATCGGTGACAACGGTCAACGGTGACAACGGTGACAACGGTGACAATGGTCAGCGGTGACAACGGTGACAATGGTCAACGGTGACAGCGTTGACAACGGTCAACGGTGACAACGTAAAAAAAATCAAAACTTTGTTTATGATCCAAGACATGCTTGTCATTTTCAATAGGTACCGAATTTATATTAATAGGTACCTACATATTATTCCTTATTTGAAATGTGTATTTCTTTTGTTTTAATTATCTATCTATATGATTATTATCAATCCTACATTTTTTTTATTAGTTTCTATGTCAACGTTTGTATATGATATCGACTGCGGTTTGATAAAACTCTTCAAGCCACAAAATGAAAATTTTCCAGAGACGATAAAAATGAACATTTACATTTTACAAATTCGTAAAACTAATTGGAAACCTTGAAGTTTATTTGCGAAAATGGTTATTTGTTTTAAAAAAAAATGATATAAAATATTGCAATTCTGTTTTACTAATTATGAGAGAGAGGGTTTACATTTTTATTTTAATGTGAAACCGTACAAGAGTCCCAACTGCTTCCGACCGTCTTGGGCCAGTGGTTCTTTTTTTATTTTTAGTACTAAAAATGCCTTAATCAGCACAAAATACTTAAAGTAATGTGGCTTGAAGGTTTCCGAAACATTGTCGATGTAAGTAAAATGCATAACATCATAACATTGTCCAGTTTTCACTGGTGTTCTAAGTAATAAATAAATAGGCCAGATTTGTAAGAAACACGGGATGGTTTGAATTCTATGAAATTTATGAAATAATATTCTGTTTAAATATTATATAAATACCTTCAAAATACCCTACAGAATATGAAATCTATTGTCACAATTATTTTATCAGTAAATCGGTTTAACCGGTAATAAATCATTTTAAATTGAGAGGGGGTAAAATAGAATCATATAAATAAGTCGTCTATACGTGGTTATAACCACAGTTTGAAAATGGTCTTGAAAGCCGAAACAGCTACAGCTGTAATAACAAAATACTTACAACAATAACAAAAAATACTTGCAGAACTTAATAATAATATTATTAAATTTAATTTGTATTAAATTTTTAAAATTAAATGGAGTTAACTACAAATTAAACACAAAAAAAAAAAATAAAACAGGTAGGTTATCAGTTGCATTCCAATATTGAAAATGACACTTAAATTCATACCAAATCTGAGTTCACTGAACCGGAGTTACGATCAAAGAGACACAATCGAAAATAGTTTTTTTGGTGATTTAATTGCCCCAACACATTAATCATAACCTTTTTATAAAAATTTTCATTTTTTCAAATAGAGCATAACACATTTAAAACATTAGGGCCCCCGCACACTAGGCAGCCAGTCCAACATTGTGATGGTTCATTGGAGCCCGCACCCTAGCGGCCAAGAATTCCTGGCTGCGTCAGCCATTAGATAGCACATGATTGCGCAGCAGCCAATTGGCTGCACGCAGCCAGATCGGGACAAGGCTAAACTTCTCCGCACACTCGTCGTAGCCGCCTGGAGTATTTTGTGTTCCGAAACTAGTTGAAATTTAGTTTGGAAATGAGTTTCGTTCATATCGCTCGAAGGAAGACTAACTACTGATCGTCGACTGGCATTTAAAACTGGCTGCTCAATATTTCGGCTGCCACAGCTAGGGTATAGCAGCCTGGAGGGCGATTCTCGTTCTACTTAACGACACTAAAATCGTCCTTACATTCAAATTAACGATTTTTCTCGGTTTATTCGTATGAAGCGATTCCGGTTCTCTCGTTGACAGATGGAATCCTTAGATTTTCGATTGCGCGCCAAAATTTTTAGCCTTACGCGAAGGGTACCCCTAGACCTGTCATTCGGCGGCCGAACGCTAGCGTTCGCGGAGAATTTGCTTCATTTAATTGTGACGTTTTGACAATTAGCAATATTTGCGTAGTTTTAATAAGAGAAAACTTAATATTATCGTAAGTATTGACTGTAAACATGATTAGTGACTTGTTTGTGGCACAATAATGCTATTAAATGAATTGAATCAGGTAATTGCGATGTTTGTAAAGTACGTAACATGTCGAAAGCCAGATAAGTGATTTAATTTACAATAAACTACACATACCATTGAGGATTTCTACATAAATAATAATAAGTTTCTGGCTGGCGCTCGAAATTGTGGGTTTTGAAGTTAACCACAACGAAATAAGAATCCCTTTCATTCTTAAATCAACTTGGGTGACAGTTATCGCCATTCGGCAGCGTTAGTTTGACAGCAAACGTCACTTTAGAAGTGGTGAATCTGTAAAAAGTCATTACTATCCAGCGAGGTAAGTACCTTTTCACAAAACGTAAATCTTCAATAAATGGCTTATTTATGTCATTCATAAATAAAATAAGCAGTTATTAAAATGCATTATAATACAAAGTATTTGTTTTTTTAAGTTTTAGTTAGAAACCTTGCGTCACTTAATTATATTTCACCAATTTGTGTTTTCAATAATCTCTTAACAATTTCTTAACCACGCTTCTTTAGGATTTTTTACTAGGTCTCTCAAAAATCGATCTTGTAAGGCTATCAGAAGAACGAGAATCGCTTAATAGTTAAGAAAAGATGTTACAAGCGACGGACAGCTATCTTTCGCAAACGATAGCAGTCGTTGACGAATGCTATCATTTAGCTTAAGGCTAAAAGAACGAGAATCGCCCTCCAGGCTGCCTTGTACGCGGGGGCGATTATACTCGTATTTCTTTCAGTCTCACATTGTGTGTGTAATGGGTATATTATGACGTTATATACAAAGGTTCATTTTACATACCATATACGAGTATAATATATATTTATATATATAGTATTGTATTCTTCTCGTGGTGTACAAGGGAAAAAAATCATTTTATGGTTACATAATATTTAAAAAAAAAAAAAAACATTCCCGGGTTATGAATAACCTGACAATATTTGAAAATCTATCACTACAGTAAGCAGAAACTGTTGCTTGTATAAAGATGGAAGACTTAGCCAGCCTAGGTATTGAACACACTACGGCTGGGTGGGACCCAAACGCGATGCAAACTCAGACACTGACCGGTCATCCGACATTATGTTTGGTTTTTGTGACTTGAAAATATTTTATTACACCAATTTTAAATAATGTTTCACCACGAAGACTGATTTTCGACGAAATAACAATAAATTAACTTTATCGTTTGATGGTAATAAATGTAATATCAATTGCTACCCGATTAATTATCGGATGAACATTAACTACAATTGTATTTGCTGAAGAAGAAATAACCAATATAATGGAGTCGCTCATTCGGAAGAGATTAAAGAAAGATATATAATTTATCTAGAATAAGCCTAATAATAATTTATTGCTCGATTAGCGACACCTGATTTAAAATAATCTATTATTATAGCAATAAATTTCTGTTTTTTCATATCCTATGTAGTTGTTATAAGTAAAAAAAATCATGAAAATACAGAATTTCTGTTTCGGCAGAATCAAAAAACTTTAGAAACACAATTAAAATTGAAATACAGAATAATCATTTCCAAATTACTCAACAATCATCCCATGCTAAAATCAAGCCACTTGCACTGCAGAATCATGTTTGGATGCAGAAGATACAGCAGCGCATTTACAATGTTCACGAAACTAGGACTACATGGATTCGTCGGCCTGATGAGACACCGGGTCACTGGAGACAGGATGCGGTTGATGACCTACGACAACACGGTGGTGATCGCAGCCTACCAGCAGCAAGCGCCACTCAAGACCACTGGAGACAGGATGCGGCTGATGACCTACGACAACACGGTGGTGACCGCAGCCTACCAGCAGCAAGCGCCACTCAAGACCACGCCCGACATAATTGTTTCTAAATTTTTACAAGCAATAATTAGTCACCTGTAAAATTGAAAATATCTCCCGAGTAAAAATAAATGCCGCCGACGGGAATTGAACCAGCGCCTCATGTCCGGTCAGACGCTCTGGACCACTGAGCCACGTCGGCTTATTTCCAACCCGCCAAATAATTCAATATGTACTAGTACTTCAATCATCAATAATTACTGCTTATTATATTTATTCCACCTGTAAACAACCAATTTTTTTTAACTGATAAATCAGAAGGCGAGGGTTCAATTCCCGTCGGCGGCATTTATTTTTACTCGGGAGATATTTTCAATTTGTATGGATATTTCAGGCGACTAATTATTGCTTATAATAATTTATGGTCCTTTATGCTATGCATAACAACATTGTCTTATAGACATTAGTTTATCATAAAAAAATTCTAATTATTTCTCTTAAATGATTTTTCATTATTATTTTCAATATATATAATATATACGTGTAGGATTGCACTAACCTTCCTACATCCTGGAATAAAACTTATTAATTTTATTATCAATGAATTCAAATAAGTCGCAGGGACACACATCATCACAAAAATCATGTGAACCGTTCAATTATTGATGGTTTTATAGTATTTTTGTTATTTGTTTTTGGGGTGTTATGCCATGTTGCGATAACTCCTTCTTTAGCCAACGTTTCGGACAGCATTGCAGTGTCCATCATCAGGGCAGATGTGTTATTTGAGGTTGTGGTGAAATGTGAGCTTATGTATGAGGATGTGATACCGTGTTGCCAGCTCCAACTCTCTGAGCTGACATTAAAGTATAATTTATTTTTTATAGTGGTTTTCTTCGTTTAGCTCTGGTGTAGCCGTCAATTACCGGATACCAAGAACTATTGAGCTTAGCTCCATCGTCTCTATTAATATTTACGGGATTTTTATGAATTTCAATGGCCTCCGTAATCAGCCGTGCTCTATAAGTTTTGGGTCTCCCCAGGACTTCAGGAACAAATCCAAAGTAATGCCCGGTGTCAATCAAATGCTCGGCAATTGCCGATTTGTCAGGGTGGCCGAGTTTACAAGCTCTGAAGTGTTCTGAAATCCTTTTGGAAATAGTCCGCTCTGTCTGGCCTACATAGACCTTGTCACATCCGGAACAGCTGAGTTTATACACTCCATCTGTTTCCAGAGGAAACTTAGTCTTTGCAGACCTCAGTAGATCTTGTATTTTGGTCGTTGTTCCGAAGACAGTCTTGATACTTTCTTTTCTCAATAGCCTGGCAATTCTGTCTGTCACATTGTCACCCCAAAAACAAATAACAAAAATACTTTTGGCCGTGAAAATTTTAAATCATATTTGGTTTTATAGTATTTAAAAAAAATTTTTGAATGGAAAAAAAATATCTCAATTTAGAAAGCAGTATTTCAGCCTTACAAATAATATCCGAATATTGAAAATCCACCCACTTCCATCATTGTAAGTGGAAAATGTAGCTTGTGCAATGATAACGGATTAAACTAGTAGAGAGTAAAATTAAATTAAATAAATAATTAAACACACAGTTTTCACTCTAAAATTTCATCGTTTATCAGTACATGTGCTGTACGATAAAAATAAAATACCAGTACATTTTGAGTAATTTGGCGGGTTTTGAGTAAGCCGTCGTAGGGCAATTGGTATAGCACTGACCGGCAATCAGAAGGCTGCGGGTTCAATTCCCGTCGGCGGCATATATTTTTTCTCGGAAGATTATTCTATTTATGTAGGTGTTTCTGGCTAATAATTATTGCTTAAAATAATATATCATTCTTTGTGCTATGCTTGTCTCTTTAAAATTAGTTTATTATTAAAAATAGTGAGATTAAAACTTAGCGTAAGAATTAATTTTCTATTCTTTCAATAGCTTGTACGTAAAATAGATGGGAGAGTTGTACTCGAGGCAAAATATATTAATGTGGGTTATAGATGGAAGAATTGTACTCAAGGCAAAATATTGTAATGTGGGTTACAGAAGGGAAGAACAGTTTAATACACTTAATATTGTTGAAATGAATAATTTAATCACTTAATATTATATTTGTTAACATTGGGCCCGCCCATATGGGCTTTTACAAAAATGTGATAATATATACGTAATAATTCAGTGGAACAGAAATCAAAAATAAAATTTTCTTTTAGAATTAAATAGAACCTACGCAGAAAAAAGTATTCGCCAACCTTAATTGTTATTATTACTTATGTATATTATTATAGCCTTCTTTTCACTATATTCCGTGCAATTGAACACGTCTACAATTTCTGCCAAAGTATTCCCAACTGCATGCAATCTAGGTATAAGTGAGTATCTAAATGACTCGATCCTGATATTATTTATGCAACTAAAAATAATTTTCGATCGAGTAGTTCTAGTTGTTATGTTGAAGGTGATTAGACTAAATAAATCAGTACTGTCTATAATTCCATTAATAATAAGTATAGTCGAAAACAAGTCTTCTGTCTGAGAGTTTTACTAAAAATTCTTAATATAATTCATAATTATTTCATCAATGGTTGTAATGTATTATCTATAATTGGTACGCAGTGGCGGATCGTGACTTTCGAGTGTGTTAGGGTGCGAAAGTTTGAAATATTCAAAATAATTTTTCGACCATCGGATTATTTGTATGAAGATATTCAGAAAATTTCAGTTTGGCCGCATAGATTACCCAAAAATCTTCGCACAAAAAACTTTAAAAAAAATACATATCGGCTACAACAACAATCGTCAATAATGCCATTTTTTGTAATATTCTAGTACACCTAAAAGTCACGAGCCATCCCCAATTTCATAGACCTAGTTTATACAGGGTTTTCCAATAAGAAGTGTTATTTTGATATGCAATCGTAAAAGATCAATAGTTTCGTTGCTTGTGTGGCATGTAGCGCCGTCTTGTTGAAAGTAAACGTTGTTCAAATCAATACCATCCAATTCCGGCCATAAAAAATAATTTATCATCTCTCGATAGCGCAATCCATTCACCGTAACTGTTGCTTCAGCCTCATTTTCGAAAAAGTAAGGTCCAATGACTCCGCCGGACCATAAACCGCACCAAAAAATCACATGTTGAAGATATAGAGGCTTTTCAACAATAACTCTTGGGTTTTCCGAGTCCCAGATGCGACAATTTTGCTTGTTGACGAAGCCAACAGGCTTCGAGGTGGAAATCGGCCTCATCACTCAAGATGATTTGCATTTGATTCACTCAAGTGAATTTTAATAATTTCAATGCGTTGTTGAAGCGTGTATCGTTCCATTTTTATTAATAATGTAGTTTATACTTGTCAAATGTCAAAAAATGACAGCTTCAAAAGTAACATCTACCGAAATAGCGGGCTATTCAAAATAACACCTCTTATTAGAAAACCCTGTTGTTAATATATCTTAGAAATTTGTGTTGAATTTCTGTGAAAGAAGAATACATTTAGAGTCCATAAAATAATATAAAGTTTTCTTAACTTTATATTATTTTATGGACTCTTAATGTATTCTTCTTTCACTAAATGTATTCTAATTTCTGTGAAAGAAGAATACATTTAGAATCCATAAAAAAATTTAAAGTTTTCTTAACTTTATATTATTTTATGGACTCTTAATGTATTTTTCTTTCACTAAATGTATTCTAATTTATGTGAAAGAAGAATACATTTAGAGTCCATAAAATAATATAAAGTTCTGATAATATTTTTTTGATGACAGTATATAAAGTACACCTACAACTGTTCGACCCTTTAGTATGTGAAACCCTTTAAAAGTGAACTAGATTTTGTCGAGGGCCATTCGAATAATCAATAGCTATATTACCTTCAAGGTGCCACCCACTACTTTTGTGTTCCACTTCCACCTGCTTGCGGCCATCGATTCGCCAAACATAAATAATACGTTTGGATAAAACTAAGACACATCTATAAATAGTATAAAACAAAGTCGCTATCCGCGTCCATCTGTTTGTTCGCTTAGTTCTTCAGAACTAAGGGTTTTTATACTGGGGTTTTCACTATCATTTAAAGAATTTCTTCCGGAAGGTTTACATATATGATATACAAGATTTTCCAATAAGAGGTGTTATTTTGAATAGCCCGCTATTTCGGTAGATGTTACTTTTGAAGCTGTCATTTTTTGACATTTTACAAGTAGAAAATACGCCATTAATAAAAATGGAACGATACACGCTTCAAAAACGCATTGAAATTATTAAAATTCACTTGAGTGAATCAAATGCAAATCATCTTGAGTGATGAAGCCCATTTCCACCTCGGTGGCTTCGTCAACAAGCAAAATTGTCGCATCTGGGGCTCGGAAAACCCAAGAGTTATTGTTGAAAAGCCTTTCTATCCTCAACGTGTGATTGTTTGGTGCGGTTTATGGTCCGGCGAAGTCATTGGACCTTACTTTTTCGAAAATGAGGCTGGAGCAACAGTTACGGTGAATGGATTGCGCTATCGAGAGATGATTAATGATTTTTCATGGCCGGAATTGGATGGTATTGATCTGGATAACGTTTATTTTCAACAAGACGGCACTACGTGCCACACAAGCAACGAAACCATTGATCTTTTACGATCGAATATCAAAATAACACCTCTTATTGTAAAACCCTGCATAATACATGCATATTATATTTGTAGAAAGTAAAGAAAAACAATAATATAACATTTTCGGGCGCTTACATTGCTAACGCTGGCTAAACCTTATGAGATACATCCATAGACATATGAATATTAGTAGACCTGCCCTAAGTGATTAAAAGCGTATTATCCCCACTCCCCATACCGGTTCCATTGGAGCCGGCTGTGCTCGCGTATGGCCTCAAGTGAAATTTGAAAACGTGACGTCATCATTCTTGTGCGAACTATGCTCGAGGCATCATCGGTTAATTTTACGAAATAACACGGCAGAATGTTGACTTGTGCTATGAAAACTTGTAAAAATAGATGTGAAAAAGAGAATAAACCCAATTGTCGTATTACATTCCATATATAAGCATTATTTTACTTTATTTTAAGCATATTCACATCGTATAATATAGATCAGTTGTTACTATCACATCGAGAAACGTCTGGACGCGAAACACAATGCTGGTTGGTTGCTGGGAAGTAAATTATGAACATTTATAAAAGTGTCTTAACTAAATACTTAAACGAAATATTGGACTGTGAAAATAGAACCGAATTTTTTTGCCGAATTTGGACTTCGCAAATTTGTTCATAACGTGGCGAGTAATTTGCGCTCCCATGTAAAAATGTCTATTCATTCAAAAACAGATTTTACTTTTAAGAAGTAAATGGTGATATTATAATGCGAGATGCCTATTTACTGTCAGATTGATTTATTGACGAATCACAGTCAGCTTCACTCCCTTCGTTCTTCAACAGTTGATTTTACCCCTCGCCATTATCTTCTCGTCTATTAATTCCTATGTCTGTGGATACATCACAATAATGTAGAACGGAAAAATATATCTTAAAAAGGTCCACAGAAAAGTTGATCTTGGTATATGTTTATCTTCTAAGGACGACCCCTAGCAACGCCGGGTACACACCAGCCAGTTATAAATGAATAAAATATGTCTAAGATGTTCACCGTACGTTATACATATAAAGGGTGTATCGGCAAGTACCCGACAAACTTTAACCAGCTATTGTACGTTATATATATAAAGGGTGTATCGGCAAGTACCCGACAAACTTTAACCAGCTATTCCTCAGCACATTTGGAGTAAAAAATGTTATGGGCGCTTTGCTGTCCGGTAACATTTTTTTTCCATTAAAAACAAAAAATAAATAAAAAAATCCACACTCCGTCACTGTCATTTGCCTTGTTTCTCGCGTTCAACAGCTGTTATTAGCAAGTCAAAAAGTGTCCTCGCTCTTTCGTACACACTAAATAATAATAGTTAAAAATGAGACGAATAGTGCTGTGCAATTTCGTTGTGATTGTAAAAGCGCGCCAACGTAGGTACGTACGTACATTATTCAACGAAACTCAAACAAAATATTGCCAGACGGGTTTTCAAACTTTGACAAAGGATAAAACTTTGGTGACATGTGGTGAAAATATGAATACTAAATTTTTTATTAAAAAAAAATGTTACCGGACAGCAAAGTGCCCATAACATTTTTTACTCCAAATGTGCTAAGGAATAGCTGGTTAAAGTTTGTCGGGTACGTGCCGATACACCCTGTATATATTTTTTTATGTTCCATCTCTCAATGTTTCACACTCATGCACGTGCACCGGTACACCGAAAATCAATGTTGCTAGCTCCTTAGACCAGACTTCATCAAAATACCCGAAGAACAGACATTGTGTCTGTGAATTGGAGATGGCGATCGGTCTGTTGTCAATCAAATGAACAGTATTTTTTGCACAGAATCAAGTAGGTTTATCAAGTATTGCTCCAGCCCAGAGGTGGCTCCCAAATTCAATTGTTGGGCAAACTTGAGATTTATATAAGGTTAGCAGTTAGGTTAGGTATAGAAGAACCTGCTAGCCCTATACAAGACGTCCGGTTTCGTTCTATCTACTTAACTAAATTTTTGACAAAAATAAATTTCAACATACACAAAATAACACTAATAGACCAGTTAGACAAGCGTACAAAGAAAACATAAAAACTCTAATGCTATAAAAGCATTTAACAGTGTAAAACTTGAAATTAAAATTGAGGAAAATAAAAATAAATTCACGCACAAAATTACAAAATGGATTAAAGAACAAAAAAGACAATATTACAAAAATGTCATAGCATAAAATAAAAAAAAAACCTACACGTAACACACAAAACCAATATAAACACACATCACTCACAAGATTATATTTTAAATGTATTATCATCTCTTTAAATGTATTATGTAGATTATATTTTCATATTATCAAATGAAGGCCTCAGCACGGGCAAGCCACCCAGTGAGGCCTACATTACTGGAAAACTTTGAAATGTAATAAAATATTGTACCAAATAAATAAATAAATCTCCACTAATCCCTAGAACACCTCCACCCCTACTTCCGCACTTAGTAATATATTATGTTCACTCATTGTTTTGTACTGTCGAGTTAGTATAATTTGCCCCGAGGAAGGAACGGTTGTTCCGAAACCGGTCGGCGTATGTATAAAAAAATATATTGGTTCCAACGAGATAGCATTATTTAATTTATAAATAATACCTTTATATTAGATTTTATGATAAATATAACAGACGGTAATAATAATCACAGGTTAAAATTCCGGTGCACATGTAAATTTTGTTATTAATAATAATTTACAGTATATTTGAAATGGCTTTAGCCGTGTTTGGTGACCAGATCTGAATAGTCAGGTACTTTCCCAATTTCCTCTTCCCCATTCCTTCCCTCCCCGCTACTTGCGGCCTCACAATATTCCCCGATTGGGGATGCCAGGTTGGATAAAATTTTAAAGCTTTTAATAAATACATTTGATAAAAAGACAGTTGTAATTTAGCAGTCTATTTTTTTCCTGTACGTTCACAAACGATTTTTTCCAAATTTTGGATTTTCCAATTTCCGATTTTGAGGCAGAATTTTAAACAAAACGAAATTTTAAATTCGACGGTTCGCTATGCGTTCATTTGTAGCTATGGCTACGATTTTTCTGAACATTGAATGTAGGGATGTGTTTGATTTATTTGACATCAAGTATTTATTGATGTGATTATTTAAATCGATGTTTATAACAAGATATCCACTCAAGCGATTAGTTGTACATACATATGAAAAATAAATATATTTAATTTAAATTTTGAATTTTGCCGTTCGCGTTCCGTGTTTGCCAAAAAAGCAGAGCTTCTGAACTGACAGATGATATGTTACGTAGAAAATAAAATAGAACGAAAATCAAGATGGCGATATTGCGTCAGATTTTGCAAATGGTTAAAGTAACCAAACCAAACTAAACCGAATGTTAAAAATAAACTAATTCAATAAATTTTAATGTAATTTCTTTGTTTTTACAGAGCAACAAGTGTTTTATTCAATCAATTGAAAATTAAGGTTCAATAAATTGAATATTATTTAATTAATATGATTCCTCAAAATATTAATAGGGAATCCTATAAACTGCTTACTGCGGTTTAAAGCCAATGAACTCACCAATATTTCACCGTTTATCCCATATTTTTAGATTCTATAAATTTGGCACATATGACAAGCGATCTCTCTCAAAACGTGTTTGCAAATTTATGTCTGTTTAAATAATATGCAAAAAATCTCTGGAGTGGATTTATGCGGTCGTTGAGAAATACAACAAACTTCGTGAAATATTTTTGTTATTTGTTTATCCTTCTTTAAGGAAGGAGTTAGCGCAACACGGCATAACACCCCAAAAACAAATAAAACAAATACTTTTGGCCGTGAAAATCTTAAATCATTTTCGTGAAATATATCCATGGGCTATTTAAGAAGGGTTTGTTGTTTGTAAAGGTAGCCTAATAGTTAAGACCCACTGTCGTAAGCAGAAAGAGTCTGTGCTGATTCCGCGAAACTTCCAATCGATGAGCTGTGGCATCAATCAATTTGGATAGTTTCAGGTTAAAATTTTTATCACAACGGTTTTTAGCTTACAAAGTTAGTTGGGTATCCTTTTGGTAGGTGAGTATTGGTACCATCGCTCTGGCAAAGGTCATTCAAAGTGGTTCGCGATTTTTGGTGACTTAGTAGGAGTGCGTTTGTCAATAAACTGCGTAGTGATCCGGATCGGGACAGGCCTATTGAGGGAGACGCTTTGAACTCTCCAGCCGGACTCTCTCGACCCTTCACGTGGCACCGCATGGGACGGATGAATGCACACGTCATTCACTCCTGGAAACACTGATTGCCAGATTTCTATGTACCTCTCACACCTTTCTCCTTCCTAAAACTTCCTATCCCTCGCTTCCTTAAAAAAAACCTCAAAGTAGCATTACGAAAGATTAAATTGTGTGTAGTTGATGTAACTAAGGTTATGCATCTGCCCTAATAATAATTTCCCCTTAATAATAAAATGCAATGAAAACAGAAACTACGGGGAAAAAATACTTCTGTAAAAGCATCGATTTTGTTAAAAAGTTAGATGCTTGGAAAACATTTATGACAACCCTGATATCAGGGCGCGCACATCGATGCACAGCATGTTTTACATTCCGCCGAATGTTTGTCCATAAAAGTGTGTTTGATCGAAAACACCCCAATAACAATAACGGGAGCATTTTTGTTATTTCGACCTGAAAACTGAGAGAGCCCGCGACACACGTATACAATACATACATAGGGCCCGGTACATCAGTCAGTCCGTATCCTCGCTATGTGCGACATTCCACGTGCAAATTTAAGCGGGCTAAATCAGCCTTGGTAAGCCAAATAGCCCAGTAACAAAAATTAATGTCAAATGTGTATGTTTACGTAAGTAATTACATACTCCAATCTCACCAAAACATACGTAAATTGCATAATTTTATCAGTATGGACTGTTACATTGATCGAGCGATGGGGGATGTTGATGGTATTAATTGATAATCAATATAAAATAGACTTGTAAGGTATTTTACGAGGAATTTTTCAACGTGGACAGTGTTTTTAGTAAAAAAAATTATAAAATATTTTTATTTGTAATTTATTATTTGTAAAATATTTTTTATTTATTTAATTTTATTTTTAATATAATTTTATTTATTTATTTATTTTTTTCCTGCTAAGGTCACTAAAGATAAAATTATTGAAATCAAACATAAAAGTACTAAAAATGGTCCACCTTAGTTTTTTCGTCTAAACTACCAATAACAGGAAAAAACACATATTTTATTAAACAAAAGCATTATAAACATTACTGCCATCTCATTTTTTTGTCGTTTTGTTTAAAACTAATTAATTAAAAATACATAATATTTCATTAATTTTTCGGAACCTTTGGTTTCATAGAAGTGTACATTTTTAACTATTTTGTGGTTAACTTCTATATTTGAGGTTATTTTTTATTTTTAATACCGTTTAGTTAATATTTTCAAATACGATGGTTAGGAAGACACGATGATTTCTGTGAGACCATATGAGCTGTTCCGAAAAGCGAATAAGTTGACTGTACGGATAATAGCTGTTTGTTCAAAAAATCGCACAAATTAGCCCGAGGAGCTAGTTGCGTTTTTTACGCAACTATCAATATGCGCGCCATTGTAAAAAGGACTTGTAATTCGTAAGCAGATTTCATTTTAGAGAACCGAGTGGTGATATTACTGTTGTAATATGGCAATGAAATAACATTCAGTTGGTAACACTACATGCACAGGAAGTAGGTGTCAAAAGTATAAGTCTCTGTAATGGCTGTAATGTGTGTGCTCTGTTACAATAAACGTTATTTTGGTTATTAAAGATCACCATCTATTATTTATCAAGACTACAATTACAATGCGAGTTGCAATTAATTTATTGACGCCGGGTTCGAGTCCTAGGTGTAACCGTATCCTTTTCTGATTTTTCTGTTTCAGATTTTCGTTTAGAAATCGCTAATATTGTCTTCAATAATAAAATAATAATTCTTATACAACAATGAAACAGCGTAAAAAATTGAGATGCTTACCTAACTTATCTCTTATATTGTAAACATGAAAGTAATTTTCACAATATTATGAATTTAATGTTATGTAAAAAAAGAAGAGTGTACATTTGCGAAAAAATAATATAACTTGGTTACAAAGTAAAAAATAATTATGAAATTAAACACCATGCAAATTGTTGTATTTGGAAAGAAGAAAAAAAATATTATGGAGGATAAATAGAGTATTGTTGGATAATTTGTGAGATTTTCAAGTGATACTAGGGAATTCAGTTTTTTTGTTAATGATTTCCCTAAAATATTTTTTTTATATAGTTCAATATTTGTTTTTTATCATTAATGCTTCTAATTTCTTCTGGTAATTTATTAAAGAAATGTTTTCCTGTGTGGGTATAACGGTGCTGGGCAAAAGAAGTGTGTAGTTTAGGGCATGCAAATATGTATTTAATTCTGGTTTGATTTTCAGTTATGAATGAGTATTTATCTTTTTCTTTTATAATTTGAATAAGTTTTTAAATAACTAATTTTTAAATAATTTATTTCCAATAATTACAATTATTATTTCTAAAGCGTATTACATCAACATCAAAAAAGATTGTATTTAGTTTTCGGATACGTTCAGAAATATTCCATGTATTTTCATTTTAATCTCCAACATTCAATTAACATAAAATCAACGGATTCGAAAACGGTGGATTCGCCGGAACACGTCGGGTTCAAAGCAGAAATCCACGGTGGATTCACCGGCACACGACGGGTTAAAACGTGGATTCTTGGCACACTTGAGGTTAACGGATCGAAAGTAAAAAAATATTTTCCTTGAAGTTATTTATGAGAGGAAAAGAATATTTTTCAAGACTGTTAACAAGAATAATTAGTATTCTAGGAAGCTTGTTCGTTGAAATGCAGGTATTTCAGTGAGCTAGCGGCAGTGCCCAATAAACTAACATTACCGAGATTTGTTTTCTCATTACGGCCAGTTTTCTGATAAAATATTATGCTAGAATTCGCCGCAGGTAATACGATTTTATAATCACGAGAACATGGGAGCAGCCCTCATCTTATTTTAACTTTTTTCGAAATTCCATCTTTTTTAAAAAATCTTTACACAAATATTTTTCCGTAGAAGAATATTTATTTTTCCATGCAAACAAATCAACTTTTTTACCTACCATACATAGTTAGAATTTCGAAAAAAATAATTAATCTTTTTTACTTCTAACATCGTTTAGAATCACCTTCAGAAGTTGTGCACTTTACCCCCGGACATCTGGTATATTACAATATTTGGTTTGTGCATTTCATTGTTTTATTTGTTGAAATACAAACACTCCCGGGTTGCGAATAACCTGACAATATTTGAAAATCTCCAACAACCACCACAGTAAGCGGAAAATGTTACTGCAAAAAAATGTTACTGCAGAAACTGCAAAACGATAATGTGAGAAGTAAGTATGTGAATTGTGCAGAGATAAGATTGAATGCAAAGGAAATGGATGGTCTAAGCATAGACGAAACATGGAACCACATAAAAGTGTGTCTTTGTGAATCTGCTAGGGAGGTTTGTGGAATAAGTACGCGAGGTAGGAAGAAAGGTGATGCATGGTAGGATGGTGAGATTAAAGCACTGGTCTCAGAGAAGAAGAAAGCATGGTTAATGGTTGTGGCTGATTGCGGCTGGCAGTGATTCCAGCGAAGAGAAGTATCGAGCGAAAGAAGTATATAAGGAATTTAAGAAAAAAGTAAGAGTTGGAGTGAAAGAACGAAAGAAACGCCTGGAAGAGGAAGAAGGAATGAAAATGACAAACCATTTCCAAGAAAACATTAAGTTGTTTTGGAAAGAAGTCAAATGGTCCCGGAGTGGCCCAGAAAACGGAAGCATGAAAGTGATAAAATCAAACGATGGAAAAATGTTGACGAATGAGGAAAAAATAAAAGAGAGATAGATGAATTATTTCGAGGAAGTCTTCGAAAGCGAAGTTAGTGACAGTGATTCCATCGGCGAATCAGATATGAATGACGATGGAGTGAATGTTACCGAAATTAGCATGGATGAGAAAGAAAGTTCGATTAAATGTTTGAAGAATGGTAAGGCTGTCGGGTTTGACAATATTGCTGCTGAATATTTTAAAGGAGGTAGCCGTATAATTCTCACATGGTTGTGCAATCTTTTTAACCAATGTTTAAAGGAAGGTTACACGCCTTTAGATTGGAGAAGGGCTGTGATCATGCCATTATACAAAGGTAAAGGGTCACGTATGGAATGTGGGAATCATAGGGCTATTAGCCTGCTAAGTTCAGTTGGCAAGCTGTATGGTAGAATTTTGATTGAAAGAATAAGAAAGGAAACAAAGGATAAAATATGGGATGTGCAAGGTGCTTTTATGAGTGGAAGGGGGTGCATGGACCAGATCTTCTCATTGCGTATGCTCACTGAGAAATTTCTGGAAAAAAAACAGAAAATTTTCTGTGCCTTTGTGGATCTACAAAAAGCATACGACCGAGTCGACAGGAAAAAGCTATGGAAGGTGTTGTCCAAGTATGGAGTGAATACAAATCTGACTCAGGCAATTGCGTCTCTGTATGAGGGAAGCGTTGCATGTGTTAGGGTAAACGGTGGTTTTACGGGGTGGTTTGATATCACAATACATTAATATGTCTGAACATAACAAAAATACAACTACATGGTTTTCCAATAAGAGGTGTTATTTTGAATAGCCTGCTACTTCGGTAGATGTTACTTTTGAAGCTGTTATTTTTGACATTTGACAAGTAAAAACTACGCCATTGATAAAAATGGAACGATACACGCTTTAACAACGCATTGAAATTATTAAAATTCACTTGAGTGAATCAAAGGCAAATCATCTTGAGTGATGAGGCCCATTTCCACCACGGTGGCTTCGTCAACAAGCAAAATTGTCGCATCTGGGGCTCGGAAAACCCAATTATTATTGTTGAAAAGCCTCTCTATCCTCAGCGTGTGACTGTTTGGTGCGGTTTATGGTCCGGCGGAGTCATTGAACCTTACTTTTTCGAAAATGAGGCTGGAGCAACAGTTACAGTGAATGGATTGCGCTATCGAGAGATGATTAATGATTTTTTATAGCCGAAATTAGATGGTATTGATCTGGACAATGTTTGCTTTCAATAAGACGGCGCAGTACGTGCCACGCAAGCAACAAAACCATTGATCTTTTACGATTGAATATCAAAATAACACCTCTTATTGGAAAACCCTGTATTTTAACGTTTATTTTCGAAGCAACTTTGTATTCGCTTTGCCCGAAAAGAAATCATTACAAATAAGCGAGTAATTTCTGAGTGGTAACGAGAATTATGCAGATACCTGCGATGATAAAGTCCCATATTACGGTACTCTGAAGATGAATAATAATGTAAAACTGTTTGGTGTTCTGGTTTACGCAGAAAGAGAAAAAAATGTTTGGATAGCAGCATAATGAATTTTATTTTCTAAAAACCTTTTCGTTATATAAGAAAAATAATAATATTTCTAAGTAATAACAATTTGAATGGAGGTACTACGCGAACAAGCAATTTGGTTTGTTTTGATATTTATTTCGCTGTTCAATATTTTTTAAATGTATTTGTTTTTGGATGATTTCATGTTGTTTTTATTATCTGCCAGTAAACATTTACCGACGGGTTTTTCATTTTACTAAATAAATGAAAATTGTTATGGTAACAATAATACCAAACAATTGGAAATAAAGAAAATTAGTCGAAGAAGCACTAACTGAATTTTTTTAGGTATCGGCTTAAAGAATTTTTTTTCACAGGAGGCCTTGAGGAAAATAATTTCCCTCCGGGCCTGTGTCATCACAGGCCAGGTGGTCTTGTACTAATAAATATAATGGATGAGATGCGAAAATATTATAATTTTTAAAAACACGAGTCCGACTTCCTCATTTCATATTCGCGTTTTACTGATAGTTTGTCATGAAATTTGTCAATTTATTCTTTATAGGCCTGCAGTCCCGTTTTTAAATTTACCAGACTTTTAATAAATTGTCAATTTTTTTCTCCGTGCAATTACATTTCGTGCTCTCCTTACTGTTTTCAAGTTTCCATCTGATTTTAAGAAGTGAAAATTATTACCATCTTGTTAACTTTGAACCACAATTCTCAGTTTCATACCAATGGCAGATAGAACATTGTTGTTTCAAGGGGACGATTTCACAAACCGGTACGTACAAGATATGATTTGAGATTTTTATAGTAAAAAGTATTATCATGATATCATTTAGGGTTATTATGCCATGTTGCGTATCCTCCCTTTTTAGTCAACGTTTCAGACAGTGGTATATCACCGTTTGACATATTTGGTTCAAAAACAAAATACGATGAAATTCACGAAATTTAGGTACGTATTGTTGACGTAAATAAACTACAACATATTATTCTAACAATAAAATTATACACTCTGTCAATATCTGTAATACTAGACACTCACGCAAAAACCATTGACTGTAAATAGACGGCTTTCTCTGATGGTATATTGAGTTACGATTTGCAAATGAATCACACCACAGCTTTAATGACGGATTGTTTCGAAGAATTTGAACAATTGATCAAATTTCAAAGTTAATTTTCAAGTTCTGGAATTATTTCAGTTCTGTCTAGCAAATATCAACAGAACTTAAATAGGACCATCACAGAACCTGAAAATGAACGTTGAAATTTGATGAATCGTTAAAATTCTCCGTTACAACCCGTCCTAAAAAAACCGTCGAAAACAACTGACTAATTTAACCAGTTGCTTTTCTATTTATCAGGCAAAAAGTGTTCAGTAATTGCAATGTTAAAATTGAAATTGAATTCCACTTACTTCACTGTCATTGCTGTGTAGCCTCAGCTGGAATCCTGGCAATAGATCCGCCCTCTTGTTTACATCTTCCAGCGCCAGGTAGGCGGCTGGCATACAAGCCTGTCCGCCCTGCCAACCACCCTCGCCAGCAATGGGGAAGATCCCGCCTATGTGGAGGACGTTTTCCTCATCATCCGTCAAGTTTACAGTATCTGGACCGGCTTGCACACAACAACACATTCCCAGAAGAAGCACAACGCAAGAAATACGGGACAGTCCAAAACCAAGAGACACAAAACACCGGCGACTAATACCAATTGATGCAATTTTAGATACACTCGTTGCCAAATTTAAACACTTACTTAATGCACTACACAAAAAGACCATAGATGATGCACAAATCTTTAAAATAAACACTTTTAAATATGACACAAATTTATTTTTATTATTTTCAACCCTTTGCTTAAGTGATTGATTGGTAGAAATTGTATCTTTTGTACAATTTGTCATTGATTTATTTACTGGTTGCGTTGTTTGAATACAGCGTTGATTGAAAGAGAGAAGCAATTGACTGAAATATTTGGTAATCATTCGTCCAATTTTTTGATTAAATTGTTGAGGGTTTATGTATTTCGATATTAAAATTGAGAGAATCACAGTCAGTTGCCACGTTGAGAATAGAGTACCGAAAACCAAAATATTGGACTTTTTTAATACTTCTTGCACCGTTCCAACCAGATTTGAAATAATTCTTACAAGAGACGACTCACATAAAATATTCGATGACGATAGATATGAACGGATCAAAATTACTTGAAATCTTCGGTAGATCGGAGAGATTCTTACTTCTAAGAGTTCACACAAATTTAAAACACTTATGCTATACAGTCTATCGAGTTTTAAACAGTTAACAACGGGGTACATTAAGATTGACGTAAGACAAGCTAGTACAAATATTACAAAAGAAGACACGATGGAATAAGAAAGATATTGTTTTGGTAATTTCGTTTTGAACTTGATGCGCGGAGTAATTGTCTTTTTAGCCATTTTGGTTCTTGAGTGGGTGCTACCGAAACATCTTGACAACATTTCTAGTTTGTCATTGTCTCTGAATCCTCCAAGCTTACGGTGCCTACTTTTCTGGTTTTTATAAACACCAATTAAGCTTTTTTTGCCTTCCTTAATATTTTCGTGTGAGTTATTTTGACTGGAAACGATGGATTTTAGATGGTTTCCTTGATTCAATTTTACACCCTCCCGTTTGCTGTTCTTCTTGAGTGTTGGATGGAAGATTTGTTTCTCGTTATTAGATTGTTTTTTTGTGTCAATTCTCTGCATTGTGAAGGAGGTCTATGGTAGCATTGAAGACCCTAAAACAAAGAAAAAATAACATTAGCATCGAAGTCAGATAAATCGGTACAAACAGTTTTTCAAACAAATCAATTACGGATATTGAAAACAGTTTTCTTTCAAATCTTTATAGATCACACTTTCACGGATGTTTGTTCAGTGCCACAGACTTCGGCCTTCGTGTTCAAGGGATAAGGCTCGACTAGTAATTCGAAGGTCGCTTGGTTTCATAAATTTGTGAAATTCCACGATAGAATCATTTAAAAAATATAAACTGTATTCTTGTTCCAGAGTAGAATATACGCTCATTATCGCCATAATTTTATTTCAGAATTGAAACGTTGCTTGAAATGGCTTTAGCCGTGTTTGGTGACCAGATCTGAATAGCCAGGTACTTCCACACCTTCCTCTTTCTAATCTCTTTCCCCTCCTGTATATCTCCATCTTCACAACATACCCAATTGGGGATGCCATGTTTTAACTGGCTCCAGACGGTTGGGAGCAGTCTTAACTCTTGTGCGGTATTCACATAATAATAATTTTTAAAAAATGCAAGGGTGCTCTTTCGAGTGTCATACCTAATGATTTAAAAATAAAACAAACTTCTTCTTCCGGATAGTTTCACCGAAATGACAAAACAACGGTGAAGTAGTCGCGATATTAACGACAGATAACTTATAAAATCCCCTTCTCCGCCGGTGCGACGTGCTTTGTATATAAAAGCCCTGGTTGCAGTTTACGGATTAACTTTTTGTAACTTTTCTCTTCAAAGTCTGGTGGGGAAAATATGATCCGGAATTGGTTCGGAAAGTTGGACGCGAACCTCTTTGGAGATTGGAATTTCCAGAGGCAAACAATGCTCTCTCGTCTCTCCTTTTGTACCTGGCTACTGTGTGTAGGTACCTGGGATGATTATCGATCATCTCTCCTTTGTTGGCGACTGCACCGCTACTTGCTGTTTACTCCTTTTGTCAGGGGATGAACATAAAGTGGCCGAGAAAGAAGAACAGTGGCGGGCTATTAGAGAAAGCCGCAAATATTAACATTTTAGATACTAATCTAATCTGCAAATCGGTATGAATTATTTGCAATTGCAGCCAGCCATTTGAAGACTTGTTTGATTTTTCAGGTGAATTGCTTTGGTACCTCTCTTTTGCCTTATTTTTCAACAAAATTCGGGTGTTTTTGTGTTTTTTGGGAAAAACGATGTCACTTTTCAGCATAAGCGGTGGTATTTGAATTTCAGATTTTGCTAAAAATGAGGTTTTATGAAATTATGCTGCAAAATAATTTTGCGGAAGACTTTTTTTACAAAATCGATAAGTGAAAGACATGCTTGTCAAAACCATAGATATTTAGAAATTATGATATAACTTTTTTTTTTCAAAAACCAGAAAATCGCATGTAAAACGCGCTAATTTCGTAAAAATGACTAATTATTGTACTTCTAAAAACACTTCATCACAAGTTGCCCTGATGATGAACGTTGTAACCCTGTCCGAAACGTTGGCCAAAGAACGAAAAAGCCCAACTCGGCATGGGGTCGCGAATATTGTATGCGAATCAGTTCGTGGAGCGTAATCAATATTTGATACATTTATTAGGTGGCTGTGGTTAACAGTTAGTATTGGGAAGGGATTAAGACTTACCCTTGGTCTTTTGGAACGATATTATAGCCTAATATCCCTGTAGAAGTTTCTGTAATAGACTCGACTTAAACGCACTGAAGGAATATGTTCACTTCACCGGTTTTCTTAACAGACTGACGATGTATAATAAATTGTTGGAATGTACTCATGTAGGATATGCAGGTACTCCACACTGTCAGACAGGCAGAGGTAATTGGCTAGAATACTGCAGAATCATTTATTAAAGGGAGATGCATGTAGTTGCGTCAAGATATAACTATAATAACCATATAGCATAATAACCTAAAAAATAATAACGATAAATCTTGTAGGCATAAAAACTAAATGATTGAAAAACATGAGCTTGCTTGGGAAGTCACTGCACTGAGAAGTACTACTATCAACAAGCGACTTCCAGGTTTTATCGCTTAGAGTGCCCCTACCTACTTTAAAATATAACATTATCGCGGCTTTACGGCTACTATCGACAGTAGCGGCGATATCCTTAACGCGCTGTTGGAAAGATATCACGTCCAAAGAGAAAATATACATGTAGCGCTTTGTGCTTGCCAAATATTGCTTCATCCTTTTATGTGTCACACAATTGGACAACTGTCAGACCATGGCTCTTTGGCAAGCTTATTATTGGGAAATGTTTAAAGGTAAGAAGAAAATAACTAGCTACATTTCTCAATCCAAAATAATATCTACTTCAAAACCCCTAGCGCCGACAGCCGGTCGGATATTTCAGCTTGGCAAGCCATGCAAGCTACGAACGGGAGCTTAGCAGGGATGCCTGGGTTCATAGGGTGAGGTTTGTCTTGCTGTGTGGCAAGCTGGATTGGGAGAGGAAATTATTTGATCTCTCCAGCCAGACTCTCCCGACCAATCGCCTTGCGCCCTAGTGGGTGGGATGGATTCATGCGTCCGTCAATTCTGGCCAAGCAGACCCTAATATTCCTATCCACTCATTTATATACCCTTTTCCTACCCAAACCTTCCTTTACTTAAAGAATATCCTGCCAGTGGTATTGGCATAGAAATTAAACCGTCCAGCAAAACCAGCGCGTGTATCTCCGGCTGTAGTCAATAAAATATGACCATAAAAAGTATAGTTTATTGGGAAGAAATCCCCATAATGTGCTGTTCACTAACGACACTCCCCATGAGATTGAAGAAACTCAATAAATGCTAACAAAAAACGGCCGGCGACGGTTAAGGGCCCGCTTTCCGCGTAAAGAATTTAGATTTGGGCAACACCTACAAAATTTAGTGTTAAAAGAATCCGACAGAGGTGTCTGAATTCGTATTAGGAATAATTTTGGGGATTATGAAATTAAATTACCGACATCTATTGCAATTTTAGAAAAACAGAACCATTTTTAGTTAGCACCGACCTTAGAGTAATAATGCACCGACCAAATGAGAACGAAGTCGATATGAAGATGGTTCTCAAAATATGGGTTTTATTACGGATTTAATTAAATTTTTTTTTTTAATTTTACAAAAAACATTTACGAAAGTTATTTGTATAGGTATAAAAATTACTTTACTTTACTAAAATACTATTCTCACTTTTATAAAAGTAATTTATAACTTTTATAAAATCAATAAATATATTTTTACATCAATAAGGTTTTAAACTTTTTTACTCGAAAACTATCTTAAAACGTTGGAATTCCAAAAAAAGTTTTTTTTTCTTTTTTACTTGTACTATCAATTAGAATCACCTCCCGAAGTTTGTGCACTTTACCCCCGACATCTTGTATAATATGCGCAATATAATATTTATACAAGTGTAATATCTACTTTTGTACATTTATATAAATTATATACACGTTTACATTTTTATGCTCATCAAATTTATTATATTATAAAGATAGATAGAAAGATCCTTAGTGCTTCCTGAGGACTTACAAATCAGAAGACTTTTTTGTAATTATTTATTTATTCATTTAAACAATTCAATAATTATAAAGAGTAATAAAACATGTAAGCAACATAAAATTACATTCTAAAATGTGAAAGGGGCTCTATTTATTTACATTTTTATGAAATTACTACTTTTAATAGTTTAAGCTTTCAGTGAACTTTCAATTTTATTTTTAACTTCTCTAAATATTATTTGTTTAAATTGTCAAATATAATTTAATCACAAACACAAGATTCACTCAAAATGAAAGATTGGTGGTTCTGAAATGTTCCCATAAATACGGTGAAAGAACCCTAAACTATGAACTTATTGCCCTAAACATGCTTCGAGCGAAATGCGGATCTGGAAACCTTATCGTCAATCTGAGCAAAACATACCATGAACGTCAATATAGCAACAGCCTTTGTTCTGCTGCAGTTTCATTAAATGCCGAGAGATCCGTTTACAGTCTCCAAAAAGCAATACTGGGGCACAACCCTAGAAGCCAAGCTAAATGATTGGAATACAGAAAGATAAAAACACACCATTGTCAAAAACATCTTGGCCGTAAATGATTAAATAAAATTAGATTTATTCAGGAAGGCAAGCATTACGGTGATCGATGTTAAAAATCTAACATAGCCCTAGAATAACTCCAGTATCTTTAAGAAACCTTTCTCTTAAAGCTCAGAAAAAAACTTTCCATGACAGTTAGATATACCACTCTACAACAAGGCCGCGTACGGTAAAACTGTAAAAAAAAATAAAGTAATAAATAACAAAATAAATATTTCACAACACAATAATTTCATCGAAAATCTTAAATCCGTTTCACCTTTCTACATTTTCTATATTCTCCTTAAGAGTATAATCCTTAGATAATGCCTTTTCAAATTATTCGTGGAAGCTAGAAAAAAAATAAAATCATTGATTATAACTGCACTTCAAGTGACCTTTTAAATAACAGTAAAGGGCTCAAATGATTTTATTGTTACGTCCGTGCCTTTGCATCTTTACAAGACTTGGGCAAAACATTCTGTAGCAGAGTATAGATTTCACATCTGAAACATAATTAAAGAGTTTATTGAAAATAGAACACCAAGGTACGGTTAGTCAAAAAACGTACAATAAAGTTAATTCTGGGAAGAAATTGTACAGTTGACATTCAGGACAGGTTCACTCCCTCCTCCTCAAAAAAGACCCTCTATACAGCATTCTCAAAGATGACACAGGCTCTGAGAGAAATTATTTTCTTCAGGGCCTCCTTCCGACATAAAAAATAACATCACTGAACTAAATTATATTATTGTAGAAAGCAATCACTTTGTGGTTTGACATATTTAATAAAATAAAATACTTTTTTGTTTTAAAACCACGATATTTATTAATTTAAGAACCGACCGGTTTCGCTTTACTTAAGCATCATCAGGGTACAAATTAATACTAAACAAGAAGTACATAATGTGTGCATATATATAACAAAATATAGAGGGAGACAACATGATACAAATATATTATAGAGGGAGACAACATGATACAAATATAAGCAACACAAAGACGGTCATAAAATACATTAACATAAGTGTACAAGTAATGGAAAACCGCTAGATAATTATGTAGACTAATGGGTTATACGAATAAATCGGGAAAAACAAAACATCAATAAAACCTCAATAATAACGGTTTTTCCGAATTTGCAAATCATTTGATCGATAAAGATCATACATTCTGTCATAGAACCGGTGCTAACATCTTACATAAAAACGGGCATGGTAACAGACTAAACAATTTAGAGGCACTAGAAATTAAAAAAGCTGTAAAAACCAAAAGTCAGATACTTAATAATCAATTAGACATATCAAGTAGTCCAATATTAAGTCTGTTTCCAATAAACCCATAAAAAATTCCCAGTTCTCCTTACCTCCTTACCACCTTGCCAGTTGATGTTTTGTTTCTCCCGATTTATTCGTATAACCCATTAGTCTACATAATTATCTAGCGGTTTTTCCATTACTTGTGCACTTATGTTAATGTATTTTATGACCGTCTTTGTGTTGCTTATATTTGTATCATGTTGTCTCCCTCTATATTTTGTTATATATATGCACACATTATGTACTTTTTGTTTAGTATTAATTTGTACCCTGATGATGCTTAAGTAAAGCGAAACCGGTCGGTTCTTAAATTAATAAATATCGTGGTTTTAAAACAAAAAAGTATTTTATTTTATTTAATTATATTCCCCACAGTTTCAGAACTTTCGATAGCTTTTTTCGCTGGCCCGTTCATTATTTTTCTGGATTCCAAGTTCGAGTATTGTTATTTGAAACAGGTGGCCCATATTATTATTACATATTATATTATATTTCGGACATCGTTGCATTGTGAATCATTAGAGCAGATCTTAGAGTAATATTACTCTAAGGAGCAGATGTAAAGTGACGTGTGTATTTGTGTACGTAGAAAGTTAATTCGCAAATAAATCACGATCGTATAGGAACAAGAAAAGAGACAAGACAACAAGAAAATTAAATTAATAAAAATTTACCCCGTAATTTCTAATGCATTGGAATTAGTTTTATTTCCCAAAGTACCTATTCTGAAAAAAAAATAATAACTTTTTACTACACAATACATAAATAAAAATATGAATTATTAATTTTTATAGTAAATTATCGTTTATAATAAATATAAGCTTATAAATCAAAAATTGTATTTTTTTCTTCTCACCTATTAGATAGGATATAATTTTATGAGATAACATTTTTTCTTTGAAATACGGGATATCTTTCGTGTATTTACCATCTTTGAAAAAACAATATTTATTAACTCATAAACTTTACACGCGTAAAAATTATCTTTATAAATTCAAATATTTGCACGTAATCGCACGTCTATAGATCATAGAACGATGAACGACACGTCTGCCCCCAAAGCCCTCGAGTTGGCGAATGAACTTCTCAAAGAAAGATAGTTTAATCTGCAAGTCGGAGCGAGCGCGCTATAATAAATATGATTTAAAAGCAATAGGCGTAAGCGACAGTTGTGAAAATGTTTAATAAATCACGGCGTATTTCAAAAATAGCAAAAATTACTTATGGGGTCTATTGAGTAGCATTAAAAGAAGCATTGTGATTTTTTTCATACATATAACTTGTAAAATAACAGAAATAAACGTGTTAATAATATTTTTCGGAGCATACTTTGCGATTTATTTCTATCGAGGGAATTTCAAATAATTACCGTTTCGGCTTTTGGAACAAATAGATACTATCTTAAAGAATAACATATATTTTTTTAAGAGCTTAAAAACTTCAAAATTTTAAGGAAAGTATGTCGGAAATTGGATGAAATTCGAATAGTGGGCCCTTAAGTGATTGAGAAAAGCAATTTTCCCCTAGCACCTTAACACGGATACTTTGTTTTTGCGAAGGGAGAGATTAACCGCAAAATTAAATTGTAATTAGTAACTCTGTTTCACTCTGAAAGCAATACCTTCGGTTGATATATATACCTACTCGTAGTACAAAACAATTTTTAATACTTACGTTAAAAAAAATTACAATAAAGATTTGTATTACCGTTGTTGTTAGTTTTAATTTTTAAATAATGAAGGAGTACTTGAAATTATTCATTACTTTTTACATATTTTTAAATAAAATAAATAAATTCGTATGAATCACTATTTAATCAAAATAATCATGTATAGACAATAATTAGATATTATTAATTAAAAAAAAAATGCCATATAAAATTGACGTATATACCGGTCGGTGGCCGAGTTGATATGACGCTTGGGTCCCACCCAGACGTAGTGTGTTCGATTCCTCGGCTGGCTAAGTCGTCCATCACAACACAAGCAACATTTTCAGCTTACTGTGGTGGTAGTAGGAGATTTTCAAATATTGTCAAGTTATTCGTAACCCGGGAATGTTTGTCTTTCTTTTTAAAAACAAAAAAATATCATTTTGCAAGGATGCGCCTGGCGTGCCAGATCGGGAGAGGCTGGTTTGGTGAGACACTTTGACCACTCCAACTGGTCCCTCGACCTATTGCCTCGAACCGCAATGGGAGGGATATTTTCATATATCCATTACTCCTGGACATACTGATCCTTTGATTCCTACCCAACCCTTCAAGAAATTATTTTCCTTAGGGCCTCCTGCATGAAGTTAACATAAAAAAAATCAAAAACTTTATAAATTAACACAACAGAATCAAGGAGTGACAACAAATAACGAAACCTAAATTATTTTCAATATCAAAATAGGTTAAATGAAAATTAATTCTAAAGTTTTTTGAATTCTCCAAAGTTATTATTGAAGGATCGTTTTTCAGGTAATTTATTAAAAAAATAGATTATAATTATTTGCAGTTCTTTTGCACCCCGTGTTTTTGACATAGTTTAATCTGCAGGCAAATTTAATTTTTTCATAGTCTCCGTATTATCTAATCATCAAATAAACTAATTTATCTGTGATGTGCGTTATTCCCGCGTGAAATTATTCACATTAACTGGACTCAAATTTTCTTTGAATTTAAGTGTTATTTTCAATCTTGGAACAGATTAAGTATTTAGTAGGTACCTACCTATAATAAGAAAAAAATATTTTTAAATTAATATTTCCATTTAAATTTGTATTTCTTTCGTTTAATTTTTTGACAGTTTTTTTTAAATTTTTTAACTTGACATGTTTAAATTGCCGTATACATCACACCTTCGTAAATTAATAAAACCTCTCGGTTCGGTTTTCTTATTGTCTGACATTAAAATGTCTTCGTTTCGCACAAAAGAAGAACGTCTTTGGCGGGCGGGGTGTATTTGATTTTTATACAAAGCTACAGTTTTATTCCGAGATTTGATGAAATTTTCCACACTTTACCTTCAAAATAAGAGGAAGGTCATTATAAATATTAGATTTCGAAAAACTCTGCCCGGTCAATGCCGGGGACTGAAGTACTTTTACAATTTTTTTCTTGCACTTCCGGTTGAAAATCGTGAATCGAAAATCATCGGATAAAGCGAAAGTTTTGTTTTTTATCTCTAGAAACGGAAGTTCTGGCATTATGAAATTTGATCAAATACCTTCTGTATTGAGCCCACTGGTCGAAGCATCTGATTTCATTTGCGTCATTGCATTCATATTGACCAGAAAAATTTTCATTTATAAAAAAGTAGAAATTTCAGGCGAAACCGGTTTGTAAAGTTACCCTAAAAATTAAATAAAATCTTACACAACGTAATAAATAAATTTTATAAACAGTTTACAGTTAACAGTTTCCATTAAGCGTGAGAAACTCTCAAAATGAGCGCGGACATAACGCCATTACCGTTGCATTAATTAATAACGAGAATAAATTTAATTTAATAACGCTGCCATACCACTAAAGTAATTATTATTTATAGAACATACTGACACTAACGCCCGTAACGCTAAACGAAAGCACATAAACACACCGATCACGTAATTACTAGAAGTGTCACCAATACTAATTTGAAAGAAAACCATAAACTCACAACGCCAAATTACACATACGTGGGCAACGTTCCGAGTTCAAGATTCCAAATACAGGATTTTCCAATAAGAGGTGTTATTTTGATATTCAATCGTAAAAAATCAATGGTTTCGTTGCTTGTGTGGCACGTAACGCCGTTTTGTTGAAAGTAAACGTTGTCCAGATCAATACCATCCAATTCCTATCTCTCGATAGCGCAATCCATTCACCGTTACTGTTGCTCGAGCCTCATTTTCGAAAAAGTAAGGTCCAATGACTCCGCCGGACCATAAAACGCACCAAAAAGTCACACGTTGAGGATAAAGAGGCTTTTCAACAATAAATCTTGGGTTTTCCGAGCCCTATATGCGACAATTTTGCTTGTTGACGAAGCCACCGAGGTGGAAATGGGCCCCATCACTCAAGATGATTTGCATTTGATTCACTCAAGTGAATTTTAATAATTTCAATACTTTGTTGAAGCGTGCATTATTCCATTTTTATCAATGGTTTAGTTTCTACTTGTCAAATGTCAAAAAATGACATCTTCAAAAGTAACATCTACAGAAATAGCGGACTATTCAAAATAACACCTCTTATTGGAAAACCCCGTTGAACAATACTACCCATAAGACGAATCACTAAAACTACATTACGAATGGTCAGACTCTTAGGTGACAAAACACGCCCAGATCACATTTCTTATGTTCTTCTTTATTCTATGGTTAGTTAGTTTTAGAAAAACGTTTCATCAATCTCCCCAGCAGCAAGGAAAGATTGATGGATTCGGATAAAATGGACAACTATTTTCCTCGTCCGTGTTTAGAACCATATTGTAACTTCACTGAACTTTGACCACAGCACGTTTTTTTTCAATTCTTTCCCCTAAATTGATTTATCACACTGTACTTCCTGAGGGGTTTGTAAGCTTGCCGAGATTCAAATCTGCGGCCGAATCTTTTGTAAGGGATTAGCCGCGGCCGTAGCGTAATCTGTTCACGTTCAACGAGATGTATGGCCAGTTTTAACCCAAAAGATCATGTAGGTTTTGTACTAAAGCTGTTTAAATGGAACACAAAACACTAGGGCATGCCTCTCCCCTATTAAAAACCTGGTGCTATTGAGTCCAGTAACAGTGGCAATATGAATTACGTGTAGATAAACATTATTGTAGTGGATTAGGCAAAAATAAACACTTGCTTATACTCCTCTACGTACTTGTCAACGATCCAATGTTCGAGAGTCATCGATAAATTGTGTTGTATCTCCGGGGTTTTCTCACAAACTCTCTAAATCAATGAAACTGAAAAACAGCTAACGCCATCTATGAATAACCTAATAGACTAATAGTGTAATCTGTGGGTAACCTCATATATTAATATATAAAAATATTACATTGGATTAGCCCTCTCACACTCAATTTAAAAAGAAAAATACCTAAGAGTAACTCTCTATCGAATTCCGATGCATCGCTTCGAAAATAATAAATAGAGCACAAAGTTATCGCTCAAATCGCATGTTGTAAATTGTCAGTTTATCTGCCAATAGCAAGCCCGAAAAGCATCGCGTCACAAGATATAGAGATGAACTAAACAACCCTTTTATGTAAACTTGTTGTACAAGCTTCTAAAAACGTAGATAGTTCATTTTGTGGCAAAAGTGTTGTCGTAATTTGTGGTGTGACGTAGTTGTTTCTCTAGAGAGAAATTTAAAATTTTTTATCAGGTGTTACTTTTATCGATACGCCGCTTCGAAGCAATGAATAATGTATTATTTTTGACGGCTGATTAATTATTAATGAAAGAGTCCGCGAGAGCTCCTACCGAAAATATTTCAAGTGCCTAAATTTCGTGTTTCAAAAATGATCTTCACAAAGCTAGTCTAGTGAGCTTTGGGACGAATTTGCTGGAAGACAAATTTGCTCCGTGCAGGCCAACAATGGGTAAAAAACAGTGCTTCTTAAGATCTTTCGACTGCGAGATAATGAACATTCTTTTTGATAAATGTTTTCTTAAACCAATATTATTGGTTTCGGTTTGATTTCGTAATTTTAAGATTCGTACGCCCTGTTTAAATAATACTTAGACGATGTAGTGAGTCCAGTTTCGGGGAGGATAAATGCTTGGTGCAATAACCCATTTTGATTGCGCTCGGGTTACCTTTCGTAGGGATTGACGTGGGACATAGTGTAATCTGTTCACGATCCACGAGATGTATGACTAGTTTTAACATAAAAAATCGTGAAGGTTGTACTAAGGATGTGTTAATGGAACATGGAACACTAAGGACGGGCTATATCGTAGAATTTTAATAGAACAATTCATCAGATTTCAACGTGAATTTTCAAGTCCTGTAAAGGTTCTATTCAAGTTTTGTTATTATATCATTATTGCACATATTTGTTTCACATAACTGAAATGAAAACAGAACTTGAAAATTAGATTTGAAATTTGATGAATTGTTCTAATTCTCTGAAACAAAAGTCGTCCTAAATATACCTCATTTCCAGGCGAAAACCTCAAGCTATTGAGTTTACAAAGAAATGTAAGGTTAAGAATCAAAGTATATCCACGTCAGCAATATTCATTGCGCGTAGATATACTTACGTAGGAGATCAAAATCTCAAAAATCTCAAAAAAACGTTATCTACAAACAAACATACAAACAATTCTAGGACTTAACGCCAAACAAAGTTATCTACAAAAAACATATAAATAATAATAATTCTTTCTATCAATAACGTTAAGCCATCAAATTATTGGTATGTTTTTTGTAGATAACATTGTTTGACAATAAGCCCGAGTTAAGTATTCCGTTAATTTAAAAATCACTTATACTAAATTTCAAGTCAACAAAATTTGTAAAAAATTGACACCAAATTTTTAGGAATGTAATATCGTAAAATAACTGTATGACAGCATGACAGAATATGGTATTACTTGGGGTCGTTTTTTATATAAAGAGGGAAGCTAGTTTATTGCATATCAATGGTACGCCCTGTGTTCTAGGTTGTACGCAAGAAGAATTGGTATACATATTAGGAGAAAACCAGGGCAAAATACACGCATTAAACAGATTTAAAATACTCCACTGTGCGACTTTCAAAGGGTAAGAAATAAAGAAATAGAGTAATATATTAGACCCTTTAATAAATTTGAGCATAAATAATACTGTAAGATTTTTTGGCTATTTACATGTGGCATTTAGTTTAGATAACAACAAATTATTATAAGCAATAGTTAGTGGCCTGAAATATCCATACAAAATATCTCCCCAGTTAAAATAAATGCCGCCGACGGGAATTGAACCCGCACCTTCTGATGTCCAGTCAGGTGCTCTGGACCACTGAGCTACCTCGGTTTATTTCCAGAACGCCAAATAATCCAATATGTACTAGCACTTCAATCAACAATTACTGCTTGTTACATTTTTTCACCTGAAAACAACCAACTTTATTTTATATGAGAAAAAATAATTGTTACCCTTTGTGCTATGCATAAAAAATCTTGTCTTAAAAACATTAGTTTACCAAAAAAATAATAATTAATATTTGACAAGTTCAAGTATTTCACCTAAAAATGTAGACAATTTGTCTCGACGCCATCTAGTGAGAGAGTTAGCACTTACAATGCCTTTCTCATATAAAATAAAGTTGGTTGTTTTCAGGTGAAAAAATGTAACAAGCAGTAATTGTTGAATGAAACACTAGTATATATTGAATAATTTCGCGGGTAAGAGATAAGCCGCCATAGCTCAGTGGTCAGAGCTGTCGACCGGAAATCGAAAGGACACGGGTTCGAGTCCCGTTGGCGTCATGTATCTTTTATCAGGAGATTTTTCAATGTGGATGAGTGTTTCAGGCGAATAATTATTGCTTGTAAAATAGTTGTTACCCTCTGAGCTATGCATAAAAAATCTTGTCTTAAAAACATTAGTTTACCAAAAAAATAATAATCATTAGTTTATCATTAAAAAATAAAAATAATTTATAATACATACAAACTGGCAACATTAAGGTATTATAAAATAGGATAGTTAAGCTAATATAGATAAGCGGAGACTTGCAATTATTATGAGCCATTAGGTCTGTGGTCCGGAGAGAGAACTCTCGTTTTCGACGGTCGAACGATGTTAACGAACCGTCAACCTTTCCGAAATTAACCGAACGTAGGATAAACTAGACTATGATTGCCCGCAACTAGTGATTACCCACTCTAACTTTGAATGTCCTTTTCGCACTAACCTATGTAAATATTTCACCAAAATCTTAAGAGTCTCTCTATAGAAACAGATTTTAAATGGATATTAAATAGAATATACATAGAAAAATATACAAAATTAATGCACGATAGAACAGTAAACTGATAAACTAAATATGAAACAATATTAGTAAAACATGTAAAAATAACAATAATTTAGAAACTAATACACTACTAGCTATAAGACAAGTCACTAAAACTACATTACCAACATAATTTGTAGGATTCAACAAAGTACTGGTTTAATTTAATAAATGGAGTCAATAAATATATTAATAGTACCCCCAAACTTGCTCCCCAGATCATGCATCTAATTGTTATTGACTGTGTCTGATAGTTGGTTGTGTATGTATTGCAGTATTATTTTGTCTTGTTTTTCTAGTCGGCACATAGAATTTAATAGTTAATTTTTTTTAAGACCTTTGTATAAGCAAAAGAATATTTTCAAACATAAATTTTGTAATATGCAATTCAAAATGATTATAGATTTTTTTTCAATTATTGAAAATTTTAAATATTCATAGATTTCCAAATCACGATTAGATGGCACAGCCCATCTTAAAATTGTAGAACAAAATATTTCCTGTAGGTTTACGGATTTCAAAGTGGGGCCACAAGCTCAGTATGCCCACGGGTCCCTTCACGGCTACGTTTATAAATCCGAGGAACGTCGGGTACATGTTAGCTTGTATGGAAATATTTCTAGTTTATTCTGACTACTTCCTTCTCTTTCCCTGTAAGCTCTATAAACAAATTAACCCGCCCTTCAGTATCTAGGAAGCTGGCAACGCCCCTGGTTTTACCTAATATTATTGATAGGAAAATAAAATAAATACTTGTGTACCTACCATCTGTTGTCTTATTAGCGATTTTTATCAAAACACTAAAGTGGGCAATTACTGTTCAAATTATGGGAATCGCTATGAAAAAGTGGGCAATCACTGTAAACTTAGCTATGATTTTTTTGCTAATAAAAAAAGTCATTTAGCTATGGTGTAATATGATAGATGGAAAGTTTGATAGGTAATCAATTAAGTATTGTGCAACTATATATTGTTTTGTATTATATATGGTGGGCAGGAAGCCGGCAATCATTACCTGTATTAACCCTAATTAATATGTTTTTTTTACTGAACCTTATTTCAAAATATGGCATTATTTAAGTTTGAGGTCTTCTCCAATTTAAACTGTTAAAACCGGGTAGGAACAATCATTTTGAGCGGGAAGCCAAGAGTTACAAGTTAAGTTAGTTAAGTAAAGGCACGATAGAAAGTTTGGGAACTTTTGTAATTAGCGTTTCTCGCCCCGACTGAGATTATCTCAATTGTAATTATTGTAAATGTACACTTTGGTTACTGTCCCATTATACTCATACCTGTACTTTGTGGCCAGGGCTGGACCTACAATCAATCCTTCGGCCCACATGGAGAAAACTCACTGACATCAATTATTGCTAATTTATTAAGAATCTTTTCAAATTATTCGTAATCTGGTTAAAAACGGGATTGCAGGCCTAGGAATTGATAGGTTTCTAATAAACGTTCAGTAAAATACGAATGTGCCATCGTGATGTCGGAATACGTGTTCTTAAAATTCTAATATTTTCGTATTTCGTCATTGTATAGGTGCATGAACACGTGTTCCGATATATTACGTAGGTACTAAAAGCTTAACAGAAAACGGCCTGCAATCGCGTTTTGAAACGGATTTTAATAAATCAGCACTACTCATTTTTGTCAGTCGGCAAGTAAGCACACTGTCGACACGATATAAGTTTTATCAACAATATCGGTTAAATAAGACATTCTTGACTACGAATAATATTATAATATTAATAAATATTTTAATATCTTCCCTTTTTAAAACAGAGATAATGATATCCTCACTGGGATCTCCCGTGCTGAGGATTTCATTTACATATTATTGAATTTTGTCGTATGAATAATATGAAGTAATTATTAAAGAATTATGGTGTTTTTTTTAGTGCAGTTGTGTGGTTTCGGCTTTATTCTGTATTTGAGATCAATATATTTTCAATTTCTGATCTCCCTCTGTTTTGTATCCAGCTTTTTATTTGAGTTTTAAATGTTAAAACATTCTTGTGATTAATGAATGAGAGTAGGATTTTGTTGTATACAGATCGGCAACGACATTGCGACAGTTTAAGTCGACTGAATCTGCTATTTTGGCGTGGCCCGTTAGCCGTCGATATGCCTGTCATATTCGCAGTAAAAATATGTGCTAATTTCAAAAAGAGAGATAGATATGAATTTGGTGGAATGGATTCCGACAGTATAGGTGAAAGAAAAAAAAGATGAAAGAAAAGCATTCACTAAATTTAATGCCTAAAATCTTTTTGCAAGCTTTCGGCTGTTAGATATTCGACAACAACTGTTTACGAAGATAATCCTGTGCCATGTATGGACGTACAACCTCCTTATAGCTCGACTAAAGAATTAATAAAGATTCCCTAATACGCCGCTGCAACACTGGTATAGCTATACGGTGAGAAGGGCCGTATACTACTCGGGTTAAAATATTTACTCATAATAATATTCATGCAAGATTTTTTTAGACTGGTACCACTTTGTTCCAATCCTCAAAAACATGGTCATTTTTGAATTTCGCGTTCAGTTGCTAATTTCACGTCTCTTTAGATGTTTTAGACCCGGTCTGCTTTGAATAGCTTCGAAATTTGGCCAATTTGATTATGCGTTCCGTATTTGCATTGGTAAAACGATATTTTGATTTAAAATATTCCTCTGATAGTACTGCCAATGGGTATTACAGCTTTTTTACATTTTCATTGCGCAACTGATCGATATTTGTCAAATAAACAAAAAAAACATCTTAATACCGTAGTAATACGTCCCTAATCCTGGGGGTCGGTCAGTTTAAAAATCTGTCAGCCACTAATACTGCTGTATTACGGCCGGTATATGTAGTACGATTATGAGTAATCTTTTCTACTAACCTGTTATTTTCTCTCCGTATTCTCTATTGTGAGTAAGACGGTTCGTGTATTACCCCTGTTAAGATTTGTTTGGGCTTGATGAAGTCTTCAATAACAGACGCATGGCTTTTTTTGTTTTTACTGCACAAAACTGCATTGTTTATTTATTTAATGTTACAAAGAGTTAAATTATTCCCGACCCGGGCAAAACACTTTTACTAATGGTCTGTTGACCATAATGACTGTTTGTTACTATTTTATAGGAGAGAAGAAGTGAAAAATCCAGTCGGCGAGGCTTTTTATAATCTAACCAAGTAACACACATTGACAAGCTAATTGTAAACAATTGATAAAGCAAAACATCTGTTTTATCTGTTAGCCTTAGTTTTACCTCTGACCGCTAGGTGCTAGGCAGGAGCCTGTAAAGTAACTGGTGGTGAACTTTGCTAATGGTTCGTACATTTTTAACAACCCCCAAGACAAGAACCATATTCGCTCAACGTCAATTTTGGTTCGTCGCCTTCAGAATCTTCAATGCACTGAACACCGGGATCATTCAGTAGTATGTCCCAATTTGCTGTTGGTGTTCAGAGTTGGATATTTGTCGTCATCCAATTTCAGAGAAATGCGTATATGTCCGCGTGTTTATGCGTGATTGCCACCAAAAGTTTTTATAATGTATTGTTAGCAACCACAACTCTATCTGTCGAGTTTCAGCTCAATCGGATATCGGGAATTGGGTTAATTTCCGCTTCCAATATTTGCATTAATTTTTCGTTAAACTTTGCCCTTGATAAATTCGGCTCTGTCTAAACCCATCCTAAGGCAGGCAGGTTAGTTGTGCGCTGTGCGGTTGGGAATACCTCGGTATATTTAGCGCTTCTCATTTAGGACGCAAGATTTATTCGGGTAGAGTGCTAATTAGGGAACTAATAATTAAAACAAACTACAGCTCGGCGTTATAATCGTGAATTATTATCACCCAGCCACATTTTTCTTCATGGAACATAAAATCAAGAGCTTAAAGTACCTTTAAGGTTTTCAGGAAAGGTATTACTATTTTGCCTACACACTCTATAACTCTCTTCCAGATATGTATAAAAACAGCCAGCATAATTTAAAAATTCAAAGTAAACCCTTAAAAGAACATTGGCGATGAACTACGTCGTGTAATATTTTAAATTGAGCTGCTATCAATAACAACCCTTACGTCGATGGCGATAAGGTTTAAATTCCCGCTTAACACCATCCGCCTGTTTTGATTTAGGCAAGAAAAAAACATGGCCAAAAAGTGCCTTTTATTTAATTTTGTGGATGTTCAGGCATAATTTTTTTTCGATCATTTTATAAATAACTTAATTTTCCACATTATACAATAAATCTAAAGCAGTTTTCATAGGTCTTATACATTATTTTTTTCTGGGCTTATAAAAAGACTTATCTAAAAAATACTCGATTATTTCAACGGCCAAGATGTATTCTACTGGCAGTATTTAATTAAAGCATCTGAAACATTTCTAGGCGACCAAATTTTCAAACCAAAAACACATGATTTTGCATTACTACGTATGGCATCGCCTTAAAACGAAAATACGTAATTCTTGTCGTGTTGTTTTGTTTCTTTCTCTCTGCTTTTCCCTGTATTTGTAACCGAGCATAATCTATTTTTACCAATGTATTAGTGGGTAAGTACCTTCTTCTAAATTCCTGCCTTGGCTCTGTGCTAATGTGTATATCCCTGTCTTTTTATATTTTTGTTTCGTATGTGAAACTTATAATGTTGATATCAAAATACCAATGTAAAATTGTACCTATTAACTCCCACCTATGTATTGTAAGTTCCTTTCGTCCTACAATGAGTTTTGCATCTCATCGGGATTGCTCTAGCAAGAAATAGAAATATTTAAAAAAAAAACTCCTCAAGCTAATTTGTTCGGTTTTTTTAACAGCTCATATGTCTACCTAGAAATCTGTCATAGTTAGAAATATGAACTAAACGGTGTTAAAAGGAAAAAATTCCAAGCTTTACATTCTAATACAAAAGTTAACCACAAAATAATTAAAATGGTTATGACCATAATTTGAGTAAAATAATGAAATTATTATTAATTATTTTTACTATTCAATATTTATAATACTTTTATATAGTAAAATATGCATTTTTTTTCATTATCACTAATTTTAGATCAACGCTTAAACGAAAAAGCGTAAAGTGAGCCATTTAAAAAAAATATATCTTTGTTTTCAAAAAAAATTTATGTTTATTTCTGATAGTAAAAATATTTTATATTAGAAATATAATAAAGCGTATTTTATCATCTCTCAAAAAAAGTTTTTAGTTTTCGGATATGTTCAGAAATACCCCTTTTTTATTTAATTGAGAAACGGAGGAAAAACGCACATTTCTCCAACTTTCTGACAGCATCTGTAAAAAATGTAAGGGTAAATATGTCATAGACCTGAAGAGTTAAACAGCAAAAGAGCTGAAATTTCCTCATTACTAAGAAACAAACATCCGAAATACAACTTTTCCAAAATAGAGCCGTAAGGCTTATATATCATCTACCACGGAAACTTGTCATATATATATATATACAATCACAGACAGAAATACTTGTTTATGGATCCTGCTAATATACAGGGTTTTCCAATAAGAGGTGTTATTTTGAATAGCCCGCTATTTCGGTAGATGTTATGTTTAAAGCTGTCATTTATTGACATTTGACAAGTAAAAACTACGCCATTAATAAAAATGGAACGATACACGCTTCAACAACGCATTAAAATTATTAAAATTCACTTGAGTGAATCAAATGCAAATCATCTTGAGTAATGAGGCCCATTTCCACCACGGTGGCTTCGTCAACAACCAAAACTGTCGCATCTGGGGCTCGGAAAACCCAAGAGTCATTGTTGAAAAACCTCTCTATCCTCAACGTGTGACTGTTTGGTGCGGTTTATGGTCCGGCGGAGTCACTGGACCTTACTTTTTCGAAAATGAGGCTGGAGCAACAGTTACGGTGAATGGATTGTGCTATCGAGAGATGATTAATGATTTTTTATGGTTGGAATTGGATGGTATCGATCTGGACAACGTTTAATTTTAACAAAACGGCGCTACGTGCCACACAAGCAACGAAACCATTGATCTTTTACGATTGAATATCAAAATAACACCTCTTATTGGAAAACCCTGTATAACATCACAACTGTCATTCTACAAACACTCCTTACACATCAACACTGATCGCACATTTAATTCCGACATCAGCACAAAATCAAATCCACTTATCGTCATCTACTCACACGACTAAATTTGGAATTAACTCATTACAATACATTGCATATAAGTAATACAACACATTATCTAGTAATCCAAAACTTCCAGCAACGATCAAAAAACGTTGGCAAAAGCTCTTAAGGCGAAACTTAATGCTAAATCACTATTTTGATTAATCTTTATAACGAATTGGTGTACATTATGAAAACCAAAAAAATATGCTCTAGATAAAGTGAAGGTTTTCCTATGGTTTCGCTTGAGTAGAATACAAATAAAAAATAAATTACTCAATAAAAAATATGAATGTAAACTAATAAAAAAAATGTTTTTAAATAGAAATGTGCGAACGCGTAAAACAACTATTTAAATTTTATACAGTATTATAGCTAAGATTATCTGTGACAGTTTCACTTGATTAACTTTTTTGCTTTTTTATAAAATTATTTACAAAGTAAATAAAAAAAAACAGTTTTGTGCTTGAAATCGAACGTTTCTAGACTCCGTTTGTCAAGCGATTGTAATGCCTATAACCTACAATATAAGGTATACCAAGAATATACACATTTTCGGTTTGTAGCTTCCTCTTAAGACCTCGTAGTAAGTGTTCAGAGATAGTTTGAAAGGGAGATATGTAAATACGAATGTTAGAGGGAGTGCACTAATATTGAAACACGATAATAATAAAGCGAAAATGGTGAAAATATTTCATAAAACACGTCTCGTCTAAAATAATGCAAGAATTTCTTGAAAAATGCTTTAGTTGCATTTAAAGATACACTGTGAATTTTTTCATGCCTCTAACATATTAAATAACAGAACAAAATGTGTTTTAAATAATTTTCGGAGCTTACTTTGCGATTTTTTTCTATCTAGGGAATTTCATATAATTAACGTTTCGGCATAACAAATTATATTAGATATTGGGTAAGTTTTTAGATTCTCACGGCCAAAAGCATTTTAGTTGTTTGTTTTTGGGGTGTTATGCCGTGTTGCGCTAACTCCTTCTTTAGCCGACGTTTCGGACAGCGTTGCAGTGTCCATCATCAGGGCAGATCCGGTAGATCCGAAGATGTGTAAATTTTTGGTTGTCGAGTTTGTGCTTATTTATTTGTGGCCTGGGCCCGTTCCGTTGGCATTTCGCACTTGGACGGGCCCCAGGCTAACATAAATACTGTGCTTTCAGAATTCGACACAAGATGTCGCCACTTCCGTTGGCATTTCGCACTTGGACGGGCCCAGGCCACAAATAAATAAGCACAAACTCGACAACCAAAAATTTACACATCTTCGGATCTACCGGATCTGCCCTGATGATGGACACTGCAACGCTGTCCGAAACGTCGGCTAAAGAAGGAGTTAGCTCAACACGGCATAACACCCCAAAAACAAACAACAAAAATATATTAGATATTATTTTCAAAAATTACTTTTTTTTTTGGAACTTAAAAACTTTAATAGTTACCAGAAACTAGTTATAAATCCGTAGAAATTGGGTATGCGCGGGTTAAAGGATATTTTGTTAACAGCTTTGTCAACAAATTGTCTCCTTATATAATGCGGTGAAAAAAGTGACAATATCTTAGTATTGAAAAACTGTTTTTATTTTTTATTTAAGCATTGTTTTAATGCATTTAAAAATAATTTTATTCTCTAATCGTTTATACGATATTGGCGTGGTGATAATGTATTTATTTAAAATTCTCCTGTATTTAGAATTAAAGGATATAATCGAACACTAAGCTATTTTTAGAGGTTCTGTAAATATTTTTTTACGCAATTGTTTTAAACGTTTTAATACGTTTTGTTTTCTCATTGTTTAGAAGAATATTTTTTTTGTTTAAAACATAATATTATTTTCTAATAAACAATATAGAAATTTCTAAATACTGCGTCAAAAACCGCAATTATGCTGCGCTTGCGATAAGATCTCCTGTATTTATGAAATATTTTTAAACTTAAATCTGTTCGGTCTGTATTAAAAGTTATGTACACTCTCTATTAGTCTATTGAACTCCTATTTAAATTCTTATTTTTATATAAAAATAATTTCCTTTTAATTGTACAATGTTGCCTTTTCCGAAATGAGTTTTATTAAACTCACTGGGAAAAAAAATATTAAAAGAAATAAACGTATAATTTTTCAAATTCTAAAATTTTGAAAACAAAGAAAAAATAAATGAACAATGGCTCACCAAAAATGGCGGTTTTTCTGTCTAAGCGCTGAACGTGTCACTGTTAGTGATAACGAAAAAAATGCATATTTTACTAGACCAAATTAGTATAAACATTACTGTCACTTCACTTTTTGTTGTCTTATGTAAAAATAATTAATAAAAATATCATTAAAGGTTCATTAACACCGTTAAACTCATTGGGAAAAAAAGAATTATAAATATTATAGTTATTATTTTGTAATATATTATCACTTAAGTAAAAATATAAAAAAATCAATACGAAGAAATGGTCTAGCCAATTTAACAGAAATCATTCATAGCATTGCGCGACGATGAAGTTATAATTGCATATTTAAATCGACAGCAAGTCTCAAATAATGCCAAAAATACGTCACCAACATTTCGATTGCCTTTACATTTATTTATTAACTAGCTGTACCCCGCCACGCGTTGCTTCAGCTCAGTATATCTGTGCAGATTGAGAAACAATGGCGCCTGTTGCTTTTACGTCCAATAGATGGCGCTGTTTTAAAAAGCGTGTTTTTAACTGTCACAGGTGACATATACAGGGTTTTCCAATAAGAGGTGTTATTTTGAACAGCCCACTATTTCGGTAGATGTTACTTTTGAAGCTGTCATTTTTTGACATTTGACAAGTAGAAACTACGTTATTAATAAAAATGGAACGATACACGCTTCAACAACGCATTGAAATTATTAAAATTCACTTGAGTGAATCAAATGCAAATAATCTTGAGTGATGAGGCCCATTTCCACCTCAGTGGCTTCGTCAATAAGCAAAATTGTCGCATTTGGGGCTCGGAAAACCCAATAGTTATTGTTGAAAAGCCTCTTTATCCTCAACGTGTGACTGTTTGGTGCGGTTTCTGGTCCGGTGGAGTCATTGGACCTTACTTTTTTGAAAATGAGGCTGGAGCAACAGTTACGGTAAATGGATTGCTATCGAGAGATGATTAATGATTTTTAATTATATGGTATTGATCTAGACAACGTTTACTTTCAACAAGACGGCGCTACGTGCCACACAAACAACGAAACCATTGATCTTTTACGATTGAATATCAAAATAACACCCCTTATTGGAAAATCCTATATATAATTTAGTTATATAAAAATACACGCGAATTCGAATGCAACGTTGCGTCAAAATTCCAAAGCAATCTGTGAAGAACTTTCGGAGATTTAAGATTTTGAACAAACTAACATTTACATTTTTACTTATAAAAATAAAAAGATAGATAGATTTATTTCTATTGTCATACAGAAAGTTTACATAAAAAAAGTACCATTTATACAAATAAATGTTAATAATCAGTAACTGGTTGGGTTAATACTAGTGTTTTGTAAACACCTCACTAGGAGAAACTTTTCGTTTCGAAAAAGAAAGGTGTTCGCACTATTTATGCCGTCATAAGTAAAAACACAGCATCGTCCATGAGATACTCAAGGAGGTAGTAAGGTCCGACCCTTGGGGGCAGTATTGTTAATAGCAGTTAAAGATATACAATATATACATAGATACAATGTAGTTATTTATTGAGAACAAAAAGATACTGCATGAAGTGAACTTAATGACGCACTTAAAACGAAAAGCGAATATATAATGAGACATTTCAAAAATCAGAGCTTCCTTAAATGGTGTTTGAACATTTAATGAAATTTTAATGCACTGTAGTGCAAATGGCTCAAGTGTCTCAATAAACAAACTGATATTTACCGCAGATTTATGATAGAGCAAATGGCTCAAGTGTCTCAATACACAAACTGATATTTTCTACAGATTTACCAGTGCAAATGGCTCAAATGTCTCAATAAACAAACTGATATTTGCCACAAATTTTTCAAATTGAAAATGTCTCAAGTGTCTCAATAAAAAAAACTGATATTTACCACAGATTTATCATATTGCTAATGGCTTAAGTATTTCAATAAATAAACTTATATTTACCACAGATTTTTCATAGTGCAAATGGCTGAAGTTTCTCAATAAACAAACTGATATTTTCCAAAGATTTACCATAGTGCAAATGGCTCAAGGGTCTCAATAAACAAACTGATATTTACAACAGATTTATCATAGTGCAAATGGCTCAAGTTTCTCAAGAAACCAACTGATTTTTCGATGTTTTTTTAATAATAAATTAAAGGATTTGTATTAAATATGGCATAATTGTGATTCTCTTTTACGAATATATCTTTATAAACATACGCAATTAACACTATTTCAGTTTATTTTCATAAATGTTTGTTTGTGTACGTTTTATGCTTTCCACACCAAACCAGACAATATTTGAATTGTTGCTATAATCTGTTGATCCTGTTTCAATCCAGGGTACGATTCTTGAAGAAATTGAATCATGAACTCAACATCGGCATTTTTTGACTTGTCTCCAAATAGACACAGGCCATTGAAAATATGTGTTTTATTTTAGGAACGGCACAATTATTCTTTGACTTGTCTCCAAATAGAAACAGGCCATTGAATATATGTGGTTTATTTTAGGAACGGCAAAATTATTTTTTGACTTGTCTCCAAATAGAAACAGGCCATTGAATATTTGTGTTTTATTTTAGGAATGGCACAATTATTTTTTGACTTGTCTCCTAATAGAAACAGGCCATTGAATATATGTGTTTTATTTTAGGAACGGCACAATTATTTTTTGACTTGTCTCCAAATAGAAACAGGCCATTGAATATATGTGTTTTATTTTAGGAACGGCGCAATTATTTTTTGACTTGTCTCCTAATAGAAACATGCCATTGAATATATGTGTTTTATTTTAGGAACGGCACAATTATTTTTTGACTTGTCTCCAAATAGAAACAGGCCATCGAATATGTGTGTTTTATTTTAGGAACGGCACAATTATTTTTTAACTTGTCTCCAAATAGAAACAGGCCATTGAATATATGTGTTTTATTTTAGGAAAGGCACAATTATTAGATTTTTTCTGGTCAAAATGTCTAGCCGATTTTCCACATTATAATGTAAACGGAATTCTGAAAAAATGGTTCGTAAGTAGAAGATTTTACACTTCGAAGCATTCTAGGCTACTCCAAGATGTGCTCTACTTTCAGCATCTGTAATATTTCTAGGCGATCAAGCACAACTCCAACCAAAAAAATACCCGATTTACCATTCTTTGCAGCTTTGTTAAAAAAATGCCACCAATTCCCAAATTGACAATTATTATCGCTAATCATTATTCAAAATAAAAACTGTAAGCACCATTTAAAGCTTTATGAATATGAATAGGTACTCTTCTGGTAACTTGTTTTAAATTACAACAAAATATCGTACCAATTTATCTAAACAGCTTTGAAATAAATTTCCCAACTTAACTAAAGCGCTTCACATCAAGGATAATCATTACAATTTGTATAAGTTACAAGTTTACAAATTACACGTGATTTTTATAAATTCAAATAATAGAATTTTCAAGGGATGTTATTGACTTAGGACGGGTTGTCTCAGAGAATCTGAACAATTCATCAAATTTTAAAGTTGATTTCCAAGTTCTGTGAAAGTCCTATTGAAGTTTTGTTATTATGTCGACATGGGCCAGTTGCTTCACAGAACTGAAATAATAATACAACTAGAATAAAACTTTCATAGTCTTTGAAAATTAACTGTTAAATTTGATGAATTGTACACAACTGCTGACCCTGTACAAATCGCAAGTGCGCCCTACTGTCGAATTTGGCAGCCATCTCTGGTCCGGGCCCCTAAATACCTGAAAAAAACCCTTGACTCTGTGCAAAAACGGGCGGTCCGTTTGATAGATTCCCCAATCTTAACAAACGGACTGCAATCTTTAGAGCACAGGCGTCAGGTAGGTATGCTGTCCTTATTCTATCGGTATTACAATGGAAGATGCTCTGAGGAACTAGCGTCATTGATCCCTTCGGCACCGGTGCGTAGTCGGGATACACGCCAAACGCGCGCCCAACATTTGTACACGGTTGACATTTGTCACATGAGAACGGGTCGCTTCTACGATTCGTTCTTAAGTTCAACAGTTCGGCTGTAGAACGAACTGCCGGCCTCTGTGTTTCCTCCCTCCTACAACATGGGACTCTTCAAGACCCATGTTCACTCCTTCCTCTCCACAAAAAGACCCTCCACACAGCATCCCCAAAGATTTATTTATTTTATTTATTTATTGATTTTATTTTAGTAATTTGTACATTTAAGATTACAAATGACTAATTAATTATTACATTTAAATATACTATGTTTTTTTTTTCTTTCTTGATATGGCTCCTACACAACATCTTAAACTTTTCAATTGGGGCAGACTTAAGGTTTTCCGGCAGCGCGTTATAGTATTTAAATATTTATTTAAAGATGAAATAGGCCCTGAGGGAAATTATTTTCTTCAGGGCCTCCTGTGTGGAGTTAATATAAAAAAAAAAAAAAAAAAAAAAAAAAAATCTGAAACAACCCGTCCTTACAGCACGTCATGATGTCATGTTTTTTAAAATAACTCTATTTGAATTTTATTTTTGTTTTCGTGAATTAATGAATGAATGAATAAAGTAATGTGAATCTTGGAAGTGAAAATTAACTCACTTCCGACGTCCGATCGTTGTTGATAACAATGAGTCCCATCAAATCAACGTGGAAATTTGCGCATTTCTCTGAAAACGAATGACATTACAGCAGATAATATACGAAATAAATGTCATTCCTGTCCGTTCGGGATTTGGCTCAGTTGTAAGCGTGGTTGTCTCCAGTCCCTGGGGAGCAAAGTTCAATCCTAAGTAAAAAAATATATCTTTATATTCAACCATTAATAAAAAAAATAGATGTACCATAAAAAAAGTTTTTTTTAAAGTTTTTTTTTAAAGTTTAATGGTGCTCCTCTCCGTTCATCCATTCCATATGTCGTAACCACCTTATACAGTGTCCCTTTTTTAATCTTATTCATTACACTTACTGTTCCGTTACGCCGATTTGCTTTTGACAGGCCGTGTGCTGACCAATAGTATGGTCAGATTTTGAACTGTACAGTTTGAATTCACACACGTCAACTTTAACCACGGAGTGCCGTGAGCCGTACAATCGCATCAAAATGTTCGTCTTGTAAAAACCAATGCCGGTTATTTATCGGAATAATCCCCTTAAACGTATTTTATCGTAACTATCGCAATCCAATTCAACATAACGAGTGCTACCGTAGAACGATCACCGTTCCAGTACTGACAGTTGATTCTCGAGATGCAGATTTCGTTCGCCACCCGGTAAGCTGACTGTGAATTAGCCTTACAAATTGTGTTTTCGCATTCGCCTGTCATAAGCCATAGGCTTTATCCATGCTTTATCTGTGTGAAATAGGGCTTTAAAATACGACTATCCCAACCCTTGTTCGTTCCTCGAACACTTACATTTACCCCACGCTCTTCAGATTGAAGATTGGCCTCGATGATAGCCAACCTCCGATGCGGGATCGCACTAAATATCGGAAGAAACCTCGACAAAGATTGCCATCATTTTTATACATATAAAATACCTCCTATCGAATATTACGTTAGAAAGTTGATTTGCCGAGAGATATTAGTTTGTAGTCCGATATATTGGCGAATAGCTTACAGACTATTGACATTAGAAATGTTTAGGAAACAAATAAAAAAAACAAACATCTGAAACTATTACAAACAAACTTTTAGAGTGGAAACATAATAGGTAGGTTGAATAGTTACTCTAAAACCAGCAACAAATGAGAGCAAGAAAAGTAAATAAAAATATTTCTTTTATTTTTTGGAATAACTTTATTGAGTAAAACCTCAAATTTTTTAATATTTAATTATTGAAGACAATATTAGCGATTTCTAAACGAAAATCTGAAACAGAAAAATCAGAAAAGGATACGGTTACATCTAGGACAAGGCCGCGTGCCCCGGCAAAGCAAGGGTCCTGGGTTCGTGTCCTAGATGTGACCGTATCCTTTTCTGATTTTTCTGTTTCAGAAATAGTTTAAAAATCGCTAATATTGTCTTCAATGATTAAAATTATTTCTCATTTACTTGTGGGCGATTTTCATGCATCTGAAAACTATATCGAGACCCGCATGAAAAATCTTTGCTTTACACCAAAGATATCCAAACTTTTTTTGCCCCGTAGACCACTTGCCAATTTTTTTTTTCCGTGGACCCCCTGCCTGCCGAATATTGAATTTTCCTAAAACTATTAACGTCTCATGTGATAATCATTTATATTTTTAGTAAAAAGATTACTTTCCCTTACCTGCCCAACAACCGGGTGGCGGTATAGTTGCTCTGTCTTTAGATTGTGCAGACAGGGGGACCCTAGTGAGGTATTACATCAAATGGAAATGAAGCAGGATAAGCAACGGGAATTTCTTTCCGTAGCTAACCCTACAATACTGCCCCTTAAGTTCTTTGTCGGTGCTTATTCCGGTCATTTCTTCTTGTCACATGTTTTCCGATTCTTCAACGTTCCATTTCGATAGTCAAAATGTCCTCAAACTTAGTTTTGAAGTCTGTGTGAAGTGCATTAAAATTTTGAACGTCATTATTACCCTGGACGTTTTTCAAAAACAAGTTGGGGAACTAGGAAAATTCGCGGCTTCCAATGTGCAATGTTTTGCTTCAATATATTAATTCTGACGAGAAAGGGAACGTAGACTCTACTAACAGTACTCTACTGGACAGTACTAAGTCGTCAAAAATGGCAACACCTCAAACATAGCCATATATCACATGAAAGCATCTGACATATATTGCCGTTGAAAAATCATCAAACGTACACACGAAATTCACAAATCGAACAATACCCAATACTCTTCACAATCGGTAATAAACATAATAACATAATCGAAACGCAGACTGGACGCCATTGATTTAACAAGCATTATGAGTACCTACACGAGACACTCGACTGAACGCCTGTATAATGTTCCAAAATCAGCTGAAAATTATTTCGTAAGCTCGCCTATTCAAAGATTACAAAGACTTGGTAATAAGTATACTTCAATCGATGTTTATCGCTGCCAATAATCAGTGTCAAAACTTAAACTCAGTTAAATGTAATGTTTACATTGATTTAAATGTTTTTCCATTAGATCTTTTGTCGATTCTTATCCTAATCTTGCGTAACAGAGATTGTTAATTAAAGTTATATAGTTTATAGGCTAATGTGAACAACAATATCATATTTATTTATTTAATTGATTTGGAGGATATTGGCAGATCATCTATTTTTATTTCACTTACTTAAATTCCATGTTACCTACGTTTCGTAAACTCTTATGTTTCATGTTACCTATATTTTGTTAACCTATGCATTGTTAAATCTTATATTTTATGTAATCTGTATATTCTTATACATTATGTAAACTTTTTATTTTCGTAGAATTTAAAAAAAAAATTGCTAACTAACTAACCATCACGCCGTTTCCCCGCAGGGGTAGGCAGAGAGGACGGACCGCAAAACAACTCGGTCTTGGCACACACTCCTTGCCACATTCATACATCGTCTCATACATACTCTTCTATTGTTCTGACTCTTGACATGGCCCGACTCAAGTATCTGATTCACTTGGTCGTGCCATGTCTTCCTCGGGCGTCCCCGACTTCTGCTACCATTCACATTTGCATCGTATATTCTCCTTACACTCCTTTCTTCGCTCATTCGCTCTACATGCCCAAACCATCTAAGCGTCCCTTTCTTGATCTTACTCATTACGCTTACATCAGCCTTGCACTCTTTGCGGATATCCACATTCCTCACACGATCATACATGGTTTTACCACACATACGCCTCAGGGATCTCATTTCAACAGCATTCAATTTACTTTCATCCTTTCTTTGCCAGTTCCATGCCTCACTTCCATACATCAGGGTAGGTACCAGCACTCCATTGTGGACTGCTAACTTCGCTTCTTTGGACAATTTTTTGTTAGCGTTGTGCAATTTTTTAATTTTTTTTTAAATTGAATTGTGTGTAAAAGCCTTATGGGCGTTTAAATAAAATAAATAATTTTTATTTATCTGTGGTATTTAGAATCACGTATTATTTAAAAAAAAATGATACGAATCAACTAGATATTTTCGTAATTTATTTAACGCCCAGAGGGCTTTTTATATGTAGGTGTTATAATTTTAATGACAATTTTGAAACATGATAAAGAAATAATAAAAATAAAATTACATTAAAAAATAATATATGCAAGAAACAAAATTAAAAATAACAAGAACATAAATTAAAAAATACAGCGATTTGACTGGTTTACAAAAATATAACTTCCAATTAGGAATAGTGTTGAAATAAGTCTTTTACGTAATCCACAAAATTCGCAAAGTTAATATTAAATATATCGACATCACCTAAGTATTGGTTTCCCATAGTGTGAAACCGTTGTATTGGGGAGTTCGCAATGTAATTGCGCTTATGTGTGTTGCAGTGGAATAGTGTATTTTGTCGTGTTGTTATTGTAGGTAACTTAAGTGTAATTTATTTAATTTAATTTAATGTTTTTTATTAAATTTTAATCTTAATTATTTAATTTAATTTAAATTTAATTTTTTAATTTAATTTAATTCAATTTATTTGTTTAATTTTTTTAAGGTTTACTTTTGATTATGTTTTCTTCTAAATTTATTTCTTCTGGTAATTCAACAAAAATCTTCGTTGCTATGTTCATCAACGAGTTTTGACTCTGAGTTTTTTTTTCTGAAAGGGAGTCTTATTTAATTTATTTTCTTCGCTACATGTGTGTGTTTGTGCTAATTATTTTCTTCGCAACATGTGTGTGTTTGTGCTAATTATTTTCTTCGCAACATGTGTGTGTTTGTGCTAATTATTTTCTTCGCAACATGTGTGTGTTTGTGCTAATTATTTTCTTCGCTACATGTGTGTATTTGTGCTAATTTAAATTTCGAATGGCCATTAGTTATTTTGTAGATTAAAAACAAAGAATTCAAGTAAATAATTTGTTTAAATGGAAAAATATTATATATACCGTCCTTAGTACGGGTTGTTTCGGAGAATTTTAACAATTATTCAAATTTAAAAGCTAATTTTCAAGTTCTGTGAAAGATTTTTTCAAGTTCTGTTACTATTGCAGTTCTGTCAAGCAACTAACCTATAATAAGGTATGAAAACATTATAAAATATATGCAGCATCTAATACGCAAATTAACCGAGCTCTTCATACTCTAAATAATATTTGTCTAAACTCAAACATTGACATTTTTTCGGATTCACTGCCCAAATTCAAACATGGCATCATGTCAATAATATAAACTGTTCAATGCGCATACGTACACACAAACACACACACAAACACTCACACATACGTTACACACACACCTAAATACTACACACGTCACCTGGTAATTAAGGAATAAACATACCACTTAGCAGACATTACAAGGAAACATATCATAGGTACACAACATGAAGTATCTTATTCCTGTATATTGTTTCATCACTGTAAATCATTTACTGTTTGTTTCTATAAATAAAAAAAATAAAAATTATACAATAACAGAACTTGAATAGGACTTTCACAGAACCCGAAAATGAACGTTAAAATTTGATGAATTGTTCAAATTTTCCAAAACAACCCGTCCTAACATTTTGTCAAATCAAGTCCCCACAGAAAAAAGTGTGTGTGTGTGAATTCCCCGAAAAGTTGATAGAATGCATTGTCATTGACAACGAGTCTATCTGCCGGGTTTCAGCTCGATCAGATGTCGGGAATTGGGTTTATTTCCACTTCCAAGATTTGTACTCATTCATGAAAATTTTAATATGTATTTAAACAAAATCGACCCGTTAAAAACAAAGTTTTTGACTATAATGTCTTTTAAAGCAAGTAAAAATTAAAGTTTAACTTATGTTCATAAGACAAGGTTTTTATGCAAAGCACAGAGGATAAAAAATATTATAAGCAATATAAATTGAAAAAATCTTCCGAGAAAAAATAAATGACGCCGACGGGAATTGAACCCGCAGCTTCTGATTGCCGGTCAAGTGCATATATTATGTTTTCTTTGAAGGTTTTTAATTTTATATTTGTGTTTCAGGCTAATAATTATTGCTTATATTAATAATAATTGGTTTGACTCAGGTTTGACATGCGTGGACTGGAAATTTTGGATGCATTGTCATTGACATTTTTAATTTCTGATTTTTTTCTCAAATTGCGGTCGAAATCTTTCGTGCCATGGAGGTGTACATTTATTTATTCTGTGGGTAACTTCTAGATTTGTATATAAAGCGTGGTGTTTTCTCTTTCTAACACAGTTTAGATCACATTTCTCACCATGACAGTAAGGCAGTTACAACAATTTCTACGAGACCTTATGAGATATTCCCAAAAGCTAACAAATTAGGCGAAAAAATGTTCTGATATTTTTCATACCTTTCATGTTAAATCACAAAACCTTATGTGTTTTTGTAATCTCTAGAGCATACTTTGCTATTTTTAAATGTACAGTGATAATCTTTAAAAAATACATATATTTTTTAATGAGTTTAAAACTTAAAGTGTTATAACAAGAGAAATATGTTATAAGTCGATAGAAATCGGAATACACAATACCCCTGTTCAGCGCTGGCAAGATCTAAAGATGAAACTTTAGCAACTAAATGTACGTCCCACGGATAGTAGGTAGCCTAGTCGTCTAACTATGGAACCTTTCACAAAAAAGCCATTAGAATATTCTTATCGAACAAAACACACAAACGCTTCTGCTTTCTACTTCAAACTGAGAAAGTTTAGCGCATAAGTCTACTTGAAATTGTGGATATATTTGCGAAATGTACAATAAAGCCTTGAGCTCAGGTGACATGAAGTTTTAACTTTATGCAGATTATTGCGGAATGCGACGCTCTCTTTAGCCGTGCCTTCGAGGAATACGAAATGAAAATAATTAATGATAAACTTTTAGACGCGAGATTGTTTAAGTTTTAGATACAGAAAAGTATTCAAATTAACATAATTTAATAAAATATTATTATTATCTTTGGAACAATTAGGCTTGAGGTCACCGACTTCTGAGAGTGATGTTTTTCCAAAACGTCACTAAGACACTGTTATTTTAGTTATTAAAATACTACTAACACCATCTGTGTGTACGATAACCTATCCAATAAACTCTAGTTCATCCTGTCTCCTTGAACAAATACTGTGTTTTATTTAACAGGTTATGGGCCCAGATAATTCCAGGCGTTTTGATAATTAGTCGCGATAATAGTCGAATTGTGTTTGTGTTAATAAGTGGGGGTGTTATTTTAGTTATCAAAATATTATAGCCTAGTCCACTCTACACAGGGTAAAGTGAGCTTTAATTTGGGGGTGATTCTACACGGTAGTACAAGTTAAAAAGATTAATTAATTTTTTTAGAAATTCCAACGTTTTAAAGAATTTTGTAGGTAAAAAGTTGAATTATTTGAATGGGAAAAAAAGTTGATATTTTATATTATTTTATTTTCCGACTTTATGTCCGGGTTAAATCTTCCTCATAGGAAAAACTAAACCCTTCCACACACTTTTCCACAAATGATCATCTAGTCAATCAACATTATGCAAGTGCATTTTATAAGCAAAATAAATACAAAACAATACAAGATCAACACGTCAACTCACCAGAAAATAATTCACCGACTCCAGATATTTTCATATTTCGTTTTCTAAAAATGAATTTGGTTCGTATTCATAAAATGGTATTATATTACGACAGTCAATCAAATTATGTTTAATTGCCAAACTTTAATGAATTATTTTTAGAACTTGATTGTGCCTAAATGTACACTTGGACGGTGCTAATATAGAACATCCCGATATAATATGTTCTATATGTATTTTTTTTATTAATTTTTACTTCTGCCATAATTTAAAATCACCTCCTGACGTATGCGTACTTTACCACTGGACATCTTGGCCGGAGCGGCATTGTATGAAACTGTTATTTTTAATTATTTATTTTAATTACGGATTGTTATAGCCTAAAAAAGACGCCTTATATCGTTCACACAACATCTGTTTACCATATTGATAACCGGCAACACTTTAAGGGTTATTTCAGAAAGAGCCCCGAAAATTTGATAAAAATACATTTTCGTGTAATTTTTACTCAATAAAATATATCGATTTTAAACATATGTACAAAAAATATCAAACGTTCACTTATAACCATAAATAATTGCAGAGGTTTGCTCTCGGTGGAAGTATTCGCGAAAATAGTGATGAAAAAGCAATCGCATAATGTTGACCGGTTTGCCTCCCCTGTGCTCAGAAATTCTCATTCAATCCAATATTACGCAACCAAATCTTAAAAAAAGATATTTTCTTTAATTTTTGACAGAATATGTGAAAAATGTATTTTTGCCATAATATGGATGACATAAAGCGACTTCTTTTGCTATTACAATACTGACTTCTGATTTTTGCAATGTCACTCCAGCTTACGTCTGTATTTTTCATTTAAAGGTTTTGCTGAGATAAGCCCTTTGTAACACATTTGAAGGACCAGCCCAAAACTAGGTCAAATTCAATTATATTTTATATTGTAGTGTAAATTATAGGGAGTTTACATCTCCCGAAAATAATAAAAACATTACTTTTACCCACATTCATGTGAGACTGGTATCACTGTGAACCTGCGCGCGATACCTCGCACGGCAAATATTTCATTCTCTCTCCAGTGGTCGGTTTAGCCCTAAATCTCCTCTAACGTACGCGATCTGTTTTATTCATACAATTATTGTAACGTGAGTTTTGTTAAAATGAAAACTAAATTGAAAATATTCGAATTCTCATTTTTACACATTTTTACACAGAGTAATCACGCAACCTTGGATTCTGCCGATTGGAGAACCACAGAATCATTCAGCCAAAAACCCATAAAAATTGGCGATAATTACTATCCTCCAAAATAGTTTCACTCATTATTAGTTTTACTCATTATTAGGAAAAACTTTACGATGTTGAAGGTATTTTTATTTTATATTTTCGATGACGAATAAATTTTCTATCACGATTCAAAATGTGCCATTTTCGAATTCGGCGGCGTTGACGTCACACCGGGCAGCCTTCTCACCAGCCAGCTTCTATGCCATAATAACGTTGTAGCCAGTTGGAACCGTTTTAGAATGTGCGGTTTCGATAATCAATAATTTTGAATGAAAATATGAAAATTACATATTTTTATTCAGAATCACATTTTTAGTCACATCAATGATCAGAATCAGATAAATAAACTCTTAGTACTGATTGTTTCAGAGAATTTGAACAATTCTTCAAATTTTAAAGCTATTTTTTCTGTGAAAGATTTTTTCAAGTTCTGTCATTATTTCATTTCTGTCAAACAACTAGCCTACAATTATATAATAACAGAACTTGAACAGGACATTTACAGAACCCGATAATGAACGTTTAAATACGATGGATTATTCAAATTCTGTAAAAAAACACATCCTAAATCTTCCACACATTTTAAAAGTATTCATAGTTTGTGAATACCATTAAAAACAGTTATAGTGATGGCATTATTTATTATATTAAAGCACAAATAGATTTGTTTACATCACTTTAATATATATAACCTCTACTTGTTTCATGAACAAAGTTCAGCTCAATATATACTTGCTAAAAGCAAAGTATGTGGCAAAGCAAAGCAAATCAAAGTTAACCACATATACTTGCTCCTGATGAGGTGAACTTTGTTCGTGAAACATGAAGAGGTTATACATATTAAAGTGATGTAAACAAAGTTATTTGTGTTTTAATATAAGAAAATTATTGTCGTTTTCAAAATCGGAACTGACATGTCAAGAATTCGGACAAGCAAAATGTTAATTTTTTAATTTTTTTTTCCGAAATATGCAGATATTTCTTTTGTTTAAATAACTTTTTAACTGTTTAATTTGTTAATCGATTAATCTAAATCTGTTATTCTCGATTCAAAATTTTATCTTGACAATTAAAGTCAGTTTCGTGGTTTTCAAGGGTATGCGTTTTGTAGCTAACGTACTATAATTATATCTGCGCGAGTTTGAAAATGGAACAATAAATTTAACATGAAGAAATGCCAGTATTACTAGTACCTACAGTACCAAACCTTACAGAACCCGTAGTAACCCAATCGGGGAAGGTAAAGCAGAATTTCTAGGTTCTCTAATTGAACCTTTACGGCGGCGTCGAACTCCGCTCAACCCTCGCACTAAACTTAACTGGGGCCCTAAACGGTGTTTAATGGTTGGCAGTCCCTGGCAGCTACCGGGAAGTATTGAATACCTCTGAACTGAGTTTTGGTAAGGTGGGTAATGGAAAAGTGGTACGCAACCTTTGAAAGAAATACGAACATTCCCAGATTACAAACAACATGATAACTTGATTAATTGCGATTTTCACGGCATTATCGTAATTGAATTTTGGGTTGTTATACCGTATTAAGCTTTTTCATTATTTGGCCAACTATCTAAAAGAATGTAATCAAATAGGACAAACCTGCCTTTAAAAAGGGGCGGGGGCATTTTAACGTAAATGTTTCACAGAGTAAATTTTCTAAATAAATTGGTTTTTACCGAAAATATGAATAAAATCACTTTAAACATCGGTCGGTGGCTGAGTTAACATCGAGTTTGGGTCCCACTCCGGCGTAGTGTGTTCAATTCCTAGGCTGGCTAAGTCCTTCATCACAACACAAGCAATATTTTCCACTTACTGTGGTGGTAGTAGGAGATTTACAAATATTGTCAGGTTATTCGTAACCCGGGAATGCTTGTCTTTCTTTAAAAAAACTGAAAAATTGGCAGGAGTAAATAATATCGGTTCCATGATAAATCAACACATCAAAATCAACAGTGATATAAAGTCATAATAAACGATGAAAAAAAAAATTTTAAACCTAACCTAATTTAACCTACTTAACCCAGTTAATAAAGTTTTTATTTCATCACTTCCCATGACTTTATACAACTTTTTAAAGATGTGATAAATTATAATTTTGATGCTTTATCCGGTCGCCATAAAATCATATATAAATTAGTTGCCTCAATATTGGGCTAACCACAGTTTGATAACGGCCCTGAACGCCAAACAGCTGTCGCAAAAGAAAGAAAAAATACTTGAAGAAGTTAATAATAAGATTATTAAATTTTGGTTGATATTATATATAAAAAATAAATCAATAGGTTTTGCGAATTACACAATAACAAGTCTAATCATAAGGCGAAGCTTAAAGCGATGCCATACGTAGTAATGCAAAATCTTGTGTTTTTGGTTTGAAAATTTGGTCGCCTAGAAATGTTTCAGATACTTAAATTAAATACTGCGAGTAGAATACATCCTGGCCTTTGAAATAATCGAGTATTCTTAAGATAAGTCTTTTTATAATCCCAGAAAAAAATAATGTATAAGGCCTATGAAAACTGCTTTAAAGTTCAAAATCTCCTACTTATGAACCCATTTTCGGTTATGATTTTATTGTATATTGTGGAAAATTAAGTTATTTATAAAATGATTGAAAAAAAAAAAATATTTATGCCTGAACATCCACAAAATTAAATAAAAGGCACTTTTTGGCCTTGTTTTTTTCTTTCATAAATCAAAACAGACGGATTGTGTTAAGCGGAAATTTAAACCTTATCGCCATCTACGTAAGGGGAGTTATTGATAACGGCTCGATTTAAAATATTACACGACGTAGTGCATCGCCTTAATGCTAATTCACTATTTTGATTATTTTTTATAATAAACTCAATTTTAGTTTACATTATGAATACAAAAAAAAAATGCTTTGGATAAATTGAAGATTTTCCTATCGTTTCGCTTGAGTAGAATACAAATTAAAAATAAATTAATCAATAAAAAATATAAATGTAACATACTAAAAAAAATATTTTTCAAGGAAACAACTTTAAAAATACAGTATTAAAGCTAAGATTATCTGTGACAGTTTCACTTGATTAACTTTTTTGATTTCTTATAAAATTATTTACAAGACAAATAAAAACCAGTTTTGTGCTTGAAATCGAACGTTTCGAGACTCAATTTTTCAAGCGATTTTAATGCCTATTACCTACAATAAGGTATACCAAGAATATACACATTTTTGGCTTGTAACTTCCTCTTAAACTACATCTACTTTCTACACGGAGAATAGCATTATACTTTTAAATAACTGAATAACTTTATAAATATCCGTGCAGCCATCTTTTCATATTTTCCAATGTGACAAATATAGCCCTAACCTTTCACATCAATTCCAACTAGCGCGATTTCTAATATGTGTTTAAAATAAAACATTATTTGTATAAATAAATAAATTAAATTCAAGCTGAATCTACTTTTGGTCGTCCAACTATTATTAACAAACTAAATTTTAGTCACCAACATTCTACTATCTAATTTTATCACAGCAAAACTTCATAGTCAAACAAATCTTGCAATATATTTTAATATATTGCATAACTACAGGGTTTTCCAATAAGAGGTGTTATTTTGATATTCAACCGTAAAAGATAAATGGTTTCGTTTTTTTTTTTTTTTATTTTTTACAGTAATACCGCACAAGAGTCCCAACTGCTCCCGTCTGGAGCCAGTGAGACTATGGCATCCCCAATTGGGGTATGTTGTGAGGCTGAGGGTATTGGGGAGGGGAGGGAGATGGGGAAGAGGAAGGTGGGGAAGTACCTGGCTATTCAGATCTGGTCACCAAACACGGCTAAAGCCATTTCAAGCAACGTTTCAATTCTGAATGGTGGTCTTACACCAGGGCGATACTGAGAGTATCTTCCACTCTGGAACGTGCCGCAAATATACTATATATTATTTTAAATTAATTAATTGTGAAATAACACAAATTAATCAAATAAAATTTATTTGCGCACGCCGGGTTCGAACCCGCGACCTTCGGATCTGTAGTCAAAAGCGTATACCACTAGACTACGTCGGTCGTTGCTTGCACGTAGTGCCATCTTGTTGAAAGTTAACGTTGTCCAGATCAATACCATCCAATTCCGGCCATAAAAAAATCATTTATCATCTCTCGATAGCACAATCTATTCACCGTAACTGTTGCTCCAGCCTCATTTTCGAAAAAGTAAGGTCCAACTTCGCCGGACCATAAACCGCACCAAACAGTCACACGTTGAGGATAGAAAGGCTTTTCAACAATAACTCTTGGGTTTTCCGAGCCCCAGATGCGACAATTTTGCTTGTTGACGAAGCCACCGAGGTGGAAATGGGCCTCATCACTCAAGATGATTTGCATTTGATTCACTCAAGTGAATTTTAATAATTTCAATGCGTTGTTGAAGCGTGTATCATTCCATTTTTATTAATGGCGTAGTTTTTACTTGTCAAATGTTAAAAAATACAGCTTCAAAAGTAACGTCTACCGAAATAGTGGGCTATTCAAAATAACACCTCTTATTGGAAAACCCTGTATATTAAAAAAAACCTATTCCTTTTGGACTGCGATACGCTATGACTTATATGTGTCTGTAAACTTGAGCCGTAATCGTCACCCTGCTAATTCTAGATACCACACGGCAGTACAGATGTTCTAGCACAGCATAGCATGATGAAAGAAATTTTTATAACAGTGTACTTTTCAGACTTTTTGTACTTATCTTCCAAAATCTTGTACTGTAAATGGAAGATTAATCTATCCTAGTAATATTTTTCTGTAACTCATACACAACCAACTATCAGACACACTCACTAACCAATAGGATGCATGATTTGGGCAAAATTATACATAAAATCAGTGCGAGAAACAACTTAGTTAAATGCAGCATGAGATCTCGTCTTGTATTTATTACGGTACGTGATAATTAATCAAACTCACAAGTCAGGGCTGTCTAATTTATTTTTTATTATTACATAGTCATGAACAACAGTCGTGCCTTTGTTGCTACTATTGAATTCCATGTGACGACTAGTAACACAAGACATTCTTCTGCATTACATACACAACCAACTATCAGACACACTCACTAACCAATAGGATGCATGATCTGGGCAACAAGATTGAAGGTGCTATTGATATATTTACTGACTACATTTATAGAACTGAGCGTAATCTTTACCAGCTCTTTGCTGAACGCTGCAGATTATTGTAAGTAATTTAGTTCTAGTGATTCGTAGTTAAAGGATTTCTTCAGTTGCTGTTCCATATTATGTTGCTGTTCCATATTATATAATAATAATAAAAGTGTTTATTCCGGTATGTGGGGAGGTTAGTGCAGTCCCACACATTCCATATAGAGATACAAAAAAATATATAATCAAAAACAAAAATATAGAACAGAAAAACAAAAACAAAAAACGAATAAATTGAAAATAAAATGATAAAAATAAATAGAATAATAGAAAGTTGAAGCCTTTAGGGAAACGTGACTATATTAGGCGCTAGCATTTTTCTCCAGTGTGCGTCAATGCTGGAGGATGGAGTGAGGCGGGCTTCCATAGTGAGGATATTTCCAGAGCTTCTTATCCTTTCCCTCATTCCTGCCACCCTGGATCTAATAAGGGCTGCATATCTGGGAACTCGCCCCTCCGTGAACATACGGGAAGCGCTGCTGTATCTGGGGAGACAAAACATTGTGCGGAAGGCGTTGTTGTATTGGACCCGTAGTCTTTCTATACTACTCTTTTTGTGGTTTGCCCATAGTTCGCACGTGTACAACGTTGCGCAGAAGGAAAGGAAGAGCGTCCTTTTTACTGCGGTACTGCAAAGGCGAAATCTTCTACTGAGCATGTTTGCTTTAACGCTGAGAGCTCGCCTTTGTCTATCGATATCATCATCGTCCATCAGATTACTGGTGATTATGTGTCCAAGGTATTTAGTTCCTTCGGTCACCTTCAAGTTCACACCATTCAAGGTAGCTGGAGGAATATTTTTCGGGCCTTGCCCATGTCTTATGACCAATAGAGCCGTTTTAGCGGGGTTATATAACATATTTGTTTCTTCAGCATACTCTTCACAGATTTTCAGAAGAATGCGCTGTCCCCTTATAGATGGTGCCATCAGGACCATATCGTCCGCATAACTGACGTTATTCAGACATGTTATTGTTATAATGTTTATTAATATTGTTTCATATCAGTTTTAAATAACTTCAAGCTTCAATTTTGTATAATTTTCGATAGCTTACATGGTACATTCTGTTCTCATGATTTATGAAATATGTGTACAAGCTCAGCTGCAAAAGCTGTAAATGCCGCGTATTTGTATGCGATTGCCACCAAAAGTTATTATAATGCATTGTTACCGACAACAAGTCTATCTGGAGAGTTACAGCTCGATTGGATGTCGAGAAGTGGGTTAATTTGGGCTTCCAAGATTTGCATTCATTTATTCCCGAAAAAAATGTGAATTTCAAATAAATGTTTGTAAAAATACTATAGCTAAAATCTGACCTCTTCAGAAAATTATGTGGAATTCCATAATTTGCCAGCAAAATATATTAGTAATATGGACAATTTGAGAAAAAAACCTTCATGGTCAGTATTTCTCAACCCCTGAGTTGTGTTGGAAATAGGTGACTGTATATTACTATTAAATAATATATAACATGCCAAAGGTTATCCGGTATCTCGCGTCTGCCTACTGCCCAGGTGAGTTCAGTTCAATCCAATCAACGAGCCATCACATCCTAAACCACCCCCTTTACCGTTTCCTCCCAGTCTCTCCCTCTCACATATACATCTGTATCTCTCTCTGCTACTATCCCGCACCATAACTTTATACAGTTTATGCCGCTTTGAAAGTTTAATCCGCTTTTAATGAATTCATTTAATTTGCTCTGACTTCCATGCTATATTTAATTAACTGCATTACTTAGATTTAGTTTAAACCGATTTCAACAAGTCTAGGATAGGTATAAAACAGAGTTATATTTTTTGGGTTAAAATGTCGTGTTTCACTTTCTCTTTTAGGGCAGATGCTAATTGTTTTTTTTACAAATCTACAATTTTATTCCGCGATTGATGAAATTTTGAACACTTGACCTATTCAAATTATAAAAGAAAAAGAAAAATACTCATTCATAGCTGAAAATCGAACCAGACTTAAATATATATTTGCAAGCCCGAAACTACACACTTATTTTGCCCAGCACCATTATACCCACCAAGGAAAACATTTCTTTAATAAATTAATAGAAGAAATTAGAAGCATTAAATTAAAAGAAATTAAAAATATATAAATTGTAACGTGTTCTATTACACATTAAAATGAACTGTAAATCAAATTTATATTAAAAAAACGACAGTAAAGAGCTCATTCAATTGGTTCTGAATAAATCACGGGAAAAGTGGAATGAAGGAAACAGCCTACCTGGAATTCCCATGAATCCGGGCAATAGGGCTCTCGATGCACTTGCACTGTTCGGGTGAAATTTCCTCCACAACGAGATAAACGAGAAAACGAGAGAATTTTAATATTTGCATGTGAATAATACAACGACGATACTAAGATGGCACCTTCTTGTTATACGACACGAATTCGACTGACTTGCGACAATTTACAGTTCAACATAAATCTTCATAATTTCTCCAATGTGGGAAAGGGTGTTTTTAGGGAAGGAGATGGATAGTATATGATGGGAAAAATAGTAGGTATTATCCAAAAAACTGTTTCAATACTAAAAAAATATTGAAATATATAAAAAAAATATTTTAGGGAAATACTCTATTTATACTTAAAAAAACCACCCCATCCGCCCATCCCATTCTTTAACGTAGAATTTTGTTTGCTACTTTTTGTAATTTTCCACGCTTGATGTTAAAAATAAGAGGAAAATTACTGTGTATATCTGATTTCGACAAAAATCGGCGTAAAACCCAGGCAACGCCGGGGACTTTAGTTAATTAAAAATAATACGTTTTAATAAAATACTGCGCGGTAAAAACAATTCAACCAAAAACCGTACCTAACGGTAAATTAATACAATAAGTTTATCATTCATCCCACACTCCATCAAAATGTCAACCGGGTAAAATATATCGATAAACCTTTATAAAATCTCCCACCCTCTCTCACACAGCTTCATTTCAGAGATAATGTATCCCACTGAACAAATTCACCGACAGAAGTGTATTATAGGTGTGTCAGAAATAAGGTCAAATTTCACTTCTAATGAAATTAATCCAACATTTTCAATTATTGAAATTCTTTCTTGAAAGAATCATCAATTTCTTTGGCTTGTTTGGTTATTATTCAAATTGATGACATCAGTTTTCTTTCGAATCATATGTTGTGACCATGTCCATGCACCCGAAGAAAACGGATTTTTTTATCCCCCAAAAAGTTGGTCCCTCAAACACTTGATCCCTCTACAAATTGATCTCTCTCAGACAATTGATCCCCCAAAAGAATATTTCTGTTGTATTTTCTTTATGCAGAGACAATATACGGCCGTAAAACAAAAATCAATACTTATAAAGGGCGGTCTTATTTTTACATAGACATGAACTGGACTTTACAAAACCCCACAGGTAAAAATCGCACGGCGTCAAGTCAAAAGATCTGTGCGGTCAATTAACCTCACCATTTCTAGAAATGACACAACCAGCATAACGTTGTCTCAACAAATCGATGTTTTCTCTTGCTGTACGGCATGTGGTACCATCCTATTGAAAACTTACTTTTTCGAGGTCCATGTCCTTCAATTGATCCCACAAAAAGTTAAATATCAAGGCATGATATTGCATTCCATTTGCAGTTAAATTTAAATAGTAATTTATTTAGTTAAATTTGAATCCGGCGTACCCGTAGTATCCCAAAAGGAGTACGTAAAAAGGATAGTACACAAAACATCTAAAAATGACATACTTATATGCGGAGTAGGCTAAAGGGCAATATATATAAGGTGGGTACGTTCCTAAATTTATTATAATATCGCAAAGTTTCCCCGAGTACCCATAAATTCCCGAAATATATCGACTTTTGTTGTACGGCCGTATATTCTCTCTGAATACGTTACTAGAAAGGATGTACATCAGAATGAATGCTTTGGGGGTCTAATTCCTAAGGGATCAACAGTCCGGGGATCAACTATCGAGAGTTCAACTGTCAGGGGATCAATTGTAGGGTGAATTTTCTAGTAGTAGGTATCGCATTTCTTCCTTGAACAGATCATCAATTATTTTATTGGCTTTTCTGATGACACTATTTTTTATATAACGTTATAGGTACACTTCCAGTGATTATCCTGTTCAGTGGGTTGTCCTTTACATTATAGGCAGTAGGTACAGGTATTAGGTACATTTTAGGTTTCACGTCGAAACCAGACCTTCTAGTATCAATCAAAAATAAAACTAAAGGGGAGACCCTTCACAAGGCTTTGCGATGAATTTTGTAGGACCCATTACGCGTTTCGATGAGACAAAAGGATTGAATTTCCGTGCCGATAAAGTGTATAAAGAGAAGACCACAAACTGCGTGAAAATGAATCCTGACAAAATTGCGAGAATTTTATTTTAAGGTTTTTAAGTGTTTTTGAATATCCTTTTATCAACTGACTACTAATTATATGCCAAATAAAAAATAGTGATAAATTTCAGGGTTAAACATTTAAATGGCTAGAGGTATAATGATAGTCAACAAAATAAACGTATGCAAAATGACGTGTAAGTAATAAAACGATCGTAGGAAAATTATAAGCAAATAATAGTGTATATGTGTCATGTTAATGTAAAAAATATTTGATATAATGAGCGTGTAATCATTTATTTTATGAGATAATGTACAGTTTACGATCAAATGGTAATTTACCATCATTTATGATCAAATGCGCTTACGATCAAATGATAATTACGATCATTTTGGTTGCGATCAGAACGTCCGTTACCTTTCAGAGTAATGTGTTTATTTTCTATTTAAAAAAGGATGCAATTTTTGTGTGTGTTTTAGATTCGTAACAACTATTTGTGAATCGATTGATAATCTCACAAGACCCGGGGCGATCACGAAGTGATCGAGTCAAAAGTACCTGATCTTTGATTGGGAATTTGTAAACACAAAAAAATGCGCTGTCTTGAAGTGGAGGTAGTCCATAGATGTATAAATTATGAATATTGGACGTCTCTAGTTCGTTTCTCGCAACACATATAATAGAGATAGTTAAGTTGAAATGGAATGTCACTGCGGTTCCAGATTGGAACATCAATGGTAGCCATTTTCAGATTTTAGGTATTTCAACCATCTTTCGATTCGAGACACCCCCGTCAACTAAATTTATGGGTACATCTATGGGCGCACTCCACGTCCGACACGGGACTGACTGAGCTGACAGGTCTTCGATAAAATGATTGCTTTTTTTTGTAAGTGACCCGATTGATAGTTGAGGGTTCGTGATCAGGTCGAAATGATCAGATCGATCAATACTAGTTCCAATTGCCTGAAGCCAATGATCTGTAGTACCCATACTGAATTAAGGGAATTGAAGTAATGTAAATGAGTATGGAAAATGAGATTTATTTTATTGATAATGCCCAACTATTCAAATCTAGTCACCAAAAACCTTCGTACAAGTTTAATTTGAGAGACTAACTGAAGTAGCAGTTAAAAACATGTGACACGCATTGCGTGTTAATAAAAATATACAGGGTTTTCCAATAAGAGGTGTTATTTTGAATAGCCCGCTATTTCGGTAGATGTTACTTTTAAAGATGTAATTTTTTGACATTTGACAAGTAGAAACAACGCCATTAATAAAAATGGAACTATACACGCTTCAATAACGCATTGAAATTATTAAAGTTCACTTGAGTGAATCAAATGCAAATCATCTTGAGTGATGAGGCCCATTTCCACCTCGGTGGCTTCGTCGACAAGCAAAATTGTCGCATTTGGAGCTCGGAAAACCCAAGACTTATTGTTGAAAAGCTTTTTTATATTCAACGTGTGGCTGTTTATGGTCCAGCGGAGTCATTGGACCTTACTTTTTTGAAAATGAGGCTGGAGCAACAGTTACGGTGAATGGATTGCGCTATCGAGAGATGATAAATGATTTTTAATGGACGGAATTGGATGGTATTGATCTGGACAACGTTTAATTTCAACAAAACGGCGCTACGTGCCACACAAGCAACGAAACCATTGATCTTTTACGATTGAATATCAAAATAACACCTCTTATTGGAAAACCCTTTATATACAAACTAAAAATAAGGCTACCTAAGGTTGGATAAGACGTTTTATTGACAAACCTTGGGTAATAACTTGGTATGGAAGACAGTCTTTCTTGTTTATCTTACCTGGAACAAAGAAAAAAATTATTAGTTGATGCAATGACTGTATAATTTAAAATTATTATTGTAAAAAGGTTTGAGGCTTTGATATCAAGATTTGCTCACTAAATGCAACAACTAACTAATTAACCATAACCACAGGGGTAGGCAGAGAGGACGGACCGCCAAATAATTCGGTCTTGGCACACACTTCTTGCCTCATTCACATTCATCCATCGTCTCATACATGCTCTTCTATTATTCTGGCTCTTGACATGGCCCGACTCGAGTATCTGATTCGCTTCACCGTGCCATGTCTTCCTAGGGCGTCCCCGACTTCTGCTACCATTCGCATTTGCATCATATATCCTCCTTACACTCTTTTCTTCTCTCATTCGCTCTATATGCCCAAACCATCTACGCGTCCCTGTCTTAATCTTACTCATTACGCTTACATCAGCCTTGTACTCTTTGCGGATCTCCACATTTCTCACAGGGATCTCATTTCAACAATATTCAATCCACTTTCAAATGCAAAAATGCAGCTAAATTATCAATGATGTCTCTGTAGTTATTGAGATTTATCAATAGAGAATTACTTCCTGTTCAATTAACTAAAACCATGTTAAATTTGAGCGATTTTTGGCATACATATTTGGCATGGAATGTGCACATATTTATGGAGCCTAAAATATTGTATATACAGTGAAATCTAGGTGGATTCATTGGCTTTATATCCTGGTTAATTATTCATATGTTTCGAATATTTTGAAGATTGATATGAATTAATAGTCACTCGAGTGGATAAGTTACAGAATCACTTTCTTCAAATTTTTCAAACTCCAGACAAAAACAGCTTGAGAACAAGGTATACCACTGTTCTTACTATTTTTGGATTTATTCCAAGGCTATATTTTCATATTGGAATTAAATGGATAATAAAAGTTAATGACTTCCCATAACAGTGCCTTGATTTAACAAATAATATTGAAATCAGAATTCTTAAGCTTTTAAGAGAGGATAGTGAAATTGTTTATCTGTTGAAGAAATAATTTCGATATGGAACGCAATGTTACAGTATTTCATTACAATTTCTACCAGAATGTGTGTAATTTCCAGAGATGTGCAAAATGGGTACCCAAAACCATTTGAAATTCAAAATGGGAATGGGTCAAAACTTTTCCATTTGAAAATGCAAAATGCAAAATGGTTTTTAGAAAAGCATTTCAAATGCAAAATGCAAAATACCAATTTTCAAAATGCATTGAAAATACAAAATGGTTTCTCAGGTCAAACAATTAAAATAATTATAGAATTTGTAAACAATTTTGTCATTTAATAATGGACATCAATGTAGAACAAACATATTACGTGATGGTAAATCCAAAAACACCACGACTACAGATTATGAAACCATAAAAAATTTGCGCGGGACTAATGTTGCCAACGTAAAAACATAGAAACTGCTATCTAACATTTAATATTACAGCGTCATGGCCCCATGTTCAGTATTTGAATCAGTATTTTTTGTAATGGTATCACTCAATTGCCAGGGCTCCTACCAGGGAGCAACTTGACAAATGTAAATTATCTCTCATAGTGAGGTTGAGGACCGACTGATATTTGGGGCTTATGAAAAACAGATGAGTGGAGATAGTAGGAAGAATGTTGCAAAAAAGCATTTCAAATGGAAAATGCATTGAGAAAAGCATTTAAAATGCAAAATGGTTTTTAGAAAAGCATTTAAAATGCAAAATGGAAAATACCCATTTTGCATTTTGCATTTCCATTTGAAATGGATTTATTTGAAATAAAGCACATCTCTGGTGATTTCCAAAATGTTTTCAGAATGTTTTTCCAAAATATTTTTCATAAAGTGTTTTCATAATTATTTTTGAGTGTAATAATTTTTCTATGAATTAACTAAGAATTGAACACAGGATCTCTTTTCTTACCGAGGCAGGCATCGTAAACAACTCGACAATGTTGGTATTGTCTCTAAGCACCTATGTATGTTATAATATCAATTGATTTTATGCATGCAATTGATTTATTGCGTGTGTCTATGTGTATACTGGTACCTACCCTGATGTATGACAGTGAGGCATGAAACTAGCAGAAGAAGGATGAAAGTAGACCGAATGCTGTAGGAATGAGATCCCTGAGGCGTGTGTGTGGTAAAACGCTGATGATCAAGATTAATAAAGGGACCCTTAGATGGTTTGAGCATGTAGAGCGAATGAGCGAAGAAAAGAGTATAAAAATAATATATGACGCAAATGTGAATGGTAACAGAAGTTGGGACGCCTGAGGAAGACATGGTACAATCAAGTGAATCAGATACTAATAGGTAATACAGAATAATAGAAGAGTATGTATGAGACGATTTATGAATGTGAATGAGGCAAGGTGTGTGTGCCAAGATCGAGTTGTTTGTTGTCCATCATCTCTGCCTACCCCTGCGGAAACTGTGTGATGGTTAGTTAGTTATTATATGTGTATGTTATATGCCCATGCGTATGGGTGTATTGTAATCACGTATAATATCATTCTTATATCTCTCTTTTTCATATTGTAATTTCTTGTAATATTTATGTTGCTGTTTTTTTTAAAAATAATTATTGTAAAATGAACCTGCTGACAAACTGCCCTGGAAATATAGCGGGTTTTTGTAATGAAGAATAAACAAACCAAAAAATCACACCTGAAAAAAAATTCTATGACCTTTTCCATCTCTTATCACAATATGTAAGTACGAAGATACGAAGAATGCCAAGATTCTTTACGACAAAGGCTTTACTTGTACTCTTAGCTACTTTATATGGTGACACCGTTATTAAAAACAACGCTCTGAAACCAATCTCCTTCCCGTGCTCTTTATCTTAGGTACAGCAGTGTTCATACAAGTCATAATTTGTCTGTTTTCTTTGAGTTTTAGCATGTTGCGTAGTACATATTTTTTTTATTTGGGTTTTTTTATGAAACGTAGATTTATACTTTAGAATTAATTTAGCATTAAAAACGTTAAATATTTAATAATTCAGTAAGGTTCAATTTACATTTTTTTTTTGGTTAGAGATTAGAAAGCAAGATGATATTAGAAAAAAGGTAATACATTAATTAAAATGATGGACGAACAATAAATAAATTAATGTATTTATTTGAGTACATCATAAGTATAATTTGATTTTAAAAGTTTTAAGCGACACAGTGGCAAATATTTGCTGTGTAAAGTACAATAGAAATAATCATTTGGGGGTCAAGTGTCCGAGGGATCAAGTAGCTGAGGGATCAAGTGACCGAAGGATCAAGTGTCCAAGGGATCAAGTGTTCCAGGCATTAAATGTCCCGGGATCTACTGTCTGGGGGATCAAAGATTAGGGATCAATTGTCGAAGGATCATTCTTAAAAATATGTAAATTTTTTTGGGTTTTGGGTTGGGTCAAAGATTTCCTACTGTCCCGAAGCAGTGGGACTGTAGAATCTCAAAATTGGGGTACTTTGTAAGGCTGAAGGGTGTGGGAGTTTTAGGAAAATGGGGAAAATGGAGGAGTTGGAGATTATCTGGCTATACAGATTTGTCACCGTACACGGCTTAAGTTTTGATTCTGAGTATTTCATTATAATAATAATAATATTGGACAATTTTTATAGCGCCGCTTTTGTGAGATATCATCTCAGGTGCGCTTATCGTTATTCTGAGAGTGGGTAGGTAAATTTAATATATTATATTTATTTTTATTCTTTATTTTAGTACAATATTTTACATTTCATAGTACAATCCAGTAATGTTGGCCTCACTGGGTGGCTTACCCGTGCTGAGGCCTCCATTTAAGAATAAGATGTCACACTATAACTTCATTAGTATCTACAGAGGAGAGAACTAATCAAGTGAAATGATTTTTTTGTGTAGTTTTTAAATTTATACATCTAAATTTTTTATTTTATTATTTTTTTCAGGTCAATATTTAAAATTTGACTAACCTACTATTTGGAGAATTTGGGGTGGAACACTTATATAGATCTATACACGCTTACTATTATAGCATTGTATCTGTCGCCCAAATATTTAAATATTACATGTAGGTATATACGATAACGCATCTATCTTCTAGATACAGCCTCGTAAAATAATTCGATCAATGTAGGTTGTAATGAAAGTGTGTATGTTGATCTATCGCGTATTACGTGTCACGTATCACGTAAACGTATTTTGTATGAGATATTAGTTTGGCGCCCAACGTGGGGCGGTAATGGGTGAAGTTAATTCGTCACGGATTTGGAGAGTGGTCAGAGATTCCATCCGATCGGAGCCAATTATTGGAATTATGAGCAGTGTTTATTGTCGGAGAGACTTGTAGCAAAATGGGCTATGGATGGGGTGTAGGAGGGGGGTTGGGGGTGGGCAGGTGGTTTCAGTTATTGGTCAAATGGTAGCGTATTTCGAGAAATTATTTGATGAAATTCCAAAACATTTGGTGTCTGCGTTTTACTGCAAAATCTATGTTTAATCAAACATACTTATTTCGATCATCTATGCTTGGTTGTTTAGCTCCGTGGAATTTTTCCTCGTAAAATCTGGTTCAATGAACTCAAATTTGTTTTGAAATTAATTGCCATTTTCCAAATTTTAATCATTAAACCTCACAAAACACCGTAAGGGAAATGTTAATTGAATTAGAATTTTGTGACTTTTTGACACAACTTCTAGGACTGTTCTAGCTCAGATACGTAAAAAAGTCACGGGATAGTTTCAGTTTCAATTTTGAAAACACCAATTAAAATATTTTCTAATTCAAATTTTGAAAATGACACTTAAATTCAAAGCAAAATTGAGTTCATTTAACGAGATTTCATGCATGAATAACATTTCACGCACAAACATTTTGGCACAAGTTTTATGACTATACTAGCGCTTCAAATCACGGGGTGGTCTGAATTTGACAAATCTTGATAAATAACATATTTTATTACAGGTAGGTACATTATCGCTTGTCTGAAATTTTTCACACAATCAGTACCAATTTTGAAAATCACACTTAAATTCAAAATTATTATTTTTGATGATTTTATTTTTCTACCCCGGAATATTTTTATTTAATTTTTGGAAAATTTGTATAGCGCCGCTTTTGTGATATATCACCTCAGGACAGTTGATGCAGGTATTACAAAAAATTTAATATTACAAAAATTAAGTTTAATAAAATGAAGTACAGGAACAGGTGACACGAAGATAGAAGTTGGAGAGGAAACTGGACCAGCTGCTGCAGCGAAAGAGTCCACCGCGTCCACCAACAGTGCCATCACAAGGTTCTTCATCCGTCCAGGTATGTGTCTGCTGCTAATTAAGCGCTGATACAGTATCCTCACATAGAGAACAGACCTTGGCAGCACCGCTGTGACGTTCGGCAAGTCCATAATTCATATTTAATTTACTGTATATATGAACCTATAATTATAATACAGGGTATAATAATAAATAATATAACCTATAAGTATAATTATTACCTATTTATACAGGGTTTTCCAATAAGAGGTGTTATTTTGATTAGCCCGCTATTTCAGTAGATTTTGCTTTTAAGGCTATCATTTTTTGACATTTGACAATTAGAAACTACGTCATTAATAAAAATGGAACGATACTAAAAAATATTAAAATTTACTTGAGTGAATCAAATTCAAATCATCTTGACTGATGAGGCCCATTTCCACCTCGGTGGCTTCGTCAACAAGCAAAATTGTCGCATCTGGGGCTCGGAAAATCCAAGAATTATTGGTGAAAAGCCTCTTTATTTTCAACGTGTGACTGTTTGGTGCGGTTTATGGTCCGGCGAAGTCATTGGACCATACTTTTTCGAAAATGAGGCTGGAACAACAGTTACGGCGAATGGATTGCGCTATCGAGAGATGATTAATGATTTTTTATGGCCGGATTTGGATGGTATTGATCTGAGCAACGTTTACTTTCAAAAAACGGCGCTAAGTGCCACACAAACAACGAAACCATTGATCTTTTACGATTGAATATCAAAATAACACCTCTTATTGGAAAACCCTGTATATAATATAATTAGGTTCATTATACTGTGCATAAAGGAAGGAATATGTGTCAATACAGCATTGTGTGGTGGAAAATTTTCTCTGCCTAACCCCTACGGAGAAATAGCGTTATGAATTTTGAATTCTGGTGTAATACCCTGAGAATACCATGTGTAGTAATATATTCGTATACCCTGGTCGTAAAGAGATTTAGTAAGTAAGCCTCGCACTCACGCAAACTTACGTCGTATAAGTTATATTATTTCACCTTAAACTACTTTATCGGGTCTTAAAGATATTTCGGATGTTAAAGGAGGTTTATAGATAGATTGTGCCAAAGATCAAGGGAATCGCAGAAACCTAATAGATGTTGGAAGTTTAATAGGTCAATTGGACGTGTAATTAGTTTAAGACTGCGCGGCTTTCTTCATACAAAACTTAAATTTGGCTTTGAGGCCAAAATACCTAACCAAACTGAAAAAATATTAAATTTGACTTTGAAACCAAAATACCTTACCAAACTGAAAAATGCTTTATTTGGCTTTGAGGCCAAAATATCTAACTAAACTGAAAAATTATTAAATTTGGTTTTGAGGCCAAAATACCTAGTGAAACTGAAAAATTACTTAATTTGGCCTTGAGGCTAAAATACATAAATACACTGAAAAAATATTAAATTTGGCTTTGAGGCCAAAGTGTCTAAGGTGAATGAAAAAATATTAAATTTGGCGGTGAGGTCAAAATACGTAACCAAACTGAAAAAATATTAAATTTGGCTTTGAGGCCGAAATCTCTAAGGTTATTAAATTTGGCGGTGAGGTTAAAATACCTAACCAAACTGAAAAATTATTAAATTTGGCGTTGAGGCCAAAATGCCTAACCTAACTGAAAAATGATAATAATAAATTTGACTTTGACGTCAAAGTACCTAATCAAACTGAAAACTGATTAAATTTGGCTTTGAGGCCAAAATACCGAACCAAACCGAAAATACATATTCTTAATCCAAGGATTTATCAAATGTCTACTTTTTTATTTGCGCTTTAAATTATAAAACAAAGAACATGAAATATTTACACTTTTCATGATTTTGGAGGCATCTTTGGAAATTATTTGTGTAATATTTTTAATTTTACCAATATGATAAAATAAAAAAAACAAAGATGATTTATTTAAAAAAGCATTTTGTTATTGGCGTTAATTTAAATTACGAACGACTGATTTACGTTGGAATACAAATTTTCTGAACGTTAATTAAAATTTGTTTCCAATTCACACCTTTTTAACGATGTTCCATTTTTTTAATTTAATTTTTCATTATATTCAAATAACGATACGATTATTTTATAATAAATATATTTAACTCGCAAAAAAAAGGTGCATTTAAAATCATGCACAATTGAATTGTTTAATGGCGTATATATCTTAATTTAAAACAAAAACAAATAAAATTGTACACATCTGTACTAGAAATTTGCTATACCTTTTAAATGCATAAATAATTATTAAGTTTGGTTGAATATTTTGGCCTCAAATCTTAATTTAAGATTTGATTGAAAAAGGCTGCGCAAACGCCCCTCTCTAAAAATGCGGAGAATAGGCTCAAACTTCCACCAGAACACGAACAAAAAGGATCCCTCGCCATGTTCCGTCTCTGTGCTTTGTTCGGGATCGATCCAATACTCTCGAATGCACTTTTACAATAATTGAACTGTCATTTTCCCTTTGCGTTGATTTTTTTTTTGACAGTTACTTATTTAATCACGTGAAGGAGATACTTATAGTAAAAAAATAACTTAAAATGACTTAATAATCAGATTGAATAATTTGGAGGCAATAGAGTTAGTAATAGAACAATCAAATCGACCTAAGTAAAAGCCCAATAGGTTGTAGCGAAACCCGGTCGGCATTATTACAGTATTATACAGCCCTGATGAAGCTATGTACGGTTGTCACGAAACTCTGTCGGCTTAATACAGTATTATATAGCCCGATTAAGCTACGGTTGTAGTGAAACCCTGTCGGCATTAATATAGTATTATACAGCCCTGGTGAAGCTACGGTTTTCGCGAAACCCTGTCGGCATTAATACAGTATTATACAGCCCTGATGAAGTTACGGTTGTAGCGAAACCCTGTCGGCATTAATACAGCATTATCCAGCCCTGATGAAGTTACGGCTGTAGCGAAACCCTGTCGGCATTACTACAGTTAGCCATATTGTTGTAATATTTTAATTTTTTATTAATTTTATTTAAATTATGTTTTTTCTATGACACATTTAAAAAATAAAGAACACAAGTAGGTACATAATGGTTATAATAATATTATAATCATACTAACAAAGTGATTCAGTTAAGGATTGTTACAAATCTCCATTGTATATTTGCTTTTGACGCAAGTAAAGTTCTCAAAGTTAAATATATGTCGCCAGAGCAAATTACATCCCGAACACGATACAATCTCTGAGAACAAAATTATACATAAAATTACTTCGAGAAACAACTAAATTAAATGTAGCATGAGATCTCATGTTGTATTTACTCGGTCAGAGCTGTCAAAGCTGATACAAAAAGTAACATGTACAAGATAAAATGCAACATTCTTCTGCAGTACATACACAACCAACTATCAGACACACTCACTAACCAATAGGATGATTGATCAAGGCAACAAGTTTGGGGGTACTATTTATATATTTATTGACTCCATTGACAGAATTAAGCGTAATCTATACCAGCAATTGGTTGAATCCTACAAATTTTAGTGGCGTTGGTAATGTAGTTTTAGTGATTTGTCTTATATGTTGTATGTATTATTCCAATTTCCGTATTATTTTATGTTATTGTTACGTGTTTTACCAATATTTTTCATATTCAATTTATCAGTTTACTGTTATTTCACGCTTTAGCAATGTTGTATATAATTTTCGATAGCTGACAAGATATATTCTGTTCTTAAAATCCATATCATTAAATGTTCTTCGCTGTGTCAATTCGGGTAGTTTAAGTAAATGCATTAAACCACTATAATTTATATAATCCATTCGATTTTTTTAAGTAGACTTAATAATGCGTTAATTATGAATGTAAGTAAGTCTAAAGTAATGGTCTTTGAAAGAGAGAGTACGAAAATAGTGTGCAATATAGTTGTGAATGAGGAATACTTGGAGCAGGTGGATGAGTTTGTGTATTTAGGAAGTATGTTCTAGAGAAATGGGAAGGCTGACAGAGATATTGAAAGAAGGGTAAGTGCAGGTAACTCCGTTAATGGAGGACTAAACGCAGTTGGCTCTAACAAAAAAATGTCCAAAGAAGCGAAGCTAGCAGTCCACAATGGAGTGCTGGTACCTACCCTGATGTACGGAAGTGAGGCATGGAACTGGCAGAGAAAGGATGAAAGTAGACTGAATGCTGTAGAAATGAGATACCTGAGGCGTATGTGTGGTAAAATCATGTATGATCGTGTGAGAAATGTGGAGATCCGCAAAGATTTCAAGGCTGATGTAAGCGTTATGAGTAAGACCAAGAAAGGGACGCTTAAATGGTTTGGGCATGGAGAGCGAAAGAGCGAAGAAAGGAGTACAAGGAGAATATATGATGCAAATGTGAATAGTAGCAGAAGTCGGGGACGCCCGAGGATGACATGGCACGACCAAGTGAATCAGATACTTGAGTCAGGCCATTTTAATAATCAGAATAATAGAAGAGTATGTAAGAAACGATGTATGAATGTGAATGAGGCAAGGAGTGTGTGGTGTGATCGAGTGGTTTGGCGGTCCGTTCTCTCTGCGTGAAACATATCGCAACAAAAGTAAGGTTTGTAGTATGTAATGTAGAATGTATTTTACTGCATTTTACACCAGAATGCAGTGCTGTATTTTCAAAAATTGAAAATGCAAAAATATACAACCACGAGATTTGCTAAATCTTGAAAAGAATGTCCTTTACAAAACTCACCCAATAAACTATGACTCACTCCAGCCTGAACGTTATAAATTCCTATTTGAAATTGGTTACTTTAAAAAAGCGAACGTTCGGTAAATTAATAAATTCAATTACAATAAATTTAACTGGCATAATTCAAGATTTAGACATTTCGCTAAAAGGGTCAATCGCTTCGGAACCTTTTTGAAATCTCCAGGGGGTTTCCTTTCCTTAACTGCTTGACTCCTAGAGGGGGTTATATCATTCCTCCCAACACCCCTAGAATTCTTCTTCTACCTTCCTTCCCACCCCTTACCCTCTATCGACATCTAGCATCCTATTATTCAACCCAGTGGCGGCTTGAGCACTTCTTAGATAGTGGGGACGGACATTATTTTTATATATGTAGTGTAACAAAAACGTTCTTGTACAAGCAATGCACACGGAGAAAAATTACTAATAAAAAATATTGCTAATTTATTAAGAATCTTTTCAAATTCATCGTAATACGGTTAAAAACGGGATTTCAGGCCCTTAACGAAGGAATTTATAGGTTTCCTGATAAACTTGTGATCACGTGTTCATAAAAATCCTAATATTTTCGCATTTGGTCACTATGTGTTATGTTGTGATATTATTACAAAATTCCTAAAAGTGAATCGGGAAAAAGATCTGCAATCTTGTCTTTAACCAGATTTCCAATAATTTGAAGAGATTCTTAGTAAAGTAATAATACAAAATTTTCTCCGTGCATCTAATCAGATATCTAAAAATTATATATTAATTATATCACCGTACTAAGTCTATTCTCAAGCCTTAGAAAAGGTACAAAATAAATTTCTTCGGTACATCAATTTTAAAATGAATATTTCCATCGAATTTATAAATTATAATAACTTACGTACCGAAACCAGATTTCTCAAACTATCGGATAGAAGAGTTCTAACTTATATATTATTTTTATTCAAAATTATCAAATCTCTCATTGACAGCCCTGAATTATTGGAATTAATTTATATGAATGTACCTGCCAGACAAACTCGAAGCAAAGGCACTTTTAAATGTAACAATAACCTCAATACTAACTACTCTATTTATTCTCCAATTCCAAGAATTCATCACCTTGCAAACAAATACTGTAAACTTATTGATATATTTGGTGTTAATAACTTTGTGAGTTTCAAAAGGCAACTAATTTCAAACCTATTTGCTAGTTATTAAATTGTATTTTTTATTAGCTTTAAAAAAATGTCTTGTCTTCATACTTTTATTTTGTATTTAAAAAAAATGTCTTGTCTTGTCTTCATACTTTGATGAGTAAATTATATTTAACTATTTTATCCATGTACATGTTACACTTACATACATATACTGTCAACTTATTATGTAAAAGCCCGATAGGGCATTAATAAATAATAATAAAGACAAAAACAATTACAATTTCCATCATTACATAGGAATGTTATCGTTAGATTAGATCAGAGGTTCCCAAAGTGGTCTATATGGACCCCCAGGGGTCGATATAGGCTTGCTGGGGGTCTATGTCAGCGAGAAAAAAATTTGGGGGTTAACGAGATTCAAATGGGGGTACATACGACCGGATCCCCGTTTACCTCAAGACAACATTTAGGAGTTCCGTAAATGACGCAATAGACCCAACACAAATATAATAGTCTGAGAAATTACTTATTTGATATTTTTTTTATATTTAACAACTGTAAAGTTGTTAATTTAGGTTTATAAATAGAGTCTACGTTCTTTTTCTCGTCAGAATTAATATATTCAAGCAAAACATTGCACATTGGAAGTCGCGAATTTTCCTAGTTCCCCAACTTGTTTTTGAAAAACGTCCAGGGTAATAATGACGTTCAAAATTTAAATGCACTTCACACAGACTTCAAAACTAAGTTTGAGGACATTTTGAATATGGAAATGAAACGTTGAAGAATCGGATATCATGTCACAAGAAGAAGTGACCGGAATAAGCACTGACAAAGAACTTAAGGGGCAGTTCTGTAGGGCCAGCTACAGAAAGAAATTCCCGTTGCTTATTCTACTTCATTTTCATTTGGTGTAATACCCCACAAAGACGCCCCTGTCTGCACAATGCAATGGTGGACAGGCAACGGAAGGGAATCTTCTTACGAAAAAGAGAAATGATTATCACATGGGACGTTAATAATTTTAGAAAAATTCAATATTCGGCAGGCAGGGGGTCTACGGAAATTTTTTTTTTTGGTAAGTGGTCTACGGGGAAAAAAAGTTTGGGAACCTCTGGATTAGATGAACGATAAAATAAAATTATTACTGAAATAGCAATCTGATGCCAATAATAACGCTAATTTTAAAGAGCAATTATAGCGATTATTAGCTTTATTTATCTGCTGCAACCAAATCTACTAACAATCTAATATAATAATAATTACTAAAATAATAATTCACTTCTTTCCAAGACCTGGTTCTTCCTGTACTTGCCTTGATTGCTTGGACTTGGAACAAGTCACCCATATAAAATATCTGGGGGTCTTGATTGATCATCATCCACGTGGGATCAGCACTCAGCCAGCCCAATTCCCCACATTTGCAAGATCTCTTACATTGTTCATAGAAAATGAACCGAAATTTCATAGTTGCATATTTGTCCTCCGAAATTGTAGCTATAAGTATTTTGACTACCTACCGATTTTTGTCACCGGTCTACAACATTTTTCAATTCGCGTCTACCGATTTTTGTCACCGGTCTACAACATTTTTCAATTCGCGTCTACCGATTTTTGTCACCGGTCTACAACATTTTTCAATTCCGTCTACCGATTTTTGTCACCGGTCTACAACATTTTTCAATTCGCGTCTACCGATTTTTGTCACCGGTCTACAACATTTTTCAATTCGCGTCTACCGATTTTTGTCACCGGTCTACAACATTTTTCAATTCGCGTCTACCGATTTTCGTTTTTGCGGCATGGCATCACTGAATACGCATCAAGATATATCTACTATACCTAATTTACTATTATGGCTCTTTTCGTGTGACAGGCCCGCTCATCTGGAATAGACTTCAGCTCTTACTAATCTCCAGAATTTGGCTGAATTTAAACGGGCTTTAAGACAAAATTATTTAAAAAATCTTACCATTCATAAATCTTAACTTCTTTTCAACGTTTTATAACAAGACATATTCTAAAACTTACGGTAATTGTTTAGTTTCGGTTGCCTCCTTATTGTACCTTTTTAAAATGTCTGCTCAGAAGATTCTCATATTTGAGCACAAACTGCCTCCTGTTTTAGGTTATGTTTTAGTTTTAATATTTTTGATTTGTCCTGTTCTGCTGTTATTGGTGTATTTAGTTTTGTCATCACTTTGTATAAACAGTATATTTAGTTATTATTTTTTTGGTAAACTAATGTTTAAGACAAGATTTTTTTTATGCATAGCACATAGGGTAACAATTATTTTATAAGCAATAATTATTAGAATCTTGTCTTAAACATTAGTTTACCAAAAAAATAATAATTTATATTTGACAAGTTCTAGTATTTTTTACCAAAAAATGTAGACAATTTGTCTCAACGCCATCTAGTGAGAGAGTTAGCACTTACAATGCCTTTCTCATATAAAATAAAGTTGGTTGTTTCTGGTGAAAAAAATGTAACAAGCAGTAATTGTTGAATGAAACACTAGTATATATTGAATTATTTCGCGGATAAGAGATAAGCCGTAAATGTCGACTGGAAATCGAAAGGACACGGGTTCAAGTCCCGTTGGCGTCATGTATCTTTTATCAGGAGATTTTTCAATGTGGATGAGTGTTTCAGGCCAATAATTATTGCTTATAAAATAAGTATATTTAGTGTTATAATATTAGATCTGTATTGGGTACCACTGATACTAAATTACCGTTTTTAAGTTTGTTATGGTAAAGCGCTTTTGAAGTGAAATGACCCTAAACTGCGCTATATATATGCCATGTTATTATTATTACTAAGACAAGGTGCGGAGCGGTCCAAAGCTCGAGTTTCAAAATTTATATTTTTTCTTTTAGTAGATTTTAGTAATATCTGGTGGGAGGGATGGAATAGTCAATAAGGGTACTTTACAGGGGGACAATGGGGGATGTCCCCCGTAAAGTACCGCCACTGACTCTGCCATCCCTCCCAGTCCTTCGCACCCCCTTCTAGCTCTACCCCCTCTAGTGAGATGGTTTAATCGGTTCGTTGCGGGCAATGAGGCACGAATACGTGTAGAACTAAGTGGTTTTTGTTGATCCCATAGAGGTGAAACGACGAACCAGTAAATGTTGTTTTTAGATCGGCTCTTTGATTTAATACTTCAAAAAACAACAAATAAATATTCGCTTACAAAGCTGGAGTATAATTTCTTAATAAAATGTTTATTTATATGAATGAATCTATTGAAGATCAGCAATTTAAAGTTTTTTACCTACGAATATTTTTGAAAGGAAGGAGATGGCGAAAGAGGAAGAAAGTTTCTACATGACTATACGTATACACATCAGGTAACCAAACACGGCGAAATCCATTTCAAGCAAAGTTTTTATTCTGAAATGTGGATATTTTCTAGATGGACACCGTGAGTATCTGGAACGTGCCGCAAATAACCAATATATACGGTATCCAGAAACATAAATAATCTACATTACAAAGAGAAGGCGTAAAACTTATTTTTGTTAGATCTGAGATTTTTTGTTTTTACTTTTAATTATTATTATATCTTACAATAAAAGATATAATTTTTTTTTAAACCACTTTAATTTTAATTGCACTCTACCGGTTTCGGAAGCACCCTTCCTTCGTCAGGAGAATATTATAACTGTTTTAATATTCTCCTGATGAAGGAAGGGTGCTTCCGAAACCGGTAGAGTACAATTAAAATTAAAGTGGTCTAAAACAAATTTATATCTAGAGCCACAAAGTAAATGTTTATTACAAATATGTATTATTATATCGCACGCCGGGAATCAAACCCTCGACCTCCAGTTTTGTAGCCGAGGATCACACCCCATATTCCAAATTTATTTATAAAATACTTCCCTTCGATACATTCAGGTTTTAAGCTCTTAAAAAAAAGTGTCACTTTTGAAGTTATTCGTGATTATGAAAATCCCTCTTTAGAAAAAATCGCAAACTTATAAAAACACATCGTGTTCTGTTATTTAATATGTTATATGTACGTAAAAATTGCGGCGTGTGATATAATTAATAAATAATAATATTTGGATGATTTGTATAGCGCTGTTTTTGTGCAAAATCACCTTTGATAGATTGATAGATCTCTGAATTATTTCCAGGAATTATAGCAGATAAATAAGTATATTCAAGGATCGGAGAATAGAACATTTTTCTTTGACTATTTATTAGGGTTACTGAATTGAATATTTGCCACAATTCCCAAAAACATAAAATCAAAAACGTATTCCAAGTTTATGAAGACATTCCCCATTATTACAAAGGTATTACAATATTGTCAGTAATCGTGTTAATTCTAGGCCATCTCAAGGGTTGTACGATCCTCAGATAAGCCTGTTAAGTTGGCCCCAGACTTCCAGAAATTAAACCCTAGATTAGGGCACAAGGAATGATTCACGTGAATCACTGGAGGGATGCTGCGAACCCTCTCCTTGGACCAAAGCGTTGCTAAGTCCGAGATCTGATTCCCCTAAACTAAACTTACTATTAGTTGTACCTCACGAACACTCGCAGAGATGTGGCAAGGGTGGATTGCTTATCTTAAAGTTTATTAATGAAGATATGATAGTGAAACGCGGACGCTTGTTACACAGATCAAAATGATTAAATCAACAGAAATTTGAAAGGATTTCTTTTCAACGCAATCCTGTAGAACTTTAGCTTCAGTAAACATGAGGTATATAGAGAGCTAGATTTATATGGGCCACGCGGCACGCATATCGGATCATTGTCCGATGGGAGATATCACGGGCATCAGGCATCAGATGGTTACAAGTGCTCGATAACTTCAAAATGCCGACATGTACGCTGAGATATTGTACAAGTCGTACTGGAAAATATAGCAAAAGCAATGGCATAACCCTTCATCGGGAAGTTATGTTTTACCATAATCAGTAGTCGTTTATATTGAATTATTAATGTTAAAAACTCTTGGAGCATTTGTGTGGCGGCGGGCGGCCGCCGGTCACCTTCGACTCGGTCTTTGAGTTCGTTCGCGGTCGGAAGGATTCGGGCGACATCGACAGCCGCTAAACGCCCTTTCCTACTTCTCGCACTGGAACAATATTTCACCCTGATATTGCAAGGAATGTAGACTCTATTTATATATAACACAATATCAGTAAACCCAAACTAATACCAAATAATGAAAACACAATAAAATGAAAATAATTTTATACTCTAAATAACTTCATACCAAAATAATGAAAACAGAATAATTTAATACTCTAAATAACTTCATACCAAAATAATGAAAACGCAATAATTTAATACTCTAAATAACTTCATACCAAAATAATAAAAACACAATAATTTAATAACTCTAAATACTAATTGTCTAAACACTAACATTGACAGTTTTTCGAATTCACTGCCCAAATTCAAACGTGGCATCATGTCAATAATTTAAACTGTTTAATGCGCATGCAACACACACACATACATTACACACACACACACACCTATATACTACACACGTCACCTGGTAATTAAGGAATAAACATACCACTTAGCAGACATTACAGGGAAACATATCATAGGTACCCAACATGGAGTATCTTATTCCTGTATATTGTTTAATGTCTGTAAATTATGTACTGTTTTTTTAATAATCAAAAAAATATATTCTGCAGTATATTTAACTTGTTCTTTTCAATCCATCCCCATCCCTTTATTTTTTTTTAATTTGGGAGACGGGTTTGGGTACCGTCGCTCTGGGAACCATTTATTCGATAAATAACACCTCTGCAATAGGTCACCCCGAGTGGTTTGCTGCGTTTGGTGATTTGAGGGGTGTCCGGGTTCTTCGGGTGAACGAGAGGCTGGTTTAGGGAGACCCTTTGACCTTTTCAACTTGTCTCTCTCGACCAATTGCCTTTCTCCGCAGCACAAGGGATAGATCATGCGTCCGTCACCCTTGGACACACTGATTCCTATATGCCAACGCATCCCTCATTTTCCAGGACTTCCTCTTCTTCCTTTCCTTAAAAAGACTCTCCACACAGCATTCTCAAAGATGACATAGGCCCGGAGGTAAATTGTTTTCTTTAGAGCTTCTTGTGTGGGGTTAATGAAAAAAATAAATAATCTAAAAATATTATCAATGTGTTATATTGTCTTTGAAAGGGTACATATACATTTGCGAGCCGAAACGCGAACCAAACCACCAATTACGGGAAAGGAACGAATCAACTGCAAGCGGCGTTTCGGGCCATTTGCGGTTGCTTCGTTTCTTTCCCATACGTTCAGTTCGGCAGTTCGGCTCGCGGATGTATACGTTGCATTAGGTGTTTAGTTCTCACAAGAGATGTGCAAAATGGGTACCCAAAACCATCTGAAAATGCTAAATGCAAAATGGTTTTTAGAAAAGCATTTCAAATGCAAAATGCAAAATACCTATTTTCAAAATGCATTGAAAATGCAAAATGGTTTCTCAGGTCGAACAATTAAAATAATTATAGAATTTTTAAACAAATTTGTCATTTAATAATGGACATCAATGTAGAACAAATGTATTACATGATGGTAAATCCAAAAACACCACGACTACAGATTATGAAACCACAAAAAATTTGCGCGGGACTAATGTTGCCAACGTAAAAACATAGAAACTGCTATCTAACATTTAATATTGCAGCGTCATGGCCCCATGTTCAGTATTTGAATCAGTACTTTTTGTAATGGTATCACTCAATTTCCAGGGCTCCTACCAGGGAGCAACTTGACAAATGTAAATTATCTCTCGTAGCGAGGTTGAGGAACGACTGATATTTGGGGCTTATGAAAAAAAGATGAGTGGAGATAGTAGGAAGAATTTTGCAAAAAAGTATAAAATGGAGAATGCATTGAGAAAAGCACTTAAAATGAAAATGCATTGAGAAAAGCATTTAAAATGCAAAATTCAAAATGGTTTTTAGAAAAGCATTTAAAATGCAAAATGGAAAATACCCACAGACATAGGAATTAATAGACGAGAAGATAATGGCGAGGGGTAAAATCAACTGTTGAAGAACGAAGGGAGTAAGGCTGACTGTGATTCGTCAATAAATCAATCTGACAGTAAATAGGCATCTCGCATTATAATATCACCATTTAGTTCTTAAAAGTGAAATCTGCTTTTGAATGAATAGACATTTCTACATGGGAGCGCAAATTACTCGCCACGTTATGAACTAATTTGCGAAGTCCAAATTCGGCAAAGTAAGGCAGCTTCTATTTTCAGAGTCGTAGTTAGTTTCAGAGTATTTAGTTAAGACACTTTTACAAATGTCTCATAATTTACTTACCCCAGTAAACAACGATGAGCACACTTGAGAATCGCTACATTGTGATGTGATAGTATATGTTTCTAAAACTGATCCATATAATACGGTGTGAATAAGCTTAAAATAAAGTAAAATAATGCTTACTTATGGAATGTAATACGACAATTGGGTTTATTCTCTTTTTCACATCTATTTTTACAAGTTTTCATAGTACAAGTCAACATTTTGCCGTGTTATTTCGTAAAATGAACCGATGATGCCTCGACCATAGTTCGCACAAGAATGATGACGTCACGTTTTCAAATTTCACTTGAGGCCATATGCGAGCCCAGCCGGCTCAATTGAACCGGTATGGGGAGTGGGGATAATACGCTTTTAATCACTTAGGGCAGGTCTACTAATATTCATATGTCTATGAAAATACCCAATTTGCATTTTCATTTGAAATAAAGCACATCTCTGGTTCTCACTATATATCCATTAACTGTTGTATATACCATTAATGTGTGATTAAATATATATTGTTGTCTCCCTCCCACATTTGTTAACTATCAATTGTAGTCTCTTTCAAATATTTTGTTTCTCTAGTATACTTTATTTTGTACTATATAATTTTCTTTCTATCTTTATATAATCAATAAATCTGTATTAGTACTTAGTTATTTATGTCCTAAGAGACAGAGGGGTGATTAAAATAAAACAACAACAACATCAAACTAGAGACAATATAGTTTGGGTCAAGTGAAGTCAAGTAAAAACAAGAGACACGAGAAATATTGTAGTGTTTCTTTTAGTTCTTGAGGCTGACGCAAAATTTCAGGAATCTTGCCAATACTGTGAATGCTATAAACGCAGTCGATACGTTCGCACAATAGGTTGGGGTTAGATTAAGTTGGTTATTTTTTTAAATGGATATGGAAAGTTTCGGGGTTTCTCAGTGGACGGTTATTGATAGTCAATTTGATTGTGGCCTAGAGGGAAGATTCTATATAGTTATTTAAAATTTTGAAAAGAAATTTGAAGTCATTTTCGTTTTTTGTCAACCCTTCTCCCAAAGTCCTTATCAGCCTTTCCATCTCTCGTAAACAATCTTTCCAAATATGGAAACTGCACCTGCTCTAAGTATTCATCATCCCTAACTATATATTTGATCATGCGTTGAACATGTGGTCAACGAATGCCCGCTCCATTCATTCCCTGGCGGGATTGATGAGGTCCGCATGGCGACGCCTGAGGCCCTAGACTGGCTCGCAGACCTAGATGTCCCCCTCTGACCCCCCCACTATACGAAAGAAAAAGAAGAAGAATATATTTAGCACAGTGCGTGTTTTCCAATTTATCAGTAAAAAATTGCTGTAGATCTTCCGTAATGTTAGAAATCATCAGCATCATCAACAAATATGAGTCTTTCTTGGAATCGTAGCCCCATACCCTAATAACATTTATGGGCTTAATTCTGTCCAGTATTAGGGACTGTCCAGCATTAGGGCCTGTCCAGCATTGGTAAGGTTCGACCCGCACTAAGAGCTTTCCTATATTAAGGTTCAACCGCTATTAAGACGTATCCGTCATTATAAATAGCCGTTCTGTCGGATTATTAATGGTCGTTCTGGTTTATTGGCAAATTAACAAGATTTCTAAGTTAAATGATGACGATTATTGAATTTGATAGACTTTCGCTGAATTGAATTGTGCTGGGATTTCTCTACCTTCTTAACTGCTTACCAAATACTACATTATTATTATTGACCTGTCAAAAGCTTCAGCTTTGAAATACTTCGACTAAATGCAAAAATCTTAAACTATCATCTCATTGAATGGTAGAAAGTTTGTTTTGTAAGCTTTAAGTGTGACGAAAAAAATAGCAAAATTTCTCAGTATTCATCTTGGCAAGAGTAGTGTTTGTAAATATTTACAAGTAGTTTCAATGCCACGTTAGAGTTTGTAGTTTCAAGTTTGGATAAATAGTTTATTTAGTTTTAAGGTGTCTCCATAGGTGTCAGTAGTATTACCATATGATAAAGATAAAGACAACTGTCGGACGTTGGGTTTAATGCCGGGATAGTTACGAAGAGAGGTGATGTTAGCCGATCTACAGGCGAGCATCTTCAGTAAGCGATTCTCGAAACTCGAGTATATTATAGAATGGACGCGAGTTCAATTATATATTCATTGTAAACACGTCACCATTCCATGCCTTTTCACAGGTAACATCTAGTAATATATTTTATAAATGATTTATTTTACTTTGTTTTAAACCACTTTATTCGAGTTATATAGGTCGACCGGTTTCGGTTGCACTCGACCTTCTTCAGGACAATGAAAATATAAACTGAGTATATTTAACAGTTTATATTTCCATTGTCCGGAAGTAGGTCGAGTGCAACCGAAATCGGTCGATCTATATAACTCAAATAAAGTGGTTTAAAACAAAGTTTATTTTTTCATTTAAATAATGTCCAGCCACAAAGTGTTTGCTTTCTTCGATAACATATTTTATTATAATTTGAAGCTATTTGCTTATAACATCTATTTATTTAACTCCATATTATACAATAAAAAATCTGTTTATCGTCGTCGAGTTTAATTTGTAGAACTCCATATTTTTATGTTTTTCTTAATAATATTATTATTCAAAGCATTAAAGAAATGTTTCAAGTTTCAGTGCCGGCAACCCGGGCGTTTATTTAAGGTTGGTTCTGTACAGATGTTTTTTTTCATTACCCTCCTCACTAGACAAAGTCTGTTCTGAGGCTGGTAATTAACAATTTATATATAAACCAAATGTTTAGTAAAATAAAAATAATAAGAAAAATAGTAGTAAAAAAATGAGTAATATAAAAATAGAAAAATAAGTGTAGTAGTATTTCGTATTATAATTAATTGTAAAATTTTGTAATTTTGTTAGAATTTGTGTGCAGTATGGTTTGTAAAATGCATTAGATGTTTAGAATATTTCTAATATCTGTTATTTCTTTTACCATCAACCAGTTTACAAATCTTTTGAACACCCAATTCAAATTATTTGGTAAGACGTAAGTTTTAGTTTGGGTTAGGAACATGTTGAATATGTGAGGAGCCAGGTAAGATTCATGTCTTTTAGCGAAATTTGATTTCATATACGGTAGGGGAGGGCGGGGCTGGTACTAACAAATTTTGTAATATTGTTTATATTTTCAATGATAATGAACTTTTTTGTATTTTTTTTATTCATATCATGCTTTGGTTATTCAGCTATGATATTAGTAATAAAAATCATCAGTTAGGTAAGTCCTTTCAGAGACAGAGTCATCAAAACCAATAAAATCATTTGTTAATACATACCCCGTATCTGGGGTAAATATTAACGGAGCTGGGGCAAGTATTAACGCAAGGGGCAATTATTAACAGAAGCTAAAATTCTATGAAATAATTAAGTAAAAGTCATTCATATTAAAGACATATTTATTTGAAATGAAACAGTAATTTTTATGATAGGAACTATGTTTGGAACATTGATAGTATATTTTTATGGTAGGCAATAGTTATTCGGAATACGATCCCTCATCATCCGAGAAACAATTGAGGCATATGTATTTTCTGGTGTCACCTCTAACACAGGTGATATGAGCCCATCTTTTGCATAAAATACATTGTATCCAGTCAAGTCCAGATGTGTCTTCGTTATAAGACTCAGCGCAAACTAAGCAGAAGCAGGCTTCTTCGTAACTGTCATCCTACAGAATATGTTTCTTTAACCTTTTCAATTCTGTTCTCCGGGTTTCTTTGCCTTTACCTTTCCCCTTTCCTTTGCCTTTGACTTTGTTTTTTCGCTTCCATCTGACTATTTTTTATCTTTTTGGTTAACTTTAATTTGGCATCATCCTCTCAGGCCAATTTTTCTGGAGTATCGGTGAGGATCGTTGATTTTCTTGAACGTTTGCGTTTGGAGTCAAGACGTGGTGATGCTTTTGGAAGCTGTCGTATGCTTTCAATATTAAACTTTTCTGTAGGCTTTGTATTTGATGGTCCTGGCAAATTTGAAGGTCCTGGCTCGTTTGAAGGTCCTGGCTCATTTGATGGTCCGGGCTTGTTATTAGTAGATGGTCTTGATTCGTTTGAAAATTCCGGCTCATTTGATGGTACGCGTGATATTTGACCAATAACCTCCGAAATACTTATGTAAATATCAGGCATGTTAATAATAATTTCATGAACGGGGTAAGTATTAACACGTTAATACTTACCCCACTCAATTTGTTAATTTTAGCCCCAAGGTCACTTTTTTAACTTCATAATTTACAGAAAACAAACTAGTTAAAATAATTACAATCAAATAATATAGTGTTACTGTCAATAAAATAGAGCTCGATTCATGATAGAACTATAACTTGATTCAGCGAATGAATAAATCTTAAATCAATTTATTGTAAAGAACAAAAAGTTCGCTTACCTGTCAATCTAAGGTCACTGCGCACAACCACTACAAGCGACGGCCGGTTGGCATCTGACAAGTCAGGACACGTTTGGCTGTGTATATACTGTTTCTAAACCGAGTATCATATTTTTGACACTTCATGTTTGGCGGGAATCAGCTTGTTAATTCTTACCTCCGTTAAAACCAACCCCGCCCTCCCCTACTTGTAATTGTTTGTGTGTAATTGCTCTCGTGTTTTGCGAGTGAGTTATGTGATGTTTATTTATAAACAAGTTATATTATGTATTTATTATGGTCATTCAGAAATGAAATAATGATATTATTGAACATATACAAGAAAAACTTGGAAAAGGGAAGTGATATGAGATTTTGAAAAACCACTCCCACCCCCTTTTCACACTCCAGCAAAATAAATCCCGATCAACGCTGGATGCTTCAGGCGGAAGAAAGGGAGGCGGCGTGACCGTCCGTGATTTATCAATAAATTAATCTGACAGCATACACGCAACTCGAATTGTAATATCACTATTCAGTCATCGAAAAAAATCTGCCTACGAATTACTAGTCCTTTTTACAATGGCACGCAATTTGCTGGCGTAAAAAACTCAACAACAAATGTCAAAACCGGTAAACAAAAGTTAGGGCATGTTTCTAATTTTGTCACACTATTAAAAATGTCTTACAATTTACCCACCTAACTCAATTTTATTTTTAACCTTGCTACGTTAGGCGGTTAGGTTATAAAGAAAAATCAAGATCCTCCGTAGAAAAGTTCCACGATGTGCTGTGCATGCCTTTGCCTTACTTTTCTGGGCAGGGTCTGGTTATTCTTCGGCGGTCAAAGTACGACTGACGTTGTAGTTTATTCAAAACACTCTCGAACCATCCTGGTGCCAAAAATATGGTCACGTGGTTTGCCTCCAGCTCGTCGCAATGATATCCAGATTTCATGTGATTTGGATGTCTGTATGGTTGTAGGCGTTATATTGGCAAATTACGGAGGCCAGTTTATGTAATGTTTGCGGGGTAAAATTCGGTGGAAATGTAATTTTAAATGAATCAATCTTCGCGGCCTTGTAATTGGCCTCTTCGCGAGTTCAAATCGTCAGGATAATCGCTTCCTTTTGAATTTGAATTATCGGGAAAAATTTAAACTTTTTACGTTTACAATTTTACATATAGTAGCTTGCTAATTTCTCTGATAGTATATTTTTGTTAAGTATGGCGACTCTATAAATAAATAATTATTGAAGCTTTGTTTGGGATAAAAAAAATATTGATATTTATTCAAACGATTTTTTTCTTAAAATGGAACCATTGTTGAAATTTAAAAATAAAATTACTATGAAAAATGTTTAGACTAGTTCAAAATAGAGTTACAACGTTACTACGGACACAAACCGTCTTTAAAATAATTATTATTAGTTGTTCCCGGCTTCGCTCGAGTTCAACCCCATTTTTTCATTATTAAAAAAACATGAGATAAACAATATGACGTTCATTAATTTTAAACAGATAAATAGATTAGGTATTTCGAAGCGCTATAACTGAAAATAAAGATGGCATTGTGAACAGCTGAACCAGTAAATATAGAACAAAAAATCAGTGCATATACAAAAAAAGTGATGTACCTACTAAAAAAAAATCTGTTATCCATCCAACCTACTTTATAAGGAATGTAATGTTATGTGCATAAAACAGCTATATATCACTCAAATACTTTGTCGATTTCTTATCAATATTAAATTTTTATCAATAGCAAAAACACAAAAAATTACCTAGTTTTCAAAATAACCAATAAAATTTGCATCAAAACATATATTATTTTGATCAGTTTGTTGTCAATAGTGTTTTCAAAAGCTTCATTTGCCATCATTGATTTCCATACGAAAAAAAACATGAAAGCGTTTAATTTTGTACAAGCGTAAACAAAACAATTTTAAACGTTGCAATAAAGTGCATTCAGACCAAGTGCGTTATGGATGACCAAAGCACCGTCCACGAATTATCGATAAATGCTTTTAAAAGCTCACTACTTGTTCAATATTGTGTTTTTCATTTGGTTTCGAGTGAAAATAAATTCCAGAACAACTACTATTATTTGAATAAACTGTTTTAAACCTTTGAAACAAGACCCAGTCTAATGTATCGGTGTGGAATGCCTCTTTTGTGCATGACTAAAATATTACTAAGAATGTTTTAATTATTTTTGAGGTTTTTTATTACTATTTTTTTTTGTGCGGATTTGCATTATCACTCAAAAAAATTTACTAAATTTGGAAGAAACAAAATTCCGTTTTGATTCACGTACTTGCGAGTTGAGTCACGTGATATTTCAAAGTATTCTTAAAATACTTATTGCGTTACGTTTTCAATTCCTTTTTATAATATTACTAGTACCTACCAAATATGATTGATCTCAAATGACTGTGGAGAGTTCTGTCAGTGACAATCGTGATTCATACTTTGACGATTTTTTTTATCAAAGTCTTCTTAAAATATTTATTGCTTTACCTTTTCAATGTCTATTATAATTTTACTGGTAGGTACCAAAAGTCCTCTTCAATGAATTATTATATAACCTATTCTATGTATTTTTCTATAATATACTACCTCGTTGACGTGTACCCGTCGTTGATTGGGGTTATGATAGGTTTGGAGTAAAGTTTCAAGGCTGTGAGTTCTTCTGTACCTGAAAACTGGTTCTATTTTTAATATGGAAATAATATTATTCTAAAGAATTTAAAAGCTCACTTTTTCTCATGTCTTCCTCGGGCGTCCCCGACTTCCACCATTTTCAACTGTATAAAATATTGTTACTATTTAAAAAAAAAACTGCATTATGTCGACTTCGTATTATACATTCTAATGCAGAGATAATGCGTCTAATAACGAGTCTTCCTCAGGCGTACCCGACTTCTTCTACCATTCAAACTAATAAAAATTTACTATAATAATTTGATAAAATTTTTAGTATGTGTATTTAATTCATTTATTAGTAGGTATATTCGCAAAATATGCGTTTGTTCTGTACATTTGTAAAAAAATATTTCTTGCAAAAAAAATTGTAAATTATACTAGCTCAACATTATTATTATTATATATTCTATGATACTAATAAGAATAAACATATAAATCTTCAGCGAATTCGGTCCAGTAGTTTCTGTGTCTACAAGCGATTAAGAAAGAAACATTCATTTTTATATATTTGACTAGTATCATAGATGATAATTGGTTCCAATTTAATTTAATTGCCTGTTTTTCCCTTTATTTATAATTATTATCAGTTTACACTCATCTCCACTGTATTTAGATGTTCCTAATTACTCAATAATAAGTATCTAACAGAATCATATATATGTACAATTACACATATAGATAATCCAGAAGTTTCAATTTTTCTTATTATATAGCGTTTTCCAATAAGAGGTGTTATTTTGATATTCAATCGTAAAAGATCAATGGTTTCATTGCTTGTGGCACGTAGCGCCGTCTTGTTGAAAGTAAACGTTGTCTAGATCAATATCATCTTATTCCGGCCATAAAAAATCATTAATCATCTCTCGATAGCGCAATCCATTCACCGTAACTGTTGCTCCAGCCTCATTTTCGAAAAAGTAAGGTCCAATGACTCTGCCGGACCATAAACCGCACCAAACAGTCACACGTTGAAGATAGAGAGGCTTTTCAAAAATAATTCTTGGGTTTTCCGAGCCCCAGATGCGACAATTTTGCTTGTTGACGAAGCCATCGTGGTGGAAATGGGCCTCATCACTCAAGATGATTTGCATTTGATTCACTCAAGTGAATTTTAATAATTTTAATGCGTTGTTGAAGCGTGTATCGTTCCATTTTTATTAATGGCGTAGTTTCTACTTGTCAAATTTCAAAAAATAACAGTTTTAAAAGTAATATCTACCGAAATAGGGGGCTATTCAAAATAACACCTCTTATTGGAAAACCCTTTATATATACTTTCCTATAGCATAATGGTATTCTATTTTCCTTATAATTAGTGTAACTCGCTCACCAAGCACAATAACAAGTAACCATATGTACTTATATAACATCAATGTACCCACTTATATATATTAAATTAAAAAAATTAAAAAATACACCCTAATAAAAATCCCACGAATCCCGTGGAATTTTTATATATTCTATCACACAAGCCCGCGGGATTTGAAAAAGGTGCGGGATTTACAAACCTCGCACGGGCAGCATTAATTCGAATGGGTGGATTTTTAGTACAAAATTTGAGGATATTTGAGTGTTAACATTATAACACAAATTTGTCATTTTTTGAGTCCACTGCACACATGCACTTTAGGAGAAAACCGCCATTGGTTAAAACTAAACTAAAACTCCACAAGCTTTTTGTCATTAGCCTCCCAGAGTCAAGCAGGAATTCCCTGTTATTTTACCGTTTAATTATTCCAGAAAATATTATAACACTTTCAGAACGGAAGCGAGTATTTAAAGAGGAATTATGCGCAGTTAAGGACTTTCAGTTGTGCGTGGTTTGGCGTGTGTTTTCGCCTACAGTTTGCCGTTAAGCGGCTTAATTCACGGCCCAAAGCCGCCGAGAGGAAACATTATTTTACAAGGGTGAATTATAATTTAATAATAGCTACCAATCTGGTGTTTATTAAGCTGGCCATCGATGTGAATTCTGCTAGATGTGCCCTTCATTGAGATTATAATTATTGCCAACTCAATTTTTTATTTATCGATTTATACTGGCTTTTTACAGACGATCTCATTTACGTGGGAACAATGCAGTTATAAAAAGTCAGTTAATACACAAATAAGTAAAACGATTTCAAAAAACTATTCAGACAAAGGATAAATTAATTTTCATACATCAAAATAAAGATTAAAATGTGAAACAAATAAAATTAAAAAAATTCAAATTATAAAAATAGTGCAAAATAGTAAAAGACAAAAGAGACATAAATAGAGACGCAAGTAATACATAATATAATCGGCATAATAGCAATACATTTTTTCTGAATCCGTATAAATTATCGACGAAAATGTCTACTTCAGCACACTCTATCTTATAACGTGGCCAACACTTTTGGGTCAGAGGACTAAGGTTAAACATGCTAGTTCAGAACAGTGAAAAAGATTACTTATTACCGTGGCGTTTTTTTGTTGTTAAAACGGTCTTAAACCAGGCTCGAGGCTGGCATTAGCACTCTGACGTTAAACGGGCGTGTAAGAAACTAATTAGTAAGACGGTTGAAGTTTTATAATTTAATTAAATTAATTATTAAATTATTATTTTATTAAATATTATTAAATTTAATGTATTTATTTTAACATCGAAAATGATTTCCATTGAGGGAAGAGAAAATTAAAGTAAATATGGATTAATTTATTTATTTCTATACATACATTACAGTGTCTACCAAATATTTACCTTTGTATATAATACATAAATTTAGAACTGTTCTTAATATGGTTTTTTTTTATGCTGGGTGTGAGGTAGGTTTGAGTAGGTGACACTGTGGTGGGTAGTGTTATATGTTTCGTGAAAAAAATTTTTTTTTTTTCACTGTAAGAACATGTGCTGATTATAATTATTTTAGTATTTTTAAAATATACGCCAAGAAATATTATAACAATTATAAAAATTTCCGGATTTGAATAGATCCATTACCAATTGTAGTAAGAATTGAAGAAAATATGCAGCACATAGTTTTGGCGGCCGGTAAAAAAGAGCCGACGAGTCACGAGGCTAGCCGAATACAAAAGCGTCGCCCCATATTGCCCCCTTATTAATTATGTAGGTACGCATTTATGTACCTACTTACAAATCTTAAGATTTCAGAAGAAATATTGGTTTTGATAATAAGTAAGAAAAAATTAGAAACATACATTTTTGGACAGAACTACATACTCTGGTCAATAAAGTATAAAATATCTGTGTACACACACCCAGTAATATGTATTGTAATGGTCCATCGAACCGGATCGAGTCATGTTCTGCTGTTTGAGAGGATCAAACAAGTTGCTTCATAATTCATCACTTTACCACTTCACCGAAATCGTTTGAAGTGTCTACCTCGTTTATGTATCAAATTTGATACATACGTATTGGCTTAATAGCCTAGCTGATACGTGGAGACCAAATTACACATTTATAAACTGTTTAATGTATAAATTAATTTCAACAGGTATTATCATTTATTTTATTAAATTTAGGAATCAAACAATTCTGTAATGTCATAATTATTACATTGCGAAATAAATATAAGATAAACCAATTAAGACGAGGTTTAATGCTAAATCATTATTTTGATTTATCTTTATAACGAATTGGTGTACATTATGAATACGAAAAAATATGCTATAGATAAATTGAAGGTTTTCCTGTCGTTTCGCTCGAGTAGAATACAAATAAAATAATAAATTACTCAATAAAAAATATAAATGTAAACCACTAAAAAAAAAATTCCACTAGAAATGTATGAACGCGTAAAGGAAACAACTTTAAAAAATACAGGATTATAGATAAGATTATTTGTGACAGTTTCACTTGATTAACTTTTTTGCTTTCTTATAAAATTATTTACAAAATAAATAAAAACCAGTTTTTATTTTTTTTTAAGTTTTTTTTGTGCTTGAAATCTAACGTTTCTGGAGTCCGTTTGTCAAGCGATTTTAATGCCTATTACCTACAATATAAGGAATACCAAGAATATACACATTTTGGCTTGTAGCTTCCTCTTAAGTTCCATTAATTATTTACCAATTCGTCAAATTTTGAAGTTAATTTACGAGTTCGGTGAAAGTTGTTATTCAAGTTGAATTTAAAAAAAATAACTAAGAAATTTGATGAATTTTTCAAATTCTGCGAAACAACCTTTTGGTCGCAATAGTGCGGTGGTGGGGGGTGCGGCAAAGAACTTAACAATGTAACAAACGAATTGATGTTTCTTTATACATCGTTTACAGGAGAGGAAAGATTGAGAAAGGCCAAAAGACTTGGCCTTCGGTCTTGTCTTCCGTGGCCGCTGGTTCCTTTTACACAGATCAGTTCAAATATAATTAAGGCAATTCATTTTCACACTTTGTTCACACAACATAAAACAGCGATGTTCACTGAGGCGGGTTAAATGCTTTACTTGACGATGCGATATTCCAAAATCACAACCGAGTTGCGGATACTCATAATTGACACGACAATTCTTCGCGGTGACCAAAATGCAACGAAATGTTACCTTGTCGTTTGGCCCGGATTAGCAGGAAACGGGACAAGGGGCAAAGTGGGGGAAGGGTACACCTTTAAGGCGATGCACTACGTCGTGTAATATTTTAAATTGAGCTGCTATCAATAACAACCTTACATAGATGGCGATAAGGTTTAAATTCCCGCTTAACACCATTCGCCTGTTTTGATTTATGCAAGAAAAAAACATGGCCAAAAAGTACCTTTTATTGTATTTTGTGGATGTTCAGGCATAAATATTTAACTTTTTTTTCGATCATTTTATAAATAACTTAATTTGACAGATTATACAATAAAATCATAACCGAAAATGGGTTCGTAAGTAGGAGATTTTGAACTTTAAAGCAGTTTTCATAGGACTTAAACATTATTTTTTCTGGGCTTATAAAAAGACTTATCTAAAAAATACTCGATCATTTCAAAGGCCAAGATGTATTCTACTCGCAGTATTTAATTAAAACATCTGAAACATTTCTAAGCGACCAAATTTTCAAACCAAAAACACATGATTTTGCATTACTACGTATGGCATTGCCTTAAAGCTATTCAAGTAAAACCTCACACGTAACTATATTAGTTCTAAGAACAGTAAAAATTAGTACAAGTTTCGAATATGTGATAAATTAATCTAGCTTAACTTTATTTGACGGACTCCGTGGTCGTGGGGAAAGGCTCTCGACTAACAATTTAGAAGTCGAGGGTTCAAATCCCGACGTGCGCAAGAAAATATTATTTGTTTAATTTGTGTTATTTCACAGCTTATTTATTAAAAATATTATATTTGCGGCACGTTCCAAAGTGGAAGATAATCTCCAATAAGACCATTGAGAAACGACCATATCTGGTCAGGTACTTTGGCACCTTAATCTTCCCTATCTCTTGCCCCTCCCCATTACCTTTAGCCTCACAACATACCTCGGGATACCATAGTCTCACTGGTTCAGGCAGTTCAGAACAATTGGAACGGTTTCACATAAAAATAAAAATAAATATTTAATAAATTTATCCATTTTCAACTTGATATGTTTTGAAGGTACAGATGAAAATGTTTACATCTCGTAACGTTTTGTATTTTTAAAGAATTTTGGCTTATTTAGATTTGCAATGTTTTGCAAATAAATAAACGTTCAATCTGGTATTACGTTCATATTGTATGCATACAATGTGTTTTTGTGTTGTCTTTCTTGAAGAATTGAGTTTATATACGGACAAAAATATTTTTCATATTGCTTATGTACGGACACAATAAGCTGTTGTTTTTCCTAAAATAATTAAATTAGCGCCATCTATGAAAGAGCAGATAATAAATTATTTTAAGTAAACAAATCATTACCTCCTTTACTTAATGATACAATTATTTTACAGATGAACAGTTATGTTAATAACAGTATGGGAATGGTTCATTTTTCTAAGCTTCCACAGATATTAACCTTAATTCGATAAAAAAGTACTTGCTAAATAAAGTACAGTATTTATATCCACTCGAGCGATTGGATATAGGTACATAATGTACTGTAAATATTGTTAAATGTATATATATACATTTAAAAATATTATAATAATTATATATATACATTTAACAATATAATAATAAATATATACATTTAACAATATAATAAGTCATTTTAAATACATGTAGGATAACGAAAGATTTTTTAAATATTTATTTTGAGGGATCAGCAGGATTTATAGGCCCTGTTAGGAGTTCTACCGAGCCGAACCCTCTGATATAAAAATATCTGGAGTCGGTGAATTACTTTACCATTTGATCTCTGGTGAGTTGATGTGTTGATCTTGTATTGTTTTGTATTTATTTTGCTTATATAATGCACTTGCATAATGTTGATTTACTAGTTTTTCGTATGGGGAAGATTTAACCCGGACATAAAATCGGAAAATACATTTAACAAAATTTTTAAATGAAAACATATGAAACTGCTTACTGCGGCTTAAAGCCAATGAATCTACCCAAATTTCACCATTTATCCCAAATATTTTGGTTCTATAAATGTTGACACATTATGAGAAGCGATTGCTCAAAACGTTTTTGCAAACTTGCCATAATATGCCAAAAATCGCTCGAGTGGATAAAGATTTTCCCAATAAAAATATTAATATATAGGGTTTTCCAATAAGAGGTGTTATTTTGAATAGCCCGCTATTTCGGTAGATGTTACTTTTGAAGCTGTCATTTTTAATTTATATACATAATAAAATAAAATAAGTGATAAGAAAGTAATAAGTGATAAGAAATGATGTGTAGTTTGTGGTAAGTGTGCGTTTATGTATATAAAATAAAGAAAAATTTAATTTATATACATAATAAAATAACACCTCTTATTGGAAAACCTTATATTATACAGGGTGTCCGGTGGTAAAGTGCAGTAACTTCTGGAGGTGATTCTACGTGATCGTAGGAGTAAAAATGATAAATAAATTTTTCTGAAATTCCAACTTTTAGGTGTACTTTTAAGCTAATAACGAAAAATTTCTCCTACGTGCGTAGACGGCATTATTTTTTTCGTCGTTGCCAAATCTACATCCCGCGCCCCCCCGGTAACTAATACCCGCTACCCCCGGCACACGAATTCAGTCGGTCAGCTGGTAAACTGTCCCCCGCACCCCCTCCTGCACCCCCCGCTATTAGTAAATCGTAATTCAGTAAACAAACGTCTGTGCTTTGAATTGTCACCTAATTTGACGCGCGGAGTAAACAACTTTGAAAATTTAATTTATCTAGTTTTAAAAGTCTCATTTAAATAAAAACTTGTTAATTTAGTGTCTTTATCTAGTGTTTAAGTCTTACTAAAAAGTACATCTTTATTCGGTGCGTGTTTTCCTTAAACATCGAGTTTTATTTAGTTTAAGAGTAACCTAACTGTTAAAAATGTGTTTCTTTTGTGCGTAATTTTAATATTAAATTATTGTGACAATGCCTCGCTTTACCAACGAAGAACGGGCAGATATTCATTATTTTTATGGATTACATGGTGGAAATTCCGAAGCGGCGCGCCGGGAATATGCACGTCGTTTTCCGAATCGTAATGTGCCCAACGCTCGTGTTTTTGTTCAAACGCATGCACTTATTCGCGAACAAGGAATTGGCCGAAGACCCCGAAACAACAATGCTATTAATTTACCAATAGCGGACGAAGACTTCATCATGGCTACAATTGTAAATGATCCTACATTGTCGCTTCGTAGAATTTCCGCAATGACTGGTGTCCCTAAGAGTTCTATCTGGGATCTCTTCAAGACGTACGGAATGCACCCGTTCCATTATCGGTGCGTGCAAGGCCTTCTGGAACGTGACCCCGTATCAAGGATTGCATATTGTCAGTGGCTACTTCGTAAGCAACTTAATAACCCGAACTTCATTGGGAACATCCTTTGGACGGACGAGGCCCAGTTCAACAGAACTGGTGTGATAAACCTGCATAACTTGCATGAATGGGCGGAAGAAAACCCGCGCTCCGTAAGGCAGTTGCACCATCAAGTTCAATTCTCCGTTAACGTTTGGGCTGGAATTATTAACAATCAGATTATAGGACCGCATGTGTTGCCACCTAGGCTTAATTCAATAAATTACCTGGATTTCTTGAAGAATGACCTTCCCGTTCTTTTGGAAGAAGTTGATTTAAATAGAAGACGTGAAATGTGGTTTCAACAGGATGGAGCTCCACCACATTTCGGACTTGCCGTTCGTCGCTACCTAGACGAACAATTCCCAGATCGTTGGATTGGACGAGGGAGTACTTCGCCATGGCCGGCGCGTTCTCCAGACTTGACACCGTTAGATTTTTTCTTTTGGGGTGCGATGAAGGATAAAGTTTACGCCAAAGAAGTAAATAACGTCGAAGATCTCCGGTTACGTATTCACGAAGCCGCAGATGAAATACGCCACAATGTACGAATTATAAATAATATTACTGTACGTTTACATACTTGCCTACAAGCAGAAGGTGGACATTTTGAAAATATTTTAAATTAGTAAAAAGCGATGAAATTAGTTAAGTGTTCGATTAGTTATTAATATTTTTTATAATAAAAAATGTAACGTGATTTTAGTGCAGTTCTCTTTTTGAATTTGGTAAAATATCAAAACATACGGCGAACTCTGTGTTGTTATTGTTTACAATTCACATGCGGTTTCCATGGATACGCGCCACTCACAAATATGCAACGTTGCCACGTTCACACTTGCGAATTTATCGGGTAAGTTTGCACCTACACTATGGCTTTTTAGCAGGTATGTCTTTTTGTATGAAAAAGAAAAAATTGGAATTTCGGAAAAAGTTATTTATCTTTTTTACTCCTACGATCATGTAGAATCCCCCCACGAAGTTACTGCACTTTACCCCCGGACACCCTGTATAATTATATTTATATATTACTGATAGCGCTCGAGGAAGTGTTAATGGTGTGTTTGTGTGTTTATGTGTTTCATGATGGTAAAGAAGCGTAGGTTATGAGCGTTAGACCAGTGATTCCCAAAGTGGGCAATATCGCCCCCCTGAGGGTGTCGGTGAGATCCAGGGGCGGTGTGGGATCGAGGGCATACGGGAGGCGGTAAAGGGCTCCAAGTTGGCGATGAATGGCTGAAATGGGAGTCTTCTGATGAAGTCGTAGGTTTGCAAAAATCTTGCATATTATTAGGTATAGTTAAATTAGTGAAACGGTATTATTAATGGATTAAAAATAAGTAAAAAAAAAAACAAAACAACAACAGAATTCGTTTTTTTTTTAAATTTAGAAATACAGCATTAGGTTACAAATAATATCAGAATATTGAAGATCCAACCACTTCTGGAGGAATAAACTAGTAGAGTTGTAAAAAAGGTGTACTATTTTTTAACAGGTTAGGTCGTTTTCACCTGTGGCGTTTTTTCCGTCTATATTATGATATGAACCAAGCGACAGAGAATTATTGCCTTTCTCACACACATGGCGTTGGAAGCAAAATTGAATAAACGTCACTCGGTTTTATACAATAAACTAACTATCGCCAAGTACTATATCAAGTTACCACAGTTTACTCTACTAAAATGTCTGTAATACTGATAAAATACAATCTTTATTGATTTTCCAAAATCATAACGAATCTTCGAATCAGTGAATCGGATGAATGAATCAATTGAATTGGTTCATTTATCTCGCTGAATCAGTCTGAATCGATTCATTAGTACGAATGAATGCCCTCCCTAGGTCTTCGGTAAAAGTACTACTACTTGATGATAAGGAAATTATTAGAAAATAATTCAAGGTCATTAGCAGGAGAATTGTATAATGTATAGGTACCGACTGTTTTTACCTATCAAATCGCGAACTAACGAATTAATGCATTTTTACTGATACGAGATATTACATTTAGGACAGTTAAAAATATGATAAAATTGCTATTGAAAGCACTTCTACGTATTATCTATTCAGTGAGACAAACAAACAAATATTATATTTCATAGTTACGAATGTGGAAAACTTTGTAATATTTCCAGTGACCACTTAATGTAGAGTTAGTTTCCATAACAGGACAGTAAATAAAGTCAACTTTGGCTGGCTCTCTCTGTGGCTGGATAAGTTCCATGCGGTTGGACTAACTAATTGGATAAACAAATATGTATATTATTTGCTATTACCGACTAAATTGTTTACAAATTCTTACAAAGATTTCCCAAGAAAGCTTTTTTAGTAGAAATAAATGTCATGAAATGAATGTCACATTATTTGTCTACAAAATGTGAAATTATTCAAGACGTAAGAAGTACCTACCTACAAGACTTCAATATCTTGGTCACATTGAGTAACGTCAATTAATCAATATATATAATGTTATAAAAGTAAGTGTACAATGTGTGTGCCGCTAAAAGAGAGATCAAGGGAGTTATATGATGTGGTAAACCTCTATCCCCCATCCATGAAGAAAGTTAACTTTTTTACCTGAAAGGCTTGCTTTTGGAGATATAAGGGGTTGAAGTTTCGCCCTCTAGAAACAGTCCAAAACATTCGAGAGCATACCACAACATTTCAGAACATCCCGGAACATTTTGGAATGTCGTGGAATGTTAGGGAATGGTCTGGAATGGTCGGGAACAACTTGATATATAAAAATTCAGCCTGATTATGTTTTTGCTCGCAAAACGCGAAAAATAGTAGACTAACATCGGTGAAAATTAAAAAAAATTGTTGTTATTAAGGCCATGAGTGTTTAGAGATGTTTAAATGGTAGAATAAGTTGGTTAATGCAATATCTTTGCACTGTAACGAGATACCGAGTCGTATTAAAATCGTTGGAATTTAGTTTTTTAACAGTAACATTGTGGTATACAGTATTGGATGGTGGAAAAAGTCAAAGGCGCCCTAGAAAGACATTAGCAATAGCGAAGCATTGTGAGTGATCCACAACTCTATGCAAAGAAGAGTGTCTGTGGTGGGCGGTTAGATTTCAAGCGAGCGAGATGGATTTGAATTTTATACATATCTACAGTTTTATATCAAAACTGATGAAATTTTGCACACTTGACCTTCAAAACAAGAGGAAGGTCACTGTCTACATCTGAGTTAAAAAAACTAAAACTTGGGCAACTCTGGGAACTTCAGCTAGTTGAAAATATATTTGTGGTGCAAGTTAGTTATTAAATAACGTTTAACAATACAGCGATTAATACTTTAAACATATTTAAGATAAATACACTGTTCTAATATGTATACATAAAATTATTCGAGGCCAACTTGATACTGCATTATGTCTTATCAATGTTGAAATAAATGATCCCAATAATGTCGCCTATTTAACTCATTTAGAGTGTGCTAAAGTAGACATTTTCTTCGATAATTTATACGGATTCCGAAAGTGTGTTCTGCTGTTGCCAAAAGATACGTTGGGCTAATTATATAATACAGGGTTTTCCAATAAGAGGTGTTATTTTTATATTCAATCGTAAAAGATCAATGGTTTCGTTGCTTGTGTGGCACGTATCGCCGTCTCGTTGAAAGTAAACGTTGTCCAGATCAATATCATCCAATTTTGACAAAAAAATAATTAATCATCTCTCGATAGCGCAATCCATTCACCGTAACTGTTGCTCCAGCCTCATTTTCTAAAAAGTAAGGTCCAATGACTCCGCCGGACCATAAACCGCACCAAACAGTCACACGTTAAGGATAGAGAGGCTTTTCAACAATAACTCTTGGTTTTTCCGAGCCCCAGATGCGATAATTTTGCTTGTTGACGAAGCCACCGAGGTGGAAATGGGCCTCATCACTCAAGATGATTGCATTTGATTCACTCAAGTGAATTTTAATATTTCAATGCGTTGTTGAAGCGTGTATCATTCCATTTTTATTAATGGCGTAGTTTCTACTTATCAAATGTCAAAAAAATAACAGCTTCAAAAGTAACATCTACCGAAATAGCGGGCTATTCAAAATAACACCTCTTATTGGAAAACCCTGTATATTACTTGTGTCTATATTTGTTTCTATTTTGTATCTTGCATTTCATGTGATACTTGAGAGAGCTTTTAGATAATTTTGTATCTTTGTTTTGTTTTTGAATCTTTATTTGGATTAATGCAAATTAATATATCCTATGTCTGAATAAATTTTTGTAATCGTATGTACCTATTTGCATATGAACTGTGTTTTTATGACTGGATTGTCTTCACGTAATTAAAAATCCAGTATAAATATAAAATAAACGCATTAAAACAACTTTTTCTAATAATTTAAATGTCGTTCCTAAATTTTCTGGTCAAATGAACTAAATAATAATTTTTTAAAACACGTTTGAAATCTGCTTATTTAGGGGATGTTAAAAACCATAACCGCTTTGCGTTGCAGTACAAAAATGCACTTTTCTAAGCGTTTACACTAAAACGGTAGACGTCACCACGACTTGTTCAAGATACCACACGGCAGAACAGACATTCATGACAACAGAAATGGTGCTATTGAATGCTATTTTTAAACCTGTTGATAGGTTAATTTAATTCCGAATAACCTTAAAACTTTTTTGTATTTTTGCCAGACGTTAAGAACGTTGAAATCAGAAATCGTGTTCCATAAATGGGTGATCAATCTTTCATACACTAATTATTTATATGAAAAGATAAAGTTTAAAAAAATGGCAGTGTAATTTCCATCGTGGTCTTCGTACCATTGAAAATATCCTTAAAAACATTTTTTTTTCAAATAAAGTGGTTTAAAACAAAGATATGTTTGATCAAAGACAAAGTTTGCTTCCTTCGATAATTTTTTTTTCAGTTAAGATGACGTTTTAACCTCTGTAACTCAAGATGGATGTACGTAGCGAGCTAAAATAAATAATTGTGTTAACTTATGAGTTAAGGAATGCCTTCGTTACTTTATATATATCTCACCGTTAGTTATTTTTTGCTGCTGTAAAGAAAAGCGTTTTAATTTTTTTTTTTACATTATCTCCACACGGGAGTCCCTGAGGAATTTTGTTTTGGGGATTGCTTTATGGATGCTGTAAGAAGGGTCTTTTGGAGGAGTGAATATGGGTTTTGAAGAAATAGAAACACACAAGAAATAGAATCGTTCCACAGCCGAGCAGTTTAACTCGAGAACGAGTCGTAGAAGCGACCCGTTCTCATGTTATGAATGTCAACGGTGTACATTGTTGGGCGCGCGTTTGGCGTGTTAATTGAATATGCACCGATGCCGAAGGCGGCATCGGTGCATATTCAATTAACATATTCATTAATATGCATATTCATTAATCCCTTGATTAATGACGCTAGTTCCTTGGAGCATCTTCCAATGTAATGCCGGTAGAACAAAGAATAGCGTACCTAATTGACGAGAGTGGTTTAAGGATTGGATTGAATTGAATCTATCAAACGGGCGGTTTTCTGCAGTCAAGATGTCAAATCGTTCATTTTGAAAAAAGCTTTCGAAAAACAAATTTGAAACTTGGGCCATACGGTAATAAAGTAAGATCTAGTTAAAAATTTACATTCAACATCATTACACCGCATTAAAACCAATTTCCCTAAAAATTGAAACGTTTCTGACTGGCGAACCGGGAATGATTGTGCTCCGTATAATCATTTCACTTTTAAAAATTGCTTATTAGCTCGGGGACATCGTTAAAAAAAATTAACAAATTCGCTTTGCCGTCGAAAAGAGTGCTTGAGTTAGCGTTTAGCGAAATGGTCGACAACCCCACGGCCCGCATCCCCCGCCTTTAGGAAAACTGCCCGCTTCGTTAGGGGTGTTTGCAGTCTTTAATCTTTATGAGTGCAGATTTTAAATGGGGATATACAGTAAAAAAACGTTAATGGCTAATTCGTTTATTTTATTTTATTTTCTAACGTGCGTTGAAAGTGTGAAGCCAGGAGACTGAGGGACGAAGGCATTTTCAAATAAGGGTATGTTGTAAGATCTGATTACTGTAACGCGCAATGTTTCGATTGTGGATGGTAGACTTTTCACAAGGTTTGCCAGGTAATACTGAAAGTAAGGCCTTCCTTCCTTCCGCACTTATACAATACTCGATTTTTTTTGATTAACCCCACACAAGAGGCCCTGAGGTAAACAATTTTCCTCAGGGCCTTTGTGATCTTTGGGAATGCTGTGTGGAGGGTATTTTTAAGGAAAGGAAGGAGAGCAAGTTCTGGAAAGGAAAAAGGTATTAGGGGTGGTAAGAATCTCGGGCTCAGTGTGTCCAGTAGTGTCGGACGTATGAATCCGTCCTTCTTCTGCAATGCAAGACGATGGGTCGGGAGAGACCAGCTGGCATCCGCTGCCAAGATCTGAACACACCTCACCCTGTGTACCCGGGCACCCCTGCAAACAACAAGTCACCAAACGTAACAACCCACTAGGGGTGACCTATGGCGTGGGTGTTTCGATGATTATGAATTAAGATGAATTCAATATTTTATTGTAACAGAACCAAAAATTATATAATTTATTTAATCATTTCTATTATCTTAAATATAGTTTACTTTATAAGAACCAGTTATATAAAACATGTTTATAACTGTTCAACTGTTTGAGTAAGTAGTAGTGTTTTGTGAACACCTCACTAGAAGGAACTTTACTGAGGTGTTCGCTATTCGCATGCTTTAGGCAAATGGTTAATATTTATTTTTTATTCATTAACGGCCTATCGGGCTTTTACAGAAGAAATTGATAATTTATATATGTAAGTGTAACATAATACACAGATAATAGCATAACTATATACAAAAAAAGAAAAAGAAAATGCTAATACTAAAAATAAGTGTTGGGTTTCGATAACCGTGTAGGGGGCAAATGTTGAGTTGCCGGCAGTCAGCTTTAGTGGTAGAATCAAGAGACTCATGGATTAGCTCAGTTGGGGTCGGCAATCATGCCTTTACACGGGGGACAGATTCAACAATTCAACTCCACTCTCTTGTCAAATGAAACGCTACAATGCAATAATTCATGAGTGTATTTACAGTTAAACAAGCGCACACATAGTATAACACAAAAGGGGCACACAATATACATCCAAAATTAATCCTGACTGATTGAATTTAACAAATCTATCTCTCATTTTGGTTTCGTCTGGCAGACGTCTGTGACTGGCTTTTAAATAGGCACATAATGGGCAAAGGTTTGGTGTACGCTTACATGAGATGTTCGATGAATGCGGGGGTTGCTAAGGCCAGCGAGGAGTTACTTCCAGAACATTGTAGAGTGGTAAACAAGGTGATGCTCGTACACACGTGCCATCGTGCGCGTGTTAAGCTGGGCGATCCTGTGCGCGCGGAGAGCGTAGTGTCGAGGCCGAGTCTAGAGTCGAAGTGCAAGATGGCCGTTGGGGTTCTTGGTGCGGTGCGCATGAATGCATGCGCACCGTTCTGCGCCGCCTAGTTTTGCGTTGAATATTATTTCGCTGGGTTTTTTAAAATATATTTGAGAGATTTGTTACGTAACACAACATCAAATCCAAATAATAACACCTGATATTGTAAATAAAGCTAAGTTTTAAATATAAAGTAAGTATTTACGTTGTAAATTCGTAAATGCATACAATTATTCACGTTTGTTAGAAACCAGTAAGACTGAAGACAGGAAAATGATAATAATAATAAAATGCCGTCATAAGTAAAAACACAGCATCCTCCTTGAGATTCTCAAGGAGGATATTGTTGTTCATCCCTTGGCGGCAGTATTGTATATTAGGTTAGTAGCAGTTTATATCATAATAATATATAGATTTCAATGTTGTAACAATTTTTTTTTTTGAAAAGTAAAGGACACTTCAAGAATTATACTTAAAGATGCGTTACTTACATTAAACTACACATTTCAAATTAATAACTACTCAATAATTTTTTGCAAATTTAGGTAATTTTGCAAAAAAATTTGAGCGATCGACTGTCGTTAAGTTCCAAATTTAAACAATCTAAAAATATGGAATAAACTGTGAAATCTACGTGGATTCTCATTAGTATTAAGCCGCAGTAAACAGTTAAAATACAGGGTTTTCTAATAAGAGGTGTTATTTTGATATTCAATCGTAAAAGATCAATGGTTTCGTTGCTTGTGTGGCACGTAGCGCCGTCTCGTTGAAAGTAAACGTTGTCCAGATCAATACCTCATCATGAATCATCTCTCAATAGCGCAATCCATTCACCGTTACTGTTTTTCCAGCCTCATTTTCGAAAAAGTAAGGTCCAATGACTCCGTCGGCCCATAAACCGCACAAAACAGTCACACGTTGAGGATAAAGAGGCTTTTCAACAATAACTATTGGGTTTTCCGAGCCCCAGATGCGACAATTTTGCTTGTTGACGAAGCCACCGAGGTGGAAATGGGCCTCATCACTCAAGATGATTTGCATTTGATTCACTCAAGTGAATTTCAATACATTGTTGAAGCGTGTATCGTTCCATTTGTATTAATGGCGTAGTTTCTACTTGTCAAATGTCAAAAAATGACAGCTTCAAAAGTAACATCTACCGAAATAGCGGGCTATTCAAAATAACACCTCTTATTGGAAAACCTGTATATCCATATTTATATTTCGAGGAATGATATTACTGAAATAATATGGTAAATGTACAACCAATCACTCGAGTGGTTCAAACATACTAAATTCTGTGGTTTTTGATGTCAAATAATGTGAAACATTCCTGTTTAGGTATTCCTGCGTGAAATTGTACAATTTCAATCAAATTTAAATTTTGAATTTATAACTGATTGTGGGGAACAATTCATATAAGCGATATTAGTTATCATAATTATTTTATATCAATGAATTAATTATTAATTCTATATTTGAAATATGTACTGATTCGTTTTGTTTTAATTTTTGTCAGATATCGTTATTAATCACAAGTTCAATAACGGTGGTAACTCAAAAGGTAAATTTCAGATCGTCTCGAAAATGGGGAAAATATATTTTTTATTCAGCTTCACAAAATCCTACAATTTATTATGACATCCCGTGATTTTTCACGGGTCTGCGCTAGTATAAACAATACACCTTTCCTTATGAGTATGTCGAATTCTATAATTTTAAATATATATATATTTTTTCAGTACCTACGTATGATGAATTTGTTGCGACACGCGGAACATCCAAGCAGTCGGATACACCTACGCAGCATTATCATTTCCAGACAGCCTGGCGACATCTTCTCGAAAGTTCCTGGAATATCCCGCCTTTGCAAGATGCAGGCAGTTCTATATAAGCGAGAACGCGGCGCTACCGAGCAGTGTTTATGTATACGCTCTGTCATTTACTGTACACTGCGGGAATTGGGAGTTGCGTCTAGGTTTTGTGACCACTTTGCCGGCCTTCGTTCCCTTGCGCCTAGGACCTGCGACTACTTCGCCGGCCTGCACTCCCGTGATGCGAGCCATTCGTCTATCCATAGTATCTTCGGCACTTTCCTCACTGGAGCATCAGGAAGACTGCGAAGTGAAGTAACTGTGACCAGTGAAGAACTTCTAATAAACCACTACTACTCTGGGTACTCTATTTGGACTCTGTGAACTCTGACTACTTCAATAATGTAGCTGCAATGCCAAACTCATTTTCATTCGTCTCTCATTACCATACCCCAAATATTTATGTCACCGCTCTTACCGTGGTGTAATGGTAATCATAGTTGCGCTCCAAACAGTTGGTCGGGGTTCGATTCTCGGCCGTAGATTTTTTTAAATTTTTGTATTTCGTCACGGGTAGAGTATAAAAATAATCGCCTGGTAAAATGGTTCCATGATAACTCAACACAGTGACAATTCAATACACTTTTAAAAAGTTATATAAAGTCATAAGAAACGATGAAATTTTTTTTTTTAAACCTAACTTAACCTAACCTACTTAACCCAGTTAAATATCCTAACAATGAATGTTAAAAAAACAGGATACATGATTTTAAGCTCAACTCGTAAAATAATTCCTTTTCATGTACCCTTAAAAATTGAAAATAACAACGTGCAAATCCTGATACAGGAGAAATATCTTGGGCTGTGCATTGATAAACACCTAACTTTTAAACATCATATTCAAGATATTAATCACCCCCTTAATTGGCGTATTTAGCCGGATATCATATCTGTTATCAAATAAAATCAAAAAAGGTCTATATTATAGCCTCGTACACTCACATATAAACTACTTGATTGAAATCTGGGGAAATGCATGTGAAAAATATATAAATGAACTACAGGTAACACAAAACAAAGTAATCAAAAAGCTATTTCATTTCAAACCTAGAACATCAACAAAAAATTATATATGGAAACAAAACTATTAAAATTAAGAAAATTATATGAATATAATACATGTCTCTTTATTTACAAAATAAATAATAAACTCATACATACAAATACAGAACTCATTAAAACATCCCAAGTACACACACACTTTACACGGCAACACGATAAAATACATTTAAACACCATACATACTCATTATGGCAAGCAATCCATTGGTTACGAGGGGAGCAACATATATAATTGCCTCCCAGACGAAATTAAAAATGAAAAAAGTATAGGTACATTTAAAAAAAAATTGTTCAGTTTTATGCTTAATCAACAAAACAATGAAAGTGAATAATATCGTTGTGTAATATATTTATGTGTAATGTATTCGTTATTTCTAGTTAAATAAGTGAAAAATGTAATTTTCTTTTATCTAGAATAAAAAATATATAAAAAAAAGTTTTTGTTTCATCACTTTCCATGACTTTATATAACTTTTTAAAGATGTGATGTATTATCATTTTGGTGATTTATCCCGTCACCGGTAAAATATGTCATAGGTAGGTACTTTATCGATTGTTTGGAATTGAAAATATCATTATTATGATTTATACCTAAAATTTAACACACCGTAAAATTTTTTAAATGTTATGCACGCCCAGCGTACTTATAATGTTTTCTTTTTGCTGGTTACTTTTTCTTTGATATACACAATCTCTGTTTATAAATTTATTCCCCTAACACTAAAAACGTTCTGTTGAAAATTGAACTTTAGGAAGAAAACAGCAACAAACTACCAAAATTACCTATTCAAAAATGTTGTCAAAGAATTGCTTTTTGTTTCCAGGAAAATCAAAATTGATGAGAAACTGAAGTTGCTAAAACGTGTAATTAAATATCTTTAAGTAATTAGGCAAATTACGTAACAAAATACAAATTGTGAAAGACAAAGGGAATAAAGTGTGTCTAATTATTACTAAATGTATTTAGCCTGGGTACGGTATTTATCGCTTCCGCAACTAAATGACGTAAGTAAAAAATGTCAAACTGAGATATTGGACGTGGAAGTTTTATATCCAAACAGTATAGGGATATATATTTCATCTTACGTGCATCTCCTTGTCCTTTAAGTATCGCCCTAGTGAAAGATCACCATCCAAAATTTTAAAAAAATTGGCCGTGTTTAGTAAGGAACTTTGTGCATTTCATTTTTAGAATGTTCCTACTATGTAATTTAGGCGTAGAAAATTAATTTGGGGTAATTTATTGAAAAATAATTGACTTAATAATACTGCTTCGTCAGCGTTAGCCAAATTATCTCGAGAGCAAAGGAAACGCAATAACTCATCGCTGAAACCGTTTAAATTCACCGCGCACGAATGCCAGTGTGTGAATGTCGTAGCGCTAACATTGTAAATTAGTTTTCCATTCCAGACACATTAGATTGCGCATAATCGAACTAATGCAAAATACACTTGCCTTCAAGGTGCTTCGTCTCGCTATCGCCCGACGATATCTCCGTAATAAAGTTTTGTGGAATATGCTCGGCCCGTTTGCGTTTGTACTTGAAGATAGCTCAAATAATGACCTGGCGGAAATTATGACTGGAGTCGCTGGAGCGTACTATCGTACATCGATGTCTGGGACAACAACACAGATGTCGTTGTAACTTATGCGAAGACTGAAATGCAATGCACAAATGTATTTACCAAGGAACCACCTCTGCTTCCTTGTCTATTTTCTTTCTTTCATTACGTCTTCCAGCTTTGAACACACCATGAAAGAAATATAATGTATTTTTCATCTTGTTTTTGCCACTCTTAGAAAATAGGATTATTATTAAAATTCATTTTAGATTTGTGTTCAAAATGTATATTGTATGCACCTACAATTTAGGGTGGTTACAAGGTATAAGGTGAAAAAATATTTTCGTCCTAATGCCGGCCTGACCCCCCTAAAATTTGCCATTTGTCTAGAAAATAAGATTTGGAAAGTTTTAGCTCAATTGGATGATGTTAACTTGTGCCTCATCGAGATTAAATATAAAAAAAAACAATTTTTGCAAAAAAAAAAAACTTAATTTAATCACTTTTGATCAAATTTTGTTTCCTATGAACATTATACATTATTAAACAATATAATAAACAACATCATATTTAATAAAATAATATAATATATAATAAAACATAAAACAAACATTTTTTTCAACCTTCCTTTGAAGGCTGAAAAAAGGAAGTTGTAATTTTTTGGGAGAAATCTAAGATACCAACCAAACACTTTCAAGATTGTGTTATAAAGCTTGAAAAACTGTACGAAGAGTGGAGAAAACTACAAAAAACGCTAACAGATCTAAAAGCACAGCTCAAAATAAAAAATAAAAAAAAACTAGAAGCTTTCAAGTCAGCCCTCGATGACCTTTTTGATATTGCTCATCAGGATGCATTAAAAAACACTGTTGAAGAAGACAAGCAGTTTTTGTTACTCCAGAGAAAAAAAAGACGTCCTGGCTGCATGGAAGGCGTTGACATGAATTTAGTAAAAGCACAACAACGAAGAGAAAAAAAGACATGCAGCTGAGATGGCGAGATTGGAAAAATCACAAAAAAAGTAGGTTAGTAGAGTTTTTTTCACGTTTTCCCTATTCCTTTTCTCTCGAGACTATTTGACTTGATGCCTATTCCGTGAGTGCTTTGCTGCTTGTTACCGCTTAGTGGGTTTTTTCCTTTTTTTAGAAGATGTAAATTTAATTGCACAACTGGAATCTTCAACAAGCAGCACATCAGAAGAAGAGGAACAAGAAGAGATGGAGGTGAATTTTCCCGACACAGAGGAAGGAGAACCAGAAATAAAGAAAAAGGAGTAGAAGAGTAGAAGAACTAGAGGAAGTGTAGAGATTATTACCGAAAAATTGGCTTTATTGTTAGTTAGATGTAGTATTTCAGATATAGACGCAGTTCGAATAATATCAGCTACTGCAGAGGCGTTAGGTTTTGACTCACAGAATTTAATTGTATGTAGAAGTGTAATACGACTTCGCCCACAGCTATTCCGAAAACAAAGGACTGAGCTTATCAAACATAGATTCAAAAATTCCGATTTAGAAGGAGCTGCTGTGCACTGGGACGGAAAATTACTTCTAGATATTTTGAGTAAAGAAAATGTAGAAAGGGTAGCGGTTTTGATTAGTTGTGGGGATGAAGAACAGTTGATAGGAGTTCTTCAGCTTGAAAATGGTACGGGAATTACTCAGGCAAAAGCTGTATTTTCAGCAGTTGAAGAATGGGGGGCAGTTGAGAAAATCTAGGCAATGTGTTTTGATACCACTGCGGTAAATACTGGTCGCTTGAACGGAACCTGCGTTTTGTTGGAGCAATTATTAGAGAAAATCTTTTTTATTTGGCATGTCGCCACCATATTTTAGAAATTATTCTCAAATCAGTTTTTGATTTAAAAATGGGCACAACTACTGGACCCAACTCAAATATTTTTAAAAACTTTCAGACTGGGTGGTCGAAGCTAGACAAGACAAAATACAAAACTGCTATTGAAGATAAAAATATTAGACATAAAATAGGGAATTCAGATGAAATATCAATTTTTCTTACAGAAAAATTAAAAAACCAACAGCCAAGGGATGATTACAAAGAATTAATTCAACCTTCGTTAGTTGTGTTAGGACGTACTCCCCCAAAAGATACTTTTTTCAAAGTTCCTGGTGCCATTCATCACGCTAGATGGATGGCAAAGGCCATTTATTGTATCGAAATATATCTTTTCAGGGATCAATTTACATTATCAAATTTAGAAAAAAAAGCTATCACTGACATTTGTTTATTTTTAATAAACATTTATGTAAAAAGCGTGGTTTAACGCCCCCAAACCCACTTTGGCCCCCAACCAAGACCTACAATTTTTAAAATCTCTTGTAAAATATAGAGAAATCGTTAAAAAAACTTGCAGACACGGCACTGTCTAAAATGATTAATCATCTGTGGTACTTCAATTCTGAGCAAGTCGCATTTTCTTTCTTCGATGAAAATTTAGAAAAAAGTGTCAAAACAAGCATGGCTGTAAAAAGTCTACAATTAATTCCAATTGAAGAATACACATGTGATAGGGATGTAAAAGCAAAACTCAGTCTCCAAAGATATCGATTTTTTTGTTTCTCATCAAACTCTAAATTTTTCAAAAGATTTGAAATTGATACAGAATTTTTAAATACGGATCCTGATATATGGTGTGAAAATGCACATTATTTAAAAGCAAAAAAAATAGTGAACGGTTTCAAGGTTGTCAATGACACAGCTGAAAGAGGGGTAAAATTAATCCAAGACTTCAATGCCTGTTTGACAAAAGACGAAGAACAACGACAGTTTCTGTTACAAGTTGTATCGGAATGTCGAAAAATTTTTCCTGACTCTTCAAAAGCCACGTTATCTAAGCCATTACCACCTTAATCTGATAATTAATTGTAAATGTAAATAATAATAATTATAACTTATTTCTTTCATAATGCTTTCTTTTGTATATTTTAAATAATAAAACTTTGAACATTATTTCTTCTTGTTTTTTATACCTTTTTGCATTTCTTTTCTCGTAAATCCATTATTTTCAATTTGTATTGTGCTGTATTGACTTTGAAAATAGTTTTAACTACACCCTTTTTTATGTACCAATTGGGAAAATAAATAAAGCAAAATCTGGACAGCACATGTAATTAAATCTTGCAATATTGTTAGGTATAATATATAAAAAAAAAAATTATAGAAAGTTAAACTTCAACCTTAATGAGGCACGGGTTAACCTTATCCAATTAAACTGAAACTTCACCAATCTTATTTTTTAGCCAATTGGCAGCTTTTAGGGGGGTCAGCACAGAAAAATTCCAACATTGATTTTTTGTAACCACCCTAGTCCTACATGCTTTGGCAAAATATGAATGTGGTGCCATGGCCTTGTTGACGTTTTACACCATTTTTCATCTAAATGGGACATTCTGAATTATCGACGAAACAGTTTCAATTTTTAAAATGTCAATTAAAATTATTTTATTCACAAAATATTATACTATCAGTAGATACATACCTTATCGCTTGACTGAATTTTTCATTTCCATCAGTTCAAATTTTGAAAATGATACTTATGCGACTGGCGCATGAGCAACTTTAGTTGCAGGCGACAGTTGAGCCAGTGCAATCAAAATTCGTTGTGGAGTGTCAAAATGGAGATGCACACACGAGGCTACGCAACACGACACCAGAGAGACTTTTATTATTATCAGACGGTATTATCCGTATACCTACTTAATTCACAAGCTAAAATGTTGATGCAGTTTGTGTAATTTGAAACGAGTTTCTGTTTATTCATCTAAACGTTAATTTTGGGAGTATACGATTTTAGTCGCTGTCTTTTTAATTTGTGTGAATTTTGTAACAGTTACCCCCAAAATGCCGCAACTAAAGTTGCTCGTGTTCGCCTAATTCAATGCCAGTTTGAGTTTTTTGAACCAGATTTTACCCAGGACTAAGACAACACACAGCACCGAATACTGACATGAATAATTACTTTTGATGTAATATTTTTATATACAAAGATATGTTGTTAGAATATCGTCCTGCCCAGCGAACCGTTTTATTAATTAAACCATATAGTCATTAATAGAATTTACAAAAATAACTCAAAACCACGCATGCAGTTTTTGTACGGTGTTGCAAGCTAAATACGATAAAATTATATTACACATATTTGCATTTTGTGAGACAGCAGAGCGAAAATAAATTCTGCTTTTTCAGGGAGAATTCTGTCACTCGCATTTTCTGCTTTCCTGGTATTTTTTTAATGCAATTTAAAAACAATTACTGTGTGAAGAGGGATTTAACGAATGGTGCGATTTTTTATACCGTATACAATAGGTGTTTATTTTTTTAATTTATTTCGTCATGGTCTCCATACAATGGTTATACATCAATATGTTATGGAGAAGATGACAAATTTTGAGGCATATGTAAGTATAAAAAGTTCGTGGTGGGTAGTTTTACTGTTTTGTGACATGTTTCAAAAGATACAGGGTTTTCCAATAAGAGGTGTTATTTTGAATAGCCCGCTATTTCGGTAGATGTTACTTTTAAAGCTGTCATTTTTTGACATTTGACAAGTAGAAACTACGCCATTAATAAAAATGGAACGATACACGCTTCAAAAACGCATTGAAATTATTAAAATTCACTTGAGTGAATCAAATGCAAATCATCTTCAGTGATGAGGCCCATTTCCACATCGGTGGCTTCGTCAACAAGCAAAATTGTCGCATCTGGGGCTCGAAAAACCCAAGAGTTACTGTTAAAAAGCCTCTTTATCCTCAACGTGTGACTGTTTGGTGCGGTTTATGGTCCGGCGGAGTCATTGGACCATACTTTTCGAAAATGAGGCTGGAGCAACAGTTACGGTGAATGGATTGCGCTATCGAGAGATGATTAATGTTTTTTTATGGTCGGAATTGGATGGTATTAATCTGGACAACGTTTACTTTAAAAAAGACGGTGATACGTTCCACACAAGCAACGAAACCATTGATCTTTTACGATTGAATATCAAAATAACACCTCTTATTGTAAAACCCTGTAGTTGCTAAACTATGTGTAAGTGACGTTAAAAATGTCGATGGTCAATGCAGAATCGTTAAGCAGATTGGCGTTTTCGGATAGGCAGAAGTCCTCGCTTGCCTGGGATCTCTCACGTTTGTACTTGTTAACATATAAGTTATTAAAAGTAAAGGCATCTTTGAGGATGCCAAATATAGGTTATTTTATGTGAGTGAAACTAGTTTTTAAAGAGGCCAAGGCTGTATAAGATTGGAGATAGAAAAAATCGTTTCACGGTTTTAAAAAAAATGATAATAGGTGTGCACAAAAGTCCCTAAGAGCACCACTAAGGTAACCCAAATTGAGGTGTCTTGTGAACTATATAGCGCATAAAAATACTCGCCAGATAAAACATATGTTTTTAAATTAGTATGGTGTTCCCTACATATCTTTAGAGTTGATTTGAAACTTCAAGAGTAATTCGAAAGCATGCCAGAAAACAACTGCGCTCTGTGTTAGACATTGAGTTCGAATTTGCTTTCATTTCCTGCTAATCTTACATGTAAAGTAACGTATATATATGACTAAGCTTAGCGAAGTCCTGTTTTAACTCGACCGTTTTACATTTTGTATGTCAGTGTTTTGTTTACATGTTCCGTTCCCGTTTCAAGATGGTGGTCGTTTTAATGGTTCGGAAAAAATATATTTTTTAAATCTGAAGTCGTCTTATTTATTTGGACTTTCTTTTTCGTACTTTTTCTATATTACGGTATAAAGAAAGTTTGAAAAAAAAATTGTCATCGAGACAGTGACATTTATTTGAAATAATTGTCCAATTCTTTATTTTTTTTTTTTTTTAAACTTTTTCTTAACTAAAATACCTAACCTAGCCTAACCTAACACTACGCGTTGAGGACAGTCAGATTCTGTACAAACTTTTAAGATCGCATATTTTTCAAAAAAATATACATCCGGTAGGACTTTAAATTTATCAAAATGTTCACTGGTTGGAAAATCGCTTGCTTTTTTAAGATTAACTTTAATAATAATTTTATGAGTTATTACTATCTGTTGACGCAACTATTAATCTTTAATTAACATTATCTTCGTAATTTTTCCCATCCTATTTTACCTACAAGTACCTGTCATTATCTGACTGTTCCCACGTTTTTGTGTGACATTTTACAACAATAAATATATCTCTTTGTAATCAGTGCTTTTTATTGATATCATGAACATATTCGGTTCCCTCAGTGTGTTTCTTATCAAACTTGGATGTTATGGAAGCTTGTGTGTGAAATAAATCTCCTGTGAGTGAAACCAACCATCAACATCTTTGAAGAACATTAAAGAGTTAAGTCGGATTCCTTCTTTACTCCATGTTCACCATCTCCAACCTTAGTTGTGTCAACTCCAGAGTTCACAATTAATTTTTACAGTCCACTCTTGTTTCGCCTATTTCGATTACACTATCGGATATAAGTTAGTCTTATAAATGCTTCCCATGTGATTACACCATACTGCAACACCAACTGTACCAGAGCAAAGTAAGCCATTTTAATATTTGAAAGATTTAGATTATTTCTGAATCGCATGTATTGTGATTAATGTATTTTTTAACTCTGGAACCAAGTTAAAACTACGTCTTCCAGTCCAATTTTCTCAAGCTTAGCAAGCAACCTAGAATGTGACACATCACCAAAAGCCTCGTTTAGATCAATAAATATATTCCTAGGCAGTTCTGACGTCTATCCAAATTCCACATAACTAGAGAAGTCAATTTTCCAATGGCATCACTAGTTCCCAGATTTGGTCCATATTGGTTGGAATACAGAATAATATTTTGTTTTCTAGAAATAGGAGTAGTTTCATTTTAGCTAATTTCTCAAATATATAAGAAAATTTAGATATTAAAGGTGTCGGTCTGTAGTTAGTTATTTCTTCTGGGTTAGCAGATTTAAAAATCGGATTAATTACCTTTTTTTGTAATTATTTGGAAATCTTGGAACAGCAAAGCTTAAATTAACAATATGCATGATAAGTATTTAAAAAAAGTTTTTTTTTTCGAATAATCGCTTTTTGGCTGCTATGTTTATGTACAATCGCAAGATTCATCTCGAACTAAAAGCAATTTAGATAGTGTTTTGGATAAATATATTCTATTTTAATTTTACTATACGTCGAGAGAATTAAGATAATGTAGGTAGTTCTTATTCGAAGTATGATATAGTTAAATTTGACCAAAGGAAATAGGATCCAATTATCTCAGTTGGTAGAGCAGCAAGGGTTTTATAATAAAAGTAATTTTATAAGGACCTGGTTTCAACTTTAGAATTTTCGAATCACTAATTTTGTCTATAAATATATAATAATTAATTCATTATTTTTTTGGATTTTACTGTTATTTCCTTTGAATTACCTGTATATTATTTAAGGTCAGAAAGTGACAACCGTGAAACTTAAAAAATAACTTCAACAATATGTCTATTTAAAATGGCTACCAACTTAAAAATATATAAAAAGCGCCCTTGAAGTGATGGTATCACTAAACGACGTCACACAAAGTTGACTATTTTATATTTATAGATACATAAATTAACTAACTAACCATCACGCCGTTTCCCCGCAGAAGTAGGCAGAGAGGACGGACCGCCAAACAACTCGGTATTGGCACACACTTCTTGCCTCATTCACATTCATACATCGTCTCATACATACTCTTCTATTATTCTGACTCTTAATGATAGAACGTCCAAACCCTTGTCCTGCCGGAAGGAGCTTCCGGAAGGACAATTCGACGAGTGTGCGTCCTGCCAGCAGTACGCAATTTTTTGCGGTTTTTGTATGAATATAAGAGGCTGTCCTTCTAGCAGTACTCGACTTTTATGCATGTTAAAAATAGGCAGAGGTGACAAACTTTCTGTATTTTATTTAATAAAATTAGATATGGGCGCTTATTAACATAACAGGGTAGAAAATAAACAAGAAAATGAAAAAAAAAACGAAAGTGAAAATTGTATTTATTTTGAGAAAATTAAAAAAAGGTATAATAAAATAAGACATGGGCGCTTATTAATATAACAGGGTAGAAAATAAACAAGAAAATGAAGAAAAAAAAACGTAAGTGAAAATTGTATTTACTTTGAGAAAATTAAAAAAAGGATTATGCTGGAATTCCATTCGCGATATGGTAGGTGAAGCAGTTTCTTCCTGTCTGTGGAGAGCATAAAACACATCGCGGACCACATGTCTTGCAAAAAAAGCTCGCCTTCTGCTGTTTTTTGTTGACTCTGGAGCAAACTATACATTTGCGTTGAACTCTCTTTCTGTCATCTGATTTTGACAGGGCCTCAAGAATGTGTTCTCCGCTGTGAGCGATGTTCTCGTGTGGTGGCGGCTCATTCTCTTGTAGGTTATCATCGTCATTAATAGTTAGAGCTAATACCAGGTTGGTAGTAAACCACCTGTGAGACACCTGATCATGTTCGGAGCGAAAGAAATTATTAAAAACCAAATACGCATTCGTTTCTATAATGCCCAGAACTGAGGCATATATTCTATGTTCCCATTTTTGTGTGCCCCAAGCTTTCTCCAATGCCAATCCATCCTGCCTAATGTGATTGTGAATATCGATAGCCGCAGCCCCGTCAAAATATTGCTGGACTAATTTAGGCCGATCGACTTCTCGGTAAAATAAATTTCCTTCATCGTCCCACCTTCTTTTGCGTGATGGCAGGCCAGGCAGTGTCGTTTCGCAAGTGGCTACAAATGTATGAATCTTTTTGTCTCTCCAGGCACAGGCAGTGAGCTGCACAGAGTCTTTTTCTGCTGTACTCACAACAGATGCCCCCTTATGCGTAGGACACTGAGCTGCCATCTCAGACACAGGATAGAAACTATGTGCTGTCTTTACCAGTCCAATAAAATACAATCCAACTTTGAATAACTCCACAGCTGTTTTGACTGAAGCAAACCAAGAGTCACCAACTATAACTCTGCCAGAACCATACCATGGCTCTGTCAATCTCAAAGTAGTTGCAGTTCCTGCGCCAAATTCTCTTTGCCATTTCTTCGTACTCATTGCTTCTTTGCCCTCATTAATTTCCATTCTGATCATAATGTTTGTGTCACTATCACACGCTGTTTTTACTTCACAACCGACTCCTTTTGGTTTTCTTTTAATCTTCATAACTGCTGGCATTCCGTTTTTGAAGTACGCACCCCTTCCATACCAGGCGAACATGGATTCATCTACAGTTATTTTTGACCCAGGATGGATGGTATCTTTTAGTTTATCATTCACCATCGTTACTAATGTTCTAGTGTTACGCCATTTATCAGAAAAATCAAGGTCTGAGGATTGTGTGAAGCGCAATGCCATGAGAATGATCTCAAATCTTTGGCGGCTCATACCAAATCTTTGTCCAAAATTTGCAGGGGGATATATTCCATCAGAGGTGGTATTCCAATAGGATCGTCGATCTGGAAGTTCTTGAAGAGTCATAGCATATAATATGCCAAAAACAGTTAATAATTCCTTCTCGTTCAACAGTTTTTGTCTTGCTGGAAACGAATAGTTGGTGCAATGGACTATGTAACTAAGCTTCTCTCTCGGAAATATCATGAAAAATGCATCCTTGATACTTCGTGCGGGCCCCAATGGTACTAGCAAGGTAGCTTTGAAATAGCCTTGTTGTCGTTGATCGACACGTATTGCTTCATGAAAAGTCCAGGTAACACCCTTTGCAACTGTTGTATTTCGAGCAGAATTTACGTTGCTTGTACTTGAATTCGGATGTACTGAAATACTTGTCTCGTCATCTTCGCTCGAAGAAGAAGAACCCGATTCAGACGATGCTGAAAAAAAATCCATTATTAGTGATCAACAGACGCAAAGGGGTGTAGGTACTCAATATATTTAAACTTAAAATTATTTTCCAAATAAATATAAGCAATAATTATTAGCCAGAAACACCCATACAAATTGAAAAAATCTTCCGAGAAGAAATAATAACCGCCGACGCGTCGCGACGGTACTCACACCCTCCTGATTTCCGGTCAGGTGATCGATCCATTGAGCTACGCCGGCCTATCTCCTGTCCCGTCAAATTATTCAATATGTATTAGAAATATTTCGTTCAACAACTATTGCTTATTTTATTATTTCACCTAAGAACAACATACTTTATTATAGTAGGGAAGGCAATTTTACTTGCTAAATTCCCCACTAGATAGCGTCGCGACAAATTATGTCTACATTTTATTGGTGAATACTTAGAATTGTCAAATATTATTATTTTTCGTCGTCGGCAGTTATTATATCTTCTCGGAAGATTTTTTCAATTTGTATGGGTGTTTCTGGCTAATAATTATTGCTTATAATAATTTGTAATCCTTTGTGATATGCATAAAAACCTTGTCTTATAAACATTAATAAAGTTTATCAGTTAAAAAATAATAAAAATATTTTTAATACACACACACCCAGGCACAGACACACAGGCAAGCACGCGCCCACACACACAGACACGCAAATACATACGCATACATACCCATACAAGTCAAACTTAGCAAAGTTAATTTATGTTGTGCCTGTCAAAAAAAAATTGTCAATCACGTAAATAATGGAAACGAACAAGCAACCTCCAAGTACTATTTTTTCTATGGGAATATACTAGGCTTACTATAAACGTAAGCCTATGAATAAAATAAGAAAGTTTGTACTTACAATGTTCTTCATTTGTATTTGCTTCCACTAAATTGTCATTTTCGGTTTCAGCAATTAGAACTCCAACGGGCACGGTTGATATTTTTTTGTCAATTTCCCAATATACCCTTGCATAATTGTTTTCTAACTTTTTTACAGTGCCCCAACAATAACTAATGTCGTAATTATCACCAAAATGTTTGCGACTCCATGTGTTTAGGCCATCATTTTCGTCGAAATACGTGGCTTTGACGCGAACGCGGACCCCACGTCTTATACTCGCCGCCATTTTGGCCAGACTGATCGCAGAAATACGATTCAAAAACTCGCTGAATCAGAAAGAGACGCACTATGCAATGCAGTTAACGGCATCCTGCTAGCAGGCCTACAAAGCCGCATATAAACAAAAAACTTACGTCCTACCGGTAGTACGTAAAGTCCTGCTGGCAGGACGCTGGACGTTCTATCATTAATATGGTCCGACTCGAGAATCTGATTAACTTGATCGCGCCATGTCTTCCTTGGGCGACCCCGACTTCTGCTACCATTTAATACATAAATTTAATTATAAAACTATCTATCATCTATAAACATCTACAAGTTTTATATAAATAATATAATAATAATAATAATAAAAGTGTTTAATCCGGTATGTGGGGAGGTTAGTGCAGTCCCACACATTCCATATAGAGATACAACAAAATATATAATCAAAAACAAAAAGATAGAACAGAAAAACAAAGAAAAGAATACAGAATAGATTGAAAATAAAATAGAATAAAATGATAAAATAAATAGAATAATAGAAAGTTGAAGCCTTTAAGGAGCCGTGACTATATTAGGCGCTAGTATTTTTCTCCAGTGAATAAAGAAGAGTGTCTTTAGCGGGAGGGCGGGGAGGACTTGATATTTATACAAATCTACAGTTTTATTCCGAGATTTATGAAATTGCATACTTGATCTTCAAAATAAGAGGAAGATCACTGTCTACATGAGATTTGAAAAAAGTCTCGGGCAACGCCGGAGATATCAGCTGGTACTAAATAAAAACTCAAATCGAAATTTTGGTTACAAGTAACACAGAGCGTCCACTGCTAATTTTGGTTACAAGTAACACAGAGCGCCCACTGCTAATTTTGGTTACAAGTTACACAGAGCGCCCACTGATAATTTTGGTTACAAGTTACACAGAGCGCCCACTGATAATTTTGGTTACAAGTTACACAGAGCGCACACTGCTAAATTTGGTTACAAGTTACAAAGAGCATCGCTGCTAAATTTGGTTACAAGTCACATAGAGCGCCCACTGCTAATTTTGGTTACAAGTTAAACAGAGCGCCTTCTGCTAATTTTGGTTACAAATTACACAGACCGCCCACTGCTTAATTTTGGTTACAAGTTACACAGAGCCCCCACTGCTAATTTTGGTCATAAGTTAGACAGAGCGCCCACTGCTAATTTTGGTTAAAAGTTACACAGAGCGCCCACTGATAATTTTGGTTACAAGTTACACAGAGCGCACACTGCTAAATTTGGTTACAAGTTACATAGAGCCCACACTGCTAATTTTGTTAACAAGTTACACAGAACGTACACTACTAATTTTGGTTACAAATTACACAGACCGCCCACTGGTAATTTTGATTACAAGTTACACAGAGCGCCCACTGCTAATTTTGGTTACAAGTTAAACAGAGCGCCTTCTGCTAATTTTGGTTACAAATTACACAGACCGCCCACTGCTAATTTTGGTTACAAGTTACACAGAGCCCCCACTGCTAATTTTGGTCATAAGTTAGACAGAGCGCCCACTGCTAATTTTGGTTACAAGTTACACAGAGCGCCCATTGCTAATTTTGGTTACAAGTTAAACAGAGCGCCTTCTGCTAATTTTGGTTACAAATTACACAGACCGCCCACTGCTAATTTTGGTCATAAGTTAGACAGAGGGCCCACTGCTAATTTTGGTTACAAGTTACACAGAGCCCCCACTGCTAATTTTGGTCATAAGTTAGACAGAGGGCCCACTGCTAATTTTGGTTACAAGTTACACAGAGCGCCCACTGATAATTTTGGTTACAAGTTACACAGAGCGCACACTGCTAAATTTGGTTACAAGTTACACAGAGCGCCCATTGCTAATTTTGGTTACAAGTTAAACAGAGCGCCTTCTGCTAATTTTGGTTACAAATTACACAGACCGCCCACTGCTAATTTTGGTTACAAGTTACACAGAGCCCCCACTGCTAATTTTGGTCATAAGTTAGACAGAGCGCCCACTGCTAATTTTGGTTACAAGTTACACAGAGCGCCCACTGATAATTTTGGTTACAAGTTACACAGAGTGCACACTGCTAAATTTGGTTACAAGTTACACAGAGCGCCCATTGCTAATTTTGGTTACAAGTTAAACAGAGCGCCTTCTGCTAATTTTGGTTACAAATTACACAGACCGCCCACTGCTAATTTTGGTTACAAGTTACACAGAGCCCCCACTGCTAATTTTGGTCATAAGTTAGACAGAGCGCCCACTGCTAATTTTGGTTACAAGTTACACAGAGCGCCCACTGATAATTTTGGCTACAAGTTACACAGAGCGCACACTGCTAAATTTGGTTACAAGTTACATAGAGCCCACACTGCTAATTTTGTTAACAAGTTACACAGAACGCCCACTACTAATTTTGGTTACAAATTACACAGACCGCCCACTGGTAATTTTGATTACAAGTTACACAGAGCGCCCACTGCTAATTTTGGTTACAAGTTGCACAGAGCGTCCAATGCTAAAATTAAGACACCTCATGGAAAAACATCGTTCAATTTTATTACACTTTTCTTTAAATTATTATTATAAATGTGTCCAATATTATTATTAAAAAAAAATAAAACTGTGCATTTTGATCGAATGCATAATATAGAGAAGTTACACAACATTTTATGTAAGGGTTTTTGCCCTGTTCGACTTCAAGGCTGTCGAAGGGTGTAATGTGTATTGTGGAAAGAGTTATATCGTGAGCATGGGGGAAATGGATGTCTCGATGGGGGGGGGGTATGTCTTCAAGTTGAGGAAGGGGGAAACAGGAGGCTGTGGCTGTTAACACGGAACCAATCTCCCCCGAATCATCGGCTATCGCGTTCTACAGAATAAGGGTACAAATAAATTATTTTTCAACACCGGCTTGCTTGATAGATTCGACCATTTGATGGATTCGTAGGCGAAATGTTTTTCAACTGTAACATTTATATTTTTTATTTGTCAAAAGAAGCCAAGCGACCTCAGGCCTCCGTTGTAGAGGTATAGGTTGTACCCTCAGGGTAGAGTTCTAAAATACGATTCCGTAAGTCACGGGTTCAAATCCTGGCGTGCGCAATTATTTTTTTTTCTAATTTGTGTTGTTGCATAACTAATTAATTAAAAATAATGTATAGTATGTACATGTATTTGCAACACGTTTCATTGGGGATGTCATAGTCCCGTCACGATAAAAATATAATAATTTATTCCTCTACGACCATTATAAGTTGAACGTTGCTTGTGCAGTGATGGTGAACTTAGCTAGCAGAGTAACGCAAAGCTTGGATGGAAAACCGACGCATTTGTTAACTAGGCTTCTAAACGGACTCTTATAGCTATACGTTTTATTACAGAAACATCGATTTTTACACCAGTCAATACAAACCAACAATTTCCAAACTTTTATCTGTTTTGTTCGTATCTTCATAGACAAAGTTCAAATGTGAAAAAGTTAGGTTTTTCTTTAGTCAAGATTGGAAAAACTTTCAGAATTCCCCGAAATAGCAAATTAAAAGAAACGTCTACTTTTGGTATCGGAGTTTTTACTTTGGTCAGAGTGTTTCTACTTTGTTTGAAAAAGTAACAAAATCAAATATAGACAGGTATTGACTTACCTGTAATGAAATAGATATGGTTCATTTAATTTTGATCAAGCAACGTTTTGTTTATATATAATTAAGTAATGTGTAACAGACGTTTTCAATATTCAAAACGAGAATCTGAACAATTCATTAATCATCATGAAAATTATCCGTAACGGAGTCCTGAGGAAAACTTTTCTTCATTTCACTGACATTTTCAACTCTCTGATGGCCTTCTTAAATTTGAGAATGATACGAGGCTGAGTTCAGAAAATTATGAGATGAAAAAAACGCAGATTGAAATTTTTCTGGATTTTTAGATGTTGAGTGGTTACAATTCTTGGCTATGAATCCGAATAAGATAAGTAACCAACTAAGATAAGTAACTAACTAACTAAACATTACGCCGTTTCCCCGCAGGGGTAGGCAGAAAGGACGGACCGCCAAACAACTCGGTCTTGGCACACACTCCTTGCCTCATTCACATTCATACATCGCCTCATACATCTTCCTCGGGCGTCTCCGACTTCTGCTACCATTCAAATTTGCATCGTATATTCTTCTAACACTCCTTTCCATTCGCTCTTCATGCCCAAACCATCTAAGCGCCCCTTTCTTGATCTTACTCACTACGCTTACATCAGCCTTGCACTCTTTGCGGATCTACCCATTTCTAACATGAGGATACATGGTTTTATTTAGGGATCTCATTTCAACAGAATTCAGTCTACTTTCATCCTTTCTTTGGCAGTTCCATGCCTCACTTCCATACATCAGTGTAGGTACCAGCACTCCATTGCGGACTGCTACTTTTTTGTTAGCGCCAAACGCGTTCAGTCCTCCATTAATGGAATTATGTTTGTGGATTCAAACCCCACGCTCGCAAAAATTTTATTTGATTTGAGTTATATGACAATTTATTATTTTAAAATACTATACAATGTATTTGCAGCATGTTCCACTGAGGTAAATACTGTAAGAATCGCCGTGGTCAAAGACCACCACTCAGAAACAAAAGATTGGTTGCTTGAAATGGTTGTAGCCGTATTTGGAAACCAGAACTGGATAGCCAGGTATTTCGTCAACCTTCGTTTTGCCATTGTTTTCCCCTCTCCACTAATATCAGACTCACAACTTATTCCGATTGGAGATGCCATAGTTACACTGGCTCCAAACGGTTGAGTGTAGAATAATTGGAAATTTTGTGCGAAGTTTACATAAAAATTAAGTAAGGGATCTTAAAGAGACCCATGTTTTAGAAGGGAGGAAACACAGAGGCTAGCAAATACGGACGAGCTGTTGAACACAAGAAAAAAAATAATACGGAAAAATCCATTTTTCATGTTGCAATATTTAAACTGCCAGAATTACGCATGAAAAGTATTAGACCTACTTCAATTACACATGTCAATTTTGACTTTTGGGCTGTTTTAAGTGTGCGGCAAAATAATTATTAAGTTTGAAAATAAAGAACAATATTTAGGTTACGTTTTTTTGACGTGTGTAATTCTAGCAGTGTAATTAAAATCGGTACGTGAAATTCACGTCTATGTGAATAACGAAGGAACGGAATAAATAAACTATAAAATATACCATTTTATCCCGTTTCTTGGCATATTTATTCGTTGGTTCCTTTCATGTTACTTTAAAACCCTTTTCAGAAAGCAATAAATAACAATGCTTTATGAAAAACGAAAAAATGTATTCAGATCTTTTCCATCTTCATTTAATTTTATTTATGTGTGTAAATGGTGGCATGGCGAATCAGAACAGTGACAAATCAGAACAGTGAAAAATCAGTAGATGGAAATATAATGTATAAGAATATATTCATTATATGAAAAGCGAAAAACCAGAAAAATGATAAATCAGAATTCAGAACAGTGACAAATCATAGCAGTGTCAAATAGGAAAGTGATAAATCAGAGCACTGAAATATGTAAAAAGTGACAAATCAGAACAGGGAAAAATCAGTGCAGAGAAATATACAGTGAAGTATATGAAAAGTGACAAACCAGAACAGTGATAAATTATAATTCAGAACAGTAACAGTTTCAAATAGGAATTTGATAAATCAGAACGCTGACATATGTCAAAAGTGACAAATCAGAACAATGGAAAAACCGGACCAGTGATAAGTGAAAGCACCGATCAATCAGAACAGTGACAAATCGAAATAGTGACAAATCGGTACAGTGATTAATCGGAACAATGGATAAACCGGACCAGTGATAAGTGAAAACACCGATCAATCAGAACAATGACAGCTCGAAATAGTGATTTTTAAATATTAAAAGTTACAGATCAGAACAATGACAAATATGAAATGCGACAAATCGGAACGGTGAAAAATCAGAAATGTTACAAATTAGAACAGTGACAAATCCGAACAGTGAAAAATTGTAACTGTAACAAATCGGAACAGAGACAAATATGACATGCAACAAATCGGAACAGTTAATAATCAGAACAGTGATATGTCAAAACAGTGATTAATCGGAATAGCAAAAAATCAGACCAGCGAAAAGTCAAAACAATGATAAACAGAACAGTGACAAATAAGAACAGTGAAAAATCAAATAGAACAGTGCTAAATAAAAAACGCTTGAAAAGTGATATAAAGATATTGAAGAAGCCACTCGTTCCCTTGTCACGTACTACTCTTCCCTTGTTAGAACCTCCTTATCTCCTTCCCACCCACAGTTGTACAGAGGTGTACAGGTAATAAAGGACATGTCACGGGTAAACAATACCTTATTGCCGCACTCCCGCTCTTTGTGTCGTAATGTGTTTCATGTGTTTTACATTTCTAAGCCTCATAGTTTCAGAGTGGGTAATCAATTTATTTTATTCTACTGGTGTTACATTATTTTTATTCTTTTATATTGCTTAATTCGTAGAAAACATTGATTTAAAAAAAAATTATTACAGTAGTCGCTAATTCGGGTCCGAACTATAGTCACATAGCATTGAATAATAATACATTTTGTTCAATTTATGTTGTATATACGTACTATAAAAAAAAAATGAGATACATTATGACTTCAGTTCTGGATTATATATTTGCATTTTTCAATACTCTGCTAAGTGACCAGTTAATGCGAAAGTAAAAAAAGTTTGTTAAAATGAAAAATGTAGAAGAAAAACAACGTAAAATGTGACCGGAGTTACAGTTTTTACTCCGAATAATTTATTTTATTTTATTTATTCAGTTTATTTTACCCATTTGTAAATTCAAGTTTACAAATGACTAATTTTTTATTATTTACATACAAGGTAGGGCAAAAGTGATTTCATAATGTAAATATGCCATATTTTTTTGCAAATGGCGTCAAATGTCACTGTGTTTCATAATTTTTGTTGATAAAGAATTAGTTGACAACAAGCAAAGAAGAAATACACACATATGGAAAGCGGAATTGTTGTTACTGTTTATTTGACCAATTTCCGATCTGTTGTTTTAACGCAGGGGGGCAAGTAATGTCATAATATGAATTGGCTGCTATTTTCTTAGAAATTAAAAAAAGGGTTTTGTTTTCACAGAAAGTTTATTTGAAGGCTTGCACGAGATTCTCAGACAAACGCTTAATTTTTCGCGCACGTGGTGCATGCAGGACGATGAGGTAAACGACGATGATATTCACGATGGGTTAAAAAAAAACAGACCGGAAATTGGTCAAATAAGCATTAACAATAATTCGGCGTTTTTCTTTTAATGTAACGCTCCATTCAATGTTGTCAACTAATTCTTTATTCGTCTACAACACAAATGTTAAAGCACAATAACGTTTGATGTCATTTAAAAAATTGTTGCACATTCACATTATTACTTTTGCCCCACCTTGTACATATTTTATTACATTTCCAAGATTTGCTACAGTTACTTTTGATTAATATGGCTCCTACAATCTCTGTACTTTGAAGTTTCATATTGCACAGTTATAATATTGCATTCCTTTGTGTAATCGCTTTGTTCTTGTTTGGTAATTTAATTTCATATTGCATCCTTGAGTTATGTTTGTGAATGTTCATAATGTATATAAGTATTTTGGTAATTGGTTGTTCATTATTTACAAGTATGAGTAAAAATCAACGCGATCAAAGTCAGCATCTATTTTACTGTTAGCCAATTTAGGTTTTTTTTTTAATGTGAATAGCGCACAAGAGTCTCAACTGCTCCCAACCGTCTGGAGACAGTGAAACTATGGCATCCCCAATTGGGGTATGTTGTGAGGCTGAAGGTAGTGGGGAGAGGAAAGAGATGGGAAAGAGGAAGGTGAGGGAGTACCAGGCTATTCAGATCTGGTCATCAGACACGGCTGAAAGACATTTCAAGCAACGTTTCAATTTTGAATAGTGGTCTTACATTAGGGCGATACTGAGAGTATATTCTACTCTGGAACGTGCTGCAAGTATACTATATATTATTTAAATGAATAAATTGTGAAATAACACAAATTAATTAAATAAAATTTACTTGCGCACGCCGAGATTTGAACCCGCGACCTTCGGATTTTTAGTCGAGATCCTCACCCCTCAACCACGGAGGCCGTCCTTTAAAATTTTATTTACTTTTGAAAATCTATTTCGCCAGCAACGTATTTTGTTCTCTGTCATTACACAAGAAATGATGGCCGAGCAGAAGTCAAAAGTGGAGCAGTAATGGAGTTGTATAAAATATAGCAATATTTACAAATTAAAGATAGGCCTGTTGTAACTTTTCTATTTTCCCAGAGGAAATAAAATGATAAATTTATTTAGTACGTACGTTATTAAATTTATGTTATCAATATCCATTAGTATGTAATCAAACACACTCCGAAAACATGTTACCTAATTATAACAAGGATCTATTATATTATTTCCCCATTCGTGCCGAAATGTTTGTATAGACACGGGACCGAATACGTGCTGAAATACCAGGGGAGCATAGACACGAAACAGGTAACTTTGACAACTTTACACGGGGCAGTGAGACTCCCACCGCAGAGGGCGGTATGGGCTGTGGTTGGGGTGGACAGTGGGTGCGGGTGGCGGTCATCCCCTGGGAACTATGCCTGTGGGGGGGGGGGGGGGGAGTTCACGTAGACCAGGGGTTGATGTATCCTTTTGGATACATTGCGGCCGGGGGCGCAAAGATTTTGACAAAATGGAAGACAGGTTTGTAAGCAATTTTGGATAGGTGAAAAAATCGTTAAAATAGTTAAAATCATTTGGGTACATACTGATATATCGTGTATATACATGACTAGCGGGAATGGTATTTATAAATAAATCTCTTATCCTACAGATACATATCACATTTGTCTAGATTCGAGGGGTTAACTTTACACTGCACTGATGATGGAATTCGCAAGGCTGTCTGAAACGGTGGTCAAAGAAGTCAGAGTTCGCGCAACACGTTTCAACACCCTAAAAAGCAAACAACATAACTGTGATGGATGTTCAAACGACGCAAAAGTCACAGCGAGATAACCCATGGCTTGACTTAACATGATAAGGCAACCTCTTCGCGTCAAAATACGACAAAAATGACCCATCAAAAAATGGGATGAAATATTTTCGTGTTTTTATCGGTAAGGGTCTATTTATGACATGCTTTTGTATCCGGCTTTATCCGCGTTTTCAGGATATCCGTATCTTTTTCGTTGAACTGTTTTTATCTGCCGCATGTAAAGGTGTTTTTTATACTTTGCTCCTGCTGTTGTCATGTGAATTCGGCAAAGATAAATCAATATCATTTTCTTTGAAAAATTCTCGTTATTTTGTCAGAGGTTTTTTCTGGACCACAATTTTATTTTTCTAAAAGGTACATACATACATCATACATCAATCTATCTATTTATCATATAAAGAAAAGTGTTCGTGGCATTGTTTTTATACAAATTTATCTGAAAGAGAGAGATGAAATTTCGCACACTCGACATTTAAAACAAGAAGAAGGTTACTGTTGCTATGAAATTTCGTAATTTTTCCACCCCTTAAAGCAGAATTTTGATATTTCTTGATGAAATTTTGCACATTTGACGTTTAAAATAAGAGAAAAATTACTGTCCAAATCTGATTTTGAAAAACTCTGCGTAAATTCTGGACAACACCGGGGATTCCAGCTAGTATTTGTAAAAATAAGAGAATTCATATGAGCCCACCCATGCCCTTTACCTACCCTTTGAAGAAGAGTCAATCCCGTGCAACGCTGAGTTCTTCAGAACAAATTTTCAATTTGGGTACCGCCACCCCGGGAACAAGTCATCCCAAGTGGTTCACTATGATTGGTAGCATTGTTTAGGTCTAGGCGGCGGATGCTTCTTATCCTATTGACAATAGTTTTTTTAAGAATGAATGTAGGATGGAATAAAGGCATGCATTCGTTATAGATAAATGAAAAAAACAAAATACAAAGCGGTGACAGATTATAATTCTGTTTATCATCAATCCCGCCGGGGAATGAGTGCAGCGGGCATTCTTTGATCACATGTTTGGTCGTCTGACGGCCACTTTAAAGCCCCACCTGCGGCTGTGGGAGGACCTTATTCCATAGAAGGCCGAACAGAGTTTACGAGGCTGTCTTTTATGTGTTTATACGACTCTTGTAGTTTGAGAGATTCTTTGTTTGGTGTTTAATATATTGTGGGACGCTTTATGCATTAATAAAAGCTTACCACACAAGTTGTAAGTTTTCGGCCAAGAATAGCTAAGCTACAGGCTTTTAGTCGACGTTGATTGGGATTACCAATAAGATGCCCATTTAACTGTTTAATTTATTCATAAATATTACAAGTCAATTACTAGATAACGTACCTTAATAAAAATTACATATTTTTTCGATCGCACAATTACATGAAAGAAAGCCAATATATATTTGAAAATTTTCGGTAAGTCGTACTAATTAATAAAAGTAGGTACCAACAGATGGCACTGATTGCAGCATTTTTGAATTGTACCAAAAGGCACTGCCTTTACCGACACTATTTTGTGAAGAATACAGTCAACATGTGAATATGTTACATATTTGAATATAATGGGCATATTTTTTCAAGACACTATCTAGATTGCGATTCGTTGCATTCACGTAAAAAGCCGCCAAAAATATGATGATGTTGGTAGTTCTTAGTTACAGATAAATATGACTGATGTTCATAGAGTCGAATTAGCTCAGTGGCAGAAAAAACCCACGGCATGGCTGAGGTTCTGGGTTCAAATCCTAGATGCGACAGAATCTTTTTCTGTTTCTAATTTTTGTTTGTGAGTCACTAATATTATCTAAAATGATTAAATATTACAATTTGAAGTTTTACTCATTAGATTATTCTGAAACAAGGTGATGGCTGAGCTCCCACTCTTTTCAATATTGTTCTGGAGCACGTCGTGAGGAAGACAATAATTGCTACCGACTCAAACATTTGCTACAAAAGCAATCAAATAGTTGGATATGCAGACGACCTTAACATTGTCGGAAGATCCTTACAGGCTGTAAGAGAGGTGTTTGACCCTTTGGAGACTGCAGCAAGAGAGGAGGGCTTGCAAATCAATGAGAACAAAACTAAAATCATGATGCAAACCAGAACCCCACATCGCAGAATAAAAGATAAAGTGAATTTTAAAAACTCCTATAACTTTGAAGTGGTCGAAGAGTTTGCCTACCTGGGCTCCGCGCATCACAGCCGCTAACAACACTTACTTCGCGTTGCTGCCAGTGTTCAAATCCCGAAACATCCATAGGAAAACCAAAATAACCCTGTACAAAACAATTATTAGAACGGTCTTGGCCTATGGATGTGAGGCGGGAATACTGACAGCAAAGTCTGCGGAACGGCTGGACACCTTCGAAAGAAAGGTACTTCGAAGAATCTTAGGAGCGGTGCGAGAGGGAGAGGCATGGAGAATCCGCCACAATAAGGAGCTATATGACATCTACCAAGCTCCCAGACTCTCTACTCATTAACGGCTCCAAAGACTAAGATGGGCCGGACATGTGCACCGAATGCCAAGCACACGTGTACCAAAGAAGGTTCTAACAGGACACCCGGGAGGCAAACGAAAGGCGGGCAGACCTAGGCTGAGATGGGAGGACGATGTCAGGAAAGATGCCAGAGGACTACTCCATGTTGCAGATTGGAAGACGACGGCCGAGGACAGAGGGCGGTGGAGGCTCATGTTAAAGGAGGCCAAGGCTCGAAATGAGCTGTAGCGCCATTGAAGAAGAAGAAGATTATTCCAAAAAAAATCATCCTAGATTTGTAGAAAAGTCAATAGATGTCGCACATTAAATACTATCGAAGACACTAACTAAATTGAATTTAGTTTCGGTTAAAATCTTGTAATCATACATAAAGATAGTAGCCAATAAAAACACGCGTTAAGAAAATGGAGATAATGTAGTCGAAATATGATACAGTTAAATATGATAAAAGGGGATATGCTGGAAGAGGAGATAGTCCTGGGTAGAATTTTTAAATGCCACCGAATCATTTTCTGTTTCAAATTATTTTTTGATGGTCGCTAACAATGCCTCTAATGATTGAATAAATATGCATTAATACTCACAATCTAAATTTTTGTCGTGTGATCTATAAACCTTATTTGTCAACATGTTTATTTTTGTATCTTTTCTCGATCTCAGCGTGTTTTACACAAAACAAAAACTGTTATATACTTTATTACTTTGTGCAAATGACATGTTTATTTGCCGTGAGCAAATAATACATAAATCATATTTCATATCCCGCCAGTCGGCTTCTAACAGTTTTTTTACGTTGGCATTTTCACCCCCCACCGTTAGTCTTACTGTTTTATACTAGGAGAATTCTCCCAACGATTGCCACTGAACATTTGTGAACTAGAAGTGTCAGAAAGAGATGCCACAACGAAGCTCTCAGCGGTTGTACCACATGTCTGCAAGAACGTTCAGATCACTAAATAGACAATCCCAAGAAGTGTTTTGTTTTACACCGATTTGAAGGTAAACTCAACTCGAAAACATGCTAAAGATATTTTGATCCCCAGATAGTTAGCCCGCCGACAGTTGATCCCCTGCGCATTTGATCCCTCGGACTGTTGATCCCCCTTACCAGTTGATCATTTGGACAGTTGATCCCCTACAGGATTATTTCATCTGTACGTTCTCATCGGAAAGTAGGTATGCAGAAAGGATATTTTAATACATATATTACACTAAACACTAATAACATCACTATACACTATTGTAGACACTTTTTATACAAACCGCTTAGATAAATTGTAATCTTGTTTTTGTTTTATATGCCCACAGCTTGTTTCTTTGTAGGTACAATAATATAATGTATTTAACTATATTCCCCACGCACAGGCTACGCCTTAGTGGGTTCCCATTATTCTTGTTGATTTTTATAATATTGTATGCAATTAATGTAAAAATTGGAAAAAATAAAAGTATTAAAAAAAATTAAAAAAAAAAAACATAAAAATCATGTGTCACTGTGTTCGTACCCGCTATTATCCGAAACCGCCCAACCGATTTGAATGAAATTTTGTTAATGTGTCGGTGGCCGAGTTGACATCGCGTTTGGGTCTCACCCAGGCATAGTGTGTTCAATTCCTCGGCTGGCTAAGTCCTCCATCACAACATAAGCAACATTTTCAGCTTACTGTGGTGGTAGTAGGAGATTTTCAAATATTGTAATTAAATAAAATTTAATAGGTTATTCGTAACCCGGGAATGTTTGTCTTTCTTTTTTTTTTTTTAAATTAAAAATTAAAATAATTTTATTCTGTTAAATTATGTGAATATGCTCAAATTGTGAGATAGAAGAATTGTAACTGACTTGGTATTTCTAAATGATTTAGTTGATAGTCCGATATTGCTGGAATTGATAAGCTTCCGGATTCCACAACGTAATACTAAAAGTCAGGATTTATTTCAGTGCAGAAATTCTGGGACTAACTACCGCATGTGTTTCTCTTTGCCCAGAATACTAATGGAGGGAAACAATTATACCAAGTCAGTGGACATCCTTAATTTATCTTTAAACGAATATAAAATGTTGTTAATGAAGCAAATCAGTTATTTACGATAAATAATGTATATTTCACAATATTCATATGTAAAAGCCCCGAAATAGGGCGTTCATTAATAAATAAATTACTAGTACCCTTGTATCCGGGCTTCTAGTATAGCTAGTATCTAACGTATAACAAAATGCGATATTATTATATCTGTATGTCTTGAGTGGAAATCCGCTATAAAGAGTATGCATTGAGAATATACGGCCGAATAACAAAAAAACGAAATTAAACTTATATAAAGAAATACTCTATGAAATATGCCATATCTACTTAGATATAATATTATTAAGTGTCCCCGAAGGCGTGTGTATGTCCGGGGGGTCAACTGTCTGGGGAATTAACTGTTGGGGGCCAACTTTCCGGGAATCAACTGTCGGGTCTCCGATATTTCGACTGCTCGAAATATTTATATTTTTAGACGCTCAAAGATATCATTTTTCATAAGAAATTTTAATACATACTAAGCTATTAGGTAATAGTAATAATAACTAGTAGTTCTGTAAACAGACTACGTGTATAGCAAAGTTATTTTCTCTTATTTAATAAATCAAAACCAAAATTTCTTTAAATACAGATTAGTAATTGGGCACTTACATACCCACCAACTTAATTATAAACCATGTATTATTTTATATAAGACGTTTTAACTTCAAATAAGGAATTATAAAATTTATGCAAAGAAACGACACTATCTCAATGACAATTCTTTTTTCCTGGCACAAGCTTTTCTTCAGGCAATTAAGTATTATAAAATTGATTAATGTGAATCAGAAAAACATCTAAAAAACACGACTATTTCACATTTGAAAAAAGAATCTTTACTTCACCGTTAAAGTGGCCACCATTTTGAAATGGATACGGAACGTACAAACAACGATAGATAAAATGCAAAATGGTCGTTTTAAAATAGGACTTCGCTACGCTCAGTCAACAATAACATAATATTAAACTAATACTTTTAAAGATATGTAATTTCATATCTGCATTATTTTGGTTTTTAAAAGAAGAAATATGATTAAAATTAAATATGTTGTTAAATATACTGACGGCCTCCGTATTCGAGGGGTAAGGTTCTCGACTAGGAATCCAAATGTTGCGGGTTCGAATCCCGGCGTGCGCAAGTAAATTTTATCTTATTGATTTATGTTATTGCACAAATGACTCACTTAGAATAATATGTAGTAAATTCGCGGCACGTTCCAGGGTGGAAGACACTCTCAGTATCTCCATGGTGTAAGACCACCATTCAGAATTGAAACATTGCTTGAAATGGCTTTGGTCGTGCTTAGCGACCAGATTTGAACATCCAGGTGCTTTCCAACCTTCCTATTTCCCATATCCTTGAAGCCAGTTTTATTCCCCACACAATGCAATCTCTGTGAGCAAGATTTGTAAGTAAAATTAGTGCGAGAAGCAACTACATGAAATGAAGCACGGAGTCTTGTATACAGTGAAAAATTTTAATCAGACGGACACGCCCACAACCCACTTCCGTCGGTTTATTTTTTCGGTGAGAAAGGGGAGGCATTTGTAGTTACTTGAAAGGTGAAAATCTCTGCGTTATTGAATTTCATTTTCAACCCCTATTTTTCATCTCCCTCCTAAGATTGATTCGTTCACCCTTTTCTTCCCTCCTCCAGCAACTAAACTAGTGTTCGTATTATTTTGTACGTTTTTACACATTGGCTGGGTTTATTCCGTTGCTACGCCAATTCATTTAACTAACTTAGGGGGTATTTCACTATCTCTGATTATGTTCTGACTAAGCACTAATCCGCGGATTAGTCATTTTTTCGTTTTCACTATATCTGAATAACGCTAACGCTCGGGTTAAAGTTCGATTTGACTAATCAGTGCTCGAACCTCACGTTAGGCGCTATTCCTCGAATCAAAGATGGCGTCAAAACATTTCGAGTTTGACAGCGGAGAAGTGAGTCGAATTTTGTTGAATAAATTTGAATGCTTGTATGATCCATCCTGAATTATTTTATTGTATTCAAAATAAGAAACAATGTATTAATTCGACACGAATCTATCTAAAATGACCTGATAATCAACATAACATAAGCAAAAAAATGCACACTTTGCGGTGTGCGGACTGTGATGCATGACAGCCGTGGCAGTAGATGGGATAACTGCAAATATTTTGCGATGTTGCCAGACTATTTCGAGTGTTATCTATCCGGAGGCTCGGCAACAATGGTGAAACGGTCGCCGTTGAATAACGAAGTTATTCTGATCTTAAAAGCCAGCCAACGGATAGCTAGTCAGATATTTAGCCCGACATAGTGAAATACCTCCTTTGAATCGAAGTACAGACCGCCACACATAGATAGATTTTCAATTTGAGGAATATAGATAGTGTTAACATTGGTGTTAACAAGTATGGGCCACAAACATCGGTTAGTTATCCGCTGTGCGATATCACGGGTTAGAAAAGCTCGCTGGGCACATGTCTCCGGTGATAAATTCAAAATGCTGACATGTACGACGCTGAGATATTGTACAATTCGTACTGGAAAATAAATGGAAAGCTATGGTATGACCTTCCATCGGTAAATAGGGTTTTACCATAATCAGTGGTCGTGTAAATAAACTTTTTAATATTAAAAAACTCAAGGACACTTGAAAGTGCTCCAAGACGTGAGTTAGGACTCCGTTCGTTGAGTTCATTTGTGGTCGAAAGTATTCGGGCGACATCAACAGCCGCCACAATATACTAGAACAATGTTTTGTACTGATTTAGCAAGGAATATTGACTCTTTTTATATATCTGAATGTTAACACGCTTGTGAAAGACCACTATTCGGAGTCAAAACCTCGTTTCAAATTGCATTATTTCACACCCTTGTAACAACAAGATTTCATATGACAGCATTAATCATTGTAAAGTTATTCGTAGAGGAATCATTGACGAAGGAGATTTTTTTTGTATAGTGTACAGGGCTCGCAGACACTGCAGTTGTGCACAACTGCTAAAAAACTCTTGAGCTGTGAAGAAGTTAACGTTTTTTACATTACCCTCACACAGGAGGCCCTGAAGAAAATAATTTCCCTTTTGGGATGCTGTGTGGAGGGTCTTTTTAGGGAAAGGAAGGAGATGCAGTTCTTGGAAAGTAATAGGTATGAGGGTTGGGTAGGAATCTACTTATCAGTGTGTCCAGTAGTGAAGGAAATATTAATATATCCCTGAATGTATGAATGTCTCCCCAAACTAATCTCTCCCGATCTGGCACGTCACGCAGTTGTTGGGCAGGCGCACGATGAACACACCTTACCTGATGAACCCGGACACCCCTGCTAGAACACCATATGTAGCGAAGCATCTGAGGTGACCTATGGCAGAGGCGTTGGTTATCCAATAAATGGTTCCCGGTGCGACGGTACTCAAACCTGCCTCCCAAATTGATTGATTATTTAATCTTAACTAATCTTTGTAGCACAGGCTTTAGGTGGGTCCTTGTTCTACCGGTATTACAATGAAAACCTTGTAAACTGTTTACCACTATTTTTAATTATGTACTATTTGTTAAAAACTGTTTTTATTTTTAATTTATAGAAGATTCTAGCTACAGCATCTTGGATTAAAGGTTTGTTTCAACTGATAACGTTAAGTTATGCCTCTTTTACCTTGAAATAAAGCGCATTGTAGGAGAGAAAAATAAAAGCGTGGAAGGATTTATGGGATAGAGGCAATTGTATGGGACCAGAGGTGTGCAGATAAGAAACTATAGTATGGAGGCAGAACCGAGAAGAATAAGGATAAACAGAGCGAGGGATTGAATCTACATAAGTCTTCGGAATGCTTTTAAAGCTTGGAATATTAATATAAATAAGGGATTGTAGTTTTTACCAGGTCAAATAATGGCAACATTCTGAAACTGTTGAATTAATAATATTTTGGATGATTTTTGTGACGTTGTTTTTGCGAAAAATCACCTCACGTGCGCTGTACAAATACATAGGATATTTCTAAAATATAAATTATTACTAACTGTAGACTAAACAAACTATTATCACTTCTTCAATATAAAAAATGTAACATTATTTTTATTTTTATTTTATTTTAAATACATATACGGCTATACTGCCGTTTATAAATAAACATATAACTGAGTACAAAAGTAATATCAGTAAAATAATATCAAAATAAAGTCACATTATGGAAAAATAATTTTTGAGTGCATGTTTATATTGCGTTAATTTTAAAAAATAAATGTCGCCGATGTTAGCATGTTCATTGCCCAAAATGTGTAATCGACTGATTGGTGAGTAATAATGTGATAATGTGTGTGTGTTATTATAGTAGAACGGTAGAGTCAGTATATTGTTAGCGCGACCAGGGCAATGAAATCGTATTAGTTCTATTAAATCAGGGGTATCCAGGACCGAGTGAATTATTTTATATAATATTAATAGATCACAGATTTAAATGTGTAAATTAAAATATCAACTTATGGCTAACAGATTGCAATCACCTCAACCGATTCATCGATCAATAATACAAAACTAAACGTACAATCCTAATGAATGTGTTTCTGCTTTAGAATGTCCATGTATTATTATTAATTGCACATTATTTCACAACACTAACTGCATGTTCAAATCTGTCAAGGAGATTATTTTAGACTTGGCAATGAATTAATATATATATATCGCTTTTAGAACCAAAATGTAAATAACGAGTTATCAAAATCGATGCGTACTGCAAAAAACGTACTACGACAAACCGAGTCTAAAAACGTTCGATTTCAAGCACAAAACTGGTTGTTATTTATTTTGTACATAATTTTATAAAAAAAGCAAAAAAGTTAATCAAGTGAAACTGTCACAGATAATCTTAGCTAAAATATTGTATTTTCAAAAATTGTTTCCTTTACGCGTTCATAAATTTATATTGAAAAAATATTTTTTTAGTAGTTTACATTTATATTTTTTATTGAGTAATTTATTTTTTCATTTGAATTCTACTCAAGCAAAACGTTAGAAAAATCTTCAATTTATCTAAAGTATATTTTTTGGTATTCATAATGTACACCAATTCGTTATAAAGATGAATCAAAATAGTGATTTAGCTTTAAGTTTCGCATTAAGTATTCACAATATAATTATAATGATAATTGTACTTAAATGTTTTTTATTTATGTTTTACTTTTGTTTTCAATTGAATTAATAATTTTAGTGTAAAATAAATAAATTAATATATTGTATAGCAGACAATGAACAGGACTATAAATACCTGGTAGGTCACTTAAGATTAACACTGTTTATTCTTTATTAGAGAAATTTACATACAGTTGACACGCAGAGGAAATAATTGGAAAACATGTAATTGGGAACGCCATTATTAATTCGGGTATTTATTTTAATAATATATATTTATGTTCTTTAATGAGCGTGTTTAGGAAAGGAAAAGCTAATTTTATGTTAGGCAGTACAAAGGTACAAGGATTTGATTAGAATTTATCTTTCTAAATGTGATTCGTCCCTCATTATGAGACAGATTGATGACTAAGGCTTCGAATAATGTAAAGCCAATAAGAAAAGTGTGATTATAAATAAATTAAATTCGACCTATTCGTATAATATCAACCATTTTTCGCAGGTTTCGTACACGATTTTTAATATTATTTCAAATATTATGTTCATAATCCAACACACTAATTTCGGTTGTCTGTGTGAAATTATGCACGTTTAATGAATTCAAATTTGCTTTGAATATAAGCGTAAATTTAAAAATTCTAAATAATAATTAGTAAAGAATAATTCAGACAAGCGATACATTAGGTATCAGTACAGTACAGTACAGTACAGTAGGTACAGTATGTATCAGTACAGCTCAGTAGGTATCAGTACAGTACAGTACGATAGGTACAGTAGTTATCAGTACAGTAGAGTAGGTATCAGTACAGTACAGAACAGTAGGTATTACTACAGTACAGTACAGTAGGTACCTTTAAATTAATATTTTAATTTTCTTTTATAAAATTAAATATTAATAATATCCCATGATATTTCACGGACATCCGCTAGTTATCCATATTTTCCTAAAATTTCCTTTAATGAAAGAAAAATGTATATACAATAATTAAATTTAAGCCACCATTGGAAAATAAATTTATTTCAGCACACAATAATTTTAATGATGTTTTAAAACTTTTGAAAAATAGTAATCTTTTGTGATTTTGCATTATTTAAAAAAAATTTACTCGACTTTCGAAAATTCATAGCTCATGATGGAAACAAAGTTTCGGGATGAGAAAAGTTTCGTTGACCTAAATTGTCTTAAATATTCTAAACAAAAAGACGTGCATTATTTTCGTCTTCGCTTTGTTGGACGTGCATAATGTATACACATTTGGTCACGTTATTTTAAAATATTTGGTTTATGGCGACAATAGACAAGTTGAAGCAAACAGAGTTTTTTAACCCCTCAAGTATTTCGAGATTTTGTCGTCAAGTCACCTAAAATAACCTGCAGGATTCATTATATTACATGGAGAAGAATTATAATTTTTTATTAATGTTCATTCCGCACATGAGTTCCAGCTTATCCCAAGCTTCTGGAGTCAGTGAGAATATGGTATCTCCAATTAGGGTATGTTGTGATGCTGAATGAAGTGGAGAATGAAGGAGATGGCGGAGAGGAAGGTGGGGGAGTACTTGGCTAATAAAATCTGGTCACTATTTTTAAATCAATAAATTGTGAAACAACACAAATTCATCAAATAAAATTTACTTGCGCACGCCGGGATTAGAACCCGCGGCTTATGGATTGCTAGTCTAGAGCCTTACCACTCGACCACGGAGGCCGTCAAAGTATTACTAATTTATTAAATCTCTTCAAAATATTGGTAATCCGGTTAAAAACGGGATTGCAGGACATTTCCTGATAAACGTTTAGAAAATTCCTAATTTATCGGAAAACGTGTTGATGTACCTGCATTTGAGTTATACAATGATGAAATGCGAAGATATTTGGATTTTTACATCGCGATAACACATTCTTGTTTTACTGAACGTTTATTAGGAAACCTATCGTTTCCTAGGCCAGTAATCCTGTTTTTAAAAAATTGAAGCGATTCTTAATAACTTATAATAAGCAATATTAAATATAAGAATTTTTTTTTCTGTGCGACTGTTGACATTAATTTTCAAATATATTCGCTTCCCGAATGTATCCCAAAATGAATTATTATTTTTGAAAGCAGATTAAAGATTCCTTCGACTTTTAATATTACAAATGGAGCTTATCTGATTAAAAATCCATAAAATATGCAATATATTACAATTATTTTGAAGTGTTTATTTTTTATTTTTATAAATGCAAATAAAAAGCGTGGTGTTCCCTCTTTTTTTAATACTGCTTAAATCACATATCCCACAGTTATATAAAGGGAGATAGCACGACTTTTATGAGTCCGTCGTTTGTGCCGTAAAGGGCACAATAATACTTTACTGCCATCGACGTACTGTGTACTAAATGGCACAAAAATACCCGAAGGGTTAAAAAGTGAGATATATATTTACATAATAAAGTAAAATTCATTTTTAACTTCACAGACATAATAAAATTCAGCGAGAAAACCTTTTCTACAAGAACCTCTATTTGCCGAACCAATCGACCTGGCCTCGATTCTCGACGAAGTCATTCCACTCGAACAACGAGTGGTTCGACCCACACGTTCGAGTGGAACGACTTTTGACGTTTGGCGTATGTTATTATGTACCTTCGACGAGATTCAAGAATAAGAATCTCGACCAATGTATGTACTTTTGACGCCGATCGCGAGCAGCCTGAATTGGAGAATTAATACCCAGAGCACACATTACATCGATCAATAAAATTCCTAGGAACGTTTCGTAATATCACACCAATTTCAAAAACTAGTGTTTTTATGTGAGTAGGTAGCTCACAAGAGTCCCAACCGCTTCCAACTGTCTGGAGTCAGTGAGACTATGGCATTGGGGTATTTTGTGAAGCTGATTATAGTGGGGGACAGGAAACCTGACTATTTAGATCTAGTCACCAAACACCTAAAGCCATTTCAAGCAAAGTTTCTATTATGAAAAAGTTATATCGAGACAGTTATATTCTCTATATATAAATGATAGAGAAACACAATTGCGCGTGCTGTTTTTACATCTAACAGTTGGCACTGCTTAAAAAAAGCATGCCTTTACCTGTCACATGTAACATCAACAACGTTGGGTCAAAATTTCAAAGCAATCGGTGAAAAACTTTCGGAGACTTAAGATTTTGAAAAACGTACGTTTATTTATTTATTTATGTAGATAGAATTTTGGCTTAGTTTTGCGGTTATTGCATACTTTAAAACCTAATATGTTTTTGCTCAGTTTGTTTTGTGAAAGCGGCTGTTTTAATACAATATCTCAATCGTTTTAACAAAAAACACAATGTAGAAAATACTTCAATTATTTTTAAAATACATTTAAAACTTTCCAATGAAATCTAGTGTGTAGATATCATATTAAAATATGAATTAACCAACCTGCGTTTACTGTTAATAGACACGCAAGTCATTATCGCGATGGAGTTAGTATTATCTGTTGCACAGGCCGACAGATTTACTAATCGATTACATAATAGCGTGTACAATTATGCAAGTATGATTAAAGCCAACAAAGAATATTCTGGAGGTGATATTTATTAATTTATTTTTCATACTCTACAAAAAACAGTTGCACTTCAATATATCACAGAGATTACAGGTTTAGAACACGTAAAAGTATAGGTAACGCAGCGAGAATTGCTCCGATAAACAAGGTTAGCATTTAAGGCGATGCAATACGTAGTAATGCAAAATCATGTGTTTTTGGTTTGAGAATTTTGTCGCCTAGAAATGTTTCAGATACTTTAATTAAATACTGCGAGTAGAATACATCCTGGCCTTTGAAACAATCGAGTATTCTTAAGATAAGTCTTATTATAAGCCCAGAAAAAAATAATGTATAAGGCCTATGAAAACTGCTTTAAAGTTCAAAATCTCCTACTTACAAACCCATTTTCGGTTATCGTTTTATTGTATAATGTGGCGATTTAAGTTATTTATAAAATGATGGAAAATTTTTTTAATATTTGTGTCTGAACATCCACAAAATAAAATAAAAGGCACTTTTTGGCCATGTTTTTTTCTTGCATAAATCAAAACAGATGGATGGTATTAAGCGGGAATTTAAGCCTTATCGCCATCTACGTAAGGTGTGTTATTGACAGCGGCTGGATTCAAAATATGACACGACGTAGTGCAACGCCTTAATATATTTATGGCATTTATGCCAGCCTTCCAAAATATCAAATTGACAAACTTCAATCAGTGTTTATTGCAGCAGCACGGCTCATAACCGGGGTTTCAAAATATTCGCACATTTCAGAACACCTTCGTAACCTTCACTGGCTCAAGTGCCCTGAAAGAATCCAGTACAAACTGTGCTGGATGATGTTTAAATCCATCAATGAAATGGCCCCACCCTACATCTCTGAACTATGCGTCCCAGAAAACATCATCAGCTGTAGGCAGACTGATAGAACCTAAGCGCAAGCCAAATACTAAGTTTGGTGATCGCGCTTTTGGAGTATCTGGGCCGAAGGCTTGGAATAAACTCCTTCCGGAACTAAGATCCATAACAAGTCAAACGGAATTCAGGTCTAAACTAAAAACTTCGTACCCTTAAATTAAATATACCAATCCTAAGAGAAAGTCCAGTTATATTCAATTTTTCAATTAAGTCCTAAATTCTGTATCTAAATTTCGCCAATAAACAATTAGAAAATGTCAATTAAGTGTTAATCTCAAGTGACCTACCAGGTAAGTATTGTACTGTATATTTTCTCCATAAATAGTTAAGTAATAATATAGATCACTGTAGAAATGTATTATAAGTTTGTACAGCGCCCTTGAGGTGTTTTTGCAAAAAAACAGCGCTATACAAGTCATCCAAGTATTATTTATTATTATCGGTACACGCTTCCACCTGCGGGGAGCAGCCCTTTGCATTTGTTTACGCCCCTTTATTGTCACTAGCGGAATAGGGACAGCAATTATTGTACATGATAAAATAATATTGTTAGGAAGCTTTCAGCGTATCTAATTCATATCGGTTCCAAACCACATAAATTTAACATTTTTTTTTGCTGAAATACCGGCACTAAGGTTGGGTTATTTCACATAATTAAAAATCCCTCAAATTTAAAAGACAAAATTCAAGTTCTGTGAAAGTTCTAGTCGTGTTCTGTTATTATTTCAGTAATGTGAATCAAATGGCACATAATGATACTATAACAGAACATGAACAAAATCATCTGAATTTTGATGAACTATTAAAATTATGTGGAACAACCCGTCCTAAGAGTATTAACACATATTACTTCCACATACCTTAACACAGACTTCATCACAATCTACTACACACCTGCCCTGAAGATGGACACTGTAAGGCTGTTCGAAATGTTTGCTAAAGAAAGATGAAACGCAACGCAGATAACACTTAATAACACATATCTATTTCTTGGTACAGATTTGTGTGAATTATTGAAGTTAATTTTAGAAAAAAATAATGCTATTGTATCATACCAAAAATATACCTCGAGGTCAAATAAAGTCAGCGACCTTTAAATTAAGCTTTTTTGAACCTAACTCCCATTTTTGTTTATCGTATTCAGAATATGCTCGCAGGAATTATTTTTCGATATGAAAATGATAACGAACTCAACACGAATACAGATTGCAAAACGCAAGCTTTATATCAATTATTATTTATTGCTTTGGATTTTTATTGCTGGGGGAAAAACTGCCACTTGTATGGTGAACTTTTATCTATGTATTTATTAGGTGGATATCACATATCAGTGGGTCCCAACTGACCCCAAATGCCTGAAGCCTGTGGGACTATTTGATCACCATTTTGAAAGAAATTAAAAAAATATGTATTATTACAAAACAAATCAATATACAATTTTGTTGGAATCAATTTTTTGAACCACTTTTGAACATAAAAATAATATTATTATATCTAAAACAAACATGAAACAGAAAAAGGTAACGGACTCGACTGGGAATCGAACCCAGGATCTTTGTCTTAGCGGTACAACGCCTCTAACCACCCAGCCATTATAATCTTCAAAAGTTGTTCCAAAAATAATGAATATTCATTTAGACTTTTGGAAAAAATTTTCCCGTATAAATACGATAATGTTACATGACACTATCTAGGGTACAATAAACTCTTCAAAACTTTGCAATCATTCAAAAATATAACCATCCACAAATATGGCAAAAATTAGTTTTGACAATATTGTTAATTCTGAATTTGAAATATGAGAAATAATTACGTCCTAATCGCCAAGTTGTTAGAGGCGTTGTCCCGGTTCGATTACCAGTTGATTACATTTTTATTTTTCTGTGTCTTCTATTCCGTATTTTTTCTTAAAATCTAATAAATATTATTTACTAATTAGATAATATTCGATTCATCTTTTGAAATCCATGTTTTAATTGGATAGCTTTTAAAGTATTGCCTTTAATTTATAACCCAGTGAAGATATACCCCTAGAAGTGAGACCTATACCGATTTGAAAGAAAAGTGCTGTCGCCAATTTACATGAGACATTTCGTCTTCTAGGCCTTGAGACAAACCAATTAAATTGATTATAACACATCTGTAAAAGTGTCTAACTAAATAGTGTAGGAAAATATTCAGTTTTAGAAACCAACCCGAACTTTTTTTCATCCGATTTGGGATTTGTAGTTAATTTTTTTACGCAGCCATCAAATAGGACTAGTAATTCAGTCACGCCGGTCACGACGGTCACGGCAATTTAGATTGTTTCTTAAGAGGAAGCTACAAGCCAAAAATGTGCGTAATATTAGTATACCTTATATTGTAGGTAATAGGCATTAAAATCGCTTGACAAACGGAGTCTAGAAACGTTCGATTTCAAGCACAAAACTGGTTTTTAATTATTTTATAAATAATTTTATAAGAAAGCAAAAAAGTTAATCAAGTGAAACTATCACAGATAATCTTAGCTATAATGTTGTATTTTTTAAAAGTTGTTTCCTTTATGCGTTCATACATTTTTATTGAGAAAATATTTTTTATAGTAGTTAACATTTATATTTTTTATTGAGTAATTTATTTTTTATCTGTATTCTACTCAAGCGAAACGATAGGAAAACCTTCAATTTATCTAAAGTATAATTTTGGTATTCATAATGTACACCAATTCGTTGTAAAGATTAATCAAAATAGTGATTTAGCATTAAGCTTCGCCTTAATGAGCTAGTCTATCAATTTGGATGTACCTAAGGCAAATATTTTTTATATGGTACCCGATATAGTTTCCATATGGGGATCTGTATTAAAAATGGAATCGTGTAAAACACCTATGTGTGTGTTTGACGCATCAATCCTTAATATTGAGCGCCCTATAATACTTAGGGCACGTAGACACGCCAATAACACAATTCTACCAGTGGTCTAACCGCACAAAAGTGAAATTATTATTTCAGTCCGCCATTTTCCTGGAAGTCGTTATGTTTTAATAATAATACATTTCTGTTCCCATTTCGAATACAATAATGTTTTAATGGCTAGAGATCCGATTCCAAATAATAATTAATATTGTTTATTTTGGGAGCGAATGGACTTGTGGAACGCAAAATAATTGTTAGCCTAACGTAATTTTGAATTTTAAAGATGGTGGAGTGTTTTTAAAAAGTATCAGGCATTCGTAATCCAGTTAAAACGGGATTGCAGGCCTTAACTTAATTAAAAATTAATGAATTAATAGATTTCCTGATAAATGATGTCGGAACACGTGTCCTTGGAAATCTATTTTTATCGCATTACGTCATTATACATGGTGTCCGGAAACTCGTAGTACAAGCGGGAAACTGGTGAATCTACATCACATTTGGAGTCGATTTTGTAGTATAATTTTTTTTGATTTGAGCTTTCGTTTTCGAGTAAATCGAGTCAAAGTTGATTTTTTTTTTTGATCAAATTCTTATAAATTATTACTGAAGATCAAAGTACCCAACTAATTAAAACTATTTAAAAATTTAAAAGTAAAACAAATAATGACGAAAAAAATTGAACCCATTTTATAAAAATGCTCAAATCAAAAAACTTTATGTTTATTTGGGTTCCCCGTGTGGTATACATTCTCCAGTTTCCGGCTTGTACTACGAGTTTCCGGACACCATGTATATTATGAAGGCAACGTACGAAGGAAGGTACGTGCACGAACACGTGTTCTGATATATTAGGAATTTACTTAAAGTTTATCAGGAAACGGCCTGCAATCTCGTTTTTAACGCAATTAACAATAATTTTATGAGATTAGCAATACTTATTTTACTCCGTCTATCACTTTTCAAAAGTGTCTTGAATTGTTACTCTCACAATCAATTCCAATCTTGAAAATCAAAGCAGATCCCAGGGTTCATTGAACCGGAGTTACAGACACAAAGACACATCAATGAAATTAGTATTTTCAATATGTACATATCATAGGTACTTCTAGGAATTCTCTATTCAGTGGATTCCACGATTTATTATGCGTTTTCTCAGCCACCGTCAAAAACCTATAATGTATCGTCACATATCGCGTTGTAAATCCATATTATACGTGTGATTAACGTCCCTAGAGCCAACAGAGCCAGGGTTATTAAACCGAGGCCGGGGTCGTTAAAGTTTCAGATTGCCCATAAATATTGAAACGGGCTATTTACTGCAGACCCCGGTCTCCGCAGGGGAAGGCAGATGCGGCCAATGCAAGCTTTGGAATTTCCAAGTGATTATATTACCATGTTGCAGTTGCAAGGTAAACAAAAAACATATTTAACATGGCTTAACCCTGGTTTAGTCTTGTTTTAACTCGACCATTTCGGAATTTCATCTGTCTGTAAATTTGTTTGTCACGTTCCGGTTACTACCTTTTTGTCCCGCCAGAGTTCGTATGATTATAGTTCCTACTGTGAGCTTTCAAATCGGAATAATGAATATTCTGGTATCTACCAGCTTGAAGAAAATAAATCTCTTTGATGCTAAATTTCTTGACATTTTTTATTTTATATAAAAAATGTACGGTGAAATATTTATGGGTTATTTGTAAGTAGATATTTAACCTTTTCGAACCGCGTGTATATTTGAAAATACGCAGATTTTTTCCCTCCCTATTAATACCGAATAAAATTCTAGTATAACTGACTTTTCGCATTTAAAAACATCTATTTTAGCTACTAGTTTAGGCGGCAGCCATTTTTATGTTTTGAAATATAATTTTTTGTTTAAATTTCTTCTTTGAAAATGACCTTAAAAGCTGACAAATTCTTAATTGTTTACATTTTAACGCATTTAGTTATTTACAATGTTGCGTACTATATATGTTAACCTTTGTGGATATGACTGTCTAAAAGGTATGTTTTAAGTTTAGCTCTGAATTCTGTCGAGTCTGTGATTATTCTTTAATCATGTGGCAGTTCATTTCTGACACTCCAAAAGCACGCTCATCTTTGTATGAAATTTGGATTGTAATTTTAACATACTTTAAACAGCGCACCATTCAAAATGTTAAATTTAACGTTAAAAAATTCACTCGTCCGAATTATACCGCCCAAAAGCGAGTCCGAAAAGAATCCCATTTACGCATTATAAATATCAGCGACTACGGGAGACTTTCTGATCTAATAAATAGTTCACACGGAACATTCTAGTGGCTCCAGAGCAGTAGACGTGCAAAACTTATTTAATTTTTTTTTTTCCATGATTGTCTCGTTTTACGCAGTGATTAAAATAAGTTCATTACTGAAGTCACTTTTATATATAAAAAATGAAGAGTTTCTTGTATAAGTTGAAATTGTCATATGTAAAACTTTCTTTTGTTACCTCGTACATAATATCTTTGAATCCCCGATTTGTATTTTGTTGCTAGGTAATCTCTGGTGAATTTATGTGTTGAGATTCCTTTAGTTTCAAGGAAAAGTGTGTATTACATCGAATAGACCAACATAAGATTGTTCGACGCACCCGAGGGATTTTTTTTTCTCCTTCTTTTAATCACTGATTGAACTGCCAATGATATAGGCCACGAACTGTCACTTGTATTGATAAGAACCCATTCAGAACAGTGTAAAAGAAAACGACGTATCTGAATGAAACGTGAACCCATGAAGCCTCTACGTTATCAACGCTGTCTTCAGCAAATGTGTCAATATCACGTGCTCTGTTTACCTACTCGAACAAGGGGTATTCTTACACCCTCACATCAAATAGGACTTTTTTTTTCAGCCCCCTATCAGTCTGTTAGCAGATTCCCAAACAACAAAACGTAGGTATGTATACGCGAGGAAATGCTTTGTTCTTTCTTTGTTCGTATAATTCCTCGTATTCGTCAGCTGACTGTAAAGTTTTTTTTTAATGAAACGGAAAAAAAACTTTGATATTTTGTTAAAAGAGAATGATTTCTGAATAAACTCGGAATATGGCGATGAATCAAACGTGCCAGTAATTGTTTAATCAAAATGATATCAAACACATCGCTCAAATGAAGTAACAGTGACATAACTCAATAAAAAGAACTCCGCACAAAAAGCCCTGAGAAAAACAATTTTCTTGGGATGGGATTTTAAGGAGAGGAAGATCTGGGAAGGTAAAGGGTATGAAGGATTGGAATCTGGAGGTCAGTGTGCCAATAATGTGAGTCTATACATTTGTAAAGCCGAAACGGTAACTTTATGAAATTCCCTAGATAGAAAAAAATTGCGAAGTATGCTCCGAAAATTATTAAAAACACGTTTTGTTTTTCGGGTGTTATCCCTTTCGCCCTTATCCAACGTTTCGGACAGCATTACAGTATCCATAATTAGGTAAAATGTGTGGATATCATTACACATCTAAGTATCTTTAAATGCAACTTAGGCATTTGCCGAGAGATTTTTGCTGTATTTTAAATGAGTCATGTTCAAACTTCCTCAAATTGCAAGCAGTAACTTAATTTTCCACATAATGAGAGTATTTGATGTTCGACAGATCTATGTAAAAAATATCCTCATGTAAAACATATCTATGTAAAACAAACACATACTTTAGAAATTAACTTAAGATTTACGCGTAATTCCAACAAAGATATATTGCAAGCTCCAGCACTTTCTTCCACCTTTGGTCAACGTAGCTTTAGATACTTGGCCACAAAAATATTCAACATGCTCCCAGAAAATATTAAACTAATTCAAACACAGGAAGAGTTAAAAAATATATTAAAATGAGGATTTATTCAAATGATCGAGCATATACTGCACAGGTTCTCCTAGTGAGGTGTTCACGTAACATACAATATCACCCACACACAGTTTTACCTATATCAACCTATGTTTTTTTTTATACCTTTTTTCTGTACTTTTTTCTCTGTACTACAATATAAACCACTGTAATAATTTGTAAAACGTGTATTCGAGAATAGACATAAATAAATAAATACTTGTGCCCTCACCCAAACGCCTTGTCACTGATAGTTATTGTAGTATGTATGGTGATAAAACTTGCTGTATTTGTATTGTGTATATGCTAATAAAAATGTAACCTAAAATAATATATTGCTGTATAGGAACCTATATTCAACATTTGTAAGTAAACCATAGACAAAATGTGAGAAATAATTATCTAAAATATCTGCTTCAACACAGGTTCGCCATTATTAGCGAGGCAGGTTATGCACAACTTAAAAATATAATACATTATGCCATATCTTTATAACACTCACACATATTTACGTTTTCTTCTATTATAAACTGTTCTATTATTGTTACGGGGATGTCACTATTGAACGGGAGGTAAATATGGGTTGTCCCCAGGGTTCGGCTCTTGCTTCAGATTACTGGAACATTTTGTTTGACGACTCCTCCAGGTTGCCCTTGCCTGAGGGATGTATCTCGGTCGATTACGCTGATGACAAATTGTTTTTGGTCTCGGGGAACAGCAGAAAAGAAGTAGAGTGCAAAGCTGAAGAAGGTTTAAGTGCAATTTTAGAATGGGGTAAGAGAAATCGTTTGACCTTCGCTCCCCAAAAGACCATGGGTCTCCTGATGAAGGGCTCCCTCAATAGAGGGAGAAATCCCTGCATCAAAATGGAAGATTCAAACATCAAATTTGCGGAAACCACTAGGTATTTAGGCGTTCTCTTGGATCGATCGTCCTCTTTCTTGGCACATGTCAAGAGTGTATCAAGCAGGGCCCAAGCCCTCTTCTTGAAACTGAGAAGGATCTCAACTGCCGAGTGGGGATTGCGTTCTCCAGCGCTTCGCCTTCTATACAGAGGGGTGTATGTGTCGCAAGTCACCTATGCAGCCTCTGTGTGGGAGCACCGCCTGAATAATGTATTGATCCAGTCGGCACTCAAGAGGGGCCAGCGAATCCCCCTGTTGGCACTCTCTGGTGCCTATAGAACAGTTGCCTCGGACGCTTTGCCAGTTTTGGCCGGCATATTGCCAATTGATTTAGAAATTAGGGAGGTGCTAACAAAGAAGAAGCTTATCAGAGGAAGACCTGCTACTCACCTAGGTGTTAACTTAATACCAGGCGGATCTGTGTCTCTCCCTGCTCTTCTTAGAGAGATGCAAGAAATAACGCTGAGTGAATGGCAAGCGCGATGGGACAGGTCAAATTCGGGAAGATGGACTTACTCATTCTTCCCGTCTGTTAAACTCAGAATGGAAGGGGCATATTTAAACCTGGATCACCATGTGACCCAACTTCTCTCCGGGCATGGGGAATTCAGGGGGAGACTTCACAGTCTCGCCCTGTCCCCCCATCCAAACTGCGCATGTGGCAATACTAACCAGACTGCCGAGCATATTTTGTGGCATTGTGAGATTTTGACGGATGCAAGAGAGGAAATGTTTGAAGGTCTGAACGTCATCACAAGACCGGTATGGAATGCCGATCTCGTTTCGAATAAGGTGAACTTTGAGTGCCTGAGGAAGTTTACAAAGGTTTGGGTAGAGAGATGGCCTGATCTTAGAGTCGCTGATTAGATTAAAATCATTCTGAGTTTCAGGTGCCATGTGTGACTGCTTCTGGTTCCCTCGGTTAATTCTTTTCCTGCTCTCATATTACCTTCGTTATGATATCTGTTTTATATTTCTTTTTTATTTTCATTTTATATTAAGGTTTGCAATCACCTTTGCATTATATATTTGATTTGTTTTTTGTTTTTGCTGTTTTCTTTTTAATTTTATCTGTTAATGCTTTTCTTCTTTCCATAGTATCTGCTATTATTTTAATTATTTCTTTTGTTATGATTGTTTCTATTTCAGCAGGATTCCATGCGAGACTGACCCCTTGAGCGATGGTAGTGATGACATCATCGCTCAATCCGTCATAATGAATTTAATTAATTTAATTTGAGTTTTTAATTAACTTGTCCTTTATCATTTTTTTTCTTCTTTCTTTTGCTTTACATATCATTAGGAGTGTGTGCAGTAAGCCGGAACTGAACTTTAATCGTCCTGTACCGTCTTCAACCCGTTTTGGGTGTAAAATAGACCTCGTCCCTGCCTAATCAGACGCCTCCCACACCGGACAAGTGTTCACACAGAGTCGACTGCGCCTCCCCCATCGCCATGGCGGGCTTGAGGAATGGCCGAACAAGCTCGACAACCTTCCGCCCACCCTCCGAATGCCTGACGCTCACTTAGTCCCTAGGGTCTTCGGGCACGCCCCCAACCTTCCCACATACTTTTTCTTCAGGGCATAATCAGGTAATCCGGCATAATCAGGTAGTCGTTCATTGTGTACGGACAGACCGATCGCCATGCACATTCTCGATGGGACTGCCAGTGGACGGGTGTAATACTCTCCGGTAATATGTATATATGTTTAAATGTAGATTCCTACAATATAAACATGAATGTTTATGTGTTTCCTTTCTTTTTTTTTTCTCTTTCTCTACAGATGACCTAGGCTTTAAGCAGTTATTTCGTCCTGTATTATTTTTAGGCCTATTTTATTTTACTATACCTGTACATATTTTAATATTGTTATTTGTGTTTTTGTGTAATATTGTAGGCATCCTGCAGCCTAACCACTATGCAGGGACATTGGAGGTCTAGATTCATTTTAAAATAAATGTAGAGTCGTTAAACAAAAAAAAAAATTAGAGTCCTTGTGAGAGCCCTGAAGGAGTAACCATCTGTTACTTATACCAGGGCGGGTAAGCGGTGGATAACCTCCAGTGTTCTATTATTGTAACATTAGTTTTTCAACAATGTCATTGTTACTAACCTACTTATAGGTATTTTACTTACTAATGATATATTATATATTCTCTAATTTTTCGATGAAATAAAAACAAATTTAAAATTTATTAAATCCCTTTCAAACCATCTTCTTTTTTTAACGCTTTCTGCCGAGCCAGTGGTACGTACGTCAGAAACAAAGACGTTGGCTCTGTATAATATTGAACATTGCGACTTATGAATATAGATTTATTGCTAACAGCGACGCATTTACTCCAAAATATAATTAAGTTTAATAAGGTTATAAAGAAGTTTTAATAAAAACATATTGTAATACATTTTTATATATTTTATACTTATGATACTGTTATAGTTCAGGTGCGATATTGCCGAGTAACATTTGACATAATTTATTCACGTGCTATGAGATTTTGTTTATTTATGAAAATATATTTGATTTATTCAAATATTAGATTTATTCAAATATTTGATATGCTGATTGTCATAAATATACAGGGAATATTCGTCGAAAGTAAAACAATTACTATTTGCGTTTATATCAGGGTACCTATCTTTGTATTCTATTTGATACATGGTGTCTTTAAACTCATAGTACAAACGGGAAACTGGTGAATCTATATTGAGCTTTCGTTTTCGAGTAAATCAAGTCCGAAGTTGAATATTTTAACCCTTAGAAGACGGCTAATATTTTTTGAATATCTCAAAGCCAAATATAATATAGAAAATTATATTTGAAATAATTGACAGGCATCTACATACAATGTCAACGTTTTACTTAGGGGTTTTCATGGACAATATTGAAATGTGTTCAAAACTTATAAAACCTAGCTCTCTCTAAACACTGCACATTGCAGTGCAGTGAAGGTAGTCATGATTTTACTGAACTGCTATTGTAGTTGGTCATGTCCTAAGGGTTAAGGCCAAATTTGAAAAAAAATCTTTAGCTAGGGGGTAATAATAATAATTGACATAATATATTTTTACATGACAAAATTAAAATAAATAACTTATATCATTGATTATTTATCATTTATTATTCCAAATTCCTGTAATATTCATAAATCTGTTAATGAAAAAATAAGAAAATACACAGATTTAGGAAATGAGATAAAAAGAATTTGGCATTCTCAGACTATATCTCTCATAATTATTATAAATAGAATTGCATTATTTTTATATAAATTAAAAAAAAAAAACAGAAATAATCACTGTAAATAATCACTTGGCATTCTCAGACTATAAAAATATTATCATTTGTTATTTGGGCTACGGGCATTATACCTAGCTCTCTCATTAAAAATTTAGGCGTATTAGATCTATCTAAAAATGTATAATAAAAATGCGAAAATCAGTCATTTTAAATACATGTAGGATAACGAAAGATTTTTTTAATATTTTTGCTGAGGGATCAGTAGGATTTATAGGCCCTGTTAGGAGTTCTACCGAGCCGAACCCTCTGCTTTGAAAATATCTGGAGTCGGTGAATTATTTTCCCATTTGATCTCTGGTGAGTTGACGTGTTGTTCTTGTATTGTTTTGTATTTATTTTGCTTATATAATGCACTTGCATAATGTTGATTACACTAGATGATCATTTGTGGAAAAGTTTGTGGAAGGGTTTAGTTTTTCATATGGGGAAGATTTAATTAATAAAGTGCTTATTCCGGTATGTGGGGAGGTTAGTGCGGTCCCACACATTCCATATGGAGATACAAAAAATATGATAAAAAACAAAAAAATGGAACAAAAATAACAACAACAAAAAAAAACAGATGAATTGAACACAAAACAGAATAAAATGATAAAAATAATAGAAAGTTGAAGCCTTCAGGGAGCCGTGACTATATTAGGCGCTAGCGCACATTAGTGTTTATAATTGATTTTTGGGGAATTTCCAGGGGTTTTATGTGATTATTGTAAGATCCACCCAAAAAAATTATACGAAATAGATAAATGAACTAGTGCACTGTAGATAAGTTTCATGGTTTTTATATTTACGATGTTACTCATTCGTTTCAATATATTCATTATGTACCTAAATTTATTTACAGTTTTTTTTTCTATATGTTTGGTCAATTTCAGTTGGCAATCTATGTTTATAATGTACTTAACGTGTTTTCCTGGTTTGATCTCTTCACAGTTTGAGCGTCTTATCAAATTGCAATTGATATTGTGAAATTTCAGATAAAGGAATAAAATAGTTTTATCAAAATTTGAAGTTAGCAATACATTTGTTGGCCTTGATTGATTGCGTATTCCCACGTTGCCCTTGAACTGTTATTGCAGTATCATAAACAAATGAGAATATTTTACCAGGTATATAATATTACATAGGTCATTTATATTAAGAAAGAGTAAAGGCCCTAAAACAGTACCTTGTGTGACACCATGTTTTACAAGATAAAAATTGCTCACGCATTCTCCAATTTTAGTGCATTGTCGGCGATTTAGTATGTAGTTTTTGTAGTAGCATATGACATATCTGTAATTCCAATTTTGGAAAGCTTTATTAATTGTTTTGTGTTCAATTCGTAGAATTATTTAATTTTTAAAAAAATTAATGTAAATCAAATTTAATAATATTATTATTAGGTTCTGCAAGTATTTTAGTTTTTATTATTGTTACAGCTGTTTCGGCTTTAAAGGCCATTTTCAAACTTATGTTTTGAAAACTGTTTGTTTTTGTCAGCTTATGTTGTAGAAGTTATCGGTATTTCTATAACTCTGATACAGAGTGGTAAGCTCCTCGACTCATAATCAAGAGTCGCGGATTCGATATTCTGAGTGATTAAATGAAAAACAACGTATTTTATTACAGAAGGTATTTATGCACATCATTCATGTGGAAATACTCTCAGTATCGCCCTGGTGACTAACATTCAGAATTTAAATGTACATTAAATTAAACGAAAATGATACAAATACAGTCAAACAATGGAGGCCACCGCGATCGTTTGAAGTAAGTAATCAGGATATCTATTAATTTATTTGTTAAGGGCATGCAATCCCGTTTTAAAATAGATTAGCAATAATTTTAAAAGTTTCTAAATAAATTAGCATTACTCATTTTTAACCGTGCCCGTTGAAACGTTTCTTGAAATGGCTTTAGCCGTGTTTGGTAACCAGATCTGAATAGCAATGTACTTTCCACTTTCCTCTTCCCCGTCTCCGTTCCCTCCCCACTACTTTCATTCTCACAACATACCCAAATTGGGGTTGCCATAGTCTCACCGGTTCCAGATAGGGAGCAGATGATCAATGAATCAATGTAGCAGAGAATGAAGCTCAAGAACTTATTTGGGTCTAGGATTCTAAAGGATTTATGTTAACCAGAGTCACCAGTTTCGGTATCATTGTTCACACTTCTAGACAGAATCTGTTCATTGGGTGAATCTCATTTGGTTTTTGCGCATTGCAAAGTACCAGTACAATCCGTACATTGGTTTATTCTGTGTGTTCACAGTTATATTGTATTATGTATCTTCCATTGCTCTGTATTATTTAGGTATATCGTTTGTTCAGTTATTCTGTATCTATGTGTATGATGTGTTCAGAATGAAGATAGTAGAGTACCGGGAAATTGCTTAACGCAAATATTAATATTTTTTTATTTGAAACTCTCATGTTTGCGTTTTAATTTTCGGATTGCAAATTTTGAGCCATATTCGTTAGATATAAATAATTAAGTATCTAAAAGTTGGAAAAAAATTGAAATGATTTATTTATTAATCGCTTTACAACGCGGTGTAAACGGTGTAACGTAATAACGTGGTGTTTAAGGTCGGAACAGTGATAAACTTCTATTTGTACGGTTAAAACAGCCTTAAACCAAGCTCCGGCAAATAATAATCTAATCTAGACGACTAGAATTTAAAAATATTTACTCGATATATATAGCAAATATGTCCATATGGGAAGGTACTTAAGTTTTTGTTATTTTTGGGATGCTGTGTGGAGGGTATTTTTATGAAGGGGATAGAGTTAACTTTGTGATGGTTTGAATACTCAGATAAATAAACAAACGATAAAACGAAACGAACGTGCTCCAAAAAATTTTTTTGTTTGAGATAAGAACATAAGATTTATTGACAGGCAGGTTTTATGAGTAAACACGTTCCCACGGGAAGGTGGAAAGAAGAGATCGCTGGGACAGTCGGTTTTTGAACTCGGATACGTTGACAGCTCTGAGAAATCGATACAAATCAGAAGTGTTGTGTGAAATTACAGTTAATTAGTGAATTCAGATGGTGTTAGAAAGCTTTCTTGAATATTGAATTAAAGTGAAATATTATTGAACCGGTGTTTGTGTGAAGTGAAAGTGGTTGTACTCAATGAGGATACAAATAATTGGATAATTTGTAGAGCGCCGTTTTGTGAAAAACCCACCTCAGGGGCGCAAGGTGTTGTGCGATCGCGATTGTGTTATAAAGTTGTGTTGATTTTAGCGTGATTTCGTATACAGTTCGAACTAGATTGCTTGCCTTAAAAACATGGAAATAATAATGATAATGATTGCGTTTAAAACAGAGTGAACGTATTTAAAGGCAGGAAGTGTTTGATCGGATTACGGAGGAATTGATGATTGGCGAGATGGCTTTCTATCCACGGAGACCGTAAACCAGAGAATCCAAACAAATCATAAAACTCGGGTTCGAATCCTGACAGAGATTAGGTTAAATTAGGGAGGTACAATTTTATTTACAGAGTTATTTAATTACCCTTTTATAGGCGTAGGGAGGAGACCGTAAAACTAAACTGATTTAGCTATTAGTGTGTAACCAGGTAGACTTCACGCTGAGAGTGGGAGATGGCTAACTGGGTGAGTTTTTTTATATTATTTATTAAATTTCAGAGGACCCTTAAGGACGGATGCAATAGAACAACAGAAACAAAGTTTATAGCCCCTGCCGCCCAAGTAATGTTTCAAAAGGGAATGTGTCAATCAGATTATCTATCAGCTGTGAGCGTGGGGACGGGCCAATGACCTTTTCATATGTAGGCCGATAATATTTGTTTTAGGGGAATAATAATAATAGTGGTAATTGGATGACTTGTATGGCGCCGTTTTTGTGCAAAATCACCTCAAGGGCGCTTCGGACCGAGGGGCATATTGAGAATTTATCTACGGCCGTTCTGTTATTCTTTTAAAAAACTTTACGAATCAAACCGTGGCGTTGTCCCTGTGATAGGTATTGAATAGTCGACGAAAACATTAAATACTTATTACAAATTAAGCCATCCAATATAAACTCGCAGTATAAAAAAACACCTACCTACAGAGTACCTATCAAAACACTGGCGTACCATTTAAAACGGCGATCACCACCAGCCGGGAACAGAGCGCGGTGTACAGTCAGTCAAAGGGGGAGTTTTGCTAGCGTATGACCGCCCGAATAGAAAGCGATCGGATGCAACCAGACAGAACAAAATGAATACTTTTCTTCTGTTATTTGACTTTCTAATTTAATACTTTTCATCTATTGTTTGACTTTCTAAGTTACGAATTGGGATGCACAAAAACAAATCTAGAGTCAAAAGAGGGAGATGGTAATCTCCGAAATAAAACTACCATCCGAACAACTTTTCTCAACAGGTACCTTTCGAGAGGTAGGCAGCCTCTTTAAATTAATTGCAAAAAATCAAACCAATTGTCCGTTTATACCTACCTGAGAGGATAGGTATTCAATAGAAGTTACCCATACCTAATACACGAGGATGCTAGTATCCTCATGAAATAATTACTGGATCCAAATATTAAAATACAGACAGTCCTCATCCTAAATTTGGCATTTCGAGTAAACCTTACATATATCTCGCATGATAATTGGCTGAATGGGTAGGCACATAACCTACCGATAGAAGCCGGCTAAATGTCGACAAGATCGTCGTGTGTTATCTATGTTATTGACCTAGAAAGGGATGTAAATTCCCGACGACGAGGAAGTTACAGCGTTTTCTAGAGGTGGCATGTAACTTAGGACCTTACGTGTCACATTTTCGCGACTAGATTCGTGACAAGGGATGTCATGGTTTTCCCCTTCTACACTCAGTAAAGTAGATTTTCCTGGAGGTGCATGAGGTTGGGGCAATTCTGAAATTGGTGAGGAGACCTGGTTTTCTTTATTCTGGCGTGACGGTTGCCGATTTGGAACAAGGGGAGACCCGGCCGGTTGTGATATCCAGACACGCAGATATCGATCGCCTTGCTCAAATTATCATCCATCGGTTTTATTTGGTAAAGAGGAGGAGCCAATCTTAGCTTGAACAAATTCATTTCCTTTCCTCTCCTTCCCCTCCCAAAATATATACATGGATGGCGCCGACAACTAACACCATAAATTTATCGTATGTTTATCACACATATAAAATCTAACACCTTGTTATACTCACATTACCCTACTATAGATAGAATCACGTAGTTAGTTGGGGAGCAGGCGACTTAGAAGATAAGGTTTATGAAATAGCTTTAAAACACAGCGGTAATGGATTCAACTCACTCTATCTCAAAAGAACCGAGGGATACCACACATACATAGATAACTAGGTTTCTAAACCGAGAAACAAAAAACCAACACAACGTTCGGTGAAGCCTTTTTATACTGAACCGTCACGTGAAATGAGTACTTTCAAGGTCGTACGTCACGTGGACAAACTAGGATGTACACAGTTGAAGGGGTGTGTAATAAAGAGGGGGGAAAAGGCTTGTAAAAGGCAGGGAGGAAATTCCTACCCCGGATATATACATAACCAAAGCCTTATGGAAAAGTTACCTAAGGGACTTAAAGAAAATTTATCGTAGAAAGAAGAAAAGGAAAAGTTTGAAAAGTGCAGACCATTACAACTTTGATCTCAAAGGTAGTCTAGGAGGAAGAAAATTAATATATTTTTTTTAATATGTGGTTGGTTTGTCTCCCGGATTCACCCCAGTGTTGAAGCGAACAGTGAAATAAGTAATTGGGGCACCTTCGATTGAAATATTGGCAGAACGGACACATTATTTTCATCTGACTTTCACAGTTTAAAGTGTTACTCTACAGAAGAGTTCCAAATGCTCCGATTCAGTGAAACTATATTACACAAATTTCAAAAGAATTTTGAAAAGAACCTACCTGTATCTTCAAATAAGAAATTATAAGTAACTTTTATAAACATATATGTATTACCTCATTACGCAAATTACACACGGTGTCCAGAAATTAGCGTTACAAGTTTAAAACTGTCGAATTTAAAAAAATATATTTTTTTACAAAAATCGAAAAGAATGTGACCTTAGTGGTGTACTCCGTTCTAAGGTCACATTGTGATTATTATTTGATAATTTTGTGTATAAATCATAATATATTTTTTAATGTAAGTATGTTCATTTTTTAAGAAAGTTTTTTAAAGTGGAAGTAAGTCAAAATATTACGAAAAAAATTATAAAGGAGTATCTAGACATAAATATATTATCAATGTATCTAGAAGAAAAACAGAGATAATCTCTGTTAGGTTGCAACATCGAATATATATAGTCCCTTCGCATAATACATATCTTAATACTTCTTTTCTTAGTAAGTTGGTTATTTTTTAAAATTAAATTAATTGAAATCATATTTTGAAGTCGCATGGAGTTATAATTTTTTGTTCTTTCGTTTTTTTGAGTAAATCGAGTCCCAAGTTAAAATTTAAAAAAAAAATTTTGTAGTTACTGGGGTTAGTATCAGTTGTTAATTTTCCCTTAAAATGCGTTGAAGCTTAGACCTGGCTCTATGTTCTTTATATGAGATATAAATAAATTCAGCAGATTCTCACTTGCACCACTAGTTCCCGGATACGATGTATAGATAATATTTTAAATAAAGCGTTTTCCTTATAATACTCCTCATTACAAAATAAACAAACGTTCATTTCAACAATGAAAGGAAAACATCGTTTTCCATCCAAGAAACCTGGGATTTCTCTTCGCTGAAGAAGATTTTATATTGTATTTTAAGGAAATTATAAAACAACAAAAGAAAATGACTAGCTTAACGTTCGCCATAACTGTTACAAAGAAACAGAGAAGAGTTTTTGGAACCGTTATGAAACCTGTGATTTTGAAAATAATCTTCCCGTTTTCAAAAATAGTTTCTTTTGTTTTGAAAACGTCCATTCTGTGAATATTTTCAGAAAATGAAATTTTTATTCTGGAGCCAGTGAGACTATGGCATCCCCAATTGGGGTATGTTGTGAGGCTGAAGGTTGTGGGGAGGGGAACGAGATGGAGAAGAGGGGTGTGGGGTGTACCTGGCTATTCAAATCTGGTCACCAAACTCGGCAAAAGCCATTTCAAGCAACGTTTCAATTATTAATGGTGGTCTTACACTAGGGCGATACTTAGAGTATCTTCCACTCTGAAACGTGCCGCAAGTATAATATATAATATTTTAAATGAATAAATTGTAAAATAACACCAATTAAACAAACAAAATTTATCTAGTCGAAACCTTTACTCATCAGTGAAACTATAGAATCACCAATTGGGGTATATTGTGAGGTTGAAGGTGGTGACCAGGGGAAGGATGGGGAAGAGGAATGTAGGGAAGTATCTGGCAATTTACATCTGGTCACAAAGCACAGTTAAAACAATTTAGCAATGTTTAGATGCTGAGTTGTGGTTTTTTCCACGGAATTGTTTTTTTTTATGACTACACTTTTTTGAATATTTACAGTTTTGATACATATGTCCAAAATGACTTACACATCAATTTCTATCATTTTTAAACCTATTGTTGGCCTCACTGGGTGGCTTGGCCGTGCTGAGGCCTTCATTTTGTAATATGAAAATATATTCTACATAATACATAAGAGAAAATAATACATTTAAAATATAATCTTGTGTGTTTGTGAGTGATGTGTGTTTATATTGGTTTTGTGTGTTACGTGTAGGTTTAATTTTTATTTTATGCTATGACATTTTGGTAATATTGTCTTTTTTGTTCTTTAATCCATTTTGTAATTTTGTGTGTGAATTTATTTTTATTTTCCTCAATTTCAATTTCAAGTTTTACACTGTTGAATGCTTTTATAGCATGGTATTGGTAGTGTCTTTGTCCAAAGCTTGAATTTACTGTCGGAGTTTTTATGTTTTCTTTGTACGCTTTTCTAACTGGTCTGTTAGTGTTATTAGGTGTATGTTGAAATTTATTTTTTTGTCAAAAATGTAGTTTAGCAGTGTTTACGTATGTCGTTTCGTTTTAAGTGCTAATTGCGAGGTGAAATTTAGCTGCCTATAATTAAATTAATAATATATTATGCTCCTTATCAAAATCCCAAAATGCACGAATATTGCTCAGCCTTTTGATCGTATTGCAAGCATTGTTGTAGGTTACCATAGCCACCGTCTGCTGAGGTTTAACCTAACATAACGTAGGTCAGATAACTTGGCGGCTTGCCAAACTAATCTAATAGTAATACCGGGCAACACCGGGCCATGCCGCTGAATTATTTCGCAAGGATGCGGCCTAGATAATGTATTACTTTGGACAGTGCAGTGGGGTCAAATGTTATATATTACTCGTAATAATATAGTGTTAGTCAAATATTCCTTGTGGATTGTAGATCGGCATAAAATTTTTACTCGTTTTTATCATTTTTACACTTTTTATTTCGTTACTTTTACGTTTTATTTATAAGTTTCCACTAATACCAGATTTGTAAAGGTCGGGATTTTTTTGTATTAACTATATGTACTCCTCATTGCCCAGAATACTAATGGAGGGAAGTAACTTAAATTCCTCATCTTTTGAGGAAGACCTCTTTGATTTATCACTTATTAAATATAAATATTGTAACAATATTATAAGCAATAATTAATATGATAATAATGATTTATTGTCTTCTTTTCTTAGTAACATATAGAGATAATGATAATTTAATTATAAGAAATTAATATTACAACAAAGTAACATATGAATTTAATTATAAACATATATCATGTAGTATAATTTTAAAACAAGTAAGGTAGTGTTTTTTTTGTATAGTTCAGTTTAGTAGATTCGGTTTTAGTGTGTGTTTGATATCAGTATATTTTCTATTTCAGATCTCCCTATATACAGTATCCAGCTTTTTATTTGAGATTTAAATGTTATAATGTTGAGGTTTTTGAGTGAGAGTGGTATTTTATTGTAGAGTTTAATACTATGATATAAGAAGCTTTTTTGCCCAAAAGTTGTATTAGTAGTTATTTGTTGGATAAGTTTTTGACCATGAGATCTAGTGTTTCTATTGTACTTGTTTGTTGTTATTTCTTGGGTTTTGTACTTATGAATGTAAATGAGTATAGTTGTTTAATTGACATGATGTTAGGATTGGTGAAGATTGCGTCGGTGCTAGTTCTTATAATTTTCAGTATAATTTTCATTATGGCTTTTTGAGTTTTAATTAATGGATTTTGCATATTTTTATTTGCACTGCCCCATCCGATAATATCGTCGCGTAATATAGTCGCTTGAAATATCCATACAAATTAAAAATATCTCACGAGTAAAAATAAATGCCGCCGACGGGAAGTGAACTACAAGACCACTGAGCTACGTCGACTTATTTCCAACAAGCCAAATAATTCATTATGTACATAGACATATGAATATTAGTAGACCTGCCCTAAGTGATTAAAAGCGTATTATTCCCCACTCCCCATACCGGTTCCATTGGAGCCGGCTGTGCTCGCGTATGGCCTCAAGTGAAATTTGAAAACGTGACGTCATCATTCTTGTGCGAACTATGGTCGAGGCATCATCGGTTCATTTTACGAAATAACACGGCAAAATGTTGACTTGTGCTAAGAAAACTTGTAAAAATAGATGTGAAAAAGAGAATAAACCCAATTGTCGTATTACACTCCATATATAAGCATTATTTTACTTTATTTGCATATTCACATCGTATAATATGGATCAGTTGTAGAAACATATACTATCACATCGAGAAACGTCTGGACGCGAAACACAAAGCTGGTTGGTTGCTGGGAAGTAAATTATGAACATTTATAAAAGTGTCTTAACCAAATAATTAATCGAAATATTCGACTCTGAAAATAGAAGAAATTTTTTGCCGAATTCGGACTTCGCAAATTTGTTCATAACGTGGCGAGTAATTTGCGCTCCCATGTAAAAATGTCTATTCATTCAAAAGCAGATTTTACTTTTAAGAACTAAATGGTGATATTATAATGCGAGATGCCTATTTACTGTCAGATTGATTTATTGACGAATTACAGTCAGCTTTACCCCCTTCGTTCTTCAACAGTTGATTTTACCCCTCGCCATTATCTTCTCGTCTATTAATTCCTATGTCTGTGATCTTGTACTAGTACTTCAATCAACAATTTTTTATTTTTTATTTTTTTTTTTTTATTTATTATTTATTACTTGTAAATTATTTAACATTATAAATGATAACAATATGCAGACTTATATATATAATTTTTTCGTTATTATTCTACTACTCCATAAGTTTAGCTCCAGGAGCTCGTGTTTATGGGAGGAGTATTATATACCTTTAAATTTAATGATTTTTTAAACAATAATCAAAAATTAAAATTAAAATAATCAAAATTACTGCTTATTATATTTTTTCATCTCTAAATAACCAACTTTATTTTATAGGAAAGGCTTTGTAAGTGCTAAATTTCTCACTAGATGGCGTCGAGACATATTATATCTACATTTGTTGGTGAAATATTTTGACTTGTCAAATATTATTATTTTTTTAATGATAAACTAATGTTTATAAGACAAGAATATTTCAAGCCACTAATTACTGCTTATAATAATTTGCTATGCACAAAAAAACCTTGTCTTATAAACATTAGTTTATCATTAAAAAAAATAATAAATATTGTATTTTTACTGGAACAACTTTATTAATAATTTTTTAAAGTTTATACCCACAATATATTTATAATAATATATAATTAAAGAATAATCTAATACTAACAAATCAACCCGAAACATGAACAGGACACAAACAAAATATTGGCTTATGGCAGTGTGGAGAGAAAGATTCACATGGGATAGAGGGAGATTGAGCAGTACTTTAATATTCAGATCTAGTCACAAGTGATGGTTTTAAATAAAACGAATTTATGTGAGCAGGTACTGCAAAAGAGGCCCAACAGCGAGTGATACGATGGCATCCTCAATTATTTGGCTTTGTTGTGAAGCTGAAGGTAGTGTGAAAAGGAAGGAGATAGATAAGAATAAGGTTGGGAAGTACCTTACTATTTTAAATTTAAAAAAATATATAGTAATGGAATAATGTAAGTACATATAAAATAGTATTTACATATCGTTTCTGATATGTTATGATATTTTAATACTACTCTTCTATGGATGCGTTACATTGATGTGTTGTAATTAGTCAATGAAGCGTTGGCTTAGTTTTATTTTGTTTAATACTTGCTGTACCCCGCCACACGTTGCTGTGGCTCAATATGTCTGTGCAAATAGAGAAACAATATTGCGTTTTACTTATACCTCACAGGTGACGAAAAGCATATATAAAAAGACATGTATATAATATAGGTAAATATAAACACACGCGTATTTGAATGCAACGTTGTGTCGAAATTTCAAGGCAATTTGTGAAAAACTTTCTGAGATTTACGATTTTGAACAAACGAACATTTTTATTTATATCGATAGAAGATATAGACAGATTAATAATATTATAGGTACATGTATTATTATCTGTTGTAGTAAATACATTTCAGTGAGAAATTAAAAAAAAAAAAAAAAAATATATATATATAGTAATCGTGATACAAGTAGTGTACTACTAGCAATTATTACGTGTCCAAAATAATGTTATTAGTAATAAAACATAATATTATTAAGTATATTTTTGGAGAAGAAATTGTCATATACGAAAAATAAATGAGATATTGGTTGTTTTTGATAAGATTGCTCACAGTGTTCAATTTTTTGTCATTTTGTCATTAATGCTTCTTATTTTTTCCGGTAGTCGATTGAAAAAAGTTCTTCTTTGGTAAGTGTAATAATTTGGTGCTAATAAAATAAAGTTGTCTGTTTGTGCGCTTAGCTCTTCTTAACTACGTAACGGATTGTGAATCATTCAGAGAATTTTCTCAATCATTCAGAGAATTTCTTCCAGAAGGTTTGTATAAATATATATACTAGGTACATAATAAAAAGGAGAGAAAAGCCGATGTTTTGTAATCAAGTCGTAAACAAATCTTTTTTGTTTTAACGCTGGCTAAACCTCATAATATACATCAAAATAATTTTCTACGGAATCTTGAATGGGCCTATAGAAATTCTGCGATGGTATATGTCTTTTAGTAAGGATAATCCCCAGCAACACCGGTTACATGACAGGTAGTAAATTATATAATTATTTATTTATTTTGTAAGAAACAAACAGCTTTTATATAATATAAAATGATACATATAAATACATAAGTTAACTGAAGTCAATGAAATGAAAGTTTTAATACAAAAAAACGAACTTTCGAAAAAAAAAATCGTTTGCAGCATACACTACATCAATAATTCCATTTTGTAAATTTTTTGTAAAATTACCACTCGACTACACCCAAAAGTCACGAGCTGCCACTGATTGGGAGAATGTTAGTTTTATGTGTTTTAGGATAGTGAAATAACGCAAATATATATCATAAAATTTTCGTGCGTTCGCCGGGATTTGAACCCGCGACCTACGGATTTGTAGCAAAGCTTCGTAACCACTCAACTCACACTGTTGATCTGAATAATCGCCGTTCACAAGGACCATTCTGAAGTGAATATATCTACTATTTCTAGTAAAAAAGAGTGAACTTAAACAACTACAGGCAATAAATATGTTAATAAGTCATATAGATTCAGATCTATATTATTTCTTTTCCTGTGGTTTGAAGAAGGCATAGAAAATGCGTGAATCAACATAAATATAAAAAAATTTATTACCATTTTATACATTTTCACGTTCCTTCCTGTTTTTCCTTTCGGCTTGAAGGATTGTTTAGCGAATAGAATTTGTTTTCCCAATACTTGACCTACTTTTACACAGTGCGGGTTGATAGGTTGGAGAAGTGGAAGGGAAAGTATCATCGAGTTTTAGGGGGATAAGGGTAGGAACTGTTTCTACACATCGTGTTGGGAAATTGAACAGTTTTACAGGAAGAAAATGGGCGAATTTTATCTTTTCGATGTCGTCATCACATAATCCGACCTTTTGTTATTTCCTGTGGAAGAGCTGTTAGATCTTTGGTTCTGGGGCTAATGCTTGGCGATTCAATTCCCAGTGAGTGAATACAATTAATTAAGTACTCATTAAAGGAATAGACCCTAGACGAGCTAGGTAAACACTCAATGTCGACAGTGAACTCACTGAGGGAACTGGTAGGACTACTAATGGGACACTGTCACCTCAGGAGACACAACATGCATCAGCTGTTGAAAGTGAAAAACACCAATAGAAGCAGGAAATGTGAAGAGGATGAAAATGCTCCAATTCACCTATGGTGCCCATGTCGTGCTTTGATGGGAACAACATATTGTGAAACCAGGAGACATATCATCCAGTATCCAATGACAATCCTAAACACAATTTTTCGAGTTGCTGAGGAATGAGGTTAAATGGGAGATAGCACATTGAACCTAAGGAATGAGGTGAAATGGGATTTAGCGGAATGGGCCCATGGCCTAAGGAATGAGCTGAAATGGGATATAGCACAATGGGCCCGAGTACTGACGGGAACAATCCATAAACGTCTCCACTAAAAAATGTATTTTTTAAAATTCAAAAAAATTCTAGCTCAAAAATTTATGAAATATTACCATCAACATCGATTATGTTCGTCACTTCTCTTCAACTTTTAATCAAGATTCATAAGGATAAACAAAATGAATGCAAAATATAAATATTAACAAATTCGGATAAGGTAAGTTCAAAAGTAATTATCATTGTAAAAATTCAATCAATCATTTTAAATATCCAAACGAAAATATGTTAATCAAAGTTCCAGGAAAATTAAAGAAAGTTCTTTTGTAAATATTTAATTTATACTTTATGGCAATATTTCAGTTCGTTTTTCATAGAGTAATTAAGTAGAAATTCTCCTCCTGAAGCTACCAAAATATTAAAAAGAATTCAACAAACTTTTTTAAAGCACATATTATAAATTAAAGTTACATATAATGAATCGGTAAAATTCCACAACTTCAACTCCCTTCATACCCGACGTCTAATTTTATTTCGTATTTTGGCAAAGGTAGATTTGCGAGTGTTATACTTACCTGTATAACGGCCAATAAATGTGTATAGTGTAGGTTGTGATAAAGTGAGAAGATGTAGTTGATAATTTAAGTTTATTGCAAACACGTTACACTATTACACGATTTGAATATCAGAAGGATTTAATAGGGATCAAGAAATGTCGACCGCCAAGGTAGATCGGAGAAACAGGAATGTCGGTCGGTAACGGAACTAGCAGCGAGCTCCGTTTTCGGGTTGCTATCCGCAAAACGGTGTTTCTGTATTAGAATATTATTTTAGGCAGGCTGACGGTTCTTGATCCCACATACCTTCCCCCCAGTGTCAACGATACATAAAAGAAAAAATTAGGGGTTCTAGAAAAAATATATATATATCACAAAATTTGCATGACGTCGGTTACATAATATAAACAAATTCGGTGTGTGACGTCATCGCAAAATAACATAAGCCTATGCGTTCAGAAAGATATCTCTTAAATGGTGAAGTTACTTTATGAACAATACATTTATATGTTTGTGAACGCATTGGCATGAACAAATTCCTAATAATAACATTATTTGAAAGTTAAATCCTTTTTTTTAAAAATGTGTTGATATAATTACATGTTCGGAGCATGTACTGCATCTACGAACTGTGTGTTTTTCTTGGAGCATTTACTGCATCGACAAAATTTTACATTTATAATTGGAGCATTTACTGCATCGACAAAATTTTATATTTATAATTGGAGCATTTACTGCATCGACAAAATTTTATATTTATAATTGGAGCATTTACTGCATCGACAAAATTTTACATTTATAATTGGAGCATTTACTGCATCGACAATTGTATGTTTTGTATTTATTTTCAAAACCAAAAGTTGCAAACAGAGTGCATTTAATACTTTAATGTTTGAAAACAATAAATGGTATTACAACATTTGACAAAAGTGATTATTATTTAACTTATCTAAACCTTTTTATATGGTAATGCATCTACGAACAGTGTTTTCGGAGCATGTATGAAATTAAGCATAAGTTAATTATAAAATAAAAAGTAGGAATCTATTTCCAGTTGTATATATTTTTAATAATGCATCTACAAACGGTGTTTGGAGCATGAGTTGTCAATTATTGAGTTATTTTAAAGTTGATTATTCTAAATATTATTTATTACATATTTAAATAACTACAAATTTGTCTTATAATATAGGAACATGATATCAACGTATAAAGTATGTACAGAAGTGTTTCTTCAATCTTTGAACAAAATGAAACGACTATTAATGTCTCTATATTATAAAATTATTTATATCCGTGTTATGGAGAAAAGAAAAAAATAATAAAAATACATATTTAAATGTTTTTGTAAAAGTACATATAGCAATAGCATGGCTGAGAGTACATAAATCTGGTTCTTTATCTTTGAGATTACAAGATAATTAATATTATAAAAAAAAACAACTGTCATATGTTTGTAGAATGTGTTTGTATAGATAATATTATCAAATGGCTATGTTTTCTTACGAACAAATGACAATGGTTCAATTCTGTAAAGAATAATACATATAGGTCTCAACGACATGTTACATCAGATGCATGATTGGGAATATTTGATGTAGCATGGTTAAAAGCATTTATTTTTATAACAGAGTCATCACATACAGTGGTAAGTTATTTCTAAACAAGGTTTATACAAAAGTTGTCGCATATAGCGAAATGGATAAATATCCTAGAAAATATATGTATATGAGTTTGCACTATAATATGGTAAATGAAAAGTTAGCTAGGTAACTTGTGCGATTACATGATATCACTTCATGGTTTTAAAGGATGAAAGTATTCATCGTAATAAGGTTTTTTATAAAATGATAAAAAACGTAGTAATTTGCAAAGTAACTATAATAAGAAAGGTCAGGTTTTCATCAAGAACTTGAACGCTTAAATATTATGTTTGTAACATTAATTTAGAGAATATAAATGTTGGTATATGGAATTCAATCTTTAAATCGATAGCAAGATTAGATTCTTAATCAATGTTTCTATCATGAGTTGCAGAAAATTTATATGTAAGAAAAGTTGTGTCTTTTATGCATTAGTATGTACCGTAACTTATTGGAAAATGGACTTGACGACCTGATCTTGTTGTTGTTTTTGCTTCAGGTGGGTCTGGAACAGATGTATGATTATCGCAAGGGAGTCTTAGAGTTCTTCCATTAGTTAGTTTGGCTGGCGAACATTTCAATTCCTCGCGAACAGTAGATCTCAGGCTGGTAATATAAGTGGGAGGATTTCCATCCAGTTTTGCTCACCACTTGCCATGAAAGATGCTTTTAAACTGGTTATTGCTTGTGGGTAATACGCGGTAGTCGTGCTGAGAGATGATGTGACATATATAGAATTCTCCGGGTGCGGGCGATGGTTTGCTTTGCGGTTTGTTGGTCAAGCGCGGGTCAGTGTGTCGACGCCGGGCGCTGGTGACCGGACTCGATGATGATCAGGCACTGGGGAAGAACGTGGTTCCTCAAGTACGCCAGTGCTGACGGAAAGGCCGAAGGTACGGTGGACCTTGCAGGCGATTGAGCGGGAGTTGTTTGGACCAGTGAGGGTGTTTCGTGTCCTCGTGGTGGTCGCGATGTGTGGATGAAGCGCTGGTCAGATTGCTGGAACCAGGGCGTTCAGATCCGATGTAGGCTGGCCAGGGATGAATCCCGGGACCTGGGCGCTACAATGATGTCCCAATGGAGTCCATGAGCAGAGCCGGGAATATTGTCCTTCGCGCGATGAGGATGCGCGGATTATTACTTGTGTTTCTCTCTAATTGATGACGGCTGATTGATGACTGGTTTGATTTGTTTCATCTGAAGGGGAAGCTTTAGTATTTGTTTTGGTAGGTAAAATACATGATGTATGTTTGCTTCCAAATGTCCTGCGCGTTGGTCTTCCATATTGTTCGACTTTTCTTGTGAAATTGTTGCAGGTTCTTGAAACGATGAAGGTATGTTTGTTTCTTCCGATGAGGTCATTTCCAATAATATGTTACGTAATACGTTATGCAAGACATAAAAAATCCAAAAAAAACTAGAGAATACTGTGTAAGAATCTATTCCATCTACCGGATATCTTAGCAAGTTATTAGCGAGTTCGCGTTTGTATTGTATTTTAGTGAAGACGCAAACCGCGTCACGTAAGCTATTGTGAAATAGTACGAAAATGATATGAATTTGGTAATATAGGTTACAATATGCATTTGATAGTACAAAATAGTGCGATGTTAAATTACCTCAAAGTAAGGTTTGGCAATTATTGGACAATAACCTTAATATTACTACAATAATTTACATTTAAAACATGATCTTGTAGGTATGCTGAACAATTCATTGTTTTGCGAAATGGCAATAAGAAATCGTGATATAGGTTACTTGATTGAGATATGTGGGTAGGTTGGCTTGTTCAACTTCAGGTTGTCCACGTGGGTTGTTGCGTCATCTTCCTTGTCCGGGGAGTAGATGCTGCCGTTGTGGGTTGTAGTGGGTAGGTTGTAATTCATCGCAGGATTATGATGCCATGGTTAGCCACGTTGTTGACAGCCTGATTTCAGGATCTTTCTCACTGAAATTAATTTTAACACGCACGTAATTTTCATAAAAATAGTAAAACATTTCAAGCTAGGGATTGATTGACAAAATAGGGTATTGATGGGAACTATACCACGTGTATATTTCCTTAAATTACCGGGACATTTACTAGCATTTATATTAAAAAATTGATTTGTAAGAGATATATGAATTGGATTTTACTTACTGATCTTGCCCGGGATTGCTGTTTCTCTTTTCTGATCCTTGGCGGTGACGGAATATTGCAAAATGATTTTAAAATACTAAAGTCGGTATATTGTTCTGAGTCGAAGGGTCACCAATTTGGCAATGTTACTTGCGGTATGTTCTGAATTGTCGGGGTCACCAATTTGGCAATGTTGATTTGCGGTATGTTCTGAATTGTCGGGGTCACCAATTTGGCAAAGGTAGATTTGCGAGTGTTATACTTACCTGTATAACGGCCAATAAATGTGTATAGTGTAGGTTGTGATAAAGTGAGAAGATGTAGTTGATAATTTAAGTTTATTGCAAACACGTTACACTATTACACGATTTGAATATCAGAAGGATTTAATAGGGATCAAGAAATGTCGACCGCCAAGGTAGATCGGAGAAACAGGAATGTCGGTCGGTAACGGAACTAGCAGCGAGCTCCGTTTTCGGGTTGCTATCCGCAAAACGGTGTTTCTGTATTAGAATATTATTTTAGGCAGGCTGACGGTTCTTGATCCCACAGTATTATTTAAAATTCTGAATATTGGACTGGACTAGCTTAGATAAAATTCATAAAAATAAACTTATACAAATACGAAAAACTGATTTCTCTTAACTTTCCCGCACACAGAACTTTAGAATAAATTCTCCGTAAATGTGCGCAGTAAAATGCAAGAAACTTAACGTTATGAATAAGAACTGTTTCTTACAAAATAAATAAAATCAACTTACCCTTACAAAAACGCCACTATTTATATAAAATGGTTGAATTTGCACAGTTGCTTTGCTTACCTGTAACAAAAAGACATGATAATGTTAGTTTATATAAATTTACTAACATAGTTAGCCAGTTACCCAGTTAGGCTCACATTACCAAATAACCTTTTATGATCAAATTAAAAAGAGGGTCTCATCACAGGTAGACAATCACCCAGTGAGGCTCACATTACCAAATAACGTTTTATGATCAAATTAAAAAGAGGGTCTTAGCACAGGTAAACAATTACCCAGTGAGGCTCACATTACCAAATAACGTTTTATAAACTTAAATTAAATAGAGGGAAGCAGCACGGGTAATCACCCAGTGCCAACCTTCTTTTCCTATCCGAAACTCAGATAGCCGAGCCGCCAAACTCCTCCTATCTGGACTGCCCGGGCTTTACCCTCGCAAGCAAATTCCGGCTGAAAGGAGGAGTCTGCCTCTATAGTCGAGCTGACGTCAACTGTGTGCGACTATTGAGTCTGGAAAACTCCAGATTCGACGTAATGTGGGTGCGCGTCAATCTTGCCAGTACGGCAAGATTCTACGCATGTCTATACCGCTCACCGAACCATAGCGAATCAGACACTTCCGAGCTCTTCAAACATTTGAGCGATACTATTGATGATCTCTTGCCCCGCTACCCTTCGGCCGAGTTTGTTGTTCTGGGGGACTTCAACGTTCATAACGAACCATGGTTGAAGTTCTCAGGCCCAACGGACTCGGCTGGCCGACAGGCGGAATCCTTTGCCATTTGCTACGGATTAGAGCAATTGGTTCAGGAGCCTACAAGGGTTCCTGATGTCCAGATTCACCGCTCCAATCTGTTAGACCTATTCTTAACTACTGTGCCACACGGTTATAAGATTGACGTCACAGCGCCTCTGGGATCATCTGACCACTGCCTAGTGACGACATCAATCCCCGTTAGCCTCAGACCAACCAATGAGAGGCTGAGGAGAAAAGTGTGGCACTATAGGTCAGCAGATTGGTTCGGTATGCGGGCCCATTTCAATGCTTTTCCGTGGTCAGCTGTTTGTTTTCGGACTTCGGACCCTTCAAGATGTGCCCAGGAGATTGGTGAAGTCATCAAATCGGCGATGGATGGCTTCATACAATCGACTACTAAAGAAACTGGTGTGGGCTCAAAGCCGTGGTTCAGTCGACAATGCTCCGAAGCAGTTCGACGAAAAAACGCGGCTTACCGAGCCTACAACACATCTCGAACGCCCGAAAGCAGATCAGCATACAACAAATCGGCAAAGGAATGCAAGAGAATCATCAATAGATCAAAATTCGAACACGACCTGCAGATCAGCAAAAAGCTGGCTGCCTGCCCGCATGGCAGCAGAGCATTCTGGTCGCTTGCGGGCTCAATAGGTCGAAATTTTTGCAAACCCAGTTTGCCACCTCTTACCAGACCTGACGGCTCACTAGCAAACACCGCCACCGAAAAGGCAAACCTTTTAGGGAAAATGTTTGCGGAAAACTCGACCCTCGACGACGGGGGTGCTGTTCCGCCGTCGGTTCCTCACTGCGGCTTCTATATGAAAAAGCTGAGGATCCGGCATCGGGATGTACTCCACGTCATACGGGGGCTCGATGTTAACAAAGCTAGTGGACCTGATGGAATACCTGCCTTGGTATTGCAGAGGTGTGCTGCGGAAATAGTTCCAGTTTTGACAAAGCTCTTCAAAATGTCCCTGAAGTGTGGCACTGTGCCCTCTGGTTGGAAAAAAGCGGTAATTCACCCTATTCCCAAGAAAGGTGACCGCTCCAACCCGGCCAACTACCGCCCCATAGCGATCACATCAGTTCTGTCCAAAGTGATGGAACGTGTGATCAACGACAAACTGCTCACATACCTCGAGAAGAACAAAATTATCAACGACCGTCAATACGGATTCCGGCGGAACCGCTCGTGCGGTGATCTTCTCGCGTATGTGACGCATGTTTGGGGGCGGTGCCTGGAACGTCACGGTGAGACCCAAACGGTCGCACTAGACATATCCAAGGCCTTTGACCGGGTCTGGCACCGAGGACTTGTCAACAAATTGCATTCTTACGGACTTCCCGCATCCCTGTGTACGTGGATTGATGACTTTTTAAGGGATAGGTCGATTCAGGCGGTTGCTGACGGTTTCACCTCTTCCTCGCACTCCATAAATGCTGGCGTCCCACAGGGATCGGTTCTGTCTCCGACTTTGTTTTTGTTGCACATCAATGACCTTTTGACATGTGCACCGATTCATTGTTACGCGGATGACAGTACAGTTCATGATAGCTTTTTGTTTGACAAGCCCCCAAAGGGCACACAAACTCCAACGGCTCGGAGGGCTTTGAAGCAGAGAATGGACGGTTATCTCGAGAGTATTTCCTCCTGGGGTAAAAATAATCTCGTCGAATTTAATGTTTCAAAGACCCAATCCTGTCTGATTACGTCTAAAAGGGATCCAAATGATAATCTAGTCTCCTTCAACGGAAGCAATCTTCCGAACAGGCCTTCCATTGATATGCTTGGTGTAACTATAAGTGACCAGCTCAGGTACGGGGGCTCCATCGAAGCCAGAGTAAAGTTGGCCTCTCAGAAGCTGGGCGTACTGTACAGGGCCCGCAGATACTTTAATAGTACACAACTGCTCACCCTGTACAAATCACAAGTGCGCCCTACTGTCGAATTTGGCAGCCATCTCTGGTCTGGAGCCCCAATATACCTGAAAAAAACCCTTGACTCTGTGCAGAAACGGGCGGTCCGTTTGATAGATTCCCCAATCTTAACAAACGGACTGCAATCTTTAGAGCACAGACGTCGGGTAGGTATGCTGTCCTTGTTCTATCGGTATTACAATGGAAGATGCTCTGAGGAACTAGCGTCATTGATCCCTTCGGCGCCGGTGCGTAGTCGGGATACACGCCAAACGCGCGCCCAACATTTGTACACAGTTGACACTTGTCACATGAGAACGGGTCGCTTCTACGATTCGTTCTTAAGTTCAACAGCTCGGCTGTGGAACGAACTGCCGGCCTCTGTGTTTCCTCCCTCCTACAACATGGGACTCTTCAAGACCCATGTTCACTCCTTCCTCTCCACAAAAAGACCCTCCACACAGCATCCCCAAAGATGACATAGGCCCTGAGGGAAATTATTTTCTTCAGGGCCTCCTGTGTGGAGTAAATATAAAAAAAAAAAAAAAAAAAAAAAGTGAGGCTCACATGACCAAATACCGTTTTCTGAATTATTTTGTGATAAATTGAAGTTGTCCACTGACTCCGAATAATTATTTTCCTTCATTATAGCATTCTGGGCAACGATGAATACATTCATATAATATACGCCATATCAAAGTACCTACTCAGTCTCTCAGGAAATAAATAAATTACGTGATGGAATCCGAAAGCTTATCAATGCAAGAAATTCTGGACTAAAACGTGTTCATATTACAGAAATCTTGTTTGTGTTGAAACACCCATCTTAAAACTTAGAAAACGTAAGAATTTATTTTGTATTCTTTCAATGACTTGAACATGAATATTGTAATGTGGTTTCCAATTTCCAAGGCAGCGTATAAACATGTTTTGTAGCAGATAACATTTACAGGTTGTCTTAACTTGTTTTTAACATATATAAGTATAAGAATATAATTAATAGTTCTTCGTGTAGAATGTAGAAGTAGTTATAGATAAGATATTAATGTTTTGTAGCAGATATCAATTACAGATTGTCTCAACTTGTTTTGAACTTATCTAAGAATCTTCTTTTGTACCTTCTCCAAGCGGTGAAGTTACAGGTATAAATAGGTAACCATACAGGAGATGCACATTCTAGCTGCGATCTCACAAAGGAGCAGTAAAGTACTTTCATTGACACAACGTTATGAAAAGTCCTTGTGTAAATTGCTTCGCAGTGACGATCAAAGGGAGTTTTTTTTTTAAATAACTCCAAGGTCTTTGATGAGTGATACTAATAAAATTTCGTTATTATTAATTGAATTCGATGTAGATATTAGATTTCGTGAACGGTGAAACATAAGGACGTAATAATAATATTATATTATAACGAGAATGACAACTTTCTTGTAAATCCCAACCACGAATTATTAGATTCCTTGTCAAATAAAATTTTATACGCACAACACTTCAATTATCTCAACCAAAAGTATGTTGACAAATTTTCGTCAAATAAATGGTTGAGTATTGGAGAGTTGAGGGCAGAAATAGAAGGATTTATGCTTACCATTCAGGATAGAGTCATTAATACTAAAAATTATAGGAAGCATATAATCAAAGATACAAATCAAAATGATGATTTATGTAGAAAATGTTTGGCTTTTCTGGAAACTATAGAACATATTATATCAGGATGTTCTATATTAGCACCGCCCGAGTGGATACCTATACATTTAGGCACAATCAAGTTTTAAAAATAATAAAATAATTCACCAAAGTTTGTTAATTAAACATAACTTGATTGATTGCCGTAATATAATACCATATTATGAATACGAACCAAATTCATTTTTAGAAAACGAATTTAAAAAAAATATATTATGATAAAACTATATTAACAGACCGAACGATTAGTCATAATAGACCCGATATAGTTTTACATGATAAAATTAAAAAAATAACTTAAATCATTGATGTCGCTATTCCGAATTCCTGTAATATTCAAAAATCCGTTAATGAAAAAATAAGAAAATATACAGATTTAGGAAATGAAATAAAAAGAATTTGGCATTCTCAGACTATAAAAATATACCTAGCTCTCTCATTAAAAATTTAGGCGTATTAGATCTATCAAAAAATTTACATATAAAAATGCAAAAATCAGTCATTTTAAATACAGTAGGATAGCGAAAGATTTTTTAAATATTTATGTTGAGGGATCAGTAGGATTTATAGGCCCTGTTCTACCGAGCCGAACCCTCTGATATGAAAATATCTGGAGTCGGTGAATTATTTTCCCATTTGATCTCTTGTGATTTGACATGTTGTTCTTGTATTGTTTTGTATTTATTTTGCTTATATTAATGCACTTGCATAATGTTGATTGACTAGATGATCATTTGTGGAAAAGTGTGTGGAAGGGTTTAGTTTTTCCTATGGGGAAGATTAAACCCGGACATAAAAACGGAAAAGAAAATTTTTACGAGCTATTATTAAGTTTATTGCAAAAAAGTTTTGAGAAATCGCTTGCGAAAATGTGTCAAACTTATAGAACGTAAAAATATGGGATAATCGATGAGATTTAGGTGGATTCACTGGCTTTAAACTGAAATAAGCAGTTTCATATATCTCCATAATAATATTTTGAGGATTGGTATTAATTAAATAATATTATTGAATTCAATAAGTATTCAATGTTAAATTTCAGAATGACTAGCAATTTCCTAAACAAATAAAATAATACAAGTTAGGCCACATCTTACGGCCAACATTTTCTACCATTTGATATCGTCCTGTAAGAATTGTCGAAAAGGTCTTATATCTTGGGCAATAAAACAGATCAAAAACAGAAAACTTTTTATATCAAAGTTGGGAACGATTCGCACTGTTTTGTGTTATGTAATTCCAACCAATTTATAAACTGACACAGATGTAATATATTATTTTGTACAGAAAAGTTAGAGAGATACCTATAACAATTTTATTTTTATTTTTGAAAACAAAGGTTTGTTTGCCTCCATACTAGCGACCATTTCATTATTTTAAGAGTGTTATGACCATTCAATCGAAGTTATATTGTAAACCACGAATCTCACTTTAGAAAGCAAAAAACGTTTTAAGAGTAGGTACTATTTTACTGTCCGCTATGCCTAGGGATGTCCATATTTTACGACGGAGGATACATGATATTATGTTATTTATTTATTAATCTTAAGTTAGCTCACATCTTCGTATGTGCTAATAGTTTTATAAACATATAAACATGTACAATGTTTGGCAAACATAATCTTTCTTTAAATATTTCAATAAAGTCATAAAAAAAGAAACATTAATAATTGAGATAGACATATTTTCTTAATTCATTTTTGAACTTATTAATATTTTCTATCACAGCAATTTCCTTCGGGATTTTGTTATAGAGTTGAACGGCCTGGTACATCAGAGATTTTACCTACTCGTACATATAAATAACACTAAAATATTCAAATATGCTGATCATTTTCTACAAGTGTTATCCTTAAGGCGATGCCATACGTAGTAATGCAAAATCATGTGTTTTTGGTTTGAAAATGTGGTCGCCTAGAAATGTTTCAGATGCGTAAATTAAATACTGTGAGTAGAATACATCTTGGCCTTTGAAATAATCGAGTATTTTTTAGAGAAATCTTTTTATAAGCCCAGAAAAAAATAGTGAAAAGGCCAATGATAATTGCTTTAAAGTTCAAAATTCCCTACTCACAAATCCATTTTCGGTTATGATTTTATTGTATAATGTGGCAAATTAAGTTATTTATAAAATGATCGAAAAAAATATAAATATTTATGCCTGAACATCCACAAAATAAAATAAAAGGCACTTTTTGGCCATGTTTTTTTCTTGCATAAATCAAAACAGGCGGATGGTGTTAAGCGGGAATTTAAACCTTATAGCCATCTACGTAAGGGTTGTTATTGATAGCGGCTCAATTTAAAATATTACACGACGTAGTGCATCGCCTTAACTTCTGTTGTGACAAAAAAACAACCCGTCAGAAGAAACGTTTTTTTTACGGTAATACTTCAATTTTCAAATGTCTTTTAAAACATAATTTTTAATTCAGTTATGAATAAAATTCTAGATTACGGATCTAGGAATTTCGTTATCGAAATCTGGCGAACGCAAAGTAATAGAATACAAAGGCGTACGCAAAAGAGTTTTTATTTATTTATTTAAGTGCTCAGTACATAATGATATAAGTGATACGGTACAATTTTGCTTGTACCGTATCACAACAATGCAAATGTCATTGGACTTTAACATTTATGCTGTAGACAGGTAGAGAAATAGTTGACAACAAGCAATGGAGCGTTACACACCTGAAGAATGTAGAATTATTGTTAATGCTTATTTGACCAATTTCCGTTTAGTTGTTTTAACGCACAATAAGGTCGCAAAGTGAATTGGCTGCCATTTTGTTAGAAATTAATTAATATAAAAATAAATTGGGCTCTGTTTTGTATTTGGAGGTTTGTACGAGACGCTCACCCAAATGCTAAATTGTTCGCGCACATGGTGCACGACGACCTAGTAAAATTAAATTATACGTGATTAAAGTACCTAACACGTATGTCCATATTTTCCGTACAAAACTTAGTAATTACGTTGGGAATGAGAACCGTCCTTTCTTAACCCTTACAGTGCCGTGGCGCTCATAGGTAGGTATGCGAAAAATGCCAGCGACGCGGTAGCGCTCTTTTCGACAGTTCACTTTTGGAGCGCGTCAGTGACGATCGTGTTCCCGCGTTTATATTTTTATTCATTTAATTGCGTTCTAACTTTCGGTTACATGGTATTTCATAAAAAAAATAAAATTCAACACACCTTTAAAAAGTGATATAGAGTCATCAAGAGTAATGAAACAAAAACTAGGTTTAATAGTTACCTATTTAACCTAGTTTTTGTTTCATCACTTTTCATGACTTTATATCACTTTTTGGAGATGTGTTGAATTGTCATTATGATGACATACCCGGTCACCATGCAGCAGTAAGGACAGTAGCTCTGTGAAAAGATCCAACCTAATTTGCTTATTGTGTAAAAAAGGACTGCACGGTGTTGGTGTAGGAAAACACTCTTGTAAATAAATCTTGTTCATTTTCCATATATTTTCTATAATTTTCTTATCAATAAATATGTACCTAGTATTCAACTTCTGTGTATTAAAAAATAGTGTATTGTAACAGAAATGGCAAGAGTTTTTCTTTTAAATATAAATTATCTATAAAAATGCAATTTTTTACTGGTATTTTCAGCATATTTTGACATAATATTTATGGCACTAAAAGGGTTAATTAATTAATAATTGAGTAATAATAATAAAAGGAAGTGTGTAGAGAGATAAAGAAATTTTAATAAATGGCCGTTTAATAAAAAAATAAATGTACTTAAATATGTAGTTTTAAAATAATTTAAACTACGATTCAGAAAATAATAAATTAGTTTTTTATATCATGAAAAATGTCTAATTGTAGTATTTTTCGCTGTACCGACACGGAGAAAATGTTTATTGCCAATTTATTGGCAACCGGGGTTAAAAACGGGATTACAGGCCCTTAACGTATGAATTTATAGGTTTCCTGACAAATTTTTACTAAAAAAATGTTATCACAACACGTGTCCCGATAGGTTTTAATAATATTTTTCATTAGAAGAACCTTGTTTCCATTATAAAGGTAGATGACAAAAATATGGGAAAAATTAGTTGCAAGTTGTTGATTCTGAATTTGAAATATGAGACGTTAAATAAATAGGTCTCAATGGATGGAATCTAGAGATTCTGGGTTCGATTGCTAGTTGTGACCATTATCTTTTTTTTCTGTGTCTTGTTCTGTTTCATGTTTCGTTCAGATTTATTAGCATTATCTTCTTCTTCAATGATATATTACATTGATGGGTATAACCGTGAAAATAAGTTAAAAAGGAAAAGTTGTTCCGGAATAATAATAATTCGGCTGGCGGTTGTACCTACTAACCATCCGATTTGAAAACCCCAGCCTCGCTGTACAGCAAATCGGATCGTGAGTAGAGGGTATTAGAAACACGCAATTAAATAAATTGTAATACTGCAGGACTGTCGTTATGAGAATAATTAAAGATTAAAATAATAAAAATAACATCAGACACCAATCTTCTGTCAGAGAGCTTAATTTATTTTGAAAACTTTCATTAGATTCGTGACTGCCTCCGTGGTTGAGGGGTAAAGCTTGCGACTATCAAGATTTATTTGTGTCATTTCACAAATTACTCATTTAAAATAAATAAGTATATTTTCGGCACATTCCAGAGTGGAAGATACTCTCAGTATCTCCCTGGTGTAAGAACACCATTCAGAATTAAAAAGTTGCTTGAAATGGCTTTGACCGTGTTTTGTGACCAAAACTGAATAGCCAGAAACTTCCCCTCCCGCTAAATTCAGCCTCACAACTTACCCAATTATGGATGCTATAGTCTCACTGGCTCCAGACGGTTGGGAGCAGTTGGGACTCTTGTGTGATTTCAAATAAAAAAGATAATAACAGTTTGGTGAACGGATAACTGATCAAAATTAAAAGTGATAAAAAGTCATGAAAAGTGATGAAACAAAAACTTGGTTAAATAGGATATGAATATAAGGTTTTTGTGTTAGTTTTTAATGATTTTATATGATTTTCTAAGGGTGTGTATTAAAATTACGAAAGAAATTACGACAGTGAATCTTTTTTTATGTTGAATAATAAATTTTCCATAACGATTTTATATGTGCCATTTTTGATTTGCCCGCTTTTTATGTTCGTTTTTATTCGCAAATTCGGTGAAGGTGACAGCCAGCCAGTGGCGGTTTTTATATCATAATGACGTTACCCAGTTGGAACCGTTAAGGATTTGCGGTTTTTCAAATAAATAATTTTGAATGAAAATATTAAAATTAAACATTGTTAGTACAATGTTAAGAATCAGAAAAAAAAACTTCCACACATTTCTAACGGTATTCCAAGTTTGCGAAAATACCCCATTTTAATTGTGTTGAGTTATCATAGAAACTTCTAGTTTATAAAAATATGAGTATTAAGTTCATAAATGTATACATCGTAAAATTTTGTGATATATTTTGACATGGAACATTGCTGGTCGTTATTATGTTTGCATAAGCAGAGATTTGAGCTTTCTCTAAGCTTGTATTATAAAGAATACGTAAAGCTTCAAAAACAAAAAAAATATATTAAATACGCTACATACGTCAAGCTTTTACGAAACAAAATTCTGGGATAATCATGTTTTCTGAATGATTTCATTTTATTTTCTCAAAATTTCGCTACCACAAATTCAAAAGCTTCGGTCTCGGGTCGCCGGAGGCATTATATAATATAACATTACCACCCGGTTACCTTCCCATTGCCCCGCCTCCTTTTCATCCCCTATTCCCGTTCATTCTTTTCCAAAAAATCCAATTTCAGACCCTAATATACTTTGTTCTGGAAGGCTCGGGAAAACGCTGTCTCTTTTACTATGATATGGAAAATACTAGAAGGGCAACAAACCTAATATAATAACATTAATAAGTAGTGATATTATCTTATTTCTTCATATGAAGCGGTTACTTTGTGATGTGACATTATAATTTAAAATTAAACAATAACTTTGTAAACATCACTTACAGGTAAATACTTAATGTCGACCGGGTTTCGCTACAACCGTAGCTTCATCAGGACAGTATAATACTAAACCTAAACATCTAAAATATAAATTAACATGTGTTGATATCACGGTAAGTAGACGGTCTGAGCTACACCTATCCCTACCTCTTCCACAGTAGCTCAGACCGTCTACTTACCGTGATATCAACACATGTTAATTTATATTTTAGATGTTTAGGTTTAGTATTATAATGTCCTGATGAAGCTACGGTTGTAGCGAAACCCGGTCGACATTAAGTATTTACCTATAAGTGATGTTTACAAAGTTATTGTTTTATTTAAAAAAAAAGATATTATCTTAATTTTTTGTAACAAATAGATATAATCTCAAACACTAGGATCTCTAGTGCTTAGGATTTCATTTATATAATATTCAAATGTAGTAATATGGATATTATAAAATAATTATAAGCAATAATTAGTCGCCCGAAATATCAATACAAATTGAAAATATCTCCCGAGTAAAAATAAATGCCGCCAACGGAAATTGAACCCGTACCTTCTGATGTCCGGTCAGGTGCTCTGAACCACTGAGCTATTTCGGCTTATTTCCAACCCACCAAATAATTCAATATGTACTAGTATCTCAATCAGCGATTACTGCTTATTATATTATTTTTTCACCTGTAAACAACCAACTTTATTTTTGTAGGAAAGGCTTTGTTATTGCTAAATTTCCCACTAGATGGCTCCGAGACATATTATATCTACATTTGTTGGTGAAATATATATTTTTTTCCTTTATGCTATGCATAAAACCTTGTCTTATAAACATTACTTTATCATTAAAAAATAATAAAATAATGTGTTTTTTTATTGAAATATTTATGAATATGTTACATTGTGTGTTTGTGGTGTGAGTAGTTTCGTTTCAGTCTGTATTTGATGTCAGTATATTGTCTTTTTCTGATCTCCCTATGTTTTTTACCAGATTTGAGATTTTAATGTTAAAATATTGTTGTGAGTTTTGAATGAAAGTAGGATAGGACCAAAGTCAAGCTTTTTTTGCCCATGTGTTGTATTTGTATTTGCTTTTTGGATATGTTTTGGTAATATGGTAGTAATATTACATGGTAATTAAATAACCATCATGACAATTCTTCGCAGGGATAGGCAGAGAGGATGGACTGCCACATAACGCTGTCTTGGCCTAGTATTTTTTTTATATTGAGTACTGCACAAAAATCCCAAACTGCACCCCACCGTCTGGAGCCAGAGAGACTGGCTTCCCCAATTGGGATTATGTAGGGGTAGGGGTGAGAAAAATTAAGGTTGCGAAGTACCTGGCCATTCAGATGTGGTCACCGAACACGTCTAAAGCCATTTCAAGCAACGTTTCGTTTCTGAATGCTGGTCTTTCAACAAGGCGATACGGAGGATATGAAACGTCCCGCAAATGGACATTTTCGCCAAAGTTTGAACATGGTGTTTTTTGCCATGTCCCACAATTTTTATTGTTTTTTTTATAGTTACGTATTATGGAATATTGGAAAGTTATTTATTTTTAACACACAAATAATCAATTAGATCAAAATTTAATTTGGTATTATGAAATAACATAAATCAATCGAATACATATTACTTGCGCACGTCCGAATTTGAACCCGCGACTTCCGGATTCGTGACACTCAACCTCGTGGGCTGTCGGTGAAGTATATTTTTCCTCGCAAAGAAACTCATCTTGTTATATTTATCGCAATGGTGTTCTCTGATGGATCGAATATTGAATGAACATTTCCAGAGAAAAGTTTTCTGAAAATATATAGAGGTGGTCATTTAGCTCTTATGGGTGTTTTATTTTTTGCCATATTGTTTCGTGTATTATATATATAAGCGTCATAGCCAGAGTTGACCCGAAGAGGGTACCAACTCGCGCAGATGCACAGAAAAAAAGTGAAAACAATCTTTTAAACAAACTTTTTAACATAATAGAGAGAACATCTGTGAAACTTTTCGAAATTTAAAATTAGTTATCATTTTTTGTCCTTTTCGCTAAAAACAATAAGTAAAACAAAAAAACATTTTTATCAGTGACGTTTCGCAATGATATATATGTATTAATATATGGTATGATTGTACAGGATGATGATGGGGTTGTAAATAACAACAATGAGAACAGTTCAAACGGCCACGACACATTCCGGCCGCAGGCTTATTAATGTTTATTATTATTAATTATTATTTTTTTGGTAAACTAATGTTTAAGACAAGATTTTTTATGCATAGCACAAAGGGTAACAATTATTTTTACAAGCAATAATTATTCGCCTGAAACACTCATCCACATTGAAAAATCTCCTGATAAAAGATACATGACGCCAACGGGACTCGAACCCGTGTCCCTTCGATTTCCGGTCGACAGCTCTGACCACTGAGCTATGGCGGCTTATCTCTTATCCGCGAAATAATTCAATATATACTAGTGTTTCATTCAACAATTACTGCTTGTTACATTTTTTCACCTGAAAACAACCAACTTTATTTTATATGAGAAAGGCATTGTAAGTGCTAACTCTCTCACTAGATGGCGTCGAGACAAATTGTCTACATTTTAAGGTGAAATACTTGAACTTGTCAAATATTAATTATTATTTTTTTGGTAAACTAATGTTTAAGACAAGATTTTTTATGCATAGCACAAAGGGTAACATTTATTTTTTGTTTTTAATGAGTTTTTATTATTCACAATGTACATTTGTTACGTATATTTTTTTTATAAAATTAGCGACCGGTTTCGACACGTCCGTGTCATTAACTAGCTATTTTAAAACTAGTTTTAAAATAGCTAGTTAATGACACGGACGTGTCGAAACCGGTCGCTAATTTTATAAAAAAATTATACGTAACAAATGTACATTGTGAATAATAAAAACTCATTAAAAACAAAAAATGTCTAGAAATTGTTACATAGTGAATGCCAAAGAAATACAAAAAAATGGTAACATTTATTTTTACAAGCAATAATTATTATTCGCCTGAAACACTCATCCACATTGAAAAATCTCCTGATAAAAGATACATGACGCCAACGGGACTCGAACTCGAACTCGAGATTTTTCAATGTGGATGAGTGTTTCAGGCGAATAATTATTGATTGTAAAACAATTGTTTTATTATTATTGTTCCTTACATTTATCATTTCATTATAATCATTATTCTTTTTTGTGTGTTATGTTATATCGCGTATAACGCTGGAGGGGAGGTATGTAGGGTAAATTATAGGGAGTTTACATCTCCCGAAAATAATGACAACATTACTTTTACCCACATTATTGTGAGGTTGGTATCATTGTAGACCTGCGCGCGATACCTCGCGCGGCAAATAATTCATTCTGTCTCCAGCGGTCTAGCCGACGGTTTAGCCTTAAAATCTTCTCTAGCGTACGCGATCTGTTTTTGTTCATAAAATTATTGTAACGTGAGTTTTGTTAAAATAAAAACTAAATTGGAAATATCCGAATTCTCATTATTGCACACCGAGAGTAATCACGCAACATTGGATTCTGCGGATTGGAGAAGCACAGAATCATTCAGCAAACAACCCATTTAAATTGGCGATAATCACAATCCTCAAAAATTCCAACCATTGTCTGAACTGGGTACAGCCTCTAGAGGGTCACACGATACGGTTTCCATCAGCACAGTACAGACGAGGCAGAGCGCTTTCCACGTGATCCGTTGCGACGTATGATAGATTATTTTTTTAATAATTTTATTTAAAATCCTTCAGGTAAGTGCGACAACACCCCGTATGCACTAGTACAGTTAATCTAAAGTAAGTGCTGTTAAAAGTTAAGATTGGGTATATTGGTGCATACACGTCCACTTGATACCCCTGCGAAACGTCACTGACAAACAGCCTTTTGTCTTAAGGACAAAAAGTGCATACGTTGTTCTTCTTTGAATAAACATTTGAATTTTTTTACTGGAATATTCTTTTCACTTCGACAAATAAGTTTGAAATGTGCTGTGTGCAATCAAGGCATCTGTGTGAGTACTTGGTTCGTGTCAAGGCTGTGATATCTATAGTAAAACACCATGTTACACATAGGTGATTTACATGTAAGCAACAATAATATTTTATACTCAAAATAATTAATTATTGTATTCAAACACGAATTAATTGCTTTAGAACAACACGCCTAAATAAAATACTAATTCGAAATGTTAACACAGCAGCGCGGGGTGAACGTTATTTGGGGTAACTTCGCGACAGTCGCACAATGTGTCCAATAATTTATCCCACAGAACGTTCAAACCTCGCGGGCGCACCGGGCAGCTATTCCCTAGAATACCCTTCTGTAGCGATGTGAAAGAAATTAATTAAAAAAAAAAATTCGTACTTAGGGCATGTACGTAAGCAGGTTCAGAATAGATTTCTTTGGTAAATAAATTTGAAGCTCAAAATTCCAATTGAATACATTAATTATATCAGTTTCAATATTGAAGACAATATTAGTGATTTCTAAACGAAAATCTGAAACAGAAAAATCAGAAAAGGAAACGGTCACATCTGGGACACAGGACCCTTGTCTTTCCGGGACAGTGCTCTACCAACTGCGCTAATGGGACCCTATTCCCCTCGGTCACTTTTAACTGTATCATACTTCGAATAAGAACCACTAACATAACAGAAAAATTTTCTGTTTCAGATTTTCGTTTAGAAATCACTAATATTGTCTTCAATATTTAAATATTACAATTTGAGGTTTTACTCAATAAAGTTATTCCGAAAAATAAATATTCATTCTAGACTTGCAGAAAAGTCAACAGATGTCGCACATTAAAAATAAAAAAAATAAGATAGGTTTATCTAAAAGACGCTGTCTGGATTGCATTTAGTTCGGGTTGAATCTTGCGATCATACATAAAGATAGTTGCCAATAAAAATGTGCGGTGAAAAAATGAAGACAATGTTAGTGGTTCTTATTCGAAGTATGATACAGTTAAAAGTGACCGAGGGAATAGGGTCCCATTAGCGCAGTTGGTAGAGCACTGTCCCGGAAAGACAAGGGTCCTGGGTTCGTGTCCCAGATGTGACCGTTTCCTTTTCTGATTTTTCTGTTTCAGATTTTCGTTTAGAAATCACTAATATTGTCTTCAATATTTAAATATTACAATTTGAGGTTTTACTCAATAAAGTTATTCCGAAAAATAAATATATCAGTTTCATTTATCAATTGCATTTAATAACGCTGACTAACTGAGAATTATGTCAGATCTGGTTTAAATACATAGAGTCATTAACAACTTGATTGACAGCCCTGCCATCGTCACCACTATTAAATTCAACGCACCAACTAGGAACAAAATGTAACATTCCCCTGCAATACATACACAACCACAACTATCAGACACACTCACTAACAATAAGGTGCATGATTTAAGCAACAAGTTTGGTGTTACTTTTGATATATTTACTGACTCCATTATAGAATTAAACGTAATTTATACCAGCACTTTATGAATCCTACAAAATATAGTAGCGTTGTTTAGTGAATTGTCTTTGTAGTATAGTTCTACTTTTTTATTTATTTTATGTTACCGTTACATATTTCACTAATATTCTTTCATATTTACTTTTTCAGTTTAATGTTATTTAATATTTTAGAACCTTTGGTATAATTTTCGATATCTCACTAGATATATTCTATTTTATAATCCATGCAAAAACCCAGCTGGGCGTAAAAATAAATTAAATAAAAATGTTGTAAGGTACACAGATAGCTCTAGCACAGCATAGCATGACAAGAATGGTTCTATTGAATGAAATTTCTAAAAAAGTAGTTTGTGTTTATTACTTTTTAAATAACCTACAAACTTTTTTGAATGCCTATCTTCACAAATAATGTGAATGAAAAAAACAGAAATGATTAATTTACTATTTGTATTTCTGTGCAAATAGAGAAACAATAGCGCTTGTTGCTTTTGCGTCCAACAGATGACGCTGTTTAAAAATAGCAGGATTTTACTTGTCACAGGTGAAATCTATATAATATAGGTATATAAATACATACGCGTATTCAAATGCAACTTTGAATCAAAATTTTAAAGCAATCGGTGAAGAACTTTCTGAGATTTTGAATAAACTTACATTTACATTTTAATTTATATGGAAGATAGATTATTATAAATTTATTATTATTTTCATAAATTTATTACTATTAACCCCCTTTTAGGGATAGTAAAAAATATTTATTAATACAGTAAATAACTAAACTTTCTCAGAAACAATCTTTTGTACATGTCAAGTGATAAATTATAGATGTCCACTGACTCGGTATAAATATCGCTCCATAAGTATTCTGGACAGTGAGGAATACATATGGTAGTTAGTACCAGAATTTATGCCCAGAAATAAATCCCGACTTCTTATATTATGTGGTGGGATCCAAAAACATATTAATGCAAGCAATTCTATACTATCAAATGCATCATTTAGAATTTTATATTGAAATACTAAGGACGGGTTGTTTCGGAGAATTTGAACAATTCATCAAATTTCAACGTTCATTTTCGGGTTCTGTGAAAGTCCTATTCAAGTTTTGTTTTCATAGTATTATAGGCTAGTTGCTTGACAGAACTGAAATAATAACAGAACTAGAAAAATCTTTCACAACACTTGAAAATTAACTTTTAAATTTGAAGAATTGTTCAAATTCTCTGAAACAACAAGTCCTAAGAGTTTATTTATCTGATTGTGATCATTCATGTGACCAATGAAACAACCTGTCGTAAGTCTGTGAAAATCCTTTTGTTTAGCAATTTAAACATATTCATTTAATATAAAATAGTGTTGAAGTTCAACTAAATTGCTGGAATACCCATTTTAAAACTTATAAAACGTAAGAATTCATTTTGTATTATTTCAATGACTTGTACATGAATAATGAAATGTGGATTCCAGACGGGCGAGTTGTATTCAAGTAGAATTCTAAGAAATGCAAAATATAACAGTTTAATACACTTAATATTGTAGAAATTTTTGTGCGCCCTTGTTAGAGATTTCCGTTTGTAAATCTTATACATACTGTAAATAGATCATTGATTTGTCGTCCAATAATTTATGAAGTTAGCGGCAAAGGAAATAATATGAAAAATCTGATCTGATCACCGCCAAACCAAGCAATTTTTCATTTCTATTTAGAAAGAACAATTTTAGTAATACTTGCTTTGTTGATAAATTTAATGTCCTGTTTCTGTCTCAAAGAGCTAAATCAATTTTTGGCGATTCTTAGATTTTTAGACGTTTTGATTTGAAACGCTGATTGAAATGGCTTTAAACGTGTTTGGTGACTACAAATGAATATCCAGGAACCCCTCCTTCCTCCCAATATCCTTCGCATCCACACTAACTTCAGCCTGAAAAAAATACCCCAACTGCTCCAGACGCTCTGGAGCAGTTGGGATTCTTTTGCGGTATTCAGAGAAAAAATAACACAAGTAAAATTCGTAGCCGATAATTGTAACAGCTTTATTTTTATTGAAATTATTGGTTTATTGATAAATAATAACGCCTTCTTTGAAACAAAACACTTACTTTAATAATCTACGAGTTTAATTTTTACAAAACTGATAAACAACCATATATGTATCGTTCCATTTCACCTCATTCCTCGGGCCATGGACCCATTGTGTTATTTCCCCATTCACCTTATGTATGTATCGTAAATGATTGTTTATCAGTTGAGTACAATTTATAAAACGTTTGTTAGAAACAGAGTTAGCCAATGTAAATATATAGCTCGAACTATCTAAGTGAATGATAAATTTCAGCAGTAAGAAGATTGTGCTCACTTTGGGCATACGGACACGCCCACGATTGGCTTCTACCGGTTTATTTCTCCAGTGCCGGGGGCGCAGAACGTATACGCTGGTAAAACTGGCAGATAGTATGTAGATTGGGGAATTGTAGATATACGGTAAAGAGTTGATTTGTGGCAAAAGTTTCCCCGGCGTACGTGGCCTGTCGACCGAAGTAGAGATGGATTCTGTTAGGAATAACAGAATTTTTAAACAACAAAATATTTGATAGTATTTTTGTTGTTTGTTTTTGGGGTGTTATGCCGTGTTTAGTCTTGGTAGTTGTACAACATAACCAACTATACAACGGTTATTTGAAAATAACCGCAACTACGCTGGCGAGAGCTCGGTTATTTGGTTATTTGGTTATTCGGTTGTGGATGTTGTTGGGTGGTTATGGTTAACTCGCAACTCGCAACCATCTCGCAACTCACATCACCATATCACATGGGCCATGGGCCGTTCAAAACTATTCTGACCATGACGAAAAGAGACGGCGCTATATGGGCTGCATGTTTATCTTTTTTTTTTCTATAGTGAGGCGAAACGAGATAGGCGTATATAGTTTGTAAGACGCTATCCCTTTCTGTGTATGGTTGATGATATATCCAGGGTTGTGTGTTGTGTCCCATTGAAAGTAAATTTAATTGCCCCTTGTAATTATTGCTTTCCAGGAATCATGTAACTTTTAAGTAATGTGAAAGGTTAACAGGCAGGTACTGAAATATTACGTGCTAATCATCATTGGAATTTCCGTTCTCAGTTGCCAGGCTATGATTTATTTGAATTTGAAATAAATTTTTATAACTTTCAAATTTTAACATGTAAATGAAATCCTCAGCCCCCAGGGGGATATCCCAGTGAGGATATTATTGTGCTCTGCTTGTAACAAAAAAGGAATATAATAAAACATTTACTTAAGTGTTTAAATTTAAGTAATGCAGTCAATAAAATATTATGTAATAATAACAAGTTGCTATCAGCTGCCTTCGTGTATCATTTTTGAGAAATTTATAGATCTTATTTACTATGTCATCTTTATTTTGTACAGCAGTTGTGTGAAATTTCACTGCAAGTGCGTTTTACCATAATATTACTATACATTTACCTATATACAATATATGCATACTTATAAAATATTTTATATGGGAAGTATTTATTTAAAAATACATCCACGATGTTGTCTCCTTCATAATGTACATGCAACCCACCTTACACTACAAAACTGCAAACAATAAAAATTATGCAAATCATAAACATTATTTATTTTGTGCCCTCCAAGAGATGTCCGATTCCTGCTCTGCTTGTAACTGGCGAATAAAGTAGCGTTGTATGTACTCGCGCTGCATATATGTATAGAGATAGCGCTATTCCTTTTAGTGGGTCACAAACTAACCCGATACTTGATACCCACGGTCAAAACCATAACCTGAAATAATTCCACAACCATGATAACTACTAACTACTGAACTGACAACTGAAAACTTAAAACTAGACAACCAGACAACCAGCCAAATAGCCAGCAGCCAGTGGCAACTGGCAACTGGTGGCAACTGTAGCCGACAGTCATGTTGCCAGTTGCCGGCCCGCGAAGTAACTATTATATACCTATACAACGAAATAACCAAATAACCATATAACCGTTTAACAACCAGTTATTCAGAGGGTAATAACCAGTTGGTTGTGTTATTGAAATTCTAGCCAGTTGCCCAAGACTAGCCGTGTTGCGCTAACTCCTTCTTTAGCCGACGTTTCGGACAGCGTTGCAGTGTCCATCATCAGGGCAGATCCGGTAAATCCGAAGATGTGTAAATTTTTAGGTTGTCGAGTTTGTGCTTATTTATTTGTGGCCTGGGCCCGTCCAAGTGCGAATTGCCAACGGAAGTGGCGACATCTTGTGTCGAATTCTGAAAGCACAGTATTTATGTTGGCCTGGTACTGTGCTTTCAGAATTCGACACAAGATGTCGCCACTTCCGTTGGCAATTCGCACTTGGACGGGCCCAGGCCACAAATAAATAAGCACAAACTCGACAACCTAAAAATTTACACATCTTCGGATCTACCGGATCTGCCCTGATGATGGACACTGCAACGCTGTCCGAAACGTCGGCTAAAGAAGGAGTTAGCGCAACACGGCATAACACCCCAAAAACAAACAACAAAAATGCTTTTGGCCGTGAGAATCTAAAAACTTACCTATTTGATAGTATCTCAAATTTAAAATTAATTGATAAATTAAATAATTTCGGTATTTTTGGCAAGGTTAGGTATTGGTTACAAAGCTATCTAACTCAAAGAGGTCAAAAGGTAAAATTAAATAGCACATTAAGTGAAGATGATATGAACATATTAAACAAGAAAATTATCAAAATTGTCTATCATGCATTAATACAGTCCATATTGCAGTATGGCATTATTAGGTGGGGAGGGGCCTTTAAAGCTAGCTACCTAACAGCCCATAGTTCCAATACAAAGAATAAAAAAGTGGGTGTGTCAAGCCTACGCAAGACAGAAGTGAAACTTCTAGTTTCAGCTGATGCTTGGCGTGGCGCAGTTCGCTGGTGTCTGAGAGAGAGGAAAGAAGAGAAGAGAGAGAACGTTCGTGAGCGGCTCCCCCACCTCAACAAGGTTTCACTTCAAAAATGCCACAGCCGAGAATCGAACCTCGCTTAACTGATTGAAAGCCAACCACGCTGAGCACCAACTGTAAGCAAAGCCGCATAAATTGATTATATTATGTAGGTTCTGAAAATATGAGAGCTTGTTATGTTTTATAATGTTACCTACATCACACCCAAAATATAATATATTTTTAAAAATAATGTACAATGTACAGAAATAGAATCCCACACAAGATCGCGTAGTGCGCTCTAGCGAACGGATATTTTATCAGAGGGAGATAGTTTTAATTTTTGAAGTGAAACTTCTTTACGCGCGTCATGCAATTTCGAGGACCGGAGTAAAACCGACTCATGACCGAAACGAAAATGCGGGACCACCGATTAAAGTTCATTTGATCTAGTCAAAGTTTTGAAGTAACATATAAATGCTTCTTAGCTCATCCCGACAACTGGCGTTGGTGGTGTAATGGTCAGCATAGTTGCCTTCCAAGCAGTTGATCCGAGTTCGATTCTCGGCCATCGCACATTATTTTTTTGTTTTTAACGCCTTTTTCATTCAATATCTTATTTTTTAGTAGGTCAGAACATTTTTTAAAAGAAAATAATATTGCAAAATAATAAAAACACTTATCTCACTGTGATAAAACATTACTCCGCTAGAGCGCGCTTTGCGTTATTGTGTTGGATTAAAATTATTATCTAATCCGTATATTATGATAATAGTATTACATTTATTTAATTAATTTATTTATTTTGATAATATGTAATAATTTACAGAAAAAAAAATTAAAACTATCTCCCTCTGATAAAATATCCGTTCGCTAGAGCGCACTACGCGATCTTGTGTGGGATTCTATTTCTGTACATTGTACATTATTTTTAAAAATATATTATATTTTGGGTGTGATGTAGGTAACATTATAAAACATAACAAGCTCTCATATTTTCAGAACCTACATAATATAATCAATTTATGCGGCTTTGCTTACAGTTGGTGCTCAGCGTGGTTGGCTTTCAATCAGTTAAGCGAGGTTCGATTCTCGGCTGTGGCATTTTTGAAGTGAAACCTTGTTGAGGTGGGGGAGCCGCTCACGAACGTTCTCTCTCTTCTCTTCTTTCCTCTCTCTCAGACACCAGCGAACTGCGCCACGCCAAGCATCAGCTGAAACTAGAAGTTTCACTTCTGTCTTGCGTAGGCTTGACACACCCACTTTTTTTTTTCTGTAAATTATTACATATTATCAAAATAAATAAATTAATTAAATAAATGTAATACTATTATCATAATATACGGATTAGATAATAATTTTAATCCAACACAATAACGCAAAGCGCGCTCTAGCGGAGTAATGTTTTATCACAGTGAGATAAGTGTTTTTATTATTTTGCAATATTATTTTCTTTTAAAAAATGTTCTGACCTACTAAAAAATAAGATATTGAATGAAAAAGGCGTTAAAAACAAAAAAATAATGTGCGATGGCCGAGAATCGAACTCGGATCAACTGCTTGGAAGGCAACTATGCTGACCATTACACCACCAACGCCAGTTGTCGGGATGAGCTAAGAAGCATTTATATGTTACTTCAAAACTTTGACTAGATCAAATGAACTTTAATCGGTGGTCCCGCATTTTCGTTTCGGTCATGAGTCGGTTTTACTCCGGTCCTCGAAATTGCATGACGCGCGTAAAGAAGTTTCACTTCAATAATAATTATTTATTTTTATTTTATTTTTATTAAATATACAAACACATTACAATAATTTACAAATGTAGATATTTCGAGGCTGATTGCGAAAAAATTAGAAATTTTTAACGAAAACTGCCCAACTCAATTGAGAAATTATTTCTCGTGTTTGAGTTGGGGAGTGTTGGGAGTCATTATGGTTTATAGGTTGTAAAATTTCACTAGTTGATGTAGCTAAAAATTAACAAATAGTTATAAAACTAGATGATAAATTTGATAACACAATATAATTAAGAAAATAAGAAATTTAATTACAAAATAAAAAATATAACTTAAATAATATAATAGTTATTAAACTTAGAAAAAATAAGATATAAAAATAAAAATGTACTTATTAGGTACGAAATATTAGAAGGTAGGTACAGTACTGGTTGTGAATTGTTCAATGACCGAGTTGGCAATCTTGTATGAAATGGGTACTTAATAAAATGCAACAACAATAAACACATAATATAACTTTAGAGAAATACTTTTAAATATTAAAATTATCATTAAAAAACCATACGACTTACCAACTTTAAAAATATTTCGAGAATTTAATGTATCAACTATTACAGAATTTTTATTTTTCGGAATAACTTTATTGAGTAAAACCTCAAATTATTGTTTTAGAAATCACTAATATTGTCTTCAATATTTAAATATTACAGAATTGTATAAAAGAAACGCCTTATATCAAATTAATGAAGAATATTTCATCAATAAAATTTACCCCTTAGATAGCATAAGCCATCGATTCAAAACAAAGGGCCCAATAGCCATCTCAATGCTAAGAACTACCCCTGCTTAGCACTACTACTTAATTTTAAGTGTGAAATGGTACAATATGTTTTGTTCAAAAACAAAATTTAGGTAACAGAAACATTGAAATTTAAACAATTCAAAAATAAAATTAACTCCGTGAAATTGGATAATGATATGTTGTACCCTTAATATACGCGTACAATCTATATTATCTAGCATAAAAAAACTTTGGCTATTGTAATAATACTATGTTATAATTATTATTTTTATAATACAGGGTTTTCCAATAAGAGGTGTTATTTTGATATTCAATCGTAAAAGATCAATGATTTCGTTGCTTATGTGGCACGTAGCGCCGTCTTGTTGAAAGTAAACGTTGTCCAGATCAATACCATCCAATTTCGGCCATAAAAAACATTAATCAAATAATTTTCTCGATAGCGCAATCCATTCACCGTAACTCTTGCTCTAGCCTCATTTTCGAAAAAGTAAGGTCCAATGACTCCGCCGGACCATAAATCGCACCAAACAGTCACACGTTGAGGATAGAGAGGCTTTTCAACAATAACTCTTGGGTTTTTTGAGCCCCAGATGCGACAATTTTGCTTGTTGACGAAGCCACCGAGGTGGAAATGGGCCTCATCACTCAAGATGATTTGCATTTGATTCACTCAAATGAATTTTAATAATTTCAATGCGTTGTTGAAGCGTGTATCGTTCCGTTTTTATTAATAACGTAGTTTCTAATTGTCAAATGTAAAAAAATGACAACTTCTAAAGTAACATCTACCAAAATAGCTGGCTATTCAAAATAACACCTCTTATTAGAAAACCCTGTACTTAATAATTATGTTTGTAGTTAATTTGAAGATTGAATTATGTTAATTTGTTTGTTGAATAACGTTTGTACTTTTTTAATAAGACTTTGAATACTGTTTACACATCATGTTTTAAACATTATTTTCTTATTGTATATACTTACTCCTCCCATAAACACGAACTCCTGAAACTCACCTTATGAAGTAGTAGAATAATTAAGAAAAAAATTATATTTATTGTGCGTACTGTTATTATTTGAAACCTTTTATATAATACAAATAACAATATTGTTAGAATCCCAGAAAATTAAGGCGCATATGAGGTAGATTGTTTGTCTCGAATAAAATAATAAGAAAGATAACAGATTATAATTTAAATATTTCTTCTCTAAGATTACAGGTTGAAAACGGTAACGGCGAAAAATAAAATAAGTGGAAAAAAATTGTTTTAATTTATTTTAATTATTTGTATGAAATCGTAAGAGTGAAAACAATAATCGTATAAGGCGGAGATTTTACATATTACACAGTTTTCACAAAGGGATCGGTGTTAAAAAAGGCATCGTGTAAAACGCCCATTAGCTTTGTTAGGCCTACGTGGCCGAGGGGTAAGGCTCCTGACTAGCAAGCCGAAAAATTTAGTTTAAGAGGAAGCTACAAGCCAAAAATGTATATATTCTTGGTATTCCTTATATCGTAGGTAATAGGCATTAAAATCGCTTGACAAACGGAGTCTAGAAACGTTCGATTTCAAGCACAAAACTGTTTTTATTTATTTTGTAAATAATTTTATAAGAAAGTAAAAAAGTTAATCAAGTGAAACTGTCACAGATAATCTTAGCAAAAATATTGTATTTTTCAAAAGTTGTTTCCTATACGCGTTAATACATTTCTATTGAAAAAATATTTTTTTTATTAGTTTACATTTATATCTTTTAATGAGTAATTTATTTTTTTATTTGAATTCTACTCAAGCGAAACGATAGGAGAACCTTCAATTTATCTAAAGCATATTTTTTGGTATTCATAATGTACACCAATTCGTAATAAAGATCAATCAAAATAGTGACTTAGCATCAAGCTTTGCCTTAATTAATTTTTGTTATTTCACAATTCACTCTTTAAAAATAACATATATTATATTTGCGGCATGTTCCGAGTGGAAGATGCTCTCAGAAATGACTTGAAATAATAAAAAAAATGCTCTTGTTCAATACAACCACTCAGAACTGAAGCGCTTTAGTCTTGTTCAGAATAGATCTGATTAGTTAGGATCTTCCCCATCTTATTCCCCACCCCGCTACCTTCATCCTCATAATATACCCCAATTCGACGGCCTCCGTGGTCAAGCTCTTGACTAGCAAGCCGAAATCCCGGCGTGCGCAAGTAAATTTTATTCGTTTAATTTGTGTTATTTCACAATTTATTAATTAAAAATAATATAAAACATATATGCGGCACGTTCCAGAGTGGAAGATACTCTCAGTATCGCCATGGTGTAAGAACACCATTCAGAAAAGTTGAAACGGAGAAACATGAAACGTTGCTTGAAATGGTTCTAGCCGTGTTTGCTGACTAGATCTGAATATACAGGTACTCTCCACCTTTCTCTTATACATATCCTTCCCCTCCCCACTTTCTTCAGCCTCACATCATACCCTATTTGGGGATACCATAGTCTCACCGGTTCCAGACGGTTGGGAGCAGTTGTGACTCTTGAGCGGTATTCACACATTAAAAACAAAAAAAAAATTAAAATGGTCGATATATCATACTTTACAACAGAGATCCTTTTCTCTTAACCACATTCAAATTAAAATGAATCCCACTTTATTCTTCACAATCCATCACTCTTTTAGTCGGCAGTAGTGTTCACAATCGTAATTGCGGGATTTCTCAGCAGAATTATTATAAATTTGGTTCGTGTGTGGCGACCTCGAGCAAAGACAAGTCTAGGCACAATCGCAAGACAGTGTTATGTGGGAATACAGTAATTATATTACAAGCAAACTAACAAAGGATTTAACATGAATTTTTGATTAATAAAATAGAATTCCATAAGGAAGTACGAGTGCTAAAATTACTAAAAAAAATCAACCCATAAAACAAAAAAACAAAATTGCCACAATATTTTTTTTTGTGTTTAATTGAGGATTGAATTTTCCTCCCCGGGAACCGGAGTCAAGCGCCCTAACGCCTTTTGGGTAGGATCGACATTTATTTCATACATTAACTGCTATAATGTCATTCAATCCCAGAGAAATATGTGTATGCGTGACTGTCATCAAAATCTGATAGAATACATTGACATCAACACTACCTGCCGAGTATCAGCTCGATCAGATTAAGGAATGGGTTAGTTTCCACTTTCTAGATTTATATAAATTCATTCAGCGAAGTAAAATTTATTTATTAACGCCCTAATGGGCTTTTACAAAAATAGGTAACAAGTAATACACTTGTGTTAGGTACAAAGTTTACAATAAATAATTATTTATGATTAAATTAAGGTAAATTAATATTAATAGTGTGGATTATGGAAAGCAAAATAGGTATTAAGAAACATAGAAATATAAAAATAAAAGTGTATTCACTACGGAATCGTGAATTCATACACCTAAGTAAAGTGATTAAAAAGATTTCGTTTTATAAAAAATACGGAATCTTTAAACATGACTACAATATTCCCAAATTTATTGCCAAATTGATGTAGTCTATTTAAAGGTGTATGAGCTTCATAGCTGGTTTTAAAATTGTCACAGAAAAATGTTGCGCTTTGCTTCGTGTTTCTGGTCGGTACGTAAAATTTTATTTTGGCGAGAATTTCAGGGTTGTCCATGCAATTATTAATAATTTTATTTATTGGACAAGGTCAGAGATAATCCGCCTATCTGACAGCAATATCAAGTTAAGTTGTTTCATCAAAAGGACATAGTTAATATTTTGAATTAGAATATTCAGTTTAAAGTTAATAAATCTTAGAAATTTGTGCTGTACCCTTTCAATATTGTCAGAATGCATAATAGTATTTAAAAAAAAAAATAATTTAAGTACGTGACATCCAAAAAGTAAAATTTTTCAAATCACGAATTAAAAATAAAATTAGAAATTTTTGAGACAGTGATGGAATTATTCATTTCCTACCCCATGCCTAACTTAAGTTGCCTTACGACAAACTGTAGAGTATTATTTATATGAGAAGCAGTTCCCATTAGCGAAAAGGTGCAGGGGATGTTTCGTAAATGATTGCCTCTGAAAGTTGTGCTGAAAATATGGAAGTTTGGCAATAAGCACGAGCCCTGTGTATGCAGACCAAAGATATAGAACGTTAGTGATTGGCACTTTGCAAAAGTGATTTTTTTATTTTTTAAGGTTTTACGCCCAGCTGGGCTTTTGCATTTTAAAACAGAAAATATCTAGTGAGCTATCGAAAATTATACACAAAACAATTAAAGCTAGTGAATATAAAATAATATTAGAAACAGTCACATAAAAAAATATATAGACCAGAACAATATTACATATAAGACAAATCACTAAAACTACATTACCAATTCTTCTCTAATTTGTAGGATTAAGGCGATGCACTACGTCGTGTAATATTTTAAATTGAGCCGCTATCAATAACAACCCTTACGTAGATGGCGATAAGGTTTAAATTCCCACTTAACACTATCCGCCTGTTTTGATTTATGCAAGAAAAAAACATGGCCAAAAAGTGCCTTTTATTTAATTTTGTGGATGTTCAGGCATAAATATTTAATTTTTTTCCGATCATTTTATAAATAACTTAATTTTCCACATTATACAATAAAATCATAACCGAAAATATGTTCGTAAGTAGGAGAATTTGAACTTTAAAGCAGTTTTCATAGGCCTTTACACTATTTTTTTCTGGGCTTATAAAAAGACTTATCTCAAAAATACTCGATTATTTCAAAGGCCAAGATGTATTCTACTCACAGTATTTAATTAAAGCATCTGAAACATTTCTAGGCGACCAAATTTTCAAACCAAAAACACATGATCTTGCATTACTACGTATGGCATCGCCTTAAACAAAGTGCTGGTATAGACTACCGGTAATTCTATAAATGGTACCCCCATACTTGTTGCCCAGATCATACATCCTTTTGGTCAGTGAGTGTGTCTGATAGATGGTTGTGTATGTATTGCAGAATAATGTTATATTTTGTCTTGTATTCATAGTCGGCACATGGAATTTAATAGTGGCAACGATGGCAGGACTGTCAATTAAGTTGCTAGTGACTTTGTGTAATAAGCCGTTTAATAATATTATATATTTGAAAATTTGAGATTCACAGATATAGATACATTTTTTTGGAATAACTTATTGAGTAAAACCTCAAATTGTAATATTTAATCATTGAAAATAACATAATCAACTCTCAATCGAAAACTTCAAATAGAAAAATCAGAAAAAGATTCAGGACCTCAGCCTTGCCAGGAATTTGCTCTGCCACTGAGCTGAGTTGACCTCAACAAAAAATAATATTAACAAATAGATAAAAATAATAAAAACATCAAAAATATCAAAGACAATAAATTATCGTTCAAAAATAGTTATGCGAACGATTTAAGCGTAGTGGAGATAAATGTATATATTAAATGAAAACGAAGTTACAAAAATATCCACAAATCCACATATACTTTTATTTTATAAGTTGAGAGACGAGAAATATTATTTGGTTAAATTGGTTGCCATGTTCCGGTTTTTGGATGGTTTTGTTTTGAATTTATTTTACTTTGACATTACCCAGGAGGACTTGAGAAAAAGATTTTCTCTGACATCCTTTGCCAGCTTTGGAAATAATGTGTGCTCTATTTTAAGGAAATAAAAGAGATGAACTTACTGCTCATTTTATGATAAATTAATTTAAATGTATTACGTTTTGCGTATTAATATACTTGATGTTTGTCAAAATTACATAAAAAGGGTTATTATTCACGTACCCAAAAATCTAGAAAATCATAAAATTGATCATAAATATATCACATGAATCACTCCCGAAAGGATCTTGTGGTGGCAGGAGCAATACGGCAAAGTATCAAAAGTCGTATACATATCTGGGACCGAAATTATATAATAAAATCCCCCAAGAATTAAATATTAAAACATGAAACATGTCCTTCATCGGTTCAATAATAACTAAATGGTTGATTGGCTTAGGTAGGGTGGAGTCTGAAAAACTATTAAATTATGTCACTTTAAATTTTACATGCTTACCTATTGATGGCACTATTGAAACACTTTAATTTTACAGAATACATTTTTAGCAATTTTAACAGCATTTGGTTCCTTAGAACGGCCAATCTGCCTAGCTAGGAACTAATATCGACCTAAAATTCATAATAACACTTGTACTTATTTTTAATATACTTATACAGTTAATGCAATATTATTATCTTGTCATTTTTTCTTTAAACATGTATCTAATGTAATGTAATAAATATAAATTGTTGAAAAAATAATTAATAAATATAGAAAAGATTTTTCGTACGGCACCGCTGTAGTTTCCATTTGGGAATCGGTATTAATACAGCATCGTGTAAAACGCCTATAAGAATACCATTTCCTCAAGGCGTCCCGTGTGCATGTCTTTTTCTATTTTCTACTTTTAAGTCAAATTTTCAGCATATTTATATATTGATTTAATATATCTATTCTCTGTAAATGTCTATGTCAAATATCATGTATTTAAAAATACTCGGTTCGGTGTGAATGCGATACGATGCAGACCACTGAACACGTGGTCAATGAATGCCCGCTCAATTCATTCCCCGGTGGGATTGATGAGTTCCACAAGGTGACGCTTGAGGTTCTAAATGGCTCACAGACCTAGATGTTCCCCTTTGACCCCCCACCATACGAATGAAGAATATGATTATTGAACACAACGTAAATTTTAAGGAAGCTGTTGTGAAGTCCAAACATTAGTTCGTAGGTAATAGAATATGATTGTAGTAGTTTAAGAATAGGTTTATACTAGATATAAAATGTAAAATCAATTTATATTATAAAAGTTAGTGTACAATGTGCGGGCCGCTAAAACTCAGAAATGAGTCCCGCTACTATCAAGGGAATTATATGATGTTGTAGCCCTCTATCCCCCATCCACGAAGAAGGTTCCCGTTTTGACCTGAAAGGCGTGCTTTTGAAGATATAAGGGTTGGAAGTTTCAGCCTCTAGAAATTTCTAGAAAAGTCCAGAGCATTCGTGAGTATTCGAGAGCATTTCACAATATTCCAGAACATCCCGGAACATTCTCAAATGTTGTGGAATATTCTGGAATAGTCTGGAACGTTCGGGAAAAATAATGTGTTTTTGGTTTGAAAATTTTGTCGCCTAGAAATGTTTCAGATGCTTTAATTAAATACTGCGAGTAGAATACATCTTGGCCTTTGAAATAATCGAGTATTTTTTAGATAAGTCTTTTTATAAGCCCAGAAAAAAATAATGTATAAGGCCTATGAAAGCTGCTTTAAAGTTCGAAATCTCCTACTTACGAACCCATTTTCGGTTTTTGTTTTATTGTATAATGTGGAAAATTAAGTTATTTATAAAATTATTGCAAAACATTTAAATATTTGTGCCTGAACATTCACAAAATAAAATAAAAGGCTCTTTTTGGCCGTGTTTTTTTCTTGCATAAATCAAAACAGGTGGATGGTGTTAAGCGGGAATTTAAGCCTTATCGCCATCTACGTAAGGTGTGTTATTGATAGCGGCTCGATTCCGCCAAAAGTTGGAAAATCCCGATTTCAAGTATTGATTTTAGACGAGCCATTGTTTCGAATGGAACACATCTCTGAAAGGTTATTGTTTTTCATTTAACACCTTTGACATTCAAACATATAAATATGGTAGCTTACACTTGACCTTTCGATTCCTAATATTTTATGTTTTTTGTAAATGCATTGTACCTGCGTCTCTTTGAGTCCGTGAGATTTGCTGTAAAAACGTTTTTTTTGTTCACAGCAATACATATTTTAGCTTACTATACCAAGATTAAAAACGTAATTTTTGTCATAATAACCCTTCGCTGATAAATTTTCAGATTCAAGTACATTTCTTATCAATGGTAAGTTCAGAGATAAATCCATTCATGTTAAAAATGGTCACAGAACTGAAAAATACTGTCAAAAATAATTCCTGCAACCGTCAACAGTCATTTTTTAGCATGAACTCCACCCAAGAGGCCCGGAGGTTAATATTTTGCCTCTGGGCATATGTCATTATTGGAGACATTGTAAAGAGGATATTTTTGAGGGGAGGAATGGGTGAATAAGATGTCGGATTCATCAGAACGGGTTGTTTCTAAGTAACCCGGTTAGTCCCTTTGATAAAGTTCACCAGGGTTGTCATTTGATATTGGGCTGTCTCCTGGTTCTACCAAGTGTCTTCCCAGGTAGATGAGCCTTGTTCCCATCATGGTGGGACATTGGCACCATTCCTGTACTTCTTCATATTTTTTTTTGTTTTCCACTCCCATGCTATTATTGCAAATAAATTTATTGTATTGTTTTTAATTAGGCTGAATTGAAAAAATCTTCCGAGAAAAATACATGCCGCTGACGGGAATTAAAACCGCTGCCTTCTGATTGCTGGCAGAAGGCTGCGGGTTCAATTCCCATCGGCGGCATTTAGTTTTTCTCGGAAGATTTTTCAATTTAAATAGGCGTTTCAGGCTAATGATTATTGTTAGAAAATAATGTATTATCTTACAAAAAACCTTGTCTCTTAAGCATTACTTTATCATTTAATATAATGTTTATTTTGTTCAAAATAAATTTATAAAATACTCTACCTCCAAATTCAATATTAACTTGTACATTCCAATCTTTGCAACTAAGGATGGGTTGTTTCAGAGAATTTGAACAATTCTTCAAATTTCAAAGTTAATTTTCAAGTCCTGTGAAAGATTTTTTCATGTTCAGTTAATATTTCAGTTCTGTCAAGCAACTAGCCTATAATGATATATTAAAACATAACTTGAATAGGACATTCACAAAACCCGAAAATTCTGATTCGATTAAAAATTCGATTAATTGTTCAAATTCTTCGAAACAACCCGTCCTAAGACGAGCAGTAGCTGGTTTACCATTTATAAAAATAATTTTAAACGATAACATCGAATGTATTGAACCTAATTAATATTAAAATTTTGTTTTAACAGGAAAATAAGCTTTTTAGTACACTTCTTTTATTCGGGCATATAGCCGATTGTTGTATTTAATAGTTTACTCCTTACCTAACCCCACACCCGTTCAATTATCATTGTCACTAGGAGACGCAAGAACCAAGACAGTACCTTTTCTGCCGCGCAACCGACCACAGTTTGCTAGTGAAATTCCGGGTCACCTGCAATTCGCGTGGAGTTTTTTGTGCTGGCAGAAAGAGGGAACCCTGATGACAACAAGACCAAAGATAGGACTTTCATTATTCTAGTGGCATCCTCTCAGAGTTCCATTCCGTTCCCATTTCTATATTTCATACACAAGACACTCGCGGCTGGAAATATACCAAGAGCTATCGAAACATCTTCTATATATTTTGCTAATATTTCACAAACTTTGGCAATAAATTGTTTTTCACCCACAAATGGCACATTATAATATCACAATAAGTCGGTGACATGTTGTATTTAAACTGTTTTGGTTCAAAAAGAACACGACAAATCTTTTATTGTGTTGGGCATAACAGAAGCCAGAAAGAGTTGCAAGAGCGAGAAACAATAGTCCAACACGTGCCATAGTAAATAATCTTAAAAGTTAATGTAATACTTTACCAGGAAACACAACATACCTAAAAAATTGTTTTATCACTGTAACAAATATATTATTTTGTTTCTTTATCCTGGATTACGAATAACATGACAATATTTGAAAATATTCTACTACCACCACAGTGAGCGTAAATGTTGTTCGTGTTGTGATTAAAGAATTAGCCAGCCGAGAAATTGAACACACGACGCCTGGGTGGGACTCCAACTCACTCACTGATGGTCTATAATCTATAAATCCTTCTGTATAAATAAAAATGCAATTGTTCGTTTGTTAAATATCTTAAATCTCCGAAAGTTCTTCAGCGATTGCTTTGAAATTTTGACACAACTTTTCATTCGAATACGCGTGTGTTTTTATATACCTATATATTATATAGATTTTACCTGTGACAGGTAAAAACATGCTTTTTTTTAAACAGCGCTCTGTTGGATTTAAATACAACACGCTCTACAGTCAGTCATCTCTGTCTGCACCGTCAGATTGAGCCACAGCAACGGTACATCTAGTATAAAATAAATTAGTTCGTGTCTTATAAGTTCAATCAATGAGTGCACTGTCCATATTTAGTAGTCGCTTGGTTCGTCTATGAGTACTTCAAAGGAAAAACATATAGATTAATAAGGATTTATTGAATATTATGCAATTATTTCTTTCTAGCCACTCGAGTAAAGTAAATTTTTAGTTTATGTAATGATTTTAATACATTTTCACGATTAAAAATTATCTTCCTGTATAAAACAGATAATGTCGCTCTTCACAAGCAATAACAAGTCTGATATCCAAGGTAACAACATAATCTCGATGAAAAGCAATAGATACACAATCGATTTGCTGGAAACACCGATCGGAAACAACGCCGCCGGAAGAAGGCCGTGCTTAAAGGTGTTTTATAGCCTATTTCCGGTGGAGGATGAAGGTGTTACAAATAACATCAAATATTATTCTACAAAATACACAATTTCTGGAAATTTTCACAGTATTTCCCAGACGAAATTGTGAAATGAAAAAGGGTTTTCAAGATTTTTTAACTAAATTAAACAACCATCACACCGTTCTACTGGGGTAGGCAGAGAGGATAGTTTAGACTTCTTGTTATTTTATGTGAATACCGCATAAGACTCTCAACCGTCTTGATCAAGTGAGACTATGGCATCCCCAATTGGGGTATGTTGTGAAGCTGAATGTATTGGAAAGGAAAAGGAAACGAGGAAGAGGAAGGTGAAGAAGTATCTGGCTATTCACATCGGATCATCAAACACATTTAAAGCCATTTCAAGTAACGTTTCGATTTTGGACGGTGGCGCGACTAAAATTATTTACCGTAAATACAATATTTTAAGTAATAAATTGTGAAATAACACAAATTAATCAAATAAAATTTCAGTATTTGAACCCGCTACCTCCGGATTCGTAGCCAAGCTTCTTAACCACTTAACTATGAATAACGATTAATAATATTTGGATGATTTATATAGCGCCGCTTTTGTACAAAATCACCTCAAGGGCGCTCACTCATTTCTTCATTTATCCGCTCCTCCAAATGTCCAAAGTTAGCGTCTCAGTATCACTCTTGTGAAAGACAGCAATGCTGCTTTTAACCTTGTCGGTGAACACGTCTAAATAGCCACGTTCTTTTCAACCTTCATCTTTCACATCTCCATCTCCTTGAAAATTTTGTATACTCGTACTTCATTAGTTCGAAGTCAAATCGAATATAACTCCGCGATGTGGTCCCACCCATTTAAATATGATATCAAATTCATTCGAAAATATGCAACATAAATTGCTAAGATACATTCATTTTAAACTTAGTATTGAGAGTATAACCTGTGATATAACCTTATGATATCCTAACCTTCGATTCTACAAAAGATATCGTAATACATGTAAAAATGTAATACGTTATGCTAAAGAAACATTCTATAAAAACAAAATTGATGAATGTAATAATGATTCACGTAAACTCTGGCAGATCATAAATGAAATAACTATGTAATGCTAAAGCCTCACATAATGACAATAGCATTAAGGAATTAAACATTGATGAGATTCCCACATCTTTTACAGAACACCCGGACAAACTTCTTGACTTTATAAACAACTATTTTTGCAATATAGGCTCAAACTTAGCAAATAAAATTAAACAAAATTCAATTAGTACTATCGAAAATACAGTGAGGATTGACGATGTAAATCAAGAAAACAGCCTCAATATTGTCAAGATAACAAGTGATGAAATAAGAAATATTATAGCCTCCCTAAATATAAATACTTCATCGGGAAATGAACTGATATCAAGCAAATCAATTAAATATCTACAAAATGAGTTAATCCACCCACTGACGTATCTTATAAATCTGTCAATATCAAATGGTATTTTTCCTGCTTGTCTTAAAATTGCTATGATCATTCCAATATATAAAAACGGTCCCAAAAATGATGTATCAAACTATCGACCAATTAGTATTTTAACTACACTATCAAAAATATTAGAAAAAGTTATAAAAAAACAAATGCTTACATTTTTGGATTCTAATAAAATATTATCATCTACGCAGTATGGTTTTAGGGAAAACCTGGGTACTGGTGACGCTATAGCTAATGTAACAAATACAATTATTAGAAAATTGGATGAAGGCAAAAAATGCCTAGCAGTTTTCATTGATCTTCAAAAAGCTTTCGATACCATTGACCACGAAATACTGTATTTAAAACTAAAAAAAACGGAATAACCGAAACAACCCTAAACCTACTTAGAAGTTACTTAACGGGAAGAGAACAATTTGTACAAATTGGTAAAAGAAGGAGCAAAACTCTACCAATTAAGTACGGTGTCCCCCAGGGAAGCGTATTAGAACCTATACTATTTCTAATTTACATAAATGACCTTATGAATCTTCCCATCAAAGGAAACATAATGAGCTTTGCAGATGACACTGTAATTTTATTCCATGAACAAGATTGGACAAGCACATATAAGGAGGCTGAACATGGCCTAACTGTTCTTCAAAACTGGCTTAAAGCAAATTCCCTTACATTAAATGTGAATAAAACCAAATATTTAATTTTCTCCAAAAACAAAAGAGGACAACCAATGAATGAGCATATACTCAAACTACATGAATGTCAAAAAAAATTTCCTCAATGTTCCTGCTCGATTATAACTCAAACCAAAAGCATAAAATATCTTGGTATTGAAATTGACGATAAACTACACTGGGATTCACACATTGATCGAACTTCAAAAAAGTTAACTAAACTCATCTACTTCTTCAAAAAATTACGGAACATTTTGTCAGCTAGGGATTTAAAGAGAGTTTACTATGCTTTATGTCACTCCAAATTGGAATATGGAATAATAGGATGGGGCTCAGCAGTATCAAAACATATAAAACAGCTGAAGGTAACTCAGAATTGCATCATAAAGACCATACTAAAGGTTCCCATAAGGACGTCAACAACAGAAATTTTTAAACAATTTGACGTTCCAAGCATACAGAAAATCTATGCCAAAAACATTTTGGTACAACACCTCAAAAATAATTCTCAGGAAAACACCTCACATACTCATAAAACCAGAGCCAAACAAACAGAGATACTAACTATACCAAAGTGTAACTCTACCTTTGGACAAAGAAGCTCTGAATTTTTAGCAGTAAAGGTATATAACAAACTCCCACTTAGTATCAAACAAAACAAAACAAAAAACAACTGCATTAAGAACATTAATTCTTGGCTTAAGGAATTACCGGAAAAAGAACTTACTAGCAAATTTAAAACATCGTCGTAGAAGTTTCTGGAAACCCTTACCCAAAACATGGAGTCATACCATAGAAGTCGCTGAATAACTTATCCAAAACCTAGTCCCCCTCAGCACAGGATCTCCTAGTGAGGAGGACTATGAATATAACCAACATCTATTTTTTATATATATATTCTTATAAAAATGTAAAAAAAATGTATAATATAGCTACTAAATAAAAAAAATAAAAAATTATTATTTGGTGAAAGAATTAAAAATTTTTAAACTTTCTGATTCGTATTCGACTTAAAATATATGTTGAAGACTAGCTGACGCGTACCCTGTGTTGCTCAAATCTTCTCTCCTTTCATTCGACTTAAAATATATGTTGAAAACTAGCTGACGCGTACCCTGTGTTGCTCAAATCTTCTCTCCTTTCATTCGACTTAAAATATATGTTGAAAACTAGCTGACGCGTACCCTATGTTGCTCAAATCTTCTCTCCTTTCATTCGACTTAAAATATATGTTGAAAACTAGCTGACGCGTACCCTGTGTTGCTCAAATCTTCTCTCCTTTCATTCGACTTAAAATATATGTTGAAAACTAGCTGACGCGTACCCTGTGTTGCTCAAATCTTCTCTCCTTTCATTCGACTTAAAATATATGTTGAAAACTAGCTGACGCGTACCCTGTGTTACTCAAATCTTCTCTCCTTTCATTCGACTTAAAATATATGTTGAAAACTAGCTGACGCGTACCCTGTGTTGCTCAAATCTTCTCTCCTTTCATTCGACTTAAAATATATGTTGAAAACTAGCTGACGCGTACCCTGTGTTGCTCAAATCTTCTCTCCTTTCATTCGACTTAAAATATATGTTGAAAACTAGCTGACGCGTACCCTGTGTTGCTCAAATCTTCTCTCCTTTCATTCGACTTAAAATATATGTTGAAAACTAGCTGACGCGTACCCTGTGTTGCTCAAATCTTCTCTCCTTTCATTCGACTTAAAATATATGTTGAAAACTAGCTGACGCGTACCCTGTGTTGCTCAAATCTTCTCTCCTTTCATTCGACTTAAAATATATGTTGAAAACTAGCTGACGCGTACCCTGTGTTGCTCAAATCTTCTCTCCTTTCATTCGACTTAAAATATATGTTGAAAACTAGCTGACGCGTACCCTGTGTTGCTCAAATCTTCTCTCCTTTCATTCGACTTAAAATATATGTTGAAAACTAGCTGACGCGTACCCTGTGTTGCTCAAATTTTCTCTACTTTCATTCGACTTAAAATATATGTTGAAAACTATCTGACGCGTACCCTGTGTTGCTCAAATCTTCTCTCCTTTCATTCGACTTAAAATATATGTTGAAAACTAGCTGACGCGTACCCTGTGTTGCTCAAATCTTCTCTCCTTTCATTCGACTTAAAATATATGTTGAAAACTAGCTGACGCGTACCCTGTGTTGCTCAAATCTTCTCTCCTTTCATTCGACTTAAAATATATGTTGAAAACTAGCTGACGCGTACCCTGTGTTGCTCAAATCTTCTCTCCTTTCATTCGACAAATATATGTTGAAAACTAGCTGACGCGTACCCTGTGTTGCTCAAATCTTCTCTCCTTTCATTCGACTTAAAATATATGTTGAAAACTAGCTGACGCGTACCCTGTGTTGCTCAAATTTTCTCTACTTTCATTCGACTTAAAATATATGTTGAAAACTAGCTGAAGTCGAATATCGATCAGAAAGTTTAAAAAAGTTTAATTCTTTCACCAAATAATAATTACAGGTTGTACTCTAAATGGGAATACAAAGTTTAAAATAAATGTATCTTAGCAGTAAAATTTTTATCTCTAAATTAACTTTTAACAAAAACTTTATATTACGCTGATGCGATTATCCTTATTTTTATTTCTATTATCCCTAGCATTATCTATTATTTTTATTTGTATCCTACCTTATTTTTATTTTTATCTTTATGTTTACAAGATTCACCTACTCCAATTCCTTTCCTGTATGTGATCATGTACATAATATTATATAATATTCAGAATTGGTTATTTATGAAGGGAATGAACTATTTTAAAGAATACCTGACATCATTAAATTAAGTTCATTTGCTTTATTATTCTCTTTTTTTTTCATTTGAATTCTGTTTAAAATTTCTTTTTAAAATAATTAATTGATTTATCTTTATTTTCATCTCTTTCTTATTTTCAGTTAAACCTATTTAACCTATACCCATTTTACAACTGAATGAATCATGTATTACATTTATATAATTATACACAAATTTCGACTACCATAATACGGACATGTGTCTAGTGTGGTAGTCGAAAAGCATGTAAAAAACCTGTATCCAAATATATTTCTATGAATAAAGAAAAAAAAAAAAAAAAAAATGAAAACCTCACTGGAATCTCTCGTGCTGAGGATTTCATTTCAATATAGGTTAAATGAACTATGTAATAGATACGCAGATGTGGCGGATCTATTTAATTGCACGGAATGTAGGTACAAGACGGCTATACTATCATATAAACATTATATATGTCACTAGTAAGGAGTCATGTAGAATATAATTCCACGGTTTGGTCCCCAAATTATGAGGTTCATTCACATGCGATTGAAAGAATCCAAAATAAATTTTTAAGATAAGTAAATTTTAAAATGGGCATTCCTAGAGAATGCCTAAATAACGATAACGTACTTTGTTCATTAAATTTAATAAAATTATCTGATCGTAGAATCATTTCCGATTTAACCTGTTTGTATAAAATCATTAATTCAATGTTTGATACCCCTGATTTATTATATGTAATCTCTTTTCATACTCCAAGCAGGTCAGTTACAAGACAGTACCTACCATATTATTGTAGCAATTCTATATCAACGTCCCAATATCACACTCCTGTGCGACGGATTCAACAGCTAGGAAACAAATACTCCGATGTTGTTGATATATTTATTACATCAATTTCATTATATAAGCAATAGCATACATTATTGAAGTTTTTTTCATCAAGTAGGAGAATATTTTGATAAAGCTATTTAAATTGACAGTATTACAGTATCTTGCACGATAACAGTATTTTGTCGACTAAAAGAAAAAAATATATTTTGGTACCTACATACTGTGTGGATCAAATTCAACAATATTTTTATTTATATATGTGTTTTATGCAGTAATTTCCTACACTATTTATGAGTATAATTTCTTAAATATTGTTATATATGCATGTAAAAACCTTAATAGCCGTAAAATAAATAAAGAAAATAAAAATAAATATTTATATAATTTATATTAATTTATATACCTACATAATCTTTGTGTACTTGTAAGTTTTGCATATACTTGTGTACCTTATTTTTATTTTTTAGTTTCTGTACATTTCATACTATCTGTTGTCATAAATTATTGATTATTAATTATTTATTGTTTATGGTATATTTATACCGTTAATATTAAATAAATAAATAATCAACACACCCCAGATGAAGAAATGTCATAGTCCCACATGCTCCGGACAGTTGGAAATCATGTTTGAAATTCACATAAAAAAGGCTATACAAAGGAATACAATAAAATGCGAAAAACCGTACAAAATCCTGAAATATTTATATTAATATCCGAAAATGACTTCCTTCAACGGAAATATACTATCCTTTTCATTATTCATATTGAGTTCAGAACAACATGGATGGTGCTAGCTTCACTTAGATCATGCCTGACTTCACTAACTTCACTTATATTATATAAACATAAATATATAAATAACCGAAAATGACTTCTTTCAACGTATATAATATAACATGGTTTTTATTGTTTTTTTCTCTTAGCTTTGAAAAACGTGAAGAGCATCGGCTTCTCAAGTTAATGTTAAGTTTTTAAATTAATCCAAATCTTGGAAGCGGTAATTGACCAATTTTCCGACGTCCGGTGGAGCTGAAACTCGGCTTGATTACTTATTGATTACTCTATCAACTTTTCATGGCACGTACATATATGTATTTCTCTAAAATCGAATGACGTTACGGCAGTTAATATGCGAGCTATATGTCGGTCCTACTAGATAGGTATTTGGCGAGGATTCTCAGTCAAACCAAAAAATAATTATACTTTGAAAACCATTTTAAACAGATGTATTTTTGACAAAATCAAATGTACGGGTTGATACGGGTTTTTTAACTTTAAAATAACCACGTAGAATCATTCTTCTTAGCCAAAATCAAAATCAATAACCGTCTACTAAGAAACGCTGAACTTTACCTATTCCTTTCCAAATAATCTACTTAACGTTCTCCCAACATCTTTTACGAATATTAGAAGAACAGATTCCTTTCATATTTAGCGATATAATAATCATAATATTTTTATCTTTAATCTCAATTGTCATTTGACTTCACTTGACCCAAACTTCATCGTCTCTTATTTTTGTTAATTTTTAGATGAAAAATTCTTCATTGCTTATAACTTTGTGATGTCATTATTTATTTATTAAAAAGACAAATAGCTTTGTTTACATCAGTTTTATTTATGTACATATTTCGTGAACGATGTTCACAACATCAGGATTAAATATACACTATTTACGTTATTAATTAGAGCAGTCCGCTCGCAGGGCGCCGAATTAACAAGGCGCTGATAATACCTAACACCTGAAAGTCCTAACATTAACTATTTTTCGTCTAAGGCGTCTACAACTGGATCAGACAAGGGGCGCCAAAAGTTTACTAGCGCCAGTAGCCTTTAGGTTCAGGGCCGGCCCTTGTTTTGCATACCCTTTGTTTTATTCTTACGTAATGTTGTACATCGTTATGGGACGGTTGGTACTTATTCGTAATTTTTTTGTTATTTTAACCTCTGCATGTCATGTACTTTATAAATACAAATAAAATATGATAAGTTCAGTTGGTAATTTGGTAAACGTTGGGGTTTTAATCGGTGGCGGCTCGTGACTTTTGGGTATACTAGAGTGCAAATATTATAAAAAATGGCATTTCTGATGTTGTTATAGCTGAAAACGATTTTTTTTTTTTTTTCGAAAATCGATTTTTTGTATGAAGATTTTCAGGAAATTTCAGAGTAGGCGTGCGCCGCACGGAATTCCTGAAAATCTTCTTAAAAAAAACAAATTTTCGAAAAAAAAAATAAACAATCGTTTTCAGCTACAACAACATGAATTAAGCCATTTTTGTAATATTAGCACTCTAGTAACCCAAAAGTCACGAGCCGCCACTGGTTTTAATTACTCTCTTAGCTCCGTGTCCAATAACTGGGAAGTACATATTTCTACCGGTTGATGAAAATATTTTTCAACATTAAAACCATCCATTGTTTTCCTTGATCCATAATCTTTATCCCTCTTATAAGTGAAATGGATCGGATATAAAATATAACCTCTTTATCTCAATAAATCTTTCTTCAGTGCTTATTTCGCCAAATTTACCCCACATAGGTAATAAAGACAAAGCGACAAAAACATCATAAAATTATTACCCACATTCCTTCTTCACGTTAATATTACATAAATATCTTTCAAAATACTGTAATAATAACAAATATTGTAATTAAAAACAATAATAAATAGAGCAAAAATAACAAGACTAAGATTTTTTAATACCTCCCTAAATGAGAAAAACTAGTGTTTAGTGAGGGAGTGTCGTCTTGAGTTTTATACCGAACTACCTACGATAATTATTACAAAATTAAAAAAATAAATATATATTTTACAGATAATAAATTTCCTAAGAGCATATATACATACATTTTAACACTGATTATTTTCAATATTACACCACACAACCAAATTAGTTTGAGAAACACCCATTACATACTTAGACAATTTAGAAACAATCTAAAAATATAAATGTTCGTTTGTTCAATTTCTTAAATCTCAGAAAATTCTTCACTCAATGCTAAGAAATTATGACACAACGTTGCATTCAAATACGCGTGTGCTTTTATATTCCTATATTATATAGATGTCACCTATGATAGGTAAAACATGTTTTATTTTAAACAGTGCTCTGTTGGGTGTAAATATAACACACTCTATTGTTTCTCTATCTGCACAGAGAGACTGAGCCACAACCATGCATGGCGGGCTACAGCTTGTAAATAATAAAATAATTATAACATTTGGTGACCATTTTAAGCATCAGTCCATAGTAATGTAAATGTATTTAATTGAAGTTTGTTTTCAATATTAGCACACAGTGGAAATATAGATTTTTTTTCGGGTTGAATCCTAATGTTTACTTAATATTGTGCTTTTGGTTTGTTTCAATGTGTACACGTGTAAGAATGTCGTGTTGTTCGGTTCAACGCTAATTATACCTAAAATAAGTGATTTGCACCAAAATAAAAATTAACATTCTACAAACTCCAAACGGTGCAAAGAACGTTGCATCATGCACAGGAATTTTCATTTCACTCATTGCAACATAAATCACTGTAAAATTCATAAAAGTGTCCCCAGCAAACTGTGAACTTGCACGTTTTAAATTGTTCACTTTCAGGAATAATGCAAATTTTACACAAACTCACGAGTGGCATTTTGTCAAAACTTTCCAAATATTTCACACGAAACTTTTGCAGTTGTATAAAACAGAAATAATGTAATTACTCAAATATGTTTTTCTGAGTACCGCAACTGCTCTCAGCTCTCTGGAACCAATGAGTTAAGACCGACATTTGTTTCGTATATCAACTGCTGTAATTTCATCGAATTTCAGAGAAACGCGTATTTCTGCGCGTGTGTGTGTGTGTGATTGCCACCAAAAGTTGAGCGAATGTATTGACATCAAAAACAAGCCTATCTGCCAAGTTTCAGCACGATCGGATGCCGGAAAGTAGGTTAATTTCCTTTGCTAAATTATATTTAAAAAATAAATTTAATTATGAAACTTTTTGTTTCACTTCTTCACAACATGCATTTACACAGTAACTTTTAAATTTACATTTTAAATTGCTTGGTGTTGTAATTTATTTGATTTAAAATGTTTCTATTCTTATTTTATTAGTATTTTTTTTGTTTTATTACCCACACCCAGGCAGTTCTTTTGTGCGTTCCATTTACTTACCTGGGTTTTACATTTTGTACCTACGTATAATTGGTTTTTTTAAACATGTTTTTACCCCACTTCTAAGGGATCGCCTTCACTGGCTTCGATGCCATGAAAGAATTGAGTTTAAGATCTGCTTAATGACCTTCAAAGCATTGCAAGGAATGGCGCCATCCTATATAAACTTAAGCAATAGACAGCTTACTTTAAGGTCAGCAGATCTAGATGTTAGTAATCGTCTAACCGAACTTTCTAGGTCAAATACATCCGTTTACTATGATCTTTCTTTTCGTGTAACAAGACTAGACAAGACTTCCCTCAGCTCTTACCAATCTCCAGAATTTGGCTGAATTTAAATGGGCTTTAAAACAAAATTATTTAAAAAATCTTACAATTTTCAATATTTTATAATAAGCCATTTTCTAAAACTTCCGGTAATCGTTTGGTTTCAGTTGTCTCATTTTTGTTTTGTCCTGTCCTGCTGTTATTGTTATAATACTATATCTGTATTGGGTAAGGCACACTGTGGGAACAATTTTAAGAACATGACTACTAATACTAATTTACCGTTTTTATGTTTGTTATAGTTAAACGCACTTAAGGCGATGCCATACGTAGTAATGCAAAATCATGTGTTTTTGGTTTGAAAATTTGGTCGCCTAGAAATGTTTCAGATGCTTTAATTAAATACTGCGAGTAGAATACATCTTGGCCTTTGAAATAATCGAGTATTTTTTATATAAGTCTTTTTATAAGCCCAGAAACAAATAATTTATAAGGCCCCATTTTCTGTTATGATTTTATTGTATAATGTGGCAAATTAAGTTATTTATAAACTGATGGAAAAAAATTTAATATTTATGCCTGAACATCCACAAAATAAAATAAAAGACACTTTTTGGCCATGTTTTTTTCTTGCATAAATCAAAACAGGCGGATGGTGTTAAGCGGGAATTTAAACCTTATCGCCATCTACGTAAGGGTTGTTATTGATAGCGGCTCAATTTAAAATATTACACGACGTAGTGCATCGCCTTAAAGTGAAATGACAGTAAACTGCGCTACAGAAATGTACGCCATGTTATAATTATTATTATTATTATGTTGGGAAATTATAGGGAAAAAATAAAGTATAGGTAATTATTATTTTTTAAATGTTTAGAACAGTTCATTATTTTTACTTTAAATAATTTACCATGTATTGCTGATAGAATACAGAGTATCGTACAATGCACAGTTTGATAGAACGTGTTAGACGTTTGGAAGCATTTCATAGTTCTCTCTTGTCTGGAATTTGAATGAAGCCCGATGCAGTTTCTGATGGCCCGTGACTATATGAAATGATTCAATGGTTCTTAGGGCAAAGATCACAACCCCAGATTTTATAGAAAATGAACAAAAGATAAATTTTATTTTTTGAAACAGACAGTTGTAAATGTGAATTAATTTAACATTTAAGTTGAATATGAAATAAACCAATAAAATTCAATTTATAATACAGTTACAGGTTAGGAAGAGAGAGTAGATATTTAAAGTTATAAGTAAATGGTTTTATTTGAATGCTGTAGAAATGAAATCCCTGTGGCGTATATGTCGTAAAACCATACATGATCGTGTGAGAAATGTGGAGATCCGCAAAGACTGCAAGGCTGATGTAAGCGTTATGAGTAAGATCAAGAAAAGGACGCTTATATGGTTTGGGCATGTAAAGCGAATGAGCAAAGAAAGGAGTGTAAGGAGAATATACCATTCAAATGTGAATGGTAGGAGAAGTCGGGGACGCCCGAGGAAGACATGGCACGACCAAGTGAATCAGATACTTGAGTCGGGCCATGTCAAGAGTCAGAATTATAGAATAGTATGTATGAATGTGAATGAGGCAACGATTGTTTGCCAAGACCGAATTGTTTAGCGGTCCGTCCTCTCAGCCTACCCCTGCGGGGAAACGGCGTGATGGGTAGTTATTTGATTTGAATTGTTGTATGTAAAATAAGGTATTCGATCTGGTATTGCTTTCAAGGAAACGAAATGCAATCTTTTATAAAAGATACTATATAAAAACAGTACGTAAAAAAATAATTCTACTTTTGTAAAGAGTGACAGAATTAAATGATTATAAGGTTTTCAAAAAATGTTTTCGGATATATTCAATTCGGTTAGTATAAGTTTGGTATTGAGGATTCCAAATGACAGATGCAAATTCGAGATGAGATCTTACGGATGCCATATATAGTAGTTCAAGTGTAAAAGATTCATTGAATGGTTTTGTGATGCGTAGAATGAACCCTATTTGTTTGTAGGGTTTTTATAAGATGTGTTCAACATGATCTTTAAATAACAACTTAGAGTCAAGTAATACTCCAAGGCTTCTGATCTATCAAGGTTCAGGTATTAAATATGGATCGTTGGGTGATTATCGCATTTTCTTTAAAAATAATTGATTTTAATTCAGCTGAATGTATTTGAATATTTTCATGTCGTCAGCGTAAAGAATAAAATCAGAATGAATGATGACATATTTTATATCATTGAAGTATAAGTAATAATTGTACCAGTCTGAAGATTGTTGTAAAAACTTTAAAAAATAGTTTTAAATTATTTTAATGTGTCATTATAATGAAAATTGACCACGAATTATCAGTATAAAAAATATAAAGATTGGTTTTGCCTCTTTATAAATCTGTTTATATTTTATATCTGACCATGATAGAAAGGGATACATGACCCGAATGCCTAACTTCAAGGCGTGGAGTTACTATTGTTATTTATTTGGTTTTACGCCAAGCTGGGCTTTTACATGGAATTTAAGAATGGAATATTCCTAGTGAGCCTTCAAAAATTTTGAAAGCATGTAATAACAGTAACCTGAATATGAAACAATATTAGTATATAATACACAATATAATATAGAAACTAGATCAATACCACATATAAGATTATGTTCCATATCAATGGCCAATTACAGAAAAATCCCAAAGTATAAAAGATCCCGGGGTTATATTTGATGAAAATCTTAGATGTAACCTATATATCAAAGTTTTCAAGGAAAAACTTGGAAAACTTTTATATTTCTTTAATAAATCTTAGAAATGTGGTAAATAAAGAGGACATGAAAAAATCTATTACGCTTTATGTAATTCTCTTATTGAATTTGGAATTATAGGATGAGTTAAAGGATTAACTGAACACAATTCAAAAGGGAATCATAAAGACCATACTGAAAGTACCCATAAGAACGTCTTCGATTGAAATTTTCAATAGTTTTGATGTACCACAAATATATGCTCAAAATATGCTATTGAAACTATTCAAAAATACTTATTTCTCTACAATACCGCGTATTCACTATACTAGGTCAAATCACAATTACACAAAAAAATATTCAAAGTCATAAAACCACATTCGGACAAAAAAATAACATTTATTTTGCGAAGAAACTTCACAACATCTTTCCCCCAGATATAAAGCTAATAGAAAATTTGAATGATTACAAATTAAGAATTAAAATCTGGCTGAAAGAGATTAATGAAAAAACATTAAAAACGGCATAGAAAACAAATAAAACAAAAATGAATGACTTATGTCCGACTCAGAATAGATCACCCTAGTGCAAATACAACTTTACTGTACATGTATTCACTATAATATTTTGTAAATAGTCGCTATAATACAACAAATACAAATCAATAAAACTACATTACCAACGCTACTATAAGTTGTAGGATTCAAAAATAATGTTGGTATACATTACGCTTAGTTCTATAAATGTAGTCAGTAAATAAATATTTTTAAAAAATAACAGAATTGAAAAAAGAAAATTACACTATTCTGTCTCTGCTCATCGATTGGCGCTTGCAATGTCAGCCATACGTATTGCAAATGCATATAAACTGAAAGCTCACAGAGCGTCAGTGGTGGAGGCACGTGGGTGCAGTCTGCTTCCCCGATGCTTCCAATAAAACGGGATTGAAGATTGAACGCATTCAATGCGCATTCATTGTTGGTGACTGAGTGAAATCTGAAAAGGTTTTGTAACTGAATGCAAAGCGTGATGTTAAAGCAACTTTTTTGATAGACATTCGTACAGGAGACTGCAGAAAATTTGTTTTTTTTTTGTATTGAATTGGTTGGATGCACCATGATTGCCCATTGTACAATTCAACTCGTGGTCGATGGGTAAAAGCTCTCAGCTAGCAAGCCGAAGGGTCGCGGGTGCGAATCCCGGCGTGCGCAAGTAAACTTTATTTGAATATTTTGTGTTACTTAACAATTGTTATTAATTTAAAATTATATATAGTATACTTGTGGCACGTTCCAGAGTGAAAGATACTGTCAGTATCGCCCTGTTATAAGAACGCCATTAAGAATTGAAACGTTGCTTGAAATGACTTTCTGAGTTTGATGATCAGAACTGAATAGCCAGGTACTCCCCCACCTTCATCTTCCCCATCTCCTTCTTCCCCCCACTACCTTCAGCCTCATATCATACCCCATTCGGGGTTGCCATAGTCTCACTGGCTCCAAACGATTGAGAGCAGTTGGGACTCTTGTACAGTATTCACATTAAAAAGATATTTTTTGTGCTGATTTAGAAAAGTTGGGTTAATTTTGTGAACTCGACAAAACAGCATAACAATGTTTTTTTCGCTGTGTAAAAAGTATATATATATATATATATTTTGTTGTTACATCAAAACCATGTCCGTTTTAAGAATTAGGGGATCCGAAAAGTATTTAAGCTTGATCAATGTTAAGAAAGGGACGCTTAGATGGTTTGATCATGTAAGACGGTTGGAAAGAGTAGAATAATTTATTAATACATTATAGGTACCTACTTCAGTAAGCATTTACATTTCTCACACGATCATATATGGCTTTACTACACATACGACTCAGGGATCTCATTTCTACAGCATTCAGTCTATTTTCATCTCTCCTCTTCCAGTTCCATGCCTCACTGCCATACATCAGGGTAGGTACCAGCACTCTATTCTGGACTGCTAGCATCGCTTATTTGGACAATATTTTGTTAGCGCCAAAACCGCGTTCAGTCCTCCATTAAGAGGAAGCTACAAGCCAAAAATGTGTATATTCTTGGTAAACCTTATATTGTAGGTAATATGCATTAAAATCGATTGACAAACGGAGTCTAGAAACGTTCGATTTCAAGCACAAAACTAGTTTTTATTTATTTTGTAAATAATTTTATAAGAAATCAAAAAAGGCAATTAAGTGAAACTGTCACAGATAATCTTAGATATAATACTGTATTTTTTATAAGTTTTTTTCCTTTACACGTTCATACATTTCTATTGAAAATACATATTTTTCAGTAGTTTACATTTATATTTTTTATTGAGTAATTTATTATTTTATTTGTATTGTACTCAAGCGAAGCGATAGGAAAACCTCCAATTTATCTAAAGCATATTTTTTGGTATTTATAATGTACAACAAAGTGATTTTTTAACAAAAACAGCGCTCTAAAAAATAATTAAATAATTATTACTGCTTCGTTTAGTATTTAAGTATGATTTATGGAAGACACTGTTATAATTGACTTGATTAATCGAGACAACAATATACTTGTTTCTTGGACGGATCACCAAATGATAATAATATCTAAGCTACCCACTACCTACAGTAGTAGTAGTGATGTGACATACTTGACAATAGGAATGTGACAATTACTTTATCCGTGTGAAAGTTTGGTATAGTATCTAGGTTTCCGTGTAATACAGAAGCACAGAGAACACTTGACAAGAGTTATCTAAGCGCACGCAATTCCATAATGTCTGCCTCAGAATGAACGACGTGAGAAAGTTGGTCTTTCAAAACTTTAACTCCCGTTAAAGTTAAGTACGCAAAGTGAACTTCCACCGTCCACTAAGTACAGCTTAGTGCATTTATAGTCGCGCGGACTAAGAGGCGCTTCTCCTTTGTTGAACATAAAGAGTCATTAGGAAAATGCAAACTGAACCACAACGCGAGTGAAAACTCGGTTAAAACAGAATTTCAAAAAGTCATTATAATTATGCTCATTGGAAAAGGTATCTAAGGGCCGGTATATCAGTTGGGCTTTATGCTCGCTAAGCACGAAAAACCTTGCTCAAATCTAATTTGGCCGCATAATCCTCGCTAGGATCGGAAATAGTTCCTTTTGAGACGCTGCTGTAGTAAGTGTAGTAACACATGTCAAATTTGACATTTACGTTAGTAATAAAATTGCATACTTTCGTATTTTCGAAATCTACGTAAATATCTCAATGTACCTAATCGAAATGGATATCGAAGATTCGTCCAGCTATGAGAAATGTCAATTATATTATTTAATTAAGGATGATATTCAATCTAAATCAGTTTGGTAATTATAAAAGGGTTTTTAAAAGTTCCAATGTAAGAACAGTGTGTTTTCAAAGGTCAATTCGTCATAATTTCACAAATAGTGTATTGACTCCATCAAAACAAATACTATTTACAAGTAAACTCCCCGCATATGGCATCATGCTAATTGATTCGGGGTACTTTATAAAAATCAACTCATAGATTAGACCCACGTAAAAATAATCATTGTGATAGTGGTTATTGTAATTGTTGTACTTATTTGTATATTAACTGAAATTTTAAAACTGGATTGTTTTCACGAAAGTGAGATCATCTGTAAAAAACCAGCATAAATAAATAAATAACAGTTTGGTTTTGTACAGAAACATGTTCCTCCATTAAAATTATAGACAACACGTGTAATATTGGTGATAACTATCCTCACGACATATATACGAATTATGTGCTAAGCCCGTCATAAAAACCAAACGAGGATAGCGAGCATCTGATCTACCGGGCCTTAGTAAATTTACAGTTTTATAGTAAATTATTAACATAATAAAAGCTAGCAGTCCAAAATGGAGTGCTAGTACCAATGGTATTTAAAAAAAATCATTTTCTCACCATTTTTCAGGATAAGTGGAAAAGTTCATGACGACTTACCTGAAACAAGAAGAAAATAATTATTTAAAAAAATTTACTTATGTGTTAAATACGTTCAAAAATAATAAAACACATTCAATACAATAATATATCTCTCGCAGGCGGAAAGCCAAAAAAACATATCATAAAACTACCCTTGTCGTAAAGTGCACAAAAATGATGTACATAAATCCACTAAAGAAACGTCGTAAAAACGGCACAAGTCCAAAAACAGTAACCAGAAAATATTTCAGAAATGGGACAGGACTGGTCTCCCGAAATGTAATAAACATTTTCCCGGGATAACGGCAGACCCCGGGATGAACGCAGTGGCGTAATAAACTGCTCGGGCAATTTGTTAGGGGCTCTGCTTTAGTCGGGATAAAAATAAAAATAGAAAATGTTATTATCCAGTGTTTTGCGGTGTTTTTCAAAGCTTTCGGATAAATTATCACCTTTGTTATATAAACGTACTATTTGTCGGTGGAAGGTAACTAACACAATAATTACGAACAATTGTGTTTTGATCAGTTATATTTATCTTATTTATTTTCATAGGGCATCATTTAAAAAATATATCTGGAAATTAAAGTTGCCCTGACATCCAAGAAATCTTCACTACTAACATAAATGTAAATCTCAAGTAACACTCAAGAAAAATTAACGGAACGCCTTTTCCATCCAATCTTCGGAACACTTCCCTACACATAGAGTAGTTGATACATGGAATAAAAGTCTACAAGATGTCACCGATGCTATAAATATAAACCAATTTAAAGCTCAATTGATTTCTTATTTGGAGAGAAGAAAGGATTAACTTATTTTTCAATTTGAAACAATTCAACTTGTTAAATTTATTGTGAATATTAGGTTACAAATCAGCTGACAATATATCTCCATAAATTAGAAAAATGTTGCTTGTGCAGTGATGATTAGCTAGCAGATGATTAAAGCTGTGATGCGACCTATTCTTAAACTTCTTCAATATCTCGTGCCGTTCGGACAACATGGCTCTATCTGCCATTGACATGAAACTGATAAAATGTGGTTCAAAGTTTATATTTCGAATAAAATAATAAATTTAAAGAACATTCAGTGCAAAAAACATAATGTTTAGCCAAAATTTTAAACAGAAACTTGCGGCTTTGAAAATCAGTTGAACTCGGAGCAACCGTTTTTTTTTTTACTATATGTCATGTTTTGTGAATGATCTTAATATTTATTTTATTATTTTCACGCAATTGGCAAATGATACTTTGTTATACCAAGGGAATGAACTCGTACAACGAAAATGAAAATAAAATATGGCTCCAAAAATATTTTATGCATTGCAGATAGAACTAAGTTGCCCTTAAAATTAGCAAATGAAACGTTGTTGTCCAATAAAATAACGTTTTAAGTTGCTCGTAAATTACAAACGGAAACATGTTGTTAGAAACAATAAGTGTTTTAAATATAACTTTGTTGCATAATATTATTATCTATATACTAAAACTCTGACATATTTTAGATAGGGTTATAAAAAGAAAAAAATATTAAGAATTCTGTTGCAAAAAAGTCGATTTTGAAATGTTAGGTGGAATCTTGTAGGTCCAAGAATCTATTTAGACGCCGCCGCTGTCCTATTCTTCCCCCATTTCCCCAATTACTTCTTATTCTTCCCATTGTGCCTCAAATGTCGAATCTCCCCGATAGTCCCTACTGTTTCGCCATAACGTTACATCTGCATATCTGCCTAGAAATAATGGCACGCCTGGGCCATAAACACCCAAAGAGTAGCTCGCAGGCAGTCTCTATGGAAATTTAAACCATAGACAAGTGACAGTACGATGGCACTTATTTTTTATTAGCACGCAATATGACGGTCTTTCAGATTTAAACTAAAAAAGGTCCTCCCTACAAATTTTCAAGAATTCTGAAGGCATATTCACTTTATTCAGCGTTAAGGCGATGCCATACGTAGTAATGCAAAATCATGTGTTTTTGGTTTGAAAATTTGGTCGCCTAGAAATTATTCAGATGCTTTAATTAACTACTGCGAGTAGAATACATCTCGACCTTTGAAATAATCGAGTATTTTTTTATATATGTCTTTTTATAAGCCCAGAAAAAAATAATATATAGGCCTATGAAAACTACTTTCAAGTTCCAAATCTCCTACTTACGAACCCATTTTCGGTTATGATTTTATTGTATAATGTGGCAAATTAAGTTATTTATAGAATGATCAGAAAAAAATTATATATTTATGCCTGAACATCCACAAAATAAAATAAAAGACACTTTTTGGCCATGTTTTTTTCTTGCATAAATCAAAAAAATGGGGAAGGTGTTAAACGGGAATTTAAACCTTATCGCCATCTACGTAAGGGTTGTTATTGATAGCGGCTCAATTCAAAATATTACACGACGTAGTGCATCGCCTTAAGTTATATTTAAATAAATAGTGGGTATGAGTACCGCCGCCCCAAGAACATTCAATAACCAACACCTTTCATATAGGTCACACAAGTTGTTCGCTACGTTTAGATACTTAGCAGGGGTGCTCGAGTTCATGGGGGGGGGGGGGGTGAGCATGATCGGCCTTGAGAAGGAAAGGAAAAAACTCAAGTACGATGTTTTAGGTGTCAGGCCTTATCAGCGCCTTGGCTCCTTGGCGTCTTGGGCGTAGTTGGCGCCAACGGTTGCGCGGAGCGGACTGCTTCATTTGCGATTGCAGAGGCCCGGCTCTGAGGATGAGGTTAGTTCATGTCTACCGACTACCCACCAACTGCTTGGCGGCAGGATCGGGAGAGGCCGGTTGATGGAGACCCTTTGACCTCTCCAGCCGGGCCCCTCGACCAATCGCCTTGCACCGCAGTATTATGGATGTATTCATATGTTTGTCACTCCTGGGCACACTGACCCCCGGATACCTACCCAACCCTAGACCCTATTCTCACCAGAACTTCCTCTCCCGCCTTTCCTTAAAAAATACCTTCCACACAGCACCCCTAAATGTGACATAGGTCCTGTGTAGAGTAAATGCAAAAAAAAAAAAAAACAAAAAGATACTCTAGTATTATAATGGAATGGAGTAGACCACACTTAAAAATTACTATTATTCTACGTGACATCTTTTTCGCTATTCAATAAATCAAACAGTTTGATATTGCCTAGTACTTTTACGTATTAATGAAAAAATACATTTCCTTTCAAACTGAAATTGACAAATAATTTATTACATTTTCCGAGTAGTATTTTTGTCATATCTTACGCTCACTGTGACGATTTCACCGGGTGATCAGAAATCTTCAAACTAAAATTATTTTATTTGTCTAATGTGCATTTTGTTAATGAAATTATTTGTATTATAATTTATTGAAGCTCTCTAAAATCGGATGAAATTACAGCAGTTAATAAACGAATTAAATATGGATTCTCAAAGCAAATAAATAATATATATTTTTTCTAAGCATTTAAACACATTTTAAAATACATGTATTGTGGTAAAAAAAACCTTGTTTTTTTCCTATTTACCGAAGGTAGGTATCAATTCATTTTTTCATATTAACTCTAGTCTAGTATCTAATCCATATTTCTTATTTAATCTAGAGAGGTGTCATTTCCCTTTTCGCTACTTGCTCTAGGCAGATATTAATTCATTTTTTCCTATTTACTCTAGGCAGATATCAATTTCTTTTTTCCTATTTTCTCTAGTCAGGTATCATTTTTTTTTTCCTATTTACTCTTAGCAGATTTCAATTCCTTTTTTTCTTATTTACTATTTACTCTAGGCAGATATCAATTTCTTTTTTCCTATTTACTCTTCATATTCATATTTTTATATAATTGTAGGTACGTTATAGTACTATAAATAAACTTGGTGGATAGCTGCCTCAACACAGGCTAAGCCTAGTGAGGCGGGCTATGATAAACCTTAACATATAACTACGTTAACATTTCTATTATTTACATTTATTTTACCTACTGTTTATATATTAATTTCCATTGATAAAATTATATACTCTTCTAATTTATAAACCAATGTACACAAAACAGTCTTACATGTATTTCCATAGTTATAGTTTGAAAATTTGTCACAATAAAGATATTTATTTTTATTATTTATTATTACTCTAGTCAGGTATCATTTTTTTTCCTATTTACTCTTAGCAGATATCAATTCCTTTTTCCTATTTACTCTAGTCAGGTATCATTTTTTTTTCCTATTTACTCTTAGCAGATATCAATTTCTTTTTTCCTATTTACTCTAGTCAGGTATCATTTTTTTTTCCTATTTACTCTTAGCAGATATCAATTCCTTTTTTCTTATTTACTCTGTCGGTAGGTGTCGATTTTTTTTCTTTTCTCTCTACTTTGTATTTGCTGAAATGACGAGTAATATATTGATTCATTTTATTCCAGTCTTATTTTCTTTATTCTATTGATTGCCAAAATTGATATTTTTTTAGTGACATGCTACTAGCAATACATGCAAACCGGACGGTGCCAGGAGGTACAACGCGCTAAGGTACTACAGTACCTCGGCAGGATTCAAGAACTTACTGGTCAGACGAAAGAAAAAAATTACCACTCGGTTCCTGAAGGTACCTCGGCCGGCTGCAAGAAATCTAAAACATAAAATGAAGCAGTTCTTCTCAGAAACTTAAACGCGCCGTTCAATACAATTCTACAATTGTTTTGCATCGCGATCATTTGAAAATTTTCATTGGTTTATTGTGAATTACTTGTGCTACATTTTTTATTGTAACAACAACGAACAAACCCTCAACCTTCACAACAAATTGAATTGCATATCCCAATCATGTAGCCAAGAATAAAAATATTACCATTTCTATTATTATTAAGTTAATTTTAGGGAACTAATATAATTTATTAAAACTTGTTTTATGTTAAATGCCCAAGGGCGTATATAAATAATACAATTAAATTAATTTATTACCAATGATTTAAAAATATTGTGAACTAATTATTAAATAAACTTAATTGAATAAAACAAATTGAACTTTAACCACACTGTACCTAGAAACAAACAGATCAATGGCCCCGGAATAGAGGGGTCAGATACAACAGTGACGGGGGATACCAGCTTTACGACTGTCACGAATAAAGCACTTGTTTATATCCCGGCCGTTTGCTAGATTCAATTTCTTGATACTCATTCTCATGATATTCAATTTCGTGATATTCAATTTCGTGATAACATTCGTCCCTACGCAGGTTTTAAGTTCGGTCAAACAACACGGAATGGAAAATTCCTAGAATCAGAAGACTGATTTGTCTGAAATATCAAATTTCATGGACTTCGGGTCGATTCCTATGTTTTTTTTAATACCGCATAAGAGTCTCAACAGCTTTTAACCATCTGGGACCATTAAGACTGCGGTATCTGCGGATTTACGCTGTTTGGTGACCAGATCTGAATATCCTGGTATTTCCCCAAATTCCTCTTTCTTATCTCCAGCCTCCCAAAATACCCCAATTACGGATGCCACAGTGTCACTAGCTCCAGATGGTTGAGAGCAGTTTAGAATCTTGATTGGGATTCACATTAAGACAAGACAATTAATGAATTTCACAAGATGTATACACACCTATAAAACGTTTTCATCGGTTACTTCAACTAAAATTGATCAAACACGTTAAAACACTGAACAGTTAATTGATATCATTGGCCTATCTGGTGCCTAGGAGTAAAAAATCTTTTATGTTAACTGTCCACATAAGCTTTTTTTGAAATTGGTGTAGATCAAACTTCTAGGTGTATCCATTCAGTGTGCCAAATACACTTTTGAATTTCCTTTGGTTTTTACAGCCTGTAAATAATATTTGATTTTGTAGAATAATATTTTATGTAGAATCTTAGATTAAAAGGGTGAAGCCTAAAACGATTTGGTTGGTATTTTACTGACATTTTTTATTGGAGATTCTATTAGAAAAACAGCTAATACAGGGAGTCCGGGGGTAAAGTGCGCTACTTCGAGGATGATTCTATATGATAGTACAAACATAGAGTACAAAACAAACATAAATTAATATTTTGTAATAGGTACGGGCTATCAATAAAATGCTCTTTCTATATGTGATTTATACAGGGTGTCCGGTGCTCTAAATGCGCATTTTTCCCTCGAGGGTGATTCTACATAATAAGACAGACAAATTAAAAACAAACATTTTTTCGAAATTCCAACGTTTTAAGTTAGTTAGTTAGATTAAAAAGTTGAATTAATTGCATGGAAAATAAATTTTCTTTTAGGGAAAAATATTTTTGTATCGGAAAAGTTCGAAAAAAAATATTTATCTTTTTTGCTTCTACCATTATGTTTCTACACATTATGGTAGAAGTAAAAAAGTTTCCGAAGTTAGCGCACTTTATCCCCGGACACCTGTATAATAAAAAACGTTATCTTTTAATTTATTATTGTAAAAAAAATGTCTATGGAATTGAACTATGAACATAACAATAAAGTTATCCTTAAATTAAATTAAAGTGGTGCAATATTGGTGTGTGAACATAGTCAAGCAATACATCGTTTTAGAAGAAGTGGTAAATGAATGTATTCAAATAATTGGTTTTTCGTTGTCTTGAGTAAACAAGATGCAATATATCTTTTAAATTAAAAGTTTTGACAGAAGGAAACCACAGAAACACATCAAAATAGATAGGAGAAAGTTTTATTAATAAAGCCACAGATGCAGTTATTGCTTTAATTACAGCTATTGCTCCCATGACAACCAATCAGAATACCGCCACTACGCGCTCTACCAGGGCAAATGTGACGCAAGATGCAAATGAAAAAAATCTATCTGACAATATTCAAAAAATGTTCAGAAAGGAGTTTGATTTAATGAAAACCTGTTTTGAAAATAAATTAGAAGAGCAATCCAAAATCTATGAGAACAAAATGGATGAATTATTAGAAAAGAACTTGATTATCCTGAAACAGATGAAATTTTTTTCTGAAAAATATGATGAACTAAATAAAAAATGTGAGAAAATGATAATTGAGAATAAATGTCTCTCCGAAAACATAAAAAATAAAAGCGACGACCTGAAATATGACATCAAAAAAATAACTTTAAATGAATCTTATGCTGAGAAAGTAAAAAAACATGAGCCTATGGTAATGATTAAACCGAAAAATAAACAAGAAAATGTCAAAACTACAATGGAAATTAAAAAAAATATTGATCCCATAAACTGCGGTGTGACGGGTGTAAGAAACGCAAAAGATGGTGGAATAATAGTTGAATGTAAAAATGCGTCGAATATAGACAAGATGTGTGAAGAAGTAAAGGGAAAATTAGGAGACAAATACGATATTAAAAAAATTACAGCGAAGAAACCAAGTATCAAAATTGTTGGAATAACACAGAAGCAAGACAGAGGGGAAATCGAAACAAAAATAAAATCACAAAATGAAGACATATTCGAAAAAAGTTCAAATATTTAAGTAACTTACATAAAAGAGTTTAAAAATAAAAGAGACCAGATAAATTATACAGTATATGCGGAAGTCGACGGAAACACTTAAATGAGAATAATAAAGGCCGAAAAGATATATATAGGATGGGACAGATGCCGGGTGTACAATAATATAAATACAATGAGATGCTTTAAGTGCAACGGGTTTAACCATAAAGCGCTAAATTGTAAAAATGAGATTTCATGTCCAAAATGTGCAAAATCCCATGACATCAAAAACTGCGACGAAGGGTATGATTGTTGCATCAATTGTAAAAAGGCAAACGAAAGATTGAAATTAAACTTAAAAATTAATCACCCTGTATGGAGCATAGACTGTCCAGTATATTGTCGTAAACTTGAACAAGAGAACAGAATGGTAAATTTTTTAGATTAAATTCAAACTTCATAACAATATATTCTTTAAACATCGCTAGTTTATTAGCACATATCGAAGAAGTCGAAGACATGCTAAAAAAATACAAACCGCACATGGTGATGATGAGCGAAACCTGTATTACAGAAGACATTAACCAAAATGAAATAACATTTCAGGGCTATTCGAAAATTAGATGCAACTCATTTAGCAGGCATACAGGTGGAGTTATCATTTTAATTCAAAACAATATCTCTTACAAAGTCATAACAAATGCGGTCCTAGATAATAATAATACCTGGATACTGGCTATTGAAATTCAAAGGGATTTTAAGCGGGGAACCTATGCAGCTATTTATCATTCCCCAAATCAAAATGTTACAAATTTTTTAGATTTTTTTAAGAATGGTGTCGCAAACAAATAAATACAAGAGACTTAATAATTATCTGTGGAGATTTTAATATTGATATGATGGAATCCAATACAAAAAGCACGAGATTACAAAGCATCATAAATTGCCTAGGTTGGAAACAACTGGTCAAAACTTATACAAGAATGGGAATAAACTCTAAAACAATGATTAATTTAGTAATTTCAAATTACTTTTATGCGGAAGTTAATGCTGTAGAAGAACTAAAAATATCTGATCACGAAACTATTGCTACTAAAATTAAATATAAAAGTCCGAAGCCACAGGGAATAAGAAATATAACGTATAGGAAAAAAAATAACTATAATAAGGATACGTTGTGAACAGCATTACAAAACAAAAAATGGATCTGCGATAACCAAGGAAATTTAGACAGAAAAGTCGATGAACTAGTAGGACATCTGAAAACAGTAGTAAATGAGCTAATGCCTTTAACTAATATTATATTAAAAGATACAAATAAATGGTATACGAAATCCCTACATATTCTACAAAAACAAAGGGATACAGCCTATAAAGCCTGTAAAATACAATTCACTGAAGAAAGGTAGAAAACCTATAAGAAACTTAGAAACATGTATAGTACAGAAATAAAACATACCAAAAATTCGTATATCAGGCAAAAAATAATTACCTCTCAAAGTGACTCAAGAAAAATGTGGACTACACTTAAAGAAATTATAAGCGGCAAACAGAGGGAAAACATTAAGGAAGTTCGGTTTCCAGATGGAGTTGAAGATGATACACTTAAAATAGCCCAAAAATTTAACACAATTTTTTTACTTAGTGTCGAAAACATAAATAAGAGTATTCCATTAGTCGCAGATACCTCTTCTCAATCATCGAAAAAAAGAGAGAATAAAAATATTTTCAGGTTTAATAAAATTGACAATGAGTATTTAATGAAAATCATTAAAACAATAAAACCAAAATCATCGCCGGATGGAATTACTATAAGCATAATCAAAGATGCACTGCCAGCTATAGGAGACAGATTAGTTGCACTAATAAATGAATCTCTGACTAATGGAATTTTTCCGCAGTCATGGAAAACCTCCATAATAACACCAGTGCCCAAAATAATAAATGCTAAAAATTTCGAAGACTTCAGACCAATAAATGGATTGCCTAAATATGAACAATTACTAGAATGCATTGTGAAAGAACAGATGAGTAAATTTATAGAAAAAAATAACATTCTAGTAAAAGAACAATCTGGGTTTAGAAATAAATATTCCTGTGAAACAGCAATAAATTATGTGATAAATGAATGGAAAACAGCTATGGATCAGAAGAAAATCACAATAGCAGTGTTCTTGGATTTTAGACGGGCTTTTGAAACGATAGACAGAGAAAGACTGATAATGAAATTGAAGGACATAGGAATTCGTGCTAATGAATTGCAGTGGTTTTTGATTACTTAAAAAATAGAAAACAAAAAACCAAAATTGGAGATACTATCTCTGAAGAACAAGAAATCAACATTGGAGTTCCTCAAGGATCTGTTTTGGGACCGCTCCTATTTATTTTATATATTAATGATATAGTGAAGTGCTTAAAGTACTGTTCCATCAAACTGTTTGCAGATGACACACTTTTATATATTATAGCAAATAATATTGAAGATGCGCTGTCAAAAATACAAAATGAACTTAATGAATTATCTAAGTGGTTAAACGTAAATAAATTGAAATTAAATGTAACTAAAAGTAAATTCATGGTATTAGGGAAAAAACTAAACGTACATACTGTCCTAAATATAGACAATCAAAATATTGAAGAAGTAAAAGAAATTAAATACTTGGGAATCATAATAGATAACAAGTTAAAATTTAACACTAACTTTGAAATTTTAAATAAAAAAATTGCGAAAAAGGTTAATTTCTTAAGTAGGATAAAAGGAAAATTGGACATTAAAACAAGGATATTGGTCTACAATACCACTGTAGCATCCCATCTGAATTATTGTACAAGTGTAATATTTCTAAGTAACAAAACCCAAATTAAGAGAATGGAAGTAATCCAGAACAGAGGCATGAGGTCAATACTGTGTTGTAGTAGGTAGACCAGAATAAAAACCATGCAACGTCAACTTAATCTTTTAAGTGTGTGGCAACGATTAGTTTATAATACCTTAGTGTTTATTTATAAGCTAAAAAATAAAATGTTACCTGACTATATGTCAAAGCATGTTAGAATTAATAGTACAGTTCATTTATATCCTACGAGAAACTGCAACGATTTTAGGCTTCCTAAAACACATTTATCGGGAACACAAAACAATATTTATTATAAAAGTTTTAAAATGTTCAATGAACTCCCGGTAATTGTTAAGGAAGCTAAAAGTCTTGCAGTTTTTCGTGGATTATGTCTCAATGTTGTGAAATCTAAATTTTAGTATATAAGTAGTAAATAATATTGTAGTAGTCATAGAAAATAATGTGTTAGGTATAAGATGTAAAATTTTATAACTAAATAAAATATTCATAAAAAAAATAATAAAAAAAATAATCGTTTGTAATCTGATGAAATGTGGTTGATTTTGATTAATTATTGTAATTTTATTTATTAAATTACTGAGTTTTTTTTCTTTTTATGTGAGTACTGCACAAGAGTCCCAGCTGCTCACAACCGTCTGGAGCCAGTGATACTATAACGTACCCAATGGGGAATGATGTGAAGCTGTAGGTAGTGAGGAGGGGAAGGAGATGGTGAAATAGAAAGGTGTAAAAGTACCTGGATATTCAGATCTGGTCAGTAAACACGGCCAAAGCCAATCAAAGCAACGTTTCAATTTTGAATTGTATTGTTACACCAGGGCAATACTGAAAATATCTTCCACTATTTATATTTAATTTGGACTTTCTGAAGATTAATTATTTTTAAAGATACTATCTATACATATGTAATGCCGAAACGGTAAATATATGAAATTCCCTCGATAGAAAAAAACTCAGAAATTGTTCTGTTATTTAATATGTTATAGGTATGAAAAATACACAGTGTATCTTTAAATGCAACTACAGCATTTGTCGACAGATTTTTGCTATATTTCAAACGAGTCGAAATTATTGTCGTTTTTAATATTAGCGCGCTCCGTCTAAAATTCGTATTTATATATTTCTCTTTCACACCATCTTTGAAAGTTTACTACGGTTTGTCAGGCTAAATGTTACCTATTTATTGATTTATTTTGTTTGATGCTAGGTGATTATGTTATGTTAATTATTTACAGTTAAAAAATCACAGCTTGTTTTTCCAAACTTCAAAATATGGTAGACAAAACAGATGGAACGCGTTTCACATCTGTCATTTTTGATCACATGTTACGGGCATGAGTTTAAGAATCCAGTTTCCAAATCCCGACGTGCGCTATTAAATTTTATACCAACATATTTAAATATCATACATATTTTTAATGATTATTTTTGGTTCCAACTCAACACACCTTTAAAAAGTGATAGGAAGTCATAAAAACCGATGGAAAAAAACTAACTCACAAACCTAACCTATTTAACCTAGTTTGTGTTTCATCACTTTTCATGACTTTTTATCACTCTTTAAGGAAAAAAACTAACCCACATACCTAACCTTGTTAAAATAATTTTTTTTTATTAATTAATAAATTTTTAATTGTTCAGTTTTATGCTCAATCAACAAAACAATGAAAGTGAACAATATCGCTGTGTAATATATTTATGGGTAATGTATTAGTTATTTCTAGTTAAATAAGTGAAAATGTAATTATCTTTTATCTAGAATAAATAAATAAAACAACCTATTTAACCAAGTTTTTGTTGCATCACTTTTTAAAGGCGGCATTTATTTATTCTCGGAAGATTTTTTCAATTTATATTTGTGTTTCAGGCTAATAATTATTGCTTTTAATAATTTTTTATCCTCTGTGCTTTACATAAAACCTTGTCTTGTAAACATAAGTTTAGCTTGAATTAAAAATATATACATATATATTTATATATGATCTGAAGTTCCCACTTCTGGACCACAGAATATACAATGTGAGGAGTTAAGCACGTGAATTTTGAAAAAATATGAAGGAACGGAATAGTGTTCAAAATATTAATAAATATTCACACAAAAAATTAATTTAACGTAAATATCAAATGAACAACCTATATTCAACAACATCGCATAATACATACGAAACACGACAACAGCGGGCGTAATAATTGCGTTGTTCAGCAGTGTTGTCGTGGTATTGTGTTATTGTTGTTCATTTCTTTTGAGATATTAAGTGCTCGTATATTTAATGGCGGCGTAAATAGCTTTTATTGTCCGAAGAAATGAACACAAACACAGATATATAAAATTATACTACAGACGGTCCGCCCGACAAATAATATCCTGATTTATAATGAAAATGATGGTTCTTATTGTTGTGGTAATTATGCAACTATTTTATTTCTTGATTTGATTGTTTTGTTTAAGGCCCAGTTGTGATCTTTCAAAAATGATGTGAAAGGGAAATATGTAAATACGAATACTCGTTTGATATACAGCAAAAATCTCTCCATAAATGCCTTACACACATTACTAGCAGAAGCATAATTGATTAATGATTAATGGCGCAGGCTTCTCAACAAAACAGTAAATATCATGCAAACGGTCCAACATTCTACGCAGTTAGTGGAAAATTTGTAGTTGCATTTAAGGCGATGCCATACGTAGTAATGCAAAATCATGTGTTTTTGGTTTGAAAATTTGGTAGCCTAGAAATGTTTCCGATGCTTAAATAAAAATATTAAATACTGCGAGTAGAATACATCTTGGCCTTTGAAATAATCGAGTATTTTTTAGATAAGTATTTTTATAAGCCCAGAAAAAAATAATGTAGGTATAAGGCAAGGCTGCCCAACCTTTTTAGCAGTTGGGCGAAATTGACGATTTTGAATCACTGGCGGGCCACTGAATACCTGACGGTTCCTATTTCCATGGGGGGGGGGGTTGTTAGAGAATTTCTATAAAACATAATTCCCCACAAAATATTTGAAATCCATGGGGGGGGGGGGGGGTTGTTACGGAACTTCGCTGAGAAAAAATTCCCAAAGAGATTCCCAAAAACATCATATGTGTTTCCCCACAACAATTTTTCGAATTCCATGGGGGGGGGGATGGCTACAAGATTCCATTTCGGACGCAAAAAACCGGTGCATTTTTGTTTAAACCGGTGTATTTTTGTTTAAAAAGTAAGTTCAACAGGTTAGATTTTTTCGTCGCTGATTCTCGTTCTGAGTAGCGACACTTTTTCAAATTGGCGGGTTTTTTGAAAATGGTTCACGCGGGCCACTTAAAATTCGTTCGCGGGCCACATTGTGGCCCGCGGGCCTGGGGTTGGGCAGCCTTGGTATAAGGCATATGAAAACTGCTTTAAAGTTCGAAATCTCCTACTTACGAACCCATTTTCGGTAATAATTGTATTGTATAATGTGGCAAATTAAGTTTTTAATAAAATGATCGGAAAAAATTAAATATTTATGCCTGAACATCCACAATATAAAATAAAAGGCACTTTTTGGCCATGTTTTTTTCTTGCACGTAAGGGGTGTTATTGATAGCGGCTCAATTTAAAATATTACACGACGTAGTGCATCGCCTTAAAGATACATTATGAATTTTTTCATACCTATAACATATTAAATAGCAGAACAAAACATGTTTTTTATAACTTTGCGTTTTTTTCTTAACGAGGGAATTTCATACAATTACCGTTTCGACATTACAAATGCATGTATTATCAAAGAAACTTTTTAAATTTATTTTGGAAAGTAAAAACTTAAAGAGTTAAAATGAAACATATTATAAATTGGTAGAAATTAGAAATGCGGGGGCTTGAGGCTACATGATACTCTAATAACGTGGGTTCTCTCTAAAAATATTTCAGATTTTGGTAATATATTTTCTTGTATCAGAAATAATTAAAATGTGAGCGTCGAGCAATATATATCTTAGGCTATCTTTAATTGTAATAAAAATAAATTTATATTTAAAATGTATTCACTTGTACACCAACTACACCAAACTATATAAAATGTAATGATATATTATGTAATGAGAAAATATACTATTGTATCTCTTGTTATAATTATTTATTTTAATATGTAAAATCTGTTGATTTTATAAATATACCTACTGTTTAATAGTTTAATATATAATGTATAGTACTGGGTTTTCCAATAAGAGGTGTTATTTTGAATAGCCCGCTATTTCGGTAGATGTTACTTTTGAAGCTGTCATTTTTTAGCATTTGACAAGTAGAAACTAAGCCATGAATAAAAATGGAACGATGCACGCTTCAACACCGCATTGAAATTATTAAAATTCACTTGAGTGAATCAAATGCAAATCATCTTGAGTGATGAGGCCCATTTCCACCTCGGTGGCTTTGTCAAAAAGCAAAATTGTCGCATCTAGGGCTCGGAAAACCCAAGAGTTATTGTTGAAAAGCCTCTTTATCCTCAACGTGAGACTGTTTGGTGCGGTTTATGGTCCAGTGGAGTCATTGAACCTTACTTTTTAGAAAATGAGGCTGGAGCAACAGTTACGGTGAATGGATTGCTATCGAGAGATAATTAATGATTTTTTATGGCCGGAATTGGATGGTATTGATCTGGACAACGTTTACTTTCAACAAGACGGAGCTACGTGCCACACAAGCAACGAAACCATTGATTTTTTACGATTGAATATCAAAATAACACCTCTTATTGGAAAACCCTGTATAATGAAAGTTCTCGTACTCCCAATTTCTACAGATTTATAACATGTTTCTCCTAACACTTTAAGTTCCTTAAAAATTATGTGATATTTTTGAAGATTGAATCCATACTATTGCCTAAACGTGAATTATATAAAATTTCCTCGATAGAAAAAAATCGCAAAGTAAGCTCCAAAAATTATTAAAAACTCGTTTTATTCTGTTATTTAATATGTTACAGATACCAAAAAAATTACAGTGTATCTTTAAATATAACTTAAGCATTTGTAGAGACGTTTTCGCTCTATTTCAAACGAGTGGTGTTTTATTAAATATTTTCACAATTTTCAGATGAATTATTGTTTTTTTAATATTAGCGCGCTCTTTCTAACATTTTAATTTCCACATCTCCCTTCAGCACATGAATAAACTAACAATATCGTAACTAGTGATTTTCCAAAAATAAAAAAAAAATGACGCAAAAGCTTTAAAATAACATGCTCCCTAATTCTCTGCAATTTAATATTATGTACCATAAAAATGTTCACAATTATCATACGTGAATTTTCCGAGATTTTAGGTTTCCCAAAACAAAAAGTTAAGTGCACACAACACAACTTGTTTTAAAAGGACAATACTTTAAAATAACTTACCAAAAGTCTTAAAGGAAGCCACAAGTCTTGGCACTTTTCATAGGATATATGCCATATGTGTGAAAAAAAAATTAATCATTTTTATAGACTTACATTAAAAGCTCACCTTATCATGTCTAAACGAATGAATATTCGGATTTTCGTGTTTTCGTGTTCCGACATCAAGATAATACAGGGTTTTCCAATAAGAGGTGTTATTTTGATATTCAATCGTAAAAAATCAATAGTTTCGTTGCTTGTTTGGCACGTAGCGCCGTCGTGTTGAAAGTAAACGTTGTCCAGATCAATACCATCTAATTCCGGCCACGAAAAATCATAAATCGCCTTTCGATAGCGCAATCTATTCACCGTAACTGTTGCTCCAGCCTCATTTTCCAAAAAGTAAGGTCCAATGACTCCGACGGACCATAAACCGCACCAAACAGTCACACGTTGAGGATAGAGAGGCTTTTCAACAATAATTCTAGGGTTTTTCGAGCCCCAAATCGACAATTTTATTTGTTGACGAAGTCACCGAGGTGGAAATGGGCCTCATCACTCAAGATGATTTGCATTTGATTCACTCAAGTGAATTTCAATGATTTCAATGCGTTGTTGAAGCGTGTATCGTTCCATTTTTATTAATGACGTAGTTTCTACTTGTCAAATATCAAAAAAATGACAGCTTCAAAAGTAACATCTACCGAAATAGCGGGCTATTCAAAATAACACCTCTTATTGGAAAATCCTGTATATTCGTAATTTTACTAAAAGTTTATCAGGAAACCTGTCAATTTAATTTTAAGGCCTGCAATCGCGTTTTTAACCGGAGTTACAAATAATTTCAAGAGATTCTTAATAAATTATCAATATTCTATTTCTTTGTGCACAAAATTATTTAAAATTTCGCAACGGAGTAAGTGATGTGAAATAATCTACTCCCAAGAAAAATAAATTACGCGATATTTATAAATTAAAATTCAAAAATCCCTCGTACAAAAATGTTTTCATCTTCACTCTCGTAATATTTTTTTTTATAAAATATTACAAACAATTAAAAACTCTCTAATTTCTTCTCGAAAACAAAATTTCAAAACATCCACAAAGGTGGAGTAATTTAAACTCATTTTACGTAATACGTTATATCTAAACAACATTTAATTAAAATTTGTATGCGACATTGTAACACCAAACAAGAATCCCAACTGTTTAAAGCCGATGGCAAAATCTAATCTTCTATAATAATAATAATAAGCTTTCTTTTCGGGATCACATAACTGCAATCGTTAATAAATCACTCAAACTACTTGTAGTTCATCACTAGAATCACTTCGGACTCCAAAAACATAAATACCCTTAGAACTCTTTACTGCTCCTTGGTTCGCCCCCATCTTGAATATGCTTGTGTTATCTGGTCTCCTTTTTATGCTGTCCACATTCGACGCATTGAATCTGTTCAACATCGCATCACCGATGCATCGGTTCTTAGGGATTGCTAGGAGGCTAGGATTAGAAAAAGGCAAATACTCATATGATGAAATTGAACTAACTATAAACCTCTCTCCTTTGGAAGTCCGTCGGGAAAGAAATGACCTCATTTGCTTCTTCAAAATTATAAATGGTATTATTGATTCACCTACTCTACTGCAACTCATTCCCTTCAATATCCCCTCGCAAAGACTCAGAAATAATGAACTGCTCTTCCTCAACCATCATTCGACAAATTATGGATATTATTCACCATTGTCCAGAATGTGTAGACTGGTCAACTCAAGTCAAAACCTTAACTTTTTTGGGATAAGTCTGAATGATTTTTGCCAGTCGCTAAACAAGTGACGGAATATTATAAGTGTCCCGTGGTCCTGACCCACGGCGTAGTCTTGACTTGATTCGACTTGTCACTTTATTTTCTTATATTATATCTGCCATATGTCTTTGCTTTCATGTAGGTACCTTTGTCTACTCCTGTATTTTTCATTTTACTGTATTTGTGTTATTATTTTGTAATTTGGACGATGCCCGTTAATAAATAGATAAATAAATAAATAAATAATAAGAGTGTGGTGCTGAATGAAGAGGGGAGAGAAACGAGATAGGGAAGAGGAACCTTCGTAAGTATTTAGCAGTACCTAGCTAATCAGATCTTATCACCAAACAGGACTGATGCGATTTCAAGCAACAAACTTTCGTTTCTAAATAGCAATATTTCACCAGCGCAATACTAAAAGTACCTACCATTCTGAATTGTGTATCACACTTAGGTTAATCGATGCTTTTCATTTCTCCAGTGTTACACTATACAAAGTTATGTGACCGTGCTTGGTTTGAACAGCACGTTTTTGATTTTACATTGGGGTTGTAAACATGACAAACCTCTAGTGCCCAGTGGGATCCCATTATGAATAGGGTCGGCCATAACTCCCCGATGACCTCCGACCTCCGAAGGGTTAGAACCAATCCAAAGATAAGGGAAATCTATGTCCAGGGCCGAACTTTCATAACGCCAGGAATCGTTGCCATTTTCAAAATAAACACAAATTTTCTAAAACTATTTAAAACATTTTACAGAAAATTTAAACATTCTTCCTTGCATCAAATTTTTTTGTTATATTGTACTTAAAAGAGCCATAATACAGGCCCACAAAATCGAATAATGCGTCAGAATATGTGAAGCATTTTATCTGATTAAAAAAAAGTTAAAAATCCAAATTTTCGACCTTGGCAAACTTGTAAAATATCCAAAAACCGCGTTATGACTACTTTTTCAGTTTTTGCCAATTTTGAATCCGAAAACAACATATCAAAAAATTATAACTACCTACCCCCTTTTGATGCAATGCAACTCGCCTTCGGTAATAAATTTACTGTAGGTACTAATATTACGAATTATCATAAGCAATAATTAGTCGCTTGAAATATCAATACAAATTTAAAATATCGCCCGCGTAAAAATAAATGCCATCGACGGGAATTGAACCCGCATCTTCTAATGTCAGGTCAGGTACTCTGGACCACTGAGCTACGTCGGCTTATTTCCAACACGCCAAATAATTATATATACGTACTAGTATTTCAATCAAGAATTACTGCTTATTATATTTTTTCATCTGTAAACAACCAACTTTTTGTAGGAAAGGCTTTGTTAGTGCTAAATTTCCCACTAGATGGATGGCGTCGAGACATATTATATCTACATTTGTTGGTGAAATATTTTGACATGTCAAATATTATTTTTTTTAATGATAAGCTAGGGTTTATAAGACAAAGTTTTATGCAGAGCACAAAGGATAAAAAATTTTGTGCTTATGATAATTTTAAAAGTGTAATTATGATAATTTGTCATCCTTTGTGCTACGCATAAAACTTTGTCTTATAAACATTAGTTTATCATTAAAAAAAATACTAATATTACGGTTTAGGTCATTATCCCTAATCTAAATATCTTAAAATGTCTTCTAATATATAAACGATGGCAATATGTAACAGCTGACAATCTAAAGAAATGGTTTAGGAGGATTTTTATATGAATAAAATATTTATTGGCATAACTAAATGTTCTGAAACAGATCATTTTTTAACTTAAAACTTTAACGAGTGATTCCTGGGTTTATTTGAAAGAAATAAATGTAAATGGAATTTTGTAATTTCGCGGACTGTACAACAAGTCCAATAATTGTCACCACATTTTTGGTGTTAAATCTTTACACTTCTCACCTTTGGCTGACAGATCTTGAAATAAATAGTCAAATTGGATGCGCAGTTTGTAGCTGGCTGTCGAAAAGGCTACACTTGTTTTTTATCTGCTTTTTTAACTTTTAGTGCCTTGAAACTATCTAAGGCCTCCATCATTTATCAAACAGCATTATCTTAGCGGGGAGCATTTAAATATTTATTTAGTTATCTTACCGTAGTTATAGTTAAATACCTTCAAATACAGAACTATTTATCTTCAACTTCTGCATATTGGTTACCTAGACTGTATATGCGAGGGTTTACAAACAAATTGGTATTGACATTATTGTTGCAGTGAAAGATATTTTTTGTTCGTGGGACTCATTAGGAACATGGAATGAAATCAATTTGCAATAAAGCAGGGCTGTCAATCTATCAATCTATCTATATTATCTATCTTTCTATATTATCTATCTATCTATCCATAAATGCTATCTATCGATCTATATATATATATTTTTTTTTAATACAAGACTTAGAGGGTACATATGGTTTTTGTGATATTTCACCCTCCATGCTAGGGATGACCCTGTGTTATGGCGGGTGAATTTTACAGTTTGAACAGAATCTATACATTACTATGATATGAAAAAGAAAAATGATTTAAAGCAAGTTTGGGTTGCAAGAAGAGAATGAAGAAGTTAGAGAATTATAAGAAGATTATAAGATCTATTATCTATATCTAATTATTTATGTACATACTATACCGCTAAGTAAGGGAATAAGGATATGTTATGTTTTGTCTGAAAGGTGATTAAATTGATAGAGTGTAGAATGAATGGGTATTGTGGTTGTAATGTGTTCCGTGTGTAAGAATCCATTTCGTAATTTGTTTTTTAAAGGAATGGGGTTGACTCACGGTTTTTAGGTTTTCAGGGATAAGGTTAAAGATTTTAGCAGCTAGGAAGAAAAATTGTCTTTGAGCTGACGTGGTATGTAGTGAAGGTACTTTGTAGTGACCGTTGGTTACTGTTCTGGTGGTGTAGTTGTGTTGTAAAAGAGTTTTGTTTGTATATTTGAACAGGAAATGTATTAGCGAAAATTTTAGGTGGAGTTGTCGTATGTTTAAGACCTAATACACTATGAGGAGTCGAGTGGAGGGGTATCTTGTCGGTCGCTTGTTAATGACACGTATTACCATTTTTTGGGACTTTAGAAGAGGTTCGATTATCTATCTATCTATATTATCTATCTATCTATTTTATCTATCTATCTATATTATCTATCTATCTATTTTATCTATCTATCTATATTATCTATCTTTCTATATTATCTATATATATATATATATATATATATATATATATATATATATATATATATATATGTATATTATCTATCTATCTATACTATCTATCTTTCTATATTATCTAACTATCTTTATCATCTTTCTATCTATATTATCTATCTAAATAAATAAAAATTTAAATGTTCGTTTGTTCACAATCTTAAATCTCCGAAAGCTCTTCACCAAAATGACTGAAAATTTCGAAATGTATTCTTATTAGTGCCAGGAGTGATTATAGAGTCGTTTGAATGGTGTAAGAAGTCGGGTATGCCCGAGGAATACTTAACGCAACATCTCTGCGCCGGAATAAGACATGGAGTCAAATTAAAGACGATGTAATGTAGTTTTTTTAACAGTTACATCGTGGTGTACAGTAGTGAATGATAGAAAAAGTCATAGACGCCCGAGAATGAGATTAGCAATAGAGAAACATTGCGGGGTCCGCTAGTATATAAATAAAAAATGTAAATGTTGCTTTGAAATTTTGACACAAAGTTGCATTCGAATACGCGTGTGTTTTTTTATACCTATATTATATACAAGGTTTTCTAATAAGAGGTGTTATTTTGATATTCAATCGAAAAAGGTCAATGGTTTCCTTGTCCAGATCAATACCATCCAATCAATACCATCCATCCAATTAAAAAATCATTAATAATCTCTCGATAGCGAAATCCATTCACCGTAACTGTTGCTCAAATGACTCCGCCGGACCATAAACCGCAACAAACAGTCACACGTTGGGAATAGAGAGGCTTTTCAGCAATAACTCTTGGGTTTTCCGAGCCCCAGATGCGACAATTTTGCTTGTTGACGAAGCCACCGAGGTGGAAATGGGCCTCATCACTCAAGATAACTTGCATTTGATTCACTCAAGTGAATTTTAATAATTTCAATGCGTTGTTGAAGCGTGTATCGTTCCATTTTTATTAATAACGTAGTTTCTACTTGACAAATTTCAAAAAATGACAGCTTCAAAAGTAACATCTACCGAAATAGCGGGCTATTCAAAATAACACCTCTTATTGGAAAACCCTGTAGTTGTCACGTGTGACAGTTAAAACATGCTTTTTTGAAAACTATCGCTATCTGTTGGACGTAAAAGCAATACGCTCTTTTGTTTCTCTGTCTGCACAGACAAACTGCGCCACAGCAACGCATGGTGGGTTACAGCTAGTTAGGGAATAATTAATGATTTTGAAACAAAAAATTACATCTGATACCAATCTTCCGTTGGACAGTTTCATTAATTTTAAATTTTTCATTAGACAGTTGTTATAGTTAATATTTTCAATAAGAGTATTATTTAAAAGTTAGTGATGTATTTTTGAATCTGAATGAACCTTATGATGTGGTGACCAAATAAGTGAGTTGCGTGTACTCTATTTGACTCAAGACTAATGAAGTATACAACATCTATAAAGTAGCTTATAGATTATAAAAGACTTTGGCATTTCTTATTATGCAACCGAACATTTTCATTGCTAATAATATTTACGTGACAAGTTTGTATTTAATTATGGTCAAAGATAAAACCCGTTTTTTCGTTGTCTGAAATGAGTTAATTATTATTTAGACCCAGTTGTTTCGCATAAATTCAAATATATCATTGACATCAAATGGCCATTTTTTCTGACATTTGAAAGGTCGTCGTTAAACGCTGAATCTATGTGCGTTTTAACTTTCTATCAAATTGTAATGAGCTGACAAGAATAACATATGATAATATTTTTTCTCTTCTGCTGACCACAATTTGTTCAAAAGCTGGAACGGACTTAGGATCGGAAACATTGCAACCGCAACGAAATGGCGCTGAATATCCATTTGAGGACAATGTTACATTGGAAATTTTTGTAAAACAACACAACCTAGTTTTGTTTATGATCGGGTTTTTGGTTTTATCTGATCTAATTGACATATTTTCAGGTTATTCGTAGCATGGAATTATTTATATATGTCTGTTCAAATCGCCATTTCTCCGTCGCCCCGGACCGCCCCTAGTTAGCTACGCCATGTTAGAGATGCCATGCAGATAGCCGATAGCGTGGGACGGCTAAACCTACCGATCCCTTATCTCCAGGGTCCAGATAAAGCTGGGGATCGGGATTAGATTACTTGGGAGGAGCAGAGAAAGCAGTGAGTTTATCGGCAGCTTTAATCTGGAACTTTAAATGTGGACGGGAATTGAAAATTGCATATTAGTAGCGTGAATAAAGAGATATTTGATAAAATAGTTAACTTTAGATTTGGAAGTTTTTGAAGAAAAATTGACGGTATAAATTGTATCATTGAAGACAACGAAAACATTAATAGAAAAAGACACGGCAACTAAAAAACAGTCAAAACCTCTTTTTTACTGGGACATCACACTAACTATTGAGTTATTGAGAACAGATCGACTGCTCCAAGGAAGACTGCAGTAACTCAAAATTTGGTGTTTTTGAGTTAGTTACATTTTCGGGTTTCATAAATAATTATCTACCTTTCAAGAAGACATTTATAACTCTAACAGTTATACAGCGTGAGAAAAAGCCATTTCAAAGTAGTTGTAAGTCACGAAGTCATTATTTTTCCATGTACTAAAGAAGTAAGTTGAGTTACTGCCCTTTTAATCGGATTTTTTTTTTGTCTATGGTCGTAAGTCTGACTTTCTTCGTTATTCCATGGAGAAATATCGATATTATCATTTGAATTGCGTTTGACAGTTGGTGTTATAGTCATTGCGGGTTGCTTATTGTAGTGATAAAAAAGAGAATTGTACCGTGAAAGAGTTAAACATGAGTATATCCAGTAGGACAGCTAAAATAATAGCTAATGGCAGAGCATTATTGTCTACAACGCAGTCTGGTAAGTCTAAACATATGTCACACATAACCTAAAATTTATTTAATTCAAAATTCTAATACCTCGAAAATTGGTTTGTGAATTCTTCTTTTTTTATATATTGTTTATTCATATTATAATATATTATTACAGAGTCTACTTCTGATGACTTATTGGGTCCCAATGGAGATCAGCAAGAATTTAGTGGAGTGAATTCTGATGACGGTTGGACGCCTGATGAATGTAGTAATTCAAGACCTATAGAATTGAGTGTTTGCAGACCAACCTCTCCTGATTGCATGTTACTTCTTAATGAGGAAACAGGATTGTTCTATCGTGCTACTCAAACAACTGATAATATGGATATTTCGATCACTGTATGTATTTCACAAAAATGATTACGTTTTCAAATGCTTAAAATTAATAGAAATGTTTTAATCGAGATGTATTTTTTAGAGTGCGGAGAACTATCTGACATTTAAATTTAATTTATTTCATTAATCATCTTATGTTAGTAAAGTGGATACTCCACTTACAAGCACTCTATATCTACGGCAAAAAATACGATTTAAAATGCTTTAAAAAATATATGTATTTTAGTCAACTTATTTTTTTTTAGATCGCAGCAAATTTAAGTGATGTTACGGATTCAATACAACCACTTTCAGTTCAGAAAAGAATGTTCACACCGAAAGAGAAGAAGGTGCGTAAACGCACAAGAAACCCTGAGGACTGGGTCGTAAATAAAGCAAAAAAATTGCACTCTTTGGGCCTTGAACATAAGACCAGAAAGGGTCAATTAAAATTAGCCAAGAAAATGGGACCAGGTTGCAAATCAAACTGCCGCTTTAAATGCAAGAATACTTTGGACGAAGAATCACGAAAAAAAATATTCGCAGCATTTTGGAAATTAGGAAGTCATGTCTTGCAGTGGAATTTTATTTGTCAGCACGTGAAATTAGTGCCGAAAAAACAAATTACGGCTGCAAACCCTAATAACTCCAGGCGTGGAATTTCGCGAGAATATTATTTAAATATAATAAATCAGAGTAATAAACAACGTGTTTGCCAAACAATGTTTTTGCAAACATTGGGGATCTCTGATAGAATGATAACTATTGCATGCGGAAAAATTGATGAAACAGGTGCAGTAATGCCTGATCAGCGTGGAAAACATCTCACAAGATCTAGTAAAATTCTCCCTGAAATCAAAGATTCGGTACACGAACACATCCGAGCTTTTCCTGTTGTGGAGTCACACTATACCAGAAAATCATCGACGAAGCTATACCTAGAAAGTGATCTGAACATTTCCAAAATGTACAGGCTGTATCTAGATTGGCTGAAAGAGAGAAACATTGAAACATCTGCTACACTGAGACAATACTCAGATGTTTTTAATTTACATTATAATTACGCTTTTCACAAGCCTAAAAAAGACCAGTGTGAGGTGTGTGAGAAATTTCTAATAGCCACAGAAGAAGAAAAAATATTGTTTAAAGATGCTTATGAAGCGCATTAGAAAAATAAAGTTCAGGCCAGAGCCTTAAAAGACTCGGATAAAGAGAACGCTGAAAATGATTCGCAGCTATGCGTAGCAGTATTTGACTTACAAAAGATTTTACAGACACCTCAGTCAGATGTGAGTAGTTTTTACTACAAAAAAAGTACGCAACATACAATTTCACCATTTATGATATTGGAAAGAAACAGGGTCACTGCTATATTTGGCATGAATCAGAAGCCAAAAGAGGTGCCAATGAAATTGCTACATGTTTGCTAAAATTTTTAACTTTAATGCAACAAAAAAATATACGTACAGTTATATTCTATTCGGATAATTGCGGTGGACAGAACCGAAACCGATATGTGTTTTCCATGTTGGAATATGCCGCACGAACCCTGAAAATTGACGTAACGCATCGTTTTATGGAGAGAGGACACACACAAAATGAGGGTGATTCTATGCATGCCACAATAGAAAATGCAAGGAAAGGGAAAACTATTTACGTGCCTGAACAATGGGTCATGCTTATTCGATGTGCGAAAGTAAAAGGTTTGCCATATGAAATTAATGAAATGAGCCATGAAGACTTTTTGGATTTCAAGTCGCTCGTTTCGCAAAGAAATTGGAAAAAAGCTAATGATAATACAGTTGTGAAATGGAACAAAGTACGCGAGGTATCTGCGACGCATAATAATCCACTGGAAGTGTCTATAAGATATGGTTACATGGAAGAACCCATAACCATCATTTTAGAAAAACGAACAAGAGGTAGGCAACTGGACAGATTAGTTGAACCTGTTGCTGCGTATAATAAAAAACAAACGATCGATAAACTTAAACTTAAAGATCTGCTAGCATTATGCAGCAGCGTACTGATTCCGAAGGCTTACCATAACTTTTATCTTTCACTAAATTCTTCCACCGAAGAAATCGCCATTGGACAGTCTAATCCCAGAAATGGGGAGTCTGATGATTCAGAAAGTGAATGAAACTTTATAATGTTATTTTTCTTCTTTAATTTTATGTACCTAATTACTTCAGAATCTCTTCTTTTTTATGCAACTAACTAATTATAATTCTAATGTTAATTTTCTTCTTTAATTTTATGTAATAGCTTAAGACCGGTCAGTGGTTAAGTGGGCATAGCGCTTGGGTCCCACCTGGGCGTCCCGTGTTCGATTCCTCGGTTGGCTAAGTCCTCCATCACAACACGATCAACATTTCGGCTTTCTATGGTGGTAGTAGAAGATTTCCAAACATTGTTGGGTTATTCATAACCCGGGAATGTTTGTCTCTCTTTTTTAAAAAAAGAATCTCTTCTATTTTATGCAAGTAACTAATTTTAATATTTTCAGCTGATCGAATTAAAAATGTTTTTTGTGTTGTTATTTGTAACACTGAGAAACTATAACTATTAAAAAACTCGCAACTGTGTATTCTTAATGTCTATAAATAATGATGTTTTTTTACTGTGAAAATAAAGTAGCTCGTTGCTACTTCTATAATTTGTTTAATTTTTCCCTGTAACAAAGAAGTAGCTCAACATACTACCTATTGATATTACAAAAAACTCCGAGGAAAAGAGTAGTAAGTCCCAAAACCCTTCAAATTAGTGTGAATTCGAGGGAAATACTAAGAAAATATTAAGTAGTTAGAAAGAGTATTAACAAGCGAAACTTATTTAATTTAAATAAAATTCAAAAACCTCATCTAAGATTAAGCAGAATTTTTTTAACTTTAAAATCGCTCTCCTGCAAAATGACAAAAAGTGAGTTACTGCAGTCTTACTTGGAGCAGTCGAGATTATTTCTTGTCATTTTTAAATCGATCCCATAGTTCGATTTAAGAATTTATCCTCAATTATTTCCCATATTTTTTTGGTTGCTAACTTTTTGTACGATTAGATACAAAATTTTACCAAAATACGTTTGTAACGTATATAGACTCCCGAATTATTTTTTTAATGTGAACACAACACAAGAGTCCCAACTGCTCCCAAAAGTCTGTAGCCAGTTATGCGGTATGTTTATGTTGTGATTCTGAAGGTAGAGGGGAGGGGAGGGGAAGGAGATGGAGAGAGGAAGATAGAGGTGTTCCTGGCTATTCAGATCAGGGCACAAAACACTGCTAGTGCCATTTCAAGTAACTGTCAATTCTGAATGGTGGTCTTACACCAGGGCGATACTGAGAGTATCTTCCACTCTGAAAATAATACAATTATCCGATTTTTAAAATTTGTATGGGACACCTACTTACTTTATAAGTATAAAAATTATCTATCGGGAAGAAAGCAAGGATGTTGTAAGATGTTGTAATGAATAAGATAAAAGGTGATGCTTAGTTGGGAAGACACAATAACGGCGTTCTTAAATTAACCCTGATGTACGGCAGTCAGGCAGGAAACTGTCAGACAGAAAATCAAAGTAGACTGAATAATGTAAAAATGAGATGATAAAGCGAGAATGAGATAAATACACTTAAATGGTTTGGACAAGCAGATCGAATGAACGAAGAAAGGAAAATTAGTAACGCGAAGGTGAAGGGCAGAAGAAGTCAGGGACGTCTTAGGAAGAGAACATGGCATTATCAAGAAGTAGGTACTTAAGTCGGGTCATATCAAGAATCGTGATAAATGAAAAATAGGTACCCACAGAGGGGAGTGGGCGTGAAGGAGAAAGAAAAGAAAATGGTTAGGATGCATCAGCTATACGTGGTATCTAGCACGGTTGATCAATAAAACTTAATATTAATTCGATATTGACGAAATCCGTCATCTTTTTTTTTTTTTTTTTTTTTTTTATATTTACTCCACACAGGAGGCCCTGAAGAAAATAATTTCCCTCAGGGCCTATGTCATCTTTGGGGATGCTGTGTGGAGGGTCTTTTTGTGGAGAGGAAGGAGTTAACATGGGTCTTGAAGAGTCCCATGTTGTAGGAGGGAGGAAACACAGAGGCCGGCAGTTCGTTCCACAGCCGAGCTGTTGAACTTAAGAACGAATCGTAGAAGCGACCCGTTCTCATGTGACAAGTGTCAACTGTGTACAAATGTTGGGCGCGCGTTTGGCGTGTATCCCGACTACGCACCGGCGCCGAAGGGATCAATGACGCTAGTTCCTCAGAGCATCTTCCATTGTAATACCGATAGAACAAGGACAGCATACCTACCCGACGTCTGTGCTCTAAAGATTGCAGTCCGTTTGTTAAGATTGGGGAATCTATCAAACGGACCGCCCGTTTCTGCACAGAGTCAAGGGTTTTTTTCAGGTATTTTGGGGCTCCAGACCAGAGATGGCTGCCAAATTCGACAGTAGGGCGCACTTGCGATTTGTACAGGGTGAGCAGTTGTGTACTATTAAAGTATCTGCGGGCCCTGTACAGTACGCCCAGCTTCTGAGAGGCCAACTTTACTCTGGCTTCGATGGAGCCCCCGTACCTGAGCTGGTCACTTATAGTTACACCAAGCATATCAATGGAAGGCCTGTTCGGAAGATTGCTTCCGTTGAAGGAGACTAGATTATCATTTGGATCCCTTTTAGACGTAATCAGACAGGATTGGGTCTTTGAAACATTAAATTCGACGAGATTATTTTTACCCCAGGAGGAAATACTCTCGAGATAACCGTCCATTCTCTGCTTCAAAGCCCTCCGAGCCGTTGGAGTTTGTGTGCCCTTTGGGGGCTTGTCAAACAAAAAGCTATCATGAACTGTACTGTCATCCGCGTAACAATGAATCGGTGCACATGTCAAAAGGTCATTGATGTGCAACAAAAACAAAGTCGGAGACAGAACCGATCCCTGTGGGACGCCAGCATTTATGGAGTGCGAGGAAGAGGTGAAACCGTCAGCAACCGCCTGAATCGACCTATCCCTTAAAAAGTCAGCAATCCACGTACACAGGGATGCGGGAAGTCCGTAAGAATGCAATTTGTTGACAAGTCCTCGGTGCCAGACCCGGTCAAAGGCCTTGGATATGTCTAGTGCGACCGTTTGGGTCTCACCGTGACGTTCCAGGCACCGCCCCCAAACATGCGTCACATACGCGAGAAGATCACCGCACGAGCGGTTCCGCCGGAATCCGTATTGACGGTCGTTGATAATTTTGTTCTTCTCGAGGTATGTGAGCAGTTTGTCGTTGATCACACGTTCCATCACTTTGGACAGAACTGATGTGATCGCTATGGGGCGGTAGTTGGCCGGGTTGGAACGGTCACCTTTCTTGGGAATAGGGTGAATTACCGCTTTTTTCCAACCAGAGGGCACAGTGCCACACTTCAGGGACATTTTGAAGAGCTTTGTCAAAACTGGAACTAGTCATTTCGCATGAAGATTTGTCTATTGCAATAAAACTCATGCAGCATGATTTCTTTTCTTTACAGAAATGGTCACATGATGCCGGCCTAATAATAAATTCCAAAAAGACTAAATTGATGCATATACGATCTCCACATGCCAAATATACCATCACGCCTATAATAAAGTCGCATACATCTGAGTGTATACACAATTCTTCACAGTCCTGTAAATGTGGAACCATTGAACTGGTACAAACTTATGTATATTTGGGGATAACTGTAGATGCGCATATGAAATGGGATACACACGTTAGCAACATATGCAAACGCCTACGAGCTATTGCGGGGCGAATTTACAAAATTAAATATTTTATGCCTATAAGCACGTTAAAAATAATCTATTTGTCACTAGCGGAATCTACAATCAGATACGGAATAACGTCCTGGGGAAACTCCTGCAAGACAAATATAGGTTACATCCAATCAATTCAAAACTCCATGACTAAGCTTTTGGTAAACAAACGTATTTATGCACAAAGAAGAGATATAAAATTATTATATGAGTCAGTTAACGTATTATCTGTTCGAGGAATATTATGGTTTAAAATTATATGTCAAAACATAACGTCAGATTCAATATACAAAGAAAAAGTAGATCATGCATATGACACAAGATTCAATAGAAATGAAGGTATGTCCATTCCGAAAATTATAAATAAATATGGACAACGGACTTTCTCTTATCTTGTGCCTACCATATTTAATAAGATTCCAATAGACATAAAAATTCAATCAAATTGCACCCCTGAATTAAAAAATAAAATTAAAAAATGGTTAATAGATCAAGCTTTTTTATACTGATATTGTTTATAATCTTATGCATATATATATATACATATGAATATGAGTAATTTGCCTGTGTTTACAACTGACTGTCTTTGTATTTTATTTATTATTATTTATTATTTTGTATTGTAGTCGTTGATAATTTTGTTCTTCTCGAGGTATGTGAGCAGTTTGTCGTTGATCACACGTTCCATCACTTTGGACAGAACTGATGTGATCGCTATGGGGCGGTAGTTGGCCGGGTTGGAGCGGTCACCTTTCTTGGGAATAGGGTGAATTACCGCTTTTTTCCAACCAGAGGGCACAGTGCCACACTTCAGGGACATTTTGAAGAGCTTTGTCAAAACTGGAACTATTTCCGCAGCACACCTCTGCAATACCAAGGCAGGTATTCCATCAGGTCCACTAGCTTTGTTAACATCGAGCCCCCGTATGACGTGGAGTACATCCCGATGCCGGATCCTCAGCTTTTTCATATAGAAGCCGCAGTGAGGAACCGACGGCGGAACAGCACCCCCGTCGTCGAGGGTCGAGTTTTCCGCAAACATTTTCCCTAAAAGGTTTGCCTTTTCGGTGGCGGTGTTTGCTAGTGAGCCGTCAGGTCTGGTAAGAGGTGGCAAACTGGGTTTGCAAAAATTTCGACCTATTGAGCCCGCAAGCGACCAGAATGCTCTGCTGCCATGCGGGCAGGCAGCCAGCTTTTTGCTGATCTGCAGGTCGTGTTCGAATTTTGATCTATTGATGATTCTCTTGCATTCCTTTGCCGATTTGTTGTATGCTGATCTGCTTTCGGGCGTTCGAGATGTGTTGTAGGCTCGGTAAGCCGCGTTTTTTCGTCGAACTGCTTCGGAGCATTGTCGACTGAACCACGGCTTTGAGCCCACACCAGTTTCTTTAGTAGTCGATTGTATGAAGCCATCCATCGCCGATTTGATGACTTCACCAATCTCCTGGGCACATCTTGAAGGGTCCGAAGTCCGAAAACAAACAGCTGACCACGGAAAAGCATTGAAATGGGCCCGCATACCGAACCAATCTGCTGACCTATAGTGCCACACTTTTCTCCTCAGCCTCTCATTGGTTGGTCTGAGGCTAACGGGGATTGATGTCGTCACTAGGCAGTGGTCAGATGATCCCAGAGGCGCTGTGACGTCAATCTTATAACCGTGTGGCACAGTAGTTAAGAATAGGTCTAACAGATTGGAGCGGTGAGTCTGGACATCAGGAACCCTTGTAGGCTCCTGAACCAATTGCTCTAATCCGTAGCAAATGGCAAAGGATTCCGCCTGTCGGCCAGCCGAGTCCGTTGGGCCTGAGAACTTCAACCATGGTTCGTTATGAACGTTGAAGTCCCCCAGAACAACAAACTCGGCCGAAGGGTAGCGGGGCAAGAGATCATCAATAGTATCGCTCAAATGTTTGAAGAGCTCGGAAGTGTCTGATTCGCTATGGTTCGGTGAGCGGTATAGACATGCGTAGAATCTTGCCGTACTGGCAAGATTGACGCGCACCTACATCTACAGTCAGATAGCGATATTTTCGAGCACGGTCAGAATTCCTCGTATATGTGCACAATATAATACAAAATTTTACAGCATTGACATTTTTGGTAATAACCTAAAGAAATTTCGATATGAAGTAATGCGTACGATCGATTATTAATATGAGAGTATGGAATGTATCTGGAGCATCTCCTATCCTCTTCCTATCTTCCTCTTCCCTTCCTTTAACACCAAATTAATTTTAAGATATTAGACGACCGGCATAGTCCAGTGGTAACGCATTGGACTGCCATTCCGAAGGTCGCGGGTTCGAACCCGGCGTGCGCAAATAAATTTTATTTGATTAATTTGTGTTATTTCACAATTAATTAATTAAAATAATATATAGTATATTTGCGGCACGTTCCAGAGTGGAAGATACTACCAGTATCGCCCTGGTGTAAGACCACCATTCAGAATTGAAACGTTGCTCCAAATGGCTTTAGCCGTGTTTAGTGACTAGATCTGAATAGCCAGGTACTTCCCCACCTTCCTCTTTCCCTTCCCCACTTACCTTCAGCCTCACAACATCCCCCAATTGGGGATGCCATAGTCTCACTGGCTCCAGACGGGAGCAGTTGGGACTCTTGTGAGGTATTCACTATAAAAAAAAAATAAAAATAAATTTCCAATGAACTTTAGCATAAGAAACTTCTGTGGCTTGACTTCAGTTAACTAGTATATTTATATCTATCATTGTATATTATATAAAAGCTGTTTGTTTCTTACAAAATAAATAAATAAATGATTACGACAGTCAGTCGACAAACGCGACTGCTTTAGCGCAGCCTTTAAGATACCAGATAAGCAGTCAATTTGCACAACTTTTTTTGATAATGTCGTTGGTTATGCAAAATAACTGACTTATTATGAGTGGGGGTGAACTAACTAAGCTCTTAGAAATGATATAAATCGTATACACTATCCATAGACTCTATTAATTCTCCTAAGATGGAATCAATTGATTCCGTTCCAGATTGGAAAGACAAAATATGTTAGTTATGAATAAAGAACTCATGAAATAATAAAATTCCCTTTTAGTGTCAAAAAGTACATGAAGACTGCCAAAGTTTATTAAAGTTTTTTTTTTTCGAATTTCTTAATGAGTAAAACCTCAAATTGTAATATTTAATTATTGAAGACAATATTTTCGATTACTAAACGAAAAATTTAGCTTGCGTGAATTTCTAGAACTCGAACCCGGACCCTTGCCTTGCCGGGGCACTGCTCTACCAACTGAGCTAATGGGATCCTATCTCCTTTGGTCATATTAAACTATATCATACTTAGAATAATGTCTAGATGGCATTTAGTTCGGGTTGAATCTTGTGATCATACATAAAGATAGTTGCCAATAAATATGTGCGGTGAGATAAATGAAGACAATGTTGGTATTTCTTATTCGAAGTTTGATACAATTAAATATGTCCGAAGAAGATAGGGTCCCATTAGCTCAGTTGGTAGAGCGGTGTCCCGGCAAGGCAATTTTCCTGTGTTCGAGTCCTAGATGTGACCATATTTCTTTCTGATTTTTCTGTTTCGAATTTTCGTTTAGTAATCGCTAATATTGTATTCAACAATTAAAAATTATATATTACAGTTATTATTACAACTCGACAATGACAATTTACTAGTATTTTTTTTTTACTTTTACTTAGCCGTTTGACATTTAGGAATGTCAATTCAAAGAGAGATGCGCCAGTGTTGCCAGCTTACATCGATTTCTCTTTTGTGGTTCTCATAATTATCGGTCTGATATCAACAGCGCGACCGTGCGTAAAGTTATCGATTTCACTGTGCTAGACTCCCAGATCTGGTTAAACCCAAATAATGCAACGTTTCGATTCAGAAAGGTGGTCTTTCTCAAGGAAGATAATAGGAGTATCATCATACTACACTGGAACGTGCCTCAAACATATAACAATATTAATGTTCTATTCAAGGTCAACTTATGTCTACAAGACAATTTTTTGATGCAAAGCACAAAAGATAACAAACTATTATAAGCAATAATTACTAGCCGAAATTGAACCAGTACCTTCTGATTGCCGGACAGGTGCACGGAACCACTGTGCTACCTCTGATTATTTTGAACCGTCAAATAGGCAACCTAACCGGTAATCAGAAGGTGCGGGTTCAATTTCTTATAATATTTTTTTCAATTATATTTGTGTTTCAGACTTATTTATTGATTGATTAAAATGTGTTTAATTAATCTGATACATGTTTCAGTTTACAATTTAAAAATCTAGAGCAAACGCACATCGTACTAAAACTGTAAATCCTAAAGCCCAACGCACGTTATTCCACTACCGGCCGCAGTTATTAAATACTACGAGTAACATGACGATATCAAACGGCGTTTAAACAACGTGTCACCGTAAACACTACGAAAAGCAAACAGCGCTAAACAACGGTAAACAGCCAGCACTACTAGAAAACTACCACTTGTAAATAGTGGATTAAGCCTGGAGGGCTCACACACCCTTATATCCCAACCGGGAGATTTATGACACCAGGTAGATAGGGGTGGATTTAGTTATTTCACAAATAAATTGGCCCAAGTTAATCACTTCCGTGTGTCTAATATATAATCCTTTAGATAATATAGCCAAAATAATAATTTAAGATTTCTAATTTTGAAAAACAAACATTTTAAATTCGTGGTTTTCTACGTTTGTTGATTGCAAGGGTGTCCGGGTTCAGGGGATGAGGTTTGGTAAAGCGTGGCTCCAGATCGGGAGACACTGATTGAGGGAAACCTTTGGCCTCTCCAGCAGCACTCTCTCTTTACCTATCGCCTTGCACTGCAGTGGGAGGAACGGATTCATACGTCCGTCACTCCCGGGATTTCTAACCACCCCTCATACCTGTTTCGTTGCTCTCCTTTATTTCGTCTAATTTTTGATAAAATCCTATTGTTTAAAATCCTAAATTGGTCTGGACTCACCAGAACTTTCCAATTTAATAAATTGTCATATTCCGTCAAGATCAACCCGACAATCTGATTTATTTTATTTACCCTCGTGTAGAACAAATATTAGAAAAAATCCCCAGTTCCACGTGTATGTGCACAATATAATAAAAAATTTCACAGCATTGACATTTTTAGTAATAACCCAAAGAAATATCGATATGAAGTAATGCATACGATCGATTATTAATATGAGAGTATGGAATGTATCGGGAGCATCTCCTATCCTCTTCCTATATTCCTCTTTCTCTCCCCATCCTATAACAAGAAATTAATTTTAAGATATTATAACTTCATTTCCAATGAACTTTAGCATAAGAAATTTGTGTGGCTTGACTTCAATATTTGAGGAAACAGCAAATGTTAGCAATATAAAATATTTTAATACTGTAAATAACGCAACTAATGCGCTACTGGTCGCCTAGAACAATAAACAATGCCCATAGCCAAGGGTCAACATTTACCGGGCTAAATATAGACGTAAGTTTATCCTCTAGACTCCAGAGGATCTAGGTAATGTTATGTCAATGAATTTGTTCTGGATTTATTACTGTTGTTCTACACTTTTCTACACCACAACAGCAGTGACAAGTGGGTTTTACTAGGTACCTAACTTTTCAATAAAAACTACTGTATTGTCAATAAATACTAAATTGCGTAGCCTTGAAGATATATTAATGTAAATTCACTCTCGTGTTCCTACAACTAGAACCAAGTTTCCCTAGTACGTATTATTGTGTCAATTATACTACGGTTTCAGACCACAATTTTGTTATAAATAGATTGCACACCATTGGTAACTCTTTTGCTATGTTAGCTGATGTTTTTAATTTTTTCTCTATTGAAGTATAAAGCTGCATATTTAAGCAATGCAAATTTTATCGAGGTCATTGTATAACAGGTTTTTGTTGTTGTTTCTTCTTCATTTCTTTCACTTAACTTATCTTAACTTCGTAATAAAGTAGATACATGTTTTTTTTTGTTTACATATATGATCTCACAATTTTTATTTGCTTTCTATGTTGTACTATGACTGTCAATAACTATAATGTATGTATATGTCACTTGTGCCATCTATTCTAAATACATATAAACAGTTACTTACCATATACATTACCGTAATGAAGTTTTCACACAGATCAAATAAAGCGGAACGGAATTTAAAGTTGGATTTGAGGCCAGAATATCAATTAAACTGATTTTTTTAATATCAAAATGTATGGCTAATATCTAGTACGAATTTGTGGTATTTGATTTATTTGTGTTTTAAATCAAGACACATAGGCCATTAAAGAATTCAATTTTTCAAGATTTTAGAGGCTTATTTGACTTTTTTTTGTGAGTTAACCCTTTCAGCACCGCACTTTTGTTTCCGCACATAAAACATATATTATGTTTAATTACACCTTAAATAATTATTTTTAAGGTGATGCCATACGTAGTAATGCAAAATCATGTGTTTTTGGTTTGAAAATTTGGTTGCCTAGAAATGTTTCAGATGCTTTAATTAAATACTGCGAGTAGAATACATCTTGGCCTTTGAAAAAATCGAGTATTTTTTAGATAATTTTTTTTATAAAGAAAACTGCTTTAAAGTTCAAAATCTCCTACTTACGAACCCATTTTCGGTTATTATTTAATTGTATAATGTGGCAAATTAAGTTATTTATAAAATGATCGAAATTTTTTTAATATTTATGCCTGAACATCCACAAAATAAAATAAAAGGCACTTTTTGGCAATGTTTTTTTCTTGCATAAATCAAAACAGGTGGATGGTGTCAAGCGGGAATCTACGTAAGGGTAGTTATTGATAACAGCTCAATTTAAAATATTATACGACGTAGTGCATCGCCTTAAAAAATTGGTTTTTAAAAATGTTTTATTTGCTTGTTAATTTGGATTTTTTTCTAATTTGATTTATTATTTTTAGCCCTCAACGGGTTAATTTTTAATGGAAAAAACCTGTCACAAAAAAATTGTTTAAGTTGTGACTTATTTAATCTTTACTGTCCTAAAACAGAAATTCCTCCTAGTTGGACAGTCAAAACATTTAATAAATGCACAATATGTATATCCAGTACTAAATAATCAAAATATATCTAATATGGAAATATGTCTCATCCAAAAGAAGTGATGGTGGGTTTGTCGACCATGTCACTTGGAATGGACAATCACACTCGGGAATTGATATTCCCAAAGCATTCGCAGACTATTTTAAGTCAGTTTACAGTCAGCAAGTTACGGATTTAAGTTCATTTATACCGGGGAATCATACATCATCAGCAGCGCAGAATGTTGATATTCCTAACATCACAAAATCTGATATGTTAGCTGCAGTTAAAAAACTCAAAGCGAAAACGTCATTTGGACCTGATTTTATTCCGTCATTTTTATTAAAGGGTTGTATAGAGCCTTTATTAATACCCCTACTTTACATTTTTAATTTTTCTCTTAGCACGGGAACATTTCCTAATTTATGGAAGATCTCTAAAGTAACACCACTGTATAAGGATGGGGATAAATATTTGGTCTCTAACTACAGACCAGTAGCGATCCTCTCCTCTCCGGCAAAATTGTTCGAACTAATAATTCATAAATATATCTACGCCCAAGTAGAACCTTATTTAATAGACGAACAACATGGTTTTAGATCTGGCAGATCGACTGTGTCAAATCTGATGGTCTTTACGGAATATGTATCTCAAGCTCTTGACGGTAACAACCAAGTTGACGTCTCATACAACGACTTCGCGAAAGCTTTTGATACCGTAGACCCGCTGATACTCTTAAATAAATTAGACCGTTTTGGATTCTCGGTAAAAGTTTTAAATTTATTTGTAAGTTATTTATCAAGTAGACAGCAATACGTAACGTATGGTATTTCTAACTCGACGTACTTTCCCACAAACTCTGGGGTTCCTCAAGGGTCGAATCTTGGTCCTTTACTTTTTTCCCTTTTTATTAATGACATTCATCATGCTATAAAGTTTGCGAAATTTTTGTTATTTGCAGATGACTTGAAGCTATTTTTAAGAATCCTGACCTTAGAAAACTGCGCACAGCTCCAGAGAGACATAAATGCTATCGTGGTATGGAGTGAAATTAACAAATTACGTTTTAATTTTAAGAAATGCGCCATAATGTGCTATACTAGAGCAAACACTGTAATTTACTTCAACTATAGGATGTCCCAATGTTCTCTTAAACATATTTCTGAACCGAAAGATTTGGGAATAACCTTTGACCCACACTTAACATTTCACGTTCATATTGAAACGATATGCAGCAGGGCTTTGAGAATGCTTGGATTTGTGCTATGTAACTCCAGGCATTTTTGCAGCTCTGCCGTGGTTCGATTGCTATATTTTAGCCTAGTACGTAGTATTTTGGAAAGTGGCTCAATAATATGGGGACCAAGGGATGCAACGTACACTTCTATGGTAGATAAAGTACAAAAGAATTTTCTACGTTATCTTTATCTTAGAGACTTCGGGTACTATCCCTATTTATACCCATCAGCCTTCCTTTCCGGAATGCTAGGTATCGATAGTCTTGTCTACAGGCGGAAAGCTGCGTTGCTGATGATGGCCTATAACTTGTTGAACGGTCACATCAACAATCCAGAAATTTTGAATAAAATTTTATTTTACGTCCCTGATAACTTCGCAAGAGCGCGTAGACACAAACCATTCATTCTTCCGAGATGTAGGACTAACTTACCATTAGCAATGCCTCTCGGAAGAATGATAGTCCTTCTAAACTCACTAGCCTCTGACATCGACATTTTCCACCTGAGCATTAATAAATTTAAATCGCTAATTAGGCAATTATGATTGTGTATTTGTATAATGTATATTTGTTATTGGAATTTTTTATTCTGTAAATTTGCATTTAAAATATAAATAAATAAATAAATAATATTATCTTACAATGTAAAATGAATAATAAAAATAATAATGGATCCCATTTCAAACAAAATAGTCTCAACTAGATCTGTAATTATATTTACTGTATTTGTCGTTGAAATAAATATTGCATCCTTATAGTTGACATGATAAATATCCTTCACAAGCGATACGCAAAATACAGGTCGATTTGTTTCACAAAATCAAGAAATTTTTTTTTTCTTCATGTCCCCGAGGAGGAACTCTGGTATTGAAAGGGTTAATTGTAATTATTAAAAAAATAATCTACTGTGTTAATATAAGGAAAAAATAAAATAGTCCTACTCCTTAATGTCTCGGTGTCTGTTATACTTGATAGTTACACCAAAACTAAACGCCGAAAACCACATTCATTTCACTAATTATCATAGTGAAATATCGGCCTTACGATGATTGATGTGTGCAACACGGTTATTACTTTTACTTACATAAACACAAACTTTACCAGAATCTGCGCATCTGCTCTGATGATGGATACTGTAATATTTTTGTTGTTTGTTTTTGGGGTGTTATGCCGTGTTGCGCTAACTCCTTCTTTAGCCGACGTTTCGGACAGCGTTGCAGTGTCCATCATCAGGGCAGATCCGGTAGATCCGAAGATGTGTAAATTTTTGGTTGTCGAGTTTGTGCTTATTTATTTGTGGCCTGGGCCCGTCCAAGTGCGAAATGCCAACGGAAGTGGCGACATCTTGTGTCGAATTCTGAAAGCACAGTATTTATGTTAGCCTGGGGCCCGTCCAAGTGCGAAATGCCAACGGAAGTGGCGCCATACTGTAATAGTTTCCGAATCGTTGGCTTAAGAAGGAGGAAGCGAAATCATGTAAGATAACCCAAAAAATATTCACTATAGTACTCCTCCTTAATCCTTCCTCATTATCAGTTATACTTGACAGTTACACCAAAACTAAACGCCGAAAACCACATTAATTTCCGAGTGATTAAACTCAAATAGGTGATTAACGCGTGCAACAGGTTATCACTTCTACTTACATAGCAAAACACCATACCAGAAACTGCCCTGATTATGGACACTGTAACACTTCCCGAAACGTTGAAGAAGGAAAAAGCGCAACACGACATAATAAACCAAAAAATAATCACGATAATACTTTTGGTCTTAAAAATATCAAATCATGTCCATACAATATATATTTTTATTCAATATTTTTTATAGTGGAATAACTTACTCGTATTGATTACAACCTTAAATTGTGATATTTAGATGGGTTATTTCACAGAATTTGAGCAATTTATCAAACTTCAAAGTTGATTTTAAAGTTCTGCAAAGGTTCTTTCAAGTCTTGTAATTTTATCGTTACTGGCCAGTTGTTTCATAAAACTGAAATATTGACAGAACTTAAATAGAACCTTCACAGAACTTTAAAATCAACTTTGAAATTTGATGAATTGTTGAAATTCTGTGAAACAACGCGTACTCTCAAATGAATACTTGAAAAAGATTCGGTCGTATCTAGGAAATGAGCTCAGGACCTCAGCCTTGCCGGGGATTTGCTCTACCACTGAGCTAATCCGACTCTATCACCTTCGGTCATATTTAACCTTATCATACTTCTACTAAGAGCAACCAATATGATATTCATTGTCTTAACCCATATGTTATTATAGAACAATTGGTTTACCCGGTAAATGAGTACGTTCTTCATAACTTAAAGAGCCTGGAGTGAAAAAAAAACTAAAGTTTCTAGTAGAAATTGCTAACTAAATCGGACAATCTATTAACTGTTAAAGAAAGTCTGAAAACATAATCCTCGTGTCACTTAAACTAATTACTTACAATGAAGCCAGTAGAATACACAATTAATTGCTCCCGACAAGTCTCTCATTAAGTGTGTCTTTTTTAACATCCTTGGTGAATCAGATGAATAATTTTCATGATGACGTCCCTAAAGCAAAAGATACTTTTCATGAATTATCGTTTAAAAGAATGTCTTACCAAATTTATAATGTACCCGGCGTTAATCGGGGTTATAAATGGTTTGAAGTAAAAATTTGAAATTTTCAATTCTAGTGTACCTAAAAATTGGCTCTATTTTTAAAATGATAATATTATTCTAAATATTTGAAAGCTTTACTTTTTGTAAGTTTTAGTTTCACTTGATCGTGCCACGTTTGCCACCATTTACTACTGTGAACCATATTAGTACTTCTAAAAAAACTACATTATTATATATAACATTAGTTTATAAATTATAAATTGCATATTCCTATACAAAACATAAATTACAATTACCTCTTGGATAAAATGTCTCTATTGAAACTTTCAGAAAGAAGAATAAGCACAGATTTAATACTGTTACAAAGAATACTACATTTTAAAATTGACTGTCCCGAATTACTTCAATGTATCAATATCCATGTTTCCAAAAAATCATGCCGACATTTCTTACCTTTTTACTTCAATAACGCCAGGACACTAGGTTACCAAAATTCTCCGATTCCGAGACTTCACAATCTCGGAAACAAATATTCTGATCTGGGTGATATATTTCATTTGAAAACTATTTAGTATAAATGTTGTATATTCTATCACTTTTATTCTTCTAGACACAAATAGACCTATGTACCCATATAACTTCTCCGCTTTTACTATTTTGTTTTGTTGAATCTTTTAAACTCAATTATATGCGTGAGGATTCATTTTTGCCATTATGTTTACATTCTTCTTTATTGTATTAATTTTTAAGTGTTTACTCTGATTCAAACTGCTTGTATTTTTTTAAAGAAAAGCCCACTAGGGCGTGTAATAAATGAATAAATAAATTATATCAACTTTTATTCAAATTCGTACTACAAGAATTGGCTCTGATCTGAATTTTATGGCAATTCACACTAAATTTTCATTTGGGCAAAGACATTATTTGTATCAGGCTCCACTTCTATTTAACTCAGAACAGAACATATTAATTTGTTAGATTCCTTGTGTACTTTAAAAAAAATGTTAAATTATTTGTGTTAGCCGAGGATTGAGGGTTGACAATATATTTTTTTTCATCTTTGTCCTTTTAAATTATGGCATAAAATGTGGCATTTGTATATTTTTCAACCTTTTCCTTTTATAAAGTAATTTTTTTTTCTCTCATTTTTAAATGAATCATGGTCACCCTACATGTTTACTACATTATAATGTAATGAGTTGGCTGGAATTAGATTAATAGGTACCATGTACCATAATTGTGAACAAAGGTATGAAAACACTAGGCTTCGTATTAAGAACAACTAAAAACTTTAATTCTTGACAAGCCATTAAACTATTATACGTATCGCTAGTAAGCAGTCTAATTGAATATAACTCAGTAGTTTGGTCTCCATCTTACAAAATTCACATTAACAACATTGAGCGAATACAAAAAAAAATTCTACGTTTTATAAATTTTAAATTAAATATCACTGTCGAAGACTTAAAATACAATTTCTTATTAAATACTCTAAAAATACATACATTAGAAGATAGACGTAAAATAAACGATTTAACGTTCTTATTCAAAATACTTAACTATAAATTCGACTGTTGTGAACTCCTGCAACTTATAAACATACATACACCCACAGTAACAACACGACAAAATACAATATTCTACAGCAGCACACATAAGCGTAACTACATTGCCCACTCTCCGATACAACGACTTCACACCATGGGAAATCATTACTTGGGTGATGTTGACATATTCAATACCAACTTGGCAAGTTTTGTGGATCATTTAAAACATTTATTCATTGTATGTAAACCTACAAATAGCTGTAATTTTCTGTTTTAGTTTCTTGTGTTTGTATGACTTGTTGCATAGCTTTTATCAAATGTAATTTCATTCTTATTTTTTATATTTCAAAATATCTGTCAAATTAAAATTATACTACCAACCATGTAAAAGCCCTCTGGGCGTTAAATAAATAAATAAATGTAGGTACCCAATTCGTAGTACCCAAACTTCTGTTAACTACATTATAAAAGATTACATTTCGTTGCCCTGAATGCAATACCAGATCGAATGTCATCGAATGAATACGAAGTCAGTACTGTGACCAAGTAAACTTCACTGTTTAAAATAGTATAATCGCTCTTCTCGTAATAATATGATTGCGGCAAAACAATACACATAATAATAATAAAATAATAATACTTGGATGACTTGTATAGCGCCGTTTTTGTGCAAAAACACCTCAAGGGCGCTGTCATATCAGAAGTAATAACGAGTATCAACAATAATCGCCGCCATTTGCAAACTCTCGATGGCACTGACTTGATCACGTGACTCTTCGAAATCCGTCGCGCGTTAAGTTAAGGCGGCCTTGGTTTTGACACTATTTTTGTCAAATAATTGACAATGAACACTGTATTGTAAGCAACACACAAATCAGCAGTAATAACGAGTATCCACAATCGCTGTATCAGCAAACTGTCGCTGCTCGATGGCACTGACTCGATCACGTGACTCTTCAAAATCGGTTGCTCGCCAAGGCCTTTACTGATAAGGCGGCCTTGGTTTTGACACTATTTGTGTCATATAATTGAGATCGCACACTATACTGTAAACAAAACGAAAATCAGCAGTTAAAACGAGTATCGACAAAAATTGCCGATATTTGCAAACTGTCGCTGCTCAATAGCACTGACTTCTGATCAAGGGACACTTCATTTTTTATTATCTCTAAAAATATTCTTTATTAATAAAAATGATTGCTACTGTGTTTGCTTTCTAGGAAGATATTTGAATCATTAATCATTATAGAGTTGTGCAAAAAAAAAATCGTAGCGGTGAGTTCGAAATACATTATTGATTCCATTGTTTTCAAGGAATTTTCGGATGAAAATGTCTTAATTGATTGACATTGACCAATATAAATCTATCACAAACAAGAAAGACGACCTTTATTTAATTCCAACTTTCTGAAATTGAATCAATTTGACAAATTCTATCCCATTTCTTGAAAAACACCTTTCAACAGTGACAAATTGATTCCGAATCGCATTATGTATTCACAACACTGAAGAGTTGAACCGATAGAAATGTTTTGTAGGCGTGTCAATTAGCTCAATTTTCACCTACTTCTGATGAAATTGATAAATGTTTTTAAAATACTGAAAATAAAAATGTTGTTTAGATTTTTGAGATCGGTTACATGATATTTAAAAAAAATAACTCCTTATTACAAATCAAGATTAGTATATACTAGGTGAGTATAATTAATTATAGCATAACCAATAAATACAACCCTAGACTTCATGCTCCATTTCATGTGGTTGCTTCTCGCACGGGGGGATTAAACTTACTCACGCAGATGTGCATTCATTCTTAACGGTATCAGTTAGCTTAATGAGCGCAGCAAATTCCTATTTTAACTCGAACGTTTTGCATTAGCATCTGTCTGTAAATTAGTTTGTGCCTTACTTTGTCTATGTTGGTGGCTAACTTTGACTATGTAAAATCTTCGTGTTAATTTATAATTTCTTAATCGCATTTTCTAAATATTATGGCACCTTGTGTATACCTGCCTGAAGAAAGTTTGAAAAAATAATTGTCAATGAAATAGTGACGTTTCTTTGTAAAAATTGTCTACACAATTCCTCATTTTAAATTGAAAATAAAATATGTAGTTTATAATCAAGTATATTGGTATTAAAGATAAAGGTACTTAGAAAATCTTATGATTTAATAGGAAATTTTGGGTTTGATTTATTAAATAAAAGAAAATTAAAAACATGCTTTTTGGATGCGAGGTCTACTAACTGTACACAGAACTATTGTGGCCTTAATAATAGTAATAAGTTTTTTTTTAATTTTACACAACTGATAAACATCCGTTTGCCATACATAAATGATCGTGTATATATCAGTTATGTAAAATTTAAAATACGTTTATCAGTAAGGGGGAATGTTATTATATTGATTATTTAATGTTATTAGATATAAAAACACAATAGGCGTCTAACTAAGTAAACAAAAAATTGACTGTAATACATCTATTTTTAAAGGTCTTTAATTAAAAAAAAATTGCTTTGACTGACGATTGAACCTTCCTACCCAGGAACTGCAGTCGACAACTCTAATAACCGGGCCAAATCGCGTTTGGATAAGACCGATTATTATTACGTATATTAACTGCTGTGATGTCATGCACGTCTGTGCCTGATAGCCACCAAAAGTTGATAGAATGCATTGTCATCGACAATGAGTCTCAGCTCGATCGGATGTTAGGAACTGGATTGATTTCCACTTCCAAGATTTGCATTAATCGATTCACGAAAATAAAATGGGAAACCAAATCGATGTATTATCAGACTGGTCCTATCGTTCATTGCCAACCTTCCTTTTCCCCTCTTCTTTCACTTTCCACTCACTTCAACCTCACAACACACCCCAATATTTGAGAATGCCTTGGGTTCACGCTCGTGTTTTATTCAATGCACTATTTTCTGATTAATTTAATTATTATTATTAATTATCTGATAATTTAATTATAACTGCGTAGGTTTTCCAGCCTAATACGTAAAATTATTCAAGTAAAACAAATTTTTAATCAAAGTGGGTACCAAAATTATTTTATAAATTCATAAATCTTTGATAATAAGAATAATTGGAAAATTTGTAGAGCGCCGTTTTTGAGAAAAATCACATCAAGGGCGCTGTACAATTTATTATGAGTTCCAAGGCACTATCTAATTTTATTAATTACAAACAGATAGAGAAAATATACTTTCCTGGCAGATCACTTCAGATAAACACACTTTTATTAGAATGTTTAAGGTTTGAGAAGATACGACTTTGCACGCAGTGGACACTACATTAAAAATACTGGACATTTGCTATTTACCCTCCATTACTATCGATATATATATATGAGTACATACATTTTTTTATTGATAAACTAATGTTAGATAATAAACATTAGTTTATCATTAAAAAAAATTATAATATTTGACAAGTCAAAATATTTCACCAATAAATGTAGATATAATATGTCTCGACGCCATCTAGTGGGAAATTTAACACTAACAAAGCCTTTCCTACAAAAATAAAGTTGGTTATTTACAGGTGAAAAAAATACATACTTATATATAAGTACTTATACATATTGAATTATTTGGCGGGTTTATAGCACCTGACCGGACATCAGAAGGTGCGGGTTCCATTCCCGTCGGCGGCATCTATTTTTACTCTGGAGATATTTTCAATTTGTATTGATATTACAGACGACTAATTATTGCTTATACAAATTTATTAACCCCCAGATACCTACTCACACCTATTCCCAGAACTCCATCTCTATCCTTTCCCGAAAAGACCCTCCACACTGTATTCCCAACGTTAACATAGGCCCTGAGGGTTTTTTTTCCTCACGGCTCTCCTTTGTGGAGCTAACGTATGAAAAAATCTAAAGGTAAATCCCTTCTTTTGAAATGTAATGACCCTGAGGTAAATATTTTTTTTATAAATTCTTCCAGTCCCACAATAATAATATTCTATGATTTTTCACGGGTATGTACTAGTTCACAATAAAAAATAAAATAAGTCATTTCTATGCATTATCTCTGTTCAGTGAATCACAAAGATCCGGAGCAGATATCCAACTTCTAAAATAATAGATTTAGCTTGGGCGAACTTTGTTTTTGGATAATATTAAATGGTGGAAAGGGGTGGTGAGAGGGAGAGGGAGAGGGGGGAGAAAAGTTTAGTTTCCCTTTCCGGGAATATAGGGCCTGGCAAAAACATGGAGATAGATTACTTTAATGTTCATGATGATTTGCTTACTCAGTCAAGTCGACGGTATTAACTGACTAATAATGTAACACTGTAGGGTATTTTGTTGGGATGTTCGTCAGTGGCGTACACAGAGTTTTTAATAAGGGTATGTTAGAAAAACCAACGGAAAATTTAGAACAAAAGTATGGCATACGACTATATTGAAGGTACTCACAGTTCTTATGGGAAAGGCCACTATTTTTCTTGTTTTACTAGTTGTAATGCTAGTTGTATTTCGATAGTAATCAGGTTCCTCACAAATCACAACTCTCCTATTATATATATATTTTTTTTTTTAAGGGCGGAGACGGTTTACACAAATTTCCCGATAGCACAATGGGCCATAGGCCCATTGTGCTATCTCTCATTTTACCTCAATCCTTTAACAACAACCCAGTCCCTTTAATAAAGTTCACCAGGGTTGTCATTGGGTATGTGGCTATGTCTTCTGGTTTTACTGTATATCTCCCCAGCTGGTATCTGAGCCTAGTTCCCACCAGGGCAGGACATTGGCACCATGGGTATATTGGAGTCTCTTCATCCTCTTCACATTTCCTGCATCTATTGGTGTTTTCTGCTCCCAATATCTGCATGTGTCTCCTGAGATGGCAGTGTCCCGTTAGTAGTCCTACCAGTTCCCTCGGCGAGTTTCTGTCCATATCGAGTAGTTTCTTGGTTTGTCTAGGGTCTGGTCCTTTTAAGAGTATTTTGGATTGTCTCATTCCATGTGCCCTCTCCCATTCTTTGCAGCGCTGGGATTTGACCCACCTATCAATATGTAATTTTGTCTGGCAAGCTGCTACTCCTACGGCCGGCTCGGATTCTACAAGTCGATACTTTCGCCCCTTCCTTGCTAGTTCGTCAGCCCGCTCGTTGCTATAGGTACTAGTTCGTAACATTCTAACTTTGTAAAATTTTAAACTTAAAATTAGAAACATCAACATGTACGCAGAAAACTTAATTTTTAAAGAAATTTAAACTAAGGAAACTAGAGATTAGAGATTTTCTCTCAATCAAAGGTAACTGATGAATTCCTTACATAGGTACGTTGCTATGAAAACAATTATGAACTTTTACGGGACAACTGGAAGGGAACGTACTTTTTCTAAGGGTCTCAACGAATGTCCCATCTTTATTTTTCACTGATGCTACCCTAACCACTCTATCCGTTCCAGGTCTTAGATCGATTATGGTCCCAACTGCCATTTCAAAGGTGGCAAATTTAGAATCCTTCAATATCGCAATATCTCCGTTTTGAACATTTATTTGGGGAGTAAACCATTGCTCTCTTTATTGTAAAGCTTGTAAGTACTCAGTACTCCAATGCCGCCTAAAATGTTGCGACATCTGTTGTAAATACTGCTATCTCTCTAGTCATTTAATCTTTGTATCTGATAAATTCCACTTAGGTAACGAAAGGAGGGAAAGGAAGAAATATCCAATTAAAAATCGATCAGAAGTACGAGCATCTACTTCATTTGATAGACTACTCAGAGGACGTGAGTTCAGGACTGCTTCTATGTTGGATAGAGGAGAAGAACATTCGTCGGAGGTGAGCGCAGTATCTCCTATAACTTTTTTTACGTGGTACTTTAGGCTCGAATTCCTGCTTCCCACGGGCCACCAAAACTGAGAATTGAGATGAAATTGTATTCCTCTCATGGTCATATTATCCACAAATTTGTCATTAATCGAAGAGGTTTTCATAAACTATAAAAATTGACCCGCAATCTGTGTAAATATGAGAGCAAAATCCACGTCTGGAAACAAAATGGTCCAACTCACCATTAAAAGCATCGGTAGAGAGATCAGAAACTAATTTTAAATGCAAAGCCTTTATAGTCATGCACACACAAATACATATATAGGCTTTGGTGCTCCTCGACCTTTATGACTATTTAGTAAGAAAGGACCTCCCAAATCTATTCCTACACGTGAAATTTTATCATATCCCAAATCTGGTAATAAACCTTGAATATTTCTTTGATGATCATTTAATTTTTCAAGTCTTGCAATAAACAAATTCAATCTATTTACAATCAAAAGTTAAATAAATTTTAACTTAACCGCTCAACCATTGAAGTGGTCGTACGAAGAGAAAAGCTCAACAATGATCAGAAACCTTACAATGATGTTTTTAACAAAAGTAAAATAAATTATTTTTATACAATTCATTAATTATTATTTATTTTTCTTTTAAATATATTCGTCTTAGTTCAGGATAACAAAAGAGATCAATTTTTAAACCTTGTAACGAAAACAGCAAGTTTGTTTGCCGTAAATAAATAAATAAATTATAAAATCTTAAAAGGATTAAAACTCCGAACAAAACACAGGACTTGAGAGAAGCTTAAGATAATCCTTTAATCATTTTATTTGACAAGGCTAATTTCACAAAAGTTAAGTGGATTTATACACAAATCCGAATGAGAGCGATTAAGCTAGGATAGAAAGTATCTCGTAACAAAGTAAACGTTAAAGTAGTCAAATTTGGACAGAAAATGGTCAGTAAATATTTATAGCTGGTCCTTGGCTAAATACCTGTTTTATTTGAAGATCGCACTAGATATACAAGAGTCCCAACTGGTTCCAACCGTCTGGGGCCAGTGAAACTGTGGCATAAATCAATTGGTGAATGTTGTAAGGCTAAAGGTAGTAGGGAGGGGGAGAAGATGGGGAGGAGGAAGGTAGGGTAGTACCTTGCTATTTGGACCTGGTCACGAAACACGGTTGAAGCCATTTGAAGCAACGTTTAAATTCTGAATGGTGGTCTGAGACTGTAACGTGTTCTATTACACATTAAAATGAACTGTAAATCAAATTTATATTAAAAAACGACAGAAAAGAGCTCATTCAATTGGTTCTGAATAAATCACGGGAAAATTGGAATGAAGGAAACAGCCTGCCTGGAAGTCCCATGAATCCGGGCAATAGGGCTCTTGATGCACTTGCACTGTTCGGGTGAAATTTCCTCCACAGCGAGATAAATGAAAAAACGAGAGAATTTTTATATTTGCATGTGAATAATACAACGACGATACTAAGATTGCATCTTCTTACTATACGACACGAATTCGATAATTTACAGTGCAACATAAATCTTCTTATTTTCTCCAATGTGGGTAAGGCTGTTTTTAGGGAAGGAGATGGATGGTATTAAAAATGGTAGGTATTATCCAAAAAACTGTTTCAATACTTAACAGAGACACTGATACTGTGAAATGACACAAATCATCAAATAAAGTTCACTTGCGCACGCCGGGATTTGAACCCGCAACCTTCGGGTCGCTGGTCGAGAGCCTTACCCCTCGACAACGGAGGCCGTCGTTCATGATACTTTAAGGGTGGTTATTCAATCTGCATGTGGATAATTGGATGCGAGAAATGAAATTAGAGAGGCGGCGATGTGTACCGCTGCCACGGGAACCATTTATTGAAGAACTCCTCTGCAAGTGTTTCGCCACGTTTGGTGTTATAGCAAGGGTGCCCGGCTTCATGGGGTGATGTTTGTCCAGGTCTTGACAACGGGTGCGTCTGCCAACCAACTGCGTGGCGGGCCAGATAGGGAGAGGGCGGTTGAGAAATACCCCTCGACCTCTCCAGCCGGAATACCTTGACCCATCGCCATGCAATGAAGCGAGAGGGATTCATACGTCCGTCACTCCTGGACACACTGAGCCCAAAATTGCTACCCACACCTCGTAGATGTTTTCTTCCCATATCTTACTCTCCTTCCTTTCCTTAAAACAAATCGAGTATCAAGGGATCATCCCACTTTACTAGGTTACTTTACTTTTTAGGTTTTTTTCGAATGTATTAAAGTGGTTTCGAGAAAAACACGTGTAAAGTTTTTTTACTGAAAAATCAGCTAGTCAGCGATGCCAGCACCATAGTGGATGATTTCGGCTTGTTTAAATAACTCATTTTCTTCAATTCTGGCATCTCTTTGGCTCGTTCTGGCTGTTGTGTATATAAAGCCGAGAGTTTTAAGAAGGGGCAGAGCAGCTGGGCTAACGTATATCTGCTCGCTCAAATAAAAGCACGCCGGAGAGCGCGCTCAAATAAACTCGAAAAAATAATACTTAGGACGCTTTGATCTTTGATGAAATTTATACACACTATTTATGAAGTGGTCTATTTTAGAAAACCATAAAGATGATTTTTGAAGTGGACTTGACTGAACAGTTTAAAAAAAAAATATATATATATATATATATCTATTCGACTCTGCGTTTTGAGGCTATCCTGAAGGAGATGATAAATGTGTATACCCTCATAGCCTTAGCTTCTTTTCCGACTTTCAGACTTTATTTTATTAGTGTAATATTTATTATGTTGTCTTGAATGATTTTGACTTTTTTTTAAATTTTTTTGTTTATTATTTATTAATTTTCGGTAAATCTACAGTTTACATTTAATCAGTTTATACATAAGTATTATACAGCTATAATAAAACCAATTATGGATTTCCTCCATGTGACTTTACCTCTGCTGAGACAGCAGCAGACAGCCTTGTATGATGTTGTATTGTATGTCTTTTTGGTGTACTTGTGACAATTTTTACAAATATCGTTTTCATGCGTATAAGTCATTTTGTATTTTGTAGATTAAAATAATTAATTATGTTGTGCATTTGTAGTTTATTTAAAAAATTGCTAGTATACAAAGTCTTGTTTTAGAAGTAAAGGTGATGAGAAATTAACTTTGTCTCTCCTGAACAATTAGAGAATTGTGACATAAACCTCTCCAGCTAATTGCCACAGATGTGTACCTTATTCTACAAAACAACAATTATTTTAATATTATTGTAACTGGATACGAAGATATTTGTACTTCATTACCCACAGCACACACTAATTACTTGTAATAATACGTCAAAGCCTCCAATTACAACTGCGACACGGGGTCGCTTTGAGCTTCAATTGGATTCTATACTTCCCTATGATTAGTGCCGATTATTCCTAGAGCAACCACCTTATGTCTCGCGTGTAGAGTGTAGATTACACAGAATTATATTGTTTAATGTTTATGAACACAATAATGGTTAATTAACGCAACACGTGTTTCTTAAAATATCTGATTGTAAGAAACAAATAGACTTTTTGTTTTAAATACATTGTATTCACCTTTGTGTTTGGTCATTTAATGAAAAAACGAAAGAATGCATATCTTGGAAGTGGAAGTTAAACCTCTTTCCAACATCCGATCAATCTGAAACTAGGCAGATAGAATCATTATCGATAGCAATGTATTCTTGATTTCAATCACGCATATACACAGACGCATGCGTCGATATATACGCATTTCTCTAGAATAGTATTATAGCAGTTAGTATACGAAAGAAATGTCTGTCCTTTCCCAGTCGGGATTTTGTCTCAGTAGTTAGCGCTGTTGACTCCAGTCCATGGGAAGAAAGGTACGATCCTCAGACAAACAGAGTTTCCTCTAATAATAATAATAATAACCGAACGATTAGTCATAATAGACCCGATATAGTTTTACATGACAAAATCAAAAAAATAACTAATATCATTGATGTTGCTATTCCAAATGCCTGTAATATTAAAAAATCTGTTAATGAAGAAATAAGAAAATACACAGATTTAGGAAATGAGATAAAAAGAATTTGACATTCTCAGACTAAATATTACCATTTGTTATTTCGGCTACTGGCATTATACCTAGCTCTATCATTAAAAATTTAGGCGTATTTGATAAAAAATGTATATATATGTAGTGTATCGTATAGGCGATCGTGCACGGCCGGAGACAGCCGAGGTTTGACGAACGCTTCCGACACTGCTCGGGGAACGCGGGCATTGGGACGGACGGGAGGCGCGGGCATTCGATTCCTTCCATGCAGCTGGACTGGATTGTACTTTTAACAACCGAGTTAACAATAAACAATACTTCGTATAATAGAACCTTTTTTTATTAAAACAGCAAGAACATTACAATATAAAAATGCAAAATCATTCATTTTAAATACATGTAGGATAACGAAAGATTTTTTAAATATTTATGTTGAGGGATCAGTAGGATTTATAGGCCCTGTTAGGAGTTCTGGAGCCGAACGAGTACCCTGTTAGGAGTTCAGGAGCCGAACCCTCTGATATGATAATATCTGAGTCGGTGAATTATTTTCACATTTGATCTCTGGTGAGTTGACGTGTTGTTCTTGTATTGTTTTGTATTTATTTTGCTTATATAATGCACTTGCATAATGTTGATTGACTAGATGATCATTTGTGGAAAAGTGTGTGGAAGGGTTTAGTTTTTCCTATGGGGAAGATTGAACCCGGACATAAAGTCGGAAATTAAATTGGATAATTTGCGGACGGTGCTGTATAAATATGATTTTCCAAACCTTGTCTAATCATGTACGCACAGAAGCAGACAACTGTATCCGGGAATATAATCAAGAAATTGAAAAGTTATATATCATGTACAATTGTACAGTGTAAATGTAGTGTAAGTCATGAGTCTTAATTATCTCTTTAAACCAGCTTTTAGCAGCTGAGAGGCCAAATACGTCGGGTTCCGACCCAGGCGTCGTGGATCCAACCATATTCCTAGCTAACATTTTCCTGGTAGAGAGAATTCAAATATTTCCAGGTTATTCGGAACCCGAGAATGTTGGTCTCTCTATGATTAAAAAAACATATTTACAAATCCACAGGCGAAACCAACATAAACATTGAATATTAATTCGGTATGCACAAAACTTTATCGTATTAACGTAGGTTTGTTTGCCATGTTCCAACTAGCATTTTAGCATCAGAAGTTCAACACCAAGAGCCAAAATTGGAACATTTCTCCCCAATACACTATGCGCAATATTTGCAACTATATTTCACACTTTATGGGGACCATATCAATAGAGAAACGATTGCAGCAAATGTTTACAGCACAAACATGTTATGAGGAGAAATTTCGTGCTTGGAATTTTAACATTCTTATGTTTTTATTACAAGAGCACCCCTGTCTGTACAGTGTAGGGAACTATATTGCCAACCGGGCAGCGTTGTGAGGCGAGTTAAGGTAGGAAAGGTTGGTGCTTGGTAAACCTATGAATGATTTTTTGAATATTCTTATTGGGATTAACTTATAGCTTATTATGAACCTCGATATAATATTTCATTGAATTCGAAGGTCTTCGTGGTCGACGGGTAGGTAAGGCTCTCAACTGACAAAGTTTTCCGGTTTAAATCCCTGCGTGCGCATTTTAATTTTATTTGATTAATTTGTTTTATTTCACAACTTTTTCATTTGAAAGTGTATTTAAAGAAGTCGCACTCGCCAAAAGAAGAAACATATCAGATATAATCTCTGATATGTATGATTCACCTTTAATTAATCAAATTAACCTCAATATAAGATCGAAATCCACAAGAAACCCTGTAACCTTTTGGATCGATATAGTCGTAGTAATACCTACATAATTAATTTATATGAATGTACCTGCCAGACAAACTCGAAGCAAAGACACTTTTAAATGTAACAATAACCTCAATACTAACTACTCTATGTATTCACCAATTCCAAGAATTCATCACCTTGCAAACAAATTGTGTAAACTTATTGATATATTTGGTGTTAATTACTTTGTGAGTTTCAAAAGGCAACTAATTTCAGACCTATTTGCTAGTTATTAAATTGTATTATTTATTAGCTTTATAAAAAGGCTTGTCTTCATACTTTGTTTTACTTTACCATATTATTTTCTTATTACCTTATGAGTAAATTATATTTAGCTATTTTATCCATGTACATGTTACACTTACATACATATACTGTCAACTTATTATGTAAAAGCCCGATAGGGCATTAATAAATAATAATAATAATACAAGTTTTTTCAAACCAACATCGAGAAAGACTCGATTGTATAATAGATACTGCAATCTTCTAGACTTAGATATATTTTCAAAATCAATTAATACCTTCAGAAAGAACTAACACATACTTATACCTGATGATCTCCTCACTTAGAGCCATTTTATTATTTCAATTTCTTTACCAATCACCTACTTATGCATTAGCTCCACAATATATGTATTTGTGCGTGCATGTGTGTGTACATGTTTGCATACAATATGCGTACAGTGTACACATCTATGCATATATACTTATGTGTGTGTTTGTATTTAAATTTGTATGTGTGTACATATACATGTATATGGATGTGTGAATTTAGATGTGTGCATGTATGCGTATATACATATGTATAATATATTTGTAAGTATGTTTGCATCTTTCTTCCTAATAATTGATTTCGATCCTCCTTGTTTTACTATACATTCTTGTAATTAAATTTATTATTACTGTAACTAAACAATTACTATTACACAAAGAATATATATATTTTTTTTTATTTTTTTTTTATTATTGAATTTTTTTTTTTATACATACATGGTTACATAAAATATTGAAAAATGTATAAAAAATATTGAAATAAATGTACATAATTAAAAAAAAAATCCCACGAAGGCGAAGCCTGAGTGTGGGAATTATAAGTATTTTTATCTTGGGTCTATGGTTTAAGTGGAGATACAATATCAAATATAAATTTAAGTTATTTTAAAAGAGTTACTGTAGAGATGCAATACAAGAAAGTAAATCATGAAATATGAAAAAGTTTTAAAAGAACACAAAGAATAAGGTAAATACTAGTTTTTAAAGAAGACATCTTAATAAGTGAATAAGCAGACAAAGCATTACAAACAAAAAAAAATGTATCCGCTGTTTTTTATGAATGTGAAATAATAAAAAATAATCTCTACATGGATATAAATGTTACAGATAGTTTTATAAAACTTAAAAGAAAAAAATATCTAGATGAATGTTGTGGTCACCTATAATTAGAAACATCATTATAACCATGTATAAATGTAAATTACTGTAAAAATTATGTCATGTATTCTGTTGGCAATCCAATAAATAAATAAATAAATTTGCGGCATGATCCGGAGTGAAAGAGAATTACATGGAGAAAAATGAGAATTGCTGATTTATTAAAAATCTCTTCAAATTATTGGTAATCCGGTTAAAACCGGGACTTCAGGCCGCTTCCTGATGATCTTTTAGTAAATCCGTAATTATATCGGAACACGTGTTCGTGCACCTGTGTTTGTCTTAATAATATATAATGACGAAATGCGATAATGTGAGGATTTTTATGACCACGTGTTCCGACATCATGTTTTACTAAATATTTAGGAAACCTATCAATTCATTCGTTAACGGTCTACAATGCCGTTCTTAACCGGATTACGAAGAATTTGAAGATATTCTTAATAAATTAGCAATATTTTTTATCGGTAAATTCAGAATTGAAACGTTCCTTGAAATGGCTTTAATCATGTTTGGTGAGAATATCTGAATAGCCAGGTACTTCCCCATCTTCCTGCTCCTCCATCTCCTTCCCCTCCCACTACCTTCAGCTTTATAACATACCCAAATTGTGGATGCCGTCACAGGCCCCAGACGGCTGGGAGCAGTTGGGACTATTGGTAAATAGAAAATGAAAAAGGTAACGCGCGCAACTGGGACGCGATCCCAGATTGGAGATAATATGACATTGCTAAAAATGACGGAATGCAGTTAGGTGGCAAAAGCTCATCTTATATCAGGGTTTTCCAATAAGATGTGTTCTTTTGAATAGCCCGCTATTTCGGTATGTTACTTTTGAAGCTGTCATTTTTTGACATTTGACAAGTAGAAATGACGCCATTAAAAAAAATTGAACGATACACGCTTTAACAACGCATTTAAATTATTAAAATTCACTTGAGTGAATCAAATGCAAATCATCTTGAGTGATGAGGCCCATTTCCACCTCGGTGGCTTCGTCAACAAGCAAAATTGTCGCATCTGGGGCTCAGAAAACCCAAGAGTTATTGTTGAAAAGCCTCTCTATCCTCAACGTGTGACTGTTTGGTGCAGTTTATGATCCGGCGGAGTAATTGGACGTTACTTTTTCGAAAATGAGGCTGGAGCAACAGTTACGGTGAATGGATTGCGCTATCGAGAGATGATTAATGATTTTTTTATGGCCGGAATTACATGGTATTGATCTGAACAACGTCTATTTTCAACAAGACGGCGCTACGTGCCACACAAGCGACGAAACCATTGATCTTTTACGATTGAATATCAAAATAACACCTCTTATTGGAAAACCCTGTATTTCTATTATACTGGTATATACCTCTTTATTTAAATTATACATACGCCTATTAAGAGCTTTTACAAACATGTGATAAACATAAACTTGCCATTTAAATGACCTATATACCTAGAACCCTTGCAGAAGAAAAGTATTATGCTAACATCACTTATTATTATTATCGAGATATGTCTTTATAGCCTTCTTGTTACTACATTCCATACAGATGTACACATCTACTATTTCTGCGAAAGTATTGCAAATTAATTAATGCAATCTGGGTATAAGCGAATATCTAAATTAGTTGCAATTAAAAACAATTTTCGATCGAATATGTAGTAGGTTTAGTTAGTATATGGAAGTTAATTAAGCTGAGTAAATCAGGGCTATATATAATACCAATAACATTTTTTTCATAGTTGAAAACAAGTATTCTATCCAAGATTTTTAATAATTTTAATTATTTCATCAAGTGGTTATAATTAATAGTTTCTATAGGTACACCAAGCCAATACCGGTGAGACTAGACAATCTAGATCTGGAACTAACAATAATCATGTGAAACCTCTAGAAATTTTTCATTTGTCTATCATTATGATAATGCACCAGAAAACGAAGACATAACCCACCGATCAATTGTTTCAGGAAACTGACATTCTAAGGCGGATCTACTGTGTACAATGTCTTAAATTTGTATACATTTGTCATAATAATTTCTGTAAAAACCTAAATCGTTCTAGCCAGAGACACAACATATGCGTGTACACTAGGGTGGTTACAAAAAATCAATGTTGGAATTTTTCTGTGCTGACCCCCCTAAAAGCTGCCAATTGGCTAAAAAATGAGATTGGTGAAGTTTCAGCTCAATTGGATAAGGTTAACTTGTGCCTCATCAAGGTTGAAGTTTAACTTTCTATAAAATTTTTTTTTTTTTATAAAATACTTAACAATATTGCAAGATTTAATTACACGTGCTGTCCAGATTTTGCTTTATTTATTTTCTCAATTGGTACTTAAAAAAGGGTGTAGTTAAAACTGTTTTCAAAGTAAATACAGCACAATCCAAATTGAAAATTATGGATTTACGAGAAAAGAAATGCAAAAAGGTATAAAAAACAAGAAGAAATAATGTTCAAAGTTTTATTATTTAAAATATACAAAAGAAAGCATTATGAAAGAAAGAAGTTATTATTATTATTATTTACATTTTAATTATCAGATTAAGGTGGTAATGGCTTAGATAACGTGGTTTTTGAAGAGTCAGGAAAAAATTTTCGACATTCCGATACAACTTGTAACGGAAACTGTCGTTGTTCTTCGTCTTTTGTCAAACAGGAATTGAAGTCTTGGATTAATTTTACCCCTCTTTCAGCTGTTTTATTGACAACCTTAAAACCGTTAACTTTTTAAGCTTTTAAATAATGTGCATTTTCACACCATATATCAGGATCCGTATTTAAAAATTCTGTCAATCAATTGCAAATCTTTTGAAAAAATTTAGAGTTTGATGAGAAACAAAAAAATCGATATCTTTGGAGACTGAGTTTTGCTTTCACATCCCTATCACATGTTTGTTCTTCAATTGGAATTAATTGTAGACTTTTTACAGCCATGCTTGTTTTTACACTTTTTTCGAAATTTTCATCGAAGAAAGAAATTGAATTGAATTGAAAGAAATTCTGAGCGACTTGCTCAGAATCGAAGTACCACAGATGATTTATCATTTTAGACAGTGCCTTGTCTGTAAGTTTTTTTTAGCGATTTCTCTATATTTTACAAGAGATTATAAAAATTTTAGGTCTTGGTTGGGGGCCAAAGTGGGTTTGGGGGCGTTAAAAAACGCTTTTACATAAATGTTTATTAAAAATAAACAAATGTCAGTGATAGCTTTGTTTCTAAATTTGTTTATGTAAATTGATCTCTGAAAAAGTATATTTTGATACAATAAATGGCCTTTGCCATCCATCTAGCGTGATGAATGGCACCAGGAACTTGACCAGGAACTCAGTATCTTTTGAGGGAGTACGTCCTAACACAACTAACGAAAGTTGAATTAATTCTTTGTATGCCTTGGCTGTTGGTTTTTTAATTTTTCTGTAAGAAAAATTGATATTTCATCTGAATTCCCTATTTTATGTCTAATATTTTTATCTTCAAAGCAGTTTTGTATTTTGTCTTGTCTAGCTTCGACCACCCAGTCTAAAAGTTTTTAAAAATATTTGAGTGGGGTCCAGTAGTTGTGCCCATTTTTAAATCAAAAACTGATTTGAGAATAATTTCTGAAATATGGTGGCGACATGCTAAATAAAGAAGATTTTTCTCTAATAATTGCTCCAACAAAACGCAGGTTCCGTTGAAGCGACCAGTATTTACCGCAGTGGTATCAAAACACATTGCCTTGATTTTCTCAACTGCCCCCCACTCTTCAACTGCTGAAAATACAGCTTTTGCCTGAGTAATTCCCGTACCATTTTCAAGCTGAGGAACTCCTATCAACTGTTCTTCATCCCCAAAACTAATCAAAACCGCTACCCTTTCTATATTTTCTTTACTCAAAATATATGGAGGTAATTTTCCGTCCCAATGCACAGAATTTTCTAACCTATGTTTGGTAAGCTCAGTCCTTTGTTTTCGGAATAGCTATCTGCGAAGTCGTATTACACTTCTACATACAATTAAATTCTGTGAGTCAAAACCTAACGCCTCTGCAGTAGCTGATATTATTCGAACTGCGTCTCTATCTGAAATACTACATCTATCTAACAATAAAGCCAATTTTTCGGTAATAATCTCTACACTTCCTCTAGCGTACTTATTTTTCTTTATTTCTGGTTCTCCTTCCTCTGTGTCGGGAAAATTCACCTCCATCTCTTCTTGTTCCTTTTCTTCTGATGTGCTGCTTGTTGAAGATTCCAGTTGTGCAATTAAATTTACATCTTCTAAAAAAAAGGAAAAAACTCATTAAGCGGTAACAAGCAGCAAAGCACTCACGGAATAGGCATATAGTCAAATAATCTCAAGAGAAAAAGGATAGGGAAAACGTGAAAAAAGAGAGAAAAACTCTACTAACCTACTTTTTTTTGTGATTTTTCCAATCTCGCCATCTCAGCTGCCTGTCTTTTTTCTCTTCGTCGTTGTGCTTTTACTAAATTCATGTCAACGCTTCCCATGCAGCCAGGACGCCCTTTTTTTCTCTGGAGTAACAAAAACTGCTTGTCTTCTTCAACAGTGTTTTTAATGCATCCTGATGAGCAATATCAAAAAGGTCATCAAGGGCTGACTTGAAAGCTTCTACTTTTTTTTTTATTTTGAGCTGTGCTTTTAGATCTGTTAGCATTTTTTGTAGTTTTCTCCACTGTTCGTACAGTTTTTCAAGCTTTATTTATTTATTTATATATATAATTTGTACATTTATTTATAACAATTACAGGTAATAAAGCCTAAGACGTTATAATTGTACCATTTATGCAGTGTATATGCAATGCCAAAAATCTTGCAAATGCGCTATAGGACACAAAAAATAAATCTAATTTTTTATCTACCGCATTCAAAAAGCACGTAGCTCTCCCCACAGGTAAGTTCATTAATAAATTAGTGCGGCTTGCTCTACTATATAGAAGATTGTGATGATTATAACACAATCTTGAAAGTGTTTGGTTGGTATCTTAGCTTTCTCCCAAAAAATTACAACTTCCTTTTTTCAACCTTCAAAGGCAGCTTAAAAAATGTTTGTTTTATGTTTTATTATGTATTATATTATTTTATTAAATATGATGTTGTTTATTATATTGTTTAATAATGTATTATGTTCATAGGAAACAAAATTTGATCAAAAGTGATTAAATTAAGTATTTTTTTTGCAAAAAATCGTTTTTTCATATTTAATCTCGATGAGGCACGGGTTAACATTATCCAATTGAGCTAAAACTTTCCAAATCTTATTTTCTAGACAAATGGCAAATTTTAGGGGGGTCAGGCCGGCATTAGGACGAAAATATTTTTTCACCTTATACCTTGTAACTTGTAACCACCCTAGTGTACACAGTGCCCCACTGCAAAACAAGGCTGGCCCAAAGACACATTAACTATATTGGCCAAAGATTGTGCAAAACATAAACTCGAATAAATAAATGTTAAAAGCTGGGTAAGAAAAAATCTGGAAGTGATGAACATTTTTCTATAATTTGTACTAAGCCATAAAATATGCTATAACCGACTACATTAAAAAACTTTTAAAATTACTTTAACTTCTATTTAACTTCAACTTTAACTGTTACAGGGGTAGGTAGGTAGGAATGACCACCATTGAACTCTCTCTTGGCACACACTTCTTTCTTCACTTATATTTAAAGATTGGATCATATGATCCTATTTTTTAAATGCTTTTTTGACCCGGACATAGACTGTATTTATTTCACTAGATTGTGCAATATTCATATACTCATATTCACATACATACTCTTCTGATTTTCCGTCAATTTTTGCTAAAACTCGGATAAAACCGGGTAATAACTTCACCCCTATTATAAATATCTTCCAGACGAAATATACAGAAAATCAGGCATAACAATCGGATCATATTAAATTATATTCAGATCCGATGATATCACTTATTCCAACCCCTTTCTTTTCCCACCCCTTCTATTGTTTCTTCGTAAACCTATCTGTCTCATGCACATATATACATTGTTTCATGTATATATTATAAAATACATTGTTTCATGTATATATTTTAAAATACATTGTTTCATGTAAATATTTTTAAATACATTGTTTCATGTATATATTTTAAACTACATTGTTTTATGTATATATTTTAAAATACATTGTTTTTTGTATATATTAAAAATACATTGTTTCATGCAAATATTTTTAAATACATTGTTTCATGTAAATATTTTAAACTACATTGTTTTATGTATATATTTTAAAATACATTGTTTTTTGTATATATTAAAAATGCATTGTTTCATGTATATATTATTAAATACATTGTTTCATATGTATATTTTTAAATACATTGTTTCATGTATATATTAAAAATACATTGTTTCATGTATATATTTTTAAATACATTGTTTCATGTGTATATTTTTAAATACATTGTTTCATGTGAAAATGTTAAAAAACATTGTTTCATGTACATCATTTAATTTCACCTTTATTTTCGTGAGTGAATCCAAATCTTGGAAGTGGAAATTAACTCACTTCCCGATATTCGATCGACCTGAAACTCGGTGTATAGAGATGTTGTCGATGACAATGTGGCTTTTGTTGGTTATCACGCACACACACGTGAACATATACACATTTCTCTGAAATTCGATGACATTGCAATAAATGTCGGTCTTATCCAATTTGGGAGGCGGGTATGGGTACCACCGTCCCGGGAATCATTTATTAGATAACCAACGTCTCTGCCATAGGTCACCCCAAGTGGTTTGCCACGTTTGGTGACTTAGCAGGGGTGCCCGGGTTCATAGAGTGAGGGGTGAGACCCTTTGACCTCTCCAGCTGGTCTTAGTCTTTTTTATGGTCTCAGCATTGTCTTGCACCGCAGCGGGAGGGACACACTAAACCCTAGATTCCTACCTACCCTGCATACCCTTTTCCTTCACATAGCTTCCTCTTCTACCTTTACTTAAAAAGACCCACTACACAGCATCCCCAAAGATGACATAGGCCCCAAGGCAAATTAGTTTTCTGTGTGGGGTTAATGTAAAAAAAAAAAACGGCATTTTTTCTCAGTTCCTGGATAGGAAGGTTCAACCCATGACCAAACCATATTTTATGTTTTTAAAGACATTTGATGAAAAAAACCTCGTTTTTTACGAGGCTTTTAAAGTTGATTTTTTATCTATGATAATTTTATTTTAATAATATTTTACTAATTGTCGAAATAATTCTGAATTTAAAGTTTTTTTTTTTAAGAATGACAAACATTTCCGAGATACGAATAACCTTATAATATTTTAAAATCTCGTACCACCACACTAAGTGGAAAATGTTGCTTGTGTCGTGATGGAGGACTAAGTCAGCCGAGGAATTGAACACACACCTGGGTGGGACCCAAACTCGATGGCAACTCAGCCACCGACGAGTAATTTATACTACTTATATTTATGTATAATTCCTTTGGGTGTTAAATAAATAAATAAAAATATATTTATTCCTTACTGTCCAGACACTTTTACAGTGGTTCTCTTCACGATTTCACGACTTAAAATAAACCACCCTATAAATATTAAAATGTACGTATTTCCCTAGTGTTATTGCACAGAAAGGCATATTATTACAGTGAATCTGTCTTCCAACCGCCCTGGGGCTGTGCACACATGATTTATCAACAGCACCTGCCAAAAACACGCGTTTCGTACACAAACCAAGAGATTCCTGACACCATATGCCATTCCTTCAGTTCTAAAGCATTTTGTCACTAAAACCCGCTGGTGGTGCCGTACAAATTGAAGCCCCAGCATACCCAATTTCTCCGATTTATAACAAGTTTCTCGTTAACTTTTTAAGTGTTTACGTTCCAAAAAAAATATATGTTATTTTTGAAGATACTATCTATACGTTTGTTAAGGCGATACCATACGTAGTAATGCAAAATCATGTAGGTATTTTTGGTTTGAAAATTTGGTCGCCTAGAAATGTTTCAGATGCTTTAATTAAATACTGTTAGTAGAATACATCTTGGCCTTTGAAATAATCGAGTATTTTTTAGAAAGTCTTTTTATAAGCCCAGAAAAAAATAATGTAAGGGCCTATGAAAACTGCTTTAAAGTTCAAAATCTCCTACTTACGAACCCATTTTCGGTTATGATTTTATTGTATAATGTGGCAAATTAAGTTATTTATAAAAGATCGAAAAAAAATTAAATATTTATGCCTGAACATCCACAAAATAAAATAAAAGGCACTTTTTGGTAATGTTTTTTTCTTGCATAAATCAAAACAGGCAGATGATGTAAAGCGGGAATTTAAACCTTATCGCCATCTACGTTAGGGTTGTTATTGATAGCGGCTCAATTTAAAATATTTCACGACGTAGTACATCACCTTAAGCCGAAATCTTATTTTTGTAAAATTGTCTCTATAGAAAAAAAGAGCAAAGTATACTCCGGAAATTATTAACAACACGTTTTATTCTGTTATTCAATATGTTATAGGCATGAAAAAATTCACAGTGTATCTTTAAATGCAAGTAAAACATCTGTCGAGAGATTTTCGTTCTATTTCAAACGAGTCGTGTTTTATTAAATATTTTCACTTAATTATTATGATTTTAATTTCCCATTTAAAACATCTTTGAACGCTGACTACGGGGCCTTAAATGTTATAGACTACAACATATATCCCACGAAGAGTTCATGATTTCAAGCTCTCAAAAGTATGTATTATGTTTTACGATAGTATACACTTTTAAGATATTATGTCAAATATACTTTTAAGAGCTGCAAAGTATATATTATGTTTTACGATAATATCTGTACATTTGCCGTGTTGAAAAAGATATTATATGATTGTTCCCTTGTTAAGCCCCCGCCTAGTCAATTTCTACCGATTAATAACAAGTTTCTCGTTAATTCTTTAAGTTTTTTAAGTTCCAAAAAAATTGTTATTTTCGAAGATAATATCTATACATTTGTTATGCCGAAACGTTAATTATATGAAATCCCCTTGATATAAAAAAAAATTGCAAAATATGCTCCGAAAAGTATAATACAACTAGCTTAAAATTTAAGAAAAATAATTGGTTTGACTTAGGATTGTACTTCCCTTCTCAAGAACTGGAGTAGACATCGGTTAATTTCCGCTCCCAAAGCTTATTCATTATTTCCCGAAAACTGAAAGTAAAATTGAAATACATGAATTTAAAAACATTTATCGTTCTCTATTTAACATGTAAAAGGTAGGAAAAAAATCAAAGTGTTTCTTAAAATGCTACTTTAGACACTTGTTTAGAGATATTTAATCTTCTTCAATTAGTATAAAACAAAGTAGCTATCCGCGTTCATCTGTTTCTGCGCTTAGTTCTTTTAAGATACGCAATGGATTCTGATAGGGTTTTCTCTATCATTTTAAGAATTTCTTCCGGAAGGTTTATATATATATATATAATACATGTATATTACATTTATAGTAGAGAAAAGACGATGTAATCAAGTCGTAAACAATATTTAGCATCATTCCTTTTGTCATGGTATTCTGTGCTAGAACATCTGTTTTGCCGGGTGGTATCTTGAACAAGTTGAGCAACTTGAACAAGTCAACGACAACGGCTGAATATTTAGAAAGATTAATTATTACGGCATTTTCTAGAGAACAGAGTGGTAGTCTTCACTCTCAATATCGCCTTAGTGAAAGACCACTATTCAGAATAGCCAGGCACTTCCCAACCTTCCTCACCCCCATCTCTTTCCCTTTGAACCTCACAACTTACCCCATTTATGATTTATGATACTTCGTACAATTGGGACTCTATGCGATATTCATATATAAAAGAAATAGTAATTCGAAAGATACAATAACAAAGTAATATAACCTATAAGACAACATTATGAAAATAAATCGTTTAAGGCCCAGCATACCGTATTTCGAATTGTAAATGGGCAACGCCCACCTATATTAGTTTTCATAGTGTTCGTATAGGGTTACCATAGTCGTTTAAATACAAATAAATTAAAATTAAGAACTTAAATTTGCTACATCTGTTGAAAATTATAGATAACATTGACAAGAACCAATAAGAAAGGGACGTAAATTCGATTGTTAGAGAGAGCGCGCTAATATTCAAAACGATTGGAATGAACAGACGTAAGCGACTGCTGTAAAAATATTTAATAAAACACGACTCGTTTGAAATAGAACAAAAATTTCTTGACAAATGCTCTAGTTGTATTTAAAGATACACTGTGAATTTTTTCATGTCTATAACATATTAAATAACAGAACAAAACGTGTTTTTAATAATTTTCGAAGCTTACTTTGCGATTTTTTTCTATCGTGGTAATTTTATATAATTCACGTTTTGATAAAACAAATGTTTAGATATTATCTTCAAAAATAACATACATATTATTTTGGAATTTAAAAACTTAAAGAGTTAACGAGAAACTTGTTATAAATCGGTAGAAATTGGATATGCGGGGTTCTCAACCAAACACAATGTTTTCAATTAGACTACCCCAGGGGTTCGCAACCTTTTTGTACTCTAGAGCACATTCTAAAATAACGGTAGGGTGGCGGGCACCACCTATTTTTAATCGACAAACTCCGGGCAGCAATCGCAATCAAAATGACAACAACGCGGTTCCAGGCGGGGAATGCTATTTGCACATCACTCCTTGTACACGACGAAAACCCGAAGTGAGCCGATGATCGCCGAACCGATCGGGACGGTACGAGCACTACTGTCAGTTTGGCCGTCGGGGCCATGCTTATTGCTTTCACTGACAGACAGAGCTGGCAGAGTCCTGTGCCATGTGTTTTGGCGCCTTCGGCGTTCATCGGCTCAGTTCATGGCGTTCGTTTACTTCGGGTTTTCTGCGTGTACAAGGAGTGATGTGCAAATAGCACTCCCCGTTCCAGGCTAGCGTGAAGAGTGCAGTCTGGCTCGCCGCTAGACAGGTACTGTCAGCAAAGGAACCACTCATACATACAATATCGCAACCATGCGAACGTATTTAATAAACCTAGGCACTCAAGAAAAATAAAACTCTAACAATTAAATCCAAATTGTAACAACTGATAAGTATGTATAGTACTGTCAATTTGATAGTGCTCCGTCCCTAAACACGAGAATTTCTCAATTAGGGAGGTATTGTTACCACTAATATTATATATTATGTATTATATGTATATTGGTTAATAAAAAAATAAAAAAAATAAAAATAATAATAATAATAATTAACTTTGTTAATTGAACCCCTGGACTACACAGATCACAGCTGATAATTCTAAAAATCTCTTAAAGCAATTGGATTGTATTATGTCAACACAAAATGTATAATATTATACATTTTGTGTTGATATAACATCGTTTGGATTCCTGTAATACCAACTGTCAATCTAACTCACCACTATTCGGACCAATGAACTGTCAGCGTCTCATCAATGTCAGTTATAATTCATTAGCGGGTAGGCCTTCCTAAATGCTGTCAGACAGAGTTGCAAATCAATTAAATTGATCTTTGACCAATTTAATTCCTGTGGGCCAGTTTGGAATAGTTTCTGACCCAATCATGCATCAATCAATTATTGAAAAATACGTATAAAATGCAAATCAAATCCAGGTGGTAATTTTGTGGAATCTGTCTACCGGGAATCGATTGTCAGGTGCTCAGTTGAACTAGAAAAGTGACAATGTTTCATATTTAAAAAATACAACACTCTATATTAACATTAATATCTAATTGAAGTCATCTTGAAAAAAATATTTTTCTAGGTTGTTAATTTGGGTTATTTTAATATTTTTTGCGTATTTCCCAACCTTCAAACTTTGATTGAGAAAAAATAGAACTTTAATGCATCTTTTACCATCTCTTTGTATTTTTTTGCGTATTACGTATGAAGCGGAATTCGACAAGTTGCACTCGAAATAATAAGATATTTAAATAAAAAAAACTAACCTAATATATATATACAGGGTTTTCCAATAAGAGGTGTTATTTTGATATTCAATCGTAAATGATCAATGGTTTCGTTGCTTAAGTGGCACGTAGCGCCGTCTTGTTGAAAGAAAACGTTTTCCAGATTAATACCATCTATTTTCGGTCATAAAAAATGATTAATCGTCTCTCGATAGCGCAATCCATTCACCGTAACTGTTGCTCCAGCCTCATTTTCGAATAAAGTAATGTCCAATGACTCCGCCGGACCATAAACCGCACCAAACAGTGACACTTTGAGTATAGAGAGGCTTTTCAACAATAGCTCTTGGGTTTTCCGAGCCCCAGATGCGACAATTTTGCTTGTTGACGAAGCTACCGAGGTGGAAATGGGCCTCATAACTCAATATGATTTGCATTTGATTCACTCAAGTGAATTTTAATAATTTCAATGCTTTGTTGAAGCGTGTATCATTCCATTTTTATTAATGGCGTAGTTTCTGTTTGTCAAATGTCAAAAAATAATAGCTTTAAAAGTAACATCTACCGAAATAGTGGGCTATTCAAAATAACACCTCTTTTTGGAAAACCCTGTATATATATATATATATATATTATCAGCAAAGCGTCAATCATAAAAAAATCCACAGGTTGAGGTTTTAATTTAATTACACAGTATGGAAACACATACCGATGAAATTACAAATGCATAGAATTACACTTACTTACACAAAGTACACGCATTAGAATTATACAAATCAAATTTCTGTTTTGTATCTGGTTTACATTTTAAAGTGTCAAATTGGAAAAAAAACAAAGTTAGGTTAGGTTATTTTTTAATATGTGTACTTATAGTAGATGTAATCCTCTCATGTGTAATATCGTCCTTGTGTAATTCTGGCAAGTTACCACTTTATAATACATCACATATAGTAGCTATTTATGATCGAATAATAAAACACCCTATTAAAAGACGATAAAGCGAGTTTTCCTAAATTCTATTCGCGAAATCGACTGTATTTTTTTCAGTTTTTCCCTCGGGACGGTGCGAAAAACACCTCATGAAAGTATATTACAATAGGTAGGATTTTTTTTTTGATCCATTAAGAAATTATTATTCGTTTGGCTTAGGGGAGAATTCGCCAGAATCGACTGGAAATAAAAGAAATTGGGATAAGTCTAACAGAGTAAATAATGATTATTAATTGATGAACGAAAATAGATCAATGTCTGTGAATAATGAAAAGAAAACATTTTTGTATCCTAGAATTTATTCATAGTAGAAAAGATTAGTTGATAAGTCCTAATACCATAATTTTAATGTGAAATTAATGTTTGTGAAATGATGGAGGGCATGGCTCTCAGTGTATTACCGCAGTTGGAGTCTGACGCATAGGGCCACTCAGCTTCTTATCTTAAAAGTTGGCCTGGACGCACGACCACCAAATTACGAAGTCAATGTTTAAACCTTCAGGTCTCTGGTATATTGACAGTTATATTTCTTAAAGATGCTATCAGATAGTCGGAGAACTTGTGGGTATTTCCACTGCCCAATAAAATACAAATAAATGGAATATTTCTGAACGTATCTGAAAAAAATATTTTTGAATGGAGATAAAATACGTTAATTATTTTTGATGAACGTATTACTAAAATCTCAAATGTTTCTAGAGGGATCTCTACGGATATAAATTACTTATTTTTAAGATGAATAAAACAGGACATAGTAATTTGTCTGCACTAACATTTGCGTGGTGAAATTACGCAACATTTGTGTGCATGGTTCATATAGCTGTATTGACTCAATAATTACTCAACGCTCACATTTTAATTATTTCTGATCCTGACGGATGTAAATTTATTATTTTTAAGACTAATAAAAACAGGACATAGTAAATAATCAGCACTGACATTTCCATGGTTTTTGCTGGGTAAGTTGAATCGTTGCATAGTTGGCTTTCAAGTGTAACTAATATTACACGGTCCAATCTGGCTCTTATCGCTAAAACACGATTTATATCAGGAAAAAAGAAAGGTTTTTTTATTAGAATAGATAAAAATTTATTTCATTTTTAACTGCTAAACGTCAAATAAATAACGATTGTCTTTCAATGAACTTAATCTATCCTCTCAACACAAATAACTTAATGTCCATATATCACTGCCACAATCAGGTGAATTTATAGTCGCTATCTGTTAGCCGAACTGTAACGGAAATAGCCGATCATTCACGAAACCTTAATTATATTAACGCGTAGCAAGTACCGAACGTATGTTGTAAATCCCTAATATACCAGGTGGCGCAAAAGTCATCACACTTTTGGAAGTTGCTATCATTTTTTGCATGAAATCTTCTTATATCAACACGAATTCGACATTTGTGAAGTATTAATTATTATGCAGTTATGTGATTAATTATTATGCAGTTGTGTCTTTGTGAAGTCTTCGGTTCAACGACCTCTAGAACTAGGATTTGCTATGATTTTCAAAATTGTTACTGATCTTGGGTACGAATCACATAAGCGATAAAGTAGGTACCAAAATTATAATTTTATTTTTCGAAAAATCGACAGTTTAGATTTTATCAGTTTGTGCAAGTGTAGTTTGGCCAAAATATAACCAATTATGTATTTTTCATTTTGGCTGTACTTCTAATAGGAAAACATAATAAGAATGCAAAAAAATTAAATTTATGAGATAATTATTTTAAAATAAAATATTGCTCGTAATAAAAAATATATCACAATTCATGAGAAAATTGAATAAAAACTAAGTATTATTTTGGTTAATTGTATGTTCTTATTTTTAAAATTTAATTAATAATTATTTATCTATATAAATAAAAATGTCGTTTGTTCAAAATCTCCGAAAGTTTTTTACCTATTGCTTTGAAACCTTTAATATATAAATGTCACAGATGACAGGTTGAAACATTTTTTTTTTAAAACTGCGCCATCTGTCGGACTTGTTTCTCTATCTGCACAGATAGATTTAGCTACAGCAACGCTTGGCGGGATATAGGTAGGTAAATAATACATCTCTAAATAGTATGAAATAAGGTCGCTATCCGTGTCCGTGTTTTCACGGGTCTCCGTTGGGTATCGATTCTCCAATCCAGGCAGCTCGCAATCGCCGTCGAAAGTACATACATTGGTCGACATCCTTATTCTTGAATCTCGTCGAAGGTACATACTTACATATGCGAAACGTCAATAGTCGGAGTGGGTCGAATCACTCGTTGTTCGAGTGAAATGACTTCCTCGAGTTCCCTCACTCCATCGAAACGAGGCAAGTGAGGGAACTTTGCGCATTTCATAAAACCAGCGTTACAGACAGACGCACGACCTAAATTAGTATTTTTAATGATTGATGAGGATTTCATCCTTCCCAGAACGAGTTTTTTTATAGCTTTGAGATATAAATTTGAGATGTAAATAATAATTGTTTTTTTTTATAGATATTATTATTGATCAATTTAAATAAATAAAGTTTCCATTTCATTGGCTGAATTCTCAAGTTTTACAAGTCAATTTTTTACAATTCTAGAGGGAAGATAGAAACTTTTCATTATGTGTTGTGTTTGCGGCAGTAAAAAAACACTTATAACAAATTTGTTGAAGAACTCTCGACAAATTACCAACTTTTGGAGGATTTGTAAATAAAATGCGACTGTTGTAGGTACATTAATTTATCAACGCAGCGTAGGAATATGAAGTTGTTACATTTTTCGATGTGGTGTTAAAAACTTTTTCAAACCTTAAATAAAATTTATGTTTGGTTTTCTCCATTATCGTTTTTTTTCACGTGTATACTTCTTATTTTTAATGATAAAGTAATGTTTATAAGACAAGGTTTTTTATGCACAGCACAAAGGATAACAAATTATTATAAGCAATAATTAGTCGTTTCAAATATCCATACAAATAAAAATATCTTCCGAGTAAAAATAAATGCATCCGACGGGAATTGAACCCGCGCCTTTTGATGTCCGGTCAGGTGCTCTGAGACCACTGAGCTACGTCGGCTTATTTCCAACATGCCAAATAATTCAATATGTACTAGTACTTCAATCAACAATTACTGCTTATTATATTTTTTCGGGAGATATTTTCAATTTGTATGGATATTTCATGCTACTAAATATTGCTTATAATGATTTCTTATAGTCCTCTCCTTATTATCATTCAAAGTTATTTTCATCACGGCTAAATCATTTCCTTGCATTGTTTCCGGACCTCTATTAAATTAAATTCGTTCGTAAGAAGACATACGCAAGATAAACAAATTTTTTTTTAATTTAAAAACCAAACTTCAAATTAGACTGTTCTGAAACTTCTGCAACTTATGAAGAGGAAGCCACAAGCTAAAAATGTGTAAATTCTTGGGACGCCTTATATCGTCACGAATAAACGTAATATGCATTAAAATCGCTTGGCAAACGTAGTCTAGAAACGCTCGATTTCAAGCGCAAAAGCTGTTTTTATATATTTTGTTAATTATTTTATAAAAAAGCAAAAAATTTAATCAAGTGAAACTGTCACAGATAATCTTAGCCATAATATTGTATTTTTTCAAAGTTGTTTCATTTATGCGTAGGTACATACATTTCTATTGAACAAAATACATTTTTTAGTAGTTTATATTTATGTTTTATATTCAGTAATACATCTTTTTATTTGAATTCTACTCAAGGGAAACGATAGGAAAAGCTTCAATGTATCTAAAACATATTCTTTGGTATTCATAATTTAAACCAATTTGTTATAAAGATTAATCTAAAATAGTGATTTAGCATTAAGCTTCGCCTTAACCTTCGTATTCCCACAAGAACAAGACACAATACTCTATTCCACTGCAGTATACACAAGCGCAACTACATTGCTAATTTTCCGATACAGGGGTTTTACAATATGGGAAACCAATACTAAGGTGATATTGACACGTTTAAAGTTAACTTTGTGAATTTTATTGACAATATTAAAAACGCATTTCAACCTTTTTCTTAAACCCTTTCTTAACCACTGACATATTCTTTCTATGGATCTCTCTTACTTCGTTATAAGAGTATCTTTATTCATCAATACATTTATTTATGAAATATTTTTTCAATTAACTGTATAAGTTTGTCTAGGCTCATTTAAAATTAATGTACACTCTTCTATAAATTCGCTACATATATGTTCTACTAAATGTGTGAAAATACTTTAGCCGAAATATGCATTGGAAACGAGATATTTATGATAAATTAGATTTTGGCGAGATTTCAGATGGTTTTTTCAAAACGGCATTAGCACAAGTGCGCCAAGGTCGACAATTTTGGTCTATCGGAATTACGATCGCGAACCCCATTTTCGCGCCAATTGCACTGACCTATTTCATGAAATGAGTTTTATTAAACTCATGGGGAATAATCTTCATAAATATTTTTCCAATTATTGTGTAATTTACTATCACTTAAATTTTAAAATATCTTTGATTATCTCTTATAAAATATATTAAACCCATCTGACAATGTATTTTAAATTTTTGCTTCTTATATTTTTATTTCATGTATGTATTTTTCTATCTATTGTAATTTTATTTCTTGTTTCTCATGTTAAAGTTATACAACCCATAAGTACGTAAAAGCCTAAACGATTCCATTATATTCTGTACACTGCGAACGAACCAACCAAATACGGCGTAGAGTGCTGTATTAATTGGAGAAACGTTGCTTGCCTAGTATAATATAATATAGTGTATACTAAAGAGACTATTATAGTAACTAGTATTTTAGTGTGGTATGCAACGTGTGGAGGGACGTACTTGACTTACTTTAAACCACTGATTCTTGACATTATTTGGAGTAAAACATGTAGTTGAAAATTTGGAATCCGGAGACTTTTAAAAAAATTTTTTTTTCCTAAACCACACAACAAAACAAATTCATCAGCGTTTGATCACTGGTCACTCAACCTAGTAACCAACAACTCCCCACCTCGATCGTTACTGTCCAATACCTACTCATTTTGTATTTTTGAAGTTGAAAACATTTTTTCAAGTCACGTACGTCCCTTCAGCCCCGCCACCCGAATTTTTACCGATTTATATTATATATATATTACTTCCAAATTCAACAACAACTTTGAACGTACATTTGAAACTTTGCAGCAAAGACGAGTAGTAGCTGACTCAATATATATTAACAGAATTTTAAACAATAACATCGACTGTACCAAACTTCTGTCCTTTATTAATTTTAACATACCTTTGAGACGTACACGACATACAGTGCTATTCCACACGCTAAATTATAAAACAAATGCAGCATCTAGTTCACCAATTAACCGAGCTCTTCATACTCTAAATAAAATTTGTCTAAACTCTAACATTGACATTTTTTCAGATTCACTGCCCAAATTCAAACGTGGCATCATGTCAATAATTTAAACTGTTCAATGCGCATACATACAGATACACACACAAACACTCACTTATACAATACACACACACCTATATACTACACACGTCACCTGGTAATTAAGGAATAAACATACCACCTAGCAAACATTACAAGGAAACATATCATAGGTACCCAACATGAAGTATCTTATTCCTGTATATTGTTTCATCTCTGTAAATCATGTACTGTTTGTTTCTATAATATAAAATACATAAAATAACATAATTCTCTTTATAACACCTTAAGCTTTTAATTTATATATATATTAGAACATGGGTAGACAGATAAAAGCCTAAACTGTAATTATATGAAATTCCGTCGATGGAAAAAAATCGCAAAGTATGCTCCGAAAATAAATGTTAAAAACACATTTTGTTCTGTTATTTAGCATGTTATAGGTACGAAATTTAATTGAATATTTCAATATATTTTAAACGAATCGTTTTATAACATATTTTAATATTAGAACACTCCCTCTAACATTCGTATTTACTTATCTCCCTTTTAAACCATCTTCTTCTTCTTTTTGAACGCTTACTCCGGAGCCTTAACAACCTTATAGTGTACCGAATAGTATTAATAGTGCAACGCTCCCAGGCGACTGCATTTTGCACTAATGAGATGGTATACATATTATTGGACGCTGACATAACTGTAACACGGGCTTTGAAATACATGTTAAGATATTACAATGAACTAGGTAGGTCTCTGCGGTGTTGCCATTAATGTCATTTGGTCGATGGGTGGTGTACTTGACATTTACCTGTTGTACATTCAATGTTGTGTTCAAAATATGAAATATTAATTTCGATCAAATGGGATGGTGATTTACAAAGTCAGACAAATGTAAGAGAGCGCATCTTAAACGGGCTAGAACCAAATGGTATCAATTATTCAGTGGAGACATTGGTTTCCACTTAAATCTACATGGAAGACATTTATAAAATGTATTATTTACGCAGTGCCGTCTCATGCCTTAAAACAATATTTACATAGAAAAAACTCTTGTAACTAGAATGGCTCTATATTTCTTTATTTCTTAATGTCGTCCGGAAGGCAATTACATTACAAATTGCCCCCCCCCGTATATAATGGATTGCTCGCTATATCGCATGTCATTATTAAAGAAACAAATATTTATTCACATAGTTTTCTAATTGTTAGCAGTTTTGTTTAAATTATCACAATTAGTTTTTCAATTTTTTTGTTATAATTTCGTTTGTTCTGAGTGGTCCACAGGTAAGGCTCTCGACTAGTAAGCCGGAGGTCGCGGGTTCAAATCTCCGGGAGAGCAAGTAATTTGTTTGAGATTATCTTGTGTTTACTCATTAAAAATAATGTATAGATATTTGCGGAACGTTCCAGAGTGAAAATTACTCTCAGTATCGCCCTAGCGTTCCACTGTACCATTCAGAATTAAAATGTTGCTTGAAATGGCTTTGGCAATGTTTATGACCAGATCTGTAGAGCCAGGTACTTCCCCGCCTTTCTTTTCCTCTTTTTCTACCCTTACCCACCACCTTCAGCCTCAAAATATACCCCAAATGGGGTAAAATTGATATAACTAAATTTGAATTAACTGAACGGTCCCTAGTTCAGGTCTCAGGAGGTTTAGAGTCGTTTGTCGATCTCCATTGCAAACCGAAGGTTGCATAGAGGAATTTGAGGTTAAAATATAACACTTATGCTACAATTACTTCATATTTGTAAATTGCTAATAAAAGTTTAGAAAAAAACTAGCATTGAGAAATGAAGATCACAGCCGAGCCCATGAAAATTGTTTGATCAGAGTTTTTAGTAAAGAATTGTTTCAATACGTTCAAAATATGATTTTTCAGATTTCCTTTTTAGGCATAGAGAAAATGACCCAAAGACAATCATTTTTAAGTAGATATTTTAAGGTAAAGTGAGACAAAGACGAAAAATGTAAAGAGATAGGGTCTGCAAACGGATATTTAGAAAAAATAGTTTAAACAAGTTTTTTTATTTTTTTATATTTTTACAAGAATATGTAAATTTTTATATATGAATAATAGATATTGATTATATTCGTAGTATTCCTCACTAGGAGATCCTGTGTTGAGGTGGACTAGGTTTTGGAACTTTGACTTCTACGGTTCGACTTCATGTTTTGGGTAAGGTTTTCCAAAAATTTCTACGACGATGTTTTAAGTATGCTAGTTATTACTTTATCCGGTAGTTCGTTAAGCAAAGATTTAATGTCCTTAATGTAGTTATTTTTTGTTTTGAATTGTTTGATACTAAGTGGGAGTTTGTAATATACCTTTTCACGTAACAGATCTCTCAAACACATTTTAAAATCCCAGTGAAACAAAAATTCAACCCAGAACTAGGCGGCGCAGAACGGTGCGCATGCATTACTGCGCACCGACGCCAAACCCCAACGGTTTTAGTGGCCGCCCGCAATCTTGCACTCCAAATCTAGCCTTGGTCTCAACATCACGTGCTCTCCAACTCTAGCCTTGGTCTCGACATCACGTGCACTCCAACACTAGCCTTGGCCCCGACATCACGCACCCTTTTCAACTCACGACTTGCCCTCGGACGCTGTGCACTCGGATCCGGCCTCCTCATCATAGCCCGAGCCTAGCCCGCGAACGTTTTGCGCGTGTAGACGATTACTACCTTTGTTTCCACTCTACAATGTCTGAAAGTAACACCTCGCTGGCCTAGCAACTCCTGCATTCCCGGGACATCTCATGTAAGCGTGTACCAAACCTTTGCCATTTTATGTGCCTATTTAGAAGCCTGTTAAAGACGTCTGCCAGACGAAGCCAATATGAGAAAGAGATTTTTTCAATTCAATCAGCCAGGAATAATTTAGGATGTATAGTGTGTGCCCTCTTTGTGTTATACTATGTGTGTGCTTGTTGACCTGTAAATACACTCACTAATCATTCCCATTTAGGTGTTTCATTTGACGAGAGAGTGGAGTCTTGAATTGTTGAATGTCCCCCCGTGTAAAGGCATAATCTGCCGACCCTACCTGAGCTAATATTTAGAGTCCCATGATTCTACCTCTGAAGCTGTACAGCCGGCTCCAAAACCCAACGTGGCTCCAACCATTACACTGGCGCCCTTTACACTGGCGCATAACGTGGGGGCTCCAAACTTTATAACCTATACTGCTAAAATTCAGAGCTTTTTTGTCCAAAAATAACAAGTAAGAAATTAAGTTAAATATTAAGAAGGATGACACAACACTCAACACTAACAATTACGTACCTTCTCCGAGATTTACTCGATTGATTTGTTATAAAAAATTATAGTTTTAAATAGAAATTCCTTTAGCTAAGTAGATAATTAAAATAAATGTATTAATAACACCCGTCAATTTCGTAGCATTCGAAAAACAAATCTATTACTAATGAAGGCCGTTAACAATATAACTTAACTTGACATTCCACAATCTCCCTGATTTCTCTTGCACTCTTTAACTCCGGGCATTTTTTGTGGTTGACTTTAGCCTGTAAGCTAAATTCTAAATTCTTCCAAAACACAGCGTTACAACAGCCAAAACAGGCGCGCGGTAGCCCTGGCAGATTACCTTTGTGGCGGTTAGGTCACTCGTCAGTCTCAAGGCGAGTGGCCTTCTGCGGTTGGAACTACGCTCCACACAGGAAGACTGATTAGTTAAATTCCCTTATTGGTGATTGCGATGGCTATTAATATCTAATTGGTACAAATTTAACAGGAAATTATCAAAGACGATATTAGCGATTCTCAAAGAAAAATTGAGACAGATAAATCAGAAAAAGTTACAGTCGCATGTAAGACTCGAACCCATAGACAAATGATCATATGTCTATGCTCAAACCCAAGACCATCGCCTTGCCGGGGCAAGAACACTTCGAACGAGAGCTAGAAATATTATCTTTATTTTCTTAACACATATTTTAATTCACTGCTATCTTCATGTATGATACAGTTATAATGTGACCGAAGGAAATATGTTCGGATTAGTTCAGTCAATTGGGCAGCGCCCCCAGCAAGGTGAAGGTACTGGGTACAATTTGAGGTTTTAATCATTAAGTTATTCCAAATTAGAATATTTCGCGTTTGCGCCAACACAGCCGGAATTAGAACTTTTGATTATATTAGGTAGATATTATTGGTAGGTAGATGTCTCCAAGCACCTATATATTAGTTTCCGTTGGTTTTATGCATTTATTCTTATTATTGTGTGTCGATATCCACGTCTGTTTGTGCGCTTTGTTATTCTAAACTACTGAACGGATTTTGATAGTTTTTACTTTCATCTAGAAAATTTCTTCCGGAAGGTTTACATATATAATACATTTATTTATTTTATTAATACATGATTTAGAGGGTACATATGGTTTTTGTGATATTTCACCCTCCATGCTAGGGATGACCCTGTGTTATAGCGGGTGAATTTTACAGTTTGTACAGAATCTATACATTACTATAATATGAAAAAGTAAAATTATGTAAAGCTAGTTTGAGTTGCAAGAGGAGAATGGAGAAGTTAGAGAATTATAAGAAGATGAAAAATTTGAGAAATTATTAGGAAATAGATCACACTAATTAATTATGTACATACTATACCGCTAAGTTAGGGAATAAGGATATATTATGTTTTGTCTGAAAGGTGATTAAATTGATAGAGTGTAGAATAAATGGGTATTGTAGTTGAAATGTATTCCGTGTGTAAGGATCCATTTATTAAAGATTTTAGGAGCGATGAAGAACAATTGTCTTTGAGCTGACGTGGTATGTAGTGAAGGTACTTTGTAGTGACCGTTGGTAACTGTTCTGGTGGTGTAGTTGTGTTGTAAGAGAGTTTAGTTTTTATATTTGAACAGGAAATGTATTAGCGAACATTTTAGGTGGAGTTGTCGTATGTTTAAGACATTATACTCTATGACGAGTCGAGTGGAGGGGTATCTTGTCGGTCGCTTGTTAATGACACTTAATACCATTTTTTGGGCTTTTAGAAGAGGTTCGATGGTAGATTGTGCACAGCCACCCCAGATTATAATGCCGTGCATGCATATTATATTTATTTACATGCATATTATATTTATAGAAAGTAGAGAAATGTCGAGCAACGCCTGGTACATGTCAGCTAGTTTAAATATATAATCGTGTAGCAATTGGAAACGTGAACGTATTTTTACATAATTTTATTACAAAGGTAAACCACGGTTAATGTTTATATTTTTTTACGTTTACGTGCAGTACTTCGTTTTACGATCACGTTCATTGTACGGCCCTGGGCAAATGAAATACGTTATGTGTGAAAATAACGTAATCGACGCGTTAAATTTGCCTCGGGGCTGACTACCCTTATACGGTGGCCCGTTGGGTACGCAGAATTGAAATTTCCCAGACATTTTTTTAATACCTTATTTGGCTACCCTGTACGGAGAAAACTTGATTTTTTTTTCATATATTTTTTCCCAATTTTTACATTAATTACATACAATATTATATAAATCAATACAAATAATGGTAAGGCGCAGCCTGTGCGTGGGTAATATATATATATAAGTTATTGTATTACTGTACCTAGAAATTTTGATAGAAAATTTATTGAATTTATTAAAAATCTAGTCAAATTATTCACATTCCTGTTAAAAAAGGGACTGCGGGTCTTTCAAAAATGAATTGAGAGGTTTCGGAACACGTGTCCATAAAAGTCATTATATTTTCGCATTTCGTCATTTATATAATAACAGGATAAGCGCAACTGCATGAACACGTGTTCCGATATATTATGAAATAACTAAGAGCTTGTTAGGAAATGGAATGCTATCACGTCTTTAACACGAATTTAATATAACAGTCATACTCTTTTAAATTTTTGTCATCTTTAGTAGTAGTCATTGCCCCACTTACTAATAAACGTGTTTTAAATTTTACGCAACTGATAAACAATGATTTACGTTACATAAATGATTTATTAGTGTTAAGGCCCTGTGTTTTCCATGCAATTCAAATTTTATTCACACTGTAATTGAAAAAATAGAGCGTACAGACAGTTTGAATGTGACATTCTGTTTGTTTGTCGTTAGCCCGTGGGTGTAGGGTCACGTGCTGATCGTGCTGTGTAAGGCGCCGCGAGCGGCACGGTGCTTAGAATGGGCCTAACTTCGATGTTTACATTTCGTTAAGACGGCGGAATACAAAATAAGGGTTGGTTTTACTAGATTTTTTTTTCTAAAATAAATAAATGTTATTTCAGGTTTCAAAAAAAAATAACAATGGACGCATTATATTTATTGTTTTGTGTTTAATTGTAGAACACCATGTAATTTTTTAATTTTTTTTATTTAAATCAAAGAAGAAGAAGAAGATTCTCCTAAAGACCTTGGTTCGTTCAGGCACGAAAATCCCTACAATTCAAATATACATAGTAACCTTGTCAAATCATTTTTCTCGAAATTTGCTTCAAATACGAACCCAGGCTTGGATATATTCTTATGTCCATCATTCCTGGACACACTAATCTCTAGATTCCAAACCAACCCTCACACTCTTTACCTTCCCAGAACTTCATCTCCATCCTTTCCTTAGAAATGAGCTTCCACACAGCATCCCAAAAGATGACATAGGCCCTGAGGGAAATCATTTTCCTTACGTGGTGTGGTGTGCGCCAGGTGGTTTTTTTTATCGGGTGTGACTCCGAGGTATTTAATATTGTTTTGCCAGGGTGTGGCTTGGCCGTACATGGAGACGTGACCGTTGGGAGTGCTGCACACCTTTCATTGTCTGAAGAAAATGGCAGTGATCTTGAAAGGGTTCAAGTCGACAAGCCATTTGATATACCAGTCTTATAGTATGTTTATGTTGTGTTGTAAGAGGAGTGCGATCATCCTGGGAGATTTGTATTGAACCATAGTAGTGGTGTCGTTGGCGTACATGGCTTCATAATATGTTTGTTGTCTCTGAGTATAATATCATGTAGATATTGAAGAGGGTGGGGGAAAGCAGGGATCCTTGAGGGACGCCTGCTGTCATGAATCAGGGCTTTGAGAGTGCGCCTTCGATCTTTACTTGAAAAATCCGGAGACATTGAAATGATAATAAGACACCGAGTAGTTGGGGATCGATGGCCGGTTTATTCAATTTGAGAAGCAGGCCGTTTGATCATAATTTTCTTCAATCTCAGTCTGTGACTAAGAATGCATGAAAGGTTAAGAATCAGAAAGTCCTCAGAGTATTTCCTATATAAGGTGAAGATAGAAGGTTCTCTCAGTATCGCCCTGGTGTAAGACCACTATTCAGAATTGAAACGTTACTCGAAATGGCTTTAGCCATGTTTAGTGAAAAGATTTGAAAAGCCAGGTATTTCTCCACCTTCCACTTCTTCATCTCATTCCCCTCCTCACTAACTTAAGCCTCACAAAATACTCCAGTGGGATGTCATATTATTCATATAAAAGGTGATTTTTTAAAAAAGCGGCGCTATATAAATCACGCTACTATAAATATTATTATTATTCGTGTAAGAACGAATGAAATTTTAGATATCATGATTTTTACAAATAATAATACATTATCTTAAAAATAAAATATATTTTTTTGGAACTTAAGAACTTAAGGGTTTAATAAATCGGTAATGCGGTGGCTAAAGATATAGTTGAAATATAAAAGATTGACAAGATATACTGACAATATCAACGCCAATTCCTGTGAATTATCCGTAACGCATCCTGATATTTTATTAGGCTATCCTTTCGTGTAAATTCATTCGCGAAAATTCGTTTGTTCAAAATATTTAATCATCGAAAGTTCTTCACCGATTGCTTTGAAATTTCGACACAACCGTGTAAAAAAATCTTACCAAATATGATAACACAATACACACAAACACCTTCAAATACAAACATCTTCCATGACTCCATATTGATTTGAATGGAACAAATGTAGAAACTGACTTATGGAACATGAACTCCACACAGCAGACCCGGAGGAAAATAATTTCTCTCAGGGCCTACGTTTTCTTGGTGGATGCTGTATGAAGGATCTTTTTGAGGAGAGCAAGTAGTAATCATGGGTCTTGAAGAGACTCATGTTGTAGGAAGAAGGACACACAGAGCTATAAACAGAGCCACAGCCGTGCTTTTTAACTCAAGAACAAGTCGTAGAAACCTCCAGTTCTCTTGTATCAACTGTGTACTTTAGACGCGCGTTTGGTGTGTTTCCCGACTATGCAATGTTACCTAAGGAATCAATGACGTTAGTTCTTAAGAGCATCTTCCATGGTTATACCTGTAGAACAAGGATAGCGTAAAGATTGCAATCCAGTTGTTAAGATAGGCAAATCTAAATAAAATGGACCGCCCGTTTCCGTACAAGTATTTTGGGGCTCCAGACCAGGGGTGGCTGCCAGTTGTGGACTCTTAAAGTATCTGCGGCCCTCTACGCAGTGTCTTTAAACTATTAGATTGATACAATCAACATTGTATCGATCGATATGACATCTTAGTCCATTATCTCCAGTCCATTTGATTTTGAATTTGTACTGATGAACCTAATTTGAAATTTAAGTCTGACTTCTGGTCCACGAAACACGCCCACATCGCTTTAATTGTTCTTTTTTTTTACTATTTGATAACCAAGTAGGTGCTTCCTATCTTCATCTTTCCCATCTTCTTCTCTTCTCCACTCGCTTTAGCATCACAACTATCTAACTAACCATCATGTTGCCATTTCCCCGCAGGGGTAGGCATTGAGGAGACCCACTCCGTACATTGAAACTCTTGTGGGAATCATATAAAAAATTACGTGTTGTTTGTTGGTTTCTCAGTTCCCAAATCAAAATAAAATTTTCAGTATATTTTTAAAACAATATTTTTTCCCCGTAAAATCTTTATTAATGTTCTCGGAAGTGAGAGTGGGGAACGAATATTCGGGATTACGTACAATACAGCACGTTCGTTTTGAAATGGAATTTTTTGGCCATTGTGGTATTATTCTTGCATACTAAAATAATATTTATGTGAGGATTACAACAAAGCTGTACCAACAATATTGAATATGAACGAAATATTAAAAAAAGAAAGTTCATGCAAATAATTTTAAATAGGACAAGTGTGAATGTATTTGTTCACACCGATAGACTCGAAAGTTTCAAAGGTGTTCCGATTTCGAAATAGTTTAGAGCAACAGCCCACAGTGCCCTCTCACCCCGCAAATACCCAAAGATACTGGATGCATGGCGACGTTTATTAATAATAATTATTAAGTTTATTTATTTAAAATATAATAAAAGATCGATTAGTGGCTGAGTTGGCATCGCGTTTGGGTCCCACCAGGGGTCATGAGTTCAATCCCTCGGCTGGCCTCTATCACAACACAAGCAACATTTTTCGCTTACTGACAACTTTTCTAATATATAAATAAATATGTTTTATTTTCTGCCTTTTTTTAATTAAAAATAATAATATCGGTAGTGTGTATCTGTGTCTGTAACTCCGGTTCGATGAACTCTAGAACTTGGATTTGCTTTGAACTCATTTCAAAATTGGAACTGATTGTGAAAACAATTCAAACTATGTACCAACATTATTTTAATTAATTCATGTTATTTGAAATATGTATTAATTTCGTTTAAATTTTTTCATTCAAAAAGTAAATAATTTCTAACGCAATATTTTTAAAATTATTTCAGATTCACAAATCCTACAATATAATATCCCTTGATAAAATAATTAATTCCAATGAGTATCGTAACCCGTCTATTTCAAATAATTAATAATTATGTAAAAAAATACGATTATTCTAAATGTTTCAATATTGAATACAACAAATTATTGCAGTTTTACAAATAAACCATTCTCAACTAACTTCAACGTTCGTCAACGTTTTCACCACGTAACATTCCAACGTAAAGTACGTTTAATGCCGCAGAATTCGACGATAAATCCGACTTTAAAAATGACCCCCGACCCGTTCAACGTGGTAAGCACTTTTCAACTTAACTGCCAGTGACGTCCACCGAAGATATACACTGATAGAACTGTGTTCCAAGCGTTTCTGTGTTCCCAAAGTAAGCTATTTTTTCCCTTACTTCTGATAAAATTGATTTGACATTTTTTTCAAATTTCGAAAAAATAACCTTGACTTTTTAAGCATACTTTTTTCGATTGTCGGTGGGTGGGTGCATGATTTAAAATTGTATTCAAGTTCAAAGAACTTTTAATTTCCAAATATGGAACTAACAAGTTTACCTAAATCATAATATAATATAATATAAGCGATACCAAAATTGTTTTCCTTATTAATAATTCGTTTTTTGATATGTGTATTTATTTTGTTTAAATGTTTGACAGATGTCGTAATTTTGCAAGCTTACTAAAATAAAAAAAGGAAAATTTCTTCTTTTGAGAGACAATGATCCTGAGAAAAACATTTTTTTTAAATTCTTTCGGTTTCACAAATTCTATAGCTATAATTTCCTGGGAATTGTATTATTAATACGTGAAGTTTTAGGGCGCTGAAGCGATAAACCGTAGAAGTGTGCTATGGGCGTGTCTGTGCGCCCGAAGTAAGTATTTTTTTCTTACTTACTCTACTGGTGATATTGATTAGACAATTTCAAATATCTGAAGTAATTTCTATTTTTTGTACTGACAATTCGTGGTGGAATTCCATCTTAATCATATATTGAAATAATTTCAAACAATTTCTACTTGCAAAAAATAATAAATAACAATAAATAAATATGACAATAATAAAAAATACTAAATAGATGGAAAAAACTGTTTCAATATATCGTCTCGAATAATACCTTTGAATATTAATACGAAAAAAATTATAAACTTCTAATTTTGGTTTAAAGTCAATGAAATCACCTCCATTTCACCGTTTATCTTGTATTTTTAGGATTCTTTTATTTTTTGTCGTAAAATTTATAAACGCGTTACTTCGGTATTCACAGACTATGACACAGTAAAATGGTAGTCACAGACACCAAAAAAGTGTAATTTTTATCATATCATATATTTATATATATTAGATAAAAATTTCGACATATTCTTCGGAAAATTCAATGAGTTTGTAAGGTTTTTGGCGCTACATTCTCACTGTGAAAATGGTACTTTTACAATTAGTTAGATAAAATATCTGTAATTTTGTAAAATTTTTTGTACACAAATAAAATAAGCAGATCAATTTAAAAAAAAAACATATAATGGCGTCTACACGCGGACTACATGATCAAAACTTATCTAAAAATGTATCAAGAAGAAGATTTGCTTTTTTTTTTTTTTTTATTGTTTTTGTGTTTAATTCGTAGAACTCCATTTAATTTTTTTATAAATTTAATTTAGATTAAATTTGATAATATTATTATTAAGTTCTGCAAGTGTTTTAGTTTTTTATTATTATGACAGCTGTTTCGGCTTACAAGGCCATTTTCAAACTGTGGTTAGTCCACATTGAGACGACATATTTATGCTATTTCAAATGTAAATTTTGAAGGTGATTTATTACTGGTTACACCGATGACAATATGATCTATTGTTGGTTAAACCAATCTATGTTTTCCCCTCAGTAAATGGTAATGAGTTCTAAATTATTTACTAATGACTTTATTGCTATGAATTATTTGGGTGCATTATACTGCTTGGGTTTTGTGAAAACACTTCTCAGTATTTTCACAAAACCCAAGCAGTATAATGCACCCAAATAATTCATAGCAATAAAGTCATTAGTAAATAATTAAGAACTCATTACCATTTACTGAGGGGAAAACATAGATTGGTTTAACCAACAATAGATCATATTGTCATCGGTGTAACCAGTAATAAATCACCTTCAAAATTTACATTTGAAATAGCATAAATATGTCGTCTCAATGTGGACTAACCACAGTTTGAAAATGGCCTTGTAAGCCGAAACAGCTGTCACAATAATAAAAAACTAAAACACTTGCAGAACTTAATAATAATATTATCAAATTTAATCTTAATTAAATTTATAAAAAAAAAAAAAAAAAAAAAAAAAAAAAAAAAAAAAAAAAAAAAAAAAAAAAAAAAAAAAGAAGATTTGCGACTTCTTTTGGTATTCGATGGAAGCAATCAAGTTAGCGACTAAAAATATGTAAGCTGATTGGAAATTTCAATATAAATTGATTTGAATTCATAAAAGTCTAAAACTACCCAAATTTGGTAGCACCGATAGAACCCTTGAGTAGTGGCTCCCAAATTTGATGAGAGTGGATTATCAATTTTACTGACGTGTCTGGAGCCTAGATGTCAAAAGGTATTCTTTCTGTAAATTGGTGAGGTTTGGTAAGGGTTGGGTTAGATTTAACCAGAGTTCTGTTTTCTTGCAATTCACACTTCTAGAGACATTTAGTTCAGTGGTGACGTCAGAGTTGGGGCGGAACTTAGTCCGTAAATTTGGTATGTTTCCACTTCTATTTCCTCTTTCACTGTCGCCCTGTCCTCTCCCATATAATACGTACTTCTCTGCACCAGAAGTCTGATTAATATGTGCTAGCGGATTGTATGAAAATCAGTGCATAAAGTTAGTTTAGTGATTAATAACAGACGTGTTAATTCCAATTTAACAAAACGTTTTATTTTTCGTTAAGATTCTATCAATACATTACAAATTGAGGCCTTGTGAAATATTCTTAAGCGTAACATACTATGCAAGGTGTCCAGGGTAAAATGAAGTCAATAATTCGAAAGCTGATTCTAAAAAAATTACTTAGTGCAAAGCTGAACTTAACTTGGTTCCATGTTGCTAAATACGACTGGAGTGCCAACGTTGCTTTTCTATGTCTGATCTGTAGCAAAGGAAAACGCACCCAAACAATACAAAATAATGAGTGTTTTGTTATGTAAGCAATTACAGGGTATTTTACTTAGTATATGGAAGGAGATCGTGAGGGAAATCGAAGACGAGGATGTTACAGTTATCACAGTCTTCGTTTTTCATTTTACCGCTCGATGCCATATTGATACTCATGCCCATGTTGTGAACGATTTGTGAAAAACAGAACGTCGTTTACACCTACCTACCCTCAAACGTCGCATTTTAAAGACATTTATTTAACTTTTATTCTTCTACTACCATTCAAAATCATCTTCCAAAGTAACCCCGGATACCTTATAAATGTAAAACCTCTTAGAGACATCAATGATTTTATTATCTATTAATATTTTTTTTCGTCATATTTCCCCTCCATGAAAATTCGTGACCTAATTGCGTTAATTATAATAAATAAATTAATAATGAACGCTCGTATCCAAATAATCATCAAAATAATTGGTAATGCGGAGAAAATTATCTACGCTGAGGGGATGAAAATAATTATCGTTTAAGGGATAATTATGTACCGAGCTAGATTGGCTCGAGAAATAACAAAAAAATACAGGGTTCCTTCAATATTTATTGTGAGCACGTCAAAAGTATTATTTTTAAAATGTGTATGTATCTTGAGCGTAGCCACCATTTGGCATTTCATATGCCTGTAAATTTGTTTGTACGGTCCGTTTCCGGAATTGAAAATCTGCTGCATCCAATGTATTATTCAATTAAGCCTTATTTTGACTAAAGCTATCTATGGCTAACTTTGACTAAATAGTTGACTGATTTTCGTTTTCGAAAAAATGCTCCATCCGATTTATTATTCAAGCAAGTCTTACTGTAACTAGATGGCTAACTTTGACTGGATGGTTAACTTTGACTAAATTGTAAACTTTGACCAGATGGTTAACTTTGACCAGATGGTTAACTTTGACTAGATGGTTAACTTAGACCAGATGGTTAACTTTGACTAGATTGTAAACTTTGACCAGATGGTTAACTTTGACCAGATGGTTAACTTTGACTAGATTGTAAACTTTGACCAGATGGTTAACTTTGACTAGATTGTAAACTTTGACAGGTTAGTTAATTTTGACCAGATGGTTAACTTTGACTAGATGGTTAAATTTGACTAGATGGTTAACTTTGACCAGATGGTTAACTTTGACCAGATGGTTAACTTTGACTAGATTGTAAACTTTGACCAGATGGTTAACTTTGACTAGATGGTTAACTTAGACTAGATTGTTAACTTTGACCAGATGGTTAACTTTGACTAGATGGTTAACTTTGACTAGATGGTTAACTTTGACCAGATGGTTAACTTTGACCAGATGGTTAACTTTGACTAGATTGTAAACTTTGACCAGATGGTTAACTTTGACTAGATGGTTAACTTTGACTAGATTGTTAACTTTGACCAGATGGTTAACTTTGACTACATTGTAAACTTTGACCAGATGGTTAACTTCGACTAGATTGTAAACTTTGACCAGATGACTAACTTTGACTAAGCTTTTCAATATTATGGTAATAACCTGCAAATTGTATAAATTATAATTTGAAATAAAATAAGTAACGTTACATAAAATATTAAGTGGTGTACAAATAAGTATATAGGTATCTACTTTTACAAATCTTATGATTTCAGAGAAAATTTTCGTTTTGATTTATAAAGAATGGGATGTTTCAAAAAAATTTTACAATTTATCAGATTTCAAAGTCGATTTTCCAGTTCTGTGGAGGTTCTATTCATGTTCTGTTATTATATCATAATTGGCCAGTTGTTTGACAAAACTGAAATAATAATAGAAATTTGAATAGAACCTTCGCAGAACTTTGAAATCAACTTTGAAATTTAATAAATTGTTAAAATTATGTTAAACAACATGTCCTAAATAAGAGAACATAAGAAACGTACGTTTTGGACGCAAAGTCTGCCTAACAAGTTCTGCTGTGTAATTAAGAGTTCATCCCGCTTTAAGAACACTATCAACAAAAAAAATATTTTTACATACATATATCAAAAAGAGACTACTTCACAAATATTGTGTATAAATTTCATAAAGATCAAAGCTTCCTAAGTATTATTTTTTTGTGCTATCATGTATCCGTTAGCCTAGCTGCTCCGCCCTTAAGAATTTCGGCTTTAAATACACAAACAGCCAGAACGATCCGAAGAGATGCCAGACTTGAAAAAAATAAATTGTTTGAACAAGCGACAAGCATACTGTATGGTGCTGGCATCGCTGATTAGATTATAGATTTTTCAGTAAAAAAAAACTATAAACGCTTTTTTCTCAAAACCTTTTTTCCTTACTTCGTTGATTTTCTTGATCTCCGGAACTAATGAACCGATCATTACAAAATTTAATCATTATTTTGGCGTCCCGCGTTGTGAATAATTATTTTAAGGCCATGTAGTCAGCGTTCAAAGAAGGTTTGAAAGAGAGATATGTAAATACGAATGTTAGAGGGAGCGCGCTAATATTAAAAACGAAAATAATTAAGCGAAAATTATGAAAATATTTAATAACACCACTCATTTAAAATAGAGCAAAAATCTCTCGACAGATGCTTTAGTTGCATTTAATGATACACTGTGATTTTCATGCCAATAACGTATTAAGGCGATGCACTACGTCGTGTAATATTTTAAATTGAGCTGCTATCAATAACAACCCTTACGTAAATGGCGATAAGGTTTAAATTCCCGCTTAACACCATCCGCCTGTTTTGATTTATGCAAGAAAAAAACATGGCCAAAAAGTGCCTTTTATTTTATTTTGTGGATGTTCAGGCATAAATATTTACCTTTTTTTTATCATTATATAAATAACTTAATTTCACACACTATACAATAAAATTATAACCGAAAATGGGTTCGCAAGCAGGAGATTTTGAACTTTAAAGCAGTTTTCATAGGCCTTATACATTATTTTTTTCTGGGCTTATAAAAAGACTTATCTAAAAAATACTGGATCATTTCAAAGGCCAAGATGTATTCTACTCGCAGTATTTAATTAAAGCATCTGAAAAATATCTAGGCGACCAAATTTTCAAACCAAAAACACATGATTTTGCATTACTACGTATGGCATCGCCTTAAATAACAGAAGAAAGCGTGTTTTTAATAATTTTCGGAGCTTACTTTGCGATTTTTTTCTATCTAGGGAATTTCATATAATTAACGCTTCGGCATAATAAATGTATTTATATTATCTTCGAAAATAACATATATTTTTTAATTAAAAACTTAACGAGAAACTTGTTATAAATCGGTGGAAATTGGTTATGCGGGGGAGGCACTATGATATCACATTTAAAAAAATATCTTTACTGAACCATTGTAACGGTCGCCATCTTGAAAACGCAACGAACGTCACAAAAAATTACACATAACAGATTAAATGACAAGTAGTGAGATAAAAATAGGACTTTGTTACGCTCAGACAAAAACATTTTTAAAATAACAATAAAATAAAAGAATCGAATTAAACATTATTTTTGTCCTGTGCTCCTGAGAGGGTAACTTGACTCTGGCTTTGGTGGAGCACCCGTGCATGAGCTGGTCACTTAGGTTTACACCGAGAATTTTAATAGGAAATTGTCTATTCTATATTTCTCCATTCTAGCGCTAGTCCCTAGGGGATGTCAGTATCGCCCTTTGGTATGCAAATGATGCTCCTCGCAATTGCTACCTAGTCTAAGCCAGGGGTACGCGAACATTTTAATTGTAGCACCGCATTGAAAATCCTACTTTTAAATAGTCTGTAGCAGAGAAACCTCTGAAAAAGTAAGATCTGATATCATGAAATTTGCACGGCTTTTCTGTCTGGAATTTCTAGGTTACAGAAACTTATCAACTCATAACGTCATTTACATAAGTTTTGTGTGATGTATGGTAATAAAGTTGAGTACTTAATCGATAGATGGCGGTAGTCATAAAGCTTACGCCAGAGTTCGTCAAATATCGCTTGAGTGTAACAGGTACTTGCGAGATTATATTATCAGAGAGCAAGCTCCTGGGGCGCAGAGAATTACCTACCCTCAGGTAACGAACAGTGTTTAACCAGACCTTTTATTGTAAGGTTAATAAACGCAACTTAAATAAAGTCTGATATAACATTTACAAAACTTAAGAAACTGAACGGAATGTTCTTAGAATCTTAGAAGTGTGAATATTTATATTATTATATTAACTCCACACAGGAGGCCCAGAGAAAAATGATTTCCTTCGGGGATAGGTTCATCTTTAGGGAAGCTGAGTGGAGGATATTTTTAAGGAAAGGATGGAGTAAACATGGAACTTGTATATTGTAAGAGGGACGAAATACAGAGGCTGGCAAATCATTTCAATGCCGAGTTGTTGAACTCGAGAATGGGTCATTTTTACGACTCGTTCTTGATATGTGACATTTAATGTCAACCGTGTACAAATGATGATGGCGTATTTGGTGTGGTTCCCGACTACGCACCGGTGCCAAAAGGATAAATGACAGTAGTTCTTCGGAGGATCTTCCATTGAAATACCGATAGAACAAAGACAGCATTCCCACTCGACACATGTGCTCTAAATATTGCATTATGTTTGTTAAGATATGGGATAATCTGTCAAGATTCAAGGGTTTTTTTCAAGTGTTGTGACCAGAGACAGCAATTTTCTTTGAAATAAAACTGATTTTGCCAACTTACGTAAGAACTTTTGACTTCTAGGCCTCAAACAGGTGAATTAAATTAGTTATATTTTCGAGTATCGAATTTCAACATTTGAAAATATTGAATCATTTTCACCAGAAGTGGGGAAGTTTAAGCTTTCTTGGGACACACGGTCAAACACAAGATGAGAAGAATGAGAATTTATTTTATAATTTATTATGAATATAATTATATTGTTAATGTTATACGTGAGTGTCAGCTCTGAGATGGTTGGATGGTAATAAGATCAAATGAGCCGCAGTACTAGTTAGTTAGAAACATGAAAGGGTATTGCTATAAGCCCTAGCTAATTAGAAGATTACAAAAGAATCCATAAAAAAAATCACAACCTTATAACTTATGAGGTTTTTTTATCCAGTTAAGATTTTTTCCTCATAAAACTCATTAATGTAACGTAAAATCAGTCAAGTAAAAACAACCATCAGATGGCAATACTAAGAAGACCAAATGAGCCGCGGTACTAGTTAGTTAGAAACATGAAAGGGTATTGCTATAAGCCCTAGCTAGAAAGAATCCATAAAATCAACCTTATAATTCTAAATTAATTAGCAATATTTCAAATCAGTCAGTTTTCTCCGTGTATGCCTACGTTTATTGTTTGGCTATTATTATATATTTTAGATTTTTTCAAGTGCTCTTGAGAAGAAACAGATTTTTTTTTAAATAGCTGTATAAAGTTATTGTAATTATTATCTTAATAGATATTATAAGAACCGCAGGCTACAGTTTTCCCAGCCCTGTTCTATACAAATGTTTATCTGGAACCCACAGGCTATTCGAATTTTCACCCGGAGCCGCAGAAACTTCCCCCAGCCAACGTAACTTCGTTCCAATTCTTGCTTTGACTGAAACTCCGTTTGCGGTACATCGCTAAAAATTACTAATTTCGGTTGTTTGTGTGTGAAATGTTAGTTATTCTCATGTGAAAATTTTCACGTTCATTCATTCAAAAACTCAAATAATACACTTCTCAGTATTTTCACAAAACCCAAGCAGTATAATGCACCCAAATAATTCATAGCAATAAAGTCATTAGTAAATAATTAAGAACTCATTACCATTTACTGAGGGGAAAACATAGATTAGTTTAACCAACAATAGATCATATTGTCATCGGTGTAACCAGTAATAAATCACCTTCAAAATTTACATTTGAAATAGCATAAATATGTCGTCTCAATGTGGACTAACCACAGTTTGAAAATGGCCTTGTAAGCCGAAACAGCTGTCACAATAATAAAAAACTAAAACACTTGCAGAACTTAATAATAATATTATCAAATTTAATCTTAATTAAATTTATAAAAAAAAAAAAAAAAAAAAAAAAAAAAAAAAAAAGAAGATTTGCGACTTCTTTTGGTATTCGATGGAAGCAATCAAGTTAGCGACTAAAAATATGTAAGCTGATTGGAAATTTCAATATAAATTGATTTGAATTCATAAAAGTCTAAAACTACCCAAATTTGGTAGCACCGATAGAACCCTTGAGTAGTGGCTCCCAAATTTGATGAGAGTGGATTATCAATTTTACTGACGTGTCTGGAGCCTAGATGTCAAAAGGTATTCTTTCTGTAAATTGGTGAGGTTTGGTAAGGGTTGGGTTAGATTTAACCAGAGTTCTGTTTTCTTGCAATTCACACTTCTAGAGACATTTAGTTCAGTGGTGACGTCAGAGTTGGGGCGGAACTTAGTCCGTAAATTTGGTATGTTTCCACTTCTATTTCCTCTTTCACTGTCGCCCTGTCCTCTCCCATATAATACGTACTTCTCTGCACCAGAAGTCTGATTAATATGTGCTAGCGGATTGTATGAAAATCAGTGCATAAAGTTAGTTTAGTGATTAATAACAGACGTGTTAATTCCAATTTAACAAAACGTTTTATTTTTCGTTAAGATTCTATCAATACATTACAAATTGAGGCCTTGTGAAATATTCTTAAGCGTAACATACTATGCAAGGTGTCCAGGGTAAAATGAAGTCAATAATTCGAAAGCTGATTCTAAAAAAATTACTTAGTGCAAAGCTGAACTTAACTTGATTCCATGTTGCTAAATACGACTGGAGTGCCAACGTTGCTTTTCTATGTCTGATCTGTAGCAAAGGAAAACGCACCCAAACAATACAAAATAATGAGTGTTTTGTTATGTAAGCAATTACAGGGTATTTTACTTAGTATATGGAAGGAGATCGTGAGGGAAATCGAAGACGAGGATGTTACAGTTATCACAGTCTTCGTTTTTCATTTTACCGCTCGATGCCATATTGATACTCATGCCCATGTTGTGAACGATTTGTGAAAAACAGAACGTCGTTTACACCTACCTACCCTCAAACGTCGCATTTTAAAGACATTTATTTAACTTTTATTCTTCTACTACCATTCAAAATCATCTTCCAAAGTAACCCCGGATACCTTATAAATGTAAAACCTCTTAGAGACATCAATGATTTTATTATCTATTAATATTTTTTTTCGTCATATTTCCCCTCCATGAAAATTCGTGACCTAATTGCGTTAATTATAATAAATAAATTAATAATGAACGCTCGTATCCAAATAATCATCAAAATAATTGGTAATGCGGAGAAAATTATCTACGCTGAGGGGATGAAAATAATTATCGTTTAAGGGATAATTATGTACCGAGCTAGATTGGCTCGAGAAATAACAAAAAAATACAGGGTTCCTTCAATATTTATTGTGAGCACGTCAAAAGTATTATTTTTAAAATGTGTATGTATCTTGAGCGTAGCCACCATTTGGCATTTCATATGCCTGTAAATTTGTTTGTACGGTCCGTTTCCGGAATTGAAAATCTGCTGCATCCAATGTATTATTCAATTAAGCCTTATTTTGACTAAAGCTATCTATGGCTAACTTTGACTAAATAGTTGACTGATTTTCGTTTTCGAAAAAATGCTCCATCCGATTTATTATTCAAGCAAGTCTTACTGTAACTAGATGGCTAACTTTGACTGGATGGTTAACTTTGACTAAATTGTAAACTTTGACCAGATGGTTAACTTTGACCAGATGGTTAACTTTGACTAGATGGTTAACTTAGACCAGATGGTTAACTTTGACTAGATTGTAAACTTTGACCAGATGGTTAACTTTGACCAGATGGTTAACTTTGACTAGATTGTAAACTTTGACCAGATGGTTAACTTTGACTAGATTGTAAACTTTGACAGGTTAGTTAATTTTGACCAGATGGTTAACTTTGACTAGATGGTTAAATTTGACTAGATGGTTAACTTTGACCAGATGGTTAACTTTGACCAGATGGTTAACTTTGACTAGATTGTAAACTTTGACCAGATGGTTAACTTTGACTAGATGGTTAACTTAGACTAGATTGTTAACTTTGACCAGATGGTTAACTTTGACTAGATGGTTAACTTTGACTAGATGGTTAACTTTGACCAGATGGTTAACTTTGACCAGATGGTTAACTTTGACTAGATTGTAAACTTTGACCAGATGGTTAACTTTGACTAGATGGTTAACTTTGACTAGATTGTTAACTTTGACCAGATGGTTAACTTTGACTACATTGTAAACTTTGACCAGATGGTTAACTTCGACTAGATTGTAAACTTTGACCAGATGACTAACTTTGACTAAGCTTTTCAATATTATGGTAATAACCTGCAAATTGTATAAATTATAATTTGAAATAAAATAAGTAACGTTACATAAAATATTAAGTGGTGTACAAATAAGTATATAGGTATCTACTTTTACAAATCTTATGATTTCAGAGAAAATTTTCGTTTTGATTTATAAAGAATGGGATGTTTCAAAAAAATTTTACAATTTATCAGATTTCAAAGTCGATTTTCCAGTTCTGTGGAGGTTCTATTCATGTTCTGTTATTATATCATAATTGGCCAGTTGTTTGACAAAACTGAAATAATAATAGAAATTTGAATAGAACCTTCGCAGAACTTTGAAATCAACTTTGAAATTTAATAAATTGTTAAAATTATGTTAAACAACATGTCCTAAATAAGAGAACATAAGAAACGTACGTTTTGGACGCAAAGTCTGCCTAACAAGTTCTGCTGTGTAATTAAGAGTTCATCCCGCTTTAAGAACACTATCAACAAAAAAAATATTTTTACATACATATATCAAAAAGAGACTACTTCACAAATATTGTGTATAAATTTCATAAAGATCAAAGCTTCCTAAGTATTATTTTTTTGTGCTATCATGTATCCGTTAGCCTAGCTGCTCCGCCCTTAAGAATTTCGGCTTTAAATACACAAACAGCCAGAACGATCCGAAGAGATGCCAGACTTGAAAAAAATAAATTGTTTGAACAAGCGACAAGCATACTGTATGGTGCTGGCATCGCTGATTAGATTATAGATTTTTCAGTAAAAAAAAACTATAAACGCTTTTTTCTCAAAACCTTTTTTCCTTACTTCGTTGATTTTCTTGATCTCCGGAACTAATGAACCGATCATTACAAAATTTAATCATTATTTTGGCGTCCCGCGTTGTGAATAATTATTTTAAGGCCATGTAGTCAGCGTTCAAAGAAGGTTTGAAAGAGAGATATGTAAATACGAATGTTAGAGGGAGCGCGCTAATATTAAAAACGAAAATAATTAAGCGAAAATTATGAAAATATTTAATAACACCACTCATTTAAAATAGAGCAAAAATCTCTCGACAGATGCTTTAGTTGCATTTAATGATACACTGTGATTTTCATGCCAATAACGTATTAAGGCGATGCACTACGTCGTGTAATATTTTAAATTGAGCTGCTATCAATAACAACCCTTACGTAAATGGCGATAAGGTTTAAATTCCCGCTTAACACCATCCGCCTGTTTTGATTTATGCAAGAAAAAAACATGGCCAAAAAGTGCCTTTTATTTTATTTTGTGGATGTTCAGGCATAAATATTTACCTTTTTTTTATCATTATATAAATAACTTAATTTCACACACTATACAATAAAATTATAACCGAAAATGGGTTCGCAAGCAGGAGATTTTGAACTTTAAAGCAGTTTTCATAGGCCTTATACATTATTTTTTTCTGGGCTTATAAAAAGACTTATCTAAAAAATACTGGATCATTTCAAAGGCCAAGATGTATTCTACTCGCAGTATTTAATTAAAGCATCTGAAAAATATCTAGGCGACCAAATTTTCAAACCAAAAACACATGATTTTGCATTACTACGTATGGCATCGCCTTAAATAACAGAAGAAAGCGTGTTTTTAATAATTTTCGGAGCTTACTTTGCGATTTTTTTCTATCTAGGGAATTTCATATAATTAACGCTTCGGCATAATAAATGTATTTATATTATCTTCGAAAATAACATATATTTTTTAATTAAAAACTTAACGAGAAACTTGTTATAAATCGGTGGAAATTGGTTATGCGGGGGAGGCACTATGATATCACATTTAAAAAAATATCTTTACTGAACCATTGTAACGGTCGCCATCTTGAAAACGCAACGAACGTCACAAAAAATTACACATAACAGATTAAATGACAAGTAGTGAGATAAAAATAGGACTTTGTTACGCTCAGACAAAAACATTTTTAAAATAACAATAAAATAAAAGAATCGAATTAAACATTATTTTTGTCCTGTGCTCCTGAGAGGGTAACTTGACTCTGGCTTTGGTGGAGCACCCGTGCATGAGCTGGTCACTTAGGTTTACACCGAGAATTTTAATAGGAAATTGTCTATTCTATATTTCTCCATTCTAGCGCTAGTCCCTAGGGGATGTCAGTATCGCCCTTTGGTATGCAAATGATGCTCCTCGCAATTGCTACCTAGTCTAAGCCAGGGGTACGCGAACATTTTAATTGTAGCACCGCATTGAAAATCCTACTTTTAAATAGTCTGTAGCAGAGAAACCTCTGAAAAAGTAAGATCTGATATCATGAAATTTGCACGGCTTTTCTGCCTGGAATTTCTAGGTTACAGAAACTTATCAACTCATAACGTCATTTACATAAGTTTTGTGTGATGTATGGTAATAAAGTTGAGTACTTAATCGATAGATGGCGGTAGTCATAAAGCTTACGCCAGAGTTCGTCAAATATCGCTTGAGTGTAACAGGTACTTGCGAGATTATATTATCAGAGAGCAAGCTCCTGGGGCGCAGAGAATTACCTACCCTCAGGTAACGAACAGTGTTTAACCAGACCTTTTATTGTAAGGTTAATAAACGCAACTTAAATAAAGTCTGATATAACATTTACAAAACTTAAGAAACTGAACGGAATGTTCTTAGAATCTTAGAAGTGTGAATATTTATATTATTATATTAACTCCACACAGGAGGCCCAGAGAAAAATGATTTCCTTCGGGGATAGGTTCATCTTTAGGGAAGCTGAGTGGAGGATATTTTTAAGGAAAGGATGGAGTAAACATGGAACTTGTATATTGTAAGAGGGACGAAATACAGAGGCTGGCAAATCATTTCAATGCCGAGTTGTTGAACTCGAGAATGGGTCATTTTTACGACTCGTTCTTGATATGTGACATTTAATGTCAACCGTGTACAAATGATGATGGCGTATTTGGTGTGGTTCCCGACTACGCACCGGTGCCAAAAGGATAAATGACAGTAGTTCTTCGGAGGATCTTCCATTGAAATACCGATAGAACAAAGACAGCATTCCCACTCGACACATGTGCTCTAAATATTGCATTATGTTTGTTAAGATATGGGATAATCTGTCAAGATTCAAGGGTTTTTTTCAAGTGTTGTGACCAGAGACAGCAATTTTCTTTGAAATAAAACTGATTTTGCCAACTTACGTAAGAACTTTTGACTTCTAGGCCTCAAACAGGTGAATTAAATTAGTTATATTTTCGAGTATCGAATTTCAACATTTGAAAATATTGAATCATTTTCACCAGAAGTGGGGAAGTTTAAGCTTTCTTGGGACACACGGTCAAACACAAGATGAGAAGAATGAGAATTTATTTTATAATTTATTATGAATATAATTATATTGTTAATGTTATACGTGAGTGTCAGCTCTGAGATGGTTGGATGGTAATAAGATCAAATGAGCCGCAGTACTAGTTAGTTAGAAACATGAAAGGGTATTGCTATAAGCCCTAGCTAATTAGAAGATTACAAAAGAATCCATAAAAAAAATCACAACCTTATAACTTATGAGGTTTTTTTATCCAGTTAAGATTTTTTCCTCATAAAACTCATTAATGTAACGTAAAATCAGTCAAGTAAAAACAACCATCAGATGGCAATACTAAGAAGACCAAATGAGCCGCGGTACTAGTTAGTTAGAAACATGAAAGGGTATTGCTATAAGCCCTAGCTAGAAAGAATCCATAAAATCAACCTTATAATTCTAAATTAATTAGCAATATTTCAAATCAGTCAGTTTTCTCCGTGTATGCCTACGTTTATTGTTTGGCTATTATTATATATTTTAGATTTTTTCAAGTGCTCTTGAGAAGAAACAGATTTTTTTTTAAATAGCTGTATAAAGTTATTGTAATTATTATCTTAATAGATATTATAAGAACCGCAGGCTACAGTTTTCCCAGCCCTGTTCTATACAAATGTTTATCTGGAACCCACAGGCTATTCGAATTTTCACCCGGAGCCGCAGAAACTTCCCCCAGCCAACGTAACTTCGTTCCAATTCTTGCTTTGACTGAAACTCCGTTTGCGGTACATCGCTAAAAATTACTAATTTCGGTTGTTTGTGTGTGAAATGTTAGTTATTCTCATGTGAAAATTTTCACGTTCATTCATTCAAAAACTCAAATAATACACTTCTCAGTATTTTCACAAAACCCAAGCAGTATAATGCACCCAAATAATTCATAGCAATAAAGTCATTAGTAAATAATTAAGAACTCATTACCATTTACTGAGGGGAAAACATAGATTAGTTTAACCAACAATAGATCATATTGTCATCGGTGTAACCAGTAATAAATCACCTTCAAAATTTACATTTGAAATAGCATAAATATGTCGTCTCAATGTGGACTAACCACAGTTTGAAAATGGCCTTGTAAGCCGAAACAGCTGTCACAATAATAAAAAACTAAAACACTTGCAGAACTTAATAATAATATTATCAAATTTAATCTTAATTAAATTTATAAAAAAAAAAAAAAAAAAAAAAAAAAAAAAAAAAAAAAAAAAAAAAAAAAAAAAAAAAGAAGATTTGCGACTTCTTTTGGTATTCGATGGAAGCAATCAAGTTAGCGACTAAAAATATGTAAGCTGATTGGAAATTTCAATATAAATTGATTTGAATTCATAAAAGTCTAAAACTACCCAAATTTGGTAGCACCGATAGAACCCTTGAGTAGTGGCTCCCAAATTTGATGAGAGTGGATTATCAATTTTACTGACGTGTCTGGAGCCTAGATGTCAAAAGGTATTCTTTCTGTAAATTGGTGAGGTTTGGTAAGGGTTGGGTTAGATTTAACCAGAGTTCTGTTTTCTTGCAATTCACACTTCTAGAGACATTTAGTTCAGTGGTGACGTCAGAGTTGGGGCGGAACTTAGTCCGTAAATTTGGTATGTTTCCACTTCTATTTCCTCTTTCACTGTCGCCCTGTCCTCTCCCATATAATACGTACTTCTCTGCACCAGAAGTCTGATTAATATGTGCTAGCGGATTGTATGAAAATCAGTGCATAAAGTTAGTTTAGTGATTAATAACAGACGTGTTAATTCCAATTTAACAAAACGTTTTATTTTTCGTTAAGATTCTATCAATACATTACAAATTGAGGCCTTGTGAAATATTCTTAAGCGTAACATACTATGCAAGGTGTCCAGGGTAAAATGAAGTCAATAATTCGAAAGCTGATTCTAAAAAAATTACTTAGTGCAAAGCTGAACTTAACTTGATTCCATGTTGCTAAATACGACTGGAGTGCCAACGTTGCTTTTCTATGTCTGATCTGTAGCAAAGGAAAACGCACCCAAACAATACAAAATAATGAGTGTTTTGTTATGTAAGCAATTACAGGGTATTTTACTTAGTATATGGAAGGAGATCGTGAGGGAAATCGAAGACGAGGATGTTACAGTTATCACAGTCTTCGTTTTTCATTTTACCGCTCGATGCCATATTGATACTCATGCCCATGTTGTGAACGATTTGTGAAAAACAGAACGTCGTTTACACCTACCTACCCTCAAACGTCGCATTTTAAAGACATTTATTTAACTTTTATTCTTCTACTACCATTCAAAATCATCTTCCAAAGTAACCCCGGATACCTTATAAATGTAAAACCTCTTAGAGACATCAATGATTTTATTATCTATTAATATTTTTTTTCGTCATATTTCCCCTCCATGAAAATTCGTGACCTAATTGCGTTAATTATAATAAATAAATTAATAATGAACGCTCGTATCCAAATAATCATCAAAATAATTGGTAATGCGGAGAAAATTATCTACGCTGAGGGGATGAAAATAATTATCGTTTAAGGGATAATTATGTACCGAGCTAGATTGGCTCGAGAAATAACAAAAAAATACAGGGTTCCTTCAATATTTATTGTGAGCACGTCAAAAGTATTATTTTTAAAATGTGTATGTATCTTGAGCGTAGCCACCATTTGGCATTTCATATGCCTGTAAATTTGTTTGTACGGTCCGTTTCCGGAATTGAAAATCTGCTGCATCCAATGTATTATTCAATTAAGCCTTATTTTGACTAAAGCTATCTATGGCTAACTTTGACTAAATAGTTGACTGATTTTCGTTTTCGAAAAAATGCTCCATCCGATTTATTATTCAAGCAAGTCTTACTGTAACTAGATGGCTAACTTTGACTGGATGGTTAACTTTGACTAAATTGTAAACTTTGACCAGATGGTTAACTTTGACCAGATGGTTAACTTTGACTAGATGGTTAACTTAGACCAGATGGTTAACTTTGACTAGATTGTAAACTTTGACCAGATGGTTAACTTTGACCAGATGGTTAACTTTGACTAGATTGTAAACTTTGACCAGATGGTTAACTTTGACTAGATTGTAAACTTTGACAGGTTAGTTAATTTTGACCAGATGGTTAACTTTGACTAGATGGTTAAATTTGACTAGATGGTTAACTTTGACCAGATGGTTAACTTTGACCAGATGGTTAACTTTGACTAGATTGTAAACTTTGACCAGATGGTTAACTTTGACTAGATGGTTAACTTAGACTAGATTGTTAACTTTGACCAGATGGTTAACTTTGACTAGATGGTTAACTTTGACTAGATGGTTAACTTTGACCAGATGGTTAACTTTGACCAGATGGTTAACTTTGACTAGATTGTAAACTTTGACCAGATGGTTAACTTTGACTAGATGGTTAACTTTGACTAGATTGTTAACTTTGACCAGATGGTTAACTTTGACTACATTGTAAACTTTGACCAGATGGTTAACTTCGACTAGATTGTAAACTTTGACCAGATGACTAACTTTGACTAAGCTTTTCAATATTATGGTAATAACCTGCAAATTGTATAAATTATAATTTGAAATAAAATAAGTAACGTTACATAAAATATTAAGTGGTGTACAAATAAGTATATAGGTATCTACTTTTACAAATCTTATGATTTCAGAGAAAATTTTCGTTTTGATTTATAAAGAATGGGATGTTTCAAAAAAATTTTACAATTTATCAGATTTCAAAGTCGATTTTCCAGTTCTGTGGAGGTTCTATTCATGTTCTGTTATTATATCATAATTGGCCAGTTGTTTGACAAAACTGAAATAATAATAGAAATTTGAATAGAACCTTCGCAGAACTTTGAAATCAACTTTGAAATTTAATAAATTGTTAAAATTCTGTTAAACAACATGTCCTAAATAAGAGAACATTAGAAACGTACGTTTTGGACGCACCATCACAGAAATTTGAAATCAACTTTGAAATTGAATAAATTGTTAAAATTATGTTAAACAACATGTCCTAAATAAGAGAACATAAGAAACGTACGTTTTGGACGCAAAGTCTGCCTAACAAGTTCTGCTGTGTAATTAAGAGTTCATCCCGCTTTAAGAACACTATCAACAAAAAAAATATTTTTACATACATATATCAAAAAGAGACTACTTCACAAATATTGTGTATAAATTTCATAAAGATCAAAGCTTCCTAAGTATTATTTTTTTGTGCTATCATGTATCCGTTAGCCTAGCTGCTCCGCCCTTAAGAATTTCGGCTTTAAATACACAAACAGCCAGAACGATCCGAAGAGATGCCAGACTTGAAAAAAATAAATTGTTTGAACAAGCGACAAGCATACTGTATGGTGCTGGCATCGCTGATTAGATTATAGATTTTTCAGTAAAAAAAAACTATAAACGCTTTTTTCTCAAAACCTTTTTTCCTTACTTCGTTGATTTTCTTGATCTCCGGAACTAATGAACCGATCATTACAAAATTTAATCATTATTTTGGCGTCCCGCGTTGTGAATAATTATTTTAAGGCCATGTAGTCAGCGTTCAAAGAAGGTTTGAAAGAGAGATATGTAAATACGAATGTTAGAGGGAGCGCGCTAATATTAAAAACGAAAATAATTAAGCGAAAATTATGAAAATATTTAATAACACCACTCATTTAAAATAGAGCAAAAATCTCTCGACAGATGCTTTAGTTGCATTTAATGATACACTGTGATTTTCATGCCAATAACGTATTAAGGCGATGCACTACGTCGTGTAATATTTTAAATTGAGCTGCTATCAATAACAACCCTTACGTAAATGGCGATAAGGTTTAAATTCCCGCTTAACACCATCCGCCTGTTTTGATTTATGCAAGAAAAAAACATGGCCAAAAAGTGCCTTTTATTTTATTTTGTGGATGTTCAGGCATAAATATTTACCTTTTTTTATCATTATATAAATAACTTAATTTCACACACTATACAATAAAATTATAACCGAAAATGGGTTCGCAAGCAGGAGATTTTGAACTTTAAAGCAGTTTTCATAGGCCTTATACATTATTTTTTTCTGGGCTTATAAAAAGACTTATCTAAAAAATACTGGATCATTTCAAAGGCCAAGATGTATTCTACTCGCAGTATTTAATTAAAGCATCTGAAAAATATCTAGGCGACCAAATTTTCAAACCAAAAACACATGATTTTGCATTACTACGTATGGCATCGCCTTAAATAACAGAAGAAAGCGTGTTTTTAATAATTTTCGGAGCTTACTTTGCGATTTTTTTCTATCTAGGGAATTTCATATAATTAACGCTTCGGCATAATAAATGTATTTATATTATCTTCGAAAATAACATATATTTTTTAATTAAAAACTTAACGAGAAACTTGTTATAAATCGGTGGAAATTGGTTATGCGGGGGAGGCACTATGATATCACATTTAAAAAAATATCTTTACTGAACCATTGTAACGGTCGCCATCTTGAAAACGCAACGAACGTCACAAAAAATTACACATAACAGATTAAATGACAAGTAGTGAGATAAAAATAGGACTTTGTTACGCTCAGACAAAAACATTTTTAAAATAACAATAAAATAAAAGAATCGAATTAAACATTATTTTTGTCCTGTGCTCCTGAGAGGGTAACTTGACTCTGGCTTTGGTGGAGCACCCGTGCATGAGCTGGTCACTTAGGTTTACACCGAGAATTTTAATAGGAAATTGTCTATTCTATATTTCTCCATTCTAGCGCTAGTCCCTAGGGGATGTCAGTATCGCCCTTTGGTATGCAAATGATGCTCCTCGCAATTGCTACCTAGTCTAAGCCAGGGGTACGCGAACATTTTAATTGTAGCACCGCATTGAAAATCCTACTTTTAAATAGTCTGTAGCAGAGAAACCTCTGAAAAAGTAAGATCTGATATCATGAAATTTGCACGGCTTTTCTGCCTGGAATTTCTAGGTTACAGAAACTTATCAACTCATAACGTCATTTACATAAGTTTTGTGTGATGTATGGTAATAAAGTTGAGTACTTAATCGATAGATGGCGGTAGTCATAAAGCTTACGCCAGAGTTCGTCAAATATCGCTTGAGTGTAACAGGTACTTGCGAGATTATATTATCAGAGAGCAAGCTCCTGGGGCGCAGAGAATTACCTACCCTCAGGTAACGAACAGTGTTTAACCAGACCTTTTATTGTAAGGTTAATAAACGCAACTTAAATAAAGTCTGATATAACATTTACAAAACTTAAGAAACTGAACGGAATGTTCTTAGAATCTTAGAAGTGTGAATATTTATATTATTATATTAACTCCACACAGGAGGCCCAGAGAAAAATGATTTCCTTCGGGGATAGGTTCATCTTTAGGGAAGCTGAGTGGAGGATATTTTTAAGGAAAGGATGGAGTAAACATGGAACTTGTATATTGTAAGAGGGACGAAATACAGAGGCTGGCAAATCATTTCAATGCCGAGTTGTTGAACTCGAGAATGGGTCATTTTTACGACTCGTTCTTGATATGTGACATTTAATGTCAACCGTGTACAAATGATGATGGCGTATTTGGTGTGGTTCCCGACTACGCACCGGTGCCAAAAGGATAAATGACAGTAGTTCTTCGGAGGATCTTCCATTGAAATACCGATAGAACAAAGACAGCATTCCCACTCGACACATGTGCTCTAAATATTGCATTATGTTTGTTAAGATATGGGATAATCTGTCAAGATTCAAGGGTTTTTTTCAAGTGTTGTGACCAGAGACAGCAATTTTCTTTGAAATAAAACTGATTTTGCCAACTTACGTAAGAACTTTTGACTTCTAGGCCTCAAACAGGTGAATTAAATTAGTTATATTTTCGAGTATCGAATTTCAACATTTGAAAATATTGAATCATTTTCACCAGAAGTGGGGAAGTTTAAGCTTTCTTGGGACACACGGTCAAACACAAGATGAGAAGAATGAGAATTTATTTTATAATTTATTATGAATATAATTATATTGTTAATGTTATACGTGAGTGTCAGCTCTGAGATGGTTGGATGGTAATAAGATCAAATGAGCCGCAGTACTAGTTAGTTAGAAACATGAAAGGGTATTGCTATAAGCCCTAGCTAATTAGAAGATTACAAAAGAATCCATAAAAAAAATCACAACCTTATAACTTATGAGGTTTTTTTATCCAGTTAAGATTTTTTCCTCATAAAACTCATTAATGTAACGTAAAATCAGTCAAGTAAAAACAACCATCAGATGGCAATACTAAGAAGACCAAATGAGCCGCGGTACTAGTTAGTTAGAAACATGAAAGGGTATTGCTATAAGCCCTAGCTAGAAAGAATCCATAAAATCAACCTTATAATTCTAAATTAATTAGCAATATTTCAAATCAGTCAGTTTTCTCCGTGTATGCCTACGTTTATTGTTTGGCTATTATTATATATTTTAGATTTTTTCAAGTGCTCTTGAGAAGAAACAGATTTTTTTTTAAATAGCTGTATAAAGTTATTGTAATTATTATCTTAATAGATATTATAAGAACCGCAGGCTACAGTTTTCCCAGCCCTGTTCTATACAAATGTTTATCTGGAACCCACAGGCTATTCGAATTTTCACCCGGAGCCGCAGAAACTTCCCCCAGCCAACGTAACTTCGTTCCAATTCTTGCTTTGACTGAAACTCCGTTTGCGGTACATCGCTAAAAATTACTAATTTCGGTTGTTTGTGTGTGAAATGTTAGTTATTCTCATGTGAAAATTTTCACGTTCATTCATTCAAAAACTCAAATAATATGTACTATAAACACGACATCAGTTAAAATAATAGTTCTTACACATATATTATTACACATCAATAAAACAGTGAAAAAAATTAAGATGCTTACCTCACTTATCTCTTATATTGTAAACATGAAAGTAATTTCTCCAATGTTATGAATTTATTGTTATATATTTGTGTTACATTACCTACTTCATAAGAACTAAACCTGTCAATTTGATTGTCCTGAAACGGGAAACCTTCCCAGTTGGGCAGTCAAAGCTTCATTATTCTGTAATTGAATTATTTAGTATCTAATAAATAAATAACTAAATTTACTTTGAATTAAAGTGTCATTTTCAAAATTTGAACTGATTGTTCAGACATGCAATAAAGAAGGCACGTACCTAAAAATCAGATTTATTAAAATTAATTAATAATTAGTTCTTTATTTGAAGTCTTTTTAAATTTGTGACGGATTCGTGATTTTTCAATTTTACTAAGGACAGGTTGTTTCAGAGAATTTGAACAATTCTTCAAATTTCAAAGTAGATTTTCAAGTTCTGTGAAAGTTCTTTACAAATTCTGTTATTATTTCAGTCCGGTCAAGTAACTGGCCTATAATGATATAATAACAGAGCTTGAATAGAACTTTCACAGAACTCGCAAATGAACGTTGAAATTTGTAGATTTTTTCAAATTCTATGAATCGCAAAATGTGAACAACTTGAACGGAAAATGTTGCTTGTGTTGTGATGGAGGACTTGGCCAGCCGAAGATTTGAACACACTACGCCTGAGTGGAACCCAAACATGATGTCAACTCAGCCACCGATCGGTATTACATATTATACGGAGAAAACTTATTGATTTAATTAAAATAAATTTATTAAAAATCTGGTCAAATTATTTGCTTCCTGTTAAAAGCGGGTCTGCGGGCCTTTAACGAATGAATTGACAGATTTCATTACAAACTAGAGTAATAGTAAAAAAAAAAGTATCGAGGAGCGCAAAAAGAAATATCTACTCGAAGCGTTTTATTTTTTATATTTTTTTTATACTTATTTTCTATGTGTGTGTGAAGGTGCCTAGAAATGTCTAATTCATATTTTCACAAATTAATGTACAGCGTTTTCCAATAAGAGGTGTTATTTGGAATAGCCCGCTATTTCGGTAGATGTTACTTTTGGAGATGTCATTTTTTGACATTTGACAAGTAGAAACTACGCCATTAATAAAAATAGAACGATACATGCTTCAACAACGCATTGAAATTATTAAAATTCACTTGAGTGAGTCAAATGCAAATCATCTTGAGTGATGAGGCCCATTTCCACCTCAGTGGCTTCGTCAACAAGCAAAATTGTCACATTTGGGGCTCGGAAAACCCAAGAGTTATTGTTGAAAAGCCTCTATATCTTCAACGTGTGACTGTTTAGTGCGGTTTATGGTCCGGCGGAGTCATTGGACCTAATATTTTGGAAAATGAGGCTGGAGCAACAGTTACGGTGAATGGATTGCGCTATCCAGAGATGATTAATGATTTTTTATGGCCGGAATTGGATGGTATTGATCTGGACAACGTTTACTTTCAACAAGACAGCGCTACGTGCCACACAAGCAACGAAACCATTGATCTTTTACGATTAAATATCAAAATAACACCTGTTATTGGAAAATCCTGTATTTACCTGCAACATGTGTAATAGAAATTGATAAAATTTCACAAAGTGTAACATCCACACACTTATATATTTAAATAAAAGTGAAATAACTAGGTAGGTATCTGAGTAGACACTCGGTTATATAAAAATAAACTTTATTTTTAATTTATTGACAATTAAATCTGAATCTATATAATAAAAACACATAAATTTGTTTTTGACCACGATAGTTTTATTTTCACTCTACCGGTTTCGGAAGATCCCTTCCTTCGTCAGGAGAATATTTAAAACTAATCTACTACACAAAATATTGGCACATAAATACAAAAATGTTAAGTGTTTGAGGGAGATGTCGACAAAGTGGAAGGGGTAATTACGGGAAAACAAATTTATGTGTTTTTATTATAAATTATGATGAGCCACAAAGTGAATGCTTTTTACAATTACGTAAATCTGAATCTATTATAAATGAAAACTTAATTTTTTTTCAATGTTTCTTTTTTGCCAAAATTCGCAGTTTTTGACTTCTTTTAAAATAAAAATGGCTTTTTACAAATATTTTCTTATTATTCTTCAGTCTAACAGTTAATTGAATTAACATTAAAATATTGACCCCGACTGATTATTTACTGCAAAATCTCGCAAAAAAATCTCGTTTCTATTTGTGAAAACATTCCTGAATTATTACTTTATTGATTCAATTTCAACAAAAACCACTGCGTTATCGAGCGTCACAATACATAAATCTCATTACGTCGAACGCAAAGTAAAAATTTATTAAAAAAGTTCGAATAAACAAAATGATCACAAACCCTTCCGTTGTTCGACCTGAATTGCACGAATCATTCATACATAGATTTAATGGTCGATAAATCAATTTCACGGAATATTAATTCACCCACCCCCCTCCCCTTAAGTACAACAAACCAGTTTTATATGCAGGGGTGAATTGGCTCGAATAAAAAAGTTTTTTTTTGTTCTTACTGCTCCCAACAGTCTGGATTTGGTGTGACCGGTATTTCAATGTTCTTCAAGTTATAAGCGTGATAGGGAACTAGCGTTATTGATCCTTTCAGCACCGATGCATAGTCAGGAAACACGAAAAACGCGCGCGCGCGACAATTATACAAGGTTGACATTTGTCACATAAGAACGGGTCTATTCTTCTACTCGTTGTTCAGTTGAATAGCTCGGCTGAAGGATAATTTACCGGCCTCTGTTTTTCGTCCTTCCTAGAAAACGGGGTTTCTGCAATACCAGGGTAAAAAACTCTCACAAAGCATCCCCGAAGATAAGAAGTCTTAGACCCTTAGGGAAATTACTGTTTTCAAGACTTAAAGGTAAATCTATCGTTAGTTCAAAATGTTGAAATTTTGTCACAAAATTGCATTCGAATACGCATTTGCTTTTTATATACCTAGCTTTAATATATAAAAATTCGCAAAATTCGAAAAGTAGTCCAACGATATCGCCGAAATTTTTTTTTTGTTCTCATTAGAGCCAGGAGTGTTAAGACTGAACAGTTTGGTTTGATGGTAGAAGAAGTCAAGGACGCCCAAGGAATACTTATGCAATACTTATGCACGAATGAATGATATACGAAATTGAATTAAAATTGATGTAATGTAGTTTTTTAAAAAATTTTTTTTCAAACTACGTCTTCTCCGAGAACAGGCTGGGAAAAAATTAGGAAGAGGAAGGTTTGGAAATACTGGGCTAGTCAGATCTAGTCACTAACCACGGCTATTACCATTTCAAGCAACGTTTCATTCTTAATGGTTGTATTTCATCAAAGCAATATTTATCTACCATTCTGGAACGTGGTGCAAACAGACAACCTTTTTATTTAAGAAAAATTGTTTGTGAATTTTACTGTAGCGGTAAGTTACTAGATGGTTCGGGAACGTTCATACGTGCAACCCGCATCGCCTTAGAACCTAATAGCGAAACATTGAAGGCACGGTTCATCTACCTACTTGCTGGATTATTCTCGAATGCATTTGCGCCTATGTAAACGGCCACGTCAACGTACCTACCTCAGTCAATAGTCAGTTAATTAGAAGTGAGAAAAAAAAACAAATGACTGATGTCGAATTCACACGGTATAGGTCGAGAGCAAATAAACTTACCACTCTATCCAACGGTTTATTTTACAATTCGAACTAATCCGCATCTGTTGAGAATACTCGAAATGCTAAAAAAACTTTTATTATTTTATACCGTTACTAGATCCGTACTTGACGAGTATGGAAAAATCAACCAGAAAACCCACAAAATTCTCTCTTTCTCTACCACTGAAGAATTCAACCGATAGAAATGTTTTGTGGGCTTATCTCGTGAGCCCGGCGTAAGGTCATTTTTTGCTTATGCTACGGACGGACTTGCTCATTAGTAGCACGAAAGCGTGCTACAATTGAGAAATTTCTACTTACTGGCATGCGTGTCAGTAATATAGCCAGTATGAAGCATGGATTTGCGGGTGGAAGGGGGTGTGATCTAAGCATGTCTTAACAGTCTTGCATATAAGCATGCTAGTCTCGATTTTCGATCTGATTTCAGTTTGCGGCAGTTGCGCGTGAAAACCCAGGGTCACCTCTTTATAAAGATAACAGATATAAATGCTAATGAAACTTCATTAAATAATGTATGACAGAAAAAATGATTAAAATTATTTAATGGTATTTTCTTGCAAAGTTTCCGTTTTGGCCGAGAGCCTGCTTTTATACAGGTAGTGTGTTTAATTGTTGACTTTGAGCACGCTTATTCATGAGTATGCTTAAAACGAGCATGCCATATACAGGGTTTTCCAATAAGAGGTGTTATTTTGAATAGCCCGCTATTTCGGTAGATGTTACTTTTGAAGCTGTCATTTTTTGACATTTGACAAGTAGAAACTACGCAATTATTACAAATGGAACGAAACACGCTTCAACAACGCATTGAAATTTTTAAAATTCACTTGAGTGAATCAAATGCAAATCATCTTGAGTGATGAGGCCCATTTCCACCTCGGTGGCTTCGTCAACAAGCAAAATTGTCGCATCGGGGGCTCGGAAGACCCATGAGTTATTGTTGAAAAACCTCTCTATTTTCAACGTGTGACTGTTTGGTGCGGTTTATGGTCCGGTGGAGTCATTGGATCTTATTTTTTCGAAAATGAGGCTGGAGCAACACTTACGGTGAATGGATCGCTATCGAGAGATGATTAATGATTTTTTATGGCCGGAATTGGATGGTATTGATCTGGACAACGTTTACTTTCAACAATATGGCGCTACGTGCCACACAAGCAACGAAACCATTGATCTTTTACGATTGAATATCAAAATAACACCTCTTTTTGGAAAACCCTGTATAAGTAAATGGATACAGTTGAAGAGCATCCTCATTTGAAGCACACACACAAGCATGCTTTTTATGAGCGCGGCTGTCAGTACCTTTGTTACTTCTTTTTTTACATAAATTCCACACATGTGTCATATTTTGGGATACTGTGTGGATGGTCTTATTTAAGGAAAAGAAGGAGAGGAAGTTAAGGGAGGGTTAAAGGTATGAGGGTCGGGTAGGAATGTAGAGATCAGTGTGTCCAGGAGTGACGGACATTTTAATATATCCCTCTCACTACGGCGAAAGTCGATGGGTCCAGAGACCAGATGGAGAGGTCAAAGTGTCCCAAACCAGCCTCTCTCGATCTAGCTCTCGAGCAGTTATCCAATAAATGGTTCCCGGGATGGCGGTACCCCAACCCCACGTCCCAAATAGAAATTACTGCTGGTGAAATCAATCAAACATTTTCAAATTACGATTCTTTTTCTGTCTTGAATAGAAAACGACGAAAATTCCCATATTCCCGGAACAAAATTTAGTTGACCTATGATGGTACATTTTTCTAAGGGTTATTTTGATGGCGTCTCACCATTTCTATTTTATACACCGGTTATTATTAAACACCGGTAAATTGTTTATCAGGTGCGGTCAAAGATTTATTTTTGAACTTTGGTTCAATACAATAACATTAGTGCCGACATTTTACAATGCGTTCTTCAAATAAAAGTGGTTATTTTAATAAGGGATTCGAAAGGTTTAATGCGTGTAAATTGGCCACATCAGTTTGTTTTCAAATCAGTATGGATCACATTTCTATGTCTAGGCAATTTGAATTCAGTGTTCTGTGCTCACTCCCTAATTGGCAGGTATATCGGAAACAGAAAAGGTACTTTTATTTTAAATACCAAATTCAGCAGTCGAGAGTCAAAATTTATGGCCTTTTTCAGTCGTTAATCGACGATTTTCAAAACTTTTGGCAAAGTTTAGCTTTTAGAGAGAGGTCAAGCTTTTTATACCTCAAAATTTCACCTTCAATACTTTAAAAAATTTTCGCAGGTAATTTTCGTATTTTTAAAATTATTATAGAGAGAATCTATCACACAGTATCGCCCTGGCGAAAAAACAACCTTCAGATTTGTGTGACAGATTACAAGATTTCTTATTTTAACATTCTTAACATTTGGGTATAACAATGTATTAACTTTCTTAACTTTTGGGTATAACAATATTTTAACATTCTTATCTACTATACGAAAAAAGTTTTCAGGTTTTATAGAGAAATTAAAAGTAATGTATAATGTTTTTCAAATTTCCTGCCTGGCACTTTAGTCTGAGGTTAAAAAGTTGGGAGGTTTTAGGAATCAATTATTAAAAACACACCTTTTCATAAAAATTACTTAATAGGCAATTACAAGAATCCTAGATGTGATTGAATCATTAAATGGCGCTATATAAAGTTGACTATAATTTTATTATCAGTTATCAGATATGTATCCGGCGTTACCAGGCTTCAAAGGGAAAAGATAATGACCGTCCCCATGTTTTGAAGAACGTCCTCATGTTATCTACACTACACTTCAATCTACGTTACATCTGTGCAACACAAAACTGATTTTGTATAAAAATTAAAGCCACTTACCCATAATAATAATTTTTATTCACGGATGTTGGGAGGTTAGTGCATCTCACATACGTCCCATTTAGATATACATATTTTTGTACAATAGATAAAAATAAATTCGCAATTAAGGACAAACTATGTAGGGCGTGGTCTCGAGTGAGCTTGGGTCCAGCACTCACTCAGAAGTGGCCCTCGGTGCTGGTAGGCTGCGGTCACCACCGTGTTGGCGGAGACCATTAGCCGCATCCTGTCTCCAGTGACCCGGTGTCTCATCAGGCCGGCAAATCCATTTAGTACTAGTTCCGTGAACATTGCCGATGCGCTGCTGTATCTTCTGTGACCAAATACGATTCTACAGGCGTCATAATAATTGGATTCGGAGTCGTTCCATCGAGCAACTGCGGTAGCAACACCATTTCTCAAACATATATAGGCCGGTACAGAATGTGTTGAACAGTGTTTTTTTTAACAGTATTGCTGCATTTGCAAAATCTGCGGTCAATCATATTAGACACTATGCTTAGGCTTCTCCTTTGTCGTCCGATATCGCCATCGTCCGATAGGTCTTGATTAATAATGTGCCCCAAGTATTTGACGTTCGTACATGAATTAAATCTTGCCTCGTTAAGGTGTACGGGGAGCATCTTACTTGTATCTGGATTTTTTCCGTGGTGAAACGCAAATAATTCCGTCTTCTTCGGGTTGTACATCATATTGTGCTGTTTTCTATATTCTTCACAAATATTTAGCAGTTATCTAAATCCCTTGATCGACGGAGCTAGGAGGATCATAGACAGGATCCCATAGATAGTCTTCTTTGTACCAAACTAACTGAAGTCCTTGACGTGTGAAGACAGTATTTGGCTTCTTAGTATTTGTATAAATTTCATAGATCTCGTAATAAAGCCATAGATTTGTATAAAAATCAAATACGCGCCGCCCGCTCAACACAGATACTGTTCTCTAAATAGTATAAAATAAAGTCGCTATCCGTCTCTGTCTGTTTGTGCGCTTAGTTCTTCTAAACTACGCAACGGATTTTGGTACAATTTTCACTTTCAGGTAGAAAATTTCTTACTGAAGGTTCATATATATAATCCATGCATACTTTATTTATATAAAGTAGAGAAAAGTCGATGTTTTGTATTCAAGTAGTAAAAAATATATTTTCAAAAGCTTTCATTGCCAACGCTGGCTAAGCCTTGTGGTATACCTTAAAATAATGTACTATGGAATTGTATATCTTAAAAAGGTCTGAAGAAAAGTCTACGTTGGTATATGTCTATCTCCTAATGATAAACCCCAGCAACCCCGGGTACATTTCAGCTAGTCTTTCATAAATACTAGATAGATTGACAGGATAGAATAAGTTAGATATTTTTTTATTGAATTAACTTTTTTTAATAAAAATTGAAAATTATACCCATAAATGTAATATATCATTTAAGTAGAAGATAATAGTAATGAATCTAACCAAGCATGAATCAGAGAACGGTTTTAACTGGAAATCGAACCCAGGATCTCTGTCTTACCGAGAAAATGCCTATCACCTATCGACCTAATTATTATAATATGTAAAACAGAGATCCAGGGTGGATTTACAGGAAACCGTAATTTATTTATTAATTATCGGGAAATCGACAGTTTACATTTAATCTGTTTATATATAAGTATTATGTAGCCATAATAAAACCATTTATAGCCGTGGAGAGAGGTTGTAGATAAAAATCAAATCGTAATAGAGATAATATAAACAATAGAGACATAAACATTATTCACAAACCATCAGAAAAATGTTCTTTTATGGACCTCTTTTATTTGATAAGTTCGCAACTGAAAATATCAACCTTGGATAATTCGCTATTGTAATTATTGCATAGTCTGTTCAGCCAAGAATTCTGCTTAGAGTTAGTTTTGCTTTGATCAACCCTGAACAGGACAAAAGAGCGTGTTGAACGCGCAGGTACATTGAATGGAATCTTGTTTAGCAACTCTGGGCATTGAATAATATTGTTAACTACTTTATACAGGAATAGTGCATCCTTATGATGCCTACGTACACTCAGTGAATCAATTTTAAAGTATGAAATTTGATTTGTCTGCATCTTGTTCTGTTTCATGTTTCGTTGAGTTTATAAGTATTAAATCTTCTCTTCAATGAAGATATATAAATTCACAACTGTACGCTGTTAAGTAGATGTCCAATATTTTATTTTTGTGAGTATTTTTTCTAGATTTTTATTTCAAATTTATTATGATTAAGAAAAGCTCTAGCAATTTTTCATGCTCGAATTGTAAAATTTATCTTTCTTGTATGCACGTAACCTTTAATTAAGCCAGGATTTGTTAAAAATCTCTGAAAAACAAGGCAGAAGCTCGTAAATAAGAATAAAAGTCTCCGGTAATGGCATTGTTTTTGATCTCACGTTAGGAAATCTCCCCTGCCAAATGCCAACTGCCAACAATCCGTAAAGTCAACCTTACGATAACGAACGAACTTTTACCGTATTTCACGAAATCGCGAATATCAAGAACGGAAATATTTTTTTGATATTTGATCAGTGGCAAGATTTTGGGGAAAAGAGAATTTCACATAAATTTGAAGATTTGTATTTTAAGAAATATCTGTGGTGATTTTTTTTAATTTTCCACACAAGAGTCCCATCTGCTCGCAAGCGTTTGGAACCAGTGAGACTATTGCATCCCCGATTAGGGTATGTTTTTAAAATTAATTAAGTACTGGAGAGGGAAATGAAATGGGGACGAAGAAGGGGACGATTTCCTGGCTATTAAGATCTGCTCACAAAATAAAGCTAAAGCTATTCCAAGCAAGGTTTATCGCTTGATGCTGGTATTTCAAGGTGAAACTCAGAGTATCTGCCGCAAATATATATATTTTTTATGAATAATTAAGTATCGTGAAACAGCACAAATAAATTTAATTTAATTTACTTGGGCACGCCAGAATTCGAGCCCGCGACCTACAGATTCATAGTCGAGAGGCTTAATCGTCTACCACGAATGCCGCCGGTGGTATCGCAGCGAATTTTAAATCGAACACAGTACGTACCTACTCATAGTCAAGTGCTATTATTTAAATTCGATATTAATTACAGCGTTGGTATTTTGCCATTACTTATTAGTTTTTTTTTTTAAACTTCTGTTTTATAATACATATCGATATATTATATAAATATTTATTTTTTATACACCTTACGAGTAAATTATTCTCCTGTTTTCAGTCTTACTGGTTTGCAACAAACATGAATAATTCTATGCATATACGAATGTAGATACTAAAATTTATATTTGAAACTTTGCTTTTTTTACAATATAAGGTGTATTATTTGGATTTTACGTTAATCTTAGTAATTCTTTTATTTTTTTTATATATGCTATTATTCATGTATTATGTTACACTTACATACATGAATTGTCAATTTCTTCTGTAAAAGCCCGATAGGGCGTTAATGAATAGTAAATAAATAAATAGAAATGCTTTTCGTGCATTGTAGCTTCTTTTTAACTCGGTTGTATACTTGACTTCTTTTTAACTCTGTTGTATACTTGACTTCTTTTAACTCTGTTGTATACTTGACTTCTTTTTAACTCTGTTGTATACTTGACTTCTTTTAACTCTGTTGTATACTTGACTTCTTTTTAACTCTGTTGTATACTTGACTTCTGAAAAAAAAATTCTAGTGAAATTAAAGGCAAATTATTTGGCATTCTCCTTTCTTCTGATTAATAATTTAGACATTTATTTTGAAATTGTACATTTTGGGTCCAGAAGAACTGAATAGATAAACCGATAGAAGTGTTTGGTGGGCGTTGTTACGGCGACAGGGCATGAATGTATTTGTGGCGTCCTCAGCCGAAGTCGGCATCACCAGAAAGGACCCGTGAACTTTATTACGAATCGTAATGCGCCAAAATTCCAATGAGACATGGAATTATGTTCACGGGCGCTTCCCGTATGCCACCTTCTGAAGGTAGGAGCATGATCTTCCATTCGTGGCGCATGAGCACTGTTAAATTGCAATCCTCGTGAAAGAAAATATGCTGGGTTCTGTAGTAAAGTAATCAAACAGCATATTGCTTTTAGTAGCCAATCAAACATGTATTTTGTATTACCGGGAATAAATTAAATTGTATACACTTATTACATAAATAGTCAAACAGTACAATACTCACCCCATTGTGACCGACCTAGGAGCTAACTACACTTTTGACTGGCTGTACAGGTACAGGCATATTCGCAGTACGATGTCCGGCCCAAGGGACATGCGTAGAAATAGAAGTCGTTGAGGAACGATGCAGGAACAGCCTGCGGTCGATGTCCGGCCCAAAGGACATTCGTCTATTTAGGTGAGGTGATGTTATGATATGCATGCGGAGAGAGAAAATAAAGTTCTGAGCCACACGGCTTCGTCGGTGGAAACAGATTGACTACGGTTTAAGGCATCCGAGCCCCACGATCGACTTGATAACACACAATACTTATTCGATCCACATGGCAGCCGAAAACGGCGCCAACACTGTTTTCCAACCACTAATTTAAATCAAACACGCGTTCATCCTGTCTCGAACGGAATGCGATTCTAGCCCTTTGCAACCGTGGGTTATCGCCCAATCTGCATTTAATAAAATAATATACCAACTAGGTTTTCAAACTACCACCATTATAAAAAGATTGCGACTGTCTTTAGAAAGCGGCCCACCCTTGCTGCTTCCTAGTGAGAGTGAACCGGAAATTTTTGCCTCGGCGCACAGTGGGCTGAAAATCGCCTTTCATAGACATAGAGACTTAAATTTTCAAGGGTCTTTTTTTGGCTAGAAATGGATTCTGCTGATCATTACTATGCTTTAAAATTTCGTATGAAGCAATTGCGTGTACAAATGAAGTAGTTATCATTTTTTTAAGAAAAAAAATTATGGCACTGACATTAAAAATGAGGCTATCTCTGGAATCATAAAGAATCCATTTCTGGCCAAAAAAAAGACCCTTGAAAATTCAAGTCTCTGTGTCTATGAAAGGCGATTTTCAGCCCACTGTGCGGCGGGAGTGTTGCTCGCTTCAAAAAACCATAGACAACCACGCGGAATAGAAAAATAAATAGGTACTTAATTACCAGTGTATTAATTAAGTACTTTACGCAACTGCATTACGCACTGCACAGTGCACACTGTCCGAAATAAACTAAACTTTTCCTCACTTTGCTAAAATCGATCATAATTTTTATTAACCATTATATTTATTAAAAACGCTGTCAGAAGGTCAAAAAGTTCGTATGTATTTCTGTCTGTAATAAAATCTATAAAAATGGAATATATCTGAACGTATCCGAAAATTAAAAACTATTATTGAAAGGTGATAAGATATGCTTTCAAATATTATTGTTACAAATAATCGTTTAATTTTTTTAAATATAATTATTATTAATGCAATTTTAAAAAGTTAAAAAAATGGCCTAACTTACAGTTTTTCGTCCAAACACTGAAGTAAAATTACGGATAACGAAAAAAAACACATTTTTTTGAAAAATGGATTGTAAAAATAACTGTCGCCTCACTTTTTTGTAAATAAATTTACAAATTTTCATTAGTTTAATATTTTTTTCTTAAATTGTGGTCGGAACCTTTGGTTTCATAGAAATGCACATTTTGATTCTTCTGGAGTTAACTTCTAGATTTGAATATAAAGTGTAGTGTTTTTTTTAATATTTCTTTGAGACCAAACAAATTGTAAGGCGAACAAATTGGAATATTTCTTTAGAAGATGATCAATTGCGTCATTAGTCTTTCTAGGGCATAGAGGTCGATTAACGGCGTCCGTTTTCTTTCAAATCGGTTTTGATCAACGCACTCATTGAGATTTACATGGTGTCTGGAAGCTAGTGGTACAAGCGGAACACTGGTGAATTCACGTGAATTTAATTTATACGAAATTTGTGGTATAACTTTATTTGATTTATGCTTTTTGTTTTCGAGTAAATTGAAATTTCATGGTCACAATTTAAAAAAAATGGACACTGTAGGATTACTAGATCAGCTGTTTATTTCATTATCTTTTAAATTACGTCGAAGCGCAGACATGATTCTCAGTAGATTCGCCATTTTTCCGCTTGAACCAGTAGTTTCCGTACACCGTGTATAGGTATAATGAATAACAGATGGGCTGTGATGTTCCCGGGTAGAAGCTGGATATAACTAAATGACTGTATATTTAATTGGAGGGGCGCCGAGTGACGTCACCAGGTCGGTATGTAACCATGACGACCGTTCCAAACACGCCTTAACTATTCATAGGCAGCTGATGATCTACCCTCCCCATCTCCCCCGCCATACAACGCCCACTTCATTCTACAGCCCCCTCGTAGAAAATTTTATAATTTATCGATTTTTTTGGATTTGTAGAATTCATTGTTACAAGAACTTTGTGCACGGAACCCGAATGTACACTTCGACATATTAAACACATAGTGGGTAAATATTATAATCGAAATTCATGCATCGAGGATAAGCTGCAGAACAAGAAATCCAACTGCTCTCTCAACCGTCTGGAGCCAGTGAGACTATGGCATCCCCAGTTAGCGTATGTTGTGAGGCTTGAGGCAGTGGGGAAGGGAATGATATGGGGAAGAGGAACGTGGTGAAGTATCTGGCTATTCAGATCTGGTTACCAAACACTGCTAAAGCCTTTTCAAGCACCGTTTCATTTCTGTATAGTGGCCTTACACCAGGGCGATACTCAGAAAAACTTCCACTCTGTAAGGTGCCACAAATACAGCTTATATTATTTTAAATGATTAAATTGTGGGATAACAAAAAATGAAAAAATCAATAAAATAAAATTTACTTGCGCACGCCAGGATTAAAACCCGGATTGCTAATCGAAAGCCTTATTCCTAGACCTCGGAGGACGTCATTATGGCAGCAATCAGCATTATTTTCTAACTAGGCAGATGCCAGTAAAACTAATGGGCGTTTTACACGATGTTTTTTTCAGAATATCGATCGCCATGTGGAAATCAAACCCATATGGAAAAAAACTTCGCTTTATACGATCATTATCTTCATGCTTACAATTTCATACAGATAGTTGCCATTAGAGTAGAAATAATATTTTGGGACGGTAGTTACTAAATCGTCAAAAATGGCAATACCTTACATAATTACAGATCATGTGAAGGCATCTGTCATCCACCTTTTGTCACTTGAAGCCATCTTTCATTTATCTTTTGTCACGTGAAGGCATCTGTCATTTACCTTTTGCCACGTGAAGGCATCATTAATTTACATTTTATCACGTGAAGGCATCTGTCATTTACCTTTTGCCACGTGAAGGCATCATTAATTTACATTTTATCACATGAATGCATCTTTCATTTGCTTTTTGTCACGTGAAGACATCTGTCATTTACCTTTTGTCACGTGAAGGCATCATTAATCTACCTTTTATCACATGAATGCATCTTTCATTTGCCTTTTGTCACGTGAAGGCAACTCCTCATTTACCTTTGGTCACTTGAAGGCATCTGTCAGTTACCTTTTGTTACATGAAGAAATCTGTCATTTACCTTTTGTCACGTGAAGGCATCATTAATTTACCTTTTATAACATGAAGCCATCTTTCATTTGCCTTTTGCCACGTGAAGGCATCTGTCATTTATCATTATTATCAAAGGTACTTGTATCGTTAATAAATAAAAACTGTTATTAATTATTTTGAACTAGTCATTTTGGCAAAAAATAATCTTAACATAAAATAACCCAAGAAAACGTATAAAATAATTTTCCTAAATGTCTTAATTATCCACACATTATTCCACGTATTATGTGGAAATCCTTCATGTTTATTTCGTTTTATACATATAGAGTCGTATGAAATCAAAGGCAGAACTATCCAGAATCGATCGATTTGAGACATTTGAGATGACAGTTTTTTTTAATATAAAAGAATAACAGACGTCAAATAATAATGTTCGCCATCTTAAACTGTGCGAAAATCGGTACCAAAATATAAAAGTTCCTTTTATTTATCCCGAATCCATATGAAAAAAAAGACCCATATGAAATGTGGCCGAAAAAAAAAAGCATCGTGTGAAATGCCTATACTCTTATTCTTACTTGTGGTGCAAAATTGCAGTTTGATTTTTATTTTTTTGACAACCCTCGACACTTGGTGTACCAAGACATCAATGGATCTTTCTTGGTAGATCGCCGCACTTGCCTCGATGTTATAGTGTTTTGAACCATAAGTAATGCTTCCAACATACAAATTTAATTTATTCTTTTGGCTAGGAAATAATATCTTAGTATGATTCTAGCTTTTCGTTTCGTTTCTTGCAAACGTGTTTATTTTATCTGTGAAAAAGTGCGTTGCAAAGATTCCATGTCAAATATAATAACACTAGATGACGTGTACCCGGCGTTGTTATGGGTTATCCTTAAGGGATAGACATATACCATAGAGGACTTTTCTGTAGACCTTTTTGATATATACAATTCCGTAGTATATTATTTTAAGGTATATCATAAGGTTTAGCCAGCGTTAGCAAAGAAAGCGTTTGAATATATATTTTTTATGACTTGATTACAAAACATCGACTTTTCTCTACTTTCTACAATTTTAATAGGCAGGTATTATACACATAAACCTTTCGGAAGAAATTTTCTAAATGTTAGTGAAAACCCTATCAAAATCCGTTGGGTAGTTTAGAAGAACTAAGCGCACAAACAGACAGACACGAATAGCGAATTTATTATACTATTTAGAGATAAGCAAAGTATTACGAAAATGTCACTACCGGCATTCTAAGGATTAAAGGATGAAAACAAAATATTATCAGCGCTAGATATTGATAAATTATATAAATTTAAGGATATTATTTGTACCGCATGCCTTTAGCCGTCTTTTACACAAAGCACCATCTTTATAATATGGAGCGAAGATCACCAAATGGAAACTTGGCACGTATTCTGTCCGGAATATTGCTCCTCTGTTCTGGAAGATATTGCTCTAGTTTGAAATTAATTATTGAGGTGTGGAGTAAAGCATATTAAAGCGGTCTGTCCCAGGCTACCCTCTACTTCGGGGGTGTCAAAGACACGGCCCGCGGACAAGGTAGTAGGGGATACTATAGATAGAAAAAAAGGATAAGCCACTACCTATTCGGCCACGCAACTGGTAGACAGATACACCCGCCACCAACATCTGGACAAACTTCATCCCGTGAACCCGGGCACTTCTGCTAAGTGCCCAAACGTAGGTGACCTATGGCAGTTTTGGTGTCGGTTATCCAATGAATGATTCTCAGGACAACGGTACCCATACCCGCTTTCCAAATTGAAAAGAGGTGCAGACAAACTCAAACAAACTGGGTAGTGGAAACTTAGTAGTTCACTTTAAATACTAACTAAGTTCAACGATATCGTCTAGTACAACGATATTTCACGTTTTTTATAGTATTAGATTTATTAAAACACGCTGAAGACATAACGTTTAGATTTTTTGGAAAATCTTGAATAGTACCGATATATAAGCCGCTGATATTTCCGATATATATCGATGGATTGTACTACTCGTGTGACGTCACGAGTCACAACTGCATACGTTTTACCAATATTCACTTGGAAAGCTATCGAAAAAATTATTTGACTGTCATTAATTACTCTTTAAATATAATACACTTTCCCTGATTTATTAAGTCTAATTACCTTCCATATACCTATAAGAACTAGTCGATCCAAAACTCTTTTTAATTGCAACAAAAATATCAGGACTGAGTCATTTAGATACTCGCTTATACCTAGATTACATGCAGTTGGCAATGTTTTCTCATAAGTAGTAGATGTGTTTAACTGCACGCAATATAGTTATAAGAAGGCTATAATAACATACCTCAAACACAATAATCAATGTCAGGAATGATAATATTCTTCTGCATGGCTCCTATATCATATTTTACTACATCCAAACTATTTACTTATAGTGTAGATATCTTGTAGTGTAAGCTAGCGTATGTATTATTTTATTAAAAATTATTATTTTTTAACCATAAGTATCATTAAATCGCTGATGAAGTTGCAATGCCTACTCAGCTATTCCAAGTAGGTACAATTAATTTTGTGGATAACAATAAACTCACTACTGACTGTTATCATAGACACCTCATACTTCGACTTATGACAGGTCTTATACAAGCCTAGTATAAGTTATCTCAACTATTGTTACACTGGTATATATTTATCTTGAATTATGCATTTTCTTACTGCACTTATGTTGCATCTGCTATACTTCATCACTTATACTGCATCACTTGCAGTAGTGTTTTTGGGTACACATTAATTGTTATTTAATTTATTGCTATTATTATCTTTATTTATTGTTTAATTTGTAGAACTCCATTTAATTTATTTTTTTAAATTTAATTAAAATCAAATTTAATTATTAAGTCCTGCCAGTATTTTTTGGTTTTTGTTATTGTTACAGCTGTTTCGGCTTTCAAGGCCATTTTCAAACTGTGGTTTATCCACGTTCAGACGACTTAATAATATGATTCTATTTTACCCCCTCCCAAATTTAAAATGATTTATTACCGGTTAAACCAATTTACTGATAAAAATAATTGTGACAATAGATTTCATATTCTCTGGGGGTATTTCGAAGTCTGTTTTCCCCACATTAATGTTTTCTTAATTGTTCAATAATGATGTAGCAGTTAGGTATTAATTTATTTAAATGTGTTATATTGTTAAGGTTTTGTGAACATACTTAGAAGCGGGGAATAAATAATTTTCCTTACTTTATTAATTAATGTTTTCTTTTATTGATTTCTAATTGTTCAAGTAAATTTAATCTAATCTAATTCAATCTTTTTTTTTTCTTTAAAAAAATAAATAAATTATTATATTGTTTACCACCGTACGCTAGTAATTCGATTATCACTGTATTTTAAAGCCATTATATGGCGTTTGAATATACATTTCAAATAAAGTATTGAGTTTAACAACCCTGTTCTATTTGCTATGTAGTCGGACTGGAGGCCAAACTAACTAACTTTTGAGGGATTACTCTTGGATTTAATTGGAAGTTATGCGAAAATCTTGAATTAATTAAGGTGTTAGGGTGGACATATTTTAAATGTGGTTTTGATATCTTGACCAGTGGCAAAAATAGGTAGGCAGATGTTTGGAAAAAATATAATAAAAGTAAGGATTGCTTGAATATTAAATTAGATGCAGCTGATATTTAAATTTCAATACAAATGATATGCCAGACGGTTGAGTGTCAGAACTCACGGTTAGAGAGTTTTATCTGCTACGGTAAACAGATTTTTTCAACGTATGAAGTGTAGGTACTTATACATTTTGATATTTTCACTAAGAAGGTACCATAAAGTGGATACGTAAAAAAGTCGGGCACCCACGAACAAAAATTCGGGTCATGAAAGACGAATAATGCGTTAAATACTGCATGATGTATGCTTGCAAATGAATCAAGAGTTAATTAAGGAAAAACTTTCGAAAAATTAAATTCAAAGCATTTTTAAATAACTTATTTCTAGCACTTCTCACCATTAAAAAAAAAACAACCAAAAAAAAAATTATTATTTTTTTGCTATCTATTTCAAAATGTCTTTTAACTTGAAACAAAAAAAATCTTTGACTGAGACAGACTGACTTTGAATCTTCTTATCCAGGAGCTGGAGAAGAGAACTCTACCAACATAGCCAAATGCGGATCGGGTAGGACCGACATTTATTTCGGATATAACTGCTGTAATGTAATTCGATTTCAGAGAAATGCTTATACACGGTTTTCCAATAAGAGGTGTTATTTTGATATTCAATAGTAAAAGATAAATGGTTTCGTTGCTTGTGTGGCACGTAGCGCCGTTTTGTTGAAAGTAAACGTTGTCCAGATCAATACCATCCAATTCCAGCCATAAAAAATCATTAATCGTCTCTCGATAGCGCAATCCATTCACCGTAACTGTTGCTCCAGCCTCATTTTCGAAAAAGTAAGGTCCAATGACTCCGCCGGACCATAAACCGCACCAAACAGTCACACGTTGAGAATAGAGAGGCTTTTCAACAATAACTCTTGGGTTTTCCGAGCCCCAGATGCGATAATTTTGCATGTTGACGAAACCACCGAGGTGAAAATGGGCCTCATCACTCAAGATGATTGCATTTGATTCACTCAAGTGAATTTTATTAATTTCGATGCGTTGTTGAAGCGTGTATCGTTTCATTTTTATTAATGACGTAGTTTCTACTTGTCAAATGTCAAAAATGACAGCTTCAAAAGTAACATCTACCGAAATAGCGGGCTATTCAAAATAACACCTCTTATTGAAAATCCTTGTACGTCCGCATGTGTGTATGTGATTGCCACCATTGATATAATGTATTGTCATCGACAACGAGTCTACCTGCTGAGTTTCAGCTCGATTGGATGTCGGGAAGTAGTTTAATTTCTGTTTCGAAGATTGGTATCCATTCATTCCCGAAAAAAAAGTGAATTTCAAATAGACGTATAGATTTAAAAAATTACGATAATTTTAAACATAAAATTTTAAATTATTTTTACTACAATCGGGTCCGTTGAAAAAACAAAAGGTTTTTGATCGCAGTAAAAATAAAGCCCGCTTTATACGCGCACTCTAAAATAATTTATCTTTATAGGTTTCGTTTTGTAAAGTTCGCCGCTGTTTGACGGGGCTTTGTTTACTGATAGATTAAAAGCGCTATTAAAACAAGGCTGTTAAAAGTTTTTCAGTGTTAATCGCTACGTGTAATACGGGCTTAAGTATTTTTATTATAATCTTTATGTTAAGTGAAATATTATCTTGAAGTAATTAAATTTGTACTTACAGCAAATAAAATGTTTTGTTGTTAAAAGATAAAAAGGGATTGAACAAATCTTATTTGTGACTGATCATAGCGAAATCCTGTTTTAACTCGACCGTTTGGCATTTCATTTTTTTTTAAAACAAATAATGTTTTGATTCACTTAAAAATAATTTAATTAAAAAAACTTACCGTTTGTAAATCAAACTCCATGGTTCCATTGATCCATTTTTGGAATATTCCTGGAATAAAGATTAACAAAATTAATAAATTTACATTAAAAAAACTTGGTTTATTTGAAAGGACATTTAAAAAAATATATACAAATCGTTTCCTCGTTATTTAATTTTCAACAATTTTACCTCTGATCAAAAAATGTTTATAATAATAACTAAATGAAAATATACAGTGTGTTTCTGTGCTCCTCGTATTTTTATATATTGTTTTTTATCTGAAAATTCGTGGTGGAATGGTACAATGATATACTGAAAAAACTTTTTTAAACTGTTACTCATTTCAGCTTTTTATAGTCATATTCAGACTGAGGTACAATTATTCCAGCGATGCTTAATGCTAAATCACTATTTTGATTAATCTTTATAACGAATCTTTATATTAATACCAAAAATATTCTTTAGATAAATTGAAGGCTTTACTATCGTTTCGCTTGAGTAGAATACAAATAAAAATATAAATTACTCAATAAAAAATATAAATGTAAACTTCTAAAAAAAATATTTTTTCAATAGAAATGTATGAACGCGTAAAGGAAACAACTTTAAAAAAATACAGTATTATAGCTAAGATTATCTGTGACAGTTTCACTTTATTAACTTTTTTGCTATCTTATAAAATTATTTACAAAATAAATAAAAACCAGTTTTGTGCTTGAAATCGAACGTTTCTAGACTCCGTTTGTCAAGCGATTTTAATGCCTATTACCAACAATATAAGGTATACCAAGAATATACACATTTTTGTCTTGTAGCTTCCTCTTAAACTATTGTTGATATACAAAAAAAATTAGGGGAAGGGATTATTAGAGATGGTATACAATTATTTTAAAAATAATTTTACAGATTTTCAATTTTTCACAGCTGTATTTGAAATTGTTTGTTTATTACCAGCAGGCAAATGCGAAAAAAAACAACGAGCCGCTTCCCGATAAAGTGTTGGCACCTACGTTGGTCTTAATAATATTAATTCAATTGTTTATGGCTGACAATCTCGTTTATAACGTTATTAATACGATTAAGTTGAGATAAAAAAAATTGCAATATTTTTTTTATCAGGAAGTTTTTTTATCTACGTGTAATTGCATCAGTTTTATAGATTATAACTATGTGTTTAGTTAAAAAAATTCACACACATATATATATATATATATATATATATATATATATATATATATATATATATATATATATATATATATATATATATATATATATATATATATATTTATTTATTTAGAATTAAAGGCACAAGTGCTATTTACATACGTGATAGTTATTGACAATCATAGTACTTTCATTATGGAAAGACTAAAAAAAGGAAAAATTATAAGTAAAAACTAGAAAAAAGGATATATATTAGTACAAAGTTAGTGAAAGAAGTGAAGAAAAAATATATAATATATATATATGGTATTTAAAATAAAGAGATAACAAAAATTATATCAAAAACTGAAAAGTAACGCGCCAAGTATGAAAACAAAGACAAACTCGTAATATATATTGTTTTATAACAGGCGATTAAAAAACTCCCCGCAATGATAGGGAGAAAAAAATTAACGCTGCAAACCTCTGTCTAGATTCTAGATAACTTCCGAATCATAATGATTTTAACGCCCTTAAAACAGAGCTTTTAGCCACTGAGCTGAAATCCAATAGAAGTATATTCGGGCGTGTTGGCGTACCTCAAGTTAACTAATATTTTTCCTATGGTGAAATTGATCATTTGCGAATATAAAAATTCTCGACAGAATCCAGATAGGCTGGGCATTTGGATTTGTGTTATTAAGAGGATGTTACAAACCAAACATTTGCACATTCTTAGTGTTTCTTAAAACGCCACTAATATGGGTAAAAATAATAAAAATCGCTTGGCAAACCGTATCTAGAAATACTCGATTTCAAGATTAAATTTTTTTCTGTTATTTAATTTATAATAAAGAAAAAAGCGAATCAAGGGAAACTGTCACAGATAACCTTAGCCATAATATAGAATTTTTTAAAGTTTTTTTGTTATTTTTTTTTGGGGTGGTATGCCGTGTTGCGCTAACTCCTTCTTTAGCCAACGTTTCGGACAGCATTGCAGTGTCCATCATCAGGGCAGATGTGTTATTTAAGTTTGTATTTTTTTTTTTATTTTCTAGATTCTTATATTCCATGAAGTGGTGAATCATTTAAATTTACTGAATTTAAAGTTAATGTTCTTTATACAAATAGAACGGCGTCATATGCGCCTCACAATTTTTACCTCATATGGGTTTATTCAAATATTACCTGGCTTTTATAGACTTAGAGGCCTTGTATTTTCTCGGTAGGGAAAAAATTTTGTTACCTAAAAACCCTACTAAAATTGCATGTTTTCATCCAGCATCAGCACCACCAGCGACCGACAGCGGCCATATACTACATACGTGTCTGTTTGTGTTGTGTTGGGAATGGGGGGGAGGAAATTTCGGCTGCGCCCTATTGTTGGGTTCCTTCCGCATTTGCCGTTGGGAGTAAGGAAAATCGCAGAAAACCTTACCCGGAAGGAGCGGCCGAACGTCAACTTGAAACGTATACGGCCTTCAGTAACATCGGTATATGATGTCCTGCATTTTTTGAGATGTGTGTGTGTGTGTCTGTTTTTATGTTAATATATACTTATGGGAGGATAGAAAATAAACATACATGTACATACAAATTATAAAAATATTATATAAATATATAAATAGATATATAAACATTATATATTTAGGAGGAAAGTCGGGAGTTTAGGAAATACCTACTGCTCGCTATTCGTCCGCGTCTGATTCTGGTATGTGCCATATGTGGTCATGGTCCATGAGGATGTGTTTAGGTAGTCTGTGTGTGTATTTGAATGTCAGGTCGCTCGGAGCATTGTATTGTCCTATGTCTCGTATTAGTGGATTTTTACTAAGTGTGAGTGATTTGTAAAAGCGTGCAGTCAGTCTGTGTGTGAATTCGTATAGTGTTGGAATTTGTTCTCGTTCGTGTAATCTCTTCAAGTTTGTTCTGAGTCTCGTGTTGTATGTGATTTTAATGCAGAGATTTTGAAGTGTCTGTAGTTTCTTGTGGTCTGTGTGTGAGATGCTGCTCCATACGGGAATCGCATACGAGAGTACCGGACGAATGAGCGAGTAGTAGACGAGGAGTTTGGTTTTGGGAAGTAGCGGACTCCGTCTATTGAAAATTGGCTTCATCATGCCGATCGCTTTTCGCGTGCGCGCGTGCATCTTTGCTTGTTGAGATTTCCAGTTGAGGCGGGAGTCCATGGTCAGGCCGAGATATGTAACTTCATCTTTCCATTCAATGCTGTGTCCTCCCATTTCGATGTTGAAGTCAGGTGTTCTATTTATACGTTTTCTCGTGAACATGATGGCTTCGGTTTTCGCCTCGTTCAGTTTCAGGCGCCATTTCTTGTAGTACTCTACGAGCGCGTCGAGCGCCCTCTGTAGGTAAATCGCGGCCATGTTCGCTTTCAGCGAGGAAACGTATAGTTTGACGTCATCTGCGTAGATAGACAGATTGCATCTCTCGTCTCGGGGGATGTCGTAGGTGAACAGAATGAAGAGAAATGGTCCCAGTAAACTTCCTTGCGGCACGCCTTTTGGAATCTCACGCATTGAAGATAACACGTTCCTTATGAACACTCTGAACGATCTATTCTTTAGGTATTCCTGTATCAGTCTCGTTAGGTATATGGGCGTGTTGGTGCGGTGCAACTTATGCACGAGCCCGTCTATCCATACGGTGTCGAATGCCTTCTCTAGGTCGATGAGCGCAGCAGCGGTGAAGCGATGTTCGTTAAATTTTCTTGCGATGAATTCCGCTACTCTGGTGAGTTGATGGGTCGTGGAGTGCCTCTTTCTGAAGCCGAACTGCTCGTCTGGCAAAGTCTTGTGTTCGTCGTGGTGTGGGACAAGCCTGTTTAGTATAATTTGTTCAAATACCTTGCTCAACGTAGATAGTAGGCTAATCGGCCGGTAGCTTGTCGGCTGCGTTCTATCTTTATTCGGCTTTGCGAATGGCAGCACGGTCGCTGATTTCCAAATCTGGGGAAAATGCCCAGTCATGAGGCAGGCATTGAACAATTTTGTAGTGTATATGATGGCTTTTTGAGGGAGATGTTTGAGTAAAATGTTGTGTATTTGATCGCTTCCCGGCGCCTTGTTCGTTCTGAGTCGCTTGATTGTGACCGCAATCTCGCTCGGCGTTGTGAAATGAATATCTTCAGCGTTTGTCTGCTCTGCTTCGTTCAAATCTCGTAGAGAGTCAGCTACGATCCGGTCCGTAGCCGGGTCGGAAAGGCCGTCTGTAGCGGCGTAGGCTCTCTCGAAGCCGTCGGCGAGTGTGTCAGCTTTTTCTTGTAGCGACAAAGCCGTCCCAGGGCCGTTCAATTTCTGTAGCGGGGGGATAGTGAAATCTTTATGTCTCAGCGCGCTAGCCATTTTCCATAATGAATTATCCTTCGGCGTGAGCGACGCGACTTTTTTGTCCCAAAGTTCGCGCTTGAGTTCTGCGATTTCGGTCTTGATTTCCCTCTGCAGGCAGTTGTACGCTGTCTTGAAGTATTCGTCACGCGTGCGGTGGTACATGCGTCGCAGGCGATTTTTGTCCTTGATGAGCGATAAAACGTGCTCGGGAAGCTTGATCGTGTATGAATGTACTTCTTTGAGAGGAATGTGTGTATCTTGTGCTGTTTGAAGAATCTCTGTGAGAGTGCTTGTAGCTGCGTCGATTTCTTGTGGCGAGCGCAGAGTTCCCGAAGTGAGATGAATTCGTTCGTTGACTTCCTTTTTAAATCCTTCCCAGTCCGCATCCTTATAATTGCGCTGTTTTCTGGGGGTCCTTGAAGTTGTGCCGCCTATAGTAAAGCACACGGGCAGATGGTCCGAAGACAGCTCGTCTAATGTGCGCAGTGGAGATATTGTCTTAACATTTTTCTCGAGTACTATATCCAAAGTACTCGGATATCTAGAGCGTTGCGAGTAGTACGTAGGTCTGTCGGGCGCCATTATCGAATAGGTATTTGTCTGCATGTGTGTAAAGAGCGTATTTCCGTTCGCATTACCTCTGTAGTTATTCCAGTAGTTGTGTTTGGCGTTCAAATCGCCTCCTATCACAACGATTGGTCCCAGATTGAGCAATTTATTGAGATCTTCTCTCACTAGGTTACTTTGGGTGCAGTATACGGAGATGATGGTATGCGCTCTACCCTCTATGGTGACTTCGATAATCGTGGCTTCAGCGTGCTTCAACTTCGGAGTGGGAATTCTTGTGGACGTCATTGATTGTCGAACGAATATTGCGGTTCCTCCGCCTGATCTTCCCTGTCGGTCGTCTCGGTAAATCTCGAAGCCTTGCACTCTCAGCGGTACGTTTGGATTCAAGTGGGATTCTGATAAGAGAATTATGTCGGTGTTTAATTCATTTGCCAAAGCGAGCAGTTCGTCTGTCTTGTTGCGCACGCTAAATGCGTTCCATACGAGGACTCTCACCTTCTCGGGATTAGACATCGAGGGTGGTCGTGAGGAGCTCCATCAGGACGACGAGCTTCTCTGCTCTTGATGTGCAGCGGGCGAGCTGCGATCGCATCCTCAGGAGGCCTTGGAGCAGGGCCATGATGTCCAGGTCGTCCTCTGTAGTGGTGGGCGCGCGCACGGGCTCCTGCTGTGGGCGGGGCTGGGGGCGGGGGGGCTGTGGGGGCGGCGCGGTCTCGCGCTGCTCTTGGGCGGGGGCGGTGCCTCCGGCTACGTTGGCCCATGTGCGTCCATCCGTCCTCGGCTGAGGAGGTGGCCTGCTCGGGTTCTGTTCTGCCGGAGGGGGTTGGGGCCTTCTGGCAGGTCGCTGCTGTATTGAGGCGACGTACGCTACCCGCTTGGGGCAGCCTCTGTAGTTGGCGGGATGCGGGCCTGAGCAGTTACAGCATGCGGCGGGCTCGTCTCTCGTCTTCTTGGGGCATTCTGCCGAAGCATGCTCCAGTAAGCATTTTACACACCTTGCTGTGTGCGAACAGTTTCGGGACCCATGTCCGAAGTCTTGACATCTGTAGCACTGGGTGCCGTGCTGAAGGTGATTACTCCTGTGCTTCTGGAGTCGAATGCGGCAGTGGCACAGGTATTTGACGGCCGCGCGCAGCTGTCCCATGTTGACTTCCTTATTGAAGTGCGCTAAGTATATGGGATACTCATTTGAGGCAGTCATCTTGACCACCTTCACAGCTGGGAATCCTTGCGATTTCAGATCCGCCGCGATGTCTTGTACATCTACTAGAGGCAGGCCCTTGATCACGGCCTTCTTCATTTTTTCGGCTTCGGCCGTGAATGTGTGGAAGCCGCGCGCCTCCGCTCGCAGTCCATTGGTGAGGGCGCGATGGTCCTCCATCGTGCGCACGAAGATGTTGGCCGTGCCGCCCCTGTTATATCTAAAAGTGAAGAGCTTACCCGCCCCCAGATGTCCTTGCACCGCAGCTGTGATCTGCGCGTGTGTCATGTTCCCCAGGGTCATCACAACCGGGGGAACACGGTCTCTCCTTCCGGTACCTGCGGGGGAGAAAGAATTATTAGTGTTGGCACGCTTATTACGCGGCGCGCCGGCGCCTTCGCTTACCTCGGGCAACTCTTCAAATCGGTTGCCACACTGGAGCGGTTGTGGTCCCCGTGGGGACATGGGCCTCTTTGCGGGGTTGGACGGCCTCGTCCAGCCTCCATCCTGGGGGGCAGCCGTCTCCATCGGCTGCTGGGGCCTCGGGGGCGCCACGTAGGCCGACGCTGGGCCTATCGGGGGGCGCCTGGGGGCAGGACTGGGTCCTGTTGCCCAGGAGGGGCCTGCTATGGGCTCCGTCATCTCGGTTACGTCGGGCGTGGTGGCAGTCGTGGTGGTGGATGGTCTCCGGGTCCTTGGGTCCTCGGAGCGGGGCTGTGGTGCGGGGACCGTAAGGCGCATGGTCCCTGTCTTCCTTCGAAGCGCTATCTGATGGGCGCCGGGCGGTACCACGACCGGGGAGTCCTCGTGGTCAGCGGGGAGCATCCTCGTCGGGAACATCTTGACAGGCGGTAGTCTGTGCCTCCTCTTGAAGAGGGAGCACGTCTCTGGAGCTTGTGGGCGGTTTGCGGGGGCCAGCGTGAGTCTTCGTTGTTTAAGTATAGCGAGAAAGTGTTGCCTTGATAAAGGCAGTTGGGTGGGCGCGAGCGCCTGCTCGGTGGGCCGGTGGGATCTCTCCGGCCGGCAAAAGTAGCGGGGCCTGGCTGATTACTCAAGCCAGACAAAAACGACTTCTGTGGTTGATCTCTCTCCTGTGGCTCTCTCGTGCGTGCTGGCTCTATCCGTGGCTCTGGCTCTATCCGTGGCTCATTTAAGTTTGTGGTGAAATGTGAGCTTATGTATGAGGATGTGATACCGTGTTGCCAGCTCCAACCCTCTAAGCTGACATTTTGACAAACGTTGGCTAAAGAAGGAGTTAGAGCAACACGGCATAACACCCCAAAAACAAATAACAAAAATACTTTTGGCCGTGAAAATCTTAAATCATGTTTTTTTAAAGTTGTTTCTTTAATGCGTTCATATATTTCTTACGAAAAAATACATTTTTGTTAGTTTACGCTTATATTTTTTATAAAGTATTTTAAACCCAAACTAAGAATCTAATAACCAATTTTTATCAAAGTTTTTAGTGTGTGTTAAATAAAAGAAAAAATAATCTTTAAAACATTTTTCTTACATATTCTGCCACTTAAAGATGACCGCCAAGTGTACACGACGAAGTCCTGTTTTAACTCGTTTTCCATTTGTCTGTCTGTAAATTTGTTTGTACGTTCCATTTCCGATTCAAGATGGTGGCCGTATTACTGGTTGAGTAAAGATTCTTTTGATGAATGTGAAATTGTCTTGTTTATTAGGACTTTATTATGTATAAATTTAAAAACTGTCCGAAAAAACTGCAATCACTATTTATAACTCCATTATTGCTCCACATTTTAACTACTGCTCAACTATTTCCTGTGTAACGACCGAGAACAAAATAAATATCATGTTCTCCAAAATAGGGCAATGAGAACAATACTCAGATGAAATAGATATTCGAAAATAAATAAAATGTTAAAGGAACTAAATTGGCTAACGGTGAAACAGATGTTGACCTTGAACACGATGATATTTGTACACAAAATAGTAAACAACCTGCTACCCAAATATTTTTCAAATAAAATTGTATACAGCAAGGACATACACAAACATAAAAAAGGACCAAAAAAGGACAAGGCAAATACTCAGAATAGTATTCTATATAAAGTATTAAATAACGTATTAAACATAAACAAACGTATTCTTGCTCTAGTAATAAGTAATTTGAACTGTGTATTACTGCCCTGTTTTCCTCCTTTTATTACCGAAGATTCACATCACAAATCATTACATCTACGAATATATCTACGAAGCTGTCGACCGTTACGTTCCGTCGCGAAACCTTAAACTGTCTCCAAAATATCCCATTTGGTATACCTCTTGCTTAATAAAAATCATTAAAGAAAAATTAATGCTTCACCGTAAATTTAAAAAATACTCACAACCATCTGATTACCACACATTCTTTTTAAGTAAAAAGTTTCTAAGTAGAACTCGCCAAACTTGAAAAAGAATGCTATACAAACTATTTAAATAATGCTGAGTTCAATATAAAGAATAATGTGAAATATTTCTGGACTTTCGTGAAATCCAAACAAACCTCCTCTGATATACATAATACCGTGTTCCACGGAAACCTTTCTTCAAGTGACGGGCAACAAATTTGCAATCTTTTTAACAATTATTTTCAATCTGTTTTTGTCCCCTCTCAATCAAAAAACATTTCCACGAATAAGGTAGATAGAACCAATAATAATAATGCAAATTCAATACATTTGAATTCGATTAATATTAATACAACTTTAGTATTAAGATATCTAAAAAATATCAACACAAAAAATGCGCTGGATGCGATAAAGTACACCCAATTTTCATTTTTAATTGTGCTGAACAATTTGTTACTCCTGTGACATTACTGTTCACACTTTCTATCAAAGAAGGCGTATTTCCCACTATTTGGAAAAAAACTTTTGTGACACCTGTTTTTAAAAAGGGGGATAAACACAATATTGAAAATTATAGTTATGCATGTTAAGTAAAATCATGGAAAAAATCGTTTATGACCAACTATTAAATTTATGTAAAAACACTATTATCAACCCCCAACAACACGGTTTTTTTCAAGGCAGATCTGTTGAGTAAAACTTGGGACAGTTCACCGATTTTGTTCTTAATTCAATGGACAAAAAAAGCAGGTTGATTCTATCTATACTGATTTTTCCAAGGCTTTCGACAAGGTTAATCATGACACACTCTTAAATAAACTAGAAAAAATTGGTATAAGCGGGAAGCGGCTTCTCAGATGGTTCTCATCTTACATTAAAAATAGAAGTCAAGCTGTTGCCCTAAAAGGTTACATGTCACAAATAATATTTATTCCCCCAGGAGTGCCTCAAGGTTCTCATTTAGGGCCCCTACTCTTTACTTTGTATATTAATGACATCAAACATGTCATCAGATATTCTGATTTCATTCTTTACGCTGACGATATGAAAATATACAAATGCATAAGCTCAACAGATGATTGCAATAAATTGCAAGAATATATTAATGGAAATAATGAATATTGCAAAGAAAACCAATTATTCCTAAGCATGGATAAATGTAATTCAATAATATTTTCACGTAAATGTCACCCAATCATCCATACTTACCATCTAAACCATGTCCCTCTCCAACGAGTAGATAAAATCAGAGACCTTGGAGTATTACTTGACTCTAAATTACTTTTTAAATATCATATTGAAAACATTTTAGAAAAAGCCTACAAACAAATGGGCTTCATTCTACGAATCACAAAACCATTCAATAAACCTTTTACACTTGAACCATATATGGCATACGTAAGATCTCATCTCGAATTTGCATCTGTCATTTGGAATCCACAATACCAAACTTATATTAACCGAATTGAAAATATTCAAACAAAATTCCTGAAACACCTGTCGTATCGTTTTGAAAATCATCAATGTAATCCTATTACTCTTTACAAACGAAGAAAAAATTTTGACGTACTGTTTCTGTACAAAATTGTGAACTGCCTTATTGACTCACCAGCCCTGTTAGAAAGGATTTCATTTCATTGTCCTGAACGCAATACCAGATCAAATACCTTATTTTATATACAACATTTCAAATCGAAATACGCACAAAACTCCTTGCTCGGGCGTTTCTGCAAATCTTATAATGCCTTAAGCGATATTGACATTTTCCACAGTACCCTTAAATCGTTTAAAATCAAATTAACCTTACTATAGCTTACCTTACCTAAGTTAAAAATATTACTGTTGTATTGTTTAGTATTCTCTTTTTAATCATTTTTCACACACACTATGTACTTTATTACTTTTAATTAATTTCTAGCTTTTATAAATATTATAAATGGAACTTAACTGGTTTAAATCATGTTCTATATTTTATGTTCAATTATTTTTTTTTATAAAACTGTATGTTTCTTAAATAAACTAAAATAAAAAAAAAAATTAAGAAAGGGGATGAAATACTTTAATGCGCTGCCGGAAAACCTAAAGTCTGCCCCAATGTGAAAGTTCAAGATGTTGTGGAGGAGCGACATTAAGCAAGAAAAAATATAGTATATTTATATGTAACAAATTAATCAGTAATTTGTAAACTTAAATGTACAAATTACTAACATAAAATTAATAAATAAAAAAATAAAAATATTATTCGTATTTTTTAACTACAGGGTTTTCCAATAAGAGGTGTTATTTTGATATTCAATCGTAAAAGATCAATGGTTTCGTTGCTTGTGTGGCATGTAGCGCCGTCCAGATCAATACCATCCAATTCTGGCCATAAAAAAATCATTAATCATCTCTCGATAGCGCAATCCATTCACCGTAACTGTTGCTCCAGCCTCATTTTCAAAAAATTAAGGTCCAATGACTCCGCCGGACCATAAACCGCACAAAACAGTCACACGTTGAGGATAGAGAGGCTTTTCAACAATAATTCTTGGATTTTCCGAGCCCCAGATGCGACAATTTTGCTTCTTGACGAAGCCACCGAGGTGGAAATGGGCCTCATCACTCAAGATGATTTGCATTTGATTCACTCAAGTGAATTTTAATAATTTCAATGCGTTGTTGAAGCGTGTATAGTTCCATTTTTATTAATGGCGTAGTTTTTACTTGTCAAATGTCAAAAAATGACTGCTTCAATAGTAACATCTACCGAAATAGCGGGTTATTCAAAATAACATCTCTTATTATAACTAATAACATTTTATAACTTCCCCAAGAAAGAACTGAAAAAATAATAATTGTAGGTGAGGTGGTGACTTTTTTTTGGACAAATTGGATGATTAATTTTTTGAGAAAAAAGCTTTATAATCAAATAGTGTCGGTAATATGGTAAACTTAGTTTTAGCAATTAATCACAGATGGCATTTGCACATTCCGGTTAGTTCAGAAGAAGATCCCCGAACCCTAGCCGATTGTAATCTGCGGAGCGCAATGATAAAACTGTTTCGCCAGAATAACTTAGAGACTCAACAAGAAGGGAGCAACTTTGTAATACTTTATCGTAAATAAATAACCCTGTAACCTAGACAGACCAAAATCATTGAAGTCTCGATTAGTACACTTTGTAAATGGATTCTGAATATTACTAGTAATTGAAAGAAATGCTATCAAGTACGTGCTTTCAAATCTTACGATTTCTAACCAAATTTTGGTTATGATGCGAGAAAATACGAGAAAATTAGAAACATACTTTTTTGGACGCGTGGTCTACTGTTCACAGAACTACCGTTTTCTTTCAACTCTGTATAACATAGAATATACTTCTAAGGATTATGTATTCAGTGTCTATAACATTTTAAAAATTACCACATCGGCAGTCAGGCTTTAGGCGAATGTTCGCTTTTTAAAATGGAAGATGTTAATGAGGGAGATAAAGGGTCCATAAATCAGGGACTTAACCGGCTGGGATGCTGTGGGGTACTCAGGGAGGGGTTCAAAGGAGAGGGGTGCAAAGGGAAAAGCAAGGGGCACGGAAATCCCCGGGTAGTTCCGGGTACTTCTTGATTTATGGGAAAGTATGATTTGTGGACATGTGGAAGTTAAATCATAGAAATACCCATATATATGTATTTGATTTACTTCCTTACTAAAAATAACACTTCACAACCGTTAAACTGTGTTTTAGTTACACATTGAATAAAGATTGCACATTTTCTGTTTCGAATTTTTATTATTAAAAAAAACGCCAACTGGCTGCGACATCTGGCAACATCGCATTTCAGCAAACTGACACGTGAGGTTACAGTTTTGAAAAAGTTATTTTATTTTTGACATATTATTTTTTTAATAACATGCATGTGAAGAAAATCAACATTTGTGTTGCGCAAACAATGAATCCAAACATAATTTTTTTTGGGTTAATCTCTGGGATTTTTTATTGCATAAATGAGATAAAAGATGAAATGACAGTTTATAAATATTAAATTGTATTTCAAATACAAAGATCTAAGTAGTAATTTTCTCTAGTTTTTAAAAATGGTTCATGCAATACATTTACAGACAATTCAAAACACCTTGGAAATATTCCAAAATTCGATGAGAAATTTCAAGTTTATACAACACTTTGGCTGTGTAAACAATGAATATATATTTCCATTAACTGTTTAATGTCAGTTTCTATTAGTAAAGTTTTTACAAACACGGTTGATTGACAATTGTATAAAATTTACGCCTTTCCTAGTTACTTACATTTCGTCATAACCATAATATTATATTATCATTGTAATTTTTCATAAAAAGATGTACTGCATTGCATGTAAAATCCCTTTGTGAGTTTAAAATATGTAGGTACTTCATTGCATGTAAAATCCCTTTGTGAGTATTGAATATGTACTGCATTGCATGTAAAATCCCTTTGTGAGTTTAAAATATGTACTGCATTGCATGTAAAATCCTTTTGTGAGTTTTGAATATGTACTGCATTGCATGTTAAATCCCTTTGTGAGTTTATAATATGTACTGCATTGCATGTGAAATCCCTTTGTGAGTATTGAATATGTACTGCATTGCATGTAAAATCCCTTTGTGAGTTTAAAATATGTACTGCATTGCATGTAAAATCCCTTTGTGAGTTTTGAATATGTACTGCATTGCATGTTAAATCCCTTTATGAGTTTATAATATGTACTGCATTGCATGTGAAATCCCTTTGTGAGTTTTGAATATGTACTGCATTGCATGTTAAATCCCTTTGTGAGTTTTGAATATGTACTGCATTGCATGTTAAATCCCTTTGTGAGTTTAAAATATGTACTGAATTGCATGTAAAATCCCTTTGTGAGTTTTGAATATGTACTGCATTGCATGTTAAATCCCTTTGTGAGTTTAAAATATGTACTGCATTGCATGTAAAATCCCTTTGTGAGTTTTAAATATGTACTGCATTGCATGTTAAATCCCTTTGTGAGTTTGAAATATATACTGCATTGCATGTAAAATCCCTTTGTGAGTTTTGAATATGTACTGCATTGCATGTTAAATCCCTTTGTGAGTTTAAAATATGTACTGCATTGCATGTAAAATCCCTTTGTGAGTTTTAAATATGTACTGCATTGCATGTTAAATCCCTCTGTGAGTTTAAAATATGTACTGCATTGCATGTAAAATCCCTTTAATTTAAAATACAATAAAAGGATTATTTCTACCTTTCTTAATTTATTTTGCCTCATTTTGTCTATAAATAAATCTGTTAGAAACATATTTCAACCATCGCTTCAAAGAGCAATAAATTTTCTCGAGTTTTATAAAGAGTCGAGATAAAAACTTCAATAATCGATTGTACCTATACCATCTCATAATTGATCTTATTTTGCAAACTTTTATCTCAGGAATATGATTTTATAATGCAAAAACAATTATTTAAAATACACGAGAGAACTTGAAAATTAAGTTAGATTCTTAATTTTTTTATGCGAGCCCCGTACAAGAGTATCAACTGTTCCCGACCGTCGGGAACCAGTGAGACTTTGGGATCCCCAATTGGGGTATATTGTGAGAATGAAAGTAGTAGGGAGGGGGAAGAGATGGGGAAGAACAGGGTCGAGAAGTATCTGTCTATTCAGATCTGGTTATCAAATATGGTTAAGGCTATTTCAAGCAAACATTCAATTTTGATTAGTGGCCTTACATCAGAGCGACACTGAGAGTATCTTTAACTCTGGAACGTGCCACAAAATAAATTACATTTTATTACTTTTAATGAATATATTGTGAAGTAACACAAAATCAACACATGAATAATTACTTGCGCACGCCGGATGAAAAAAAGATGATTGAAATTGCGACCTCCTGATTTATCGTAACCACTTAATTACGGAGGACGTATATTATTTTTGAACATATTTTCATTCTTATTTGAATGTTTATTTCAAGCTCCATAGCTCACGCTGGAAGTCACGTTTCATGCTGAGTAGTTGCGTTGGCCGAGAAAGTCAAAACAAAATTCCAGTACGAGTTTAATGACGCCAGAGCCAGAGCTCACCGTTTAACTGTTTTTGTTGCTTCCGAATTCAAATTTTCAGATTTTCTTCTTTATAGTTCTGCAAGTGCGATTCTTAATTTGAGGGATTTATTGATTTATGACCAACCTTTATTTCATCTCTATTTCATATCAAAAAGAATCCCGAACCTTTGAAAGATCGTTAAAGTAAAAAATATTAAGGCTTTGCCAATATTCCCTTTAGGCTTAAATTAATGAGGCATAATTTCTGATTTCGGTTTAAACTTTATTCCTTTGAAGCGGAAAACTTAAAAGAAAAGAGTTCAGATAAAAAAAGGAGTTTTTAATGTAATCTGTTATGAAGATACATTGATCCCTATATTTGAGGCTACGGGGTAAGCGTTCAAAAAGAAGATGAAAAAGATGGTTTAAAAGGGAGATATATAAATACGAATATTAGAAAGAGGGCCCTAAAATGAAAAAAAGTAGGTGTACACACTTTTACAATTTTTTTGCCACTTTTCGCCCCTACATACTTTTTACAAATTTTTGGGAGATTTTTGATTTATTCAATTAAATATGTCTTTTTTTTTAATTTTCGATCATGCCCATTCGGTCGGGCTAAGTCGGGTCAATAATTTCTTCATCAACTCCTCCAAAACTATTCTGTTTGTATATGTTTGTTGATGTTAATGAACAAATGAATTAATATTTTATGTACGTTTCAATTTTTATATGTTTGGTTTTGTGTATGTACTCTCTTCCCTCGTGGGGCCTTCAAAGAACCAAGGAGGAGTGGAGAGGAGAAATCTCCATGATTTTTTTCCCTTATGGGGCCTTCAGGGAACCAAAGGGGAGTGGAGAGCAGAGATGAGGCTCTCTTCCCTCGTGGGGCCTTCAGGATACCAAGGAAGAGTGGAGAGGAGGAATCTTTCCGTTATGGGGCCTTCAGGGAACCAAAGTGAAGTGGAGAACAGAGATAAGGCTCTCTTCCCTCGTGGGGCCTTCAGGGAACCAAGGGGGATTGGAGAGGAGAGATAAGACCTGGGAAGATACATTGTTGAACCAAAATACATAGTTACATACAATGACAACTTTGGTGAACTTTATAAAAGGGACTGGGTGACTGTTAAAGGAATAGGGCAAAACGGGAGATAGAACAATGGGCCTTATGGTGTTCCCCATGGTCGAATATCGATTCGCAAATGCTTCAGAAGACCCTCTGGTCTGTAAGTCTGTAAGTCAGACTCCTTTCCCAACACTAATAACTGTTATTCTCGGTGTTCCCCATAGCCGGAATATCGATTCGCAAGTGCTTCAGAAGACTCCTTTCCCAACTGTAAAAACAGTTATCCAGTTATCCCAAACAGTTACAATAACTGATTCGCATACAATTTGTGGCCACAAATTTCGTTTAGTAAAATAGCGAATTATAACAATTTATAGGCTCGTACCATAAGACATAAGTAATGTAATGTTTTCAGAAAAACAGTGAACGATTTAAATTTAAAAAAAATTGTCGAAGCGCTTCTACTTTAACGAGGAAATATTGCAGATAAAAAGCATCGAAATAATTAGAAAGTAATTGGACTAACGCTCTAGGGCTGATGTTAATTTTTTCTAATGGGAAATGCAAAGTTTTTTTAATATTTATTGTAAGCCGTTAAGATTTGATGAATATCAAAAAGCATTTTCTCGTTTCAATTTATTTTTGGGGTGTTATGCTGTATTTCGCTACCTCCTTCTTTAGCCAATGTTTCGGACAGCATCACAGTGTTCATCATCAGAGTAAATGTGCAAAGATTGTGGTGAAGTGTGTGCTTATGTATGTAGATGATACAGTGTTGTTAACTCCAATTCTCTAAGTGTTGGTAATACACTATAATTTGAAAAGGTTTTCTGCGTTGGTTTTGATGTAGCCGTCAATGATCGGATTCCAAGAACTATTGAGCTTAGCCCGTCGTTTTTATTAATATCAATCGAAAACCATTTTAAATCATTCTATGATACCAACTCTTAGAGAATTGGAGGATTTGAATTGGCAACACTGTATCATCTACATACATAAGCACACACTTCACCACAATCTTTACACATCTGCCCTGGTGATGGACACTGTAATGCTGTCCGAAATGTTGGTCAAAGAAAGAGGTAGCGCAACACGGCATAATACCCCAAAAATAATTTACTGTAATAATTTTTGCTGTAAAAATCTAAAATCATAAGTTATTCGTAACTATTCTCACTGCAAACAACAATACATTTAATAATTACAATGTAACAATACAATACGTTTAATAATTACAATAAAATACGTTTAATATGTACAATGTAACAATACAATAATTTAATAATAACAATGTAATAATTAAACGAATAATTTACGCAAATATTTTTATCTTACAATAAAAGATATCAATTTGTTTTAGACCACTTAATTTTTTATTTGCTACAACCGAAACTGATATAATAAAATCACAAATCCCTTTCAATGGCGTAGGATCTTATATATATATCCAATTTTTCTTCAGTTAGTACAAAAAAATTACCTTCCCATATTAAACCCGCGTTCTATACTGATAACACCTTAGGTAAATTATTAAAAAAACACTAAAGATAAAGATCATGAATTGAGCCACTCATTCATTTACCAACTATGTTGCAATGATTGTCCATCATTCTACATAGGAAAGACAACAAGAAATATAAATATTAGAATCACGGAACATTTAAGATAACAATATTTTTTCAGAGTTTGCCAATCATCTTATTTCCACCAATCATACTTTTAATAAGGACACAGGGGTTAAAATTCTTCACCGTAATAATAAAAGCAAAAGATTAGATAACTTAGAAGCTCTTGAAATCAAAAAATCCCTAAATAATAACGCTAGTACATTGAATAACCAAATTAATTTATCGTTTTGTCCCATTCTAGATATATTTCCAGTAAACCGCTCTGTTATTGCCCGAATTCCCGCAATTATCCGTCCCCCTTTGTTAACCTCCCACTCAAACACCTAAATTATATTTTTTGTATATATATCTGTCAATATTTTGTCTCATAGGTTAGTTTTAATATTCTCCAGACGAAGGAAGGGTGCTTCCGAAACCGGTAGAGTGCAATTAAAATTAAAGTGGTCAAAAGCAAATTGATATCTTTTATTGTAAATTATGACGAGCCATAAAGTAAATGCTTATTACAAATATGTAATATTTTTATCCTTTGTCTGTCTCTTCGTTAAGTATATTTACATGTAAAATGCGAATCAAGTTATACAACTGAAAACGCTGAAATAGTGGTTGATAGATATTTATTGTTTATATTGATATTGTCTCTAAGCACTAGGCATATTTGTATCCATGCATCAAATATTAATATCGTAGGTAAATCATTATAATATTTTATTTACATCCCCACCTTCCTCTACCCCATCGCATTCCCCTTCTCACTACCTTTAGCCTCACAACACACCCCGACTGTGGATGCCATAGTCTCACTGTTGGGACTCTTTTTTTTTTAAACGTGTATACAAGCATTTCAGAATATTACGCAGCTGTTCGGGGACTAACACATTAACGTTATACTCATATTTCAGCATGCATTCTCAATGGGCATCTGCCTCGATGATAGACACTGTAACGCTGTCCGATACGTATGATAAAAAAAATGAGGAAACGCAACACGGCATTGAAAACCAAAAACGATCATAAAAAATCACTTAAAAAACTTAGGTTATCAAGAAAAAATATGTGAAAAACGGTATTTTCACCGATAGGTCTAATTGATCTGTGGTTTTCTTCTTAACACTTTAAAAGCGTTCATAAGTTTAAACACTTTTTAACTTCATATCCCATTTCTCTGGGGGAGGCATTATAAAATGATTCAAATCAGTTATGAAGTTATTTAATTTTGATAAATTGTTAAATCCGAAGGACCAAGTAGCAAGGAAGAAGGATTGTGGATTGCTAGGCCGCCTTGTTGATTTTCTCCAAAACAATTTTGACAGGTCCATTCAACTTGGCGAAAGTCGGATCAATCATTTCTTCATCAACTCCTCCAAAATTATGATTCTTTGGCGATCGCCAGTTAAAACGAAAAAAACTCTATTCCTACAAGTGATTTGTCCTCCCACCGTCTATGTTTAGATTTGTTTGGTTTCTTGATATGTATGTTTAGTCATGTTTGTTGATGTTAATGAACAAATGATTGATTATTTTATGTACCTGTCAATTTTTATACTTATGGATTTGTGTATGTGTATGTGTATGTGTATGTGTATGTGTATGTGTATGTATATGTGTATGTGTATGTGTATGTGTATGTGTATGTGTATGTGTATGTGTATGTGTATGTGTATGTGTATGTGTATGTGTATGTGTATGTGTATGTGTATGTGTATGTGTATGTGTATGTGTATGTGTATGTGTATGTGTATGTGTATGTGTATGTGTATGTGTATGTGTATGTGTATGTGTATGTGTATGTGTATGTGTATGTGTATGTGTATGTGTATGTGTATGTGTATGTGTATGTGTATGTGTATGTGTATGTGTATGTGTATGTGTATGTGTATGTGTATGTGTATGTGTATGTGTATGTGTATGTGTATGTGTATGTGTATGTGTATGTGTATGTGTATGTGTATGTGTATGTGTATGTGTATGTGTATGTGTATGTGTATGTGTATGTGTATGTGTATGTGTATGTGTATGTGTATGTGTATGTGTTTCCTCATAAAATTACGTAAAATCAGTCAAGTAAATAAACCATCAGATGGTAATAGTAATAAGACCAAATGATCCGCAGTAGGTACTAGTGATAAAGGTATTTTTATAAGTCCTAGCTAGTTAGACGATTACGAAAGAATCCATAAAATCAACAAAAAAAAAATCTGGCAAAATAATTAATTCAATAGAGCAAAAGCATTCGCCCTTGTTCCCATTTCACTTCCCACTTAAAATAATAATTATTATTGAGATGGAGTTATTAAAATGATCGACAGCTACATAATAAATATCCTTCTCGAATATTGCTGAAAATTTGATTTCTTCGCCTCCACCCTTCTCATGGAGACCATTGTAATAAATTAAATTTGCCAAAACATTTATTTTTATTGAAAATATTATTGAGTTCATTATTTGGAACTCTGTTGAAATTTCAGATCAAGTAATTTACACTTCTACTAAAATCGCTTTTAGAATATCGCTGGACCTATAAAATAATAGAATTCCTTTTAAATGTGAAACCGCACAAGAAAGTGCGGCGATTATCCTACATATTATGTTTTATTAATATATCGTGAAATAACAAAAAAAATTCAAATAAATTTTACCCGCGCACGCCGGGATTTGAACCTGCGACCTTCGGCTTGCTAGCCGAAATCATTGCCCCTCAACCACGGAGGCCGTGATCGCATTCCATCACTGAAAAAAATCCGATAAGACACTTTAATGATGTAAGAATAAATACATCTGTGATTTCAGCACTTCCCTCTTCCCATCTCTTCCTTTTCCTCCCTACTAACTTTAGCCTCACAAAATACCCCGATTGAGGATGCCATAGTCAGGCTCCAGACGGTTGGGAGCAGTCGGGACTCTTGTGCGATATTCACACTGAACAAAAACAACACCAAAAATAGGTAAATAGTTTTTAAGTCACCACAATTGGTGAAGTGAATGCGTTGCGTTGTTTTGCGTGTAATAATTGCATTAATACTTAGTGTTTTATTATTATTATAACTCTGGACAATCGAGATATATTGTAATAATTGCATTATATCGCGATTGCCCCGTCTATAATACTTAGTGTTTTATTATTATTATAACTTTGGACAATCGAGATATATTGTAATAATTGCATTATATCGCGATTGCCCCGTCTATAATACTTAGTGTTTTATTATTATTATAACTTTGGACAATCGAGATATATTGTAATAATTGCATTATATCGCGATTGTATAACTCCCGATAATAATAATATTTGTATTGTGTCCTGAGTTATAGTTATAATTTTATTATTTAACTCAGACAATCGCGATATAATGTAATAAATACGTAGAGTTATAATAAAAATAGTAATAATATTCCAAGACATCTATTCAGTGGCCTTTGATGTGAGTGATACACTAGGTGGAGCTATGATATAATTCTTATATCTGGTCCTCTCACTTTAAAATCTATTCCAATTCCATTGAAAAAAAATGGAATATTAACTATATATTGTGTCAACCCATATAAACTATAAATTACAACCTCTTGATGAAATAATTCAAATGATAACTCTTAGAGAGAATACTTATTTCCGACTTGACTTTTAATTTTAAATTTTTTTGTGGAATTATAGGCAGCCCTGATTTACTGAGCCTTATCACCTTCATCAAATTGAACTTTTCGATCGAAAATTATTTTTAATTGCGGCAACAATTTCAGGAACTGAGACGTTTAGATACTCGCTTGAACCTAGATTGCATGCAGTTGGCAATACTTTCGCAGAAATTGAAGATGTGTTCAACAGCACGATATGTAGTTACAAGAAGGGTATTATAATAAAGTTATAACATAGTATAATAATATTCTTCGTCATGGGTTTTATATAATTTTAATAGCAATTTCACTTAATGATTACACTTTCACTAAATTATTATGTACAGGATTTTCCAATAAGACGTGTTATTTTGATATGATGAAAAGAGCAATGGTTTCCTTGCTTATGTGGCACGTAGCGCCTTCTTGTTGCTTGTTGACGAAGCCACCTAGGTGGAAATGTGCCTCATCACTCAAGATGATTTGCATTTGATTCACTCAAGTGAATTTTAATAATTTCAATGCATTGTTGAAGCGTGTATCGTTCCATTTTTATTAATGGCGTAGTTTCTACTTGTCAAATGTCAAAAAATGACAGCTTCAAAAGTAACATCTACCGAAATAGCGGGCTATTCAAAATAACACCTCTTATTGGAAAACCCTGTATATACACGAAGAAAACGCAGTTTCGATTATTATTACGAATTTACTAAAAGTTAATCAGGAAACGGACTGCAATCCCATTTTTAACCGGAATACCAATAATTTGATACTATTTTTTTTCTGTATAAAAGCTCGTAGGGGTAGAAGCTAGAAATAAAATCAATTCATGTCTCATTATTGTCGGAACTTGAAAATTCCACGTGTTTACAAATTGTGAAAATAGATAGTATAATTATTTCTATTTGTAGAGTTAATTAGAGTTATTTAATCATTCCCGGTGTTGCCAGTGCGAGGCGACAGTGACCTGCAATTTGTCACGTTTGAATGACAAACGAATCAATTAGGCCGGTACCGTGTGCTTCGTTGAATTCTGAACAAAACAATTACACAGTCATCTAATTGAATGGATTAATCAACGATATTAATACAGCCCCTACATAACTCACGACGATTCAAATTTTGGTAGCAGTTAAAAACGCCCATATAAAACCTATTTTCCCGTTAATTTTTATACTTTTGACATACATGAAAACATATGGAAGTGAAGAGTTGACCGTAATAAGGTTTTCAACAAGGACTTGTTTGTGGTTGAGCAATTAAGCCCCCGCATTTCCAATTTATACCGATTTATAACAAGTATCTCTTTAACCCTTTAATTTGAAGTTATTTATGAAGATAATTTACAATTTGATAATAACGCATTTGTTATGCCGAAACGTTAATTGTATAGAAAAATAGAAAAAATATAGATAGAAAAAAATCGCCAGGTAAGTTAAAAACACTTTTTTTCTATTATTCAATATGTTATAGGCATGAAAAAATTCACAGAGTTTCTTTAAACGCAACTAAAGCATTAGTCGAGAGATTTTTGCTCTATTTCAAGCGAGTCGTGTTTTATTAAATATTCTCACAATTTTCGATGAATTGTTTTCGTTTTTTTTTTTAATATTAGCGCATTCTTTAACATTTGATTTACAGCTTTATCTCCCTTTCAAACCATATTTGAACGCTTACTACGAGGCCTTAAGATGGCCAACATGGAACGTGGATTAAAAGTTCCGTTTTCTTAATTGTTTTCGCATAACAATTACATTATTTGAGTTATTTCACATTTAACTGTTTTTGCTTTTAATTTTGTTTAACCTTTGAGTCCCAAAGATATCCTATCGAGGTACTAGTATTTAAATGCGCTATATATTTCTTTCTTTTAAAATTATCTGAAAAAGGAATCTCATTTTAGAAACTAGAAAAAATGATCTTTGAGATGTTTGTATTTGAAATAAACATTGCTACTTTGAAGTACTCTGCTATTATGCTACATAATGAACATAAAGATTTGTTTGCGTTATTCAAGTCACCCTTCTGCGGCAAAATGCCGCCATTTATCTAGAGATAATGCCTTAGCAGTTAAGTAGACAAAGCACCCATTGTTATGCCGCCTGTATTGACTAACTGAGTAGTGGTGTTGGCTGCCACCAAACTTTCCTATCCCTTGTCTCTCGCTGCATTATGATCTGCATTTTCAAGGCCATTCTTATCCCGTGAAGAAAATCAAGACCAAATAGGGCAGAAAAACAATTTTTTTCTCCATAAGACAAATCGTGCGAAACGATGGGACGACGGGACGACGGGACTACGGGACGACGGGACGACGGGACGACGGGACGACGGGACGACGGGACGACGGGACTACGGGACGACTTTACGACGGGACGACGGGACGACGGGACGACGGGACGACGGGACGACGGGACGACGGGACTACGGGACGACGGGACGACGGGACGACGGGACTACGGGACGACGGGACGACGGGACGACGGGACGACGGGACGACGGGACTACGGGACGATGGGACGACGGGACGACCGGACGACGGGACGACGGGACGACGGGACGACCGGACGACGGGACGATCGGACGACGGTACGACGGGACTACGGGACGACGGGACGACGGGACGACGGGACGACCGGACGACGGGACGACGGGACGACGGGACTACGGGACGACGGGACGACGGGACGACGGGACGACTGGACGACCGGACTACGGGACGACGGGACGACGGGACGACGGGACGACGGGACGACGGGACGACGGGACGACGGGACGACGGGACGACGGGACGACAAGACGACGTTCTTGCACAGAACGACGCGTCGTTTGGCCAGCCTCGCGAATAGTTGACTCCGCCCGTACAACGCGAATAGTTGACTCGGCCCGCTCCGCACTCTTTCCGCCCGGCCGCCAAAACTCTTTGCGTGGAAGAATCATCAAAGAATAAACTTTCTAGAATATTTAGTTGTCCTGGAGATAATCGCAAATATGTTTCTTCACTTCAATGAATATATTTACTAAATTCATCATTATTTTCTTGAGTAATCTGTGGTATTTCTTCATAAAAAAATGATTCGTTTTAACAACTGATGGTACAATTTATCCGTATCGTATAAATGTATATGTTTTTAAAAACTTATATATTTCTTCATGTGCTTATAAATGATAATATAATAATTGTTCTATTATCAAAAATATTGTTTACTTTCATATTCACTTCCTCCAATAAAAATCAAATTTGATGTTTCACATCTGTAAGGCGTCCCAAAACTGCTTTTCTTAAAGTAAAGACTAACGTAAGATTAATCAGATTGAAAAATAAAGCATAAAATAAAACCGTGAGATCAAGGCAGTCCAGTCAAACGTCATAACGTAATTTCATTTATATTATAATAGCGAATACTTAAACCTTAACTACGGCTAAGAAACACATGCCTCCCAAAAGCCAGAATAAAATAGTCGGTTTATTGCTGGGAGCTAAACCCCCGTGGATGCTCCCTCTTCTACTAAAGATACATAAATACTATAGTCCCAAAATGAAATACAACTATTTTAAGTAAGTCACAAAATGGGAGAAAATGCGAATACGGTATAAAATAACATATTAAATTAAAAAATACTAAAATTACGCCTTATGTACTCCTTAAACTGCTATCGGTGAGTTTTGACCTCTGTTGAATTTAACTATTATATCATAGAATTTAGTCTGAAATCCATCGCTCTCTATTGAACTCGTACGCTTCATCAGCGGATTTTGGAAATTCCTCCATATAGATGATTAGCAGCCAACCCAGTGAACTTGTAGCGTCGAGAAAAATCTACATTAAATAATTAATAATAAACCGCTCGACCTACTTAGTACCTACTCCCGAATTATGTACCTGCAGTCCAATCACATCGTAAACAAAGTAATCTACGTACTACAAGACCTACTTGTCTAACGACAACAATAATATCGCAAGTCGGTCTTAAACACTACGAGAACTCGCCAGAAGGTTCGAGTCTACGGCCTAGGCATAATTGCCACGCCATCGAAAGTTCGCGAAAGGTCCAGATCGAGCGAGTGTCTTCGATTTAGTTGCCATTTAACTATCTGCTGTCGCCACCGGCCGAACAATATAAATAGGCCCGACGCAGCGAGCATATTATCAGTGTTCAGTAATTACTATCGTCGGCTGCACCTACCTACGATTACTACGGCTTAGTTTCGCGCGCATTCATAGTATTTGTACATAACAAACGTGAGATATTGTGATTGTAAAATCAGCTGACAACTTATCAATAAACCTATACCTGAGTGAGAGATTTTTCATTTATACACCACGATAACCAGATATACCTGAGTGAGAGATTTTTCATTTATACACCACGATAACCACAAACTCATATAAATGAGCTTATTGGTGGACATTAGCTTTTTGAGAATGATTAATTCGGTCCTGCTCCTTGTAAATATAGCAATAGTGCACGTGCACTGTAAATATAAATAGAATAGAAAATAGGTTGCAAATAAGGTGACTTGGAGATTTACTGAACACCGAAAGACCGACTTTCGCATTTAATTGACGCCAATTCCAGAAGAAAGACTTTCAGTTGATCATCACTGAAAGTTTTTGGAAAAGCAACTGTAGAAGCTGTGACGGGACGCCTGGAAAGCACCTTTTCGAAGCGATGAGTCTCCAACCGAATAGGAAAGGGGAAGAAGATAATAACTTCCACAATAATGCGATTGAAAGAATCCAAAATAATTTTTTAAGATATGTAAATTTTAAAATGGGCATTCCTAGAGAAAACCTAAATTACGATAACGTACGTTGTTCATTAAATTTAATAAAATTATCCTATCATAGAATTATTTCCAATTTAACCTGTTTGTATAAAATCATTAATTCAATGTTTAATACCCCTGATTTATTATACATAATCTCTTTTCATACTCCAAGCAGGTCGGTTACAAGACAGTACCTACCTACCATAATATTATTGTAGCAATTTTATATCAACGTCCCGATATCACACTCTTATGCGACGGATTCAACAGCTAGGAAACAAATACTACGATGTTGTTGATATATTTAGTACATCAATTTCAATATATAAGCATACATTATTGAAGTTTTTTTCATCAAGTAGTGGAATATTTTAATAAAGGTATTTAATTTGACTAACACATAATAATTTTGTCAACTGAAACAGAAAAAAATATTTTGGATTTTTTATGTTTTGTGCCTACATACTGTGTGGATCAAGTTCAGTGATATTTTGACTTTATATTTATTTTTCTGCAATTGTTTTAAATAGTCGTTTCCTGCACTATTTTCGTGTATAATTTCGTAAATATTTTTTTATATATGTGTATGTAAAAGCCTTAATAGGCGTGAAATAAATAAATAAATATCCAAAAAATTATATGTACAAGTCAATTTGAATCCCAGCATTTAAGGCTCGGTGTGAACAAATAAAAACCCAACGGTGGCTTTCCCGCATACAAGGAATACACGGATAGAAATCTGCAATACTATTATTTGAACGTGGTCCATCAATCCGATGTTTATCTATCAAGAGGATCCACCCCTTTCAGGCATCCGTTTTTATTGCCTCATCCAGGCATAAAGCAACCCTTGGACATGTAATCATTATTAAGAATGAGGTTAGCCCTATTTTAAGGGTCCATCAATCTTACATAAGGTCGGAGAGTTCGGGGAGACAATTCATCCTTTAAAATTCGCTACATTTAGGGAACGGTAATATCAATTTGTCCATGTATGCTTCCATCATCACAGCACAAAAAACGTATTGACATCGCCCTGATAAGAGAACACTATTCTGAAGACGAAATCCTGATTGAAATAGCTGTAGCTATATTTAGTTACCATTAACAGAAATGAATATTGAATATTAAATGAATGTGCGTCACAAACTTTCTCGTTCTCACGTTCTTTCCCGCGCCAATCTTTTCAACCTTTTGGGGTGCCATAGTTGCACTTGCTTTGGGCAGTTATGACTCTTGTGCACTATTCACAATTATTAAATAAAGTTTGAAAGAGTATAAGTATAAGTTTTGTTTATTAAGATTTCATTGAGAAGTAAACAGGAATGTAATTAATGTATTGTACTCATCAGAAAGCTCTCATGGGCCAAATTATGTAATTAATTAGCAATTAATTAATGAGCAACAAACGCAGCTATCGCTCAAATAGAAATCGCACAGAAAACGATATTAAAGGTAATACTCAAAAAACATAAACTAACCGGCACAGACCAAATATTTAAAAGCTGTGACATACTTGATATTCGCCAATTATATGTTAAAACTCTACTAAACTACATTTTCGACCAAAAAACAATCCCCAACAAACACAAAATATCACTAATAGACCGGTCAGAAAAGCGTATAAAAAAAAAAAAAAAACTCCGACGGTAAACACTACCTTTGGACAAAGACACCATAAATACCACGCTATTAAAGCATTCAACAGTCTTCCACTTGAAACAAAAATTGAGGAAAATAAAAATAAATTCAAACACAAAATAAAAAAATGGATTAAAGAACAAAAAAGACAATTTTTCCAAAATTCTATAACATAAGAGAATAAAACATATACACGCAACACAAAAAAATGTATAAGGCAAGCGGCACGCACAAGCACATAGATCATTGTAAGTGCCGATTTCCATTCCCTTCTAATGTTTTTATTTTGGTGTGAGAATTGGATTTTGATTTCTAATCTTTATTTTTGGTGTAAATTTATCTTTATTTTAATGTTGTTTTTTGTTTAAATGTATAAATTCGTATATTTTAAAATGGGGGCCTCAGCACGGGTGAACAACCCAGTGAGGCCAACGTTGCTGAATTGAAATGTGAAGTACTGTAGAGTAATGTATCAATAAATAAATAAATAAATTATCTGAGATCTACAATAAAATACTGTTAAATAACTTCACTTTAGCCTGCAGAATGGTACTTCTGCCTTTTTTATGTTTATCCCGAAAAAAAAGCGGCTATATACATGTTTTTATTATGATTTATAAGTTTATGTGGCAATGTTTCTACATGACGTAAGTATAAAACTTAATATAAGAATAATGATATAGCTTTAAAACTCCTCCTTAAAAGCGTTTCCTGTTCTGAGGCGGCCTATAGTCTTTTTTTTCATATTTTGAATTTAGTTTCTTGTTATATAACTATAATAACCGTAGGTTAACACAGTAATGCAGTAACTATAAAGTTTTAACAATTACACATACTGTCTTTGATAATTGTAATATATCTCCTACTAACTGTCTTCTTAAAAAATAGAATGGATCTAATGTTACGCTGTCATTGATGAAAGGAAAATCTAAATAGAACTTTGGTGAGATCTTTGTGGAACACCGCGGAGATATATTACTAGATTAGAGAGTATTCAATAAAATCTAACTAAAAACACTACTTCAGATAGATTATCTAACAAATTTTCATCATTACCGACTGTACCGAGTTTCCATTGTAAGGAAACCTTTCTCTTTATTTTGGAAATCTTCATTTCCATAAAAAACATAGCCAAATACTTTTATAAGACTATTCTACAGAGTTTAAACATTGTTGGTTTGGTACAATAAGAATATAAGTGTATGCAAAGATGTTTGGGGATGTGGTAAGGAGACGAATAAAGTGATTGTGAGGTCAAAGCGATTATGATAACGTTTGTATTAGCATAAGAATATAATAGTTTTCAAAGATTTTTGGGGATGTGGTAAGGAGACGAATAAAAGCGATTGTGAGGTCAAAGCGTTTATGATAACGTTTCTATTAGCATAAGAAGATAATTGTATTCAAAGATGTTTGGGGATGTGGTAAGGAGACGAATGAAAGCGATTGTGAGGTCAAAGCGTTTATATTACCATAAGAATATAATTGTTTTCAAAGATGTTCGGGGATGTGGTAAGGAGACGAATGAAAGCGATTGTGAGGTCAAAGCATTTATTGAGTCAGTGTAGTAGTAAGAGATGACACTAGACCGATGCTCACGCAGTTGGTGGATGTGGTCGACGGTGAATTACCCGGGCTGAATATCGACGCCGCTTCGGTGGATGTAGTCAGTGGCGAATTCTCCAGGTCGAATATCGACACCAAATGTAAGCGGAGATGATGGTGATGAAGTGGTCGTGGCGATGAAGTCGGTGGCCCGACACTGCATTGGTGGAAACCGGACTTGTAGATGGTATTCAGCACTGTGGATGACGTTGAGTCTTCCTGGTGATGCGGGTTGCACGTATGAACGTTCCGGAACCTTCTTGTAGCTACCACTACAGATTTTATCTAGACCGATATAATTGAAATACAACAGATTGTGTAATAAAAATATCTACTTATTGAAATTCTATTGAAGGAATGCATTCACTTTTCACAAAATTCGATGAAACATTTCATTTGCTATATTTTCATTTTCATGGGCAAGAGAAATATTTGATGAAGTAAGTTTCAAGTTTACTCTATAATTTTTTATGAGATGTAGAAGAACATGTTTTTTAAGAAGAAAGCACGTGATATGCTTTCTTATTTATACTATAAATAAATAACCAAAACATCTTTATAATGGTCATAGAATACGATTTCATCTGTAAAGAGTTCAGAATCATCCCCAGCCTCCAATAAGCACACATCCGACCTCTGATAGATTCAATGAACGTCCCATCCTTTATTCATCGCAGATAAATGTGTTTGCGGAGGACTAGAAACTAAAAAAGGTTTTACTACTTTGTTTTAAAAGCCAGGCATGCATTTTTAAACGTCCACTGAAGTTACGGCAGGAAATTTGATTCTACTAGATGGTTTGTGTTATTGATGGAACCATTATTGATTCTATTCAAAAACGGTTTTATATTCATATGAATTCAAGTTGTTTGTTATATAAGATCTTCGTTAATATTTGGTTTTATTAGACGTGTAGTGATTTACATTAACATACTCTTAATATCGCCCAGGTGAAATCCACATTTCAGAATAGAATCGTTTCTTGAAATGGCAACAGTCATATTTAGTGACCAGATCTGATTACCCAGGTACGTCCTAACCTGTCTTCCATTCCACACTCCCCTTTAAAAAAACGTTAACGTAGTCGTTCTCAGAGTTAAAATAATTTTCAAAGTTAGAATTTTTCAAAGTCTGCCAAAACGATCAAATTCCAGCGGGGTGAGCATGACGTCATACGTACCTCAGTTGACGGTTAACAATAAGGCTATTTCCATACGGGCCGGTATGAAATAACAAAAATCACAAAATAAATAATAAGCAAGAATTAAAAAAAATGAATACTTTTGACAACATTTGTTAACCATAGCGATGACCCACATTGCTAGCATTCTTAATGCAAGCTGCCGACCGACCCATGAGGGAGCGGCCTAAGTTCTATCAAAATCCGCTGACCAATCACAGGGCGTTTTCTCTTATGATTTTAATCAGTTTTAAATAACGATGCCTAATGATTCCACGTTTATATAATAAAACTTATATACATTCAGGATCAGCGTTACTTCGATAATCTACATAAATATGAATGGATTTTTAAGCCATAATGTCATTCAAGTTCCTAGTTGGGGTAGCCACCATCCCTTGGGTTCCATACAGTTGGAACTCTTTTGCGGAAATTACATTATCACCGAAACCACGAATATTGAAGTCATATCGTAAACTTCTTCTAGTTTTCTCAATTTTTTCCTGCATAAATACTTCGTTAATCACAGATACGAAAGACTAGAGATCTTTATCACAGTATTACATAGTGGCGGCTTATCCTCGGGGTCATCTGCACACTGACCCTTCAAATACAGAAGACGAAAATTTCATTAATTTATTAGAAATACACTGATAACAATAAATTTATAAAGCGCACATCACAACACAGTAAAAATAAATAAATCCATTATACAGGGCAGTTTTGGAATAGTTCTCCTCAAGTTTGCATTGACCTTCCCCTAGATCCGCCTATGCTGTTAGAAATAATAATCCGCATCATCAGCGTATAACAATCAATATTACAAACTAACGTGTAAATTAAGCCGCTGTTGTGTGTCCGGACTAAACCGCGAGCGACCGGTTTATCCAGCCATTACGGAGGGAGTAAACGGGCGTCGGCGGTTATTGGGGGAAGATTATAATTTACGATGGATTTGGCACAAACGGGGTTTTGATTTAGTGACATTCCACTGAAAATTGCGGTTACTCGCGAATATATATAAGTAGGCCATTGTGATGTCATTGAATACAACACACGTATTTCGTTGAATATATTTTTAGTAATCTTTAAAAAGTTTGACGTTCCAAAAACCTACGCCAAAAAGAAATTGGTTCATCATCTCAAAAAACCAAAAAGGCCTCACATAATCATAAAACCAGAGCAAAGCAAATAGACGAGCTAAATATACCCATGTGTCGTTGATTCCTATCAAAAATGCTTGAGAAAATCGTTGCCACACAATTGGTGGGGTACTTGAACTCCGCTGGTCTGTTTGCCAAAAATCAATTTGCTTATGGATGGTTTCATTCAACGGAAACTGTTCTTTTGCGGGTAATTTCAGACTTCATCATCGGGATTGAAGAAGGTAAGTTGTGTGTGGTATCTTTTTTGATATGAGTGCGGCATTTGACACATAATATCATAGTATTTTATTAAATGTGCTTGAAACAGAATTCGGCGTTCGAAGTAATGTACTCCAATGGATGACATTGTACCTGTCTGGACGAGTAACCTCAGTAATATTCAATAAATGTACATCACCTGAAACTTCCATCGAATTTGGAGTTCCCCAGGGTTCTGTCCTGGGTCCCATTCTCTTCATTCTTTATACGAATCGTCTTAAACAACTCATGCAATCACACGTCGCCACTGAATCCGCTACTACACGAGCCAAATATCACATGATACGCGCTCTCTCTCCTCTTTTACCGTGCTGCTGAAACGGGACGGAGTTCGTATCACGTGTATCCGTCGCGCGCAGCAGTGGGTTCAGTGGTGACGTGTGATAGAAACATATTTTTTTTAATTGAAAAAATATGTCATTCGGCAGCAAAATGATATCCACATTTTTTAGTTCAAATCTGCTCAATCGCTGGATAAAATCATTCGGGTACGTGCTGTTACACCCTGTATTATAGTGTTCCTATAAGACACAGCGTACTTGTGTATATGCCATCGCAAACGTTAGGCTGGGCTGTTAAAGCTGTTTTTTTTATCAATTAGGCTTAGCCTTATATTTTTTTTTCCGTGAAGCTGAACCAAATGTTATTATCATGTTATATAAATTGGAAATCTAATATCCCATCATTTATGACGGGTATATCTATAAATTAATAAATAGTATATGTACTTGCAGCACGTTCCAGAGCGTTAAATAGGTGCGTACTAGATACTCTCAGTATCGCCCTTGTGAAAATCAGCTATTCAGAAACGTTGTTTTGAATAGCCCGGTAATTCTCTGGGTTCTTTGAATTCTATTCACATGAAAACCGATTTTATCAAAATTCGCAATAAAGGTTTGAAGGTCCAGCCTAATACATATATACGCGGTTTCGCACATGCTCATACGTCACGCGCGACACGCCTCCTCTTTGTCGCGCGACGCTGTAAGACTGGCGAGACATCAAATAATGTGCGGCGCAGGCGAATTTCCACTTAAATAGCGCTGAGTCGACTGCAAATTTGTGGGTTTCCCTGAATAGAGGAGATTTATCGATGGAAGCGTTTTCATCAAAGCGCGATTTGTACAGTCAGCTTTATATACAGGCTTGTTATATTATGTAGAATTACTGAGCAGACAATTCCTAGAAAACTAACTATATGGTAGTCCCAGAGAGAGATCGTACGTGATTTCATTGTTCTGGTATCTTCCGTCTTTTTTTTTCATAGAGTTAGGAAAAACTTTGATTAAAAAATTCAAATCTTGTCAAATTCCATTGCATGCAAAGGCTCTTTGGAAAAAACAACAATTCTTTATTTCAACTTAAGGCGATGCCATACGTAGTAATGCAAAATCAGGTGTTTTTGGTTTGAACATTTGGTCACCTAGAAATGTTTCAGATACTTTAATTAAATACTGCGAGTAGAATACATTTTGGCCTTTGAAATAATCGAGTATTTTTTTAGATAAGTCTTTTTATAAGCCCCTAAAAAAATAATGTAAAGGCCTATGAAAACTGCTTTAAAGTTCAAAATCTCCTACTTACGAACCCATTTTCGGTTATGATTTTATTGTATAATGTGGAAAATTAAGTTATTTATAAAATGATCGAAAAAAAATTAAATATTTATGCCTGAACATCCACAAAATAAAATAAAAGGCACTTTTTGGCCATGTTTTTTTCGTGCATAAATCAAAACAGGCGGATGGTGTTAAGCGAGAATTTAAATCTTATCGCCATTTACGTAAGGGTTGTTATTGATAGCGGCTCAATTTAAAATATTACACGACGTAGTGCATCGCCTTAAATATCTGATGGCTGCATTTTTTAGGGTTCAAGTCTGGGGCTTAAGTAAACTTGCACAAAATATGTTATTAGGGTGTTAGTTTGGGTTATTTTAATAATTTATGAGTATTTCCTAATCTTCAAACTTAACTGATGCATCTTTTACCATCTCCCACTACATAAATAGTTATTTCTTGTAGTAATTAAGTTGAAACTAACTGTTAATTATAATCTAAAAATCAAACGTAAAAAACTAAGTTTTTTTTTTGACTATTACATCTATTTTCATATGTATTTAAATTTTTTTAAATGCATTCTTTGTGACTGAGGTTTTAACCTCTCTACCCAGGAAGTGGATTGAATGCAACATTTCTTTCATAAATTATCTGCTCTAATATGTGTAATAATGTGTTCGTGATTACCACCAAAAGTTCATAGAATGCATTTTAATCGATAACGAGTCTATCTACTGAGTTTCAGCTTGATCAAATGTCGGGAAATGGGTTAATTTCCGCTTCCAAGATTTGCATTCATTCATTACCGAAAACTAAAGTGATAATAAAACAATTATTGCACCACACTACTGTTGACTACTGTTCTAGTATTCTCTGTCTTACTAATTTAGATGGCTTAAAATCTAAAATTAATCTAAAATAGAGCAATAAGACAAGTGTGATCAATATAAATCAATATAGAAAATACTTACTTAGCTGTAATAATAATTAAAATAATATTTGGATTATTTGTATAGCGCGTATATATTTTGTGCAAAATCACCTCAAGGGCGCTGTACAAATATATAATACATTTCTACAATGATCTATGTTATTACTAATTATATATGGAGATAATATACAGTACAATACTTACCTGGTAGGTCACTTGAGATTAACACTTAATTAACATTAACTAATTGTTTATTAGCGAAATTTAGATACAGGATTTAGGACGTAATTGGAAAATTGGATATAACTGGACTCTCTCTAAGTAATGGTATATTTAATTTAAGGGTATGACAGCTTAAAAAGGTAAGTTTTTAGTTTAAACCTGAATTCTGTTCGATTTGTTATGGATCTTAGTTCCGGAGGGAGTTTATTCCAAGCCTTCGGCCCAGATACTCCGAAAGCGCGATCCCCAAACTTAGTATTTGGCTTGCGCTTAGGTTCCATCAGTCTGCCTACAGCTGCTGATGTTGCTGATCTAAGAGTTGACTGCCTTAGACCAGTGTTTTCCGGGATTGTTCAGAGATTGATGGATTTAAACACCATCCAGCACAATTTGTACTGGATTCTTTCAGGGCACTTGAGCCAGTGACGGTTACAAAGGTGTTCTGAAATGTGCGAATATTTTGAAACCCCGGTTATGAGCCGTGCTGCTGCATTAAACACTGATTGAAGTTTGACAATTTTATATTTTGGAAGGCTGGCATAATGAGTGGTAAATAAAAAAAACAATGGCGTTTTAATTTTTAGCCATAAAGATTTTAACAATTTACATTAAAGACAAACTAGATTACAATAAAGACTTACACACATCGTAAAATACAGAAAAAAAGCATTAGGGTTAAAAGATTGAAAAATTAAAACTTGAATTGTCTACTGAATGAAGGCATATATATAGCTTAGTTCCTAGTGAAATAAAAAATTGCCTAAATGAAATGGTCCAGTTGTTTCGCAAAAATTCAACGTAACATTGTCATCAAAAGGGTATTCAGTTCCATTTGGTTTTTCTGACAGTTGTAAGTTTCCCGTTAAATGCCGATTCCAAGTTCGTTTCACCTCTTGAACAAATTGTGGTCAGCAGAAGAGGACAACTATCATGTGATGTTAAATTATTAAAATATTGTCCTGACAAACAAGCTTGCTTTATTCACATTCATAAATCGTCTCATTCAAACCCTTTAAATATGTGTTAATTAACTTGATCGAGCCATGGTGTCCTCCTCGGCCATCCATGACTTCTTCTACCATTCACATTAGCTTCTTATTTTCTCTTTACACTGATTCATAACTATTTTATTAATGATAAACTAATGTTTATAAGACCAGGTTTCTTATGCATATCACAAAGGATAAAAAATTATTATAAGCAATAATTAGTCGCCTGAAATATCCATACAAATGTAAAATATCTCTCGAGTAAAAATAAATGCCGCCGACGGGAATTGAACCCGCACCTTCTGATGTCCGGTCAGGTGCTCTGGACCACTGAGCGACGTCAGCTTATTTCCAACACGCCAAATAATTCAATTTGTACAGGGTTTTCCAATAAGAGGTTTTATTTTATCAATGTATAGGTGTTATTTATAATAAGTATATATCAATGGTTTCGTTGCTTGTGTGGCACGTAGCGCCGTCTTGTTGAAAGTAAACGTTGTCCAGATCAATACCATCCAATTTCAGCCATATAAAATCATTAATCATATCTCGATAGCGCAATCCATTCACCGTAACTTTTGCTCCAGCCTCATTTTCGATAAAGTAAGGTCCAATGACTCCGTCGGACCATAAACCGCACCAAACAGTCACACGTTGAGGATAGAGAGGCTTTTTAACACTAACTCTCGGGTTTTACGAGCCTCAGATGCGACAATTTTGCTTGTTGACGAAGCCACCGAGGTGGAAATGGGCCTCATCACTCAAGATGATTCGAATTTGATTCACTCAAGTGAATTTCAATAATTTCAATGGGTTGTTGAAGCGTGTATCGTTCCATTTTTATTAATGACGTAGTTTCTACTTGTCAAATGTCAAAAAATGACAGCTTCAAAAGTAACATCTATCGAAATAGCGGGCTATTCAAAATAACACCTCTTATTGGAAAACCCTGTACTATTACTTCAATCAACCATTACTGCTTATCATTACGCTTACAACAGATTTGCATTCTTTGCGAATTCCTGCAATTCTCATGATTTACCACACATATGCCGCAAGGATCTCATTCCTACAGCATTCAGTCTATTTTTATCCTCACCTCATCCTACTGCCTCCAGCAAATCGGCTCCACTCGGTCGGTTATTCATGATCATAAATCAAGCAAGATATTATGAAACCTGGTCGTTATCTAAAATGTAAATATTGCTGTGACAACAGTAGTAATCGAAATCAAACTCATTTATGGTATCGCGATTAAAACCAGCTGAACAGTTGTGGATGCAAATCTCTTTAGCGGATCAATCTGCGGTACGATACGATGTAAATATTGATTGCGTCCTGCTGCGAATCGTAATAGCGTATAGCTAATACTGCAGTTCGAGCGTTGTCAAACAGGAAACATCGCCGAATTCAGGGTGAATTTACATTGTATAATGCACTGCGTACCAGAGTCGCCGCAAGTGGTACCGACGGCTGTGTGCGAAATTTTAAAAAATCTACCATTCCTGTACCTCTAATTTCTTTTTCTAATTGAGGATCTATCATTTCGATAGGCAACTACGTCCTGAGATTATATGTTTAATTTGAAATAAATACAAACATACCTAGGTTACGAATAACCTGACAGTATTTCGTGGTTTGTTAGGTTTTTTTGAGTGAATATAGCATCCACAATTGTTATGAGGCTGAGGAGGGGAAGGAGACGAGGAAGAGGAAGGTGGGCGGAGTACCTGACTATTCAGATCTGGTCACCAAAGACGGCTGAATCCATTTCAAGCAAAATTTCGATTTTGAATGGTGGTCATAACACCAGGGCAATACTTACACTCTGGAACGTGCTGCAAGTATACTATATATTATTTTTAGTGAATTAATTGTGAATTAACACAAATTAATCAAATAAAATTTATTTGCGCACGTCGGGATTTGAACCCGGGGCCTTCGATTTGCTAGTCCAGAGCCTCACCCCACGACCACGACCAGGCAGTCGAAGGTTATTCGTATCGCGAAAATTTTTGTCTTTCTATTAAAAAAATACTATACAAGTGTATGAATATTAAATAATTATTGGAGCTACGATTTCTACATATTTGTTCATCGATATTACAACGAATTCCATCTTCCAAGCTGCTCAACGGGCAGATTTGCAATCCTGATGTTCTGAAAAAATTTTCACTTTATGTCCCCGATAATTTCACCAGATCGAGGCAACACAGGCTGTTTTCAGAATACCATTATTTAAAGAGCGAAATAATGGTATTCTTTAGCACCTGTCATTATTAATGTACCTATTATATTATATAATAAATGTTATTATAATTAAGCTATTAACTACAAATTGTGGAATGTAATTGGTTATATATTATGTTAACTGTTTTTCACTATAAAAATAACAAAAAAATAAATATATCAATAGATATATCTGTTGTTACTTTGATTTGTCAATGAAGCAATGCACAATAACTTCCTGCTTTATAGATGTAACCACTTCCCATATGTAAGTCAGAACAGGATCATTTTTTATTTTTTTTAAAATTTAAACTCTTAAAAGAGTAGCATCTTGCTGTTAAGGCATATTCAGCCTCCGTTTGTAGCGAATAACATCCAATCTAGCCGAAACTCGGCACTGAGACGCATTGTCGATGGCGATGCATTCTATCAACTTTTAGTGGCAATCACTGATCACACACGGACATTTATGCATTTAATAAATATAGGTTCTACCTAATTGGTATTTTGCTCAGTTTGGTTAAGTCCACTCTTTCGAGAGGAAGGTTCCATCCGAGATCGGCCGCCCCTGTGCACCGCACCGAGTGCACATATTAAATATAAATGCGCCGCCCCTGACTGCACATTGCACACCGCATTATAGTAAAGCACAGTTTACAGTGTACTCTCGTGGCTCAATCAATTCTGCTGAAATTCAATAAGCCACGTTTACCGCCTCACACATTCTAACTAACTATTGGTAAACTGCTATATTTGGGAAGCAAATGCCAACTCGTATGATATTGGCTGCATTACATAATCTATTACAAAAGCATCTCAATTTCAGGAGCCGGGCTTGTCTACCGCCACCCGGAAATCATTTATTGGAAGACCAACACCTCTGCCATAGGTCACCCCGTGGAGAAGCAGTACACTTAAAATTAGTTTGAAATCAAATTTGAAAATTAAAACTAAAAATAGTGGACAGAAAAGACATCTCTGGTCAGTTTTGTATAGATTTTGCTCTGCAGGTAAGTGATAATGAATTACAGTCATCTATGCATTAAGCAGCTGGATTCATACGAATTATATTGTTTGACAAAAGAGGGCACCACTAGTCCTGATTGTCATCTTCTGATTTTAAATATTTTTGTCACAAGAATAGTAACACTACTTAAGAATTACAGACAGATCATAATTTCATGGTGCGAATACAAGTTTTATTGTGCTGATTGCCGCCCACTGCCGAATTTGGAGATTAAGGAATCGCTGCCAAACTCAATGCGGTGATATATTCGGTGAGTCCTCTGTTTTTATGTATTTGGTGGCTGGATTATAAATTGTTACGCGGCCTGCAGAGTGAATTTTTGTAATCAACCCATTGTTTCATAGGGAATTAATTATTCTCTGATGGTCTGTGTGGCTTACAAGCCAGATCATCACCACCCCACGTGCTTCGCTACGTTTGGTGATTTAGGGGTGAGATGTGTTCAGCTTGCCCAACAGACGCTGGTTTCACTCAAGACACTCAAAAATACCCTCCACACAGCATTCCCAAAAATGACATAAGCCCTGAGGGATAATTTTTTTCTCATGCGTTGGGTTAACGTAAAAAAAATCGCATATTGTGAAATCATTTCCAAAATGTGTGCTCTAAATTAATTTAGATTTTCTATGTAACTTCTGTCAAATTCTGTAAATTATATTATGTAGCTAATAATAATAATAATTGGATAATTTGTAGAGCGCCGTTTTTGTGAAAAATCACCTCAAGGGCGCTGTACAATTTATTTCATTATTCAATTTATTTCTACTATATTAACCATCTCTATTTTCAGGAGATCTGTAAATAATTTAGATTCTATGAGATCATGAATATTATTAAATGTTCGCCGCTACTTTAACTCGACCGTTTAGCAATTCATCTGTATGTAAATTTTTTTGTAGGTACGTTCCGTTTCCGATTTTTAAAGTCTACTTCATCCACTATAATTCAAGCAAACCTAACTTCGACTAGATTTAACTGAGCTTTTCAATATTATGGTACCTACCTGCCTGAAGAAAGTTTGAAAAAGAATTGTTATCGAGATAGTGACGTTTCTTTGGACAAATTATGTAATTACTTTTTTGAAATTTAACAAAAAAATACCTGAAATATTATGTTATTTGTAATTAAGTAGGCAGGTATTTATGTACCCACTCACAAATAGCTTATTACCAAAAATCTTAGGATTTCAGGGGAAATTTTGGTTTTTTTTTTTTATTTTTAAATTAAGAAAAAATTAGAAACATATTTTTGAACGTGAGGTTAAAACTGTTTACATAAATACTAGTATAATAACTAGGTTTAACACTCGAGCGATTGCGTGAACAAATGGATTATGATTTGTGTGATTGGTTTTAGAATTTCTAGCCCTTATTTAATAAAAAAATCATATAAACTGATTATAGTGCTATATAGCCAATGATATTACCTATATTTTACGATTTATTTTGTATTTTTAGGATTTATAAAAAAAATATTAAATATTCTTCAAGTCAAAATGGCATATTATGGTGTGCGATCACTCAAGACGTTTTGCAAACTCGGCATAATATGCCGAAAATCACTTAGGTTAGTAATCTTAACAAATGGATTGCAATCTTTACTGCATAGGCCAGGTGGGAATGCTGTCATTGTTCTCTCAGTATTTGAATGGAAGATACTCCCGAGGAACTAGCGTCATTGAACCGTTTGGCACGGGTGCATAGTCAAAAAATACCCAAAGAGGGCCTAACAGTTGAAATCTGACGCATGAGAACATATCGTTTCCAATATTTGTTCGTGAATTCAACAGCCCGGCAATGAAAAGTTTTGTCTGCCTCTGTGTTTTCTCCCTCCTATAATACGGGTTTCTTCAAGAACAATATTCACTCCTTCCTCTCCTTAAAAAGAACTTTCACATAGCATACCCAAAAATGTATGTAAGTCCGTAAAGGGAAATTTTTCCCACACTTTTCACCGGTATGATTTTCAGTTCCACAAATAACATTAATTATTTAATCCCATCAAGGATCAAGCAATCAGTAACCGAGTTACATAGATACATCTAAAGCAGGGTAATCCGTCATAATGGTCGACTGGTCATTGTGTCGAATGTCCAACCCTTAGGGGTAAACTGTCCTCCTCCCCAAGAGTGATGATTTACTTTGGGTAAGGGATGAGGATTCAACGCTGGACATCTTTACCATAATAATTACTTGTAGAAGGCAATAATTTCAATACAGTTATATCTATATCAAGAGCTTCAATCCTTTGAAGTCTCGATTCAAATTTTAAATGGTTCAAATTCATTTTTCTTTTCGTGTAATCTATTGACATGTGACTACAATCTTTATTTATTTTCATTGCGGGAAAGATATTATTTTGATATATGAGTTATGTTTTGCCCCCGAATTCCCAATTTCTACCGATTTCCACATTTCTCCTGAACTCTTCAAGTTTTTAAGTTCCTGAAAAAATATGTGTGGTTTTTGAAGATAATATCCGTAAATTTGTAGAGCTGAAACGGTAATTATTTGAAAATCCCTTCACAGAAATAAATCTCAAGTATGCTCGGAAAATTATTAAAAACCCACTTTGTTCTGTTATTTAACATGTCATAGTTATGGAAAAAATCACAGTGTATCTTCAAATGTAACTGAAGCATCTGTCAAGACAGTTTTTTTCTCTAGTAGAGTATTATTAAATATTTTCACAATTTTCGCTTAAATATTATCGTTTTTTTTTAATATTAGCGTGCTCTTTCTAATTTTCGTATTTACATTATTTTATCTCCCTTTCAAACAATCTTCTTCTTCTTTTTGAATGCTTACTACGAAGTCTTAAGGGTCTATAGCTTCCAGGAGTTGCTCGCTAGGCAGACTGTTTCGAAATCAGGTGTAGACAGTAAATTTCCTCTGATTTTAAACAAATTTGCAAAATTTGATGAAGAAGTATCAAAATTTTGCTTTTTCGAAATATTATGTACATATTCAAAATATTAATCTTATGCGAAATTTCAGCAATGTCGGAAAAGCATTATAGATTTGTAAAAATAAAACAAAGTCACCAACCCGTGGACTCTCTTTTATTTGGATACATGGAAGGTTAGATTATTGATATAATTCATATTGTATCGATCTACTCACCTTAGCAGCATTTTTTTAAAACGTAACTTTGACTTGTGGAAACATACCTGAAACAAAGAAAAAATTTCCATTAGGAATTTTGAACGTCATCCATTTCAAGATATTAAAGCGCAATTCCACTGATGCAATATTTAGGCAATATATGGCCTGCGGAAATGACGTATGCTTCTCACAGACTTTTAATAGAAGGAACAAAATCGACAAGAAGCAAGTATCTTTGTCGCATGCTACATATTGCTTGTTGTTGCCGTTGCCGTCGCCATTATTCATCAGTCAGCAAATCAGTGCGGCTTGTATCATGCGACGTGAAGTAAAATATTGAAAAAACTACATTGTTTATTGAAGATTATCATAATTCATTGAAGTTGTGGAATAATAAAATTAGAAGTTATAAAGACAGCAGGATAAAAAAATTATGCTTTTGCGAGTAAATACGTTTGTATCCAATTTCTTGTAAAAATCCCTTTGACCATCAACATACAGGGTGTCCAGGCTTAAAGTGCACTTACTTCGGAAGGTGATTCTACATGATGGTAGGAGTAAAAAAGATGATTAGCTTCGGAAATTACAACTTTTTTTTTCATACGAAAAGATGTACCTACTAAAAATCCTTAGTGTACGGTACAAAATTTCCTGATAAATTCGCTGTGAGCTTGCCGAAAATGAGGTGGCAACGTTGTTATCGGCCCGCATCCATTGAAACCGCGTGTAAAAAATAACATCAGGCTAAAAATAAAGTCGTAAAAACTATCCGTTCTCATGTGAGAATTGACAACTATGAATAATAATATGAATACTATATTATTAGTTATGAATTATTTACAGATTTTTTCTTTCCACATGTGGCACCTACAGTACATCTAGAATCTTTGATTTGATGCTTCATGTGGCTCCTACAATACATCTTACATCCTACAATACATTGACGCTTCATTTGGCTCCTACAATACATCTTACATCTTACAATACATTGACGCTTCATGTGGCTCCTACAATACATCTTACATCCTACAATACATTGACGCTTCATGTGGCTCCTACAATACACCTTACATCCTACAATACATTGACGCTTCATGTGGCTCCTACAATACATCTTACATCCTACAATACATTGACGCTTCATGTGGCTCCTACAATACATCTTGAATTTTCCATTGATGCTTCATGTGGCTCTTACAATACATCTTGAATCTTCCATTGATGCTTCATGTAGCTCTTACTAATCTTCCGTTGATGCTTCATGTGGCTCCTTCAATTCATCTGAATCTACCATTGATGCAGACTTTATAGTTTTCGGCACCGTATTGTAATACTTCATCCCTTTGTATAGTAAACTATTCCATATTCGCTTCGTCGTTTTAGGGTAGCCTGATGTCGTAGAACGTCCTTATTTCCTTATTGTATAAATTTTGTGTGATAAGTATTTTGATAACTTTATATTTATTATTTTATGCATAAATATCATCGCGTTCAATGTATCTGTTTCACTGTTTGCTAACTTAGTTGCTCTAACATCTCAGTTACTTTTGAAAATCTATTTCGCTTAAGTATTATACTCATTACCCAATTTTGGAAAAATTGCAAAATATCTCCAAAGATGACTTAGACAAAATTATTTTCCTGGGGCCCAATGTTGAGTTAATGTAAAAAGTGAAATAAAAAAAAACTTTTTTATATCATAACCAACTCAGTGTTTGAGAAATATTAATCAATAATTACGGAGAAATACTCCCGTAATTACAGAGAAATACTTCTAGAATCACGGAGAAATACTCCCAGAATCACGGAGAAATCGCCTAATGAACCGCTATAACAATTTACTTCGCCCCGTGAAGATAGAAGACTGAACAATGCTCCCCTCCACTAACAATGAACACCATTATTGGTAAATAGATTTGTAAGACAATTGGATTGTATTACGCAGCAGTAATTTACGCTGTATCTTGATTCTTGAATATAGTTTCAGAGCAAGCGTTGCTAAGGTATTCTATAATAAACTTTGAAAGGTAAGACGAATCATAAAAACAGATACACATAACAGAAATTGTGACTTTATTATTACTGAAAATTAAAACATTTCATATTTTGTATAGGAACATATACACGGTGTCTGGAAATAAGTGGTACAGCGGAAACTAGTGCATCCACATATAATAAATTTTTTTTTTTTTTGATCTGAGCATAACGATTTTTTTTTTAAACTAATGAGTCATCTTTTGGATCTTGTTGTACGCATCTAAACAACTGATAATAGGTAGGTACGTAACGACCGTTTTTTTTTCGAATTTGACCTTATAAATTGCAATATCGAATTCGATATATTCAAAACCTAATTCAGAATTTAATATCCCCTCAGAACCAATAAACTACATTTTTATGATATACAGGGTTTTCCAATAAGATGTGTTATTTTGAATAGCCCGCTTTTTCGGTAGATGTTAGTTTTGAAGCTGTTATTTTTTAACATTTGACAAGTAAAAACTACGCCATTAATAAAAATGGAACAATACACGCTTCAACAACGCATTGAAATTATTAAAATTCACTTGAGTGAATCAAATGCAAATCATCTTGAGTGATGAGGCCCATTTCCACCTCGGTGCCTTCGTCAACAAGCAAAATTGTCGCATCTGGGGCTCGGAAAACCCAAGAGTTATTGTTGAAAAGCCTCTCTATCCTCAACGTGTGACTGTTTGGTGCGGTTTATGGTCCAGCGGAGTCATTGGACCTTACTTTTTTGAAAATGAGGCTGGAGCAACAGTTACGGCGAATGGATCGCTATCGAGAGATGATTAATGATTTTTTATGGCCGGAATTGGATGGTATTGATCTGGACAACGTTTACTTTCAACAAGACGGCGCTACGTGCCACACAAACAACGAAACCATTGATCTTTTACGATTGAATTTCAAAATAACATCTCTTATTGGAAAACCCTGTACTTAAAAAAATCATAGACTTGCTTCTATTTCCAATTTGAACGGATAGAGAAACTGTTACGAACTTGCGATTCCGGTCAAATTAAGAGTACCTACTCAACAAACTAGGCGTGTACTGGACACCTACGCCAGTGACGTTGACTGTAAATTGCCGGATTCCTCTCGGGGAACCTTAAGGCGAAGCATAATGCTAAATCACTATTTTGATTAATCTTTATAACGAATTGGTGTACATTATGAATACCAAAAAATATGATTTGGATAAATTGAAGGCATTCCTATCGTTTCGCTTGAGTAGAATACAAATAAAAAAATAAATTACTGAATAAAAAATATAAATGCAAACTACTAAAAAAATATTTTTTCACTAGAAATGTATGAACGCGTAAAGGAAACAACTTTTAAAACATACAGTATTATAGCTAAGATTATTTGTGACAGTTTCACCTGATTAACTTTTTTGCTTTCTTATAAAATTATTTACAAAATAAATAAAAACCAGTTTTCTGCTTGAAATCGAACGTTTCTAGACTCCGTTTGTCAAGCGATTTTAATGCCCATTACCTACAATATAAGGTATACCAAGAATATACACATTTTTGGCTTGTAGCTTCCTCTTAAGGAAGGATTTGCAATTGAAACACAACTTCACGAATGTCGTCGGACAACTGACTGATTGGGCCAGTTTATGCATATGTATTGGGTGGTTCCATGATAACTCAACACAGTGACAATTCAACACACTTTTAAAAAGTTATATAAAGTAACTAGAAACGATGTAAAAATTTTTTTAACCTTACCTAATCTATTCTAACCTAACCTACTTAACCCAATTAATAAAGTTTTTGTTTCATCACTTTCCATGAATTTATATAACTTTTTAAAGATGTGATGAATTATCATTGTGATGATTTATCCGGTCACCGTATTGTTTCTACACGTGTTAATGTGCAGCAATTATTTTTATCTCTAAACAGTATGCATAAGGAATCAAGAAAAATTACCGAAATTTAATTATTACGGTTAAATCCCATTTGACATGTTATGAGTTTATCACCGGACACGTATAATATGCATATGATAACTCAACACGTACTGTGTTGAGTTATCATGGAACCACCCAATACATATGCATAAACTGGCCCAATCAGTCAGTTGTCCGACGACATTCGTGAAGTTGTGTTTCAATTGCAAATCCTTCCTTAAGAGGAAGCTACAAGCCAAAAATGTGTATATTCTTGGTATACCTTATATTGTAGGTAATGGGCATTAAAATTGCTTGACAAACGGAGTCTAGAAACGTTCGATTTCAAGCACAAAACTGGTTTTTATTTATTTTGTAAATAATTTTATAAGAAAGCAAAAAAGTTAATCAGGTGAAACTGTCACAAATAATCTTAGCTATAATACTGTATGTTTTAAAAGTTGTTTCCTTTACGCGTTCATACATTTCTATTGAAAAAATATTTTTTTAGTAGTTTGCTTTTATATTTTTTATTCAGTAATTTATTTTTTTATTTGTATTCTACTCAAGCGAAACGATAGGAATGCCTTCAATTTATCCAAATCATATTTTTTGGTATTCATAATGTACACCAATTCGTTATAAAGATTAATCAAAATAGTGATTTAGCATTATGCTTCGCCTTAAGGTTCCCCGAGAGGAATCCGGCAATTTACAGTCAACGTCACTGGCGTAGGTGTCCAGTACACGCCTAGTTTGTTGAGTAGGTACTCTTAATTTGACCGGAATCGCAAGTTCGTAACAGTTTCTCTATCCGTTCAAATTGGAAATAGAAGCAAGTCTATGATTTTTTTAAGTACAGGGTTTTCCAATAAGAGATGTTATTTTGAAATTCAATCGTAAAAGATCAATGGTTTCTTTGTTTGTGTGGCACGTAGCGCCGTCTTGTTGAAAGTAAACGTTGTCCAGATCAATACCATCCAATTCCGGCCATAAAAAATCATTAATCATCTCTCGATAGCGATCCATTCGCCGTAACTGTTGCTCCAGCCTCATTTTCAAAAAAGTAAGGTCCAATGACTCCGCTGGACCATAAACCGCACCAAACAGTCACACGTTGAGGATAGAGAGGCTTTTCAACAATAACTCTTGGGTTTTCCGAGCCCCAGATGCGACAATTTTGCTTGTTGACGAAGGCACCGAGGTGGAAATGGGCCTCATCACTCAAGATGATTTGCATTTGATTCACTCAAGTGAATTTTAATAATTTCAATGCGCTGTTGAAGCGTGTATTGTTCCATTTTTATTAATGGCGTAGTTTTTACTTGTCAAATGTTAAAAAATAACAGCTTCAAAACTAACATCTACCGAAAAAGCGGGCTATTCAAAATAACACATCTTATTGGAAAACCCTGTATATCATAAAAATGTAGTTTATTGGTTCTGAGGGGATATTAAATTCTGAATTAGGTTTTGAATATATCGAATTCGATATTGCAATTTATAAGGTCAAATTCGAAAAAAAAACGGTCGTTACGTACCTACCTATTATCAGTTGTTTAGATGCGTACAACAAGATCCAAAAGATGACTCATTAGTTTAAAAAAAAAAATCGTTATGCTCAGATCAAAAAAAAAAAATATTTATTATATGTGGATGCACTAGTTTCCGCTGTACCACTTATTTCCAGACACCGTGTATATGTTCCTATACAAAATATGAAATGTTTTAATTTTCAGTAATAATAAAGTCACAATTTCTGTTATGTGTATCTGTTTTTATGATTCGTCTTACCTTTCAAAGTTTATTATAGAATACCTTAGCAACGCTTGCTCTGAAACTATATTCAAGAATCAAGATACAGCGTAAATTACTGCTGCGTAATACAATCCAATTGTCTTACAAATCTATTTACCAATAATGGTGTTCATTGTTAGTGGAGGGGAGCATTGTTCAGTCTTCTATCTTCACGGGGCGAAGTAAATTGTTATAGCGGTTCATTAGGCGATTTCTCCGTGATTCTGGGAGTATTTCTCCGTGATTCTAGAAGTATTTCTCTGTAATTACGGGAGTATTTCTCCGTAATTATTGATTAATATTTCTCAAACACTGAGTTGGTTATGATATAAAAAAGTTTTTTTTTATTTCACTTTTTACATTAACTCAACATTGGGCCCCAGGAAAATAATTTTGTCTAAGTCATCTTTGGAGATATTTTGCAATTTTTCCAAAATTGGGTAATGAGTATAATACTTAAGCGAAATAGATTTTCAAAAGTAACTGAGATGTTAGAGCAACTAAGTTAGCAAACAGTGAAACAGATACATTGAACGCGATGATATTTATGCATAAAATAATAAATAAAAAGTTATCAAAATTCTTATCACACAAAATTTATACAATAAGGAAATAAGGACGATCTACGCCATCAGGCTACCCTAAAACGACGAAGCGAATATGCAATAGTTTACTATACAAAGGGATGAAGGGATATATACTATCTTCTTATTGGAAAACCCTTTACCAATAGGTACAATAAAAATAAACGAGACGCCTACATAATATTTACATAGAATAAACACATAATTTTTCAAAACAGTTAAAAATCGGGCTGATTACTAAAAGCAGGAGGGTATAACTCAGATCGAAAATTGGAACCGAAATATTGCCACGTCATATTATGATGGTCTAACTATATCCATAAGTTTTTCATTGGTGGATAGTATAATATTTAGGTTCCGAATGAGAATTGTAGTGTCTATATATTTGCACATCTATGGTTTTTTAGGACCAATTTGTTTCATACAAAAAGCCCGAAGATCAAAAAAGGCCGTGTTGTTGAAAATGAGTTGACAGTTAAACACAACGAACACAAACATACGGATGCTGAATTTTTTTATATTTTAAGATGAGAAACCGGTCAGAAATTAACTCAACCATTTGAATTGCATTTTATAATATAAGACGTTGTCCTGCCACAGACCGCCTTCTATGTAAGGAATTTAAAATTTGTGGATTTAGGTTGAAAACACAATAACAAAGCATTGACAGAAGCCTATGTTAAGGTAACCCCTGAGTAATGTCCTACCTTGTCAATAGATAAAAACTGCTTTATCAGTAGAGAAAACTGCCTTATCATATAATCAGTTGAGTCTAAGTAAGACGAGAGGGGGTTCAGCCGAGCTTCAAACCTGATTGCAATGTAGAGGGCAGTATTGGTTAATTTTAAACATAATTAATTGCTTCTTTAATAGTTTCAAAATTACTTTGTGGCGTCATTTTGATTATATGAAAATGAAATACTTCGTATACATCACTTTTAATTAATAATAATCTACATGTTTCAAAGCCAATGGCTTATTCTTCAGGATAATGAAAATTTTTGATTGCCTTTTATACCAATTATCATTATCGTTAGCCTTTTCAATTAGTTCAAATCTGTCAGAGTTGAGCAAAAAGAGGTGGTGACCAAGGACGTAGCTATAGCACTCTCACGGGGGGAAGGACCTCTACTCAACTATCATAACATCACTACATCATCAATTTGAAAGCGGATATGAATACTGTCACCCCAGAACCATTTAAAGGTAACCAAAACCTCTGCCATGGGTCACTCCAAGTTATACGCTACGTTTAGTAAGGGTGACTTCGCAGGGATGCCCGGTTTCATGGGGTGTGGTTTGTTCAGGTCCTGAAAATGGATGCGCAAGGCCAACTTAGTCATGAAGGGGCCCGTGAGCACTCTGAAGTCGGGGAGCCGTTTTTGAAAACCAAAAACCTACAGGAAAACAACAATTTTGTTCTAGTTGTTGCTAAACTTAAGTTTTGGTTTTGGTTTCAGTCAAAAAACGAGTTTCGCCCGCGATTTCGGTTTGCGAACAAAATTCAGCCAAAACCTACGTTTGCGACGTGTCGGACCACGGCTTTACTCGGGAACTTTTGCATCCCTTAGAATAGCTTAATAAGGGTCTGGTAATTTTAAAATATGATTTATTTTTGTCAAAGTTTATGGTTTAAATAAAAAATAGTTATTGTGTAGTCATTGGCCACAATGTGATATAAATACTATTAATGATACGATTAATAGTATTTATTAAAGATTAATAACGATTAGATTATTTCATTATAGTCACATTAGCATGCATTGAACAACTTTTCCAAAACAACGAACCAAAAAGCGATAAAAGTAAACCACTTTGACATTTATGTTCTTTATTTCATTGTGCATTTTATCTAACCCTTATTTTAATCAAATCTTACAAATTTAACAATAAAAACAATCAATTTCATGTCATACAGTATTTTAAAACTTTACTTATCTTATAATGAACATCTTATCGCTAAATGTTTTTTTAATAATAGGTCTTGGTTTCGGTCAAACAAAGAATAAGAGCCGAAAATCGGTTTCGATTTCGGCTGAAAATCAAATTTTGGTCGGTCACTAAAAAGCACTCCGTGCAAGTCAATAGGCGCTTTGAATTGTGGCCGTGATGTTTTTATTTTATTTTATGTAGATGGGATTATATGGAGAGCGAACGGGCACGCTACTTATTGGTGCTAACTATATTTTAGTGGATGTCAACTGTCAAATATATTTTTCGTGTTCGATCTTGTCGACGGATAACCTATATCATTGATTACAGACTTTAATCGCGATGCGAGAACTTCAGATAGTATAAGAAACGAAAGAAACCGTAACTTATATTACAAGTCAGTTGATACGTCGATGTATAAAATAGTGCTATAAGAATGCCAACTAAGAGGGTGGTAAAAAGGGAGCTTTTTGTGTTGCGAAGGCATCACTTCGAAAGCTTTTACTTAGAGTGGAGGATATCGGGTTACTTTAGCATTATATCCCTCCCGGGAATTCACAACACTACGCCACTGGGAACACTGTTTAGTTTTTAAATACTTGGTATCTCAAGAATGCGCTGTAACTTTAAGTGAAGTTGGTTGTCAACAAACAGATTTTCATGCGTGTGTACCTACATAATATTTATTCATAGAATAAGGAACAAAATAATAATGCCGTGTGTGTGTGTTTGAGCGAGGTTTTTATAAGGCAAGATAATGCTTCTGATTATGCTTGGAAATCGATAATAATATTGACAATAAACGAGAGGATGATACTTACGGTAGGTAAAGGTGGGATGGTTCTTCCTGCGGTATTGTTGATTTCTCTACGTAAATAATAAGAAATTCCTTAATGTTTCAATGTAATTACAACATTAAGGAATTTCCGTCTGAATTCTACGGAAAACCCATCCAATTTCAAAAACAAAACTAAAATTAAAATAAATCCGAGTTACAGATAGTCTCAACCGAAATTAGTATTTTTATATTGTAATAATAATAAGAATTTATTGCAGAATGTATGCAGTGGTAATGCAATGCAATAAATTCCAAATTTTAAAATAACAGACAAATAACAAATATACACAGATAGGCAATGGGGAATAGAAGTGAAAAATGTATGAAAGCAGCCGTTTATGGGGGATATTTGAACATCTCCCGTCTCCAGAGAGCCATCAGGGGGAATCCATCCAGGCAACCATGGCAGTGATGATTGTGTTATTTGATTGGCGTAGTCTGCGCCATAAGCTTTCCATGAGGTGGCGGAGAAGCGCTCTGAAAGAGTGCACTCGTCCTTCCAGGAACATTTCCGTGGCGCTGCAGTATCTCAGTAGGCGGAATAGTTGGCGATAAACATTATTGCAGGCGACTTTTAGCTTATGCCATTGGGGTGCTGTGTAATCTGCATATTTTTTATGAATATAATAAACTTCTGAACGGTTACTTGATCATACCTGATATACTGCTCCAGACAATTTCACACGAGGCCGCCAACACATGTTTCTGATTCTTCCCCGGTGGAGAATTTACTAAACAATGCTGATGCCCGGGGAAGACTTACTCGGTTGATTAAATGCCTCGCAGGAAGTTGGTTATTTTCCACACGGTATATAATAAATTTCAGAAGTATTCCGACCAATGTTCGGTCCAGGAAGCTTACAGCGCTGTTCAAACTTCTGCTTTAAATTATCTACAAGCTCTGCAGGTACTCTGCACTATAACACTGAAAAGGTAAACCCTAGAAGTGTGATTATTAATTGGAATTCCTTTAGAATCTTATCTCATTTGAAGTTAAAAAAAATATATTTTTTTTTACAAAATTTTAATCAGTTTTAAAAGTATGTACTATTGTGAAAATCATATTACGTTTTCAGGCTATAATACTGTTATAAATAGATTACAAACCATTAGTAACTAAGATGCTATGTTAGCTGATGTTTTCAATAAGCCTGTATTGAAGTACAAAGTTGTACTAATTAAACACTTTAGCAGTGCCTATTTCAACGAGATCACTGCATAACAAAGGCTTTTGTTTATTTTCTTTTTTTCTTTCATTATATTTAATAAATCTTCATATTCCGTCTAGATCAACCCGACAATCTGATTTATTTTATCTACCCTCGTGTAGAACAAACATTCGAAAAAATTCCCCAATTCCTCGTATATGTGCACAATCTAATACAAAATTTTACAGCATTGACATTTTTGGTAATAACCTAAAGAAATTATTTTTCCTTATTTCCTTAATTATTTAGGTACATCCACTTGCTGTCCGGTACAAGGCGCAAGGACCTATTTCAATATCTACATGGATTGACTATGTCAATGATATCGATATTTTTAATGTAACAAAATCGATATTTAAAACATACTTACAATTATTTTTTTGTCAAGATTATTTAATTAATTATTTCTGATAATTTCAGTTTATAATTATTTAATATTATTATTTTTTTTATCCAATTTTAAACCACTGTAATTAAAGAAATTATCTTTTCAAATGACATTGTTATTTACGGTTTATGTTTTTATCAGCATTTGTGCTTACCTTTCAATTTATCAGGATTACACAAAGTTTCAGAGCGACTGTACAGGTAGGTTTATTTACCTACGAACCAACAACACAAACACAACGCAAATTAACGAGTTTGGTTAAGTTAATCCTTACCTTACGTAATTATATAGTATTATTTATTATTGTCTTTGATAGACATTTCTGACAATAGCACCTTTAGACCTGCGGATTAATGTATGTTTGTTAATGTTTGTTTAATGTTTGTTTGTTTTGTAAATTCAACAAAATCACGCGATGTTGAATATAATTCAACCCACTGAAAATATAAACCGATAGAAGTGTGCGAAAGAAGATTAATTTTAAGCTTTTCTGTAAAAATCGAAGAGATACTATAGTACTTAGTCTTAATATTTTTATTTTATTTTGTAAGAAACAAACAGCTTTTATATAATATACAATGATATATTTTTTATTTTATTAATAATTTTCTTTTGTTACATGCATAAAAATATAATTACAAAAATAAAGTATTACAAAAACAAGTATTACATTATTAAAATTATTATAGTATTACAAAAAGCATTTCATTCACAGGTAAAGAAGGTACTATAAAAAATAACAAAAGGTAGCTTTAAGATAAAATATATAAATAAAAATAAAATGATACAATTAAATAAAAAATATAATAGAATAGTATGCATATATACCAAAAAAATCCCACATAGGCATCGCCAGTTCGTGGGTATACTTATTTTGTTTAGTGCAGTTTATAAAACAAATAATTCCGTTTTTACAAAATTATAATTAAGAAAAAAAGGTTAAAAAATAGAAAAATTAAGGATTTGTAAATTTACAAAAGGTAGGATGTTATAGCAGGTAAGTATTTGTGTCAATGGTAGTGATCCAAGTCTTTATTACATTTTTGTATATGCTGTAAGACGATATATTTTTAGATCTAATTTCTATAGTCTGATAGAGTGCATTGTAGATTTTTGGGGCAATGAAAAAAGCATGTCTCTGCGCAAGCCTAGTTTTGCATAGTGGAACCTCATATGCATTATTTACTCTACTGCTAGAACGATTTTCGATTTTATATAAATATACAAGTTAACTGAAGTCAAGCCACAGAAGTTTCTTATGTTAAGGTTCATTGGAAATGAAGTTTTAATATCTTAAAATTAATTTGGTGTTAAAGGAAGGGGAGAGGAAGAGGAAAATAGGAAGAGGATAGGAGATGCTCCCGATACATTCCATACTCTCATATTAATAATCGATCGTACGCATTACTTCATATCGATATTTCTTTAGGTTATTACCAAAAATGTCAATGCTGTAAAATTTTGTATTATATTGTGCACATATACGAGAAATTGGGGAATTTTTTCGAATGTTTGTTCTACACGAGGGTAGATAAAATAAATCAGATTGTCGGGTTGATCTAGACGGAATATGAAGATTTATTAAATATAATGAAAGAAAAAAAGAAAATAAACAAAAGCCTTTGTTATGCAGTGATCTCGTTGAAATAGGCACTGCTAAAATGTTTAATTAGTACAACTTTGTACTTCAATACAGGCTTATTGAAAACATCAGCTAACATAGCATCTTAGTTACTAATGGTTTGTAATCTATTTATAACAGTATTATAGCCTGAAAACGTAATATGATTTTCACAATAGTACATACTTTTAAAACTGATTAAAATTTTGTAAAAAAAAATAGTTTTTTTTTAAACTTCAAATGAGATAAGATTATAAAGGAATTCCAATTAATAATCACACTTCTAGGGTATACCTTTTCAGTGTTACAATACAGAGTACCTGCAGAGCTTGTAGATAATTTAAGGCAGAAGTTTGAACAGCGCTGTAAGCTTCCTGGACCAAACATTGGTCGGAATACTTCTGAAATTTATTATATACCGTGTGGAAAATAACCAACTTCCTGCGAGGCATTTAATCAACCGAGTAAGTCTTCCCCGGGCATCAGCATTGTTTAGTAAATTCTCCACCGGGGAAGAATCAGAAACATGTGTTGGCGGCCTCGTGTGAAATTGTCTGGAGCAGTATATCGGGTATGAACAAGAAACCGTTCAGAAGTTTATTATATTCAAAAAAATTATGTAGATTACACAGCACCCCAATGGCATAAGCTAAAAGTCGCCTACAATAATGTTTATCGCCAACTATTCCGCCTACTGAGACACTGCAGCGCCACGGAAATGTTCCTGGAGGGACGAGTGCACTCTTTCAGAGCGCTTCTCCGCCACCTCATGGAAAGCTTATGGCGCAGACTACGCCAATCAAATAACACAATCATCACTGCCATGGTTGCCTGGATGGATTCCCCCTGATGGCTCTCTGGAGACGGGAGATGTTCAAATATCCCCCATTAACGGCTGCTTTCATACATTTTTCACTTCTATTCCCCATTGCCTATCTGTGTATATTTGTTATTTGTCTGTTATTTTAAAATTTGGAATGTATTGCATTGCATTACCACTGCAAACATTCTGCAATAAATTCTTATTATTATTACAATATAAAAATACTAATTTCGGTTGAGACTATCTGTAACTCCGATTTATTTTAATTTTGGTTTTGTTTTTGAAATTGGATGGGTTTTCCGTAGAATTCAGACGGAAATTCCTTAATGTTGTAATTACATTGAAACATTAAGTAATTTCCTATTATTTACGTAGAGAAATCAACAATACCGCAGGAAGAACCATCCCACCTTTACCTACCGTAAGTATCATCCTCTCGTTTATTGTTAATATTATTATAAAAATATTAACAATAAACGAGAGCCTTATAAAAACCTCGCTCAAACACACACACACGGCATTATTATTTTGTTCCTTATTCTATGAATAAATATTATGTAGGTACACACGCATGAAAATCTGTTTGTTGACAACCAACTTCACTTAAAGTTACAGCGCATTCTTGAGATACCAAGTATTTAAAAACTAAACAGTGTTCCCAGTGGCGTAGTGTTGTGAATTCCCGGGAGGGATATAATGCTAAAGTAACCCGATATCCTCCACTCTAAGTAAAAGCTTTCGAAGTGATGCCTTCGCAACATAAAAAGCTCCCTTTTTACACCCTCTTAGTTGGCATTCTTATAGCACTATTTTATACATCGACGTATCAACTGACTTGTAATATAAGTTACGGCATCTTTCGTTTCTTATACTATCTGAAGTTCTCGCATCGCGATTAAAGTCTGTAATCAATGATATAGGTTATCCGTCGACAAGATCGAACACGAAAAATATATTTGACAGTTGACATCCACTAAAATATAGTTAGCACCAATAAGTAGCGTGCCCGTTCGCTCTCCATATAATCCCATCTACATAAAATAAAATAAAAACATCGCGGCCACAATTCAAAGCGCCTATTGACTTGCACGGAGTGCTTTTTAGTGACCGACCAAAATTTGATTTTCAGCCGAAATCGAAACCGATTTTCGGCTCTTATTCTTTGTTTGACCGAAACCAAGACCTATTATTAAAAAAACATTAAGCGATAAGATGTTCATTATAAGATAAGTAAAGTTTTAAAATACTGTATGACATGAAATTGATTGTTTTTATTGTTAAATTTGTAAGATGTGATTAAAATTAGGGTTAGATAAAATGCACAATGAAATAAAGAACATAAATGTCAAAGTGGTTTACTTTTATCGCTTTTTGGTTCGTTGTTTTGGAAAAGTTGTTCAATGCATGCTAATGTGACTATAATGAAATAATCTAATCGTTATTAATCTTTAATAAATACTATTAATCTTATCATTAATAGTATTTATATCACATTGTGGCCAATGGCTACACAATAACTATTTTTTATTTAAACCATAAACTTTGACAAAAATAAATAATATTTTAAAATTACCAACTCTAAGTTTAGAACATTAAGACCCTTACTAAGCTATTCTAAGGGATGCAAAAGTTCCCGAGTAAAGCCGTGGTTCGACACGTCGCAAACGTAGGTTTCGGCTGAATTTTGTTCGCAAACCGAAATCGCGGGCGAAACTCGTTTTTTGACTGAAACCAAAACCAAAACTTAAGTTTAGCAACAACTAGAACAAAATTGTTGTTTTCCTGTAGGTTTTTGGTTTTCAAAAACGGCTCCCCGACTTCAGAGTGCTCACGGGCCCCTTCATGACTAAGGCTAAGGCATCCCTGCGAAGTCACCCTTACTAAACGTAGCGTATAACTTGGAGTGACCCATGGCAGAGGTGTTGGTTACCTTTAAATGGTTCTGGGGTGACAGTATTCATATCCGCTTTCAAATTGATGATGTAGTGATGTTATGATAGTTGAGTAGAGGTCCTTCCCCCCGTGAGAGTGCTATAGCTACGTCCTTGGTCACCACCTCTTTTTGCTCAACTCTGACAGATTTGAACTAATTGAAAAGGCTAACGATAATGATAATTGGTATAAAAGGCAATCAAAAATTTTCATTATCCTGAAGAAGAAGCCATTGGCTTTGAAACATGTAGATTATTATTAATTAAAAGTGATGTATACGAAGTATTTCATTTTCATATAATCAAAATGACGCCACAAAGTAATTTTGAAACTATTAAAGAAGCAAATAATTATGTTTAAAATTAACCAATACTGCCCTCTACATTGCAATCAGGTTTGAAGCTCGGCTGAACCCCCTCACGTCTTACTTAGACTCAACTGATTATATGATAAGGCATTTTTCTCTACTGATAAAGCAGTTTTTATCTATTGACAAGGTAGGACATTACTCAGGGGTTACCTTAACATAGGCTTCTGTCAATGCTTTTTTATTGTGTTTTCAACCTAAATCCACAAAATTTAACTTCCTTACATAGAAGGCGGTCTGTGGCAGGACAACGTCTTATATTATAAAATGCAATTCAAATGGTTGAGTTAATTTCTGACCGGTTTCTCATCTTAAAATATAAAAAAATTCAGCATCCGTATGTTTGTGTTCTTTGTGTTTAACTGTCAGCTCATTTTCAACAACACGGCCTTTTTTGATCTTCGGGCTTTTTGTATGAAACAAATTGGTCCTAAAAAACCATAGATGTGCAAATATATAGACACTACAATTCTCATTCGGAGCCTAAATATTATACTATCCACCAATGAAAAACTTATGGATATAGTTAGACCATCATAATATGACGTGGCAATATTTCGGTTCCAATTTTCGATCTGAGTTATACCCTCCTGCTTTTAGTAATCAGCCCGATTTTTAACTGTTTTGAATAATTATGTGTTTATTCTATGTAAATATTATGTAGGCGTCTCGTTTATTTTTATTGTACCTATTGATAAAGGGTTTTCCAATAAGAGGTGTTATTTTGAATAGCCCGCTATTTCGGTAGATGTTACTTTTGAAGCTGTTATTTTTTGACATTTGACAAGTAGAAACTACGCCATTAATAAAAATGGAACGATACACGCTTCAACAACGCATTGAAATTATTAAAATTCACTATAAAAATGGTGAAAATTTGGCAGAGACGGTTCGTAAAACTCGAACATTTTTGGGTCGTCCTCGTGAAGCACCTTGTCGGACCGCAACACAGAAATTGGTGGAAAAATTCGAGCTGTTGGGATAATTTAGTGATGTGAAGAATAAAACCCGTGCACGTCGCTCAAGAACAGCCGAGAATATTGCTGCTGTAGCCGAAAGTGTTGAAGAAAACCCAGGATTGTCCATTCGTCCTCGCGTTCTTTGGAATTAGGCATTCCACAAACGGAGGGAGGTCTTAAGGCTTATAAAGTTCAGTTAACACAAGAACTCAAGGCGGCCGATCATCAACAACGTCGTGTCTATGCTGATTGGGTCCTTGAAATGCGTGAAAATGATCCGGAATTCCATCGAAAAATCATCTTGAGTGATGAGGCCCATTTCCACCTCGGTGCCTTCGTCAACAAGCAAAATTGTCGCATCTGGGGCTCGAAAAACCAAAGAATTATTGTTCAAAAGCCTCTCTATTCTCAGCGTGTGACTGTAAGGTGCGGTTTATGGTCCGACGGAGTCATTGGACCTTACTTTTTCGAAAATGAGGCTCGAGCAACAGTTACGGTGAATGGATTGCGCTATCGAGAGATGATTAATGATTTTTTATGGCCGGAATTCGATGGTATTGATCTGGACAACGTTTACTTTCAACAAGACGGCGCTACGTGCCACACAAGCAACGAAACCATCGGTGTTTTACAATTAAATATCAAAATAACACATCTTATTGGAAAACCCTGTTCCATACACCAATGAAAAACTTATGGATATAGTTAGACCATCATAAGACGTCACAATATTTCGGTTCCAATTTTTGATCTGAGTTATACCCTCCTACTTTTAGTAATCAGCCCGATTTTCAACTGTTTCGAAAAATTACGTGTTTATTCTAAGTAAATATTATGTAGGCGTCTCGTTTATTTTTATCGTACCTATTGATATAATGAAAAATCTTTCCAGGCTGACTTTTCTTATCAAAGCTGTTTATATACAATAAACGCCTACAGTATAAATGGAAACTTTTTTTTAAATTTTCTAGCTGACTTGTACCCAAAGATATTAGAAGAACGAGATATGCTATGTTGGCCTCCGGACCGTAGCCGGAGTACTACCTAATTAGGGTACTATGAACGGTATCGGGACGTGTACGCACAGAAATCTGTTCTATGTATTAGTGCGGATACCTTAGCGATGCCTTAGTGTAAGCGAAGGTGTGCAGTAGTATTGGTGAACAAAACCGACGACACTCGGCAAAACAATTCCACTCAGTACGAACTGCGCATAGCACATCTCGTTCTTCTAATATCTTTGCTTGTACCTGACGTTGCTGGGGATTATCTTTAGGAAATAGAAATATACCATAGTGAATTTTTCTGTAGGCCTTTTTACGATACACAATTCCGTAATACTTGTAATACTTGCAAAAAATTGTCGCAAAGCGCTCCAGTGGTTAAAAAAAAGATACAATGTAAAGAAACGATAAATAAATAAATCAATAAAATATATTATTTTGATGTATCTCATAAGATTAAGCCAGCGTTAGCAATGTAAGAGCCCGAAAATATTTTTTTTACGACTTGATTACAAAACATCGACATTTCTCTACTTTCTAAAAATATATGCGTGTATTAAATATACGTAAACCTTCCGGAAGAAATTTTCTAAATTATAGTGAAAATTCTACCAAAAAGTAGTTTAGAAGAAATAAACGCACAAACAGACAGACGCGGATACCGACTTTATTTTATACTATTTTCAGATTAGAGATAATTTGTCGCTTCCACGCGAAATTAATCGAAATAATCAAGCAATGTGATGAAACATTTTATGTCTGATTTTTTTTCTAAAACAAAAAATATGATACATTTTATAAAACAACTAGCTAAAGATGGCTTTAATTAATTAATTAAAGCCATCGAAATCAGATAAAGACACTAATTTATCTCTTATTTTGAATGCAAAGTGTGCAAAATTTCATTAAGTAACAAAATTCTGCTTTAAAGAACTTACTTGAGAACATTGATTTTCATCTTATTTGGAGGTCAAATGTTAAAAATTTTATAAATCTCGGAGAAAAAAAACTGTAGATTTATATAAAAAGCCAAACCATACCGAGGCATTATTTTTAATACATTTCTATCTGACGTGTACCCGGCGTTGCTGGGGGTTATATCCTTAGGAGATATTATTATTATTGGCACCGCTTCTTTTTAACCTTTTTATTAACGACTTAACTAAAGTTTTTTCGCACACACGCTTCTGGCTTTTTGCTGATGATAATAAGATTCTTAAGATAATTAAATCCTTTCTTGACTGTTTACTATTTTAACTTGATATTGATTCATTTAATGATTGGTGCAAACTAAACTGCTTGGAACTTAATGTTGATAAATGCAAAGTTTTGTCCTTTTACAGAGCCAATAAACCTATTCAGTTTGAGTATAAACTAAATGGTGCTTGTCTATCAACTGTCACATCCATCAAGGACCTTGGGGTCACTCTTGATTGCAAACTCTCTTTTCGAGATCATATAAATAACATCGTAAATAAATCACTTAAACTACTCGGGTTCATTCATAGAATTATCTCAGACTTTAAACATATAAGAACACTTAAAACTCTATATTGTTCGTTGGTTCGCCCTCACCTTGAATATGCCAGTGTCATTTGGTCTCCTTTCTATGCTGTCCACATTAGTCACATCGAATCTGTCCAACATCGCTTCCTACGGCAAATTGCTTGGAGGTTAGGACTCGAAAGAGGCGATTACTCATATGAGGAAATTGAACAAACTTTAAACCTATCTTCATTAGAAAAACGTAGAAAAGACTCCGATCTAATTTGCATATTTAAAATAATCAACAGTATAACCGACTCACCTGAACTGCTACAACTCATTCAATTCAACATCCCTTCCCGGAGACTCCGAAATAATGAATTGTTGTTCCTCAATCACCACTCAACTAACTATAGGTACCATTCTTCTTTGTCCAGAATGTCGAGACTTGTAAACTCAAGTCAGAGCATTTAATTTTTTGGTGTAAGTCTAAATGACTTTCTAAAAGCGATACGTAATGTGTAATTTTTCACAACTTAATCGTTATTGATGCTCTGACTTGTAGTTAATTTCTATATGTACATTTTCTATTTTAAATTGTCTTTGCCCTTCACATTCATGTACTCTCCATTCACTGTCATCTATGTTTTCTTATTCGTGTCAATATTATGGTTTTAATGGACATATTGTCCGTAAATTAATAAATAAATATTATGATGGAATTTTCTGTAGGCATTTTTAAGATATACAATAGTGTAGTACATTATTTTGATATATATCATGAGGTTTAGCCAGCGTTACGACTTGATTACAAAACATCGACTTTTCTCTACTTTCTATAAATATTATATACATGTATTATACATATAAGCTTTTTGGAAGAAATTTTATAAATGATAGTGAAAACCCAATGAAAACCCGTTGCGTAGTTTAGGAGAAAGTGCACAAACAGACAGACACAGATAGCGACTTTATTTTAAACTACAGGGTTTTCCAATAAGAGGTGTTATTTTGAATAGCCCGCTATTTCGGTAGATGTTACTTTTGAAGCTGTCATTTTTTAACATTTGACAAGTAGAAACTACGCCATTAATAAAAATGGAACGATACACGCTTCAACAACGCATTGAAATTATTAAAATTCACTTGAGTGAATCAAATGCAAATCATCTTGAGTGATGAGGCCCATTTCCACCTCGGTGGCTTCGTCAACAAGCAAAATTGTCGCATCTGGGGCTCGAAAAACCCAAGAATTATTATTCAAAAGCTTCTCTATCCTCAACGTGTGACTGTTCGGTGCAGTTTATGGTCCGGCGGAGTCATTGGACCTTACTTTTTCGAAAATGAGGCTGGAGCAACAGTTATGGTGAATAGATTGCGCTATCGAGAGATGATTAATGATTTTTCATGGCCGGAATTGGATGGTATTTTTTTTTAAATTTTTTATAGTGAATACCTCACAAGAGTCCCAACTGCTCCCGTCTGGAGCCAGTGAGACTATGGCATCCCCAATTGGGGGATGTTGTGAGGCTGAAGGTAAGTGGGGAAGGGAAAGAGGAAGGTGGGGAAGTACCTGGCTATTCAGATCTAGTCACTAAACACGGCTAAAGCCATTTGGAGCAACGTTTCAATTCTGAATGGTGGTCTTACACCAGGGCGATACTGGTAGTATCTTCCACTCTGGAACGTGCCGCAAATATACTATATATTATTTTAATTAATTAATTGTGAAATAACACAAATTAATCAAATAAAATTTATTTGCGCACGCCGGGTTCGAACCCGCGACCTTCAGAATGGCAGTCCAATGCGTTACCACTGGACTATGCCGGCCGTCTATGTCACTGGACTATGGTATTGATTTGGACAACGTTTACTTTCAACAAAATGGCGCTACGTGCCACACAAGCAACGAAACCATTGATCTTTTACGATTGAATATCAAAATAACACCTCTTATTGGAAAACCCTGTATTTGGAGATATTTACATTATCTCCACACAGAAGGACCCGAGGCAAATAATTTCCCTAAGGTCCATATGTTTATTTTCTTAGTTTTCAACATAATGTTACGTGATCTTGTCATGATTTAAGATTTCCACGGCCTTCTGATGATTTGATGACACAAATATATTATAATATACGAAATTATAACATTGAAAATGTTAAGAATTTGACCACCCCATATCGGGTTATTTCGATTACAAATAACCATACATTTTTATTGTAAAAATTTTGACCAACTCCTAACATGTAAGAAACTTTAAACTAGAAAAGTTCTAGGGAACGCTACGTGACACCTTGGTATCAGGAGGAAAATTTTGAACTGAAAATTTGGTATTAAAGTTATATAAGTAGGAACCAATACGAAGATGACTACACGGAGTTTTACAGATTGTTTCTAAATTGTTGAGGCGGGAAAATGCCCTAAAATAAAGCCAGAATCTTAACGTCGTAAGTGAACTAGTCGTGCACAAAAATATGCGACGCGCGGCTCAGGTGTATTGGAAGACCTGCGGTTGAATTTGCCTTATCAAATCTCTAAAATTAAGTGGGAATCTTAACGACATAAGAGATGAAGTTGTGTTAAAACAATATTCGGTGCGCGATCCGGCGTAATGGACGGACGCACGATCGACTTTGCCATAGCAGGCCTAGAAAATCGATATTTCCATCAGGTTTATTTTAATTATTTCTGATAAACGTATTACTAAAATCTCAAATGTTTCTAGAGGGATCTCTTTAAAATGTACTAATTCATCGTATAAAAAAAAATTTCGTGATTACCGCTAATTTTATAGATAAAAAACGTTTTAAATAAAATATTTTAATGGTAACGTCCTTTTTGTATTAAACTTAAATATAAATAACTTACATCCGTAGGGACCCTTGAGAAACATTTGAGATTTTAGTAATAAGTTCATAAGAAATAATAAAAATGTGAGCGTCGAGAAAACCCCGTTTATTGGAGTTTTATGTCGTCTTAATAAAGTAATCCGTCCCAGTAGACACAGATTGAGAACCTAGATAATGTTGTACGCACTGCATAAGAAAAATCTAGAAGTGTGTTCAATAATAATTTGAAACAAAACTTATGTAGCCAATTTACACACGAGTTTTCGACTCCTAGGTTCTAGACAGGTTAATGAAATCGACCATCTGTTCCTCCTTGTTCGAATGGTAGGGATTAATAATAGTAATATTTCACGTCATTTTCATCAAACATAATTTGAATTTAAGTTTCATTTTCAAAACTGGATTTCTGACAACCGATAGGTAATATAATATTTACACAAAATTATTTTATGATATAATATATGGTGGTGCGCAAATCCTTCGTTCGCAATTTTGCGGGGTTGGTTGCGGTAAAGTGCGATAGAGACTAAGACAAAACGAAAACGAATTGAATTTGCCTTAGTGTTTGCAAGAGGAAATGAGTGGGAAAGGCCAAATACTTACCCTGGTCTCGTCCTCCTTATCCGCTGGTTCCTTTTCACTTATCAGCTTGCAATTCCCTTTTAACATTCGCTCACTTAACACAAAACAAAATCAGTGACATTCACTGCGGCGGGTAAAAACGTTTCACTGGACGATGTGTGCTCCCAAACAATCACAGCCGAGTTCAACATATGCGGGTATTCAAGATGACACGAATGTTCGCGGACCAAGATGCAACGATAACAATGCTCCTTGTCTTTGGGCCCCCGTCAAGGAAAGGGGACAAGGGGTAAAGGGGGAGTGAAGGGTACACATTTTAAGGCTATTCAATTTTAAAACCTCACACGCAACTAATATATTTTTTAAATTGGAACTCTAATATCAGACTTTCCCGTGATTTTACACGGGTCTACGCTAGTATAACATAATTTATACAAAAATGCTTGCGGCACGTTCCAGATAAAATACTGTCAGTATCGCCCTAGTAAAATATCACGAAATCGAAATCGAAATGTTTCTTGAAACGGCTTTAGTAGTATTCGTGACTAGATCTGAATATCTAGGATCTTCTCCACCCTTTTCTTCCCCATCCTCTTCCCCTCCCAAATACCGTCAGCCCCACAACATACCCCTAGAGGTTTAGGAGAGTTGGAACTCTTGTGCAAAAAAAAGGAAAAAATGACTTTCTTTGGGCACACGAATACGCCCACAGTTCACTTATATCGGAAAATCTCTTCATTGGATTTACCTACGCATGTATATTATATTTAAAGTGGGGTAAAAGGGGAGGCGATGGCGCGTGGTGCCCAGGGTGATTGTGAACACAGTTTTTCCTTATTAATTTAAGGGGAAACTTGGGCAACTCGGGGAGATAGTGCAAAGTTTGTCGGTTGGAGCAAACTTCCTCTTCCCCTTCTCCTTACTCTTTTGCAAGTTCTCTGGTCTGTGTTTGTGCCGACTTTGGCTGCTGTGTTTTGCCCGGTGTTTTTCTTACACCTTGTAATAAATGGAGTAATTAAATTAAATCACCTCGTTAGCTCTCTTGCTAATTGAATTTAATGTTATTTGTTTGTAGAAGTTTTTAGATATCTTTTAGTTTTAAGAGGTTAGTACTATATAAACATGTACTTACATTTATTTCAAACTAATTTATAATTGCTGGCTGAATGTATTTCTTCAGTTTAACTGTTAAATTACCTACAATTATGAACATTTTACACCATGTTTTTTTTAAATAATGGTCCCCATATAGAAACTCTAATGGGACCCATGTGAAAAATCTTTGCTTTGCATGATTATCATTTCAATACACACAATTTTTTGTGATGATGTCATTCGTAGTTAATTGTGTAATTGTGGTTTTACACGATGCTTTTTTTCATACCGATTCCCATATGGAAACTATATCGGGAACCATATGAAAAACCTTTGCTTTTCATCAGGGGTTGGAAAATTGCGGCTCGCGAGCATTCGGTGCGGCCTACTGAAAACACCGCAAAAACTAAATGCACATATCCAATACATACGGTGTATCACATTATTAAGATAGTTAAATAATAAAATGATGGAACATATTCCGTGGGTAATTATAAAAGTCTAGTTGCGGAACACAAATATACAGAGATATCATTCAAGTATAAACATAACCACTATATTTTATTTATGCTAATGGACTATTTGGATTCAATCTTAGTTAAAGACAGTTTTATGTTCAGAATGTACCGGTATAAAATCTTATTACGATTTCACACAGATTTTGATAGTTGCCATTAGAGAGGAAATCGTATTTTGGAACGGTGCTAAATTTTCATAAAATTTCAACACCTCAAACATACCGAAGATAACATGAAATCATCTGTCACTTTCCTTTGCCGTTGCCTTCAACAAATCTTTAAAAATACACGCGAAATTCACAATAACGGACAGTAAAATCCATTCACAGTAGTAAATACTTATTATTATTTTTTGTTATCAAGTTTAATTTGAACTTCATTTTCATTTCAAGTTTTCCTTTTGCTTATTCAATACAATTATTATGGAATTTACAAAAAAAATATTTATTTATAAAAAAGATCTGCTGGATAAGATAAACAATAAACAAAGTTCAAAAGCTGAAATCTGATTTTTTTTAAGTGGAATAAGAATATTTTTAAAAATATAAAGAAACACTTTTCAAAAAAACAAACATTTTCATAAAATATACACTCGGCGTCACAAAAATCGCACATCTTCGAAAAGAAGTTTCCAGCATAAGTTTCCCCGAGCCAATACATTTAATTCAAACAATATTGAAATAATTTGAAAGTACATTAACGACCTATTATCAGACAAAAGTTTCAGCTCATAAAAGGTACAAATTTTCCGAGTACGGAAATTTTTGAAAAAGTTGCGCACATACTTTTTATAGCTTGTTTACTTTTACTTTTTATACTTTTTATAGCTTTTTACAGCTTGTGTCACCTTCCTGGGTTATAAAAGGAGCAGTTATAATCAAATGTAAGTCATTCACTATGGGAACGGTGAATAGGGACACATGTGAATAATTAGAGATAGAAAACAACCCCTTAAAGTAGACATCGTGCTGACAAAGCCGCTCAAGTGGTGTCACTACTGCAATCAGGCTTGCGACAGTGTGATGTTGCTTGGAAACTAAACTTAATCCGTTTTTGCCATTCAACGGTTTTTCCATCGGTTTCAAGAGACTGGTGGCTTCATCCGGAGAAGTGCATCAAGGCGACGATGCTGCACATCCGAAAAAACGGTCGCTTTATTGTCTCGTAAGATTTTGAAAAAGTTGCGTATAGTCGTGTTAAACAATGACAGATGACGTATATCTAATAATGTCCGCCTTAAACTGTATAAGAAATCAGTATGTACAAATAGAACACGTCCTTTTTCATCACGAATTCATATGTAAAAACAACCCATATGAAAATTGGACGTAAAAAAATGCTCATTAGACAGTAATTGCAACATGTCTAATCTCTAAAGATTTTTTAAAAATCTGTTTCCAACAACAAGCAAAATATTTTTTTATTTATAAAACAATGAAATCGACCACTTAAATAAGAAAAGCTTACTTCTGTCTCACAGACACGCCGACAACGGTTGTCGCCAATTAATATAAAACCTTTCGACTCCCAGGCTTCAGAAGATTAAGCTCAGTGAAATCGATTAACTTACAATATTGGATCGATAGGTGTAACGACCGATGATTTTATACCGATTTCAATAAATAACAAATCGATACACGCTGGCAACACTGACCTCTCCAACTGGTATCTCGACCCATCGTTTTGCGTTGCAGTGGCGAAGATATATTCATATGCCACTCATGGACACACTGATCTTGGCTGGAGTTACTTCATAATAATAATAATTGGATAATTTGTAGAGCGCCGTTTTTGTGAAAAATCACCTCAAGGGCGCTGTACAATTTATTTCCTAGGATCTACATTTGTTATTTAGACCAACTGTGCCAGCACGAGGTTCGTCATCCGTTTAGGTATGTGTCTGCCGCCAATGTAGCGCTGACATGTGTCTGCTGCCAATAAAGAGCGCTGACACAACATCCTCACATAGATAACAAACCCTGGCAGCACCGCTGTGACGTTCGACGTAGACAGAAGATGGAGACTCTGCTGCAAGAATCCTAGGTAGCGAAGGAACTGTACCAGCTGCTGCAACGAGAGAGACCACCCCGTCCACCAACAGTGCCAGCACGAGGTTCGTCATCCGTTCAGGTATGTGTCCGCTGCTAATATAGCGCTGACATGTGTCTGCTGCCAATAAAGAGCGCTGACACAATATCCTCACATAGATAACAGACCTTGGCAGCACCGCTGTGCAAAATCACCTCATCCTAGTCTATTTTAGTCTCTCTAGTCACTTCCTAGCCATTCATGCCACTTAGTGTATCCTCTCGACCCTTTTAGACTCTTTCCTGGCTCCAATACCTAAATAAAATCCAGCAAAAAAAAATTACAATTCTTTCTATTGTCGTGATCCGACGATTTCATACCTCTGGCTCAGACCTTTAGGGCTCGCTTAAAGCAGGCTATCATAAGCAAAATCTTGAACCAAAGTCAAAGTTAAGTGTATGTGTGTCATCTGTAACAAAATACATAAACAAAAACAGAAAATAAAAACAAAAACATAAACTTTAAATAAAATATGGCTTATCTGTTTTCTAGGTAGATATCCTCGGTTGAAGAGGTCCCGTAAATCCCGACACCACTTGACGCTTGAGGGGTCAGGTATAAAATCTTCGACTGCATTGAGAATCTTTGTTCTAGCTTCACTTTCAAAATTTAATCGGTTTAAAATGCTATAATAATTGCAAATTCCGGCTAAACGGTAGAAGTTACGCGCATTTCGTGAAATAAGAAGGTAAGCACTATATAAAACACGGATGCTGAACATTTTTCAGCGATCTCTTAACAAGGGAAACCTTCTGACAGGATTAAACAAACCGGAGCGGTTAAAACACGTCCGCTATCGTAACAAGGATTATCCCCAGGGTTCTTCAGAAGTCTCTTTCCCACTATCCCACCGTCTTCAAAAGGATCACGTCCAGCCACTGTTCTGCCGGGACGGTGTGAAGGGTTCGTAGGACTACCTTACCATCGCGTTGCTCACTGTCTCTCGTCGGGACTGCCTGTGGTGCGCCAGAAGCTAAGGCTGTTTTCATGTTGTTCGCTGCCATGTTCAAAAATGCTTTTTTCTTTGTATGTTCTTCTTTCTTTATGTTGTCTCTCCACTAGCTTCAAGAACAAAAACAAACTGCCTTAGATGAGAATACTTGAACGATTCTGGAAATTATCAATGCATTTTGCGCCGTGCAGGGATAGTCGGGGGCTTTTAGAATCATTTAATAGTAGCTTCATTTAAATATTCATTTAAAATACAAAAGTAGAGACTTGGCGTGAGAACAGGTAGAGAGACCCATCTGATCCTTAAAACTGGACACCATCCCTAGATTCCTACCCAACCCTCATATCTTTTACCTGTCGCAGAATTTCCTTTCTTTAAAAAAGACCCTCCACACAGCATCCAAAATTATGACTGAGATCCTGAGAGAAATTGTTTTTCTCAGGGCTTCCTGTGTTAGGTTAGTGTAAACAAAAAAACTTAAGGTATTGTCTATGAATTGACATTCCAAAGATCGAACAGCTATGTAAAAATATAAATAAATTGACTATTTTGAATGGATGAACACTAGCCTAAATATGCATTGACAGTCCGTATTTACTTTTTGAAACTAAGACAGTTAATTAGTTAATGAGGTCCTTATTCACAACATGTGTGAACTTTCGTTTATCCAAGCCTAAAGCCAATGTAGCGTCATTGGTCCAAACGAATTCAACTCGCGCATATCGCGCATACGGCTTCTTTCAATTCTTATAGCTTCGTTGGTTCAATTCCGCCACTAATTTTGCTTACAAACAATATTATTAAAAAAAGATGCGTAAATTGACAATCAACTGAAGCTTATTTTTTTATTTAATATCCTGGTGTAGATGTACCAAAAACTAACTTACTATCTGATACTATGGAGGCCGGGCTAAAATTTGTCTATTGGCCGTCGGAAAATTTCTTATCAATTTTTGACCGTGTTCGCAAATATCGCTAACTGACCATAGAAAGCAAATTACGTCAACATCGTTTTGACATAAGGCTTTATCGATCGATCGTGCTCGTTTTTCAGGCAGGTTTCATTTGAAATTGTTCCACCAATTTCCCTAGAAATAAGGATTTTTTTTGCTTACTTTGGCCACACGGAAACGCCAGTATCACACTTCAGTGTAAAAACACATATAATGTTAAAGGTTTCGTGAATGCCGACATAAGCTTTTTTCAAATTTGAAAACGGAATAGAACAAACGACCCGTAAAAAACATCACCGGGTTAAATTGCACGAAAATGGGGTACCTACAGTCAACTGGGGTGAAGTGGAAGCAGCACTTTAAGATTTTTTCAATGTAACAATCCTGTTTTATAATATTCTAACCAAAATTATAACATGAATCAACTCTTAAAACTATTAATAAAAACAATATTTTTTTTTAATATTAATTTCAATATTTTTGGCATTTTGTTTTCAGGTGAATATCGCATAATTCTACAACAATAACACAATAATGTGAATAAAAATAATTAAATCAGCCTGCTGGGCCTTCATCCTGCGATTTCTTGGATTCGTAACCGAGGATCTTAACCGATCAGCCACGTAGGCTTTGTTTTCATATTTTCAAGTCAGACATTCCAAAAAAAAAACACTTAAAAAAAAAATTAAATCAAAACTTACATTCTACGCAAAATTCAATTGAAAAATGTTAAGCAATCACACGATACAACTAGCCACCTTTAAGGTGAGGCTGATATCATTAAAATATATTAAAGTAATCCTAAACAGAGGTGGTAGTACGCCATAAGAAAAATAAAAAGACAGAATATATTGGAATTATAACTTCATAATATAAAGCCATCATATACGAACTATCCACATTGCATTAATATATATATTATTTTACAAAATTACCAAAATAACATTTTTTTGCGAATTATATTGCTAACCAACTAAATTAAAAATCCAGTCCATAAACTAAATAATAATCTGGTGGTTGATTTTTTAATAAATTAAAATAGTAAAAGATGCATCGTTCTTAAGACAAGTCGATGGCAGGCTTCACCCAATGTGCGTACACTTCACCCCAGTTGACGGTACAAATCTGTGGAGTAATTTTTCCCTCTACTGGCATTATCTCAGAACATTAGATTCCATTCCAGATTCCAGAGATTCCAAATTGAAATTTTTGATTCAGAACGATAATCATCGTTTTTTACAATTCACGTGAAATGTTTTACGTAAAATGTGTTTGATAAACAAAATTGTTTATTGCGATGTGCGTTTTTTATGTCAACATGTCGTGTGATTTATAAAATTGATTATTGCTATGTGTATTTTTCATGTCAACATTTCGTGTGATGTATAAAATTGTTTATTGCTATGTGCATTTTTTATGTCAACATGTCGCGTGATTTATAAAATGATTGACGACAAAACTGATTTTAAGCAACAGTTTTGGATGAATTTCTTTTACGTGGTAAATTTTTTTTGTTTGTTATTTTGTCATGTTCTGATTTAGAAATGCGATCCTTGATATAGAAATGCGATATTTGATCATAACAATAATTTAATGCTGATGTAAGAATATTGAAGAAGCTTAAGAAGGGAACGATTTGATGGTTATTAGATGTAACTTAGAAAGTAGGATAAATGAAGAAAGGATAGGAAGAAGAGTATATGAGATAAAAAGTAAATGATGGAAGAAAACATGACACGATGAAATGATTCAAATTGTTGTATAATCATGACACCAGAATATCAGAAGAATGTGACATTCGTGTGGCGATCAATCCTATCTGCCTACCGCCGCAGGGAAACGGCGTGATGGTTAGTTAGTGTTTTCCCTTTGAAGTTGTTTTAAAATAGCAAAAAGTTCTCGTAAATAGTAAATCGATACGCAGATATGCTGTCATAAAAAAGCTTATTTAAAAACATACATATACCTATTTTACGAAAGATTTATCATAAATGAATGGTAGAAGATTGCTTATTTTAATACTCTTAACATTTTCGATGGTATATATAATACATTAAAGTTTATTTAAAGAATACATATTTGGTGATCTAGTGAGAGGCACGAAATGAAAGTCGGTCGTGAAGGTCACAGTGTTTTATTGATGAGGCAGGTGGCCGTAATGAGAGTGGACGTAGGACAGATGTAGTATTCTCCGGATGCTGGCGGTGATGGCTGGTCAAGCGCGGGTCAGTGAGTCGACGCCGGGCGCTGGTGACCGGACTCGTTGACTGTGAGGCACTGGCGATCTTGGCAATCAGTACTCCAGTGCTGACGGGAAGGCCGAAGGTGCGGTGGACCTTGTAGGCGGTTGAGCGGGAGCTGCGTAGACCAGTGAGGATGCTGCGTGTCCTCGTGGTGGTCATGGTGCGTGGATGAAGCGCTGGTCAGAGGCGCTGAAACCAGGGCGCTGTAATCTGTTGTAGCGCTGGCCAAGGACGGTGGCCAAAGCGCTAGGATGATGTCCCGATGGAGTCCATGATTAAGTACGTGCGGAACCGGGAATATTGTCCTTCGCGGGGGCGCGGGGCGCGCCGGTTGTCACTCGCGAGATTTGTCAACTGACGGCAGATTGATGACTGACTGACTGCTCGCTGCGTCGGGCTTATTTATACTGTACAGCTGACGGCGACAGTAGGTAGGTGGAATTGCAAATAAATCGGAGACACTCGCTCAGTCTGGGTCTTTCGGGAACTTTCGGCGGCGCTGCAATTATGCATAGGCGATAGGCTCGAACCTTCTAGCGAGTTGGCGTAATGCGCCAGACCGATTTACAATCGTATTGTCGTAGGTAGGCAAGTAGGTGCTTGTAGACAGGTAGGTTGTGTTATTTACGATTTAACTGTCAGTAGTAACTCGCAAGTAGATACTTGTTTACGTACCTACGTAGGTCGAGCTGTTTATTATTAATGAGACAATTCTGGATTGTTCTCTCGACGCTACACACATATACATATAATAATATTTGGATAATTTGTACTACGTCGTTTTTTGTGAAATTCACCTCAAGCACTCTGTACGATTATTATTATGTAGTTCTTATGCTCTATCTAATTTTATTATTTACCAACAGATACAGAAAACATACTTATTTGGCAGGTCATTACAGATAAGCACACTTTTATTAGAATGTTTATGCTTTGAGAAGATACTACTTTACACTATTATCAAAAAGACTGGAGATTGCATGATTTAAAAATTGGCTATTACACCCTCCATTAGGTACTAATGATTTAATTTTAATTAGAAGATTAGTTGCAAAACAGTATTGATATTTACTACAAATAGTAATTCAATTTTAGGATGAAGAATTTTTATGAATAAAATTACCTTAAAAAGCTACTTAAAAAATCTACATAAATGCGAAATTGTCAGTTTATTTAATTGCCATGATTCGTGTCAATAACTTTTATTTTATTCGTAAAGGATCTGACAATAGTGTTGAACTTTAACAAATTGATTGTTTTAATCAAAACAATCAATTTGTTAATGTAGTGTGTCTTTATCTAAGGACAGGTTGTTTCGAAGAATTTGAATAATTCATCAAATTTCAACCTTCATTTTCGGGTTCTGTGAAAGTCCTATTCAAGTTCTGTTATTATATAATTATAGGCTAGTTGCTTGACAAAACTGAAATAATAACAGTACTTGAAAAAAATCTTTCAAAGAACTTGAAAATTACTTTTGAAATTTTAAGATATGTTCAAATTCTCCGAAACAACTCGTCATAAAACTAAGTATTTAAAGATTTGCATAACATCTGGTTATGTTCCAAACCTCAAGTAAGTCCATATGATGTATGACATGTTGCTATATCCCTGTAAGTAAAGATGTTGTATCAACATTCTGTTATTGTATAACTCGATAAACGAACGTATAAATCGATCAATGTCAAGCGACATACCGATAAGCAATAAGAAAAGTATTTTTATTCCGTAAAACTATTTCACTATCACGCATTCTCTCGACAGGAGTAAACCGAGACGATGAAATGTCATTCATTTTTTCCAGGATTACATTCCGTGGTTTTTCAACTTGCAAATATACTGTTTTCTTTGTCTGTTTCTCGACGTAAGCAAACATATATATTATATATTTGATTAATTGATGTATTATTATATTTAGATAAAACATGAAGCCAAAAGTTAGCTTCCGCTTTCTTACCTCCAACTGACCTCCAACTCTCCCAACGCTCTAACTAAAATTACCGAATACGCGTCTACGCGCACCGCTTATCGCATTCTCATATTGGAACAAGTTTTTATTTTATTTATTTGACATTATAGAAACAAACAGTACATCGATGAAACATTTCACAGATATTAAATGATTCCTATGATTTGTTTACCTGTAATGTCTTGTACGAGTATGTGGTATGTATATTCAGTATTTACCAGGTGACGTGTGTAGTGTATATATGTGTAAGATTGTGTGTAAATGTATGAACGTGTGTGTGTATACAGGGTGTATCGGCACGTACCCGACAAACTTTAACCAGCTATTCCTTAGCACATTTGGAGTAAAAAATGTTAGGTGCACTTTGCTGTCCGGTAACATTTTTTTTTAATAAAAAAATTATTATTCATATTTTCACCACATGTCACCAATGTTTTATCCTTTGTCAAAGTTTGAAAACCCATCTGGCAATATTTTGTTCGAGTTTCGTTGAATAATGTACGTACGTACCTACGTTGGCGCGCTTTTACAATCACAACGAAATGGCACGGCACCATTCGTCTCATTTTTAACTATTATTATTTAGTGTTTACGAAAGAGAGAGGACACTTTTTGACCCACTTGCTAATAACAGTTGCTGAAGACGAGATACAATGCAAATTACAGTGACGGAGTGTGGATTTTTTATTTATTCTTTGTTTCTAATGGAAAAAAAAAATGTTACCAGACAGCAAAGCGCCCATAACATTTTTTACTCCAAATGTGCTGACGAATAGCTGGTTAAAGTTTGTCGGGTACTTGCCGATACACCCTGTATAATAAATACAAACGTAAGCCTCATATATTGTACTATATATTGTACTCAACGCTAGGAGTTCAGCTATGCTGGGGAAGACATTTTCTGACGATAAATTAATTAATAATAACAATAACGATGAACTTAGATATAGTTTATTAGAAAAGTGGATTTGATCATAGTATGTAAGAAAGAGAAACATTTAAAATTAAAATATGAAATCGGCTTCTACATAATTTTAACAAAAAAGTATCTTTTAAGTTAGTAAATAAAATTATAACTTACGATGATTGCAGCCAGTTTCTTATATGTTTTTTGTATTCTGTAAGTCTAGATGTATTAAATTGTATTGTAAGTGAATCGTTTAACCATACAGCCTGGTGTCTGTAGTGTTTTTGTGCAAATGATGTGTTTATTTCAGCTATTTGTAGTTGGTGTGCAATTTGTGCATGTCTTGATCTAGTATTGCGAGTATTATGTAGATATCATTGGTATATTCATTTGTTTATCTATGTAGACAAGGAATTAGCGAGTTTGCTACGTGTTTGTTTTTCAATGGTGATATTGAGATAGGTCCTTATGCCTAGTGTGTCGGGTAAGCTCTCTTAAATTGACAAGACTCAGAAGAAGCGTAGGTACAAATGTGTGCTCTTTCTTGACCGATCCGCTACAGATCCGCTGTAATGAAGCAATTTTGGTCAAGATTTCGAGGGTAGTTGCCTACATTCAGTATAAAATAGTGACTCAGTTGTCAAATGAATCGGCGTCATGCGTTCAATTCTCCTGATATGTTCGTATAATGAAATTGAACAAATTCTAATCTTTCTCCTTTTGAAGACCGTCGGAAAAAATTTGATCTCATTTGTTTCTTTAAAATTGTCAACAATTTTATTGACTCACCTACATTACTAGAACTCATCTCATTCAATATACCTTCTCGTAGACTCAGAAATAAAGAACTGCTCTACCTCAATCAACACTCGACTAATTATGCTTATAATTCAACATTCAACATTATCCAGAATATGTAGAATGGTCAACTCACGTCAAGACCTTGATTTTTTTGGTATAAGTCAGAATGTTTTTTGTCGCTCATTATCCAATTGAGGATATTTTATTTATTTAACGCCCAGAGGGCTTTTACATATAGGTGGTACAATTTTAATGACAGTTTTGAAACATAAGAAAGAAATAATAAAAATAAAATTACATTAAAAAATAATATATGAAAGAAACAAAATTAAAAATAACAAAAACATAAATTAAGAAATACAGCGATTTGACTGGTTTACAAAAATATAACTTCCATTTAGGAATAGTGTTGAAATAAGTCTTTCACGTAATCCACAAAATTCACAAAGTTAATATTAAATATATCGACATCACCTAAGTATTGGTTTCCCATAGTGTGAAACCGTTGTATTGGGGAGTTCGCAATGTAATTGCGCCAATGTGTGTTGCAGTGGAATAGTGTATTTTGTCCTGTTGTTATTGTAGGTATTCGTAAGTTTATGTGTTGCAGAAGTTCGCAACAGTCGAATTTAGAGTTTAGAATCTTGAATAAAAAAGTTAAGTCGTTTATTTTACGCCTGTCTTCCAATGTGAGTATTTTTAGAGTGTTTAATAATTTTATTTTATTTTGTATCACTTTAGTTTTAGCAAGGTCTTGACTTGACACTTCTATTTCTTTTCTATTTTCTTAAGTTTTCCCTGTTTTTCTCTGCTTTTATATACCATCCTTTACTCTTGCATTGTACAATGTACATTGTCCTAAAACTCGTGTCGCTTTGTATTATATTGGACGTTAGTCCGTTAATTAATTTATAAATAAATAAATAATCTTCCATAATTACACTATCAACATATTCCGCTTATATTATTGTAGTAAAATATTTTCATGTTATTCGTATTAGTCTTTCTTAAAAAAAACAAATAAATTAGGATACCAGCTTAAAATAATTTGTTATTCTCACAATGTTGTATGCCTACCATAAAACACATTCGTACTTTTTTCGTTTACGTTCCCTGCTTAATGTAAAAAAGAAATTCACAACGTTGGGCGCCAATTTAAATAAAACAAAGAGACTAATTACCCCGCGCTCTACTTAGCAGCACTCTCCTCCACCATATTACCCCGAACTACCCGGCTACGGCTGCTGCTCGCACTGAAGAGATCATCTGATAGAATGGTATTATGGTCGTGTCTGTGTGACAGAATAAAGTATTTTTTTTGCTATCAAACACTTTCAAATATCGAAATTCTTTCTGGAGAAAAAATTCTTTTTTTAATATTTAATTAGTTGTTTAAATATAAATATTTTACTTTCTAACTAACTAACTAACTAACCATCACGCCGTTTCCACGCAGGGGTAGGCAAAAGGGACGGACCGCCAAACAACTCTGTCTTGGCACACACTTCTTGCCTTCTAACTTATTAGATAAATAAAAAAGTAAATAATATTATTATCTATTTCTATAATAATTTTTTGTTACATAAATTTACCGTTAATTTGTTTACTACAAATAATTTTAGATAAAATAACAATTTGTTAGTTTGAGAGATATTGTTTTTTATTGTCTTGTTTATTACTGTCTGTTTACTCCAGTACAAAAAAAAATAATACACAATATCTTATCTTACCAACCTTATTTCTATATTTAAAAAGAACCCCTACATTATCGACAACTTTATTGTGACCGTGCCATCTATGAGTAACCTCTTCAAATACTATATTGGATATCACAGGGAAGACATGGATAAAATTAATAATATTGAAATTCTCTCTTGAACAGGTATTTAACTTCACTGGCCTATCTAGTGCCTAATAGTGGAAAGATCTTATGTAAGTTGGCGACATTTATTTTCTTTTAACCACTTGGGTCACGTAGTGCTATATCTGTCACCAAATGACAAATGCTCATAAAACTCGTTATAAATGCTTTTATATTACAGTCTGGTATTTATATACAGATTTTGAAAAGGAGAATGTTGAGCTTTGTCTTTGCATTTAAAAATTTACCTTAAACGCATCCGTATAATTAAAAATAATTCATGTTGCGACTCCCTGTGTGTCATCATTCTTAAATAATAAAAAAAACTCCGTGATCAAGAATGTGGATTTTTGCTTATAATTATTGATGTTGGTTAGCATTAATAAACCACTCACTAGATCGATATTTTAGGGCTTTTTGTATGAAACAAATTGGTCCTAAAAAAAATCATAGATGTGCCAATATATAGACAGTGCAATTCTCATTCAGAGCCTACATATTATACTATCCACCAATGAAAGTTTATTCCATAGACTTTATATAGTTAGGCAATCATATGACCTCACAATATTTCGGTTCCAATTTTTGATCGGAGTTATACCCCCATGTTGATTGGCATGCCAATGTCCCTAATTAGCAGTCGGTGGTAGTAATTCTGAGCTGCTGACCTTGCACAGCAATGGTGTTTATATATCTCTGAATCACAGTTGTTGACAGCTGTCACACTGACACTTCTACCTTACCGCTACAAGTGCCACCTGTCAAGAGCATCACAAACTAATATCTAAAATGCCATATTCTTTAAAAACAGGAAACCAGCAAACAGACAGATTTATATTCATGCACTCATAATGTACTATACGAACAATCCCAAGCTTCATAGTCTTGTAGATCATAGTTACGCAACAAGACTAAGATCAGAAGAAAGGATGATAGTACCAAAAAATAACACATCGTTTGGACAACGTTTCCATTTATACCTGGCTCCTAAGGTGTACAATGGGTTCAAGCGGCAATGCAGTAAGGTTAAAACAGGCCCTCTTCAAAAGAAAATTACTTTTTATAAATATAATAAAACATTTTTTGTTGAGTAATGTTAGTTTTTGAAATGAAGATCAGAAAAAGTTTTTCAACTGCTTTCAAAAACAGTATTTTATTTTGGGATACTTTCAAAAACATCAAATCTATTTGAAATTGAATATCAATCGGGAATATTTGATGACATTATATCTATTGTTTAGACCCGAGGGGTTAAATCGGCAAGATCACACTTCTAGAGATTTTCCGTTCAGTAGCCGCTCGAGACCCCATGTAATGATTCCTTGCTCGTTGGGATAAATTTCGTCAAATGGGGAGATCGGGGCAATTGGCCGGGGGCTGGTCTGCTTTTGACATTATTATTGTATTTTTGTAGGATTAGCGCTAAAATGGAAACGTGGAAAGTAATTTAAGCAATTATGAAGAGGGGAAACATGCAGAGGCAGAAATAAAAAAAGGACTACAGAAGAAATTAGATCTACTAGGTAGATACGATACTAATGCTTACTATCGCCTTGGCGAAAAAACACCATTCTGAAACAAAATAATGATAGTGTTTTGAGGATTTTTATAGCGCCATTTCGATTTTTTTTCGGCAACTAAAGGCTTAAAAAATAACTTTTAGAGCTGGATCTACTTTTTATAACTTGAAAAAAAAGATAAAAACTTCCAACTTTGGGTTCGATTTACTCGAAAAAGAGAGCTAAAATTTTAAAAAAATATTCTGGCAGACACATCCAAAAATGATGTATATGTATCAGTTTCCACTTGCACGTCTAGTTTTCGGAAACAAAATCAGTTGTTAAAATTAAGAATATTATTCAAATTCCTTTATACTTTACACGTTCGTAACTCCTGGACACACTGACCCACAAATTCCTACCTAACCATCATTCCTGTTTCCCTCCCAGAACTTATTTCCTTTAAGGCGATGCACTACGTCGTGTATTATTTTAAATTGAGCCGCTATCAATAACAACCCCTACGTAGATGGCGATAAGGTTTAAATTCCCACTTAACACCATATGTCTGTTTTGATTTATGCAAGAAAAAAACATGGCCAAAAAGTGCCTTTTATTTTATTTTGTGGATGTTCAGGTATAAATATTTAATTATTTTTCGATAATTTTATAAATAACTTAATTTGCCACATTATACAATAAAATCATAACCGAAAATGGGTTCGTAACTAGGAGATTTTGAACTTTAAAACAGTTTTCATAGGACTTTACACTATTTCTTTCTGGGCTTATGAAAAGACTTTTCTAAAAAATACTCGATTATTTCAAAGGCCAAGATGTATTCTACTCGCAGTTTTTAATTAAAGCATCTGAAACATTAACATTTCTAGGCGACCAAATTTTCAAACCAAAAACAGATGATTTTGCATTACTACGTATGGCACCGCCTTAAAAGACCCTCTACACAGTATCTATATACTCAAAGATGACATAGGACACGAGGGAAATTAATTAATAAAAAGGGTAAAAAAAAAATTTTTTTTTTTCAATTTTACTTTAATTTTTTTTTCTGTATTCAAAAAACTAGTTTTCAACACGCTGTATCTGAGGAATGCATCTGTTTTATTAGTAGATACTGGTAAAAGTTAAAAAAGGCGGAATAACGTTAAAATTAAATGTAAAACAAGCTGGCAAACTTGCAGCGTATCTTCCGGAACTAATTGAAATAAATTCCTAACTTTCATCCGATTAGCCCCACGCACCGATTAGCTTATCCGATTATCTAGTCAGCTACTAAAAGACTGTAAATGCTATCATTATATACCAACTACTTCCCTTCTCGCTTCTGTCGCCGTATGAACTAGTTAGTAACTAACCCTGGGGTGGTGAACTGATGAATAAGATATACATAGATACTGGCGTACTACCAAGCTGATGTAATCTGGTTGATAAAGTAATTTGGACGCTTGTTTTAAAGCCTTCATTTACGGTAATTTGTAACGTTTAAAGTAAAATTACACAAATCTAAGAATAGTTGGGATATATTGTAAGAATGATTGTCAGGATATTATTTTTAATGATAAAATGATGTTTATAAGACAAGGACCCGCCAAATAAATCAATTTGTACAAGTAGGTACTTCAACCGACCATTACTGCTTATAATGCTTATTATATACTCTGGAGATATTTTCAATTTGTATGGATATTTCAGGCGAGTAATTAATGCTTATAACAATTTGGGTGTCAGGGTATTGTACTTATTATTTTTGGAATAAGTTAATGAGTAAAACCTCAAATTGTATATTTAAGGCGAAGCTTAATGCTAAATCACTATTTTGATTAATCTTTAAGTTTTCGTTTGAGAATCGTTAATATTGTGTTCAATTATTAAATATTGTAGATGATGGAAAATGAGACGGGGAAGAGAAAGGTGATGATGTACCTGGCTATCTATATCTGGTCACCAAACATAGCCAAAGCCATTTCAAGCAACGTTTCAATTATGAATAGTGGTCTTACACCAGGACGATATTGAGAGTATCTTTTAGTATATGTGTCCTATATACTATATACGAGGATGATCCGTTGCTCAGGGAACCCGCTAGCACAGCGCAGGTGTAAACTGTGCACACTAAAGATTAAGTTTAGACTGACGTAATTCAATATGATTCTAAATAAGTAACTGTGGGTGTTTAAGGTATTGTTTTGTGAACACCTCAAAAGGAAAGCCTGTACTGAAATGGTCGCATATTTTAGATAAAGTTTTTTTTTTTTTTTTATAGTGAATACCTCACAAGAGTCCCAACTGCTCCCGTCTGGAGCCAGTGAGACTATGGCATCCCCAATTGGGGGATGTTGTGAGGCTGAAGGTAAGTGGGGAAGGGAAAGAGGAAGGTGGGGAAGTACCTGGCTATTCAGATCTAGTCACTAAACACGGCTAAAGCCATTTGGAGCAACGTTTCAATTCTGAATGGTGGTCTTACACCAGGGCGATACTGGTAGTATCTTCCACTCTGGAACGTGCCGAAAATATACTATATATTATTTTAATTAATTAATTGTGAAATAACACAAATTAATCAAATAAAATTTATTTGCGCACGCCGGGTTCGAACCCGCGACCTTCGGAATGGCAGTCAAATGCGTTACCACTGGACTATGCCGGCCGTCAAAACTATGTTACTAAGTGTTACTATGTCATCATAAGTAAAAAAAAACAGCATCGTCCTTGAGATTCTAAACGATTATACTGTGGTCCCACCCATTGCGGCAGTATTGTGTATTAAGTAGCAGTTAGAGTACATTAGACACTATTTAGTGAAGAGAAAAAGGCACTGCGTGAAGTGAACTTTATAAAGTAGGTAAGATTAAAAGATAATAAAAAAAACAAAAGTAGATGATAATTAATTCCAGTATTTTAAAACATTACACAATTATAATGTATTTTTTTCAGTAGATCTATTTTATATGATTTACCTACTAATCAAATGGTATTATATTTTTTTTAGGGAATAATTTTAATAATTAGCTTTAATTTTTTTTCACCTTTTCAATTTTAATTTTAATTTTAATTTTAATTTTAATTTTAATTTTAATTTTAATTTTAATTTTAATTTTAATTTTAATTTTAATTTTAATTTTAATTTTAATTTTAATTTTAATTTTAATTTTAATTTTAATTTTAATTTTAATTTTAATTTTAATTTTAATTTTAATTTTAATTTTAATTTTAATTTTAATTTTAATTTTAATTTTAATTTTAATTTTAATTTTAATTTTAATTTTAATTTTAATTTTAATTTTAATTTTAATTTTAATTTTAATTTTAATTTTAATTTTAATTTTAATTTTAATTTTAATTTTAATTTTAATTTTAATTTTAATTTTAATTTTAATTTTAATTTTAATTTTAATTTAATTTTAATTTCACAATTTTTATTGTTTTTATTTTAGCGACTATGCAATTATAAACAATTGCAATATATTTTACTTACAAAATATAATGGTGAATAAAAGCATAGTGAAGTAAAGTTTCTTATTCCTACTGGAGCTGAGGCGGACTGAACTTTTTCAATTCTATTTTATCTGTCTTCTATGTCAGTTTTAGTGTTTCTTCTTTGACCTCTTTCAGCCAGATTTTTATTCTTGATTTATATTAAACTCTCCTTTTCGTTTTATATCTGTAGAGAGAATTTGTGTTTTGTAGAATAATAAATTAAGTTTCTTTGTCCGAATGTCATTTTATAAGTTATTGTATTTAGAAGTAATTTTGATTCTAGCGTGATGGAAACGCTATCCTCGAAGTGATTTTTTGAATAGTTGCAATAATATATTTTTGTCATATATTTGTTGTATATTTGGTACGTGAAAACTATTGAAAATCAATAGAGATGGGAGAATGTAAGAAATTTTGTGTTATTGAGTACAAAAATATGAAAAAATAAAGCAGTAAGTTTGTGAAACAATTAAGATCAGCCAAAATATAAAATAAGATAAAATCAAGCCAAATTAAGTGAATATACTTTCCATTATTATTTCACAGAATTATGCTGCAAGCTAGCTTGAAACTTTTCCCTAGTTCATCTACCAAGTTTTGCTAAAATAATTATTCACGTTAACAGTGTAGCAAAATATGGTTTGTTTCGAATAAGTTGGGGGAAAATGTTGTTTTTTTTTCACTGATCCACTTTACAAAATTATTCCAAATTCCATGCGGCTTGCTATATTTTGGTACTGATTTTCATACTGGCGGGCATTATTTGGAATCTGTCGCCTGTCATTGTTTTAAGTGACTATATTATTTGGAAATTAACTTTTTTCATTTCATTTTATATTTAAAATATTGAAAAAAACTATTACCATGTGTTAATTACTGATTGTGAACGTGTATTATCATTAGATATAATGAATTTTCCATGTATTATTGGTGATTAGCTAACGGCAACGGACAAATCAAATAACAGATGTTTTCATGAGATCTAGAATGAAATAAAACTATTATACTGCTCCCTTGTAAGAGCACAGCTAGAATATGCATCTCCTGTATGGTCTCCAATGTATACCTGTAACTTACACCGCTTGGAGAAAGTACAAAGAAAGTTTCTTAGATGTTCATTACAAGTTGAGACAATCTGCTACAAAACATTAATGTCTAATCTAAAACTACCGCTACTTTCTTCCCGGAGAAATATTAATGATATTTTTATACTTTTTAACACTTCAGACCTCGGAAGGACATTACTAGCCACAAACATCATATTCCATTAGAGCCTCTGAAGGACAGATCTGACCCGTGCGTCAATACATTATAAAAGTATTTTTATCTTTTTTATATAATGCGTAGATATGTGATATGTTCGTCATTTGAGAGATAAATAATTATTCTTCACAGTTTGTATCAAATATTTATAAATTATTGCATTAATGAAATTTTAAAAAATTGTCAAAGTTCATGATTATGAATTGTCGGAATTTTTTCATTGACAGTTGAAAGTTAAAAAAATATTTATATATTTTTATTGTATGGGCGGCATAAAAAGTGAAGTGTCAGTTTTATTACTTATTACCTACACAAAAGGAATATGTTTTATAAATATCGAATTATTTCAAAATTATTGACGTTCCGAGTCAAAAAGTCCTGGTAAGTTTTTTTGTTAAATTTTTCATGTTTGATATTAAAATTAAAAAAAATTCAAAAGTAATTTAATCTAGTTTCTAAAAAAGTAATTTTTTAACGACAACTTCAAAAATAAGTAATATGTAACACATTTTAGGTACCTCCAGAGCATTCCGAAATTGCAAGAAAATTCACCATGTCGTTGGGACTTGTTGGTAAAAATATTTAAAATCCTGAAGTGTTAAATTACTGAATAATTTCATGGACTGTCCTCAAATGTTAAGTGTTATTAATATTTGTGTTCCTGTTAAATCAACTGGACTAAATAGGCAAAATAGATTATCAAAAGTACATATAATACTAAAGGAACTAAATTGGCTAACAGTGCACACAATGATATTTATACATGAAATAATAAATAAACAATTATCAAATTAAATTAAATACAACAGAGACATTCACAAACAAGATGAACTTGCAATGAAATAAGGATACCAAAAAAATACAAAGCCGTTACACAGAATAGTTTAATGTACAAAGGAATACCACATGCGTTGCCGGAAACCATAGAGTGTGAACCAATTGACACATTCAAGCTGGATTGTAGGAGCCATATTTATAAAAATAAAATGCAATACATTAAAAAAATATACGTATGTAATTAATAACAAATTAGACATTTGTAATCTTCGATTTACAAATGGGTAAAAAAAAATAATAATAAATTTAACTTATGATCATAATGTTTTTTTATTGACCCCCACACAGGAGGCCCCTTTGGAAAATAATCGTATGAATACATCCCTCCCATTGCGATGTAAGGCGATCGGTCGAGAGAGTCCGAGTGAAGCCATCAAAAAGTGTCTCCCTCATCCTGCCTCACCTAATCCTACCCGTCACGCAGTTGGAGAGCAGATGCACCCGCCGTCAAGACCTGGACAAACCTCACCCTATGAACCCAGGCACCCCTGCTAAGTCACCAAACGTAAGAGAATCAAATACTTTTAATGTAAAATAACAGAAGATAATGTAAGGACCACTTGACGTATACCGTCGGTTTTTCGCGCACACATCTAAGGATCTTGACGCCAAACCGCCAAGAGCGTTCACACGTTGGCCCAATATATTTGCCCAGCTAGTGTACTTGGGGCTTAAGGCGATGCCATACGTAGTAATGCAAAATCATGTGTTTTTGGTTTGAAAATTTGGTCGCCTAGAAATTTTTCAAAGGCTTTAATTAAATACTGCGAGTAGAATACATCTTGGCCTTTGAAATGATCGAGCATTTTTTAGATAAGTCTTTTTACAAGCTAAGAAAAAAATAATGTAAAGGCCTACGAAAACCGCTTTAAAGTTCAAAATCTCCTACTTACGAACCCATTTTCCGTTATGATTTTATTGTATAACGTGGAAAATTAAGTAATTTATAAAAGGATCAAAAAAAAATTAAATATTTATGCCTGAACATCCACAAAATAAAATAATAGGCACTTTTTGGCAATGTTTTTTTCTTGCATAAATCAAAACAGGCGGATGGTGTTAAGCGGGAATTTAAACCTTATCGCCATCTACGTAAGGGTTGTTATTGATTGCGGCTCAATTTAAAATATTAAACGACGTAGTGCATCGCCTTAAGAAACGATCCATGCATTTGAATGAAGCACGGAGCCTCTCTGACTACCCTTGTAGGAAATAACGTAATGGTTATTCACTTATTGATATCTGCAGCAGTACAAACTCATCGTCGGTCAATAATCATTAAAATTGGATTTGATTATGGTAAAAATTGTAATTTGACAGAAGTATGCAGAATAATTGGCAGATTCCGTAAGTCTAATGAAAGAAATGACCACCGTGAGGTTCAAAGTTAAGTGATCCCAATCCTGACTTAGTCACGCGATAGGAACATTACAGTTTGTTCCTGGGCTGCGTGTAATGTGTTAGCAAAAAGCAAACGCAAATACCTCACAGGGTGATTAGAAAATAGTTTGTTTGTTACGTAGATGAAAAATATATATTTTATTTACGTTGGCTTCACACGGAAGGCCATGAGTAAAACAATTTCTCCTATGGCCTATGTCATCTTTGGGGATGCTGTGTGGAGGGTCTTTTTAAGGAAATAAAGGAGAGGAAGTTTTAAGAATGAGGGGTGGGCAGGTAGGTGCATTTCTCCCGCTGCGGTGGTGGGCGATGGGTCGATATAGTCCTGTTGGAGAGGTCAAAGGGTCTTCCTCAACCAGTGTCTCCCGATCCTGCCTGCCATGCAGTAGGTGGGCAGACGCATCCGCCGCCAGGACCTTGACGAACCTCACCCCGCGACCTTGACAACCTCACAACCGTGAACCCGGGCACCCCTGTTAAGTCATCAAACGTAGCGAAGCACTTGTAATGACTTATGGCAGATGTGTTATTCAATAAATGGTTGCCGGGTCGGCGGTACCTATACCCACATGAGAAAATCAACGGCTCTATAGACGGTGTCTGAAAACTAATAGTATAACATCAGCTGTTTGACGTATTTTGTATTTTTTAATGGCATGGTTTTCCATGTGACCGGATAAATCATCACCATGATAATTCATCACATCTTTAAAGAGTTATATAAAGTCATGGAAAGTGATGAAACAAAAACTTTATTAACTGGGTTAAGTAGGTTAGGTTAGGTTAGGTTTACATTTTTTTTTCATCATTTCTAATGACTTTATATCACTTTTAAAGGTGTGTTGAATTGTCACTGTGTTGAGTTATCGTGGAATCGGTTTTCCAAAGTTATTGGGTTCTCTATATGATGTAGATTAACCAGCTTCCGTTTGTACTATGAGTTTCTTGGCACCATGTGTAATACAATTTTACTACTATTTTTAATGTTCACTGAGTCGTTTTGCTCAGGACGGGTTGTTTCACGGAATTTTATCAATGCATCAAATTTCAAAGTTGATTTTCAAGATATGTGAAGTTTATATTCAAGTTATATTTTTACATCATTATTGGAGAGTTACTTCACAAAACTGAAATTACAACAAAACTTGAATAGAACCTTCACAGTACTAGAAAATCAACTTTGAAATTTGAAGAATTGTTCGAATTTTTTGAAACAACCCGTCCTTAGTTACGATGAGATTACGATATCATAAATTATTCACACTCCTTTGATTAAAGTCCTGGGCCCAGAGTCAAGGATCCTAGTGCACCTAGTGGTATTTAAACTATTATCTATCGCTGGATTACGAGCTGAAACAAACCGATTAATCAATATATTTGACCAATCGTAACCAAATATTGTTTTTATGCACCTCCCGTCGTAAGCCACAGTATCGAAAATTATTTATTGTGACCTCTTCAAACACCTCATCCCTTATCCCAACACATGGCGGCCTCCGTGGTCGAAAGGTAAGTCTCTCGACTTACAATTCAAAGTTCACGGGTTCAAATCCCGGCGGGCGCAACAAAATTTTATTTGGTTAATTTTTATTATTTCACAATTTACTCATTTAAAATAATATATTGTATACTTTCGGCACGTTTCAGAGTGCAAGATACTCTCAGTAAGTAAGACCACCGTTCAGAATTTAAGTGTTGCTTGAAATAGCTTCATCCGTGTTTGGTGACGAAATCTAAATAGACAATTAATCTCCCACCTTTCTCTTTCCCATCTCCTTCTTGCACCAACTACTTTCAGCCGCACAACATACCCCAAATTAGGGATGCCATAGTCTCACTGGCTTCAGACGGTTGGGAATCTTATGCGGTATTCAGATAAACACAAAAACAAAAATAAAAATAAAAACTCAAAAATCAATTATTGGTAAATTATAATCGGTGACATCATATCTTCGGGTGACATTAAAACAAAACGAAATCAATTAATTTAATTAATTTACTTCAACAAATTTCCAAAATATCCTCGTGTCCTCTAAAACCCCGGCTTTACCGTTTTGAATATTACTGAGACTGTATAATCCCCCTGTAGTTGAAACCAGCAATTTGCCTTTTCAACCGAATACAAAATAATATTTTTGTTATATATTATTTATGAATATAAAATTTATGATTTCGGAAAAACATTCCAAAATAATGGCTGCCCAATTTAATATTACAGATTACCGTCACTAGTGCGAAATAACTGAATTCCTGAAATAATCTATACAGATTTAAAAATATATATATTGCAAATTCTTCTTCTTTCGTATGGTAGGGCGGTGGACCTCACAAATCCCGCCGGGGAATGAATGCGGCTGGTTCGACACACATTGCCGACTCTTTAAGTCCTCACCTATGCATCATGTGGGCGCAACGGCTGTGGGAGGACCTTATCTTATTTATGGTGGACCAGGATAAGCATAGACAAGAATTGCAAATTTATGTCGCACCAGACAAACAACAGTTTACGTCAAATAAATTAAGTACACTTCGTTGGCGATATGCAGTTGTGCTTCAGAACGATGACAAGTTACCGAGATTATCGACAAAATCTTTATCAATCGACCGTGCTAGATACCCTGGGCCTCGTACAGGGTAATTTATACGAAGCCCTGAAGAAAACAATATTTTTCAGGGCCTGTCATCTTTGGGTAAGCTCCATAATGGGTCTTTTTGATAAGAAAAAGGAATGAACACGGTCTTGAAGAGACCTATGTTGTAGGAGGAAGGTAACGCGGAGGCCGACAAATTGTTCCACAGCCGAGCTGTTGAACTCAAGAAGGAGTCGTAGAAACGACCCGTTCTCATGAGACAAATGTCAACCGTGTAGAAAGTTGGGCGTGCGTTCGGCGTGTTTCCCAACTATTCACCTGTGCCGAAGGGATCAATGACATAGGTCCTCGGAGCACCTTCTATTTAAATGCCGCTAAAATGAAGACAGTGTTCCCACCTGGCGCCGGTACTCTAAAGATTGCAACCCGTTCGTTAAAATTGGGGAATTTATCAATTAACAAACATCCCGCTATTTAGTCTAGGGTTTTTTCAAGTATTTTGGGGCTCCAGACTCTGGTTGCCAAATTCATTAGGGTCACAAGTTGTGTACTATCTGCAGTATCGGTGGGCCCTGTACAGTACGCCCAGCCTTTGAGAGATTAACTCGACAAGGGCTTCAATAGAGCCACGCTGCCTGTAGGAAAGGCCTTACACCAGTGTTTCCCATGGTGGGGCGTACGCTAGGGCGGAGTGAAAAAACTTTTTTTCAAATTTCGTGTTTCCTATATTACCAATGGGTGCCTTGGTAGTACCCTATAAAGTACACAAAATATCGTCAAATTCCAACTTCATCTTCAGGTGGCGCACTGACCCTAAAGTTCTACAAAAAATGGTGTTTTTTCAGATTTTGTTAGTAAACAAGCACATCATCTAATCCAGCTTAAACGTCACAAAATGTATTTTAGTTTTAGCCATCTAACTTACCCCTCTTCCCCCCACCCTTTAACACTATTTTGCGTAACAACAGCTGCAGTCAATCAGTAATTAACAGACATTAGCGCGGAGTGCACGTTCGTTGGAACAGCTGCGACTTGATTGTGATTTCTTTGTAATATGCCTAAAACAAGAAAAAATTCAATATGTTCTATGTTTGGTGGCCCAGAAAAATTAAAAGACAATGTGTTGCCAACTTATTCGGATGTAATAAAGTATTATTTGTGGATAAGAAATGACTTGCAGTGGTTATCAAATGGAAAAGATCCTTCTGTGAAAGATATATGTGAAATAATTGCAATTGATCTAATTACGTTTTGGAATAAAGCGTCTATTCCTATTGTAACTGAACGTCAAATTGTAACTAAACTAACCCGGTATTATCACAAGTACAAATGCTTAAAGAAATGTCGAGTACCTAAAAAGAAAACTGAATTTTATGAAGATGCAACAAAAAAACTCTTTGATATTGCTGTTTGCAAGTGCATTTGTGTCGATTTTTGTAAATGTTTAGTGAAAATACCCAAGAAGGAGCTAGAATTCCTCCAAGATCAGAGAAGTAGCCGCAAAATGTATATCGGCTCAAAAGATATAGTGGCAACCAAGGCTTTGGAGCGTAGGCAATTACGACTGATGAGGCAAAATAAATTACTTCAAAAACAGACTGTTGAGAAACCTCTGAGCCCCTCACCAGAGACTTCAAAGACCTCGGATGATAGTGTAAGATTATCAGACAGCAATCAAGATCCAGACTTTTATACACTTTTTCCGGCATACTCCACGCCATCCACATCGAAATCACAAACAAATCAGATGAGGCATCGATTAAAAAATCTTGCCACTGCCTGTGACAGGACTGGTGTCTCCGACAGATCAGCATCAACCATCGCCAGTGCAGTTCTTCAAGATATTGGTTTTATTTCTAAACAAGATTTCTCAAAAGTAATAGATAGAAGTAAATTACGACGCGAGCGCCGAAAAGTTCGAGAAGAGTTGCAAAGAAGGCAGATTTCGAGCTTCGGGAGTTCTGACGGTAAAATAAGTGGGTTATATTTTGATGGTCGGAAAGACAAGACCATTGTGCAGGAAAAACATGATAACAAGTACCACAGGAGAACCATTACTGAAGAACATATTGTTTTACTCTCCGAGCCAGATTCTCAGTACATTGGCCACGTCGCGCCTCCTTCTGGAACCGCTATTTCTATTAAGGATTCAATTGTAGAATTTGTAAATTTGCACTTCGGAGATTTATCAACCATTGTAGCCATTGGATGCGATGGAACGGCTGTAAACACGGGCTTCAAGAATGGAGCAATCGCATTGATTGAAAGACATTTGAATAGACCATTACACTGGTTTATATGTTTGTTGCATGCCAACGACTTACCACTGCGTCATCTTTTTAATACTTTGGATGGCTGTACTTCAGGTCCCAATACGTTCGCAGGAGTCATTGGCAAGATGTTAGAGCACTGTGAAGACCTCCCTGTGGTGAAATTTGATAAAATGACGACAGTCTTACCCGATATCGACGTGAAAATTCTAAGCAATGATCAAAAATATCTGTATGAAATTTGTCAAGCTGTAACACAAGGCAGCGTAAAAACTGATTTGGCTAATAAGCATCCAGAAAAGCTGTGCACACTCTCGTTGGCTAACCTGTGCAAATAGAATATTGAGACTATATGTAGCAACAAAGTTTCCAACTCATAGTCTGGTTGAGATTGCTACGTTTGTGATAAAAGTGTATGCGCCAATATGGTTCACCATTAAAACAAAACCTTCATGTAAAGATGGTCCGAAACATGTCCTTAGTATGATAAAAAGATGCTCCTATTTAAAATATGAGCTGAAAACAATTGTTTTTCGAATAATCGAGCGGAACTCTTTCTTTGCTCATTCTGAAAATATTTTATTAGCAATGCTACAAGACGAAAGACAGCATATAAAATAATTAGCAGTAAGAAGAATTCTTAAGTCCCGACAAAATGCAAAGGAGAAAAAAGTAAGGACATTCTTGACTCCAAAACTAAACTTCGAAGCCAACGATTATTATGATTTGATAAACTGGAAGACAGAAAAAATATTCGAGCCACCATTCACAAAAAAATACTGTGACAGTGAATTATGGGACAAAATTATGAGCGAAGATATAAATATCCGGATTGAAAATTTTCCCTGTCACACACAGGCTGTGGAGAGAGGTGTGAAGCTGGTCACTGAAGCTAGCTTGGCTGTTTGCGGAAGTACAGCACGCGATGGATATATTCGAGCAAGAATAAAATCGAGAAAAGAAATGCCGAAATTCGAAACAAAATTACACTTTTCCTCTGGAATTCAGGGAGCTACCCCATACGCATATGACACGACTGAAGGCTGAAATGATTAAAAAATATATATATTCTTAATGTTCCTTATATTTTAATGCAAATAATAAAGTTAAATATGATAATAATTTTATTTTAAATTTTTAAAAAATTTCTAGAATCGATCATTTTTTCAAAATTTCAGGTCCTCTGCGCCACCTGAAGATCATATGTCAAAAAAAAAATATTTTTCAACAGCTATTTATCTACAGCAATATTAAATGATATAGGGTTTTTGAAATTCGAAGAAAAATTTTTTTCGACCTCTTTCACTCCGGGCTAGCGTACGCCCCGCCGGTAGGGCATAACGCCTCAGAGGTGGGGCACCACGTTTTAGAGATGAGACAGGCATTCCACATATAAAGGGGAATACTTGTCGGTCATACAAAAAAATGTCTGAGATGTGCAAAATTGAAATATTTGCCAAATTTTACTTAAAATATAATGAATCCCGTTGCAATTTCAATAAGTATCTTAAAAGACAGAAACTGTGCAGGATGTAGACAATATACTGCTTAATTGTGTAATACACAATGTATAAGTATAACGAGGAAATCTATAATTGGTTTCTCGGTAAAGTAAATTGTAACAACCAAGTAACTGTTAATTTTTCTAAAGTAAAATATATAATTACAAAAAGAACATGATACATGATTTCTCCTAAGCATGAGTGCGAATTCGTAACAATAAGCTATCCGGATATCCGTGAACATGAATAATCGCAGTAAGAACATGAAAATGGGTTTTGCTCAGTATGAGTGCGAATGTGTCTTCTTAAGCTTGACTTTTGTGAACATGAATTTACACTAAAAATATGAGAATGGTTTATCCTAAATTTGAATGATAATGTGTGTAATAATTACAGTAGGAATGGTTTTTTTGTGTCTCATTAAACGTGACTTCTGTGAACATGAATTATCGCAGTAAGAACATGAAAATGGTTTATCCTCAGTGTGAATGCAAATGTGAGTGATTAAATTTGTCTTTTGTGAATATGAATAGTTACAGTAAGAACATGAGAATGGTTTTTCCTTAGTATGAATGCGAATTTTTGCCATTAAGCTTGACTTCTGCGAACATGGATAGTTACAGAAATTTAATTTCAGTTATAATATATGTATTAGAATAGGTTTTATTTAATTTCATTAGGGTTTCATATGTTTACGAACATGTTACAATATGATTTGAAAATTTACCTGCTGTTTAATTAAAAAAGATGCCGGTGGGGCATCTGACCTTTGATTTGAAAAGACTACGGTGGGGCATGGCATAAAGAAGGCTGGGAAACACTGCCTTATGACGTCACGCGTACCTCTCCAGATTTTGCCCGTTTAAGCAGGCTATTAAAAATTCAAAATCTAGAAATTATTTGTATTATGAAATTGACATTAATAAAAAATATATTTAATAAAGAAGTTTTAAATATATTTTTAAAAACACTTAATTTACTTTTTATCTCGAAATTGAATAATAATAATTATTGTTGATTATATAATCCTGGTTATTATATATTATAATTAACATGGAACAAAATTTCAATGAATTATAATAATTTCCATCTGAAGTCGTCCCAAAGAATCTAAATGATTTGACCATTTCGTTTGTTCAATTGCAAAAGTAACCGCGCTGAGTAAAATTGGTTTTGGTAATCTCCACCTGAATAAATTCGTAACTCCAGAACACGGGAGCCGATTTAATTAAATTATTTATTAAATGAAATTTATCAAACTAATAATTTCAGACCGAGACTTAAGTAGTTAAGGAACAATGTGAGTACCTGGTTACTCGGAACGGAATCTCATTGCCACTGAAGAACTCAAGCGATAGAATTGTGTCGCAGGCGTGGCATTAAAAATATGGTGACCGGATAAATCATCAAAATGATAATTCATCTCATCTTTAAAAAGATATATAAAGTCATGAAAACTGACGAAACAAAAACTTTATTAACTGGGTTAAGTAGGTTAGGTTAGGTTAAAAATTTATTTTTTTCATTGTTTTTCATGACTTTATATCACTTTTTAAAAGAGTGTTCAATAGTCACTGTGTTGAGTTAGCATGGAACCATTATGATTGTGACAGTTCACATCGACTAAAATCTGCGTAATTTGGCGTGGCCTTACATACTCGGAGTTCCGAGCCCTTCAAGCTTATTTGTTCACTTTTGGGAATAACTCACATAGTCTTACAGAAATCGTTGTGTCTTCCTTACTGTTATCCAAACGGTGTTAGAAAGAAAAAAATACCAAGCTTTAGATTTTGGATACGTTCAGAAATATTATATTAATTAGATTTTCCGACCTTCTGACCGAATCTGACTTTTGAATAATATTCTGTGGCCTGTAGCTAGATAAGTTTGTCTACATGTTCAAAGTGGGTACGTTACTTTTCGATACACTGAGAGATTAACTGATAGAAGCGTATCGCGGGCGTTTACGTTTGGCCTAAGTTATTTCAATATTTCAATGGTTAAATCGGTAAAATGTTGTCAAACGTCGAAATTCTTTCTGGACCAAAGTTTATAAGTGTAGCAGCAAGCTATTAGTAAGTTCAAGAACATCAATACGTGCAACGCGCTCTGCATCTTGTACCTAAGAGAATATACTAGATCCATTGTCTTTACCTCTCACAAGTCCGGTTTCCACTAACGCGGTGTAGAGCTGCCAACTTCATCGCCGCGACCACTCTTCTACCGTTCATCTCCGCTTCATCTGGTGTTGACCATCAGCCTGATACACCGTCGACTACATCCACTGACGCGGTGGATTATGTCCACCAACTGCATCGAGCAATGGTTCGGAGTCATCAAAGCATTATCATTGACTACTCGATAGTGGTATTGAGTCCAAATCTTTCATTCGTCTTTCACTACCATCCTCAAATATGTAAATTATTGACGGAATCACACTTCTAGAAATGATCAGTTCTGTGCTTTTTGGAGGCTATAAGTTAAACTAACCACAAACCAAAGAGATACAATGTCGGTAGGTTTAGCAGGAATCCTTTGACTTTTACATTTCATATTCATTTAGATGGAATTTTAGAAGTGATATTCAAACGACCTTGAAATCTGGAAATAGACTAATATTCTAAATGATTTATTCAGACGTACTAATTTCAGTGTTCTGTGATGTTAATATTTCTGCGTAACTAACTCAAATTCGTTTCGAAATTTTCAAACTTGGAACTGATGACTATACGAAGACAGGCAATAAAGTAGGTATCTACATATGATAAGGAAATTGTTTAATTAATAATTCTATATAAAAAATGATTATTTGATTTGGATGGCTGAGTTTACTTAACGGTGTTCATTCTGAGATCTCAAACGAAAGACGTGAAACAGAAAAGACAGAAAATGATTCAGTCGCATCTTGCAATTGAACCTACGACCGCTTCCTTGCCGAGAAGTACTCTGACTACTGAGCTAATTCAATTATATCAATTTACGTCATTTTTTAACGGTATCAACTTCGACTCGGAGCTACCAACATTATCTTTATTTCCTTTACACATATTTTTTGGCTGCTATCTTTATGTATGATTGCAAGATTTCACCCAAATCAAACGCAATCAAGATAGTATCTTGGATAAATATAATGAAGGGTACTGGGTTCAATTTTTAGATTCGACTGAATTTCTCTCTTTTCTGTATCACAGTCGTTAATATTTTATTTTTATTTATTAATCTTAAGTTAGCTCACATCTTCGTGTGTGCTAATAGTTTTATAAACATATAAACATGTACATTGTTTGGCAAACATAATCTTTCTTTAAATATTTCAATAAAGTCACAAAAAAGAAACATTAATAATTGAGATAGACATATTTGTGTATCTCGTTATTGTAATTTATTTTTCTTTTCAGTTCCTTAGACATCATCCCTGAGTTAATTTTATGTATAAAAATAAGTACATTCAAATACACAGTTTGCTTCACCGTCAAAATATTCAGCTCCTTTAACATGTCTCTTATCCGTGTGTATATGTTGCGCTTAAGTATTATTCGCATTGCTTTATTTTGCAGTATTGTCATAAATGATTAAATATTACATTTTACGGTTTAATTCAATAAGTTACTCTTGTATAATAAGGCTCTGTGATCGGGAGGCAGATAATAAATTAATAATAAATAATAGATAAAAGTGCGAATAGCTTCACGAATCCCATAATTATTATATTACCTGTGTTCATCGATTTTTTGTTCTCAGTAAAACCAAAAATTACACACTTCATCTTCTAAGGGTAGAAAATGAATAACATTAATCTAGTCTGGGCATAGGGGTTGCTTTCGCTAGTTAAACACATAACCACTATAACTACAGGTGGGGAGGGTCGATCAGGTTACCAAAGGCGAACTCCCACAGGAGACGCGACGCGTTCGTCTATGCAAAAGTGATTTTTTTACAATGTTCGAGTCATGGGTTTTATCGAATCTTTAAAAAATTACTGTCAATTTTATCTGGGTTGTTTTAACATTTTTTTAAAGAAAGTCTAACATTCCTGGGTTACGAATAACCTGACGAAATATCCAAGTACCACCAGAATAAGCTGAAAATGTTGGTTGTGTTGTGATGGAGTACTTAGCCAGCCGAGGAATTGAACAGACTTCGCCTGGGTAGGACCCAAACGGTCAATTGTATTGGGCCTCGTAAATCTTTTACCAAATGACACGTCCTCATAAAACTAGTTCTATATATCCTTCTCTAATATCGTCAGACATTAATTATTCACAGATTTCGGAAGAGAGAACACCAAGATTTCTCTTTGTAGGTATTTAAAAGTTTACCGTGGAGGCTCCGGTATAATTTGAAATAATTCTATAAAACAGAAAACCGCCAAACAGTTTACCCGGTCAAAGATTGTCAATTTTAAGTCGAGAAAAAGTGAAGTGATAATAAGCTTTAAATGCCTTATAAACCTCTCTGAAATCGGAGGTAATATCGGGGCAGTAGTGGGGAGCACCCTAGATCACTTCCTTGATCACAGCGTGAGCAGACAGATCGACCCTAACTCTGCAATCGGGACCGATATCAGGTCGGCTAGCCTTGAGTCACCTAGTGTGCAATTATGCCCAGTATCGCCATCTATTGACAAACACTTGGCTGCACGATCAGCTTCACACTGCGACAGGAGCAGGTGTGTAGAGAAGACGCCAATTTTACCTTCTCCATCACTCTCCCTAATCGCCTCCGATTGCAGTGAAGCATTTAAGACCTTTTATTATGAGTTTGTTTAATTAAACATGTTTTTTTATTGTTTGGCGTAAAGTGGTAATAAAGTTAACATAATAATGAATATTTAAAAATATGAATATTTTTAATTGCAATCCGATTGTAAAAATCAAAATGTGAATTTTTCCTCTGCTTTCAAAAATAGTATTACATTTTGAGATGTGTTCAAAAACAGTGAATCGATTCACAAATTGCTGATACATAACATAAAATATTTCGTACAATATTAGAATTTAAAACCAGCCATTTTGGGATACTTTCAGAAACAGCGAATCTATTTGAAATTGAATGTCACGTGGGATTATTTGATGATATTTTTTGTCCAGACTCAAGCATCCAATGATTTTTATTTATCCTCGATGATTATCGATATGTACTATCATTGTATCAAATTAAGCAGATTTTTGCCAACGTGAACTGTCACATTTCGTCGGCGATCTGATGTCGTCCTCATGAATGTTGACAAAAATCTAAATTGTTGATAAAACATTAATCGTGTTGGAATTTTGTGCCAGGGACGAAGGACTGAGTGGAGAGGATCGATACACCCTTCCTTGCCATGCGAGTAAATGTCTCGATGTAAATTACCCCTCTAGTGGTGAGTTCAACAGGTATTCCTAGGAAACCTGTTGTAGCAGAACACTAATTGGCTTTGTTTTAAAGGCTTCAAGCAAAATGCAGTTAGGAACTTGTTTCATATCGTCTGGCACGCAAGATTCCCCAGGGAAATTAACTCTGAAGCCAGTTATTCGAAATTGAATTAAAACTACGTTGTGTTCAGTAAATTCAATTATTACACGAATTTAAAAAAAATGGATTTTCCTCAGATCCTGAAAAATACGATATTTCATTTATTATTACTATTTAATACACCCAAGGGGCTTCATTTGGTATTCAAAACTGTTAGAATTTTCATACAAGTGTTAGGAATAAATGAACAATGGTGGAATACAATAACCTATAGATAATAAATGTTTTAACATTTTCTTCTTTTGTTACAAGTAGAGGTTTTTTTTACAGTAATATATGAATAAAATAATTTTCCTCGTGGCCTTTGTCATCTTTTAGAATTGTCTTTTTTAAGGAAAGGAAGTTCTGGAAAAGTCATAGGTATGTGGGTTAGGTAAGAATCTAGGGATCAATGGGTCCAGGAGTGAGTACAAATATATTCCTCCCACTGCGGCGCAAGGCGATGGATTGAGAGACCAGCTGGAGAAGTCAAAGGGTCTTCCAAAACCAGCCTCTCCCAATCTGATATCCCTAGACGATCTAATCACCAGAAGTAGCAAACCAAAATGGCAGATGTGTTGGTTATCCAATACATGGTTTCCAGGGCAATTGTATCCTTACTGGGATCTCCCGTGCTGAGGATTTAATTTGTATATTCAAATTTAATTAAGATAATAATAAAATAAAATAAAATAGAACCCTCTGATATGAAAATATCTGGAGTCGGTGAATTATTTTCCCATTTGATCTCTGGTGAGTTGACGTGTTGTTCTTGAATTGTTTTGTATTTATTTTGCTTATATAATGCACTAGCATAATTTTGATTGATTAGATGATCATTTGTGGAAAAGTGTGTGGAAGGATTTAGTTTTTCCTATGGGGAAGATTTAACCCGGACATGAAATCGGAAAAGATAATTAAATTTACAAACACAATTATAAATATAGCGTTTTTTAGAGCATCGAGTGATTTCCGTTTCAGTATGTATTTGGTGTCAGTATGTTTTCTATTTCTGATCTCCTTATGTCTTGTATGCAGCTTTTTTCAATGAGAGTGGGATTTTCTTGTTGAGTTAAGTACAATAGTACACGAAGGTCGTTTTGTTCAAATCTTGTATTCTTAAAATTGCTTGTTCTATATGTTTTGGACCCTAGGATCTAATGTTTTCAATAATATGCTTATTTCTTGTTTTAGAATACCAGTTCCTACCCCTACTTAAAGAATATTTTTCATAATTGCTACATTACAATGTTTTAGAATTGGATAAAAATAATAGATCCTAAAATTATCAGAAACATTAATGTGATTTGAAAAATGGAATTCGTCATGTTAAAAGTGTCTACATCATTTGTTGTATATTCGTTTACAAAACTATGTAAGCAAGGAACTATCGAGTAAATTATTATAATGTATTTAAAAATGTTTTGTTTAGTAAATTTTTCGTTTTATGTAATCTTTTGTTTTGTATAAATTTTTCAATTCATATTCCCTTCTTACAAATTTAATTTACTTAGGAGAGGTAAAGTCACAAGGAGGAAATCCATAATTGGTTTTATGTTGGCTATATATGTACTGAAATAAATGTAAGCTGTCGATTTCCCGAAAATTAATAAATAATTGGTTTGTTTCGAGTAGGTACTCTCATGTTGACTATTAGATAGAATGTTATAATAATAAAATAAAAAATAAAAATAAGTATATATTATGGTCGGGAAAATTATAAAATTAGTAAATTTACTTGACTTTTGTTTCCTTTTTTTTACCCTGTGTACCTTACTTTTGTCCCACTTCTAGGGATTTTATATACAGTGCAGTTGCTAAAATTTACCTATATTTTGTAATTTTGCAATTTGTGGTTGAACGGACTCCAAGAAATCGATAATTATTTTTTCAGAGCAGTTATAAAACTGTTTCAACTCGACCGTTTGGCATTTTATCTGTCTGTAAATATGTTTTATGTGTGTTCCGTTTTCCAAAATCTGCTACTTGCTCAGTATTCAAGCAAGCTTCACTTTGAGTAGATGGCTAACTTTGACTATGGTTCAATCGTGATTCTATTTTAAATGTGAAATTGTAGTGTTTATTTAGACTTTCTGATTCGCATTTTTTAAATATTATTGTACCTATCTCATCTAACTGCCTAAAAAAAACTTTTTAAAAAGAATTGTCATCGATATTGTTACGTTTCTTTAGACAAATTATGTAATTCTTACTTGAAATACATATTTTATTAAATGTTGCATAAACTATACGATTTATAATTAGGTAGGTAGGTATTTAAGTACCTACATATAAGTCTTATGATTTCAAAGAAAATTTTGGCTAGGGTTTATTAAATAAGAGAAAGTAAGAAAAATACTTATTGATACTTATTCACATAACTACTAGTTAAGTTTTATTTTTTTTTAATAATTATAAACTAATGTTTATAAGACAAGGATTTTTATGCATATCACAAAGGATAACAAAATTATTATCTGCTATAATTAGTCACCTGAAATATGGTTGTTTACAGGTGAAAAAATATACCAAGCAGTAATTGTTGATTGAAGTACTAATACAAACTGAATTATTTGGCTTGTTGGAAATAAACTGACGTAGCTCAGTGGTCCAGAGCACCTGATCGGACATCAGAAGGTGCGGGTTCAATTCCTATAAGTTCAATAGATATTTCAAGCGACTAATAATTGCTTATAATAATTTGTTACTAGTTAAGTAGGTACCTGAGAAACACATTATATGTATAATCAAATTAAGCAAAGTACTAAAATAAAATTTTAATATATTTTAACTAGCACTGGTGAATCAATCATTGAAACAATTACTTAAAAGCTTTAACGTGTTTTCATCCTTATTTGTATTCGTATTCCAGAGTAGTTCTGCGGTGGCTTTTGGCCTTTTGCATAGCTTGAATGATAATTTTAACCCAATTTGAACGTCTGGCTCGACCCGGAATTCATGAACCAATAATTTGAATTTATATTCAGAACATCCAAGGATAGCCATTATAATAAACAATGAAAATCAATATTTAATTGAGTTCAGTCGTAGAGCAGTCATTTTATTTATGTTTACTTTGCGGTTTGTTGATAACATTGCTTTTCAATTTGGAATGCGGATTAGAGTACCACCGCCCCGGAAACCATTTAATAGATAACTTACACCTCTGTCATAGGTCACTACAAGTGGTTTGGCACGGGTGCCCGGGTTCATCGGTGAGGTGTATACAGGATGCGTCTGCCCGCCAGCTGCGTGGGGTGCCAGATCGGGAAAGGCTGGTTTGAGGAGATGCTGGTTTGGAAACCCTTTGACCTCTCCAACTGGTCTCTCAACCCATCGCATTGCGCCACAGTGATATATGCATATGTCCATCACTCTTGGACACACTGAGCCCTAGATTCTCTCCTCCTTCCTCCTTCCTCCTTCCTCCTTCCTCCTTCCTCCTTCCTCCTTCCTCCTTCCTCCTTCCTCCTTCCTCCTTCCTCCTTCCTCTTTCCTCCTTCCTCCTTCCTGTCCTTAAAAAACACCCCCCACACGGCTTCCCAAAATATGACATAGGTACAGGACGTAAATTATTTTCCTCAGGGCTACCTGAGTAGGGTTAATATTTTTTTCAATTGCTTTATCACATATTACCAATAGTAGAAGATGGTCTTCATATCGACCTAACGGAAGACCATCGTTCAGAATGTTCATCTACTAGATCTGGTATTTAAAACCTTCAACTTTATTTGTCGAATGATTTTTTTTTATTAGATATATTATCTTGATTGTAGATAATCTCAGTATGGCCGTAATGAAAACATTAAAAACCAAAACGTTGTCTTCCTATAATTTAAAGGCTTTTGCGACTAGATCTGATTTACCAGGTAGTTCAAACCTTTCTCTTCTCATTTTCCTTCACTAGTTCATTTAATATCAGTAAATACCTTTAATTGTGAATCATATAGTCGGAAATCAGGACTCTTGGTAATCACACGAAAACAATGCATATGCTTAATTATTGAAATAATCAATCTTACCTTAAAGCGCATTAAAAAAACATGTCATTTAAATAACTCCGAAACTACGAATGAATCTCTGAACACAGTAACCAAAATAGTGTACGCAGATGTACATTAGCTTTTGAGAAAGACAATATCACAAATAATAAATACTTCAAACTCAAAGCATTTCATAATCTGTACCTGATGGAAGACAAATGCAATAAACAATACACAAAAAAAGAAAACGGTATTTGCATAAATGAAAAAAATGTTCAAAGTACGTTTAAAAAGAAAATCAGCATCTAGGAATTAAACCCAGGACCTCAGCCTTGCCGGGGTTTTGCTTTACTACTAGACTAATTCGACCCTATCCCCTTCGTTTGTATTCAACTGTATCATACGTCGACTAAGAGCTACCCCCATTATCTTCATTTTCTTAACGCATGTTTTTATTGGCTGCTATCTCTACGAATGAATGCAAGTTTCTACCAGAACTAAACGCAATCTAGTTACTATCTTGGATCAATTTTTAGATTTTAATTGCGTAACCTGAATTCATTTTTAGATTTGAAGTGCGTCGTCTTTTGACTTTTCTGGCAGTCTAGATTGAATATTTGTATTTCTTGAATAACTTAATGATAAAATTTTTAAATTGTAATATTTAATAATCGAAAACTCTATCGACAACTCAAACGAAAAACTTGAAACAGAAAAAGATTCATTTGCATCAAGAAATTGAACCCAGAACCTCAGCCTTGCCGGGGTTTTGCTCTACCACTGATCTAATTTGACCCCACAAACCCCCTTTGGTTGTATTTAACTGTATCATTCGACTATGGGTTACCAAAATGATCTCATTTTTATTAGCTGCTATCTTTATGTATGATTGCATCCTTTTCTGATTCTTCTGTTTTTTGTTTGATAGTCGTTAATATTGTCTTCAATGACTAAGTATGGCAATTTTATAGTTTTACTTATTAAGCTTTTAGATAACTTAAAACCTTGCAATCTGGACGATAATGTTGATAACTCCCAGTTAATACGATTAAAAATGACGTGTGTTGATATGGTCGTATTTGTTTAGTGGTCAGAGCACTTCCCCGGCAACGAAGAGGTCCTGGGTTCAATTTCAAGTTGCGACAGAATCTGATTCTGTCTTTTCTGGTTCACATATTTTGTATGAGTGTCGTCAATATTCTTCAATGATTAAATATTAATAATCAGTTTATATAACAAATTTAGTAGATAGGTACTTAGAATTCAATAAAATATTTCTTTAGAAAGGAGATAAGAAAATTGATTTAATGTTTTTGAAACAACATTAAACATTATTAATCAAATCAAAGTATGAGTTTTGGCTGCTTTCAGGCTAATTATGTCCATCGCTGTGACGAATTAAAATCTCTCGAGAAATTTCAAGTTTCGTTTCGCAGAAACTTTTCAAGGCGGCAGATATTCTTTTTTGAATATATTGGAAAAAGCTGACAAAAACTGAACAAATCGTGAGTAAAAACATGTTTTTCAGAATACATGCATGATTTATTCAACAAAAACGTACACGTTACTAAAGTAGTTAGATTTATCACTAAAAAAAGAAAATAGTATTCAAGCCAAAAACGAAAAAATTAGCACGATAATTTACCTGTGAACACTTAAAAAAAACTTATAAAATAACAACGGGCTCAGGTTGCATGCCTGGGGAACGCCCTTAATGGCCTAGGCTATGAAGAAATAAAGATAGTGAGTACGTAGTGCTCTTTGCTAACTCATTGAAGGTTCAGAAGAATTCAGACTAACGAAGGTTCAGACTAAATTAAAACTTTTGAATTTGCCAAACAATAATTTTAACATTGGGAAACAAAGAATCCTACGTAATTTCAACTTTATTATGCCGCACAGCATGACATAAAATTAATTTTCTCATTTATTGATTTTCATGAAAGCATTCAACGTTGGCTATTATCACGCGGATACTGAAATCATCTATTCTTTAATGATGAATAAACAATCCATTTGCCTTTATTATGCCGGCATCCGACGCACTGTTATTTTTAATGGAATTAATAATTCTGTTTTTATTTCGAAAAATATCGATTAACTTCAATAATATTACAAAATACGCCTTGATTTTTTTATTTGCGGATGGTCCTCTTCCTTCTTCACAGCACCAATCTTGTAAATTTGATGCCTTGGTAAGTTTTTATTTATCCTTTTTGCAGTACTGATTTTTTTGATAACTTGTGTATTTCTTAGGTCTTTTTTTGACTGTGCCAATTTGTGGTGATGTCTGACTGGGTCACTTTGTAATGGACTGGTTCTTCTTTTATTATACTTGCGATTCTTTTTGTAGAAAATCAGTGGATTATCTCGTATATTATGATGATGCATAGACTTTGAATAATACTACTGGAGTGTAGGTACAATATTTACACGTTTAATGTCACACTACTAGTACATCTTATTTAGAATAAAGCTACTGGTAGAAAGACAAGAAGCAACAGAAGATATACCCATTTAAACCATCTCTTTCATACTTGAATGTCTTTCGTATATTTAGAAATACGTTCATTACAGTAATAATTGTAGAAAGACAAGAAGCAACAGAAGACATACCATTTTAAACAATCTCTTTCTTACTTGAATGTCTTTCGTATATTTAGAAATACGTTCATTACAGTAATAATTGTAGAAAGACAAGAAGCAACAGAAGACATACCATTTTAAACAATCTCTTTCTTACTTGAATGTCTTTCGTATATTTAGAAATACGTTCATTACAGTAATAATTGTAGAAAGACAAGAAGCAACAGAAGACATACCATTTTAAACAATCTCTTTCTTACTTGAATGTCTTTCGTATATTTAGAAATACGTTCATTACAGTAATAATTGTAGAAAGACAAGAAGCAACAGAAGACATACCATTTTAAACAATCTCTTTCTTACTTGAATGTCTTTCGTATATTTAGAAATACGTTCATTACAGTAATAATTGTCTTTGTGCAGTCGATTTGTTTATTCATTCATAAAATGGAACATTACAATAGAATCCTCCGCTGCTCATCTCACTAGCGAATTCCTGCGGTGAGAATAACAGCTTTACAATTATTTAATCAAATAAGTCAAGTACATAATATATACATAGATGAATTATATCGAATATGGTAAAAATGACAAAAGCCACGATATGGGTAATCCAAAATCACCACTCTCAGCTAGTATGGAATTTTTGACCATTTTTTGAATAGATTTAACGAACCAATAGTTTTTGAATGTGACGAATACAGAAAACTTTTCTCATACATTGTATTTAAATTTTTGTGCAACATTTAAAGGCTCTAGGGTAGTCTTGTGACAAGTACCCCAACAGACAACATTAATTGAACAAACGCATAGTCTAGAGTTTTTAATGTTTCTATGTCCATTATATATAGAGTCTTGAAGATGTAGGCTAGCTTTCTCATTTTGTTTGTTATATGATTTTTCCATTTTAGATTTCTATCAATTATTAAGTCAAGATATTTGAATCACTACACAGTCTTGAACATAGATTTTTCGTTCTCTTTAACGCGGATTTTTTTTCGTGGTATAATTTTGCATTTTGCAGCTTTTTGCATCAAATCCTTTGCAGTACTATTTTATACAAACATCCATGAAGAACCCATGAACCCATTAAGAACCCACGAACCATCACATAATTTTTCCACAGAGGCAGACAAAAAGTAAACACTACCAAGTAACCTTTTTTGGGAACTCCTTGATTGATATGACTTGTATATAACCCCTAGGGACTACAAAAAAAAATATCATCAAATATTTTATGAATGAATCCCAAAATGTAATAACGTTTTTGAAATCAGTTTATACTTTTTTAGATTTAAATATTGTAAAAAGGATATAGTACAATTACAAATATTAAAATTTTGAATGCAAACATAGCCACATAATACTTGGTTAGCATTTCACCCTTTAACAGCAGTTATTTACCAAAAGAAAACATTATGAAAATTCTCTTTGAATTTTTTTTCTACAATCTTATTAAGAAATGAGGAGATGATACCGAATTCACAGACATTGAAGTTAATTTCCATTAAAAGTATTTGTATTGAATTGAAATGATTCTCCCGTTCACGTCAGAGGATTAAAATTTTAATTAAAAATTGACAGTCGATAGCCGGCGGGATAAATCGCCAACGGCCCGCTCCGGGTGGGAGTGGTTTATGGGGCATTTGTTTTCATTTGAAATATAAATATACAGCCGGAACAGAGAGGGAGATAAAGAAGGGGTTGGAAAATCAGGGGATGCAAAGCTTACACCGGACTTGAAATAATATTTTCAGATTAAAATTTCAGGAAAATTCTTCAAAACAAAATTTATTAGTACATCTTGCTGTGCACAATTTTCAATACCTCTTACCGATACACGTTTAAAATTGAAAGAAATAAAATGACTTGTTGCCTTAATTTTACCAGTTAAATCAGTTTTCACCACACGGCTCATGCTGAAAATTACAAAAAATAAAATATTTTGGCGTTTCACCGAGGAATTCGTTTCTGGAAAAGCTCAAAAAGTTGAGCTTTTTTCATTCTGCAAAGATCATCAGACTTACATAATGATATTTATTTCAGACATTAATTTACAGATTGTGAATACTTTGAGTATCCCACTGATTGAAGTCTACCTTTTAAATTTTGTAAACCTCATATTAATTTATTTAAAAAAAACGTTATCTACCAAAAACATGCAACAATTCTAGCGGGTTTAGGTCGAACAATGTTACTAAAAATACACCAATAATAATGGTGGGCTTAAAGTCAAACAACATTATCTACAAAAAACATGCCAATGATTCAATAGGCTTCCAGTCAAACAACGTTATTGGGCGATGACGCTGGAAATGCGTCACCGTAATTTGGAGCAGAGAAAGGCGTTAATCTTGTAATTCGAAATGGTGATTGCGCTACCCCTACTAACACACAAAGAAATCGCCAGATTTCTGTACTTACCAGGTTGGTGTGTCTTTGATTTGATATCCAGCATGGCCCGCACTTGGGAAGAACGTGCGATTAATCACAAGTCACTTTTCTTTACATGAACTAATGCACACAATCGTCGAGCATGTGCTACGAATAATGAGATTAAAACTGCAGTTTTTCTCTTCGGTCTTAAGTCGCTGACGTTAAGCTTGTTACTTGCTGCACTTTTCCTCAGTGCGTACCTGTTTCATGTACAAAATCAAGCGCGGAGTTTGAATTTCTGCTCTATGGTTGGTGGGAGCAGAACAAAGCTGATAATGCCAGAAAAATGACAAACGTCTTGCAACGTGTTCTATTACACGGAAATGAACTGTAAATCATATCCATAAAAAAACGACAATGTAAAGCTCATTCAATTGGGTAAGTTTTTAGATTTTCACGGCCAAAAGCATTTTTGTTGTTTGTTTTTGGGGTGTTATGCCGTGTTGCGCTAACTCCTTCTTTAGCCGACGTTTCGGACATCGTTGCATCGTTGCATCATTGCACCGGATCTGCCCTGATGATGGACTCATTCAATTGGTTTTGAAAAATCACGGGAAAAGTGGAATGAAGGAACAACCTACCTTGAATTCCCAAGAATCCCGGCAATAGGGCTCTCGACGAACTTGCACTGTTCACGGGGTGAAATTTCCTCCAAAACGAGATAATCTTTAATATGATTTTGATATTTGCAAACAGAGCATAAAGCATGTGACTAATACGACGAGGACACGACGATTGCACCTTCTTGATACACGAATTTGAATGCTGTACTTGCGACAATTTACAATGCAACCAAAAATCTTCTTCTTTCCAAATGTGGGTAAGGCTGTTTTTAATGAAGGAAGTGGATAGTATATGATGGGAAAAAGCGTAGGTATTATCCAAAGCTGTTTCAATACTAAACACCTCATAATGAAAAAGTTATCTTTTTTAAAAAATCAATAATTCGTTGACTTGATGGATCTGGTCTCAGCGCAGTATTGTGAGAATGTTATTTATTGATTTTAGGTTTGAAAATATGAGGTGCTATGTTAAATAAGTCGAATTCACGGTACGGAGTGTTAAAAATGTATGGAGCGCGGTGAATGAATGTGTTTTTTTTAAATTGATGTTTAATGTGGGTTTTTTTCTGGTTTGTCTGTATTAAAACTACGTAAAAAGTGCGTTTGTCTCTGGTTTGTTCCCGTAATGTTAAAAAATGTTTACTTTTTTTATTGACCTCCACAGAAAAATATCATAAAACGCTGATTCTGAAATGTCGTTGAAAATGCGGAATCTTTAATTTTAGACGGAAGATAATAAAATATGACGAAAATTTTTAGGTTCAGTGTAAAAAATTTTATTACAACATAATTAATTGAATTGATAAATATTATTTACTTAAAAGTGGGAAGCCTCTGAAGGAAAATTTCGATGATGCTGAAATTTACGATTTTATGAAAGCTTTTGGGCATTCGTGTTCGCCCCGCCAGACCTTTTTCAGGCATTACAACTACTATACATATATTGCTATATACTATTTTGACGCTACAGGAGACCTCAATCATAAAGCCACACTGCCCACCTAGGTATCATCATCATCAGTATCAATCTACTCACTCCTGCATGAAGAAGGCGGTCAAGCATTATAATTTTAAATTAAACAAACAGCTAACTAATAATCAGAGAAAATGGACCGCCAAACAATTCGGTCTTGGAACGCACTTCTTGCTTAATTCACATTCATACATCGTCTCAAATACGGAGAAAAATGAGCATAGCTAATTTATTAAGAATTTAGAAACAAATTATTGGTAATTCGGTTGAAAACGGATGCAAACGAATGAAATAATTGGTTAACGAATAAATTAATAGGTTTCCTGTTAAACTATTAGAAAAATTCAAATTATTATCATGATGTCGGAACATGTGTTCATAAAAATCGTAATATATTTGCATTTCTTCATTATATATATTATCAAGGCAAATGCCGGTGCATGAACACGTGTTACGATTTATAAGGAATGTTCTAAAAGTTTATCAGAATCCCTTTGTAACCGGATTATTAATAATTTGAAGAGATTCTTAATATTGTTTTTTAAAGGTAAACTTATGTTTACAAGACAAGCAATGGATAAGGATAAGCAATAATTATTAAAATCTAATAAGCAATTATTTTTCAATAAAATACTAGGATTTATTGAATTATTTGGCGCCTTAAAATAAGTCAAAATAGTGGTTGGTATAACTGACGTAACTGATGTAACTGGTGTAATCAGAAGGCTGCCGTTTCGATTTCCGTCGGCTGAATTTATTATTTCTCCGAAAATGTATTAATTTAATTTATCTGTCGTTCTTTGAAGTATTATCCGGTGAAACTTCAATATACAGTTTGCCAACAGGATGTAGATGTTTAATTAAAATGTAAATATGTATAAATAATATTATTACTAATTGTAAATCTGATAGTATTATTACGCTAGCGTCTAGACGATCTAGGCCCTCTGATTGGTCGAATTCAAATCGTATGTTTCGGGTAAATCCCGAATAGGGGGTCTGCAGTCAAAATTCGACCACTCTGCCCCTCTGGCGGTATAAGAACGAACCAAATGACTGGCGCGAATATTTAAATATGCAGCTAACAATAAGCATATGTAGTTACGCTAAATTACTTGAACATTAACAAGCGTTTAATAAGAAGATTTTTTTTTTGGAAGCTTATCAATTTTGTGATGGCATTATTTATTTTATTAAAACATAAATATCTTTGTTTACATCACTTAATTACATACAACATCTACATTTTTCATGAACGATGTTCACCTCATCGGGAGTAAGTATACATTGAAGTCAAAAATTAAATATAGATTACAATTGGAAAGAAGAAGTGGAAGTAGGGGGGAGGGGTAATAGTGGGCGGAGTTTATCAGAATTAAGAATTACAATATCGTTAGACGGGAAAGACCAATTGAGTGGGAAAATATTTAAAAGAGAGTTTATTAAAAAAATGCTTGTTAATTATATCTGCTTTGATATTAACATGTTTTCTAATTTCTAAAAATATAAATTATTTATTTGCGGTGATTTATATCCTGTGTGAAGTATTTTAATACTTGAAAAAACCAATAACATATAACCATAAAACAATGTATTCATAAAACAAATAGAATTTTAAAACGGTAAAACTTTAAACTTTTACATACAGTAACAGTTATAGGTAAAGAATTACCATCAGTTGGAGTAAAATTAACACATTTAATTAAACCGACTGCTAATCTCATCGCACAATTACGCTTCTTTTATTCATAAACACGGGTAAAATTAATCAATATGTAATAATCTATTATTTCAGTCAACTTTGTTATAACTATCTTTAATTGTTGTGACAAACTATGCGATATTGATTGTTGTAACAACATTGACGGTTGTAATACATATTTAAGCACTGCAAGTCTCCTATGAGCAAATTATATTAGATACTGCAAAAGTTAATATCAGTTGTAGACATTTACTAAATAATAGTTTTTTATTTGTAATAATCCATCACAAATACGTAAAATTTCATTTATTCAAACAACTGTCATTCTTATTATGCCTAAATTGAGCATTTTATTATCCATTAACTCCTTCCTGTTCCGTGTTTTAACAATATATACTCACCCTCTCTCTGCGAATGACCTAATATCTACCTATTTAATGTAATTGTTGTTAGGATCACTTAAACTGGGCGAAGCCCAACCAAGTGCCCCCGCATATGGTTACTAATCATAAAATAAGCAGATTATTATAATTGGCACACATAATCTAAAATAACACTAAATATACATGCTAATGAATAACTATTAATTGATATCGATGACTAGTATAAAGTATCTTTACTTATGCCATGTTTTCAGCATATATCTGAATCTATTTGGGAATTTGCAATCTTTGATATTACTTGGTAATAAGTTGAACATTTTGGGCACGTTATATTGTAGGGTTCGAGTGTGGTGTGCTGCTACGATATCTACGGTGAATGTATTGGCGCACGAGGGGTTAAGTCGAGTTTTAAGGCTAGACACAGACAAGTTAGCTCTGATAATATTGATCTTTCTAAAATAATGATTATTCCCAACAGTAAAGTTCCAGATGCGGGCTGGCCTGAGAGGAAATTTAAACCACAATGTTAAAAGCTCGAACCAAGGATTCACAACGATAATGGATAACCGTTATATGTAGCTAAACTGAGGGTGATGGAAGTATTGGATGGAGTACCGCAAAACGGTCGCAACAGCTCCAAACCGTCGTTTTTATGTCAAACCGTAAAAAGAGTCCAAACTCCTCCCAACCGTCTGGAGCCAGTGATACTACGGCATTCCCGATTGGGGTATGTTGTAAAGCTAAAGGTAGTAGGTAGGGGAAAAGATGGGAAAGAGAAAGGAGGGGAAGTATTTGTCAAGTTACCAAACACGGCCAAAGCTATTACAAGCAACGTTGCAATTCTGAATGGTGGTCTCACACCGGGACGATAGTGAGAGTATTTTCCACTCTCCGTCTGGAGCCAGTGAGACTTCAGCATCCCCGATTTTGGTGTATTGTGAGGCTGAAGGGAGTGGTGAGGGGAAAAAGATATAGAAGAGGAGTGCGGGCTTTTCAGATCTGATCACCAAATACGTCTATTTTAATTACATTAGCTCCACACAGCAAGACCTGCATTTTTTTCATTGAGGCATATGCCATTTAAAATTTACCTCAATTAACCTAAATATCTCTCAGGGCCTGTTTCACCTTCGGGGTTGCTGTGTGGAGGGTCTTTTTGAGGGAGGTAGGAAACACAGAGCCCGACAAATCGTTCCACAGCTAGAGGCTAAAGCAATATTTTGACTCAAAGTGGTGATCTTTCAACTGGGCGATACTGATGGTATCTACCACTCTAGAAATTACCGAAAATATACAATTTATTATTTTTAGTGAATACATTGAGATATAATACAAATTAATCAAATAAAAAAATCCGTAAGGAACCCGTCACTTCCGGATTCACATCCAAGGGTCGTAAGCATGTAAGATGAATTAATAGTAGAGAATTATCGAAATATACCATCCGAATTGGCGATCACCAAAATAAGTTGATATTAAATATGCTGGATCTTTTGGATTTTTCATTGCAATCCCTCTTATAGTTTATTTTGTGTAAACATAAAAAAAATATAACTATACTCACGAGCCCTTGAGGCCCCTTTCACTTAGAACCTGGGATTGGGGATGCTATTTTGGACCATTGTGCGATAAATACATAAAAATGTACATTATTGTAACTGTTGAGAATAAGGCATGGGGATAAAAAGATTACAAAGTACCTCGCTATACAAAAATTGAGGATTTAAATTAAACATAAATAAATTATAACCACTTTAAGCTAACGGAAATACCTACTGAAAAAATGTACTCCACTAATTCCAAATCCGTATTCAAGCCATGCCACCGTTCATTTATACATTAGCCGAACCACGAACTGACCTTTCAGCGGTTTTAAATCCGGTCGGACTTAAAAGCAACGAAATAAAATATTTAGATACAGCACTTGTTCGGGTCTCAATATTCCGGTCGGACTATATATATTATTAAAACTTTTTAATGGAATTGTTTTTTAATTAAAATCATCCCAAAAAATTGTATGATAAAATTATTTAAAAAATCTCATTTTGGTTTTGGATCTTTCTGTTAATATAACTCTTGTTCCATGAACTCGGATTTGTTTTGAATTTAAGTATCATTGTCAAAATCGGAACTGATTGTGTTTAGAATTCAGACAAAAGCGATAAAGTAAATACTTATAATCTTTTATTTGTTTACTAGAAAAATATTATATTTCTTTATTTGAAATGTGTATTACTTCTGTTAGTTATTAGTTAGGGTAATTTTGGCAAATAAAGTCAGATTTCGTCATTTTTTAAACGTTGCGCTTTTTAGCTAACATGCAATTATCAATCCTACAATTATAACATCCCGTGATTTTTCACGGTTCTTTGCTAGTCTCAAATAATTTTAAATACAGAACTGTGTTTCATTACTATTACGAAAATTTAATTTCGAACAAATAGGATGGCGATATAAGATGTCAAGCAAGTGTAAGAGAGACAGAGCGCGTACTAAATAATCAGTAATCACGTACCGAGAGGCATTTCTCTGAAATTAAAATGTTTGTCCTACCCGATCGGGATTTGGCGAGGTGGTTAGCGCGGTCAACTCTAGTCCCTGGGAGAGAATGTACAATTCTCAGTCAAGCCTTTTTTTAGTTTTAAAAGATATTTTGTAATGAAAAATAAAAATTATAGGTTGATTTTCCATTTCAGCACACTCAAAGCAAATACCTTATGCTTTTATTAAAGTATTCAATATTTTCTAAGCCTTAAAAACACACGCCATCTGTTCCCGAAAGGAGTATGTTTTTCCAAACACAACAAGATCAAAATAAATCATATCTATTGACTTGGAATAACAAAGCTGAGAAAGCCATTGATCTGTTTTTTTTTTCCTTTGACATACAAATACGATATAGTACCCTAGCAGACTGCGGTTGGGGATAGCAGGAACCGAGAGGGCAGTATTTAGTCATCAGCAACCTTTTAATCCCTTCTATATAAAAATGGAAGAAAACCTTGGAAGAAAGAAGGGAGAGGAAATGGCACTGGGGCAACTGGGCACAACACGTCAAACAAACACAACTAGGCACAATTAGGCTGGCTAACTAGGCCAATATGATTTTTTACCATAAAATATTCGTAAATAAGCTCTGTGTAATAATAAGCTCTATTTTGAGGAGATAAAAGGTCGATTTTATAGGCCTGCTACCGAATATTGTGTTTACACAAATTCATCACTTATTAAGATTCCAACTTTATTTTAGAGATTTGACAGGGCAAATTCAACCGCAAGTCTTCAAATACACCAAGGCCGCGCGTCGCATATTTTTGTGCACGGCTCGTTCACTTACGTCGTTAAACCCCTGCATACCCAATTTATAACAAGTTTCCTGTTAACTATTTAAGTTTTTAAGTTCCAAAAATAAAGATGATATTTTTGAAAATAATATCTATACATTTACTATGCCGAAACGTTCATAATATGAAATTCCATCGATAGAAAAAAATCGCAAAGTAAGTTCAGAAAATTATTAAAAACATGGTTTACTCTGTTATTTAATATGTTATATGCACAAAAAAAAATCACAGTGCATCTTTAAATGCAACTAAAGCATTTGTCGAGAGATTTTTGCTCTATTTCAAACGAGGCGTGTTGCATAAATATTTTCACAATTTTTTCTTAGTTATTATCGTTTCTTAATATAAGCGCGCTCCCTCTAAAATTCGTTTTACATATCTCCCGTTCCCGTTTTTTCGATGGTTTGCAAGCCCTTCTAAATTTCTAAATATTTGATACCCATACCAGGCGGAAGTCCCCGTCTGTACAATATAAATGACCTCCGGGTGGATTGCTTTTGGGGCCCTGTTTTACGGTGTTCATGTTACGTTTCCATGTTTAGGGGTCTGAAATATTCACAGTCGTAAACGAATCGAATTTTCGGAGGCTTTTTGATTTTGCCATGACGAAATCATCCATGTTTAAACAGTCCGACTTCTTTGTGTCGTGACGGCTCATTATTAATTTGGACGCCAGAGGTTTGTATCTCGTCATTTGCATGTCAATAATGCGAGGTTGTTTTCATAATTGTAAGATGAGAGTAGATAGAAGTGTGCTGTGGGCGAGTTCGTGTTCCAGAAATTGGTTAATTTTGTTTTTACTGATGGATTGTGGAGAAATTTACAAAATGTGTGAAATTGTTCAAACATCTAAAATATTATTAAAATATATATTTTTTTAATAATGTAATGAGCTCAAATTGTAATATTTAGTATGGGTTGTTTCAGAGAATTTGAACAATTCTTAAAATTTCAAAGTTAATTTTCAGGTTCGGTGAAAGTTCTTTTCAAGTTCTGTTATTATTTCAGTTTTGTCAAGTAAATGGCCTATAATGATATAATAACAGAACTTGAATAAGACATTCACAGAACCTCAAAATTAACGTTGAAATTTGAGGAATTGTTCAAATTTTATGAAACAACCCATACTAAATATTACAATTTGAGCTCATTACATTATTAAAAAAATATATATTTTAATAATATTTTAGATGTTTGAGCTACTAAAATTATCTTAATATTCTTAATACATATTTTTACTGACTGCTATCTTTATGTATGATAACAAATTTCTACCAGAACCAAATGCAATCTAGATAGTATCTTGGGTAAATATATCCATTTTTTATTTTACATTACACCAAAACTATACGCCAAAAACCAAATTCATTTAACTAATTTATTGTTATACTGAAATACCGGCCCTAAGAGGATTAACGCTCCCAACAAGGTGTCACTTATACATTCATAAACACATTACAATCTGCCTTAAGGATGTCTACTGTAACGCAGTCATAAGCGTTGGCTAAAAAGTAGAAAGCAAAACACGGTATAGTAACCCAAAAATTAATCACGATAATTATTTTGGTTGTGAAAATCTCCAATCACCTATCGGTCACATGAATAATTTTTTTTTAAAAAGAAAGACAAGCTTTTGCAAGTTACGAATAACCTGGCAAAATTTGATTTCTAATGGAGGACTTACCTAGTAAAGATAATAACCCGCGCTGTCTGTATGAGAACCCGACGCATCTGTTCACTCAGCTACTCACCGGTCTCGATGTTAGACGAATCAGATCAAGCCGATCAGAGCGTGATTTGTAATCCCCAAAATAGGAATGACATCAACCCATTGGAAATGGGCAGATAATCAGAAAAGCTCGATATAGATGGTGCTATTGTGGACGTAGGTCATTTACGTGACATGACAGCTATCTAATGCGGTTTTAAAGTTTTTTAAGGATATAAAGCAATTTAAATAAGTTTGATTAATGGTGTTTGGAGTGTCAAGGAGTTGAAACATTAATTTAGAAATTGAAGTGCAAAAGTAATTAGGAAAAAGTAAGTCGTTTATAACCTCAACTTCTTTCAGATTGTTTCATATTGACGTATCGTGTATCTAAACAAACTTTTATCAGAATTAGATGAAAAATAAGTTTTGCCGATTTATTCCAAATAATAACTATTTTTCAAATATATTCCAACAGAAATAACTATTTTTCAGACAAGTTTCTCAGAAGAAGAAAGTTTAAAAGTGAGGTTACATTTGTGCAATCGTGTTTACTTATTGCTATATAAATATCGTTTTGTTCAAATCGGGATGTAATTACGATTAGAACAGATTTCATAGGCAACAAATATTCGGATGGAACAATTTTTTATTGGTTTATTCATATTTTTTAATTTTATTATAAAGTATTGGGGAAAGAAACAGTTTTACAATTTTATATAAATAATTACATTTTACATGTTGCATCAACCAGTGAAGTTTCCACATAAAATTCATGTTACATACAGAAAAAAACATAAAAAACACCTTAATGAAAATAACTGAAATATCTGAGATATCTTATCACAGCACGAGGAGAGGGTAAGTACGTAATTAACAATTTTATTCTATCTTCTCCAATATGCATTTAGTAAACTGAACCAAAGACAAATGGAAAATATCGGCGTCTGAAAATATATTATTGTATTTTGTGCATGTCCTTCTGAAAAATGAATGTTGTGTGTAGTTAGTTTTTGAGTGTGGGATGTGGAATAGTTTGTTGACCGTGTATTTAGAACCGGACAGTGAAAATGAACATTTTACAGAAGGTAGTCGTTGTCAACAGCTTTGTGGATAATTTTGAATTAAAAATTTTGGTCCGATATATCTCTTCTATCTTCTAACGTTGATAGTTTGTTGAATGCTAATGAGTCTTTTAAATTTTAGAGTGGTTAGAAGGATGTAAAGTCTAAGTGCTTTAGAACTAATTCCTTCTAACCTTTCAATATTTACTTTATTCTATATTACTGATCCAAATTTTAATATTGAGCGAACAAAAGAGACATAGTATTTTTATTACATGAGGTGATCTGATCTGATTTCGTCACTCTTATGAAGAAATCTAGAATTTTGTAGAGGAGATGAAATTTATATATAATCGGAAAGATCACATATAAATTAAATATAAGTTTATAATTTATTTATATCTCTTTGTTGCCGTAATTCACTTTTTTCCAACTTTTCGTCACATGGAAATCTACGTCCAGACGTTTCCAAGGAACACATAAGCAAAGTACAACATTGAGGCATTTTAATTATCTTTTGTAAATAACTTTTAAATTAACAGAAATAAACGAATGTTGACAGCTAGCATGTCCTTCAGCTACACTATCACAACGACTTTAGTCACTGCGTAGGAATGAACAAAGATTGACAGCTAGAATGACCTCCAGCTACACTCGCACAACGACTTTAGCAACTGCGTAGGAATAAACAAAGATTGACAGTTAGCATGACCTCCAGGTACACTCGCACAACAACTTTAGTCACTGCGTAGGAATAAACAAAGATTGACAGCTAGCATGACCTCCACCTACACTAGCACAACGACTTTAGTCACTTCGTACGAATAAACAAAGATTGACAGCTAGCATGACCTCCAGCTACATTAGCACAACGACTTTAGCCACTGCGTAGGAATAAAGAAAGATTGACAACTAGCATGACCTCCAGCTACACTAGCACAACGACTTTAGCCACTGCGTAGGAATAAACAAAGATTGACAGCTAGCATGACCTCCAGCTACACTAGCACAGCGACTTTAGTCACTTCGTACGAATAAACAAAGATTGACAGCTAGCATGACCTCCAGCTACACTAGCACAGCGACTTTAGTCACTTCGTACGAATAAACAAAGATTAACAGCTAGCATGACCTCCAGCTACACTAGCAAAACGACTTTAGTCACTGCGTAGGAATAAACAAAGATTGACAGCTAGCATGACCTCCAGCTACACTAGCACAACGACTTTAGTCACTGCGTAGGAATAAACAAAGATTGACAGCTAGCATAACCTCCAGCTATACTAGCACAGCGACTTTAGTCCCTGCGTAAGAATAAATAAACAAACGGTAATTATATGAAATTCATCCAATAGAAAAAATCTCAAAGTATGCTCCGAAAATTATTAAAAGCACATTTTTTTGTTATTTAACATTTTATAGTATGAGCAAATTCACAGTGTATCCTTAAATTTTAAACTACTCGTGTTTTATTGAATATTTTCACAATTTTCGCTTAATTATTATCTTTTTATAAAATTAGATCGTTCTCTCTAACATTCTTACTTACACATCTCCATTCCAAACCATCACCTTTTTTTGAACGCTTACTAAAGAGCCTTAATATTGTAATTGTTTTTGGAAAAATGCACCAAAATACTGAAAACTTCCATCCAAAATAAAGACTTCAAATTCCGTCTCAACCCTTATAAAACGGAAACAGTTGCAAACAAACAACAACTAATTTTGAGCAAGAAAAGCAAAAAATCTGAACATTGTAGTTGGGCTAACTGTCTACAGTAACCCAATAAAGGTCAAGTCAGTTCAGAACTTGTCACTTCATTAACTGGACATCGAAACTGGGAAAACTAGTTAGGTCTCTACTCCAACTTTGAGACCATGTTCGACATTTTAGCTGTGTAGATTTTTTCAACTTATGAAGATTTGTTATTCAGTACTGTGTGAATTTTTTTTATCCTTACCCCTGTTTGTTCAGTGTACATGTAGGGGAAGTAGCTATTAGGCAGCTTTGTGAGGCGGGTTAAATGAGGGGCTGTATTTATTAATGTGAATCTATTAAGGAGGAAAAACAGATGCCGGTAATTCGTTCCACAAACATTTAAACAAAAACGAGTAAAAAGAATCCCGACCCGTTCTCATGAAGCAACAACTATGAACGGGTGTTCCGCTCGTTTACGTTGTGTTTTACACACGTACCGGGGATCAATGCTACTAGTTCCTTAGAGCAGGCTACAATAAAATACCTGTATAACAGACTCAGCATGCCAACATTCCATCTGTGTATTGGAAATGGCAATCTTTCTGTTAACAAGACCGTCAAACAGACGAATCTCCCTCCCTTGCACAGAATCAATTAGGTTTATCAAGTAATGTGGAGCTCCAGCCCAGAGATGGCTTCCAAATTCAATTATTGGGCGTACTTGAGATTTGTACAGAGTTAGTAGCTGGTCACTATTAAAGAATCTGCCAGTCCTATACAAGACGCCCAGTTTCTTGGAAGACAGATTTACTCGGGCTTCTTTAAATTCCGATACTTGAGACGGTCTGATGCTTACTCCAAACATTTAATTTTGAAGAGTTATTTATTGAGGAGGGTGCAATAATAAAAAAAAATATGTTTTTATCATTGTTTATAATATCACGTATGTAGGTACACAATAAATTGAAAATAAATAAAATTATTTCTCCTCCTACCATGATTTCAGTGGGAATGTATTTATTTTATTTTTTATCTGAATATAGCACTAGAGTCCCAACTGCTCCCAACCGCCTGGGACCAGAAGAAAAAAGGGAAGGGGAGGATATGGGAGAGGGGAAGTACTTGGCTTTTCAGATCTGATCACCAAATACGGCTAAAGCCATTTCAAGCAAAGAATGAATCCTGAATGGTGTCCTTACACCAGGGCGATAACGGCAGTATTTTACACTCGGGAACGTGCCGCAAGTATAATAAATTATGAAATAACACAAATTCATCCAATAAAATTTACTTGCGCACGCCGAACTTTGAACCCGAGACCTTCAGCATGCTAGTCGACAGTTTTACTCCGGAGGTCAGAAAGTTTGAAAAAAATAATTGTCATTGAAATAGTGAAGTTCCTTGGAAAAATTTTAAACTACTTTATTTTTAATTTTAAATTAATTTACATAATAATATTTGATTTGAGTCGGTAGATATATAAGCACCTACTTACAAATGCTATGATTTCAATGAAAATTTTGGTTTCAATTTCTGAAATACGAGAAAATTAAAACATACTTTATTGGACGCGAGGTCAGTAACAAAAACAGTTGTATGAAATATTTTAAACTGAAAGCAAAAAAAATAATGTCACAAAATGTAAAAGATTTTCCACAAGCCCGTCAGTGCGACAGACCCACGTTTAGAAATATGAACAAGTCCATTTCGTATCGATTTCCTATTAAATGGACAGAATTTCCCGTTGCATGACGACCCTTCGAACCTTATAACTACCCTTAGGGGGGTGGGTGGGATAAACTTTTAGTAGACTTTATGACGTCAGATAGAGCTTACTAAAGAATGCGCTTCGTCCTTTGTGTACTGCGCATCACTGAATACATAATAAACATCACACGGAGATAAATGAGTATTGCTGATTGATTAAAATCATGTTAAAAACTGGACAGAAAGCCGTTTCCTAATAAAATGTTAGTACTTTCCGAATGTGTTAATTTAACGTGATAATTTCGTGTTAACACATTCCTTTTGTACTAATAGTTGTAATGATAATAATTATTATAAACGAGAATTGCCTATATTAATTAAAATTAAGAAAAATATACATTCATTAACAAACCCTTTATTAATTTCAATTGCCTTTTTTAATAATTATATTTAATTTTAATTAATATTACATATTCAAAATATGTGATATTATAATTAATATCACATATTCATAATATTACATATTTATAATATATAATATTATTTAAATCGTGAACTAATTGTTCTCGGATAGTGATTTGACAATGATTATTTTATTTTTATCAGCGAATTTCATCTTTCTATGCTTTGGACAGTTGCCAATCATGTTGTTTGTTTTCAATTCGTAACTCTTGTGATCGCCGTATAGTAATAATATAAATAAACTTTAATCAATCTATTTGATGTGAGTGATATATATATATATATATATATATATATATATATATATAAACGGATCTGATGTTGTGTGTGCGCGGGTGTGATGTTTGTATTTATTTATTTTCGTCATCTCAATTTTGCCTCTTGCATCTGACAATACGTGAGTAAATCCGCTTCCCCCGCTACTATCCACCCTCGAAACCTAGTGTATCTTTAAATGCATCTAAAGCGATTGTCGAGAGATTTTTGCTTTTACTTGAAATAGACCGAAATAATTGTTTGTATTATAAGGGTGATCCAATTCTAGTTCCTAACTTTTATTTATGAAAAAACACACAAGATGTCAATTTCCATAATTAATTAATGATAACATTATTTAATTATAGAAATTATTTCAAGAAAATGACCGCCTATGGACCTTCTGCAGCAGTTGATTCGTTTGAGATAATTTTCGATGACTTTTTCGAAAGTTTCGGGGGCAATCTAGACTAACTTGGCGGATGTTAGGTTTTAAGTACTTCAACATTGCAGGTTTGTTAGCAATGACGCGAATATTCAGGAAACTCCACAAAAAATCCATGGCATAGGCATAATAATAATAATTAGATGACATAGGCCCTGAGGGAAATTATTTTCTTCAGGGCCTCCTGTGTGGAGTTAATATAAAAAAAAAAAAAAAAAAAAAAAAAAAAAAATGGCGTTAAATTGCATGACCTTGGGTAATTGTTTAATAGTTCTCTCAGTAGAACGATTAAATTGATCATAATCTTCCCGTAAATGTCAATACAGAGTTCGTACATAATTGTAATTGCTGTATATTGAACAATTTTAACGGGTTGAGCGGTGGTCAAACGACCCATTTATTAAATGTGTTGTTTCGCATTAACGTTTGATGTGTTAAACACACGCATCAATGACAGCCATAAATACACCACTCATGACAGCTGTCTAATTTACAGTGTTACCAACATAGGATAATCGAATTGGATCACAACTAATTTCTGTAAATGTTCATTGATATAATGCAGGAATAAAGGCAAATAAATAAATAAAGGAACTGACTTTTTTTTTTCTTTTAACCCCTCCAGGTTTGAGGGTCATATATGACCGGGCATTCGGCCGGCATAGTCCAGTGGTAACGCATTGGACTGCCATTCCGAAGGTCGCGGGTTCGAACCCGGCGTGCGCAAATAAATTTTATTTGATTAATTTGTGTTATTTCACAATTAATTAATTAAAATAATATATAGTATATTTGCGGCACGTTCCAGAGTGGAAGATACTACCAGTATCGCCCTGGTGTAAGACCACCATTCAGAATTGAAACGTTGCTCCAAATGGCTTTAGCCGTGTTTAGTGACTAGATATGAATAGCCAGGTACTTCCCCACCTTCCTCTTTCCCTTCCCCACTTACCTTCAGCCTCACAACATCCCCCAATTGGGGATGCCATAGTCTCACTGGCTCCAGACGGGAGCAGTTGGGACTCTTGTGAGGTATTCACTATAAAAAATAAAAAATAAAATTCTCATTAAGTATTTTTATCTTTTTTTCTATCTTGCGAAAAGACATAATTTGTTGACGTTAGAAAGAGAAATTATAATTCTTACCAGTTTGTCTCAAATATTTTTAATAATATCCATAGCCTAAATGAATAATTCATATTTCGCGCCCCTATCGTAACAATGGTTCAACTTAAAAATTATTTCTCAATATTTATTATATGATCAAGAAAAAAGTGAAGGTACAGTTTTCTTACAAATTTACAAACGAAACGAATGTGTTTCTGAAATATCGAGTTCTCCTAATTTATTTATGATTGGAGTAAAAAAAAATAAGTCAAAATGTTGTTAGCGTTTTTGACAACATTTTTCAGGTTTGATATTAAAATTTTATTGTTTAGAAATAATAATGTTTATTTTAAATGCATACACTGGAAAGAAAATTTATTCTAGTTTCGAAAACAGTATTTTTTTTAATGAAAAATGAAAAAAATAAGATACACAGAATGTGATGAAAATACTGAGGTACGTTTCGGTAATATCTGGTAGGGATCGTCTCCATGATCTCCACATAAAAAAATATCAATGAATTCTAGTGAAATACCCACCATTGATAATTGTAACGTTGCTGTTATTGGATTTAGCCGTGTTTGCTACTCCGATCTGTATAGTCCAAAACTTCTCGAACTTTCTATTCACCATATCCATTACTCTCTATTTTTAATTCCTCATGAATCCATTCCTCCAGTGTCCTAAACTTGTAAAATCGTATCTTCTCCAAGCCTAACCTTTCTAATAAAAGTGGGATTATCTGAATTTACATGCCAGGTAAATCTGTGAAAAATTTATTCAAAACATTTACACAATTTTAATAAAGGATTATAATCTTTTTAGTCATTTTAAATACATGTAGGATAACGAAAGATTTTTTAAATATTTATGTTGAGGGATCAGTAGGATTTATAGGCCATGTTAGGACTTCTACCGAGACGAACCCTCTGATATGAAAATATCTGGAGTCGGTCAATTATTTTCCCATTTGATCTCTGGTGAGTTGAAGTGTTGTTCTTGTATTGTTTTGTATTTATTTTGCTTATATAATGCACTTGCATAATGTTGATTGACTAGATGATCATTTGTGGAAAAGTGTGTGGAAGGGTTTCGTTTTTCCTATGGGGAAGATTTAACCCGGACATAAAATCGGAAAAGATAAAATATATATATATATATATATTTAGGTACCTGCTACATCGCATGACTGATAAATAAATTTCAATTTTTAAAATTACACTCGAATTAAAAGCAAATTTTAGTTCATTACGCATGAATTTTTCATATACGTACAGCATCACAGACAACCGACAATTGTAGGTTTGACAAAGAGAGTCAGATAGAAACCCGTACGGTTTTCGTATTAAAGCAAAGCTTATTTAACATGAGCACAGTAATTTCATCGTCAGAGCTTTTCACAATGTTAGAGCTTTCCACGGAGTATCCAAAATTAAAAGCGGTAAATTATTCCACTTTCTCCAAACTTTTAAAACCGGAAATTTGTAGGTTCTTGCGGAATTTTTTTTTGCACAAAAATTGTATCTGTTTTGCGAAGAAAATTAGTTTGGAAGTTGTTTTCGCAGTCAATTATAACTTTCGGCGGAGAATGTCAAGTTTTTCGAGAAAAAAATATTTAATGTAGCATTTTAGTTTAAGGTGTAACTTTTTGAAATATATTAATTTTTCGTCCACTCTCAGGATAGAGGATTTTTAATTTCTTTACAGATTTAAATCTCCATAATGTCGCAAAGGAAAATAAAACAAAAAATAGTTAGAGGACAAAACGATTGTTTTGCTCAAAAAGACCTGTGATATATATAATTATTTATGCATGCATAAATCGTCTGAAGTTTGTGTGTTTATCATAGTAACTTACTTATTTTTTTTGCTATCGTAAAACTGCTGTAAACAGATGGATTTTTCTTACCTGAAAAAAAGAGAAAACAAAATGTTAGAACAATCTTTTATGGCTTACAACTGCGTCACATAATATTTTTCTTAAGGCGAAGCTTAATGCCAAATCACTATTTAGATTAATCTTTATAACGAATTGGTGTACATTATGTATTGGGTAAATAATAATTATAAATTATTCGCTATCGTGTTATCAGCAAATTAAATCAATGTTCAATATTTGGTAACTACGATGAATTATTTCAGACCTCTGTTAGAATCGACAGCAGTAATTACAACTGACCGTTATCAGCGTGTACCGATATCGTCTTGTACATACTCATAACTGAACAACTATAAACTCACCAACTATTTTAATAAGAGCCACGATCTACTTACATCTAAAGAATAAGCAACATTAAACAGTCTATCTCTATAAGCAAGTCTTTAAGTATCTAGGTGATAACAAGGGTAACCGAATAAATCATCACAATGATAATTCCTCACATCTTTAAAAAGTAATATAAAGTCATGGAAAGTGATGAAACAAAAACTTTATTAACTGGGTTATGTAGGTTAAGTTAGGTTAGGTTAGGTTAGGTTAAAAAAAAAAAATTTTTCATCGTTTCTAATGACTTTATATCACTTTTTAAAAGTGTGTTGAATTGTCACTGTGTTGAGTTATCATGGAACCGATAGCAAGATATCGGAGCACATGAACGAAAAAATGCCAAAATATGTATTAACCCTTTCGAAACGTGTGTATTTTTGAAAATACATAGATTTCAGTTTCCTTTCCTCACTATCTACAGAGAATAAAAAATTGTGGTTTTCGTTTTACAATTGTTGCTTGTATAACTGGCTTAGTGAAATATTTGTTATGATATATATTATGATAAAACTAACAGACCGAACGATTAGTCATAATAGACCCGTTATAGTTTTACATGACAAAATTTAAAAAAAAAAATTATATCTTTGTCAACTCGGCCACCAGTCCGTGGCCGAGTTGAAATCGCGCTTGGGTCCCACTCAGGCGTAGTGTGTTCAATTCCTCGGCTGGCTAAGTCCTTCATCACAACACAAGCAACATTTTTAGCTTACTGTGGTGGTAGTAGGAGATTTTCAAATATTGTCAGGTTATTCGTAACCCGGGAATGTTTGTCTTTCTTTTAAAAAAAAAATGTCGCTATTCCAAATTCCTGTAATATTCAAGAATCTGTTTCTGAAAAAATAAGAAAATACAAAGATTTTGGATATGAGATTAAAAGAATTTAGCATTCTCAGACTATAAAAATATTATCATTTGTTATTTCGGCTACTGCCATTATACCTAGCTCTGTTATTCAAAATTTAGGCGTATAGATCTGTCAAAGAATTTATAAATAAAAATTAAAAAATCAGTAATTTTAAATACATGTAGGATTACGAAAGATATTTTAAATATTTATACTGAGGGATCAGTTGGATTTATATGGCCAGTTAGGAGTTCTACCGAGCCGAACCCTCTGATATGAAAATATCTGGAGTCGGTGAATTATTTTCCCATTTGATCTCTGGTGTTTTGACGTGTTGTTGTATTTATTATGCTTATATAATGCACTTGCATAATGTGGATTGACTAAATGATCATTTGTACAAAAGTGTGTGGAAGGGTTTAGTTATTCCTCTGGGGAAGATTTAACCCGGACATAAAGTCGAAAAAAAAGTATATAATTATGAATAAATTCTTTTTTTTTCATTTTTTAATATTATTTAAAAATTATTATTATTAATTTAAATTTATTATAAAATTATTCTTAAAAATATTAATTTTATATATACAGATTTTTCAATATTATTATTAAAATTATAAACTTATTTTTAATTCTTAAAAAAATGAAGCGTTTGTGAGAAGCAAGTATAAATACTGGACGCAGTATAAAATAAGATACAATCATAAAAGATGTGCCTTAAAAAATGCTCGTAATAAGAAAAGAAATAATCTGCGACTTGAAAAATAATAATTGACTTTCGAAATAATTACCAAAAAAGCAGCTGGGTCTATTTAGACTCGTCCAAGACAGATGTTGACATTGAGTGACATTCTCTCCGACTTTTTACAATATTACTTTTAAACGTAATTAACAGTTTTTAACAAGATTTTTATGGTCCTCTGTAAATTGATGTTCTTACGATTTGAAATCATTAAAAATATTATTTATTTGTGACTTCAGATCTATTAAATATTATATTAATATTAGATGAATTAAAAGGGAAGATTGATTACTGAGATAATGCGCTTTTTCGCACGTTTCACTGAACTGCGTCCAGTGGAAAAATTTGTAATTTACTACGTTTAGTATTGCACAGACAAGATCAAGTGCCACAATCACGTCGCTCTAGGCTCTTTTTGTGAAAAAAAAATGCTATCCTGTGCTTTTGAGATGTACACAAATGAATCTGCAAAAAAATAAAAGTAAAATAAAGTGAGTCAGCCATCGCAGAAACACACACGCGTATTAAGGCCAACCTAGTGACAGTACGTACGTCGTATTCTACTACTCGGCTAGCTTGTTTATTCGTCGAGAATTAGAGGAAAAGCGGTTCGCTGATGGGCGAGCATATACGCGGCGAGCAGCCTGATGACGTCACACGATTTATCTGGCGGACATTCATACAAAATTCTCGCCGCTCGCCTGTGACGTCATGCTTGCCGAAGACATGCCCGGCTGTCAGTGAAACGAGGCGCGTACAGAAACGAGGGGCGTTCATAATAATATAGCTGTTTCACCCGTACACTTATTCTTTGAATGGCTATCACTTTCTAATGCGTTCCGTTTCATTTAGCTATGAATTATGTTATTTGTAGCCATTTAATTCATTTACGCATGTTTGTTGTGGCTACTCTTTTCTTATGCGTTTCGTTATTCGATTACAATCTAGAAACAGGAACGTTCCATATTTTGTGTTCGATTAGTATGAACATAACGCCTCTTTGTATTTATATCAACGTTTCAGATGTCAAATAAACCAATAAGCCGATTTATCTATCATTTTGGCACATGGGCAACAAATTGAAAGTATTTCTAAGGGACAGTTGTTTCATAGAACTTGAAATTTCAAGGTTAATATTCAAGTTCTGTTAAAGTTGGTTGTAATTTCTTTAAACGTTCATATTTGAATTGAAACTTCGGTATCAATAGGTTTAGAGGTGTTTGGTGACCACCACTGAATAGCCAGTTACTTCTCAACCGTCCAACGTAAGTTATTACTTATATCCAGTATCAAACAGTATCATCCGGTATCATCCAGTATATTTCAGTATAATCCAGGATCATCCAGTTTCATCCAGTCACCCAGATAATCTAGTATTGTCTAGTATCATCTAGTATCATCCAATAGTATCTGGTATCATCCAACAATCACGTATAATCCAGTATCATCCGGTATGATCCAGTATGATCGTCCATAATGCAGTTTCATCCAGTCATCCGGTATTATCTAGTAGCATACAGTGTAATTATAATCCAGTATCATCCAGATTCATCCAGTCATCCAGTATCATCCATCATCATCCAGAATCATCCATCATCATCCAGAATCATCCAGAATCATCCAGTATCATCCGGTATAATCCAGTATCATTCAGTATTATCCAGTATCATCCAGTACAATCCAGGCAAATTTTCTATTGGCCAAAGATTAATCTAGATCTACTGAAATCATTTCTCTCACTAGGGAGAGAACATTGATCTAAAATTCATTGTAGTCCTCCTTGAAAATATTTTCGGTAATGATCTCAACCGCTTTGCCTTTCTGATATCGTTCCTTAATGTTCTTTGTGGGGGGTAGAGAGTCCCTTTGAGTCAAAGAAACCGAAGGGAGGAAGCCAAATTATTATTATTAGCAGACCCTTATTGTTGGAATAGCTTTTTGATCATCTGAATTAATTGTAAATATATACTATCGGTATTTTGTGAGAGAAATTGGTAGAAATTGTGTTTAACATATAATTTTACAGATTTGTCTGATGTAAGTGTAACAGGGACAAATGAGAAAACAAAACAGAGAGGAAAGTATGGCAAGCGATATTAGGCTGAAATTGGCCAATCTACGAGAGTATATCACAAGTGAGTCAGCCCCATTATATATGTTTGTTTATATACAAAGTGTCCTGGGGAAAGTGTACTTACTTTGAGAGGTAATTCTACAGGAAACTTTTTTGGAAATTCCAACGTTTTATCGTAGTTTTTAGGTAAAAAATTCATTTTTTTGTATGGAAAAATAAATATTCTTTCTGTGTGAAAAAAACAATGGAATTTCTAAATTATTTATTATTATTTTTTACCTCTACAATCTTTCAGAATCACCTCCCAAAGTTAGTGCACTTTTATTATGAATTTACAATTCTGATTGGCATCTAAATAAAAAAAAATATGCCAAACAAATTATAGCATTAAAATATGATTTATTAAAATATCTGTAGTGTCAATGATCATTATAGTTGATTACAGATATGCTAAAGCTTATTTTAAACATAATCTTACATTGTCTAGCGACAATATTCTCATAAAAATAGAGTAAAACATAAAAACTAATACATTTTCTCTCGAAGAGTTGATAGATGTTTGTTTTATGAAGTGTTTGGCGTTTTGCACGTAGCATTCCACGATAATGTAGTTATCGGAATTTGAAAGCGAATCTAGATATATTTGGCAGTAAAAAAAGAATATTGATGAATTTTAATGTGATAAAAGCAAAATGTTCTAAGTTCTGGGCTTAGGACGGGTTGTTTCGGAGAATTTGAACAATTCATCAAATTTCAACGTTCATTTTCAAGTTCTGTGAAAGATTTTTTCAAGTTCTGTTTTTATTTCAGTTTTGTCAAGCAACTAGCCTACAATGATATTATTATTATTATTATTATTAGTATTAGTAGCTATATTATACATTTTTATAAGAATATATATATAAAAAATAGATGTTGGTTATATTCATAGTCCTCCTCACTAGGAGATCCTGTGCTGAGGGGGACTAGGTTTTGGATAAGTTATTCAGCGACTTCTATGGTATGACTCCATGTTTTGGGTAAGGGTTTCCAGAAACTTCTACGACGATGTTTTAAATATGCTAGTAAGTTCTTTTTCCGGTAATTCCTTAAGCCAAGATTTAATGTTCTTAATGCAGTTGTTTTTTGTTTTGATTTGTTTGATACTAAGTGGGAGTTTGTTATATACCTTTACTGCTAAAAATTCAGAGCTTCTTTTCAAAGGTAGAGTTACACTTTGGTATAGTTAGTATCTTTGTTTGTTTGGCTCTGGTTTTATGAGTATGTGAGGTGTTTTCCTGAGAATTATTTTTGAGGTGTTGTACCAAAATGTTTTTGGCATAGATTTTCTGTATGCTTGGAACGTCAAATTGTTTAAAAATTTCTGTTGTTGACGTCCTTATGGGAACCTTTAGTATGGTCTTTATGATGCAATTCTGAGTTACCTTCAGCTGTTTTATATGTTTTGATACTGCTGAGCCCCATCCTATTATTCCATATTCCAATTTGGAGTGGCATAAAGCATAGTAAACTCTCTTTAAATCCCTAGCTGACAAAATGTTCCGTAATTTTTTGAAGAAGTAGATGAGTTTAGTTAACTTTTTTGAAGTTCGATCAATGTGTGAATCCCAGTGTAGTTTATCGTCAATTTCAATACCAAGATATTTTATGCTTTTGGTTTGAGTTATAATCGAGCAGGAACATTGAGGAAATTTTTTTTGACATTCATGTAGTTATTATAATAACAGAACTTGAATAAGTCTTTCACAGAACCCGAAAATGAACGTTGAAATTTGATGAATTGTTCAAATTCTCCGAAACAACCCGTCCTTAGTGTATTTAAAAAAAATCCTTTATTTATCAATTATAAAGTTTGATTGCGAGTATTTTTATCGATGACTAGGAAATACCAGAGTGTCGAGACAGGTATAAGAGGTTCATAAATGCATACAAAATTTCATACATAAATTCTAAGTTTAAATGCATTTTTAAATATATCTATTTAAATTTAGAGTTTTTTTCGTGAATGAACATTCGATCGAGCTGAAATTCCGCAGAAAACATTGCATTCTGTAAACTTTTGTTTGCAATCTCGACACAAGCGGACTTAACGGATTTCTCTGGAATCGAATGACATTTTAGCGAATAACGGCTTAACCGATCGGCATTTAGTTGGAGTTGTCGACTCCAGTTCCTGGATAGGAAGGTTTAATCCTCGGTCAACACAAAAAAAGTTTTAAAATTCATTTTAAAATAGACATATTATAGTAAAAATACTTTTTTTTACGGGTTGACATTTTAGATTTTTTTCTTTATGGTTGTTTCTTTACGACGTTTGTCATTTTTCTGGCTAGGCCACATTATCAGCTTTGTTCTGCTCCCACCAACCATTGAGAATGAATTCAAACTTCACGCTTTATTTTGTACATGGAACAGCACGCACCTAGCGAAAAGTGCGGTAAGTAAAAATTCAACCGTCATTGACTGAAGATCGAAGAATTATTTACCGGAGAGAAAAGAAATGACTTGTGATTCATTTTAATCGAAAATTCTTCCAGAGTGCGGGCCCCGCTGGACATCAATAGACAAAAGAATCACCAAACCTGGTAAGTGCAAAAAAATTGGGATTACTGTTTGTGTTGGTTGGGGCAGCGCAATTTCCTATCGAATAACAAGTCTTCCCTAAACAAAGAGAGGATAGAACACCTTTCTCTGCCCCAATTACGGTGATGCAACTACAGTGTCATCACACAATGGTTGATAGATTTTTTTTTAAACAAAAATAAAACAAATAGGCAAGATTATATTATAAATGTAAGGTTGAATGTAAACCAATATTCACATATACGAATATTATGGTTTACAGTAGTCTGCAACAATGTGCAAGCCTATTATGGCAAACAACTTTTTGATTTAATATTAAATTTAATTGTTTCTATTTGTCTAAACGTATCTGGTAGTGTATTGTATAGTTTCGTGGGCTTGGGATCACAGGGGCCTTTCTACAAAAACTGGGGTTTCGAGTTAAGCTTGCTTTTGGTAATGCCATAATTATATTTATTAGTGACACAAAGCTGTATCTCGTACATACATCCGTTAAAGAGATATAGTTAGTTGTATCAGTTCGGCATATGAGCATTCCAATCTTTTATTGCGTTAATCTCAAAACTGTGTTTTTGTAGATAGGCCCCTGTGATCCTAAACCCCCGGTTTGCATGCTTTGTATTTAAAATATCTTTGTCCAAATGTGGTTTTGGCAAAAAAGATTGGAAAAGACCTTTATTTTGACTCGGGTATTGTGTATATTTTGTGTTGGTTTGTGGTGTTTTGTTATTTTGGTGCAAGTTTCTTGCAAAAGCTGCTTTGTGTCCATAAGGTCGATAGTATTGAAGATCACACCGGTGCTGGTAGAGAGAATAAGTTTCAAAATGTTATATGTATTATGTATGTTTAATTTTAATCATCATCATTCCAGATTCAATAATTATAATAAAAATATTAAGTTCAATTTTTATTTTTATCTTATTCAACATGAAGTTGAATAATAGTTTTACTTATTTTGTGGGTAAAACAGATCCTAAAGGACTCTCAATATCAGAAGGTTGTTTTTAATAAAAGAATATTGAAATTCACTGAGTTTATTTGAACACATTGTTATACGCGACAATAAATTCTACATGGACGATTCTAGAATGTAGACGGTTTTCAAAAGGGCACAACCAGTTGAGACAAACGAGAAATCAAGAATGAATCGGTCATCGGACTGACGGACCGTTGTCTTGGACACAGAATGTTGCCATAATAAGGAAATTAACTTAATTATTATTTTATGCTGTTCGCTGGTAGGTCGCTGGTAGGTACCGTCTACAGTTTCTACAAACACGAGCCAAGTCTAGCGTGGCTACTTAAGAAAATAAATCAAATTTAAAAAAAAATTATTAATAATCTCTCTCAATTTGCAATTTTCGTCTTCTCTTTAAATAAAGATGCTTTTTCACAAATGGATCGAATTTTAATTGGAATAACTTTGAAGGTCTTACCCATCAATGTAATTATATCTCTGAAGAAGAAGATAATACTAATAAATCGAAACGAAACTTGAAACAGAACAAGAACATAATTTCCCCCAAACAACTCGGTTTGGCATACACTCCTTGCCTCATTCACATTCATTGATGACTGATAGACTCCTCTATTATTCTGACTCTTGATATGGCCCGACTCAAATATCTGATTCACTTGATCGTGCCATGTCTTCCTCGGGCGTCCACGACTTCTTCTACCATTCACATTTACGTCAAATATTCTTCTTATATATGCCCAAACTATTTCTTACACGAGCATACATGGTTTTGCCACACGTACGCCTCAAGGATCTTAAGTCTTCAGCATTCAGTCTACCTTCATCCTTCCTATGCCAGTTCCATACCTAATTGCCATACATCAGGGTAGGTACCAGCATTGCATTGTAGACTGCTAGCTTCACTTCTTTGGACAATTTTATTTAAATAAAATAAAATAATCATTTCTCTACTCCAAAGTAGTGTAAACAAAATTAGTCTTTTATTTGATAAAAATGACGGCATACAGTAATTTTGCATTACTAAAGAAGTTTTTTTTTTATTAAACTATTAATTCTGTGAACAGAAAACAGGATCAACGCTGCTAGCTCCTTAGAGCAGGCTCCATTAAAATACCTGTAAAACACACTAAGCATTCCAACATTGCGTCTATGCATTAGAGATGGCAATCGGTCTATTGAAAATGAAATAATAACAATAAATATTTGTGATGTGATTTTTTATTTTTATTTTCAATAAGGAATTTTACAATCTATCCAATTAACTCAATGAAAATCCTTTTTTCAACCTTTCTTCAGCCTGGCAGGTAGATATCATGGTAGGGTTGGGCGGGGCTAGTTGAACCAAGGGGCTTGTTGAGACACGCCAATATCTTCGGAGCCGAAAGACTTACGAAGAATGCTGATCATGTTCTAGAAAGCTAGAAGTGTGGGGACCACGCCACCAAGCATTCAGTAGGCACATGGCATCCGTAGCGTGTGTACGGGGATTTGGTGTGATTTTTGCTCCAAAAGTAAAAAAAGACGATAGACTGTTTTTTTGAAAATAGATACCAAGGAAAAAGGTACCAAGTCAAGGTAAGTCAATTTGAAATTGGTGTTTACTTAACTTTATCTTGTAAATTGTAAAATTGTAATACATTTAGTAATACATTTGACGGCCGGCATAGTCCAGTGGTAACGCATTGGACTGCCATTCCGAAGGTCGCGGGTTCGAACCCGGCGTGCGCAAATAAATTTTATTTGATTAATTTGTGTTATTTCACAATTAATTAATTAAAATAATATATAGTATATTTGCGGCACGTTCCAGAGTGGAAGATACTACCAGTATCGCCCTGGTGTAACACCACCATTCAGAATTGAAACGTTGCTCCAAATGGCTTTAGCCGTGTTTAGTGACTAGATCTGAATAGCCAGGTACTTCCCCACCTTCCTCTTTCCCTTCCCCACTTACCTTCAGCCTCACAACATCCCCCAATTGGGGATGCCATAGTCTCACTGGCTCCAGACGGGAGCAGTTGGGACTCTTGTGAGGTATTCACTATAAAAAAAAAAATAAAAAAGTGGTATATGAGTTATCAGATGAAATGTGTAATAAAACATGGGTGGGGCCAATTGAACCACTTGGTTCAACTTGCCCCATTCAGATTCCTTACTGTAATTTTATACGTAGTGCATTTATTTAACTCATCAACACATCAATAATACCGTTTTTTTAACTTTCTAGATGCGAACACGGTATACCGACAACAGGAAAAAATAATGTTTCTCCCGATATCAACAACAAAACTGTAGCATCTACATCTAGAAGTGGCGTTTACTTTTCACCTGAGACCGTTAGACTATTTCCAAAGGTAGGGCATAGAAAACAGCTGCAAACAGCGAGGAAGAGAAGAAGAGCAGCTATTTTAACAGACACTCCTGAAAGGATTCTCTTGCACAAGAGCAATCTAAGAAGCAAAAAACAAGAACACATATGGCAAAAAATAAAGCAATAAAGAAAAAAGTCTTCACATTGTCAGACTCATTATCCGACAATTGTGAAGAATATACTTGCCTAATTTGTAATGAGATTTATTCAGAGAGCTTTCCACGAGAAGAATGGGTTCGTTGTCACGCCTGTCTAAAGTGGGCTCACCAAAACTGCACTTCTTCTTCTTCTTCTTCAATGGCGCTACAGCCCATTTCGAGCCTTGGCCTCCTTTAACATGAGCCTCCACCGCCCTCTGTCCTCGGCCGTCGTCTTCCAATCTGCAACATGGAGTAGTCCTCTGGCATCTTTCCTGACATCGTCCTCCCATCTCAGCCTAGGTCTGCCCGCCTTTCGTTTGCCTCCCGGGTGTCCTGTTAGAACTTTCTTTGGTACACGTGTGCTTGGCATTCGGTGCACATGTCCGGCCCATCTTAGTCTTTGGAGCCGTAAATGAGTAGAGAGTCTGGGAGCTTGGTAGATGTCATATAGCTCCTTATTGTGGCGGATTCTCCATGCCTCTCCCTCTCGCACCGCTCCTAAGATTCTTCGAAGTACCTTTCTTTCGAAGGTGTCCAGCCGTTCCGCAGACTTTGCTGTCACTGTTCCCGCCTCACATCCATAGGCCAAGACCGTTCTAATAATTGTTTTGTACAGGGTTATTTTGGTTTTCCTATGGACGTTTCGGGATTTGAACACTGGCAGCAACGCGAAGTAAGTGTTGTTAGCGGCTGTGATGCGCTTTCTTACTGGGTCTTACGTTGTCCTGCGTTATGATGGAGCCCAGGTAGGCAAACTCTTCGATCACTTCAAAGTTATAGGAGTTTTTAAAATTCACTTTATCTTCTATTCTGCGGTGTGGGGTTCTGGTTTGCATCATGATTTTAGTTTTTTTCTCATTGATTTGCAAGCCCACCTCTCTTGCTGTAGTCTCCAAAGGGTCAAACACCTCTCTTACAGCCTGTAAGGATCTTCCGACAATGTTAAGGTCGTCTGCATATCCAACTATTTGATTGCTTTTGTAGCAAATGTTTGAGTCGGTAGCAATCATTGTCTTCCTCACGACGTGCTCCAGAACAATATTGAAAAGAGTGGGAGCTAAGCCATCACCTTGTTTCAGCCAAAAGTGCACATCCGGAACTATTTCAACGTTTATTTGCCGATTTTATCGTTTAAATAATTCTAAGAAAACTAACCTGTTTTAGTATACTCGTTTTTTTAGATAAAATAATCGTTCCATTACCGTTCTAATTCTGTAATTTTTCATTATTTCAATAAATTTACTTAAATAACTTAATTTGTTTTATTAAACCATAAGTGTGAATTATAATACATATATGACACTATATTGTTCAATAAGCCCCGTGGGGTGGTTCAACTAACCCCACCTATGAGGCAAGTTGAACCATTTCTCCTTCTGCGTGAAAATTAAAATATCTTGCATAAGGTCAACGTATTATATCATTTCATGAATAACATTATAAAGCCAGGTAATGAAGCCATCTTAATAAATTTAAAAAACAAAAATATCTATAAGAGTTTCGAGTCTGGGGTCAAATTAGCAAAATTGTGTTCAACTAGCCCCGCCCTACTCTACTAGGTAATATGGATTATTTAGAATTGACAGCTCGTAGCAGGATCCGCTCGCATGCAAACTCTAGTGGGAAAAAAGGGTGGTATCCAAAACTGTTACCACCTTGAACCGGAAACGGAACGTCACAAACAATCCGTTTACTTATAATGATTATAGCAGTAGAGATATAAATACTATGATTGTTTTTCTGTCTTTAGAAAATTAATCAAGATATGAAATACCAGGGAAACAAAAAAAATTCTTAATTTCTTTACAATAAAATATATAAATTTGTTTTAGACCACTTTAATTTTAATTGTACTCTACCGGTTTCGGAAGCACCCTTCCTTCGTCAGGAGAATATTAAAACTAACCTATGATACAAAATATTGACAGATGTATACACAAAAAAATATAATTTAGGTATTTGAGTGGGAGGTTAACAAAGGGGGGACGGTGCTTCCGAAACCGGTAGAGTACAATTAAAATTAAAGTGGTCTAAAACAAATTTATATCTTTTATTGTAAATTATGACGTAAATGAAATTTACAAAGTAAATGCTTATTACAAATATGTTTTAATTTCTTCCCCAGGGCAACAAAATTTGTAGAGATCTGTGCAATAACTACCAAACTTTTGGTAATAAAAAGCTTCTTATAAGACTATTACAAAATCGTGACTCTGTCACGTAAATTTCACGTCATAAACGTGAGTAAAGGGCTCGGCGTCGCGGTGCTAGGGGGTGTGATTAATGACGTCTTCTAGAAGGTTCAACCTCTCACTTCTTCTTCGACTTCTCTCATTTTATTAAAATACATCAATTTCAATTTCACGTTTGTTTCCTGGAATGAATTAATGCAAATCTTGGAATCGGAAATTATCTTACTTCTCGACATCCGATCGAGCAGAAACTCGGCAGTCCGCAGTCAAACTACTCAGATCACCAGACACGGCTAAAACCATTTCAAGCAACGTTTCTATTCTGAATGGTGGTCTTCACCAGGGCAATGGTCAGAATATCTTTCACTCTGGACGATAGCGTAAATGTGATACGAACAACAGGAATTAATGTCTCTTGATTTTCTGAAAAAATCACCCCTATTTTGTGAATCGCTTATGAAGGATATTCCTGTTTGCTTGGACTGGGATCCATTATTTTTTTATGTTTTTTTAAGTTATCTTTATATTTATACGTGTTACACTGCAAATTAATATATGTTTAAGTAAAACAATTATTTGTGTGGTAGGTTTTTAACCTTACTAATAAAAAATAATCCTTTGAGGCCTAAGAATAATAAATATCAAAAAAATCCTAATTAGTTAGCATTGCAAAATATATATAGGTACATATATATTTATACAGGGTGTCAGGGGGGGTAAAGCGCACTAGCTTCGGGGGTGATTCTCCATGATTTTAAAAGTAGAAAAGACAAATAACTTTTTTCGAAATTCTAACGATTTAGGGTTGTTTTTGGTAGAAAAGTTCAATTCTTCGTATGGTAAAATATTTAATATGGAAAAAAAAACGTTTCGAAAAAAGTTATTTAAAATATATCTGATAAAATGAGAAAACTATTACACTTCAAAGGTTTTGTTGTAGTGATATTATATTGCATGAATTTCATTTTATGAATTTCAATTATCAATGTAGTTAGTTATACGTGCTCTATGTGTTTTGGGTCTTAGGGCAGGAACAAATCCAAAGTAATGGCCGATTTCAACTAAATGCTCGGCAGTTGCCAATTTGTCAGGGTAGCCGAGTTTACATGCTCGAAAGAGTTCTGATATTCTTTTGAAGTTCGTCCGTTCTGTCTGGCCTACATAAGCCTTGTCACATGCGGAACAACTGACTTTAAAAACCCTATCTGTTTTAAGAGGAGACTTGGTTTTTTGAAGGCTGGTATTGCATTTTTATTGCAACCAAAGTTTTTGTTCTAAAATTGGAACACCACTTTGATTTAACAAAATTGTATTTTTCTTTCTACAATTAGTCGAAAGACTGTACAGTGCATAGTACATACGCAGTAAGCAGTATTTCGTGCGTTCGTCGGGTTAAAGGGGAGAGTGTTGAATTATGGACAATCCACGGGGAGTTGTAGATTCTGAAGTCGGATGCGCGGAGTTTTACTGGCACATTAATGCCGAGATGAGAGGCGGGTGAGAGGAGGCTGTGAATTAACAAGCAGAAATGATGCAGTCAGAATGCTGCACAGAGGACCCATAAGTACATTTAAATTAACAAAATTTCGAGGTTCTCAACTTTTTTTTAAAATATTGACTTTTTTTTAGAATATTGCACAAGATTTCCATTTTTATTGGGGTGTTTTGAAGCTGACGACAGTGGTGCGTGGAGAGATTTGGAAAAAAAATGTTTTCTTTGTTTGTGTAATTTATTATATAAAACAGTACGTTGATTACAGAAACAATTTACAGATATTGATTATTTCGTGGTGGGTATATATTATGTTTCCTTGGAGGTGTCCTCGGGTGACGTGTTGTTAAAAAAATATAACACTATTACCTATTTGCCGGCGAGCATTTTTTAGTGGCTCAATCTCAGGAATCGCGAGTTCAGGCCATCTCTCAAGGAACAATCAAAATAAAAACACTTTAGGTATACAGTTATACTGATATACCTACCATTTATTGCAACAAAGTTATGCACATTATTATGAAATTATCTTCAACCTGTTGCATGGAACAATTGTATGCTGGAAGTTACTGGCTCTGTTTCATAATGTTTGTTAAGGGTATCATATATTTAAAGCGCTTACTGCTGTGAATCGATATGGAACGCTTTGGCTGCTTCTCTGGTCTCCATCGCGTGGTTCAACCCTCCAGATTTTAGAGTAAATCTGCATTTGGCCTCGCCGCTATGTGTGGGTAATCACCCACACAGTGGACGGCGGCTCGTCCCTTCGCTCCCACAACTGTCCACGGCTCTTAGAACTGATGTGACGAGTTCTCCCAACTCAAGTCCCGTCTCGCCGTTATGTCTCTTCCCGCTTCCCCTCCTGTTTCGTCTTCCTCCCCATCTTAATTCACCCTCGTCCATAGTTCATTAATATTTTACAGTTCACTCTTGATTCGCCTATTGCGATCACGTTTAGTGTCTTTCACTCCAGAACTCCATAACATTTATATTTTAATACATTACTAGACAATGTGGGCTTCACTGGGTGCTTCACAATTAATTATTATAAATTCAAAATAATTGCGTGTTTAGCTCATTTTTGTAAGATTGAAATGCTAGTAAACCCCAGAACTTCGGAAAAACTGTACTTAAAGGGGAAAAAAAAAAGAGGGGTAAATTTGCATACAGTGCTCTTAACGCGATGTAGAATGTAGTAATGCAAAATCATGTGTTTTTGGTTTGAAAATTTGGTCGCCTAGAAATGTTTCAAAGGTTTTAATTAAATATTGCGAGTAGAATACATCCTGGCCTTTAAAATAATAGACTTTTTTTTACATAAGTCTTTTTATAAGCCCAAGAAAAAATAATGTATAAGGCCTATAAAAACTGCTTTAAAGTTCAAAATCTCCTACTTAAAAACCCATTTTCGGTTATGATTTTTTTGTATAATGTGGCAAATTAATTTATTTATAAAATGATCGGAAAAAAAATAAATATTTATTCCTGAACATCCAAAAAATAAAATCAAAGGAATTTTTTGGCAATGTTTTTTTCTTGCATAAATCAAAACAGGCGGATGGTGTTAAGCGGGAGTTTAAACCTTATCGCCATCTACGTAAGGGGTGTTATTGGTAGCGGCTCGATTTACATTATTATACGACGTAGTGCATCGCCTTAAGGTGATTTTTACAAAAACGTAGCAAAAAAAAAAATCATCTAGTTATTATTATTATGGACGAATAAAGTCGAAAATATGCATTACTGACAAAAAGGTTAAAAGTTTAAAAGTTAATATGAAAATACATGAATGTCTGACTGTTATGAATGTTACCATGCTTTGCTACGAATTCGGAGGTCGCGCGTTTAAATCTCAGTGTTGCGAAAGCAAATTTTATTTGTACTTTTTTTTGTTTGGTTTTGTTATTTTAACTTGCTAAACTACTTTTGTAGATTATCGTCAGGTATATATTGCTTACATTTTATATAATAACATGGTACATTTTCAAACAGTATATTTATTTATAGGCAAAATGATGATAAATTAAATCAATACGTTAAATAATTTATAGTACATTTTTATATATGGCGATATAAGTATTTTTTTTTTTTATATAATATAATATTGGTTACATTTTATGATTTTGACTGTCCAACTAGGAAGGATTCCCGTTTCAGGACAGTCAAATTTACAAGTTTCAAGTTGTCCTAGACGAATACAGGATTTAAACTAGCTAAAATAAGTATGTTAAAACGAAGATACATAATAAAATACATAAAAAAAGATACATAAAGGCGTTCGTGATTTCAAATTACATTTTTTAGTATTATTTCGGAATCAGTCCTGCCTAGATTCAACAACCATTTGGTCACTCTTGGACCGAAGGATGACAATTCACACAGTTTCAGCTGAGAGGGGATTTTATTATATATTTTAGGACCGAGATATGAGAATATTTTTTGATAAGCCGCTCTGTTGCTTGTTGGAACGGAAAGGTCATTCCTTCCCTTACTTCTGGTTTGATGTTTGTGTTCGGCTGTTTTCATTTTGTTTTTATTTTTATGAATATGGATTACAATTTTTTTTTATATAGCACTGTCGGACATCTAGTAGGTACATTAAATTCTATAAATGTATATATGTATGTTATATCAATTTCTTTTATTTCACAATTTATTGATTAAAAATAATATGCAAATTATTAGCACATTTGCGGCATATTTCATATCAGAAGTAAAGTAACTCTCAGTATCGCCCTGAAAGACACCATTCAGAAACAAAACCTTTGCTTGCAATGGTTTTATTCTATTATATATTATGGCGTATTCGGTGATACCAGAACTGAATAGCCAGTTATTTCCACGCCTTCCTCTGCCCCATCTCTTTTCTCTCCCCACTACCTTCAGCCTTACAACATAACCCAATCGGCAAAGCCACAGTATCGCTGGATCCAGACGGTTGAGAACAGTATATAATACTGTGCGGTAAATAAAAGGCTGGTTTGGGGACTCCCTTTGACCTCTCCAACTGGTTTCTCACTCCGTCACTCCTGGACACGCTGATCCCTAGATTCTTACCCACCTCTCATACTTTTTTCCTTCCCAAAACTTCTTCTTCCTCCTTTCATTAAAAATACCCTACACACAGCATTCGCAAAGATGACATAGGCCCTGAATTGAAATCTCATCTCATCAAATTTCTCAGGGCCTCTTGTGTGGGGTTAATATAAAAAAAAAACACTTACAAAAATGTTATTCGATGCGTAATAAAAATACACAATTATTTGGCCAGCTTTTATTGTAATTGAGAACACTGTGCGGCGGCAAGATGCCTCGTTTCGGGCGTCGAGACGCCAAATACCTGCTCCTTTGTCGGGGAGAAGATTTGTTTTACGTTTATGAGATCTTTACCTTGAGGACTTATCTTGAAGCTCATTATTATGCTTCCGGGCGCTCTGTTCTTACTTATTTCTCTTTATTGCTATGTTTTGAATGACCTATGTGGATATTCTACAGACATGATGTTATCGCAACCAAAGTTGAGATGAATTGACGAACAAAATTTCTATCCGTATGGAGTCACTAAAACTATGTAATTCCCTATTGAAGTTCATATATTGTGAAGTTGAATGTACTGGGAAGGGAAAGGAGATGAGAAAGAGGATGTTGGGGGAAGTATCTGGCTATTAAGATCTGATTCCCAAACACGGTTAAAACCGTTTCAAGAAACTTTAAGATAGGTACTAGCTAAGAATATCTTCCTCTCTAGAACATGCCGTAAATATACTGCATTATATATTTATTATTATTTTTAACGAATTCATTACGAAATGGCAAAAATTAATTCAGTTAAATTTCTCTGGGATTTGAACCTGAAACCTATAGATTAGTGGTTTTAACCACTAGACCACGAAGGCATTCGGATAAAAAATAGTATTACTAATTTATTAAGAATCTCTTTACATTATTGGTAATTCGGTTAAAAACGGGACTGCAGGCCTTAACGACTGAAATAACAGGTTTTCTGATAAACTTTTACGGTCTTACTAAATACCGCAGTGAAAATTTTATTCAATTGATGAACGACCGTGCATGTGAAAACATTACTAATATTAAAACTAACATAAAATAGTTCATAGAAAAAATTGTTTACACATCCATCCGCCGTTTTTGTGAAAAAAACACATTAAGGTCGCTGTATAAATATTAAAATATTTAAATTGCAGTATTGCTGTTTACGGCTAGAAGTCCAAATCTTTTTTACTCTAAAATGCAAGGGATGCGGAGCATCCACAGCATGTATGGACGGACCGCGCCTATTGTTTAAACTTGAAATTTCTCATTGAATTTCGAAATATTTATATCTAGCTATTTTAAATGTGCTATATATTTCTTCTTTTTGAAGATGTAGTAAAAACCAATATCATTTTAAGAAATTAGAAAAAGTAACCTTTTCATAAGACTTTGATATTTATAAATTGGTATATTTTTTTATTTCAAAAAGGTGAAAATGTGAAAAAAAAAAAAAAAAATTTTTTTACTTACACTGCTGGTAATCACTGCAAGTGAAAAAAAATATTTTTTTTTTTACTTACACTGCTGGTAATCACTGCACAATTTTCCGTAATAGACACGAATTAAACACACTGAGGTAACACTTAACGTATTCACTTCAAAGGTTTTCTTAACAGACTGGTAAGGTTTAAATATGATTTAAGATTTTTACGGCCAAACGTATTTTTGTTATTTGTTTTTGGGGTGTTATGCAGTGTTGCGCTAACTCGTTCTTCAACCAACGTTTCGGATAACGTTACAGTGTCCAAGATCAGGGCAGATGTGTAGTAATGTGTAGATGTGTGGTAATGTTTTATCAATTGTTGCAATGTCACCGATGTAGAAATGTAGGTAATCTACACTATCCGACAGGGACACGTAATTGGGTATCAGTTAATTGGGCAACAGATTGGGTAACAGTGGAGGAATGCAGAAATATATGTTAAAGGGAGATATATATATATATATATATATATATATATATATATATAGTTGTGTCAACATCATCAATATATTCGAAAACGAAAGCTCAGATCAAAAAAAGTTATTAAAAAAAATCGACACCAAATATGATGGAAATTCGCCAGCTTCCCGCTTATACTATGAGTTTCCGGACACCGTGTATTTACCATTCCCAAAATAATAATAACTGATACAAAATACTCCAATTTTGCTAAAAATAGCTCCCCTCTCCAGTAAACGCTTTGTTTTTCACCCAATGAATAATATTTAATTCCGGGCATAAATACTTTGCCACATTCAAACCATATCCATTATTTTAAAACCCATTTCAAATAATGTTTGCCCCACACTCTAAATGAAAGTGTTTTTCTGGCCTTATTGTTATTTTTTTCATATTTTCAAGCATTTATAATTCCTAACTCCCTTCCCCCACGCTAGATGGCGTTTGATAAAATAAATAATACTCTGTTTATACTGTTCATGTCCACACGATACGTGTGTAAATAACTTCGTGGATATATAATCTACTAGATTGTCTTTGAAATAATGCAGCTGACTGTTAATTAATTATTTTGATTTATTTATATTATACGCCCAAATGGGCCTTTACATACACGTAATAACTCTAAATAGTATAAAACAACGTTACTATCCGCTTCTATTTGTTTGTGCGCTTAGTTCTTCCAGAGTTGCTAAACAAGATTCCATTCAATGTACCTGCGTGTTCAACACGCTCTCTCGCGTCCTGTTCAGGGTTGATCAAAGCAAAACGAACTCTAAGCAGAATTCTCGCCTGAACAGACTATGCAATAATTGCAATAGCGTATTATCCAAGGTTGATATTTTTAGTTGCAAACTTACTTTTTAGGTACAAGCAAGTATCTAAATGACACAGTCCTGATATTGTTGTAGCAATTTTTTAAAAAATTAGACAAAAATACCCAACCCAATGGATAAATATTTTTTTAATCAATAGGTATAGGTACTAAATATATCTAGTACGGATATGTGGTATTTTAAATATTTGTTTTAACAATTATAGTACATAGGCAATTAAAAAATTCAATTTCGCTTGATTTTAGAAGAAACTTTACTATATAATTATATTATTTTAGGAAATTGAGTGATGTCGTTAGAAGGACTTATCATTTGATGGGAAGACCTGAAACGACTATTATAATAGATACGCTTTAGTTTACTCTTTTGTCAGCTTTATTATTTATTTACTAGTTTTGAGCAGCTCGGTGAGATGTGCGGGTATCGTCTGGACGTAGCCATTCCTGAAACATATCTTAAATGTTGTTATTCTTATCGCAGTATTCAGAAAACAAGGAATGAAAAAAATGGTGTGTACTCAGCATAATCAATGTTTGTCTGCTGGGCTCACTTTTTAGAGCACCTCAAGATCTACACGACGACGCACGAATAACTCATACAACCCATTGTGTTGCCGTGTGGTGGCTGATTGTTTTGTATCGTAATTTCGACACCCTTATCTGACCCTGCTCCCCTCTCGATGACGTAAGCGCACTAACAAACAATATTCCTATTGGTCTATTTTTAGAAAATAGGTACACAACTCTTGGCGCCACAACCCTTGGGCCACGAGAATGTTCAAATGTTTGGCGACAGCAAAAGCGTTTCATGGCTTACATTGGCGGGACCTTAGCAAGGGTAAGAACTATCTACGGGTCAGGAGAGATGTGCGCATTGCTACACATTTCTTTAGACTGATTCGTGGATGGTTTGAAAACTCGGTCATCATGGAGAGCATTCATTTTTATGTTCCCGATGGTTATCTACGTCACCGACAACATAGACTATTTTATCTCCCGGCCTGCAGAACTAACTTGCCAATGGTCATGCCTGTGGGGAGAGCAATCTTTCTGTTGAACAGAATCAATTCGGATATCGACATGTTTTGCATCAATGAAGCTTCCTTTAAAAGGCAAGCTCTATTATCACTGATATAGTTGTTATACACACTGTTAATATTATCTAAGAATTCTTATTATATAAATATTTTAAAAACGCATTGAAATTAACAATTTTGTAATGTTTTTGAAATTAACCTAATAAACAAATTGAATTGAAGGGATCCTTATTCAAGCGATTTAACCCTTCAGTACTTGCATCACTTTTGTTCAGTTTGCAATGTTTCCTGTGTAATTTAAATGCGCTGTATACATCTCATTTCTTAATTTTCCGTAAAAAATACTCTTTGAGAAGCAAGATAAAATTCTCTTTTCAGTGTTTGCAATAAAAATAAACAATACTATTTCTAAATGTATTATCTGCTCGTGCTTTATTGTGGCTTAAAATTGCGAGTCAGCATACATCTCAATCTGAACATAATAAAATAGTGACACATGTTCATAATACAAGACTAATTGCAAACGATGGACTTGTAGTTCCCAGATACCTGAATAAATATGGTCAAAGAACTCTAGAATACCTCGTTCCAATAATTTACAACATGTTACCAAACTCAATAAAAAGCTGTGAATTGACTCACAGAAGGAAATGTATGTTAAAAAAATGGTTATGTGAAAGAATTTTTTTGTACTAATGTAATTATGTGTATATTTTATGTACTTGTTAAAATTGTACATATATTTAAAAAGTAATTGTTAAAAGAACCCGTTGACAAACTGATATCAATCAGTTTAACGGGACTTTATTGAAAAAATGTATTTTTGAAAGATAATAAATAAAAAAAAAATATTAAAATCTCAACATAAAACATGAAATATAAAGAAAAATACGCCAACCACATTTATTCTTAATTTTTTACTCCAATCATAGAAAAATTGAGATAACTCGATATTTCTAAAACACGTTCCTTTTGTTTAGGAAATTTGTAAGAAAACTGTACCTTTACTTTCATCCCGTTCATATAATAAAAATAATAAATATTTTTTGAAGTTAAACCGATTGTTACACTGGCATTATTTATGGATTCCAGTATAAACTGGAAATAATTATTACTTCTCTTTCTATCGTCAAAAAATTAGGTTTTTTTGCGTGATAAAAAAAAAGATAAAAATACTTTCATAAAGTATGGACGCCCGGTCATATATGACTCTCAAACGCTGGAGGGGTTAACTTTAAAATATTTTGAGCCATGTTTACTGATTCAAAAACTTTTGAAAGGTGAAGCGTAATGAAGCGAATACTGCCGTGTTTTGAAACAAACGATTGTTCGCAAACAACTAAAACATTTTAATTGATTTTTGTTTATGACAACACAATGATTTCTGAAACGTGGCCAGCGACAACGATTTTAATTGTGAAGCAACTTTTTTAATTACTTGTTTTTGATCGTGATAATGAGTAGCTTATTCGACGAGTTACTTTGTACGAACGTGTCTTAACCCGTCTCACAACTTCAACTAACACACGCTTCACGATGCGTATTTCTTAGCCTCCTTATCGACGGCATCATCAAAACAATGTCACCTGAGTATCTCACATTGTTACAATACTATCAATCGATATGTCATCCTACCCCAACAATGTTTTTTTTTAAATTTTACTGTTTGAAACCTAACCTAACCTAACTGCTTCCAATCGTCTGGAGCAAGTGAAATTATGGCATCCTCGATTTGGAGTATGTTGTGAGGCTAAAGGTAGTGGGGAAGGGAAGGAGATTAGGAAGAGGAAGGTGGGAAAGTACCTGGCTATTCAATTCCGATCACCAAATTTCATCAACATTTCTAGCAACGTTTCAATTCTGAATGGTTTTCTTACATCAGGGCGATACTGAGACAATCTTACACTCAGGAACGTGCCATAAATATACTATATATTATTTTAAATGAACAATTTGTGAAATGGCACAAATAAATCAAATAAAATTTTACTTGCGCACGCCGGGATTTCAACCCGCGACTTCCAGCTTGCTAGTCGAGAGCCTTAACCCTAGACCACGGAGGCTATTTAACTTGTAGGTGAGCTCATCCATTTAAATTGAATTGGATACATATAACTTTTGCTATGAATTTGGGGTACATTTTCAAAATTGGAATCGTTGGATACTTGGAGAATTTAATAAAGTACCTACCTATACTATTTTAATTTTCCATTTAGATGAGTTCAATTTGACTTCCAAAGCTCTAACGCCGCGCACTGCAAGTCTATAGCGCCTCGATGACTTTGCCGTGATTTTTACTTTTTTGAATAAATCGATAAAAAAAAAACATTCAAACCATAGATTTAAACGCCACTCCCTCATGAGTTAGTCGACCGCATGCCTTTAACGCGGCGGTAAATTGTTTGATGTCGCGCTGCGCGGAGCCGCACACGGGTCACCACCATTGTAGTACACAAAGTAAAAAAAATTGTTTAATAATTATTTTCGGATTATTTCATACCGGGCCATACGTATGACGTCACGCGTACCCCACGAGATTTCCATCCGTTTGGCGTTTTGAAAATTATTTTAACCAAAAAAATGAGAAGATAATTCTTCATATATATTTTAATTGAACGGTGTCAGTCAGAAAATAACTTTAAAAAATTTTTAAAGGCTAGATGAAAAATTCATTATTTTGGTGTCTGTGTTTTTATTTGTATTCTATAATGGAAACAAATGATAAAATACGGGATATGGAAGATGCTTTCATGGGTGGAAAGGGGTTTCTCATTGCATATGCTCACAGAGAAGTTTCTTGCAAAAACTGTGCTTTTGTTGATCTAAAAAAAGCATACAACCGAATCGATAGGAAAAAGCTATGGAAGACTTGTCCAAGTGTGGAGTGATAGGAATCTAATACAGGCGATTGCATTTCTATGCGAGGGAAGGGTTGCATGGGTGAACGGTAGTTTTACAGGGTGATTTGACATCACAAAAGGTGTTAAGCAAGGCTGTTTAATGTCACCGTTGTTATTCAATCTAGACATGGATGGGGTGGGATTGGGCGCGAATTCGAGTAATCTGAAAGTATGTTGCACGCTGATGATGCGGTAATACAGTATAAAAGATCTACAGACTTTCGTGTCTAGGATGAACGAAGTATGCACTATGAAGAACGAATTAATGATTAATCTAAGTAAAGTCATCGTGTTTGAATACTTGGAGCAGGTGGATGCGTTTTTTTTTTATTTTGGGAGTATGTTTACGAGAAATGGGAAGGTTAACAGAGATATTAAAAGAAGGGTAAATTTAGGAAACTCCATTAATGGAGTACTGGACGCGGTTGGCGCAAACTAAAAATTGTCCAAAGAAGCGAAGCTGGCAGTCCACAATGGTGCACTGGTATCTACCCTGATGTATGACAGTGAGGCGTGGAACTGGCAGATAAGAACGAAAGCAAATTGAATACTGAAGAGAAGAGATCCCTGAGGCGTATGTGTGGTAAAACCAGGTATAATTATGAGAAATGTGGAGATTTGCAAAGATTGCAAGGCTGATGTAAGCGTAATAAGTAGTAAGAAAGGTACGTTTAGAAGGTTTGGGCATGTAGAGCGAATGAACGAAAAAAGGAGTGAATAAGAGGCGAATGTGAATGGAAGAAGAATTCGTGGACGCATGAGTCGGGCCATTTCAAGAGTCGGAATTACAAAAGAGTATGTATGAGACGATGTATGAATGTGGATGAGGCAAGGATTGTGTACCAAGACCGAGTTATTTGGTGGTCCTCTCGGCCTACCCCTGCGGAGAAACGCCGTGACAGTTAGTTATTATATTGAAGAATCCGTAACCATCGGAAAGTATTACTTAAGAAATATGATTTTCTAAGTCGAAATAATGGGGTATGTAACCATTTCCATGGTAGAAATTTTTTATCGCAGTCATTCTATATAATTTGATTTCAATGGTTGGGTTTTCACACAAAACACATTGGCTTTGTGCTGAATCAATACTTGAACATGCTTTCGTACAATAATTCAAAGAAAAGCCTTTCTCTAGAAACTGGAAACTTTGTCATTATTACAGTACATTCATTACGGTATTAGAATAATTAGAACAGGGGTGTTAAACTCAATCTTCTAAGTGACACTAATTCTATAATACATTATCAGATATTCCCAGAATGGTAGATACTCTTAGGGCCAGTTGTTTCACAGAACTTGAACAATTCTCAATAATGTACAACTTTTGATGTATAAATTTCATACTATTTCATGTGCACCTTTTATCGCTGTATTAATTTAGCCATGTTATGTAAAACACCTACTCTGGCATAATAAAGGTTTGCCAAATGTAAACATGCCTTAAAAAAAACTGTTCCTGTTTATTTTTATAAATATCAACAAAGTTAGTACTTTCGTAATCCTTAAGTACTTATTTTGTGTTATTGTTATTAAATATAAATATTAAACTCGTACAATGAAACTCTTTATAATAACTTGTATTTCTTGTACCTGCTTATACGAGAGTTCATACTCAGTTTATTATGATATGTTTTATAATATTTTAATATTTGAAACTGTTATTTCGTGGTGGAATTCCGTTATAAATATATATAAAGAACACAATTTTAAACTTTTTTCCACTTGTTTTTATTTGACCGTGACCGGTTTCAGCCTGTTAGGGCCATCTTCGGACCAGTCTGAAGATGGCCCTAACAGGCTGAAACCGGTCACGGTCAAATAAAAACAAGTGGAAAAAAGTTTAAAATTGTGTTCTTTATATATATATAAATATTTATATGTTTTATATACTTATTATTGTTCTCCTGAAAAACTTAAGTATAACAATGTATGTGTTTCAGTGAAAACTCGTTTTTAGTTAGAACGCGTTTTAACTAGATAAAACTAGTTTATACATTTAGTATAAACTAGAGAAAACACGTTAATAGTCAAGTTTTAACTAGTAAGAACGCGTTCTAAGTAAAAACGGGTTTTTACTGCAACATATACATGTATACGTGTAAATACGCCTTCAAGGCGTTAATAAATAAATAAATTCATAAGATGACAAAGTTTTAATTTAGGTTACGTAATAAATGTTCTCTACATGATTAACCTATATTGAATCTATGATTGCAATTTGGTCAGTCAACTGAATATTATTTTTTTTTTAAATTACATGAAGTTTCTAGAATTTTTCCTCTGTGGTAGGATACCTATTATTATGTTTGATTTTTTACAATCAACAATGATAGATAATTTAATATATATATATATATATATGTTAATATTATGTAAGCGGGTTAACACATAAATATTACTGTGATACCTCTGAGCTAATTAACAACTGTGGAAAGATTGTCTGACTGTCCTCAAATGCAGACGATAACAATCATTTTCCATCCGGATTTTAGTGACTGAAGGTCTAAAATATGTTTTAATTCCATCAACACTGAGAAACAACAACAATCAAATCATTTTAAATACAAACAAAACCTGAGTTTCATCGGTTCAATCTCTACACAAAAACAGAATGAAATGTGGACATTGTGCATTACTTCCGTGACCCGTGACGTCAGAATCAAAAGATCAAGTCTTACCAACCAAATAGAGGGTTTTAATGTGATGGTGTTTTATTAATTTTAGAAAACTATTTACAAATTCTACATATAATAACAATTATTTATTCAGAATCAACGTTTTTGGTCAATATGAATATATTTTTAAGGCCATTATATTTTTCACTGGAGTTCCTTATTGTTCCAAATGTTAAACAGTTTTCCAAGTGACATTCCTATGTAAACGAATTATTTGTTATTTGTCCTCTTTCATCCTTGCAATCAGCTTACCATTCCATGGTACATAGACTCATTAACATTCCCTTGGACAATAAAGCGTATGAGAAAGAAAAGGCAACGATACAAACGATCGCGGTTAATAATGGATATAACATAAATAACATTGAAAAAATTATAAAAAATAAGAAATATAAAAATAAAATTAATTTAATTTATCCGGCAAATAATAAAAATATAGAAAAATTTGCATGTCTCGAATTTATCGGTCCAATATCCATAAAAATAGCAAAAGAAATAAAAAAATGCGGTCTAAATATAGCTTTCAAAACCAATAATAACATAGGAACAAACCTTAAAAACTCTAAAAGTAGAAATCTTAAACTTAATAATAGTGGCATATATGAATTAAAATGTGACCACGCCGATTGCAACGCTACTTATATCGGACAGACGGGAAGGGCTTTTTCAACTAGATACAAAGAACATATAAGATGTTATAATAATAAGAGCACATTTTCAAAATTCGCAGAACATCTCTTAGTAAATAATCACGTCCCGCTTGACAACAACGAACCTAAACCCTTGCACATTGAAAGAAAGGGCCTTAGATTAAATTTACTCGAACAATTAGAAATCAATAAAAGAACCAATGACCCTAATATAACATTAATTAATAAAGTAAGGAAGATTATTTATTCCCCGCTTCTAAGTATGTTCACAAAACCTAAACAATATAACACATTTAAATAAATTAATAACTACTACATCATTATTAAACAATTAAGATAACATTAATGAGGGGAAAACAGACTTCAAAATACCCCCACAGAATATGAAATCTATTGTCACAATTATTTTTATCAATAAATTGGTTTAACCGGTAATAAATCATTTTAACTTGGGAGGGGGTAAAATAGAATCATATTTAAGTCGTCAAAAACGTGGCTTAACCACAGTTTGAAAATGGCCTTGAAAGCCGAAACAGCTGTAACAATAACAAAAACCAAAAAATACTTGCAGAACTTAATAATTATATTATTAAATTTGATTTTAATTAAATTTTTTTTAAAAAATTAAATGGAGTTCTACCAACTAAACACAAAAACAATAAATATAGCAACTGATCAACAACCGATAAATAATTTCTGATTTTATAAATATTTGATCCAGGTCGCTGACCGCATCTAGAAGTTTCTACGGCCGCACGCGATTCTTTGACACCCCTGAACTAGACTCTGTTCTCTGAATCTCTCTTAATCCTTCTATTCTCCTATTTCTCTTTGACAACGCCTTACAATAACTCTTACATGAGGCTACAAGAATTCTACCCTTGTACTGGCTTTTAAAATGGTGGCGGAATTTAACACCATTATTTGTTCTTACAATGAAAACATTACAATACACTGTAACACTATTTGTGTCTTAATTTCGGTAACGTGACGACCCAGGCGTGAATTTCAACAGAAACGCGGGCGGTGTTTTGTCCTTACAATTGTGTTCCCTTATTTCCTCTCTAGATTTAGAAACTAGTCCAAATATGTTTGAATATAGTATAAATATCAACAACTGGCAGGTCTCTACATTTTCAGGTTACTTTTAATAGGAGTTACGACCCTTCGAAAATCCTTAAAAATGGCAAATTTGAACGCCATCAAGTACGAACATCAATACGTTCAGTATATAAATTTGTCTATGTATTTAAAAAAAAACTATACGTACAGACATAGAATAATTTATTCTAAAACAATTGGTGAAAAAAAATTGATCTCATACAAATTTGTTGACTATATCCTATACAAAGAAATGATATTCCGCGGCAGTTCCCCATTTGATCTGACCCCTTCTCCCGGTGAAGATTATAGCGTAGTGTGATACCTCAACATATAATCTGCATAGGCCACTCCCAAATAAGCGTGAAGCGTCCAACTAAGGACGTGTTGTTTCGGAGAATTTGAATAATTCATCAAATTTCAACGTTCATATTCAGATTCTGTGAAAGTCCTCAAGTTCTGTTATTATATCATTATAGGATATTTGCTTAACAGAGCTGAAATAATAACAGAACTTGAATAAACCTTTCACAGAACTTGAAAATCAACTTTGATTGTCTTAGGCTTCAGACATAAACTGTAAAATGAAATTAGAATTACATTACATCATTCATTCGTCATTCTACCGTGGTAGTGTGTAGACGTGTTTATAGAAAGACAATACATTATTAGAGAATTGTCACATTTATCTAAGTTTTGCCGGGAGCGAGGTGTTCCGCGAGGCGCTCACAAGCTTAACCCATTATGGACGTGCTGTCGATAATAGAAAACATAAAATTAGAAATTTCAAATATTTCTACGGTAAAGGACTCGAAAGCTAAAAATAATCTGGAATTAAATATAAAACTATTAGAAGAAAAATGGACTCAGGAAAAAATATCTTTTCAAAACGAGATTGTTTGTCTCCAGTCAAAACTAATTGAAAAATTAGAAAAAAAATCGAGAATACGAGCAATTTTGAAAAAAAAACATACGCAAGTTGTCTCAAAGTAATGCCGGAATCCAAATTCTCATTGATCATCAAAGGTGAAGATTCGAACATGAAATCGGATGCTATTAAAGAACAAATCGTAAAGAAAATTAAAATAGCAAACTTGGGTATCGCAGTGAACGGAATACGAAAAGCCTCGCAAAATAAATTAATTATATCTTGTCCTTCAAAAGAACATGCAGAGAAATTGACAGATGAAATCAATAAAACCCTTAAAAAAAACATGGTTGCAGAGGAATTAAGAAAGAAAAATCCAAAAATATTCATAAGAAATCTTCAAGTAGATTTAACTGAAGAGGACATAATTGAGGCAATAAAAACACAAAACGATGGAATAAAAGATATCATGAATAGCGATACTAAAAACACGATTAAACTAATAAAAATGTTTAAACCAAAAAACCAAAATGGACTCACTAATTATATATTTGAAACCAGCGGAGCAGTAAGGTCATACCTCATGGAAAAGGAAAAAATTAACATTGGTTTTAGCAGAGTACGAGTGGAAGATGCCAGCCCCTTGACGCAATGCTACCATTGTCTCAAATTTGGTCACACTGCATTAAAATGTTTTAATAAGGACAAACGTGCGACGTGTTTACATTGCGCAAAAGATCACGAATGGAAGGAATGCCCTAACAAAAACACTGAAGAAAAATGTAGTAACTGTGCACATCAGAACACCTTATTCAAGATGACCCTAAATACCAATCACAAAGCTAATAATACTAATTGTTCTTACTACAAAAAGATGATGCATATCGCTCAAAGTCGTATAGACTATGATTAGGTATATTATTGCTGCCAATTAAAATATTATTCTATATGGGTGACTTGAACTGTGATTTTGATACAGCAGAAATAGATTATGAACGCACGTCAATTTTTGAAAACTGGGCTACAAAAAAACATGTGTTAGGAAATAATAAAATATCTGCCCTCAACTTAAATATACGATCTTTATCTAAATATTGGGACACTTTACTATTAATTGTTTCTAGCTCTTTGAGAAACATCGACTTAATTTCGCTATGCGAAACGTCTATTAATGAAAATAATATAAATCTTTATAAATTACCGGGATTTAATTCGTACCATTTTTGTCGAACAAAAAGATCGGGTGGCGGTATTATTGTGTACGTGAAAGATCACCTTACATTTGAAAAAATAAATATTATGACTAATAATTTTGAATGCGTTTACGGAACCATTTCAGTAAACAAACATATTCGCTTACATCTTTTAGCAATATATAGACCGCCTAATACAAAAAAAAAATTATTTCTTGATGAGCTGGAGACAATATTGGGAAATATTGATATAAAAGAATCCGTATTGGTTCTAGGTGATACGAATATTAACTTATTAAATGTACACGAACCCATAACTATGCAATATGAAAACCTCATGTCTCATTTTGGAATGACCAGATGTATAAATGATGTGACTAGAGAAGCGATATTGACTAACTATGTAACGGCTTCATGTTTAGACCATATCTATGTAAGAGTGAAGGAGACGACCGAAATCAGTTCATGCGTATGCGATTCAATAATAGCTGACCACTACCTAACTGCAGCTAGTATTAACTTCTGTTACTATGATAAATGTACCGTCGACAAATCGCACCAAGAGTATTTATTACACTGCACTATCGGACAAAAGGATTGATTTATTGATCGAAATCACCGATTGGAATGCAATGTTAAAATTGTCTGAACCAAACATTATTTATGCAGAATTAAAATCGATTTTTAAAAATATTTATGAAAAAAGTACCTTTACAAAATTAAAATCAAAAAAATTTCGAAATAACCAAAAAACTTGGATGAATGACAGTCTCGCTGAAAGTATTCTAATACGAGATGCCATGTGGAAAAAGTGGAAAAACACACCTAATAATATAAAATATGAAATCGCTTTCAAAAAATATAGAAATAAACTTAATAAACAAATATTAAACACAAAAAAGGCATACTATAATAACAAATTTAATCACTGTTTCAAGGACATTAAAAAAACATGGAATGAAATTAATACAATTTTGGGTAGGAAAAATAAATCTGGTTGCGATGAAGTCTTATCTAAATATTTCCTAAAGTCACAATCTTCTGATGCAGTGGCAGAAAATTTTGCTAACTTTTTTGATGAAGGAGTTAATAAGTTGTTACATGAATGTGATTTCCGAGCGTCTAAACACTTGCAAGAATCCCTACCACATTCAATGTACTTACCTAGAGCTAATGCTAAGCAAATTGAATATATTATCGGAGCTATGAAAAATTCAAAGTCACCGGGCATAGATCTAATTCGTATGTTTGATTTAAAAAAACATGTCAAATTACTTAGCCCTGTTATTGCTCACTTTATCAACAGAATAATCGATACCAGCCTCATCCCCGATGAATTAAAAAATAGCATTGTAAGACCTATTTTCAAAAATGGAGATCACTCCGAAATTAACAATTACAGGCCAATTTCTATTCTCCCGGCACTAGAAAAAATTTTAGAAAAATATATTTCGATAAATTTAGATAAATATTTGAATAATTTGAATATTATAGATGAATGCCAGTACGGGTTCCAGAAAAAAAAAAGTTGTGATAAATTGCTGGAAAAATTTTCTGATTTTATAAATTCTCAACTTAATTCTAAAAAACATGTACTGGTGCTTTTTATTGACTACTCAAAAGCTTTTGACACTCTCAGCCATATACAATTAATTAAGGTTCTTGAAAACATTGGAATCCGGGGTAAACTACTCTCATTTTTTTTAAAACTACTTAACTAATAGAAAAATGAACGTAAAGATTTTAAATGATATGAGTAAAGGAAGACATATTAAATCAGGAGTACCGCAAGGATCAATTTTAGGTCCAAAATTGTACATTATATATGTTATTGTTATGTCAAAACTCTTTAAAAAGGCCTTTAGATTCATTTTTGCTGACGATACTGCACTTGTAGTATCCAATGAAAATCCTATCATAGCTATTCAACAATTGCAAAGTGACTTTAACGAGCTACTTAAATGGGCTCATGATGTTGGTTTAATTATTAATGTTAAAAAAACAAAATGTATGTATGTAAAATCACCAAGCCTGGGAATATGGAATATACCCAAAATAATTGCTCATAATTCTGAATGTATTCATAGAAAAATTGAAAATATTTGCCACTGTGAAACAATTGACTTTACTAACGAATATACTTATCTGGGACTAATAGTAGACAATAAATTTAAATGGGATAAACAAGTGGCTAAAATCTGTAACCAGCTCCGATCTATTGCAAGTAATTTTTATAAACTGAAATTTGTTTTGCCTCATTGTACTCTTAAAATAATTTATTTTTCTATGGTCGAATCCATACTCAGATATGGCATACGAACTTGGGGGCACTCAAGCAATATTTATATTAAATATATACAAAACTTACAAATCGCTATAATAAAAAAAATTGTACCACCGAATATCTACAGAAAAAGAAGTAATCTAAAACTACTGTATGGTTCTGAGGGCCTACTTCCAATAAAGGGTCTTCTTTGGTACATTATTATAATGGATAATGAGGGAGATAGCAAATATAAAAAGCAACCGGTGCATAATCACACAACAAGATTCACTGAAAATAAGGGCCTCATTATTCCAAGAGTAACAAATAAGTATGGAAGCCGAACGCTTAAATATTTAATACCAGAGATTTTCAATAAATTTAATAATTCTTTTAAACCTCAGAATAATGAGAGACCCTGCCCCAAAAACACTAAGCGTTGGCTAATAAGCGACGAATCAATGTATCTCTGAACTTTATTATTGATGTATTCCTGAACATCTCAACGTACCTGCCTAAATAATTTGTATATAGGTAGGTACTTTGATATATATTATTTTGTGATATTGTTTATTGTATAATTTTGTGTCATACATGTATTAAAAATTAAAAATGTTTATATATATTATTTGTAGAACCTACAGACAAGCCGTCATGTGTGACAGCTTTGTGGGACTGCATAAAACTTGTATCTTTAAAAATTTATAATAAAAAAAAAAATAAAAAATAAAAATACATAATAAATTGTGTAAAACAGCGAAGCATAATAAATTGAACATAAGAATATGAATCGTAGATAACAAAGCAAATGAGATCCTGTTTTAAGCAATACAATGTTGAAGGCCAAAAAATATGTATATACTTATGCATAGCAAAATAAAATATGAAGATGATTAAATGCTTATGCTTATGAGTATACAGTAAATGTTCATGCTTATGGGTATGCAGTAAATGCTCATGCTTATGGGTATACAGCAAATGCTCATGTAGCAAGTATGTAGCAAGTGCTAATGTGTAGCTATTTAAAGTATAGTATATTTTTTCCACAAATCTATCTTGCAACTAATTTTTCCCATATTTTTTTTGATTCAAAGTTGTAAATAATTGTTTTGTAACCTATATAGTGTTTCGGATAAACATATCCGATTTTATTGAGACCGTTATCTTTTCTTTTTTTCTGTGCCTTGTTCCGTTTCATATTTCGTTTAGCTTCGTTAGTAATATCTTATAGTTCAGTGAAATATTACATTGACGGATATAATCTTCAATAGTTAAAGAAAAGTGGTTCCAATGAAAATGTAATAAAAATGGATTTAAAAGCTTACCCCTATAAATTTTTCGGTCACAAAATAATAAAAATATATTTAGTTACGAGCTACCACTGCACTCCACTAGTCTCAAATAAATTCTACATTTAACCAAAGAACATCGTTCATAATACTGATTCCTGGCTGCAAATTTGTGATCAGAATGCAGCTGTAATGCAGTTGGGTGCAGGATTAGTAGCAGTTAAGTAGCCCGCTGCACTTAAAAACTTCAACTGCTAGACGGTTCCAAGTCGCGTTTTGCATTCAATATGAGCAACCTTCAATCTAAGCACATTTTCGACGAGAAAAACGGACTAAGTCATTTAATGGCAACATGTAATAAAGATAAATTTTCCTTCCTGGAGTTTAACTCTTGTTTAGAAGAATATCCTTTCGATCCGGCTACGCTTAAAAAAACAATAAATAGGCACATACAGCGCATTAGTTATTGCAAGATATTATATACAGCGCATTAGTTATTGTAAGATATTACATACAGCGCATTAGTTATTGCAAGATATTACATACAGTGCATTAGTTATTGTAAGATATTACATACAGCGCATTAGTTATTTAAAATATTATTTATTATTTAGTATTTTGGTATTTAATAAATGTTATTTGATTAGACAAACATAAAGTCGGAATAATTAATTAATCTAATTAAAAAATGCAAGCAAAAAGTGACGTTATTTGCAAACCTTAATCGAACACACTATAAATCATCCCTTCTCCCACTCAAAACAATTAAAAAAATTCTTATATTACTACCCAACAATAAATGTATTCCAAGAATATGCTGTTCCCCCACTTACAAAAAATTACGACAAAATTGCACTACTTCAGCTACACAAAGATATTTTTAATGAAAATAATACCCCACTGCTAAATATTAGCATAAGGAATACTTCTGTTGGTGGACTAACTGTACCACCCTTACGAACCACAACAGCACAGAATCACTATGTATATAAAGGAATAAAATTATTTAATTAATTACCCGTTGATATGCGAACAGAAAAAAATACGACAAATATAAAAATAAATCATATTTTTGCAGTACCACCATATAATTTTTCCTTAGATATATTCTTTACTGTTTTGTTATTCCCAATGTTTTATGTACGTCCTATATACATTTCTTGTTTAAATTACCTTCATAATCTTAAAAAATATTATATCTATTTCTGTAATATGTTAAATTCTTAAGTTATTAATAAGTTATCCTCTCCTAACCACAAGCTTCAGTTTTGTAGGAGAGTGTATAAAATATGTTTTAAATGTTATATTTTGTAAAAAATAAAAAATATATATATATTTGTTTACATTGGCTCCACACTCCAGGTCGAGAGAGTCCTGTTGGAGAGGTCAAAAGGTTTCTCTCAACCACTCGCTCCCGATTCAGCCTTCCACGCAGTTGGTGAACAGACGCATCCGCCACCAAGTTTAGATAAACCTCACCCCATGAACCCGGGCACCTCTGCTAAGTCACTTAACTTAGCGAACCACTTAAGGTTACATATGACAGAGGTGTTGGTTATCCAATAAATGGTTCCCTTCAATAAATACTTTTTTGGGCGCGAGGTCTACAACTGCTGTTCTCAGAACAACTGGTTATTGTATAACCTTGTAGTTTTCTGTAATATCGGTAACTCTGAATTAATACTACTAGTGCCATCTGTGTTCAGCACAGCTTACCGATATTTAATATCAGTATGTCGTTCAGTAACTTAAGCTGTTGGTTTTCACACATATTAATAAGCATTACATATACGTGGTCCACATTTACACAAACGTTATTTTTCAAGAACGTGATTCAATTAGCCATGCGGATATTTTGCAAGTGCAGCGATGTTACTTATAACCTCTTTCCCGAAGCTCCAAGTTAACTCTTAACTTAAGTTATTCCCATTAAGTGCAAACCATTCCCCAATCCCCTTTTATGGGACCACTTTAATGGGAACAATCTACAAACTCCTGCATATATAACCACCCCCACTACATAGTACAGTAATACGCAACCCGTGGCCTGCGAGCTTCATGCGGCCTAGTTTTAAAAAGAAACATTATCGTTCCTATGTTACAACAATACTTGAAAACTTAGTTCCCAGTATCATTATAATGACAAAAAGTTATTTCTGTAAAGTGTTGAACCCTCGACGCCTGACTAGGAAACTGACGCATTTGTTTACTCTGCTGCTAATTGGAAGATTCCTTAATATTAATACCACAAAATTGTCCCAACTGCTTTTATCTAAAGCCAATTGGTTTACGGTTTTTTTTTTATTTTTTTTATATGCGTACCCCACAAAAGACCCGAATTTTCCCAATCGTCTGGAGCCAGTGAGACTATGGCATCCTGAAATGCGGTATATCATAAGGCTAATACCATAAAGTAGTGGGAAGGGGTAAGAGAAGTAGAAGTTCCTACTATTTAGATATTTTATTTTATTAATACATGCTTTAGAGAGTACATGTGGCTTTTTGTGATATTTCACCCTCCATGCTAGGGATGACCCTGTGTTATGGCGGGTGAATTTTACAGTTTGTACAGAATCTATACATTACTATAATATGAAAAAGAAAAATGATGTAAAGCTAGTTTGGGTTACAAGAAGAGAATGGAGAAGTTAGAGAATTATAAGAAGATAAAAAATTTGAGAAATTATTAGTAAAATGATCACACTAATTAATTATGTACAGATACGGTCACCAAACACTGCGCAAGCCATTTCAATCATCGTTTCGATTCGGATTGGTGATCTTTACTGGACGATATATAAAATATCTATTACTCTGGAACCTGCTACAAATATACTATTTTATTATTTTGAATTAATTAATTTTGAAATAAAACAAATTAATCAAATGAAATTTACTAGCCGCGACTTCCGGATTCGTAGCTACGGATCGCAACCGCTCGATCACGGACGCTGTCACTAAATACGGAAACTGTCATTTCAAGCTACCGAGACAACATTTCAACCCTCTACAAATAAATGCGCGATGCGTAATTTTTTTTTAATTTTCCCTATTCCCACACTATCACTTGCAGTCCTCGAAAGAATCCAAATATGAAATTTTGTGAAAAAAGGTTGTGTACCACTCACCTAGAAACTACATGCAGGTACCTATGCAAAAACACTTCAATATCTAATTAGGACCAAGAGTGTTCCATTCTTGGAGCACTATCAATTATACTTATTAGTTCTTTGGTTAATTGTCTTTTAAGTTTCGTAAACTTACGCTCTTGAAAATCGATGCTTTTATAATTAAGGAAAACTTAAGGAAATTAAGGAAAACAGTGACTATTCAACACACCTTCAAAAAGTGATTATTCATTTAAAATTATGAAAAAAATAATTTAAACCTAACCTAACCTAACCTATTTAACCCAGTTAATAATTTTTTGTTTCATCACTTTCCATGACCTTATATAACTTTTTAAAAATGTGATGAATTATCATTTTGATGATTTATCCGGTCACCGTGTATTATGAATCCAAAATAGAGCAATAAGAATAATACACACGAGAAATATATTTTCAAAAGTAACTAAAATGTTTAAGGAACTAAATTGGGTATACGCCGTGATATTTATACATAAAATAATAAAAAACCTGTTGCCCAAATACTTTTAAAAAAAAATTTACAACAAGGACATAATACAAGAACGTGCAATGAAATTAGGTTACCTAAAAGGGACAAAGCCTATACACAAAGGAGTTTACTATACAAAGGAGTGCATTATTATAATGCGCTGCCAGTAACTATAAAGTCTGCACTAAATAAAGTAGACATATTAATAAAAAAAAATGTAATCTATCTTTCTTCTATATAAATTAAAATGTAAACGTTCGTTTGTTCAAAATCTTAAATCTCCGAAAGTTCTTCACCGATTGCTTTGAAATTTTGACACAACGTTGCATTCGAATAAGCGTACGTTTTTTTATATTGATATCACCTGTGAAAAGTAAAAACTTTTTTTTTAAATAACACCACATGTTGGATAAACATCTCCATCTTTTGGACGTAAAACCAACAAGCTCCCTCGTTTCTCTATCTGTACAGACAGACTGAGCCACAGCGTGGCGGAGTACAGCTAGTTAATAATAAAAATGTATTATTGTACTTATGTAGGTTTAATAAATAACATGTATATATAGCATCCACAACTGGGTTATTTATTTATTTATTTTATTTATGTTATTTCTACTAAAGCTTTTACACATATACATGGTGTCCGGAAACTCGTAGTACAAGCCGAAAACTGGAGAATGTATACCACACGGGGAACCCAAATAAACATAAAGTTTTTTGATTTGAGCATTTTTATATAAAAAAAGAAAACGAAAGCTCAAATCAAAAAAAATTATACTACAAAATCGACTCCAAATGTAATGTAGATTCACCAGTTTCTCGCTTGTACTACGAGTTTCCGGACACCATGTATATAACAATATTTACGAAATTATACTCGTAAATTGTGCAGGAAATGACTTTTTGAAACACATATATAAATAAAAAATATTGTTGAATTATTAATTATGGCTATGTTGTGACGTTCAAAAGAGCAGGAGTGAGGAAATAGGTGGGCAAGATGATGGTTCGGAACTACCTGAATTATCCAATCTGCCTGGTCACAAAAAACGGTTGAAGTCATTTCAAGCAACGCCATCTTATCGATTCAGAAATGTTCATTTTCACCTGGACGATTCTGAGATTATCAAACATAATAATTTCTATTGTCTGTGCGTCCGTTAGTTAGCTTTAAATATGTGTAATTTTCAAAATTGTAATCAGTTGTGTGAAGAATTCAGACAAGCGACAAAGTACCTACTTTCAATATAATTGGGTAATATTTTTTATTTAAAAAATGCAAACTAATTTGTCAAGACTCTCCCGTTTTTCACGGGTCTGCGTTAGTACCTATTTATTTATTTACTAACTATCTGACGTGTACCCGGCGTTGCTGGGGTTATCCTTAGGAGATAGACATATACCTTAACCGACTTTTTTGTAGACCTTTTTAAGATATACAATTCCATCATACATTATTTTGATGTACTTCATAAGGTTTAGCCAGCGTTAGCAATGTAAGCGCCCGAAAATATTTTTTTACGACATGATTACAAAACATCGACTCGATCGAAGTTTAGTATGCATGTATTATATTATTATATACGTAAGCATTTCGAAAGAAATTTTCTAAATGTTAGTGAACACTCTATCAAAATCCGAAGCTTAGTTTAGAAGAACTAAGCGCACAAAAAGGAAACTGCGGATAGCAACTTTATGTTATCTTATTTAGAAATACTAAATGCTTACACGTGTTCTCATTTACGCGAGAACAATCCAATTATACAAACTCAAACACAAATTGGAAGATAAAATTACAAAATTATAAATAATTTTAAAACTCAATCAATGTCACAAAATCCCTCAAAAGGGAGACAAGATACACAAAAGGCGCACCTGTTCTGTTACCAAAATAATTCACTGTCATCTTGATACTTCATTATATCTTAGCAATTTTGAAATACGTAAATAATGTAACCTATTTCAATTGTTTGAACTTCTTTCATCTGAATACCCTTCACTTTTAAACTTCACATGTGTCGATTATATAATAAAATGGAGTGTGTTGAAGTAGTTTTTTTTTCTTAAAAATAAAGACAAACATTCCCGGGTCACGAATAACCTGACAATATTTGAAAAGCTCCCACTACCGCCACAGTAAGCGGAAAATGTTGCTTGCGTTGTGGTGGAGGACTTAGACAGCCGAGGAATTGAACACACTACGCCTGGGTGGGATCCAAATACGATGCCAACTCGACCACTGACCGGTCAGAAATACAGTTAATCATTTGAAATAAAGCCAAATTGGCTAAACTTTTGAATCACAAAACACGCTCGAATCGAATCTCTTTGTACTATGCTGGAATTAATCAAACTAATTTACCCATTTTCTCAGGTTTACCAGACAAGAGAAGAATATCAAATTTAAAATCGCAGTCCATGTACAGTTTTAATTGTGAAGTTTAAAATAATAATTCACGTGACTTCAGGTGAGCAATTATTAACCCAAAAGTAATTACCCCTAAAATAGGACTCGGGAAATTCAGTTTACTCTAATTATTAGTGTTCAAGTGAAACGAGATGAATTCTACCAATAATGCTAGGTAGTAATTTACTTAGTGTCAAGAATGAAGGGATATATGTACGTAGGAAGCATATAATCGTATTATCAATGTGTCACTGAGAACACCAATTAGAGAATGTAGCACTCAGCAGAAAATTATATAAGTACTACCAATAAGGTACAATTTATCTCACCTTTATATGTTTTCGCGACAAGTCAAATTTAGCTGTCGAGCTATGCAGTGTTATGTTATTTGTTTACATTCATTCCACAAAGTAAATTAATTTATCTGTGTGAATGCTGTGTGAAGGTATATGCATTTGTATTATACGCCCATACGAACAGATTTTACAAACAGTAATAGTGATCAAGAAGTAAAATTTGCTTTAAAAATTATATATAACTCATGCAGAAGAATAGTATTTGCTAAGCTTTATGGTTATTATTGTTGAGGTATGTTATTATAGCCTTCTTGTTACTATATTCCGTGCAGTTTAGCGTATCTACTATTTCTGCGAAAGTATTGATAAATGCATTGTTGAATTTAACAGCCACCTCTGAAATGGAGCCCCAAAAAAACGTGCGTTTCGTTTGATAGATTCCCCTCTCTTAACAAACGGATTTCAATCCTTGGAGCACAAGCGTCAGGTAGGTTGTCTGTCTATACTTGGTATGCTGTCCCTGTTATACCAGTATTACAATTTAAGATGCTCCGAAGAACTAGCGTCATAGATCCCTTCGGCATCAGTGCATAGTTGGTAATCACGCAAACGGGCACCCAACATATATAAACAGTTCAGCTGTGGAACTCGCCAGCCTGTGTGTTTCCTCCCTCCTACGACATGAGTCTCTTCAAGTCCCACGTTCACTCTTTCCTCTTCACAAAAAGACCTTCCACACAGCTTCCTCAAAGATGACATGAGCCCTGAGGGAAATTAGTTTCTTCCTGTGTGGAGTTAATGTAAAAAAAATACAGTGTGTGGCAAGCCTACGCACGACGGAAGTGAAACTTTTAGTATTCTTCTCTCTCTCTCTTTTCATTTCATTCTCTCTTTTTTCTCACTTCTATCTCGTCACTTTTTTTTTTTTTTTTTATGTGACACCTCACAAGAGTGTCTCTGCCTGTGCAGTGCACAGACAGGGGAACTATGTCACCACCCGGTTGGGCGGCGTTGTGAGGCGGAGTAAGGTAGGGGCTGTAGGAAGGGATTTGTTAATGCGGGCCTTGAAGAGGCTCGGATTATAGGAGGGAGGAAAAACAGATGCCGGTAGCTCGTTCCACATACGAGCCGACTTACACAAAAACGAGTCGTAAAAACGGCCCGTTCTCATGAAGCCAACGTCAACCGTGAACGGGTGTTCAGTTCATGTCCGTCGAGTTTCGCGCACGTGCACCGGTGCATCAGGAATCAATGCTGCTAGCTCCTTGGAGCAGGCTCCATTGAAATACCTGTAGAACAGACACAGTATTTTCAATTACTGCCCTGATGATGGACACTGCAATGCTGTCCGAAACGTTGGCTAAAGAAGGAGTTAGCGCAACACGGCATAACACCCCAAAAACAAATAACAAAAAAAAACAAAAAAAAAAAAAAAAAAGTTAATTTTTTCATCCTTTTCTTTTATAATGTAATTTTTTTTTCTCTCTTTCTTTCTTCTCTGTTTTAAAAAAAATAATAGTTTTTTACATTTTTATTGCAATTAAATATCATTGTCACCCTACATGTTTACAGCATTATATTGTAATGAATAGGCTGATAGGTACCATGTAGGTATCCAATTCGCAGAAACGTCAATGTAACAATATTGTTATTTTAATCTCTCATAATCTTTGTACTATTTTTTAATATTTTGTAAAATTATTAACCTCAACACAGGCTTGTCCTAGTGAGGTTAAAAATTCTAACTTTAAAAAAAGATACAATGTAAAGAAACGATAAATAAATAAATGAATAAATTGAAACATTACTTGAAATTGCTTTAGTCGTGTTTGGTGTCCAAAACTGAACTCCTTTCCCTTTCCACTCACTACCTTCAGCCTCAAAACCTCCCACAGTTTGGACTCTTGTTCGGTTTCACTTTGACTACAGTATTTGATTTACTTGATCATTCATGTGATATTATGGCCCTGATGATAGACACCGTAAACGTTGTCTAAAGAAGAAGGAAACGCAACATGGCCTCACAATGATTCTGCCATCTGAACATGACATTTGAACGTTTGTGATACACCCCAAAGATTTCTTAGATAAAAGGTGTGTAATTGTAATTTTGTATTTCAGATAACGAAATAAACACATTATGTTCTATTAAGAAGTCGTAAGTTACAAAATAAAACAAGACCTCTCTTTGTAGAAAACATTTAATTTGCGGGTTACTTGAGATTCTCATCACGGAATGAAATAAAAACTTCTTTCCCTCAGAAGAGCAATGAATTTATTGTTTTTCCCTTGCAAATGATTTTTCCTCTCGGAGAAACGTGCTCTCTGTCTGCGTGTATTTATTTATATTTAGCCTTAACTTTGCACCATAATTATTGAATTAAATGGTCATTTTGCGAACGCGTAAGATTAGAATTGTTTCTACCGAGCCTAAAAACTAGAAAATTATGAATACTTTTAAAATACAAAACATACATATTTTCCGTAGCGCGATAGACATTCTCTCGTCTATGAGAGATTTAATTAATATAATTTTCATTTTAACATCAAAAGGAAACCCTGAATTTCGCGATATTGAGTATGCTGCGCTAAAAGTCTTTGAAATAAAATAATTTAAACGTTGCTTGAAATGGTTTAAGCCGTGTTTAGTGACCGGATCTGAAAAGTAAGGTACTGCCCTACCTTTAGCATGTTCTTCCTTTCCCCATTATCTTCAGCCTCCAAAATACCACAATTGGCTGCAGAATATTGGGATCAGTTGGGACTTGGGATTGAATTTTGGTAGTATCTTCAAAGTAAGTTAATGTTTTTAATTTAAATTATTTAATTGTAACACATTCCACGTGAAAAAGCCAGAATCTCCCTTTTCATGCTCAAAATAATTAACATCGTTACATTATTATATAAAAAGGGGTGACTTTTCAGCACCAAATTTAAATAAAACCGCAATAAACCACGTAAGGGTTGAAAAGTTACCCCCACATAACATAGCATTATTACGTTACATTACGTTGTGGAAGTTATGCTCTTGGGGAAGTCCTACTAAATCCTGGCTAATCTGAATTTCGTACGTACGTACAATGTACATACCGTGCTAAGTTAGGTTAAAAATGCGCAAACATGTACGGAAAATAACACCTCTGCTACTTGTTGGCGTCACGAGATTTTTCTGTTCTACTCAATCATCAGATGTAGGCGTGTTAATTTGTTATGCTTGTGGTGAAAAGAGTGTTACTTGTTACTGCGTTACCCTTTACCCTGGCGGTAAAACGTCGAACCAAGCATTGTGAAGTTTTCCTTTTTACCGACACTTTTTAAAATGCATAGTATATTCAGGCTACAATTCTGTAATAAATAGATTACAAACCGTTTGTAACGCTTGCACTATGTTAGCTGATGGTTTTAATATGCCTCTTGTAAAGCGTAAGTAAAGCGCTGTACTATTTTTTTTTTTATTTGAGACACAAACAGGACATTTAAAGTACATTCTTGTATAGTATAAAATAAATTTATATACAAATATAAATTTCCCTAGACTAATGTGTCTACAGCAATCACATTTGCACATTCACTATCAAAACAATATCATTATTTTTTTTATACAAAGCTTAAAAATTACAGAAATTTCAAGACATAATAATTTTGAAAATATGTTTAAATTAGGTATATAATAGAAAATATCAAACCATCAAAAAATCAACAACTATATTTGTTTTTTATTTTTTTTTTTTTTTTGAGATGCAGAATTCGTAGAAATATCTCATTAAACAAGTTATATTAATTACGAAAATATCTTTGCAAGCATTTAGCAATATCGTTGTATGATCGAAACATTCTAAACATACAGGGTTTTCCAATAAGAGGTGTTATTTTGATATTTTTCCCGTAAAAGATCAATGGTTTCGTTGCTTGTGTGGCATGTAGCGCCGTCTTGTTGAAAGTAAACGTTGTCCAGATCAATACCATCCAATTCCGGCCATAAAAAATCATTAATCATCTCTCAATAGCGCAATCCATTCACCGTAACTGTTGCTCCAGCCTCATTTTCGAAAAAGTAAGGTCCAATGACTCCGACGGACCATAAACCGCACAAAACAGTCACACGTTGAGGATAGAGAGGCTTTTTAACAATAACTCTTGGGTTTTCCGAGCCCCAGATGCGACAATTTTGCTTGTTGACGAAGCCACCGAGGTGGAAATCGGCCTCATCACTCAAGATGATTTGCATTTGATTCACTCAAGTGAATTTTAATAATTTTATTGCGGTGTCGAAGCGCGTATCGTTCTATTTTTATTAATGGCGTAGTTTCTACTTGTCAAATGTCAAAAAATGACAGCTTAAAAAGTAACATCTACCGAAATAGCGTGCTATTCAAAATAACACCTCTCATTAGAAAACCCTGTAGAATTAAAATAACCAGTGTTATTGGTAGAAATTTCAATCCAAAATATGTTAAGGTTTCTAGTGAATTTCTTCCTGGCGTTTAACTTGATTTGATGGACTATGTTACTATCTACTTGATTATTCACAATTGTGTAAAGCATTAAGAGGTCATTTATGTTTCGTCTTTTAACCAGACTCTCTAATTTGAAATATGTAAGTCTTTGTTCGTAACCGTCTAGTTAGTCTAGTAGATGGTAGACACTTGATCGATAAGACAAATTAAATATTTTAGCAGCGCATATTTTAACGAGCTCACTGAATAACGGGTTTTTGTTTTCTTCATTTCTTTCACTATTTTTTTTTTCTTTCTTCTTTCTATGTATATTGTACGGTGACTGTCAATAACTATCATCTATGTAAATGGAACTTGTGACGTTAATTCTAAATAAATGAATATAACAAAAAAGTAGAAACCGCCCGAGAAAGACATGGCACGATCAAGTGAATCAGATACTTTAGTCGGGCCATGTCAAGAATCAGAATAATAGACTATGTATGAATGTGCCAAGACCGAGTTGTTTGGCGGTCAGTCCTCTATGCCTAGTTAGTTAAGTTAGTTAGTTAAGATAGTTAAGTTAGTTAGTTAAGTTAGTTAGTTAGTTAAGTTAGTTAGTTAAGTTAGTTAGTTAAGTTAGTTAGTTAAGTTAGTTAGTTAGTTAAGTTTGTTAGTTAAGTTAGTTAGTTAAGTTAGTTAGTTAAGTTAGTTAGTTAAGTGAGTTAGTTAGTTAATTTAGTTAGTTAGTTAAGGTAGTTAGTAGTAAGTTAGTTAGTTAAGTAGTTAGTTAGTTAGTTAGTTAGTTAGTTAGTTAAGTTAGTTAGTTAGTAGTTAGTTAGTTAGTTAGTTAGTTAGTAGTTAGTGAGTAAGTTAGTTAGTTAGTTAGTTAAGTTAGTTAGTTAAGTTAGTTAGTTAAGTTAGTTAGTAAGTAGTTAGTTAGTATGTTAGTTAAGTAGTTAGTTAAGTTAGTTAGTTAAGTTTGTTAGTTAGTTAGTTAGTTAGTTAGTTATGTTGTTAAGTTAGTTAGTTAAGTTAGTTAGTTAGTTAGTTAGTAGTTAGGTAGTTAGTGTAGTAAGTTAGTTAGTTAGTAGTTAGTTAAGTTAGTAGTTAGTTAGTTGTATTTAGTAGTAGTGTTAGTTAGTTAGTTAGGTTAGTGTTAAGTTAGTAGTAGTTATGTTGATTAGTTAGTTGTAGTTAGTAGTTAGTTAGTTAGTTAGTTAGTTAGTTAGTTAGTTGTTAAGAGTAGTTAAGTTAGTTGTTAAGTTAAGTTAGTTAGTTTAGTAGTGTTAGTTGATGGTTGAGGGTTGAGTGAGGTTGTTATGTTTGTAAGTTAGTTGTTAAGTTAGTTAGTTTAAGTTAGTTGATAGTTAGTTGTTAGTGTAGTAGTTAGTTAGTTAGTTATGTTAGTTAGTTGTAGTTGTTGTTAGTTAGTAGTTTTATGTAGCTTAATATACTCGTGTTCAACAAGTAGGTCTTAAGTATATTTAATAAATTGAAACCAAAATTTTCTATTAAATTATAAGTGTAAGTTGGTTCCTAATAAATGCTTCTTAACCTCTTTATACATTAAATATGCCAAATAATATGAAAAAAAGGATTTTAACAATTTTTTCAAAGAAACGTCACTATCTCAATGACAATTATATTTTTTTAAGTACAGCACAAGAGTCCAAACTGCTCCCGATCCCGAGTGGACCCAGTGAGATCCTTTAATCCTGGTATGTTGTGAGGCTGAAGGTAGTGGGGATGGAAAGGAGATGGGAGGAGGAAGGTTGGAAAGTACCTGTCTATTCAGATCTGATCACCAAACACGATTACAGCAATTTCAAGCAACGTTTTTATTCTGAATGGTGGTCTTTCACCAAGGCGATACTGGGAGTATTTAGTATTTTCCACTCTAGAACGTGACGCAAATATACTACATTTAACTGTAAAAAATAACACAAATTAATCTAGTAAAATTCATTATTACTTGCGCACGCCGGGGTTTGAACCCGCGACCTCCATATTTGTAGACAAGAATGGAGGCCATCGAAATTTTACATTATTTTGCTGTTTTACACTTTTGCTAGCAGGCATTTAAATCTATTTCAATTCTGCAAATAGCCAAACTCCATATTTTACAGCCTTAAATCTATAAAATATTTATGGCAAGTAATAAAACCAATAAAAATGTCGGCTGATGGGACATCCTGGGATTCCATTTACATACAGCCATAAAATGGCAGGAGGCATTGATTTAAATCTCATTAGGAGAACACAATTTTTTATTAAATAATTTAATAACACGTTTTTAAGGTATTTGAGGATCACGTATACTTGAGAATCGGCATAAGGTAAGCGACCAATGCTTCTTTTCAAAATGATAAATTCAAAGCTCGACTGTTGCGACCTTCTGGGTCTCATCAATTTAAGAGTAATTATTCGAAACACTACGCATAAGGACACTTTTCAATGTCACCATTCACAAACAAATTATTTAGCTAAGTCGCCAATTCCTCACCTACCCGTTTAGCAAATGATTATATAATACTAATAATAATTGGATGACTTTTATAGCGCCGTTTTGGTGCAAAATCACCTCAAAGGCGCTGTACAAATTTATAATGCATTTCTACAGTGATATATGTTATTACTAACTATTTATGGAGATAATATACCGTACAATACTTACCTGGGAGGTCACTTGAGATTAACACTTAATTAACATTATCTAATTGTTTATTAGCAAAATTTAGATACAGGATTTAGGACATAATTGGAAAATTGAATATAACTGTACTTTCTCTTAAGAATGCAATATTTAATTTAAGGGTATGACAGCTTAAAAAGGTAAGTTTTTAGTTTAAACCGGAATTCTGTCGGACTTGTTATGGATCTTAGTTCCGAAGGGAGTTTATTCCAAGCCTTCAGTCCCGATACTCCGAAAGCGCAATCACCAAAATTAGTATTTAGCTTTCGCTTAGGTTCTATCAGTCTGCCTACAGCTGATGATATTGCTGATTATCATTGATATCGACAATTCCTCGCCTACACAGTTCCTCAAATGAATATACCAATGATAACGACATTCCTTGCCTACACAGTTCAGTAAATGATATCGACATTTTTAATTTGAACAAATTTGATATCCAATACATACTTAAACCATTTTTTTTTTGTTTCAAGGTAATATTAGATAATTTTTGTTTATAACTATATATTTTTTTACAAGTATAAATCACTGTAAAGTAAGAAATATTTAATTTTATAAATATTGTTTATAACCCTTAAGTATATAATTTTAAACATTTCAATGTTCCTAATGTAAAAGTTCTATGAGCGTATAAAAAAGTAAATATAAAATATTCTTCAAGACAGTAATTACCAAATGAAATAATGAGAAACAATTACTTTATCTAGAACACAGAGAAATAAACAATAGAACTGCCCTTACGGGTGAGGAGAACGAAATCACCGTTGGTGAGATCACCTTAAGGTCGGCAAATCTTAATGCTGCTAACATTTGAACCGTTAAACCCTCTCGGTCAAATTAACCCGTCTACTATGATCGCGGTGTTCGTATATCCGGCATGGTCGTATAATCGTAAATACCAGACGCTTTATCCATTCGAGATATTTCGGTAGAGCTCGGGCGCTCCGTAATTGTCCAATTGTCCAATTGTCTCGTAACGATACGTCAGCTATTTACCTATCTCTTAATCAGTATTGTTCGAATGTTCAAAGATCATGCATTGTTTTTAACCGAAAAAATAAACAAATAAAATATGCGTGTACATTAATATATACCATGCTTATAAACACACTAGCCCAACGGCATTCCCAGCAGGAAAATTTTGTACAGTGGGCAAGTACATGCTCCCAACTGATATATTTGCGGTCAGGAGTAAGGCAAGGACGGTGTATGTCCCCCATCCTATTTAATATATACATGGACGAGTTGTCAAATCGCCTGGACATGATGGCTGTCGTTTTAACAATGTTTGTATACATCACATAAGCTACGCAGACGACACGCTTCTCCTAGCTTGGACGATCAAGGGATTGAGATCACTACTAAATATCCCTGAAGAGTATAGAAAACAGGACAATATTTTGTGTAACTCGAAAAAGACGGAATTGATTGCGTTCCACCATGGATAAAATCCCGATACCAGTAAGATGCTCCCCGTATACCTTAACGAGGCAAACATAAATTCATGTACGAACGTCAAATACTTGGGGCACATTATTAATGAAGACCTATCGGACGATGGTGATATTGAACCACAAAGGAGAAGTCTCAGCATAGTATCTTACATGATTGCCCGCAGATTTTTGTAATAATTTTTTAAAAAACATCGTTCATTTTGTACCGGCCTGTATATGTGTGAGACATGATGCCACTACCGAACTTGCTCGATGGAACGACTCCGAATCCAATATATTGACGTCTGTATAATCATATTTGGATATAGAAGATACAGCAGCTCATCGACAATGTTGACGGAACTTGGACTAAATTTCGCTGGCCTGATGAGACACCGGGTCACTGGAGCCAGGATGCGACTAATGGCATCCGCCAACACGGTGGTGACCGCAGCCTTCTAGACCAAAATTGCTCACTTAATAGATAACTACGGTGTATCGACAAAACAGAAGGTACTTTTCCAAGGAATTGCCATTTTTTGTGCTGTATTGTCTGGACTTGAACTTATATAAACTTCGTCTTTTTTGGTACAAAAGGAACAATCTCGTTAATTCTATATCACTTCAGGTAGATACTTCCTACTTCATGGCCTGCCTCTAAGGAAGAAAGTCTGACGTAGCATTTCAGCAGATATGCGAGTAGAGTCTCGCGCAGTACTTACCGAGCAAGTACCAAGCTGTAGCTGTTAGGTGAGAACATTAAAATAAAAATCTCTTCAGCATTTTTTGTAATTTAAAAAACGCGTGTATGCAAAAAACGTTAAATGTCCCTTTTAACGATATGGGCAAAAAGATTTCGTTTGTCAGTTTTTAAAATCCAAATTATACCATTTTTATATGACAGAAAGGCGACCTGTAGGAACACTGTATTTAGTGGTGTTGAGTACCTCATACAAGATGCACTACACGTGTCCTATGCAAAGCGCAAAACCCTCACAAATTATATATTTGTCCCAATTCTTTTTTATTGTATTACTCGTACTATACATGCATAACATAACAGATATTCAATTAGACTAGCAGTTAAAAACCCGCTCCGCGGGTTTTTTCAGCTAGGCCCTGCTGGCGGCACTTGGTTGGGCTTTGCCCAGTTTATGTGATACTAACAACAGTTACATTTAATAGGTAGATATTAGGTCATTCACACAGAGAGGGTGAGTATATATTGTAAATAGATTATTACAATATAGCGCCCCTGAGGTAATATCTCACAAAAGCGGCGCTATAGAAATTTTCCAATAAATAAAAAAATATAATGTTTACATTTTATTGAGTACATATGCATTGATATACAACGGAAATAGAAAAAAATAATGTAATCGTATTAAACTTTATTTCATTAAAACACAAATAACTTTGTTTACATCACTTAATTACATACAATCTCTACATGTTTCATGCACGAAGTTCACCACATCAGGAGTAAGTATATATTGAAGTCAAAAATTAAATATAGATTACAATTGGAAAGAAGAAGTTGAAGGAGGGGGGAGGGGTAAGAGTGGGCGGAGTTTATCAGAATTAGGAATTACAATATCGTAAAACGGGAAAGACCAGTTGAGTGGGAAAATATTTAAAAAGGGTTTATAATTTTAGTTATTTATGTTTAAATAAAATAAATAATGCCATCACAAAGTGATAAGCTTCCAGAAGAAATGTTCTTATTAAACGCTTGTTAATGGTCAAGTAATTTTGCGTAACTATGCGTATTGTTAGCTGCGTATTTAAATATTCGCGCCAGTCATTTGGTTCGTTCTTATACCGCCAGAGGGGCAGAGTGGTCGAATTTTGCCTGCAGACCCCCTATTCGGGATTTATCTGAAACATACGATTTGAATTCGACCAATCAGAGGGCCTAGATCGTACATACGCTAGAGTAATAATACTATCAGATTCTCGAATTTCTGAAAACAATTTTTTTTTTCATACAATACGAAAATTTAAAACCCGCGACGATTTACAGCGTGACTCTAAAAACAGGCGATGCAGTGATGTTGGTTGGCATGATTTTAAATAACAATTTATTAATTCTGGGTTGGTTCACTTGCTCAATAATAAAAAAAGAAAATTAACTATCTGGAAGAGCATTAAAATATTGTCAGGTTAATGGCCCCCGCCAACACGGTGGTGACCGCAGCCTACCAGCACCAAGAACCACTCTTGAGAGAAAGCTGGGCCCAAGCTTACCCAAGACCACGCCCTACATAATTGTCCTTAATTGCTAATTTATTTTTCTTCATCTAACTTTTCATTTTCACATATCTTTTTTACAATAAATGTGTATATCTATTGTTACGTAATACAAGTCACCCTATAAAAAAGATGCACACTTTAGCCTCGCTTTCCCCATGCCAGAAGGTCGTGGCGTACGTGACAAAACGCAGCGAGCCGCCGCGTGATCGGCACGGACCACCCAGGGAGCGTTCTCAGCTCAACACGGGCCGGCACCGGCCGCTGCGCCAGTCGAGAGCGGACCACGGTAATCGCAACAGTGTGTTTCTCGCAGAGCGAACCACAAACGCTCACAATGTTCGAGCGCGCGGAATTACGTAATAATAGAAACAGACGCGATCTCGTGCCAGTTTCCTACTAGATGCATTTCGCTATCAATTGCCAATCATGTCTATTATCTTGGTTCGAACTAAACTCAGTAGAGTCCCGTTTCCGTGTAAAATCCCGAGTGAATATCACCACATCAACAGTACCGCCGCTTTTGAGCGCGGGAAACCTGGTCAACATGATGTACCATACCCCATCAAGGCGAATCGTAAGCTTTCAACCTATCCCCTTTCTTGTGTTCAATTGTTGTAACTTCTTGTAAAAATCCTCGTTTCATCCGGTCGTCACAGAGAGTGTAGAGAGTGGAGATCCAATTTATACCTGTGTTTCTTTAGAAGATGATTAATATACCTTGTGCCCTTACTTATGTGTTATTATTGTGATGTCCTTTTCCAACCTCCTGACCGATGGACGAGCTGCTGATCAAAGAACTGCCCACCCCTGATTGTACACGAGTCATCTGCTTTACCTTTCTACTGAGCTTAGCCAATGTTTAACCAGGTTCGATACCGGTTTACCCATATGTTAGCACATGTTAGCGTATGTTAGCGTATGTTAGCGTATGTTAGCACTGGCGCCCAACGTGGGGCAGTGCTAACATACGCTAGCATACATACGCGTCTGTTTCTATTATTACGTAATTCCGCGCGCTCCAACATTGTGAGCGTTTGTGGTTCGCTCTGCGAGAAACACACTGTTGCGATTACCGAGGTCCGCTCTCGACTGGCGCAGCGGCCGGTGCCGGCCCGTGTTGAGCTGAGAACGCTCCCTGGGTGGTCCGTGCCGATCACGCGGCGGCTCGCTGCGTTTTGTCACGTACGCCACGACCTTCTGGCATGGGGAAAGCGAGGCTAAAGTGTGCATCTTTTTTATAGGGTGACTTGTATTACGTAACACTATATTGGACGTGTGGGTTTGCACTAAGCTCCCCACATCCTGAAATAAAATATATTATTATTATTATATGTAAACTGTGAATATTTCTCTTTAAAAAAGCTTCAAATATATTTTCTCATCGTTTTAAATCTTGTATTCTTTGTATCCCAAGCTTAGTGCAATGCTTTTGCACACATTTCGCTTTTGCACCATGACAATTGTGTTCTTTCTCCCTGCGATCGATAACTCATTCATATTTGATGTCACCACTCTCTTTATGTGCTTCTGGCAGAGATATTTCAAAGCCCACCGAAGAGATGTGCCGATAGAAGTGTGATGTGGGTGTTTCCATGTGACTTAATTAGGTATTTGGTTCAATTGATTCCGATATCTTTCTCTGACGATCGCGACTAATATTATCATTCACTTTTGCATCATATCTCCTACCACTACTTATACTCCATTCATCTGCTTTTCTTGGCAGAACCTTCTTAACGTCACATGGTTCCATGATAACACATACAATTTAAGACATTTTTAAAAAGTGGTATGTATAAAGTCATTAAAAGCGATGAAAAAAAACTACGCAATGAACTCAACTAGTTTTTGTTTCATCACTTTTCGTGACTTTTAATGGCGTTTTGAATTATCATTTTGATGAGTTATCCGGTCACCGCGTCACTTATCTCATTAAATAAAATTGAAGTATATAGATAGAGCTAACATTAGCATTCGAAATACGGGCCACAAACATCGGTTAATTGACCTCTTTGAGATATCATAGGGTTTAGTTATTTCGAAGCGCTGGCCGATTGTCCCAAATTATTTCGAACAAATTTGAGGAACTTTCGTCTCATTTGTAATAATGTCATACACAGCTTTTTACATATAATCCTCAGGAACCTAATTTCTACAGCTTTATGCCCAAACCATCTAAGCCTTATTATCTGCTGGCCTAAATATGATGAAATGTTTTTCTTGAACGGACCCTCAATTGAATTTCAACTATTCACTGACCCGTCTGAGACCTAAAGTGTAATAATAATAATAATATTGGCAAGGCCTCTGTTACATTAACTGATAGGATTATTAATATAATGATACTCTTAGCTTAGATTACATTAGTTTATTATTTAACTGAGTACAAAGCTTGGGGATTCGTGCTTTCTTGTTGCGAGCTGAAATGTGATAGAGATGAAGCTTATACATGAGCTTTTTTACTACTATAATATATCTGTCTCGCTCTAGACCAACGAGCTCAATCACGTGACCTCGACGTTTATTGTCCCACAGAAAGGACGATACAACACTTCTAGCGCACATCCATACAGTGCCAAAGGCGTATTATTTGTAAATAGAAGCATGCCGTATCTCTTTGGGACATTTGTTCTTCATAGGGAATTCTTTGTTCTATGTTTGGTTTGTAATATTATTAAAAGTGTGAGATTTTGCTAGCATTTGAGGAATATTTTTTGTAAATAGGTAATTGACGATATTTTGCAGCGGAGGTTAGCAAATTTGGTGAATTGTCAATATGGCGCGAACGGCTCGCATATCGCTTACTGTCATGGTGAAAAGTATGTTCTAAGCGGTGCCAGAAAGAGAAAACACCACGCTTCATTTAAAAATCTAAAGTCGACCGTAGAATAATTAAAATGTGCACATCTACGAATCCAAAGTTTCCGAAATCCATTTGAAAAAAAAACTTTGCGAATTTTTTATCAATTTTTTTTCATGAAACGACAAAAAGTTAAGAGTATGTTTATATTACATTTGTGCAGTAAAATATGGGTGTATTTTTATTGTTTATATAATTCACTAACTTGTCTAATTTATATATATTTATCAGTAATTTTAGTTAGTAAAACCGTTAGGAGAACCATTTTTAAAAATAAAATTATGTTTCCATTAAAAATATTTATTTTCAAAAATTAAATGTTTTTTTATAATCAGAAAACTTTAAAGCGTATTTTATAACCTTTCAAAAAAAGTATTCACTTTTTGGATACGTTCACAAATATTATATTTATTTGAATTTTGTTACGTTGTGGAAATACTTTCACCTTCTGAAAGAATGTGTCAGAGGCCCGAGGGAATAACTCTCGCATGTATTGTACGGATATGGCCCGGAGACAATGAACTTACTGTTCTGCCTCCGAGATTATGACTACAAAGAAACCTCTTAAAATATATCAATCACACTTTCAAATTTACTAAAAGTTCCTTAGAGATAAAAAACACCAGTATCTACATAAAATAATAACATTATACCAAATTGATCTTTCTACGTAAAACAACACGTCCATAAAAAGCCGTGAGCATTTTTTTCCAAAGACAAATTGAAATATCAACGAAAATAAAACAGTAAACTTTGTAAAAAGTTACGAATCGTTTCATTCTTACATTGTCTAAGTTTATAAAGTTAATGGTCTCCTTTTGATTAAGTTTACTTAGTTTTCGAACAACTTCAAACATATTAAAATTATTTTACCTAGCCAGCTGGCGTAGTTTTTTCCTAGAGTGATTTACAGGCTTGTTATTTTGAACTCGTAGGGTACTAGATCTTTGAAGTGATAGATATTCTGGAGTATTTTACTTTAAGAGGAAGCTACAAGCCACAAATGTGTATATTTTTGGTATACCTTATATTGTAGGTAATAAGCATTAAAATCGCTTGACAAACGGAGTTTAGAAGTGTTCGATTTCAAGCAAAAAAACTGTTTTTTATTTATTTTCTAAATAATTTTATGAGTAAGCAAAAAAGTTAATCAAGTGAAACTGTCACAGATAATCTAAGATATAATAATGTATTTTTTAAAAGTTGTTTCCTTTATGCCTTCATACATTTCTATTGAAAAAAAATTTTTTTTTAGTAGTTTACATTTATATTTTTTATTTAGTAATTTATTATTGTATTTGTATTCTACTCAAGCGAAGTGATAGGAAAACCTTCAATTTATCTAAAGCATATTTTTTGATATTCATAATATTCACCAATTCGTTATAAAGATTAATCAAAATAGTGATTTGGCATTAAGCTTCGCCTTAACATAAAATCTTTTTTGTCGTGCTGTTTTTTTAAAGTAAAACTCTCACTTATTGATTACGAGTCGAACAATTAAAGTTGAGGCGACCACAGGCTTATAATATATATTTATATTTAAAAGAAAGGATGAAAGTAAACTCAATGCTGTATAAATGAGATCCCTGAAGCGTATGTGTGGTAAAACCATGTATGATCGTTTGATAAATGTGGAGATCCGCAAAGAGTGCAAGGCTGATGTCAGCTTAATGAGTAAGATGTAAGATGGTTTGGGCATGTAAAGCGAATGAGCGAAGAAAGGAGTATAAGGAGAATATACGATGCAAATGTGAATGGTAGGAGAAATCGGGGACGCCCGAGGAAAACAATGCACCACCAAGTGAATCAGATACTTGAGTCAGGCCAAGTGAAGAGTCAGAATAATAGAAGAGCATGTATGAGACGATGTATGAATGTGAATGAGGCAAGGAATGTGTGCCAAGAACGAGTTAGTTGGTTAGTTTTTTATGTATATTTATATAAATCTTCACCGACTGAATTGTTCTGGAAGAATCCAGTTAAAGCAGGATGGTATTTAAGTCATTTTCAACGGAATGGCTCCAGCTTACTTATCTAATACTTATTCCCGACAGTCAACTCTTAGGCCAGCACAGTCATAAGCTATCGGAAGGTTGAAGGAACCGAAACACACACCAGATACTAAGTTCGGCGAACGTTCTTTCAGAGTGTCAGGACTTAAAGCCTGATATAGACTAAGAAGGATCACACACTCAACAGAATTCAGAGTTAACATTATATCTCAACTTTTTAGACAGTCATATCCATAAAGTCAGAAACTTTTCACTTTCACAGTCCCATTGCTAATAACTAAATGCAAAGAACGAAGAATTTCTTAGCGTTTTAAAGTCATTATATCAAAGAGTCCTAAATTCTCAATTATTTGAATATCAACTCAATTTTTTCCACTCATCTTCTATTAGGTATCAATAGCTATAAAGGGTAAAAGAGAAAATGTAAAATCAATCCAGTGTTTTTACTACAAAATGTCCTCCGCGTGCAAAGTCGTAAACTTTTTGGTAAAATTGTTATTGTTGGTTATCTGAATTTATCTACCAGATAAGTATGTTTTTTCTGTATCTGTTTGTAAACAATAAAGTAATAAATTTTTCAGTGCCTTTGGAATGATTTGCCATAAAAACAGCACTATACAAATGATTGGTAGGAAGTATATATGCAATTAGTGCTACGTGAAACAGTAATTTGTCTTGCTTACGAAGAACGCCTATTTATTTGACTTTTTACGAAAAATGAACAAATGGACGGTCTGTTATGAAAATTCCCCTATCTTAATAAACGGATTTCAATCTTTAGGTGTTCCACCGGTATTTCAATGGAAAATGCTCCAAGTGACTAATGTCATTGATCCCTTCGGCACCGGTGAATAATCAGAAAACACGCCAAACGGGCGCACAACATTTATACGCGGTTGACATTTATCACATGAGAACGGTTCGTTTCTACGACTCGTTCTTGAGTTCAACAATTCAGCTGTGGAATGATTTGCCGGTATTCGTATTTTCTCACTCATCCATCATCGGTCTCTCTAAGACCCATGTTCACACTCCTTCCTCAGAAAAGATCCTCCGGATAGCTTTCTTTGTAGATGACACATTGAAAACTGTTGCCTGTAAAAAAAAAAACAAACATTTTCGACGATTCTATAAAAAACTACAAATTATTCAAAAGTGAATAAAAGTCATTAAAAGCGATGAAAAAAAACTAACCCGTAAATTAAACAAACTTTTCATAACTTTATATCACTTTTGAAATGTGTGTTGAATTATCACTGTGTTGATCCGGTTACCCTCCAATCCCACTTACTCCGGGCAGTTCGACATAAATTATAATATAACCTTTCTTAGTTAACAGCGTCCCTTGACCCACATTTTTCCTGATAACTTTATGGGGTTGATAATAACATTAAATAATGCTCAAAAAATAACCCCTAAAATAATTCTGAACAACCTTCGTACATAATGCTCATATAATTTGACCGAACACGCAGGTTTGTTCTTTTATTGGGAAAAGAAACATTCTTTTGAAGGCTCGACACGATATTTTGCTAAACTTTTGATTGATTCGGTTTGATTCCTTAACAACATACTAATATTTGATTGATATTGGAAAATGCGACGAAAATAATGAAAAAAAGAAATGAATGCAATATATTGTTTCATTACAAAATAAAATTTGGGTAAATTCCCACCCCCTAGTGTGGTAGATACTTTCAGTATCGCCCCGGTGAAAGACCACCGTTCAGAAAAGAAACAAAGCTTAATTTTACTTTAAGACAACACAATACCATAATTTAAATTCAGAATCGACGTAAGTGAAGAAGCCGTCTAAAAAATATGCGACGCGCGCCCCCTGTGTATTGAATGAGCCTACGGTCGAATTTTCCCTAGCAGGCCTAGAAAACTGACTTTTCCGCGGAGATTATTTTGATTAATTCTGGCAATATTTAGTTTAATTATTTAAAATCATTTTTCATTATATTTATAATCACAGTTTAATATGTGTGTATTCATAGAACTATGTAGTACCTACTTTATAATAGATTACATCTACATACAGTTATTATTTCCTTTATTATACAAATATTCTGTAACGTACACTGCATCATGTATCATTTATATATAAAAGCCTTTCTAGCCGTATAAATAAATAAATTTCATCGTACAGAAAAATGGGTGACCGGATAAATCATCAAAATGATAATTAATCACATCTTTAAAAAGTTATATAAAGTCATGGAAAGTGATGAAACAAAAACTTTATTAATTGAGTTAAGTAGGTTAGATTTGATTAGGTTAGGTTAGGTTTAAATTATTTTTTTCATCGTTTTTAATGACTTTATATCACTTTTTAAAGGTGTGTTGAATATCACTGTGTTAAGTTATCATGGAACCGAAAAATGATATATGGTGCTTGCTTATTTGTTAAATTGAAAAATGTTCTATAAATTTTAATCAAACTGTTTTACGTAAAAAAAATATAGAAAGTTATTAACTGTTTTTAATAATCTTAAATTATAAATAATTGCATCCGTGGATATCGGTCTGTAAATATTTATTGAAGTTACGAATTCGTCGGAATTAATTAGAATGTTAGCTTCGAGCAAACCCCCGTTATTAGAGTCTTTACAAACCAGATTTGAATAGCCAGGTACATTACTACCACCCTCTTCCCAATTGTCTTCTACTACCGTCAGAATTATAACATATCCCAAAGGTCCCACTAGCTACGGGCAGTTCCGACTCTTGTGCGGAATTCACATAGAGCAACGAGAATAATACTGGGAGAAATACATTTTCAAAAGAACCTAATTAGAATGTCAAAGGAATTAAATCGGCTAACAGTGAAACAGATGCTGACCTTTAACGCTATGATATTTATGCATTAAATAAAAAACAACATTTTACCAAAACACAGTTCAAACAAAATTATATACAAAAAGGACATTCACAGACATGACACAAGGACGTGCAATAAAATAATTCTACGAAAAATGGACAAAAACAATACGCAAAACAGTTTATTCTCCAAAAGGATTAAATATTATAATTCACTTTCGAAAACCGTAAAACCTATATCAATCAAAATTCTCAAAATAGATTCTGAGAATCACATTAATCAAGATAAAATGTAACAGCATATAAGTTTTAATTAGTAATTCGTAAACTTAAGTATACAAATATTAATCAAGATAAAATGTAACAGCATATAAGTTTTAATTAGTAATTCGTGAACTAAAGTGTACAAATATTAATCCAGATAAAATGTAACAGCATATAAGTTTTAATTAGTAATTCGTGAACTTAAGTATACAAATATTAATCAAGATAAAATTTAAAAGCATATAAGTTATAATTAGTAATTCGTATACTAAAGTGTACAAATATAAATCTAGATAAAATGTAACAGCATATAAGTTATAATTAGTAATTCGTATACTAAAGTGTACAAATATTAATCTAGATAAAATGTAACAGCATATGAGTTATACTTAGTATTTAGTAAACTTAAATATACAAATATTAATCAATATAAAATGTAACAGCAAATAAGTTATAATTAGTAATTCGTAAACTTAGGTATCCAAATATAAATTAAGATTAAATGTAGCAGCATATAAGTTATAATTAGTAATTCGTAAACTTGAGTATACAAATATTAATTTAGATAAAATGTAACAGCATTTAAGTTATAATTATTATTTCGTAAACTTAAGTGTTCAAATAACCAAAATATACTAAATATATGAATATATATTTTTATCGACATTTTTTTTTTAAATTTCCAAGCTCTGCAGCTCACGATGGAGCGTGGCTGCGAACGTCTACCAAATAATTTCCGGAAGAGCTGTGCATAATTCCAGAGGCTTACTCATTTCAGCATACAGATTAAAAAATATATTTTTTTTAATATTATGCCGGTTTTTATAAGCTTTTTAAAAACAAAGTAAATCTCTATTTAACGCAAAGTATCTCCTAAGCTTTTGCTAAGTCAGTTACGTAATAGTTCTACGAACTCCACTTCACCGTACCCACTGAACTGAAAATTCCTAGAAAAGTAATATATGCTGTTTTTATAGAATACTAATACGCCAATTACCAATAAGACCTCCCAACTCCTTGGCACCAGATATTAATGATTCCAAGTAATTCATAATGTTAGATCAATTTCATCAGTTTAAAAAAATTTAACTCATTTCAGACACACAGACACGCCCAAAGCAGCCGATATGAAATCAAATAAACATCGCTAATTTACATAAGATCGACTCCTAGGAACGAGAAAGGCCAATGAAATCGATTATTTGCTCTGGAAAGAAATTCGGTTATTGAAATATGAATGACACATAAAGTAAGAAAAATAACAAGCTACTTTACAAATAAGACATCCACAACCACAATACTCGAAATGACAATAAAATTCGCATTTCTCTAACACACACTACGGAATATGGAATAAAATCTCTTAAATTATTGCCTACACACTCTATAACACTCTTCCAGATATATATAAAAACAGCGAGCATAATCCAAAAATTCTAAGTAAGGCCTTAAAAGTATATATTTTTAAAACATATAAAAACAAAAATACATAATTCTTGTCGTGTTGTACCTACTTTGTTTTGTTTCTTTCTCTCTGCTTTTCTATCACTTGTATTTTTAATCGAGCATAATCTATTTTTACCAATGTATTAGTGGGTAAGTACCTTCTTCTAAATTCCTACCTTGGCTCTGTGCATATGTATATGTCCCTGTCTGTTTCTTATTTTGTTTCTTATTGTTTGTTCAATTTAACCTCCCTTTTTCTATTTGTGTACTGTTTTGTTAGTGAAACTTATAATTATGATATCAAAATACCAATGTTAAATTCTACCTATTAACTCCCACCTATGTATTGTAAGTTCTTCTCGTCCTACAATGAGTTTTGTAACTAATTGTAGGACGAGAGGATTGCTCTAGAAAGAAATAAAAAAATATATTTTCTTTCTTTGGGTTAGCAATACACTTCTATTGGTGTGTCCATTCAGTGTCCAAGCGTCCCCCTGTTGTTCCCGCTAGGAACTTAATCTAGTGAATAAAGGAAAATGTATGGTAATAACAAACTTAGTTTCAAACTCAAATAAAATCATATTTCTAAAACAGAAAGCTCGCAGAGAATATTATAATGATAAGGAAAAGTATTCAAGCCTCGCTAGGGCGTATTTTATAAGGGGTGATTGCATGGAAAACTAACTTACAGTGCTAGTGGTAAAAATATCGATTAAAAACAAAATAAATTTTTAAAGCTGAATGTAATACTTAAGAATTTGAGTGAAAAACATTATGACTTAACCATCGAAATGCCGATCCTAATGCCTGAAATACATTTGCCGAGTGATCGGCCAAGACGGTGTATTCGGTCAAGTGCTCGGCTGATGTGATCAGTACAGTCAATAGTAAAGCCAAATGACTCGGTCGAGTGGGTTCCCTCTCCACCTGCATACTCATTTCGGCGCTTCACTCGGTCACTGCGATCAGCCGAGACAGTCAGTAAAAGACAGAGAATTTAAAATATTTATTATTGTAAAACTCTTTTTCGCTTTTTCCATCCATCGCGAAATCATGACATCTAAATTGTTTTAAAAACGAGCAATATAAATCTCTCGACAAATGCCTATATTGCATTTCAAGTTACACTGTGATTATTTCCATACCTATAACATGCTATAACAAATGTGTTTTAAATAATTTTCGGAAGATAATTAGCGATATTTTTTTAATAAGAGAATTTCATATAATTACCGATTCAGCTCTACAGATATAATAAATATAGATATTATTACTCCGAAACAACATATATACTTTAGGAACTTAAAAACTTTAAGTGTTTATCAGAAATACGTTATGAATCGGTAAAAATCGGAATGCGGGACTTAAATTCATTTCACAAATATACATTTTAAAATTAAAAATGAATATATTTACACCTATCGAAATGGGAGAGTAAAATAATTTGAAACTCGTACATCATTTCCATGCCAGGATAGTAAAATTATTTTAGTTTGAATTATTTAAAGAATCAGAAACAAAGCAGATACAGAAGCGTCAGAAATCCATGGTGGATTTCTTGGCACATAGACACCAAACGATGTTTGCTAAGTCACCAAACGAAGCCAACCACTTGGTACGACAAATGGCAGAGGTGTTGGTTATTCAATAAATGATCCCCAGGGTAACCGTACCCATACGTGACCCAAATAAATATTAGGCTAGTGACGCATTACGCTATACGCATAAACGTTTATTTGGGCGCGGCCTAAACCGATTATACTTTGAGGTGTCACACTACGCTATAATAATTTTCCTCTACCTACGGCGGGAGAGGGAGTGAGATCAATTGCGGAGCTGCCGCGGAATATCATGTCTTCCGACAGCCGCGTGGTCACAGCAGCTCCCTTAATTAATTCGATCCCTTCTCTTGCCGTAGGTGGTGATGTGATGATAAAAGCCACGATTTGATGCGGATGGCATAATGTATCAGCACCATTAGAAAACTTACTGTTATAAACTATGGCTAATTAATTAAGAATCTCTTCAAATTATTCGTAATCCAGTTAAATACGGGATTGCAGGTCTAATGAATGAATTGACAGGTTTCCTGATAAACTTTCATCGAAACACGTGTTTATAAAAATACTAATATTTCGTCATTTTATAAATTGTCAGAACAAACCCAGATAAATGAAACCGTGTTCCGATATATTATGAGTGCACAAAAAGTTTATTAGGAAACGGCCTGCAATCCCGTTTTTAAAAGAATGTTAATAAATCAGCAATACTCATTTTTCTCCGTGTAGAGTCACAATTATAATTCATATGCTGTATTATTTATTTGCTTTTTCGGAGCGACTAGGCGCATGGTGCTATTAAGTCAAAATGTCCATTAATTGGGATTATAAATTTCATTTTTCTGTATTTTTTCTTACTTGTGGGTATTTCCAAGTTTATAAGTAGCTTTTTGAAAGAATCCCCTTCCCGAGAATGCTTTTTAATGAATGCTTTGAATATTTAATCGACTTCTCAGCAATAAACCTTTTTGTGTTACGTTTTGAGTTCCTAACTTTTCTCATTATCGACTAATTTTATCAGGAGCGTTTTGGTTTCTTGGCAATTGCGCAATAATCTTTATTTCTATTTCAACCACTGAGAATAAGGGAGAGAAAAAATAATATAAACCTAAAATAAATTAAAATCACCGCGCAAGAGAACCATCTGCCTGGAGCCAGTGGGATTAAGGTATCCTCAATTAATAGGTATAATATAACCCTAAAGAGGAGTGGAGAGGAGAAGGGGGTGGGAAAGGGAGGTCGGTAAGTGATATGTTTCAAATGGGATTAATTGAGATTGAACAAAATTTTTTTCTTTTTTTTTTCTCTTTTTTTATTTAACAAAATAAGTAGACCAACAAAGCTGTCACATGCCAGCTTGTCTTGCTTGCAGGATCCACTTTCGCTAAAAACAATAAGCAGGCGTTAACAAGACAAAATGCTGTTTCTCGGTGACGTTTTGCAAGGACATCGCTGTTGAATGTTAATGACCGAGCATTGCTAAATCCTGTTTATAAGTAGACAGTTTTGCATTTCGTCTGCCTTTAAATTTTTTTGTACATTTAATTTTACACAAAGATTCTTATTTCAAACCTGAAATCGTCGTGTTTATTTGAACTTTCTTAGTCGGTGACTGAGAAAGCTTTAAAAAAAGTGTTGTCGTTGAGATAGTGATACCTTTCTTTGAACAAATTTTAAAATTCCTTATATATATATTTTTAAATTACATAAATATAGTAATTTTATTTAGTAATATTTTATAATTAGTGTGTAGATATTTAAATACCTACTTACATATCTTACAATTTCAAAGTAATTTTGTTTAGATTTATAAAATACTGTTCACAGAACTACAGGGTTTTTCAATAAGAGGTGTTATTTTGAATAGCCCACTATTTCGGTAGATGTTACTTTTGAAGCTGTTATTTTTTGACATTTGACAAGTATAAACTACGCCATTAATAAAAATGGAACGATACACGCTTCAACAACGCATTCAAATTATTAAAAATCACTTGAGTGAATCAAATGCAAATCATCTTGAATGATGAGGCCCATTTCCACCTCGGTGGCTTCGTCAACAAGCAAAATTGTCGCATCTGGGGCTCGGAAAACCCAAGAGTTATTGTTGAAAAGCCTCTCTATCCTCAACGTGTGACTGTTTTTTGCGGTTTATGGTCCGGCGGAGTCATTGGACCTTACTTTTTCGAAAATGAGGCTGGAGCAACAGTTACGGTGAATGGATCGCTTTCGAGAGATGATTAATGATTTTTTTATGGCCGGAATTGGATGGTATTGATCTGGACAACGTTTATTTTTAACAAAACGGCGCTACGTGCCACACAAGCAACGGAAACCATTGATATTTTACGATTGAATAGCAAAATAACACCTCTTAAATAAAACCCTGTACTAGTAATAATTAGAGTAAAGTAAAAAAAATAAGCGTGTAAAAGCAAGGAGAAATAGCAGAAAGATTTATATTTCGATATATATTATTTTGATGATGCATTTCAAGCATCTTTCTTATACTGAAATTCAGTAGATTTATGGCGTCACAGTCGCATACCATGAATGAGGTCCAACGCTATAACCCACGCTAACGAATCAGACCTCGTAAAATATTAACAACGCGAACGCAAAGTTTTATGCCATGCACCTACCCTGGATACACAATATAACATAGCACGTGGAATGAATATAAATTCCTTTTGCACAGTGGTTTTTATGGCGTTTTTGCATTATTTCCATGAGCTAGCCCATTCTCTTCCATGGGGTTGGAAAGTGCCCCGTAATATGATGACCAGATGGCACTTTTTAGGTACAATTTTACTGTCGATAAGTCTAAGTCAGTGGCGTACCCAGGATGTTTTCTTATTTCTTAATACAATACAGTTGTCAAGGTTCACGAAATGCCGGTAGGCTGATGAAGATATTGGAAGTGATAATTGACAGATCTGCCATCTTCGCCACTATTAAATTCCATGTGCCGACTATGAAAACAAGACAAAACATAACAACTTTCTGTAATACATACACAACCAACTCATACAAAACCAGACACACTCACTGACAACAAGTTTGGGGTGCTATTGATATATCTTCTGGGTCCATTTATAGAACTAAGCGACTAGGTATATTCTGTTCTTATAATTTATGGAAAAGCCCCGCTGAGCGAACGACCAAACAAAAGAAAATAAAATGTAGGTAACTCCAATAATGAAAACTCCCGCTAATAAAAAGTTTAGAAGATGTCCAAAGAAGCGAAGCTATCAGTCCCCAATGGAATGCTGGTACTAACCCTGATGTGTGGCAGAGTGGCACAGGAAAGTTGACAATAGACTGATTGCCGTAGAAAATATAATACGTAATCTTCAATCGGTTATCTCGTTATTAATGGTTCGGTGTAAAAAGGTTGATGAAAAAAAAACTTACCAGTTCCGTCACCGTAATAGAAGTTTCTGAGAAATATTTTTCTTACCTGAAAAGAAAGGAAAAACACAGTTTTAGAACTAATAGTAAAATGGTTCCATGACAACTCATCATAAGCGCCAATTCAACGCATCTTTGAATAGTGATAAAGTCATTAAAAGCGATGAAAAAACACCAACCTATTTAACCTGTTTAAACTAGTTTTTTTTCATTAGTTTTCATGACTTTATATCATTTTTTACAAGTGTGTTGATTTGTCACTTGTTATCTAGTAAAAAAGGCACATTTGTATTATACAGCGTGTTCGGAGCCAGTAATACATATGTACATTGATAGCTCAAAATTGGGGTATGTTGTGAGTCTCGAAGGAGAGGAGAGGGAAAGGAGATGGTGAGGAGGAAGGTCGGCAAGTACCCGATTATTCAGATCTAGTCTCTAAACACGTCTAACAGCATTTTAAGCAACTTTTCAACAGGGTGATACTCGGAGAATCTTCCACCCTAGGGCCGTTTGTACGACATACAAAACTTACTAATATCAGGTAATCAACGTAAAATTTTAGAATGTGTTCGATTTTTTCTACAAAGAACGCAGTAAATTTTAGCAAAATAATTTAATTTAACTGAAGATTGAACCTTCCTTCCCAGGGACTGGAATCAACCTTTCCAACCTTGCCAAATCTCAATTAAGTAGAACTGAAATTTATTTCGTATATTAACACGAAATACTGCTGTAATACCATCTGATTTCGACAAATCTATCTGATGAGTTTCAGCCCGTACGGATATTTCAAGATTTGCATTTATTCATTACCGAACACAAATACGAAATTTAAAAATGTTTTCAAAATTTTAAATTATTTTGATTACTGAAAAAAATATACATTAAACTTTTTTTTCATATCTATAAAGTGGGTGCTTACAGTCTAACATTTTTTTACTTGAAACTTTACACGTTTTCTACCCCTACAGATTTTACAGCATTTGTAGTATTTCTTGCGTTAGCAGACTACAAAGTGTTTGAATGCTGACGTTAAAGCATCATTGCTTTAGTTTCCTTGTAAGAAAACTATTTTTGAGAAACATAATACTCTCTATTTACTCTGTTAGCACAGACTGTGTGATGTACCCCGTTGGGTCTGTTTCTTCGCAAAGATAACTCGGGAGAATTTCATTAATTCAAAGAATCCATTCGCAACCTCCCCCATCTCCTTCCCTCCACCCTTTTTATTTTCTTCTTCCCCCTCCCTAACCCCGTCAAGTCCACGAACGAGATGTTTGATCTTAAATATCAAACTCTTATACGATCTTGGCACATTCTTGGAATATGAATAATTAATTATAAGAGAGAAAACATTTGTTCATGTTTTGGTGTTTGCCACTGATTAAAGAAGAACACGAGAGATGTGATTTGGACGTATTTTGCGATCCAAAAGTGTGATCATTCTTTGCTTAAATTTAATGTGCAGAGATAGAATAAAGAAAAATTACAAGACATGTCATGTGATTCAAATATTTGGCCAATCGGGCCTTAATTTTCTAATACAAAACTGTGTTTCACCATGATTTAGAATTTCAAATGGAAAGGAGATCTACGATGCGATGCAAGTGTAAGAGAGACAGATCGCGTGCTATATGAGCTAGAAGTAAAAGGTTGTAGGGAATAAGAACTAACAACAATTTACGCAGAATTCTCTTTTTTACTAGGGGCAATATTTGCAGCATCATCACACTGCCTCGTTCCGCCTGTGGCTGCGGACGCTGGGCATTTTTAATATTATTCGGGATCTTTCTTCCTTCGTTGACAGTTCGTTCTTATTCCCTTCCTTCTGATAAATTTGCGATTGATTCGGGTATGAATTTAAATGAACAATAAAGTTCAATTTATTACAATCGGTGTTTGATTTATAAATTGGAGTCAGATAATTTATCGGCACCCGATCGCTGAAGGTAAGCCAGCGATTCATATCCTACCAGCCATAAGGTATTATGTCAGTGGCGACATATATCATTCAAATCTACATGGAAAGCATTTCTAGTGAGTATTATCTGTTCGGTGGTATATGCTAATGAAATAGACTCAGTAATTTTGCATGTCGCGTAATATTTTTTATGTCTTCAGTAGTGTTAGAACTCAGAGATGAACGATTTATAGAAATTTCGTAATATGACGTGATATTTTATCAGGGTGATACTTAAAGAATCTACCACAAAACGTGTCGTAAATATAAACTAAGAATGAGCTTTTTCTCTCAAGTCTTTCAAATACAATTCCAGAGAAATGCAATCAAAGAACAATGCTCAGTATCACACAACCAGTGAACTTTTACTTGAAACAACTACAAAAATACAATGTTATAATTTGTAATATGCATTTTTTGTGAATACCACATTGGGTAACATGTGCGGGTATGGGTACCGCCTTCCCGGGAACCATTTATTGGTTAACCAACACCCCTGCCATTAGTCACCCCATTGGTTCGCTTCGGTTGTTGACTTAGCAAGTGTGCCCGGGTTCATTGGGTGAGTTCACCTGCTGGTTTGTCGGCAGGCCGGATCGGGAGAAACTGGTTGAGGGAGACCTTTTGACCTCTCCAGCCGGACTCTATCTAATAATTTATGCAGCACCGTTTTCGTGAAAAATCACCTTAAGGGCGCTGTACAAAATTAAATAATAAATACAGTTGGCTGAAACCGTAATATTCATAATTTCTATTTTGACTTTCATCAAAGACTTATTTCTAGTAACTTGCTACTAAGGCCTATAACTAATGTCTTAATGACGTATACACTTACATATGTAGAAACTTACAACTAACATACTTACATTTAAAAATAAATCGATAAATACTCTTTCTAATTTTACTACAGCCGGAAGAAGAAGAAAGTTCAATCAGTTGTCAAAAATTTAAAAAAAATTGATTAGTAAGGCGCTGTGATTTTACTATCATAATTAAGTCTTCAATGCATCGATCTCGATAAAAATTAATAAAATAATTCCTTATATCTTTCACATTTTGAAAGCTATGACAAATTCTTACTTTATAAATATGTATTTTTCCCTTTTAACAAAATTTGTCAACGTACGTCTCTATCCATGTAAAATATGATGCGTGTAGAAATACACTTGTTCTGCTCTGTCCTAAGTAAACACCTTCAGAAAAAGAGGGTGGGAAAGAGAGAGGGTTGTTTGCTACCCTTAAGAGTAATGGCTTGACATCATTCCTTGAGAGTTGGCACTATCCCTGAATACAAAATTCCTAAAAGTGTGAACTGTGCTTTCAGAGTGGTAGATACTACTCCCAGTATCGCCCTTGTGAAAGACGACCTTTCAGAATCGAAACGTTGATGAAATAGCTTCAGCTTAGTTGAGTGGTTACTATCCTTGGCTACGAATCCAGATGTCACAGGTTAATACCCGGCGTGCGCAAGCCTCCTTATACCCAATTTCTACCTATTTATAACAAGTTTCTCGACAACTCTTGTAGTTTTTAAGTTCCAAAAAAAAATTATTTTTGAAGATGATCTCTGTATATTTGTTATGCCAAAATGTCAATTATATGAAATTCCCTCGATAGAAAAAAATCTTAAAGTAAGCTGAGCAAAAATTATTAAAACACGTTTTTATCTGTTATTTAAAATGTTATAGGCATGAAAAAATTCAAAGTTTATCTTTAAATGCAACTAAAGCATTTGTCGAGAGATTTTTGCTCTATTTTAAACGAGTCGTGTTTTATTAAATATTTCAACAATTAATTATTATAATTTTTTTACATAATATTAGCGCGGTTTCTCTAACATTCGTATTTACATATCTCTCTTCTAAACCATCTTTACACGCTGGCTACGGGGCCTTAATTGATTGTATTACGCAATTAATTAAATTAAAAATAATATGTAGTGTATTTGCGGCACGTTCCAGATATGCAGGCAGTCACAGTGACGTCCTGGTGAAAGTCCAGCATTCAGAATCAAAACATTTCTTGAAATGGCTTTAGCTGTGTGTTGATGACTATATCTGAATAGCTTCAGCAAATGGTGTAACGCGGCTGAAAGTACAGGGTTCTCCAATAAGAGGTGTTATTTTGAATAGCCCGCTATTTCGGTAGATGTTACTTTTAAAGCTGTCATTTTTTGACATTTGACAAGAAGAAACTACGTCATTAATAAAAATGGAACAATACACGCTTCAACAACGCATTAAAATTATTAAAATTCATTTGAGTGAATCAAATGCAAATCATCTTGAGTGATGATGCCCATTTCCACCTCGGTGGCTTCGTCAACAAGCAAAATTGTCGCATATAGGGCTCGGAAAACCCAAGAGTTATTGTTGAAAAGCCTCTCTATCTTCAACGTGTGACTGTTTGGTGCGGTTTATGGTCCGGCGGAGTCATTGGATCTTACTTTTTCGAAAATGAGGCTGGAGCAACAGTTACGTTGAATGGATTGCGCTATCGAGAGATGACTAATGATTTTTTATGGCCGGAATTGGATGGTATTGATTTGGACAACGTTTACTTTTAACAAAATAGCGCTACGTGCCACACAAGCAACGAAACCATTGATCCTTTACGATTGAATATCAAAATAACACCTCTTATTGGAAAACCCTATAAAAGGCATTTGTAGCCAGTCAAAGCCATCGTCCTCACCCTCATAACCTGACCCGAATAGCCAGGTACTTTCCTACTTTCCCCTTCTTCAACTCCTTCCCTTTCATACTTCCTCCACCCACACAACATTCCATAGTCCCACTGTCTCTGAGCATTTGGAACTCTTGTGCAATGATCATAAAATACTACAAAATCTCCTAAAATAAGGCATGACCTTTTCTTGCTATAAACTTACGCAAAGTGATATATACCAAGATACCACACGGCAGAACAGATGTTCTAGCACCGCATAGGGTGACAAGAGGAAGGGTGCAATTTAATTAAATTTCTAATATATTCATTAAGAATTAAATATTATTTTTTTGTTATCTTTATCTCCCCAAGAAACAGAATTTCCCATTTAAATAAAAATCGGATATATGTATCCGAGACGCTATTTCATAAATTCGTTAGAACTTTGTAATCATTCAATATTATTAACTTTTAATTTGAAATATGAGATCGATAAAGATTAAGTAAAATAATTAGGTTACAATGGCCGAGTTGGTTGAAGCGTTTTCCAGGTAAGACAGGAATCCTGGGTTCGATTCCCAGTGGAGACCATCACCTTTTTATTCGTCTGTGTCTTGTTCTGTTTTATCATATACCTAATTTATTTATTTATTCATTTTCGGGAAATCGACAGTTAACATTTAATCAGTTTGTACATAAGTATTATTTAGTAAAATAAAACTAATTATGGATTTCCTCCTTGTGACTTTAACTGAGACAGCATAATATGGAATAAGTTATTTAAATTTGTGAGAAAGTAATATGAATTAAAAAAATTATACAAAACAAAAGATTATATAAAACGAAAAATTTACAAAACAATACATTTATAGCCATGAAGAATGGTTGTAGATATAAATCAAGTGGAGAAATAATTAGTTACGCAGACGACACAGTTTTACTATTTAAATCTAAGGATTGGAATAAGGTTTATAACATAGCGAATCTAGGAATCACGCAAGTGAAAAAATGGTTGGACTCAAATACACTCACACTAAACATATCGAAAACAAAATTCACAACGTACAGCATAACTAACACAGGACAGCCAAAAAACAATACAAACACCATAAAAATACACGAATGCATAAACACCAACATCTGCGATTGCCCCCCTCTAGAAAAAACAGAACAAATAAAGTATCTAGGAATCGTAATTGACCATAATCTCAGATGGACACATCACATCAAACAAATCACAAATAGACTCCTCAGAACAATACACATTTTCCTAAACATAAGAAACATATATAAAATAAAACAATTGAAAACAATATATTTTGCACTATGCCAATCAATAATAGAATATGGAATAATTGCTTGGGGAGGAGCAACAAACGCAGCTATCGCTCAAATAGAAATCGCACAGAAAACGATATTAAAGGTAATACTCAAAAAACATAAACTAACCGACACAGACCAAATATTTAAAAGCTGTGACGTACTTGATATACGCCAATTATATGTTAAAACACTACTAAACTACATTTTCGACCAAAAAAACAAACCCCAACAAACACAAAATATCACTAATAGACCGGTCAGACAAGCGTACAAAGAAAACATAAAAACTCCGACGGTAAACACTACCTTTGGACAAAGACACCATAAATACCACGCTATTAAAGCATTCAACAGTCTCCCACTTGAAACAAAAATTGAGGAAAATAAAAATAAATTCAAACACAAAATAAAAAAATGGATTAAAGAACAAAAAAGACAATATTACCAAAATTCTATAACATAAAAGAATAAAACATATACACGCAACACAAAAAAATATATAAAACACGCAACACGCACAAACACATAAATCATTATAAATGCCGATTTACATTCTCTTTTAATATTTTTCTTTTAGTGTGATAATTATATTTTAATTTGTAATCTTTATTTTTAATTTAAATTTATCTTTATTTTAATGTTGTTTTATTTTTAAATGTATAAATTCTTATATTATAAAATGGGGGCCTCAGCACGGGTAAACAACCCAGTGAGGCCAACATTACTGAATTAGAATATAAATATTGTAAAATAATGTAGCAACAATAAAAAAAAAAAATAAAATAAAAATAAAAATAAAAATAAAAATCACAATAGAGACATAAACATTATTCACAAACCATCAGAGAAATATTATTTTACGGACCTTTTGTTTTTGGTAATTTCGCAACTGAAAATATCAACCTTGGATAATACGCTATTGCAATTATTGCATAGTCTGTTAAGGCAAGAATTATGCTTAGAATTCGTTTTGCTTTGATCAACCCTGAACAGGACACAAGAGCGAGTTGAACGCGCAGGTACATTGAATGGAATCTCGTTTAGCAACTCTGGGAATTGAATATTATTTTTAACTACTTTATACAGGAATAGTGCATCCTTATGATACCTCCGTACACTCAGTGAATCAATTTTAATGTATGAATCTACCTCTGCATAATTATTAAATCTTACAAATGACTTGTAACAAAGGTATTTTAGGAATTTGTTTTGAATATGCTTATTTATATCCGTTTTCCAATATAATTGAATGAAAATTGTTTGCAAATCAATCCTTTCTGTACAGAGTTCTTTATTATTCCGCAAAGCAAAAATATTCTTAGAAAACGCTTGTTCGCAATGATACTATAAAATAATATAAAATACTATATTTTAAATGAAACGTTTTGCCCTTCATACGAACGAATATAATATGGAAATGTTTCATGAATGACTCCCCCTAACCACAAGTCTTAACTTATTCGAAATTTCTTATCAGTATCAATTTCATCGTCTCGAAAAATATTTAACGTTTTTCTCAGTCTGTTTTCCCTATTCAAATCCTCATCTAATCAAATTCGCAATGATATAAACTACCATCATTTTCCTAAACGACTCATAAATCACTAGGTTAACCAATTATCTCAATTAAGTGCCAATGTATTCGTTATTTATTATCTCAATTTTGTACCGCCATGCGAAACGAAAAACGACCGAATTATTATGGATTATTTTTTTTTGCTGTACCTACCCATGATGGCAGTTGATGTTACCATCATCTAACTTTAAACTAACTAACTATCCATCATGGCCCTATCCCTGTGGGGTAGGCAGAGAGGCTAGACCGCCACACAACTCTCTCACACGCACTCCTTGAGAGGAAGCTATAAGCCAAAAATTTGTATATTCTTGGTAAACCTTATATTGTAGGTAATAGGCATTAAAATCGTTTGACAAACGGAGTCTAGAAACGTTCGATTTCAAGTACAAAATTGTTTTTTTTATTTATTTTGTAAATAATTTTATAAGAAAGCAAAAAATTGAATCAAATGAAACTGTCACAGATAATCTTAGCTATAATACTGTATTTTTTAAAAGTTGTTTCCTTTACGCGTTCATACATTTCAATTGAAAAATTTTATTTTTTGTAATTTACATTTATATTTTTTATGGAGCCATTTATTTTTTTATTTGTATTCTACTCAAGCAAAACGATAGGAAAACCTTCAATTTATCTAAAACATATTTTTTGGTATTCATAATGTACACCAATTCGTTATAAAGATTAATCAAAATAGTGATTTGGCATTAAGCTTCGTAAAAGTTCAAAGATGGTTTGAAGGGGAGATCTGTAAATACGAATGTTAGAGTGAGTGCGCTAGTATTAAAAAACGATAATAATTGAGCAAAAATGGTGAAAATATTTAATAAAACAGTACTCAAAAGCTTCATTTGCATTTTCCATGCCCATAACATTTTAAATAACACAATAAATATTGTTTATAATAATTTTCGGAGTTTACTTTGTGATTTTTTTCTACCGAGGGAATTTCATATAATTAAAGTTTATGCATAAGAAATTTATAGAGATTATCTTCAAAAATAACTTTTTTTTTAACTCAACTTAACTTAAAGAGTTAACAAGAAACTAGTTATAAATCATTATTTTACAAGCAATAATTATTCGCCTGAAACAGTCATCCACATTGAAAAATCTCCTGATAAAAGATACATGACGCCAACGGGACACGAACCCGTGTCCCTTCGATTTCCGGTCGACAGCTCTGACCACTGAGCTATGGCGGCTTATCTCTTATCCGCGAAATAATTCAATATATACTAGTGTTTCATTCAAATATTTTTCAATGTGGATGAGTGTTTCAGGCGAATAATTATTGCTTGTAAAATAATTGTTACCCTTTGTGCTATGCATAAAAAATCTTGTCTTAAACGTTAGTTTACCAAAAAAATAATAGTTATAAATCAGTAGAAATTGGGTATGTTTAATAATAATAAATATTTTAAACTATCGTCCTTTTTTGTAACAAGTGGAAATAATAATATCCGTAATGGGATATTCTATGCTGAGGATTTCATTTAAATATTAATAAAATTTAGTAGTATGGATAATATTATGTAATTATAAATATTTTGCGTAGTCTTTTTAAAAAATTAATGGTGTTTTTAGTGCAGTTGATTGGCATCGGTTTCACTATGTATTTCGATATATTTATTTTCTATTTCTGATCTCCCTATGTTATGTATCCAGCTTTTTATTTGAGACTAGCTGTACCCCGCCACGCTTTGCTGTTGCTCAGTCTGTCTGTGCAGACAAAGAAACAATAGCGCGTTTCTTTTACGTCAAACAGATAGCGCTGTTTATTAAAAAAAACATGTTTTTCCTGTAACGGATGACATGTATATAATATAAAAACACACGCGTAATCGAATGCAACGTTGTATCAAAATTTCAAAGCAATCGGTGAAGAACTTTCAGAGGTTAAAGATTTTGAACAAACGAACATTTACGGTCGACAGCTCTGACCACTGAGCTATGGCGGCTTATCTCTTATCCGCGAAATAATTCAATATATACTAGTGTTTCATTCAACAATTACTGCTTGTTACATTAGCCGCCATAGCTCAGTGGTCAGAGCTGTCGACCGGAAATCGAAGGGACACGGGTTCGAGTCCCGTTGGCGTCATGTATCTTTTCTCAGGAGATTTTTCAATGTGGATGAGTGTTTCAGGCGAATAATTATTGCTTGTAAAATAATTGTTACCCTTTGTGCTATGCATAAAAAATCTTGTCTTAAACGTTAGTTTACCAAAAAAATAATAATGAACATTTACTTTTTTATTTGTGTCAGTTTTGAATAAGAGTAAGATTTTATTCTAAAGTTTATTACCATAGTATAGGAAGCTTTTTGCGCAAATGTTGTATTCGCGGTTGAGTATTGGATATGTTTTTGACCTTGGAATTAGTGTTTCTTGTGTTTAGTATTTAAAGGTATAAATCAGTATTGTTTTAGAATAGAGTTGTTGAATTGGCATGATTTCGTCCTTCCATCATTCACATTCATATCTCTTTTTTATTTTCTTTTCCAAGTCGTTACGTTTTTTCGTCTTCTTCTAATTTATTAGAAGAAGTAGAATTAATAATTAATTATAATTGTATAATCTCACACAACACCAACAATTTTTTATAACTTAATTATGAATTATCATAAATCAATAATAAATGTTATGTCAGAAACAATTACAGTAATGCTTTAGAAACGTTTATGTGCATTTAATGTTTTGTTAATTTAAAATGATATATTGTATTTTTGCGGCATGTTCCCGAGTGAAATATACTATCAAGTCACGCTGATGAAGGAGTACCATCAACAATTTAAAAGTTTCTTTAGCCGTGTTTGTTGACCAGAACTGAATGGCCAGGTACTTCCCCACCTTTCTCTTCCCCATCTCCACCCCCTCCCTACTACATATCGACTACTGCGTCATCTTCACAATATACCCCAATTGGGGATCTCACAGTCTCACTGGGAGCAGTTGTGACTCTGGTGCGTTATTCACACTAAAGTATGTATATATACACGAAGGAATGGCCAACCTAGTGTAGCGTTCATCTATGTTTTCTTTGATACATCAAATAAATCAAACGAAGTCAATAAATATTACATGGGTAAGATTTATCCACAGATCTGAACAATTATTTAATAAAACGAACCAATTATGATTTCCTCGAAGAGAACGAATGTAATTATGTCACAGAATTTCCTTTGTGACCAAAAATTCAGACATAAATGATTTCCTTGGAGATGTTTATTTTGATCCCGAAAATAACTTCATTTGAATAATATTTTATGAATCAAATAAAAAATTTTACTTCCTATAAAATGGAAATGAAAATAATATTATTGTTCTTAGAAAAGTCTTCGTGTTTGAATTCGATAAAAGATTTGACCTTTCTAGAGCATTAAGGGCTTACTAAAAATATCTTGACCGAATTGGAAATTAAAATTAATGTTGTGTTCACAATGAATCATTTTTGAAATTAACACATTTTTCAAAGCGTCAACGGACGATTTGTCAAAGGCATTAATTTAAATTCAAAGAAGTACGCTTGAAGAGTTATTTTCTACTTTAAATTACAAAACACTATTTTTATTTTAACTTATTTTTATTTGAATAACACGCCAGAGTAGGAATCAACGGATCGGCGCCCTTGGGACTATTTATTTATTTATCAACGGACATCGTCCAAATTACAAAACAATAACACGAATACAGTAAAATGAAAAATACAGGAGTAGACAATGGTACATGAAAGCAAAGACATATGGCAGATATAATATAAGAAAATAAAGTGACAAGTCGAATCAAGTCAAGAATACACCGTGGGTCAGAACCACGGGACACTTATAATATTCCGTCACTTGTTTAGCGACTGGCAAAAATCATTCAGACTTATCCCAAAAAAGTTAAGGTTTTGACTTGAGTAGACCAGTCTACACATTCTGGACAATGGTGAATAATATCCAAAATTTGTCGAATGATGGTTGAGGAAGAGCAGTTCATTATTTCTGAGACTGTGCGTATAAGTGTATTATATTATAGTTAAATGTAAATGACATAGTATATGCGTACTATGTCATTTAAATTTAACTTGGTACCGTTTTTTACATTAAACCTACATGGAAGCCCCGGCTCAGGGCCTATGTCATCTTTAGCGATGTTGTGTTGAGGGTCTTTTTAACGAACGGAAGGAGAGAAAGTGCTGCGCAGGAAAGGGGTATGAGAGGTGGGTAGGAATCTAGCCATCAATGTGTCCAGGAGTGACGAACTCGCTGCGGCGCAAGTCAATAGGTCAAGAGAGACCAATTGGAGAGGTCAAAAGGTCTCCCCAAACCAGCCACTCCCGATCTGGCACTCCACGCAACTGGTGGACAAACGCATCCTGAACACACCTCACTCGACGAACCCAGATACCCCTGCTAAATCACAAAACGTAGCGTAACTACTCGGGTGACCTATAATAAAATAACAATAATATATAGGTAACGGTAACGATGAACAAGGTAATTAGACATGATGGATTCTGTAAGAATTAGGAACTCCAATTTATTTTTTTTTAAAATGAAATTCTAACTTATACCTATATTATAATTACATAAATACCTACATATTCATTTTATTGTTAGTTAGTTAGTTTAAATACTTAAAATAATTCTCAAGGCTTTAATTTTTCGAGTCTCCAAATAAACGCACACCAAATCTATGAATGCGACGTGTGACGTCTACGTATTTTTTTTAACAGGCGCACATAAAATTCGAGCAACAAATTTATTTAAAAGTACATACAGGGACTTCAAAAAATTTTTGAGTTACAAACCCCCTTTTTGTTCATAAAGATATTACTTATTAGGCTTTTGATTTAGCTATGTAAAATTCGTTTAGATCAAGGAACTTTTTTCAATTGCATTTTGTTTATCACATCTACAAATTTCACGTTACAAATTCGCCTTAATTTTAATTTATTATTTTTTTCTGGAAAAACGATGGTATTTTGCAACCAAAGTTTTTTTTTTATTTTATTTAATATATAAAAGTGGGTATAGGATGTTATATGAGTACATAAAAAATATATTTACATAACAAAATATATTTATGTTAGCAATCTCACCAATGAAGAAACTGGTTCTTGTGCATGGTGAGAGAGTTACACTAATAATAAGGAAAATAGAATACCATTATGCTATAAGTAAGTGTATATTTATATAATAGGGACAATATATACAGAGAGAACATCCAAATACAGTGGAGATGAGTATAGACTGACAATAAATATCAATAAAGGGAAAAACAGGCAATTATTTAGTTAATTATTTCTGAAAGTGTAACTTCAGTTTTAAATTAAGTATGTTAATATTCTTTAATTTCTTTATTTCAATCGGAAGGTTGTTGAAATACTTTATTCTTAAATAGGTATATGTAGTTATTTTGCATTTGTTTGATATTACATTTTGGAATTTTGATATCGTATTGATATCTTTTAGATAGGTGGGTTTCAAATTTTTTGATTATATTATCTTTATAAATTTGGATAATTACATTTTTCTTGAATATATCATCCCGCAATCTGCAAATAGCGTTTCTGTTGGATACGTGAAGGATTTCTTGAGGATTACTTTGAGAATTAGCTTCTGGACCACTTTGATCGAGGTTAGAATCTTATTGTATGACCCCCCCCATCTAATAATTCCGTATTGAATAAACGACTGCATATAACTGTTATAACTTTTAAGAAGTTTTCTGTTTGGCAGCAAAAAAAAACAAAGAAATTTTTTTTTTTCTAAACATACAACTTTATTCATGTTTGTCAAAACCAAAGACAAAGAAATATTTAGATTATACAATAATACTTTCTTGTTTTGAAAAATCGCGAGAAATTTGCGAAATTTTTCTATCCATTAAACAATTAGGCATCCAACCAGCAGAATTTTTAGTTATGTGATTCTTAAACGAAAATCTGAAACAGAAAAATCAGAAAACGATGCGGTCACATCTAGGACTTGAACCCAGGACTCTTGCCTTGCCAGGGCACCGCTCTACCACTGAGCTAATGGGACCCTATCTCCTTCGGTCATATATAACTGTATCATACTTCGAATAAGAACTGCCGACATTGCCTTCATCTTTTTTATGTATGATCGCAAGATTTTTAATTTATTATTTGTCCCTTATATAGAATGGAAGTATTATGCGTTAGTATAAATTAGACTGTTGATAATAAAATAGCTGATTATCATCGGCAATGTTGCAAGCAATAAAATTATCGAAATTTTTTATAACTCTAACAAGAACCCGGATGACAGATCAAAAGGTCAGAATACAATATAAAAAAATATAAGTAATATTTTTTCAAAGGTACGGGATCAACCGGGAGATAAAACAACCTTCAATTTAATGTTATTGCCGGTTGAATGTTAACTTACTATTGGCGACACATCTCTTGGGCCCCTTAAGGGAGCCACTCTCCATTCAATATCTCTAAAGTGCCCTTAGACCAGCGATGTACAATAATCAAGTTGGCAATCAATTTTCTTACCTGATACCAAAAGGATAATAAAACAAAATTAACTTTGACCTTACCAATTTGATTGTTAGTTATTTTGTAATTTATGTTTTTAATTCAGCAGGATTAAGAGGATATTGCAATCTCATTCTACCATGCTTTAGTACAATAAAAAAAACATTATAACTCAAATAATAAAAGAAAAAAAAACCACAGCTTTTTAACTGAAAGTCATAATCGTCAAAAACATACATTTCCAGCACAAAAATGTAACACCACTTTTGCTCAACATCATTACACATATCTAGGGAAAAAAATACTTCAACAGCCTACCCGAAAATATCAGAACAATAGAAAACGATAAACACCTACTAAAAGCAATTAAAGAGAAGTTCAATGTAAAAAATACCAAAATGATGAAACCATCTTCTAATTAATTATAAATTTTACTGTTCATAATTACAAACACTAAATATTCTTCATCTTGATGCTTACCACTCTTCTAGACACAAGCGCCAGCTTCTATAGAAGAGGAACATTAAAAAATCGAAAGCAGTGAAAACTAATTGTATGAATTATTTTAGTTAACATTATTGATTATGCTTTGTAAATTGATAAGTTATTTATTCAATACATTTTATACGCCTCAAAAAAATATATAAGTATTTATATATAGAACTACTACAAATAAAAAATGTAAAGGACACTGGTTGGAGGAGCACCTCGCTGAGCGCTGTTCGAGCGCAGGGAATTTAGAAAACGAAGAAGGTTGTGGCCACAACATCCTCGTCTTCGATTTCCCAACAACTCGTACGGTAAAAAAAATAATTAAAATATAATCTGTAGGTACCTAATGATAACATAAAATAAAAATATCACATAAATAAGTCAAATTAAATCACAGCATCAAGGGAGATCTGACCCACTCAGAAGCCAACAGTAATATTGGTTGACTTCCTTGTCCAACCCCAGAAGCTGGCTAGTTATCGATGAAATAAGGCGGGGGTAAGTGCACCAACCTTACCGCGGATTATACTTCTGCGGTACTATGTAATGTATTGTTTTCATGGCTTATACTACGTCTTTATGCAGTTATACAAAATGTTTTCTTTAATATTGCTAATTTAAATGGTTTATACTTCTGATTTCATGCGGTACAAACCACAATAATGTTTAGACCTTGCCAATTTTAAAGTTTTATACTTCTGACTTCGTGTGGTACTATGTAAAAAAGTTAAGACCTTGCAAATATTAACGGTTTATATGACTTCATGCGGTACCATGTAATGTTTTGTTTACAACTTGCCATTTTAACGGCTTATGCTTCTGACTTCATGCGGTAGTATGTTATGTTTTGTTTAAACCTTACCAATTTTAATGTTTTATACTTATGACTTCATGCGGTACTATGAGGTATAATGTATTGTACAATACAATGTTGTATGTAGGTATACCTTTTTAATACACTTGACACCTTAAAGCCAAAAATCATTCTCAAAAAAACCGACAATTTGGATGTTTAAATATCAAAAAAGCTGCAATTAATTCAAAACATTTAATGTGCTTCGTTTTAGGAAATTTCGAAATACGTTCGAATTACATTCTGTTTAATTAGATGTTTTAATTAAACAGAAAACATAATTGGCTTTTAGCAAGTCTTTTCATAAGTCCAATAAAGATAAAGTTTTTTAAAAATCTTTTTCAATGGAACCTTTGACGTTTCTTCGGATAAGCTCTTAATTTATAATTTGTTGCCAAATAAGGTATTTGAATTTTGACCGTAAGACATTTTAATGTTTTCACAAAAAAATAATGCTTTAGCCATATTTTTTGCATGAATTGAAACAGGCGGCGGACATCGCGTGACAATTCCAACATTACAGCACAGAGTGCATAATTTCGTTAAAGTTTCAAGAACCTTATCTACTATCGTCTTGGTCTCGACAGGTTCAACAGCTGACTCCATATATGGGTAACCTAATTGTCTAATCCAGTGCCATGTATGGGTGAGCTCATACACTAACATCAAGGTTATCACACTTCTGTAATTTCGACTTTAAACATGTTTTTACCGAAAAATTTTGCAAATTTCCAGTGTTAACATTTTGTACTCCACGAAATTTTACTCGCCGCTGGATCTCATTAATAAGTATAATTTGGGGCGATGCAATTCGAAAAAGTTCTTAAAACTTTAACGAATTATGCACTCTGTGCTAATAATGTTGGAATTGTCACGTGATGTCCGCCGCCTGTTTCAATTCATGCAGAAAATATCGCTAAACGCATTATTTTTTTGTAAAAACATATTAAAATAAAGCAAGAAGTTTATATCAGTACATTCATTAAAGCGCACTTGAAGTGAAATGACACTGAGGTGCGCAATACAAATGTCATGTTATTATTATTATTATTACACACGTGCGTGACGTTGATGTCACGGCGTTAAAGTCATGACGTTGAAGTCATGACGTTGAAGTAATGACGTTGAAGTCATGACGTTGAAGTCATGACGTTAAAGTCATGACGTTAAAATTATGACGTTAAAGTCATGACGTTAAAGTCATGACGTTAAAGTCATGACGTTAAAGTCATGACGTTAAAGTCATGACGTTAAAGTCATGACGTTAAAGTCATGACGTTAAAGTAATGACGTTGACGTCGCAGCGTTTACCTGTACGTATGACTCGTTTAGTTAAAGCGATATTCTTTTACATGTGTAGGCCATTCTAGCATGATCCTTTCAAATGTTTCTACTACAGTAAAATGGCTACTAGAGAAGTAGTTATTTTTCCATTAGTACACTTCCATGTTCCAGGTACACGAAGAGGTTGATGGGAGAGGGGGGTAGGTCTAGGAGATGAAAAGGAGGAATGGGAAGGGTAGGTAATGTCTCTACCCTTCTCACCTAACATCCCCTACACACGTAATATTATATTAAGGTATCACCAATGCATAGACGTATCTAGTATCTATGTACGCAGGACCTTTTATGCGAAGGGTTGGATTATACTTATAAGGGACTAGCTGTAGTCTCCGGCGTTGCCCGGGCTTAACATAGAGGTTTTATCGAAATTTCACGGTACTCTTGTTTTGAAGATCAAATGTGCAAAATTTCTTCAATTCCGGAAGAAAATTGTAGATTTGTTGAAATCGAATTCACGCAAAGAGACTCTCCTTTATTCAAATGTATAGATCGAAATATATGAAAAAAATATTTTTAATGTAAATATTAAAATCAATTTTTATTGAAACACTAATATAAGTTTTTTTACAAGCTTTTCGACCACAAGACAAGGCACATGCCAGTAATTATTGTTGAGATACTGTTTTGTTATATACAGGGTTTTCCAATAAGAGGTGTTATTTTGAATAGCCCGCTATTTCCGTAGATGTTACTTTTGAAGCTGTCATTTTTGACATTTGACAAGAAGAAACTATTCCATTAATAAAAATGGAACGATATACGCTTCAATAACTCATTGAAATTAATAAAATTCACTTGAGTGAATCAAATGCAAATCATCTTGAGTGATGAGGCCCATTTCTACCTCGGCGGCTTCGTCAACAAATAAAATTGTCGCATCTGGGGCTCGGAAAACCTAAAAGTTATTGTGGAAAATCCTCTCTATCCTCAATTTGTGACTGTTTGGTGCGGTTTATGGTCCGGCGGAGTCATTGGACTTTACTTTTTTGAAAATGAGGCTGGAGCAACAGTTATGGTGAATGGATTGCGCTATCGAGTGATTAATGATTTTTTTATGGCCGAAATTGGATGGTATTGATCTGGACAACGTTTACTTTTAACAAGACGGCGCTAAGTGACACACAAGTTACGAAACCATTGATCTTTTACGATTGAATATCAACATAACACCTCTTATTGGAAAACCCTGTACTATGTATCTGTTTTATGAAGAAATCTATAATTGGCCTCTGAGTTAAGATTTCACGTGCAAACCAACCTTATAAACTGTTGATTTCCCTAAATTTAAATAAATAAATTGACAATTTATTAGAATTTGAATTAAGTAAACCAAATTACTGATGAAGATATGATTTTAGATTTTTACAGCCAAAAGAATTATCGTGATTATTTATTCGGTTACTTAAACGCCCATAGGGCTTTTACCTATAATAATGTACATCTTTATTTTTTAGTTATACAGATACAGTGGGTTGCCATATTAATAGGGACACCTATGGAAAATGTGTTTTTTACACTTTGTGTTCATAAAACACAGATGTTTATGATTTTAGGTGCGGTTATTATTTTTTATTTACAAGGACATTGAATTTTGAAAAATCAAACACCGTATTTGTCCTTAATCTACGATTATTTTATTATTTTTAAACATTATCGAACAAAAAGTCAATATTTCGTAATTTCGCCTTTAGCCGCAATAACAGCTTGTACACGCCGTGGTATACTCTCAATGCTCAATTTTGCAGTAATCTTTAGGTCAGGAGAATGATGTCACACTCGGATGAGGGTTTCGATGAGCTGGTGCTTCGTTGTGATCACCTCCTTGGCAATCTCCCTCTTGGTGAGCTCCTACAGGTTTTTAATAGGGTTCATGTTAGGGGAAGTCCCCGGCCAAGGTAAAACCTGCACATTTTTTTCAGCCAGGAATGCAGTGACAGTCCTGCCTTTATGACAGGGTGCGGAGTTGTGCATAAAGACGTATTCCTGGCCACCAGGGAACCATTCTCCGACTTGACGCAGTAATTGATTTTCCAGTATTTGTCTGTACTGATCCTGCCTCATAGTCCCTTGCATGACGTGGAGGCGCCCCATCCCTTTGGAAGAAATGACTGACAACATCATGATACTGGTAGGGTGTTTGATAGTCTCTACAAGACAGTCCGGATGAAATTTCTCTCCTGGGCGTCGTCGGACGAACGATGATTAATCCAACAAAATTTGGAATATGGACTCGTCAGAGAAGCACACCTTAAAAAAGGGCCATAATCAAACTAATGGAAATTTTTGAAAGCTTGAAAACCACAAAAATGTTAGTTACCATATTCCAGTTCTCTATAGTCATGTTTTGGTGCGCGTTGGCCCATTCCAGTAGTTTTTTCCTCATATCTACTATGAGGCGAGGTTTTATAGCTGGCCGATGACCAATGAGGTTCTCCTCAGCCAATCTCCTCTGGACTCTCCTTTGGGAGACTTCGATATCTTCTTCGTTGATCATCAAGGTCAGACGAGCCACACTCTTTTTGCGGTTTTGGAGACAGACATCTTTGATTTTGCGGCTAGTAAGAGGTGTAGTGATTCGTTTTCTGCCACGTTTCCCAATGTGATCCAATTCAAGGGGCAGGTTTTGATTGATTTTCTAATTTATCGTGTTAACCATAGACTTTAAAATACCTGTAATGGCTGCTATATCCCTTTGGGAATGTTCAGTGTTTAACAATAGTGTCTTCACTTCCGGAAAATTTCTTGGGGACGTGTCTGAAGACCTAGCCATACTGAAAAAACAGAACATTGGACTCAATATGGAAAAAACTATTCACTGAAATAAGATATGAAAAAAAAATTTACAGAAATTAATAGATAATTAATAATTACTTACATCTTTGTATAGCTAAACTGTTAAAACTCGTAAATATAATTATAGTGTAGATTTATTTACCAGAACTTCAATCACGCATTTTCACAAAAATGCTGGCCATGTGCAAAAAATCTTAAATTTTCGAGGGATGTGGCACTTTGCGAGTGTTGCCACTTCTTAAAAGTGTCAGTGGTGATTCCAGCAACAAAAATAACGAAGGAATGGCCATAATATCCAAGTAATTTAGAAGTAGAGATAACGTAAACATAAAAATCAGGAAATATTGGAACTGTCCCTATTAATATGGCAACCCACTGTATTTAAAAAAATCAGTGTTAACAAAATACAGGTTACATAAAAAAAATATCAGAGTTGAAAAAATAAGTTACATAAAATATAAGAGTTTAAAAAATATAGGTATGGATAGAGTACAAATAAGTGAGACGAAAAATAGAAAATCTGCCAAAATCCTCCAAATCAACCATAATGATAATAAGAAAGTATAACAATGGTTTACAAATTAGGTAAAAATAGTTCGCACATACTCCGTTAAAGTTTGCCAAGTTCAAATTATTGTCAAATACATTTATATTGTTTAAGTATTTGTTACCAAGACTGTGTAAACGTTGTATTGGAGAGTGAAAACTATAGTTGGAATGAGATGTATGTATGTAAAATGTTGATATTTGCCTAGTTGTTCGTGTAGGTATGTGTAAATTTATTAAATGCAGTAGTTCACAACAATCAAATTTAGAGTTCAATAATTTTAATAAAAAGGTTAGGTCGTTTATTTTTCTTCTGTTTTCTAATGTCGGAATATTTAAAAGATTCAATAATGACTGGTAATTTATGTGTTCTAAAGGGATGTTAAGTTTAAAATTGACGAAGCGTACAAATTTTCTTTGAATTCTTTCAACATTATGAATATGTACATTGTAGAAGGGCGACCAAACTATGGAGTTATGTTCTATCTGGCTTCTAACAAGGGATATGTACAATAGTTTTATGATTTGTAAAAATTCAAAGTTTTTAATTGTTCTTAATATAAAACCTAATGTTATCATACCCTTATTCACAATTTGTGGAATGTGGGCCGTAAAGTCTAGTTTCTCATCCATTATTATGCCAAGATCTCGCATTTCCTTTACTCTTTCTAAATTTGTTTGATTTATTGAATAGCCAAAAAATTGTGATGTTTTTTTTCTGGAAAAGGTCAAAATTTTGCATTTTTCTACATTTAAATATAAATTGTTTTGTGAACACCAGTTATTTAGCATGTCTATATTAGATTGAAGAACTTGACAGTCGTTTAAGGAGGTTATTTCTTTATATAATTTAATATCGTCAGCGAATAGCAGAACATTGACATTTTTAAAGCAGTTGGCTATGTCATTTATAAAAACAATAAATAAAATTGGGCCAAGATGACTACCTTGCGGTACGCCACTAGTGGCCAAAAATGGTTTAGATAAAAAAGATTTTATTTTAACAAGTTAAGTTCTACCAGATATGTAGCTACCTAACCAGCTTAACATATTTGCTCTAATTCCTAAAGCATGAAGTTTTTGGATCAATACTTTGTGAGACACTTTATCAAAGGCTTTCGAAAAATCAGTATATATACAGTCAACTTGTTTATTTTTAGAAAAAGACTCCAATATATAGTTTTGAAACAGTGGTAAATTTGTTGTAGTTGATCTACCTCTAATGAAGCCATGTTGTTTGTCATTTATTAACTTTGTTAGTGTGGGATATATTTCTTCCAAAACTAAAGATTCAAAGATTTTGGGTAATACAGATTGTATGCATATTGGTCGATAGTTTGAAATGTCAGTCTCGTCACCTTTTTTAAATATTGGAATAATATAGCTGGATTTCCAGTAGACGGGAAAATATCCAGAGGATAGTTGGTGGTTAAATAAAATGGTTAGTGGTTTAGACAATACGGAGGAGCACTGTTTTAGGAAAATTGGCGGGATGGTGTCCGGGCCTGCAGACTTGTTTATGTCTAAGGAACTTAATTTTTTTTTGCAAGATTCTTCGGTGATGTAGCAGTCTGTTAAGTGTGTGGTTTTTTTTAATGTGTTTGAAGGAATATTTTCTTCTGGTGTTTCATCATCATAAACATTTTTAAAGAAATCAGAAAAAAGATTTACAATGTCTTGCGTATTGTTGGCGTATTTGTCGTCCATGTGCATTTCTGGAGGATATTCTGTGCTGTCGTTGTTTATTTTTTTAATAATTTTCCAGAGATTGTTCGAGTTTAAGGCTGTGTTCTCGATAGAATTTATATATGTTTTATAACAGATTTTAGAGAGATCTTTGCATTTTTTCCTACTTTCACTGAAATTTGTATAGTCGATTTTCTTCAGAGTTTTTTTGAATTTTTTATGAAGTATTTTTTTTTGTCGTAGTGAGGCTATTAGTTCTGATGAGAAGTAAGTTAGATATGTATGTTTTTTAGGAGTAAATAGTGGTACATATGATTTGATAGTGGTGGAGAATATTGAATATAGGTTTTCTAATGAATCGTCAGTATTAACGTCAGACAAAAAAGACCAATCAACATGCGAAAGATGAGAATTTATAAATTCAAAATCTGCTTTTTTTTAGTTGAGAGTTTTTTCGACGGGTTTCGGCTTGACGCCACATATATTTAACTTAATATAAAGAGGGGGGTGATGGTTATCAACACGTAACAGAGGATCATTACATTTCTCAATGAACAATTTAGGATAATTTGATATTGCTAGATCTAGTAAGCGATCATTTGTGTTATATATGAAGTTATGTTGTAAAAGATTTAAAAAATTTGTCATATCTAATATGCAAAATCATTTTGCCTTTCATTAACAGTGAAACCACTATCACTTGTTTTCCATTTTAGGTTAGGAAGGTTGTAATCCCCGAGAATAATAATTTTAGAGTTAGGGTATTTGTAGAGTAGATTTTCAACGTCTTCGCTGTGCCTTCGATAGTTTCCGGCATCAGATAGTGGCGGTGTGTATAATGTTGCAATTATTATCTTTTCTACAGTGGTATCAATTTGTACAAATAGTTGTTCGAGTGTATTATTTTTTGTTTTGAGTTTTCTTGACATCAATTTCTTCTTTATTGCAATTAGTACTCCGCCTCCCCTTGTTTTGGAACTGGATTTAGAGTTTTTATCGCAGCGAAAATTTTTGTAGTTGTTAAGTCCGAGTTTTGTGGATTTTATTTCCGAATCAAGCCAAGTTTCTGTCAGCACATATACGTCATAATGGTGTAGTGATATTGTAGAACGTAGTTCATTTAATTTGGTGCGTAGTCCCCGCGCGTTCTGGTAGTATATCTTGAGTTTGCATCGTTTTTTGGCGGTATTTGCACTATTTTAGGGTTTCCGTTTACATATTTTATAGTAATATCATTTTCGCCATTTGACTTTCGTTTTTCCAGTTCTTCTCTTAGATTTTTTAGATGTTTTTGTTGAAAAATTGTAGCATCGGGGTATATCTTTGTGTTGTTTTTTAAAAGATGACGTTTACTTAGCAATGTTCTGGATGTTGTGGAGTTATTGAATTCTATTTTAAGGGACCTTGGTTTTTCAACACTTGGTTTTCCAATGCGGTAAACGCGTAGCATATCACGGATTGCGGTATCATCGAGAGCAGAGATTAAAATAGTTACCTTGTTTTTGTCATCGATTAGTTTGTTGGCCGCAGTTGTTTCAATGCTTTCGGGTATATTTTTAGCTCTTTCGCTACGCTCATTGATTTCAGAAATGACCTCGCAAATGTCTAGGTTGATTTGCGGGGATGGGATATTTATTCCAATTTTCTTACAAGCCCGTAATTCACCCTTTAGACTAGCAGTTTTATTAGACACCGTTTGCGCCAGTCTACCAATAGCTATTAAGAAATGACTTGTAATTGGGGTTAGTTTTGTTATTTGGTCTTTCGTGAACTTATTTGCTGGATCCGTTAAACAGGTATTAAATGCAGCCACATACATTTGTTATCAATGCTTCGACATCCATTTTGGTAAAAATTGGATTGCAAGTAGAAAAAGATTATTATTTTTATTTAATTATTTAACTGCAATGGTTTCACTCCCCTGAAAGTTGGTTTACTCCGAGTACCTATGAAATATTTCTATGAGTACTTATGTAGGCAATACACTGCGAGACAGTAAGTTTGACAATGCAGGTAGCAATAATAATCTTCCAGATATTCGCACTAAGTCACTTTTTAATTATTATTTTGTTTTCACTTTTGACACTTTAAAATCACTTTTTTTAAAGATGTAAGACCAGTTACACTTGAGGGCAATTGAAGTCAGAGTCAGAGAAGCCAAAGAGTTGCCTTCTTTAGTCGACGTTTTTTTTAATTTATTTATTTATTTATTGAAAATTTACTAGGTTATTGCCCGTATCTAATGGTAGTTGAATTACAGAGTTCATCATAAGGGCTAAGCTTAATAGTTCTCGGTATCCGAAATTATACGGATACATCAAAACTAAACGTAGAAAACTACATTAAGAGGATTAATTCTTGCAACACAGTACTGCGCGCTTAAACGCTGTCCGAAAGTTTAGCTAATGAAAGAGACAGCGCCACACGGCATAGATACCCTTAAATTAATCAAGATTATTTCTTTACTATTTTTTTTAATTACGTATTGTTTTAGAATTTTCCAATGCATTACGCACCGTAATAAATGTTTTATTTAACGTGACTACCGCAATCTGTCCGAAATGACAGTAGTAGATACTTTGAGCATTCTCATTCGGGGTTAACAATGGGGCTGAAAAGAGTGGGTATGAGCAAGGTTGGAAAGTATTTGGCTATTCATAACTGGTCACTAAATACGGCGACAGCCCATTTTAAGCAACGTTTCAATATCGAATGGTGATTTTTCACCAGGGCGATACTGAGAGCATCTACACCTCTGGAACGAACCAAAAACGAACAATGAATATTTTTCTTCTTCACCCATAAAGTTGTGCAAGCAAATATTTTTAACGAAGACAACAAATTAGGAAAATTTATGCGATATTCAAAATGGCAGCCTCTTTTTAACAACCACCTTGTTGTTTAACGTGTAAACCTGCCATCTACCTCTAACCTCGTACCATTCGTTTTTACCTTGAAAAACTAAAGCACCTCCAGCATCCCTTATTTAATGACGTTTTCTCCCATTTATTCGCGAAGAACACTCTCTTATTACTGAAAAGTTATAAAATAATATCATGGCCAAAGGATGCATCCAATTAGATGATTTAATATTTTCTGCAGACGCTTTAATAAAAATGTGTGTGTATATTATATAATTTGTAATTTTAATTTTGTTTTTGTCGAAATAGATTGTTAACATTTAGCCTTAGTGATAATAAAAAACACTACCCAACCTTGTTGTACTTACACATTGAATAGACTGTAAGGTTTTGAATTATTTGGCTGGTGTACGAGACGGTTATAAGTCTGTACTGATACTGTATACGATAGGGGACGGACACAACTTGTCACGAAATCAGCCTCGAGGAGCGTGGCGAAAAATGGAGTGAAGGTAGGTCAAAGTATAGAGAAGAATCGATTTCTAAATCTACTACTAGACAAAACTCATTTTAAACTGGGAAAGGAACTGAATTTACTACTAAAACACTTGAATAAGTTACTTGGAGACTTGGTTTTGGGTTTTCAAATGAATTGTTTCTTCTTCATATTGGTATAGATAGACCATCGGTCCAGCTCTTCACTGATATGTCGTCGGCTGACTGACGATACGCTTAGCTCTATTTCCAGCCTTACTAATAAAAAAAATCTGCGCTGCGAAAGATTTGCGACGTCGCATTTTGGCAGACTGACGCGTTAGGTTCCTGTCTTCAGAAAAGCAAAATTATTTCTGACATATTATTTTTAATTTAATTGAGTGTTGCCTCGTGAATTTAACGAGGATTCCGTGGAAGTGATGTTTTGATGACAATGAATCCAAAATGTTTGTTTTTTGTTGTATTATCGAATTAAAAAGTGAATTGACAGTTTTCTTGCAGATTCCCTCAATAAATTTCGCACTTTATAAAAAATGTTGACGTTTTGGGTAAAAATATAATTGTTTCATGGTTAAAATTAAAATTTATAAATTTTAAAGTACATTTCAATTATAAAAACATGAAAGTAAATTTAAAGTTTCCAAAATGGTATTTTTTTACGACATCTTCAAAACGAAAAAATTCCCTAAATAAATTTCGCAATTTATAAAAAATGTTGACGTTTTGAGTAAAAATATATCTTTTTTCATGTTTAAAATTAATATATTCAAATTTATAAATATTAAAGTTTGTTTAAATTATAAAACTTAAAGGCAAATTTAAAGTTTCTAAAAATGGTATTTTTTACGACATCTTCAAAACGAAGAAATAAATAGCACATTTAAATATCTCGCGTTGAAAACCGAGTTCATTCGAAAAATGATTACTAAAGTTATAATGTAAAAAAATAATTAATTGTTAATTTCACATCTTTCATTAACTTTATAGCTATAAGAATTTTTTTAAGTATTGACACTGGTGAAAAACTTGGCACCTCCTTATCGATATCATAATTTCACCTAAAATTTTGTAATCTGCAAAATAAATAATGTGGTCGTAATAGTTTGAGAATATATATCTACAATTAGAGGTGCTCTACTGCGTACCTACATATCTCGTCGAAATTAATTTGTTCCACTATTAGAAAGCGAAAAACGGTGCGCGTAGACCTGTTTCGGTAGTTTTAGTTAGAGCTTTGGGAGAGTTGGAGGTCAAAATCGGAACCTGTTTTTTCGCTTCATGTCTCATCTAAATATAATACATCAATTTTTGAGGAGAGTTTTTTTCCCTCCGTCAGACTATAATTTAAAAAAAATGCTGCATGTAACATTTATAATAATTTTTAATTAACTCGGTTTTTAACGCGCACAGGGGTATATTGTCTTAAAAGTAAAGCGGAGTTTTACAATTTGAGTTAGGAAAATAATCAATTTCAATTAAAAAAAAACTATCCAGACTTTGAGAAACTTAGAATATGATGGATGATGTTCAGAAGGGACACTTTGATCCACGTTCGTACATCGTATTTTGATACAAAAAGGACAAGTGGATTACGTACTTTCCGTTTTTGGCCTATTTGAATAATTTTAGCAAAGGAAAGGGATTTCTGTCGCCAATTTAAGTTCAAAATAGAGGGTTTGTTATAATATTAATTTGTTAAGTTCGAAGTCTACCAAAAGTATTTTTGTATTGTATTCTGTACTGGTGTCGAAAGTGAATTATAAAAAATAGTAGTCTGTTATTTTATAAAAAACAAAACCAAAATTTTATCCGATATCAAACTCTCTTCAGGTCGGTAGGTACTATAATATTATTTAATCCGATTTGACAGCGTAGGAACCACGATCGTGTGAACTCTGGCGTGACGATTTTTTTTTGTAAAAGAAAGACAATACATTCCCGTGTTACGAATAACCTGACAATATTTGAAAATCTCTTACTACCACCGCAGTAAGCGGAAAATGTTGCTTGTGTTGTGATGGAGGACTTAGCCAGCCGAGGACTCGAACATACTACGCCTGGGTGAGACCCAAACGCGATATCAACCGGTCGATTAAAAGGTAGTAATCAACACGTCCACCATCTTGAACTGGAAAATTAAATTAAATTAAATTTTGTTAATTTATTAAGATTTTTTTTTATTATTCGTTATAGGTTAAAAACGGGATTTTAGGCCTTCAACTAATGAATGGACACGTTTCCTAATAAACTTTCAGTAAAACACGAATGTGTTATCGTGACGTTGGAACACGTGTTCATAAAAATTATAATATTTTCGCATTTCGGCATTATATAATATCAGGAAAAACGCAGGTGCGTGAACACGTATTATTAATGTACTCAGAGTTTATTAGGAAACGGCCTGCAGTCCCGTTTTTAACTGTTTTTTAATATATTAGCGATACTCATTTTTCTCCGTGCAGATAAAATGCCTAATAGACGAGTTAAATTTTTTCTACGCTCAGTCAACAAGTTACATTGTAAAATAAAACTCTTAAAAAACATAATTAACAATGAGTTTTTTGTAAAAAGACTCATCTCGTTCTGCACATCCCATCGCTATGTTTATACATATAAATCATCCTCCCAATCTCTCCCCCTTTACGGGTGGTTTTGTTGGGTGGTTGGGGTAGATAGATAATACATGCACGGCCGCAGCACCGCATCCCTAAAGGCTGTCTGCCTACGCGTGCGGTGCGGTGACCTGTGGGGGTGAATCCACACCACACTACGCGCTACCCCTAAACGGCAAACTCGCCCCGTGATCCAGAGTAGATTCGACCCGACAGAGGAATTAGCGAGTGAAGCTTGGTTGTTTTTATTTCAGAGTTGATTAATACCTGATGGCTTGTTCACTATTTATCAATGAATTCAGGTTGCCGAACAATCAAAAAATTGCAGATAGAGATATTTAAATTCTTTCACAACCGATCACATGACATAGGTAATGTTACAACTCAGCAGTAAGTACTCGTAATTTTCGAGTAATGTTACAACTGAGCGGTATTCGTAATTTTCGAGTAATGTAACAACTCGGCAGTATTCGTAATTTTTGTGTAATTTACCAACTCAGAGTACTCTAAATTTTCGAGTAATGTAACAACTCACCAGTATTCTTAATTTTCGAGTAATATAACAACTCAGCAGCAGTATTCGTAATTTTTGATTAATTTACCAACTCAGCAGTATTCATAATTTTCGAGTAATGTAACAACTCAGCAGTATTTGTAATTGTCGAGTAATGTAATAATTCAGCAGTATTCGTAATTTTCGAGTAATATAACAAATCAGCAGTGCTGGTAATTTTTGAGTAATGTAACAACTGAGCAGTTTTCATAATTTTCGAGAAATATAACAACTCAACAGTACTCGTATATTTATCGAGTCATGTAATGACAACTCGGCAGTACTCGTACTGCAAGGTGCAAACGTATTATTACGAATTTTCTGGATTTTTTTGTGTGGTTTTTATAAAAGGTATGGATGTAAATTTTTGGGGCTTCATAAAATATCTCTTGAAATGTATGAAAAATTTTAATTTATTTATTTTAAATAATGTATTTATCTTTGGTAGCAGCATCGAATTGACAGTAGTCATCGAGAGTCATTCCAAACATTTACAAGTCAATTTTTCAAATGAGAATACGACAACCTGTTCCGAACCAATTAAATTATGATGTTAATAATTTTGGGATGTTTAGTTCGTCGAGGGTTCCAATGGGCGATCAAACCCTTTACTAAGGTACGAAACCCTTATTATAATCATAATGGTAGGTCGATAGTAGATTTAATAATATGAAATGATATTTAAAATAGCCGTGTATATCTTTCAAATAGATGGAGCGAAATTTTAAGAGTGTATGAAATCGATCCAAGATAAACTCTTTATCATATTTGCAGATATACACTATTAAAAAAGAGAAGAAAGAAAACCTGGCTCTAGATGAGAGTCGTGTTGTAGAACAGAGAGAACAGGAAAGCTGACGACACGTTTTTGTGCAACGTATTCTGTTTCGTCACGATGTTTGAACATTCTTGAAGTTACGTTACACCAGTAGCTTCGTTCGGCTTCATCAATCACAGAGTAGAATTTCAAACATGTACGATTGAATCAGCGCTAGTTTTTTTGTACATAAAGTAGTTAAATTCACTAAGTAATCGATCAACTTCTGTCGTCTCAACATTTGGCATATCGACCGTGTGTAAAACGCTGTGAAACTCAGTAATCGTTGCAAGTGATGATCGCCTTTTTGGGTAATGATTAATGCTTACTTGAACAGTGTTTTTTTAACGAGTCATCGATCTACTTCATTATGTTCAAAACGTGAAAAGAAATACCACCGTAAATCAGAAACGTAGGCTCCAAGATCAAAGTTTCAAGATCAGTACCTGATATTAATCCGCCGAGAGATACCGCCGTTAAACGTAATCATTTGTGTGTGTGTGCATTGATTCATATTTAAAGTGGCTTTTAATTCATTCATTGGGCCATTGACATCAACATACAGCAGGATCGTCAAACCTGGTAAGTGTATAAGCTTTTCGTTATTACTCAGTGTGTTGGTCGGGGACTCATGATTTTACCTGAATAACAAGTCTCTCTCGAACAGAGAGAGGATCAAACTCTTTTCTCTGACCCATTGCGCAATGCAAACTAAAGTGTCATCGTACAAATTCATTGATGAAATTAAAATCGGTGATGAAATCAGTGATGAAATCAGTGATTCAATTCAATTAGTTTATTCCTTTAAAAACATTACAAAATTACATTTTATTACGTTTTTAAGTACATGTGTAAAATGGTATTACATAATAAGTAAGTGGTGTATCAAATATACCAGCATCAATAGAGCATGCCTTTTAAAGGCAGCTTCACCGATGCTAAATATGTCGATATCCGAATTGATTCTGTTCAACAACAAATCAGTGTTCAAATCATTGGCGAAGTCAGTGATAAAATCAGTGGTGAAATCAGTGATGAAATCAGTGATGAAATCAGTGATGACATCAGTGATGAAATCAGTGATGAAATCAGTAATGAAATCTGTGATGACATCAGTGATGAAATCAGTGATGAAATCAGTAATGATTTCCGTGATGAAATCAGTGATGACATCAGTGATGAAATCAGTGATGAAATCAGTGATGAAATCAGTGATGACATGAGTGATGAAATCAGTGATGAAATCAGTAATGAAATCAGTGATGAAATCAGTGATGAAATCAGTAATGAAATCTGTGATGACATCAGTGATGAAATCAGTGATGAAATCAGTGATGAAATCAGTGATGAAATCAGTGATGACATGAGTGATGAAATCAGTGATGAAATCAGTAATGAAATCAGTGATGAAATCAGTGATGAAATCAGTAATGAAATCAGTGATGAAAACAGTAATGAAATCAGTGATGAAAACAGTGATGAAATCAGTGATAAAATCAGTGGTGAAATCAGTGATGAAATCAGTGATGAAATCAGTGATGACATCAGTGATGAAATCAGTGATGAAATCAGTAATGAAATCAGGGATGAAATCAGTGATGAAATCAGTAATGATTTCCGTGATGAAATCAGTGATGACATCAGTGATGAAATCAGTGATGAAATCAGTAATGTAATCAGTGATGAAATCAGTGATGAAATCAGTGATGAAATCAGTGATGAAATCAGTGATGAAATCAGTGATGAAGTCAGTGATGAAATCAGTATTGAAATCCGTGATGAAATCAGTGATGAAATCAGTGATGAAATCAGTGATGAAATCAGTGATGAAATCAGTGATGAAATCAGTGATGAAATCAGTGATGAAATCAGTGATGAAATCAGTGATGAAATCAGTGATGAAATCAGTGATGAAATAAGTGATGAAATCAGTGATGAAATCAGTGATGACATGAGTGATGAAATCAGTGATGAAATCAGTAATGAAATCAGTGATGAAATCAGTGATGAAATCAGTAATGAAATCAGTGATGAAAACAGTGATGAAATCAGTGATAAAATCAGTGGTGAAATCAGTGATGAAATCAGTGATGAAATCAGTGATGACATCAGTGATGAAATCAGTGATGAAATCAGTAATGAAATCAGGGATGAAATCAGTGATGAAATCAGTAATGATTTCCGTGATGAAATCAGTGATGACATCAGTGATGAAATCAGTGATGAAATCAGTAATGTAATCAGTGATGAAATCAGTGATGAAATCAGTGATGAAATCAGTGATGAAATCAGTGATGAAATCAGTGATGAAATCAGTGATGAAGTCAGTGATGAAATCAGTATTGAAATCCGTGATGAAATCAGTGATGAAATCAGTGATGAAATCAGTGATGAAATCAGTGATGAAATCAGTGATGAAATCAGTGATGAAATCAGTGATGAAATCAGTGATGAAATCAGTGATGAAATCAGTGATGAAATCAGTGATGAAATCAGTGATGAAATCAGTGATGAAATCAGTGATGAAATCAGTGATGTAATCAGTGGTGAAATCAGTGATGAAGTCAGTAATGAAATCAGTTATAAAATCAGTGATGAAATCAGTGATGAAATCAGTGATGACATCAGTGATTAAATCAGTGATGAAATCAGTGATGAAATCAGTGATGACATCAGTGATGAAATCAGGGATGAAATCAGTAATGAAATCAGTAATGAAATCAGGGATGAAATCAGTGATGAAATCAGGGATGAAATCAATGATGACATCAGTAATGAAATCAGTGATGAAATCAGTGATGAAATCAGTGATGAAATCAGTGATGAAGTCAGTGATGAAATCAGTGATTCAATTCAATTAGTTTATTCCTTTAAAAACATTACAAAATTACATTTTATTACGTTTTTAAGTACATTTGTAAAATGGTCTTACATAATACGTAAGTGGTGTATCAAATATACCAGCATCAATAGAGCTTGCCTTTTAAAGGCAGCTTCACCGATGATAAATATGTCGATATCCGAATTGATTCTGTTCAACAACAAATCAGTGTTCAAATCATTGGCGAAGTCAGTGATAAAATCAGTGGTGAAATCAGTGATGAAATCAGTGATGACATCAGTGATGAAATCAGTGATGACATCAGTGATGAAATCAGTGATGAAATCAGTAATGAAATCAGTGATGAAATCAGTGATGAAATCAGTGAACAAATCAGTGATGAAATCAGTGATGAAATCAGTGATGTAATCAGTGGTGAAATCAGTGATAAAGTCAGTAATGAAATCAGTTATAAAATCAGTGATGAAATCAGTGATGAAATCAGTGATGAAATCAGTAATGAAATCAGTGATGAAATCAGTGATGAAATCAGTGATGAAATCAGTGATGAAATCAGTGATGTAATCAGTGGTGAAATCAGTGATGAAGTCAGTAATGAAATCAGTTATAAAATCAGTAATGAAATCAGTGATGAAATCAGTGATGACATCAGTGATGAAATCAGTGATGAAATCAGTAATGAAATCAGTATGAAATCAGTGATGAAATCAGCGATGAAATCAGTGATGAAATCAGTCAATATCTATATATATATAGTCAATCACTATCCATGTGATTTCATCATTGTTCGTTAACATTAGTTCGGCGTTCCGTGCATTTTAAAATTTCCAAACGAAAAAAACCCTTTACATATTTTTTTTTGTGAGTAGTACATTTTCCATGCAAAGAAAGGGTTGAAAACACAGAACAGAAAACTATAGAAGTGTGATCGAAACGAATTTGAAAGAAAACTTTTGTCGCCAATTTATAAAATATCATTCGCTAAATAAATTGTTAATTTTTTTTTGTGCAAATCTGTTTTCAAAAATGATTTTTATCAATTTTCACCATTTGTAAAGAAATTTGGTCTACACAAAATACCCTATAATATTAATAAAACGTCCAACTCCAGTTAAATGGTTGTAATATCAACAACTCTAGCCGCGAGAGGCGCTAGTGTAGCATGTTGACTTTGCAATTCCTTTCAGTGGCGGCAAATTAAATTTATTTTCTAATTGGTGGCGTGATTTGAGCTTTATAATTTGTATTTTGATCAATGCTGATCAAAATATACATGCAAATGTCCCGAAAAGTAGGTTCTGTATGTGCAGTTTAGGAATGTAATAACAAAAAAACGTTGATGTTAGTTTGTGAACTATAATATGAGTTCAATAAATCCTAGCAAATAACATGTTCTTGATTACGTAAAAATTTATACCATGAAAAAGATATTAATAGATATTTTTGATTAATTCAGCAAAGATAGTTCCTCGTAACGTTAAGCGTATACTAATGGATCCACTACTGTATACCACAATGTTACTGTTAAAAAAACTACATTACATCGACTTTAATTCGAGTCCCTATTTCATTACGGTGCAGCGATATTGCGTTAAGTATTCCTTAGGCTTCTTCTTAGGCCCGACTTCTCCTACCATTTAAACACCTCCAAAAACCCCTGGCACTAATTACAACAAAATTGAAATTTTCAGCAATATTTTTTTTATATTGAGATTAGAAACTAGTTAGAATTTAACTCTACCATTTAGAATGAATTTTATAATTATAAAGACGTTTTCCTGCCACAGTTCGTAGGCCTTTCTATGTAGGGAAGTTTAAATTCGTGGTTGTATTTATTTTTGGATAAAAAATCTGAAAAAAAAAATTCGATGAAAATTTTTTTTTTTTTTTTCAAAAACTATCATTTATATTAAGTTGGAATCAACCAAACACATTCAAAAACTTTCATTGAAATCGGTTGGGTGGTTTTGGAGATTAGCGTGTACGAACACAGTTACACGTGATTTTTATATATTAAGATAATTTTTGTTTTATGTATTCATATTTTTATATTATATTGAATTTTTTTTTGTAAAATTTATCACAATTATATAAGTATTTTACTACCCAAACCACCAAAGACAGAGTAGCCGCTTTAATATTTTGTTTGTGTTTTCAAAAAAGCAGTAAGATCGGATGTAGGTTACCTAATTAAGTTTTTTTTAAAGAAGCACAACTCATACCGCTAGGGGGCGCAAGTGTAGCATGTTGCCATCAGAATGTATGGGAAATGTCAAAAGTTTGTGATTTTATTAATATTATAGGGTATTAGGCTGCACAGATTTATCTATACAGTTGTCTAATCCATTGATAATAACTGATATGTTTTGATAAGTCTTTTGGAAAGACATTCATCAGAAGAAAGGATAGATTGACCTTACTTCACGATACACTTCTAACAATTTGTCTACTCATTGGTTGTATCTCATCGATAGGGGTAGATGTAGAGGGGTAGGAGGGGTATATCTTACAACCATAAACATGCATCCCTTATTACATGGGATCAGCAGTTTTCAGCCTCGAAACGTCCAAGTAAACAGGGTTGCTGATCGAAAAGGCCGAATAGGCAAAGGGTCCAAGGATTATAAACCTTAAAATGTCCGGCAGACCCTTAGGGACCTTTTGAATTTCAATTAAAAATATACCTTTACTCTATATAATACAGATACAAACATAAAATGGAAAAATAACATGAAATTATTGGTTTTAAACTTTCAAATTTGTGTTTTTTTTGCCTGTGACGCTCTGACAACTCCAAGAGGGGTATATTGCGAGGCTGAAAGGAGTGGGAAGAGGAAAAAGATGCAATGAAGAAAGTGGGGAAGACCCTGGCTATTCAGAACTGCTTACAAAACGCGTCTAAAACCAACTCATCTTTTCGATGTCAATATTATTTTCTTGAGTTTTCTTAATGATTTCAATTATAGCTTAAATATTATTTTTTTTAAATAAGTCTTGTAAATAATGTGTACTGTGCATGTCGCCAGAGCTCTCCGTTTGAAAGTCCTTATTAAACTTTAATTATTTTCGGCTGGCGGGAAAGGGTCGTAGAAAACCGTACAACTTTTTTTACAGAGCATTTTCTAAAAAGCATTATACTAAGAATTCACACACGAATCTGCTTTAAAGATCTGTCCGTCGAGCAAATCCACCGTCGGCAACACACACGCGTACATCCGGTCATTCGAGCTTAGATAATCTAATATTACGGTGATGGTACATCAAGGGAAATTTCCCTAGATGGAAGAAAAAAAAAATTCCGGAAAAGGAGACAAAACACAAAATCAAAGAAAAATTTCAAATTTTTGTTTTTGTAGTCAAAGTTCTCAAGCCAGGGAATTCTGAGGAATTCTGGAAACTTCGAAATTCGAACATCTAGGGAAGTTTTAATCTGAAACCTAGGGAAAAAAAATTTGGGCACACCATCACTGAATGACGTCTTGCTCGACGAGTCGATCCGTTGCGTACTTTCACACACGGAACGGCTCGCGACGGACAGCAGATCGACAGACCGAGCCGAAGTTCGTCGACGGAATACGCGAGCGGATCTGTCCGCGGAGCATGTGTGAATTCTGCTCATAAGTAAACGCTTTTTATTAAAGAAATACATATATTCTCCCAATTGCGAATAACCTAACAATATTTGGAAAACTCTTACTACCACCAATATGAACGAAAGATGTTGCATGTGTATAGATGGATGACGTAGTTAGGGGAGGAATTAAACCCATGTTGCCATTCGAGCCAGTCAGATTTGTCGAGTGAGCTACTAATAGTTAAGTTAGACTATTAATACTGCTTCAATATTTGCTTTAACTGCCATATAAAATGTGTGCCCAAAGGGTTTGAATCACGTTCGGCCACACTCACATTATGTGAATTGAAAAGTAGTATAAAATACATAATACATATTATTTCCTCGGCTAAGCCGGTCTGCACTTATTTCTGCGGGTTTCCTAATCCCGCCTATCTCTGCTGAATTTATTCAATCCCTTTTTAATGAGCTCTCGTCCTGGAAAAACTTACCTGACTGGCCGAGGTTTCAACTACTTACAATTTAAAGTACGTTGTTACTTCAGTCCTTGGGAACATAATATTTTACTTCCTTAGATTTTTAACTACAGTGTGATTAGAAATATTGCTTAGGTATTTGAGTCCTTAATAGCCAATCAGTTTGCGGTTTTATTGGTAGGTGTGGTTAACAGTTAGAATTGGAAAGGGATTCTGATTTACTTTTGGTCTTTAAGATCGATATTATGGCCGTGCAGGACACTACTGCTTATCACTGCACAAGCTTCCATAAGAGACTTGAATTAAATGCACTGAAGAAACATGTTCACTGCACCGCTTTTTTTAAAAGACTGGTAACATAAAAGACATTGTTGCAATGTCACAGATGTAGGCATGTAAGTTCTCCATACTGTCAGACAGGGACAGGTAATTGGGTAACAGCAAGAACATTGGAGTAAATCAGGAACATATGTAAAAGGGAAATGCATGTGGTTGCGTCAACATATTTTAAATAACAATCAAGCCCACCGTTTCCCCGCGTGAGTAGTCAGAGAAAATAATTCGCAAAATAACTCTGTGTTGGCACACGATTTTTGCTTCATTCACATATTCAGGCATCGTCTCATACATGCTCTTCTATTTTTCCGACTCTTGACATTACCAAACTCAATATCGAATTGAGTACAATTCTCCCGTCCGAAATCCATATTCCAATATTCATGTACCAGTTATTGAAAGTTGAACTACAACACTGTTAATGGAATGACTTTGCTTAATTTGTCGGACAGAAGAGATTTCATTGGCTTGGTATTTTTATATAAAATTCTAAATGATGCATTGAACTTTTGTCCGGTACACATCAAAATAATAAATAATTTTTGGAGTGATAACTAAAATATGAACTCTGTATTGGGTTACCATATTCAGAGTATTTAAAATTACTAATAAACGTGTTTTAAATTTTACACAGAAGATCAGCTGACGGCCTTAGTGGTCAAGGGGTAAGGCTCTCGACTAGCAAGTTGGAGATCGCGGGTTTGAGTCCCGGCGTGCGCAAGCAAATATTATTTAAGCAATTTGTGTTACATATCGTATATATGCGGCACGTTCCAGAGTGGAAGATACTTTTAATATGGACCTGATGTAATACCACCATTCAGAATTGAAAAGTTGCTTGAAATGGTTTTGACCGTGTTTGGTGACCAAACCTGAATAGCCAGGTACTTCCCCACCTTCATCTAATCCATCTCCTTCTCCTCCCCACTACTCTCAGCTTCACAACATTCCCCAATCGGGGATTGCATAGTCTCAGTGGCTCCAGATGGTTGGGAACAGTTGGGACATTAAAAAAACCGTAATGTATCTGTGATAATTGGAAGTAAACAAGACCCAGCATCTCAAAGGCCCACTTGGAAAAATGGCATTAAACGGTCAACGGAAAAAAATTACAGTAATTACTTTCGCACATCGTTTTACAGCACCTTTGAATACAGCGGAAGGCGGCTGTAACGGCATGGGAACCGCTGTAATCAAATACCAAAGGACTCGCACTAATGGCATTGCATTCGCAAAGGTAACAAGACTGGAAACACATAATAGATAATCCGTAGAACTGAATTATAATACATATGTTTTCCTCCAACCACTGTTAGGCAGTGAAATGGTCAATTTTTTCAATCCATTAATTAAAACACGAAAACCCATTTAATGAAAATTATACTGAAAGTCCCTGTAAGAACTCACACTGGTGAAATCTTCATGCAATTCAGTCATTTTGTCACCACTTAGTTCTAATCCTCAAAAACACAGTCATTTTCGTATTTCGCGTTTAGTTGCTAACTTCACGTTTCTTCAGATGACATTTATGCATTCCGTATCTTTTTGGTAAATCGATATTTCTATTTAAAATATTCCTCTGATAGTGCTGCCAACGGATGTTACTGCTTTTTTACATTTTGATTGCGCGACTGACCGATATTTGTCAAATCAACCAGATTGTTAACAAAGTTCGCGATCTCCATCTTAATACTATAGTAAAATGTCCCTAATCCCTGGGGTCGGACGATTTCAAAATCTGTCTGCCACTAATACTGCGGTATTACGGCCGGTATACGCAGTAGGTACGCATGCGCGTGATTGTGAGTAACGTTTTTTACTAACCTGCGTAATAATCCCTCTGTATTATCTATTATGAGTTATACTTATAATTTTTAACCTAACTATTTCTCTTTTCTTTATTCATTCTAAATTGTAAAAATAAATAAAGCCGCCGACGGGAATTGAACCCGCGCTTTCTGATGTCCGCTCAGGCGCTATGGACCACTAAGCCACGTCGGCTTATTTCCAACACCCCAAATAATTCAATATGTACTAGTACTTCAATCAACAATTACTGCTTATTATATTTTTTTCAACTGTAAACAACCAACTTTATTTTTGTAGGAAAGGCTTTGTTAGTGCTAAATTTCCCACTAGATGGCGGCGAGACATATTATATCTACATTTGTTGGTGAAATATTTTGACTATTATTGACAAATATTATTATTTTTTAATGATAAACTAACGTTTATAAGACGGGAGATATTTTCATTTTGTATGAATATTTCAAGCGACTAATTATTGCTTATAATATTTTGTTATCCTTTGTGCTATGCATAAAAAACCTTGTCTTATAAACACTAGTTTATCATTAAAAAAAATAATGCCTGTTAATAACTAGCATGTATGTAAATTCTAAATAAATGTGTTAAAAAATTTAAGAAAGTATTTTAAAACCTTACTCTTACCCATCTTTTTACCTCCCCTACTCCCTTCAGCCTCACTGCCTATTCCAAATGTGGATTTCACAGTCCCACTGGCTTCGAACAATTGGAAACGGTTAGAACTTTTGTACAAAAATGAACATAATTATATTATAAAACGTTCAACCAATTTCACTAGTAAACTACTTAAGTAAAAAGAACAAATTGAGCCTACTTCGGGTAGACGGACACGCCCACATCGTACTTCTATCGCTCGCACTAATGAAAATTGCATTCGTAAATGTACCTAAAAAGGAACGTAACCTGCGTGCAATTCCAGTACAGGGAAATTACACTAGAATCGTGGGATAGCGGGATTGTGGAATTGTGGGAGTGTTGCATCCTGCTGCTGATGGGATGGGATTGGAACAGTTTGCTATGCACTTAACTGATGCATGTTTTTTGTAAAGTTTTTTCAACTCAAAAGCTGCGGAAATATTTACATTTCTGTAGAAATATACTTCTAAAAGAAACACTGTTTTGTACTTTACATTGAATACTAGAGAGAAGAGATTCTAGTGTGGTAACATCATATATGACCATGTTACAAATGTTGAAATTCGGAAAGTATAAAATGTTAGTGAAATATTTTACATATTTATGTAAGCGGAGAATGTTGCTTGTGCGATGATTGATGACTAAGCTAACATTGAATTGAACTCGCGACACCTGGGTAGGAATCCGACGCATTCGTTCACTCGGCTAATAGTCGGGTAAGCTGATATCATTTAAAGGTTTCCATTTTAAACAATAGGTACTAAAAGGTTTCAACTTAAGAAAAAAAATCACGTTAAAAATAGAAATTAGTATTGAAGAAGACGATGATACCAACAATCCTAAATGAAATATGAAATATAACAAGAAATAGAAGAAAAAAATAACGTTCATAATGGGAATCGAACACGGGATTTCTCTCTTATCCACTCGACCATTGAGACCTAAATATTATACGTCATAATTGTCGACTTGATATTTCAAATTCTGAATTAACGAATTGGTTGAGACCGTTATTTTTTTCTTCTGTGTCATGTTTTTTTTTCATGTTTCGTTCTGTTTAGATTTATTAATATAATCTTCTTCGTCAGTGAAATCTTACATTGATGATAATATAACCTTAAAAAGTTAAAGAAAAGTTGTTCCAATAAAAATTGAATAGAAATTATTAATTATTTTTAAATTCAAATAAATTGAATTTTTTAATGTTACTAGCTGTACCCCGCCACGTGTTGCTGTGGCTCATTCTGTCTGTGCAGATAGAGAAATAATAATGCGTGTTGCTTTTAAAAGATAGCGCTGTTTTTTTTTTAAATATACAGGTGACATCTATATAAATAATAAAGGTATATAAAAAAACATATAAACACATATATAAAAGTATTCGAATAAATAATATTTTCATTTGTTTTTTGGAGATAGCTGTTTCGGTATTCAAAGACATTATCATATAATGGCTTTGAGAGCCGAGACATACTGTCACAATAACAAACTAAAAACATGCAAAACTTTATAATAACATTATTAAATTTATTTGACTATTTAAAAAATATATAAATGAAGTTCAACGAATTAAATACGCAAGATTGGTGCAATAATTATTATCTTTAAAAATATGAAAATTCGCTTAACTTCATAGCTTCGTGATGACGGCCAACCTTCGACAGGACAGAATGCCAGAATAACAAAAACCGTTATCATCTAAGATTTAGTCAATAAATGCTACCAAACCTATTTCAAGCAAAATTTGGAACTCGTTTTGCTTAGTATGTATAAATATTAACTCAAAAACCTTTAAGAAGGCCAACAAAAAAAGAAATTTCCTAATAATTAAATCCTCCAACAAAAAAACGATTATCATCGACCGAAATTGAGGTTAAATTTTATTTTTTTTTTACTTATTTGGATACACTCCGTCAAAACCTTTGACCTCTTGTATAATTGAATTTATTTTTTACCAACCCTTATTGCAACCTTTTCTACCCTTTGAGGATAGGGGACGCTTGAACCAACGAACTGAAATAAAGAAAATGGGGATTTTTAAAACCCTAATTACTTTTCTTCATCTACTAAATTGGGGGAACTTTTAAATTTCGAGTAATAGCAGTGCCCCACAAGGTCGTGTTTTTGGACCACTCTTATCTCTTAATAAGTACAACAAAAAAACGACGATTTTTTAATATTATAAAACCCACATAACATAATGAATAAATATTTTGTTCTGTACATTTATATGGTAGGACGACATAATAATATGATGGTTGGCTAAAATAATATTCCTAATGGTTAGCTAAAACGTTAATCTAACGCTATTTGTTTTCGAACGTTTAAATCAAATCAAGCCGTCACCGTCAAATCGCTTTTCATGTAATTAGAACGATTTGAAATAAAGGAATACAGTGAAAAACATATGTCATCCCATTTGAAATAAATACCAACAGTATACTTCCAAATCTTCAAATAATCATACATGATCATTCTCTCACACAAAACGATGCTAACCTCTGTCGACAAACATGCGCATTTCTGAAAACAGCCAATAAAATTATATATCTAGGAATAATCATTTATAAAAACCTAAAATGGAAAGATCACATCTGCCATACAATAAAGAAAATTATGAAATTAACTAATATATTCTTACGAATCAGAAATTTCTCATCAATGAAAAATCTATACTCAATATATTATGCATTAGTACAGTCTGTTCTGCAATATGCCATTATAAGTTGGGGAGCAGCTTACAAAATTAGCCTGACCACCATAGAAATTGTTCAAAAAGTCATAATAAAAATAATACTAAAAAAACCTCCAGACTTCCCCACTGAACGCATATTCGAAGAATTCTAAGTTCCTATATTTAAACACTTATTTATGAAAAATTCAAGTATTCAAATTATAAAAGAAAACGATAAATACTCATTCATAGCTGAAAATCGAACCAGACTTAAATATATATTTGGATGTCCTAAACTACACACTTCTTTTGCCCAGCACCATTATACCCACCAAGGAAAAAATTTCTTTAATAAATTACCAGAAGAAATTAGAAGCATTAATGATGAAAAACAAATATTGAACTTCATAAAAAAATATTTTAGGGAAATCGTTAACAAAAAAACTGATTCCCTTAGTTTTGCTTGAAAATCTCACAAATTATCCCACTATCCTCTATTTATCTTCCTTCCAAATACAATAGTTTGTATGGATTTTAATTTTTTAATTTTTCTTACTTTGTAACCTAGTTATATTATTTTTTCGCAAATGTACACTCCTCTTCCATCCACAAGCAAATGCCTTTAATGGAAGTGTAGTATAAATTAAAACAGTATAACTTGTAAACATTGTATATTTATTGTAAAAAACACAAATAATAAACAAATACAAAAAATAAAAACAGCTGACTTTAAACAGTCTTTAAAAAATGTGTTTTTTATTTATACTTTTCCTATTTAGATGAGACATGTAGTGAAAAAATTGGTTCCTTTTTTTATCCGTTGTCGTTGTTGATAACAATACATTCTAAAAACTTATTTCAGCGTCTGTATGCGCGATTACCATCAAAAGTTTATAGAATGCCGAGTTTGAGCTCGATCGGATGTCGAGAAATGGGTTGATTTCCACTTCCAAGATATGCATTAATTAATTTACGAAAACAAAATCTAATTTAAATAGATCTATTTAAAAATATTAAACGTTAAAAATATCCTCGTATTACGAAAAAGTAAACCAAAAAATCAATATCATCGTTATTTATTATTATTTTAATAAGTTAAATGAGTGCCAACTGAGATTATAAAAAAATTGTTAGATTTTTTAGATTAATTATTTTTTTAATTGGCTTCATTAATTCATTGTTTTAATGAAACGTTCGACAAGAAGAATTTTGAAAATTGGACAATATTAAAAATCTGAAATTTAATTGAAATGTTTTAGCAGAGTTAAGAATACATCTAAAAAAATTAAGAAAAGAATTATTAAACAGTTTTATAACTACTCGTAATTAAAATCCGGCGAAAATAAAACATAACATTCCTTTAATCTTCCCACTCAATTGATTATACATGCTCCGTGTAGATTTGAATGAAAATCAATGGGTAATTCTTCAGGTAGTGCGTCAAACATTTCAGGAATGTTATGCCCCTTTGTTCTATCTCCGTATACATTTTATGATTTATTAATTTGAACCATTTGTGCTTCTCTATGACAAATCCTGAAAACCTCTTTTGTGAACATTTTCCCTCTTCCCCGACAGAAATAGTTGGTTTTTTGTACTAATTAAGTTGAAACGAAGTAAAATTTTAATGATTTGGGTATATTTAGCAGGAAAAGGAGTAAGGAAACATTGCTATATTTTACAGTTTCGTATTTGAAAATACTTTCAGCAACACCCCGTTAAGGGACCACCGTTTTTCGAATCTAAACGTTTCCTAAAAGGGTTTTAGGTGTCCAGTGAGATGTTTTTTCAGATCTTAAAACACTTTGAATCCATCCGGGAACCATTCTTGTTTTTTTGCGTAACCCCAGTTGAATGGTATCCATTTCCTGTTTACGTGTTTAGAAAAACAACGATTTTCGCGATTCATGAAAAATTTGCAAACAATATTATGATGTTTATACATATAATACTGGCTGAAGTTTCCGGCGTTCCCCGGGACTTTAGGCAGAGTTTTTCAAAATCTATTTTGATTGTCAAGTGTGCAAATGTTTTTTATCAAGAAAAGGGTTTGAGGGGTGTGAAAAGGATTTTTTTCTAAATCTGAAGATTTAGGCTATTTAATGATGCTGACGGTAGTGGGGAGGAGTAGGAGATGGATAAAATGAAGGTGGAGGAGTACCAAACAAAGCCATTTGAAGCAACGTTTCAATTCTGAATTGTAGTTTTACACCAGAGCGTCACTGAAAGTATCTTCCACTCTGGAACGTGCCGCAAATTTATTTATATATACGCCTAAAAAGGCTTTTACATAGAAGTGATACATGATGCAGTGTACATAGGAGAATATCTGTATTATACAGGAGATACTAACAGTAAATAGATGTAATCTATTGTAAAGTAGGTACAAAATACACAATTAGTTGTAAAATTGTTATAATGAGAAAATATTAAGAAATGATTAAAAAAAAAGAAAAGTAAATAAAAAAAAAAACTAGAGTAACATTAAGTAAAAAAGAAATTACAACAACACTACATGTAAGTCAAATCATTAAAACTAATTTACCAACTCTAATTTGTAGGATTCGACAAAGTGTTGGTATAGATTATGCTTGATTCTATAAATGGAGTCAATAAATAAATCAATAGCACCCCCATACTGTTGCCCAGATCATGCATCCTATTGGTCAGTGTGTGTGTCTGATAGTTGGTCGTGTATGTATTGCAGAAGAATGTTATATATTATTTTAAACGAATGAAATTGAACCCGCGACTTTCGTATTGCTAGTCGAGAGCCTTGCCCCTAAACCACGGAACACATAAGCTGCTTTTCACAAATAAATAAATAAACATTTAAAAAGAATTGCAAACCTTGCATTTAAAATGTAAGAAATATTGAAATAAGAATACTTGTAGGTAGGTACCTACAAACTGCAAATTGATAATTAATCTGTGGTACAGTAAAAAAATAAAATAAACTTTAAAAAATAACTTTTCTGTCATGTGGACTTTATCTCGTGTATATACCGCAGGGATTGCATTTCCAGTGCATTAAGTCCACTCTCATCCTACCTCTGCCAGCTATAATCCTTTGCAATACTTGCTTCCTTTGATATCATCTCATTAGTGACTTATTCCCTCTTTAATATATCACTGCAGGAGCTTTAAAAAAATTTATGAAATGTCGCATCGCTGCTGGAAGTAAAGGAAAAATAAGGAGATGTAGTAGATGAAGGTTGAAAAGTATCTGGATAGCCATTTCAAAAATTATTTGAAGCCTTTCAACATTTAGAGTGGAATATACTCTCAGATTGTTTATGATTGATCATGTTAAAAAAACAGGAGACATGATTTTAAGCTCAACCAGTAAAATTATTCCTCCTCATGTATCCTTAAAAATTGAATATAATAACCTGCGAATGTTGAAACAAGAGAAATATCTTGGACTGTGCATTGATAAACACCTTAACATTTAAACAGCATATTCCAGATATTAGTTAAAATCTCCCCCTTATTCTCCCTCGTATTTAGCCGGTTATCATATCTGGTGATAACTCAACACAGTGACAATTCAACACACTTTTAAAAAGTGATGTAAAGTCATTAGAAATGATGAAAAAATACCTAACCAAACCTAACCAACTTAACCTAGTTAATAAAGTTTGTTTCATCACTTTCCATGACTTTATATAACAAAGATGTGATGAATTATCATTTTGATGATTTATCCGGTCACCATGAAATATATATAAATGAACTACAGGTAACACAAAACAACACTTTACACGGCAACACGATAACATACACTTATACTCCATACAAATGTAACACCTCATTTGCACAACATCATTACACATTTCTAGGCAAAAAATACTTTAATAACCTACCTGATAATATCAGAAAAATCGAAGACGACAAAACCCTACTCAAAGCGATCAAAGAACATTTCAAGGTAAAAAATCAAAATAACGAAATTGGTCAATTAAATAATGTAACGTTATAAATCGTTAAATTGTACATTGTTGATATACACTTATATTTTTAATATTCTTAACTCCTTAAATTATTAATAAGAATACTTACATAAATAATGTTCATCTCGATACTCAGCATCTCTTTTAAACACAAGCGTCTGCTTCCATAAAAGAGAAACATCAAAAAAAATTTAAAAAAATGTGTTTACTAATTTTTATATATCATTATTGTTAGCAAATATTATTATACATTGTAAACTGTTTAATTATTACATAATAAAAAAAAAATAAAAAATAAATAAAAAATAAAAAAAAAATAAAAATAAAAATACATACTCATTGGTTACGAGGGGGCAACATATATAATTGGCACATATTTCAATAATATTATTAATATTCTGTAAATGCCATATGACGTAAATACAAATAAAATGTACAACATATATTATAAACATGATCGGTCAATAACATATGTTGACCGATCAGTGGCTGAGTAGGCATTGCCTTTGGGTCACACTCAGTTCAATTCCTCGGCTGGCTAAGTCCTCTATCACAACACAAGCAACATTTTCCGCTTACTGTAGTGGTAGTAGGTGATTTTCAATTATTGTCAGGTTATTCATAGCCCGGGAATTTTTGTCTTTCTTTAAAAAAAAATGTATTTAAATATCGTGGTATTTTTGTTATTTGTTTTTGGGGTGTTATGCCGTGTTGAGCTAACTTCTTCTTCTATTTCTTCTTGGCTAAAGAAGGAGTTAGCTCAACACGGCATAACACCCCAAAAACAAATAACAAACATACTTTTGGCCGTGAAAATCTTAAATCAGATCATGTTAAAAAATATATATATATATATACATATGAAATACTGTAAAATAATGTATCAATAATAAAAAATAAAAAAATATATATAACATTGAAATTACTGTGTTTGTACCATGGCATCATTGGAACTGTTATTAAATGGAAATGTTCATAACTTGTTTAAAAGAATACGTTGTGATGGTAACAGCATTTCTGTCCCAAAACACATCCTTAAAACATCACGTACATACTCGTAAGTACGCGCTGCCTCCCCGCCTAAGGAATCATTTTAGGGCCACTTATTTTCAGAGACTTTTTTAGGTTAGCAACAAAAGCCTTACTAAGATCATTGGAAAAGATTTTCTGAGATTGGACAATGCAGAAGAATACTGTAACCACACTGTTTTACTTGTAAAACGTACGTTGAGTTAATTCAAAGTAACATTTAAATATCCCGTGATTTTCACAAAAATTAAATTATAACTATTTACTACCCAACGAAATCTCACATGACATAAGACAACATGATTTAACCTCACATAAGGTGACACCATTTGATTCAAACTCATATGACCTCACAGAACATAACACCACATGAATTTACCTCACATAACGTAACACCATTTGATTCAAACTCATATGACCTCACAGAACATAAAACCACATGACGTAACCACATGTAACGACACATGACAGATCGTAACTCCACATGACGCAACACATAACACATTAAAAAATCAAATACATTTTTACCCTTCATTAATTTCAAAACTGGTAAATTATAAATTAAATTATTTATGTAAATTTACGAAGTAAACATTATACAGTAAAAAATATCTGAAAGGCGAAAAATACTCGATATCCTTTTATTGTATAAAATTGTTCATTTAAGATTGGACTGCCCTGACGCTATAAACTTCTTGTCACTACACTACCTCCAAAACATACTAGATTGAATATATTATTTCATAACTATAACTTTGTGTTCAATTCTGTTATGGAAATAATACATAGACTGGGCAATAAGCTTATAGATGTCTCTGATATTTTCGAATTAAATCTTAACACATTCAAAACCAAAGTTGTTCGGCACTTTTTAAGTAACTTAAAAGAAGTAATCAAAACTTTTGCATATGCTTAAGTATTCACAATCACATTTTTTTCCTCATATGCCCATTTCAAGGGTTTTTTAAAGTTAATGTGATAACAACTTAATAAGTATATTGTGTTTCATATTTTATTTTTTTAATCTTTTATTTATATTAATGTTTTTTTAATTGGATTTAAAACTATTATGTAAAAACCCAGTAAGGTGATAATAAATAAATTAAATAATGTACACGAATACAGTAAATTAATAAATAAATAAGTACCTACATCAATGACGTGAATCACCCTGTAATGTGTTTTTATATCTTATTAAAGAACCCCGTCTCTACAGTATAAAGCCCGAGGAACTATATTGCCACCCTGTTGGGCGACATTGTGAGACGGATTAAGGAAGGGATTTGCTGTTAATGCAGGTCTTAAAGAGAAGTCTAGATTAAGAGAAGAAGAAAAGACGAAAGCTCGGTGTTAAACTAGATGGAAAAAAACTACATCAAAAGAAGCAATCGGCAAATGTCGTTATTTTTCGTTTCAAGTTTGGAAAATTCAGTGCTAGTGTTATAGACATTGTTTTCAAAATCCATTAATAATTTTATTTCTTATGAGACCCATTATTATTTTCTTCCTGTCTGAGTAAGGACTCGTTCTAATGCTGCCGACAGCATCTGCACCTTCAGTATCCGTCGAGTTTCAAGTTTCTTTATTTTTTTATGTGAACAAAGCACGAGAGTCCTAATTGCCCGAAGTCAGTGGGGCTACGCCGTAATTGTAGTATATTGTGAGGTTGTGAAGAAAGGAAGAAGAAATTAGATTGGGAGGGGGGGAGATTGATTTAATACCTGGCTATTCAGATTTGATAACTAAACATCGTTAATCTTTACGTATCTGAAGGTAAAATTTACGTACGATCCGAAGAGGGGTCACTGGGGTACCCCATAAAATCCTAAACTCAGACTGACTAAGATGATTTTTTTTTAAATTTCCATTACATTTCAAATGGAAAAACTCAAACATCTTCTGAAGATATCATATGAAAATTTTCACAATACATATGGATCAAACAACGATAATATATAATAGCATATGGACTAGTCTCCAATATGTTCTGAAAACGAGAGATTTTCCCTGGAATGTAGCCAAACATAACTTGTGAAAATCGATTTGCATCGACGCGACATACAGCTACAGTTTGGTTTGCACAATTTGGTGATTCGTGCCTAGTTCTTTGCTGTGACCGATTTTAAACTCAGTCATACTTCTTTGCATTTTACACAATAGTACATAGTTGCATGTCACAGATGAAATGAAACTATTTTATTATTATTGACTAAAAGATACATACATTTCTATTATATTGACAGTATGTCCTTCTAAATAGGGATCCTTGTTCCGAGGCGGAATGCAGGTTGTAGTGTCGATGTTACATCATGATTTCCTCATCTTCATTGCAGACCTCATATTGATGTTTGATGAATGTGTTTGTCAATTTCCTCATCTTCATATTTGTAGACCTCATCTTGATGTTTGTTGACTGTGATATTCAATTTACAACTCAAATTCATGTTTATTTATTTCGTCATCTTCATATTTGTTGACTGTAGGTTGTTTGTGTTGGTGTCACTTCACATTTTCCTCACCTTCATGTTAACTTAGCCATATTTATATGTTGTTTATGTTTCTTTATGGTAATTTTATTATATTTGGAAAGGCATTATATAATTATGTAGTCTAGAATTTATGGTTTTCTGACTAGAAAAATTATTTAATTTTCTGATGCAGGTGTGTTAGTCAGTAAGGTAATACTATTTTTCCTTTAAAGTTGAATAAAGCATTTTTTTGTTTTCCCTTGAGATATTGTTCTTTAGTACATACCCTAAAAACTTTTGCTGTAAAGCGTTGCCATTTGTTCTTGCCATATTATTATCCTTCCAACAGATTTAAAAAAAGAGATTACAGAAAAGGAGAAAGAAATCAGCAAATACGTAAAAGCCTGAAGTAAAGATCTTACAGAAGATGTATTAAAAGAGGTAGTGAAAACTTCAAGGAAGACATAAACTCGATAACGACATTAAAAAAACTTGTACCCACAGTCTGTCTTTCTAGTAAGGATATTATTTAAAAAAACAACAAAATTTGAATATTATGAAACAGCCAGAACAAAATTAACATCAGACCAATGCGTGTCTGAGAGACGAGAGCCTTAAACTATAGAATCAGGTTGAAGAGCCTTTATTGGCAGACTGGATTTGAACCATCTTCACAGTTCTGCAAGATGAAACTTAAATAAATAAAGGGGACACTCATAAATGCACATTTTGTAATCTGCTTACGCAAGAAATACTAAGAAGGTATCAGTAAATTATTCACGAGGAGTTAAAAAACGCAAAAAGGTTTCCAGTAAACGTCCTTGGACTACCTATGTGCTTTTTAGTTCCATATAAAATATGTAATGGAATTTAAGGTAAAGCGCCCGTTTTCTAACTTATTTTAAGAATGTATTTCGTAGAATTTAAAAGATCTCATGTTATTGGTGGACATTTTTCGAATGACTTTTGTAGAATTTACATATAAATAAATATACTAGTAGTTCTGTGAACAGTATCCAAAAACTTAGTTTTTGTTTTTCTCTCAGTATTTTTTCTTTGTAAGTAAGCACTTAAATAAATACCTTTCAATTAATTATAAACCGCACATATTGTACGTAATTAAAAAAAAAGGATTTATACAATTTTTCAAAGAAATGTCACCATCTCAATGACAATTATTTTTACAAACTTTCTTCAGGCCGGTAAGAAAGTACCATATTATTGATTATTTCGATTTGACAGTACATGGTAGGAACCACGATCGTGCGAACTCTGGCGGATTAAAAATGTAGTATCTAACACGGCCACCATCTTGAACCGGAATTTGAATGTAACAAACAAATTTACAGACAGATAAAATGCCAAATGGTCTAGTTAATACAGAACTTCGATACGCTCTGACATTAATTTTTGTTATTTTTTATTTAATTAATTTATTCTGTATCAACTCACTAAAAACGACATGTATAGAATATTTGCAGCACTTTCCTGTTTTATGACCATATCTGAATAGGCAGGAACTAATCCATCTTCTCTTTCTAACCTCTTTTCCCTCCCCTCATCTCCACCTTGAGCCTCGCAATATACCCCAATTTGGAAAAAACATAGTATCACTTGCTCCAGACGGATGGGAGCAATTGGGACTCTTTTATATAACCTCGAATTCACATAAAAAATAATATCTTTCAAGAAATGGTAGCGCTCATTATTATGATGGTATCTTTCCAAAAAAATAACTTTACTTTCGCGGTTTTTAGGAGTTCTTAAATAATTCAGGTTTTTTTCATTATTTTTTCTTTCGCAGGGTCTTCCCAGTGTAATCCACCCCAACGGTTTACAACCCTTACTACTACAATTATTTATTATAGTATGGGAATATTTCTGGGATGCGTTTCTCAAGAAACCTTCTACCTACTTACATCCAGTAAGAATGCGGGCAAACATTTTATTTTATTTACCCCGTCGCCTCTTGAAGTTTTTTTACTTCTTTATGGAAAGAATTTTATAAGAGCCGCGTCGGGTCGTGAAGTTTTTGCGAACGTGCGTACCAAACAATTGATTTTTTTTTGTTTTTTTCGTTTTCTGTAACGACCAACGCTGGCTATTTATGTTGGTATGTAATATTGTATTACATTATGTAACCAATCCAACTGGTTTTAGGGCGGCCTTGGGCAATCTTGGTTTCGTTTAGGTTAATAACTGAATAATGAGATTTGTTCATCGGTTGTCCATTCTCAGGGCAATTTGTTTTCCGTCAAATTATCATTAAAAAATGTATGATTTTATCCATTTTCTTTCTTAAGTTTTCTTCTTCGTGTTCTCGTTCTTTTCTGGTGTATTCTGTAAGTGTCTAACATCTTAACACACCACATTCATTCTCCTTCCAGTGTATTGATAATTTTTTTTTTAATTTTTCGTAATTTTCTGCAACCTACAAACATTGTAAGCAAACAAAAAAATCTTTAAATACTTTTTTAATCTTCTTAGGGGCCTGTATCTTCTTTGGGGATGCTGTGAGAAGGGGTATCGTTAAGGAAAGGAAGGAAAATAAGTTCCGAAATACGGAAAAAGATAAGGAAAAAACTGTATCTATCTATGGTTTACTCCTAAAAAACTCATTTCAATGGGTATTTAAAATAAATCTCTAGATTGCTTCAGAACTTATCTTGGAAACACATCACAGAGACTTATGATTAAATATCACATTAGTTCAAATAAATCAATTATATATGGTGTTCCTCAGGGTAGTGTTCTAGGTCCAATTTTATTTTTGTTATATAATAACGACTTTGATAAGCTGCCGTTTTCTAGTACTTCAGTTGTATTTGCAGACGACACTGTTTTGGTATTTGCTGGTAATACATGGGATGAGACATATGCTAAGTGCGAGGCGGGATTAAGGCTAGTCAAAATTTGGCTTGATCAAAACCTGTTAACCTCCAACATGACCAAAACAAAATTATTACTTTTAGCATTTCCTCTATAAATCAGCCATCTTTGGACCATTCCTTAAAAATACATTGTTGAGTGCAGGAGTGTAATTGTCAACCTTTGGATACAGTAGACAATATCAAATATCTTGGCTTAATAATTGATAGAAATCTAAAATGAAACCATCATATTACTATACTAACAAACAAAATAAGATAATCTCTGAAATCTCTTTAAGACTCTAAGAAATAAATTGGACAAAGCAACATTAAAAACTGTATACTATGCACTTGTTCTTTCACTGTTTTCATGTAAAGTTGTATGTACGCAACACTAGATTGGGTTCTTCTTAAATGTATCAGCCGGTGAATACCAGAACATCCTTAAGATAAAAAAGTTTTTCTTATAAAGCTCCGTTGCTTTATAATATGCTCAGTGAAAATATAAAAACTATAGGTTTGTTAAATCTATTCAACAAAATGGTCAAAAATTCCAAGCTACTCGTAGCTGAGAGTGGTATTTTGGATTACTCATATCGTAGTTTTTGTCATAAATCACCTTAGAAACCCCATATTTCATATAATCTCTCTATTTATGTATTATATACTTTACTTATTTGATAAAATATAATTGTAAAGCTTCTCATCTCGACACAGGATTTCCCTAGTGAGATGAGCATCGAAGGAAAAAAAGTTTAATGTAATCTGGGGTCAGTAGGTCTAGGAGTGACGCACATATGAATCCAATCCTCCCACTGTCATGCACGGCGAATGGTCGAGAGAGTCCTGGAGAGGTCAAAAGGTCTCACCCAACCACTCCCTCTTGATCCTGCCCACTGCGCAGTAGGTGGGCAGAAGCGTCCGCCGATAACAACCCTCACCACATGAACCCATGCACCCCATCTAAGTCACCAAACGTAGCGAACCACTTGGGGATACCTAAGGCAGAGGTGTTATTTATCCAATAAATGGTTCCCGAAGCGGCGGCACCTCAATCAATTGTTTTATTTAAAAAAATAAACTTATGTATTCAGTTTTCCAATAACTAAATTACCAAACTTCTAAAATATCGATAACTTCCCAAAATTACCTCTGCAAAACGCACGAAACATCAGTTTCTCGTTTTACAACATCCCCCTTGGATTTCGACGCGCCATTAAGTGTCAGATTAATGAATCTGCCTTCGCATCTAAATAAGGCCGCTCGCGACTAGCACCCTCGCTCCTGCCAGTCGTAACTCGCCGGTTGCCATATAACCTAGGGTGCCTGGAACGTACCTCCTACCCTTAACTTATTCTTGAATAGGGGGTGCGAGAAAACTGAATTCAAATATACTTGCGCTTGAGATAAATTGAATTAACTAACTAACCATCACAGCGTTTCTCCGGAGGGATATGCAGAAAGGATAGACCGCAACACAGCCACACGAAATGTGACCTAAATGCTATGATAGACATGTTAGATGGCATTATAAAAAGCGAGTTGGAGTATGCTAGTGGCATATGAACTCCTCACCAAACTAAATAAGTACATAAATATGTATTCATTTAGAATTACTGGTAAAGGTGCTATTTACATATATTATAGTTATTGACAGTCATATTACAATATAAAAAGTAGCAATAAAATAAGATTATATAAGTAAACAAGACAAAAGAAAAAATAATATACATTTGTAAATAGTTAATGAAATAAATTAAGAAGAAACAAACGCTAAAACCTGTTATGCAAATTTGCACCGCAAAAATGTTTAATTAAAACAGTTTTAAACTTCAATAGAAGCATATTTAAAACATCAGCTAACTTAGCATAAGAGTTATCAATGGTGTGTAATCTATTTATAACAGAATTGTAACGTATTTATCACGTTTTTAGCAACTATCGCGATTATTTGTGAGTCAATGATAATTGTTTGAAAAAAAAATTGCCCTACATACAGAGTAAATATAATTAAATATATGATGGGCTTAAATTTAAATTACAAACGACCGATTTACGTTATAAAACAAATTATCACAGATAATTTAAAAATTTAACGATTTTTTAATTTTATTATTGATTCTAAATTTCCGACTTTATGTCCGGGTTAAATCTTCCCATAGGAAAAACTAAACCCTTCCACACACTTTTCCACAAATGATAATCTAGTCAATCAACATTATGCAAGTGCATTATATAAGCAAAATAAATACAAAACAATACAAGAACAACACGTCAACTCACCAGAGATCAAATGGGAAAATAATTCACCGACTCCAGATATTTTCATATCCGAGAGTTCGGCTCGGTAGAACTCCTAATAGGGCCTATAAATCCTACTGATCCCTCAACATAAATATTTTAAAAATCTTTCGTAATTCTAATGTATTTAAAATTACTGATTTTTGCATTTTTATATATAATTTTTTTGATAGATCCAATACGCCTAAATTTTTAATGAGAGAGCTAGGTATAATGCCAGTAGCCGAAATAACGAATGGTAATATTTTTATAGTCTGAGAATGCCAAATTCTTTTTATCTCATTTCCTTAATCTGTGTATTTTCTTATTTTTTCATTAACAGATTTTTGAATATTACAGGAATTTGGAATAGCGACATCAATGATATAAGTTATTTTTAAAATTTTGTCATGTAAAACTATATCGGGTCTATTATGTCTAATCGTTCGGTCGTTTTATTATTATTATATTAACATAGAAGTTGGCAAGATTATAATCTATTAACTCACCAAATTAACCCACTTCCCGACATCCGATAGAGCTGAAACTTAGCAGATAGACTTGTTGTCGATGGCATTGCATGGTGGCACGCGTACACACGCGGACATATTGTATGAACATGGATGACATTACAGCAAATGTCGGTCCTACTCAATCGGGTGTTAATTTTGTGTAATTTTTCTCAGATGTTAGTCAAAACATTTTTTTAAATTATAAGTCATTTTTTCAAAACTTGGGTTTTAACGGGTTGATTATTTTGAAGGCGAGCTCTATAATAGCCAGAAATGGTCATATTTCTTATACCTACATTGAAGCCATATATAATTTATATTTTTAAATAGTCTTATCACTAATCACTAGACTCATCCTGTATTGGCGTATTATTTAACAACGAGACGTAAAGACGTAATAAGTACCACGATCAAACGACTGGGCCAGATATTGCGAGAGGCTAATAAACTACAACACCGAATTGGGGCAAACTAAGATTTTATCGCATTCCTTTCATTTGCATTTTATTCGACAGGTTTGCCTTTTTAAAAGATTTCAAAATGTCGCGTAACCATAATAAAACTGAATAATTATTACCACAAACATGTAAAAAACTAAAAACAAATTTTGCTAAAACATATTGTCTGCACCAATAAAGGCGAGTTACTTTTCTTTATCGGGAATCTTGATTTTGCTAAAACATATTGTCTGCACCAATAAAGGCAAGTTACTTTTCTTTATCGGGAATCTTGATTTTGCCAAAACTTATTGTCTGCACCAATAAAGGCGAGTTACATCTGTTTATCGGGAATCGTGATTTTGCTAAAACATATTGTCTTCACCAATAAAGGCGAGTTACTTCTGTTTATCGGGAATCGTGATTTTGCTAAAACATATTGTCTGCACCAATAAAGGCGAGTTACTTCTGTTTATCGGGAATCGTGATTTTGCTAAAACATATTGTCTACACCAATAAAGGCGAGTTACTTCTGTTTATCGGGAATCGTGATTTTGCTAAAACATATTGTCTGCACCAATAAAGGCGAGTTACATCTGTTTATCGGGAATCGTGATTTTGCTAAAACATATTGTCTTCACCAATAAAGGCGAGTTACTTCTGTTTATCGGGAATCGTGATTTTGCTAAAACATATTGTCTGCACCAATAAAGGCGAGTTACTTCTGTTTATCGGGAATCGTGATTTTGCTAAAACATATTGTCTACACCAATAAAGGCGAGTTACTTCTGTTTATCGGGAATCGTGATTTTGCTATGGCAATAAATTATTCCTTGGTCCCTCCCCCCTCTCTCTACTTCTTTCCCTGGATAACATTTTGCAATCGGTCGCAGTAGAATGCAGTTCACGCATTACTTATCTATAAACCGGATTAATTTGAACGTGTTAACATTACCGCAGGAGGATTCATCCTATCATATATCATCTTTATTATATTTAGTTATTATTAATATCACAAACTAGGCAAATGCCGGTATTATGGTAGTAACATCAATAAGAACATATAAAAACAATAATACAATGTTTTACATACATCGTAATACAAAAACAAAAACAATAATAACAAATATATTTACGATAATAGCGATAAAGTCGGAATGATTTCACTTAAGTGTCCTTTCTTCAGTCAGACAATAATTTCATTAAGGAAGCTTTCCGATTTCGTTCTGCCACTTTCTATCAGCCATACGGTAATTTGCTTTTGAATAGGGTATGTTTTAACCTTACTGCATTACTGCTTGAACCCATTATACACCTAAAGAGCCAGGAATACATGGAAACGTTGTCCAAACGATGTATTCATTTTTGGTACTATCATCCTTTGTTCTGATCTTAGTCTTGTTGTGTAACTGTAATCTACAAGACTATGAAGCTTGGGATTGTTTGCATATTACATTATGAGTGCGTGTACATACGTCTATATGTCTCACGTCTAATAATTTTGTTTTTAAATAAGGGTGTCGATGGATACATATAAGGTTTGTTATTCATCACTATTATTACAGCTTTGTGTGCCTTTGCTAGCGGAACTAGTACAGTTTTGGCTGCACCGCCCCAGCTTAGTATACCATACCTGGTAATTGAATGGCACAAACCATAGTACACAATTTTAATGCTGTAAGTACATTACCTTTACATTTTATTTGTTTCCAATGTAACTATCTCGATAAAAGGCAGAAATTATCTTTGACGTATTAAAACTTTTGGTGGTATTACTTTTGGTTGGCAATTATGAGTTTTATATTGACCGAAAATTATGGAGTGCGTAGCTCCGATGTTCCTTGTCAATGCTTAAAATGGGTTGTTTCAGAGAATTTGAACAATTTATGAAATTTCATCGTTCATTTTTGGGTTATGTGAAGGTCCTATACAGGTTCTGTTATTACATCATTATAGGCCAGTAACTTGACAGAACTAATATAATAACAGAACTTGAAAAGAACTTTGAAATTTGAAGAATTGTTCAAATTCTCTTTAACAACTCGTCCTTAGATAGCTTTGCGCTAGCCACCACGTTCCCACACCCAATCTAATATTAGTACTTCATAATATACTCGTACATGTTCTCTTCTCGTACACGGTCAAATGTTATCAATATTTGAAAATTCATGGGATTATGCTCTCTTAGTAGATTGTATATACACTTGCAAGTAAGCTGTCACTAAGGTCTGGTAGTCGTGAATACATTATTTAGTTTGGATAACCTTACACGAATGGCATCAGAGACATTTATGGATATTGGAATGAACAAACTAAACTTGTTTATTTGTGAAACTCTTACCCGCAACCGGGGAACTAACTTTAGGATAGAGGTCAAATGAACACCTCGAGGTAAATTGAAACTTTTCTGACTTGATAGTTTGAAGAAAAGCTCAAATAACATTGTATACGAGAATCTTCCAGACTTTTATATTTTTACCTGCAAGTTTTAATGAATCAAAGCGCGGTATTTTCTATCTACTATATATTTCTTATGTTTAAAGCTGTTGTAAAAACAAATATTATTTGAGAAACTAAATAAAATTATATTTAATTTTCTATTTAAGTTGATATTTCTGAATAATTAAAATATGATATGCATTAAAAAGTTAACAAAAAATGTTCTTAATTTTGAGCGAAATATTTACAAAAACATTTTTTATGTGGAACTAGCTGTACCCCGCCATGCGTTTCTGTGGAGCATTCTGTCTATGCATATAGCGAATCAATAGCGCGTGTTGTTTTTATGTCCAACAGATGACGATAGTTTTTTTTAAATGCTTGCGTTTACCTGTCACAGGTGACATCTTTATAATATAGGTATATAGAAAACGCAACGTCGAGTCAAAATTTCAAAGCAATCAGTGGAGAACTTTCGGGGATTTAAGATTTTGAACAAACGAACATTTACATTTTTATTTATATAAGTTAGTAAAAAAAACTGTCATTTCACTATTCATGCCGTTTATAGTACAATAAAACTTATAAATATTATATTTAATGCGAACTGAGAAGAATAATTATTTCTCTGTCTAACCACGAACAAATCACATATATTCGCAATATTTTAAGAACGACCAATAACTTTAATTCCGTAAAAGCCAAAACACGGTTATATGTGTCTCTTAAAAAATATAATACGAACATAAATGTACGTTTAATAACTTTTAAATTAAATATCCCTCTTGAATGCATATGATTATTAATTTTCTTTTCCTATTAAACTCTCAAACATTCATACATTAGAAGACAGACAAAATAAATTATTCAACTTTCTTATTTAAAATATTAAACTTCTAAATGAGGCTGTTATGAACTCGTTAAATTTATAAACATGCACATACCCACAAGAACAACACGACACAATACTCTATTCTACCACAGTGAGCAGAAGCACATTGCTAATTCTCAGATTCAACGCTTTTACACTATGTGAAATCAATGCTAAGGTGATATTGATCTGTTTAATGTAACTTGGTGGATTTTGTGGATCATATTAAGGCGAAGCTTAATGCTAAATCACTATTTTGATTAATCTTTATAACGAATTGGTGTACATTATGAATACCAAAAAATATGTTTTAGATAAATTGAAGTTTTTCCTATCGTTTCGCTTGAGTAGAATACAAATAAAAAAATAAATTACTCAATAAAAAATATAAATGTAAACTACGAAAAAAAATTTTTTTTCAATAGAATTGTATGAACGCGTAAAAGAAACAACTTAAAAAAAATACAGCATTATAGCTAAGATTATCTGTGACAGTTTCCTTGATTAAATTTTTTTCTTTCTTATAAAATTATTTACAAAATAAATAAAAACCAGTTTTGTGCTTGAAATCGAATGATTCTAGACTCCGTTTATCAAGCGATTTTAATGCCTATTACCTACAATATAAGACCAAGAATATGCAAATTTTTGGCTTGTAGCTTCCTCTTAAGAACCTATTAAAACCCTATTCTTCTATACCTTAAGTTGTTTCTTTGTAAACCTATCTGATACTGTATTTTGAAATTAGTTGTTTTTTGTATATTGATTTCATATATGTATGTATTTTTTATCTATTTTAATATAATATTTATTATTTTTTTCTCATGTTCTGAATTATTCCTCAAAATTTTACTACATATGCTGTAAGAGCTCTACAGGCGTAAAATGAATAAAACAAATATATCGACATTTTTAACACAATAAATTCGATTTAAAAAAGGAACCTAAGAAAATCGTTTATATCATAATATAATTTCTGAAAATTTTTAGATTAATTTATTTGTTCAAATTTAATCCAATTGTAAACCATATAAAAACATCGTTTATAACTACGAATATCTAATATACTAAGGTATAACCTTAAAAATGTAACCGTGTGTATTCAATATACCCATGGCGTTTAAAAGAGTAATAAAAATAGTAATATTAAAAGAATTATAGAAAATAATGAAAAATACCTATAATTTATGGACATTCGGGGTCAAATCTGTCCCTTAGTGGCCCTAATATGATGTTCTTGGAATTTGATGTTTGCGGCTAGTAATGTCCTTCCGAGCTTTTAAGGGTTAAAAACTGTCACAGGATTTTTTTAATGAAAATTTTACATGACTACCGCATAAGAGTTTCAACTGTTCAGTGAGACTAGTTGTGATGCTGAAAAGAGTTGGGAAAGAAGGGAGATGTAGAAGATAAAGGTTGGGAAGTACATGGTGATTGAGATCTGGGCCTCTATATAAATTGTAAAGTTTGTTATAAATATTTTTGATTTCTATATATGTGCATTAAATTCATTGGTACTAACAATGCAAACTGGTTTCGCACCCTATCAAGAAATTTGATGGCCTATCGACACAACTGTAGAGCTAACCGCAACGTAATAATGTCACGTTTTGAATATAAAAATTGGAACAGGTTGTTCGTTCCTATTTTGAATTTAAAATCGGATTATGTTTGAAATTACAGCTGGGCGCCATAGGATAGAAAACTTGCCGGGTGAGTTTTTGTTTGCACCAAATACATTTTTGATGAATTTAATAAAAATAATATGTGTAAGAAACTTTATGCTGGAATTTACATTAAAATGCAAAAAGTGATTGTTATGTTTCAAATAGCGATTACACAGCTTCAGCATTTCATTACTTGCATGGTATTTTTTTAATACGTGTTATATAGCCATTCAAATGCGTATATTTTTTAATTCCTAGAATGATTTAAAAAGAATTCTTTAAAAAAATTGTTCTTGGGTGCCCCCTTTTTGGTGATTTTAAAAATGAATATTAAGAAATAGACATTATTTATCGTACATATTTGTTTAAAGATAAATTGAAGAAGTCCACTGACTTGATATAATTGTTTCCATCCATTAGTATTCTGGGCAAAGAGGAATACATATGGTAGTTAATCCAAGAATTTCAATGCAAAAAAAATAAAACACGATAATAAATAGCACGAATTAATAGTTGAGTGGACACATGCGTCGGGTTCCCACCTGGGGACCGCAATTTAAATCCTTTCCTGGCTAAATCCTCCATCACTGTACAAGAAACATTTTCCTGGTAAGTGTGATTCATATATTATCAGGTTATTTTAAGCCAGGAATGATATGTTTGGCGTTCAGGGTCATATATGACCGGGCGTCCATATTTTATAAAAGTATTTTTATATGTTTTTCGAAAGAGAAATAATAATTCTTTTCAGTTTGCCTCAATAAACTGGATGCCATTAATAAACTCCTGAAAATAGTCAAAATGAATAATTCATATCGCGCCGCTATCGTGACAATCGGTTTAAATTAAAAAATATATTTCTAATTTAATATTATATGATCGAGATAAAAGTGAAGTTACAGTTTTCTTACAAATTACCCAAAAAAAAACTAAAGTGTTTTCGAAATATCCAGTTCTCTCAATTTTTCTATGATTGCTGTAAAAAATTATTTAAAAATGGTTAGCGTTTTTGACAAAATTTTTGACGTTTGATATTAAAATTTAATTATTTAGAAATAGTGATGATTATTTTAAATTGCATACACCAGAAAAATAATTTTATCTAGTTTCTAGAACAATATTTGTTTTTAAGGAAAAAAATATGTATGTAGTGCATTTGAAATACACAGAAAACATTGCAAAGTGAACAAATGTGATAAAAGTACTGAAGGTTTAAAAAATTACGAATTTTCATGTAATTTTATCAAGTAAAAAATATATTATATATTTTTTTAATGAAAATGAATTATAATTTAAGATTTTATAACGACAATAAAATTAATTTTCGATATATAGAACAATGACCAAGTTATGAGCTTTCAACGTGAGCAATGGTAAAATGTATGCAATTGTGTCTCGTGACGTCACACGCAGTACAATTTATAATTCGATTAGCAGTGCTTCAGTACTGCCGTGCATATCCCTTAATATCCATACGCTTTTCAGTTGGTCAAAAATATCAACATTTTGACTGCTTATATCTTCCGTACCAATGAATATTTTTGAAAAATTGCAAAAATCCTGTCGTCAGCGTACTCTAATTGATGTGACACATTTTCTTTAAATAACACGAAATTTCTTTCTAGGAAATTCTCATAATATTCCGTAACTTGGCACAAACCAATTCTCAGGTGTCCCACACTATTATTATGGATTTTATTTATGGAGGCTTTGTCACCTGACATTGGAAGACGTATTGTCAATTTTCCCAGTGAAATATTATTCATCCGTGAGCACTTCACCCTCTCTCCGTTCCATCCCCTAACTCATATTGCCCACAAAACCTGCTTGTCCCCTATGATGGCCCGCTATAGCTCGCTGTCAAGTGTTATTGCAACACTGAAAACAAAATTCCTAGAATTGTGATCGATAACGATTTGAAATAAGATAGGGAAAGCAATGTTATAACCTTTCATCGGTTTTACCAAAATCAGTAATCGTGTAAATTGGTTTTAATGTTAAAAAACTCAAAAAACTCTTGAAGTTGGCGCGCCGGTTTTCCAAATGTGTCAGGCTGTGGCGCAGTGGTGGTCACCGTCAACTCCGTTCGTTGAGTTCGTTCTAGGTCGGAAAGATTCAGGCGACATCGACAGCCGCCACACCCCCTTCTTTTTTCCCGTACTGGAACAACATTTTTCATGTGATTTAAAATCATCTGATTTCTTGGCTCGCAAAACTGCGTAATGAATAACATTACATTATGGGCGGAGGGTATGGGTACCGAGTCTCCAGGAACCTTTTATTGAATAACCAACACCTCTGCCATATGTCACCCCAAGCGATTCGCTACGTTTGGTTACTTAGCAGGGGTTCTCGGGTTCATGGTGTGAGGTTTGTCTGCGCGTCTGCCCACATCTGCCCACGTCTGTCGACCTACTGGATGAGGGAAACCCTTTGATCTCTCCAACAGGACTCTATTGACCCTTTGCCTTGCACCGCAGTGGGAGAAATTGATTTGTACGACCGTCTCTCCTGGACACACTGACCCACAGATTCCTATTCACCTCTCTTCCTGTTTCTTCTTCAGAATTTCCTCTTATTTACTTCCTTATAAAGACACTCCGAACAATATCCTCAAAGATGATATACACCACGAGGGAAGTTATTTTCCTCCGGGACCTCCAGGGTTGAGCTTATATAAAAAAATGTTACAAAAAATTTAGAAAACAATTGTGTTTACAATTGATTTTTATGCCAGAAAACGGCAAAAATAGCACATGACTTTCATACCCAAATAGAGTGGGCATTTGGGTTCAATCAGTTCAAATTTTGATTCAATATGGAACTGGGATTCACTCATGTACAAAAGAACAAACAATGAACTAGAGCAGGGAAATAATAGGACAAAAAGATTACGGATATTTGGTTTGTGGAATCCATACCAATCCAAGGACACAATATCAAAGGATACACCACGGATACACGTGTATCTATCTCATTTCCGTTTCCGGTAAAGGAATGGAAGCGGAAAGGAAGATAATATCGAAGCCTTCGTGAGGGTCCTTGAAAGGAGAAGAAAACCTTACCGAATATGGTAAATAGGTTTGTCGATCCAATGGTTTTGGATGATTTTTTTTTAATAAAGGTAATGGTATTTTCAGTGTTGAGTGAATTATTGTCATTAAGATGGTGCTTATATAATTTCTTAGTTGAAATTTTAAGAAATTTTACGTAAAATATTTATGGTTTACAATAAAGAAGGTAGATATTTAAGTGCCTAATCATGATTTAGGAGAAAATTTTGGTTTTGGTTTATTAAATAAGAGAAAATAAGTAACATACCTTTTTGGACGCCAGGTCTACAGCAATCCACAGAGCTAGTAGTTATCGTTTTGATAGTGATTTTCACTTACTTTCGTCGGACTGTCCTTCCTTACAGTAATACCGGATAGTTGATGTTCCTTACCTAAAAAGAAGAAAAAAATTGTAATTTAGTAACATAAAATAATAATAATCGTACAATTATTATAATAAAATTAACATGTGTGATTTCCAGATGTTAAAACCATTGTTACAGTTAGTTGCGTTAGTTAGTAAGATAAGCGAATTAAAAAGTTGGTATGTTTTGCTATCACAGACTTGAAGAAAGACAAATTTAGTAATGAAATTCGTAAATCCTACCACGAATATCCAACATGAAACGATATTGGTTTTTAACAAGAACATCAATAATTAGTCGACACTTGCTAGTACGACATCAAGTAGGATATAACATTATTTGACAGTTGACTAAAGTTAGTTTATCTACCACTGAAGAAATAGTCTATAGTTTACATTACTGATGAACATCTTTACAAATCCACCTTTGCGTGAGATATTTCCTCAATATTGACAGTATTTTTAATTGTTCCCTGATATTTAATGATTACCCTTAGCCGGGAGACATGTCGATCTTCTGTCCCTTATGTAGCGGGAAGCGAACTTGGGGAAACGGATTTATTAATGGACGGAGACAGATTTGAACGGTAACTGATTTTTGACAACTATTCATGATATCAATGGCTGACGACCATTCGTCAAAAAAACATCCGCAAATGTATAAAATATTAATCAAAATTAGGTCCAAAACGAACTTGTTTTTGAAATTTGTCGTTTCAAAATTATAAATATTATGTTATCTAGTTAAAATTTGAGAGAGTTGCTAAATAAGATTCAATTTAATGTACCTGCGCGTTCAACACGCTCTTCTGTCTTGTTCAGGGTGGATCAGTGCAAAACAAACTCTAAGCAGAATTCTTGCCTGAACAGACTATGCAATAATTACAATAGCGTTTTATCCAAGGTGGATATTTTCAGCTGCGAACTTACCAAATACAAGAGGTCCATAAAATAATATTTCTCTGATGGTTTGTGAATAATGTTATGTCTCTATTGTTTATATTTCTATTATGATTTGATTAATATCTACAACCTCTCTCGATGGCTATAAATGTATTGATAAATCTTAAATTACTCATTCCTTATTATGCTGTCTCAGTAGAGGTAAAATCACAAGGAGAAAGTCCATAATTAGTTTTATTTTGGCTATATAATACTTGTGTACAAACTGAAATATACTGTCGATTTTCCGAAAATTAATAAATAAATAAAATGCGCTGCGATAATCTTTTACATAACAGATCTATCTACCTGCTGACAAACTACATAAGTAGTTTAGCAGGTTTAAATGTTAAATAAATAAAAAATAAATAAAAGATAAATAAAAAAATAAATAAAAAAATCTACATCTTCTTAAATATTACAACGAGTGTTTGTTGCGGGCGGGCTGCTTATTTATACGGTACAGCCGGCGGCAACAGTAGGTAGGTGAAATCGCAAATAAATCGGAGACACTCGCTCAGTCTGGGCCTTTCGGGAACTTTCGGCGGCGCTGCTGTTACGCATAAGCGATATGCTAGAACCTTCTAGCGAGTTGGCGTAATGTGCCAGATCAACCTGCGACGTATTTTCGTAGGTAGGTCGCGTTGTTTACGATTCGTTTTCGGTAGTAATTTGCAAGTACCTAAGTAGGTCAAGCTGTTTACTATTAATAAGTTAGTCTAGATTATTCTCTCAACGCCATAGATTTGTTTATTATACAAATCTACAGTATTATTCCAAGATTGTTGAAATTATGCACACTTGATCTTCTAAATAAGAGGAAGGTCATTATCTACATGAGATTTCGAAATACCACCTCCCATCCAATTTTCCCACTCCTTAAAACAGAATGTTGATATATCTTAAATGTTGGACATTCTCGTTCAAAATAAGAAGAAAATTTACGTGAACATCTGATTTAAAAAACTCTACGGGTAACGCTGGGGACTTTTAACATGTATGTTATATATTTTTCAATCCTCATTGGACGAGATTGTACAAAGTAAAGAAACCAAGCAAAGCTGACCGGTAACATTATGACATAAGCCCATCTGAGATCAAAGACAATATGGGTTTTAAAGAATTTTCTTGTAAAATATTGGAAAAATACCTTTTCTTGGACATTCGTTCCCCCGTTTTCCAAAGTTAAAGCCATTTCTCTTCGGTCATATGTAGAGGAAATAGAATGAAACGTAACTAAGTCTTGACATACTCTTCAACATTCGTAATATGATTTTACAATGTCATCATAAAAATAAAATATGTAGAATATGAAAAATACCTTGATAAATGAGAAATTTTATTTATTAATCTTATGTTAGTGCACATCGTTAATATAGCAAATAAACTACTATATTCCGCTTCATAAACAATGTGTATACATATCTTTTATAGCTGTTAGATATCAGTTTAAATAATTTCAGTATATTAGTAAGGTCATCATTTTTATTTTTTTTATTTATTCTTAAATATATTTGTATTACAAAAGTATAGTATATTAATTATTATTTTTTCGGTAAACTAATGTTTAAGACAAGATTTTTTATGCATAGCACAAAGGGTAAAAATTATTTATGAGCAATAATTATTTGTAATATAAAATGAAGTTGGTTGTTTTCAGGTGAAAAAATGTAACAAGCAGTAATTGTTGAATGAAACACTAGTATATATTGAATTATTTCGCGGATAAGAGATAAGCCGCCATAGCTCAGTGGTCAGAGCTGTCGACCGGAAATCGAAAGGACACGGGTTCAAGTCCCGTTGGCGTCATGTATCTATTGTCAGGAGATTTTTCAATGTGGATGAGTGTTTCAGGCTAATAATTATTGCTTATAAATAAGTATAGTATAGTGTCCTCCACGCTAGGAGTTCACCTGTGTTGTGGAGGACTTTTTCAATTGTAAAGTTATATAATACTAAAACAATACAGTGGAGTTGGTTACACAGAGAAACAATAAAAATTAAAATATAAAATCGATTTTTCCATAGTTGTAACAAAAAAAAAGTGAAATATAAGAAATTAAATAAAGGATTGTAGCCAGTTTCATCTGTGTTTTTTGTATTCTGTAAGATTAGATGTTTTATATTGTGTTGGAAGTGAATTTTATAGTTTTATAGCCTGGAATCTGTAGTGTTTCTGTCCAAAGGATATGTTGGTTTTTGGTATTAGTTGTTGGTGTGCATGTCTTGTTCTAGTATTGCGAGAAGTTTTAAATGTGTTTAGGTTCTTGTAAAGGAAAGTAAGTATTTGTTTTGAATAAAATTTACGACATGTTTATGAGTAAGTCCGTCATTGTATAAATAAAGTTGTAAAGCACCTTTAAGGTGATTTTCTCTCGAAAACGTGCTATGGCAATGATCCTAACAATATTAATAATAAAATATCCATTGAAACGAACGATTTCACACAGAAAAAGTCAACATTTTAAAAGATAAATAGAATCCCATTCACTAGAATTGTGTGTTCTGTCTAATATTTCCGTTAGTCTAACGGTTAACGAATAACGATCAACGACTAACGAACCTCTAACGACGGTTGGTAGGTAGCGTGGGTAGTGAGAGCTCCTTACAACTTCCTTTCTGTGCCAAAGGCCAATAATAATTCTTGGTAACAAGTGTCTTATCCCCATTGATAGAGATCTGAGACTCGAAAACCGTGGCTCGCCCAAAAAAAAAACATTTTTAGAAAATACCTAATTTTAATGTCATACGGGAGGCCTTTTTTAAATTTAGGAATGTTTTTTTTCTTTTTTATGATCGTTATGTAGCAGTTTGAATCGTAGAAAATGACAATAACAATCAAAGCTGCCACACGTTAGTTCTTGCGATCGCCGCCAAAGAGCAGCACCCGCTAGCCTTAAATTCTCACCATAGCGTCCTCGCGGCAAGACAAACATCATTACCTTTTAACAAGGAATATAGTATCAACTCCTTACTGGATTTCTCAGCGAACCTAACCTTGTTGTTCACTGCGGCCTCACATTTTATCACCGATAGAAGAAACTAAGTAAGCTTGACCTTTCTACCGCCCTATTTATGTGCTTTCGTAAACTCAGTGCCCCTTTCGTAACTTAAATTCAGAGAGAGAGATCACAATTATATAGGATTATACCTTGTATAGGATTGTAATGTTTACCATTTCCCATATGTATTAGATGTATTCTTTATGAGAACCCCTAGTATTTTTTATTGTAGCCCTTGCTATAATACAACATTGAAACCCTAAATTTGTTGTCTTTACTGAACCTCTGTGCCTGTATATTGCACCGGCGTCCAACGACGGGTCCCTACTTATATTGCAACTCATTTTAATGTTATATATACCCATCAATTTAATATATCATTGAAGAAGAAGATAATTCTAATAAATCGAAACGAAATATGAAACAGAAAAATAAAAAGTTAACGGTCACAACTAGGAATCGAACCCAGGATCTTTTGTCTAACCGGAACAGGCGTTTTAAACCACTCGAGCCCAGAATACTTATGGAGGGAAATAATTATACAGAGTCAGTGGACATCTTTAATTTATCACGTACTAAATCACGTCCTTAGAACGGGGTACCCCAGTAAGGACACATTATCTTATATAAAAAAATTGTTAAATAAAAAAAATACAAAAGATTGCTTTTTTAAGGAATGACAGATAATCCGGGTTTACGAATAACTTGACAATATTTTAAAATCTCCTACTACCACCACAGTGAGCGAAAAATGTTGCTTGTGTTTTGATGGAGGACTTAGCCAGCCGAGGAATTGGACACACTACGCCTGGGTGGGACCAAAACGCGATATCAATTCATCCACCGACCGGTCAAAGGTTACTGAAGCAGTTTAGTTATGTATAATAAATATGTACTGTATTAATATATAATTTTTACTATTCATATGTAAAAGCCTCTTAAAAGGGCGTAAATAAATCTAATATTACAATATATAAAAATCAGGTGACACTGTGTTCGTACACGCTAATCTCCGAAACCGCCCAACCGATTTCAATGAAATTTTGTGAACGTAAATGGTTGGTTCCAATTTGAAATACATGATAGTTTTAACTCGATAAGTGGTGCTGTTTTGAAATCTTAAAGAAAAGAAAAAAATCAATGTAATATTCTTCAGATTTCTCATCCAAAAATACATACACTCACAAATTTTAACTTTCCTATATAGAAGGCAGTCTGTGGCATTACAGCGTCTGCCCGGGCGCACTAGTATATTATAAAAAGAAATTCGTGTTGCCCTACCCGCCTACTTTTATTCACAACCAGCCACTGCCACCCACCGGTGGTTATAGTGATAGATAGCCCTTGGTGTCACATCGAAAGTAAGAGAGTTTGGTGGGAGTGGCTGAGCGTGGGTGGGAGTGGGTAACGAAAATGCGCGTTCTAGCAGATTGCATTGTTATGGGAAGGCCGCAAATGCTTCAGATTATTTCAGAACGGGCCCGACGACTGTGTCGGTGAGTCTGAAAGGTTCCAAGAAGTTCATGAAAGTTCTCGAATGCTCTACATACAAGGTTTTGGAATTATAAAATTATTAGATGTATGTCGGTAGTGACGTATTTTAGTCTAAATAGAAGCCCAGTGTTTTGTGGTGAGTTATTATTTCAAGAATCTATCCACTAGAGTTACGATAACATGACAATATTATTTGAAATCCTCCTACCGACATCAAATCAATGATGGCCGCTTTAGATAGCAGAGGTTCGAACCCGCGTCGCTTGGGTGGAAAGCCGACGTATTTGTCCACTCGGCTTCTAAGCAGTCATATTTTCGTCTAATTGCATCAACATCAGCACAGTTTGGGAAGCTCTTGCCATGTCCCGCCCTTCCTGCTTTTTGTCTGAGAATTCCTTGGCAGCCTTCCAGCGCCGGAGCGCTTAGCGGGCAAATCTGAGAGGTTGTCGCGTGAAGGGCGGCTGTCGAAGTAGGGCGGGGGCAGAAAAACTAAACGTATTAGGTCGCGGGGGCGGTATGGAAATTGCACGGATTATACGCCATGGTAAACAAAACGGCGAGACAGTTAGAAGTTGTGTTAATATTCTAATATATATAATATACTAGCTGAAGTGTACATGACGTTATTCGGGGTTGTGAAAGGATTGCAGTAAAGTTTTAAGGTTGTGTTATTCTAGTGTCCCGGAAAACTGGGTGCAATTTTAAGATGGAAATAATATTTCCACGATTTCTTATACTATTCACATTAACATCATTCCCTTAAGGCGATGCAAAACGTCGTGTAATATTTTAAATTGAGCCGCTATCAATAACAACCCTTACGTAGATGGCGATAAGGTTTAAAATCCCGCTTAACACCATCCGCCTGTTTTGATTTATGCAAGAAAAAACATTGCCAAAAAGTGCCTTTTATTTTATTTTGTGGATGTTCGGGTATAAATTTATTTTTTTTCGTTAATTTTATAAATAACTTGATTTTCCACATTATACAATAAAATTATAACCCAAAATGGGTTCGTAAGTAGGATATTTTGAACTTTAAAGCAGTTTTCATAGGCCTTATACATTATTTTTTTCTGGGCTTATAAAAAGACATATCTAAAAAATACTCGATTATTTTAAAGGCCAAGATGTATTCTACTTGCAGTATTTAATTAAAGCATCTGAAACATTTCTAGGCGACCAAATTTTCAAACCAAAAACACATGATTTTGCATTACTACGTATGGCATCGCCTTAAGTCTTTCCGCGTTCATCAAGTATGCCTCATTTTACCGCATATAAGTATTCGATTCATTTCATCGTGCCAAGCTTCTTCAGGCGTCACCAAATTTTCCTACCATTCTACGACTTCTATGTAAAATCCATATTGATTCTGTTGTCGACTTCGACCTCATTCCAGTGCATTGATAATGCGTTAAGTCTTCCTCGGTCGTCTCCGACTATTTCAACCTTTCGAACCACTCTCTAAACACTCCTGGCACTAATAAGAACAAACTTTAAAATATTTACGATAGTAGTTTTTGAGTCCATAGTACACAAACATTCATATGTATATATATATATGTGTGTGTGTGTGGATAGAAGAAGATAACAATATTTATTTATTGATTTCCAATCCAAATCATCCGTATTAAGAAAAAACACGTGTTCTCGATATATTCTGAATGACTAATATTTTATAAGGAAGTTGGCGTGCGGTCACTTTTTTAACGATACCATTTTTCTCCGTGTATGTACTCAATTTGCTTACTATTACTAATCTGTTAGTATTTTCATTTATTAATTGTTATTTTTTCTGTATAATTATTCATACCATCCCTCTTGTCATTAAAAGTATGGTGACCCTATGATTGTAGCTGATAAGCCAACACAGGTACTTTGTAATACTTATTTAGTAAGTAGAATGTTATGGTTGCCAACTTTAAAAGTACTGCCAAGCTGTAATTTTAATTTAAATAATTATAGTGTTTATTTTTGTAATAATTTTGTAGGTTTATACAGGGTGTCCGGGGACAAAGTGGACTAACTTCGTGAGGTGATTCTATATGATGGTAGAGGTAAAAAAGGTGAATAACTTTTTTCCCTCACTAAAATATTTTTCCATATAAGAATATATATTTTCCAATACAAATAATTCAACTTTTTTCGAGTTTCATAAAAAGTTATTTGAATGTTCTACTTCTAAGATCACGTAGAATCAACCCTTGAAGTTAGTGCACTTCACCCCCGAACACCCTGTATGTATTTTGTTTAATATAATTTTAAGCTTCACATCTCAACACTGGAATTTCCAAGTGATTTTATTGTAATATACAAGTTTTTGAATAAATAAATTATTAATTCAGTAGTTTGGTCTCCATCTTAAAAAATTCACATTAACAACATTGAGCGAATACAAAAAAAAATTCTACGTTTTATAAATTTTAAATTAAATATCCCTGTCGAAGACTTAAAATACAATTTCTTATTAAATACTCTAAAATTACATAAATTAGAAGATAGACATAAAATAAACGATTTAACGTTCTTATTCAAAATACTTAACTCTAAATTCGACTGTTGTGAACTCCTGCAACTTATAAACATACATACACCCACAGTAACAACACGACAAAATACAATATTCTACAGCAGCACACATATTATGTGCTGCTGTAGTATTAAGCGTAACTACATTGCCCACTCTCCGATACAACGACTTTACACCATGGGAAATCATTACTTGGGTGATGTTGACATATTCAATACCAACTTGGCAAGTTTTGTGGATCATTTAAAACATTTATTTCAACAATACTCCTAAACACATCATGTAAACCTACAAATAGCTGTAATTTTTTGTTTTTGTTTCTTGTGTTTGTATGACTTGTTGCATAGCTTTTATCAAATGTAATTTTATTCTTATTTTTTATGTTTCAAAGTATCTGTCAAATTAAAATTATACTACCAACCATGTAAAAGCCCTCTGGGCGTTAAATAAATAAATAAATAAATAATACGATTTTGTCAGAAACTCGGGAAACATTAACAAAATAACAAATGTCTTCACTAAAACAAACGTAGACTAACACACGACTTCACAGAAGAAACGTGACGTATTCCCTCATCAAATAAACTAAGTTACGTGTACATTAGAGGCCTATATTATCAGAATTTAATTATGATTCCACCCTTCGGGGCGAATGCTACATAAGTTTATATTCGTTTGTAGGCAGAGTTCTCACTCACAGTCCGTTGTAATTACACATCTCCTTTACCAGTGCCAAACTAGCGTGCCACAAGAAATTTGAAAAATTATTTCATCTCGATTTTGGGCCAATTTTGCAAATTGTCCCAATTTCCTGTCATGTAATTTCTTTCCGGCTTATGGACGTTTCACGCGATACTTTTTTCGTCCATGTTCCATTTTTCAAAAGGCGTCTGCCGCTAGTTAAAACCGCAAGGGCGCTGTATTGTGTGTTAGGTTAGGTTAGGTTAGGTCCTTGGCAAGTCAGCGTCCGGAGAAGATTGCTCCATTTGCACATTTGTCCATATGAGTCTGACTTTTCATGTAGATTCTGGTTTGATGTAAAAAGGATATTTGGTACGGATTTTTATACCGTTTAAGATGGCTGTCATTATTTTTGTTGACTTTCATTGTTTTACGTAATTATATTATGTGTGTATTAATTTTTAAAAAACTAATATAGTAATCCCAGCGTGAGCTCGCTCCCCCGTCATCAACGATCACAAGTTTTGTATGAAACGAAAAAACAGAAGATACATTTATTTATTACAGATTGTGAACGTATATAACTATTTGGTATTGCATATTTCAGGTGTATTTTCGATGATTTGTTGACGGCATCGGCAAAGGCAAATGACAGATGCTTTCATGTCATTGTGATCTATGGTTGTCTTTTATATTATAATTTCCTTCAGGGCCTTTGAAAATTGGGGATGCTGTGTAGAGGGTAGGTATGTTTAAAGAAAGGAAGGAGAGGTAGTTCTGGGAAGGAAAAACATGGGTGGGTATGAATCCGGGGTTCAGGGTATCCAGGAATGTAGTATCAATCCAACCTTCCCAAGGCAATGGGTCGAGAGAGTCCTGGAAAGGTCAAAAGGTCTACTAGTCTATCTCGATCTGGCCCGCCACGCAGTAGGGAAGCAGACAAATCCATCGCCAAGACCTGTACAAACCCGGGCACCCCTTATAAGCCACCAAAAAGAGCGAACCATTGGGGTGATCCATGGTAGAGGTGTTGGCTATCCAATAAATGGGATATTTGCTATAATAAATCAAATTTGCAGAGTTATGTCATAGTTCAACCCTTGATATCTACCCATTTTGGAAAATGACGAAATGGTTAGTTAGTTAATTTAATTAGGCACTAATTTCTGAAATTTACCTAATGTGCTCTAATTTTTTTAAAGTTTAACAGACACAGCGGCAAGCCGCGGTAAGTTTGCCAAGGTAAGCAAGGGTGAGTTTCGTTTCCGCCAGGCTTTAGGGGTGGGTTTTCTATTTGATGTATTGCACACTGAATTACCTGGGGTGCTAATGACGGGGGTTCTAGGCGTGAAGAAGGCAGGTGTGTGTTTTAAAATGTATTTACCCCTTCTAAAGGTAAACTTGTTCATGTCCAACTAGTTAAAAGCCAACATCAGAGTACAAATTTATAACACTTGAATAATAAACCGTATTTGAAATTGAATAATAATAATAATCCATGTAATAATTGTAATGAAACGCTGTTTGATCAAAGATGGAGAATAGACTAAGATTTATTTCATATAAGTTTACATATTAAATACATAGATGGCAGCACTAGTCTTATATTGTTGTTATCATTTCAACACCCCCACTATAACTAACAATATAAATACAATTAAATTAAACAATTTGCACACCTAGTTTATCCAAAAATTTATAATGTTTTGTGGAACCCAAACTTTTCGTGAACAAATCAGCAGGCATTTCAGCTGTTGGCAAATACTTAACATTTACAATATTATTTGCTACACATTCTCTACAAAAATGATATTTAATATCAATATGTTTGGTGCGCTTATGAAAAACTGGATTTGCTGTTAACTTTTGCGCACTCTGATTGTCATTGAAAATATCAATAGTATACATTTTTTGAGTTATTTCATATTGTAAATTTCTCAAATAAATTGCTTCTTTGCAGGCTTCGGTGATGGCCATATATTCAGCCTCACTACTAGATAGTGTTCTAACAGTATTCTGTTTTTTTGTTTCCCAAGATATAACACAACCAGATAAAGTAAAACAAATTCCAGTGTATGACCTCCTATCTATAATGTTTCCGCCCCAATCAGCATCTACAAACCCTTTTAATATTGAGCTTCCACTAGCGGAATACTTTAAACCATAATCTTTAGTACATTTTAGGTATCTCAATAACCTTTTTACATAAGAACAATGTTCTTTGGAATAACAATTATTAAATTCCGGTCTGGTTAGAACCGCTAAATACATAAGACATCCAATTATTTGTTGATATGGAAAATTACCAACACAATGTTCATTTTTTGACACATTTAACTTTGTTTCCATTGGAGTCTGTGCAGGTTTACTTTGGCTCATATTAAACTTATGCAACAGCTGATCAATATAATCTTTCTGACTTAATATTATTGTTTGCTTAGATTTGTTAACAGTTATGTTAACACCCAGACATTTCTTTATTTCTCCTAAATCTTTTATTTTGAAATGACTTGTTAAGACCTTTAAATGCTTAGTTTCATTAGTATCATTTGAAAAAACAAAAAAATCATCTACAAACAATGCGACAATAGTTTTAAACTGATCTTTCATTTTTGTATACATACATGGTTCTATTTTAGATCTAATATAACCTATGCTTAACAAACATTCATCTACTTTTTTATACCAAGCTCTTGAGGATTGTTTAAGCCCGTAAATGGCCTTTTTTTAATTTAAGTACTTGACCATTTTGTGTTTTTTCAGAAAAACCTTTTGGTATTTGCATGTAAACAGTTTCCTCAAGTGTACCATTCAAGAAAGCCGTTGTTACATCAAGATGTGTTGTTTTCAAATTTAGTTGTACTGACAATGCAAAAAGTAATCTTAATGTAGTATGTCTCACTACAGGAGAAAATGTTTCTGTAAAGTCCACACCTTCAACTTGTGAAAAACCTTTTGCCACTAAACGTGCACGAAAGCGGACTTTATTTTCACTATCATACTTTTTACGAAGCACCCACTTGCACTGTACAACTCTTCCATCTTTTGGAGCATCACTTAACTCCCACGCATCATTGTCTTTGAAACACTGCAACTCTTCTGTTATAGCCAACTCCTACTGTTCTTTTTCTGGTCCATTTAAAGCGTCATGCAGAGACAAACCAGCCGCATTATCATATGTTTCACTGTCAACGCACAGATTTGATAACCCATACCTCTCTGGAATCTTCCTCTCCCGGTTAGGTCGGCACTGCGGGCTTTCTTTCTCACTGTCTGCATCTTCATAATCACTGGGAACATATGTTTCATCATTATCTATAAAACTGTCCATGAAACTTGAGTGTTCTTGACTAGGCACAGGTTCAATTTCACATTGTTCTGTATCATCAAGTTCCTTACTATCCCCCACTGAATCAACATTCTGACCACATTGTTCTGTATCATCAAGTTCCTTACTATCCCCCACTGAATCAATATTCTGACCTTGCACTTCCATTAAATTTTCAGATTTTGATTCCTTCTCAATGATGATCACATCTCTACTAGTCGTTACATTCCTTGTTTCTGGATTGAAGACCCTATATCCTTTTATATTATCTGGATATCCTATGAGAATACATTTGGTTGTTTTCTTATCCCACTTCTTTCGCTTTTCTTTAGCTACATGGACCATCACAGTGCTACCGAAAACTCTGATATGACTTATATCCGGTTTGGAGCCAGTCCACAACTCATATGGAGTTTTATTTTCCAATGCCGCTGCCACAATCCGATTCTGCAGATACACTGCCGTATTGGTGGCCTCACCCCAGAACTCTTTGCCTAAGTTTGCATCAAAAAGTAGACATCTTGCTTTTTCAACTATTGTGCGATTAAATCGTTCACACAATCCATTCTGTTGTGGGGTGTAAGGGTTGCTTTTCTGATGAATCACATCGGCACTATTCAGGAAATCATCAAATTCTTTATTGCAATACTCCAGTCCGTTGTCACTCCTTAATACTTTGATTGTTTTTTTTGTTTGATTTTCCACCTGAGCTTTAAAAATCTTGAAATACTTCAAAGCCTGATTTTTGTGTTTTAAGAAATAAACAAATGTCATCCTACTACGATCATCAACAAATAACAAGAAGTATCTCGAGCCGCCCATAGATACATTCTCCATAGGCCCACATATGTCTGTGTGCACAATATCTAGGAGATTACTGCTTCGTTGGCCACTGCTCTTAAAAGGTAACCGGCATTGTTTGCCTTCACAACATGTTGTGCATGAAGATTTGCTTATGTCAACTTTTTTATCAAGTGATATACCATGCACAGCTTTTTCCATCTGATTCAAATAATCTTTGTTTATGTGTCCTAACCTTCGATGCCAAGTCATTCCTGACACAACTGATGCTGCTAAACAGTCTTGTTTTAGCAAATTCACTTTATATACTCCATTGACCAACACTGCCGTAGCAACCAACTCGTTATTTTTATTATAAACTGAACAACCATTTCCAGTGAAAGATACACGGTTGCCTTTCATAATCAGTTGGCTAACAGATAATAAATTCGTTGTTAGACTTGGTACACAATATACGTTTTTCACCATGATGTCATACTCATGATTATCTGTTTTAGTCATGATTTTTACATCGCCAGAACACAATACTGACACCTTTTCACTGTTTGCGACAACAATTATTTTTTCTTGTTCATACTGCGCATTTATAATCCAACTTTCATTTGCTGTCAGATGTACACTCGCGCCCGAGTCGATATACCAATCGTATTTGTTAAAATTTCCACTCAGGAACACTGCGCTAAACGCATTAGACTGCATTCGATCCTTATTTATCTGATTTGACAAGTTATTTTCTGTATTTGTACACTGGTTCTTGTAATGCCCGATTTGTTTACATCTGTAGCACTTTATATGCTTGTTGACGTTTGACTTTGACAAGCCAGTGCTGCCATTGCTGCCAACATAACTTTTGCTGGCCATAGACATATTCGTATTATTTTTTCCTTTGTACTTTGAAGTTGAACGAATTGCTAAAGCTCCGCTAACTTCACTCCCGTCATGACTTGCTGAATCCATATCTAACAATTTTGTTTTTATGGAGTCTGTCGTTATAGGAATTCCTGAATGTTCTAATGCCATAACCATCGGCGAGAAACGATCTGGCAAACCAGCGAGTAGCAATGATGCTGTCCATGTGTCATTAATTTCGAATCCCGTTCCTGAAAGCTTCTGTGCTGTATCGATAATCTGCGTCATATAAGACGTCATCGAACTGCAATTCTCTCGGCGAATCGAAATTAAATTTCTCAGCAAACTTATTCTCCGTGAAAATCCGTTGTCGTCGAATAATTTTTTTAATTTATCCCATAACTCTTTACTGGATGTAGCATCTTTTACGTGAACATATAAAGACGAGTCGATTGTCATAATCAATTTTGCTTTGGTTTTTGCATCATCTGCAGGTTTTATTTCAATCCCGACTTCTGGCTGCACACAATGCTTCATGCCTTCGAGGATTAAAAAATTCTGTGCCGCAAAACACCATATGTCGTAATTATCACGTCCCGTTAGCTTGGGTACGTTGACAATATAGTTCGCCGACATTTTTAAACTGCGATATACTGAAGTTGTACACTTTTATTATAACAATCCGTCACGACACAGTTCAATCGCGTTTTGTAATCGTGTTTTTTATACTGGTCAAACAAAAAAAACAACAAAATCGCGAAGATTTATAAGCGAACGGCCCATAACCTGTAATGAAACGCTGTTTGATCAAAGATGGAGAATAGACTAAGATTTATTTCATATAAGTTTACATATTAAATACATAGATGGCAGCACTAGTCTTATATTGTTGTTATCATTTCAACAATAATAATACGGGCAATGAACATTATCTTATCTTATACCTTCTATATTTAATAAGAAACAAATGCATATAAAAATCTTACCAAATTCACAACTAAATTCAAATAATATTGAAAAAATGGCAAATAAATCAACAGTTTTTTTTATTGATATCATTTATAAACATATCAGTATTAATTGTTTTTATGCATGTAATTGTACAAATATGCATATGAGTGTGTTAGAATATTTTGCGTGTCTTTGAGTGTGTATATGCATATGAGTATATGAGTCTAATAGAAATCGTTGTATCTCCCTTACTGTCGTGGTGAGAAATATGATTGAAATGGTGTTAGAAAGAGAAAACATCAAACTTTATATTCAAATCTAGAAGTTCAAATGTACACCTCTATGAAATCAAAAATTTCCGACTGCAAATTGAAAAAACTTTAAATGAAACGATTAAAAAGGGAGACAAAAGTAATCTTTTTAACACATTTGTCTAAAAAAATATGCATTGTTTTGCTATCAGTAATTTTATTTTAGTGTTTAGACGAAAATACCTAAAGTGAGCTAATTTTAAAATTGTTCATGTTTTGCATTAATTATCTAAAAAAATTGTATATTAAAAGTTATACGTTTATTTCTAATCTACATATTTTTTTTTTTTTTTTTTTATAATTATTTTTTATTTTTAATAATATGTTTTACATGGGACATAATTCATTTTACATCATTGGTTTTTTACTACTCTTCCATTGAAAGCATTTGCTTGTGTATGGAAGGGGAGTGTACATAAATGTTGTTGTTAGTTAGTACTTAAATAATTCATTGTACATAAATGTATGTTTGCTGTAATATTTCTTTGGAAAGTAGTGAAGGATAATATATTATTTATTAAATTTTTAAAAAGAAAGGAAGCTATGGAAAACTAAGGATATTTGTGAGATTAATTAAGTGACAGTAGTTTTTTTTTTTTCAGAATATTTTTAAAGTGTCTCTTGACAGAGAGCAGTATTCGGGTTTTATCATTAATGCTTCTGATTTCTTCTGGTAAACGATTGAAAAAAGTTCTTCCCTGGTAAGTATAATGATGTTGTGCAAAAGACGTATTTAGTTTTGGGCATAGAAAAACATGTCTAAGTCGCGTTCTGTTTTCATTTAAAAATTGATATTTATCTTTTTCTTTTATAATTTGGATTAATGAGTTTTTAATATATAGGTCTTTAAATGTAGGTACTTGAAATTCTTCAAACAGGCGTTCTGTTGGGTAGTCAAAGGATTTTTTTAATATAATTTTAATAATTGTTCTTTGTATAATTTCAATTGGAAGAAGGTTACATTTATACGCGGATCCCCAACTAATAATAGCGTATTGTAAAGTGGATTGAACTAAGGCATAGTAAATTAAATATAGATTTTTTATCGACAGAAAGTTTCTAATTCTTAAAAATATATATATTAATTTTCTAATTTTGTTTACTACTTGACTTATTTGTTCTTTCCATTTCAGATTTTTATCAATAATTACTCCTAGATATTTAATTTTATTTGTTGTTTTTAGTACTGTACAGTTTGATTTGCAATAGTTTTGGCTGTGAATTTTAGTATTATTATGTATGACAATGTTAAAATTTTTAGGAGTATCATTTGTATGTATTGCAAATGGAATTACAAATGTCTTTTCATTATTAAGTGACAGTAAATTAGTGTCGAAAAAATTCTTGAGCGTGTTGATGTCTTCCGTGGCCTTTAATTCTACATTTTCCCAAGTCTTATCACTTATTATTAATACTGTATCATCGGCGTATGACGTAATTTGACCGTGTAAAGGTTGAAAAAAAATATCGTTTACATATATAGTAAATAGAATTGGTCCAAGCACTGTACCTTGGGGGATTCCAAAGCTTGTAATCTCTTGATCACTATTAACACCATTGATTTTTACTAATTGAGGACGGTTTTTTAAGTAGTCGGTGATCCATTTAATCGCGTTGCCTTTTATGCCGATATTATTCAATTTTTTTAATAGCATCTCATGGGATATGCTATCGAATGCCTTTCTAAGGTCAATAAATATACCCGCACATTTTTTACTTTTATCTAGTGATTCGTAAATGTATGAAGTTACGTTAGCAATAGCATCTTGTGTGCTGAGTGATTTTATAAAGCCAAACTGGTTTTTGTGTAATATTTTATTATTATCTAGAAAATTTACCAATTGTTTTTTAACTATTTTTTCAAAGATCTTTCCTATATTAGAAATTAGACATATTGGGCGATAATTCGTTGCTTGATGTGGATCTCCAGATTTGTAAATAGGTGAGATTATTGTGGTTTTGTAGTTCATTGGAAAAATTCCATTTGTTAAACTTAAGTTTATTAAATGAGTGATAGGTTTTATTAAGTGAGGTTTCATAGTTTTTAACATGTGTGTCGTAATAGAATCAAAACCGGGGGACGAACCTCCTTTCATATTTTCTATTATTTTCGAGATTTCACATTCTGTTGTTGTTTCAAACATTGAAAGTATATTACGTTTCTGTATATTTTTATTTTTATGGTTTTCTTGGTTTGAAGGCTTATGAATATTTTTCGCAAGATTTTTCCCAACATTTGCAAAGAAGGAATTAAATATGTTTGCACATTGTTTAGGCTGTATATTGGCATCTATAATTTTTTTATCATGTTCAATGTACTTAATGTTTTGTGTTTTTTTTGTATTTTCTATGGCGAAATTAACAGTTTTCCACATTTGTTTATGGTTATTTTCTGAAGATAATATTTTATTTTTAAAATACTCTTCTTTACTTTTTTTAATATAAGATGTTAATTTATTTTTATATTTTTTATAGAAAATATATGCTTTTTCATCTTGGGGATTTTTTAAAGTTATTTTGTAAAGTTTTTCTTTATTTCTGATAGATATAATAAGTCCTTTGGTAATCCAAGGTTTTAAACATCTTAATTTTGATTTTATGTGTGTTGTTATCTCAGTTGTCGAATTTTTAATGTGTTGTGACATAATATTTTCGAAGTTAGTCGAACAAATTTCAGTATCATCACTGTTTAAAACATTATTCCAATCTTCCTTTTTTAATTTTTCAGAGAGAATAGTCATATCTATTGTTGATTTTTTGGTTAATAAATTATGTTTTTTATGTTTAATATTATTATTATACAGAAGTAAGCATGAGTGATGATCAGTTATGTTAGTTTTCCAAACAATTGATTTTATTTTGTGAAGATCTTTAATGTTTATATTTGTCCAAATGTGGTCTAAACAAGATGGAGTATGTTCTTTTATTTCCCTAGTATTTTTATTTATGCAAGATATAAAATTTTGTTCAGTCATACAATTGATGTATTCATTTTTGTTATTATTTTCTATTTTTTCATTAATATTAACGTTAAAATCTCCTACGACGAAGCAAAGTTTATTTTTTAATTTTAATAATATGTATTTGAGGTCATTAATAAATGTAATAATACTCGAGCCATGCGTTCTATAGATAGCTATTAGATGGTATATGGATTTGCCGAGTTTGAAATGTACTTCGATGCAGTTTACTAAGTGTATTGGATGTTCTAATATGTTAACAATACTAAATTTATTGCTTGCAAATATTATTATTCCCGAATTTTTATTGATGTCTACTTTGGTAGAAATATAGTTGTACTCAGGTAAGTGGTAAGACGGTGACTCAGCGTTCGTAAATGTTTCGGTTAACACTATAAAGTCCGGTTTTTTAATTAAATTATTTATTTTTAGAATTAATTCATCTAAATTTTTTTGAACGCTACGGATGTTTATGTGCATAATAATTATATCATTGATGTTTTTAGAAATAATTTTGTTACACGAATCGGTACATATACATTCATATTCTTGAATTTTAATATTTAACTCTAATTCGTTACTTAAGAAATCATCCATTTAATGCATTTTCGGTTGTATTTTACAAAATTATTTATAAGGTTTTTATTCAATGTCGTAGTTAATTCTTTCTTTGGCTAATTTAAGCATGTAAGATCGGAACTTACATGTTTCGCTGTTTGTTCGGTGGTCTACTTCATTCATTTTACTGTTCAAGGAGTTTATTTCTTTCTTCTTGTTAGCTGAGTTGCAGTTAGCGCATTTGGGTGGCAGTTCCAGGGATTTACACTCGGAGATGGGATGATCTTCTGAACAGTGCTTGCATGTTGGTTTATTCATTCTATTGTAGCATTTTTGTGCTGTGTGTCCAAATCTTTGACAGTGGAAACATTGGGTAAGAGGACTGCAGTCTTCTACATAGATTCTCATGAATCCTAGATGAATTTTTTTTTTATTAACAAGATGTAGTCTCATTTCGGGATTTGTTTGTAGTATTAAGTTTTTGCTGTTAGTTTTTTTGTTTGTAATGATGGCCTTAACTTGTAATATTTCTTTGTCTTGGTATTTTTCACATATCATTTTGATGTCGTTGTTTTGTTCAATGATGTCTTCTAAGAATTCTTTTTCGGTATAGTCTTTGTCAAGACCTTTGAATATTACGCATGGATCCGTTTTCAGAAGTACCTCCGCTATTATGGTTTTGTCGACTTCATTTATCTTATCTTTTAATTTTTTTGCGTCTTCTTTTTCTGGGCATGTTATTATAAGGTTTTTTTTTGTTTTTTTAATTTCGCATACTCGAATTCCCAACTGCGATATTTTAATCTTTTGTATTTTCTCTTTTAATTTTTCAGTGTCTTCTTCTTTTAAGCTTTTAATTATTATAGGAAATCGTTTTTCTTGCGTTTTTGATATTAAGTTTTTTACTGCAGAAGAGTGGGTATTTTTGTGCTTGGTTTTTTTCTTGAATATCACACTTTTCTTGTAATTTAGCTAATTCTATTGCCATGTGCGATATCATTTCCATGATGTTATTTATTTCTTTCATCATTTTTGATTTGGTTTCTTTGGTAAGTTTATTTTCTTCCATGATTGTATGTAAGTCACTTATGTTTTGTTTCGCCTTTGTTATGAAGGCATGCGGATCAACCGCTTCCTCCATTTTTTCAGGTTAAAAAAATATATTTTCCGTAAATTTATGTATTTATATAATTTGTCTTGGATTGAAGGTGTTATTTTATTTATTCACCGCTTACGGCGCTCACTCGCGTCCAACACCGTTAGAGGTTTGGGCGACACTGACACTGAATATATATATATGAAAAAGTAATTGTTTGTTCAAAATCTAAAATCTCCGAAATTTCTTCAGCGATTGCTTTGAAATGTTGACACAACGTTGCATTCGAATACGCGTATGTTTTTATGTACCTATATTATATAAATGTCACCTCTGACAGATAAAAAAATTCTGTTTTTAAAAACAGCGTAATCTGTTAAACAAGCTTTTTTAATACAGTGCCAACTGTTGGACGTAAAAGCTATATACGCTTTTGTTTTTATAAAATTTGAAAGCGTTCTTCATAACCTTTCAAAAACAAATTTTAGTTTTGGATACGTGCAGAAATCTTCCAGGTATCTGGATTCTATTTATTACAAAGCAGAATACAAACAAATTCTCCAACCATCTGTCAGCGTCTTTCTATCTGTCTATGTACTTTGTGCCTTTGTATTTTAGTACTTGAAATGTTATTCTTCTGTATCTATTTTCTATATTGTTGCTTCTAGTTATTTGGATATAAGCGCTTTAGTGCTATACTTAAGACTGAAAAATTGACCTGCTGACAAACTGCTTTGGCAGTTTAGCGGGTGCTTCTACATAAAAAAAGAATGATCTTGCTTATCGACCAGTTTGTTTTTGTCCAACAAAATAAAACAACATTCCGAGCGTGTTCATCCAAGACTTGTCCTACATCCAAATTAAAAACATGTTTTCTGCGTAATTTTAAACATTTGGAACGAATTTTACATAAAAAATAATAATTTACATCACTTTTAATCATTTAAGTAAATTTAAAATGAGCTGATTTCATTGTGTATACGTTTTTCGTAAAAAAAAAACTTTGAAGCGCCATTTCTCCCTATATACGTTTTGGTTTGTTGGACAAAAACAAACTAGAGCGACGCAATAACAATCTCAAGACAGATTGATGAAAGTTTTATCGACAATGTTGATTATTTATTATCAATGCTTTCTGTTCGCATTATACGACAAATTATTAATTCATTTACAGTACAACCTTCTCATTCTGACACTCTTAACTTCTGGAAAGAAAATTATACAAAAAGTCTGAAGGCTACTTGAAGAGGAATTAAATACATCCACTGTTTTATAAATTTTACTCAACAGCACCGTTCCTCGTGTCACGCTATGTTGCGCTAGAACATCTGTTTTGCCGTGTGGTATCTTGAACACGTTATGACACATAAAATCAATAGAGTTATGAATCACATCGCCAACAAACAAAATAACGGTTCACTGCGAATTACCCCCTTTGATTCAGAGACGTTTATGCCGGTTCTAATCACTCGCTTTTAGAGCAGCCATGTTACTAACAAATTATTATCAACTTTATTTTTATATGAGAAAGGCATTGTAAGTGCTAACTCTCTCACTAGATGGCGTCGAGACAAATTGTCTACATTTTTTGGTGAAGATACTAGAACTTGTCAAATATTATTTTTTTTTTTTTTGGTAAACTAATGTTTAAGACCAGATTTTTTTATGCATAGCACAAAGGGTAACAATTATTTTACAAGCAATAATTATTAGCCTGAAACACTCATCCACATTGAAAAATCTCCTGATAAAAGATAGTGAGAGAGTTAGTACTTACAATGCCTTTCTCATATAAAAATAAAGTTGGTTGTTTTCAGGTGAAAAAATGTAACAAGCAGTAATTGTTGAATGAAGCACTAGTATATATTGAATTATTTCGCGGATAAGAGATAAGCCGCCATAGCTCAGTGGTCAGAGCTGTCGACCGGAAATCGAAAGGACACGGGTTCAAGTCCCGTTGGCGTCATGTATTCATGTATCATGGAGATTTTTCAATGTGGATGAGTGTTTCAGGCTAATAATTATTGCTTGTAAAATAATTGTTACCCTTTGTGCTATGCATAAAAAAATCTTGTCTTATACATTAGTTTACCAAAAAAATAATAATTAATGATTTTTCCTCTGAAATTCCCATATAAATCGGAAAAGTCTCCCCAAATAATTCTATATTTACTAAAAATTTTCGTTCAACAATAATTGCTTATTACATTGTTTTCCACCTAAAAACAAGCAACTTTATTCATTGGGGAAATATTTTAATTTGTCAAAATAATTTTACATATAATTTGTATACTAGTTCTTTCTCCGGAGATTTTTTTTTAATTTATATAGGTGTTTAAGGCCCCATAGTAAGCGTTAAAAGATGGTTTGACTCGTTTGAAATAGAGCAAAAAATCTCTCGTCGAATACTTCAGTTGCATTTAAAGATACACTGTGAATTTTTTCATGCCTTTAACACATTAAATAGCAGAATAAAACGTGTTTTTAATAATTTTCGGAGCTTAACTGAGCGATTATCAACAGTGCAGTCAACACATTTTAGCGACGAACTCTGAAGAGCGAAATATAAATATTTTTTAAATTTCAAGCTGAAGATATACAAGGTGTACAGAAACTCATAGTACAAGTGGGAAACTAATAACTTTTATTGAATTCAAAGTTGAAATTTTAGAGTCAAATTTAAAAAAAAAATCAAAAAGTCTAACTGTTAACATTCCTAGTTTTTTCTGCATAATAATTATCTTAGAAAACCTACTACATACTGCTCGCATACCTATATTTTGAATTATTTGCAACAAAAACAAAGTCGGAGACAGAACCGATCCCTGTGGGACGCCAGCATTTATGGAGTGTAAGGAAGAGGTGAAACCGTCAGCAACCGCCTGAATCGACCTATCCCTTAAAAAGTCAGCAATCCACGTACACAGGGATGCGGGAAGTCCGTAAGAAGGCAATTTGTTGACAAGTCCTCGGTGCCAGACCCGGTCAAAGGCCTTGGATATGTCTAGTGCGACCGTTTGGGCCTCACCGTGACGTTCCAGGGACCGCCCCCAAACATGCGTCACATACGCGAGAAGATCACCGCACGAGCGGTTCCGCTGGAATCCGTATTGACGGTCGTTGATAATTTTGTTCTTCTCGAGGTATGTGAGCAGTTTGTCGTTGATCACACGTTCCATCACTTTGGACAGAACTGATGTGATCGCTATGGGGCGGTAGTTGGCCGGGTTGGAGCGGTCACCTTTCTTGGGAATAGGGTGAATGACCGCTTTTTTCCAACCAGAGGGCACAGTGCCACACTTCAGGGACATTTTGAAGAGCTTTGTCAAAACTGGAACTATTTCCGCAGCACACCTCTGCAATACCAGGGCAGGTATTCCATCAGGTCCACTAGCTTTGTTAACATCGTGCCCCCGTATAACGTGGAGTACATCCCGATGCCGGATCCTCAGCTTTTTCATAAAGACCGCCGCCGCCCTGGGAACCATTTATTGGATGACCAACACCTCTGCCACAGGTCACCCCAAGTGGTTCGCTACGTTTGGTGACTTAGCAGGGGTGCCCGGGTTCATGGGTTAAGGTTTGCCCGGGTCTTGGTGGCGGGTGCGTCGGCCCACCTTCTGCGTGGCGGGCCGGTTGGGAGATGCTGGTTGAGGGAGACCCTTTACAACCGGTTACCGCTGTCCGGGCCGCTCGATAGTACAGGGGCCCGACCCTCAGGCTCACGACTAAGGGTGGGCTGCCCCATCAGCGAGTGAAAAAACCCCGCCACTGCTGTTGTGCCGGTTCGTGACCGGAGGGGACCCAGCAGCAGCGTTTGGGGCGCATTGGATGCCCTCTCCAGCCGGACTCTCCCGGCCTATCGCCTAGCACCGCAGTGGGTGGGCTGGAACCAAACGCTCATCACTCCTAGACAGCCTGAACCCCAGATTCCTACCCACCCCTCATACCTTTCCTTTCCAGACCTTTCCTTTCACCTCCTACACCTACAAAAAAAAAAAAATAATAATTAAATTCATGAACATACAAAACAACAATCTTAACATCATTACAGAGGCGAGTAGCAGGCGTCCCCGGTGCGGGCCAAAACTGTTGGTAAATTTTGCCAACATTCGCGGCCTGCACACAAATTTAAATTCCGTCCATCACCATCTTTTGTCCCAACGTCCCAACCTTCTTTTCCTATCCGAAACTCAGATAGCCGAGCCGCCAGACTCCTCCTATCTGGACTGCCCGGGCTTTACCCTCGCAAGCAAATTCCGGCTGAAAGGAGGAGTCTGCCTCTATAGTCGAGCTGACGTCAACTGTGTGCGACTATTGAGTCTGGAAAACTCCAGATTCGACGTAATGTGGGTGCGCGTCAATCTTGCCAGTACGGCAAGATTCTACGCATGTCTATACCGCTCACCGAACCATAGCGAATCAGACACTTCCGAGCTCTTCAAACATTTGAGCGATACTATTGATGATCTCTTGCCCCGCTACCCTTCGGCCGAGTTTGTTGTTCTGGGGGACTTCAACGTTCATAACGAACCATGGTTGAAGTTCTCAGGCCCAACGGACTCGGCTGGCCGACAGGCGGAATCCTTTGCCATTTGCTACGGATTAGAGCAATTGGTTCAGGAGCCTACAAGGGTTCCTGATGTCCAGACTCACCGCTCCAATCTGTTAGACCTATTCTTAACTACTGTGCCACACGGTTATAAGATTGACGTCACAGCGCCTCTGGGATCATCTGACCACTGCCTAGTGACGACATCAATCCCCGTTAGCCTCAGACCAACCAATGAGAGGCTGAGGAGAAAAGTGTGGCACTATAGGTCAGCAGATTGGTTCGGTATGCGGGCCCATTTCAATGCTTTTCCGTGGTCAGCTGTTTGTTTTCGGACTTCGGACCCTTCAAGATGTGCCCAGGAGATTGGTGAAGTCATCAAATCGGCGATGGATGGCTTCATACAATCGACTACTAAAGAAACTGGTGTGGGCTCAAAGCCGTGGTTCAGTCGACAATGCTCCGAAGCAGTTCGACGAAAAAACGCGGCTTACCGAGCCTACAACACATCTCGAACGCCCGAAAGCAGATCAGCATACAACAAATCGGCAAAGGAATGCAAGAGAATCATCAATAGATCAAAATTCGAACACGACCTGCAGATCAGCAAAAAGCTGGCTGCCTGCCCGCATGGCAGCAGAGCATTCTGGTCGCTTGCGGGCTCAATAGGTCGAAATTTTTGCAAACCCAGTTTGCCACCTCTTACCAGACCTGACGGCTCACTAGCAAACACCGCCACCGAAAAGGCAAACCTTTTAGGGAAAATGTTTGCGGAAAACTCGACCCTCGACGACGGGGGTGCTGTTCCGCCGTCGGTTCCTCACTGCGGCTTCTATATGAAAAAGCTGAGGATCCGGCATCGGGATGTACTCCACGTCATACGGGGGCTCGATGTTAACAAAGCTAGTGGACCTGATGGAATACCTGCCTTGGTATTGCAGAGGTGTGCTGCGGAAATAGTTCCAGTTTTGACAAAGCTCTTCAAAATGTCCCTGAAGTGTGGCACTGTGCCCTCTGGTTGGAAAAAAGCGGTAATTCACCCTATTCCCAAGAAAGGTGACCGCTCCAACCCGGCCAACTACCGCCCCATAGCGATCACATCAGTTCTGTCCAAAGTGATGGAACGTGTGATCAACGACAAACTGCTCACATACCTCGAGAAGAACAAAATTATCAACGACCGTCTATACGGATTCCGGCGGAACCGCTCGTGCGGTGATCTTCTCGCGTATGTGACGCATGTTTGGGGGCGGTGCCTGGAACGTCACGGTGAGACCCAAACGGTCGCACTAGACATATCCAAGGCCTTTGACCGGGTCTGGCACCGAGGACTTGTCAACAAATTGCATTCTTACGAACTTCCCGCATCCCTGTGTACGTGGATTGCTGACTTTTTAAGGGATAGGTCGATTCAGGCGGTTGCTGACGGTTTCACCTCTTCCTCGCACTCCATAAATGCTGGCGTCCCACAGGGATCGGTTCTGTCTCCGACTTTGTTTTTGTTGCACATCAATGACCTTTTGACATGTGCACCGATTCATTGTTACGCGGATGACAGTACAGTTCATGATAGCTTTTTGTTTGACAAGCCCCCAAAGGGCACACAAACTCCAACGGCTCGGAGGGCTTTGAAGCAGAGAATGGACGGTTATCTCGAGAGTATTTCCTCCTGGGGTAAAAATAATCTCGTCGAATTTAATGTTTCAAAGACCCAATCCTGTCTGATTACGTCTAAAAGGGATCCAAATGATAATCTAGTCTCCTTCAACGGAAGCAATCTTCCGAACAGGCCTTCCATTGATATGCTTGGTGTAACTATAAGTGACCAGCTCAGGTACGGGGGCTCCATCGAAGCCAGAGTAAAGTTGGCCTCTCAGAAGCTGGGCGTACTGTACAGGGCCCGCAGATACTTTAATAGTACACAACTGCTCACCCTGTACAAATCGCAAGTGCGCCCTACTGTCGAATTTGGCAGCCATCTCTGGTCTGGAGCCCCAAAATACCTGAAAAAAACCCTTGACTCTGTGCAGAAACGGGCGGTCCGTTTGATAGATTCCCCAATCTTAATAAACGGACTGCAATCTTTAGAGCACAGACGTCGGGTAGGTATGCTGTCCTTGTTCTATCGGTATTACAATGGAAGATGCTCTGAGGAACTAGCGTCATTGATCCCTTCGGCGCCGGTGCGTAGTCGGGATACACGCCAAACGCGCGCCCAACATTTGTACACAGTTGACACTTGTCACATGAGAACGGGTCGCTTCTACGATTCGTTCTTAAGTTCAACAGCTCGGCTGTGGAACGAACTGCCGGCCTCTGTGTTTCCTCCCTCCTACAACATGGGACTCTTCAAGACCCATGTTCACTCCTTCCTCTCCACAAAAAGACCCTCCACACAGCATCCCCAAAGATGACATAGGCCCTGAGGGAAATTATTTTCTTCAGGGCCTCCTGTGTGGAGTAAATATAAAAAAAAAAAAAAAAAAATAAATAAAGAAGCCGCAGTGAGGAACCGACGGCGGAACAGCACCTCCGTCATCGAGGGTCGAGTTTTCCGCAAACATTTTCCCTAATAAGTTAGCCTTTTCGGTGGCGGTGTTTGCTAGTGAGCCGTCAGGTCTGGTAAGAGGTGGCAAACTGGGTTTGCAAAAATTCCGACCTATTGAGCCCGCAAGCGACCAGAATGCTCTGCTGCCATGTGGGCAGGCAGCCAGCTTTTTCCCGATCTGCAGGTCGTCGTATTTACTTTTTATAACACTTAGTTTTAATTTGTTTATCTTTAACCACATAGATATCTGATTTTTTTTATATTATCCAGGCCGTACAGTATTATGAGCATAACTTCTTTGAAATTATTTCCCGTCAAATATAGGATTTTCCAATAAGAGGTGTTATTTTGAATAGCCCGTTATTTCGCTAGATGTTACTTTTGAAGCTGTCATTTTTTGACATAGAAACTACGCCATTAATAAAAATGGAACAATACACGCCTCAAAAACGCATTGAAATTATTAAAATTCACTTGAGTGAATCAAATGCAAATCATCTTGAGTGATGAGGCCCATTTCCACCTCGGTGGCTTCGTCAACAAGCAAAATTCTCGCATCTGGGGCTCGGAAAAACCAAGAGTTATTGTTGAAAAGCCTCTCTATCCTCAACGTGTGACTGTTTGGTGTGGTTTATGGTCCGGCGGAGTCATTGGACCTTACTTTTTCGAAAATGAGGCTGGAGCAACAGTTACGGTGAATGGATTGTACTATCGAGAGATGATTAATGATTTTTTATGGCCAAAATTAGATGGTATTGATCTGGACAACGTTTACTTTCAACAAGACGGCACTACGTGCCACACAAGCAACGAAACCATTGATCTTTTACGATTGAATATCAAAATAACACCTCTTATTGGAAAACGCTGTATATAGCTCAGAAATAACTTTATCGTTCTGGAATAATGACATTCCACGTATGGATGACAATTATTTGATGAAAAGATTGGGTTTCTTGTGGCACCCATTGCGGCGCGCGCCTGGTCGTATGACTCACAAAGACGCACCGGCAATTGCTAGGTTAAATCCATGTAGATTCGGGTATTTTTCAAAGCCAATAAGCGTAAGTAAATGTAAACGAAAATTCGTCTTAAATTTTTAAGGGCCATGTTTTGCGGTGTCTATCCGAAAATGTTACTGTATTGTAAAAAACACACAGCTTTTTAATACTTATAGGAAGAAGAATATAAAAACATAGCAGAAAATAAAAGCCTCCGCAGTCAAGAGGTAAGGCACTGGTACTGGTAATCCGGAGGTCGCGGGTTCAAATCCTGTGATTATCTTGTGCTATTTCACAATTGGTAAATTTAAATTTAAAATTTAAGTTACAAAGTGGGAGAAATTCCTTTAGTATCGCCCTGGTGTAAGACCACCATTCAAAATTGAAATCTTACTTGGAATGGCTTCAGCAGTGATTGGTGACCAGATACGAATAGCCAGTTACTTCCCCACCTTACATAACTCCTTTCTTTCCCACTACCTTCAGCCTCACAACACACTTCCAATTTTGGATGTTATAGTCTCATTGGCTCCAAACGGTTAGGAGTAGTTGGGACTATTGTGCTTTACTCCCATAAAAAATCAAATGCATCTATTTTATATCATTATACTATTGATCTATATACGTGTCTTTTAAAACATAAAACAAAATAAAATTGATTTAGCTGAGAATTGAACCTTCCTTCCAGGGATTTTAGAGATATGCGTTTATGTCCACGTGTGTGTACATGATTTCATTGAATGCACTGTCATGGCAACGAGTTTCAGCTCGATCGGATGTAGGTAAGTGGGTTAATTTCCGCTTCCGCCATTTACATTCATTCAATATCGAAAAAAGTGGAATTAAAAAACAAACATTATTTTGCAAAAAAATAATTATTTAATTACGAAATATTATCAGACGATGTACGGAAAGCGATTAGCATTTTCAGTACATCGTCTGAAAATATTATCAGACGATGTACGGAAAGCGATTAGCATTTTCAGTACATCGTCTGAAAATATTATCAGACGATGTACGAAAAGCGATTAGCATTTTCAGTACATCGTCTGAAAATATTATCAGACGATGTACGGAAAGCGATTAGCATTTTCAGTACATCGTCTGAAAATATTATCAGACGATGTACGGAAAGCGATTAGCATTTTCAGTACATCGTCTGAAAATATTATCAGACGATGTACGGAAAGCGATTAGCATTTTCAGTACATCGTCTGAAAATATTATCAGACGATGTACGGAAAGCGATTAGCATTTTCAGTACATCGTCTGAAAATATTATCAGACGATGTACGGAAAGCGATTAGCATTTTCAGTACATCGTCTGAAAATATTATCAGACGATGTACGAAAAGCGATTAGCATTTTCAGTACATCGTCTGAAAATATTATCAGACGATGTACGGAAAGCGATTAGCATTTTCAGTACATCGTCTGAAAATATTATCAGACGATGTACGGAAAGCGATTAGCATTTTCAGTACATCGTCTGAAAATATTATCAGACGATGTACGGAAAGCGATTAGCATTTTCAGTACATCGTCTGAAAATATTATCAGACGATGTTCGGAAACCGATTAGCATTTTCAGTACATCGTCTGAAAATATTATCATACGATGTACGGAAAGCGATTAGCATTTTCAGTACATCGTCTGAAAATATTATCAGACGATGTACGGAAAGCGATTAGCATTTTCAGTACATCGTCTGAAAATATTATCAGACGATGTACGGAAAGCGATTAGCATTTTCAGTACATCGTCTGAAAATATTATCAGACGATGTACGGAAAGCGATTAGCATTTTCCCCGGGGTATATTTAAGTTTAAGGTAAATGTATCATTTAATATATATATATATTTATATAACAAGGATATATATATATATATTAGGGTGTCCCATGAATTTAAATATGCATACCCTTTTATTTTATTTCATTTGATCCCAATAACTCATATAATAAATATTATTTTGATTAAACACCGGCAACCCGTGCCGACTTGATGCCAAACATATGGAACAGAGTTAATATGGAAGGATTTTCAACTTTCATTTTTGTCGGATAAATAAAATTTAAAAATGCACAAATGTTCAATTATGTAGTATTTTATATTTAAAAATGGTTTATTGATTAATTTTTTTCTTCATAGTTTGTTTTTTACAGTCAGGATAAATCTTCCGGTGTTCCTGAACGCATCGTAACAAAAATTATTTTTGTTCCTCTTTGACCGTGAGATTAAGCCATGAAAATCTTGCATTAACTTAACAGTTCTTTCAGCTGTATCATTCACTACCCTCAGCGGCGACACCTTCTTTCTGACTTCTTGATACGAAGCATTATTTGACCACATCGTAAGGAATTCGTTAAGAAAACTGGCATCTGTGTTCAGACGATCAAACAAATACTTGCTCTTAACTGAAATGAAGTCGTAAATATTTTTTTCTGAAACAAAAGTCACTAAATTATGATATGAACAAAAACCTCAATACAAAACATAATTTAAACTACTTAATAAACTTACCATACAATTTACCATCAAGATCTTCCTTCGATGGGATGTAACGTTTGTCATGGGTTGATAAATTATTTTTTTTTGATATTTCGAGCATTTTTATTTTAGTTGTTTGATCCACAGCGTCGTCAAACAGCGATAAAATAGATCCTTCATCGGTCAAATACCATAACTGCTTACTGAACAGAAATAAAGCTGCCATTGAGATGTTTTCATCAATATTTTCTTAAGCCTTCATCGATTTCAAAAAGCACAAGTCCTGGTAAGGTGCTTTAACTGCTATGATACATTGTAACCATGGCTTGACATAGGATGTTACTATGAACAGGCAAACGTCTAAAAGTGCCGCCTTATCCTTACCGGTAATTTTAAATTGCGCACAAATTAATGATATTTGCAAGGAATAAAGCGCCTTTGCCATCCATCGAGCACCTAGAGGCCGAATCTTAAATTTTCTCGCTGTATCTCCTCCTAAAACTATCACACAGAGCTCTAAAAACTCTCAATAGCCATCTAAAAGTATTTTTGTTGTTAGTGCAGTACGGTAAAAGTCAAGTATATCATTGATTTCGGAAGCGGTTAGGTGCAATGTGAGATTTTCTCTGTAGCACTGAATTTTATCGGGATCAACATTTTTACAGTTATCTCGAAACTTTTTGAAGAGTGGTATGTCAGGGCTTGTAGTCACTTGACTGATTTTTACTTCAAACACAGCTTTAAAAAACCAACTATGGCTATATTTGGTATATATTGACAGTTAAATTCACTTTCCGGATATTGTAGAACAAAACTTCAAGAACTTGTCCATTAGATGGCAGTTTAGAACCCGATATTTGGTGTTTTACGACTCCTATTAAAAATATACTCTTTTTAGAAGTGCGTAAATCTAACAACATCTTGCCTGAACGAGTGATTTTCGTTTACTAACAAAATAGCAAGTTACTACAAGCTCATCAACACGTTTGCTCGCTGGCGTCTTAATGTACAAGTACTGACATCTTTCGATGCAAGTCGGCACGGGTTGCAGTTGTCCAAAGTAAACGAAATTTTTTTTATAAGTGTTTTGTCATTATTAAAACAAAATTAGAGGGTATTCGTTCAAAAATAACAACTTTATTTTTTTTGGGAAACCCATATATATATATTTATTTATTTATTTATTTATTTATTTATTTATTTATTAACGGACATCGTCCAAATTACAAAATAATAACACGAATAAATTAAAATGAAAAATATAGGAGTAGACAAAGGTACATGAAAGCAAAGACATAAGGTAGATATAATATAAAAAAAATAAAGTGACATGTCGAATCAAGTCAAAAATACGCCGTGGGTCAGGACCACAGGACACTTATAATATTCCGTCACTTTTTTAGCGACTGGCAAAAATCATTTAGACTTATCCCAAAAAAGTTAAGGCTTTGACTTGAGTTGACCAGTCTACACATTCTGGACAATGGTGAATAATATCCATAATTTGTCGAATGATGGTTGAGGAAGAGCAGTTCATTATTTCTGAGTCTTTGCGAGGGGATATTGAAGGGAATGAGTTGCAGTAGAGTAGGTGAATCAATAATACCATTTATAATTTTGAAGAAGCAAATGAGGTCATTTCTTTCCCGACGGACTTCCAAAGTAGAGAGGTTTAGAGTTAGTTCAATTTCATCATATGAGTATTTGCCTTTTTCTAAACCTAGCCTCCTAGCAATCCCTCTTAAGAACCGATGTTGAACAGATTCAATGCGTCGAATGTGGACAGCATAAAAAGGAGACCAAATAACACAAGCATATTCAAGATGGGGGCGAACCAAGGAGCAGTAAAGAGTTCAAAGAGTATTTACGTTTTTGAAGTCCGAAGTGATTCTAGTGATGAAACCAAGTAGTTTGAGCGATTTATTAACGATTGCAGTTATGTGATCCCGAAAAGAAAGCTTGCTATCAAGAGAGACACCAAGGTCTTTAATAGATGTAACAGTTGCTAAGCAAATATTATTAAGTTTGTATTCGAAGACAATCGGTTTTTTTGATCTATAGAAGGACATAATTTTGCATTTATCGACATTTAGTTTCAAGCAATTAATTTTACACCAATCATTGAAAGAGTCGATATTCGATTGGAAAAGAAGGCAGTCATCGTGATTTTTTATTATCTTTAGAATCTTATTGTCGTCAGCAAAAAGCCAAAAGCGTGTATGAGAAAAAATACTAATAATGTCGTTTATAAACAAGTTAAAAAGAAGCGGTGCTAGATGTGCTCCTTGAGGTACGCCGGACGTTACTTCAATAATAGTAGACACAAAGTTGTTTAATTTAACTATATATATATATATATCATATAACATCTGTCACACACACTGTCTTCATTTTTACTCTGTGTCTGGTAACTGGTTTTTTATCAGTTATGTAAAATTTAAAACACGTTTATTAGTAAGTTGTTTAGTCTCTTCAATAAAAACACTGTCATCTGGTAGGTAAGAGATGATTTATCTTCCTCGTTGAAATCTGCGTTATTTAACTTTTAATTTATCCAGAGTCTATTCTAAAAAGCGATCATAAATTCAAAACTTTGCCAAACTTTCAATCCATTTATGAAGCTCGACTACGTAATAAAATTACCAAACTTCATGAAATAAAACCGACATAATCGCCCTGTCTCAAATTTTCCACAAAACTTCTTACGGTCTTAACGTAATTAATTATATTTTAATTCTTAACTAAATTTCTTTTTATTCTAACTAAAATATACTGAACATTATTAAGAATACATAATCACTGCACAGAATTCATAATATATCTATATAAATAAATTGTAAATATTCATTTGTTCAAAATCTTAAATCTTCGAAAGTTCTTCACCGATTGCTTTCAAATTTTGACACAACGTTGCTTTCGAATACGCGTGTGTTTTAGATACTATATATTTTATAGAAGATGTCACCTGTTACAGGTAAAAACATGTTTTTTTTTCTAAACAGCGCTATCTGTTGAACCTTAAAGCAACACGCGCTATTGTTTATTTATCTCCACAGACATACTGAGCCGTGGCGGGGTAGAGATATTTTTTAAGGCGATGCCATACGCAGTAATGCGAAATCATCTGTTTTTGGTTTGAAAATTTGGTCGACTAGAAATAGTTCAGATGCTTTAATTAAATACTGCGAGTAGAATACATCTTGGTCTTTGATATAATCGATTATTTTTTAGATAAGTTTTTTTATAAGCCCAGAAAAAAATAATGTATAAGGTCTATGAAAACTTCTTTAAAGTTCAAAATCACCTACTTACGAACCCATTTTCGGTTATGATTTTATTGTATAATGTGGCAAATTAAGTTATTTATAAAATGATAGAAAAAAAATAAATATTTATGCCTGAACATCCACAAAATAAAATAAAAGGCACTTTTTGGCCATGTTTTTTCTTGCATAAATCAAAACAGGCGGATGGTGTTAAGCGAATTTAAACCTTATCGCCATCTACGTAAGGGTTGTTATTGATAGCGGCTCAATTTAAAATATTACACGACGTAGTGCAACGCCTAAACTTCAAATTTCACACACCTATTCAACACATAATCTATACATTCTTATTAAATACACGTAAAATATTTTTTTTAATTTTTAATACCTATGTTTAATGAATACTTGTGAAAAAAAATTGCCTATGTTATGTACCCGTGTTCGATTTTATTTCTCAAGTTCGAGTTTTTCACTTGATGGTGACGTATTTAGTTAGGATGCCATTCGAAAATATTCTAAGGAAAGTTTTAATTCTGAAGTTTTCATATTTGACAATCTACCGATTTTAATTTTTGTGTCATGACATCACTGAACACAGATCAAACTGGCTCGGCTCGTCGTCTCGGTCGTGTGTGGTTCATGATTTCACCGTGTCTAAATGGTTCGGGGACAAATGCCTCTTCCATTGAGTCCGGCTTTAGATAATACTTCCTCTATTCCATGCAATCAGTTTCGCTTGCAATTTATAATATTCGCTCCTGGAAATCATTAATTATTATTACCTCGGAAATACAGAGGGAGCTAAAGTTAGTGTTTGGTAAGCTTCAGGGAGATTATAGTTGCAGTTTCTTTGCGGTGGTTTGAGACTCGGATAAGTTAAGCCACTTTTTGTTGTATTCCGCGAAGAGAAAGGGTTCCGCAGCCCGACGTAATCAGCAATAAAGCCAACTGTTATGATAGGGATTTTTTTAGAAACTTTCTAATGGCTTTGGTAATTAAACTGGATCGCTTTGAGATAAAACTTTAAATTTACACAAAAACTGATATAAACATTTGTGAACAAAAATGATTTGAACATTTTTTGATAATGAACAGTATAATAAATACTCTTAAAAGACTGTACATTAAGTTTGTACTAATTTAACATATTCGTCTTGTTCTTCTCGTTCTTTATTTTCTCTATTATTTTTCTTCTCATTTTTTTAATGTTAAACTGATGTTTATAAGACAAGGTTTTGTATGCATAGCACGAAGGATAACATCTATGGATAATTACAATTTGCATGGATATTTCAAGCCACTAATTATTGGTTATTATAATTTGTTACTCTTTCTTCTCGCTGTTCTTGGCCTTCTCGTTGGTCTGTTTCCGCGTTGTTATCTTTCTTCTCGTTCTTTCCGTTTCCTGTTTTTCTTCTCATTCTTATCATTATTCGCGTTAATCTTGTTCCTATCTCTCTTGTTCATTTCGTTCTTCTCTTTTCTCTAGTTCTAATCATTCTTCCTTTTCTTCTCTGTTTCTTTTCATTCTTCTCTTTCTTTTCTTTATTCATATTCTCCTCTTTCTCCTCTTTCTGACATTTCTATAAATTATTCTTTTTTCTCTTTTTCTTAGCGTTATTCGCGTTCTTATATTGGCTTTCCAGAATCTACAACAAGAAAACCATTTACGACCTTTGTGAAAGAAGAATTCAATCTGTTACCATAGCGGTGGCTGAAGTAAGTAATTAGGGGTAGTAAATGGTAGATGGAAGAGTTTGATAAGTAACCTTGCAGAAAAATTCTTATACAATCTTCATTTAACTGCCTACAAAATAGTAGGAAAAAATCCCTTGAAAATAAGAAAACTAGCTTTTTGATCAGAATACATTCAAATTACAAAAGGTCGTCCAGCAATATAAACCGGTAGAATCAAAATATCATGTTTTTGACCTGCGATAAACATCCCAGCGGCCCGGACCCGCGTCAAAGATAACTTTTGACATCTTCTCCCAAAATAGTTTCAGATGAATAACTCTTTTGCCGGAACTCTACATGAGAGGAAGTTTATCTAACTGTATAGTGTCGTATGACTCAGTACAGGTCGCATAATAGTTTGAAGGGACTATCCACCAGATTAGAATTGTTTATTTATTTTTTGGAATAACTTTATTGATTATAACCTCAAATTGTAATATTTAATTATTGAAGACAATATTAGCAATTTCTAAACGAAAATCTGAAACTATATTTAAAAAAGATGAAAAAATATGATAGGTTTATCTAAAAGACGCTGTCTAGATTGCATTTAGTTCGGGTTGAATCTTGCGATCATACATAAAGATAGTTGCCAATAAATAATGTGTGGTGAAAAAATGAAGGCATTGTTGGTAGTTCTTATTCGAAGTATGATACAGTTAAAAATGACCGAAGCAGATAGGGTCCCATTAGCTCAGTGGTAGAGCGGTGCCCCGGCAAGACAAGGGTCATGGGTTCGAGTCCTAGATGTGACCGTATCCTTTTCTGATTTTTCTGTTTCAGATTTTCGTTTAGAAATTGCTAATATTGTCTTCAATAATTAAAGATTAGAATTACATAATATGTACATATACACATACACTCACGTCAGCCATGTCATTTGGAAACATCACCGAGAAACACAACACACGTTAATCGAATTTCAGTATTTATTCCAAAACTTATTACACTTATTTGAAATCTTTTAGGAATTTTTGGTTTATAATCAATCATCAATATAATATTATGTGTTTGTGGAGGGTGTATTTGTCCAGAGTGGTGAACACTAACATTTACTCGAAAACGTACATTCGCTTATTAAGTTTATTAAATTGGCTTTGGCCGTGTATGGTGACAAAATCTGAATAGCCAAGTCCTTCCCCCCATTCCCCATATCCTACTCCTCCCACCATCTTCAGTTTCATAATATACCCCAATTGCAATATGGCATAGTCTCAACGGTTGGAAGGAGTTGGAATTATCATTTAAAAAAATTGTGTTAAAAAAATATTATATTCCACTGGAGTTTTTTGTTTTCTGATGTCTTTTGAACGAGTTTGAAACATGCTGTATACAAGCAATTCATCCGTCTTGAGTACTGTGTGTCATATCAATTTTATCGACATGTAGACTAGCTTATTTAGGGAGCAAACGGACTCGACAAATTTACGATATTTTTGTAGTATTTCAAATGTATTTTGCAAGTGGCGGTCTCGCAAGGAAGTGTCGACTAATTACCGATATTGTTGATAAATACCTATGGCATGTCGATGGTGAATGTTATATTGGTGTTATGGTGGATGTAGTTGGGTTATATTGTGTTTTCCGTATCAATGGATGAGAGAACTTTAGATAATTAGTCATCGTATCAGACAGCTGGCTTCCAAGAAACTGAGCGTTTTTGATAAAGGCTAGAAAATTCTTTAATAGTGACCAGCTGCTAACAAATCTCAAGTAGTCCCAACAATTGTATTTGAGAGCCACCTCCGGGCTGGAGCCCTACAATAAACCTACTTGATTCTGTGCAAATGAGGGCGGTCCGTATGGTAGACAGACTTATTAAGAGATCGATTGCCATTTCTAATATACATACGCAATTTAGGCGTGCTGAGTCTGTTCTACAGGTATTTTAATGTAGCCTGCTCTAATAAGCTAGCAGCATTGATCCCCGGTGCATCGATGCACGTGTGTGGAACTCGACGTACACGAGCGGAACATCCGTTCACAGTTGATGTTGGCTTTTTGAAAACGGGTCTTTTTGTCGACTCGTTTTTGCGTAAGACGGCTCGTAGGTATGTCTAACGAGCTACTGGCATCTGTATTTTCTCCTTCATATAATCCGGGCCTTTGAAGACCCGCATTAATAAATTCCTCTGTACAGTCCCTACCTTAACCCGCCTTACAATGCTGCTCAACCGGATGGCGAAAACAAAACTTTGTTTTAAATTTTACACAGCTGATAACCAACCACTGAAAAACCTTACTTAAGGCGAAGCTTAATGCTAAATAACTATTTTTATAAATCTTTATAACGAATTAGTGTACATTATGAATACCTAAAAATATGTTTTAGGTAAATTGAAGGTTTTCCTATCGTTTCGCTTGAGTTCAATACAAATAAAATAATAAATTACTCAATAAAAAATATAAATGTAAACTACTGAAAAAAATATTTTTTCAATAGAAATGTATGAACGCGTAAAGAAGATAACTTTTAAAAAATACTGTATTGTAGCTCCGATTATCTGTGACAGTTGCACTTGATTCACTTTTTTGCTTTCTTATAAAATTATTTACAAAGTAATTAAAAACCAGTTTTGTGCTTGAAATCGAACATTACTAGACTCCGTTTGTCAAGCGATTTTAATGCCTATTACCTACAATATAAGATATACCAAGAATATACACATATGTGGCTTGTAGCTTCCTCTCAATGGTTGTTTATACTTGTTTACCTGGTGTTGAGCAATGGCGAAATTTAATGTTGTTTACATAAAAAAAATAATACGAGTTAAAAGTGGTTTCAAATTTAAAATGACGGAACTCCATAAAATTTTACGAAATAGGTAGAAAGTTGAAGGACCAAGAACCAAACACGGCTAAACAAAGTTAGTAGCAGTTGTGTTGGGACTCTGGTGCTCGCATAAAGGGGGAATATAAGGGGAGTTGTGATAGGATAATGATTTGTACAATTGACTGCGGAGAAACCTTCTACAGTCAACTTCCACATCCTCGTTCCTATCTTCTTTCCCTCCCCACTCCCTAAGTCCACCCAACATACCCAAATTAGGTATACCATAGTCCCATTGACTTCGGGCAGTTGGGTCTCTTGTTTGTTTATAATGATTAAAATATGAATTAGTAAAAAGGCAATAAAGAATAAAATCTCCACAATGGCACAAACAGAAGAATTAAAGGGCGTTTTACACGATGCTTTTTTTCTTACAGTTTTTATAAGGATCATATTTTCATATGGATTCGAGATGAAAGTAGGACGTATTCTATTTTTTTTTTTATTATTTTTTATGTGACACCTCACAAGAGCGCCTGCCTGTGCAGTGTACAGACAGGGGAACTATGTCACCACCCGGTTGGGCGGCGTTGTGAGGCGGAATAAGGTAGGGGCTGTAGGAAGGGATTTGTTAATGCGGGCCTTGAAGAGGCTCGAATTATAGGAGGGAGGAAAAACCGATGCCGGTAGCTCGTTCCATTTACGAGCCGACTTACACAAAAACGAGTCGTAAAAACGGCCCGTTCTCATGAAGCCAACGTCAACCGTGAACGGGTATTCAGTTCGTATCCGTCGAGTTTCGCGCACGTGCACCGGTGCATCAGGAATCAATGCTGCTAGCTCCTTGGAGCAGGCTCCATTGAAATACCTGTAGAACAGACACAGCATGCCTACATTGCGTCTATGCATTAGAGAAGGCAATCGGTCTGTTTATCGGTTGTTTTTTGGTACCGATTTTTGTACATTTTAAGATTGCGGACATTATTTGACAAATTAAATGTCGCCTGTCATTGTTTTAAGTAACAAAATTATGTGGAAATGATGAAAGACTATAATATGTGTTTACTAAGTGTTTTCAAAACTTCGGACAAAAACAATAACATTGAATAAGGGCCACAACGTTTTTTGTTTTCCCTCGACCACGAAAAAGAAAAACATTGTGTCCCTGCGACCATTAGGTAGTTGGATTAGGTACTTTTCGGTATTATTAATTATGCGTGTGTTTTTGATGGTTCGTTGACGGCAACACCAAAATCAAACTACAAATGCCTCCATGTGACCTATGGTTATAATAAAAGATATTATTCCTTTTCTAATGACATCTATTTGTATGAAATATTTGTCGTAAGTTATAAAAATAATGATCGGGTAAAGCGAAGATTTTTCATACGAGTCCCGATATATTTCCATAAGGGATTCGGTATGATAAAAAGCATCATGTAAAACACCCATTATGAAATATTGGTCTAATTTCATCATGTGTGGAGATTTTTTTAAGGGTTGGTTTTTTTCTGAAAAGATGTGTATTGCTCCAAATTCTGAAAAGGATTTTTATTACGTCTGTAAAGATAAATGAATGAATAGCCTCGTACACAACTCACTTTTGTAAAAAAGCGAAAAACCTTTTTTATTCCGAGTTTCAGAAATATATTTTTTTATAGTTTAACTAATTATAATTTAAGTATTTGGCACACTGCTGACTTCATCCACATTAATACATCATTTCATCTGTTATTTCATTTGTTATTTTGACTCCTGACATGACCCGAGTCAAGTGTTTGATTCACTTGGTCGTGCCATGTCGCGTTCCAGATTTCTACTGCCATTTACTTTCACGCGCTAATGCGCTCTACATGTCCAAACCTTTAAAGCAGTTCATTTTTAACAGTGCACAAATGTTCAACACGCATTTGGGGTGTCTGCTGACTGTGGACTGACAGTGACGTTCGTTACTCCGTCGGAGCATCTTCCATTAAAGCTCCGGTAGAACAAACACCGCATTCCAACCTAAGTTCCGCAAAATACATTTAAGGCTAAATAAAACTCCAATAACGGGGGTTTGCTCAGTGCTCACATTTTAATTATTTCTGATAAATGTATTAGGTACTAAAATATAAAATCTTTCTAGAGGGATCACTACGTATGTAAGTTATTTATAAACTACATTGTTAAAAAGAGCCCGTTGACAACTTGCAATCTACCAGTTGGTTTATTGTGTAATTAATATTTAAAAAAAAAAATCTTAAAAAATTAATCCATAAATAAAAGTTTATTTACAAGAAAAGGGTGTTTAAAATGTATTTTTAAACATTTTTGGGGGTTTGGCTGAGTATTGTTTTCCTTTCCTACCAAGTAATTGGAATCGATAACTCTAATAATCTCGCCAAATGCCAATCGAGTAGGACTGAAATATATAATTCATATATCAACTGCTGTAATGTCATACGATTTCAGAGAAATGCATAAAAGTGCGTGATTGTCACCTTTGATAGAATACATCGTCTTCGACAACGGTTCTATCTGCCGAGTTTCAGCGAAATCGAATGACCGAAAGTGTGTTAAGTTCCACTTCCAAGATTTGTATTCATTCAGCCCGAGGATACCCAATTTCTACCGGTTTATAACAAGTTTTTTGTTAACTCTTTAAGTTTGTAAGTTCCAAAAAAATGTGTTATTTTTTAATATAATATCCATACAATTGTTATACCTAAAAGTTAATTATATGAAATACCCTCGATAGAAAAAAAAATTTCAAAGAAAGCTCCGAAAATTATTAAAAACAAGTTTTGTTCTGTTATTTAATATGTTATCGGCATGATCAAATCATAGTGTATCTTTAAATGCATCTAAAGCATTCGGTGAGAAATTTTCGCTCAATTTCAAACGAGTCGTGTTTTATTAAATATTTTTACCATTTTCACTTAAGGCGATGCACTACGTAGTAATGCAAAATCATCTGTTTTTGGATTGAAAATTTGGTCGCCTAGAAATGTTGCAGATGCTTTAATTAAATACTGCGAGTAGAATACATCTTGGCCTTTGAAATAATCGACTATTTTTTAGTTAAGTCTTTTTATAAGCCCAGAAAAAAATAATTTATAAGGCCTATGAAAACTGCTTTAAAGTTCAAAATTTCCTATTTACGAACCCATTTTTGGTTATGATTTTACTGTATAATGTGGCTAATTAAGTTATTTAACATCCACAAAATAAAATAAAAGGCATTTTTTGGCCATGTTTTTTTCTTGCATACATCAAAACAGGAGGATGGTGTTAAGCCGGAATTTAAACCATATCGCCATCTATGTAAGGGTTGTTATTGATAGCGGCTCAATTTAAAATATTACACGACGTAGTGCATCGCCTTAATTATTATCATTTTTTTAATTATTAGCGCGCTCCCTCTAACATTCTTATTTACATATCTCCCTTTCAAAACATCCTTGAACATCCTTCATTCATTTCCAAAAAAAATGAAATACATAAATGACCTTTTTTTAAAATAATCAAACGATTAATACTGAGGAATCAAAAGTGCTGCCATTATTTTCCAAATCAAGATATTTTATAGGGCATTTTGGATCTCCAGTAAAGAGGTGGCTATCAAACTCAACATTCAGGCGCACTTGTAATTTATACAGGGTTAAAACTTGTATACTATTACAGTACTCGGTGCCCCACGGCTAACTTTCGCTATAAATCAGAGATATGCAGTCCATAGAGACTGTTACATCGCTAAACTATGCTATTAAAAACTTTGGACAATTCACACCATTTTCTGTTAAGTTTCCGAAAATTATTTTCCTTTTTCTTCTAATAGGAAAAAATAGTTTATCAATTTATTTGGACACAAGCCTCTGTAATGTATTTTGTAAATTATTTAATTTCTAATGCTTCCATACTATTAGAAATCATGATGCTGAATCAATCAGGATGAACGAAGTATGTATGAAGAATGAGTTAATGATGAATGTAAGTAAGTCTAAAGTAATGGTGTTTGAAAGAGAGAGTACGAAAACAGTGTGCAATATAGTTGTGAATGAGGAATACTCGGAGCAGGTGGATGAGTTTGTGTATTTAGGCTAATAGAGATATTGAAATAAGGGTAAATGCAGGTAACTCCATTAATGGAGGACTGAACGCGGTTTCCATTTAAAAGAAATGTCCAAATAAGTGAAGCTAGCTGTCTACAATGGAGTGCTGATACCTACCCTATTGTATGACAGTGAGGTGTGGAACTGGCAGAGGAAGGATGAAATTAGGCTAAATGCTGTAGAAATGAGATCCGTGAGGCATTTGTGTGGCAAGATTTGATTTGTAGATCCGCAAAGAATGCAATACTGATGTAAGCGTAATGTGTTAGATTAAGAAAGGGAGGCTCAGATGGTTTGGGCATGTATAACTAATGAACAAAGAAAGGGGTGTAAGGAGAATATATGACGCAAATGTTAATGGTAGAAGAAGTCAGGAACGCCCGAGGAAGACATGGCACGATCAAGTGAACCTGATACTTGAGTCGGGCCGTGTCAAGAGTCATAATAAAAGAAGAGTATGTATGAGATGATATATGAATGTAAATAAAGCAAGGGGTGGGTGCCAAGACTGAGTTGTGTGGCGATCCGTCCTCTCTGCCTACCTCTGCGAGGAAAAGGAGTGATGGTGAGCTATTTAGTTTCTAAACACTGGTATTTAGTTTATATTTTACTTATCAAGGCTTAATTCTAAATACTGATCCCTCGAGTTTGATCCAGTAGTAAAAATTTTCCATTTGTCTAGTAAAAATGTTCCATATATCTAGTAAAAATGTTCCATGTTTCTAGTAAAAATGTTCAATGTATCTAGTAAAAATTATCCGTGAAGCGATTTTATCACAAAACGACGCCGAAGTTAACCATTTACATTTAAGTATATATTATGACATTGACTGAGCCTAGCATTATCCTGTTTTACCTCAACTATTTAGCATTTCACATGTCTATAAATTTGTTTGTTACGTTCTGGTTCCGATCCAAGATGGTTGCCTTGTGGGACACCACCTTTTTATTCCGCCAGAGTTTGCATGATTATCGTGGTTCCTACCGGTACCGACCTAAAGAAAAAAGTATTCTTATTGAGATGGTAACGTTTCTTTAAACTAACTGTGTAATAATTCCTTTTAAATTTTATTTTAAGCACATGCTTAATAATTAGGTAGGTAGGTATTTAAGTACCTACTTGCAAATGTCGGAGGAAAATTGGATTTTGATAAACCTTTGCTTTCCGATTATTTGATCCGATAGTGTAACTATTACAAGAGAAAATTAGAAACAGGCTTTTTTGGACGCAAGGTCTTCTGCTAACAGAACTGGGGGCCTCAGCACGGATAACCATCCAGTGAAGCTTACATTACCAAATGATATTTTATAAAAAAAACTACTAGCATATGTTATGGATAATGTGAAGAGGATTCGAAATGTTTCGTCTAGTTTCTGAGTGGGATCATTTAGAAAACATCTCCCCTAATGATATTGGGCCGGTGTAATATTTGCGAAAGGTGTAGGTTGTTGTCCTCTCATGGGTTTCAAAGGGTCCGATAAAAACAAAAACGACAAAATTGCTAGTTTGTGAGAGTGTCTGTTACCTGAAATTTCATTTCAAACGCATTTAAAATTTGGGTAAAATTGCGACCTACGAATTTAATTGCGACCTGCGAACGAAATTGCGACCTGCGAACTAAATTTTGACCTGCGAACTAAATTACGAACTGCGAACTAAATTGCGACCTGCTAACTAATTTTTGACCTGCGAACTAAATTGCGAACTGCGAACTAAATTGCGACCTGCGAACTAAATTTTGAGCTGCGAACTAAATTGCGACATGCGAACTAAATTTTGATCTGCGAACTAAATTGCGAACTGCGAACTTTTTGGTTATTCTTCTAAGGTTTGGGGGGTAGGTTTTCAAAATATCATGTAGAAAGTGACCTTTCCCTTCTTTTGAAGGTCATTTGTGCAAAATTCCATCAATCTGTAAATAAAATTTCAGATTTATGAAACAAAAACAAACCCGAATTTGCTCGTTCTATTTTAGACGCCCAGCTATATGTTTTGCTAACAATTACGACTAAATTGAAACTTCCCAATCTTCTTCCCCTCCCTAATTCCTTCAGCCTCATAAGATAACCAAAGTCGGTATACCAAAATCCCACTGGCTCTGTGCACATGGAATTCTTCAAACCTTCAAAGTTTCTCTCTGAATAAATCATTATTCATGATGGATGTTCAATTAGCCAAGCTAGAATCCGCCACCCTTCATAAAAACAACAAAATACATAATTATAAGTTGTTGCATTTGATTCCCTGCGAGCGAGTCAGTATGGCGCAGTTCGCAATCGGAAACGTCATTGTTCCGCCCTTGCTCTTGGCATCGCTCCAGCGAAATCAGGCTGCCACATCTCGTGCTATAATCAGTCGGGATTCCGGTCTGCCATAGCTGTAGATAATGTGACATTGTCTGGGAGGAAACACTTGTTGGGACAACAATTCGACTATTTGCTGTACTGTATCGGGTCTTGGAATTGCAAGGTTCCATCTGACATAATAATGTTATGGGCTTTATAAAACTCATTTGTGAACCTTGGGCCGATACGATATAGCATGCAGATGTTGACATGTTAATAAAGTGTCGAGTATAAGTGGTTTTTTTTAAATATATAAACAGTGTCCGAAAATCGTAATACAAACGTAAAACTAGTGAATCTAGAATCCAAAAAAAATTTGAAACTAAGGGGTTAAAACACACTTTTGGAGTCGGGTCTACACTTCGAAGCATTGAAAAGATATTAAACAGCTGATTTTAACCCCCCAGCAACCGATGTTTTTTCAAATTTAACCAAAAAAATTATAATTTCAGTCTCGATTTACTCAAAAACGAAAATTCAAATAAAAAAAGCTATTACACAAAATCGATTGCAAATGAGTGTAAGTTTCCTGTATGTACTGCAAGTTTCCGACACCGTGTTTTTGTTGTTTAGGTACAAAATATCATCTAATATACCTACATGTTTTTGTTGTTTAGGTAAAAAATATATCATCTAATATACCTACATGTTTTTGAAGGAAAAATTATCACAACAGTCCCAACTGTCCTGAACCAGCGGAACTATGGCATCTCAATGTTGGGTATGTTGTTAAACTGAACGAAGTATGTAAGGAGATTGGAGAGTATCTGAATATTCAGAGATCTGTTCATTAAACGCGGCTAAAGCTATTACAAGCAACGTTTCTATTCTGGATGATGATCTTTCACAATTGCTGAAAAAATCTGCTACATATTTCAGTTCCATGTGAAGTAATCCATTTTCGCATCTCTCGGACCTCTTCAATATTCCTGTTCCGACTATTTGGAACCGGTTCCTTTGCTGTCACTGGAACCGTCAATATTATTTGGAGGAATAGGCATCCGTTTTTTTTGGAACCGGTTCCATTTAGAATGTTCATGATAATAATTAAATAAATTATATAAATTGCAAGGACGGGTGGTTTCACGGAATTTGAAATAAATTATCAAAAATTCTAGTTCTGTGATACTTCTTAATTTAATTCAAATTCTGTGAAACAACTCGTACTAAGAACGCGACGAAATATTTAGAAATGTTTGAGTAACTAGATAAAGAACCGGTTCCATATCGATCTACGGTAACGGGAACCGCAGTTACAATGTTCAAGTTTGTCCTTGGGTCAAGCAAAATGGGGGAGACTAAAAAAAATATATACTCGAAAATTAGCATTTGCCAAACAATGTTGAGAATCTCTGTAACAGAGTGGGAAAATGTATGCTTCGTATCCATTTATCAAACAAATAATTGCAGCGGAAATAGTAATAGATTGCAAACACCCGCCATTTTTCACAGGGTGATACAAATGTATCATGTTTTTAATTAGAAATAACAGAGTAAGCAATAACTTCCTCCTTTTTTTTCTCATGTGACAAATGTTAACCGTGTATTTGTGTTGAGCTTGCGTTTAGCTTGTTCCTAACTATGCACCGATGCCGAAGCGATAAATATCTTTCATTGTAATGTCGGTAGAACAGAGACAGCATACCTACCTAACGCCTGTGCTCTAAAGATTGTTATACTTTGTTAAGATAAGGGAATCTATCAAACGCACTGCTCAAAATTAAACTCAAATTCACTTTGAATTTACACCTCACTTTCAAAATTTTAACTAACTATATGAAGAGTTCAGAAAAGCGATGAAGTAGGTACCTACTTCGTATATAAATAAAGTTTTTAATTTTATTTAAATTTACACTATCCCGTGATTATTCACGGGCCTGCGCTAGTAATCAATAAAGTTAACACAAGGTGTCCGGGGATAAAGTTCATTGACTTTAAATATATATATGCAGATAAATTATTTTAAAAGGGACACGTTTAATTAATTTATTTGTACACACCGATTAGTGGTTCAAAATAGTTTGGAACACCCGTCTACAGTCCCCTCTTACCCGCAAGAATCACTCTTTAAAAATATTTTTCTGGACAAGCATAAAAGATTATTGCCTTTGTTTGAAATTCCAACGTTATGGCACTTTTCATGGAATAATATATAATTGCGCAAATCTCAAACATATTATTTTCAGATGAATGTGCTGTTTGTTAGTTCTGCGTGAAATCTGGTTCAATAAACTCAATTTTGCTTTGAATTTGAGTGTCATTTAATTTTTTTTACTAATTGTGTGAATAATTCAGAAAAACGCTAAAGTATTTTTTGTAATTTTCAGAAAATTGTTTTTGTAATTTTCAAAATTGCAATTGATTGGTCAAGAATTTATACTATCCCGTGATTTTCACGGGTCTCGCGGGTCTGGGATATTATTATGGGATATTTTTTTTTTTTTTTAGTTATTTATTAAGTTAAAAGAAATACATATTTCGCTTTGTTAACTTAAGTGTACATTGATTAAAAACAAAAATAATATTTATATAAATAATTATGGTTTACTACCTAAGTAACATATTTTTCTTAAGTAAGAGAATTTTGGTTTTGCTCATTGATCTTGAGGGCAAACAGTTTTTTCTTAAATATATTTATTCTATTTACGGTTGTCAGGCTATCAGGAAGGAGATTATATATGTGTACACCCTCATGGCCTATGTTTCTTTTACCACACTCTGTCTTTGCTGAATTTGTGTATAATTTATTGTGTTGTCTTGTGTGGTGGTCATGTACTTGTGATGTTTTCATAAATGAAGTATTTGTGTGTATGAGGCCATTTTGGATTTTGTGAATTAATAGGCATATGTTGTATTCGTACAGTTTTCTAATTTTAAGTAAGTTAGTTTCTTGGTATACTCTTTTGGTGGGGGTATCTGGTCTATAGTTAAAAAGTTTTTTTATAACTTTGTTTTGTATTATTTGAATTTCGTTTAGATATGTGATGTTTGTGTTTCCCCATATTTCTATGAATAAGTTTTCTACAAACCTTTGTCAAAACTCTGTTATTGTGTGTATGCGGTTTCCATGGATACAGATCTGACATAGATGTATATTGTGGCCACTCTTCCCTCTTGGCATATTTATCGGGTAAGTTTGACCTTACCCTACTTTTTTAATGGATTTTTTTGTATGATATTTTATTTATTTATAACTAGCTCTACCCCGCCACGCGTTGCTGGAGCTCAGTCTGTCTGTGCAGATAGAGAAATAATAGCGCGTGTTTATTACGTCCAACTGATGACGCTCATTTTCAAAAACCGCATGATTTTACCTGTCACAAAAACGCATATAGCCGAAACGGCAATTATATGAAATTCCCTCGATAGAAAAAAATCGCAAAGTAAGCACCGAAAATTATTAAAAACAGATTATATTCTGTTATTTAATATGTTATAGGAATTAATAAAATCACAGTGTATTTTTAAATCCATCTAAAGCATTCGTGGAGAGATTTTTGTTTTATTAATATTTTCACCATTATTATATTTGTAAAAAATATATCTTTCCGAAGCACTCTGTAGAGATGTAGATGCAATTAATTGAACTAAATTGAAATTTCACCTGCAGGTGCGGGCTGTTGATGTGTTTAATCGATTAATAAAACGCTTGGATTTTATACTCGAAGAATGTTCGTTGATTGCAAGTTTTAAATGTACTTTTTTATGCGAGTATCGCATAATAGTCCGTACAGCTCCTAATCGTCTAGAGCCTATGAAACTCACAATTGGGATATGTTTTGAGGCTGAAGATTATGAGGAGGAAAGAAGATGAACAGATCTAAAGTCATTTCAAGTAACGTTCCGTTTAAGAATGGTATTCGTTCACCGGGGTGTTCCGGAGTGTATGTACCACTCTGGAAAAAAATATTTTCGTGCGCTTACATTGCTAACGCTGGCTAAACCTTGTGAAGTACGTCAAAATAATGTATGACGAAATTATACATCATAAAAAGGCCTACAGAAAAGTATGTTAGTGTATATGTAACGAGGGGCGAGACTTTCTGTAGGTTTCTTTTTTCAAATATCTTCATACTTGTTTTCTTTCTACCTCTTTTATGAAACAAAACTGGATTGTTGAGATAATCATAAAAGTGTGTCAATATAAACAACACTAAGGACGGGTTGTTTCGGAGAATCTGAACAATTCATCAAATTTCAACGTTCATTTTCAAGTTCTGTGAAAGATTTTTTCAAGTTCTGTTTTTATTTCAGTTTTGTCAAGCAACTAGCCTACAATGATATAAAAACAGAACTTGAATAAGTCTTTCACAGAACCCGAAAATGAACGTTGAAATTTGATGAATTGTTCAAATTCTCCGAAACAACCCGTCCTAAAATAACGTTTTATTGAATTTTTGTTCGTGTTTGTCGTAAATGAACGCAGTTAATAACAATAGAATAATAATACCTCACATCAAACAAATCACAAATAAACTTCTCAAAACAATACACATTTTCCTTAACATAAGAAACATATATAAAATAAAACAATTGAAAACAATATATTTTGCACTTTGCCAATCAATAATAAAATATGGAATTATTGCTTGGGGAGGAGCAACAAACTCGGCTATCAATTACATAGAAACCGCACAGAAAACGATCTTAAAGGTAATATTAAAAATCATAGACTGACTGATACAGACCAAATATTCAACAGCTGTGACGTACTAGATATACGCCAATTATACGTTAAAACACTACTAAACTACATTTTTGACAAAAAAAATAAATTTCAACATACACAAAATAACACTAACAGACCAGTTAGACAAGCGTACAAAGAAAACATTAAAACTCCAACAGTAAATTCAACCTTTGGACAAAGACACTACCAATACCATGCTATAAAAGCTTTCAACAGTCTAAAAATTGAAATTAAAATTGAGGAAAATAAAAATAAATTCACACAGAAAATTACAAAATGGATTAAACAACAAAAAAGACAATATTACCAAAATGTCATAGCATAAAATAAAAATAAAACCTACACGTAACACACAAAACCAACATAAACACACATCACTCACAAACACACAAGATTATTTTCATTGTATTATTTTTTAATTTTAAATGTATTATTATGTATTTTTATTTTTAATTTTAAATTTATTATTTTCTTTTCAAATTTACTATCTTCTCTTTAAATGTAATATGTAGATTAGATTTTTATATTATAAAATGAAGGCCTCAGCACGGGCAAGCCACCCAGTGAGGCCTACATTACTGGAAAACATAAATTGTAACAAAATAATGTACCAAATAAAATTTAAAAAAAAATAAAAATCCACCTTAAACAAATATTATAATGTTTTCAAATAATAGGGGATGCGATAGTTTCATTGGCTCCATGCAGTTGGAACTGTTTTGTAGCATAATATTTGTAATTATTTTATGATGAAATATGGCTTCCAAACAAAAAGTTGAGAGATAAATATAGGTGTTACATGTCCACACTTTCCGTAGATGCGAGTAAATTTGACCGTAATTTCCCCTGTGGGAAACGGGGTAACATTGTACGTCAGCTGGGGTAACTTTACTCGGCTTTTACAGAGTTAGCAATATAATAATATTTCCAGCCCCCGCGCTGACAATGCGATATTAGAGGTTAACTTTGGACCACGCGTGACTCGTAACAAAAAACTCCAACTAAACATAATTTTACGTAATTAACACGGATAAAAGATTGGGAAGTTATTCCGGTTTATGTTAGGGAACTTTTGTTCGGAAAAAGAAAAGAATATTGTATTCGGAGAATTAGCGACGAGTCGTTCATGAACGAGCCGCACAATAAAGCCCTGTTTGACGACTCGTATTCGTACGACTCCCGGTAAACGGTAAAACGGCACAATTGAACGGTTACTCTTTTAGATAAATTAAAGCTATACCCCGCCATGCGCTGCTGTGGCTCCTTCTAGAACTTTCCGGAACATTCAAGAGTAACCGACACACTTCGACACTCAGTTTGGAACCTTCTAGAACCTTCTTGAACGTTCTCCTTCCAGAACCTTCTAGAGCATTCGAGAACCTTCATGAACTTTCTGGAACCTTCCAAACTCACCGACACAGTCGGTGGGCCCATTCTGTAATAATCTGAAGCATTCGCGGCCTTCCCATAACAATGCGCATTTTCGTCATCCACTTCCACCCACGCTCAGCTACCCTCAGTAAACTCTCTTACTTTCGATGTGACACCAACGGCTATCCACCACCATCACTACCGATAAAATAGAGTCATTAAAATTATCCAAGTATTAATTGTTATTACATACTCCAGAGACGTAAACGGCGTTTGAAAGTCCGATATCTTGATTGGACAAATGTACCTAAACCTACTAACTAGTTATACTAACATCTCATTTTTCTAGTGGTACTTACGAGGTGGCGCGCCTATGGTACTGTTACGCCGGTTAAGAGCCGCACGCACACAATGAGCCGGGAGTCGTAGCGGGGGAGCCGTAAAGGGGGAGCCGTATCGGGCCAGCACAGTATTCTAATTGCTCAATGCTCATCCGCTCTTAGGTCATGGCTCCCGTTCAAATTAGCCATTGTTCAATTGATAGTAATGTTGTGAACGAATCTGTTAGTTCGTATGACTCTATAAGAAACATAAAATGAAATCAATTGAAATAATGGAGAGCCATAAACAAGGGTATTAATAATTTTAAGAAAAAAAATGACATTGGATGCCAATCTTCTATCGGACATATTTAATAATTTTAGATTTTTCTCTACTATTTGTATTAAATAATAGGAGTATTAGGTTTAAAATTAATGTTTTAAACATTTGCTCTGTATGTTTTCAATAGTATCTGAGTGAACCTTACAATGCGGTGACATAGGTGAGTTATACTCTATTTGGGACCCAAACGCGATGTCAATTCAGCCACCGACGGTTCAACATTACAAAATGCTTTATTGAAAACAATAGTTCATAATAAAGTTTGTATTTGACTTTTTTTTTATTTATAATCAAAGACTATCCCCAAATCATTTATTTAAGTCGAGTATCATCAAGTGATCAAAGGACGATACACCAGTGGTGTAAATAGTATTCTATTGCATTTGTGTTCTGTTTCAGTCCTTTATCATTACCAATATTGAAACCATTAAAAATACTGAATCCTACAGTACCGCGCATTCATCAAACAAGGTCAAATCACAATGACATAAAAAATATTCCAGGCCATAAAACTACATTCGGGCAAAGAAATTATATTTATTTTGCGACAAAACTCTACAACATCCTTCCGCCTGATATAAAGCGAATAGATAATTTGAATGATTACACATCAAGAATAAAAATCTGGCTGAAACAAAACATTAAAAACGACATAGAAAACTAATAAAACAGAAATGAATAACTTTAGTCCGCCTCAGCAAAGGTCACCCTAGTGAGGAGGACTAAGAAATACAACTTACTATACATCACAGACATAGGAATTAATAGACGAGAAGATATGGGCGAGGGGTAAAATCAACTGTTGAAGAACGAAGGGAGTGAAGCTGACTGTGATTCGTCAATAAATCAATTTGACAGTAAATAGGCATCTCGCATTATAATATCACCATTTACTTCTTAAAAGTAAAATCTGCTTTGAATGAATAGACATTTTTATATGGGAGCGCAAATTACTCGCCACGTTATGAACAAATTTGCGAAGTCCAAATTCGGCAAAGTAAGGCAGCTTCTATTTTCAGAGTCGTAGTTAGTTTCAGAGTATTTAGTTAAGACACTTTTATAAATGTTCATAATTTACTTCCCAGCAACCAACCAGCTTTGTGTTTCGCGTCCAGACGTTTCTCGATGTGATAGTAACAACTGATTCATATTATACGATGTGAATATGCTTAAAATAAAGTAAAATAATGCTTATATATGGAATGTAATACGACAATTGGGTTTATTCTCTTTTTTCACATCTATTTTTACCAGTTTTCATAGTACAAGTCAAAATTTTGCCGTGTTATTTAGTAAAATGAACCGATGATGCCTCGACCATAGTTCGCACAAGAATGATGACGTCACGTTTTCAAATTTCATTTGAGGCCATACGCGAGCCCAGCCGGCTCAATGGAACCGGTATGGGGAGTGGGGATAATACGCTTTTAATCACTTAGGGCAGGTCTACTAATATTCATATGTCTATGCTATACATATATTTAACACCATATTTTGTATTTACAATGTTTAAATAATCGCTATAATAAAGAAAACTAACCCATAACTCTTCAGTTGACGCTTTGTCTCTTCTGGTCCATTATTTACACATTTTTTGTTTCTTTCTCTCTGTTGCCATGTGATGATTTTTTTTTTAATTTCATGCTATTTAGCTATTCTTTTATTCCTATGTTATATTTTGTCTCACTATATTTATAGACATTAGTACACAATGTGTATTTTTTATTTGTTTAATTTTGTACAGTGAGGGTTCTTGTGTTAAGTGAAACTGGTCGGTCATAATTTTTTTTCTTTCTTTTTGAAATATTTAATGTTTGTATGTTGTATTACTTTATGTTTGTGATTACTCTATGTTTGCTTCACTCAAATAAATTATTAACCTCGATGCAGGCTTAGTCCTAGTGAGGTTGATTTTTATGAGAAAAAACGTGATTTTATGAATTGTGAGAAGTAATAAATAAAATAAATTTGTGGTTATATACAAATTTATTACTATTTTATTTCATGGAAAACAAATTATTTAACCACAAAGGTTTTATGAAAATATTATATTTATCTTTGGAAATTCTCCTATTGTGAGTAAAATATAACTTTGTTGTATCGTGGTGTGTAAAAAGGTTAACCAAATGCTAACAAATGAGATCCTTTTCCTTTCACAATTCTCCAGAGACGTCAAACAAACCGAACATCCTACAACACAACAACATCGCTCCTTCGCATGACGGCACAATTACTAACTATATTGTTAATATCCACTTGATGACAGGACCGGACTGAGCCTTACACAAGCCTCTAAAAGTTAGTTAGTTAGTTAACACCCTTCGTGCAAGTTAAATCTCGCTAATAACGGCTTAAGTGGCATGCACAGATATTGAAATTAGGGTAGTGAGTGGAAAAACAGCGAAGAATGGATTTCTTTTTAAACATCCCTGACAACTCCCTTCGTACAAGTTAAAACTGACTAAACTGGCATAAGCTGCTAGCTGTAGACGATGTTGGTTGGGAAAAACTATAAAATTCCACGAAACTGTGACAGATTACCAAAACAACAGCAAAAAATATCAAAATAACCATTTTGTTTAGAAATAATAAATATATGAGTTCGTCCTTGAGCGCGATGAAATGAATACATAAAATAATAAACAACCCGTTACTGAATGCTTTTCGAACAAAATTATATACAACAAGGACATTCACAGACATAACACAAAATTGTCGCATCTGGGGCTCGGAAAACCCAAGAGAGTTATTGTTGAAAAGCCTCTCTATCCTCGACGTGTGACTGTTTTGTGCGGTTTATGGTCGGCGGAGTTATTGGACCTTACTTTTTCGAAAATGAGGCTGGAGCAACAGTTACGGTGAATGGATTGCGCTATCGACAGATGATTAATTTTTTTTATAGCCGGAATTGGATGGTATTGATCTGGACAACGTTTACTTTCAACAAGACGGCGCTATGTGCCACACAAGCAACGAAACCATTGATCTTTTACGATTAAATATCAAAATAACACCTCTTATTGGAAAACCCTGTAGTTTACTATGTGCATATTATATTCAAAATGTATTGTAGGAGCCACATTAAGCAGGAGAAAACATAGTACATGAGTTATAATTAATTAATTTATAATTTTTAAACTTTTATGCACAAATTACTAAAATAAAATGAACAATGAAATCATATGACAATAATTACAATATTCACTGGCTTTGCCGAAAGTCACAACCAGCTTGTGGTTGTGACTTTCGGCACAGCACAAATATACGTTTTTTTGTGAAAAATACGTAATATTGGCCTGCTCATGTCAGGATATTGAACTTTAACAAAATGTGTTTATCTACTTTGTACACCGCACAGAGCTATATTTAGCAGACTTTTTGATTATTTTTTTAAATACATTAAAAAGAGTATATATATCATTGGCTGAATCCATTATAAGATATGGAATAACTGTTTGGGGACATTCAACAAAAACAAATATTAATTTAGTTCAAAATTCACAATATTTCATAATCAAATTACTTCTTAATAAAGCTGTACATAAACATAGACGTACTGTACCGCAATCGTTATAATACAATTGTGTACCATTATTATTTGTTGTGCTGCGTCTTGGCTTAAATTGTGTGTCAGAATACATTGATTATAACAAAACACTGTTACCTAGCAGTTTAAAGGGACTTCATTGTAATTATGTAACATTACACATAGTAATGTTTTTCTCTCCTTTCTTATATTAGGTACAATTGAATGCAAATTTATATGTACCATGTATTATGTTTTTTTTTTAAGTTTCGTGTTATTTTTTCTTATTGTCTAAACATTAAACAAAACTCCTGTTGTCACTGTATCATGCAGTAAATCTTATAAAATATATATATATATCATGTAAAAGCCCATCAGGGCGTTTATAGTATAATAAATACTAAAATATTTAAATGTTTTTTTGCATGCTTATTTTCTGCTTTCGACACGAAACAGTGGTGCGGTCGGAATGACGCGCGCTTCACTGCGTTTCTTGGTTGGTACTTCACGAGTATTTTTGTAAGTAAAGAATGATACTCTTTTTTAAATACCACAGCTTTTCTCCAAAATATCGCAAAATATAGATACCTTCTTTGTTAAAAAATTACACCGCTTTGTCTTTTTCCTAAAATGTACAGCGAAATTGTTGGGTCTCTTATCAACGAATCCGACCCTGTTTGGTATCAAGGCCCAAATTTTCAGAATAGTTGGGAGGCACTGGCCTTTAAAACAATACGCTTTAGTAACAGGAGAATTGTTTTCATTATCTCACTGATACAAGATAATCCGAGGATTTTAACAATCTCGATAATAGCTACTATCTAAATTAATAAGTACATGAGTTCGAGTTGAGAACAAGAGATTAAACTTGCCGACTTGCCGAGTCAGTGGAACGACAAATCAGTGTTTTTAGGAATGCTGTGATTAGCGATGAATCGTTCATGAGCGAGCCGCACAATTGAGCTAGTTCTTAATGATGAGCCGTATTCTTCCGGCTCCCGGTAAACCGTACTGAGGCTCAATTGAACGATTACTCTTTTTTATCAGGACATATTTTAGAAAAATTGCGCCTTTAAAATTATTCAAATATTAATTGTTATTACATACTCAGAGACGTGAACGACATCTGAAAGTCTGACATCTGGACTTCGACATATGTAGCTACACCTACTAACTATCTAGCATCTTATCATCAAGAGTTGTATGAAGTTGAATCTTTCATACGCTTAGCTGGGAGCCGTAGCGGGGGAGCCGTATCGGGCGAGTGCAGTTTCTCATTGTTGAACTGGTACCGTGTTAGTATAGGATAGGATGTGATCGACCAAGAAAGGCACCACGGGAAGGGAATTGATAGTATAGGATAGGATGTGATCGACCAGGAAAGGTACCTCAGGAAGGGAACTGTTAGTATAGGATAGGATGTGATCGACCAGGAAAGGCACCACAAGAAAGGAATCGTTAATATAGGATAGGATGTGGTCGACCAGGAAAGGCACCACAGGAAGGAAATCGTAAATATAGGATAGGATGTGGTCGACCAGGAAAGGCACCACAGAAAGGGAATCGTTAGTATAGGATAGGATGTGATCGACCAGGAAAGGCACCTCAGGAAGGGAACTGTTAGTAAAGGATAGAATGTGATCGACCAGGGAAGGCACCACAGAATGGGAATTGTTAGTATAGAATAGGATAGGATGTGATCGACCATGAAAGAATGAATGTGGTGAAATTTGGCTGTGAAACGCTTTTGAGATAATGCGAAAATTGCGAATTAAACGAGTCGCGCGCTGACCCACAAAGATTCGCTAGTAGATAGCGATATTTTAGCGATTTGATAGGCGGTGCGGTTTGTTTGGTTTGAACTTGGGTCGTGGGCGGTGTCATCATATGAAATGAAGATACACACAATACGTTTCTGACGTGTGACAAAATTGACGTAAGTGTGCACATAACTTGTGTTACTATACAACGAAGTCCAAAGAACAAGAAAAACGTTGAAGATGCCCAAAGTAGACATGGCATGACAAATTCAGTCAATAAGGGCCTGGGTTCGAGTCCCAATTACGACCAAAACTTTTTTATTTTCTGCGTCTTTATCTCTTTTACATTTTCGTAGAGATTTATTGTTGTTATTCTTCTTCAATGATTAAATATTTGCAGTGTCGAGCAACACTGAACAGGCGGATCGGAACCGTTCGGAAAGGCCGAGCGCTTCCGATCCAGTCGCGTAAACAGCGAGCGCTGCGCGGAGCCAGCGGCCAGACGGAAATTTACCCTGCTAGCGAGCACACGTTACCAAACTAAGATTGTACAGCTCGGTTGTAATAACATTATATTGTAATAAATCTGAATACGAACCATCCGCGTTTCAATCACACAACGAGCCTTGCGGTTCAGTAAAAAGTGTAGTAAAATACAAAACACTACAATATTACAAAGAGGTTTATATGTTTCAATAAGTTAATCATAATAAATTAAACAATAATGATGTTGAACTTACCTTAATGCAATTGTTTGAGCTCAGGTCATGATGTTCAAAATAACCTGAAACAAAATAAATCTTTTTTTAGTTATCACATTCAAATTCCAACATTTCTTTTTTAATGTGAAACCGCACAAGAGTACCAACTGCTCCCAACAGTCTGGAGCCAGTGTAGGATTATGGCACTCCCGATTTGGGTAGGTTGTGAGGCTGAAGGATATGCGGATAGGAAGGAGATCGGGAAGAGGACGGTGTGGAAGTACCTGGCTATTCTGATCTGGTCACCAAACACGGCTAAAGCCATTTCAAGCTACGTTTCAATTCTGAATGGTGGTCTTACACCAGGGCGATACTGAGAGTATCTTCCACTCTGATATTATATTAGTTAAAACTATTATTCTTAGAATCTTACTTTTATTTTTTATTCTCTTCTCTATTTAATATAGATTCATCAATTTCCCGCTTGTACTACGAGTCTCCAGACACCATGTTTTTGCAAAATATTAAATAAAGTCTGGTTTTTGCCTAGTGACAATTTCTACTAACCAATATTGTAATGCATAATTTTTCCGTATAGTGAATTTATTCAAATCGGCATTTGAATGTATACAAAGTATAAACATAACGTGAAAACAGTTTTTAAAAAACATTATATATGGTAGATTAAAAAATCAACCCGTACAAGAAAATATATTTTTTTTTAACTATAAAACATCTATTTCATTAAGGCGATGCCATACGTAGTAATGCAAAATCATGTGTTTTTAGTTTGAAAATTTGGTCGCCTAGATATTTTTCAGATGCTTTAATTAAATACTGCGTGTAGAATACATCTTGGCCTTTAAAATAATCGAGTATTTTTTAGATAAGTCTTTTTATAAGCCCAGAAAAAAATAATGTATAAGTCCTATGAAAACTGCTTTAAAGTTCAAAATCTCCTACTTACGAACCCATTTTCTGTTATAATTTTATTGTATAATGTGTCAAATTAAGGTATTTATAAAATGATCGAAAAAAAATTAATTATTTATGCCTGAACATCCACAAAATAAAATAAAAGGCACTTTTTGGCCATGTTTTTTTCTTGCATAAATCAAAACAGGCGGATGGTGTTAAGCGGGAATTTAAACCTTATCGCCATCTACGTAAGGGTTGTTATTGATAGCGGCTCAATTTAAAATATTACACGACGTAGTGCATCGCCTTAATAGATGTTTATTTTCTAAATTGTGTAGACTGATGATTAGACCTTCCTCCCCAAAAACTGGCTCTTAACTGCTGTGAACTTTTAAAATGTTTTTAAAAACTAAGAAAAGAAAATTTTTTTCACTGAGGATTGAACCTTTCTCCCCAGAAACTGACTAAAATGAGTGAACACCACTATCACTTAAACCAAATCTGAATTGGATAGTACCAGAATTTATTTCGTATATTAACTGCTGTATTTTTTTAATAGCGTCATCCTATTTCAGAGACATGCGTGCGTGAGTGCAACAAAAAGTTGATAAAATGCATTGTCATCGACATCCAGTTTATCTGCCGAGTTTCAGCTCTATAGGATGTCGGGAAGTAGGTAAATGTTCATGTCATTCGTTCATTCGCTCATTTTTCATTCATTAATTTATTCATTCTTCAAGAAAAAAAAATTGATCTATTTAAAAATATGCAATCGCTCGATGCTACATAAAAAAACATCATTCTTATATACTGATAAACTTATATTAAATATGACGATATTTGAGGTGAATTTGTTTTAAAGTGTATGAAAGCGAGAAATATGTGCATGTATGTGGTAGTTAATCCCGGAATTATTGTTGCAGAATAATATATTTGAGGTGCAGGAGTTTACAACAGTCCAGTTCGGAGTGAATGATTTTAAACAAAAAAGTTAAATATTAAGTAATTTATCTCTAGAGAATGTTTTCTGCTGTATTTAATGTATGGTTTACATGTTGAATAGATATGTATAGTTTGGGATTAATAAATCTTAAAAATGTGATAAATGGCATTAAAATAAAAAGTAGCTATTATAATAAATTATATATTATTATAATAAATTAAATTGTATTATAATAAATTATTGTCGGTTATGATTGCATAATAACTCTACTCTCCACCCTATAAATAATAGTTTGTTACTTATGATGTCACTTATAAATATTTAAGCATTAATTTGAGTTAGTTTTTCGTCGGCTTTGATCTCCTGCCGAGTCGCGAGAATCTTCGTTAAGAAAACGGATACGTCTACTCCTCTAGGTACTTCCGTTTCCTGAACCGGAAGCATAACGATCCGTTAGCTCCGGCTTCCGGTACGCGAGGGCGGACTGGACCGAACTGAGAATTCTTCTTTGGGCCATAATCAGTTTTTTTTTTTAATAATACAGCTATATATTTTTTTTTTTTACATTATCTCTGGTGATGATCTGGCTTGTAAGCCACACAGACCATCAGGGAAAAATTAATTCCCTATGAAAAAATGGGTTGATTACATAATTCACTCTGCAGGAAACATAACAAATTATAATCCAGCCACCAAATATATAAAAACAGAAGACTCACCGAATATATCACTCGCATTGAGTTTTGCAGCGATTCCTTAATCTCCAAATTCGGCAGCGGACGGCAATCAGCACAATAACACTTGCATTCGCACCATGAAATTATCTGTCACGACCAGCTCTCAAGAGAGTAGAATTTAGAATAATTGAATTAACACATTGTAATTCTAAAGTACTGTCACTTTATTGTGACAAAAATATTTTAATCTTTTAGTCTTAAATCGATCAAACAGGAATAGTGGTGCCCTCTTTTGTCAAACAATATAATTCGGATGAATCCAGCTTTAATGCAAAGATGACTGTAATTCATTATCACTTTACCTGCAAGGCAAAATCTATGCGAGAATTCCCAGAGAGGTCTATCCTGTCCACTATTTTTAATTTTAAGTTTAAAATTTTAAGTTAACTAAGTTTTAGTTTACTGCTTCTCCAATCTCCAAATAGGATGCCCTAAGGAAAACAATTCTCTAATGGCTTATGTCATCTTTGGGGATGCTGTGTGTTGAGAAGTAAGAGCTTCACAGATGCACTCATAGAGGGCAGTGCATAGAGCTTGCTTGGAAGTCCGCAAGATGGCAGCTAGTATCCAGTAATCGCCAGGACCAGTTAGAATGCTCCCAGACAAACTTGGTATTTTCAGATCTCATTTAGCCAGCTCCTAGTTATAGGTCGACTATCGAGTCACCATTGTAATACGCGAAGTATTAATAAATCCCTGATTTAACACAAAGAACCTATTATTTAAAATCTTCTTCCACGACGAGTTGGAGAACTGTTTGTAGGAATACAACACTGTGTGAAGGGTATTTTTAAGTACAGGGTTTTCCAATAAGAGTTGTTATTTTGAATAGCCCACTATTTCGGTAGATGTTACTTTTGAAGCTGTCATTTTTTACATTTGACAAGTAAAAACTACGCCATTAATAAAAATGGAACGATACACGCTTCAACAACGCATTGAATTTATTTAAATTCACTTGAGTGAATCAAATGCAAATCATCTTGAGTGATGAGGCCCATTTCCACCTCGGTGGCTTCGTCAACAAGCAAAATTGTCGCATCTAAGGCTCGGAAAACCCAAGAGTTATTGTTGAAAAGCCTCTCTATCTTCAACGTGTGACTTTTCGGTGCGGTTTATGGGCCGGCGGAGTCATTGGACCTTGCTTTTTCGAAAATGAGGCTGTAGCAACAGTTACGGTGAATGGATTGCGCTATTGAGAGATGATTAATGATTTTTTATGGCCGGAATTGAATGGTATTGATCAGGACAACGTTTACTTTCAACAAGACGGCGCTACGTGCCACACAAGCAACTAAACCATTGATCTTTTACGATTGAATATCAAAATAACACCTCGTATTGGAAAACCCTGTATATAATGGAGTGGAAGTTCTGGAAAGTAAACAGGTATGAATGGGAGGGAATATGGGGATCTGTATGTCCAAGAGTGACGGACGTATGAATCCATTTCTGCCACTGGGGTGCAGGGCGATGGGTCGATAGAGTCCTATTTGAGAGGTCAAAGGGTCTCCCGCAACCAGTGTCTCCCGATCCGGCCCGCCACTTATGGTCACCCCAGGGCCCCCTGCTAAGTCACCAAACGTAGCGAACCACTTGGGGTGACATATGGCAAAAGTGTTGGTTATCCAATTAACGGTTCCCGGGACGACGGTACCTACCCATACCGGCCTCAGCAACCCAAACGTTTCTAATATTGAATCTATAAATATGCAAGTATATTACCCGCCTCACCAGATGATGTTTATTTTGAGACGTGATAATAAAATGTAATAAATAAATGATTTAATGCTACTTTCCCGTTAAATCTTGAAAAAAAAGTTTTCACATTATTGTTTTTAATAAATAACATATTTAATTGTTTTGTTTTCTATCCAATGTTTCTCTTTAAAACACTCATTTAACAATGAAATTATTAGGTACTATTAGGTTTTATTATGCGAGTACCTAGCGCACAATTCTGGAGCCAGAGAGACTACAATATCCCCAGTTGGGTATATGTTGTGAAGCTGAAGGTAGTGGTGATGGGATTGAAATGCGGAAGTACCTGTCTATTCAAATCTTGTCACCAAACACGGCTAAAACCATTTCCAGGAACGTTTCGATTCCGAATTATGGTTTTCCACCAGGGCGATACTGAAAGTATCTACCACTCTTAAGAGGAAGCTACAAGCCAAAAATGTGTATATTCTTGGTATACCTTATATTGTAGGTAATAGGCATTGATCGCTTGACAAATGGAGGCTAGAAACGTTCGATTTCAAGCAAAAAACTGTTTTTTTACTTATTTTGTAAATAATTTTATAAGAAAGCAAAAAAGTTAATCAAGTGAAACTGTCACAGATAATCTTAGCTATAAAACTGTGTTTTTCAAAAGTTGTTTCCTTTATGCGTTCATACATTTCTATTGAAAAAAAAAATGTGTAGTAGTTTGCATTTATATTATTTTTTTTTGAGTAATTTATTTATTTATTTTTATTCTACTCAAGCGAAGCGATAGGAAAACCTTCAATTTAACTGAAGCATTTTTTTGGTTTTCGTAATGTACACCAATTCGTTATAAAGATTAGTCAAAATAGTGATTTGGCATTAAGCTTCGCCTTAAACGTGTCCCAAACATGGACGATAATAATTTATTTTTGTAAATAAATATAAAATAACACAAATGAATCAAATAAAATTGACATGCGCACACCGGATTTTGAACCCGTGACTTCCGGAGTCGTAGCTGAGGAAAGTAATGATTGGGATATGATTTGAGATTTTCAGGGGCCAAAAATATTAAAGTGATTTATTTCAGGGGTATCGTGTTACGCAGTGTCGATCGACACCGTAACGCTATCCGAAACGTTGATTAAAGACGGAGGTAATCGTAACACGGCATAATACCCCAAAAATAAATAACCATTATACATTAATTACATTAAAAAAAAATTCAATTCATTAGCCAATTCAGTCACAGGCCATTTTCAAATATAGAATAAGGACTTTTTGGAAACCAGTTCACGCCTGTTCCTGTTCCCAAAACGGTCTTTTTCGTTTTCCGTTTGAAATGGCTCTGTACGCCATCCTATCCCGTGAACAAAGGGAATACATAATTTGTAGGAAAATGATTTTAAATGCAAATCAACTCAGACTTTCAAAATGTTCATTAGCTCTCGGAAAAAAAATTTCAACAAAGGTTTCTTGTGAAAAACATATTTTTAAAATATTTGTATTATTAATTTTGTCTCTCCAACTAAAACTAACGGATTTTTATTTAATTTGTTTGGTTGTTAACCTCTCGGGCATAGACAAAATAATAATATCATGTCTTCGAATGAATACTGGTCGAGGGGTAAGCTAATGACACAAATCCGGAGGTCGCGGGTTTCATTTTAGTTAATTTATGTTATTTCATTCACAATTTTCTCATATAAAATAATGGTTCCATGCTAACTCAACACACTGACTATTCAACACACATTTAAAAATAGTCATTAAAAACGATAAAAAAAATAAAAAATTAACCTAACCTAACCTACTTAACCCAGTTAATATAGTTTTTGTTTCATCACTTTCCATGACTTTTATATAACTTTTTAAAGATGTGATAACATTTTGATGATTTATCCGGTCACCAAAATAATATATAGTATATTTGTGTCACGTTTCAGAGTGGAATATACTCTCAGTATCGCCCTGGTGTAAGACCACTTTTCAGAATTGAAACGTTGCTTGAAACGGCTTTGGCCTTGTTTAGTGACCAAACCTGAATAGCCAGGTACTTCCCCACCTTACTCTTCCCTATCTCCTTCCCATCCTCACTACCTTCAGCCTAATAACATACCCCAATAGGGGATGCCATAGTCTCACTAGTTCCAGACGTATACACCAAAATACTGATTTTGAATGAAAATGAGAATCTTTCAGATTTTGATTTTACAAGCCGATGTAATATGCAATTAAAAAATAAAATTTTGACTGCCAACAAAACTAAACCTTTTTAAATCAATTAGCAATATACTCGTATGTAACACTTCATACAAAATTTAAGGAAATTTTTTTTTTTTTTTTTCTTAAAAATAATTATAAAAATAACGTATAAAATATAATCATGAATAAGAAATCATTGGTTTTAAAACACGTCGATCCTTTTTGATTAAATAGTTATTTATTTTATTTAAATTAAAAGGACGCCACAAAGTGAATTTTTAATTATTGAAGAAATTATTTAAAAAATTTGCAAGTCTTGGTCGGGTGAACTGTTTGCCATTGAATTGTTTATTCTAACTAACGAACAAACCATCACGCCGTTTCCCCGCAGGGGTGGGCAGAGAGATCGGACCGCCAAACAACTCGGTCTTGGCACACACTTCTTGCCTCATTCACAATTCATACATCGTCTCATACATACTATTTTATTATTCTGACTCTTCACATTGCCTGGCTCGAATATCTGATTCACTTGATCGTGCCATGTCTTCCTCGGGCGTCCCCGACTTCTGCTACCATTCGCATTTGCATCATATATCCTCCTTACACTCCTTTCTTCGCTCATTCGCTACACATGCCCAAACCATCTATGCGTCCCTTTCTTAATATTACTCACTACACCAACATCAGCCTTGCACTATTTGCGGAGCTCCACATTCCTCACACGATCGTACATCGTTTTATCACACATACGCCTCAGGGATCTCATTTCAACAGCATTCAATCTACTTTCTCTGCCAGTTCCATGCCTCACTTCAATACATCCTTTCTGTTGGCTTTTTAAAGATATACAATTCTGTAGTACATTATTTTGTTTAGCCAGCGTTAACAATGTAAGCGCCTGAAAATATATATTACGACTTGATTACAAAACATCGACTTTTCTCTATTTTCTATATATATAATATGCATGTATTTTATATATAAACCATCCGGAAGAAAATCGCTAAATGATAGTGAAAACAATATCTAAATTCATTGCTTAGTTTAGAAGAACTAAGCGCACAAACAAACAGACGCGAGTAGCAACTTTATTTTATACTATACTATTTGCTGACAGATGTAGCACTTCGTGGTCCAAATGTTTTTTTTTTATTTTATTACGAAATTAAATAGTAAATTTTTGTCAAAAGCCAATGAGTCAAAACCTCTTAAAAATAAATGGGCGATATCAGTTTTCTTTTAAAACTATTAAGATCACTCTTCAAGGAAATACTTGTTCAGTGGATGTGGCTTTTTATATCAATTCATCGGAGTCCCTACTTAAAAAAAGGCAATTTGAACGTTACAACGAGCCTGTCAAGCTCAGACTTTGTGTTTATGTATTGAACGTTTCTGCTGTATAAGCATATTGTATGAAATTCGATCAGAAATGTAATTTGAAAAAGAAAGGAAATTAAATTAATATTCATTATGTACCTGCTGTAATTGATTTCTAAAGACTTCACAACACACAGTTTGGCAAAATATTTTTAGAAATTCATTCAATTTGCCTTTGAAATTTTTTCGTCTCATTCTAAATTCTTCACATTCAAGTTCACATTGGCAGATAACTCGAATTTTTTGTGAATTGAATTTGGTTTTAATTTGATTTAACATCTTATGATGTTGATGCATACATTTCAGATATACAAAAAAATTGTCTTTCCATGCATATATTATTTTTGTAAAGCGTTAAATAATAAAATATCTAAAAAGTATGAAACAAAGTCGCTTTCCGCGTATGTCTGTTTCTGCGCTTAGTTCTTAAAAATTACATTACAGATTTTTTACAGGGTTTTCAATATCATTTATAAATTTTTTAACGGTTTGTCTACATATAATACTTATAGAAAGTACAGAAAAGTCGATGTTGTGTAATCAAGTCGTAAAAAAATTATGTTGGGCGCTTACATTGCTAACGCTGGCTAAACCTTGTGAGAAACTGGAAATATTGTACTACGGAATTGTAAAATAGGTTATTATTGTCACGTAACTAATAAAAAGTGATTTAAAAAAAAATAAATGTGCCTTTAACCGTGACCTTCTTTCCTGTATATTTATCGATAGTTGAATTATTTGTTTTGTTCTGAAACAAAATTTAAAAAACATTCATTTTTTATGACATAATACACGAATTACGCAAGCGTACACAAGTACAACAATTTGAGTCTGCTAAACCTAACCTAACAACTTGTGCAAACTTCCATCCTTCAGAAGTGCGTGAAAAGTATTTCAACTTTTCCCACCTTCAGTTGGAGAAATACGAGAATGAAGCTGGAGCTAAGGGTGTTAATTTTAACTTCTAAAAGTCCCAAATAGGGTGTTCCTATTGTGGTGTTAACCCTCCCGAAGCGGCTGCCAAAGGGAACGCGAGTGTCGAATTACGTTATTTGTAACGTCGTAATTTATCCAGGAAAATAGAGGTTGATTGTTTGAAGTAAATTGTCCAAGTAATATTTGAACTAAAAACGGTGGTGTTGGTTATATAAGATGAAATTACCAAAAAGTTAAAATAATGATACACTTAGTGCGAGTGAATGGACAAAGAAGTCGGGGACGGTACTTGGTGAGGTAACGATGCAGAATTCAATAAACGCTTAAAATATAACACATGGTTTCAACTTAAGGCGATGCCATACATAGTAATGCAAAATCATGAGTTTTTGGTTTGAAAATTTGGTCGCCTAGAAATGTTTCAGATGCTTTAATTAGATACTGCGAGTAGAATACATCTTGGCCTTTGAAATAATCGAGTATTTTTATAAACCCAGAAAAAAATAATGTAAAGGCCTATGAAAACTGCTTTAAAGTTCAAAATCTCCTACTTACGAATCCATTTTCGGTTATGATTTTATTGTATAATGTGGTAAAATAAGTTATTTATAAAATGATCGAAAAAAAATTAAATATTTATGCCTCAACATCCTCAAAATAAAATAAAAGGCACTTTTTGGCCATGTTTTTTTCTTGCATAAATCAAAACAGGCGGATGGTGTTAAGCGGGAATTTAAACCTTATCGCCATCTACGTAAGGGTTGTTATTGATAGCGGCTCAATTAAAAATATTACACGACGTAGTGCATCGCCTTAATTACTACTAGAACCACCAATGTACGTTGGGGAGATAGAAAACATGAACAAATAGGTTGTTAGATTTTAAATTTTGAGTGAAAAAAAAAATTATGCATCTTTTACCATCTCCCAGGCATAAATATTCGTCTCTCGTAGTAATTCAATTGAAACCAAGTGCTAATTTTTTTAATTGCGTATGGCCCCGTAGTGAGCTTTTAAAGAGAGTTTGAAAGGGAGATATGTAAATACGAATATTAGAGGGAGCGCGCTAATATTTAAAAAAATACAGTGTGTGGCAAGCCTACGCACGACGGAAGTGAAACTTTTAGTATTCTTCTCTCTATCTTTTCATTTCATTCTCTCTTTTTTTCTGTCTATTGACATATTTATAAGTAGCATGTGATAAAAAAAATTAAAAGTTATAAAAATATGGGATTCGAACCCGGGTCCTGCATAACGAGTGTCGAACGCTCTGCCTCTAGACCGCGGTTATTACGTATTCGACCAAAATATCATATAGTCAAAATATCTAAAAGTCGCAGCACGAGAGCATTACTTTTCCTCGTATTAAAAAAATCACAAAAAGAAAAAAAAATAGTTTAAGCGGGGATCGAACCTCGGTTCTTCACGACGAGAGTCGGGCGCTCTTCCTCGAGACCGCGAAGCTGAGTTGGGAGGGTGACCTAAACTAGGTATATAATATTAACTAGGCTCCTACAGCGAAATGATCACGGTTTTTCGTGACGGTCATGAGTCGGTTTTACTCCGGTCCTAGAAATTGCATGACGCGCGTAAAGAAGTTTCACTTCAAAAACGATTTAGCGAAAATGGTGAAAATATTTAATAAAACACGACTCGTTTGAAATGGAGCAAAAATCTCTCGACAAATGCTTTAGTTGCATTTAAAGATTCACTGTGAATTTTTTCATGCCTATAACACATTAAATAAAAGAGCAAAACGTGTTTAAAATCATTTTCGGAGATTACTTTGTGATTTTTTTCGGCATAACAAATGTAGAGATTTTTATTATCTTAAAAAATAACACATATTATTTTTGGGGAACTTGGTAGAATTTGGTAATGCGGGGACTTAAGCATGCAGCGGAATTCTGTAAAAAAACAACCCTCGTATATATCTACACAATATTAAAATAAACCATTTTTTAAAAAATCAAGTTAGTTTTTTACAACCAACATTTGTATAAACAACGAATATGTGGATGGATAAAATTTCATTGTGTTTCATCCTGTCTGATTCCACTTCGAGAGAAACAACATAACAATGAAGGAACTTACGCACTTTCACGCCTGTGCCACGGAGATTGTGCAAAATACCAAAATAATAACGTTCTTACACGTACCGCCATGTCTCATGTCGCTCGACGTCCTACGAAGTAAGGGTTAGTTTAAGGTTAAGGATTCGAGCAGTTTAATTAAGGTTTGCTCCAAGTAAATATTTGCGCAAATGATGAATGAAGCCGAGTTGTGTACATATTGTACCGGGATGAAACGAAGAATTATTTGCAGGGGGTATGAGACGTGAAGATAAATATTAAGAAGGGTATATCCAATTTCTTTTGGAGATCTGAAAGGGGTGTAAGTCAGATTGAAATGTTGATGCTTTGCATTATGTATAGACATCTTTATGCGAAAGGTTTCTTGTCATTTCTGTGACAGTATAATATTATTATATAAATCAAAACTTATGAGAGGGCTTTTACATGTAGGTGGTACAATTTTAATGATAGACAGTTTTGAAACATGAGAAAGAAATAATAAAAATAAAATTACATTAAAAAATAATATATGCAAGAAACAAAATAAAAATAACAAGAACATAAATTAAAAAATACAGCGATTTGACTGGTTTACAAAAATATAACTTCTATTTAGGAATAGTGTTGAAATAAGTCTCTTACGTAATCCACAAAATTTGCAAAGTTAATATTAAATATATCGACATCACCTAAGTATTGGTTTCCCATAATGTGAAACCGTTGTATTGGGGAGTTCGCAATGTAATTGCGCTTATGTGTGTTGCAGTGGAATAGTGAATTTGTCGTGTTGTTATTGTAGGTATTAGTAAGTTTATGAGTTGCAGAAGTTCGCAACAGTCGAATTGTGTGTATTTTTAGAGTTTTTAATAAGAAATGATATTGTAAGTCTTCTAGTGGGATATTTAATTTAAAATTTATAAAACGTAGAATTTTTTTTTGTATTGGCTCAATGTTATTAATGTGAATTTTGTAAGAGGGAGACTAAACTACTGAGTTGTATTCAATTATGCTTCTAACTAGAGATATGTATAACAGTTTAATGGCTTGTATGGAGTTAAAGGTTTTAGTTGTTCTTAATACGAAGCCTAGTGTTTCCATGCCATTAATTATAATTATGTTAATAATAATTTACTTACGACTTCATACAAATGGCTGCAATTAGAAAACAGATAATATTTTGGGACGGTACCAAATCGTCAAAAAATGGCAACACCTTGAACATTACATGAAAGAATTTGCCTTTACCGTTTCCGTCAACAAATCAGCAAAAATACATGCGAAATTCACGATACTGAAGACAATTAGGCGTTCACAACCAGCAACAAACGCACGTTATATTATTTTTATATATTTTTTTTAAATATAAATCAACATTATCATGAACATTTCCACATGACATAGTTGCGTAAAACAATGACTGGCGACAAATCTGCCATTGTATAACGATTTCCTATAATTCGTGTCAATATCGGTTCGGGGTATCGACAGCGCAACCGTGCTCAGGGTATTGATATAAAAACGTTGGAAGTTAATCCTTCGATCCAATATTGTTAAGTTATATATTTGATCGTGCTAGACCTCCTGCTGCCGGGTGGGTGGTAGTGCCACCAACATAATCTAGACGGTAATGTGGCTGGAGAGCGACATTACACGCCAAGGAGATGCTGAAAGAATCTAGCAGTCCGTAACGTGCCGCAAACACTCATAGTGCAAGCGGAAAACTGGTCAATCTACAATAAAAACCAAAAACTTTATAAATTATATTAAACAGATGTTATTAACCCCCGTGGCGACCGGTTTCTTTCAAATTCAAATTTGACGTAAATAGTCCATTTTCCCGCTTGCACCATTTATATTTATTTTACTAGAATGAATTGTGAATTAATAAATGGTTTATCTGATAGTATTAGTATCGCAAAGTCCGAACAGTTTTGACTATTGCAGACGGAAGTGGTGCCCTCTGTTATTTTCAGAAAGAACCGTTGAAGTGTTGAAGTTGAAACTTAAGGACCCAACTTTGTGCACATCTTTGACGCCGTTCCGTATGGAAAACCATTTTAGAACGTGAAGTTTGTGACAAAACTACTGTCGTAAATTGAAGTGTAATAGTCATAATATGTGAACTATCAGAATGCAGATGTTTTCATATTACATTCGGTTCCGTATAAATTCGCTGTTTTTGAAGTATTTCAAAATAAAGTGCTGTTTTTTAAGGCAGATGAAATACTGTTTCAGATTTTATTATTACAATTTTTAACGCAAACATACATAAATTGTTTTGATTCGCTTACCGATGGTGCAAACTGTAATTACCCTTTTATAAAAAACCCAAAACATATATATTCTAAAAACTATTGCCACTTCACTTTTTTTTCGTTTTACCCAAAAATTTTTAATAAAAAACTTGCAAACATTGACATATATTTTGGAATGCTAAAAGTTTAAAGTCTTAAGTAAATTTTTGTATACAAGCTGAAAGCACAGTCTTCTCTCTTTCTAACACTGTGTAAATCATAAATATCTCACCCTAATATAAAATGAGAAAGCATAACTTTATGTACCTCCCAAAAAGACCCTACGGGTGTTTGCATTAGCGATGGGCACAACCGATGAATCATCGATGATTTACTCGATATTTTTGATCATCAAAATGATTCGATTCATTATCATGTACAAATCGATTCTGTCAAAAATCATCACACATTCCGAGACAATCGTTATGAAACGTCATTGAACAAGAAATCGATTCTGTCAAAAATTATCACACACTCTGAGACAAAAAAATATTGTATGATAATTATGTGTTACAAGCGCCTGATTTATTTCTTAAGTCTTATAGTCTTATTTCGATGTTAAAAAATATTGTATGATAATTATGTGATACAAGCGCCTGATTTATTTCTTCTGTTTACAAATTTAAATTTTTATTACATATTTAAATTTTAATTTAAATTTTATTTTCTTTTATTTTAATTTTATTTCTATTATTTTCATTTTATTTATTTTATGTTTATTTTATTATGTATTAAAATATAGTAATATAAAGGCTATATGTATCCTCGCTTTCACTCTTGTAATCTCTCAAAATAAATTGTGTCGGTGATTTCACCATTAAGTATATTCACTGTCAATTTGACTGTCCTAGAACGGGAAACCTTCCTAGTTGGACAGTCAAAATCTATGCTGTCATATTTTTGTAACAAACAAATAAATAAATAAAAAATAAAAAAATAAATCACAAAAAAAAAAAAAAATGAAAATAAAAAAAAAATAAAATAAATAAAAATAAAACGTTTTGAAAATCATTTGACACCACAGCCGTGTCAGAATTCACCAGAAAACCTTAATCGATTCCCAACTCCGAGAAAAGTCAAAAATATCTGGGATTATTTGACAAACGAGATATTATTTTCGTTGTACATTGGGTTACGTACTACCTAATATGATTTACCACTGGGAACTGGGATTACGCAATTATTATTAGCTAATTGTCAAATGTTGGATTATGATATTATCAACCAACCGAAGAAGCTACGAGTATGTCAACATATTTTAGGTTAGGATTTACGAGGCTCATGCATTCGGATTTATAATAAGTTGGGAAGGTTTTAATAAGCATAAATTGATAATTTTTGCAGTACCGTTTTTGTGAAAAATCACCTCGAGGGCGCTCCATAAAGAAGCTTAATGTATTTGTATTGTTAGGTTATGTTATAAATATTATATTTGGTATTGTTTAGTGTCCAGGTTTTTATGTCCGTGGGGATAATTTTTTTTCATTATTTCTTCTATTGAAGAATGATTTGACGGAATAATGAGAAATGTGAGGAGGTTTCAAACCTCAAGTAGGAATTTTCAAGTATGTAGAATTTCCTTATAATTAGAAGTAGGTACGAAACTCATGTGTATTATTTATTCAGTTTAAGTGTAGATATTATATGTTTAACGTCATACGAAACGCATACAAATTCGTAGTCATTCACATCAATATAATAATATTACGTTGGTTGATATCTGCAAGCAAACCTCATTGCCAGTATGAATACAATGGTTTACCGTTTTTTTGCAAATGCAGTACTTACCTACCAAAATGTTGCCATACCAAAGTACCGCGCTTTGTCTATGTTATTATTTCAGCTAGATTATATTGCAGCACATTTCCGTATTATACAAGGCGTACAAATTTTAAAGGTGATTCCACATGATAGAACAATTTTAAAAAATCGACATTCAACGTTTTAATATAGTTTTCAGGTACAAAAATTGAATGGTTTGTAATGAGACATTAATATTCCTCTACGGGAAAAAAACAAAGGAATTTAATCAAAAAGTTATTTATTTCTTTTTACTTCTACTATCATGTAGCATCACCTCCCGAAGCTTGTACACTTTACCCCCGAACATTCTGCATGTGTTTGCTATTTAATTTCGTTTTAATAAAAAAATCAGCTGGCTGGTATTTTTCTCTTTCATTAGTTACTAAGAAGAATCAATTTATTCTTCATATTATCATTATTATGGATGAACGTGATTTATGTTGGGGTGAGGGATGTTCCTCTCGTTGTCCGCTCTGTTCAAATACAGAATGTCTACTTTTTATAATTAAGTGTTCTGTAGTTCTACGTTCACATTTGTTAGTTTTTTAAATATAAATACTACAAATGGTTACCAACACTTAAACCGGGCGAAGGCTAACCAAAAGCCCTAACTAGGGCTTTATTATTTTTAATTAATTTAAGAAAGAAAGGCAAAACTATTAAATAAAAAAAGAGTGCCTAAAACAAAAAATAATTCAATCACTGGTGGTATGCAGGGACAAGGGCCTATCCACCCCCAAAGAAGAGAAGTCGACGGCATAATACATACACAGTACATCAAGATAAGATCTAATGAAATTCACTTGTGCACGCCGGGATTTGAACCCGCGATCTCCAGATTCACAGCTGAGAATCGTTACCACTTAACCAGCGCCCCTGAGATGATATCTCACAAAAGCGGCGCTATACAAATTGTGCAATAAATAAATAAATAAAATGAAGGTCGTCAATGTGTACTAATATAATAATAATACTATATTCTGTTTTTTCTAAGCCAAACAGCACACATTTACTTTTTACGTTCCCTGCTTTTCTTGTCCCACGATCGGTTCCTACCTAAATCAATATTTCCGGTGGCTATTAATTTTCAAACGGAATACTGAGAAAATAACGCTTTCAACGTGCTCTGCATATTCATCGGAAAGCCATTAAATTCTACCTCTTCAGAAGGTAATGATTGGCTTGGGCCCGAGCGCTTTGAAGGAGATAATAATATTGGAAATGGTTGAGTCAATTGCATCATTTTTTAAAAATCACTTTTCTTTAATTTTCTTACTTAGACCGGTAATTTATTTTCCTGGAAATATATTGTGACAGTGACTACTTTTAGAAAATATTCATTTCACCCGCTCAAATCAATTATTCCACACCCAACACTCAAAACTACACACAACATTCATTTTTAAGAAGTACATGTAGATGCTGAAATATTCCGTCTATCCAGAAGTCAATTTAATTATTTTTTTCACTACACTAATTCACGAATAAAAACAAACTTGTCGTTTTGGCGAAAATCGAAAATGGCACATTTTAAATCGTAATTTAAAATTTATTCTTTAACATAAAAGTAAAATAAAAAACCTTAATAATTGTAATTTTATCGAAAATAATAAAAAAAACTTGAAAATACTGTAACAATTATCACACAATAATCCATCATAGACAGTTTTAATTTTTTTTCAAGAGTAAACATAAATACTGACAGCAAGACGATGTAAAACACTAACCGGAGAATTTGCCTGCATACTAACTATTTCTCACAGATTAATATTAGCAGTAGACAAATAAACCTTTATTAACATTTTTTACATAAATTTGAAGGCAAAAAATGAAAGAAATTTGATTTATGACATATACGCCTCAGAGATCTCATTTCTACGTACTCAGTTCCTTTCATTCAGAAATTGATATATGATTCTTGATTCCTAGTTGATTGATATCTGCTACACAAAACTAATGTTTAATCTAAAACTACAGGTAACTTCTACCAAAAGAACTTTTAATGATATTCACGTACCGTCAACTTACATCAAACCATCAAAATTCCCGAAAAGGTTTAATAATGATTCATAAAAAACAAAAAAAAAATCTGGCAAAAACTTTCAAGGGGAGCAACCTTATCGTAACTATAAAAAACAGAGTGAAAAACACTATCCACAAATTATATCAAACAAACATACTTAACACGGAAAAGTCTATTTCTTCAGATATCAAAAACTTGTTTAAACACGTAAATTCAGAAAGAAAAAATAAACCCTGCCTACCTACATATATGTATTTCGAGGGAAATGTATAGTAGACAGTAGACATTGTTAACTTATTGCCGATTTTTTCAAAAATCTATATATGTTCTCCTGATGTTATACACAAAATAAAATCACTCGACATAAAGAAATAAGCGAGCCCTGACAAAAAGATAAAGACAAAAGTGGGCCCTGACAAAAACATAAAGACAAAAGTGGGCCCTGACAAAAACATAGAGGCAAAAGTGGGCCCTGGCAAAAACATAAAGACAAAAGTGGGCCCTGAGAAAATTAATCAATACTAGCCAAGCCACTTTGTCAAATATTTAATCAATCGCTGAATTTCGGCTGATCGATGAAAAAAGTGTTATCTTACACCTGTATTTATTAAGGGCGATATTCATGATGTCACAAATAAACGACCCATTTGCTTGCTCTCAACAATCCCCAAATTGTTTGAAAAACTTATAATTTATAGAATCTCTATACATGTTAAAACATCATCGTACCTAATCAACGTGGTTTTATGCCGGAAATATCCACTCTAACAAATATCTCTATAAACAAACATTTTTTATCAGGTTCCCATTTTCGACACAATATACATTGACTTCGTAAAAGCATTCGATAAGGTAAACCATAAAATTCTTCCAAACAAAGTTAGCAAATTCGAAATAGAGGGTACATTATTGAATTGGATGAAAAGCTACCTTACTAATAGAATTCTTCAAGTTACATATAATTCTAAATTGTCAAACAAATTCATGTCTACAAGCGGTGTACCTAAAAGGTCGCATTTAGGTCCAATATTTTTACTTTGTTTTTACATTTTCTCCACACAGGAGGCCGTAAGAAAAATAATTTCCATCAGGGCCTGTGTCATCTTTGGGGGTGTGTGTGAAGGGTATTTTCGAGGAGAAGAAGGAGTTAACATAGGTCTTGAAGAGACCTATGGAGAAAGGGAGAAAACGCAGAGGCCTGCAAATCGTTCCACAGCCGAGCTGTTAAACTCAATGACAAAGTGTTGCTTTTCCCGATGTTCCAATAATCTTCAAACTTATAAAAACTATAAATGACTGTTGTCATATTAAAATAAATTTATAAATATATATATATTGCAAGATTAGTGCAAACCTAACAAACTGTTTCTAAATATTAGCAAATGCTACATAATAAGATTTTTTTGAAGAAATCAACATTTCAACTATCAATATAAAATGAACAAGTTCTGTTATTATATCAATATGGGCGAGATACTTCACATAACTGAAATAATAAAAGAATTGGAATAGAACTTTCACATAACGTGAAAATCAACATTGAAATTTGATGAATTATTCAAATTTCTTGTAACAACCCCTCTTTAGAATAGAACTTGAACAATTCATCAAATTTTAACGTTCATTTTATGGTTCTGTGAAAGTCCTATTCAAGTTCTGTTATTATATCACTATAAGACAGTTGCTTGACAGAACTGAAATAATAACAGAACTTGAAAAGATCTTTCAAAGAAATTGAAATTTGAAGAATTGTTCAAATTCCCTGAAACAACCCGTCCTTAGTGTGCCGACACAAAATTTTCGCCGGGCGCCATCTAATTTTATTTTCGTCGTTAAATATTTTGTTTTTCGTAAAAAAATGTTTTGGTAAATTCTACTTCTTTCCAGATATGTGTTCAATTTTGCAGGCTACCGACATCTGTAGTCTAGAAATTTGAAGTTACTACGTTTAACCAAAATGGTGTGAGTCCTTGCTTAGAAAATATTGTCAATTTGGTCGGTATAGCAGGTTTCATTTTTACTGCTAGACATCACGATGACAAGTAGTTTATTTACATGTGGTGGTTTTTGAAGTCTTTAAAAATTCGCATTATGTGTTTTTTCGTTCCTTTCTCAACAATAACTCGATAATAAACAAGCTCATAAGTCAGAGCGATCGTAGCAGTGTTATTCGCACAGTTCTTTATAAATATTATACCTGTTTCAATAGTTTGAAATAAATGTAAAGTTGTGTCAAGAAAACCAGTTTTTATTCAAAAAGGATCATCTCCAATTTTTAACATTTGGTCCTTCGAGCCGGATTACGATCAGGAGATTGTATGTAAAAAAAACAAAGAACCAGCAGCCAAAAGGATACAAAATTGATTGAAACTGGAAATCATTAAGGAAAGTGGACCACATCGCAAATCTGAGATAAGTATTCAGTGCTTTCCTTCCTATCATCCATTTTATGTTTATTCAGGTCTCATGTAATTTAAACGAGATTAATCTTAAATAGAGTCAATATTATAAATAAAATCACTACCCACTTGAAAATAAGAATATAATATTATTGAATAGTGTTCTCAAATAGTATTGTCAAGGTTGTCGTAGTATTCTTTCAAACGGGTGTTTGCTAAAATAAAATAATTGTCAACCGATATTAACAAAATATAATTAAAAATGGAAAATATGAAGTCATTAATAAACAAACGCGGCGTAATCAAAGGAAAACTAACCCGATTCGCGGATTCCTTAAATGCATTGTCGGTAAATGAAATTAAATTAAGATATGAGCGGGTGAAATCATTGTTAGATGAATTCGAAGCAGTTCAACAGAAAATTGAAATGTTACCGGATTCAGACGAAATTGAAAATTATAGTCAACGAGAAGCTTTCGAAAACCAATATTTCTCAGTTTTGGCAACGGCCAAAGGTGCGATCGAATCCGTCGATCAAAGTAAGGTGGAAATTAAACTACCCAACCTCCAATTACGGGAATTTCATGGCGATCAGAAAAATTGGGTTAATTTCGTCGAAACCTTCAAGACTTTAGTCCATAACAATAGAACTTTAAGCAACGTACAAAAATTCTTTTATTTGCAATCAACTTTAAAGGGAAACGCATTAAAGATAATTGCTAATCTAGAAATTTCTGAATTAAATTACATTTCCGCTTGGGAATTATTAAATGAACGTTATGCAAATTTAAGAACTACCGTTCATAAACACATCCAAGCTCTATTTTCATTAAAAGACATGAAACAAGAAGAGCCTGTAGCATTGAGGTATCTAATTGATGAAACAAACGTTAGTTTAAAGACATTACAAAATATCGGGGTCAAGGTAGATCAATGGGATCCATTGGTTATTTATATAATATCAAATAAATTAGACGCAGCTACCCGAAAAAATTGGGAACAATATACATTACAAGACGAATTACCTACGTTAAAGGAATTCTTAAAATGTTTATCTGCTAGAGCCCAAGTATTGGAACTGATGAACGCTTCTGAGAAAAAATTTTCTAGCTTACATAAAACACAACTAGGCAACAATAATTGCAAAAAAGATTCATCAGTATTTTTAGCGGTAAAGGCTAACAACTGCATTTATTGTAACGAGAAAGGTCACCATATTTATTATTGTAAAAAATTTCTAAAATTAAAATTACATGAGAGGATTGATGCTACGAAATCAATCCAAGCTTGTTTTAAATGTTTAAAGGTGGGTCACCAGGCACAGAGTTGCAAGGCAACCTTTTCTTGCAGGCGTTGTGGCAAAGATAATCACAACACCTTGCTACACAATGAGGTACCTCTGCGGGAGGCCTCCAATATGGATGCTGATAACGAGGTTTCAGTATCGAATTTTTCTGCATCGGATAAAGCAGAAAAAATAATATTATTGTCAACTGCCAACATAGGAGTTGTGGGTAGTAACAATAAAATTTTTAAAGCCCGCATTCTGATTGATTCAGGGGCCCAGTCAAATTTTATGAGAGCAGAATTTGCTAATAAATTAAATTTACCATGTGAATTGATAAACAAACCCGTTTCTGGGATCCATAATAACATCACTCACATAAAAAAGAGAATTTCAGTGGAGATGAATTCGCTTCATACTGATTATAAAAGTGAAATATCATGTCTGATTTTACAGGAGATTACAACAAATTTACCACAAGTGACAATGGCGAAAAAAGACTTCAAGTTACCACGAGGATTGGAGCTAGCTGACCCGAACTTCAATATAGCTGCACCCATCGACATCCTGTTGGGCGCGGAGAGCTTTTGGGAAATCCTAACCAACGATAGATTGAAACTCGAATCGGGACCAACACTTCAACGTACGCAACTGGGATGGATCATATCAGGACCAATCCACATGTACCCAAAGCAAAGGCCTGTATCAGATTGTTGTAATTTATCTATAAATAAAATAAGTCATCAAATAGAAAAATTTTGGAAATTGGAGGAGATTAATCCCACTAAGATTCTAAATCATGAAGAAAAGGCTTGTGAAGCCAATTTTGCTAGTACTCATACTAGACAAGACGACGGTAGATACGTAGTAAGTTTACCGCGTCGAGCATGCATTGATCAGCTGGGAAGTTCATTGCTCACTGCTGAAAAAAGATTTAAAAATTTAGAGAGAAAATTTGTGTCAAATCCCGAATTGAAGACACAATATATACAATTCATGCGTGAATATGAGGAATTAGGTCATATGGAGGTGTGTGACCAGTCAAAGGGGGATCGTGAATCATATTTTTTACCTCATCACGCTGTAATAAAAGAATCAAGCACTACTACTAAAGTGAGGGTCGTTTTTGACGGCTCCGCCAAAACTTCAAATGGAATTTCTCTCAATGACGCCTTGATGACAGGACCTGTTATACAAAAGGACTTATACGCCCAACTATTGAATTTCAGAAAACATCAAGTAGTACTGACGGCTGACATCGAGAAGATGTACCGCCAGATTAACGTGTGTGAAGCGGACCGTGACCTGCAGAAGATAGTGTGGCGCGAGTCGCCGCAGGAGGTGCTCAAGCATTACCGTCTGAAGACAGTCACATATGGTCTGGGGCCTTCCTCTTTCTTAGCCACTAGAAGTCTACGGCAAATTGGTATGGATAACAATATAAATTTTCCTAGAGCTAGTCAGGTCATAGAAAATGACTTCTATATGGATGACTTGTTAACCGGAGGAGATGACATGGAATCCTGTAGAGAGTTAAAAGAGCAATTAATCAACATCTTTTTGTCTGCGGGGATGACCTTGAGGAAATGGAGGTCCAAATGTCTTGGAGTTGTCAGCCGAGTCGGGCCAAGCTAAGATTGCCGAATCAGGCAATTCTGAAAAAATTATTACTGACAATCCAAAGACTGAGAAAATATTAGGATTAATATGGAATAATGAATCTGATTATTTTTCTTATGTAATAATGAAACCATCAAGTCGAACCGAGAGTAAAAGACAGATATTATCTTGCATCGCATCAACCTTTGATCCATTAGGTCTTCTAGGACCGATTATAGTTGTAGCCAAATTGATAATGCAGAAGTTATGGCAGTCTAAAGCAGCGTGGGATGATCCATTGCCTAATGAAATATTAGCACCCTGGAAGTCCTACCTTCAAGAATTAATTCAACTAAATGTGTTGAAAATACCAAGAAAAATTATTTGCAGGCAATCTACATATCTACAACTACACGGTTTTTGCGACTCATCTGAGAAAGCTTACGGAGCCTGCGTTTACATGGTGTCAGTGGACCATGTCGGTAAGCGGCATTCACATTTAATAACGTCCAAATCAAGAGTGGCGCCATTGAAGTGTATTTCCCTGCCCAAGTTGGAGCTTTGTAGTGCTGTGCTACTGGCGAAATTAATTAAAAATGTAAAACAAGCGCTAAATATAGTGGAGATCGACACACATTATTGGTGTGACTCCATGATAACGTTGTGCTGGCTGAAAGGTCAACCTACGAGATGGGCTACTTTCGTTGCAAACCGAGTAGCTGAAATACAAGAACTTAGTGATCCAGATCTATGGAGACATGTATCATCAGCCGACAATGCAGCGGATATACTTTCAAGAGGAACCACTACAGATAAATTGATAAATTCTGCAATATGGTGGAATGGACCAAGTTGGTTGACCGAGGGAGTCAACGCTTGGCCTATATCAAATATTTCGTGTTCAAACCCTCCGGAACTCAAAGGCAAAAATATTCTATTATCTACAGATATTCAAGAATGGGAGATATTTGAAAAATTCTCATCATTTATTAAATTGAAAAGAGTTACTGCGTATGTATTGCGATTTGTCAATAACTGCAGAAGTGTTAAGGGTAAAATTTCAGACAATTTAAGTGTGATTGAATTGGAATCAGGCTTGAAATGTCTATTGAGATCAGCTCAAATACACGCCTTTCAAAAGGAATTGAAAGAATTAAAAAACCATGGCATCGTCAACAAGAAAAGTAATTTAAAATCTCTTAATCCCTTCTTACATGATGGTCTAATATATGTAGGCGGTAGGTTGAATTTGGCTACACATTTATCTTACCAACAAAAACACCCAATTATCTTGCCGGCTAAACATAAGCTAACTGAATTGATAATACGTCACTACCATTATGTAAACCTACACGCAGGACCTCAAGCTTTGTTAGCTGAAATACGATTAAAATTTTGGCCCATCTTTGGTAAAAATACTATTAAAAAGATATTACATAAATGTATTGTATGTTTTAGATGTCGTCCCCGAACCGGTCATCAAATGATGGGAAATTTGCCACCCGAAAGAATTACGCCGAGTCGTCCTTTCGCTATCACCGGAATAGATTACGCCGGACCAATTCTAATTAAAAGTGGGACGCTGAGGAAGGCTTCCCTCGTAAAATCGTATTTATGTATCTTTATTTGCTTCTCAACCAAGGCTGTTCACTTGGAATTAGTTTCGGATTTATCTAGCAATGCTTTTTTGAACAGTTTAAAAAGGTTTATATCCCGTAGGGGACAACCTGAAAAGATCTTTTCCGACAATGCTAGTAATTTTAAAGGAGCTAGCAGCAGGCTCAAAGAGCTGTACACCAGCTTGAGGGAAAACAACGACAATATTCAAAATTATTTAGTGAACAGAGGTATTGAGTGGAAGTTCATAACCCCTCGAGCCCCTAATCAGGGAGGTTTGTGGGAAGCAGCAGTAAAATCAGCAAAGTTCCATTTGTATAGAATCATTAACAATTCTTCATTAACATTTGAACTCTTGTATACCTTAATTTGTCAGATTGAGGCCTGTTTGAACTCCCGTCCATTAACTTCCTTATCCGACGACATCCATGATTACCAACCTCTTACCCCAAACCATTTCCTTATAGGCACTGAATCCTGTATCATTCCTGAGAGAGACGTCCGGGCGATACCGGACAACAGACTAACTCAATATCAGAGGATCAGTTCGCTAATTCAATCGTTTTGGTCTAGATGGAAGCAAGATTACCTGATGGAACTACAAAAGAGGACTAAATGGCAGACCAGCACTCAACGGGCACTGCAAAAAGACGATCTGGTGATTTTAAAGGAAGATCATTTACCTCCACCTTTATGGAAAATGGCCCGAATTCTGCATACACACCCTGGAGCGGATGGAGTAATACGAGTTGTTACCCTAAAAACACCTCAAGGAGTCTTTGTGAGGCCCATCACAAAGATATGTCTGATGCCCCTGGATTCAGACACTAAACCTGTAATTGACGTCCCGGACCTTACCAAGGATTGATTATGTACATTACACTATGATGCTTATCTTCTCGACTCCACCTTGGATGGATCAAGCAGAAGACCTGAGAAGAAAAAAAAAAAAAAAAAAGAACAATAATTGTGTTGTGTTCAGTGTGAACTATATTATTTGTGTTATTGAACTATTTAAATATGTAAAAATTAGTATGCAGACGTGTGTAATTTAGTCATTTTTGAATTTTTTTTTTGGTTATTTAATAGGATTAATAATTTTCTAGTTATTTTTAGTTAATTAATAGAGTAATTCAACAGCATTTATACAGTTAAATTTATAAGTTTACCAGTAGGGCATAAAAAAAAGGGGGTTTTATTTTGTTAATTTCTGCTATTTTGAATTATTTTGTTACTATTTTTGTGGTATATTTAGATTAAGAATTTTTAGTTTATTCTGTTTGTTTTATAGTTTATTTTTAAATAGATTATCATTCAAAAATTTAGTGCAATTTTTGAATCCCGCCCCCTGGCAATATGTTCAATTTTGCAGGCTACCGACATCTGTAGTCTAGAAATTTGAAGTTACTACGTTTAACCAAAATGGTGTGAGTCCTTGCTTAGAAAATATTGTCAATTTGGTCGGTATAGCAGGTTTCATTTTTACTGCTAGACATCACGATGACAAGTAGTTTATTTACATGTGGTGGTTTTTGAAGTCTTTAAAAAGGCTCGCATTATGTGTTTTTTCGTTCCTTTCTCAACAATAACTCGATAATAAACAAGCTCATAAGTCAGAGCGATCGTAGCAGTGTTATTCGCACAGTTCTTTATAAATATTATACCTGTTTCAATAGTTTGAAATAAATGTAAAGTTGTGTCAAGAAAACCAGTTTTTATTCAAAAAGGATCATCTCCAATTTTTAACAATATGTTTTGCATATTTCTTAAAATAGTATATAATCTACCATATGCAATTTTCCCATAATAGCTAGTAATATTCAGAGAAATGATTTTTTAAGCCTATCCTTAAAGATACGCTGGCGTTTTTCTCTCCTGAAGCTTATAGTAATTTCAAATATATTAGAAGAACATCTTTGAGTAATTTAGTTGAAACGGTGTGTAATTTCCATTATCTGTGTCCATCAAAAGTGCCGCGGTTAGATAAATATTTACCAAAATTAGACACCCACCTTCCTCTTTCTTATGGGTGACGTATTTACAAAAGATCTTAAATCTTTTACTAACAGTTCTTGATGAACTGTGAGACAAAAAAACACAGAAAAAAGGTAACGCAGGTCCTTTGTCTTACCGGGACAACACTCTCCCAATTGAGTTACCGATACCATGATGTTCATAAAAAAATACAGTGTGTGGCAAGCCTACGCACGACGGAAGTGAAACTTTTAGTATTCTTCTCTCTCTCTTTTCATTTCATTCTCTCTTTTTTCTCACTTCTATCTCGTCACTACTCATTTTTGACACTAAAACTCTGTTCCAAATCGAATAAACCACAATCAATTACGTATTTCACTCGTATTACACTCACTGCGCAGTACACGAAGCAAGCAGCTGATGCCTGGCGTGGCGTCGTTGGCTAGAGAGAGAGGAAAAGAGAGAAGAGAGAGAGAGAACGTTCGTCAGTGGCTCCCTCACCTCAGTAAGCGACTACGGTGAGAGAGCGACAGTGAACGGTAAGCGGTGGTGGGGGTCCCGTACCCTCACCACCAAATGATCACGGTTTTTCGTGACGGTCATGAGTCGGTTTTACTCCGGTCCTCGAAAATGCATGACGCGCGTAAAGAAGTTTCACTCCAATAATAATAATAATGATTGGATTATTTGCATAGCGTGAGAAAAGCACCTCAAGGACGCTTAACAACTTAATGTATGCATTTAATTTATTCGTATCACTTAGACATATAACTTATTACTTTTGGCTTATAACGAATTTCATAGCTAGAGACTTAGTTACCTGAGTTCAATTCCCAGTTGCGACCGTTTCATTTTCTCTGTATCGTTTCTGTTTTGTATTTAATTGAAATTTGTTGATATTATCTTCTTTTATGTTACAACGTACTGACCTGCTCCCAACTAGCTATTACTACTAAATTAGTGTGTAAAATGAACTGTGACTTTAATAGTGTATTCCAGCCTAACAAATGATTATTCCTTTTTAAAACTCATTACCATCGGTTTTTCTTCAGTGGCTCGAAAGAAATGGGGTTCTATGGCAACTCAGGGCAGTGGAAATTCAACACATTGTGAAAAGTCATTAAAAGTGATAACCTAACCTAGCGTAACCTAGTTGTCATCACTTTTCAAAAAAAGAGTGTTGAATTGCCACTTTCTTAAGCTGCCCGACTACAATGGCACGGATATAATACAACAATTACTAAATAAAATATTGCAGTGTCTGGCAACACTGTACAAGCGGTTCGGAATTGCTCGGGAAGGCCGAGCACTTCCGAACCGGTAGCGTTAACTACAGACGCTAGCGGAGCAGCGCCAGACGGAAACTTACCCTACTAGCGAGCACACGTTACCAACTAACATTGTACAGCTCGGTTGTAAATAGCATTTATCGTAATATTTTTGTTGTTTGTTTTTGGGGTGTTATGCCGTGTTGCGCTAACTCCTTCTTTAGCAGACGTTTCGGACATCGTTGCAGTGTCCATCATCAGGGCAGATCCGAAGATGTCATCTTCGGATCTACCGGATCTGCCCTGATGATGGACACTGCAACGATGTCCGAAACGTCGGCTAAAGAAGGAGTTAGCGCAACACGGCATAACACCCCAAAAACAAACAACAAAAATGCTTTTGGCCGTGAAAATCTAAAAACTTACCTTTATCGTAATAAATCTGTAAACGAACCTTCAGAGTTTCAATCATCTAACGAGCACTGAGCAACAGTAAAAGTATAATAATATCACAGAAACACTACAGTGACAGAACACTACAAATATCAATGAGATAATGCAATGCAATGACTCTTAAGATTTATTTACTGAAATAATTAAATTAATAACTTTTTTAATTTGATAATATTATAATTATAATATATTGATATTGGTAAAAACATGCTTTTTTGTTCTCTCTGTGTTGTAGATTCATCAGTTTCCCGCTTGTACTACGAGTTTCCGAACACCGTGTATATAAAATTATTGGGCCCTTAAATCTCAGCCCCCTCTGTCCTACTTTGTCGAAACATCCTCGCATTGGGCCTATGTAATGATAATACCCATTACATTATACAGGCGTGCCATAAGTGTTAACAGGGGAGGTGAAAATAAAATTATTCCTTCATAATGAATTGCCAATTTGCTAATTATTCTCTAAAAGCAAACATTAATTAATAAAGGGGAGAAGTCGGACACATTCCGAGCGAGTACTGACTAGTACTGAATGTGGAAGTTGATGCCAATTCAAAAAAACTTCACCGACATGATGGTTAACCGTTAAATATAACCGTTAATAATTAACGCCGAGGCTACCAATAGGTTATTATCTTTGAGGTTAAATTCCCCCCTAGGACCAATGAAGAGATATTTCACAAGTTGTTATTTTATTTTTTTACATTACATTACAGAAGGCACTGAGGCAAATAATTTCCAGGGAGGATCGAACTTTTTTTCTTCTTGGGAACAATGATAAATAATTAGTTATGGTTCAAATATTGTTACAATATTCTGTTAAATTACCCATCTGGTAACTCATCTAATACGTGTTTTTCTTTATTTTTGAAATATTTTATGTTTGTATGTAGTATTACTTTATGTTTGTGATTACTCTATGTTTGCTTCACTCAAATTTAAATTATTAACCTCGATACAGGCTTAGTCCTAGTGAGGTTGATTTTTATGAGAAAAAACATGATTTATGTATAGTGAGATGCAATAAATAGAGATGAGGGAGGAAACACAGTGGCCGACAAATCATTCCACAGCAGAGTTGTTGAACTTAAGAACGAGTCGTAGAAGCGACCCGTTCTCATGTGACAAATATCAACCGTGTACAAATGAAGAGTATGAACTGGTACCGAAGGGATCAATGATGCTAGTTCTACGGAGCAGCTTCCATTGTATTACCGGTAGAGCAAGGACATCATTCCTACCTGACGCCAGTGTTCTAAAAATTGCCATCCGCTTGTTAAGATAGGGGAGTCAAGAGTTTTGTCAATTATTTTGGGGCTCCAGACCAGAGGTGGCTATTAGATATTATATTATTATTACTAGCGGAGACCTGTGAAAAATCACGAAATATTATAATTGGATTTGCGAAGCTGAACTTAAATAAAACCTATTTTCTTTACAGTAACAATTCTATTTTTTTGTACAAATTTGAAAAATCTTATAGATTTCAACAAAAGAAAATCACATTTCAAGTGTGAAATTGTTAATTAAATAAAAATTAAAATAATTTTATGAATATAGGTAGGTACCTACTTTAGGGCTTGTCTGAAATGACACAATCATCAGTTCCAATTTTTAAAAATTCGTATCAACCGAAATTAGAATGTTTTAATGATAATAAATTAATTCCGACTTTACAGCAAACTGTTGTCACCAGCTTGCATTAGACAATGTAATTGATAATAATGTTTTGAGAGTGGTCGAGGTATAACGCTATCGACTATGAATCCGGATGTCAGCGGGTTAAAATTCTAATACTTATTTGTAACATTTAACAATATTAATAATATATTTGTGACACGTTCCAGATTGGAAGATACTCTCAGTACCGCTTTGGTGAAAGACCACAATTCAGAGTTCAAATGTTGCTTGAAATGGCTTTAGCCGTGTTTGGTGACCAGATCTAAATAGCTAGATGTCTCTACCACCCGCCCACCTCCTTTCTCTCCACACTACCCAGACTCACGTTATAGTCTTACTGGCTCTTGATGTTTTGGAGCAGTTGGGAGTTAAGATATCTCTAAATACAGGGTTTTCCAATAAGAGGTGTTATTTTGAATAGCCCGCTATTTCAGTAGATGTTACTTTTAAAGCTGTCATTTTTTAGCATTTGACATGTAAAAACTACGCCATTAATAAAAATGGAACGATACACGCTTCAACAACGCATTGAAATTATTAAAATTCACTTGAGTGAATCAAATGCAAATCATCTTGAGTGATGAGGGCCATTTACACCTCGGTGGCTTCGTCAACAAGCAAAATCGTCGCATCTGGGGCTCGGAAAACCCAAGAATTATTGTTGAAAAGCCTCTCCATCCTCAACGTGTGACTGTTTGGTGCGTTTTATGGTCCGGCGGAGTCATTGGACCTTACTTTTTTGAAAATGAGGCTGGAGCAACATTTACGGTGAATGGATTGCGCTATCGAGAGATGATTAACGATTTTTTATGGCTGGAATTGGATGGTATTGATCTGAACAACCTTTACTTTCAACAAGACGGTGCTACGTGCCACACAAGCAACGAAACCATTGATCTTTTACGATTGAATATCAAAATAACACCTCTTATTGGAAAACTTTGTTTATCTCCCCTGCAACATCGGGTACACGTCTGCTAGTAGATTACAAATCTTAAAAAATATAGAATTTCTGGAAGATTTTTTATCAATTACTTTTTAATTCACTCGTGAAGACACCCAAAAATTAAACAAGGGTCACCAAACTTGTTTAATCAAATGTACTTTGTTCTGTTGTCTGTAATGTTTGTTATTCCTGCGTGAAATTTGTTCACGTTCTATGAACTAAAATTTGTTTTGAATTTACGAGTCTTTGTAAAATTGGAACTGCTTGTGTGGAGAATCATTCAGACAAGCGATTGTTAGGAAAATGTCTTTTTCAAATTGGATGAATAATATCCCGTGATTTTTCACGGTTCTGCGCTAGTATTAACCTAACCATTTTTTAAAATTAAGAATATAATGTCAACATAGCTAGGAATACGTGAATTTTTCAATATTTTCGTATTGTGCAAAATTAGCGATATGCCACTTTTGCACTATTGGCTTAATCTGGCGGTAAAAGGGCGTGATTTATAGTTAAATAAAATAGTAGTAAGTATATTGATCTACAAATTCATCTAAGAAGAATTTAGCGTCGTCTGAAAATATACATTTGAAAGTTACAGCAGTTCACGCCATCAGTAAATCTGGCTTCCAAGAAATTGGGTGTCTTGTATTACAAGGCTAGCAAATTCTTCAATAGTTACCAGCTGCTAACCCTATACAAATCTCAAGTACGCCCAACAATTGAATTTGGGAGCCACCTCTGGGCTGGAGCCCCCCAAATACTTGATAAACCTATTTGATTCTGTGCAAAGGAGAGCGGTCCGTATCGTTGACAATCCGCTGTCAACAGACAAACCATCTCTAATGCACAGACGCAATGTAGGCATTCTGAGTCTGTTCTACAGCTATTTTAATGGAGACTGCTCTAAGGAGCTGGCAGCATTGGTGTGAAACTCGACTACACGTTCCCAGTTGAAGTTCGCTTCATGAAAATAGTATGTGTAAATTTTTTCTATTTTATATAACCCGGGCCTCTTCAAAACCCGCGTTAGTAAATTTCTTCCTACAGCCCCTGCCTTAATCAACCTCACACGCGACATAGTTCCACTGTCTTTACACTGTACAGACAGTTGTGCTCTGGTGATAATTCACATAAAATAAATATTTATATATATATATATACAGGGTGTATCGGCACGTACCCGACAAACTTTAACCAGCTATTCCTTAGCACATTTGGAGTAAAAAATGTTATGGGCACTTTGCTGTCCGGTAACATTTTTTTTCTTTTAAAAACAAAAAATAAATAAAATTTCCACACTCCATTACTGCCCCAGTATAGGGGTAAAGTACTTGGCAACGCCGCGCTACTGTCATCTCTTTCACACGTATTCTGTCTCAAGTCCCGTGTGGGCTTTTTATAAGCAAGTGTGTCGAAAACCATCTTCGCTCTTTCCTACACACTAAATAATAATATTTAAAAATGAGACGAATGATGCCATACCATTGTGATTGTAAAGCGCGCCAATACGTAAGTATACAACGAAACTCGAATAAGAATTGCCAGGTGGGTTTTTTAATCGCTTTAATCTGACTTCAAACAATAATTAAACACGTAAAAATTATTTAATATAATATTACAGTACAGTACTTTGAACCTTCGCATTAAATTTATTTGATTTTAAGTTTAGTTTGTAGAACTCCATTTCAATTTAGAGATTTTTTTAATTTTTAACAGTCTTATTATTAAATTTATAAAAACAGTGTGTTTATAAACAAGTTCTGCTAGTTGTAATTATTATTACGCGTGACAGCTGTTTCACCTTCTGACGGCATTATCAAACTGTGGTGAAGCCACTTACAGACGACGTAAGTGATAACTTTCTATTTTTATTATCCTGGCTTTATTGATTTCGAGTAAAATGTCGTAAATTATTATTTGCTAATTCCTATTATCGCATTGTTTAAAATTTCACTTAATGTCGTTGGTATTTCCAACTGATGACTCAGGGGTTTATTTCCCTGAATAATTAAGTATTTTGGGGTCTAATTATCATGCATTTCATAACATCCGATATATCTACACAATTTTTATGTTGAATTGGGGAAAGTTTTATGGCTAAGGGAAGGAGTGGAAGGTGAGGAAGTACCTGGATATTCAGATCTGGTCACCAAATACGGCTAGTCATTTCAAGCAACGTTTAAATTCTGAACCTGGATATTCAGATCTGGTCACCAAATACGGCTAGTTATTTCAAGCATTGTTTAAATTCTGAACCTGGATATTCAGATCTGGTCACCAAATACGGCTAGTTATTTCAAGCATTGTTTAAATTCTGAACCTGGATATTCAGATCTGGTCACCAAATACGGCTAGTTATTTCAAGCATTGTTTAAATTCTGAACCTGGATATTCAGATCTGGTCACCAAATACGGCTAGTTATTTCAAGCATTGTTTAAATTCTGAACCTGGATATTCAGATCTGGTCACCAAATACGGCTAGTTATTTCAAGCATTGTTTAAATTCTGAACCTGGATATTCAGATCTGGTCACCAAATACGGCTAGTTATTTCAAGCATTGTTTAAATTCTGAACCTGGATATTCAGATCTGGTCACCAAATACGGCTAGTTATTTCAAGCATTGTTTAAATTCTAAACCTGGATATTCAGATTTGGTCACCAAATACGGCTAGTTATTTCAAGCAACGTTTAAATTCTGAATTAATTAATCAATTACGAAAAAGCGTGGGGTTAAGAATATTTTTTTAAATTATAGTTGTAATTTACTGTCGATTTTTTAAAAAAATTGCGATATTTTAAATAAAATTTAATAATTATTATGTAATTAGCAATCTGGCAGCATTCATTTGCAGGTGGTCAATCCAATGCAGTCATGACGTTTGTGTGAGTGCTTTCCTTTGTGTGAGTGTGTTGCGAAGCAGTTTTATATGAACCGTTTTTTGATTCATCGGGATTGTTTTTAAAACTATACATTCTTTGTACCTTCAAATTAGTGGAAATAAACTTAAGTGTGTCAAGCTGCTCGTTATATTCCGGTAATTCTGGAAGGCTTTTAACATAAGCAATAATATTCATAAATCACATTCCGCGAAGTTGTAAATAACTAAATTTATTAAAAAATATACGTTGTAGGATAGCCTAGCAAGTAACATTTTGACAGAGCACTTACGGTGATTTAAAAAACAACGGCGCTGTTCAAATAATCCAATTATTATTATTGATAAGTACCTAAGTGAGGAAAATTGTTTTTAAAAGTGCTCAGAATTATTGGACTTCGATTATAAATTCAGGAAATCTTCTAATTAGTTTCTTAGTTTCAAAATTAGACTATTTAATACGTGAAACGCGTAAGAGGTGAAACCAGAGCATTCCAGAGGTGAAGCAATTTAGATACAAAAATAAAACTGATGTGTACAATACAAGAAGACAATCAGTGATTCGCATACGAAAAATGTGAATAATCATTATTGTTAAATAAAATATTTATTTTCTGGTACTGGATTATGTAATACGGGCTTCGTTCACGTTCACGCGAGTTAAGTTGCGATGTTGCTTTCAAATTTTGACAAAGGATAAAACAGTGGTGACATGTGGTGAAAATATGTTTAATTAATTTTTTATTAAAAAAAAACGTTACCGGACAGCAAAGTGCACATAACATTTTTTACTCCAAATGTGCTAAGGAATAGCTGGTTAAAGTTTGTCGGGTTAGTGCCGATACACCCTGTATATACTTGTTCATTGCATTAAGCGTTAACAGTATTTAATAAAACCAGTTTATTTTTGTAATACAGCACTAGTAATAACAGCAATATTCATAATTAACCAACTAATATATATAAAAATATTATTACTTGTTAATTGCATTAAGCGTTGACAGTATTTAGCGCTTATTTCCACCAACCAGTTTATTTTTGTAATACAGCACTAGCAATAACAGCAATATTCATTATTAATCAACTAATATATAAATATTATTACTTGTTAATTGCATTAAGCGTTGACAGTATTTAGCGCTTATTTCCACCAACCAGTTTATTTTTGTAATACAGCACTAGCAATAACAGCAATATTCATTATTAATCAACTAATATATAAATATTATTACATGTTAATTGCATTAAGCGTTGACAGTATTTAGCGCTTATTTCCACCAACCAGTTTATTTTTGTAATACAGCACTAGCACTAACAGCAATATTCATTATTAATCAACTACTTTGTATTCTTTCTGGCATCAGGTGGCACTTTATACTTTATTAATTCGCGATGTACATTTTAATTGTTTCATTTAATTACGCGTCCGTGGCTGAGTGCCGGAAAAAAGTGGAGGAAAAACGGAATAACTTGTATACATGCTTTAATAATTGTAAGTGTTACATTTATAAATTATTCGTCACGAAATAAGGAGCGACATACGAAAATGTGTTTTTATTACTGATATATTCGTGGCTGCAAAACATCAGAGAGTAAATAAAAAAGGTTAGAATGGCCAAAATCACTACACTGAAATTACTTATACAGTTAAGGTAATATTTCACCGACCTAAAACTAAAACTACTTTTATACAGTTAAGGAACGTACTTTAACCAGTGATTATAACATATATTTCACCAACCTACAACTAAAACGACTTTTATACAGTTAAGGGACTACTTTAACCAGTGATTATAACATATATTTCATCGACTTACAACTAAAACTACTTTTATACAGTTAAGGGACGTACTTTAACCAGTGATTATAACATATATATCATCGACTTATAACTAAAACTACTTTTATACAGTTAAGTGATTACTTTAACCAGTGATTATAACATACATTTCACCAACCTTCAACTAAAACGACTTTTATAGAATTAAGGGACTACTTTAACCAGTGATTACAACATATATTTCACCAACCTACAACTAAAACGACTTTTATACAGTTAAAAGACTACTTTAACCAGTGATTATAACATATATTTCACCAACCTAGTACTAAAACTACTTTTTTACACGTAATTGTAAAAAGCATTCACTTTGTGGCTCATCATAATTTATAATAAAAAACACATAAATTTGTTTTTGACCACTATAGTTTTATTTTCACTTTACCGGTTTCTGAAGAACCCTTCCTTCGTCAGGAGAATATTAAAAACTGATCTACTGCACAAAATATTGACATATATATACAAAAATGTTAAGTGTTTGAGGGAGGGGTGGACAAAGTTGTTTTTTTATTGTACTTTTTTACAGTTAAGGGACTTCTTTAACCAGTAATTATAACATATATTTCGCCAACCTACAACTAAAACGACTTTTATACAGTTAAGGGTCATACTTTAACCAGTGATTATAACATATATTTCACCAACCTACAATTAAAACGACTTTTATACAATTAAGGGACTACTTTAACCAGTGATAATAACATATATTTCGCCAACCTACAACTAAAACGACTTTTATGCAGTTAAGTGACTACTTTAACCAGTGATTATAACATATATTTCGCCAACCTACAACTAAAACGACTTGTATACAGTTAAGAGACTACTTTAACCAGTGATTATAACATATATTTCGCCAACCTACAACTAAAACTACTTTTATACAGTTAAGTGATTACTTTAACCAGTGATTATAACATACATTTCACCAACCTTCAACTAAAACGACTTTTATAGAATTAAGGGACTACTTTAACCAGTGATTACAACATATATTTCACCAACCTACAACTAAAACGACTTTTATACAGTTAAAAGACTACTTTAACCAGTGATTATAACATATATTTCACCAACCTAGTACTAAAACTACTTTTTTACACGTAATTGTAAAAAGCATTCACTTTGTGGCTCATCATAATTTATAATAAAAAACACATAAATTTGTTTTTGACCACTATAGTTTTATTTTCACTTTACCGGTTTCTGAAGAACCCTTCCTTCGTCAGGAGAATATTAAAAACTGATCTACTACACAAAATATTGACATATATATACAAAAATGTTAAGTGTTTGAGGGAGGGGTGGACAAAGTTGTTTTTTTATTGTACTTTTTTACAGTTAAGGGACTTCTTTAACCAGTAATTATAACATATATTTCGCCAACCTACAACTAAAACGACTTTTATACAGTTAAGGGTCATACTTTAACCAGTGATTATAACATATATTTCACCAACCTTCAATTAAAACGACTTTTATACAATTAAGGGACTACTTTAACCAGTGATAATAACATATATTTCGCCAACCTACAACTAAAACGACTTTTATGCAGTTAAGTGACTACTTTAACCAGTGATTATAACATATATTTCGCCAACCTACAACTAAAACGACTTGTATACAGTTAAGAGACTACTTTAACCAGTGATTATAACATATATTTCGCCAACCTACAACTAAAACGACTTTTATACAGTTAAGGTACTACTTTAACCAGTGATTATAACATATATTTCGCCAACCTACAACTAAAACGACTTTTATACAGTTAAGGGACTACTTTAACCAGTGATTATAACATATATTTCGCCAACCTACAACTAAAACGACTTTTATACAGTTAAGGGACGTATACCAGTGATTATAACACAAATTTCACCAACCTACAACTAAAACGACTTTTAAACAGTTAAGGGACTACTTTAACCAGTGATCATAACATATATTTCACCAACATACAACTAAAATGACTTTTTTAATAATAATAATAATAATAATAATAATTAAATTTTTAAAAAATAACTTATATCATTGATGTCGCTATTCCAAATTCCTGTAACATTCAAAATTCTGTAAATGAAAAAATAAGAAAATACACAGATTTAGGAAACGAAATAAAAAGAATTTGGCATTCTCAGACTATAAAAATATTACCATTCGTTATTTCGGCTACTGGCATTATACCTAGCTCTCTCATTAAAAATTTAGGCTTATTAGATCTATCAAAAAATTTATATATAAAGATGCAAAAGTCGGTCATTTTGAATACATGTAGGATAACGAAAGATTTTTTAAATATTTATGCTGAGGGATCAGTAGGATTTATAGGCCCTGTTAGAAGTTCTACCGAGCCGAACCCTCTGATATGAAAATATCTGGAGTCGGTGAATTTTTTTTTCCCATTTGATCTCTGGTGAGTTGACGTGTTGTTGTTCTTGTATTGTTTTGTATTTATTTTAGTGTTGATTGACTAGCTTATCATTTGTGGAAAAGTGAGTGGAAGGGTTTAGTTTTTCCTATGGGGAAGATTTAACCCGGACAACAAAATCGGAAGCATAATAAAAAAAAATAAAAAAATTGGATAATTTGTAGAGCGCCGTTTTTGTGAAAAATCACCTCAAGGGCGCTGTTTTACAGTTAAGGGACTACTTTAACCAGTGATTATAACATATATTTCGCCAACCTACAACTAAAACGACTTTTATACAGTTAAGGGACTACTTTAACCAGTGATTATAACATATATTTCACCAACCTACAACATAAACGACTTTTGGATAAATAAACAATATGCAATATATCTCTATAAAATTATTTAATACCCTCCCTCTTGCAATAAAAACTGTCTTTAAAATATTATTAAGATCCTAGTGGATCTCGCAATCCTTCGCTTTTGCTAATGTCTTTCCCAGGCGTCTCTGACTTCTTCCACCATTGACTACTGTGTACCATAATGTTACTGTAAAAAAAATAAAAAAAAAATAAAAACAGGCGTAGTGTGTTCAATTCCTCGGCTGGCTAAGCCCTCCATCACAACACAAGCAACATTTTCAGCTTACTGTGGTGGTAGTAGGAGATTTTCAAATATTGTCAGGTTATTCGTAACTCGGGAATGTTTGTCTTTCTTTACAAAAAAAATTAAAAAAATAAATAAAATTTCCCTCGTGGACTACAGAGCCGAAATCTTCTACTGAGCATGTTACATTTTATACTCAGTACACGCCTCTGCCTGTCAATATCTTCATCATCCGTTAACTTATTGTTGATGACATGTCCTAGATATTTTGTGGTTTCTACTATTTTCAGAAGCTTAAAACAGCTGGCTTAAGACTAGGATTAATAATAACTAGTGACTTACAACTATAGATCTATTTCTAGTTACTTACCACCAAGGCTCATAACTACTGACAATGTTGCAACCTAACAAACATTAAGGCTTATGTTATGTTTTTTCTTCTAGATACTTCATGTAATATTTTAACATAATTTCACAAACTTACTTACAAAAAAAACTTGTCCTAATTAATAATTCATACACAAAACCATGTACAATGTTACTTTAGAACGGGGTACTACAGTAAGGTCACATTCTTTTAGAATATTGTAAAAAAATGTAAAAAGTAAAAATAAATAAATTTAAAAAACCTGATAATATTGTGTAAAAAGTGTATATGAAATTTTGATCTCCGGTAACATTTTTGATATACATTTTTTTTCATCTTAATACCTAAAAGTCTGTAGGTAACGTGATGGGTTAAGCCTTTACTCTGCTACCAGTGATGTCACATGGAAGATTTTTTGTTTTTGTTAGGTTTTGAAAAAAAAATAAAAAAAACAACAACAACAAAAAAACATAAAAAGTCCCAGTACACCAAACCTTTTTGCGAAGTTATTTTATTACAATGTTGCATATTCTATTTTTGTCCATCGGTGTTTATATTCGGACGGTGAAGTGAACCAACTGATAAAATCTCGTGGGCTATCATGCCGTGTTACGCTTCCTCTTTCTTTAGCTAATATTGCGGACAGCGTTACAGTATTCACCATCAGGACAAATGTGTAGATTGTGTTAAAGTGTGTAATTATGTATAAGGAAGTTAAGAATTGGCTTGAGGTGATGAATTAATCTAATTGTTAGTGAGCTTTTCAAAATCTTTTTTACGATTAATCAATCAAAATTATAAATAAAAATGGAGTCCTACGAACATTCAAATTGTATCTTTGGACAATCGAGGTATATATAAACTTTCTTTCTTTCTCTTTACCTTATGTGTACTGTAATGGTAGTACTCCCCAACTCAAACACGAAAAAGTGTTTTTTTTCTTTATTGAATTGGTTAGACCCATTGGTTAGTAACGTTAAAAAGAAAACATTTTATTGTAATTATTTTTAGAACCATATGTTTTTCTTCTGTAACTCTGTCATATGTATGTATTTAAAATAGAAATTTAAATTTAAAAAAAAAATTTTAACCGATTACGAACTTAGGTCCCCGGCGTTGACCGGGTTTCAAGCAGAGTTTTTCTAAGAAATCAGACATATAGGTACTGTAATGTTCCTTTTGTTTTGGATTAAAACTTTATTTAGAAGAATTCCTTAGACCTTCCTCCTATTTTGAAGGTCAAGTGTGCAAAATTTCATCCATCTCGTAATAAACCTATATAGCTGTAGATCCGTTTAAAAACAAACCTGCAAACCCACACCGGGACACTCCTCTTTATTTATATATATAGAACATATAGACGAGAAGCTTTTTCGATTAGCTCTTGAGTTTTTCAGAATGGTTTTGCAGAATTTTTAATGAAAACTACGCTCAAAAATATAAAAAGTAACATAACTAAGTTGTATACATCTTATTTTTAAATTTTTCGTAAAAATGTTTTAAAAACTAGATAAAATAATTTTTCCGTTGTTATGCATTTAAAATCAACATCATTATTTTTCATTTTTTTAATATACCCTTTTATTTATATCTCTATTTCTATGTAAATTCTCACTAACTAAAATTAGATTAAAATCCCGCCACCTCGGAACACGAGATAATAGATAATAAATAGTTTCAGCCTAGTGAGGTGGATTATACAAAAAATGTATGTTATTTTATTGATTAATAAATAAATACAAATTTAAAAACTCGATACTTTGAAACACACATTCGTTTTGTTTGGGGAATTTGTAAGAAAACTGTAACTTCACTTTTTTCTCGTTCATGTAATAAAAAATTAAAAATATTTTTTTTTAATTTACCCGATTGTTACGATAGCTGCGCGAAATATGAATTATTCATTTTGGCTATTTTTAGGATTTTATTAATAGTATCTAGTATGAATATTTGAGGCAAACTGGAAAAAATGATTATTTCCGTTTCTAACCTCAAAATAATTACGTATTTCGGCATGATAGAAAAAAAAGACAAAAATACTTTTATAAAATATAGACGCCCGGTCATATATAAAAGCTGGATGGGTTAACTCCACCCAGGAGGCCATGAGGTTTTTCTCATCCCCCAAAAAGATATTAGCCTTGAGGGAAACCTCAAAGTCTTTGTCATATTGTGAGATTCTGTTTGGAGGGACTTTTATGAGAGCAAGGAATTATATGGTTTCTTTGAAAAAATCCTTGTTGTAAGAAGGAAGAACGAACGGTTGGACACAATAACAATCGTAAAAATGACCCAATCACAACATGCAACTGAAGATAAACTGATAATCGAGCGAGTTTGCAAAAACGTTTTTCACTTACCATAATGTGCCAAATTTATAGAACCTAAAACTATGGCATAAGCGGTAAAATAAAGATGGGTTCATTGGCTTTAAACCGCAGTAAGCAGTTTCATGCGATTACATATTAATATTTTAAGGAATGGTATTAATTAAATAAAATGGTAAATGTACATATACTAATTGTAGCGGATAATGAAATTCTATAGATAGAATAAGACTGTTTGGAAAGTATGTTTACTAGAGATAGGAAGGCTGGTAGTGATTGAAAGATGGGTAAATGCAGGTAACTTCATTAACGGAGGATTGAACGCGGTTGGCACTAGAAAAATAATTGCCTAGAGAAGCGAAGCTAGAAGTCCACAATGGAGTGCTGGTACATACCCTTATGTGCCAAAACACTAGTAAAAGCCAAGAAATAAGATTTCATGCGCAAATACATACTAATTATGTTACTATTATAAAAATACAATTATTTCGATTGTTTCCCGAAGATCTTGAACGACGTAGAGAAAGAGAGATAGCGAAAGTAGTAACACATAAGTATAAGTAGTAGTTATCAAATAAAATATCTAAAAATCTTAGTTATCAAATCAATCGAAGATTGCATTAAACTTCAAGAGGATCTCAATCGTCTTTTCGACTACTGTGAATCAAATAAACTTGTAGTAAATACCTCAAAATGCAATAAATTATCATTTACACGTAACAAAAATAAAATTTCCTTTAATTATACATTAAACGGGACACATATCAAAGAAGTAGAATCTATCAGAAACCTTGGGGTAATACTGGATGTGAAATTAAACTTCATTCAACACACTGATGCAATCATCAACAAAGCCAACAAAATGCTAGGATTTATAATACGTTTAACGAAACCTTTCCGCAACCTTAAGACTCTATATTCCCTTTACAGAGCGTTCATCCATCCCCACCTAGAACACTGCACACCGATCTGGACTCCTTTTTACCAAGCTCACATTGAAAGAATCGAAAGAATTCAAAAAAAAAAATTTAAACACATTAATTATAAACAAAACTTACATTTCTTAAATTACACCGATTCTATTAATTACCACAACTTCAACTCCCTTCACACACGACGTTTGATTTTTGACCAAATTTTATTATTTAAAATTCTTAACAATGGCCTCGACTCATTAGAGCTAACCAATTTAATAAATATTCGTATTCCAACAAGATCAACGCGGCAATCCCATTTGTTTCATTTACCTACATATAGAACTATCTTTAGAAAAAATTCACCAATTCCACGTATATGTGCCCAATATAATACTAAATTTCAAAACATAGACATTTTTAGCAATACACTTCACAAATATCGATTAGAAGTAACAAGTACGATCGAAAATTAATACAATAGTATGGAATGTATCCAGAGCATCTCCTATCCTCATCCTAAATTCCTATTCCTCCCCTTCTCACCTATAATATATATATATATATATTTTTTTTTTATGCAATAAAACTCCATCTCCAATCAATGAATTTAATATAGGAGACTTGTTTGGCTTGACTGTAATTAACATATATATATATATATATATATATATATATATATATATATATATATATATTTATATTTATATTTTATGTATAAGCTGTTTGTCTCTACAAAAAAAACAAAAAAACAGTATTCCGTGTACCGTCTTAGAGCGTAAGCGAGTAAGCATATATTGCTATCTCAGTCACACCCATGATGTAGAATGTAGTATTCGACGAAAATACTAAAACACCTCCCGCTATCGTTTGTTTCGTTTATACACAAATGTTATCCAAATATCTATCTTTGTCATACATGAACAACGTTTGAATTAAGAATTTACTGGAAATACTCGTATAAGACATATAGACTGTGAGATAATAACGAGTCTATATGTATTGTAACGTCATTGCTTTCAAGAAAAATTTTTTTAACGAAACATTATTTTGTCCAACTTTGCCGCCATAAACGGAAAGGGTAAAATGCAAATTTGATTAATTACTCGAGTGGGGTTTTAATGTTATTCAAAACGTTTTTGAAGAAAAACTGTACGTAATTGTGTTCATGAATTGCAAAATATTCTGTCCTAAGCTAATAGGCTCTCAAACGACGGTTAGGTTTAGCTAAATTTTTCTTTTTTTGTTTCCTTTTGCATGTCGAAAGATTCAGCGAAATATATCATTTATTTATTTGGAATTAAAATGTGCCATTTGCACATGATAGTTATTGACAGTCATGGTACAATAAAGAAATAAGAAAGTAGAAAGAAGAAAGAAGAAAGAAGAAAGAAGAAAGAAGAAAGAAGAAAGAAGAAAGAAGAAGAAAGAAGAAAGAAGAAAGAAGAAAGAAGAAAGAAGAAAGAAGAAAGAAGAAAGAAGAAAGAAGAAAGAAGAAAGAAGAAAGAAGAAAGAAGAAAGAAGAAAGAAGAAAGAAGAAAGAAGAAAGAAGAAAGAAGAAAGAAGAAAGAAGAAAGAAGAAAGAAGAAAGAAGAAAGAAGAAAGGTATATAAACAAGACAAAAGAAAAAAAGAATATATTATTATATAAGTACATTTTTGTTTATTTGTTACAATATATGATCAATATTTCAAGACCCCTCTTCCATAGAAGCATTAGCTTGTGGCTGGAAGAGGAGGGTACATTGTTTTATTACAGTATGTAAGTAATTATAAATAAAATGATTTTAAACTTATTTGAAGAATGGAATGTTACTTAAGGAAACTAATTGAGATGAGTTATTCTTAAGATTAATTCAATTGGAAACATTTTTATTTTTTGTAAGTTTGTCTTTAAAATATTTTTTCACAGTGTTTATTATTTGGATGTTATCATTAATGTTTCTAATTTCTTCAGGTAGTCGATTGAAAAAAATTCTCGTCCGGTAAGTGTAATAATTTTGTGCAAAGGAAGTGTTTAATTAATTCTATATTAGTACAAGTTAATGAAATAAATTAAAATGAAACAAAAAACTGTTGTGCAGTGACTTTGTTAAGAGATGCACGGCTGAAATATTTAATTAGTACAGCAAACTTCAATAGAGGCATATTAAAAACATCTGCTAACATAGCGTAAGAGTTACCAATGGTGTGTTATCTAATTATAACAGAATTGTAGCCTGAAACCGACGTATAATTGTCACAATAATACATACTAGGGAACCTTGATATCCTGGTTGGAACATGAAAGTGAATCAACATTAATATATCAGTGCTATCGAATTGATAATTTACAAATATGAAATTTTATGTAAAAAGTTTCAAGCACAGTTTCGGTTCCATCTTCAGGGCGGTATTGTTAGAAAATAATAGTACCAACAGACGAAAGATTAAGGCATATTTAAAAAAAAAAACAGTTAAATATTGTTTCTATTACCATATTTCAAAGAATTATTACTTTATTTAAAAAATTATAAAAAACACATCTGGTTCTGTTATTTAACATGTTACATAGGGGAAAAAATCCACAGCGTTTCTTTAAATGCTACTTAAAACATTTGCCGAGAAATTTCTGCTCTATTTTTAATAAGTCATGCTTAATTAAATATTTTCGCTTACGCCTATCAATTAAATCGTTTTTTTAATAATAGTACGCACATTATTATTTGTGATATACATAATTATTTCCCTTTCAAACCAACTTCTTGTTATTCTTTTCGAAGGCTTACTACGGCGCCTTACGAAATAGTAGAATTACATCAAAGTATAAAGTACGTACCAAATTATGAAGTTCAAAAATAAACTGGCTTTGCTCGAAATTTACTTTTTCACGTGATTATTCAAGTTAATTTACATTTCACAATGTTAACAGAGCTTCTTGGAAACATTCTTGGACGTGTAGTTTAATTTTAGCCATATAAAAGCTCTTCTGAAAGCTTCTGGATTCTTTTCAACTGCCCCCCAAGGGTTCTGAGGAGAAATACGTTTTTAGGCAAGACGAATGAACCACGTTATAATTGCTTTATTCAGTTTTTTTAGCTTTCATGTTGTACTCGGAGAACTAATTTGGACTAATACTAGATATAATTTGAGATGTTACGAAGAACCTGAAATTATTTGAAAATCTCCTACCACCTCAGTAAGCGGAAAATATTGCTTGTGTTGTGATGGAGTACTTAGCCAGGCGGAGAATTGAACACACTACGTCTGGGTGGTACTCAAAAGCGATGACAACTCAGCCACCGACCGATCAAGTGTACAGTGTAAAGTGTTCACCATTAGGGCAGATGTGTACAGTTAACTTATTGAAATTAGGGAGTATATTTATTTATTTATTAACGGACATCGCCCAAATTACAAAATAATAACACGAATACAGTAAAATGAAAAATACAGGAGTAGACAAAGGTACATGAAAGCAAAGACATAAGGCAGATATAATATAAGAAAATAAAGTGACAAGTCGAATCAAGTCAAGACTACGCCGTGGGTCAGGACCACGGGACACTTATAATCAAAGATATTAGAAGAACGAGATATGCTATGTTGGCCGCCGGACCGTAGGCGGAGTACTACCTAATTAGGGTACTTTGAACGATATCGGGACGTGTACGCACAGAAATCTGTTCTATGTATTAGTGCGGATACCTTAGCGTAAGCGAAGGTGTGCAGTAGTATTGGTGAAGAAAACCGGCGACACTCGGCAAAACAATACCACACAGTATGAACTGCTCATAGCACATCTCGTTCTTCTAATATCTTTCCGTCACTTGTTTAGCGAAAATAAAATAATAAAACTTTATTTGATAAGTTTCTGTGATTGAACAGTAAAAATATTATTATTTTAAACAAATATCATCTCTGCTAATCTTCTGATAAATATGTCTAATATCAATATTTAATTTAATTATTCACATTTGTTTTTTTACGTTATTACTGGCTACCCACCATTATTATACTATTCGTTTTATTTTTGTTTTAATTATTTTTAATTCTTCTCCTTAAATGTAATAATTATATATTATTTATAAAAATAAAATTAAAAAAATCCCACTGAAATTTTTTTTTCTATAAAACATGTATGTATATTAAAATGTCTTTTTAATTTAATTTATTTTTCGTTTGATTTGGTATTGATCCATACTATTAAGGAATTGGAGTCAGCAACTCGCACTACTACCTACCTACTACCTCGCCAAATACTGATCGAGTAGGACCGATATTAATTTCGTATATTAACTGCTGTAATGTCATCCGATGTCAGAGTAATGCGTATATGTCCGCATGTATTTACGTTATTATCATCAATGCAGAGTCATCGACAACAAGTCAACCAGCCGATTTTCAGCTCGATCGGATAAATATATAAAATAGCCACTAGCTACTGGAAAATCATGCAATGTCCGTTATATGCATTATCGTATCATCTCCAAGCTTAAACTTTCTAATAAACGTGAGTTCACCTGAAATGACCTGCCAGGTAAGAACAGGGTTTTCCAATAAGAGGTGTTATTTTGATATTCAATCAAAGATCAATGGTTTCGTTGGTTGTATGGCACGTAGCGCCGTCTTGTTGAAAGTAAACGTTGTCCAGATCAATACCATCCAATTCCGGCCATAAAAAATCATTAATCATCTCTCGATAGCGCAATCCATTCACCGTAACTGTTGCTCCAGCTTCATTTTCGAAAAAGTAAGGTCCAATGACTCCGCCGGACCATAAACCGCACCAAAAAGTCACACGCTGAAGATAGAGAGGCTTTTCAACAATAATTCTTGGGTTTTCCGAGCCCCAGATGCGACAATTTTGCTTGTTGACGAAGCCACCGAGGTGGGAATGGGCCTCATCACTCAAGATGATTTGCATTTGATTCACTCAAGTGAATTATAATAATTTCAATGCGTTGTTGAAGCGTGTATCGTTCCATTTTTATTAATGGCGTAGTTTCTACTTGTCAAATGTCAAAAAATGACAGCTTCAAAAGTAACATCTACCGAAATAGTGGGCTATTTAAAATGACACCTCTTATTGGAAAACCCTGTATGTTTTCTGTATCCGTTTTTAAATTATGAAATTAGACAGAGCGTTGGTACTCACAATATGTTGTACAGAGCAATTTTTCACAATACTAATCCTATAATACTAATCCTATTGTTACCATATCATATAACCTCAACATGGATGAAGTCTTGTGAGGACCTATTCACGTGTAAAATATCTACTCTACGTCAAAGTATATAAAAATTTGAACATTTTCTTAAAGATTAGCTTCTATGTTAAATGTCCAAAAGTTTTCATCGTGACATCTCTAGGAGTTTTTTGAACAAAAGAGCTGTGATGAATTTTGAGATAACAAGAATAATTTCCGTAGAAATGCTCAAACAACATATAAATTAACGCAGAAAAACTAAAAACTGGCAGAAAAGTTACATTCCGAGATGTGAGAGAAGATTAATTAAGGAAAAGCGTAGAGGAAGGACTAATGGCCGAGATAAATTACACGAACAAACATTCAGTCACACGTCCAGTATGATTTTCTGGAAGAACTTTGTTTTTGGAGTTTTAATCCATCTTTTAATTTCCTTTAGAGTGTTGGGATGTCAGGTTGGATGAAATAAACGTATTTTTGCTGACTAAAGAAATCTTTGATCCAAAAATTTGTTTAAGGGGAACGGCATTTTCATGCATAACTAAAATTTGGATTTCAGGCCAAAATAAACAACCAAATTAGCAATTAGCTCACAAAAAGTTTCAAATTTGCCTGAGTCATGCAAAACTGAGAACTTTGATGGCTTATCTCTAAAGAGTATAAAATACAGTCGCTATCCGCGTCTGTCTGTTTGTGCGCTTAGTTCTTCTAAACTACGCAACGGATTTTAGTAGGGTTATCAGTATTATTTAAAGATTTTTTTCCGTAAGGTTTAGATATGTGATAAATTATTATCAAACTATTGATGATATATTTAAGCAAACTTCCATTGTAAAAATGTGTAAAGAAAAAAATAACACAGAATATCAAGAATTTTTCAAACTGATGAGAAATGGAAATCAATTTATTACGCCAATCTTTAAAACAACTAAAATGCAAAACCATTATATTTACCAAGCCATAAAAAACTACAATAATCTCCGTAATTGTAAAAAGCATTCACTTTGTGGTTCATCATAATTTATAATAAAAACACATAAATTTGTTTTTGACCACTATAGTTTTATTTTCACTCTACCGGTTTCGGAAGATCCCTCCCTTCGTCAGGAGAATATTTAAAACTGATCTACTACACAAAATATTGACATATAAATACAAAAATGTTAAGTGTTTTTGTATCTGTATGTATTTATATGTCAATATTTTGTGTAGTAGATCAGTTTTAAATATTCTCCTGACGAAGTAAGGGATCTTCCGAAACCGGTAGAGTGAAAATAAAACTATAGTGGTCAAAAACAAATTTATGTGTTTTTATTACAATAATCTCCCTTCCGAATTGGGCTGTATTACGAACCAACAAGTACAAATAAATAAAATCAACCTTTTTTTCAAAAAAAACTTATAGTAAAAAAAAAATATATATATTATTATATATAGTTTACACATAACATAATATTATAACATAGAATCTAAGTAAGAATCGTGGCTCCCTTATCAGGCACAAGAGCTCCTCTTTTCTGATAAGGTATACATGACCAATTTTATGAATCTAAATATTATATTTTGCAAAATATGTATGTATTAATGTAACCCATATGATCTATATTAAAATAATAAAAAAATGTTTATTATATTTATAAAAGTAGAGAAAAGTCGATGTTTTATAATCGAATCGAAAAATTATATTTTCTAGCACTACATTGCTAAGGCTGGCTAAACCCTACGATATACATCTAAATAATTTACTACGGAATCGTACATCTTAAAAAGGCCTACAGAAAAGTTTGTAATGGTATATGTCTGTCTTCTAAGCATAACCCTCAGCAACGTCGGGTACACGTCAGCTGGTATTTTAGACTTCAAAACGTAAGAAAATAAAGTAGCACATATCTGTACTGGATATTCCGCTGGATATGGTTGGTTTTTTTGGTGTCAACTCCAAATTTAAGTTTTCTAAGAAAAGGGTAGCCCAGTGGTTTTTCTTTGAACACGTGTTCCGACATCGTGATATCAATTTGTATAGCATGTTAAATAACAGAACCGGGTGTGTTTTTAAGAATAGTTGCGATTTTTTTGTCGATAGAATTTTACATCTTACAACCTGGATAGACACTTAAAAACTATATATATATATATATATATATATATATATATATATATATATATATATATATATACGGGGCGGGTTGTTTCACAGAATTTGAACAATTCATCAAATTTCAAAGTTAATTTTCAAGTTCTGTTCTTCTTTCGTATTGTGGGTGGGTCAGAGGGGGACATCTAGGTCTGCGAGCCAGTCTAGGGTCTCAGGCGTCGCCATGTGGAGCGTCGCCATCAATCCAGCCGGGGAATGAATGGAGCGGGCATTCGTTGACCACATGTTCGGTGGTCTGCACCGCACCCCATTCACACATCGCCGACTCTTTAAGGCCCTATCTGTGCATCATGTGGGCACAGCGGCTATGGGAGCACCTTAACCTAGTGATGGCGGACCAGGTTTTCCTAGGCAATGAGAGCCCAGGCTATCTTTCGGTGGGGCCCTGTATGAGGTGGGCATTTCCCACGTTGGCCGTTTGCCACTCAAGTTTCCACCTATCTTCTGGGGTGAGAGTTAATCGGAGGAGCCTTTCTCCTTCCGCCCAGAAGGGCTATCGGGACTTCAAGCGGCATGCAGGGTGGGAAACGACATCTTCGTGCAAAGGTATTGCGCTTTTTTGCAGCGCCTTTTTGTATTCCCTCAGTTTTGCAATTTCTCGCCTAATGTTTGGCGGGGTTATGTTTGCAAGTACGGGGAGCCAAGGGAGAGGAGTAGATTTTAAAGTCCCGCTGATGGTTCACATTGTATCATTAAGTTGAACGTCTACCATGGAAGTGTGGGCGCTTCTAGCCCATACCTGCGTGGCCGAGCTCTAAAGATCCTCGGCTACGAATCCAGAGGTCGCGGTTGGAATTTAATTGTAGTACTAGCTGAAGCTCCCGGCGTTGCCCGGGCTTTATTCTGCTTTATGTGGTGATAAAGGGGGACGGAATGGATTTTATAAATCTCACGTAGACAGTACCTCTTGATTTGAAGATCGAGTGTTCAAAATTTCATCGATCTCGGAATAAAACTGTACGTTTGTATTGATATTTCAAGTGTGCAAAATTTCATCAAGAAGTGTCAATATTTTGCTTTGATGGGTGGAAAAAGGGAATTGGAGTGGTTTATCATGTAAGACATGACCATCCTCTTGTTTTGAAGGTCAAGTGTGTAAAATTTCGTCGCTGTTTGATTTATATTCCAATAGAGGCATATTACAAACATCAGCTAACAAAGCATACGAGTTACCAGTGCTGTGCAATCTATTTTTAACAGAATTAAATGCCATTAATATTTTAAACATGCATGCATATTTAAAGAAGGTTTCAAATTGGGAGATACTCTCAGTATCGCCCTGGTGAAAGACCACCATTCAGAAACGAAACATTGCATGATATTTATGGCTTAAGTCAATTTTTGTGACTAGATCTGGATAGCCAGGTACTTCTCAACCTTCCACTTTTACATCTCTTTTACCTCCCCACTTCCTTCAGCCTCGCAACAAATGAATAAAAAAAGCAATAAAGTATCTAACAATAGGTTTCACACTATGGGAAACCAATACTTAGGTGATGTCGATATATTTAATATTAACTTTGCGAATTTTTTGGATTACGTAAAAGACTTATTCAAACACTATTCCTAAATGGAAGTTATATTTTTGTAAGCCATTCAAATCGCTGTATCTTTTAATTTATGTTCTATTATTTTTAATATTTTCTATTTTTTTTAACATTGAATCTGTTCAACATCGGTTCTTAAGAGGGATTGCTAGGAGGTTAGGATTAGAAAAAGGCAAATACTCATAATATGATGAAATTGAACTAACTCTAAACCTCTCTCCTTTGGAAGTCCGTCGGGAAAGAAATGACCTCATTTGCTTCTTCAAAATTATAAATGGTATTATTGATTCACCTACTCTACTGCAACTCATTCCCTTCAATATCCCCTCGCACAGACTCAGAAATAATGAACTGCTCTTCCTCAACCATCATTCGACAAATTATGGATATTATTCACCATTGTCCAGAATGTGTAGACTGGTCAACTCAAGTCAAAACCTTAACTTTTTTGGGATAAGTCTGAATGATTTTTGCCAGTCGCTAAACAAGTGACGGAATATTATAAGTGTCCACGGCGTAGTCTTGACTTGATTCGGCTTGTCACTTTATCTATAATATTATTATGCGATCGTCTGGACGGTCTGGGCCCTCTGATTGGTCGAATTCAAATAATTTGTTTCGGTTAAATTCCGCTAACTTGAAAATTAAGACCCAATTTCATACTAAAATAGGATCACCAGATTTCTTCAAAAGCATCGTTTCTGCTCATATAATTTTTGGATAATATCGAAGAAAATATGTTTTAGAAAGTTCATAATCCATTGGATTAATTACATCACAGTAAAAATTATCCACAATTACGTTTTATATATTTGAAGAATCAAACATTCCAAGGTTCCTTAAAAATGTCAATCCCTCCTTTACCGGCCGCTGGAGTAGTTTCCCTATTGGCCGACAGAGCGCATAAGAGCGATATACAAATACGTACAATTTCATTTATTCAAACAACGGTAATTATTTACGTGAAACTACCGTTTTAATACGCATTTACAAATAAAACAAACATTTTATTCAACTTAATGACAATAAACAACAACTCTTTGCATGTACGATTTTGAAAAATATTGATATTATTATTTACGTAAATAATAATTTCGCATTATTTTGACAGAACACCGATATGATATACGCGGAAGTATAGGCACTGCCAACCCAATAAAATAACATGAAAGACAATCGGAAGATAGAAACGCTTCGTTTATTGGAAAATTAGCCAACAAATCTCTAATCTGACATGTACTTATATGTATAATAAAACAATCATTTTGCCAGGTATAAATATTTATATAATATATATTAAGGTATTATTTGGAAACGCTGGACAAGGATAATACGAAATATTTTTAAATAAAACCTTCGGATTTACCTTAATTAATAAAGAAGGAATCTGAATGCATTTGGGGATTTTTTAATTTTAGCATTTTAATTTTTAATTACGTAAAATTAAAATTCGCTTTCGTTTTATTGGATGACAGCCGGAATAATTTCTATTGGTGACATTTTCTTTTTTTGGTATTCCTGATATGAGTGGCTAGAATTTTTACCATTTACTCTATGCAAATATTATTTTGGTATTTTGGTTTCTTGTACAAGTAAGGCAATATTTAAAAAAAAGGTTATTATAGGTTAGGATAGGTTAGGTTGGGTTATGCTAGGTTAGGTTAGATTAGGTTGGATTAGTATAGTTCAAGTTAGTTTATAGGTTAGGTTAGATTAAGTTGGATTATTATAGGTTAGGATAAGTCAGGTTATGTTAGCTTAGGTAACGTTAGTTTGGGTTATTATGGGTTAGGTTAGGTTGGGTTATTATAGGTTAGGTTGGATTTTTATAGGTTAGGTTAGGTTAGGATAGGTTAGGTTAGGATTGGTTCGGTTAGGTTAGGTTGGGTTAGGTTAGATTGGATTATTATAGGTTAGGTTTGGATATAGGTTAGGTTAGGTTGGATTATTATAGGTGAGGTAAGCTTAGGTCAGGTTAGATTATTATAGGTTAGGATAGGATATAGGTAAGGTTGGATTATTTTAGGTTAGGTTAGGACATAGGTTAGGTTGGCTTATTATAGGTTAGGCTGGATTATTATAGGTTAGGTTAGGTTACTATAGGTGAGGTTAAAAAAAATAATAATGATAATAATAGTCAAATAAATCATTTGTGCTTTTTAAGTAGGCGCTATTTTGCCGGAATATTGTATTACATTATATTTTTTTTAATTTACGTTTTTCAATTGTCTCTAGCCGCTCATTTCAGGAATACCGACAAAAGAAAATGTTATCAACAGAAATTATTCAGGCTGTCATCCCATACAGCGAAAGCGAATTTTTATTTTACCTAATTAAAAATTAAAAAGCTAAAATTAAAATTTTCCCAAATGCTGTTCGATTCCTTTTATAGTAATTAAGGTAAATCAGAAGGTATTATTTAAAAATATTTCGTATTTTCTGTGTCCAGCGATTCCGAATATTTACCTATATTAATTTACCTTTAGCCATTTAGGCAATTATTCGGGAAAGGTAAAGTTTTACCCGAACAACTGTCATTCTTATTATGCCTAAACTCCTCCCTGTTCCGTGTTTTAACAATATATACCTACTCACCCTCTCGCTGTGAATGACCTAATGTCTACCTATTAAATGTAACTGTTGTTAGTATCACTTAAACTGGGCGAAGCCCAACCAAGCGCCGCCCGCAGGGCCTAGCAGAAAAAAACCCGCGGAGCGGGTTTTTAACTGCTAGTTTTCTTATATTATATCTACCATATGTCTTTGCTTTCATGTACCTTTGTCTACTCCTGTATTTTTCTTTTTATTTTGTAATTTGGACGATGTCCGTTAATAAATAAATAAATATTTCTTTCTCATGTTTCAAAACTGTCATTAAAATTGTACCACCTACATGTAAAAGCCTTCTGGGCGTTAAATAAATGAATAAATAAAGAATAATAAATAAATATGTTACATTTTATTATAAAATTATTATACTTTTAAAAATTGGAACTGATGTGTCTTGAATTCAAAATATTCCTTGATTTTTAATAAAATAAAAACAGTGAAAATAGCAAGACTGTTTCAGAAATTATTTTTCATGTATTTTTGCTAAGCCTATTCGGGATGTCGCCAGAAGGAATTAGAGGCGACAAAAGGACGTAGGCGAGACAGGAAAAGCTGGTGGTTTATTTTGTTGAGATAACGAATCAGAAAAAACCACATTACTAAAACATAAAACAAAATATTAAAATATTACAAAATATTATTGAATAAATTGTCAAATGACACAAATTGCGCGCTAACAACCTCGACAAATGGCCATCGAGTAGGACCGACATTTATTTCGTATATTTACTGCTGTAATGTCTACGTATAAGTCCGAATTGTCCGAAGTCATTGTTATCTTGGAAGTGGAAGTTAACCCAACTCCCGAAAACCGATCGAGCTGTAACTTGGAAAATAGACTCGTTGTCTTTGACAATGCACTTTTGGTGGTAATCACGTACACACGCAGACATATCCGCATTTCTCTGAAATCGCTTGACGTTACTGCAGTTAATATACGCAATAAATGTCGGTCTTATCCAAACGGGCTCAATTGTTTGCGCGGTTGACTCCAGTCCTTGGGGAAGAAGTAAGTAAAAAAATCTTTGTTTTTTACCGTGGACATAAAAATAAAGACGCGTTATGATCACACTAATCAAACAAAAAATATGCATTTTTTATTATCGTTTTATTTTTATTATCAAATTAGCCTGGAGTGACGTGTTTGTGACAGCCGGTGACAGCTTGTCTGACCGACAGGCTTAAGTGCGATGATGTACGCAGAAAATGACCAGTTTGTCCGCTGGACCCAGTTCAGTGCGACCACGCGCATTTAATTCATAAATATTTATTAATATTTTATTCATTTTCAAAATTATTTATTTACAGGAAAGTCTCATATAACTTATGTTTTATTGTGAAAATATGACAAAACCGAAGAATATTTTCGTATTTCTTTAATATATACATATTTTGCATTAACAGTGATGTTATATAAATTACATATGGTTACAAAATATATTTATAATCGCAATCTCACCAAATAAGAAAATGGTTCTTGTTCTTGGTGAGCGAGTTACACTAATTATAAGGAAAATAGAATAACATTATACAATAGTATATATATACTAGGTACAATTGAAACTTATGGATTATCTATATGTGATGTTGATCATACTAATTATTGAGCAATTAAGAGAGTAATTAGCAACTAAATACAATGGAGATGATTATAGATAATAAATATAAATAAAGATAAGATAGATCTGGTAAAATGATATTACTGGTAAAACAGTACAATTTACAAAATTTTATATTTAAGTTATTACGAAAATAGTGTCAGCCGGCGCACGGGGTTACACTAGGGGTTATGTTTCCAATGCCAATATAACATTCAAATGGAAAATCAATGCCAATATGAAATTCGAACGGAAATTCAATGCCAATATGAAATTCAAATGGGAATTCAATGCCAATACAACGCATTACCTGGTAATCTAAAACTTCCGGCAACGAACAAAAAAACATTGGCAAAAGCTCTTAAAAGCTATTTCCTCAGCAGTTTTATTAATGACTGACACATTCTTTCTTTGGAACTAAAAAATAACTTCTGCGTTTATTTATTTTAATGTATTTATGTTGTCTTGTCTTTAATCTAATGTTGTCTTTCCCGAAACGAGTTTTGTAAACTCGCTAAGGGAATAATACATTATAAATTTTTAATCATTTTGTAATGTATTATCTTGTAGTAAATAAATAAATAAATAAAAATATCAAATTCAAATGGAAATTCAATGGCAATTTGAAATTCAGTTGGATATTCAATGCCAATATGATATTCACATGAAAATTATATGCCAATATGAAATTCAATTGGATATTCAATGCCAATATGATATTCAAATGGAAATTATGTGCCAATATGAAATTCAAAGTATACGATGTCAGGAAAGTTAAAAGGGGACAATGCGCGTGCTTAATTGGCTAGTTTTGTTATTCTTACATAAATCATATACATATGGACATGAGCCTAGTATGGTAGTTGAGAAAATAACCAAAATCGTAATCTCTTAAAATTTATAAAAAAAATAAAAATATATGAAATTCAAACGAAAATTCAATGCCAATATGAAATTCAAAGTATACGATGTCAGGCAAGTGTAAAAGAGTCAATGCGCGTGCTATATTGGCTAGAACCAAAAGTCATTTCTAGTGTTTATTATCTATTCAGTGGTGCCGTGTTATTTAGGTACCTGCTTAAGTGGGCGAAACAAGATGGCGGGGAGACAATAATATTGTTACAATGTTAGCTAGAATGGCCGCCTTACTTCTGCGCATATTCTAATTTATTATACCACGCCTTATTTTATATGTGGCAGAATAATATATACATATATCTGCGAGTATCGCCTCGGCATTTTACCATTCTTGTATCGGGTGGGCCAAGATTTTTAATTTAGTTTTTATATGAGTGTCGCACAACAGTCTCAACTGATCCTAACCATATGGAGCCAGTGAAACTAGGGCATCATGTAGTGAGACTGAAGGTAGTTGGGAGGGGAAGGAGATGGGAAAGAAGAAGGTTTTTAAAGTATCTGGCTTTTCAAATGTAGTCACCAAACAAGGAAAAAGAAACGTTGAACGGTGGTCTTTCAATGAGGCGATACTGAGATTACCTATCACTTTGCAATGTGCCGTAAAAATACTATAATTTATATTGTGTGAGCGATGTTTTCACATTTAAATAAAAATATGCGCAATACGTCGTTCTAGTTCGGTTTTGTCCAACAGACCAAAACGTAAATCGAGAGAAATAGGGCTTCAAAGTTTTTTTTACAACAAACGCATATACAGAGTTTTCCAATAAGAGGTGTTATTTTGATATTCAATGGTAAAGGGTCAATGGTTTCGTTGCTTTTGTGGCACGTAGCGCCGTCTTGTTAAAAGTAAACGTTGTCCAGATCAATACCATCCAATTCCTGCCACAAAAAATCATTAATCATCTCTCGATAGCGCAATCCATTCACCGTAACTATTGCTCCAGCCTCATTTTCGAAAAAGTAAGGTCCAATAATTCCGCCGGACCATAAACCGCACCAAACAGTCACACGTTGAGGATAAAGAGGCTTTTAAACAATAACTCTTGGGTTTTCCAAGCCCCAGATGCGACAATTTTGCTTGTTGACGAAGCCACCGAGGTGGAAATGGGCCTCATCACTCAAATGATTTGCATTTGATTCACTCAAGTGAATTTTAATAATTTCAATGCGTTTTTGAAGCGTGTATCGTTCCATTTTTAATAATAACGTAGTTTCTACTTGTCAGATGTCAACAAATGACAGCTTTAAAAGTAACATCTACCGAAATAGCGGGCTATTCAAAATAACACCTCTTATTGGAAAACCCCATACAATGAAATTGGCTCATTCTTAGCTTATTCAATTGATTTAAAGTAATATGAATTATTATTTTTAAGTAAAATTCGTTCCAAATGTTTAAAATTACCCACAAAACACGTTTTTAATTTGGATGAAGAACAAAGAGTTGGATAAACACGCTCGGAATGTTGTTCAATTTTGGTGGAATTAATGTCAAACTGCGTTTTGAAAACACATTTAAAAAAAAAATTCTCACTTGTATCGTATAAATAAATGCTTTCGGGGAACAACTGCACACTTAACCCAATTTCTCCAAAAATGGTCTGTTGGACAAAAACGAACTAGAGCGACGAATTCGTTCAACAACCTAACGAAAAGCTTAAGCGTTTTGACAGGTTTAAAAAGGTTAACTAGTTTCAATGGCTCGAAGTCACTGTGGGGTTTATTGTGAGATATTTCAAGAATTGCTTATCAAAAGGAGGTGGGTGAGGGGAGGGTTGGAATGCTCCTGTCTTTTCAGATTTTGAAATAACATCATCCAATTTTCACTACTGAAAACATCTTGTGTTTTAAACAAAATATTTTCTACCTTTGTCAAATGCTATCTTAACAGATTGCAACCGTTAAAGCTTAGGCGTCAAGTGGGAATGCTGTCCTTGTTTTACCGCTATTTTAATGGAAGATGCTCCGAGGAAATAAGGTCATTGAACACGTTGGTCGGAAAATACGCTAAATACGCACCCAACATTTGTACATGGTTGACATGTTCTTGAGTTCAACTGCTCGACTGTCGAACGATTGCTGGCCTGTGTGTTTGCTTCCTTCCTCTAAATCACTATTTTGCATTATGAATACCAGCTTTTCCTATCGCCGCCATCGAGTAGAATCAAAATAAAATGTTAAATTCCTCTATTAAAAATATAAGCGTAAACTAATAATTAATAAAAAATCCTTAGAAATGTATGAACGGAAATAAGAACCAACTTTAAAAAATACAATATTTCATTGACTTTTTTTCTTTGTTATAAAATTATTAACAAAATAAAAACCACTTTTGCGCTTGAAATGACTGCTTTTGCCGAGCGATTTTTATGCCTATCACTTATATTGGTGACTTTCTCTAAAGGAAAGTAATTTTCCTCAACGCCTCCTGAGTGGAGATAACTTAAAAAAAAAACATTAAAATTTTTAAAAGGGGGTTTTCTTTTGCCACCGTGTACAGTATCATAACACACTCGTATCTTAGTACTAACGAAAACGTACGAAGACGTCTCTTATGAAATATAATATACACTTTATTCACAACAATTCTACCCCTAAACTCGTACACTCTCCACCCCCCTCTACACCCCAAATGCTCACAACGCGAGACACTGAAAATTGATAACACACGCTAGAAATGTATTTCACGTTCCTTGTAGATTTGAATGGCAACCAATGTTGCCACTGACTTAGTACCTTTTCGTTCTTACCAATTTTGCGCACTCTGACTTTATTACACTGCCGAACATCGTTTATTGGTATTGATGAAAGGAAATTTTGTAGTTTTGTATTTTTTGGATAAAATATTTTACCGTAATACATCTATTTTAAATGTCTTTTTTTTTATTGACTGGGGATTGAACCTTCCTGGCGACAACTCTACTGTACTAGACATTTCCACTTGTATGCACGTGATTGACACCAAGATTATACAGAGTTTTCCAATAAGAGGTGTTAGTTTAAACAGCCCGTTATTTCGGTAGATATTACTTTTGAAGCTGTCATTTTTTAACATTTGACAAGTAAAAAATACGTCATTAATAAATATGGAACGATACATGCTTTAACAACGCATTGAAATTATTAAAATTCACTTGAGTTTTTTTCATTCACCCATTTCCACCTAGGTGGCTTCGTCAAAAAGCAAAATTGTCGTATCTGGGGCTCGGAAAACCCAAGATTTATTGTTAAAAAGCTTCTCTATTCTCAACGTATGACTATTTGGTGCGGTTGATGGTCCGGCGGAGTCATTGGATCTTACTTTTTTGAAAATGAGGCTGGAGCAACAGTTACGGTGAATGGATTGCGCTATCGAGAAATGAATAATGATTTTTCATGGCTAAAATTGGATGTATTGATCTGGACAACGTTTACTTTCAATAAGATGGCGCTACGTGCCACACAAGCAACGAAACTATTGATCTTTTACGATTGAATATCAAAATAACACCTCTTATTGGAAAATCCTGTATAATGCTAGAATAAAAAAATGATAGAATGCATTGTTTAATTAACACCTTTCCCATCCCATCCCATCTCATCGTGATGCACATCAACCACCATGGTGACAACGTCATTCATAGTCAGCAATAACTGTGACTAATCTGGCTACTCTATTGGATTTTGTAATTCTAGAACCTCAACAAAGACGCTGTAAGGATTCCACATAGATTTTTCTTTCATTCGTCTCCCTGCCAGATCCCCAAAGGTATGAAGGATTAATTGTCTTGATTGCCATCGACAATTAGCCTATCTGCCGAGTTTCAGCTTGATCTGATAATCGGTAAGTGAGTTAAATTTTAAATCCAAGATTTGCATTCATTTCAAGGCATTGTCAAACTGTGCCTTGCTTTCGGAAGGCGAAACATCTGTCATTACAACAATTACACTACAGAACTTACACCAATTTATTGCTACGTTGACTACAGCACCGAAGATTATATTTTTGACACGCCCCCTTCCACTTATGACATCCGAACAACTCACACATCGACAAAGAGTTGATTATTACCACGAGAAGCTTGAGAAACCTGGTCAGTTTTAACGTTTCAAAAACCCAAGCGTGTCTGATTTCGGCAAAGAAGGAGATCAATCACTATCTGGTGCAATTTGAAGAAGCACCCTCCCTAATAGAGACTCCATTGCAATACCTACTTGAATTGGAGAAAATTGAATTCTTACATTGAAGAATTGGGGCTCTGTAGCTGCTAACCCTCAAGTACGCCCAACAATTTAATTTGTAGCCACCTCTCAGCTGGAGCTCCATAATATTTGAAAAACCTACTTTATTCTGTGCAAAGGAGGGTGGTTCGTCTGATCGACAATCCGTTTTCAACAGAATCTGTTCAACAGGTATTTAAATGGAGCCTGCTCTTCATAGCTAGCAGCATTAATCCCCGTTGCACCGATGCACGCGCATGAAACGATCACAAGCGGAACACCCTTTCACAATTGAAGTTAACTTTATAAGAACGGGTCATTTCTTCGACTCATTTTTGTGTAAGTCTGCTCATATGTGGAACGAGCTACCGGCATCCCGTTTTTCCTCCATCATAATCCGGGCATATTTAATCTCTTCTTTCAGCCCCTTCCTTAACCCGCCCAAAGATACCCAACCGAGTTGCCACATAGTCCTCCTATCTTTATACTGCACAGACATAGGCGCTATTGCGAGATATCACATAAAAAAATATATATTTAAATAATAATAATATCTTTATTTAGGAAAGTTTACACATTACAACTATAAATACATATTATGGTGTACATTGATTTGTAACTTTTATTTTTAAAGTTATAAAATTACCAGAAAAATACAAACATAATATGATGAAGGTAAAAAGAAAATAAAAGTACAGTTAGTTGAGATTTCTTAAATACCGCCTCACTAGGCTAGCCTGTGTTGAGGCAGAATTTTTCATGTTAGTTCCTAATACCTTTGAACTTACCTATACTTGTATTAAGATGTATTCGTTCAATAATGTGGTGACTTCAATAACTGCGAATTTGGGTGAATGCACCGGTGAAGGCCCTATTCTTATTTTTGAACCAAGTTTTTACATTATGTTTGAAATTTTTTTGTGAATCACATTGTTTTATGCTGTCCGGAAGAATGTTGTAGAGTCTTGTCGCAAAGTATTTAAAGTTTCGTTGACCAAACGTAGTATGTGTTATCGGTATTTGTAGTAAGTTTTTGTTGTTGCTTCGAGTACATCGTGTATTTGAACTTTTTTCGTAGTAATTATGTATATTTGAGTATAGATAAATAAACTGCAAGCTTTGCGTATGAAATTTTAAGACTGATCGGTTGATTTTTTGGATTATAACACACGTCCACATCGCATGTTGTGTTCTTTTTTTATTTTGTAGGCCAGACCATATCAGTACTTACTCAACCTTCATTCTTCTTCTACCCTTCCGCTTTTTAAAACTACGAATTATTATTTTCACATCTGCCAAATCTCCACCTCTCGTACCACCCTCAACGTTTCAACGCGGGACCAGACTCTATTATATTTTACGTCAGTTAATACCTACCCAACCTTCCCTGCCCTTCCTTTTCCCATCTTTCTTCCCTTTGAGTGAGTTATGACTGCGTACTCCGCGTTTATTCCTACGCATTTCTTCAAAGCGGTGTTAAATTATGTAGGTATCTCTCTGTGTACATAATTGAACGCGTCAGATTTGAATTCTCAAGTCAGTGGCTTCTGATATAAAAATGCCAAAAATATCTTCAATATATTATATTTCATCAAAGGATCTGTTTGAATGAAAAGATGTGTATCAAAAACAAAAACTTCAAACGATGTTTCGTTTGATTCGCTCTATCGAGAACAACAAGTTCTGGTGGCATTTACTTTTTTACGTTGACTCCTAAAATAATTTTTTTAAATAGAAAAATGGAAAATATTTTACCTCTGGACCCATGTTATTTTTTGGAATGCTTTGTGTAGGGTCTTTTTAAGTAATGGAAAAAAATTATGCCTTCCAAATTTATGCCTTATTTTAACATAACATAACGAAGAAAAATGAGTAAACTAATGTTTAAGACAAGATTTTTTATGCATAGCACAAAGGGTAACAATTATTTATAAGCAATAATTATTAGCCTGAAACACTCATCCACATTGAAAAATCTCCTGATAAAAGGTACATGACGCCAACGGGACTTAAACCCGTGTCCTTTCGATTTCCGGTCGACAGCTCTGACCACTGAGCTATGGCGGCTTATCTCTTATCCGCGAAATAATTCAATATATACTAGTGTTTCATTCAACAATTACTGCTTGTTACATTTTTTCACCTGAAAACAACCAACTTTATTTTATATGAGAAAGGCATTGTAAGTGCTAACTCTCTCACTAGATGGCGTCGAGACAAATTGTCTACATTTTTTGGTGAGAATACTAGAACTTGTCAAATATTAATTATTATTTTTTTGGTAAACTAATGTTTAAGACAAGATTTTTTATCGAATCGAAAATCGAAAATAATCGAAAGGAAACGGGTTCAAGTCCCGTTGGCGTCATGTATCTTTTATCAGGAAATTTTTCAATGTGGATGAGTGTTTTAGGCTAATAATTATTGCTTATAAATAATTATTAAGAATCTCTTCAGATTGCAGGCCGTTTCCCGATAGGCTTTTAGTAAATTCCTAATATATCGGAACACGTGTTCATGCACCTTTATTTGCATTATATATAATAACAAATATTAGTTTTTTTTATAAATACGTGATGATGCATTCGTATTTTACTAAAAGTTTATCAGGAAACCTATCAATTCATTCGTTAAGGGCCTGCAATCCCGTTTCTATTCGGATTATGAATAATTTGAAAAGATTCTTAATAAATCAGCAATACTTTTTTTTCCTTGTAACATTTTGTTAACTATCGGCATTTGCTCGTGTGAACGGGTCTCTTTTACAACTCGTTCTCATAATCGAGAGATTAACTGTGGTTAGTTTGCCGGTCTATGTATTTCCTCTTTCCTACATCCGGGGTCTCTTAAAGACTGAGGGTCGGATTTTCCTCACATTCTCCAGTGTTAATTCAATATTTAAAAAATTTCCCTTTTCTCTGACATTTTTTGGTGAAAGACAACATTTTAAATTCGCAACGACATGCAACATTTCCTCCGTATGCTCCATTAAAAACGGTAAATTACTAAAACGCCAATTTGTTCCTCTCTGCTTGCAATCTACAACCATATCTACAGCCTTTATGACTTTAATTTATTATAAAACAATTTCAAAAATAAAATATTCACATCACAACACACTAACGTATTTTATATCAGAGATATTCTGACCTTTAATTCATCAAAGCATTTAAAAAACAAAAAACATAACATAAAATAATGACTTATTTATAAAGAACCTGCCTTCTTACTGGCGAATTCCTTCATGAATATTAAATTTCATTATTATTGTAAAGATTGGGACTATATTATGATAACAATGAATAAGCTGAATTCCCCGGCGTTGCCCGGTCTTGACGCAAAGTTTTTCGAAATCAGATGTAGACAGTAATTTTTCTCTAATTTTGAATGTCAAGTGTACAAAATTTCATCAAAAAGTAATAAAATTCTGCTTAAAGGGGTGGTTAAATGGGATGGGGTGGTTTATCGAAACCTCATGTGGACAGTGACCTTTATTTTTTTTAAAGTCAATGTGCGAAATTTCATCAATCTCGTTATAAAATTGTAGAATTGTATAGAAATGATCCAGCGACATTATTATTTAATTAGATATTAGGATTTCGTGATTAAAATAAATTTCAGTTAAATAAAGAGAGTTGAATACGAAAGAGATGGAAAAAAGAGGGTCGGGAAGTTCCTAGATATTAAGATCGTGTGACCAAACAAGGCTAAAGCCGTTTCAAACAACAACGTTTCGATTCTCAATGGTAATATTACTTCACCAGGGCGATACTGAGATTACATATACACAAACCTACATACTATTCTGTGATTCCGACTATTGACATGAGACGATTCGAGTATTTGTTTTACTTGGTCGTGCCATGTCTACCTCGGGCGTTTCAACATTTACCATACATAGCCAAGACAGAGTCGGTCTATCCTATCTGCGTACCCCTGCGGAGAATCAACGAGCGGTTACTTAATTATTAGCATAATGTATTTGGTTTATCTAAATATTAAAAATGAAAAAATATCATTACTAAAAATTCTACGGATAAAAGCATCAACAAAGTATTTAGAAAACTCCGGAATACCCCGAGGTCTCCTCTAGGGTCCTCAACTAAGTGAAGTGTTTTCAATTCAATTTTCTCGACTGCAATACTTTCTATAATTCATCTGGCCACCATTACAACCTGCCGCTCAGGCTCTAAGAGCTTCCGGTTAGGCTATATTCGCTTCCGGTGGAGAAGAATCCACTTCCGGCATCTCGCGGGACCTCCAAAACCTAATGGGAAGAACCATTGAAGAGTTAATCTTTGATCAACTCACATTCACTTGATGGGTGGTTTGAAATTCTTAAGATTTCAGTTAAAAGATGGAATCAAATTATAACTTTTTTAGAACACTTTTTAATCTAAACAAACTCTTACAAAATATTTTAAACCGATTACCTTTGGATAATAAAAACATTTGTGCCCGATTCTTGGGTTATTTTTTTGACTGGCTAACTTCTCATACTGTAAAAAAATGTACTACGCTAATCTAGCAGGTGATTTTTTTTAAATGCTGTATTTCACTTTAAAAAAAATATATTGTTATTTTAATGCAAAAGAGGTCGTGAAATAAATTCAATATTTAAAAATTATAATGCACTAAATGACTACTATTGACTATTTTTTCTACACAACTTGCCAAGTTAGATTAGTATATTTTTTACAGTATGAGGAGTCAAAGCATTGCTAATTTAAAAAAATTAACTCGTGAATCGGGCAAAAATGTTGTTATTTGCCAAAGGTCTGGGCATTGTTTTATATTGGACTGTTAATAACAGCAGGACTATTCAGGGTTGCGTAATAAAAATTGAAATCTTAGAGATTGAAAACATGTAGCTGTGGTACTCAAAAAACTGATCGAAATTCATAAAACTGCAATAGAAATATCTCGTGAACTAAATTTTTTTACTGCAGTCATTTTATGGTATTCTGATCCGTAGTGAGTTGGCCTGTCAGCCCTCCAGTCTTTTTTTACAATAACCTCACACAGGGGGCCATGAGGAAAATAAGTTCCCACGGGGCCTATGTCATCTTAAGGGGTGCTGTGTGGAGTGTCTTTTTAAGGAAATAAGAAAGAGGAGGTTCTGGGAAGGAAAAAAGGTATAAGAATTTGGTAGGAATCTAGGGTCAGTGTGTCCAGGATTGACGGATGAATGATCTTTCCATACCGCTGCCACGCAAAGAGATAGGTCGAGAGACCAGTCGGAGAAGTCAAAGGGTCTCAGCTGGGGGGTCGGCGCATCGTGAACACACCTCACCCGAGGAACCCGGCCACTCCTGCTAAATCACCAAAGTGAAATTAACAGATGATAGTGGGATTTTTACTAGGCGTTGCACCATTGAATGATAGGCATATTGGATGTTTGTGTGATATCGGGTGGTTCGACGTGTTGTGTATAGTTATATCTGTGTATGTCAATTTACGATAAATGTTAAATTCTGTTCTATTATTTACTGAATTTAGTGTTAAATTTAGAAAATTAATCGATGTATTACTGCCTACCTCTAAAGTGCATTGATTATTTTTATGGAATGAATTTATAAGAAGAAGGAATTTAGTCAGTTGCCGCTCCGTTCCTGTCCAAATACAAAAAATATCGTCTACATATCTTTTTGTATATGTATGTCAATATTTTGTATCGTAGATTAGTTTTTAATACTCTCCTGATAAGGGAAAGGTTCTTTCTAAGCCCGTAGATTAAATAAAATTAAAGTTGTCAAAAACAAATTTATTTGTTTTTTATTGTAAATTATGACGATCCACAAAGTTAATGCTTGCAAAGATTATATACTGAGAGAAAAATCTTGTTAGATTAATGTTTCTACAAATTGGGTACTTACATGGTACCTATTATGTAAGCTAATTACATCCTATTCATTATAATATAATGATATTTGATTGTAAAAAAATATAATAAACTATTCATTTAAAAAAGACCACGATGAAAAGAAAAAAAAAGAATTACATTGTAATAGGACAAAGATGAAAAAATATACATATTCAACTTATTATGCCATTAATTTTTTTAAGGCGATTATTTAATTTGATTAATCTTTATAACGAATTGGTGTACATTATGAATACCAAAAAATATGTTTTAGATAAATTAAAGGTTTTCCTATCGTTTCGCTTGATTAGAATAAAAATAAAAAATAAATTACTCAATAAAAAATATAAATGTAACTACTAAAAAAAAATTTTTTTCAATAGAAATGTATGAACGCATAATGAAAACAACTTTTAAAAAATACGGTATTATAGCCAAGATTATCTGTGACAGTTTCACTTGATCAACTTTTTTGCTTTCTTATAAAATTATTTACAAAATAAATAAAAACCATTTTTGTTGTTTGTTTTTGGGGTGTTATGCCGTGTTGCGCTAACTCCTTCTTTAGCCGACGTTTCGGACATCGTTGCAGTGTCCATCATCAGGGCAGATCCGGTAGATCCGGTAGATGTGTTGGCCGTGAAAATCTAAAAACTTACCAAATAAAAACCAGTTTTTTGCTTGAAATCGAACGTTTCTAGACTCCGTTTGTCAAGCGATTTTAATGCCTATTACCTACGATATAAGGTATACCAAGAATAAAGACATTTTTGACTAGTAGCTTCCTCTTAAATGTGGGCCATCCTCCTAAAATCGATTACACCTTACCACAAGGGAAACATCATGGTGGCTAATACAAAAATAAATAAAAAAATCAAAAAGCAAAGTTAGCTACCTAATAACTATTTTCATTTGGCATCAAATATTCACAAACGTTTGAAGACCTCAATGGAATGCTAAGTGTTCCCATTTTGCCTACCGAGCCATTGCGGCGCGTGGTTCGTTGATCCCTTTTGATATTATGCAGGGATTTTTTTTCTCTTTCATCTTTCAGTTTCCCTTTGCATAGCAAAAAACCACGTCTGAACAGAGCTTTTTAATCAGCTTTCATAAGGAAAGACTTTGAAACTTGTGAATGATCAGAAAGCGTTTTACTATTCATGTTATATATTTTTAGAGAATATCTGCCCCAGAATTCGTAGTGGAATCATTTTGAAATTTATTTAAGTTAGGTTATTTTAGGAAATAATAATAAAAAGAGTTTATTCCAGAAAGTATGCAGGGGTAGAGCAATGTAATACATTACATATTTTAAAATAACAGACAAATAATAAGAATACACAGATAGGCAATTCGAAATAATGGTGAAAAATGTGTGTAAGCAGCCGTTTATTGAGGATATTTGAACATCTCCCGTCTCCAGAGGGCCATCAAGGGGGACTCCATCCAGGCAACCACGGCAGTGATGATTTTGTTATTTGATTGGCGTAGTCTGCGCCATAAGCTTCCAATGTGGTGGCGGAGAAGCGCTCGGAAAGAGTGCACTCGTCCCTCCAGAAACATTTCCGTAGCAGTATCTCGGTAAGCGGAACAGTTGGAGATAAGCATTGTTGTAAACAACTTTTAGCTTATGTTATTGGGTTTCAGTTGTCTACCCACAGTTCTGACGTGTACAGTGAAATGCAGAATGCATTGAAAATTATCCTTTTAACGTTTGTACTGCAAAAGTGAACACGCCTTGACAGCATACTTCTACTAGCGGTTATCGCTCTTCTTTGTCTTTCCATATCCTCGATGTCTTTTAGGTCGTCTGTGATAATATGTCCCAGGTATTTGATGCTATGACTAACATCCATTTTCCTTCCATCTAGCCATACTGAAAGTGTTTGCATGATTTCGTATTGACATTTGAAAACCATAACGATTGATTTGGACATATTATATACAAGGTTATGATTTTTTTGCAAAATCTTCACAAATTTGGAGTAGTTTCATTAGTGCTATAAGGGACGGTACTAGAAGAACCATAACATCTGCATAACTAATATTACCTACACATACTTCTTGTGGCAACATATTTTTGTGTTGTGTAATGTTAGGTTAAGAGTGGAACAGTCAGAGGAAGGATGAAAGTAGATAGGATGCAGAAGAATTGAGAAGCCCAAGGCTCTATAGCGTATGATTTATTCTTGTATTCGCTTCTGTAGTTTAGAGCCCGATGTATGAGATTCACAAAATAAGGATCTAATCAATTCAAAAGAGAATAACTCATATAGAACCGGATTGTCAACACTGATTGCCGACTATACGTCAATGCGCACTCATAAAGCTCTACTACTTGATACAATTCAAACACATAGGTATACACGGGCACACATACACACACAGACACACACACACATAAAATAAATCACTAACCAGATATTTCATAGAGACGTGTCATCGGTACCGATTCTTGAAATAATTTATTATTGGACACACTCAAAATCAATATCATCATCCTCCACTAAGAAACCCCGAAACTTTCCATATTCCTTTCCAAAGAATCAATCACCTTTTCCCAACCTCTAGTGCAAGTAAGACTATGTAACAGAACTTCATATTCTTTATCGAATCTCTTTTTTTCACTTGTCTCTTATTTTCTGTTGTTGTTTTACATATTGTTGCTATTGTACGGTTCTTACGTATTGTTGTATATTTTTTTTTAATTTAATCCTTGTGTATGTTTTAAAAGATCTCAGGACACTTTCGAGCGTGCAAAATCGGCCATCTGAACAAATCGACAATTGCCGAATACTTAATACAAAACGCATCGAGCACATCAAATTAATTAGGCAATTGAAATTACGAAAAAAAAACATCAATATTAATAGAAAGAACTAGTTCTCGGTTTCCTGTACTTGACGGCTACGCCAAAACCAATTCTAAATACATACACCCTACCAAAACTAAACTTTTCTTAAAGATTCCTGATAATATCGCCGAAACTAACCTAACACAACCTAACTTTTCAAAAATAATCCATTTAACGACAAAACCAATAAATCTTTACTTACGCAAACATCAAAAGCCTTTCCTTGCAATATACGAGTAAGTAACATGTAACTTTATAAATTCAAAAGGCAAAGGATGATCAAATTGATTCTGACATGTGTTCCCATTGAAATCTCCCAACAGCCTTACATTAATCAACTCGCTTCGGAGCGATACGAAATGAAGAGATATTGCTGGGGTGGGATGAGGGAGGGCTCGTCGATACTTCCATTAAAAGAGGCCTCGAACAAAACGAATTTGTGGCTCTGTTGTTTGTTTATCCGGACGAAATATGTAAGTATTGATCTGTTGCCTGTTTACAGAGTTCTTCGTGTTTCCAATAACAGCGAAATACGTTATACTAGAAGAAGGCACAAGGTTATATACACTGGACAATGGAAAAAATCTCACATTCAAAATTGCACATTCAGAACTAGATCTTCATTCTTTCTTTGACGTCGCACAAAATCTCGAATGGTACTATGGCATCTACTAAGTGATGGCGCAGAAGAAGAAGTTAGACGTAACAGCTAAAGCCATTGCAAATAACGTTTAGATTCTGAATGGTGGTCTTACACCAGGAAGATACCCCGTTAAAGAATATTCTTGACCATCGTATCAGTAGATGTAGAAAAGGAAGGCGAATTGATACTATAAAATTATATACATGCCGTGGAAAAGTTGAGTGTAGTTCAGACTACAGAGGGCAGGCTATTCTAGATAAGAAGACTTGAGTGAAAAGAGGATATTTGTTTAGGGAGGGACAGACATAAAACATGCGATCTAAAGATCCTATTTCTAGACCACAAAAATTACAATACGGGGAGTCCACAACGTGAATTTTAAGAAGATCATTTGAAATAATGTAAAGTTATTTTTTATGTCGAACAAGAGAAAGATTTGTTTTAGTGGGGAAATTGTTGGAACCACTGTTATTATGGGATAGCTCTTTATTTACTTAATAAACATGAAGAACATTCCAGCAAAATACATGAATGATGAAACTCAAGCAAACCAATAAACCAAACCCCCACTGAAGATCAAGGAAAAAGCTAGATATAAGTTATAATTATATATAATTTATATCTAACCTTGGCACAGGTGAATTTAAATAAAAACATATATATATAACAACATTTATGATATGCTCCGAGTTGATAACAGAATATATTAGTCTGTTGGATATACTAACTAGACTGTTTAACATGTTTAGTATAAAAATCTGTCTTGCTTCTGTGTGAAATATGCAATGTTATCTTGTAAGAGAGAAGAACAACGACACGAGTTAGAAGAAAAAGAATTTGAATAATAATATATGTTATCCTGAAAAAAGTAAAAGTTTACGAAGATTGCCTAAGACCAATGCGAAAGTTCCTATTATTTTAAGTGATAATATACTTTTTAAAGAATACTTTTCCTCGACACATATTTACTCAAATATTCTTTAGTGTTTGTTGGATTATGATATTGAAATATTTTGGAAACTCTTAGGCGTTTCGAAAAGAGTCTCTATTTATTGAAAATATTCTGAATAAAAAGACGAGCACAGACAGCTGATTCAGCTACTTTTGGAAAAATAATTTGTTTTTAAAATGTTATTTATTAAACAAATACGTTATTATATTGTTTTCACCGTAGCTTCCAGCCGTTTCTCCAGTTTCAATAATAATTATGAAGGTACAATTATTTGGTTACAATAATATTATTATTATTTGGTGGTGGGCGAGACGGGAGAGACGGGTTGGTGAAGAGCATTATACCTCTCCAGCAGGACTCTCTCGACCCATCGCATTGAACGGTATTGGGAGAGGTGAATTCATACGTACATCACTCCTGGACATACTGACACCTAGATTCCTACCCACCCCTCATACCTTTTTCCTTCTCTGAACTACTTCTCCTACGTTTTCCTGAAAAGACCCTCCACTCGGCATCCCCAAAGATTATATATGCCCTGAGGGAAATTATTTTCCTCAGGGCCTATTTCATGTGTGGAACTAGGGTAGAGAAAAATTTTGAAAATCTTACCAATTTCATGAAAGGGAGGAAATTGTATTTGCGTGCAGCTTACCTGAAACAAGAAAAAAACAATTATAGAAAATAGCATTTTGTGTTTTAAGTGCTTAAATTTTGTTCTGAAAATAAAAAACAGAAATTAACCAAGGGGACTCTTGATTGAGATAATGACTAACGAGTCTAGCGACATACAGGTTTTCCAATAAGAGGTGTTATTTTTATATTCAATCGTAAAAAATCAATGGTTTCGTTGCTTGTGTGGCACGTAGCGCCGTCTTGTTGAAAGTAAACGTTTTTCATATCAACACCATCCAATTCCGGCCATAAAAAATCATTAATTGTCTCTCGATAGCGCAATCCATTCACCGTAACTGTTGCTCCAGCCTCATTTTCGAAAAAGTAAGGTCCAATGACTCCGCCGGACCATAAACCGCACCAAACAGTCACACGTTGAGAATAAAGAGGTTTTTTAACAACAACTCTTGGGTTTTCCGAGCCCCAAATGCGACAATTTTGCTTGTTGACAAAGCCACTGCGGTGGAAATGGGCATCATCACTCAAGATGATTTGCATTTGATTCACTCAACTGAATGTTAATAATTTCAATGCGTTGTTGAAGCATGTATCGTTCCATTTTTATTAATGGCGTAGTTTCTACTTATCAAATGTCAAAAAATGACAGCTTCAAAAGTAACATCTACCGAAATAGCGGGCTATTCAAAATAACAGCAAAATCCTGTATTTCTTAAATGTATGCCTTAAAATGGCTTAAAACGAAAAGCAATAATAGGATGATGAAGATGATGACGGTACGACGATTATTATGCAGATAATGAGTTTTAAGAAGATGACGATGATGATGAAGATAATAATGATGGTGACGAAGATGATGACAATGGAGACGATGATGATACCGATAAATATGGTAACTTTGAAAAAAAAATTAATGAAGGCAGTGATGATTACGACGAAGATTACGATGATTTATTACATTACACAGAAACTACGATGATACCTATAATTATGATAACTTCGATGAATCGATTTATTATTTAACAAAGAACTTATTAATTTTGATAACGGCGATAATGACGACAGTAATGACAACGATGATGGTGATGACAAAGATGATGAAGTTATACCGATAATTATGATAACTTTATAGAAGATGATGATGACAGTAATGAAGATGATGATGATGACGACGACGATAATGATAACGTTGATGTTGACTATTTTGACGGTAATAACAGTGAAGACGATGAAGACAATGCTGTAGCAGAATGGTCCTAGAATGGTAGCAGAAAAAAGTTAGAATTTAATATTTAAAATATTGTAAAAGATTTCAGAAAGCCGTTACTTTTAAGTACAGTAATAAAGGGCAAAAATTAACTGCAAGATCTCGGTATCGTCTTTGATCCCAAGCTAACATTCTTAAACCACATATTGCAGCTCACTCCAACTTACTACAAACTTTGATCAAATCAAAAAAAGATGTACTACATGATATGTTAAAGCAAACCGGATCATCAGAATATCCAAAGTGTCTAATGACCCAGATGGGTTGGGTACATGGTGGACTCCACAGCAAAATAAACATAATAAATATGCTGAAAAATATCCAGAAAAAAATTCAGGTATATCTATATACAGTCACATGGAACTTATCCGAGGTTTGTGCACCATACAGACAAATCTTGCAATAGTTTTAATATAGTACATAACTTTAGTGATAGTCCATTCTTTTGAAATGTTATAGCTTATAAGTATCTGAAAATTTCGTCACCACGACTTGTTAAAGATACCTGCGGTATAACAGATACTCTATCACAGCCTTGTACGACCGAGAAGTTTCTAAAAGAATAAGCTTATTTACTTACTCTATCAATAACCTACTTTTTGGTATACATATCTTACCATAATATATGTTAAAAATGTTGAAATGAAAAATCTTGTACTTTAAATGGATGATTAATGTCGAACTAAATAATAAAAAGACAATGAAGAAACCGATAACTTTTAAGTAGACTGGCTGAAGTCCCCGGCGTTTCCAGGGTTTTACGCAGAGTTTTTTTCTGGATCAAATGTGGACATTAATTTTCCTCTTATTTTTAATATAAAGTGAGCGAAATTTCTAAATTCTGCTTCGAGGGGTGGGAAAACGGGATGGTGTTGGTTTTTCGAAATCGCACGAAGACAGTGACCTTTCTCCTGTTTTGAAGGTTAAGTGTGAAAAATTTTATCTATATCGGAATAAAACTGTAGATTTGTATAAAAATCAAACCTCCATCGCTCGCAAACACTCTTATCTATTAAATATTTAGATAGATAGTTCTCATTATGACAATGGAAACGACGCGACGGTGGAGTAGCGTAAATGCATAAGGTAAAATGAAAAATTTCAAAGTCGCTTGAATTACGTACATCGTTATTTGTAAAATGTGAACTGAAAATTCAAATACAGTAATGGAAAATGCAACATCACGCCTACATTTGAAATTTGAATCCACCCACTGTAGCGTCTTTCACATACTGACGTTCTCACACGGCTTAAACTTACAAAGCCTTTCTACCAGTTTAACAGAATGCTCTCATGTAACTAAGCTTGAATTTTCAATAGTGCTAGCGTAGCCAACAGACAGAATGGGAAGGCTCAGACTTCTTAAAGTAATTTTGTTTTACCTAGCTAATTCGTAAAGCGCTGTTCCACTAGCGACTTTAACACACCCGCCCAGCCCATTTATCCTATGATTTATTAGTGACAACGATTAAAGTTAACCAAAAATGTAAATCATTAACTACGTCTTCGTGACCACCACGCAACACACCGAACTACCAACATGAAAAAAAACAATTATATTAAACAACCAATATGGAAACTAAAGTGCATGCAATCAATTGTGACTGTAGTAGTCAATAGTGTATACGAGCCTTCCCATCAAATGATTATCCTTTTTTATGGCATTAAATGTAGAAATCATATAAAGACAGTGACCTTCTTTTTGTTTTGAAGGTCGAGGGTGCAACAGTTCATTAATCTCAGACATTTGCATAAAAATCAAACCCACGCCGCCCCCTGCCGGATGCCTGCCATGGGGCACAGACACTCTCATATTATCCCCAGTGTCAAGCAATTATTTGCGCATTTATAAAAAAGCAAAACGAATATACTATATGTCTCAAATCACCTCATACATTCCTTTGACCCTTTGTCGCAATTGTATGCAGCTACCTAATTTATAATGCATACACAAAACCATGTACAGTGTGATCTTAAAATGAGGTACCCTAGTAAGGTCACATTGTTTTCAACTTTTGTAAAAAATTATTAAAAAAACAAAAAATATATACAAAAAAAACAACAACAATAATACCCTTTACCCCACACATTCCCATTCTATCATTCTTACTGTCTTACGATCCTGCTGGTACCGAGCAATTGGGATTCTAGTTCGGTAATTACATTTTAGATGGTCAGTACACACGCACTATTATGAGGAGCTCTATCGAATTAATCGAAGTCAAGAATCCAATGTCCACCAATATTCTGATTTATAGAATTCACTGGGTGATGACAAACCTGGCTGGAAGAATCTTACAGAGTTCAACAGAGGGCGATGGAGGTTGGACTAGTTCTAGTACACAATAATGGAATTCAACAAAGGATAAACTTGTTTACGATAGCAGTGCGATGGGGCGTGGATTTTTAACGTATAACAAGTAAATTAGTTAGTAGTGTAATTCGGTAGTTAAATAGTTGATATTATTCTGCCAATGAACATACTGTGGTGTCTTTTCTCTACTCCTCGAGAAGGTTAACGCAGCAGCCATGCGGCTACTGATGTCAGCATAATTCTTCAGCAAAGTACGGAGCCACGACTATAGACTGATTCCTACACATTAAAAAAAACATGGGTTTATATATAATCATTTTCTCTCCTAGATAGTGTTTCTTTGATTTTTCCCACATCGCGCCATTTAGGTCCAATACCCGTGACTGAGGAAGAGTTTTACATATTATTATCATCCCGCAATTCCGTTCTGTACCTTCTATAATTTGTCGCGATATAGCTGGTGGCACTAAATCATATGCCTCATTTAGTCATATATATATTGTCCTATTTATCAATGTCACTTGCGACAGACGAGCTGTCGTTGTACTTACATAAATATTAATGATCATAACAAAAACAAAAAGTCAAGCATTAATTACTTCTGCTACTTTAAAACATCGTATTAACTCTCCTCATTTGTCTAATAATTTATTAGTATGACGATTCGTCACACAATAGTTATTTTAGATAACCAACACTCCAAGTGATTAGCTACATTTTCTGACTTAGCAAGTGTACCAGGGAGTTCGTCCAGGCCTTGGCGGCGGTTGCGTCAGCCCCCCCAACTACGTGGCGGGCCAGATAGGGAGAAGCTGGTTGAGGAAAACTCTTGAACCTATCTAGCCAGATTTTCTCGACCCGTCGCCTTGCACGGCAGTGAGAGGGATTGATTCACACGCCCGTCACTCCTGCACACATTTACCCCCAGATTCCTACCTACCCTCATACGTTTATCCATTCCAAAACTTCCTCTTGTTCTTTTCCTTAAAAAATAACATCCCCAAAGTTGACAGTAAGAGTCAATGTGAAAAAAACAACAAAAATATATAAATTTGTTTTTGACCACTTTAATTTTAATTACACTCTACCGGTTTCGGAAGCACCCTTCCTTCGTCATGCGAATATTAAAATTAACCTATGATACAAAATATTGACAGATACATACAAAAAAAAAATGTTTTTTGAGTGGGAGGTTAACAAAAGGAGAGGGGTAATTGCGAGAATTCCGGCAATAACAGAGAAATATATCTAGAGTGGGACTAAACGATAAATTAATTTGGTTATTCAATATACTAGCGTTATTATTTGGGGATTTTCGATTTTAAGTGCTTCTAAGTTATCTATTTTTTTGCTTTTATTATTACGGTGAAGAATTTTAACCCCTGTGTCCTTATTAAAAGTATGATTGGTGGAAATAAGTTGATTGGCAAACTCTGAAAAATTATTGTTATTTAAACATCTTAAATGTTCCGTGATTCTAATATTTATTTTGTGGTTGTCTTACCTATGTAAATAAATACTAGCGCCTTATATAGTCACGGCTCCCTAAAGGCTTCAACTTTCTATTATTCTATTATTTTATCATTTTATTTTATTTTATTTTCAATTTATTCTGTTTTCTTTTCTTTGTTTTTTTTTTTTTTTTTTTATTTATTTTCATTTCTTTACATATATTATACATATTAATATATAGATAGTATATAATAACATAATATATAATACCAAATAGTATACACAAGAAATGAAAACCCACTAAGGCACTGCCTGAGTGTGGGTAATATAAAACGATTACTATATTTCAAGTACCTAAAGTATAATATACATTGGTAGAAAAAGTTTTTTTTTTGTTTATAGTTATTATAAAAAGTAAAGAGAAAAACAATATGTACAATAGTTTATAACGTTTCAGCAAGTGAGTTGTAGAAAGGATCAATAAATTTATAGTAAAAGCGTTTCAATATCTGCGTCATTCAGCCATAATTTTACCTCTTTAATATATTCTATCTTTTTATTTATCATTTGAGTTTGTAGTGGTAGAAGGTTAAATGTACGAGGACCAATGAAACTGCTATGTGTCTGCATTAATTTAGTATTGGTTTGGGGGGTGTAAACTATATTATTTGTTCTTTTGCTCATTCTGTTTTCATTTATTTTTGTTTTTAAATAAATATTTCATAGTTTGTAATATAAATAATTTACGAATGTTAAATAATTTAGATTCCTTGTATAATAGGTCGGTCGAGAATGTTTTATTTTTGTTATATATGACTTTAATTATGTTTTTTGAATTATTTGTAGAGGCTTAATAAATGTATCAGGTGCACCACCCCATCCTATTATGCCATAAGTGATTGCAGATTGCACCAGGGAGAAGTAGATCATTTTCAATTTTTCAGCGTTTAAAATTTCCTTTAGTCTATAAAATATGTAGGTAAGATATCTTAGTTTAGAAGTGGTTTGATTAATATGTGATTTACAATTAAGATTAATATCTATTGATACTCCTAAATATTTTATATTTTTGACATTAGCGACTTCGTTGCACAGGAAGCACATTTCTTGATTGCAAGTTGTATTATGGATTCGAATTTTAAGGTTTTCTTTTGGTTTTTTTCAGTTTTTCAGTTTCAGTGCCGGCAACCCGGGCGTTTATTTAATTTTATTGTTGTTTACATTGTTTTCTTTTCTTTTACCCGCCTCACTAGACAAAGTCTGTTCCGAGGCGGGTAAATCACATATTATATTTGTTCCAAAAGAAATTTATGTATTTAAAAAAAAATATATATATATATGTATGTAAAAAGACAAAAAGATACAATTATGTGGTGGTATATTAAATATTTACATACATACTATTTTTTTTATTTTTTTATTTTTTATTAGTTACATTCCATGAGAAGATTGCCTATGTAACATAGATAAAAGTAAAATTAAATTTTGTGACAATTGAATATAGATATAGCGGTTACATGATAATTAGTATTGCAAAATTTCAGTTTCTCGCATTTGTTTTATTTGAATATTATATAATTTCGTGAGAAATTGTATGAAATGTTATTTATTTAGAATATTTTGAATATCTGTTCTTTCCTTTTCATTCAGCCATAATACAAATCTTTTGAACAGCCAATTCAAATTATTTGGGGTGACGTAAGTTTTTGTTTGTGTTAGGAAGGTATTGAAAATGTGTGGTGCTAGGTAAGATTCGTGTTTTTTTGCAAAAGTTGATTTGATATGGGGAACTTGAAAGTGCTTATTAATTTTTGCTCTTGTGTTTTGCGAGTGAGGTATGTGGAGATGTGAAGTTTTGATACAGTTTTTGTAAATGATCTTCCTTATGAATAGTTTATTTACGTCTAGTAATTTGTTTTTGATCATTAGCTGTTCCGTCGGATGTTGGTAAGGTTTTTTAAACATAATTCTAATTATTGTTTTGTGATTTATTTTAAGAGAATTGAGGTAAGTATCTGCTGATTTATATCTGTATTGGTTTATTGTATCTGGTTTGTTTCTTATGTTTTTATAAAAAGGTAAGTAAAATGTTTTGCTGTAGTTTAAGACAAGTTTGTTGTATTTGTATCTGAAAGTGGAATTAATATGATAAAACAATGGCTCAACAAAAATCTACTAACACTGAACACTTCTAAAACCAAATACATGAGATTCAGCTCAACCATAAAGGGACAACCTAGTACAACACACACAATAAAAACACATAATCATGACTGTAACTCCTATAATACTGAACCTCACTGCAATTGTGAAGATCTTGAATGTGTGAAAAACATCAAGTACCTAGGTGTTATAATAGACAATCATCTTAAGTGGAATTATCACATTGACAATCTTACAACTAGGGTAAGAAAACTTACTCACATTTTCTTTGCAGTGCGAAACATAATTAGACAAGTAGATCTTAGAAAAATATATTTCGGACTGTGCAACCCCCTCTTAATGTATGGTTGCATTGGCTGGGGAGCATCAGGAAGATCAATTCTAGATCCGCTTATGAAGGCCCAGAAATCAATAATTAAAGTCATAATGCGCAAACCATATAGGTTCTCTAGCGATGAGCTCTTTAAACTATTTAATGTACTTGATGTTCGTCAAAACTATATAAAAAAGGTTATTATCCATGTACATAAAAATCTAGACAATATTAATAAAATTGACCATAAACACATCACAAGAAGCCACACCAGAAATGACCTTATGATCCCAACGAGCAATACGGCAAAGTACCAAAAGACACACACATACTTGGGACCTAAATTGTACAACAAAATCCCCCCTGAATTAAACATTAAAACTTGTAATATTTCATACATAGGCCCAATAATAACTAAATGGTTGATTGGACTGGGCAGAGGAGAATCTGAAAAAATGTTAAAAAACGTCACTTAATAAATAGACATAGACTAATCACACACTATATATATCTTCCATTATTGTAATTATTGTTCATACACAATTGAAACATACACAACAGCTCAAGTTTGACTCTATCATAAGATTGTAACGATTAAACATCACAAATTAAAACATTAATGAGATATATTATAGACATAGACAAATCACACACTTACTTTCACATATTTTTTGGTTTCTTGGAACGGGCAATTTGCCTAGTTAGGAACCAATAATTTCGACCTGATAAGGTACAATAACCAATAATCACAAAATATTTTAATTATATCTTGTATCATATTGTACTGTGTGTAAATTTAAATGAATAAATAAATAAAATAAATAAAACAAATTTTAACCATTTAATTTTCTGTTCTATCTTTTTGTTTTTGATTATATATTTTGTTGTATCTCTATATGGAATGTGTGGGACTGCACTAACCTCCCCACATACCGGAATAAACACTTTATTATTATTATTATGTAGAATGATGGACAATCATTGCAACATAGTTGGTAAATGAATGAGTGGATCAATTTATGATCTTTATCTTTAGTGTTTTTTTAATAATTTACCTAAGGTGTTATCAGTATAGAACGGGGTTTTAATGTGGGAAGGCGATTTTTTTGCACTAACTGGAGAAAAAATGGATATTTATATATAAGATCTTACGCCATTGAAAGGGATTTGTGATTTTATTATTAGTTTCAGGTGTTCCAAATAAAAAAATATTAGTTGAAATGAGCTTAAGTTTCTTATTCAGGATTTTATCAATTAAGTGTGTAGAGTAACCATTTTTTAGAGCAACTTTTTTTTAATTTTAGATAGTTCAATTGTAAAATTAACTAATAAGTTAATTAATAAGTGGATTTTTAATAGCCGGTGTACCATCGAATGATGGGCAGAATGTTTATGTGTTACCGGATGGTTTGACGTGCTATGTATGGTTGTATCCATGTATGTGGATTTACGATAAATGTTAAATTTAATTCTATTATTTACTGAAGTTTATTGCATCTTTATATACATAAATAAAGTGGTTCAACATTGGATTTAGACTTGATTCCCAGCATACTATTTTATAAGAAAGTCGAGATTGGACCAAGGCAAAATGGACAGTTTTTAACTTGTCTTTGTCCAATATGTGTCGAAGTTCTTTAAAAATAAACGTAAGTCTCTATATTCTTTGTTAACACATCAATATGGTCATTCCATCTTAAAAAATATCAATCTTTACACCTTTACATCTTTACATGTATCTACCCCAGAAAACTTTTTGATGATATACTAAATGTCACAAATATTGTCAGGTTATTCGTAATCCAACAATGCTTTCCCATATAAAAAAAAATTAAACCTACAGATGAACGGCCATAAGCCATAAAGCATGTAATTCCAAACGTTGTGGTACATTAATTCCGTATTTCCACACTATTAACCTCTGCCCGCTAGAGTGGGTGTTATTTTATTATCTCTTCCATTTAAAATGCCATTAACTAGCTTTACGACGGTATAAAGCAACTGACACAAGTATTTTCGCCGAGACAATTACAATACCATCTTCTTAAAGTTCACACCAAACATCTCGAGGTTTATTGCTGGCTTATGGAAGCCCAAAACTCTGATCTGTCTTTGGATCTTTTTTTCCATTTTATTAGCGCAGACGCTTGAAAAAATCACTGGAAATTTTATGTTTAAAATATATTTATGTATTATTTTATTTTATTAATTTTACATAAGTATTTGTCGCCTAATATTGACATGATAAATAAAAATACAGTGATCAAATAGGTTTACAACCAAAGGTTCAAGAATATGGTTGGAATAGGTTCTTAATATGATCCACACAATCAGTGGCAAAACTATACCATCGGGGGCCCGTGCCAAATTTATTGGATGGGCCCCCCCCCCCAGTAAAAATCACAGTCGCGTTGTAATTGATTTTTTATAAATAACTTAAGAAGTTACCCAACAGTATTATTAATATTGTGTGCATTTTTATTTTCAAATGCATAGGTATTACATATGTAGGTATAATGAAAAAACAATTTAGTCTTTACAAGATATTTATTAATAAAATTCTTTTCTCCGAGCTTTCTGTTCCGCAAAAGTATCAATAACGTCATCAAAGTTTAAAGATCAATAGCCAAGTTACGTAGCCTGTCTTGTCCCATTGACTTTCTTAAATATGTTTTTATTAATTTTAGTTTCGAAAATGACCTTTCGGCACTAGCTATAGACACAGGAATTTTAACAAATAACATTAATGCAGTACATATTTGTGCTGCATGAAAGCTGCACGACATAAAATTATTCTTTATTATTAATAAATCAGCAAGTTCTCTAATAGACGAAGCCTTTTCCATTTCGTCTCTGAAGGTGGGCCGAAAACTGAGAATTTCCCTGGCAAATGATTCAGATATATCTTTTTTATATATATCAACAAATTCTAGAGCGTTTTTTAAGAGATCAGTGTTATTTAAATTTTGCAAAGTGGCAGGTTGCAAAACACTGAAATTGGAAACAATTTCATTCATTGGAAGGAAACGCGATTTGAGTTGATTTATAATGTTCACTTTAAACAACCTTTCCGGATCTTGGAGATGCTCATCTTCGCAAAGTTCGCCAAAATGGCGTTTCACCTTCCTCTGACGGGTTTTAGAAAATTCAGGGTTGATGGACCACTTTTCTGCTACACTACTTGCTTCCTTTTTTAAATTTTCAAATTCATGTCGATACCTTTCCAATTCTTCCAGACAAATTTTCAAACGTTTTAAGGCATTTGAAAGATCGATGGCTTTGGACTGAAATGTTTAGAGGTTGCATTGATAGTTTGTAGAATTTTGCAATGGAAAACCAATAACATAATAAAACTGTAGTTCTCATATATAGCTTATATAAAGCTTCATTTCTTTCATCCTATTTGCAATTTAACAGAATTGTTTTCGTTAGCGCTTTTTGGATATCAACAAACCGAACTTTTAAAGCAAAAATAGCATCGTAACGTCCTGACCATCTAGTAGGGTTCAATGTTTTTAATGTTATCGACGTTGAAGACTTCCCTTCTTTATCAGATATAAAACTTGATAAGATATTCCATCTTTGATACTATGCCCAAAAAAATTAAGGCAGTTTGGTCATTAACTTCATGAAATCCTAAAAATGACTCTTTAATGACAAGCGCCTTTGGGATTTTAATTTTTTTTAGATGCCCGATTTGCGAATAACCAGCATGGTTCACAATACGCCTTTTGAAGTATTGAGGAATAAGATAGCCATGTACGTTCAAGTTTCACGCCAGACTTGGAAACAATATAGTAATGTTTTTCTAGGAAAGATCTACTGTCATTGTCTTTTAAGAAAGGACCCTTGGGATTACAATGTCCGTTTTCGATTACGAACCGTTTCACTTGATCATTTAGTTCTTTAAAATTACCCTTATCAGTAATATATGGTGAAGATGCAATATTGTTCACACTAAAATATGATTCACTTTGATTTTCGCTAGTACCTGGTGTTGGTTGTTGTGGATCTGGATATACACTGGTGTCGGGTGCTGCATCTGCTATACTGTTACTTTTAGATCCGACTAATTCTTCACTTTCGGAGCACTGTTCACTCGCTTTTTCATCAATAAAGATTTTCGCTAGTACCTGGTTGTGGTTGTTCTGGATATGGATATACACTGGTGTCGGGTGCTGCATCTGCTATACTGTTACTTTTAGATCCGACTAATTCTTCACTTTCGGAGCACCGTTCACTCGCTTAATCAATATAGTCTTTTCATCAATAAAGTCATTATTTTTAAAGTACTGACTAATTTTATATAACTTTTAATATTTTTGTTCAGACTTCTTCCTCTTTCGTTTTTCGTTCCCACTCAGATATTTTCTAGAACTAGACATGATAATATCTAACTTTCACAATTAATTTTACTTTGCCTCTAATTGCAGGTTCATTAATACAAAAACTACGAAAAATCAAATTAACAATAATGACCAATTGTCATAACAATCAAACGAAGAATGCATAGAAGAGCCCTCCGTACTTAAAAAATAGAAATTTGGGATTACCCTTACAAGGGAAACGTTTAATTGTGTCTAAATTTAGTTGATTTTATGTACTTATATAAAATTTATAATTTTTACTAAATTTTGTTGCCCCCGCGGGGCCCGTGGCATTTTGCAAGCCCTGCCACTCTATAGTCCGCCACTGCACACAATTCACCAAGTTCACATTAAACGTATCAATATTACTCAAGCATTGATTTACCATAGTTTGAAATTTGGAGAATTAGCAATGTAGTTGTGCTTCTGCACACTGCGGTGGAGTACTGTGTCGTGTTGTTCTTGTGGGTATGTGTAAGTTTATAAGTTCGGAACAGACTAATAGAGTATGAATATTTAAAGTATTTAAGGGAAAGGATTGTGTTTTCTAGCGGGATATTTATTTTTTTAATATTAATGTTTTAATCGTTATCTGACTTTCGGTGAACCATTTATTGGATAACCAACACCTCTGCCATAGTGATTTGCTACGTTTGGTGATTTAGCAGGGGTGCCCAGGTTCATCGGGTGAGGAATGTTCGGGATGCACCTGCCCATTACCTATGTGACCTGGGAGAGGCTGGTTTGGGGAGACCCTTTGACCTATCCAACTGGTCACTCAACCCATCGCCTTGCGCCCCAGTGGTGAGATATATTTATACGTCACTCCTGGACACACTGATCCCTAGATTCCTACCCATCCCTCATAAGTTTTTCCTTCGCTGAACTTCCTCTCCTTAAAAATACCCTCCACACAGGATCCCCAAAGATGACATAGGCCATGAGGGAAATTATTTTCCTCATGGGACCTCCTGTGTAGGATTAATAAAAGAAAAATGAAAAATAAACGAAATTTTATTTTAATCGGATGTATATTTTAGATTCTACAACATACCTACTAGTGAAGTTAGAACCTTGTTCGACCAGCAAGCACACAATATTTAATTTTACAAAGTTCTAACGTTCCTTTGAATTAGAATTAAAACCAAGTGTTGAAAAACCAAGGTCCCTTAAAATAGAATTCAATAACTCCACAACATCCAGAACATTGCTAAGTAAACGTCATCTTTTAAAAAACAACACAAGGATATACCCCGATGCTACAATTTTTCAACAAAAACATCTAAAAAATCTAAGAGAAGAACTGGAAAAACGAAAGTCAAATGGCGAAAATGATATTACTATAAAATATGTAAACGGAAACCCTAAAATAGTGCAAATACCGCCAAAAAACGATGCAAACTCAAGATATACTACCATAACGCGCGGGGACTACGCACCAAATTAAATGAACTACGTTCTACAATATCGCTACACCATTATGACGTATATGTGCTGACAGAAACTTGGCTCGATTCGGAAATAAAATCCACAGAACTCGGACTTAACAACTACAAATTTTTTCGCTGCGATAGAAACTCTAAATCCAGTTCCAAAACAAGGGGAGGCGGAGTACTAATTGCAATAAAGAAGAAATTGATGTCAAGAAAACTCAAAACAAAAAATAATACACTCGAACAACTATTTGTACAAATTGATACCACTGTAGAAAAGATAATAATTGCAACTTTATTGATACTCTATCTGATACCGGAAACTATCGAAGCCACAGCGAAGACGTTGAAAATCTACTCTACAAATACACTAACTCTAAAATTATTATTCTCGGGGATTACAACCTTCCTAACCTAAAATGGAAAACAAGTGATAGTAGTTTCATTGTTAATGAAAGGCAAAATGATTGTGCACGTGAGATTTTAGATATGACAAATTTTTTAAATCTTTTACAACATAACTTTATATACAACACAAATGATCGCTTACTAGATCTAGCAATATGAAATTATCCTAAATTGTTCATTGAGAAATGTAATGATCCTCTGTTACCTGTTGATAACCATCACCCCCCTCTTTATATTAAGTTAAATATATGTAGCGTCAAGCTGAAACCCGTTGAAAAAACTCGCAACTACAAAAAAGCAGATTTTGAATCTATAAATTCTCATCTTTCGCATGTTGATTGGTCTTTTTTGTCTGACGTTAATACTGACGATTCCTTAGAAAACCTATATTCAATATTCTCCACCACTATCAAACCATATGTACCACTATTTACTCCTAAAAAACATACATATCCAACTTACTTCTCATCAGAACTAATAGCCTCACTACAACAAAAATAAATACTTCATAAAAAATTCAAAAAAACTCTGAAGAAAATCGACTATTCAAATTTCAGTGAAAGTAGGAAAAAATGCAAAGATCTCTCTAAAATCTGTTATAAAACATATATAAATTCTATCGAGAACACAGCCTTAAACTCGAACAATCTCTGGAAATTTATTAAAAAAATAAACAACGACAGCACAGACTATCCTCCAGAAATGCACATGGACGACAAATACGCCAACAATACGCAAGACATTGTAAATCTTTTTTCTGATTTCTTTAAAAATGTTTATGATGATGAAACACCAGAAGAAAATATTCCTTCATACACATTCAAAAAAACCACACATTTAACAGACTGCTACATCACCGAAGAATCTTGCAAAAAAAAAATTAAGTTCCTTAGACATAAACAAGTCTGCAGGCCCGGACACCATCCCGCCAATTTTCCTAAAACAGTGCTCCTCCGTATTGTCTAAACTACTAACCATTTTATTTAACCACCTATTATCCTCTGGATATTTTCCCGTCTACTGGAAATCCAGCTATATTATTCCAATATTTAAAAAAGGTGACGAGACTGAGATTTCAAACTATCGACCAATATGCATACAATCTGTATTACCCAAAATCTTTGAATCTTTAGTTTTGGAAGAAATATATCCCACACTAACAAAGTTAATAAATGACAAACAACATGGCTTCATTAGAGGTAGATCAACTACAACAAATTTACTACTGTTTCAAAACTATATATTGGAGTCTTTTTCTAAAAATAAACAAGTTGACTGTATATATACTGATTTTTCGAAAGCCTTTGATAAAGTGTCTCACAAAGTACTGATCCAAAAACTTCATGCTTTAGGAATTAGAGCAAATATGTTAAGCTGGTTAGGTAGCTACACATCTCGTAGAACTTTACTTGTTAAAATAAAATCTTTTTTATCTAAACCATTTTTGGCCACTAGTGGCGTACCGCAAGGTAGTCATCTTGGTCCAATTTTATTTATTGTTTTTATAAATGACATAGTCAACTGCTTTAAAAATGTCAATGTTCTGCTATTCGCGGACGATATTAAATTATATAAAGAAATAACCTCCTTAAACGACTTCCAAGTTCTTCAATCTAATATAGACATGCTAAATAACTGGTGTTCACAAAACAATTTATATTTAAATGTAGAAAAATGCAAAATTTTGACCTTTTCAGAAAAAAAACATCACAATTTTTGGCTATTCAATAAAGAAAACAAATTTGGAAAGAGTAAAGGATATGCGAGATCTTGGCATAATAATGGATGAGAAACTAGACTTTACGGCCCACATTCAACAAATTGTGAATAAGGGTATGCAAACATTAGGTTTTATATTAAGAACAATTAAAAACTTTGAATCTTTACAAATCATAAAACTATTGTACATATCCCTTGTTAGAAGCCAGATAGAACATAACTCCATAGTTTGGTCGCCCTTCTACAATGTACATATTCATAATGTTGAAAGAATTCAAAGAAAATTTCTACGCTTCGTCAATTTTAAACTTAACATCCCTTTAGAACACATAATTTACCAGTCATTATTGAATCTTTTAAATATTCCGACATTAGAAAACAGAATAAAAATAAACGACCTAACCTTTTTATTAAAATTATTGAACTCTAATTTTGATTGTTGTGAACTCCTGCATTTAATAAATTTACACATACCTACACGAACAACTAGGCAAATATCAACATTTTAGATACATACATCTCATTCCAACTATAGTTTTCACTCTCCTATACAACGTTTACACAGTCTTGGTAACAAATACTTAAACAATATAAATGTATTTGACAATAATTTGAACTTGGCAAACTTTAAACGGATTATGTGCGAACTATTTTTACCTAATTTGTAAACCTTTGTTATACTTTCTTATTATCATTATGGTTGATTTGGAGGATTTTGGCAGATTTTCTATTTTTCGTCTCACTTATTTGTACTCTATCCATACCTATATTTTTTAAACTCTTATATTTTATGTAACTTATTTTGTCAACTCTGATATTTTTTTTTTTATATAACCTGTATTTTGTTAACACTGATTTTTTTAAATGTAATCTGAATAACTAAAAAATAAAGATGTACATTATTATAGGTAAAAGCCCTATGGGCGTTTAAATAAAATAAAATAAATAAAAATAAATAAAACCCTCCTATAAATAAATGCCATTAACTAACGTATTATTTTCTATTTAAATACCAACCGTGCAACGTCGGGTAATTGTCAGTTTGTTTAGTATAACTTTTAGAGATAATAAGGAAGTACATAGAAGCCCTGGAAAGTAGATGAGAGAAATAACAAGAACTCCGGGAACAGGGATGAAAGCAAACTAAATGCACGATGCGGAAAATGCAATTACCGGGAGTAAGATATTAGAAGGTGGTGGGATACCCTAACGCTATATTGCCGTGGAAAATTACTTGCTTACTTTAATTTGTATGCAACAAGATAAAAAGAATTTTACTTTTTTTCGGTAATGAATGAAAGCAAATCTTGGTATTTTACAGACCTTGACCATTTTACTAGCTCCTCCTACAATTACAGAGTACCTACCTATAGATACGAGTATTTTACAGTCCTTGACCAGTTTACTAGCTCACCCTACATTTAAATTATATTTTCGAACCTTTGCCAAACCTTTGATTCCAATTTTTTTGTATAAGGGGCTTTCATGAATTTAAATGTATTTATTTATAGCTGAAATCACCGGCGTTTCACTGATTTTTTTTTTTTTTTTTTTTTTTTTTTTTTTTTTTTTTTTTTTTTTTTTTTTTTTTTTTTTTTTTTTTTTTTTTTTAAGGTTTGTCAACAGTGATTCATATCAAAGCTCTCGAAATTCAATTACACAATTTAAACTTGGTTGATACTATCACTAATTACAGACAAACACAACATTGATGAGCACAAAACTATAAGTAAAGAATAATGTACATGTATGCACCTACATGCATACATGTATACACAAATACATACACTTACATATACATTTCATAACAGCAATAGTAATTACTTTATAGATAAACACGATAGGTAGCTTTAAGTCTTGTTTACGTTTGATTTGAAAGTGGCCAGTGATGACATTGACAAATCAATGGGATGACTTTTATATGTCTCGTTAAAATAACGGCACATTCTTGGTAAAGGTGAGTCATACCCCAGCTTAGTTTTATATTTTTTAATATGTAACGGAATATAATGTATGAGTCGGGAACCAATTCTAGGAACGTTGAACATAATTTTATAGAGTAAAAAAGGGCAGTTTATTAGAGCATTAACAATTTTGAAAAGAAAATTTAAATCGATATTTAGTCTTCTCTGTTCAAGGGTGCGTACATTGTAGAAATTTAGTCTATCGGTGTAATGAGGAAGTGATCGAGCTCGCTTATCACAATACGCTAGGTGGTACATAAAATGTTTTTGAACCCGCTCTATTCGCTGAATATGAACTTTGTAGGTTGGACTCCATATAGAACTTGCGTACTCCAACACGTTGCGGGTCAAGGAATTGTATAGCGTTATTTTTGATTTGGGATTCTGAAAATTTTTACTATTTCGTTTGATAAATCCTAGCATTTTTAGGGATCTAGAAATAATGCTGTCGATATGAGGTGTGAAAGTTAGTTTTTTATCGAATATTACGCCTAGGTCCCGAATGGTTGTGACTTCCTGGAGTTTAGTACCGTCGATAAAATATTGAGTTGAGATTGAGTTGCGTTTACGTGTAAAAGTTATGTGGACACATTTTAAAGAATTCAGAAACATTCTATTGTCAGTGCACCACTTAGAAACTCTGTTGATATCATTTTGAAGGAGTATTGAATCAAGTAATGTGTGGATAATTTTAAAAATCTTACAATCATCGGCGAACAATAAAATTTTAGAATCCAAAATAACATCGCACAAGTCATTTATAAAAACAAGGAACAAGATCGGGCCCAAATGGGACCCTTGAGGTACTCCAGACGGTACATCTAATCCTCTTGATTCATAACCATCAAATACTACTCTTTGTTCACGGTCAGTTAGATAGGAGTGAAACCAGTTTAGCAAGGTACCATGAACACCCATGCGTTTTAGTTTATGTATTAATAATCTGTGATTTACCTTATCAAAGGCCTTGCTAAAGTCAGTGTAGATGCTGTCTATCTGTTGACCTTTATCGACAGCTTCGGTTAAGGTAGTGACATAGCAAAGTAAATTGGAGGATGTTGATTTCTGGGAGAGAAATCCATGCTGTTTTGGAGTAATAAGATTTTTGAGATGATAATTCAGACTTGGACAAATTATTTTTTCGAAAATTTTAGCAAATGAACAGAGAATGGAGATGGGTCTATAGTTTGTGACGTCGTGAAGGTCGCCACTTTTAGGTATAGGTACAATATTTGCTTGTTTCCATCTTGTTGGGAAAACGGATGAAGACAACGATTTCCTGTAAATGATAGTCAGAGGGAGTGCGAGACTGTGTGCACACTTTTTAATTAGGATAGGTGGAATTTTGTCGGGACCCGGACCTTTGCTCTGGTCGAGGTTAAGCATTGCTATTTTTACATCGTGCACACTAATATTTACTGTGTGCAGAACGCCATTTGATTGATCAATTGAAACGGGATGAGGTTGAGTCTCTTCGTTGCCTCTTATGTTATCTTTCTCATATACTGATGAAAAGTGTTGGGCAAATAGTTCACTGCTTTCCTCGCCATTGGATGACTTTTTTTCTCCATACGTCATATTTTGGGGGATAGTACTGTTATTTTTTTTCTTTTGTTTGATAAATCTCCAAAAAGTTTTAACGCTATTATGATTAACCAGACACGATTCGATTTGTTGAATATATTTAAAGTAGCAATTACTAATGAGTTTGGAACAACGGGTGCGTAAGAGTTCGTAAGAATTTCTATCACGAGGATTTTTATATTTTTTATAGAGAATTCGAAATTTATTTTTTTCCTTAATAAGTTTAACTAAGTCTGGTGAGTACCAGTGGGGATACTGCTTATTACAATTTACAATTTTGGTTACGCATTTCTCAATTATACGATTCAGATGAGTGTAAAATATAGAAACCATATTGTCTACCGACATGAATTCAGGTAAGAGTAATGCCCAATCTAGTTCTTGTAATTCCCTATTGAATTGAATGTAATCATTTTTATTAAAATCATATTTAAGTAAGGTTTTATTTTTTAGCATTTTTGTTAATTTGAAATCAAAACTATAATCAATCTCTAAGGGTGGATGATGTACATCAATGCGACTTAAGATATCGGTACTTTGCCTGACTTGTAGTGCATGTGAATTGGATAAAACGAGATCTAAGATTCTACCGTTACTGTTCACAATGTCATTGAATTGATTGAGGTTATTTAGGGCAAGAAAGTTCACAAGATGGTTGCCGATGTCATTATTATAATTTTCTGGAGATAAGAAATGAGTCTGGTTAGGCTCATTGCGGGTCCAACGAATACCTGCCAGGTTGAAATCTCCTATAATTAACAAATTTGATTCACCAACGCCTTCCATAACATTGCTAATTTTTTTAAAAAGGTATTCAAAATTATCAACAAGCAACGGGGGGGGTATATAAATAGCACAGATATAGAGACATCTCGTTAATTTGTTCTGGCTGAATTTGATAGTCACCCATACGTCTTCCAAGATACTTTCCCAATGCTTGCAGCGGTTAGTTTGGTACTCTTGTAAAACGGCTATCAATACACCCCCTCCGTCACTTTTATGGTTAGAAGAACTGTTACGGTCCCTTCTGAAAACATTATAACGCGAGCCAAAAATTTCTGCATCAGATATAGAGTCGTTCAACCATGTTTCAGTTAGAATAATAATATCAAAATTGTTATTAAGTATTTCTAGATAAACTTCATTAAGTTTAGTTCTTAAACCCCTGCAATTCTGGTAGTAAATTCTTAGGTTGTCCATGTCAGTATACATAATTCACAGATAATATACCAATTGAAATTAAACAAAATACGGTAGGAATCAGGCAATCATTTTACGAAATGTTTTACAAAACCAGATGTAGACAGCAATTTTTTTCTTCGTCAAGTGTTGAAAATTTCATCAAGAAGTATCAAAAGGGGTGGGAAAGGGGAATAGGTTTAGTTTCCTTCTTGTTTTCGGAATAAAACATTAAATATTTTATATGTAAGAAAGATTTATGTGGCTACTCAACGAAGAAATAAAGTTGACCAATACTTTCATAAAACAATTAATCAGGCCAATACGGACATTTCGGGTGTGCTGTGTTACTTTGAAGTGTTTCATTTCTTACCACTCTTCCGGCCGGAAGGGTAGTTCTACCTACGGTCCTACTTGAATGGCGGGAAAGGCATCGGTGTCCGATAATTTTATATTAATCTCTTTATAAAAGTTTTAATCGGAGGCGGCCCGTGACTGAAATTTCCAGCAGTGCATTTCACTTTTAAAATGTACCTAGCGTGTCATTTAGGTGGAGCAAATTACCTACTACAATTAATTCTATAAACCAAGTTATATTTGTAAAATAATTGATTAAATAATACTGCTGCGCCAGCTTTCTCAAAATCATCTAAAGAGTAAAGGACACGCAACTCATCGTTTAAAATAAAGCAAAACCGTTTGAATTCACCACGCCCGAGTTCCATTGTGTGAATGTTGTAGCGCTAACATCGTACTTTAGTATTTTTAAGCGAATACATTCCAGTCGCATTGGATTACGCATGATCAAAGTGTTGCGAAATTCAATCGCCGTCAAGGCGCTTCGATAATGCACAGGATGAGTTATACATCTGCACTGCTCGAATACGTGATTTGAGGTTAACAGTGTAATCTGTCTCGCTCATGTCACCATTTCGGCTAGATTGGGCTGTTTCGATACCGCCCGATGCTGTTTCAGTTGTATGGTAAAACATGGTTCTGTGCATATCGCAGTATGCACATTGCACAGCCCGCTTGCTCTTATGCGGGAGACTTATACTAGAAGAGAACTCAAATAATGACCTAGCGGGAATTACAACTGGAGCGTACTTTCGTACATCGATGACTAAAGCTCAGATGTCGTTGTAAATTGTTATGTGAATACTGAAGACAAGCGTACAATGCACTTATGCTTGTACTAAGAAACCGCCTCTGGTTCCAATTATATGTATTTAAAAATGTGAACTAAGTCTTTCCCATTTTAAACCTCTTGTGTTTTGTGTGGAAGAATATTTTATCAAAAGGAAACAATATTTAAACCCGTAGAACGGGTAACACATCCTTGAACTTATCACACCGGAGACGCGAAGTTTTTTGTTTGTAACGGTTGGTGCAAAAATGAAAAATAAAACTAATAAATGGCCCAACACTGACTTCAACTTCAGTTTATGGAGTTGCATCATAAAAGTAGGCTTTAATTTCAGACCATAATTTAATAGTTGGGTGTGGAAAAAAAATACAAATCACGTTTTAATATACAATCAAGATATAGCCGTTTAATACAAAATTCATTTTCATGAATGGGACCCTCATTTTCTCCAATTGGACCCTCATTTTCTCGAATGGGTCCTTCATTTTCTCGAATGCGTCCCTCATTTTCTCGAACGGGTACCTCATTTTCTTGAATGGGCCCCTCATTGTCTCGAATGGGACCCTCATTTTCTCGAATGGGACTCTCATTTTCACCCACTTCAAGTGTGTTAAGCTTGTTTTAGTAACTATTGTTTAGGTTATAACGAATCGGAAAGTCAAATCCCGCTAATTGTTACAATAATATCGATACACACTCAACATCTATTAAACAGCAGTCAGCATTGGTGACACCGGTAGATAATATGTGACTTAAGTCTAATGCGAGTGATTAACTGACTTGTTTCGCAGTTAAATTTTATTGATGAGACCTCTATCTCGTCCACCCCCTACGTTATTTAAACAATCCATTTACAGTCAATATCTACCTATTATTTCAAACGATAAAATCCTTGACGAAACTGTTGTCATTTTCCAATACACGCTATTTCATTTTATAACCCTAAAATATGAATGGAAGGTACAAAATAATTATTAGTGTTGCAAGGTGTCAAAACACATTTCGTTTTATTATTTCAAGTGAATTTATATAACCTAAGTTTTTTAACACGTATAAAACAAAGGAAAAGACTTGATGAATGAATGAAGATAAAGCAATTGTGAAGTTTATTTAAGTAAAAATGCGATTTTACAAAGTGACATGGCTAAAAAAAAGCAATATTTAAAGATGAGCAGTATGTATATATACGCACGACATCTGTTTTTGTATCATTTCGTCTGAATTTTTACGTTTCCTTGCTTCCTAAAGACGACAAGGGAGGCTGTGAGAAAATTATAACAATGTGGAAATCGCTTTAAATGCTATCAAAATTGTTAAAAAAAAAATAATATCTCAATTTTGTAGATTTTTTGGTGTTTCTAAACATGGGAAAATATAAATATTTTTGAGGCAATTCATAAATGTTTATTTGTAATTTTTATGTGAGTATCTACAGCACAAGGTTCCAAACTATTAATTGGATATCCAACACCTCTCTGCCATAGGACACCACAAGTGGCTAGTAGGTTTGGTGACTTGACAGGGGTACCAGGGTTCATGGGGTGAGGATTGTTTAGATCTTGGCATCGGATGCATCTGCCCACCTTCTGTGTGGCGGGTTGAATTTGGAGAGACTGGTCGAGGGAGATGTTTTTACCTCTCTAGCAACCCATCGCTTTGAACCGCAGGAATGAATTCAAACTTGCGTCACTCTTGGACACACTGACCCCAGATTTAGACCCACCCCTCATACATGTTTAATTCCCAGAACTACCTTTACTTCCTCTCGTTCCTTTCATTAAAAAACCTTCCACACAGCATCCCCTAATATGACATAAGTCAGTGAGACTGGCATCCACAACTGGGGCATGGGGAGGGGAAGAACATAGGGAAGAGGTAGATGATCAAGAACCTAGTTATTCAGATCTGATCACAAGCCACTTCAAGCAACGTTTCAATTATGAATGGTGGTCGTTCACCAAAACCAGACTGCATCTAGTTAAGTTATATATTTAAAACCATCCGTTTCTTTCTTTGATCCCTAACTGGCAGACAGGCCCGCAAAGACCTCCCAGAATTTACGTCCCTTTTCAAACGTAAATTCGTCGTGAAAACTCTCGCCTAATGAAAATAGCGAATCCAGTTACATGTCTCGTGTTTTGGGGCGGAAGAAATAAAGGCAGAAAGAAAGATGAAAAGAAAGAAAGATAGAATAAAAGACATCGCAGTAGTTCTAGAAACAGAAGAACGCCTGGGGTGGTGCAAGCGTGGTTAATCACTTTTTGCTTCGCTTAATGCGTGGTATAAACACACTCCTGCCTGGTTGTTTTGCGTTATATCCGGGTCTATTAAAACTTATGCTTTTCTAGAGAGCATCTTCGCCATTTGCACAAATTAACCGAAGAAATTACGAGTAGTCGTGAACAATAGACCTCGCGTACATTTTTACCAAACATTTTTTTAAATTTCAAATAAGGATTTACACAATGTTTTATTTTTATTTATTTATTTAAGGAGAAAAAACAGATACAGACAGTAATTAAAAGATAATTTTGTAAAACAATAACTTGAGAATTCGCCTGCATCCTAACTACAGGGTTTTCCAATAAGAGGTGTTATTTTGATATTCAATCGTAAAAGATCAATGGTTTCGTTGCTTGTGTGGCATGTAGCGCCCTTTTGTTGAAAGTAAACTTTGTTCAGATCAATACCATCCAATACCGGCCATAAAAAATTATTAATCATCTCTCGATAGCGATCCATTCACTGTAACTGTTGCTCCAGCCTCATTTTCGAAAAAATAAGGTCCAATGACTACGTCGGACCATAAACCGCTCCAAACAGTCAAACGTTGAGAATAGAGAGGCTTTTCAACAATAACTCTTGGGTTTTTCGAGCCTCAGATGTGACAATTTTGCTTGTTGACGAAGCAACCGAGGTGGAAATGGGCCTCATCACTCAAGATGATTTGCATTTGATTCACTCAAGTGAATTTTAATAATTTCAATGCGTTGTTGAAGCGTGTATCGTTCCATTTTTATTAATGGCGTAGTTTCTTCTTGTCAAATGTCAAAAAATGACAGCTTCAAAAGTAACATCTACCGAAATAGCGAGCTATTCAAAATAACACCTCTTATTGGAAAATCTTGTATTTCTCACAGATTGAATGGTAGATAACAATTTTAAATATTTTTTTACATGTAAATAAGAAAAAAGTATAAAAGAAAATTATTTTGGATATAGATAATACTCAGTGTCAAATAAAAGTGTGCAAATATTTTTTATACAAGTTTAGAGATAAATCATAAAAAAGGACTGAATGAAGTAAGTACACATTTTCTTTTTTTTATAGGAAAACAGACTTCAATTTCCTACCAAAAGTACTATATCACCATCTCGATGACAATTCTTTTTTCAAACTTTATTCCGGCCGGTAGGCATTAAAATATTAATTATTCCAATTTGACAGTTTGTAGTAGGAACCACGATCATGCGAACTCTGATGGAATAAAAAAGTAGTATCCAACAAGGCTACCATCGAAACGTAACAAATAGATGAAATTGTTGAGTTAAAACAAGACTTTGCCGCGCTGTCAATTAAAAGATTTTAAAGATGGGTGGTTTCAAAGAATTTGAACAATTCATCACATGTCAATGTTGATTTTCAAGTTCTGTGAAGGTTTTACTCAAGTTTTGTTATTATATCATTATATACAAAGCACAGTGTAATTGTGGTGATTGACACATACTTGGGATTAAGTGTAGGTACTTAACGTCACTGAGATATAGCTTTTAGATTAGCTTACACATGCTTGATCTACTCATACTTTGCATTTTCTAAAAAGTTCTACAGAAAAGTTTTCCGGTTCGTTCTTTTATTTTTTATCAATCTCATTGTAATTTTCTTTTCTGAAGTAGCATAACATACTGTATGCAATTAATGCATACGTTTTGAACTCTGGCTGTCATACCTATAAATATATTAAAAAGTACGCACAATATTCTTAACTAGCGCAGACCCGTGAAAGAGCCAATAATTTAATTAAAATAATTTTTCGTTAAAAATATTATATTACAGGTCAGCCATCTAACAATCTGTTTAAAAATGACGATTAATTCAAAGCAAATTTTAGTTTATTGAACTAAAGTTATATAGAATAGACACACAAATGAAATCAGTATTTTTTAAGATTTTTAAATCTTTGAATATTGGTGGAATTCCATTTTTATGAACTAAAACATTTTTATAACTTTCTTTCAATTTTTAATAATGACCGGATCGGTTTCACCTAATTACGGGCATCTTCAGACTGGTACAATTTAAACTATGATATTTTTTACATTAGATCCACACAGTAGGCAATGAGGAAAAGAAAGTTGATCAGTCTTTGAGGATGTTGTGTGTTGTTCTTGTGTTGGAAAGGACAGAGAGAAAGTTCTGATAAGGAAAAGGGTATGAGGGGTGGGTAGAAATTTGTGGGTCAATGTGTCTAAAGGTGACGGACGTATAAATGTATAAATCCATCCCTCCCACTGCGGTGCAAGTCGATGGGTCGAGAGACTCCGACTAGAGATATCAAAAGGTCTCCTTCAACCAGTCTCAACCAGAATCGGCCCGCTTGGGGTGACCGTATGGCAGAAGTGTCGGCTGTCCAATAAATGGTTCCCGAGGCGGCGGAACCCATACCAACCTCCCAAGTTGAAAAAATATATAACCTCTATGTTAGGAATAATGTACAGTATTTACATTTATGTGACCTACTTTTAACCCTTTCATACCATGTGTAAATTTGAAAATATATTGATTTTAAAATTTTTGCCCTAACTATTTAAAGCAAATAAAAATTGGCAGTTTTCATTTTCAAATTGCTAGTGTAACTGGTTTTGCGGGCTATAATTTTTTTTTGGACTAAGCTGCTTGCTCAGGCAGTAGCCAGTTTTATATGTAGAAAAGTGATTTTTTGGTTTATCACAACTGATTCATTCCGATGTTTCATTTTTCATTTATTTAATAAAGTGTTATATTTTTTTGCACACATTGTCCAATTTTTCATTTGATGTAAAACATGCCCTTTGATTAAATTAATTTAAAAAAAAAAACTAAAATTTCCAAATTTTTCCAATTCTTGTCAAGTGTATTATATCACTGCACATTTTATTTCAGGTACGAAAGGGTTAATTTGTTGGCGGAGTAGTTTTATTACATTTAAATATCTTCTGGTAGATGGGTTACATCGTGTTAGATTGACTGAATCAATGGGTTTTTTCTTGAAGTAATAAACCCACCAGAAAGGATATTCAAATGTAACACGTAAAGCCACACCTTCAACAATTTAGGAGGCGGGTTTAGGTACCACCGCCCCCATTCATAAAGTTTCGTAAAAAAATATTATTGTCGGAAACTTTGGTTACACAAAGCTGTACATTTAAATTTTTCTGTGGTCAACTATTACATTTGAATAGAAAGCGTGGTGCTTTCTCTTTCGTAATATTTGAATCATTAAAGACAACATTAGCCACTCTCAAACGAAAATTTTAAATATAAAAATCAAAAAAACGTTTCTCTCGCATCTAGGAATTGAACCCATGACCTCAGCCCTGTCGGGGTTTCGCTCTGCCACTATGATAATTCGACACTATCGTCTTTGATTTTCCATTTATTTTTTTCTTTTGCTGTCTTTAATGATTAAAATATTTGTATTTGAGGTTTTACTAATTAAGTTATTCAAAAATTTTTAATTATTTGATAAATTTGTGTTATTTAACAATTTATTAATTTAAAATAAAATATAGTAAATTTGCAGCATGTTCTTCCCCACATTCATCTTCCTCATCTCCTTCCCTTAACCAACACCTTCAGCCTGATAACATAACCCAATCGGGGATCCCATAGTCTCACTAGCTCCAAACGGTTGAGAGCAGTTGAGACTATTGTGCAGTACTGCCATTGTAAAAAGACTTACATAACTCGTAAAGGATTAAACCCTCGATGACCATTCCGTTACAACCAAAATGATTATTCAATAACAACTATGCAAATCGCTCTTCGGGTAATTTAATAAATATCAACCATAGCTACACAAAATTGTCAAATATGTACATAATAATTGGTGAGGTATTTTATTCGTCTCTAAAATAATTCATAACTCATTTACAATATCAAATTAAGTTCCCGGTGAAAACACCGAATGAACAAATTGCTTTAAATGACATTAACATTATTCATGATTTAACACCACTGAACAGTAAATCGATAGAAGTGTGCGGTGTTCGTGTCCTTCTGTAGAAATTGATCTAACATTTTACAAAAATCCATTTTTTTACGTGAATGGATTATCAAATTGTTCACAATTGTTCCAAGAAAGTAATATGTTGGACCTAAGACAAACCTATAGCATGCAATGTCTAAACGCGTCCTAACAGGTTCACAAAAAAATCTAACTCTTCTATCCAAAGATATGGCACATGAATATATGTAGTACCGTATTGCAAAACCAGATTAGCCCAAAGCCATATTTAAATTATTGCCCCTAAAATTTACAACACACTTATACAATTTTTGATTAAACATTGTTATGTCAAAACATTAACTATTATTAAAAACACATCCAATCATAGCTGAAATACATCTAAAACGATACATTTTTCTTAAAAATCAACAGTCATCCGTATTTATACTTACATCGGTTGTGGTACAATCCCCTTGTTTTTAGTTTATGTTTTTGAATGCGCAATAGTTTTATCTGTAATTGCACATTTTTATATACTTCTTCTTTGGTAGGTAACATATTTTTATGTCTTGATTAAAACTTCACTAAAAATGTCACATTTTATGATATTTTTTTTACATTTAACATATCGTGAGAGTGTCCCTGTCTGTACAGTTTAAAGGCAGGAGAGCTATGGTACCACCCGGTTGAGCAGTTATGTGAGGCGAGTTAAGGTAGGGGCGGTTGGAATGGCTTTATTGAAGAGGCCTGTTTTATATGAAGGAAGAAAAGCACAAAAACGATTCGAAGAAGCGGAACGTTCTCATGAAGCCAACATCAACTGCGTACGGGTAATCCGCTCGTGTACGTCAAGTATCACACACGTGCACCGGTGCACCAGTGATCAATGCTGCTAGCTCCTTAGAGCATGCTCCATTAAAATACCTGCATAAGAGACTCAGCATGTCCACATTGCGTTTGTGCATAAGAGATGGTAATCGGTCTGTTAAAAATCGGTTTTGAATCAAACAGACCGACCTCCTTTGCACGGAATCAAGTAAGTTTTGTCAAACCAAACGTATGTGTATATATTTTAATTCATCTATTAATAAAAATAGATGTGTTACAGTAAAAAAAAACTGCTTTTCGGGGTGATTTTTTTTCAATCTTTCTTCAATCACCATGAGAACATTGGAATTTGCATATCTTGAAGAAATTTTTTTGCATTGTGGCACAGCCTTGTAGTGCATGAATGTTCCATCACCATTTAGAAACCAGGGTTGCCATAAAAATAAAAACCAAGACTAAACATAGATCTTTTTTTTCATCCTTATTAATTCCATTACGTGGGTGATATGTTGTGTCTGTCTCACTAGGAACCCCTGTGTTGAGAGCAGTTTATAACATAAGCAGTTTATAAGATTTTTGTTATTTGTTTTTGGAGTGTTATGCCGTGTTACGCAAACTCCTTCTTTTGCCAACGTGTCGGACAGCATTGCAGTGTCCATCATCAGGGCAGATGTGTTATTTGAGGTTGTGGTGAAATGTGAGCTTATGTATAAGGATGTGATACCGTGTTCTGATTTATATTTAAGGTTAGTTAAGTTCTGTCTAATGACCCGTGGAATAACATTGTATAGCTTTGTTGGAAAATATTTAAACTTTCTTTGGCCAAAAGTTGTTTTAGCGAAAGGGTAAGTAAGAGGTTATAATCTTTGGTCCCTTTCAATACCTAAGTTCTTCTTCTTCTTTCTTGATTTTGAAAAACAAATCGCCCGTATTTTGCCTATTGCTTGTGAAGGATATGCTACAATTAATGTAAACAAATAGACAGATACCGTTTTGGCTATTTTGCTTGACTGGGATTTTTATGTTTTTTTGTGATATCTTTATATTCATGCATGTTACACTATAAATTGATATTTTATTAAATCAAACCATTACTTGGGTTATAGGTTATTTTTCCTTACTAATAAAAAATAACCTTTTGAGACCTAAAAATAATAAAAAACAAAATTAGTGAAAAATAATTTTTAAACACCAAAATTTTTCAAATAATGGTTTAAGGTGATATCACGCTTAAAAAATAAACGTGAAAGGGTTAAGCAATCTCTAATTAAATAAAAATAGTTGAATGAATTATAAAAAAGGTGGAAAGACGAGAATTTATATTTGGGTCTGATAATCTGCACACGTCTGTAGCAGGCGCGGTCCGTCCATACGTGCTGTGGTCTGTGGATGCTCCGCATCCCTAGCATTTTAGAGTAAAAAGATTTGGACTTCTAGTCGTAAACAGCAATACTTCGATTTAAATATTTTAATATTTCTACAGCGACCTTAATGTGATTTTTTTCGTCCCGTTTCTGTGTACGCACAATGAACGATCGTGTCGTATCTCTTTGTATCGAAGAGCGCTGGCGAATCTAAATACACATATATTCTCAAATACTGTGAAACGCGTAAAACACACTGTGGTGTGGAAGCAATCTGTAAACCGTATGAAAGATATAGATATAGATAGAAGTCCAAGAATGCTAGAACGTACGTTCTTTCCGCGCATGCGCATTGAGACCCGCAAGCCAGTATCTTCGTCAACTTTATACGATATTAATGACAGCATCCGTACGTTGGGTACAAAAACCGTCTTTAATGCTCACATGTATAATGCACAGAATCGTATAATCTATTACTAATGCATTGGATTGTAGGCACGCGCTGCTTTGACAGTTTGCTTTGAGCTTGAATACTGAAGTCGAATTCTCATTGAATATAATTAACCTGCGATTTACTTTTTAATCATTATTTAAATAAATAAAAATGAATACCCAAAATAATATGGATGCTTCGCCAACGTGTTCTAAATGATAATAGTGAATTATGTGGTTGGATAATTGAATAGTTAATGTGAAAAAGTTTGCTCGGCCATTTGCGGAAAAAAAACTTATTGTGGATACTGGAATTATTGAGTTATGGAGCTTAATGGAATTATGTAGATACTTTTAAACAGTACCTTATTGTATCTTGTCTGTGGGCTAGCGTCTAGATATATCTGAATATGTCTAAAATATCGGTAGGGTGGCGGGCACCACCTATTTTTAATAGACAAACTCGGGGCAGCAATCGCAATCAAAATGACAACAACGCGTTTCCAGGTGGGGAATGCAATTTGCACATCACTCCTTGTGCACGCCGAAAACCCGAAGTGAGCCGATGATCGCCGAAGCAATCGGGACGTTACGAGCACGTGACTACTGTCAGTTTGGCTGTCAAGCCATGCTTATTGCTTTCACATATATACAGAGATGTCGGAGTCATGTGCCATGTGTTTTGGCGCCTTCCGCGTTCATCGGCTCAGTTCTTGGCATTCTTTATCTTCGAGTTTTCTGTGTGTACAAGGAGTGATGTGCAAATAGAACTCCCCGTTCCAGGCTAGCGTGAAGAGTGCAGTCTGGCTCGCCGCTAGACAAGTTGCGACAAGTATTGTCAGCAAAGGAACCACTCATACATACAGTATTGCAAACATAAAAACGTATATAATAAACCTAGGCACTCAAAAAAATTAAAACTCTAACAAATAAATAAAAATAATTCACATTTTTAATTATTGTTTATGAAAACATTCTTTCACTGTCGAATAGTGGTGGGCACATACCAATCGTTCGGCACGGGGTTAGGAACCGCTGGTCTAGATGTACGTATTTGATATCAAGTACGTAGTAAGTACGAGTATAAACATTTGATGTCCAGCATCCCTTTTACAAAACGTCACCGACCGCCACTGTAGCACTACATGGACCGCGTGATTCTAAATAGATAGAATCGATAGGATCTAAATAGATAGATATTAGTCCTCCTAATGACGACTACGAATATAATCAATATCTATTAAACATATATATAAATATAGATATTCTTGTAAAAATGTTTAAAAAAATGTATGTATATATATAGCTATTAAATAAAAATTAAAATTAAAAAAAAAGATACTTCTAAGAAATATGTGTTCAGTGTTTAACAGTTCTAATAGCCGTGGTATGATAATTCCGCCTTGTCAGCAAGCACCTAGATTTATGTCGTGATGCTTGGAGGGGCAGAAACGGAAAACCTATTTCTGGAACGGAATGCTATTTGCGGAATTCTTGACTAACTTTTCTTCCATTCCCTGTTGTTCGGTAATCAATAATTCCATTAACCTGCTGGTTATATCGTGTATCTACAATCACTGTAAATCGTGTTGACAGAAATGATTCTTTTTGAGCCACTGACTGTGGATATTTTAGGAAGTCTTAGAAGATTCATTTAAAAAATTGCACTACAAGATTTAAATTTCAGCCAAATTCGCCACCACAACTTGTTCAAGATACCACAAGGCAAAACCGATGTTTTACCAGCACAAAAGTACTTTTTTAAATAAACTTAAAACTTTTTTAGGTTTGTTTGTAGATTTCCATGTTAAAAATACTGAGATCCGGAAAGAATGCAAGGCTGATGTGCCTGAGCGAAACGGTTAATACGAAGAAAGGGACGCTTGGATTGGGCATGTAGTGGTAAAAGATGCCGGGAAGACCGAGGAAGACATTGCACGATCAAGTGAATCAAATAATGAATTATCCTGGGTTCGATTCCCAGTTGCGACTGTTACCTTTTTAGTTACTGTGTCTTGTTCTGTTTCATGTTTCTAAGTAGTATCTTCTTCTTCAATAATAAATATATGTTGAAAGACACACGGACACGCCCAAAACAAACATCTCTCGGATTATTTTTTCAGTGATATACCGGAAACTTCGGATTTTTTTTCTTACATTTTCTTTTCTGAAAGAAACCTCTGGCAAAAAGTGAAATATTTATGGCGGAAGGTAAATGATATATTTCCCCCCTTTATGACGGCAAGGAAGAGGGGCAAGGTGAAGGGACGTAGATATTTGGCAGCCCTTTATTGTATTTTCGCGTTATTAAGCCGGAGTTGAACCAAATCTCACAGGGCGGCATTAAACGAAGATAATAAAAAAAATACAATACATCATTTTATTTATTATATCAATACCAAACAAAACTAACAATTGCTCGAATCCAGTAAGACTATGGCATCAACATTCGGGACAGTGTGTGGCTGAATATGATAGTTTGGAGGGGAAGTCGATGGAGAAGATTTAAATGGGGAAGTATCTATTTATTCAGATCTTTGACGGCCTCCCTGAAATAATACAAATTATTACCCAGTAATAATTTGTACCCTGAAGATGCTTGAGTAAAGCGAAACCGGTCGGTTCTAAAAATTATTAAAAACTCGTGGTTTTAAAACAAGAAGTATTTTATTTTATTAAATATGTCAAACAATAAATGTTATATTATTAATTTTTGTAATTTCAAAATTAATTTATTTAAAATAATAAACAGTTTATTTGTGGAACGTTCCAGAGTGGAAAATACTTTCAGTATCGCCCTTGTGGTGTAAGAACACGATTCAGAATTAAAACCTTTTTTGCCGCATTTGGTGACTAGATCTTAATAGCTAGGTACTTCACCTTTCTCTTCCCCATCTCCTATCCCTCTATACTACCTTCAACCTCACAACATACTTCAATTGGGTATACCATCGGTTAGGAGCAGTTAGGGCTCTTGTGGGGTATTTACAAAATAAAACTAAATATTTTAATTTAAAATTAAACAATAACTTTGTAAACATCACTTATAGGTAAATACTTAATGTCGACCGGGTTTCACTACAACCGTAGCTTCATCAGGACTGTATAATACTAAACCTAGACATCTAAAATATAAATTAACATGTGTTGATATCACGGTAAGTAGACGGTCTGAGCTACAGTGGAAGAGGTAGGGATAGGTGGGAGATTGAGATGCGAGTGCTCTTTGTCAATAGGGAACAATCTGAGTATAGGGCAAAAGTGTAGTAAGTGATGTTTACAAAGTTATTGTTTAATTTTAAATTATAATGTCACATCACAAAGTAACCGCTTCATATGAAGAAATAAATATTTTAAATTCACCAATCACGGCCAATGCCGTTTCAAGTAACGTTTCGATCCTGAATAGTGGTCTTTCACCGGGCGATTTTGTAAGTATCCACCACCCCGAAATTTGGTCATGTTTCTATAACCTACGTCAGCTTTGGGGATACTTTTGCATGATATTTTTGAAGAAAGGTAAGAGAGAACTATGTTGTGGGAGGGATGAAAAACAAATGTCTGCAAATCATCCCACAGCCGAGCTGTTGAATACAAGAACGAGTCGTAGACGTAACCTGTTCTCCTGCGGAAAATATCAACTTGATCTTTCAAATCGCGCTAAAAGATTCTTCATCTTAACGTCAATTTAAAAATAGACACTTAATAGGATTCAACCCCGCCATTGATTTTAAAAACCAACCGGGGAACGCGACCCTTCTTTCGTTTCCCCTTTTTTCTAATAATCCCGAGCAATTTTCGCTATTTCGAATCGATTATCTTATTTATTTTGTAACTGAACCGTGCTCTCGATTTGTCAGGGGTAGAAAACCTGACACCAAAACTCTTTTTTTTTGTTTTTGAAAACCAAGTGTCCCAACTATTCCCATCTATGTGATTACAGAATATCCAATCGTGGTGTGAGACTGAAGTAAGTGGGGAGGGGAAAGAGAAAGGTTGGTAAATACCTGGCTATTCAGATTTAGTCATCAAAAATGACTAATGCCATTTCCATCAATGTTTTGAATTCGAATTATGGTATTTCAGCAGGGTGTTACTGAGAGTTGTCCGTCCGTATAGAACAAAGAATAACCTTGCAAAGTTTTCTTTTTTTTTTAAATTACCGTGAAAACTTATAATAATAGATTTTTTGCTATTTAAATGCATAATTTTTTTTCGATTCCGGTAATTTTTATACATTTTTTTTACTTCACTGAATTTTGGATCGTTTATATTGATGGCCGTCAAAATGTGACTTTTTAAAAATACTGGCATACAAAGTGATGGTTGCAAACACCTCCCATCCCCTAGCAAGGTCTCCCATCAGAAAATCGTTTCCGTGAGAAGGGGGTGGATCACATTCCACCCCACCCCTTATTGCCTTGTAGCGACAGTTAGCTACAGTATACAATATTCATCTGAAAGGAAAGGATATTTTTTTTATTTATTTATTTCATCAAAAAATTACAGAATATATAATTTATCATTAGTTAGTAAAATACCTATATGTAAGTTAGTAACAATGACATTGTTGAAAAACTAATGTTACAATAATAGAACAGTTTCTAATAGAAGAAAACGTAAATATGTATGAGTGTTATAAAGATATGGCATAATATATTATATTTTAAGTTGTGCATAACCTGCCTCGCTAGTCGAACCTGTGTTGAGGCAGATATTTTAGATAATTATTTCTCACTTTTTGTCTATGGTTTACTTACAAATGTTGAATATAGGTTCCTATACGTTATTTTAGGTTAAATTTTTATTAGCATATTCACAATACAAATACAGCAAGTTTTATCACCATACATACTACAATAACTGTCAGTGACAAGGCGTTTGGGTGAGGGCACCAGTATATGCTCGATCATTTGAATAAATCCATTCAACCAAGCAATGTACCTACCGCATTCACCAACGGGTGAAATACATACGAAGATAACTACACCTACTCAAATTACATTATACTGGAATTACACACATTAAAAAAAACTAAGCTTACAAATGTTTTTGTTTTCAGTATGAAATTGGTAACGCATTTTTTGTTTTTTTTTTTTTTTTATTTGGTACAATATTTATATTTTAGTATATTATTTGATAATTGAACCTTCTTGGGTGCTGTACCCGTGCTGGGGTCCCCATTTTACAGTTTAAAAAGTAATTAATAAAAGGATGATATAAAATGGAATAGTTAAGTGAAAATTTAAAAAGAGCTGAAATAAAATAAAATACAGATAATCAAGGCGATAATGAAGAAAAATAAAAATCAATTTAAATAAACCTGTAATGCTGGTCCTTCTATGAGTTACGGTTGTACATAATGAGATAGGGTTGTACATAATGAGGTACGGTTGTATATAATGAGGTACGGCTTTACATCATGAGGTACAGTTTTACACAATGAGGTAAGGTTGTACATAATGAGGTACGGTTGTACATAATGATGTACAGTTTTACATAATGAGGTACGGTTGTACATAATGAGGTACGGTTGTACATAATGAGGTACGGTTTTACATAGTGAGGTACGGTTGTACATAATGAGGTACGGTTGTACATCATGAGGTACGGTTTTACATAATGAGGTACGGTTGTACATAATGAGGTACGGTTGTACATCATGAGGTACGGTTTTACATAATGAGGCACGGTTTTACATAATGAGGTACGGTTGTACATAATGAGGTACGGTTTTACATAATGAGGTACGGTTGTACATAATGAGGTACGGTTGTACATAATGAGGTACGGTTGTACATAATGAGGTACGGTTTTACATAATGAGGTACGGTTGTACATAATGAGGTACGGTTTTACATAATGAGGTACGGTTGTACATAATGAGGTACGGTTGTACATAATGAGGTACGGTTGTACATAATGAGGTACGGTTGTACATAATGAGGTACGGTTTTACATAATGAGGTACGGTTGTACATAATGAGGTACGGTTTTACATAATGAGGTACGGTTGTACATAATGAGGTACGGTTTTACATAATGAGGTACGGTTGTACATCATGAGGTACGGTTGTACATCATGAGGTACGGTTTTACATAATGAGGTACGGTTGTACATAATGAGGTGCGGTTTTACATAATGATGTGTGCATAGTGATGGTGTTGTGTATTATGTATTATTATTTGTTCCAGTGTTTCTAGCTTCCACCCTTTAACTCAATAACTAACTAACCATCGCGCCGTTTTACTACAGGGGTAGGCAGAGAGGACGGACTGCCAAACAACACGCATTTACATTCATACATCGTCCCATGCAAACTCTTCTGTTATTTCGACTCTTGACATGGCCCGACTCAATTATCCAGATCACTTGATCGTGCCATGTATTCCTCGGGCGTCCACGACTTCTTCTTCCATTCACATTCTCCTTCTAAATTATCCTTACAATCGTTTCTTCGTTCATTCGCTCTACATGTCCAAACCATCTAAGAGTCACTCTCTTACTACTGACTACGCTTACATCAGCTTTGAATTCTTTACGATCCTCCACATTTCTCACACGGTCATACATGGTTTTACCACACACACACCTCGGAGATCTCATTTCTACAGCATTCAGTCTGTTTTCGTCCTTACTCTGCCAGTTCCATGCCTCCCTGCCATACATCAGGGTACGTAACAGTACTCCATTGTAGACTGCTAGCTTCGCTTCTTTTGACATTTGTTTTATTAGTGCCAACCACGTTCAGTCCTTCACCAATGGAGTTTCCTGCATTTCACCCTTCTTTCAATATCTCCATCAGGCTTTCCATCTCTTGTAAACATACTTCCCAAATACACAAAATAATCTATAAGTTAAAAGTATTCATGTTTTCGTACTCTCTCTTTCAAACACCATGACTTTACAATCATCATTAGCGCATTCTTCATACATACCTCTTTCATCCTAGACACGAGAGACTGTAGATCTTTCATACTGTTAGAAATCATCACCGCATCATAAGCATACGACAGGACACATACTTTCAGATTACTCAATTTCGCACCCAATCCCATATTTTTCAATTCTTGGATATTATCCATGTATAAATTGAATAGCCACATTGATATTATACTGCCTTGCTTAGTTCCGTTTGTGATGTCAAACCATCATTTCGTATTCACTCCACACATAAGCGCAATTACATTGCGAACTCCCCAATACAACGGTTTCACACTATGGGAAACCAATACTTAGGTGATGTCGATATATTTAATATTAACTTTGCGAATTTTGTGGATTACTTAAAAGACCTATTTCAATACTATTCCTAAATGGAAGTTATATTTTTGTAAACCAGTCAAATCGCTGTATTTTTTAATTTATGTTCTTGTTATTTTTTATTTTGTTTCTCGCATATACTTATGTAATTTTATTTTTATTATTTCTTTCTTTTCTTTCTTATGTTTCAAAACTGTCATTTAATTTGTACCACCCACATGTAAAAGCCCTCTGGGCGTTAAATAAATAAATAAATACTTGCACACCTTCCACATCCTTTTTGTAGATCAAAAAAGGCAAAGAAAAGTTTCTGTTTCTTTTAAGAAACTTCTCAGTGAGCACACGCAATGAGAAGATCTGGTCCATACACCCCCTTCCACTCATAAAAACACCTTGCACATCCCATATGTCATCCTTTGTTTCCATTCTTTATTTTTCCAATTTTATTTAAATGGGCAAATTTCATTATTCTTGTAATATGGAAGATTGCAGTCGAGTTCACACTCAGAAGAGATGAGATGTTGAATGGAGGGAAGGCAATTTTAGATAATGCTTGATATAAGAGAAGTTATTCATTTAGAGAGCGACAGCCAAAAATTCGTTATTTAACGTTCCCAATTCAAGACTGCAGAAAATATGATCTAAGTATTAAATTTAAAAACATAAGTTCATTTAACATTAAATTCTACATGACAAAATTACATAGGCATGAATTTCACGTACCGACTGCCAGAATAACACACGGACATTATTACACATGCTTGCAATTACGCATGCAGAGAATTACATCTATTTAAATTACACCTACTGGAATAACACATCAAAATCACCTTACCTTTTTTTATGTGAATACCGCACAAGAGTCCAGAGAACTGCTCCCAACCGTCTGGAGCCAGTGAGACTATAGCATCCCTAATAGGGTATGTTGTGAGGCTAAAGGTGGTGGAGAGGGGAAGGAGTTGGGGAAGAGGAAGGTGGGGGAATACCTTGATATTCAGATCTGGTCACCAAACACGACTAAAGCCATTTCAAGCAACTTTTCAATTCTGAATGGTGGTCTTGCACCAGGGCGATACTGAGTGTATTTTCCACTCTGAAACGTGCGGCAGATATATCGCTTCAACATTAACGTTAGTCAGTCCTCCATTAACGGAATTACCTGCATTTACCCTTCTTTCAATATCTCTGTCAGCCTTCCCATCTCTCGTAAACATACTTCCTAAATACACAAACTCATCCACCTGCTCCAAGTTTTCCTCATTCACAGCTATATTGCATACTGTTTTCGTACTCTCTCTTTCAAACACCATTACTTTAGACTTACTTACATTCATCATTAACTCATTCTTCATGCATACTTCGTTCATCCTAGACACGAGAGACTGTAAATCATATATACTATTAGCAATCAGCACCGCATCATCAGCATACAACAGGCAACATACTTTCAAATTATTCAATTTCGTGCCCAATCCCACCTCCTTCAAATCTTGCATACAATTACCCATGTATAGATTGAATAACTATTGTTAGACTATTATTAATGTTATAGGGTATTTGTTGTTACAGAAGCGAATATTCATTTTTGTACGGAACCCACTGGTATCTGGCAGACTCGAGCGTTCATTGCAGAATTCAATAATTCCTAAAACAAATCTACAATTGAGGATATAGGACAGTTAAACAATAATCGGTGTACCTCCTTTGCATTGGGGTAGTATGCAATCTTTACACGGTGAAATGCGAGCCTAATGCCTTAGACAATTTGGCTACAAGTCGTTCAAACTTGCGCAATATAATGACGATACCTATCCTTCATTCTTTTGCCATAAAATATATTCGTGGGAAGAAAGATGTGGGATATTAACTTAATGTTTATATCCCATTTATTTTTATTCTAGTCACGTTCGTTCTTCCCTCAAACCTCTTTGGTCAAGTTTATTACTTAAGAAAAATAAAGCACTTCACCAAGTCTTTCTGATGTATTTATTATTTCATAGATATTATTGCTTTTAGTTAGTTTTCTTACTATAACTTTCAATATTACGGTGTTTTCCTGTCGGTAGTTTATTTTTACTCCTATATTTTGGTACTTACCATGACAAAACAATACTTTGACTTTATAACTAGGATGATTTTGACGTTTTAGCACAGTCAAATTTTAACTTTCGTGCAAGCGTTAGAAGTTGATGCCAAAATGGGATTAGAAGTTGATGCCAAAACGGGATTAGAAGTTGATGCCAAAATGGGCTTAGAAGTTGATGGCAAAATGCGTTTAGAATTTGATGCCAAAATGGGTTTAAAAGTTAATGACAAAATGGGTTTAGAAGTTGATGCCAAAATTGGTTTAGAAGTTGATGCCAAAATGCCTTAGAAGTTGATTATAAAATGGATTCATTAGTGAAATGATACCAATATTGTCGTTACATATATTTATATTTTAAAAAATCTGAACGTTCGTTTGTTCAAAGTCTATGAAAGTTCTTCAATAATATCGCTGAAAATTTCAAAGTTTGTTCTTATTAGTACCAGAAATGTTTAGAGACTGATTTGAATGATAGAAGAAGTCAGGGACGCCCGAGGAATATTTAACGAAATATCTCTGTACTGAAATGAGATACAGAGTAGAAATAAAGTCGATTTCATGTAGTTTTTTTAACAGTAACATTATGGTATACAGTAGTTGATGGTGGAATAACTCGGCGGGAATGGGACGTTTCTACGCCGCCGGTTCTTCGCCGCCAGTTCATCGCCGCCGTTTCTACGCCGGGACGGTTCTGCACTGGCCGTTTCTACGCCGCCGGTTCTTCGCCGCCAGTTCATCGCCGCCGTTTCTACGCCGGGACGGTTCTGCACTGGCCGTTTCTACGCCAGCCGATTCTACGCCGCATTCAAATTAAATTAACAATTACAATTAAACTTTTTTGTTTAAACACATACCTACATACAGTCATAGAAAATAAAGTAGACTATACAAAAATTATCGAATCATTTAAAAAGTAGCATTAACATTTATTTTAATTTAAAAGAATAAAAGAATTTCCGAATGGAAATTTTGTACATGCAAGTTACGATCGCCGAGATTATCTTAATGACCCATTGACAAAGCAGGTAATCAGAAGTTTTAATCCGGGTTATCTTAATGATGTTATGGTTAGGTTAGGTTAGGTTTTAACAATATTAGGTGATCAGCAAAACATGTGACTAAAAACAAAATTAAATGACTTCAAAAGAAAAGAACTGATTAACTGCATGTATGTGAATATCAGGGGAATGAGGACAAAAATTGATGAAATATACGAAAACGTCCTTATCAACGACTATGACCTATTAAGCCTAACAGAAACATGGTTAAAGGAATCTATCTGTGACCAAGAATTAGTAGATAACCGGTATGAAGTATTTCGGAGGGATAGAGTTCACAAAACAAAAAAAGATGGAGGAGGAGTCATGGTTGCTGTATCGAGAAAACTAGAGGCGAAGAGGATGGCGCATTGGGAATGTCAAGCGGAGGACTTGTGGATCCAACTCAATATAAACCATAATAACAGGAGTATCAAACTGAATGTTTGCACCGTATATCTACCACCAACTGAAGAAGAATCTATTGTAAGCTCATTTTTAAACAATCTTAGGAATGTGTACCTAACAACACCAAACCAACACATCTTAATATTTGGCGATTTCAATAAGTCTAACATTCAATGGATTACCGATGAAACAAGCAATTTATTACCTTTCACCACAAACACAAATACAATCACCTCTGACATCATCGATACACTATCATTCTGTAATCTTAAACAATTTAACGGAATAGTGAATCACCAATCCAAAATATTGGATCTCATTTTATCAGATAAAGAAGACATATCAGTAATACGTTCTTCATCTCCACTAAGCAAAGAAGATCCATACCACCCTGCTCTAGAAATAAATGTTCTTTTTAATTTTCTACCACATCTTGAAACCCATAACGCCCCAAGACCAAACTTTTATAAAGCCGACTATGATTCAATTAATACCGTTCTTCGTGAGATTGATTGGGAATTCATTAATCAGGGAAATATTGATCAAGATCAGTTTTACAGTATACTCTACCAGATTATCTCTTCTCATGTTCCCCTCAAAACGAACAAAAATCACTTTCCTAAGTGGTACTCAAAAGATCTCATTCGTTTGATAAAGAAAAAAAACAAATTTCATAAAAAATATAAGAAATATGGTAATGAACTAGATCATTTATCATTCAGCTTGATTAGAACCAGAACAAAAAATCTGATTAGAGTTTGTTATCATAAGCATTTAGACTTAATCAAACAAAATTTAAAAGCTAACCCGAATGATTTCTGGAAATTTGCAAAAAGCAAATATAAAAACACAACCGATATTCCAAAAGAGATGCACCTAAACGACATAAAAACTACCCAAGGTCAAGTTATCTGCGGGCTTTTTTCTAAGCACTTTCAATCTGTTTATAAACCTCACAATGCAAACTATTCACCACAAATATCTGAAGATTTCTGTAACGAAAGCCTTGGTATGATCACTATTTCGCCCTTAACGATATTAGTCAAGTGTAAGAATTTGAGAATCAATAAGGGATCAGGTCCTGATGGTATCCCGCCAATATTTTTGAAAATGTGCAGAGATGTTCTTGCCAGACCACTTAGCCTTCTTTATAACAAATCATTACAAGAAGGTGTTTTTCCAGTCAAATGGAAAACGGCTTTCTTAACACCTATATTTAAGAAAGGTTGTAAGAGCGATATAAAAAATTATAGACCTATCTCTAAACTTGACTGCATAGGAAAGTTGTTTGAGTCAATAATATATGACTGTCTATTAGCTCATGTAAGTAAATATATTATCATTGAGCAACACGGGTTTTTCCCTCGGCGTTCCACAACAACTAACCTTCTCGAATACTCCCAGTACATCCGCGATAGCATCGAAAAACGTTTACAAGTAGATGCCATCTACACGGATTTTTGCAAAGCATTTGACCAGTTAAATTAATCATTACTCATCAAGAAGCTGGAAAAGTTCGGCATAAATGGAAATACTTTGAAATGGTTCGAAAGTTACATTACAGAAAGAAAACTGCAAGTGGTTGTAGGAGGGTACTCCGCGGATCTTTTTACTGCAACGTCGGGAATTCCACAGGGCTTGCATCTTGGACCTTTGCTATTTTTAATCTTTATAAACGACATAATTTTAAGAATAAAAACATCAAAATATCTCCTGTTTGCCGATGACCTTAAGTTGTACAAAAAAATTACTTCATTAGAAGATTGCACCGATTTGCAAAAAGACTTATCATCACTTCATGAATGGTGTACACTAAATGATTTATATTTTAATGAAAACAAATGCGCCGTAATTTCATTCACAAAGAACATTAATAAATTCTCAAACACATATCACATTAACAATATCCCTTTACTAAACACAACTTCAATCAAAGACTTAGGCGTGACATTTGACTCGTCACTTAGCTTCAATAAACATGTAGATACAATTTCAAAAAGTGCATCACAAGTATTAGGATTAACGCTAAGAATTACAAATTGTTTTAAAAGTACAGAATTAACTTTGACATTATATAAATCAATTGTGCGAAGTATTCTCGAATATGCATCAACAATTTGGTCTCCCAATTATGAGATTCATAATTATAGGATTGAATCCATACAAAGGAAACTAACCCGTGTAATTGCTTATCGTGAAGGTTTATCTCATCAATTTGGAACTTATAATGACCGAATTTTGCACTACAAACTACACTCACTGACGGTCAGACGTAAACTTTCTGACGTACTGCTCCTACACAAAATTATACATGCATCAGTTGATACAACAAACATTTTATCCCAAATTAACATCAATATTCCATCAAGAAAATCAACAAGGAGGATGAACGACATTTTCTTTATTAAAGCCTACCACACAAATACAGGATATTTTTCCCCTGTACCGCGAACATTAAGAAATTATAACATTATACATGGCTCTAATAATGTAATAGACATTTTTAATGACCAATTTAAACACTTCAAAAAAAATGTATTACCTTTAATCATATTAAGCTGATATTGTGATGAAACCCTTTATTTAATGAGAAGCAACATTGTACCTACCTAATCATTGTCTCACCAGTACAGGTGTGACAATATCAAATCGTTTATGAACATATTTGTATTTACCTTTTACCCATTCTTATTTGTTATTTACTTCTGCATATTTAGCTTATTCATTTTGTTACTATTTTTGTTGTTATTATGTATTTAAACATCCATGTATGTAAATTTAAAGTTGTTATTATGTATTTAAACATCCATGTATGTAAATTCTTGGGCACCATGCCTGTTTTATGTACTTAAATAAAAAAAAAAAAAAAAATAAAAAATTTAAAAAAAAAAAAAAATAAAAAAAAAATTACTATGCTATAAAATTTCGTACGAAGCAATTGCGTGTACAAATGAAGGAGATTTAATTTTTTTAAGAAAAATTTGTATGGCACTGACATTAAAAATGAGGCTATCTCTGGAATCATAAGGTTGGCCATTATATCCTTACAAACAGATATACTACTATTTATTTGTATTTTTTGGCGTACTTCGTATTGTGGCGCAACTTGTTATTTTTTTTTTAAATCCTCGAAGTTGAAAAAAAAACTTTTTTATGTTGATGATTCATTTTAATGCTTAAATGCTTTACATATGAGTATGATTTGTCTAGTTTACAATATTTTATTTACACTGCAAGCCTAAAAAATACCCTTCAAAATTCAAGTCTCTATGTTGCCACTGTTATATACAGACTTGGTGGTACTGTGAGGATCTCAATAATTATACGCTTGTGCGGATAGAATGTTTATTAACACTTTAGAACGGATTGTCTACTACATCTAATTAGCTGTCGGTTGGGAAAAGTTACATTATTGTTTGCATATACACAATACAAATACAGCAAGTTTTAGCACCATACATACTATGATAACTGTCAGTGACAAGGCGTTTGGTTAAGTTACATTATTGTTTCCATATACACAATACAAATACAGCAAGTTTTAGCACCATACATACTATGATATCTGTCAGTGACAAGGCGTTTGGTTAAGTTACATTATTGTTTCCATATACACAATACAAATACAGCAAGTTTTAGCACCATACATACTATGATAACTGTCAGTGACAAGGCGTTTGGTTAAGTTACATTATTGTTTCCATATGCACAATACAAATACAGCAAGTTTTAGCACCATACATACTATGATAACTGTCAGTGATAAGGCGTTTGGTTAAGTTACATTATTGTTTCCATATACACAATACAAATACAGCAAGTTTTAGCACCATACATACTATGATAACTGTCAGTGACAAGGCGTTTGGTTAAGTTACATTATTGTTTCCATATACACAATACAAATACAGCAAGTTTTAGCACCATACATACTACAATAACTGTCAGTGACAAGGCGTTTGGTTAAGTTACATTATTGTTTCCATATACACAATACAAATACAGCAAGTTTTAGCACCATACATACTATGATAACTGTCAGTGACAAGGCGTTTGGTTAAGTTACATTATTGTTTCCATATACACAATACAAAAACAGCAAGTTTTAGCACCATACATACTATGATAACTGTCAGTGACAAGGCGTTTGGTTAAGTTACATTATTGTTTCCATATACACAATACAAATACAGCAAGTTTTAGCACCATACATACTATGATAACTGTCAGTGACAAGGCGTTTGGTTAAGTTACATTATTGTTTCCATATACACAATACAAATACAGCAAGTTTTAGCACCATACATACTATGATAACTGTCAGTGACAAGGCGTTTGGTTAAGTTACATTATTGTTTCCATATACACAATACAAATACAGCAAGTTTTAGCACCATACATACTATGATAACTGTCAGTGACAAGGCGTTTGGTTAAGTTACATTATTGTTTCCATATACACAATACAAATACAGCAAGTTTTAGCACCATACATACTACGAAAACTGTCAGTGACAAGGCGTTTGGGTGAGGGCACCAGTATATGCTTGATCATTTGAATTTTTTTTTAAACTCTTTCTGTGTTTGACTCAGTTTAATATTTTCTGTTTAATATATTATAAAAGCTAACATATAAAAAAAAAAACAGGAAAAACAAGCAACATAATATTCAATCATGATAAAATAAACATATTACACAATATCCCTTTAGGCAACGATTTTTTTTCAAATTTCGCATATAAAATCCAACTTAGGAGTCGATTAACTCAAAAACAAAAGCTCAAATAAATAAATATAAATGGTACTTCAAAATTTAAATGTGATATAGATTCAAATGTGTATTAACAGATCGATCAAATATCTTGAATAATTTTTCGATTATAATTTTAGCTACTGTTACTTGACGGTTACACCAAAACTAAACGCCGAAAACCACATTAGTTTCAATAATTATTATACTGCAATACGGGCCCTAAGATTTATGAATACCGTATCACATCGACACGTATAAACACACACTTCACCACAATCAGCACGTCTACTCTGATAATGGACACTGTAACGTTGTCCAAAACGTTGGTTAAAGAAGTAGGAAGCACAACACGGCATAATGACTAAAAAATTAAATTTCGATAATGCTTTTGGCCATTGAAATTTCAAATCATATCAATCAAAGTATTTATCACGGTTACATCCAAACTAAACGCCGAAAACCACATTAATACAACTAATTATTATACTGAAATACGTAGTAAGATGGTTTGAAAGGGAGATATGTAAATACGAATGTTAGAGGGAGCGCGCTAATATTTTAACAAAAACTATAATAAATAATTAAGCGAAAATGATGAAAATATTAAAAAAAACACGACACATTTGAAATAGAGCAAAAATCTCTCGACAAATGCTTTAGTTGCATTTAAAGAAACACTGTGAATTTTTCATACCTATGACATTAAATAACAGAACAAAAAGTGTTTTTAATAAATTTCGGAGATTACTTTTTTTTTCTATCGAGGGAATTTCACATAATTACCGTTTCAGATCTACAAATGTATAGATTTTATCTTAAAACAACAACGTATATTTATTTGGAACGCAGAAATGAAAGAGTTAAAGACAAATATTTACTAAATCGGGAGAAATTGTACCTATCACTACCACAATTGTATAATGCAAACACACACTTCACCACAATCTGGTCTACACATCTTCCCGGATAATGAATACTGTAAACCTGTACGAAACGTTGTCTAAAGAAGGAGGAAACGCAATAAGGCATAATAACCCAAAAATAATCACGATAATACTAATTGATATTTAACCCCTTTTTTATTAAATTCTGAAAATGGATCTGAAGATAAGAGAATGGCCCACCGGTGTAATAAATATATAAGCAAGGTGAATGAATGCGAACCTCGCAGGATGAAGCCTATGAAGATGTCAATTTACTTTTAATGTATTTCCACGGGAGTTGAAAGCGATTTATATTCGTTCAGGGCAGTGTTTCTCAAACATACTTTGCTCACCGCCCACTTTCAGGCATACTTTTCTTCAAAGCCCCACTTATCTCACACTTTTTTAAAAAGCAAGATTAACGGGTTATACAAAACCTGTCAATATTTTAAATTCCGGGGTTATTATTCATAATATGTTTCTCAAACATACTTTGCTCACCGCACCTTTTCAAGCATTCTTTTCGTCAACGCTCACTTCTCTTATACTTTTTTTTAAAGCAATATCAACGGGTTACGAATAACCTATCAATATTTTGAATTCCGTGGTTATGCCTGTCAATATTTTATTGCCATCATTACAGTTGGAAAATGTTGCTTATTCAATAATGAAGGAGTTAGCTTGCATAAGATTGAACCAGCGACGCCTGGGTGGATATTGTGTTTTTTAGATCTAGAAAATTTGCAAAAGTATAAGTAAAAATCATTTTACAGAATTTGTGTATATTTTACTACACTATGAATGTTTCACCTTATAACATTTCCAAGTTAATTAATTTGATACTCCTAGTATTGCCCTTTTGAAATACCACCATTCAGAAACAAAACGTTGCTTGAAAAAGCTTTGTCGCGTTTGGTAGTCAGATTTTATTTATCAGGCACTTCAAAACCTTCACCTCCCCCATATTCTTTCCCTTTCCACTCTCTTTAGCCTTATAAATAATGCCAAACCGGTATGCCATAGTCCCGCATTAATCCGTTAAAAATATGTGTGCTACAATTGAACATTTCATATATTATGTACAATTATTATTACAACGATGTACGAGTGTACATTGTAAATATATGGAGCTTCCGTATTGCTCTCATTCCACATAGCTTGTTACCGACACCTTGAATCAACACAACGCCTCCCAATGGGGGGGAGGCGATATCACACACTTTTGGAACCACTGCTCCAGAGAATCGTTTACAAGCCGAGGATGATTTATTTATAAAAATCCTTTTGTACATCGCGCCCGCTTCCCCTAATGTCCCGAATTCAATAAGGCTTCGCGGCAGAAGGCCCTGAAAGATAAGTGAAGAATGATCCCGCCCGTGTTAAGCAAAGTGTAAAGCCTTTATCTAAAGTGCCAGCAATTCTTTATCTATTCGGACCAGAGGTTCCCAAAGAAGCAGAATTAGAGATCCCGTAAGTCACAGTAGTGGGTATTGCGACTCCCATAATTACTTACTTATTTATTGTTCATATAAACACATACTAACTGGCCAAAGCACTCAATTAACGGATTCTTCATCAAACGCATTGTCTTTTTGTTTAAACTCTGAGGCGGCAGCCGGTCGGCTGACTAAACATATTCCACAAACCGGTGATATAATTACTGATATGTTATAAAATAAATGACAAAAGGGCGGTTAGGACAATTATTCGGCTCTAAACGGTGAGTAAAGATTGATCCCAATCACAAAAATAAACCTCTTTTCTCTAAAGCTTTATCTAGAAATGCAATCCACCATTCCGTGTCTTCTAAGGCTGAACTGCACTGCACTGCACATGCATCGCCATTTAAAAAATAATGTTTTGTTTATAGATACATGTAAGTATTTATATCCATTTGAAAACATTAAAATAAAATATGAATTCGCTTTACTTTTCTCCGTTCTTTGAATTGTTAAGATAAAATAACATTATGCTAGTCTCACACGAGAGCTATACTCTCATAATATGTATTTATTTTTTCTTGTTCTCTGTAAAACGGTTTTACCTACACAATAAAAGAAAAGATTGTAAATTTGAGGTACATGTAAGTGTAAAAAAAGTAGTGGAGGAGGTTTTACTATGTTGTAATATGCGTCCAAAGGTAGTTGCAAAACTATCTGTAAGTCTAATACCGTTGAAAATGTCGATGGTTAATGCAGAATCGTTAAGCAGTCGAGTTGCTCTGTTGGTTGACGCGTTCTGATAGGCAGAAGTCCTCGCTTTCTTATATTTGCTAGGCACTATGGAACTTTTGTTTAAATACTCTTAGTTAGGCACAAATAAATAACCCTTTTTCAAAATAGATGGATTGAGTACAGTTACAATAATGTGAGCTTGGCCTATTTCACCATATCGCTCGTCATACGTACCCAATGGGAATGTAAGACAAGCATACATATAGTATAGTGCTCGTGTGAAACTAGCCTTAGGATGAAATTCTAATAATAAATAAATAAATTATGTGAATATCACACAAGAGTCCCAACTGCTCTGAACCGTCTGGAGCCAGTGAGACTAGGGCATCCCCAAATGGGGTATGTTGTGAAGCTGTAGGTAATAGGGGGGAGAGGAAAGTGGGGGAGTACCTGGCTATTCAGAACTGGTCACCGCGGTAAATGTGTAAATTGTGAAATAACACATATTAATAAAAAAAAAATTGCATGCGCACGCCGGGACTTAAACCGACGCCCTTCAGCTTGCTGGTCGAGAACAAGAAAGAATAAATAAAAGGGGCGACGAACCAAATTAGTTTGAGAAACGCTGAAGAATTTTGAATAAAAAACGCGAGAAAAATTTAGGTGTTGGATTATGTACACGTGCTCCGAGGTCACGATACAACAATCCGCTGATACGATGGACTGAAATTTATGTAGCATTGTTTCACGATAAGACCGGACCCATCCGACGTAACGTCTGTAATATGCGTTGTCCCACGATACGACCGGACCCATCCGACGTAACGCCTATAGTATGCGTTGTCCCACGATACGACCGGAACCATCCGACGTAACGCCTATAGTATGCGTTGTCTCACGATACGATCGGACCCATCCGACGTAACGCCTATAATATTCTTTGTCCCACGATACGACCGGACTCATCCGACGTAACGCCTATAGTATGCGTTGTCCCATATTACGACCGGACCCATCCGACGTAACGCCTATAATATGAGTTGTCTCACGATACGACCGGACCCATCCGACGTAACGCCAATAATATGCGTTGTCTCACGATACGACCGAACCCATCCGACGTAACGCCTATAATATGCGTTGTCTCACGATACGACCGGACCCATCCGACGTAACGCCTATAATATGCGTTGTCCCACGATACGACCGGACCCATTCGACGTAACGCCTATCTATAATATGAGTTGTCTCACGATACGATTGGACCCATAAGACTAACACCTATAGTATGCGTTGTCCAACGATACGACCGGACCCATCCGACTAATATGGTCGATTCATTTGGTAGATTAATATTGTAGTAAAAGGGAATTTAATGAATGTTAATTAATCACTGAAGAAGAGAATAATACTAATAAATCTAAACGAAACATGACACAGAACAAGACACCAAAAATAAATAAAAATAACGGTCGCAACTAGGAATCGAGTCCAGGATCCAGGATTACCGGGAATAAAAACAAGAAAAATTACATAAAATTCAGATTTATTTATCCAAGACACTATCCACGTTACAACCAATTCATTCGAAAAGGTAGATTCCAAAAATTTGGGAAAAATTAGTTGTAAATTTAAATTGTTAATTCCGAATTTCAAATATGTGATGGAGAAATATCACGTTCAATAATGGTCGAGTGGTTAAGACGCTGTCCCTGTAAGACAAGAGATTCTGGGTTAGATTCTTTGTTCTTTTTCATATTTCGTTTACATTTATTAGTATTATCTTCAATAATTTATTACATTGAAGTGATTTCAAAATTTGCAGAGAACAAAGTTAGCAAAAAGTATTAACTGCTTCTTACGCTCGTATAATTGAATATAATTAATTAAATTAATCATTATTATATTGCTAACAATGTATTAATGATTAAAATTAACCGGAATCCGATTATACGGCACTCTCCCATTCTCTTAAAATCTTACATTAGTCGTATTTATATAATTTTGAACCTTGAAAAAATCATTGGATATAATAATTGTAGAGATAATATTAACCATTTATTGGATAATCAACATCTCTGCCACCCCACGTGTTTCGTTTGGTGATCCAGCAGGGGTGCCGGGGTTCATCGGGTGAGGTGTGTTCAGGTTGCGCCTGCCCACCAGCAATCACAGATCGGGAGAGGCTGGTTTGAGAAGATCCTTTGATCTTTCCAACTAATTTGTAGGTAGGTACCTTGTTGTTCTCTGAATTTTTGAAATGACAATAAGGAAGTTGAGTGAAAAATATTTTGACTTATAAAAAATATGTTCATGTAGATAAAAAAATATCGATTCTAAATATATAAATATATTTCTATATTATTATTCTTAGAATTAGTTAAACGTTCTTGAAAAAGCATTCAATAGCAATAGACTGTATACGCTCCACGATTGGTCGAAAGAATTCTGACGTCACATGTGTCGTGACTTGTACGTACAACGGATCACCTATGGTGCATCTCTTTCTATTACATGAGAGATGGTCGGTTTAGATGAGAGAGGTGTATAGGCCAAACGTTTATTTGGGTTTGTCAAATATATGTACCTATTTGTTGTTATTATTATATGAAATGGATTTCTAAAGATACATATTCGTATAGTGCTTTATAATAATATGTTGTTTATTGCATAACTTAGAAGTTTTTATTATTATACATGTCACATAACATGTGATACACTTCAGGCCGCCGGCCGCCCAGAAAAGTCTCACAGTGAACTGGGCTGTAAACCGTTATTTTACTTTTGGTCTTTACTTTTCTGCGCGGTGGTCCTGAATTCGCGCGGGGCACGTCAACAAATAGCGACGGCAATACCGTACCGGGAAGGAAAATCAAATATTCTAACTTAAAATATTAATTTAACTATGAAATCTGAATCAATTTTCTTTTTTTTTAATAACATCAATTCTAATAGACGGTTAACATTGGTAAAAAAATTACTGGAATTCCTTGTTGAAGAATTAAAAAATTTTCCATACAAAATGCTTAAGCGACGTGGTTTTCACAGTTCGAATGACGTCACACCCACACCCCGCCTCTTACCGCTCGGATTCCGCTCGTTTTGGCGGGCTTAATAAAATTTAAACTTTGAGATTAATTTAATTATGAAAACAAACTTATAAAAAAAAAAAATACCAGTATTTAAGTTTGAATGCGAACATTGATAAAAAAAAATAAAAAAAATGGACTCAACTTCCTTATTCCGATAATTATTATTTTTTTACTTAATAATTACCTCCTTAATGTATCATCATCTACGTATTTGACGGCCTCCGTAGTCGAGTGGTAACGCTCTCGACTAGCAAGCTGGAGGTCGCGGGATCAGATCCCGGCGAGCGCTAGTAAATTTTAGTTCTTTGAACCAGAGTTACGCAGGACACACAATTCAAGTGTAGCTACTAAGTGAATAAAGTTCCTTCAGAGGTCATTATTTCGTTCGCATACATACCTCATTTAATACAAACCAAAAACGCGATAAATAGGGTACTAAAAATCTATTTTAAGAATGTTTAACTCGAAAACCCATTTTCTAACATCATTTTAGGGTGAGATCGGGAGTGGAATGAAAAACGGTTAGGTGGGACCATTGCACTGAAGAGAAAAACTGTTAGAAGTGTACCGCGGGCGTTTCCGAATAATCGAATTCCTTAGTTCAACTAAAACTTATCAAACTCTATTTTCAAACACCGAATTTTTTCTTGATCCCGTAATCCAGAGGTGGGGAAACTGCGCCACAAAATAAAGGTGTAAAAAAACTTTTCGAAGCGGGAATGGTTTTCTATCACGGTATTTCAGATACAGTATACATTTTTAAGACATTATTAGAAAACCCAGAGAAAGGTATAACATAGCTACCAGGTACTTACATATGCAGCTACCTTACTAGAAAGCAGTTATGTATACACAAATAAATATTAGATCTAATATAATAGATAATTTTTAATGAAATGTGTAATACGATATTAGTGTTATGCTAATTAAACTGGGGACTCGCTTAGAGAAAAAAATTACATGATCGAAGAAAGCAAACACTTTGTGGCTTGACAATATACAAAATGAAACAAACACCAAAGAACCAGTATTATATTTTATTGTCCTGAAGAAGATTGAGTCCAATCGAAACCGGTCGACGAATGTACCTCAAAATAAAGTGGTTTAAAACTAAGTGTTTGTTTCATTTTCTATAAAAAAATTACAGTTGTAGATTCATCTACAGACGAATGGTAGAAAGAAACTATTCTCATGTTTGAAGTGCAGTTATAATGTTCTAGTTGCGGACCGTGTGCTGCAAAAATCAGAGGAAACCATTTTTATGTGCTGGGTGTAGTTTTAATCCAATCTGTGTACTAGCGCAAAGATTCAACCTTAAGTTAAAAACAGTTTTGTCTTCCGAATGATGTGTTAAAATTCCAGTAACGAATTTATGCTGACGCATTTCAAAAGAAACCGTTCGCATGTTCCAAATGGAATTTTAATTCTAGTTTCACGCCGCAAAATTTGCTGCAAAATTCCTAGGAAAACCATTTGCTTATTCCGTGTGTAATAATTATTTAAGCTAGTGGACTCTTAAGCAGAATTACTCTAACATAGGTTTATGCCAGTCTTGTGTTTTGAACACATCTTAAAATTAAATTTGCTTACTCCTGTAGACGCATTTCAAGGTAAACCATTCTAGTTCCTAGTTGTAAATTTCTAGAAGTTGACTCAGTTTTTAATATGACATTTGGTCACGCATTTCCGTTATTTATTCGACGATTTTCATGGTAAAAAGAGGTTATAATAATTTATTCAAAAATAATGTTTTATATTTTAATCTATATTAATTAATTAATGTATCCTACCATCTATCTATATATAATATGTATCTGTCTGGGTAGATTTTGGCAATTGTATTTACCTATTTGTGTATTCATATTTGAGTTTTTTTATTGGATTGTTCAGTGAGATCATTTATAAAAACCCAGTATATATATGCGGCCTAATTACCATAGATACTCTGGGTGTATGAAAGTTTTTTTTCAAATCGGTATGAATCACACTTCTAGGGGTTAATGTGTTCAGTGGGCCTTTCGATATCGGATAATCTATCAGAGAGGCTGTAAAGAGATCATATAAATTGAATGGGATGAAATATTATTTTTTAGCTTTTAGCTTTTTTATGATTTGAGAGTTTTTATTATTTATTCATTTTTATTAGGTACTTTTTTTACACATGTAGTGTGGTGAGACTGGGCGGTAGAGATATACATATGATTTCAAGGAAGTTAGAACGGTTAGTTTTTAGAGCACAATAGTCCCAACTGCTCTTAACTGTCTGGATGCAGTGAAACTATGCCATCCCGAATTGGGGAATGCTGTGACGCTGGAGGTATTGTGAAGGGAAAGGAGATGCCAGAGAGCAAAAATGGCAAATACTATTTCAAGCAAGGTTTTGATCCTGAATGCTGGTCTTTCACCAAATGATGGTTTCACAAAGTGAACCCACAATTTTCGACTTTCCGGATTGGACACGTGTCACTCAGATATGATACCATAAATAGGATCATTTCTGATAGACTAATGTTAGGACCCGAGTAAAACAAAGGTTATTTTGAAAAGGACTCTAAGTTTGTATCTCAAAAACTCAATTAGGTGCGTGGCTAGGAATTTGAAAAAAAATGGGGCCAGTCAGTAAGGCAGCGGGGAGTGGGGAGGGAAAGCGATGAGGAAGATATGAATAACTGTGCCATTTTTGGGACCTTTATTCCCTTATAAAACATTATTTAAATGTAATTGATTTACTGATGATCCATCGATTATTATTAATTCCCTTTTGGAACCTAAATAGGGATGATTCACTATTAGGTTTAATTCCCTTTTGGAACCTAAGCAGGGATGATTCACTATTAGGTGTAATTCCCTTTTGGAACCTAAGCAGGTATGATTCACTATTAGGTGTAATTCCCTTTTGGAACCTAAGCAGGGATGATTCACTATTAGGTGTAATTCCCTTTTGGAACCTAAGCAGGGATGATTCACTATTAGGTTTAATTCCCTTTTGGAACCTAAGCAGGGATGATCACTATTAGGTTTAATTCCCTTTTGGAACCTAAGCAGGGATGATTCACTATTAGGTGTAATTCCCTTTTGGAACCTAAGCAGGGATGATTCACTATTAGGTTTAATTCCCTTTTGGAACCTAAGCAGGGATGATTCACTATTAGGTTTAATTCCCTTTTGGAACCTAAGTAGGGATGATTCACTATTAGGTTTAATTCCCTTTTGGAACCTAAATAAGGATGATTCACTATTAGGTTTAATTCCCTTTTGGAACCTAAGCAGGGATGATTCACTATTAGGTTTAATTCCCTTTTGGAACCTAAGCAGGGATGATCACTATTAGGTTTAATTCCCTTTTGGAACCTAAGCAGGGATGATTCACTATTAGGTTTAATTCCCTTTTGGAACCTAAGTAGGGATGATTCACTATTAGGTGTAATTCCCTTTTGGAACCTAAGCAGGGATGATTCACTGTTAGGTGTAATTCCCTTTTGGAACCTAAGCAGGGATGATTCACTGTTAGGTTTAATTCCCTTTTGGAACCTAAGCAGGGATGATTCACTATTAGGTTTAATTCCGTTTTGGAACCTAAGCAGGGATGATTCACTATTAGGTGTAATTCCGTTTTGGAACCTAAGCAGGGATGATTCACTATTAGGTGTAATTCCCTTTTGGAACCTAAGCAGGGATGATTCACTATTAGGTTTAATTCCCTTTTGGAACCTAAGCAGGGATGATTCACTATTAGGTTTAATTCCCTTTTGGAACCTAAGCAGAGATGATCACTATTAGGTTTAATTCCCTTTTGGAACCTAAGCAGGGATGATTTACTATTAGGTTTAATTCCCTTTTGGAACCTAAGTAGGGATGATTCACTGTTAGGTGTAATTCCCTTTTGGAACCTAAGCAGGGATGATTCACTGTTAGGTTTAATTCCCTTTTGGAACCTAAGCAGGGATGATTCACTATTAGGTGTAATTCCCTTTTGGAACTTAAGCAGGGATGATTCACTATTAGGTTTAATTCCCTTTTGGAACCTAAGCAGGGATGATTCACTATTAGGTGTAATTCCCTTTTGGAACCTAAGCAGGGATGATTCACTGTTAGGTTTAATTCCCTTTTGGAACCTAAGCAGGGATGATTCACTATTAGGTGTAATTCCCTTTTGGAACTTAAGCAGGGATGATTCACTATTAGGTTTAATTCCCTTTTGGAACCTAAGCAGGGATGATTCACTATTAGGTGTAATTCCCTTTTGGAACCTAAGCAGGGATGATTCACTGTTAGGTGTAATTCCCTTTTGGAACCTAAGCAGGGATGATTCACTGTTAGGTTTAATTCCCTTTTGGAACCTAAGCAGGGATGATTCACTATTAGGTTTAATTCCCTTTTGGACCATAAGTAGGGGGGATTTATTATTAGTTTTCAATCCGTTATCATTAGTACCTGCCTACTTAAAAATGTTTTTAATTATGGAATACATTTCTATTTGCAAATACGTAATGTGTTCCGATATTCGTAATTCAAAAATTGAAGAGATATTTTTTACAATAATATTGTTATTGTAAAAAATATGTCTTCAATTTTTGAATTACGAATATCATTTGATTATTTTGACATTTTACCTTACATTTTCTTTACTTCTTCGTTCCTTACTTTCTTTCTTACTGACTTTTTTCTTACCTTTCACTGCAGTGGGAGGTATGTGGTAGGTGGTAGGTACTATCAGAGCCTAGCCTCCTTGGCGCGTTGGCGATTTGGCTGCCGGCGAGGACAGCTCCAATTGAACCTGCACAGGGCCGGCCCTGTTCATACGTCCGTCATTCCCGAGGGCAAATTCCGCTTCTGCTTAAAAACTAGTATTTCTGTGAACCGTAAACTTCACAGTGCGCATGAGCGCGCTCTGTCGGAATAAAACTTTACCATCAAACACGGCTACCAGTCACCGGAACACAAAAACAAATTTACAGACAAACGAAATGCAAAGTGGTCGAGTTGAAACGGGACTTTTTAGATATAAGGGGCGGGTAGGAATCTAAGGATCTAATAAGTAATCTACTAAGTAACAAAACTGGGTATAATGAGTGTTAAACGAATAATTTTCTATTGCGTTTTATTCTTCATCGGCAAAGTTTTTAACACTTTACTACCGACTTACTTTAGAGACAAACAAACAATACAATAAAGACTTCCACACACACCATGCAAGACAGAAAGAAAACATCAGACAAAAATGAACCAAACAAAAACAACATTTTTATTTTCTTGAAATCGAATCATTTTTATTTCTTAGATAATTTGTTCACACTTTTAAGAATATTTTAAACTTTTAACCATTTAAACATTAAAATTATTTCCGAATTTTATAGCAATTGGAAGTGAGCGAATATCTGTGTATAGCCATTAAGCCTGACAGGAGACTAAAGAGACCTAAAGAGACCTAAAAAGCCCTGGACGAAGGAATTCGAGAGCAATTTGAAGCCGCGGGGTTATGAGGAAGATGTATGGAAATGCATTCAAAAGTAGTCATACAAGATGGTTGCCAGGCAATTTCTCTTCACCCTTGATTTGGCTTCAATGCCATTCATTCAAAATCGCAGTAATGCTCTCAGGGCTTTGTAGGTTCATGGTTCATAAGGACATCGCGGCAACAATGGAAGACCTCATGTACGGTGCAGGCATCGCAGAAGGTAATATCTATATAATAGTCACCACGCGCGCGCATTCAGTAGCCACAGAATATATTTTCTCCTATGGTATCCCTATATATATATACATAGGTATATTATGTATTGCATTAAGTAATTATAATTTGTAAATATTTAGGAGGACGAGGAATATTTGACCACCGTAAGGGAGGGTTTAATACGGGTTTGAGACGCGGCTAAACCGGCGCACAGTGGGCTGAAAATCGCCTTTCATAGACATAGTGACTTGAATTTTCAAGGGTATTTTGTTTGGCTAGAAATGGATTCTGCTGATCATTACTACCATTTTTAGCCAAAAAATATACCCTTGAAAATTCAAGTCTCTATGTCTATGAAAGGCGATTTTCAGCCCACTGTGCACAGTGTTTTTGCTTGCAGTGTAAATAAAATATTGTAAACTAGACAAACCATACTCATATGTAAAGCATTTAAGCATTTAAATGAATCATCAACATAAAAAAAAAATTTTTTTCAACTTTGAGGATTTAAAAACAAAATTGCAAGTTGCGCCACAATACGAAGTATTTCAAAAAAATACAAATAAATAGTAGTATATCTGTGTGTAAGGATATAATGGCCAACCTTGTGATTCCATAGATAACCTCATTTTTAATGTCAGTGCCATACAAATTTTTCTTTAAAAAATGATGACTCCTTCATTTGTACACGCAATTACTTCATACGAAATTTTATAGCGTAGTAATGATTAGCTGAATCCATTTCTAGGCAAAAAAAATACCCTTGAAAATTCAAGTCTCTATGTCTATGAAAAGTGATTTTCAGCCCACTGTGCCTCGGCAGGAAAGTTTCGGAAGATACAAAGTAGGACCCCTGGTGTACGAGACATCTCAAGATCTACTTAACCGATTTTGTTCAAATTCAAAACATACATTTTTTATAATAATATCTAAGATAACGCGTAGGTTTTTTTTTATTGGATGCCATGTTCATAAGTTATGATTTTGTAAAACTCAAGTTTGTTTTGTTCATTGTAACAATATATTTTTATAAATTTTTGTCTGACATATAAAATAAGTACACCATCAGCAAGGATTTTCAGATGGTCCTGCTTGATGGCTCATCTCCGTTATTTTTTTATTCGTTTTCATTTCAAATTATTCATAAAACAACTGTGTATATGTGTAATATTAAAATTATTTTATATCTTTAATAGCTGCGTCAAAAATCACTTTTATTGTTATATCCAATTTTCAGAGCGCTGAATTGGTGTAACCCCTTATTGGAATCCAAATGTATGGCAGTTCTTAGTGAATTTAAAAACGTGCCTAGTTTAAGAAAAGTGTAAAAGACCAAATGAAGTGATATTTTAAGACTTATAAATAAAAATATAAAACAAAATTAAGATATCTCAACAATTAAAAGAAAATATATATACGCCTATATCTCTGTATAGATTAAATTAGTTTACGCGATGTATTAACATCTTCACGATGATTGGGAAGATAACCTTCCGGTTAGGGCTGACCGCGGGTTGCGTGTTACCCTTAGGGGAAAAGTTCGGCCAACCGCCAGAGGGTAGTTAGCAGCCACTAGTAAACTCGAGGAGGGACTAATGACAACTTCGATTGCCAAACGGAAAAATGATAAGGGAATTTAATAAAAAAATTCTTCTTCTTTGGTGGTCTGCGCTTGTTCTGTAATGTTTTTGATATTTCATATTTTGCTCCTGGAATTTATTTCTATAATGTCTCTTGTACAGTGATATTGGGAAGGCGGAATATTAGTCAAAATCTGGCCTTGATCAAAGAGTCTCCCTCTACCGGCCTGTTCCGATCCGGTTCGCCACACAGTAGGTGGCCAAACCCATGAATCCGGGCACCCTTGTCAAGTCACCAAACGTTGCGAACCACTTGGAGTGATCTATGGGTTATTCAATGAATAGTTACCTGGGCGGCGGTACCCACACCCACCTCCCAAAGTGTAACTGTTTGATAATGGCCTTGAATGCCGAAACAACCACAACTGTGAACTATATTTTCTATGAATACCGCACAAAAACCCGACTGTCTGGAGCCAGTGATACTATTACATCCCCAATTGGGGTATGTTGTGAGGCTGAAAGTAGTAGGGAGTGGAAGAAAGTGGAATAGAGGAAGGAGTGGCAGTACCAGGTTTTTCAGATCTGGTCACCAAACATGGTTAAAGCCATTTCAAGCAAAGTTTCAATTGTGTGTGCCAATAATAAATAATACTTGAAGAAATTAATAATAAGGCTTAAACTAAACAAACTGCCGCCGGTAACTTAGTCCATTTTGAAATTTTAAAATTTTGAGAAACGTTTTGAATCAACATTACATACCTCCAAACGCAAAAAAAAATTATCTTCAACTAGTATAAAACAAAGTCGCTATCCGAGTCTGTATGTTTGTGCGCTTAGTTCTTCTAAACTACGCAACGGATTTTCACAAGGTTTTCACTATCATTTAGAGAATATTTCTTTCGAAAGGTTTATATATAATCCATGCATATTTTATTTATAAAAAGTAGAGAAAAGTAGCTTCCTTTTAAAATTAAAAAGTTATACAGCACCTACTTACAATTTTTGTCTGCTTTTGATAGTATTAAAAATTATACTATTCAGCCGAATATGTATTGAAGTATTAAATCGCGAATACATGTCAAATTTATCACCTTAACATAGGTATTTTTCAAACGATTAAATTGGTAACATCATTTTCTTTAACTTATTTTGAAGGTTATACACATTATTGTAATATATCATTGAAGATTAAGATAATACTAATAAATCTAAAGGAAACATGAAACAGAACAAGACACAGAAAAATACAAAGATAACGGTTGTCTTGTTCTATTTCATGTTACGTTTAGATTTATTAATATTATCTTATTCAATGATTATCTTGGTATTTAATTGATATTTATTGATTTTTTTTATATTTTACCTGACACGAAATCCATTAGAGCGGGTATGCTGTCAAGGCGTTTTCACTTTTGCAGAACAAACGTCAAAAGGATACTATTCAACGCACTCTGCACTTTGCTGTACATGTCAGAACTGTGGGTACACTGCATCCCAATGGCATAAGCTAAAAGTCGCTTGCAATAATGCTTATCGCCAACTATTCCGCCTACCGAGATACTGCAGCGCTACGGAAATGTTCCTGGAGAGACGAGTGCACTCTTTTAGAGTGTTTCTCCGCCACCACATGGGAAGCTTATGGCGCAGACTACGCCAATCAAATAACACAATCATCACAGCTTCCTGGACGGAGTACCCCCTGATGGCCCTTTGGAGACTGGAGATGTTCAAATACTTTCCATAAACAGCTGTTTGCACACATTTCTTACTACTATTCCGCATTGCCGGCCATTTGACGGCCGGCATAGTCCAGTGGTAACGCATTGGACTGCCATTCCGAAGGTCGCGGGTTCGAACCCGGCGTGCGCAAATAAATTTTATTTGATTAATTTGTGTTTTTTCACAATTAATTAATTAAAATAATATATAGTATATTTGCGGCACGTTCCAGAGTGGAAGATACTACCAGTATCGCCCTGGTGTAAGACCACCATTCAGAATTGAAACGTTGCTCCAAATGGCTTTAGCCGTGTTTAGTGACTAGATCTGAATAGCCAGGTACTTCCCCACCTTCCTCTTTCCCTTCCCCACTTACCTTCAGCCTCACAACATCCCCCAATTGGGGATGCCATAGTCTCACTGGCTCCAGACGGGAGCAGTTGGGACTCTTGTGAGGTAATCACTATAAAAAAAAAAAAAAAAAAAAAAAATTGCCTATCTATGTATTCTTATTATTTTTCTGATATTTTGAAATGTATTGCATTTCACTGCCCATGCATACATTATGGAATAAACTCTTATTTTACTATTGTTTGTTAACTTATAATAAATTATCACACGAATATTAGATTTCCGTAGTAAGTAACTGTAGTGTACGTGAGTTTGGAAGAGTGAGATAGGTGATGCAAGAATGATAGCAAGTTTTAATAAGGGGCCTTTTCTAATTTGGGTTTACGAGTGACAGGTCGGGTGTGCGTCGAATATTAAGTTTAGCCTTACATTGTTGAACGTGATCAGTTTTAAATATATTATAAAATGAAGCCGGACATAATAACTCTTATGAATATTCGCCAAAGTTGGTACATAGCATTTTTGTCATGTCCCACGATTTTGATTGGTTTTTTCACAGCAACCTATTGTTGAATATTGGAAAGTTGTATATTTTTAACATGCAAAATTTATTAACTAACCATATTTATTTATTTTTTTATTATTTTTTTTTTTTTTTTCATGTTCTCCGTAAAACGGTTATTCACCAATACATTATGGAGAAGATTACAAATTAGAGAAAAAGTATAGCAAAACACATAAAAAGGTCAGTTTCACTACTTTGTGACATACGTCAAAAGATAATTGTTAAACTGCCTGTAGGTTACGTTAAAAATGTCGATGGTCAATGCAGACTCGTTGAGCAGTTCAGTCGCTCTGTTGACTGGGGCGTTCTGATAGGCAGAAGTCCTCGCTTTTGGAGCATAAAAAAGGGTATGGGACCTTCCACGAGTATACTTGTTAGTCAAGTAACAGAATGGAAAGTATAAAACTGCTAAAAACACCAAAGTAACGAAATGGAAAGTATAAAACTGTAAAAAAAACACCCAAGTAACGTAATGGAAAGTATAAAACTGCTAAAAACACCAAAGTAACGAAATGGAAAGTATAAAACTAATAAAAACACCAAAGTAATGGAATGGAAAGTATAAAACTGTAAAAAAAACTCCCAAGTAACTGAATGGAAAGTATAAAACACCACCTTTTTTCGGAAATGCCCATTTACTTCACCGTGATAAATCAAGGATATCACAATACCTAATATGTTTTTAAAAAATGCTAAAAGATTGATTACTTATCACGAATTTAAATGAATGAATCTAATTTTGGTCACAAAATAAAGGTACCGACAGATTAATTCAGTAAAAACGTGAATATTATTCGTATACATACTAAATCCACGTTTCAAAAATATGTAGGCCTCGCAACATAAACTTACTATAATAGTTTGGCGGGAGCGTTCAATGTGTACCAAGCCACTATAGCTGCGATGCAGACACGCCAAAAACCGTTTAAGACCCAAGACCAAACGATTTTCTCCCAACACGACATGTCACATTACTACCATTACCTTTCTATGTTATTTGTTTATCTTTGCAATATGTGGATTCGTAGATTTATAGAGGCGTGGGCGTCAGCAGGGGGCTTTATAAACGCCCACACTACAAATCTGTTATTTTTAATAGTAAATATGACAAGTTCAGTGTCAAATACAGACATGACGTCTCGTCTCGTCCATGACTGGACTTCCGCCAAGGGCCAACAAGCCCCGGCCTAGGATTCTTACTGATTTTTATTTTATTTTTTTAAATTACCTCCACACACCCGAGAGGAAATAAGTTCCTTTTAAGGCATAATATGTTATCGTCATGAAAATGGTACACATTGAGGACACAGGTCTCTGAAAATAATACCTACACCAAATTTTCCATAGGGCTCCAATGTCGGAGGAGCCCCCGGCTAGGTGCCAAAATAGTACACATTGAGGACGCATAACTTAAAAAATAAAAAAATATTTTACATTTATTTATAAATTAAAAATTTTGCTTGCGCAATGCGGAGGCAATTGTTTGTACTCTCTGGGTGGGAATCCGAATCATTTTTCTACTGCAGCCGGTTAAGCTGATATAATATGTGTCTAATTTATACAGCGCCGTTTCTAGGTTTCCGTTATAAACTGTACTAAAATATTTCCTTTTAAGAAAATACGAAAGGATTTTCATCTAAATATTTTCGGGATATTGACTCCAAAAAAGCTCGAAAGCATTTATTGATTTGCCCTTCAACCTAGAAAAATTTTAATTCGTCTCACACCATATACCTATTCTGATTGGGAAAGCCGTTGAAAAAATTTCGCCTGAGCTTTTCAATTTCATTTTGAAAAGTGTAACCAATATTTTCACAACTTCCGCTCTTGTTGCTGACTCCAGTTGGGAATACCAGGGTTCCACAATTGAAACTTATATGTGGTTTTATATATATATATACGAATAAACACAAGTTTTATTAAACAAATTTATTATAAACATTATGGTCACCTCATTTTTTTGCGTCTTATGTAAAAAGAATTAATGAAAAAAAACTTTCAAAGTTTCATAAATTTTTCTAAAAATGCAGTTGGAACTGTAGGGTAAATTATAGGGAGTTTACATCTCCCGAATATAATGACAACATTACTTTTACCCACATTCTTGTGAGGCTGGTATCATTTTAAACCTGCGCGCGATACCTCGCGCGGCAAATAATTCATTCTATCTCCAGCGGTCTAGCCCTCGGTTAAACCCTAAATCTCCCCTGGCGTACGCGACCTGTTTTGTTCACAAAATTATTGTAACGTGAGTTTTGTTAAAATAAAAACTAAATTGAAAATATCCGAATTCTCATTATTACACACCGAGAGTAATCACGCAACATTATATTCTGCGGATTGGAGAACCACAAAATCATTCAGCCAACAACCCATTTAAATTGGCGATAATCACAATCCTCCAAAGAACCTTTGGTTTAAAGTATAAAATAAAAAAATTTGCCTGTGGGGTTAAAAAGAAATCCGTGTTTTGGAAGCTCCAAAACTCCGTGAAACTAGCCCATTTTCCAAAAAAAATACTGTTCTTTGTGTACCTAATTCATCCCAATAAACATTCAATTCGAATTTTCAACGTTTCAATTATTTTAACTCCAAATTCTACAAAATAATACATTATTTATCTAGTTTCCGTAACATTTGCAAGTTGGAAATGTCGTTTTATACGCAATCATTATGTATGCACATAATTGAATATGAACTTATTTAGACAAATGCCTCAAGCGCATGGCTGAAATTAATGCAAATTGGAGTAAACATTGATTCGAGAAAGTAATTAGTCAAATGGTTCAGATTTGGAATGAATTATTTATATCCAAGTTACTTCCAGCCGTCCATTAATATTCAAATTCATTATTCCATTCTTAATTCGAACTGGAATCTAATTATTACCGTCCCCAGCGTAAATGCCAACATCGACGCGATAAAAGTTTTATCAACAATGTCGGTTATTTGTCGACATTGGTGACTTCTGACGGTAAACGTTCTTTTTTCGTACTCAAATCAAAACATTACTGTCTCTGGTACCCTAGCATAGCATATAACCCAAATAATATATACCAATATCGACGCGATAAGATATTTATCGACAATGCCGGTTATTAGTCAACCTTCGTGATTTCTGACAGTTACTGTTTTTTTAACTCTAATTTTAATATTACCGTCTCTGAAAGCCCAACATCGGCGCGATAAAAGTTTTATCGACAAATCGGTTATTAGTCAACATTCATGACTTACAAGAGTTACTGTTTCTTTTGGAACTCAAATCTAATTATAACTGTCTCTAGAACTCTTGGTTGAATTCTTAACATCGACGCGATAAAAGTTTTATCAACAATGTCGGTTATTTGTCGACATTTGCGACTTCTGACGGTTAATGTTCTTTTTTCGTACTCAAATCAAAACATTACTGTCTCTGGTACACTAGCATGAAAGTCCAATATCGACGCGATAAAAGGTTTATTGACAATGCCGATTATTAGTCAACCTTCGTGATTTCTGACAGTTACTGTATTTTTTAACTCTAATTTTAATATTAATGTCTCTGAAAGCCCAACATCGCATCGGCACGATAAAAATTTTATCGACAAATCGATTATTAGTCAACATTCATGACTTCTATCAGTTACTGTTTCTTTTGGAAATCAAATCTAATTATAACTGTCGCTAGTACTTTAGGTGGAATGCTTAACATCGACGCGATAAAAAATTTATTAAAAACATCGGTTATTAGTCGACATTCGTGACTTCTGACAGATAATGTTCTTTTTTCGAACTGGAATTTAATTATGACTTCCTCTGGGTAGGCCGTAATAATTATAAAAAAACTGTCCGCTCTTTCTATGTCAATATTTAGTATCAGGTTATTTGATATAATATTCGAGCTTCGAGAAACCGTTAATAGATGGAGTTACATCAAAGAGAAGTTCAAAAGAAGAAATAGAGTAACTGAAAGAGAGGGGACCATAAAAGTTTACGAGTTAATAATCGAATATTCGAAGTTGAGATCGCCCGGCAAAAGCGTAATTAGATTTGAATTTTTAGATTTTGTATTTTGAGAAACAAATAACATGAAAGGAATTCGTAAATATTTACGTAAATATTATTATTATTTTATTCCAGAATGTGGGGAGGTTAGTGTTATCCCACACGTCACATATAGATATACATTTTTTTGTATAATAGATATAATAAATTAACAAATAAGGACAACTATGCAGGGTATGGTCTTGAGTGCGCTTGGGCCCTAGAGCTCACTCAGGAGTGGCGCTTAGTGCTGGTAGGCTGCGGTCACCAAGGTGTTGGAGCCGAATCCTGGCTCCAGTGACTCGGAAAAAAATTTATCAGGAATATCTAACATTTTGTTTCGCTAAGTTTCATGTATTATATACTGTGCAGAGAGATAGCGTGTGTTGCTTGTACGTCCATCAGTTGGCGCTATTTTTCAAAAAGCTTGTTTTTACCTTTCACAGGTAATATCCATATAATATAGGTATATAAAAACACACAAGTATTCGAAATCTAAAGTTCTGTCAAAATTTCAAAGTAATCGGTGAAAAACTTTCGGAGTGTTAAGGTTTTGAACAAACTAACATTAATATTTTTATTTATATGTATGTATATTTAATCTGTAACTAATATTTATTTTTTAATCACCTCACAAGAGCGCCCCTGTCTGTACAGTGTGAAGACAGGGGAATTATGTCACCACCCAGTTGAGTAGCATTGTGAGGCGGGTTAAGGTTGGAAGGGATTTATCAATGCGAGTCATATCATGAATATGCTCAGATTATATGAAGGAGGAAAAACAAACACATTCTTTACGTTTCCTTTAACGTTGCTAAGTTTTCGTTTTTTTTAATAAAAAGCACTCCTTTGAAGTTAACTGAGTTTTATTTTATAGTGTAAACAATCACATGATGATTTAATGGGAAATAATATAGAATAATGAAAAAAAACACTTTTTAACTATTGTTGGGAAATAAGAGCTTCATAGATGCACACACAGATGGCAGTGCATAGAGCTTGCGTGGAAGTCCGCAAGATGGAGCCAGTGGTCATTAGTCGCCAGGGCCAGTGGGAAGGCTCCCAGAGAAACTTACTATTTCAGATTAAGCCAACTTCTAGTTAGGTCGACTATCGAGTCACCATTATAACACGCGGAGTATTAATAAATCCCTGATTAATCTAAAAGAACCAATTATTTATAAACTCCTTCCATGTCGAGTTGGAGACCTGTTTGTACGAACATAGCAACTATTAATCAGATACCCTCACTAAATAAGTGGTTCGATGATATTTCATCAAAATGACAGTTAAACGCGCCTTTAAAAAGTGATATAGAGTCATTAAACTATTTTTTGTTTCATCACTTTTCATGACTTTATATCACCTATTAATCCATAAAATTTTATACACACGAATACAACATTTATGAAAACATCATAAGTACATGAACACTACACTAACTAACTTACCATCGAGGACTGACCGCCAAACAACTCGGTCTTGGCACACACTCCTTGCCTCATTCACATTCATACATCGTCTCATACATACTCTTCTATTGTTCTGACTCTTGACATGGCCCGACTCAAGTATCTGATTCACTTGATCATGCCATGTCTTCCTCGGGCGTCCCCGACTTCTGCTACCATTCACATTTGCGTCACCTTACATTCCTTTCTTTGCTCATTCGCTCTACATACCCAAACCATCTAAGCGTCATTTTCTTAAACTTACTCATTACGCTTACATCAGCCTTGCAATCTTCGCGGATCTTCACATTCCTCACACGATCATAAATGATTTTACCACACATACGCCTCAGGGATCTCATTTCTACACAACTCATGAACACTACACAAGACAAAATAATAAATTGCAGTAAAGATTAAGTGTTAAAAGAAACGTGGGCCGTGAGGAAAAATAAAATCTATTTATTTGTTTAATGATAAATTAATTTTTAAGAGACAAGGTTTTTTATGCGTAGCACAATTATTTTTTGTATTTTTTCTATTCATAGAGGTGTTTCAGGCTAATAATTATTGCTTAAAAATGATCCGCGAAAATCTGTTTTATTTAAAAAGATGACTTGATATTTTTCAAATAAAACAAAATGATTTTATCTTGTGAGCCTTGAGTAGAACTCTACCTTATCATCAACTGAAAAATGATCTGATTTAGTCAAGTTCAAAACCTTAAAAACTTAAGACTAACACCCACAGAGGGCAGCAGAAGCTAATTATAACAAATGTTGATTTTTGTTATTTACTCACAGATATCAATACTTTTTCTCTTCACTTTTATTTGTATATGTTTTACTTGTTCCTTTCTTATTTTTTTACATATTGCTTGCTGTGATGCCATAAGCATAAATTGAATTGTATATCCCATTCATGTAGCTCACCGAGAAAAAAAATCCTTAATTATTAAGAATCTCTTCAAATTATTGATAATCCGGTTAAAATCGGGGTTGCAGACCGTTTAATCATAAACGTTTAGTAAATTCATAATAATATCGGCGCACGTGTTCATGAAACTAGGTACGTTTGTCTTGATATAATGACGAAACGGGAAAATGTTAGGATTTTTATAAACATGTGTTACGACATCGTGACGATACATTGGTATTCTATTCAATAGTTTATCGTTGCGTAGAGGGCCTGCAACCCTGTTTTTAACCGGATTACAAATAATTTGAAGAGATTCTTAAAAAAATTGTATTATTACGAATGTGAATTAAATTATTAATGTTTGTAATTTACTGAGACTTGTTTTATGTTGAAATTTTTATTTTACGAAAGAGTTTTTTTTGTTACCCGCCACTGATCAAGTGCAAAATCAATAAAAATTCCTTCAAAAATAAATTTGATACAAATAATAAGACAAGTTAGTTCTAATGACAATATTTGCCTTAACGATATAATGCACGAGGGGTGTTGAAATAACACAAAATACTCGTAGAACCGTCTCTCGTGGAATGACGAATAGAATTGTTCCACATCCACAAACACCAGGGCTCAATTTCCAATTCTGTTGACACGACTTGTCATATTTTATGAGTGAGGGATGTTTTCTTATGCATTATTCATAAATCATAAGGGGTGAAAATCTAGTTGGTATTTTTTCTCCGTTGTTTTTTCGAAACGCACGGATAAAAAAGTGTATTGATGATTTATTAAAATCCTGTTAAAAGGCAGGCCATTTCCTAATAAACTATTAGTACTATATATCGGAACAAGTGTTCATGCAGTTTCATTTATCCTTTTATTGTACAGGGTTTTCCAATGGGAGGTTTTATTTTGAATAGCCCGCTATTTCGGTAGATGTTACTTTTGAAGCTGTCATTTTTGTCAGCTGACATTTGACAAGTAGAAACTACGCCATTAATAAAAATGGAACGATACACGCTTCAACAATGAATTGAAATTATTAAAATTCACTTGAGTGAATCAAATGCAAATCATCTTGAGTGATGAGTAAATGAGAAAACCCAAGAGTTATTGTTGAAAAGCCTCTATATCCTCAACATGTGACTGTTTGGTGCGGTTTATGGTCCGGCGGATTCATTGGAACCTTACTTTTTTGAAAATGAGGCTGGAGCAACAGTTACGGTGAATGGATTGCGCTATCGATAGATGATTAATGATTTTTAATGGCCGGAATTAGATGGTATTGATCTGGACAACGTTTACTTTCAACAAGACAGCGCTACGTGCCACACAAGCAACAAAACCATTGATCTTTTACGATTGAATATCAAAATAACACCTCTTATTGGAAAACCCAGTATAATGACGAAATGCGAAAATATTTGAACACGTGTTTCGACATCCCCATAAAATATTCGTGTTTTACTGATATGATATCTGTCAATTCATTATTTAAAGCCCTGCAGTCCCGTTTTTAACAGGAATACGAATAATTTATAATAAGTTTTTTTTTTGTGAATCCAGTGGTCATCCCCAAAAATTATTATTGAGGTAAAATGGGGAAGAGAAAGATTGGAAAGTGCTTGGCTATTCAGATCTGGTCTCCAAACACGGCTAAAGCCATTTCAAGCAATATATCGATTGTGATATATATTCGGGAAGAACGGTTTAATCCTATAAATCATTCAAAAAAAGGGGAAAAATTTGTTAATAATTCCTGGTTATGGTATTTTCCCGGTATGTCAGAGGTCATCAGTTCGATCCCCAGTTGCTACAGTTACCGTTTTATTGTATTTCTTGTTATGTACCTTTATTTATATTATCTTCTTTTTCAATTATTATTTTTAATTTAATAGTTGTTGAGTTCATCAACCCTTTGTCCAACCTTCGTCTCTATCGGTAGTTCCGAACGCAATAAATTTAGTTTTCCTATTAGTGTCAATACCTCCTACAGACGGCACGTGTTCTCGTTTCGTTCTGAATTCCCGACGAAAGATTTGCTATACTCAAATATATAGAAAACTCCAGAATTATTCTTAAGACATACAATGGAGCACGCTGTTATAATATTCCATTTTGTTCATTTGCTGTCTTTCAAATAAACTCAATGTAACTTGCTTACATATCATTACCCTAACTTAAAGCATTATACAGGGTTTTCCAATAAGAGGTGTTATTTTGATATTCAATCGTAAAAGATCAATGGTTTCGTTGCTTGTGTGGCACGTAACGCCGTCTTATTGAAAGTAAACGTTGTCCAGATCATTACCATCCAATTCCGGCCATGAAAAATCATTAATCATCTCTCGATAGCGCAATCCATTCACCGTAACTGTTGCTCCAGCCTCATTTTCGAAAAAGTACGGTCCAATGACTCCGCCGGACCATAAACCGCACCAAACAGTCACACGTTGAGAATAGAGAGACTTTTCAACAATAACTCTTGGGTTTGCCGAGCCCCAGATGCGACAATTTCGCTTGTTGACCGAGGTGGAAATGGGCCTCATCACTCAAGATGATTTGCATTTGATTCACCAAAGTGAATTTTAATCATTTCAATACATTGTTGAAGCGTGTATCGTTCCATTTTTATCAATGGCGTATTTTCTACTTGTCAAATGTCAAAAAATGACAGCTTTAAAAGTAACATCTACTGAAATAGACACCTCTTATTGGAAAACCCTTTAAATCTTGGGACCGTAATTATTGACGGTAAACTCCACTGGGATTCACGAATTAATGGAACCTTACAGAGCTAATAAAACCCATCTATTTCTTCAAAAAAAATTATAAAATATCTTGTCAACTACAAATCGAAAGAGAGTATATAATATTATACTTTATTACCATATACATTCTAAATCAATAGACTTGCATTAACATATAATCTGGGTATCATTTCGACGAGCTGGAGACATACCACGTGACCATATTTTTGGCACCAGGAAGGTTCGACAACGCTTCAACTAAACTACGACATCAGTCGTACATTGACCGCCGAAATGCGCACATTGAACCAGACCCCGTGCGGTAAGAGTAAGCTTCGCTAAGGCAAAGGCTTGCAGCGCAGTACATTGTGGGACTTTTCTACACATGATCTGATTATTCATTTATGAACCGCCTTGTGTAGAGATGGGTAAATTATAACACATTTTTAAAAGTGTTTTACAAAATATTTTATTTTGGAAACAAGTCCGAACTTTTGTTTACCCGATTTTTGATTTGTATTTAAGTTTTTTACGCAGCCAGTAATTTGCCCGCTAGTGTAAAAATTACTAGTAATTCGTAAGCAGATTTTCTGAATAGTGATGTTCCAACTAGGAACACAAGACAAAATGTAATATTCTTCTGCAATACACACACAACCAACTATCAGACACACTCACTAACCAATAGGATGCACGATCTGGGCAACAAGTATGAGGTTACTATTGACAACATTTATAGAATTAAGTGTAATCTATACCAGAACTTTGTTGAATTCTACAAATTATTGTAGCGTTGGTAATATAGTTTTAGTGATTTGTCTTATAAGTAGTATTGTTTTAGTTTCTATATTTTATTTTACTGTTATATCTTTTAATAATGTTGTTTCATATTCATTTTATCAGTTTAACGTTATTTCATGCTTTAAAACCTTTGTGTATAATATTCGATGGCTCACTAGGTATATATTCTGTTCTTAAAATCCATGTAAAAGCCCGACTGGGCGTAAAACCAAATTAAATTAAATTAAAAAATAAAATGTTGAGTTGCCACTTTCAGATTCATTTAATGACAAATCTCAGAAAAGGAGACGGTCAAACCGCCTCCCGCGCTACTCGCACTTGGTTTGTTCCCTTTTCCCTGGATGGCTGGTCTATCTATATTTATGCCCATCTCATTTAGAATATGGAATAGCAGGATGGTAATAAATATGTGCCACAAGAGAGTTTAACACGAATGTTAAAGTTTCGTAATCTTCATAATTATGTTAATTTAATAAAATTATCTGATTTAACCAACTTCTTGCCAGGAATTTGGTACTTTTATACAAATTAGTAAATGGCTCAATGAATGCATCTGACTTAACAAAGCTAATAACGTTCCGAGTAACAAATCGTAACACGAAACTTCCAGAGTTGTTCTTTGATTATTCTTCGAAAACAAACCTTTCACTCATTTCTGAACTCTTTATATTTCTTTTCACCATTCACCACCTTTATTTTTGTTTTAGTGTTGACTTTTCTCATTTACTGTAAGTAGGTATCAATACGTTTTTATCTTCGCTTTTCTTTGTATATGTTGTTGTACCTACGCTACAATTTAGCATGCCTCCCCTCTACTGAAATTATATAAACCGTTGCTTTAACTCTCTGGATATCTTAGTCACCGACAGCATAGATTGTTTTAACTCCCGACCTGCAGGACAAACTTATCAATGGTAATGTACTATTAAGTTGATTCATTTTGTTCCCATCTTATTTAAATCTCGAGTTATTTCAATCGAGTAATTTGGTATCTTGTCTCAATGCTACACTGACAATCAGCAAGTTTATTTTTACTGCGCTTCAAACGAAATCAATAGTCTCAAGATCCGTATACCTGAATGTCTAGAAGTAATAACTCGTTGAATGTCTTCAAACAATCTGAAGTTGAATCCATATAAGAGTGAGATTCTCTTGCAGCCACAAACAAACTTCAAAATTTCATAGACAATTCACCTATTTCTATTTCCGGCAGCAATTTGGGATTTCCATCATCCCAAAAAACAACTGTCAAACTTCTCGGTGTCAATTTAGATTCGGACTTCTCGTTTAAAAATCAAATAAATAGGACTGTAAGCACCGGTTTTTTTCACCTAAGACAACTCAAGTCTGTCCGAAGAAACCTTACTACAGAGGCAACAAAACTACTTATCAACTCTTACGTAGTCTCGCGTTTTGATTACTGCAACGACATTTATGCCAGCCTTCCAAAATATCAAACTGACAAACTTCATCAGTGTGTAATGCAGCAGCGCAGCTCATAACCGGGGTCCCTAAATATTCGCACATTTCACCACCTTCGTAACATTCACAAGTGCCCTGAAAGAATCCAGTAGTAATTGTGCTGATGGTGTTTAAATCCGTCAATGAAATGGCCCCACCCTCTCTGAACTATGCGTCCCGGAAAACACTGGCCTGAGGCAGTCAACTCTTATGCTATAGGCAAATTGATGGAACCTAAGTGCAAACCAAATACTATGTTTAGTGATCGCGCTTTCGCAGCATCTGGGCACTGGAACTAAGATAACAAGTCCAATAGATTTCAGATATAAACTAAAAACTCACCTTTTTAAGCTCTCACACCCTTAAATTAAATACACCGTTCCTGAGAGTAGCATTCTTCTATTGCCTATAATCACACCTTTCTTATTGGATTTACATTATTCGAAATTTGTCTTATACCGAGGGACGAATCACATTTAGAAAGATGAATTCTGATCAAAACCTTATACTACAGTTCCGACCAGCATAAAATTTATTTTTCGTTTGATGATCCCTGTAACGACGTCGACAACAGAAATCTTTAAACAGTTCAACGATCCAAGTACCCAAAACCAAATATTCTGGTTCATCATCTCAAATAAGACAAAAAGGCAAACTTCTCACGCAATCTTAAAACCGGGGTAAAGCAAAATTAGACCAGTTAAATATACCTACGGGTAAAACTACCTTTGTATAACGACGCAATGAATTTTTACTTGTAGGTTGTACAAAAAACTCTCTCTTGGTATCAAAGAAATTAAATCAATAACTACATTAAGTCCAGCAAGTTGGCTTAAGGAATTATCATAAAATAACTGACAGAATTTACTGAAAATACCCTCCCCAAACCATTAAGTTGTACTGCTGAAAACCTAAAAATTATATGTCTCAGCAAAAGTATCTCTTATGAAGGAGTACTAAGACAATTTTATGAGTATCTATTTTGTATGTTTTCTTATATTTCTCATTCTTTTTAAACAATTTTTGACGATAGCAGTCATTTTCTTTTTAACATCTGAACAGCAGTTCCAATCGTCTGGAGCCAATTTTTTTTTTTTTTTTTTTTTTTTTTTTTTTTTTTTTTTTTTTTTTTTTTTTTTTTTTTTTTACAGTAATACCGCACAAGAGTCCCAACTGCTCCCGTCTGGAGCCAGTGAGACTATGGCATCCCCAATTGGGGTATGTTGTGAGGCTGAGGGTATTGGGGAGGGGAGGGAGATGGGGAAGAGGAAGGTGGAGAAGTACCTGGCTATTCAGATCTGGTCACCAAACACGGCTAAAGCCATTTCAAGCAACGTTTCAATTCTGAATGGTGGTCTTACACCAGGGCGATACTGAGAGTATCTTCCACTCTGGAACGTGCCGCAAATATACTATATATTATTTAAATTAATTAATTGTGAAATAACACAAATTAATCAAATTAAATTTATTTGCGCACGCCGGGTTCGAACCCGCGACCTTCGGATCTGTAGTCAAAAGCGTATACCACTAGACCACGCCGGCCGTCAATGAGGCTATGGCATCCCCAATCGGGGTATGTTGTGAGACTAAAGGTAATAATGAGAAAGGATGTGGTGAAGAGGAAGTTTGGTAATTACCTGGCTATTCAGATCTTGGATATATTTCACTGTTAGCCAATTTAGTTCCTTTATCAATTTAGTTAATAATACAGTACGCCGGGATTTTAACCCGCAATCTCTGGATTCGTTCCACTCGACCACGGAGTCCTAATGCATATTTCAGCCATTTTAATTACGTTGGCATGGGTTAGTTTTTTTGCAACAAAGTAAAAACAATTTTTATTTTCAGCGAAATTCAGAATTAATTGAATCTCTTACTGCCATCTCCTCTCTGACTCCTTATCTCCTTTCAAAAACTTCAGTCACCCCTCTTTTCAATCCTCATGATCACTTTGTACACTTTATTCGAATTCTGATAGCTTTCTTTAAAGGCTCTAAGAAATCCGTAGCATTCAATTGGGTGCTGAGACATCTGGAATCTCCGAATGTGAAATTTCAGACCGCCTAGAAAGCAAACGTTAAAACCGATCATTATAATATGCCAAGTTTACCCTTTACTAATATTTATTCTATCATCAAAGACGGCTGCACGGAATCGGTTGAATTTTGGAATAGTATTAGCCAAACCAAATGATATAATCTTAGAGGAATATATTATATAATATTATATTGCTTTACGTCAATTGACATAGTTATCCTACCAAAACCAAGTGTACACAAATCTTACAACATTATAAAATATCCACCGTTATAAATATGGTAAAAGTAAGGAGAAATCATCATTTTTATTATCTGATTTTAAGTTTTAAAATATTCAGTAAAGGGTGAATTCGTAGGTATACAAAACACAAATAAAACGAGATATTTCCAAAGGGTTGTGAAACTTGCGGTGTCCTACCTAAAAATAATTACCGATTTAGGGGTCTTTAATTGAATGAATCTGTACTAAAAAATAGATACAAGAATCGCGACAATGAAAATTAATACAAAGAATAAATTAAAAGGAACAAATTAATATTTTTTTAATCTATTGAGCGTGAGACCATTTTTACCAATGTTACTAAAACAAACGTCATTTCATTTTATTTAAGCCATCGTTTCAAAGTATGGTAAAAGGGAAGACCAGATTACATATTATTTTATTTCCACAATTATCTGAAAGATTGGAGTAGAATTCAGACTTAGACGAGATTAGATGTTGAACGGTGGGGAAGAAATTTGATATTTGAGCATGATAGAAAAAAAGGATATTTGTTTAAAGAGTGTCAATCAAAAAATATGTGATCTAAAGTTACGTTTTCAAAACCATAGAAAGTACAGTCAGGGAGTCAAGCACGTGAATTTTAAAAATGCGAGAGGGAACGGAACAATCGTGATTCGAATAAGTGAGAATTTTTTAAAATTGGTGAATAGTTCAAACTACGGTTTTGATGGGATGTCCTTTGTATCGAGGCATAGCAGGCTCTCGTGGATTGACTAGAAATATTCCTTTTTTTTTTTTTTTTTTTTTTTTTTTTTTTTTTTTTTTTTTTTTTTTTTAATTTAATTAAAATCAAATTTAATAATATAATTATTAAGTTCTGCAATAATTATATTATTAAATTTGATTTTAATTAAATTTTTTTTAAAATTAAATGGAGTTCTACCAACTAAACACAAAAACAATAAATAAAATATAGAAATATTCCAATACTCTGCCCAAACATTTCGGGATCTATCTTTGAGGATGGAAAATTTTTCAAATGGGGGAATGTGCTTTATGGGAGTAGTAATAGGGTTGGATGCTTCTTGTTTTGCTTGATATATCGAAAGAATATTAGATGACAAGACATCAAAAATTAGATTCCACAGTGGGAGCAAACGTTGTATATAAAACATTCATACACCCAAATCATGTAGACATGCACAAAAATATCATTAGGTTAAATATTTCTGCGGATTCCCAAGCTCCGGTAGACAGGCTTGTTTTACATTAACTCCACAAGGGAAGACTTGTGGAAAATAATTTCTCTTAGGGCTTTTATCATGTTTGGGGATGCTGTGTGGATGGTATTTTAAGGAAAAGGAAGTAGAGGAAGTTGTAGGAAAGAAAAAGGTATGAGGGGTGGGTAAGAATCTAGGGGTCAGTGTGTCCAGGAGTGACTGACGTATTAATCCGTTCGTCTGTCAAGAGATCGAGAGATCAAAGGGTCTCCATCAACCGGCCTTTCAGCAACGACACAGTTGGGCAGACGCATCCGCCTCAAGACCAGGACTGCCCCGTGAATCCGGGCACCCCTGCCGAGTCACCAAGCGTAGCGAACCATTTGGGAAGACCTATGGCAGAGTTCTCGGTTATCCAATGACTTTAATTTCAAGTTTAATCCGGTATATATTTTTTTCATATGAATACCGCACAGGAGTCCTAACTGCTCCCAACCACCTGGAGACAGTGAGATTATGACATCCTCAATTGGGATATGTAGTGAGAATGGAGGTAGTTAGAAGAAGTTTGGGATGGGAAGGAGACGGGGAAGAGGAAGGTCGCAAAGTACCTGGTTATTCAGATCTGGTCACTAAACACGGCTAAAGCCATTACAATCACGTTTTAATTCTGAATGGTAGTATTACACCAAGGCGAAACTGCACAAATAAAACTTACGGGTATAAAATATCGCTAATTTATTAAGAATCTCTTCAAATTATTCGTAATGCGGTTAAAAACAGGATTTCAGGCCTTTCACGAATGAATTGACAGGTTTCCTAATTTTCAGTGAAACACGAACGTGTTATCGCGACATAGGAACACGGGATCATAAAAATTCCAATATTTTCGAATTTCGTCATTGTAAATTATCAGGACAAACGCAGGTGCATGAACACGTGTTCCGATATGTTATGAATGTACTGAAAGTTTATTAGGAAACGGACTGCAATCCCCTTTTTAACAGGATTTTAATAAATTAGCTTTACTCATTTTTCTCCTTGTGATGGTATCTTCAACTCTGGAACTGGAAAGTATCGCAAATATACTACAAAATTTTAAACGACTAAATTGTGAATATATATAAGACACAGTTGACGAAACCGTGTGAAAGAGGCAATAATTTCAAAATAATGCCAAAGTCATTTTCCTGGTAGTTATTGCCTGTAGTTCGTAAGAGAGCTTTTGTTAGGTTTTAAGATTATTTGAATATTTTTTTTTTTGTAAAGTGTCCTTCTGGTGAAATTTCTGTAATTTGTTCTTGTGGTAACATTTTTAAAAAATACCGGTATGGGATTATAAATTATCAACTTATTTTTCGTAATATAAAATTGTTTCTACTTGATAGGGTTTCTACTTGATAGGGTTTCTACTTGATAAGGTTTCTACTTGATAAGGTTTCTACTTGATAGAGTTCCTACTTGATAAGGTTTCTACTTGATAAGGTTTCTACTTGATAAGGTTTATATTTGATAGGGTTTCTTACATCATTCGTAAATGAACGATTAAGTCAGCACCTACTTAATTTTTGGTCAAAATATTAATTTTAAAACTAAAATAGAAGCTACTAAATCGCAATCCATTTGTTGGTCATATGTTTAATTTGGTTTATTCAATTTGGGAGCTTTCGGGATTTTTATGCAAAACTTAATTTTGGATTTGAGTGAATTAAAATTTCGACCCAAAAGAAATATTTTCAATGTTGTTTTAACATTTTGAATTATAAACTCAGTAGGTTGGACATGATATTTTTTTAAATAATTTCTATTAACTCCAATAACGTTACGATACATCTCGACTCGTTATTCTCTCACAAACTTTAAATAAATGCAGCAAATAAGAAAAAATCTTATGTTTCTAGCAAATTCTTATGTTCATTTACGACAAAGATAAACTTTCAACGTGCATATGAACGAAATAAACTTTTGCGGGCGGCGTTTTCGTATTTGCGTCGAATACTACATTCTACCTCACGGGTGTGACTGAGATAACAAGATACCCTTACTTGCTTACACTTTAAAGACGAACGCGGAATACTGTATGAGACGACCTTCAGCCATTAGGTTATCCTTCTTATACTGATGTGTTATTATGTTCGCCATCTCACTTTCTCTCATGGCGTTTGTATTTTTTTATAATTAATAATTTAATGAAATAATTAAAAAACACTTTGTTTTTACCACGATAATCTTTATTTTTTTTAAATCAACATGTTTCGAGAACGATGTTGTCTTCATCAGGACATTAATTGTAGTAAAACTAAATTATCAAGTATAGAAAAAAGGCGTGGGTAGAAATGGAAGTAGTGGGGGGAAGGGGAAGAGAGGTGGAAAGGGGAGGAGCTTAGATGATCAAAGACAAAAATTACAATGGAAATATGGTTAGGATAGGGTTATTCACAAAATTTATTTGATTATTAATAATATTTGAAATATATTATTTCAAATAATATTTTTAATTAATTAATGTCCTGATGAAGAGAACATCATTAATAAAATGGTGCCACAAAGTGAATATGCAAAATTTGAAGGTGAAATTTATAATTTGTTTGTACATTTTATTGCTTGGCTTTTTCTAGTATCTGCTGAGCAATGAGAACATATTCTAATCACACACGATGTCATTTTGGCTTCTTTTAATGCAAGTTACTTAGCCATACATGAACAGCATTCAACCTTTCGCGACGCGAGGCAGTTTAGTGCTAAAACTGCAAAATCGAAAGCAATACAATTGTCTTACTTTTTGCTTGACACTTTGAGATTTCTCAGCGCATCTATATATATTGTAACGTCATTGATTAACTGACAAAATATTTACTAAGTCCAAAATTATTATTGAATATATTTTTAACTCTTATATGAATATATTTTTGACATTTATTTTAAAATTTAAAACACGAATAAATAAAATTGCTAGCAACCATACTAGATACTTTTTAAAAAACACTGCGAAATTAATGGTTTTCTTTATTTAATAAAATACTGTACCTAGTACGCTTTTTCACTAAAAATATGCTATTTAAAGTTAGCTGAATCTGGATAGTAATATTTTGTTAGCAGTTAATGATTTTAATAATTTTTTGGAGCAAAATTATTATATTTTAAATAAAATTATTATTATAGACATTTTACTAATAATTATTGTAAAGCACGGTGATTTTTAGATTTTTTCAAGTCACTTTACGTTAATATATTTACATATTTAGTTTTAATGTTTGCTTTAACTATGATTTATGTTTTAAATTGCAAATAATTGATATATTTTGCAAGATTTGCGCCTGAACTCTAAGAATCAAAGATGCAAACTTAGCTTATTTTTGTAATTTGATTAAATTAAAAAATTAAATGCGTTCTTACAACAAAAAAAACATCAGCATTGAAATATAATTTAATTTAACATTTCAATCATATTAAAATAATAGGCAAGCAACAGTCGATTTATCATATATCATATTGATTCTAGAATTCAATGCTAATTCTTAGAAAAAAGACAATAACAGAATAATTAGTACCTACACCATAAAATAACCGGCAAAATCGGGATGAGAATACGACAGATAAAAATAAAACACGACTCACCTCACTGTTGTGGAATCCACGCACCGTGCCTTGTCCAATCGATTCACAACAAATCCACACTTTCACAGTGTCACTTTTACAATAATTATTCAAAAACTATCACGGAAAGCGTGTCTTAAAAAACTTAACACTGGCTGATGATTCTATATTCAATTTTATATACACATTTATTAGTGTTCTTATTTAAAAGCATAGATAAATTTGAATTAAGATTCAGAATTACACACGGATTTCGATAGGTTTCAAAAAACGTTCGATTTCTTACAAATAAACGTGTCTTAAAAAACTTAACACTGGCTTATTTTGAAAGCAGGTGATTCTATTTTAAAAATCTATGTACATCTTTGAGTGATTTAACACGCGGCGTTCGCGCGAATTCAAAAAACGTCCGATATTTATTGTTTTTTTTAATATATTATTTTTTATGGGTTTTTTAGTGGCAAATAGGGTAAAGTGAGGTGACGCACTGATCTCTCGGGCGTCTTGTAGCGAGTCGGTAGCGGTTCCGCCAGCGGAGGTGTGCCCGTCGCTGGGACTTTGAGCTGACTGGCCTAGGGCCCGTCTAGGAGGTCGGCGTCTGCGCACTCTGCGCACTCGATGGGAGAAAATGGGGTGGCCACAGAACGGGGAAAACATAGAGAGGTTTTATGTTTTTCACAACAATACGGAAAATATAAGAGATTTTCAGTATGAAGAAATGACAGACGCAGAAAGACACAGTCGATCTTTAAATAAGCGGCAGAGTTTTAAGTCCTTAACAAAATCAGAATAATGAGTGATGATCGAAAAAAATATCAATAAAAAAATCATAAACAACAGCAGTCCTAAGATACATCCTTGCGGAACTCCAGAAAAAACTAAGAATTCTGCAGATCGAGAGCCCTTATAAAATGCATAACTGTTTGCGATTTGTGAAGTACGAAGCAAAAAAAGTATTGCGGAGAAACGAAACGTAACAAGTTTCCTCAATAAAACATTGATATTAATCTTTTCAAAAGCTTTTTCAAGGTCCGAGTACGTAAGATCTACTTGATTTCAATGGAGAAGAGTATAATAGTAATAGTAGTAATAAATAAATTGGATTATCAAGTCCAATTTATCTTTTTTTTTAATTTCATAAATTATTCACATATTATGTATATTTATGATATTTCAATCAAATTGAACAAAAAATACCAACCCGAAACAAAACTAAAAATAAATAGCGGAAAGAATGAAGAACATGAAACAAAAAAAAAGAAAACGAAAAACCAAAATTCAAAACGTAAAGAGAGAATGGCTGACATCAAAGCTTCAATATGATAGACTCAAGCATGCAGTAATTGAGAGATAAAAATACCGTAAAGGATTGGATGAGGATATCCATGAGGTTTGAATTGAATCCTTAGTTGTTGCGGCGCCTCTAGGTCCAACTAGATCCATGTTTTTGGCCGCGTTACGTCACGGCAAGCTTAGGGCTCGGGGGCTGGTTGGTTGGGTGGTGGGTGGGGGGAGTGGGGAGGGGGTGGGCGGGAAAGCAATGGAATATACGGGAATTTACGTGTCCGGCCCTTATTACGGCCGCTGTCAATTAAATCCCCGAATGTGTATGACACTAGCCATCCCCATCCTCATCTCCCCACTCAATATTCTCATGTTAAGGGAGAAGATATGCAGTTTGTAAAAACAACCCTATAAATATTATAACTATTACGCCGTTCTCAGCAAGGGTAGGCAGAGAGGATTAATAGCCAAACATTTTTTTCTCGGCACACACCCCTTAATTTGTTCACATTCATATTTCGTCTCATACATAGGAACTCGTCTGTTATTCTGACTATTGACATTTTTTTATTTTATTTTATATTATAGAAACAAACAGTACCTACATGATTTACAGAGATGAAACAATATACAGGAATAAGATACTTCATGTTGTGTACCTATGATATGTTTCCTTGTAATGTCTGCTAAGTGGTATGTTTATTCCTTAATTACCAGGTGACTTGTGTAGTTAATAGGTGTGTGTGTGTGACGTGTGTAATGTATTTGCGAGTGTTTGTGTGTGTGTGTCTGTATGTATGCGCATTGAATACTTTAAATTATTGACATGATGCCACCTTTGAAATTGGGCAGTGAATCCGAAAAAATGTCAATGTTAGAGTTAAGACAAATATTATTTAGAGTACGAAGAGCTCGGTTAATTGTCGAATTAGATGCTGCATTTGTTTTATAATTTAGCGTGTGGAATAGCACTGTATGTCGTGTACGTCTCAAAGGTATGTTAAAATTAATAAGGGACAGAAGTTCGGTACAGTTGATATTATTGTTTAAAATTCAAGTCAGCTACTACTCGCCTTTGCTGCAAAGTTTCAAATGTATATTCAATGTTATTGTTGAATTTTTATGTAATATATTTTATAAATTTGTTTTGGATACGTTCTATACTATCTGTGTAAAGTTTATATTGTGGATTCCAAATAGGCGATGTATATTCCAGTGTACTTCTACGACTAATGCGAAATATAACATTACAATTGTACGCGGATTACTGAATATTTTACTTACACGTAGCACGAAACCAAGCATTTTATACGACCTAGTCAATGTGCTTATTAAATATAAGTTTGCTATCAAGGTAAACGCCGAGGTCTTTTCATTCCGATTCCATGATCTAAGTTTTTATTTATGTGAATATCAATCCCAACTGTTTGGAACCAGTGAAACTATAGCATTCCCAATTGGGATATTTGTGACATAATATATCCTGCTTGCATTGCATTTTAGGTACATTGGTACAGTTTTTTTATTATTTAAGCATTTCAGAAAGTCTAATATATTTTTTTAAAGGTCTTACCTATATCAAAATCAGTGAATAAGAAATCATTAGAAATATGATATAACTAACTAACTAACTAACAATCACGCTGTTTCCCCGTAGGGGTAGGCAGAGAGGACGGACCGCCAAACAACTCGGTCTTGGCACACACTCTTTGCCTCATTCACATTCATACATCGTCTCATACATACTCTTCTATTGTTCTGAGTCTTGACATGGCCCGACTCAAATATCTGATTCACTTGGTCGTGCCATGTCTTCCTCGGGCGTCCCCGAATTCTGCTACCATTTCACTCCTTTCTTCGCTCATTCGCTCTACATGCCCAAACCATCTAAGCGTCCCTTTCTTGATCTTACTCATTACGCTTACATCAGCCTTGCACTCTTTGCGGATCTCCACATTCCTCACATGATCATACATGATTTTACCACACATACGCCTTATATCTGACGAAAAAAAAAGGCTTTTCAACTTTTAATCACAGACACTTAGGACGGGTTGTTTCGGAGAATTTTAACAATTCATCAAATTTCAACGTTCATTTACAGGTTCTGTGAAAGTCCTATTCAAATTCTGTTATTATAGGCTAGTTTCTTGACAAAACTGAAATAAAAACAGAACATAAAAATATATTTCACAGAACTTGAAAATTAACTTTGAAATTTGAAAAATTGTTTAAGTTCTCCGAAACAACCCGTCCTTAGACAGGTCAATCAAATTGATCATCTGTTCCAGAAAGAATTTCGATAGTTGAAAAACTTTTTTTTTAAAACCAAAAATTAACAGAGGTAACAGAAAAAAATTTCATGTTCGGGTACACAGACGAACCCTCAAACACGTTTCTATCTGATTATCTGGTCAGTAGGTAGAAGCTGGAGTATATCGTCGATTTAAAGTGGAAAAGGATTTAGTATTATTAACATTTGTGACTCTTGATGATTTCTTAAAAGAGATATCATTGAAACAACCACCCAAACTCGCAAAACAATCATGAAAATTATATTATTTCATAATTTCAACATTTGTGACTTTTATCTTTGATTAACTGCTGCCAACCATCTTGAACCAGGGAGACTTTGGCATCCCTAATTAGGGTATGTTGTGAGGCTGAAAGTAGTGAGAAGGGGAAGGAGATGGGGAAAAGGAAGGTGGGAGAGTACCTGGCTATTCAGATCTGGTCAATGGATTAAGCCATTTCATGCAACGTTTTAATTCTGAATGGTGGACTTACGCCATGGCGATACTGAGAGTATCTTGCACTCTGGTATACTTTATATTATATTAAAATGAATTTATTATTTTTCAAAATCAACAGCAGATGACAAAACCACGTGTGAATCCGGAAACTGTTTGGAGCCATAGCACCAGAGATATCATTGAAATAATCCGGCCAACCACGCAAAATAATCATGAAAATTATATCATATCAACATTTGTGATGATTTTTTTTCGAAATCAATTGTAGATGATAAAACCACGCTGGAATCCGGAAACAGTTTACGATTTGGAGCCATAGAACCAGAGATATCATTGAAACAATCCGACCAACCTCGCAAAACACCAATGAAAAATATATCATATCAACATTTGTGATGATTTTGTCTTCAAAATCAACTGCAGATGACAAAACCACGTATGAATCCGGAAACAGTTTACGATTTGGAGCCATAGAACCAGAGATGTCATTGAAAAAATCCGACCAACCTCGCAAAACACCAATGAAAAATATATCATATCAACATTTGTGATGATTTTGTCTTCAAAATCAACTGCAGATGACAAAACCATGTATGAATCCAGAAACTGTTGTTGATTTTCCCGCGTGTACACCTTGCACAATGTGAAATATTATTAAATTAAAAATAATGAACACTTCGTTTTAACCTCTTTTTTGGTATTTAGATACTGACGTGTTTCGTGAGCTATTCGTTAAATATAGACAATGTTTTTGTGGGATAGGAGGGAGGGGGTGCAATGTAAACAAATTTGGCAGAGGATATTTCGAAATATTATTAATGGAGGTTATACATACTATAGCAGCATTAATTTAACTGTAAAATAAATAGAAATATTTGTAAAATAAAATATAAGTTACATTCTACAATAATATAAAATAAAAGTAGTTATTTTTACAATTTAAAAAAATAACTGCTTTTTTGTTTTCATTAAAATTTTATTCTCTTTAATAATTTGAATTCTTTTTAAATAGTAGTACTGTGAACCTCCAAAAGATATATTCTTCGTTAAAGTTAAGATATTGAAGTTTCTTATTTTCTAATTTAAAAAATCAGAACCAACATTTCCTCTGAAATCATAAGGTTTGTAAATAGGCACTTAAATTTCCAGGTATTTATTTATTTATTTAACGCCCAGGGGGCTTTTACGTGGTTGGTAGTATAATTTTAATTTGACAGATACTTTGAAACATAAAAATAAGAATAAAATTACATTTGATAAAAGCTATGCAACAAGTCATACAAACACAAGAAACAAAAACAGAAAATTACATCTATTTGTAGGTTTACGTTATGTGTTTAGGAGTATTGTTGAAATAAATGTTTTAAATGATCCACAAAATTAATTATGATCTGAAGATTTTTCATGTAAAAATAAAACTATCCCAGTGAGAATTATTTTTCAAACTTTCTTCAGGCTGGTAAGTATATTGAAAAAATTCGAATAGAAAGTCGAAGAAATTTGAATCTTGAATCTGAACCATTAAAACTACCACCATCTTGAAACGAAACGTACAAACAAATTTACAGACTTCAGAAAAAATTCAAAATGATTTAAAACAGCACTTCGTTAAGCTCTGTCAATAATAATCAATTTAAATAAATAAAAAAGCAATGTCCTCATTTTCCTGAAAATTTAAACTTAACGCATTATCTCAACGGGACTTGACCGGAAATCGAAAGGACACGGGTTCAAGTCCCGTTGGCGTCATGTATCTTTTATCAGGAGATTTATCAATGTGGATGAGTGTTTCAGGCTAATAATTATTGCTTATAAAATAATTAGTAACGATATGGTATACAGCAGTGAATGGTATCAAAAGTCGAGGACGCCAGAGAAAGACTAAACCCATGATATCTGCACTGGAATGATATACGTAATCGAATTAAAGTCCACATTTTTAACAGTAATGATATGGTGTACAGCAGTGAATGGTATTAAAATTCGGAGACACACAATAAATCAAATTCTGACATTGTGGTAAAATGTGCCGCACCTGATGAACAAAGAAATGTGTATAAGAAGAATAATTATTTAAAAATTAACTTTTTTGATATTCTCATTGAAAATTTCTTTTCTGAAGTCGAATAACAACAAGTATAAACCGTGCTATATGCACGCAATGCATCGGTCAGAGTAATGTATTGTACAAAAATCTGGTGGCAATGTCCATACTATTTATCTTAGATTCCAAAGGTGGCTTTGTGCCAAATGGCAAGCAACAAAATATCGCCAGGTTTTAAATTATTAATCAAAGTACTTTCTACTGCAGGGTCAGGCCATAACTTTTCTCATCCCTGCGGAACTCCTCCACAGGGAAATGCAATGAGATTTGTCGATATTGTGATACTAAATGGGCCCCTTGAAGATTCAAAGAGCTATCCTACAACACGGTGTCCGGAAACTAGTGGTGCAAGCATTGATATTATATTTAGATGAGACATAGAGGTGAAGCGTATATACTAGAACAGGTGTTTGGAACAGATATTTCGAGTGTTGCGAGACTTGAGAGTATTTATTTATTTATTTAATTTCCACGGTATATATACGTATATACCATGCACATTAATTACATGTCATAGAATACAAGCAGTACATATAAAATATTATAAACAAGTATGGGTAGACTTTAGGTTTAATTAATAATGATTTAGAAGAAATGATAGTATATAGCCTTTTTGTACCTGGCTTCTGTGCAGTTAAACAGATCCAATACATCTACGTACCTATTACTAACTTCATGTAATCTAGGTAAAAGCGAGTGTTTGAAATGCTCAGTTCTGGAATTATTACATTTCAGACAGGGTTTTAGAACGAGTAGTTATAATGGGTACATGAAATTCAATGAGATTAATTAAATCAAGGTTGTCTACACTACCATTTACAAGTTTTAACATAAATATTAAATCGGATATAATTCTTCGATCTGAGAGCTTTAAAAATTTTTATTTTTTCATTAAGTAATTATAGTTTATATTTTCAAATGGAATACCGAGTTTAAAATTAACCTGTCTTAGTAATTTGTGTTGATTTTTTTCTATTGAAACTGATTGTATTTTATAATGGGGGGACCAGATCGAGAAGTTATATTCGACTTGACTTCGAACTAAAGTTCGAGAAATATACCTGAAGTCACTGGATTTTCATAGAATGAATCCAAGCATTTTCATTCCCTTGTTATTAAATGCGTTTATGGGAGATATAAAGTTTTATTTACAGTCGAAAATGATGCCCAGGTCATTAAGACAGAGGTAAGGGTTGCGTTATTAAGTTCATATGAATAAATAAATGACTTATATTGTAAAATCTTATTGAATGACACTTATTTATATTAAGATAAAATTTATTAAGAGTACAGCAATTCACTATCCTGTTTAAGTTATTTTGTAGACTGATACAATCTTTTTTAATATTTTTAAATCGTCTGCAAAAAGTAATAGATTTATATCGTTATCAAATATATTAACAATAACGTTAATATATAATATAAACACTAAAAACAAAATTGGGCCTAAATGAGACCCTCGTGGTACATCACTTGTAGCTATAAATTGGTTGTATAGGAACGAATTGATTTTTACTAGTAGAACTCTATCAGTTATGTAGATAGCTAGCGAACCTGTCTAAAAATTTTCCATCGATACGCAGCTTACATAGTTTAACTAAGTTTTATGGCAATCTTTGTCAATAATAAAATAATAACAATAACAATAACGTTAATATATAATATAAACACTAAAAACAAAATTGGGCCTAAATGAGACCCTCGTGGTACATCACTTGTAGCTATAAATTGGTTGTATAGGAACGAATTGATTTTTACTAGTAGAACTCTATCAGTTAGATAGCTAGCGAACCTGTCTAAAAATTTTCCATCGATACGCAGCTTACATAGTTTAACTAAGTTTTATGGCAATCTTTGTCAAATGCCTTAATAAAGTCCGACTTGAGTTCTATTAGCTAATGCGTTCTATATGTAGTTTTCATAAAATGAGAGATTTGTCAAAGTTGATCTGCCCGACAAAAATCCACGTTGATTCGAAAAAATAAGGTGGTTAATATAAGGGGAAATTTTATCTTGTAATAGTTTTTCAAAAAAATTGGTATTACGGATAGCTTAAATAATTATCTTTAGTTAGTTAAATCACATTTATTACCCTTTTTGAATATAGGTGTCAGATAACAACGTTTACAAATGTTAAGGAAGCAACCTCTGTCAAGGAATTGATTAAACAATAAGCAAATCGGCTCAGCCAGTGAAGCAATATAATTTATAAGGATACTGCGATGCACATTATTGGGTCTGGCCTTCTTGTTTTTGTCTAAAGATTTAATCTTAGTTTTAAAGTTTTGAAATGTATGGCAGGGATATTTATGCTTTCGTAAATTAATGAAGGTGAGATGTAATTGTCTGGTATATCTTCGTCATAAATACTTTTGAAGCAGTCAGCAAAATAGTTAACCTTTACTTTCATATCAGTACTACTCTTTTCTTTGAAATGCATTGATGCCTTGTTTGTATTATCATGATTGAAAAAGTTTAAAATGTTAGAAGATATAGAATTTTTGAGTCCATGTATGTAATTAAAATACAAATTTTAATTACAGCTACAGTATTCACCTCTATAGTAGAGAAATTTTTGTGGGGAATTATCTTTCACAGAAATTCTTTAACATAATTCATCAAAACATTCGAAGTATTAACAAAAACATCGAAGATTTCACTGGGCTGATAAATGAATTATATTTAGAACCTGACATATTAATCCTTACAGAATTTTGGATAAATTCCTCAACATATGTGCATAAAAACATCAACAACTACAAAGTCTTCAATACTAAACTTCACAAACATCAAAACGATGGAGTAATTGTATATTGTAAAAATAAGATGGAATGCAAAATAGAAGAAATCGAACTACAAGACGCAAACTGTTTGAAAGTAAAACTCGATCAAGATACATGCATCTTCGCTATCTACAGATCCCCTTCATCTACAAATTTGTCACCATTTCTTGAATCACTAGACTCCATTCTACTTTAAGAATGAAACATCAGGAACTTGTTCATCATAGGGGACATCAATATTAACATACTGGATACTGGAAGGCAACATCCACAAACACAGGAATACCAATTACTCCTCCTCTCCCACGGGATGACTGCCGCAATAAGGGAACCAACAAGAGTGGATCACAAAATGAATTAATCAATCCCCTCGCAAACCTTCATTGACCACATAATGACAAAAACAAATAAAAAATACTCCACAATCATACATCAATACACTATCACTGATATTCTTAACATCCATGCAAAGGAAAATCGACCATCGACTCAAAAATTAACGGGAATAAACATGTTATAGACTACAACGAACTAAAAAATTCACTACAAACTGAAACCTGGGAATTAATATATAAAGCTGAAGACCTTGAAGAGGCTTGGAAATTATTTATTAAACTATTGCGATTAAAAATACATAACCGCACCTCAATGAAAACTTACACATATCCAAACAATAAAATTATCAAAAACGCATTGATCACACCTGGCCTACTAAAATGTATAAGAAAAAGAGACAATATCCATCAGCTAGTAAAAAACTATCCATACGACCTTTCCCTAAAACTATTTTACAAAAATTATAGAAACATCTGCTCCAATCTTACTAAATCGGCCAAACAAAATTACTACAGATCTAAAATACATCAATCCAATAATAATCCAAAACTTATATGGCAAATAATTAAAGAAATCACCTACACAAATCAAAACAAAGCAAACCCACTGGAAGAAATCAACACAGAGAACGGTACACTCTCGCTCAACAAAAACGTACATAAACTAATTAACTACACAAACAACTTTTTTGCAAACATAGGCTTGAACTTAGCGAATAAAATAAACAAACCCCAACACTATAACCCGAAAATAAACAAACACCCAAATCCACAAAGGTTTAAATTTGCTCTAAAACAAATCACCAAACAAGAACTAACACTAATATTTTCTAAATTCAAACCAACATTTTCATCTGGTAGTGATGAAATCACAATGAAAACATTAAAATTTATTCAAGATGAAATTACCGAACCGATACTCTTTCTAATAAACAAATCTATTACGGAAAGCAGATTTCCATCACAACTCAAAATAGGGACTATTACACCAATCTTTAAATCAGGAAATCGTACAGATATCAATAACTACAGACCAGTCACAATTCGGAACACATTATCTAAAATCTTAGATATACAGTTAAAACTCAACTCGTCGATTACCTAGAATCAAATAAACTATTATCACAAAAACAACTTGGTTTCAGAAAAAATCTAGGAACATCGAACGCCATAGCCTTAGTGATTGAATATATTAAAAAATTCTCTAGATTCACATAAAAAATGCATTGGAGTATTTCTCGACCTTTCTAAAGCCTTCGACACAACAAATCACTCACATCTTTTTGAAAAACTACAGAACATAGGGATCACTGATAATGAACTGATATTCTTTAAAAGCTACACGGGAAATATAAAGCAAACTGTGAAACTTAACAACATTACCAGGAAGTATTCTGGGTCCGATTCTGTTCCTAATTTACATTAATGATCTATGCCACATAGAATGTGACGAAGAAATCATCAGTTTTGCGGATGATACTGTTCTCCTTATAAATGGGAATAATTGGACAGAAACATTTAAGAAACCAGAAGACACACTAAACAGGATTAAAAAATGGCTAGACTACCATTCACTTACACTAAATGCTAATAAAACCAAATTCATCACTTTCAAAATAAAAAATACAAAAAACTCTGAAGAAAACCTTAACTTGAAAATTCATAGCCCGCATCACTTAAATGAGCATTGTAATTGTCCCTCATTAGAAAACGTTGACTATGTAACGTATCTGGGTCTAAGAATTGATGGAAATTTAAAATGGACCAATCACATTAGCTATTTAGATAATAAAATTAAAAAACTAAGTTATTTTTTCAAAACTATCAGGAATGTGATCATTAAAAAAGACTTAATCAAAATCTACATGGCTCTCTGCCAATCACTGTTAGAATACGGTATTATCGGATGGGGCAGTACAAATAAAAATATACTAAATTCACTAATTAAAACTCAAAAAGCCATAATGAAAATTATACTGAAAGTTCCTGTAAGAACTAGCACTGACGAAATCTTCACCAATCTTAACATCATGTCAATTAAACAACTATACTCATTTACATTCATAAGTACAAAACCCAAGAAATAACAACAAACACGTACAATAGAAACACTAGATCTCATGGTCAAAAACTTATCCAACAAATAAGTACTAATACAACTTTTGGGTTAAAAAAGCTTCTTATATCATAGTATTAAACTCTACAATAAAATACCACTCTCACTCAAAAACCTCAACATTATAACATTTAAATCTCAAATAAAAAGCTGGATACTTAATATAGGGAGATCTGAAATAGAAAATATACTGATATCAAACACGGACTAAAACAGAATCAACTGAACTATACCAAAAAACACTATCTTACTTATTTGAAAATTATTTTAAAAAAAAAAATTATACTACATGATTAAATTCATATGTAACTTTGTTGTAATATAAATTTTCTTATAATTAAATTATACATAATATGTAAATGAAATCCTCAGCACGGGACATCCCAGTGAGGATATCATTATATCTATTTATTAACAAAAAAAAAGATAATAAAACACTTATAACACTATAACTGTAAAATACAGATGCCTTTTCGCTCTTTCCTATTAGAAAGGTGTACGAGGAAAAAGGACAGTTATGAGTATTTAGCCACGGTAATCTCCATTGTCTGATGGTGAATGTTTATGGAAAAACTGTTGACAGCTGAGTGTCTATGGCATGGTGTTTGATAGAATGGTTTATTCATGATGTTTGGCATCTTCACATCTTGAACTTTGTGTAGTTACTGCGCCGTTGGGGATATTTTATTGACAGATTTTAATAAATTGTTTATCCGATATTATCGAGATGGCTTTGTACCACTGGGATCTCTACATCCGCTACAAGATAGTGGAGGTTGGCCGAATACTTCGCAGATTACGTTTCCTTTCAACGCATCCGAAGATAAAGTCACGAAATAGTTTACTTTTAATTAACCTTCCGTAGTATTCCAGGAATAATACGGCGGTAAAGGTGCCGGAAAAGCTCCTGCATTGAATTTATCAGGTAAAAAATCAACGTCTTGAAAATAAAATACAGATCTTTGTGAGGTTATGATGTGTTAAACATTTTGGTAATTTCCTATGTATTGCTGACTACTTGTGCGCATATATTCCGATCAAATCCCACGCCAGGGTCTACAATCTTTACGACGGTGTATTCAGGGCAACGCAAAATGGTTAGTAGAAGAGAAGACTTGTTATTTTACATGTAATTCATCAACAATGTCACCGGCCAAATGACTGTGGTGAAAAAGTGTTATATTCATATCGATCAATTGAAACGAAAACATTGGCAAAACCAATAAATATATTAATCCACTGCTTTAATGCTTTAATACTCAATGTAGGTATAAAATATTATTTAATCCACTGCTTTAATACTCAATGTAGGTATAAAATATTTGAAAGTATTTTGTACCGGGTATTTTTACCAGGTATTTTTTTGTACCTGTACTCACTGTACCCAATATCGGAAAGTACTCACAGGACTCACTACTCCGTACTCATTGTACCCAGTAACGAAAAGTACTCACAGGACCAACCTCAACTCTAAAGTTAGGGTGAGGCGTATTTATCGTACCCAGTAAAAGTACCGGGTATCTCTATGCGATACTTTGTACTTGTGACAGTTCTCCAAAATACCGGGTTCCAAAATACTCATGAGTATTTTATACCGGGACTAAATGTTTTTAATAGGTTGATACTTTTGATAGGTATTTTTGATAGGTATTTTTGATGGGTATTTTTAGTAGGTACTTTTAGTAGGTAATTTTGATGGGTATTTTTGATTGGTATTTGTTATGATGATATTTTGCAACTGGAAAAATGTGAGGAATCTTTCGAAATGGAATTCCGTATAGAGGTGAGGCGTATTTATCGTACCCAGTAAAAGTACCGGGTATTTCCATGCGATACTTTGTACTTGTGACAGATCTCTAAAATACCTGGTTCCAAAATACTCATGAGTATTTTATATCGGGACTAAATATTTTTAATAGGTACTTTTACCAGGTATTTTTGATAGGTATTTTTGACAAGTATTTTTAATAGGTATTCTTGATGGGTATTTTTAGTAGGTATTTTTGGTAGGTATTTCCGATGGGTATTTTTGATGGGTATTTTAGAAGGTATTTTTGGTAGATATTTTCGATGGGTATTTTTGTTGGGTATTTTTAGTAGGTATTTATGATAGGAATTTTTGTGTCGTAGGTATTTTTGACGGGCATATTTGACTGGTATTTGATCAGATATTTAGCGAGGGGAAAAATGTGGGGAATTTTTTCGATGGAATTCTGTAGCTACCCCCCCCCCACGGATTTTAAAAGTTTGGTGGGGAGTACCGATTTTGAAATGTTTTTGTGGGGAATCATGGTTAACAGAAATTCTCTAACAATCCCCCCCCCATGGATTTCAAAAATTTCGTGCGGAGTATCTTTTTTGAAATTTTGTTGTGGGGAATAATGTTTTTCCGAAATTCTGTAACAACCCCTCCCCCCCCCCCCATGGAATCAAGCTGTAGAATATGTGGGCAGAATTTATGCGAGTTCATTAGAATTACTTATTCTGAATCAATCCTCAGGTCGGTATTAAATACTTAGTATTTTGTCACCGGTACTTTTACCAGGTATTTTTTTGTACCTGTACTAGAGGAGAGGCGTATTTATCGTACCCAGTAAAAGTACCGGGTATATTCATGCCGTACTTTGTACTTGTGACAAATCTCCAAAATACCTGGTTCCAAAATATTTGGTTTAATATTTGTACCACAGGTCTTGAAGTACTTCGTCCTTTAAAATATTACTGACTTCTCACTCTCGTCGGTTAGAAAGTTATATGAGGAAAAGGGACAAAGAAATATTTTTGCTTTCGGCACTGTAAAATACAGATGCCTTTTCGCTCGTTCCTATTAAAAAGGTGTATGAGGAAAAAGGATAGTTATGAGTATTTAGCCACGGTAATCTCCCCTGTCTGATGGTGAATGTCTATGGAAAAACTGTTGACAGCTGAGTGTCTATGGCAATTGGTGTTTGACATTTTCACATCTTGAACTTTGTGTTGTTATTGCGCCGTTGTGGAGATTTTATTGGCAGATTTTAATAAACTGTTTATCCATCCGATATTAGCGAGATGGCTTTGTACCACTGGGATCTTCCACATCCGCTACAAGATAGTGGAGGGTGGCCGAACTCCACTATTGAAAAATACTTCGATTCGCATTCGAAGATAAAGTCACGAAATAGTTGATTTTTGATGAACCTTCCGTAGTATTCCAGGAATAATACGGCGGTAGAGGTGACGAAAAGGCTCCTGCATTGAATTTATCAGGTAAAAAATCAACATAAACATTTAATAACAAGAATCTTATGTCTTGAAAATAAAATACAGATCTTTGTGAGGTTATGATGTGTTAAACATTTTGGTAATTTCCTATGTATTGCTGACTACTTGTGCGCACATACTCTGATCAAATCTCACACCAGGGTCTACCATCTTTACGAAGATGTATTCAGGGCAACGCAGAATGGTTAGTAGAAGAGAAAACTTGTTATTTTACATGTAATTCATCACCAATGTCACCGGCCAATTGCCTGTGTTGAAAAAGTGTTATGAATCGATCAATTGAAACAAAAACATTGGCAAAACCAATAAATATATTAATTCATTGCTTTAATGCTTTCAGGAAGAATAGGAATGAGTATTAGCGTTGATTGGAATGAACCAGAAAATCCAAATTCTGCTGCCGATGTCGAGGCGTTTTAAACAGGTTTTGAGTTAACACTAAGTTACCTATAGAGATGATATTACAGACAGCAATGTAGGAAAACGTGTTAATTTTTCATGACCATATAATATATGTTTTGTTAAAATGATCTTAGTATTTCATGCTTAATAAATAATTTCTAGGCAGTGTAATACGCCTTACAACATTACGCTACGAATGTACAAAAATAAAAATCATATAACAAAACTTGCAAACATTGTTTATTTTGAACACCTGTAAGTAATATTATTCCTTCTTGTTCCTCCCCTCCCTTCCCCTCAACTTCCCTTCTCAGTGCCCAGCACGCCTAAGGTCCCCGTGACTCACCGTCCCCAGTACCCAGATACTCAAAGTAGGTATAAAATATTTGGAAGTATTTTGTACCGGGTATTTTTACCAGGTATTTTTTTGTACGTGTACTCATTGTACCCAATATCGGAAAGTACTCACAGGACTCACCTCTAGTACCGGGTATTTTTACCAGGTATTTTTTTGTACGTGTACTCATTGTACCCAATATCGGAAAGTACTCACAGGACTCACCTCTAGTACCCAGTATCGAAAAGTACTTATAGGACCCACCTCTAATTCAAGGAGCCCAGTTACGGGCTATCAAAAATTGCCGTAGCGGACGGTATTTCACGTCCACATGGCGGGGTATTGGTAAAAGTTTTCAACTAGCAATAATCGCACCTCGGATAAACCTCATTGGTTACGATATCGCCACTGCGCAAAGTTAACCTGACCGCTACTTTCCAGTTACTATACAGATAAGCAGGAATTATCCGAATACGAACTACGCGCGGAAGTCATTCCATCTAGCGGCGGCTTATTGAACTATATGCTTACAAGTGGTAAGGGCCCGTTCCCACTTCCGTTTTCAAATCGGAGGCGGGTCCCGTTTTAAAAACGGATGGCCAATGGCCCTGTTCACACTTCCGTTTTAAAAACGGACCATACTCTACGAAAAAAAATAATTGTCGATTCAACCAAAACATGTTATTTGCTCATTCTTCAGTAATGGTAGGCAATGGACGACGATGAAGCTCTTGTTGTCATGTGGTACTTATTAAAAAGAAGGAAAAAAGTGAAAAGAAAATTTTGGGTACACCCAATCATAGCCGAATGATTTTCTGTAGGAATTTTCCAAGTGTTAATTGGTGAGTTGAGAAGTGATGAACTAAAGTTCTTTAATTATTTTAGAATAATAATGATTGGATTATTTATATAGCGCCGTTTTCACCATGAGAAAATCACCTCAAGGGCGCTTAAAGGCTTAAGAGAATGTCTATCACTTCCTTTAACCATCTACTGGAATGAGTTTCAGAGAGCTTAACATATCAAAATACAAAATTGAGAGAGTGCATTTGTCCTGAAGAAAGGCTATCGATATTTTAAAGTAAGAAAACAATAACAACTCAAATATTTTTATTATGTGTTTATTAAACTAATACGCTCTTCCGTGCATCTCATTAAAGCTTTAAAATTTAAAAATAGTAAACTTTAAAAAATTAAAATATAAATTTTGATATACAAAAGTTGTGTACACCAAGTGTTTTGTTTTTATTTAGTTAAAGATAAAATATTACTATACTCTTTCTTCGACCAGTGGTATTAAATTTTCGGGATTTATCCATTATTGTAGTTTTGATTTATTTACTTAACAAAATAACCAAATACAAGCACGCAGCGTGCCTGCTTCCTTGCGACTGGGAGCCGTCGGGAGGGGTGGGGGTGTGGCGGGGACTCTGCCGGAACGACTAGACGACAAGTGTGAACAGCTCCATACAACACTATGAGCGAGCGTGTTCCGACACGATTTGAAAACGGACGCGCTGCGCTGGCGATACATCCGACAAAAAATGTTGGATCCGTTTTCAAATCATGTCGGACAAGTGTGAACAGCTCCATACATCCACTACAGCCACTAGGGCATCCGTTTTTAAAACGGGACCCGCCTCCGTTTTTAAAACGTAAGTGGGAACGGGCCACCTTAAGTCACAATTCACGATAATTAACGATTACGAATGACCACATGGCATAAAATAAATTTACTATTATTTGCAGTTTCAAAGGATAATGCGTAAGATTGGTAAGATGGTTGAGGGGTTCAAACTTTGGGATCCGAAAAAGACATCACGGTTCCAATCCTTTGCCTTGCTAAATTGTATATCGGTAGCAGATTACACATTAACTATTTTACCTTCATTTGTATTTTTGTGATCTGAGGGACACTACCATGGATGTGGAAACCATAGTCAAATACATGTAACTACCCTTTAATATTAATAATACCTCCAACTTATGACATTTCCCATAATGGCAACATGCTATACTAGCGCCTCCTAGCGGCATGAGGTTTTGGTTTTCTCTCACACTTTTTAATGGATTTTATGTGAAATTAATAATATCGAGCCATGATCGCCAAAAGATCGTAAGCGATAGTTTGGCTCAAATTGCGTTTTTTTATAGTAAGCGATAGTTTGGCTCAAATTGCTTTTTTATCGTAAGCGTCCTAAGCGGCTAGACACACCGCCCCAATATTCTAGAACCAAAAAGCACGCGAAAAATGGATGTTATGGCCGTATACATTTCATCGTATATACCTAACTATTATAAAAGTTTTAGTTCAGGCAAAATATCGTAAAGTTCTCTGAAATTATCGTAAAATAATAGTGTGTCGCTTACGATATAATATACACTGTATATTTTACATGAGTGCGGTTCGAGCACCTTTTCGTTTAATGAATAACAACTTGATCCACGTTTTTCAAGTGATGAAAACAATGATTTAGAATTGTCAGACGATTCGTGGAAACTTATAACGGATAGTTCAAGTGATGTATCTATTATTGATCAATATATTAGAAAAGTAGGCACAGAGGGAATGCAAAAATCAAAACCGTTACCATAAAAGAAATACACTGGAGAAGTGTACAGGTCTATAAAAAGTCTGTAAAATCTCCGTGTGATGGTAAAAAATGTAGAAATGAACGTTCAACTAAATTATCTGAAGAAGATCGTAAAGCTATTCATGAACTATCGGGGCATGGCGAGTACCCAACGTCAACGAGATTGAAAAGATAAAGGGTTGTTGCCATCGCCCAAATACATCAATGATTGTTGCTAATATATAGTAGGCGGAGTATCTCTCATAGCTATTCTATTACGTGAGGCAATGAAACACACAACGTTGCCAGAAATTCCTTCTGAAAACTCTTGAAAATGCTCACAAGTACTAATACTGCCCTGCTAGAAAGAGAGGACACTCAGAGGCAGTTAATAAAACCATGGAGAAAATAGGATTGCTGAAAAAATACATATAAAAACTGCCAGCTGTCCCATCATACTCGTACTACTCCCGTAATAAAAGCCCAAAAAAGTATCTTCCCGTAGAATTTAAAACATTTTCAAATTATACAGACTTTACGTTGATGCATGGATAGCGGATCTTTAATTGTATCACATAAAGTTTTTAGAGATGTTTTCATCTTCCATAAAGAGAAGTGTACTAAATGCAAAAAAAATATGACAGGAGAGGAACAGAATCTATCAATTGCAACAATCACATGGCAGATAAAGATAAATATAAAGAAGAATTTTGACTGGCCAATTGAAAAGTAAAGCAGAACCTCTATCCCTGTGTGTGAGCTTTGATCTGCAGAAGGTGCTAACCACTCCAAGCTGGAATAGTGTGAATTGATCTGCAGAAGGTGCTAACCACTCCAAGCTGGAATTGTGTGAATTGGTATTACAGGAAAATGTATGCTTTCTATAATAAAAGCTTTTATGAGAGCGGAACAAATATTGGTTATTGTTATTTCTGGGGTGAAGCTGATGGAAAGCGTGGGTGCAATGAAATTTGTAGTATACTTTAGAATACTTGCTGCGCACCTTAGAAAACGAAAAGAATTTTAACGAAATTTTGCTGTAAAGTGATAATTATGCCGGTCAAAATCAGTTCAAACCATTAAACAAGCTTTAAATATATCGTTTTAACCATCCAGTTATAAAATGCTGTCCGTTGCTTCCCTACATGCGACTATTAAAAACTTTATAAGGCGAAAGGTGTTTTGGGCACCTTCAGAATTGGCCACAATGATTGCAAATACGAGAACTAATCCTCAAAATGTTAAGATAATTATCATTGATGACACACGACGAGTTCCGTGATTGGAAATCCTTTTCAGTGTCTTATTTGCTTAAAATATTAAATTAAATTTAACGAACTTAGAATTGCCTCATTTCAACAGGGATGGACTAACATCGATCTCAAAAACGGTTTTTTTATGAGAGCAAGGTAAATGTCATCGATACAGACTATTACATATCTCACAAAAAAAGAATTATCAATTCCATGACAGTAAAACTATACCAAGAAAGACTTCAAGTGTCAAAATTTTTTTTATTTAAAAATTGCATAATTTCATCAAGATTTCGCCAGGAATTCTTGACACTCCCATTTGATACTAAAATAGTCGATATTATAACGCAATCAGATAAGGATGATACAAAAGTTTGATGACAGTTGGATTTTACTTTTTTTTCTCAGGTGAGGATTTTTAATTGTACTGTAATGTATTAGATTCGTTTGGTACATGGATGTTAGTTAGTACTTTATTTTATAAATGAGGCGTTGAAATACATATAAACTTACAATGATAATCATTACTGAATTTTTCTTTCATAACAATTAAAATGCAAAGTTTATCGACAAAAGATTTAGTTTAAATAAATTGGTTTATTGTTTTCTACCTACCAAATGTTTTCATATTTGAGTTGTAGATCGAATAATAATAAATTATGTGCGTATAATACTTTCAAGCTTTTTATTGTAACCAGAACGTGTACCTACCAATTGATAATAAAAAATAAAAATATATATTTATATAGTAGGTCCGTTTTGTATGATATGCAAAACATCGTAAGCGACAAAGATTTACTTTTACAAATGTTAGAGGGAGCGCGCTTACATTAAAAAAGCATAATAATAATAATTATTAAGTGAAAATATTTAATTAAATACGACTCGTTTTAAATAGAGCAAAAATCTCTTATGCTCTAGTTGCATTTAAAGATACACTGAGGTATTTTCATGCCTTTAACATATTAAATAACAGAAAAAAACGTGTTTTCAATAATTTTCGGAGCTTACTTTGCGTTTTTTTTCTGAATTTCGAGGACCATATTATAATTAACGTTGCGGCATACTAAATGTACAGATATTATCTTCAAAGTGTTGGGTATTGTGTCATCGCTTTATTAGCAGCGGACACATACCTGTACGGATGACGAACCTCGTGCTGGCACTATTGTTAAACGCGGTGGACTCTCTCGCTGCAGCAGCTGGTCCAGTTTCTTCACCACCTAGGATTCTTGCTGCAGAGTCTCCATCTTCTATCTTCGTCGAACGTCAAAGCGGTGCTGCCAAGGTCTGGTATCTATGTGAGATATTGTGTCAGCGCTTTATTAGCAGCAGACACATACTTGGACGGACGAACCTCGTGCTGGCGCTGTTGATGGACGCGGTGGACTCTCTTGCTGCAGCAGCTGGTCCAGTTTCTTCACCACCTAGGATTCTTGCTGCAGAGTCTCCATCTTCTATCTTCGTCGAACGTCAAAGCGGTGCTGCCAAGGTCTGGTATCTATGTGAGATATTGTGTCAGCGCTTTATTAGCAGCAGACACATACTTGAACGGACGAACCTCGTGCTGGCGCTGTTGATGGACGCGGTGGACTCTCTTGCTGCAGCAGCTGGTCCAATTTCTTCACCACCTAGGATTCTTGCTGCAGAGTCGCTATATTTTTTTTTATTTATTTAGAAAAAAAGTAAATATTCACAAGAGATAATAATAATAATAATAAAACTGTTTATTCCGGTATGTGGGGAGGTTAGTGCAGTCCCACACATTCCATATAGAGATACAACAAAATATATGGTCAAAAACAAAAAGATAGAACAGAAAAAAACAGAATAAATTGAAAATAAAATAGAATAAAATGATAAAATTAATAGAATAATAGAAAGTTGAAGCCTTTAGGGAGCCGTGACTATATTAGGCGCTAGTATTTTTCTCCAGTGTACGTCAATGCTGGAGGATGGAGTGAGGCGGGCTTCCATAGTGAGGACATTTCCAGAGCTTCTTATCCTTTCCCTCATTCCTGCCACCCTGGATCTAATAAGGGCTGCATATCCGGGAACTCGCCCCTCCGTGAACATACGGGAAGCGCTGCAGTATCTGGGGAGATAAAACATTGTGCGGAAGGCGTTGTTGTATTGTATATATTACATTTCATATCAGACATCACTTTTTTTTGTTTACCCAATTTGTAGAGAAATATTCTCGGGTCAAACTGGGGAGCTAGTCTATGTGCTTATATATTTTATATCTTCGTGTCACCCTTTCCTGTACTTCATTTTACTTAAATTATCTTCACTTTCTTATTTTAATATTTATGTTTTTTGTAATACCTGCATCAACTGTAAAACGCCCCTGATGTGATGTCTCACAAAAGCGGCGCTATACAAATTATCCAAGAAATAAATAAATAAATTACAACAGACAATTAAATAACTACACATGATTTTTAAATCCGACTTTTCCTTAAAGCTGAAGTATCTCAAAATTATGCTCGTGAGGGTTGGATCCAGTTTGCAAAACTACGTCCAGTTATGATCGTTCATAAACGTTCTTATTTATCACTGTGATTAATTATTATGTTCTTAATCATCATGTGATGAATATGTATTATGTGACGAAAAATCACGCCATGAATTTTTTTTTGTTGAGTTATCCGGTCACCGTCGTTGCACTATTTCACTTTATTTATTTAGTTTGACGTATTATTAATATTATAGGGTATTTGCTACAGTGTCTCTCCTATATAAGTACGAGAAAAAACCGTTAAAAATTTATTAGAAAATATGTTTTTTATTTATCAAGACATCATCATATAGATCAAAATGTGACGGTAGGAACTATTATTTGGTATGGAAAAATATTGCTAGGTTGGTACTTCTACATGCGTTTTATTTTTTCACACTCTTCAATTGGTAGTTTGTAAGCAACAGCGGGTGACGGCGGTGACGTTTGCGTAGTGAGTGGTTTATTTATGTTTGCGCGTGACATTCTATATTGTAAACAAAACTTTACCAAGCAAACTAAAAACGACATCAAAACTTAGTTAATTCATAAATAAAACCGCAAAATGTCTCAAGATGAGGACGTTGAACTGAAAGAGCTGGTGACAGAAGCTTTAGAAAAAAATGGAGTCCTTGCCAAAATTAGAGCTCAACTTCGAGCCAATATTTTCATGACCCTAGAGAACGAAAACGACCAGAAACATCAAAATTCTAGACTTAAAGACGTTCTGTCGACCCGTGATGGCTTACTAACCCTTCTTCTAGTGCAGGAATTGGTTGAATTTTGTAATTTGGTACAGACAGCCTCTGTATTCAAGGCTGAAACCGGACAAGGTAAAATGTATTCGTACGAAGGAAGACTCAATCTTTTGCAAGGTTTAAAATTGTCCAGCAGTGTTAATAATGATGTTCCAGTTCTAGTACATTTAATCCAGATGCTGTTTAACGTAATTAGAAGTAAAGATAAACTTCGTACCAACTCAGGTATTGCCGCAAACGATAATAATGTCATCGATGGTTCAAATGAGAGATCTTTCAATGAAAGCGAGGGCAGTCCAATTCCAGGAGTTGAAAATAATACATTCCTCGTTAATAGTGGAAGATCAGATCATTACGATCTGTCTTTTGATTCGGAAAGCTCTGTCCATGATGATAAAAACAATGCACTATTGAATATAAATCATTCGTCAGAATCTAATGATTCGTTATCTACGGAAATAGCGGGGAAAATGTCTTCAAAAGTTTCAATGGAAAGTGACCTACGATCCGAGGAATCGTCGATTAAACCTGATACTCCAGATCTATCGCAAAATGCTGCTAACGATTCTTCCGAAGAACAGAATTCCAAGTCCAACGGTAGTCAAAAATCTAATATGAACTCGTACAGCAAATATTTAAGTGATAAACATAAATCTAATAAAAGCAAACCGGGTGCAAACGATGAAGCCCCGCCCGTTGATAATATAATGAAGCATTTCATCAATAGTAAACTCGGTGACAGTGGTAAGTCCGATCAGAGCATATCTGAGGAGATATTGAAAGCGTACAGCGATAGCGTTACGTGGTCGGAAGATTCACCGAGAACAGAGTCAAATACGTCGCCGCCTCCGAGAAATATCCTCGACGATACATTGCAAGAAAGCCCATCTACAAAACAACGAGTCAACAATCAAATCAACAACTTAAAACAACAAAGTTTAACAGCGAAAGACGCTACAACGAATATAACGTCGAAAAAAATCAATGAAACGAACATCACCTCAAATCTCACTAAAGAATTGGTACTTAAATCCAATGATAGAAGCATTAAGATTGATAAAAATAGTGTTTTAGAAAAGGAGAACCCTGATAAAGCGAACTGGAGTCCCTTAGCGGACTTGCCTACGTTGGTTGTCACCAAAAACACAAAGATTTTACCATGCTATAATGTTAGTAAGACTGGTTCGGAGTCCGAGCCAATTGTAATCCCTGAGAAAGTTGAAATTGCCCCGAAAAAAGCTAGCGTAATTGTCGAGAACGTTAAACATTGGTCCGATAACTAAGTGAAAAGACAAATACTGTTAGAAGTGTATCGGGGATTTGTTTGTGTGTCCAAAGCAAGTTTATCACTAATCTACTTCTATGTCAGTTTTTATTACAGTATAAAGTAAAAAAAATATCACTTTTATATTATTTTCTTGCCATTTAAAATTGACTGAATCATCCTACAATCATTAACAATTCTTTTTTTTATTGATTTTATTTACATCTAACAATTAATTATTGTCTGATATCAAATTAAAAGTCAGAATATTGTTTTATCTCACCATTTCTGGCAGAGGCGAAACTTAAGCTTTCATTTTTCACAAAAATGTGAGAACAATCAAGAATGTTATTCGTATGTGAAATTTATTACGATAGTGACGTGACGATTGATACATCTCATATATTGTTATGAGATGTCAATTTCAATCGTTCAGGGGGGTTCAATGGGGGTATATTGATAGGTGAAGGATGAAAGTGGACAGAGTGCTGTAGTAATGAGTTCCGTAAGTGTTAAAACCATAGAATAAAGAAGAACACTAGAGCCGCCTTTCATACAAATTTTAATGGATTCGAATGTCGCCACTGACATCGTACATAACCATTCCATTTGAATTTCAATTTAATGATGGTGAAAAACAGTTCTGCATATGAAATTTAAGCAAAGAAAGGTCAGACTTTTGAATCACGAAATACGCCTAATGGACAAGCCCATTTCTTTCGTTCTTTATTCTATGGCTAAAAATCTGTATGACCGTCTAACTAATTAATATGGGAATTCGGAAAGATGCTAGCCTGATGTCAAGTGTAATAAGCAAGAATAAGAAACAGTTGGGTGGTTTGGACATGCAGGGCAGATAAAAGAATAAAGGAGTGTAAGGCGGAAGAAGTTGTGGATGATCAAGGAAGACATGAGGCTGAGGCTGATGGGAATATTGAAAGAAGGGTAATTGCAGGAAACTCTATCAATGGCAGACTGGACTGGAGGACTCCATTAATTGGACAACTTTGTATTAGTGCGATTGGCAAAGAAGCGAAGCTAGCATTCCACAATGGAGTAAGTTCTTGCTGTACCAACTGATGTATGGCAGTGAGGCTTGGAACTAGCAGAGGATGGTTATGTATGTCTAAAGTCATGGTGTTTGAAAGAGAGAGTACAAAAACAGTGTCTAATATGACTGTGAATGATGAATACTAGGAGCAGGTATTTGTGAAGTATGTTTACGAGAGATGGGATGGCTGATAGAGATATTGAAAGAAGGGTAAATGCAGGAAACTCCTGAGGACTGGTAAATGCAGGAAAAATGGAGGACTGAACGCGATTGACGCCAATAAAATTTTTTCCAAAGGAGCGAAGCTAGCTGTCCACAGTGGAGTGCTGTACCAACTGATGTATAACAGTGAGGCATGGAACTAGCAGAGGATGTATGAATGTGGTAGAAATTAGATATCTCACTGGGTTTGTGTGGTAAAGCTTCGTATGACTGTTTTAAAAATGAGATCCAGAAAGAATACAAGGCAGATGTAAGCGAAATGGTTAAGAAAGGGACACTTAGATGATTTGGGCATGTGAGGAGAATATATGATGTGGAATTTAATGACAGTAGTAGTCTGGGACAAGGCGGTCAGAATAACTGTATGAATTTTAATGTGTGCCAAGAAAGAGTTGTGTGGCAGTCTTCTATGCTTACCCCTGTGGAAAAATTATTTAAAGGTTAATAATTAGTACTCTGTTTTTAAATTGTGCATTTTCTCATAATGTTATTATTATCTGCTGTGTTTTGTTTTATAACTTGAATCATTTCATTTTCGTATGTGTGTTGAAGTAATGCTAAATCATGTGTTTTTGGTTTGACAATTTGATCGCCTGGAAATAATTTTGATGAATTATTTTAGAAAAAAATAAAATGTCAGGCCTACAAAAAATGCTTTCAGGTGTAAAATCTCCTGCTCGCATATTAGACTTTTCGGATATGGTTTTATCGCATAATGAGACAAATTAAGTTTTTAAATTATGATTTTTTTTTATTATTTGTACCGAACTTCAGAAATTATAATAAAACATGCATTTTATCAATGTTTTCTTGTATAATTCAAAAGAGGTGTTAAGCGGAAATTTCAACATTTTTGCCATCTGCGTAAGGAGTACGTGATTAGTACGTGATTGAGTACGTGATTTCGCCCAATTCCGAATTCGACTTCAATCAGAATTGAGAAAAAATTGTTTTGTTGTAATATGAATGACTGCTTGTGTTAATTCACGTGTAATAATTAATAGTAAACTTTGACTGACTTATAATATTGTAATGCCGTCCCACTTTTAGGAATAATTTAGGTCTGTTAGTCCCTAAAAATATCGAGGATCAGGGTCCCAGGTTACCAAGCATCACGGGTTCAATTTCTGGTAGAAGTCCACTATCATTGCACAAGCAAAAAAAATCTAGTGGGTAGAATTCAAACATTGTTCAGCCATTCGTAACCTGGGAATGTTTGTCATTCTTTTTAAGGCGATGCCATACGTAGTAATGCAAAATCATCTGTTTTTGGTTTGAAAATTTTGTCGCCTAGAAATGTTTCAGATGCTTTAATTAAATACTGCGAGTAGAATACATTTTGGCCTTTGAAATAATCGAGTATTTTTTAGATAAGTCTTTTTATAAGCCCATAAAAAAATAATATACAAAGCCTATGAAATCTGCTTTAAAGTTCAAAATCTCCTTCTTACGAACCCATTTTCGGTTATGATTTTATTGTATAATGTGGAAAATTAAGTTATTTATAAAATGATTGAAAAAAAATTAAATATTTATGCCTGAACATCCACAAAATAAAATAAAAGGCACTTTTTGGCCATGTTTTTTTCTTGCATAAATCAAAACAGGCCGATGGTGTTAAGCGGGAATTTAAACCTTATCGCCATCTACGTAAGGGTTGTTATTGATAGCGGCTCAATTTAAAATATTACACGATGTAGTGCATCGCCTTAATAAAATAATAGTTATTTATGTGTGAATTAATCTGTAGATTTATAAATTGTATTTCATTGTCACTTACCGAAAATGGTAGACTATTTTTATTATTATTTTTAACGTAATTTGTATTATTTCCAATTTAATTTAAGACATTCGTATTTATTGCTTAGTTTGTTATTTATTATGTAGCATAGGCTTTATTTAAAACCTATAAAGTGAGATAAACATTACCATTTTGCAGCCAAATCGACGTTTCTTACCAATTTCGTGTGTAATTCTTAGTTTAAATCTCCCGCCAATGTCACCTGCTAGTTCCAAATGCATCCTTGAGGCGGCGCCAGTAGTGGGACGCCACTAGTGACGCTATAATTTCAAGCTTCATTAGCATTTATTTTGCGAAGGTCAAACACGTTTGGTTTGTTTACAAACATCAAATACCGTAAAATAACCTGTTTTTCAGTATTTGCGCAAAATTTACATATTTTTTTCGAGGTTATTAACAGTGTGACTGTTCGAACTCCGTAAAATTGCGATTTATAGAGTTTCGTGTGTTTTTGTTTAGTGTTTTTTGTATTTTCGTGATTATGTCGGATTCCGAACGTTCCGAGAGCGGGGAAGCCGAATTTTCGAGGGCGGAAGTCATGAAGGTGATTCACACGGACACGCGGGGGAAGCGTCCGAGGGTCTACGGCGAAGGCAAAGCCAAGAGGCAGAGGGTTTGTGAATTAGCTCCCGCCGACCCGCGAATTGACGTATTAACGCAGCAGATGTCCCAGATGCAGGAAATGTTGCGTCTGCTGCTGGAAAAGCGTTCGGAGGCTCCCGTCCGTGGCGCCTCGGATGACGATGACGAGGACAGCATCTCCCTGGACACCCCTGCGTCGCTTCGGGAGGAATTGGCAGGAGATTTGGGAATGGGACTCGTCCATCCGAATAAGCCGTCTCGTGACTTGGATCTCGGGGAGTGGACAACTGACCTAAAGCAGCCGAAGATACCATCGGCCGACCCAGGGAGGGTGAAAAAAGTGGAGCTCCTTCAGCATCTGGGGACGGCCAACTGGAACAATGTCCGCTACCTCGAGATCCAGAAGTCGTATGCCGCAACCCCTCTCTTCTCAATGTTGGCATTGAACCCTGAATTGAAGCGCCTAGCTCAGGAGGAATCGGCCAGTACGTCAACGGACTCCTTCTGCGGCTCCCTGACCAATGCTCTTTCCCTGCAGGCTGATCTCCTGAAGGCCTCCTTGCAGGAGCTGGTCAACTGGAGTGCGGAACCGGGCACGAAGCTGAGCACTTCCACTCTCTTCGAGAAGGTGCAGTCTCTCTTCGCGGCGGGGTCTGAGTCCCAGAAGGTGTCCAAAGACATCATGCAGATGGTCTGCGGAAAACGGGCTAGCCACATTGAGTATCGACGAGAGGGGGCATTGCGAGGCATCAGTGACGGATACGTCCGAGATGCCTTACGGAAGATTCCGCCCACATCGGAATATCTCTTTGACCCGAACCTCCTGTCGGCCCAGCTGGATAAGTTGGGGGGAGTGAAGAAGTGCCTCGCTCCTCAGCCTAGCACGTCGCGACCAGCTCCACCCGTTAAACCTGTGACTGTGCAGAGCTCGCAGCCCTTTCGTCCTAGAGTACAGCAGGGAAGAACCATCGCGAGAAGGGAGCACCCTGAGAGTCGAGGTCCGGAACCAGCCCGTAGAGCCGCTAAAGCTTTCCCTCCCCGAGGTAGGTTCCGGCCCAAGGAAAGAGCAGGGAAGCCAGACCGTAAGAGGTTTTAACAGTGGGCCCTCTTTTCAAGGGGGTCAGTTGCGCTCATTCGCAGGTAAGTGGAGGAACCTTGGCGCCCCTACTATCATCCTTAAGATGTTAGATGGCTACCGAATTCCATTTTCATCAAAACCTCCACTAAATAATAATATTGATTTATTTAACTCCCCTTTCACCACTAAGACTTCTGTGGCAATGACAGAACAAATAGAAAAACTCAAAGCCCTTAAGGTTTTAGAGTCGGCACCTGCCACTCCCTCATTTATTTCTAACATGTTTCTGGTCCCCAAATCAGATGGCTCAAAGAGGCCGGTCTTTAACTTAAAGTATTTAAACAATTTTCTGACTGTCAGTAAATTTCGTCTGGTAAACGTTTATCGAGTTCCTACTTTTCTACAACCGAATGACTGGATGGTTAAAGTGGACCTCACACATGCTTACTTTCATGTACCTGTGAGTGAGCAGCATAGATGTTTCCTTAGACTTATCTATAGGAATGAACTCTTGCAGATGACATCCCTCCCCTTTGGCTTGGCCACCGCACCTAAGGCATTCGCAACCTTCACTAACTGGGTAGCGCAGGAACTGCGGAAGAGAGGGATGAGAATTCTAGTGTATCTGGATGATTTTTTATTAGTAAACCAATGCCTGCCTACTTTAAAACAGCAGGCTATTGAAATGGTGGAGTTTTTGCAAGGCTTGGGATGGCATATACAATTTGATAAGTCAATATTAGAACCATCACAACAAGTTCAATTTCTTGGTATCAGCTGGAATACTCTAACTAATGAAAAGTCTCTCCCTCAGAACAAGGTTTCAGCCCTATCTTATTTGTTAAAGGGTTTTATTCAGACAGGTAGGTGGTCACTAGATAAGGGGCGCAGCCTCTTGGGCTCTTTAAACTTTGCTAGTTTTGCAGTTCCAAGAGGCAGGCTCAACAGCCGGCACATACAGAAAGGGTGCTTAGGACTCAGACACTACCACCCTTGGGAGTCATCACCAATTCCGGCAGCTACCGCTCGGGAATTGAGATGGTGGGTTCGATCGCTCACCCTGACGTCACCTATACATCTGCCGCTGTTTGAGCATTACCTAACAACCGATGCCTCTGATCAGGGTTGGGGTGCCCAGCTGGACGAAAAGCTTCTCAGCGGTGTGTGGGCTGATGACCAGCTGAATCTTCACTCCAATGTAAAGGAGATGCTCGCCGTGTTGGCTGCCTTGTCTCCTCACGTGCTTGAGCTATCTGGCTCGGGTCTTCTGATCCAGTCGGATAACAGGTCTGTCGTATCTTATCTCCGCAAGGAGGGTGGTACCAGATCAACTCAACTCCTGAGCTGTACTCGACTAGTGCTAGATGTTTTGGATAAACACTGTGTCTCCATGACAGCACAATACTTACCCGGTCGTTTCAATGAAGTAGCGGACTGTCTATCTCGTCATCGTGCTATACCCGAATGGCACTTGCTACCCTCGTTCACAGAGGTAGCATTCAGGAAATGGGGACGACCCGAAATAGACCTATTTGGCTCTAGGACAGCGCATGTGGTTCAAAGGTATGTTTCTCTTGATTTTCAGGACGACGAGGCAGACTACCACAATGCTTGGAGCAGGGACTGGGACCATCAGCTGGCTTGGATCTTCCCTCCCCCGTGCCTCATGCCGAGGGTTCTTTGCCACCTGAACAGAGCAAGGGGATTATACTTGGTAGTGGCTCCTCGTTGGGAAAGGGCATTTTGGAGAGCGGATCTGAAGTGTCGGGCCTTGGGTCCACCTCTTACGATTCACAATCTAGGAGAAGCACTGATAGACACCAGGACCAACAAACCCCCTCCTCAAGTAGAGTCCTTCACTCTGGAGATTTGGCTTTGTGGGGGTGGGACAAAAACCTAACAAGATGGTCAAGTCAGCAGAAGGAACTTCTTAGATCCGGGTGGAGAAGTTCTACCCTTCGCACTTATGCTCCGGCATGGCGGAGGTGGCAGCGCTGGGCGTCAGAGAATCAGCTTGATGCCACGCGTCCCAAAGCTGAAGACTTAGCCAGGTTCCTAGCCGATCTACACATCAGAGAAAAGCTATCGCTGAGTACCATTTTAGTTCACAAGTCAGTGGTGTGTACCTTAGGCTCTCCCGAAGACAATAGAGAGCTGAGCTCCAATCCGATAGTGAAGAAGATATTAAAAGGGATATCTTTAGCTAGACTAAGGCCTTCAAAACCCCCCATTTGGGACCCGAGGGTTGTATCATCATGGCTGGAGAAGAATTTGCCTCAACATATTACTCTCTTTGAAGCATCAAGGAGAGCAGCCACCATCCTGCTTTTGGCATCAGGGCGCCGAGTCCACGATCTCACATTGCTCCATTGCACAGCTGAAAGATTGTCAGTGGACAGTGAAGGCATCTCCATTTGGCCAGTGTTTGGTGGCAAGACAGATTCGGCAGACTGGCAACAATCAGGGTGGAGACTGGCTCGCTCGGAGTCTAGGAACATAGACCCTGTCTATTGGACGGAGAAGGTCATAGAACTGTCTAAGGAACGGAGAGCGCAGGCGATACTACCTAGCCTATTTATTACAACTTGTGGGACAGTGAAAGCGGCCTCCAGGGCAGTAATTGCAGGTTGGATTAGGGCAGTCCTCAGGGATGCTGGTGTAGAGGATCCACCTGGCAGCATCCGTTCAGCAGTGGCATCTCTGAACTGGCTGCAGAAATATAAGCTGGACGATATACTGTCGCGTGGTAACTGGAGAAGTCCCAATACCTTTGCCAAGTTCTATAGAAGGGAAATTGCAGAATCGGCTGGCCGAGTCAACACCGACCCATCTGTTGCTGACCTTTTTCAACCTCTGTAACTGGTTAGCTGATTTCTGGAAATCTTGCCCCTATTTTCTTTTTAGCAAATAAATTTAAATATTATATTTGATTCACATTAGCATAATGTCACCAGGCGATAACAAACAATATCTCACTTTATAGGTTTTAAATAAAGCCTATGCTACATAATGAAAAAGTTTTACCTTACAATAAAACTTATATTATGTACTTAGCTTTATTTAAAACCTAGGCAAGGGCTGCCTGATGAGATCTAATGAAGCTTGAAATTATAGCGTCACTAGTGGCGTCCCACTACTGGCGCCGCCTCAAGGATGCATTTGGAACTAGCAGGTGACATTGGCGGGAGATTTAAACTAAGAATTACACACGAAATTGGTAAGAAACGTCGATTTGGCTGCAAAATGGTAATGTTTATCTCACTTTATAGGTTTTAAATAAAGCTAAGTACATAATATAAGTTTTATTGTAAGGTAAAACTTTTTCATTATTATTAAACGAGCAGGCAGCATTCTGCTGATGCGATCATACCTGGTTTCGCAATAAGTTTAACAGTAATTAAATAAGTAAACTATGCATTTCTTTTCTCCAAATAAGAATGCAATTGACCTTTAAATTGGTTTATATTAGCAGCATTGATGATATGTTGTGGAAGTTTGTTCCACGCATCCACTACTCTATTTGCAAGGAAGTGTTTCCTAAGATCGGACACAAAAGGTGTTGTGTCCACAGATTTTTATTTTTTTGTTAGTGGTGATGATTTCTTAGACGCCAAGGTGTTTTTGTTATGCATTGTACTTAATTATTGGAAAGTTTATTTCTCAGTTTGTCATTGTTTTTGTGAAATATATTATTTAATATTTAAAAAAATAAAACTTTCTCACTTCAATTGTTTTTTTTGTTTGTTTGTATACCAACTCCATTATATCGTCGCATTAATTCGTAGAATGCGTAACTCCGAAATGTAAAATTTTACAGGAGGCACAAAATACCCCGTAGTGAAAAAAAATTAAAGACAGCTTATTCTTTTTATTTATGTTTCGAACATATAATATATTTGGAAATTTATTTTCAATCATTAAACTTTTGTAAGTTAAGGTTTTCTATTTCAAATCGGAGTTAGGAAGTTTACGTAAAAACTGGGAATGGAGATACGCATTTTACGAAAGATACATACTTTTCTGCGAACAGTTTTATGAACAACCTAGCGGAAAATTTGGGAGATAGGAATTTTACATTTACAAAATAAAACACAACAATGTATGTGTATGTCGAGGCAGTCTATTTAGACAAGAAAGAAATCTTCAAACTCTGGAGATCATTACAGATTCGGCGACGGTTTTGTGCTGGGTGAGATCTACACTGACCGGGAGTAGTTGTGTCAGAGATGATCGTTAAGTGACGCTTGGAGTTGATGAAGGAGATTGTAGAAGAATTTGATCTGACATTGTCGATCACCCTTGTTGTCCTGTAGAAATAAAACTAATGTACTTACTAGGGTTTGCAAGACCCGGGCAAAGAGTAGCCATGACAGGAAACGTTGTGAAAGAGACTCCTCAGAGTGTGAAGATAGGTGGGAGAGACTTGAAAGTGGAACTGGTGAGCAAACATGTGCTTTAAGCGTAGAAACTCTTCATGCTCAGCATCACTTTGGAGTAAAGTGAACGCTTCATCTTGCCCGGCTGGTCGATCCCGAGGCGAGAAGAAAGGACGTCGATAGATGCGTGCGTTCCTGCGTACAATGCAGGACAATTGACCCTCCACCATCATCCCATGAAGCGGGTAATCTTAATGTTGTGACAACCTGGAGTCGCTTGGCAGTTGATGTTACTCATTTCGGTAGGAAATGTTTACTCACATTTATCGATTGCGGTCCAAGTAGATTTGCCGTGTGGCGGGAAATCGAGTCAGATAATGCAGCTTCGATTATCAGACATTTGGAAGAAGTGTTTCGGGAAAGAGGCCCGCCCAAAGTAGTTCTCATGGACAATGGTACTGCATTTTGTTCCTACAGTGTTACAGATAAGTGTGAGAGATGGAATGTTCGTCAAAGATTTTGCGCGGCATACCGACCAGCTGGAAACGGTATAGTTGAACGACATCATCAAACAATAAAGAGAACTGCAGCCAGAAGTGGAAGCGATCCCCTGCAGGCAGTGCTTCGGTACAATCTTTGGCTGCAAAAAGTCAGGATGATCGAGGTATTGCGCTGTCTAGTATAGTTCACACTTCACACTCGTGGAGACACCCTTCTGCGCAAGTGAATATAGAAGAGGAAGTATTGACTGAGCTCTAAGTGGGCGATCTTCTTGCGGTTAAACCAGTAGATGGGAGATGCACATCGTGCATGGAAGGGTGACAGGACTTACTTCAGTCAACAACATCGAAGTAGATGGCATACCAAGACATGTGCTTGACCCGCGGAAGATGCCTGACAGAGAACGGACTGTGTCTGAGGAGAGACGAGATGGAATTGCCGCACGTTCCACCGTAAATATTTTGGGTTTGTTTGAAGAGGACAGTGAAGAACCGGATCCGGATATGCATCAGGAGGAGATCCACTTGCAAAGAGATGGTGACCTTGAAGAAGAGATAATCACAGAACAAGGACCTATTAGGTATTTACGAAACCGCAGAGGCACATAAAACAAGAGAGCTACGGCAGAGCGTCACACGGTGCAGAAGACGTCAGTTTAGACTACAGATACAAAACACTATTCGTGACTTCACAATTAAAATTAAGGTTATAAAATGTTCAAAATTGATTAATCAACTTATCTCAGTTAATTTCACGGTAAAACTATTACACCGTAAATAAATTTCCTCAGTCAAAAACACAACAAGCGTGCACGGCTCACCGGCCAATACTGAATTAAGGAGTTACGAAGTATTCGCGAGTAAAAATGGCACCATAATTTTACACAGTTTTCTAATTTGTGTTTATCTAAAAGGTTAATTTTTTTTTAAATTTTCGAGTTTTACTAGTCGATGCGGGTCTAATTTTAACACCAGATGGCATTAAAAACGTATTTTCGAAAAATTTGGAGTTACGCAGTTTACGATTTAATGCGACGATATACTATTTGTACAGTATTCATACTTCTGCCACACATCTGGGTTCATATCATAACATCATTGTAGACTGCTGGTGTTTAGTCCTTTGAATACAGTTCCTGCATTCCATCCTTCTTTGAATGTCTTTCCGTCTCTCGTGAGGATACTTCCCATAGTGTGTATGAATGTAATTGTAACGTTTAGTAAACCAACCTTGACAATATTACAAGCGTAAAGAGTTGGAATAACGAAGGAATATAGATGAAGGAAGGATGGTGTTCCAGGACGAAGTTGCGATGTGTTAAATCCTCTCTGCCTACCTTGAGATGAAATGGAGTGATTTTTAAATACATCTGTTTGAATTTTATTTTGGGGAATGAATGAATGTAAAACTTTGGAAGTGGAAATTAACCCACTTGCCGACATCCGATCGAGCCGAAACTTGGCTGATAAAATCATACTCGTCCTAGACATAAGAATTGATAAGCACCCACTTGTATCTTGACTTCTGGACCGAACAGACACGCGAAAGCGTTCAGTTTGATATAAAATTCAGGACATAAGGCCTCTGAAGATGGACAGTGAGATCTGTCCGAAACGTCAGGAATTAAAAAGTCTTTTTAAGGACTACGTTACGCGGGTAAACGGAGAACATCATTCTACATCTTACACCCGTGAAAACCTTAACCATAACATATATATATATACATTTTTTAATTTTAAAATAAATGTATCGAAGTAAAAAACTTTGTTTTTTACGGATTGATTTTTAGTGACTACATACAAAATATCAATAAAAGGAAAATAAGTAACATAATTTTTATTACATTTATAAACATAACAGTTAAAAATTCTATATCCACTAATAAAATACTACATAATGTCGCCGGATGTGTAATACCTCCAAAGTGGAGATGTATTTTACAGTAGAATGTAAAAAACAATTTCGGAGCAGGAAAACAAAGGTAGACCTCCAAATAATATTTATTTATTAATGTACACAATAAATAAAAAGAAATGGCAGACTCCTTTCATTTTCCAGCTTAAAAAAACGATATTTAACTCGCCTATAAAATTTCTAAATTTTTCACGTTGGAGATATTACAATATCTAACCTAATGGTATACTATGTTATCTGCACTGAACAGGTTATCCCTAGCAATGTGATCACATTTCTATTAGTCTATCTCATCGGTGGTTGTCGGAAATGTAACCATTTACACTAGAAGTTTAGTAATATTCATTTCACTGTAAAAGTCTTCAATCGGTTGTTCCCAACGTTTCTCAAAGTATATTCCTTGCAAGAAGTTAGCATTGGTACCCGTTTCTATCGCCCACGGCAGATAATGCTGAATATATAACTGACGATGCTTCGGTTTGAGGCGAACTGCACCGAATATACCCCCGCCAACACACATGGGCAGCCTGGTCTGTAAACCCTCCACCCATTTGATAGTAACCTCCCCTAACATGGTCGTCTTCATCCCTAAACATGCATGCACCAAGTCATGTACTTCCCTATACCTCTGCATCACATAAGCTAATTCCACATCTTTAATAAACTGCACAGGCAACCGCGAATCTGCTGTAACTCCATTTTCCACGAGAAAATCGCTGTACATCTTCCCGACAGTTCCATCGGGAAGTTTTCTCAACCTTTCATAGTCTAAAGTCTTCGAGTTTATGCGCGGTTTATTCCTCAAGATATCAGCTCCTTCCTCTGTCCTCAGCATCTGTTCTCTCATGTAAATCAAGGCAGATTGTCCAGTCACTTCTCCTAGACAAGCAATCATATCACCTCTGTAAGGATCCATTAAAGATATGGCTGCCGATCCAATAGATAAAGCTACCTTTTGAAATTGGCTGAGTTCAATGAAATTAGCTTTAACTTCTTGCTCGAAAGATTCATCCTTGGGTAATTCTTGAGCTGATGGCAAATAATTATTTGTCGTTTGGTGCAAATTTGAAGATTGTAGACATCTTATTCCAGCGTTTTTAAAGCGCAAAATGCTTAACGGTTTTATCAGCATTGTGTTTTGTTATTTCGAAAATATTTTAGCCAACGACGTTTTTTTATTATCTCGTATCTCCTGTCAGTTTTATTTTGACATAAGAGGGCATAGATAAAATATATTGGTGTTGCGAGTGATAAAAACGGTGATTTCGATTTTTAAAAGGTAGGAGCTACATTAGCTAAAATCCGTTTTTGTAAAAATTATTATATGTACTATAGGTAAATACTCTGTTTCAAAGATGATAAAAAAAAGTTATAAAATAGTTAGCCCGTGAATTTAATGTAATACTTCTGCATAACATAATATAAAAACAATATTTTTTTTATGTGACACCTCACAAAAGCGCCCCTGACCAGAGGAGCCATGTCATGAGCCATTTATTAATGCGGGTCTTGATGAGGCCATTATTATATAAAGGAGGAAAAGCAGTTGCCGTTAACATACGAGCCGTCTCACACAAAATCGAGTTTAAGAAGTGGCCCATTCTCATGGAGCCGACATCAACTGTGAACAGGTGTTCCGCTCGTGTACGTCGAGCATCGGTGTATTAGAGATGGCAATCGGTCTGTTAACAATGGATTGTCAATCAGACGGACTGCCCTCCTTTATACAGAATCATGTAGGTTTATCAAGTATTGTACTGGCTCCAGCCCAGAGGTGGCTCCCAAATTCAATTGTTCGGTGTAATTGAGATTTGTGTAGGGTTAGCAGCTGGTTACTATTGAAGAATGTGGTAGACCTATACAAGACGCCCAGTTTCTTGGAAGACAGATTGGGAGAGTGCCATCAAATTGCACCAGACAGTCATTAATCTCCCTCTTTGCCGAAATCAGGCCTTACCCCAGGCGCGAACCTTCTCGAGGTGGTGGTCAACTTTTTATCTCAAAACTTCCCGAGCTGTACGGACATCAAGAGTGGAATGGGGCTTGCCAATAAGATAACCCTCATAAACGGTGCTGTCGTCAGCGTATCAATAAATCGGTGCCCATTCAACAATATCGTTGATGTTTGAATTGTTCTGCCCTTGAAGAAGTCCACAATCCAACTATGCAGGGTAGGATGGATCCCATACAATGGTAACTTTCCGACAAGCGCCCGGTACCAGACCCTATCAAAGGCTTTGGACCCAACTGTTTGAGTTTCTCCAAAACGTTCCAAATATGCATTACATACCCGATAGCCACGCGATCAGTTTCGACGGAATCCATATTGCCGATCGCTTAGGATGCTGTTATTCTCAAGGTATATGCCAACCTTTCCGAGGATTTGACGGAGAAGAGAATGTAGCAATCCATCGCAGATGTGATTACCTCTCCCACCTAGCATGTACAGATTGAAGGGTCCTCTGAGCTAAAGCAGACCGCACTCCAAGGAAAGTGCTGAAGAATGACCGCATGCCGTCCCATTTTGCTTCTCTGTAGTGCCATTCCTTCCTCTTTACATGATTGCCAGGTTGACTATTCATAGAGTGTAGAACAGAGGTGGTAATCAGGCAGTGGTCGGAGGATTCTAAAGGCGCTCTAACCTTCATTCTGTACCCGAGTGGCTCACTGGTGAGAAACAGATCGAGCAAGTTAGCTGATGTCAGCACGGCTGTAAGGACAGACACATCCCTTTGGCCTGAAAAGGCTTTCCAGCTAAAAGCCTAGGCGGTTCAGGTAGGAGGTGTCTGGGGGCTCGGCAATTGGAGTCTCCGTAAGGAAGAGATGGAAATTTTGGAATAAAAAGTGGTGGTGCATGGGAATTAGATTGGTGTGCATACCGCGAATATTGGCTAAATTCATTTTCATCCGAGGTCTGCACCGAGGACGCCTGCTATTCGCTGTCATAAGGTTGATGTTATTTTGGTGCGAGTTCATAAATTTTTTGGTTTGTTTTGTTTGGGGAATTAAAGGAGAGGTTGGGAAGGATCAGGTTAAAAAGGTTGGGTAGGGAGCTGGAGAGTAAAGCAACTAGACACACCAAATAAAGGGTACGATCTTCTAACTGCGGTTCAAGGCAATGGGGCAGGAGAGTCTGGCTGTGGAGATCGCCCAGTGCGCCCCAAACGCTGGATGCTACATAAGCGGCAGGGTTTTTTTGTTGGCTGACGGGGCAGCCCACCCTTAGTTGTGGTTAAATTATATGTCAATCCTCCCCTCTCTGAGATATTATTTTACACTGAATTCTGCAGTGTTCCAAATGAGCATAATGTCACTTTACTGACATCTTACAACAATTAAACCGGTCATGGTGACATTTTGGGATGGGTACAACATTGGGTAGGTAGGACAATTGCAGAATTTGAGATTTCCTATCCACCAAGTCTGTGCAAATGCATACCTACCAATCCCATATATATATGCGTGAGCAAGCATAATAACAGTAAAAGAAATAAAATAGTATAAAACAGAGAAAAAGTTAAATGTATTACGATTTTATTTTATTACACATTCCATCACCGATCGGTTGATGCAATTTTATTACATACAATAGAGTTTAAATTCAGTTTTAGATATAACAAAGTACATATGTGCTAATACATATCCCTACATATTTTAAAATAAGTAGTACGTAATATAGTAGAGGTACATTATTATTTCTATAAAACTAGCAGGGTTCATTCTCGGAAGACATGCAGTCTCAGTCGCTGTGCGTATAATGTAAATGGGCCTGAAAGGATTCGTCCAAGAAAATCCCCTTCATCAATTCCCCGGAGGCACATCTGTGATGGACCAAGTGACTTCCGATGCCCTCTACTAGCCGAATAACTTCAATACCCTAATTTATCAAGAACTTTCCCACTTTTACTTGAAAATGGTTAGAAAAACCACGGTCAAGAGCTATCATTGTTTAAATTTTTGCTTATAATTGAATCTTTCATACTATAAGTCTGGGTTTCACTCGATGTACAAGACAAAAGCACGTCCGATTTTCTATTCAAAAGACCTCTACAACAATTTTTCGAGTGGGAAATATTTGACGAAAACGAACCAGAATGCAAATTACCGAAGTCGTAATCGAAATTGATTGAATCGGCGAAACAATCACAAGTTTGCGTCTCTTTAAACGAAAAATCAGGGGATTCATTTCTAGTTTCTTCGTACAATGGAATTTTAATAGGGAAATCGAAGATATTTTCATTAGTTTGTGTTTCCGTCGATATCAAAGCATTCTCAGAGTCAGAATATTTTGGGGTTTCGTCGATTAGTTCAGGATTTATACAATTATCATCGAAATTAAGTCCGCTATTAATGTTTTCGCCGTCCGTAGGCCAAGTTGTTTGTGTTTGTATGTCCGACAGACAAATCAGTTCAGAAAACAAGATAGACTCGTGTTTCCAGCGATTTGAATATAGTAATTCGTCTAGCGCTGTTTGCGTTTCAATCGTCGTAGAGTTTCCGGCATTGGATTTATCATCCATCAGATCCCTATAAGCAAATTGCGCAGACATATCGGTTGAATCAAAGTTTGTAGGAGTACTGACTGCGCCAAGGTCACAAAATGCACCAGATTTTTCAATGGGTGTCTTGTTTTTTTCTGTTAAACATGGCGGCATCACGGTTTGAACTTGGCTATCCTTTTTCTCAATGTTAAAATGCTTAGCTTCATAAATATTCACACCGTTTCCATCTGTCTGCATTGACACATTAAAACTATTTGTAAAAGTATTGGTTTTAACAGACAGATCGACATTTTGGAGAGCGACATTAGACAATCTGTTAAATTCCTTCGCTTTAATATTCACACCGTTTCCATCTGTCTGCATTGACACATTAAAACTATTTGTAAAAGTATTGGTTTTCACAGACAGACCAACATTTTGGAGAGCGACTTTAGACAATCTGTTAAATTCTTTCGCTTTAATTTTATTGTGTGGTTTTTCCGTGACACTTCTATTGCAAGTTTTAGCCACTTTATCATTGGGTTGATCTTTTTTGATTTTATTAAGAATACTTCTATGTGTTTGCGTTGCAAACGTTCTCTTATTGTTATCATAAGATAAATTAGTTGATTTATCTATTTTGATTTTGTGTTTCGGTTTAGTTCCGGCTGTTGAAGTTTGTGTTTCCACGTTAAATTTTTGAGTATCACAATCTTTGGCTTTTATCACTGTTTTTAATGTGGTCTGAGTAAAGCGGTCCTGATTAAACGACGAAACGCAGGATTCATCAGTGCTCATTGTAGATTCTTGAACAATCAACTGTTTCTTCTTCGATTCTTTAACCTTATACGATTTCTTACTACGTTTAGCTACACAAGTTTTCTTAATACCTTGCTTTACTTTTTTCCTGCCTCTTTTTGTCACTTTTTCCTTAGAAATAACTTCATTATCTGACAAAGAAGATAAATTTGGATAAAAACTTCCTGTAGGAATCAAAATATAATCCGTTTCACCAGAAGACGCTGTATTAATCATGTTTTCATCAACATTAATAGAGTAAACTCCATTGCTATTTAGAAACGAATCAACATTTCTAGTATTATACGAACATATCTGTTTTTTTGCGGAATCAACAACACCCGAAGCTAAACTATCGCCATTTTCACATTCATTTAAACGATTTACTTCATTTTTCACTTTTTTAGTTTTAACACTAAATTCTCCAGACCCTTGGATAGCAATTCTTACTTCAGAAAACTTTCCGCTGGCTTCAGCATGATTCAACATGAAGTTATTCTGTCCGGTATCACTGATAACATTAAAAGTTTGAGGTATAACTGATGATTCAGCATTACGACAAATAGGCAATTTTTTACTGTCTAAATCAACAGCATCAGTCTTGCTAGCAGAAGTGTTACAAAGTTTATACTTATTTTGTTTGTATAATCTGTGTAAATCAGGGTGTTTTCTAGATAGATGTAAGACTAAAGAACCTTTGTTGTTATACTCCCATCCACAAGCTCCACAGAAAAACATGTTACCGCATTCACTTAAATGTCTTTTGTAGATGGATTGAATTGAAAACTTTGTTTCGCATTTAACGCACTCGTATTTCTTCTGTCCGTGCACTTTCATATAATGCTGCTTCAATAAACGATTTTGCGAAAAACTCTTGCAGGCTGCCGAGGTTTTATTGTAAATACATCGCTCAACGGGGCAGAAAAATCTTGAAATACACTGCTTAGTTAATAAGCCTAATTTGCCTATTTTGTGATGCTTAACGAGATGCATTGTCAAGTGAGGAGACTTCTTAAAGACGCTGTTGCAATTTTCCTCGGGACAGACAAGGTCTCCCGGTGTATTGGTCAGTTCTAGCTCCGTGGGAAAAACGTCGACAAACTCTGTCATATTTAATTAAATTAATCAACAATTTCTTCAAGTGCACAGCAAATATATACGATATATTTACACCAAAGACATAAAATAATAAATCTTTAACAGAAATTGCACGTTTGTGTATTTTTGCACTGATTTAATGTGAAGGATAGCATAACAATAGATAGAATTAAGAGAGGTATGACAGCGGTTTGACCATGGTTTGACTTTGACAGTTTCTAGCATAGATAAACTTTTAAGTAGAATGCATAAATAAACTACTCTCGTAGAATGATAGTTGATTTGTTGATAAACAATGAGCAAATTTAAGCGCTGTTCACAGTTCACATTAGGAGCAAAAATATCCGACCGGGTGGTTTCTTCCAAATAAAAAACTTTTACACAAAGGGTTAAGCAAAGGTTGTGTGCATATTCCTCATATTTCTACAAATTAATATTTATGTAGGTACGTACACGAAGAGAAAAAAGAAAACATTGTTTTTTTATCTCAGTGTGTATGTTCCGGCATGGCGACCGAGTATGTCAACAAAATTAAAATTCAACAAACCTCCAAAAAGTGATATAAAGTCAAGAAAAGTGATGAAACAAAACCTAGGTTAAAAAGATTACATACAATAGGTATCTATTAAACCTAGTCTTTGTCTCATGACTTTTAATGACTTTACATCACTTTTCAAAGGTGTGTTGAATTTTCATTTTGATGAAATATCATGGAACCGTTCGGTCACATAGCAATTGTTATCTCCAACAATTTACTCCCTACCTTCCCGTCCTATAACTTTGTCACCAGGAGACGGGAAGTACCTTCAGTACAATTTCTGTAGAGCCTCTGATAATAGATTGTAATTCCAGGTTAAGTGCAATACGCCGTGAAGTTTTTTCGTGCTGGCAGTGAGAGGGAACGTTGAGGACACCAAGACCAAAGATAGGACTTTCATTATTTTGGTGGCATCCTCTCATAGTTTCATTCCGTTCCCCTTTCTATATTTTATACACAGGAAACTCGCGACTGGAAATATTCCGGTATATTCCAAAAGCTATCGCAACAAAATACATGAGGTCAAAAAAAACTGTTGAATGGGTCGCACCGATTGTCAACAACGCAATCGATTGTATGTATTGTGGGTACGTACTTTCACAGTGATGTCCTCTCCAAACGTCACTTAAAATAGCCATTGTTTTGCTTACTTCTACTTATCAAATTAGCGAAGCAAAAGCAAAAAGTGTACACTTTGATCAAAAAGTTTTTGCGGTTTATTTTTTATGATTTTAAAATTTGACCTTTATTCAATTTCACCGGAATTTTCTCTTTTGAGTCGATTATGAACAAGTTTGAACTACGCTGATTTATAACCAATTTACCTGTGTAAGTACTGTGATCTTTAACTAATAATTGTTATTGTGTGAACGGCGCTAAATGAGAAAATACCGTAGACAACAATGCATAGATTTTCGATTTTATCAAAAAAAAATTTCTTCTGTCAAATGGAATTCGGAATCTACTCCACTGTCTATGATTTAAAAAACGAATACATACACGAAATGTCAAAACAATGTTTGTATTTTCAAAAAACTAAAACTACTAATTTGAAATTAGTAATGCCTTGTAAAAACGTTCCAATTTTAAATAAACTCAGCTAAAACCAAGTGTTGAAATTCCTTTGTGAAATTTTCAATTTAAATATCCTGATTTGGTCAATTAGTAGGTTGAAAGTTGGTGCAAAATGGATCTGAAAGCGGATTCGGTGAGTTTTTACCCATTTATTTATATTAGTAAGTTCTAAATGTCGATCAGTAATATCTTTTTGGTTTTATTATTGTTGTTTCATTCAGTAAATAGCGTTCGCATTGAGTCATCCATTTAGTATTGGGCTACGTTCCGTGTGCACAAAATATATTTTTAGCTAATACCTTTACGAATCTATTTCAGTTACGCGGTCTTATACGCTTTTCCTTATTATAAAAATGCATATTCCTAACTCATTACGTAATAAAATAGTGCTATAACTAACTAAACATGACGTCTATTCCCGAAGGGGTAGGCAGAGAGGATAGACCGCCACACAACTCTGTCTTGGCGCACGTTCCTTGCATCTTATTTTAATAAAATAATAAAATTTTAATACTTCTCAAGAGTCCCAACTCTCCGGAGCCAGTGGGGTAAAATTTCCGTACTCAAAATATAGCAATAACACTTTGTTTCAACTTAATTAGTACAATAAACAACTAAATTTACGTTGGGAAGATGAAAAATCATGTCCGAAATTATTTGGTTCTTGGTCTGGGTTATTTATAATTCGTCCGTATTTAGATTGAAGCAGAACCTTTCGGCAAAGTCACACTAATAAGATCAAACATGGGAAACTATGATTGAAAAAAAAAAAAAGTTTAATGCATCTTTTCCCATCTCTCCCTATGTAAATAGTTGGTTCTTATAGTAATTTAGTTGAAAGCAAGTGCTATTCAAATAATTTATGGGTATTAAGAAATATGTGGGATAAGACAAAAAGTTAGAAAGAGAAAAAGATGGGGGAGAGGAAGGTTGGGTAGCGTCTGGTCACTAAATTCATTTCAAGCAACATTTCAATTCTGACTGTTGGTCTTTCACCAGAGCGATGATGAGATAATATTCTATTATTGGCATGGACTCCTTGCTTTATTCGCATTCATGCACTTTTATTTTTTGCTAGAGCAATCCCGATGAGTTACAGAACTCATTTTAGGACAGGAGGAACTTACAATTCATATGTAGGAGGTAGTAGGTACAATTTTACAACGGTATTTTGATATCAAATATAAGTTTCACATTCAATACAGCATAAAAATTAAAAATTAAAATAATGACACGTTAAGTAGAACAAACAACAATAGAAAACAAGTACAGAAAGAAAAAAAAAAAAAAAAAAAACATGGATAAGATACAACAAGAAATGACAACACAGTTACATATTTTCTTTTTTAAATGTAGTTAAAAAATATTCTTTTAAAGCATTGCTTTGCAATTTTTTATTATGGTGGATGTGTTTGTACATATCTGGAAGCGAATTATATAGTGTATAGGCAATATAGTTCAGTGATTTTAACCCATATTTTGTAGTGTGTGTTTGAGGAATGCGGATTTTATTGTTATTTCGAGTATTGTGGTTGTGGATGTCTTGATTGTAAAGTGGCTTGATGTTGGTGTGAGTTGATTTTTGGGTAATTTGTAGGATGGTGCTTGTGATTTCATATTTAGGAAGGATTGTAATTGGAAGGATACCACTTCTGTTATTGTTGTTTGTAGATAATGCTTAGGCCCTTCTTCCATTGGGATATGCAAGAATCCGAAACTCGTAGATTCAAGTATCTTGTTGACTACCGCCATTCATTTGCTTGGAGGTTCATACACAGGCACACATTGCTGACATTATGTAAACTCGTCGGCGACGCCAGTCTCCCGCAACCAGCCGGCCTTGGTTGTTTTGACTCACTTCGTTGAGACTTTATAGATGGCATCACTTGTTTCAGACATTTTGTAACAATGGGTGTTCTTTAGATCAATGCAAGGAACAAAACAGTCAACAAAGAATGAGACAATATAGAAATGACGGCTACGCAGCAACTGTTTGGCTGTGAGTGAGGTAATGAAAGCATTCTAGTTTTGACATTTTGAGAATTTAACATATAAAGCGAGAATTTGAAGCATTGTAGGTAGCATCTACCTACTCGCTGGATTATTCTCTTAGTCAGTTAACAATCAGCTACAAGTGAGCAACCTGCTGGCCCTCGCGCCGCGCCCTGGCTACCTCACCGTGCCGCTATAGGCCACGGACCTACTTACTACGCCCGGCGTTGCATGAACCTTAAAGGAGAGGCCACGGATAATCATCAACTCTGCGGGATTATAATTAGCACTCTGGCCTTGGATGTCATCCCTGGCCTGCGCTCCCCACGCGCCTAGACCCTGCGACATCTTCGCCGGTCTGCGCCTTGGCCCTGCGACTTCGTCACCGACTTGCACCTCCCGTGCATCTGCCGACCAGGTCAATTATACCTTCGGCTATCCCGCTTCACACTGCTGTACCTGGGGAAGACTCATCGTCTTCGCCAGAACTGAACACATCCACAAGTCCGGTCTCCACCGACTTAATCTCAAACTCAAATAAACACTGCGACCTCACAATTTACATCTTTCATTGTCTCCTTACCACATCCTTACCAAATCTTTCACTTATTCTTATAGTGGCTAAAAGTGCGTTTTACTTGAGTAATAAAACTACTGTTGCATGTTTCCAGTTGGGTGTGTCAGTGCGGCAGAGGAGAAGGTCCCCGGCACGATATCTGGAGAGCGTACAGGCCAGCGGGCCCGCCACAAAGCACGTCCTATATGTAGAGGTGGTACCTAAGGGATTTCTGAAGATTCAGCACGTGTCCAGCGGCAGCGATGAGGTGAGAAGCTGCCAGCTTTTGTGTTTACTCATTCTTTTAATCCCAAATCTTCAAGATCCCCATTTACAAATCTTTCCCATGGCCTTTTGCGTATTCTGCCATAAAACATATCCCAGTTTCTCTTGGCTTTACACAGTTCTGCAAAGGAATACAAGAAGGCGCTGCAAAATATCACAATACCTTTGCACGATGATGTCGTCTCTCATCCTGCATGCCAACTGAAGCCCCAACAACTTTTCTGGATGGAAGGAGAGAGTTTCCTCTAATTCCAGAAGATAGGTGGAAACTTGACCGGCAATTGGCTGATGTCTGAAATGCCCAACTCGTACACAACCCCACTGAGAGACAGCCTGGGTTTGTCTCCTAAACTCTGGTCCTCCATAAAATGATAAGGTGCTCCCACAGCCAATGTGCTTGCATAATGCGTAGGTGGGGCCTCAAAGAATCAGCGATGTGTGAATGCCATGCGGTGCAGACCACTGAACGTTCATTTCCCGGCAGGATTGATGAGGTCCACAGGGCGAATCCTAAGGCCCTAGACTGGCTCGCAGACCTATATGTCCCCCTCTGACCTCCCCAACATACCAAAGTAGAAGAATAAGCAAGGGTAGGTCTTGAAATGTGTCATATTAAAAAAAAAAATAGTACCGTGTCAAGCAATATTTTGATTTTGAATGGTGGTTGCACCATTTGGTTCACCAGGTTACATTGTAGGCATATTATACATTTTATTGTGTTTTCTTTTCCAGAGCATGCAAGACCCTCTCATGACAGTATGCCACTCTCCTCCATCTCCTGCACTTCTCTCCTCCAAGATCAAGAGAACCTCTAAAGAAAAGATCCAAGAACGCCGTGACAGAAGAGAAAGAAAACGCGAGAAAAGACAAAACAAACAACTAGCCGCTATAAACAACATCAGCAACGAAATCAAGCACGAAATCGACGAGGAAAAAATTGAACTAGACAGATTTAATTCCCCCTTTTCTTCTTCGTTTCCCTCACCCGTTCGAAGTTCGAGTCCCGATTGGCCGCCTTCCCCAAAAACAAAGCCCTCAAAAAAACGGAAGAAAGAACCAACGGAGAATTCGGTCAGTTCTTTCGTCTGCAATCGGTCCAATTGCGAATTCACTAGTTCGGAGTTGACCGAATTAAACAGTCATAAAAAGAACGACCATAAAGGGAGAAAGGATTTTCAGTGTGATCAGTGCATATATAGAGGGGCTACCGCTTCAGATCTGAGGTGAGTACTTTAAACTAAAATAATCTCTCACTGATCCGGCATCCCGTTACCCATGATATCATGTACAACTGTCGAAATTCCGTTTCCCCAAGCTCAAATCTGTCTTCACTCATTAATAAAAATAAGGACCCGAAAAATTAAAACTTTAAAAATTATTTTAACCATCAAAACTAACTATAACAATAAAAAAATATACAGGTATTTATGTTAGTATGTTATTATTGATTAAAAAAAATGGACTGCCGTTGTCATTGTCGCGCTCATAAATTTAACTAATAACCAATATGTTGATTAAAGACTTTCGGTCTTACTAATAAAAAATCACTTCACAACAGTTACACTACGTTTTTGTTACACTTTGTACAAAGACGGTACACTTTTCATTACTACTGAAAATTGTCTCACAACATTACATTTTTCAGTGTTGCGCACATGCGCTACTATTACGCATGCATGTCAGTTTCCCTGCGAATGACTGTGTTTATTTGTCATGAATCATGTTTTTAATAATAATTTCTATTTCAATGACCAATTCACTATTATATTGGTATAATTCAATATATTTACTATTGTTTGTGTTATTTTTTGTCAGTTTGAATCCATTAATAATAATAATATTGTGAATAATATAGTTTCATCTTATCGGAAAAAAGCAAGGTTATTTCCTACTTATTATTTTTAATTGACATTTACCCTAAGAATTTAATAAAACTTCCATAAAATGATGTTGTTTAATAACATAAATGCATATGTAGGTAAATACAAAGTTTTAAAACAATCAACGTTTATATTGATGACAAAATGGATCCTGTTATTATATATATAGTTATATTATCATTTTTAATTGTATGAACAATATAAAAAGTGAAGTTACAGTCTTCTTGTAAAACCCTTCAATAAAAGGACTGTGTTCTTTGAATTTTTAATTTTTTATGTTTTTATTAAAAATGTTTATCTTAAGCTTTTTTCACCTTTTTTCACGTTTGAAATTAAAATATTAAAATTTTTAAACATTAAGGATATATTAAATACAAAAATCTAAAAGGTTATTTTATCTGCTTTCTAAATTAGTATTTGTTTTTACAACATCTTTAAAATAAAGAGATATACAGAACATTTAAAATACCTTGAAAAAATTCCGAAATTCGATAAGAAATTATTATTATTTCAAGTTTATACAACAGATAAAGAAACCCCTTTGACTGGATAGGCAATGCATATATCTTGTATATCTCTTCATGAACTATTTTTTGGTCAGTTTCTATTTTAAGTTTCTATTAGTAAGGGTTTCACATATACGGTCGTTAATCAATTGAATAAAATTTTCACCACATTTTGTAGTAATACCGTTTATGTTGTACATAAATGATTTGTTTATTCACTTAGGAAACACTATCGACAGCACTCGGGGGAGATCCCATACACCTGCAAGATGAACGGCTGTGACTTCCGGGCCAAACACAACAATAGCCTGGTGTATCACACTAAGAAGGTATTCTTCTCTTCTTTAGTAGTTTCCTCATTGCTGAGATCGAGACCCCACTCTATTTCACTGGTGGACAAGGCTTCTCCACTAACCTTTCTGCAAAATGAGGTTTGGTGTGGCTAGCTGCCACTCTTATGGCCGACTTGGATTCTTCAAGACGAGCTTCCGCCCCTTTCCTTTTGAGTACCAACTCAGTCTGCTTGTTGCCTTCAATAACCTAACCTACATACATTTCATTAGATAATCTTATCTGTTTCTGGTTCCAGTACCACCCGACGGGCGAGCCCATGAAGTGTGACGCGGCAGAGTCCTGCATCTTTACCACCCATCTGAAGGCGGCCCTCAAACACCACAAGATGATGCAGCACGGGGGGGGCAAGTCGCTGGCCTGCGAGATATGCCCTTACAAGTGAGTTACGCAAATATACTTAGGACTGGGCGAGTTGAGTCAAGTCTCCGTCTATATGGGCTTTGACTACTTTATCTTCTATACTATACACACTAAAATAAAGTTGCTATCCGCGTCTGTTTGTGAGCTTGGTTCTTCTAAACTACGTAAAGGATTTTGATTGGGTTTTAACTATCTTTTAGAGAATTTCTTCCGAAAGGTTTATATATATAAAACATACATATTATATTTATAGACACTAGAAAAAAGTCGATGTTTTGTTATCATAAAACAAATATTTTCGGGCGCTTACATTGCTAACATTGGCTAAACCTTAAGGTGCGATTCCGTGCCACGCGGCAGTCGGCAGACGGCAGCAGCAGACGTCGACTGCATTGCCGCCGACGGCAGACGGCACTACTTAACTGTATGAACTTGTATTGGACCGTTTCCGACACACCACTGCAAATGCCGCGCGGTACTTGTAGTCGACGACTGACGCCTAGCGGCAGACGGCACTCGAGTGCAAGCATAGTACTGCCGTCGACTTTTGACATAATGGACGTGTTGACAGACGGAGAGAGCGAAAGTCTTATTAATTTAGTGTCTAAAAATCCGTGCTTATTTAATTGCAAGAATATTAATTATAAAGATCAAAGAATAAGAGAAAATGTTTGGAAAGAGATCGCTCAAGATCTCAATAAAACCAGTAAGTTTTTTAATTTTTTTTATTATAAACTTTTACCAACTATTGTGTACGATTTACAACCCTTCTTTGCCAAGATACTTCACCTACTTGGGAACAAAAATATTCTTTTAGTGTGTCTCGGATCGCTAAGCCTCCAACATTAGCAAAACCTCTTGAACGCGCCATTCTGATCATATTATCAGTTGGTGTTTCTTCTTCATTGCGGTGGTAGGTTGGAATCTGTAGGTTTTCAAGATAACCATCTCGTAATATATTGTGCAAGCAACAGGCAGACATTATTAAGTCGTCACAAGTTTCTGGCAAAATCGGTATAGGTATATAAAATACTCTAAAAACTTGAGATAATAAACCGAAAGCGTTTTCGACCACGCGCCGAGCACGACATAGCCTGTAGTTAAAAATATCTTTCTGGTTGTCATGTCTCGCGATTCTTTGAGAATAAGGCTTCATCATAAATGTATCAAGAGCAAAGGCTTCGTCTCCAATTAGAAAATGTGGCAAAATATCATTTGTTCCTGGTAACTTTTTTGGTTCGGGAAAATTTAATGCATTGTTGTGTATTTTCTTTCCCATTTCTGACTTTTTAAATATACTGCTGTCTCCTTCTTTTCCATACGACCCCGCATCAATTGCAATAAATTTGTAGTTTGAATCAACTATTGCTAGCAATACTATGGAGAAGTAGTCTTTATAATTGAAGAAAAGAGATCCACTGCGCTGTGGTGATTTTATACGGACATGCTTGCCATCGATGCTACCGACGCAATTTGGCATGTTCCATTTTTCCCAAAAGTCTCTTTCGATTCTTTGAAAATCGTTTTTAGTAGGAGGAGGCATACAAATTGGAACAAGTTTTAATCGAAGTAAATGTAATACTTGTTGTACTATTCTCGATATATATGATCTTGATATACGATAATGAAACGCCAAGGAAGCAAAACTTTCTCCTGTTGCCATGAATCTGAAACAAACGAAAACTAAATATTAAATGTACATATACTTATACTAAATTACTGACTATGCATAGATCATAAAATAAATTAGGATAAGATTAGGAGAGATCATCTAATATTGAATATTTAAATTGCAGGTGAGAATTGTAAAAAGCAGTGGAAGACAATTCGCGATGGGTATATGCGTTTTAAACGCAAAAATAAACTTCCCACTGGATCGTCAGCTCCAAAAAGTAGTCGAACAAAATGGAATTTGTACAGATTATTGTCCTTTTTAGAAAATGTTCCGCAAGAGAGGTATAGTATTGGTAACATAGATGATGAATCCGAGTCATCACAAATCACCGCTGAAGAGTCCTCAGAGTCGGCACAGATTAATACTCACCAAGGGAATAACGACACGTATTCTGTACCTAATATCGAGCAATGGAATGCTGACACACAGTCTGAAGATAATATATCTGTTCCTCTTACCGCAGCGTACAAGCAAATAAGAAAACGTCCCCATAGCAAGAGAGATGATATACTATCATTTTTGAGAGAGAGAGAGAAATCACGGCTTTCGCTGTTGAAAAATACCTCTCAAAATGAAAAAAAAACAGATGAGTTCAGCTCGTTTGCTAATCATATTGAGCACGTTTTAAAGAAATTACCAATTTTGCTTCAAATAAAAGCCAAAAAAGATATCTTTGAAGTTCTCACCAAGTACGAGATAATGGCCGTAGACAATGCAGCTAGTTCAACACCATCTACTTCAAGCGCTGATACCGCCATGACAAGTGCTTCTGATGATAGTAGCTATACAATAGTAAATGTGTATTCTCCACTTAGCTGTTATTCGGAACCGACCGATTTGTCATGTGCACAAAATGAAGGAAAAATGGATTCTATTAATAATTATTCGGAACCAAGTGAAGAAATTCCATCATTGCCGGAATATTTAAACCAGTAGCTTAATATAACTAAGGACAGGTTGTTTCACAGAGTGTGAACGATTTATCAAAATTCAAAGTTAATTTTCAAGTTCTGTTATTATTTCAGCTTTGTGGTTCAACTGGCAAAATATTGATTATAATAACAGAGCTTGAAAAGAACCTTTGCGGAACTAGAAAATTAACTTTAAAATTTGATGAATTGTTCAAATGCTGTGAAACAGCTCGTCATTTCTTCTGTGTAATTCATTACAAAATAATTTTAATTTGCTTACCTTAGTGTCAAGAATAATTTTTCTTCTGGCGATATTGTGTTTCGCCTTGTTTTTGGAGCAAGATCATTATAAATTAAAGAGATTACAAAATTAAACTGTTTTTTATTTAAACGGCAATAACTTCTGAAAATGTCTTCACTCTCTTCTAGGTGTCTTTTTATCAAAGTTTCATAAGCGCCTTCTTCCAGTCTATTTAAGTACATTGGCAGTATAGGCTTTCTACTTGAGTAGTAATACAATAATAAATCATCGTCATCGTCTTCTTCTTGCAATAACACTTGCAGCATTTTATTATTCATAACTATATATGGAAGACACAACCGTCGGCAGTAATGCAGCAGACGCAACTGCAGTGCCCTCACTGCCGTCGATTTCGGAACCTACGCGACAGCATTAAGTAGTGACGTTTGCCGTCGGCGGTACTGCAGTCGACGTCTGCTGCTGCCGTCTGCCGACTGCCGCGTGGCACGGAATCGTACCTTTATGAGATACATCAAAATAATGTATGTAGTACGGAATTGTACAGCTTAAAAAGTCCCCAATGGTATATGTATATCTCCTAAAGATAACCCACAGCAATACCAGGTACGCTTCAGTTAGTCATACATAAAAATTGATCCTGCGTAAGTTTGTGCTCGCAAACCTCGAAAAGTAGTCGAGAGATATCGAGATATCTTATTATTGCCAGGAGTGTTTGGAGAGTGGTTTGAATGGTAGAAGAAGTCGGGAACGCTCAAGGAATACTTAACGCAATATCTCTGCACTGGAATGAGATACGGAGTCGAATTAAAGTCGTTGTGATGTAATTTTTCTAACAGTAACATTGTGGTATACAGTAGAGGTGGGCAAAATTGATTGAATTAGTTCAATGAATTAATTCAATCTTGTAACACACTTGACCTTATTCTCATTTTCAAAAGGAATTAAATCTTCATTCCTTATCGTTGGCATTTTTTTCTATATATTTTTCAGTTAAATTATTTCATGATAATAAGGTAATAATTAATAATGATGTGCACTTTAAATGATTTAAATATTATAGTGTTTCATGGAAATCTAATTAAATATTATTACAGTACTATGGTGGCGCGCCGCGGAGTTTATATGTACTGTGCCCTGTCGCACTAAATCACGTATCTAGTATCCCGCGTCCCGCGCCGTAATCCAGAAGACTTTTTTCATCGAGTCCCCAGTCAAGGAATTAATGAATTTATTCCGTATTCAGTTGTGACGTCACGCGTCGTAGACACAAATCCTATGTCCCATGTACCGAGTCTGTCCGGACAAGCGCTCAATCTCAGGGAATAAGTGAAACAGAACAGAGACATAGACACTCGAAACAGAGTTCCCAATTCCCTATTCGTTATCGAGTCCCTTTCCTTACTAGTTACAGGTCCGTCCGCACCGTCTGCAAGAACGCAAGTCATTAATGTCGCAGCTAGACACAACACACTTACTAGTCAGAAGTTCCTAATTCATTGCTCCAATCCTATGCCATCTGTCAATCGGTTCGTCGTTAGTCCCCGCGTGGCTAAACCTTCGATTTAGTACCTAGTCAGGTGAAAACTTTTTACTTCGGAATCTGAATCCTAGTAAAAAAGCGAGTAAAAAGTATCTCCTCTATTTTTCTCCCTTCCACGTACGAAAATAATGCAATACGCTTAGAAACAAAACGATGTTTACGTTATTGTTCTTATAAGTATGTTTTTTATGTACATGCCAACTTGTAGACGTAAAACGAGATCAGTTGACTGTCGAATTGTGTGTGATGATAACAACTAATTAGTTTTGATTTCTGTATTTTTGTACTGAATTGTATGCCACTCAATTTCAGACTTTCAATCAGTTTTTATTTGGCGCATGGATTTAACATTACCATTGAGGTAAGTAACTACAAACATTAAAATATATAAATATAATATATATGTGGTTGAAGCTTATTCCAGGTGACCGGGTCGGATATACAAAAGTGGGATAATAATAATTTAGTTCTTATAATTGCTTTAAGAACGTATCTCATTGCCCCTAAAATAATATATTTTTTTATGTAAAGGTTATCTTAAGGTACCTACTTTTTGTAATAAATATGTAGATAGTTTTAGGAAGAAAGATAATAATAATTTTTATTCTGGGATTCAGTTTGCCAGCATTTCTATGTAAAAAAAGAAAAATCGAGTGGGACTTTTTATTTTTGCATCGTTTAATGATGTTTTACCTTCGTTTTTTATACGAAAAAGCAACATATTGAATAGCCAAGATGTCTTCCAGAAAAAGGAGCGAACTTTGGTGTCACTTCTCTGAAGTAAATGGAGGGATTCATTGCTCCACAATTTAGAGCGCTGGAACAGGCTGTATGGGAAATGGCAGTTAAAAAATAAACATCCGACTATTCCTGTCCAGGTCCAGCGCCCTGCGCCTTCCGTGTCCTTCGCGGCACCCATTTCAACGATTTGATTAGTGACTTGTAAAATTACTTTTTATTTTTGTTCGTAAAAAAACATATTTATCAAAAAGTTTGTAATATGTTTATTTTGTGGAGCGACATATCTTTTTTTACTAAAGTTACTCCAAAGTTCTCCTCGCTTTAACACGTTCACGGGCAGTGAGTCACCCTACTTTGGCACTATTTTTTGTATTAGATTTTTGCGATTGCTCTAGCATTTCCGTCATGATACGTAAACACTGTTTTATCTTTGTGTGCAGAAAAGGTCTCATTTGACAGTAAGCCATCTGTGGTTGTGTGAGCAGTGACAGTAAGAAATAGACTACCTATATTTTATAAGGATAAAGCAACTGCTCAAGCATATCTGACAAAAAAACTTAATAAACTTCGAATGCTATAGCATCCGCGACATAATTAAACTATCCAATGCGAATGCTATATATAGCATGCTCGTCCGGGAACGTGTTAAGAACTCTAAGCCATACAGTGTAAAGCTTACAAATACAGGTTTTCTAAGTAAAGTTATAAATGTACTTCTGCAATGTACAAAATAAATCCCTACATATGTTTTTTTTGTGTGTTTATTTAAAATGTTTTTTTCAAAACGAACACATTTATTTGAATGCGAAAAAATGCTTCATTATTGCTTTCTTTAAGGGTCCTAAATGTGAGCAATCTAGGTACAAAGCCAAAATAAAGTGTCGAATCAAGGAATTAAATGAATGAATTAAACGAATTAGTTCACTTGACCAGGTGAATAAGACTGAATTGATTCATTATTGTGAATGAATCTGCCCATGTCTAGTATACAGTAGTGAATGGTGGAAGAAGTCGGAGATGCCTTGGAAAGACATTAGCAATAGCGAAGCATTGCGGGGTATACTAGTCTTTTATATAGATCTAACGTATTTTTAAGGTGATTCTTAGTCTAGTTTTAAGTTTTGTTTTTAAGCGTGAAATTTGATCAGTTCCTATGGACACTCCGCGACCTTCCTTGTAGTCTATTAACGCATATACATAACACACAACTTGAGCTTAGGGGCTCGAGCTACTGTCTATAGGCCACGCGCATAGAGCAGGCAGGGGACATCACAATACTAGAAATTTTGCTTTGACGTGCATGCCCACTTGTATGTGAATCTCATAGAACTCAGGGACAGACTTTTAAATCCCCTTGTGATGAATTATTGGATCGTTTGCAAGTTTCAGGTGGGAATGGCATACATTCATCCTGTGAAAAATATATATTGAATTATAATTGCCCTATGTCTAGAAGTAATGAAATGGTATTGTTGCAGGTGTTACTTGATGGCCGATCTGCGTAAGCACCACCGCGTGCACACGGGCGAGAGTCCGTACGCGTGTGACTTCGAGGGCTGTCGCTACGCATGCAAGATCTCTTCCAACCTCAAGAAGCACAAACGCATTCATACGGAGGAGAAACCCTACTTCTGTGATGCCTGCGAATTTAGGTTTGTCAACTTTTTAACTGCGTTCATGATAAAATTGCAATTGACTTAATGACATACATATTGACAACTGTCGCTTAAAATGAAAAATATACATGTTTTGTGTTTTGCCCGTTGTCAACTACTGTATTATAACCGTTGGAAATAACGCTGACCTTGATGCAAACATTAACAAAATAATATCGAACAATCATTAAACATCACAAATTAAAACATTAATGAGATATATTATAGACATAGACAAATCACACACTTTCACATATTTTTGGTTCCTTGGAACGGGCAATTTGCCTAGTTAGGAACCAATAATTTCGACCTGATTAGGTACAATAATCTATAATCACTAAAAATATTTTAATTATATCTGTATCATATTGTACTGTGTGTAAATCTAAAGGAATAAATAAATATAGTACTTTATCGCTAATCTGTCACCATATAAATCGGGCAAGTGCAATTAGTGAAAACGGCGGATTACAGTGTATACATACAAAATACACTGAAAATTAAAACAGATGTTTTGGGAAACAAACAGCTATGTATTTCGTAAACTTTGAATTTCTTGCTTTAAGTTAAGATGTCATATTTACACTAGCGAGAAAACTCCATTTTGTAAACTTATTCAAACAGAACGAAATGATCTAAAACACGTGCGGCAGTTGCTAAAATACTCAAGGACTAACCGAAATATCAGCTCTGCCTAGCTAGTCGGCGGTATAGTAACTGAGTGTGTAAGAGTAAGGTAATACAATCCGTCGGTGCACAAAGCTTGGTGCTCGAGTCTAGACATTGAATTTGACGTAAGAATACTGGCATATTATAGAGCTTGACTTTGTGCTTTCAACTATCAAAAATAACAGCCGATTATAGTAATTGAGCGACGGATTACTGAGAAAGTACTGTAAAAGTTGGGTCTGTTATTGTTTATATCGACATAGCTATATTTTTTACTTGCAACCTGTAGAATTGTTTAATACCAGGTGCTACCTTTTGGCCATATCACATAGTAAAACCCAAGAAGACGTCTAGTAGACAACCAAAAGACTATTACAAATTACGCATAATATTGTTCATTGAGTATAAACTTTTAAGCCTTAATTATTTTATTTTATTTCGTGCTGTGACTTCTTAAACAATGCTTAGTCACAGACTGTGTTGCGTTGTGTTGAATTATGTATGTAGTTACTGAGGTTGTTTTTTCGTCAATACCGTGGGACTTTGATGGCATCTGGTTGTGTTTTCCAATGGCTTGTCATAATTTGATACAATAGTTAGTACTATCAATTCTGATTTCTTGCCGTATAAACTGTTGTTACGGTAGCGTATAAAAGGTTAAAAAACTGTATGTATAAAGTCTTTCTCTTCACTGAGTTACTTTTTAATTTGTTATTTATTATTTCAGAACGAACTTCATTAATTCGCTCAAAGTGCACAAACGAACACACACCAACGAGCGGCCCTACTGCTGCGATCAGTGCGGCTACCGTTGCAACCACACCTCCAACTTAAAGAAGCATGTGGCTCGAGTGCACTCCGGACTATCCGCACCGCCTGTTTTGCCCGTATTTCAAGGGAAGGTGCTGCTCTGAGCAATAAGCGCCTCGGAGATCGGAGTGTGAGCCTGTTGGAGCAATGAATGATTTACTGGTATTTCAATGGAAGATGCTTTGTGAAACTATTTTCAGTGATTGGGTTATAGCATGCTGGCATTCTTTGTAGGTATTACTGCTATTTCAGCGAAAGTTACTGCTTAGAGCAAAGAGAAACTCATCTATCGACAATTGACCCCGTTGAATCAAAGAGGATATGTGCGATTTCTTCATTTGTTTTACCGGTATTTCAATGAAAGTTGCTCTTAGTTTGTTTGATGAGACTACCTGTATTGAGACCGTTAAAGTAAAGAATGTGGTGTCTTTTTTACTGGTATTTCAATGGGTGATGATTTATTTAATGTGATTATTATACATGTCAACAAGTCCCAACTGCTAAGAGCCAGTGTGACTATGACATCCATAATTTGGAGTAAGATTTTAGGCTGCTGAAAGCGGGGAGGGGAAGGAGATGTGACTGGCTGTTAAGATCTGGTCACTGAACATCGCTAAAACTACCTTAAACAAAGTTTCTATTCTGAATGATACAGGGCGATACTGAGAGTATCTACCGCTCTAGAATATACTGCAAAAGCATGCCCTGTACCTATATGCAACACGCACGTTCCGCATATGAATGGGTCAAGAAAGCTATAGTACGATCAAATAAATTAAATGTATGAATGCGAATGAAACAAGACAGATGTGTGATAGTTAGTTTATACTATACTCAATTATTCAGATATATGATATGAACAAAGATATTAGAAGAACGAGATGTGCCATGAGCAGTTCATACTGTGTGGAATTGCTTTGCCGAGTGTCGCCGGTTTTGTTCACCAATACTACTGCACACCTTCGCTTACGCTAAGGTATCCGCACTAATACATAGAACAGATTTCTGTGCGTACACGTCCCGATATCGTTCAAAGTACCCTAATTAGGTAGTACTCCGCCTACGGTCCGGCGGCCAACATAGCATATCTCGTTCTTCTAATATCTTTGGATATGAACAATATGCACATGTTTCCTCCCTCCTACAATTTCAATATTGAATTATGTTTTTTTTGTTTGTGTATGTTTTATGATTATTTTAATCTATTTTGTGATGATTTTAGTCAAATTACAATAATGCATGTTTTACCAAATTACAACTTATTGTAATGGATGTTTTACACTATGCCATGTTTCTATATTATGACAAGATGCTTTCATAATATGAACAACGGTTGCTTTTTCTGGAATGTTTCTTGAAACAGTGTTAATCTCAAGTGACCTACCAGGTAGGTATGTAAGTATGTTGCTGTATATTATCTGAATATATGGTTGGTGATAGCGTGGATCATTCTAGAGGTGTATTATATATTTGTACAGCGCCCTTGAGGTGATTTTGCACAAAAACGGCTCTATACAAATCATCCAAGTATTATTATTATTACTTTAGTAGTAGTTTTCTCTCATGTAAAAAAGATTAAAAAATGATACAAACTTGTATTATAATTTTACCGCACTAACAGTGTGCCATTCAAATTCCGCGCCATTCAAATACCTGTTGGTATTATACCGCCCGAATGCGAGTTCGAAATGAATCCCATATGTGTGTTATGAATTCAGCGACTACAGGACTTGAATATGTTGGGATCTGGTAAGGAGACAATGAAAGATGATGATGGTGTTGTTTCACAGCGTTTATTTTGAGTCATTTGAATTGTGCAGTTGGGAGATGACGATGACACCAAGTGTAGACGGCGATGGAGTGGTCGTAGCGGTGGTCAGTGAGTCGAAACCGCGTTGGTGGAGACCGGACTAGTGGATGTGTTTAGCAGTGGCGAAGACGTGGAATCCAGTGTTAACAAGGTAGGCGAAGGTGCGATCGACCTGGTCGGCAGATGATCGGGAGGTGCAAGCCGGTGACAATGCCGAGGCGCAGACTAACGTTATGCCGAGTCGGACTTTTTGAATGGAATGATGAAGTACTTAGGTCCTTCTAAGCTTATATATAGGTGGTGATTCCTTTGTTCTCGTCTTCCACGGGTTGGAGCAATGCGTCTATCGAACCCGCAGGACCGCTGACTCGGTTCATTGCATGAATGTTTTGCATCATCCTGCATTCCTTCACGTTCGTCGATATTTCAATTCATGTTTCGTAATACATTGTAGTCTGATTGTTGATTTAGCTTTTCTTCGCCTTCCTACACGTAGTGTCTGATCTATGATATGATGATCCTAGCAGCGGTGACGCGGCTGCTACAAATATAATAATATGGTATAGACCAGAGGTTCCCAAACTTTTTTGCCCCGTAGACCACTTGCAAAAATTTTTTTTCCCATAGACCCCCTGCCTGCCGAATATTGAATTTTCCTAAAACTATTAACGTCCCGTGTGATCATTTATTTTTTTCGTAAAAAAATTCCCTTCCCTTGCCTGCCCTACAACCAGGTGGCGGTATAGTTCCTCTGTTTTTACATTGTGTAGACAGGGGCACCCTTGTTAGGTATTACACCAAATGAAAATGAAGCAGGATAAGCAACGGGAATTTCTTTCTGTAGCCAGCCCTACAGAACTGCCCTTTAAGTTCTTTGTCAGTGCTTATTCCGGTCAGTTCTTCTTGTTACATGATATCTGATTCTTCAACGTTCCATTTCCATAATCAAAATGTCCTCAAACTTAGTTTTGAAGTCTGTGTGAAGTAAATCTAAATGTTGAACGTCAGTATTACCCTGGACATTTTACAAAAACAAGTTGGGGAACTAGGAAAATTCGTGGCTTCCAATGTGCAATGTTTCGCTTGAATATATTAATTCTGACGCGAAAAGGATCGTAGACTCTATTTACATACCTCAATTAACAACTTTACGAAATATAAAAATACAAATATCAAATAAGTAATTTCTCAGTCTATTATATTTGTGTTAGGTGTGTTGTGTCATTTATGGAACTCCTAAATGTTGACTTGAGGTAAATGGGGGTCCACTCGTATGTACCCCCATTTGAATCTCGTGGACCCCCAAATTTTTTTTTCGCTGACAAGACCCCCAGCAAGCCGATATCGACCCCTAGGGGTCCATATAGACCACTTTGGGAACCTCTGGTATAGACCAACTTAGGATATTTTCATATATCTGAGGGAAATTTGTTCTCCCTTTTTTAAAGTCTGATTAAACCGTAGACATCCAAATTGTTAAGACTTGCCCTGACATGAAATATGGGTATTATTTCGATGAGCCTGAGTCAAACCATGTGACCATATTTTTTGCACCAGGAGGGTTCCAGAATGCTTCGAATGAACAAAGACATTGACCACCGAAGAGCGCACATTGAAATAACCAGACCCACTGCAGAAAAGTAAAGTTTGCCAAAGTAAGGCTAAGGTTTACAGCGCAGTACATTGTGGACTTTTCTATGCGGGATCTGAATATTGTTTTCAAACAAACTGCCTGGCGAAGCGATGTTAAAAACCAGTGAGGTTAGTAAATTATAACACGTTTGTAAAAGTGTCTAAAGTAAATAGTGTAACAAAATATTCAATTTTGGAAACAAGCCCGAACTTTTGTTAACCCCATATGGGATTTGTAGTTAAGTTTATTACGCAACCAATAAGCAATTTGCGCGCTGTTGTAAAAAGGACTAGTAATTTGTAAGCAGTTTTTATATTGGAGAACCGTATAGTGATATTACAATGCAAGTTGCATGTATACTGTCAGATTCATTTATTGACAAATAACAGAAAGGGAGACGCCGCCTCCCGCGCTCTGCACAACTTAGTTTGTTTGCCTCTTCCTGGCTGGCTGATCTATTGATTTTAATGTCTATGGATTGAACCCCCCAGTGAGAAACACCATGAACTGCCACTGGTTAAGCTCAAGGTGTTGCCATTTTTCCACGATTTGGTACCGTCCCAAAATTTTATTTATTCTCTAATGGCAACTATCTATGTATATGAAAATAATGATTGTGTAAACCAAAGTTTTTTCATATAGGCCACAATATAGTTTCCATAAAGCCCCTGGAGTCCATGGAGCCCCTAAATACCTGAAAAAAACCCTTGACTCTGTGCAAAAACGGGCGGTCCGTTTGATAGATTCCCCAATCTTAACAAGCGGACTGCAATCTTTAGAGCACAGGCGTCAGGTAGGTATGCTGTCCTTGTTCTATCGGTATTACAATGGAAGATGCTCTGAGGAACTAGCGTCATTGATCCCTTCGGCACCGGTGCATAGTCGGGATACACGCCAAACGCGCGCCCAACATTTGTACACGGTTGACATTTGTCACATGAGAACGGGTCGCTTCTACGATTCGTTCTCAAGTTCAACAGCTCGGCTGTGGAACGAACTGCCGGCCTCTGTGTTTCCTCCCTCCTACAACATGGGACTCTTCAAGACCCATGTTCACTCCTTCCTCTCCACAAAAAGACCCTCCACACAGCATCCCCAAAGATGACATAGGCCCTGAGGGAAATTATTTTCTTCAGGGCCTCCTGTGTGGAGATAATATAAAAAAAAAAAAAATACGGGGATCAGTATGAAAAAAAAGCATCTTGTAAAACACCTATTAGTAATAATATGTAATGTGATGAAGAAAAGTGATAGTACTATAGGTATTGCAATCAGAGTTGATTCAAACACATTACATGCTCACACAGATGCATTGCTTGCATACAGCATCTTTCAAACTACAAAATCTTTTCAAGTATTCAACTTGGAATAACATATACAATTTTTGTCACTTTCTCACTAACAAGAATTAGCAGGTGTAATCACGACAAAAGGCTGTTTCTCAGTGACTTTTGGCAAGGACTGTAGTTGTCGGGAGTGTGACCAAGTGTGTGTTGTTTGGGTCTACTCTTGTTTTGCGCAACCTATGTAATGTGATAGTGATAAGTATTTTATGTATGGAATAATAAATTACATATTGCAATTAATTATTGATTGTACATTTTATATTTAAAGTTACAACTTTAAAATAATAATGTCCTTATAAAAATGTTCCTTCGATATGTATCTAAATTAAGATATATTTTATTTCCACGCACTCCAATGTATCTAGTGTCCACTGAAAATATAAAATAGTTAATTAATTCTGCTTAAATTGTTGAAAGATTTTCAAATATTTAACTTTCAAAGGGGTCACTAAACTTGACTAAAGCCATTTCAAGCAACCCTTCGATTCTTCGGTGGTCTTCTACCAGGGCGATACTGAGAGTATCTACCACAATTTCAGCAAAAATAACAAACATAAAGGAATATTAGGTATCTCATCATTTTTAAATTATATATTGTTTGAATGTAATACTCGAGTTATTTATATGTGTAATATTAATTTATTATTGCTAAAAGTGCCATTTTCATGATATCAATCTGCCATATACAAGTCAATTATGTAAATATGTACCTATACTATCATGTAAATATATGTTGTCAAATAAAAATGTTTTTACACTGTCAATTTCTTTAATTTCTTTAAGGAACTTTGTCATTGATTGTGGCATTATAGTCTGTCATATTCAGATGCAGACTATAATGTCAAATATATTTTATGTAATATTTCATACCTCCATCACCCCGTATCGAGGAATGAATACATCAACACGAATATTATACTGGCATACAAGCGTAGTCTAAGGCCAATTTAAATAAATAATATATAAATTTGTTTTAGACCACTTTAATTTTAATTACACTCTACCGGTTTCGGAAGCACCCTTCCTTCGTCAGGAGAATATTGAAACTATTACAAATATGAAATAATATATCATTGTCGTCATAGAATAGAAGAACTGTAAAAATGTGAATGGAAACCAATGTCACCACTAACTTGGTACCTTTTGGTTCTAACCCATTTAGCACATGCTCTATCTTTCTTACACTCACACTTGAATTTCATAATGATGAAACACAGTTTGGTTTTTGAAATTTAAGCAGAAAACGGTTCATCTTAATGATTAAAGTAATATTAATTTTATAACATGTCGTCTGTATCGAAGTTGAAGGAAGGAACAATAATAATTACAAAAAACAACAAAAGGTGGTGTAATATTTTATATTTGTAGATTTATAAGAAAACAACAGATATTCATCTTTTTACAGCCTCCATACAATTACCAATGTATTACAGAGAAGATTACGCATTTAGAACACGTACAGTAAATGAGAAATGGTAAAAAATATTTAGATAAACAAGTAGTAGCAATAACAAATCCATGATACACTAAGTACATGTGTATATTATTGCATACTAATCCAACTAAACGAATCTTTATATTGATACTAATTCAACTAAAATGTTGCACCGCTTACAAAAAGTAAAGCCATTCAAAGAATGTGTGTACAAATGAAATAGTTATGTGAACGGCCCGCTGAAGTATTGCCACTGGTCCTAGTTTAGTCAAAGCACGTTTGTCTCAGTAACATATCTACACTAAGGACGGGTTGTTTCGGAGAATTTGAACAATTCTTCAAATTTCAACGTCCTTTTTCGGGTTATATGAAAGTCCTATTCGAGTTCTGTTATTAATCATTATAGGCTAGTTGCTTGACAAAACTGAAATAAAAACAGAACTTGAAAAAATCTTTCACAGAACTTGAAAATGAACGTTGAAATTTGATGAATTGTTCAAATTCTCCGAAACAACCCGTCCTTAATATCATCTATGGTATATTGAAGATTTAATACAAGATTTTATATAATAATAATAGTGATGTTACTTTGGACAAATTGTGTAATTTGTTAGTAAAATGTTACACTAAATATATGGTTTACAATGAAGTGGGGAAGTATTTAAGTACATCTCTACAAATCTTATGACTAAAAAAATGGTTTTGATTTATTAAATAATGGTAAAAAGCGATGGTACATGTGCCAGAATCGGCTGTTCATTAATAATATTTCAATTAGGCGTCGCATTGTCGCGTCTCCAATGGTGGTACTGCAAGCACAGCTCTCAGCTTGTTGTCCTGAAACCAAAAAAACAACTAAATTATAAAAACTGTATTGATAGTTCAGTACCTATATCTATTTTAATCACAAAACTATACATGTTTCAGATTTTATGAGAAATATCAATTTCCGGGTATATGTAATTGGATCCATAGACGGAACCCACATAGCAATAATAAAACCCAAGTCCACGAAAAGGCATATTTCAACCGAAAAGGTTTCCATTCGATGAATACTCTAATAGTAAATAAATATATAATTTTTTTAAATATGTACAAACTAGCTGATACACCTATCATATATAATATATCATGCTATTTTTCACCTGCAGATATGCAACACAAACTTAAAAATAATATCTATATGTGCGAGGTATGGGGGTGCATCACATGATGCACATGTATGGAAAATGATGTCAGTAAAACCACACTTGGAAGAAGCAAATATTCGAGAAGCTTTCTGGCTTTTAGGTAAATTTATTTCATGTTTTTAGTAAAGTGGGCTATTTTTATTGTATTTGTTTAAATGTTTATTTCACATAATATTTCAGGAGATTCAGCATTTCCGCTTAGGCCATATATGATGACCCCCATATTAAATGCGGTACCGGATCACCAGAAGAGAATTACACGAAATTATTGAGACATCTGACTCGGAATGTTATAATTTTTGTCTCATCTGTTTTTTAATTACAATATTAATACATGTATAATGCCATTATAATGTCTAATATACAATAAATCATATCTTACACTTCGGTTTCATCACCTCTGCGAGCATCAGAGCCATCATCTCTTTAATTTCTTTGATGTGCTTCTCCTTCTTCTGCTCGATCAGAAGCTTCTCCTGTTCTAGCAGAAGGAAGCCGTCTAGCACGATGGCTCTTTTCTTAACTGAAAGTGAAAATATTTTAATGTGATTTTTTTTATAAATATATTTGTTACAAACGATCCTTACTCTTTTTCATAGCATAATTCCTATTCACCCCAAGATATTTCAGTGTAAGTACTTACACAGCCGTTTCCTAGAGTCGTGCGTGGCCTTTCTTTTGATGCCAGATGACTCAGGCTCAGGCTCCGGCTTAGGCGTCGCGGCGAGAACCTCTTCGTGCAATGGCGATTGAGGTACAATGTCATAAGGGGAGACCTCATTGAGTAGCATAATGAGTAGTGTTATTAGCTGAAAATAAATCGCATCAGCGACTCCTGAGAGGGCAGCTTCCTGGGCCGAAGAGCCACGGAGACCGTTCCAAGGGGGAGGGCGGGAGGTTCCTCGGCGGGCGAGGAACCTCCTGCTCCTGAGGCGAGATGGTGACTGTTGAGAGGGCTGAATCATTTGTCTTCAGCAGCGCGATCCGGCGACCGTAGCACGCCTGTGGTGGGGTGCTGGAACTATAGTGGTTCCGCTTTACACCACTTCGGTACGTTTTTCGGGTCCATGGCGCTGGCATCGCCATTCTCACCGCTAGATTTATTATTATTGTTAAATATTTTTTACAATACGACCTTCAAATAATTGCAATATAGCCTAGCGCCTTGGGCGAAGGTTTTTATTACCCTTGGGTCGCTGGCTTAACATTTTCCGCTCCTACTCTACAGCTAAATCTACGGACTAATAGGTGTATCCCTAGGTTGGCTTCCTAATTTTTTATTACGGTTGCCGGCCAATCTATACACAAAATATTTAAGGTCTAATAATACGAACTGCCGCCTCCATCTGCGTGTAAAATTACGGAGAACATGTGCGGGCGCATGTCTTAAATTTGGTCGTTCTGTGAATTCAAGTTACGTAGATACCTAGGGACATATCAAGTTTAGCCAAAGGGAAATTTATTCGTTTGTGAAATCGAAAGATACAGATTAAGCTCCCCTCTTTACCAGTCATTTAATTTTCTACAGCACGGCCTGTATTACTAACCACTCGAACGATCGCGCGTCAAAAAACTTTTTTCTCCGATTGCTCGCGGTTTTTTGGCGACGATTTTGAATATTTTCCGCCAACATTAAAAAAATCAAACCTCCGAATTTTAATACGGAAACATAAAACTGATTATAGTGCTATACAGCCAATGAATTCACCTATATTTTAATAATTATTCTATATTTTTAGAATTGATAGATAAATTATTAAAAAATCTTAAACTTTATAAATGCGCGAAATTTGCGTTTTTGTGATTTGAAATTGCCGCCAGTGGCAGTTTTAAAAATCTTTATTGAATATTTTCTACGTTTTTATGTTCTCTATGGCCTGTTTGATAATCACAGATGCAAGAATGTAATAGAAAAATATTTTTTTGCATGTTAAGATCTCTTCAAAAGTTTGGTCAGAAAATAATTTTGTAAAATTTGAGTGCGTGACGCGTCAAAATTGAAATCACTGTATTATATTATATAATAAATTTACCACAAAAACTGGTATAACGTTAGGAAGATACATTAACTGTCTACAATTATTAATGGTAAATTTTGGATAGGGCCTGACACGCTTATTACGAATAATTTTTAGAAAAAAACTTTATATTCGCCTTAATTACTATAAAAGAAAACTTTTTGCATTTCGGGCGGCGGAAAATTATGCATTTTGATTTTCAATTGCGTAAAACCAAAATTCACTTCGCGAATCGATGTGGCGACATTAGGAACGCACTGTTATGTTGGTATCACTGATGCATTAACAAGAGCTAAATACGACCGTTGCTATCTTCGTGTGATACCTAGGTTTGTGTAACATGGTTTGTGATACAAAGGAAAGTGCCCCTTAATAACGCCTGCTCGCGTCAAGGCAAGAAAAACATCCCAGTTTTCAACTAGTTTACCGGCTACGCTAGGTTTGTGTAACATGGTTTGTGATACAAATCCATTTGTCACGAAGTTAGCCATAGTCGTATCTACGCAATGTATCAGGGATACCAACATAACAGTGACGTACCTAATGGCAGCTGTCAGCTGATTGCCGCCGCATCGATTCGCGAAGTGAATTTTGGTTAACGCAATTGAAAATTAAAATTCATAATTTTCCGCCGCCCGAAATGCAAAAAGTGTTCTTTTATAGTAATTAAGGCGAATATAAAGTTTTTTTCAAAAAAATATTCGTAATAAGCGTGTCAGGCCCTATCCAAAAATTACCTTATTAATAAGCATAGTCGCCGTGTTGGCTTTATTTTATTCATTTGATGAATTATACAGAGAGCCTATTTCACGATGTCAAAATCATGGTGCTACTTTTTAAATAATTGTAAATTAGAACTGGAGATTTGTAACCATGTTTTTATATTACGTGCAAAACGAGGAAATAAGGCTTAAAGTGAGATATATATCATAGATATAAACATTGCCAATATTTCAGGGGGATACTTTGAAAGTTGATGAAATTCACCAATATTTGACCAAAAATCACTTCTGACAGCTACCTTAAGGTCAATCTACATAGGGTAAATCGGAATATGTAAAATGATGATAAATTTGTATATATATATCAAACCTTTGTATGACCGTAGAATTTCAAATAAAATCATAGTGATAATTTTATATCTAAACGCAAAGGTATCGAAAAAAAATGGGGGAGGGAAAATAATTGATGGAACCAATAATTGATTTATTTATTAAGCCCTAATATCCTTTAAAATCAATATTACAGTTGTATGGTTACAATGAAAGAGCAGTATATTGATTTAAACATTGTTTACACCTTTTGTCATAATAAAAATGTATTCAGTTTATTGGTTTATTCATAATTTAAGAAAATCAATACATAATAATATCATTGTGCCTCGCTATAGAGTGAGATTCTGAGTATCGCTCTGGTGAGGGACCACCATTCAGAATTGAACATTGCTTGAATTGGCTTAGTTATGTTCAGTGACTAGATCTGGAAAAGCATCTTTACAGAAAAATTGACAAAATATAATTAAGACATAAAAATAAAACGAGTTATTTAATGTGTACAATAAACAGGGAAAAATGAGAAAACCTGTGCATTTGTTAACATGCATATTTCAATGATCAGAATTGAAATATACATATTAAATGTCCACCGAACCTTATCATATAGAACCTTTGAGGACAACATAACATGAGACGTGAGTATGCGGAAAGAAATGATTATAAGTCCAGCCATCCAGGCCATCATAATTGATGTTCAAACAAATTTAATTAAATTTATAAATTAGAATTTCATAACTAAAAAACCAAAAAAGAAAAAAATGAAATAAAAAAAAACCCTCAGCAAATCTATATTGTAGTGTGATATGGCTTCATGCAATCATAGCATAATGCCACATCACACTTTGTAAGGGTCCTTTTGAAAATGTTATTTATGTTGCACCAGGCACATTTCACCTTTTTCCCGCTACGGACCACGAAGTGGTTGCCTTTCAGGATAGGTCGCAGAGTCTTTCCTTCAGCTATTAGGCCAATGGTCCGCACAGTCGTGTCAATTTGACTACGACAGAACAGCAGAAGGAGTTCATCCGCAACCTCACTCCTGAAGTTTCGGTACAAAATGCGTTTATTTTCCTTGCGGAGCTTTGAGCCGTACAATATATACGCATTCTGCACCGAAACGCTTAGTAGTCTCCTGAAAAGCTTCTTGTACCAGACCAGGTTTCGCTGTCGTTCAATGGGGAAGCCTGACAAAAGCTGATCTTTTCGGTCAACCCCCCCCATTACCTTGTTATAGTCTAGTACGAGTTGAGGTTTGTAAGTCCAGGTACCAAACTTTTCAACTGCCCCGATTTCTGCCTTATGGTAGGTGGACAACATACTTACCAGGTTTTTGTCCAACCAAACCATTACATTGAGGTCCCCGCAGTTCGAGTATACAACCTCACCTTCCCTCAGTTTGGACCGGAGATGGGACTTAAATGCAGAGGGCACAAATTCTCGGTTTAACCGCAATGTGCCCATGCAGTCCATCCCATTTCTTTTGAGGCATCGTGCCAATAATGGACTATTATAAAAATTGTCCATTATTAATGTATACCCCTTGTTAAACAGAGGGCTGGCCAGGTCGTATACTATCTTTGCAGTGGCCCCAACTGGGCAGATATTGTGAGCACCCAAAAAGTTGGCCTGTGTCATGTCGTCCGTCATATCTTCCGTTATGTCTTCCGTCATATCTTCCTGGTCTGGATTTGTCGATTCAGCCTGTCTGGAAATGGTCTTCCCCGTATAAATTTGGAATTTCCAAAGATAGCCAGACTTGGACTCACAAAGCTCGTAAGACTTTATACCCGCACTGGCCGCTTTGGTTTTGATCATCTGGACGAATCCCAAACGGCCTTTATAGCAGAGTAAGGATTCATCCAGAGAGATGTCTTGCTCGGGCAGGTATAAAGTCTCAAACTTATTTGAGAGGTGGTCCAAGACGGGTTGAATCTTTTGTAACCTTCGCACAGATAATGGTGCATCAGAAGAAAGACTTTCATTGTTGGTGAAGTGAAGGAACTTTTTAATTAGAAGAAAACGATTATAATCCATGGCTCGGCTGAAATAAGGCATGGCGGTGAGTTTTTTTGAATAGAAGTAGTCTTTTTCAACAGGAAGGGGACTAATACCTTGATACATTAAAATTGCCAAGAATACATACATTTCCTCTTTATTCGTGGGAGCCCATTTATTGGTACGCGCATGACGCTTAAATTGTTTTTTCGCAATCCATTGATCTGCATACCTGTTGGTCTCTCTCGCGATCAGTTCAACGAAATCTGCATCAAAGATTTTAAGAAAGGCATCCACAGGTTTGCCCATTTCGTCGGTATTGAAAGTTGGTCCCGGCGTGCCTGTGAAAGTCTCCCTTATCCCAGTAAAACGTAAGATATCTTTAGACCAATCGAAAGAGTAACCTTCAGGCGGCAGAATCGAACGCATTGCCTCACTATCTACCTGGTCTTGTCTACTAAAGTCTATGGCCATAGCGGAGTTAGGTGAAACGTTGATAATATTATGATAAGGTATTGGTGGCATGCAGAAGGTATCCTCATCGCTCTCTTCGTGGTCGACGTCACTCGCTTCGTCATCCTCGTCGCTCGATCTGTCCATTTCTGAAACAACAGAAAACCCAAATTAATTTAATGTGTCTATATTACGATAACCCACTGCCTCTGGTACGGCTTATGACTCGCAATACGATGGTCGCGGGATCAAATCAAATAAATTATATTTGAATAATTAGTGTTATTTTCACACAAAATTCATTTAAAATAATATATATTATATTTGCGGCACGTTCCAGAGTGGAAGATACCCATAGTATCGCCCTGGTGTAAGACCCCATTCAGAATTGAAACGTTGCTTGAAATGGTTTTAGCCGTGTTTGGTGACCAGTTCTGAATAGCCAGGTACTTTTCCACCTCCCTCTTCCACACCTCCTTCCCCTCCCCGCTACCTTCAGCCTCACAACATACCCCGATTGAGGATGCCATAGTCTCACTGGCTCCAGATGAGGCTCTTGTGAGGTATTCATATAAAAAAATAAATAAAAAGTTAATCAAATACTTGAGGCGGGCTATGTCAGGAGTCAGAATAGCACAGTCAGGTAGGTATGGAATGAAGAAAAGAGTGTGTGTGCCAAGATCGAGTTGCATGGTGGTTCATCCTCTCTGCCTACCGAAATGGCGTGAAGGTAAGTTAGTTAGTTTTATAACTCACGGTTTCCAAGTACAGACTCTTCTAGTACAGCTGCCTCGTCCACGTTACTGCCCATGTCTGACTCTGAAATAAAAGAAAACACAAATTTACAGTAGAATTTGGATATAATGACTTTGCATTTAACGGTCTACTGTTTTAAGTGACGATAATGTAAACTCTAGTAAGGTTTCATAACTTTTAGTAGGAAAACGTATCCGTTTAAAGTGACCAACTACGTAAAGCGACCTATTTTAATGATAATTTGTCCGGTTACAAAACCCACCTACCAATACAGCCTCGCTTTTGACTAGGAAGCTCGACACAATGAGTCCCGTGAAGCGAAAGTGTTTTTTCAATTTAAGAAAAAAATGCTGTATTACACCGTTTAGAAGCCGGTGAATCAAATGTAATCCTCGCAAAGAAGTTCGGCATGTCTTATTTCTCACTCTGCAATACCCGTTACAGAAAAAAAAAGATGTGTAATGATGCATCCACGTCATAACAACAATACATTTTGTATGTTTGTTATGTGGAATTTTTAAGTACTATGCTTATTTCCTGCCAATATACCAACAGTGAAACTGTGCTAAAGATATCAATATAAAATATAGATAATTGATTTTATATTGAGCCCCTGGTATGACATTTTAAAAAATAAACTCACCGTTCCCAAACGCCGATAATTCTTGGTAGAATGGCACGTCCACCCACAGCTCGCTGTGATAGCGGGCCTCCGGAGAGAAGAGTTCCCCACTCCGCGATGTCCCAGGTAACGGCTCGGGAGATGCTGCACGGATAGGCATAATTGGTGCATTGGGAGCCGTTGATTGGATCTGTGCGGGAGTGGACATCCACGGTGGTGGTACGGGTCGTGGCAACGGTGAAGGCGTCCCTTGTGAAAAGGGACACGTTGTTCTCTCCGGAGATGGAATTCTGAAAACATTTACATAAATCATATAAATTGTTCTCATTCACGTGTGAAACAGTAAGTACAGTATGTAAATAAACAATAAAATTAGAACTCTGTAAAATATGCACTGAATGTGCCAAATGCACAGAGCGCTGATCTTACCAACTATCACTGTAAGAGTGGAACGCTGTCAGGAAAAAACAATAATATTGTATCAAGCATCTAAATACGATTGCTTACTTTTGTTTAGTTTTTCTTGGAGGTGCGGTAGGGAGCAAAATGCGCGCCGCCTGCTTCTTGAATTTTCGGCTTTCCAGCTCTAGCCGGAAGGAAGCAGGCAGGGCCCTAACAGCCTTTAGGGCCTTGACGCGATCCTCTCGCACCAGTAGCAAAGCAGGGTCGCTGTTTAAATAAATACAAATATATGATGAGTTCAACGGCCACAGCAAAGTACTTTCATAAAAAAACATTAAAAAATACTAACACTCCAGACGAGGCTGCAATTGCAGCTCTGCGTTGACGTCCACGTGCAGGTAGTCTGGCACCAGCTCGTACCCCACCTCTCCCTCTTCCTCTGCCTCCTCTTGCAGTCAGCACCACTCTATATATTTTAAATTGAAAACACTTAATGTAAGTACTTAAATGTTTAAATTTTGTTAAATATTGCACTAATATAAAATTTGAAAATAATTATTGGGTCGTGGAGTGCTCCCTTTCCCTGGACGACATTTGTTTCTGCACAAATTTGGTAAAAGTGAAGAAATTAATTAATTATACAACTAAATTACTAAATTTTTATTGTGTGACGAAGGCTTTACACCATTTTACATGTAAAAAAGAGTCAACTTTTTGACATATGACTTAAAATAATTGGTTAACAAATATCTGTATTAATAATGAACCAATTCAAATAAAACTTATATATATCTCTTTGTTTTGAATCACTGTGATGGAATATCTATATTTCAAATGCGCGAGTGCAGTATATAAGACATTATTGTAAATCAAAAACAGATGACGTCTTCAGTTGACGTATTCTTACACAAAAACTTCAACCAAAACAATATATTAGAAACAAACTAATTAAAAACGCATTTCAAAGATAGATAAGTCAATCACAATAACACAAATATATAATTATGCGTTAAAAACCCAATAAATTAATTACTTACGGCATTTTAGGAAGAGTCCAAAATTTCGTGAATGTTAAAAATTTATGGTTTTGTTTTTTGACAGGACGCCTTATAAAACCGCGAAAACTCGTTAAATATCACTTCAAAGACAACGGATAAGTTCATAGACAAAGAGAATATATTATCAGCTATTCGATAAAACAAGTAGCTGGCCAAGGAAGCGTTTTAAATAATTACAATAAATATTTTACGAATGGTAGAAAAATCGGTCCATTTTTGGACCGATATCAATCGCAGAAAAATAAAAGTGGTCGATTTTTCGACCGAAATCGTTCAAAGATGGCGGTGGTAGTTGTCGTTTCATAAGGAATCGTAGCTAATCGTAATCATACACTTCTGGTATAGTGCACTCTATGTACAAATGGAAAAGGATTTCTAAACATTTCAACAGAGCGCCCAATCTACTTCTGTCACTTTATCTGTGTATCTAGTTCAATTTCTCTTCTATGGCGGTCGCGCTGTCACTTTCCGTCAGAGTAAAGTGAAAGGTTCCCTGCTCTAATTTCCATTCATTGAATAACCCCGTTCCGGGCCGCAATGTGCTCTAAACCTGGTGAATTGTGACTCTTTTGTGAAATATTCATTGTTAATTCTTTATACTTCAAGGCTAAAATCGTCATTATATAACTCGCTAAACCTTCGCGAGAAAACTGCTACAGAATCGGTGAGTTGATTATTTATTTTCAATGTATTCTATTTGAGTATTAAACATATAAGATGTCTTTTTTTAATACACAATTAATTTCAAAAGACAGCTCTTTCATTATGAATCTTGACATGCAACATATGTTATCTTCTGTCATATTATTATTTAATAAGTGTAGTTTTTTTTTATTCTAAATGCGGTGGATACCAATAAAAAGTTGTCAAAAGAAGCAGGGCTAGCAGTTCATAGTTGTATGTTAATACCAACACTGGCAGAGGAGGGATGAAAGTAGACTGAATGCTGTAGAAATGAGTTCCTGTGGAGAAAGAATGCACCATGTAAGCGTAGAACACAATTAAGAAATGGACTCTTAGATTGTTTGAACATGTAGAGCGGATTAACAGACAAAGCAAAGTCAGGAGAATATATGATGCTGAAGAATGTATGACAGAAGAAGTCGGGGACTTAGGGCGAGTGAATCAATTACTTGAGTCAGTCCATTTCAAGAAACAGAATATCGGAACAGTATGGTACCTTTAAGACAATGTATGAATGTGAACGAAGCAATGAGTGTGTGCAAAGATAGTGTTGTGTGGCGGTCCGTCCTCTGCCTACCACCCCTGCAGCGAATCAGCGTGTAATTTATTGGGGCAATCATATACCAAGGAGATAAATTTTGTGCAAATCTCAGATCGATTAATATCTCAAGGCGGAACTAGAACTTCGCCAATGATATGAATGAGTTTATTTACCGTTGGTTGCTTCTATGGGCTCTTTGGATCGATTTAGATGTTCTGCCTTTGAGGTTATTATATTTTCACTTAACTCTTAACATTTTAGTTATTATTTCGTTTTATCTCCATACTCTTCTGTTATTCTGATCCTTGACATGATCCGACTCGTTAGGCATCCCCGATTTCTTCTACCATGCGCGGTGTAATTTCTGATGAATTGTGAACCTTTTGTGATATAACTATTGCTGATACTCTATGTATCGCTCTGGTAAAAGACTTCCATTCAGAACCGAAACGTTGCTTGAAATGGCTTTAGCTAATGTATTTAGTGACCAGATTTGAATAGCCAGGTACTTCCCAATACCCAACCTTCCCTCCTCTTCCCCACTCCCTTAAGCCTCACAACACACCTAGTTCGGGATACCATAGTACCACTGGCCGAAGACGGTTGAGAGCAGTTGTGACTCTTGCACGGTATTTACATAATTTTTTCAATTAATCCACAAACCTCTAGCCAGGTTTATCAAAACAGAATGCAATCAAAAACATGTAATAATAATAATTAATTGAAGTGGTCTAAAATAAATGTATGTGTTTATATTGCATGTAATATGTGCAAACAAACGCATGACGTTTTTCAATGAGTTTTAAAATCAATCTATTCTTTTATTATAATAAACCATTGTTCTTTTTGAATGCATTTGTTTGTGTTTAAAAATGAATACAAAATAATGTTATGTAATGTTTAAAATAGCTAGCACAAACATATGGATAGCACAACCAGGGTTGACCTGAACACAGTAGGTTCTCATACAGATGCATTGTCTGCGTACAGCAAAAAAATCATGAACAAATTAACCAATTCCACTGTACTGTTCCTTTTAAATCAGTATAGATTCCAATCTTAACTAATGGAGTGGTGTCTTTCGGGTGATAATTCTGTGTTTGTTGAGGTGATCCAAATCCAAAGGACTAGCTTCTTTAATACCTTCAAGTGAACTGGCTGTTTAATTAATTGAAATTTAATTGATGGAAACCCATAAATATATCAATGAATTTCCATTAAACTCACAAATGTCCATAAATAGCTATTAAATATCAATGAATTTCCATAAAACTCACAAATGTCCGTAAACGTTTATAAATGTCCATAAATAGCCATAGATATCAATGAATTTCCACAAAACTCACAAATGTCCATAAATAGCCATTAAATATTAATGAATTTCCATTAAACTCACAAATGTTTATAAATAGCCATTAAATATCAGTAATTTCCATTAAACTCTCAAATGTCCATTAATAGCATATATATTATTGATTTTCCATTAAACTCACAAATGTTTATAAATAGCCATTAAATATAAATAATTTCCATTAAACTCTCAAATGTCCGTAAATGTTTATAAATGTCAATTAATAGCCATATATATCATTTAATTTCCATTAAACTTACAAATATTTATAAATAGCCATTAAATATTAATGAATTTCCATAAATATCCATAGATATCAATGAATTTCCATTAAACTCACAAGTGTCCATAAATAGCCATTAAATATTAATGAATTTCCATAACTAGCCATAGATATCAATGAATTTCCATTAAATTCAAAATGTCCATAAATATCCATTAAATATATACCTATATTAAACATTTATTAGTAAACCATAGACAAAATTTGAGAAATAATAAACCAAAAAATCTGCCTCAACACAGGTTCGCCTAGTGAGGCAGGTTATGCACAACTTAAAATATAGTATATTATGCCATATCTTTATAACACTCATATCAATGAATCTCCATAAAATTCACATATTTCCATAAATATCAATTAATTATAAATAAAACATTTTCCATAAAACAATTTTCATAAAACCCACAAATTTCCATAAAACTCACATATTTCTATAAATACCCATGCATTTCCGTAAAACCTGCAAAGTTCCATAAAACTCACATATTTCTATAAATGCCCATGCATTTCCGTAAAACCTGCAAATTTCCATAAAACTCACACATTTCCATAAATACCCATGCATTTCCATAAAACCTGCAAATTTCCATGAACATCCATAACTATTTTGCAAAAAAAAGTCCTGTACAGTCAGTATCTGAAATTTAGTGTAATCACAGACATAGGAATTAATAGACGAGAAGATAAGGGCGAGGGGTAAAATCAACTGTTGAAGAACGAGGGGAGTAAGGCTGACTGTGATTCGTCAATAAATCAATCTGACAGTAAATAGGCATCTCGCATTATAATATCACCATTTACTTCTTAAAAGTAAAATCTGCGTTTGAATGAATAGACATTTTTACATGGGAGCGCAAATTACTCGCCACGTTATGAACTAATTTGCGAAGTCCAAATTCGGCAAAGTAAGGCAGCTTCTATTTCAGAGTCGTAGTTAGTTTCAGAGTATTTAGTTAAGACACTTTTACAAATGTCTCATAATTTACTTACCCCAGTAAACAACGATGAGCACACTTGAGAATCGCTACATTGTGATGTGATAGTATATGTTTCTAAAACTGATCCATATAATACGGTGTGAATAAGCTTAAAATAAAGTAAAATAATGCTTACTTATGGAATGTAATACGACAATTGGGTTTATTCTCTTTTTCACATCTATTTTTACAAGTTTTCATATCAAAAGTCAACATTTTGCACCTGCAAAGTTCCATAAAACTCACATATTTCTATAAATGCCCATGCATTTCCGTAAAACCTGCAAATTTCCATAAAACTCACACATTTCCATAAATACCCATGCATTTCCATAAAACCTGCAAATTTCCATGAACATCCATAACTATTTTGCAAAAAAAAGTCCTGTACAGTCAGTATCTGAAATTTAGTGTAATCAATGAAGAGAGAAACAGATAGAACTGCGTGTTGTGTGTCTGTGGGTCTGTGCGGCCAAAGTAAACTCGAGTTTTTTTTAACTTTTGATGAAAATGATCAAAAATTGAAAAAATAATGAATTTAACTGTCCTGCCCGGGGCCTAGGAATCGAAATGTTTTTGCTGCCGCAATAAAAAGTAACATATTAAATTCAATGGCTACAATATCCGTCTGAGTACCTATTGTGCGAAACAAGGCAATTTTTTGTTATTATTTCTGCCCCAGTTTACGAAATAGAAAGTAAAAATTCTTTCCGATACAAAAAGTCAATGAGATAAATTCAGAATCATTGTCATAATTACAATATTAAAATGGACATTTGTTATAAAACACATTGAACCGTTTGAAATAAAGTGGTAACAAATTATTATGGGCGCGGACCGGCGAAAAATCACGGGATAGTAATAATAACGTTTTGTGAAAAATCACCTCAAGGGCGCTGTACAATCTATTACGAGTTCCTAGCCTCTATCTATTTTTATTATAATTGTAGGTTTTGTGTAGATGAAAGATTGTATTTATAAAAAAAATATTTGCCTCAGGATCACCTTTCAAAAGACGATCAGAAATTTACCTTTCGAATGAACACCGTTACTTAACTTGAAAAATTATAACATCTTTCAAAAAATTTAACAAAATAAATACACATTTTAAATAAAGTCGCTATCCGCGTCTGTTTGTGCGCCTAGTTCTTCTAAACTATGCAACGGATTTTAATAGGGTTTTCATTATCATTTATAGAATTTCTTCCTTAAAGTTACATAGTACATGAATATTATATTTATAGAAAGTAGAGAAAAGTCGATGTTTTGTAATCAAATCATAAAAAAAATATTTTCGAGCTCTTACATTGCTAACTCTGGCTAAACCTTAGGAGATACATCAAAATAAGGTACTGCGGAATTATATATCTTAAACAGACCTACAGAAAAGTCAGAAAAGTCAGCAACGCCGGGTACACGTCAGCTGGTACAGAATAATTAATTAATTAATTGATATAAAATAATTTCAACCTACTTTATAACTTCATCGTCTGAATCATTCTGAAAATCAGTTCCAATTTTGAAAATCAAAGCAAATCCCAGTTAAAGAGTTCATTGAACCGGAGTTACAGACACGCCACAAGTATTTTATTAATATTGCGTTAGTTGTTCGTTACTTGTTATATAATATTATTTATCGTGTTAAATATCTTCCAAGGCTAACGTGCTGGCTAATGGCGTATAATTCTACCAATCACAGCGCAGCACGTGGTGCTCTGGTTTACCAACGGCGACGGGTACATACTTTCATGCCGGACTAGGCATGGCAAACCTATTTTACCCGCGGGCAAGAATTTACTATGTAAAACTTGGTCGAACATTTTTTTTGTCGAAATTCTGAATTTCAACAATTTCAGTATAGATTCTTCAAATAGACCCTCCACAAAGCATCCCCAAAGATGACGTAAATAAAAAATTTACCTCCGGTCCTCCTGTATGAAGACTTTGGAGTTATCGTTCTCAAGATACTAAATATATAAAATCACCCCCTTAAGGCGATGCACTACGTCGTGTAATATTTTAAATCGAGCCGCAATCAAAAACACCCCTTACGTAGATGGCGATAAGGTTTAAATTCCCGCTTAACACCATCCGCCTGTTTTGATTTATGCAGGAAAATAACATGGCCAAAAAGTGACTTTTATTTTATTTTGTGGATGTTCAGTCATAAATGTTTCATTTTTTTCCTATCATTTTATTAATAACTTAATTTGCCACATTATACAATAAAATCATAACCGAAAATGGATTCGTAAGTAGGAGATTTTGAACTTTAAAGCAGTTTTCATAGGCCTTATACATTATTTTTTTCTGGGCTTATAAAAAGACGTATCTAAAAAATACTCGATTGTTTAAAGGCAAGGATGTATTCTATTCGCAGTATTTAATTAAAGCATCTGAAACATTTCTAGGCGACCAAATTTTCAAACCAAAACACACATGATTTTGCATTACTATCAATTGGTGTACATTATAAATACCAAAAAATATGCTTTAGATAAATTGAAGGTTTTTCTATCGTTTTGCTTGAATAGAATACAAATAAAAAAATAAATTACTCCATAAAAAAATATAAATGTAAGCTACTAAAAAAAATATTTTTTCAATAGAAATGTATGAACGCGTAAAGGAAACAACTTTTAAAAAATACAGTATTATAGATAAAATTATCTGTGACAGTTTCGCTTGATTAACTTTTTTGCTTTCTTATAAAATTATTTAGAAAATAAATAAAAACCAGTTTTGTGCTTGAACTCGAACGTTTCTAGACTCCGTTTGTCAAGCGATTTTAATGCTATTACCTACAATATAAGGTATACCTAGAATATACACATTTTTGGCTTGTAGCTTCCTCTAAACAGTGATTTCCTTGCCAAATGTCACCTATAAACAGCCTTTGCCTTGCTTACTCCTGCTTATTGTTATTACGCGAAAAGGGACAACAAATAATGCATACCATATACCTATATCATCCATGGTATGAATGAGTTGATCGAATTTGAATATACGAATAGTTTTACAGTAAAATGAGTTTAAAACGTGCTGTACGCAAGTAATGCATCTGATTGAGTACCTGCTGAGTTCGTGTCAACTCTGTCTGTGATACCTATTGAAAGTTGTACCCACTGAAGATTATATTTCTACAGAAGTGTTGTATGCGCCTAAGTGTTCCCAAAGTAAGCGAAATTTTATCTCAATTCTTGAGAAATTTATGAAAAAAAATTAAATTTACAAATTATTTCTTGGGCTAAACGTGTAATCAATTTAATTGTCCTGTCTGGGGCCTAGGAGGTGTGTAATTAAAATTGGCGCAATCGACATGGTTTCCTTCCTCTCCCCACACAGAAATCATAAAGATAATGATTGTGTTTCGTCAAGCTAACTCTGAATTAAATTGGATATAACCCGGACGACCATTGAAGTTTTTTCTTTCATTGGAATGACGACAGACAGATATCGAGGATTTAAAGATTCCTCGTTTTCGAAATCATTGAAAAAACCAATCAAAGCATTGGAGTTACGTACACAAGATTGGTGTTTGCAACTTAAATATGACCTGTATTGAGTAGTCAGCCGCGCGGCCTTTTTCATACAAACTTAAATTTGGATTTAAGCCCACGCATACTCAATTTCTACCGATTTATTAAGTTTCTCTTTAAGTTTTTAAGGTCCAAAAATATATGTTATTTTTTAAGATAATAAACATACATTTCTAATGCCGAAACGTTAATTATATGAAATAGAAAAAAAAACGCAAAGTAAGCTCCGTAAATTATTTAAAACACGTTTTGTTCTGTTATGTAATATGTTGTAGTCATGAAAACAATCACAGTGTGTCTTTAAATGCAGCTAAAGCATTTTCGAGAGATTATTGCTCTATTTCAAACGAGTCGTGATTTATTAAATATTTTCACCCTTGTCGCTTAATTATTATCGTTTTTTTTAATATTAGCGCGCTCCCTCTAACATTCGTATTTCCATATCTCCTTTTCGAACCACCTTTTAAAGCTTATTACGCAGCCTTAAGGCTAAAATACACAACCTTATTAAAAGATAAAATAAAGATAAGTAGAAGACATAGCATATATAAAATATAAATAGAAGGTATACCACATTTAAAATAAAGATATATAGAAGGTATACCGTATATAAAATAAAGATAAATAGAAGGTATACCGTATATAAAATAAAGATAAATAGAAGGTATACCATATATTAAATATAAAATAAAGATAAATAGAAGGTATACCATGTATAGAATAAAAATTAAAGATAAATAGAAGGTGTACCATATATAAAATATAAAATAAAGATAAATAGAAGGTATACCATATATAAAATAAAAAATTCAGATAAATAGAAGGTATAGCACATGTACGGATATGTGCTACTTTATTTATTTGTGTTTTAAATTATAAAAAACAGGCCATTAAAGAATTCGATTTTTCATGATTTTTGAGGCAATTTTGGCAATTACTTGTCAGTTAATGATAGTTAGTAATTACTTTAAAAAATATTTTACTCTACTAAATAAATATGATGAAATATAAAATAAAATAAATTTGGTTGAAAAAAGCATTTTGATGTGCGTCAATTAAAATTACAAGCGACCGATTTACGTTGGAACATTTTTTTTTATTTTTATTTAAAATACATACATTTGACAGATTTACAGAAGAAAAACATATGGTTCTCAAAACTAATTACAATAAAATATTTTCGTTTTAACGTAACTACCCAATTCCATAGAGAAAAATGTTTCTCGTGCTTGAATTGGGGAGTAGTGCCATTACAGTATATAAATTTCATTTCGACTAAAAAAAACGTTTTTTTGGGTAAAAATGAAATTTGTTTTAATGTGTTACTGTTCATTTTATAACTAACTAACTTTGGAGGATTGTGCCAATTTAAATGGGTTGTTGGCTGAATGATTCTGTGGTTCTCCAATTGGCAGAATCCAAGGTTGCGTGATTACTCTCGGTGTGCAAAAATGAGTATTCGAATATCTTCAATTTTAGTTTTTATTTTAACAAAACTCACGTTCCAATAATTTTATGAACAAAACAGATCGCGTACGTTAGAGGAGATTTAGGGCTAAACCGGCAGCTAGACCACTGGAGATAGAATGAATTATTTGTCGCGCGAGGTATCGCGCGCAGATTCACAGTGATTCCAGCAATGTGGGTAGTGATACAAGAATGTGGGTAAAAGTAATGTTGTCTTTATTTTCGGGAGATGTAAACTTCCTATAATTTACCCTATCACACCGTTTCCCCGCAGGGGTAGGCAGGGAGCACGGGCCGCCAAACAGCTCGGTATTAGCACACACTCCTTGCCTCATTCACATTCATACACCGTCTCATACTCTTCTGTTATTCTAACTGTTAACATGGTCCGACTCAAGTATCTGATTCACTCGATCGTGCCATGTCTTCCTCGAGCTTCCCCGACTTCTACTACCATTCACATTTGCGTCATATATTCTCCTTACACCCTTTCATAGCTCATTCGCTTTACATACCCAAACCATCTAAGCGTCACTTTATTAATCTTACTCATTACGCTTACATCGCAATTTTTTTCACTTTAGGATTTTTAAAAAAAAAATCGCACCTTGCGCCACAATATGAAGTATGTCAAAAAAATACAAATAAATAATAGTATTATCTGTGTGTAAGGATAGAACGGCCAACCTTATGATTCCAGAGATAGCCTCATTTTTAATGTCAGCGCCATACAAATTTTTCTTAAAAAAATTATAACTCCTTCATTTGTACACGCAATTGCTTCGTACGACATTTTATAGCATAGTAATGATCAGCAGAATCCATTTCTAGCCAAAAAAAATACCCTTGAAAATTCAAGTCTCTATGTCTATGAAAGGCGATTTTCAGCCCACTGTGGGGCGTCCCTAGTATATTTTGTATAGATGGTAATCTGAAATTAGACCACAATAATAATTTGTCGTGAAATTGACGGTACTGTAATTTACCACGATTAACAGTTCAGTGACTTTGGATAAATTATAATTTGTTGCTTATTTTGCGGTTGTCATTCAAAAAAATGCTAATAATATCGTGTACGTGATAACAAAAAAAAAACATTGGTTAAAAAATCTCATCTTACTATAGGTACTACAAAATATAGATTTAATTAAAATATATATTTATTATTGACTTGATGACTATTATATCCATGTGCAAATAGTGGATTATAGCACGTACCAATATATATTTATTATTGACTTGATGACTATTATATCCATGTGCAAATAGTGGATTATAGCACGTACCAATATATATTTATTATTGACTTGATGACTATTATATCCATGTGCAAATAGTGGATTATAGCACGTACTAATAAATTTAATTTGTTCATCAATACCATGTAATATGAACTCAATTCTTTCAAGAAATGAAAACAAATTTAATACAATATTGTATCGGTATTACTTTATTGAAATAATTGACCTTTTATAAGTACAAAACTATTTATTCAATTTCATATTAATTGGCGCAAACATACCTATAATTCATCTTAATGTTTTAAACCCTTCAGGCCTCGGAAGGACATTACTGGCCACAAACATCATACTCCATTAGAGCCTCTGAAGGACAGATATGACCGGGGCGTCAATACATTATAAAAGTATTTTTATCTTTTTTTCTATAATGCGTAGATATGTGATATATTCGTCATTTGAAAGATAAATAATTATTCTTTACAGTTTGTATCAAATATTCATATATTATTTACATGGATAAAATTTTATAAAATTGTCTAAGTGCATGATTACGAATTTCGGCATTTTTTCATTGACAATATTTATACTTTTTTTATTGTATGAACGGTATAAAAAGTGAAGTGACAGTTGTATTACTAATTACCTACACAAAAGGAAAATGTTTTAAAAATATCGAATTATTTTTAAATTATGGACGATCCGAATAAAAATGTCCTGGTAAGTTTTTTGTTAACATTTTCACGTTTGATATTAAAATTTTATTATTTAGAAAGATCTATGTTTTTTTTCACTTGCAAATATTTCAAAGATAATGTGAGATAAATATTTAAATAACGCCCCGTAAAGTAATAATGTAAGCAGGTACCGTATAATAATATATAATATCATAGTATATTATGTATCGCTATCGTAATGCTGTAAAGAAACACGTAATAAAAATATTGATGCATTAACGAATACTAAAAATGCCAGCCGATCTGTCGACCACGTGTCAATATTAATTCTAATATATAATTTCGGTTGCTTGACCCTATCAACAATTACAAAATAATCAACAAAATATCAAACACTATAATCATTACGTATTTATTAAGAAATCAAAAACCACTTATTTTAAAACAATTCGAATTTTGTCAATTAATTAATGCAAATCTTGGAAGTGAAAATTAACCCACTTGCCGATATCCGATAGAGCTGAAACTCGACAGATAGACTCGTTATCGATTACAATGGTTTATATCAACTTTTGGTGGCAATCGCGCATACACACGTGGATATAAACGCATTTCTCTGAAATTGAATGACATTACAGTTATATACGAAATAAATGTCAGTTCTACCCAATCGGGATTTGGCTCATTTTTTAGCTTGGTTGACTCCAGACCCCGATTAGGAAGGTTAAATACTCACATTTATTAAACAATAAATGTGTATTGTATATTGAAGTTGATTGAGTTGATTTTTTGTCTTGAATGCAAATCTAAATGAAGAAAGGGATGCTTAGATATTTGTAATAACTTTAACCGTGTTGAGTGCCAGGTACATTTGTAATAACTTTAACCGTGTTGAGTGCCAGGTACATTTGTAATAACTTTAACCGTGTTGAGTGCCAGGTACATTTGTAATAACTTTAACCGTGTTGAGTGCCAGGTACATTTGTAATAACTTTAACCGTGTTGAGTGCCAGGTACATTTGTAATAACTTTAACCGTGTTGAGTGCCAGGTACATTTGTAATAACTTTAACCGTGTTGAGTGCCAGGTACATTTGTAATAACTTTAACCGTGTTGAGTGCCAGGTACATTTGTAATAACTTTAACCGTGTTGAGTGCCAGGTACATTTGTAATAACTTTAACCGTGTTGAGTGCCAGGTACTTCCCAACCTTCCACATAACCATCTCCTTTCCGTCTTCATTCCTACAAGCTCACAGCATACAATCGTCCCAATTGTCAGGGATGCCATATTAACACTGGCTCCGGAGTCCGGACAGCTGGGAGCAGTTTGGGAAACTACTGCACTGTGCACTGTGCAGGAACCGAACAAGATAAGATCACTTCTGTTCTGGCACGCAGATTCCCCCACAGCAGACTTGTAGCTGTTCGAATATTCGTTGGTTGTTTACGTTTATTATAAATCTGAAATACCGATAATAAGCAGATGTAATTTTATGCAGTATTGACAAATCTATAAACATAATGATGCAATTTTGCAAAATCAGGAAATGTTTAATATTTATGGGATATTCCAATGCGATTTGCGTGTTTAACGTGTTGATTTGCTTACAGAATTCCGTTGTGCTTATCTTAAGAGTTCTTAGAAGCCGAAATACATAAACACGCAAAGTAAGAAAGTAAGGTCCAATCATTGATGTATTATATTTAAATGAGACATGAAGCGAAAAAAAAGAAATTATTTTGAATTTTATCAATTCGTTTGAATTGTATTCAACCTGACTTCTAACCAGAGACGTGTATAGTAATTTTATAGTTTTTATGTTATTAAAGTCTTAAGCGATTCTGAGAATAAATCCAAGCATTTGTAATCCCTTACTGGTAATGATATTAATGTGATTTTAGATTGGCTTTGTTAATTGAGTAGTCGAATAATAAAGGGGTTTAAGATCTATGGAAACTGATCGTTGGGCATTTGTTGATATTAAGATGTAATTTGTTTACGATGCACCATTCATAAAGTGTATTTAAGTTCATTTGTAGAGTTAAACAATCAGAAGAATTACCGATCGATTTAAACATCTTTAGATCGTCGGCGAATAGAAGAAAGTGAATATTATCGAAAATTAGTGATGAGCTGATTCCTAAGTTTTAAAATGGGTATTCCAGCAATTTAGTTGAACTACATACAATACTCTTGAAATGGTATAAATATGCTTAAAATATCGGATAGAAAGATTTTACGGACAAGACTGCAAGGATTTGCGAGGAGATGTTGGGCCTGCTATGGACGGAGACCTGGACGAGTGATGGTATGCCAAAAAAAATATTTCCCGAGATTCCTGGGATACCACCTTAGCCAGTGAGGGGTTGTTCCTTTGTGGTACATGTATTATATTGTAAGCAGTCGATCATTTAATTATTAATTATAATTTACCGCATCTGTCTCACACTTGGAGACGTCCCATAACTTGCTGCATTACGATAAGTTTCGGTTTTTGCCATTACATGTTACATGACCTGTAATGTTGCTGTATTACGTCTATCAATAAAATTTAAATAATTTCAAACATAAAAGGTACATTTCATACAGACAGGTGGTTTGGTTATAATAGTTAATTATTTACATTTCCGTGTCACGAAATAAATATTATTTTCCCGTTATTAATTCCCGTAAATGGTTTTATTTTTAGATCCTTAATAAATTGTAAATAATTTCTCCAAACCTTTCTCCATTTCTCCTCCAAACATCATCAGTCTTACTTATAAATATTCCCTAAAACGTCGGAGCAACGCTGGTATAGCTAAACGGTGAGGAGGGCCGTAAACTGCTCGGGTTAAAATATTTACCCACGCAAGATTTTTTTATTATTTTTTCTGGCACCACTTGTCGCAATCCTCAAAAACACGGTAATTTTTGCATTTAGCGTTTAGTTGCTAACTTCACATTTCTTCAGATTACATTTGCGATGTCATTGACCCGGTCTGCTTTGAATTGCTTCGAAATTTGGCCAATTTGATTATGCGTTCCGTATTTGATTTGGTAAATCGATAAGTCCATTTTAAATATTCCTCTGATAGTTGCTGCCAATGGGTATTACCGCTTTTCAATATTTTTATTGCGCGACTGATCAATATTTGTCAAATCAACCGATTGCGGATCTCCGTCTTAATCCCCTTAGTAATACATCCCTAATCCGGGAGGTCGAACGGTTTAAAAAATCTGTCTGAATATTGTTGCGGTATTACGGCCGATATACGCAGTACGCATGCGCGTGATTACGTGTAAAGTTTTTTACTAACTTGTTATTATCCCCCAGTATTATCTATTATGAGTAAGATGGAATATTATTTTGTGTTGCGTTAAAAAACGCTGCTGGATTTACGATTTATTTAACATTATTTAAGGTAATTGGAAATCCTAAACTGTATTAACGTAAAGTAAAAATAATATTTTTTTGAAGTAGCTAGGTACTTTGCCGAGTTTTAAATTTCCCTATATTTGTGGTTTTCCTCAAAAAAAAATTCTACCCTAGATGTAGGGAAATTTCCCTAGACATCAATCACATCACTGACCTGGACTGCCTGGAGGCGATGGCCAGCCGAATAGGACAAGAGGAGTTGGTACCTAAATAAGAACAGTCCTAATGCGGAACCACGAATCATGGGAAAGTAACGAATCAATTGCAAACGGCGCAATCCGCAGCTTGCGTTTGTTTCGTTCCTTTCCCATAACTCGTGGTTCGGCTCGAAAGTGTATACATAACATTACACAATGCACGTGTCTCGAAACTAGTTGTAATACATAATTATTTTTGTTGATTAATTTCTAGGAATTGTTGATTTTACGATGCCTGACGATTTTATATTGAATTTTGTTATCTGAGTTATTACGTTGTACTATCGGTGGTATAATATCCTTTTACCGGCTATATGTGGCCTTCTAGTGTTAACCCTAAATGTGTCAGCGAATCTACGTAGTGGTTAACGTCCGGGTTTTCACGAGCCAAATAAAAGTACCGCCCAAGAGTTCCAACTCCCCGAACCGTGTGGAGCCAGTGATATTATTGCATCCCCATATGCATATGATATATGTTATGAGGCTAAAGATAGTGGGGAAGGTAAGGAAATGGGAGAGATGAAGGTGGTGAAGTACCTGACTGTTGAGATCTGGTCACCAAACACGGCTAAAGCTATTTCAAGCAACAAGGATCGTGGTCTTTCACCAGAGCGATACTGAGTATTTACCGCTCCTTCTACCTGTACCTGTAAGCTGTAAGCGCTAATATTGCTAATATTGCTATTGTGAAATGGTGGAGGACTTTGCTAGGCCAGAGAACTGAACGCATGGCTCATTCTCTCAGCTATTAACTGCGCAAGTTCTACTGACCTTTCATTGATAATATGTTTAATTAACTTGGACTTATTTAAAATGTTTCTATTACTATTTCTATACAAAACGAAAAAAATTGAAGTGACAGTATTTATATATTTTTTGTTTTATTATAAAATGGTAAATAAAGATTACAAAAAAAAACATCGGTAGGCGATTTTAAAAACTTTAGCTATGTTCGCGTTACAAATTTTAATATTTTTTTATTGCAAGTGTCCATTTATTAAATCAAAATCTGCAATAGTTTTTCAACTGCTTTCAAAACAGTTTTTCATTTTGGGATACATTCAAATCTATTTGAAATTCAAAGTCAACCTGTAATATATTATTACGTTAATGTCGGTCGAACCCACTTGCTCCATGCGAACTACAAACGGAAGTGCTGCCATCTCTTATATTCAAAGAGCACCGTCGAAAGTTTTCATGCATATTTATCTACTCCCGGGTTATTTACCTGCTAATATTGATATTGTTTTCTCTAGGTTTTCTCAACACCATTTTAGGATTAAATTCCATACCCAAAACTCTATCATAAACATAATATCTTACTTTCTAAGTGTAATCAGCCACAGGTGTCCTAAGCTAGGCCAACTAAATACAATACACGTATTATGTTATTTCAATGTAATACAATCTACGTATAAATACTTGTCCTTCAGGTAGTTCTCGACAGTCGCTAGCTAACGCTAGAAGGGAACGGTCGTCTAGTGATACTATCGTATATTTATTTATTTAAACATTATTTCTAACATCTCTCGTACTGAACTTAAAAATAATAATGACTTCTCTGTTATAAACAATATTTTAATTGTGCGTTGATTATATTTTTTAATAAATAGTACATCAGTGATTTTAAAGAAATTATTAAATTTATATTGTGATCGAAGTGTCGTGTTTTTTTTATAAATTTGAGACTTTTATTTTTAAAGTTTAAAGCGGTGTTTTTGAAGACTTGGGTATGTACTTTAAAAATAATTTTACGTGATTTCAAGAGTCCCAACTGCTCCCAAGCGTCTGGATCCAGTGTGACTATGGCATCGCCAATTGGGGTATGTTATTAAGCTGAATGTAGCGGGGATGGGAAGGAGATGGTAAGAGGAACGTGGGAAAATACTAAAATTAGATCTGGTCACCAAACACGGCTAAAGCTATTTCAAGCAACGCAATGTTTCAATTCTGAATGGCGGTTTGTCACCAGGGCGATACTTAGTAATATAGTCTTTTCCACTTCTGGAACGTGCCGCAAACAAAAACACTCTTTCCATCTTACTCATAATAAATATACATATAGAGATCGCGGACTTTTTTAAAAATCTGTTTGATATGGCAATTATCGATCGGTCGCGCAGTGAAAATTTAAAACTAGTACCCAAAATACCCATTGGCAGAGATATATTTTTAATCGAAATTTCGATTTACCGAAGCAAATAAGGAACGCATAATCAAATCGGCAAAATTTCGAAGCAATTCAAAGCAGACCGGGTCAATGGCATCGCAAATGTCATCTGTCAAGTTAGCAGCTAAACGCGAAATGCAAAAATGACCGAGTTTTTTGAGAATTGCAACAAAGTGATGCCAGTCTAAAAAATTCTTGCACCAATATTATTATGAGTAAATATTCCAACCCGAGCAGTATACGTCCCTCCTCACCGTATAGCTATACCAGCGTTGCAGCAGCGTATTAGCGAATCTTTATAAGTGAGACTGCTTATGTGTAGATGGCGATAAGGTTTTAGTTCCGCATAACACCAGCCGCCGGTTTTGATTTATGCAAGAAAAAAAAATAACCAAAAAGTTTGTTTTATTTTAATTTATTAAAGAACGTAATTTTCCACATTATAGAATAAAAATAATTTAGAATAAAAAACGATTTAAAAAAAATGATCAAAGAATTAAAAATAATTCTAAGCAATCAGACCAAAAACACGTTTTTTTTATTTTTTTATTTTTTTTTTTATTTTTTTTTTTATTTATTATAAATTTTTAAAGATACAAGTTTTATGCAGTCCCACAAAGCTGTCACACATGACGGCTTGTCTGTAGGTTCTACAAATAATATATATAAACATTTTTAATACATGTATGACACAAAATTATACAATAAACAATATCACAAAATACGTGATTTTGTATTACTTCGTAGTGCTTCGCCTTAAACCACTTTGCCACGCTGTCTGCATTCTGTAGTTCTACATCTAGTTGTCAAAAGAACTACGAAGTGTCTTGAATGGGTGACTCACTTGTCACTTACAAAAATCACTAAATCTAACGCACGTGAGTGTCCCAGGCATGCAGTTCGTATTTCAGTCGTTGTTTTGGACACTTGCCAAAACTCCAACTCAAAACTGAACTCAAAACGTGACTGACTTATTTGCATAATGATTACTGTTGCTTGTTATACCGGCTGATGCAACTTTAATGATAATATCGTGACTTGTGACCTCTACTCTTATAAATATTTAATCAATATGTGACGCAATATGTAGAGTTTGACCAAAACCTCCTTTTGGAGGTTGGTGTATTGACGTTTTAAAGATTCCCCTATCCGAATGCTGTTTTTACTCAACCGGTATTTCAATCCAAGGTACTCCGATGATTGATCCCCTCGGCACCGGTGCACAATCGCGAAACCCGCCAAAATCGCACCCAACATTTGTATGCGTTTGACATTCGCCACAATGAACTCCCCGTAAATGTTAAGGAAGCTAAAAGTCTTTCAGCTTTTCGTGCATTATTTATTGTTTATTTTTATTTATTTAACGCCCAGTGGGCTTTTACATGGTTGGTAGTATAATTTTAATTTGTAGATACTTTGAAACATAAAAAGTCATACAAACACAAGAAACAGCTATTTGTAGGTTTACATGATGTGTTTAGAAGTATTGTTGAAATAAATGTTTTAAATGATCCACAAAACTTGCCAAGTTGGTATTGAATATGTCAACATCACCCAAGTAATGATTTCCCATGGTGTGAAGTCGTTGTATCGGAGAGTGGGCAATGTAGTTACGCTTATGTGTGCTGCTGTAGAATATTGTATTTTGTCATGTTGTTACTGTGGGTGTATGTATGTTTATAAGTTGCAGGAGTTCACAACAGTCGAATTTAGAGTTAAGTATTTTGAATAAGAACGTTAAATCGTTTATTTTACGTATATCTTCTAATGTATGTATTTTTAGAGTATTTAATAAGAAATTGTATTTTAAGTCTTCGACAGGGATATTTAATTTGTCAATGTTGTGAAATCCAAATATCAGTAGGTAATAGAATATTATTATTGTAGTTTTAGAATAGGTATAAACTAGATATAAAATGTAAAATTTATATCTAAATAAAATACATTATAACATTTTTTTTTTAAACTGTGTGGAATTTTTTCCCCTGTGTTTCCTCTACACAGCATCCCCAAAGACATACTTTCCGAGGGAAATTGCCCTAACCCCAAGGTAGGAACTCCAGATCTTTTGGTCTCAATTTGATGTTGCGTGTACCCGCTATGTGAATTGGGGTCATTTTGGCGGACGGGTGCTTTTTTCGGGACAACGAGACAGGGTACCGAAAAACGGAACGGTTCCGTTTAAGAGGAAGCTACAAGCCAAAAATATGTGTATTCTTGGTATACCTTATATCGTAGGTAATAGGCATTAAAATCGCTTGACAATCGGAGTCTGGAAACGTTCGATTTCAAGCAAAAAACTGTTTTTTTATTTATTTTGTAAATATTTTTATAAGAAAGCAAAAAAGTTAATCAAGTGAAACTGTCACAGATAATCTTAGCTATAATACTGTATTTTTTAAAAGTTGTTTCCTTTATGCGTTCATACAATTCTATTGAAAAAAATATTTTTTAGTAGTTTGAATTTATATTTTTTATTGAGTAATTTATATTTTTATTTGTATTCTACTCAAGCGAAGCGATATGAAATCCTTCAATTTATCTAAAGCATATTTTTTTGTATTAATAATGTAGACCAATTCGTTATAAAGATTAATCAAAATAGTGATTTGGCATTAAGCTTCGCCTAAAATGTGATCGCGTTTTGAATGTTCCATTTTGTAGGTATAATAATATTACTTTTAAAAGGTCATCACATTTCAATTTTAAGAATTGCCAATAATAAATTTAAAAAAAACTATACTATCCGAAATTAAAATGACCCATAAAACGACCCTCCACACAGCATTCCCCATAGTAATAAGCCCCGAGGGAATTGCCTTACCGTAATCCCTAACCTATAGGTACTCGAGATCTTTTGGTCTCAATCAATTTGATGTTCTGAAACGGGAAAGAGTACCGAAAAATGAAAGAGACGTTATGAATGTTCCACAACAAATAATAATAAATGAATAATGAATATACTTGGAGATTTTCATTTCTAGTTCCATGAGTCATTATTTATCGTCTTGTGCATTATATCACGTACCAGGTAGAAACACCACAACTTCTCAAACATATCAAAGGCTTATACATTTCTAATTCTTCGTTGCAATCGAAGAAATGGCAAATAAATGTTTAGACAGCGATTATTTAATTGGTTGGTAGGGGAGTGGACAAATACGTTGGATTTCCTCTATACATGACGTGAATTTGAATGCTAGATAAAGTCGGGGACGCCCCTAGAAGACATGGCGTGATCAAGTGAATCGAATACTTACAGAAAATGAACTTCTCTATCCATTCCACAATCTACATTTTCCCGTTATAATGATGGTAGTCGGAGGAATTTTGTGTATATACACTAAAACTGAATGCAGAAAACCAAATTATTCAAATAGAACATTCTGGATAAGTTTGAATTTTGTTTATATACAATAAAACTAAATGTAGAAAACCATATTATTCAAATAGAACATTCTGGATAATTTTGAATTTTGTGTATATACACTAAAACTGAATGCAGAAAACCAAATTATTAAAATAGAACATTCTGGATAAGTTTGAATTTTGTGTATATACAATAAAACTAAATGTAGAAAACCATATTATTCAAATAGGAAATTCTGGATAATTTTGAATTTTGTGTATAAACACTAAAACTAAATGCAGAAAACCATATTATTCAAATAGAACATTCTGGATAAGTTTGAATTTTGTGTATATACACTAAAACTAAATGCAGAAAACCATATTATTCAAATAGAACATTCTGGATAAGTTTGAATTTTTTTGTATATACACTAAAACTAAATGCAGATTCAAAGCATTTTTTATGGTCCTGATGCTTTATTTTTTTTTTCAAGGCTTATAAATAGACTTGTCTAAAAAGTGCTCAATTTAAGCAAAAGCCAAGATATGTTACTCGCAATATTCAATTCTAGCAAAGGACAAGATGTGTTACTCGCAGTATTTAATTCTAGCAAAGGCCTAGATGTGTTACTCGCAGTTTTTAATTCTAGCAAAGGCCAAGATGTGTTTCTCGCAGTATTTAATTCTAGCAAAGGCCAAGATGTGTTACTCGCAGTATTTAATTCTAGCAAAGGCCAAGATGTGTTACTCGCAGTATTTAATTCTAGCAAAGACCAAGATGTGTTACTCGCACTATTTAATTCCATCAAAGACCAAGATGTGTTACTCACAGTATTTAATTCTAGCAAAGACCAAGACGTGTTACTCGCAGTATTTAATTCTAGCAAAGGCCAAGATGTGTTACTCGCAGCATTTAATTTTAGCAAAAGCCAAGATGTGTTACTCGCAGTATTTAATTCTAGCAAAGGCCAAGGTGTGTTACTCGCAGTATTTAATTCTAGCAAAGGCCAAGATGTGTTACTCGCAGCATTTAATTCTAGCAAAGGCCAAAAATACGTGATTTTGCGTTGCTTTGCGGACACGGTTTCATTTCTACATACACTTCATCACAATGTTCTCAAGAACCGCTGGGACACTGTAACGCTGACCGAAACATTGGCAATAGAAGAAAACGCAACACGGCATAAAAACCCAAACATTAAATAAAATAACAAACTAAACATAACACTGTTTCCCGCAGGGGTAGGCAGAGATGACGGATCGCAAAATAACTCGTTCTTGGCACACACTCCTCGCCTCATTTACATTCATACATAAACGTATCTGGTACTTACGCATCACTTCATCTCGCCATGCCTTCTTCTGGCGTCCCTGACTTCTACCATTCACATTCGCACCATACATTATCCTTATTGTTCTTTCTTCGTTAATTTGCTATACCAAATCATCTAAGCGTCCCTTTCTTAATCTTACTCTTTAGGCTTACATCAAGTAAATCACGACTACAGGTACATACTTTAAAAATATCAGATCATTATCATTTTCGATTAGTTTCGAAATTATTAAGCAGATAATCAACTTCATTGGCCCCTCTGGGGCCCAGGAGTCGGTAGTTCTTGAAAAAATGCATTATTATTCTCAGTCATAAATCGGTCAATAGAATTAATTGATTGCTCGAGTTAGGTTTTGTGGAATCGCTGGAATGCGGTTAGTGGAATTCCTGGCATTTCTCGGAAGTATAATAACGCCAGCTGGCACGAAGAAGGGGAAGGTGAGGGGCTCTATAGAGGGAGACGACGGAAGTCAATGGTGAAGTGAACAGTTTCCCAACCTACATTATTATATTCATTATCACGTTTTTAAACCACAAAGGTGTGTTTTTACAAATTAATAATACAAATGTTTGTTTAATTCAGCTGAGTGCAGTACCCTGTCTGACATATAAAATCATACGTACAAATGAGTTACATTATATAAAATTGAATATTGATAAATAAAATCGGGACGAGTCAGCGCATTGCGTCAACTAATTGGCATTTTACGCCAACTAATGCCCATTTTACGCTAACTAATTGGCATTTTACTCTAACTATTTGGCATTTTACGCTAACTAATGGGCATTTTACACTTAGTCCGCGAAAATAAAATCTGCTCACGAATTACTAACCCTTCTTACATCGGCGCGCAAATTGCTGGCTGTATAAAATACTGAACTACAAATCCCAAATCGGGTGATCAAAAGGTCGGGCTTGTTTCCAAAACTGAATATTTTGTTACACTGTGTAGTTAGACACTTTTATAAATGTGTTATAATTTTCCCACTTCACCCATTTTTAACGGCGCTGCGCAACCCGATTTGAAGGTAGTTTGTTTTTTTGACCGTTTTTACGAATGTTTTTTTACTGCGCAAGAAAGTTCCACAACAGAATGCGCTGCAAGCCGTTGCTTTGCTTTAGCGAACTTGCCTTGCTTTAGCGTTAAACGTACTACTGATGTCGTTGATTATCCAAAGCATTCTCGAACCCTCCTGGTGCCAAAAATATGTTTACGTGGTTTGCCTCCAACTCGTCCAAATGATACCCAGATTTCATGTTAAGGCAAGTCTATCAATCTGGGTGTCTATGAACTTGTTCTATTTGGTACCAATTTTCGTACAGTTTAAAATGGCGGACATTATTTGACATCTGTCATCTTTTTACTTAACTATATTATTTGGACATCCACGGTTTTCGCATGCTTATTTTGTTTTATATTTAAAAAAATGATAAATTTATTGTAATATATTGCGAACGAATTGCTGATTGCCAACGAGTATTATTACTGTTTGGTATTGCAAAGGCCAATAAAAGATACTTTTAAGTGATCTATGGTTATTTTCAATGTGTTTCCATTGTTTGACGAGTCAGTAGTCTTGTCTGGTGACCAGATCTGAAAACCCAGATATTTTCCAACCTTTCTCTTCCTCATCGCCTTTCCTTTCACACTCCCTTCAGGTTTACAACATAACCCATTTGGGAATGCCAATTGTCTTCGACCATTCTTGTCGAATCTCTAAATACAGGCTTTTCCAATAAGAGGTGTTATTTTGATATTCAAAGAAACTTTTCCCGTAAAAGATCAATGGTTTCGTTGCTTGTGTGGCACGTAGCGCCGTCTTGTTGAAAGTAAACGTTGTCAATTGTTGATCAATACCATCCAATTCCGGCCATAAAAAAACATTGATCATCTCTCGATAGCGCAATCCATTCACCGTAACTGTTGCTCCAGCCTAATTATCGAAAAATGTAATGTTCAATGACTTCGCCGGACCATAAACCGTACCAAACAGTCACACGTTGAGGATAGAGAGGCTTTTCAACAATAACTCTTGGGTTTTCCGAGCCCCAGATGCGACAATTTTGCTTGTTGACGAAGCCACCGAGGTGGGAATGGGCCTCATCACTCAAGATGATTTTTCGATGGAATTCTAATAATTAATAATAGTGAATTTTAATAATTTCAATGCGTTGTTGAAGCGTGTATTGTTTCATTTTTATTAATGGCGTAGTTTCTACTTGTCAAATGTTAAAAAATGACAGCTTCAAAAGTAACATCTACCGAAATAGCGGGCTATTCAAAATAACACCTCTTATTGGAAAACCCTGTATTATAAAATAATGTTGCTATCCGCCTCTGTCTTTTTGTGCGCTTATTTATGTTTTAGTTACTCTAAACTAAGTTATTCATCGGATTTTTATATAGTTTTCATTATCATTCAGAGAATTTCTTCTGGAAGGCTTACACATATATTACGTTCATATTATATTTATAGAAAGTAGAGAAAATTCGATATTTTATTACAAAGTCGTAAAAATATATTTTCGAGCACTACATTGCTAACGCTGTCTAAACCTTATGAGATATATCAAAATAATGTACCACGGAATTGTATATCTTAAAAAAGCCTACAGAAAAATCTATGATGGTTTGTATCCATCTACTAAGGATAACCGCAATCAACGCCGGGTACAAGCCAGCTTGTTTCACAATAACAAATAACTTAGGAATTGATCTTTTTTGTAGACATCAATTTTGTTTGTGTTGTCCAGTCTAAAAATGTATGGCTTGTGACTGTTGTGAATAAAAATGAATGCTTTTTCAACATATTGACATTGAAATACTTGAATTATTTTGCTGCCGTGATTTGCCCATTTACTATCGACCATCTTAATGAAAACGCATTGAGTAGTTGTCAATTGTATAGATCTGGGTCAACCATAATATAAGTCTTGTAATTATACTTATTGAAAGACAGCCAGAAGATGACTTATTGGATCTATTATTTCAAGGATAGCCCCATAATTTGAGTAATTTGTTTTCACTCAGATTGATTGATTAAAGCGCTCCTGTACCAGATTCTGAAAGTATCTCGTATCGCGTTAGATCGCGCCACGTACGGGTCAGAGGAAAGGATTGGATCCTCTCTCTGCCATATGAAAACCTTTTATCCCTGCAGGATCGTACTGTCCCGATCCAAAATACAATATATTACGCACTGTTGTACTCCCCAACTTTGGTTATGTTGATGTGTGAATGTAAGTGGGGCCTGCACTTCGACGATTTTAAGATAAATCGGATCACAAATCACTAATCACTCTACAAGCACACGGCGATCAACACTGGTTTTCCACAGCGTTCACGGCAGATTATATTAATAGTTACTGATAACGTGATAACTTTCTTCTCATTGAATTATCACGTCGTGATAAGGCTAAAGCCCTTTGCAGACTTATTGCTGCCTACAACAATGCGCAGACCCAAGTAAAGGTTTGAGTCCTGGCTTTGTAATTGGCGAAGAAAAGAACGGAGCTAGCGTGAACCGATGGCGTTACGAAAAGCATATTTCTCTGTTTTCTGCCAATCTTGAAAAATGTTTGATTGAAACTAGATCTAATTTCGGTTTTAAAATTCTTAATTATTATAACTATCAAATTACGTAGTTCTTATATTATTATTTTCTTATCATGACTGTCTTCATTCTGCAGGTTTCAGCTCTTCAGCTATCTTCATCTTCAATGCTCTTTTACTTGTACTGGTCACATAGGTACTTGAATCTTCCTTTATTTTCTTATCATGGCTGTCTTCATCCTGAAGGTTTCAGCTCTTCAGCTATCTTTATCTTCAATGCTCTTTTACTTGTACTAATCACGTAGGTACTTGAATCATCCTTTATTTTTAGTTGTACACCAATGTTTTACAGGGAATTCAGATGCCAAAAACATTACGAAAACAAGACGTATTAGAATGAACAAATACTACAATTAATCTATCTATATACCAGAGAATTTAGTATGCTTTAACGTTTAGATATATTTCTTTTGACCAGGAATACCTCGGGGTCCCCTGTTTGAACATGTTTTAAAAAATTATTATATCTTTTTGAATCTTTGATTTTCTACGACATCGTTTTTTTTATTTTTAAAAAAGTGACACAAAGATTCCTGGGTTACGAATAACCTGACAATATTTGAAAATCTCCTACTACCACCACAGTAAGCGGAAAATGTTGTTGTGATGGATGACTTAGCCAGCCGAGGAATTGAACACACTAGGCCTGGGTGGGGCCATTGTATCAGTGTTAGTTGCCCTCCTGAAATCAGAATCGAAACGTTGTTACTTGAAATGGATTTAGCGGTGTTTTGTGACCAGATCTGATTCCTCCTATTTCCTACTCTTCCCCACTCCTTTCAGCCCCCCAACATACCCCAATTGGGCATGCCATAGGCCCTCTGGCCTCCGACACATAACATCATCATAGTTATCATCAAATCGGGTGAGTTGTATGGTTGCATCCCAGCAGAATACAACAAGAGACCATATTATATGAATCAGAGCGCGGCTGCGAGGAGCAGATGAAATAATGGAGCATGTAATTGAGACGATCAGTTAAATAATAACAAAACAAGTGGATAATTGAGCTGTTGGCAATACGACACCACTCCCGATAGAAACAACGCATACCGCAGTAATGATACAACACAATATTATGCTACTTATACATCCGCGAGCCGAACTGAATCTCAACTTGTGGGAAGGAAACGAAGCAACCGCAAATGGCGCCAAACGCCGCTTGCAGTTGCTTCGTTTCTTTTCCGTAATTCGTGGTACGGTTCGTAAATGTATACGTACCCTAACATCGCCCAGACCATCGAAGTGTTGTGTAAATTTGCGGGTGGCGGCAGCAGTGTTGGAATTGAAAAAAACGCGGATTTTCGAATTGATGTTAATACGAGTATTTTTATTATTATTTTATTTCCTCGATCACACAGTGTCCAGAAACTCGTGATACTAGAGGTAAACTGGTAAAAATCTAAATCACATTGCAGTCGATTTTGTTGTAGGGTATGTATAGTATTTTTTGTTTTGTTTCGAGCTTCAGTTTGCGAGTAATTCTTTATTGTATACTTTTAAAATACGCCAGTTCGACATATGGCCAGAGGAGCACAATGTGTAAATAGTAGGAAGAGTTCATACTACTTGTTTACAGAATGATAACATCTTTATCATTACTTACATGGCTATAATAACACGCCACATGAAGCGCATCTTTTCAAATACATATTGCATGCAATATGCAGCTATACGTATTGTGCAGCGAAAAATATCACGACATAACTTAAAACACGTAATATTATGTTGTTATAATATCTCCAGATAGATTACAGATTTCTTCTTTACCAGAACGTAAATACATTTAAAAATATATATATAATATAATAATTACAATAGCGTATTATCTAAGGTTGATATTTTCAGTTGCGAACTTACCAAATACAAGAGGTCCGTCCATAAAAGAATATTTCTCTGATGGTTTGTGAATAATGTTTATGTATCTATTGTTCATATCTCTATTATGATTTGATTTATATCTACAACCTCTCTTCATGGCTATTGGATATTGGCCATGGGTATTGTTTTGTAAATTTTTCGTTTTATTTAATCTTTTGTATTGTATAATTTTTTTAATTCATATTCCTTCCACACAAATTTAAATTATTCTGTCTCAGTTACAGTCACAAGGAGGAAATCCATAATTGGTTTTATATTACTAAATAACAAACTGATTAAATGTAAACTGTCGAGTTCCCAAAAATGAATAAATAAATATCCAAAATAACTGACAAAACTAATAGAAATCTACTTATACACTGTGCCCACAAACTCGTAGTACAAGCGGGATCCGCTGAATCTATGTAACATAAGGAATATATACATATATATATTTATTTATTTTTTGACCTGCCGTCAAACTGCTTTGGAAAAAAAATTGAAAACAAAACAACAAAAAATCGATCTGAGCATTTAATTTTTTTAATACTTTTTTCGATTTATTTCGGCAACTAAGGGGTTAAAAAATCTTTTGGGGCTGGGTCTACACTTCAACGCATTTAAGACATTAAACAGCTGATATTAACCCCCTTGCGAACAATTTTTTTGTCGAACTTGACCTAAAAATTCCATCTTTGGACCCGATTTACTCGCAAACGAAAGCTCAAAACAAAAAAGTAGAAACACGCAATCGATGTGATGTAGATTCACCAGTTTACCATTTGTACTATGAGTTTCCCGACACCGTCTATGGGGTACTTGGCTAGCGGATTAACGCACGACGCCGCTATAGGAACCCGGTGCATTAGTAATCTCGGCTACTAACCGCTACTACCAAGCGATGCCTACGCCAATACTATTATTTTGTATCTAGAAAACTACAAAATACAAATACTCGTACAGCGGTTAAACCCGCAATAACGTATGAATGATTGTTTCATTGCCCGAGTCATTTTCTTATCTGAGTTTACCGTAAACACACATAATAATAACAATTGATATGTGTATAGCGCCATTTTCGTCAAATATTACTTCATATGGTATAATACAAAAATAAATGTTTTACAATAATAGTTAAGGTTCCGTAGTACGCTTTCAAAAAGAAGAAGAAGATGGTTTGAAAGTAAGGGGGACCGGGTATCTATAACCTATTACCTATTTAACCTAGTTTTTGTTTCATCACTTTTCATGACTCTACATCACTTTTCAAATGTGTGTTTAATTTTGATGAAATATCATGGAACCGAAATGGAGATATATAAATACGAATGTTAGACGGAGCGCACTAATATTAAAATACGACAATAATTAAATGAAAACTGAAAATATTTAATAAAAAACTACTCGTTTACAATACAGCAAAAATCTCTCGACAAATGTCGAAATTAGCATTTAAAGATACACTGCGAATTTTTTCATACCTCTAACATATTAAATAACAGGACAGAATGTGTTTTTAATAATTTTCGTAGCATACTTTGCGATTTTTTTCTATTGGGGGAATTTCATATAATTAGCGTTTCAACACTAAAAGTGTATAGATATTATCTTAACACATTCTTTGCAGGAAACGAGAAAACTCGTCATACGCCTTTTTACAATAAGATGCGGGGTCATGTGTTTTCTATTGTCGGCGCTACCCGATCTATCTACCTGTCAATACAATGAGTTTGAAACACAACAAACAAATAAACACAAACTACGCAGTGAAACGCGGTACATGTGCAAGTTTTGCAATGTGCCCCTGCATAAAGGAAAGTGTTTCGAACGCTATCACACATTGAAGCACTATTAGGTTATATTTTTTTTTTTATATGTATTGAAAATTTCTAAATAATCTTGTAATTTTGTATGAATAAATTTCGATATGTTATTTCGATTGTGAAATACTGTTTTTTCAATGATTCCCTAGAAAAATAAAAACACATATATTGCAAGTAAATAAATAGAGACATCTCTTTGAAGTAAAAGACTGAAAGTTTCATCGGAAAATATCAAATAGATCATAAGATATGAATATTTTGCGGAAAGTCTAATTTTGGTGCTAAAATTTAAAAATACACCCGCGCTTCGTCCCCAATTTGGCGGTAAAATGCCCGACCATATAGTGTTAAAAACAACATATTTTCACTTCAAGTGCGCTTTACTATACAAACTTAAAAACGGTAATATAGTATTAGTACATCGACCCAGTGTGTTTCTTTCTACCTTAAAGCACGTTTCAAATGTGTTATTTGATTTCACAAAATGAAATTCAGAAGAAAGTCGAATAAGTACACATAATGCGATTAACGTTTCCATATTATTGTCTCTTTGTAACAATAACAATAAGAAAACTGATGTCGCTATTTTACAAAATACCTTTCGACTGTTAGACCCCTCAGACAGGGCAATCGAATTATCTTCGTGATTGAGATTGATTTTAGGATTATCATGCCGTGCTGCGCTTTCTCCTTACTTAGTCAACTTTTCGGACAGTGTTACAGTGTCCGTCATCAGGGCAGATGTGTAGATTATGCGTAGAAGTGATATCGTATTGCGTTAGTCAATACTCTTATGGCTAGTATTTTGAAATAATGTTTAGTACCGGTATAACCTTCAAGAACCGGAAACCGAGATTATTTAAACCCAAAAATCAATCACGATATCGCTTTTGGCCAAATATACATATAGTTATATAATTAGTTTTCTGTTTGAAAATAATATTTGTTCATTTATTTGTGCAAGCTTCCTTTTAATAAACGTAAAATCGTTATTTTGGTTTATCTTATATTATCAATGATATACTAATTAATTGCTTTATCAACTGTTATCCGCTTGTATGATACATAGATAAAATTATATTTTATCTGATAAAGATAAGACTTTATCATGCCAGGAAGGAAATCGTAAAAAAACATATTTTTTAATAATATTATACATAATACATGTTCTACACTCATACCGTGAAACTTTTTAATAATATTATACATACATAATACATGTTCTACACTCATACCGTGAAACTTTTTAATAATATTATACATAATATTCAGTGATATTTTGACTGTATATTTATTTTTCTGCAATTGTTTTAAATAGTCGTTTCCTGCACTATTTTCGTGTATAATTTCGTAAATATTTTTTATATATATGTATGTAAAAGCCTTAATAGGCATGAAATAAATACATGTTCTACACTCATACCGTGAAACTTTTTAATAATATTATACATAATACATGTTCTACACTCATACCGTGAAACTTTTGGGGGGTGATTAATTATTCATGAAATGATGATAACTTTCTTATTTTTGTGTGGTTCGTATAAAGCATTCGTATACTCCGTGGTCGAGGGGTAATAGCTCGACTAGCAATCCGGGTCGCGGGTTCAAATTCCGGCGTGCGCAAGAAAATTTTATCTGATGAATTTGTGTTATTTCACAATTCATTCTATTAAAACAATATATCTAAATAGTATAAATCAAAGTCGCTATCCGCGTCTGTCTGTGCGCTTAGTTCTTCTAAACTACGCAATGGATTTTGATAGGGTTTTTACTATCGTTTAGAGAATTTCTTCCTGAAGAAAGTGTATATAAATCATGCATATTACATTTATAGAAACTAGCGAAAAGTCGTAAAGTAGCGTAAAAAATATTTTCGGGTGCTTACATTGCTAACGAAGATACTCTCAGTATCGCCATGATAGTGTAAGACCACTATTCAGAATTGAAAAGTTGCTTGAAACGCCTTTAGCCATATTGGTGACCAGATCTGAATAGCCAGGTACTCCCCACCTTCCTCTCACCCATCTCCTCCCCCTCCCCATTGCCTTCAGCGTCACAACATACTCCGATTTGGGATGCCATAGTCTCACTGGCTCTGGACGCTTGGGAGAAGTTGGGCCTCTTGTGCGGTATTCAGGTAAAAGAATATTATTTCTTTCCACTTGGTCAGCTATTATTATATTTAAATTTGAAATATGAAGGTTTCCATTTTGTTATCCCAACACTTGCATTACTCGCAAACATAAATCTACGATTACATTTTTTTTCTAGTTATGATTGCTTTGTTTAAAAAACTTAAATAATATTTTTTCTTAGATTATCATGAATCCCCCAAAGTTTCACGGTATGAGCGTGGAACACGGTGAAAATTTTATATGTTTATTAACACATTGTAATCGGATCACGTATTAATACGTTTTTAGCAAATTGATGCTAGAGAGCGGATCACGTATTTATACGTGTTTGATAGATTGTTAGTGGAGCGCGGGTCACGTTAAAATACGGGTTCCAATATACTTGAGTTTTCGCTATATAGCGTCTGTAGGGTTGTAGCCATGCAATAATAATTTTTATTTTACATTTAGAAATAATTTTTGTGTATAATTTGTAAAATAAAGGATGTTATGTAAAAAAAATATTATTTTTTTCAAAACGTTCCTACTTTATGTGAAATTCTGCACTAGTTTAACGATGAAGAATACATTTCTAAATATAATAAAATAAAATGAAATAAAATAAATAATTTGCAAAAAGAATTATTGAAATCAAACAAATATTTTTGAAGTTATCGCAATTTTTCTAGAGGTCTATGTTAGCGCGAAATTACGCAAAAAATCACCCGTTACCAGCACTAGTACGCGGCCGAAAACTGCCCGATCATAATGTGTTAAGCCCCGGCAATGTGTGAATACTGTTGATGGGTTGGCGCCAAGATCCTTTCAAGTCTGTGGCCGGCCAACGCTTGCAACATACACCGAGTGGTCCTTTGTGGTCATACACCAAGTAGTCATTGGCCCAATGCGTTGAAACAGCATTTTGTATTGCTTAATCTTTCTTCTTTTTATTAACGAGAAATGGATAACGTGCACATACAATTTGAATACAAAAAGTTATAGTTTGTTTTCTTTTTATTAAATTAAAACTGTTTATAACTATTGGAACTATGGCATCTGTTGTTTATGGATTCTTGAAATAATAACTCCTTCACAACAAAACACTGTGTCTTTTATTTAGACTAAAATCTATTATAATCGAAAACTAATGTGTAGGACTGCCTGGAGGCCAACGTCCTCTCTATTATGCTCTCGAGATCTCTCTGTTTACCCTATATACTACCGACATCGGTTGGGTAGCTCTCTAAACTCTATGTTCTATCTACGCCATATATCCCTCATAGCTCAAACTATTGCAGCATCCCCAGTAAGTTGGGGTATGTCGTGAAGCTGTATGGGATATGAGTGGGGAAGGGAAGGAGATGCCGAAATGGAAGGTTGCGGAATACTTGGCTATTCAGATCTGGTCATTGGAACAAGAGAGCTAAATTCATTTCAAGCCACATTTCGACTCTGAATTTGAAAAAAACTTGGTTATTTTTTTATGCTAGTTATTTTTATTCATCGCTTTAATGAATTTATATCACTTTCAAAAGTGTTCTGATTTGTCATGGAACCCTTTGACCAGGGCGACACTGAGAGTAAGGTCGAATTTGAAGGTCGTTCATTTCAGGCAGTGCTTCGCCTTAGTATACGGGTAAATAAAGCCATTTATATCTACTTTTGGAAAATATTATAGGTCCAACCCTGTCTGCTGTCTGCTGTCCGTTTTATCATATTAATAATCCCATACAAAAACACTTGAACATTTACGCCTCACGTCTATGAAGAAATATTATAAAAACACCGGTCCCGTTCGAGAAAATAGATTTTGTTTTAAGCGGATATTTCTTTGAAAATAGATATATTCCAATTGACATTCTTACACAATACTAAACCCAACACCAATTTGGGAGACGGGTTTGGGTATCGCGGCCCTGGGAACCATTTATTGGATAACCATCACCTCTGCCATAGGTCACCCTAATGGTTCGCTACAATTGATGATTTAGCAGGGGTGCCCGTGTTCATCGGGTGGGGTGTGTTCAGGTTGCGCCTGCCCACCAGCTGTGTGGCATCCCGGATCAGGAGAGGTTGGTTTGCGGAGACCCTTTGACCTCTCTAACTGACCTTCGCTTTGCACCGCAGCGGGAGGGATCACACTGATCCCTAGATTCATACCTTTTTTCTTCCCAGAACTTCCTCTCCTTTCTTTCCTTAAAAAGATCCTCTCCACAGTATCTCCAAAGATGACCTAAGCCCTGAGTTAAAATCAGCGTTGAGCCATTTAGTGATGTTTTATGTGTGAAAAATGTATGTATTTTATTACATTACTTATACATTACGAATGCAACAAATAACTCGCCAACACAAACATATACCCACTACAAAAAATTACTACATTTAGAAATTTTTCATGATTCTTTGCTAACATGCAAAACTAGTTTATATAAATTTTTAGCCTGATATAAATTACGTATTTGTAAAAAGCATTAACTTTGTGGCTCATCATAATTTACAATAAAAACACATAAATTTGTTATTGACCACTTTAATTAAAATTCACAAATCATTACAAAAAACCAACAATTTCCAGTGCCATAAGTGTACCCTTTCTACGGGTCTAATATAGTTTTGTTTCGATGAAATATTCTTCCACACAAACGATAAAAAGACGGCGAAGACTTGTTTCACATTTTTTATACTTATATTCTTATATACAGTTGGGACCCTAATAAAGAGATTGGTATAAAATATTCATTTAAAATTATCGTATGGCAATATCATTCCTGCTATTCAAGTAGGACCGACGTAAAAGAAAGAATAACCCTTCACGAGTGTGTTAATATATAATATTTTCTTTCGTTCCAGATTGCTTCTAGCCTTCCAAAGTTTTGGCGATGGATCATTCGGATCATGATTCGCATTCTGGTCACGATATGCACACAGGTCATGACATGCATGCAGGTCACGACATGCATGCAGGTCATGACATGCATGGGAATCACGGGTCGCCTGTGCAGGATGTGATAGGGGCTGTCACTGAGGCTGCTGTAAACTTTGTTTCATCCACTGGTCATGCACATGGACACGTAAGTTTTTCTTGGATCATTGATTTATAATGGATGCTAATACCAGCCCTGATATACAGGGTTTTCCAATAAGAGGTGTTATTTTGATATTCAAAAAAACTTTTCCCGTAAAAGATCAATGGTTTCGTTGCTTGTGTGGCACGTAGCGCCGTCTTGTTGAAAGTAACCGTTGACCATCCAATTCCGGCCATAAAAAATCATTAATCATCTCTCGATAGCGCAATCCATTCACCGTAACTGTTGCTCCAGCCTCATTTTCGAAAAAGTAAGGTCCAATGACTCCGCCGGACCATAAACCGCGCCAAACTGTCACACGTTGAGGATAGAGAGGCTTTTCAACAATAACTCTTGGGTTTTCCGAGCCCCAGATGCGACATTTTTGCTTGTTGACGAAGCCACCACTCAAGATGATTTGCATTCAAGTGAATTTTAATAATTTCAATGCGTTGTTGAGGCGTGTATCATTCCATTTTTATTAATGGCGTACTTTCTACTTGTCAAATGTCAAGAAATGACAGCTTCAAAAGTAACATCTACCGAAATAGCGGGCTATTCAAAATAACACCTCTTATTGGAAAACCCTGTATATGGCAGTGAGGCATGGACCTGGCAGACTCTGAGCAAGGATGAAAGTATATTGAATGCTGTCGAAATAAGATAATACTCTTTTGGGAAGCTGTGTGGAGGGTCTTTTTAAGTAAAAGAAGTTCTGGAATGGAAAAAGGTACAAGAGGTGGATAGAAATCTGGAGGTCGGTGTGTCCAGAAGTGATGGACTTATGAATCTATTGATGAGAGGTCACCCGGCCTCTCCTGATCCGACCCGCAACGCAACAGGCACCCCTGCTAAGTCACTCAACGTAGAAAACCACTTGGGGTGACCGATGGCAGGGGTGTTAGTTATCCAATAAATGGTTCCTGGGGCTGCGGTACCCATACCCGTCTCCCAAATTACGATAATGTTTTAAGTATTTGAGTTGATCGAATAATATTTACAATTTTAAATGAGTAATCAATACATTTATTTGAGTCAAGTTATTTGATTATTATCTCTTGAGTCTGAGTCTTTTTTAAATGTTTGTCTTGAAGATACATAATCTGTTTTGTGTTTTATTTTGATTTGTTTAATCACAACAGGAAAGCACATTATTTTATGAAGCACAGTTTAATGATATTTTTTATAAATGTGTTTCCTCCACTAGCTTGTTTTTCTATAGGTGGCGCAATTTATAAATTGGTTTATAATATTTTTTATCTGAATACATTGCTCCCCTCTGTACGGAGCTAGTGGGAAGTACCCGACTATTCAGATCTGGTAACCAAACAAAGCAATAAAGTATTTCGAAAATTTCCATTCTGAATGGCGGTCTTTCACCAGGGAGATACTGAGAGTATCTTCCACCCTAAAACATGTCGCAAATGTATTACATTACATATTAATTTATGAAATTTACGTGCACGCCTTTCCACCACATGATGGTCGTTTCTGCTATTGATTATAATTCAATATATTGTTGTTGTTTTTGTAATTGCAGGCAGAGGGCCATGCGAGGGACACCGGACACACAGTGGGGGGACACGCCATGTCTATGACGGTAAGTCTGTAATGATGTCCCCGCTACATCATTAACAAAGCCAATAAAATGCTGGGATTTATAATTCGCATAGCAAAACCCTTCCACAACATAAACACTCTATATTCCCTTTACACCTCATATATTCGCCCGCACCTGGAACACTGTACACCGAACTGGACTCCTTTATACCAAGCCCATATCGAAAGAATAGAAAGAATTAAAAAAAAAAATTTAAACACATCAATTATAAACTAAACTTACACTTCTCAAATTATACCGAATCCATTAAATTTCATAATTTTAACTCCCTCCAAACACGACGTCTAATTTTTGATAAAATCTTAAATAATGGTCTGGACTCACCAGAACTTACCAATTTAATAAATCTTCATATTCCGTCTAGATCAACCCGACAATCTGATTTATTTTATCTACCCTCTTGTAGAACAAACATTCGAAAAAATTCCCCAATTCCTCGTATAATGTGCACAATATAATACAAAATTTTACAGCATTGACATTTTTGGTAATAACCTAAAGAAATATCGATATGAAGTAATGCGTACGATCGATTATTAATATGAGAGTATGGAATGTATCGGGAGCATCTCCTATCCTCTTCCTATTTTCCTCTTCCTCTCCCCTTCCTTTAACACCAAATTAATTTTAAGATATTAACACTTCAATTCCAATGAACTTCAACATAAGAAACTTGTGTGGCTTGACTTCAGTTAACTTGTATATTTATATCTATCATTGTATTTTACATAAAAGCTGTCTGTTTCTTACAAAATAAATAAAATAAAATATTGTCAAATGTCACCACCTCTGTTTATCAAAAATTCAAGTGTGCTCAATTTTATCGACCAATCTGTGTGACTGCTAAGTTTAAATTTGACTCAATCAAATAATGTAATTTTCACCAAGGTGTCGAGGGCTTAAAGACAGACAACGTTATCCACAATAAACAGACAAATAATTCTAGGTTTTAGACGTAGAAGACATAGGTTCCGATAATTAACTTTAAGGATCTGTATTAAGAGTTCAAAAAGAAGAAGAAGGTGGTTTGAAAGGGATATATGTAAATGCGAACATTATAGGGAGCACACAAATAGAACGATAATAATTAAGCGAAAATTATGAAAACACTTAATAAAACACGACTCGTTTACAATACAGCAAAAATCTCTCAAGAAATTCCTAAGTGGCCTTTAAAGATGCACTGTCAATAATTTCATATATATAACATATCAAATAACAGAACAAAATGTGTTTTAAATAATTTTTGGATCATACTTATTTCATAGAATTACCTTTTCGGCTTTACAAATGCATAGATATTATCTTAAAAAATAACACATATTTTTAAGGGAACTTAAAACGTGTTCAAGAGAAAAATGTTATAAATCGGTAGAAATTCGCACTGGGGTTTAAGCCGTTGAATCGTAAAGTCGTGAAGTGTCTGTAATCTCTGTGATTGTAACTGGCCAACTCAGGACAGTGACAAATTCAACACATTCTTAAAAAGTGATAAAAAATCCTCTATTTCATTTGTGAAATAATTAAAATGTGAAAAAGTCTTTAATTTTGGGATATGTTTCAAAACAACCAATCTATTTGAAAATTATTGTTAAACGGGAATATTTCTAAATAAATCATGAATCTGACCGATCTAGTAACTTGACGACAAAGCCTCAAAAGACCCCAGTGTAATTTTGACTTACCTTAGAGTTAGCCAAGTTTTGATTGGTGAAGTTATTCTACAATAACCATTGTTCTATTGTTATTGCTAAAAACATTAAACACAGATGGCAGGAGTGTCATTATTTAATATTTTCATTGCTGAAACAATATTGTTGGGCAGACCTGCGTTGAACGTAATCTATTTTGTTGAATATGATAAATTCTAAACAAAGAATGTTGCTGTTCTTTAGAGGTGCTCAAAATGATTATATTCGTACTAATCGAACAAAAACCGCTTATAAAAAGGATAGAATTCAAAGAATATGTGTGTACACATGAAATAGCTACATTAACGGCCGCTAAAGAATGTCCACTAGAGTACCCGCGATTCATGCATCACGAAGATTAAATAATATGTGTGTACACATGAAATAGCTACATTAACGGCTGCTAAAGAATGTCCACTAGAGTACCCGCGATTCATGCATCACGAAGATTAAAGAATATGTGTGTACACATGAAATAGCTACATTAACGGCCGCTAAAGAATGTCCACTAGACTTAGTTCTGTGAAACCATGCGCACTGTCTTAATAACTTATCATCACTATTAATTCATCTAAATTTGAATATGTGTGTACACATGAAATAGCTACATTAACGGCCGCTAAAGAATGTCCACTAGACTTAGTTCTGTGAAACCATGCGCACTGTCTTAATAACTTATCATCACTATTAATTCATCTAAATTTGAATATGTGTGTACACATGAAATAGCTACATTAACGGCCGCTAAAGAATGTCCACTAGACTTAGTTCTGTGAAACCATGCGCACTGTCTTAATAACTTATCATCACTATTAATTCATCTAAATTTGAATATGTGTGTACACATGAAATAGCTACATTAACGGCCGCTAAAGAATGTCCACTAGACTTAGTTCTGTGAAACCATGCGCACTGTCTTAATAACTTATCATCACTATTAATTCATCTAAATTTGATGCCTTTAAAAGATAAATAAATTATCTCTAAATATTTTTGGTATTTGTTTTTGGGGTGTTATGCCGTGTTGCACTAACTACTTCTTTAGCCAACTTTTCGGACAACGTTACAGTGTCCATCATCAGGGCAGATGTGTAATTGATAGTAGTTTTGGAGATACATGTATTTGAGAATGCACGGAGAGTACCCGCGATTCATGCATCACGAAGATTTGCTTGCCGAAACGCGCTACCAAAGTCTCCACTCGAGGAGGAGTGGGGCCCTTGCAGTAACGGCGTACAAAATTCTTAATAATTTAATAGATAGCCCATACCTTCTGGAATGCTATAAGTTGTTCGTACCGAACAACTACAGCCAGGTACGGCACCATGATCTGCTATGTATCCCACGTGGCAGAATGGACGTACTGGCTCGGCATAGCATGACACGAGGTATGGCGCTGTTAAACAACGCCTCCAAGACTATCAATATTTTTAATAGTAGCCTTGAAGAATTCAAGAGACATGTCAATGCCAAAAACCACTATTTATAACTTGTTATTTCTATTATTTTTTCTTTCATTGTTTCGTATTATCTATATGTAGTTAATGTTAGATGTGTATTGTAAATGGACACACAGTCTGTAATACACAAAAAAAAAAAATTAAATAGTAAGTACGTCTGTGCGATACCGTGATGCCGGCTCCACTACTGTCCACTATTTCAAATGATTCAAAAGCAATAATAATTCAGCCGGCGCAATTTTTTGTTTGTAGCTGAAAATTACATCTAAAAGTTGAAATTTCAAAAAAAGTTATTTATCTTTTTTACTTCTACCATCATGTAGAATCACCTCCCGAAGTTACTGCACTTTCACCCCGGACACCCTGTATATAAGTTTATTTACATATAATACATCAATACATGCATATTATAATTATGGAAAGTAGAGAAAAGTCAATGTTTTGTAATCAAGTCTTAATAAAAATATTTTCGGGAGTTTACATTGCTGACGATGGCTAAACCTTCTGAGACACATCAAAATAATGTACTTCGGAACTGTATACCTTAAAAAAGAAAAGTTCGCTATGGTACATATATGTCTATCTCTTAAGGATAACTCCCAGCAACGCCGGGTACACGTCAGCTACTCTTCATAATAAATTTGTATAATTTTCCTTTATTCATAAAAAAATTAGTTTCGGTATTGAAATCGTTTAAGCATAGTGTAGCAGTTCACTTTCGCCCCGCTACTTTTATGGAATTCTTTACACAACTCTATCTGAAGACCGCTTTCCTCTATGGGACTCGCGGTCTATGGTTGATCGCAGGGAGCGCGACGGAGGAACTTTACGGGAGAACCAGTACCAAACGGGCAGCCTTGGAGCGAAGACGGGTCAACGGGAAGGATTCGAGCAACTGCTCCAGACGACAAACTTTACGGGAGATTTAGATGGCTGATTAGCTAGCTGTAGTAATCGCTGGTCATCATGTTAACCTTTATAAATTTTACAGTTCTTTTCTAAGAGCTGTATGGTGCCCATCTGTGAAACTCTGTGTCTCATGTTTCTATTTGTTTTAAAATAAATGTCGTTAACTTCATCTTTCTTTTATTCAAATCAAAGCAATCCTTACTGATAGCAATCCCATTATGTTACAATGGCGACCAACGTGTCTTATTAATTTTAGCTATTTTTAATTGCGTTACAATGGCGACCTACGTGGTTTGATTTAACATAATTGAAATACAAACGTTACAATAGATGTAGCGTGGAAATGTTGCGTTTATTCTACTAGTATTTAAATGTTAAGTGCTTTAAAGCACTAATTCTTTCATAACCTGTTTATGTATTTGTTTATATAAGCAGGATTCCATAGTTAGGCAGGCCCATTTATCTATCCGTTCTGGCATCCAAAATAGGCTGTCAATTGTCTACAATTGTACTACAGCGTATCCTAAGATACTTTGGATGCGTTGCTCGCCAAACTGCCAACTTAAACCCGAAGAAAGTCATGGTCACTGGCAAAGTGCTTGGCAGGAGAAACCGAGGAAGTTCACTGATTTGGAGTGACCAAGTATCGCATATGTTTGTTCTCCAGGCAGTGCAGGACCGCGAGGAGTACAGGAGCCTTGCCCACCAGGGAAATTGGTGGGGTGTAACAATTCTCAGCAATTAGGAAATAACTAAAGAAGAATTATTTCTAAACTGTGTTTGTAAAGTGCATTTGAATTTGCAGTTCCACGGGGGTTACAGCGAGACGGTGCTGTTTGAGTGGTGGAACTTCAACTCGGCCGGTGGCCTTTTTGGCTCCATCGTGGCCATCTTCGTCATGGCCGTGCTCTATGAAGGGTGAGCCTTCTTTTATATAACGGCTGTTTTATCGTAATTGTTAAGCTTCCTCCTTCTTTAGCCAACTTTTCAGACAATGTAACAGTTTCAATTGTAAAGAACACCAGAGTATATTGTGGTAAGGTGTGTGCTTATGTTGAACAAACTTCACCCCTGATAAATCAGCTAACCACTTGGGGTAACCTATTACAGAGGTGTTGATTATCCAATGAATGGTTTCCGGGATGGCCGCAACTATACATGCCTCCCAAATTGATAATAAGATCTGGTCACTAAACACGGTTCTGGTCATTTCAAGCAAAGTTTTGATTCTGAAGGTATTTCACCGGGTTGATACTCTTAGGATGGGTTGTTTCACAGAATTTTAACAATTCATCAAATTCAAACGTTCTTTTTCGAGTTCTGTGAGAGTCTTATTCAAGTTCTGTTATTATATCATTATAGGCTATTTGATTGACAGAACTGAAATAATAACAGAACTTGAAAAAATCTTTCAAAGAACTTCAAAATTAACTTTGAAATGTGAAGAATTGTTCAAATATTCCGAAACAACCTGTCCTTAGTACCTTACACTCATGTATTATGAGTTTAAGTAATGATACTTTAATTGAAATTATTCAGTGAATATTGAATAAAATACATAATTATAATGGATTTTCTCATTATGAAGTTATGTAACAACAATGCGTGTTATATTTGCAGACTTAAATACTACAGGGAGCACCTGTTTTGGCGTACTTACAACAACCTTCAGTACCGCTCCGTACAGCCACCTGAGGAGAAGGCCACGCCTGCAGACCAGGCGCGTGTCGTACAGTGAGTACCACAACCTCTCTGTATGTTCTAATGCCAATGGTAGCTAGCGGACATTATTTAAAAATACATAAATCTCAGAACAAGAGTGGTTCAAGATAGGGGCCCTTTGGTATTCCGTTCTCCACTCTAGAATAACAAATAAGTTACTGTCAGAGGGAATACGGAAGTGTATCAAACCTCTACATATACACTAGCGCCAATGGCAGCTAGCAGGCACACTTTGGTACACAATACGGATGAAACTCTGAACAAGAGTGGTTTAAGACGCGAGCCCTATGGCGTTCCATTCTCTGATCTAAAACTACAAAAAGGGTATTTTATCAGAGTCTCTTTCCAACTTTGTTCTTGTTTGGAAAATAACAGCTAGAAACAAGTAGGAATCAGCTGGTCTACAGGAACCCTTCATGCATCATGTTCAATAGGTCTTCATCAGCCTTGCATTATTTATAGATTTCATCATTTTTAATTTGTTTAATCATATATAGATATCATTTTTACTGCATTCATTCTACTTTGGTCCTTCCATTCGCCTCACTCCCATAATATCATCTGTGTTATCATAACTACATTTTATATCCGAGGGGGTACCCAAAAGAAACCGAATTGAATGATTTGCCAGGTTTGCAAAAAATATGCCTTATTGATTGTTAAAGAAATTGCTTGAGAATGTAGCTCTAATGCCCTGTCTGTGTTTTCGCAGTATGGTGGGAGAGGTGTTCCGAAAGCAACCGTAAGTCTCTGCAATAATATAATTTCTGCATGTTTTTCTCTGAACAAGGTGTCCAAAGTGTAACTTCGAGGTGATTCTAACATGATGGTAAAAGTAAAAAAAATAAATAACTTCCTTCGAAATTCCATTATTTTTCTCTTAAAAAAAGTCATACTTTCCAAAAATCTACAGTGTAAAGTCGAAGTTACCTGATAAATAAACCTTAAAGAATGGCAACATTGCACATCTATGTCTGATCTGTAGCCACGGAAACCGCACACAAACAATGAGATTTTTTGACATAAATAAATGGGAACTTAAGTGAAAAATATTTATCATTTAAAACCAAGAGAGACTTAAACGCCCTTTGATTGGTCGACTAGTTGACAGAACTGAGACCACTCCCCCATGTGTCCGTTGGCCGTGTACATTAAGAATGAGGGTAACGTTGCGCGACGTCGCGCTGCATGGACTCGCACATGGGTCACCACTGCAGTATACATATTATTCAAATGTATTCATGATTTAACTCTTGCAAATTGGCATTGGCTTTACTATTGAACTTAACTCTAACTGACAAAGCTACGTTACATATGACGTCACCCAAAACGCCAGTTTGGCGGGCTTTAAAAATTAAAAAATTTAACAATTATTTTAAATGTGAAAGTGACATTTGTATTAATTATTTGGTAATTATTCGGAATCGCTGGACACTGATAATACGAAATATTTTTAAATAAAACCTTCTGATTTACCTTAATTACTATAAAAGGAATCCGACTGCATTTGTGAAATTTTTAATTTTAGCATTTTAATTTTTAATTACGTAAAATGAAAATTCGCTTTCGTTGTATGGGATGACAGCTGGAATGGTTTCTGTAGATAACATTTTCTTTTGTTGGTATTCCTGATACGAGTGGCAAGATTTTTTACCACATGCAAATACTAGGTAGGTACTGTTTTAGCCAAACTCGAAAAATAAAATAAAGATATTTAGGTATGTTTTATAAAATAGAAAAATTAAAAAAGGTGAGGTTATTATATGTTAGGTTGGATTATTATAGGTTAGGTTGGTTTATTATTAGGATTTAGGTTAGGTTAGGTTAGATTGGATATTATAGGTTAGGTTAGGTTGGATTATTATAGGTTAGGTTAGGTTGGATTATTGTAGGTTAGGTTCGATTAGTATAGGTTAGGTTGGATTATTATTAGGATATAGATTAGGTTAGGTTAGGTTGGATTATTATAGGTTAGGTTGGTTTATTATTAGGATATAGGTTAGGTTAGGTTGGATTATTATTAGGATATAGGTTAGGTTAGGTTAGGTTGGATTGTTATTAGGATATAGGTTAGGTTGGATTGTTATTAGGATATAGGTTAGGTTAGGTTGGATTATTATTAGGATATAGGTTAGGTTGGATTATTATAGGTTAGGTTGGTTTATTATTAGGATTTAGGTTAGGTTGGATTATTGTAGGTTAGGTTCGATTATTATAGGTTAGGTTACTATAGTTTAGGTTGAATAAAACAATAATTATAATAATACCTAAATATATGAATAATTTAAGTTTTTTAAGTAACATAAAAATATTTTATTTTTGAGTTTGGCCAAAACAGTACCTAACTAGAATTTGCATTCTGAAATGATTCAAATTCTAGCTACTTGTATCAGGAATACCAACCAGAGAAAATGTCATCAACAGAAATCATTCCAGCTGTCATCCCATACAACGAAAGTGAATTTTCGATTTACGTAATTAAAAATTAAAATGCTAAAATTAAAAATATCCCAAATGCAGTCAGATTCCTTTTATAGTAATTAAGGTAAATCAGAAGGTTTTATTTAAAAATATTTCATATAATCCTTGTCCAGCGATTCCCGATTCTCATCAAGGGCAAATTGTCCACGCACAGCGTGAATTCTCGGAAAAAATTCGGTTTATGGGCGAAATTCCTAAAAAATAAAACTAGTTATTTTTATACTAACTTTGGGCCGGGGAATCCGAATCTGGAAGAATTAGGTTGCGGCAAGCAATATTAACTGAATTACACGACTTTAAAATTTCGACGCACAAACAATTTGACTGGCCATTTTGAACGCTTTCTGACAATAAAACTAGTTATCTGTATACATCTTTATACTAACTTTGGGCCGGGGAATCCGAATCTGAAAGATTTAGGTTGGGGCAAGCAATATAAACTGAAATACACGACTTTAAAATTTTAGATGCAAACAATATACAACGCCATTTTCGATGCGCTTTTGACAATAAATCCATAGAAAAATAACCAAAGATATTACATACAGTGTTACCAACTCGCAGAAAAACGCGTCTAAGCGCCTACTCGCGTCAAGGCAAGAAAACATCCCAGTTCTCAAGTAGTTTAGCGGCTACGCTAGGTTTGTGTAACATGGTTTGTGATAGAAAAGAAAGTGCCCCCTTCGTAGCGCCTACTCGCGTCAAGGCAAGAAAACATCCCAGTTTTCAAGTAGTTTAGCGGCTACGCTAGGTTTGTGTAACATGGTTTGTGATACAAAAGTGAATAAAATGTATCTGAATACTTTACGTAAATGATAAATAAGGCATATGAGAAGTGTTAGCAAAATTAAAATATAAAATGCATATTTTTTCATCTCCCCCGACATAAAAACTCACCTTCCGTGATAATAAACCTAACTGTTTGAATAAGAAATATTACTGAAATTATAAACATGTTATTTTACGTTATTGATATTACTGCTTACTAGCAACACTTAATTTTGTATGGTGATATATCTTTGGTTATTTTTCTATGGATTTTATTGTCAACAACGCGTCGAAAATGGCGTATTGTATTTTGTTCTGCATCGAAAATTTTTAAGTCGTGTATTTCAGTTTATATTGCTTGCCCCAACCTAATTCTTTCGGATTCGGATTCCCCGGCCCAAAGTTAGTATAAAGATGTATAAAGATAACTAGTTTTATTGTCAGAAAGCGTTCAAAATGGCCAGTTAAATTGTTTGTGCGTCGAAATTTTAAAGTCGTGTAATTCAGTTAATATTGCTTGCCGCAACCTAATTCGGTAATTATTCGGAATCGCTGGACAAGGATTATATGAAATATTTTTAAATAAAACCTTCTGATTTACCTTAATTACTATTAAAGGAATCTGACTGCATTTGGGATATTTTTAATTTTAGCATTTTAATTTTTAATTACGTAAATCGAAAATTCACTCTCGTTGTATGGGATGACAGCTGGAATGGTTTCTGTTGATAAAATTTTCTTTTGTTGGTATTCCTGATACGAGTGGCTATATTTTTTACCATGTTCAAATACTAGGTAGGTACTATTTTAGCCAAACTCGAAAAATAAAATAAAGATATTTAGCATAGACATATGAATATGTCTGTGATATTTAGGTATGTTTTATAAAATAGAAAAATTAAAAAAGGTGAGGTTATTATAGGTTAGGTTGGATTATTATAGGTTAGGTTGGATTATTATAGGTTAGGTTGGATTATTATAGGTTAGGTTGGATTATTATAGGTTAGGTTGGTTTATTATTAAGAATATATTTCAAAAAGTACAAATAAAATTGTTATATCTAAGAGAAAATATAAAAAAATTAAACCTTGGATAACTGTAGGAATAATAGTCTCCATTAAACAAAGAGATAAACTATATAGAGAGATGCTAAATTATCAAAGAGCCTGTCAAAAAAACAATGTCAGAACAATGTCCTTCATGAAAACAAAATATTTACTGTATAGAAATTTACTAAATAGGTTAATAAGAAGTTGTAAAAAAAAATACTATGGTGAACAAATTGATAATGCAAATAATGATACCAAAAAAACGTGGAATATTATTAACGAAATAACGAATAAAAAAAGAATAGCATCAACTGAGGTTAAGGAGATTAAAATAAATAACAATATTATAACTGACAAATCTGACATTGCAAATAACTTTAACAACTTCTTCACAAATGTCGTCGACCAAGTACTTGAATCATCCAGTAAGATTGCTAATACAGCGCCCGCTGACTCATCTCTGCTTTTGGTACCAACAAACAATTCAATTAACTCATTAGATTATTTTACACCTATCACAACTAATGAAATTGAAAAACACATTGACAGCCTAAAACCAACAAATTCTTCAGGAATTGATAATTTATCAGGTAATACACTAAAAAAAATAAAACAATATATTTTAACTCCTTTGCAACATATTTATAATATATCCCTAAAAGAAGGGTATTTCCCAGAACAATTTAAAATCTCCACTATAATACCAGTTCACAAATCGGGTGACACGCACATATTAGACAATTACAGACCTATCTCCTTAGTTTCAAACCTTTCAAAAATATTTGAAAAATGTATCAAAAATAGAGTTATGAAATACCTAGAACAAAACAATATTCTGTCCGAAAATCAATATGGCTTCAGAAGTAAATTAAGCACTGAAGATGCAATATTCGATCTGACAAAAAATTTATACACATCTGTTGATCAAAATAAAAAAAGTCTAGCTATATTTTTAGACTTAAGAAAAGCGTTTGATACTGTAAATCACAATCTACTCATAAAGAAAATTAATCAAATAGGTTTCAAAAAAGATGCACTAAAAATTCTCACTCACTATCTCAAAGACAGATTACAAAAAACAAAAATAGGGAACTTTTATAGCACAGAAACAGTGATAAAAAATGGAGTACCACAGGGGACTGTGCTTGGCCCAATTCTGTTTCTAATATATATTAATGATTTATGCAATGTTGTAATCCCTGGTAAAATTGTATCTTACGCTGATGATACAGCAATAATAGTAAATGGAAAATCCTGGCCTGAAACTTTTTTAAATGCAACAAAATGTATTTCATATGTCTTATCATGGCTAACTTGTAATAGACTTTTCTTAAACTATAATAAAACATTTTACCTAACATTTTATAAAAACAGTAAAAACAAACCTCCCAATAACCTTAAAATTAGACTACATAATGCTAACTGTAATAAAGTAACATGCACCTCTTGCTTTGAAATTGGAAAAATTGAAAAGATCAAATATTTGGGTATATATATTGACACAAATTTAAACTGGCAACCACAAATTAATAACACCGTTTCTAAATTAAGATATCTGACGTACATATTTTATAGACTTAAGGAAGTACTCAATGTTGACAAATTGAAAATGATTTATTTTTCTCTAGTGCAATCCTCAATTATGTACGGTATATTAGGATGGGGTGGCGCACTAGATACATTTATAAAACCACTACAAATAGTACAAAATCATATTATCAAGGTTATATATAATAAAAAGAGGACATTTTCGACTGATCAATTGTACAAGGAATCTCAACTATTCAATCTCCGTAAACTATTTTTACTTCAAAGCCTGAAATACGTCATGAAAAACCAAAATAAATTTCAAAAATATGAACCCAAAATCAACTTTAGAAGAAATCATGTATTTTATACCCCACAAACCAATACCAAACTAATGCAAACTCACAGTAGCTTTATTGGACCTCGCACTTTTAATCTACTACCAAAAAAAATTCAAGTAACAACTAAACTAGCGCAATACCAAAAAGTATTAAAGTTGTGGCTGTACAATGCAAATGTTGAAGCATTATTCATTTAATTTTTACTTTTTTCTATTTTGTTTCTGTATAGTTATTATTATTTTATTTTGTGTTCTTTTAATTCATATATATTATCTTACAATCTTTATTTTTACTTTGATTTATTTTTAATATGCTCCTCTTGCACAATCTTTTAGAATAACTTTAATTATAATACTACCGTTTTTCTTTATTATGCTTACTGTTTTTTATTTTATTTTTACTGTTATGTATTTTTAGGTACAAAAATCTAATGTATTAAATTATATTACCCACGCACAGGCTGCGCCTTAGTGGGTTCCCTTTCATATTATTAAAAAACTTGTATTATGAAATATGTAAATTGGGAAAAAATAAAGGAAATAAAAAAAAAAAAAAAAAAAAAATTATTAGGATTTAGGTTAGGTTAGGTTAGGTTAGGTTAGGTTGGATTATTATAGGATAGGTAGGATTATTATTAGGATATAGGTTAGGTTGGATTATTATAGGTTAGGTTAGGTTGGATTGTTGTAGGTTAGGTTGGATTATTATTAGGATATAGGTTAGGTTAGGTTAGGTTGGATTATTATTAGTATATAGGTTAGGCTAGGTTAGGTTGGATTATTATTAGGATATAGGTTAGGTTAGGTTAGGTTGGATTGTTATTAGGATATAGGTTAGGTTAGGTTAGGTTGGATTATTATTAGGATATAGGTTAGGTTAGGTTAGGTTGGATTATTCTTGGGATATAGGTTAGGTTAGGTTAGGTTGGATTGTTATTAGGATATAGGTTAGGTTAGGTTAGATTATCATTAGGATATAGGTTAGGTTAGGTTAGGTAGGATTATTATTAGGATATAGGTTAGGTTAGGTTAGGTTGGATTATTATAGGTTAGGTTTGTTTATTATTAGGATTTAGGTTAGGTTAGGTTAGGTTGGATTATTGTAGGTTAGGTTCGATTATTATAGGTTACGTTACTATATTTTAGGTTAAATAAAACAATAATTATAATAATACCTAAATATAAATCATTTAAGTTTTTTAAGTAACATAAAAATATTTTATTTTTCGAGTTTGGCCAAAACAGTACCTAACTAGAATTTGCATTCTGAAATGATTCAAATTCTAGCTACTCGTATCAGGAATACCAACCAGAGAAAATGTCATCAACAGAAATCATTCCAGCTGTCATCCCATACAACGAAAGTGAATTTTCGATTTACGTAATTAAAAATTAAAATGCTAAAATTAAAAATATCCCAAATGCAGTCAGATTCCTTTTATAGTAATTAAGGTAAATCAGAAGGTTTTATTTAAAAATATTTCATATAATCCTTGTCCAGCGATTCCGAATATTTACCAAAAATATGTATACTTGTATAAAAATATATACCTACTGATATTTATGTTAGAAGGTGATAATTCATTGAAAAAAAATTGTTGACTAGAATTCGATATTGCACAATTTGACCCTGAATTAATGAATTAATTAACTGAATTTTTACCTTACAATGTTAGAATCTCGAACAAATAATTAATATTTTATACTTCTTCTACTGTCTTGTAGAATCGCCTCCTGTGATTGCATTTTACCCCCGGACATTATTTTATTTGTATGCACTGCACTTTTATTACTGTTGTTTTCCTGTAGAACCCCGCTGTAGAAATCCCACCACTGACTGGCCAATGAATTATTACATTTAGTTGTATGCACTGCACTTTTATTACTGTTGTTTTCCTGTAGAACCCCGTAGAAATCCCACCACTGACTGGCCAATGAATTATTACATTTTTGAAGAAATAATATTAGCAATCTTGGAATTTAAGCCTCGCTTTTTTAAATACGTCTATTTCAATTTCGATTTTGTTTTCTTGATTGAATGAATAAATTAATAAAATGGAACCTACTAAGTGGAAACTAACCCACTTTCCGACATTCGATCGAGCTGAAACTCGGCAGAAAAACTCGTTGTCGATGACAATGCATTCTATTAATTGAGGCGCATTTAAAAAAAGTTTTTAAGTAATTTATGTGACCTTAAAACGGGGAACCCCAGTAAGGTCACATTCTTTTCAACAAAAGTAAAAAAATAAAAAAAATTCTTTATTATGGTCAATTATTTTCTGAACAAAACAAATTTTTTTAAATCGAGGTTTTATTTGGAATAATATATCTATTGGTTTCCAAAAAGGTGGTGTTTAAACCCCTTTGGCATATATATAAATGGATAAAGATGGCACTAAATACTTTTTTGGAAAACGATGGCACTTTACTTTTTTTGGAAAAAGATAGCACAAAATACTTTTTTTAGAAAAAGTTGGTGCTTATTACTTTTTTTGGAAAAAGATGGCATTTAATACTTTTTTTATTACATAAGCTTCTTTGGCATTAACATTTACAAACTCAGATAATGGACATAATTTAAAAAAATGCATGTTAATGTAAGTGTTTGGATAGCAATAAAAAACATTTTGGAATAACAATTTTTAATCAATCGTATTTATGCCAAACAAAACCTAACAACCTCATTATAAAAGAAAACAGAATGCCACAAAAACCTAACTGCCTTAAACACGTTTTCGCCATTGCAACAATGATTTCAAAGCTTTTTGATGGTTTTGTCGTAATAAGCGTCTATTTTCCCAATAACATTAATAATGCCAAATGAAATAGTTACTCCACACTGATCAAAACAATAATATTACTATTCAAATTTAATACAACCATTTTGATTCGGATGATTTTTCAAACACTTTTAGTGTATCTAAATTATAATTGGGTATAAACCAGATGAAATTAGATATACTTTTTTTAAGTTTACAAGACATTTTAAAAGTCCACAGCAGCCAGTCCCTGGGGAGAAAGGTTAAATCCTCAGTCAAATTTTAAAAAAAAAGCTTTGAAATTGGCTACTAATTTTAAAATAGATGTATTATAGTAAAAAAAACTAGTTTTTTTGGGTTGATTTTTTATGCCTTTTTGCTAACTACTTATGTGCATGCATTATGTAAATACTGTACACCACACAAGAGGCCAAACTGCTCTCAACTGTCCATAGCCATTGAGACTAAGGAATCCCCACATGGGGTATGTTGTGAGGCGGAAAGAAGTGGGAAAGGGAATGCGATGAGGAGGAGGAAGGGTCAGAAATACATTTGCCTCCAATTCTCAATCCTTTACATCCATCCACCGCTTTCTCAACCTGCCTCTGGGTCGTTTCCACTGTTGAGGCAATCAAAATACTAATACTAGCTAAATAACTGACTAAAAACAGCGCTGTTTCTCTGCAGGGAAAGACAGAGAGAGACACATTCATATTCATAAATCGTCTACGCTCCTCTGTTATTCTGACTCTTGACTTACCAAATCGTGATCTATCGTCTTCCTCAGGCGTCACCGGGTTCTTCTACAATCCACTAATATATTCTCTTCTTTCATCCGCTGTACATGCCCAAGCCATCTAAGCGTCTCTTTCTTAATCTCAACTATTAAACGTGTTTCGACTCTCTGTGTCTGATGGCTCATTAATAAAATCTCTGGGATCAGCAAAACACCATGGACCTAAATTAGAAGGCGGTAGGAATAATACTGAACAGACAACCTTTAATAGCAAGGGTATTTTTAAATGTCTAAATTACCTACAGTTCTACATTACCACAAACAAGTGCCATTTATGATGAACACCTCTAACTTTAATCTAAGATTTCACAAATGGATTAATAATGTCTTATTGCATCTTTTGCAGACCTTCAATGTGCAGTCGTACGCACGCGTGGCAGACGTGCCTACACGCCGTGCAGGTGAGCGTGTCGTACCTGCTCATGCTGGTGTTCATGACCTACAACACGTGGCTGTGCCTGGCGGTGGTGGCGGGAGCCGCATGCGGGAACTTCCTTTTCGGCTGGAAGAAGTCTGTCATCGTGGACGTGACGGAACACTGTCACTGACCGGGCCAACCGCATTCCGACGTTGAGCTTGCCGCCACCCCCATGACCGAGGTGTCCAGCGTGCTTGACAACCTGTGAACGCCTCGTGGATGGCCAGTTATTGAGAACCTGTGAATGCTTTGCACCTAGATTGCCAGTTACTGACATTATGTGAATACGTCACTCCTAATTAGCCAGTTACTTGAGAACACAAAACACCTAAATGCAGACAATAACAGTAACTAACACCTGCTGTTCTTCAATGACTACAGTAACAGTAACTGACAAAATTATTATGAACAAGTTGCTCTTCAATGGCTGCAGTAACAGCTATGACAACTTGTGAAAACTTTACACCAGAATGGTCACAATTACTTATAACCTGTGTATGTATTCCGTCTAGATGACCAGTTACTGACAACATTTGAATCACCGAGGTATCAGTTATTTACAACTTGTGAACGCTTTACAACTGAATGGTCATAATTTCTGATAACTTATGAACATGCTGCACCTAAATGGCCACAGTAACAGTAACTGACAACATTACGAACAAGATACTCTTGAATGGCCGCAGTAACAGTAACTGACAACATTATGAACGAGATACTCTTGAATGGCGCCACAGTAACAGTAACTGACAACACTATGAACAAGATACTCTTAAATGGCCACAGTAATGGTAACTAACAAGATACTATTGAATGGTCACAGTAACAATAACTGACAACGTGTGAACGCATTGGACCTGACTGACCACAATAACAGTAACTGGCAAGTTTTGCACCTCTACGGTCGCAGTAACTGACTATGTGTGAGTGCGTTACGTTGACGTGGCACGGTGTGAACACAATGTGACAGTGTCCAGTGCACTTGACCAAACGCGGCGAGCATATCTGACAACATGTGAACACGATCTGATTTGTTTGTGACAACATGTGAACCCAACACATTGTATTGTGTGTTGTTTTAGCTCATTTGTGATTTCATTTGACTGTAGAATAGTAAAATTGATTGCTTCGGCATAGAATAGGGATGCTCTGCTTTGGGTGCATTTATAAGACTCAGTGTTCGCTGTTATGATGTATGTATGTGTAACGTCTTATAATTAGGATGGCGGAATAATAGTCAAAAGACTATGTATTATCTCGAGTAACAGGTGATGAAGAAGAGACAGTGGACAGCCGTTATTAGCACACTCTTATAGTCCTTTCATACTAAACATCAGTTGCATGGTCGTTACAGTTGGTGGGTCAGGCCAAAGCCACGGGTTCCTAATGCATTCAACCTCACATAGAGAGAATTCACATATTGTAAGGTTATTGCAACCTAGGAATGTTTCTTTCTTTTAAAAATAACATAATATCTTCCATTTACCATTAGAGCAGCCCTTAAAGAAATTATCATTATCCTACCAATCATAATAATATATACATACATTATTATTATAATCAGTTTGTTTTTACAAGCAACTTGTTAATGTTGACACTTACTAAGACAAAACACAGTATGTAGTATATTCACGGATTTGACTAACTAAGTAGGAAGAGAGGAGGTTCGTCACGTTACTCTGTATGTATTGGTACATTCTCCTTTATTCACATTCATGAATCATCTCATACCATACTCTTCTGTTATTCTGAGTCTTGGCATGACGCGATTCACTTGGTTGTGTCCGACTTCTTCCATTTACATGTCTAATGGTCCCTATCTGAATATTATTCACTAATTTCAATATCATTTCTACAGCATTCAGTCTACTTTCATCCTACCTCTTATATGCCTCACTGCCATGCATCAGGGTTGGTATCAACCCTCCCTTGTAGGCTGCTAGCCTCCCTAGTTCAATATCCTTTCGATTTAGCCTTACCATCTCTTCTAACCTAGTGAATTCAAACAGATCAAATATGTACAATAATAATATAAATTTGTGGTAATTTTATAGCCAAGATATTATTTTGAACAATCTACAACAAGTTCATGTCTCAAATATTATGTATTTTTATATCAATTTATTGATTGATTTATTTTACGAAAATTTTTGTGTAAATTTGATTTTTATTTTTTATTTTGAACAATCTACAACAAGTTCATGTCTCAAATATTATGTATTTTTATATCAATTTATTGATTGATTTATTTTACGAAAATTTTTGTGTAAATTTGATTTTTATTTTTTTTTATCAATTTTTGGCCAAAAATTTGGCCCATTTGAAATTTTTTTTGTTATATTGATTATAATTAGGACCTGCCTGGATTGTAGTTGCAAGAACAGGACGCAGAGATATTGATTATAATTAGGACCTGCCTGGATTGTGGTTGCAAGAACAGGAAGCAGAGATATTGATTATAATTAGGACCTGCCTGGATTGTAGTTGCAAGAACAGGACGCAGAGATATTGATTATAATTAGGACCTGCCTGGATTGTGGTTGCAAGAACAGGAAGCAGAGATATTGATTATAATTAGGACCTGCCTGGATTGTGGTTGCAAGAACAGGACGCAGAGATATTTTATGAATGCATTATAACTTCTAATTGAAACAGCGTTAATATATTGCTTGTTATGTAAATGTAAGGAAAATGATTCATAAATGAAGACAAGATGAAATTTATACGACGTATCGATACGTATTATAAGTATCGCAATCAGAGTTGATCTAAAGTACAGCACAATTGCTTATTGGAAGTGTTACACACTTTAAATATTAAAATTCCATTAAGATCCCTATGTGTTGTCATCAAAAACAATAACGGACGTTAATGTATATACACCAAACAAGACACACACAATAAGGATGTGTTGTTTGCATCACCTCTAATTGTGTATCATCTATGTTATTTGTAGGTATTTAATTATTTAAGTTATTTTTTGACCTTATGGCGGAGTGTTTGCTCCGAATGTGGTTAGTTTAAAAAATCAAAATAAAATTATTCAAACAAAGTTTTGTCTTTTTGGTTTATTTATTTTTATTTATTTATTTAAGTTTTAATCCAGCAGGACTGGGAGGATAGTGCAATACCAGTCTGCCATATTACATGAAATGCAGTAAAACAGGGAAACAATAAAATAAAGTAAAAAATTATAAAAATGAAAATAAGATAAAACAAAGAGAAAATATATATATATAGGTTTATAATACGGCACTTTGTACCTCTTAGCGTCTGCAAATAACCGGAACTATTGGATCATTTCGACTTACTAGATCATTGAGCACTTACTCGATCATCGACAAATTGAGATTTATATACCATTTTAATCGTCTCGGCGAGACGAGATCAGTGGCATTTTCAACTCAATTTGATGTGACAAGTACGATTTTCGTGAGCATTAGATATGCTCCTATATGCGATTTTATCGCAGATATTCAACCTCACTTTGTTAATGATTTCTATCGTATGTTAAACTAACTTCATTGATATCAAAAAGCGACGTTGCCATCGTTATTTGTGTCAAACGCAGGTGTACAAATAATTTTCTAAAGTAATTAAATGTTTTAACAATTGTATGCAAAAATAGCCTCTAAAGTAATGTGGAGAATCACTTATCAACCTTATAAGTTAATTTTTAGATGTGTAATCCCTAAAGGCAGAGACCTGAACGGCTGGTCTGGTCATAGACCAATGCACACCACTCTAAGAACTAATGGGTTACCCACATATACCGCAAGTCACACAAAAGTAGAGGATCCGTGTCGATGGCAGCCCAAAAGTCATGTAGAAGTGCAGTCCTACTCCAGGTATGCCCAATTTGCAATAGGTCAACTTCAGATAATTTATGGAACCAACACAGAAACTTATGACAGCACCACGATGAATGTAGCCCAAATCGACGACCTATACAAAAACATTGTACAAGCATTGAGTAACTCAGCTATATCTGCGTTTAACATAGGGAGAAGGCCAAAAAATGGGAGAAAATGGAAGGCTACAGCGGGTTGGAATGAGTAGGTTGCCTTATATTATGAAGCGTCTAGAAACGCACATATAAATTGGCTGCAGAATGGACGACCTACTGAAGGTCCCATCATGGAAGCTAGAAAAGAAACCAGATTGCTTTTTAAGAAAAAATATAAGAATTGTCAAAGAAGCTTTGAGCAGAACAAAATGGACAAAATAGCGAACAGCTTTGAATGCAAGAATTTTTCATCTTTCTGGAATAAAACCAATGCCGTATTGAAAGCGAAATACACCGCACCGAGCCAGATTGATGGAAAATCTGTAAATAAAGATATTGCTGAAGTTTTCAGAAATACATTCTGCTCCGCACCAGATCAACCGCAAATAATGGTTAAAGAGATTGAGACAACAATGCATCAACCAGAACAACAGCCGTCCATCGTCATATTACCTGAGATGATCCAGCGAGCAATAAGCAACATGGCAGGAGGTAAATCTGCAGGTCACGATGGACTAGTGATAGAACATGTAAAGCATGCGGGGGAGTATTTAACAATACTGCTTGCCTCTCTCTTCACTGCCATGATCGGCCTCGGACACATTCCGAAAGAGCTGTCCAAAACAATAATAATACCGATCCCAAAAAGCCGCCAGTTGAACTTGACATCATCTGTTAATTACAGACCCATATCTCTTGCCACAATAATTGCAAGAATCTTCGAAAAGGTCATCTTAAATTTAACGGAAGACAAGCTCAATACAGAGGACTCTCAAATGGGCTTCAAAGCTGGATGCTCTACTGATACGGCCATATATAGCATGAAACAAACAATCGAATACTATAAAGCCAGAAAAACAACGGTGTACGCATGCTTCCTAGACTTAAGCAAAGCCTTTGACAGGGTTTGTCATAATGCGTTGTGGAAAAAACTGACCGAACGACAAGTTCCACCACAAATTGTCAATATATTGAGAACATGGTACAACCAACAGGAAAACTTTGTCAGATGGAATGAAAGCCTATCAGAAGCAGCCAAATTAAAGTGCGGCGTGAGACAAGGAGGCTCAATGTCCCCAGTGCTTTTCAACGTATATATGGATGAACTTAGTAAAACACTGAATACAACAAGAATCGGATGCCATATTGCCGGGGTATGTATGAACAATATTAGCTATGCAGACGACATGGTCATACTAGCTCCATCGATAAGAGCGATGAGAAAACTTCTGGCAATATGCGAAGCTTACGTTGATAGTCACGGGCTGATGTACAATGCTAAAAAGTCATCCCTGCTGATATTTAAAGCAAATACTGGTCCCACTGTCATTCCACCCGTACGTCTCGACGGGGCCAACCTGACAATTTGCAGCGAAATCAAATATTTGGGACATGTCATCACCGATGACCTAAATGATAAAAAAGACATAGAACGTCAAAGAAGAGTACTGAGTGTGCGAGCTAACATGCTTGCCAGGAGATTCAACAAATGCAGTCCTCCGGTGAAGAAGCAACTTTTCCAAACATATTGTATGAGCTTCTACACTAGCGAGCTATGGACGACATACACACAAGGCGTCATGAACACACTCCGAGTACAGTACAACCACGCATACAGAGCCCTATTTGGCCTCCCCTGGCGATGCAGCGCCTCACAGATGTTCACCGAAGGAAGGGTGCATGGGTTCGCTGCTTTGATGCGCCACAGAATAGCCGGGACGAGGCAGCGCTACCAAAGATCGGACAACACTCTTGTCCAGGCCGTTGCCCAGTGGCAGGGAGCGCCTCTACACCGGAGATGGCGAATTTCACTCAAGCCACCATAAAGACCTAATGTGCACATCAATGTATTGATTTTTTATTTATTATTTTTATTTTTATTTTTATTTATTTCTTTATTCATTTTATTTTTATGTATTAACTTAAATGTAAACTTTTATGGCAGGCAGAGCATTGCACACACCGCTCTGTCCAGCTGAAATAAACATTATTATTATTATTATTATTATTAAAGATAACCATAGATCATTCCGAGTTTAATAGCCGTTCTGACGAGTCCTGTTATACGTTTGTCATTCTCCACATTAAAGCCTTTCTAGTTTAATGTAAAATTGTGATCTTTTAAATCTGTTAAAATAAAATTATCCTTCTGAAATATAATCGTATTTATTGGAGTCAAAATATACTTGGATGGTGACGTTGTTTTAACACAGGTAAGTATTAAATACCCGACGTTCCTAACCTCCATAAATGGTGACAACCCGACGATTTCACGCGGTATAAATTTAATATAATCTTGAATATTTCTCTCTTTTCGATAAATGACAATCAGACGATCAGAACGACTATTGGACCGGAATCCTGAGGAATTACACGGTGAGTTCATTCTTACAATTATTTTCAAAAATTTTAATTTACACTTTGTCCTTGAATATTAAATGCTCCTCAGTAAATATAAAATTATGAAGTATATACATACTTCCTGTGATTGTTACGACAATTTCAGATATACGAGAATGCAAAACCCCATACTGTGATTTTTAAAGACATCCTGATTTTCATGATTTATTTTCTCCAACTAATGATAAAAATGTCTCTTATTCTTTTAAGAATTAAGCTTGCGTATAAAATCTTTTTCAGTGAGAATTCCAAATCATCTCAGCCACAGTGACGTACATCATTGCAGAGAATAGCGGCCAAATCTCTTCATGCTACCAGTACTCCATCCCCACGAGATTCTGCAAGCCACAGCAAGCAGCATAGAATGCCGTTGGAGACAAAAGAACCGATACAATCGTAAAGTTTTAAAATTTTCACTAATTTGAGTACCTACATGACATCGCAAAATGTGTTGAACAATATGTTACAACTAAATCCTGGCAAATTTTAAATGGGAACAATTTTAATCAGCAATTCTATAATTGGATAAACTACCTACATTTATTAAAATAAATTAAGCAAATTTTCAATCTTGAAAAATATATACAAATAGCAATCTGTAAATTAAAGGTTCGAATCTCGGATAATATTACCAAAATATTCCACCAATTTATGACTCTATATTAGTTTTTAAAAAAATTACATAGATGGTTCCTTTAAAAAAGTAAATTCCATTGATTTTTTTAAAAAAATATCCATCTGCATATTTGCCAAATTTCCACACATTTGCTAATCTCGAACTAAATGTGAAATGACCACACCTGTCAGCCAAGACAGTAACCTCGATAAATTCTTCTCCGAACAAACCTCCGGAAAGAGTTCAACGTGTAATCAACAAACTAACAACATGGAATCTACCAACACAAATCAAGACCTCCACCATGTCTCAGTAAGGCTTCCACCTTGCTGGAAGGACAACATTTCATTATGGTTTGTGCAGACAGAGGCACAATTTGCAAATTCACGAATAAAAGACGATTTTACAAAATACAATATCATCGTCGCAGCTCTAGATTCGCAAATTCTACAAAGCGTGAGTGACATTGTCACGAAGCCGCCAACAGCTGAAAAATATGCAACTCTCAAGACAGCACTTATTGATCGTCTCCAAGATTCAGCGGAGAAGCGTCTGACACATCTTCTCACAGGGATTCAGCTAGAAGATAGGAAACCCACAGAACTCCTACGTCATATGCTTGAATTGGCCGGACCCGCTTTAGCGGAAAGTGAGATAGTGCGAACATTATGGATGCAGCGCCTACCACAACATGCGCAAGCAATACTCTCAGCACTCTCGGAAAATAATATCTACCAACTGGCGTCAGCAGCAGATAAAATAATTGACATATACCAAACAACTGAATGCAGTGCGGTGGATCACAAGAATAGGCAGAGTTCATCAAGAGCGGAACCAACCGAAACATCCATATTGCTACAACTTCAGAAACAAGTTTCAGCTCTCACACACGAAGTATCCAAGTTAAAACTTACCCAGACGAATCGCTCTACAGATTTCCGAGGAAGAAGAACTCAAAGTCCTCGTAGGAACTTCTCATATCATAATGCACCACAACATAACTACACAAGAAAAAGCAGGCCCAGGTCTCGTGATAGACCAGCTGAGAAGAACAATGATTTTTGCTATTACCACATGCGATTCGGGGAAAAGGCTCATAAGTGCTATCAACCGTGCTCTTTTACTAAAAAAACTTCGGGAAACGACAGCGGAACCTCGCAGTAGAGACATGTGAGATTCCCAACAACAAAACTTGTCGTCTCTTCGTGTATGACTTGCAAACACGACAGAAATTCCTTGTGGATACTGGTGCAGATGTTTCTGTCATACCGAGAAATCCATCTTATAACAAGAACAGTTTAACTTCTGACAATTATCCCACTACGCTGTATGGAGCGAATGGAAATCCCATTAAAACCTATGGTACAAGGACCGTCGAACTCAATTTTGGCCTACGATGGGCATTAAAATGGCGATTCATTGTTGCCGATGTTTCAAGACCGATACTAGGTGCAGATTTTCTACACAATTACAACTTAACGGTTAACCTCAAAAAAGCAATTATCGCAGACCAATCTACAGGTTTACTAATCAAGGGAACAACTTACAAAGGACCAACTTCTGGAGTCTCTACCATTTCTACATCGCAAAAATATCGGGACATCCTGAACAAATATCCTAACTTAACAAGACCTAATATGAAAATTCCTGATAAACAAAAACATTCAGTAACCCATTGTATAGAGACGAAGGGACCTCCTGTCACTGAGCGTGCTCGTAGGCTGGCACCAGCTCTACTAGAAGCAGCCAAAAAGGAATTTAAATTCTTAATGGAGCAGGGGATTTGCAGGCCATCAAAAAGTAATTGGGCCAGCCCCTTGCACATGGTCAAGAAGCCAAATGGTGAATGGCGTCCGTGCGGGGACTACCGCAGATTAAATGCAAAAACAATCGTAGACAAATATCCTATATCTCAACTGCAGGATTTCGCACACAAATTATCAGACGCTACTATATTCAGCACCATAGACATGACGCGTGCCTACCACCAGATACCAGTGGAACCAGCGGACATACCAAAGACAGCGATCATTACCCCATTTGGGTTATTTGAATTTACACGTATGCAATTCGGACTAACAAATGCAGCACAAAGCTTCCAGCGATTTATGCATGCTGTAACCAAAGACTTAGATTTTTGTTTCGTCTATTTGGATGACATACTAATCGCTTCCAAAAACGAAGATGAACACAAAAAACATCTAGACTTACTGCTAAATCGTCTTGCCGAATATGATCTGGTAATTAATATAAACAAGTGCCAATTTGGTGTGCATACAGTTAACTTCTTGGGTCACACAATCACCCAAAAAGGAATGTCGCCAATTAAAGAAAAAGTAACAGCAGTCACAGAGTTTCCAACACCAAAAACAGCAAAAGACTTACGAAGATTTTTGGGAATGCTAAATTACTATCGCCGATTCCTTCCAAATTCTATCAACACACAGACTAAGCTATTCAACAGCATCAGCGGTTACAAAAAGAACGACAAAAGGATACTTACATGGAATCAAGAACTGACAGAAGCGTTTGAGGAAAGTAAACAGCAATTAGCAAATGCAGCTTTACTCGCGCATCCAATCCCATCAGCAAGAATTTCTATAATGGTCGACGCTAGCGACATAGCCATGGGAGCCTCACTACAACAGTTCAACGACAACTCTTGGGAACCTCTAGGATTTTTCTCGAAAAAATTTACACCAGCTCAGAAGAAGTACAGCACTTTTGATCGAGAACTTACCGCCATTTACGAAACTGTAAAATATTTCCGGAACCACATTGAAGGTAGAAATTTCACAATATATACGGACCATAAACCAATTACCTTCGCCTTTAATAAGAAGCGAGCCTCCAGCTCACCACGTCAAGAAAGGCAGCTGGATTATATAGCGCAATTTTCAACGGACATTAGACATGTTTCCGGAGAACATAACGTAGTAGCTGACCCACTATCTCGAATAGATGAGATTAATAGTCCTACTTCTATTGACTATAGGCAGATGGGAATAGCGCAGTGTCAAGACGACGGACTTATGAAGGCAAAAGATGACACCGCCCTCGCCTTACGTCAAATGGTGATACCTGGCACCGAAACTTCAATATGGTGTGACGTATCAACAGGTCACATCAGACCATTTGTACCGGCTTGCATGCGAAAACAAGTCATTGAAAGTGTACATAATATTTGCCACCGCATCCTGGGAACGACAAAGACAATTAAACAAAGATTTGTATGGCATAACATGGCTACAGACATAAAAAACTTGGTCAAGCAATGTGTAGCCTGTCAAAAAGCTAAGGTCTCCCGACATACTGTTGCACCATTAGCAACGTATATATTACCTGAGGATCGATTCCGAAATATACATATCGATCTAGTTGGACCTCTCCCAATATGTAACGAGTACCAGTACATACTTACAATGGTCGACAGATTTACCCGATGGCCTGAGGCAATTCCTCTAAAAAATATGACAGCAGAAACGGTAGCCACGGCATTGACCACCCATTGGATTGCCCGTCATGGAACTCCTGACAGCATAGTAACCGACCAGGGGCGTCAATTTGAAAGTTGCCTCTTCAAAAAACTTACAGAGAAGTTTGGTATCAAGCACCAGAGAACAACTGCGTACCACCCACAAGCCAACGGTATGATTGAGAGATGACACCGTACGTTAAAATCATCTCATGGCATGTGGAGACCAGAATTGGGTTGAAAATCTACCACTCATTTTACTTGGCCTGAGAGCAACAGTACGTGAAGATTTGAAGTGTTCACCAGCAGAACTAACTTACGGTAGAACTCTAAAATTACCGTGCGATTTCTTCACAGCAACTCCACGCGAGGAACCAGATACGTATATAGGACGACTCCAGCGGAAGTTCGAGAACATCAAATCAACTCCTGCCAGCGTCCACGGTACAAGAAAATTTTTTGTTCATAAGGACCTACCTACTTCTACACATGTGTTCCTTAGAACCGATGGGGGAAGAAAGCCACTTCAGAACCCCTACAAAGGCCCATATAAAGTTGAAGAGCGTAATGAAAAAACATTCGTCATTACCGTTAAAGGACAACCAAAACGCGTCTCGATAGACCGACTAAAACCTGCCTTTGTACCAGTAGAGGATAATGTACCTATTTCAACATCTGTCCAGGAACTACTCCCAGAAAACATTACAAGAACAAGATCTGGTCGCAGAATTCATTTTCCTGATAGATACCAATCAGTACGCAAATGAATGGAACTATGGCAAAATAAATTCATTTCCTTATTAACATTCATACAAACTCATATCAAGTATAAGTGGATTCATACAAAACAAAATTTTATAGTAATCTATATAAAATACATAACCAAACTCATTGGAATTTCAAAGTATATATATATTTTAAATTTACCGAGCAAAAATACTAAAGGGTGGTACACACGCAAAGCTCCCATCAACAGATAATATAAAGCACAATAGCGCTCGCCATACAATCCCATACAGACCCGACACACGTAAAAAGATAACGCGCTATAAGTGTGGTTCTGAACTTCGCTAACCGAATTTATTTTACGTAACCGCTCCCGACGCGATATTTCAAAAGTTATGCGATATAAAAAGGAGAGGGGGTCATTTTAATTACGGAGCTACCAACTAAGTTCCGTGTTCCCTTTGACAGCCATGACATAAGCAGCCTAATAATGCATTTCTTATTTATTATGTTAGCTCATATCGTCATGTGTGCTAGTAAATTTAGAAACATAAAAAAAAAACTTTATTTGGCAAACATACTTAAAATATATTTAAAATATAAATATAATCAATATTTGAATTTGAAGTAAACAAATTTTCGCCCTTTCAAAATTAATCATATTTTTAATCTCAGTATGTTTATATGGTAATATCATTCGGTTTTTTGATAAAGTTGGACGGCCTGATACCTACATGGAGAAGCTTCTAGTTTGTTCGTTTGTTGATTGTTTTCAATTGTTTTCCTGGGTAATCTGGTTTGCTCTCGTCAGCTCTCGTGCTCTCTTCTCGTTCCCTGCCCTGGTGTTGGTCCTTGCCGCCTTTGCCTTCGACATTTTTGGAAATCGACGTGAGCTTATTTTACAATAATTTATTATATGTCGCTTTCGTCGATCGGCGTGCGAACTGCGAATTTCCTGATTCGACGGAGAGGTTATGTCAGGTTATGTGAAAATGCGCTATTTACGCGCAGATTGTTTAAAATCTAAAAAGTTTATAAATAGCATTTATAATTATATAGTTAATGTGCAGAAGTGTTCATCACGTAAAAATGGTAAATTACACGGTCTTCAATTGCAACATTTCGTTACGTGATTGTACCTAGGTAATGTCGAACAACGACGTACATAATATCGTTTCTCAAAACCTAATATTGCGTGGATGAGGATGAGCTGTCCAACAGATCCAGCAATAGGCGACAAGTATCATCCATTTCGAAAACGTGCTCAAGCTGTCAGTAAGTAAAGTTGTCACTTTGACAGATGAAATTATGTTCCTCGGCCGCTCTCGAATTCAACTGACCCCCTCTCCTACCATAGGAAGAAATATTTTATAGCGTCGTGTGTCGGTAGAAAAGATGATGCGCTGTACATTAACTTTTGATGTGAGCTTAGCGTGTGTACCACCCTTGAAAGTCTACAAAAACTTGATGAAATTTTGAGCTTTAGTATTTAAACTATCATAATTCTTGTAACTAATGAAAATTTTTCATTCTTAAAACCATGTAAATAACATGTAACTAGTTTTAAGTAAACTTTAAAATCGTATATTTCACGATACAATATCAATGTCTAAGATATTATCTTACAACCAGCTAAGATAGCGAACACTTTAATATGTTTTACAATAAATGTACCAAGCATAATATATCACGCATTAGTATAACATATGTCTTACCATTATATCTTACCATAACATATAACATGTACTTAAGATAACTTATATATATAAAACGGACTTAATATTTAACATTTATCATGTAAACCATATACCAGATATTAATGTATACCTATATAATAAACATATCCAAGTTCAAAACCATTCCGCTATACGCGTTGAAGTTTCATATACTAAAAAAAAAAAAAAAAAATTTTTAAACATTTTTATGTAAATCTTGTTATGCAAAAAATTTACATGTACTTTTAACAAACCTATGTACTTAGTTTTACAGTACATTATGTATTCTAAAGGAATTGAACATGTTGTTGAAATTTTCTCATTTATATGATACAATAATATTTTATACCATTTCTTTTAATGAAATGTAATTGTTTATAACCTTGTAATATTTTAACCGCATCCTCTCAAGTGTGATGCAGGTAACCTGCATCACACCTGATAGAATGTGTTGTTGAAAAAACTATTTTATCTAAACATTACTCCTTAAGTGTTTACAATGGTATTAGCAAATTTATCACAAGTTCAGGTATTCAAACCTAGTATATAAATAGACTACACTTGTAAACAGTTGACGAGCTATTATTATATTTTCATAAAAAGCAAATATTTTTTAATATATACTATGTACTCCCTAAATTGAATTTTCAGGTTCATGCATTTATAACTTGTACTTTATATTATAAATAGTTTTAATAATGTACTTTATCATATTTCAGTGATAGAAAATTTACTTTATATGAATAATAATTGTACAGCTTCTAGTATAAACACACAAGATGTTTCTAGGCTACCTTTACATGACATTCATGCCATCATTCAGCCAATAGCTTGAAATAATTTTGCCCATTTTTAGCCAAGCTCCAAACCAAATGTTGTTGAAGCCGCACTAGTTATAGATTTACTTTTTAAGCTCATGGAATATTTTTATACAACTAGTGATATAGGTGATATACAATAATGCACATAATCTTAAAATCATAATTTTTATTGCATTCAAAATTGTTCATGATGTACAGTACATACAGTAATTTAATAAAGTCACAGACATATGTTTTCAAACAGTATTGTAGTCCTAGGTATAAAGAACCAGTTTTAAATATTAAGATTTCTTTTTATGTCGTTATAACTTTATAACTGGAGGGGAGGCGTGTGGAGAATCACTTATCAACCTTATAAGTTAATTTTTAGATGTGTAATCCCTAATCGCAGAGAACTGAACGGCGTAAAGATAACCATAGATCATTCCGAGTTTAATAGCCGTTCTGACTAGTCCTGTCATACGTTTGTCATTCTCCACATTAAAGCCTTTCTAGTTTAATGTAAAATTGTAATCTTTTAAATCTGTTAAAATAAAATTATCCTTCTGAAATATAATCGTGTTTATTGGAGTCAAAATATACTTGGATGGTGACGTTATTTGTAGCACAGGTAAGTATTAAATACCCGACGTCCTTAACATCCATAATGGGCTTGTTATTACGTAAGAAAAATAGTCACCCTCGTTATTCCAGGTTAAGCCTAATATTTTCTCATTCTTTGGACTGTCAGTAATGATTTTTCCAGGATTGCTTACTTACTCAGCAATTTCCGCTTGACTCGGCTCGGCTGACAACTCCAAAGCGTTGGATCTCCATTTTCGTAAGGTCATACCTGCAGACAACAATATACTGACTAACTGCTCCTTCAGTCTCCTACAGTATTCCACATCTTCTCCTCCGGTTAGCAAGTCGTCCATATAGAAGTCATTTTCTATGACATGACTAGCTCTAGGAAAGTTAATATGGTTATCCATACTGATTTGCTGTAGACACCTTGTGGCTAAGAAGGAGGAAGGTCCTAACCCATACGTCACTGTCCTCAGTCGGTAATGCTTGAGATCCTCCTGCGGCGACTCGCGCCAAAGTATCTTCTGCAGATTGCGGTCAGCTTCACATACGTTGATTTGGCGGTACATCTTCTCGATGTCAGCTGTTATGACGACTTGATGTTTCCTGAAATGTAACAGTTGGGTATATAAATCCTTTTGTTTAACCGGTCCTATCATCGAGGCGTCATTGAGTGAAATCCCAGTAGATGTTTTAGCTGATCCGTCGAAAACGACCCTCACCTTAGTGGTGGTACTTGATTATTTTATTACAGCGTAATGTGGTAAGAAATAGGAGTTACAATCCTCTTTTAATTGGTCACATACTTCCATATGGCCTAGTTTATCATATTCACTCATGAATTGTATATATTGTGAACACAATTCGGTATTTGACAAAAATTTCTTTTCCATATTTTTAAATCTTTTTTCCGCAGTGGCCAGTGAGCTCCCCAGCTGATCAATGCATGCTCGGCGCGGTAATTGTACCATGTATCTACCGTCCGCTTCTCTAGTATGAGTGTTAGCGAAGCTGGCTTCGCAAGCCTTTTCCTCATGATTTTGAAACTTAATAGGATTAATTTCCTCTAGTCTCCAAAATTTTTCTATTTGATTAATTATCTTGTTTATAGATAAACTACAAAAATCTGATACAGGCCTTTGCTTAGGGTTCATGCTGATTGGCTCTGATACAATCCATCCCAGTTGTGTGCGTTGAATCGTAGGCCCAGATTCAAGTTTTAGTCTGTAGTGGGTCAGGATTTCCCAGAAGCACTCTGCGCCCTAAAGTATGTCGATAGGGGCGGCTATATGAAACTTCGGGTCCGCTAGCTCCAATCCCGACGGCAGCTTGAATTCCTTTTTAGCCAGGGTCACTTGTGGAAGGTTTGTCGTAATTTCCTGCAATATTAGACAAGATATTTTACTTTTTTCAAAAGAAGCAAATACATTGTGACTTGACATTTTAAATAATAAAAAGGAAAACACTTTGTTTAAAGTCACTTTATTGTAATTTTTAAAGTCTACCGGTTTCGGTACCTCCGTACCATCATCAGGACTGTTATAAAAATACTTATAAAGTATATACTTATAAAGTATAAATATCGAAACCGGTAGACTTTAAAAATTACAATAAAGTGACTTTAAACAAAGTGTTTTCCTTTTTATTATTTAAGATATTTTACGTTTATATTCAGTATTAAGCGAATTCATGTTCACTGAAACTCTTTCCTTAATGTGTGTGATGTTATTATGAATTCCAGATATGGGTTTGTTTATCACTTCACATTTTAATTTTAATTTATTTGCGAAATCTTTTGTCATGAAGTTAGATTGCGCCCCTGAATCAATCAGGACTCGTGCTTTAAAAATTTTATTGTCACGACCTACCACTCCTATCATAGCGGTTGACAATAATATCAAATTTTCTGGTATTCTGGCTGCAGAATGATTCGAGACTGACACCTCGGCATCAGAATCTAAATTTGAAGCATCCCTCGGATGATCTTCTTTGTGTAGCAAAGTATTGTGACTTCCTTTGTCACAATGCCTGCAAGTAAATGTTACCTTACAACTCTGTGCAAGATGACCTAATTTTAAACATTAAAAACATGCTTGGATTGATTTGACTGCTTCGATCCTATCCTGAATTTTTAATATGTGGAATTTCTTGCAGTAATATATTTGGTGCCCTTTTTCCTTACAAAAAACGCAGCCATTCGGTTTTACAGCTAAAAATACCGATGAATCTTTTTTATTGTAGTTCTTGCCTATTTGCCTTGGATGAAGGTTGGCATTTTTTTTCTCGGAAGTATTCATTAATTCTAACACCTGGGCTCTAGTGGTCAAAAACTTCAACAATTCTTTTAACGTAGGTAGCTCACCTTCCAACGTACATGGTTCCCAAGTTTTTCGGGAAACCGTGTCTAATTTGGATGAAATTATATAGATGATCAATGCGTCCCACTGGTCTACCTTGACTCCGATGTTTTGTAACGCTTTCAGATTAACATTCGTTTCGTCTATTAAATACCTCAACGCGACCGGGTCCTCCTGTTTAATTTCTTTTAATTGAAACAGCATATGGATATGTTTATGAACGGTAGCTCTTAAATTTGAATATCTCTCCTGTAACAATTCCCAAGCCGAAGAATAATTTAATTCGGAGATTTTTAAATTGGCAAAAACCTTCAAGGCATTTCCCTTGAGTGTGGATTGCAAATAAAAGAATTTCTGCACGTTGCTCAATGAACTGTTTGTTATGAACCAAGGCTTTAAAGTTTTCGACGAAGTTAACCCAATCTTTTTGATCGCCATTGAATCCGCGCAATTGTAAATGTGGCAATTTTATTTCCACCTTGCTTTGCTCTACCGAATCCATCGCCCCCTTAGCCGTTGCTAATACCGCGAAATATTGATTCTCAAACGCTTCCCTCTGGTTGGCGTTGTCGAGTTCGTTTGTTTCTGGTGATGATTCTATCTGTTCCTGAATTGTTTCGAAGTCATCCCAGAGCGATTTTATCCGGTCATATCGTAATTTGATTTCAGTTGCTGATAATGTATTTATCGACTCTGTAAACCGCGTCAATTTCCCCTTAATCACGCCCCTTTTAGACACTAACAGCTTTAATTTCTCCATGTCTCTTGTTTCCGCACGACAATAATATTATTTATTTGCGACGCAAAAAATTATTTCCGTGAGTGCGTATTAAATTAATTTGACTAAGCCGTTTTAAAGATACAACAATGACAATATTCAAAATTTGTTGATGAAATTGCTATTTAACTATCAATCGCACCTTTTATCCTGTGGGTAGTGAATTATTTTTTGAACACTGACTCTAATATTCAAAAACAATAAAATAACATGTTTTCAATACATGAAGCTTGACTAAATTTTGAAAGGAGCTGGAATATGATATAGGAGGCACTTATGTTACGTGACCTGAAGCGAAGTCTCGATTTCAATGATCATCCTCTTATTGCTTCCAGTCTGGCTTCCAATCTGATTTGTATCCTGGCAGCTGGTTCTTGTTTTTTATAATCCTTTGGTTATAATGCGGTTCGTAAGGACCATGTATATTTTTCTGGTTTATGGACTTTACTGGAAACACTTGGAGCGTATTTTAACTTTTTTTATTTTGAATCACAAAACATGCTCTTTATAATATCAACGTTGTTGACAATAACAATTTACTGATAACGGGCCCGACCCTTGTACATATAAACAGTGTTTACTGTAATAAATTTCTGAAGGAAAGAACACTTTTTGACTGGGAACAGTCCCTTTATAGGTTAAAATACTAAGCCATTGACAGATTCGTGGTACACAATGAAAAAGAAGCAACTGTTTATCGACAGGGTTAGAGCTCTAGAACGTTAGTGCAGATTCACACCATTTCTAATAATCAATTATTCAAACAATCCATAGATGGCGACTGTATCCAGAATTATTAAGAACTTATCATTTACAAAATTAAACATTTAGTTTAAATCTCCCGCCAATGTCACCTGCTAGTCCCAAATGCATCCGTCGGGCGGCGCCAGTAGTAGGGACGCCACCAGTGACGCTATAATTTCATGCTTCATTAGATCTCATCAGGCAGCCCTTGCCTAGGTTTTAAATAAAGCTAAGTACATAATATAAGTTTTATTGTGAGGTAAAACTTTTTCATTATGTAGCATAGGCTTTATTTAAAACAATATCTCACATATAAAGTGAGATATTGTTTGTTATCGCCTGATGACATTATGCTAATGTGAACCAAACATATTATTTAAATGTATGTATTTGCTAAAAATAGGGGCAAGATTTCCAGAAATCAGCTAACAAAGGTTCAAAAAGGTCAGCAACAGATGGGTCGGTGTTGACTCGGCCAACCGATTCTGCAATTTCCCTTCTATAGAACCTGGCGAAGGTATTGGGACTTCTCCAGTTACCACGCGACAGTATATCGTCCAGCTTATAATTCTGCAGCCAGTTCAGAGATGCCACTGCTGAACGGATGCTGCCAGGTGGATCCTCTACACCAGCATCCCTGAGGACTGCCCTAATCCAACCTGCAATTACTGCCCCGGAGGCCGCCTTCACCGTCCCGTTGTAATAAATAGACTAGGTAGTATCGCCTGCGCTCTCCGTTCCTTTGACAGTTCTATGACCTTCTCCGTCCAATAGACAGGTCTATGTTCCTAGACTCCGAGCGAGCCAGTCTCCACCCTGATTGCCAGTCTGCCGAATCCGTCTTGGCATCAAACACTGGCCAAATGGAGATGCCTTCACTGTCCATTGACAATCTTTCAGCTGTGCAATGGAGCAAAGTGAGATCGTGGACTCGGCGCCCTGATGCCAAAAGCACGATGGTGGCTGCTCTCCTTGATGCTTCAAAGAGAGTAATATGTTGAGGCAAATTCGTCTCCAGCCATGATGATACAACCCTCGGGTCCCAAATGGGGGGCTTCGAAGGCTTTAGTCTAGCTAAAGATATCCCTTTTAATATCTTCTTCACTATCGGATTGGAGTTCAGCTTTCTATTGTCTTCGGGAGAGCCTAAGGTTCACACAACTGACTTGCGAACTAAAATGGTACTCAGCGATAGCTTTCCTTTGACGTGTAGATCGGCTAGGAACCTGGCTAAGTCTTCAACTTTGGGACGCGTGGCATCGAGCTGATTCTCTGACGCTTAGCGCTGCCACCTCCGCCATGCCAGAGCATAAGTGCGAAGGGTGGAACTTCTCCACCCAGATCTAAGAAGTTCCTTGACCATCTTGTTAGGTTTTTTTCCCACCCCCACAAAGCCAAATCTCCAGAGTGAGGGACTCTACTTGAGGAGGGGGGTTGTTGGTCCTGGTGTCTATCAGTAGATTCTCATAGATTGTGAATCGTAAGAGGTGGACCCAAGGCCCGACACTTCAGATCCGCTCTCCAAAATGCCCTTTCCCAACGAGGAGCCACTAACAAGTATAATCCCCTTGCTCTGTTCAGGTGACAAAGAACCCTTGGCATGAGGCACGGGGAGGGAAGATCCAAGCCAGCGGATAGTCCCAGTCCTTGCTCCAAGCGTTGTGGTAGTCTGCCTTGTCGTCCTGAAAATCAAGAGAAACATACCTTTGAACCACATGCGCTGTCCTAGAGCCAAATAGGTCTATCTCGGGTCGTCCCCATTTTCTGAATGCCACCTCTGTAGAAGAGGGTAGCAAGTGACATTCGGGTACAGCACGATGACGAGATAGACAGTCCGCTACTTCATTGAAACGGCCGGGTAAGTATTGTGCTGTCATGGAGACGCAGTGTTTATCCAAAACATCTAGCACTAGTCGAGTACAGCTCAGGAGTTGTGTTGACCTGGTACCACCCTCCTTGCGGAGGTATGATACGACAGACCTGTTATCCGACTGGATCAGAAGACCCGAGCCAGATAGCTCAAGCTTGTGAGGAGACAAGGCAGCCAACACGGCGAGCATCTCCTTTACATTGGAGTGAAGATTCAGCTGGTCTTCAGCCCACACACCTGGTACCACCCTCCTTGCAGAGGTAAAATACGACAGACCTGTTATCCGACTGGATCAGAAGACCCGAGCCAGATAGCTCAAGCTTGTGAGGAGACAGGGCAGCCAACACGGCGAGCATCTCCTTTACATTGGAGTGAAGATTCAGTTGGTCTTCAGCCCACACACCTGGTACCACCCTCCTTGCAGAGATAAAATACGACAGACCTGTTATCCGACTGGATCAGAAGACCCGAGCCAGATAGCTCAAGCTTGTGAGGAGACAAGACAGCTAACACGGCGAGCATCTCCTTTACATTGGAGTGAACATACAGCTGGTCTTCAGCCCACACACCGCTGAAAAGCTTTTCATCCAGCTGGGCACCCCAGCCCTGATCCGAGACATCGGTTGTTAGGTAATGCTCAAACAGCGGCAGATGTATAGGTGACGTCAGGGTGAGCGATCGAACCCACCATCTCAATTCCAGAGCGGTAGCTGCCGGAATTGGTGATGACTCCCAAGGGTGGTAGTGTCTAGAGTCCTAAGCACCCTTTCTGTATGTACCGGCTGTTGAGCCTGCCTCTTGGAACTGCAAAACTAGCAAAGTTTAAAGAGCCCAAGAGGCTGCGCCCTTTATCTAGTGACCACCTACCTGTCTGAATCAAACCCTTTAACAAATAAGATAGGGCTGAAACCTTGTTCTGAGGGAGAGACTTTTCGTTAGTAACAGTATTCCAGCTGATACCAAGAAATTGAACTTGTTGTGATGGTTCTAATATTGACTTATCAAATTGTATATGCCATCCCAATCCTTGCAAAAACTCCACCATTTCAATAGACTGGTGTTTTAGTACGCAGGCATTGGTTTACTAATAAAAAAATCATCCAGATACACTAGAATTCTCATCCCTCTCTTCCGCAGTTCCTGCGCTACCCAGTTAGTGAAGGTTGCGAATGCCTTAGGTGAGGTGGCCAAGCCAAAGGGGAGGGATGTCATCTGCAAGAGTTCATTCCTATAGATAGGAAAATAAGTAAACATCTATGCTGCTCACTCACAGGTACATGAAAGTAAGCACATGTGAGGTCCTCTTTAACCATCCATTCATACGGTTGTAGAAAAGTAGGAACTCGATAACGTTTACCAGACGAAATTTACTGATAGTCAGAAAGTTGTTTAAATACTTTAAGTTAAAGACCGGCTTCTTTGAGCCATCTGATTTGGGGACCAGAAACATGTTAGAAATAAATGAGGGAGTGACAGGTGCCGACTCTAAAACTTTAAGGGCTTTGAGTTTTTCTATTTGTTCTGTCATTGCCACGGAAGTCTCAGTGGCGAAAGGGGAGTTAAATAAATCAATATTATTATTTGGCGGAGGTTTTGATGAAAATGGAATTCGGTAGCCATCTAACATCTTAAGGATGATAGTAGGGGCGTAAAGGTTCCTCCACTTACCTGCGAATGAGCGCAACTGACCCCCTTGAAAAGAGGGCCCGCTGTTAAAACCTCTTACGGTCTGGCTTCCCTGCTCTTGCCCTAGACCAGAACCTACCTCGGGGAGGGAGGGCGTTAGCGGCCCTACGGGCTGGTTCCGGACCTCGACTCTTAGGGTGCTGCTTTCTCGCGATGGTCCTCCCCTGCTGTACTCTGGGACGAAAGGGCTGCGAGTTCTGCACTGTCACAGGTTTAACGGGTGAAGCTGGTCGCGACGTGCTAGGCTGAGGAGTGCGGCACTTCTTCACTCCCCCCAACCTATCCAGGTGCGCCGACAAGAAGTTCGGGTCGAAGAGGTATTCCGATGTGGGCGGAATCTTTCGTAAGGCGTCTCGGACGTATCCGTCGCGAAAATTCGGCTTCCCCGCTCTCGGAACTTTCGGAATCCGACATAATCACGAAAACACAGAGAAACCACAAAAACACACGAAACTCTAATAAATCGCAATTTTCGGGTTTCGAACAATAACACTGTTAATATCCTCGAAAAAATATATTTAAATTTTTCGCAAACACTGAAAATAAGGTTATTTTACGGTATTTGATGTTTGTAAACAAACCAAACGTGTTCGACTTTCGCAAAATAAATGCTAATGAAGCATGAAATTATAGCGTCACTGGTGGCGTCCCTACTACTGGCGCCGCCTGACGGATGCATTTGGGACTCCCGGGTGACGTTGGCGGGAGATTTAAACTAAGAATTACACACGGAATTGGTAAGAAACGTCGATTTGGCTGCAAAATGGTAATGTTTATCTCACTTTATAGGTTTTAAATAAAGCCTATGCTACATAATATCAACTCTAAATTCTCCACACTAATCTTCTAATAAATTACCAATAATGACAAATAATATTCCGTAAATCTGTACATAACTGTTTATTGATGACTCAAGCACAAGTTGACGTAACAAACAGTTCGGTATATTATATGTTTACTTCCTCGATGGATAGACGGAAGAAGTGTTACCATTGCAAACGGAAAGCCTTCCTCGCCTTATATTTCTGCTAGGCTGCTAATTGCGCCCTATTGCTGGCCACGTATAAATAAACGGGTGTTACAAACGCTCAACGGCAAAATAGCAAATGTAATGTCCAGTGTTTTTAATATAGTGTCCGCTGTGTGCAGTCGTATCTTCTCCAAGCATAAACTTTCAAATAAAGTGTGTTTATCTGAACTGACCTGCCCGGTAAGAATGTTTTCTATGTCTGTAAATAAAAAAAATTAGGTAGAGCCTAGAAACTCGTAATAAATTGTACAGCACCCTTGGGGTAATTTTTCACAAAAATTCCACTGTACAAATTATCCAATTATTATTATTATAAGTACTTTCCCAGAATAACTCCATAGAAATGGGTTCTATAGGTACTCAAGTATATATCTATAGTCCTATCCAAGGGTCAAACCATTTCAAAACTTTGTTTTTGCTGTCCTGTAAAATTGTATCAGAGACCCTTTGTAATTTCACTTTTTAAGTTCTAAAAATTGAAGACCTCTATAGAAAAAGAGTAAACATTAACACGTTGACTGCCATGGCAATTTTCAGAATTCCGGTCTAAAAAGCCAATTTAAATATTCTTTTTTTTTTTTTTTACTTTATTTATTTTCATTTTTTTACATATTAATAGATAGTATATAATAACATAATATATAATACCAAATAGTATACACAAGAAATGAAAACCAACTAAGGCACTGCCTGAGTGTGGGTAATATAAAACGATTACTTTATTTCAAGAACCTAAAGTATAATATACATTAGTAGAAAAAGTTTTTTTGTTGTTTATAGTTATTATAAAAAGTAAAGAGAAAAACATTATGTACAATAGTTTATAATGTTTCAGCAAGTGAGTTGTAGAGAGGATCAATAAATTTATAGTAAAAGCGTTTCAATATCTGCGTCATTCAGCCATAATTTTACCTCTTTAATATATTCTATCTTTTTATTTATCATTTGAGTTTGTAGTGGTAGAAGGTTAAATGTACGAGGACCAATGAAACTGCTATGTGTCTGCATTAATTTAGTATTGGTTTGGGGGGTGTAAAATATATTATTTGTTCTTTTGCTCATTCTGTTTTCATTTATTTTGAAATTATTTTTGTTTTTAAATAAATATTTCATAGTTTGTAATATAAATAATTTACGAATGTTAAATAATTTAGATTCCTTGTATAATAGGTCGGTCGAGAATGTTTTATTTTTGTTATATATGACTTTAATTATGTGTTTTTGAATTATTTGTAGAGGCTTAATAAATGTATCAGGTGCACCACCCCATCCTATTATGCCATAAGTGATTGCAGATTGCACCATTTTACTACTTGATTTTGAATAAATTTTTATAATTATATTTTCTGTTCATTTATTGGTAAATTTTCTGTTCTGTAAGCCAGCATTGATTTTTTGTTCTCTTCTCAGAAGCCATCTATCCATATTACCACTGATATACTACGAATTTTGTCATATTTTAGCGAATATGGCAAGCAAACACACTACGATTTATCTCGTAGTCGGCGTCCTAGCAAAGAACGCAACCTACGAGTTATCTTGTAGTTGGCAGTCAACATGTTAAAAATTATGATTGACGTGAATGGTGAAGTTTTCCAAAGGCGAAGCAAACGGCTTTGTTGTTATGAAGGCTGTAAATTCTATACATGCCTTTGCATTTCTGTTGAGTTGTTCCAGGCTCCGACCCTCAGGGTGAAGAATTCTCTGATGATAGACAACCTCTGATAGGATAGGACACAAGAAGACAAGAAACATGGATAGTTTTTCAAATCTCTGTTAGGCAAGCAATAAAAAAATAACAACAGATTGTTTAAGAAAATAACATTTAATATTATTAATTTTCGTAAAAAATATCAGTGGCAATGAAATATTCTTGTTTACTTAAATAAGAAACCAAATGACCTCACAATACATTTTACTGTATAATTATTAATATTCATGTTTACCAAAATAAGAAACCAAATGACCTCACAATACATTTTACTGTATAATTATTAATATTCTTGTTTACTTAAATAAGAAACCAAATGATCTAACAGTACATTTTACTATACAATTATTAACATTCTCGTTTACCGAAACAACAAACCAAATGACCTAACAATACATTTTACTGTACAATTATTAACATTCTCGTTTACTGAAATAACATACCAAATGACCAATAACCTAACAATACATTTTACTGTACAATTATTAACATTCTCGTTTACTGAAACAACAAACCAAATGACCTAACAATACATTTTACTGTACAATTATTAATATTCTTGTTTACTTAATTAAGAAACCAAATGACCTAACAGTACATTTTACTGTACAATTATTAATATTCTTGCTTACTTAAATAAGAAACCAAATGACATAACAGTACATTTTACTGTACAATTATTAATATTCTTGTTTACTTAAATAAGAAACCAAATGACATAACAATGATTAATGTTCGCAGAATGCTGAAATATTAAGCTAACATTTTATTATTTCATAGAAATTTGAAAACAAAAAATTATATCAACATAAAATTACAGGTACATCTTGACATGTTTATCTGTGCAGCCAAAAGTTGAACAAGCAAAACTATTTGCGAAATCTACAAATACATTTTTTTGTATTTACAAAATGTCCCCAACTGCATGAGTATGTCGATCTGTAAAATTACTGAATTATTATTATTTTTAAATGTCATAAAATGAGCACATTAATACACACACTGAAGAATATTTTACACTCTCTTGTAACTCTATTTATTTTATGTGAATACCGCACAAGAGACACAACTGTCTGGAGCCAGTGGGACTACGGCATCCCCAAATGAGTTATGTTGTGAGGCTGAAGGGAGCGGGGAGTCGAAGGAGATGGTAAGCAAATAGGTTAGGTAAGCATACAATACTTGTAATACGCAATATTGGCGGGAAATTTCAAACTTAATTAGAAGAAACTGTTAGAGTAGTGTTACATTACAAAACTCTATGGTAATTAAAGTACGTTTGATATTGTAAAGTTAGTTCCATGACGCTCCGTTCCGTTGGCGCCCATGGGCCCGGAACGCAGTTAAGAGGAAGGTAAATGCCAAATCACTATTTAGATTAATCTTTGCTACGAATCGGTATACATTATGAATACCAAAAAATATACTATGCATAAATTGAAGCTTTTTCTTTCTTTATTATAGATCGGAATTAAAATAAAATTATTGGTTGCGTTACAAAAAATATAAACGTAAGCCACTGATAATTTTGTTTTTTCTTGAGGTAACTAAGAACTCATATAAGAAACACCTTTAAAAAAATACCGTTTTATGGCTAAGATTATTTTTTATAATTATTATTGACTAACTTTTTTTCATTCATATAAAAATATTCAACAAATAAATAAAACTCACTTTGGCGCTTACGTCAAATATATCCAGACTCCGCTGGTCAAGGAATTGTCGCCTCTATTCGTGGTGATATAAGATGCAAACATTCTAGGGGAGTCGCTATATGCACAGCGACTAATCGACAGGGGGCGTGGCCAACATATCCGAGCTGTTCCGAGTAAATTGTTTCCCACTGCCTGTGATGCAAAATCAGTGAAACGCGGTGGGCGGTGAAACGAAACGTCAGAAATCATCAGAAATGGCGTCTTTGAGTGCCGGTTTAGACCGTCTTTTAGAAGTTTCGTTAAGTAATTTCAAAAAGAATTCAGAGACGGGTGTTATCAGTGGATACATTGACAATGAAGCAAATTATGAAGCATTTCTGTGTTCTGTGAACGAGTTGGGGCACTCTTTTTCAACGAGAGACAGTATGAAAAAGAAGTTGGGAGGTAAGTTCTAAACCTTAGGACCTAGGTCTAGGGTAGGCCTTCCCATTTCTTCAGTTCATAAGCAGCTGCTGATATTTACGAGTTATTCGAAATTAACATTTCCAATCTTTCAGATGCAGTATACACGTTCTGCCCGCCTACAGTGGAGTTCTTTGGGATGCCATTTACATTCGGTATGAATGCGTACAGAGAGTGCGCCCAAGGCCCCCGACTACACCGCCCAAATAACAGCAAGGAGAGAGTTGAGTTGGTATGTTAATACACCCTAGAACCACATCAGCTAGGCCTACTCCCCCTCGTCTTTCAATGGTGGCATTGACAGAGCACCGAGGACTCGGTGGTCCAAGATTAAGGTCTATAACCCCAAAATGATCACCGTATCGTCGGTGATGTGTTTAAAATAAAAATATAAGCGATGGGCCTGGGCCTAGGTAAGCTAGGACTAGATTACACCAGGGGCCTTCCTAATATGGCAGTTGGAGCTCCGTCTCATTTAGATTAACACGACAATCACACCAATCACAATTCATCTTTGTGTGTTAAAAAGTGTGCCGTGGCTCGTAACACATCCTCATGTCGTGTTAGTCTAAAGAAGACCGTGCTCAAAGTGCCAAATTAATTAAAGCCCCTGCCGCTATATCTCATTTCATAATTTTAATTCATATCACACTGGATTATAACCACACTTGTAATTTTATACTAATGTCAACATTGCATAGGCCCTAACAACTTTTGTAAAAGTTAATCATCTGCGTCAAATAAGTTAATCATGGGCAATTTATTTGCCGCACAAATAATAGGCGTCTTATACGTATAAGCCTATTAGACCCTATACCTTGAATTGTTCTTTCAGGCTGATCACCCAAACCATAAGAAGAAGAGGTTCAGGGTTTTGGACTGGTTGAAGCAAGAAGCCTGCTTGTCCCGCAATGATGAGTGCGAAACAAATAAAATATTTTCCAGAATTTCCTGTTCCACCTCAAATTGCAGAAAGAGCAAAAACGAAGGTATGATAGTTTCTTTTCTCTGCTTATCCCTACATGGGCAATCACTTTATAACATTATTTTAATGTTTTCACTATAGTTAGATGCAGTGTTGTGTCAGATACTTTTTAAAAGTATCTAGATACAGATACAGATACTTGGCAAAATTTGTAGCTAGATACAGATACAAGATACATTGTAAAATTGTATCTGTATTTAGATACATATACTTTTTAAAAGTATCTCACAGATACTCAGATACATTTCTTCTTTTTTGGGGGAAAACTTAAAAAAATATATACATTATCGAATACAGTGATTACTTTAATTTCTTAAAGACGGTAGACGTAAACACTTGTGATTATTTTACATATTTACACTTGCTTGTTTTATTCGTTGCCCAAAAAGATATTGGCAAATTGGCCTGCAAGCGGTGATAACATAAATGCATCAGGGGTCCTCGCGAGTACCCGGGTAGCATATTACTACCCAGGTACCCGACGCCCCTTGGATAAATAAAAAAATACGTGAACTATGTGCAACTTGATTACTTTGGGTTCTGATGGAAAATTTAAAAAAAATGAAATCATTCATTATTTTTATTTTATTTTTTAAATTCTTTTTTTTTATATAGGCGGGTACCCGGGTACTCGGTTACTCAGGTTAGGACCCCTAAAATGCATGTATTTAAACTGCTATAAAATATTATACACTAGATGGACAAAGGTACCCACTAGCTGAATTTGTGAGAAAACTTTAAAACTAACTAGAGAAAATCGCTAAAAGTTCACTTCGAAAATAAAGAATCTGAAAGTATCTGAGGTGTCAGATACTAGTAAAAATGTATCTAGATACAGATACAGTTTTAGAAATATAGCTAGATACAGATACAGATACACGTATCTAGATAAATGTATGTAGATACTACACAACACTGGTTGGATGCAAGGTTATACAAATACCGTGTTGGACAACACACATTTTTTTAGAAGGAATTGTGGTGGGAATACGCAACTTTCCATCGCTTACTTAAGCCCCGGCATTTTCAATTTCTACCGATTTTATAACAAGTTTCTCGCTAACCCCTTAAGGCTTGGAGTTCCAAAAAAAAAAGTTGTTTTTGAAGATAATATCCATACATTTGTTTTGCCGAAACGTTAATTATAATTATTTTCGGCGCCGAAAAAATCTAAAAGGCGACTGGTCGCCAATTAAGCTACTTCAAAAACATCAATTTTAAACATGTCCCACCTAACAGCAAATTCGGCTACTTTACGCTACCTTATGTATGAGAAACGGCGATATTAGGTCAAGATCCGTTGGCAACACTGAATTACGAACGGAAATTTCCGTACGTTTGCGTCGGCACAAACAAACTGTATGCAATAGCTGCGTTCCACATGACGTCATTAGGTTTTTTCCATTCGGTTTCTCCGAACGCGCCGGCTCGCATTCGGAACGTGCGTAAGGAATTTGTTCCGTTCGGAACTAAAACGAACGTGTGCGGCAGTTAATGTATTTTCTACTGATTCCGTGCATTCGGATGTCCGAATACGGAAAACGAATTCGGAAATCGAATACGAAAAACGTATGTATGCGGCCAGCCTAAACGGTAAGAAGAAACCAATTTCAGTTTATGCTACATCATATATTTATTATTATATTGAAAATAAGTATTTGAAATATTTACTAGTAATTGTGTAGTAAAAATTACACCTATTTTATTATTTCAGAGTACATACATTGGGAGATATTTCTAATTCAAATGCATTGGAAACTGGAATTGCCGGGTAAGTTTTTTTATTTAGTTTTTATTGTTGAGGAATATTGCGATTTTTATTGTTGAGGAATGATGGTTTGGGCATGTAGAGGGAATGAGCGAAGAAAGGAGTGTAAGGAGAATAGACGATGAAAATGTGAATGGTAGCAGAAGTCGGGGACGCCCGAGGAAGACATGGCACGACCAAGTGAATCAGAATAATAGAAAGAGTCAGAATAATAGAAGAGCATGTATGAGACGATGTATGAATGTAAATGAGGCAAGAAGTGTGTGCCAAGACCGAGTTGTTTGGCGGTCCGTCCTCTCTGCCTACCCTGCGGGGAAACGGCGTGATGGTTAGTAAGTTAGTTTGTTGAGGAATATTATACAAGCAAAAATAATTATCGTGATTTCTTTTTGGGGTAACTTTCTGTATACAAAAACACAAAATTCACCACAATCTACACATCTGCCCTGACGATGGACAATGCTAAACTGTCCGAAATGTAAGCACAAGCGCAACACGGCGTAATACCCTAAAATATATCCCGACGATACTTTTCGCCGTCAGAATGTCAAATCACAAAATTATGCAACGTCTAGAATTTTGCGACCCGTTACTAAGCGAGCTTTCACGTAGGTTTTTTCTCTAGTGGTTTTTGCACCGGGGAGTTGAGGAATCTTAAACTGTGGGACGATTATTTATGTAATGAATCAAGCAGTTTTTTTTTAATATTAATAATAAATTTAACTCTTACGTATAAATTTATAAAATTTCCATATTTCCTTGTAAAATTATAATTTCATTTAATTTAAAAAAAAAACATTCAAAACATTTCTAGGTTGGATAAAAATAATGCAGTCGAAGGAGGAGAAGAAAGACGCATCGTCGAAATTTTCTTTTTTATCAAACAACTGCAAACCATATCTGATCATTCTCCTTTTGGTTGCGGATTTGGAAACCTTACTGTCAAGTCAGAGCAAAGAGTTGGCCTAATGTCAAAAATATTCTTTGAATGTAACATGTGTCGCGCCAAATTTACAGTTCATACGTTGGACCCAAACCCTAAAAATACCATGGAAATCAATGTAGCAGAAGTATCGGGGATGACTCCTGCAGGAATTGGTCTTGCTCAACTCTCTGAATTTCTGACGGCTGTCAATATAGCCCCGATGTCTCAAACAATATATGATAGACCAATGTGTCCGTGTCAAGAGAGTGGGAGAAATGTGCATTACTCGCCATGGAAGCCGCAGCGGAACGGGAGAAGGTTGTATGAAGGACGGAGTAGCAATGATAGATGTGATCGCGGATGGGTGTTGGTCGAAACGATCCTATAGATCAAATTATACAGCCCTCTCGGGTGCGGCAGCGATTATTGGCAAAAGATTTGGAGAAGTTTTGTAACGCTAATCATAATAAATCTTGCCGCAGCGATGAAAACGGATTGCAATTTGTTATCTGGGAAGACTTGCATAAATTGCATTGCAATAACCGCATGGGGAGGCCGTGCAGGAGAATTTGTAGTATGTAGTGGGATGAGCTGCACAAGATACGCTAAGTGAGTTTCTATCGCAACGAAAAATGTTATAGTTCTTAACACATTTTGATCGGGCAGTTTTCGGCCGCGTACTAGTGCTGGTAACGGGTGATTTTTTGCGTAATTTCGCGCTAACATAGACCTCTAGAAAAATTGCGATAACTTTAAAAATATTTGTTTGATTTCAATAATTCTTTTTGCAAATTATTTATTTGATTTCATTTTATTTTATTATATTTACAAATGTATTCTTCATCGTTAAACTAGTGCAGAATTTCACATAAAGTAGGAACGTTTTGAAAAAAAAAATATTTTTTTTACATAACATCCTTTATTTTACAAATTATACACAAAAATTATTTCTAAATGTAAAATAAAAATTATTATTGCATGGCTATAACCCTACAGACGCTATATAGCGAAAACTCAAGTATATTGGAACCCGTATTTTAACGTGACCCGCGCTCCACTAACAATCTATCAAACACGTATAAATACGTGATCCGCTCTCTAGCATCAATTTGCTAAAAACGTATTAATACGTGATCCGATTACAATGTGTTAAGAGGAAGCTACAAGCCAAAAATATGTATATTCTTGGTATGCCTTATTTCTTAACGAATACAGATAGTATTTCTTGACGAATACGGAGTCAAGAAACGCTCGATTTAATGCGCAAAAGTGGTTTTTATTTATTTTATAAAAAAAATTATAAGGCAAAAAAGTTAATCAATGGAAACTGTCAGAGATAATCTTAACCATAATATGGAATTTTTTCATTTGTACGTTCATACATTTTTTATTGAATAACTACATTTTTTAGTAGTTTACATTTATATTTTGGGTAAAGATATGGTAGATTGTAGTTCACAATTTTATTCTTTTTGTAAATTTCCGATTTTATGTCCGGGTTAAATCTTCCCCACAGAAAAAACTAAACCCTTCCACACACTTTTCCACAAATGATCATCTAGTCAATCAACATTATGCAAGTGCATTATATAAGCAAAATAAATTCAAAACAATACAAGAACAACACGTCAACTCACTAGAGATCAAATGGGAAAATAATTCACCGACTCCAGATTAAAAAAGTCTTCTGTTTTACAAGTCTTTAGGAGGAATAGGTTCCTCCTAAAGACTTGTAAATTAAACTCTAGGGAGTTCAAACCCTGTTGATATAAAAAAGCTTAAAACAATAAAAATTATCTTTATGATATGAATACCGGAAACTTAAAAGGCTATAAGTGCCAAAAACACCTATAACGATTTTATTTAAGAAATGGATAGCATGTGCCAAGGCCAATGTCCTACAGAAGGGTACAAGTGCAACAGATAACGTAAATAATTCTAAAAAAAATTGGAAGATGGCGTTGGTTGTAAGTACCGAACGTCATTTCCCCTTTAAAAGGGTCCAAGTGCCATCGCCAGTCAGACGCGTTAGTATCAAAATGGGTGACAACGAGCCGGTTTCTGCGCAAGGCGGTGGCATAAAAAGGCGTCAAAATGGTGAAAAAAGTGTTCAAGTGGCCAGAAAGAAGTTGAAGGATTCTGGACAAGAATATACTTCATCAAGTAGAAAGTTGATTCCTGCAAAACGACCGCCAAATCAAGAGGTTAGTACATTGTTTTAATCTCCAACGGTTTTCTATGCTAGGTGACCAATCACTCTATAAGCGCTAGTGATGTGCTGACCTGTAATTTTTTGTCAATACCTATAAATTTACATAGAATATTAAAAAAATGTGTTATTAACTCATTATTTATAATAATACTATCCAAATTATGGATAGCACTGGCGTAAGATTTTGTTAAAGGGAATGCTTTGGTATTTTATCTGTTTTGCTTTCATTTACGTAATTTTTTTTTTTCAAGTGTATCTGCAAATGCCGCTACAAATGCAAAGAAATAGCTGCCGACCAAAAGCTGTCATTGTTCACGGATTTTTATGGCTTGTCGAATAATGAAAAGCAATCTTCTTTTCTCATGGGGCTTATTCAACTGACGGAAATTAAAAGGAGAAGGCACGGAACCTATGAATCTCCTGCATTAAGTAAGCGACAGTGCACGGCATATTACATGCTTCCAGATGGCAAGGGAAATGTTGTCAGCGTGTGCAAAGCAACATCCATGAATATTTTTTCCCTTTCTCCGAAAAAGATTCAGGTTCTCATTAATAAAAAAAAAAACAAGGCCACACAACATTTACGGGATCAAGGGGAAATATTAGTAAAAAAAAAACGAATATATACCAATGAAGATGAGGATGACATTAAAAAACATGTAAATATGTTTCCCAGACTTGTAAGCCATTACGGTCGTGCAAGATCAGAGAAAGAGTATCTAAGTCCTGATCTTAATAAACATCGGCTGTTCAAATCATTTCAAGCTTCATTCCCGCAGTCAAAAGTTGCCTATAAATTCTATTCAAAAATTTTTGAGAAGGAATTTCCAAGCTTAAAATTTGGCCAGAAACGAACTGATACGTGTGCAACTTGTGACCTCTATGTTGCTAAAATAAATGCTGATCCTTCGAATAAAGCAACATTTAAAAACCAACTGGAGCTTCACCATCGAAAAGCCGAAAAAGCTACAAAACAGATGTCACTTGACATTAAAAAATCTCAAATTCCGAGTAGCAATACATGCACTGCCGCCATGGAAACAGGTTTTATTGACGCCATCTTTAACGCATGGGCCCATGTATTACTCTCGACAATTGTCAAATTTTAACTTGGGTGTGCACATTGAAAATACTGGTGATGGGTATATGCACATGTGGCATAAAGCCATAACAGGAAGAGGGGGAAATGAGATAGCATCATGCATTTATAAAAAATTTTCCAATAACTTCTTACGAAAGGAGAATCTAATCATGTGGAGTGATAATTGCAGTGGGCAAAATAAAAATAAAATGATGATATTCTTATGGGCCTATCTTGTATATAAAGGAGTTTTTAATACGATAGAACATAAATTTTTAATGAGCGGGCACTCATTCCTCAGCTGCGACAGAGACTTTGCTCTAATTTAAAAAAGGAAACGAGTGACAAATTCCATGGTTCCTGCAGATCTTATAGATATGGTGCAAAGTACTCGTCACAAGCAGCCTTTCCACGTCATTTCAATGAAAACAGATGATTTCTTGGATTTCAAATTGGCCGCCGAAACATTTTTAAACACCACCACCATGCAGCTAACGAAGGCTCATCGCTTGAAATTTGTAAGCGACAACCCTTTTGTTGTAAAAATAAAGGAGACGCACAACACTTTGGAGCCCTGGAAAATCGTAAAATTATTGAAAAAAAACAAAAAATTATCCGATTTAAATAACTATTCCATACCAGTGCTGAATTGCAGAAGCAGAATAACGGAAGAAAAGAAAAAAGACCTAACCAATTTAATTCCTTACTTACACGCGCAGGAACACAAAATTTTTTACAAGAACATTTTATAATTTTTATGTCTTATAAATTGATTTTCATACCTTGCTTGTATGCGCAGGAACACAAAAATGTGTACAACATTTTATTATTTTTATGTCTATTGAAATTATATCTTACTTGCAAGCGCAGGAGCACAAAAAAATTCACAACATTCTAAATTTTTAATGTCTTTTATATCTAATTTAATGCTTAACAAGAGCATACATACAATTTTTTTTTAACATTTCGTAATATTTATTTTTTTATTCATGTTAAACATCATCCCATTGGGATGATCCCATCCCTATTGGAGATGGATAAAGCAGTTGGTATATTGTTTTATTGTCACTGTGGCACTAAAGCCCTTTATTGCTTCAGAGAGCATGGCACTTGGGCCCTATTAAAGGAAACTACGCACGGCACATGAGACTTTCTCTAAAATGATTATTTTATTTGATTTTTTACTTACTTTAATATGTCTTTTCATAATATTTTTTTTATCAACTGCATTAAGATTTGTTCATTTGTTGATTTCACACAAAAATAAAATAAAGTTTTCTTTGAATTTTTGAGTGTATTTTTAAATTCCCGTCTACCTCCTTTTCTTGTCAATGGTACTTATACCCTTTTAAGTTTCCGGTAGTCATATATAATTATTATAAGCATACATAATATAAGTGTTTGTTATGTATAGAAAAGTAGGTTTAATATATTTATGCATAAATCTTACAAGAAAAACCTTAATTCATTTCGGAAGAAAATGGGTTTAATTTTATAGGAGAAATTTTTAAATATGTATTCATTTTATAAAAGTATATACATAAGTTACATTTTAATTTAATATAAAAAAGATTTAATTAATTAAATCTGTAATATCCTTAGTTTGAGAATTGTAGGCGTGTTAAGTCCCGCGCGTGTCCAGGTCAAGTAACGTCGCTAGTATTTGTCCACCGAAATAAAAGTTTATTTATCAAGTACCAAATACCTAACGATCGGCGGACTCATGTCGACCCTTACTACGTGTTGCCGTTAAATGCACGGTGAATTTTGTTAACTACATGTCACATGGAGAGTATAAGTATATCATATGTCCAACTTTTGGTAAAATTATTTTTAGTTCTCAATAATATCAACAGATGTAGCAAACGCAAGAAGTGAAATATCTAAAATTGCTATCTTAGCGACAATCAAAACCCTATGCGCAGTTGTGAAAACTAAAAGAGGTGGGTGTTACCCAAATCGCAATTCCAAACAGCATATACTGGGGCACATTTTCAACATTCTTATCTATTGAATTTTACTGTAAGGCCAATGGTAGATGTCAGCAAGTACCATGGCCGGAAATATGATTCCCAGGGCCTCAACCAAAGAGTATGGATACTAAAGAGACAGCATGTGAAGTGTGCCCGCGCGCTCCAAGTGTGAATTTTGTGGAATTTTACGGAGACGGCTGACATTAGCTTTTACACCTCGGTCGCGTATTGAGCTCCTAGTAAAACGTTGATAAAACATAGAAAAATGGTCAACTGCGCCGTAAAATTATGTAAAAGCAATTCTGTGAAGAAAATTAAGAAGAAAGACGGTCTTACCTTTCACATGTAAGTATTTAAACACCGCTCAATTAGACATTTTATAGTTAATTTTTGACGAGTTCATTTCAACCGCCATCACGCCAGCACGGCCAGCTCGGAATCACGCCGTGGACGAATGTCAATGGGCCGAATCAGTCAACTTATTTTATAATAATTAAAAATTACCAACAAACCTTTATTTTTTATTAATTATAACATACGTTTATAATGAGTTGTCTTGTATGGTGACCTGATAAATCAACAGATCGACGATTCAACACGAATTTTAAAAGTGGTATTTTTATGAAATTTTTAAGGTATGAGAATAGGTCGTAAAGTATATTTCTTACCAATAGGTGATTAGGTGTCCCTATTCATAAAAAATAGGGTGTCCCTATCTAAAAATAATTTATATGGCAGAACAACGTTTCCGGGTCAGCTAGTATTTATATAGTTGATACACTGTAAAACTGTAAAGTTATTTAATTTGACTTTTATGTCGTTTTTATTAGAGTTTTTTCATCGAACTCTTTCAGCCAGATTTTTATTTTTGATTTGTATTCATGAAACTTTTCAAATATTTTTTTTATCTGGAGGAAGGATGTTGTCAATTTTTGTTACAAAATAAATTAAGTTTCTTCATCGCAATATGGGTTTATAACTTGCAATGTTTTCTGTCTTTTTGATTCGTCTAGTCCTAGTGTGATGGATAAGTTTTAAGTTTTTTCTTATATTATTAACGACAACTCCTTTCCTAAAAGTCAAGCACCAGCTTACATTAGGAAAGAATATAATAATGTACAAAATTGTACTCTGCAAATCTGTTGATTATTTAAAATAATTCTACATAATAAAGAAAAAAAATCTATTCAAACTGATGAATTGTGCAATGTTAGCACCAAGGAATGGCGCTGCGAGTTTCAGCAAGTTCATAACATTAGTTTATTACCCAATTGCACTTGTTAGATACATTCCCTGAAGATTGATACCGATTTATCGATTGATCTTGATTTGGCAAAAAAAGAGTTACGTGAAATCAGATTTAGGTAATTTACAATAACATGTATGGTACAATAAATAAATAAACAATATGTATGTCTTTTGTTACTTCCCTTTCCGCACTAGTTAATTTTATATTTTTACCACCATTCTTTGTTTGGCAAATAATGCGTAATGCGCTGTATGCCCAAAATGTGATAAAAAATTACGGAGGTTTTTTTATAAAAAATAAATAAAATAATGTGCAGCCCGTTCACAGTTCGGCCCTTATCTCTGACCCATGACCCCCTCCGCGCTCGCTTACCGCTCTTCCCCGTCTCTATCCCCTCCCACAAGGGCGTTGACAAACATGGGAGCTTCATTGGTTTTGCGTATTCTAATACATCTCGACAAATTATGCCGCTTCCATTGAATCCTAGTTCCATGGCCTCAACACTGCAAAATAGAAGGTGTGAAACATACTTCCCTGTGCCCTTCAGAAAATCAGATATTTTTTTGTTGAAAATATTATTTTATATTTTTTAGTGCCTACCAAACCAATAATTACTTAATTGTAGGGTTCTGTTATTTTTATTTATTGTAAAATATTGTGGCTTGTTTTCAGATTCTGAAACAAGTGAAGGAAGCCCTTCAATCCACCAGCCCACCTAAATGTGTGCTACGTTATTACGTCTCGGCAACCGGAGAAGCGAGCCACAACCACAGCAAAGACGCGGCCAAGATGACCCAACAAATTCATCCTGACCTGATACAGGAGATCAACAGGCTTGTTTAAGCTGGAGTTTCCTCAGTACGAGATGTGTCTCTATTGTTGGAGCAATTTATTAAACATAAATTTCAGGATGAGGCAGAACCTGGCTCAATTCAGGGTTTATCTGTTATATTTTTAAAGGGGTTTGTTCCCTCAATGTTTATATTTCCTTTGTGTGGTGTAATGTATTATTTTCCATTAATAAAATAATATCAAATATGTATCAATGAATTGCCCAACTTCCTTCATTGCTCACTTATCCTTCAACATGCTATATGGCATCCAAATTTTCACATAGACTCCAAATAATGCTAGTTTTACTTTCCCATAGGTGTACTGTTTTGTAATGTAAAAAGATTAGATACTTTGAGTATATATAGGCCTAGTACGAATCTATACAAAAGTTGAACATAGGGCCTACCACAAGTCTTTTATTGTCCAAAAGTTAATTATATTTGCAGGAATTAGAATGTGATTGCCATACCAAACAGTCTTTATTAAGGCTTTGGAATCGACTTTATGATGTTGGCCCTATAGTAATGTAATCTAACCAAATGAAATCAAGGTGCAAGAATCGTATGAAACGAAAGATGAAAATTAGCTATCGGCTGCTCGGCAATATTCGGAAATGCTCAGCCGTGAAGTCAAAAAAAAAATCTGAGCGGAAAACCAGTTTCAAATAAAGCGCCGAAACACTTCACTATACAAATGTATAATAAACAATTTAATCCTCACTTTTGTTATCATTTCATCTGCAACTGAAGAAACGAAACTCGGGACCGTTATCTAACGACTCACAGTGTTTCGTTTCATACAAGCTAGACGGAAAAAACTCTTTTATAATTATAAAGTGTTTGGAACCCTCTTGTGGGGAGTATTTAATCTGAATGTATTGAAAATTTGGGTTGAAAGTGATTTTTTTCTAAAAAAAAAAAAAAAATCGGAAAAAAATCTTTTAAATAATTAATAACAGTATTAATACCGTATTTGAGGTTTTTAAAGAAAACAAATTTAAAAAGTTAAAAATATGTCTATTTTGAGAATAATAAATATATTAAAGCACAGTCAAAAAATATAATACAAATCACGAAACAATTGCGAACGTATAAATAAATGATAAAAAATAGCTAAAAAATAATCAAAACAATCATTATTACTAATCTAGGAAAACAATTTTAGTCATATTTAGCAACAGAACTTAATAAAAACAAGCATTAGTTGCAGAAAGTACAGTCAGAAAATAAAATAATAATATCAAAAGTTATGCAAGAACAGTAACGAAACAAAAAATTATTACTTATCTAATAAAGTGCTATCTGAGTCATTTGCGGCGAGAGAAATGAACTGCACATAAACAATTTTTTTAAGACAGAGTACAGAACCAATAGATTTGTGAGAAAGTGCTTAAACATAATGCTTATTGAAACTAGATGCTATCTGAGTTATGTTCAGAGGAATCATCAGAATAATGTTCAGAGGAGTCATCAGAATAATGTTCAGAGGAGTCATCAGACCGCAAACATTGTGTTCTTGATTCGGAATTGGGTGGAACAAGTAAATTTAACACTTCAGAGGGAAGTGAGCATTTGTTGATGTTCGGACGATTTTTCTGGTGTGCAATTACCTAAATCTTCTACAGTCTTTATTTCGCGCCTCTTCTGACAGCTGCCCAATAGGTACAATGCACGAACTAATCACATCAAATGAATGCTATAATAGTTTATGAACAGTTGTTGGCATGGTATACCAATCATATAGGTTAAGATATAACTCCTTAGTGTCATGCACATACTGTTCAAAATGTTCGATGTTAATGCTATACCCAGAAGCTATTGTACTCAAAATTATGCAAAACCTCTTGATGAGCCCCGCATCTACACCCGTTATCTCGGCACTCTTTTCGTGCTCTCGAAAAAAACAGTGTTTGTGTTGCCAAACCCAGGTTTTGGCTTATCTACAATTAATCCCATTTCACTTTTAAACCGTTCCTGTAATTCTTTTTTTCTAGTACTTAAAATGAGTTTATTTGCATCCCCTCTGACTTGCCAGAGTTATATTCGGTAAGCGATATGCAAAAAAACATTCAAAAGTTTTTATCCAGGCATGCAATGTAAATAAGCCGAAGGAATAAAATTCTTGTCGTGGAACTCTATTGATAACCGTAGTATTCATTTCACTGGGTTTGGCACCACAAATATAACACGACATAGTCGACTTGTTTCCAGTCATTACATTGCAAATTTTGCCATCTACCATAGTTAATAACATTTTAAATTTTACATTCAAATCTACATCTTCAATGTTAATTCTAAAATTTATTAAATCCGAGAAGCTGCGATCCACTTTTTGGTTATATTCAAAGATATTAACTGTACTTGGCTTTTCAAAATTTTTTCACTGCTTGCACTGAGATTTTGACGTTCAAATTTACTTAAAATATGATTATATATTCCCTGAAACCTTTCTTTCTTGGGTAAACTTCTCAACGTCTCGAACAATTCCTGCCTGGAAATCTGGTATGTGGTGCCTGTGAAATGACAAATTATGATTGGTGAGCATTAATGAGCAAAAATATCGTAACTGATTTGAATAGAAAATGAATTGTCCAATCTACAAAAAAAAAATCACGGAACCTTATTGATACTTTATCCGAAAAAAATTCTCGAGAAGTTAGAAATTGAATATTTTTAAACCACAAAAAAATACACAAGTTAAACATTATTTTTTTTGAAAACTGTAATGTTTTATATTAAAATTTTACAATTATAACATACTAAATACCTTCCAAAGTAGTTTCCATTTTTTTTTAGAACCAAAACACATTATTTTAAGCACATAAACAACCTTACAGCTCGCGCGACAAGATACGAATAAAAGCAACTGATAATTCATTAATTAATTTACCTAACTTTGGGGCTCTGGTGTGAGTCAACCCGTGCATTAATTACCCCAATTACAAAAGCATTTGTCACACTAACTACCTGTTAATACCCCCATGACGTCATTTTTCAAGAATTCCAAAGTGACTTTTTTCCGTCTAGCTGTATGAAACGAAACACAGTGCGACTTTTCATTTCTTAAATATGGGTTATTTGCTTTTTCCTTTTCACATATTAATTCCAAATAATAGTACATTGTCATGTTTTAAACTAGTTTGGTATCAATTATGTTCTCAGGAACGGATGAAAGACATAGGGCGAAGGATGACCTCTGCTAGCCCTGAGGAGGAAATGGCCCTGACGCAGCAGATTCTGGACATTATTGATGTCCGGAAGCGGCCTCATCCTGAGGAATCAAGGTAATTATTATGTCCAACTAATGTTGTTTCTAGGTTTTAGTCCTTGTTGCATTGTGGGCAATTATGATACAACAAAAATACTACAAGACATGGATGCAAAGATCAAACCACACCGGTTACAAATTTCACTCTTTAACTGGCCGTATAATTGAGATACCATTTCATCCGTATCTTTTACCATTGGCCATTAAAATATATTTAACCAAGGTGACATGAATTAACACCTTCTACATAAAATGTGGGCAAAGGCTCCAACAGAAAATTAACGGCCTCTGCGGTCGAGGGGTAAGGCTCTCAACTAACAAGCTGAAGGTCACTCCGCTCAGCTCTAGGGGAAGATACAAGAACTAGCGACAAGCGATCGGACCAGCTCTACAGCGGCTACAGAGACGCCCCGCTCTACCAATGCAGGAACTATGTTATTTTTCCAGTACCGACTTATCTCCAATCGCCTTGCAAGAAAAGGATTTTAAATTTCGAACAATAAACTGTGTGCTTTTGTTTGGAAAATTCCAGATCAAAATTTAAACAAGACAAAATGGGAGGTGTAGCAAGTGCCGATTTTAACAGAGATATTTTTAAAATGCTGCGCCGGATGAAGGAACACGCACCTGACGAAGATAATCGTACACATCAATGGAGAGCATCCCATCTCCCCTGGGATTTGGTATGATATTGCATTCTATACACACCGCACCGTATCATATACATTAATAACATACATACGTTTTTATTAACATTTTCTATTTAATAGATTGCATTTGGAGGATATTCGGCCCCACTGTGCAAACACTTGTGGGGCCTGCTACTTAAAAAAACCAGGAAGTTCCGTTTATTGAAAGAGATCATAAGAGATGCTGAGCAATGGCTCCAGCAAGCTGATCCAAATATACAGGTAAATTGATTGAAATCCTCCCAATAGGTAAAGTAGTCTTCTTCATACAAAACTTAAATTTGGATTTGCAGTTAAAATACTTGACCAAACTAAATATATATATATTTTTTTAAACGGAAATAGCTATATAGCTATAGTTTTTTTAACAATTCATATAATTTATTTCACTATAGGTACTTGCATAGTAAAAAAGATTATTTTTTTAGTAATTACCAATTACTTTTTTACCAATGGCTTTGTGGGACTACTTTAACTCATCCCACATATGACAACATTAAAATAATTACTCCGCCACCTGAAGCCCCGGGAGAGCTAGGTACGGACGGGAACGCAACTCTCTGGGATTCCACTTTCAACTTTCGACCAGACCACCCACCACTACCACCGTCTCTGCGTTCGCATAACGTGTAAATTCATTCTCGCAAATAAATTCAACAAAGATCGCAGACCTTTATTTTTCAATCATCCGAATTCCTTGAACACTAATTTACGATACCGGCAGCCATCGTAAATTACATACCACACAGCCATACTGGTGACCCCTGTTCACGCTGCCATAGCTTTTACTCAAATGGCTCCATATAATTGATAAGATTTTAAAATTTGCATTATTTACATTTTTTTCTTCATTATATATATATATATATTTTTTTTTTATATTAACTCCACACAGGAGGCCCTGAAGAAAATAATTTCCCTCAGGGCCTATGTCATCTTCGGGGATGCTGTGTGGAGGGTAATATAGACAATAAGAACAATGTTTTGAAATATAATGTTGTTTGACGACTTTTCATTTCTTAAATATGGGTTATTTGCTTTTTCCTTTTCACATATTAATTCCAAATAATAGTACATTGTCATGTTTTAAACTAGTTTGGTATCAATTATGTTCTCAGGAACGGATGAAAGACATAGGGCGAAGGATGACCTCTGCTAGCCCGGAGGAGAAAACCGCCCTGAACAAGGAGATGCTGGACATTATTGATGTCCGGAAGCGGCGGCATCCTGAGGAAGAAGCCTCCCCATCAAGGTATTTATTATGTCCAACTAATGTTGTTTTAGTCCTTGTTGCATTGTGTCATAGATCAAACCACACCGGTTACAAATTTCACTCTCAAACTGGCCGTATAATTCAGATACCATTTCATCATATCTTTTACCATTGCCAGAGGTGCAGAACTGCCAGCCCCGAGGAGCAAATGGCCCTCAACCAAGAAATGAAGGACCTTATTGATGTCCCGAAGAGGCATCCTGCGGAAGCAAGACAAGACAAGGAAACAAGGAAAAGGAAACGCAAGGAAAAGGAAACGCATGGAAAAGGAAACAAGATGAAAGAAAACTTGAGAGGGAGACTAATGTTGAAAAGTAAGATTTTATTATGGATCATCTATGGATAACCGTAAACAAACAACAGCTGATTCAGACAGCTCCAAACTTTATACCAAAATAAGTGACAACTAAGCAAATCAACACAGTAATCCAATAAAAACCTAAAAACCAGTGTTACGTAAAACAAAGTGACAGTTTATCCGGTAGTGGCAGTGTAAAATAACTACACATTTTGTTAAAATAAATATATGCCAAACTACAATTCATTGTAAACCAAAGACAATTTATGGATTTGAATTTGTGAAAAAAAAGAAGAAAAAAAAAGTGTCATTTTTGTCATAGACTAAACAACTCAATTATATATTTTAAATTTTAATTATTTTAATAAGGGGCATTTATGAACAAACAATAGAAATTTTCCAACGAATTAAATAAATAAATACAGCATCAAGAAAATGTCCAAATTTCGCAGCAAGTTTTCCAACGTGAAGAAAGTACTGACAACATCGTCACCACTAACAACCGCGTCTGGCACAATGGACTCTCCGTCGAAGGCTCATCAGTCGATGATTAACATTGACAGCGACTCTATCTTGGAATTTATCAATTCCAAATTTGAAGAAATGAAGGAAGTTATGCTCAACAAAATTGCATCAGAGCTGCAAGAAATAAAAAGCTTTACTAACTTCGTTCACGAAAAATACGATGACATAATACACAAACTGTCAAAAATCATGGATACACCAAATCAAGTAAATAAACTCAAGGAAGAACTAGCCGAAAAAGAAAAAAAAATTGGCTGCAGTAGAAGTTCACCTGGCAGATCTGGAACAATCAGCCCTATTGAACAGTATAGAAATAAGCGGTATAAAATTGCAAGACAACTTATCCCCAGTCGTTACTGTGACGCGGATCGCGGAGCTCGCGGGCGTCATAATGGCACCAGAGGATACCTACAAAATTACAACCAACAAATCAAATGATCAAAAAATAATCACGATTAATTTCGCAGACATCACAAAAGCACGCACCATGTTAGCTGCTAAATATAGTGATCCGATAAAAAAATTCAACGGGGAAGGAGCCCAATACGTTTACCTAAATGCAGCACTAACGCCTTATTATAAAAATCTACACTGGAATGCCAGAAAAAGGGCACAAGAAAAAGAATATAAGTACGTATGGGTGAAATCGGGAAAATTTTTGGTAAGAAAAACAAATGACTCAAAGGTGGTTGAAATAAGACACCTAAACGATTTACCTACTAAGATGATTTAAAAAGAAGAAAAAAAAACTTATTACACTATTTACTCAATATGTTTATTATGGCTTCTACAAAGATAAAAACCAATTTTTTAACGGTAATTAACCGTAATATACCAACACCTAATATACCAAAAAAATTTGCATCTCTGAGAAATGCAACTCCAAAACTGATTATAATCAAATTTAAAAATCCAAATGGTCGAGATAAGTTTTTGGAAACAGATAAAAATTGCAATAAAAAAAACAGAGAAAAATGAAGTGAGACGGAACATTAACAAAACAGGATTCGCAAGACGGCGTGGACCTATACACATAAATGAACATCTAGCCACTCACACAACAAGAAGACTATATCTCTACAAACTATTTGCAAGAAACTACCTCTTCACCTACTTATGGAGTACAACAAGGCGAGTATATATTCGCCATCGATCAACCGACTCGCGAGCAATTCAATCTAACTCAGAAAATACCACCAACCTCATTGAAGAACAACTAGAGGAAAACCAACAAATTGATGACATAAGTACAACAGCGGAAGAAATTGTTCCTGAAGTAGGCGCCAAACTGTATCCTTATATTACTTCGTACTTAATAATAACCATAAACATTCCCAAATCTTATGTAGATTATCATGTTTGGCTTTCCATCCAAATTTCTATTTTTATCCTTGTAACAAATGGTTTCTGCACTGAATTTTGACTTAGAAACAATAAATAACACAGAATACACTTTTAACCAAGCAAAAGAATACAAACTCCTTGTCTCAGGAAAACACAGTTTAAGCATAATATGTCAAAACATAAGAAGTATTCAAAAGAACTTTGATAGTTTCTGTGTCCTACTAAATGAAATAGATATAAGTTTCGATATCATTATCCTAAGTGAATGCTGGTTAGGTGATTCTTACACCAACTTAAACTTAAATGACTATACCACATTCCAGACCACAAGACACATAAATCAAAATGATGGTATAGTAATCTTTGTCAAAGATTCAATTAAATCTTCCATATCAGAAATTAACATAACTGAAGCAAACTGCATTCAAATATCCCTTGGCCCATGTCTTTCTATATTTGCTATATACAGACCACCTTGCTACAACAATCTCTCCCCTTTCTTAAATTCCTTAAATAAACTTCTTGAAGAACATAAAAAAAACTCAACAAATAATTATTGCTGGTGACATGAATATTAACATATTAAACTGCCTACCAAAAACTACGGAATTCTTAAATCTTTTTACTCACTACGGACTTAAATCTACAATAAACTCGCCAACAAGAACTACATCACACTCCAAATCCTGCATCGATCATATATTCGTTAAAACTAGAAGAAAAACTTTTTCATCCATTATTCGCTCAACTGTCACTGACCATTTTACAACTACATTAAACATACATATTAACAAAGAACAAAGTAAAAACAAAAATGACAACATGCAAGACAAAATAAACTTTAAGTCCCTAAAATCGGATATTCACGATGAACTTTGGACTAACGTACTAAATGAAATAGACCCAAACACAGCGCTGAACACATTTATAAATACGGTTGAAACCTACATAACCAAACACACCACAAAAAATCCACAAAAGAACTACACACATAAAGAAAAAAAATAACACCATGGATCACAAAAGGAATAGTCAACAGTATTCATAAAAGAGATGCAATGCATATGCGAGTCCACAAAAACCCGAATGATAACAAACTAAAGAATGATTACTTACTGTATAGAAACCTGTGTAATAAGTTAATTAAACAAGCCAAATACAAATATTACAAAAAAGAAATAAAAATCGCCAAAAATGATCCTAAAAAAATTTGGGAAATTGTAAGACATATTACTTATTCCACTCTGAAGAAAGATTCACATATCAAAGAACTATTAATAAACGGAGACAAAGTCTTAACAAACAATGAACCTAATAAAATAGCTAATTTTATTAACACACAATTCTCAAAAGTTGGCTCTACCTTAGCGGAAAAAATTCTTAAAAAAAACTGTACATCAGAAGACTCTTTATCCAAACTTTGCTCTTCCATACGACCAAATCACTCGTTTAATGCTTATCAAGTAAATACAAAGGAAATCTCGGATCTTATTAAATCTCTCAAACCAAATTGCGCGATGGGACCGGATAACATTTCCAATCAAATACTGATAAATCTACGAGAATACATACTTATACCGCTTCAACACATTTTCAACCAAAGTTTTAGGCTCGGAATTGTCCCTGATCACTTAAAAATAGGATGTATTACTCCAATACATAAATCGGGAGACAAAACTCTGATATTAAATTACAGACTAATCACTTTGCTAAACTCACTATCTAAACTTCTAGAAAAAGCTATGAAAAAAAGATTACTTGCGTACCTTGAAAAACACAACCTGCTCTCAAGCCGTCAATTTGGATTTCGTGCCAAAATGGGTACAGAAGATGCTTTATCATAATTAACCAACTACATAGTGAAAAGCATAGATGGCGGATCAAAGGTGATTGGGGTGTTCTTAGACCTAGCAAAAGCTTTCGACACCATTTCGCATAACTTACTACAACAAAAACTCAAAAATATCGGTATAACTGGTCAACCGCTAAAATGGTTTGTCAGCTACATTGAAAAGAGACAGCAAATAGTAAAAATAAATAAATACAGCAGTGACAAAGCAGATATCAGGTATGGAGTACCGCAAGGCAGCGTTTTGGGTCCCATACTATTCCTCATATATATAAATAGTCTAACTGAGATAAACCTAGGAAAAATTGAGTACAAAGTAATCAGTTATGCAGTTCGACACTGCAATTTTGTTCAAGGCACAATCATGGGAAAAGGTATTCAAAAACACAGAAACAGGGATGACTGTAGTAAATAAATGGCTATAAAATAATCTACTAACACTGAACATTTCAAAAACAAAATATCTAACTTTTAGCAAAACAAAGGCTGGTCAACCACATAGCCAACCACAACTACATCTTAACCCCTGCACCAATATTTCGTCAAATAACACATGCTGTACTTGTGACAAAATTGTTTATGCAGACAATATTAAATATCTAGGTTTAACTGTTGACCATAAACTAAAATGGGATCTCCATATTAATATATTATCAAAAAAAATACGAAAATTATCATACATCTTCAAAACAATACGAAACATCATGTCATTAAATCAACTAAAAAATATATATTTCGCACTCTGTCAAAGTATTTTAACATATGGAATATCAGTTTGGGGAGGAGCAGCAGATACTTACCTCAATTCTCTTAAAATAAATCACAAAACAATAATTAGAATTATGTTTAAAAAACCTTACCAACATCCGACGGAACAGCTAATGATCAAAAACAAATTACTAGACGTAAATAAACTATTCATAAGGAAGATCATTTACAAAAACTGTATCAAAACTTCACATCTCCACATACCTCACTCGCAAAACACAAGAGCAAAAATTAATAAGCACTTTCAAGTTCCCCATATCAAATCAACTTTTGCAAAAAAACACGAATATTACCTAGCACCACACATTTTCAATACCTTCCTAACACAAACAAAAACTTACGTCACCCCAAATAATTTGAATTGGCTGTTCAAAAGATTTGTATTATGGCTGAATGAAAAGGAAAGAACAGATATTCAAAATATTCTAAATAAATAACATTTCATACAATTTCTCACGAAATTATATAATATTCAAATAAAACAAATGCGAGAAACTGAAATTTTGCAATACTAATTATCATGTAACCGCTATATCTATATTCAATTGTCACAAAATTTAATTTACTTTTATCTATGTTACATAGGCAATCTTCTCATGGAATGTAACTAATAAAAAAAATAAAAAAAGTATGTATGTATGTAAATATTTAATATACCACCACATAATTGTATCTTTTTGTCTTTTTACATACATATATATATTTTTTTTAAATACATACATTTCTTTTGGAACAAATATAATATGTGATTTACCCGCCTCGGAACAGACTTTGTCTAGTGAGGCGGGTAAAAGAAAAGAAAACAATGTAAACAACCATGAAATTAAATAAACGCCCGGGTTGCCGGCACTGAAACTGAACTGAACTGAAAATTATTTTAGCTTGCAGTTTTGCAAATAAAAATATTGTTGTGAGAAATAATCTCATAAAATGTGGGCAAAGGCTCCAACAGAAAATGAACGGCCTCTGTGGTCGAGGGGTAAGGCTCTCAACTAACAAGCTGAAGGTCACTCCGCTCAGCTCTAGGGGAAGACCTAGGTATATTTAGTGACCAGATCTGAATACCTTCCTACTTTCTCTCCCACACTAATTGCCATATTATGTAAATGCTCATGTTTTTCATTTATTCTAGACAAGACAACAAGGAGGAAAGGAAAAGGAGGAGAAGGGAAAGGAGGGTGCAGCTGGAACAAATAGAAGAAGAAGCAAGGTAATTATTATGTCCAACTAATGTTGTTTCTAGGTTTTAGTCGTTGTTGCATTGTGGGCAATTATGATACAACAAAAATACTACAAGACATGGATGCAAAGATCAAACCACACCGGTTACAAATTTCACTCTTTAACTGGCCGTATAATTGAGATACCATTTCATCCGTATCTTTTACCATTGGCCATTAAAATATATTTAACCAAGATGACATGAATTAACACCTTCTACATAAAATGTGGGCAAAGGCTCCAACAGAAAATTAACGGCCTCTGCGGTCGAGGGGTAAGGCTCTCAACTAACAAGCTGAAGGTCACTCCGCTCAGCTCTAGGGGAAGATACAAGAACTAGCGACAAGCGATCGGACCAGCTCTACAGCGGCTACAGAGACGCCCCGCTCTACCAATGCATAACTATGCAGGAACTATGTTATTTTTCCAGTACCGACTTATCTCCAATCGCCTTGCAAGAAAAAGATTTTAAATTTCAAACAATAAACTGTATGCTTTTGTTTGGAAAATTCAAGATCAAAATTTAATCAATCCAAAATGGGCTCGACAATAAGTAAGGAATTATCTAAGGATATATTAAAAATGCTAAGGAGGATGAAGAAATATGCGCCCCACAGCGATAATCGCACGCATCAGTGGAGAGCGGCGCATATCCCATGGGATTTGGTATGATATTGCATTCTATACCGTATCATATACATTAATAACATACTGTTATGAAAATAATTACTTTGGTTTTATATATAATTATTTTCCTAAGTAAAGTTAGTAATGTTTCATATTACCCCGGGTAAATTGCAGTCAGTTCATTATAATCGACTGGCTACGTATAGTTTCATCTTTTCTCCGGGAATAGTTTAAGATTTGATCTACAGAGGGTTATTGGCAGTGTTGCCAACTTAGTGGATTTTCCACTAAAACTGGTGGTTTTCGTACTTCACTTAGTGGCGAAATATTTCATTTAGTGGCTAGTGGATTTTTCTAGTGGTTTCGAAAATTTTTGTTTCATTACTAAAACTACAATGACTCAGCCACTTATATGTTTAATCTTATACATACTTCTTCGTTCTACTTTCTTTAATTTTAAATGGAATTAACGTAGGTATACTGTGTAGGCAACACATCTTACTAAAAAGATGCGCAGTGTATATGAGAATCCCCATGTATTTATTTGTACATGGGGATTCCCGTAAAACATTTTTCAGTCAACTCTTTTATTGAACTGTTCCGAGCAGCTCAGTTTATTGATTTATTGTGTTATCATTTATCATCACGAGTGCGCAACTATGTCGAAACCACAATATACGCAACATTTTCGGGATTCTTGGCTTCAAGATCCACATTTAAAAGATTGGCTACAAGTTATTGAAAGTACCACGGGTCAACTAGCGAAGTGTAAATTTTGTGGAACAACTTTAAGGAGTCACTATGGAGACTTAAAGTCTCATGGGATGTCAAAGAAGCATCTACAAAATAAAAAGGTAAACAACTGCTTTTTATTAATTGCTTATTTATTGGTCAGTTTTAAGTTTTTACACAAAAAAAAGAATAAAGCGTTAATCTACTCATTTACTTAACGCTTTGTATGTTTTAATTTTTTTTATGTAGACAGATTTTCGTTTTTATTTATTTATTTTGACATCTTAATTTTGATAAGTGAATGGTTTCAGGTTATAATTGCGCAGCCTAAAATCCTGTTCAAGCCCAAGCCCATTGGAAGTAAAAAAAAGGAAGAAGCCAGACTTGCATTATTCACAGCCATGCATACTAGCATACGTGTAGTTGACCATTTAGGAGAGGTAATTAATCACAATCATGAAAAAGATATAGAAAAAGTTCAACTGCACCGTTCTAAATGCACCTCGGTTATAAAAAATGTGCTAGCAATGCATTTCACTGACGTCCTAAAACAAGATTTTAAAGATCAACCATTTAGCGTATTAATTGATGAATCTACAGATATTGCTGTGCATAAATACTTGGGTTTGGTTATAATTTATTACAGTAATTTACACCAAAAAATTGTTTCCACGTATTTAGACCTCGCTGAACTGCATGAGTGTAATGCTGAAGGTATTGTTTCTGCTATAAAGAAGACGCTATTACGATTCGATCTCAGACTTGAAAATTTAATGGGAATTGGTACAGATAACGCTTCTGTGATGGTTGGAGTGAATAACGGAGTCTATGCCAAATTGAAAGAAGAGGTACCACATCTGATATTGGTGCGTTGCTTGTGCCATTCCTTGCAACTGGCCGTTTCTGCTGCTGCAAAAGATTTTTTACCAAGAAATTTGGAGTTCTTAATAAGGGAAACATACGATTGGTTTAGTCGCTCGTCTTCCAGACAATCGCTTTATAAAGAATTATACAAAACCATCAACGATGGACAGAAACCGTTGAAAATAGTTCAAGCATGTCAGACAAGGTGGCTTTCAATAGAGTCCGCTGTATCGAGAATATACACGCAATGGCTAGAGTTAAAAACACATTTTTCCATAGCTAAGGTGCATGAAAGGTGTCACACAGCTGAGGTATTGCACTCTATGTACGCGAACGAGTTAAATTACGCATATATTTCGTTTTTATATCCAATATTAATTGAAATAAACAGAGTCAATAAAATGTTCGAGTCTAAAGATACGGACCACACCAAATTGTGTGAAGAGTTGACCGGCCTGATAGATATGCTTGTCTGCAAGATTACGTTGCCTACAAATAAAGTTGATATTTTCACTCATTCGATCATTCTTGGATCAAAAATGTTATCTTGGATTCCGATTTGAAAAACAAATAACGGAAATGAAAGAAAAAGGATTACCAAAGGAAGAGGAAGAAATGATGCGGCATCGGTGTATAACGTTTATAGTCAGTCTAATTGAAGAAATAAAAAATAGGTTACCAGAAAATTTGGCACTGATGAAAAAAATTTCCCGAATAAGTGTTGAACAAGCACTTAATCACAATAAAGAACCACTAATTGACATAATGGCTCAGTTCAATAAAAATGCAGAATATATAGCAAGAGTCGATGATCAGTGGCGTCAAATTCATTTATTGAAATGGAATGAGACTAAAAACACAAAAAATTTTTGGAACAAAGTTTTGAATTTCAAAGATGCTCAAGGAGGGTCGAGGTTTAAGGAATTAGCAACTTTTGCGATTAGTCTCCTAATACTGCCGCATTCTAATGCCGATGTTGAGAGACTATTTAGCAGTATGAATATAATAAAAAACAAACAGAGGAATAGAATGAAGTTAAATCTTTTAACTGCTATATTGAGAGTACGCTGTGGTTTGAGGTTAGAAGGAAAATGCTGCAATGATTATGAAATTCCAGTAGCCGTTGTAAATCAAATCGGTACCAAAGAGTCATATCCACGGACGTATATAAGGGGGGGGTCTTGGGGGTCCGGACCCCCCCCATTGCACCGCGCCGATTGTAGAATACGATAGTTTCTTAAGTCCGCCACAGTGCGGGGAGCGGGGGAATGGGCAGTGCCTCCGCCGCGGCGCGCCGCCGCCGCCCGCGTTTCGGCCGCGCGCACCATACCAAGCTAGAATCTAGTTTAGTCTATTTTGTCTCTTCGCGTTGCGCAGTTGTCAGTTGTTTTAATACAGAAAGAAGTGTCGCATTTAAAAAGTATGAAACGATCAAATCAGGTATCTCTTTTGAGTTTTTTTTCTAAGAAAGAGAGACCAAATCCCAATGAACTTTTATCAAAAGACAATGTGGAATCCTGTCATATTGAAGAAGTAGGAATAAATAGAGCGGGGCCATCCACAGATACTGATGACGATGAAGTGAAGAAAGGTAAGTCTCTTGTTTATTTTATTAGGAAGGAACCCAGTTACTAGAATTTTAAAAACTTTTATCCTGCTCTTATTTTTATTCCCAGAGAATTTCTGTAAACAAATGTTTTGCCGTGAGCATAAAATATTTGACAAATGGTAATTTCAGTGTATATGCGACGTGTACCTAAGTGTTATAAAATCATTTCGCCTTTTAACAGAAAGAAATACAATTATATTTAACTAACAACTAACTGGTGCCCGCGACATTGTTCGCGTAGACTTAATTTTTAGTTGAAAATTCTTATTCTTAACATAACTTTTTAGTTTATGAACCGATTGGAATGAAACATAGACTAAAATGTTAAACAAAACCGCATACAAATCGATTAAGCCGTTTCTGAGATTAGCGTGGTCAAACGCACAGACAAACAGACAAAAATTTTAATAACTATTTTATTGACCTCAGTAACATAATTATAGTGCGTATGAATTGTTTTTTTTTTGTAAATATTTATGTACTTACAGAAACGGAACGCTTACGATTTAATTATAGTATGGATTAGAGTATTAGAGTCACAAATTATTATTATTATTCTTACAATTAAATATGACCAAAAAGCTGTTTGAAGATGGGTATGTGCTGTTGTTTTGTTTTAGTCAAATATGTCTTTGTTACAGCCAGGATGGATTTGTGTTCGGCTACGTCCGCAGCCGCAGCCAGGACGGGTTATGATATTGCGCTCTACGTATGTCATCCTCCAAGCAATGACGAGGAAAAGCTGAGAGCATTAAAAGAGCTTTGGACCCCTCCGGATACATTTAAATTTCCAGTCACTATCACTGGTAAAAAGAAACTTTCTTTTCAACGCCATTGGACTACCAGGTACTCATGGCTTGTATATTCAAACGTCATGCAGGGAGCACTTTGCAAAGTATGTGTTTTATTTGGAAAAAAGCATGGCGGTCGTGGTCAGCAAGAACTTGGAGCCTTGGTTAGTAAGCCATTTACTTACTGGAAGAAAGCTTTAGAGAGCTTTGATCACCATGCAGATACTAAGTATCATAAATTTGCTGTTGAGCAGGCAGCAAATTTTGCAAGGATCATGGAAGGAAAAACGTTTGATGTTATAGAGTGCATGAATGCAGAAAACAGTAAAATTGCCGAAGAGAACAGAAAAAGATTGAAAGCCATTGTTGAAACAATTATTCTTTGTGGAAGGCAAGAAATAGCACTAAGAGGAAGTCGTGATTTTGGAGAAATTGGGATAAATGAACCCGAACATAATGATGGTAGTTTTAGAGCACTTCTTCGTTTTCGTGCGCGATCTGGCGATGAAGCACTTAAAAATCATTTACTAACACAAAACATTCACAGTAGAGCCATGTATACGTCACCAGGAATTCAAAATCAAGTGATTGAACTATGTGGTAGTGCTATTCAAGCGCAAGTACTTAATAGGGTCAAAGAGGCTGGTTTTTTTACTGTACTTGCTGATGAAACACAAGACATATCACGGCGAGAACAATTAGCGTTATGTTTACGATACGTACACTGCTCATCTGGGAAATCGGTTATACGGGAAGATTTTTTAGAATTCATCCACGTAGAAGATGTTTCAGCTCAAGCTTTGGCAACGACTATTATATCACATCTCTTATCATATAATTTGTTTGGATATGGATAAATGGATTGGTCAAGGCTATGATGGCGCTGCAGTTGCTGATGAGCGGCCGGTCGGCAGCGGGCGTAAGAACAATAATCGCAGAGCAATACCCGAGAGCGCAATTCGTACACTGTGTTGCTCATGTTCTCAACTTAGTTTTAGCGCATTCATGTAATAATACGTAACTGTATCGGAACCATTAAGAGCGTAATAAACTTTTTTCGCCTATCACCGCTTCGCGACGGACTTTTGAAGAAAATTGCGGATCAAATTAATTCATCTCATTCAACGCTTATCTCTCTTTGTGAGACACGATGGACCGAGAAACACGTGGCTGTCGAAAGATTTGCAGAAATGGTTCCCGTTATATGCGAAACACTTGGGGCACTTCAAGATGCTGCTAGTAGCGACGTCGCTACTCAAGCATACCATCTTCAAATCGCTATGGATAACAGCCAGTTTATTGTTTCTTTAGTTATACTGAGAAAAGTATTTTCATATACAGCAAACCTTAACAAAGCAATGCAGAAAGTCAATGTCGATTTGACCAACATTTGCGAATATACAAAAAATGTAAAAACGACTTTACTAAATGTTCGGAACGAAAGTCAGTTCGCAATTCTTTTTGAGCAAGCACAGCAGATGAGTTCAAGCGATATAGTAATGCCAAGAATAACTGGAAGGCAAACCCTGCGCAATAATATTGCAGCAGAAACTGCCGAAATATACTACCGACGAAATGTGTTTTACCCTTTCATTGATCATGTTAAAATGATAACAACAATATAATACTAGTGCTGCCATCTATGTATTTAATATGTAAACTTATATGAAATAAATCTTAGTCTATTCTCCATCTTTGATCAAACAGCGTTTCATTACAGGTTATGGGCCGTTCGCTTATAAATCTTCGCGATTTTGTTGTTTTTTTTGTTTGACCAGTATAAAAAACACGATTACAAAACGCGATTGAACTGTGTCGTGACGGATTGTTATAATAAAAGTGTACAACTTTAGTATATCGCAGTTTAAAAATGTCGGCGAACTATCTTGTCAACGTACCCAAGCTAACGGGACGTGATAATTACGACATATGGTGTTTTGCGGCACAGAATTTTTTAATCCTCGAAGGCATGAAGCATTGTGTGCAGCCAGAAGTCGGGATTGAAATAAAACCTGCAGATGATGCAAAAACCAAAGCAAAATTGATTATGACAATCGACTCGTCTTTATATGTTCACGTAAAAGATGCTACATCCAGTAAAGAGTTATGGGATAAATTAAAAAAATTATTCGACGACAACGGATTTTCACGGAGAATAAGTTTGCTGAGAAATTTAATTTCGATTCGCCGAGAGAATTGCAGTTCGATGACGTCTTATGTGACGCAGATTATCGATACAGCACAGAAGCTTTCAGGAACGGGATTCGAAATTAATGACACATGGACAGCATCATTGCTACTCGCTGGTTTGCCAGATCGTTTCTCGCCGATGGTTATGGCATTAGAACATTCAGGAATTCCTATAACGACAGACTCCATAAAAACAAAATTGTTAGATATGGATTCAGCAAGTCATGACGGGAGTGAAGTTAGCGGAGCTTTAGCAATTCGTTCAACTTCAAAGTACAAAGGAAAAAATAATACGAATATGTCTATGGCCAGCAAAAGTTATGTTGGCAGCAATGGCAGCACTGGCTTGTCAATTGTCAAAGTCAAACGTCAACAAGCATATAAAGTGCTACAGATGTAAACAAATCGGGCATTACAAGAACCAGTGTACAAATACAGAAAATAACTTGTCAAATCAGATAAATATAAATATGTAACAATAACATCTTAATGACAGTTGTCGAGTTTTTGTTTTGCTCTCAATAATTAATGTTTTTTTAACAAGTATTTAGCTAAAATATATCAAAATCTATAAAACCAAATAAATAAAAATATATACTAACAAATAAATAGTGTTTGCAAACAAGCCAACAATTAAAACTATTATTTAAACTTCTGTGTGCAGTGAATCTGTTTCTTCTTAATAATTATATTGCCAAATTCCGCCGAATATCGCTTTCAAAATGAATATGAATGAAGCACTTTCTCTTCTAAATAAAGCCAAGGAAGAGATTACTGGTATCCATAGTGCCATTACCGATCCCTCTTTAAAAATCACTAAAGATCAAATGGCAAAAATACTCACCAAACTATCTAACCTCTCTGGTACCATGCAGGACCTAGGAGTAAATGTAGGAGTCCTGGAGGGGAAAGTTATGACATTTGAAAAAATCATAGAAAAGAAAGTATTACCCCAAGAAACAACACCAATTTGTGACTTGCTCGCAGAGATAGAGGAACGCAAGATCCGCACCAAGAACGTGATTTTACTTAACGTTCCCGAGTCTAGTTCCAACTCAAGCATGGAGAATATCTTGGAAGATAAAAAAAAAGTTTTAACTATCGTTAGTGAAATAAATAGCGAGTTCAAACCGGAAGAAGTAAAAATTTACAGGCTTGGTAGTAAAATTTCAAACAAAATCAGGCCCATTAAAGTCGAATTTGAAGACCCTAAGCTGGCAAAACTTATTCTCTTTAATAAAAATACTTTGCCTAATGGAATAAAAATGAAACCGGATAGGACCCTCCAACAAAGAGAACATTTGACTGACCTCTGGAAGGAAATGGAGGAGAGAAAAGAAAAGGGTGAAATTGATTTGCAAATCAAACATTTTAATGGAATTCCTAAAATTATCAAAAGCCACGCAAAAAACTGATAAACAAACATAACACACTCTTAAGAATCAATGGATATTATCAAAATGTTCGAGGAATCCGTACGAAATTGCAACAACTTAAAAGGAATTCACCCACCTTCTCATATGACACTTTATTATTAACTGAAACATGGTTAAATGCAGATATCGGCTCGTCAGAATTAGGCCTAAATCAATATACTATCTATCGCCTTGATCGAAGTCCTAATTCGAGCAAAAAGTCTAACGGAGGAGGCGTGATGTTATGTGTGTCTAAAAATATCTCATCCTGTAGACTACCGGTCAAGCACACAAATGTTGAACACACTTTTGTAATGCTCAACATACCTTATAGTAAAATTATTATAGGTTGTGTCTACATCCCACCAGCATCGAATTTGCAAATATATAAAAACCACAATGAGGACATAGAAATGCTGAAATTCAAATATCCGAAAGCAAAATTCATAATTGCTGGTGATTATAATCTGCCGAACTGGACCAGCCAAGATGACATCGGATCTGCCACAAACGAAGTTGAATTACAGTGCGCTAAATCCAGTGAAATTCGTGATATGTCCATATTCCTAGGACTAACTCAATCAAACAATGTGTCTAATTCTAATAATCGAATGTTAGATTTAGTGTTTTCAAGTGATTCAAAAATAGTGGTTGAGAAATCTGAAGAATTATTATTGCCTCTAGATAAACACCATCCACCATTAGATATTATCATAACAAATATGTCTGGAAGATCTCCAAACCTAACTACCACATCGTATAATTTCTCCAAAGCCGAATACCATAATATTAATGAGTACCTTACCTCGGTAGATTGGTCATTTTTAGACAACGAAAATAATTTAAATAATCAATTAGAACAATTTTACTCAATTTTAAATACCTCGATAGAGCGCTTCGTTCCTAGGGTCAACTTCACACCATCTAACTATCCCAAATGGTTTACGAGGGAATTAAAAAAACATATTAATTATAAAAAACATTTCCATAGAATATATAAACATACCAGAAATCCTAATGATTACATAACTTTTACTAAATTACGTAAGCAGTGTAAAGAATTATCAATAAAATGCTATAGTGATTATGTAAGCCTAATTGAAAAAGAGGTACACCAAAATGTTAAAAAATTATGGAGTTTTTCTAAAAGTCAACAAAAAAATGATTGTGGATTTCCCAATAACATGTACTTAAAAGAAAAATGTGCCGACAGTATCGAAGGCATAGTTAATCTATTTGCTGATTCATTTAAAAGTGTTTACGACACAGATATTCGTGTCAATACGATTCCCGATATTTCAGTGGAAGAGGTATTAAATCTAAGCCAATGTTTCATCAAAAAAGAATCTATAGAAAAAGTCATAAAAGAATTAGATAGCAATAAATCTGCTGGACCGGATGGTATTCCTCCAATATTTTTCAAAACCTGTGTTAGTAGTCTGATATATCCTCTTTATAAACTCTTTAACAATTCTTTAAGTTCTGGTTCTTTTCCAGCTCAGTGGAAAAAGAGTTATTTAACCCCTATTCATAAAAAAGGAGACAAAAGCGATATATCAAACTATAGACCAATTTGTATAATGTCTGCTTTACCGGAAGTTTTTGAGAAATTAGTCCTAGATATCATTGTAAAACCTATCAACAACATTATTGTTCCTAACCAACATGGCTTCATCACAGGTCGCTCTACCTTAAGTAATTTAATGATTTATGAAAATTACATATCTGAATCTCTGGGTCTCAAACAACAAGTGGACAGTATATACACTGACTTTAGTAAAGCTTTTGATAAGGTTCGACATCACATACTTATTTATAAACTTCGATCGTTGGGCATCAAAGGTAAATTATTGAGTTGGATTGTTAGTTATCTTAGCCATAGGGTGCTTAGTGTTAAGATTAATTCTGTACAATCTTATATATTCGAGGCCACAAGTGGGGTTCCTCAAGGGTCCCACCTCGGCCCAATATTTTTCTTATTATTCATCAATGACATTGTTGACCAATTTAATGATGTAGAAGTTCTGATATTTGCTGACGACTTAAAAATATATAAAAGAATACGAAATGTATCCGATTGTCAAATTTTACAGAGTAATTTAGAACAACTTCATCAATGGTGTGAACAAAATGCTTTATTTTTGAACATTCAGAAATGTCAAGTAATACGATTTTCCAAAACTCGTTATAATATATTACATGAATATACATTAAATAATATTAAATTAATACCAGTATCACATATTCGTGACTTGGGTGTAATATTCGTTGAAAACTTGTCATTCATTGAACACATCAACTATATAACTAATAAGGCTTTAAAGATGCTTGGCTTCCTTTGCAGAACTTTAACCGATTTTAAGTCCATAGATTGTATGAGAACCCTCTATACTTCATTAGTCAGAAGTCAATTGGAGTATAATTCACCTATTTGGTCCCCTTTATATAAAGTTCACTCCAATAATATAGAAAGAGTTCAGCACAAATTTCTTAAGTACGTAAATTTTAAGCTCGGAATTCCTATTGATTACATTAATTATGTCAGTTTGATGAATCAATTGCATCTAATAACACTGTCTGACAGGAGAATTATTTCAGACCTGGTTGTGTTACACAGAGTCATTAACAACTTAATTGATAGTCCTGCCATCCTTGCCACTATTAAACTACATGTGCCGACTAGGAATACAAGGCAAAATATAACATTCTTCTGTAATACATACTCGACCAACTATCAGACACACTCACTGACCAATAGGATGCATGATCTGGGCAACAAGTATGGGGGTGTTATTGATTTATTTATTGACTCCATATATAGAATTAAGCATAATCTACATCAACACTTTGTTGAATCCTACAAATTGGAGTAGCTTTGGTAAATTAGTTTTAATGATTTGTTTTATATCTAATGTTGTTGTAATTTCTTTTTTACTTTATGTTATTTTTTTTTCCATTACATTACATCTATTTACTGTCAATATCTCCTGTATAATACATATTCTCTTATTGTACTGCATCATGTATCACTTCTATGTAAAAGCCTTTTTAGGCGTATATATATATAAATAAATAAATAAATAAATAAGGATCGAATGCAGTCTAATGCGTTTAGCGCAGTGTTCCTGAGTGGAAACTTTAACAAAGACGATTGGTATATCGACTCGGGCGCGAGTGTACATCTGACAGCAAATGAAAGTTGGATTATAAATGCGCAGTATGAACAAGAAAAAATAATTGTTGTCGCAAACAGTGAAAAGGTGCCAGTATTGTGTTCTGGCGATGTAAAAATCATGACTAAAACAGATAATCATGAGTATGACATCATGGTGAAAAACGTATATTGTGTACCAAGTCTAACAACGAATTTATTATCTGTTAGCCAACTGATTATGAAAGGCAACCGTGTATCTTTCACTGGAAATGGTTGTTCAGTTTATAATAAAAATAACGAGTTGGTTGCTACGGCAGTGTTGGTCAATGGAGTATATAAAGTGAATTTGCTAAAACAAGACTGTTTAGCAGCATCAGTTGTGTCAGGAATGACTTGGCATCGAAGGTTAGGACACATAAACAAAGATTATTTGAATCAGATGGAAAAAGCTGTGCATGGTATATCACTTGATAAAAAAGTTGACATAAGCAAATCTTCATGCACAACATGTTGTGAAGGCAAACAATGCCGGTTACCTTTTAAGAGCAGTGGCCAACGAAGCAGTAATCTCCTAGATATTGTGCACACAGACATATGTGGGCCTATGGAGAATGTGTCTATGGGCGGCTCGAGATACTTCTTGTTATTTGTTGATGATCATAGTAGGATGACATTTGTTTATTTCTTAAAACACAAAAATCAGGCTTTGAAGTATTTCAAGATTTTTAAAGCTCAGGTGGAAAATCAAACAAAAAAAACAATCAAAGTATTAAGGAGTGACAACGGACTGGAGTATTGCAATAAAGAATTTGATGATTTCCTGAATAGTGCCGGTGTGATTCATCAGAAAAGCAACCCTTACACCCCACAACAGAATGGATTGTGTGAACGATTTAATCGCACAATAGTTGAAAAAGCAAGATGTCTACTTTTTGATGCAAAATTAGGCAAAGAGTTCTGGGGTGAGGCCACCAATACGGCAGTGTACCTGCAGAATCGGATTGTGGCAGCGGCATTGGAAAATAAAACTCCATATGAGTTGTGGACTGGCTCCAAACCGGATATAAGTCATATCAGAGTTTTCGGTAGCACTGTGATGGTCCATGTAGCTAAAGAAAAGCGAAAGAAGTGGGATAAGAAAACAACCAAATGTATTCTCATAGGATATCCAGATAATATAAAAGGATATAGGGTCTTCAATCCAGAAACAAGGAATGTAACGACTAGTAGAGATGTGATAATCATTGAGAAGGAATCAAAATCTGAAAATTTAATGGAAGTGCAAGGTCAGAATATTGATTCAGTGGGGGATAGTAAGGAACTTGATGATACAGAACAATGTGGTCAGAATGTTGATTCAGTGGGGGATAGTAAGGAACTTGATGATACAGAACAATGTGAAATTGAACCTGTGCCTAGTCAAGAACACTCAAGTTTCATGGACAGTTTTATAGATAATGATGAAACATATGTTCCCAGTGATTATGAAGATGCAGACAGTGAGAAAGAAAGCCCGCAGTGCCGACCTAACCGGGAGAGGAAGATTCCAGAGAGGTATGGGTTATCAAATCTGTGCGTTGACAGTGAAACATATGATAATGCGGCTGGTTTGTCTCTGCATGACGCTTTAAATGGACCAGAAAAAGAACAGTGGGAGTTGGCTATAACAGAAGAGTTGCAGTGTTTCAAAGACAATGATGCGTGGGAGTTAAGTGATGCTCCAAAAGATGGAAGAGTTGTACAGTGCAAGTGGGTGCTTCGTAAAAAGTATGATAGTGAAAATAAAGTCCGCTTTCGTGCACGTTTAGTGGCAAAAGGTTTTTCACAAGTTGAAGGTGTGGACTTTACAGAAACATTTTCTCCTGTAGTGAGACATACTACATTAAGATTACTTTTTGCATTGTCAGTACAACTAAATTTGAAAACAACACATCTTGATGTAACAACGGCTTTCTTGAATGGTACACTTGAGGAAACTGTTTACATGCAAATACCAAAAGATTTTTCTGAAAAAACACAAAATGGTCAAGTACTTAAATTAAAAAAGGCCATTTACGGGCTTAAACAATCCTCAAGAGCTTGGTATAAAAAAGTAGATGAATGTTTGTTAAGCATAGGTTATATTAGATCTAAAATAGAACCATGTATGTATACAAAAATGAAAGATCAGTTTAAAACTATTGTCGCATTGTTTGTAGATGATTTTTTTGTTTTTTCAAATGATACTAATGAAACTAAGCATTTAAAGGATGTCTTAACAAGTCATTTCAAAATAAAAGATTTAGGAGAAATAAAGAAATGTCTGGGTGTTAACATAACTGTTAACAAATCTAAACAAACAATAATATTAAGTCAGAAAGATTATATTGATCAGCTGTTGCATAAGTTTAATATGAGCCAAAGTAAACCTGCACAGACTCCAATGGAAACAAAGTTAAATGTGTCAAAAAATGAACATTGTGTTGGTAATTTTCCATATCAACAAATAATTGGATGTCTTATGTATTTAGCGGTTCTAACCAGACCGGACATTGCATATACGGTTGGTTTTTTAAGCCAATTTAATAATTGTTATTCCAAAGAACATTGTTCTTATGTAAAAAGGTTATTGAGATACCTAAAATGTACTAAAGATTATGGTTTAAAGTATTCCGCTAGTGGAAGCTCAATATTAAAAGGGTTTGTAGATGCTGATTGGGGCGGAAACATTATAGATAGGAGGTCATACACTGGAATTTGTTTTACTTTATCTGGTTGTGTTATATCTTGGGAAACAAAAAAACAGAATACTGTTGCACTATCTAGTAGTGAGGCTAAATACATGGCCATCACCGAAGCCTGCAAAGAAGCAATTTATTTGAGAAATTTACAATATGAAATAACTCAAAAAATGTATACTATTGATATTTTCAATGACAATCAGAGTGCGCAAAAGTTAACAGCAAATCCAGTTTTTCATAAGCGCACCAAACATATTGATATTAAATATCATTTTTGTAGAGAATGTGTAGCAAATAATATTGTAAATGTTAAGTATTTGCCAACAGCTGAAATGCCTGCTGATCTGTTCACGAAAAGTTTGGGTTCCACAAAACATTACAAATTTTTGGATAAACTAGGTGTGCAAATTGTTTAATATAATTGTATTTATATTGTTAGTTATAGTGGGGGTGTTAAAATGATAACAACAATATAATACTAGTGCTGCCATCTATGTATTTAATATGTAAATTTATATGAAATAAATCTTAGTCTATTCTCCATCTTTGATCAAACAGCGTTTCATTACAGATCATGTTATTACAGAACTCGACGCTCGTTTTAAACCACATGAATCGACGATCGAAGGAATTCAAATGCTGCTACCTGAAAAAACCAGTAATGACTCCAGGATAAAAGAAAATCTTAACAAGATTACACAAACATTTCTGGGTGGGGAAAATAAAGGCACAATATTTCTGAGTGAATATGAGATATGGCACAATCACTGGAAATCTGTAGCACAAAAACCTGCAACTGTGATCGACACCATCGATAACTGCGATGATCAGTTTTTCCCTTTAATAAAAAAGCTTCTAATTATTTTAGCCACACTCCCAGTGTCCACTGCAACCCCTGAAAGATCTTTCTCTACATTAAAGAGGTTAAAAACTTACCTAAGAAATAAAATGGGCGACGAAAGACTTACTGGTCTGGCTTTAATGAGCGTACACCGAGATCTGGCGGTGCAACTTGATTCCGAAGAAATTATTAATCAGTTAGCAATTAAACGTAAAAGACTAAATGTATTACTTTAAAGTAGTGTCCGACCGAACTTTCGGTTTCGGTTTCGGCCTAGTTTCGGCCAAAAAACGAGTTTCGGTTTCGGCCGCCATCCAGCCGAAACTACGGCCGAAACCGAAACTGAATTCGGGAGATTTCGTCCTGCGGTCGGACATGTTCGGTGCACTGAACTGCGAGCCACGAAAACACTTTTTATTTTCATTATATTCAAATAAGTATTATTGCATTAAAAATATTTTGTCATTGTAGGTAGGATAGAAATAATATACCAATTCCAAAACGCCCTTCATCCTCCCAAACTTCTTACGAGCCCTCTATGAGCTTATTGAACCCAAAACCTCGAAGAACCAAAAAATTTGTTCCATTTAACCAGTACCCGATACAACCCGATACTTTCAATCCGCATTCATCCAATCGTCAACCCCAAAACGACTGCAATTCTACCCGTCCAATAGAAATAATATCGGCAGAAATACTTCAGCCCCCTCGAGAGTACATTGCAAACGCAGATTTATTGAAAGCGTATGAAGATTTCGAATCTTCTAATGACACGAATCAGTAAATTGTTAGTGTCATTAAAATTTTAATTGTTCATTAGTGTCTAATGACACTAATCAGTAAACTTTTTTGTAATTGTAATTTGTAATTGTAATTTGTGATTGTAATTTGTAATTGTAATTTGTGATTGTAATTTGTAATTGTAATTTGTGATTGTAATTGTAATTTGTAATTGTAATTTGTACTAACAAAAAAGAAATAAAAAATATCATAAAAAATATTATTATTGTTTTCCTTTACCTTTATTTCGTCCTTTAGAACTGCAATAATAGCCTTGCAAACTTCTCGTACGATTGTAGATATGCTTTGGCTCGATACTTTAAATAAATAATGAAGGCTTTTATAACTGTCGCCAGATGCCAGAAATCTTAAAGTTATCGCAAGACGATATTTCGCTGGTATAGCTTCCCTGAAATTGGTATCTTGCTTTGAAATCGCAGGTGAAATTTTGTTCAGCAAGAATTCAAAATCAGCCGAGGTCATGCGACAGAAGTTATCAAACTCCCCAGACGGCTCACAAAGAAGTTCATTAAACCGTTCTTCAATTAGTTCTCTGAAACAAAACAAAAAAAAATAGCATCTACGAACACAAAACACACAAATAAACAAAATATTAGAATATAAATGAATTACCTGGTACGATTTCTGTGAATTTTAATCATCCACCATCTTCTTCTCTTTCGAATTTTCCGTTTTTTTTCATTTTGTTTCGCTTTATAATAAAAATACGTTAGCGCAAAAATGACAGCTGATGCAGCTGCTTCGACGTCCGCCATCTTTGGGCTCTGCGAATATACTGGCGCGCTTGCAAGTGTGGGGATGCCAGCCATTCGCTTGCCAGAGCTTGCCTGAGCTTGCGACAAGCTGCTTGTCGCAAGCATTTGGACGTAGCATAACGGATCGGTGTGCAATTTAGTAGTATTATGTGATCGTTAAGTTTACAGCCGGTCGAGGAGCGACCGCGCTGATTTATTTGTCTTATCGGGAAATTCAAGTACGGAATTCCGGTTATAATGGCGGGCGGTGATACCGTCTTTGTAACATTCATATCCGCGGGATATTTAAGTCATCCGACCATGTTCGAGCTGCACAGCGGAGGAATAAACGTCACATCGCATTACCGTATCTTCGGGTCGGCTTATTTGTGGAATTTGGGGATTCCACCGACCTCATGTCGAGGGTCCAGTCCAGACGCTGATGCCATGAGGAGGGACATGGAGGGCTCCTCAGGCCCGTGGAGTCTCCACCCCGTTTCCAGGAACCCGAATCGTCGCATCGAGTGATCTTAGGTACTAGATAGATAGCTCAGGTGTATAATTGGTCCACAGATATTATAGTATAGCTCTCATACTCTACCACACTGTTCAGCATACTTTGTCTTCACAGGCATAGTTTGGCGTCCAAGTTTCCATCAAAGGAAATGTTCACTGTGCAAATTGATTGCATCTATGTACCATATATTATATTACCTACAACGAATTTAGAAAGCTTTCCATTGCCCGTAGCAATACATACGTTTTTATTAACATTTTCTATTTAATAGGTGGCATTCGGCATTTATACCCCCGACGTATGTAAGCATGTGTGGGCCGGTTTAAAAAAAGGCGAGAGAAAATTTAGAACTCTGAGAGAATTAGTCGAAGATTGTGAGAAGTCGTCTCAGCATCCCCAGGATGTAAAGGTAAATTGATTGAAATATTTTTTTTTTAGTAATTACCAATTACTTTTTTACCAATGGCTTTTACTCAAATGGCTCCATATAATTGATAAGATTTTAAAATTTGCATTATTAACACTTTTTTATTCATTATATATATATATTTTTTAATATTAACCAGGGTGGCCACAAAAAACGGATTTCAAAATTCCCTGATAATTCCAGGTTTTCCAGGGCAGTTTCTATATTTTTCCCTGATATGTTTTATTTGGTATAAGGACATATCGTTCAAAATTTTATTTTTGAAACACGATTTTCATCTACGCCAGAAAATAAAGGGAATTCCGTCATCTAAAGCATTTATTATTCAAAACAAAATACACTTATTACAAATTTATGATATTTCGCCTGAAGACAATTTGTGTACAAATGAAAAGACCAGACAAAAATAGACAAATAAACAAAAGTAAGTACAGTAGAACCCCGATAATTCGAAAAAACGCGTAATTCGAAATTTTCGCCAAAAAAATTTCCGCAGAAAAAAATTTTCATACAAAAATTTTATTAATTCGAAATTCGTTAATTCGTAATTCGAAATTTATTTATGTTATTTTTCCAGTACCGACTTATCTCCAATCGCCTTGCAAGAAAAAGATTTTAAATTTCGAAAAATAAACTGTTGTTTGGAAAATTCCTGAAAAAAAATTTAAACAGGACAAGATGGGAGCCAGCGTTGTAGCAGTGCGTACTTCTGGACGGGCAGTTCCTACCCGATTAAGATAATCATTGGTCAACATTCTTAAATTGGCACGACTGTTTCGAGCTATGAGTGCGGAGCGGCACTTCATCGACTTCAGTTGCTTGCTGGACTCGTGGGATTACGGTGTGTTCGTACAACGCTGGAGCAATGAGGGTCTACTGTGCAAACTACGGAAGGTCTTTTTCACTTATATCTTTTAACAATGTACTTATAATTTAAATAGGGATTACTCATTTTAACTTCTTGCGTAGTTATTTTATAACTCGCTGGCGCCCGCTCAGACATTCTTTACAAGATTAAGTGTTTTTAAATTCATTAATGTCACATGTTCTTTAGTCAAAATTTTATCAAGATGGCGTTATTTACACGTACATTCTTGTCACGCTCTGAGTTAAATTATTTGATAGAGTCTCATGTTATTTATTTGATTAAACATTTTAATTATTGTTTTAATAAATTAGCGTCTGTTGATATTTAAAGTATTCTATTTTTTATCATCCTTATCATTTCTCATCACTACCTACCTACTTTGAATTATTGCATGTGCGTGGATGACTAGATAGTTGTATTCGGTAATTTTACCAATTAATGTCACAATCGAAAGACCCATCATTAATTAATACAACTATCCTTTCATCACCCATCCACGATAATATGTTACAGCGTAAGTGCAGAATGTAAAAGGGAGCTCATTAAAATGCTGCGGAGGATGACCTACAATACACCAAATGATGATAATCGCACACATAAATGGAGAGCGTCCCATCTCCTGTGGGATTTGGTATGATATTGCATTCTATACACACCGCACCGTATCATATACATTAATAACATACATACGTTTTTATTAACATTTTCTATTTAATAGATTGCATTTGGAGGATACACGGCCCCAGTGTGCAAACTCGCGTGGGGCCAGCTTCTAAAAAAAACAAGAAAATACCGACTAATCAGAGAAACTATAAAAGATGCTGAGCAATTGCTCCAGCCAGCTGATACGAGAATGGTAACAGGTAAATTGATTGAAATTCTCCAAATTGGTAAAGTAGTCTTCTTCATACAAAACTTAAATTTGGATTTGCAGTTAAAATACTAGACCAAACTAAATATAGTTATTTTTTAAACGGAAATCGCTCATTTGAAAATTTAATTTTAAACCCATCAATATCCCATCCTACGTATAACTTTAAAAATGCGAACTATCGGGACATAAATGATCGTCTCCACAAGGAAGATTGGTCTTTTCTTAAAGAAGGCGATATTAATCTAAATATTGAATCATTTTATTATTTGCTGGATAAAATTATTTCAGATCTCATCCCACTAAACGAGCCAAGATGGGAGCCGGAACTAGCACGAAATGTAACAGCGGCCTCAGCAAAATGCTGCGCCGGATGAGGCAACATGTACCAATGGAAGATAATCGTACTCATCAATGGAGAGCGTCCCATCTCCCCTGGGATTTGGTATGATATTGCATTCTATACACACCGCACCGTATCATATACATTAATAACATACATACGTTTTTATTAACATTTTCTATTTAATAGATTGCTTTCGGCATTTACACGGTCACCGTGTGTAAACATGCGTGGTCCGTGATCCGGAAAAAACAGCGGTGTTTTCAAACTCTAAGGGAAATCATCGAAGACGCTGAGAAAGCGTCTCAGCAACCCGGACAGAATATAAAGGTAAATTGATTGAAATAATTATTTTTTTAGTAATTACCAATTACTTTTTTACCAATGGCTTTTACTCAAATGGCTCCATATAATTGATAAGATTTTAAAATTTGCATTATTAACACTTTTTTATTCATTATATATATATTTTTTTTTTAATATTAACTCCACACAGGAGGCCCTGAAGAAAATAATTTCCCTCAGGGCCTATGCCATCTTCGGGGATGCTGTGTGGAGGGTAATATAGACAATAAGAACAATGTTTTGAAATATAATGTTGTTTGACGACTTTTCATTTCTTAAATATGGGTTATTTGCTTTTTCCTTTTCACATATTAATTCCAAATAATAGTACATTGTCATGTTTTAAACTAGTTTGGTATCAATTATGTTCTCAGGAAAGGATTATAGAGTTAGGGCAGCGAATGATGGGAGCTGCTCCCGATGAGGAAGTGGCCCTCAACCAGGAGTTTCTGGATATTATTGGTGACCGGAAGCGGCGGCCCCCGGGAGAAGCAAGGTAATTATTATTTTTTATTTTTATTTATTTATTAACATTCAAACCTGCTAAACTACTTATGTAGTTTATCAGCAGGTACATAATGACAACATTTTTGCAATAACATGGTACAAAAAATTACGATGATTACGGAATTTTTATTTTATTTTTATGTTGACGAATAAATTTTCTAGAGCGAGTCTAAAATCCCATTTTTGAAATACCGCCAAAACGTTTAATTTTAAACCCATCAATATCCCATCCTACGTATAACTTTAAAAATGCGAACTATCGGGACATAAATGATCGTCTCCACAAGGAAGATTGGTCTTTTCTTAAAGAAGGCGATATTAATCTAAATACTGAATCATTTTATTATTTGCTGGATAAAATTATTTCAGATCTCATCCCACTAAACGAGCCAAGATGGGAGCCGGAACTAGCACGAAATGTAACAGCGACCTCAGCAAAATGCTGCGGCGGATGAGGCAGAATATCCCAATCAATGATACTCGGACTCATCGATGGAGAGCTGCTCGCCTCCCGTGGGAACTAGTATGATATTGCATTCTATACACACCGCACCGTATCATATACATTAATAACATACATACGTTTTTATTAACATTTTCTATTTAATAGATTGCATTTGAAGGATACACGGCCCCAGTGTGCAAACTCGCGTGGGGCCAGCTACTTAAAAAAACGAGGAAATACCGTTTATTAAGAGAAATTATAAGAGATGCTGAGCAATTGCTCCAGCCAGCTGATCCGAATATGCAGGTAAATTGATTGAAATCCTCCAAATTGGTAAAGTAGTCTTCTTCATACAAAACTTAAATTTGGATTTGCAGTTAAAATACTTGACCAAACTAAATATAATTATTTTTTAAACGGAAATCGCTCATTTGAAAATTTAATTTTGAACCCATCAATATCCCATCCTACGTATAACGTTAAAAATGCGAACTATCGGGACATAAATGATCGTCTCCACAAGGAAGATTGGTCTTTTCTTAAAGAAGGCGATATTAATCTAAATATTGAATCATTTTATTATTTGCTGGATAAAATTATTTCAGATCTCATCCCACTAAACGAGCCAAGATGGGAGCCGGAACTAGCATGAAATGTAACAGCGGCCTCAGCAGAATGCTGCGGCGGATGAGGCAGAATATCCCAATCAATGATACTCGGACTCATCGATGGAGAGCGTCCCATCTCCCCTGGGATTTGGTATGATATTGCATTCTATACACACCGCACCGTATCATATACATTAATAACATACATACGTTTTTATTAACATTTTCTATTTAATAGGTTGCTTTTGACATTTGCACGGCCACCGTGTGTAAACATGCGTGGTCCGTGATCCGGAAAAAACAGCGGTGTTTTCGAACTCTAAGGGAAATCATCGAAGACGCTGAGAAAGCGTCTCAGCAACCCGGACAGAATATAAATGTAAATTGATAGAAATATTTATTTTTTTAGTAATTACCAACTACTTTTTTACCAATGGCTTTTACTCAAATGGCTCCATATAATTGATAAGATTTTTAAATTTGCATTATTAACACTTTTTTAATCATTATATATATATATTTTTTTTAATATTTACTCCACACAGGAGGCCCTGAAGAAAATAATTTCCCTCAGGGCCTATGTCATCTTTGGGGATGCTGTGTGGAGGGTAATATAGACAATAAGAACAATGTTTTTAAATATGTAGCGTCGATATTAATCCATTGAATAATTAATAATAAACCGCTCGACCTACTTAGGTACGTACTTGCTAATTGCTACTTAGGTACGTATTTGCAGCCGAAATCAAAACAAAGCAACCTACTTGCCTACTCGCGACAATAATACTGAAGCCCGTCTGGGATACTACGAGAACTCGCCAGAAGGTTCGAGTCTACGGCCTATGAATAATCGCCGCAATGTCGAAGGTTCCCGAAACACACAGTCTGTGCGAGTGCCTAGAATTTAGTTGCCATCCATCTACCTACTGCCGCCGTCGGCCGAGTAGTATAAATAAGCCCGACGCAGCGAGTCAGTCAGTCAGTCAGTCATAATTTTGCCGCCAGTCTACAAGAATCAACGAGTGTTAACTCGCGCTAATCTTACTAGCGCAAAGGACATATTCCCGGCTTCGCCCGTACCATCATGGACTCAATCGGGACATCATCATAGCGCCTCGGCCACGTCCGCGGCCAGCGCTACTCGGATTACAAGCGCCCTGGTTCCAGCGTCTCTGACCAGCGCTTCTTCCACGCTACCATGACCACCACGAGGACACGCAGCATCCTCACTGGTCTACATCGTTCCCGTTCAACCGCCTACAAGGTCCGTCGCACCTTCGGCCGTCTCGTCAGCACTGGAGTGCCTGAAGACCTACGTTCTTCGCCAGTGCCTGACCTCCATCGAGTCCCGGTCACCAGCGCCCGGCGTCGACTCACTGACCCGCGCTTGACCAGCACATCACCGCAGCGTCCGGAGTATTCAACTTTTGTCCTACCTCATCTCCTCGTCACGGCTACTGACTCGCCAATAAACACATGTGACCTTCAACACTTTCTTTCATTTCGTGCCTCACCATTGATCCCCAAAGTGGTGACCCCGACGTGATCTGCAGCCCGACGTGATAGTGTTACCCCGACGTGATCTGCAGCCCGACGTGATCGTGTTACCCCGACTCACCGGTAACCCCCTCTCAAAATGGGTGATCAGTAAAGGCACCACGGAGCAGCATGCATCAGACCATCTCCGCACAAGCGCGGATAATAGTGCCACCATGGTTATCTGAGTGAATCTTCAACCTGTGTTGTGAACATGTGTTTTGCAAAATTTTTTTTTTATGAAGTGTCACAGTTTAAAAGACATTCGTCTCCGAGCTATTTCTTCTATCGCAGCCCTCAGCAAAGCTGCTGGGAAGGGGGTGTCTGTAGCGTCGATATTAATCCATTGAATAATTAATAATAAACCGCTCGACCTACTTAGGTACGTACTTGCTAATTGCTACTTAGGTACGTATTTGCAGCCGAAATCAAAACAAAGCAACCTACTTGCCTACTCGCGACAATAATACTGAAGCCCGTCTGGGATACTACGAGAACTCGCCAGAAGGTTCGAGTCTACGGCCTATGCATAATCGCCGCAATGTCGAAGGTTCCCGAAACACACAGTCTGTGCGAGTGCCTAGAATTTAGTTGCCATCCATCTACCTACTGCTACCGTCGGCCGTCTAGTATAAATAGGCCCGACGCAGCGAGCCAGTCAGTCAGTCAGTCATAATTTTGCCGCCAGTCTACAAGGCTCAACGAGTGATCACCCGCGCTAATCTTACTAGCGCGAAGAACAACGTACCCGGCTTCGCCCGTACAATCATGGACTCTATCGGGACATCATCATAGCGCCTCGGCCACGTCCGCGGCCAGCGCTACTCGGATTACAAGCGCCCTGGTTCCAGCGTCTCTGACCAGCGCTTCTTCCACGCTACCATGACCACCACGAGGACACGCAGCATCCTCACTGGTCTACACCGTTCCCGTTCAACCGCCTACAAGGTCCGTCGCACCTTCGGCCGTCTCGTCAGCACTGGAGTGCCTGAAGACCTACGTTCTTCGCCAGTGCCTGACCTCCATCGAGTCCCGGTCACCAGCGCCCGGCGTCGACTCACTGACCCGCGCTTGACCTGCCAACACATCACAGCAGCAACCGGAGTATTCTACATCTGTCCTTCATCATCTCCTTGTCACGGCTACTGACTCACCAATAAAACACATGTGACCTTCACAACCTTCTTTCATTTCGTGCCTCACCACCTGATCCCCAAAAATATAATGTTGTTTGACGACTTTTCATTTCTTAAATATGGGTTATTTGCTTTTTCCTTTTCACATATTAATTCCAAATAATAGTACATTGTCATGTTTTAAACTAGTTTGGTATCAATTATGTTCTCAGGAACGGGTTGGAGAGATTGGCGAAATAATCATCGGAGCAATCCCCGAGGTGGCGGCCGCCCTCCTCCGAGAGCTTACCGAAATCATGAGTGGCCGGCGGCCCCCGGCAGAAGCAAGGTAATTATTATTTTTTATTTTTATTTATTTATTAACTTTTCTCCGAAGTAGCCTAATAAGCGACCAGTCGCCTTCTTTTAAATTTTTTCGTCGCCGATTCTCGTTCTGGGTAACCTAAATGGCGATAAATCGCCTACGTTGGCAACACTGCTAAGCACCATGTTGGGAAGTAGCTACCCTTTCCGGCCGGTCCAATGAGACCACCCGCAGGATATTATACATCTTCCAATTCTGCCAACCATACGAAAATTTTATTAGCTAGATTTTTTGGCATTTTCGGCCAGTACCTGCTTCATTTTTCATAAAATAAACACTAAAAATTGATAAAAAAGGGCTTTGATATATTTTCTCAAATGGTTATTCTACTTTATTTTTATAATAGTGCCTCTAACTTATAATTTAATGTTTATAAGCTGTTTGGTTTTGAAACGACAATGCATAAGTATGCAGGAACTATGTTATTTTCCAGTACCGACTTATCTCCAAACGCCTTGCAAGAAAATGATTTTAAATTTCGAACAATAAACTGTATGCTTTTGTTTGGAAAATTCAAGATCAAACAGGTCAAGATGGGTGCCACCGCAAGTTCTGAAGAAAAAAGAAATCTTTTAAAAATGCTGCGGAGGATATCAAAATTTTTACCAATAAACGAAAATCGCTCACATAAATGGAGGGCGTCCCATCTCCCGTGGGATATGGTATGAAATTGCATTCTATACACACCGCACCGTATCATATACATTAATAACATACATACGTTTTTATTAACATTTTCTATTTAATAGATTGCTTTCGGAAAATACACGGCCCCAGTGTGTAAAATTGCCTGGGGCCAGCTGCTAAAGGGTATTCGGAAATATAGAACAATGGAAGAGATAATTAAAGAAGCTGAGCTATTGCTCCAGCCAAATGGAATGAGAATGGAGGTAAATTGATTGAAATCCTCCAAATTGGTAAAGTAGTCTTCTTCATACAAAACTTAAATTTGGATTTGCAGTTAGAATACTTGACCAAACTAAATATATATATTTTTTTTTAAACGGAAATAGCTATATAGCTATAGTTTTTTTAACAATTCATATAATTTATTTCACTATAGGTACTTGCATAGTAAAAAAGATTATTTTTTTAGTAATTACCAATTACTTTTTTACCAATGGCTTTTACTCAAATGTGTTAGAATTATATAACAAAATTAATATGTGTGACTAGCTCCATCTATGATGTATCTATAAACTAAATAAACGTCAGTCGATTTCCACCAACCTTGCCGTTTTATTAAAATGGCTCCATATAATTGATAAGATTTTAAAATTTGCATTATTAACATTTTTTTCTTCATTATATATATATATATTTTTTTAATATTAACTCCACACAGGAGGCCCTGAAGAAAATAATTTCCCTCAGGGCCTATGTCATATTTGGGGATGCTGTGTGGAGGGTAATATAGACAATAAGAACAATGTTTTGAAATATAATGTTTGACGACTTTTCATTTCTTAAATATGGGTTATTTGCTTTTTCCTTTTCACATATTAATTCCAAATAATAGTACATTGTCATGTTTTAAACTAGTTTGGTATCAATTATGTTTTCAGGAACACATTGAAATGTTTAACGCAGGGATGTTGAATGCTACTCCCGAGGAGGCGGCCGCCCTCCACCGAAAACTTGCTGATGTGATGAGTGGCCGGCGCCCCCCGGGAGAAGCTAGGTAATTATTATGTCCAACTAATGTTGTTTTAGTCCTTGTTGCATTGTGACAAGTCATAGATCAAACCACACCGGTTACAAATTTCACTCTTTAACTGGCCTTGAGATACCATTTCATCCGTATCTTTTACCATTGGCCATTAAAATATATTCAACCAAGATGACATGAAATAACACCTTCTACTTAAAAGGCTCCAACAGAAAATGAACAGCCTCTGAGTAAAGCTCTCAACTAACAAGCTGAAGGTCACTCTTTCTCTCCTCCCCATTTACTCTGCCACACTAATTGCCATATTATGTAAATGCTCATGGTTTTCTTTTATTCTAGAAAAGCCAAGGAAAAGGAGGAGAGGAGGAGGCAAAGGAGATACAGGAGGGAGAGGAGAGAGGAGATCGAAGAGGAAGAGAGGTAATTATTATGTCCAACTAATGTTGTTTTAGTCCTTGTTGCATTGTGACAAGTCATAGATCAAACCAACTGTTACAAATTTCACTCTCAAACTGGCCGTATAATTGAGATACCATTTCATCCGTATCTTTTACCATTGGCCATTAAAATATATTTAACCAAGGTGACATGAATTAACACCTTCTACATAAAATGTGGGCAAAGGCTCCAACAGAAAATGAACGGCCTCTGCGGTCGAGGGGTAAGGCTCTCAACTAACAAGCTGAAGGTCACTCCTCTCAGGTCTTGGGGAAGACCTAGGTATATTTAGTGACCAGATCTAAATAACGGCCTCTGTGGTCGAGGGGTGAGGCTCTCAACTAACAAGCTGAAGGTCACTCCGCTCAGCTCTAGGGGAAGACCTAGGTATATTTAGTGACCAGATCTAAATAACGGCCTCTGTGGTCGAGGGGTAAGGCTCTTAACTAACAAGCTGAAGGTCACTCCTCTCAGCTCTAGGGGAAGACCTAGGTATATTTAGTGACCAGATCTAAATAACGGCCTCTGTGGTCGAGGGGTAAGGCTCTCAACTAACAAGCTGAAGGTCACTCCGCTCAGCTCTAGGGGAAGACCTAGGTATATTTAGTGACCAGATCTAAATAACGGCCTCTGTGGTCGAGGGGTAAGGCTCTCAACTAACAAGCTGAAGGTCACTCCGCTCAGCTCTAGGGGAAGACCTAGGTATATTTAGTGACCAGAGAAACAAGAGAGGAAGACTAATATTGAAAAGTAAGATTTCATTATTTTAGCTTGCAGTTTTGCAAATAAAAATATTGTTGTGAGAAATAATCTCATGGATGCAAAGATCAAACCACCGGTTACAAATTTCACACTCAAACTGGCCGTATATTGATATATGTTCTCAGGAACGGCTGAAAGAGTTAGGCCGGAAGTAAAATGATGCTAGCCCCGAGGAGCAAACGGCCCTGACGCAACAAATGAAGGACCTTATTAAATCTGGTAAATAATTGGCTTCTGATCTTGGGGAGAGATGAATGCGAAAATATGCTAATTAACAGTCATTAATTTGCTTTCCTTAAATGTCGTTTTTTCGAACTACCCTGTATTTTATTTTAAATATATATATATATATGTATTACAGTAAAATTATATGTTTACCATTGTAAATTCAAAATCTGCTTATAACCTTTCTTTACATCTTTTTATTTAATTTTTCCTTGTTTTAATTTCTCAACTCTCTTTTAAATTTTAAATAATAATTTCATCTAAATAAAAAGTAAAATTTCAATTTTATAAACTCATATAGTCAAATATTTTTTACTTTATTGCTATTTTTGTATTATCATATTTGAATATTCTTTTAGTCTATTCTCTACGTTTATATTATTTAAAATACAAGTTAGCAACTTCTTATATCAACCAAGAAAACTTTTCATATTATTTATAAAGTGCAATAACTAAGTAAAAGTCAATACACTAGACTAAACAAGAATCGCTTTTAATAAATCTGCCTATTTCTGACTGTCCTAAAACAGGTAATCTCCTAGTTGGACAGCCAAAGATCACTGTAATATGTAATGTTTTTTTAAAAAAATAATAAAAATTAATAAGGAAAGTTCTTAATTTCAATCAGGATTTAATAAATTAATTATTTTTGGCACTATTTTTAAACATAATTTTCGACGTTGGTGAGTCGGTAAAAAAATAACGTCAAAATGGAGGCACGCATACTTTCCTTTTTAAAATTAATCATATCATCTCAGTAGATTCGGGATTTTATATTATTTACGTTTAATTTATTTCTCAGATGTTGAAATCAATCTTCAATAACCCAATTAACGAAGAAGTTGAGGATGACACGATGGACATTTGTGAAAACTACCGAGCGATTGTACTCGGCGTGGCGCTTACACTTATAATTTACGCCATATGGAAAGTGTTCAGATGGTGGAAGGGAATTGTACATAAGGAAAGATTGATGGAGGACCGGCGAATAAGAAATAACCTGGCAAAGAGAATGCGACGGGTCGCATTGAGAGCGGCCCGTGAAGGCGGCCGCTAAAATCATAATTTTTTAAATTTAATTTAATATTATATTCTTATATTCACAACAATAACAACAGTGACAACTGTTCGTATTTATATTTATATACTCCGTACAGAAGCAAGTCTGTACGGAGTATTGATTTTTCTTTAGCATGACCTTGGATTTTAGAAGTAAAATGGGAGATAGCACAATGGGCCTATGGCCTAAGTGCTCACGGGAACTACGTACTTAATTAAAATAACGGGGTACTTAATTATCCCGTTACAAGGCATCGAGTGGAGTTAATAAAAGTACCAACTTAGGAAAGTTCTTAATTTCAATCAGGATTTAATAAATTAATTATTTTTGGCTCTACTTATAATTTTCGACGTTGGTGAGTATTGGTCAGAATCTAAAAAATAACTCCAAAATGGAGGCACACATACTTTCTTAATTCCTTTTTAAAATTAATCATATTATCTCAGTAGATTCGGGATTGTATATTATTTACGTTTAATTTATTTCTCAGATGTGGAAAACAATTATGAATAACCTTTTCAACCAAGAAATTGAGGATAATACGGTGGAAATGTGCCAAATCTACCGTGCCATTGTACTCGGCGTGGCGCTAACTGTTATTATATACACCATATCGTTGCTTCCACCGCAAAATTACCTAACTTCAAAAATGTACTTTTACAGGAAAGCGAAAAAACCTTCCCATTTTAAAATTAGACTGATTTTTTTATTTTAATAAAAGACGTATCTAATGAATATTTTTTTGATTATATTTTATTTGGACAAAATATTTATTTCTTAAACAGTGTAGTGGCATTGTTAGATAGGTATTTTTGCTTTGAAAAATTTTTTCACTTATGGAATTTCGCACATAAAATTTACTACCTAGTAGTACTTCCAGAACAGAATATTTACATAATATTCGTTTTATAACACTAAAACGACGAAAATAAAATAAATCAACAACAAGATGAACAAAAAATTAAGAAATTAGACGTCTTCGGTCTATCAAATAATAATGATTTTTGATAAAATAATATAAAAAATAACACTGTTCTATGACACTTAAAATAATATTTAATGAAAAAGTTTATCATAAAACTCCCAACAGAATTTCGGAAGGACACTTTTCAAATCCTGAAGGTGAATACCTGATGTGGTTATTATAAAATGAGGTTCACAAATTTTATGACACCAAAGCTCACCGATCCAGAAAAAAATCGAAATACGAGCAGGCACTTTTATTTACCTATTAAAAATAAAATTTATCAAATACCTTCCGTAAAAAAAAATTTGAAAATAGATTTTGGGTGAAATCAATTATTAATAGTACACAACAGTTGTTTTGATATTTCTTTATTGCTGTTATATTATTTTGAGGTTTTTTGCTTTCCAGAGCTTTGTTAAACAAAAAAAAATTTCATTAAAATGGTGAAGTATACAATTTTATCCTCCATTATGGGGTTGATTTTGGTGTTCTTGTTTTGTGTTATGGACTACTTACCAGAGGTGTGGCCGGTGAGGGTTTTGTTGTGTACAAGGTGTTATACTACATGTCTCGGATTATGGATTATTAGGCATTGGTTGCTAATGTCTACTACCATAGGACTATCTGTAAGTTGCTTATTTTACTATTGACAATCCTGTAACCATTACTAATTTCTAACTACATACTTTCTTACTAAATCAGAAATACAGAGAAGCTTCTTATGTAGTATATTCAGATGGTGGAAGGCGATTAACCAAATGGAAAGAATGATCCAGGACAGGCGCAACAGAAACAACCTGGCGAGGAGGTTGCGAAGGGCTGCTCTAAGAGTGGCCCGAGACGGCGGCTATCTTTTGTATCAAATCTACCGTGCCATTGTACTCGGCGTGGCGCTAACTGTTATTATATACACCATATGTAGTATATTCAGATGGTGGAAGGCGATTAACCAAATGGAAAGAATGATCCAGGACAGGCGCAACAGAAACAACCTGGCGAGGAGGTTGCGAAGGGCTGCTCTAAGAGCGGCCCGAGACGGCGGCTATTTTTTGTGATTTTATTATTTATTTTAGTTTTACCAATAAAAAATTATTAGTTGAAATGAGCATAAGTTTCTTATTCAGAATTTTACCAAGGACAATAACCTCACCCTAATACAGATTGTGTTGTCCTTCGATTTGATGGATGCCACCGTCCTAGGTGTGAGATGCATTTAATGTACCATGGAGGTTTTGCTATACATCCGGCAGTAATTCTGCAAAATAAGACATTTCGTTCTCGGTGAGTACCTTTCCAATGAAATCAATAATGATAGGTATAGATTTGTGGAACTTTCTTAAATGCGTTTTCCCTGCCCCGTTTTCCACATTCTAATACCGGATACAACGATTTGCAGACAATTTTTATATTTTATTATCTAATGTCATTTTTGTCTAAGATTCAACTAATTGTGATTCATGTTAAACTTTTTTCAATTCAGTTAAATAGTTTATTCTTTTTATAGACATTAAAAAATACAATTTTACTTCGTTAACAATAATATTTATCAGTAAAGAAAACAATACATATTTTTATAAATAATTCACGGTCATCTTGGTGCGATAGCTAACCAATACTGAACTAAACATTCCCAATTCCTATTGTTTTTAGACGCCATAGCATCATGTTTCACCGGAATATATTTAAAAATAGTATGGCCTACGACTAGTGTTTTTTTCAGTAAAAAGGGAAAACATAAAAATCTAGGGAAATTCAAATGTTAACGAAATGAGGTCAAATAATAGGGGAAATTTTGATATATTCTGTTAAAAATTCAAAATATTCAAATATTTTAGGGAAATTATAGTCTAAATCTAGGGAAATAAATTTTTTGGGGACACCATCATTGCCAATGTTCCAAATAGGTCGACTATGTAATAAGATAGAGTGTGCTGAAGTAGAAATTTTCGACGATAATTTATGCAGAATCAAACTCCTGCTATTGTTAGTCGGTACTTAACACCTACATACAAAAATGTAAACTGTGTATTTTATGGAGCATTTTTTTTATTTATTTCAAATCAGGATTTGTACAATTTACTATCGAAACGTCACTATCTCAATAACAATAAATTTTTCAAAAATTAGTTTTAACAAACGGTAGTTAGGTACCATGATATATATTTTTAAATGCCAATAAGAATTTCCAAATAAACACGACGATTTTCTTCTCCGAACCACTAAAACGGGCACCATCTTGAAACGGAAACGGAACATACATACAAGTTTACAGATGAGAAAATGCAAACCTATCGATTTAAAACAGAACTTCACTACGCTCAATCAATAAAACGAATATTTTTTTCGATTACTATGATGTTTTCAAATATTGTCAACAAATTCGTAACCCTGCAAAAGTGTAGATTATAATTATCGGTAAAATTATCATACGAACAAATGGTCATTTACAATCAAATGAGCTTACGATGAAATGATAATTAAGTTCTTTTGCCTTACGATCAAAACGTCGGTTAACCTGGTAAAGTAAGTCAACAAAAACGCCATCTGTATTTGTTTCCCCTGATAGAGGTCCCGTGAAAACTTAGCTCACAAACCATCTTATTATCACAGACTCATAGCAAAGTTAATAAAGCGTTCCCTATTTCATTTGCATTTAGATTAGTGACAGAGTAATTAGATAGATGTTATTCGATAGCCTTCGCCGTGTTGTTGAATCATTATCCGATTAGTTCTGTTTGGTGTTATTGTTATGCGTTAACAGTCGTATTTGATCTGGGAGGCTTGTTCGCGACAATAATTGACACAGGTGTTATAAAACATTGCACCTTCCGCTGGCTAGAGTTATCTCATGAGTTCTAGAGGATATCTCATTTAAGAAAGCTATTAGATGTCGAATTCTTCGACTTCTATATTTATCCCCTGCCCACCCACGAAATGACATCATTCACAACGTTTTCCCTCATAATCTTTTTTCCTTCCAATATTTTCCCCTCACAATGTTTTTTTCCTTGCAATATTTTCCCTCACAATATTTTCCATCCCAATATTTTCTGTCACAATATTTTCCTTTGCAATTTGTTTTCCGTCACATTATTCCCGCCGCGCTCTCGTTTAAGGTACCCACCCACTTACTATTTTACATAATAGAGCTAGGCATTGAACCATTACTAGTAAGAAACCGCGAGCACAACGCGTGTCGTCAACTTCGTTCACCTATTCTACTGCAAATTGCATCCACACACAGTAGTGTCTCGCCATTGTTTCTACCTACGCACTAAATGCATAAATTTTATTGTATAGCTGCTTTGATAGTCTGCGCAATTTGATAGTCGTTCGGCGACAGTTGGCACGCTTCCATTCCATAACTCATCTATTTCAATTATCCGAATGAAATGAAACTACAAATTTTTGTATTTTTAGTTCAAATATGCGACTAAAAATTACAAGATAGTCTTACAACTATTTTTTCCCAAATTTTTGGCAGCTTAAATATTGATGTTCTAAATGGCAGATATCATAGAATCAAAGAGAATTATTTCAGACAGGAACGCTCATTGCAGTAACATTTCTTAAATATTTTCATCGCTATGCTGTATTCTCTACAATTATTCAATCCACGTACTGTTGGTTCTCAATAATATAACTTACTAATCCTTCAAGAATATCAAACAACTTAAGAAACAAACCTTTTAATACAACTCTGTGCTCACAGTCTAAGCTGCATACAAATATTTCGTAAAATTATACCAAAAACACCATTCCTTAGTTTTACCCTAAATCTCCACCTAACAAGAACGTATATTTTTATTTATTGTTTTGGTGTTTTATTCGTAGAACTCCATTTAATTTTTTTTTTAAATAAATTTAAAATAAATCAAATTTAATAATGTTATAATAATTATTAAGTTCTGCAAGTATTTCTGTTATTTTTACAGTTTTTAATGTGACAGCTGTTTCGGCTTTTGAGGCCATTATCAAACTGATAATTGACAGTTTGATAATGGCCTCAAAAGCCGAAGCAGCTGTCATATTAAAAACTGTAAAAATAACAGAAATACTTGCAGAACTTAATAATTATTATAACATTATTAAATTTGATTTATTTTAAATTTATTTAAAAAAAAAAAAAAACTAACAAGAACGTGTGATTCGTATAAAATTCAATAATGCTAGATAGTCAAGAAGTGTGGATCATTCCAAAGGTATCGTTATGTTTTTTAATGAATTCGTTTTGACCTTTTGATCAGGTTCGATTTTTTATCCATAAAGAAAGAAAATATTATTTTGTTGAGATTATTCATTGAAAATTTTGCAGTCGCTTCAAAAAATATAGAGCAAGCAATCGTTTTTAGAACTAACATAAAAATTGTGGTTTTGTGTTTTTTTTAAAGTGTAATCTAAATGCAAGAGTTTTAAATTTGATACAGTGATTTAAAAGTTAGTAAAAGAAAAATATTTGGAACGGATACTGTCAAAGAGAGTAAGTAAATATTAAAAAAAAATTTGAAAAAAAAAATCGTTAGTTATTTAAAAATATTAATTGTGGTTTTGTGTCTCTATGTCTGTAACTTCGGTTCAATGAACCCTAGATCTTAGATTTGCTTTGAATTAATTTCATAATCGAAACTAATTGTAGGAACAATTCAGGCAAAATGATTATGTATTTGAAATGTAACTTTTGTTTAAATTTTAGATTTTTTCAAGTTTACTAATGGTGTTCATTTTCTGTTCGTCTCTAAAATTGACAAATGTTTTTTTTTATAAATACTTTCAGCTTCACAAATTCCACAATTATAATATCCCGTGATTTTTCACGGGGCTGCGCTAGTACCTACTATAATTGTAAGCCAATATTTATATTGTTGTGACTTCATTTGAATAACACTTTTAATATTTTCAACACTATTAATCAAAATAAGACCTGCTAGTGGCAGTGTTGACAAACTAGCTAATTCCCATAGACATATGAATATTAGTAGACCTGCACTAAGTGATTAAAAGCGTATCATCCCCACTCCCCATACCGGTTCCATTGAGCCGGCTGGGCTCGCGTATGGCCTCAAATGAAATTTGAAAACGTGACGTCATCATTCTTGTGCGAACTATGGTCGAGGCATCATCGGTTCATTTTACTAAATAACACGGCAAAATTTTGACTTGTACTATGAAAACTGGTAAAAATAGATGTGAAAAAAGAGAATAAACCCAATTGTCGTATTACATTCCATATATAAGCATTATTTTACTTTATTTTAAGCATATTCACATCGTATAATATGAATCAGTTGTTACTATCACATCGAGAAACGTCTGGACGCGAAACACAAAGCTGGTTGGTTGCTGGGAAGTAATTTATGAACATTTATAAAAGTGTCTTAACTAAATACTCTGAAACTAACTACGACTCTGAAAATAGAAGCTGCCTTACTTTGCCGAATTTGGACTTCGCAAATTTGTTCATAACGTGGCGAGTAATTTGCGCTCCCATGTAAAAATGTCTATTCATTCAAAGCAGATTTTACTTTTAAGAAGTAAATGGTGATATTATAATGCGAGATGCCTATTTACTGTCAGATTGATTTATTGACGAATCACAGTCAGCTTCACTCCCTTCGTTCTTCAACAGTTGATTTTACCCCTCGCCCATATCTTCTCGTCTATTAATTCCTATGTCTGTGCTAATTCCTTAATCATGCACAAGCAAGTGGAAGAAGAAGATTTTCAAATATTGTTAGGTTATTTTTAATCCGGAATGTTTGTATTTCTTTTTTAAAAATTCAACCATTTGTGCTGTTAGAAATTATAATAAATAAATAAACTAATCAAAGAAATTGATAATAAAGTGCACAGCAAAGGGAAATTGGCAGTAAAATATTATTAGCTGGCAGATAATAAACACATTTGGGAAATATTCCACCCAAAAGATGTCTATAATATGGATTATTTTATAATATGATGCCGGACAGAACATTAGCTCTCCGTGGCGAGAAATGCCACGGAGGGAAAAGAAGCAAGGTAAGACTAACTCTGCTGTAATATGAATGGCTCCGACAAGATGAAGCTGGTTGTAGTAGGAAAGTTTAAAAAACCCAGCTGTTTTAATGGCCTTACATATTCATCGTATCCTGCTGTGACCTACGAGAACAACAAGAAAGCGTGGATGACGCGGGAGATTTTCTCAAAATTTATCATCGCCCTGCAGAGGAAAATGGCAGCACAGAATAGAAATATTTGAATGATCCTTGATAACTGTTCGGCTCATTACACTCCCCAAATAAATACCTAACACCGGACATGATGTTAAAAATATATAAAACATATGTGCGACCTCTCCTGGAATATGCTTTCCAAATATGGAGTCCTTACTTCACAAAGGATATAAATCTGTTAGAGAGAGTACAGAGACGTTTCACTAAAATACCAAGAGCTCTGAAAGATCTACGATACGAAGATAGACTCAAGGAATTGAGATTACCAACCTTACAAGAAAGAAGAGAAAGGGGTGACTTGATCGAGACTTTCAAAATTTTATCTGGATATTACAGTTGCCCTAGCATCCAAGAAATCTTCACTAATAATAAAAATATAAATCTCCGTGGACACTCAAAAAAAATCACCAAAACGCCTTTTGCATCTAATCCTAGAAAACACTTCCTTGCAAATAGAGTAGTGGATGCTTGGAACAAACTCCCACAACATGTCATCGATGCAACAAATATAAATCATTTCAAAGCCCTATTGGATTCACATTTGGAGAGAAGAAAGGACTTAGTTCAAACATAAAACACTCAATTGCTGTCAAACTAGTTGTGAAACCGGATATGAGCGCATCAGCAGAATGCTGCCTGCTCATTACATAATCATAATAATAATAATAATAATAATAATAATAAATATTCACATAATACCACCAGAATCCTCCAGCCCCTTGATCAGGGCATAATCAAAGTTTGCTACATTCCTGCATTGTACAAATAAATAGTGGTACAACATCTGATAATCTTAGAAAGTGGTCTGTATTAGACGCCTGCAGAGCAATGTGTATGGCTTGGCAGTCGGTGATGCCTGAGACGATTAAAAATTGCTTCCGAAAAAGTGGGATTCGTATAGAAGAAAGTAGCGGCCCTGTAGAAGAAATAACAGCTAGCGAAACGCTTCTACTCGGGGAGGCTAACTTTATCTTTTTATAAATGTCGACGAACATCTTCTAACGTCTGAAACAGTGGCGGCTGGTCGCATAGTGCGTTCGTGTGCAGCACTATCTAAATTGTAATGGCTAAAATTAATTTATAATATCTTGCTGAAGACTATAAAATCTATAAAAATCATTTAAAAATATTACTTACCAATACAACGCAATGAATATTATCAGGGAGAGCGATTTTAATCTCTCCAAGTACAAAGTATGGCCGCTGCGCGGCGCTCGGACGAAAATACGTTTTTGTATGTATTTTTTAAAACACTGGAAGCGCGTCAATCTAGCCATTTGTACCAGGAATTAGATGATTCTCGTGTGATACATGCCGCCGACATAACCTGATCATTGCCGAAGATTACCGATCGATGAACCTTGACCCGGGGTTACACGAATACATCCGAAGTTAGTCGAACTTCGAACTTCATCGATAGTGGACAATAGATCACAGATCAGCTAGCGCACTGCCGTCTCTATAGAAGGCCGTGCTGTAGAAAACCAACTGACATTCAAAGAGTCCTGTTTTTGGGACTTCGTGGTAGCTTTTTTCTATGCGCCAGTATAGATGTTGTAGGCGTCTGGAAAGTGTGTGCAACTGATTGAAGCAGTTATTTAACAAATTATCGAAGAAAGCAAACACTTTGTGGCTTGACATTATACAAAATGAAAACAAACACTTAGTTTTAAACCACTTTATTTTGATGTATATTCGTCGACCGGTTTCGATTGGACTCAATCTTCATCAGGACAATAAAATATAATACTAAATTATAATACAGAGCAAGGTATAAGTTAAACATAAAAGAAAGAGAAAGTATGTAGTAGAGAGAGAGAACATCAGAGACTGGTTGGTGGATGGGTAGGGGGAGGGGTTGGGGGAGGACCAAAGGAAGGGTGGGAATTACGGGTTGGGTTGGAGTAAGGAAACAACTTTAAAATCGGGCTGTTAGTTAGTTCTATCTGTTTATTTAAAATTTGGGAATTATTTTTAGTTGATTTAGAAATTTCCAAAGCTTCTAAGTTATTCAGGCGTATTCCTATTTTATTTTTATGAATTATTTGGACTCCCGTATTTTTATTAAATGTGTGGTTAGTATTGAAAAAGGCCTTTTTAATTTGTGTTTAAATCAAAATTATTTTTAATTCAATGATGTGGTGTACCAACAAAAAGATGGCCTCCCGATGGGATCGCCCACCAGCCCGTTATTAGCTGACATATTCATGGATAATATCGAAAACAAGATATTTGAATCTAAATCCCCATTAAAAAATGTTTTTTTGTGGAAACGGTATGTTGACGATATAATTTGTATTTGGACGGGCTCAGACCGTCAACTCAACGCCTTCCTATCACTCCTTAATTCCTTTCACACAAAAATCCAGTTCACACTAGATATAGGCATAAACTCCAACTTAAATTTTCTAGATCTCTCTTTAACCATTATTAACAACAAAATTAGCTTCAACATTTATGGAAAACCTACATTTACCGACACTATAATACATAATACCTCCAACCACCCTATGTCACACAAACACTCCTCTTTCCACAGCATGATTCACCGGCTTGTTACTATCCCCTTATCTAATAATAATTTTTCTATTGAACTACTTACAATTAAACAAATAGCCATCAATAACGGATATGACTACGATCTAATTGATAAAATCCTCTCAAAAAAACTTCGCCGAATCACAACAAATAAATTCCTATATAATGCCCTCCCAACTATTAATAATAATAATGCTGCCACCCAATGGCGTAGAATTTTGTATATAAGTAAATTGTCTTCCCTTTGCATATCTAAACTTCCTTCAGAAATAAGGCCGGCCTTCTATACTAACAATAACTTAGCAAAAATTTTAATTAATTCTAAAGACAAAGAGGATCAATTAAACCACTCTGGCATCTATAGACTAAATTGCAATGATTGCCCAGCAACCTATATAGGTAAAACCGCGCGAAATATAAATATTAGAGTTAAAGAACATATCAGGTGCTTAACACACACAGGTTTCTCAGAATTTGCCGAAAATTTAATCAAAACTAACCACACATTTAATAAAAATACGGGAGTCCAAATAATTCATAAAAATAAAATAGGAACACGCCTGAATAACTTGGAAGCTTTGGAAATTTCTAAATCAACTAAAAATAATTCCCAAATTTTAAATAAACAGATAGAACTAACTAACAGCCCGATTTTAAAGTTGTTTCCTTACTCCAACCTAACCCGTAATCCCCACCCTTCCTTTGGTCCTCCCCCAACCCCTCCCCCTACCCATCCACCAACCAGTCTCCGATGTTCTCTCTCTCTACTACATACTTTCTCTTTCTTTTATGTTTAACTTATACCTTGCTCTGTATTATAATTTAGTATTATATTTTATTGTCCTGATGAAGATTGAGTCCAATCGAAACCGGTCGACGAATATACATCAAAATAAAGTGGTTTAAAACTAAGGACGGGTTGTTTCGGAGAATCTGAACAATTCATCAAATTTCAACGTTCATTTTCAAGTTCTATGAAAGATTTTTTCAAGTTCTGTTTTTATTTCAGTTTTGTCAAGCAACTAGCCTACAATGATATAAAAACAGAACTTGAATAAGTCTTTCACAGAACCCAAAAATGAACGTTGAAATTTGCTGAATTGTTCAAATTCTCCGAAACAACCCGTCCTAAGTGTTTGTTTTCATTTTGTAGTTATTTAACATTTTACATCACGTTTCTGCAATATTTATACTTCATTTTTGTAAAACAATACGTTGGTGGTTATATACGATCGTTAAGGTAAGACATTTTAAATATATTTACAATTTTAACGTAGGTAGTAAATAATGTTTTCAACAACTTTCATAATGGCGGATGACGCTTAGCTTTGGATCTGTACAGATTATCATTAGAAATGGTGTAATTTACTAGATAATATAATATAATCTACATAATAGTACTATGTAATAACATGTGTAGAGCTTTCTGAGAGAATAATAGGGTAATTCATAAGCCGCCACGTTTTTAGTAGGCACTTGGAAATTATACTTCGTTTCAACTCGATTGTTGATTTGTTTTCAAAGTGAAATTTGATTTGTTTTCAAAATACGTAATATATTTATTAGTGGATATTATTTTCAGATGCCTCATAAGTGCTGTGTTCCCGGATGCAAAGCAAATTACACCAGTTCTCTGAAGAAGGAAGGAGCGGTAACCATCTTCAAATTTCCAGCGGAGGAAGAACACAGACAGTCATGGATCAGGGCCATTCCTCGCAAAAAATGGATTCCAGGTGCTTTCGCTGCCGTTTGCATCAATCATTTTGACAAAAAGGATACTATATCGCACCCTAAAAAACCAAAATTGGCCATCGGAGCTACACCAAGTATTTTTAAAGGTTTGCAAAGTTATTTAACAAAGAAAAGGGCACTGGATAGAGTGAATCCTGAAAATAGGAAGTTAAAAATAAAACACCGACACGAGAAACAAGTTGAACTTTTCTTTCAAAGTGACACAATAGTGAATTATAATGATTTTGTTAGAAATATGCAAATAAAAATTAAACTCGGTGAGTGGAATGTAAAAACTATAAATGACATAACATATTTATACGCCACAAACTTTGACAATGTAGATAAACATTTATATTTAATGAAATAAAACAATATTTTTTGTTTAAAACCACGAATTTTTATTAATTTTAAGACCGACCGGTTTCGCTTCACTCGAGCATCGTCAGGGTACAAAATTAAAACTGACGATGCTCGAGTGAAGCGAAACCGGTCGGTCTTAAAATTAATAAAAATTCGTGGTTTTAAACAAAAAATATTGTTTTATTTCATTAAAATGTTAAACCATTAAGTGATTGCTTTCTACGAAAATATTTATATTTAAGTTCTCAAGTTGTAGTTGACCATAATCTGAATATCAAAGTATTTGTCGGAACAAATGAACTTTCTCATAGTGAATTGAAGTGGTTATTCCCCAAAACTATGATATTGAGTTTATGGTCACAATTAGAAAATTTGTTGGTACGATATCATAATATTAATATAGATGACAATGTTAATTATGAAGACAAGAGTCAGAATACTGTAAATAATCATTTGTTAAAAGCTCATATTTATTTAAAGTCCGCACTAGACGCTGCCAGTAGTCTTGAATATAAACTCTTTAGAACTACTTTTAGATCAGGTTAGTTTATTAACATCAAAAAGGAGACGATATAGTACTACCACTTTAATCTTTGGATTTACTCCTACATGTTACAGATTAATTAAAGATTTTTTTTTATTTTGCCACATAAAAGGTATTTACAAAGCATTTCTTCATCGTTTGATGTTTCACCTGATTCTTCAAATAATTTAAAACAATAATGAAAACTTAAAACATATTGTAATTAGCTTTTTTTTTTTGTATTAGGCAATTCACCCTAAAGAGAGTGCTATGTTTGTAATTAGTTAAAATTATAGTTATTGTTCATCTTTATTTTTTTTCAATATTATTGTTGATTTGAAGGATATTAGCAGTTTATAATTTATATTCTATGTTACCTACTTTTGTAACATTTTATGTAACCTGTGTTTTGTTTCTTTATTTTTATGGACTCAGATATTTGTATGGTGGGTCCCCTCCAATGTTCCTATCCATATATTATAATACAAATATTGAAAATAATTGTATTGTGTATAATTTAATAAAATATATACTTGTCCAAAAAATTCTTTTCCTATTTATCCATGAAAAATTGTATTGTATTGTGTATAATGTAATAAAATATATCCTTGTACAAAAAATTCTTTTACTATTTATCCATGAAAAATTGTATTGTATTGTGTATAATGTAATAAAATATATACTTGTACAAAAAATTCTTTCTTCAAATTTAGCAAATTCACTTTGTGACACCATTTTATTAACCCATTCATGACGAAGGTGCCATATGGACCTCGAAAAAGTGTTGGACCTCAATTAGTCACATCATGCCGATATATTAAAATGGCGATGCGAAATTCAGTTTTATGTAGTCTACAAGCATGTACGAACACGTTTGTCTTAGAGGCGCTCAGTTCGTTTGCATGTGCCGGCGTGGACAGACGTGTATAAACGGAGTTTGAAAAAAAGTGCAAATTTTTCAAAATGTCAAAGCGAGTGAAGTAAGTAATCCAATAAACTTATGTGTAGATTTGATTTTTTTTTTCCAAAACCGTTTATGATCCGTAAAGAATGAAATTTACTAACTATTTATAGACATATTGTTACAAAAATAATCCTTATTGTATCAAAGAGAGTACTTTGAATTGAAGGTTTTGATTTTTGGCTCCATATGGACCTTTCGGCAGATCTCACTATACATAAATTGTAATTTTTCGCAGATTTCATTGTTTTTTCGTGTTTTTTAGGGGTCTGACTGTTGAAGAAGTGATGTTACTGCTTGAAGAACAATCGGATACGAATTTGGAGGATGATGAGGTAGTGGATGTGGATGTGTATGTGGAGCCGCCAAATGAGAGTGATTTGTCCGGAGCAGATTCAGCTGATGAAGATGACGGTGGAATAATTGCCAATATTTCTCGAGCGCAATTGTTTTCTAATTGCCAAATCGTAAATCGCCGTCGACACAAAAAGGGACAAGATACGCCCGATTATGATTCAGATCAAGAGAACCCTAATCTAGAGCATTTCGGAGACGAGCGTTTGGATTCAACTTTCAGTGACTTCGACATAAATTTATTCGACGCTTCAGCATCACACGGTCAAGCGTCTGCAAGCACTTCTTTCGAGCCTCCTTTGAAACGATGCCGTGTTAGTACTGGAGACAGAGTGAATGATCCCGCTGAACCACCTTATCGCATTCCAAAACGTATGCCTGGTCCGAAAACTATGTTTCAATGGAAGTCTAACGATGTGACGCCAATTGTTTCTAGCATATTTCCCGAAGGAAATTATACCGACGTAGCTGCTTTATCACCGGTGGAATTATTTGAACTAAATTTTGACAACGAAATGTACGAATTCATCGTTACAGAATCCAACAAATATCAGACCAAGCAAGACCCTGAAAATAGTCATAAAGTATCACCTTTAACTGTCGGGGATATCAAAGCGTACATGGGTATACTTATAACATCGGGATTATGCCCGATTCCATCAACTCGATTGTACTGGAGCAGCTCTCGCCCTTTCTACAATAAGCAGATTGCGTCCACCATGTCTCGTGATAGATTTGAACAGATACACAAAATGATACACTTTGCTTCACCAAATCAGTTCAATAGTGCAGACCGGATGTGGAAGTTACGTCCATTTACAGATAGGCTTATTGAACGGTTTATGCGAAACTTCCACCCAGAAGAAAATTTAAGTTATGATGAATCGATGATTCCATACTATGGCCGCCATGGATGTAAGCAATACATAAAAGGCAAACCCATTCGATTCGGATATAAAGTGTGGAGCCTAAATACACCCTCCGGTTACTTGATCAATTTTGAGATCTACCAAGGCAGCAATCCCCGGATTCCAAAGGAGTATGGTGTTGTAGGCTTGAATGCTTCACCACTACTTATGTTGGTCGATCAATTGCCAGTGGAAAAGCGCGAATTGCCATATCACTTCTACTTTGATAATCTTTTTACGGGTATGCCATTGCTGTACTATTTGCATTTTTATGGATACAATGGCACAGGTACAATTCGAGACAATCGGATTCCCAGTTCATCTCCTATCCCCAAGAAGAAGGCAACAATGTCAAAATACAACAAAGGTGTGCTTTCTCGAGGACATACTGAAAGTGCGCAGACATCATTTGGCAAGACCCCCATCTACGTTATTACTCAATGGGTTGATAACGCTGTTTGTTCTGTAGCTTCAACAAAATACGGAAAGAATCCATTGGATCTAGCAAGCCGTTACTCACGGAAGGAGCAAAAAAAGATCAGTATACAGAGGCCATATGCAATTCATCAATATAACACGAATATGGGCGGAACTGACAGAATGGACCAAAACGTTGCATGTTATCGCATTACTGTTCGCCAACAGAAATGGTGGTGGTCCATTTTTACCTGGGCCATTGATGTAACCATTCAGAATTGCTGGCTTCTGAAGCGCAAAGCCACGGGCAATTTTAAATTGGGGCAGTTAGAATTCCGTGAAGAAATATCAAAGCATTACTGCGAGAAGTATTCTATCAAGAAATACTTCAAGGCACCCGACAAACTCACCAAAATAGGTCAAACGGCGATGCAGTATGATACCTCCGTCCCCCATTATCCTGGGCCAATACCGATAACTGAGACTAATAAGGGAGGAAAACTGTCTTGTGCATCTTGTAAAAGCAAGCAGCGCATCCGTTGCATCACATGTAAGGTCGGACTATGCGTGAAATGCTTCGAGGGCTATCACACTAAATAATGTTGTTGAAAATTACACTTTTTGAACAATAAAGATGAAAAAATGAAATTTCTGACTAGTTATTTGCCGAAAGATCCATATGGACCTCATCCTTCTCGAGGCTCCTGGGGGATGAGGAGACGATTTTTTCAAATTCCGAAAAAAACGTTCTTATTCTACTTTCAAAACCAACCACTCTGTGAATTTTCTGCGCGAAATTCGAAAAAAAAATAGTTCGTCATGAATGGGTTAATAAAATAATTAAAACACTTTGTTTTTACCACGATAATCTTTATTTTTTATATAAAGTCAACATGTTTCGAGAACGATGTTCTCTTCATCAGGACAATTAATGTACTGTACAGTACAGTACAATTAATGTACTGTACAGTACATTAATTGTCCTGATGAAGAGAACATCGTTCTCGAAACATGTTGACTTTATATAAAAAATAAAGATTATCGTGGTAAAAACAAAGTGTTTTAATTATTTTATTAAAAAATTCTTTTACTATTTATCCATGAAATTCTAAAATATCTACTTCCCACGGTAAATATATATCTTTATACCCATAGGATTTAGGTGAGTATGTATTCATTAATATGAATCAAAACGATTTGCATAGGTAAAATAGGTAAGTATTTATAAATATGAAATATCCATGCCTTCACTTTAAATTAAATTCATTAGAACCTTTAAAATCAGAGCTGGAATGATGTTTTTGCTTCTTGGGGAAATAGGCCTCTTTACTTTGAAATTTGACTTCCCGCCAAATCTACAGCACGGCTATGTAAATTAGTAGGTACTGGGCATTGACGATAATTCCATCCAACGCCAACGTCGTTGTCGTTGGCGATTTTCAATTGTTGAAAATAACTGTTGAAAATAACGCCGACGTTGACGCAACTATAATCGATTATTTCTAGTGATTTATATAACTCAGGTCTGTTTTTAGTGCTTAATTCTCCATACTCGAGGAAACCTCATTCATAACATATGTTATTATATTTTTTTAGATAATTTAGTAATTTAGTATACATATCCAAATTATCATAAGGCATTAAACGTTATAAAAAAATACGGTCCAAGTATTTCGAATTTTGATGCTTATTCAGCTTAGTTATTTGTAAGAATATAATGTAACAATATATCATATAATAATATCATAATGTAACAATACTATGTCATCCTGATAACAACCTCGAGAAATTGCTCTGTTATAATTTTTGATTTCTAAGTTTCAAAAGTGACTAAAAACACCATTACAGTACACAAATTGTCAGAGAACACTGTGCAATTAGCTACTAATACTCTAGTTCAATATCAACACTATGTCATCCTGAAAACAACCTCGAGAAATTGCTGTTATATTTTTTGCATTCTAAGTTTCAAAAGTGACTAAAAAACACCGTTGCAGTACACAAATTGTCAGAGAACACTGTGCAATTAGCTACTAATACTCTAGTTCTGTGATTTAATACATCATAAGTTTATAAACTTGAATCAGTGAAACAGTGTTGTGACTCCTTACATACAAACAGTGTGAAACATATAAACAAAATGAACTGTGAAGGCTGTCTTATCACGCTATCCAAAAACGACAATGCACTCACCTGTGCCAACTGTAACATCTCGTTCCACAATCACTGCGTCAACATCTCAGACTCAAATTTCAAACGAATGGCAGTTAAAAATAAATTATCTTGGAACTGTCCGAAATGCAAAAGTCGACCGAGCTCACCCTCTTCATATTCCGGTACAGATACTGACATATTATTTGAACGAATCACCAAACATTTTGATAGAAAAATAACTGAAATGAAAAAAATGTTTGAAGAAGAGATAAGTGAATTAAAGAGAAGTAGTGAATTCATCGGTAACCAATATGAAGACCTAGTTCAAGTTTCAAACAAATGCAGAATCTTCACAAAGAAACTAAGTTCTTACGCGAGGAGAATGACAAGAAAAACATAAAAATCTCGAGCCTTGAATCCAGACTTGCAGAACTGGAACAGGATAATTTGTCCGACAGTGTGGAGATGGCGGGTGTGGGGCTGCAGCCGGGCGAACATCCTAAGGAAGCTGTACTTCGGGTAGCCAGCTCGCTGGGACTGTCCCTGCCACAACAGGACATTCGTCTGGTGACCAGGACTCAAGACCGCAGGCGAAATACCCCGGATAAATTGCACATCTCTTTTAACAATCCAAAATCTAGGGAGTCTATTCTCTCACTAAAAAATGCGGCTAAAACACAAAACTCGAACTCGCCAATATATATTAGTGAAGTGCTCACACCCTATTATAAAGAACTATTGTGGAAAACAAAGCAAACGGCGAAAAAAATGCTCTACCAATTTGTGTGGTTCAAAGCCAACAGACTACTTGTACGCACAGGACCCGGGGAAAAAACAATCCAAATTAAACATGAAAACGATCTAAAAAAAATAGAGACTTATTCGTAAATCACTGAAGCTTCAAATTTACATTTACATGAACTATACTAAAAAAAATTAAATTAAAAATGGCTAGACTGATTTTATTAGATAATGAAACAGTATTTTCTGATAAAATTAATAATTATGTATCTTCAGATATAAAATTTTGTAATTTACTAATGAAAGACTACACGAACCTAAAAATTTTTCACCATAATGTTCGATCCATAAATAAAAATTGGGAAGAAATTCTCTCATTACTGAATAATCTAAAGGTTAAATTTGATATAATTATTCTATCAGAATGTTGGATTAACGAACTATATGTACCAAAACACCTTCCTGATTATATGTACTCACTTCTCCACAGAAACCCATCACAACCAGAATGATGGCATTATTATATACGTAAATAATTTACTGAATGTTCAGACTTTGGAATTAATAATCGCGGGTGCAAATTGTCTACAAATATCGTACGGTGACACATGCATACTAGCAATGTATAGATCTCCATCCTACCACAATATAACCTTGTTCATACAAAACCTAAATGAAAAATTATCACAAATTGCGCACAAAAAACACATAATTTTAGTCGGAGACATTAATATTAACATTTTACCAAATAATTCACACCCACAATGCCAAGATTACCTAAACCTACTTAGCTACCATGGATTGATATCTACGATAAATCACCCAACTAGGATCACCAAAGAATCCAGCTCTTGTGTTGACCACATCATGATAAAAACGAACTATCCATATAAAACACTTGTTTTTGAATCTACCATTACTGACCACTATGCAACTATGATTTCATTAAACATACCATCTAAAAATACAAAAATGAAACACAATTATTGCATAAAACGAGTTGATTATGAGAATCTAAAAAAATCCTTTTCCAGTGATTATTGGCACAACTTAATACACATACCCAACGCTGATGATGCATGGACTTACTTCATAGACAAACTACAAACTGAAATAAATAATAACACTAATCCTATATTAAAAACAAACCCTCACAAATTTAAACCTCTAACTCCCTGGATAAATCACACCATTATAAATTGTATAAGAAAAAGAAACTTACTCCATAAAAAAACTTCATTGAATCCTTCTGACACTATACTTAACAACTTTTACAAAAGATACAGAAACATATGTACAAAAGTCATCAGAAATGCTAAGGAATTGTATTATAGACATAAAATAGAAGAAAGCAAAAGTAATCCAAAAGAAATGTGGAACATTCTACGCGAAGCTACTCATATTAAGCCTAACTTAAACACTGACCTAAAACAACTCATTATTGATGGACAGACCGTCGACTTCTCAAGGAATCCGGAAAAAATCCTAAACCATGCGAATGACTTTTTCACCAATGTCGGGAAAAAATTAGCAAATAAAATGTCCTCCCCAAATTCTAATACAAAATTACAGGAAAAAACACATATACCCTTTTCTAAACAATTTAAATTTCAAACGGTTACACATGACGATGTTAAGAATACAATTAACTCATTGAAAAACACAAAGTCCGCCGGTATGGATGGCATCACCGTAAACTTACTCAAGACACTTGTTCATGAACTATTGGAACCTCTCACTTACATAATTAACCTCAGCATAACACAGGGAATTTTCCCTAAACAATTAAAGCAAGGGCTCGTCATACCCATATACAAAAGTGGTCTAAAAGTGGACATTAACAATTACAGGCCCATAACAATACTTAACTCACTCTCGAAAGTAGTTGAAAAAATAATGAACAAACAACTGAAATCATTTTTGGAAAGCAAGCAGCTACTCTCCGAAAATCAATTTGGTTTTCGGTCAAATAAGAGCACTGCCGATGCTATTATTGCTGTTACAGACTTTCTTGTTTCAAATTTAGATAAGGGGAAAAAATGCATTTCTATCTTCCTAGACCTATCAAAAGCTTTTGATACTATCTCCCTTGACCATCTTATTAATAAACTAAAAGCCATTGGTATAAGAGGGAAAGACCTAGAATTTCTTCAAAGTTACTTAACTAATCGAACCCAAAGTGTCAAAATCGAAAACAAATTCAGCCAACCCCTCCCTATAACCTACGGAGTTCCCCAAGGAAGCGTCTTAGGCCCTACTTTATTTCTCATCTACATAAACGATCTTTGTAACCTAATGATAGTTGGACAAATTGTAAGTTTTGCTGACGATACTGTGCTACTCATTCAATCAGACACTTGGTTAAACGCATACAAAATGGCTGAGAAATCAATTAACTCTGTTAAAAAATGGCTAGATATTAACTCTCTTGCACTAAATACTTCCAAAACAAAATACATAACTTTTAGTATGAATATCGTTGGCCAACCTAATCAACATGTTGAAATAAAAGTACATGAATGTTCTTGTACTCACGATACATTCTGTCAATGTCCTTGCCTAGATCGAACGGACCATATCAAATACCTTGGTCTTACATTTGATCAATATCTTAAGTGGAATACACATTGCCTACTTATCACGAATAAACTTAGAAAACATATTTATTTCTTCAAAAACATTAGAAACATACTAGACGCCAAATCTATGAAAATTGTTTATTACTCTCTTTGTCAATCTATCATTGAGTATGGAATAATCGCATGGGGAGGTGCAACACTATCAGCTATAGATTCATTATTGAAGGCACAAAAATTAATTATGAAAGTTATTCTTAAAGTTCCCTTAGAAACAAGTACTGCAGATATATTCTACAAATTCCATGTATTAGATATTCGACAAATTTACACAAAACTATCTTAACTCATGTGTTTAAAAATAAAACACATCCATTTTATGAAAATACCCAAAATATTGTAAACACGAGGCACAAAACCAAAGAACTTATACAAACACCTAAAACAAATGCAACATTTGGTCAAAGAAATTTCAAATACATTGCGTCTAAAATATACAATAACCTACCTGAAAAAACAAGAAAATTGAATAATATTAACAAATACAAAATCCTTATCAAACAATGGATCATCGAAAAAGGTCGTGCAATAATTAGTCACCTCACCCAAATATAATCCTCTATTATTATTGTTACCACTACCTACCAACCTGAAAATTTTTGTCAAATATTTTGCTTTATTGAAAAATGTACTTTATTTTAATATTATAAAATATTTGTAAAAGAGTCTGTCTCGGCACAGGATTTCCTAGTGAGACAGGCAAAGTCAAAAAAAAAATATGTAAACATTTTTATATAGATATTAATAAAAAAAAAAATAAATAAAAATGTCCAGTTTTGAAAAATTAATAAGATCGACGTTTTTTAAGAAAAAAAAAAGACTTACATTATTTGATAGGTTTACTCCAAGCTCAATCTATTTAGGGTCCCACTTTTTTTAGCACAGTTCAGAAGTTTTTACACATCAAATTATTTATGTACAATATTTACAAGTCATTTAAAGGTTATTTACAGATTGTTTTTTTTACACATTTCTATATTTTAGAATTCATATTAAAAAACACCAGCTGTCGCACTTTTCCAGCCTTGAGACTGCACTTGCGGTCGGATATAATTTGTCCAGTCTTGGAAGAAATTCGTTCACAAGGAACGGATGTTGCTACAATACCGCATTGTTCTATGAAGACTTTTTTCAAATTCGGAAAATATACTCCATGTTCCTTCCACCATTTCAGGGGACAACTCTTTCTATCAAGAAGATCCATTTCGAGATACATGTCCAGTTCTTTGCGGAATTTGTTATGTGGATTATTCACTGGCTTAATTTTTTCGACTACTGAATTTACTGCATTCCAAAATGATAACGGTTCGTCTGAAGATTCTGTTTGATTTTCAGAAATATCTTGCGAATAGTCTTGTTCTTCCGACGGAGTAGGTACCCCCCTTAACAAAAGTTCGTGAACTATGTTTTTAACCACATTAACAGTGTTGGGATTCGAGTAATAATTCACCTTAAAGCGTGGATCCATGAAGGTGCATAAAGACAGACATTCATTTTTCTCCAAATCGCCAAACCGGGTGCTTAAACCTTCACATAGTTTGTTTGCAATTTGTTTTAAAACACCCGAGAGTGGCATCCCATCTATCTTCGAACAAACAATGATCAATCCCTTTGTCAAAATAATTGGCATGCTGCCTGTTAAATACTTTTCGCCACTGATGGCACGTGTGACTTCTTCAAACGGCCGTAATATTTTTCATATTTTTCCACAGGCTTCCCACTCTTCTGCGGTTATTAAAGGCAGGTCAACATCCAATATTGCTAAGGTAGCACGGACAGCTTCCTTTAATTCCACAAATCTCTCGATCATGTAGAAAACCGAGTTCCACCTTGTGACGATCGATTGAATTAGCCGCTTTGGTTTGGTTACATTTGTTCGCAGCTGATATTGTAAAATATTCTCTGACGAAATTGTACTTTTTTTAAAATGCATTACGATTCTTTTAACTTTTTCTATTACTGGCTCAAATAACTTTAGAGCATCAGTAACAACCAGGTTAAGCGAATGCGCATAACAACCAAAATGTGGAATTTCAAGATGATTATGAAATGCGTTTTTAATGTTGGAAGCATTATCCGAAACTCCAAGTCTGACACGGTCGGATAGTTGCCAATCTGACAAAATGCGTTGTATTTCATCAACAAGGTTTTTTCCCGTGTGGGATCTATTTAAAGGTGCACAATCAAGTACAATGGATTTGAACTCCAAATCATTTGTTAAAAAATGTATCGTCACAGCTATATAAGACTCTGTAAGACGAGAAGTCCAACAGTCTGTTTGTAAGGCACACATTTTTAGCCTCCTGTTTAACAAACAGTAGGGTTTTGTCAAAACATTTTTGGAAAGCTACCGGTAACATCGCATTGGAAATAGTTTTCCTAGATGGTAATACATACGATGGATTCAACATTTTTGCGAATTCTCGAAATCCAGCATCCTCAACTAAACTAAATGGTTGCAGATCAACAAAAAATAGTTTTAAAATACATTCGTCAATCCTTTGTTTGTCTTCTCGAGCCAATTTTCGGGGAATAAATGAAGTGATATTTTGTTGTTTTCTTTTTATTCCAACAACTGAAATACAGGTTGTAGATGTTGCAGGATTATCAGGCTCAGAACATCCTGGGGTATCATGGATTATAGGAGATTCTGCGTGCCCAACATTAGAAACCGTTCTGTGTTGACCACCTTCGTTGGATACATAAGCTCCAAGCGAAGAAAATTCAATCGGGTGCTTGTGCTTTAAATGGCATTTTAGATTGGAAATTGTTGATTTGTATGAGAGTGCACGCTTACAAACATTACATTTTGCAGTTTTTGTCTTTTCGTCAGATTGGAAATACTTCCACAAATCACTCCGATTATTGTTCGCCATTGATATTTGATATCTATTTAGGAAGGCACTTCAACTGTTCAATCACACTACGAAACTAACACTAATAATTATTCTTCACTTAGAAATTGGTTTAGTCATCAAATTTATATCAAACACTTATGTATTTTTACTTTCTAAGTAAAACAATTAACAAAAATTAAATTGACGCGCGACAAGCCAGTACAATCAAACTAAACGTATAGGAGATCGACACGATACTAACAAAAAAACAAACAAAAAATAGATCCAAATCGTATTAGGGAATCCCTATTAACGGGTGGTTCCCCGGATCATTGATGTATTATTATTATCTCTATGTCCCACACACGTAATAATAATCCTACGATAAAGTTGAAAGTTGAAACTGTTGGAAGTTGGAAGACGTTGGTTTCGGTGTTGAAAACATTACCCTGTTGAAATATCAAAGACGTTGAAGATATATTTTGCTGGTCGTTGATAAATTAGATTGTCCCTTGGCGCTGCGTATCGGCCGTATTGGATGGGAAAATAAAAAAAACGTGCAGTAGGTACGTACATTACCAAAAGTGCATCGGCCGTATTGGATGGGAACATAAAAGAAAAACGTCTAGCAGGAGTTACATAACCAAAAGACCATTTGAAATATCGAGTAGGTAATGTTGTTCACGAAGTGCAAACTCTTAACCTTTTATTTATTAGGCAGTTGAATCGTTGACTGCGTTGAATAATATTCGCAAGTATTGTATTGTATTTCAACTATTGGCGCTAATTATTATCAACAGCGTTGGACGTTGAAACAATATAACTATTGTTTACAACGGCTAGTTATATTTTGATACAGTGCTAATGTAAATAGAGACGGCAGTGGCTAGCGTCGTTATCGCGAGCCGTGACGGAATTATTGTCATTGTTTTGGTATTGATTTATCGAGTAATTTGATCAAGCTAAATACTGAACTTAATCCTTTTAATTTGTAACTTTATAAGAAATAAAAATGAGTGTAATCAGTGTCGAATATATAAGAAATAATAACAGTTTGTTCGAAAATAAATTATTTATTAAAAAATTCCGGTCCACCTCGCCCAGTGCTCGTGATTAAGCAAGAGTGTAAATCTAAATCAAGAGCTTTTACTCGAGTGTTTGACAAAAAACTTTATGATAAAACTTTTTGGTTGTGTGGTTGTGACATAGTTAATCGCTTTTTTTGTTTTCCGTGTCTTGCGTTTGGTGTAGATGCAACTTGGACGTTGAGTGGGATTAATGATTTAACGCATCTATCAGAGAAGTTGAAAAAGCACAATTCATCTACTTTACATTTACAAAATGTTATGAGTTTAGCCGTTTTAGGTACAGTTGACATTCGTCAACAGTTGGATTCTGGATACCGTGAGCAAACTAAACAACATAATGCAATGGTTGACAAAAATCGATATATATTGTCTAAATTAATAGATTGTGTCATATTTTGTGGAGCATTCGATTTGGCATTGCGCGGTCACGACGAAACCCCTGATTCGATAAACCCTGGTGTATTTCGCGGCTTAATAGATTTCGTAGCAGAATTAGATGCAGTATCAAAACAACATTTAGATAGTGCCACTGATTTTAAAGGGACATCAAAGACTATTCAAAATGACATAGGGGAAGTGGTCACCATTCGTACGCGGGACACATTCGTACAGTTAGTATAACAGAAAAACTAAACGGCACACAAACACGCTTTTGCTTGTGTGCATAGACATACCGGCCGCCATGTTGCTAGCGGAGTGTCGCGTCAGTCGCACTACGATTTATCAGCTGATAAGACGTAACGTGTTTTCGCGCGCGGTGAGTACATTTTTTACCTAAGTTTAGTTCGTAATTGTAAATTGTAAGTAGGATTGTTATGTTTTTGACAAAATGGTGATGATTGATTAATGTTAACATTGTTTATTTTGAGCTTTAATTGTTATATTTCTCAAACTAAATTAGAATTTGTATAAAGTTGTATTTTAATTTTGTGCAAAGGCATGGGGTGCATTCGGACACCCAGAAAGGGGGCACATTCGTACGCGTACGAATGCTCCCCTTTAGATTTTATTAACCACCAGTATTTCGAAATTCAATTTTTATGAAATAAAATATAGTATTACCTTTTAAAATTATTGTGCAGACAGCACAATAACATATTTTTCCTTTTATGACGTATTCTACTTCTAACAAAATTAAATATTTTTATCAAGTCAACCTTATAATTAATATTTTATTGCAGAATCATGGTGCGAAAATATAAAAAAAAAGGATACGCATACTCAAGAAGTGGATGAAGAGTCCATGAATTTAGCAATTAATGATGTAATACAAGGACGGTTGTCGTATAGGAAAGCCGCGTTAAACAAAACTTTCATATTTCAAACCTTTTACTGCAAAAAATATTACAAGTGTATTTGAAAAGCCAGGTATATGGCGTTCAATGAAATGGCCTTCAGCAATGAAGATTTCGCTCCCATTGACGTGTACGCTTCAAATAATTCGGTAAATGTGCCACATAATCCGGAAACAATTACTGTCGCTCTAGAACTACAACCTTCCACCAGCGTGTCATCGACTGATATGAATGAGTCAGATATTCGTGAGCAGTCGCCTTCTTTGCTCCAAAATCCTCAAGACATTGTTACCGGAACTGGCGAACCTTCCACCACTGTGGCTGAGGCACAATCTGAAACGAGTTCTTATCTTCCCATGACACCAGAAGTCATAAGACCTTATCCTACAGCCGTTAGAAATAGAAAAACCAATAAAGGAAAAAAAAACGGGTAAATCCCATTTATATACAGACACACCTGAAAAAACTGAACTAAAAGAGAGACATAGACAGAAAGAATTGAAAAATAGAACAGGAATGGAAAGCCAGAGCCAAAGCAGTGAAAAGTAGTTTGAAGGAACTTAATTCAAGACAAAAGAAAATAGAAAGCGATGAAGATTCAGAGAAATCTGAAGGATCGCAATTTAGCTTGCGGGAGAGTTCAACATCTTCAGTTGATTTAGAAATGGACGAAGAGACTGGTGATCGTGGTATAAATAATAATTTAAATGTAACACCAGCGAAAATCAAAGATAATGTTTTGGTAAAGTTTGAAAAAAAGACCTCTGTTGTTTATTACGTCGGAAAAGTTCTGTCATTATTCAGGTACAGAGATGAAAATATCTTATCTTCGGAAGCAACCGGGATTATCATGGTCATTTTTTTCCCTGATATAGAAGATATACACACTCTGTATATCAGCGATGTTGCCACGATACTCCCTGATCCTCAACCACGAACGGGCTGTAAAGTTAGAATGGCTAGACTTTTTACTTTTGCAGTTAATTTAAATAATTGTAATGTGCAATAAGTTACAAAGTAACAAACAAATGTATAATTACCTACTTTAAGTTTAAATTGTCAAAGACTCTACAACGATGTCATACAAAATGATTGTAAACATCTCATTTAGACTGATTGTAAAGCTTAGAATTATCAATAAGTAAAATAAGTATGAACGATTTTATTTTTTGTTATTTTTCTAAAGAAAGATTTATCGTCTATGAGTCAAGTCACATATTATTATATTAGTTCTTTGATAAATAAATATTTCTATAATAATTAATAAAAAATTAACGACTTTAATTGGCTTTTTAATTACCCTGTATGAATCTACCCCATGGCGTACAATAGTACCCCACCTACTGTACGAATGTACCCCGTACGTGGGGTACGTTCGTACAAATATCTTATCGTAGAAAAATGCCTATAACCCTTTAAACTTTTGACATAATAGTTTCGGACTTTTTTGTAACAAACTACAATATATTTGTTACACTTGGGTACATTCGACAATTAATCACAAAGTAAAAAAATAAAATCTAAAAAGTGTACGAAGGGTAACCACTTTCCCCTATTGGATTCTATAATGGAAGTATACAGCACAGAAGTGAAACGACAAATTACGGAATGTGAATTTATTGCGATTCAAGCAGATGAAACTACAGATGTCTCTACGACGACGCAAATGGTTTTGATCATCAGATATGAATGGAAGGGCAATATTTATGAATGCTTTTGGAAATATTTAATTCCAACCTCGCATTGCGCTGACGGTTTGTATACAGCCATCTCTGAAGAACTTCAAGGTTTGAACATCAGTTCAAATAAATTGATAGCTTAATGCTATGATGGAGCCTCAGTTATGAGTGGAAGGGTTGGAGGGGTTCAAGCAAAAATTAAGGCTAATTTTCCATTTGCTAATTATGTTCATTGCTATGCTCATCAGCTGAATTTGATAGTCAAAAAAAGTGTTTCACAAAGCAATGTAATAAAAACGTTCTTCGCACATCTTCACGCATTTCCAATTTTTTTTTCCGAGGTCTATAAACGAATGAACGTGTTAAACGATGTAATGAAAAAGAAAATCCCTTCTGCCCCACCAACAAGATGGAATTTCAACATAAAAACTGTGAGAACTGTTTCGGCATACTCAGAATTGTTGATACAATGTATGGAAACTATTTTAGACCAAAATAATAATGATTCGAATACTATAAACCAGGCCAGTATGTTATTGCATTATCTTAAGGATGAACAGTTTATATATTGGTTAGGTTTCTTCAACAAGATTTTACCCCATTGTGACATTTTGTTTCAACAGTTACAATCACGCTCTTTGGATACCATCATGATTAAGAAATATATATATCAATTTGAAAAATGCATTCAGACAATTCGTGATTCCATAGACCAAACAGGTGAGCCCAAAGCAAAAAGAAATAAAACGGTGAACTATGCAACTTGCATCGAAGTATGTGATATTATCTTACAACAGATCAAAGACAGATTCGAGTTTACTAACCTTTTTTTAGCATCAAAATTATTTGATTGTGAACACTTTACTCAATATAAAGAAAACTTTCCTCAAAGTGATTTCAATGAAACAGTGAACACGTACATCTTTTTAGATAAATTTAAATTGAAAAATGAACTATGTGATATATACGGGAGAAATGATTTCTCTAACGCCGATGGTGCAGTGGCAATCTTGCAACTTTTTTATAAAAATAATTTAGTCGAGTCGTTTTCGGAGTGTGTGAAGCTTTTAAAAATAATATGTACAATACCAATGACATCTGTGGAAAGCGAAAGGTGTTTTTCTACCCTAAAACGAATTAAATCATTCTTGCGAAACACAATGAGTCAAGACCGTTTGAATGCTTTATCTGTACTTAGTATAGAAAAAAATTTTTTGCAAACAATCGCAAATTTCACTTCAAAGTGATAGAAGTTTTTGCTCTTCACAAACAACGTAGAATAGACCTTATCTACAAATAAGGTAGGTGGAATAATTATTTTTACCCATAATCTTTTTGTCATATTGTTTTTATTTTGGATTGTCAGTGAACCACCACCTTTTTAGGGCAGCGGCCGCCACTGGTCTGAAATGCACATCCCCGTGCCTTCCAGCGAAGAAACCGAGGTCAGCCACGAAGAAGGCAGTGAAGATGAAGCCACCACAATCTTCTGATGTTTTCAACGCCCTAGATGTTCTCCAGTGGAGCATATCGGTGAGCCCGCAGTTGCCATCTGCCGCGTTTATGCATTTAAATGCCTTGATTAGAATTATTGTTCGTCATAATGACGATACAATGAATAAAACAAAACAAGGCACAATAAAGGATTACTTTAAGTGAATCTGTGATGTCTTTTTTGTTGCTTATTTAATTTTGTGTTAAAGGTTTTTTTTAAGTTATTTTTTTTCTAATATTATAAAAACAGATGAATTTAAATATTCAATTGTTTTTGAAAATTCTTGTTGTTTTTATTTCATATAATTTGTACACCAATTGCCCATAGTTATTATGTTATGACTTAAATTCTTATTAACATTGAAAAAATAATGTAAATATTGAAGGTCAACAATAATTAAAATTTAATATGTTAACGGCTTCGCAGGAAATTCTAAAGTTGTGGAAGTTGGCCCATCAATATGTACCTACTTGCATTCCCCATAATCTATTGTTATTTAATGTGTTATGTCAATACCGAATATAAATCATGGAAAACGTTAACAGTTTAAACAAATACTAATGGTATAGACATTAGCGATGATAATTTGAATATTGAAATACAAGTTAATTTTAAATGTTTTCATAATATATCATGGATTATTCGATATACGTAAATCTCTGTCACGACAACTGTAAAAATAGTTTTTTTAATAAAATATTAAAAGTATATTTGAGAAGAGCTCTCTGCTAACAAGATAAGTATGTAGTGAGTGGGCTGGCTAGAGCTTCTATTGTCAACAGAGGACAGTTTACTTTTAGTAGGCAGCAGACCTTTAGTGAAGGTGGTCTTCTAATGGATTACATTAAAATATTGAAAGTATATTTGAGAAGAGCTCTCTGCTAACAAGATAAGTATGTAGTGAGTGGGCTAGCTAGAGCTTCAATTGTCAACAGAGGACAGTTTACTTTTAGTAGGCAGCAGACCTTTGGTCTTCTAATGGATTACATTAAAATTTGCAGACGAAAATGAACACAAATAATTGAGACAATGCTTTCTGGTAATATTTTCATATTAAAAAGATTGTTTCTACCAGCCGTATTTCAACCGTAGGCAAAGGCAATGGTTTACCCCGCTTCCAGGAAATATTTTCGTATTGTGTAAAAGGGTTTTTTCCACCCGCCGTATTTCAAGTATAGGCAAAGGCAGCGGTTTACCCTTCTATTCAATATGCAAGTGCTAGCTTTATTTGACAATTCGATGCGAGCAAAGCGCTCGCACCTGTTAGTTTTTTGAAAGGATAGTGTTGTATTCTTCACTCTTCTTCATTTTATGTAGGAGAGATAGAGATACAACTCTATCCGGAATTACAATGTTATGATTTTTCTTCGGTTTTGGTTGCCGCATGTGACAGCAAATAGTGAACAATCTTGAGCAATGAATATTGAATGTTGTAGCGCACTGTTTTTACGCTTGCCACTACACCATCTCTTTTCCCCGTACAGCGCCATCCTGCTCATCCAAACCTAGGCGAACCAGGCTGCGCAAACGCCCTCTGCGCATTTCCCACTCTCGAGTTGCCACATAAACCACGCCCCGCCACAAGGAATGGCCTATATAAAGAGCTGCAGACCTTAATTCAGCCAGTTCGTCTGCAGCTCGCCCTTGGCTAGTGCACTCTCGTCCTTTGGCACGACCCTCTAAGGAGTATTCTACTTCCATAAGCAAAGCACCAACCAGACCCCGACTGCTGCCTTAGTTGCCCTTCGTCCTATGGTACGACCCTCTAAGGAGAACACAGTCGCAGACGCCCGTTACCATAACGGCACAAGTCAGTTTTGTTGCTCCCAAAGACTAATCGGCAAGGTTCCCTCCGATCCCGTGCTCAGTTAATTATTATTGTGATTTGATACATTGTGACTATTTTTACTATATGTGATCTGTGAACTTACCTTAAGGCGATCTCATATTCCAGGTGACCTTCGAATTTGGAAGGGGCGCGGCCTATTGGTGTTGGTTATAGAAAACTTGAGAACCAATCAGAGAAAGCCGAACGCCAGATTTATATCTACCCAGTTACGCCCATAAACGCACACTGGTAAAATTTATCAAAAATCCGGTATAATATAATATCGGCATAATGCACAACTCTTCCATTTATCAAATTTTAAAGAAGGCACAAAAAACTGTTTTTTAAACTCTTCGTTTTTTTTTATGTGACATCTCACAAGAGCGCCTCTGTCTGTACAGATATATATATATATATATTTATATCGCCATTGGTTGGGCAAGGTTGCGGGGCGGATTAAGGAAGAGGTTGAAGGAAGGGTTTTATTAATGCGGGTTTTGAAGAGAGAAATGTACTTAAAATTTGTACAGTTTTTGTAATAAAATTATGCAACAATTTTCAAATCATTTTTTATTAAGTAAATTTTTAGGTGGGTCCAAATATACGAGGCGTATCCAGAAAGTAAGTGTACTGAGGCTTTCACGACCAAATGAATTTTATTTTCGACATGTTGGCTACACTTACGTGTAGTCTGACTCTTCCCCTTCGCAACGAGACCAGTTCAAGGTCAGTACGTTGAGAAGTGTCGACGCAACAACACGTTTCGTGAAAAATGTCAATCCAATCTCCCCGCCAAGCGAAATACGCGGCGTCATCCGTTATCTCGTTTGGAAGGGAAAACCTCCGTTTGAGGTTTATAATGAGGTGAAAACTGCATATAGTGATAAAGCTATGAATCGTACGAGTGTGTACAAGTGGTATCGCGAGTTTAAAAACGGTTCTCACCTCTTCACCCTCCGCCAAAAAGTTCAAAACCACAATTTCAGCCAAAAAAATCATGGCATCCGTGTTTTGGGACAGTCAAGGCATAATTTTTATTGAATATCTGCCTCAAGGGGAGACCATCAACTCTGCAAGATACTGTGAGACCCTAAAAAAAATGCGGAAGGCGATTCAAAACAAGAGGAGAGGCATGGTGACAAAGGGAGTCAGCCTGCTGCACGACAATGCCCGACCACACACGCCCAACGCCACGTTTAAATGGGATGTCCTGAACCACTCCGCGCATTCCCCTGACCTAGCACCTTCATATTATTATCTCTTTACCTCCCTGAAGCTGTACATGGGTGGAAAAAGGTTTTTAACCGACGAGGAGGTAAAGGAGGAGGTGGAGAAGTGGACAAAGGGGTTGGCGGGAAACTTCTTCGAGGGAGGCACAAAAAGTTGATACCCCGCTTCACCACCTGCATTGAGAGGAATGGCGACTATGTCTAAAAATAGCTTACATATGTACTACGGTAACCAAGTAATTTTGTTTCAATAAAAAAATTGTAACCTACAGAAATTCAGTACACTTACTTTCTGGATACGCCTCGTATAAGGTAGGTTATCTATTCCAACAAAATAGGAATAACATTCCAATAACATGGTCTTTTTTAAGCCTTATAAATGAACTCACTCGAAAAATGAACAATTCCAAAACCTGCATTGACCATTTAGAATAAAACACAAGCAATCTGTAATGCGTGAATTGACAATAAATGACCACTTTTTAACAATCCTAGTAATAAACTTAACCCTTGGAACCTTTTAAGACCAAATACGTCCCAAATTTCGTTAAATTTTACCACTGCGCGTCGCTTCGGTACGCAAAAGCGCGCGTAATTTGAAATTGGTTTTACACTCCACACTCTTTACTCGTTGTTTTGTTCAGCTGCGTTATTTACATATTTTTGGCAAAGAAATTATTTCATGGTTGTTTTTCAAATATTATTATCATTTAAATCGACTAAATTAAATAAATTACAATACCTAATTATAGTTAGGAATTATTGAAACAGTAGTATTTTTTAAATTTTTTTAAGGAAAGGTTTATAGAGGCCTGTAAAAAACATTTAGATAAATTACATTACAAAAGACATTGCATGCATCAAAAAAAATAAAAATTAATTCCTACTCCATGAGTATATCTTACCTAAAAGTCTAATCGTGTTCGATAATCGATAATGACCGATTTATAATAATTTTTTTGTAAATTTAAATAATGATTGTAACTTATTTTATCGTGCGTTCATTTTGCAGTGTAAATTTGTTATTATTCTTTATGTATATCTGTTTGATTTCCAAACATAATAACATAAAATAAACAAATATTTCTTGCGTTATTGTTTCTAGGTACCTAATTATGAAAAAAATTATTTGAACTAACCCAAATATTCCAGCACGTTTTTTATTTTGTTTTAGGCCACTGAGCGTACTTAGTTTTTTATTATCTTTCCTCCCCATTGTATAAAACTAGGAATTGAAAAAAAAAACGATTACACATTACAGTAAACTGATTTTAGTTGAAAAAATTTCACAGAACAGAGCGGCACTAAGATAAAGAACGTCTTCATACCGCCAGCGCTAGGCGGTAACTAAATACAAAAGCGTGAAACCCTTACGTAGACGGCATAGAGTTTATTTCACAATGGCAAATTCAATGTTTACCCTCCCTGAAAATCGATCAATATTCGTGTAAAAATAAACAATGCGAAAATGCATATTTTGTTTTATTTTGTGAAGTTCTGGAACATATATGAAAGTTTCCTCCGATAATCGAATAAAAAAATGAATTTCCCACATTATACAATAAAAAAAATATCCGAAAATGGGTTTGTAAATGGGATATTTTGCACTAGACAGTTTTTTTCTAGGCTTAAAAAAGGTCTTATCAAAAAAATGATCGTTTGCTGACAAACCCAAGATGTGTTCTACTTGCAGTATTTAATTAAAGCATCTGTAGTATTTCTAAACAATCAAATTTTCAAACCAAAAACATCTGATTTTGCATTACTTGGTATTGGATCACCTTAAATAAATAACATTTAACCAACAATTGTGTTATAATGTAAGTATTTGCAATTCGCAATCTTTGTTTTGTGTTGTTGTATATCGGTTTCGAATGTAATTAATATATTTACTAGAGGTCTAAAAGAGAGAGCTAAAACAGCGGAAAATTGGATACATAAATTCTTTATAAAAATTAGTTTTACTGTTACATATTATTATCACGAAGACGTAAACCAATATTTTTTCGTTCTCTATTTGAAAATTTAATAGGAAAATCGATAAATTAAAATTACATCCACCCTTTATTTTGTTGCCAAAATTTCGTATTACATGGGAATTCGTTAATTCGAAATTTGATTTTTTATGTCCCGTGAATTTCGAATTAACAAGGTAATTATTAATTACTGTATTTATTTTGAAAGAAATTTAATTTTTTTAAATTTATTTGTTTTTTCATCAAGAATTCAGGAATATCTCAGGTGAAATGGCCAGGCGATTGCCTGCACATATCCCAGTGCTTCGTCGCCGTGGAAGAAGCCAAGAAAGGAATATCTCCTCAGGTAGGGAAATAAATGCACCGCAAACGACACGGGGTAACCCGGCGAGTGTACTAGCTACTAGTACTATTTACTTCTACCCATTATGTTGATTTCAATAGTAAACCTAATGATTTAATATTACTCATATTCAGACATAAAATAGAATTCTACGATTCTGTAACGAAAGACACTCACTACCAATCAAACTGGCAACAATGCATGTCATTGATAATCGCAGACATGGATGCCATAGTTGCACTCCAGACGGTTGTTATCAGTTGGGACTCTAGTGCAGTATTCACAAAAATTAAAGGCGGCTATATTCACATAACAAAAATGGAAAATATTTTTAAAAACATAGTACATATCAGGACTAGACCAGAAATAAAGTCAGCATTGAACCTTAGTTTGAGGTGTTGTCTTCTTCACCAGAGAGCTCATCTGATGAGTAGCCAGTGACGAAGAGCAGGTTCCGAGGCTTTTGCTTCAGCTCTTGCTCCACCTGCTGCTGGATCTTGTAGCGCTCCTCGCGCGCCACCCGCACCGTGGTCAACTCCTTGTGTCTCTTAGTGTCCACAGCACCCTCTTCTTCCGTGTGACTTCTCTTGAGAGGAGGATCCGAGGTGTGGCAGATCAGCTCATCCTTATTATCCAATTCATCATCTGTAGAAGTTATACAATTAGAATACAATTTTAACATCAACCAACCAATCTCCGATAGGAGAGGGCACTACAGATGGAATATTAGGATAAAAAATTATGGAGATAGTGCTCACGGAAACTGTAAATCGTCTCCGTTTTATTGATAAAAAAAATATTTAAAAAAAAAACTACAAACTCCATCTATCCATATTCAGTTTCCGATAATGATCTGTGTAGAGTGAATATTCAAATCATTCACTAATAATACATATTGGGATTGTCATAGTTTCACAGAATTCCGGAAAGCTGGACTTAATATGAATTTAATAAAAATAGTATTGCTACCGCAGATAATAGAAGCACAAGGAGATACGGCATGGAAATGCGCCAACTGCTGCCGAGCTATGACCAAACTATGAAAGTTGTCTATTTAGTGTGTAGGAAGAAAGGCTGGTGGGCCGCCGTTATGCGAAGATGTGATTTGCAGTAGAATTGGTGAACGATGTTTCATACTTATAATGATTCATGGCCCATCTCCATTGTTTCTATTGTATTAATAGATACAACAATCAGATAAAAATTGAAGCTCACCCAAGTTGACAAGGTCCAGGGCATACGCATGGTCCTTCAGCAGGACGTGCACCGTTGGGTACTCCACAAGGCACTTGCCTGTCAGGTTCTGCTGGATGGTCATCTCCGGGTCCAGCTCGTAATATTTGCCGCAGCAGCCTGGGATGCGCTCAGCTAAACAAAATAAATACAGCGTATGGTCAATTAATTCTATTTTAACACAGGGAAAACGATAAATACATATAAAATAACTTATTGAGTAAAACGTCAAACTGTAATATTTAACCATTAAAGACAATATTATTAACCATTCAAATATTAACAAAATGTGAAAGAGAAAAAGATTCGGTGGCATCTGCGATTTGCGTTAAGAAAATGAAGATAATGTTGGTAGTTTTCAATCGAAGTATGATACAGTTAAAAATGATGGAAATTGGTATGGTTGAATTAGCTCAGTGGTTAGAACAATGCCCCGGCAAGGCAGAGGTTCTGGTTTCAATTCCCAGATGCGACTGAATCACATTTTTTGATTGAGAGTGGTTAATGTTGCCTTCAATGTGAAACAATAAATAGTGTTGATTTTTATCAATCTGAACCTCCCTTGATCTAACACCGGACATGTTACAAATAATATGGAATCAAATAAAGGAACTAAAATTACCAATATTAACACATTCTTTTCGGGAAATTAGAAAACTCGTCATACGCCTTTTTACAGTAAGACGCGGGAGACGAGTTTACTCATTTTGTTGCGCAAAGCGGTAAGGAGCAGGAAACTTATAAACAAGGGGTTCTAAATGGGTGCGGGGTCATGTGTTTTCTATTGTCGGCGGTACCCGATCTATCTACCTGTCAATACAATGAGTTTGAAACAAAACTAAAAATAACAAGGGTAAAAATAAACAGTCAGAACATTTCAATTATTTTATTACCTAATATAGTGAAACTCTCTTAAGAAGTTTTCCAAGGGACCGGGGAAAAAAAACTTCTTAAGTGGGAAAACTTCTTAAGTGGGATTCAATTTTAGCCATTTAATAACTCGAGTCCGGTGCATACGTCATTCCTATGTCTACCTACGTTAAATTGTCGTGAAAACAAGCTCATAATATGATCCAAGCGGTCAAAAAAAAATAAAATATATATACATCTTCTAGTTATCATGGTAATTAGTATTACATATGTATTTAGAAAAAGGTGGGAATGTGAAATAAATGAAAAATGGTAGAACATAGTTGATTATCAAATCAAAACAAAACCATCCCATGGACAAAGTAAACACAATTTTAAAACTGTTAAAGTACATCCCTCGAAAAAGCCACTCGAATTCGGATAGTAAAAGTTGCAGCATTCCAAAAGGTTCATACTGTTGATCTTATTTTAAATTGGTGTAAAGGCAATGGATTATACATATTTACTTGTTAGTGATTACTCACTCTTAACTTGACAGTTGAAAACAGAGCTGTGGATATACGCCGTCTCTTTTTTACGCTTTCGTTTACTATATGAACTGAGGGAGAAAGAAAGACTTGTTGTGGTTAATTTTACCAAGCGGTTTGATAAAAGGACACCGCAAGTAATTTTGTTAACCGCAAACTAATGATAGCGGGTTCTTTGCCTCAGAACCGTTTGCGTACTGCAACCCTGCCATGGCACTGCACAGAAAAATCTCACAAAGTCTACGCGGCAAACTGCTTATTAGTTGGCGGACTTTAACTTTTTTGCACGCTTGCTGCTTGCTCCAATGGCATTTGAGATTTGAGAGACTATTGTTATGATGTATTTTCGCCAGGCACAGTCGACTATCGTATATTTTTAAAGATATTTTAATCCTTTTCTAGAAATTCCTTATGAAAATAATGTGCGCAGCTCAATATTATGTCCTACCTGTAGGTTCATTTATGGTCCTACCTAACTAGCAGACATCGAATAGCTATGATTTCGCACATAAATAAATGGCTTGATGCTTGAATCAGAAAGTTATATCATACGAGCTGTTTGACGCTGGAATTATAATCTGTGAACGCATCCAAAAACTACAAAAATCATTTGCGAAGTTTCGTTTCAATCTACATTTTAAATTTATGCATATGTATTTCCTAACCTTCAAACTTAATTTACGACAAATGTCAGATGAAACATGATGCACGGCAATTTTTGATGTTTGAATGAAAAAAACGTAATTATAATGCATATTTTACCATTTCCCCCGCCATATAACCATGTTGTTATGTATTTAAAGGTGAAATATTCCGTATTAACCGTGATCCGATAGATTATCAAAAGTACATTTTAAATTTATGCATATGTATTTCCTAACCTTCAAACTTAATTTACGACAAATGTCAGATGAAACATGATGCACGGCAATTTTTGATGTTTGAATGAAAAAAACGTAATTATAATGCATATTTTACCATTTCCCCCGCCATATAACCATGTTGTTATGTATTTAAAGGTGAAATATTCCGTATTAACCGTGATCCGATAGATTATCAAAAGTTTTTCGTGTTTTACAAATTTGATGGAATAAAATTTTTTATACAATAATATTACGAAACATCTCTATGTTCATTATCAAAGGGAAGATTATTGAAGGAGGCGTCAAATGTATGCAAATGTAGATCTAGCCCACGTTGTCATTAAGGTTGAGTTTAATATAATCTTTCATGTTATTTCGGCCTTAAAGACGCTTGCATATTTGTTACATAATTCCGCATTGTTTGTTCGTTCCATTGCTATTTTACCTAGTTAGGGGATTAGGAGACGGGGTATTTGGTTTATTTATTGGTTACGGCCACGTTACGGCAGGTTACGGCTTACGGCCCGGCGGCCGACAAAGGGTTTTATGGTCTCAGGTACTAGGTATGGGTTTCAGTCAACGTCTTTCAATTTATGACTTGGAAAAAGGTTCATTTTAGATATTTTGCGACACAATATTTCGTTTGTGTTGATTTTACCGCCGGATTTCTAAAACCTCTTAAGTGGGAAGCAGTTTTAGCTCTAAAACTTCTTATGTGGGAAAAAATCGTGTTTTTTGTATGGAATTTTCAAGGGACCAAAAATCAAAACTTCTTAAGCGTGAAAACTTCTTAAGTGGGAACTTCTTAAGCGAGTTTTACTGTATACCTGATAATTTTAACAAAGGATTTTGTTTTTGCATTTTCGTTCGTCTCGCCAGTAACTGCTTTATACCGCTTTCGTACAGACGTCTTATATTCGTGTTTCTGAGTTCATTTTGCTTTCATTAATTTTCGTATTAAATACCTAAGAACTATTTTGTGTTGGTAAAAAATCTGAAGTTTTTTTGAACTGCCTCCTGTTTCTTGAGTGATATTGTTTTTGATAAATATTATTTTTGAATGTTATACATATTTTAACTTTCCTAAAGATTATAATTTTACTCTCCCCGAAAATGAATCAAGATACATACGAGAGTGACGATGAATTGTTTGCTGACAATTTATCTAATTGTTCCTGCCAAAGTGACGGATGTCAACCATAGGATAGGAGTGGGATGGATGAAATTTAGATCCGTAACAGGAATTTTGTGCGACACGAAAATGCCAATAAAACTTAAAGGAAAGACATACCAGACTATTGTTAGACCCGCGATAATGTATGGCTCCGAATGCTGGACTATGTACAACTCCTACTCTAGGCAACTCGAATCAGCAGAAATGCAAATGCATAGATGGACGGCAGGAGTATCATTAAAAGATAAAATTAAAAGCTCACGCATTCGTGGTAGCCTGGGTGTCACTGACATAAACAGTAAGCTAGAGGAACGACAGTTAAGATGGTATGGGCACATAAGACGGAGACCACCAGACCACACAGTGAAGCAGGCAATGTCTATAGAGCTTCAAAGACAGCCATCCAGAGGTAGACCAAAGAACTCCTGGATAACCCAATGCTCCAAAATCCTACAAAGAAACGGCCTAGATGAAAGCGACACTCAGAACCGAAGAAGCTATAACCTGAGAACGAGAAGAGCCGACCCCAACAGCCCACCTAGGCAATGAGTTGGGATAGTGCTAGGAAGAAGAAGAAAGTGACGTAGAAAGTTTATCCGATTACGATCCTTGTGAAGAAGATGTTATTCCTCTTCCATCAACGTTTACCCGAAGACGAATAAGTTCATCATCTAGTTCTGATTTAGACCATGGCGAAGAATGGTCATCAAGAGATACTTCACCATTTTTGGAGGAGTTTTTAGGGCAGCCAGGAATAAATACCGAGGACGTTCCTGACAGCGTGGTGGATGCCGTAAATTTGTTTATCGACGACAATTTGTTTGCGTTCCTTGTGGAGGAATCAAACCGTTATTAACCGTTAGTCGGAACCGGCAAAAATAAAAACGTTTTACCTCGTTGTCGCATATGTTCCGCCCACAAACTACGCAGTGAAACGCGGTACATGTCCAAGTTTTGCAATGTGCCCCTGCATAAAGGAAAGAGTTTCGAATGCTATCACACATTGAAGCACTATTAGGTTATAGTTTTTTTTATATGTATTGAAAATTACTAAATAATCTTGTAATTTTGTATGAATAAAGTTATTTCGATTGTGAAATACTGTTTTTTCTATGATTCTCAAGAAAGTAGAATATTTTTGTTCATAAAAAAAGGAATGACACATACATTGCTAAGTAAATAAATAGAGACATCTTTTTAAAGTAAAACATTGAAAGTTTCATCGAAAAATATCAAATAGATCATAAGTAGGGGTACGTAAATTTCGTTTTTACGAAATAGATGCAATGAAAGCGAAATCTGCATTTTATTTGCGATAAAAGCGAAATTTGAAAATTAAATACTTTCGCACCTTTTACGTTACATGCTTTCAAATGTCGATCAGACGCGCTAACAATTATTACAACTCTGTTCAAAACAGACAGAGACGGCATGAGTTGTTGCGTAGATGAGGAGCGAGCGAGTGATTATCGGCGCATGGGTTGGCGTCCGTCCATCTCTTGTCTTTCAATCAGTCACTCGCTCATGCCCGTATGGTATAGTTGTGTTACTAACGTCAATATGGGCCGCCCGAAAGTAGAATTATCTGAAGAGTAAAAAAGTTCAAAGAGGATGGCTTGTATTTAAGCGATACTAGCATCGTAATGAGCAAATACTGCACTGTGCGTTTGGAAGGAGAGAAGATATTTAGATATTTTGAAGCATACGACTTCTGTTACTCATTTAAGAAAGAAATCTGATCCTGATCCTCAACCAGGGTCCTCTGGAATAAAAAGGCAATCCACAATAGTTGGTGCTTTTGAAGTGCAAAAGCGTGCCAAAACGGAAAAAGAGGAATTTGTGCTTGGCACTGTAAAAATGTGTTTGAAAGCAAACATTCCGTTGAATAAACTAGATCATCCAGCTGTTCGCAGTTACATGGAAAAATATGTGCCTGGCTCGGGTAACCTGCCTTCTGGAGATAATTTGAGACGTAAGTACGTACCACAGTGCGGTGTTTCGGAGAAAGATGAAGTGAAACAAAAACTAAAGGATCAGCCTGTAGTTGTGGTGGCCGACGAAACTTCTGACAAACAAGGGAGATGTGTCTTTGCAGTTTTACTTAAAACTGTCTCTTCAGAACCACAGCAGTCTTGTTTCTTGGCAAGTGTAAATTTTTTAGACACTGCCAATGCTTCCACTTGTTCTCAAGCAATAATTTATACTTTGAAAGAATATGAAATTCAATACTCTCATGTACATGGTTTAGTGTCCGACTCTGCAAGGTACATGGGTGCATGTTTCAACTTGCTAAAAATACTACTGGGTGACCATGCACTGCACTTTCAATGCTGGGCGCTGTCACGATAATAATTATTAAATACAAATAATTATTCTCCTGACTTAATTAACCTCTTACGTTATTTGTTGAATCGCCGTTGGTTTTTATTTTTGCGTGTGGCAATGTTAGTTTCCGGCACTTTTTGAATTTCCGCCGTACGGGAAGCCACAACGGTAATTCGACTCGTCACCTAGGAGTTAGATTTTTGAAGTTTTAACATGGGATAATTATTATTATTTTTTTTTTTTTTATTATTTTTTATTTTTAATAGTATGTTTACATGGTACATAATTCATTTTACATCTTGGGTCTTTTTACTACTCTTCCATTGAAAGCATTTGCTTGTGTGTGGAAGGGGATACATAAATGTTGTTGTTAGTTAGTACTTAAATAATTCATTGTACATAAATGTATGTTTGCTGTAGTATTTTTTTTTGATAGTAGTGAAGGATAATATATTAATATAATAAATTTTAAAAAAGAAAGGAAGTTATGGAAAACTAAGGATATTTGTGAGATTAATTAAGTGACAGTAGTTTTTTTTTTTTCAGAATATTTTTAAAGTGTCTCTTGACAGAGAGCAGTATTTGGGTTTTTTCATTAATGCTTCTGATTTCTTCTGGTAGACGATTGAAAAAAGTTCTTCCCTGGTAAGTATAATGATGCTGTGCAAAAGACGTATTTAGTTTTGGGCATAGAAAAACATGTCTAAGTCGCGTTCTGTTTTCATTTAAAAATTGATATTTATCTTTTTCTTTTATAATTTGGATTAATGAGTTTTTAATATATAGGTCTTTAAATGTAGGTACTTGAAATTCTTCAAACAGGCGTTCTGTTGGGTAGTCAAAGGATTTTTTTAATATAATTTTAATAATTGTCCTTTGTATAATTTCAATTGGAAGAAGGTTACATTTATACGCGGATCCCCAACTAATAATAGCGTATTGTAAAGTGGATTGAACTAAGGCATAGTAAATTAAATATAGATTTTTTATCGACAGAAAGTTTCTAATTCTTAAAAATATATATTTTAATTTTCTAATTTTGTTTACTACTTGACATATTTGTTCCTTCCATTTCAGATTTTTATCAATAATTACTCCTAGATATTTAATTTTATTTGTTGTTTTTAGTATTGTACAGTTTGATTTGCAATAGTTTTGGCTGTGAATTTTAGTATTAATTATTATGTATGACAATGTTAAAATTTTTAGGAGTATCATTTGTATGGATTGCAAATGGAATTACAAATGTCTTTTCATTATTAAGTGACAGTAAATTAGTGTCGAAAAAATTCTTGAGCGTGTTGATGTCTTCTGTGGCCTTTAATTCTACTTTTTCCCAAGTCTTATCACTTATTATTAATACTGTATCATCAGCGTATGACGTAATTTGACCATGTAAAGGTTGAAAAAAAATATCGTTTACATATATAGTAAATAGAATTGGTCCAAGCACTGTACCTTGGGGGATTCCAAAGCTTGTAATCTCTTGATCACTATTAACACGATTGATTTTTACCACTTGAGGACGGTTTTTTAAGTAGTCGGTGATCCATTTAATCGCGTTGCCTTTTATGCCAATATTATTCAATTTTTTTAATAGCATCTCATGGGATATGCTATCGAATGCCTTTCTAAGGTCAATAAATATACCCGCACATTTTTTACCTTTATCTAATGATTCGTGAATGTATGAAGTTACGTTAGCAATAGCATCTTGTGTGCTGAGTGATTTTATAAAGCCAAACTGGTTTTTGTGTAATATTTTATTATTATCTAGAAAATTTACCAATTGTTTTTTTACTATTTTTTCAAAGATCTTCCCTATTTTAGAAATTAGACATATTGGGCGATAATTCGTTGCTTGATGTGGATCTCCAGATTTGTAAATAGGTGAGATTATTGTGGTTTTGTAGTTAATTGGAAAAATTCCATTTGTTAAACTGAAGTTTATTAAATGAGTGATAGGTTTTATTAAGTGAGGTTTCATAGTTTTTAACATGTGTGTCGTAATAGAATCAAAACCGGGAGACGAACCTCCTTTCATATTTTCTATTATTTTCGAGATTTCACATTCTGTTGTTGTTTCAAACATTGAAAGTATATTACGTTTCTGTATATTTTTATTTTTATGGTTTTCTTGGTTTGAAGGCTTATGGATATTTTTCGCAAGATTTTTCCCAACATTTGCAAAAGAAGGAATTAAATATGTTTGCACATTGTTTAGGCTGTATATTGGCATCTATAATTTTTTTATCATGTTCAATGTACTTAATGTTTTGTGTTTTTTTTGTATTTTCTATGGCGAAATTAACAGTTTTCCACATGTGTTTATGGTTATTTTCTGAAGATAATATTTTATTTTTAAAATACTCTTCTTTACTTTTTTTAATATAAGATGTTAATTTATTTTTATATTTTTTATAGAAAATATATGCTTTTTCATCTTGGGGATTTTTTATTTTGTAAAGTTTTTCTTTATTTCTGATAGATATAATAAGTCCTTTGGTAATCCAAGGCTTTAAACATCTTAATTTTGATTTTATGTGTGTTGTTATCTCAGTTGTCGAATTTTTAATGTGTTGTGACATAATATTTTCGAAGTTAGTCGAACAAATTTCAGTATCATCACTGTTTAAAACATTATTCCAATCCTCCTTATTTAATTTTTCAGAGAGAATAGTCATATCTATTGTTGATTTTTTGGTTATTAAATTATGTTTTTTATGTTTAATATTATTATTATACAGAAGTAAGCATGAGTGATGATCAGTTATGTTAGTTTTCCAAACAATTGATTTTATTTTGTGAAGATCTTTAATGTTTACATTTGTCCAAATGTGGTCTAAACAAGATGGAGTATGTTCTTTTATTTCCCTAGTATTTTTATTTATGCAAGATATAAAATTTTGTTCAGTCATACAATTGATGTATTCATTTTTGTTATTATTTTCTATTTTTTCATTAATATTAACGTTAAAATCTCCTACGACGAAGCAAAGTTTATTTTTTAATTTTAATAATATGTATTTGAGGTCATTAATAAATGTAATAATACTCGAGCCATGCGTTCTATAGATAGCTATTAGATGGTATATTGATTTGCCGAGTTTGAAATGTACTTCGATGCAGTTTACTAAATGTATTGGATGTTCTATTATGTTAACAATACTAAATTTATTGCTTGCAAATATTATTATTCCCGAATTTTTATTGATGTCTACTTTGGTAGAAATATAGTTGTACTCAGGTAAGTGATAAGACGGTGACTCAGCGTTCGTAAATGTTTCGGATAACACTATAAAGTCCAGTTTTTTAATTAAATTATTTATTTTAAGAATTAATTCATCCATATTTTTTTGAGCGCTACTGATGTTTATGTGCATAATAATTATATCATTGATGTTTTTAGAAATAATTTTGTTACACGAATCGGTACATATACATTCATATTCTTGAATTTTAATATTTAACTCTAATTTGTTACTTAAGAAATCATCCATTTAATGCATTTTCGGTTGTATTTTACAAAATTATTTATAAGATTTTTATTCAATGTCGTAGTTAATTCTTTCTTTGGCTAATTTAAGCATGTAAGATCGGAACTTACATGTTTCGCTGTTTGTTCAGTGGTCTACTTCATTCATTTTACTGTTCAAGGAGTTTATTTCTTTCTTCTTGTTAGTTGAGTTGCAGTTAGCGCATTTGGGTGGCACTTCCAGGGATTTACACTCGGAGATGGGATGATCTTCTGAACAGTGCTTGCATGTTGGTTTATTCATTCTATTGTAGCATTTTTGTGCTGTGTGTCCAAATCTTTGACAGTGGAAACATTGGGTAAGAGAACTGCAGTCTTCTACATAGATTCTCATGAATCCTAGATGAATTCCATCAAAGCGACATTGAATACGTTAGCAGAATCAGTAAGCGCCATCGTACACAAGCCACGACAGATGGACGTCCGGGTAACATAATCGCCAAATTCACCTCCCGCAAGAAGAAGGACGAATTTGCGCAGCCATCAAGAAAAGAAAAGGAATCACTACCAAGGCCATCGGGATGGTTGGAGCTGACCAGAGGATCTTCGTCAACGACCATCTCACGCGGAAAAATAAATCTATATTGAGGTGCGCTAAAGCCTTTAAAATGAACAAGTTTTATGTTTTATATTTTCCTTAAATATGTTTATTTTCTTTTTTTTTTCCTTCCATATTATGTTTTATTTTTTCTTACTACAGCATATGGTTTTATTGTAATTTATTGCATTATGACTACCACAATAAGGGCATAAGTGTGGGAGTTATTAAGTACACAAAAATTGTAATTCATAAAACTCACTGAATAAATAAAAAAAAAAAAATAATAAAAAACACAACTATTAGTTTTTATGGATAATAAGAAGTGCAAAAATTTACCTACGGAAAAACGAAACATCACCACCCATACACGTCTCATGCGAATTACAGCTAAAAAAACCTTATCTAACTACCATTGCAATGTTAAACCACCTATCTATTAACTACTATTTTTACATTAACCCCACATGCTAATAATTACACTAACTGCTCACTAGTACATTCTATAATATACTCACTCACTTTAATTGATAATAATAGTATGTTGTGCTTTGCTAAGCCCAGTGGACTCATGACTAATAACATAACTCTGGAATATAATATCGAATAGAATATAATAGAATATAATATAATAATATATTTCAGTTTCAGTTCTATAATTAACGTGAACGGTCGCGCGCAGCGAAATAAAGTATTGTCGCAAAAATTGTGAGCGCTGCCGAGCGCCGAGCGATTTTGCGCTGAGCGCAGCGAGTTAACACATTATGGACACGGCCATTGATAATATAAAAACTGAAATAAAAAAAATTACAACAGTGAAAGATTCGAAAGCAAAAACGAACCTAGAACAAAATGTTTATACAGGGTGTATCGGCACGTACCCGACAAACTTTAACCAGCTATTTCTTAGCACATTTGGAGTAAAAAATGTTATGGGCACTTTGCTGTCCGGTAACATTTTTTTTCTTTTAAAAACAAAAAATAAATAAAATTTCCACACTCCGCTACTGCCCACAGTATAGGGGTAAAATAATTGGCAACGCCGCGCTACTGTCATCTCTTTCACACATATTCTGTCTCAAGTCCCGTGTGGTTCCCGCCACCCTGTCTCGTATCAGTGGTCAGTGCTGTTTTGGGAGTTCGCCTGTCATCAAGTTTCTAGTTTCGTTGTTGTTTTGTTATCTAAGTTTTTACTGTTGAAATATGCCCCTCAATTATCCACCTGCCGAGCAAGCAGATATTGTTTTTGTTTATGGATTTTGCAATGGAAATTCACGAGCAGCCGTAAGGGAGTATCGCATGAGATTTCCTGGAAGACGCGTCCCACACCATGCTACCTTTGTCCAGGTTTGTACCCTATCAATTGTTTATTGAAACTATTTACATTCATTGATAATGACAAAAAGCGCTTTTGAAATTTAAACTGGGAACATTAAAAACATAACAAGGGGCTACCAACTTTAAAAATGTAAATTGTACTTTGGGTGATTTGTGTTCAGTGGTCACTAAACGGCGTTCTAAAAAGTTAATTAATTTTGATCTCTAATAAATGCATCATTCCCTGCAATTGAATTCACTCCTTTTCTCTCCATGTGATTATTTAAATTACTTAAATTCAATTTCACCCCTGTGAATCCAAGATATCAACCATACCTGGTTAAGAAAATTATAAATTAAAACACTTTGTTATATATTTTACTATAAAAAAATTAAATAAATGAAAAGAAAACCTAAGATTTCTGATATGTGCCTAAAATAAGCGTTCTTTAAAAATAAAATGAGTGAAAAAGCCCGCGATCGTTTATTTGACATTTACTACTGAGCTTAATAATAAAAGCAGTTGTTATTTGTTGTTTTGTTTCAGATGTATCAACAATTGCGTGACTGTGGAATCGGACGGATTGAAGGCGCCGGCGGAGGACACAACATTGTTCCTGTGGCAGTTGAGAAGAGAATCCTGCGATCTTAAATAATCAAAATATAACAAGACTACACGCTTATAATGGTAGTCACTTTGAACAATGCTCCAATCAAAAATATAACATAAACTACATGTCCGCATTTTCATTTATTATTTATTGGTAAAATTCTGACAATGTCATTCATTTACACATCAATATTGATATTACCTACATATGTGTTAGGGTGTTTGTAAGAAAATAGCTTTTTATCGTCGGTCAGTTTATTTATCCAAGTAATTACAAGTAATGTCCCCGAGGGAGCTGTTACTTGAATTCCCAAGGAGGACCCGGAGGGTTCTCTCGACTTGGTACTGGGGAGGGTTTAACTGGGCAATGACCACTAGGATTCTGTTGCTTAGTTAACCAGGAGACTGGATACTCTGCCTACAAAATAGGCATGCACGGCGTTATATACCCTTTGGGCAGTGCAGTACCAGCCGCTGACGGAGGGGTGGGGGTAGCTCGGCCAATGGGGAGTCTTCCTGTACGGGGAATGGGCTGTGAGTGGCCGCGCGAGACGGCGCTATGCATGTGAGGGAGAAAGTATTCGGATCCGTGCGTCGGTCGAAATGCCGCGCGCTACACATATCAATATTTAATCAAATCTGTAGAAAGAATAAATCCTGGTGAGTATGCCCGTCGGCATTCTTTCTCGAGCTCAACAGCTGTTATTAGCAAGTGTATCGAAAAGCGTCTTCGCTCTTTCCTACACACTAAATAATAATAGTTAAAAATGAGACCAATGATGATTGTAAAAGCGCGCCAATACGTAAAAACAACGAAACTCGAATAAGAATTGCCAGGTGGGTTTTTTAATCGCTTTAATCTGACTTCAAACAATAATTAAACACGTAAAAATTTATTAAAATATTTCCAAGTATTATTGAATATAATATTACAGTACAGTACTTTGAACCTTCGCAATAAATTTATTTGATTTTAAGTTTAGTTTGTAGAACTCCATTTCAATTTAGATAATTTTTAACAGTCTTATTATTAAATTTATAAAAACAGTGTGTTTATAAACAAGTTCTGCTAGTTGTAATTATTATTACGCGTGACAGCTGTTTCACCTTCTGACGGCATTATCAAACTGTGGTGAAGCCACTTACAGACGACGTAAGTGATAACTTTCTATTTTTATTATCCTGGCTTTATTGATTTCCAAGTAAATTGTCGTAAATTATTATTTGCTAATCCCTATTATTGCATTGTTTAAAATTTCACTTAATTTCGTTGGTATTTCCAACTGATGACTCGGGGGTTTATTTCCCTGAATAATTAAGTATTTCGGGGTCTAATTATTATGCATTTCATTACATCCGATATATCTACACAATTTTTATATTGAATTGGGGTAAGTTTTATGGCTAAGGGAAGGAGTGGAAGGTGAGGAAGTACCTGGATATTCAGATCTGGTCACCAAATACGGATAGTCATTTCAAGCAACGTTTAAATTCTGAATTCATTAATCAAATACGAAAAAGCGTGGGGTTAAGAATATTTTTATAAATTATAGTTGTAATTTATTGTCGAGTTTTTAAAAAATTTGCGATGTTTTAAATAAAATTTAATAATTATTATGTAAATAACTTAGCAATCTGGCAGCATTCATTTGGCAGATGGTCAATCCAATGCAGTCATGACGTGTTTTCCTTTGTGTGAGTGCTTTCTGCTCGCTGTTGAGCGGTTTTATATGAACCGTTTCACGAAACGGTTTTTTGATTCATCAGAATTGTTTTTAAAACTATACATTCTTTGTGCCTTCAAATTAGTGGAAATAAACTTAAGTGTGTCAAGCTGCTCGTTATGTTCCGGTAATTCTGGAAGGCTTTTAACATAAGCAAGAATATTCATAAATCAGAGTCCGCGAAGTTGTAAATAACTAAATTTATTAAAAAAATATACGTTGTAGGATAGCCTAACAAATAACATTTTGACAGAGCACTTACGGTGATTTAAAAAACAACGGCGCTGTTCAAATAATCCAATTATTATTATTGATAAGTACCTAAGTGAGGAAAATTGTTTTTAAAAGTGCTCAGAATTATTGGACTTCGATGGTCTTCGATTATAAATTCAGGAAACCTACTAATTAGTTTCTTAGTTTCAAAATTAGACTATTTAATACGTGAAACGCATAAGATGTGAAACCAGAGCGTTCCAGAGGTGAAACAATTTAGATACAAAAATAAAACTGATGTGTACAATACAAGAAGACAATCAGTGATTCGCATGCGAAAAATGTGAATAATCATTATTGTTAAATAAAATATTTATTTTCTGGTACTGGATTGTGTAATGCGGGCTTCGTTCGCAGCGACACGCGAGTTGAGTTGCGACGTTGCTTTCAAACTTTGACAAACGATAAAACAGTAGTGACATGTGGTGAAAATATGTTTGATTAATTTTTTATTTAAAAAAAATGTTACCGGACAGCAAAGTGCCCATAACATTTTTTACTCCAAATGTGCTAAGGAATAGCTGGTTAAAGTTTTTCGGGTACGTGCCGATACACCCTGTATATTAGAAGAGCTTTGGAAAACTGAAAAAATTAAACACCAAAAAGAAATAATCAAACTACAAAATAAAATTATTGAAAATCACGAAGAACTTACGAAGAAAATAGAAAAAGTCGTAGAAAAAAACAATAAAATACCATCTTACGTGCAAGTTCTAGCAGCAAATAAAATAGAAACTTCAAAAGAGGAGAGATTCTCTATAATAATATCATCAACTAAAAAAACAACAAAAGCTGCAGAAATATGTGATAAGATACAGAAAGACATCAAACTAGACCAACTTAAAATTGGAATAAATGGATTTAGAAAAACAAATAAAGAGCAAGTAATCATATCCTGCCCAAAAAAAGAATATACCAACACTCTTACGGAGGAAATTAAAAAACTCAATTATAACCTGGAAATAAATGAAATAAAAAAGAAAAAACCCAAATTAATTTTGAAAGGACTCAAATCGAACTTGACGGAAGAGGAAATAGTAAATGGGATACTCACACAAAACGAAGGGATTCAAGACATTGTAACGAAAAACGAAGAAAATAAAATAAATTTGATTACTGAAATAAAATACAAACATTCTAAGAAATACCAACGTGGTACTCGGGATCAAGAAGATGAAGAACAAAACAAATTCTCGAACTATATCGTGGAAACCAGCGGTACAACACGAAAATAAAATACAAACATTCTAAGAAATACCAACGTGGTACTCGGGATCAAGAAGATGAAGAACAAAACAAATTCTCTAACTATATCGTGGAAACCAGCGGTACAACACGAAAATAAAATACAAACATTCTAAGAAATACCAACGTGGTACTCGGGATCAAGAAGATGAAGAACAAAACAAATTCTCGAACTATATCGTGGAAACCAGCGGTACAACACGAAAATAAAATACAAACATTCTAAGAAATACCAACGTGGTAATCGGGATCAAGAAGATGAAGAACAAAACAAATTCTCGAACTATATTGTGGAAACCAGCGGTACAACACGAAAATAAAATACAAACATTCTAAGAAATACCAACGTGGTACTCGGGATCAAGAAGATGAAGAACAAAACAAATTCTCGAACTATATCGTGGAAACCAGCGGTACAACACGAAAATAAAATACAAACATTCTAAGAAATACCAACGTGGTACTCGGGATCAAGAAGATGAAGAACAAAACAAATTCTCTAACTATATCGTGGAAACCAGCGGTATAACACGAAAATAAAATACAAACATTCTAAGAAATACCAACGTGGTACTCGGGATCAAGAAGATGAAGAACAAAACAAATTCTCGAACTATATCGTGGAAACCAGCGGTACAACACGAAAAGATAAATATCCAGTACCAAAGGGTTAACATAGTGGATTGTGATCCACTAACCCAGTGCTACCACTGCTGCAAATTCATGCACACAGCCTCCAGATGCCTAAATCGAACGGGTCCATCGGTGTGCCCGCATTGCACGGGTGATCATACTTTTGCTAAATGCCCTGAAAGAGAAAAAACACCGGTTTGTGCAAATTGCACATCGCAAAATAAGAAATATGGCAAGAAAAATAAAACAGACCACACATTTTTCAGTACCTTATGTCCCTACAAAAATAAAATGCTCAAAGTAGCAAGAGACAGAATAGACTTCGAAGAAAAATGACTGATTTTTTATATAACGCACTAGACGAAAAAAATAATATTGACGAAAAAACATATAACAGCTATCAAGAATACCGTACCCACCAAAACGACCTCAATCGCAGCCCTTTAATTCTACACATGAACATAAGAAGCATAGAACGGAACATGGATGAATTTTTGACAACAGCAAATAATGATCTCAAGAAGCCGGCTTGCATTGTGTTAACAGAAACACATTCAAGTGGCGTACTATATACCGGGATATACCTATGTATCTACTACAAACCGAATTAACAAAAACAGTGGAATCGTTATGTTCGTACAGAATAATTGTGACATATTGTGCGAAGAAGAAATTAATATGAATGGAACAAACTGCCTACATGTACAAATGAAATGTTATAACAAAAAAATTGATATTTTCTCTCTATACAGAACGCACTCATCTACTGTCTGTTTGTTTATAGAAGAATTAAGACATGTGTTATTAAACTACAGAAACGCGAATACAATAGTTTTAGGTGACATTAATTTAAATATATCGCACGATTATACATCGAACGATAAAGATAATTACTTAAATATGATGGCGGAATTGAATTATGTGTCGTGTATAAACTCTTACACCAGAAACGTCAATGGGCAACGTCCATCATGCATTGATCACATTTTCACAAATATCAAGGATATAAATAATTTAAACTCGGGAATTATAAAAACCTCAATTACCGACCATTACATGACTTTGCTACATTACAACTCAATAATACCTCAGGCGATAAATCAACATTGCGGACAAACTACTAATTATAAGAAAGAAATATCTGTTGTTAATATCGCATCTTTGAAAAATAAATTGTCAGCTGAATTATGGTTAGATATTCTCCGAAGTGATAACGTCAACGAGTGCTGTAAAATATCGTCGCTTCCACCGCAAAATTACCTAACTGCAAAAATGTACTTTTACAGGAAAGCGAAAAAAACTTCCCATTTTAAAATTAGACAGATTTTTGAAGTGAAACTTCTTTAGGCGCGTAATGGATTTTCGGGGACGGAGTAAAACCGAGTCAGGATCGACACGAAAATGCGGGTACCCCCACCACCGCTCACCGTTCACCGTTCACTGTTTTCAGTAAAAGCAACAAATCATTAGCATGCGCATAAAAGTTTTTATGTGTTTTATTTAAGTACTTTTTTACTCGGTAGTATAATTTTGTTTGGCGCATGCCTTAGCTGTGGTACAGACGTGGACAGGGCTTTCCTGTACCGTCCGTCCGCCGTTCAGTCTGGTTTAGTCGTCCGTCGAGAGCGCTCGCGTCGCGCGCTTTGCCGTTCCATTCGTATTCCAGTATATAAATATTGTTGAAGTGAAACTTCTTTAGGCGCGTAATGGATTTTCGGGGACGGAGTAAAACCGAGTCAGGATCGACACGAAAATGCGGGTACCCCCACCACCGCTCACCGTTCACTGTCCCTCTCTCACCATATGCGCTTGTTGAGGTGGGGGAGCCGCTCACGAACGTTCTCTCTCTTCTCTTCTTTCCTCTCTCTCAGACACCAGCGAACTGCGCCACGCCAAGCATCAGCTGCTTGGTTAGTATACTGCGTCGTGAGTGTAATACGAGTGAAATACGTAATTGATTGTGGTTCATACGGTTTGGTACAGAATTTCATTTTAACCTCTAATTTTCAAACTAACCTAAGAGAGAAAATAGAGATGATGAAATGAAAATAGAGAGAGAGGAATACTAGAAGTTTCACTTCTGTCTTGCGTAGGCTTGACACACCCACTTTTTTTTTTATTTTAATAAAAGACGTATCTCATGAATATTTTTTTCATTATTTTTAATTTGGACACAATAATTTTTTTTTTAACGGTGTAGTGGCAGTGTTAGATAAGAATTTTTGCATTGAAAAAAATTGTCACTTATGGAATTTTGGACGTAAAATTTATTACCTAGTAGTACTTCCAGAACAGAATATTTACATAATATTCGTTTTATAACACTAAAGTGACGAAAATAAAATAAATCAACAACAAGATGAACAAAAAATTAAGAAATTAGACGTCTCCGGTCTATCAAATAATAATGATTGATGATAAAATAATATAAAAAATAACACTGTTCTTCGATACTTAAAATAATAATTAATGAAAAAGTTTATCATAAAACTCGCAACAGAATTTCGGAAGGACACTTTTCAAATCCTGGAGGTGGTTGAATTTTTCAATTTTGTTTAATTTTTATCTGTCTCTTATGCAGCTGTACTGGTTGAGCGTAGTTGTTTAAGGTTGAAACTGGTGGCTTTAATAATGGCTTCCACGAATCATTATAATTAACTTTAAAGTTAAGTCTACCAGCCAAATATAGCAAGCATATTAAATCTGCTACTGTTGGGTCAACTCGTCTGTATCCTGGACAAATCGAACTATAGACATTATCATCGTCATAATTCAAAAAATATTCGTAACTTAAATACTGAAGTGGGTTGAGACATTCTAGCTTCTCTGCATACTCCCAGATAATCGGTTGGGAAGTAGATTTACTTATTTTTAAGTTTTCGTTCAATTAAACTATGGCAGCTATCTACTTCCATTTGGGTATGACCCTTTTCTAAATAGTTATGCTCTATTTCTATATTAATGTGAGTTAAATTTAACCTAAGTATTGCGTTTGAAAGAGTTGTGTTTTTGTTTTGATAACCACAACCACCTGTGTACAATTAAACTTTTTTTTTTGTTTGGGTGTTTGCTGCTATGTATGATTCTAAAACTTTCACAAGTATTGTAGAAAATATATTGGCAATCAAACCCCCTTCACACTCATCCCATAGGTAGCAATAGCAAATAGCAATCCTTTGTTACCATGTTATAAATCGTATAATTATGGACACAAAGTTTTGCTTTATAATAAAGTGCACGTGCTTTCAAAACAGGGGGCAAGTTTTACAGCTTGCATGTCACTAGTGAACGTATGCCCTGCAATAATGTGACGGAAGCTTCAGTAGATTATTTAAAAAAAATTATCATTACATTTCGCCCTTCTTCCATAATTGTATTATTATTGCGTCTACGTAGTGGGGCTTTCGAATCGGATTTGTGTGTGTGCATACCACGTTTGAAGGCTGTAATCCAATTTGTGACAGTAGCTGGATCAAAATCAAAAATACTGTCAAATGTTTTCTTACAAACTTGTTTTTTTTCTTCACCATTTTTCAAGTAGTAAATGTGAGAATATTGTCTTCTTGACTCACAGACTCAGGCGCTTTGTAGGAATTTGTTAAACTTTGTAGGAATCTGTTAAAGAGCTGATATATATTTTTTTCATATCCTGGTTCATATTTTAACAAAAATAATGGCAATGTTTGTTTTTAGAAGTCAGGCATTTCTTTGAAGAACAAATAGCTGCCTGGGATTCTATCAGCAAGTATTTTCCATCATTTTGTTTTTTAAACCCATATAATCCTTAAAATAAACAAAAAACCAAAAGTAATACTATGAAGAGTATAATACAAAACAATAACATAATTAACTGTATTGAAGAACCTAAAAAAGGAGCAAACGCTTTTAATGATTTCTTTGCAAATATCGGAAAGAGTCTAGCAGAAAAAATTACCGTGAAAAAAATAAATAATATGTATATTGAAAATATTCCGAATATAGAAACTAAACTTGAACTCTTCGAACCAACCAATCCGTCTGAAATTGTACAAATTATATCAAAAATGCGAGGTGGTTCTGCTCCGGGATTTGACGGTCTCGCCGTAAAAACACTAAAAATCATTAAAAATTATGTTTCTATCCAAACTCTCATATTATAAACAATAGCTTTAAGACAGGAGTTTTCCCGAGCACGTATAAGAAAACCATAATCTCTCCAATATTCAAGTCCGGTAGCCCGGAGGACATTTCTAATTATAGACCCATTTCACTCTTATCTAACATATCGAAAATTTTTGAAAAAATTGCTAAAAAAAGACTAACTGCATTCTTAAAAAAAAACTCGATTATAAATGAAAATCAATTCGGTTTCACAGAGGGAAAAAGTACCCAAGATGCCATTGCAAAAATTTTATCTAGTATTCAGAGTACTCTGGACAAATCAAATAAATGTATAGGAATTTTTATTGACTTAAAGAAAGCATTTGACAGCATTTCCCATGACTTATATTAAAATTAAAAGAAAATGGCATTGACCACTTAGCCCTTAAATGGATAGAAAGCTACTTAACAGAGAGACCTCAAATTGTAAAATTAAACCAAACTTTTAGTACACCACTAACAAGTACATTTGGCATTCCTCAAGGCACGGTCCTCGGACCATTACTATTTCTAATGTATGTAAATGACATTTTCCAACAGAAAATCAAAGGTGAATTAATCTCTTATACTGTATTATTAATAAAAGATCAAACATGGGAACTAGTTAACAAACTTGCAAATGAATGTATTAATACCTTAAAATCATGGTTTGATAATAACCTACTCACATTTAATGCCAAAAAAACAACATATGTATTATTTTCACTACAAAAAATACCCAAACACAAAGTAAATATCATAATCCATGATGAAAATTGTGACAATGTCAACTGTAAACTACTTAGGGGGTATTTCACTATGTCGGGCTAAATATCTGAATAGCTATCCGTTGGCTGGCTTTAAAGTTCAGAATAACTTCGTTATTCAACGGCGACCGTTTCACCATTGTTTCGAGCTGGCGGATAGATAACACTCGAAATAGTCTGGCAACATCGCAAAATGTTTGCTGTTTCTCCATCTACTGCCACGGCTGTCATGCGTCACAGTCCGCACACCGCGAAGTGTGCATTTTTTTGGTTATGTTATGTTGATTATCAGGTCATTTTAGATAGATTCGTGTCGAATTAATACATTGTTTCTTATTTTGAACACAATCAAATAATTCAGGATGGATCATACAAGCATTCAAATTCATTCTACAAAATTCGACTCACTTCTCAGCTGTTAAACTCGGAATGTTTTGACGCCATCTTTGATTCGAGGAATAGCGCCTAACGTGAAGTTCGAGCACTGATTAGTCAAATCTAACTTTAACCCGAGCGTTAGCGTTATTCAGATATAGTGAAAACGAAAAAATGACTAATCCGCGGATTAGTGCTTGGTCAGAACATAATCAGAGATAGTGAAAAACCCCCTTAATCCTATTTGTACTGTAATCAACTCTTCTTCTGAAATTAAATATCTTGGTGTGATCATCGATGAAAATTTGAAATGGAAAAGCCACATTACGGAGTTAGTAAAGAGAATAAGGAAATGTATATATATATTTGTTAGGTTAAGAAATATTTTAAATGTGAAAATACTAAAAAATGTGTATTATGCTCTTGTCCACTCCCTGCTTATCTACGGAATCATAGGTTGGGGAGGATCTTATAAAAACAACCTAAACTCAGTAAAAGTCTCGCAAAAAATTATTATAAAGGTAATACTTAAAAAAAACTCTACTTTTCCAACAAAATTGCTTTTTGAATAGTTTCCAGTACCAAATATTGATGATATATTTAAGCAAACTTCCATTATAATACTTACAATTAAACTGATTGATCAGTTTTGTAGGATCTAAGTAAGAGAAAATAATGTACAAATAAAAAAAAACTGAATAAACACATTAAAAAAAAAAAAAATAAACAAAAATGTGTAAAGAAAAAAATAACACAGAATATCAACAATTTTACAAACTGATGAGAAATGGAAATCAATTTATTACGCCAATCTTTAAAACAACTCAAATGCAAAACCATTATATTTACCAAGCCATAAAAAACTACAATAATCTCCCTTCCGAATTGCGCTGTATTACGAACCAACAAGAAAAAATAAATAAAATCAAACTTTTTTTCCAAAAAAATTTATAGTAAAAATATATATATATATACACGGTGTCCGGAAACTCGTAGTACAAGCGGGAAACTGGAGAATCTACACCACATGGGGAACCCAAATAAACATAAAGTTTTTTGATTTGAGCATTTTCACAAAAAAAAAAAAAAAACCAAAAAAATATATTTTTCGTCTATTTTAGGGTTAAAGTTTTTTCTGGTGTTTAGGGTTGAACAACAGATGTTTTAACCCTGCAGAGCAGAAATATTTTATGATTACACCGGATTAAATGAAGGGTGATTTCAAAATAATGCTTCAAATCCGAGTTTCTTCATTTGTTTTACTTTCAAATAGTTTTAATTAGTTGGGTACTTTGATCTTCAGTAATAATTTATAAGAATTTGATTAAAAAAAAAAAAAAAAAATGAACTTCTAACTTGATTTACTCGATAACGAAAGCTCAAATCAAAAAAAAATATACTACAAAATCGACTCCAAATGTGATGTAGATTCACCAGTTTTCCGCTTGTACTACGAGTTTCCGGACACCCTGTATATATTATTATATATGGTTTACACATAACATAATATTATAACATAGAATCTAAGTAAGAATCGTGGCTCCCTTATCAGGCACAAGAGCTCCTCTTTTCTGATAAGGTATACATGACCAATTTTATGAATCTAAATATTATATTTGCAAAATATGTATGTATTAATGTAACCCATATGATCTATATTAAAATAATAAAAAATAAAAATAAAAAAATAATCTTCTTCAAATATATTCTACAGAAACCGAATAATACATAATTAATTACCGAAAATTCTCAATGCATGATTCATTAAGGACGGGTTGTTTCGGAGAATCTGAACAATTCATCAAATTTCAACGTTCATTTTCAAGCTCTGTGAAAGATTTTTTCAAGTTCTGTTTTTATTTCAGTTTTGTCAAGCAACTAGCCTACAATGATGTAAAAACAGAACTTGAAAAAATCTTTCACAGAGCTTGAAAATGAACGTTGAAATTTGATGAATTGTTCAAATTCTCCGAAACAACCCGTCCTAATAATTTTTTTTCAAAATTCAAGAGGTTTGCGCTAGAAAACACTGAAATTTCATCAAAATATACTGCTCAATAATTATGACTTGATCTTCATTACCGAAAGTTGGTTGGTTGATAGTATCCGAGATGAGGAATTATTCGATAATCGCTATTCTGTTTACAGAAATGATAGGGATACACCGCACTAGTAAATCAACTAGCGGAGGCATACTCATAGGAATTAAAAAAGAATTTTTAATTACCCCTCGCTCTTGGAAATCAGACACTGGATATCTGGATAACTGTCAATACATCAAAATCGAATCGTCATTGTTATAATATTCATATGTGCTGCGTGTATTTACCTAGCGTCGGTCCAAAATTAACATCATCAGAAAGTATTATTTACCAGTCATACCAATACTATTTCTGACTTAACAGAAATAGTATTGGTAGTAACTTTTTAGTTTGGTAGGTGGGAATGAGTACCGCCGCCCTGGGAACCATTTATTGGATGACCAACACCTCTGCCACAGGTCACCCCAAGTGGTTCGCTACGTTTGGTGACTTAGCAGGGGTGCCCGGGTTCATGGGTTAAGGTTTGCCCAGGTCTTGGTGGCGGGTGCGTCGGCCCACCTACTGCGTGGCGGGCCGGTTGGGAGATGCTGGTTGAGGGAGACCCTTTACAACCGGTTACCGCTGTCCGGGCCGCTCAATAGTACAGGGGCCCGACCCTCAGGCTCACGACTAAGGGTGGGCTGCCCCATCAGCGAGTGAAAAAACCCCGCCACCGCTGTTGTGCCGGTTCGTGACCGGAGGGGACCCAGCAGCAGCGTTTGGGGCGCATTGGATGCCCTCTCCAGCCAGACTCTCCCGGCCTATCGCCTAGCACCGCAGTGGATGGACTGGAACCAAACGCCCATCACTCCTGGACAGCCTGAACCCCAGATTTCTACCCACCCCTCATACCTTTCTTTTCCAGACCTTCCTTTCACCTCATACCCTTACAAAAAAAAAAAAAAACAAAACAAAAAAAAACTTAAAATCATGAATATCATTACAGCGGCGAGTAGCAGGCGTCCCCGGTGCGGGCCAAAACTGTTGGTAAATTTTGCCAACATTGGGGCCTGCACACAAATTTAAATTCTGTTCATCACCATCTTTTGTCCCAACGTCCCAACCTTCTTTTCCTATCCGAAACTCAGATAGCCGAGCCGCCAGACTCCTCCTATCTGGACTGCCCGGGCTTTACCCTTGCAAGCAAGTTCCGACTCAAAGGAGGAGTCTGCCTCTATAGTCGAGCTGACGTCAACTGTGTACGACTATTGAGTCTGGAAAACTCCAGATTCGACGTAATGTGGGTGCGCGTCAATCTTGCCAGTACGGCAAGATTCTACGCATATCTATAACGCTCACCGAACCATAGCGAATCAGACACTTCCGAACTCTTCAAACATTTGAGCGATACTATTGATGATCTCTTGCCCCGCTACTCTTCGGCCGAGTTTATTGTTCTGGGGGACTTCAATGTTCATAACGAACCATGGTTGAAGTTCTCAGGCCCAACGGACTCGGCTGGCCGACAGGCGGAATCCTTTGCCATTTGCTACGGATTAGAGCAACTGGTTCAGGAGCCTACAAGGGTTCCTGATGTCCAGACTCACCGCTCCAATCTGTTAGACCTATTCTTAACTACTGTGCCACACGGTTATAAGATTGACGTCGCAGCGCCTCTGGAATCATCCGACCACTGCCTAGTGACGACATCAATCCACGTTAACCTCAGACTAACCAATGAGAGGCTGAGGAGAAAAGTGTGGCACTATAGGTCAGCAGATTGGTTCGGTTTGCGGGCCCATTTCAACACTTTTCCGTGGTCAGCTGTTTGTTTTCGGACTTCGGACCCTTCAAGATGTGCCCAGGAGATTGGTGAAGTCATCAAATCGGCGATGGATGGCTTCATACAATCGACTACTAAAGAAACTGGTGTGGGCTCAAAGCCGTGGTTCAGTCGACAATGCTCCGAAGCAGTTCGACGAAAAAACGCGGCTTACCGAGCCTTCAACACATCTCGAACGCCCGAAAGCAGATCAGCATACAACAAATCGGCAAAGGAATGCAAGAGAATCATTAATAGGTCAAAATTCGAACACGACCTGCAGATCAGCAAAAAGCTGGCTGCCTGCCCGCATAGCAGCAGAGCATTCTGGTCGCTTGCGGGCTCAATAGGTCGGAATTTTTGCAAACCCAGTTTGCCACCTCTTACCAGACCTGACGGCTCACTAGCAAACACCGCCACCGAAAAGGCTAACCTATTAAGGAAAATGTTTGCGGAAAACTCGACCCTCGACGACGGAGGTGCTGTTCCGCCGTCGGTTCCTCACTGTGGCTTCTATATGAAAAAGCTGAGGATCCGGCATCGGGATGTACTCCACGTTATACGGGGGCTCGATGTTAACAAAGCTAGTGGACCTGATGGAATACCTGCCCTGGTATTGCAGAGGTGTGCTGCGGAAATAGTTTCAGTTTTGACAAAGCTCTTCAAAATGTCACTGAAGTATGGCACTGTGTCCTCTGGTTGGAAAAAAGCGGTCATTCACCCTATTCCCAAGAAAGGTGACCGCTCCAACCCGGCCAACTACCGCCCCATAGCGATCACATCAGTTCTGTCCAAAGTGATGGAACGTGTGATCAACGACAAACTGCTCACATACCTCGAGAAGAACAAAATTATCAACGACCGTCAATACGGATTCCGGCGGAACCGCTCGTGCGGTGATCTTCTCGCGTAAGTGACGCATGTTTGGGGGCGGTGCCTGGAACGTCACGGTGAGACCCAAACGGTCGCACTAGACATATCCAAGGCCTTTGACCGGGTCTGGCACCGAGGACTTGTCAACAAATTGCCTTCTTACGGACTTCCCGCATCCCTGTGTACGTGGATTGCTGACTTTTTAAGGGATAGGTCGATTCAGGCGGTTGCTGACGGTTTCACCTCTTCCTCACACTCTATAAATGCTGGCGTCCCACAGGGATCGGTTCTGTCTCCGACTTTGTTTTTGTTGCACATCAATGACCTTTTGACATGTGCAGCGATTCATTGTTACGCGGATGACAGTACAATTCATGATAGCTTTTTGTTTGACAAGCCCCCAAAGGGCACACAAACTCCAACGGCTCGGAGGGCTTTGAAGCAGAGAATGGACGGTTATCTCGAGAGTATTTCCTCCTGGGGTAAACATAATCTCGTCGAATTTAATGTTTCAAAGACCCAATCCTGTCTGATTACGTCTAAAAGGGATCCAAATGATAATCTAGTCTCCTTCAACGGAAGCAATCTTCCGAACAGGCCTTCCATTGATATGCTTGGTGTAACTATAAGTGACCAGCTCAGGTACGGGGGCTCCATCGAAGCCAGAGTAAAGTTGGCCTCTCAGAAGCTGGGCGTACTGTACAGGGCCCGCAGATACTTTAATAGTACACAACTGCTGACCCTGTACAAATCGCAAGTGCGCCCTACTGTCGAATTTGGCAGCCATCTCTGGTCCGGAGCCCCTAAATACCTGAAAAAACCCTTGACTTTGTGCGAAAACGGGCGGTCCGTTTGATAGATTCCCCAATCTTAACAAACGGACTGCAATCTTTAGAGCACAGGCGTCAGGTAGGTATGCTGTCCTTGTTCTATCGGTATTACAATGGAAGATGCTCGGAGGAACTAGCGTCATTGATCCCTTCGGCACCGGTGCGTAGTCGGGATACACGCCGAACGCACGCCCAACATTTGTACACGGTTGACATTTGTCACATGAGAACGGGTCGCTTCTACGATTCGTTCTTAAGTTCAACAGCTCGGCTGTGGAACGAACTGCCGGCCTCTGTGTTTCCTCCCTCCTGCAACATGGGACTCTTCAAGACCCATGTTCACTCCTTCCTCTCCACAAAAAGACCCTCCACACAGCATCCCCAAAGATGACATAGGCCCTGAGGGAAATTATTTTCTTCAGGGCCTCCTGTGTGGAGTAAATATAAAAAAAATTATAATAAAATCCGTTTTCCCAAAGACAAGTTTTTAATCATTGGCGACTATAACATGCCCAATATCGAATAGAATAATCAACAAATGCCAAGTAATAGAGATCAATGCGCACTCGCGTTACTTAACTGCTTATCTTTTGCAAATTTAACCCAATTTAACCATTTACCTAACAAATACGGTCGAATTTTGGACCTCGTCTTCTGTAACATTTCAGTTAATGTGTCGCTTGCCGACCACCCATTAGTTAAAGAAGATGCTCATCATAAATCATTGATTGTAGAACTAGAATTTCCATCCACTATTGCAACCATCTCAACTCCTCGAACAATAAAATTATTCCATAAAGCAGATTATGCAGAGATCAATGAGAGACTGAAAGAAACCGACTGGTCAACCGTTATAAATGCACCGGATGTAAATACAGCGTTAAATTCGTTTTATGTTATAATTGAACAGATTATCGAAGAGTTTATTCCTAAGTTGTGAAATCTGGAAAATACCCACTATGGTACACGGCAGCCTTAATAAAAATAACAAACGTAAAATTCTTTAGAAAATGGAAGCGCCATCGGAACCCCCTTGATTATCTCTCATTTTCATTGCTTCGCAAAAGGCAAAAAACAGTCGCTTCAGCAGCTTACAAAACCTACATTTCTACGCTAGAATCCGGTATACAGCATAATGTTAAAAAAATATGGTCCTACGTCAATTCTCAAAGAAAATCTCCTGCCATCCCTGATCATATGATTTACGGTGAAAAAACTTTTAATGACAGTAGAGGAGTAGCTAACTTATTTTCTGAGTATTTTGGATCTGTATTTTCGAATGCTCAACCTGCACATACAAGCAATGCCAGTCTTTGCTCTAATTCAAATAGCATAATCAACTCAATCGAGATCAATGAAGACATCACATTCAAATACCTTAAGTCCATTGATATCAAAAAGGGACCAGGGGATGATCAACTTCCAGGGATCTTCATAAATTATTGTAGTAAACAATTGACACCCCCCATTTTTGTTATTTTCAAACTATCGCTATCTGAAGGAACATTTCCCGACAAGTGGAAAACAGCCTTGATTACCCCAATATATAAAAATGGCAGTAAAAATGACGTCTCAAACTATCGACCTATATCCAAATTACCGATACTAAGTAAAGTATTGGAAAAAATTGTTTACGATCAATTATTCTACTATCTCACCCTCACTCTTAAATAATCAACACGGCTTCATGAAAAATCGCTCCACAACTTCAAATGTTGCATTTTTTACAAATTTTCTTCATGCTCAAATGGATATGCGATGCCAGGTAGATGCCATTTATACGGATTATTCTAAAGCATTTGACCGTGTTAATCATTATATTCTTTTACAAAAGTTATTAGGTCTAGGAATTCACGGTGACCTCTATAGATGGATCGCATCATACGTCAATAATAGGCACCAAATCACGGTTGTCAATGGTTTTGCATCTTGCTTAACGGAAATCGTGTCAGGTGTGCCCCAGGGGTCACATCTTGGACCACTCTTATTTAATATTTATATAAATGACATTTACGTATGCTTTAAAAATAGTTACTTTGTTTTATACGCGGATGACATGAAAATTTATAAAGCTATACAGTGTTTACCCGATTGTATGGAATTGAAAAGCGATCTTGATAATTTGTGCGTATATTGTGAATCAAATTTATTGTCCTTAAACATTTCTAAGTGTCACTCGATTACATTTACTAGAAATAAAAACAAAATCATCTATCCATACAACTTGAATAACAAACCTTTACAACCTATGTCTACGTGTAAAGATCTAGGTGTTTACTTAGATAGCAAATTAATTTTTGACAAGCACATTGAACACATTATTTCAAAATCCTACAGAATGCTAGGTTTCTTATTAAGAATATGCAAAGTTTTCAAAAGTGCTAAGACTCTGAAAATTTTGGTTTGTTCATTGGTCAGAAGTCCACTGGAGTATGCTTCCACAATATGGAATCCTCAATATAAAATACATAGATTTAGTAGAAAGTATACAGAATAAATTTTCGAAACATTTACTCAAGAAATACAACAAAACTACAAATAATATGTTAACTTTACAAAAAAGACGCACATTGTCAGACCTGTTGTTTCTACATAATCTGCTAAATAATAAAATAGATAGTCCCGAATTGCTATCCGTCATTGGTTTAAATGTTCCAACGAGGCGTACCAGGCACACTACACTATTTCATATTGAAGCCAACAATACCAATGCAGCAAACAACTTAGTAATTACTCGCGCAATCACAACATATTACGAAAAATTGCTACATTTAGACATCTTTCATGATTCCTTTCTAACATACAAAACTAACTTATTGAATTTCTTAGCATGACATATTTCATTATGTATTAACATTCAATTACAATTCGTGAGGTTATTATAATTCTTGTTTTCAATTCATTTATTATTATCTATCCACACACTTCCTTCCTTTTATAACAATCTCAGGCGAAATTACGTAATGATATTTTATGGACATACGTAATAGGTACTATAACTATGTAATAACTAAAAACTTGTACTGTGTATGTCTTAACAAATAAATAAATTAATAAAAAAAATAAATGATGTTGAAGACAGCAGCTAAAAAGAGCTTGGATAAATTGTTGGTACACATGGGGCCGAATCCAACAAATGAGTGCTACAAGCACATTGGCAGATTATTTTGTCCATCGGAAGCAGCAAATGTGCCCTCTTCTTCTGTCAATTCAAATTCAATAGTGGAAAGCTTCGCAAAAATTCCGTTTTTCAAAAGTGTACCACAAGAAGAACTAATTGACGGGTACTCTCATTTTCACAGACAATTACTTGGATTGGTCGGCCAAGAAGCTCCTGTGGATGTAATGCAAGTTTTAGTTACATCAAAATCTTGCTACCCTGGATTTGCAAAAGCAGCTATTCTATGTCTCAATTGCCCTGTCAATAGTGTTGATGCCGAGAGGTACTTTAGTATCTACAACATTGTCGTAACTGATCGCAGGCAAACAATGAAAGATGAAAATGTAGAAATTACAACAATGCTAGCCTTTAATTGAGTTTTTAAAACTGTACTTTTTTTTGCGAAATAAATGCGAAATTTTCTATTTTGAGTTTTTTTAAATGCGAAATCACGATTTTTTATTTGCGAAATTTACGTACCCCTAATCATAAGATATGAATATTTTGCGGAAAGTCTAATTTTGGCGCTAAAATTTAAAAAAACATCCGCGCTATGTGCGCTTTCCCGTGATTTGGCGGGAAAATGCCCAACCATATAGTGTTAAATGAAAGAAGAAAGGGGAAGTTTTGATTCAGACTTTCAAAATTTTATCTGGACGTTATAATTGTCCTGTATTCAAGAAATTTATCTGGACGTTATAATTGTCCTGTATTCAAGAAATTTATCTGGACGTTATAATTGTCCTGTATTCAAGAAATTTATCTGGACGTTATAATTGTCCTGTATTCAAGAAATTTTTCACCACCAACACAAATATAAATCTGTGGATACAAAAAAATTAACAATACAAATTTTGTATCCAATCCTAGGATCACTTCCTTGCAAACAGAGTGGTGGAAGCAAGGCACAAACTTCCACAACATGTCATCGATGCCACAAATATAAATCAATTTAAAGCACAAGATTGGATTCTCATTTGGAGAGAGGAAAGGATCGCGCATCAACAGACGGCTGCCTGCTCATTAACTAATAATACATATATTATTACCTTTAAGAAATAATCTAACATTTGGCACCCCCGCAGCCCGGTAGCAATCCAGCCGGGGGTCCTTTTCCTCCATTCGTTCCTGGAGCACCCGTCCAAGCACCGTCGTCTCTGCCAATGGACCACCCCTGAAAAAGGTTAAAGCGTAACACTTAGGTCATGCACAAAGTAAGAACTCAAACTCTAGTATTTCAACTGATGAAAATAATGGCAAGGGCGCCTGACGGATGCATTTGGGACTGCCAGGTGACATTGGCAGGAAATTTAAACTAAGAATTACACACGAAATTGGTAAGAAACGTCGATTTGGCTGCAAAATGGTAATGTTTATCTCACTTTATAGGTTTTAATTAAATAAAGCCTACGCTACATAATGTCACCTATTACATATTCATTTGATATTGTCTTTGTAATCTTAACTGCTTTAAGTATTTGGCGGATGGAAAGGCATTAAGTTTAGACCTACTTGTTTGGTAGTAGGTAGTCTGCAAACAGCCAGTCGACTCTCCACAATATCTGCTGACCCTTGGCTATGCGGCTAGTGTTGTTCTTCCGGCAAACGAAATGTTCCGGAAGGAACAGCAACACAGTTCCTCGCTCCCGAGCGGCCCGTTTCAATCTGTTTAGGTACTGAAAAATACAAAAAGGTATTACAATGTTATCTTGTGAGTTCAAACTTGGGGAAAGCAAACTCAGAGGCTATATGAGGTGACCATGAAACCCAACATGGACACCATTAAAGTCTTAATATTAGTGATTAGTCCGCATATGGTCATGCAAGGCCCGCTGGATACGCCTTTTCGAGGGTCCTCCACTCCAATGGAACGAGGGGATAAACTAATTAAGTACCCGATTGTTAATGATGCTCCATTATTTAATAATAGTAATAATATACCTTTATTGTAAGAAATTATGCAACTATAACCAAGTATACATGTTAATTGTGCATAGTGATGTATAAATTCCCCGGAATTTATTTCTGGGGAATATTCCTGGGAATATTCCCCTGGACGGGGAATTTTGGGAATTTTGATTTTAACAACATAAATTTTGATTTTAACAACACAATACCTCAAAAAGAATAATATTTATTAAATAAAATATACACACATATGGTACATATAGAGCAGGATAGATCCATAAAAACTATTCCCATATATATAGGAATAGGATCCAAGAGAAAAATAACAAAAAAACACCTATCTAATTGTACACTGTACAGTATTAGTAGCCTATATACACTTTATGCTAGTAAACGGTACATATAAAAAATCAATCGTAAAACTGTAAAAATGACACAACTTCACAGATCGTTACTGTTCATCTGATGATACCGATTGGACACACTATCAACTTCGCTTCCACTTTCACCTTCATATTCTTCTTCTTCTTCATCCGACCTGGACGAAGTTGTTGCCGACTCAGGATTATCTACGTTTTCTTCTTCCTCAGCACAGTCAATTGGATGTTTGTGTTTGCGAGTACCAGATAGGTTTGAAACGTTATGATGCGAAGCAATCTGCTCATCCGTGGAAGAAAGGGTTTCTTGGGAGCAACTTGAGAGCCTCTTTCAGAGGAAAGAAGTTTCCAATTGTGTGCCGCAAATGTTATTTTCCCTGCTCTTTGAGTTGTTAGACCGTTAGACGATTCCTCCGTGTTGTATGAATGCGACTAAACGTGCTAAAAGATCTCTCAGTGGCTGCTGAAGTAATGGGAGCAGGAGCATAAGTGGTAGGGAAGTCCCTAGATCAGGGGATGTCGTCTTAGATAACTGCTAACACTCAATAAAGCATCCAACAGAAGTGTAGAAACCATTTTATTAAAAATAAAATAAATTCCCCGTTTTCGGGAATTTATTTCAGGTCGGGGAATATTCCCGGGTCTACATCACTAATTGTGCATAGTATACATTTGTTTACAAATTAGGTAGTAAATAAAAGTAGTAAATAAAAATATAAAATAAAAATATGTAACAAAATAGAAAAAGTTGAGGTTCCTCATAACCTGCCTCATAACGCTAGCGCCTAGCCTGTATTGAGGTCCTCATTTTAAAGGCCTTTGTATAGCTTAAGTCATTTGTTAAAAGTCTTAGTTGTAAATCACTCGACATTAATCTTAGTTATAAGTCTCTCTCTATCTATGAAACTTAGTTATAAACCAAAAGTAATTAAAGTCTAAGTGATCAATGCATAAATTAAGTTGTTAAGCGCCCTTGAGGTGATTTTCTCACGAAAACGGCGCTATATAAATAATCCAATCATTATTAATAGGCGAATCAAGAGTAGACTGTAAAATATTAATGTTGAACTTTGAAGTTGACACAACTATGGTTGGAGATGGTTAACATGGAGTAAGGAAGGAATCCGACTTAACCCTTTGATGTTCTTCAAAGATGATGATGGTATGATTTCACTCACAGGAGATATGATTTCGCGCACAAGCTTCCATTACATCCAGGTTGAATACGAAACACACTGAGGGAACCGAATATGTTCACTGCACAGGCCTTCTACCCTGAGTCGATATTAATAACAGCACTGATAACAAGAGATGTTCATCAAACAGGCTCCATCAATAAACTGGTTTGAAAGTCACTTTTATTGTTGTAAAATCACACACACACACACAACGTGGATATAGTCAGATAATGATAGGTACTTGTAGGTAGGATGGGAAATGAAAGGACAATGTTAAAGGAAGATTGATAGTTGCGTCAACATGATGAATTGTTCAAATTCTGCGAAACAAGCCATCCTTACAGTTTTTCGAAATCAGACTTAAACAGTGACCTTCCTCTTGTTTTGAAGTTCGAGTGAGCTCATAGATTTGTATAAAAATCAAACAAGCACCACCTGCCCCCACAGAATTTAATTATCATGATTTGAAAGATTGTTTATTTTTACGTTAAATCATATAATATATTATTATTACTCACGTGTGGCAGAGGCTTGTCGATGTGTGTATAACGCTTGGCAACATTCCTTTGTTTGCCGTAGACGAATCTGGAGCACTCTTCAAGAAACACATAGTCGCTGAACAAGTCTGTACTGGAGAAATCCCTCAAGCTGACAAATTTGGTCCGATCTCGAATTCCATCACATTGGAGTTCCTTTTTGTGTATATTTACACAATTCAAAGTGCATGTCTTGACTTCACACTTGGGACAGGTATATTTGGCATCCGTGGCGTAGCACACTTCGCATGATGACAATCTGATCAATATTCAAACACATTATAATTTTACCAAATTGTCCATTAATAAAAAGTTTTTTTTTAATTTTTTTTTTTTATTTAGAAAAAAAGTAAATATTTACAAGAGATGAAAATATATTACATTTCATATCAGACATCACTTTTTTGTTTACCCAATTTGTAGAGAAATATTCTCGGGTCAAACTGGGGAGCTAGTCTATGTGCTTAAATACTATATATAGATAATAATATGTTTAGTTACAAAAATGGAAAAAAGAATATTAATAATATATAAGAATATAAGAAAAAATAAAAGCAACAATATAAGCAACAGAAATAAGCAACAGAATAAGCAACAGAATATAGCAACAGAATATAGCAACAGAATAGCAACAGAATAGCAACAGAATAGCAACAGAATATATCTGAAAATCATCGATAAAAGTAAGTCAATCTTCTCTGTAAAAATACAAAGAAAGTTTTTTTTTAAATTTAAAATAATTTTGTAAGTTTTTAGATTCTCACGGCCAAAAGCATTTTTGTTGTTTGTTTTTGGGGTGTTATGCACTTGGACGGGCACCAGGCCAACATAAATACTGTGCTTTCAGAATTCGACACAAGATGTCGCCACTTCCGTTGGCAATTCGCACTTGGACGGGCCCAGGCCACAAATAAATAAGCACAAACTCGACAACCAAAAATTTACACATCTTCGGATCTACCGGATCTGCCCTGATGATGGACACTGCAACGCTGTCCGAAACGTCGGCTAAAGAAGGAGTTAGCGCAACACGGCATAACACCCCAAAAACAAACAACAAAAATAAAATAATTTTTCTCACTTTTTATTGTATCCGGTAAATCGTTAAATAACTTTGGGCCTATATATTCATAAAGTGCTGAATGATGATGGAAGGAGAGCACAAATACATAAATAGGGCAATAACAAAAATGTACTAAATAAAATAATGTCAAGTCAACAAGGATTCGAAGGAGAGTTCAAGAATTGAGACTAATTATAGAAAAAAATATTATTATTTGTATAGCGACTGACGAAAATCATTTAGACTAATGCAGAGTTCCCACAAGGACACCACAGAAGATAGGACAATACTGTCCCAATTTCACCTCCTCTCAACCAGCCGCCAAACGAACTTTCACACAAACAGCATCAGCGTTCCCAAGTCAGCTATTTTTGCTTTTAAAGCTACTTTTGGACCTAAATACAGGTAATCGGCTCCTAAAAGGTGGTTTAGCTTCTTGGCCTCATTTTTTTCAGATATTCTAGCTATTTATTTAATACATAACTCATTCACGTAAAATGATAATTAAGTTATTTCTGTGGTGAATCTAGCCAGCCCGCCCTATTTGTAACTCTACTCTCGGATGCTATTTTACCATCAAATGTTAGTCTGTCTAGCGGCTATGTTCAGTCTAACGACTAGCCCGTTTAGACGTTTTTGAATTGTTGTTGCAAAGTGTACCTGTTAACCAGTAATAAAATATTAACACCTTAATAACCGAGGTTAAAATTAGGGGCGACCTAAAACATTGCTCCAAAAAATGAACGAACCTGGTGGGTCTTTAAATATTGAATTGAACGAAAGAAGACTCAGAAAAACTGAAAATGGAAATAAATAAGAAAACAAATATCATCGACATAACAGCAGAAGACGTAAGAAGAAAAAAAAGCGTTTATTATTTGAGTTGAAAATGAAATGGCAAATAAACGCACAAAATGAAGATATAAAAAATGCTCACGAAATGGACGATGCTAACAGGATGAAGGTAAAAAAAATAATATAGAGGAAAACAACTGAATTTTCTAACGTCATAGTGGAAACTAGTGGGACAAATCATCACACTGTTAATCTTGGATATTATAAAGTAAAGGTAGAAGACTGCAGTCCAACTGAACAACGCTACCATTGCCTTAAATTTAACCTTACGAGCCTAAGATGTCTAAACAAAACAAAAGAACCATCTTGCTCACATTGTGCAGGCGATCATACATTTCAAGAATGCACAAAAAAACAAGATTGCCGAAATGCAAAACTTGCTTTTTAAACAATTTCATTAGATCACTTAACAAACCAACTAACCACAGTGCGAATAGTGACAATTGCGAGTACAAACAAATAATGTTGTCAATAGCTCGTCAAAAAATAGACTCAACTGCTAAAGATTTTAATCTATTTGTATTTTAGTATTTACCTGTGCATCGGGAGATTGTCAACTCTGTCCGTACATCCTATCAGACAACACGTTTTAAGGACTTTATCGGTAGGCATTTTCACACATAAATCAACTGTTTCACACAACCAGATATTTAAAAATGTTTTGATGACAAACAATGGCGTCCGTCAAACATTGTTGTCATATTGTTGTTTTCGTCGTGGATTATGTGAAATAGCGGGAACATAAATCGTGCTCATTAATCAACTATCTATCGTGCTCATCATAAATATACCACTCTCTAGATCGATATCTTCGGGCTTTTTGTATGTAACGGAATTATACAGTACTTAACCACAGATATACAAGCAGCATACAAGCAGTACCTACCGTGCGGAGCAGAGCAGTAGACAAGGTAGAGGAAACTCAAGGCCATTTAAAAAAAGATGCAACCATAGACAACATAATTGCTCTCAGCCTACTCTATTCATTCACTAGCCCGAAAAAACTATTATAAAAATAAAAATGTCCTTGAAGCAGAAAAATGTCGAAATGTTTTCCAAGGGCAAGGTTCATCTGACTAAGAAAATAAACTTTTACAGTGCATTTCCTTAAGATGAAACTTGTTGATCTGAGAAGAAGAAACCCAAAATGACAAGAAATTTGCAAAAACACTGAAGAAAATTTCCATAACATGATTGTCCGACGAAGAATTCCGACATTTTTCAGCCTCATGAACTCATGGTTACATATCTTTAAAAATCTTTAATTTCACCATAACAATAAGATAATACAGGATAACACTAATCAATAACATGAATAAGTTTATCGATATAATAAATAACATTTATACGTTGTGGAGGAAGACATATGCCAAGTATGAAGCATTGTTCAAAAAACCAAACGAAAAACTGTCAATTCACTTTAAACTTGAACTTACGTAGGTAAGTTGAATATATGTTTGTAACTCGCTAACACTATACTGGCTTATATTGTATTTTTATCACGAACAACTTTAACACGCAATATTTTCGACGGAAATGATAGTATTTCGGCAGCAAATGACAACCCGCGTGTATAAATAAACCACACATTTTGTTTGAATGATTTGAAACTGTCAGAACGGCAAAATTCCGTCATCTCTTTCTGTTACACGAGTCATTATGGTAGAGAGCGAGAGATCAAACCAATCCTTCTTTTCTTACCAATGAGATCTGAGCTTTTAGCCATATTATTCGTTTTCTATAAGAATTTTGAGGTGGGCGTGGCGGTTTCAAATGAGTTTCAAGGCCAAAGCTTAGTTAAATGCCCCTGGTGCTCATCATAGATTGCCATAGACTATAAACTATCTATAAACAAAAATAAACTAGAGGTGAGGCATATTTATCGTATTTTCATGCGGTACTTTGTTTAGCCAAAAAAGCACCTACTAGTATTTGCATAGAGTAAATGGTTAAAATTCTAGCCACTCATATCAGAAATACTAACAAAAGAAAATGTCATCAACAGAAATCATTGCAGCTGTCATCCCATACAACGAAAGTGAATTTTCGATTTACGTAATTAAAAATTAAAATTAATAATTTCCCAAATTCAGTCAGATTCTATTGAGGTAAATCAGAAGGTTTTATTTAAAAATATTTCGTATAATCTGTGTCCAGCGATTCCGAATAATAACCAAACTTTTTATTCATATTTTAAATATAAAAAGCAAAACTTTAACGTAAAACAGTTGAACAATAAGAGATGGCACAAACAAAATGTCAATCATCAAAAACTGCCACTAGGGTCGATTTTTGTCTAGATCAGTGTTTTTCAATCTTTTTGAACACGCGACCACTTTATAGGTTGAAAAAATCTGGAGACCCCTTTGGCCATAGATACAAACAAAAGTTAGCAATTTAAATGCGTTAATTATGCTCTCTATTTTGGTACCCATATTCATTATTACGGCCTACAGTCTGCAAGGAAGCCATCATGCGACATTGTTTTTGCAAGCAATATCGCATGAGATACAACATTAGTGAAGGAACTCAACTTTCCAAAATTATTAAGTTCTTATATGTACGCAGCCACATGCATCTCCTATATACATTCCCCAATGACTAAATAAAATAGATTTTTCCCCGCCCAACCCATTACTCAATTACCTGTACAGTATTAAAATACGTACTTGAGGAACCTTGCAACGATTGTACCGCTCAGTGCTATAATATCGATTCTCAATAAAAACGTTTAGTAAAAAATGAAGTATGTCAGATTCCTTCCGAATTTCACTGTTCACCACGCTATTCCCATAGTTACAGTACAATTACAGAGTGTTACTTTTTTATAACACTCCACCTCACTAACCTCATGTACAAAAAATTCGAAAAATTACTTACTTTTTTATTGTTTGTAGTCTTCTAAACACCTGCTAGCCTAGCCAGCCTCATCAGATCCGCCATGATAGATCGACTGGTTCGTCATGCACACACCAACGCATTTCTTATTGCGTCGCCGTTTCTTTTGTTTTCTGCACTTTTGTATACAGCAAAGGCAGGTCTCTCTATAAACATCGGTATGATCGACGACACATCTTTTATTTACTTTAATTAAAAAAGAAGCTCAATTTGATGAGCCATTGTATGATGTCGCCCTCGCCATCAAAACACTGTAACAAATTCCCGAGTTTAATATTCGACAATAATGTGATGAAATAGCTTGTAGTCTAAACTGTCGTTCTGTGCACCGAGTGACGCTCTGCCATAGCTCTTTTGTTTTATTTAGGTTGCGTTCACCGCTTTTGCAGTGGTACCTGCTTATCACCACATTGTTACTGGCAGCCTTTTTATACTGGCAACACTGATAGCACCGAAAATTCAAAATACCGGCCAATACCGGCCGTTCGTCAAATTGACGTTAAATAATGTTGTTTACTGCTGACTAAACATTTATTTATGGACTAAACTAACTTGCTGATATTTTAAGTTCATTTGGTATTTGGTATTTTGCGCTTGCACGCAGACACGACACAATCGTTAAAATAATATACGTATTTTTTAACATTTGCTCGCGATTAGTGCGTGGAAGCTATTTGGCTAGCTCCCCTACTATTTCCACAATGGGAGTCGACGAAGAAACGTTTTTAGTGCATTTAAAAAATCTAAATATTGACACGGGAGGCGTGTCTTTCGGCTGGTTACTAGAAGAAGACAATGTAATCTTAAATTGGTTTTACAAAAATGTTAACTCGAACAATTGTCTGACAGTTGAAGACAAAGTCAAGTGAGTTTCTACGTCTTTTTTTTATTTATCACTTTTTTACATTATCCCCACGCAGGTGGCCCTGATGGAAATAGTTTTGGTAATTATTCGGAATCGCTGGACAAGGGTTATATGAAATATTTATATATAAAACCTTCTGATTTACCTTAATTTACTATAAAAGGAATCTGACTGCATTTGGGATATTTTTAATTTTAGCATTTTAATTTTTAATTACGTAAATCGAAAATTCACTCTCGCTGTATGGGATGACAGCTGGAATGGTTTCTGTTGATAAAATTTTCTTTTGTTTGTATTTCTGATACGAGTGGCTATATTTTTTACCATGTGCAAATACTAGGTAGGTACTATTTTAGCCAAACTCGAAAAATAAAATAAAGATATTTAGGTATGTTTTATAAAATAGAATAGAATATTGTAGGTTAGGTTCGATTATTATAGGTTAGGTTGGATTATTATTAGGATATAGGTTAGGTTAGGTTAGGTTGGATTAGGTATACAAACCTAGCGTAGCCCACAAACTACTTGAAAACTGGGATATAACTCTAAAGGGGACGCGAGCAGGCGTTATTAAAGGGGCAAATTTTTGTTACAGGAAATAACATGGAAAATAGGTATTAGAATTAAATCACAAACCAGTCTATACAAACCTAGCGTAGCCCACAAACTACTTGAAAACTGGGATATAACTCTAAAGGGGACGCGAGCAGGCGTTATTAAAGGTTCCCCAACATTTATAGGTTAAGTTAGGTTGGATTATTATAGGTTAGGTTAGGTTGGATTATTATAGGTTAGGTTAGGTTAGGTTGGATTATTATAGGTTAGGTTAGGTTGGATTATTATAGGTTAGGTCGGTTTATTATTAGGATTAAGGTTAGGTTAGGTTGGATAATTGTAAGTTAGGTTCGATTATTATAGGTTAGGTTCGATTATTATTAGGATATAGGTTAGGTTAGGTAAGGTTGGATTATTATAGGTTAGGTTAGGTTGGATTATTTTGGGTTAGGTTAGGATATAGGTTAGTTTAGTTTAGGTTTGATTATTATAGGTTAGGTTACTATAGTTTAGGTTAAATAAAACAATAATTATAATAATACCTAAATATAAATAATTTAAGTTTTAAAATAAAAACAAACAAAGTAACATAAAAATATTTTATTTTTCGAGTTTGGCCAAAACAGTACCTAACTAGAATTTGCATTCTGAAATGATTCAAATTCTAGCTACTCGTATCAGGAATACAAACAAAAGAAAATTTTATCAACAGAAACTATTCCAGCTGTCATTCCATACAACGAAAGTGAATTTTCGATTTACGTAATTAAAAATTAAAATGCTAAAATTAAAAATATCCCAAATGCAGTCAGATTCCTTTTATAGTAAATTAAGGTAAATCAGAAGGTTTTATATATAAATATTTCATATAACCCTTGTCCAGCGATTCCGAATATTTACCATAGTTTTAATAGTTTTACGAATTCCGCTGCATGTAAAGGCTATTTAAAAAAACAACACTTGATTTTAGACACCCATTGAAGTAGAGGGTTCAAGTAAACATGCACAAATGAGTGTTAGTTAGAATATTTTAATAATTTATCCGTATTCCTAACCTTCAATCTTTATTGCATCTTTTACCATATCCTACGACACAGTCCTTTCTTGTAGTATTTATATTAAGTTAAAATCTGGTGCTGTTTATATTTTTTTTCGTATTAAGCGTACAGTGCAATTCAACAAGCTTATCAAATAATTTCCCTCAAGGCCTATGTCATCTTTGGGGATGCTGTGTGGAGGGACTCTTCGGTCTCGAAGAAAAGGAAGGATATAAAGTTCTGGGAAGGTAAAGATACGAGGGATGGGTAGGAATCTAGGGATTCATGTGTACAGGGGTGACGGTTGTATGATCTATCTCTCCCTCTGGCACAAGGCGATGGGTCAAGAGAGACCAGATGGAGAGGTCAAAGTGTCTCTCTAAACCAACCTCTCCCGATCCAGCACCCCTGCTAAATCACCAAACATGGGGAACGTAGCAACCAAAGTGTTGGTTATCCAATAAATGGTTCCCGGGGCGGCGGTACCAAACTCGCCTCCCCAAAACATATATTCCAAATATGTTAGGTTCTTTGTTTACTGTGCCGGTCTCATTAGGGATATCCTATATTGAATCAGGCAAGTAAATAATATATTAGCTTCAAAATACTTGATATACTTACTGGCAGGGCCGGCCCAATGCGGTAGCAATTGGAGCTGATCGCTCCGGGTGCCGAATTGCCAAGGCGCTGATAATACCAAACACCTCTGAGATTATATTTCATAAAAAAGGCGCTATACAAAAATACAAATTATCTGAATATTATCGATTACAGTAATCACCTACCTAGGTTTTGACAAAATTTTACTCACTGCAAGCGCCGTTTGGCTCGGGGCCGGCTCTGTCTACTGGTAATTATTTACCTTACCGCTGCAGTTTTAGGCACAGATTGAACCCCTTCCCACCCCTTATGTACGCCCTCGGTTTCCTGAAAAGGTTTCCTGATTATCGTACCAAAAATTATTAAATTAATTAAATTTTAGATTTTTGGAACTTGAGGAATCTGGCAAAGTTTTGGAGCAGGCCGAATTAGAAATTGAACTGGAAAATATATCCAAGAAGTATGAAGGTATACCGCTGCCGAGTGAATTTTACGGGATATCCGATGCTAAGCATAAAGTGGACAATCTTCAGGAATGGACTAACCTGATGGAATCTCAGCTGAGTGAAAAATGCAAGCTTATAGAAACTAGTAGGTGAGTTTTATTGTTTTTTTCAAAAAGGCTACAGATCACAAATGAAGTAATCTTGGGGTGATTTAATCTATAAATGCTGATGCCACTCTGCCCCAAACTAAATGTATAAATATGCTGGAAAAATTATTATGTGCGGACGCATGGAACTTATTCGAGGTTCATGCATCATAATATGGACTTACTTGAATTAACAAATGGATTTCGCCTGGAAACCAGACGTTATGCAAATCTTTCAATTCTTAGTTTTAATATAACTCTACTGAGAGCTCGTTCCTCTTTCTTATACATGTTTGAAATCTTGGGCCATAGTCACTGTCACGACTTGTTCAAGATACCACACGGCCGAACAAATGTTCTAGTACAGCAAAGCCTGACAAGAAGAATGGTGCAATTGAATTGAATTTCTAAAACAGTAGATATTATACTTTAAATAAACCTTAAAAATGAACAAGCCGACCTAATGCGAGGAGCTGGTAGTAGAAGAGAAGTGGGGAAGAGCCTTGCTTGAGGAGATCTTCAAGATATGGCCAAGCTGTTACTGATAAAATAATTGTATTTACAGTTCCATCAGCCGTGACCTCTCCCGCGAGCAGTTTGAGCTGAACGAGGAGTTGTCCATCGCGAGCGCCTCGCTGGCCCGGCTGACCGCTGACTGTGAGGAGCTAGTGGTCAAGGCCCGCGGGGAGAAGTTGCAGTACCACACTCTCCTTGAGGAGGTCCTCAAGATATGCGCCGCTTCCAAACATGTAATTACGTGAAATCAGTCATATTTCTCCACTCCACTTCTTAATACGCATTCATTATTTAAAACACTTTGTTTCAACTTAATTACTTCAAGGAACAACTATTTACATCGGGGCGATGAAATTTAAAAATTTCTCATGTTTACCTATTCCGTGCATGTTTTTCCATCGACTTAAATAGATGTTTCTTTTACAAATTGATTTGAAAAAAAGTGTTATTTCAATGATTTGGGCAAATTTGTAAGTAAGCGAAGTAGGGAAATTTTGCTGTGAAATCTACTGTCACAAAAAAATTCTGAAAAATTGACAACATATTAAGATTCTTTTATATTGTTATGGTCTCCAAGCACTGTTATGAAGAGTATTTAATGTATAACACGCTAGTCATATTTATTACTATCTCAGGGATCGCTAGTTCAGGCCATCTCTCAAGGAACCATTAAAATGAAAACACTTTATGAAGTTATACTCATATATGTACCATTTATTTAGCAACAAAGTTATGAATATTATATTTTCTTAAAACTATTACATGGAACAATTGTGTGCTGGAAGTTACTGGCTCTGTTTCATTACATTTGTTAGACGTACCATATATTTAAAATGGCTTAGTACTACGATGTGGGACGTTTGGGTTTATTCTCTCGTGTCTATTGCTTGGTTCAACCCTTAGAGTTTAGAGTAAATCTGCATTCGACCTTGCCGCTATGTGTGGTCGATAAACCACACAGCTCTCCGCTCTCTGCCGAGTTCTTCCAACTCAAGTCCCCGTCTGCTGCTCTGTGTGTTTCGTCTCTTATTTCCCCCTCGTACGTAGTTAATCATTCCTTTTATGGGCATATTGCTGTTTATCATCAATCACCATATAAGGTGATCTTCGGATTGCACATGACCAAGGCATGTTTTACACTATATTGCTGTGTGGTAGTGTGTCCTCTATGATTTATAGTCGTAGGGATGCTTGATTAATGGAGGATATGGGCAAATCATAGCACTACATATATATTGCTGTGTGGTAGTGTGTCCTCTATGATTTATAGTCGTAGGGATGCTTGATTAATGGAGGATATGGGCAAATCATAGCACTACAGATATATTAGTTTCCATTGATTTTATGCATTTAATTTTCTATTGTAGGTAAATCATTATAATAGTACGAGAGCCCACGACCAAAACCATGTCTCATAGCAATACGGCAAAAACCCTATAAAATCGTTAGATTGTATGATTCTGAACCCGACTAGGTGTGTAGTAACGGTCGAAAGTGTAGCAACTGCGTGGGAGGCCATTTCTGCTGTGTCAAAAAAAAAGACAGTCGGTATTATAGCAATACGTCTGATAGTGAAAATGTACATAGATTTTATAATTGTATTACGAAAAAGTTTGTTTTCAGACATTTTGCGCGTAGCATATAGCCTGAGCGCATTTTTGAAAATGTCAACAAATTTAGCCGACCTGTATCATAGCAATACGGATAATTTTTTTTTCAACTTTTCGTATTGCTGCCATGATTACCAAAAACCTGTTTTCAGACACTTTAAGTGTAGCATATACTCCCAAAAACGAAAATAACGTTTCGGAGTCGCCTGGCCGACGCCTCTGTTAAATGTTTTTTTTAAATTTACAGCCTTCATAGATATTCAAGAATCTCCCTTGTCTATTATATGTACTTTGACAGATGACAGATGTCATTACTTTTTTCTTTTGTAAAAGTTACTCAAGTGTGCTTTAAATAAAACCAAAACTATCAAATCAATCAGTATTTAATTTCAACAGCCTCAGCGCTTGTTACGCTCCTGCCCCTTTCTTACTATTATACAGCTCACTCGCCAGCTGCTCCAAACGTTGGAACGACGCTCACTAAATGATATCTGAGTATCGAAAAGTTGTCTGATAGAGAAGGTGCTACACTTAATTTGTCTGATATAAATTTTTTGCACATGTGGACAACTTATTTTATCATGTCCAACAATTTTCAGACATATTGCTATGATACCGATCGGTAAAATTTGTTAACATTTTCAAAACGGTCTCAAAATTTAATGCGTTCACATTTCCGTCTGAAAATTGTTTTGTTCGCATCAAATAACCAAAATTTACTAATAAAAAAGATTTTCAGACGTATTGCTATGAGACATTTTTTTTGTCTCATTTTTAATTTTTTTAAGTGATTTTACGGGTTTGCGCTACACCACTAACGTCTGAAAAATATGTTTCCGGCATCTCAGAACTATCATACAACTACAGTCTGCAAATCAGACATATTGCTATGATGCAGTTCGGTAAAATTCTTTGACAATTTTGAAAATTCGGTCAGATCAAACGCTACGCGGAAAATGTCTGATATTTGTATTTTCGAGTTCAGGATAATCGTATCTATCGATTTGATGCGGTTTTGGCCGTATTGCTATGAGACAAAAATTTTGGTCGTGGGCTCTCGTACTATAATATTTTAGAGCCATACTAATGATCTTTTTTTGGAATTTTATGCAGCTGTTAAGGACCTACATTTGTGGTTAACAGTAGGTAGGCACAAGGAAATATGTTATCTAATATCACTGTGTATTTATTATGTAAACAGTATTGGTGTATGCCTCACTTTGGGATGCATGTCGGCTAGGTTACATCACGTCGGGATTTGAATCTGATGTGGGCTGGTACTCGAGGCCGGAGACATAAGACGGCCTCAAACGCCATACTAGTGATACCAGTGCAGTGTTCAGAAATAGGTTGTAATTAAGAACTGGTGAACCGCCACAAATATATATTATGCCGTGTTTCGCTTCCTCCTTCTTTAGTCAACCTTACCGTCATCTCTCTTAAGGCGAAGCTTAATGCTATATCACTATATTGATTAATATTTATAACGAATTGGTGTACATTATGAATACCAAAAAATATGCTTTAGAGAAATTGAAGGTTTTCCTATCGTTTCGCTGGAGTAGAATACAAATAAAAAAATAAATTACTCAATAAAAATATAAATGTAAACTACTATTTTTTACTACTGACATTTGACAAAATATTAAGAATTGTTGGACCTCAAATTGCATACAATAATACTAGATGGCGGAATGCAATCTCAGCTGAAGAAAGGTTGTCAGGTAGCGATTTTAAATCGCAGTGCGCCCGTGTCCATATAACTTCAAATGCTATAATTTTATTTTGCGACAATCGCGTCGCGCGCTGTCGCGGAAAAATGTGACAAATCACAATTTTAAAATAGCAACTATTTATTTGTCGTATATGCGCGCACATACTTACTAACTCATACGTTGCATTTGTAAAGTGAGCGAGAAACAAAAAAAAAGCATCGCCGACGTCACAAACATAGATTTTTAAAATGGCTACAGTTTGTGTTGACGTTTTTAAGCCGAGTTATACCCCCCTGCAAAGATTGCCATAGACTATAAACCATCTATAAACAAAAACAAACTAGAGGTGAGGCATATTTATCGCACCTATCGTATTTATCGTATTTTCATGCGGTACTTGGTTTATATCCAAAAGAGCACCTACTAGTATTTGCATAGAGTAAATGGTTAAAATTCTAGCCACTCATATCAGGAATACCAACAAAATAAAATGTCATCAAACAGAAATCATTGCAGCTGTCATCCCATACAACGAAAGTGAATTTTCGATTTACGTTATTAAAAATTAAAATGCTAAAATTAATAATTTCCCAAATGCAGTCAGATTCCTTTTATAGTCTATTGAGGTAAATCAGAAGGTTTTATTTAAAAATATTTCGTATAATCCGTTGTCCAGCGATTCCGAATAATTACCAAACTTTTTATTCATACTTTAAATATAAAAAGCAAAACTTTAACATAAAACAGTTGAGTAAAACAATAAGAGATGGCACAAACAAAATGTCAATCATCAAAAACTGCCAAAACTGTCAATAAAAATATAAATGTAAACTACTATTTTTTACGAGTAATTTATTTTTTTATTTGTATTCTACTCAAGCGAAGCGATAGGAAAACCTTCAATTTCTCTAAAGCATATTTTTTGGTATTCATAATGTACACCAATTCGTTATAAAGATTAATACAATGATTGATAAAAAAAAAGTTTTTTCAATATGAACGCGTAAAGGAAACAAATTTTCAAAAACACAGTATTATAGCTAAGGTTATCTGTGACAGTTTCACTTGATTAACCATTTTGCTTTCTTATAAAATTATTTACAAAATAAATAAAAACCAGTTTTGTGCTTGAAATCAAACGTTTGTAGACTCCGTTTGCCAAGCGTTTTTAATGCCTATTGTCTACAATATAAGGTATACCAAGAATATACACATTTTTGGCTTGTAGCTTCCTCTTAATGTTAATGGGATGTTTGTGGATTGCAATTGCCTCCATAAGTTTTGGATTTTTCCTTCAGGAACAAATCCAAAGTAATGGGTTTGTACGCTCAAAAGTAAGATCCTTTTGGAGATGGTCTCGATGGCCATTCAAACTGTTGCAACGCCCTTCTACGGGCTGGTTTCACTGGTTCTACGGGCACAATGAAATAATACTTTTTAATAATCAGATTTCTTTTTAGTCGGAAGAGAAGATCTTCTTTTCGCAATTCCCGCTGGAAGAGTACCTGGCCAAGACGGAACAGTTAGTCACGTATCTGCGGTACAGTGTCTCCCGCCAGCTGGAGTGTCTGGGCAGCGAGGGGGCTCGGGACGCCAAGCTGGCCGAGGTGAAGCTCAAGGGCAGCTGCGAGAAGTGAGTTATATTAGACTTTAAGATCTAGATACTTAACACAACAGAATCCATTTCTTTAAACTTTTGGTATCACACAAGCATAAATTACTTTCTTATTTCTTTCCTTGTAACAAAATACACAAATTAATTATATTTACTACATGTAAATAAAGTGAATTTACTTTACTTACTTTAACTAGTAATTTCTGACATTATTTGGAATTAAAAAATGTAAATGATATTTTGGTGTATGGTGACAATTTTGTGTTTTTTTTTTTTTCAAAATAACACTTAAATATTCTTTAAAATAAAACAAACACTTTGTATTTAACCACGAATATTTATTATTTTACACATCGACCGGTTTCTCTTAAACCAATAAATCAGTTATTATTATATCCTGATGAAGCTCGGTTTAAGCGAAACCGGTCGATGTGTAAAATAATAAATATTCGTGGTTAAATCCAAAGTGTTTGTTTTATTTTAAAAAATATAATGTCTAACCACAAAGTAATTGCTTCCTAAGAAAAAACTTAAATATTCAGTAGATATTGGACAGTTAGGATCGGGGTAAGGGGTTGGGCGGTTACTTGGCTGAGTGACCAGTGAAGGAATGTAGAAGAAACATCTACTGAATATTTAAAATAAAACTTAAATATTCAGTAGATATTGGACAGTTAGGATCGGGGTTAAGGGGTTGGGCGGTTACTTGGCTGAGTGACCAGTGAAGGAATGTAGAAGAAACATCTACTGAATATTTAAAATAAAACTTAAATATTCAGTAGATATTGGACAGTTAGGATCGGGGTAAGGGGTTGGGCGGTTACTCGGCTGAGTGACCAGTGAAGGAATGTAGAAGAAACATCTACTGAATATTTAAAATAAAACTTAAATATTCAGTAGATATTGGACAGTTAGGATCGGGGTAAGGGGTTGGGCGGTTACTTGGCTGAGTGACCAGTGAAGGAATGTAGAAGAAACATCTACTGAATATTTAAAATAAAACTTAAATATTCAGTAGATATTGGACAGTTAGGATCGGGGTTAAGGGGTTGGGCGGTTACTTGGCTGAGTGACCAGTGAAGGAATGTAGAAGAAACATCTACTGAATATTTAAAATAAAACTTAAATATTCAGTAGATATTGGACAGTTAGGATCGGGGTAAGGGGTTGGGCGGTTACTTGGCTGAGTGACCAGTGAAGGAATGTAGAAGAAACATCTACTGAATATTTAAAATAAAACTTAAATATTCAGTAGATATTGGACAGTTAGGATCGGGGTAAGGGGTTGGGCGGTTACTTGGCTGAGTGACCAGTGAAGGAATGTAGAAGAAACATCTACTGAATATTTAAAATAAAACTTAAATATTCAGTAGATATTGGACAGTTAGGATCGGAGTAAGGGGTTGGGCGGTTACTTGGCTGAGTGACCAGTGAAGGAATGTAGAAGAAACATCTACTGAATATTTAAAATAAAACTTAAATATTCAGTAGATATTGGACAGTTAGGATCGGGGTAAGGGGTTGGGCGGTTACTTGGCTGAGTGACCAGTGAAGGAATGTAGAAGAAACATCTACTGAATATTTAAAATAAAACTTAAATATTCAGTAGATATTGGACAGTTAGGATCGGGGTAAGGGGTTGAGCGGTTACTTGGCTGAGTGACCAGTGAAGGAATGTAGAAGAAACATCTACTGATATTTAAAATAAAACTTAAATATTCAGTAGATATTGGACAGTTAGGATCGGAGTAAGGGGTTGGGCGGTTACTTGGCTGAGTGACCAGTGAAGGAATGTAGAAGAAACATCTACTGAATATTTAAAATAAAACTTAAATATTCAGTAGATATTGGACAGTTAGGATCGGGGTAAGGGGTTGGGCGGTTACTTGGCTGAGTGACCAGTGAAGGAATGTAGAAGAAACATCTACTGAATATTTAAAATAAAACTTAAATATTCAGTAGATATTGGACAGTTAGGATCGGGGTAAGGGGTTGAGCGGTTACTTGGCTGAGTGACCAGTGAAGGAATGTAGAAGAAACATCTACTGATATTTAAAATAAAACTTAAATATTCAGTAGATATTGGACAGTTAGGATCGGAGTAAGGGGTTGGGCGGTTACTTGGCTGAGTGACCAGTGAAGGAATGTAGAAGAAACATCTACTGAATATTTAAAATAAAACTTAAATATTCAGTAGATATTGGACAGTTAGGATCGGGGTAAGGGGTTGGGCGGTTACTTGGCTGAGTGACCAGTGAAGGAATGTAGAAGAAACATCTACTGAATATTTAAAATAAAACTTAAATATTCAGTAGATATTGGACAGTTAGGATCGGGGTAAGGGGTTGAGCGGTTACTTGGCTGAGTGACCAGTGAAGGAATGTAGAAGAAACATCTATCATTCGGAATCACGAGTTGAAGAATGTCAAAATACACTATCTCAAACATGTTGTAATGTCTATGAACATAATTTAAAATTTAAAGCATTTTGCAAAACTAACAATTAGCTTTAACTCATTTTGAACATATCATTCGGAATCACGAGTTGAAGAATGTCAAAAAGCCTGAATAATATACACTTCCTCAAACATGTTGTAATGTCTATGAACATAATTTTAAATTTAAAGCATTTTGCAAAACTAACAATTAGTTTTAACTCATTTTGAACATATCATTCGAAATCACGAGTTGAAGAATGTCAAAAAGCCTGAATAATATACACTATCTCAAACATGTTGTAATGTCTATGAACATAATTTAAAATTTAAAGCATTTTGCAAAACTAACAATTAGCTTTAACTCATTTTGAATATAAAAAGTGAATTACGCGCCCAGAAGAAAGCTAGGTCGTGCTGAAACCTTAAACAAGTTTAAAATCTTTTTAAAATTTAATAACCAAAACGGGGTTAAAAGTGTTAGACACAATTTTTTTAACTGTAATATGTATTTACGTGGTGATTAAATATTTTTTTTTTAAATTTGGTTGAAATTCTAAACCCTGTTGCTAAAGTTTGCTGATATCTGACTTTACATACAGCCGAATATATTGTGGAAGGCATTTCACTGATTGCAAGTTCTTTTCATCCCCAGTGTGTGGGACGTGTATTATCTCCAGCCTAAAATTCAACTAAAAGATAGAATTTTTACAAAGAGCTGGATAAACAGTTAGATGACCCAGATACAATTATAGCCGTGTTTAATGGCATTAAATTTAGGAAGCAAGCTGGAGTATGCTGGTGGCATACGGACTCTGCCCTAAACTAAATATATAAATATGCTGGAACAAATGCAGAAAAAATCCTGAAGTATATTTATGTTTGGACGCATGGAACAGTTTTAATATAGTGCATAGTCTTATTAGCCCATTCCTCTTGGAGTGCTATAGATTATATGTGCCTGTAAACTTTAGCTGTAGTCTTCACCACGACTTGTTAAAGTGACCACTCGGCGGCATGGATTTTCTAGCACAGATGGTATTGAATGATATTTCGAAAATAGTAGATTATAGTTAATTATTCTTAACTCCTTTGGCCTCCGGCCTGTTCTGCAGAAGGTCAAAGAGTATTTCCGCTTTGAAATAAAATCCAAATAAATGGAAGGAGATATGTTGCTATATGATCCACATTTACATCTCATGCAATGACCTCCTGCAGATGGAAGTCATTTCCCGGGGGTTGATACAGACCACTTTGGGAATGACTGATCTATATGAATATTTTTATGTTTTTATTGGCTTTATAAGTTCCTTATTAGCTTGGAAAACTGATGGGTACATTTTATTACTGGTTAGAATGAATGTTTTTATTTTTCAGACTGAAGGACGGCCTTTGTTTCTACATCAAGACAAAAGCTGAAGGGGATGCAGTCCTTGAACAATTAAAATTTATTGAAGAGTACGATGTTGACTCCTTTTATGATCCAGGGTATGTAATTCATTGTTAAACTCTTTCTAAAGTCTTTGGAAGATATCAAGACATCAAATGGGAATGCTTTTGTTATTCTTCCGTTATTTGAATAGAAGTTGGCTCCAAGAATTGGTCCAGGTCATTGCTGCGCAGCTGGAGGACATGCCAAATGCGTACCAAGCATATCTGATTTCACATTAAGTTTAACAGTAATTGGCAATTTCCCAAATAAGAACTCCATTGTAATGCTGTTAAGTATTTAAGACCGGCTCAAGTATCGAGGCTTCATAGAAGCCCGAATTTTCAAGAAATTTGGCATCGTATGTAAAGCTAACAGATATTTCAAAAGCGACAAGCTGCTAACTATGTACAAATCTCATGTATAACCAACATTTGAATTTAGGAACCACCTCTGGACTGGAGCCACAAAATACCTGATTCTGTGTAAAGAAGGGCACTCCGTCTGATTGACAATCCGTTGTTAACAGACCGACTGCCATATCTGATGCAATGTAGGCCTACTGAGTTTGTTCTAGAGGTATTTCAATGGAGCCTACTGTAAGGCGCTAGCAGCATTGATCCCCTTGGCACCGGTGCATACTTACGCAAAACTCAGCGGAACACAGTTGATGATGGCTTCACGAGAATGGATCGTTTTTCCAACTCACTTTTGTGAAAGTCGGCTCCAATGTGGAACGAACTACCTGCATCTGTTTTTTCCTCTTTCACGTAATCCCTTCCTACAGCCCCTATCTTAACCCAGGCGGGTTAACGCTGCCCAAACCGGTTGGTAATATAGTTCCCGTCTTTACACAGCAGACTGCAGACTCTTGTGAGGTGTAACATAAATAAATAAATTGTTTTCCAGATTTGAAAAAGCCAAGATAGCCGGCATGGTGAAAATCCTGGAGGTGGACGTTGACACCTACCAGCAACAGAAGCTTCCCCTCATGATTCAGCAGTTTGTGGACAAGCAAAGTGAACAGGTCCTTCTCAGTGAGGTGCAGCTCCGATATGAGAAAGTCAAGTGAGTGGATCATTTCATGTTTATCTAATGTATAACCAACTTCAGCTAGGAATGATATTAATTACAGTTACCACTTTATTTTCTCAAAAAGCTTCAATAGTACATGTCGCTACAAGGATCTTGGCGAAATTAGTCCAGGTCGCCAAATTGGCCTGGAGTGCATGGATCCGAATATATAAGTTCTGGAATCTGTCGCTGGGCTGCTCGGTGCTCGGTGATATACACGACCAAGTATTCTACATTTCATTCCTCGCCTTCAGTAGCGACTGGGAATGACATATTCTGCATTTCATTCTTTGCCTTTATTGGCAACCGGGAATGACATATTCTGAAAAAGACTGGTTATTGTTTTATACAAAAACACATATTCCAAAAAATTACTTAAATTTTCAATTAAAATCTAATTTGTGTTACAAGTTTTTTTTTAATGCATTGTAGGTTTTATAAAAAATAAACATTAAATTTACAAATGCGTGAAATTCATTTTATTATTAGCAAAAATTATTACAGGGAATTTGCGAACATGTATTTAAATAATAATAATAATAATAATAATTGGATGACTTGTATAGCGCCGTTTTTGTGCAAAATCACCTCAAGGGCGCTGTACAAACTTATAATACATCTCTACAGTGATCTATGTTATTACTTAACTATTTATGGAGATAATATACAGTACAATACTTACCTGGTAGGTCACTTGAGATTAACATTATATAATTGTTTATTAGCGAAATTTAGATACAGGATTTAGGACATAATTGAAAAATTGAATATAACTGGACTTTCTCTTAGGAATGGTATATTTAATTTAAGGGTATGACAGCTTAAAAAGGTAAGTTTTTAGTTTAGACCTGAATTCTGTTGGACTTGTTATGGATCTTAGCTCTGGAGGGAGTTTATTCCAAGCCTTCGGCCCAGATACTCCGAAAGCGCGATCACCAAACTTAGTATTTGGCTTGCGCATAATTTCTTTCAGTCTGCCTACAGCTGATGATGTAGCTGATCTAAGAGTTGACTGCCTCAGACCAGTGTTTTCCGGGACGCATAGTTCAGAGATGTAGGGTGGGGCCATTTCATTGATGGATTTAAACACCATCCAGCACAGTTTGTACTGGATTCTTTCAGGGCACTTGAGCCAGTGAAGGTTACGAAGGTGTTCTGAAATGTGCGAATATTTTGAAACCCCGGTTATGAGCCTTGCTGCTGCATTAAACACTGATTGAAGCTTGTCAATTTGATATTTTGGAAGGCTGGCATAAATGCCGTTGCAGTAATCGAGACGTGAGACTACGTAAGAGTTGATAAGTAGTTTTGTTGCTTCTGTAGGAAGGTTTCTTCGGACAGACTCGAGTTGTCTTAGGTGAAAAAAACCGGTGCTTACAGTCCTATTTATTTGACTTTTAAACGAAAAGTCTGAATCTAAATTGACACCGAGAAGTTTGACTGTTGTTTTTGTTATGATAACGCTGCCAGAAATAGTAATAGGTGAATTGTCTATGAAATGTCGACGTTTGTTTGTGGCTGCCTAGAGAAACTCAGTCTTAGATGGATTGAGCTTCAGCTTGTTTGAAGACATCCAACGAGTTATTGCTTCTAGACATTCAGTTATACGGATCTTGAGACTATTGATTTCATTTGGAGCGCAGAAAAAATAAACTTGCTGATCGTCAGCGTAGCAGTGAGACAAGAGATCAAATGACTCGGTAATTTTGGCAACATCATTTATAAAAAGGATGAAGAGAAGTGGACCCAAAACGGATCCCTGGGGTACCCCTGAAGAAAGTGTTGCGAAGTTGGACAATTTATTTCCAACCCTCACGGCTTGTAAGCGATTGGATAAATAGGATACCAGCCAATTTTTTATGTCGGAATTCAAACCAAATGTTTCCTCTAATCTCCTAATGAGGAATTCATGATCAATCGTGTCAAACGCTGCACTCATGTCTAGGAGTGAGATAAGTGATAACTTACCTGACTCTACGGCAAGAGTTATGTCTGATAGCATACGAAGTAGTCTGGTTTCAGTTGAGTGGAACTTTCTGTACGCAGATTGACGTTTTGCGAATAATTTATTTGAATTCAAGTGACTGGTTATTTGTGCGGTAGCAATTTTCTCCAGGATTTTTGAAATAAATGGTAAGTTTGAAACGGGTCGATAATTACCCAAGTTATCGGCGTCTAGCTGTGATTTCTTCAGTATTGGTGTAACTACAGCTGACTTGAGTGGTTCAGGAAAGTCACCCGTGCTCAGTGATTTATTAAAAACGTGAACTAGGAATGGATCTAAAACAGTAGAGCATTGTTTTAATAACCATGTCGGTATAGGATCAAGACTGCACTGTTCATTAAGTGAGCTTGAAATAATTTTTATTACTTCTTCCAGCGTTGTGGGTTTGAAGGAAGACAAAATTCCTTTAGAATTCAAAGTGAATATTGGCGGAGGGGCGTGAGATGCGGTAGCACGAATGGATTCAATTTTTTCCCGAAAAAAAATTGAGAAGGCTTCCTGGGTAATATCTATTTTCGTTGGAACAGTGACTTCAGAATTTACAGTCTTTATTGAGTTTCAGAGACGTCGCGGGTTGGTTCGCTCAGAGTTAATCTTTTCTTTCCAATACTCTGTTCTTTTGGAATTTATTTTACTCTTATACTGTTTTTGAGCAAGGATCCACTCGTCTCTTGTAGTTACAGAAGAGTTTTTCCTATAGGTCCTCTCTAATTTCCGCATAAGTCTCTTCTGGTTTCGACATTCATCGTCAAACCAGCCGTCAGACTTTCGAACTTTCCGTGTTTTTGATGATGTCGGGGCATATTTATTTAACAGACATGAAAGTGTTTTATTATATGTCTTGACAAGTTCGGTAGGGGTCTTTGTTTCCCAAACATTGGGTGTACATAAGAGAGAGGTCTGTAACTCTTCCAGAAAATCACTAAAGCTAAATTTACGCCATTCCCTTGATACAATTGTTGTATATGGTACTTTAGGCGGAAAATCAATATCAGTGCAAACAAGCCGATGGTCTGACAGTCCTATATCACGAATATCTGCTGAAAGCGGTGGATCACTGTTCTTTGAAATTAGTACATCTAATGTACCACCAGCATCATGAGTTGGGACGTCGACCCATTGGTGGCATCCAAAGCTGGTTAATAGATCTAAGAATTTAACAGTGTTTGGTGATGTCACGCGCTCGAGACGAATATTATTGTCGCCTGTAATAATTAGTGTGTCGGAGAGTCCGACTGAAACTTCCAAAAACTGTGAAAACTCATTATAAAAATCGACAGAGATTGGTTTCGATCCGGGCCTATAAAGGGTGCACAACATGAACGACTTTCCTGAAGAAGAAACCCTGCATCCAATATACTCAAACGTGTTAAATGTACCGAGAGCTACTTTGTTTAGCCGTAATCCTGGTCGGGCTATTATCGCGACGCCCCCGTGATTCACGTGTGAGATATTGTTTGATGGTAGGTCTCCACTAGGTCGGGCTGCTTCAAGAACCACATACCCTTAAGCTCGAAGTCTCTTAATTGAGTACGAATCACTGTTCTCGTGCCAAGTTTCTGTGACAGTAAGGATATGGAGTTTTTGGTCTCTGAAAATATCGTCCACCACCTCTAGTTTGTTGTTAAGGGATCGAGCATTCCAGGAACCAATCGCAAGCTGTCTGCTCCTATAGTTGGCATGTCGTTCTAATCTAATTTCATTTAAGTTGTTGTGGAATTTATCAGAATCGCGGAGGGCTTTAGACGGTAGGTAATTCTGTTTGTCGATCAGTTCGACTACTTGAACATCGTGTACTGACGGAGACTTATTATTATTTTCATTATTACAGTATTGTCGCGACAGAAGACCGTATCGCATCGCTATGTCGTGTAACTCATGTAATATAATTATAAACGAGTGTCTTACTTTCATTCAAAACAAGGCAGACACTCTGGATGAGATTGCAATTACACAATTATGCATCTCTACTTACTCCGAAGAGGAAATAAAGGAGGCGAAAACTATCCTGTTTGAAAAGCTTCCGGATAAACGTACTTTGCGGAAAGGTGATGGCAGAATCAGCCGAGACCTCCAGGACATCCTGAGAGCATTGAAGGAGACCGATCCTGATAAGCTACCAGTATTCGCTGCTAAACAATTGCATAAATTGCCTCCCATCAACTTCGACAGCATAGATGTATCCAAACTCCTTAAGGAACTCAATGCACTGAAAACGGAAATAACTCATATAAAAACCGAACTAAAAGATTCATCAACCACAAAAAATGAAGAAATAAAACAAGAACTGGCACTAATAAGAGAGCAAATTGCAAATATTCAGTTCCCAAACAAACAAAATGAATTAACTGGGAATTCTGAAGTAATTATTAATCACCTAAATGTGGGTAAGCCACGATTTCCAGATAGTAAACAAATACCGACGGGCGGCGCATCCTGCTTATCGACTGGTTCTAGCAATGCAATGTCAACCACACTCACAAAGACAATGAACGAACACACTCCAAATAGTCCAGTGCAGCCGGGAATGAACTTCGTACATGCTTCGTAATAAACAGGTATCGCGCGACCACGGCCCGCGGCCCCGGCCTCCTGCGGAAGATGAGAGAGGATTTACATTAGTAACTAGAAAACCCAAACGCAACTTGAGAGGAAAAGCAACCTCAACGACACTGAAGTCGGCAGATTTAATTACGTCAATTTATATTTCAAGGTTTACCTTGGAAACTACCGAGGATGACGTAAATACCTACCTTGTAGATAATGGTTTCGAAAATACTAAGATCGAAAAAATTAAGCCTTACCGTCCCACGCCATTTAACACCTTTAAACTTTCTGTAAAAGCAACTGAAGGGCCGAAATACCTGGTGGAAGAACTATGGCCGGAAGGAATTGTTTTCCGTAAATATATAGAATCCCGTGCATCAACCAAAAATCAAAATGACAACCGATAAATTAAGAATTATTTCGATTAATTGCAGATCGGTCCGTAGCTCCGAAAAATTTATTCACGATCTCTGCGAATTATATGACATTATACTACTCCAAGAAACATGGCTTCTCCCAACCGAGATTGAATTTTTGTCAAATATTCACCCGCACTTCAATAGCTTGGGCACCTCTGCCGTCAATATAGCTAACGGTCCCCTACTAGGTAGGCCGCACGGCGGAGTTGGGATAATTTACAATCAAAATTTAAGGGTTACCACAATCCCGATGGACAATTGTCGTATGGCCGGAATCGAGGTGAGTCTGAATACTGAAAATTTAACCATCTTCACGATCTATATGCCGACTTGCTTAACTGACAACTTTGAGGAGTTTACCAACTGCCTGGCCTCCTTACAAACGATCATTGACGACAAAGATTATATCAATTCAATTATTATCGGAGACTTCAACGCTAATCCCGACTCACTCTTTGGAATAGAGCTAAAATCTTTTTGTCAAGAATTCGAATACATTTGTGCCGACACCGAAATTTTACCTGAGAATTCTTACACATACGTCAGTGACGCGCATAGTACTACCAGGTGGTTAGACCACTGTCTAGTTACGAAAAATATTTACAAACAAATTATCGAGATGAAAATACATTACGATGTTGATTGGACTGACCACCGACCCCTCGAACTAACTTTAAATACGAATGGAATAGTAACATCTTAAGTATTTTCATCTACATTAAGGGATCCAGCATTATGGAATCCGAAAAATATACGTGATATCGGAATTTATAACTCATGTTCGCAAACTTATCTAGTTAAAATCAAGCCAAAAAATACATTTCGTGAGGACGGTGGCAACCCTGAACGTGCCAAAATAAAACACCTCTACGGATGTATAGTACAAGCATTACGATACAGTGCCGCTTGTATATTTGGAAATACCACTACACCAAAATATAAGCAAGTCTGTGGGTGGAATGAATTTGTTGCAGACAAATACGAAAAATCAAGACAAGCGATGCTCACCTGGATTGATAATGGGAGACCGCACAATGGTCCCATCGCGGAGGATAGAAGGACAAAGCGTGCCGCCTTCAAAACAGCTCTAAAACAATGCCAAAGGAATTCGACACAACTCCAGATGGATAAAATAGCAGCGGACTTAGACAATCGGGACTTCAAATCATTTTGGAATAAATCTAATAAAATGTTGAACATGCGTTCCAAAGTCTCGTGCAACATAAACGGAGAAACGAATCCTGAAGTAATCGCCAATATTTTCAAAAAACATTTCGCGACTACCACGCCGACCATCTCCTCAAACGATACGCATTTGAACGCCTATGATGACATTGACCCTATAGTCACTGCAAACATGGTGAAAACCGCCATTAAAAACATGAAATCCGGAACATCAGCAGGACATGACGGCTTAAGTACCGAACACGTTAAACATGCAGGGGTAGCGATTCTGAAACTACTGGCAACATTGTTCACCGATATCTTAAAGAGTGGTTATCTACCCAAAGACATGACAAAGACAATCATAATACCGATAGTAAAATCTAAACTGACAGACATAACTTTACAGGAAAATTACAGACCGATATCCATCGCCACCGCCACCGCCAGAATATTTGAACGAGTTCTCTTAGATCAAGTCGGACCCCAATTGAAAACGAAAGACAATCAGATGGGTTTTAAAACAGAATGCTCCACGGACTCAGCCATATTCTGCGTAAAACGGACACTGGAATACTACAGGAAGAGAAAAACAACAACTTACGCATGCTTTCTGGACCTTAGTAAGGCCTTCGACAGAGTCTACCATCCATTATTGTGGACCAAACTAAAAGAAAGAGGTCTACCATGGAAAGTAGTACGAATTCTCAGCACATGGCACCGTCAACAAGAAAACCTCGTTAAATGGAAAGATGGTTTCTCAGAACCCTTTTTCTTAAAGAGTGGGGTCAGACAAAGAGGTTGTTTGTCCCCAGTACTGTTCAACATATATATGGATGAATTAACTCACAGGTTAAATAACGCTGGGGTAGGCTGCCACATTGGAGGACAATGCATCAACAACGTGAGCTACGCAGACGATATGGTGCTGATGGCACCGTCAATAAGGGGACTAAGAATTCTCTTGAAGATCTGCGAAGAATATGCACTCGAAACAAACATGTTATATAACGCGAAAAAAACAGCACTGCTGGTCGTCAAATACAGAGATGGACCAAAAAAGATTTCCCCAGCATTTTTGAATGGAGAACCTCTCATAATAGTAGAAACAACGAAATATTTAGGGCATATCATCACCAACAACTTAACGGATGACGACGACATCGATAAGCAGAGGCGAGCACTGAGCATAAAAAGTAACATGCTCAGTAGAAGATTTGGACTCTGCAGCCCGCAGGTGAAAAGGACGCTATTCTCAGCTTTCTGCACTACCTTGTATACTTGCGAGCTGTGGGCCAATTCCAAAAAGCGTACCATGGAAAGGCTTCGTATTCAATATAATAATGCCTACCGCATAATGTTCGGACTTCCAAGGTACTGCAGTGCCTCCTCGATGTTCATGGAGGGAAGAGTTCCCGGCTTTGCAGCCCTAATGAGATCCAGGGTAGCAGGAACGAGGGGAAGGATCAATAACTCCAGAAACATCCTCATCATCGAATCCCGCCAGACCTCAGGATCGAGCATCGAAAAACATTGGAGAAAAATATTGGCCCCCATAATTATCGCTCCGATATACCAATAAGCTTACAAGAAATTTAAATGTTTTATGATATCACTCTCCATTCTATATAGACCCTTTTACTTTTTCTTATGTTTTATTTGCTTTATCAAACTTACATTTTATACTTTATTTTATTTGTACTTAATTGTATCTCTGTAGCTTCCGATTTTGTTGTCCGGGTTAAATCTTCCCCATAGGAAAAACTAAACCCTTCTACTCACTTTTCCACAAATGATCAGCTAGTCAATCAACACTATGCAAGTGCATTATATAAGTAAAATAAATACAAAACAATACAAGAACAACAACACGTCAACTCACCAGAGATCAAATGGGAAAAAAAAATTCACCGACTCCAGATATTTTCATATCAGAGGGTTCGGCTCGGTAGAACTTCTAACAGGACCTATAAATCCTACTGATCCCTCAACATAAATATTTAAAAAATCTTTCGTTATCCTACATGTATTCAAAATGACCGACTTTTGCATCTTTATATATAAATTTTTTGATAGATCTAATACGCCTAAATTTTTAATGAGAGAGCTAGGTATAATGCCAGTAGCCGAAATAACGAATGGTAATATTTTTATAGTCTGAGAATGCCAAATTCTTTTTATTTCGTTTCCTAAATCTGTGTATTTTCTTATTTTTTCATTAACAGATTTTTGAATGTTACAGGAATTTGGAATAGCGACATCAATGATATAAGTTATTTTTTTAATTTTGTCATGTAAAACTATATCGGGTCTATTATGACTAATCGTTCGATCTGTCAGTATAGTTTTATCATAATATATTTTATAAAATTCGTTTTCTAAAAATGAATTTGGTTCGTATTCATAATATGGTACTATATTACGGCAGTCAATCAAGTTATGTTTACCAGAGCACCAGCACCAGAGGTCAGAGCACCTGACCGGACATCAGAAGTTGCGGGTTCAATTCCCGTCGGTGACATTTATTTTTACTCGGGAGATATTTTCAATTTGTATTGATATTTCAGGCGACTAATTATTGCTTATAATAATTTGTTATCCTTTGTGCTTTGCATAAAACCTTGTTTTGCAAATTTTTTGTCATCATAAATAATTCATAAAAAATTCACAAAGTTTTATAATTTTTTTTCAAATTGCGTTTGGAACTTTTGGTTTCACAAAGTGCACCTTTAAATTATTCTGTAGTTAACTTTGAATATAAAGCGTGGTGTTTTCTCTCTCTAACACCGTTTAGTTCATATTTCTCACCATGACAGTAAGGGAGACCATGTGAGTTGTTCCTAAAAGCGAACAAATTAGCCAGAAGGGTCAACAATTTAACACTTAATTTATTAATTTTTTCAACGCCCTAGTGGGCTTTTACCTAACAAGTTTTTTAAATAACATAACATGCAGAAACATTTTTAAATGAAAAAAGATAGACTATAAAAATAAAAATAAAAGTAAACATAATATGAAAGGTAGGTAGGTGAATAGATAAGTTAAGGTAGAGTTAATTCATTGCAATAAAAGAGAAATAAACTAGTATGTATGTTAACAATTACAAAATTACATGTGAATGGCTAAATGTGATACATGACAAAATTTATTTATTTGTTTGTTCACGCCTTGACGGCTTTAACATGCAAGGTAAATCATACCGGAGCATTATAACAAGTATATAGCATCGTAAGAAGTATAACATAGTAAATAAAATAATAAGCACAACACAGGTAGGTATTAGTATACGATAAGTAAATTGTATATTGTATAAAGGAGTTCAACCAGCAAATACTTATTTGGGCTCAGGCTAAGTACATTCAGCAATTATAATTGTCACAATATTACACAAAACATAATTACAAACATACTCGAAGCATACCGGTTGGCAGTGGTGTAAAACATTTTCTAGCGATTTATAAAAGTAGGTAATATTCTTGTAATTTTAAATATATAATTTATAAATGTACGTAAGTATGTTATTATTATGACAAAAATAAAAGGTACACAGCAATTACATACAAAAAGAAGTAGGTATTATGAAAATAGTTACAGAGTATTAAGTTTGTTATTGTTAACAATCAACAGGATTTTTGCTTAATATCTGCATACATATACGCTTTTTAAAGGAAGCGATGTTTTTATTAAAAAATATATCAACAGAGCATGTTTCATTCCCCACATGATGCAATCTCTGAAGACAAGAGTTGAACATAAAATTAGTGCGAGAAGCAACTATATTGAATGGAGCTTGAAGTCTAGTGTTGTACTTATTGGGAACTTGATAATTTATCATATTCACTAGTTCAGGGCTGTCCAAATAACCGTTGATAATTTTAAATAATAAAAAAGCATCACAGATTTTTCTTCGCTGTGATAATTCAGGTAGTTTAAGCAAGTGCATTAAATAATTATAATTTAAATTTTCTAATGGAATATGTAATTTGTAATTCATATGCCTTAAAAATTTGTGTTGTATTCTTTCAATTTTGTGTGAGTGTACATTGTATAGAGGCGACCAGAGAGAGGAATTATACTCAAGAATGCTTCTGACAAGTGTAATGTACAATGTTTTGAGTGTATTAGTATACATTAGATCTTTGGACGTTCTTAATACAAATCCGAGACATTTAAGTGCTTTATTCGTGATTGCATCGATGTGGGGGACCAAGATATTGAATAAACAATACACGGTTAAACTAGCAAGATGAAGAGATGTGACCCGTCCAAGTCAAGGGTCGCGAACGCCATTTTTTTTAATAACATCGACTGGAATGTTTTCCGTAAGTCGTTAGGTGTTTTTGTCTTTGGTGAAGAGTGGCTACAGTGTTTTTGATTATTTCAGATACATCTACGATAAGTTCTGTTCGGTGGTCTCCTTGTCCCAGGAGGCGGTCAACGGGAGCAGCGTGGCGCTAATGTGCCTCCGGAGGGATCAGCTGGCTGTGGAAAACCTGCTCAACTTCTCCAAGGATACCATGACCTGTCTGCAGGCCGAGATGGCTGCCAAAAAGACAAGAGAGGTGTGTATTGTAATCATAGAGATAATGATATATCGATATACGGGAGATGTCTAAATATCCTTTATAAACGGCTGCTTACACTCATTTTTGTGCTTATCTTTTTTCACTTATATTCTGCTTTTTTTGTGCCTATCGGAATCGCCTATGTATTATTACTTTTCTTACTCTAATTATACATATTATTTCAAAATATGGAATGTATTGCATTGCACTACCCCCGCATACATTCTGGAATAAATTCTTATTATTATTATTATTGAGAGGTGTACTGGAAGGCTGGCTTAACTAAACCAATGCTGAACTGACGCATACAAATCTAATATATATATATTTTTTTTTTATTATTTTATTAGGTACAATATTTTTTACAATTCAAGGTTTTCAGTAATGTAGGCCTCACTGGGTGGCTTGCCCGTGCTGAGGCCTTCATTTTATAATATATAAAAAAAAACTACATAATACATTTAATGAGAAAAATTATACATTTAAAATTAAAAATACATAATAATATATTTAAAATTTAAAAAAAAATAGTACATTGAAAATAATCTTGTGTGTTTGTGAGTGATGTGTGTTTATATTGGTTTTGTGTGTTACGTGTATGTTTTATTTTTATTTTATGCTATGAAATTTTGGTAATATTGTCTTTTTTGTTCTTTAATCCATTTTGTAATTGTGTGTGTGAATTTATTTTTATTTTCCTCAATTTTAATTTCATGTTTTAAACTGTTGAAAGCTTTTATTGCGTGGTATTGGTAGTGTCTTTGTCCAAAGCTTGAATTTACTGTCTGAGTTTTTATGTTTTCTTTGTACGCTTGTCTAACTGGTCTGTTAGTGTTATTTTGTGTATGTTGAAATTTATTTTTTTTGTCAAAAATGTAGTTTAGTAGTGTTTTAACGTATAATTGGCGTATATCTAGTACGTCACAGCTGTTGAATATTTGGTCTGTATCAGTCAGTCTATGTTTTTTTAGTATTACCTTTAAGATCGTTTTCTGTACGGTTTCTATGTAATTGATTGCCGAGTTTGTTGCTCCTCCCCAAGCAATAATTCCATATTCTATTATTGATTGGCAAAGTGCAAAATATATTGTTTTCAATTGTTTTATTTTATATATGTTTCTTATGTTTAGGAAAATGTGTATAGTTTTGAGAAGTTTATTTGTGATTTGTTTGATGTGAGGTGTCCATCTAAGGTTATGGTCAATTACGATTCCTAGATACTTTATTTGTTCTGTTTTTTCTAGAGGAGGGCAATCGCAGATGTTGGTGTTTAAACATTCGTGTATTTTTATGGTGTTTGTGTTGTTTTTTGGCTGTCCCGTGCTATTTATACTGTATGTTGTGAATTTTGTCTTTGATATGTTAAGTGTAAGTATGTTTGAGTCTAGCCATGTTTTCACTTGCGAGATTCCCAAATTCGCCATGTTATATACATTATTCCAATCCTTAGATTTGAAGAGTAAAACTGTGTCATCAGCATAGCTAACTATTTCACCGTCTATTTTCATGCTTCATTTCATATTCAATTGAAGGCTGGCTTAACTAAACCAATGCTGAACTGACGCATATGAATCTAATATATTGAATTGAAGGCTGGCTTAACTAAACCAATGCTGAACTGACGCATATGAATCTAATATTTTGTTCCGTTTGTTTTAGATGATTCCACATTCTATTAGCGACATGAGTTTCCTAATGAAGACTTTGTATGGGTTTTTCCAAATAAATGAACAACTGCCCGTCTCAGAATTGTGCGAGACCATAGAGCGATTGCATATTGAAATAAAGGACTTGGAAAACTCTGTATTCTATGAAAAAATCTATGATATTTTAGTATCTACAATAGAAAGGTAAAAAAATATTTTGTTTCAATAAGTACTTGATTGCTCTGTGACAATCTATGTCGATGTCGATCTGGATCGACATACCGTGAATCTCCCTTGTAAAGTTTTTGCTGTAAGTACTTGATTGTTCTTCAGCAATCTATGTGGATGTCGATCTGTATCGACATACCTTGAATCTCTCTTATAAAGTTTTTGAAGGGACCGGGAAAAATAACAATTTAACCTAGTTAATTAGTTATGTTTTTTCAATCCCTTTTATGTAATTCCGTGGAAAAACTACAATTTTTCCCACTTTTCAAAACAGCATCCCACACAAAAACTTTTTTTTTTTTTACATTAACTCCACTTCTAAGAAAAACGAATTGATCAAGTCAACAAGTTCATTCAAACAAGTCATCTTTGGGGATACCATGTGGAGGGTCTTTTTAAGGGAAGGAAGGAGTGAACTTAGGTCTTGAAGAGAGGAAGGAGAAAACACAGAAGCCCATTCTTATTCTTAGGTGGCAAATGTCACCTGTGTACAAATGTTGGGTGGATATTTAATGTATCACCCGCCTGTGCGCCGTTGCTGAAGGGATCGATGACGCTAGCTCCTCATAGCATCTTCCATTGAAATATTGGTAGAACAAGGACATCACAAAAAAACTATGTATTTTCGAAATATATCAAAGAAAAAATACACCATTTTTTTGAAGTCATAAAGTTTTTGACTTAGTTCCGCAGATTACATGCGTTAATCCAATCAGAAAGAAGCAAACAGAGTGATTTTTCAATGTAACCTTTTACCTTTGAACCATATTCGTGTTTCCATTTAAAAAATCAGCCTGTATCATTTCAGAGAAGCCGAATGGTAAATTTCCACCTTAATAAAAAGCATGTTAAATTGTTTTCCAGTAAATTGATAGCGTTGCCAATGAAAGAGTTGATATGGGACGGCCCCACAGATCAGCCCAGCATTCGCAATGCGGCCTTGGATAAGGCTTTGTATGAGATCAAACGAAGCTATGCCGCGAGGGAGGACAAATTCAAGACTATCACAAAGGCTTATATGGATTTTAAGGTTCAACTTTACAGTAATTTATTAAATAAAATTATAGTCTGACCAAAAATGAAGGAAGGTGCGGTTTGACAAGCCACCAACGAATGCTAGCGAACTACTAATAAATCATGCCCTTTCTGCGCACGGCAAGAGACTTACATCTCCGCACCTTCTTTTGCTTGTAGTCTAGCTATAGTAAACTACTTGTAAACGTATTGTGAACTATATATAATACAATACAGGACAATAACATCCCAAATAATTAGGGTGTGCTGTGAGGAAGAGGGGTGGAGGAGGTGAGGAGATGAATGTGAGGAATTAATTTATTAATTTGGTTTTACTTGGTTTTTCGAACAGAATATACCTAGTGAGCTATCCGAAATTATATAAGCATGATAAAACAGTAAATAATAATAATAACTGAATACGAAACAATATGTAATTGCAGAAGAATTTTATACTTTGTCTTATGTTTCTAGTCAGCATATGGAATTCAATAGTGGCAACGATGGCAGGACTGTCAATTAAGTTGTCAATGACTCTGTGTAACACAACAAGGACTGACATAATTCTCCTGTCGGACAATTTTATTGGATGTAATTGATTCATTAAACTGACATAATTAATGCATTCAATTGAAATTTTGAGCTTAAAATTTACATACCTAAGAAATTTGTGCAGAACTCTTTCTATGTTGTTAGAGTGAACTTTATATAAAGGAGACCAAATAGGTGAATTATATTCCACTTGACTTCTGACTAATGAAAAATAGAGGGTTCTCATACAATCTAAGGACATAAAACCAGTTAAAATTCTGCAAAGGAAGCCAAACAACTTTAAAGCCTTATTAGTTATATAGTTAAATATTCAGAACAAATTTATGAAACACCTATCGTATCGTTTTAGTGACCATCGATTTGTCCCTGTCACTTTATATAAACGTAGAAAAATCTCTGATGCATTATTCTTGCACAAAATCGTGAACTGCCTAGTTGATTCATCATATCTGTTAGAAAGGATTGCATTTCGTTGCCCCAAGCAAAACACCAGATCGAACGATTTATTTAGAATACCACATTGTAAATCCAAATACGCGCAAAACTCTGTAATAGTACGTATCTGTGAAACTCACAATGCCTTACGAGGTGTAGACATTTTCAACCATAACTTAATATCATATAAAATTCAGCTTAATAAATTAATAAATTAAAATACTTTTATTTTATTCGATTTTTTTGTTGTCAAAAGTACATTATTATCACCCGTAGTGAATAGTATAGCTATGCGAAAAGTTGTATTTTTTCTTTTTGTTTTTAATTTTATGTATTTCTTTATTATGTTTATTTTTTGCCATTTAATATGTTGTGTAGGTAAAAAATACTAAATCTACATTTAATTTAATGGAACTTAATTGGTCTAGAACATATGAATGTTTATTGTTATAATTTTTTACTGTACGACTGTTTGCTTCCTAAATAAAAAGAAATAATAAAAAAAAAGTTAATGTGTGCATTGAATGTCAAGTTTTCATTGAATATTACACCCAAGTCACAAATTTGTAACAAGATGATATTCAATGTAAAATATAGATAGGAAATATTTTCTTAATCCTCCTCAGTCAGTTAGTCCTCCTCAGTCACAAATTTGTAACAAGATGATATTCAATGTAAGATATAGATAGGAAATATTTTCTTAGTCCTCCTCAGTCAGTTAGTCCTCCTCAGTCACAAATTTGTAACAAGATGATATTCAATGTAAGATATAGATAGGAAATATTTTCTTAGTCCTCCTCAGTCAGTTAGTCCTCCTCAGTCACAAATTTATAACAAGATGATATTCAATGTAAGATATAGATAGGAAATATTTTCTTAGTCCTCCTCAGTCAGTTAGTCCTCCTCAGTACACTGAGGTGAACTAGGTTTTGTATAGATGGTTCTACAGTTCAACTTCAACATTTGGGTAAGGTATTTTCAGTAACTTCCATGACAATGTTTTTAAAATACTAGTCAGTTCGTTTGTGTTAATTCATTAAACCTAGATTTTCCAGACTTACTGTAGTTATTAAATAATTGATTTAATTTGTTTGATAGTAGGTGGGAGTTTGTTCCGCATATAGCTTTTACAGCAACATTTTCAGAGGTTCTTTGTCCAAATGTAGTAATGTGTAATAACACTTGGGTAAATGTATGTACATATTTAGCTTGTCTATTTGCTTTGTTCTGGTTTTCTGATTTTTTTGATTTTAAATGGTGGTCCAGACTTTAAAAACGTTTGGGCAACACGTTGAGTGAAAAACCCTGATATTTAATACGCATTTATTTGCAGGAGCTGACTGAAAAGAATGGCATTATCTATAATTTGTGGAAATGGTTCCTGAGCCATCCGTCCAAAATCCGCAGCATGAGAGAAGATTATAACCGCCGGGAACATCGGCCGACTAAACCATTCAAGTGAAGTGTCATTGTCAACGTTCTGTTAATATACTTCTCTCTGTGCTATGAATCTCTAAAGGTGCTGGTAAAAGAGAAACTTTTTATTACAATTTCTTGCCGGCAAGGTATTTCTGTATTGTTGGTCAAGATTGTGCAAAATTGTTGTGTTTTGCCCTGTTGTAACGGTGAGTTCGCTTGTCTACCAATATTACAACTATATTATAGCGTGGACTTCTATCTATCAGAACGCATCATCAAAAGAGTGACTCAACTGCTCAATGATTTTGCATTGACCATCGACGTTTTCAACGTCACTTACACACAGTTCAGCGCTATCTTTTGACGTATGTTACAAAATAGTATATGTACTTCAAATTTATGATCTTCTATATATTGATATTGGTTCATTACCGTTTTATGGAGAACATGAATAAATAAAATAAATATGTGCGTCTTTGTTCACCACCTACCCACGATCAAAACTGCTGTATTTTCGAATGCAAATAATATTGTTATTTTTTATCCTATTTTATAAAAGTTTTGTGGGATTATTGCAGGAGATTGTTTTTTTGTGTTGTGAATTTGTCTTGTATATTACAGCAATTTTGACAGGACACGACAATATTGACGGCAAACACCTTACATTGCCGGCAAGACTATTGCCGGCCAAGACAATTATTAATCTTATGCAACTTATTTTGCTCGTTTACCAGCACCTTTAAGGAATAAACAGCAAGTTTTGCGAGTGTAAAGTGTGCAACACCTCACATAGCCTAGTTGGTTTGCATTCTGAGGAGGGTGGAGGAAGGAATTCGTTGTTATTGTGGGTCTTAAAGAAGCTCAGATCAAATGAGAGAGGAAACAGGGATGCCGGTAGCTCTTAACATTTTACATATTATAAGACATCAACTGTAAACATTTAAAATTTAAAACACAATAAGTAAAATTTAAATTATTGTGTTTCAAATTAATTAAAAGAGGTTTATTATGAAAATAAAACCATACTTCTACAAAATGTTTTTCATTTTTATTTACAGTAAAAGCATATACTCAATTAATAATATGTAACAATAAATCATGAGAAAATTATCAAATTACAAAATAGATTTGCAATAACCGTTTAACTATTTCTATGCTAAGATTTTCTTTCCAAACATAATGGCTGGAATCTAATGCGAACAATTGAAGGCTATTATAAACTTATAGAGCAAACATTCACAAAAAAAAGAAGTCCGACTCGGCGTAACGGAGGAATCGGCCGCTACGGCCGGTTCCCCACCGCGTCACGCCTCGTTCTTTATTCACCTCATCGCTACACGCCTACACCCAACTTTGCACGGACTACAACCATGGACTCCTTGAGATTTACCTCGGCGCCCTGGCCCCGGCTATCGTTCCTGGCCAGCGCTGACCTCACGCGCCTAAACCCTGCGACGACTTCACTGGTCTGCGCCTCGGCCCCGCTGCATCGTTGCCGGCCTGCATCCCCCGCTCATCTGCCGACCAGGTCCACCATCGTACCCGGAAGACCCCACGTCTTCATCAGTGCTGAACACATCCACGAGTCCGGTCTCCATCGAATAAATATAAACATTTAATGGCATTTAAAATCTCCTAAATTCAATAAACTTCCCATTCCATCATTAAAATAGACTTCCAAACTTTCCCCATCTCCTTTCCCCAAATTGGGAGAGCCATAATAGGCACCTCTGGTTCCAGGATGACAGTAAACAGTGTAATCACATACAAAAGCACAGCTGAACTGTTTTGTTTGTAAAAGTCCTCCCTTTCTTGTATTATTCATTTAAGGCGAAGCACTACGAAGTAAAGCGAAATCATGTGTTTTTGGTTTCAAAATTTGATCACTTAGAAATATTTTTGATGCTTTAATCAAATACTTTGAGTAGAACACATTGTGGCCTTTGAAATAATCGAGCAAGTCTTTTTATAAGCCGAGAAAAAAATAAAGAATCAGGTGTACAAAAATTGCTTTAATATTTAAAATATCCTACTCACAAACCCTTTTTCGATTATGGTTTTGTTTTATAATGCGGCAAATTAAGTTCTTTAGAAAATGATTGGAAAATATTTGTTTTTCTTGCACAAATCAAAACTGTCGGCTAGTGTAAAGCGGGAATTTTAACTTAATCACCATTTACATAAGAAGTGTTTATTTTTAGAGACCCAATTATAAATGTTACACGACTTGGTGCATCGCCTTAAATATTAACACCGCCCTCTAGATGCATACTTTATGAAACATGTATAATTACACAATAAAGGATAATTTACTAAAACAATATTTCAAGCCCTTTGCAAGTATCTGATACCCGACTATTGAAGTATCTTGACGACTACCGCCGTGTATTCGTACCCAAGCACTCGTTGCCGACATTTTGTAAACTCGTCGGCGGCGGCAGTCTCAATGACCGCCAATCAGTCTCTAGCTATGAAACTAAGTTATAAGCCAAATGTAATAAGTTATAAGTCTAAGGACGGGTTGTTTCGGAGAATTTGAACAGTTCATCAAATTTCAACATTCATTTTCAAGTCTGTGAAAGATTTTTTCAAGATCTGTTTTTATTTCAGTTTTGTCAAGCAACTAGCCCACAATGATATAAAAACAGAACTTGAATTTATAAGTCTTTCACAGAACCCGAAAATGAACGTTGAAATTTGATGAATTGCTCAAATTCTCCGAAACAACCCGTCCTAAGTGATAGGAATAAATTAAATGCATAAATTAAGTTGTTAAGCCCTTAGGTGATTTTCTCACTAAAACGGCGCTATACAATTAATCAAATTATAATTATTATACATTTACTATATTATTCCTCAAAATATTAATATGGAAACATTTGAACTGCTTACTGCGGTTTAAAACCAATTTTCTATAAATTTGACACATTACGACGAGCGATCGCTCAAAACATTTTTGCAAACTAGCCTTAACACACTATGAGCGGGAATGGTATTTTTACCCGCGCGGCCGACTGGTGCTTATTGGCGGGACGGGTAAAAATACCCTTTACGCCGGCTCCACTTCAAAGGCGAGGAAGGAAAATTTTTATTATTATTTCCCGTGACTATTTAATCAAAACGCTTGAAGACATTACAAACTACACACACAATAACAAAAAAAAGATAAGCCGTTGTTTCTTTTATGAACACGCATACTCTTGCAATAATTAGGCAATTTTATCGTGTTAAATTTCAAAGATTGTTTGTTAGTTGTACTGGGAATATGAGTACCTATTATATTTTTTTGACGTGTTATAAATTCATTGGACCTTTACTCTTATGAGATAATCCCGAGGATGTTATTACAATAATCATTTCCTGAATGACTTTTCCCGGCACTCGTTACTTGTGAAGATAGAGTGGCGCTCATATACACGTGCTTTAGTTATGATATACAGAGTTACAAAACAGACGTGTTTTTGTAGTGGAATTTATTTAATTGTTATTTTCTTTTACCCTTCAAAAATGTCTTATAATTTGTCTGCCCAATCTGGTGAAGATTTAGCTGAAGCGATATATTTTAGCGCTAATCGCGAAAAACACCCGCTATAGGCTAGAGTCTATTGTTTGAAGCGCCCGACTACAATGTGTTAATACGCCAAAAATCGCTAGAGTAGATAAAAGACAAGTTATAATCATTAATACTTTTAGAAAAAGTCAATAGGCGTCGCATACAAATATAAATCGGATTTGTTTATCCGCAACACTATCTAGGTTACAAATAAATTATTTAGAACTTTGTAATCATTCAAAAAGATAGCAACCAAAAATACGGGAAAAATCATTTGAAAATAATGTTAATTTGAAATATGAGATTGGCAAACATGGTGTAAGATAGAGATCCTGGGTTATTTCCGGTTGAGACCATTACCTTTTTATTTTTCGTTTAGTTTAATTAGTATTATCTTCTTCTTCAATGGTTATAGAAACATGGCGTCACTTGTGTCAGACATTTTGTAACAGGGTGTGTGCTTTAGATCAATGCTAATCAACAAAGAATGATAAAATGACAACTGTTTAGTTGTAAGTGAGGTTATGAAAGAAATATAATTTTGATATTTGGTGAATTGAACAATGATTGGTGGCGACACAACGTGAGTATCCCTGTGAAAAAAAGGCCTTACTGTATTTTATGTAAATAATGTATATCTAATGTCTTTTTCTTAACAAAAAAAGCATTTATTTTAAGCTCTAATTAATTTTATTGCGAATCTTGACTCTTTGGGAACTGAATTAAAATCCTCACAGGAAAAAATAATGCTTGATGACACCACAGAAAGTTTTTGGTGATTTAATTTAAAAGCAGTTAGGTGATATTTGTTTGGATCAAAATTAGTTCTCAAAGTGTTAGGAAGGTGCTTGTTTTCTTTGCTCTTATTTTAAATACAATAAGTAATTCTAAATAATGGAAGATATAAGAATGACACATAGAACAGTGATGCTCAAACTTTTATTATTGGAGATCTCGTTTAGGAGGCAAGGTATCGACCTTATAACTAATAAAAAAATGAACACAGGCCCTCCACTCTAGAGGTGTGTAGGTTCAACCGGAATGAGTTCTTGAAGCCGAGTCCTTTGCGGGAAGTGGATCCCAAATGCCTCTTCATATATACCCGGCGCTCGACTGTGTCGCTTCCCGGCACCCGCGTCCCCCCGCATCCTCTCGAGTTCTCGGTGAAGACCGCTATCTAAGCCTTTGTTTTGATACTGTTTATGGACTTAAGTGAGTAAAAGTTTTATTTATTGTTCAATAAATATAGGAGTTATATGTGATGGTGGGTTTTTTTTTCGGTACCGATGAGTTTAATTAGTTTAATAATATAATCGACTGACACACAGTTAGAATTCAATACTAGGAACAAATTAATTAAATGATTGTAAAAAATAAAATATCCTATTAAGTTAACCCGTTAATTATTAGGAAAACAAATTCATATGATGTTTGGGACCAAATTTGGTTTCCTAATAATTAATGAGTTAAATGAGTCTCTTAACTCTTGGAAATATAATGCATGTAGCTATGTTTTGTATACTTTTTTAAATATACTAAAAAAATTAGGACCGTGACCGAGTTTGGGGCCGAAACCATGCGTATCGGCACCCGCTAGAGCACCCAGTACCCAGCTCGTATACAAGAACTCGGAACCCACTCCTAGAACTCGAGTTCTTTTAAAAGGAAGCACTCCTCGGAGGCATTCGGCAAAACGTAGAACCTACTCATCTCTACTCCACACTAGGAATCAAATTCTTGTGAAAGAATTATAATAATATAATAATATTAATTTAACACATTGTGGGTATACATAATTATAATAAAATAACTTTGTTTGAATACCACTTTATTTAACCACTTAATAAAATGGTATTTAAGCAAAGTTATTTGTTTATTTCAAATCTATCTATTTATTTAAAGGAAAGTGTCGTGCGGGAGGCATGCTTTGGTTTTTATACAAATCTACAGTTTTATTCCGAGATTGAGACTGTCCACATAACATCCCTCAATCCTTCAGGCTAATTTGTTCACTTTTGGGAACAACTCGTATGGTCTCAAAAGTACCGATCGCAATTTGAAAAAGCTTATGAGACTTATGGGAATTTTTTATTAATTATTTTTAAATGAAACGACAAAAAAGTGAGGTGAAATAACTTGTATAATACAGTTGTCTAGTAAAATAAGTGTGATTTTGCATATTTTTTATTTATCAGTAATTTTAGTTACAAAAAACGTAAAGAAATACTCCGACCGTCTGATAAAATATCGCTGAGATCTGAGGAGGTAAAGAAGAATTTCGATTATGGATATATAGGAAATGTATGATGCAGTAGTGAATGCTAGATAAAGTCGGGGACGCCGGAGGAAGACATGGCACGGTCGAGTAATTCCGACACTTGAGTCAGAATAACACAAGAGCATTACGAAACGATGTATGATTGTGAATGAAGTAAAGATTGTGTGCCAAGACAGAATTGTGTGGCGGTCTAACCCCTCTGCCTATCCCCGCCAAGAAACGGCGTGATGGCTCGTTAGTTAGATTTATTTACGATGATTCCAAAGAGGCGCACTAATTACCTCGCGATTTGAGCATCCTTGTATTAGAACGTAGTTTAGACACGTAAAGCATATTATCCCAAATTTCATTGACTACTTTTTTATGGCACACGCATAGAATAATATTTATAAAGCGGCCGCTACACTACTCGCTTCAACGAAGTTAGCCGAAGTTCGAAGTGCGTGCCCACACACTCGTGCAACTTCGCGAGTAACTCAGTCCAACTTAGTCGTGATTGGTTTATTTATGTGTTCAAACTTCGGGACGCTTCGAGTCCTTTGACTCGGGCGCATTTACCGACAACAATCGGAAGTCGGGCGAAGCGAAGGGAAGTTGCCCGAAGCAAAGCGAAGTTCGTGCCCAAACTATCGTATTCGGTCAACTTCGATCAACTTCGCGAGTAGTGTAGCTGGGCTATTAGAATATTGGGAACAATAATTATCTACATGTATATTAAACTTTAAGAATAGTAAATTATTATTCTAAAATAATAAAAATGAATTATTTAAAATTTGCTAAATATACCCTCTCCAATATTATGAAATAATAACAGTGAATTATTTGAAAATATGTAAGTAAGTACTTACATACATAGGATAACCACCATCTTTATTTACAGGCCATACTGTAGAAACTGCACTGACAGTTGAATAGACCTGTTTTCGGACTTCTTGGACTGCAGTTTCTACAGCATGGCCTCTATTTATAAAGATGGCGGTGATAGGATACATAATATATATTAGACAATACTTAAAAATAATATTACCATAATTATGTTGGGTAATTATTCGGAATCGCTGGACACGGATAGTACGAAATATTTTTAAATAAAACCTTCTGATTTACCTTAATTACTATAAAAAGAATCTGACTGCATTTGTGAAATTTTTAATTTTAGCATTTTAATTTTTAATTACGTAAAATGAAAATTCGCTTTCGTTGTATGGGATGACAGCTGGAATGGTTTCTGTTGATAACATTTTCTTTTGTTGGTATACCTGATACAAGTGGCAAGATTTTTTACCACATGCAAATTCTAGGTAGGTACTGTTTTAGCCAAACTTGAAAAATAAAATAAGATTTTTAGGTATGTTTTATAAAATAGAAAAATTAAAAAAGGTGAGGTTATTATAGGTTAGGTTGGTTTATTATTAGGATTTAGGTTAGGTTAGGTTGGATATTATAGGTTAGGTTAGGTTGGATTTTTATAGGTTAGGTTAGGTTGGGTTGGATTATTATAGGTTAGGTTAGGTTAGGTTGGATTATTATTAGGATATAGGTTAGGTTAGGTTGGATTATTATAGGTTGGGTTCGATTATTATAGGTTAGATTGGATTATTATTAGGATATAGGTTAGGTTGGATTATTATTATTATTAGGTTAGGTTAGGTTAGGTTAGGTTGGATTATTATAGGTTAGGTAGAATTATTGTAGGTTAGGTTCGATTATTATTTGTTAGGTTGGATTATTATTAGGATATAGGTTAGGTTAGGTTGGATTATTATAGGTTCGGTTAGGTATGTTGGGTTAGGTTAGGTTACAGGTTAGGTTGGATTATTGTAGGTTAGGTTAGGATATAGGTTAGGTTATTTTAGGTTTGATTATTATAGGTTAGGTTACTATAGTTTTGGTTAAATAAAATAATCATTATAATAATACCTAACTATAAATAATTTAAGTTTTTTAAGTAACATAAAAATATTTTATTTTTCGAGTTTGGCCAAAACAGTACCTAACTAGAATTTGCATTCAGAAATGATTCAAATTCTAGCCACTCGTATCAGGAATACCAACAAGATAAAATGTCATCAACAGAAATCATTCCAGCTGTCATCCCATACAACGAAAGTGAATTTTCATTTTACGTAATTAAAAATTAAAAATTTCACAAATGCAGTCAGATTCCTTTTATAGTAATTAAGGTAAATCAGAAGGTTTTATTTAAAAATATTTCGTATTATCCAAAGATATTAGAAGAACGAGATGTGCTATGCGCAGTTCGTACTGAGTGGAATTGTTTTGCCGAGTGTCGCCGGTTTTGTTCACCAATACTACTGCACACCTTCGCTTACGCTAAGGCATCGCTAAGGTATCCGCACTAATACATAGAACAGATTTCTGTGCGTACACGTCCCGATACCGTTCAAAGTACCCTAATTAGGTAGTACTCCGGCTACGGTCCGGCGGCCAACATAGCATATCTCGTTCTTCTAATATCTTTGGTATTATCCATGTCCAGCGATTCCGAATATTTAACTTATGTTGTATAACAATGCAGAAGCAATAGGTATATCTAGTTTTCAGCATTACAATATGTACACACATTTTCTTATCACCTTCACACCTATCACCCTTATAGGTCTTGGTAAATCCGCAAAATAGAATGTATAGTACATGCGTTAGAATGTATCAAAACTTCAAGTTCAATTTACTGACAAACATACGCAGACTTTTATTGTTTTTAAGTTATGACTCGATAATACAATCTGCAACCGATCAGATATGAGAGATTACTGTCACATGTTACTGGCATCACAAAACCCACAATCACCCATTTTGAATTAATTAATATTAAAACAGTTCCCGTTAACTGTCGATTCTCATCCCGACATTGGTGTGTCAAATTTTATGTTGGATTGATTGAATAAGCCATGAAGCGTAACTGTCACCAAAAATTAACCAAACGCTGACAGGCCGAAAATCGGCTGTTAACAGGGGCCCTGCAACGATGCTGATAACATTAAAAATGGCGCTGATGATTGATTGTGACAATGTCAAATGTGGCGGCCAATCCAACAACTATGTTAGCTATGTTGAAAGCTCACTACTTTAGTCTGTTATGGGTTCCACCTTCATTCAATCATTCCACATTTGAAAGTTCACTACCTTTCTGATATGGATTCCATCTTCATTCAATCATTCCATTTTTGAAAGTTCACTACTTTATAGTCTGTTATGGATTCCACCTTCATTCAATCATTCCACATTTGAAAGTTCACTACCTTTCTGATATGGATTCCATCTTCATTCAATCATTCCATTTTTGAAAGTTCACTACTTTATAGTCTGTTATGGATTCCATCTTCATTCAATCATTCCACATTTGAAAGTTCACTACCTTAGTCTGTTATGGATTCCATCTTCATTCAATCATTCCATTTTTTAAAGTTCACTACTTTATAGTCTGTTATGGATTCCATCTTCATTCAATCATTCCATATTTTTGCTCCAAGCTACCAAAATAACAAATTTCGCCAAAGCAATTCTAGTTTTGGCCTCGGTCAATTGATTTGGTGCAGGAAACTATTTGTTTGATCAGTCGTTTGATGTGCACGGGTAGCTTGCTGAGAATAAGGCCAGTTACGTGACATTATCACCAAATGGACATTTGCCACCCAGTGTGGCTGGCTGGACTAGCAGATGCAGAGATGGAGGAAGTTGTCTGGATAGCTGAGGTGCTCCGACATCCATTGGAGCGGAGTGTCCAGGGGTACCACAATCCCGTGTGTCCGGACTCGCACTGGAAACAAACAAATCTTTAAAATAAGAGACCTAGGGCCCTCGCATGGCCCACCTCTATGAAACTCTAATATACGCAGTTGGTTGTATATCACGTGTAATACCTTCAGTTCTGCTGGGGTAGACCTGCGCCAGCATGTGAGCCAGGGTGGCCCGCGCCCCGCTCTCCGTGGTGGCGCGCACCAGGCGCTGCAGCAGGCCTGGGGGCTCCTCCTGGTACAGGCGCACTGGCACATGGCGGAAGTGCTCCTGCTCGGGCCCCGCCTCCATCAGCCTTCGGTTAACTGCCCAGAATTGATCGAACTTGTCTGAATTCAGAGAAATTATTCTGTAAGCAAGCTGAACATAATATAGTCAACTAAATCATTGCATTATGATCACTGAAGAGATACTAATTGTACATTTTATTGTTTATAACAACTAATAATACAAGATTTAAAAGAAAATCAATAGTTCCTATGTTTATGGTGGATTTTATTTGTTCAAATCAGCACAGAGTAGCGATGGGTCGTTATACATTTTATTAAGAGCGGGAGCCACGGTAACAGCTCAATATTTACGTACGACTCAATGCACTGCTAAAATGTTTAATCAGGACATAAAAACATCTTTGACGTTTACTGAATTTCCCAAAAAAACTACTTGAAAAAAACTTTTTGCAAGAGTCGACTCAATTAAACGACGGCTCTATTGAACGTCGACTCACTTGAACGACGGCTCAATTGCACGATGGCTCAATTGAACGAGGGTTCAATTGAACGACGGCTCAATTGCACAATGGCTTAATTAAACGAGGGTTCAATTGCACGATGGCCCAATTGAATGAGGGCTCAATTTGAACGAGAGCTCAACTGAATGACGGCTCGATTGAACGGAAGCCATGAGCAATGAGAATACTGCGCTTGCCTGATACGGCTCCCCTGGTACGGCTCCCAGCGTATCGATCGTACGCCGCCTCGTACCACGAGAAGAATAAGATAGTTAGTAAGTGTAGGTACATATGTCCAAGTCCAGTAGTCGGACTGTCAAACGCCGTTTACGTCTCTGGAGTATGTAATAACAATTAATACTTGTATAATTTTAATGGCGCTATTTTTTCTAAAATAGTATAAATATATATCGTGATAAAAAGTAACCGTTCAATGGAGTCATGGTAAGGTTTAACGGGAGTCGTAAGAATACGGCTCACCAAAAAGAGCTAGTTCAATTGTGGGGCTTGTTCATGATGGACTCATCTCTAGCACAGAGTGTTGCTTGTGATGTGACATTATTCACATTCACGGGTCAGTTATAGAATATTTACCATTCTGCAGTCCGAGCCACAGCTGATTGTGATCTTTCTTCTGCATGCTTGAGATAACCTGTCCTCGGTGCTTCAAGACATCCGCCTCTTTGATGCTGGACATGAAGTGGGACTCCACCACGTCTCTGCCACAAACAAACATTCATTCTCAAATTATTGTAAAATAATTATTTATCAACTCTATTCTAAAGCAATACTCATAAATACAAAACACAAGAAATAATAAATAATGTTCACGCATATTAGAAACACCTGATTTCAGTGACAAAAACATATCCAACAAGCAACTACAACATACAACATTTGGGCAAAAAGGCTTCCTATACTTTGGTACCAAACTCTACAACAAAATCCCACTCTCAATCAAAAATCACAACAATATTTAAAACTCAAATAAAAAGCTGGATACAAAACATAGGGAGATAAGAAATAGAAGATATACTGACACCAAATACAGACCAAAACCGAAAGCACTCAAAAATACCATATATTTATAATTACTTTATATTGTTCATACTGTTAAATTTTAATAATATGTAAATGATATTCTCAGCACGCGAGATCCCAATGAGAATATCTCTATTTGATAGGAAAGGGAAGATAATAAAACATTTATTATAACTAACTAACCATCATGCCGTTTCACCGCAGGGGTAGGCAGAGAGGACGAACTGCCAAACAACTCGGTCTTGGCACACACTCCTTGCCTCATTCACATTCATACATCGTCTCCTACATATTCTTTTATTATTATCAAGTATCTGATTCACTTGATCGTGCCATGTCTTCCTCGGGCCTCCCCGACTTTTTCTACCACTCACATTTATGTCAGATTTTCTCCTTAAACACCTTTCTTTGTTCATTTGCTCTTCATGCCCAAACCATTTAAGCGTCCCCCTCTTAATCTTACTCATTACGCTTACATCAGCCTCGCATTCTTTGTGGATCTCCACATTTCTCACACGATCATACATGGTTTTACCACACATACGCCTCAGGGATCTCATTTCTACAACATTCAGTCTACTTTCATCCTTTCTCTGCCAGTTCCATCCATACCTTACTGCCATGAGGGTGCCATCACAGGGTAGGTACCAGCACTCCATTGTGGACTGCTAGCTTCGCTTCTTTGGACAATTTTTCGTTAGTGCCAACCGCATTCAGTCCTCCATTAATGGAGTTACCTGTATTTACCTCTCTTCAATATCTCTGTTAGCCCTCCCATCTCTCGTAAACATACTTCCCAAAATACACAAACTCATCCACCTGCTCCAAGTGTTCATCATTCACAACTATATTGCACGCTGTTTTCGTACTCTCTCTTTCAAACACCATTACTTTAGACTTACATTCATCATTAACTCATTCTTCATGCATACTTCGTTCATCCTAGACACGAGAGACTGTAGATCTTCCATACTATTAGCAATCAGCACCCCATCATCAGCATACAACAAGCAACATAATCCCACCTCTTTCAATTCTCGCGTACAATTATCCATGCATAGATTGAATAACCACGGTGACATTACGCAGCCTTGTTTAACACCTTTTGTGATATCAAACCACCCCGTAAAACCACCGTTCATCCTAATACATGCAACGCTTCCCTCATACAAAGACGCAATTGCCTGTGTGAGATTCGTATTCACTCCATTCTCGGACAACACCTTCCATAGCTTTTTCCCGTCCTCTTGGTCGTATACTTTTTGTAGATCTACAAAGGCACAGAAAATTTTCTAGTTTTTTGCCAGAGAACCTAGTAACTGAACTTAGCAAGCTAATAGCCCTATGATAACAGTATTTTTGCTACAAAATTCATGCTCAACGATGGCTTTGCGTACGGCGAGCCAAGCGTTGTACATGAAGTTAGGTGTTTAAGTCGATACAGAGTTATGTTACAAAACTTATATAACACGTCTAATATAATAGTCGGTAGCTTGCAGCACATGTGCTCCTCGATAAGTAGAATATTTACTTGTTTGGACAGCGGATGATGGCCTCTTCTGGAAACTTATCAAAGTGCACGGTGATGGTCCAGGGCAGCTGCATGTCACCCTGTGTGTGCAAGTCATACAGCACCCCAATGGGATAGTGCCACTTCAGCGGCTGCCCATTGAAGTCCAGCCACATCTCGTTGTCTGACTTCTCCTGGGATATGAACCGCATGAAGTGCTTCTTGATCTGAAACGCCCAGGAAAATGGTATTAATCTTAACAATTCATTGTTGAGCGGACGACAGTATAGTCCATGATAACTTTTGTTTGACATACCCTTAAAGGACACCAAAACTCCACCAGTTCGGAGGGCTTTGAAGCAGAGAATGTACGATTACCTCGAGAGGGTTAAGAATAAGAATAACCTCTTTAATGTTTAATGTTTCAAACACCTGATCATGTCTGATTAACAGATCGATGTGACAATCTAGTCTCCTTAAATGGAAGCAATCTTGCCAACATGCCCTCCATTGACATGCTTGTTGTAACTACCTAGTCAAGCTGTCAATCTAACATCTAACATACCTAGTCAATGTGTGTATGACTATAACTGTATTCCCCACAGCTCTTTAAAAACAACAACACTTGATTTCAACTTAAATATCTAATGGAGACAACTGTTTAAGACGGGGGTTTAAGTAAACGGTGACCGGATAACTCATCAAAATGACAATTCAACACACCTATAAAAAGTGCTATAAAGTTAAGAAAAGTGATGAAACAAAAACTAGGTTAAATGGGTTACATGTGTAATTATTTAACCTAGTTTTTGTTTCATCACTTTTCATAACTTTATGTCACTTTTTATAGGCGGGTTGAATTGTTATTTTGAGGAGTTATCAAGTATTTTAATAATTAATGCGTATTTTCTAACCTTCAAACTTAACTTTGATGAAACTTTTACCATCTCCCAAGACATAAATAGTTATTTCTTGTATTAATTAAGTTAAAACCAAGTGCTCCGTGTTCCCTCCCTCCTACGAGATAGGTTTATTCAAGACCTATGTTCATTCCTTCCTTTCTTAAAAAAAAAAACCCTTCACATAAACCCTCCCCAAAGATGACAGGCCCTGAGCGAAATTATGAAAATTCGTTTTCGTTGTATAGGATGACAGCCATTTACAATAATTTAATTTAGCGTGGCCAGCGATCCTGAATATTTTCCTGGAATTATAATGGATCTTTTACCATCTATCCCGACGTAAATCGTTGTTTTGTAGTAATTATGTTGAAACGAAGTGTAATTTCCACAATCTATGCCTTTCGTACAGTGGTTAGGGAAATATTTACCACTGTTTCTTGTAGTAGGTAATAAGCGTTTAAATAATTTATGCATATAAAGAACTAAGCGGAGTCAGGAAATTTTTTCTAGTGGATGTACCAACCTCCATCAAAGTGGAGTCACTTTTATAACAAACATCTATTTTATTATAAAATTCAAAAGAATTGATTTGTTGAATGAGACAGAATGTATAACCTTTTCAGTGACTATAGGGAAGTAGCTCAGTCTAGGTACCATCAGGTAGAATGGGTCTGGTTGCTGGAGTTCGAAGACTTCGTCCTCTTCCAGTTTAAAGCAGACGGGAAGCTTGCCCTCCCATATTTCACGTAAAACTTCCCGGTCGTTAGCCATTGCCACAGTTTAAATGACACCGTCTTATAACTAATATATTATTAATCAGTCACCACCAGGCGCCATTCGCTACGGACGCGGTGACTAATATTTCAGATTTTGTTTGATCTTGGTAATAACGTCACATTGACAGTACTTGTACTTATTGACAGTTAACCTTTGTTTAAATTTGTGTTGCCACTCGAAAAAATATTTTTTTTTTTTTAGATTAAATGGCTTTTCACCCCAGTGGAGTGTTCTGGCCAGTGTCAAGTAGAGAGTGTGCGGAGTATTTGTGTATGTGTAGGTTAATATTTATTTACCAAAGAATTACAAATACACAACATAAATATATAATATACAGTTCACTAAGCACACTAAATACAAATAAATAATAATAATAAAAAGATTCCTGGTCAAATAAAATTTTACACGCAAAACACTTCAATTATCTCAACCAAACATATGTTGACAAATTTTCGTCAAACAAATGGTTGAGTATTGGAGAGTTGAGCGCAGAAATAGAAGGATTTATGCTTGCCATTCAGGATAGAGTCATTAATACTAAAAATTATAGAAAGCATATAATCAAAGATACAAATCAAATTGATGATTTGTGTAGAAAATGTTTGGCTTTTCCGGAAACTATAGAACATATTATATCTGGATGTTCTATATTAGCACCGTCCGAGTATACATTTAGGCACAATCAAGTATTAAAAATAATTCACCAAAATTTGGTAATTAAACATAACTTGATTGACTGCCGTAATATAGTACCATATTATGAATACGAACCAAATTCATTTTTAGAAAACGAATTTTATAAAATATATTATGATAAAACTATACTAACAGACCGAACGATTAGTCATAATAGACCCGATATAGTTTTACATGACAAAATTAAAAAAATAACTTATATCATTGATGTCGCTATTCCAAATTCCTGTAACATTCAAAAATCTGTTAATGAAAAAATTAGAAAATACACAGATTTAGGAAACGAAATAAAAAGAATTTGGCATTCTCAGACTATAAAAATATTACCATTCGTTATTTCGGCTACTGGCATTATACCTAGCTCTCTCATTAAAAATTTAGGCGTATTAGATCTATCAAAAAATTTATATATAAAGATGCAAAAGTCGGTCATTTTGAATACATGTAGGATAACGAAAGATTTTTTAAATATTTATGTTGAGGGATCAGTAGGATTTATAGGCCCTGTTAGAAGTACTACCGAGCCGAACCCTCTGATATGAAAATATCTGGAGTCGGTGAATTTTTTTTCCGATTTGATCTCTGGTGAGTTGACGTGTTGTTGTTCTTGTATTGTTTTGTATTTATTTTACTTATATAATGCACTTGCATAGTGTTGATTGACTAGCTGATCATTTGTGGAAAAGTGAGTGGAAGGGTTTAGTTTTTCCTATGGGGAAGATTTAACCCGGACAACAAAATCGGAAGCATAAAATTATATATGCACACATATATATATATACGCACATACATACACATACATACACACATACATACATATATACATACACGTATGAATAATTCGGTAAGTAAACGAAAAAATATTTAATACTGTTTTTGAAAGATTTTTGCCGCTAGGTGCCTGCTTGTAAGAACCATGTGTGAAATAAATAATAATGAAAATTTGTATTTGTTTGGGACGACCGCCATATTTTGATAATTTCCGTTTATGTATGCCATGTTCTACGATAATTTCATATTTTGTATTAATTAATAGGTTTTTAGGCAATATTTTTGTAACAAAATTTTGTTCAATAAATTTAAAAAAAATGCGATCCACCCCCCCTTTTTCTTAGCCGGATCCGAAACTCGTTTTACTGAGCAGGATCCACTTCCCCTTTTTCATCACCGGATCCGCCCCCCTATTCTAAGCTGGATTCGCCCCCCCCCCCCTCCTTTCTCAGCCGGATCCGCCTCTTTTTCTTAGCCGGATCTGCATCCCCTCTTTCTTGTCCTAATCCCCCCTCTATTTTTTTGATCCGCTTGATCCGCTCCTTCTCCCTTTTGGGTTGTTTCACAGAATTTGAACAATATATCAAGTTAACCTTTTCATTACGTAAAGAAAAAAATTACACACGATCCAAAGGGGGGTCACTAGGGTTTCCCAATTTGTTTAGCTTATTTAAGGGTGTTAATGAGATAATCCCATGAACTTTCTTTTGATAACAATTACAGGGAAGTATATTCTTCTTATTTCTGTAGTCATGTTCAAAATCTTTTGATAAATAATGTCGCAATTGATAGAAAACTGGGAAGGCGGGACGGAATCAGCATCACTCCTTGATTCCAAATTTCGACTGGCGATTGGCGATTACAGCGTAGTTAGTTTGTTGTATAGGGTGGCTTGTAAATGATTAGTATATTAGTAAAACTAAAATGTACGGATTTTTAAATCTTTTGAAAACTACGGTCAATCAAGATCTGTATTGTTAATGTTGAATTTCAAATTTTAGATTTTGTTGTTTAATTTATTTTAATTTTGTATTAATACAACAAAACTATTTATTTTCAAACATTATATGTTAATGTGGGCCTAACTGGATACTTTCCCAAGCTACAATAAAATGGCCCCCATTTTACAAATAAAAATATTTTATATCTTTTCATTGGTTTACTAAATCTAATATAACTTTTAGCCCATATGATTAAACATTATTTTTAACGCTTTCAGACCTGAATTAAAACTGGCAGAGGTAGGACATATTTGCTTACACAGAAGCTTGATAACAATCGGTAAAGTTATTTGAAAATTGTTAGTGTTATTTTTTTTTTCAGTTGTTCAGAAGTTTCATTTGAAAGAACATTAGGTCTCAGAGGGCGTGTTTTACATAAAATGACAAATCTTACTCAGTTGTTCGAAAATATTACATTTTATTAAATTTTTAAAAATATCTTCAAAACTTACATCACAAAAAAATTGGTTGAGAAACAAACAAAAAAAAATCTTTCAAAATACAAAAATGGATACCGCCTGTGCTGCTAGTTAAAATACAAACATGGATACCGCCTGTGCTGCTAGTTAAAATACAAAAATGGATACCGCATGTGCTGCTAGTTAAAATACAAAAATGGATACCGCATGTGCTGCTAGATAAAATACAAAAATGGATACCGCCTGTGCTGCTAGTTAAAATACAAAAATGGATACCGCCTGTGCTGCTAGTTAAAATACAAAAATGGATACCGCCTGTGCTGCTAGTTAAAATACAAAAATGGATACCGCCTGTGCTGCTAGTTAAAATACAAAAATGGATACCGCCTGTGCTGCTAGTTAAAATTCAGCAAAAAAAATAGTGTGTCAAAAAAAAGTCAGTTATACCAACAATTGAAAAACGAAAACTTTTATTCACTCTAGGTAGGGCGGAAAAAAATTTATATCTATGTATTTTCAAATATCCACATGTTCTGAAAAGGTTAAACTTGCTTGTACTGGATAGTAATATAAGTAAATGTGGATATAAAAATGTATTTAAAATAAAGTTTAATACTTACGTTTTTTTTATTTTTGTAATAATTTTTTATTACCCATATCGAAAAATTTATTTTGGTGTGATAGTCACCACTATGACGCCCATCGTTAACAAAACTTCATTCATAAATCAGGGAAAAAACTTTACAAAACGTACTATAACTAATGAATTTATAATTTAAGTCATAATACTTAGGCCCGCCACGCTGTAGGGGTTTGAATTTCACCCTTCAGGCTAACAACTCAAATTGTTGTCTTCCTTTCTGTTGTGGTGAGAAATATGATCTAAACAGTGTTGGAGAGAGAAAACACCATGCTTTATATTCAAATCTAGAAGTTAACCAGAGAAGAATTAAAATGTGCACATTTATGAAACCAAAGGTACCGACCACAATTTTAGAAAAGCTTACGAGACTTTTTATGAAATAACAAAAAAATAAGGTAACTATAACTTTACTGATATATATGTATATATATATTTTCTCCATCGCTTGTAAATAGGTCCCTGCCAGAAGTGCAGTGCTGCCATCACAAGACCATAGTAGATATTTTGTAATCAAGTCGTAAATATTTTCGGGCCTTACATTGCTAACGCTGGCTAAACCTTATGAGATACATCAAAATAATGTACAAAGGAAATGTATATCTTAAAAAGGCCTACTGAAAAGTCTGTGATGGTACATATATGTCTATCTCTTAAGGATAAGTCCCAGCAATGCCGGGTACACGTCAGCTAGTTTCTAATAATGATAATGTATTTCATTACCTTTCCGACATAGCGATATGATCACCAGGCCGGCGGGGTTTTAAGTCAATAGGATAAGTCCCAGCAATGCCGGGTACACGTCAGCTAGTTTCTAATAATGATAATGTATTTCATTACCTTTCCGACATAGCGATATGATCACCAGGCCGGCGGGGTTTTAAGTCAATAGGATAAGTCCCAGCAATGCCGGGTACACGTCAGCTAGTTTCTAATAATGATAATGTATTTCATTACCTTTCCGACATAGCGATATGATCACCAGGCCGGCGGGGTTTTAAGTCAATAGGATAAGTCCCAGCAATGCCGGGTACACGTCAGCTAGTTTCTAATAATGATAATGTATTTCATTACCTTTCCGACATAGCGATATGATCACCAGGCCGGCGGGGTTTTAAGTCAATAGGATAAGTCCCAGCAATGCCGGGTACACGTCAGCTAGTTTCTAATAATGATAATGTATTTCATTACCTTTCCGACATAGCGATATGATCACCAGGCCGGCGGGGTTTTAAGTCAATAGGATAAGTCCCAGCAATGCCGGGTACACGTCAGCTAGTTTCTAATAATGATAATGTATTTCATTACCTTTCCGACATAGCGATATGATCACCAGGCCGGCGGGGTTTTAAGTCAATAGGATAAGTCCCAGCAATGCCGGGTACACGTCAGCTAGTTTCTAATAATGATAATGTATTTCATTACCTTTCCGACATAGCGATATGATCACCAGGCCGGCGGGGTTTGAAGTCAATAGGATAAGTCCCAGCAATGCCGGGTACACGTCAGCTAGTTTCTAATAATGATAATGTATTTCATTACCTTTCCGACATAGCGATATGATCACCAGGCCGGCGGGGCTTGAAGTCAATAGGATAAGTCCCAGCAATGCCGGGTACACGTCAGCTAGTTTCTAATAATGATAATGTATTTCATTACCTTTCCGACATAGCGATATGATACACCAGGCCGGCGGGTTTGAAGTCAATGGGTTAATTAGATAAACCGCTCTCCTTTGCAAAGAGTCCAGCAGGTTAATCAAGTGTTTTGAGGGTTCAGGCCAAAGATGGCTACCAAATTCAATTTTCAGACATTATTGAAATCTGGTAAGGTTTGCTCCACAGTTTAGGACTCCGCTGATTGCATGTACATTAAATGTATATTTATAGAATAAAAACATTTTTGTATGTTCTTGTAATTATTTATTTTAATGTACAGTAATATTTTACATGAAATTCAATTCATCATTTCTAAAATAATAATATAATATTAATATGTTTCCTCCATATTGAACTGATAAAGAATTGAGTTTAAACTAAATACTTGAAAATACAATACAATACTTGAAAAGAAACTCAAATTGCCAAAACTCAATACATATGTAGTAAAAATAAGAGAAATCTTTATACTTTAAGGACAAACGTTTACAAATATATGTAATATGGCATTATTAACCGTGAAAGAGACCCTCATAAGATATCTAATATATTATTTGTTATCAACTCCTGTCAATGTTGATAAGTCACTTAATGTGCACTTCATTTGACTGAATCAAGTAACATTTCATTTTGGCAAGTTTCTCTGTAACCCAAATCTCGCCAAAGTAAAGGGACAGACATTTGCCTGTTATAACGACAAAATAACATCAAAGTAAAACTGGTTTATTGTGAATAAATTATTTGTTTTATATTGAAATGTATAAAATTATTTTTAATCCTGGTAGGTAAATTGATGGGTCACCCATCGGAGTAAGTTACATTAGAAACATGGATATTGTCATTTAGGTCAAATTTGATTGTAAACAGCCTTTATCTAATGTTAGTTTGTTTTACAGAAATTCAAATGTAACATTGCCATTATTTTAAAGGTTTGAAAGGCCCACATTAAACGGCGATTTCAAGTTTGCTTTCTATCAAATTGTAAAACTATGTGACAGTTGTGCTTTTCTGCCGATCACATTTTGTTCAAAAGCTAAAACGGACCTAGTTGGCCATTTGAATTTCTGCAAAACACCTCAACGTTCTAGTCACTTAACTCAGTGCACATGAAGGCATTCTCACCACATAAGATACAAGAAAAAGCTCGAATTCAAACACACTCAACATAAGATAGCTTGAATGATTGAAATAAAAGAAAAACAGCGCGATATGCGTGTCTAGACGACCTCGTACTTTTCCGGAATAAACATCTTTTCTATGGAGAACTTGACAGAGTCCCCTGGTACCCCCGCTTCAGAGAGTCCTGACACAGTGTCGGGGGTAATGTTGGTGTATGGAGTCTCCGAAGAGAAGGTCACCGCCAAGGGGAAGAAGTCGTTGGGGACTGATGATGCGGCACTGAAACAATAATTAATTTATATATATATATTTTTTTTAATTATTGTATTATTTAGGTGGGTACAGTGGTGTTATATTAATTACAGTTTTATTGATAATCGCAATCTCACCAAAAAAGACTCTGGTTCTTGTGCTTGGTGAGCGAGTTACACTTAATTATAAGGAAAATAGAATAACATTATGCAATAGGTAAGTATATAGTTTGCAATTTATATATATTTATATTTAATAGGAAAATTGAAACTTCTGGATCACCTATACATATATAGGATTCTGTTACATACTAAATATTGAGCAATTAATTTTTCTAATAGTTTTAATAGTCTCGGAAAGATGTCACTACTTAACACATTAATATAGTCCACCTGCAGAAGCAGACCAGCATATTATAGTAATATTCGTTGAGAATGAGTGGCGAAGCTTCCCTGCTATTCTAATTCTCTCTACAGATGGTGATACAGATAATAGTCAATAAAGACAGGTGCTTATGCGGATGGCAGTGTTTTCAAACTTCTACAATTCAAGGTAATAGATACTATCATAAAGGTACAGTAAATTAGAAATTATTGAAAAGAAGTCTGATTAAAAAGTTCTTGATAGAAATGAAGTTGCAAACTAAGCATAGTTCAGTTGACCTTGAAATTCGAGATGGAAAAAGCTTTGCAAATTTTGTGATGGCAAATGTATCCAACAACAGCAACTACAAATACAATATTTGGCCAAAAAAGCTTTCTATATTATGGCATTAAACTCTAATAAAGGAATCCCACTATCATTCAAAACTCGCAATAATATTTTTACATTTAAATCTCAAACAAAAAGTTGGATACAAAACACAGAAAATACTGACCAAATAATATATTTATAATTATTTCAGAAAAAACACTACAAAATCTATTTATAATTGCTTCATATTATTCATATTACAAAATTTTAATAATATGTAAATCAAATCCTCAACATGGGAGATCCCAGTGAGGATATCATTATCTCTATTTGTTACAAAAAAAGAATGATAATAAAAAATAAAACATTTATAATAATTATTATTATGCATATTAAATGTATGTATTGAATTCGGGAAACAATGCAGCAGACTGAAGAAATAAGAGGCGGACTTTTATGTTTAAGACAGTACAATATATAAACTGAGGCAGTAAAGGGTGGGACGAGAGATTAATAGACAGGAGAATGAGTTTGCAAGCGACATGGGACTTACGTGAATTCCAGCGTGCCTGTCTTTTGCGTGGCATCCACCAGCGGCACGACCCACTGCAGGATGTTCCTTCCTTTCTGGTGCGTGTACGATCCGTCACACTCGTTCACTATGGGCACGCAGCTCATGCTAGAATATCAAACAAACAAACAAACACATTGTGTGTTATGTACATATTCTAAATACATAATTCTTACTTAAATTCGTACTTAAAATAGTTGGTGTATCGGTCAGCATAGTTGCCTTCCAAGCAGATCGGGGTTCGATTCTCGTCCGTGGCAATTTATTTATTTTATTTTTATTTTCACTTTTATTAAACAAAATGTGATAATTCACAGGTGTCAAACAAAAGGTCAGTAAAAATATAATTTGTAATATTTAATCAAAGAGGACAATATTAGCGAGTCTCAAATGAAATATGTAAAAGATTCTAACCTATCATACGTCAACTAGAAACTACGAACTTTATCTTCAATTTCTTAATGCACATTTTTATTTGCAATCTAGATAGTGTCTAGATTTTTATTTGAATGTGCAACATCTATTGACTTTATGTAGGATGAATATTTAGTATTTTTGTAATAAGTTAATGAGTAAAACCTCAAATTGTAATATTTAATCAGTGAAGACAATAATTATAATAATATTTGGATGATTTGTATAACGTCGCTTTTGTGAAAAATCACCTCAAGGGCGCTGATTGAAACAGTAACAGCATCTAGGAATGCGACCGAATCTTTTTCTGATTTCTCTGTAACAAATTGTCTTCAATAATTAAATATTACAACTTGAGGTTTTACTCATTAAGTTATTCCAAAAACACAAAATATATAATTTCCATTGTGTTTACATTGTTTTGAGGAAACTGAACTGAACTTTCAAATGCAGACAAAGATACCTACCCTGTAAAAACATATAACACAAGAGTCACGGGGCTTTTAGTGCGACACAAGTATGTAGATACTCACGGCAGAGGAATGAGGATGGTCAGGTCTTGCAGCACGAGATGGGCGTGGTCCAACTCGTATTCTATATTCACATCGCAGCCCCCGGACCCATTCTCTGAGGGCCAGCAGTTCACTGAAAAATAAAATAAACAAACCATTACTTCTTCTGTTCAGTCAACATACCAACATATCAACAACCTTAACATAATAATCTATCTATATAATAAATATCCAACTAATTTATCCAAGGAATGTGCTACCCACTGGGCTATCAACAACCTTAACATAATAATCTATCTATATAAAAAAAATGTAAATGTTTTCTCTCCAAAAGTTCTTCACCGATTGCTTTGAAATTTTGGCACAACGTTGTATTCAAATACGCGTGTTTTAATACACCTATAAGGGTTTTCCAATAAGAGGTGTTATTTTGATATTCAATCGTAAAAGATCAATGGTTTCGTTGCTTGTTGAAAGTAAACGTTGTCCAGATCAATACCATCCAATTCCGGCCATAAACAATCATTAATCATCTCTCGATAGCGCAATTCATTCACCGTAACTGTTGCTCCAGCCTCGTTTTCGAAAAAGTAATGTCCAATGACTCCGCCGGACCATAAACCGCACCAAACAGTCACACGTTGAGGATAGAGAGGCTTTTCAAAAATAACTCTTGGGTTTTCCGAGCCCCAGATGCCACAATTTTGCTTGTTGACAAAGCCACCGAGGTGGAAATGGGCCTCATCACTCAAGATGATTTGCATTTGATTCACTCAAGTGAATTTTAATAATTTTAATGCGTTGTTGAAGCGTGTATTGTTCCATTTTTATTAATGGCGTAGTTTCTACTTGTCAAATTTCAAAAAATGACAGCTTCAAAAGTAACATCAACCGAAATAGCGGGCTATTCAAAATAACACCTCTTATTGGGAAACCATGTAGATGTCACCTGTGACAGGTAAAAACATGTTTTTTTTTAAAACAGTACCATCTGTTGGACGTAAAAGCAACATGCGCTATTGTTTCTTTATCTGCACAGACAAACTGATCCATTGCAATGCTTTGCGGGGTACAGCTAGTCTATTCTATATAAATAAAAATGTTAATTTTTGTTTTTCAAAATCTTAAATCTACCAAAGTTCTTCACTGAGTACTTTGAAATTGTGAGACAACGTTGCATTATAATACCTGGGTGTTTTTATATATCTATATTATATATGTGTCATCTGTGACAGGTAAAAACATGTTTGCTTTTTTTAAACTCTGTTGGACGTAAAAGCAACACCCGCTATTGTTTCTCTATTAGCACAGATAGACTGAGCCACAGCAACGCGTGGAGGGTACAACTAGTTATAAATAAACTTGTCTGCAGGTTCTACCATTTTTCTTTACTTCAATAAACATAACACAATATAATCATTTCGTTAATTCTTGCCTTTCAAAGGAAGAAATTTACCTTCCAATGTTAGCAGTAAATTTGAAAAGAATATGTTTGTACTAATTAAATAGCTATATGAACGGCCCGCTAAAGTGTGTCCACTGGACCTAGTTCAGTGAGACCGCGCACAATGTCTCAGTAACATATCTTCACTCTATTAATTCATCTAGCGTCAGTCAAACATTTAAAGAAAAGAAATACACATTTCAAATAAAGAATTAATAAATTAATTTTGGTACCTACTTATCGCTTGTCTGATATTATGATTTAGGCATACTTTATTTTGAAAGTTTATTGAACTTGAATAATTTTACGTATTATGCAGGAATAAAATTTCAAATCACGCGCTCGTGCACCGAAATTAGTAGTACTAAAGAAAGAATTTCGATATTTGATACATGCCCGCAACACTATTTTTTAATGTTAATACCGCACAAAACTTACAAGATGTTTAACTGCTCCCAACCGTCTGGAGCCAGTGGGGATTATGGCATCCCCAATTAGGGTATGTTGTGAGACTGAAGGTAGTGGGGAGGTGAAGGAGATGGGGAAGAGGAGGGTGGGGAAGTACCTAGCTATTCAGAGGTGATCACCAAACCCAGCTTAAGTCATTTTAAGCAATGTTTTTACAAGGGTGAAAATGTAACTTTAATCAGTCTAGAGATAATATGTAAGGATGTGTACTGACCGTTGAGAGGGATGGCGTTATCGGCGGTGGTCTGGTACCTCCACTTCAGCACGCCCACGTCGGTGTGCAGCGGAAATGGCTTGGCGGGGTTCTTGAGCCCCACACAGCCCGAGCTGCGGAACAGCTCCTTGTCCACATTCGGATGCGTCTACAGCAAACAAACAAACAAACAAACGATAAATTCAAAATCATCATCACGGTTCTACTTCGCACGGTGGGATTCGATACTCCTACGGACCGCCAAACAACTCTGTCTTTATTTACATTCATACACCATCTCACACATAGAAGGAGTGAACATGGTTCTTGAAGAGACCCATGTTGTAGGAGGGAGGAAACACAGAGGGCAGCAAATCGTTCCACAGCCGAGCTGTCGATCTCAAGGACGACTCGTACAAACGACCCGTTCTTATGTGATAAAAGTTAACGGTGTATATGTTGAGCGAGCGTTTGGTGTATTTTCCGCACCGGTGTCGAAGGGATCAATGACGCTTGTTCTTCGGAGTATCTTCCATTGTAATACTAGTAGAAAAAGGACAACATCCTGTGCATTGCAACAAACAATCCGCCGCCAGTGTTGAAGCCATAGATAAAACACAAATGGAAGTAGGTATAGAGCTACAACCAAATTTCACATACTATCAAGGCAGTGGACGCAATGAAAGTTACGCATTTGGTGTGTAGGTAGAAACACAGGCAGGATTTGCAGTACTATGGTTGAACGATGTAAGTGACACTATTTTTTTTTTTTTTATGTTTCTTTATTCATTGAAATTATTTATTACATACATGCATTTAGGATTTTTCGACCACCATGCTAGGCACATGCCCGTGTTATGGTGGTCGATTTTCTATACATTAACATAAAGGTAGCACAGTAGGTACATGGAACTTGTATGCCGTACAGTGGTGCCAAACAGTTTTAATTAATTTATGTAAAAAGTTTTTAAACTTTCGGTTATTGATATTATAGTAATTATATATATTTCTTTAAAAACAAAAACTTTTATTGGTTTTATAACCTACGTTCTTTAAAGAAATTCTTTAAAGAAATACCTCAAAGAAATTCTTTAAAGAAGTTTCGACCCTTTCCGAATATCCATTTTTGGACACCGGCTGCAAAGTGAGTACGTGTACTGGATCTTTTGATGTCGTTATTTAGTGCATTGTATATTTTTGGTGCGATGTATGTGTATTGTCTTTGTGAGAAAGTGGTTTTTGTTATGGGGATTGTGCATTTTCCATGCGTTGAGTAGCGTGTATGTATATCTTTTTGAGTAGAATTTATCAAACCATTTTTCCAGATATGGATGAGAACTATTGTGCGCATTATATCCTGTGTTGGATCGCTAAATCAGCTAAAATGTTTTTAAATGCGTTAGCGCCGACACCAACCTGGAAGAAAGAGTGTGTGCTACAACTAACTCCACCAGATACGCCACAAGGTGCCTTCTGTGTTGGCTTCTGAGCCATAAAAAGACATGGAAAAGAAACTCACCTGGAGCTGAATTCCTCTGGTATCATCGTTGTTAATGTGTACCCGAATGCGTCCAAACTGCTCATCCGATATACGCAAGGTTAGTAGACCTGGATAAAAGAAACACGTGGTATTTTATTCATTTGTGTGAATACCGCACAAGTACCACCCCATTGGGGACAAATCCCCAGTCGGGGTATGTTGTGAGGCTGAAAGTTCTGAAGAGGGGAAGAGGAGGGTGGGGAATTACCTGGTTATTCAGATCTGGATACCAATTATCGATACCAAAAGCAAATTATCGATTCTGTGGTGGTCTTTCGCCAGGGTGATACTGAGAGTAATAGTATTGGGGTTTCGGCCCTCCACAAGAACACAAGAAATGTCTTGTGGGTGTTGGCGGGATCCAAATATTTGGCTTAAATTTACAATAGTTTAAGTTTTAAGTTAATAGTTTAGTGGATTATTTGGATATTTGGCTACATAGAACATTTTATATGGAAGACACTTCTTTATGCTATGCCTGCCGCACATATTTTAGGGTTAGGTTTGAAAATTAGCCAAATTAACTTGTTTTCAATATTTGCTAATACATAGATGTCCATAGCGAATTCCTAACCGGTTCAGTTGGGTTAATTTAACTTTTCATTAGTATGGCAAAACCGAATAACAGCAAGTTTGGAACAAATTATAGTTAATCCACAAGTGAAGTAATGACTCTCCACAAGTTGGACATTTGACAATTACAGTACCTGTGAGTTCAAAGTTTTGTATCCCTCCATCGCGGCCGATTCTAACGGAAAGTTTGTCCTCCAATTTCAAATGCACACTGAAAGTAAAAAAAAAGTTTTCAGTTACAAACAATTTATACTTGAATGCACTCCACAATATGTGCTAGTATTATAAACTATTATCCATTCTTATAAATTACAATTTGTTTTATTCACTTCAGGTCCTAGATATAATATAATAACAATAGATTAGCCCTCTCATACCCAATTTCAATCTAAAAATAACACCACCAATAGTAATTTCATAATACAACTCCTCACCGAATTCCGATACCTCGCTTCGAAAGCATAGATATAAATGCAATTTCCCTACAATATAAAATAAAGCACAAAATTACCGCTAAAATCCCATTATGTAATTTGTTCATTTTTTGGCCAATAGCATGCCTGAAAAGCATCGCATCACAAGATATAGAGATGAACTTAACCAAACCAACTTGTCGTAAACTTGTTGTGCAAGCTTTTAAAAACGTATGCAAAACCAGCGAAGATTGTTCATTTTGTGGCAAAAGCGTTGTCGTAATTTGTTGCGTGATTTAGTTGTTTTGCTCGAAAAAAATGTAAGACATTTATCAATTGTTACTTTTTTCAATACGCCGCCTCTATAAGGTTTTTTTTACATTTGTATAGCTTATTATATTGTTAATTATAAAATCCGCGACAACCCCTACTTAAAATATTTCTAACTGCCGCAATTTCGTGTTTGAAAAGTGATCTTCACAGATCTTCTACAGAGCTTTGGGATGAACTTGCTCCGTGCAGACCAACAAAAGGTAAAAAGCAAATGCTTTTTCCGATCTTTCGAATGCGAGATAATGCACTTTCTTTTTGATAAATGTTTTCTTGAACCAATATATTTCAGTTTAAGAAAATTATGTATGCAGTAAGTACTTACTCTTGCGTGTTCTCAGCACGCACGGGGGCGCTGGTAGTGGAGTCCCCGCGGGCCCCCTGAAGGCCGCCTGCCTGCACCGTCTCGCCCTCGCTCTTCAGCTGATCCACGAAGCTGTCTACGTCACGATTCTTGGAGCCCAGCTTCATGGCGTTGCGGGATTTTCTAAACATTAGCCATTCCAACATTAGCGCAGAAAAGTTTATTTCTCCTACATTCTGGCTATTCTTCTAGAGTGGAAGATGACTTGAATACCAGAAGATTGATTTCTGCATAGAATACAGATGGGTATTCCAGAGGCAGGTCGTTCGGTGGGTTACTCCAGGCAAGCTGAACCTACCATTAAAGTAGTGCATACACCTTATCGAAGCAATGAGTCTCCGATTTGAATAAGACAAGGGAAAAAGATAATGATGAACTTCACGCAGGAGCCTGGACATTTTTGGGTATACTGTAAGGAGCATCTTTTCAGGTGAACGTGTTGCAGGAAAGAGGAAATAAGGCGGCAAATCATTCTACAGCCGAGTTGAGCACAAGAACGAGCAGTAAAATAAATACTTGTTCTTAGGTGGCAAATGTCTACCTTGTTAAAATGTCGGACACGAGTTTAGTTTGTTCCCGGCTGTGCACTGGTGCCAAAGGGTTACACCAGATTTCCTCCTTAAGTTTGTGTTCCGCTAAGATAGGGGAATAGGGTTAAGAGAGGAGCCAGTAGAAGATAATAATAAAGTAAAGAATGTTATTAGTACTAGCAAGGTAGAGACAACAACCCAACAGACTGAACTCTATCCGTTAAGATAGAGGAATAGAGTTAAGAGAGGAGCAAGACAGAGATTAGGAATGTTAGTTAAATATTCGGTTGAGACTTACTCTCTGGTGACAGTCGGCTGGGGGTTGTAGTTGGTGTTGACGCGGATCTCGCAGATGTGGGACTGGAGGTCGCCAAAGTTGTTCATGGAGCTGGAGATTGCCGTAGAGGAATCTGGAATAATCACATTCATAAAAACAAACCTTTAACTTATAGCAAGCACATGTGGATTTGACCCGATGCCGTTTGCCAATGCGGAAGAAGTGAAATAAAGAAGGCCAGAAAAGTAAACGGTATCAAGATTAATTAGTTCCAATGACAAGTCTATTGGCCAAAGTTTGAACTTACGTTTTTAAAACTAACTATAGCAGTTGTGTAATAAATGTGTAGTGGTACGCCACTACTTCATTCGAACGGAATTCTAGAAGTTTCGGCTTTTCCAAACAAGCTTCTTGGATGTTCTTTTATTTTTTATTTATTTGTTTGGCAATATCTACATAGCAACCAAATTGTTCGAGAAGCTTCTTCACCTTATAAAAGCGACAGCATGAAAAATCTAGTCAGTCATCAATCCGCCGTCAGTTTACAAGAATCAACGAGTGATCAAGGGCTTCGCCCGTATTCATCATGGACTCCATCGGGACATCATCATAGCGCTTTGGCCCAGATCGCCGTCCCTGGCCATCGCTACACGGATTACAGCGCCCTGGTTCCAGCGCCTCTGACCAGCGCTTCATCCACGCACCATGACCACCACGAGGACACGCAGCATCCTCACTGCTCTACGCAGATCCCGTTCAACGGCCTACAAGGTCCACCGCACCTTCGGCCTTCTCGTCAGCACTGGAGTACTGATTGCCAAGATCGCCAGTGCCTGACAGTCAACGAGTCCAGTCACCAGCGCCCAGCGTCGACGCACTGACCCGCGCTTGACCTGCCATCACCGCCTGCATCCGGAGAATACTACATCTGTCCTACGTCCACTCTCATCACGGCTACCTGACTCACCAATAAACACTGTGACCTTCATGACACGTCTTTCATTTCGTGCCTCCTCACAGATCCCCAAAAATGGTTTGCATCGTTGTGGAATGTGAGATAAGCGCTCAATGAATTTCCACAACAACAAACATTTCAGAAAAACCTGTACCGAGGTGTATATTGGACTCTGTGTTAATGTGTATCAAAGACAAAGAGAACAGAACTGACTTGTGGGGGTTCCTCCTTTCTTGGCGTTCTCCAGGCGTTCCCTCTGCAGCTCCTTGGCCTTCTCCCGCATCTTGTTCTTGGCTTCCCGCTCCTGGGTCTTGTGATGTTTTGAATATCCACAAAAACAAACGTTAAATAATAAACGAACGTGTTCAAAAAAATTTTTTTGTTTATACAACGACGGAAGATTTATGGACAGACAGGCCTGGAGTAAACAGATTCCCACGGGAAAGGAGAGACCGGAGGGACAGTCGAGTTTTGAACTTGGGTGCATTGACAGCCCCGAGAAAGGGATACAAATCAGAAGTGTTGTTTGAAATTGCAGTTAATTATTGAATTCAAATGGTATTAGAGAATATTGCGGAATATTGAATTAAAGTGAAAGATTATTGATCCGGTGTTTGTGTGAAGTGAAAGTGGTTCGACTCAGTGGGAAAACAATTAATAATAATGACAATAATAATAATTGGATAATTTGTAGAGCGCCGTTTTGTAAAAACCCACCTCAGGGGCGCCAGGTGTTGTGCAATCGCGATTGTGTTATAAAGTTGTGTTGATTTAAACGTGATTTCGTATACAGTTCGAACTAGATTGCTTGTCTTAAAAACATGAAAATAATAAAAATAATGATTGCGTTTTTAAAATAGAGTGAATGTACTTAAAGGCAGGAAGTGTTTAATCGGGCTAAGTTATTGATTTGGCGAGATGGCATTCTATCCACGGAGACCGAAAACCAGAGAATCAAATAGATTATTAACTGTGGGTTCGAATCCTAACAGATTAGGGAGGTACAATTTTATTTACAGGAATATTTAATTACCCTTTTATAAGCGTAGGGAGGAGGTCGAAAATTAAAGTGATTTAGCTATATAGTGTAACCAGGTAAGCTTCACGCTGAGAATGAGAGGTGACTAACTGGGTGAGTTTTTTTATATTATTTATTAAATTTCAGAGGACCCTTTTTAAAGACGGATACAACTAAGTTTACTACACCTGCCGCCCAAATAATGTTATCATTAAAAGGAATACCCTAGACGGATTGTCAATCAGCTGTGAGCGAGAGACGAGTCAACGACCTTTTCATATATAGGACAAGGCGCGGTGTACAGTCAGTCAAAGGGGAAGTTTTGCTAGCGTATGCCGTCCCAAATTGAAAGCGATCGGATGCAACCAGACGGAACGAAATGAAAACTTTTCTTCTGTTATTTGACTTTCTAATTTAATACTTTTCATCTATTATTTGACTTTCTAAGTTACGAATTGGGATGCACAAAAACAAATCTAAAGTCGAAAGAGGGAGATGGTAATCTCCGAAATAAAACTACCAACCGAACAACTTTTCTCAACAGGTATCTTTCGAGAGGTAGGCAGCCTCTTTAAATTAAATGCAAAACATCAAACCAATTATCCGTTTATACCTTACCTGAGAGGATAGGTATTCAGTAGAAGTTACCCATACCTAATACACGAGGATGCTAGTAACCTCATAAAATAAATACTGGAACCAAATATTAAAATACAGACAGTCCTCATCCCAAATTTGGCATATCGAGTAGACCTTACATATATCTCACATGATAATTGGCTGAATGGGTAGGCACACAACCTATCGTTAATAAGCGGGCAAAATGTCGACAAGATCGTCGTGTGTTATATATGTATTGACCTAGAAAGGGATGTAAATCCCCGACGGCGTGGGAGTTACAACGTTTTCTAGAGGTGGCACGTAACTTAGGACCTTGCGTGTCACATTTTCGCGACTAGATTCGTGACAAGGGATGTCATGGTTTTCCCCTTCTACACTCAGTAAAGTAGATTATCCTGGAGGTGTTTGAGATTGGGGCAATTCTGAAATTGGTGAAGAGACCTGGTTTTCTTTATTCTGGCGTGAAGGTTGCCGATTTGGAACAAGGGGAGACCCGGCCGGTTGTGATATCCAGACACGCAGATATCGATTGCCTTGTTCGAATTATCATCCATCAGTTTTGTTTGGTAAGCGGAGGAGCCAGTCTTAACTTGAAAAAAATTCATTTCCTTTCCTCTCCTTCCCCTCCCAAAATATATACATGGATGGCGCCGACAACTAACACCATAAATTTATCGTATGTATATCACATATATAAAATCTAACACTTTATTATACTCACATTACTCTATGACAGGTAGAATCACGTAGCTAGTTGGGGGAGCAGGCGACTTAGAAGATAAGGTTTATGAAATGGTTTTAAAACACAGCGGTAATCGATTCAACTCACTCTATCTCAAAAGAACCAAGGGATACCACACATACACAGATAACTAGGTTTCTAAACCGAGAAACAAAAAACCAACACAACGTTCGGTGAAGCCTTTTTATACTGATCCGTCACGTGAAATGAGTACGTTCAAGGTCGTACGTCACGTAGACAAACTAGAATCAAAGGAGAGGAGCAAAGGCTCGTAGAGACGGCAGGGGAGGAATTTTCCATCCCTGCGAACACATATGCAAAGCCTTATGGAAAAGTTACCTATGGGACTTTAAAGAAAAATTATCGTAGAAAGAAGAGAAGGAAAAGTTTGAAGTAGAAAGGATCAGATCATTACAGTCTGAATAACAAACATATGAGGGCCAACTCTAAATTCCTGTACCAAGAATCCCCTGAAGTCCCTTAAGGGTACAGGCAAAACTTCACAGCTTCACAAGTCAGAATATTTTTTATGTATAACTTGCAATATTATTTTAGGAAGTATCTACCCATCGACGTGCCCCCATATAATAATACTCATATCTATCACGGAGCTGTTTATTTGTTGTTCATTCACAATATTATTTTAGAAAGTATGTATATAAGAATTATGTATATATATATATTGTCTCATTTTATGCCTTCTGTAAGAAAAGTACAATTAATTCCGATGGTTTAAACTTTAAAAAAACATGGTTCATATATGTACACAAAATTTCATCAAAATTAACAAACTTTAGGGCCTGTGCGGGAGACCTAAAATCCATATTTTATAAAAAAAAATCGTTTCTTACTTATTTTTATGCCATAATATTACTGTTTTTTAACTTGGAATAAACACAAAAGTTACGATTTTATTTTTTTAAATTTTAAAAAAATTTGATATTTTTTGAAAAAAATTAAAACTTTAGGCCTTGTGCGGGAGACCTAAACATTTTTTTAAAAATCCAAAACTTTTTGTGGTAAGTTGTGGTACTTAGTAGCAACTTTATTTCAACTTGGAATTTGAAAACAAAAAAAAAGTTAAAAATCGATACACCCTACTACCCATCGACGCGCCCCCATATAATAATACATAAATCTATCACGGAGCTGTTTATTTGTTGTACATACATTCACAATATTATTTTAGGAAGTATCTATCTATCGACGCGCCCCCATATAATAATACATAAATCTATCACGGAGATGTTTATTTGGGCTCTGCTTATGAATCAACTAGTAACTCACATTTTGTATTGCAAGGTTATGATAGGTTAGTTAAGGTTAGCTTAAGTGTCAAATTGTCAAATGAATGTGGGCAACAGAGTACCAAAGAGTTAATAAACAGTGCTATATATATAGGGGCGCACCGATGTGTAGAAACTGGCATTATTTTATGCAGCACTGTTTAGTACATACATAATTAGCATCACTCAAGAAGGGTTTTGTAGGTGGAATTGAATAATGTGATCCCGGCATTGTTCACCATAAGCCAACCAGGTGGAAGAGAGATCTAGGGATCAGTGTGTCCACGAGTCACGGATATATGAATATATCCCTCCCACTACGGCGCAGGGCACAAGGCGATGGGTCGAGAGACACCTTGCATCTTCCACTGGCACAGTATATTATGCTGCCATTATTAATGGCCACTTAGCAGACTAGCATATTAAATGTTAAATACGTCAAACACTTTGAATCTTACCTGCCTAACTGCCTGGTATACTTTCTCTTCGTGGGAATCCATCTCAACGAAGGTACGAATCTATAAAATTAAAAGTAAAAATCAATTAGTTATCAATATACATCATATCATGTTTGAACTTCCTACGTGAGTTTTACGAAATTTTACAGGGGAAGCAAAAAACTTCCCACTTTTGTATTCAAATGTGTCAACAAACAACATTTGAATGAGCATTGTGCGATAATGATTAAATTTATGCACTTGGTTGAGTTTGGGCCCGATTCCTCGATATTTTTATAAATTTTTGGTGTAAAAAAACATTTTGCTGTAATTTGAAACATCAGAGGTTCTGGGGGTTAGGTAAGGATAATTAAAGTATTATATTTGATGGCGATATATATTTACCTGAGCTAGATTGACGCTCTCCCTGTAGCCGAGTGCCACAATCTCGTCAAAGGCGAAGATCAGATTAAAGGCCTGGTCCAACACCTCCGTCTCGCTCAGTGTGGTGCAGTACTCCGGGATCTAAACATTACACAGCAATCAGCACGGAGTACGCAACGGTCTGCTACAGTGGATGCGGTAATACCCAGACTTACGTCACCTTCACTTGAATCTATTTATACTCCTTAACCTAACAAACCTGCATATCAAACTGCTTGTCTACATTTGGGCAAATTGTTCAGGAGAGCCTAAAATCAATTTGCCCAAAGTTGGATTTGCATATTGTCTGTTTAACTATCAAATTGCTTTTGCATTTCATTCAATTGTTCAGGAGAGAACTGAATTAAATTGGTTTTTTTCCATTTAAATATTACGTATATGTGAAATTCAGTGAAAACCAATGAGAAATAAACATTTAATTCAGTTTATGAGCTCTCCTAACAATTTAATGAAATTCAGAAGTAATTTGATAGCCAAACAGACAATATGCAAATCCAACAACTGGTGTAACTCCAATACTTGGCCCGTGTTAACAGTCACAAATATACATATAAAAATTCAAATTCGCAAAAGAAGAACATCAGTGTGTCCATCTGTTTAAATCTTAACAGTTACATATGTACAGTGGATCTCATAAACTCAATCCTTTTTGCAAGTAAAACAATATTAGTGTTGTTATTGTCTTTTATGACAAAATTATACTATTGAATGATTGAGTCCCAGCGTGAGGGGTTAATTTGGTGTAACTTGATCCATTATTAAAGTGGAGATCAATATACTAGAAGCCGTGCAAATGAGGACACTGCTCCGAGTTCAAGAAGCCAGTTGCTTCAATATGAGATGTGGGGAATTAGCTAGATTGACGACTACCGGCTGCCAGTCACCTGAAGAATTTGAGGAAATTTCCAAGATCGCAGCAGTATTTAACAAAGGCAACAATTTCATGTTAATAAACCGCGTCAACCCCACGTAATATATATGATTATGAGTTGGATTCAACTAGAAATGGCAGGACTCACCACTCGGCTGAAGAGACGGAGAGTCTCCAAGTCCTCAAGGATGTTGCTGGCCTTTGTGGTGATGAGAAGCATGTACAGCTTGTCCAATGGCTGATACACGTACCTGCACAACCAAACAACCAACTGGTTAATACATAATAAAACTTTTAAATATTTCTACTACAAATAGTCATCCTGCTTAAATGAACCATTTTGGGGTATTTTGAGATTTCGTCATCAAGCTACTTTAAATGATCTGGCCGATTAACGATTTATTTAGAAATAATCCCGGTTGAAATTGCTTTGGACCTCCGCGGTGACCGGGTATGTCATCTAAATGACAATTCAAAACACCTCCAAAAAGTGATATAAAGTAAATAGGTTACATGGGTAACTATTTGATGAAATATCCGGCTTCCGAACCGACTTCCGCACCCTTCAACCCTTAATACACCGACAAATCCACCGTGGATTCGCCACTTGTTCACCACACTTACCCCGGTTTAATTCATAAGTATTCAAATATTTTTTATTCCCATTGAGAAGCAAATAATATTATTCTAGATTCTCGTTTTATCAAGCGCAAAAATATTTTTTTAAACTTTGAAATTTCATATTTGTGAAGTGAAAAATAATTCCTTCCATAATAAGTACTCTCTCATAATGAGGATCAAATATTACGCGTAAAAGGAAATTGTAAAAAAAACCCAAGAGTATTTTCATATTTCTTTATTATATATTTTTTTACAACATTAGAGAGAGAAAAATAATTTTCTAAATATATGTAGCTCGCCTGGGGAACATAAATAAGACAGATATATAAATATATTTAACCCTTCAGTGAAATTTGTCTGCATTTTGGGAACTACTCATATGGTCTCACAGAAATTGTTACATTTTCCTTACTTGTTGTGGTCAGAAATATGATTTAAACAATGTTAGAAAGAGAAAATACCAAGCTTTATATTTAAATCTAAAAAATTATCACAGAAAAATTTAAATGTGCCCTTTTATGAAATGAAAGGCCGCGAATGCAATTTAAAAAAAAAACATTTATTAATTATTTTCATACGAAACGACAAAAAAGTGAGATGACAGTAACTATTGTAATACATTTGTGTAATAAAATTCGTGTATTATGATATTTTTTTTTGTTGTCAGTAATTTTAGTTACAAGTAACGTAAGGTGAGCTATTTTAATTTATTTTTTATGGTTGGTTAGAAAAATTTTAAATTTATAAAAATATATGTTTATTTATAATAATAAAATTTGGAAGCGTATTTCATCACCTTTCAAACACAGCTTTTAATTTTTGGATACATTCAGAAATATTCCATTTATTTGGATTTTATTGCAAAGTGGAAATACTGTCAAAATATGGCAGAGGCCTGAAGAGTTCAAAATAATTATGTGGTATAATTTACAAAAATATTATCATTTTGCAGAAAAACAAGTTACGGTAAAATTAAAAGAATTCATAATCTACTCATTCATAGATGGCGCTATTTTAATAATTTCACTTAAAATACGTTTTGCAAGTTATGCTTTCAAATATTAAGACAAATTATTTGTTTGAAGAATTGAGTTTTTAAACGGACAAAATTACTTATTCATATTCATAATGCGTGTGTACGGGGGCAAACAAATAATTTGTCTAATAATCTTAAAGCATAACTTGCAAAAAATGTATTTTAATCAAATAATCAAATTAACGCCACCTATGAACGTGTACATTATAATGTTTAATATATTATAATAAAACAAATAAAAAACTTTATTCCACTTAATTTTATTTTGACCGTAACCGGTTTCAGCTCGTCAAAGCCATCTTCAGACTGGTACACAAAATTCTTAGTCTACGGTTTATATACACAACATATGGGGGAGGGGGGCTTAAGAAAAGAGTCAGCATACTAAATTAATTATTTTTTTTCAATTATTGGAGTTATGTTTTAGTAGTAGAAGTAATTTCTTTTCGAATTAATGAAATGTTGTATTTTTGTACACAGTGCACGAATTTGTCACGTTAAGAGAAAAATATCCTTAGAGACCTAATGTTCTTTCAAATAAAAGTAGCAATACACAACTTCTAAAGTATTGAAAAAAAAAACTTTTGTAATAATTTTACAAGGTTTTTTGTCAAGCATCATGTATATTATATTGTATCACTTCCAGTTATGTTTTAATGTTTCCAATGTAAATATATTGGATTACACAAGAGTACATTCATACCTGACGGAATCAGTCTCCACGAAGGTGTGCTGTTTTCCAGCAGTCATCAGCTTGGGAAAAGCGGCCAGCAGACCCTCGATGCGCACCTTCGTCATCTCCACAAACTGGCGGGACAGCAGCGCTGCAATGAAAAAATCCAAACGACTATCAAAATATTGTATTAATGAGTTGAATGCCGATCGACACTGGTTGAAATTAGTTTTTTACAACTGAAATTGTCGATAGGTAAATATTAAGTCACCGGTGACTGTCCTAATTTAGAAATGCCTGTAGTAAGTACCATTATCTTGCACTTAATTATTCGTTTTTTTTTTTGAGCATTGTAATCCAAAGAGTGAATAAAAAAAAATATACTTATATAAATAAAAAAACACAGCTATTCTTCATAAATTGACCACTAATTGGTTTCATCAATTAGGTAGAAAGGAGAGTGAACTTTTACTACACAAAAAATGAAATCAAACACAAACCAAAAACAACAACAAAAACTCCAACAAAACAGTAAAAGATACGTTTATGTTATAATCTTTATCATTATATGTATATATGTACTTACCTAATACTTTTAAATTAGAATGCTACCCAAGCAGCAGTTAATCTTATGTTTAATGTAATATTTTATTTTATGGTATTTCTTCTCTTTGTTATTCATATTTATACAAACATGTTAGTAGGCTTAGGCACCAGTTAAAAGTACAAATACCTATTATTTCATTATTATTGTAATACTATACTTATCAAACAACTTATCAAAATGTTAATACTCATACTAATTTGACTGTCCTAAAACGGGAATCCTCCTAGTTGGGCAGTCAAAACATTTCTTAAATAATGTATTTAAATGTATAATCTTTTACTAAATAAAAAAAAAAAAAATAAAAAAAAAATAAAAAAAATTTCAGTCAAGAGAAATGATTGATATTAATCTACAAATAGACAACCTTGGACACGTAAAGAAAACCTTGGACACGTAATTACTCCTGAAACCAACGATCCCTCGAAATGCATAGAAGTTCTAAAACCCTATAAAAGATTAAAAATATTTTCATCTAATATTCGTATTATTGATAGGAACTATAATAATCTACTTGTAACACTTGCCGGTTTGAATAATATTTTTGACGTAATAATTTTAACTGAATGTTGGATTAAAACAAATTACAATCATAAAAACATTGCAGGATTTACGGTATTCAATACACAAAATAATAAGACACAGTCAGATGGAGTAATTTTCTATGTCAAATCCGAGCTGGACCCAACTATCTCTGAATTATCCATTGAACATGCCAACTGCCTTCAAATAAAAACCAACCAAACCGCAATTCTGGCACGATATAGGTCACCTAAACACCAAAATATTTCATCCTTCCTTAAATCCTTAGACTTGGCCTTACTTAACTGTACATCAAATGGAGAGCTTATGGTAATTGGTGATATTAACATAGATTTACTTAAGCCTATGGCAACACAAACACTCGATTATAAAAATCTTATGACTCAACACGGGCTTGTTTCTCATATTAATGCTCCTACAAGAGCAAGGCTGCCCAACCTTTTTAATAGTTGGGCAAAATTGACGATTTTAAAGTCCTTTGGGGATCAATGGTGAGGCACGAAATGAAAGAAGGTTGTGAAGGTCACATGTGTTTTATTGGTGAGTCAGTAGCCGTGACGAGGAGATGATGTAGGACAAATGTAGAATACTCCGGTTGCTGCTGTGATGTGTTGGCAGGTCAGGCGCGGGTCAGTGAGTCGACGCCGGGCGCTGGTGACCGGGACTCGATGTAGGTCAGGCACTGGCGAAGAACGTAGGTCTTCAGGCACTCCAGTGCTGACGAGACGGCCGAAGGTGCGACGGACCTTATAGGCGGTTGAACGGGAACGATGTAGACCAGTGAGGATGCTGCGTGTCCTCGTGGTGGTCATGGTAGCGTGGAAGAAGCGCTGGTCAGAGACGCTGGAACCAGGGCGCTTGTAATCCGAGTAGCGCTGGCCGCGGACGTGGCCGAGGCGCTATGATGATGTCCCGATAGAGTCCATGATGATAGGGGCGAAGCCGGGTACGTGTCCCTCGCGCTAGTAAGAAGAACGCGGGTCTTCACTCGTTGAGCCTTGTAGACTGGCGGCAAAATTATGACTGACTGACTGGCTCGCTGCGTCGGGCTTATTTATACTACCCGGCCGACGGCGGCAGTAGGTAGATGGATGGCAACTAAATTCTAGGCACTCGCACAGACTGTGTGTTTCGGGAACCTTCGACATTGCGGCGATTAAGCATAGGCCGTAGACTCGAACCTTCTGGCGAGTTCTCGTAGTATCCCGGACTGAGTGCGCGTTAGTATTGTCGCGAGTATGCAAGTAGGTCTTGAAACAGGTAGGTTGCTTTGTTTTGATTTCGGCTGCAAATACGTACCTAAGTAGCAAGTAGCAAGTACGTACCTAAGTAGGTCGAACGGTTTATTATTAATTATTCAATGGATTAATATCGACGCTACAGTCCTAACCTAACCTAACCTAACCTATTCTAATCTAATCTAATCTAATCTAATCTAATCTAATCTAATCTAACCTAACCTAACCTAACCTAACCTTTTTAACAGTTGGGCAAAATTGACGATTTTAAAGTCACTGGCGGGCCACTGACTACTGACGGTTACCTGCTGATCTATTTTTGTTACCTAAGCTTTTTTAATGTCTTGTTTCATGCAACAAACAAATAAACATATTGAAATTTTATTGTCGTTTTTTAAAATAATAAAATAAATAGCATCTACTGCCAAATAACGAAACAACATTTTATGTAACAAAAATCTAAATCCATGTAATTGGTAGAATCAATGTGATTTCTGACATTGTTTTTGTTTTAATAATTCTCCTATGTTAGGAGTCAGTTCGGATGTTGACAGTAGCAACAAATCAGACATAATATGTGGCTCAGTTAGAGAGGTGCGGTATTTATTTTTTACAAAATTAAGATTAGGAAAAAACTTTTCACAAACATACTGTCACATAAATATTATGTGACTAGTGCAGTTCTTGCCATTTGGATATTTTGTCTATGGTGTTTTTTTTTGGAGTTTGGCAATTTTTTTGGGGAAGACAAATTGGTTTTTTTTATGGTGACTTCCTCCCGGACAGCCATGGGCTGGCTGTTTGTGTATTAGTCACTCACCATGGAGGTGTTTTAATCTCGGTAAATCACGTGAATCCAAGTTGTTTTTATCTTTAAAAAGGACGCGGGGTGTTTTTTCCTAACACGAATAGTTCGTGTACGGTATTATTTTTAGCGGATGTTATGTGAATCCCACTTTTTTCGGTGTTGGCAGTTGGCCTTTTGTGGAAATTGTTTTTTGGACTTGAAATTGTAAAGTGATTGGTCCTGGATGTGGCTAGAATAATATGCCTGTTTAAGCCCGCATCGCGAAGTCACGGATTGCTGTTGGTTCTTCCGAAGTCCGTAAGTCTTAGAGACTGGTTGGACCACGTGCTTCTCGGATGGAGATTCTTGAGACGCTCTTTGGAGGTGTAGCGCCCTCCTTCCCAAAGTGAAGGATGACCTAGGTTCCCTGGATTCCACGCCGACCCCGGTTGATCCGTGGTCCCGTCACGGGTCCGTTCCCCTCTGCCAGAATCAAGTTTTCGTTGGCCATCCGTTGTTTTCCTACGATATTCGGCTACGTTTAGTTAGCATAGTGTGTTCAGGAGTCCATCTGGTATGTTTATGTTTTGTATTCTTAATATTACATTGGTATAACTTTGCACTCCCATGTTTTGTTCTTTTGATGGTTACATTATAGTTTTATACTTAACTTTTAACTTAACTAATCCCATAATCCTGAGCTGTGGTCTCTGCTCTGCTCTGCTCTGCTCTGCCGTATAAATTCCACTACTTTGATCCTGATTATCTCACCATTACAATACTCGTACGTTGATCCAAAACTACTTAAAAATTGAAACGCCAGTATTCCTTTGGCACCAATTTCAAGAAATCTCCAAATTCTTCTCAACAAGTTTGTGACTTTGAAAATATTTTTTCTCCAAAAAGGTTTTTCAGTGCAGAATGATTTTGAAGTTCAGTGAGTTCCAACTGGATATTGGCAGGATAACTAATTATTTCAGTCAAACTGATTGTGAAAGGATTAACAAAAAAAAATAATTTTTTTTTTGTACTTTCAAAGTCCTGGAATCTGCTTTCAAACGACTGAAATAAGCATCTAATTTTAGCTTTGTACTTTATGGTCACAATATTGAGCTTCTCTTTCAAATCTTTGATTATGGAAAAAATATTTTCGTCAACTAAACATAGTCGGAAGTGAACAATCTTTGCCTTGTAATTTTAGATTTAAAATATTGAGATAATTGGCGATGTCAACAAGAAATGCAAGATCACTCAATCAGTACTTCCTTATTCTTGAGTAAATCACTTTCCAAAGGTAACGCAACTTTTTCTTCTAAAAATTCCAGCACCTGCTCTCTCAAGATGAAGAAATAGTTGCCGCTTGAAATCCATCGCACAGCGCAATAATATTTGGCTAATTTATATAGCGCCGTTTTCGTGAGAAATCACCTCAATCACGGCAATACAGTTGTAACTCTCCAAATTCGTTGATTTCTTCTTCAAATAAAACTCTGAATTGACGTCTGTGAAGAGCTTTTGAACGGATGTAATTTATGCAGCGTACTACCAGCTCCATTATATCATTCAACTTTATGTCCTTTGCACACAACGCCTCCTGGTGGATGATGCAATGATACGAAAATATTTTTCGATCTGAGTAATTTTCAAATTGGCGGGTATTTTGAAAACGGGCCACAATGTGGCCCGCGGGCATGGGGTTGGGCAGCCTTGTACTAGAGTAACCGATAAGACAAATTCATGTATTGATCACATATTTTTAAATAAAATAAAAAATGCCCAGGGGATTGTGTATCAATCAACCATAACAGATCACTTCTCAGTAGCATTTGGCTATACACAATAAACCCACTACCGGAAAGTCACGTAATAATATAAAAATGAAAAAAGTTAATTTAACTAACTTCTAAAATTAAATTAGAAAATTGGAACTCCAGTCTAAAGTACAACGATGTAGACGTTACTTTTAATACCTTTTCTAATATCCTCTTGCAACATATTGAGGATGTCACCGAAGAATCCCGTTTGAATAATTCAAAAAATAAAAAACTGAAACCATGGATCACAGATGGGCTAATTTTTTGTATTAAAAAACGGGACAAGCTCCACAAAAACCTACTCAATAATCCGGACACTCAAGCCAAAATATTTTATAAAAAATACAGAAATGTATGTAGTAATCTCGTTAAAACCATAAAAGAAAACTACTACATAGAAAAACTGTACAGAGCCAGTAATAATAACAAAAATCTGGCATATTATCAAAGAAATATCTAATACCGATCACCCTGCACAACCACTCAATAAATTAAACATCAACGACCAGGACATCTCTCCAAACGACCATCCAGACATTGTGACCAATCACATAAACTAATACTTTTGTAATATTGGCAAAAAACTAGCATCACAAATTTCAAATAAGGCATCAACCGATGAAAATGCTCTTGCCAACATAATCAATCAGTCTACCAGTGAAATAGATAATATTCTCACACTAGACCCAACTGTGTAGAAATTTCACAAACTATCAAACAATTAAAGCCCTCCCATTCATGCAATCATGACAAAACATCCTCAAATATACTAAAAACAGTTGAACCTTGTTGGCTTTCAAAACTATTGTAGAACAGTTATTGCGAACCGGCATGTGCTAACTGTCTTCCCAATAAGTACCATTCTGCCATCAGTATCTGTGGGAGGGAGTTTGGCTTACCCTGGTCTATGTTGTAAGGCTAAAGTGAGTGGGGAGGGGAAGAGGAATATTAGGAAGTGCCCGGCCATTCCGAGCTGGCCACTAAACCCGGACTTTAATACTTCTACGTACATCAACTGGAACATTGGGTTATCGCCAAACTAATGATTTGACTATAAATGATTTGTGCACGATGCCTATACAGATGTAATCAGTTGTGGTTGCTCATGTTGACATTTCAAATAATATGTGTAACTATGTTAGTAGGGAAAATGTTTCTTTACCTGCCCCGGATTTGGTGCACACTGTAGCAGCTATGAGCACCTGAAGTATATAAAAAAAGATGTTTTAACCATTTTTTCGTAGAATTAGTGAAATGACAACAAAACATTTCAAATTGGCTAGGATGTCAGACAACCAAAATAAGAGTAAAATAATAAAATGTGGATTTAATATAAGACAAGAATATAGCAAATTACCATTTCTGAGAATTTCACTCTCTTTTTGAAATAAAAACACTAAAACCATATAAAACAAGACACTTTAGTCGGCAAGAGGTGACGTGTACGAGATGACAGCAGATTCAAGATGGTTGACCATTGGTTTACTATTATCTAGTTAGGCAGCAAAATAAATACAGTAACTAGCCACCCGAAGTAAATATCATCATATAGCGAGCTAATACTCATTTCATCTTTTATTAAAATTAATGTTTGCGTTGCATTTCGTAACGGTTTCACCAGGTACACACGAATACGATTTTGAAATAATAACGAATACGAAATCGAACAATACGATTTTACATAGATATATCATATTGGCAGTTAATAATTGATGGATGCACAAACATGATTTTTTTAGTTAATTCGTCAATATTAGGGCGCGCATTTTACATTCATTGACATTATTGACACGTTCGAGCGGCCTAATCATAATAGCCATCAGTATTTTTTCCATTATAAATCTACAAAAGATAAACAGTTCAAGGTGAAATATTAAACGTATTCAAGTTATGGAGAAAAGATTTCAATCAGACGCTTTGGACACAAAATATCAATAAATTCATGAGTGGTTTATTTATCAGTTCCTACCTTTACAAATTTAAAATCTGGCAATAATATTTTATTTGTCAGAATCACTCAAAATCAAAAGACAAATTTACATGTGCGTTAGACGTTTGATGTAAATCTATTTAGTGTTGTTGAATTGATTTATCGTTTAATATTATAATTCAATATATTTTTAATAGGTTATAAAACATATTTCCAAAATGAAGCGACTCACAGATGAGAGAACAAAGGTTTTATTCGAGAAACTTTCAAAATAGTAAGTTTTTTTGTAGGTTATGCATACGTTTTTATAATGTTTTATTATCAAATGTGAGTGATGGTTGAATTGTGTTCTTTATTGTTTTATCTTTATGAAAGTTCTTTTAATCGTTATGTATGTGAGACTCTTATTATCTTGACATGATTTACCGTCTTATTATGCAGATGACTTAGTTTATTATCCACATTGCTTTCGAATCTAAGAAGTTATTTCTGCTTAGCAGCTAGCGATAAGTTCTAAGGGTATGGTTCGCTATGGGAAGGTGGTAGAAATAAATAAAAGTTATTAATGAAACTGACTGAGTATTTACCGACTTTTTAAAAAATTACGCAAGTACACCAAGATTTAAATAGCAGATCTTGTTAATCACTGAGTGTTGCTCGGAGAGAAGAGGAGTCACGCCTTATTATACGCAGTCATAGGTCATATCTAGATGAAAAGTCTCTAGGTTCTCAAAGGTTGGCGTGTTATCTCCGAACGTCCAGAGTATTCCGGTCAGCGATATCCGACGCTATCGTATCTTCTAGTAGTCGACCGATTCGCCGCGCAGTTGCCACAAAGTTGCGAGTCTGCAGCAGGGCTGCCACAGTTCTTTGACCCTGTAGCTAAAGTTTACGTGTTCCATACCCTGCGTTATTAATACAAAAATAGAGGGTCTACAAGGGGTAGACAGGGCGGAAACCAAATACAGAAGTTAAAGCACAGAGAAAGTTAGAGTGGGTAGTTGATAGATGTGTTTGTGCGTGTGACGAATGTCTGGCTGTAATAATTATTGATATGAAGTGTAATTTTAACTTACTTTTAGTTCTTTTCTAGCCTTGGTAAGTATCCCTGAGGTGAAATTTCGCAAAAATGGCATTATGTAAATTAGTTAAGTATTATTACTATAGCAAACACATTTATTTTTTCAGTATCGGCGCCAATCTCAGATTACTAATAGACCGCCCCGACGGCACGTACTGCTTCCGGGAGAAGAAGGACCGGGTGTACTACGTGTCAGAAAAGATCCTCGGCCTGGCACAGACTGCGGGACCTGGCCACCTCATCTCTGCTGGAACCTGCTTCGGGAAGTTCACCAAGTCCAACAAGTTCATACTCAACATCACAGCTCTAAATTATATCAGTCCCTATGCCAAGTTCAAGATATGGTTGAAGCCGAGCGCAGAGCAGCAGTTCTTGTACGGACATCACGTTATGAAGAGTGGTAAGTCGTTGTCTATTTGAAGATCGTGACCCCCCACTCCAATTTCCCAAGCTCCACCCCTCGCCTGTGAAATTGCGACATCTTATATTTGAAAATCAAACAATGTTTCTTCTAGAATTGGTGTTACCATTTTATAAAATTTCTAGATTATTTTACATGATGTTTTACAAAAAATGTAATGTTTCTAGGTCTGGGTAGGATAACAGAGAACACTCCAAAACACCAAGGGGTCATTGTCCTTTCAATGTCGGACCTGCCGCTGGGATTCGGAGTGGTAGGGAAGTCCACGGCAGAATGCAAACACGCCGACCCCCTTTCCACCATCTGCTTCCACCAGGCGGACATTGGAGAATACGTCCGAGCTGAAGAAAACCTTAATTAATTGTAGTGGCTTTTTAAAATAAATATCATTTAAGTATAAATAACTTGGCTAGAATGCTGAGTCACTTCTCACTTTGCTCTGCGGAGCCGCCATTACCTTCCAATCCATGCACCTTACACTCTTAGTAGACTATATTATTCTATGTTAACAATACAACTGCTAAATGAGTTATGAAATTAATTCAAATAAAAATTTCTATCTAAGAGAAACACAAAAGAAAAAATTGTATGAAATGGCGCTATGCAGCCGCCAGCTATCAATTTGGATTCAAGTGTGTAAGTAGGAAATAGCTTGGTGATGAATTGGCGCTGTGTTGCCCCCACCTATTAATTTGGATTCAAGTGTGTAAGTAGGAAATAGCTTGGTGATGAATTGGCGCTGTGTTGCCGCCAGCTATCAATTTGGATTCAAGTGTGTAAGTAGGAAATAGCTTGGGGATGAAATGGTGCTATGCAGCCGCCACCTATTAATTTGGATTCAAGTGTGTAAGTAGGAAATAGCTTGGTGATGAATTGGCGCTGTGTTGCCGCCAGCTATCAATTTGGATTCAAGTATGTAAGTAGGAAATAGCTTGGGGATGAAATGGTGCTATGCAGCCGCCACCTATTAATTTGGATTCAAGTGTGTAAGTAGGAAATAGCTTGGTGATGAATTGGCGCTGTGTTGCCGCCAGCTATCAATTTGGATTCAAGTATGTAAGTAGGAAATAGCTTGGGGATGAAATGGTGCTATGCAGCCGCCACCTATTAATTTGGATTCAAGTGTGTAAGTAGGAAATAGCTTGGTGATGAATTGGCGCTGTGTTGCCGCCAGCTATCAATTTGGATTCAAGTGTGTAAGTAGGAAATAGCTTGGGGATGAAATGGTGCTATGCAGCCGCCACCTATTAATTTGGATTCAAGTGTGTAAGTAGGAAATAGCTTGGTGATGAATTGGCGCTGTGTTGCCGCCAGCTATCAATTTGGATTCAAGTGTGTAAGTAGGAAATAGCTTGGGGATGAAATGGTGCTATGCAGCCGCCACCTATTAATTTGGATTCAAGTGTGTAAGTAGGAAATAGCTTGGTGATGAATTGGCGCTGTGTTGCCGCCAGCTATCAATTTGGATTCAAGTGTGTAAGTAGGAAATAGCTTGGGGATGAAATGGTGCTATGCAGCCGCCACCTATTAATTTGGATTCAAGTGTGTAAGTAGGAAATAGCTTGGTGATGAATTGGCGCTGTGTTGCCGCCAGCTATCAATTTGGATTCAAGTGTGTAAGTAGGAAATAGCTTGGGGATGAAATGGTGCTATGCAGCCGCCACCTATTAATTTGGATTCAAGTGTGTAAGTAGGAAATAGCTTGATGATGAAATGGCGCTATACGGCCGCCAGCTATCAATTTAGATTCACGTTTGTAAGTAGGAAATAGCTTGGGGATGAAATGGCGCTATGTAGCCGCCACCTATTAATTTGGATTCAAGTGTGTAAGTAGGAAATAGCTTGGTGATGAATTGGCGCTGTGTTGCCGCCAGCTATCAATTTGGATTCAAGTATGTAAGTAGGAAATAGCTTGGGGATGAAATGGTGCTATGCAGCCGCCACCTATTAATTTGGATTCAAGTGTGTAAGTAGGAAATAGCTTGGTGATGAATTGGCGCTGTGTTGCCGCCAGCTATCAATTTGGATTCAAGTATGTAAGTAGGAAATAGCTTGGGGATGAAATGGTGCTATGCAGCCGCCACCTATTAATTTGGATTCAAGTGTGTAAGTAGGAAATAGCTTGGTGATGAATTGGCGCTGTGTTGCCGCCAGCTATCAATTTGGATTCAAGTGTGTAAGTAGGAAATAGCTTGGGGATGAAATGGTGCTATGCAGCCGCCACCTATTAATTTGGATTCAAGTGTGTAAGTAGGAAATAGCTTGGTGATGAATTGGCGCTGTGTTGCCGCCAGCTATCAATTTGGATTCAAGTGTGTAAGTAGGAAATAGCTTGGGGATGAAATGGTGCTATGCAGCCGCCACCTATTAATTTGGATTCAAGTGTGTAAGTAGGAAATAGCTTGGTGATGAATTGGCGCTGTGTTGCCGCCAGCTATCAATTTGGATTCAAGTGTGTAAGTAGGAAATAGCTTGGGGATGAAATGGTGCTATGCAGCCGCCACCTATTAATTTGGATTCAAGTGTGTAAGTAGGAAATAGCTTGGTGATGAATTGGCGCTGTGTTGCCGCCAGCTATCAATTTGGATTCAAGTATGTAAGTAGGAAATAGCTTGGGGATGAAATGGCGCTATGCAGCCGCCACCTATTAATTTGGATTCAAGTGTGTAAGTAGGAAATAGCTTGATGATGAAATGGCGCTATACGGCCGCCAGCTATCAATTTAGATTCACGTTTGTAAGTAGGAAATAGCTTGGGGATGAAATGGCGCTATGTAGCCGCCACCTATTAATTTGGATTCAAGTGTGTAAGTAGGAAATAGCTTGGTGATGAAATGTTACTATGCAGCTGCCAGCCATCAATTTGGATTAGTCAACGGCACGATAGGCCGTCTCCCTGTGCGGGGCTCACCTTTGCTGTCAAGTCAACAATCCTTATTACAGAGAAGAAAGCCAATATTTGAGATTAATTCTATATTTCTATTGATCATGCAGTACATATTGAATTGATTGAATAAATAAAAAAGTAAACAAAGAATGTAAATCACAACTAATTTTAGTCTGTTATAAGTTCCTCGTTCTGTGCATTTTGATCACATGGCGAGTCATCTGCAAACCGGAGATGAAGCTGTCCGGGCACTGAGGACAGCAGAAGGGCCTCTCCCCGCTGTGAGTGCGCTGGTGGACCTGCAGGCCAGCCTTGCTCACAGCCTTGTAGCTGCAATCTTGACACGGGAACTGGTGTTGCCCTGAATGCACTCGCTTGTGAATATCCAAGCTATGTTTAGATACCCGACGCGAACCGCAAATATCACAAACAAACTCTCCATCCTTCATGTGTCTCCGAGCGTGCGATTCCAGATCTAACTTTGAATTAAAAACCTTCTTGCAAGTCTCACAGATGAATTTTTCCGATGAATGTGCAGACATGTGTTCGACAAGACTTGTCTTAAATGTGAATTGCTTTCCGCAAACGTCGCAGCCAAATTGCGCATCATCTGAATGTAAGAATTTGTGCTGGTTCAGTGTTGATATCTTGGAGAATGTTTTAGCGCACAATTCACAAGAAAACAGATGCTCTTTTGAGTGCGTACGAAGGTGGCAACTCAATGCCGAAGGATACGGTGCTACATAATTGCATATTTCACACACTATTTTATCAATGCTACCTTTAGACGTGTTTGTTATTTGATTTGGGTCTTCGGGATTATTTTTAGTTTCGATTTCTTTGACACTGAGAGTTTTAAGCTTAGATTCCAAAATAACGTCTATAACTTCCTTTTCTTGCGATAAAGCAAATGATTTAAACTTCTTATTTTGAGCCTCGTGTTGAAAATCTCTGGCAAATCTTTTATTATGATCTATTACTGGTTCATCACTTAGAAGGTGGTTTTCAACTGTATCAGTTTTGGTATTGACTTCTGCATCAGTCAACTTCAGATCGACGAGTGTTGTGATACTCTCGTAGAACTTGATAATTGTTTTATTTGAAGAGTCGCATTTGAGCTTGAACTCTTGACAAGCTTTTAGTTCTGCCTCACATTTCGCGCAAACTTTGTCTGGTACATCGGCGTACCGAAGGAGTTTTTCATTAACATCGAATACCAGATCCATAAAAACATAACCGGAAAACGATTCCAAACAATTCAGGCTGTCGTATTTTTGCAGGCAGATGCGGCATGTATTACTTTTGGTCCAGGAAATATCCATCTCTGAGGTGAAATATTTTTTATTTTATGCTGATTTTATAGTAACAACAATATATTGGTTTTATAAATCACAAATCGACAAATATCTCGCAATACATTTGATAAAAATTTATTGAGAAAATAAATATACCTACACCAAACTGTCAAAGGTGTAAAATCAAAAATTCGAGTAAGTATCAGTGTTACCGAAACTAAAAATTCAAAATCGGGAGAATTTTTGCCTAAAAATCGGGAGAAATTTGAAGAAATCGGGAAAAATCGGGAGATGACTAGAACTATTATAATAAAAATTCTCCCTTGTCAACAATCCGAATCCCGTTTACTATTTCCGAAGCAGACCATTAACAACGATCTAAAAAATCAAGAAGCAGCATAATTGTAGATGTTGCCCATGGAATGACGCAATTTTCCGTAACATTCGATGGAGACTTATTTTTACGTCTGTCAACACAGAACATTTTTTGTGAAATTTGAACTGTCAGTTCAATAGACGTCAAAATTTATTGAATACCTATCTATGTACATTAAATTTGAGCGGCATTCAAACAAGTAACGATTTTTGTCCTCGGGATGTGTCTACGATTAAATGAAACGAAACAATCTTTTTATTTTCAATTTTAATAAGCAACCATCCAATCACCTCAAGAGCTTTTTCTTCATATCACCTGGCTTCACATGTAAACATTCCGCTGTCACCCAATAGTTAACTGTTTAGCATTCTTTATTATGAAATACCTACTAATTTAGCAGATGAATTAGCAAAAAAAAAATACAATGCAAGAGCGAAAATAAAATTGTGGAAATTGTTACTGCTATGGAGTAATTAGTAGTTATATTAGATTAAGATTTAATTTTTATATGCATGCTGCGCATTTACAATAGAAACTTGGGTACAAGTATCTCTTTTCTGGGAAGAATTATTCAAAAGTTGTTCCAATAATTTGCGATTACAGTATATACTCGTAACTCCAATTTTAGCCCATATTTTAACAACTGTCCAACGATTCTTTTCTGGTGAAATGACAGAGAACAAAGTAAGTTGCAAATTGTTCAAAATATAGCAATGTGAATAATACTTAGGCGAAATAGATTTTTAAAGTAGCCAAAATGTTGGCAACACTGAATCAAAATACTTACTAAGTATTTTGATTCAGTGTTGCCAACGGATCTTGGCCTAATGTCGCCGTTTTTCAAACATTAAGTAGCCTAATGTAGCCGAATTTCAGTTGCAGTAATTCTAATGAACTTGTTACAACTCTACTCAAGGGAAGTTAATAATTATTACTATTCAAGTTAAAGAAAAGGAGGAACGAGTAAAAAAAAGAAGTTACTTAGTTACAAAACACTCTTAAAATTTATTTAATAAAAATGTATAAAGAAGGGTTAGTCTTAATCTAGCTTAATACTAATCGTAAATTATAGTTCTTATCTGGAACCGCGGATCTCCATGTTCGCACTTATCACCGACATCACACAAGCGGCAACTTGGGTTGGATCCGAAGGGCGGAATTAGTTTAGCCTGGGCCAAGGCTCCGAAGGGCGGAGTCAGCAGGCAGCGACTCCTGAGAGGGCAGTTTCCTCGTAGGGATATCCTCAGCGCCGCTCCAAGGGGGAGAGCATGAAGTTTCTCGGCGGAGGCGAGACGGTAACTTCTGCTAGGGCAGTTCCCTGGTCGGCAGCTGCCTCGGCGCCGCTCCAAGGGGGAGAGCAGGATGATGACTCCCAAGATGATGACTGTCGAGTGCGGAAATGTGAACTGTCGAGAACTAGGCGAGATCGTGACCGCCGAGAGGGCAGCCTCCTGGGTGGAGGCGCCTCGGCGGCCGCCCCAAGGGGAGGCGAGATGATGACTCCTGAGAGGCGAGAGCGTGACTGTTAGAGCTGAATCAGTTGTATTCACCCGCGCGATCCGGCGACTGTGGCACGCCTGTCGTGGGGTGCTGGAACTAAAGTGGTTCCGCTTTACCCCACTTCGGTACGTTGTCTGAATCCGTGGCGCTGGCATCGCCATCCTCACCGCTAGAGTTATTATTATTTTAAAAGATGTTAAAATTACATTTGTGCAAAAGACCTTCAAACAATTGCAATAGCCTAGCCTTGGGCGAAGGTTTTTACTGCCGGGTCGCTGGCTTAACGATACACCCATTTCAGATTTACGACTTTATGGGGGTCTAGAGCTAAATCTGCCGACTAATGGGTGTATTTTTAAGTTGGCTTTCTAATTTTTTATTGCGATTTCCGGCCACGCAATTGACTAAATATTTAAGGTCTAATAATATCCGACTGCCGCCTCCATCTGCGTGTAAAATCACAGAGACAGATGCGGGCGCACGTGTTTGCTTTGGCCTTTCTGTGAATTCAAGTCACGTATATACCTAGGGACATATCAAACTCGCATAAATTCTGCCCACATATTCCACACAGGGGTTATTAGAGAATTTCTGTAAAACATAATTCTCCACAAAAAAAAATCTAAATGTGTGCTCACACAAAATATTTGAAATCCATGGGGTGGGGGGGGGGGTTGTATTTGGTGATTTGGCTAATTTAAATAACTTCTCTCTGAAGTAGTCTAATCGGCGACCAGTCGCCTTTTAGATTTTTTCGTCGCCGATTCTCGTTCTGAGTAGCCTAAATGGCGATAAATCGCCTTCGTTGGCAACACTGCTTTGATTTTAGGTTATCAATATTATTTGATTATTGGGTGCGAAATTCTGTCATTATTTTGACATTATGTGAAAAAAAAATTCCCTATTGCAAAAGGTGCAAAATTTCCCTACAAAATCCCCAAACACGAAGTACACCGAAATCTCATTGTTTGGGAAGGGGGCGAAAACGGCGAAATAGTCAAAGCTGAAAAGTAATGAAACACCAAGGAAAATATTTTATAAAGATAAATACAATTAACAGAAAACAACTCAGCGGAACTGCATTCGTACCGGTCACATAGGACATGGGAAGAATAAGAGGCCAAGGAAGTTTTCGTGGGATTTACAAATGTATTTTTTAATGCATCTTAATAACTCTTTGATTCTTTAATGTTAAATTATAAAGTTTTCGATTTATACATAAATGTGTTATTTAAAAAAATATATATGTTCATATGTGTAATAATTAACTATTTTATGATAATTTCATTTATATAATTAGTTTTTATTTTCATAATAATAGCTGCACATCTTGATACAGGAATGCCCTAGTGAGATGTGCAGATGATGTTTTTTTTGTTAAAAACTATATATTTTTGAATAAATAAATAAAATCACATTCCATTATAACATTTTTGTCAGCCATTGGCTTTTGAAACATGTAGATTAATATTAATTAAAAGTGGTGTAAACGAAGTGTTTAATTTAAATATGACTAACAATTGTCCTAGAATAGAGACTTCTAGGATAGATATTTAGTATTACTTAAAAATGATTTATTGTGAGATTCTGATGATTTTGCCCTCAACTCTTGAGAGTGAGAAAAACTAACCGAATGCTTATAATACTGTCGCTACCCATGCAAAAAAAAATTATTCCGTAGAACATTATTATAATTAATAAAAATTATTCAGGGAAAAGCTTCAAGAAAAAAGTTATTGATTATACAAGATACAAAACTAAAAGTATTGGATTTCATATGCTATCGTCATAAATAAACTACTCACATTATCGTGTACAATGTAAATTAACATTAAAAACACGTCATTATTTTTAACAATAAATTTATTAGAAAAATTGATCGAATACATAATGTTTCATCTAGAAAATATCTATTTATACGAAATTGGGATACGTTTTATGTGTAGTATCAATTTCTTTTGAGAAATATTGAAATTGTAATTTACTACGTGACCCAGATATTGGAGTTTACAATAATTTAAAATAAATATTTAAACATTTTATGAAGAACTTTGTTTAGAAAAAAAGAGGTTTTTTTGACGGTTCCATATTATTTTTTCTTACCAGGATCCAGGGAAATTTCCCCAGACATTACACCCCCGTAGTGCTGCCAGTACTAAAAAGTATTTACCTAAACATTCGCAACTTTCTGACGTTAGTGACGTTATTCAAAAACAAAATAATGAAAATTGCGCATGCGTCGCGGCGCAACGAACGTATTTATATGGTATTTATTGTTTCTCTCAATTTCTCTGCAATCACGGCGACGGGCTGCTAAATATCTCTCGTAATAAATTAAATGGCAGATCCCCTAGCTTATTCCTCCAACGGTGTTGATAACACGAATGGACATAAAAAGTTCAGTGTGAAGATGAACGGAATGGAAGGGAAGACTCCTTTTCTGATCGGAGTAGCCGGAGGAACCGCCAGTGGCAAGGTGAATTGCTTATTTACTTAGGTTAAAATATCCGAGAGTAGATACTATTTTAAGAACTCGCTTATGGACTTATGAAGATTCTTATTATTGTTTACCAGAATACGTTATGATTTCGCCATTCTGTTTCAATAAAATCCTTCAATGCTTAACATTCTTTATTTTTTAACTTCACGTTCAATATTATGTGCAAAAATGACAAGGCCACATTGATTGCGTTGCGCACATTGATGCCAGGCGGGTTTGTGTTGTGCAAAAATTCCTAACTGTTCCTAACGCTTTCACGCTAGTATTGTTGAAAATATATATCATGTTATGAACTCGTAAAAAGTCCTTGTATCGCAGTGCTATCCAATTTTGCGTGATAGAATATTTCTTCTTTTATATTTATAGTAGGATTCATGGGTTGTTGACTATTCGTCAAATATGGAGCAAATTATAGATACGAGTCTTGCAGATAGATTTTCTCCAAAAATGCGATAATCTCAAAATTGTTTATTAAACTTATATTAGATCAATATGTATGTACCTAGTTAAGAGGAGGTGTGTGTTATGTTTATCTTGTAAATGTTTACATAACATTTTATTTATCTTGTCATACAAAACATTAATTAACCATAAAATATATGTCAAATGTGGCTAAAATTATTTTGAGGTAATTATTCGGGATCGGTGGCCAATAGGAGTTAAAAAAAACTTTTGATTCACCTTAATTACTCAATTCACCTGTATTTGAGGAATTTTAATTTTCAGTTATGAGAACAAGAATAATTTATTTATTTATTTATACGCCCATTGGGCTTTTACATACATAGTTCTTAAGAAAAATATTCTGAAGATTGTAAGTTCATAATAGTAACAGTAATAATACATCCATATACATTTGACATATTATAACAGCAAGTAAATAGTAAATGCATACAACAATTATTTGTAGGTATAAACCTCTTGTATAAAAATAAGACTATGTATTGTTAACAAAATATAGAGCGTTTGACTGGTTATCGTGGCCTGTTAATCGAATCAAAATAATCAAATGAATAATCATAATAATGAATAATCAAAATAAACAAAAAGATTAACCCCTCAGGCTTCTGGCATACTGACCATTATATTTCTTAAAGGCGCTGTTAGGAGCTCGGAGAATTCAAATGTATTTCCACTTCTCAACAAGATCCAAGTAAATGGAATATTTCTCAACGTATCCGAAAACTATAAACTGTTTTTGAAAGGTGAAGAATTAAGCTTTCAAATTTCATTGTCAGAAATAAACATATCGTCGCTGTTAAATCAAACCGGCATATGTGCAAAAATTGAGCTTTTGAGTTGTTGCTGTCGAAAAATTTGTTTTTTTTCTTCTATACTTATGTCGAACCGGCATGTCGTATAGTTGAATAAAAATCTGTCAGATGGCGTTGGGCCGGTATGCATTTATGCGGGAATCGCCATTTCTTTTAGCAGATGACAGATCTATTCCGCAATACGCCAGTTGCTTCAAAACCTTCAAGGGGGAAAGGCGTCCATCATGTAAGTAAAACTGGATTATCTCACAATAGTACATTTTTATTATTACCCAGATATGACTTATTGGCAGATAATCCGGTTTGCACTTAACATACGCGTTTATAGCAGCCTCAACTAAAACAAACCGGCATATATGCAAAAATGTCTGTTTCTGGGTAAAATTTCAATTTCATATTTAATAAAAAAACTTTAGCAAAGAAGATGCGAAACTGCGGTGAGGAAAACGAGTCTAAAACCCGTAGAAGAGTGAACCAACGAAGCATGAAGCCTCCTTGTCACAACTGTAAACGCAAGTGTTCCTAGTCATTACTACAGATCTCAAAGTTCTCGGGAGTATATCGATGGTGGAAAATCTATCACCGATCACAGAGATTATCTAATATAACAGAAAGAAAGGAGTCAAACCTTGCAGGAATCAGCTACTACCAGTACAGAGATTTTTTCAAGTCATACAACCTTTCACACCGAAGAAAGATCAGTGTGATGTTTGTCTCATTTACCAAAACACTAAACAAAATATGAGAATCATATTCTAAAAAAGGACTTGTCCAGACTGTAAAAGAAGAATGACAAGATAAGCACAGATTCAACCGTCGTAGCAGTATACGACCTACAGGCAGTGCTGTCATATCCGCAGGGGGAGGCGTCTTCCTACTACTACATTTCAAAGCTAGCCGTTTACAATTTAGCAATTGCTGAACTGAAAGAGCGACAAAACAGCAAACTGTTACACTTGGGATGAAACAGGAAAACAGCGACGTTATTGAGATTGGGAGCTGTGTGCTGAAATATCTGCAACATTTAAATGACAAAGTTGACTGTCCAATGGACGTCGTCTTTTACAGCGATAATTGTTGTGGACAACAAAAAAATAACTTTATGATGGCAATGTACAAATATGCTGTTACAACATTAAAAAACATAAAATCTATCACACACAAATTTTTAGTAAAGGACCACACCCAAAACGAGGGGAATTCGGCTCACTCAACCAATGAAAAATAAGTTTAAAGAGCACTCCGAAGCGGACCGATATACTTACCTTCCCAATACGCCATGGCCATGAAAACGGCAAAGAAGAGTTGCAAGCCTTACCTGGTTCATGAGTTGAGTCATGAGGACTTTTTTGATATACAAGCTCTGAAGGACGCCCAAGTAATTTTACCCATTTTGTACATTTGAATGTTTAAAGTAATTAAAGACAACGGCAACTTTTACTTCAAAACATCCTACGGATCACATGCCTCGGAGAAGGCGAAGAAAAGGAATAAACGGGGCAATGGGAGCGTGAATCCTGTTCTGATGCAAGCTTATTCCAAGAGACCATTGATGAGAAGAAGAAAAATGGTATCCTAAAGTTAGTTACCGCGGGGATAATACCGTCAATTTATTTAGATTTCTATAAACGATTGTGAAACTTTGAAGTTACCAGCAAAGAGAAGAGCAGTATTATGTTAATTGTTGTTTATAAAAAAATTATGAAGCAATAAATTATTTTTTCATTGACAACATTATCACCATCTTTTGTCCCAACGTCCCAACCTTCTTTTCCTATCCGAAACTCAGATAGCCGAGCCGCCAGACTCCTCCTATCTGGACTGCCCGGGCTTTACCCTTGCAAGCAAGTTCCGACTTAAAGGAGGAGTCTGCCTCTATAGTCGAGCTGACGTCAACTGTGGACGACTATTGAGTCTGGAAAACTCCAGATTCGACGTAATGTGGGTGCGCGTCAATTTTTGCCAGTACGGCAAGATTCTACGCATGTCTATACCGCTCACCGAACCATAGCGAATCAGACACTTCCGAACTCTTCAAACATTTGAGCGATACTATTGATGATCTCTTGCCCCGCTACCCTTCGGCCGAGTTTATTGTTCTGGGGGACTTCAATGTTCATAACGAACCACGGTTGAAGTTCTCAGGCCCAACGGACTCGGCTGGCCGACAGGCGGAATCCTTTGCCATTTGCTACGGATTAGAGCAACTAGTTTAGGAGCCTACAAGGGTTCCTGATGTCCGGACTCACCGCTCCAATCTGTTAGACCTATTCTTAACTACTGTGCCACACGGTTATAAGATTGACGTCACAGCGCCTCTGGGATCATCCGACCACTGCCTAGTGACGACATCAATCCCCATTAGCCTCAGACCAACCAATGAGAGGCTGAGGAGAAAAGTGTGGCACTATAGGTCAGCAGATTGGTTCGGTTTGCGGGCCCATTTCAACGCTTTTCCGTGGTCAGCTGTTTGTTTTCGGACTTCGGACCCTTCAAGATGTGCCCAGGAGATTGGTGAAGTCATCAAATCGGCGATGGATGGCTTCATACAATCGACTACTAAAGAAACTGGTGTGGGCTCAAAGCCGTGGTTCAGTCGACAATGCTCCGAAGCAGTTCGACGAAAAAACGCTGCTTACCGAGCCTACAACACATCTCGAACGCCCGAAAGCAGATCAGCATACAACAAATCGGCAAAGGAATGCAAGAGAATCATTAATAGGTCAAAATTCGAACACGACCTGCAGATCAGCAAAAAGCTGGCTGCCTGCCCGCATGACAGCAGAGCATTCTGGTCGCTTGCGGGCTCAATAGGTCGGAATTTTCGCAAACCCAGTTTGCCGCCTCTTACCAGACCTGACGGCTCACTAGCAAACACCGCCACTGAAAAGGCTAACCTATTAGGGAAAATGTTTGCGGAAAACTCGACCCTCGATGACGGAGGTGCTGTTCCGCCGTCGGTTCCTCACTGCGGCTTCCATATGAAAAAGCTGAGGATCCGGTATCGGGATGTGCTCCACGTTATACGGGGGCTCGATGTTAACAAAGCTAGTGGACCTGATGGAATACCTGCCCTGGTATTGCAGAGGTGTGCTGCTGAAATAGTTCCAGTTTTGACAAAGCTCTTCAAAATGTCCCTGAAGTGTGGCACTGTGCCCTCTGGTTGGAAAAAAGCGGTCATTCACCCTATTCCCAAGAAAGGTGACCGTTCCAACCCGGCCAACTACCGCCCCATAGCGATCACATCAGTTCTGTCCAAAGTGATGGAACGTTTGATCAACGACAAACTGTTCACATACCTCGAGAAGAACAAAATTATCAACGACCGTCAATACGGATTCCGGCGGAACCGCTCGTGCGGTGCTCTTCTCGCGTATGTGACGCATGTTTGGGGGCGGTACCTGGAACGTCACGGTGAGACCCAAACGGTCGCACTAGACATATCCAAGGCCTTTGACCGGGTCTGGCACCGAGGACTTGTCAACAAATTGCCTTCTTACGGACTTCCCGCATCCCTGTGTACGTGGATTGCTGACTTTTTAAGGGATAGGTCGATTCAGGCGGTTGCTGACGGTTTCACCTCTTCCTCACACTTTGTTTTTGTTGCACATCAATGACCTTTTGACATGTGCACCGATTCATTGTTACGCGGATGACAGTACAGTTCATGATAGCTTTTTGTTTGACAAGCCCCCAAAGGGCACACAAACTCCAACGGCTCGGAGGGCTTTGAAGCAGAGAATGGACGGTTATCTTGATAGTATTTCCTCCTGGGGTAAAAATAATCTCGTCGAATTTAATGTTTCAAAGACCCAATCCTGTCTGATTACGTCTAAAAGGGATCCAAATGATAATCTAGTCTCCTTCAACAGAAGCAATCTTCCGAACAGGCCTTCCATTGATATGCTTGGTGTAACTATAAGTGACCAGCTCAGGTACGGGGGCTCCATCGAAGCCAGAGTAAGGTTGGCCTCTCAGAAGCTGGGCGTACTGTACAGGGCCCGCAGATACTTTAATAGTACACAACTGCTGACCCTGTACAAATCGCAAGTGCGCCCTACTGTCGAATTTGGCAGCCATCTCTGGTCCGGAGCCCCTAAATACCTGAAAAAACCCTTGACTCTGTGCGAAAACGGGCGGTCCGTTTGATAGATTCCCCAATCTTAACAAACGGACTGCAATCTTTAGAGCACAGGCGTCAGGTAGGTATGCTGTCCTTGTTCTATCGGTATTACAATGGAAGATGCTCGGAGGAACTAGCGTCATTGATCCCTTCGGCACCGGTGCGTAGTCGGGATACACGCCAAACGCGCGCCCAACATTTGTACACGGTTGACATTTGTCACATGAGAACGGGTCGCTTCTACGATTCGTTCTTAAGTTCAACAGCTCGGCTGTGGAACGAACTGCCGGCCTCTGTGTTTCCTCCCTCCTACAACATGGGACTCTTCAAGACCCATGTTCACTCCTTCCTCTCCACAAAAAGACCCTCCACACAGTATCCCCAAAGATGACATAGGCCTTGAGGGAAATTATTTTCTTCAGGGTCTCCTGTGTGGAGTTAATATAAAAAAATAAAAAAAATAAAAAATTATACCTACAACAGGTTCCAAAAGAAGAAGCCACTACGACACAAAAGCAAATATTACACTGATTTTAAAGCCATACTGGCATATCTGCATTTTACTCTTAATTTAAGCAATTTTCGATTTATTTGCAACTACTACTTCAATAAGCAGTATTCGTCTGATTTTTATTCATTCATGAGGTGGCTTTGAGGTGAACCTAACGGACGTTAAAAGGAAAATATCACATGCGAAATCTTTAATTAAAGCGCTCTGGTGAGAAACATGCATTTTTCAGATATGCCGGTTTGATTTCACAGATATAATTTTCAAAATATTAAAATTATTAATATAAACATTCAAAGTTTAAAAAATGGCTCACCTAAGGTTTTTTCATATTAACTATGAACTAAAATTACGGATAACGAAAGAAACAATTTTATTAGACAAATGTATTATAAAAATTACTGTCACCTCGCTTTTTTGTTGTTTCATATACATAAAAGTAATTTATAAGAAATCCACAAAGCATATGATCTTTTCAATTTTAAGTAATTATTTTTAGTAATTATTTATTTTTTCATGTTTTCCAGTTTTTTTTCATCATATTTTAGTCTTGGATTTCAAGTGAAGTTTCATAGTGGTTGCCATTATTAACAAATTTCAGGCGGGGGTATCTTTTGCGCCGGCGGACCACTGGCGACGGGCAAAAATAAAGGTCCCTCGTGAATTATTTTAATTTGTTTTAAATAGCTGTTTGGAACCAAAATAATACAAATTTCTACATACTAACTCAGCATACCCAAGCTATAAAAAGGCTAAACGAAAAATTACTTATTTCGTTAATCTTCAAACGCATTGCTTTTCAAGAAACGCATTGTCAGATATTCAATAATAAAAGGTCCCTTTGTTGAAATACCGATGTACACGAAAGACTCGAATATAAATATAAAAAGAATTGTATTGTGATTTGATAATTATGTATACATAGTTGGGACCTTTAGAAAGAGATTGGCATATAATATTCATACAAAAACATTGTATAATTTATTATTTTCTGCCATTGAAATGAAGTTGGCGCAAAAGGTAAAAATACCCTTCCTGTCCTTAAGCAACAATCGACCGAACTGGTAGAAATACCTTTCCCGTCCGAAGTGTGTTAATATGTTAAGGAGGGGTTGTTTCGGAGAATTTGAAATTTCAACGTCAATTTTCAGGTTCTGTGAAAGTCCTATTCAAGTTCTGTTATTATATCATTATAGGCAAGTTGCTTGAAAGAACTGAAATAATAACAGAACTTGAAAAAATCTTTCGCATAACTGGAAAATGAAAGTTGAAATTTGATGAATTGTTCAAATTCTCCAAAACAACCCGTCCTAAGTGTTTTAATAGATTAGATTAGTGACATCTGTTGGATTGTCTTATTTTAAAATGACGTGTTAAGTAGGAAACTGTGTAAATTGTTCTAATGGTCAATAGAACAATTAAATTTAAAATATATATTTTTTGTAATTATTAATTAATTTTTTTTTTTTTAATTTATGTTTAACTATCTAAAGTCCCCGGTGTTGCCCAGGCTTTAGTTTTTGTTAACTCAGATGTAGACAGTGACCTTCCTCTTGTTTTGAAGGTCAAGTGTGCAAAATTTCATCAGTCTTGATGAATCCACCCCGCCTGCCCGGTGTTCTTTGCATAAAGAGACCATTCACAATGTATATCACAACTTGACTGTTAAAAAACTAAATTACCCTTTAATTGGACTCCGTATCTCATTTCGGTGCAGAGATATTGCATTAAGTATTCCTCGGGCGTATCCGACTCCTTCTACCATTTAAACATCTCTACACACTCCTGGCACTAAAAACAACAAACTTTTAAATTTTCACCAATTTCGGTAGACTACTTTTCGAGTTTTGCAAGCACAATCAAACAGACTATTTTCAAATACTCTCGAACGTTCTGGTCTGTTCCAGAAATTTCTAGATAGCGAAACTTCCAGCCCTTATATCTTCGAAAGCACGCCTTTCAGGTTAAAACGGGAACCTTCTTCATGTATGGGGGATAGAGGGCTACCACACCGTATAACTCCCTTGATCGTACCACATTGTACACTTACTTTTATAATATACATATACTGATTAAACATGCGCACTATTGAAATGAATAACAAATCTAGTCAAAGGCAGTTGGAACATATAAGTTAAAGTTATTGGGTTGTGAAGTTTTCAGATGATTTCTGTCACTTTTTCAATTCTATGGTTATCATTCAGGTATAGATAATTGATGTTTGCATGTAACATTTCTCGATGAGTGATATGGAATCTGCTCGCACCACATGATTTATGGCACAAAGAACGAAAATTCGAGATTGTTCAATTTAACTTACGCTAGCTGCCACTGCGCACAACCATAGGTAACAACTGGTTTTATTATATTGTATGTCTGTTTGTTCCAGTCCACGGTATGCAAGAAGATAATGGAGAAACTGGGGCAGGTGGACATGGACCACACAGAGCGGCAGGTGGTCTGCGTCAGCCAGGATGCCTTCTACCGCGAGCTCACGCCAGCTGAGAAGCTCAAGGCTGACCGCGGCCAGTTCAACTTCGACCACCCGGACGCCTTCGACAATGACCTCATTCTCTCCACGCTGCAGGACATCCTGCTGGGCAAGAAGTGCGAGATTCCGGTCTACGACTACAGGAAGAATAGCATGTGAGTACCTGTTATGCTCCATTGATTTAAGTAAGCCTCTCAGAAGCTCGGCGTTCTGTACAGGACTGGCCTTCAGATACTTCAAATCGCAAGTGCTGTAGAATTTGGCAGCCACCTCTGGTCTGGTGCCGGAAAAACCCTTGAGCTGTCCGTTTGATGGTTTGTAATCTTTGGGGCTCAGGTGTCGGGTGGGAATGCTGTCCTTGTTCTATCGGTATTTCAATGGATGATGCTCCGAGGAACTCGCGTCATTGACAGTTAGGAAACATGAGAATGGGTCTTTTCTATGAGTAATTAAGCTCAGCTATGGAATGATTTGCCGGCCCCTGTGTCGGGTCTAAGTACGACCAATGTCCAGGTGGTTGGATACTGCAATGGTTCTCGCATCACTGGACCAAGGAGATTCCAAATTATTTTTAAATTTAATGCTATCTATCAGAATTGGGTATTTTTACCAAACTAAAAGCTGGCATTATCATACTTGAGTGTTCTCTGCGTGAGAGACAATCTTACTGATGCTCAAGAAGGCCAAGTCTGATGCCTCAATCAGACTGGTAGAACTGAACCCTCCCTCGTATGAATGTTGCAAAGCAAACATCATCACGTTTTTGGGTTTTCGCAGACAATAATTTAATCCTACCAAGATTGTTTTCTTTTTCAATTGGATATTAACTCATTTATTGATTGGTGTAAAATCAACTGATTGGAACTAAATTTTGACAAATGCAAAATTATGTCATTTTATTGAGCGAAGAAACCAATTATTTTTGATTATAAACTAAATGATGTTTGCTTATCTACTGTGCAGTCTATCAAGGACCTTGTTGTCACTTTGGAATATACGAGCTGTCTTTTCGTGAACACATTAATAATGTGGTTAGTAAATCTCTTAACCACTCGAACGATCGCGCGTCAAAAAACTTTTTTCTCCGATTGCTCGCGGTTTTTTGGCGACGATTTTGAATATTTTCCGCCAACATTAAAAAAATCAAACCTCCGAATTTTAATACGGAGACATAAAACTGATTGTAGTGCTATATAGCCAATGAATACACCTATATTTTAATAATTATTCTATATTTTTAGAAATGATAGATAAATTATTAAAAAATCTTAAACTTTATAAATCCGTGAAATTTGCGTTTTTGTGATTTGAAATCGCCGCCAGTGGCAGTTTTAAAAATCTTTATAGAATATTTTCTACGTTTTTATGTTCTCTATGGCCTGTTTGATAACCACAGATGCAAGAATATAATAAAAAAATAATTTTTTGCATGATAAGATCTCTTCAAAAGTTTGGTCAGAAAATAATTTTGGAAAATTTGAGTGCGTGACGCGTCAAAATTGAAATCACTGTATTATACTATATAATAAATTTACCACAAAAACTGGTATAGCGTTAGGAAGATACATTAACTGTCTACAATTATTAATAAGCATAGTCGCCGTGTTGGCTTTATTTTATTCATTTGATGAATTATACAGAGAGCCTATTTCACGATGTCAAAATCATGGTGCTACTTTTTAAATAATTGTAAATTAGGACTGGAGATTTGTAACCATGTTTTTATATAACGTGCAAAACGAGGAAATAAGGCTTAAAATGAGATATATATCATAGATATAAACATTGCCAATATTTCAGGGGGATACTTTGAAAGTTGATGAAATTCACCAATATTTGACGAAAAATCACTTCTGACAGCTACCTTAAGGTCAAGCTACATAGGGTAAATCGGAATATGTAAAATGATGATAAATTTGTATATATATATATCAAACCTTTTTATGACCGTAGAATGGCAAATAAAATCATAGTGATAATTTTATATCTAAACGTAATGGTATCGAAAAAAAATGATGGAGGGGAAAATAATTGATGGAACCAATAATTGATTTATTTATTAAGCCCTAATATCATTTTAAATCAATATTACAGTTGTATGGTTACAATGAAAGAGCAGTATATTGATTTAAACATTGTTTACACACTTTGTCATAATAAAAATGTGTTCAATTTATTGGTTTATTCATAATTTAAGAAAATCAATACATAATAATATCATTGTGCCTCGCTATAGAGTGAGATTCTGAGTATCGCTCTGGTGAGGGACCACCATTCAGAATTGAACATTGCTTGAATTGGCTTAGTTATGTTTAGTGACTAGATCTGGAAAAGCCTCTTTACAGAAAAATTGACAAAATATAATTAAGACATAAAAATAAAACGAGTTATTTAATGTGTACAATAAACAGGGAAAAATGAGAATACCTGTGCATTTGTTAACATGCATATTTCAATGATCAGAATTGAAATATACATATTAAATGTCCACCTAACCTTATCACATAGAACCTTTGAGGACAACATAACATGAGACGTGAGTATGCGGAAAGAAATGATTAAGTCCAGCCATCCAGGCCATCATAATTGATGTTCAAACAAATTTAATTAAATTTATAAATTAGAATTTCATAACTAAAAAACCAAAAAAGAAAAAAATGAAATAAAAAACCCTCAGCAATTCTATATTGTAGTGTGATATGGCTTCATGCAATCATAGCATAATGCCACATCACACACATCACACTTTGTAAGGGTCCTTTTGAAAATTTTATTTATGTTGCACCACACACATTTCACCTTTTTCCCGCTACGGACCACGAAGTGGTTGCCTTTCAGGATAGGTCGCAGAGTCTTTCCTTCAGCTATTAGGCCAATGGTCCGCACAGTCGTGTCAATTTGACTACGACAGAACAGCAGAAGGAGATCATCCGCAACCTTACTCCTGAAGTTTCGGTACAAAATGCGTTTATTTTCCTTGCGGAGCTTTGAGCCGTACAATATATACGCATTCTGCACCGAAACGCTTAGTAGTCTCCTGAAAAGCTTCTTGTACCAGACCAGGTTTCGCTGTCGTTCAATGGGGAAGCCTGACAAAAGCTGATCTTTTCGGTCAACCCCCCCATTACCTTGTTATAGTCTAGTACGAGTTGAGGTTTGTAAGTCCAGGTACCAAACTTTTCAACTGCCCCGATTTCTGCCTTATGTTAGGTGGACAACATACTTACCAGGTTTTTGTCCAACCAAACCATTACATTGAGGTCCCCGCAGTTCGAGCATACAAGCTCACCTTCCCTCAGTTTGGTCCGGAGATGGGACTTAAATGCAGAGGGCACAAATTCTCGGTTTAACCGCAATGTGCCCATGCAGTCCATCCCATTTCTTTTGAGGCATCGTGCCAATAATGGACTATTATAAAAATTGTCCATTATTAATGTATACCCCTTGTTAAACAGAGGGCTGGCCAGGTCATATACTATCTTTGCAGTGGCCCCAACTGGGCAGATATTGTGAGCACCCAAAAAGTTGGCCTGTGTCATGTCGTCCGTCATATCTTCCGTTATGTCTTCCGTCATATCTTCCTGGTCTGGATTTGTCGATTCAGCCTGTCTGGAAATGGTCTTCCCCGTATAAATTTGGAATTTCCAAAGATAGCCAGACTTGGACTCACAAAGCTCGTAAGACTTTATACCCGCACTGGCCGCTTTGGTTTTGATCATCTGGACGAATCCCAAACGGCCTTTGGATTCATCCAGAGAGATGTCTTGCTCGGGCAGGTATAAAGTCTCAAACTTATTTGAGAGGTGGTCCAAGACGGGCTGAATCTTTTGTAACCTTCGCACAGATAATGGTGCATCAGAAGAAAGACTTTCATTGTTGGTGAAGTGAAGGAACTTTTTAATTAGAAGAAAACAATTATAATCCATGGCTCGGCTGAAATAAGGCATGGCGGTGAGTTTTTTTGAATAGAAGTAGTCTTTTTCAACAGGAAGGGGACTAATACCATGATACATTAAAATTGCCAAGAATACATACATTTCCTCTTTATTCGTGGGAGCCCATTTATTGGTACGCGCATGACGCTTAAATTGTTTTTTCGCAATCCATTGATCTGCATACCTGTTGGTCTCTCTCGCGATCAGTTCAACGAAATCTGCATCAAAGATTTTAAGAAAGGCATCCACAGGTTTGCCCATTTTGTCGGTATTGAAAGTTGATCCTGGCGTGCCTGTGAAAGTCTCCCTTATCCCAGTAAAACGTAAGATATCTTTAGACCAATCGAAATAGTAACCTTCAGGCGGCAGAATCGAACGCATTGCCTCACTATCTACCTGGTCTTGTCTACTAAAGTCTATGGCCATAGCGGAGTTAGGTGAAACGTTGATAATATTATGATAAGGTATTGGTGGCATGCAGAAGGTATCCTCATCGCTCTCTTCGTGGTCGACGTCGCTCGCTTCGTCATCCTCGTCGCTCGATCTGTCCATATCCATTTCTGAAACAACAGAAAACCCAAATTAATTTAATGTGTCTATATTACGATAACCCACTGCCTCTGGTACGGCTTATGACTCGCAATACGATGGTCGCGGGATCAAATCAAATAAATTATATTTGAATAATTAGTGTTATTTTCATATATATTATATTTGCGGCACGTTCCAGAGTGGAAGATATCCATAGTATCGCCCTGGTGTAAGACCCCATTCAGAATTGAAACGTTGCTTGAAATGGCTTTAGCCGTGTTTGGTGACCAGTTCTGAATAGCCAGGTACTTTTCCACCTCCCTCTTCCACACTCCTTCCCCTCCCCGCTACCTTCAGCCTCACAACATACCCCGATTGGGGATGCCATAGTCTCACTGGCTCCAGCTGAGGCTCTTGTGAGGTATTATCAAATACTTGAGGCGGGCAATGTCAGGAGTCAGAATAGCACAGTCAGGTAGGTATGGAATGAAGAAAAGAGTGTGTGTGCCAAGATCGAGTTGCATGGTGGTTCATCCTCTCTGCCTACCGAAATGGCGTGAAGGTAAGTTAGTTAGTTTTATAACTCACGGTTTCCAAGTACAGACTCTTCTAGTACAGCTGCCTCGTCCACGTTACTGTTTCTGCCCATGTCTGACTCTGGAATAAAAGAAAACACAAATTTACAGTAGAATTTGGATATAATGACTTTGCATTTAACGGTCTACTGTTTTAAGTGACGATAATGTAAACTCTAGTAAGGTTTCATAGCTTTTAGTAGGAAAACGTATCCGTTTAAAGTGACCAACTACGTAAAGCGACCTATTTTAATGATAATTTGTCCGGTTACAAAACCCACCTACCAATACAGCCTCGCTTTTGACTAGGAAGCTCGACACAATGAGTCCCGTGAAGCGAAAGTGTTTTTTCAATTTAAGAAAAAAAATGCTGTATTACACCGTTTAGAAGCCGGTGAATCAAATGTAATCCTCGCAAAGAAGTTCGGCATGTCTTATTTCTCACTCTGCAATACCCGTTACAGAAAAAAAAGATGTGTAATGATGCATCCACGTCATAACAACAATACATTTTGTATGTTTGTTATGTGGAATTTTTAAGTACTATGCTTATTTCCTGCCAATATACCAACAGTGAAACTGTGCTAGGGATATCAATATAAAATATAGATAATTGATTTTATATTGAGCCACTGGTATGACATTTCAAAAAATAAACTCACCGTTCCCAAACGCCGACAATTCTTCGTACAATGGCACGTCCACCCACAGCCCGCTGTGGTACCCGGCCTCCGGAGAGAAGAGTTCCCCACTCCGCGATGTCCCAGGTAACGGCTCGGGAGATGCTGCACGGATAGGCATAATTGGTGCATTGGGAGCCGTTGATTGGGTCTGTGCGGGAGTGGACATCCACGGTGGTGGTACGGGTCGTGGCAACGGTGAAGGCGTCCCTTGTGAAAAGGGACACGTTGTTCTCTCCGGAGATGGAATTCTGAAAACATTTACATAAATCATATAAATTGTTCTCATTCACGTGTGAAACAGTAAGTACAGTATGTAAATAAACAATAAAATTAGAACTCTGTAAAATATGCACTGAATGTGCCAAATGCACAGAGCGCTGATCTTACCAACTCTCACTGTAAGAGTGGAACGCAGTCAGGAAAAAACAATAATATTGTATCAAGCATCTAAATACGATTGCTTACTTTTGTTTAGTTTTTCTTGGAGGTGCGGTAGGGAGCAAAATGCGGGCCGCCTGCTTCTTGAATTTTCGGCTTTCCAGCTCTAGCCGGAAGGAAGCAGGCAGGGCCCTAACAGCCTTTAGGGCCTTGACGCGATCCTCTCGCACCAGTAGCAAAGCAGGGTCGCTGTTTAAATAAATACAAATATATGATGAGTTCAACGGCCACAGCAAAGTACTTTCATAAAAAAACATTAAAAAATACTAACACTCCAGACGAGGCTGCAATTGCAGCTCTGCGTTGACGTCCACGTGCAGGTAGTCTGGCACCAGCTCGTACCCCACCTCTCCCTCTTCCTTTGCCTCCTCTTGCAGTCAGCACCACTCTATATATTTTAAATTGAAAACACTTAATGTAAGTACTTAAATGTTTAAATTTTGTTAAATATTGAACTAATATAAAATTTGAAAATAATTATTGGGTCGTGGAGTGCTCCCTTTCCCTGGACGACAACTGTTTCTGCACAAATTTGGTAAAAGTAAACAAATTAATTAATTATACAACTAAATTACTAAATTTTTATTGTGTGACGAAGGCTTTACACCATTTTACATGTAAAAAAGAGTCAACTTTTTGACATATGACTTAAAATAATTGGTTAGCAAATATCTGTATTAATAATGAACCAATTCAAATAAAACTTATATATATCTCTTTGTTTTGAATCACTGTGATGGAATATCTATATTTCAAATGCGCGAGTGCAGTATATAAGACATTATTGTAAATCAAAAACAGATGTCGTCTTCAGTTGACGTATTCTTACACAAAAACTTCAACCAAAACAATATATTAGAAACAAACTAATTAAAAAAGCATTTCAAAGATAGATAAGTCAATCATGATTACACAGATATATAATTATGCGTTAAAAACCCAATAAATTAATTACTTACGGCATTTTAGGAAGAGACCAAAATTTCGTGAAATGTTCGAGAAGTTATTATTTTGTTTCTGACAGGACGCGTTAAAAACCGCGAAAACTCGTTAAATAACACTTCAAAGACAACGGATAAGTTTATAGACATAGAGAATATATTATCAGCAATTCGATAAAACAAGTAGCTGGCCATGGAAACGTTTTAAATAATTACAATAAATATTTTACGAATGGTAGAAAAATCGGTCCATTTTTGGACCGATATCAATCGCAGAAAAATAAAAATGGTCGATTTTTCGACCGAAATCGTTCCAGTGGTTATGCTACTTGGCATATCAATAGAATTACCTCTCAATTCAATAACCCTAAAAATTCTTTACTGTTCGTTGGTTCACCCTAATCTAGAATATGCCTGCGTTATTTGGACTCCATTCTATGATGTTCACATGAATCATATCGAATCCGTACAGCATCGCTTCTTAAGGGGTTATATACAGTCAGGAGGCCCAAAAAAGGGATTTTTCAACAATTTTTCCTGAGAAGACTTTTTAATTTATAAAAAAATTCGTACACTTATTATGGAAACTTTAAACAGTATTTTAAGAATTTTTATTTGTAAAAATAATAATTTTGAAAGCTGCTGTAGCTGATCTCCATCAGAAGCTCCTCTCAAAAAAGGCATCTTGCGGTGACTATCATATCTCTGGATTGGATCATCTAAAATGAAAAAACCAAACGGATTTCATTATAATAATAAATATTAATCGAAGGACAGAGCAAAATATTTTTTTTGACAAAATGGCGGCTCTTAAAAAAAAATCGACTTTTTACTAAAATTATTAATTTATAAAAAAATATGTATTTATCGGTGAGAACAGGCCTTCGATTAATAATTCTAAAATATACTTAAGAAGCTTGTGTTAAAATTTGAGACTGATCGGTTGAGCCGTTTCCGAGTAATCTTAGTCACCCATTTTAAAAACACAGTTTTGAGAAAAACGCATTTAAAGTTTGAAAAGCACTTTACATAGCTTACACCGAGTCGTCTATTCCAGGGCCATACAATACACCCTCCGCACCTTCGGCAGCTTCTAATAACTCGAGTTGGTGTTGTCTGCGGACCATTCTTCCCTCTCGTGTGCTATCATGGGCTCTGCGGTCGGAGACGGCCACGCGCTATTTATCCTCTCTTTGGGCCTAAGTAAAACCCCTATTGCATTCATGTAATATAATAATGATGTTGTACCTTCATTCAATATGCCAGCAGCTATGTATGCAGCCGTTTCTACAGTTTTGGAACCGGCTTGAACTATTTTTGGAAAGATTTTCCATATCAGTTGAATGTAGCTCTCGTTGTTGTTTTGGCTGAAACCACCCACACATCTTTCTAATAATTTCTCATTGTTGAGATCTGTATAAATGGGAAGTATAGCCTCAGCAAAATCTTGTGGTATCATGCTTGAAAGTGGGTAATTCATTGGCAGCTACTGCCCGTTGCCAACTGCACCATGACTCTGGTCTGATCGGGCACTTCTCGTTTTGATGTTTTTGTCCGTTGAGCAATAATGATAATACATATGTGGCCCAGATAGCATTATACATGTTTTTGTCCGTTGAGCAATAATGATAATACATATGTGGCCCAGATAGCATTATACATGTTTTTGTCCGTTGAGCAATAATGATAATACATATGTGGCCCAGATAGCATTATACATTTTTTCGACGGAATCACAATTTCTCCTAATTGCTAAACCATAATAAACTTTCAACTTGTCGATAATTTTACCACTAAGTTTGCCTTTTCATTCTCTTCTGTACGTGTCCAATACATTCTCTCTTCATAACTTCTTGATCACCGTAAGGTGCAGCTTTTAAAACCCCTAAATACGTTTTGGAGTCACCGTCTCCGCTCTGACACGTCTTTACAAATATGCCTGTAACTTCGAAAATAATAGCCAGATTGACTTGAAATTTTATGTGTGTACTTCATAGACATATGAATATTAGTAGACCTGCCCTAAGTGATTAAAAGCGTATTATCCCCACTCCCCATACCGGTTCCATTGAGCCGGCTGGGCTCGCATTTGGCTTCAAGTGAAATTTGAAAACGTGACGTCATCATTCTTGTGCGAACTATGGTCGAGGCATCATCGGTTCATTTTACGAAATAACACGGCAAAATGTTGACTTTTGATATGAAAACTTGTAAAAATAGATGTGAAAAAGAGAATAAACCCAATTTTCGTATTACATTCCACAAGTAAGCATTATTTTACTTTATTTTAAGCTTATTCACACCGTATTATATGGATCAGTTTTAGAAACATATACTATCACATCACAATGTAGCGATTCTCAAGTGTGCTCATCGTTGTTTACTGGGGTAAGTAAATTATGAGACATTTGTAAAAGTGTCTTAACTAAATACTCTGAAACTAACTACGACTCTGAAATAGAAGCTGCCTTACTTTGCCGAATTTGGACTTCGCAAATTAGTTCATAACGTGGCGAGTAATTTGCGCTCCCATGTAAAAATGTCTATTCATTCAAACGCAGATTTTACTTTTAAGAAGTAAATGGTGATATTATAATGCGAGATGCCTATTTACTGTCAGATTGATTTATTGACGAATCACAGTCAGCCTTACTCCCCTCGTTCTTCAACAGTTGATTTTACCCCTCGCCCTTATCTTCTCGTCTATTAATTCCTATGTCTGTGGTGTACTTAGATAAATGAACATTACGAAAATGAAATAAAAAAACAGTTTTTTGAAAATTCTAATTGTATATAACCCCTTAAGGGGAATTGCTTTAAGGTTAGGGCTAGAAAGAGGCGATTACTCATATGATGAACTTGAAGTAAAATGAAATATTTCTTCTTTAGAAAAACGTAGGAGGGACTTTGATCTCATCTGCATTTAAAAAATTAATAACAGTATGATTGACTCGCCTTCTTTGTTGCTATTCATCCCTTTCAATATCCCTTCCCGTAGACTGGGAAACAATGATTTGCTTTTCCTCATTCAGCACTCCACAAAATATGGATACCATTCACCAATGTCCAGAATGGCAAAATTAATAACAGTATGATTGACTCGCCTACTTTGTTGCTATTCATCCCTTTCAATATCCCTTCCCATAGACTGGGAAACAATGATTTGCTTTTCCTCATTCAGCACTCCACAAAATATGGATACCATTCACCAATGTCCAGAATGGCAAAATTAATAACAGTATGATTGACTCGCCTACTTTGTTGCTATTCATCCCTTTCAATATCCCTTCCCGTAGACTGGGAAACAATGATTTGCTTTTCCTCATTCAGCACTCCACAAAATATGGATACCATTCACCAATGTCCAGAATGGCAAAACTTGTCAACTCAAGCCTTGATGATTTCTATCACTCATTACGCAAGAAATATTTAATGTTGATGTGGCAGAAGTAATGAACGCCATAAAAACCTTGTTCCTGTCTTGATTTGACATTATCTTTATATTGTATGTACCCTATTTTTGTCAAAGCAGTAATACATATTTTAATTATCCTGTTTTGTAACATTTCTCCTTGCATTAACTTCTTGTAATATGTAGTCATTGGTCTATATAAAGATAAACATAAAGAGCACCCTTGGAGGTGATAAATTCATTAATATCATTAATTTATTAGATATATGTATTTTGTCAGTTAAACAGTTAACAGTAAAACTCATTGCCATATAAATTGAAACCGAACAAGAATACAAAGTGCTCCTAACCGTCTGGAGCCAGTGAGACTATGGCATCCCCAATTGGGGTATATTAGTATATTGTGAGGCTGAAGGTAGTGGGGAGGGCCTTGCGATTGCCAGATGGGGTCACCAAACATGGCCAAAGCTATGTCAAGCAACGTTTAAATTCTGAATGGTGGTCTTACACCAGGGCGATGAGACTGAGAGTATCTTCCACTCTGGAACATGCCGCAAATATACTATATAGTCATTTGAAAAGTTACACAAATTAATCAAATAAATTTTACTTGCGCATGCCGGAATTTGAACCCGCGACCTCCAACTTGCTAGTCGAGAGCCTTACTCCTAGACCACTTACCCGCTTTTCCTGACTTTCAACACTCTTTTTGCTTCTTGCACAAAGCAATAATAGGTAGCAAGCAACGTGGCTTCTTGTCTTAATTATTTGAGAATTAATCAGATATTATTTCAAAGTTGGTGATGTAAATGCCAGTATGAGCAGAAAATGAAAAATATTTATATTTTTCATTTATTACTGGTGTGAATCACATTAATTAAAAAATAAGTCATTTATAAATATAAAGAATCCATAGAATGCATGTTATGTTTATTTATGAATGTTGTTATTCCCAGAGTACCGGACCAATGCACCACCATCTATCCAGCTGACGTGGTCCTATTTGAGGGTATCCTAGTCTTCTACTTCCCCAAGATCCGGGAGCTGTTCCACATGAAGCTGTTTGTGGACACAGACTCGGATACCAGGCTCGCTAGAAGAGGTACGACATCTTAGAATACTGAACAGATCTTCAAACAAGCTGAAGCTCAATCCATCTAAGACTGAGTTTCTCTGGGCAGCCACAAACAAACGTCAACATTTCATAGACGATTCACCTATTTATATTTCCGGCAGCGATATCATCCCAAAAACAACAGTCAAACTTCTGGGTATCAATTTAGACTTACGTTTTTTTTTTTTTTTTTTTTAAAGAAAGACAAACATTCCCGGGTTACGAATAACCTGACAATATTTGAAAATCTCCTACTACCACCACAGTAAGCGGAAAATGTTGCTTGTGTTGTGATGGAGAACTTAGCCAGCCGAGGAATTGAACACACTACGCCTGGGTGGGACCCAAGCGCGATGTCAACTCGGCCACCGACCGGTCCGTTTAAAAGTGAAATAAATAGGACTCTAAGCACCGGTTTTTTTCACCTAAGACAACTCAAGTCAGTCCGAAGAAATCTTCCTACAGAAGCAACAAAACTACTTATCAACTCTTACGTAGTTCCAACGTCTCAATTACTGCAACGGCATTTATGCTAGCCTTCCAACATATCAAATTGACAAGCTTCAATCAGTGTTAAATGCAGCAGCGCGGCTCATAACCTTCGTAACCTTCACTGGCTCAAGTGCCCTGAAAGAATCCAGTACAAATTGTGATGGATGGTGTTTAAATCCATCAATGAAATGGCCCCACCCACCCACATCTCTGAACTATGCGTCCCGGAAAACACTGGTCTGAGGCAGTCAACTCTTAGGCTGATTTTAGTGTCACGCCTACCGTACGCGCACCGTCGGCGCTGATGGTCGAGATATATGAACTTCTAGGAAGCGTTTTTGAATGACGCGTAGCTGTCAGCGCGCAAGGTGGTCAGCGCTGATGGCTACGCGGCCGTACGCGTCGCGCGTCGGCGCCGCGTAGCTGTCGGCGCTGACGATCGCCTCTGCTTTCAGTGAGCGTTCTAGTGTCGAGCGGAGCAGACGTCATCGCGTGTACAGTCATGGCGAATCGCAAAGTGGATACAGGTCGAGTTATCGATGAGGTTCGCCTGAGGAAGAAATTGTGGGATGCATCCGATCCACTCTACAAAAATAAAGATGCAAGAAACAAAGCCTGGGAGGATTTTGCCGACACATTGTTCGAAAATATTTCAGGAGAAGAAAAACAACAACTAGGTTTGTTTACTTTCTTATTTTATTATCTGATTGCCTACACTACAGGACGTAACAAAGCCTTTTTAAGTTAAAATATACACGAATCTTGCCAGGGTACGCTTCCAATAGGGCTCACAAAGTACTCAGCAAAATGTTCTCGCAGAGCGTGTCCAGACCTGTTTGTAGGTACAGTTGACAAGTCTACCATACCCTCAATTGTAAGTGTGTCTTCAATACGATAACCATCGCAAATTCTTATAAAGTTGTGCAAAACGCAGCATGCTTTAACTATATCTTTGTAACATCAAAACTCACATTAATAGGCGTATGAAATACTCTGAACTTGTTTGACATTATACCAAATGTCGATTCTATGTATCGTCTACTGCGGCTCAGTCTATAGTTAAATACTTTTTTCTTGTGGGTTATATTGGATCGTGCATATGGTTTCAGAATTTTATTTGATATTCCAAATGCACCATCACCCACAATTACATGTGCAACTGGAGTATTTGTTCTCCAGGCAGTGGTTTCGGTCCTGGAATATTTAAAGTGTTTTGTTCGAGGCTCCTGTATAGTGTACTGTTTTGGAATATAGTCGAGTCCGAGTTTTTCCCATATGTTCCAATGTTAACATATGTAAAACAATAATCTGCATCGCAAATAGCTAGGAGAACTATGGGCTTTATAGTTGTAGAATATTGATCCACCACCAGTTGGATTTACGATTCGGATGTGCTTGCCATCAATAGCTCCGATGCAATTTGGAAAGTTGGTCTTTTGCAGAAAACCGTTAGCAATATTTTGCCACATATCAGGTGTAATTGTTGGTATGCATTCATCGTGTAGTGTTTCTTATATTACTTTACACACTTCGTTCACGATCTTACTGATTGTTGCGATTCCCATCCTAAATGAGTACTGCAAATCTGTATATGTTCGACCCGTAGCAAGAAATCTGAAAATAAAAAGTTTTTATAATTTCAGGAAAACTGGTCCAACAAAGGTGGAAAACAGCCCGGGATGCGTATTTTCGAACCAAAAACGCCTTCTGGAAGTGCTGCACGAAAATTCAAAAAGTACATATATTATGACGAACTAAGCTTCCTAGCTCCAACAATTGACAATGAAGTTGATGAATCATTAAATGAAACCATGCCCTCTCGTCCCCTTCTCTCACCCTCAGTAAATATAGATAATACGGCAACATTGGATGGTATGGTATCTTCAGAAAATACTCAAGATTCTGATATGTAATGCAGCAAGTTTACAAACACGCAACAGGGTGAGCAGAATGACCGTGATGTTGATTCAGCATCAACACAAAGACCTTGGCTGGAAAAGAGAAAAAGAAGGGCCCCGAAAACAAATCCAGAAAATTCTCCATTTGAAAGAGAGTTATTAACTTTACTAAATAATCAAACACCAGATCTTGCCGCTGATGACCTGGCTTTTTTTTGCTTCTTTAGGTCCAATTTTAAAAATGCTTGATGTAGGACAAAAGCTAGAGTTTAGATCGAGAGTGTTGCGCGAAGCCATGGATATTCGAAATTGCAACAGATCAAATAGCTCTTACTCCAATGACGAAAGGTCTACACGCGACTCGTTTGCATCATCATACAATTATCAGACTCCAGGTTGCCCAGGGTACGAAACCAACGATGCGAATCCAGGTTACTCGGGTTATCAAACAGCTAGACACACTGATGAATAATAATATTACCTATGTTAAATTACTAATAATAATTTGTTTGTTTTTTTCTTTCTCCTTACCTTTAATATGAAACATTATAATAATAAACAGTAGTTTAACAATAAATATGTTTTTTTCTTACCTATACCAGAGATAATATATAGTTTAATAATATAATGTATGTGTGGTAAAACAATGTATATATCCGCAAAGAATGTAAGGCTGATGTAAGCATAATGAGTAAGATCAAGAAAGGGACCCTCAGATGGTTTGGGCATGTAGAGCGAATGAACGAAAAAAGTAGTGTAAGAAAAATATACGACGCAAATGTGAATGGCAGAAGAAGTCGGGGACGCCCGAGGAAGACATGGTACGATCAAGTGAATCAGGTACTTGAATCGGGCCATGTCAGAAGTCGGAATAATAGAAGAGAATGTATGAATGTGAGTTAGGCAAAGAGTGTGTGCCAAGACCGAGTTGTTTGGCGGTCCGTCCTTTCTGCCTACCGAAACGGCGTGATGGTTAGTTAGTTAATAATATAATATCTCTGCCTATACTTTACTATGATTAAACATTATGATAATAAATAAGTTTTTTTCCTACCTTAAAGTCACCATTAGTCGTTCAATCGGTGGTATAGGCACGCGTCGTAAGCTGCAATGGACCACTTTATCCTGTATCTTTGCCAGTAATTTGTCAAAAGCTCTCGTTGACATTCGAAAGTAATTAAGTGCTTGTTATATGACAGTGAATTTTCGCAAACTGTCAAAATGTCTTAATTTTTTTGTCACTAGAGGGCGGAAGTTGTACATTAATGAACTTGTTAAATTCAACATCAAATGTGCGTTCATTATGTCGCGCATCATGAACGTACGCAATCAGAAATCGTAAATATTAAGTAAAACAAACAACTTAGTAAAAAGGTATGACTTATTTGCAGAACCTATTATTTTGGTAAAGCATTCAATTTGACATTTTTCATAAATGTTTCATCATTCAGTCAAATCTAATTAGATTTGAACGGCTTTTGGCTTTACGACCATATTAAAGGGCACACAAACTCCAACGGCTCGGAGGGCTTTAAAGCAGAGAATGGACGGTTATCTCGAGAGTATTTCCTCCTGGGGTAAAAATAATCTCGTCGAATTTAATGTTTCAAAGACCCAATCCTGTCTGATTACGTCTAAAAGGGATCCAAATGATAATCTAGTCTCCTTCAACGGAAGCAATCTTCCGAACAGGCCTTCCATTGATATGCTTGGTGTAACTATAAGTGACCAGCTCAGGTACGGGGGCTCCATCGAAGCCAGAGTAAAGTTGGCCTCTCAGAAGCTGGGCGTACTGTACAGGGCCCGCAGATACTTTAATAGTACACAACTGCTCACCCTGTACAAATCGCAAGTGCGCCCTACTGTCGAATTTGGCAGCCATCTCTGGTCTGGAGCCCCAAAATACCTGAAAAAAACCCTTGACTCTGTGCAGAAACGGGCGGTCCGTTTGATAGATTCCCCAATCTTAACAAACGGACTGCAATCTTTAGAGCACAGACGTCGGGTAGGTATGCTGTCCTTGTTCTATCGGTATTACAATGGAAGATGCTCTGAGGAACTAGCGTCATTGATCCCTTCGGCGCCGGTGCGTAGTCGGGATACACGCCAAACGCGCGCCCAACATTTGTACACAGTTGACACTTGTCACATGAGAACGGGTCGCTTCTACGATTCGTTCTTAAGTTCAACAGCTCGGCTGTGGAACGAACTGCCGGCCTCTGTGTTTCCTCCCTCCTACAACATGGGACTCTTCAAGACCCATGTTCACTCCTTCCTCTCCACAAAAAGACCCTCCACACAGCATCCCCAAAGATGACATAGGCCCTGAGGGAAATTATTTTCTTCAGGGCCTCCTGTGTGGAGTAAATATAAAAAAAAAAAAAAAAAAACATTTCCGATACAAAGAAAGTTTGTTTTACACGGTGTTCGGAATCTCGTGGTATAAACGGTATAACTTGCGAATGAATCTACCTTTCGTTTATAGTCAATTTTGGGTTGTGACTTTTTTTTATTTGAGCTTTCGTTTTCAAGAAAATCGAAGTTGGATTTATTTGGTAAATTTCAAAACTTTATATTTGATAGAATAACTATATATATTAATAACATCATTAATAAATTGACCTCGAGAAATAAAAGTTGTTTTTTTTTATATATTTGTTAAATTATTCTGTGTTTTTTAGTACAACTAAACAATAATCTTTTTTCTTTCATTCGCTACTTGAAGCATACCTTGTTTGGAGTATTTTTTCCGGCTGCCATGGATAAATCATGTATTGATCTACAAAGAGAAAAAAATTATAATTATTTAGAACTTTACAACACAACACATACATAGAAAATGGTTACGTCTTTATACGCAGAAAGGCGTAAATTTTAATTTGCGTTTTTAATTTCCTTAAAAATTTTTTTTTGTTTTGTTTAATCTAAAGATAAAAAAAAAACGGTAATAAACTTTTTTACTCCTTATATTAATACCCCTTACCATGTAAGGTCGGAACAGTGAAAAACTTGACTAGTTATCACTTAAAACGGCCGATTTTACCAAACTAAAAATGATCCGGCTTGAGATTGTAATTTTTGGTGTTATTACCAAACGCACCATATAAAAAAACGGTCACCCTCACAATTTAGTCAGAGCGCGTAAAGTAAATGAATTCTCACACACATAAGGAGCGTAAAGAACGCGCCAGTCATCATGATGTTCGTGCAAACCGTTAGTAAAAGGAACGCATATCGAATGTTGTTTTTATCGCGTTTGTAAGAATTTGACAATTGAAACAATACAATGCGATAAATTTACATGAAAAAAGAGAATTTGTGAGTACTTACTGTTTTTGTAGCTTCCTTAGATTATTAGATTAGCTTCTTAGATTATTGCAATTCTTCAAGTGAGTCGGTATTCTACTTTTAGACCCATTAATGAAACATTTTGATGGCATTTTCGAAATATATACGCCGTCAAACATGGAGCGTATAGTTTCACCACCGTTCGGGCTTCTCTTCCGTAATAAGTAAAAGACTGTGAAATGTGTTGAAAATTTGGTGCAAGATGAAGTATTTATTTAATTGTTAATATCCACAGATATCATAACGATAATAAGAGGCCGTACTTCTACAGATGTGTGTATTATAAACATATTTTAAATTAAAAATATTGGGTAAAATCGTTATTAATGCGATAATCATAGATCGAAGTTTTAAAAGTGGGTTGTATGGTATATCAATGTTTTTTATTTTTTATGGTCGAATGCCTACATCAACTACAAAAAAAATAAGCAGACTGAAAAATAATAGTCCATTCTTTGGTAAAAAAAAATATGAATTCTGAGAATGACATACGAAAGGTAGTATTAAGTCGTTTTAGAGAGCCGTTTTCCAGCAAATCTCCATTCTGCCTTATAACCCACTCAAAGAATTTGCTTTCATCAGCCCTCAAAGTGCCATATAACAAGACAAAGTCTCCACAACGGCTCTGCTCAATCAATGGATGCACATGGAGTCTTCGTCGTCGCCGGTTTTTATATCTGCGTACAAAGCAGCAATAACTAATACACTCCGCATTTTGGTCTTCTACTGTACAGTAAGGCGGTCAGTACGATACTGAAACTAGCCACGCTGAGCCTCAGCGCTGACGAACTACGCGCTGATCTATTTGCGCTGACGGTGAGCGTGAAACTAAAATCAGCCTTAGATCAGCAACATCATCAGCTGTAAGCAGACTGATGGAACCTAAGCGCAAGCCAAATACTAAGTTTGGTGATTGCGCTTTCGGAGTATCTGGGCCGAAGGCTTGGAATAAACTCCCTCCAGAACTAAGATCCATAACAAGTCCAACAGAATTCAGGTCTAAACTAAAAACTTACCTTTTTAAGCTGTCATACCATTAAATTAAGTATACCATTCCTGAGAGAAAGTCCAGTTATATCCAATTATGTCCTAAATCCTTTATCCAAATTTTGCTAATAAACAATTAGTTAATGTCAATTAAGTGTTAATTTCAAGTGACCTACCAGGTAAGTATTGTACTGTATATTATCTCCATATATAGTTAGTAATAACATAGATCATAGTACTAATGTATTATATACTTGTACAGCGCCCTTGAGGTGATTTTGCACAAAAACGGCGCTACAAAAATCATCCAAATATTATTATTATATTATCTTAATGGCCAGGTTTCCGCCACTTTCCAATATCCTTTCTCTTTCCCATCCTTTGACATACTTTTTTTATATTTAAAATAAAAAGAAACATTCCCGTGTTACAAATAACCTGACAATATTTGAAAATCTCCTACCACCACCAGCACAGTAAGAGGAAAATGTTGCTTGTGTTGTGATGGAGGACTTAGTCAGCCGATGAATCGAACACACTACGCCTGGGTGGGACCCAAACGCGATGTCAACTCAGTCACCGACCGGTCAAAAACTGTTCTACTATTGTGATTTATTTTTGGGGTATTATGCTATGTTGCGCTAACCTCCTTCCTGAGAAATTGTCAATTGCCGAGCATTTAATTGAAAATGGCCATTACTTTGGATTTGTTGCTGTAGTCAATGGAAGGGAAGAGGCAATTTATATCCACAAAAAACCCATTAATATGAATAGAGAAAACAGGGCTAAGTTTAATAGTTCTCGGTATCCGGTACCAAAAGTATGCCGAAAACCATTTTAAATTAACTGATTATGTATACTGAAATACCTATGAAGAAGAATAAATTAACAACAGATACAACTATGCAGGGCGTGGCTTGAGTGAGCTTGGGCCCAGCGCTCACTCAGGAGTGGCGTTTGGTGCTGGTAGGCTGCGGTCACCGCAGACATTAACATTTTAAACACTCCTTCATATTTACTCCTTTTAGTTGACTTATTGGAGAAAGAGAATGCTGAAAAGATTTCAACATACATACATGTTTTACATAGTGCTTACCTTCTTGTGTCGTGAAATGTGCGTTTTTGAAGATAATACATACTAACAAACATAAACGAGACATTGAAAAATTGATTTTATATTTTTTATTTCATACATTTTATGTTTCCCTTTTTTTAAATTTATAAAAAAATTTAACTTAAAATTTCATTACAGTTTAGTTGAAGAATGTAATAGAATTGTAATTGGATTCCAATCCAACCTTTAAAAACAAATTAGCCATATTTTGTTTAATTTTTATGTTTTTGTTTCAGATGATTTGTGTACATAACAAAGATTTAGGTGTTTGAGGCAGTGGTACACAACAGATGGGTCCCTAGACAATCTTAGATCCAAATAGTTCATGTCCGTTTCATCTCGGTTCGTTCCCACAAGACGTGTTTTGGTCCTTTGGCCTAATGGCTTTGTTTGGGATGGTTTGTGCATGTGGATCGGATGGGCGAAGGGGGGGGAGTGTCAGGGCGCCCGATGGAGACGGGTCGCTAGAAAGAGACCGGAGTCACTAGCACTGGGAAAGGAGCATAAGACGATGAGTGAATGTGGTGAGGAGGGGTGTGAGTGGTTTGTCTCCTCTTCAACAAATCAGTGCCCCCTGGCGTACCGGTCTTATTAGTATTGTGGGACATGATCTCTCCTGGCTGGGGTAGCACTTAAAAATGTGTTGATTTGTCAATGTCCTGAGTTGTCATGCAACCAAAATAAGATTTTCAATTATTATCAAATTGTTCACAGCCTAGGAATGTTTGTCTCTTAAAAAAAATTATGGTAACCGAGTGGTAGCCACCCGGAGGCAGTCCCTAGAAGAGTTGACCCACTGCGACCGATCCGTGCTGCCGATACGATACACATGTGCCTGCCCGGTAAGACCTCCCCACTCCCCGCGTTAGATCGCACACATTCCTGTGATCCCTCGCCCTTCTGTCAGCGTCTAGCCTCCGGAGACAGATTGTGTCGCAGTGTTTAATTGCAACTTTAATTGATAATGCTTCAATATCCACCAATAATCCAGGTGTCCGGGGATACTAAAATGGTGCAATTTCATCCTGTAATATAGTGCCGTGAAAATGACATTCCACGCCAGTCTTTGAAGTTGGATTCTAATGAATGTGTGTTGTTTGTTGGATTCTAATGAAAGTGTTGTTTGCAGTGCCCCGGGATATCATAGAGCGCGGCAGAGACTTGGAGCAGGTCCTCAACCAGTACATGAACTTCGTCAAACCCGCCTTCGAGGAGTTCTGCTCACCCGTAAGTATTATTATCACACTTTGCATTTATGGAATTCTTGACTTCCGTACCCAATTAATGTTTACGAACATTTCAAAACCCATCGGAGTAACCGAGAGATTGCTTGATCGTTATTCTAGATTTAAATCTCTAAAGACATACCTCTAAAATGGGTTACTTATAAAATAATTGTAATATTTTTGTATGTATTATTGCAGACCAAGAAGTTTGCCGATGTGATCATTCCAAGAGGTGCAGATAATACTGGTGAGTTCACTTTATTTCTTTCTTTGACTTAATCCATACAGAGCATGCTATCACTGTCTTAATCCCCATCATTCCAGCTAGTAAACAGGAATCTAAAATGTACTTCACTAATGGGCGCTTTACACAACACTTATTTCCATACCGATCCCCATATCGGGACCAGTATGCTTTACACAATCATTATTTTCATCCTTCTCTCTTTCTTTGACTTAGTCCATACAATTGAGCATGCCATCACTGTCTTAACCCATATCATTGTATAACTAGTAAATAGGGATCTGAAGTTTACATAACTAATGGGTGCTTTACACAAAACTTATTAACCATACCGATCCTCATATGGAATCCGTATCGGAACCTGTATGGAAGATCTTTTTTTTACACGATAATTATTTTCATATCTACGATTTCAAACATAACATATGCAGATATGGTTGCCATTAAAGAAGACAAAATATTTTTGGACGGTACTTAATCGTCAATATATAGCTCTACCTTTAACATAGCGCATGTGAAAGTATCTGTCACAAAATGTCAATAAATAATAAAATAAATACATTGGAAATTCACAATACTAAAAAGACACCATCACAATCAGTAATAAACACTGTTTGGTTTACCTACCTAGTATTTTTAACAATGAATTAAAATGTATACCGAAATAAACACTCAACATTTCGAAATAATGTGTAAAATAATAGTTACGTAAAACAATGACCGATGTCAAATAATTCCCGCCATTAAACTGAATTGAAAACTGTGTCAAAATAGAGCAAATTTTTGTAAGGAAACCATATAGAAAGAAGAGTGCGAAAAATGTGTTGTCTAAAGCGCACATAAGTATTGTGACTTTTCTCTGAAAACTATCGAGAGTTGTGTCTTATTAGTATTGTGAACGGCTGCATGCCCTTTTTCATATAAAACTTAAATTTGGATTTGACTCCAAAACACCCAACCAAACTACATAATTATTTTTTAATCAAAATGTAAGCAAATATCTAGTACTGATTTGAACTTTGGCACTTTTTGTGAGTTAACTATAATAAATTATTAAAAATATAATCTTGCCCTACATAATAATATAAAATTAAACAGTAAATAGAGTATTTTTTTAATAATTACATATAACTCACAAATAATTGCCAAAGTTGCCCCTAAAATCATGAAAAATCTAATTCTAAAGGGTTTTCCAATAAGAGGTGTTATTTTGAATAGCCCGCTATTTTGGTAGATGTTACTTTTGAAGCTGTCATTTTTTGACATTTGACAAGTAGAAACTTCGCCATTAATAAAAATGGAACGATACACGCTTCAACAACGCATTGAAATGATTAAAATTCACTTGAGTGAATCAAATGCAAATCATCTTGAGTGATGAGTCCCATTTCCACCTCGGTGGCTTGTCAACAAGCAAAATTGTCGCATCTGGGGCTCGGAAAACCCAAGAGTTATTGTTGAAAAGCCTCTCTATCCTCAACGTGTGACTGTTTGGTGCGGTTTATGGTCCGGCGGAGTCACTGGACCTTACTTTTTCGAAAATGAGGCTGCAGCAACAGTTACGGTGAATGGATTGCGCTATCGAGAGATGATTAATTATTTTTAATGGCCGGAATTGGATGGTATTGATCTGGACAACGTTTACTTTCAACAAGACGGCGCTACGTGCCACACAAGCAACGAAACCATTGATCTTTTACGATTGAATATCAAAATAACACCTCTTATTGGAAAACCCTGTATAATGGCACATATCCCTACTTGATATTTGCTACACCTTTTGATTGAAAAACTAATTATATAGTATGGTTAGGTATTTTTGCCTATGTTTAAATTTTGAATGAAAAATTCTGTACAGCCGCTCCTCTTAATCTGGCCCCTATTTGTTAAATTATCTAATATTACATATGGGTTTGGAAATTCACATACACATTTCATATCCACAATAACACCAAATGACTTAGTTAATTTTATATCTTATTATGTTTTACTTTTTAGTGAGTATAGTTTTTTACAAGTCTCTTGGACGTCCACCAAGTATTTTCAATGAAAGATATTATGCTTTTCAGGGGTATTCTCTGCGCCATCATTCTTTTTAAGTTTATTTATGTATTATTATTTTGTAACTCATTTTTATTCTAACATTATAAAACATTTTTTAAGTGTATCATTTTAGAATTAAGTCCAACTAGTGTAAAGATATTATAATACGAGGCGTATCCAGAAATTAAGTGCACTGAATTTTTGTAGGTTACAAATTTTTTTATTGAAACAAAAAAATTACATGGTTACCGTAGTACATATGTAAGCTATTTTTCGACATAGTCGCCATTCCTCTCAATGCAGGTGGTGAAGCGGGGGATCACCTTTTTGATGCCCTCCTCGAAGTAGTTTCCCGCCAACCCCTTCATCCACTTCTCCACCTCCTCCTTTACCTCCTCGTCGGTAGAAAACCTTTTTCCACCCATGTACAGCTTCAGGGAGGTAAAGAGATAATAATCTGAAGGTGCTAGGTTAGGGGATTGCGCGGGGTGGTTCAGGACATTCTATTTAAACGAAGCAAGCAGTTCTTTCGTGGCGTTGGCCGTATGTGGTCTGGCATTGTCGTGCAGCAGGCTGACTCCCATTGTCAGCATGTCTCTCCTCTTGTTTTGAATCGCCTTCCGCAATTTTTTTAGGGTCTCACAGTGTCTTGCAGAGTTGATGGTCTCCCCTTGAGTCAGATATTCAATCAAAATTATGCCTCGACAGTCCCAAAACACGGATGCCATGATTTTCTTGGCTGAAATTGTGGTTTTGAACTTTTTGGCGGAGGGTGAAGAGGTGAGAACCGTTTATAAACTCGCGATACCACTTGTACACACTCGTAAGATTCATAGCTTTATCACCATATGCAGTTTTCACAACATTATAAACCTCAAACGGAGGTTTTCCCTTCCAAACGAGATAACGGATGACGCCGCGTATTTCGCACTTGGCGGGAGATTGGATTGACATTTTTCACGAAACGTGTTGTCGCGTCGACACTTCTCAACGTACTGACCTTGAACCGGTCTTGTTGCGGAGGGGAAGAGTCAGGCTACACGTAAGTGTAGCCAACATGTCGAAAATAAAATTCATTCGGTCGTGAGAGCCTCAGTACACTTACTTTCTGGATACGCCTCGTATATATAGCAAAACATGTGTGTACTGTACTGATATTGGATATTGACCCAATTGTTTGCATATTTGTGATTTTGGACTGAAGACCAATGCAACTATTTTTAATGCGCTATGTCATAATTTGGGATGCAGTTTTGGGTACCTCCGCGGTTAGCTACGTTTCGTGATTTGGCAGGGGTGCCCAGGTTCATCGGGTGAGGTGTGTTCAGGATGCGTCTGCCCACCAGCTGCGTGGCATTTCAGATCGGGAGAGGCTGGTTTAGGGAGACTCGTCGATCTCTCAAAGTGGTCTTTCTTGACCCATCGCTTTGCGCCGCAGCGAGAGGGATAGATTCATACGTCCGTCACTCCTGGACCCACTGATCCCTAGATTCTTACCCACACCTCGTCCTCTCCTCCCTTTGATGACATAAAAAGGAAAATAATTTCCCTCAGGAGTGCCTGTGTGGGGTGTGGTTAATGTAAACGATATGAAATAACAGCTAAATTGATTAATGCGTTCCACATCACTGGAAGCAAATAAGACATTTCGTCAGTGTAAGCGCTTGTTATATTACAGCGAATTTTCACAAACTGTCAAAATGTCTTCATTTTTTTGTCACTAGAGGGTGGTAGTTGTACATAAATGAACTTGTTAGAATACAACGTCGAATGTGCGTTTTTTGTCGCAAAGCAATGAACGTACGCAATCGGAAATATTAAGTAAAACAAACAACTTAGTAAAAAGGTATGACTTATTTGCAGAACCTACTATTTTGGTAAAGCATTTAATTTGACATTTTTTATAAATGTTTCATCATTCACTTGCTGTTGTCAAATCTAATTAGATTTGAACGGCTTTTGGCTTTACGACTCGCATTTGAGGAACATTTCCGATACAAAGAATGTTTTTTTTACACGGTTTTCGGAAACTCGTGGTATAACTTGTGAATGAATGTACCTTTCATTTATAGTCAATTTTGGGTTATGACTTTTTTTATTTGAGCTTTTGTTTTAGAGAAAGTGGATTTATTTGGTAAATTTTATATTTGATAGAATATCTATACATATTAATAACATCATAAGTAAATTGACCTCGAGAAATAAAATAAATTTTATTTATTTATTTGTATGTTTGTTAAATTATTCTGTGTTATTTAGTACAACTAAACAATAATCTTTTTTCATTCATTCGTTACTTGAAGCATACCTTGTTTGGAGTATTTTTTCCGGCTGCCATGGATAAATCGTGTATTGATCTACAAAGAGAAAAATAATATTATTATTTGGACAATGTGTGAATTATTGTTAATTTTCTTAAAAAGTTTTTTTTAGTCTGTTTAATCTAGAGATAAAAAAATAATAAACTTGTTTACTCCTTATATACCCATGTAAGGTCGGAACAGTGAAAAACTTCAATTGTTATCACTTAAAACGGCCGATTTTACCAAACAAACAATGATCTGGCGTGAGGTGGCCATATGAAAAAACGGTCACTCTCACAACTTAGTCAGAGCGCGTAAAGACAATGAATTCTCACACACACTTGCATAAAGAGCGCGCCAGTCAACATCATGACGTTCGTGTTAACCGTTAGGAAGAGGAACGCATTTTGTATTTTACGCATTTCAAAGAATTTGACAGTTGAAAAAATACAATGTGATAAATTTACATGAAAAAAGAGAATTTGTGAGTACTTACTGTTTTTGTAGCTTCCTTAGATTATTGCAATGCTTCAAGTGAGTTGGTATTCTACTTTTAAACCCATTAATGAAACATTTTGATGTCATTTTAGAAATATATACGCCGTCAAACACGGAGCGTATAGTTTCACCGCCATCACGGGGGGCTTCCATCCCGGAATAAGTAAAAAACTGTGAAATGTGTTGAAAATTTGGTGCAAGATGAAGTATTTATTTAATTGTTAATATCCACAGATATCATAATGATAATAAGAGACCGTACTTCTACAGATGTGTGTATTATATAGATATTTTAAATTAAAAATATTGTGTAAAATCATTATTAACGCGATAATCATAGATCGAAGTTTTAAAAGTGGGTTGTATGGTGTATCAATGTTTTTTTTTTTTATGGTCGAATGCCTACATCAACTACAAAAAAAATAGGCAGACTGAAAAATAATACATAGTCGATCATTTTGTAACAAAAAATATGAAGTCTGAGAATGACATACGAAAGTTAGTATTAAGCCGTTTTCCAGCAAATCACCATTCTGCCTTATAACCCACTCTGAATATGGCTTATGAGCAAATAATTTAGTCTGAGAATGACATACGAAAGTTAGGATTAAGCCGTTTTCCAGCAAATCACCATTCTGCCTTATAACCCACTCTGAATATGGCTTATGAGCAAATAATTTAGTCTGAGAATGACATACGAAAGTTAGGATTAAGCCGTTTTCCAGCAAATCACCATTCTGCCTTATAACTCACTCTGAATATGGCTTATGAGCAAATAATTTAGTCTGAGAATGACATACGAAAGTTAGGATTAAGCCGTTTTCCAGCAAATCACCATTCTGCCTTATAACCCACTCTGAATATGGCTTATGAGCAAATAATTTAGTCTGAGAATGACATACGAAAGTTAGGATTAAGCCGTTTTCCAGCAAATCACCATTCTGCCTTATAACCCACTCTGAATATGGCTTATGAGCAAATAATTTAGTCTGAGAATGACATACGAAAGTTAGGATTAAGCCGTTTTCCAGCAAATCACCATTCTGCCTTATAACCCACTCTGAATATGGCTTATGAGCAAATAATTTAGTCTGAGAATGACATACGAAAGTTAGGATTAAGCCGTTTTCCAGCAAATCACCATTCTGCCTTATAACCCACTCTGAATATGGCTTATGAGCAAATAATTTAGTCTGAGAATGACATACGAAAGTTAGGATTAAGCCGTTTTCCAGCAAATCACCATTCTGCCTTATAACCCACTCTGAATATGGCTTATGAGCAAATAATTTAGTCTGAGAATGACATACGAAAGTTAGGATTAAGCCGTTTTCCAGCAAATCACCATTCTGCCTTATAACCCACTCTGAATATGGCTTATGAGCAAATAATTTAGTCTGAGAATGACATACGAAAGTTAGGATTAAGCCGTTTTCCAGCAAATCACCATTCTGCCTTATAACCCACTCTGAATATGGCTTATGAGCAAATAATTTAGTCTGAGAATGACTTACGAAAGTTAGTATTGTTGTATTGTGGTGAACGAATATTATAACACATTTGTATTTGATATGTTATTTATTAAACCAGCCCAGCTGGCGATCTGTTGACAAGTGGTGACAGCTAGGGTTTGTGTAGCACAGACAATATATTAGGAAATGGCCATAGATAACATTATACTAATAACACCAACATCCCTCTTTTCCTAATAAAGAAAAACAAGTCAAGACAAGATGAACATTACAAATATAAATTTTTCTTTTCAAATAAACATAATTCATGACATAGTAATAAACTGTAAGTGAAATACAATTACCAAATTTAATTATAATCAGATGGATTATATCTATCAGGTTTATTAACAATTCTGCCCGAACGAGTTCGAATGCTTGCCTCATTGTTTGTCAGCTCATCAGAAGTTGTAGGACCTGGATAAAACGGGATGGAATGAAAATCATTGTCAAAACGTACACCTTTCTTCGATGAACTATTTCCATTCAGCGGTGATGATGATTCCTGACGTGATCTGTCTAAATTTAAGTGTTTCCTATTCCTGAGATATCTTGAACCATCGGGAGTTTCAACAATATATGACCTTGGGCATCCTTTAACAATTTCTACTACAGTAGCTGGCGACCATGAACTTGACACATCTTTTTTAAAAACTACTTTATCGCCTATCTTCAACTCAGACAAGTTCCGAACCTTTTTGTCAAAATATTTTTTCATTTTGTTTTGACGACCCTTAAATTTATCTTCATATTCTTTAAATCGCACGACTTTTGGTCTAAGTTGACTGGATGTTACGGGTAAATTACATCTAAGTTGACGTGACATTAAGAGGCTTGCAGGGGATGGAAAATTATTTTTTGGACTATTTCTGTAATGTAACATAGCAAGATACGGATCAGTTTTGGATTCAAGGCATTTTCTTAAAATATTCTTTACTATTTTTACTGAACTCTCAGCTTGACCATTTGACTGAGGATAGTTTGGACTAGTGGTGATATGTTCAATATCCCACTCATATAAAAAGTTTTTAAAAATGGCTGATTGAAATGGTGGTCCATTATCACTAACAAGTGTTAACGGTATCCCATGACGTGAAAATATAGATTTTAAGTGTGTGACTACAGTTTCCGCGTTATAATTGTGTAACATTGAATTTTCGATGTATTTTGAATAATAATCAGTAACAATGAGATAATTTGAGTTGTTGAAATGCATTAAATCTACACCTACCTTTTCCCAGGGAAAATTAGTGATACCATGGGGCAAAAGAGGCTGTGACGGGTTATTAGGTTTAAATTTAGTACAAATCTGACATTGATCGACAATGTTTTTAATATCAGAGTTAATATTCGGCCAAAAAATCATATTTCTGACTAGACTTTTTGCTTTTGACATACCTAAGTGACCTTTATGTACATCTTTTAAAATTTCAGGACGTAAAATTGACGGTATAATTAAACTAGGTCCCTTAAATACCAGATCATTGACAACATGAATTTCTGCTTGAAAATTCCAGTATGGTTTAACGCAGGGTTCAATTACATTTTTATTTGACGGCCAACCGGTTTTATAATATTTCATTAAAGTTAATAAAGACTGATCTTGTTTCGTCGCCTCAGTGATTAATTTCAGTTTTTCTTCTGAAACTGCCAGACTTGACATCAGTAAATTGATATGTATGTCAATTTCTTTTTCCGCATCTGTTATTTCTGTATCAGGTAACGGCGCTCTAGATAACGTATCGGCAATATACATAAATTTACCAGGTACATATCTGACGTCTAAATGGTAGCATTTTAGAGACATCATCATTCGTTGTAACCTTGCGGGAACTTCAGAAAGTGATTTCTTAAAAAGTGTGACTAGTGGTTTATGATCTGTTTCAACATTTACCACGTGGCCATAAATATATTGATGGAATTTTTGACAACCGAATAAAATTGCATATAATTCCTTCTCTATTTGTGCATAATTTTGCTGACTGGACGTTAGTGTTTTTGACGCATAAGCAATCGGTCTACTTTCCTGCAAAATAACTGCGCCCACTGCGCTCTGCGAAGAATCTACTGATAATTTTAACGGTTTTTCAATGTCAAAATTAATAAGTACTGGAGATGAACTTATAATTTTCTTTAAATTGACAAAGGACTGATCGTGATTGGCATCCCATTGCCAGCTGACGTCTTTCTTTAGCAAAGTCCTTAAAAGTTCCGTTTCTTTTGACAAATCTTTGATAAAAGATCCCAAGTAATTAATCATACCTAAAAACCGTTGTAAGTCTTTCTTACAAGTGGGAGTAGGTAATTCTCGAATAGCTCTAATCTTTGACTCATCTGGCCTGATCCCTTGACTGCTAAAGATATGACCTAGAAAAGTAACTTCCTGTAGGCCAAAGTGACATTTATTTAGATTGAATTTTAAATTTACTTCTCTGGCTCTTTTAAAAACATTTTCTAATCTCCTTTCATGAGATTCAAGATTCTCTCCCCATACTAAAATATCGTCAACGAAAACTATCACCCCTTCTAGATCAGCAAATATTTCCGTCATTATTCTAGAGAAGAATTCGGGAGCTGAATTAATTCCATACGGAAGTCTTAAAAATTGATACCTGCCGAAAGGTGTTTGGAAAGTGCATAAATCTGAACTTTCACTATCTAAGCGTATCATCCAAAAACCTGAAAATGCGTCTAGATTTGAAAAAAACTTCGCTCCTTTAATTTTAAACCTAATTTCGTCCATTGAAGGTGTTGGATAATGCGTTCTGCAAATAGCCCTATTTAAATTTCGTGGATCTAGACAAATGCGTAACTGTGAATTTTTTTTTTCTACGACAACTATGGAACTCACCCACGGTGTTGGTTTTGTAACCTTGACAATGACCTTCATTTCCTCCATTCTATCTAATTCTTCTTTTAATTTATCGTGCAGCTTGAATAGAATCTTTCTTGGTGCATCGATTTTAGGATGAACATCAGATCGAACTGTTAGATGACATTCGTGAGGTAAGCATCCGAGACCCTGAAAAACATTGTTAAATTTCTTTATTAAATTGTTCGAATTATACATTGACAAATCATTGTTGGGAATATTTTCAGAATTATTCGTGTTAGAATACACACGTTTTATTATTCCCATTGCATTGCAAGTAGCTAGCCCTAATATAGTTTGACATGATTTCAACTCAGTGATGACAAAGGGAATGGACATATTTTTATCATTATTATAAAAACAATTTAACTTACAAATTCCTTTTGTAGGAATGTTAGTACCACCGAATGAATTTATTTTAAATGCTGTTTCTGTGATAATTTTTTCTGACAAACCAAGTTTATTAAAATTTGTAAAAGACATAACATTTACATTGGCACCGGTATCTATAAGACATGAAATTATAACATTATTTATTCTTAAATTAATGTGCCATGAATTCAATGTTGAATTAATATTGTTACAATTTAATGTATCAATTGTATAGTCGTGGTTGGGTATTTTACTTTGTGACAATGTATTAACATTAATTTTCCTACCTTTCAATTTCCTATTAAAACAAAATTTCGAATAATGCCCAATCTTGAGACAATTAAAGCATTTAGCTAATGATGCCGGGCAGTTTGTGCGGTGAATTTGTCCACATTTGGTACAGACTCCGCCCTGACTTCCGGATTGACCTCTGGATAGACTGCTCGGACTTCCCGATGGACTTCTGGAATGATTGCTCGGACTTCCGGATTGACTTCTGGAATGGCTTCTGGCTGATAGTGAAGATGAAGAAGGGCTTCGTAGAACTTGTTGTATAATATTCCCCTCAAGACTTCTTGTGTTTTCCCTCGATACAACAATCGCTCTTGACAAATTAATCGCTTTTTCCAAGTTTAACGATGTTTCTTGTAAAAGTCTTTCTTTCAAGTAGTAAAGATTTCGATTTAGGTTACATATGAATATGTCCTTTATTAAGGATGTTTGTAGATTGCCGAAATCACAAGTTTGACTTAGATTTTGTAGCGAAGCAATAAAATCTTCGACTGTTTCACTGTCGCCTTGCTTCCTCGTGAAGAATTTAAATCGTTCCACTGTCACATTTACTGTGGGTATGAAGTGTTTATCGTAAAGGAGTAAAATACCGTCGAGCGTACTTTTCTCAATTGTGAGGCCAAATGAGTTAAAAATTTCTACCCCTTTCGGGCCAATCGTGTGTAGAAGCCTGGCCACTTTTTGAATTTCCTTTTCTTCATTAAAATTATTAGCCATCATATAAATAAGGAATGATTGCTTAAATTTCTTCCACTCACCCGCCATATTTGGAACAATCGCCATCGGCACAATATGACTCGACATTTTATTTCTTTTGACAATTTGTTTTGGATACAAATTATTGACTCTTGATGTGACTTGACTTGACTTCACTCACAATATATTTATTAAGACACATCTGACACCATGTTGTATTGTGGTGAACGAATATTATAACACATTTGTATTTGATATGTTATTTATTAAACCAGCCCAGCTGGCGATCTGTTGACAAGTGGTGACAGCTAGGGTTTGTGTAGCACAGACAATATATTAGGAAATGGCCATAGATAACATTATACTAATAACACCAACAAGTATTAAGCCGTTTTAGAGAGCGCAAATCACCATTCTGCCTAATAACCCACTCTTAATACGGCTTATGAGCAAATAATTTAGTCTGAGAATGACATACGAAAGTTAGTATTAAGCCGTTTTAGAGAGCCGTTATCCAGCAAATCACCATTCTGCCTTATAACCCACTCTGAATACGGTTTATGAGCAAATAATTTAGTCTGAGAATGACATACGAAAGTTAGTATTAAGCCGTTTTAGAGAGCCGTTTTCCAGCAAATCACCATTCTGCCTTATAACCCACTCTGAATACGGTTTATGAGCAAATAATTTAGTCTGAGAATGACATACGAAAGTTAGTATTAAGCCGTTTTAGAGAGCCGTTTTCCAGCAAATCACCATTCTGCCTTGTAACCCACTCTTAATACGGCTTATGAGCAAATAATTTAGAAAATATGTTTTCTTGGCGCAATGAGTCGAACAGTAAGCCGCGGTGATTAGTGATTTCAAATTTGTAAATTCACCAACAGACTGCTTGTACTGGGTACTGGTACAGTCAATGCTGCTAATGAACCATCCATAGCACATATGCAAGCAAGAGCGAGTAAATAGTTAGTTAGATAGTTTTTCAAATGGTTCTTCTACATTATTGGACTTGAACCGAATGTATTATGATATTTCCATTTTAATGGACTTAACCTAATCCATAGTACAGGGTCCGTCACGGGAATCGTATGGTTTTCAAATAAGATGTACTCGGTCAGTTTTACTTAAAAAGATTTTATATTTATGCATGATTGTAGCCGGTCCCGAAAACTTTGAGTAGTGTCAATTAACATCTGACTTGGAATACGAAAGATTTCCCCCTGGATTTTCATCTTAAGATCTTCAAGGCAGTCTGGCTTGTCAACTTATACTCTAGACTTCCCAAGATATCCCCACAAAAAAAGTCACACAAGCTTAGATCAGGGGAGCGAGTAGGCCAGTGAATATATACCACATCCGGAGATAAGACTGCCTGGAAGTTGATACCGTATGACAGCCATTGAATTACTGTTCACAGCCATTGAATGAGCTGTGTTGTGTAGTCGCACCGGTAGTTTTTCAAAAAAAATTTTAAAGACTTTCACAAATTTACAAATTTCGGTTGGTTTTCGGAAATCGGTAGATCTACCGACATTTCTGTAGGAATGGCATCACTGTGCTCTAGGTTCCACGACATTGCAACAACCAAACTTCCCACTCTAACATACAAACCAAGGCCACCCCCCACTCTCTGAGGCCAACCACTCGGCTGTACTAGCCAATCAAAAAACATTCGGTTTCCGTGACGGACCCTATATATATATGTATATTTATCATCCAAGAAGATTCACTAAAACACGTACTGTGTGTCAAGATAAATAGATTTGATTACGTTGAAAGGACGGCATCAGTAGTCACTTGGTTCAGCACAGGATGGCTATCAGGTTTTTTTTTTTTTTTTTTTTTTTTTTTTTTATTAATATCAATAGCAAAATTTGTACATTATGTAGGTTTAAAGTATAATATAAGTATATTTTTTGTATTTTTTTCACAGTCCTCCTCACTAGGGTTTCCTGTTCTGAGGCGGCCTGTAGTTTTTCTTAAATTTTTGTATTTAGTTTTGAATTGTCTTTACATTGTCTTCATAATGTTTGTAAGTTGATTATTACTTTGATCTCTAAGCCATGTTTTGACTTTTGTTTTAAATATATTCATTTCGTTTATTTTTTTGGTTTCATTTGGTAGAGCATTGAACAATTTTATAGCATGGAATTTATTATTTCTCTGTCCAAAGGATGTGTTCAAACTGGGAGTAATCAGGATATTTTCGCTTTTTGCCCTGGTTGTGTATTTATGTTGGGCAGTGGAGTATTTGGATATGTTTTTTTTCAGTTTAAATAAAATATTTTTTGAATATAGTTTCTGTACATTGTAAACATTGAAGTTTTTGAATATTTCTTCTGTCGGAGTTCTAAGCGGAACTTTCAGTATAGTCTTTAATACTCCTTTTTGTGCTATATTGAGCCGCTCTGTGTGAGTGCTCAAGGCAGACCCCCATCCAGTTATTCCGTACTCTATTTGTGATTGACACAAAGCATAGTATACTTTTTTAATATCGTTTATATTGAGGATATTGCGAATGTTTCTAAAGAAGTATATGTACCTGGTTAGTTTTTTTGTAATTACATCTATATGTGAGTTCCAACGGAGATTATCATCAATTTCAATTCCAAGATATTTGATGCTTTTGGAGTGTGCTATAGTGGGACAGAGGCATGATAAGGATTGATTTTTTTGATAAATTCCTTGGCATGAATGTAATTTGAGATTAAGGTCCTCTGACGGCTGCCCTCTGGCTGTTTTAGTTGAGTTTAGCTGAGTTTCTTTTAAGCCAGTTTTGCAGGAGACCAAGTCCGTGTTCAGCTTCTTTGTAGGTATTTATCCAATCTTTTTCTTTAAATAAAATTACTGTGTCATCAGCAAAACTAATGATTTTTCCTCTTGTTTCTAGGTTACAGATATCATTAATGTATATTAAAAATAATATCGGACCTAGTACCGGTTGGACTGCATGTTTGGCCAGTATATATAACTGGGTGAACTCTCGTTATCATATAAAATGTACTGATGAATATAATATATTGTGGGCGAAAGGAACGACAGAACGAAGCAATACTTAGATGCTGAATCTAAGAACCGAATAAGCATTCACTATTTATTTACTCATATGTACATGGCAGTCAGGGAGGTGTCTCTCTAAAACTATACTTTCCTTGGGTTACGCACAGCTTTACATCCTCTCTTTTAGAATAAATAACTCTTTTGCTATAAATTATATTGGATATACTAATGTTAGCAAGACAGGAGGCAGTTAAGCTCCTAGAAGTGCTTTGCAAATTTGAATTTTATGATAAAAGAGCTTAGCCAGGCGTCGCCTATAAACTCTATAATTTATCTCAAATGTGTACTGATTTAGTCCAATGTACAATGCACAAAGAAACAAAGCACATTTTTCAAATAGCTGTCAATAAAAATAATAATATAACTGGGATTTTGATAGCCCCATTCTTGTAAAGTATCACCTAAACCAGAGGTTCCCAAACTTTATTGCCCCGTAGACCACTTGCAAAAATTTTTTTTCCGTAGACCCCCTGCCTGCCGAATATTGAATTTTCCTAAAACTATTAACGTCCCATGTGATAATCATTTATTTTTTTCGTAAAAAGATTCCCTTCCCTTGCCTGTCCAACAACCGGGTGGCGGTATAGTTCCTCTGTCTTTACACTGTGCAGACAGGGGCGCCCTTGTGAGGTATCACACCAAATATTAAGCAGGATACCTAAGCAACGGGAATTTCTTTCTGTAGCTGGCCCTAAAGAACTGCCGCTTAAGTTCTTTGTCAGTGCTTATTCCGGTCAGTTCTTCTTGTCACATGATATCCGATTCTTCAAAGTTCAATTTCCATAGTCAAAATGTCCTCAAACTTAGTTTTGAAGTCTGTATGAAGTGCATTTAAATGTTGAACGTCTTTATTACCCTGGACGTTTTTCAAAAACTAGTTGGGGAACTAGGAAAATTCGCGGCTTCCAATGTACAATATTTTGCTTGAATATATTAATTCTGACGAGAATAGGAACGTAGACTCTATTTATACACCTCAATTAACAACTTTACGAAATATAAACATACAAATATCAAATAATTAATTTACAGTCTATTATATTTGTGTTAGGTCTATTGTGTCATTTACGGAACTTCTAAATGTAGACTTGAGGTAAATCGGGGTCCGCTTGTATATACCCCCATTTGAATCTCGTGGACCCCCAAATTTTTTTTTCTCTGTAATAGACCCCCAGCAAGCCGATATCGACCCCTGGGGGTCGATATAGACCACTTTGGGAACCTCTGACCTAAACCCTTCAAGCCTTGGAAGGACTAGCCACAAGCATCATATTCACATAGAGCCTTTGAAGGACATTACTAGCCACACGCATCATATTCCATTAGAGCATCTAAAGGACGTTACTAGCCACATGCATCATTGTACATAATGGGCCTTAATAATAAACGCGTTTTAAATTGTACACTACTGAAAAACAACCATTAATGTATCTTAAATGATTGCTTATCAGTTGTATAAAATTTAAAATGCGTTTATTACTAAGGGGGAATATATTTACCACTAGTAATACACATTTTAGAATATGAACTCTTGTATATCTGCAAATAGTGTATATTAGATGGTTTATTTTATGTATTATTATTTAATCTAATGCACAGTGTATGTATGTATATTGGCCATCCATTTTGTATTCCAACTTGAAAAATCAGTTGAATGTATTTTGAATTTTTCAATTACTAATACATACATGATTGTGTGGTTTTTGAATATTTCAATCATTTCTCCACGTGGAACATTTTTCATCTCATCTTATGGACCAATAAGGCTTTTTAAAACTGGAATATTATATTATTTATTGTATTTGTGTTTAATTCGTAGAACTCCATTTAATTTATTTTTTTATTTAATTAAAATCAAATTTAAAAATATAATTATTAAGTTCTGCAAGTATTTTTTAGTTTTTGTTATTGTTACAGCTGTTTCGGCTTCCAAGGCCATTTTCAAACTGTTTATAAAGAACTTAATAATTATATTATTAAATTTGATTTTAATTAAATAAAAAAAAAAAATAGAATATTATATCTTTCTTTGTTCCAAAATGTTTCTCTTCCTAAATAATGGTAACTGTGAATTCATTTCACATATTAGATTATGCCGAACGCTAACATGTTAATCTACATTAAAAAAAAAAGTTAATGTTCGTCCACTGCGCCATCTTTTGGACGTAAAAGCAACATGCTCTATTGTTTCTCTATTTACACAGACAGACTGGGCCACAGCAACGCGTGGCGGGGTACAGCTAGTCTTAAATAAAATAGCTTTGTTTTCTTTGCAATATTTTAACAGCACGATTATTTTACGTATTTACACAAAATTATTTAACGTCTCAGGCGAATTTGTTGACTTTTGGGAACAGTTCATAGAAATGTGATCTAAACGGTGTTACAAAGAGAAAACACCTCGCTTTGTATTATAATTTATCATGATGAAAGAGAAAGGGGCCTTTTTGGCCCGGAGCTCTGTATGCCAATATATCAAAAAGTATTAAAATTTAGAAGTTAACCACAGAAGAATTAAAATGTGCACCTCAATGAAACCAAAGGTTCCGACTGTAAATTTCAGAAAAATAAATGAAACTTTGTGACTTTTTTTAATTATTTTTAAATGAAACTACAAAAAGTAAGGTGACGGTAACGTTTTTAATACACTTGTCCAATAAAATGTGTGTGTGTTTTTCATTATCAGTAATTTTAGTTATAAAAAACGTAAAGTTTTTACGCCATTTTTATGTTAGCATTCAAAATATTAATATTTAAAATTATATTCTTATTTTAAATAATAAAATTTTTAACCGTATCTCTTCGCCTTTCAAAAACAGTTTTTAGTTTTCGGATATGTTCAGCAATATTCCGTTTATTTGGATTTTATAATATTTTAAGTGGATATACTCTGACCTTCTGAAAGAATAAACCAGAGGACTGAGGGGTTAACATTCAGTTTTCAATACAAGATTCTATTCAAAACACAAACCCATTTAACCCTTCAGGTTTTTATAGATTTTTACCAAGTCCCAACGAAACGACATGGTTAATTTTCTCTCCCGAGGTATCTAAAATGTGCTACATATTACTTATTTTTGAAGTTGTCGTTAATAAAAATATTATTTTAGAAACTAGATTAAATTATCTTTGAAATATTTGCATTTGAAAAAAACATTGATTTTTCTAAACAATAAATGTTTAATATCAAACATGAAAATGTTAACAAAAAAACTTACCAGGATATTTTGACTCGTAACATCCATAATTTTAAAAGAATTCGATATTAGTAATAAAACTGACACTTCACTTTTTATGCCGCTTATACAATAAAAAAATATAAAAATAATTTTTTAACTTTCAACTGTCAAAGAAAAAATGTCGCCAATTCATAATCATGAACTTTGACAATTTTTTTAAATTTCATCAATGCAATAATGTATAAATATTTGATACAAACTGTGAAGAATAATTATTTATCTCTCCAATGACAAACATATCACATACGGCACGGCCGGCATAGTCCAGTGGTAACGCATTGGACCGCCATTCCGAAGGTCGCGGGTTCGAACCCGGCGTGCGCAAATAAATTTTATTTGATTAATTTGTGTTATTTCACAATTAATTAATTAAAATAATATATAGTATATTTGCGGCACGTTCCAGAGTGGAAGATACTACCAGTATCGCCCTGGTGTAAGACCACCATTCAGAATTGAAACGTTGCTCCAAATGGCTTTAGCCGTGTTTAGTGACTAGATCTGAATAGCCAGGTACTTCCCCACCTTCCTCTTTCCCTTCCCCACTTACCTTCAGCCTCACAACATCCCCCAATTGGGGATGCCATAGTCTCACTGGCTCCAGACGGGAGCAGTTGGGACTCTTGTGAGATATTCACTATAAAAAAAAAAAAATCTAAGCATTATAGAAAAGATAAAAATACTTTTATAATGTATTGACGCCCCGGTCAGATCTGTCCTTGAGAGGCTCTGATGCAGAGGTTCCCAAACTTTTTTGTGTTGTAGACCCCTTGCCATGTTTTTCTGTTTTTGGTAGACCCCCTACTTACCTGATATTGATTTTTTGTAAATTTCTAACTGTAGTGAAGTTTAGTGTTAAAAACTTAAAGTAAAAACACATGTTCAGTTTTATACATTTATTAATTGAATTTAAATTAAAACTACTCAAAATAAAATTTTATATCTGTTATATAAAATGAACGTAACATAAAATAAACTAAGCAATAAGTAAATGTTTTTAGTGGGAAGGATGAACCTGATGCTTTAATAATAAATTATCAACATTTGGCGTCAATTTTGTAAGGTTTAATCTTAAGTCTCCTCGGCTAATGATGTCCAGTCTGTTTCTTTTTTTCGTTAGGAGATTGGTAACAGCGCTGAACCCCCTTTCCACTAGGTATGACGATGGAAAGGAAATTAAAAATTTCCTCGCTATATAATACGGGATAAGTAACGGGTATGTTTTTTTGCAGCCAGAAGTGCTGATATCCGTGCTTAAACTGAACCTTAAGTTCTTCGTTTGTACTTATTTCAGTCAGTTCCTCTTGTTTATGACATTTGTTTCTTCTATGTCACCATATGGGTTAATTATCCACGGTGGTATTACCATAGTCAAAACATCCTCAAACCTAGTTTCGAAATCTGAATAGAGGGCATTTAAATGTTGAACGTAGGTTGAAACGTCGTCTTCCTGGCAGTTTGTCTGTGACAAATTGGAGAACTGGGAAAATTCGCCCCGTCCAATATTTTGCTTCATTAGTTTAACTCTGGCAAGAAACGCTGATAAGATGGACTTTGTTTTAATCAAATTTAGACTGTCGCCTTGTAACTGCAAATTAACCATATTAAATTTTGTACACAAATCTGTTAAATAGGCGATGTCTGTTTTCCACTTCATTAAATTGTCTTTTAAAATTTTATCTTTTATATCCAGAAATTCTAAAATAGTCTCAAAAAGTGCAAAAAATCTTGTCAAACATAAGCCTTTCGACAGCCAGCGTACTTCAGTGTGAAGCAGTAATTGATGAAAGTGTTCGTCATTTTCTTCACACAACTGCGCAAATAACCGCGTATTCAACGCGTTGCTTCGGATTCGGTTTACTGCATCAATGACTAATTGAAGAGATTCATGTAATCTAACACTCAAATTTTTAGCAACTAAATGTTGTCGATGGATGACACAATGTATTGCTAACACCCCTGGCACATTTTGTTTTAAATAGCTTATAAATCCACGATAACGTCCAACCATGGCAGGTGCTCCATCTGTAGCTACTGACATTATATTTGATGAAGGGATTGCTTTTTCAATGAAGTAATCCTTCAAAACATGAAATATTGATTCACCTTTAGTGTCGGTTAAGTGTAAGTAAATAGGTACTATCAGTGTATGTTGAGATCCACTATCGTGGACCCCCATTTTCATTTCATGGACCCCCAATTTTTTTTTTCGCTGACGTAGACCCCTTGCAGGTTGTCATAGACCCCTGGGGGTCGATATAGACCACTTTGGGAATCACTGCTCTAATGGAATAGGATGTTTGTGGCTAGTGTATCCTTCCAAGGCTTGAAGGGTTAAACTGGACTAAAACTACCAAATATGATTTGAGACTTGATATTTTTTCCTATGAGAAAGGATTACGACTTTTTTTGATATGCTTGTGCTCTGGTGTCGAATGCTGTATTTTATAAGCATAGTATAATATTAGTTCATATTACCTAGCATTATATAAAATATCCCTTTTCCAACATATCTTATTCCATGTTAATGTTACAATTTATTTTCATACAACCATCTTGCATGATGACCAAACTGCAAATTGACATGTAGTTAGTGAAAAGTTTTTATTGTTAACTGATATGTAATCATTATTAACCTTTCACTAACCCCACCATTTCCCAGCAATAAATTCACCTGTAATACTTCATAAAACACGATAACCGGACAACTCAACAAAATTACAAATCAACACACTTTTGAAAAGTGATATAAAGTCGTGAAAAGGAGTGAAAAAAACACTAGGTTACGTTAGGTTTTATATCACTTTTCAAAGGTGTGTTGAATTGTCACTGTGTTGAGTTGTCATGGAACCATAAAACACATATATACATGAAAGAAGGTTTCCAGGACAACTCAACACGCCTTCGAAAAGTGATATAGTCATTAAAAGCGATGAAACAAAACTAACATAACATGACCGATTGAACCTTGTTTTTTTTTTCATCACTTTCATGACTTTTCAAAAGTGTTTTGATTTGACACTGTGTTGGGTTGTCTAAGGAAGATATTTCTGGAATGTACATATTCCAATTTTATTACTATACATAATATGTCATACAGTTCCTATAGTCCACTTTGGTGAAATGTTAAAACCATTTTTTAATAATAATAATATTTGGCTGACTTATATAACGCCGTTTTCGTGAAAAATCACCTTAAGGGCACTGTACAAATACATATATGTATTGAATAATAAATATAGCTTGCTTACGACTAGGATTCATAATAAGTAGTGACTTACGACTAAGGGGGTATTTCACTATCTCTGATTATGTTCTGACTAAGCACTAATCCGCGGATTAGTCATTTTTTCGTTTTCACTATATCTGAATAACGCTAACGCTCGGGTTAAAGTTCGATTTGACTAATCAGTGCTCGAACCTCACGTTAGGCGCTATTCCTCGAATCAAAGATGGTGTCAAAACATTCCGAGTTTGACAGCGGAGAAGTGAGTCGAATTTTGTTGCGAATTATTATGGATACCGAGGTTTTTGATTTACAGAAGCAGGTGAAAGGGCGGCGATGCGATGGCCGCGAGTTTTAAGAGCTCGAATGAATTTGAATGCTTGTATGATCCATCCTGAATTATTTGATTGTGTTCAAAATAAGAAAAAATGTATTAATTCGACACGAATCTATCTAAAATGACCTGATAATCAACATAACATAACCAAAAAAATGCACACTTTGCGGTGTGCGGACTGTGGCGGGAAACTTGTCAATTGGCGTTGACGCTAGCATTCCATAGACATTGCGGCAAAACATGACAGGCGTTGCAGTAGATGGGGTAACTGCAAACATTTTGCGATGTTGCCAGACTATTTCGAGTGTTATCTATCCGGAAGCTCGAAACAATGGTGAAACGGTCGCCGTTGAATGTGAAGTTATTCTGATCTTTAAAGCCAGCCAACGGATAGCTAGTCAGATATTTAGCCCGACATAGTGAAATACCCCCTGAGGCTCATAACAACTGACTTAAAACTAGTGACTTACGACTAAGGCTCATAATAAAGAACTTATATCTAGTGACTTACGACTAAGGCCTGTAACAACCGACTTAACGACATATATATTTACAACTGTGGCCTTAAAGTTAGTTAGAGTGTTAACCCTTCAGCAACGTAAGCAGATATACACGATAAAATAACGATAGCAGTCAAGTACAATAAGCGTGTTTACACGTCAACGCGTGTGTTTCCACAAAAATCGTCATAACTCCGTTATTCTTCTAGTGACATCCCTAAAACAAAAAGTAGAATATTTGTATTGAATGAAGCTTCACATCTCTATTCAAAGTTATCCATAAAAACCCGTAAAAAGACCTACTCAGTGGAAGCAAATTTTACCCGCCAAATCGTAAAACCCGCCTCCCACATATCCCAGTTTTAATTATTTTTTTAAAAATATATTTTGTATGAAATGGTCAAAAAGTGAAGTGACAGAATTGTTTATTGTACATTTGTACGATGAAATAAGTGTTTTTTTTTACATTATCCGTGATTTTAGTATCGTTTTTACATAAAACATTACAGGTGAGTCATTTTTACAATTTTTTCATGTTTCCATTCTAAATTTAAATATTTACAAATGTTAATATTTATTTATGATACAACAATTTGAAAGCCTATTTTGTAACCTTTCTAAAACAGTTTTTACTATTCGGCTCCGTTCAGTAATGTTTCATTTATAGAGCTTTGATTGTGAGGCGGTAATAACACAACGTTTTCGTGAAATTGACATTTCGGTAAAGACATTTTAGCTTCAAGTTCGCGAAAAGTCGGAGGGGTTAAGTCAATCATAATAAAATAAATAGAGACACAACACTTTGTAGGTAAAGGTGCAGAAACAATGTATTTCTAAGAGTCAAATTAGTTTGAGGATTTTATATGTACATATCATATTCTACATATTAATAAATACTCTTTCTAATTTTATTAGCGCCAGAAGAGGAAGGAAGTTCTATCTATCTATTTCATTATTCTTTTATTATTACGGTGATTAGAATAAAATATAAGATTTTTTATTAGTATGGGAAGGAGGCAAGTAGTGAACTTATCGTACATAGAACTATGCAACTCATATTATTTGCCTTTTTAAGCTTATGAGGAGGGCGTACGTTTCTAGTGCAAAATTCTCCTGCTAGATAACCTTCTGCGGCAGTCATTACGGGTATGGCTTCATCTATTTTCTACTATCACCTGTTACCTAATTTCAACATCTTGGAAGATTTTATAATGAACTAGAGCAGGCCGGTAAAAAATGTAGATTGATGGTCAAACTTGTTCTGGATGTTTTAACCAGCCTAATGGGAATGTGAATGGAGACCGCCATCAGACCATTGAGATAAACTTGTTCTGGATGTTTTAACCAGCCTAATGGGAATGTGAATGGAGACCGCCATCAGACCATTGAGATAAACTTGTTATGGATGTTTTGACCAGCCTAATGGGAATTTGAATGGAGACCGCCATCAGACCATTGAGATAAACTTGTTCTGGATGCTTTAACCAGCCTAATGGGAATGTGAATGGAGCCCGCCATCAGACCATTGAGATAAACTTGTTCTGGATGTTTTGACCAGCCTAATGAGAACGTGAATGGAGACCGCCATCAGACCATTGAGATAAACTTTCGGAATTGATTGAATTGTCTTCCTGTCCACTAATTTTATTGAAAGATTTGAGAAGGTTGCTTTAATATTTGTGGAAGAAACGTTATACCAATACAATGCTCCTGCCCACACCGCGGTGTTTTGCTCAGAAACGGTTTGACCTATGCTTCATTCTCCTTATTACCACGATTTCGCCCTGCGCTACATTTTTTTTGTACCACTGATGAAAAATTGTCCTCAGTGGCTAATAATTTGTCGACGTGGATAAAAATGAAACAAATATCGCCAGAAGCACTTAAAATGCATCAATGTTGATATGTTCAAACACTGTTAGCAGGAAAAAAACCATTTCATTACCAACTTTGAAGGTGACCAAAGTTTAAGCATGTAAAAAACATATGTTTTTTTTAAAAATAATTTCTGTTTTTTTTTTGGGCCCCTCTCATGTAAATAAGGATTAATTCAGGGATGTTATGTTTTGTAATAATTTACTATTACAGGTCGAAAGCCACTGCAATGGGCAACCAAGGTACCATTTGTATTTATCATTTATCACATGTCGTCGGCCAATCACTAGGGAGAAATGGCAATGTGGATAGTTATGTCTCATTTGCACATGTTGTCGACCCGGTATATCAGTTGTTGGGTTTAAGCTCGGCTTGGTTGGAATGTCGAGCTTAGCACATAAATCCATCTGTATATAGGTGGGTAAGCATAGATATCACCAATATTACACGGTTTTTCTATAATTATAATAGAGGATTTCCAAAATCGAGCTACTGTCATTGCGATGTTTCAAAATGTAATTGACACTTCGTGACCGCTCCAACCCGGCCAACTACCGCCCCATAGCGATCACATCAGTTCTGTCCAAAGTGATGGAACGTGTGATCAACGAGGCGATCTTCTCGCGTATGTGACGCATGTTTGGGGGCGGTGCCTGGAACGTCACGGTGAGACCCAAACGGTCGCACTAGACATATCCAAGGCCTTTGACCGGGTCTGGCACCGAGGACTTGTCAACAAATTGCCTTCTTACGGACTTCCCGCATCCCTGTGTACGTGGATTGCTGACTTTTTAAGGGATAGGTCGATTCAGGCGGTTGCTGACGGTTTCACCTCTTCCTCACACTCTATAAATGCTGGCATCCCACAGGGATCGGTTCTGTCTCCGACTTTGTTTTTGTTGCACATCAATGACCTTTTGACATGTGCACCGATTCATTGTTACGCGGATGACAGTACAGTTCATGATTGCTTTTTGTTTGACAAGCCCCCAAAGGGCACACAAACTCCAACGGCTCGGAGGGCTTTGAAGCAGAGAATGGACGGTTATCTCGAGAGTATTTCCTCCTGGGGTAAAAATAATCTCGTCGAATTTAATGTTTCAAAGACCCAATCCTGTCTGATTACGTCTAAAAGGGATCCAAATGATAATCTAGTCTCCTTCAACGGAAGCAATCTTCCGAACAGGCCTTTCATTGATATGCTTGGTGTAACTATAAGTGACCAGCTCAGGTACGGGGGCTCCATCGAAGCCAGAGTAAAGTTGGCCTCTCAGAAGCTGGGCGTACTGTACAGGGCCCGCAGATACTTTAATAGTACACAACTGCTGACCCTGTACAAATCGCAAGTGCGCCCTACTCTCGAATTTGGCAGCCATCTCTGGTCCGGAGCCCCTAAATACCTGAAAAAACCCTTGACTCTGTGCAAAAAAGGGCGGTCCGTTTGATAGATTCCCCAATCTTAACAAACGGACTGCAATCTTTAGAGCACAGGCGTCAGGTAGGTATGCTGTCCTTGTTCTATTGGTATTACAATGGAAGATGCTCTGAGGAACTAGCGTCATTGATCCCTTCGGCACCGGTGCGTAGTCGGGATACACACCAAACGAGCGCCCAACATTTGTACACGGTTGACATTTGTCACATGAGAACGGGTCGCTTCTACGATTCGTTCTTAAGTTCAACAGCTCGGCTGTGGAATGAACTGCCGGCCTCTGTGTTTCCTCCCTCCTACAACATGGGACTCTTCAAGACCCATGTTCACTCCTTCCTCTCCACAAAAAGACCCTCCACACAGCATCCCCAAAGATGACATAGGCCCTGAGGGAAATTATTTTCTTCAGGGCCTCCTGTGTGGAGTTAATATAAAAAAAATAATCAGCATGGTGCGATATGCGAGGATACTATTTTTAAACATTATTTGTTTTGTTGGGCTCAGTGCACTATTTGTGAAATTATGATGAACTAACCGCTGAAAATAAACTTTTTTCTTGAATGATTAATGTCCTGTGTTTTCTAAACCATTTTGAACATAAGAATTGAAGACCTTGGGATGAAAAATTCAAAGGACCGCGTTTTCCTTAACACTTTCTATATTATTTTTTAGTTGTTTGTCTATGGGTCCATGCAACGGGTTCTTGTTAAATATTTCTAAAAAATTCGTATGTCCTTCAAATTGACTGTCGAAAATATGGAACTTTGTAAAACAGTCATTGTCCACAAAATTTGTTTGAAAACTGTAAATGTCCATTAGTTCGCTTTTTTACCGCTTGTGAATTGCTACTTTTCATAGTATATTCTCCAAGTTTTGAAAAAAAAACAGCAAACATCATGTTGAATCTTCTATATAAATAAAAATGTTAGTTTGTTCAAAATCTTAAATCTCCGGAAAATGTTCACCGATTGCTTTGAAATCTTGAAATGTGTGAAAATTCCAAAGCAATCTGTGAATAAATTTCGGGGATTCAAGATTTTAAACAAACAAACATTAACATTTTTATTTATTACTGTGTGACAGGTAAAAATATACAATTTTTTTAAAACAGCGCCATCTGTTGTCAATAAAAGCAACACACGCTATTGTTTCTCTATCTACACAGACAGTCTGGGCCACAGCAACGCGTGGTGGGGTACAGCTAGTTTTTAATAAATGTTTAATTATACTATAAAGTTCTGCAGAAGCATTTGGCACCTTGGTAGGTATTGAGTCTAAATGCTCTCCTGAAAAATAATCCCTTTTTGACATTTCAGGTTTTTATCCCAAGGTCTTTTTTTTATTCTCCTTACCATGATGAATTTTGCCTAGTAAATATTATAAATAGTTTTTTGTATCGAAATGGCACTGTTTCAAAATATTGATGGAAGGTGTATGAAATGTGATTGCTGTAAATTTTCTCAATTTTGCAATATTTCCTCTGCTGCAATTAATATTTAAGGGTGAAGCTATTTTGATAAAGTGGACTATGCATAATATTAATTGAATGATCTTTAAATTATGGAATAAAGATGTGGGGTCCAGGTCTGTATCTTTTGTTTTTTACGTGGGCAAAGTCTATTTGAAGGCAATTTCTTTTTGTTTGAACTTGAATTTGGTTGAATTTGAATACAGTTGAATTTAAAATGGTTTGAATTTGGAATGTTGGTTTAAATTCTCATGAACTTTGCCCACGTAAAACTCTGCATATTAGGCTATCCAAAAGATACAGAATCTCCCCCTCAATGTTAAAACAGGCCCCCGTTCTAGCGACGCGGGCATTATTATTATTAAGAAATTATTTTGTGAATATTATTTTTTATTGCTCATTCTTGGTGGATCTCCATTATACGATAATAATTATTAGCCATGTTTTACAAAAATATTTATATATTATTATATTTCTGCTTTATAAATTGTCAAGTATTGTATTCTTATTCCATTTCACATATATATTATATAATCAATAAAATAAGTGTTTTAAAAGTCATTGCTTCCAGCGGATTGTTACTTTAACGAATGATCAAGCCCCAAAGTAAAAATAAGATTCCCAATTATACATCAATTCTTTATAAAGTTCTTTAGTACATTGTCCATCTGGAATGGTGTTTTTGGATTTTTTCCAACTATTTCTCTTGGCAAGGGTATTTATCAATATTGGTTATTTGTATTAACTGAAGTCTTTCACTGACAAGAATATTCCACATTTCTTCTGTAAATACAATTATTCATTACGCAGCAAGTCCCGTTGCTTCGAAGCTAGTCACTACAAAACTAAGCTACTCTTCATAAGAGTGATTTATCACAAATGATCCGAGTGCTGTCATCGCTTCTTGTGCATTGCGGATTAAAAGTTAAAAACCATTCTTTATGCGGATGTGTATTGCAGTTTTAACATCCCTGTCAAGCCTTAGCCAAACAAATCATATTGTGGTTAAAGCATAACCATAGACAAACTCCTTCCCGATTGTGTGAACTTTGTATTCTATATATCAGCTTATTGTTGTTATTTTAATTCCCTTTCGATCCACAACTTTTATTTTATATCCAATGTGGTAATACTATGTGAAAGCACAGTGTGGTTATGTTATTGTGAAACCAAAGCAAAAGATAGACGTGTGGTTGCTTGTTGCAGTCGCTATCGACCTAATTGTGCACCACATCTGGGACATCGTCCAGCAGAAGAACCCGCTGCCCGGCATGATGGAAGACGCCATGTCGCGCTCGCTGACGCAGGAGGGGCTCATGCCGCCCCTTCGCCGCCACGACCACCGCGACCACGAAAACCTCAGCCGATAACGCACGGCCAACATTACCTTGTCGCAACACGGCGGACACAACCCCCCCTTTTCCCGTACCGATCCTAACCTGGAAAGAGTCCTCGAATAGTAACCCTACACAGATAGTTGCCCCTTCCTAAATCTACGCTTGTCATCGTAAAGGCGTTTGCAAGCGTACTTAAACTATCATCTTTTTTTACATTTCATGGCATTCTGAAGGTTTACAATCATTATTCATTGATGCTAATTATGGGAAGTGATCTTGTAACGATGGACAGCATCAGATAATGTAATCAAAGTAATCTCTTAATGGAAACAAACAAACCTCCCAATCCAGATTCTGGCTTCTTGGCAGGTGCAGGCACTGGCTTCTTCCACTGCACTCAAGTTTGATATTATGTCGTTATTCTGTGGTATCTCACTGAAAGAAATGAATTATAGATAATTAAGTTTTGAGTTAGGTTATGTTGTTTCATAATTTACTATATGAAGGGTTGCACATATGGTTTACTATGAAACATAAAATTCTTTGGAAAACAGCATGTTACCTATTGATATGTATTTGGGTAACTGAACTATGTGTCTCATGTTCCATTACGCTTTTGATTTTGAGTCGGGAGGTTGCGGGTTCGACTTCTGTCACATGCAAAATATATGATTTCATAAACATTTTTCACAGATTTTATCACAAAATTAAATGTAACTGTTTGATGAACCTTGCAAAAAAGGCTGTCGTAAGAAGAATTTATAATATATTAATAGCTGGAACAGTAAGCCATATGTGTGAATTATTGCATAACTATTTTATAGCATAAGTTTACAATTATTATTATTAATCACATTGATAAAGAGGATTTTTAGAGAAGTTCTGATTATAAGCATTTAAAGTAATTATTATGAAATGTTATTGAAAAACTGACAGATTTACCAAGACTAAACTGAAAACTGCCAGATATCCAATACAATAATATAAGAATAATGCACAAAGGCATTCATAACTCAGTGCAAGCGAATGCCATCAAATTGTTCAAGTTGAATTTTAAAAAAAACTGTAGTTTTAACTAGACAAGTGCAGATTTATTAGTATGTATTACATGGTGAATAAATTCAGTCCGATTCTTTACGTCAATTGAATTAATTCACTATGTCAATGAACCAATTCACTTATTCCAGTGAAGTAATTCAGTTTGATTCATCACGTCAAGTGCAGAGGTAATTCATAGTGGTTTTGAATGTAAATGACCCAACACCTCGTCAGAGACTCGATGTAATCCCTATTCTGTATTACTAGTTCTGAATAGCAACCAAATGCAACCAACCCAAAAATTTGTCCATATTCGGAAGTTAGTAGAAAACTCTAGTTTTACATTGCGTCACTTTTGTGGGACAATGTTCTTCTAAATGACATTTTTTTCAAAACAGACCTTAATATTTTTGCTTTGGCATGTTCTGAGGTGTCAAAGTTTGCAATGACGAATTCTCGTAATCTATTTAACAATTTCTAATTTTGAGGTTCAATCTTGTGTAAAGTGTTTTAGTTTAACATATTTTAAATAAAAATATTTAAATGCAAACGGTTTCCTTGGAAGCGGTGTCAGCGGATGAATCCGCATCTGGAATTTCCACACATCGCTTTTAACTTACGATCAAATCTTTGTGCGAGTCCCCCCCAGCTTTGATTAAAACTACACCCAGCATATGAACAATGGTTTCCTCCGATTTTTGCAGCACACAGCCTGCATCTTGGATATTATAACTGCACTTCGAACATGATAATGTTTTCCTTCAAAATGCACCCGCAGATGAATCCACAACTGGAATTTCATCCTTACATTCTGAACACAAAACTGGTTTTAACTTAAGATTGCCAGCTTTAATTAAAATTACATCTAGAACACGAAAATGGTTTCATTGGATTTTTGCAGCACAAAGTCTGCAACTAGAATTTCAACAATTTCAAATGTAAGAATGGTTTCCTTCATAAATGCGTCTGTGGATGAATCCACAACTGTAATTTCGGATAGCTTATTTATTTGTGACTAAACTGCTACATTTATCTGTCAGTCATGTTATATCTTCATCTGGGTTTTGTAATAACGTCTTTAAAATGTACCTGAAACACGGTGAAATAAAACCGTTCTCGCGTACTGAAAGTAATTTTTTTATACTTTTTGTTTGTGGTCAGCGGGCCCACCCCTGTCCTAGATGGTTGCATATGGTGTTATTTGCACATTTAGGTATGTTCTAAAATGGTAAGTATGCGTCCTATTTAAATATATTAAATCAAATACTTTTGAAATTGGTGAATAGACTATGAGAAATCTTCTATTGAAACTTCGATCTCTCCTACCCTCGTATATCAGAACAAGGTAAAGTCAAATTACAAGTCCTGTCCAACCAAAGTGATGATTGAGTGAAATGATTCTACTTTATTATACCTGTATGTAAAAGTTCATATTGACGCCAATCTTTTCCCCCATAAATCAAAATGACAACATTCTAGGGGACAGTTTTAATGTGTGTCTAGTTTTTCTGTCAACCTAAACATAAGTGTGTTAGTGGACATAGATGTTTGATTAATAAAATCTTCAATTATTAGTCGGCACAAATGTTTGATAACTTCAATATTCAACAAGCAGACTGAACTAAAACCTAGCATATAATTCGATAATTCAAAATTTGTTTATATAAGAATTCGCTCACAATATGAAAATATTATTTGTAATGGTTTAAACCAGAGGTTCCCAAACTTTTTTACCCCGTAGACCACTTGCCAAATATTTTTTTTCCGTAGACCCCCTGCCTGCCAAATATTGAATTTTCCTAAAACTATTAACGTACCATGTGATAATCATTTATTTTTTTAGTAAGAATATTCCCTTCCTTTGCCTGCCCAACAACCAGGTGGCGGTATAGTTGCACTGTCTTTACATTGTGCAGACAGGGGCACCCTTGTGAGGTATTACACCAAATGAAAATGAAGCAGGATAAGCAACAGGAATTTCTTTCTGTGGCTGGCCTTACAGAACTGCCCCTTAAGTTCTTTGTCAGTGCTTATTCCGGTCAGTTCTTCTTGTCACATGATATCCGATTCTTCAACGTTGCATTTACATAGTCAAAATGTCCTCAAACTTAGTTTTTAGTCTGTGTGAAGTGCATTTAATCGTTGAACATCATTATTACCCTGGACATTTTTCAAAAACAAGTTGGGGAACTAGGAAAATTCGCGACTTCTAATGTGCAATGTTTTGCTTGAATATATTAATTCTGACGAGAAAAGGAACATAGACTCTATTTATATACCTCAATTAACAACTTTACGAAATATAAAAATACAAATGTCAAATAAGTAATTTCGCAGTCTATTATATTTGTGTTAGGTCAATTGTGTCATTTACGGAACTCTTAAATGTTGACTTGAGGTAAATGGGGGTCCGTTCGTATGAACCCCCATTTGAATCTCGTGGACCCCAAATTTTTTTCTCGCTGACATAGACCCCCAGCAAGCCGATATCGACCCCTGGGGGTCGATATAGACTACTTTGGGAACCTCTGGTTTAAACTCTAAATGAGTTAAATAATAATGTTTGTTAGCTCACATTTGTGTTTACAAGTTCGTTAGCGGTTTATGTTTTTTTTTTTTTTTTATTTTTTTTTTTTATTTTTTTTTTTTATTTTTTTTTTATTTTTAGGTTTGTCAACAGTGATTCATATCATAGCTCTCGAAATTCAATTACACAATTTAAACTTGGTTGATACTATCACTAATTACAGACAAACACAACATTGATGAGCACAAAACTATAAGTAAAGAATAATGTACATGTATGCACCTACATGCATACATGTATACACAAATACATACACTTACTTATACATTTCATAACAGCAATAGTAATTACTTTATAGATAAACACGATAGGTAGCTTTAAGTCTTGTTTACGTTTGATTTGAAAGTGGCCAGTGATGACATTGACAAATCAATGGGATGACTTTTATATGTCTCGTTAAAATAACGGCACATTCTTGGTAAAGGTGAGTCATACCCCAGCTTAGTTTTATATTTTTTAATATGTAACGGAATATAATGTATGAGTCGGGAACCAATTCTAGGAACGTTGAACATAATTTTATAGAGTAAAAAAGGGCAGTTTATTAGAGCATTAACAATTTTGAAAAGAAAATTTAAATCGATATTTAGTCTTCTCTGTTCAAGGGTGCGTACATTGTAGAAATTTAGTCTATCGGTGTAATGAGGAAGTGATCGAGCTCGCTTATCACAATACGCTAGGTGGTACATAAAATGTTTTTGAACCCGCTCTATTCGCTGAATATGAACTTTGTAGGTTGGACTCCATATAGAACTTGCGTACTCCAACACGTTGCGGGTCAAGGAATTGTATAGCGTTATTTTTGATTTGGGATTCTGAAAATTTTTACTATTTCGTTTGATAAATCCTAGCATTTTTAGGGATCTAGAAATAATGCTGTCGATATGAGGTGTGAAAGTTAGTTTTTTATCGAATATTACGCCTAGGTCCCGAATGGTTGTGACTTCCTGGAGTTTAGTACCGTCGATAAAATATTGAGTTGAGATTGAGTTGCGTTTACGTGTAAAAGTTATGTGGACACATTTTAAAGAATTCAGAAACATTCTATTGTCAGTGCACCACTTAGAAACTCTGTTGATATCATTTTGAAGGAGTATTGAATCAAGTAATGTGTGGATAATTTTAAAAATCTTACAATCATCGGCGAACAATAAAATTTTAGAATCCAAAATAACATCGCACAAGTCATTTATAAAAACAAGGAACAAGATCGGGCCCAAATGGGACCCTTGAGGTACTCCAGACGGTACATCTAATCCTCTTGATTCATAACCATCAAATACTACTCTTTGTTCACGGTCAGTTAGATAGGAGTGAAACCAGTTTAGCAAGGTACCATGAACACCCATGCGTTTTAGTTTATGTATTAATAATCTGTGATTTACCTTATCAAAGGCCTTGCTAAAGTCAGTGTAGATGCTGTCTATCTGTTGACCTTTATCGACAGCTTCGGTTAAGGTAGTGACATAGCAAAGTAAATTGGAGGATGTTGATTTCTGGGAGAGAAATCCATGCTGTTTTGGAGTAATAAGATTTTTGAGATGATAATTCAGACTTGGACAAATTATTTTTTCGAAAATTTTAGCAAATGAACAGAGAATGGAGATGGGTCTATAGTTTGTGACGTCGTGAAGGTCGCCACTTTTAGGTATAGGTACAATATTTGCTTGTTTCCATCTTGTTGGGAAAACGGATGAAGACAACGATTTCCTGTAAATGATAGTCAGAGGGAGTGCGAGACTGTGTGCACACTTTTTAATTAGGATAGGTGGAATTTTGTCGGGACCCGGACCTTTGCTCTGGTCGAGGTTAAGCATTGCTATTTTTACATAGTGCACACTAATATTTACTGTGTGCAGAACGCCATTTGATTGATCAATTGAAACGGGATGAGGTTGAGTCTCTTCGTTGCCTCTTATGTTATCTTTCTCATATACTGATGAAAAGTGTTGGGCAAATAGTTCACTGCTTTCCTCGCCATTGGATGACTTTTTTTCTCCATACGTCATATTTTGGGGGATAGTACTGTTATTTTTTTTCTTTTGTTTGATAAATCTCCAAAAAGTTTTAACGCTATTATGATTAACCAGACACGATTCGATTTGTTGAATATATTTAAAGTAGCAATTACTAATGAGTTTGGAACAACGGGTGCGTAAGAGTTCGTAAGAATTTCTATCACGAGGATTTTTATATTTTTTATAGAGAATTCGAAATTTATTTTTTTCCTTAATAAGTTTAACTAAGTCTGGTGAGTACCAGTGGGGATACTGCTTATTACAATTTACAATTTTGGTTACGCATTTCTCAATTATACGATTCAGATGAGTGTAAAATATAGAAACCATATTGTCTACCGACATGAATTCAGGTAAGAGTAATGCCCAATCTAGTTCTTGTAATTCCCTATTGAATTGAATGTAATCATTTTTATTAAAATCATATTTAAGTAAGGTTTTATTTTTTAGCATTTTTGTTAATTTGAAATCAAAACTATAATCAATCTCTAAGGGTGGATGATGTACATCAATGCGACTTAAGATATCGGTACTTTGCCTGACTTGTAGTGCATGTGAATTGGATAAAACGAGATCTAAGATTCTGCCGTTACTGTTCACAATGTCATTGAATTGATTGAGGTTATTTAGGGCAAGAAAGTTCACAAGATGGTTGCCGATGTCATTATTATAATTTTCTGGAGATAAGAAATGAGTCTGGTTAGGCTCATTGCGGGTCCAACGAATACCTGCCAGGTTGAAATCTCCTATAATTAACAAATTTGATTCACCAACGCCTTCCATAACATTGCTAATTTTTTTAAAAAGGTATTCAAAATTATCAACAAGCAACGGGGGGGGTATATAAATAGCACAGATATAGAGACATCTCGTTAATTTGTTCTGGCTGAATTTAATAGTCACCCATACGTCTTCCAAGATACTTTCCCAATGCTTGCAGCGGTTAGTTTGGTACTCTTGTAAAACGGCTATCAATACACCCCCTCCGTCACTTTTATGGTTAGAAGAACTGTTACGGTCCCTTCTGAAAACATTATAACGCGAGTCAAAAATTTCTGCATCAGATATAGAGTCGTTCAACCATGTTTCAGTTAGAATAATAATATCAAACTTGTTATTAAGTATTTCTAGATAAACTTCATTAAGTTTAGTTCTTAAACCCCTGCAATTCTGGTAGTAAATTCTTAGGTTGTCCATGTCAGTATACATAATTCACAGATAATATACCAATTGAAATTAAACAAAATACGGTAGGAATCAGGCAATTATGTTGGGGATATGTAACGGTTGTAAATGCGGTGAACTGAGGGACATCGTTACCTCAGCCCTAGTCGGAGAGGACCTCGAACCAAGCTTCAAGGCCTGGTTGGCAGGCATATTTCTGGCTCTTTAACTGTTAAAAACTAATGTCAGTGTAAAATAGGTTCCCTAAATACCAAGCATAACAAGACCCGTTGACTCGTGGTTGTATTTTGCACGAGAAATATTAAATATCTTGTCTAAACACTTTTCGATGCTCTTTGTGCCATCTAAGCGTCGCGTGGTATACCGCTCTATTTTTGCAACATTTTGTGTTTTAGACTGTTTGGAGATGTTTGCTAAGGGCTCCATAAAAATGATTATTCCCAAACGACGCATTTAGCTTCATCGCGGAATGGTATGTACCTCGGTTTCTAGCCGGTATAACTGGCGCGCGGGAAGAAATACCTGTCAGCCGCAATTATTACCTCTTCCCAAATTCACATATTTTAGATATGTAATTATTTAAAAAAAAATAATAATAATTTTGGTGGAGGTTCGGTGCACGAGTGAACGTTGGGGCTAGCCATGGCTGGTGGGAGATATAACGGTATACCTGCATTGCAATGGGGCAAAACCCCTGGTTGCATCGTTCTTTCGGTCCTCAATTTACTACTCTTCCACCATCTTGGATGTCCATCTACGGTTCTCACCACTGCAAAGACGATCTTCATTTAGAAGGTTGAAGCAAGTCCGTCACCTTGTAAATACTGTCCGATCACCGTTAAATTGGTGGTCTTGAGGCATTTCCAAAAGGTCTTCGCTAGACGACTGGGGTTTGCCCAGTTAAATCATTGCCAGCAAAGAGCCTTTATAAATGCAGACGGGGTCGCGGAGAATATTCATATTCTACAAACAATACTTGGTCATTTCGCGCACAACCAAAGTCTGTGCATATGGCGGCTCTATACCCACACTGTAGGCCGTTCTCGTAGATGGGGTGCTCTGCGTGATTCGTTGAGTGCGCCGTCTGTACGGGGATGCGTCAAAAACCTTTCAAGTAAATGTCAACACTTCCGTCGTTTAATAGTCCGTGGCAGTGTCAGACATGGCGACCCGTCGTCACCTTTGCTATTCAACTTTTTCGTTGATATAGCACTAAGGAACCTACACACTCACACAGGCTCCTGTGCGGCAGGGGAGAGCGCTAGCGCTCCTGTCTTTCCCGATGATGTGTGCCAGTTGGTCACAATCCACTCATTGTCTCAATTTGAAACGGAACTATCCAAGCGTAATCTATATTTGAATATTGGGAAGAGTTTAGCTGTATCTCGGTGGGGTATTCTTTTGCGTTAGCCTAATGCTGCGTTTTACGTGGGTGAAGTCAATTTTTTTGTAAAACTACACGAGAGTCCCAACTGCTTCCAACCGTCTGGAGCCAGTGAGACTATGGCATCCCCAATTGGGGTATTTTGTGAGGCTGAAGGTAGTGGGGAAGGGAAGGAGATGGGAAAGAGGAAGGTGGGGAAGTAGCTGGCTATTCAGAGTCACCAAACATGGCCAAAGCCATAACAAAAAAGTGGGTGTGTCAAGCCTACGCAAGACAGAAGTGAAACTTCTAGTATTCCTCTCTCTCTATTTTCATTTCATCATCTCTATTTTCTCTCTTAGGTTAGTTTGAAAATTAGAGGTTAAAATGAAATTCTGTACCAAACCGTATGAACCACAATCAATTACGTATTTCACTCGTATTACACTCACGACGCAGTATACTAACCAAGCAGCTGATGCTTGGCGTGGCGCAGTTCGCTGGTGTCTGAGAGAGAGGAAAGAAGAGAAGAGAGAGAACGTTCGTGAGCGGCTCCCCCACCTCAACAAGCGCATATGGTGAGAGAGGGACAGTGAACGGTGAGCGGTGGTGGGGGTACCCGCATTTTCGTGTCGATCCTGACTCGGTTTTACTCCGTCCCCGAAAATCCATTACGCGCCTAAAGAAGTTTCACTTCAAAAACGTTTCAATTCTGAATGGTGGTCTTGCACCACGGCGATACTGGGGCTCCAGCCCAGAGTTTCAATTGTTTTGTTGGACTAGTTGAGATTTGTGCAAAGCTCTATTTCACAAAAGCATTGATAGAGGCGAAATCGTGCTAAGTCGGGCTGTCGGTATTCCACAGTTTGGTTTCTTCCCAATTCTGAAGGGATACAGGTTGCAGGAATGTAACCGAAACGGTAGCCCACGCCTTGCAGAAATTCCCTAGAACTAACGGAGGTCGTTGGACTAGTTGATAGAACCCTTCAATAGAATCGTTTGCGAATACAATACACTATTTACTTTTAGGATCTCGACTTGCAGCAGGTTCTTGTTGTTGACCGATAGACTGGTTGCTAATCCTTGCTCTATTGTATCTTCTTAGCAACATTCCCCAATTTATTTCCTGAATTTACTATGCTTTATTACTAAGCATTATATAAATATTTCCCACATTTAGTTTATCATCATGCAACGGCATCCGTCATTACATTATCGTGGGATTTTATACTTGAAAACCTGTTGGTAGCATATTTAAATGAACTATAATTGTTCATCAACCAAATAACCAGAATCAGAATAAAGTTTTGCATTGCTTGAAGTTCCGCACAAGTCAGGTTATAAATATTTGAAATTGGTAGGTGCCGTAGCAAGTTACATTATTAAAGAAATCATTTCTCTGAAAATCATCATCTGATGGTGCAATTAACAAGAGAATTATTTTGTAAAACAGATGTGAGTTATTATTGAAAAGCAAGCACACGGCGTGCAGAAGGCCTTTTATGCTGGACATACTACAGAAGTTGTAGCTCTCTAGGATCCGGCACTACAGAGGTTATTTAATTGATCAGGAGATTGGTATCCATAGCTGTACTTAGGCCTAGGCAACCTTAACGGCTGTCTAGGGCGGCATTTCACTGAAACTCTAAAAAAACTAAGCAGTTTCCACATTTTATAAATTAAAAAATATTTCAATAAAAGAGTAAGTAATTTCTTCACAGTTTTTCAAATAGAGATGGCGCCAACTCCCTTCTAGGTCTCACTTCCAATGATGTGTGATGGCTGACTTGTTATCAATAGTATACATGACAGAAACTGCAACTGAGTCTTTGTCCAAGCATGTACACGCGTTCGCAATATGTTTGACGCGTTTGAAGTAAAGCCATCCACACTAGTGGGAAAATACCTACGAAAATGACATCAAAAGGAAGTGGAAACAAAAGGCAATGTTCAATGACGAGAAGGGAAATGAAACTGAATTCTCTGGCAGACGGGTTCATGGTAAATTAATACAATGCCGTCATAGACAGTGTTAAAAATGTACGAACCGTTAGCAAAGTTCACCACCAGTTACTTTACAGGCTCCTGCCTAGCACCTAGCGGTCAGAGGTAAAACTAGGGCTAACAGATAAAACAGATGTTTTGCCTTATCAATTGGCTTTCTTTGACAGTGTTTGTTTACAATTAGCTTGTCAATGTGTTTTACTTGGTTAGATTATAAAAAGCCTCGCCGAATGGATTCCTTCTTCTTCTCTCCTATAACATAATAACAAGCAGTCATTATGGTCTACAGACCATTAGTAAAAGTGTTTTGTCCGGGTCGGGAATAATTTAACTCTTTGTAACATTAAATAAAGTGAAATGCAGTTTTGTGCAGTAAAAACAAAAAAAACCATGCGTCTGTTATTGAAGACTTTATCAAGCCCAAACAAATCTTAACAATAAATTGATAATATATGTTTTTAAAGTAATAAATGTTGTCACAATTGCATACTTTGAAATGTGACAAATTACAAGACTTCTATATCCTGGCAACATAGAAGGAAGAACGAGGGAAACATGGGAACGAGTACCTCCCATCTTGACCAAAACTCAGATCGGAAATGTATTGGGCATCAAACTATATGAATTGCTTATTACCGAGGGTTTAATGTCTCATTAGGGGCGGCTCACTACCCAAACACTGCCCTGGTGGCTTTGAGTTCGCGCTATCAGCAACGGCTTGTACGTTTTCTACCGGCGTAATTTCAAACTCACGGACGATGCCAGCTACTTTGTCTTTCTTCATCTTCGGTTTCTGCCTTAATTATAACCTGGCCCACTTCCATACTCAACACTTTTTATAGATTATTGTGTTTTGTCCTATTTTGTAAACCTTTAATATTAAGATTCCACTGAAACTATGAAGTATTACCACATTAATAATTGTTTTTTCTGCATTTCATAATAAATTAAGACTGCATATTTCTAAAAAGTCTGTTTATAGATGCCTTGGTTTGACTACCTTACAATAAAACCTGCACAAATACTAAATACTTTAATTTAGACGTTATATTATTATGTAACAATATTTTTGCCAGAACAAATTTACAAAGAAATAACGTCAATATATCAGTCAATTTTATTTTTCTTCTATAAAGCTCAAATATTCCTTAGTACTGTTTACTATCTTCGATTCTTCTGTTATTGATAACAAAAATATTATTCGTAAATCTGTGCATGTAAATGTATTTATGTTGTATGCAATTGTTTTTAAAATATAATTCCCTGTCAAGGTAAAAGTTACTGACTTCTTCAAGACCCGGATCAATTAATCCTTTCATCATAACTGATGATGATGGCGTAGATCTCCACTGAACTTCTTAACTCTAAACATCGATAAAATTTTTATCAACAATGTCAGTAAATTGTCATCGTTCCCGAGCACAATTGCAGAAACTGTTGTTTGTGCATTGGAGATCTGCAGTCGTCCTCGAAAACAACGACAAATTACCTACATTTTTGGTAAAACTTTATCTACCATTGATTTTTCCCAAAAATAATAATTTTTTTTCTTCCTTTTCTCACTTTGTCGAGGTTTGTTACTTTTGCACTGCGGGCGATATTATGTAAATGTTGTATTTGTCATTTTGAAATAATGCTAGTTTTGGAAAATACTTTTAAAGAGACAGACAAACAGTTCAACCATTTTTTATCTCTCTTATTCTATATGTTTTCTTTTGAGAAGTCTGCAACACTTTAGTATTAAGTTTAATTATTATGTATATTTATTTAACACCTTTTTATTTGTACATATATACAGCAAACTAGTTTCGGTTTATCCTGAATTTTCACCAGGACTGTATAAATACATTCTAATAATATCAGAAACATCATAAGAAAAGTTAAGGAAACTTAGACGAGAGAGAGAACATCAACTTGTGAAGGTTAGGTTTTAGTTTTTCTGTCCTGCCAGATTTGATGTTCTCTTTCTTCTCTTGTTGTAATTATTTTATATACAGTCCTTGTGAAGGTGTTCAGAATGAAGTGAAACTAGTTTGCCATATATATAGTAAGGTGATGCTATAGTTCGCGCAAATAGAGTTGAGATGACCAACACATACTTTTGACCGTGTGTATTGATGCATACTCATATACTTCCAACAGCGATGTACCTACGAAACGTTACAAGCTTATTAGCTAGAAATACGACAATTGTACCCTCTGATCAAATTTAAATATTCAAAAAGTTATACAGGGTATCCAGCGGGTAAAGTACGCAAACTTTGGAAGATGATTTTACATGATGGTAGAAGTACAAAAGATAAATAAGTTTTTTCGACATTCCATTATTTTTTCTGTACAAACAATTCAACTTTTGTACCTGAAAACAACCTTAAAATGTTGCAATTTAGAAATAAGTTATTTGTCTTTTTACTTTACTATCATGCAGAATCACCTCCAAAGTTTGTGCACTTTACCCCCGGGGACACCCTGTATAGTGTATTGTAAAGTTGAATAACAAATTTAAAACATGCTGTATAATTGAGTCAATGTGTTTGCCTCAACTCTGTTTGCAATAAATATCTAAAACTAAGTATGTCTGACCACACTGTATTTACTATTCTAAAACCAAACAATGTACCTACACTATTATGGTTATTCTTGAATATTACCGTGTAATTGTATGTCTGACCATGTATTTGTTTTGTGCGAAAAAAATTAGTATTTACTATTCTAAAACCAAACAATGTACCTACACTATTTTGGTTATTCTTGAATAAAAAAAATGTTGAGAAAATATATTGTTTCATTTTACTTTTTTTATTAATGAATATGGATGGCATTTAATACAAGTATCATTGATTGATTACCAGAAATACCACATTAAAAGATATTTAACAGTCTTTATATAAACTTGCTCTCGCAATTTTTTTTTTTAAACATTCATATCTTTGATTATTTTCTTTGAGAGTACTAATGCTGCACATTTCATTAAAAAAGTAGAGTGAAATATTATCACATTTTGATTTATATAGCGTATTTTGCCATTTTTCGGAATTTTAAAAAGATTCCAAAGTTTATTGAAATAATGGAAATGTATCAATTTACGTATTGTATTTATTTGCATTTATACTTGGTTAATTTGTGTTGTGTTTCTCCCTTTTGTAATCTCTTTTTGAAATGGTTTTGTAATTAATTTAATTTGTAGTGATTTCTAGATTTTTATTTATATACTGGCTGAAGAGATATACCCAATGAAAAGATAAACTGATTGAAGTGTGTGGAGGACATGTATGTGTGTCCCAAATAATTAAATAATTTCCTTTACTTTATAAGTTCAAGAGGTCCTCGACTTTCTTACATAATCTGAAAATGTGTATAAAAGTAGAGCCACACACAGGTCCAAGACATGGGATAAAATGTATAACCCTTTGCTACAGACAGGTCCAAAACGTGGAATATATCATATAACCAATTTTCACAGACAGATCCAAAAAGTGGGATATAACATGTAACCCATTGTCAGACATATCCAAAATATGAGATGTAATGCATAACCCACTGCCACAGACAGGTCCAAAAAGTGGGATATAACATGTAACCTATTGTCACAGACAGGTCCAAAATGTGAGATGTAATGTATAACCCACTTTCAAAGGCAGGTCCAAAATGTGGGATAAGAATGTATAACCCATTGTCACAGACATGTCCAAAATGTGAGATGTAATGCATAACCCACTGCCACAGACAGGTCCAAAAAGTGGGATATAACATGTAACCTATTGTCACAGATAGGTCCAAAATGTGAGATGTAATGTATAACCCACTTCCAAAGGCAGGTCCAAAACGTGGGATAAGAACGTATAACCCATTGTCACAGACATGTCCAAAATGTGAGATGTAATGCATAACCCACTGCCACAGACAGGTCCAAAAAGTGGGATATAACATGTAACCTATTGTCACAGATAGGTCCAAAATGTGAGATGTAATGTATAACCCACTTCCAAAGGCAGGTCCAAAACGTGGGATAAGAACGTATAACCCATTGTCACAGACATGTCCAAAATGTGAGATGTAATGCATAACCCACTGCCACAGACAGGTCCAAAAAGTGGGATATAACATGTAACCCATTGTCACAGACATGTCCAAAATGTGAGATGTAATGTATAACTCACTGCCACAGACAGGTCCAAAAAGTGGGATGTAACATATAACCCCCTTGTCACAGACAGGTCCAAAACGGTTTAATCTATTTTCCCGCTAACTTGTCACACTGCTGCTCTTGTAAATGGTTTAATAGTGTATTAGAAAATGGTAAAATGTAATTTTAGACAATGTATATGAATTTTCCTAAGTTTCCATTCCTTTTATATGTTTTTTTCCTAGCTTAATTATTTTGGGAACAATTCATTTTTTACATTCTCGTGGAGTATTGTTAATCATAATAATATTTTTTTAATACAATTTCTTTTCTTAACAGTGCAATAAAAATATATTTATATATATTAACAGGGTCATCATAGATTTCTAGTTAAAATAAGGGATTGAAAGTGGGCTTCATTCTTTATTTTCATGACGAATTATATAAATTTCAATGTGGTATCTAATTACTTAGTCATTTGTGTTATATTATATGTATATATTGAGCATAATTTTATTTAGAAGTACCTACCTACCATTTTAACTTGTTTTTCTGTTAAAATTTGTTTGTTTCATTTGTTGTGTCTGGGAATTTTTAATTATTTCCTTTTAGTTTATATCGTATATGAGTCGTCGACTTGCAAACCTCACTCCGGAAATTTCTGCTGATATTTAGCATAAAAGGTATATTCAAAGAGTTCCAAACAGTTTTTAGTGACACCCACAGATTAACGTAAAATTCGGGCAGGTTTTACAAGTCCACAACTCATATTTAATAAGTCAATACATTTATTTATAAGTTTTTTTTACTCGGTTATTATTTGTTGATGCATAATATAATGATTTAACATTTAGATTTTAATATATATCATTGAAGAGTCCATGCTGTTTTATTTTCCTCGTAAATATATTTAGCTCTTGCCAAAACTCACCAATTACGAAATTAAACAAATTGTGTACATACAATTTTTTGTTGGTGTTTTTTATAAACAATTAAGAACATTAAAGTTTTTATTGGATTAGCATTAAAAAAACTTGGGTTTTGCAGTTCTTATGCAAGTTCCTGTGCAATGTAATTTACATAACAAAATTTAATGCCGTACCTCCGCAAACAAGAGATCCTGAATTAATTATAACTGATAAGAAATGCATATTCAGTAGAGTCTCTCTGGGCCAGAGTATTTAAACAAGGCTTGTATGAGGCCGATATTGTCAAAGTTTAATGCCGTACCTCCGCAAACAAGAGATCCTGAATTTATTATAACTGATAAGAAATGCATATTCAGTAGAGTCTCTCTGGGCCAGAGTATTTAAACAAGGCTTGTATGAGGCCGATATTGTCAAAGTTTAATGCCGTACCTCCGCAAACAAGAGATCCTGAATTTATTATAACTGATAAGAAATGCATATTCAGTAGAGTCTCTCTGGGCCAGAGTATTTAAACAAGGCTTGTATGAGAATAATAATTCAAAAAGACGGTTCCAAGGCAAAAGGGCGTAAGTGCCAAACAACTACTTGCTGGAGAGCAAAACCATTAGCTGCATGATAAAATCACTTATGCCTCTTTGACTTAGAACGGTCAATATTATCTATATACACGGTGTCCAGAAACTCATAGTAAAATAGAGAACCCAGTAAAACTTTTTCAATCTGAGCATTTGGATTTTTATGCACCAATGCATTTTAAAAGACATTGAACAACTGATTCCCTTTAGCGACAGATTTTTTTCGAATTTTACCTGAAAAATTCCAACTCTGGAATCTATGTTCTAAATCGACTCCAAATGTGATGTAGTTTCACCAGTTTCTTGCTTTTACGTTTCCGAACACCACACAAAGTTTTTTTTAAGTTTCCGAACACTACACAAAGAAGAGTGTTTGTTTTTTTATACAAATCTACAGTTTTATTTCAAGATTGAAGAAATTTTATACACTCGACATTCAAAACAAAGATATTTCAATAAACCACACCACCCCCTTTTCTCAAGTCTTCAAGCAAAATAAAGCCCGGGCAAGACCGGATGCTTTAGTTAGACGTTAATATATTCACCAATTCACATCCTCCACACAGCATCCCCAAAGTTAACTCCTATATAAAGTTCAAGTTTAATTCTTATCAATAATCATCACACATCATACATTCCAGTAACTTGGTACACTACTTGTGTTGTACACTACGGCTTTTTGAATGTATAGCAAAAATAATTCCAGTTGAAATAATTACACAGTAATACCTACTCAATAATAATGCATTAACAATACATAATTTTGATGAAGAAATTATCAAATGTTAGTAAACTTCATAAATTACCACATCTTTCCATTGACATTATAAAAAAAAGGTCCACTGAAAATGTATCTTCATTCTGTTAATTCATCTAAGCATAACATTTGGAATAAAGAATTATTCATTCACAAAATAATTTAGCACCTACTTTAGTAGTTTTAATTACTTACCAACGACCGAAATTAATATGTTTAATAATATTCTCATTTTCCAGTTGCGATAGACCTCATAGTCCAGCACATCCGAGACTTCCTGAATGGGCGCGGCTGCGGGGCTGGCCGTTTGGCCCCCGCCGTGTTCGACTTCCCCATCCCGGCCGACCCGGCCACGCCCCCCCGGGACCTGCCGTCCGCCTCTGCTGCTACCTCCCCCTCTCTGCAGTCCAGCCCCCGCCGCCGCACCAACACCATCTCGCGCCCCCACTGAACCCTAACTCATCTTTAACTAGACACCAAATTTAGAATGGTTCCATTACAAAACGTAGCATATAAGAAAAGTGAAAGAAAAAAACAAAACCTAATCCAATCTATTATTTTATCATGTTCTTTTTTTATCCATTTACCATTTAGAATGTAGTAAATCTACAAGAATCCCCAACCAGGTATTAGATAAAACTTTGCGTGTATTTTTGCAGAATAAGCGTAGTGCCTTTGTTATGGCTCGGTATATCAGTTGCTTTTAAGCTCAGCTTTGTTGTTTTGACGAGCTTAGCACATGAAAGGTATATAGGTTGTAAGCATAGATATCACCAACATGTACATACATGTTTTGTCTATGATTTAATAGAGGAAAGAGTTTCTTTTTTCTTTACACTGTCAACTACTTTCATTGCGATGTTTCAAAATATTATCGGTAGTTTTTGCCCGGTTTTAATTTACGAGTTGATTTTTGATAGTAACCCACTTCTATCATCATGGTGCTACATGCGAGGATATAACTGTAAATAGTATTTGTTTTGCTGGAGTCGAGTGTATTATAGTGAAATTTTGACAGACTAACCATTGAAAACAAACTTGTTCACTCACATTGGCACTTTTAGAATCCCTCTTATACTTACAAAACTGTTTTAGATTGAGTATGATCCTTTATCAATTAATATCATCGACATTCCTTATCGCTCGATAAATTATCGAAGTCTATACTGATAATCTTTTTTTTTATATTAACTCCACACAGGAGGCCCTGAAGAAAATAATTTCCCTCAGGGCCTATGTCATCTTTGGGGATGCTGTGTGGAGGTTCTTTTGGTGGAGAGGAAGGCGTGAACATGGGTCTTGAAGAGTCCCATGTTGTAGGAGGGAGGAAACACAGAGGCCGGCAGTTCGTTCCACAGCCAACCTGTTGAACTTAAGAACGAATCGTAGTTAATCTAAAATCATCGTCTAAAAAGGAAACTACTTTGTGGCTTATTGAAGATTAAGCGGCGGATTTAGCCTGCTTAAATTTGAGCGAGGATAAAGAACAACTGATATAACGGGCCTATGCATTTTTATTTTTTTCTTTGCATTGAGTTTAAAAAAACCTTGCCGTCTGGGGGCCTAGTATATGTACGCCTTAAAATTGTGAACATTGACACCATCAGAATTTATTATGTTGAACAGTCGACAATGACGAAATACTCCTTAGTCATCAGGACCATCTGAACCTCTTGATAAAGTTGTCTATATATTGATAAACAACGCTTTCATAAATTTCGCTCAGAATTCAAAACATTTGGCTTATTTTAAATGATTGGAGACAGACAGATTTCGAGCTGTTATTCAAATTATTAAAAAAAACAATCAGCAAACGCCTAAAATAATTAATAAAATCAACTTTGCAAAACAAACGCTTTTAACACATTACAACAAACAACTTCGTCTACGCCATACATAAAATGTGTCAATGTTGCCACTGTATGGGACTTTTTTTTTTCCCGACATCGATAAGATTAATATTATGTAATAAGCCGCTTGAGACGTGCTAGTGATATATTTTTATTACAATTAAATTAATATTGACTTTAGGCATTCACTTTGAGAGACTCTGTGTTTTTAGTCAGTGTCTTTGTTTATTGTCATAACAATTCTGCTTAGTTGTCGAAATAGCCGTGCCCCGTATAGGACCCCCGGTCAAAGTGCTTTAAATATTATTAGGTTAAGCTAGACACCAAATGTTTCTCTCCTTGCTAAAATGTCCCTACACACAGCATCCCTAGAGATGAGATAAACACGCTGCTGTATGTAAGTTACCTAGTAATTTAATTCTATTTTACAAGATTAATGCTTATTAAACAAATATGGCTTGTGTTTTGATGTGAAATAGATAAAATTTAAGATTATTAAGTTTAAAAGTGTCAATGGCACGGCACAATTCATTTTCATTCTGTTCATTTGCATTTCAAATTGTAGCTCGGGAATAGAATGTATTATGAAGGTAGTATGAACGATGAACACGACTCAGGAGCGTAATGTGTAGTGCCATGTATTATCTGCCTACCCCCGTGGTCAAAGCTGGTGGGGTATTACAATGTATGTACATACAAAAAAATTTAGATGTACTATAATTTTGACAAATAATAACAATTAGAATTTTTGATATTTATAAAAATATTTGGTATCTGTTTTTTTGTAACCCTGTAAAATACTGCCTTATTTATGTGTAATTTTATTTGATACAATGTTATTTATGGTTAAGAGAAAGTTCAGTTCGGTGAATATATACACTGCATAGTTGTGGATTATTTTCCAGGGTGCTATCAGCTGAGATTTCAGAATCGGCATTGATTGGGTTACTCCGAAGCTCCTTTCGGGAATGTTGGCTTTGATAAAGTTACCTTGCCTATGCGAATGAATATTTAGTATTTGCCTGTCTCGAGACAGAAAACATCCTGATATTGTAAGACGGAGTTTGTATCAATCACCTCTAGTTACCTCAGCCACTAATTAGTTAAATATAGGAATAGTCATCAGTTGTTAGATTAACACAGATTTAAAGTACATTTCAAAATGGATGACTATAGAATAGCTGTAAAATCGCAGCATATGTAAGAGTTTTGTTAATAATGAATCAAATTAATATATTAACAAACATTTTTAGCTTTTTACTGCATGCAAAGGAATGACATTAATTTTCTCTGAAGATGTCATGTTGTTGATGAAACAGTAGGAGATTTTTTAAATACATTTTTATTAAAAGTAATTTATTTATGATAATACTACTGAAGTCCCCGGCGTTTTTGAAATCTAATTTAGACAGTGACTTTTCTCTTGTTTTGAAGGTCAAGTGTCCAAAATTTCATCAATCTCAAAATAAAACCCACCAGTCATTCTTCTTTATATAAATAGATTTGATATTACCTTTTAAGCAGTAATTGTAATATATTTTCTGTCGAACTTTGGTGTAACACTAAGTACAAAATGTGCAAAAAGCAAGTTTGTTAATGCCAAACTTATTATTTTTTTACTTAACTTATATTATTAATATTTTTCAGCTTTCTTTACCAATATTATTTTCTATCAAATGTAAATTTAACTGATTTAGACAATAATCATAAAACTAGCAGCATTTTTATTTGCCCTATTGTACACAGCCTACTAAAATAATCTTTAAAATATTAACTAATTTGATTGTAATTTTTTCTTAGATTATGCTCATGATAGTTCCTATTAAAAACATATATTTATTTAAACAACGCTTGATTTTTAGCCAGTAAGCTCAGGATTACATGAATTGTCGTTTTTGTTAAGTTTATTGGATAAAAACACTAAACAGAAAATCCATAGAAGTGTGATCTATACCATTTTGAAATAAAATTATAGTCAAAAACCAATTTAATAATCCTAATGGGACTGACAGATTATGCTATACGCATCATGGCTTGGCCTATTTCAGCATATCGCTCGTGATATAATCCCAATGGGAACATGACTGGATATGCTGAAATAGGCCAAGCCACGAGAATATAGTGTGCTATCTGCCTTAAGCTTTGCTTTGTCAAGGCATAAGGCAGATAGGTTGATGGCATGAATTATCTATTCGATAAAGAATTTCAGTATTAAATGTTTACCCTAAGTAAGGGAAAATTGACCTTACTTCGGACACATAAACACATTTCTAAAGGTTTATCTTTTCAGTGGGTAAAAACTAAATATGTAAAGAAAAGGGTGTATTATTCGTAAACATCCACAGTGGAGTATTAAATGACTTCCAGGAATTTTGCTGTTTGCGTAAAAATCCACAATGGAGTATTGAATGACTTCAAGGAATTTTGCTGTTTGCGTAAACATCCACAATGGAGTATTGAATGACTTCAAGGAATTTTGCTGTTTGCGTAAACATCCACAATGAAGTATTGAATGACTTCCAGGAATTTTGCTGTTTGCGTAAACATCCACAATGGATAGTTAATAAAATTGGTGGTATGATTTAGTCCAACGAATGACAATCAAATTAATGTGTGTATTAATTATCACATATATTTGAAACAATCTAAAATCAATTGAAAATATTGTTTGTGTGACAATTATTTTCATTACTTGCATCAACCCCCTCAGACCTCTGGAATATTCACTGTTATATTTCTTAAAGAGCTAAGAGTAAGTCAAAGAATTTGAGTGTATTAGATGCTTCTCGATAAAATCAAAATAAATGGGATATTCTGAATGTGTCCCGAAAAATAAAAACTGTTTTTGAAAGGTGATGAACTGCGCTTTCAAATTTTATTATTAGAAATAAACAAAAATTTAGAATGCAGACATAAAAAGTTTAAAAATGGCTAACCTAAAGTTTTTTTAATCTAAACACTGAACTAAAATTGTGAAAAAAAACTACATTTTATTAGACACATGTATTATAAACACTTGTCACCTCACTTTTTTTTGTTTCGGATTAAAAAAATTCAATAAAGTTTCATAAATTTATCTCAAATTGCAGACGGAACCTTTGCTTTTTTAGAGGTGTACATCTTAATTCCTCTGGGGTTAACTTTTTGACTTGAATATAAAGCGTGGTGTTTTCTCTTTCTGACACCGTTTAGATCATATTTCTCACCATGACAGTAAGGGAGACGAGCTGTTCAAATTGACTGGATGCGTAATAGCTGTTTGTTCGCAAAACTGAACAAATTGACCTCAGGGGTTTTTGTATATCCATGTTATTTTGTTGCTTATGTGATAACCAAACCAAATGATATTTTTAAGGTTTTTAGTGTCTATTTTAAGTTTTTGAAATTTGTTCGCAACTCCATTGTGGAAGCATTATTTGTTTGAGATATATATTTTTGAAATAAGTGTTTAAATAATATTTTAGATAATTTAAGGAATGTTGAAAAGCTGAAATCACCAAAGCACTGCTCACAATAGTCATTTAATATTTTTGCCAAATAAAAAATTATTTCGATTTAATTTCTGAAATTAAACATAATCCAAAAACACAAAAATTCTTCTTTTATTTTCTATTTAATTTATTTTTACTGCGAGGAAAGTTCAGCTTGACACAAACAACTTTGCAGGCGGTCAAAGGAGGAACTAACAAACTATTTTTAACCATTTCAGACTTGACTTAAAACTGGCAGTAATATAAAAACTAATGATGCTCGATAACAAACACCGCTCACTAACATCTAATCTTCTTCTACTTTCGTATGGTGTTATTTTAATAATGATGCTCGATAACAAACACCGCTCACTAACATCTAATCTTCTTCTACTTTCGTATGGTGTTATTTTAATAATGATGCTCGATAACAAACACCGCTCACTAACATCTAATCTTCTTCTACTTTCGTATGGTGTTATTTTAATAATGATGCTCGATAACAAACACCGCTCACTAACATCTAATCTTCTTCTACTTTCGTATGGTGTTATTTTAATAATGATGCTCGATAACAAACACCGCTCACTAACATCTAATCTTCTTCTACTTTCGTATGGTGTTATTTTAATAATGATGCTCGATAACAAACACCGCTCACTAACATCTAATCTTCTTCTACTTTCGTATGGTGTTATTTTAAATACGAAATCCACCTTCGATCGAGAGGTTCCCCTTTATATTCAGGGACAATATTTATGGATTCTCCTTGCCCGGGAGACCTATCGGTCTTCGGCCCCTTAAATATCAGCATACTTTGTAGTTAGAGCCCACTTAATTTGGTATTGGCTTCACTCACTGCACTACCTACACGCCCGGTAACAATAACGTGCCGGTACCGTTGCGTCTGGCAGTTGGCACAATACCTAACTACAGGGTTTTCCAATAAGAGGTGTTATTTTGAATAGCCCGCTATTTCGGTAGATGTTACTTTTGAAGCTGTCATTTTTTGACATTTGACAAGTAGAAACTACGCCATTAATAAAAATGGAACGATACACGCTTCAACAACGCATTGAAATTATTAAAATTCACTTGAGTGAATCAAATGCAAATCATCTTGAGTGATGAAGCCCATTTCCACCTCGGTCGCTTCGTCAACAAGCAAAATTGTTGCATCTGGGGCTCGCAAAACCCAAGAGTTATTGTTGAAAAGCCTCTCTATCCTCAACGTGTGACTGTTTGGTGCGGTTTATGGTCCGGCGGAGTCATTGGACCTTACTCTTTCGAAAATGAGACTGGAGCAACAGTTACGGTGAATGGATTGCGCTATCGAGAGATGATTAATGATTTTTTATGGCCGGAATTGGGTGGTATTGATCTGGACAACGTTTACTTTCAACAAGACGGTGCTATGTGCCACACAAGCAATGAAACCATTGATCTTTTACGATTGAATATCAAAATAACACCTCTTATTGGAAAACCCTGTACAATATAGAAAATAGATGTAAAAGAATAACATTTCAAGTGACCACAATACATAGGCATACACACACTTAAAGGCATCAACATACTTAAACACACTCTTGGGCATATTTATACATAAGATTAAGTGCATACAACCAATGGATACTAATGTATTTATAAACAATATCAATATTTATCTTAATCTTTTAACCATTTTTTGAGTTCAGTGGTGCAATTTAATTCAAATAATTTTTTTGTTTTTTTTAAGTTCTCAATTTCGCTTGTAATACAATCTCTTTGCCGCCATTTTAGAATTTTTTTGGTATGGAGGGGTGTTTGAGAGAGTTTCATTTCAATCTAAGTACGCAAAAATTACTTAATTAACCCAAACTAAGAACCCATTTTGAGCATGTAAATAGTTGTTTCTTGTAGTAATTGTTGAAACGACGTGGACTTTCCACAATCTGTGCGTAAAAGTGCAGCGGTTAGGTAAATAATTACTAAAGTTACCGCTACTCTCATTTGACAGAACATCAGGTCTCTTAGGGGGGCGTTTCACTTAAAATGGCAAATCATGCACCGTATACAAAAACAATTTTTTTTTTTAATTATGTAAAAATTTTACCATTATATCTTCAAAACTTACATTGAAATAATTTGCTTGAGATAAAACATAAAATCAGCTTTCAAAATATAAAAATGGCTGCTGTCTGAACGAGCCAACAATGCCAGCAATTGGAAAATAAAAATTGCTAATCAGAAATCTTTGTATTTCCAAATATAAGTTCTAAACTAATGACGACACGAACCACGAAGATTTCCGTGTGTCAAGCTGTAAGTAGAACATACGCATTTCTTGTCTGGGATACACATATTGGATGCTAATTGATGCGTCGGAAATAAAATAATTTGCTTAAGAAATAAAAAAAAACATATATTTAATCTTAAATAACAATTGTTGGTCATCCCATCCTCTTACAATATTTACATTTACAAAATACCGTGAACTCCGTTGTAGCTTCACTGGTAGTAAAGTTCAAGGTTCATGCCGTCGTGGATTTCATCTGTAAAATGGATAGTTAAGGAATATATGCATAATATATGCATTTGGGAGGCTGTGCCGTGGGTTTTGAGGAGAGGAAGTGGTGGTGGGGACCCACGTAGGAGGGAGGATACACAAAAGCCAGAACGTTGTAACATGGCAGAGCTGTTAGCACAATAATGAATCAAACATCGAAGGGATCAATGATGCTAGGTACTTGCGGCGCATTCCACATTGGGAGATACTCTCAGTAACGCCCTGGTGTAAGACCACCATTCAGCATTAGCCGTGTTTGGTGACCAAATCTGAATACCCACCTTCCGCTTTACTGTCTCCTTCCCCTCCCCGCTACCTTCAGCCTTGCAACATACCCCAATTATAGGGGATGCCGTAGTCTCACTGGGTCCCGTCGGTTGGAAGAAGTTAGGAGAACAAAAATAAGAAGAAAAGGCCTGACGCTGAATAAAACAAACAAGTCGCAGCTACCTAAAGCTGTCATGTGAGACAAAAATGTCAACATGTATGAATTTAAAAGTTCACAGTTTTTAACACTTTAAAGGCTATTATTAAAAGAGGAATGTTTATTTGGGTATTTACCTTTATTTGCATAGTGAAATCCAGGCCAGCTGAGGTTAAATGCTTATAAATTTAAAAAGGATACAATCCGCCAGTTTGATGTGGTCCTTGAAAACTGTGTACCATTTTTTGAGGACTATTTTATCATATCTGGTGCCGGTTTGCGCCGCGATGAGTTTCTTCAGATCCCCTACGGTATCGTCAGGATTGCATTTAACTCGCACTTTCTTCCCTAACCGGTCATTGCAGGTGATCTCCAACATCTTCCAACTTGTTTACACTGAACAGAAAAACAAAAATTTGAGGTTATACCGAAATAACGACGATTGACATTTATGGCTACAATATTTCACCAGATTAACACTTTGGCGCCATGCTTTATTATGCTTATGATGTATATTTACGGAATGAACACAGTTATTGTGGATAATTTATTGACTCACAACTTTCAAACCGTTTTCGACTTTTTGACAGCTTTCACTTCTCCGCCATATATCCTCTTGATATCCGACTTTGGGATATCCTCTCAAAGTCTAGATTTATATTATTTTATTCGCATTATTAAATCAAATAATTTATTTTAAAACGTACAAACTCCAGTAATGAATTATTATTATCAATAATTAAGTTAATAGTCCTCTGCATGCGCAAAATAAAAATGAATGTTTTATATTTTGACCGCCACATCACTCTCGGTGGAATATTATAATATTCATTTGTCTGTTGAGCTCTTTGAGTTGTTCCTTTAGTTCTTGGTTCTGTGCAAAATGAATATTCCGAACGAATATATCTCAAATGCGGAAGACGTGGCCGACCAGGTAAATAGCCAACATATTCTGATACCCTATAACCTTTTCTTTCATATAAATTCCGCATATTATTGTTTTTATAACATATAATTTCACTTTTGCCGCTGATTTTATTTCTGTCACGTCACCCGTACTTCTATTTTCATTAAAAAAGTATGTTTACTTTAAGTAAGATTTGTTTTTCGTTAATGTGTCGATAAATGAAGTTCAAATCGTAATTTACTGGTGTGTAGATTGTAGCAAAATAAAGTTTGTTTCGCTCGACGCTACGAACTGTCACCTGGTAGAAGTACAAATGGTTCCTAACCTACTTTCGGCGTTTGTACATAAGATTTACCCATATGTTCGTATTTAACAGAACATATGTCGAAGATTAAACATTTTCTGTCTGTTTTAAAGCCCACATTTTGTTACCGCATCTCTAAGTGGCGTACGTCTTCGTTTTTCCATCACATATGGCCGAAGCAAAACAAGAAAAAGTTGAATATTTTCATTCAGTTTTCTTCATACTTTCTTCGCAAGCTTTCATACAATCGCTCTTAGTGGAGAGGACGTTTCATCAATACGATTTGGGTTAGTGTTATTAATATGTTGACACTGAAAACATGTTTGGCAGCAAAATGTTTCCTCAATTAGGCCACAATTGAACTTTGACATTTGATTTGCTGAATATTTATTTGTTGAGCTTGATGAAATACAGGCATTCGGAGCTTTCAGATCAATTTATTGTTATTGGCTTGAATGTTTAATAAATTAATGTCCAATTCAATGGCACCCTAACAACCCCTATGATATATTATTCAGTTTTTTTGCCAACCCCCATCAAAAATAATGACTCACAATAATTAACCACTATTTTTACTATATTATTCTCTCCCACATTCTTCAAGTAAAGTATAAAGTTTGTTATTGATTTCACTTCTGCCTCTCTAGGTTTGGCAATTATGCAAAATTTAGTATATGTTTGTTCCGTTTCATATTTTGCTCTACAATAGGATATTTTCACTGTTTTTTTTTTATTCTCGAAAAAAGAGGAACAAAAAAAATGATGATAATGAAAATATTTTTATGTTAGTGAAAATATTTTCTATATTGATTTAAAATGTGCCATTTTCAATTTTTTGCCTAAATGACATGTTCATTTTGATTTGTGAATTGGTGTTTTTATATTATAATGACATTGAAGCCAGTTGGAACGATTTCGGGGTTTTGTAGGGTTTTAGATTATTTTTGAAATCAAATGAAAAAAATTACTTTTGGTCACGATACACTTATCTAATACTAATTTCTCCAACGAAGTAGTAAATAATGGTTATAATGCCGATCTCATTGATACAATTTCAAATAAAAAACAAAAACAAATAGCCACAAAAAATGTGTTATTTGCTAAACCTATGAAAGATAAAAAAAAAGATTAACAAAAGATTTTTTAAATATTTATGTTGAGGGATCAGTAGGATTTATAGGCCCTGTTAGGAGTTCTACCGAGACGAACCCTCTGATATGAAAATATCTGGAGTCGGTGAATTATTTTCCCACTTGATCTCTGGTGAGTTGACGTGTTGTTTTTGTATTGTTTTGTATTTATTTTGCTTATACAATGCACTTGCATAATGTTGATTGACTAGATGATCATTTGTGGAAAAGTGTGTGGAAGGGTTTAGTTTTTCCTATGGGGAAGATTAACCCGGACATAAAATCGGAAAATATATAAACAGTAATAATAATCTTAGTTAACAATAGCGTCGTATTTTATTCATTAATAATGTCTCTTCCCTCAGTGTCAAAAATCTTCCTTCTGATTTAAGACCGGCATACAAATAATAATTTAATATAATCATTCAAGAATTTATAAATTAGATTGTAGTGATTGTTCAGCATTTTATGTAGGTAAAACAACACGCAATGTCATCTTAGATGCTTAAATAATAATAGATTTTCTGAATTCGCCAATCATCTTATCGATAAAGATCATACCTTCAGTAAAAACACCGGTGCTAAGATTTTACACAGAAATGGTCATGGCATCAGACTAAATAATTTGGAAGCACTCAAAATAATGAAATCTGTTAAAACAAAAACTCAAATACTTAATAGTCAATTAAATGTGTCCAAAAGACCGATATTAGGGATATTTCCCATAAACTCGTAAAAACCCTGTTCAGGTGGCGTTTTGTCCCTGTAGACATAACTTTAACTAATTAGATATCACTCTCTCTTTCTCTCTATCACTATCTAAGATGTTATTTTCACTCTCTCACTGTTCCTTTATAACATGTTTTGTCTCTTTCTGTATGTATATAAGCTCTCACATTGTAAATTTTTGATCAGTTTAATTTTATACCCTGAAGATGCTTGTGTTAAGCGAAACTCACTCTGAGGTTCTTTATTACAGTCATTTGCTTTACGGTTTAAAAGCTATTTTTATTGTGTATAATTATTTCAATTTTGGAGTAAATTCTGAACTTATTTATTGAGAAAGGAATATAAAATCAGTATTTTAAGATTTGCATGTCACCTTCCTTAATGAAGGCACGGAAATTGGTCGTCATGTTGTAATATAATAAAGCCATGTAAACAAAGTTACCTAGGCCCGATAAAATTGTGTAATGTCTGAGATTTACTTAAACATCTTACAGATGGACGGATAGCACGGTAAACAAGTTGTTAATACCAACAGTCATTACTTAAATATAATATATGAAGAATTCTTTGTAACATACATTCAAAGGAGAAAACGCCTCGATGCCTACAATCGCAAAATGTATTTAATTCATTAATTAATTCATAAATGATAAACGTTAAGATAATAAGTCTTGCAGGTTTGCGCCACTTTATTACAGAATTTAAGTAATGCTACTTTCTTCAAGTTAACCGCAATTTAAATTGCTCCTGCCATGTATAGATTATGAACAGAATTTAAGTAGATGGACGCCAGGAATGACAAAGGCGTTTCAATTTCTAGTGGATAAACAGAACCTCAGACTTACTCAGCGAGTGGGTCTGTAATTATTGCCGTGAAATAATCCCTTTTAGGCTGGGTTTATCAATCAAACAAAATATCTAGTCCGGGGATAAAATTTGATCATTAATCTTAACATTGACCCGGACACCCTGTACATAAACAAAATGTCTACCTATACCTCCACGCCCACATTTTTCATCCGATAAGTCGCCCGGCCATATGGGATCATAACTAAGACCTTTTCAAGTGTGGTTCATCGCGATTCGGATACTTGGATACGGTACAAAGGTGCAAAGGGTTATGCATTAATTGAAACAATGTGTTCTGAGATATTTCATTTGACTGTAGTGACCATACACATATGGAAACTCTCATAAATTTATTTGTAATAAGATATTTTAAAGTATGCTGATGATGTGGTGCTGATGATGCGGTGCTGATTTTTAACAAAGTATGAAAAGAGTGTGCAATATAGTTGTGAATGATGAATTCTTTGAGCAGGTGAATAAGTTTGTGTATTTGGGTAGTATGTTTACGAGAGATGGAAAGGCTGACAAAGCTATTGAAAGAAGGGTAAATACAGGAAACTCCATTGATGGAGGACTGAACGATTGGCGCTAACAAAAAATTGTCGCAACGAAGAGAAGCTAGCAGTCCACAATAGAGTGCTGGTACTTACCCTGATGTATGGCAGTGAGGTATGGAACTGGCAGAGGAAGGACAAAAGCAGACTGAATGCTATAGAAATGAGATCTCCGAGGCGTATTTGTGGTAAAACCATATTTGATCGTGTGAGAAATATGGAAATTCGCAAAGAATGCAAGGCTGGTGGAAGCGTAATGCGTAAGATTAAGAAAGGGACACTCAGATGTTTTGGGCATATAGAGCGAATGAACAAAGAAAGTAGTGTACGGAGAATATATGACGTCAATGTGGATGGTAGAAGAAATCAGGGACGCCCGAGGAAGACATGGCACGATCAAGTGAACCAGATACATGAGTCGGGCCATATCCAGAGTCAGAATGTGAATGAGGCAATAAGTGTGTGCCAAGACCGAGTTGTTTGACTGACCGTCCTCTCTGCCTGCCCCTACGAGAAACAGCGTAATAGTTACTTAGTTAAGGTATTTCAAATAATGGACAATATGTTTTATGTATTTTTATCAATTTATTCATAAGTTTTGTATACAATAATTTCCCATAAACCAACATTAACTTTAGGCTGCGTTCAAATGTATGGCTGATATCACCTCCACGCAGCACGCTTTTTCATCTCGTCTCACCGACCAATAATACTTGAACAATATAACTGTAATTAAATATATCTCCCACGATCGTTCTTTTAAACCTTGCTCAAATTACGATATTAACTATTAATAAATAACTCAAAATAATTGTTTTGGGGTATGTTTAAATAAACAAAATTAAATATTACGGAGCAGATAAAACATTACTGAATCTCAACGCCGGCCGTCAACACGGTACCTATATATATACGGTACCCGATGGCGGTACTTACTTCTTTTTTGGTTTAAATATTTATATCACACTATTTGTTCTATGCTTTTAAAATATTTATATCACACTATTTGTTCTATGCTTTTAAAATATTTATATCACACTATTTGTTCTATGCTTTTAAAATATTTATATCACACTATTTGTTCTATGCTTTTAAAAAAAAAATTCCCTCATAATGAAAGAATAATCATATTTAAAAAAATATTAATCAATTAAAAATTCTGTTTTCTGGACACTGTTAGTTAAAATATTAAATTTATATTAAAACACACTGTTTACCAATACATAAATTCTCTAAAACACGAAAAAAGATGCAGCATAACATAAACTGGTTGCAAATCCAAAAAAAATTATAGTTTTTAGGTTTAACAGCTCTAATGCGTTTTTATGTTAAAATTTTTCTCAAAATATTTATTTTTTCGAAATGAGATTCACAACTGCTAAAAAAACTGTTTCAAAATCAGCGTACGGTTCCACGTCATTGCAGTAATTGTCTAGTGCGCATACGTGCTGAGCAAGATCGTTTTAACTGTAGGGGAAAACCTGTCTCGGGCGCTTGAAATCCTTACATAAACAAATAAATTTATTGAACATATTTCTAGAGATACGAATGGGAATTTTTACAAATGAATTTCAGTTCTGTATCGTGCTTGTACACAATACATCGAGGTCTCAAACTGAGAAATACCTATAGTTGGCTCCCGCTTGAGAGGCAAGCGCGATGAAATGACTATAGATGCTTCCCGCCGGCTGGGGGTTAACATTGTGTTTATATAAAATCAGTTTATTCAGTGACAGTTTCCCTGTTCAGTTTATCAGGATCATTTTCATTAGTGATTGGATAAAACTGCAATACATTTTTCAGCCAATCAGCACTACATCTTCGGTTTCACTGAAAAGGTTAAAATAATGATAAATATTCCAAGCGCCGTCTGCACAAACCGTCACTTTGAAATTGACTTGACCGCTGTACTGAAAAGGATCCTCCGTGCGCTACCGGCCATCACTCTAGGTTTTGTACTGCCATCTATGGTTGAGATTTAAAACTGATTTTTGTATGATACGCAGATACACAAATGAATATACAACTATATGGCATGTAATTTGAATAGATTTGCACAGAGTTATTTCGATAATGCTGTTTTTCCGCGTAATGGCCCAATTAGAAGTGTTATTAGTAAGATCAATGATAGTTAGTTAGTTAGTTAGTCAATTCCCTATAGCATTGTTAGTTATTCCTTATTTTGTGATTATCCAACTCACCAGTAATTCTTCTTGAGATGTCCGGGACTGGACTGCAGATGTCGTTGTTGCCATTTTATTTAAAAATGCATGAATACAAATTTAACAATATTGTGTCACATCACTGTCAGTGTCATTTTGATCAAATCATGTCTTATCTGTCCCTCGAGCATTCCTACGAGATTTAGCAGTTGATATCGATCCACTGTGCTTACCCAGACACTGTAGAATTTAAGTAGCGATGGCACGCGTGGCTGTATACATAGTGCGTACAATGCACGAGGACAGAGAGCAAATAAAACTCAAGTACCAAGTCGAGCACTTGGATAAACACTGTTATAGTTTGTTGGTTGGAGTCTACTCAAAACTAAGCCCGTCATTATGATAATCACACAGCTACACGCGGCTCGTGATTGAAGCTCTCTACAGCAGTGTTGCGCAGGTTTTGTATAATGCGGCTAAAAAACTAAAATTAATAATGAAGCATATTCTTACTTTACAGCAATATTTTTATGTAATCTATCTTCTGTCTTTCTAAATTTTAAAGGTTTGTTTTTTATACAAATCTATAGTTTTATTCTGAGATTGATGAAATTTTGCACACTTGACCTTCAACACAGGTGGAAGGTCATTGTCTACATGAGATTTCAAAAAACGAACCACCATCGCTTTTCCCTCCTCTTAACCTTTTGTGTGCCGCCCTATCCAATAGGCGTAATCAAAAAAATGTATTATTTGAGCTATTCTGGGGAAACTACTTATATATTATGTATACAATCTACCTATATATATAATATGTTAGCACATTGTCCGGCGAAAATTAAGCTTCAACACACCAAGGGTTAAAGCAAAATAAAGCTCACGAAATACTGGGTACTTTGCTAGTCTTTACATAAAGCATTGATTTATGTTCTGAAGCAGTAATAACCCTCAAATCGTGAGCTTGTGTGGCATGAAATTTGCACAGCTTTTTATCAGGACTTGACACGTGAACACAATATCATTTCCATCATGTGCAAAGGGTCTATAAAATAGAAAATATTGAAGGAATGAATTTATGATGATGTTTCTTCCTTTTGACACTTGACACCCTGTTAACATAACATATTTAACACCCTGTTAACATAACATATTTGTTTTCATGTCGATTTCAGGTTTGCTTCGAATTTAAGTGTCATTTTCTAAATTTAAACTGTTTGCTTGAACAAATTCAGACGAGCGTTAACATACCTACCTACAATTTTCTAACAGAAAATTATGAAAAAAATTTTTTTTTCTAAAATTTGAAATGTTTCACGGGTCTCTAGTATTATATAAAATGTGAAACTCCATTAACTTGAAGCTACAAAGCGTTAATAAATAATAATAACTTTTTTATTAGATAAAGACTTTGGTAGTTCAATAAGAATCACAATTTTTGATATGTAAATAGAGTTGAATTCGCATGCCAAGTAATTACTTTTACTTGAATAAATTTTGGCGTAGGTTTGAGGGGGTAAATTTAAAAATGGAAACAGGAAGAAATTAATGAATTTTAGGAGAAAGACATTGCATGGAATTATTATATTCGTCAAATAAACTGTTTTGTGTATATTTGGTCTGCGTGTATAGTACAACAGGTGTTCCACATATTTCAGGTTCATTATTTGCTGAATTGTCAAATTTGATTTACAACTCGCATTTTGACACGCTGGCACCTGTCTGGGGCATTCTGCTCAGTTCATGTTGTACCGTTGTATAGTGGGTTTACTTTTCATCCTATAAAATGTTTGACGGTAGTGAAATCGGTCGAATGGGAAGGTTGAAGCTATGGGTACGTTATAAATTGTGTATTTCTCCATCTGTGTGCACCGAGGGGAGCGATCGAGTCGAACAAACCCAAATGTTGGCAAATCTTTCTTTTCTCATGCTGTAGATGACAACTTAGCCTATGTAAATATGCTGGATACGCTTTGAAATACTGGTAGAACTAACATTCCCACTTGAGGTCTATGTTATAAAGATTGCAATCCATCCGATAGAGGACTCTATCAAACGGATTGCCCGTTTTTGCACAAACATCATGCGGTTACGCGAGAGTTAATATAAACGAACCTCTAATACCAAGCTGTGTGCAGTATAACCTATCCTAAGATTGCCGCTACAAACCGTTTATGTAAAATTAAGTAAATAAAACATGCAGAACAATGTTAATTTCCAGTGCGTGTACAATATAATCACTATTACTATTACAATGTATATACATTAATTATTAACAAACCTCACGTAGCAATTTATATGCACAATATTAAAGCACAGTTTATTGAAATAAATTGTTTAAATTTAATGGTATAGTGTCATGCATTTAAGTCTGTATAATACAAGAGTACGAGCGGATGAATGGTTCTGAAGGAAATAAAGATTAATGCGAATGAAGACGAGGGTTTGTGGCAGTCTCTGTGCCTACTTATCATTATCTTTATAATAAGGACAACTAAATTTAATGGTATAGTGTCATGCATTTAAGTCTGTATAATAAAAGAGTACGAGCGGATGAATGGTTCTGAAGGAAATAAAGATTAATGTGAATGAAGACGAGGGTTTGTGGCAGTCTCTGTGCCTACTTATCATTATCTTTATAATAAGGACAACTAAATTTAATGGTATAGTGTCATGCATTTAAGTCTGTATAATACAAGAGTACGAGCGGATGAATGGTTCTGAAGGAAATAAAGATTAATGCGAATGAAGACGAGGGTTTGTGGCAGTCTCTGTGCCTACTTATCATTATCTTTATAATAAGGACAACTAAATTTAATGGTATAGTGTCATGCATTTAAGTCTGTATAATACAAGAGTACGAGCGGATGAATGGTTCTGAAGGAAATAAAGATTAATGTGAATGAAGACGAGGGTTTGTGGCAGTCTCTGTGCCTACTTATCATTATCTTTATAATAAGGACAACTAATCACCATTATTAGTTGTGTGGATTAAATCTGTTGGTAGATAGATCCCTAGTCTAAATCTTAACGGGTGGTTGTAATATTTAGAATATTGATGTCAGGTTCTTTCTTTTTGTCCTATTTGGGTGAAAAACTCATTGCATCAACAAGGAGCCTCCAAGAATCAAGCGCGGTCCCTCTATACATGCTTTGGATGCTCCACATACCCTGTGTTCTAGATTTTAGAGTCAAAAAGCTTTGGACTTATTTTGTCTAGCTGTAAACAATAATACTGCGATTTATGACACGACGCGGCTCATGGCTACGGAGTGAAAAGGCTCCAAAATATTTGAATTTCACTCATGTGTATTCTCTCCCGCCTGCCCAGGTCTTTGAATGCAGAATACGTATTTGCCAAGAGCATCCAACATACAAAAAACGACTTTCTTACCTGATTATCCTTCAATTAACTATTTAAATCATCCAGCTCTTATCCTGCACTGCTTCAGCGGTCTCTGTCCATAGCAAGCCCAGCCTCTCCTCGCACAGCCTCAGGAGTTGTTTCTGGAATAACGGAGTTCGATCTTCCGGCATTCTTAATACAAAACCAAACCACTTCAATTGCGATTTTTCTGTGAAGAGTAGCAGGGGTTGGATAACATCCAACCGTTCATTTCGGATCATCGAGATTCTGGGTTACTAACATGACATATTATTACTTCCAATTCCAGGTGATCCGCAAGGGAAAGCACATCCTGCCGACGGTGGCGCGGCTCTGCCTCATCAGCACCTTCCTGGAGGATGGTCTCCGCATGTGGTTCCAGTGGCACGAGCAGCGGGAGTACATGGACATGTCCTGGGGCTGCGGCAAGGTGCTGGCCACCATGTTCGTGCTGATCAACCTGCTGGGGCAGATAGGTGGCTGCATCATGGTGCTGGGTCGCCTCAAGGTGCCCATCGCCTGCGGCGTGCTGTTCTTCATTGTAGTTCTGCAGGCGAGTACTCGGGTAAAGGCGAGCCTAGTGGGGGCCTAGCACCACCATATCCTATGACAAACTAAGGTTGGGAACGTCACACACATTCAAATGTAACATTGTCGTCAATTGGCAACAAGCATAACAAGGTGACTGTCAATAACTGCTAGTAAGCTTATCACAATTTGACAGAAAGTTGAAACGGGCCTAGAATATGTTTTTAATGGAGATGATTTCCCAACCTAATTATTAGTTTATTAATATAGTTAAGCTAATTATTAATATAATATAATATAAACAATATCTACTGACTCATTTTACCTATGGCCTTTAAGCCCTATAATCCTTTTGCATGAGTTAGTTTTGAGATTCTGATTTTATGAATTATTTTGGTAATTTACCGATATGATCCATGATATCCTTGACAACTTTACTTCTGTAAACTTACATTCTGTTCTAGTGATTTGTTTTTGGAGTATTATGCCGTGTTGCTCTATCTCCTTCTTTAACCAACGTTTCGGACAGCATTGCAGTGTCCATCATCGGGGCAGATGTGTCAGAAACGTTTGCTAAAGAAGGAGGTAGAGCAACATGGCATAATACCCCAAAAACAAATCACTATAATACTTTTGGCCTTGAAAATCTCAAATCATACCTACATTCTGTTCATTAAATAACTGTTGAAACTCCGCTTCCCAAAGTTTAAATCTTTCTCTGTTCATTAAATAACTGTTGATACATCGTTTCACAAACTTTAAATCTGTTTCTGTTCTTTAAAATGCTGCCGATAATTTTGATTTCCGCATGTTATTTTCGCTAGCCATGTTTGTCCACTTATAGACACCAGATAAATGTCAGAGTCAGAATAAGAGTATACTTGTGAATAAAGCAGCATGTGCCTTATGAGTTTTATGGCAGTCTATCCTCCCTGTCTACTGCTGCAGAAAAAAGGCACAATGGGGACGAACAGGCTCGATAAACTAAAAATATTTAGTTGTTGTCAGTAATGATTAACCTTCATTTTTCCATTTCAGACATTCGCCTACAGCATATTGTGGGACGTGCAGTTCCTGTTCCGCAATCTTGCCCTCATCGGAGCCCTACTCCTGGTGTTGGCTGAGTCACGAGTGGAGGGGCGCAGCCTCTTCGCTGGCGTACCCTCAATGGGAGACAACAAGCCCAAGAACTACCTGCAGCTCACCGGCAGGGTGCTGCTGGCCTTCATGTTCATCACGCTCATTCGCTTTGAGTTCTCCTTCTTGCAGGTGAAGATCATATTCAATTAATGCATACATAAATAATACATCCATTCTGGAAGAGTAGGATAGTTTTCTGTCTACAGCCTTTTTTAAGATACTTTAGACACGTTGCTCGCCAAACTCAAACCTGGAGAAACTCATAGTCACTGGCAAAGTGTTACTGATGCATTGGGGTGATTGAATATCACTGGCGTCCGGAACGTCGGTGTCTGCAGCATTCCACGCAGCGTTGGACAATGAGGAGTGGAGGAGCCTTGTCTACCAGGAAAATTGGAGTGGGGGTCACTTTCCTCAGTAATAAGGGAAAGACTAGAAGAAGTACCCAACTACTCCCCATTTGAAGGAATATTGTAAGGTCAAGAGAAGTTGGAGAGATCTGATGACTTTAACATAGTTAGATTATATTACTAAGATGAGAATTATGAATTCCAGATCCTGCAAGACATCCTGGGCTCCATCCTGATGGTCCTGGTAACCATCGGCTACAAGACCAAGCTGTCTGCGCTGATCCTGGTGGCCATGCTGTCCATCCTTAACCTCTACCACAATGCCTGGTGGGCGGTGCCGAGCTACAAGCCCCTCCGGGACTTCCTCAAATACGACTTCTTCCAGGTAACAAACAAGCACATTAATATTCAACTATTGCTTGATACTAGCTTGCACTTGTCTAGGTCTTGTGAGCACCCCTCTCCCTCTCCTCTATAGGGTGAAGCTGAAGCTCGTACACATTTGCCAACCTGGTCCCTACCCCACACTTTGGTTTGATAGTTACTACTGTTACTCTGTTCTGGAAACACTCCGTTTGAAAGATTTCCATATCTTAACAGGCAAATTGCAGTCTTTAGAACATAGATATGAGGTGGGAATACTGTGATTGTTTTACTGTTATTTCAAAGGAAGGTGTTTTGAAAAACTAACAATCATTGAACACGTTACCTTGCCAGGAGAAGCGCCACACGAGTGTCCAACATATTCTGTGTGAGAATAGATTGTTTGACAACTCATTATTTTCTTCGATAGCTCAGCTGATGAGCTGACTCTTGTGTTTTCTCCCTTCAAACCATGTTCACCGCTTCCTTTTCTCAAAAATACCAACCACATAGAATCCCATGCCTCTTGGTATCTGCGCCTTCTTCCCGTCAAGGGGGAACATGTCTCTTGGTTCCACATCGCTTCACAGATATCTGAGCATTCTTCCTGTCAAGGGGGAACATTTGCACCATAAATAAATGGGTGCCATAGTCCGTACATATATACATGTTTCTTGGTTCCACAACGTTACTCCTCGGATATTTGAGCCTTAAAACGGTTAAAAGGGAACATTTGCACCATAGATAAATGGGATACATGTCTTTTGGTTCCACGGTTCTAAGGTCTGAGCCTTCTTACCGTTAAAGGAGAAAATTTGCACCAAAGATAAATGGGATACATGTCTCTTGGTTCCACGGTTCTAAGGTATCTGAGCCTTCTTAGGGTTAAAGGGGAACATTTGCACCAAAGATAAATGGGATACATGTCTCTTGGTTCCACGGTTCTTAGGTATCAGAGTCATTTGCAGTATGTATAGTTAATGGGTGTCAGAATGCCAATCGCCAATGTATAACTAACTGTTGTTTTTTTCTTTTTCAGACATTATCTGTGATAGGCGGTCTGCTGATGATCGTGTCACTGGGGCCCGGCGGCGTGTCGATGGACGAGCACAAGAAGAAGTGGTAGGCGGCGATATCACCGCCACACCGCTATCACTGTCGACACCATCGCCAACTAGGCCCGCCACTATAGTAGAATCCCGTTCATTGCAATTCCATGGGACCTCAAAAACCAAATTAGAAAACAACAATTTCCTACGTAATTGAACTTTTTTACCGCTATGCCCAGCCTATCAATTTTTTTTGATTTACACGGGCAAATTTCCATGCGCGGACCAAATAAAAATTATAATTACATGTTAGGAAATTTAAAACACGTTTGTATGAATTTTAGGACATTTTTTTGACAAAAATTTCGAATTGAGAGTTTTTCGAATTATCGGGGTTTGAGTCAACGGGGTTCTACTGTGTTATTATATTATTATTAAGTACTATTCCGGGGACCAGAGCCCCAGTCTCGGCACACTCGGGGGTCTAGAACTGACTTAACTTATTCAAGAATCGAACGAATACGACAATAAACATTTCCGCAGTGTAATTTTTTTCGATTGATACACATACTGCATCTGTGGTCTCGGGTCAAATTATATTCGCTTTCCTGTGAAAATATGATGAGTGCAAATAACATGAATTTCACGGAAAGACTGTTTATAAATTTATCCCTATTATCTAAATTGAAAATAATATGTTTTTTGTGTATAAGATACAGTTACACCGGACGAAAGAGGACTCAAAACTAAAACGAAATGACATTCACAAATTTATTTTCCATTTAATCGAATACATATTGATCTAAGAATGCAGATATGCGTGTTCCAAACACAATTAGTTTTCAGAGAACGACATCCTTTGGGCCAACGTATCACGCACCAGAAAGGCAAACAAATAACCAAATCTGTACCGACTTTAGATATTGACAATCACGGAGTGTGGGTGGGTCGAGTGGCGTGTCCTTCTAGACCTCGGTGTGTTCTGTGGCGCTGCCGACACGACTGCGAGACTTGTACTACATAATATTAAATATTTTATTATAGTCATAGCAACAAATTATAGACAGTGTTTTGCCAATCCAAGTTTTCCCGCCAAACCCTCTTTGGGTTCCTCTCCCACTAACAGAGTCCATCTTGAAGTCGTGGACAATTCACTGAAATGATAAATTAGCCACGTTACTTTGCAGCGGAACCTTGTTAAGATTTTTTGGACACAGTCAATATCTATCTGAAGAAGGGACGATTGTGGTTGAAACAAAAAACGTTTTTTTATTAAATTATATAGTTAACCAATGTATAATAATTATTATTTATCTGGGAGTGTACTGTGTTTCAATTAAAACACCATGTTCCCGAATAGTATTTTGGTTTATTTGTTAAAAATGGTGCAATCTTGGATTTATCTTGACAAAGTCTAATAATACGTGTTGTTCTAATCAATTAACAATAGTCCATATGATTGCTCAAGTGTGATGAAGGAATTTATCCATAATTTTAGTGATTAGACAAAGGATTAAGATATCATTAGGTCAGTGGCTGAGTTGGCATCGCATTTGGGTCCCACCCAGGAGTAGTGTGTTCAATTCCTCGGCTGGCTAAGTCCTCCAACACAAGCAACATTTTCCGCTTACTGTGGTGGTAGTAGGAGATTTTCAATTATTGTCAGGTTATTCGTAACCCGGTAATGTTTGTCTTTCTTTTTAAATAAAATAAAATAATAATTGTTCCCATTGCCTATTGACAAAATGTTCAGTTCTACTAAATGGACTATTAACTGCATTCCACTGTGGAATTGTTTAGGTTTTAAAGGGCAAGTTAAGGTGCTAACCGCATTAAGGCCAGATAAAGAGCCTAAAGTAAATACATCTTCCGGGCAATAAAGAACGCTAAAATTCTGTAATAATGTCTTTCCAACCCGTTTCCCAAATGTACTTAAATTACAAATTTGTTTTCCTTTGCGCAATTAGATGTAACAGACTTATCCATTTCAACGTGTGACCGTAATATTTGTATGTTTATAGATCTTTTATAAGAATGAACTTTTCAGTTGTGGATGAGTGAGATTTTCAGATTAATTTTGTACTCAAATTGTTATAGTGAACTGAAATATCAGTTTGACGAGGTTTGAAACTTGGGATTGGTACAAACATTTTCAAAAAGTGTAAATATATTGTAATTTTAGATAACTTTAAAGGAATTTTTATATTTTTATGCAGCAAAGCGATTCTATATGTATCCCAAGTTATTTGTTTTTGTGACTTCCACTTTTGTCAGCGGAAGTTAGAACTAATTTACTGAACGTAAAGTGAGAATATTGCTAGAGTTTGTATTGTTTATTTTCATAGTTGATAGATTTGTTTCCAGAAATTATCAAACATAGACTTTATATATTTATTACATGTTTTCATTTCAAATGGATTGTCAAGCATTATCATCATTTACAGATGATTGTCTGACAATGTCAATTATTTGTTTCACGGTGACTGATTATTTCTTCAAAGCGATGGTCAAACATCAGCTTTTGTTTCAAGTTGAATGTCAGACATCGCCTATCCCCCCTTGGTTGAATTCATATTTGTTTCACTGTCTACTGTTTCAAGATAATTTGGGTAGCCAATATCAAAACGCAATAATGTGATCCAATCAGGGGTAAATACGCAACATGAATATGTTGAATTTCAAAGGTTGCTTAGGTGTATTTTTGCAATGAAAGTATAATAAAATTGAATTTGCGCAGCGTCCACAAGTATGTAGTCATATTCCAAGCACTTGGATTGCCATCTAACTTAAAGAGAGAGTAGTACAGCGGAGACAGAATTATTTCCCTTCTGTTGAGTCTGGTTGAATAGCTCGTTGTGCTGAAAGCGATGCCAAGGGAGATCAGAACTTCCTATTCCCTTGTTCTGAGGAAGTTCTGGTTGACTTGATGTTTGGTGCGGGAATGTTTTTCTTTTGTATAAATTTTTAAATGACACTTCCATTGTATCGTTATTGTATTTGTTATTTTTCCAATTGTATATTTTAAATTTAAAAAAAAAAATTAATAAAAAGATGATATTTTTAAAACAAATTGAATTATTTCATAATTAACATTCCCAAATATGTTTCTGTTACTGGCAGCTCCATGTAACGTGCGGGCTTGATATTGAAGTTTGATCATATGTGCTTCGAAGAAAACCCATGATCATTTTCAGATTGCAATTTGTTATTTAGGTACTCGAAATACGAGCTCGCAGAACCCATATAAACCAAACTGAGTGGCAGAAAATTAAGTTCATCACAGTGAGGTGACAGTCTGCAGCGCAGTTCAGTCCGGAACTTTTCTGCGCAGGGTCTTAAGGCATTCGGTTTACGTCGACTGCTTACCGACTCTTGGGACGGCAGGCTTTTCTCTTACATACCACTTCCCTAGCTACCAAGCCAATCCCGGGATGGAAATATGTAGATTTTATGAGAAAGAGGGAGGAAGTTACAGTGCCTTTAGTTACTGTTCAACGGTTTATCTTTACAGTGATGTGGACTCTGGATTCAGCACAACAGCTTTTTCGTAAGGAGACCGAGATGGCAACTAAGGGAGGATATAGAATGGGTGATGGAAATGTCTAGAAGGGGAAAATAAACTACCATTTGACATAAAATAATATTTATTTAATCACTTTTAAATAACATAGCTTTTTTCATCGACATAAGTTCCAAACAAATCTCTTCCAAGATTATAAGCCCCATCAAAATGGTGTCTCGATGACAAGGCCCTACCGTGATACTGTTTCTTAATTTTAAGAATACAAAAACTTAAAAAAACTAAGACCCAGAGGAAAAGATACAAAATAGATTTATTAATTTTACAATGTTCCTTACTACATCTTTACTATTAGGCCATTTTTTAGATAATATTGTGAGCATTCAATGAAAAGTGGCCAAGTCAAAGTTCTCGATTGTTGGCAGATTGTTGAGATTAAAGATTTTTACCCAGATGGTTTCGCAAATTAGGATATTTTTTTATTCAAAGTGTATTTTGTTTCATACACGCAAAAAAAAATTCTGATTTGCGAAGCTGTGAGTTTGCTTCTTTGCAGTATCATCAATCTAAGTTTGTCAACGGACAAAGATTTTTACTTGGTCACTTTTCATTGTCTGATATGAAATAAATTCTTAATATCATCATTACAAAATGGATTAAAACAGTACAACTCTGTTTGAATGATTCCAACAAACAACAACACTTATAAATTATATATACTCGTTTGCATCAGCCGCATGAGGCGCTATGTCAAAATGGCGTGTTTGATAAAAGCGCTTTTGCAAAATAAGGAAAGGAACAGTGTCAGTCAGTATTGCCAACTCCAATTTCCAGCAAACACATTTGTACACAAAATCTTGAGAATATGAGGCATTTAGAAAAGTGCAGTATCATATGATAGTTAATATTATTTATAATTAGTAATAGGATAGAGCCACCGAATAGATCATGCACGCTAGAAAAGCCTTCCATGTAGATTTGAATGGAAACCAACATCGACTTAATATCTTTTTGGTTCTAGTCCATTTAGCATGTGCTCTGTCTCTCTTACGAGTTACTTTTGGGTACCCAAAAGTAACCCAACTGATGTTGCGGGGGGCTTAGTTATTGTAGTACCGGGTTCTGCCGGTAGAACTAGCTACCTTTCCTCAGTCAGTAAGCTAGGCGCTGCACTGGAGAAGTCGTCCTTTCGGCTGGTGTTAATTTTTTGGTGAGGGTTGTTTTGTGTGCTCGTCGTTTTAGTGATGGCCGATTTTCGTAAAAGCTTCTTTTGGGTACCCCTTCGTACACTTGCCCATTTGAATTTCATGATGATGAAACACAATTTTGTATTGGAAATTTATGGCGTGATTTGTCAGTCTTTTGGATCACGAAACACGCCATATTATTATTTATTAAGGATGTGTTGTTTCACAGAATTTGACTAATTCATCAAATTTCAAAGTTAAGTTTGAAATTTGATCAATTGTTCAAATTCTGTGAAACAACACGTCCTAAGATTTACCATCGGGACAATGCTACATCCCTATAACTATACTGTTCTATCCATTGCTCTTGGAATAAGCAACATCATTCTACAGAAGTAATATTTCGATCGTCCAGTTCATTGGTCAGAGTTAAGGGTAAACATAAAGTTCGCTATAATCTGTGTATTCATGTGTAAATCAAAGATATTAGAAGAACGAGATGTGCTATGAGCAGTTCATACTGTGTGGAATTGTTTTGCCCAGTGTCGCCGGTTTTGCTCACCAATACTACTCCACACCTTCGCTTACGCTAAGGTATCCGCACTAATACATAGAACAGATTTCTGTGCGTACACGTCCCGACAGCATTCAAAGTACCCTAATTAGGTAGTACTCCGCCTACGGTCCGGCGGCCAACATAGCATATCTCGTTCTTCTAATATCTTTGGTGTAAATTGAATTATTTTATGAAATACACTTTGTGCAATTTATGCTTTAAAATATAAAGACAAATTATTTACATACGCAATATGAATAAATAGTTTTGTCCATATAAAAACAGTACAAATACAGTATTGTATCGGTGATTCAATACTGTATTTGTAATTTAAATTTAATTTGTCTTAATAATTTAAAGCATAACTTGCAAAAGGTGCATTTTTATAAAATAATTAAATTAATGCCATCTATGAATGCATAGATTATAACATACCTTAAGTTTACCCTCAAGAGAATTTTACTGTAATTGTCAATTGTCTTAAACTATTCCCAAAAATTGTACCATGCAATTTCAGAAAGCAGGCCATTTGCTACATTAAATTAGTAGTTACAAGACACACGCCTCCTGGTGTTATTTTACAGCACAAAATAACATCATAAAACACAGGCGTACAGTAATAATAATTGATTTATATAATATTAGCTGAGGTGTACCCGACGTTGCTGGGAGTAATCCTTAGGAGAAAGACATATACCATTGCGGACTACCTTTGCGGTAGGCCTTTTTACGACATACAATTCCATAGTACATTATTTTGATGTAACTCATAAGGTTTAGTCAGCGTTAGCAATGTAAGCGCCAGAAAATCTGTTTTTTACAACTTGATTACAAAACATCGACTTTTCTCTACTTTCTATAGATATAATAGGCAAGTATTATATTTATATAAACCTTCCGGAAGAAATTCTCTAAGTGATAGTGAAAACCCTATCTAAATCCGTTGCATAGTTTAGAAGAACTAAGCGCACAAATGGACAGACGCAGATAGCGACTTTGTTTTATACTATTTAGGGATATTGCTTTCGTCATTATCTCAAAACATAGTATGTACCTATTTGGAGATGCGTGACTAATGAACTGGCCGTTTGATTTGTTTAAGAGTAACTTAGGAATTATCTACAAATTAGAATATAACTAGTATTTTATCTGAAGAGGGACAGTCTGCTTGGTTTAGTTGGAGGTCCGGATATTCCCTTTTCAATCTGAAACAAAAAGATGATAAATAAAGTACTTATTAAAGTCCTCAACCTGCGCACTTAAATACCACTTGGCATTTTCCCCTTCATACGAGACTCGACATTCTATTTTGAAACCTATTTCTTATGGGACAGTTTTAAAAGGACACCTCACAAGAGCCCCCCTGTCTGTACAGTGTAAAGACAGGAGAACTATTTCGCCACGTCGTGAGGCGGGTTAAGGTAGGGGCTGTAGGAAGGGTCTAATTAATGCGTATTTAGATGAGGTCCGAATTATATGAAGGAGAAAAAACAGAGCTCATTCTACGTGCAGGCCGACTCACATAAAAACGAGTCGAAGAAAAGATCACCAATATCCGGTGATCGGGTGTTACTCTCGTGTGGGTCAAGTTTCGAGCACATGCACCAATGCACGGTGCTAGCTCCTTAAAAAGGCTCGTTATAAGAGAACAGACTAAGCTTAGAGATAGCAATCAATTAGTTAACAATAGATTGTCAATCAGACAGACCGCACTCCTTTGCACAGGATCAAGTAGGTTTATGAAATATTTTGGGGCTCAAAGCCTCCGTTGGGCGTACTTTAGATTTGTACAGCGTTAGCAACTGGTTACTATCGAAGAATCTGATAGCCCTATGACACCTAATTTCTTGGAAGCTCAAAGCTCTGGAGTGGTACGCCACTATTCGAGTCACACGGTGTCAGGTACTAAGTACATGGTGCCAAGCTCTAAGGTACCTAGGCAGTCATAAAAATTATCTGACACTTTGGCCGTTGCCTAGAGGTCAAGCCGGACAGTACCTGGAACTAACACGCTATTCCTACAGCCATTGGATGACCGCTAGAATCTTCAGCATTACGGGTGACAACATTTGTGGCGATAACAACTAGAATGTTCGAAAACGTTCTTAGGTGCACTTTGAATCGCATTGGAACCTACTAGTGAACACCGTAGGTTCTACCCATCTCGATGCATTCGCACCTTATATAAGCGAGAGCGGGAAGGTACTCATTATATTTAACGCGTTAATCAAAATAACTTACTCCTTACTTAGCGCCGCGATTACATAAATAATCCTTGCTGTGTCTGTGATTAATTACTTCTGTGATTATAAAATATATAGATATAAAAATATTGTTAAAATTTATTCACGGCTGTTATAACAGAATAAATCTATTATAAAATATCAAATTATTTAATATTAACACCGAACACATCTTCAACCTTCGCAACAGCTCTACACCTCATCATCTGCGGGTTGGATTTGGCTTCTTCCACAAAAGCTCTTTACTGGCTACGGTCCCTCGCCATTAGTATCCATCCTGCTCCATTCCTCTTCATTGCACTGTTCGCTTCCACCAGGATACAGTTTATTGCATAATAAGTTTAATGCTAGGAGGTAAAAATTTAACAATATCTGTAGATAAATTTGTAAGGAAAACTTGAATAGTTCTCTTTGAATATTAGGGCACGTATACATTTGCGAAACGAAAAGCGAACCGTACCACGAATTACGGGAAAGGAACGAAGCAACCGAAAGCGGCGTTTCGCGCCATTTGCGGTTGCTTCGTTTCTTTCCCTTAAGTTGAGGATCAGTTCGGCTCGCGGATGTATACGAAGCATTAGAGATGGTGCGACTTCTGTATGCAGCCAGCACGTGGGGCGAGTGTGTACGGCGGACGTTAGCGTATTGGTACTTACTTTGGTAAGTGAGGGCATAGATCCCAGCTTCCCCCGAGCCGCCACAGAGGGGGCGGAAGACAGGAGTCTTCTTGCTACTCGCTTTACATCTTCTTCTGTTACTTGATCTGGCAAAATGAGTAAAAAAAACATTCTAATCTAGAAAATTATCATGACTCTGGGAACATCGATTTTAGAACAAAATTTAGGGTATATATATACAAATGTGAGGTTATGTTTGACTTATGAATCTGACAGATTGACTGGATGAGAAAAATAACAAAACTCAAATTTTCTCAACATTTTTTTTTATTAACTCAAGTGCCCGTTTCTTCCACCTGGTTTTTTTAATGTTTATATTTTGATTTAACATGTAATTTAACATAATTTCAAAAATCTACAAAAAGAGATTTGCTAAAAAAAACGTCTCTTCAACAGGTCGGAGCTCCACCTTATTGGCACCTGGTTCTTAGGGGTTTTTGAATGACTCTACACCTCAATGATGGATAGGTCGCATTGGGATTGAAGACCTAGCTCTTCAGTTCTCACCCTCAAGACTCCTATCTCACGCCTTGTGACTTTCCTGTGCAGATTCGTAAAAAAGAAGTTTATGGATCACTTCTACAAACAACTCTGGCCAAGCGATCTGTGGAACCGTACTACAGCTGCGGTAAACTCAATAACACCTTCGGGTGTGGAATGAGTTCAGTTGCCGATTAGATGATTGCCATGCGGTCAATGAGGGTAATATTGAACACAAATAAACTGTATTTGTTAACTTTATTGTTAGTATTATCCAATGTAATTTCCTTCATATTTGTCACTAGTTCGCAGTTTTAAATTAAAAGTACGAAATTAAGTTGAGTTGAATAACCCTATATGAACACTAGAAGCATAAACAGATTAGAGATCATCTCACCGATGGCTTCGATGAAGAACTTAGGTGTCCTGCGGGAGCCAGTGGCCAGCACCTGTCTGCCGATATCCTCAAACACCACGGGACGGGCTTCAAGGTTCATCAGCAGCATGGACTGCAGTTGAGTCTTGGCGCGCTGCAATTAGGGAACAAACATTTACTTTGTCTTCTTGGATTTCTGTATCGAGTCACTAAACCATTCAAAACACAATGTCTCTCAAATACAAACATCCATAATTCGCAATATTCTTCAATTAATGGTTCTGTAGTTAGTCCCATACACGAGATTCACTAAATATGGATCTAATCAGTTCAAAACAGATAGTACCCGATAGAACCTCATCATTGTCCACAACCAAAAGAAATGCCTAGAGAAAAATTAAAATTAGACACATTAAATGAGAATATTGAAGACAATATTAGTGATTTCTAAACGAAAATCTGAAACAGAAAAATCAGAAAAGGAAACGGTCACATCTGGGACTCGAACCCAGGACCCCTGTCTTTCCGGGACAGTGCTCTACCAACTGCGCTAATGGGACCCTATTCTCTTCGGTCACTTTTTACTGTATCATACTTCGAATAAGAACTACCAACATTGTCTTCATTTTTTCACCGCACATTTTAATTGGCAACTATCTTTATGTATGATCGCAAGATTCAACCCGAACTAAATGCAATCCAGACAGCGTCTTTTAGATAAACCTATCTTATTTTTTTAATTAAAATGTGCGGGGAAAAAATGAAGACAATGTTGGTAGTTCTTATTCGAAGTATGATACAGTAAAAAGTGACCGAAGAGAATAGGGTCCCATTAGCGCAGTTGGTAGAGCACTGTCCCGGAAAGACAGGGGTCCTGGGTTCGAGTCCCAGATGTGACCGTTTCCTTTTCTGATTTTTCTGTTTCAGATTTTCGTTTAGAAATCACTAATATTGTCTTCAATATTTAAATATTACAATTTGAGGTTTTACTCAATAAAGTTATTCCGAAAAATAAACATTAAATGAGCGTCATGACAAAAATGACATCACTAAGAAATTCATAAAATTTCCAAAGAACCAATTTAACCATCTCCCGACCTTTTGTGAGAATGTGTCGACTATATAACATCAGGGTTCGTAAGATATAAAATATATCACAGATATAACATAAAAATAATATTTGTAACTTAATTCATACATATTTCTATAACACTTAAATAAAACATATTAATTCTATTGTAAACATAATCTGCTGTGGTGCAGCATTAATTGTTTTTATTCTTTGCATTATCTTTTTAAAAATTTTATTTCAACACTCTGTCTCCTATGTACAATACAAATAAATAAATAAACATACACAGATAAGACTGTGTGATTTGGTTTAGTGTCAATCCTCACCCTCAGTTCCGTGGCACCGCAGTCTCCGGCCATAGCCACCAACTCCCGCAGCAGCACGTCCACGGTGTCGCCGATCCGCTGCGGCGGGGAGGCAGCGTGGATGCAGAACAGACCCGTGTCGCCGTATGCGTGGTTATAGGCTGTCGCGTTGTACATCCAGTGGTATCTGCGCCCAAACAACTTATATTTATGAAGGAATTCTTTTTAAAAATGTCAGAAGCTTCAGGGGTTAACATTTTAAAATGCATACAAATAAAAATAGGGTAGGAAAATAAAATAAAGGTAAAGTAAATAAAATCTTATAAATAAGTCCTCAACTAACTGCAGTTAGTTTGATAATGCAATTTATCCTGTCTGCCTACCCCTGCAGACAAACTGCGTGATGATTAGTTAGTGCTATAGAAAATACAGAGTATATGAAGCACTTGTCCGCAGTATCCTGGAATTATAGCTTATTATTTGGGCTCCTAGAAATAGAACGATGTTTATGCGTTACCTGTATATGAGGGAATATACATACTATTCATTCTTGGATACTTAACAGGAATGCTTGATTTCAACACCTTACTAGTCTGTATATATAGTATCAAGTATATATTTAATATTTATCAATCATTAACTTTTTACAGAGGAAATTGACAATTTATGTATGTAAGTGTAACATAATACATGGATAATAGCATAACTATATATACAAAAAATAAATAAAAATCAATTGCTAATACTAAGATTAACATCAAATCCAAATAATAACACCTGATATTGTAAATAAAGCAAAGTTTCAAATATAAAGTAAGAATGTACATTGTACATTCGTATATGCATACATTTATTCAAGTTTGTTGCAAACCAGTAAGGCTGAAAACAGGAAAATAATTTACTCATAAGGTATATAAAAAATAAATATAATATACTGATATGTATTATAAAACAGAAGTTTAAAAAAAGAAGAAAAATAATGTCTGTTGTATCCATAGAAAAAAAAACTAATAAGTAATGGCAAAATACCAACGCTGTAATTAATATCGAATTTAAATAATAGTACTTGAAATGGTAAATAAATCAAAGTATAATATGTATACATATCAAGTATGTCAGTATAGTATGTATCTATCCGTATAGTATGTATATCTCTGGATTAGTGGGTAAAGAAAAGTATGTAATAAAAAATCTAAATAGAATAAATGCCCGGGTTGCCGGCACTGAAACTGAAAAAAAAAAAAACAACTTGATATGTATACCTATTGTGAAAGAGGTTAGGTTATATTTATGTGCCTAACAAGTATGCTCATGGGAGATCCCATGCGCTTTATTATGCTCCTGAAGCGAGGACTTCACTTACAGAGAGTTCAGTAACTATCTTTTGACGCATGTCACAAAATAGTAAAACTGCCCCATGACCTTTTTATACTTACTAGTACCTCAAATTCGTAATATTCTTCATAATACAGGCTTTTCCAATAAGAGGTGTTATTTTGAATAGCCCGCTATTTCGGTAGATGTTACTTTTGAAGCTGTCATTTTTTGACATTTGACAAGTAGAAACTACGCCATTAACCTCTTAAGGACCACGCCCGAGTATACTCGGGCGGCTATTATGTGCCAGAATTCGCATGCCCGCGATAACTCGGGCAAACATTACCTAACATAAAAAAAGGTGTTTTTTTTTCCATTTTTAATTTTTAAATGATTACTGAAGGGGTTAATAAAAATGGAACAATACATTCTTCAACAACGCATTGAAATTATTAAAATTCACTTGAGTGAATCAAATGCAAATCATCTTGAGTGATGAGGCCCATTTCCACCTCGGTGGCTTCGTCAACAAGCAAAATTGTCGCATCTGGGGCTCGGAAAACCCAAGAGTTATTGTTGAAAAGCCTCTGTATCCTCAACGTGTGACTGTTTGGTGCGGTTTATGGTCCGGCGGAGTCATTGGACCTTACTTTTTCGAAAATGTGGATGGAGCAACAGTTACGGTGAATGGATCGCTATCGAGAGATGATTAATGATTTTTTATGGCCGGAATTGGATGGTATCGATCTGGACAACGTTTACTTTCAACAAGACGGCGCTACGTGCCACACAAGCAACGAAACCATTGATCTTTTACGATTGAATATCAAAATAACACCTCTTATTGGAAAACCCTGTATATTGGTGTATGGCCGGTTTATGGAGAACAGGAACACATAAATAAATATAAAATATATATGTAGGTATATAAAGTGTATACCTGTTGAGTACGTTGGTGTAGAGTCGGGTGTACATGCCCTTCCCGGGACCCCCGGCTGAGAAAGAGCCCCCGCCCCCCATCATCATGTTGAGCACGCACATGGAGATGAAGTCCTCGTCCTGGTGGGAGCAGCCTGCAAACAAACACACATTCTCTAAATCTCACTTCTTCCAAAGATAATAGTACACAACTGCTGACCCTGTACAAATCGCAAGTGCGCCCTACTGTCGAATTTGGCAGCCATCTCTGGTCCGGAGCCCCTAAATACCTGAAAAAAACCCTTGACTCTGTGCAGAAACGGGCGGTCCGTTTGATAGATTCCCCAATCTTAACAAACGGACTGCAATCTTTAGAGCACAGGCGTCAGGTAGGTATGCTGTCCTTGTTCTATCGGTATTACAATGGAAGATGCTCTGAGGAACTAGCGTCATTGATCCCTTCGGCACCGGTGCGTAGTCGGGATACACGCCAAACGCGCGCCCAACATTTGTACACGGTTGACATTTGTCACATGAGAACGGGTCGCTTCTACGATTCGTTCTTAAGTTCAACAGCTCGGCTGTGGAACGAACTGCCGGCCTCTGTGTTTCCTCCCTCCTACAACATGGGACTCTTCAAGACCCATGTTCACTCCTTCCTCTCCACAAAAAGACCCTCCACACAGCATCCCCAAAGATGACATAGGCCCTGAGGGAAATTATTTTCTTCAGGGCCTCCTGTGTGGAGTTAATATAAAAAAAAAAAAAAAAAAAAAAAAAAAAAAATGACAAAACCCTGACTTACAGATCATTCCATACAGATAGTCTTTCCATATGAAAAATATACCGTGCTCTATTTTGACACCTTTTATCGTCCAATTTGATGGCAGGCATTATTTTAGGTAACTATATAAGGTATGTGGAAATGTTGCGTGTTTATTTCAGTATAACATTTAAAAAACTGTAAGAGAACTAGACTGTGATAGTGAATGATATTTTATAATTATTGTGAATTTCACATGTTTTATTATTTGATGATACTTCGATAATTTTTTTTATACGATCTATGGTTAGCTGTACCCCGCCACGCGTTGCTGTGGTGTCTGTGCAGATAGAGAAACAAAAGCACTTTTACGTCCAATAGCTTTTGTTTTCTAATAAATCAAGTTTGAAGATTGAGGGAATTTTTTAGGCAAAATAAAAAAAAGATCGCTAAGGGGATACTTATAAATGAAAAAGTTGTCTAACAGCATTTTATTTAACCTTTTGGCCATGTTAACGAGGTTTCCGTATCAAGGGTTGATACGGCCGCGAATCAATGCTGATTTCTTGCCATATCAACTGGTGGTACAATCTCATTCGAAAGGTTAATAAACCTAACCAGGCTTAAGGCCGATTTTACCACACCAATGTTAAATCAGCGTCTAAGAATCTAATTTCCAGCATTAAGAATCTAATAAAGGCGGGTAGAATAGAAAACAATACCTTCCAACCCGATGACAACGTGGGAGAGTTCGGGAAGGTCTGACCCCGGGTACAGCGGGATCTCACAATCCTCCTGAAACAGAGACACATTCAACCCATAGTGTAATGGAATAGGTAACGCACCAGGAGGGCGATTCTCGTTCTACTTAACGACACTAAAATCGTCCTTACATTCAAATTAACGATTTTTCTCGGTTTATTCGTATGAAGCGATTCCGGTTCTCTCGATGACAGATGGAATCCTTAGATTTTCTGACCTGTCTTTCGGCGGCCGAACGCTAGCGTTCGCGGAGAATTTGCTTCATTTAATTGTGACGTTTTGACAATTAGCAATATTTGCGTAGTTTTAACAAGAGAAAACTTAATATTATCGTAAGTATTGACTGTAAACATGATTAGTGACTTGTTTGTGGCACAATGATGCTATTAAATGAATTGAATAACATAATTGCGATGTTTGTAAAGTACGTAACATGTCGAAAGCCAGATAAAAGTGATTTAATTTACAATAAACTACATATACCATTGAGGATTTCTACATAAATAACAATAAGTTACACACTATTCTTAGGTTTTAAAAACAATGATGTAGAAGAAGGATAGTAATACAATAACTGTCTCACTTTTTCAGCATTTGCTTACCTCATTTTAAACAATTTTGTCAAGTTAATTGGGTGACAGTTAGTGGCATTAGAATCGACAGCAAACGTCACTTTAGAAGTGGTGAATCTGTAACAAAGTCATTACTATCCAGCGAGGTAAGTACCTTTTCACAAAACGTAAATCTTCGATAAATGGCTTATTTATGTCATTCATAAATAAAATAAGCAGTTATTAAAATGCATTATAATACAAAGTATTTGTTTTTTTTAAGTTTTAGTTAGAAACCTTGCGTCACTTAATTATATTTCACCAATTTGTGTTTTCAAAAATCTCTTAACAATTTCGTAGATGCTCTTAACCACGCTTCTTTAGGATTTTTTACTAGGTCTCTCCAAAATCGAACTTGTAAGGCTATCAGAAGAACGAGAATCGCTTAATAGTTAAGAAAAGATGTTACAAGCGACGGACAGCTATCTTTCGCAAACGATAGCAGTCGTTGACGAATGCTGTCATTTAGCTTAAGGCTAAAAGAACGAGAATCGCCCTCCAGAGCCCCAACTGCTCCCTGCTAGTGAGACTAATGCCAATGAGACTACGGCATCCCTAATTGGGGAATGTTTTGATGCTGAGGGTAGTAGGGAGGGGAAGGAGATTCGGATTTAAAATATCGGGTAAAATTTAAAACCTTATGTGCAGATTTTACTGTAATAGATCAATTGGTAAGAGAAGATGTGTGAATGTTACAGAAGCAAGTAGTAGAGATTGTTTTAACAGTACCTGAATGAGGCCGCCGGTGTAGGTGGCCGGAGTCTTGTCCGGCTGCGGGGCTCCATCGTCAGGGAGCCCGTCCCAGGCGGCCGGGACCTCCACAAAGTACTTCTCCACCTGCTCCACCAGGGCCTCGTGCTCCACCTACAATAATCATCACATTATTAATACAAAATACCAGTATAAATACAAAACACTGGGGAAAGTAAATGGGCAAAGAAAGACTTGGCCTGCAATAGACTGAGGCAAATGTGCGCTATTTATAAGGCATTATATTATGTATGTCACCAAAATGGTGGCTAGTACGTATATAGGATGTCAAAAAGTGAATGATTACCCCGACACCGGCGACCACCATCCGGCTGGGAGTGAAGTGCTTGCGGAGATAGGAAACCAACGACTCACGGCTCAGGCTGGAGATGTTCTTTTCAGGGCAGATCTTGGGCAGGCCCAACGTGTTGTTGCGGAAGGCGGCCTTCAAACAAAGTATTGTTAGTTATAAAAACACACAAATGAGAAGTTCAGTAAACTAGAACCAGTTCGCACGCCGTACTTTTTGATGGCACCTGTCCTGATATGCCAACACATGGAATTGGCTGGGTTCCTGATTTTATATCATTAAAGGTGTCAAAGATTGTTACTAAAACAAATAAGAACGCTTATAAAGTTACTTATAAGTTTATTTACAATTAGTTTAACGAGAAGGTGGATACCGAACTCGAGAGCACTTCGCTCGCGAGCTGTCGTATCGTCTGCAATCAGGAACGGAATGAATCAATTCTGACTAACTCGGTCCGTCGCGGCGCTGGAGACATAGGGCCACTGTCATGTAATCTATAAGGTCGCTGCTGTGTTCGCTTGCCACAAGGCGTTAAGTATATTAGTTCTTGCAATTCAGTTTAAATATTCAGTACATAATAATTAATATCAGTTTATTTTCAGTCAATGAAAATACACTCTGCGTTAATCGTGTTGTCATTTATTTACACTTTGGAAACTTTGGAGCCGGCAACTGTCCTCACCGTAATAAGCTGGGTAAAGGTATGTATTCTTCAATCAGGAGTCACGACTCGCAGACTGATTCCTACACAAATATTGTTTTATTTATTGTGAAGGGCTATTGGTTACACTTACCGCATGAATCATGTCCATGAGCAAGGGTTCCTGCTCCGGCCTCATGGCCAGCGTCTGCAGCTCGAATCCCACTGTCTGTCTGGCCTGTTCCACTTCCTCGGGGCTCAAGGTGGGCCTCAGCACCACCTCTCCCAGAACCTAACACAGTTAAATCATTAATCATCAGTCACTATTATCAACAAATATTGCAAAGAAAACTATTCTTCTATTTATTATTATTAAACTATTCCACACACAGGATTACATACACACTATGTCATTCCCTCGGGGCCTTTTTGAGGAAAAGAAGGATAGAAGGATTGAAGCTGAGTGTTGAAAAGACCCATGTTGTAGGAGGGAGGAAACAGAGGTTGGAAAAATCATTCCAAAGCCGAACTGTTAAACACAAGAACGAATCCTAGAAGTGACCCGGTCGCAAATGTCAACAATGTACAAATGTTGGGAGCATGTGTGCTTTTTTACCCGACTGTGCGCCGGCGCCGAAGGAGTCAATGACGCCAGTTCCTGCGAGCATCTTCCATTGAAATACTGGCAAAACGAGGGTAGCATTCATACCTAGCCTATGTGCTTTAAAGATTCTATCAAACAGACCGCTCGTAGAAACAAGCACAGAGTCAAGGGTTTTGACAGATATTCTGAGTGGGTCTATACTTAATACCATACCTTGGTGACGGCAGACAGGCCCCGACTATCAGCGCTGGTTGCATAGACAAATGTATCTCGAGAAGATTGGCAGTCGCATATTCCGCCGTGGCGTTCCAAAACCTTGAGCAATTTATCTTTGTCGCTGTATTCCTGGGTAGACTGCAAGAAACATCGGTATTAATTATTAACATTTCATTCGCTACAGAATATTCAGTTTATATATTCAATTTTGTCTAGTATTTTTTCATTACCCCAAACGCCAACTTTTCAAGGAAATGTGAGACACCACTCGGATATGCGACTTCGTAACGTGATCCAGAGTCTATGACAACTGAAAATAAATATTATATTTTATTAATTATAATTATTAAATCATTTTTTAAGCAATGCTAATTACCAGTGATTATTTCAGCAATAAAAGGCTAAACTTCATGATTGATGTCAGAAATGCATTGCATAGACATATGATTTACTAGTGAAGACCCGTGATAAAACCTGGGATAATCAATGGCATTACAATACATCTAGACACGTTATTGACTCACAGAATTAACACAAAATGTGGCAAGTAACAAAAACACTTACGTTTTCCGTAAATTCTTAATTCAAACGTTGTTCATGTATGACGAAGATAGTCATTCATTCATTTTATGAGTGTGCATGAGTGAAATAGATATAGGACCAGGCAGCGTATTCATATTTTAAAGTTATGTCGAATAGTACATCCTACATCAGGGGTGTGAATGAGATGATCCTGCACTTACGCTAGGAGGAATACGGAAAACTATTTTAGGCAACCTACTGCCAGTAGGCTGTCCTTCTTATACTTATGTGTTGCTAGGATGGCTATCTCACTTTCTCTAACAGCGTTTAAAATCTTCGGAAAACAATCATACATACAAGGGAATTTATTTACGCAAATTGGTTAGAGATAGCACACGACCTCAAGCGACGCATGACAGTTTAATACAATATTGAAATAATCGAAAGTACGACAATTAGAATATCTTTCGCTTGTCAGTTTTGAACCTTGTATATAGTTTGTAATGTCATTGGAGATGAATCCTGAATTCTTGACAAATCAGTTCTAATTTTGAAAATCACACTTAAATTCAAAGCAAATTTGAGTTTACTAATTTTTTATTATTTAAAAAATTTTAAACCTCCAACTGTGCAGAACTGTCCAAATCTCGTCTCACTTGCCACCTTCAATCCATTCTTCAAGGTGGTAACCTGCGTCTTCCTGCCACTCTCCTGGGAGCTGGGGTCGGCATATCTGGGCTCCGGGATTCCGGGGATTGTCTGCGTCAGCGGTGGCAGCGGGGTCACTATCTCCTGCGAAGGCACGTTAACCCCGCCCCCCTCGGAGGACTGGGTCTTGCTGAATTGGCGGCGGGCCCATCTCGCCGAGTTTAAACTGAAATATTGTGTGAGATCAATATAATCAAGGATGTGTATTTCTATACAATTATTTATACTGATTTGTGAATGGTTTGAAAACTCAGCTATCATGAAGAGGGTCCATTATCTATCTTCCCAATGATCTTCGTCATCGACTGTTTTATAAGTAAACATTTTACTTAATCGCCGCACTTTTAAAAGGAACAGATCAACTTAATTACTACCAGAAACGACTATTTAAATCGGGAGAAGTGCTAAAAAATGCAAGATCCATTTTTATTCTATCAAAGTTCAAAAATTCCCTTATGCTACCATTTTGGATTTTTTTGTGCTGGAATAACGTTTGTGAAAGGTTTCGTTTCAATCTAAATATGCACAAATTATTTAAATAACCCAAACTAAGAACCTATTTTTACCATCTCTCTCAACGTAAATAGTCGTTTCTTGTAATAAATAAGTTGAAACAAAATGTAATATCCATAATCTGTACCTATTAAAAGTGCGGCGGTCAGGTAAATATTAACCGTTTTATCTCCTGGCCTGAGGGATAACTGGCCAATGGTCAAACCGGTGGGGAGGGCAATCTTGTTGTTGAACAAAATCGCTACAGATGTGGACATATTTTGCATCACTGGGGCAGTGTTCAAGGAGCAAGGATTGTTGCTGCTTGTGTAATACATGTCTTACTTTACATTGTTATCCTGACTGTCTTTAATTTCATTCTAATTCTTATTTCTACCCATGGTTTTCTTTTTATTTTTAAATATATTATGTGCATTGTAATACCTACATTATTTCTTATTCATTTTTATTTAACTCTTGAAAATGTTCAGTATTGTAATGGTTTCAAAAATAATAAAAGACCGAATTGAATAGTTACACAAATGCTGTTTAAATCATAAGTAGGCCCTACTGTTGAGTTTGGAAGCCACCACTGGTCTGTGGAAGCTTTCAAATCATTAAACATAGACATCAAGACGATAAGGATGCTGTATTTGTTCTACGGTCATTTATCCTTTCTTGTAAAAAGTAGTGAAATTTGAGAATATAGAAGCATCTTTGAATTGACAATTATCTTCGGCAAATGGTAATGTTTAATTTTCATTGAAAAATGTTTCTTCAGTTCTAGACCCAAATTAAACCGTATTATCATAATATTTTACAGGGAATGCATGGATGAAAATTGTATAATTTGGAGTTTCAAAATTTGTATAGTATTTACATTTTATATTCGGAAATAAAATAGATCCGCAGAGCGCTAGAGCAAAAAATCAAATATTACCACGAACATCTTGTCATTTATCGGAATTTTAACAGCCACTAAAGTTATACGCACACGTATTTTCAATGTATTTCAGGAATAAAATACATACTAGTTTTATTATTAATTTCTATACCACAGTGAAAGTTACATCATTTTGTAAGTATATATCGACTTACCCATCTTTTGATTTTAAAATTCGGCCTCCTATAGCCTTTAAGTCAATTAATAAAGCCATAGTAGGTTATTAAATTGGGATTTTATTCAGTGGATATAAAGGTTTTAACATAACCTACAAACTTCAGCCAAGTATTTTCGCAGATTTAACTCGACCTCCAACAACAATTTAATTTCATCAGCTGTCTGTTGTCTGTGGGTTAAGTAGCATAGAATTTGACATGCACACTGAGTTAATATAAGTAGAAAGTTATTTCGCATTTTAACTGGCCACCAAAAAAGACGTATTCGCAAAAGCATTCAGGGTAGAAGTGAGTCGTTCGCGAACGAGTCGGCTCAGTGAACCGGATCTTTTTGCGGATTTGTAAGATCCGGTTCCCAAATCAGCCGCTTACTCGTTCACGGATCAGTAGTGACTCATTCGTTCGGGTGAGCCGGTTCATTCGTTCGCCAACGATGAGTCGGTTCACTTGTTCGCGAACGATGAGCCGGATCACTCGTTCGCGGATGGTGAGCCGGTTCACTCGATTTTTGTGAGGAATTTTTTGAATTCCGTAGCCACCCCCCCTCCCCACGGATTTCAAATATCTTGTGGGGAGTATGTATTTTTAAATTTTTTGTGGGGAATTGTGTTTTATAGAAATTCTGTAACAACCCCCCCCCCCATGGATTTCGAATAATTAAAGGGGGAATCACGCTCACGCAGAATATTTGTGGGCAGAATTACTGCAACTGAAAAACGGCGACATTAGGCCAAGATCCGCTGGCAACACTGCCGGTGACCCGCTCAATTGAGCCGGTTCACTGAAGCGGATCTTTCAAGTGAACGGGAACTAGTGAACCGGCTCCCTCAACTGAGCCGCTTCGCCCATCTCTAATTCAGGGCATTAGGCAGGGGCGTACAACTCCCGTCTGACCTTGTTACCCTGATGGGAGGAGTTATTCAATACCCAAATTCTTATAGACAAAGCTGTTGTGGTTGAAAGCTCAGATCTCATTGGCTCAGAGCAAAAATTGTAGTTTGATCTCTCGCTCTCTACCATAGCGACTTGTGTAACAGAAAGAGAAGCTAAGCATGTGTTATGCTGCGATAAAAATTAACGGTAATTTCCAAGACGCCATTCCGAAAGTTAAAGTCAGTTGAAGTTTTTAGCGTAAATATTTTGAAAATCGTCTAACCCAAGGCTGCCCAACCCCAGGCCCGCGGGCCACAATGTGGCCCGCGAACGAATTATAAGTGGCCCGCGTGAAACATTTTCAAAAAACCCGCCAATCCGCCAATTTGAAAAAGTGTCGCGGGCCCGCGGTAAAACAAACAATGCAGCTTGCGCGCGGTCACCAGTGTTGCCAACGACGGCGGCGATTTATCGCTATTTAGGCTACTCAGAACGAGAATCAGCGACGAAAAAAATCTAACCTGTTGAAGTTACTTTTGAAACAAAAATACACCGGTTTTCGACATAATATTTTTTGCGTCGAAATGGAATCCTGTAGCCACCCCCCCCCCCCATGGAATTCGAAAAATTGCTGTGGGGTATCATATATGATGTTCGGGTGTGCGGAATTATTTCTCAGAAGTTCCGTAACAACCCCCCCACCATGGATTTCAAATATTTTGTGCGGAGCACTTATTTAGATTTTTTTTTGTGGGGAATTATGTTTTATAGAAATTCTCTAACAACCCCCCCCCCCCATGGAAATAGGAACCGTCAAGTATTCAGTGGCCCGCCAGTGATTCAAAATCGTCAATTTCGCCCAACTGCTAAAAAGGTTGGGCAGCCTTGGTCTAACCCATCTAAAAATAATGTTGCGTGCTAGAATTCTTCAAGGTGATAAATTAATGCCGTGTTGTGTTAAAGGTTGCTCAGACGGATTCGATAATCCGGTGCTAGCAAGAAGCAGCAAGAAATACGTTTGTTTGTGGGTGTCATTTCGCAATTGAAAGCAAAAATACGGTACTTTTGGGATTAAAAAAGAATGCTTGGCAACGCTTAATCTTCCAGTCATCATATAATATCCTGTCTATCTCCACCAACTGAAAGAAGGACCCGAACCCGTTGTTAAATACAGGTACTAACCTCTCGTTCTTTGATACAATGTTCCTGATTCCTGAATGTACTTCATTGGCTAATAATTTAACTAATTTTCCTTTTTAGACCTATCCGTATTCCGACGCGATACTATACCACGTATTATGATGCTAAAACTGCTAAAAAAGCCACGATTACATCAAACCTCTCATCATTTAAACCTCTCCAGAATTGCATCATGTAAGTATTCAGATTTAACCAGCATTTTCCATGATGTTTGCTGACGACAAAGCTGTGGAAATTATATGAAACCCTTGCAGGAGAGTTTGGATAACTTCTAGTGCTGTGGCAATAATAATTAATACTTAAATTTGTTACTCTTCTAATATTTATAAGATGTAAGTCACCTACAGTACGCTTCAACAGTGTGGAATCCTCATTTGAAGGAATATTCTGAAGGTATACACCGAATTTATATTGCAGTGAAACTCGCTCAAGAAGTTTTGTTTTCGCTCCCTTTTTTTATTACTTGACATAATGAATATCTTTCAACACGTTGAATATGTATTTTGTGTATATATTCTTGTATTTTTGTGCAAGGTCAAATTAAATCCTATTAAGTTGTTGCAGTAAGACTGGGTTCGATTCCTAGTTGAGACCGTTACTTTTTATTTTTCTGTGTCTTGTTCTGTTTCATGTTTTGTTTAGATATATTAGTATTATCTTCTACTTCAATGATAAATCAATGCTCAATACATCGGTTGTACTGACCCTGTTTTGTATTACTGTCCATTGTCTTTTTGAAAATAAAAAGTATTTTTATGTGTGCATAGCTGTGGGATTTTTTTATTTTCCTTTTCCTGCATTCCAATATTTTTATTTTTACAATATAATTTTTTTGGGCTAGTGAATGAACGATGTTAGCTGGGTGCAATTATATTGTCTATGTTTGCACTTTTTTTAAATGGCCTTGAGATTTATTTATGGTCCACAATATATTTACCTGTCTGGACCGAACGACCGTTTTATCTGTGGTCGTCTGTGGTTAAGGGGGTGACAAAATGGGGCCATACAAAAAGCCTGAAGATATCGATCTAGAGAGTGGTTTATTTATGGCATTAGGTCTGTTTGACGTTTGACGTTTGTGCGGATTGTTATTTACCACGCTTTGAAAGATATAGGTTATAATAATCGAATCGAGTGTTATTGTTATCCTGATTATAATATTGTGGTTAATACGGTAAAGATGGATTCAGATTCTGAGATTATCACTGCCGGTAAATATGTTATCATTCAGCGCCAGGAGTATACGAAACTCCACAAATTCGGCAATTCCACGTCCTGTGCCAGCCTCGGCAAGGACCAGGTAGAACTCGCCAATATTGAAAACTGCCCTTTCTTTTCTACATTTAAAATGGTACCCAAAGGAAAAGGTAAGAATAGATTGTGCAGTCTGGTTAAAACTGACTCGTCAGCTCTCAGTCTAAAAGATAATTTGGGAATTTCTTCTTCTGGTACCGATAATAGAAACATCACCGACGATGGCCGTTCTCAGAAACTAACGACCGAAGAAATTGCCGCTCTGAGACAAACGTCGATGAGCTCTACAGATATTGTGAACACACTTATTTCCAACTCAAACACTTTTCATTCTAAAACGGAATTTTCGCAAGACAAATATTTGAAAAAGAAGGAAAAAAAGTATTTCGAGTTTGTTCAAATCAGAAAACCTTCGATGAGACTGATCGCCGACATTATGTACAGGCAAGACCCTGCGAAGATTTTAGGAATTCGTTCCGATACGTTGTCGCAGATTTTGTCTTATTGCAATGTAAGCGGGTTCGGCCACCATTTGCTTTACGATTCTGGAAGTAGCGGTCTGATGGCAGCTGCTATGTTAAATTTGGTCGGTGCCAAAACGGAAGGTCACTTGATTCACATGCATCCGGGAAACTGTTGCCAAAAACAAGCTATTTTAGGAATGAATTTTAAAGAAGAGCAATTAGATAGATGTATTTCTGTAAACTTGTATTCTGTTCTGAGACATTATTACCAAAATGGTGTCACACAAGATGTAAAAGAGATTAAAATCGATGAAGACGTCGCCGCAATAGAAAATAACATCACTGAAATTGAAAATAATGCTGAAGAACCTGCCCCTGAAAATAGAAAAAGAAAATTATCTTCAGATGAAAACGATGCAGGTACTAAAGTCTTAAAAACTGATAATGAATCAAATAAAGTGGATAATGGTAACACAGAAAATGGCGGTACCGCAGTTAAAAGGGTACCAAAGTGGGAGTTGGAGAATGAGAGAGCTTCTTGTTTAATGAAAAATAAGGTAGATTCTCTTGTAATTGTGTCTAAAGAACATCCCATGAGTCTATTCAAAGAATTGCTGCCATTTGTGAAGAACAGCAGACCTTTTGTTGTGTATAACAACTATCAGGAGCCTTTGCAGGAATGCTACGTGGCCATGAGGAAACTGAATAATGTGACCGGACTTAAATTGACCAGTTCTTGGATGCGTGGCTATCAGGTATTACTATTTATAAGCTTATAGTACAGATTTTCTCTGGTAAATGAAAGTTGACTTGCTCCTAATCCCCTCATTTCTCCTCGCAAGGAGATTCATATCATTATTAGGTAACTCGAATTGGCTTTTAATCAGCGAGTTACACACAAAACCATACCTTTATTTCCTCGCCCATGTATACCACAAACACATAAATGTTTTGGTTTATCTAACATAAAACGTAACACATTTATGTTTGTTGAATACATACTTCCATTTTGAAAGAAGTCAAAATCACAGAACTCATTACTACATAGATAATTGAGAATCTTCCAAGAAATGGAAAAGGTTAAAAAAAGAAATAAAAAAATAAGTGTTATTTTAGGTAATTGTAAATACTGTACTTAGTTTGTAACTTTATTGCCATATTATTGTGTGATTTGTATAGCACACACAGTGCCCCTGAGGTGATGTCTCACAAAAGCTGCGCTATACAAATTAGCCAAGAAATATTAAATAAATAACCACTAATAAAAATAAAAATATAATACATGGTGAGGAAATAAAGGTATGGTTTTGGTATATAACGCGAAAAAGCTAATTTTGGAGTTACCTAGTTGTAGTAATTACCCTGTGAAATCTAGAATGGCTCTTTGTCTTTCTTTGCCCATTCTAAACAAATGGTTTCTTCGGTAATAATTGCAAAATTATTTTGTGTCACCATTTTAATAAGAATAATAATAAAACAATTCGTTTTAACCACTGTTTATTGGCATAATCAACAGGTTAGCCAATGGTAGTTGACATATCTCCTTGTTTTTTAAGTTTGCTGAACATCTTCTGCCCTCAATTTGGTTGGCCTGGTTTTCTTGCCTGAATTTGTTTTCCCTGGAAAAGGTGCTAAATTATAGTCTGTCGAGCACAGAAGGCGAGTGATTGAATAGACAAAAAGCACAGGCCTATGTTATGTAATAATGAATACATTATATTTAATGTTCTTTGTTGTAGGTTTTACCAGAGAGAACCCATCCCGATGTCATGATGCAAGCCAACAGCGGTTTTCTATTATCTGGATGGATAGTACAATAAAATTACATTCATCCACATGTATTTTAGACATAATTAGTGAATCCTGTTTTGTGACGACCTGATCATAAGTAATCAAAATTAAAGGAAAAGGTAAACGTGTTGTTTCATAATTTATTAAAGTGTCTCATTTTCCATTCTTCCCTCATTCCCAATCTTGTAAAACTTTCTAATTATTATGTTCTAAAATACATATCATCGTTGCGCTTGCATAAATCTTCTTCTTCTTTATGTGCCGTATCAGGTCCCCCCGACGTTGGCGATCACTCTGGAAAATGTCTCTTTGTCTTGCGCTGCCCGGAATAGCTCCTCCACACTTCTAATGCCGGTCCACTCTCGTATATTTCGCAGCCAAGACATTTGTCTCCTACCAGGCCCTCTGCAACCCTCTATCTTGCCTTTCAATATTAACTGGGGCAAGTGATACTTCTCCCCTCGAAGTACATGACCCAGATATGAAATTTTCCTGATTTTTATAAATCTAAGCAGTTCTCTCTCTGCTCTAGCCCGCCTGAGAATTTCTGTGTTGGTGATCATGTCGGTCCATGGGTCTTTGAGTATTCTCCGGTGAAGCCACATTTCAAAAGCCTCTAACCTGTTCATGGTATTTACTTTCAAGGTCCATGTTTCACATCCATACAACAAGACCGACCACACATAACATTTTAGCATTCTTTGCCTTAGTTTTAAGCTGATATTATCATTGCAGAAGAGGGATTTCATTTTAATGAACGCAGTTCTTTGCTGCTTCAATTCTGCACCTAACCTCTACATCTGGGTCAAGAGTCTCCGTGAGAATACTGCCGAGGTATCTAAATCTTTCGACCTTTTCGACATTGCAACCATTTAACTGTATCACTGATTCAGAGTGATCTAGTCGTCCAAATGTCATCCATTTTGTTTTATTGACGTTGATTGTTAGGCCCAGATGCTCACCAGCATTATTAACAAGATTTAATAGGTCTTGGAAGTCATCGATACAGTCAGCTAGTAATACAGTATCATCTGCGTATCTTATGTTATTAATGACAACTCCGTTGATCTTAAGACCCTTCTCAGTATTACTTAGGGCTCTTTTAAAGACATAGTTGGAATAGAGATTAAACAATAGTGGCGACAGGATACAGCCTTGTCGTACTCCACGCTGAATGGCAATTGCATTAGATCTCTCATTCTCATGTATAAATGACTGTGCTATATTTCGGCAAAACTATTTTTTACATAAAAAAATTTCTAAAAAATCAGGGAATCGGAACCAATCTCGGCTGTGTGCATAAGTCCAATCTTTATCACATAATACTCATTAAAAAAAACTGGCTATGTAGAAACAAAAAATTCTATACTTCTATTACCGGCTATGTGTAGTACTTACCGGCTATGTGCAGTACTGTGAAGGCGAACACGTATGATCCTGCGCTCAGGATGCCATTGAGAAGAAGAAAACAGATATTCAAACTAATAGTGGACAGTGTTCTTTTTACAAAGAAACTGCTTCCTCTGTAAAATTTGGTAAAACTCACATAGCCGGGTGTTGCAAGCGTAAAGTCGATATGTGAATTTAATTCAGCTATCAAACAAAGCTTGAGCTGGGATCCCACCTACCCTATTTCATAGAATAAACTGTTTGAAAATGGAAAGGTTCACACTATTGCTCTGTTTTCTTTCGTTCAAACTTGCTCGTTTCTATACAGGGTATCCGGTGCACAACTAATGGTATTTCGTTAAAAGTTATTTTTCTTTTTTACTTCTACCATCATGTAAAATCACCTCCCGAAGTTAGTGCCCCTTTCCCCCGGTCACCTTGTATAGAATAGAACAAGTTAAGTGAAGTTGATTCAGTATTGGGTTTTAGTTTCTTTTGGGCGTTCTATGGCCTGTTCTATTTTATAGATGTGGTGGGAACGCGCATTAGACAAATCAAATACATAATAATGAAACTTACTTAACCCATCTAGCTGATTTGTTCGCTATCGGGAACAACTCATATAGGTCTCATAGAAATCGTTGTGTCTCCCTTACTGTCATGGTGAGAAATATGATCTAAACGGTGTTAGAACGAGAAAACACCACGCTTTATATTCAAATCTAAAAAGTTTAAAAAAATTTAATGTACACTCGGAAAAAAAAATTGTGAATTTTTTATTTATTATTTTTACATGAAATGACAAAAAAGTGATGTGGCAGAAGTAACGTTTATTTGTCTAATAAAATGTGTAGGTTTTAATTTTTTTCGTTTTCAGTAATTTTAGTTAGAAAGAATGTAAGGAGCCATTTTTTCAAAAAAATAATATTAAAAAAAATCAATGTTTCCAAAAGTATTGCGAAGGTTGAAGATGGGTTCGGTGTTGTAATGAAACTATGTAATATTTTAAAATAGATTTGTCATTTGTAAGATTTAATAATTATGCAGAGGCAGCTTCATACTTTAAAATTGATTCAATGATTGTACGGAGGCATCATAAGGATGCACTATTCCTGTATAAAGTAGTTAACAATAATATTCAATACCCAGAGTTGCTAAACAAGATTCCATTCAATGTACCTGCGCGTTCAACACGCTCTTGTGTCCTGTTCAGGGTTGATCAATGCAAAACGAACTCTAAGCAGAATTCTTGCCTGAACAGACTATGCAATAATTACAATAGCGTATTATCCAAGGTTGATATTTTCAGTTACGAACTTACCAAATACACGAGGTCCATAAAAGAATATTTCTCTGATGGTTTGTGAATAATGTTTATGTCTCTATTGTTTATATCTCTATTGTGATTTGATTTATATCTACAACCTCTCTATAAATGTATTGTTTTGTAAATTTTTCGTTTTATATAATCTTTTGTTTTGTATAAATTTTTTAATTCATATTCCTTTCTCACAAATTTAATTTACTTATTCCATATTATGCTGTCTCAGTAGAGGTAAAGTCACAAGGAGGAAATCCATAATCGGTTTTAATTTACTATACATATAATACTTATGTACAAACTGATTAAATGTAAACTGTCGATTTCCCGAAAATGAATAAACAATTAAATAAAACAGCTGTGAATAAATTTTAACAATATTTATATACCACACAAGTAATCAATCAAAACAGAAACAGCGAGGATTATTTAAGTAACCGCGGCGCGAAATGATTAAGTTGTTTTGATTAGCGCATTCAAAATATGTAAGTGTAGGCTGCGTAGTACCTTCCCGCTGTCGTTTATATAAGGCGCGAATGCATCGAGAATAATCCCGAGTAGGTAGATGGGCAGTACCTATGATGTTTCGCTAGTAGGTTTTAATGCGATTCAAGTTGCACCTAAGAACGTTTCTGAACATTCTTGTTACTATCGCTACAATATGTTGCCGCCCGTTATGCCGAAGATTCTAGCGGTCGCCCAGTGCCTGTAGGAATAGAGTGGTAGTTTCTAGTAGTACTGTATCAAAATATAACTAGCCGTTGGAAACAATAGTTATATTGTTTCAACGTCTAACGCTGTTCATAATAATTAGCGGCAATAGTTGAAATATACCTACGAATATTATTCAACGCAGTCAACGATTCAACTGCCTAATAAAAAAAAAGGTTAAGAGTTTGCACTTTGTGAACAACATTACTCGATATTTCAAATGGTCTTTTGGTTATGTAACTCCTGCTAGACGTTTTTCTTTTATTTTTCCATCCAATACGGCCGATACGCAGCGCCAATGGACAATCAAATTTATCAACGACAAGCAAAAAATAACCTTTTGATAATTATCAACGTCGGCCGCCTAGCTACGTTTTGTACCTATTGTTTTCAACAGTATTGGCTTGTTAAATCAAAAGGGTCAAGAGATCACATTTCGTGAACGATATTATGCCTAATTTAAAATGGTCTTTTGATAATGTACCCGCAAACTACACGTTTTTTTGGATTTTCCCATCGTCATCTGATTCGTAGCGCCAAGCAACAAGTGAATTTATCGGTGACAAGCAAAATATATCTTCAATGTCTATTTCAACAGGGTAATGTTTTCAACACCGAAACCAACGTCTTCCAACAGTTTCAACTTTATTATAGGATTATTATTACGTGTGTGGGGCATAGAGATAATAATAATACATCGTTTTTATTTATAACGTTCAATGCTTTATGATAATTTGAATATGTGTAGATATTACTAAATTATCTAAAAAAATATAATAACAAATGTGATGAATGAGGTTTCATCGAGTATGGAGAATTAAGCGCTAAAAACAGACCTGAGTTAATAAATCACTAGAAATAATCAATTATAGTTGCGTCAACGTCGGCGTTATTTTCAACAGTTGAAAATCGCCAACGGATGGAATTATCGTCAACGCCCAGTACTAGTTTCTAGTACGGTCCGGCTTGACCTCTAGGCAACGGCTGAAGTGTCCAGTAGGTAGCACCATAGCGCTTGGTATTGTGTACTAAGTACTCCCCGCCCCCGTCCGACTCGAGTAGTGGCGCACCACTACATATATGTTAATTTATAATAATAAAATTTGAAAGCATATTTCATAACCTTTCAAAAACTGTTTTTAGTTTATTTTGATTTTATATCAAAGTGGAAATAATCAGACTATATGACAGAATATGCAAGAGGCCTGAGGGGTTTAGAAAGATATTTCGTGACCGTTGAATTTGAAGCATCTCTCCAAACTCAGAAGTTTCGTAAAACAGTTGAAATAACACTAAAGGGTTGCACAAATAAAACGACATTTTTTTTTTGTTATTTATTTAACGTAAAATTAAACAAATAATATTATTTCAATAGCACAACTTAAATAATCGATTTAAAGTTTAATGTAAGCATGCAAACATAATATTAATTTTCTTTTTTTTAAACTTTTTTTTGTCAAAAATATTATTGATTGTTTACGACTTGAATTTTTCAACTTCAATAATATTTCTCTACAGTTTTATTTAAAAAAAACGTGTGAGATTTCAATTAATAACAGGTTATTTAAAGTATTTCTTCTTAATAATTGTGCTCTTAACATAAAAGAGTAAATAAAAAAGCTACTGAAAATCTTAAACATTAGAACTGTAGAGGATGCACCACTACAATAAAAACTATGAACATAATCAAAGATGGCCACACATCAAATCAAAAGGCTGCCATTGAATATATTAAAGAAATGTGATCCAAGTGATGAATTTAAAGTTTTGAAACAATTTTGTGCAATTTTAGCTTGCAGCAATCACATAATTAAGTTAATTGAAAATGGCTGCCATGTTATCAGGTTTTGTGGCCATTTAAAACATCAACTACAGTTCTACCAAATAGCTTATTATAATAATAATAAAAAAAATGACAACAAAATTTGGACCTTTACAGTCAATTAAATAGAATCACTTTGAATCTGATTATTCAAATGGCATCACATGATAAGGACATTAGTTCATTGACTTATCTTACTTTATTGGACAAGATGCAAAACTGTCAAATCAAACAAAATTATTGGTTCTTTTTTTGTATAGCTGATTTTTGGAAAAATCGCCCGTTTTAATCATTTTCATACAACGATTTACTAATTCTATATATTCAGTACCAGCGTTTGTTGATATGAATATTTTTTTACATGATATTTTTCACTGTAACAATATTGGAAGATATTAATAATAATTTCTTTATTCCGGAATGTGGGGAGATTATTGCAATCCCTCATATCCCATACAGAGAGTAAATACATAATATATATTATATAGAAGTAATAACATGAATTTAATAGAATTAAAAATAATAATATTAATAAATGTAAATAATAATATGTAATGTCTTCTTCGCTAGAGTTACTTGACATATCATACATGTCCAGAACTATACCAGCATTTTCAATGAAATTCATATTTACGTAAAACCCCGAAATCTCTAGATACCGTGTCGCCGACACATTTAAAAATCTTTAAATCAAAATAACTCTATCAAATGATACGCCATATGTATTAGTAAAGAGAATTACATGCTGATTTAATAACAGATCCTGAAACACGTCTAAAAATAAACATTTACCCGGAGCCACCAGATGACGAAATGATCACCGCCAAGGAATTGCCTCAGTATTTACATTGTCCCCCCTCCACTGTTCGCCGGATGGAATTAGAAAATGGCCGACACCTACAGCCAATCACAGCAAAGTATAGCATACATAGCAATAATTACAAGTTCTAAATAACCATTTCTGATAACGTCGGACTAAATTACTGGGAAATTGGTCGTAATTATGACCGGGAAATAAATATCAACATCAAAAAATGACTATACGCAAAAATAATAACCTGAAAACTTCACTGTACTTTTTGCACTTTGAAAAAATGTTCAAACAAAAAATGTCAAGCATCAAAGCCAATATGTAAAACTGTATATTTTATTGTAAAATAAATAAACGAGACTCGACGAGGGTGATGGTTTAGGTGAGTTGAACTGACCTAGTTAGAGGTATTGCCCCATAACGTTGCATTCCTCTTGGCAGGCCAACAGCCGAGAGGAAAAATACCTAACTAATTCACTCCCCATGAAAGGGGAGGATCTCCACAGTGAGGACCCGACTCGAGTTTGCCATATAAATAGAGAGCCAGATTCGATGGCAAGTCAGTTCAACAACTACCTCTGAAAGAGAAACAACTCTGCTGAAAAACCAAAACCAAGTCTCCAAGTAACCTATTCAAGTGTTTTATTAAGTAGTAAATTCAGTTCTTTTCCCAGTTTAAAAACAGTTTTGCCTAGTAATAGATTCATGTGTCATGACAGATTTAGAAACCAATTCTTCTCTGTACTTTGGCGTAGCCTCACTCCAATTTTCGCCACTCCCCAAGGCTGATTTTGTGACAAGTTGTGTCCAGCACCCTATTTTCTACAGTATCTGTGTAGACATATAATTGTCTCGTACACTTGACATCGTATTGATTCCACGGCTGCTACTTGCGATTGGGTTAGTCACGTTGCTTGTAAATATCTCTGTGTACGAGAAGGGCCTTACCGTATATTTAATTAATTCCAAAAATATTCCCGATTCCAGAAATTGACCCGATTATCCAGATTCCAGGCTATTTTATCCATCCGGAGTTGGGTCGAGTTCTTTTGGCATTGTTTCAGGGCTGTTTTAAAGGCAAAATCAAAATGTTCTTATTAAGATTACGATAGAAAATCAAAGTTGTGAACATTATAGAATATAGCGGTGAATGAATAACGGCGATATAAAAAAGGAAGTTAGAATTTGTAACCCGAGAAACTACAATATTAAAATTTTGTAATCTGCAATACTTAACAAATTGCACATCTTGTCCTTTTTATAAACATATTGTAAAATAAAATAAAAATTACGACTGATGCAACGATTTTTCATTTTCGGTTACTTACTATTGTTGAATCTACATATTTTATTAAATGAAAAAACATATATATAAATAATTCTCATCTTTTAAACATACAGATTCTCAAACTTATCTATGCAAATAATATTATATTGTAAATGTATGTTTTAAAGATGAAAATTTAGAAGTTGAGCAGGTAAAAGTACTTTAATTTGATAATTGTACGGCGATTGAAAAAAACTTTTATGAATCAAAATCGTTACATCACAAATTTTAACCTAAAATTAACATTATAATTTTTTTTTCATCATAAAAATGTTTGCTTCGTTATAAATATATATCATTCAGTATGAATATAAATTTATTTTCTTTAATTATTTAAAATGCAATAGTTCCATAGACATCCGAATCAATAGACTTGCCCTGGCATGAAATCCGGATATCATTTTGTTATTACATACATTTTTCGTCATTATTGGAGGCAAAGTACGTGACCATATTTTGGATACCAGGAGGGTTCGAGAAAGCTTGGAACAATCTACGACATCAGCCATATGTTGACCGCCGAAGAGTACACATTGAAATAATCAGGCCCTGCGCAGAAAAGTAAAGCTCGCTAAAGTAAGGAAACGGTCGGTAAAGACAGCGCAGTCCATTATGGGGCTTTTCTGCGCAGGATCTGAATGATCGTTTTTAACCGAACCGCGTACAAATCGGGTTGCATAGTGATGCAAAAATAAGTAAGCTGAGTAAATACATTTGTATAAGTGTCTTAACTAAATAGTGTAACAAAATATTCAATTTTGGGAACAAGCCCAAACTTTCGTTTACCCCATTTGGATTTTGCAGTAAATTTTTTTACGCAGCCAGCAATTTGCAATTTGTAATTCATAAGCAGATTTTGTTTTTGCGGACTAAGTGCTGATACTGCAATGTGAGTTGCTTGTGTTCTGTCAGATTCATTTATTGACAAATTACAGTTACGCCCCCTCTGCGCAACTTGGATTGTTGCCCTTTCCCTGATGGGCTAATCTATTAATTTGGATGTACATGAATAGTTAGAGATTCACAATGCAGACCTTTTAGGTTGGAGTTTAAATCCCACAGGGGACTCCGACTTACTCTTTTCAGAATAAATTCATTATGATATTTATTCATATATCGCTAGGGCTTATAAATAACTATATACCTTTATCTTAATGTATGAATACACAATATAAATTAGACCCAATTATAATGCATAACATCTTTAATCCTGAGTTATTAATTTATCATAATAAATTCTTGTTCTTTTATAAATGTAACGAGCTGCCTTCTAATAGATCAAGAAAAAATAAAGGTGCACTAAGTGCATATCTTCAAAGAAATAAGCATATAGAGTGCGAATTCTCTGGTTGCAGCTCACTGGAGTTGCACCAAAACAGTGAAAATTTTCTGAGACTCAATTCTCTGGTTGCAGCTCACTGTAGTTGCACCAAAACAGTGACAATCTTCCGAGACTCAATTCTCTGGTTGCAGCTCACTGTAGTTGCACCAAAACAGTGACAATCTTCCGAGACTCAATTCTCTGGTTGCAGCTCACTGTAGTTGCACCAAAACAGTGACAATCTTCCGAGACTCAATTCTCTGGTTGCAGCTCACTGTAGTTGCACCAAAACAGTGACAATCTTCCGAGACTCAATTCTCTGGTTGCAGCTCACTGCAGTTGCACCAAAACAGTGACAATCTTCCGAGACTCAATTCTCTGGTTGCAGCTCACTGTAGTTGCACCAAAACAGTGACAATCTTCCGAGACTCAATTCTCTGGTTGCAGCTCACTGTAGTTGCACCAAAACAGTGACAATCTTCCGAGACTCAATTCTCTGGTTGCAGCTCACTGCAGTTGCACCAAAACAGTGACAATCTTCCGAGACTCAATTCTCTGGTTGCAGCTCACTGCAGTTGCACCAAAACAGTGACAATCTTCCGAGACTCAATTCTCTGGTTGCAGCTCACTGCAGTTGCACCAAAACAGTGAAATCTTCCGAGACTCAATTCTCTGGTTGCAGCTCACTGCAGTTGCACCAAAACAGTGACAATCTTCAGAGACTCAGTTCTTACCGTTGTATAATTTATTTACTAAATAATATTTATTATGTATGTTCAGTATTAGGTTGGGATGTTACGCAGAAATTCAAATGTAACATTGTCATCAAATGAACAATCCCATTAAACTCCGATTCTAGTTCCGTTTCATCTATTAAAAAAATTGTGATGGGCAGAACAGAACAACTGTCATGTTGTTATGGGCAGAACAGAACAACTGTCATGTTATTATGCTTGTCAGCTGATCACAATTCGAAAGAAAGCTAAAATGGACCTAGAAACACTGTTTAACGGGGACCTTTCAAATGTCATTAAAAACGATGCTGGTTGGCTATTTGATTTCGATGACGGTGTTACATTTGAATTTGTGTAAAAGATCAATTTAATGTCATTTCTTTACGAATGACTCAGTTCGGCACTTCTTCAGGGTCTATTGAATAAAATTATGCATTATTTTTTATCACATTCTAATACCTATGATATTGGCTGTGCAAAGGCAGAAGGAATAGACCTGCAAATCCTTGAAAAATAACTTTAAATTTCAAAACAAAATTTATATTTTAAATTCATCCTCTTTGATTTTCACCAATTGAAGGCGCACTTGGCTTTTCAATTAAAAGGAGTTAAGCAGCATTGCTTCCTAGTGCTAAATGTGTTTATTCCTATACCCAAACTTTGGTTGGTCGTTCTTTACTTCCAAAAAAATTGAATTTCACAAGTAAATGTAAAATGTTCAGATAAGAGAAAGGGAATAACCCTCTACATAGTTTAAGGACAGGTTGTTTCAGAGAATTTGAACAATTCTTCAAATTTCGTGTCGAGTAACTGATCTAAATGATATAATAACAGAAATTGAATAGGAAATTCACAGAATACGCAAATGTCAAAGTTGATTTTCACGATCTGTGAAGGTTCTATTCAAGTTCTGTTTTCATATCATTATTGGGCAGTTTTTCACAAAACAGAACTTGAATAGAGACTTCACAGAACATTAAATTCAACTTTCAAATTTGATAATAACTGGCCTGTAATGATATATTAACATAACTTGAATAGGACCTTCACAGAACCCGTAAATTAATGTTGAAATTTGATGAATTGTCAAATTCTATGAAACAACCCATCCTCAGTGTTTTTTCTTAAATACATATTTCACAAAATATAATGAAAACTTCCATTATTAACTCAATTGTAATAATTGTTTAATTACATATATATATATTTTATTATTGATTTATTTCACTCTGCCTTTTCACAGTTGATATTAATGCCTGTAATTAATTATTACTGCAAGCTATTATTTAAAAAAAAAAAAAATTGCAATGGTAAGGATTATAACATAAATTAGTAAATCGCACAGGCTTTAAGGCATTATTTTTTGCACGCCCATAATTTTTCTTTGAATAAACCAAAATTCCTTTGTCATGTTTTAAAGACTGGCGAATGAATGATTAATGAACTAAAACTGAAAAATTTAATCTTGAGTAATGCTGCGGAATTTGGGAAACCATTTTTTTTTTGTGTATAAAATCCTTGGTTAATTGCAGATTTAAATAATATTGTTATCAGACTATATTTTTGGTTTAAAGAAAGGATTGTTCAGCGGATATCACATAACAAAATGAAGTGAAACCTTTTGACGAGCTGTCAACTTCATTTTTTTAACTGCGTCGAGATTATACTCCAAGCAAATAGGTTTAGTTTCAAACAAACTTGTTTGTATTTATTATTAATATGTGTATATATTATAATAATAACAATCAAACAAAATGAAATATAAATAAATAGATCGGTTGCAAACATTTCTTTTGTGAATTAAATATTTTTGTGGTGCAAATGCAAAACAAAACGGGATTGCTCAACGGATATCACATAACAAAATGAAGTAAAACCTTTATACAAGCTCTCACACTCCATTTTTTTAACTGCGGCATAATAATAATTAATAATAATAATTATTATTATGAACTGGTTGCAACCTAATCTTTTGTCAGTTAATTAATTTAGTTGTCAAAATGCAAAACACGCGTACATATTTGTTATTGGAACATGCATCAATATAACTGCACTTTTTAAAATTGGATATCTTATCCATAACACCATGTAGCGTTCAAGTGTTCAAATTTCAACTTTCACAATATTCAGATTGCAGCTTTTACAGTATTTAAATTGCAGTTTTTACAATGTTCAAATTGCAGAATCAACAATATTCAGATTGCCGCTTTTACGATGTTCAAATTGCAGCTTTTACCTTCACTAATGAACTTTTTAATGTTCATATTGCTGTTTTTACAATACCAATACAAATATTAAGTAATGAATATTTTCACAGATCTAATATCCATTTACACAATACAGCTTTGTGTACTAATTGCATCTTTTGCAATGACGAAATTGAGATTTATCAATTTTTACAATATTCACATTATGATTTGAATAATGTATATATCGTAGTATTGCCAACAATAGAGTTATTATAATTTATCACGGGCCTCGTGGGCAAACGCTTGTATCAAGTTGGGGATGTTTTCGTCCAAGCCGAAGATGTCCAGAATCCTCTTCTGATTGTAATCTTGCCTCACGTTGGAGCGGCGACCCAGCGATATGTTTACCATACTAAAAATAAATTAAACATTTACAATAAAAGAAATAAAAAAACTCACGACTTATATGTGTGACAGTCGCGTTTGAGGCATACCATCCAAATGGGTGGTGCGGGAGTGTTACGCTTATCTAATAACTATGAAAGTAATTATCAGAAGACATATATAGGATTATATGCACTATCGAAATGCCGAAACATGCACTATCATTGCCAAAATATGCACTAACAGTGCCAAAACAAATGTTTAAAGGTTCATTTGAGTAATTTATGGTTTTGACTGTACATAGGTTTTTTGGGAGGACAAGGCTCAAATATGCACTAACAACCAAAAAGGCCCAAACATGTGAAAGCATGTATTTTGTATTCCTTATCGATGCCTGGAATCCATTATGAGAGAGAGCTTGCTCTTTCGCCCTTTTCATTTACGTTTCGTGCGTGTTTATTCCCTATATTTGACCCTTTTCTCCACTTGCCACACTTTCTCTCCCTACTGGCAACACTGTAGTGACGCGCATTTCAGGTCACGTGATGTTTTTGTTCATATGACGCCGTTTTTTCGCGCCTTAAGTACGTTTCGTGTTTGCTCTGTGCTTAAAAATCAACTTTGAACCAAGTGAAAAAATCATAGTTTATTCCCTAGCCTTTATAAATATACTGTTTACGAGAAATTAACTCATAGTTATATCGTGTTTATCAGTGTTTTGTCGTCTTTTAATTGTGATTGTTGCGCAAATGAGTGACATCGGAAATAATGACGCGGCGTCAGTCGGCAACAGCGACCAAACGCAAGATTCCCGGAAGCGCCGACGCGAGGATTCGGACTCCGATTCCTCGTCCAGTCAGAGGGGTTACAGACACCTGGACACGCGAGTTGAACGACTGATGCAACAGGTGTCCGCTCTGACGGACGCCCTAATGGGCAGTCGCGTAGAACTTGAGGAATTCCCGGGGAGAGAAGACCCCGCCGAAGGTACACGGCGAGAAGTATCGGGGTTCATAGAACTACCCGCCAGCCTAGCCGCCCAGAAGAACATTCTGGAGTTCGTAAACCCGAGCACCGTGGTGAAAGAGGCACCGATCCCGAAAGCGGACGCGAGAAGAGTGGGAGTTATTTCGGCTCTTCAACATTTTAATTCGGAGGAATGGTAGCGGGTTCGCTATGCCAAAACCCAAAAGGCTTACACCGCCACGCCTGCCTTCGTAGAGCTGGAGGTGAATGAAGAGCTGAAGAGGCTCGACAAGAACAGCTCTTTTGCACCAGCCCTGGATCGTTCCCGGGGAGCTCTCTCGAATGCCATCTTATCACAAACGGAGGCAGTAAAAGGGAATATGCAGACACTGGTAAACTGGGCAGCCGATCCTGGCACCTGCTTGACCTCTTCGACCCTGTTCGAGAAAATCCAGTAGATGTTCGCCAAGGAATCCCCATACAGTAGGATCACGGACGACGTCCTACAAATTGTATGTGGAAGGTGAACTGAGTGTCTCCAAAGTAGGCGAAAGGCCCTGTTGGAGGGAATAACAGACCCCTTTACCAGGGAAGGCCTCGCCAGGATCCCACTGAGCTCCAGTCACCTCTTTAATAAAGAGGAACTTGCGGCCTATATCTTGGCAAACGGGGGACGAGACAAGGTTGTCAGTGTCACACCTTCGTCCTATACCCCCCGTCAACCACAACCCTCTACCTCACAAATGGCAAGGCCGGTGAGGGAAGCTCCACCCTCACTCCCTAGAAAGCCCTTTCGACCCGCTCCTAGGCCAGAAAGAGATAGGACACATCGCCACCCCACCAAGAAGCAAGAGCCCTCTCGCAAAGCGACTAGCGATCGGGGTAGGAGGCGATGGAGGTGACTGGAGGCCAGAGCCCTTCTGGGGAGGACGCCTGAAGGCATATCGGGAGGTGTGGAGGGAGTTGGGGGCGTCACCACTAATCCTGGACATCCTGGAAAGAGCAAGGATTCACTTTGTGTCCAAACCTCCTCTGGCTCTCCCGTCAGCCGAGCTCAGGCAGAATTTCAGGACAAAGTCGTCTTCAGACATGACCGCGCACATCGAAATGATGAAAGCGTCAAAGATTCTGGAGGCAGCAGACGACTCCCCGAGCTTCCTGTCAGGTATGTTCCTTACCTCCAAATCAGACCACACCTTCAGACCCATCTTCATCTTGAAGGCCTTGAACGTCTTCATAGATTCAAAGCCCTTCAAACTTTTCAGCCATTTTCGGGTTCCGGAATTCCTCCAACCCGACGATTGGATGATAAAAGTATACCTCTCCCAGGCTTATTTCCATGTGCCTATCGCAAGATCACACCGGAAATTCCTGCGCCTCGTCTACAATGGAGAACTCCTTCAGATGACGTGCTTGCCCTTCGGCCTGTCATCAGCGCCAAGGATCTTCTCGCTGCTCTCAAACTGAGTAGCGGAGCTGCTAAGAAGTAAGGGACTGAGGACAGTAGTCTACCTAGACGACTTCTTAGTAGCAAACCAGTGCAGAAAACACCTGGCCCGCCAAGTCGTTACTATAGTGCACACACTTCAACAACTGGGTTGGTGCATAAACCTGGAGAAATGCATCCTGACGCCCACGCAAAAGTTGGAGTTCCTGGGCATAACATGGGACACGAGAGCAGACCAAAAGTCTCTCTCCGACCGCAAGTGCTCTGGTCTACGCCAAGCCTTACAGAGGTTCCCTTGGAAGTCGGCAGTTGCTCTCCCAGGCAGGCTCTAGGTCTCCTGGGAAGACTCAACTTTGCAAATTTCGTGATCCCTCGTGGTTGCTTGCATTGCCGCAGACTGCAGAAGTTCAGCCGCCACATACAGCATCTGAAACCGTCTCGGCCGGTTGCTCTGTCCACCGCAGCACTGCAGATACAGTGGTGGCTAGGGGCCATCGGAAGTACGAGCCCAATTCAACCCCTCCCATTCCATCACAGATGCAGCGGACACAGGATGGGGAGGACAACTAGACGACACCACAGTTGCGGGTCATTGGACAGGGGAGCAGGCACTATGGCACTCAAACCGGAAGGAAGCATACGCCTTGTTAGCGGTCATCAAAGACCAAGCTCATCTCCTGGCAGGGACAAATGTCTTACTACAGACGGACAACAAGACAGTTGTTGCTTACGTCAACAAGGAAGGGGGCACAAAATCCCTTGCCCTTCTAGAAACAACGCGGGAGTTACTAGATTTCGTAGACCAGATGGAGATATCTCTGACAGCCCAATACATTCCAGGAAGACACAACGTGGCACCTACTAAGTCCGGTGACGGAAAAGATATTTGGAAAATGGGGTTGCCCTCAAATAGACTTGTTCTCTTCAGCCACGGCTCACGTGGTACCAACCTACGTATCCAGAGACTCAAGCGACTGCTCAGCTTGCTTTCCCAACGCGTTCAGTCGACCTTGGGACTACAATCTAGCATGGGTATTCCCTCCGCCAAATCTCGTTCCGAGAGTGCTCGCACACTTAAATCAGGCAAGGGGCATGTTTCTGCTAGTCGTCCCAAAATGGGAGAGGACCTTCTGGAGAAGCAACCTAAAACAGCGAACAGACGAACCCCCAATGCGCCTGCAAAGTCTAGAGGGAGTCCTAATAGACACGTCGACAGGACTGCCTCCTCCCAGGATCCAGGATCTGGAACTAGAGGTGTGGAGAATTGCGGGTGGGATCAAGCCCTCACATCTTGGAGTCGGGAAGAACGCCAACTCCTCAACTCATCCTGGAGAGAGTCTACACTGAAGACTTACAAACCTGCATGGGATAGGTGGCGTAGATGGGGCACGCAGAACGGCGTGGATGTCAACAATCCCCCACCAAATGGTAATGGTCGCCAGGTATCTAGCCCACTTATTTGTTCGAGAAGGTCTAGCCCCTAAGACCATTCAGGTCCACAAATCAGCCATCATCACATTTTGCGGCCCAGCTCAGAACGCGAGAAAAATCAGTTCTGATTTCCTGGCGAGACACATTCTCAAGGCAATCTCAATGGCACGAGGAATCAAAGAGAAAGCCCCCATCTGGGACCCAAGACAGGTGGTAGACTGGTTGGTCAAGAATCCCCCCGCAGAAGACTCACTATTTGAAGCATCACGAAGGGAAGCAATACTTCTCGTCTTGGCGTCAGGCAGGAGAAAGTTCATGATTTAACTCTCCTAAGAGTTACCCCAGACCATTTTATCGACAAGAGGAATACGATCACCTGGTGGCCAGTTTTCGGAGCAAAGACCGATTCAGCCAAGCACAAACAGTCAGGCTGGAAATTGACGGGTTCAGAAAAAGACAACATCAACCCACTTAAATGGTTGAGGAAAGTTGTTGCTCTCTCTAAAGCCAGAAGAGGCCCGCTACTAAAGGACCTGTTTGTGACCACATCAGGAGAGGCAAAACCTGAAACGCAGACAATAATAGGGGGTTGGATTAAATCAGTCCTCAGAGAAGCAGGAGTCCACGCAACCCCAGGAAGTGTACGCTCGGCTGTAGCCTCTCTAAACTGGTTGGAAGACTATCCTATAGAGGAGATACTCACAAGAGGGAATTGGAAATCTGAGCACACCTTCCGGAAATTCTACCGAAGGGAGGTCGCTCACTCGGGTAGCGAACACCTCCAGTGCTCAATGGCTCCATTCTTTACTCCAGTTTAAATAGCATCACATATAACGCAAGTTTCAGATCACCAGGTGAGAGCAGACACATCTCATAATGGATTCCAGGCATCGATAAGGAACACAAAATAAAATAATTTTACCTACCAATAAAATTTATATTTTGTTTCCATCGATGCCTGGAATCCAGGTAATCCCTACCTGGTGCATTACGAGTCATATGAACAAAAACATCACGTGACCTGAAATGCGCGTCACTACAGTGTTGCCAGTAGGGAGAGAAAGTGTGGCAAGTGGAGAAAAGGGGCAAATATAGGGAATAAACACGCATGAAACGTAAATGAAAAGGGCGAAAGAGCAAGCTCTCTCTCATAATGGATTCCAGGCATCGATGGAAACAAAATATAAATTTTATTGGTAGGTAAAATTATTTTATTATAATTCAATGACTAGTATCATACTACTTATATGTATCATTGTAAATGGCACTTGTGCTGTTAATTCTATCTATTTGGGGCATAATACCCCAAAAATAAATCATGATAGATAAAACAACATCAGGCCTATGTTCAAGATGTTCAAAGGGACTTGGGTCAGAAAGTGAACCATTATGGGGCAAACAGAGCATCTTACCCAGCGTGCGGCACGTCCATCTCGCGCTGATACTGGCACAGCATGTGCGACGGGTTGCAGGCAGCCGCGCGCCTTTCTTTAGGCACGCGCGTTGTGACAGAGCACGTTCGCAGCACATTGACAAAAAGGTCAAACTTTCGGTTCTGCGCCTGAGCCCACTCCACTGGGCTGGACAGAGATACGATGCCGGATGGATGCGACTGTTATAATAAAAATATTATACTTCAATGTCAAAGAGGCTTGTATCTTATCAAATAATACTAGGTAAAATATAATTTACCTTGAATTTGTCAAGAGCTTCTTGTAAAGTGAGCAGGGACTTGTCTTCCTTCTCGAGGGAGACACATTCAATTCCCTGGTCGGTGAACACTGCTACAGTCACCTCAGCCACTTGTCGGCTCAAGTAGAGGGCCAGAAAGACAGCTGGAAAAGCACACATCGTACATCAATATGAGAGGCCGGTATTGGTACCACTGCTCCGAGAACCATTCATTGGATAACCAACGCCTCTTCCACAGGTCACACCCCAAGTTGTCCGCTACCTTTGGTGACAGCAGGGGAGACCGAGTTTACGTGGTTAAGTTAAGGCAATGGGATACCTAGATTACTACATACTCACCCCCCAGAACTTTCTCTCCTTCCTTTTAAGAAAAAACCTTCCACACAGCATCTTTGTGTGGAGTTATGTAAGAAAAAAAAACAACAACACAAACAAGCTCATCTGTACTATAAATACTTTATTAAAATAACTACTCACCCTGCCTACAAGGATCAGTCCGGAAAATATTATATGCGTAAACAGAAACTTTGCAATGCAATTTATCCCATCAGGTGGCACCTTTCCACACAATGTATGTCTTAGTAAAACTACATGAATCACAAATGCGACAGATGCGTAGATGAAATTAACCTTTTGAACGCGTTAATTTGCTCCATTTTATCTATACCCGTACGCGGTACATATTTTCAAATACATATGTATAGACACGCAATTAAATGTCAAATTATAGCATTCTTAGATGTTTATAAAAACAAAAACATAAAATTTCATACAAAGACGTACCATATCTTTTGAATGTGGTCCCGTCATTCACTCGGCGTGTGTGTACTTAGGCCACTGCGTTGATAGACACAAGTGGGACACCATGATCACTTATCATTTTTAGTTATGAAAAGTTGTGAATGACATACTAGTACTAACGCCATCCGTTGACAAAAATGTAAACTAAAGGACTAAAAGACGCGAAGAGGCGCACTTGATTATCGATCTTTTTTTATGAAATACAATTTTATTTTTGAGAAATTCTTGTAGATGTCAGCATCGTGATAGTTCTACGAATATCCAAGTGAGCAAGAAATACATTTATGACGAAAGAGCGCTGGAATATCGGCCGTCAAAGTTTCCGTGTATCAACTGTTGATACAGCCGCGTGTGAGTATAGACTTTTTGCCGTAACAACAGTTGATACGGCCGCGTGCAAAGAGTTAACTATAGAAATCGTTGTCTTGTCCTAGAATGGTTTTAGACAGGAGTAAGCAATAATTAACTTAACATGTGTTATGAATATTAGTTTGTTTATTTACCAGCATTTCCAGGAGAAATATGATTGTTCCAGAAACAGACATTCCTATTGATGGGGGTGACCTTTAATTCTTTCAGCAAATCATCAGCCAGAATGGTTTTTCCATTTGGGTTACAGCTCTGAAAACCTGAAACACATAAGTGTGAAATTCAATATCATCATTGACTGGTTTAGTGGCGTAGAGGACAAATGGGATCCTACCCAGGAGTAGTGAGTTCAATCCAAAACTCTAGGTAGCTAAGTCCCACATCATTGCAAAAGCATCCTTTTCTGTTTATAATCATGGTAGTACGTTTTTCAAATATTGTCAAGTTATTCAAAACCCAAGGAAAGTATTGAATTGTAGGAATGTTAAGTGTGAGACAGCGAATAATTTACAATACCCTAATATGGATATTTATTAAGTTGTTTTAAGGTTTATACTACAGATAAAAATGTAATTTTTTTATAATTACTTAACCCTAGATAACTAATCGCTCGTCGAGGCGACGACGCGCTACTCGGCGAAATTCGAAATCACCTACTTCCCCCCGCTCCCCGACCTCGACTCATTCATTACCTTCCTAATTTGAGTAAACAGTGCAGCACGTGACGCGATTGCGGCCACACGCATATTAGGACATGCCCTATGACCATCTCCTCGTCTGCTGGACAAAAGTTTAGTTCAATTCAATTTTAATTTCAATGTTCAATTCATCGGCTGGCTAAGTCCTCCATCACAACACAAGCGACATTTTCGGCTTTCTGTCGTGGTAGTAGGAGATTTTCAAATATTGTCAGGTTAGGTTAGGTTATTCGTAACCCGGGAATGTTTGTCTTTCTTTAAAAAAAAAAAATAAAATATATATACATTCATATATTTATTGTTAATATTGGCTTATCTTCTACAATAGAAGCTCCGGTTCCATCTACGTCAAATGTGCGTAAAATTTGCTACCTGTGTCCATCCAAGGCCCGGAGGATGACCAAACACCGTTGCACCAGATGTAGAAAGGCTATTTGTGGTCCACATAATGTTGACATGTGTAGTCACTGTGTAGACTGATATTTTGATATTAATTAAATTTGTTCATTATAAACATTAATTTTGTGGCATGTAACAAGTTCCTATCTTAATTAAATATTTTTGATTTATTTCTAGTGTTTTATTGCGTAGTCCACTCAACGAAAGTGTAGTTATAATGAAACAATGAAAACAGTTTAGTTATGTAGGGTTAAAATAATTTAAAAAATAGGGTAAAAAGATGAAATCTAGGTGGATTTATTGGCTTTAAACCCCAGTAAGCAGTGTTCATCTTTCCATATTAATGATATCAATTAAATCGAATGGCCAGATCGAAAACTGAACACCCATCGAAGGTTATATAAAGAAGAGTATCAGCGTAGCTTTGATTTTTATACAAATCTACAGTTTTATTCTAAGATTGATGACATTTTGCACACTTGACCCTCAAAACAAAAAGGAAGGTTTCAAAAAATAATCCCCATCCCCCTCTTTCCAAACGCTCAAAGCAGATATTTCTTGAAAATAATTTGTTCATTAATCTATATTAGACTAGTGTTTAGAAAAGTGATCTTTGCCATCATGAAATTTGCACACCATTTTCTGTCAAGTAATTTCTACGTTAACTCGACTACTTTCAGCTCGCAATGTCATGTTCATCATGAGTTATAAAGCATTGAACTTGCAAAATGCACTAGCCACCATTTTTTTCGTCAATATGATTTAATATTGTCTCAATTAAATATTACAATTTGAGGTTTTACTCATTAAGTTATTCAAAAAAAAAAAAATTCATCCTAACTTGCAGAAAAGTCAATAGATGTCGCACATTAAAATAAAAATAAGATAGGTTTATCTAAAGACACTGTCTAGATTGCATTTATTTCGGGTTGAATCTTGCGATCACACATTAAGATAGTTGCCAATAAAATTGTGCGGTTAGAAAAATGAAGACAATGTTGGTAGTTCTTATCCGAAGTATGATTCAGTTAAATATGATTGAAAGAGATAGGGTCCCATTAGCTCAGTTGGTAGAGCAGTGCCCCGGCAAGGCAAGGGTCCTAGGTTTGAGTCTTTGACCGTATCCTTTTCGGATTTTTCTGTTTCAGATTTTCGTGTAGGAATCGCTAATATTGTCTTTAATAATTAGAAATTTTAAATTGGGTCACAAGCCACAGTCCGCGAACCGCAGCAAGAAGCGGGGCAGATTGTGCATCACTGGTGCATGAAGCACTGATTGGGCTGGTACCATCACCCCTGACTAATTACTCACAGGCAACTCACGCTCTGTCAGCCACTTTCTACTATTGAATAACTAGACTGCACGCTGTTTCTATGCATATATGGATAGGCAGAGAGGATAAACCATCACATAACTGTGTCTTGGCACACACTCCCTGCTTCATTCACATTCATACATGGTCTCACACGTACTCTTCTGTTATTCCCACTCTTGACATGACCCGACTCATGGATGCTGTGTGGAGAGAGAGGAAGATCTGGGAAGGAAAAGGAATGAGGGATGGGTAGGAATCTAGAGATCAGTGTGTCCTCGTGCTGCGGTGCAAGGCGATTGGTCAGTAGAGACCAGTTGGAGAGGTCAAAGGGTCTCCCCAAACCAGCCTCTCCCGATTTGTCACCCCACTTAGCTAAGGGCAGGCGCATCCTTAACACATCTCATCCGATGAACCCGGGCACCCCTGGTAAATTATCAAATGTAGCAAACCACTTGGGGCATGGCAGCTCTATGGCAGCAGTGTTGGTTATCCAATAAATGGTTCTCGGCGCTGCGGTACCCAAACCCGCCTCTCAAATTGTGCCATGTCTTCTTCCCCACGTCCCTGGCTTCTATCTTTAGCTTCCGCTTCATATATTCTCTTTCTTCGTTCATCAGTTCTACATGCCCAAACCACCTAAGCATCCCTTTCCTAACCCCTAGGAGCTGGACCCCTGCATTAATAAGCACTGCAATTGATATATTAAAGAAGAGATATAATCTCTTCTAGGTTAGATAAATACAAAAATAAGAATGTCACTATATCAAGTATGGTATTGTCTATGTGTTGGTTTGAACAAAAATATATTTTTGTATTTATTGAAGTTCTTGTCAGCTAGTTCTTGTCAGTTTTCTTGTCAGCCCCTGTCAGGTTAATCTTAACAATTGTACTTACATGAGTCTTGCATTCTTTCTGGATCTCCACCTTTTTAACACAATCCTACAAAGTTTTACCGCACTCGGATATCTTATATCTACAGCATTCAGTCTATTTTCATCCTTCCTCTGCCAGTTCCAATTAAATTGCCACACAAATTGAATTTGACAGCCATATCCGCGTGGAAAAGTAATAAGTAGTGTGGTTATACTGATAGCAATGCGTACTTTTGAACATGTGGTCCCGCAGGTCCATGGTGACGAGGTATTTGCCCTGCACCCTCTCCGCTTCTGTCTTGTGGGTCAGGCTACGACCCAGCAGAGACTTGAGGGCCGTGATCACTTCTGGGTTCGGGGGTAGAATTTCACCTGAAATCATAATAATAATTGGATAATTTATACAAATTATTATAAGCAATAATTATTCACCTGAGAAAAACCTCCCGAGAAAAATAAATAAATGCCGCTGACGGGAATTGAACTCGAAGCCTTCTGATTGCCAGCTGCTCTAACCAATAAGCTGCGCCGGCTTATTCCAAACCTATTCACCTGAGAACAACCGAATTTATTTTTGTAGTGCTTTGTTAGTGCTGAATTTTCCACTAGATGGCGTCAAGACATATTATATCTACATTTATTGATGAAATATTTTGCGTGTCAAATTTTATTATTTTTAAATAAAAAAACTAATGTTTATAGGAAAAAGTTTTTACGCATAGCACAATTAATGATTGCTTATCTTTTATGTCTTAAAAACATCAGTTTATCATTTAAAAATAATGAAAAAGTTTTACCTTACAATAAAACTTATATTATGTACTTAGCTTTATTTAAAACCTATAAAGTGAGATAAACATTACCATTTTGCAGCCAAATCGACGTTTCTTACCAATTTCGTGTGTAATTCTTAGTTTAAATCTCCCGCCAATGTCACCTGCTAGTTCCAAATGCATCCTTGAGGCGGCGCCAGTAGTGGGACGCCACTAGTGACGCTATAATTTCAAGCTTCATTAGATCTCATCAGGCAGCCCTTGCCTAGGTTTTAAATAAAGCTAAGTACATAATATAAGTTTTATTGTAAGGTAAAACTTTTTCATTATGTAGCATAGGCTTTATTTAAAACCTATAAAGTGAGATATTGTTTGTTATCGCCTGGTGACATTATGCTAATGTGAATCAAATATAATATTTAAATTTATTTGCTAAAAAGAAAATAGGGGCAAGATTTCCAGAAATCAGCTAACCAGTTACAGAGGTTGAAAAAGGTCAGCAACAGATGGGTCGGTGTTGACTCGGCCAGCCGATTCTGCAATTTCCCTTCTATAGAACTTGGCAAAGGTATTGGGACTTCTCCAGTTACCACGCGACAGTATATCGTCCAGCTTATATTTCTGCAGCCAGTTCAGAGATGCCACTGCTGAACGGATGCTGCCAGGTGGATCCTCTACACCAGCATCCCTGAGGACTGCCCTAATCCAACCTGCAATTACTGCCCTGGAGGCCGCTTTCACTGTCCCACAAGTTGTAATAAATAGGCTAGGTAGTATCGCCTGCGCTCTCCGTTCCTTAGACAGTTCTATGACCTTCTCCGTCCAATAGACAGGGTCTATGTTCCTAGACTCCGAGCGAGCCAGTCTCCACCCTGATTGTTGCCAGTCTGCCGAATCTGTCTTGCCACCAAACACTGGCCAAATGGAGATGCCTTCACTGTCCACTGACAATCTTTCAGCTGTGCAATGGAGCAATGTGAGATCGTGGACTCGGCGCCCTGATGCCAAAAGCAGGATGGTGGCTGCTCTCCTTGATGCTTCAAAGAGAGTAATATGTTGAGGCAAATTCTTCTCCAGCCATGATGATACAACCCTCGGGTCCCAAATGGGGGGTTTTGAAGGCCTTAGTCTAGCTAAAGATATCCCTTTTAATATCTTCTTCACTATCGGATTGGAGCTCAGCTCTCTATTGTCTTCGGGAGAGCCTAAGGTACACACCACTGACTTGTGAACTAAAATGGTACTCAGCGATAGCTTTTCTCTGATGTGTAGATCGGCTAGGAACCTGGCTAAGTCTTCAGCTTTGGGACGCGTGGCATCAAGCTGATTCTCTGACGCCCAGCGCTGCCACCTCCGCCATGCCGGAGCATAAGTGCGAAGGGTAGAACTTCTCCACCCGGATCTAAGAAGTTCCTTCTGCTGACTTGACCATCTTGTTAGGTTTTTGTCCCACCCCCACAAAGCCAAATCTCCAGAGTGAAGGACTCTACTTGAGGAGGGGGTTTGTTGGTCCTGGTGTCTATCAGTGCTTCTCCTAGATTGTGAATCGTAAGAGGTGGACCCAAGGCCCGACACTTCAGATCCGCTCTCCAAAATGCCCTTTCCCAACGAGGAGCCACTACCAAGTATAATCCCCTTGCTCTGTTCAGGTGGCAAAGAACCCTCGGCATGAGGCACGGGGGAGGGAAGATCCAAGCCAGCTGATGGTCCCAGTCCCTGCTCCAAGCATTGTGGTAGTCTGCCTCGTCGTCCTGAAAATCAAGAGAAACATACCTTTGAACCACATGCGCTGTCCTAGAGCCAAATAGGTCTATTTCGGGTCGTCCCCATTTCCTGAATGCTACCTCTGTGAACGAGGGTAGCAAGTGCCATTCGGGTATAGCACGATGACGAGATAGACAGTCCGCTACTTCATTGAAACGACCGGGTAAGTATTGTGCTGTCATGGAGACACAGTGTTTATCCAAAACATCTAGCACTAGTCGAGTACAGCTCAGGAGTTGAGTTGATCTGGTACCACCCTCCTTGCGGAGATAAGATACGACAGACCTGTTATCCGACTGGATCAGAAGACCCGAGCCAGATAGCTCAAGCACGTGAGGAGACAAGGCAGCCAACACGGCGAGCATCTCCTTTACATTGGAGTGAAGATTCAGCTGGTCATCAGCCCACACACCGCTGAGAAGCTTTTCGTCCAGCTGGGCACCCCAACCCTGATCAGAGGCATCGGTTGTTAGGTAATGCTCAAACAGCGGCAGATGTATAGGTGACGTCAGGGTGAGCGATCGAACCCACCATCTCAATTCCCGAGCGGTAGCTGCCGGAATTGGTGATGACTCCCAAGGGTGGTAGTGTCTGAGTCCTAAGCACCCTTTCTGTATGTGCCGGCTGTTGAGCCTGCCTCTTGGAACTGCAAAACTAGCAAAGTTTAAAGAGCCCAAGAGGCTGCGCCCCTTATCTAGTGACCACCTACCTGTCTGAATAAAACCCTTTAACAAATAAGATAGGGCTGAAACCTTGTTCTGAGGGAGAGACTTTTCATTAGTTAGAGTATTCCAGCTGATACCAAGAAATTGAACTTGTTGTGATGGTTCTAATATTGACTTATCAAATTGTATATGCCATCCCAAGCCTTGCAAAAACTCCACCATTTCAATAGCCTGCTGTTTTAAAGTAGGCAGGCATTGGTTTACTAATAAAAAATCATCCAGATACACTAGAATTCTCATCCCTCTCTTCCGCAGTTCCTGCGCTACCCAGTTAGTGAAGGTTGCGAATGCCTTAGGTGCGGTGGCCAAGCCAAAGGGGAGGGATGTCATCTGCAAGAGTTCATTCCTATAGATAAGTCTAAGGAAACATCTATGCTGCTCACTCACAGGTACATGAAAGTAAGCATGTGTGAGGTCCACTTTAACCATCCAGTCATTCGGTTGTAGAAAAGTAGGAACTCGATAAACGTTTACCAGACGAAATTTACTGACAGTCAGAAAATTGTTTAAATACTTTAAGTTAAAGACCGGCCTCTTTGAGCCATCTGATTTGGGGACCAGAAACATGTTAGAAATAAATGAGGGAGTGGCAGGTGCCGACTCTAAAACCTTAAGGGCTTTGAGTTTTTCTATTTGTTCTGTCATTGCCACAGAAGTCTTAGTGGTGAAAGGGGAGTTAAATAAATCAATATTATTATTTAGTGGAGGTTTTGATGAAAATGGAATTCGGTAGCCATCTAACATCTTAAGGATGATAGTAGGGGCGCCAAGGTTCCTCCACTTACCTGCGAATGAGCGCAACTGACCCCCTTGAAAAGAGGGCCCACTGTTAAAACCTCTTACGGTCTGGCTTCCCTGCTCTTTCCTTGGGCCGGAACCTACCTCGGGGAGGGAAAGCTTTAGCGGCTCTACGGGCTGGTTCCGGACCTCGACTCTCAGGGTGCTCCCTTCTCGCGATGGTTCTTCCCTGCTGTACTCTAGGACGAAAGGGCTGCGAGCTCTGCACAGTCACAGGTTTAACGGGTGGAGCTGGTCGCGACGTGCTAGGCTGAGGAGCGAGGCACTTCTTCACTCCCCCCAACTTATCCAGCTGGGCCGACAGGAGGTTCGGGTCAAAGAGATATTCCGATGTGGGCGGAATCTTCCGTAAGGCATCTCGGACGTATCCGTCACTGATGCCTCGCAATGCCCCCTCTCGTCGATACTCAATGTGGCTAGCCCGTTTTCCGCAGACCATCTGCATGATGTCTTTGGACACCTTCTGGGACTCAGACCCCGCCGCGAAGAGAGACTGCACCTTCTCGAAGAGAGTGGAAGTGCTCAGCTTCGTGCCCGGTTCCGCACTCCAGTTGACCAGCTCCTGCAAGGAGGCCTTCAGGAGATCAGCCTGCAGGGAAAGAGCATTGGTCAGGGAGCCGCAGAAGGAGTCCGTTGACGTACTGGCCGATTCCTCCTGAGCTAGGCGCTTCAATTCAGGGTTCAATGCCAACATTGAGAAGAGAGGGGTTGCGGCATACGACTTCTGGATCTCGAGGTAGCGGACATTGTTCCAGTTGGCCGTCCCCAGATGCTGAAGGAGCTCCACTTTTTTCACCCTCCCTGGGTCGGCCGATGGTATCTTCGGCTGCTTTAGGTCAGTTGTCCACTCCCCGAGATCCAAGTCACGAGACGGCTTATTCGGATGGACGAGTCCCATTCCCAAATCTCCTGCCAATTCCTCCCGAAGCGACGCAGGGGTGTCCAGGGAGATGCTGTCCTCGTCATCGTCATCCGAGGCGCCACGGACGGGAGCCTCCGAACGCTTTTCCAGCAGCAGACGCAACATTTCCTGCATCTGGGACATCTGCTGCGTTAATACGTCAATTCGCGGGTCGGCGGGAGCTAATTCACAAACCCTCTGCCTCTTGGCTTTGCCTTCGCCGTAGACCCTCGGACGCTTCCCCCGCGTGTCCGTGTGAATCACCTTCATGACTTCCGCCCTCGAAAATTCGGCTTCCCCGCTCTCGGAACGTTCGGAATCCGACATAATCACGAAAATACAAAAAACACTAAACAAAAACACACGAAACTCTATAAATCGCAATTTTACGGAGTTCGAACAGTCACACTGTTAATAACCTCGAAAAAAATATGTAAATTTTGCGCAAATACTGAAAAACAGGTTATTTTACGGTATTTGATGTTTGTAAACAAACCAAACGTGTTTGACCTTCGCAAAATAAATGCTAATGAAGCTTGAAATTATAGCGTCACTAGTGGCGTCCCACTACTGGCGCCGCCTCAAGGATGCATTTGGAACTAGCAGGTGACATTGGCGGGAGATTTAAACTAAGAATTACACACGAAATTGGTAAGAAACGTCGATTTGGCTGCAAAATGGTAATGTTTATCTCACTTTATAGGTTTTAAATAAAGCCTATGCTACATAATGGATAATTTATACAGTATTAAAATCATTTCATGTATTCTTTTTCATAAGCTTTCTGGTGCGCAGCTGTGGTAACAGGCTCAATTGCCTTCAGTTTGCTATTTCTTAGTGACTATCAGCCATCCAGAGCCGATAGCTGAGCCAACCATCTGGAGACCGTGAGACTATGGCATCCACAATCGGGTATGGTAGTGAGGACAGAAAGGAGAGGTCGTACACCAGACGATACTGAGGGTATCTTCCACTCTGGAAAGTGCCGCAAATATACCTTTAATTATTTAAATGAATAAATTGTGAAATAACACAAATAAAATTTAATTGTGAACGCCGGGATTCGAACCAGCGACCTTTGGCTTACTAGTCGAGAGCCTGTTACATATAATGTGTGTGTGCATCACTTTACTTACATCGCATCTATGGTCTTGGTGTGTGGGACCTTTAAGTACCTACACATTGTCATTTTGCTATTGGTCAAATTGACAGCCCTGGAATTCTGACTTGGAGAGTTGCCAAACCTGAGGGAGCAAGGATCTGTGATTTGCATTGGAAGCAGTCGCCATTCTGTGATCACCAGCCCAGAGCAGTGGGCATTCCTCTTGGCTGAGGTTCGACGAACACATTCGCCAATTTTTGTGAGCATCAGCTTTGCATATTGAGCATTGACCATTGGATTGATGGAATCGGATGGCATCTGCCGATCCTCATTGGTTAAGAGGGACTCTTTTGGAGACCAGCAGCGTGAGGCTGTTTTGCATTGGACTACAAGATTATTTTTTGGATAAATTATAAACTGGGAGTTGCTGTGAAGAACTGGAATCTACTACTTCGCATCAAGAACGAACTGGTATCACACCTTCATTTTACCTATGCAAGCCCTTTGCCAGACAGATTATATAGTAGGATGCTAATTCTTTTTTGTAGTATTACATTTTTAGTATTCTTAAATATTTTTGTAAATGAAATCCCTCTTCTGCAATGATAATATCAGCTTAAAACTAAGGCAGAGAATGCTAAAATGTTATGTGTGGTCGGTCTTGTTGTATGGATGTGAAACATGGACCTTGAAAGTAAATACCATGAACAGGTTAGAGACTTTTGAAATGTGGCTTCACCGGAGAATACTCAAAGTCCCATGGACCGACATGATCACCAACACAGAAATTCTCAGGCGGGCTAGAGCAGAGAGAGAACTGCTTAGATTAATAAAAATCTTTTCATATCTGGGTCATGTACTTCGAGGGGAGAAGTATCACTTGCCCCAGTTAATATTGAAAGGCAAGATAGAGGGTCGCAGAGGGCCTGGTAGGAGACAAATGTCTTGGATGCGAAATATACGAGAGTGGACTGGCATTAGAAGTGTGGAGGAGCTATTCCGGGCAGCGCAAGACAAAGAGACATTTTCCAGAGTGATCGCCAACGTCGGGGGGACCTGATACATAAAGAAGAAGAAATATTTTTATTTGTAGATAATAATCCCATCCTTACTTTTATTTGTTGCCACTTAATCCCACGGTAACAAGCTTTATCCCTCGATCACTGAGAGCGTCAAAGATGGTTGTTTGTAAAGTTTTAGAGTCCATGTCTGTACTCATAGAATAAAGGATTTGTACTCGTACAGCAAGAAGTGCCTTGTGGGCATGTGCTTGTGATCTTAAATTTCCACTGTGTTGCACGAAATTCAAATGGGATGGAGATATACGATGTCAGGCGAGTACAGTAAGTGTGACGGAGCGCAGGGCTATTGGGCTAAATGGAACATTTGTTTCAATTCAAATTTGTATGGACACTTCTAGTGTTATTTTTTGTTCTATGTTTGCATTAGTTGGGAGGTGTTGGCAAACTCCTTGTTGGTAAGGACCTTCAAACATAATAATAAACCAAAACAGATTTGCTTGCGCTAATGTCACATTAGATTCTACTTTTTATTTTATGAATAATAACCTCTACAACGGCTTACAAAATAATTTGTCCGTCAATTTCAAAATTCATTTTCGTTTAACGGCGTCGCAAAAATTAAAATATATATTTTTTACGGTTGTCTCCCAATTGGGATGTTTTATTTTAGATAAAGTTAGCTATTCTGGGAAATTTAAACAATAATATTACGATATAAATACACACATACCTACATACACCTATACACACACGCACACACCTATACATACACAACACACCCATACACAAACATCTATACACACACACATACCTATACACACACACACACACCCCCATATACAAACACTTATACACACACACATACCTATACACACACACCCATACACAAACAACACTACACACACACAAACACCTATACACACACACACACACCCCCACACACAAACACCTATACACACACACACATACCCACCCTTGTTTGTCCAATCCCGATTTCGAGGACTTCAACTGGCTACCCGAATTCGAGGTCCTGTTATATTATATAAAGTAGACATGTATTCTACACTTATACGTATACTCAAGTTAATCGTGATCGTTGCTGTCTATTCGGTTTCATCATACACCCGGTAAGCACCTAGAAAACGGTCCTCAAAAAACCGGAATACACAGCCGGTAACTGAGGACTTCCCATATCCGAGGCCTGTCCACGTATTCAGGATTACACATACGTAAAATACACGGATCTCGGAAGGTCCTCGATTTAGTGGTCTATAGTTTTTGGAGGTCTTGGGTCCTCGAAATAGTGTGGAACGAATTTCTTACACGTATCTTGGAAGCGTCGCGGCTCGTCCTAACGTTCGCTCGTTCGGTGAACAGGCAACAAAAGTATACGCCTCATCGTATTGCTAAATATTTTATTTAAAATATAAATTTGCACAAAACTTTGAAAAAAGGTTCAAAATAAAATTGAATTGCCTATCTAAATATATGAATTTGGTAAGAGATCATTACGGCTGACACCCGACAGGCAATGCACCCCTCCACCCGCGCGCCCGGTGGCGTATTTCCTTTTCCGTGTTCAATAGGAGGCAGTACTGCCTCGAAACCCGCACGTGTTTGTAACGCCATTCTCCGTCCAAACCCGTGTTCAATACGAGGCACGCTTCCTCCTACTGAATTCGGGTTTGTAACGCCATTTCTTTTTCCAAATCCGTGTTCAATACGAGGCATGCGTTGTCCAATCGTTTATAATTACCATGCGCATTAATTGAGCACTACGGATCCATGTTTGTTTCGAGACATTTTTTGTATTTGTAAATTGTTATGTATTAAGGATGGGCAATAAAACGCATAATCTAGGAACCTTTTTTATTAGGTATTTATTATTTATTAACGCCCTAGTGGGCTTTTGTAATTGTAAGAAAACAAGACAAATGAATGCAATAAATTTTGTGTAAATTATTAAAATATTAAGACGATGATTTGATATATAATACTGCTATTAGCCTGAAATATTCAAGCCCAGTGGCAAAGAATTACTAATATCTTGGAAAGGAATTCAAATGCTCAACATACAAAAATTCTCACCAAGTTTGGATGTGATTTGTCAAAGCTTAATTTGAGTATACTATCATTTATGCCGGCGTGGTCTAGTGGTATACGCTTTTGACTACAGTTGAAAAAAATTTTATTTGATTAATTTGTGTTATTTCACAATTAATTAATTTAAATAATATATAGTATATTCGCGGCACGTTCCAGAGTGGAAGATACTCTCAGTATCGCCCTGGTATAAGACCACCATTCAGAATTGAAACGTTGCTTGAAATGGCTTTAGCCGTGTGTGGTGACCAGATCTGAATAGCCAGGTACTTCCCCACCTTCCTCTTCCCCATCTCCCTCCCCTCCCCAATACCCTCAGCCTCACAACATACTCCAATTGGGGATACCATAGTCTCACTGGCTCCAGACGGGAGCAGTTGGGACTCTTGTGCGGTATTACTATAAAAAAAATATATATATATATATATATATATATATATATATATATATATATATATATATGTTATGGTTAAGGTTTTCACGGGTGTAAGATGTAGAATAATGTTCTCGGTTTACCCGCGTAAAGTAGTCCTTAAAAGGACTTTTTAATTTCTGACGTTTCGGACAGATCTCACTGTCCATCTTCAGAGGCCTTATGTCCTGAATTTCGTCTCAAACTGAACGCTTTCGCGTGTCTGTTCGGTCCGGAAGTCAAGATACAAGTGGGTGCTTATCAATTCTTATGTCTAGGACGAAGTATGCGTGTTGATAGTGATTTGACGGTAGAGGGGGTGGGGGCGGGGTTCGCAATATCAAGCAGTATGTGTGTAACGACCTGATTGGGTTGCTTTGAACTTGTTGGAAGCACTTCCAAGTTTCAGTTTGAGACGAAATTCAGGACATAAGGCCTCTGAAGATGGACAGTGAGATCTGTCCGAAACGTCAGAAATTAAAAAGTCCTTTTAAGGACTACTTTACGCGGGTAAACCGAGAACATTATTCTACATATATATATATATATATATATATATATATATATATATATATACCTATATTGTGGGAAAAAAATAGCCGGCAAAGATCTCGAAAAATTAATGTACAACCTATATCGATCGCTCGCCGCAAAGAAAGGGTCTATCATGCGGCTACAGGAAGGATTCAATCAGGACGACCAGCCAAGTCTTAATTGATCAAGAGAAAACGTATTCACAAAATTGCATTAAATATTGATGATAATGAACCTCCTGCCAAAAAATATTGATTTAAAAAAATATATATTATTATGTTTTTATTTGTAGGTACCTAGTTATGTAGATTACCTCACATAACGTATACATCTTTGAATGTAGTTTTATTTCTATCCTTGGTTTTTAATAGGTACAACTCGTCATATTTTATTTTTTTTAATCTCTATTATAATGTTATATACCTGACGAGTAAATAAAATTATTATTTATTCTGTTTTATTGGTTTATAACGCAGAAATTGTGAGCACACACTTACTTTTTTATGTTATAATTTATTCAAAATTATGATTTTCCAAAATTATGATTTTTAATCCAAAATTATTATTACAACTGATAGCCTTGATTTAACAATACCTGATTAAACATTTCAAACAAATATAATTTCAAAGTTCATAATAATCTCAATACTAAATTATAAACATGCGAATGTATGAATAGATATACTTGATGTTAATAATTTTGATCTATTCTACTTAAAAACAAGTCACCTTTTTTACACATTTTTAATCTCATGTCTCATAGAAATCGTTGTATCTCCCTTACTTTCATGGTTCATGGTTAGGATATGATCTTAACGGTGTTAAAAAGAGAAAAAATCACGCTTTATAAAAAAATCTAAAAATTTACCGCAAAATAATTAAGAAGTCCAACATAAACGAATCCTAAGTTTCCAAACGCTATTTGAAAAAATAATTATGTACTTTGAGCATATTATATTGATTATTTTTTATATGGCACGACAAAAACTGAGATGACAATATCGTTTATAATACATTAGTCTATCACAATATGAATGCGTTTTTTTTTTCATTATCAGTAATTTTAGTTACAAAAATCGTAAGATGAGTCATTTTTAAAACTTCCTTATTATGCTGGCATGCAAAATACTTATATTTTTAAAATTAAATATTTATTTTGAATTATAAAATTTGAAAGGACATTTCATAACCTTCCCAAAACGGTTATTAGTTTTCGGATATATTTAGAAATATTCTATTATTGGGATTTTATTACAAAACGGCAATATTTTAAACCTCTCACAAAATACTGTCGAGGCCCAAGGAATTACATAAAATGTTCTATATTATTATAACATTCTTTACCTTATGAGTACTTCATATTTTTTCTTTTTTTATGTAACCCACATTAAATAATTGTATCCTGTATCTAAATACTAGATTTTCCATACATACATACTTTGTTTTATATTATGTCTTATATTAATCACAAAATTACAAAATTCACATTAATAACATTGAGCGAATACAAAAAAAATTTCTGCGTTTTATTAATTTTAAATTAAATATCTCACTAGAAGACTTACAATATCATTTCTTATTAAACACTCTAAAAATACACACATTGGAAGACAGGCGTAAAATAAACGACTTAACTTTTTTATTCAAGATTCTAAACTCTAAATTCGACTGTTGCGAACTTCTGCAACTCATAAACATACGAATACCTACAATAACAACACGACAAAATACACTATTTCACTGCAACACACATAACCGCAATTACATTGCGAACTCCCCAATACAACGGTTTCACACTATGGGAAACCAATACTTAGGTGATGTCGATATATTTAATATTAACTTTGCGAATTTTGTGGATTACGTAAAAGACCTATTTCAATACTATTCCTAAATGGAAGTTATATTTTTGTAAACCAGTCAAATCGCTGTATTTTTTAATTTATGTTCTTGTTATTTTTTATTTTGTTTCTCGCATATACTTATGTAATTTTATTTTTATTATTTCTTTCTTTTCTTTCTTATGTTTCAAAACTGTCATTTAATTTGTACCACCCACATGTAAAAGCCCTCTGGGCGTTAAATAAATAAATAAAAATAAATAAAAATAAATAAAAATAAATAAAATAATCAATCAAAATAACAAAAGTACATAGTTCTTTTTTTATTTTCTTTCAACATTATCTCAGTGTACTTCTAATAACAACTGTATCATTTCAGCGATAATATTTCTAAGTACTCACATTCTTATTTTGTCTTTAATACTTAAAATAATTTTTCCCTTCTGGTACCACTGCATACTTATAATACAATGTATCACTTTAATGTTAAAGCCTATTATGGCGTTTATATTAATAAATAAATAGTTTCTTTTATTTATCATTTCAGGCTAAGAGCAGTATTATATATTGAATCATCGTATTGATATTTTACTGATTTGCACTAAATTTAATTATATCCATTTGTCTTGTTTTCTTACAATTACTAAAATTCCATGTAAAAGTCCACTAGGGGGTTAAAAAATAAAAATCTTTCGAAACCAACACGGATCCGTAGTGCTCAATTAATGCGCATGGTAATTATAAACGATTGGACGACGCATGCCTCGTACTGAACACGGATTTGTAAAGAGAAATGGCGTTACAAACCCGTGTTCAGTAGGAGGACGCGTGCCTCATATTGAACACGGGTTTGGAAGGAGAATGGCGTTACAAACCCGTGCGGGTTTCGAGGCAATGATGCCTCCTATTGAACACGTAAAAGGAAATACGTCGCCCGGTGCAACAGCAGATCGGCTAGTAATCGGCGTTCATAATACGGAAAGTACCGAAATAGAGCGGATTAACCAAGAATGGAGTGAAAGAAGAATATATGACGCGGATTAATCAAATACTTGATCAGGTGTCCTAATTACTTATTAAGTATTACAATACCGTACATCGAATTAAACAGTATTACAGAACATAGTTCACAATACGAACTAAACACAATATTGAATATTGTTTCAACAGTCAAAAACTGAATTCCTTGTCGGCACAATCTTAATAGTGCAATACTTATTATATACACATGCACGTAGGAATGACGGGTCCTCGGTTTAGGGGGTAGGTGAGATTTGTTGAGACTCGAGCTTGCAGCGCCTTCTGGTGTTCACATTCCGGCAATCGGCACCTTTTAACACGAAACCGAGGACTTTGAGAGAGTCCTCGGTTTAGGGTCTGTGTGTGATTTCCAGCATTAGCGGCGCCGCCCTGGTGGTCACACATCCGTACTAATCAAACACTAGCCAAATTAAACACGATATTTTTCGCCACGAAAATGAGGACTCTCTCCGATCGGCCCAAAATTTCGACAGTTGACCAATCAGAACGCATAGATTATAGGTACATATTCAGTTTTTCGCATTTTGAATCCGAGGACGTCCTCGGATTCGTGTGAGTCCTCGGATTCTGGGTCTAAAGGCCTGTGAAGGTCCTCGAATAAAGGTGCATACAAACTCACATACACATCTATACATACACAACACACACTCACACGCCTATACACACACATACCCACATAGTTATACACATACCTATACATACACAACACACACATCTATACATACACAACACACACATCTATACATACACAACACACACACATCTATACATACACAACACACACACCTATATACTACACACGTCACCTGGTAATTAAGGAATAAACATACCACTTAGGAGACATTACAAGGAAACATAAAATAGGTATCCAACATTAAATATCTAATTTCTGTATATTTTTTAATAACTGTAACTCATGTGCTGTTTGTTTCTATAGTGTCAAACAAATAATAAGATATATTAGAGGTTATTTTGAGGAGTTTACTACTCCGACGTTTAAGAGGTTAATCTTAACAATTAATATTCTTAAGCAGATAAGAAGAACACATTTTAAAGACTGAATCTATGGCTGGGGATGCCATAATTCCACTGGCTGTGCTGGGTGCTGGCAGGGAGCAGTCGGAACTCCTGTGTGGTATTCACATAATAATAATGATTTGCATACCCTTCTTCTTAACCTGGTCCCACTCCTTCTGATCCCCCGTGGTGAAGTTGGTGGAAGCGCAGATGTTGATTTTGGCCTTCTTGGCCGAGCTGTGGTGCGGCACCTTCACCGCATTCATACGTCTACAACAAACAAACATTTAATCGTAAGAGTAGAGATGAGGCCCTCTTCCCTCGTGGGGCCCTCAGGGAACCAAGGGGGAGTGGACTCTTTCGTCGTGAGGCCTTCAGGGAACCAACGGGGAGTACACTCTTCCCCATGGGGCCTTCTGGGAACCAACGAGAAGGGGAGAGGAGAGACGAGGCCCTCTTCCCTCGTGGGGCCTTCAGGGAACCGAGGGGGATTGGAGAGGAGAGATGAGACCTGGGAAGACACATTGTGGAACCAGAAGACATAGCCACATACAATGACAACCCTGGTGAACTTTATTAAAGGGACCGGGTTACTGTTAAAGGAATGAGGTAAAATGGGAGATAGCACAATGGGCCTATGGCCTAAATACTCACGGGAACTACATATCGTCGCCCCAGTGCTTAATTGTCCAAACGACCATTTTAGCGAAAATGAGTTTTTAACGCAATATTGTTAAGGATCAAATTACGCGTCGTTCGATGAAGAAAAAATAGTTTTATCAGCCTGCTACAATTAATTATAAGCATTTTAAAATGTCAATGTCCACAACAATATTCTAAAAGTGAGTCCTTGTTTGGCCAATCTCCTTATTAGGCCAACCTCCTAGAGTCGAGAATTAAAATTGCGTGCTAGTTTGTTCAAACTCCACCAACCGACTAATTACAGCACGATGCGAGGATCACGTGATGCCGCCATCTTATGTTTTTACATTCCAACGGTGTTTGTTTGATGGTGTTACGCGGAAGTAAAAAAGCATTTAAATATATACCAAGGAGTTTTTGATTGACAAAACAACAGGAAAATGTCAATAACTAATTACAAAAGTGCATACATACGCAGCAGTGCGGAAATAGAGCGGTAAGTGTTAGTTTTAAATATCTCTATCAATACCAAATTTGTTTTGTTTTTTACAATGCAATGAACTTTGTTATACAGCGTGTTCACTTTTCTGTTTTCGCTCAGACTTTACTTTTTGCAAGTTTTTGCTGTCAAAATTGGTTTTGTTGACTGACGATTCATATTAAACTTAGTACATATTTCAATTCGAAATTTTCAGTATATCCGTATTTGTATGTAGCCGTTTGAGATTTACAAATTGATCTAGGTATAGTGATTAGGCAGTTTGTTGAAATAAATTATAGATATATAATAAATTGTAGTTGTATAATAAATTATAATTCTGATTGGTAAGTTTTTAGATTCTCACGGCCAAAAGCATTTTTGTTGTTTGTTTTTGGGGTGTTATGCCGTGTTGCGCTAACTCCTTCTTTAGCCGACGTTTCGGACAGCGTTGCAGTGTCCAACATCAGGGCAGATCCGGTACACATCTTCGGATCTACCGGATCTGCCCTGATGATGGACACTGCAACGCTGTCCGAAACGTCGGCTAAAGAAGGAGTTAGCGCAACACGGCATAACACCCCAAAAACAAACAACAAAAATATAATTCCGATTGTTTCCTCATTTATGTGTTTTGGGGTTTTGATTACGAATCTGAGTATTACTAACAAAAAGGGTAGGATTTTAATTTTTAGCTTAAAAAACATGTATAGGTATATTATTCACTGAAAAATAATTTGCATAAATTTCATATAATTTAAGTGATTTAGTTTTTTGGCCACGCGTACTGTTTAGGCGCAATTCCTAGTTAAAATTTGATGAATGAATTTGAAATTGACGGCAAAAACGAAAACGAGTACTAAATTTTACTTTTTCTTTTATTATATTTTATGAAATCCACCCTAAATAATAAAATCTAAAAAAGTTACTTGTGGCTTGGTAAGTCAGTTCCTACCTTTGTACCTAATCATAGAATTGAATATGGAATTATAGGATGGGGATCTGCTACACATACGTACCTACACAACCTGAATACGATTCAAAAAGGAATCATAAAGACCATATTGAAAGTACCAATTAGAACGCCTTCAATTGAAATATTCAATTCCTTTGACGTACCAAATGTACAGCAAATATATGCCAAAAATATATTATTGAAGCTCTTCAAAAATAACAAATCCTCTACTAGACTGTGTATGCATAACACTAGATCGAACAAAAATGATATAAAAAATATTCCAAGTTATAAAACCACATTCGGACAAAGAAACTATACATACTTTGCAACAAAACTCCATAACATCCTTCCCCAAGACATAAAACTAATAAAAAATCCTAATGAATACAAATCATTAATAAAAATATGGCTGAAAGAGGTCAATGAAAAAACCCTAATGAAAACACTAAAAACGATATAGAAGACACTAAAAACGACATAGAAGACACTAAAAACGACATAGAAGACAAATAAACCATATTTAAATAACTTTAGTCCGCCTCGGCACAGGACCCCCTAGTGAGGAGGACTAAGAAATACAATATTTTATACTTAATTTCACCATTATATTTTGTATGTAACAATTATTTTATATAGTCGCTAAAATAAAAAAAAAAATAAAAAAAAAAATAAAAAAAAAATTATGTTTTACTTTTTTTGAATTGTAAATATTCCATAAGCTGCCTATTGCTTAAATGTGCTGTATTTACTTAATTTACCCAAACCACGAACCTAATAACCTATTTTGTGCTTGTAAATAGTTGTTTCATATAGTTATTGTTGAAGCGAAGTGTAGTTCCAATAAGTTATACCAAAAAGTCGGCGGCTTATGGAATAATTACCTAAATGAGTACTATCAGATTTTGTAAGAATGTTGTATTATTATTTATTTATTTATTTATATTCTCATCACTTTTGTGTGTTTTGTCTACAGGATCACAAAAGTGAAAAAAATATTGTTTTTTGACGACAAAAACAACGATGGACCCGGTGAACCTGAACATGTTTGTCAAAATAATGTTATTTTCCTTCCTATAGAAACACCACATAATATTCCATCGTTGTCCAATGATGGTTTACATGAACACGATGATATTGTAAATAACGAAACAAACATTAATAAACAGATAATATCACCAACGAGAAAAAGATTAAGGCAACCGGACAAATGGAAAAGAAATATATTTAAAAAAAACTTAGAGAAGAAGGTGAGGAATATATAAATATTGAAGGGAAATTAAGACCAGAGAAAAAAGTTATATCTGGATGTGACAATAATTGCCACGCTATAAATGCACTTCACTTTTTTCTCGAGAACAAAGAGAACAAATAAGAAACGCCTTTTACAAACTTACTGATGCACATAAAAATAAATATTACAAAGAGTATACCGAACAAAAACAAAAATGTTGAAAAAGAACAAATAAGGAACAAAGCAGAAGGAAACATACTTTTAATTATTACTTTTTGACTCCAAACAGTCCTAAACAGAGAGTATGTAAAACATTTTTCTGTACAACTTTAGATATTTCAGTGCGCAGGATTTATTACTTTCACGATAAAATAAATAAGAAATGCTTGCATACAGGGTGTCCGGGGGTAAAGTGCAGTAACTTCGTGGGGGGATTCTACATGATCGTAGGAGTAAAAAAGATAAATAACTTTTTCCGAAATTCCAATTTTTTCTTTTTCATACAAAAAGACATACCTGCTAAAAAGCCATAGTGTAGGTGCAAACTTACCCGATAAATTCGCAAGTGTGAACGTGGCAACGTTGCATATTGTGAGTGGCGCGTATCCATGGAAACCGCATGTGAATTGTAAACAATAACAACACAGAGTTCGCCGTATGTTTTGATATTTTACCAAATTCAAAAAGAGAACTGCACTAAAATCACGTTACACTTTTTATTATAAAAAATATTAATAACTCATTGAACACTTAACTAATTTCATCGCTTTTTACTAATTTAAAATATTTTCAAAATGTCCACCTTCTGCTTGTAGGCAAGTATGTAAACGTACAGTAATATTATTTATAATTCGTACATTGTGGCGTATTTCATCTGCGGCTTCGTGAATACGTAACCGGAGATCTTCGACGTTATTTACTTCTTTGGCGTAAACTTTATCCTTCATCGCACCCCAAAAGAAAAAATCTAACGGTGTCATGTCTGGAGAACGCGCCGGCCATGGCGAAGTACTCCCTCGTCCAATCCAACGATCTGGGAATTGTTCGTCTAGGTAGCGACGAACGGCAAGTCCGAAATGTGGTGGAGCTCCATCCTGTTGAAACCACATTTCACGTCTTCTATTTAAATCAACTTCTTCCAAAAGAACGGGAAGGTCATTCTTCAAGAAATCCAGGTAATTTATTGAATTAAGCCTAGGTGGCAACACATGCGGTCCTATAATTTGATTGTTAATAATTCCAGCCCAAACGTTAACGGAGAATTGAACTTGATGGTGCAACTGCCTTACGGAGCGCGGGTTTTCTTCCGCCCATTCATGCAAGTTATGCAGGTTTATCACACCAGTTCTGTTGAACTGGGCCTCGTCCGTCCAAAGGATGTTCCCAATGAAGTTCGGGTTATTAAGTTGCTTACGAAGTAGCCACTGACAATATGCAATCCTTGATACGGGGTCACGTTCCAGAAGGCCTTGCACGCACCGATAATGGAACGGGTGCATTCCGTACGTCTTGAAGAGATCCCAGATAGAACTCTTACGGCCATTGTGTCCAACGATTCGGTTGATTGATCTTGGCAAACCGTGAGGCGGTGCTCAGTTGAGGGATGCTAAGAAAATACCTCGATTTGCCTGTGACCAACGTCTTGATCGTTGATAATGTATATTTCCCCGTGTGTGTGGACATTTATATTTATATACAATAAAAATGACATCAAAGTAAAAACTTTCCATGTTAAATTAATAGTGAAACGTAAATAATTGTATTTATTATTTATACAAATAATTTATTTTAAATAGTGTAATACATAACCCAGCATTTTATATTTTTTAAACCCACGTATTTAATATGTAAAAAATAAAGCTTTAGCTTGACTATCTTTTTCCTTTGACGTCTGACGACTGTAACTGTACACGGTCACAGTTTGTTTACATTCAAAATGGATAAGTCAAAACGTTGAAAGAATTTTACCCCGAACGACAAAATGCGGCTTGTTGAGCTGATAACGTCGTCACAAGTTATTTTGTCCAAAGCGACAGGTGGCCCTAATTATTCGGCACTTTTGAAATCCAAGGAAGATGCATGGAATGATGTTATAATTAATATCTAGGGCGCGGGATGTAGATTTGGCAACAACGAAAAAAATAATGCCGTCTAGGCACGTCGGAGAAATTTTTCGTTATTAGCTTAAAAGTACATCTAAAAGTTGGAATTTCAGAAAAAGTTATTTATCTTTTTTACTCCTACGATCACGTAGAATCACCTCCCGAAGTTACTGCACTTTACCACCGGACACCCTGTATAGTACCCACTCCCGCTAGAGGAAAACACCCTAAGAAACAGACATCCACCGAAAAAATTGAAGAGGTGGTAAGTCACATTCAGTCATTCCCAACGCAAGAGTCACATTTTTGTAGAGAGAATTCCAAACGTAAATACTTGGCTTGTGAGTTGAGCATTGCGAAGATGTATGCTTTATATGTGGAAAAACATAAAGATCCAGTAAAGGAAAACATATACCGGAAAATGTTCAATGAAAAGTTTAACTTAAGTTTTCACCGCCCAAAAAAAGATGTCTGTGATATGTGTTCACAATTTAAAGCTCAAAAAAATCCAAGCGATGATATGATGCATAAACACGAGGAGCACATTAAGCGCGAAATAGAAGGAAACGAAGAAAGAGCCAAAGATAGAGATAATAATATTAATGCAGATACAGCCGTGGTTACCTTTGACCTTGAAAACATATTTAGCCTAGCAAAAGCTACAGTGTCTTGTTTTTACTACTCAAGCAAATTAACAGTATATAATTTAACAGGACACTGCAATATAAATAAGTCGGCAACTAACGCATTGTGGGATGAAACAACAAATGGCAGAAGTGGAGACGATCTGGCAAGCGCCTTAATAAAAATTTTGAAGAGCGTTATAGAACATTTACCATCCACTATTAATAAATTAATATTATGGTCAGATTCGTGCTTGCCACAAAATCGCAATTCTCACATGAGTATGGCAATTATAAAATTTCTACTGAGTGAAGACTCAAAGAACATAATAGAAATTATCCAAAAATTTTCGGAACCCGGTCACGATAATGTCCAGGAGGTCGATGCTGTGAAAAAAGAAATTTGAGACACCAATATATATAGTCCGTTGGGTTTACTACGAGCTCTGTTAAAGATAAAATCAAAAGCTCTGACCCTCTGACGTGGTTAACAACAAATTGCTCACATATCTCGAGAATAACAATATCCTAAGCGATAGGCAATATAGATTTCGTCGAAACCGATCGAGTGGCGATCTACTCGGATATGTGACGCATATTTGAGGGCGGTACATGGAGCGTTTTGGTGAAACCCAAACCGTTGGGTTGGATATCTCCAAAGCATTTGACAGAGTCTGGCACCGGGCGCTTTTAGGGAAGTTACCATCGTATGGGATGCACCCAACCCTGCATAGTTGGACTGCGGACTTTCTGAGGGGAAGAACAATTTAAACCGTGGTTGACGGCTCCTCTTCCTCACTGCACCAAATCAATGCGGGGGTGCCACAGGGATCTGTGCTGTCACCGACGCTGTTTTTGTTGCACATCAACGATCTCGTTGAATGTGCACCAATTCACTGCTACGCTGATGACAGCACAGTTCACGAGGGTTATCTTTTTGACAGGCTTCCTTCCACCTATGATGTCCGAACAGCTCGGGAAGTTTTGAATTAAAAACGAGATGGTTCGTGCCTGGGGTAAGGCCAACTTGGTCAGTTTCAACGTCTCAAAAACCCAAGCGTGTCTGATTTCGGCAAAGAGGGAGATCAATATACTTCGCATCCACCTTTTTATTTAAAGTCTCCATCATGAAAGTATATGACGACGCTATCGTTGATAAGGTAAGGTAAGATAAGGTCTGGTGCAATTTTATGGGAGCACTCTCCCCAATAAAGACTCCATTGAAATGCTTGGAGTTAGTATATCAGACCGGCTCAAGTATCGGGGATCCATAGAAGCCCGAGTAAATCAGGCTTCCAAGAAGCTGGACGTCTTGTACACGGCTAGGAGATTCTTGTGACTCAACAGTGACCAGCCGCTGACCCTGTACAAGTCTCAAGTCCGCCCAACAGTTGAATTTGGGAGCCACCTCTGGGCTGGTGCCCCAAAATACTTAATTAACCTACTTGAATCTGTGCAAAGGAGGGCGATCCGTCTGATTGACAATCCGTTGTTAACAGACCGATTGCCTTCTCTAATGCATAGACGCAATGTGGGCATGCTGTGTCTGTTCTACAGTTATTTCAATGGGCCTGCTCCAAGGAGCTAGCAGCATTGATCCCTGATGCACCGGTGCACGTGCGCGAAACTCGACGGACACGAGCGGAACACCCGTTTACGGTTGACGTTAGCTTCATGAGAACGGGCCGTTTTTACGACTCATTTTTTGTAAGTCGGCTCGTATATGGAACGAGTTACCGGCATCTGTTTTTCCTCCCTCCTATAATCCGAGCCTCTTCAAGGCCCGCATTAATAAATTCCTTCCTACAGCCCCTACCTTAACCCGCCTCACAACGCCGCCCAACCGGGTGGTTACATAGTTCCCCTGTCTGTACACTGGCAGGGACGCTCTTGTGAGGTGTCACATAAAAAAAAAATTCTGATCGTAAGAGATTCAGCCTACTGAGGTCATCTTCAGACTGGTACAGATATTCCTTAAACTGTGGTTTATATACATTAAATTTAGGGAGGGGGATTAAAAGGGGTGGAATGCAATGATTTTATTCAAATTATATGGATATCCCATTTTCGTTGCTATGTCGTAACAACGAAGATGGAAGTCTAAAGATGGTTGATAGGCTAAACCCGGTCACGGTCAGAAATGAAAAAAAAGTTCTACATTGTTTAATATATTATTATCATGGAAGTAAATTATTATAATGGAACTGTCGAGTTCCTGGCACGCGTTTCAATGCCACTCAAAGAAAGATTTGTCCCGCATCCTACGAACCCTCCCCCCTCACGGATTACTCTCACCCTTCCCTTTCAGTCCCTACTGCTAAGCTACAAGAAATAATGCACACATTTTTATAACAACTCGATCGCCACCTATTATACAATCTGAATGCAAATTTCATAACGCCAGAGTTCACCTTTATGTATGGAAACCTTCGCCGGCGTGCGCAAAGCAACTCACCAAAGTTTCATCGCAATCGGATGAATGATATAGGAAATAATAAGAGAATCCTTATACAAATTTCACAACGCCATAGTTCAATATAATATAGGGAAACCTTCGCGGGCATGCGCACAACTCAATGTTACAAAGTTTTATCGCAGTCGGTAGAGTGGTATGGGAAATAAGATGTGAATTTGTATATAAATTTCATAACGCCAGAGCATAAAATATATATATATATATATAGATTCCACCACGAATTGTCAGTATCCAAAATAGAAATATTGAAAATAAACTCACCTGTATATAACTAAAGGTGGTCGTTTGAACAAACAAGCACGGAAAGTTCTACGCAAAAGTTGCCCTATCTCCAATTCCAGTTTGTTCAATCTCCTTTTACAAAATTCTGGTGGTGCGTTTTTGTTCAATCTCCATTTTAAAATGTAAAAAAAAGTATCAAAAACTATCCTTAGTCAATTTACAAAGAATACTTAAACTGATCAGACCTTTAGCTTGACGGAAATATCTTCATCTTAAACACCTGTCATAATGTTTCATTGAAATAATTAAAGAAAACCTCCTCCTGTAAAATTTGCAAATGGTCGTTTGGACAATTAAGCACTGAGGTGACGATATATGTAAACCATCTCCGCTCTATAAATAAATAAAATAATCATATTGGGAATAGCCGGAACTATAAGCGGAGAGAAAATCTCACATATACAGCAGGTGTCTGGGGATAAAGTGCAGTAACTTCGGGAGGTGATTCTACATGACAGTAAAGGTAAAATTTTTAGAAATTTCATTACTGTTCCTGATGGCTCTCTAATGCTAATCAGACACAGTATGGCAAGCGATATGGTGAAAGAGGCCAAGTCATGAGAGTATAGTGCGTGTGTGAGGCTAGCTTAAGACAGTGTTATTGTATGTAGATTATTATATCTTCCTGTCTGTACGACTAACCAGCATCTCCCCTCTTGACCACAATTAAAATAATCTCAATCTACTAAAATCCCCGAAACTTTCCAAAGCACCAATTAAACCTTCTCCTGACCTCTTCTGCGAATGTATATTATGTAACTGTAGTGTAAGATTCCAGACATGTTTAGTGATAGCCCTCAGAACTTTAACGAATATATTAAATCTCTTAAAGTGTATAAGTGCAAGCGAGATAGTGTGCTTGCGAGATTCTATAAAAGGCGATGCATGCAAGTAGAGTGGCCCTTTTTGTTACAAGCAGCTCCCTAATAAATATCAGTACTTGATTACGTATATACTTTACTGGGTACTACCCGACACGCCTCAAAAAAGGCACGACACCACACACGGGAGTCATGTACATTACATGGACAAGTTTGTACACCACACTTGATCACTCCACCTGACTCAGAATTTATTGTCTGTTGTTTTTGTTTTTTTGTATATATTGTTGCACATGTATTGGACGGTTGGTATTTATTCTTTGTGATTTATTTTTTATTTTTATGTTAACCGTCTGTCTGTTGTGTAAATTAATGAAATAAATTTTAGAACCATATTTATAGTTTTTACTGAATGTATTTTAATGTTGTGTGAATAGTTTTGTTCATCTCTATTCAAGATAAATAAAAACGATTAAGGCCCTCGCTTAACAACCTCACAGGAACAACACTCGATCATTAAGTGAGGATTACCTGTATTATTTTGATACATAAAAAAAATTTCTCCAATCTAGCAACTTTCTTGCCTTGCACTCATGCAAAGTAGTCATGTAGAGAACGCTTCACGCTTTAAATCTCACCTATTCCCAGCCTCGTAATCAGTTAGGACGATGTAAGTCAGCAGAGGTGGTGCCTCTTTGGCCGCCCCCAGCACTGCCACTAGCTGCCCCTCCACCGAGTCCTCGCGAAAGTGCTTCAACGACGAAGAAACTGGGTTGTTCTGCAGCGCCGCGTGGCTGAACAGCAGCATGGACGTGTGCAGCTTATGGATGTTCAGGAGCACTTCCTCGATGGGCAGGCGCTCCAAGATGATACTCCAAACCTGGAATTGTTAAATGTTAAGAATATGTGATGCCAGCACCTCCAGTCTTAAACAACTCTATTCTAAAACAATACTCTTTAACAGTCATACATACAAAACATAACAAGTATATTAGAAACACTAGATTTGTGGGTCAAAAACATATCCAACAAGCGACTACAAATACAACATTTGGCCAAAAAACTTTCTATACTATGGTACTAAACTCTACAGCAAAATCCCACTCAATATTATAACATTTAAAAGTCAAATAATAAGCTGGATACAATACATAGGGAGAAACCACTCAAGCGCACTAAAAAAACACTACATAATATACCAATAAATGTGTATTTGTTTGAACAAAAGAGCTAGCTCCAATCTGAAGTTGTGTTTAGTGTACTCACAGCTGATCCAACATCCTTGGACATCAGACAGTCAGCTATGGCTCGGGGGCCCACGTTCCGGTGCTGCCGCACAAGCCCCAGTAGCTCGGCAGGGTCCTGGCAGCGCTTCACCTGCTCCGCAACACGCAAGGATGCAAGCACGTCCGTCACCATGGCATCCTTGCCAAACTTCTCCTCCACAGCGGCCAGGTCCTTCGTGATGTAGCAGAGGATTGCATTTAACGCTGGAATAACAGGATATACAGGATGAACTCGAAACACCATTGTAAGGTTCTGTGGGTCCCAAAGACGGCAATAGGGTGCTCATGTGGAAAGAAAAGGTGGAAAATTAACATGATGGTAGGAACCAAACATTCTCAATTCGAAATCCAACAACGTGAGTGGTGGATAACCTACCGACATAACTCTCGGGCAGCTTGACCCCGTGAGCGAGCTTCAGAACATCCTTGTGAGTCCAGCCCAGAGCCCCCTTGGCCTGCCCCACCATCTCAGCTAGCTTCAGGGGCGGGATGGACTTGTACCAAGATGCAACGAAACGTTTCCAACCGGCTCCCGTTCCTGCAAATTGGTATATCATGAACGGTCTGACAAACAAATATAGAACGCAGATAAAATACTTAACAGTATCAAGAAAATAAATTCCTAAAAGATAGTAATAATCTACTTGCGTACTATTTACCTAAGGTTTTTATAATTATATTGACTTTCATGGGAAGTTTAAAACAGGAAAAAGTACAAATAAAAATTGCCTGTCTTCAGGGCAGAGAGGTGGTGTATGAACAGGAAGAACTCATCGCAGTCTTCGAGGAGTTTGCAGGCTTCGGAGTAGAGTAGCGCCTTGATGGCAGCCACTTCGGTGCAGCGGATGGCCAGCGCCAGGGCAAACAGACTCGGCTCCACGCGAGGATACGAAGCCTGGAAGTTAACAGTCAACATAAAGTACAACAGTCCTAAAATTCACTACGCACGAGGGTAACAGTTGACATGAAATACAACAGTCCAAACATTCACTATCCACGAGGGTAATAGTTGAGATGAATACAACAGTCCAAACATTAACTATCCATGAGGGTAACAGTTGACATGAAATACAACAGTTTCAAACTTTTACCATCCACCTAATGGCAGTAAATGATTTCACCAGTCAGGAATTTACATTTATATATTTTTTCATGTTCTCCATAAAACGGATATACACGAATATATCATGGAGAAGATTACAAATTAAAAAGTTTACAGAGGCAGTTTTACTATTTTGTGACATGTGTTAAAAGATAGTTACTGAATTGTCTGTAGGTGACATTGAAAATGTCGATGGCTAATGCAGAATCGTTAAGCAGTTGAGTCGCTCTGTTTATTGGCGAGTTCTGATAGGCAGAAGTCCTCGCTTTCGGAGCATATAAGAGTACATGGGATCTCCCTCGAGTATAATTGTTAGGGACATAAAAGTTAACCTCTTTCAACATAGGCGGATTGTGTATTGTACCAGAGATTAACTTAAAAAAGTGTTTGCCTAAAAATATTTTTCTGCGGGCTTCTAATTTTAAATACATAACATTTAAAATTTTATGTATTTAAAATGTCTTATTAAAATAGTATAATCTGTCTTAAATGGTGACCAAAATTTGCACAGCCGTTCTGTTGAAAATTTATGTCAATTAACTTTTTATCGTGATTGATATTTGAGGTATTATGCTGTGTTACGCTTCGTCCTTCTTTAGCTGACGTTCCAGACAGCATTACTGAGTCTATTATTATAATTTATGTCAATTAACTTTTTATCGTGATTGATATTTGAGGTATTATTTATTTATTTATTTTTCATGTTCTCCAATACATTTATACGTTATTCACCAATACATTATGGAGAAGATTACAAATTAGACAAAAAGTATAGCAAAACACATAAAAAGGTCAGTTTCACTACTTTGTGACATACGTCAAAAGATAATTGTTAAACTGCCTGTAGGTTACGTTAAAAATGTCGATGGTCAATGCAGACTCGTTGAGCAGTTCAGTCGCTCTGTTGACTGGGGCGTTCTGATAGGCAGAAGTCCTCGCTTTTGGAGCATAAAAAAGGGTATGGGACCTTCCACGAGTATACTTGTCTGGGACATATAAGTTAATCTCTTTCAAAATAGGTGGATTATGTATAGTTCCAGAGATTATCTTAAAAAAATGTTTTCCTAAAAATATTTTTCGGCGGGCTTCTAATGTATTAAGATCGAGCATTCCTGCTAAGAATAAGGATGGATACAGGAAAGGGTAGTACATATATTCCCTCATATATAGGTAACGCATGAATCTCTTTTGTACTTTTTCTATTTCGAGAATATGGTTTTGCTCAGAAGGGGCCCAAATAATGGAGCTATATTCCAAGATACTGCGAACAAGTGCTTCATACGTTCTTCGGATTGCGATTCCGTTGGTAAATGATCTTGAATTACGAAGAACAAATCCAAGCATTTTGTTGGCACGGGAGACAATATCAGATATATGGGATTTGAAAGAGAGATTTGCTGTGTTACGCTTCGTCCTTAAAGAAGGTGTAAGCTAAAGAGCTGACGTTCCAGACAGCATTACTGAGTCTATTATCATCATTTATGTCAATTAACTTTTTATCGTGATTGATATTTGAGGTATTATGCTGTGTTACGCTTCGTCCTTCTTTAGCTGACGTTCCAGACAGCATTACTGAGTCTATTATCATCATTTATGTCAATTAACTTTTTATCGTGATTGATATTTGAGGTATTATGCTGTGTTACGCTTCGTCCTTCTTTAGCTGACGTTCCAGACAGCATTACTGAGTCTATTATCATAATTTATGTCAATTAACTTTTTATCGTGATTGATATTTGAGGTATTATGCTGTGTTACGTTTCGTCCTTCTTTAGCTGACGTTCCAGACAGCATTACTGAGTCTATTATCATCATTTGGCCGTGAAATCCTCAGGGCCTCATCATCTTTGGGGATTCTGTGCAGGGGGTCTTTTTAGGGAAAGGAAGGAGAGAAAGTTCTGGGAAGGAAAAAGGTATGAGGAGTGGGTAGGAATCTGGGGGTCAATATGTCCAGGAGTAACAGACGTATGAATCCATTCCTCCTACTACAGTGCAAGGCAATGGGTGGAGAGAAAGTCCAGCTGGAGAGGTCAAAAGGTCTCCCTCAACCAGTGTCTTCCGATCCAACCCGCCACACAATAGGTGGGCAAATGCATCCACCGCCAAGACCTAAACAAACCTCACCCCATGAACCTGGGCACCCCTGCTAAGTTACCGAACGTAGCGAACCATTTGAGGTGACTTATGGCAGGGGTGTTAGTTAGCCAATAAATGGTTCCCGGGGCGGCGAAATTTTAAGATACCAAGAAGTTTAAATTATAGTATTATTGATGATTACCTTCACAAATTTAACAGCATCAACCAGCAACTTGACATGTTCAATGTCTGCAACTAATTCCACTACGCAAGTGACGTTTTCTGCCTTGTAGTATTTAGCCTCGCTCCAAACACCAGCCACATACAATCCATCTTCGTTTCCCGTGTATAAAAAGCGATACAGCCGAACAATAGCCGGCATCAGTTCCTTGTGGACGATGCCTTTCGCTGGCCGTTTCTTCCGCGGCTTTTTGGATTTGGCTTCGTCAGCGCCAGTCCCACCGTTGACGTCCACTTCTATGCCATCTTCGCCGTAATTTTCGTAAATATCGTCCACTTCGGTTTCGTATATGTCTGTTTCATCGTACTCTGCTTCGTCAGTTACCTCCAACACACCGGTTGGCGGCGACATCCTGAAACAAAAACTATTGAATAAAATTTTTTCAAATTGGTCTAACTGCTGTAAAAAATTGTTTTAAAATGCACCGAAACTAAAAACTGCCCTTGCTGTGCCTTGCAATATAAATTATATTCGACAATATAATATATACGCAAACCTCTTGAATGAGTCTGATAAAATTAGAAATTATTTAAAAATATATATCAAATGTAAAAATCGTAAAATCAAAGTAATACCAGAATTAACTTTGGTAATTATTTACCTAACCGCTGCACTTTTAGGCACAGATTATTAGATTCTTAGTTTGGGTTAATTAAGTAATTTATGCATATTTAGGTTGAAACGAAACGTTAGTTTTAGTTAGTTAATTTTGAACTTCGATTCAATAAAAATGGAATTTTAATGCATCTTTTACCATCTCTCCCAAAGTAAATGGTTGTTTCTTTCAGTAAATAAGTTCAAACGAAGCGTAATTTCCATTATCTGTGCCTATTAAATGTGCGGCAGTAAATATTTATTTTAAATTTCTAACCACAAAAACGTAGAGGTCGAAATATTCCATTCATAAACTGAAATTAACTGAATAAAGTTGTCTAATTCCGCCTCACGCAAAAGGCTCTATAAAAAAACAACACTTGATTTCATCTTAATTATTAACAAATAATTATAAGCAATAATTAGTCGTCCGAAATATTAATACAAATTGAAAATATCTTCCGAGTAAAAATAAATGCCGCCAACGGGAATTGAACCCGTGCCTTCTGATGTCCGGTCAGAGTAAAATAAAGTTGGTTGTTTACAGGTGGAAAAAATATAATAAGCAGTAATTGTTGATTGAGGTACTAGTATAAATTGAATCATTTGGCGGGTTGGAAATAAGCCGACATAGCTCAGTGGATACAGAGCACCTGACCGAACATCAAAAGGCAGGGGTTCAATTCCCGTTGGCGGCATTTATTTTTACTCGCGAGATATTTTCAATTTGTATTAATATTTCACACGACTAATTATTGCTTATAATTATTTGTTACCCTTTATGCTATGCATAAAACCTTGTCTTATAAACATTAGTTTATCATTATAAAAAAAATAATCTTAATTATTACCTAACCTTCAAACTAAACTTTGAGAATAAAATGGAACTTTAATGCATCTTTTATCATCTCCCCTGACATAATTAGTTGTTTCTTGTAGTAATTAAGTTGAAACCAAGTGCTATTTATATTTTTTGCGTATTAAACGTGAGGCGGAATTCGAAAAGTTTATCAATTGATTAAAAACAATGTGAAAACAAACTTAAGATTTAATTCTGGAATAAACTGCTATTATTAATACTAAAAATGTGTCAATCTCAGTTTGATTTTGTCATTAAAGGCTCCATTACAAGTAAATCGATGTGCATCAACGGATTCTAATTCTAAAATATTATCTAGTTTCAAATGGTTTCAAGTAAGAAAATAAGTTATTATCACTGGAATCTGCTTAGATCATAGCATTCAATTACAAAATAACATTGAATGCTTACTTTACTGAACAAATAATAATCGTTGCTTTCTTTTAAGCGTGAACTACAGTTATGTTATGTGCCATATTTGGCTGCGGATTTTTTTCTGACAGATTTGGCTACGTGAAATAAAACAAAACCACCACGTTAGAAAAAGAAGAGTTTCTCGCTCACCTGTCAATGAACAAAGTTAAGTCTAACTTTCAGCCTATTTTCTGAACGAACTAACTTTCGCAAGTTTTTACCGTCTCTAAAAGAAAAATAAAATGAAAATTAAATCAACAATCGAAGAGACGAAAGAGTAACATGAGTCATATACAATATTTTATACACATTCGAGTTGGAGTTTAGGAGTTTGGAGATGTCAATTAGAGATGGTCGATATTCCTGTCCCGGGTGCTAGGAGCTGGTTTCTGTCACTGGAACCATTGATAATATTATTTCTTTGGGTTTATTTTTGGAACGAGCTCCTTCTGATATTTATTTATTTCTAGTCTGTTAACCCCCCCCCTCCAGGCAGATATTTTTTTTTCAGAAATTCTCTAGCTATACCCTCCCGCATCAAGGAATTCAAGGAACCGGTTACAAAAGTAATTCGGTCTCCGGTAACAGCAGTGCCAACCCATTTCAATTATTTACATCTCTAATTTAAAGCTCAAACAGGGATGCCAGAATAGAGGAAAGTATAAAAATAAATACCCAATATTTTGTAATAATCCGAAACTTACGGATTATGCTTGGTATTCCTATAATTAAATATATTTTTATCTCATGAAAATAAACCTATTGTAACAACCACTACTTCCAGCGGGGTAAAGTCAATAATAGTCTGTATACTTTTGGATTAAACTGTTTATTCTGCAGTATCTCTCACAGTGTTTTTATAATTCAACCTTCTTCCCTTCTCCACTAGCCGGAAGTGTCCATAGATAAGCGAAACATCCCTCTCGAAAAGTCATCTTCTTCTTCTGACGCGCCCCATTCCTGGCCATATGGGTGTTACACTCGTCCATCCTGACTGGTTGTCGTGTCCCCACGACTCTCTCTCTCCTTGCCATAGAAGTTCTAGAAGCAAGTAACCATATTACCATTCGCCACCAACGTGACATAAAATATATTGCTCGACACCTGAGTTAAGGTGACATACAATCGCCACCAACGTGACATAAAATATATTAGTATTGCTCGACACCTGAGTTAAGGTGACATACAATCGCCACCAACGTGACATAAAATATTAGTATTGCTCGACACCTGAGTTAAGGTGACATACAATCGACACCAACGTGACATAAATATATTGCTCGACACCTGAGTTGAGGTGACATACAATCGCCACCAACGTGACATAAAATATTAGTATTGCTCGACACCTGAGTTAAGGTGACATACAATCGACACCAACGTGACATAAATATATTGCTCGACACCTGAGTTGAGGTGACATACAATCGCCACCAACGTGACATAAAATATTAGTTTTGCTCGACACCTGAGTTAAGGTGACATACAATCGACACCAACGTGACATAAATATATTGCTCGACACCTGAGTTAGGGTGACATACAATCGCCACCAACGTGACATAAAATATTAGTATTGCTCGACACCTGAGTTAAGGTGACATACAATCGCCACCAACGTGACATAACTGCTACCTACTAGCTTTCCAGTAGATCAATCAGGTCTTGTGTCTCTGTTTCACTGTCGTTGGATTCAGACTCGCTCGGCATGGCTGGGGCGCTCCGATATGGCCTGAGGGAGTCAACCGCAACAACTGCGTTGAAGGTTTTGTATCCTCGCATACCCTTAATACTCCTTATCTTGTATCTATCGTTTTCTAGAACTCTGGTCACTTTGTAAGGACCACCATACAGAGATTTGATTTTTCTGCTCAAGCCTCCCAAGTGTGTTGAGCTGTCTTTCCAGAGTACAAGTTCCCCCTTTGCATATTTTCTGGCTGCCTTTCGCCTCTTGTCGAACGACTTTTTCATCCTTGCAGCTGCCTTCTTCATATTTTCCGTTGCCTTCGTTCTTCTCAGCTCTAATGATTGGACCTCTTGTTGTGCACTATTTGCATTGTCAGCTTCCAGTTCGGGTAGCAAATTTCCCCTGTAAGCGAACATCAGTTGGAAGGGAGAATATCCAGTACTCACATTCACCGTGTTGTTGATTCCCCACAGGATATCTGGAATTTCACAGTCCCAAGTATTTTCACTGGCTGTTCCTGTCCTTATAGCCTCCAGAATAGTGCGATTAGCACGTTCTACTTGGCCGTTGGCCCTGGGTGTGGCTACAGCGCAGATCACATGTTTTATCTGTTTTTGGTCAACGAATTCTTTAAAATACCTGCTGGTGAATGCAAGTCCTCTATCCGACACAACTCTCACGGGATACCCAACAACACCAAATATCTCCTTGAGAAGTTTAATGCTTTCAATCGATCCCACACTACGAGATGGTTTGGCCACCAAAAACTTTGAAAAAGAGTCAACAGTCATAAGAAGGTATTGATTCCCTTTACTGCTTTTGGGGAACGGCCCCAAATGGTCTATGTGAACAGTGTGACCAGGCTTCAGGGGTTTTTCAATGGGGTGGAGCTTGCCTTCTAAACGTCCATATTGCCCCTTTTTATAAGCGCAGTCAATGCAACCCTCCACATATTTCTTTATGAATCTGGTCATCTTCGGAAACCAGTACTTTTCCTTAATCCTAGATTCACATTTCTTTAGCCCAGGGTGTCCTATCTCATCATGGCATTTGTGCAAAAGATTCCATTTTGCTATTTTAGGCACCACAAGCCTCTCTCCATGCAAAGTCTTTCTGTAAAGTCGCCCATCCTTAAATGTAAAATTGTTGGTAACGTCTCTATTTGGTTGTGCGCTTCTTAGTTGCTTGACTTTGGAACTTATCGACTGATCTTGCAACTGAAGCGATAGGAACCAATCCGCTGAATTTATCATTGACACTTGTACTGGTTGAACGGGATTTCGACTCAAAGCATCCACATGCTGCATTTTAGCACCCGCTCTGTATTCTATTTCCATATCGAAATCTTGAATCGTTAGCCACCATCTTGCAATCCTGGGGATAAGGTCCTTCTTAACTAACGTAGAGCGTACCGCTACGCAATCGGTTACTATTTTAAAATGTATCCCTGTTAGATAAATCTTGAATCTTTTTATGGTTTCTACAACCGCAAGTGTCTCCAGCTCGTAACTGTGATAGAAACAATCTTCCTTGGAAGTTACACGACTAAAATATGCAACAGGTTTCAGTGCCGAATCTTCTTGAACTTGAAGTAAAATTCCTCCTATGCCCAGTTTACTGGCATCTGTGTGTATTTCAGTCTGAGCCTTGCAGTCGTACAGTGCCAGAACCGGGTCTGAAGTAAGTATGTCCTTCAAGGAGGCAAGCGAATCACTCTGATCGCGGCCCCATACCCAGGTAGAGTTTTTCTTTGTGAGTTCAGTCAAGGGCCTGGCAATAGTTGCGAAATTTTTGACAAACTTTCGGAAGTAGCTTGCAAGCCCAATAAATTGCCTGATCTCGTGGGCATTTTTTGGTGTGGGAAAATCCGCTACCGCATTGATTTTAAATTTTCCAGGTTTGATGCCATTTTTAGAAATTCGGTGCCCTAAGTAATCTATCTCCGTCTTCAGGAAGAAGCATTTATCCAGGTTGAGTCGAAGGTCGGCTTTATCGAACAATCCCAGTACGGTCTCAAGGAGCACCAAGCCTTCTTCTGCAGTGCGAGAAGGGATCAAAATATCATCCATGAATACCAGTACTTCCTTGTGCCGTAGACTTCCTAAAACTTTATTAATGGTTTTGACGAATGCGGATGGTGCATTAGCAAGTCCATAAGCCATCCGAGTGTACTCGTATTGTCCGTCCGGGGTTACAAATGCAGTCTTCGAGATCGAATCTTCAGCTATAGGAATTTGGTGATATCCTTGTGCCATATCTAGGCTTGTGAAGAACATGTTCCCCGAAATTCTGTTAATTTGATCTTCAATATTTCCTACTGGGTACCTGTCTTTCATCGTTATTGCATTCAAGGCTCTGTAATCTACGACTAATCTGACGTCTCCTGTCTTTTTTTTCACTAAAATAATGGGACTTGCGTATTCAGATTCAGATTCTCGAATTATTCCGCTTTCCAGGAGGTCGTCAACCTTGTTCCGTACAATTTCTCGCTCTTTAAAAGACAGTCTATAAGGTTTATAATGAACTGGTTGGGCGGTGGTTGTAATTATTTTCATTTCTCCAAATGTGGTTTTACCCAGTTCCTTCGTGGATGTAGCAAAGCAGTGGGACCATTTATGTAAAAGCCCCAACAGGTTTTCCTTATGTACCTCATCTATTTCTCCCATGTGTATGCTCTCCATGGCGAGTGAATTGCATTCTAGGGGTATCCTTTCGCCTTGGAAAGCGCTGTGCTCACCCATTCTTTCCGCCCTAGCGAATAAGCATCCTGCAGTCAACTTGAGCTCTCCCGAGCCCAAGTTTGTTACTTCGATACTAGCGTTGGGACAATCTAGAAGCGATCCTGGGAATGAGTAGGCTTGTTGACCGAGGCAAAGCATCCTAGGCTTCACCAATAATCTCCCTTCCTCGGAAGCGATAACTTCTACTCTGCCAGATTTTCCTATTGGTATCATTGTGGTGGTTTTGATTCTCAACGGGAGTTTTCTTTCGGAGTCTTCGGTGATGTTAATTTTTGAAATTGGCCCCAAGCCATTTTCCCTGGCAAACATGGCTCTACCACTTGCCACTGTCATCTCGATGCCATAGGTATTTATTATAGGTTGGCCAATCAAAAAGTCTACATCATTCATGTCGCAGTCTGTGACCAAAGCTGCCGTATCAAACTCAATATTATCAATGACTATGTGTATCTTTATCTGGCCCATTGCTGGAACACATGTCCCTGTAAATCCTTTAATAACATATGATGTGGCTTCCAAGGGAACTTTTATCGCTTCTGCACTTTTGTTGTTGATGATGTTGACTTGACTGCCCGTGTCTATGAATCCGCACAATGAGATTCCATTTACCCTGACATCCTTGAGATAAGTGCTGTTCAGCTCAAATGAAGGTGCAATTCTTACCTCCTTTACAGGAATTTGATTTTCTTTTGAGATACGAGCCCAACAGTTGGCCTCTCGATGTCCAAAGCGCCCACATCTCGAGCATTTCTCTGATGTCTGCTGCCTGAAGCGGCAATCCCTAGCCATGTGGTTCCGTTTTGAGCATATGAAGCACCTGGACTCCTGCTGCCTGGGGTCCTGCTGCCTGGGTTGCCAGCCTCCTGTCTGGGAGGTTCGGGGAACGCCAGCTGATTTTAACGCCGATGTTGATGGCGGTGTTGACGTCGATGTTGGTATCACTGGAGACTGATAGTGCTCCAAGGCTGCCAAAAATCCTGAGTACAATTCGTCTGGTTCGCTGCATTTAAACGCACGAGCATTCGCTTGTAGTTCGCTCGGAAGTCCCTTAATGAGAAGTGACACTGCCGCTTCCGTATCTAAACGGCACCGATTGATCATCGCGAGCTTGGAGTGATAGAAATGAGACATTGTCTCCTGCGGCAACTTCTTTCGCTTCACCAATTCTTCGAGCAGGTCGGCATAATCATGTTGGCGCGGGAAAGCTCGCTCGAGTGCCGCCTTCCACTCACACCACTCCAAATCGTAGCGTTCCAAACGATTAAACCATGCTTTCGCTTGGCCGGTCAATCGAGTTTGCATGGTGAAAGACTTTTCATAATCGCTCCATCCGTGGATAAGCCCCAGCTGCTCGATCTTATGAAGCCACGACGATACGTGGCAGTCCTTGTCTTCTGGGTCGAACTGCGGAATTAACTCCGCCATGACACGTAATGGCGGACCTTTGCGGACGCCGTCGTTGTTTGCTTTCTCATCCATTATTTCCTTCAACGTTTCTTTTATCAATTCTCGTGTAGACTTCTTCAGCACGTCCCTCTTTGCCTTGTAGCCTTTGTTGAGGAGGACACCTTTTCCGATTCCCGACATTACGCAAACGAACAATAAAAACGATGGCGACGGACGCGATGTTACGAACTTTGAAAACACTAATTTCAGAATTCACTATACTTCACGGCACATTTATTCCGATCCCACTTCTGAATTGTAACAACCACTACTTCCAGCGGGGTAAAGTCAATAATAGTCTGTATACTTTTGGATTAAACTGTTTATTCTGCAGTATCTCTCACAGTGTTTTTATAATTCAACCTTCTTCCCTTCTCCACTAGCCGGAAGTGTCCATAGATAAGCGAAACATCCCTCTCGAAAAGTCATCTTCTTCTTCTGACGCGCCCCATTCCTGGCCATATGGGTGTTACACTATGTTTTTTTATCATTCAGCCATTAACCGTCCTACCACTGTAGTTGCTATTTTGGGTATTTGAAGTTTTAAATACATTTAATTAGTTATTTAAGTTACGGCCGGTTGGCCTAGACAGATAGTTGATTTATAGCCCAGACCACCTGAAGCCACCGTTCTAAAAGGCTCAGCCGTTCTACCATTCTTTTCATAAGTCATACCCATAAATATACCACTCTCTAGATCGATATCTTCGGGTTTTTTGTATGTGTATTCTAACTGGGCGTTCTAATTGAATGTCAATTGTCTTTCACATCGCAGAACGGTTGCGTTCACTGCCACTGCTTTTGCAGTACTTGCATATCACCACACGCCCTCCTGATGTCGTCATCACTGCACAAATTGACTTAACCAGCCCGGAGGCCTTCGCGCCCTAGTGGGTCGTCCTTCTGTACTGGTCTCTCCTTCTTCTTCACTGTCCTCTTAAACACATCGAAAAGATTTACGGTGGGACTTGCGGCCAATTCCTCGCATCTCTCTTCAGACTCAGTTCGTTCTCTGTCAGGCATCTTCCGCAGGGCAAGCACATGTCTTGGTACACCATCAACTATGATATTGTTGACTGAATTAAGTCCTGTCACCCTTCCTTGTCTCCAGCGTGATATGCATCTTTTGTCTACTGGTTTGACCGCAACGACATCGCCCACTTCAAACTCAGTCGATACTTTATTACATTTATTACATACAAGATATACAAATATAAAAGGAAGCTTTGACTGTCCAACTAGGAAGTTTCCCGTTTTAGGACAGTCACTTCCTCTTCTATATTCACTTGCGCAGAAGGGTGCCTCCATGAATAAGTGTGAACCGAGCTAGAAGGCGCAACACCCTCATCCTTCTGACTCTTCGCAGCCAAATTATGCCAAAATACTGCCTGCAGAGGATCGCTTCCACTTCTGGCTGCAGTTCTCTTTATTGTTCGATGATGTCGTTCAACTATACCATTTCCTGCTGGACGGTATGCCGCGCGAAATCTTTGACGTACATTCCATCTCTTACACATATCTGCAACACTATAGGAACGAAACGCAGTACTATTGTCCATGAGAACTTCACTGGGCGGGCCTCTTTCCCGAAACACTTCTTCCAGATTTTTGACAATCGAAACTGCGTTCTCTGATTCGATTTCCCGCCACACGGCAAATCTACTTGGCCCGCAATCGATGAGTGTGAAGAAACATTTCCTACCGAAATGAGTGACATCAACTGCCAAGCGACTCCAATTTGTTGCAACATTGAGGTTACCCGCTTCATGGGTTGACGGCGGTGGGTCAATTGTCCTGCATTGTATGCAGTTACGTACGCATCTATCGACGTCCTCCCTTCTCACCTCGGGATCAACCAGCCGGGCAAGATGAAGCGTTCGCTCTACTCCAAAATGATGCTGAGCATGTAAAGTTTCTACGCTTAAAGCACATGTTTGCTCTCCAGTTTCTTTTTCAAGTATCTCCAACCTCTCTTCATACTCTGAAGATTGTAAGTCTCTTTCATGACGTTTCCTGTCATGGCTACTCTTTACCCAGGCCTTGCAGACCCTAGTAAGTACATCGGATTTATTTTTACAAGACTCTACAAGCGTGATCGACAATGTGAGATCAAATTCTTCTACAATCTCCTTCACCAATCCCAGACGCCGCTTGACGAGCATCTCTGACATGCCAGAAACTTTTACACGACTACTCCCGGTAAGTGTAGATCTCACCCAGCACAAAACCGTTGCCGAATCTGTAATTATTTCCACAACATGAAGATTCCACTTGAGAGCTAGGTTTAATCCCTTCAGGACAGCATCTAGCTCCGCTATGTTAATATGCGCTACATCGGTTGTCTTACGCAGCCATGCGGCGTCTTCAACAGTTCTTCCCTCAATTTCCAAGGTAACTCCAAGAGCCAGATTACTTGCATCACAATAAACTCTGGCATCACCTAATGATTCAGGCACTAGCCACTCCCCTTTTACAGGATCGTCAATTCTCACTCTCACCAAAAGCTCTTCAGCCATTTGTTGGGCCCTGTCGCCAACGTAATCATCCCATGCCTGGCCTTGACACTCTCTCTTCATGAAGCTGCAGGCTGTCCTTAACCATCCACACACAGGATAGTGCCCAGTCAGTTTGCCACAGATCGAAAATAATTCCCTTCTACTCAGGTGCGATCCTTCTTGCATTATGGGAATGTCATTGCCTCTTTTGAACATAAGACGTCCACCTTATCACGTTCAATACGCAATCCGAGCACTCCACAGCACTGCGCCCTCCAGCTTCTCGGGAGGCTTAGTTACGAGACCGTAAGTATGCAAGTGTGCCGCAACCTCTTCAGCTGATATTATGTTTTCATTCACTATAATGTCATCGATGTAGCTATCTGTGCCCCGTCGCACCCTTTCGTCAAGCGAGAGCACCTCGTTTACAATCCGTGTCATGATTTTGGGACCACACTTTAACCCAAAACCTAATCTTGTCAAGCAGTATGTTTTGCCTTTATACTTAATGAGTTGGTATTTCCAAAGTTTTTCCTCAATGTGCACTTGTAAATATGCTGATTGGAGATCAAGCAACTTTAGAGGTTCACGTAGCTTCCTCCACTTCCGAAGTGTCTCATCACACACTGCTACATCCTCACCAGTATGGCACTGAACACTCTCGTTGAGTTCACGATAATCCAAGACAGGACGTACTTTTCCCTTGTTCTTTTGGATCACAGCCATTAAAGGAAGGATACCACCGGAGCTTCCCTTCCATGGCCTGAGCCAGCCCTCGGAGATCCACCTTTGAATCTCTTCTTCAAAAGCTGCCCCCGCTTCTGGTAACTTAGTGCTTCAATAGCACTCTACAGTGTTTTCTAATTCAGCAGGAGAACCTCTCCACACCCAACCCACGCACCAGTTTCTTCCGTTGAATGTAGCTTTAAAGTCCTTGTTCTCAACAGATATTCTGTCTGCCGAGGTTTCACCAGACTCGACACAATGCGCACTGTACTCGTCTAGTCTGCTTCTTACGAACTCTACCCTATCGCGCATTATCGTAACACCACCCAGTTCTTCGATAACGTCCATGCCCAGTATAACATCGACTGCACTTAATAGTTTTTTCACCACCACACAGTCTACCAGTAGCGACACACCATGCACTACTATCTTGGCGACACCTCGCCCCTCACAAAATACACGACTGCCATCAACAGCAATCACATCACAACCAGGACCTTGTACACTACACAGCCCACTCATGACTACTGTACGAGAACACCCTGAGTCAACGAGTGCACGCACCTGCTTTCCATTGACTGCAACTTGGATTATTGGTAGCGCCTTTAGTCCTGATTCAGAAGAGCTGCCGGCGCACCAGTTCTCCTGCTTCCGTTTCTTCTCACAGTGCCTGGCCAAGTGACCATCTTTTCCGCAGTTCCAACAGACACTTTTCAGCTGCTCACAACAGAATTTGACCATGTGTGGCCCACCACATTTAAAACAACGCCGTCTTGCATTTGGAGATATTGCGACAAATTTCTGTTGGCCCTGAGCCACCGCCACGACAGGCTGATCCACGAGCTCTGCCATAAGAGCTCTAGCACGCTTCATGATTGTTGGCAGCGGCATTGTCTCTACTTTTGGCTGCGCGCGCAATTCACGTGATACCACTGAAGGCAGACCCACTATGAAAGCTTTCATGAGGAGAGCATCCGACGTCACACCCGCTAGCCTTGCCAACCTCCTCAGGTCCGTCATATAGACGTCGACCGGCTCATCACGCCATGTGCGCCTCACGAACTCCTCATAGGCCAGAAACGGGTTTGTTGCGAAGGCACAAATCAACGCATTTTTGATGGCGTCACCATTGCCCTTATCCTCTGCACTCAGCTCATTGTAGACAGCAAATGCAGGTCCCTCTAGAAACATCGGGATGATCGCGCACACATCCTTTACTTCTTTAATTTTTAAAACCAACTCGACTTTTGTTATCCACTGAATAACGTCGCCCTCGCCATTAAAACACCTTAATAAATCTCCGAGTTTGATATTTGACATCTTGCCGAAATTTTTTAAATTTTTTTTTTTGATATTTGACATCTTGCCGAAATAGCTAGTATTCTAACTGGGCGTTCTAATTGAATGTCAATTGTCTTTCACATCGCAGAACGGTTGCGTTCACTGCCACTGCTTTTGCAGTACTTGCATATCACCACAGTATGTAACGGAATTATACAGTACTTAACCACAGATATACAAGCAGTACCTACCGTGCGGAGCAGAGCAGTAGACAAGGTAGAGGAAACTCAAGGCCATTTAAAAAAGATGCGACCATAGACAACATAATTGCTCTCAGCCTACTCTATTCATTCACTAGCCCAAAAAAACTATTATAAAAATAAAAATGTCCTTGAAGCAGAAAAATGTCGAAATGTTTTCCGAGGGCAAGGTTCATCTGACCTAAGAAAATAAACTTTTACAGTGCATTTCCTTAAGATGAAACTTGTTAATCTGAGAAGAAGAAACCCAAAATGACAAGAAATTTGCAAAAACACTTTAGAAAATTTCCAAAACATGATTGTCCGACAGTACGACGAAGAATTCCGACATTTTTCAGCCTCATGAACTCATGGTTACATATGTTTAAAAATCTTTAATTTCACCAAAACAATAAGATAATACAGGATAACACTAATCAATAACATGAATAAGTTTATCGAAATAATAAATAACATTTATACGTTGTGGAGGAAGACATATGCCAAGTATGAAGCATTGTTCAAAAAACCGAACGAATAACCTAAAAACTGTCAATTCACTTTAAACTTGAACTTACGTAGGTAGGTTGAATATATGTTTGTAACTCGCTAACACTATACTGGCATATATTGTATTTTTATCACGAACAACTTTAACACGCAATATTTTCGACGGAAATGATAGTATTTCGGCAGCAAATGACAACCCGCGTGTATAAATAAACCACACTCATTTTGTTGAATGATTTGAAACTGTCAAACGGCAAAATTCCGTCATCTCTTTCTGTTACACGAGTCATTATGGTAGAGAGCGAGAGATCAAACAAATCCTTCTGCTCTCACCAATGAGATCTGAGCTTTTAGCCATATTATTCGTTTTCTATAAGAATTTTGAGGTGGCCGTGGCGGTTTCAAATGAGTTTCAAGGCCAAAGCTATGGCGACTCTGCAGCAAGAATCCTAGGTGGTGAGGAAACTGGACCAGCTGCTGCAGCGAAAAAGTGCACCGCGTCTACCTACATTGCCTGAGTACTTAATTTTTGTAATGTCGTATTCCATTCCTTTTCCCATCAAATATCCTAAAAATAATCATTAGTACTGCAACTGCATTGTACTGGACATGTATCCGCACAAGACAGTAGATTTATGTACTGGTCCCAAACCGTGTCTTCAACCGACGAGAATGCTCCTTTACGATGATGATGATAGTAGTTGGTGAAAATCTGCTTTTACGATGATGATGCTGATGACAGTAGTAAAATTCTGCTTCCCGCAACCAGCGCCCGGTAGATGGTGGGCACTAGATGTGCTTCGCCCCTGCTCCATAAATAAACCACTCCCCTGCTCGCTTCTGGCTGCTTCTGGCACTTTGCGGTCGCCTAACAGGGCCGGCTGTTCTTGATGAGGTAAGCACTAGAAGGTTTGGAGCAGAGGCGAGGTGTGGCATCTGATGGTCAGGAGTCACTTTTTGAGGTTAGTAAAAAGACTTGTTGAGTGGTAAAGATGATCTGATTTATTTTCTTATAATTCGCTATTTACATCTTATTCGGCCGATGCGATAGCGACATTTGCCTGCCGGCCGAAAAAATGTGGAGAAATTTGTCCCCGCTAGATGGGGTATATAAGCTGACAAAAAATGTTGCATTTTCATTTTGTCAGATTACTTGCTGAAGACATTCGTTTGAATTTATTTTTTTACAATAATTATACAGGCTCACCTGTATAACATATACAATGTTTAATATTATGACATATGGTAAAAGGTGTATTTCGACAACTAGATTTTTAGTTAGTCAAGATACAAGAAAAAATGTTTATAAAGGTTGAAAATAAATTTGATCTTCAGTCGAATAAATTTGTAAGAAATGTAAAATTTGGATTTTTCCGAGGTCCCCCTTAGGGTAGCGCTCCAAAATAGGTTTGTTTCACTCCGCGAGGTTCCTGGATTTTTGTATACGCAAATATGTAAATTTTATCAATAAAGGTAATTTAATACCTCTCCAGTGGTAGTGTATCCCAAATAGTTTTTATTTTACTACCGCTTCGGAGATGTACAAGATATAAAAGAATTAATAACATTTTAGTTAATTTTCACAATTATGTGAACGAATTCCATAGATAAATTTACGAAATGGTCCGATCGGCCGTGGTATGTGGACGGCGCGGTATCTCCGGCATTTTGGAGTCAAAAATTTCAGCCAATTTTGGCAAAAACCGGTATAGAATTGTCCAGTGGCGGGGAGTGAGGTTTTGCCAGTGGCGTGGAGTTGGCACAAAATTTAAAAAAATGATGGACAATGTCCAATAACGTCAGTTACATGCATTAGCAAACAAAAAAACGCATCTGGTAGTTAGAAGTCCCGAAACTAGAAATCGTTAGTATGTGAAATAGATTGTCAATAAAAACCTCGGGGGGATGCCTACAGTAATTCTGACAAAAATTGAACCGGTTCCTACAAAAATTTCAAAATAAGTTGTCGTTTTTACAATTTTGAAAGTATTCTCAGAAATTCTCTGCCTACCCCCCTCCCCGCTCGTTTTATTGTATTTTTGAAGAAATGGAAACTTAAGATATTTTTCAGGTGTTATTTGTTTTCGCACGTCTTTGCCGCTTTGGGGATCTGGTGAGGAGGCACGAAATGAAAGATGTTGTGAAGGTCACAGTGTTTTATTTGAGTCAGGTTGCCGTATGTGAGATGACTTGAGGACCGATGATGAAGACTCCGGATGCAGGCGGTGAAGTGCTGGTCAAGCGCGGGTCAGTGAGTCGACGCCGCTGCTGGTGACCAGACTCGTTGACTGTCAGGAACTGGTGAAGAGCGTGGGTCTTCCGGGTGCTCCAGTGCTGAACATTGTAGCCGAAAGGTGCGGTGGACCTGGTCGGCGGTTGTGCGGGAGATGGCATAGACCGGCGAGGATGCCGCGTGGTCTAGATGCGTGGATGTAGCGCTGGTCAGATGTGCTGGAACCAGGGCGCTGTGATCCGGTGTAGCGCTGTGTTGATTATCCCGATGGAGTCCATGATTGAAAAGCCGGGTGTTATCGCCGGGTTGTCACTCACGAAGTCTTGTAAATTGTTGAACGACTGATGGCAGACTGACTGTCAAGTTGATATCTAATGTTTTTTTTTTCCGAGGTGCAAAGTCTCTTGTTAGGAGCATTTTTTCTCGTTGTCTGAAGTGCGCAGGTACCTGGAGGGGGGGTTTTGTGCCCTATGTGCGGGCTGCCTTTAGGCGACTGAGTGATGTGAGATTGTTTTTTTTATTTTTTTTTTATTTTAAGGCGGGGGTACTATTTTTTTTGTACAATACTAGTTGTTTTGTATTTTGGTATGTATGATTTATTTATTTATTTTTAAAAATATATTGTTTTAAGCCCGCACATTAGGGGGGGAGTAGAATGGAGATGGGGTATGGGTATTTGGAGAGGGTGTCGCTTGGGTTGGGTTTACCCAGGCTAGAGATGCCGGGGTTGGGGTTTGATGCTAGGTTGCTGAAGAAAGTTTTGGCCAGATCGACTATATGTTTCCTAAGTGGGGGGATTTCGTGCCTGAATTTATTATCGAGTTTCTGACAAACCATGGGATTTTGGTGTATCGTCTGAGCGTTGCATTTTGGAATTGTTTCAGACGTTTGGTGTTCCCCGTGGCCCAGATGGGGGAGGCGTAGGTAATGATAGGTCTGATTTTAGCTCGGTAGATGGTGAGTTTATTGTAAAGAGAGGTTTTTGAGTTTGCATGAAGGAGGGGGTAGAGGGCACTAGAGGTTTTCCTCTCTTTGTTAAGCGTTTCTGAAATGTGGGCGGTCCAGGAAAGTTTTTAGTCAAGGGTCACTCCAAGATATTTGGCGGTGTTGTGCCATGGTATGACTTCACCGTGAAGAGTTACAGCCCTCCAAGGGGTGCAACGGTTCTTTCTATGGGAGAAGAAAACCTCTACACTTTTGGAGGGGTTCACATCGATGCGCTACTTGTCATACCAGTCTTGGAGTTTGTTGATGTCTTGTTGGAGTCGGTAAGTTATCATCCTGGGAGAACTGTATTGCGCCAGAAGGGCCGTGTCGTCGGCATAAATGGCTTTTTTGGAGTGGGGGGTTGAATTTTCAGGAAGGGGAATATCATGTGTGTAGATATTGAAGAGGGTGGGGGACAGCGGGGATCCTTGGGGGACGCCTGCTGTCATGAAGCGAGTGGTGGAGAGGGCGCTGCGGTACTTCACTTGGAAGGTGCGGCGATGTAGGAAAGATTTTAGGGTCCCGAGTAGCTGGGGATCGATCCCTATGTCGTGGAGTTTGAAAAGTAGGCCGTTGAGCCATACTTTGTCGAAAGATTTGGCTATGTCCAGGAATATGGTGCCAGTTGACCGCTGGGAGTTGAAGCCGCCGAGAATGAGTTCGGTGACTCTTAGGAGTTGATGAAGGGTGGAATGTTCAGCTCTGAAGCCGTGTTGCTCGTCGGGAAGTGTAGAGACTTCGTGTATATGCTTGGGGAGCCTGGTGAGGAGGATTTGTTCGAAGATTTTTCCAATGTTGGAGACTGTCAAGTTCCTTCACGCTGTCGCTTTTATAAGTTGAAGAAGCTTCTGGAAAATTTTGGTTGCTATGTAAATATTGCCAAACTAAAATTAAAAAAATAAAAGAATATCCAAGAAGCTTGTTTGGAAAAAACCGAAACTTCTAGAATGCCGTTCGAATCAACTCGTACCACTACACCGCTTTAGGTGCCGAACTATGAATTATGTATCACGCAAGTCTTCTTGTGTGAGTACTGGAATCATAAATAAACATTGCAGGAATACTTAAAATTTATGTTGATATCTCGAAAATATTGGGCCCAAATGTTTGAAGTTCAAAATGAGACAATATTCTATTGAAATTAACATTTATTATTTAGTCTTTTTCGAGTATTCACTTTCGGCTTAAAAATCAGAAATTAGTTTGAAATTTTGCTGCGAAAGAAAACGAAAATATAGTACATTCTCACTTGTAATTGTAAATATGTATTGTTTTTCAATTGGGTTGCATAGTCAGGAAATGCTCTTTTAATGTACAGTTCTCGTAAAGTTGTAAAATCCATGCATTTTACCCACATCAAGGTTCTCTCCACAATCGGTTTAAATTCTTAGAATTTGCCCGAATTTGGGGAATTCGCCACGAATTGGCAACCGTGGTCTATAGATAAACCGCTTAGATCGATGACACGGGGGGCGCCTCCCATCTAGCGGATATTTTAGAACTACTCAGAAAACGGTCCATGACAAGACCAAACCGCCGCGATCATTTTGCGTCCGCGATGGCGTGCACCATAAATATACTACTCTCTAGATCGATATCTTCGGGCTTTTTGTATGTAACGGAATTATACAGTACTTAACCACAGATGTACAATCAGTACCTACCGTGCGGAGCAGAGCAGTAGACAAGGTAGAGGAAACTCAAGGCCATTTAAAAAAATATGCGACCATAGACAACATAATTACTCACAGCCTACTCTATTCATTCACTAGCCCAAAAAAACTATTATAAAAATAAAAATGTCCTTGAAGCAGAAAAATGTCGAAATGTTTTCCAAGGGCAAGGTTCATCTGGCTAAGAAAATAAACTTTTACAGTGCATTTCCTTAAGATGAAACTTGTTAATCTGAGAATAAGAAACCCAAAATGACAAGAAAACACTGAAGAAAATTTCCAAAACATGATTGTCCGACAGTACGACGAAGAATTCCGACATTTTTCAGCCTCGTGAACTCATGGTTACATATGTTTAAAAATCTTTAATTTCACCAAAACAATAAGATAATACAGGATAACACTAATCAATAACATGAATAAGTTTATCGATATAATAAATAACATTTAAACGTTCTTGGCATTGTTCAAAAAACCGAACGAATAACCTAAAAACTGTCAATTCACTTTAAACTTGAACTTACGTAGGTAGGTTGAATATATGTTTGTAACTCGCTAACACTATACTGGCTTATATTGTATTTTTATCACGAACAACTTTAACACGCAATATTTTCGACGGAAATGATAGTATTTCGGCAGCAAATGACAACCCGCGTGTATAAATAAACCACACTCATTTTGTTTGAATGATTTGAAACTGTCAAACGGCAAAATTCCGTCATCTCTTTCTGTTACACGAGTCATTATGGTAGAGAGCGAGAGATCAAACCAATCCTTCTTTTCTCACCAATGAGATCTGAGCTTTTAGCCATATTATTCGTTTTCTATAAGAATTTTGAGGTGGGCGTGGCGGTTTCAAATGAGTTTCAAGGCCAAAGCTTAGTCAAATGCCCCTGGCGTGCACGGTGAGCGTCCTGTGTGCGTGCAGAACCGTTCACACCAAACTAGCGATCAACTAGCGATCAGCTGGCGTCCGTGGCACTCGTACGTTCGTGTCGGTTGTGTGGTAGGTATAGCTCGCAGCAGGAACCATTTAAATAATCATTATTATGTTTGGAGACGAATCTGAAAAAGAACTATTACTTCTAGCGGCTATTGCAGGTGATGAAGATAGTAGCTTATCTACCCTAATAACGAATATTTTCGATTTACGATTTACGGTTTATTTATTTATTAAGTTGGAGTTTATTATTCGGTAATCGAACCTATGTATAGTGGCTATATATTGAATAAGTTGGCCGATTTTTTTAACCACTGCAAGTATTTTATTTTTATGTTAATAATATTCGTTATTAGGGTAGATAAGCTATTGGGAAGATGGTGAAAAAGCCCCTGAAAAGTGTAAATTTACTTAAAAGACGGTTTGGTAAGATAAATAATTTCGACGGGTTGGTAGGATAAAATGAAACCCATAATGCAATTTTGTTAGAATTTATGTATATTTGAATAAATTATTTTTTAATGAATTTTAATTACAAGAGTTTCTTTCGATTTCAATATTTTAAATATCAGATTAATGGGGACAAAATTCTTAAGAATGGTTTACACTTACATAAAACAAATTAATCGAAAACAAATATAATAATTACAACTTCTTTTGTACAAAATATCGCCTCTACAACATCTACCAAGACTGAAAACAATGACAAGTGTACCCAGCTACCTTCGAATCTACAGTTATTGTACGGACGGTATATTGTCTCGTACAGTATGGTTGTGGTGTATCCTTGCCAATTCATTTTCTATTGACATCTCTAAATGAGTAGTAGAATAATAATGAAAAAAATAAATATGCAAGTCAAATATTGTTATCGTTTGTAATGTTAAGCCAAATATTCTCTGATGCGGAGTTTACATTATTCAGTTTGGCTGTATTAGTCTGCAGCCCATTTTCAGTCACCGACTAGTGTTAATAAAAAAATGGTCGAATTAGTTTATTTTATATGTCTAGTTTATTACACTTCTACTTTTTTACTACATACTTGACATCATAATGAATATTCTCTCAACACCTTCTTCAAATTTTACTCTTGAATTTGGTGTTTTTATTTGTTATTATTATACCCTATTTATTTATCAGGTGCCAATATGTATTGTTAAAACAATTACCTATTGTTAAATTTACTTTTCTGTTTACACTGTTACATTTTTTATGTTGTGTACTATTCCTATGTGAAAAATATCTAAAAGGCATATAAAGTTTTTAAAACTAAAAAGTATTATATACTTACTATTTATATATGAAAGGTATAAATATTTAAGTAATAAGATAAGTAGGAGGGAAACAAAAATAAAAATAATGTAATTAAACGCTAATACAGCTAAAACAGTAGGTTGAATCGTTGTCTGCCTTATTGACAATATTTTTTTCAATAGCCGTTGGATGTTGAAAGAAAATAACTATCATTTCCAACAGCTAGTTTTATATTGATACAGTAATTTATTCTAAATTCACCTTCTAAATGTGTTTTGTGCTTATATTATTGTTTTTCATGTTTATATTTAAAAAATAAAATTATTGTACATGTAATTATGAGTTTGTTTTTCAGCTTCCTTCTGATAAAACGCTGTCCTGAGAAAATGAGCTGTAAAGGAAGATACTTTAAAGGTCATTTCTTTCTTAGAACAGGGCTTTGTCAGATGGGACCTTGTGGTCTTGGGTGACATTTTACTTATGTTTTAGGCTAATGAATTGGGTTTTAGGTAGGTTCCGAAGCAGAATTAAATTGTCTATGGTTGCGCCTTTTTTTAAAATTTCCTCTATCCTTTGTCGATGGTGTGGTGTGACGTCGGCGATGCGTGGTGTATTCAAATTTGCCAGATCTATGGTTAAAACTTGACCAAAGCAAACGTATGGAAAGAGGGCGGAGTTATCAATCTATAGATAGTTGATGGATAGTTGATTTATGGTTGAGCGAGAGTGGTTTATTTATGGTTGAGCGGTGATTGGTTTATTTATGATAGAGTCGTTATTTGTCAGATGTGTGTCAGTTTGTGTTCCAACGTGAGTGGTTTATTTCTGGTTCCAGCTATTTCAAACTGAAAATTATAAAATGTCTTGTGATTCTTGTGTAATTGGCTTGACGGGATTTTTGGACATCATTAGAAATAAGGATATGTTATTGGATTGGCTACGAAATCATGAAGTTATACGTAGTGTCAAAAATTGTGAAAAGTGTGGAAATCAGTGTACATTGACTTCCCGACTTAATTTTAAATGTGGGAAAACAATCACTGTTAAGGCGATTTAACCAGCGGACGAGAATTCAAATTTCGTTAAAAGACGATCTCGCGATCGGACGTTTTTTTAGACCGAGACAGAAATACCGAATTCATTCCGCTGCGAGCCGTACACTCGCGCGGCAGTGAAAACTACAGCATGGTTCCGATGAAATAACAATTATTGTTGTTAAATTCTTGGTTGTAGCTTTCTTCCTAATAAGAAGTTACATACATATTTGTAAATTATACGTCGGAGTGAGTAAACATAAATAAATACAAATGCAGTTTGTTGACATGGTAGATATAAAATATGTAGGTATATAAATATACATTTAAAAAAAATTTCAAATATTTGTTTAATTTGTTTTTTTTTTAAATATTTTACACGAGTTTTCCAAAGGTGAGTAAAAATCTTTTGTTTTACTTATTTATTCGTTTGTCCGAAAGGTATTACCGTAAGTTTTATTTCTAATACTTATCTTCAAAGTATTACTTGATTTGATATGTATGACATTGAAAAGAGGGTTTATTCCTTACAACTGAAGTAGTTTATATATTAAAACTAGGTTTTATTTCCAACTATTTTCTACGGTACCTACCTACATATGTAGTTATGCGATTGCATAATATTGTATCGCTTTCATGTATTTGTTTTCATGATTAACGGAGCGACCTGACTCGTCTAATTTTCGAAATGTTTTTTTTTTCCTAAAACAAGAAGCTCAATTCACAATATGACATTATGAAACTGACAAAAAGTAACACAAAAAACATTAAATATGTTGAATTATACCAATGTAATAGTGAATTGGACAATAAAATAGAAATTATGAACAAAAAAATGATTTGAATCGCACATCACGAATCGAAATTCATTTGGTTCGTGTCACTTTTTGACTACCAATCACAAACAGTTTCACGTACTTTGGCATAAGTTTTAACATTTATACATGAAAAAACGATAACAGACATAAACTCCTGTCCATAGTTGATTATTTTCCCTGGAAATTAAACAACACAAAATTCTCGCCAAATGTTATAAAAAATATGTGCTTATTCTGACTGATTCTTTCGAACGACCCTGTAGCATATAAGTACGAACAATGTACATGGATAATTAAATATCACTAACCTTTGTTTTTTCTGAAAATATATCTCCCACGTACGTTTTTGATGTCGTAATTTTTGCTATCTAATAAAACTTTTTTTCGAGGGTATTTTCCTCCTCATTTTTAAGCGAGGAATTTCTTTAAAATGTTATCAAGTAGACTGGCGTGGAATAGACGTCCGCTCGCCGCCCTGTCATAGCGGGGAATGATAAAATTTCGGCTTGCGCCGGGGCAAGTCACAAACAACAAACGCGAATCGAAATTAATTACTATTATATACTTTAAGAATATATTTTTTGTTCATAAATTATTTCTAATGTTTCAATTATGTCTTGGTAAATTATTTTGCTAAAAAAATCTGAACTATACCAATTTGTAAGACCATAAATAAATAGTTCAATTGAGGGATTTTCGTCACAAAACGCGTGCTCGGATTTATTTATTAGTAATTTTATTTGAAATAAAAACACAATTCTTATACATACATATGATAGATAATTTATTGATTGTTTATACATTATTATTCAATGATTTGAAATATTTGTTGTATAATACAACTTCACCTTTGAAAATGCAACAAATCTGCGCATCGTCCAACGGTAACACTTTATTATGATATGAAAATAATATTATTTTTCAAAATTTTACATCTTACTTTACAAGATAAAATAACGATCTTTCGAAATCAATTTGTGTTTTTTTCTAGAAAAGTGTCCATACGTCTAAAAGTGGCATCAAAAATGCCAAATTTCAGGTCAAGTCTACCTATTTCGCCTTAACCGTAATCGCAAAAAAATAAAAACTAGATGTAATTTTACTGCATCTATTAGAAAATGCACATTTTTTCTCAATCAAAATTGCCAATTGAGGAAATTTGCAAATTTGTTTTATATTGGTCAATTCTTCGACCACCAAGGACGGCCTTTTTAATTGATGAGCTCGAGATTAGTAGCAGTACTGCAGTGGACTGGGCATCATTTTGTAGGGAAGTTTGTATAAATTGGTGCCACAAAACGAAGGAGAAAGTGGGTGGGATTGGCATTACTGTAGAAATTGACGAAGCAAGAATTGTAAAACGCAAATATAACAGAGGTCAACGAGTAAACGAAATTTGGGTGTTCGGCGGTTTCGAAAGGGAATCAAAAAAAATGTTTGTGTGTTCAGTTCCAGATAGATCCAAGGAAACTCTATTGAAAGCAATTAAAGACAATATTTTGCCTGGAACCACAATAATTTCTGATTGTTGGAAGGCCTATAACTGCCTACAGGAAGAGGGCTTTGTTCATTTGAGTGTCAACCGTAGTGTCACCTTCGTAGATCAGGAAAGTGGAGCCCATACTCAAAATATTGAAAGATGTTGGCGAGAAGTTCGTGCGGGAGGAATGCAGATTACGCCAAACTCTGGGAATTGAATAAAAATGATCCCAAATAAAAATAAAGTTTTTTGATTTGAGCATTTTCACCAAAAAAAAAAAAATTTTTTTCGGCTATTTCAGGGTTAAAATTTTTTCGTCATTCGATCTGAGACGCCGACGCAACGGATAGGAATTATTATTTGCACAGGTAGGTACTCACAATATGTAGCGATCTCCAATTCAAAACGCAAACACGTCACAAAAATTATTCAAAATGTTCACCGTTAACTTCCAAGCACAGTTAGGTCCGTCTGATGATTGATTATTGCACTCTTTGAATCATGTCGGAGTTAATTTTTACCTCGTCGAAGGCATCGATGATAAGTCTCAAAATCAAAACATTAAAAACGTACAACTGTTTTTAAACACGTCGAAAGCATCGATGATAAATCTTAAAGTATCAATATCAAAACAATAATAACGCGTTTTAAAACACACAAATTTCGCCCACAATTTGCTTTTATGTTTAAATTAACGAGAAAATTTCTTAGAGCAAAACGCAATGTAAACAATCCCATAAATTAACCACTCACGGCGACCCATAAATCAACACTGACCTACTTACGATTTAACAGAAATGGGACATCTGCTTAGAATACTGTTCACTTTATGCCGAACGTTAGGATTATTATTTTTTAATTTATTTTAACGTTCCAAATTTGCAGTCTTTCCATTTTGAACTAACTTACAACAAAGTTGCTTAAGTTTTTTTTTATTCACTTCTGCTGTCTATTCACTCGTTTTTAAACAATAACTCAAAACAAGACAACAATACAATTAGTAACCAACTTTCTAGTTTAAATACAGTACTTACAACTTAATTTTTTCCTATAACTTATCACTTACACTTAGGCGGCCTTTACACTCCGAGGTTAAATGTACGGCTTATGTAAGTTTTTGATAAATTACTCACGAGTGCGTGTAAATACGAGTGCAACTTATGAAAATTAATAGTTTTTCGGAAGTTTAACTTACGGAAGCGCTCAATGAGACCAATACACCTGAAATTTTACTCTCTCCAAGATGGCTTCATGTCAACGTGTTGCCGTTAACATTGACCGACTATCTGACAGATCGTATAAAAAGTCTACTAACTAGATTCATACAAGATGGCTTAGCGCTAATAGCGTGTATTCGCTACTATATCTTAGCCTCCTGCAAACTTTTTGTTTCAAAACAACAAAATTTACACAATAAACTACATTTTGGTGCGGAAACACAATAATTTCTTCTGCGGAAGGTGTAAAACATTTGTCGTGTGTTTTTGTGTAGGTGTGATTGTTGCAGAGTTAATTATTGCAGAGTTAATTATTGCGGACACCAATCAAAATGAGGGATACCTACCAATTTTCGGATATCTATTTCACCGCTTGAAAAATAAACGTGACATCGATATTGGTTGGGAACTTTGAAAGCTGATCCGTCAGTGCGTAAGTGACTAGAATTATTATCATGAAATAAATTGATGTAAATTTTAGATTCTCAGGTCCAAAAGTTTTTTGGGATAGTATGCTGTGTTGCGCTTTCTCTTTACGCGCTTTTTTTTTAGCCAACGTTTTGGACAGCATTATAGTGTTCATCATCAGGGCAGATATGTAGATTGTGGTGACACGTGTCACAATATAAAAATCTTTTGGAAGATAGAGATCAGCTGTTGAACTTACGAAGTAGTCGTAAGTAGTAGGTTTGGCAGTTTCCAACAAGGTAACGCACCTTACCACAAATCAAAGACGGATCTTTATTTTTTTCAATTATAGCAATATCACCTGCTTGGATTGCAATTCTTGTCTTTTAAATTCCTGAAATTGTCTGGGCAATTTGTAATGCAACAATTGAAAAAACTTGTTGATTCCATTTCCAAATGAGTTCAAGAAGTTATTAAAGCCAATGTTAGACATATTTCATATTAGTTAATGTACTTTATACAAATAAATAAATAATTAAAAAAATAATATTAACCTTGTTCACGTTGGTTCGAGCACTACCGTATCTATGTATCTTAAGTTCCTTGACTAATCGTATTTTTGAAAACTATCGTGCGTCTCTTTCCTTCGTATGGTAATAGAACCCAACATACAAGAGAAAGCTATATTTTGCGAATATGTCAGAGATAGGTATGAATATTAGAAGAACAGATGTTTTAATTGGTTGGGTACTTTGATCTTCAGTAATAATTTATAAGAATTTGATCAAAAAAAAATCAAACTCTGACTCGATTTACTCGAAAACGAAAGCTCAAATCAAAAAAAATTATACTACAAAATCGACTCCAAATGTGATGTAGATTCACCAGTTTCCCGCTTGTACTACGAGTTTCCGGACACCATGTATACATTTGAAAAATGTTTTTTCTGTTCTATTGAATTGATTTGACTTTAAATTTAACTTTAATTCTATTGACAGGCAAAATTTAAATAAACTGAAATTTTGTACACCTAAAGATAAAATAAATATAAGTTTAAAAAAATTACTAATTTTGGAAAAATCTGTTCTTTTAAATAGTGAAAAATGACCATTATTATTGTACACAAGTTCCTATTTTTATAATTTTGTGATTACCTAATATTATTACGAGCTCTGTATTGTTTATGTTAACCCCTTAGGCCTCTGGCATATAGACTTATATTTTTTTAAAGAAGATCGGATAATTTGTGTGCATTTCCACTTTGCAATAAAATCCAAATAAATGGAATATTTCTGAATGCATGTATCCAAATAATATTATTTAGAAGGCAAACATGAGCAACATGGCAAACACTTTTGGTCGATTCATATAAAAATTATTTTTAAAAAATTCACAAAATTTCATAATTTTTTCTCAAATTACGTTTGTAATCTTTGGTTGGATGTTGATATTCTCGTAGTAACCACAGCAAAGTCGTTGCCTTCTCAACATGATGCAGTTATAATCATTGATCAGGATATTGAGCTGCTACTTCTCACAGCTCTCTCACCTCCCAACATATGTATATTACCAACAGTAACATAAAATAAAATAGATACTATGTTTATGTCAACACACTCTGCCTTTTATGCCGGTCCTACTTGAATGGCGGAAAAGGCATTGCTTTCCGATAATTTTACATAATTTTTTTATACCAATCTCTTTGTAAGGATCTCAACCATATGTATATGTATTTAAAAATGCAAACCAAGTCTTCCCATATCTTTAAATCTTTGTCTTTTGCATAGAAGAATATTTTATCTAAAGTAAACTATATTTAAACCCGTAGAACGGATAATACATCCTTCCACTTATTGCACCGGAAATGCGGAAGTTTTTTGTTTTTCTTTTGTAATGATTTGAGCAAAAAAATATTTCTAATGTAATAAAAACTATGCACATTTTTTACAATTGAAACATCACTAAATGTCCCAACACTGATGTTCAACTTCAGATTATGGAGTCGTATTACAAAAGTAGGCTTAACTTTAGACAATAATTTTATAGTTGGGGTGTGGTGAGTACTATGTAAAAAATGTCATTAAAATATATGTATTATTTTCAAAGACATAGCTGTTTAAAAACTCTCAATTTTCTCGAATGGGTCCCTTGTTTTCGCCTGCATAAAGTATGTTACTATAATCATCTGATTATTGTTCTACATTCATTTGATGTATTTGTAATATAAGTTTGTCTTTTCTGAAAATCTAAACTTTATATGGCCAAAATAAATAATTACAATGACCTTCTAACTTAAATATCAGTATATTTCTTTTATTGTTAAAGTTAGTATTAACAGTTTTGATTTTTCGGGTCTCCTGAAAAGGCATCAAATTTATGGACGTGACCTGTGACGTCATCAGTTGACTATTTTTTTTTTTTACCAATGCTGTTTTTTGTAAGAGAGTCAAGACGTTTTTTATTCTTAAGATTACCCGCTTTTAACATTGAAGAACACTAGGTACAATGTTAGCATTTTGTCACTAATATTATCATATTGAACCACAGTACATAAATGCATCCTTGACCACACCTAATAAACAGTTTACCGGTGTTTAAAAACCTGCATTAAAACATTTTCTTTGGTTCAAATGTGAATGTGGACCAGAGTTGCAATTTCCTATGTTCTAAAATACCCACAAGAGGTGAAGAGATGTTCAAATTCCCCACGAATTGCTTTACCTCCAATTTCCTATGTTCTAAAATACCCACAAGAGGTGAAGAGATGTTCAAATTCCCCACGAATTGCTTTACCTCCAAAATGAAATGAAATTCTATTGAAATTAGCATTTACTTTTTATTTTCAAGTCATTTTCGGATTTTTCTCTTTTGTTCAAAACCTCGATGTGGGTATTGTAGACCATAGGTACATTACCAACGTAGACAGGTTATGACAGCAGCAAACAACAATCAGCAGATTCAGTCGTACTGACGAAACGGTGTATCAGGCGCCATCGGGGGCCATTTGGATGTTTGTAGTATCACCCACAGGCCGCACCAAGATTTTGCTGGCAGGGGGGGGAGTCCTCGATATATTATTATAACATCATTTTACCAAGTTACGGAATTTGGCAGCACATTGTGTGAAACTAACTAATAATTTAAACTCCACTCGGCACAGGCGAACAGTTTCCTTCGAAATGCATCAGCAGATGAAATCGCAGTGGAATTTTAACACATCATTTGGAAAACAAAACTGCTCTTAACTAAAGATTGAATCTGTGTGTGAGTTCCCTCCCCCACAGCTTTGATTAAAACTACATCGAATGGTTTTCTCTTGCAGCACACAGTCTGCATCTTGAATTTTATAACTGCACTTAGAACACGATAATGGCTTCCTTCCTCAATGCGTTTGCAAATTAATCCACAATTGTAATTTTTATCTGTAAGCGAGTCCCCAGTTTACTTAGCATTACACTCATAATGTATTATTACACATTTAATATCGTAAGAATAGAAAAATAATAAGAAATTAAAATTAAAAAGGGATGTTGGATCGACTATTTATTTGTGCCTAAATGGCTTTCTAGCAACGTAGGTGCATCATACGTAAGTACCCGTTAGCTATGTTATACCTTTCTCTGGGTTTTTTTAATAATGCCTTAAAAATGTATCTGAAACACTCTGAAAGAAAACTATTCTCGCATTCTGAAATTTTTTTTTTTTGTGGTCAGCGGGCTGCACCGGAAGCGCAACAAAAAGGCTTGCGGGCCGCATGTTCCCCACCCCTGATCCGTATGAATATACAGGGTGTCCGGAAACTCGTAGTACAAGCGGGAAACTGGTGAATCTACATCACATTTGGAGTCGATTTTGTAGTATATATTTTTTTTATTTGAGCTTTCGTTATCGAGTTAGAAGTTCATTTTTTTTTTTTTTTTTTTTAAATCAAATTCTTATAAATTATTACTGAAGATCAAAGTACCCAACTAATTAAAACTATTTGAAAGTAAAACAAATGAAGAAACTCGGATTTGAAGCATTATTTTGAAATCACCCTTCATTTAATCCGGTGTAATCATAAAATATTTCTGCTCTGCAGGGTTAAAACATCTGTTGTTCAACCCTAAACACCAGAAAAAACTTTAACCCTAAAATAGCCGAAAAATATTTTTTTTTGGTTTTTTTTTTTTTTGAAAATGCTCAAATCCAAAAACTTTATGTTTATTTGGGTTCCCCATGTGGTGTAGATTCTCCAGTTTCCCGCTTGTACTACGAGTTTCCGGACACCGTGTATATATATATTTTTTTTAGCCATTGTATTTTTCACCATAGTTCATTGATTCACTTTGATGATCTGCCAAAAATGGTGTGTCAGTTTACAGATTTGCGGGATTATTAATATTTAAGAAATTAATATTAAATAGCACTATTTTCCATAATCGTAAATGCAAAAAGTTGTTGTTTGTTGACATTAAGTTAAATTAAAGGTTTTTTAAAAATGCGTATTAAAAACGTTAGTTGTAGGTAAAAGATTACCAAAATAAAATGTGCCTATTAACAGTGTGATGTTCCCAAATTGGGGTATGTTGTAGCTGAACATAGTGGGGAAGGAAATGCGATGTGCAAGAGGAAGGTTGAGAAGTACCTGGCTATCCAGATCTGGTCACCAAACACGGGTAAAGCCATTTCAAGCAATGTTTCCATTCTGAATAGAGGTCTTTTAACAGGGAGTGGTCTTTGATGGCCCCCGTGGTCGAGGGGTAAGGCTCTCGACCACTAAGGCTTTCACGGGTGTAAGATGTAGAATAATTTTCTCTGTTTACCTGCGTAACGCAGTCCTTAAAAGGACTTTAATTCCTTTATTTTCCGATTTATAAATGGTTTTGATTTTATTGCTTTTGAGGATGCGACTAATTTTATCTGTTGAGCCTTTGATGTATGGGAGAATTGCTATAGAAAGGGGGGTTCTTCTTCCGTTTCAGGATTAGTTTTTTTGCGTCTATTTATGGATTTGTCTATTAAATATTTGGAGAAGCCATTTGCTTGAAGAGCACTACTAAGAAGATCTAGTTCTTCATGAATATGATCTTTGTCTGCTAGTCGTTTTGATCGGGTAACTAAGGTATTTATAACTGATGACAACTGAGATGGGTTGTGATTTGAGTTGGCGTTTAAGTATCTATTTGTATGTGTCTGTTTACGATATACGGTGTGGCCAAGGCTGCCGTTATTTTTCTTTTAAATAACTAAAATATCGAGAAATGGGAGACAATCGTTTTCTTCGATTTCCATGGTAAATTTAATATCTTCGTGGATACTGTTCAAATGAATAAGAAAGTTATTTAATTCTTCAATTCCGTGTTGCCAAATAATGAAGGTATCATATACGTACCGACCCCATAGTGAAGGTTTCAGAGGAGCGCTCTCTAATGCCTTTATTTCAATACATCTTGTAAATATTAGCGATTACCGAACTGAGGGGTGAGCCCATGGGAGCCCAAGAATTTGTTTATGTATTTGTCCCTCAAACTGAAAGTAGGTATTTTTAAAGCAATGTTCCGTCAAAGTGATAAAATCAGCGGGAACGTCTAGTTTCGATTAATTAACTCTAATGCTTCAATGATTGGTATTTTTGTGAACCTTTGTCTCTTTAGACTACATCGAAGCTAACTAAAATGTCCCCTTTGTTTAGAGTAATATTAGAAATAATTGAAGTAAAATGCTCAGCATTACGCACGTAAGAATTAGCTTTTTCAACAAAAGGCTTTAGTTGGGCCGTTGGGCTAGAAATTTTGCTAATTTCTGGGTGGGTGAACCACACGAGCCAACAATAGGCCCGAGGGGCGCGTTGGGTTTATGAATCTTTGGAAGACCATACATTTTTGGACAACATGATGACTTTTCTCTAGAGATAGGCATCTTCTTGAGATCATCATCGAGTTCAGAGGCCATGATTTAGCTTTTTTTTGTTTTCTCAAGATACTAGTGGGGTCGTTTTTATTAACTTTGTAAACGGGATCAAGTAAGATTTCGCACATTTTTGAGGTATAATCGCTTGTGTTCATTATTACTGTCGCGTTGCCTTTATCTGTCGGTAAGACTATTATTTCTTTATTCGCACAAAGTGCCTTAAGGGCTTTAGATTCTTCAAGATCTAATATTTTTCTTAGGTTTTACGACTTTTCTAAGAATATGACAAGTGTCTTGTCTGATTATTTCAGCTTTGTTTAAGGGAAGTTTGGAGATGGATAATTCTACTGCGGTGATAATATCTTCTTTTGAAATTTTTGAAGGCGTTACACTAAAATTGAAACGTCAGGAACTGCGTTACGTGGGTAAACCGAGAAAATTATTTTACATATATATATAGTGTATTTGCAAACCTTTTCCAGAGTGGAAGATACTCTCAGTATTGCCCTGGTATAAAACCATTATTCAGAATTGAAATGTTGCTTAAAATAGCTTTAGCCGTGTTTGGTGACCTCATATGAAGACCCAGATTCTTACTCACCTTCCTCTTTCCCATTTCCTCCCCTTCCCTTGTGCTATCTCGTGGCTTAAAATTTTGAGTCAGCACACATCTCAATCTAAATATAAAATAATATGTATAAGACAAACTATGGACTTGTTATTCCCAGACATCTGATAGTATTATTATCTTTGTTTAGTATTGAAACAGTTTTGGATAATACCTACTATCATTTCCCATCCATATACTATCATATCTACTATATATTCCCTTCCTTAAAACAGCCTTACTCACATTGGAAAGAATAAGATGATTTATGTTGCACAGTAAATTGTCACAAGTCAGTCGAATTCGTGTTGTATAGCTAGAAGGTACAATCTTAGTATCCTCGTTGTATTATTCACATGCTTTGTGCTAAATATCAAAATTCTCTCGTTTTTCTCGTTGTGGAGGAAATTTCACCCGAACAGTGCAAGTGCATTAGATTCGATTTACGGTTCATTTTACGTGTAATAGAACACGTTACAATCTTAATATTAATTAAGATAATAATACTTAAATACTTAGTTTTTCCTATGGAGAAGATTTAACCCGGACAAACCCGGTTGAAAAATAACTTGTACAGTACAGTTTAGGATTGTTGGAAACAGAAGTGACGCCCTCTGTTATTTTCAAAAGGAACTATTGAAGTTTTCAAACTGATTGTACTTTTTCTGATTCTTTATGAATTGTATTTACTTTTATTTTTTTTATCTCATGTCTATGATTTCAAAATGGTAATGCTAAATAATAATCAAATATGATTTAAGATTTTCACGGCCAAAAGTATTTTTGTTATTTGTTTTTGGGGTGTTAAGCCGTGTTGTGCTAACTCCTTCTTTAGCCAACGTTTCGGACAGCATTGCAGTGTCCATTATCAGGGCAGATGTGTTATTTAAATTCTAAATAACACATCTGCCCTGATAATGGACACTGCAATGCTGTCCGAAACGTTGGCTAAAGAAGGAGTTAGCGCAACACGGCCTTATGGGGCACTATTCTCTTACCTGTTATAGCGCTGCCCATTTAATATGTACTGTGTGTAAAGGATTGTGATAATGTGAAGAATGTAGTTGAATAATTACGTTAATATTTATTGAAAGTACGGTACACTATTAGTTACAACACGAATTTTATCAGAAGGGTTTTTATGAAGAGCTAAGAACTGTCAACTGCCAAGGCGGGCGATTAAAAATCAACTATCTAGGCGGGCGTGGGAAACAGGAATCTTTGCCGTCGGCTAGAAGTGCCGAGAGCGCCGTTTTCGGGTGGCGATCCATAAAAATATGTTTCCATTATTAAAAATATAAAAATTATCATTTAAAGTTATTTGCCAGTTCTTACCTCTACAGCCTAAATAATAATGTTTCCTAAATTTAAAAAAATATAAATGGATTGTTAATAAGAACCCGTTGACAAACTGCTCTCTAGCAGTTTAACAGGGCTTCAATGTAACATTAATAAATAAATATAAAGTCTCTGATTCACTCAATAAAATGTAGGGACTTGGGAACTGTAAATAATAACTCAATACCAAACTTATATTAACCGAATTGAAAATATTAAAAAAAATTTGACCCTGTCATTCTTTACAAAATGAAGAAAAAAATTTAACATACTGTTTCTATATAAGATTGTGAACTGCCTTATTGACTCACTCACTCACTCACTCACTCACTGAACGCAATACCTTATTTTACATACAACAATTCAAATCAAACACACCCAAAACTCTTTACTCGGACCAATCTACAAAACTTAAAATTCCCTAAGAGATATTAATATTTTCCACTTACCTTTAAAAATTGTTTAATCAAATGAACATAACAATGTAATTAAACCAAAACAATTCTTTTTTATTGTTCGTCTATCCTTTTAATATATTTTTTTTTCGCTTCCAACTTTAAATATTTACCTTTTTCCTAACCTGTAACCATAAAAAAGTGTGTAAATGGAACTTACCTGGTTTATTTTACATTCAAATCAAATTAATTCACATGTAAAACTGTACGTTTACTAAATATACTCAAATAAAAAAAATAAAAACTGTGTATGACATTTTACATTAACGGATTTTAAAATCTATCAAGAAAAAATAATTTTTCTTAGATATGCATAGAACCACGGAAAAAAATATGAATTGTAACTAACTTAAAAGAATCAAAATTATCAAATAACTTCTTTGATATACTTCTTGTCATTAATAATTTGACCGGTCAGTGGCCGAGATGGCATCGCGTTTGGGTCCCACCCAGGCGTTGTACATTCAATTCCTCGACTAGCTAAGTCCTCTATCACGATACAAGCAACATTTGACCGGTCAGTGGCCGAGATGGCATCGCGTTTGTCAGGTTATTCTTGACCCGGGAATGTTTGTCTTTTTAAGAAAAATAGAAATAATAGTATTTATAATATGTTTCCAGTTTGGTGACTGAATTTAAAATATCAAAACAGAATGGCCGAAGCCCATCCAGGAATGGTGCCGAAAGACCGGCCGTGGTTGAATAATGGATTTTTCAAAATAATCATCCGGAAAGACCACACGGCCTTCGTGCCGACCGACATGATAACCATAGAAGACTACTTTTGCAAAAGTGCCGTGAAGACGGGAGAAAACTACTCGAGAGATATGCTACGCCTGACTCTGAGTTTCAATACGATTAATGACAAGAAGGAAGTTTTAAAATAATACAATACTTCTAATATCATTAAGTGCATGCATTCTGATGAAGTGGAAGCCTCCAGACTGCGGAAGATCTTGAACGTCTTTGGGAAGGAGATCACAATGTACACCTTGCCCGCCATCGCAGAAGTCCTCAAGGAAGCAACAGGTGTTTCTGTAAAACTCATGCCGAGGTTTGTCTGAAGTTATATTTAGTTTATCCACCTATATAGAGGAGGTTGAATGTGTTTCAGAAGATCACATTGGCTATTGGCTGTCATTGCAGAGTAGGCTGGAGTGACATTGCAAAAATCTAAATTCAGTATTGTTATAGCAAAAAACAGACACCTTATTCCATATAATCTTAAAAATTCCATAATAGTAATAATATTTGGATGATTTGTATAGAGCCGTTTTTGTGCAAAATCACCTCAAGGGCGTTGTAAAAATATATATAATACATTTCTACAATGATCTATATATCTATATTATTACTAACTATATATGGAGATAATATACAGTACAATACTTACCTGGTAGGTCACTGGAGATTAAAACTTAATTAACATTAACTGATTGTTTATTAGCTAAATTTAGACACAGGATTTAGGACATAATTGGATATAACTGGACTTTCTCTCAGGAATGGTGTATTTAATTTAAGGGTACAACAGCTTAAAAAGGTATGTTTTTAGTTACACCTGAATTCTGTTGGATTTGTTATGGATCTAAGTTCCAGAGAGAGTTTATTCCAAGCTCTCGGCCCAGATACTCCGAAAGCGCTATCACCAAAATTAGTATTTGGCTTGCGCTTAGGTTCCATCAGTCTGCCTACAGCTGCTGATGTTGCTGATCTAAGAGTTGACTGCCTCAGACCAGTGTTTTCCGGGACGCATAGTTCAGAGATGTAGGGTGGGGCCATTTCATTGATGGATTTAAACACCATCCTGCACAATTTGTACTGGATTCTTTCAGAGCACTTGAGCCAGTGAAGGTTACGAAGGTGTTCTGAAATGTGCGAATATTTTGAAACCCCGGTTATGAGCCGTGCTGCTGCATTAAACACTGATTGAAGTTTCTCGATTTGATATTTTGGAAGGCTGGCCATAAATGCCGTTGTAGTAATCGAGACGTGAGACTATGTACGAGTTGATAAGTAGTTTTGTTGCTTCTGTAGGAAGATTTCTTTCTTTCTTGAGTTGCCTTAAGTGAAAAAAACCGGTGCTTACAGTCCTATTTATTTGACTTTCAAACGAAAAGTCTGAATCTAATTTTATAGATAGGATACCAGCCAATTTTTGATGTCGGAATTCAAACCAGGTCACCTGTCGTGAGAATTCACATATTGTAAGGTTATTGCAACCTAGGAATGTTTCTTTCTTTTAAAAATATGATAATATCTTCCCTGAAAACTTCCATTTACTTCCGCATCATATATTCTCCTTTCTTTGCTCAACCGCTCGATATTATTCATTATGCTTACATCAGCCTTGCATTCTTTCCAAATGTCCACTAATATCAATATCATTACTACAGCATTCAGTCTACTTTCATCCTACCTCTTATATGCCTCACTGTCATGCATCAGGGTTGGTATCAACCCTCTCTTGCAGGCTGCTAGCCTCCCTAGTTCAATATCCTTTCGATTTAGCCATTCCATCTCTTCTAACCTAGTTAATTCAAATAGATCAAATATGCACAATAATAATATTGTGGTAATTTTATAGCCAAGATATTATTTTGAACAATCTACAAGAAGTTCATGTCTCAAATATTATGTATTTTTATATCAATATATTGATTGATTTATTCTATGCAAATTTTTGTGTAAATTTGATTTTTCCTTTTTTTATCCATTTTGGTCCATTTGAATTTTTTTTTGTTATATTGATTATAATTAGGACCTGCCTGGATTGTGGTTGCAAGAACAGGGCGCAGAGATATTTTATGAATGCATTGTAACTTCTAATTGAAACAGCGTTAATATATAATATATTAATATATATAAAATACAGAAAACCACAAATGCAATATGTTATGTACAAACATAGAAAGCAAGACCGATATTAAGTACCTAGGCATAACAATAGACCAGCGTTTAAAATGGTCCCCACATGTAAATATTCTGAACGACAGAATAAGGAAACTAACATATATATTTAGATGTTTAAGAGATATTTTAAACGAAAAATTACTTAGAACCACATATTTCGTTTTCTATCAATCAATTATACAATACGGCATTATAGGCTGGGGCGGTACATATAAAAATCTAGCACAAACAGTTTACATATCACAAAAACTAATAATAAAAACCATATTAAAAAAACCCTATTCATATTCGTCCGAACTTTTATTCAAACAATTTAAGGTCAGAAAATTAAGTGCATTATACTTCTACCATGCAACATTACAAATTTATAAAAACAATATTCAAAATAAAATTGCACCCTTTAAAAATAACAGAAATCTTAGACAAACGTCAATACTTCCTACTCCTAAATGTAAAAAGACAATAGGACAGCTCAACCATGAATATTATTATTATTTATTATTATTATGTAATGAGCAGGCAGCATTCTGCTGATGCGCTCATATCCGGTTACACAACAAGTTTGACAGCAATTGAGTGTTTTAAGTTTGAACTAAGTCCTTTCTTCTCTCCAAATGTGAATCCAATAGAGCTTTGAATTGATTTATATTTGTTGCATCCATGACATGTTGTGGGAGTTTGTTCCAAGCATCCACTACTCTATTTGCAAGGAAGTGTTTTCTAGGATTAGATGCAAAAGGCGTTTTGGTGATTTTTTTTGAGTGTCCACGGAGATTTATATTTTTATTAGTAGTGAAGATTTCTTGGATGCTAGGGCAACTGTAATGTCCAGATAAAATTTTGAAAGTCTCGATCAAGTCACCCCTTTCTCTTCTTTCTTGTAAGGTTATTAATCTCAATTCCTTGAGTCTATCTTCGTATCGTAGATCTTTCAGAGCTCTTGGTATTTTAGTGAAACGTCTCTGTACTCTCTCTAACAGATTTATATCCTTTGTGAAGTAAGGACTCCATATTTGGAAAGCATATTCCAGGAGAGGTCGCACATATGTTTTATATATTTTTAACATCATGTCCGGTGTTAGGTCAAGGAAGGTTTTCCTGATTAGATATGTTAGTGAATTTGTTCTTTTCACAATTCCAGCGATATGTGGTTCCCATTTCAAGTCCTGTGATATGGTAACTCCTAAGTCTTGTTGTAATGTCACTGCTTTTAGAGGTGTTCCATTAAGTTTGTAGGCAAGTGTAGGGTTAGTTTTTCCAACATGTAGGACAGTGCATTTTTCGACATTGAGTTTAAGAAGCCAATCATTTGTCCATTGATATATTTCGTTTAAATCGTTTTGCAGTTGGTTGTGATGAGTGTGTGGGTTTGCAAAGAATTTTGTGTCATCTGCAAAGCAGCTGGAGTCTGATTTTATTATAGTATGCAGGTCCGTGATGTACAAAATAAACATAACTGGACCGAGAACTGATCCTTGAGGGACACCACTGGTCACATTTCGCTCAGATGACAGTTGGTTGCCAATTCGAACTTGTAATTTTCTCTCAGTGAGGAAGGATTTGATCCATTCGAGAAGTCGTCCTCTTATGCCTAGGAATTTAAGTTTAGCCAACAGTCTATTGGTTGGAACAGTATCGAAGGCTTTCTCGAAGTCGAGATAAATTACGTCAGTGGGAATCCGTTTGTCCCACTCGTTTGTCCAGTAATATCTCGGAGTTAAATTTTTTAACTCATTACCAGAAAAAATTAGAAACATGAATGCAAATATAAACGAATTCAAAAGCCACCTTAAAAAGTATTCCGAACAGTTGAACTGAATCATATCAAATATAAACCAATATAACAACACCCCCCATACACACAAGCCCTGCTTATTTATGGGGGTACATCAAATACTGATACATATTATATTATATTATGTAATTAATAACTGTACTATATTGTGTAATGTAATTTGTGTATCTTTTTTTACTAATAAAAAAAAAATATATATATAAATATATGAATCCTATAATTTCTATACCCGCTATATCCGATTTTTTGACAAAATGATCTGAGTATGACATCTTGTACACATTTTTGCGAGCAACAAGGGGAGCCTAAAATTGAGTTTCAAAACCCTCCTTATCACGACCAAAAACCATGTTAAAACTGCGAGTGAGAAACCAAATCCGCTATATCATACAGAAAGTTACTATCAAAACGCGCTATATCGGATTCAACCAATCACAAGCAGTTATTTTACCAAAATACAATTTGGCCGCCGCTCTGACGCCACGCTCGTGTGTCAAAATGATCTACGCGTGTGTTTCTAAACCCGCCATGTCAGCTCAGTTGACTTTCAAAAGCCTCTATATCACGAATATATATATGAAAAGAGTATCAAAATCCGCTTTATCCATTTTATTTATCGAAATTACTTAATTATTGCTAGACATATATAGAAAAATAAATGCTTTTCGAAATTTTATTACTCCAATTCATTATATAAAAAATTGTAATTCAATTACTTATGTATGCTAGAGATGTGACAGTTTTTTGCAGTTTTCTCCAAATCAATGAAAGTTGATATAGCAGGTATAGAAATTACACGACTCATATATTGCTTGTTACGTAAATGTAAGGAAAATGATTCATAAAATGAAGACGAGATAAAATTTATACGGCGTATCAATAGGTATTACAAGTATCGCAATCAGAGTTGATCTAAAGTTATACGGCGTATCAATAGGTATTACAAGTATCGCAATCAGAGTTGATCTAAAGCACAGCACAATTGCTTATTGGAAGTGTTACACACTTTAAATATTAAAATTCCATTAAGATCCCCATGTGTTGTCATCTCTTTTTTTGCTAAAAACAATAACGGAAGTGAATGTATATACACCAATACACACACTATAGGTATGTGTTGTTTGCATCATGTTATTTGTAGGTATTTAAGTTATTTTTTGACCTTATGGCGGAGTGTTTGCTCCGAATGTGGTTAGTTTAAAAAATAAAAATAAAATTATTCAAACAAAGTTTTGTCTTTTTGGTTTAGTTACAGCGTTTTATTTTATTTATATGTTGAAAGACAGAGTTTATGTACATACTAAAATATTATAACTATGAATTATAATAAATTCCAAGGACACAAGGCATAGGCCACAGGGAACGGGGTGTGGCAAGGCCCTTCACTCACGAATAAACCGAAACCGAGAGCTGGTTGCCAACTGGTTGACTACCGAGCTTCTCTCACGACGCTGCTCAAGTTTACGGTTTCAGTCATTATTATCTCAGATTGTTTAACCAAAGAAAAACACCTTGTCTATCATTGTAATATTAAAAATGTTTACTGTGATGGTGAAGACGCCATTAGCAACAAGTCTAAAGTCTAAAAGAGAAATCTTGGGATATCCAGTACAACCCACAACAATTTTAATACAATACAAATTTTACTCCAGACCGAGACAATACCATCTCCACAAGATCTTTAAATAACTATGCATTGTTCAACTATTAACCTAAGAAGTTATTTGACTGATAACTTTATAAGAATCACCAAAAACAGCCAGTGGCAGTGGAATCATACACATATGTGCCTGGTAAATTCACTTTTTCTCCCGCTTTGCTCCAAGCTTTTCCGTTATGTTTTGAATAATCATGAAGTTTATATGCAAGGGAATTTTTCAACCTCCTGAACTCATATAGACTAGCACGGCGAGTTGTTAGAGGCTGGTCGTGTCGGCGTTGAAAACTGGTCTTTGAGAAGTTGTGTAGCGAATGGCTTAACTACATACAGGAGGCCCTGATGAAAATAATTTCCCTCGGGGCCTATGTTGTCTAGAGTAGATGTTGTGTAGAGGGTCTTTTTGAGGAGTGAACACTGGTCTTGAAGAGACCCATGTTTTAGGAGAGAGGAAATACAGCCGAGCTGGTCAACTCAAGAATGAGTCGTCAATGACAAATGTCAACTGTGTTCAAAAGTCAGGCGCACGTTTGTGCATGTTTACCAACTATGCACCCTTTGCCGAAGGAATCAATGACGCTAGTTCCTCAAAGCATTTCTATCTGACGCCTGTGCTCTGAGATTGTCCATAACTGCGCAGGTGAAAAGGGGTTTGTTTTGGGGCTCCAGACCAGAGGTGGCTGTCAAATTCAACAGTGATTTCATTGTATAGGGCATAGGACACAAGACACCTGGTGGGGGCTCTAGGAAAACTTGACCTCCATGTGTACAATTTTGGCACCAATTTGGGACCCTCCCGAAGTGAGTTGAAATAATTGTCTTGTATCCTCAATGTATACCATCCCCAAGATTACACATTCCCTACTAACTTATTTCCATCAGGGCCTCCTATGTAGAGTTAATGTTAAAAAAAGTAAAAAATTGAAATAGAGCGCAAGTTGGGGCCTTAGGGCCACACAATGTTCTCTATCCAGGACACGAAGGTAGCGGTGCGCAGGAAGATTCGCGTGCAACTGTTTGTCTCCCACATTGAGCTGAGTCCCGCCAGCAGCTGGGTGCAGGGCACCTCCGTATTGGGCGCCTGCAGTGGTGAGCCGCTGAAGTAACTCTACAAGCCAAAACATTTAGTTTAGTTAGGGTGACTGTGGGCATACAAACATTCGGTTCCGTGATAACTCAACACAATGAGAATTCAACAAAAAATTGAAATCTATAAATATAAATTTTTAACCATAAGTTTAAATGTAATAGTTCAAAAAATTTACTTGTGTGATGGACCAAATCTTTCGACTTTTTGTATGCCTTGAAAACAATTATATGTGTAAATGCGGATTAAATAATAACTTTCAAATTTTTTTTTGACAGAAAAGTAACAATGATAAATTTGAAATGCATTTTTTTTACATATAATAATTTTTTTTAAGATAGTCCTCAAAGCACTCAGGGATGTGAAGGGCCGCATATTTCCTTTTCCGTGTTCAATAGGAGGCATTATTGCTGCCTTAAAACACGCACGGGTTTGTTACGCTAATTCTCTTTCTAAACTCTAGTACTGCCTCATATTGAACACGCAAAAGGGCCACTTAGATATCATTGCCAATACTACAAAATGAGAGAGACACCTCATTATCTAAGGAGTGATTGGCATTTAATAAATGTATTCTTAGATGTCACTGGTATAACCGTTTTGGTTTTTGGTTTAGGCCGACACACGTGATGAGGGGTAAGGCTCTCGTCTAGCAAACCAGGGGTTGCGTGTTCAAATCCTAACGTGCGCACAATTATTCACAGTTTACTTATTAAGTATATTTGCGGCACGTTCCAGAGAGGAAGATACTCTCTGTATTGCCCTGGTGTAAGATCTGTATAGCCAGGTATTTCCACACCTTCCTCTTCCCCTACCCATTACGTTCAGCATCACAACGAATCCCAATTGGGGATGCCATAGCCTCACTGGCTCCAGACGATTGGGAGCAGTTGGGACTTTTGTGCGGTTTCACATATTTTATTAAATTTTTAACCCATTGGTCTCAAACCCCAGCCACGATGGCAGATGTCACAAGAGTCCCGGTTGTGAATGTTGTTTGCACATCAAACGAATATTGCAATCAGAGGTAGAGAGGTGCGTACCTTTCACTTTATGAGACAGATTTTTGTTCTTATGAAATATTATAGGAATTATCTGTCCATAGGAGCGGAATCCAAAATGTACCTATGGACAGATAATTCCTATAATATTTCATAAGAACAAAAATTTGTTTCGTAAAGTTCCGAAAAATAAAGCGAAATCCAAAATGCACCTATGGACAGATTTTTTTGATAAAGAGGTAGATTTCATGCAATGAAAGGCGTTACCTTAGTTCTTATAATTCAGCATAAATATATTAATCAGCCAATAAATGTTTAAATATGCATTAATCCTTTTGTTATTTTTTATTATGTAGCATAGGCTTTATTTAAAACCTATAAAGTGAGATAAACATTACCATTTTGCAGCCAAATCGACGTTTCTTACCAATTTCGTGTGTAATTCTTAGTTTAAATCTCCCGCCAATGTCACCTGCTAGTTCCAAATGCATCCTTGAGGCGGCGCCAGTAGTGGGACGCCACTAGTGACGCTATAATTTCAAGCTTCATTAGCATTTATTTTGCGAAGGTCAAACACGTTTGGTTTGTTTACAAACATCAAATACCGTAAAATAACCTGTTTTTCAGTATTTGCGCAAAATTTACATATTTTTTTCGAGGTTATTAACAGTGTGACTGTTCGAACTCCGTAAAATTGCGATTTATAGAGTTTCGTGTGTTTTTGTTTAGTGTTTTTTGTATTTTCGTGATTATGTCGGATTCCGAACGTTCCGAGAGCGGGGAAGCCGAATTTTCGAGGGCGGAAGTCATGAAGGTGATTCACACGGACACGCGGGGGAAGCGTCCGAGGGTCTACGGCGAAGGCAAAGCCAAGAGGCAGAGGGTTTGTGAATTAGCTCCCGCCGACCCGCGAATTGACGTATTAACGCAGCAGATGTCCCAGATGCAGGAAATGTTGCGTCTGCTGCTGGAAAAGCGTTCGGAGGCTCCCGTCCGTGGCGCCTCGGATGACGATGACGAGGACAGCATCTCCCTGGACACCCCTGCGTCGCTTCGGGAGGAATTGGCAGGAGATTTGGGAATGGGACTCGTCCATCCGAATAAGCCGTCTCGTGACTTGGATCTCGGGGAGTGGACAACTGACCTAAAGCAGCCGAAGATACCATCGGCCGACCCAGGGAGGGTGAAAAAAGTGGAGCTCCTTCAGCATCTGGGGACGGCCAACTGGAACAATGTCCGCTACCTCGAGATCCAGAAGTCGTATGCCGCAACCCCTCTCTTCTCAATGTTGGCATTGAACCCTGAATTGAAGCGCCTAGCTCAGGAGGAATCGGCCAGTACGTCAACGGACTCCTTCTGCGGCTCCCTGACCAATGCTCTTTCCCTGCAGGCTGATCTCCTGAAGGCCTCCTTGCAGGAGCTGGTCAACTGGAGTGCGGAACCGGGCACGAAGCTGAGCACTTCCACTCTCTTCGAGAAGGTGCAGTCTCTCTTCGCGGCGGGGTCTGAGTCCCAGAAGGTGTCCAAAGACATCATGCAGATGGTCTGCGGAAAACGGGCTAGCCACATTGAGTATCGACGAGAGGGGGCATTGCGAGGCATCAGTGACGGATACGTCCGAGATGCCTTACGGAAGATTCCGCCCACATCGGAATATCTCTTTGACCCGAACCTCCTGTCGGCCCAGCTGGATAAGTTGGGGGGAGTGAAGAAGTGCCTCGCTCCTCAGCCTAGCACGTCGCGACCAGCTCCACCCGTTAAACCTGTGACTGTGCAGAGCTCGCAGCCCTTTCGTCCTAGAGTACAGCAGGGAAGAACCATCGCGAGAAGGGAGCACCCTGAGAGTCGAGGTCCGGAACCAGCCCGTAGAGCCGCTAAAGCTTTCCCTCCCCGAGGTAGGTTCCGGCCCAAGGAAAGAGCAGGGAAGCCAGACCGTAAGAGGTTTTAACAGTGGGCCCTCTTTTCAAGGGGGTCAGTTGCGCTCATTCGCAGGTAAGTGGAGGAACCTTGGCGCCCCTACTATCATCCTTAAGATGTTAGATGGCTACCGAATTCCATTTTCATCAAAACCTCCACTAAATAATAATATTGATTTATTTAACTCCCCTTTCACCACTAAGACTTCTGTGGCAATGACAGAACAAATAGAAAAACTCAAAGCCCTTAAGGTTTTAGAGTCGGCACCTGCCACTCCCTCATTTATTTCTAACATGTTTCTGGTCCCCAAATCAGATGGCTCAAAGAGGCCGGTCTTTAACTTAAAGTATTTAAACAATTTTCTGACTGTCAGTAAATTTCGTCTGGTAAACGTTTATCGAGTTCCTACTTTTCTACAACCGAATGACTGGATGGTTAAAGTGGACCTCACACATGCTTACTTTCATGTACCTGTGAGTGAGCAGCATAGATGTTTCCTTAGACTTATCTATAGGAATGAACTCTTGCAGATGACATCCCTCCCCTTTGGCTTGGCCACCGCACCTAAGGCATTCGCAACCTTCACTAACTGGGTAGCGCAGGAACTGCGGAAGAGAGGGATGAGAATTCTAGTGTATCTGGATGATTTTTTATTAGTAAACCAATGCCTGCCTACTTTAAAACAGCAGGCTATTGAAATGGTGGAGTTTTTGCAAGGCTTGGGATGGCATATACAATTTGATAAGTCAATATTAGAACCATCACAACAAGTTCAATTTCTTGGTATCAGCTGGAATACTCTAACTAATGAAAAGTCTCTCCCTCAGAACAAGGTTTCAGCCCTATCTTATTTGTTAAAGGGTTTTATTCAGACAGGTAGGTGGTCACTAGATAAGGGGCGCAGCCTCTTGGGCTCTTTAAACTTTGCTAGTTTTGCAGTTCCAAGAGGCAGGCTCAACAGCCGGCACATACAGAAAGGGTGCTTAGGACTCAGACACTACCACCCTTGGGAGTCATCACCAATTCCGGCAGCTACCGCTCGGGAATTGAGATGGTGGGTTCGATCGCTCACCCTGACGTCACCTATACATCTGCCGCTGTTTGAGCATTACCTAACAACCGATGCCTCTGATCAGGGTTGGGGTGCCCAGCTGGACGAAAAGCTTCTCAGCGGTGTGTGGGCTGATGACCAGCTGAATCTTCACTCCAATGTAAAGGAGATGCTCGCCGTGTTGGCTGCCTTGTCTCCTCACGTGCTTGAGCTATCTGGCTCGGGTCTTCTGATCCAGTCGGATAACAGGTCTGTCGTATCTTATCTCCGCAAGGAGGGTGGTACCAGATCAACTCAACTCCTGAGCTGTACTCGACTAGTGCTAGATGTTTTGGATAAACACTGTGTCTCCATGACAGCACAATACTTACCCGGTCGTTTCAATGAAGTAGCGGACTGTCTATCTCGTCATCGTGCTATACCCGAATGGCACTTGCTACCCTCGTTCACAGAGGTAGCATTCAGGAAATGGGGACGACCCGAAATAGACCTATTTGGCTCTAGGACAGCGCATGTGGTTCAAAGGTATGTTTCTCTTGATTTTCAGGACGACGAGGCAGACTACCACAATGCTTGGAGCAGGGACTGGGACCATCAGCTGGCTTGGATCTTCCCTCCCCCGTGCCTCATGCCGAGGGTTCTTTGCCACCTGAACAGAGCAAGGGGATTATACTTGGTAGTGGCTCCTCGTTGGGAAAGGGCATTTTGGAGAGCGGATCTGAAGTGTCGGGCCTTGGGTCCACCTCTTACGATTCACAATCTAGGAGAAGCACTGATAGACACCAGGACCAACAAACCCCCTCCTCAAGTAGAGTCCTTCACTCTGGAGATTTGGCTTTGTGGGGGTGGGACAAAAACCTAACAAGATGGTCAAGTCAGCAGAAGGAACTTCTTAGATCCGGGTGGAGAAGTTCTACCCTTCGCACTTATGCTCCGGCATGGCGGAGGTGGCAGCGCTGGGCGTCAGAGAATCAGCTTGATGCCACGCGTCCCAAAGCTGAAGACTTAGCCAGGTTCCTAGCCGATCTACACATCAGAGAAAAGCTATCGCTGAGTACCATTTTAGTTCACAAGTCAGTGGTGTGTACCTTAGGCTCTCCCGAAGACAATAGAGAGCTGAGCTCCAATCCGATAGTGAAGAAGATATTAAAAGGGATATCTTTAGCTAGACTAAGGCCTTCAAAACCCCCCATTTGGGACCCGAGGGTTGTATCATCATGGCTGGAGAAGAATTTGCCTCAACATATTACTCTCTTTGAAGCATCAAGGAGAGCAGCCACCATCCTGCTTTTGGCATCAGGGCGCCGAGTCCACGATCTCACATTGCTCCATTGCACAGCTGAAAGATTGTCAGTGGACAGTGAAGGCATCTCCATTTGGCCAGTGTTTGGTGGCAAGACAGATTCGGCAGACTGGCAACAATCAGGGTGGAGACTGGCTCGCTCGGAGTCTAGGAACATAGACCCTGTCTATTGGACGGAGAAGGTCATAGAACTGTCTAAGGAACGGAGAGCGCAGGCGATACTACCTAGCCTATTTATTACAACTTGTGGGACAGTGAAAGCGGCCTCCAGGGCAGTAATTGCAGGTTGGATTAGGGCAGTCCTCAGGGATGCTGGTGTAGAGGATCCACCTGGCAGCATCCGTTCAGCAGTGGCATCTCTGAACTGGCTGCAGAAATATAAGCTGGACGATATACTGTCGCGTGGTAACTGGAGAAGTCCCAATACCTTTGCCAAGTTCTATAGAAGGGAAATTGCAGAATCGGCTGGCCGAGTCAACACCGACCCATCTGTTGCTGACCTTTTTCAACCTCTGTAACTGGTTAGCTGATTTCTGGAAATCTTGCCCCTATTTTCTTTTTAGCAAATAAATTTAAATATTATATTTGATTCACATTAGCATAATGTCACCAGGCGATAACAAACAATATCTCACTTTATAGGTTTTAAATAAAGCCTATGCTACATAATGAAAAAGTTTTACCTTACAATAAAACTTATATTATGTACTTAGCTTTATTTAAAACCTAGGCAAGGGCTGCCTGATGAGATCTAATGAAGCTTGAAATTATAGCGTCACTAGTGGCGTCCCACTACTGGCGCCGCCTCAAGGATGCATTTGGAACTAGCAGGTGACATTGGCGGGAGATTTAAACTAAGAATTACACACGAAATTGGTAAGAAACGTCGATTTGGCTGCAAAATGGTAATGTTTATCTCACTTTATAGGTTTTAAATAAAGCTAAGTACATAATATAAGTTTTATTGTAAGGTAAAACTTTTTCATTTATTGGTTGTCGCCGCACCAGCAAATTCTTCAATTTAGTGTGGGATTACACAACCCACCGATGGACTCCTAAAGTGGTGACTTTGACGTGATCCTCCAAGGTCCGATGCAACCTTCCAAGCAACATTTGCAAGGTTATGCATGTATGAGGGTGGAACATATAACTCACGTGACAGTTGCACGCCTTCTTGGGCTTCGCGCACACCTGTGTGCTGCTGCGCACTCCATCGGGCAGGTCTGTACTCGAGGGGAACACACTACTGCATTGGGTGTTGAGTAAACCCTCCATTGTAGTCTGCAATCAGAAGTTTTCTTTTAAATATTTTTTTATTAATTTATATTGTAAACAATAGGCAAAGTTATTGTTACGTCCTTGATTTATCTAGGAGAAGTAATAGATAAGTCCAGTTCAGATTTATAATACAGAACTTGGTTATAACGATCACAGCAATAGCGAGTTCATGGCTATAATGAGCAAATACAAAACGATAATTCTATTGTTGACTGTTATAACGAGGTCGATTCACTGATATACCTAGCAAATAATACAATTTCTGAATAGTTGGGATTTATTCAAGCATTATTCCCGAAGTAAGTAGTGACATACAAATGGGCGGGAATTTCCTACCCCGTTAGGGACGGATTCATATTTTTATGGCATTACCTGTCTACTGTTATCCATCGAGCACAATGTAAAATTGTCATAAAATCTGCGAAAGTCATGCGAAATTTGAGCTTCGCAAATTTTGTTCGCTTATAACCATTGATATATTATACTAGATTAGCCCTGTCTAGTTAAATTCATTTAAAAAATGACACCACAGCTTATAACGTCTTCTTTTGTTTTACAATTCATCGTCAATTTTGTTTTAAAAACCAATAAATATGTTTATGAAGGTACCTAGTTACGAGTACACACATCTCTGCACGGGGTAAATTTGTGATAGTGATGCACAACTTTTTCAGCAAAGGGGCCGCTTTGCCTATTATTCAAACAGCCCGCGACCTTACAAGCGGATTATTTTTTGATGTCGTCGAGGGGGAGGGGGTTGACAGCAAAATTCAAGAGTTAAGGTTTCTGTTGAATTTTGTGTTATGCAAACCGGTTCTTCAAATTTCGTACCATTGACCCAAAAATGTTCTCAGCCAGGGTTTTCAAGAATTACCCCAAACATTTAGATTTCTCTATAGCCAAGTGGGTCGTAAGAAATAGACACGCGGGCCACAAGAATGGGGCCCCGGGTTGTGCATCACAGGTTTGTGATAAGTAAATTTTTACATCCGAAAACCAAACCAATCCTGCACACAGCACGCACAAGCTAGTGATAAAAAGATAGACAATTTAGTGATATTTTTCTTGGAAGCCTTGAACCAGGTGATGATAGTTATAATGCTTTGATTGTTTTCAAGAGGAAATTGAGCAGCAAATTTATTAACAATCATTGATAATAAATTTGAGAAATATAAGTGTATTTTTCTAACTAATTTTTTAATAGGTAATACCTACTGGTATTTTGAAAATATACTTCACGTTTGCGAATAAATTGATGGTAGAGGCATTTAGGTAGGTACATACATAAATATATAGGTTAAAAAACTGATTTGGATGTAACGATTAACGGCTATAAGGAGCAAATTTAGTCGATCCCCTGATGCTCGTTATAACCAAGTTTGACTGTATATATTTATCACTGATCACTTTACACAGTGCAATAACAATAAATTAACCTAATGAATGATACACACACGACTCATGTAATACAAGAATAGCGTTGGCCGTTTATTAAAACTGGTGAACTAAAATTTGCACTCTCATTCTTGCATCCCTATCTCACTCTTTCAAACTCACATATACTACAGTAGTTATAGGTTATCCCCATTGTTCAACGACTCAACACATACATGCACTTGCAATCAGAGCTCGAACTAAACTTCTTCCTCCCATCAAAAAGAGATTATTAAGAAGTATGTTCCTATGTATAGTGATTTACAGTTTTTATACTTAGGTCTTAGATATAACATGATCATGAAATATGTTAATTCATACATCTTGAATGCTGTTTTGAAAAAAATGTATGAATCTCATTTGTAATTTAAAAAAAAAAAATTAATAATGTGAATAATAATTAATGATTTAGAGAAATTATTTATAAATATTTTCGAGAAACTATTGTTTTTCCAAGATTCTGGAAATCAAGGTAAAAAGAAAAGTGTACAATCAAGTAAGTTGGAACGGGGAACACGCTACGCGCGCTGGTCAACTCAGTTCGAAGTCGGAGCAGCGATGAAATCCCCTAGATGGTACCCATGAGTAAGGTTTGAACATGAAACGCTTAATAATGGCCGTCTTTCAAATTATGTTTATTAAGTTGAATGTGCATGTTTTAGGTAAATTTCGATAGAAAATTTACCTCTTCCAGAGGGAGCTCATGATTTTATGATTCTTATCAGATTGCTATCAAACTAGTTTGATAAATTATTCGATACCATTGTGGGACTACTTTATTTCCTTTATGTCCCACACCATCTACTACACTGCTAGACGGTACGCTGTCCTAGTACTTGTATGTTCAATAGACCTTTTTTTGCAAAACTGAGTTATGAATGCCAATATGTTCATTAGCCTATTGCGCATTAATGAAGCTCAAAAAAACATATTTTTTGGTTTTTAAGTGACATTTTCAGCATTTTTCGAGTGCCAATGTGAACAATGCTTTAGTTCTTATTAACATTCAAACACTCAACGTTATGAATGTAATACATTTTTTAAAGTTCATAGATATTTGTTCAACATCCCGCCGAACGTTGAGGGCTAGAATGTTCAATCTCCACTTTCAACTAATCAGGAGTCGGCTAGTTAAGATGAGCGGCCATGTTGGTTTTTAGTTGTTTTCTAACTATCCTCGGAGTTGCGCATCGTTCCACTAAAAATGCGTTTAATTGCGACTATATGCTGTTATTGAACGGGGAAATGACTTCACCGACTCCAGAATGAATAAACCTTGGACCAAATAGAAAGGTAAATCTTAAAATGATGTTATTTATAGGCTTTTTCACCATATTTAACATGTACTTCTTAAATTTGCTAGGCAAATATACAGGATGCTTCATTTATTCAATTATTTATTTACACCCTTAGGGCTTTTACCTAAAATGAGTTTTAATAAATTATATTATTGCATTAAAACTTATTTTTATTCAAGTAATACAACAAAAGAGCCAGAACATGGAAATGTTCAAGAAGTCGACTGTCCTCATAGTCTGATTGAAAGACATCTGCGACACATATTTAGTCAGTTATCACTGCTGAGATCGCCTTTGAATTCATTCAACTAAAAGTTTCCGATTTTTTGTCTTTTAGTCACATAAAAAACAATAAATAAATTCTAATGTACGAACTACAATAAAACCAACTAGGCACATAACTGACCAATAACCCAAATCGCGGGATATTATAATTTTTGGATTTTAAGAGCTGAAAGTATTTAAAAAAATAATATTTTAAATAAAGAATTATTAATTAATTTATTCTCTTTAATACTAATCCACTAATAAATCTGTTCAATAGTTATGGACTCTTGTTCACATAACTGCCAAATTGCGATTGGCTCATTTATTTTCCCATATTTAATTGATTCAACATTTTGCAAAGAATGTCCATATTGTAAAGTTTTAACTAATGGCGCACAACTAATCATTCTTCTCTCACCACTCTCAGACTGTAAAATGGTTTCCTTTTCAATTCGCCGACGTTCTGGGTAAGAACATTGCAAATCTTTTAAAAACTGCTTTTTTACAGCATCAAACGATATTTTATCCATATCCGGCTTTTGACATGCCCTTTCATGTGGTTTGCTGTACTGTCTGGTACTCATACAAGGGATCCCTGCTACTGCCGTTAGTTCTTTTAGGTTAGAATAGCCAGATCCAATACTTATAATTCCAGAAACCATTGAATCAGTAACATTCAGGTAAAAATACTAAATTTGTTCATGCACATAATACAAATAAATATCAATACTGAATTAAATCCTAATTGCTTCTCTTCAACTACCTCCAAGTTAGATAATTTACACTCATAAAGAGAGTCGTGCTGCAATATTTTATATATTTGATTTAAAAAAATATTCTGTCTACTATTCTTCTTCCTTCCAGAATAACGGGTTTCTTCTTTTCCTGTGTAAACAAAACATTTACTTTATTTACGTCAATTGAAAACAATATGTATGGGAAATATTTATTTGAAAATTCTTTTACGACTTCAAAACGTTCATAAAAAAATTACATGTTTAAATCAGTTATTAATTGTTAAGAATTTTTCTCAGGCGACATCGGTCCTTCCGACATCGCATTATTGATATTTTCAGTATTTTCCTGATGAAATACAAACAGTATTAGAAAAATTATGTTAATTCACTTTTCAATCAAATTTTGGCATTAGACACGCGAGTGTATAGATGGGTATATACAAATGTATAAATTACCTGTTGTAATATAGGTAGAGGTCAAGGTGCAATATAGCTGAGTCTAGAAGCAAGCATTAATTGCACCTTTTTTCCGTGTTCTTTTTTTCTGCATTTTCACCCTGCTTACTAGCGGATACCTGTTCTTCTTTTGTTTTTTGCCCATTCTAAACAATTACGAAAAAAGATTTACGGATTATATAGGTCGGTTTTTGTATTGATTTGTTGGTGATGACCGTACCTACACGTTATAAGTAACGACGCGCTCTATCAAACTAATCATTTGACACTTGAAAAAAATTCGCGATATCGAAACATATCAAAAAAGTTTAACTATCGTGTAAATCAAACGCGATTTCTAACTCCATTGTGATCTTGCCTAGTTAATCCAATTTAAAAAGTTTATAACCTGTGTTTTTATTGAAACTAACTACCACACATAAAACGACGGCATAATCTGGGTTTCAAATTTGAGAATGTTGTCGATATATTTGGGGATTCCATATTAGTAATGAAACGAACTCTTCACAAACACTTTATTGAAATATAAGAGAATATCACTCCTTGGTAAAAAACCCATTTTATTTTACCATAATTTATAAGATATACCATTGTTACAACTAACATAACTGTATAGTAAGAAATTTATATAAAAGCCCAGTAGGGTGTAAATAAATAAAACTAGGAATACGATTCTAGTGAAGGGACACTCTATAACATTCTGTGCCGCTGGTTGTCAGCCGGCTGGCCAAGTGTCGTAAAACGGGATTTATAGTAAAAAAGTCAACTTGGGCTAGAAATGATACATAAACGACTATGCTTTAGTGAGATCTCTTTTCTCATGTGCCTACACATTTACGTATTAATTTTTTGTAAAATGAAACGTGCTCTCGCTTTGAAGCCATCTCGGACACTGAAGATAAATAACTTGCATCGTGATTTATATTATGCGGTGATACAAGTAACAATATCTTAGTATTGAAATACTGTTCTTATTTATTTAAGCATTGTTTTAATGCTATTTAAAATAATTTTATTCTGTAATCGTTTAGGCTACATTGACGTGGTGATAATGTATATACATATTAAAAATTCTCCTGTTTTTATAATTAAAGGATACAATCGAACTTTAAGCTATTTTTAGAGGTTCTGTAAATATTTTACTACGCAATTGTTTTAAACATTTTAATACGTTTTGTTTTCTCATTGTTTAGAACAGTCATACTCAACCTGCGGCCCGCCATGCTATTTTGTGCGGCCCTCAATACATTTAATATCAGGAACATGATTTACAAAATCTGGCATTCTATATCACGTTAATTTGGGATTAATTGCGACTTTGACGTACAGACATTGAAACTGAAGAGGATAGTCGTTGTCATAAATATACCACTCTCGTCGTTGTCGTGTCAACATCAGATCTGGTATAAGAGTGTTGCTACTGCACACGCTAGATCTATCTCCAAAAAACAAAGATATGACAGACAAAATAAATATGCGCGCAAATAATTTTGCTGAATATGACAGAATATTTCATTCAATTTCAAACCAATTTTCAATATTTTCAGCGGAGTGCAATGCAATAATTGAATCTCTCAAAAATAATTTTGAACATTTCCTTGTTCTCTCTGACTCTAACAGTTCCCTCCAAAAACTTAAATCCAGTCCTCTTCTTCATCCAGATGATCACTTCGTATGTGGGCAGAGTATTGGTACATTGCTAGTCCATCCAAGGGAGCCTGCTATGCCTCCATACAAAGAACTATCCCATCAAGACTGTGGGTTCACATTGGTGAAATTGTCCCCCATTTCTCCAAAAAAGAAAGTTCCTCACTTATTCGAATGAGGATTTGACATTGTTTCATTCCTTCTCACCTTTTTAAAATTCACGTGCTTGACTCCTCAGATTGTACTCTCTGTGGACTAGAAGTGGGAACTTTAGACCACATATATTTTGGTTGTTCCTCTCCAATGTATCCTCTCTTCTATCAAGCCTTGTCTAAAATTGCCTCCCCCCATTGAACAGCTCATCTCTTGTCTGAATTCGACTCCAATCTTTCATATAATTTTGAAATTTGCCCAAAATGAATATATAAATTCAGAAGGACAACGTCACTTTTTAGCATACTCCTTGAGTTCATTGCTTAGCCTTGATGGACTATTCCCATGGGCACCAGAAAAGGGAGCAAGACGAATTGCGCCAGCTTTGATAGAAACATTAAAAGAATACACTCACCTTGGCATATCCCTTGAGTTCTTTGCTCCATCCGAGGAAGACCAGTCCAGGAGGCATTTGCTCCTTAGTCTGGAGACAGACTGGGTGAACTGTCTTAGAGAAGGTCACCCTGAAATCATCATAAAATAATATAAAAACTTTCACAAGTCATCACTGGTCACTCTGCTAAGTAACTGCCAATTACTTGCCAATTGGTGACACGCTGGTTCTATCAACTATCGTTCTTTGCGGTGGGATACAAAAACAATAATTAAGTTGCCCAATAATGTGGAATGGAGGGAAGGAAGAGAGGGGAAGCCACAGACTTACCGTGGTCTGTAATTTTACGCTTCAATGCTTCTTCTTGGTTTCTTCTTCTGGTCTCTTATCACAGAACATTCAGAATGACAGTTTCAACATAAAATAATTATGTTATAAACACAATCCAAGATCGCTGCGGATTTAGTAGTCCACGAGATAGATCGTAAGTATTTGCGGTTTGTCCGAAATCAGCGAAGCAGGTGCAGCGTTCAGCCAACAGCATAATTGGATAACTGAGTTTTTTTCTGCGATTTTAGGTTTTATTTTATGTGAATACCGCACAAGATTCCAACTGCTCCCAACCTTCTGGAGCCAGTGAGACTATGGCATCCCCAATCGGGGTTTGTTGTGAGACTGAATTTAGTGGGAAGGAAAAGGAGATGGGTAAAGAGGAAGGTGGGGAAATACCTGGCTGTTCAGATCTTGTCAACAAACAACAATCAACGGCTAAAGCCATTCCAAGTAATGTTTCAATACTGAATGGTGGTCTTGCACCAGGGCGATACTGAGAGTATCTTCCATATCTTCAGGAACGTGCCGCAAGTATACTCGACATCTCAAGAGATAAGGAAGGAATAATGAGGATGCATATTTTGGGCAAATCGACTACGGGTATTCAAAACCAATTAACTCCTATGTAAACACGAGTCGATTCCAAAAATTTCGGACTTTATTAAGGCATTTGACAAAGTTTGCCATAAAATTCTCTTCGTCAAACTATGTAAGCTCGGTATCGGTGGAAAACTTTTAGACTGGTTCGCAAGCTATCTAACTGATAGAGCTACTAGTAAAAATCAATTCGTTCCTTTCCAACCAATTTATAGCTACAAGTGGTGTACCACAGGGGTCTCATTTAGGCCCAATATTGTTTTTACTGTTTATAAACGATATTGTTAATATATTTGATAACAATATATATGTATTACTTTTTGCAGACGATTTAAAAAAGTAAAAACCGTAGAAGATTGTATCAGTCCACAAAATAACTTAAACAGGTTAATTAATTGGTGCACTCTAAATAAACTATATCTCAATATAAATAAGTGCCATTCAATAAGATTTTACAAAATAAGTCAACCAATTATTTATTCATATGAACTTAATAACTCAACCCTTACCTTTGTCGAAGAAATTAATGACCTGGGTATCATTTTCGACTCTAAAATAAATTTTATATCTCACATAAACTCAATTAACAATAAGGGAATGAAAATGCTTGGATTCATTCTTCGAAACTCCAGAGGCTTCAGAAATATTTCAACCTTGAAAATTTTTTATACATCTTTAGTTCGAAGTCAAGTCGAATATAACTCCTCGATCTGATCCCCCCATTATAAAATACATTCAGATTCAATAGAAAAAATTCAACACAAATTCCTAAGACACATTAACTTTAAACTCGGTATTCCCATTGAAAGTATAAACTATAATTACTTGGTGAAAATTTTTTATTTATTAAAACTCTCAGATCGAAGAATTATATCCGACTTAATATTTATGTTCAAAATTGAAAATGGTAGTGTAGACAGCCTTGATTTAATTAACCTCATTGAATTTCACGTACCCATAAGAGCTACTAGTTCTAAAACCCTCTTTAATTGTAACAATTCTAAGACTGAACTCAAACACTCGCTTGTACCTAGATTACATAAAATTAGTAATAGGTACGTAGATGTAGCGGATCTGTTTAACTGCACAGAAGCTAGGTACAAAAAGGCTTTAATATCATATCTTTTAAATCGTGACCAATAAAATGTAAGTCTACGCATACTTACATAAAAAGTCTAATAAATATGTATATAAAATGAACTGCCTGGGGCAACTGAGGAAACTTGGGTCAATAATAATATTCAATACGGTGAACCAACAGCTTGATTGGCACTTACCTACTTTCAACCAAAACCTGAAAATAAATGCATACATTTTAGCTATTGTAATATATTATATCATGTATCTACACTATCATATATTTCAATCAATACTAATCTAACCTAGTCTACCTATAAGTTTTGCACGTACTTGTATCTCTAACTTTTTATATCCATCTAGAGTTTCTGTTAATTGTATATTTTCTGATGTCACTGTTTATAATTTACTGTATATGGTATATTTTATATCGTTGATATTAAAATAAATAAATAAATGTAGGTACCACTAAAGCGGCAATCACCAGCGTATTAAACTAACCAAAAAGCCAAGTATATATTTTAGTCCAAATAAGCTATGGTGAAAGTTAGTCTGGTATGTTCCCTGTAGGGTAAATTATAGGGAGTTTACATCTCCCGAAAATAAGGACAACATTATTTTTACCCACATTCTTGTGAGGCTGGCATCACTGAAAGCCTGCGCGCGATACCTCGCGTTAAAAATATTTTATTCTGTTTCCAGCGGTCTAGCCGTCGGGTTAGCCCTAAATCTCCTCTAGCGTACGCGATCTGTTTGTTCATAATATTATTGTAACGTGAGTTTTGTTAAAATAAAACACTAAATTGGAAATATCCGAATTCTCATTATTACACACTGAGAGTAATCACGCAACCTTGGATTCTGGGGATTGGTAAACCACAGAATCATTCAGCCAACAACCCATTTAAATTGGCCATAATCACAATCCTCCAAATCCCTATATATAATTAGATTATATACATAATATTTAGACTTACGGCGTTTCGAGCTGCAGTAGGCTAATGTCGTTGTAGGCAAGGGAATAACTGGAGTTGTAAACCGGATGAATAACTAGCCGGCTGATGCCATACGTATCGCCGGTAGTGAAGTGCCGTTGCGTACTGCTGCCGGTGCGGGCGAACTGCATCGGCCTGCAACAAAACATTGTTTATAGTCACCGTTCAAGTTACTGGTTCGCTGATGAGGGCATGAAAAACACATACCTAACCTAACCTTAACTTATTATTTTATTGTGTTCTGTCTTAACTGGTTACTGCTTATTTTATTAAAATTTATTTATATTATACTAAAAATAGATACACTAATATAAATACACATTTTAATTTCCACTTAACTTATTATATACATTTGTTAAATTGTTAAAATTTGAAATTTTTTTCTTCAATAGATATCTTTTTCGTCATCTTGTCTTCAAGAGATATCGTTTGTAAATACAATAAATTTGCTGGTTCGCTGATCGAATGAGTAACGGTCTTCACATGAGTGGCCCTGGAGTGAAAGCCAACATTCGTTTCCACCCTTTTTTTTTGCGAGCAAAAATAGGCCTAGTTGTTAGAACCTCCATTGTGACATTAACAGCAAAACCTTCATGCTTACACTAAGGCTTATATTTCTTTCCCAAAAAAAACATCACCTGCCCTGATGATGGACACTGTAACGCTGCCTGAAACGTTGGCTAAAGAAGGGGGAAGCGCCTGACTCCCGCACACTAATGCTGATGTGATGGCACTCACCCCTGCTGTTGGACGCACTTGGCGGTGCTCAACACCCAGCTCTCGCTGATCAACACGCCGCGACACCACCAATGAATGTACGAGCGCTCACCCTTGCCGAGTTTTACCTGCAACATAACATAGACATCACATGAAAACAAACAAAAGGTCTCAGTCTGGATGAAAACCAAAGTTACACAATTTGTAGAGGTATTTATGATTATTTAGTTGAATTATTAACGCCTTTCGCCTCTTACATACTATAACTACTAACATTATTCAAAAATCACTTCACAACCGTTAAACGGTGTTTTTGTTACACATTGTACAAAGACTGTTCAATTTCTATTTCGAATTATTACTAATAAAAAAATTATTTATTGTTTTTAAGTTTAATTTGTAGGACTCCATTTTATTTATTAGTTTTTTTTTTTAAATTTCTTTTATATACTCAATAATATTATTATTCAATTTATAAAAACAGTTTATTTTTAAACAAGTTCTGCTATGTAATTATTATTACGCGTGACAGCTGATTCGCCCTCTGAAAACCATTAACAATTGCAGCCATTTTAATCAGAAATTAGTATGGGAAATCAGTAGATAATTTGAAAATAAAAGCAATAAAATCTTTTTATTGCAAACACCTATCTAGTAATATAAATACATCTTTGTAAGTGGTAATGCCACAGTTTGATAATGCCTTCAGAGGGCGAAACAGCTGTCACACGCAATAATAATTACATTGCAGAACTTGTTTATAAATTGAATAATAATATTATTGAGTATATAAAAGAAATAAAAAATAAAAAAAACTAATAAAAAATTTCTCATTCCATTTTGCGAAGAACTGACAACTTCACATTTTGACAGACTTATAAGTGCTACATTTATGTATGAATTTTGTCTGATGTGTGATTGAAATCATAATTTCTATTCTAATGACCAATTACCACTATATTAGCATAATTCTAAATATTTACTATTATTTGTGTTATTTTTCGTCAGTTTTAATCCAAGCTCAATAATGAGTGTGTAAAGCAGCAATGGATAGAATATAGAAGTTAAGAACATGTGTTAATAACAAAGCAAAAAAAGAGATCCTGTAAGTAGAATGATAAAAATAAATTATATTAATATTTTCAAATACCAATAGACTTTTGAAAATCGGAATTATAACATGGAATTTTGCGATGCATTTGCAAGTAATGAAAGGACAAGCTAAAATAATATTAAGATACATTATTTTATTGTCAACCCCATAAAATATGTTTTGGTATTCCTGGAGCATTTTTTAAGGTACCAAAAATCGAGTGCTATGAGCCATTAGCAAATCCACGGTGGATTTGCTGGCGAACGACGAGTACAAACGTCAGGAATCCACAGTAGATTTCTTGGCAAAATTGAGGTTAATTTGTATTGTGTGGTCGCAATTTCTGCAAAATCCAGTCTACCACCTCTGCCGTCGAAAAGGCCAACTTATTTGATAAAATGTTTTCGGAAAACTTGACCCTCCATGATCGGGGTGCTGTCCCGGCGTCGGTTCCTCACTGCGGTTTCTTTATGAAAAAGCTGAGGATCCAGAATCGGGATATACTCCAGGGGCTCGATGTTAGTAAAGCTAGTGGGCCTGACGAAATACCTGCCCTGATATTGCAGAGGTACGCTGCAGAAATAGCTCCAATTTTGATGAAGCTTTTCAAAATATTCCTGAAGTCTGGCTCTGTACCCTCTGGATAGAAAAAAGCGGTCATTAATCCTATTCCAAAGTGGGGTGATCGTTCCAACCCGGCCAACTACCGCCCAATAGTGTTCACATCTAATCTATCCAAGGTAATGTGATCAACGACAAACTGCTCACACACCTCGAGATGAACAAAATTATTAACGACAGTCTCTTCTCACAAAGACCCTCGAAAGTTAGTGTAAAAATAAAGTGCTACTCACGTAATGCGGAATCTCAGCTACGGTCATGGGCGTGTTGGAGAACGGTTGTGCAGGGAAACCAGGAGTGGGACACCTCCCCCCACCGCCTGCCGGACAGGGAAACACCTTCTCGGCCATACCTCTGCAGTCTGCAACATAATTATTTACTTGACACATTCCTTAATGGTACTTAACATTATTAATTACCACAACTAGATCGACATTTGCTCAAATAAATTTTCATTACTTTTAATCGACTTATACAACACTCTCCCTCCCTAACCACTGTTTTAAAAATCTATTTCAAAAAGCTCGAAAGCAGATTAAAGATTATTTAAGTATTATAAATCGACATTCATACAATTAAAAATATTAAAGTTTTTAAAGCAAACAAAGATAAAGTTTTTAAAGATGCTTTCCGATGGTTTTTATTATGTATACTGTAATTACTCTTTTATACAAAACTATTTATTGCATTTTATTAGACAAAAGTATTGAATAAGTTATCGTCACCCCACTCTTTTTCGTTTTTTTGAACAAAAAATTTAAAAAATTTGCAAACATTGAAAAATATTTTTAAAATGCTAAATGTTGTTTCATAGAATTTTTAACAAATTTCCGGAAGAGTGAATGGTAAAATTTTTAATTCAAACTAAAACTTCAATTTCTTTCTAACACGGTTTAAATCATATTTCTCACCACAATACAAAATGAGCACAACTTTTATGAGACCATGTCAGGCAAGAATACATATCTCCCAAAAAGACTCTATGGTTGATCCATTATGATTCTCTATGGTGAAGAATATCTCCCAAAAGTGCCCAAAAAATGAATACTTTTTAAAAACATTTTTCTCTTCTTTATTTATTTATTTATTTATTTATTGATTCTTTACATTGTATCTTTTTTATAAAGTTATAATTTTTAACTTCACTAGGACAAGCCTGTGTTGAGGTTAATAATTTTACAAAATATTAAAAAAAATAGTACAAAGATTATAACATAGATTTAAGATAGTACAATAATTAAAAAAAAAAAGAAATATTAAGATAACAATATTGTTACATTGACGTTTCTGCGAATTGGATACCTACATGGTACCTATCAGCCTATTCATTACAATATAATGCTGTAAACATGTAGGGTGACCATGATATTTAATTGCAATAAAAATGTAACAAACTATTATTTTTTTTAAAACAGAGAAGAAAGAGAGATAAAAAAATTACATTTAAAAAGAAAAGGATGAAAAAATTAACTTATTCAAAATATAATGCCACAATTTAAAAGGACAAAGATGAAAGAATATGTTGGAAATCCTCTGATGGCAGAAATAATTTAACATTCTTTTTAAATGTACACAAGGAATTTGAAGATTTAATGTGATCTGGAAGGCTATTAAATAGAAGTGGAGCCTGGTACAAATAATGTCTCTGCCCAAATGAGGATTTAGGGTGAATTGCCATAAAGTTCAGACCAGAGCCAATTCTTGTAGTACGAATTTGTTGCGTTCTTTTCGCAGAACTAATATTGTTAAAAAATCTGCATAGCGTTTGTAGGATAAATAGTTGTTTTAAATTCATGATATTACATTCCTTATAAAGTAACTGTGTAGGATATGTAAATTTTTTCTTGTATATAACTTTGAGAATCAGTTTTTGGGCAATATTAAGTGGTTCTATTACAGTCTTCAGGCAGGAACCCCAGCACACTATATTATACGAAAGTAGGCACTGAATTATAGCAAAATACACTGTTTTTAATTTTTCCTTGTCTAGTACATGTCTGAGATCTTTAAAAATATAGATAAGTCTCCTAACTTTATTTACTAACATTTCGACATGATCATTCCACCTCAAAAATTTATCAATTTTTACCCCCAGGTATTTGAGGCTGTCTACACTTTCCAAGGGGTTGCAGTTACACGTTTGCACACAATTGTGAATAATCAAATTATGAGAGGTAGACGGCTGACTTTTATAAGAAATGCTAAAAGTGATGTTGTTACGTAATACAAGTCACCCTATAAAAAAGATGCATAATTTAGCCTCGCTTTCCCCATGCAAACGATCGTGGCGTACGTGACAAAACGCAGCTAGCCGCCGCGTGATGGCACAGACCACCCAGGGAGCGTTCTCGGCTCAACACTGCCCGCCACCGCCGAGCCCCGCCAGTCGAGAGCGGACCTCGGGCATTGCAACAGTGTGTTTCTCGCAGAGCGAACCACAAACGCTCACAATGTTCGAGCGCGCGGAATTACGTAATAATAGAAACAGACGCGATCTCGTGCCAGTTTCCTACTAGATGCATTTCGCCATCAAACTTACAATCATGTTTATTATTACGGTTCGGGCTTACTCAATGGAGTCCCGTTCCCGCGTAAAATCCCGAGTGCACTTCACCGCCTCAACTGACCCGCCGCCTGTGAGCGCGGGTACCTCTGGCTCAACATGATGCCCCTTACCTCATCGAGACGATTCGTAAGCTTTCAACCTTCCCCTTTTTCTTGTGTTCAATTCTCGTAAATTTCATGTAGAATCCACGCTTTATCTGGTCGTCATAAATTAGTGGAGAGAGTTAGTAGGGAGATCCATGTTAACCTGTATTTCTCGAGACATTTAATACACCTTGTGCCTTTTACTTATGTGTTATTATTGTGATGTCCTTTTCCAACCTCCTGACCGATGGACGAGCTGCTGATCAAAGAACTGCCCACCCCTGATGGTACACGAGTCGCCTGCTCTACCATTTTATCTGAGCTTAGCCAATTTAATAACCAGGTTCGAGTCCCGGTTTATCCATATCTTAGCAATGTATTTGGTTTTTTGTGAATTTAAAGTTAAAATATTATTACTCAGATAATTATTAACTACTCCTAAACCTGTATCACATTTTTCAAAAGTTTCACTCCAATTTTTACCCTCAAATATTAAGGCAGTGTCATCTGCAAAACTAACAATGTTACCTGGAATTTTTAGACTGCATAAATCGTTTATATAAATAAGAAATAATATTGGCCCGAGTACACTACCTTGTGGTACTCCAAATGAGATGGATTTACTATCGCTTAACATTTTATTTATTTCTACTTGCTGTGTTCTATCACTAAGGTAAGATCTGAACCAACCCATAGCTGTATTATTAATGCCTAAAGATAATAATTTCTTAAGAAGCAACTCGTGGGAAACCGTATCGAAGGCCTTTGATAAGTCTAAAAATACCGCTATAGCTTTGTTGCCATAGTCCAGTGCGTTTATAACTTTGGTCAATACCTTTAATATAGCATCACTCGTACTTCTGTTCTCTCTGAAACCAAATTGGCTGTCGGAGAGTATTTTGTATTTTTCTAAAAATGATACTAATCTTGACTTAGCCAGTCTTTCTATTATTTTTGAGAGAGTATTGAGCAAAGATATTGGTCTGTAATTATTAACATTTTCGTGATCTCCACCTTTGAAAAGAGGTATAATCTTGGCATTTTTACAATGGGAAGGAAATATGCCATTCTTAAAACTAAGATTAACAATATGAGTTATAGGACCAGCTAACTCATAAACATGCTGTTTATATACCATTATACTTAAGCCATCGATACCACAGGAAAAAGACATTTTTAATTCATTTATAACATTAGTAACTTCAAAAATGCTAGTAGTTTTAAATTCAAAACTATCTCCTGTAACTTGAGTACCAGGTATAAAATTGTTAACAAGATACATTTCGTTGGTTTTATTAGCACTGCACAAGTTTTTTGCGTATGTAGGACCAATATCACTGAAGAAGTTATTAACATGGTTGGTAATTATATGTGGATCCTCCTCAAATGAGATAATTTTGTTATTGATTAATAATTTTTTTATGGACACTTGCTCCTTTTGAATATTTATGGCTTCCTTTATAATCTTCCACTGTTGCTTGTTATTACCGTTGACTTTATCCAGTTTCCTTCTGTAATACGTTTGCTTTGTATATTTTATAATTTTTGTACACCAGTTTCTGTATCTCTTATAATAAGCCAGCAGTTGAATATTATTAAACTCTCCTCGACATTTGTTGTGCAGTTTGTCACGGGTTCTAAGGCATTTGATAATTCCATCATTTATCCAAGGTTTTAAGTATTTGATGTTATGTTTTACACTTTGTACCGACGAGCAACTTTCCACGTGAATTTTTAAACATTTTACGAAGTTTTCAGTAGCTGAATTAACATCTTGCGATGACAGGACTGACTGCCATGATTCTTCCTTTAATTTAGCCTTCAAAAGATTGTTATTTATGACGGTTTTGATTTTTTCATTTTCCTTTGCTATTTTCTTTTGTCTAAAGCTCATAAATCTCAGCAATACCGCATCATGATCTGTTATGTCAGTAGTGAAGACAGCTCCCTGTGGTTCAAATTTAGATTTTACCATAATGTGATCGATGCAACTTGAAGCAGTAGACGAAACTCTTGTAGGTGAAATTATAATTGGCTTTAAGCCGTGAAAAGCCAGAAGTGAGAGGTATTTTTGAGTTTTTATACTGTTCAGATCTAATGTATTAATATTTATATCACCACATAAAATGATTTCCTTATTTTGTATAGATGTAGAATCAAGTAGGACACTCAGTGATTCAAGGAAACTATCTATATGAGTCTGGGACGGAGATCTGTAAATGGCTATTAAACATATATTATTCGATATCTGCATTCTTAAGCAGTTTGCTCCAGGGAAAACAATTTCCTCAACAGTCGCCTGAACATTTTGTTTCACGTAGGCAACTACGCCATCGTTTTGCAAATAGTTATTATTTGTATTGTAAACTGTGTATCCGGGGATGCTAGGTATATTGATAAAATTTTTTAGCCAAGCTTCTGTAAAAACTAATAACTCAGGACGATGTTCTATGCCATCAAGCATAGTTATGGTTTCATCAAAGTTTTTACTTAAACTTCTAATGTTCAAACAAAGTAAAGAAAAGTTTGAATGTTTCAAAAAATTTTTGCAAGTAAATGAATCTTTAATAGTTAAATTAGGTTCTGTATTGTCATCCAAATCAATATTTTTTCCTAGATCGATATCCATTTTTAATATATTAAATATTGTCGGTGCCTTTTACCATACAACTTCTATATTCTATTGAGGTCATCTTCGTGTTTTATTTCTCTGATTTTTTTTCCTTCATCTTCTTTCATTAGAATGGATCCATTTTTAAACCAAATATATTTGTATTTTAATTCTCTTCCCTTTAATTTGGCTTTCCAAAGCAGTTCTTTAAAATAAGGAGATAGCGATTCTCCTAGGAATATCATTTTCTCACGGTTTGAGATCACCTTCTTGTTTGCCAATAATTTTGATCTTGTTTCTGGATTTCTAATTTTTAAGAGAATTTTTTTCGGATGACCTGGTCTTCTGTCATATTGTCTTATTGCTGATGTAATATCGTCTGTACTTATTTGGATATTAGCACTTTTTATTAGGTTTATAGCAGTTACTTTGGGATTTTCATCTGTCTTTTCCTCAATTCCTGTTATTTCAATACAGTTATCGAGGTTCGACTGTTCTAAAAAAGCCAGTCTGGTTTCTAGATGTTTAATAATTTTACTTTTATTTGTCAAATCACTTTTTAAGCTTTCGACTTCTCCTTTAACTTCATTCATGGAGTCCAAACGAATTATTATGTCATCATACTTTTGACAAATAAATTCGGTAGTTTTTTGAAATTCCGACATTTTTTTTTCAATGTTTTCGAGTATTTGGTTTTTGAGTTTCTCCAGTTTTGTGTCTACAAAAGACGCAAATTTAGTAAACGTATCTTCTTCTGGGCTAGTGTCTTCGGGGGCAGTGTTTATTTTGTTTTTGGATCTTGTAAATGTATTTAGAGTGTCTTGTTGTTGAGAGCTTGTTTTTTTGTTCGAACTCATGGTCACCCTTGCAATAGTTTTGGTAGAAACAATAAGATGCGCAAGCGCCGTCAAAGTGAAACAAGCAAGCCGAATGGCCCGAGTTTGAAAGATGGCGGTGGAGTTGGCCAATCACAAGAGATTCACTTATACAGTAAACAGATGTCAACTTCACCGTTACTATTTCGCGATGTTAATAATTTATAAATCACTTGAGTAATCTCGCTTCAACGCGCAAAATTCTTATCACAATTGATGCAGTGAACACTTAGGTAAATGTCGCAACTGACTCGAATTGAACCGTTCACCGATATACACAATTAAGCCAAGTTTTCAACGGGTCACTATTACTGTGTACTACTTTGATTGTTCGATTAGATTATTAATCCACTTACATAATTCTAACATACATCTTTACTTTTTCAGAATTGACATTATTACCTAAATATGATTATTTAAATATAAGGGTGCGTATAAACAGGCGAGCGAACTGCCGAGCAAAACCAAAACTTATAGGAAAGGAACGAAGCAACCGAAAATAGCGCGAAACGCCGATTGCGTTTTTTCCTCGAGTCTATACGAAGCATTACATACACTAATTAAATTATGGAAGTTTGCATTAAATGGCCCCAGTAAGGCAACATGTTCAATGTGGCCTCAATAAGGCTACATGTTCAGTGTGGCCCCAGTAAGGCTACATGTTCAGTGTGGCCCCAATAAGGCTACATGTTCAGTGTGGCCCCAGTAAGGCTACATGTTCAGTGTGGCCCCAGTAAGGCTACTTGTTCAGTGTGGCCCTAGTAAGGCTACATGTTCAATGTGGCCCCAGTTAGGCTACATTTTAATTTTCTTTCATTTTTTTTAATCTGTAATACTTTACAGATATAATTAGAAAAAAAAAAAAATTAAATGTACATTTATGAAATATAGTGTCTAATCCGCAGAAAAATATATTGGCCACGCCTAAAATGCATGACACATCCATTACTGCCAGCCGGCCATTAATCTCCCGGCACGGGAAATCCCAGTGGGGAAAACATTGTGAAATAAAATTATGTCAATACAAATCATAGTAAATAATTTTTTTTTAAAACCGCCTTATATTGACGACCGCACAGAGTCGCACGGCAAGCGAAACTTTTCACCACTCGCCAAGTTAGTAACACACACATCCATAATGAAAAATTTATTCCCAATTTTTCGACAAAAGGTTTTTTTCCTGTTGCGAGTGTCTAAAAATAATAAACTTCGTTTTGCTGCAACCACCGACCAGCCAATAAAAAACATGCAGAGACTTACACTTAAAGGCTTTGGAAGCAATTGTCTTCTGAGGTAGTGACGGACACTCATCACAGCAAACCCGGTCCACGCCTGGAAGACATGCCTGGAAACATAAAAATAATCTTTTTAAAATTATAATTTAAAATTAAACATTAACTTCGTAAACACCACTTTTATTTTTTATAATTAATGCTGAACGCGTTTCTCTACAACTGTAGCTTCTTCAGGGCAGTACAATATGTACTCTGTGGAAGAGGTGGTAGAAGTAGGTGAAGGATTAGGAAGAAAGCGCTCTTTGTCAATAGGGAACAACCTAAGTATTGGACTTTTATTTAAGTTTATTTGGTTGTTGATGACTTTGCTATTAATGTTTTGAATTTTCATTACTCTATTGCCTCTCAAGTTATCCAGTGTGATCCCTATTATGTTTTTATGTAAAATACATTATTTTTATAATGTGCATGTCCCTATTTCCTGTATATTTACGAAAAGTCTATCTCTTGGTAAGGGTTGTTTGAAAGATATCAGTTATTAGCTTACCTCTGGTAAAATATTATTTTCGCGTAGTTCCATCGCTGGCGGACAGCCAGTCAGGGACCGGCACCTTCCCACATTGCCATTCTTGAGCGTACAGGCTATAATGTATATACAATGTTTCACAAGTTGTGTAAGCAATGCGCTGTAACTTGTTACAAAAATTATATCAAAGAAGTTGAAAACACTTTATGAAGTCATTTAAATCTTTCTTAATTCTTTCAAATCATAACAAAACAACTATTCTTCTATCCCTAGGTCATTTTATGAAGTACATATAAACAAAATTGAATCGATTCAGTAAAAATACATTTCTTACAAATCGCACAATCGATTTAATAATTATCTGATGCAACTGCATTATTCTAAATTGATGCATTGAGTGTACGTAGCCAATATCCAGATTACATACAAAATCGTAAGCAACTTTACTGACTGCCCGAATTAATTAAACAAAATTGATTAGAAAGTACCCACATGTCACATAATCTTGTACAATCTTTTTAATGAAAATCATTGTAAAAATAATTCAAATCAAAATGCTGGTACGAATATATACATGATTTATGTAAGAATAACAAAATAATACTTTGTAGGACAAATAATAACACATAAGGGAAAAGGACGTGTTATAAATGTTAAGGAAGCCAAAATTCTGTTAGTTTTTCATGGGTTGTCTCAATGTTGTGAAGTCCAAATATTAGTACGTAGGTAATAGAACATTATTATACTATTTATTGTTATTAAGTTTAATTTGTAGAACTCCATTTTATTTTTTATTTTTTTTTATATATTCAATAATATTGTTATTGGGTTTATAAAAACAGTTTATTTTTAAACAAGTTCTGCTGTGTAATTATTATTACGCGTGACAGCTGTTTCGCCCTCTGAAGGCATTATCAAACTGTGGGTAGCCCACTTACAGACGATACATTTATATTATTTCTAGGTAGGTATTTTAATTTCAATCACTGATTTCTTAATTGATTTCTGAGTAAAGTATTAGAAATTATTAATGGTTATTACCCCAGTAAAGTTTCCCCAATTAGTGAAATGTTTAAATTTGACTGAATGTCTTTATGTTAGTTATTCCCAAACGATGACTGATAGGGTTATTTTAATAGCATAATTAAGTACTTCATAGTGTACTCATATTTGTACTAGGTTTGAAGATATCTAGTAGGGGTGAACGAATTATATTTGTTTGTTCATTAATTAGAATAGCTTTCGGATTATTAGAGTTTTTGTTAATTTCTAACTGCTCTAAAAGATTCAGTTTACGGCCTTTATTTTGTATGTGTAACGGAGTTGGTTTATTATTATCATTAAGTGAGTGATTTTCATCTAGGAGATGTTTGGCAAATTGAGATTGCATTTTATTATTATTTTTGAAAGATCTTATGTGTTCTTTGAACCTAGTGTTAAAGGACCGGCCCGTTTGTCCAACATAAACAGCGTTGCATTCGTCACACTGGAGTTTATAAATGCCACTATTTTGTAATTTGAGTACCTTACTTTTTGAGTTTTTAAGAGATGATCCAAAGTTGTTATTTGTGCGGAAGGCAATATCTAAGCCACACTTTTTGAGGACTTTGGCAATTTTATTAGATGTCTGTCCGATGAATTCTAAACACCCGAATTTATTATTCGTCTTATTATTAGTCGCTGGGTAAATTAATTTAAGGTTATTTTTGTGTTTGTTATTATTAATTATTTTTTCAATGTCTCTACCCTTGAAGCCATTATTTTTAGCAATAGTTAGGATTGTATTTTTTTCCTTCTCGTATGCTTTCTTATCGAGTGGGATGTTATTAAGCCTATGTACCATTGAGTGGTAGGCAGATAATTTATGTGACCATGGGTGTAAAGATTTATAATTAATGGTACGTAAGGCTGGTTAAATATTTACAGAGATCGTTTATTGCTTGTTAACTGTGAGACTACAGAATACAATACAGATACGACCATTAATTATAAATCTTTAAAACTCTAATAATCCGAAAGCTATTCTAATTAATGAACAAACAAATATAATTCGTTCATCCCTACTAGATATCTTCAAACCTAGTACAAATATGAGTACACTATGAAGTACTTAATTATGCTATTAAAATAACCCTATCAGTCATCGTTTGGGAATAACTAACATAAAGACATTCAGTCAAATTTAAACATTTCACTAATTGGGGAAACTTTACTAGGGTAATAACCATTAATAATTTCTAATACTTTACTCAGAAATCAATTAAGAAATCAGTGATTGAAATTAAAATACCTACCTAGAAATAATATAAATGTATCGTCTGTAAGTGGGCTACCCACAGTTTGATAATGCCTTCAGAGGGCGAAACAGCTGTCACGCGTAATAATAATTACACAGCAGAACTTGTTTAAAAATAAACTGTTTTTTATAAACCCAATAACAATATTATTGAATATATAAAAAAAAAAAAAAAAAAAATTATTATACTAGTTTTAGAATAGATGTACACAAGATATAAAATGTTAAATTTTATAACTATATAAAATTAAAATCACCACATCTTTAATATTAATCCAAGAATAAAGTTGTAAAAATCACAATCAATCTAGGATTAAGATTTTAATCCAAGATGCAGACTGTTTGCTGTAAAAATTAGAACCATTTTCATGCAAGTTCCCCACCCTCTGCTTTAAAAGAAAAAAATTTATCGCACCAGACGTCTGTAGGATCTTGGCTCGCAGCCATTCCTCGTGCGCGTTGATGTCGGTGAAGAGCGCATATGTCGGGCTGCACTCCTGGTTGCTGATTAACACCTTGGGCGAGTTGCTCACCAAGCCGCGTAGGTAGTAGCGCCCCAGCGACCGAAACACCAGCCCACCGCCGCTATCACCCTGGCACACTGTGGAAGCTGGACACAGATCAATGTATTTTATGCAAGGTCTTGGTGGTAGTAGCGCCCCTTCCACGGAAACAGAAGTATATAAGGGTCATGGGGATAGCTTTGCGACTATTTAGTTGCTTGTGTCAAAAGATAGTCGCTAAACTGGCTGTGTTAAAATTGTCAATTGTAAATGCAGCATCCTTAAACAGTTGACTTGTTCTGTTTATTGGTGCGTTCTGAGAAGCAAAAATTTATCACTTTCAAAACATAAACAGTACATGAGATCTCCTATGAGCATAATGTTAGGCACGTACAAGTTGACCCTTCAACATAGCTGGATTACAAAAACAGTGAAACTCTCTTAAGAAGTTTTCAAAGGGACCAGGAAGAACGCCTAACGCGCGCCCCAACATTTGTACACGGTTGATATTTGTCATACACGGTTCAATGGCTCGGCTGTAGAATGTTTTGAAGGGCTCTGTGTTTCCTCCCGCTGAAACATGAGTCTCTTCAAGATTCTACAAAAGTCATATAGTGTGCGTGAGTATGTCAGATCTGTATCAAATATCCAGGAAAAGTGCACACAAACAAAACCGTTGCGTTTGCCCACCTACTGTGTGGCATGCCAGATTGAGAGATACTGAGATCTTTTGACTTCTCCAACCGGACTCTCTGGATCCAGATTCCTACCCATCCATCATACTTCTCATAACTTCCTCTCCTTCCTACCCCTAATGATACCCTCCACACAGCATCCCCAAAGATGACATAGACCCCGAGGCAATTTATTTCCTCAGAGACTCACGTGTGAAGCTTATGTAAATTATATGTATACTGAATAAGAGAGGAAACATACTTTTTTGGAAAATGGAAGGTTTTTACATGTGGTAGATTGATATATATATATAGATGCAGTAAGGTAGAATTGTCAATAATCCACAGATTCGGTGGCAGACAAATACCACTGCTATCCAAGGTCAGAATTATTACTAACACCTGCTAATTGGGGACACTGGCCTACTGGCTGTCCAAGCTCAATTATATATAATAATATCACAAATAAAAGTTCACTTTTTTTTTTTTATAACTTAAAAAGAAAGACAAACATTCCCGGGTTACGAATAACCTGACAATATTTCAAAATCTCCTACTCCACCACAGTAAGCGGAAAATGTTGCTTGTGTTCTGGTGGAGGAAATGAACACACTACGCCTGGGTGGGACCCCGGGGTGGGCATTGTCAACTCAGTCACCAACCATTCAATTTTCAAGTTCAAGTTATATTATTTGATCCCAGAGAATTTAGACACCAAGAGTCTCAATAAACTGGTGCAGCCGATAGGATATAAGGTAAATACGATAAAGCGAGACTGGTTACGTATGGTAATAAAGATAAAGTTAAACATTAACTAATTGGGGATGCTGTGTGGAGGGTCTTCATCAAGGAAAGGAAGGAGAGGAAGTTCTGGGTAGGTAAAAGGTATGATGGTTGGGTAGGAATCTAGGGATCAGTGTATCCAGGATTGACGGACATATGAATATATCACACCATGGGTTGAGAGAGGTTAAAGGGTCTCCCCAAACCAGCCTCTCCCGATCTGGCACGCCACGCGGTGTGTTGGGCAGGCGCATCCTGCACACACCTCACCTGATGAACCCGGGCACTCCTGCTAAGTCACTAAATGTAGCGAACCACTTGGGGTGACCTACGGCAGAAGTGTTGATTATCCAATAAATGGTTCCCGGGGCGAGATAAAAATCATTGTTCAGAGAACTTACCGTTAAAGTGTCCGGCGCATATTTTATCAGCCGTCATGAACGAGGTGTGCTTCCATTTACGCGACATGGTGGTGCATTCCCTGTCTCCAATAATCGGGATACTCAGAACTTTGAGGACGTCCGAGGGCCTGTCCGTTTCCGTCAGACCCCAGCCAGCCACCTGGAGTAAGAGTCGTAATTATCCCGGTTCAGGCAAATGTCACCAAGCCATTGAAATTTATCTACCCACAAAATAATAGAAAACAATTAAAAGCAATCAAATTTGATTATTTACTTTCAAATTTTATATCTCAAAACGCATGTGGGTTGGTGACTTGATAATATTACATATTCTTGTACCGCACAATAGTAACTGTTAGCCTAACGTGATGGTAAGTTGAGAAGTACCTAGCTACTCAGATCCGGTCACCAGATCTTATACTAAAAGTACCTACCTCACTGAACCTGCTGCAAATATATTATTTTACGTTTATTAAAAGTAACTCAAATTAAATTAATTTGAGCACGCTGGTACTCGACCCCGACCCCGCAACTTCTGGATTCCAAGCCGAGACTTGGTCACAAACGTTGTTAATTTGCCACAGACACACACACACGGGCGGGAAGGACCTTTTACGCCGGTCCTACTTGAAAGATATCAATCTCTTTGTAAGGTTCCAACTACATATATGTTTTAAGGAATGTGAAGTCTTCCTCATCATGAACTTCTTGTCTTTTGTGTGGAAGAATATTTTATATACCTACAAGAGCTACACTTTTTAAAGTCCTGTTTAAATGTAACAATTCCAGGACTAGATTACATGAAGTTAGTAATAGGTACGCAGATGTAGTGGATCTGTTTAACTGCACAGAAGCTAGGTACAAGAAGGCTTTACTATCATTTCTTCTAAATCATTACTAATATAACGTAAGTCTACTGATACTTGTTGATAATATTTTGTATGCACTTGTATCTCCTTCTAGTATTTATTTTATACTTTCTGTTGTCATTTTATGATAAAATGCATTTTTGTTTAAATTATTACTACTGTTGGACTATGCTTGTATTCTATGTGTATGGTATATTTATGGTTCCATGATAACTCAACGCAGTGACAACTCAACACACTTTTAAAAAGTGATATAAAGTCATTAGAAACCATGATTTTTTTTTTTTTTAACCTACATAACCCAGTTAATAAAGTTTTTGTTTCATCACTTTCCATGACTTTTAAAAGATGTGATGAATTATCATTGTGATGATTTATCCGGTCACCATTTTTATACTGTGGATATTAAATAAATAAATTGTTAACACATAAAACATCACTAAATGGCCTAATACCGACTTTAACTTCAGTTAGTCGTGAGTCGTATTACAAAGGCAGGCTTTAATTTCAAACTTGTTCATGAATTGTTGACTCAGATAAGGGGTGTGGTGAGTTTAACATTAAAAATTCAATTCAAATCATGTATTATTTTCAAAAACCAAAATCCATTTTCTCGAAAAGGACCCATGTTTTCGTCAGCGTGAAGTGTGTTAAGTTAGGTTAGGATGTGATGAATGATGTTGTCCTCACATAGCCAGAGTTGCCAGGCTTGACCTGCCTTCTGTAGAAGTCGCGGTTGCTGAGACTCACGCAGACCGGCCGGACCATCTCCGTATACTTGAACTGACTCGCCAGCAACAAGAGCGCTATGTCTTCCTGAAAGTTCTTCTCCATTCCAGCGAACTTCTCTCTGAGGTGAATTTCGAGCACCTGTGGACAGAAAATTGATTCGGTACAATTATGGTACCTGTTTAATTTTAGAGGTATATTTAATGTTTTCAACAGATGTCACTTTAATTTTACTATAGCAACCATTTTTTTGTCAATTTAGAAGATTGTAGCATACGAATGACTGCCGCTACGGACTGCCTGAGTACATACATGTACACGTTATCCCCCATCAACTACTCACCGGATGAAATGCTAACTCCCACTGGCCCGAACAGCCCTACAGCCAATCTAAGTGTAGATCTATCTCTTCATCTGGAGCCACCAGATGAGGGAATGACTGCCGCTAGGGACTTCCTGAGTACATACATGTACACGTTATTCCCCATCCACTACTCACCGGATGAAATGCTAACTCCCACTGGCCCGAACAGCCCTACAACAGGAACAGTCAATTCAGATCCAGAATTCAATTCTTCTCTGCAATTGACTTAGATTTACCTCACTTCCCTCAGGAAGTCAACTGAAATAATGTCTGGCCCCTATCGTTAATACAGTATCCGTGCAGACACTCCCGCTCGTCTCGTACAGTAGATAATCAGTGTTCTTTTATTCTCTTCGAATTTTCTCTTCGAACTCTGCAATAAACAGCTTGTGACCGAAGCATCCTTGAGTTTTAATATTGTAAAAGGAATTGAACTGGAAATTAAAAAGGATTGAGTGCAATATTTAACAGTTATTAATATGTGTATATTATACACTAGCAGTTCCGTGAATAGTAGAAAAATTGTGTTTAAAATTTTTCTAATTTCGAATCCGAAAATTCCCACAGAAATACCACATATATTTTGTTTTACTTTTTTATTTCAAATAAGGTATTATACAATTTGTCGAAACGTCACTATCTCAATAATAATTGTAACGGACGTTGTTGGCCACATTTTTCATTTTGTCAAAAATATGTTTACATTTATAAAATGTGCCAACTCCACGCCACTGGCTAATTCCTCACTCCCCGCCACTGCTCATTTGTATCCCGTTTCGGCCAAAATTTCCAAAAAATTCTGACTCCGAAAAGCATTGGTACCGTATCGCGCACGTACCCCAGCCGAGCGGTACGATGTTCAGATTTTTCGGTTTACAAATTTTAGTTACAAATTATAATTTACTAAATGTTACTAATACCTATTTTTAACTTGTACATCTCCTCGGCGGTAGTCAAATAAAAACTATTTGCGATATGCTACCACTGAGGAGATATTTAAAATGGCGTTTTTTAAAGATTTTATGTACCTAACCATTTTTGTATAATTATTTTTACATATTTGCCTCTACAAAAATCCAGGAACCTCGTAGCATAGTGAATCTTTCCTTTTTCGGAGCGCTATGTCGCGGGGGACCTGCGAAAAATACTCCCATAACCATTTTACAAATTTGATCGCTTCAAGATCATTTTTACAATATTATTTTACAAACATTTCTTATTTTTTGTTGTATCTTGACAAACTAAAAATCTAGTTGTCAGGATACACATTGTTATAACTGCTATGTAATAAAACTATGTAATTGTAATACAGGCGAGCTTGCAAAATCTTTGCAAACTCTCAAATTCAAGCGTCTGCTTTCGGCTAATCCACCGGCAAAATGAATATGCAACATTTTACGGTGGCTTATGTACGCGTTTGTGGCGCGGGTAGAATCCTCACCCTTTTTCGGTCGACAGCCAAATATCGGCTGCGAGTCAACCTTATAGAATATAAGCAGCGACATTAAAAATATTAAATCAGTTCAACTTTACCATCAAAACAAGCGTTTTTATTCCTACAAGTGACTCCTGCCCACCAACTGACTCACCTCGCCTAGTCTTCTGCTCCAAACCTTCTGGTGTTACCTCTTCAAGACCAGCCGGCCCTGCCTAGGAAAACCGCCAACACCAGAAGCGAGCAGAGAAGACAGCACACCCAGTGCCCAACATTCACCGAGCACCGGGTGCGGGAGGCAGATTGCAATAATTCATACAACTATCATCATCATCGGCCGTAAAGGAGCATTCCCATCGGTTGAAGACACGGTTTGGACCCGGGGCCCAAATCTGCAGTCTTGTGCGGACTCCCGTCCAGTACAAATAATAATAATTCTTTAAAAACTTTCTTCAGGCAGGTAGGTACCGTAATGTTGAAAAAATGCAAATAAGAAAGTCCAAATAAACACAACGATTTCACATTTCAAAAATTAATCATTACTGAACCATAGTCAAAATTAGCCACCTAGTCAAAGTAAGGCTAGATTTAAAAATAAAGTGGATGCAGTAGATATTCGAAAACAGAAACAGTATCTAAAAAGTATCAGTTTACGGACAGATTAAATTTTGCACACATGACCTTTAAAACAGGAGGAAGGTCACTGTCTAAGTAAGATTTCAAAAAATCACTCCCACCCCCATTTTTTCTCCCCTTATAATAGAATTTTGGTACTTCTTGATGAAATTTCGCACACTTGACGTTAAAAATAAGAGGTAAATTGCTGTTACATCTGATTTCAAAAAACAATGTAAAGCTCGGGCAACGCCAGCAGATAGTAAGTGCTCGCTGCAGGGAGACCCAAATAAAAACAATGTAAAGCTCGGGCAACGCCGGCAGATAATAGGTGCTCGCTGCAGGGAGACCCAAATAAAAACAATGTAAAGCTCGGGCAACGCCGGCAGATAATATTTGCTCGCTGCAGGGAGACCCAAATAAAAACAATGTAAAGCTCGGGCAACGCCAGCAGATAGTAAGTGCTCGCTGCAGGGAGACCCAAATTAAAACAATGTAAAGCTCGGGCAACGCCGGCAGATAATAGGTGCTCGCTGCAAGGAGACCCAAATAAAAACGATGTAAAGCTCGGGCAACGCCGGCAGATAATAGGTGCTCGCTGCAGGGAGACCCAAATAAAAACAATGTAAAGCTCGGGCAACGCCAGCAGATAATAGGTGCTCGCTGCAGGGAGACCCAAATAAAAACAATGTAAAGCTCGGGCAACGCCGGCAGATAATATTTGCTCGCTGCAGGGAGACCCAAATAAAAACAATGTAAAGCTCGGGCAACGCCAGCAGATAATAGGTGCTCGCTGCAGGGAGACCCAAATAAAAACAATGTAAAGCTCGGGCAACGCCGGCAGATAATAGGTGCTCGCTGCAGGGAGACCCAAATAAAAAAAGTGTAAATATTTATTGTTTTTGTGTTTAATTCGTAGAACTCCATTTAATTTTTTTTAAATTGAATAAAAATCAAATTTAATAATATAATTATTAAGTTCTGCAAGTATTTTTTGGTTTTTAATATTGTTACAGCTGTTTCGGCTTTCAAGGCCATTTTCAAACTGTGGTTTTAACCACGTTTAGACGACTTATTAATATGATTCTATTTTACCCCCTCCCAATTTAAAATGATTTACTACCATTTAAATAATTGTGACAATAGATTTCATATTTTGTGGGGGTATTTTGAAGCCTGTTTTCCCCATATTTTGTGGGGGTATTTTGAAGCCTGTTTTCCCGATATTTTTTTTTTTTGTGTTTCTTTATTCATAAAAATTTAAATGATTACAGTTTTTTGTTTCTACAGCCACCATCTAGGCACATGCCCGTATTATGGTAGCCATTAATGTTATCTTAATTGTTTAATAATGATGTGGCTGCTATTAATTTATTTAAATGTGTTATATTGTTTTGGTTTTGTGAAAATACTTAGAAGCGGGGAATAAATAATGATTATATTATTAAATTTGATTTTAATTAAATTTAAAAAAATATATGTATATGGATATGTACATGCTGAACTTAAACCTTTGTTTTTCAATTGATTTGACATGGTCTCCAATAATTATAAAAATATCTCTGTAAATATACTAAACACAGAGTTCTCCCCAAACATTGGATTAAATAATTACAATTTATAAATACATATATTTCGTGTAACACAAAATATGTTTTGATGACAAATTGGGCAACAGTTTGAAAATAATGTGCAGTAGTTCATTATTAACGGAGAGGTTTGAAAAGCGACCAATAGGCCTGGATAGACCAATGTATATCATTATAAATGATAATACATAATAACATTACATTTATAAAGAGCAGTTTAGTGTCATTTCACTTCAAGTGCGCTTTATTGACAAACTATTCTTACAGTGTGCCTTACCCAATACAGATCAAATAATATGACACTAAATGTACAGTTTATACAAAGCGATGACAAAACAAAGAATAAAAATAACAGGACAAAACAAGAATATTAAAACTAAAACATAATATAAAACATTCGGAGTAGAGTATGATTTGAGATTTTCGCGGCTAAAAGTATTATAGTGATTTTTTTTTGGGGTATTGTATCATGTTGCGCTACCTCCTTCTTTAGCCAACGTTTCGGACAGCATTGCAGTGTCCATCATCAGGGCAGTTATGTAATTTGATTACACTGCAATGCTGTCTGAAACGTTGGCTAAAGAAGGACGTAGCGCAACACGACATAATACCCCAAAAACAAATCACTATAATTCAGGATAGACATTAAATTTAGAAAAGGTACAATAAAGAGGCCTGGGTTTCAAAATATTCGCACATTTCAGAACACCTTCGTAACCTTCACTGGCTCAAGTGCCCTGAAAGAATCCAGTACAAATTGTGCTGGATGGTGTTTAAATCCATCAATGAAATGGCCCCACGCTACATCTCTGAACTATGCATCCCGGAAAACACTGGTCTGAGGCAGTCAACTCTTAGATCAGCAACATCATCAGCTGTAGGCAGACTGATGGAACCTAAGCGCAAGCCAAATACTAAGTTTGGTGATCGCGCTTTCGGAGTATCTGGGCCGAAGGCTTGGAATAAACTCCCTCCGGAACTAAGATCCATAACAAGTCCAACAGAATTCAGGTCTAAACTAAAAACTTACCTTTTTAAGCTGTCATACCCTTAAATTTAATATACCATTCCTGACAGAAAGTCCAGTTATTTCCAATTATGTCCTAAATCCTGTATCTAAATTTCGCTAATAAACAATTAGTTAATGTTAATTAAGTGTTAATCTCAAGTGACCTACCCGGTAAGTATTGTACTGTATATTATCTCCATACATACTTAGTAATAACATAGTAGAAATGTATTATATACTTAAATCATCCAAATATCATTATTATTGTTAACTGAAACCAAACAATTATGGGGAGTTTGAGAATATGGCTTATAAATAATAATGAAGAGGAAATAAATAATTTGAAAGAAGTTAAGATTTATGAATGGTGGGATTTTTAAAATGATTTTGTTTTTAAAGCCCATTATATTTGTCATTATTGTCATTTGTTTATACACCGCCAGATATCAGATATATCGATATCGGATTCGATATTCATATATATATATATATATTGATAATGTGTCTAATTTGTGATGTAATTAGAATGCTACCCAAGCAGCAGTTAATCTTTTGTTTAATTGGATATTTTATTTTATTCTATTTCTTCTCTTTGTTATTCATATTTATACAAAATATGTTAGTTGGCTAAGGCACCAGTTAAAAGTACATATATCTATTATTTCATTATTATTTTAATACTTTACTTTTCAAACAACTTATCAAAATGTTAATACTCATCCTAATTTGACTGACCTAAAACGGGAATCCTCCTAGTTGGGCAGTCAAAACATTTCTTAAGTAATTTATATAAATGTATAATCATTTACTAAATAAAAAATAAAAAAATTCAAAAATTTAAAGCGTGGACAAAAGATGGGGCCACTTCTGTCCGCCGCATATATTATCCTAATAATAAGTATTAGGATAATATTATATGTGTCGGATGTTATCTGGCAGAGAAATATATTAGTATTAGGCGATACCCAGGCCTAGTGACTAACCTCTGACTCCTGCCTGTTGGGGTCGCTGGGGTCCCAGATCCTCTTCAGGGAGCCCGCGGACACCCTGAACCCAGTTGCCGGAAGGGTAGCGTAGGTGTTAGGATCATAGAAGCAATGAGCGGCTGGAAACCAAAAAACCTTTATTTTTTATTTACTTTTGGGACAGTTTATAACAAATCTTAACCCTTAACCATAAAAAAATGAGTTTTTGGGTTTGATTCAGAATTTTGATTTTTTTTTCGGCAACTAAGGGTTAAAAACTGTTGAAGCCTGGTCTACGCATTTGAGGACAATAAAAACTTTTGAAGCCTGGTCTACGCATTTGAGGACAATAAAAACTTTTGAAGCCTGGTCTACCCATTTGAGGACAATAAAAAAAAATTGTTACCCCATTTGAAGTAAAAAATTCCTACCTCGGACTCGATTTATTCGAAAACGAAAGCTCTAATCGTAAAAAGTTATAGATACCACAAAATTAACTCCAATTCGTGAGCTTTTAACGAGATTCGAATGCTATCTACAAAAAACATACAAATATTTCTAAGTCATGTAACATTATCGATAAAATTCTTTCTGTACAAGTAATTAGTACCTATAGGTATGTTTTTTGTGGACAACGTTGTTTGATTAATTATTAATTGTTTTTGTGTTTCATATGAATTTTAACTCCATTTAATAATGTTTATAAAATTTAAATTAATTTATTTTATCATGTTTAGTTCTGCAAGCATTTCAGTTTTTATTATTGTGACAGCTGTTTCGGCGCTCAAGGCCATTTTCAAACTTTTATTGAAAGAAAATTTAAAAACCTTGTTTGACTCTAGAACTAGAATTATTGGTATGCTTTTGTTTCCGGACATTGTGTACATCGGTGTACAACTGTTTTGTGGTTAAATATTAAGGAGATGAGAAAGGCGAAGGGCACTTACCGCTCACCACGACCCTCAGCGATATCAGGCTTCCACCGCATATATTTTTGTATTCCCCCGGGGTATATTTGAAGATTCCAACGTGCCATGGGAATTTGGTTGGTTCCACATCCTGTGCGTACATCATCAAAGGTTGGGCTGTTTGGACTGCTTGGGCGTATGTTTTATTCTCTTTCTTTTCAACTCCACAATCTTGAATTACAACAAAAAATTGTCAAATTGAACTGCTGACAAGCATAAACACGTGATAATCGTGCTTTTCTGTTGATCACACTTTGTTCAAAAACTAAAACGGGTCTAGAATTGGCATTTAACGTTTCAAATGTCGAAAAAAACAAATAGTGCTGATTGGCCATTTTTGATGACAATCAGACAATGTTACATTGAGTGCGAAATTTAAATTGGAAGAAATATCCGTGCAAAAAATTTAAAAAAAAAACAATCTTTCAAATCAAGCGAAAAGTACAATATTTTACAAGATGGTTATTATTATTCTTCACACTTGTCGATATTCTTTGTCGAGTTGATCAACTAAAACTAAGACACCTGTATAATTGATACAGAGGAATATTGAAGCATTTGTTACTTTTACAATCATGTAGAATCCCCTCTCAAAGTTAGCACACCCTATTTACCCCCGGACATCCTGAATAATTGATACAGAGGAATATTGTAGCATTTATTACTTTTACAATCACGTAGAATCCCTTCTCAAAGTTAGCGCATCCTATGTAATTGATACAGGGGAATATTGTAACATTTCATTCTTACAATTATTATTATAAGATTGAAATTTTACAATATTATTCTAATAATTATTAGGTATATACTTTTGTATTTTTTTATTATACATAGTTATAAGTATTTCACTTTCTAACCACATAAATACAGCTATATAATATGAATACACGTGACAATAATAATTCTGCCCCTGGGGAGAATGACTACTCTTTTAAACCAACTTCCTTCAGAGATAGACATGTTTCAGTCAAACCTCAATAACACAATGATAATAATAATAATGATTTATTGTCTTCTTTTCTTAGTAAAATATAGAGATAATGATATCCTCACTGGGATCTCCCGTGCTGAGGATTTCATTTACATATTATAATTTAATTATAAGAAAATTAATATTACAACAAAGTTACATTTGAATTTAATTATGAACATATACATATCATGTACCTAGTATAATTTCTTTTTAAATAATTTTAAAATAAGTAAGATAGTGTTTTGTTCAGTTGATTCTGTTTTAGTCTGTGTTTGATCTCAGTAAATTTTCTATTTCAGATCTCCCTATGTTAAGTATCCAGCTTTTTATTTGAGATTTAAATGTTAAAGTGTTGAGGTTTTTAAGTGAGAGTGGTATTTTATTGTAGAGTTTAATACTGTGATATAAGAAGCTTTTTTGCCCAAAAGTTGTATTAGTAGTTATTTGTTGGATAAGTTTTTGACCATGAGATCTAGTGTTTCTATTGTACGTGTTTGTTGTTATTTCTTGGGTTTTGTACTTATGTAAATGAGTATAGTTTTAGAATATAGTTATTTATTGTTATTAAGTTTAATTTGTAGAACTCCATTTTATTTTTTTATATATACAATAATATTATTATTGGGTTTATAAAAACAGTTTATTTTTAAACAAGTTCTGCTGTGTAATTATTATTACGCGTGACAGCTGTTTCGCCCTCTAAAGGCATTATCAAACTGTGGGTAGCCCACTTACAGACGATACATTTATATTATTTCTAGGTAGGTATTTTAATTTCAATTACTGATTTCTTAATTGATTTCTGTGTAAAAATGTTAGAAATTATTGATGGTTATTACCCTAGTAAAGTTTCCCCAATTAGTGTAATGTTTAAATTTGACTGAATGTCTTAATGTTAGTGTACGGGACGGCACTGTAGTCGCCGGCCGCACAGACGATATAGCGGGAGTGGCCGGCTGGCCGCTTCGACGCCTTGGAAGGATATTGGGAAAAAATGGGGAAAAATGTGGGGAAAAATATGGGGAAAAATATGGGGAAAAAATGTGGGGAAAAATATGGGGGAAAAATATGGGGAAAAATATGGGGAAAAAATGTGGGGAAAAATATGGGGATTATGGGAGAAAGGTATAAGGCAGGGGGAGGAAGGTAGGGGGGAACCGGCGCCCTGACAAGGGACGCTTCGACTATTGTGAAAGTTTCTTCTTGATGAGCACCAGGGAGCCGGGAGAAAGAAGAAGGCCAAGTTGCAGTGAAGGTCCAGGGCAGAAGAGGCTTGAAGAAGTGAAGGCAGTCAGGGGCAGTCCAGGAGAGATGTTGATGAAGCGAAGGGTGCTGGCTCTCTGCCGAATTGCACAAGTTGTCCGCCTTTTAAAGGACAAACGGGCTTAGCTCTCCCTTTGTTAGCGACAAATTCCGAGAATTATCTTTGGGTTCCCGGAATTTGTCACAGGACTGAGCGCCGTTGTTGCGTAACTTGGAAGGGGATGATTTTGACTAGGTCCCTGACTGTTTCTTCAATCCACTTTGCCCGGGTCATTTTTATTCAAATACATTTTGTGAGTTTGCACATATTACAGAGTTAAAAGGCAGCTTTGCACAATATTTAATTTGTGCAAATTTACATATTAAAGAGAGAAAACATATATTTAAAAGGGAAGATTTGCACAATATTCAATTTTGTGCAAACGGCAGATTTTGTAAAGGAAACCGCGTCTGCACAATTTCAAATTTCATGCAAATCTTCCATGTTTTGTACAGATGATAGGTATTTAATTTATAAGACGGTGTCGGGGGGTCAAGCCTTTGTTTTTTGTCTATAGTAATGACTGCTTGACCCCGTGGTTTTATTTATTAATCAGCAAGAGTTACAGTTTATACAAGTTCAGATAAGATTTACAGTTTATAGAGAGAATTTGTTGCATAAATTCGAATATGCGCAGAGGTGGGTTTGTAAAGGAACTGCCTCTGCGTAAATTCAGATTTATGCAAATTTAATTTTAGGTCGGTGGAGGTACGTCCGGTACAGTTAGTTATTCCCAAACGATGACTCATAGGGTTATTTTAATAGTATAATTAAGTACTTCAATGTGCACTCGTATTTGCACTAGGTTTGAAGATATCTAGTAGGGGTGAACGAATTATATTGGTTTGTTCATTAATTAGAATAGCTTTCGGATTATTAGAATTTTTGTTAATTTCTAACTGCTCTAAAAGATTCAGTTTACGGCCTTTATTTTGTACGTGTAACGGAGTTGGTTTATTATTATCATTAAGTGAGTGATTTTCATCTAGGAGATGTTTGGCAAATTGAGATTGTATTTTATTATTATTTTTAAAAGATCTTATATGTTCTTTGAACCTAGTGTTAAAGGACCGGCCCGTTTGTCCAACATAAACAGCGTTGCATTCGTCACACTGGAGTTTATAAATGCCACTATTTTGTAATTTGAGTACCTTACTTTTTGAGTTTTTAAGAGATGATCCTAAGTTGTTATTTGTGCGGAAGGCAATATCTAAGCCATATTTTTTGAGGACTTTGGCAATTTTATTAGATGTCTGTCCGATGAATTCTAAACACCCGAATTTATTATTCGTCTTATTATTAGTCGCTGGGTAAATTGATTTTAGGTTATTTTTGTGTTTGTTATTATTAATTATTTTTTCAATGTCTCTACCCTTGAAGCCATTATTTTTAGCAATAGTTAGGATTGTATTTTTTTCCTTCTCGTATGCTTTCTTATCGAGTGGGATGTTATTAAGCCTATGTACCATTGAGTGGTAGGCAGATAATTTATGTGACCATGGGTGTAAAGATTTATAATTAATGGTACGTAAGGCTGGTTAAATATTTACAGAGATCGTTTATTGCTTGTTAACTGTGAGACTACAGAATACAATACAGATACGACCATTAATTATAAATCTTTAAAACTCTAATAATCCGAAAGCTATTCTAATTAATGAACAAACAAATATAATTCGTTCACCCCTACTAGATATCTTCAAACCTAGTACAAATATGAGTACACTATGAAGTACTTAATTATGCTATTAAAATAACCCTATCAGTCATCGTTTGGGAATAACTAATATAAAGACATTCAGTCAAATTTAAACATTTCACTAATTGGGGAAACTTTACTGGGGTAATAACCATTAATAATTTCTAATACTTTACTCAGAAATCAATTAAGAAATCAGTGATTGAAATTAAAATACCTACCTAGAAATAATATAAATGTATCGTCTGTAAGTGGGCTACCCACAGTTTGATAATGCCTTCAGAGGGCGAAACAGCTGTCACGCGTAATAATAATTACACAGCAGAACTTGTTTAAAAATAAACTGTTTTTATAAACCCAATAATAATATTATTGTATATATAAAAAATAGAATATAGTTGTTTAATTGACATGATGTTAAGATTGGTGAAGATTTCATCAGTGATAGTTCTTACAGGAACTTTCAGTATAATTTTCATTATGGCTTTTTGAGTTTTAATTAGTGGATTTAGTATATTTTTATTTGCACTGCCCCATCCGATAATACCGTATTCTAAGAGTGATTGGCAGAGAGCCATATAGATTTCGATTAATTCTTTTTTAATGAGAACATTCCTGATAGTTTTGAAAAAATAACTTAGTTTTTTAATTTTATTATCTAAATAGCTAATGTGATTGGTCCATTTTAAATTTCCATCAATGATGCATCGCAACTGTTTTAATAAATGTATGTAATATATTAATGTACTCGTAGGTGTATGATTTATTGTAAATGATGTGAAATGTTATTGGAATCTCTGTTTTTCACAAATAAATAATAAATAAAATAAAATAATAATTTTGTCCACTGAACTTAAGATTGAACAATTGTTTATTAATTTTTGTTATTTGTTTTTGGGGTGTTATGCCGTGTTGCGCTAACTCCTTCTTTAGCCAATGTTTCGGACAGCATTGCAGTGTCCATCATCAGGGCAGATGTGTTATCTGAAGTTAGCGCAACACGGCATAACACCCCAAAAACAAATAACAAAAATACTTTTGGCCGTGAAAATCTTAAATCATAATTGTTTATTAAATTTATTTATTTGATTCTCCGTTTTTAGGCTATCAGTTAGTTTAGAGTTCATGGCCTATGCTTCTCTTACCACTTTACTGTATTAGTGTACAATTTATTATGTTGTCTTGTAGAGTGTTAAGTGTACTTGTGACGTTTTTATAAATGTTGTATTTTATAGATTAAAAGGCATAATATGTTGTATTCGTGCAATGTTCTAATTTACAATAAGTTCATTTCTTGGTCAAGTTTTGTTATCAGGGTATCTGGGTTGTAATTGAAGAAGTTATTATTTTAAAGTATACGTATGTATATTACTGGCTGTACTGGGCCACGCGTTGCTGTGGCTCAGTCTGTCTGTGCAGATTGAGAAACAATAGTACATATATGTATATTACCAGCTATACTCTGTCTGTCTGTACAGATAGTGAAACAATAGTGCGTGTTGCTTTTACAGATTGCACATTTTAAAAACAAAGCATGTTTTTATCTGTCACCGGTGACATCTATATAATATAGCAACATTGTGTCAAAATTTCAAAGCAATCGGTGAAGAACATTCGGAGATTTAAGATTTTGAACAAACGAAAATTAAGATTGTTATTAATATAGATTATTATTTGTACCTAATAAAAAGCTGCCTACTATTGTCGTTGTGCATTTGAATAATACTTTTAAAGTTATTATATTTTGTAGTAATTTATTAAAGAATTGTATTTGTAGTTTTCAATTCAGAGAGTGTTTACATATGAGAGTGTATTTAATAACATGTGCAGTTTTATTTAAAATATCTCCTTTATATTATATTTATAATTTGTGTAGTACAGGAATATATATTTCTAACTATAAATTGCTTTAAATATAAGTTCTGAAGGATATTAAAATAAGAATCCTAATTAATTGTTTTAATCAATGATTTACCTTCATGATTAATTTCCGCATCTCCCACTACCATTGTCTGCCCTACACACAAGGGTAAGCAGACTGCAAAGGCCATCAATACCACCTTACACACTATCATTATGGTCAAATGGCCAACACAAGCAACACGACACACTCTTCTACGTTGTTGAATGTTGACTGATTATTGTTTTGGTTCATTATCACCTAGTTGCTGTCTTTCTTATCTTTATTTTAATTAATCTAACCACATTCTTATATGCTCAGCATAAAGTCAAATGTGCTCAGTAGAAGGAATAAAAAGAGGCAACCGGACAACTCAACACAACAATAATTCAACATACACCTTTAACCCCTAATGTGCGGCTGGCTACATTTGCAGTCAAGTGAAATTATGACTTTGTTGAGGTGCACTGCAGTGTGCAGTGTGTAGAGCTAGGTTTTAAATGTTTTTAACGCATTTTGTTAGTGTTCATGAAAATTCCAAAGTAAAAAAGTCCATTTTGTGGAAGTGTGTCTATTATTTCTAGTTTAATTTTCAATATTAAATTTTTGTTTGAGATATTTACAAAATTTTACCCATCTCATAAGGGTTAAAAAGTGAAAGTGAAAAAATATATATAAAAAGTGATGAAACAAAACTAGGTTAAATACATTACGTATGTTAGGTTAGTTTTTTCATTGCTTTTTAATTGTCATTGTGTTGAGTTATCATAGAACCTAATTAAGGATGTTATTCCTTACATTCTGTACATCCTTTATACATGCGAGCTTTGGGCCAACTTTAATAAGAGCAGCATTAAAAGGCTTTGTGTGCAGTACAACAACGCCTACTGCATTTTACGTTCTGCCTTCCCAGATACTGTAGTGCTTCCAACGTGTTAACAGAGGGACGAGTTCCTAGTTTTGCAGCCCCCATAAGAGCCCGGATGGCAGGATTAAGGAACAGGATACACAACTCCAGAAATATCCTCATTATAGAATCCAGCCAGTTTCCAGCACCGAAGAACACTGAAATATTATTGGCCTCATTAATCTCGAATAATGCTTTTTTTTGTTTCATTTATACACAGACATATGAATATTAATAGACGAAAAATTAAGGACGAGGGGTTAAAACAAGAGTTGCGGGACGCAGGGAGGAAAGCTGACTGTGATTCGTCAATAAATCAATCTGACAGTAAATAGGCATCTCGCATTAAAATATCACCATTTAGTTTTTTTTGTTATTTGTTTTTGGGGTGTTATGCCGTGTTGCGCTAACTCCTTCTTTAGCCAACGTTTCGGACAGCATTGCAGTGTCCATCATCAGGGCAGATGTGTTATTTGAGGTTGTGTTAAAAATGTGAGCTTATGTATGAGGTTGTGATACCGTGTTGCCAGCTCCAACCCTCTGAGCTAACATTAACTTATCATTTTTTAATTTAAAGTGGTTTTCTTCGTTTAGCTCTGGTGTAGCCGTCAATTACCGGATACCAAGAACTATTGAGCTTAGCTCCATCGTCTCTATTAATGTTTACGGGATTTTTATGAATTTCAATGGCCTCCGTAATCAGCCGTGCTCTATAAGTTTTGGGTCTCCCCAGGATTTCAGGAACAAATCCAAAGTAATGCCCGGTGTCAATCAAATGCTCGGCAATTGCCGATTTGTCAGGGTGGCCGAGTTTACAAGCTCTGAAGTGTTCTGAAATCCTTTTGGAGATAGTCCGCTCTGTCTGGCCTACATATACCTTGTCACATCCGGAACAGCTGAGTTTATACACTCCATCTGTTTCCAGAGGAAACTTAGTCTTTGCAGACCTCAGTAAGTCCTGTATCTTTGTTGTTGTTCCGAAGACAGTCTTGATATTTTCCTTTCTCAATAGCTTGGCAATTCTGTCTGTCACATTGTGCACATAAGGCAGGAAGGCACAGCCTTTCGACTCTTGTTCAATTCTGTCTTCGTTTGGTGCAGATTTGGCTCTTATGATTTGCCTTGTCTGACTTGCTGGGTAGCCGTTACGCTCCAGTGCATCGGTCAGCTTCGTAAGTTCCGCTCCGATTTTATGTTCTTCACATATTCTGGTCGCTCGGGTCACCAATGTATGGATAAGTCCTCTCTTCTGCGCTGGGTGGTGGTGCGAATCAGCGTGTAAGTACCGATTCGTATGGGTTGGTTTCCTATATACAGTATGCCCTAGGCTACCATCGCTTTTTCGCATCACCTCCATATCTAGAAAAGGCAGGATTTTATCTTCGTTTTCCAGTTCCATTGTGAATTTAATTTTGCTGTGGAGAGAATTAAGATGTTCCAGGAATTTGTTTAGTTTCTCCGTTCCATGAGGCCAAATGGCGAAGACATCGTCGACGTAGCGCCACCATACTTTAGGGACAGCCGAAGCTGTGTCGAGTGCCACTTCTTCAAACTTCTCCATAAAAAAGTTGGCTAGTACTGGCGATAACGGACTGCCCATCGCAACTCCCTCCAATTGCTCAAATAGTTCACCCTGAAACGCAAAGTATCCCGTTTTGAGGCAGTGTTCAAAAAGTTTGCAAAAATGTCTTCCTCATATATCTCCCTGAGCATTGTCATGGAGTCTTCTAGAGGCACATTTGTGAAAAGTGACACGACGTCAAAGCTGACCAGAATATCTCCTTCCTCAGTCTTAACTTTCTTGAGCTTACTAATCAGATCTGTTGAATCCTTAATCCACGATTCGGTTTTTCCAGTTTGCATCTGCAGTAATCTCGAGAGGCGTTGGGAAAGTTTGTATGTAGGAGCACCAATAGCGCTGACAATCGGTCTCATTGGGATTTCCTTTTTATGTATTTTTGGGAGACCGTACAGGGCAGGAGTTCTAGAGGCTTTTACAAAAAGCTTAGACCAATCCTCTTTCCTGATGCTAGAAGCTTTCACTAGTTCCCTTGTCTTTAAATCAATCTTGTTGGTGGGGTTGTTTTTAATCTTCTTATAGGTGCCTGAATCGCACAAAAAAAACAACTAACAAAAACAAATAACAAAAATACTTTTGGCCGTGAAAATCTTAAATCATATTTTTCACCATTTAGTTCTTAAAAGTAAAATCTGCTTTTGAATGAATAAACATTTTTACATGGGAGCGCAAATTACTCGCCACGTTATGAACAAATTTGCGAAGTCCAAATTCGGCAAAATAAATTTCTTCTATTTTCAGAGTCGAATATTTCGTTTACGTATTTAGTTAAGACACTTTTATAAATGTTCATAATTTACTTCCCAGCAACCAACCAGCTTTGTGTTTCGCGTCCAGACGTTTCTCGATGTGATAGTATATGTTTCTACAACTGATCCATATTATACGATGTGAATATGCTTAAAATAAAGTAAAATAATGCTTATATATGGAATGTAATACGACAATTGGGTTTATTCTCTTTTTCACATCTATTTTTACAAGTTTTCATAGCACAAGTCACCATTTTGCCGTGTTATTTCGTAAAATGAACCGATGATGCCTCGACCATAGTTCGCACAAGAATGATGACGTCACGTTTTCTAAATTCACTTGAGGCCATACGCGAGCACAGCCGGCTCCAATGGAACCGGTATGGGGAGTGGGGAATAATACGCTTTTAATCACTTAGGGCAGGTCTACTAATATTCATATGTCTATACCTATATATATATATTTTTTTTTTTGTACTTTCTCACATGTGTCTATATACTTTGTGGGATGTGTGGAATCGAATTAAACTCCCAAAATTCTGGAATAAAATAAATTATTATAGTATAATGAGGATTTTTAGACAGAAAAATTCCTATAAAGCTGGATTTTCATACACACATACGCTTGGATGTTTGTTCTGCACCAATGATAGAGCTAGGGTTTGAAACATTATGTTTAAATGTGCACTTTGAGCCGTCCAGATTCAGTTGTGGATTACCTCTAGCCCTGTAATGACTTGTCCTGTGAGGTTGTTCAGTCCAACGCAAATGATCATCGTTGAGAAGTGCCTGTGATCTTCTAAAATCTATTTGATTGCAAGTAAACTATCCTTGTGTGGACCCCACTAAAACAACAGCCAGAAGACTGCTGGGCGATTCAAGATATGTTTTTCACAAATAACTCGCCTCCTATGCAATGTGCTTTAATAAAGTTATATGAACCATTGATAAAACTACAGCGTCATCTCAGTTACAAATAAGTAAACCTAATTTCAGCTGGGCGATTCGAGATATGTTTTTCACAAATAACTTGCCTCCTATGCATTGTGCTTTAATAAAGTTATAGAAAACATTATTATTTTAGATTCATTGTTTAGATTTTGTTTCGATAAGTTTAACCTCTTTCCAGATACATTTGCTCTACATGCCTAAACCGCCCCTTTCTTAATCTTACGCATTGCATTCTTTTGGGAATATACATAGTTTTATAGCACATAGGCCTCAGGGATTCATTTCTACAGTATTCCACTTCCATCCTTTCTCTGCCAGTTACATAATATATAAAAATATATTCATACTTATATTTTTGTAAAAATCCTTAAGTATCTGATTACGTCTGTCTCGACACAGGTGTACCCTAGTGAGACAGATGTCGATAAATACATGTAAAAAACTTTATATTGATAGATGAATAAAATAAAACAAATGTTCACTCTTCTAACATTATAGCTCTCCATCCCATTTAAATAGAAATTTAAGGTTCGATTGGACAAATATTGGTCATTTTATAAAAATTCTCCAGTCCTAGAGTCCTAAATTTTCCAGTCTTTTAAAACATGTAAATATCAACTCTAAATTATCCACATTAATCTTCTAATAAATTAAATACCAATAGTGATGGAGTGACTTGGTATCTTATTATGCAGGAGAATGACAAATAATAGTCTGTAAAATGATGACTCAGGCACAAGTTGACGTAACTAACAGTTCGGTATATTATATGTTTACTTCCTCGATGGATAGGCGGAAGAAGTGTTGCCATTGCAACCAGAAAACCCTTCCTCGCCTTATATTTCTGCTTGGCTGCTAATTGCGCCCTTTGCTGGCCACGTATAAATAAACGGGTGTTACAAACTTTCAACGGTAAAATAGCAAATGTAATGTCCAGTGTTTTTAATATAGTGTCCTCTGTATCTTCTCCAAGTATAAACATTCAAATAAAGTGTGTTTATCTGAACTGACCTGCCAGGTAAGAATGTTTTCTATATCTGTTTGTAAATAAAAAAATTAGATAGAGCCTAGGAACTCGTAATAAATTGTACAGCACCCTTGGGGTGATTTTTCACAAAAACGGCACTGCACAAATTATCCAATTATTGTTATAAGTACTTTCCCCAGAATAACTCCATACAAATATATTGTTCTATAGGTACTCAAGTGGGTGATTTTTCACAAAAACGGCACTGCACAAATTATCCAATTATTGTTATAAGTACTTTCCCCAGAATAACTCCATACAAATATATTGTTCTATAGGTACTCAAGTATATATCTATAGTCTAAGGGTCAAACCATTTCAAAACATTGTTTTTGCTCTCCTGTAAAATTGTATCAGAGACAGAAATAAATAACCCTTTGCAATTTCAATATTAAGTTCTAAAAATTGAAGACCTCTATAAAAAACGAGTAAGCATTAACACGTTGACTGCCACGACAATTCTCAGAATTCCGGTCTAAAAAGCTAATTTAAATATTTTTTTTACTAATTGATTTTGAATAATTTTTTTATAATTATATTTTCTGTTAATTTATTAATAAATTTTATGTTCTGTAAGCCAGCATTGATTTTTGTTCTCTTCCCAGAAGCCATCTATCCATATTACCACTGATATACTACGAATTTTATCGTATTTTAGCGAATATGGCAAGTAAACACACTACGAGTTATCTCGTAGTTGGCAGTCAACGTGTTAAAAATTATGATTATTGTGAACGGTGAAGTTTTCCAAAGGCAAAGCAAATGGCTTTGTTGTTATGAAGGCTTTAAATTCTATACATGCATTTCTGTTGAGTTGTTCCAGGCTCTGACCCTCAGGGTGAAGAATTCTCTGATGATAGACAACCTCTGATAGGATAGGATACAAGAAGACAAGAAACATGGATAGTTTTTCAAATCTCTGTTAGGCAAGCAATAAAAAATAACAACAGATTGTTTAAGAAAATAACATTTAATATTATTAATTTTCATAAAAAATATCAGTGGCAATGAAATATTCTTGTTTAATTAAATAACAAACCAAATGACCTCACAATACACTTTACTGTATAATTATTAATATTATTGTTTACTTAAATAAGAAACCAAATGACCTCACAATACATTTTACTGTACAATTATTAACATTCTCGTTTACTGTAACAACAAACCAAATGACTTAACAATACATTTTACTGTACAATTATTAATATTCTCGTTTACTGAAATAACATACCAAATGACCTAACAATACATTTTACTGTACAATTATTAACATTCTCGTGTTTACTGAAACAACAAACCAAATGACCTAACAATACATTTTACTGTACAATTATTAACATTCTCGTTTACTGAAATAACATACCAAATGACCTAACAATACATTTTACTGTACAATTATTAACATTCTCGTGTTTACTGAAACAACAAACCAAATGACCTAACAATACATTTTACTGTACAATTATTAACATTCTCGTTTACTGAAACAACAAACCAAAAAAAATTCAAAACTAAATACAAAAATTTAAGAAAAACTACAGGCCGCCTCAGAACAGGAAACCCTAGTGAGGAGGACTGTGAAAAAAATACAAAAAATATACTTATATTATACTTTAAACCTACATAATGTACAAATTTTGCTATTGATATTAATAAAAAAAAAAAAAAAAAAAAATGACCTCACAATACATTTTACTGTACAATTATTAAGGGGATGTTACCGTAAGCGCAGCATAATTGCGGTTTTTGACGCAGTTTTTTATAAATTTCCATATTGTTTATAAGAAAATAATATTATGTTTTGAACAGATAATTTATTCTTCTAAACAATGAGAAAACAAAACGCTTTAAAATGTTTAAAACAATTGCGTAAAAAAATATTTACAGAACCTCTAAAAATAGCTTTAAGTTCGATTATATCCTTTAATTCTAAATGCAGAAGAATTTTAAATAAATACATTATCACCACGTCAATGTCGTCTAAACGATGAGAAAATAAAATTATTTTGAAAAGCATTAAAACAATGCTTAAGTAAATAAAAACAGTTTTTTAATACTAAGATATTGTTCCTTGTATCACCGCATTATATAAATCACAACGCAAGTTATTTATCTTCAGTAACCGAGGTGAGTTCGACGTGAGAGCACGTTTCATTTTACAAAAAAATAAATACGTAAATATGTAGGCACATGAGAAAAGAGATCACACTAAAGGCTAGTCGTTATGTTATTATGTATCATTTCTAACCCAAGTTGACTTTTTTACTATAAATCTCGTTTTATGCAACACTACTTGGCCATCTGGCTGACTATCAGCGGCACAGAATATTAGAGAGTGCCCCTTCACTAGAATCGTATTCCTAGTTTTATTTATTCACGCCCTACTGTGCTTTTACATAAATTTCTAATTATACATTTATATTAGTTGTAACAATAATTTATCTAATAAATTATGGTAAAATAAAATGAGTTTTTATTAAGGAGTGGTATTCTCTTATATTTCAATAATTCGAGTGTTTGTGAAGAGTTCGTTTCATTACTGATACGGAATCCCCAAATAAATAGACAACATTCTCAAATTTATAACCCAGATTATGCCGTCGTTTTATAGGTGTAGTAGTTAGTTTGAAAAAAAAAACACAGGTTATAAACTTTTTTGGATTAACTAGGCAAGATCAAAATGGAGTTAGTGGATAACACTGTCACTAATAAAATCGCTTTTGATTAACACGATAGTTAAACTTTTTTGATATATTTCGACATCACGGATTTTTTTTAAACGTATCAAATGATTAGTTTGACAGAGCGCGTCGTTACTGCTAACATGTAGGTACGTTCATTATCTACAAATAAATACAAAAACCGACCTATATAATCCTTAAATCTTTTTTCCAGAGGTTACTAATTGTTTAGAATGGGCAACAAAGAAAAGAAGAACAGGTATTCGCTAGGAAGTAGGGCTGATGGTTTGTGAATAATGTTTATGTCTCTATTGTTTATATATAATTTTTTTTTTGATTTGATATCTGCCACCTCTCTCCATGGCTATAAATGTATTGTTTTGTAAATTTTTCGATTTATATAATCTTTTGTTTTATATAATTTTTTTAATTCATATTTCTTTCTCACAAATTTAAATAACTTATTCCATATTATGCTGTCCCAGTTAAAGTCACAAGGAGGAAATCCATAATTGGTGTTATTTTACTATATAATACTTATGTACAAACTGATTAAATGTAAACTGTCGATTTCCCAAAAATGAATACGCTCTAATGGGCTTTTACAAAAACAAGTAATACAGTTGTGTTAGGTACATAGTACTATATAGTATATTATACTCTCGGGCACGTCACCATAACATATTATATTGCCGATTGAGTCGTACAAATCTGTACCCGAATTCGCCCGTGGGAAGAGCGATACGCTATTTAAATATATAAGATAAAAATTTCGACATATTCTTCGGAAAATTCAATGAGTTTGTAAGGTTTTTGGCACTACATTCTCACTGTGAAAATGGTACTTTTACAATTAGTTAGATAAAATATCTGTAATGTTGTAAAATTTTTTGTACACAAATAAAATAAATTAAATTATATATAGTGTACAATAAATAATGTTTTATGATGAAGTAAATTAAAATTAATAGTGTGGATTATGGAAAGCAAAATATGTATCAAGAAAGATAGAAATATAAAAATAAAAGTGTATTCACTACGGAGTCGTGAATTCATACATCTAAGTAAAGTGATAAAATATATCGTTTTATAACTAATACGGTATCTTTAAACATGTCTAAAATATTCCCAAATATATTGCCAAAATGATGTAGTCTATTTATAGGTGTATGAGCTTCATAGTTGGTTTTAAAATTGGCAAAGAAAACGGTAGCACTTTGCCTCAAATTTCTGGTTGGTACGTAAAATTTTATTTTGGCGAGAATTTCAGGGTTGTCAATGCAATTATTAATAATTTTTTTTAATATTACAAGTTCAGAGATGATCCGCTTATCTGACAGCGTTATTGTTAAGTTGTTTCATCAAAAGGACATAGTTTATATTTTGAATTGGAATATTCAGTTTAAAGTTAATAAATCTTAAAAATATGTGCTGTACCCTTTCTATATTGTCAGAAAGCGTTTTATACAATGGGGATCAAATAGGCGAATTATACTCTACCTGGTTTCTTACTAAAGAAGTGTACAATGTTTTCAAACATTCAAGTGACTTGAAACCACTCGCTGTTCTGCATATGAAACCAAGCATTTTTGTAGCTTTCTTTGTTATATCATTTACATGCAGAGTAAATGTTAACTTTTTATCAAATATAACCCCCAAGTCGCTGATCTGAGCGACTGATGTCAATAGTACATTATTTAAAGAGTATTCATAAGTAACATGACTTTGGATTTTACGAAAACGAATAACTTGGCACTTTTGAATATTAAGAAATAATTAGTTGATCACACACCAATTATACAATTTAAAATTTATCCAAATTAGATTGCAAAATATGGTAATCCTCTATATTACGTATCATTCTATATATTTTCGAATCATCAGCGAAGAGCAGAACTTGTACATCTTTAAATACACCAACAATTTCATTTATAAATAATAAAAACAGAGTTGGTCCGAGGTGAGATCCTTGGGAAACTTCACATATGGATTCGAAGATGTAAGATTCTACAGAATTTATTTTAACACAAAGCTTTCTTTTACTAAGATAACTGTTGATCCAGATCAATAAGGTTCCTTTAATGCCCAAAAGACTTAGTTTATACACAAGAATATGTCTCCTAACTATATCAAAAGCTTTGGAAAAATCAGTGTATATCGAATCCAGCCGATGCTTGTGGATAAGGGAATCAGTTACATAATTTTCATAAATGATTAAGTTACTGAAAGTGTTTCTATCTGTGATAAAGCCGTGCTGATTGGGAACGATTATATTATTGATTTGTTTTGTAATGACATCTAGTAAATTATTATGTAAATTATTTTTACTATTCCTAACTGATAAAATAATAAATGATGGCCTTTATATAAAAAATTGAATCTTATGCTTTTTACATTACATAATTATTTGTTTTATGTAACTTTTTTGCAAAAAATAATAATAAATATTGAAAATGACCGATATTTTATTTATCTTGCCAATATATTCAGATATATATATTTTTTTTATAGTGATAACCTCACAAGAGTCCCAACTGCTCCCGTCTGGAGCCAGTGAGACTATGGCATCCCCAATTGGGGGATGATGTGAGGCTGAAGGTAAGTGGGGAAGGGAAAGAGGAAGGTGGGGAAGTACCTGGCTATTCAGATCTAGTCACTAAACACGGCTTTTGGAGCAACGTTTCAATTCTGAATGGTGGTCTTACACCAGGGCGATACTGGTAGTATCTTCCACTCTGGAACGTCCCGCAAATATACCATATATTATTTTAATTAATTAATTGTGAAATAACACAAATTAATCAAATAAAATTTATTTGCGCACGCCGGGTTCGAACCCGCGACCTTCGGAATGGCAGTCCAATGCGTTACCACTGGACTATGCCGGCCGTCAGATATAATTATGATCAGATATTATGGAAATAAATACCGTATTGTTTTGACATCTATCAATGAAGAACACGTCGGTTACGAGTCATAAGGTAATGTCTACCGTCTAGCAGTGTAGTTGATAGTATCGATAATTTATCAAACAAGTTTGATAGAAATCTGATAATCTCATCTAAATCTCATAAAATCATGAGCTCCTTCTGCAATTCTTCTATCGAAATTTACCTAAAAAATGCATACTCAACTTAATAAACTTTATTTGAAAGACGCTCATTATTAAGCGTTTCGTGTTCAAACCTTACTCATGGGTACCATCTAGTGGATTTCATCGCTGCTGACTTCGAACTGAGTTGACCACTAGACCATCGCACGTCGCCGCGTGTTCCCCGTTCCAACTTACTTCATACCTCTCCGCCCCGAAATATTATTTCGGTCTTTGCAAATACCCCCTTAACATTCACGTTTACTGAAACAACAAACCAAATGACCTCACAATACATTTTACTGTACAATTATTAACATTCTCGTTTACTGAAAAAACAAACCAAATGACCTAACAATACATTTTACTGTACAATTATTAACATTCTCGTTTACTTAAAAAAGAAACCAAATGACCTAACAGTACATTTTACTGTACAATTATTAATATTCGCAGAATGCTGAAATATTAAGCTTACATTTTATTATTTCATAGAAATTTGAAAACAAAAAAATTATATCAACATAAAATTACAGGTACATCTTGACATGTTTATCTGTGCAGCCAAAAGTTGAACAAGCAAAACAATTTTTGAAATCTACAAATATATTTTTTTGTATTTACAAAATGTCCCCAACTGCATGAGTATGTTGATCTGTAACTTTACTGAATTATTATTTTTTTTAAATGTCATAAAATCAGCACATTAATACACACACTGAAGAATATTTTACACTCTCTTGTAACTCTATTTATGTTATGTGAATACCGCACAAGAGACACAACTGTCTGGAGCCAGTGGGACTACGGCATCCCCAAATGAGTTATGTTGTGAGGCTGAAGGGAGTGGGGAGTCGAAGGAGATGGTAAAGAGGAAGGTTGGGAAGTACCTGCTTATCCAGATAATTATTTTACATTACTTCCGAACACGGAACCATTTCGCACACCCGCTAAAAAAGTGTTAAAAATTAAAAATTGTGACGCTTGGGTTAAATATTTAGCTAGATTTTCAAAGTTCTTAAACAGTTTTTCACCAAATAGGTTAGGTAAGCATACAATACTTGTATATATGTACGCAATATTGGCGGGAAATTTCAAACATAATTAGAAGAAACTGTTAGAGTAGTGTTACATTACAAAACTCTATGGTAATTAAAATACGTTTAATATTGTAAAGTTAGTTCCATGGCGCTCTGTTCGTGTGCCGTGATTCATCTTAATGTAACGTTTGCCAACCAGAGAGGCAGATTATATTGTAACTGCGAGCTAGTAATCTTGTGCTGTGCCTTGTACTATTTAAACTGTGTGTTACGAATAAGTATGCCATGTGTTAGTTGATCGATTAAACCTCAAGCAATCGACCCAGGAGGGCGATTCTCGTTCTTTTAGCCTTAAGCTAAATGACAGCATTCGTCAACGACTGCTATCGTTTGCGAAAGATAGCTGTCCGTCGCTTGTAACATCTTTTCTTAACTATTAAGCGATTCTCGTTCTTCTGATAGCCTTACAAGTTCGATTTTGGAGAGACCTAGTAAAAAATCCTAAAGAAGCGTGGTTAAGAGCATCTACGAAATTGTTAAGAGATTATTGAAAACACAAATTGGTGAAATATAATTAAGTGACGCAAGGTTTCTAAATAAAACTTAAAAAAACAAATACTTTGTATTATAATGCATTTTAATAACTGCTTATTTTATTTATGAATGACATAAATAAGCCATTTATCGAAGATTTACGTTTTGTGAAAAGGTACTTACCTCGCTGGATAGTAATGACTTTGTTACAGATTCACCACTTCTAAAGTGACGTTTGCTGTCGATTCTAATGCCACTAACTGTCACCCAATTAACTTGACAAAATTGTTTAAAATGAGGTAAGCAAATGCTGAAAAAGTGAGACAGTTATTGTATTACTATCCTTCTTCTACATCATTGTTTTTAAAACCTAAGAATAGTGTGTAACTTATTGTTATTTATGTAGAAATCCTCAATGGTATATGTAGTTTATTGTAAATTAAATCACTTTTATCTGGCTTTCGACATGTTACGTACTTTACAAACATCGCAATTATGTTATTCAATTCATTTAATAGCATCATTGTGCCACAAACAAGTCACTAATCATGTTTACAGTCAATACTTACGATAATATTAAGTTTTCTCTTGTTAAAACTAAGCAAATATTGCTAATTGTCAAAATGTCACAATTAAATGAAGCAAATTCTCCGCGAACGCTAGCGTTCGGCCGCCGAAAGACAGGTCTAGGGGTACCCTTCGCGTAAGGCTAAAAGTTTTGGCGCGCAATCGAAAATCTAAGGATTCCATCTGTCATCGAGAGAACCGGAATCGCTTCATACGAATAAACCGAGAAAAATCGTTAATTTGAATGTAAGGACGATTTTAGTGTCGTTAAGTAGAACGAGAATCGCCCTCCTGTGGTCCTTGGAGTCTCATCACCAGCCGACTTGAGCGAGTCAAAGAGGTAAAGTTGTGTTCCGAGTCCGAAACGCAACACTGGCTCCCTAGCGTGGAGCCCGAATCGCAACACTGACATCCCAACATGGGAGCCCGAATCGCAGCTTTGAGGCTAATTTCTCTTCTCTCCGACCTTCCTCATTAACGGAACCTCGGTTATCAATTAAAAAGTGCTCATCAATACCATCTCATAATTTCTACAACTATTTCCCTTGTAAAACATGTAATATTCTCTCCTAGTAAATGTCCACGGGCCAAATCGTTTTTACAAAATGGCTGCCCCGCCCTTCGTTCGTATTTCAACTGCCGAGCAGAGCAAAATCGCGTGCATAAAACATGGCGATCTCAAACAAAAGCCGCAAAGCTGTTTTTGTTTTTCAAAAAACATTGCGAAATTGTGTTTGTTTTTCTTTTAACACATTACGAAGTCGTAATGTTTCTTCCCGTGTCGTGAACATTACCAACCAACACCATTTATGCATTTTACTGCCAATAAATTATAGGTATAACTGTTTTTCAAGTGCGCAGGTGACAGTGTTAACCTTAATACTAGTGAAGTGAAAAAGTGTAATTTAAACTCATGCCTTTTCTTCAAAATTCTTCTCCTCTCTTCTCAAACAACAAACAATCCTTTAAAATGGATACACTCACAGTACCTGCAAAAACTACATTCGGTGTAATTGCCAACATATACCAATCTAAAAGAGAAATCTTACTCCAAGCTCTTCGTAAAAGGGATCTGTCTCCAACTGACAAATCAAGGAAATCTTTAATAAACTTTTACTTCAACAAAAAGTACATCAAAAACTTAAGATTCAAATGCTCCGAAGCAAAAATAATTGCACCAGAATCCCTTGGAGACAAAAAACATACGGACACCGGTAATTCCCCTAAATAAAAGCTACGATCTAACATCTTGGAAAACTAAATTCAACGGTCACACTGATGTAGAAAACTTCATTGAAAAAATAGAGGAAACCGCCCAAATCAGAGGAATTCCTATAGAAATATTACACCGAAACTTCATCAACCTCATTACACCGGAATTACTTACGTGGCATAAGTTACAGAAAAAGAGGGCAGATTCTTGGCCTAAACTCAGATCAGCTCTCATCACCAGTTTCGGAAAGAAAGAAGCACAGCATAAAATAAAACTATCGCTGTTTGCAATCAAGCAACTCTCAAACAAGTCAGTAGCCAACTATATACAAAGAGTCGAGATCATAAACGCCAGGCTCTCTTCACCCGTTCCAGACGACGAACTTTTGCCAGTCATAATTGATGGTCTTCTCCAAAAACATCAATACATCACAAAAAATCCTCACCCTAGACCAATTAAACGACGTATGCCTCTTATTGGAAACATACCAAAACAGAAGAAAAGACACTAACACTGCAAACGGAATCATCAAACCAAGCAGATCCTCTGGCATCAAACCGGAATACAATGAAAGGAAAATTTGCTCCTTCTGCAAGAAAACCGGCCATTCTCAATCTACTTGTTTTAAAAGCTAAACTCCAAGAACCCCGGGACGCCAGAGCACCCAAGAGGCATTCCTCCCAAAACCGCTCTCCACCTAGTGACAACCTACGAGATATTTTTAAAAGGTCAAGACACAATTACGAGAGACTACAAGCTCCCAATAAATTTGTCAAACCTCCACCGGACTTTACAAGACTCCCACCAGATTGGGTGAATAAAAAACTAATATCCAACCTCCGAGAACCCATTTCACCCCAAGGCCTACTCGAGTCCCTCCTCTCCGAGTCTTGAACGAGCTGAAAGTCGACAAAGCCAGTGGGCGGGACGGAATACCTGCCTTGGTCCTCAAGAGGTGCTCTGCAGAAATGACTCCAGTGCTCGCGAAATTATTTAGGCTCACTCTCAAGGGTGGAAAGGTGCCAGATCTTTGGAAAAAGGCAATCGTCCACCCAATCCCAAAAAAGGGGGACCTCTTCAAGGCCCGCATTAACAAATCCCTTCCTACAGCCCCTACCTTATTCCGCCTCACAACGCCGCCCAACCGGGTGGTGACATAGTTCCCCTGTGTGTACACTGCACACTCTTGTGAGGTGTCACATAAAAAAAAAAAAAAATAAAAAAAAAGGGCCTAAGGAATGGTTGACACATAAAATACTTCAACCAGGCCTAACATCTTTCAACTGTAAGCTGTAAAGAAGCACAGGACGGAAGACCTTAGGCCCAATTCTCCGTCAACAATGTCACCTTTTCGGGACTTTTGGATAGTGGCGCATTTATCTGTTGCCTCGGCAATAAGGCACATACACCTTTCGTCAATTGCGGATTTAGAATCAAAATGCATTCTACACACGTTAAAACCGCAGACAACACAGCCCAAACCGTCACAGGTTCTCTTGCACTACCTGTCAGCTGAGGAAACAAAACAATCACGATTAACTTTTTAGTGGTTCCTTCGATAACTCAAAACTTCATCCTCAGTGTAGACTTCTGGAAAGCCTTTAATGTCGCCCCCCAGGTATTCAACACTTGCGGCAACACACCCCACTCCACTCAAGTTAGTGAGATTCGTACAATAATACCTAATGAAAATTTAAGTTCTGCAGTCACAACAATTAAAATTCTACAAATTCGAATCTATTTCCTTAGAAAAATGCGGCTTGGGATTAACCAACCTAGTCGAACATTACATCAAAAAAAGGTATTATAACCTAGCTCCCCAAAAACTTAAACAATTGGAAAATGAGTTAGATGTTGGGTATGGGCGTTGTAGTCCCTGTCAGAAGCGCCTGGACCAACCCAACTCTTTTGGTATCAAAATGGCTCTGCACGATTCTACCTCGACAGTAGAAGCCTTAACGCTTGCACGGAGGTGACCAGATCTTCTCTTTCCTTCTTTCTCTCCTCCCCATTTACTCTGCCACACTAATTGCCATATTATGTAAATGCTCATGTTTTTCATTTATTCTAGAAAAGACAAGGAGGAGAGGAAAAGAAGGAGACGAGAAAGGAGGGAGGAGCTGGAGGAAATAGAGGAAGAAGAAAGGTAATTATTATGTCCAACTAATGTTGTTTTAGTCCTTGTTGCATTGTGACAAGTCATAGATCAAACCACCGGTTACAAATTTCACTCTCAAACTGGCCACTCTCAAATTGAGATACCATTTCATCTGTATCTTTTACCATTGGCCATTAAAATATATTCAACCAAGATGACATGAAATAACACCTTCTACTTAAAATGTGGGCAAAGGCTCCAACAGAAAATTAACAGCCTCTGAGTAAGGCTCTCAACTAACAAGCTGAAGGTCACTCTTTCTCTCCTCCCCATTTACTCTCCCACATTAATTGCCATATTATGTAAATGCTCATGTTTTTCATTTATTCTAGACAAGACACGGACAACTTAATGGGAGAATAAAAGAAAGGATGGTGAGGAGGGAAAGGAGGAAGCAAGAGAGGAAGTATAATATTAAAAAGTAAGATTTTATTATTTTAGCTTGCAGTTTTGCAAATAAAAATATTGTTGTGAGAAATAATCTCATGGATGCAAAGATCAAATCACCGGTTACAAATTTCACTCTCAAACTGGCCGTATTTGAGATACCATTTCATCCGTATCTTTTACCATTGGCCATTAAAATATATTCAACCAAGATGACATGAAATAACACCTTCTACATAAAATGTGGGCAAAGGCTCCAACAGAAAATTAACAGCCTCTGTGGTCGAGGGTTAAGGCTCTCAACTAACAAGCTGAAGGTCACTCCGCTCAGCTCTAGGGGAAGACCTAGGTATATTTAGTGACCAGATCTGAATACCTTCCTTCTTTCTCTCCCACACTAATTGCCATATTATGTAAATGCTCATGTTTTTCATTTATTCTAGACAAGACAACAAGGAGGAAAGGAAAAGGAGGAGAAGGGAAAGGAGGGAGCAGCTGGAACAAATAGAAGAAGAAGCAAGGTAATTATTATGTCCAACTAATGTTGTTTCTAGGTTTTAGTCCTTCTTGCATTGTGGGCAATTATGATACAACAAAAATACTACAAGACATGGATGCAAAGATCAAACCACACCGGTTACAAATTTCACTCTTTAACTGGCCGTATAATTGAGATACCATTTCATCCGTATCTTTTACCATTGGGCATTAAAATATATTTAACCAAGATGACATGAATTAACACCTTCTACATAAAATGTGGGCAAAGGCTCCAACAGAAAATTAACAGCCTCTGCGGTCGAGGGGTAAGGCTCTCAACTAACAAGCTGAAGGTCACTCCGCTCAGCTCTAGGGGAAGATACAAGAACTAGCGACAAGCGATCGGACCAGCTCTACAGCGGCTACAGAGACGCCCCGCTCTACCAATGCATAACTATGCAGGAACTATGTTATTTTTCCAGTACCGACTTATCTCCAATCGCCTTGCAAGAAAAAGATTTTAAATTTCAAACAATAAACTGTATGCTTTTGTTTGGAAAATTCAAGATCAAAATTTAATCAATCCAAAATGGGCTCGACAATAAGTAAGGAATTATCTAAGGATATATTAAAAATGCTAAGGAGGATGAAGAAATATGCGCCCCACAGCGATAATCGCACGCATCAGTGGAGAGCGGCGCATATCCCATGGGATTTGGTATGATATTGCATTCTATACCGTATCATATACATTAATAACATACTGTTATGAAAATAATTACTTTGGTTTTATATATAATTATTTTCCTAAGTAAAGTTAGTAATGTTTCATATTACCCCGGGTAAATTGCAGTCAGTTCATTATAATCGACTGGCTACGTATAGTTTCATCTTTTCTCCGGGAATAGTTTAAGATTTGATCTACAGAGGGTTATTGGTCGTTCGAGTGACTTTTTGGGAACGCGCCGACAGGCCACCGACTGGTCACAAAAATGTGGATTATTTATTAATAAAGTGTAACGGATCGGTGTGCAATTTAGTAGTATTATGTGATCGTTAAGTTTACAGCCGGTCGAGGAGCGACCGCGCTGATTTATTTGTCTTATCGGGAAATTCAAGTACGGAATTCCGGTTATAATGGCGGGCGGTGATACCGTCTTTGTAACATTCATATCCGCGGGATATTTAAGTCATCCGACCATGTTCGAGCTGCACAGCGGAGGAATAAACGTCACATCGCATTACCGTATCTTCGGGTCGGCTTATTTGTGGAATTTGGGGATTCCACCGACCTCATGTCGAGGGTCCAGTCCAGACGCTGATGCCATGAGGAGGGACATGGAGGGCTCCTCAGGCCCGTGGAGTCTCCACCCCGTTTCCAGGAACCCGAATCGTCGCATCGAGTGATCTTAGGTACTAGATAGATAGCTCAGGTGTATAATTGGTCCACAGATATTATAGTATAGCTCTCATACTCTACCACACTGTTCAGCATACTTTGTCTTCACAGGCATAGTTTGGCGTCCAAGTTTCCATCAAAGGAAATGTTCACTGTGCAAATTGATTGCATCTATGTACCATATATTATATTACCTACAACGAATTTAGAAAGCTTTCCATTGCCCGTAGCAATACATACGTTTTTATTAACATTTTCTATTTAATAGGTGGCATTCGGCATTTATACCCCGGAGGTATGCAAGCATGTGTGGGCCGGCTTAAAAAAAGGCCAAAGAAAGTTTAGAACTCTCAGAGAATTGGTAGAAGATGTTGAGAAGTCTCAGCATCCCCAGTATGTAAAGGTAAATTGATTGAAATAATTTTTTTTTAGTAATTACCAATTACTTTTTTACCAATGGCTTTTACTCAAATGGCTCCATATAATTGATAAGATTTTAAAATTTGCATTATGTAGCATAGGCTTTATTTAAAACCTATAAAGTGAGATAAACATTACCATTTTGCAGCCAAATCGACGTTTCTTACCAATTTCGTGTGTAATTCTTAGTTTAAATCTCCCGCCAATGTCACCTGCTAGTTCCAAATGCATCCTTGAGGCGGCGCCAGTAGTGGAACGCCACTAGTGACGCTATAATTTCAAGCTTCATTAGCATTTATTTTGCGAAGGTCAAACACGTTTGGTTTGTTTACAAACATCAAATACCGTAAAATAACCTGTTTTTCAGTATTTGCGCAAAATTTACATATTTTTTTCGAGGTTATTAACAGTGTGACTGTTCGAACTCCGTAAAATTGCGATTTATAGAGTTTCGTGTGTTTTTGTTTAGTGTTTTTTTGTATTTTCGTGATTATGTCGGATTCCGAACGTTCCGAGAGCGGGGAAGCCGAATTTTCGAGGGCGGAAGTCATGAAGGTGATTCACACGGACACGCGGGGGAAGCGTCCGAGGGTCTACGGCGAAGGCAAAGCCAAGAGGCAGAGGGTTTGTGAATTAGCTCCCGCCGACCCGCGAATTGACGTATTAACGCAGCAGATGTCCCAGATGCAGGAAATGTTGCGTCTGCTGCTGGAAAAGCGTTCGGAGGCTCCCGTCCGTGGCGCCTCGGATGACGATGACGAGGACAGCATCTCCCTGGACACCCCTGCGTCGCTTCGGGAGGAATTGGCAGGAGATTTGGGAATGGGACTCGTCCATCCGAATAAGCCGTCTCGTGACTTGGATCTCGGGGAGTGGACAACTGACCTAAAGCAGCCGAAGATACCATCGGCCGACCCAGGGAGGGTGAAAAAAGTGGAGCTCCTTCAGCATCTGGGGACGGCCAACTGGAACAATGTCCGCTACCTCGAGATCCAGAAGTCGTATGCCGCAACCCCTCTCTTCTCAATGTTGGCATTGAACCCTGAATTGAAGCGCCTAGCTCAGGAGGAATCGGCCAGTACGTCAACGGACTCCTTCTGCGGCTCCCTGACCAATGCTCTTTCCCTGCAGGCTGATCTCCTGAAGGCCTCCTTGCAGGAGCTGGTCAACTGGAGTGCGGAACCGGGCACGAAGCTGAGCACTTCCACTCTCTTCGAGAAGGTGCAGTCTCTCTTCGCGGCGGGGTCTGAGTCCCAGAAGGTGTCCAAAGACATCATGCAGATGGTCTGCGGAAAACGGGCTAGCCACATTGAGTATCGACGAGAGGGGGCATTGCGAGGCATCAGTGACGGATACGTCCGAGATGCCTTACGGAAGATTCCGCCCACATCGGAATATCTCTTTGACCCGAACCTCCTGTCGGCCCAGCTGGATAAGTTGGGGGGAGTGAAGAAGTGCCTCGCTCCTCAGCCTAGCACGTCGCGACCAGCTCCACCCGTTAAACCTGTGACTGTGCAGAGCTCGCAGCCCTTTCGTCCTAGAGTACAGCAGGGAAGAACCATCGCGAGAAGGGAGCACCCTGAGAGTCGAGGTCCGGAACCAGCCCGTAGAGCCGCTAAAGCTTTCCCTCCCCGAGGTAGGTTCCGGCCCAAGGAAAGAGCAGGGAAGCCAGACCGTAAGAGGTTTTAACAGTGGGCCCTCTTTTCAAGGGGGTCAGTTGCGCTCATTCGCAGGTAAGTGGAGGAACCTTGGCGCCCCTACTATCATCCTTAAGATGTTAGATGGCTACCGAATTCCATTTTCATCAAAACCTCCACTAAATAATAATATTGATTTATTTAACTCCCCTTTCACCACTAAGACTTCTGTGGCAATGACAGAACAAATAGAAAAACTCAAAGCCCTTAAGGTTTTAGAGTCGGCACCTGCCACTCCCTCATTTATTTCTAACATGTTTCTGGTCCCCAAATCAGATGGCTCAAAGAGGCCGGTCTTTAACTTAAAGTATTTAAACAATTTTCTGACTGTCAGTAAATTTCGTCTGGTAAACGTTTATCGAGTTCCTACTTTTCTACAACCGAATGACTGGATGGTTAAAGTGGACCTCACACATGCTTACTTTCATGTACCTGTGAGTGAGCAGCATAGATGTTTCCTTAGACTTATCTATAGGAATGAACTCTTGCAGATGACATCCCTCCCCTTTGGCTTGGCCACCGCACCTAAGGCATTCGCAACCTTCACTAACTGGGTAGCGCAGGAACTGCGGAAGAGAGGGATGAGAATTCTAGTGTATCTGGATGATTTTTTATTAGTAAACCAATGCCTGCCTACTTTAAAACAGCAGGCTATTGAAATGGTGGAGTTTTTGCAAGGCTTGGGATGGCATATACAATTTGATAAGTCAATATTAGAACCATCACAACAAGTTCAATTTCTTGGTATCAGCTGGAATACTCTAACTAATGAAAAGTCTCTCCCTCAGAACAAGGTTTCAGCCCTATCTTATTTGTTAAAGGGTTTTATTCAGACAGGTAGGTGGTCACTAGATAAGGGGCGCAGCCTCTTGGGCTCTTTAAACTTTGCTAGTTTTGCAGTTCCAAGAGGCAGGCTCAACAGCCGGCACATACAGAAAGGGTGCTTAGGACTCAGACACTACCACCCTTGGGAGTCATCACCAATTCCGGCAGCTACCGCTCGGGAATTGAGATGGTGGGTTCGATCGCTCACCCTGACGTCACCTATACATCTGCCGCTGTTTGAGCATTACCTAACAACCGATGCCTCTGATCAGGGTTGGGGTGCCCAGCTGGACGAAAAGCTTCTCAGCGGTGTGTGGGCTGATGACCAGCTGAATCTTCACTCCAATGTAAAGGAGATGCTCGCCGTGTTGGCTGCCTTGTCTCCTCACGTGCTTGAGCTATCTGGCTCGGGTCTTCTGATCCAGTCGGATAACAGGTCTGTCGTATCTTATCTCCGCAAGGAGGGTGGTACCAGATCAACTCAACTCCTGAGCTGTACTCGACTAGTGCTAGATGTTTTGGATAAACACTGTGTCTCCATGACAGCACAATACTTACCCGGTCGTTTCAATGAAGTAGCGGACTGTCTATCTCGTCATCGTGCTATACCCGAATGGCACTTGCTACCCTCGTTCACAGAGGTAGCATTCAGGAAATGGGGACGACCCGAAATAGACCTATTTGGCTCTAGGACAGCGCATGTGGTTCAAAGGTATGTTTCTCTTGATTTTCAGGACGACGAGGCAGACTACCACAATGCTTGGAGCAGGGACTGGGACCATCAGCTGGCTTGGATCTTCCCTCCCCCGTGCCTCATGCCGAGGGTTCTTTGCCACCTGAACAGAGCAAGGGGATTATACTTGGTAGTGGCTCCTCGTTGGGAAAGGGCATTTTGGAGAGCGGATCTGAAGTGTCGGGCCTTGGGTCCACCTCTTACGATTCACAATCTAGGAGAAGCACTGATAGACACCAGGACCAACAAACCCCCTCCTCAAGTAGAGTCCTTCACTCTGGAGATTTGGCTTTGTGGGGGTGGGACAAAAACCTAACAAGATGGTCAAGTCAGCAGAAGGAACTTCTTAGATCCGGGTGGAGAAGTTCTACCCTTCGCACTTATGCTCCGGCATGGCGGAGGTGGCAGCGCTGGGCGTCAGAGAATCAGCTTGATGCCACGCGTCCCAAAGCTGAAGACTTAGCCAGGTTCCTAGCCGATCTACACATCAGAGAAAAGCTATCGCTGAGTACCATTTTAGTTCACAAGTCAGTGGTGTGTACCTTAGGCTCTCCCGAAGACAATAGAGAGCTGAGCTCCAATCCGATAGTGAAGAAGATATTAAAAGGGATATCTTTAGCTAGACTAAGGCCTTCAAAACCCCCCATTTGGGACCCGAGGGTTGTATCATCATGGCTGGAGAAGAATTTGCCTCAACATATTACTCTCTTTGAAGCATCAAGGAGAGCAGCCACCATCCTGCTTTTGGCATCAGGGCGCCGAGTCCACGATCTCACATTGCTCCATTGCACAGCTGAAAGATTGTCAGTGGACAGTGAAGGCATCTCCATTTGGCCAGTGTTTGGTGGCAAGACAGATTCGGCAGACTGGCAACAATCAGGGTGGAGACTGGCTCGCTCGGAGTCTAGGAACATAGACCCTGTCTATTGGACGGAGAAGGTCATAGAACTGTCTAAGGAACGGAGAGCGCAGGCGATACTACCTAGCCTATTTATTACAACTTGTGGGACAGTGAAAGCGGCCTCCAGGGCAGTAATTGCAGGTTGGATTAGGGCAGTCCTCAGGGATGCTGGTGTAGAGGATCCACCTGGCAGCATCCGTTCAGCAGTGGCATCTCTGAACTGGCTGCAGAAATATAAGCTGGACGATATACTGTCGCGTGGTAACTGGAGAAGTCCCAATACCTTTGCCAAGTTCTATAGAAGGGAAATTGCAGAATCGGCTGGCCGAGTCAACACCGACCCATCTGTTGCTGACCTTTTTCAACCTCTGTAACTGGTTAGCTGATTTCTGGAAATCTTGCCCCTATTTTCTTTTTAGCAAATAAATTTAAATATTATATTTGATTCACATTAGCATAATGTCACCAGGCGATAACAAACAATATCTCACTTTATAGGTTTTAAATAAAGCCTATGCTACATAATGAAAAAGTTTTACCTTACAATAAAACTTATATTATGTACTTAGCTTTATTTAAAACCTAGGCAAGGGCTGCCTGATGAGATCTAATGAAGCTTGAAATTATAGCGTCACTAGTGGCGTTCCACTACTGGCGCCGCCTCAAGGATGCATTTGGAACTAGCAGGTGACATTGGCGGGAGATTTAAACTAAGAATTACACACGAAATTGGTAAGAAACGTCGATTTGGCTGCAAAATGGTAATGTTTATCTCACTTTATAGGTTTTAAATAAAGCTAAGTACATAATATAAGTTTTATTGTAAGGTAAAACTTTTTCATTATTAACACTTTTTTATTCATTATATATATATATTTTTTAATATTAACTCCACACAGGAGGCCCTGAAGAAAATAATTTCCCTCAGGGCCTATGTCATCTTTGGGGATGCTGTGTGGAGGGTAATATAGACAATAAGAACAATGTTTTGAAATATAATGTTGTTTGACGACTTTTCATTTCTTAAATATGGGTTATTTGTTTTTCCTTTTCACATATTGATTCCAACTAATAGTACATTGTCATTTTTTAAACTAGTTTGGTATCAATTATGTTCTCAGGAACGGATTAAAGAGATTGGCGAAATCATGATCGGAGCCACCCCCGAGGTGGCGGCCGCCCTCCTCCGAGAGCTTACCGATATCATGAGTGGCCGGCGGCCCCCGGCAGAAGCAAGGTAATTATTATTTTTTTATTTTTTATTTATTATATTATTATTTATATGTAACAGCGACCTCAGCAAAATGCTGCGCCGGATGAGGCAACATGTACCAATGGAAGATAATCGTACTCATCAATGGAGAGCGTCCCATCTCCCCTGGGATTTGGTATGATATTGCATTCTATACACACCGCACCGTATCATATACATTAATAACATACATACGTTTTTATTAACATTTTCTATTTAATAGATTGCTTTCGGCATTTACACGGCCCCCGTGTGTAAACATGCGTGGGCCGAGATCCGGAAAAAACAGCGCAGTTTTAGAACTCTAAGGGAAATAATCGAAGACGCTGAGAAGTCATCTCAGCATCCCAGACAGAACGTAAAGGTAAATTGATTGAAATAATTATTTTTTTAGTAATTACCAATTACTTTTTTACCAATGGCTTTTACTCAAATGGCTTTTACTCAAATGGCTTTTACTCAAATGGCTCCATATAATTGATAAGATTTTAAAATTTGCATTATTAACACTCTTTTATTCATTATATATATATATTTTTTAATATTAACTCCACACAGGAGGCCCTGAAGAAAATAATTTCCCTCAGGGCCTATGTCATCTTTGGGGATGCTGTGTGGAGGGTAATATAGACAATAAGAACAATGTTTTGAAATATAATGTTGTTTGACGACTTTTCATTTCTTAAATATGGGTTATTTGCTTTTTCCTTTTCACATATTAATTCCAAATAATAGTACATTGTCATGTTTTAAACTAGTTTGGTATCAATTATGTTCTCAGGAAAAGATTGAAAAGTTAAGCAGGAAGCTGTTGGATGCTACTCCCGAGGAGGCGGCCGCCCTCCACCGAAAACTTTCTGATGTTATGAGTGGCCGGCGCCCCCCGGGAGAAGCTAGGTAATTATTATGTCCAACTAATGTTGTTTTAGTCCTTGTTGCATTGTGACAAGTCATAGATCAAACCAACTGTTACAAATTTCACTCTCAAACTGGCCGTATAATTGAGATACCATTTCATCCGTATCTTTTACCATTGGCCATTAAAATATATTCAACCAAGATGACATGAAATAACACCTTCTACTTAACCCATTACCTCCATGATTTTTTTTTTATTTTTATAAACTCGAATCATCATTATAACCCGATAGTATAGACTTAAAGGAGAGCCCAAAATCAGTTTTAGAATTTTCCGCCCACCCACCCTCTCACCGGAGCGTCTAGAAAATTGATGCCTAAACGCAACGCTTGGAGGTAACCCCCCTAAGCAAAATTTACGTCAAGTATGGGTAAAATGCAGTAAACTGTATGATTTATATTGATAATTTAAAATAAATAATTGCCATTGTTTATAATTCAATGAAAATACAATTTATTAATGGAAAATACACAAAATAACAAAAAATTCAATATTAGAAAAAACCTTCTAGAATGAGGAAAACTAACCAAATCTAACCAAATTATTCTCTAAGTGATACCGTTCGAAGCAGTCAAAATGAAGGGCGAGGTTGCAGGCCCGGCATCGATAGACTGCTGGATTTTTTTTACATAGAGCCCAACGAATTCGAGATTTGCCACGATATGTCAAATGAAATACTTGCATTCGACGCACACGATTCCCATCTTCCTTCACACGAGAATCTCCGAATTCGGCATTGACCTGATTTGGAAAAGACAATAAAAGAGTACGGGTAACCTCCACACGGAATGCCTTCTGGGAAGGTTTTCTCTGTCGCCTAGTCATCTGGTTTCCCATATCATGCTCGTACTTCCTAAAGAAGCATAGCAACTTCCATCCATTTAAAAGAGTGCTGCTCAGGCAAGATGCAAATAAAGGCCAGTACCACTTCTTTGACCAAATGTTGACCCGATAATTTTGTATACCATTATCATGGAGGTCTACCCCACCCATTCCCAAATTATAATTTCGTGTAGGCACGCTGGGCAACCGATTTTTTTTGCATGCTTCCTTCAAAACTTTTCCTTTTTTGTCTTTCTTCAATTTCTGCCAACTCTGCACTTGACTTACTGGCTCCATTCGATAATAGTTCGTGGCCACTGTTACTTCACGGTTGTCCTAACCAACGGTATACGAGGATTTGACTTTCTACGTCTACCACCGCATCAAATTCACCTGCTAGGTAAATGTTCGCTATGCGCAAGGGAAATATAGAAGAAAATGTTACCTTTAGGCAATTACTTTCCTGTCTTCAACTTGCCTGAAGCTTCAAGGTTGGGAAGCGAACTGGCTTACATATGCCAGTAGCGCACATTCTTTTATCCTTCAGGATACACATCGAATGGTGAGATGTGAAGAAATTGTCCATAAATAACTCATGGCGTGCGGGGAACTCTATATATTCCATCATAGACAGTACGATGGATAATCTTTGACCTAATACGGGGTCATATGTATCAGATGCTCAGGAATATGGCATTGCTTGGAAACAGGTAGCCTTCGGAGGAAGCAAGACACCAAATCTCGTAGCCAACTTTGATTGGCTTATTCTTAATGTACATCTTGCAATAATGTCGACCGAAATATGGCACCATTTGCTCGTCAATGGAAAGTTTGTGTGCAAAAACATCAAATGCAAATAAAGATGGAACGTTAGTCATTATTATACCTTAGCCATTCTGTCGGTTATATCTAGATTGTTGTTATCGCAAAAATGTATATAGCGTTTTATAAGCTCAAAATGTGGACGTTGGTTCCTTTTTTGATGACGCTTACACCCAAGGTCGGGTCAGACGAATAATAATCTGTGGTAGATGGCAATGTATTGTAGCCGGTCAACACAGAAACCAAGAAAACGCTTCAATTCGTATATATCTTACTGGAATTCGGTATTGGTTTTAAATCGAGCGTATTTGATCATCCTCTCAAGAATAAACTGAATCATTTCGTCATCAAAGAATAATGAAAACACTTGAAAAGCATTATAAGACTTCAGCTTTTCGTACATATCTTTATGCACCACATTCAGCGCTTCAGCAACGCAACAGTTTACTGTAGTTTTAATTTTTTGGCTGGTGGTGCATTTTAAATAGATATTCGCAAGGTATTACGACTCGCACCAGAGGATGTGGAAGGCTGATTCCAGTCAAGTCGTGATTTGCCATCAAATCATCGTCAATCAGCTCTTCGTCCGTCTGTTCATCAACATTCTCTGTTTAAAAATATCCGAAAACTGCAGACTAACTAATATTTTTAATAAAAATGACCCATAAAAACACAACAAAACCGTATTATTTGAAGGCAAGCTAACCAAAAACATATGAAAACACTGTCACAGCTAACCTCCAAACGTTGCGCGCAGGCATCACCTGATTTCAGTGACATCCAGCGGTCATCTTATGCATATAATACTATGTTGAAACAGTGTTGTCGACTATTTCATCTTTTGATAACAATATGTGATTCACACATGTTTTATTTTTTTCCGTTTTAATTTTTTTTTTTTTTTTCAAAATGGGTCTATTTTCAGGGCTTTAGTAAAAAAAATATTAAAAATAGAATAATTAATAAAATTTATTAAATTATGTTAATTATTGAAAGCTAACATACCAATCTGTAAATGCTGCATAACAACTTGGTGGGATTTAGCTTTATTCACAGTGAAAAAAAATCATACTTTTCATCTATTTTTTTGATGCCTATAGGCATCGTCATGGAGGTAATGGGTTAAAATGTGGGCAAAGGCTCCAACAGAAAATTAACAGCCTCTGAGTAAAGCTCTCAACTAACAAGCTGAAGGTCACTCTTTCTCTCCTCCCCATTTACTCTCCCACACTAATTGCCATATTATGTAAATGCTCATGTTTTTCTTTTATTCTAGAAAAGCCAAGGAAAAGGAGGAGAGAAAAAGGGAAAGGAGGTATAGGAGGGAGAGGAGGGAGGAGTTAGAGGGAGAAGAAAGGTAATTATTATGTCCAACTAATGTTGTTTTAGTCCTGTTGCATTGTGACAAGTCAAAGATCAAACCACCGGTTACAAAATACTACAAGTCATGGATGCAAAGATCAAACCAACTGTTACAAATTTCACTCTCAAACTGGCCGTATAATTGAGATACCATTTCATCCGTATCTTTTACCATTGGCCATTAAAATATATTCAACCAAGGTGACATGAAATAACACCTTCTACTTAAAAGGCTCCAACAGAAAATTAACAGCCTCTGAGTAAAGCTCTAAACTAACAAGCTGAAGGTCACTCTTTCTCTCCTCCCCATTTACTCTGCCACACTAATTGCCATATTATGTTAATGCTCATGTTTTTCTTTTATTCTAGACAAGACACGGACGAAAGGATTTGAGGAGACGAGAAAGGATGGTGAACAGGGAAAGGAGGGAGCAGCTAGGAGAGTAATTAATTTAAAAAAGTAAGATTTTATTATTTTAGCTTGCAGTTTTGCAAATAAAAATATTGTTGTGAGAAATAATCTCATGGATGCAAAGATCAAACCACCGGTTACAAATTTCACTCTCAAACTGGCCGTATAATTGAGATACCATTTCATCCGTATCTTTTACCATTGGCCATTAAAATATATTTAACCAAGGTGACATGAATTAACACCTTCTACATAAAATGTGGGCAAAGGCTCCAACAGAAAATGAACGGCCTCTGTGGTCGAGGGGTAAGGCTCTCAACTAACAAGCTGAAGGTCACTCCGCTCAGCTCTAGGGGAAGATACAAGAACTAGCGACAAGCGATTGGACCAGCTCTACAGCGGCTACAGAGACGCCCCGCTCTACCAATGCAGGAACTATGTTATTTTTCCAGTACCGACTTATCTCCAAACGCCTTGCAAGAAAATGATTTTAAATTTCGAACAATAAACTGTATGCTTTTGTTTGGAAAATTCAAGATCAAACAGGTCAAGATGGGTGCCACCGCAAGTTCTGAAGAAAAAAGAAATCTTTTAAAAATGCTGCGGAGGATATCAAAATTTTTACCAATAAACGAAAATCGCTCACATAAATGGAGGGCGTCCCATCTCCCGTGGGATATGGTATGAAATTGCATTCTATACACACCGCACCGTATCATATACATTAATAACATACATACGTTTTTATTAACATTTTCTATTTAATAGATTGCTTTCGGAAAATATACGGCCCCAGTGTGTAAAATTGCCTGGGGCCAGCTGCTAAAGGATATTCGGAAATATAGAACAATGGAAGAGATAATTAAAGAAGCTGAGGTATTGCTCCAGCCAAATGGAATGAGAATGGAGGTAAATTGATTGAAATCCTCCAAATTGGTAAAGTAGTCTTCTTCATACAAAACTTAAATTTGGATTTGCAGTTAGAATACTTGACCAAACTAAATATATATATTTTTTTTAAACGGAAATAGCTATATAGCTATAGTTTTTTTAACAATTCATATAATTTATTTCACTATAGGTACTTGCATAGTAAAAAAGATTATTTTTTTAGTAATTACCAATTACTTTTTTACCAATGGCTTTTACTCAAATGTGTTAGAATTATATAACAAAATTAATATGTGTGACTAGCTCCATCTATGATGTATCTATAAACTAAATAAACGTCAGTCGATTTCCACCAACCTTGCCGTTTTATTAAAATGGCTCCATATAATTGATAAGATTTTAAAATTTGCATTATTAACATTTTTTTCTTCATTATATATATATATTTTTTTAATATTAACTCCACACAGGAGGCCCTGAAGAAAATAATTTCCCTCAGGGCCTATGTCATCTTTGGGGATGCTGTGTGGAGGGTAATATAGACAATAAGAACAATGTTTTGAAATATAATGTTTGACGACTTTTCATTTCTTAAATATGGGTTATTTGCTTTTTCCTTTTCACATATTAATTCCAAATAATAGTACATTGTCATGTTTTAAACTAGTTCGGTATCAATTATGTTTTCAGGAACGCATTGAAATATTAACGACAGAGCTGTTGAATGCTACTCCCGAGGAGGCGGCCGCCCTCCACCGAAAACTTGCTGATGTGATGAGTGGCCGGCGCCCCCCGGGAGAAGCTAGGTAATTATTATGTCCAACTAATGTTGTTTTAGTCCTTGTTGCATTGTGACAAGTCATAGATCAAACCACACCGGTTACAAATTTCACTCTTTAACTGGCCTTGAGATACCATTTCATCCGTATCTTTTACCATTGGCCATTAAAATATATTCAACCAAGATGACATGAAATAACACCTTCTACTTAAAAGGCTCCAACAGAAAATGAACAGCCTCTGAGTAAAGTTCTCAACTAACAAGCTGAAGGTCACTCTTTCTCTCCTCCCCATTTACTCTGCCACACTAATTGCCATATTATGTAAATGCTCATGGTTTTCTTTTATTCTAGAAAAGCCAAGGAAAAGGAGGAGAGGAGGAGGCAAAGGAGATACAGGAGGGAGAGGAGAGAGGAGATCGAAGAGGAAGAGAGGTAATTATTATGTCCAACTAATGTTGTTTTAGTCCTTGTTGCATTGTGACAAGTCATAGATCAAACCAACTGTTACAAATTTCACTCTCAAACTGGCCGTATAATTGAGATACCATTTCATCCGTATCTTTTACCATTGGCCATTAAAATATATTTAACCAAGGTGACATGAATTAACACCTTCTACATAAAATGTGGGCAAAGGCTCCAACAGAAAATGAACGGCCTCTGTGGTCGAGGGGTAAGGCTCTCAACTAACAAGCTGAAGGTCACTCCGCTCAGCTCTAGGGGAAGATACAAGAACTAGCGACAAGCGATCGGACCAGCTCTACAGCGGCTACAGAGACGCCCCGCTCTACCAATGCAGGAACTATGTTATTTTTCCAGTACCGACTTATCTCCAAACGCCTTGCAAGAAAATGATTTTAAATTTCGAACAATAAACTGTATGCTTTTGTTTGGAAAATTCAAGATCAAACAGGTCAAGATGGGTGCCACCGCAAGTTCTGAAGAAAAAAGAAATCTTTTAAAAATGCTGCGGAGGATATCAAAATTTTTACCAATAAACGAAAATCGCTCACATAAATGGAGGGCGTCCCATCTCCCGTGGGATGTGGTATGAAATTGCATTCTATACACACCGCACCGTATCATATACATTAATAACATACATACGTTTTTATTAACATTTTCTATTTAATAGGTGGCATTCGGCATTTATACCCCGGAGGTATGCAAGCATGTGTGGGCCGGCTTAAAAAAAGGCCAAAGAAAATTTAGAACTCTCAGAGAATTGGTAGAAGATGTTGAGAAGTCTCAGCATCCCCAGTATGTAAAGGTAAATTGATTGAAATAATTTTTTTTTAGTAATTACCAATTACTTTTTTACCAATGGCTTTTACTCAAATGGCTTTTACTCAAATGGCTCCATATAATTGATAAGATTTTAAAATTTGCATTATTAACACTTTTTTATTCATTATATATATATATTTTTTAATATTAACTCCACACAGGAGGCCCTGAAGAAAATAATTTCCCTCAGGGCCTATGTCATCTTTGGGGATGCTGTGTGGAGGGTAATATAGACAATAAGAACAATGTTTTGAAATATAATGTTGTTTGACGACTTTTCATTTCTTAAATATGGGTTATTTGTTTTTCCTTTTCACATATTGATTCCAACTAATAGTACATTGTCATTTTTTAAACTAGTTTGGTATCAATTATGTTCTCAGGAACGGATTAAAGAGATTGGCGAAATCATGATCGGAGCCACCCCCGAGGTGGCGGCCGCCCTCCTCCGAGAGCTTACCGATATCATGAGTGGCCGGCGGCCCCCGGCAGAAGCAAGGTAATTATTATTATTTTTTTTTTTATTTATTATATTATTATTTATATGTAACAGCGACCTCAGCAAAATGCTGCGCCGGATGAGGCAACATGTACCAATGGAAGATAATCGTACTCATCAATGGAGAGCGTCCCATCTCCCCTGGGATTTGGTATGATATTGCATTCTATACACACCGCACCGTATCATATACATTAATAACATACATACGTTTTTATTAACATTTTCTATTTAATAGATTGCTTTCGGCATTTACACGGCCCCCGTGTGTAAACATGCGTGGGCCGAGATCCGGAAAAAACAGCGGGGCTTTAGAACGTTACGGGAAATCATCGAAGACGCTGAGAAATCGTCTCAGCATCCCGGACAGAATGTAAAGGTAAATTGATTGAAATAATTATTTTTTAAGTAATTACCAATTACTTTTTTACCAATGGCTTTTACTCAAATGGCTCAATATAATTGATAAGATTTTAAAATTTGCATTATTAAAACTTTTTTATTCATTATATATATATTTTTTTTAATATTAACTCCACACAGGAGGCCCTGAAGAAAATAATTTCCCTCAGGGCCTATGTCATCTTTGGGGATGCTGTGTGGAGGGTAATATAGACAATAAGAACAATGTTTTGAAATATAATGTTGTTTGACGACTTTTCATTTCTTAAATATGGGTTATTTGCTTTTTCCTTTTCACATATTAATTCCAAATAATAGTACATTGTCATGTTTTAAACTAGTTTGGTATCAATTATGTTCTCAGGAACGGATTAAAGAGATTGGCGAAATCATGATCGGAGCCACCCCCGAGGTGGCGGCCGCCCTCCTCCGAGAGCTTACCGATATCATGAGTGGCCGGCGGCCCCCGGCAGAAGCAAGGTAATTATTATTTTTTTATTTTTTATTTATTATATTATTATTTATATGTAACAGCGACCTCAGCAAAATGCTGCGCCGGATGAGGCAACATGTACCAATGGAAGATAATCGTACTCATCAATGGAGAGCGTCCCATCTCCCCTGGGATTTGGTATGATATTGCATTCTATACACACCGCACCGTATCATATTAATATTAATACTCAGTTTCTTTGTTTTTTTTGCTCGCTAAAAATTAGGCGAAAATCGACCGCTCAACCCCACAAGTCGTTTACACTCAAGGTTCGTTTTTGCGTGCGAGAGAAAAAGTCGCCTTTCATTTGTTTCGATCTTCAGGCGAAAGTAGGCCGAGACGACTCTCTGCGCGCGTAGAGCCCGGCGTTCAATTCAGCGTGCAAAAACGTAAAACTGGAGTCAGTCAGGAAATTTGGAAACTAGACCGGATTAAAGTAGACAAAAATTAGAGGAACTCTGTCGGCGGAAACCGGAAGCGTTCGGAGCGCGCAGTACTAAAGTACCGAAGTTCACTCTCCCGCCGCCAGGACCGGTGACACTCTGGCGAAAAGTCGATTTGCGGCCGGATAATTGTCGGAGCTTCTAAATTCGGGAATCGTACCACGTGGTTATTGCGAAACCACGTGGTGCGATTTATTTTTTGTTAATCACGAGTGTTGCCACACGCGCGGTTTCGAAACGGCCAAATTTTGGTGCATTTTCGCAACGTTTCGTTTTCATAGATCGGGATGATCTGCAAAACTTTTTCTCCTTCACCGTTTATATTTTTATTCAACATCGAACGCACCCCGAACGCGAAATCATTAAAAAAAAAATTTCTTGCGCCTCTGTCGCTTGAAAATTATGCGTTTTTCGCATTACTCGAACGTAAATTAAAAACACGATTGATTTTGATCTAGCGTTGGCTGTGAATTAATCAGGTAACGTTGATTTTTTTTTTTAAATTTCACGAAAAGTTGTACGAAATATCCCCATTTATAGGGTAAGTGGTTGAATTTAAGCGGAAATGTTTTTCTTTGCATAATGGTAACATTGGCTCAAGAGAGTCTACACGTGGCCCTTTTTTTCACAAAATGGCGTTCTTTTGAGATTTCAGACCCGCTTTTTTACGCGTGTCTGTTTTTTTGTATATTTCAAAATATTGGAAAGTCCGCCGAAGTGGATACGATACAAGTTGAGATTATTCTAAAGTTCCGTGTGTCTTTGGTTGGATTATTGGATATCTATGCATTCAAGAACGTCGTGACGAAAAAAAATGGTTTCTTTCTGATCTCTAATCCGTAGATCCGAGATCGTAGATGAACTTCACCAGTGTTAAAGTGAGTGTAACGTGTTTATTCCATAATATTATGTTATAATATATAGTAATAAATGATTAACAATATGCCAAAGTTTTATCAAAAAATCATTTGCAGGTTATTGAAACTTCTCTACGATGACGCTTTGAAGCCTCGACGTTCTGAATAAAGGAGAATGATGACGGTTGGCGATTACACATCGCAGAATTATGTCGTTTTCTCGAGGTAATATAACAATTTGTTCATAATATTACTGTTACATAAATAAAAGCCCAACTTTCATCTACTGAAACGTCTGAACTGTCTGCTTATTGTAATTGACGATGGATATCTTCACAAAATTAATCATTAAACGAGCGTTTCTCTGCAGATCTTTTTGTTGTACCAAGTTAAATGTGAATATAACATTATAATACTATATATTAATATAATTTTTGTCGTTTACAGGACGTCAAACCGTCAAATTTACCAGCCTCGACATTCTGAACAAAGGACAGCGCAGAATTCTGGCATCTTCTCAAGGTGAATATTATCATGTTATAATTAATTAATTAATGTCATTATTATAACGTAAATAAAAGCCCAACTTTCATCTACTGAAACGTCTGAACTGTCTGCTTATTGTAATTGACGATGGATATCTTCACAAAATTAATCATTAAACGAGCGTTTGCTTATGGAGCAAGCCAGAGTGGGGCCAAATTGTAATGATAAAAGATTAAGAAATGATTCGATAAAAGAATTACAGTAGAAAATAAACATTAATTGAAATATCATACAAAAGTTAAAACGCTATTAACACTTGAGACAAGAAAACATGAGCGACTCTTTAATTATAATATTCAAATAACATATCTCAAGATCGTGCACTGTGTTCGTAGATGGTTAATAAACCCCCTATGTTTAAATATATATGTTTAAACATAGGGGTTTATTAACCCACAAGTAATATCTATTACAAAATTTATGTAATTATTTCTGACTGCTATTTGATATTACATTTGAAACTTTGACAATCGCCATTAACGCCGATTCTGTAAATTTTGCACATTTCTTCTGATCATTTGTCTCTTATTGCAGATTTTTTTGTTGTACCAAGTTAAAAATGAATTAACAATATGCATAATTTTTGTCGTTTGCAGGATGTCAAAACGTCACTACTGTCTGCGTTTTACAGTCCTCGAGAATGAATGAACTTCAGCCGGCGTTACTTTGAACTGGAACTAATTTCACAATCCTCTCTATGTCTTTCCAAAGTCGTGATGAAAATGATGACACTTCAACGCTTTGATATTTTAAAGTTACTAATCATCCATGAATGGTATAATTATGGAACTAATTACATAACTAGCTTGCCAGTTAATATATCTACTTAAATCGGAAACGATCAAGGTTTTTAATTGGACGGCCAATTTGTTCATTTAAAATTTGTTCACAGGCCTCAGGGGGGTGGGTCAAGTACCTACAGCTATTTGATTTAAATGAAAGCATTCACTTTATTTACATTCGAACATCAAATCGTAAATATGAAATTTGGCTCACACATCTTGCTTTATTCACATTCAAACTTTTCATAACACACCACATTTTTACCCATTAGTTTCGGGGAAAAAGCAACGTTTTGACACGCAGTCCGCTTCATTTACACGCAAGCATATGTATTTAATTATAAAATTAGGCAGATGCCTCTCGCTGCATCCACATTCAAACATTACACCACGCACCACAATTTTACCCATTACTTTCGGGCAAAAAGCAAAAGTGTTGAAACACATTCTTTGCTTCTCCATTTTTATCTCCTCTGTCATTTTTATCAGAGTTGTGCCGTTTAGAAAGCCTCATGCTATTTATAGGAAAGGAACGAAACAACCGCAAATGGCTCGAAACGCCGTTTGCAGTTGCTGCGTTTCTTTCCTGGCTCGGTTCGCATATCGGGAGCTTACATATTTAAACGACCTACAAATAATACAGAATAGACGTTTTAATCATAACCCATATACCCGAGAGTTGTGCCGTTTAGAAAGCCTCATGCTATTTATAGGAAATTTATTAGCGACCATACTGTGTTTGCCGAATGGTTGTTGGAGTTGGGGAATGGAACATTACCAACTCCTCAAAATTGCGTACCGTCATCAATAGTTTTACCATCAAGTACGATTTGCCAAGATGTTATTAGCGCACTTTACGGAGACTCTCATTCTGTAGCCGATTCAAATTTATTCAGTGATAGGGCGATACTGTGTCCCAAAAATGTAGATGCACGTAAAATTAATGAAAAAGTCTTAGAAAAATTAGAAGGTCCATTGAAAACATTTTATAGTATTGACTCCGCGAGAGATGACAAGGGTAATCCAGATCATCCCGAGGAGCAGGTTAGATTTCCATTGGAATTTTTAAATTCTTTCAATCCACCCGGTTTACCTGTTCATGCCTTGAATTTGAAGATTGGAGCCATAGTAATGCTATTAAGAAATATGTATATAATTAATAAATCGCAGGGTCAAACTTTTAATCAGATTGGTGTTTATTTACCAGAACCCGTCTTTACGCATGGACAATTGTATGTAGCTTGCTCCAGAGTCAAAACAATAAATTCATTAAAAATTCAAATAGTCGACGGAAGTCGTCAAGGTGTAAATCAGACCGGATTTACAACCCAAAACATTGTTTACAGGGAAATTTTAGATTAGGTATTGTTGTTTCATATCTATTTAAACCAGTAAATTTAATCTATTTAAGACTAATCTTCCCATATTAAATTTATTCACAGGGTTAAATACATACAGTGTGACTTGAACTTATCATTTGATGATAACGCAAACCTAAATTTGTCACTATTTGAGGGAACTGTTGATTTTTATCATTAGAAAAATTTAGTTTCAGATTAAATAGATTCACAAATGCATTTAACTATTTTTATATTCTGTTTAAACTTTAAAAAGTAAAACAAGTTAAACTCAAAAGTTGTTCTAAATATTACTAAAAAAAATGACTTGACTAACCAACCACAAAAAAAATATTGAATATCTCTGACCACTATTTAAAATGAAATATAGATTCAGTTATAGAAAAGTAAACATCTACGATAAACGAATAATTAATTATCTCACACATACTTTGAAAAAGTATATCTTATATAGAAACGTTGGCTAAAGAAAGAGGTAGCGCAACACAGCATAATATCCCAAAAACAAATCACTATAATCACAGAGATTATTATAAAATATACTTAATAACAGCATATCGTTTCCATACTGACCTATCAGACTAAGTAGAAGAAAGATAAAAAGATCTCCCGAGAGTGTGTTTTATTTTAACACAATTAATGAAATGTTTTTTCATCATTTTCTAGATAATTATTAAAGCGATATTTGAAAAGTAACGCAACTTCCTTTGACACGAGGAGCCGTGTTACTTGAATAGAATTTTGAAGGTACAGGCCTTTGTGGTGAATTTGAAAAACGATATTGGCGATAGCTTCATAATTCATTTGGCCTTCTCTCTTCTAGGAAGAAAGCTTTCGTAGCATAATGTTTTATATTCAGAGATTGAATCAAATTTAAATTGCAAACTTTAAAATGCTTATCTCTATCAAAGGTTAAATTCTTTATTAAATGAAAAAATACGCAGTCAGATCAGATAAATTATTATTTAACAGATGGCCTTGAATTAACATAGGTAATTTCCAATAATTTACCTGCACAGTAAATTCCTTACAAAGATAATTTTGAAGGTAGATCAATAAATACAACTTTATTTATAAACCGATTCCTAGAATTCAACGATTTACAAATAAAATTGTATGTGGACAGTTTGTGTTAACGATTTAACATATGTTTAAATAAAAGTCTCTCTGTTAATATTAACATTCTATACCTTGAGAGTACTTCATATTCTTATTTTTTAGTTATAACACAAAAATAATTGTACAATATACGTAAATACAATTTTTTTATCAATGTATGTATTACGCTATCTTATGTTGGATTTTAAAATATATAAACACAGTTTATTATTCAAGTAGGCACTAACTACATCAAGTGCATAGTTTCTTTCAATATAATTGTTCTTCTAATATCAACTGTATCTCTTTGTGGACATTATGTTTGTGTATTACGCTATCTTATGTTGGATTTTAAAATATATAAACACAGTTTATTATTCAAGTAGGCACTAACTACATCAAGTGCATAGTTTCTTTCAATATAATTGTTCTTCTAATATCAACTGTATCTCTTTGTGGACATTATGTTTGTGTATTACGCTATCTTATGTTGGATTTTAAAATATATAAACACAGTTTATTATTCAAGTAGGCACTAACTACATCAAGTGCATAGTTTCTTTCAATATAATTGTTCTTCTAATATCAACTGTATTTCTTTGTGGACATTATGTTTGTGTATTACGCTATCTTATGTTGGATTTTAAAATATATAAACACAGTTTATTATTCAAGTAGGCCCTAACTACATCAAGTGCATAGTTTCTTTCAATATAATTGTTCTTCTAATATCAACTGTATCTCTTTGTGGACATTATGTTTGAACTGTTTTTTTTTACAATGATCAATAAATATAAAAATAAGTTGATGTAAGATTACATATTATATTATATATTATTATTCTGGTTGATATTTGACATGAAATATGAATATATGAAACGCAATTAATTTAAAAAAAATAAATACACTTTAATGAAATTAAAACGTTGTTTGATTTTTACTTATTTCCAAAATCTGTTATTTTATTTTATTTATTTATTTATTTCATTCAAAAAACAGTTGTTTACATAAAAAGCATACTCTGCACATCTCACTAGGGCATTTCAATCGGTAGCTTGACATCGGTAAATAGGTTTGCTCAGTTAGATCAGTGAGCTAAATTAAAATGTATTTATGTAAGGTAAGTTTTTAGATTCTCACGGCCAAAAGCATTTTTGTTGTTTGTTTTTGGGGTGTTATGCTGTGTTGCGCTAACTCCTTCTTTAGCCGACGTTTCGGACAGCGTCGGCTAAAGGCATAACACCCCAAAAACAACCAACAAAAAAGTATTTATGTATGTTCAAGTAGTTGTAGGTAGTAAACAATTTTATTTATTTATTTTTAAAGTCTTACTTTTAAGTAAAGAGAGTGAAATGTGTATATTTCTTTTCTACGGTTTATACTGTGGATTCCTAATTGTCGAAGCATATTCCAGTGTACTTCTGACTATCATATAAAAGTTAAAACGCTTTTAACTTGCTAGGCAACAAAACACGAGTGTACTTAACCAAACTTAGCGCGTTGTTCAGTTCAAAGATTTTACAGCTTTAATCCATTTTGTTCTAATATTGTATGTATATTTTTTAAAATATAAAGTGTATTGTGAGTAGTGTGCAACAACCCAAAGACTTCACAATTTAAGTGTTGTGTAAATCAGACGTTAAATTTATCAAATCTACCATGTTTTTCATATTCTTTGTAAACAACAAACAAACTATATCTGTACATTTATATTGAATGTTTTGTTACCGTATAATAACCCAATAAAAATATATATTAATATTTTAAGCATTTATATTATAACGTGTTTCATTCCACCATCATTTTAAATATGTATTCATTATAGGTAAACACTTCCATTACAGATATTATAGGGGTCGATGGATAAAATGATTTTAACTTATAAAAGAAATATTCATGTTATAACTATGAATGTGAAGTATAATCGGATGAATTGTTTATTCTGTTTTTAATTGAACTGTTGGCAAATAAATCCACTTTTGAAGTTATATAGCCGTTTCATTTTTACGAATAAAGTAACACATAGCAGTTATTGTACATAATTTCATGGACATTATTTTCACAATAACTGCACAGGAGGCCCGGAAAAAGATTATTCCCCTCAGGGCTTATGGCATCTTTAGGGATGTGAGTAATTTTAATAAAATGGTTGTTTCTTGCAACTATTATTCAAATATTAATTAAATTAGCATTAACCTGTAAAAAAGTAAACATCCATCAACTCAAATGTCATACTGAAACCACAGATAAACTAGATGGGTGCTTTGCAACAACCAGTTTTTATTGAAAATATTTAAGGCTAATAAAACTTACATAATTTCTTTCCAATAAATTGGGTCCACATACAATGATAAAGATGTTTCATTCACTAATCAAAAATAAAATAGGTAATGCTTCATTCACATTCTGAAATTTTTTATTACGAATATTTTTTTGCTTATTGAGCAATGTTTTTTCCAAAATAAAATTCCCTGGGACTTTTCAAGAGTGTCGGTGACAAAAACCGTACATACGATATGGGTATCAAATTACGCGTCTCGACCTACAAAATTCGAATGGCTCGGTGAAAAAGTGATCAGTAAGCTCCTTGGCTCTTTTTTTTCTCAAAATATACATTTCTTTTTTAAACTATTTGTAGTCCCACACCCTCGCCTCATCTACATTCAAATACTACACCACGCAATTAATTTTTACCCATTAGTTGCCTGCAACGGGCAAAAAGCTAGTATACATTAATAACATACATACGTTTTTATTAACATTTTCTATTTAATAGATTGCTTTCGGCATTTACACGGCCCCCGTGTGTAAACATGCGTGGGCCGAGATCCGGAAAAAACAGCGCAGTTTTAGAACTCTAAGGGAAATAATCGAATAATAATAATAATAATAATAATAATTGGATAATTTGTAGAGCGCCGTTTTTGTGAAAAATCACCTCAAGGGCGCTGTACAATTTATTTCCTAGGATCTACATTTGTTATTTAGAAAAGATACCAAAACATACTTACCTGGCAAGTCACTTCCAACAAACACACTTATATTAAAAAGTTTATGCTTATAAAAGATAGAACTGCACGCAGAGGACACTATATCAAAAAACACTGGTCGTCGCATGATCTTAAGTCTGCTATAGTTTTTATTTTAATTTAAATGTATTTTAACTGTCTTAAAAGCCTACAAATTGTTACTTGTTATCATTTTTATTTATTTATTTATTTTTAATTATTATTTTTATTTATTTTATTTTATTTTTAGTATTTTTAACATTTTGTTAATTTAAATTTAAATTGCCGTCAACTGTGAAAGTGGAGGTTTCTGAAATTATGGATACGACTGTCTGAAAAGGTGCGTTTTAAGTTTAGACCTAAATTCTGTCGAGTCTGCGATCATTCTTAAATCATGTGGCAGTCCATTCCAGGCTTTAGGTCCTGACACGGCAAAAGCACGCTCACCGAACTTAGTATCTGGTGTGCGCTTTGGTTCCTTCAACCTTCCGATAGCTGATGACGTTGCTGACCTAAGGGTTGACTGTCGGGAATTGGAATCTTCTGGAATACACAATTCTGATAAATAAGCCGGAGCCATTCCGTTAAGTGACTTAAATACCATCCAGCATACCTTGAACTGGATTCTTTCAGGACATTTGAGCCAGTGCAGATTTTTGAGATGCTCTGAAATGTGGGAGTATTTAGATACTCCGGTGATAAGCCTTGCCGCGGCGTTGAAAACGGATTGTAATTTGTTGATTTGACATTTAGGGAGACTTGCATATATTCCGTTGCAATAATCTAGACGTGAAACAACATAGGAATTGACTAGCAATTTAGTCGCCTCTGTTGGCAGGTTTCTCCGCACTGCTTTAATTTGCCTTAATTGAAAGAACCCCGTGCTTACAGTTCTGTTCACCTGAGTTTTAAGGGAAAAATTAGCGTCTAGATTGACACCCAGTAATTTGATGCACGTTTTTGGAGTGATGTCACTTCCGGAAATGGTTATTGGGGAGTTTTCAATGTTATGCTGACGTCTGCTTGTAGCAGTCCACAGAAACTCAGTCTTTGTGGGATTCAGTTTCAATCTATTTGAGGTCATCCAGCGAGTAATTGCTTCTATACACTCAGTTATACGAATTTTTAAACTGTTTATTTCTTCTGGTAAGCAGTAAAAATAAACTTGCTGGTCATCAGCGTAGCAGTGAGATAGAAGGCCGAATGATTCTATTATTTTAGCGACATCATTTGTGAAGAGGATGAAGAGTAGTGGGCCCAGAACGGACCCTTGGGGTACTCCAGATGAAAGGGTTGCATAATTTGATTGGTTTTTTCCCACTTTTACGGCTTGTAAACGGTTGGCCAGGTACGATGTCAGCCAGGTCTTAACATCACAGTTTAAACCAAATGATTCATCTAATCGTTTAATAAGAAAGTCATGGTCAATCGTGTCAAATGCAGCACTCATGTCCAAGACTGAAAGAAGTGCCAGTTTACCCGACTCAATGGCAGTAGTTATGTCCGACAAAACACGTAGTAACCCGGTTTCTGTGGAGTGGAACCGTCTGTATGCAGATTGGTATTTAGTTAATAATTCATTTGAATTTAAGTGACATATGACTTGTGAGGCAGCGATTTTTTCTAATATTTTTGATATAAAAGGCAGATTTGAAACGGGTCGGTAATTTGAAAGATCTTCAGCGTCCAGTTGTGGTTTTTTTAATAATGGAGTTACGATAGCTGATTTAAGGGATTTTGGAAAGTCACCCGTGCTAAGTGACTTATTGAAAAGATGAACTAAAAAGGGAGCAATTTCATTGCAACACTTTTTCAGTAGCCACGTTGGAATAGGGTCGAGCGAACACTGCTTGTTCGGTGAAGTAAGAATTAATTTCCTTACTTCTTCTAGGGATGTAGGTTTGAAGGCAGAAAGGTTTTCTCTATTGCATTTAGTAAAATACGGTGGTGGAGCGTAGGTTGTTAGGGCTCGTATTGACTCAATTTTGTCAAGGAAAAACTTGGAGAAGATTTCCGGAGCTATGTCGATTGTATTTGGTGCATGGACATCAGCAATGACTGTCTTAACCGAGTTCCAAAGACTACGTGGATTTTGGCGCTCTGAAGTGATCCTATTTGTCCAATATTCAGACCTTTTTGAACGGATTAAGATCATGTACTCTTTTTGAGCCTGTATCCAATCGTTCCGCGATGTAACCCCCGAGTGTCTGTAGGACCTCTCCAATTTACGCATCAATCTCTTCTGGCTCCGACATTCTTCGTCAAACCAGGCATCAGATTTTCGTAGACGCCGAGTTTTTGTAGAAATTGGAGCATATGTATTTAAAAGGGTTGAAAGGATGGTGTTATAATCTGCTGCTAGTTTGGTTGGCGACTCTGTTTCCCATGCGCTATGTGTACAGAGCGGAGAAGCTTTTAGTTCTGACAGGAAGTCGTCAAAGTTAAAACCGCGCCATGCTCTTGATGTGATAGTGACGTAAGGAATTTTCGGTGGGTTAAAATCGATTTCTGCGCGAATAAGTCGATGGTCTGATAGTCCTACATCCACACTATCCGCTACCAGAAACGGACCGCTTGACTTTGAGATAAAAATGTCCAAAGTTCCGCCAGCATCGTGAGTTGGGGAATTAACCCATTGACGGCATCCGAAGCAGTCTAATAAATCAGTGAATTTAAGAGTATTTGGTGATTCTAGACGCTCTAAGTGAATGTTAATGTCGCCTGTTATGAAAATATTATCGGAAAGTCCCACAACCCGCTCGAGAAAACACGAAAATTCATTAAAAAAGTCCAAAGTGATTTGTTTTGAACCAGGCCGGTGTAGGGTACATAAAATGAATGATGCTCCTGCAGACGAAACTCGGCATCCCAAGTGCTCAAAGGTTCGGTATGCATCAATTGACACCCTTGTTAAACGCAAGCCCTGGCGACCTAAAATCACGATACCCCCGTGATTTACGCTAGCGATGTTGTCATCCCGAGAAATTGTTGCTTTAGGTCGGGCTTCTTCTAGCACGACATAACCTAAAGCTCGGAGTCTCTTTATTGAAAAAGAGTCACTATTTTCGTGCCAAGTCTCAGTTATGGCCAGGACATGAAGATTCTGTTCGTTGAAAACCTCCCCTACCTCCTCTATCTTGTTATTGAGAGATCTAACATTCCAGGATCCTATACCTAGTTGACGGCTCTTAAAGTTGGCATGCCGTTGTATACAAGCATTAACTGTGTTATATTCTCTCTCCGAATTCGGGAGAATTTGAGTTGCTACTTTTCCCTGTTCTTCTGTTAGCGGTGACGTAACTATTTCGATGCTGTGTTCCAGATGTTTTTTCCTACTGCGTCCAGCTCTGCAACCACGAAACCTAATTTTACGGGTAGTTGTTTTAGTAATAACGCGTCCAAGGTTATACAGCGATATCTTTGCAGCTATTACAGGGTCCAAATAAACACTATCACTATTAAGTCTGAGTAGTGTGGCCCGGTCATATCCGACATTGTTTACAACCATCATAGCCCAAAGGATACCCTCATAAATCACTTACACGCACTTGAAACTGTTCACTAGTCTATCACCGTGCACATGTGGTAAGCATTTAAAACCGACGACCGTTGCTTTGCCTTTCACTGTGCACTTTTTGGATAACGTGGCAGATTTGAACTAAAAATATGTAAAACTTTATATTAAAACTTGAATTAAGCCCGAAGGGGCTACAGAAAAATTATTTTACTTTTATACACGTAAACTAAAACTTAATGCGGTTATTTTATGCTAAATTTACACCTGGAAAATTGAGGACTTCCCAGGATTTCAAAAATAAACTCGGAGCGCTTCCAAAAAGCAGCCGGCAGCCCCGAAGAGCGCCGAGTATTGAGCGAAGACGCTGAGAAGTCGTCTCAGCATCCCAGACAGAACGTAAAGGTAAATTGATTGAAATAATTATTTTTTTAGTAATTACCAATTACTTTTTTACCAATGGCTTTTACTCAAATGGCTTTTACTCAAATGGCTCCATATAATTGATAAGATTTTAAAATTTGCATTATTAACACTCTTTTATTCATTATATATATATATTTTTTAATATTAACTCCACACAGGAGGCCCTGAAGAAAATAATTTCCCTCAGGGCCTATGTCATCTTTGGGGATGCTGTGTGGAGGGTAATATAGACAATAAGAACAATGTTTTGAAATATAATGTTGTTTGACGACTTTTCATTTCTTAAATATGGGTTATTTGCTTTTTCCTTTTCACATATTAATTCCAAATAATAGTACATTGTCATGTTTTAAACTAGTTTGGTATCAATTATGTTCTCAGGAAAAGATTGAAAAGTTAAGCAGGAAGCTGTTGGATGCTACTCCCGAGGAGGCGGCCGCCCTCCACCGAAAACTTTCTGATGTTATGAGTGGCCGGCGCCCCCCGGGAGAAGCTAGGTAATTATTATGTCCAACTAATGTTGTTTTAGTCCTTGTTGCATTGTGACAAGTCATAGATCAAACCAACTGTTACAAATTTCACTCTCAAACTGGCCGTATAATTGAGATACCATTTCATCCGTATCTTTTACCATTGGCCATTAAAATATATTCAACCAAGATGACATGAAATAACACCTTCTACTTAAAATGTGGGCAAAGGCTCCAACAGAAAATTAACAGCCTCTGAGTAAAGCTCTCAACTAACAAGCTGAAGGTCACTCTTTCTCTCCTCCCCATTTACTCTCCCACACTAATTGCCATATTATGTAAATGCTCATGTTTTTCTTTTATTCTAGAAAAGCCAAGGAAAAGGAGGAGAGAAAAAGGGAAAGGAGGTATAGGAGGGAGAGGAGTGAGGAGTTAGAGGGAGAAGAAAGGTAATTATTATGTCCAACTAATGTTGTTTTAGTCCTTGTTGCATTGTGACAAGTCAAAGATCAAACCACCGGTTACAAAATACTACAAGTCATGGATGCAAAGATCAAACCAACTGTTACAAATTTCACTCTCAAACTGGCCGTATAATTGAGATACCATTTCATCCGTATCTTTTACCATTGGCCATTAAAATATATTCAACCAAGGTGACATGAAATAACACCTTCTACTTAAAAGGCTCCAACAGAAAATTAACAGCCTCTGAGTAAAGCTCTCAACTAACAAGCTGAAGGTCACTCTTTCTCTCCTCCCCATTTACTCTGCCACACTAATTGCCATATTATGTTAATGCTCATGTTTTTCTTTTATTCTAGACAAGACACGGACGAAAGGATTTGAGGAGACGAGAAAGGATGGTGAACAGGGAAAGGAGGGAGCAGCTAGGAGAGTAATTAATTTTAAAAAGTAAGATTTTATTATTTTAGCTTGCAGTTTTGCAAATAAAAATATTGTTGTGAGAAATAATCTCATGGATGCAAAGATCAAACCACCGGTTACAAATTTCACTCTCAAACTGGCCGTATAATTGAGATACCATTTCATCCGTATCTTTTACCATTGGCCATTAAAATATATTTAACCAAGGTGACATGAATTAACACCTTCTACATAAAATGTGGGCAAAGGCTCCAACAGAAAATGAACGGCCTCTGTGGTCGAGGGGTAAGGCTCTCAACTAACAAGCTGAAGGTCACTCCGCTCAGCTCTAGGGGAAGATACAAGAACTAGCGACAAGCGATTGGACCATCTCTACAGCGGCTACAGAGACGCCCCGCTCTACCAATGCAGGAACTATGTTATTTTTCCAGTACCGACTTATCTCCAAACGCCTTGCAAGAAAATGATTTTAAATTTCGAACAATAAACTGTATGCTTTTGTTTGGAAAATTCAAGATCAAACAGGTCAAGATGGGTGCCACCGCAAGTTCTGAAGAAAAAAGAAATCTTTTAAAAATGCTGCGGAGGATATCAAAATTTTTACCAATAAACGAAAATCGCTCACATAAATGGAGGGCGTCCCATCTCCCGTGGGATATGGTATGAAATTGCATTCTATACACACCGCACCGTATCATATACATTAATAACATACATACGTTTTTATTAACATTTTCTATTTAATAGATTGCTTTCGGAAAATACACGGCCCCAGTGTGTAAAATTGCCTGGGGCCAGCTGCTAAAGGGTATTCGGAAATATAGAACAATGGAAGAGATAATTAAAGAAGCTGAGCTATTGGCTCCAGCCAAATGGAATGAGAATGGAGGTAAATTTATTGAAATCCTCCAAATTGGTAAAGTAGTCTTCTTCATACAAAACTTAAATTTGGATTTGCAGTTAGAATACTTGACCAAACTAAATATATATTTTTTTTTAAACGGAAATAGCTATATAGCTATAGTTTTTTTAACAATTCATATAATTTATTTCACTATAGGTACTTGCATAGTAAAAAAGATTATTTTTTAGTAATTACCAATTACTTTTTTACCAATGGCTTTTACTCAAATGTGTTAGAATTATATAACAAAATTAATATGTGTGACTAGCTCCATCTATGATGTATCTATAAACTAAATAAACGTCAGTCGATTTCCACCAACCTTGCCGTTTTATTAAAATGGCTCCATATAATTGATAAGATTTTAAAATTTGCATTATTAACATTTTTTTCTTCATTATATATATATATTTTTTTAATATTAACTCCACACAGGAGGCCCTGAAGAAAATAATTTCCCTCAGGGCCTATGTCATCTTTGGGGATGCTGTGTGGAGGGTAATATAGACAATAAGAACAATGTTTTGAAATATAATGTTTGACGACTTTTCATTTCTTAAATATGGGTTATTTGCTTTTTCCTTTTCACATATTAATTCCAAATAATAGTACATTGTCATGTTTTAAACTAGTTTGGTATCAATTATGTTTTCAGGAACGCATTGAAATATTAACGACAGAGCTGTTGAATGCTACTCCCGAGGAGGCGGCCGCCCTCCACCGAAAACTTGCTGATGTGATGAGTGGCCGGCGCCCCCCGGGAGAAGCTAGGTAATTATTATGTCCAACTAATGTTGTTTTAGTCCTTGTTGCATTGTGACAAGTCATAGATCAAACCACACCGGTTACAAATTTCACTCTTTAACTGGCCTTGATATACCATTTCATCCGTATCTTTTACCATTGGCCATTAAAATATATTCAACCAAGATGACATGAAATAACACCTTCTACTTAAAAGGCTCCAACAGAAAATGAACAGCCTCTAAGTAAAGCTCTCAACTAACAAGCTGAAGGTCACTCTTTCTCTCCTCCCCATTTACTCTGCCACACTAATTGCCATATTATGTAAATGCTCATGGTTTTCTTTTATTCTAGAAAAGCCAAGGAAAAGGAGGAGAGGAGGAGGCAAAGGAGATACAGGAGGGAGAGGAGAGAGGAGATCGAAGAGGAAGAGAGGTAATTATTATGTCCAACTAATGTTGTTTTAGTCCTTGTTGCATTGTGACAAGTCATAGATCAAACCAACTGTTACAAATTTCACTCTCAAACTGGCCGTATAATTGAGATACCATTTCATCCGTATCTTTTACCATTGGCCATTAAAATATATTTAACCAAGGTGACATGAATTAACACCTTCTACATAAAATGTGGGCAAAGGCTCCAACAGAAAATGAACGGCCTCTGTGGTCGAGGGGTAAGGCTCTCAACTAACAAGCTGAAGGTCACTCCGCTCAGCTCTAGGGGAAGACCTAGGTATATTTAGTGACCAGATCTAAATAACGGCCTCTGTGGTCGAGGGGTAAGGCTCTCAACTAACAAGCTGAAGGTCACTCCTCTCAGCTCTAGGGGAAGACCTAGGTATATTTAGTGACCAGATCTAAATAACGGCCTCTGTGGTCGAGGGGTAAGGCTCTCAACTAACAAGCTGAAGGTCACTCCTCTCAGCTCTAGGGGAAGACCTAGGTATATTTAGTGACCAGATCTAAATAACGGCCTCTGTGGTCGAGGGGTAAGGCTCTCAACTAACAAGCTGAAGGTCACTCCGCTCAGCTCTAGGGGAAGACCTAGGTATATTTAGTGACCAGATCTAAATAACGGCCTCTGTGGTCGAGGGGTAAGGCTCTTAACTAACAAGCTGAAGGTCACTCCTCTCAGCTCTAGGGGAAGACCTAGGTATATTTAGTGACCAGATCTAAATAACGGCCTCTGTGGTCGAGGGGTAAGGCTCTCAACTAACAAGCTGAAGGTCACTCCGCTCAGCTCTAGGGGAAGACCTAGGTATATTTAGTGACCAGATCTAAATAACGGCCTCTGTGGTCGAGGGGTAAGGCTCTCAACTAACAAGCTGAAGGTCACTCCTCTCAGCTCTAGGGGAAGACCTAGGTATATTTAGTGACCAGATCTAAATAACGGCCTCTGTGGTCGAGGGGTAAGGCTCTCAACTAACAAGCTGAAGGTCACTCCTCTCAGCTCTAGGGGAAGACCTAGGTATATTTAGTGACCAGATCTAAATAACGGCCTCTGTGGTCGAGGGGTAAGGCTCTCAACTAACAAGCTGAAGGTCACTCCGCTCAGCTCTAGGGGAAGACCTAGGTATATTTAGTGACCAGATCTAAATAACGGCCTCTGTGGTCGAGGGGTAAGGCTCTTAACTAACAAGCTGAAGGTCACTCCTCTCAGCTCTAGGGGAAGACCTAGGTATATTTAGTGACCAGATCTAAATAACGGCCTCTGTGGTCGAGGGGTAAGGCTCTCAACTAACAAGCTGAAGGTCACTCCGCTCAGCTCTAGGGGAAGACCTAGGTATATTTAGTGACCAGATCTAAATAACGGCCTCTGTGGTCGAGGGGTAAGGCTCTCAACTAACAAGCTGAAGGTCACTCCGCTCAGCTCTAGGGGAAGACCTAGGTATATTTAGTGACCAGAGAAACAAGAGAGGAAGACTAATATTGAAAAGTAAGATTTCATTATTTTAGCTTGCAGTTTTGCAAATAAAAATATTGTTGTGAGAAATAATCTCATGGATGCAAAGATCAAACCACCGGTTACAAATTTCACACTCAAACTGGCCGTATATTGATATATGTTCTCAGGAACGGCTGAAAGAGTTAGGCCGGAAGTAAAATGATGCTAGCCCCGAGGAGCAAACGGCCCTGACGCAACAAATGAAGGACCTTATTAAATCTGGTAAATAATTGGCTTCTGATCTTGGGGAGAGATGAATGCGAAAATATGCTAATTAACAGTCATTAATTTGCTTTCCTTAAATGTCGTTTTTTCGAACTACCCTGTATTTTATTTTAAATATATATATATATATGTATTACAGTAAAATTATATGTTTACCATTGTAAATTCAAAATCTGCTTATAACCTTTCTTTACATCTTTTTATTTAATTTTTCCTTGTTTTAATTTCTCAACTCTCTTTTAAATTTTAAATAATAATTTCATCTAAATAAAAAGTAAAATTTCAATTTTATAAACTCATATAGTCAAATATTTTTTACTTTATTGCTATTTTTGTATTATCATATTTGAATATTCTTTTAGTCTATTCTCTACGTTTATATTATTTAAAATACAAGTTAGCAACTTCTTATATCAACCAAGAAAACTTTTCATATTATTTATAAAGTGCAATAACTAAGTAAAAGTCAATACACTAGACTAAACAAGAATCGCTTTTAATAAATCTGCCTATTTCTGACTGTCCTAAAACAGGTAATCTCCTAGTTGGACAGCCAAAGATCACTGTAATATGTAATGTTTTTTTAAAAAAATAATAAAAATAAATAAGGAAAGTTCTTAATTTCAATCAGGATTTAATAAATTAATTATTTTTGGCACTATTTTTAAACATAATTTTCGACGTTGGTGAGTCGGTAAAAAAATAACGTCAAAATGGAGGCACGCATACTTTCCTTTTTAAAATTAATCATATCATCTCAGTAGATTCGGGATTTTATATTATTTACGTTTAATTTATTTCTCAGATGTTGAAATCAATCTTCAATAACCCAATTAACGAAGAAGTTGAGGATGACACGATGGACATTTGTGAAAACTACCGAGCGATTGTACTCGGCGTGGCGCTTACACTTATAATTTACGCCATATGGAAAGTGTTCAGATGGTGGAAGGGAATTGTACATAAGGAAAGATTGATGGAGGACCGGCGAATAAGAAATAACCTGGCAAAGAGAATGCGACGGGTCGCATTGAGAGCGGCCCGTGAAGGCGGCCGCTAAAATCATAATTTTTTAAATTTAATTTAATATTATATTCTTATATTCACAACAATAACAACAGTGACAACTGTTCGTATTTATATTTATATACTCCGTACAGAAGCAAGTCTGTACGGAGTATTGATTTTTCTTTAGCATGACCTTGGATTTTAGAAGTAAAATGGGAGATAGCACAATGGGCCTATGGCCTAAGTGCTCACGGGAACTACGTACTTAATTAAAATAACGGGGTACTTAATTATCCCGTTACAAGGCATCGAGTGGAGTTAATAAAAGTACCAACTTAGGAAAGTTCTTAATTTCAATCAGGATTTAATAAATTAATTATTTTTGGCTCTACTTATAATTTTCGACGTTGTTGAGTATTGGTCAGAATCTAAAAAATAACTCCAAAATGGAGGCACACATACTTTCTTAATTCCTTTTTAAAATTAAACATATTATCTCAGTAGATTCGGGATTGTATATTATTTACGTTTAATTTATTTCTCAGATGTGGAAAACAATTATGAATAACCTTTTCAACCAAGAAATTGAGGATAATACGGTGGAAATGTGCCAAATCTACCGTGCCATTGTACTCGGCGTGGCGCTAACTGTTATTATATACACCATATCGTTGCTTCCACCGCAAAATTACCTAACTTCAAAAATGTACTTTTACAGGAAAGCGAAAAAACCTTCCCATTTTAAAATTAGACTGATTTTTTTATTTTAATAAAAGACGTATCTAATGAATATTTTTTTGATTATATTTTATTTGGACAAAATATTTATTTCTTAAACAGTGTAGTGGCAGTGTTAGATAGGTATTTTGCTTTGAAAAAATTTTTCACTTATGGAATTTCGCACATAAAATTTACTACCTAGTAGTACTTCCAGAACAGAATATTTACATAATATTCGTTTTATAACACTAAAACGACGAAAATAAAATAAATCAACAACAAGATGAACAAAAAATTAAGAAATTAGACGTCTTCGGTCTATCAAATAATAATGATTTTTGATAAAATAATATAAAAAATAACACTGTTCTATGACATTTAAAATAATATTTAATGAAAAAGTTTATCATAAAACTCCCAACAGAATTTCGGAAGGACACTTTTCAAATCCTGAAGGTGAATACCTGATGTGGTTATTATAAAATGAGGTTCACAAATTTTATGACACCAAAGCTCACCGATCCAGAAAAAAATCGAAATACGAGCAGGCACTTTTATTTACCTATTAAAAATAAAATTTATCAAATACCTTCCGTAAAAAAAAATTTGAAAATAGATTTTGGGTGAAATCAATTATTAATAGTACACAACAGTTGTTTTGATATTTCTTTATTGCTGTTATATTATTTTGAGGTTTTTTGCTTTCCAGAGCTTTGTTAAACAAAAAAAAATTTCATTAAAATGGTGAAGTATACAATTTTATCCTCCATTATGGGGTTGATTTTGGTGTTCTTGTTTTGTGTTATGGACTACTTACCAGAGGTGTGGCCGGTGAGGGTTTTGTTGTGTACAAGGTGTTATACTACATGTCTCGGATTATGGATTATTAGGCATTGGTTGCTAATGTCTACTACCATAGGACTATCTGTAAGTTGCTTATTTTACTATTGACAATCCTGTAACCATTACTAATTTCTAACTACATACTTTCTTACTAAATCAGAAATACAGAGAAGCTTCTTATGTAGTATATTCAGATGGTGGAAGGCGATTAACCAAATGGAAAGAATGATCCAGGACAGGCGCAACAGAAACAACCTGGCGAGGAGGTTGCGAAGGGCTGCTCTAAGAGTGGCCCGAGACGGCGGCTATCTTTTGTATCAAATCTACCGTGCCATTGTACTCGGCGTGGCGCTAACTGTTATTATATACACCATATGGACTTATGCTAAATCAAAAGGTATGACTCACTTAATTCCTAAAATAATGCACTTAAATGAAACTGTAGCAAACAATGGTCATGAAATTAGTGAACTTTTCTCAAATTACTTCTGCTCTGTTTTTAATACAAATGATGTATCAAATCAACATGTAAATTGTGATTCTCAAGAAAGTACCTACTCGCTCAGTCATGTCGAAATTTCAAAGACTGAAATATTCAACGCTATGAAATCACTAAACTCAAACAAAGGTCCAGGTCCAGATGCCATTCCACCATTATTTATATCAAACTGTGCTAAATCTCTTGTTTATCCTCTTCATGTTATATTTCGTAAATCTCTTGAAGAAGGTGTTTTTCCTGATCTTTGGAAAACAGCACGTATCACTCCTATCTTCAAATCTGGGAATAAAAGTGACATCTCTAATTATCGCCCAATAAGTATACTATCATGTTTTGGGAAAATTTTCGAATCCTTAATCTATAAAAGCATTTTTACACATTTTAAGTTCTGTTCAGCATGGATTCGTATGCAAAAGATCCACTACCACAAATTTAATAGAATATGTAGATTTTTTATGTACCAATTTTGAAAAAAGAACACAAGTAGATGCAGTCTATACTGATTTCCGAAAGGCTTTCGATAAAGTCAGCCATCCTCTTCTGATCCAAAAACTAAAAAGAACAGGTTTCCATGGCAACCTCCTGAGATGGATTACATCTTATATCTCTAACAGGAGTCAATATGTACAAGTTAATAGTTATGAGTCCTCTCCCAAACTTGTCACATCTGGTGTCCCTCAAGGATCCCATTTAGGACCACTACTCTTTATTATATTTATAAATGATCTAACGGCAAAACTTTTTTGTAAATGTTTACTATATGCGGATGACTTAAAAATTTTCCATCCCGTGAATTCACAAGAAGACTGCAAAACTTTTTTTTTTTTTTTTTTTTTTTTTATTATTTATTCAGTGAGTTTTATGAATTACAATTTTTGTGTACTTAATAACTCCCACACTAGGCTAATGCCCGTGTTGTGGTAGTCATAATGCTATAAATTACAATAAAACCATATGTTGTAGTAAGAAAAAATAAAACATAATATGGAAGGAAAAAAAAGAAAATAAACATATTTAAGGAAAATATAAAACAAAATATATGTTTTTCATACATGCAAACATACATACATACACATATATATATGCTCAGATATATATACATATACATACATACATAGACATACATAGATGCATACGTAAATACATTCATACACATCTATATATGAACACACACAAATGTAATGTGTATTCACATATAAACATATACAGATACATGGTTAATTTTATTATAATGGTTTAAAAGTTAGGAACTCATGTATTCTTTAAAAAAGGCTCGTCCCTCGTTTAAACTTTGCAAAAAGACCTCCTCACATTGTCTCAATGGTGTATAGATAATAACATGGAATTAAATATTAGCAAATGTAATATCATCTCGTTCACGAGAAATGTCCGTAAAATTGATTTCCCTTACACGATCTGTGATGAAATCCTAAAACGAGTAGACTCCATTAGAGATCTGGGAATCTTACTTGACTCGAAGCTAACCTTCAGAAACCATTACCAAAACATTGTCAATCAGGCTAATAAAATGCTCGGTTTCATCACCAGAGTCACTAAATCATTTAAGAACACCAGTAGCTTCAGAATCTTGTACTACTCATATGTAAGAAGCATCTTAGAGTACGGTTCTGTGATTTGGTCACCACATTATGCAATTCATAGCAGGAAAGTAGAGTCCGTTCAAAAAAAATACTTAAGAATACTAGCTTACAAATCTGGAGTACATCGGAATCTCAGTAACTATGCTGAAAGACTTACTCACTTTAAAGAAGTCTCACTCGCCAAAAGAAGAAACATATCAGATATAATCTCTCTGTTTAAAATCATTAACAATGTATACGATTCATCTTTAATTAATCAAATTAACCTTAATATAAGACCGAAATCCACAAGAAACCCTGTAACCTTTTCTATAGATATTTGTCGTAGTAATACAAGTTTTTTCAAACCAACATCGAGAATGACTCGATTGTATAATAGATACTGCAATCTTCTAGATTTAGATATATTTTCAAACTCAATTAATACCTTCAGAAAGAACTTACACATACTTATACCTGATGATCTCCTCACTTAGAGCCATTTTATTATTTCATTTTCTTTACCAATCACCTACTTATGCATTAGCTCCACTATATATATACACATGTGCGTGCATATGTGTATATATGTTTGCATAGAATATGCGTACAGTGTACACACTTATGAGTGTGTTTGTATTTAAATTTGTATGTACGCATCTATGTATGTGTATATATATGTATGTGTATTTATATGTGTATTTAAATGTATGCATGTATGCGTATACATATTATATATATATATATATATATATTATATTAATAAGTATGTAAGTTTCTTCCTAATAATTGATTTCGATCCTCCTTGTTTTTATATACATTCTTGTAATTAAATTTATTATTACTGTAACTAACCAATTACTATTACACAAATAATATTGAGATGAATGTTGTGCTCACCTATAATTGGAAACATCATTATAACCATGTATAAATGTAAATTACTGTTAAAATTATGTGATGTATTCTGTTGGCGAGCCAATAAATAAATAAAAAAAATAAAAAATATGTAGTATATTCAGATGGTGGAAGGCGATTAACCAAATGGAAAGAATGATCCAGGACAGGCGCAACAGAAACAACCTGGCGAGGAGGTTGCGAAGGGCTGCTCTAAGAGCGGCCCGAGACGGCGGCTATTTTTTGTGATTTTATTATTAATTTTAGTTTTACCAATAAAAAATTATTAGTTGAAATGAGCATAAGTTTCTTATTCAGAATTTTACCAAGGACAATAACCTCACCCTAATACAGATTGTGTTGTCCTTCGATTTGATGGATGCCACCGTCCTAGGTGTGAGATGCATTTAATGTACCATGGAGGTTTTGCTATACATCCGGCAGTAATTCTGCAAAATAAGACATTTCGTTCTCGGTGAGTACCTTTCCAATGAAATCAATAATGATAGGTATAGATTTGTGGAACTTTCTTAAATGCGTTTTCCCTGCCCCGTTTTCCACATTCTAATACCGGATACAACGATTTGCAGACAATTTTTATATTTTATTATCTAATGTCATTTTTGTCTAAGATTCAACTAATTGTGATTCATGTTAAACTTTTTTCAATTCAGTTAAATAGTTTATTCTTTTTATAGACACTAAAAAATACAATTTTACTTCGTTAACAATAATATTTATCAGTAAAGAAAACAATACATATTTTTATAAATAATTCACGGTCATCTTGGTGCGATAGCTAACCAATACTGAACTAAACGTTCCCAATTCCTATTGTTTTTAGACGCCATAGCATCATGTTTCACCGGAATATATTTAAAAATAGTATGGCCTACGACTAGTGTTTTTTTCAGTAAAAAGGGAAAACATAAAAATCTAGGGAAATTCAAATGTTAACGAAATGAGGTCAAATAATAGGGGAAATTTTGATATATTCTGTTAAAAATTCAAAATATTCAAATATTTTAGGGAAATTATAGTCTAAATCTAGGGAAATAAATTTTTTGGGGACACCATCATTGCCAATGTTCCAAATAGGTCGACTATGTAATAAGATAGAGTGTGCTGAAGTAGAAATTTTCGACGATAATTTATGCAGAATCAAACTCCTGCTATTGTTAGTCGGTACTTAACACCTACATACAAAAATGTAAACTGTGTATTTTATGGAGCATTTTTTTTATTTATTTCAAATCAGGATTTGTACAATTTACTATCGAAACGTCACTATCTCAATAACAATAAATTTTTCAAAAATTAGTTTTAACAAACGGTAGTTAGGTACCATGATATATATTTTTAAATGCCAATAAGAATTTCCAAATAAACACGACGATTTTCTTCTCCGAACCACTAAAACGGGCACCATCTTGAAACGGAAACGGAACATACATACAAGTTTACAGATGAGAAAATGCAAACCTATCGATTTAAAACAGAACTTCACTACGCTCAATCAATAAAACGAATATTTTTTTCGATTATGATGTTTTCAAATATTGTCAACAAATTCGTAACCCTGCAAAAGTGTAGATTATAATTATCGGTAAAATTATCGTGAAAAAATGATTGTTCACAAAATGACCGTTATCAAATGATCGCAAGCAAAGTGATCGTAGGCAAATAATACGAACAAATGGTCATTTACAATCAAATGAGCTTACGATGAAATGATAATTAAGTTCTTTTGCCTTACGATCAAAACGTCGGTTAACCTGGTAAAGTAAGTCAACAAAAACGCCATCTGTATTTGTTTCCCCTGATAGAGGTCCCGTGAAAACTTAGCTCACAAACCATCTTATTATCACAGACTCATAGCAAAGTTAATAAAGCGTTCCCTATTTCATTTGCATTTAGATTAGTGACAGAGTAATTAGATAGATGTTATTCGATAGCCTTCGCCGTGTTGTTGAATCATTATCCGATTAGTTCTGTTTGGTGTTATTGTTATGCGTTAACAGTCGTATTTGATCTGGGAGGCTTGTTCGCGACAATAATTGACACAGGTGTTATAAAACATTGCACCTTCCGCTGGCTAGAGTTATCTCATTTAAGAGTTCTAGAGGATATCTCATTTAAGAAAGCTATTAGATGTCGAATTCTTCGACTTCTATATTTATCCCCTGCCCACCCACGAAATGACATCATTCACAACGTTTTCCCTCATAATCTTTTTTCCTTCCAATATTTTCCCCTCACAATGTTTTTTTCCTAGCAATATTTTCCCTCACAATATTTTCCATCCCAATATTTTCTCTCACAATATTTTCCTTTGCAATTTGTTTTCCGTCACATTATTCCCGCCGCGCTCTCGTTTAAGGTACCCACCCACTTACTATTTTACATAATAGAAACAGAGAGCTAGGCATTGAACCATTACTAGTAAGAAACCGCGAGCACAACGCGTGTCGTCAACTTCGTTCACCCATTCTACTGCAAATTTTATTGTTTTATTTCAATCTTTAAATTTTTATTTTTACTTTTTCCTAATAATTTATGGTTTGTACTTTAATACTTTATATTTTAAACTATTCACTTTACTATTTACTTTTATACATTATAGTTTTTATACACTACTTATTACCTTACTTTTTACCTATTTTCTTAAATTTTACTAACATTTATACTGTTATTCTTCATGTTGTTGTACTATTATAAGTATGTCAATTATGTTAATGGCACGTGTTGTGCCGTATATGTGTAAATAAATAAATAAATTGCATCCACACACAGTAGTGTCTCGCCATTGTTTCTACCTACGCACTAAATGCATAAATTTTATTGTATAGCTGCTTTGATAGTCTGCGCAATTTGATAGTCGTTCGGCGACAGTTGGCACGCTTCCATTCCATAACTCATCTATTTCAATTATCCGAATGAAATGAAACTACAAATTTTTGTATTTTTAGTTCAAATATGCGACTAAAAATTACAAGATAGTCTTACAATTATTTTTTCCCAAATTTTTGGCAGCTTAAATATTGATGTTCTAAATGGTAGATATCATAGAATCAAAGAGAATTATTTCAGACAGGAACGCTCATTGCAGTAACATTTCTTAAATATTTTCATCGCTATGCTGTATTCTCTACAATTATTCAATCCACGTACTGTTGGTTCTCAATAATATAACTTACTAATCCTTCAAGAATATCAAACAACTTAAGAAACAAACCTTTTAATACAACTCTGTGCTCACAGTCTAAGTTGCATACAAATATTTCGTAAGAATTATACCAAAAAATTACAACACCATTCCTTAGTTTAACCTCATTCCTTAGTTTAACACTCAATAACAAAGTACCAGCTAGAACCGGCCACAATAACACTTGCTCCGTGCAATTCTCAACTCTAAAAATCAAAATAGCGTTTTTCATTAAGAAAATAAGTGCTCAATCGACGTAGTAAGAAAAGGGCTTTCCGCCAATATATCAGTTTCATAATATTAAAACTTAAAATCAACGTAATTATATGGTTTAGTGTTTTTGAAAGTGACAGTTCGGCCCGGTCCAACGGACCCGGTCTTTAAGTTAGCGTTTTAGTACTTAACCCGTCAGTTCTAATCTAGTAAATAAGAGACCACCCAGACGTTAAAAAACATTTCCCATCGAGTGATATCTGGCACGGTCAATTCAGCATAGTTTCAGATTCTTTTTGTGTTAATTTTGACGTTTATGTTTGCGGTAGTTTTTGACAGTTGACGTTTGTTTTCGCGGCTGTTCCGAGTGAAGTTTATAATATTATTAACTAGTGCTTAGTAGAGGATAATAGTTATATTTTACAAAGTGAACAATAACGCAGAGAAGACCACTCCAGAATTACCTTCCATCTATGGATCAACCGGACGATGCAGGCCCCCCCGCACTCTCCCACAACCGCCGCCGCCGAGATCCCGGGCACCAGCTGCAGCAGTCCCAGGCTAGAACTAGGTGATATTTCGGACGAGGATTCGGACAATTCTGAAGAATACTTTAGATCTGGGAAAGAAGCTCTAAGCGATGTCCAGATGGCGCTGGAGGAATTGCAGGACACTTTAGCTGAAAAGCAATGTAAGGTAAGCAAGGAGCAGCAACTAAAAATTGCCAGAAACGTAACTTACGTAATTGGTGCTGTATCACAACTTACATTGGACAGAGAAAAACTGAGAGCTGATCTGACTACTGCCCAGGCTGGTTTGAAAGTGGCCCAGGCGGAAAAACGTTCGGTTGAGGACTGCAACCGTCACCTCGCGGAGAAAATTCAGCAGCTAGAAGCGGACCTAGGACCTGTGATGCGACGTGTCGCTGAAGCTACTGAGGCGACCATGTCATTTGCGGACATCGCCAAAATAAAAACTAAAGATGCGATTCCATTGCCGATCACTCGTACAGGACAAACAGTAGGACCTACAAAGCCTACTATGTGCGTTTTTCCTAAGCTGGATAGCATTAAAGACAGCGAGGAAACAAAACAAAATGTAAGAAAAACTTTAAAGCCTTCAGCTTTAGGTGTCCGAGTAACCGGGCTCTGCTGGGGTGGACCTTTTATTTCCCTAGATACTCGTGGGACCAAATATGGACTGTAAAAACAAAAACCAAAACAACACTGACGAGGGACCTTTAAGGAACCTAGGGGGAGTGGAAGGAGGAGTTGAGGCCGCCTCGGTGGACTCATCCCTCTTGGGGCCTTTGAGGAACCAAGAGGAAGTGGAGAGGAGAGATGGGACCACCCTGGTGGACTCTTCCCTTGAGGGGCCCTCTGGGAACCATAAACAAGGACCTCCGACGGACGCAACACGGCGGGATCCCCCAGGGGATCCAGACGTGGAAATGCAGGGACCATCAGGGGACCTGGAAAATAACTTCTTTAAGAACCCCCGACTCCAACTGGGGCCCTCGGGGAACCAGCGGAGAGGGGGGGACTTAAAGAAGAGACTTACTCCAACAACCACCGCTGAGGAAGACAAGGTAAAGTCCCTGTCAGACGATGTGAAAAAAATTCACATCAGTAAGAAACTCAGTGGGGCTGCGAGGAGAAAACTCAAAAGAGAGAAGCAGGGGCGGCAGGAAGGAAACCAGGAACAACCAGGGACTGTAAAAGTCCGCTGGGGACAACCAGGGACCTCGAAGGCCGGAACCAGCAAACCAGGGACAGACCGGAAGCTAACGGGGACCGCACAAGGTAACCGGGAGCAACCTGGAACGTCCGGGGAAAAGAAGGCTGGGAAGAGGAGAAGAACCTCACCAGAACCTAAACCCTTGGGGCTTTCACCGGGAAATGCCAGGAAAAAGCCCCGAGGAATTCTCACCTCTGCTACCTATGCGGAAGCCGCTGGAAATAAAATTCGAGTGGCTGTTGTCCATAGAAACAGAGAGGAAGAATTTACAAAAGAGCAGGAGGCCCTCGTGAGTGAGGCGGCCGCGGATCTGATTTTGAGCATCCCAAAGGGGCAGTTCAAACCCAGATTCGACGAATGCTTCACTCAGAGGGGCGTCCTGAAAATGACCTGCTCCGACAAGGAGTCAGAGACATGGCTGAGGGAGATGGTGCCGACCATACGGAAATGGCAGGGCTGCGACCTGGAGGTGGTGGGGTTGCAGGAACTGCCAAAGTACGTAAAGGTTATGGCAGTAATCCCCGAAAATGGAGCAGTAAGCACCGAGAGGTTGCTACAACTGTTGGAGAACCAGACTCCCCGGCTACACACAAAAAAATGGATCGTCCACGACTCGATCAGGGATAAGAACATGTATCGCCTGATCATGAGTGTGGACGAGGAAAGTGTGAAGGTGCTGAGGGAGATGGGGATGACGGCGCATGTCGGGATAAGGAAGGCCACTTTCACGGTGCGCTCTCCTAACACCGAGGAGCGTAAATAGGAGGAATGACTTAAGGATTAGGCAGTAATGGCTAAAAACTTACAGTTCATTCAAATAAACTTGCACCGCAGTCCGGCAGCGACTGCAGTGCTTAGCAGTAGAGTCACTCGGGACAGTGTGGACGTCGCGCTGATCCAAGAACCCTGGACTTATAGGGGGAAGGTCAGAGGACTAAACATGAACCAAGGTCTAATCTATTATAACGAGTCGGGGGACAGACCCAGGGCCTGTATTCTCATCAGAGGGATACCTGGCACACTGCTACCCGAACACTGCAGTAGGGACTTAGTGGCTGTGAAGCTACAGGTCACGCTGGACCAAAGAAGCAGGGAAGTAGTTGTGGCATCAGCATACATGCCCTATGACTCTGTGGAACCACCACCCTCAAGGGAAATAACGAGACTCGTCCAGGACTGCAGGGAGAAGGGTAGGGAACTGATACTCGGAGCAGATGCTAACTCGCACCACACTGTGTGGGGGAGTACGGACATCAACAAACGAGGACAGGACCTCCTGGAATACCTGATGACAGTGAACCTTGAGATTCTTAATAGAGGTAGGGAACCCACCTTCGTTATAAGTAACAGACAGGAGGTGATAGACCTGACCCTAGGAACATTAAGAGTCTCAGGATGGAGAGTATCGGACGAACCATCCCTGTCGGACCACCGACACATAGAATTTAAACTAGAGGGAGAAACAAGCAAAACGGGGACCGATACATATAGGAACCCAAAAGCAACTGACTGGACTAGATACTCGGAGGAACTAAATATAGGAATGACAAGATTCCCAGCTAAATACGGCTGCCCCGAAGAAATTGAGGACGCAGTAGAAGTACTGAGGGACTCAATGATAAGGGCATACGAAAATAGCTGCCCTCTGAAGACAAGTACCAGGGACAAAACACCGTGGTGGAGCAGAAGACTGCAGGAGCTACGGAAAATAGTAAGGCAAGCTTTCAACAAGGCCAAAAAGTCAGGAAACTGGGATGCCCACAAGCAATACCAGAAAGAGTACAAGGTGGCAATCCAGAAAGCCAAAACATGCTCCTGGGAGAAATACTGTGGGGAGGTGGAAACCATCCCACAGACTGCAAGAATCCAAAAAATTCTTGCAAAAGACCCAGGGGCAGCAAAAGGCCCATTCAAAAAAGCTGATGGAGGATATACCAACAGTTGGGAGGAGGAGTTGGAGGTACTGCTGGGGAAACATTTTCCCGGCTACAAAAAGTTAGAAGCAGATGATACCGGTCCACCACCAGCCCGAGTTACACGGGAAGGTAAGGACTGGGACACTGCGGCTAAAATAGTTACGCCCTCCAGAGTTAAATGGGCAATCAGAGGGTTTGACCCTTTTAAAAGCGCAGGAGAGGATGGAATCTTTCCGGCACTTCTACAGAGGGGCCTAGATACAATCCTACTTCCGGTGACGAAGATCCTGAGGGCATGCTGTGCCCTCGGATACATCCCCATACCATGGCGGAAGACAAGGGTAGTGTTCATACCCAAACCGGGGAGAGCTGACTACGACCAACCAGGTGCATTCCGCCCAATTAGCCTCACCTCATTTCTTTTGAAGACAATGGAGAGGCTAATGGACAGGCACATAAGGGACGGGGCACTGAAAGAGAAGCCCCTTCACGAGTTACAGTTTGCTTACCAAGCAGGTAAGTCAGTCGACGCGGCACTGCACAGGTTGGTGTACAAACTAGAGCAGGCACAAGCGACTGGGGAACTGGCGGTAGGGCTATTCCTGGATATAGAGGGAGCATTTAACTGCACCACTATTAAATCCATTGATGAAGCGGCAGAAAGACATGGACTCGACAAAACCACCAGAAGGTGGCTGAGGAACATGCTCTCAGGCCGGATACTTACGGTGACAAGGGGTGAGGTAAGCATCAAAGTGCTGGTGACACGGGGGTGTCCACAGGGAGGGGTCTTATCACCCTTGCTGTGGAGCCTGGTGGTGGACAACCTCATCCGGAAACTCAACAACAGGGGCCTATATACGCAAGGGTATGCGGATGACATTGCAACCATAATAAGGTGTTGGGATGCAGACACAACCCGAGGCCTTATACAGTCAACACTGGCAACAGTGGAAGAATGGTGTGAAGAAACAGGACTGTCAGTCAACCCAGACAAGACAGAACTAGTAATCTTTACGCGTAAAAGGAAACTAGAAGGATGGAGCAATCCAACCTTCTATGGAAAGGAATTAGAACCCTCTGACACGGTTAAGTACCTCGGAGTCATCATAGATGCCAAACTGAGCTGGAAAAACCAGGTGGAAACTGTAGGCAGAAAGGCCTGTGCTCTGATGTGGGCAACTAGGCGAATCTGCGGCAGAACGTGGGGTCTGAAACCTAAAATGATGCAATGGCTTTACACAGCCGTTGTAAAACCAAGGATCATGCACGCAGCCCTGGTCTGGTGGAGGAGAACAACACTGAAAACAGTGATGGTCACACTCAATCACATACAGGGACTTGCATGCAGAAGCATCACAGGAGCCATGAGAACCACTCCAATACTAGCCATGGGAGTGCTGCTGAACCTACCCCCACTAAACATAGAAATAGAGGGGGCGGCGATGGCGGCAGCCTACAGGTTACATTGCAATGGCCAATGGAGAGGAGAGTTGCCCAGAAACAGTCACACGGAGATAGGAATAAGACTGAGGGCAATTAGTCCGACGGCTGGGATGAAGCAGGACGGCAAGCAAGCCGAATACTTCTTCGGACAGCTGTTTAAAGTGACGTACCCCACAAGGGAGGAATGGGACTCGGTCCCAGGTCCAAACTCCAAACAGGAACTAATCTGGTTCACAGACGGGTCCAAGATGGAGGAAGGAACAGGGGCCGGGGTCTGTCTACAGGGATCTAAGAGGGAACTCAGTATACCTCTAGGAATGCACTGCACTGTGTTTCAAGCTGAGATGAAAGCCATCTTAGCCTGCGCACAGGAGAATATGAGTATCGGGTACAGAAATAAGAACATAAACATATGTTCGGATAGCCAGGCGGCCTTAATGGCACTGGAAAGTAACCGATGCGACTCCAGACTGGTGATGGAATGCAGGACTATCCTAATAGAACTGGCGACCATCAATAAAGTAACCCTGCTCTGGGTACCAGGACATAAAGGTATTGAGGGCAACGAGCGGGCTGACGAACTAGCAAGGAAAGGGGCGAAAGCACCACTTGCGGGATCTGAGCCGGCCGTAGGAGTAGCAGCTTGCCACACCAAACTACATATCAAGAGGTGGGTCAAATCCCAACACTGGAAGGAATGGAAGAAGGTACCCGGAATGAGGCAATCTAAAGTACTCATAAACGGACCGGACCCTAACCGAACCAGGCAACTACTCGATATGGACAGAAACTCACTGAGGGAACTGGTAGGACTATTAACGGGACACTGCCATCTCAGGAGACACATGCAACTGTTGGGAGTGGAAAACACCAACATCTGTAGGAAATGTGAAGAGGAGGAAGAGACTCCAATTCACCTATGGTGCCAATGTCCCGCTCTGCTGGGAATAAGGCTCAGATACCTGGGAAGACACAGTGTGGAACCAGAAGACATCGCCACATATCCAATGACAGCCCTGGTGAACTTCATAAAAGGGACCGGGTTACTGGCAAGGGAATGAGGTAAAATGGGAGATAGTACAATGGGCCTATGGCCTAAGTGCTCGCGGGGAACGTAAGTAAACCGCCTCCGACTATAAAAAAAAAAAAAAAAAAAAAAAAAAAAAAAAACCGGCATGAGAAACATACGAAATAAGGGAGTAGCGATTCATACTGCCAGTGTTGAAGACCAACAAAAATTATTAATTGCGCTCACTAATACGAATTCAAGTACTTTAAGCGCACGACTACCAGCAAAAAGACATCCCAAGGTAATATTTTTCAATGTACCTAGAGAGTTATCCGATGAGAGCTTCCTGATTAGCGCTTTAGCTGGAATTCCAAACATGGAGCAAATGGACACTGGAGAGATGATTTCGAATTGCCGACTCAGTCATTTGGCTGGCGCTCGATCTGGCTCAACCTGTCATCGAGTGTATGAGGTTCCGGCTAAGCTACGTCATCTGTTAGTAGAACAGGAACGGGTATTCGTGGATTGGACGGTGTGCCGGACACGGACGTGAATCGTGCCCAAGCGCTGAAGCCAGCCGGTATGTGCAACATGCACGAGGTTCGGTAAGGCCGCGGAGCACCCGACGGGATGTCTCCCGTCAGGAATGCCCAGGAATGCCCAGCTTATCATTATTGTCAGGAATGCCCAGCTTATCAAGCAGCACTATCCAGGGACTTGGCAACCATCGACTATGGCTTTAAATAATTATATAGAAGATGACTGTGAAGTGGACTTTATAAGAACAAACAATTTGAATCAACGGGTAAAAATGAAACGTAAAAGTGAGATAGGAGATTTAATTTGCATCCAAGTCAATATTAGATCAATATGTAAATATTGGGATGTATTACATGTATACTTAAATAGTTGCTGGGAGTTTGTAGACATTTTAATGCTATGCGAAACTTCCATACAAACTGACCTTATTGATTTATATGAGATACCGGGCTACACATGCTATAACTACTGCCGCACTAACAAGTCAGGTGGGGGCATTCTACTATATATTCGGAATAATATTGTATTCAAACAAAAACAACTAGAATCGTTTTATTTTGAAAATGTATTCGGTGTAATTACTCTTCCAAATAAAGAACATATTAGTATTTTAGCAATATATCGACCGCCGAATCTTAGCAAACAATCATTTATTAGGGAAATAACATCTGTTTTGACAAGTTTCATAGATCCTCTCGATAATGTTTTGTTCTTTGGGGATGTTAATCTAAATTTGATGAATTACCAAAATCCTGCTGTAATCTCATATGAAAATATTCTAGCTAGCAATTACTTAATCAAATGTATAGACGGCGTGACTAGAGAAGCAATTGTAGACGGACGCGTTACACGCTCATGCATCGATCACATTTATGTTAGGTACAATAACGGGCATAAACAAGTGGACGCGTTATCAGCGTGCGTATGCAAGATTGCTATAGCAGATCATTTGTAGCAGTTCAATCTAGCCCCGCTACAGAGATTCTAACACCTGTCAAGAATTTGGACTCGTTGACGTGTCGCTAGCGTTTATGGCAACTTCCTGTGGAAAATCTACACTGGATTGCGGACTCACCAACGCCGCCTACTTCAGTATTCAACAGGCTGCGGTTCCGGGACGTTGTGACTTCGGGAGGACTCGAGCCACCACGCGGGTCGAAATATTTTTACGAGCTACCATGACGCCGTAGTTAAATTATTCTACCTTGGTCATCCATCGCTCTACTTATTAAATTTAGCAATGCGGATTGCACTGCTTGGCGCCCTTACGTTTATCAGGTCAGTTAATTTTAATGTCACCAACCTTATTGTCAATTTCTCAATGTAATCTTAAAATTTAGGAAATTAAAGTTGTAGGAATAAATATAATTTTGGATCTTAAATATTCCACCGTTGCATTTCAATCCTTCGGATGATGCACACCCCTGAGATATTAAACTAATGATATAAAGAGTTCTCATGTTACTAAAGTTGTAGGAATAAATATAATTTTGGAATCGTTTTACTCTTTCTTTTTATTCTACATACTTTGTCACCTCATAACATGTTACAATGGCGGCAACGTGCCTTGCACCTTAATATTTCCGCTATACATTACATCGTCGCAGTTAATATTAAATATGACGAGCAAAAGGAACCTTTATACATTGCGAAAGAGATTATTGTTTTGTCCCAAAAACGTATAGACAGCCAAATACATAAAATAAATTGGAATTCCTTACTTAATGAACAAGACAGTATTACACTGTATCAAAAAATTAAAAACAATTGTATTAACCTATACGAAAGATGCACAGTATCATTCCTGAAAAAACCGAATAAAAGACCAAACAGGATCAAAAATTGGATAACTACTGATATTTTAGAAAAAATTAAAAAAAGAGATTTGCTATTTCGAAGGTGGAAGAATTCACTAACCAATAAAAATTACGAAAATGAATACAAGGCCTTTCGAAATAATGTTAACAAACTAATTACTAAACAAAAATTATATTTTTTTAAAGATAAATTTAAAACATGTTTCAATAATACTAAAAAAACGTGGGATGAGATAAATAAAATTTTAGGAAGAAAAACTAAAAGCAATTGTGATGAAGTCATCTCCCGATATGTGATAAAAGATCAGACAGTGGAAAGTGTAACAAACCAATATGTGAATTATTTTTCAGATACTATATCGCTCACTCCTTTCAACAACGTCATATATCAAAAATCGACAATTTTGAGTTATGCATATTTTCGGAATGCCCATAAAAAGTACTATATCCCTGCAAAAGTGGCGTATTTTTAACTTAATATTTAGCCGCTAGAGGGCAGAAAGTGTTGTTTTCGCATTTTGAAGAAATTCTAGATTGTTCTTTTCAAGCCTGTCACAAGTTAGCTGTCGTTGACCTGTTGAGCAGGAAGGTCCGTGTCGCTTAGTGAAATAGTGTATTATTTCGTCAGAAAACAGTATTGCTACAAGGTAAGAGCATTTTTTATTCTTAGTTTTTTTATCAAGAATGCAGTATTTTGTTTAATGTCAGTATTGTAAGGAAAATAAATAGTGTCCTGTCATGGTTTATGTTGATTTTTGACGTTCTTGCACTGTAAGAGCGTGGCATCGATTGTAATATTTTAACTTATGACACTATTGTCAATAAAACTTTCTTCCCCAGACAATGCGGATTTGAATCAATTTGTTTTATGACATTCTTCCAAAGAAAATTTGGCCGTTATTACGAAAATGTGCAGTTTCATTTAGGAATCTGTCATTATTGTCATTAAAACAATCTACTGTTTGTAAGTTGTCACATATTCCAGCATGCGTTCTTTTGTCACAAATACTTCTTCTATTTATTTGTAATTTACGATTATCTTTCCAGATTGATCATGACTTCTCGAGGGAAAAAGTTGATAAACTTATGTTTATCTAGAAATTCATCCAACAGTGAAGGTATGAAAATTTTACTGTAGATACATGCACTAAATGTGCAGTAAATGGAATTATAAAAATATTATATGTTTGTACTTGTTTCAGGAATACCTGGTTACCAAGTAAAAAGGAAACTCAATTTCAATGATGTTAATTATGATATTCTTCAGCCAGCAGCAACTAAGCAGAAAACTGATCAAAGGGAAACATTTTTCGAGGCGATTAATGACAAAAATAATGTTACTGAATCTTCAAAAGCTGGTACGTTCGTTTATTGAAATAACTTTAAATTATCTTATCTATATGTTACTGAACTAAAAAGGAGAAACATGATTAGATTTTGATAACCAAAAAAGGAGTGTTGTGATTCTACTTGTGTACCTATTATTTTATTTTCCTTGATTGCAGATTCATCTGAAGAAAACCCGAACAAAATTAGCAAGAACATTGATGCAAGCTTAATTACTGAGCAAAACGCCAACCAATCGGATGTCTGTGCCATGGATAAAACTAATACGAAGAACCAAGTGGCTGATGGAAAAACACCTGGAGATTCTCCTTCTAAATCCAGGTCTGATGAGTCAAGCTCATCCTCTTGTTCATCAAATTCAAGCAATTTAAGTGATGGAAGAGAATCTGAACCTTTTGATGATTCGGATGCAGACAAAGACTGGAACCCTTCACCTGACAAAAACATTTGCAATGCATTTCAGAAAGATATTGACCGTGTTATCATCATGACCCAAACACTTTCAAGCAGTAATGTTCGTAAATTTAGTAAGGTTACTGAAACTGTCAGCACTTCAGATTTCATGCATTCAACGCCATCAATCAGCACTGTCAGCCAAACTCCTAACCTACCTGTTACTAGTACCTCTGCCTCAAACAGCAATCCTGGTTCAAATACTCCTGATCTACAACCTGTTCCTAGTACCATTGCTTCAACCAGCAATGCCGATACCTCCTTTTCTACTACCGTTGATATTCTGAGTCCTGTTAAAAAAGGTAAACGAAAGAAAAATGAATCTAACTGGAAGAGAAACATATTGAAAGCAGCTAGAAATAGTGGAAAAGCGTACGAGAGTCATTCAAAAAAACCTGAAAAAGCAGTGAAAGAAGCAAGAAAAATTAAACCTCCTTGTAAAGATGCATGCCGATTGAAGTGCTCTGAAAAATTTGCTGAAGATGAAAGGAAGAGCATTTTCGATGCGTATTGGAACTTGGGAGACATGGCCAAACAGAGAGAGTTTATTCATAACTGCACTACTGAAATTAAACCTCAGTATCGTTACGTGCGCGAAGGTGGACAAAGGCCACGAAGGAATTATAATACTGCATTCTTTTTTAATCTTGGTGACAGACGCATTCGTATTTGTAAGTTGTTTTTCAAAAATACTCTAGATATTAATGACCGCCCTATTCGCACCGTCTTTGAAAAGAAAGATAAACTGGCAGGCGCCGTGATGGCCGAAGATAAAAGAGGAAAGCACGGTAATCATCCCAAGATGGATGAAACTGTTAGGAATAGAGTTACAAACCATATCAACAGAATTCCTAAAATTGAGAGTCATTATACACGCAAAAACACCACGAAACACTACATTGAAGGGGGCAGAACTATAACTGACATTTACAACGATTATGTGAATGACTGCAAACGTGATAAAGTTACCTTCTGTAACTTCAATTACTTCTATAATGTTTTCACTAATGACTATAATTTAAGTTTTTTCCAGCCTAAAAAAGATCAGTGCGAAACATGTGTTGCTTTTGAGAATGCATCAGAGATAGATAAAGTAAACTTGAAGGCAAGTTATGATCAGCATTTGATTGAAAAAGAAATGTCAAGAAAAGAAAAACAGAATGATAAAGAGTCACTAGCGGGTAAAGCCATATTAGCGGTTTACGATTTGCAAGCTGTCATGCCTTTACCAAAAGGTGACTGCTCGGCTTTCTACTATTCTTCAAAACTAAACGTCTTAAACTTTACAATAACAGATCTTATTAAAAAAAGCACTGATTGTTATGTTTGGGATGAATCGAACGGCCACCGTGGAGTAAATGAACTTGGTTCGTGTGTCTTAAATTACATAGAGAAAAACATTGGAACATCTAAAGATGTTATTTTCTACTCCGATAATTGCAGTGGACAGCAAAAAAACCAATTTATGTTAGCTGCATACATCTTTGCTCTCCAAAAATACAACCTTGATTCCATCACACACAAGTTTTTAATCAAAGGCCATACACAAAATGAAGGAGATTCCGTTCACTCATTGATTGAACTGAAAATGAAACAAGCACTCAAAAGTGGGCCAATTTATACGCCAGAAGGTCTCATTTCATTGATCAGAACAGCAAAAAGAACGGGTCAACCATTTTCTGTAAATGAACTTTCCTATGAAGACTTCTTTGATTTTAAACTTTTGGCCCTGATATTGGTCCTCTGCGTATCCTAAAAAATAAGCTAAACCAACCTGTTAAATTTAAAGAGATTAAAGTGATGCGAGTTCAAAGAGATTCCCCAAGTTCGTTTTTTTTATAAACTTTCTTATGGAGAATCAGACTTTATGGAGGCCATAATTATAAGGAAACCCAAGTCAAGTAATAATATCCCATTAAAACCTGCCTTCGTCCAAAAACCTAAAATTTCTGACGCCAAAAAGAATGACCTAATGCGACTTATTGAAAAGAATTTAATACCAAAAGTTTACAAAACTTTCCATGAAAATCTTTAAATTAAAACAGCAACGGTCCCTTTAGTGTTATCAAAAAACAGTATTATTCAGTGGTTTATTTTTTTTTACTTTTATATTATTATGATTTGTATGTATTATACATGTACGAGCATTGTAATTGTTCCCGACTACTTTTCTGAATTTTTCTGAGAATATAAAATTATATTTCCTCTATCTGTGTTTTATCCCAACAACTAAATTCCTGTGCCTTTTCCACACCCATTTTTTTAAATTCAAACTGAAAGATGTAAAGTAAAAATCTAAATTAGGTATAAAATCCTGCTTGGAAAAAAATTACCTTAAGATACTCCAATTTCAGACTTCCGAATTCTATTTGTTTTAGTGAAAATAACGACATATTTTGACGTACTCCAGGCACCATCAATGGAATTTTGAACAAGAACGTCATAAATCAAAAGGTATTGTTTTAAAATTTAAAAAAATATACTTAATATTATTCAAACAGAGAAAAAACTTCAGGTTTTATCCAAGAAGATCTGTTGCATAATAAAAAGTACAATAGGTGGCTTGATATTTATTTTTAATATATTTTATTCTATTTTTAAACTTTAAAAACGCTCTCCTGAAAAATCACGTTTTTTGATATATGACGTTGTTGAAAGGAGTGAGCGATATGTCATATGTTGCACAAGTGTGATTTTAAAGCATCTAATATTGATACAGTAGAATTACCTCATAGTATGTACCTACCTAAAGCAACTATCACGGAGATAACAAATATTGTTAAAAAAATTAAAAACTCAAAATCTGCTGCAATGGATAGTATAAGAATGCACGACATAAAAAGACATATAAATATTTTAGCCCCAATTATTACGCACTTAGTAAATAGACTTATTACTCAAGCAGAAATACCTGATGATCTAAAGTGTGCTATAATTAGACCTATTTACGAAGGTGGAGTACACTCAGAGATAGGAAACTATCGACCTATCAGTATCTTGCCTGCACTTGAAAAAATCTTTGAAAAATATATTTCTCTAAAACTAAACAAATACTTACAGAAATTTTCCATTATAGACAAAAATCAATATGGCTTTCAAAAGAAAAAGAGTACTGAAATATTATTACAGGATTTCTCGAATTATGTAAATAATGAATTAAATAAAAAAATGCATGTTTTAGTATTATTTATCGATAATTCCAAGGCGTTTGACACAATTAATCTGCAAAAATTATTAAATATTCTAGATGCAATAGGAATCAGAGGAAATCTACTAAATTTGTTTAAAAATTATCTATCTAATAGACATATCTGTGTAAAAATATTTGAAAAACTGAGTGGGAAAAAAAAATATGTACGCCGGTGTCCCGCAGGGGTCAATTTTGGGACCCACCCTTTATATAATATTTGTATCAATAATGAGTAAACTATTGTCACATGTTAAACACTTTGTATATCGTCGGTGCATACATAATATGAACAATGTAACGTTTTTGACGAAAATGAACTAAATATACAGTTTTTTTTTCTCCACCTTCTACAATATGAACCATGTCCTAATAACCAATATTTATGGAGATAGAAAACGAATCATGTGCAGGCAGTCAAAATTTTGCATCTCAATAAGAACCATGTGAACTTATTTTACATGGTTCATATTAAATGTGCGCTTTTTTCCGCATCTATGGTCACATTGTTCATATTATTCTACATCTATGATTACACTGACAGTTGTCAAGTTGTTCCCGCATATTTTCTACCTTGTACACGCTCTAGCTGTTTTTGAAGTGAATAAATAAATAAATCCGACATAATATTATTGTTTGACGGTTCGTGGCCATTTGGTTTATAAAGTAGCGGTAAGTTATTATGTTTTATTTTATAAATTTCACGTATTTTCCTAAAAACAGTAACAAAATGTCATCCGAGGATTTATGAAAAATGGCTGCCCTTTGAAGCGTCAATAATTTGAGTCCAGTGTTGTGATAAACTTCGAATTTTGACACAATGTGGAAAAATATTAAAGTTATTTTGTTTTTATGTTTCAGGGAAAGTTTAATACTAAAATTTAACTCAAAAATAAGAGAAATACATGATTATTCTAAGCATTACATGTCATTATCATCTGACTGGCATCTGTAAGTATTTGTCTGTCTTTTAACTATATTTTACTATATTGTTGTCATATTTGTGCGTACTATGTAATGTATATTTCAATCTGTGTATCTTCTTTTACAGATAAATATATCTTTGACTATAATAAGAGAAACGTGTAGAGAAATCACTGTTGTTTGCTGACAAGTTCAAAAATTTTTATGTGAGTTCATATTTTTATTACTGTACTAGTACTGTAGCAGGAAAGATGTTGAATTATGTATTTAATTTTGATTTTGTTCCAGAATGTACCGAAACCGCACGAGGGAGATTGTACGTTTAAGTACGATACGTAGTTCTGTATCAGAGGTTATGGATGTTGGAGATCTTGAACCAGTCAATCAAATGGATGTTGAAGATCTTGAACCAGTCAATCAAATGTATGACAACATGATGTTATGTCCTGTGACTGGAGAATTTATTCCAAACCTGTCGAATAACATTGGCTCCACACGGAACGATGTTATCTCTGGAGACAAAAGTCTGTGTGAATTAACTGGAGAGTGGATCCCAGAAAATGATAATACAAATGTTTCTTTACCATTAGATTCTGATTCACTTGTTCAGAAGATTAAAAAAAATAAGAGATGTAGAGTCTTGGGCAAAGAGTATGTCGGATATAAAAAGCATTGCGGGAAATATGAGCAAAGCCAATTGAAGTCAGAAAAGTCTATGGGAATAAGATGTGAACACGAACAACCCAAATTTGCACTTAAAAATTCTTTTTATTGTCATAAAATAACGGAAGAGGATCGCCTGCACACATTCAACAGTTTTTGGAAATTGAAAACTTGGTCGGAGAAGAGAGCTTATTTCCTGGGCTTTGTAGCAGTACGTGCTATAAGACAGCGTCGTCGTGAAAGCGCAGATTGCACGAAAAAGACACAAGGACGTGATGTATATCTGTTTACCAAGGACGGGGATAAATATAAGGTGTGTCACAAAATGTTTATGAATACGTTGAGCATTACAAAAAGCACTTTCAGGAGGTGGAGCTATCATAATCAAGTTGTCAATGACGAGGATAACGTATCCCCTAACACTGTAAGTAAAAAAGTTGCCAAGCATACTAAAGCAGTGGATAGTATTAAAAAATGGCTTAATCTTCTGCCAGTTGTTCCGAGTCACTACTGCAGATCACAAACAAATAGACGATATGTGGAATCGTTCTTTTTATCGAAGCAACACATGCTTTCAGTCTTCAGTATTTGGTGCACTGAAAATAATGTGCCAAAAGTCAACAGAAACTTATTCAGTGACGTTTTAAAAGCTGAAAAGGTTTCCATTCACCACCCACGCAAAGATCAATGTGATATTTGTGTGGGTTTTAAATGCGGTACTATTGGAGGAGAAGTTTATGAGCAGCATATTATACGCAAGGATCAAGCGAAAATTGCTAAGAATGCAGCAAAAGAATCTGCCAGTGAGACTACATTAGTTGTCACTATGGACTTGCAGAGTGTACTGTTATGTCCCAAATTACTAGCGTCTGCTGTATACTACAAGCAGAAACTTCAACTCCACAACTTCACATTATACGTCCTAAACAATGCAGATGTCACTCTCTACACGTGGCATGAAGCAGATGGAGGTGTGACCGCGAATGAATTCACAAGTTGTATAATCAACTACCTGGAGAGCTTACCCCTACAGTATAAGAATGTCATCCTTATTTCCGATGGTTGCAATTACCAAAATCGGAACAGAATACTGGCAAGTGCATTGAGTGATTACTCTAAAAGGTCGTCAGTCACAATAGATCAAATTTTTCTGGAGAAGGGCCATACTATGATGGAAGCCGACAATGTCCATTCGGTGCTGGAGCATTACTTCAAGCCACCAATATATTCTCCAAGTGATTATTTATCTCGCATGCAAATGGCTCGACCCAAACAGCCATACAATATAAAAAATGTCCACTTCGACTTTTTTTTAAATTACGAATCATTGAATACAAACCTAACATCTTTGAGACCGGGAAAGAAAGTAGGGGATCCCGTTGTCACAGATTTGAGGGCTCTTAAATACTTATCGTCGGGGGATATCCTCTATAAATTAGACCAGTCGAAGGATTGGCTGGAATTGCTCCAACGCCGCAAGACTGGCTATGTTCCCCCATTGCCTCTATACACCAAACCCCTTGCTTTATCAGATTCTAAATTCAGGCATTTGCAAGAGTTAAAACTGGTAATAGATAAGGATCATCACCCATTTTATGATTCTCTAACTTATGTGTAGAATTGTGGGAGAAAAAACAAATAATTTAAGTGTGAATTATGTTTCCTCTTTTTTAGTAATTATATTCCAATAAAAACATCATTAAAAAATATAATATTGTGTTTATTTTACTATTATGTATTTCATTGAAGTATGATTTTATGCTATTAATATTATCGAGTTATTAAATTTATTCTTAAAGAATAAACTTACTAAAACTAGTGTGAAAAATGAGAGCAATGGTCCACTCACTGAACTTGTCAGGAGGTTACTAGTTTTAATTAGCAGAGCTCTAAGAATGTGAATGGTAGAAGAAGGCGAGGACGCCCAAGAAAGACATGGCACGACCAAGTGAATCAGATACTTGAGTCGGACCATGTCAAGAGTCAGAATAATAGAAGAGCATGTATGAGACGTTGTATTAATGTGAACGAGACAAGGAATGTGTGCCAAGACCGAGTTGTTTGGCGGTCCGTCCTCTCTGCCTACCCCTGCGGAGAAACGGCGTGATGGTTAGTTAGTTAGTTATCTTTAAGATATTTTAGAGATGGATTTTCTTCTGTGTAAATATGGGTGTTGTGATGACAAAGATGTGTGTCGTTAAAACTTGGGAATCTTAAAATAAAAAGTTTCATTCACATAATTTATACTTTTCCAAAATATTATACAAAAATTGATATAAATAATAAAACAAAATGTCATATCCTTTGCACACCACTACATTCACATAATATATTTTGTGATAATAGTCTCCCATTTTAAATCTCTACTTTAAACACAAGACTTGAATGAAATATTTTGACAGCTGCTATTGAAAATGAACAATGTGACGAAAACCGTGCACAGAATATGAACCATGTGAGCAAAATCGCATTAAAATGTGATTTTCTGATACAAAATAATTAATATTTGCAAATAACATTTTATTTTACTGAATAAAATGTATATTTCCTACTTTGTTCATAAATAGAACTTTCGTTTTCCGTTTCGTTATTTTTTTAAACAGTTTTTATCGATTATCTCAGAATGTACTAAAGCTTACATTGTTCATATTATGTATGCACCGACGATATGCTGACGACACGGCACTGGTCATATCGGATGAACAATTATATACTGCGATTAAATATATGCAAGAAGACTTTATATCTCTGATTAAATGGTGTCATGGGATTAATTATAAATACAAACCAAACTGATGCACATAAGATCTCCACATGCAAAAGTTTCCATCATGCCTGAAATAATTTCTCATAACTTTACCTGCATCCATCAAAATATTGTGCAGCCCTGATCATGCGAAACGATTGAGCTAGTAAATGAATACGTTTATTTGGGCGTGACGGTTGATTGCTACTTTAAATGAGACATACAAATACACAAAATTTGTAAACGGCTGCGGGCGATAGTGGGTAGAATATACAAATTGAAGTGTTTCGTTCCTGTGAATACCTTAAGAATTATTTACATGTCACTCGCGGAATCAACTTTAAGATATGGAATAACCACTTGGGGACATTCTTGCAAAACAAATTTAAATTACGCACAATCAATACAAAATTCTATCGTTAAATTACTAGTTAAAAAAAATATTTTTTCGCAGAGACGAAACATTTCACTTTTGTATCAAAATTTTACAGTTTTGCCGGTGCAGGCCTTATTATGGTATAAAATATTGATTCAGCACATATCTGACTCTGAGTATAAGAGGAAAGTTGAACATGGGCACAATACTAGGTTCACAAATAATGAAGGCATGCTTGTACCTAAACATAATAATAAATACGGACAGCGAACCCTTGAGTATAATGTGCCTAAAATATATAATATGCTACCTGGTAATATTAAGAAATGCGAATTTCCAAATAGAGTCAGATATTTGCTGAAAACATGGCTACTAGGTAGAAATAATTTGTATTAGGCGATATAATGTGTAAGTTTATTGTTATTCTATAAATTAAGGTCTAAGTTGTAATCTGTAAAGAGTTGTAATAAAAATCCTGTTTGACAAACTACTTAACTGTAGTTTAACGGGATATATATGAAATAAATAAATAAAAAAAAATTAAAAAAACCCTAAATCTCCACCTTAATGCATATAAAACGGCAAAATTGGAACCATCAGAAGAAAAATGGAATGCATATAAAAAAGTTCGCAATATTTATTCCAAACAAATTAAACAACATAAATGCGATTTTTATAAACAAAAATTAGAATCACAACAGAATGAACCAAGAAAACTTTGGATAACACTAAAAGAAATTATTAAGAGTGGGTTATAGGGCAGAATGGTGATTTGCTGGAAAACGGCTCTCTAAAACGGCTTAATACTACCTTTCGTACGTCATTCTCCGACTTCATATTCTTTGTTACCAATTAATGGACTATTATTTTTCAGTCTGCCTATTTTTTTTGTAGTTGTTGTAGGCATTCGACCATAAAAAATAAAAACATTGATACACCATACAACCCACTTTTAAAACTTGGATGTATGATTATCGCGTTAATAACGGCTTTACACTATATTTTTAATTTAAAATATGTATATAATACACACATCTGTAGAAGTACGGCCTCTTATTATCGTTATGCTATCTGTGGATATTAACAATTAAATAAATACTTCATCTTGCACCAAATTTTCAACGCATTTCACAGTTTTTTTACTTATTCCGGGATGGAAGCCCCCGGTGATGGCGGTGAAACTATAGGCTCCCTGTTTTACGGCGTATATATTTCGAAAATGCCATCAAAATGTTTCATTAATGGGTCTAAAAGTAGAATACCGACTCACTTAAAGAATTGCAATAATCTAATGAAGCTACAAAAACAGTAAGTACTCACAAATTCTCTTTTTTCATGTAAATTTAACGTATTGTATTTTTTCAAGTGTCATATTTTTTAAAAGTTGTAAAATACAACATTTAATATGCGTTCCTTTTCCTAACGGTTAGCACTAACGTCATGTTGTTTACTGGCGGCATCTTTATGCAAGTGTGTGTGAGAGAATTCATTGTCTTTACGCGCTCTGACTAAGTGGGAGAGTGAACGTTTTTTCATAGGGCACGTTTGGTAATTGAACCAAAAATTACCATTTCACGCCAGATCATTTGTTGGTTTGGTAAAATCGGACGTTTTAAGTGAAAACAAGTCAAGTTTTTCACTGTTCCTCCCTTACATGGTAAGGGGTATTAACACGTTGAATGCCATTGTGGAAATGAAGAAACATTACCATTTCAAATTTGAAAAAAAAATACTCAGATGGCATTGGCGACCATCAAAACGTATTCCTTTTTTTTACCAACATTTTCCATGAAAATCAAGAAAATTAACTGCGGTCACCGGTGACCGTCATGGCACTATGGGAGAAAAATGACGATTTTCGTTGAGGAGTAAACAAGTTTATTACCGTTTTTTATTTTTATCTTTAGATTAAACAGATAAAAAAATCTTTTTAAGGAAATTAACAATCCCATCGCTTTTTTGATCACTTTAAAACTTACCAATCCCATCGCTTTTCTGCGTATAAACACGTAACCATTCACACGTTGTCAAATCAAAGATATTCTATCTATGTGTTGTGTTGTAAAGTTCCAAACAATAATATTATTTTTCTCTTTGTAGATCAATATTATGATTTATCCATGGCAGCCGGAAAAAATACTCCAAACAAGGTATGCTTCAAGTAACGAATAAATGAAAAAAGATTATTGTTTAGTTGTACTAAATAACACAGAATAATTTAACAAATATATAAATAAAAAAATAAAATTTCTTTTTTTTTCTCGAGGTCAATTTATTAATGATGTTATTAATATGTATAGATATTCTATCAAATATAAAATTAAGACATTTACCAAATAAATCCACCTTCGATTTTCTCGAAAACGAAAGCTCAAATAAAAAAAGTCATAACCCAAAATTGACAATAAATGAAAGGTTATTCACAAGTTATCCCTTTATAGGACATTTTTTTTTAAAACGATACGCCCTTAATGGTTTTATTTATGTATTCTATATTCATTTTGATGAACAGAAAAAAACTTTTTTTTGCTTAGCTTTTTTGAAATTTTCGATTTTCCAGCGTGTTTTTTTCTGACCGGTGTCCATTTAAAAAAATGATATAAAATTATTGTTTTCATTACAAAACGACAGGTTGGTAAGGAAAAATGTTTTATTTATTTGCGTTACAGGGGAATAACTGCTTTGATAATTTTATAGAGAAACTGACCAGGACGCGATTTTCGTAAATTTACTCAACATGTGAGAACTTTGGGCGGTTGGTTCGATTCAAGACCTCTGTGCGTTACCTCAGAATGATTACAACCCCAGGGCTTATAACTTGTAAACATAAAGAAATATAAACCTTAATGTTGCAGGTCTCAAAACTATCCGTTTTTAGCTTATGACCTATAAAGGGTTTTACCGTTTATACCACGAGTTTCCGAACACCGTGTAAAACAAACTATATGTATCGGAAATGTTCCTCAACACTAATGACAACAGCAAGTGAATGATGAAACATTTATAAAAAATTTCAAATTAAATGCTTTACCAAAATAGTAGGTTCTGCAAATAAGTCATACTTTTTTACTAAGTTGTTTGTTTTACTTAATATTTCACATTCATATTATACGTTCATTGCTTTGCGACAAACGCACATGTGACGTTATATTTTAACAAGTTCATTAATGTACAACTACCGCCCTCTAGTGACAAAAAAATGAAGACATTTTGACAGTTTGCGAAATTTCGCTATCATATAACAAGCGCTTAAGGGTAAACAAAAAGAAGTTGTAAAGTCAATTGATTTCCCAGATGGAACTGAAGAAGACGCAGAGAAGATAGCCACTAAATTTAACAAGCATTTTATTTCGAGCATAGATCTTATAATTGAAAGTATTCCACAACATCCTGAGAATCAAATAGACAAGCTTGTATGCACCGATGAAGAATTTAAATTCAAAAATATAGATTTACCATACTTAAAGAGAGTGCTGAGTAATATGAAGTCTAAGGAATCCCCAGATGGTATTACAATAAATATACTCAAAGACTCTATAAATATTATTGGCGAATCGATGGTCTAAATTATCAATGAATCTTTAAATAGTGGAGTATTTCCCAAAACTTGGAAGACATCTGCAATAACTCCTATTCCGAAAATTGACAACCCAAAAAAATTTGACGACTTTAGACCTATCAATTGTTTACCCAAATATAAACAAGTACTGGAATACATTGTAAAGGAACAGTTAAATGAATACATTGAGGCCAAACAGATATTAGTTCGACAACAATCTGGTTTTAGAAAAAAATGTTCTTGTGAAACTGCTATTAATTATGTAATAGACGAGTGGAAAAATTTTCGAGATAAAAAAAGTTAAATTATTGCAGTATTTCTAGACTTAAAACGAGCATTTGAAACAATCGACAGAGATAGATTAATCAAGAATTAAGTAATACTAGCTTTTTGCCCGTTGCAGGCAACTAATGGGTAAAAATGTGGTGCGTGGTGTAGTGTTTGAATGTAGATGAGGCGAGGGTGTGGGACTACAATTTTTTAAAAAAGAAATTAATATTTTGAGAAAAAAAAGAGCCAAGGAGCTTACTGATCATTTTTTCACCGAGCCGTTCGGGTTGTGTAGGTCGAGACGCGTAATTTGATACCCATATCGTATGAACGGTTTTTGTCACCGACATTCTTCAAAAGTTGTTATTTTGGAAAAAGAATCGATCAATTAACACGCAAAATTTAAAAACTTTTTAAAATGTAATATTATTTTGGCATATAAATGAAACAATGAGTGTGTGACCACAAATGTATTAAAATATATGTATGTTCAGAAAGAAATGGATATTTTGAGAAAAAAAAGTGCCAAGGAGCTTACTGATAATTTTTTCACTGAGCCATTCGGATTTTGTAAGTCGAGACGCGTAATTTGATACCCATATCGTATGTACCGTTTTTGTCACCGGTGTTCTTCAAAAGTCCCAGCGAGTTTTATTTTGGAAAAAAGCATTGCTCTATAAACAAACGCATAATGTAAAAACTCTTATTGGAATTTTTTTATTTTTAAATTTAAAATCTACCACTACCACTACCACTACCCCTACCCATCCCCTACCCCTACCCCTACCCCTACCCCTACCCCTACCACTACCCCTTCCCCTACCCCTACCCCTACCACTACCCCTACCACTACCACTACCACTACCACTACCACTACCACTACCACTCCTACTCCTACTCCTACTCCTACTCCTACTCCTACTACTACTCCTACCACTACTCCTACTACCACTACTACTCCTACTACTACACCTACTCCTACTACTACACCTACTCCTACTACTACACCTACTCCTACTACTACACCTACTCCTACTACTACACCTACTCCTACTACTACACCTACTCCTACTACTACACCTACTCCTACTACTACACCTACTCCTACTACTACACCTACTCCTACTACTACACCTACTCCTACTACTACACCTACTCCTACTCCTACTCCTACTCCTACTCCTACTCCTACTCCTACTCCTACTCCTGATGTAGTTTTTCACAACGGGGCGACGGTATCCGTGTCAAATTATTTTTACCAAACTTTATTTTATTTCCTTTTTTTTGTTTTTTTTTTTTGGGGTGTTATGCCGTGTTGCGCTAACTCCTTCTTTGGCCGACGTTTCGGATCTACCGGATCTGCCCTGATGATGGACACTGCAACGCTGTCCGAAACGTCGGCTAAAGAAGGAGTTAGCGCAACACGGCATAACACCCCAAAAACAAATAACAAAAATGCTTTTGGCCATGAGAATCTAAAAACTTACCATTTATTTTATTTCGTTCAAAAGCATTATCGATTTAAAAAAATAAACTGCAAAAGTAAGTACCTACACAGATTTTATCGTTTCTTTGAAGTAACATCCCTAAAATAAAAGTACATCACTTCGCTATGGCATTTTTCGGTTCAAATAGCAAATGTCAAAACTTTAGCCGGTTATTGTGAGACATTTTGAACCGAGCGCCATTTGTAGGACGGCCGATAAACGTTCCTAAACCTTCGGACGATGATTTTTTTCGATAATTTCACCTGCAGACTGCGTGTTTGCGACGGAATTTAATCATTAGGATGACCATGTGGATTTTATAAATAAATCGTACCACGTGGTTTCGTAATGACCACGTGACGATTTTTTTTCCAATGATACCATTATGCAAAGAAAAACATTTACACATAAATTAAACCACATTCCCTGAAACATGGGAAATTTCAAAATATCTTTCGTGAAATTTAAAAAAAAAATCAACGATACCTGATTAATTCAGACCCGACGCTCGATCAAAATCAATCGTGTTTTTAATTTACGTTCGAGTAATGCGAAAAACGCAAAATTTTCGAGCGACAGAGGCGCACGAAAAAAGAATTGAATCATTTCGGGTCCGGGGTGCGTTCGAAATTGTATAAAAATATAAACGGTGAAGGAGAAAAAGTTTTACAGATCATCCCGATCTATGAAAACGAAACATTGCGAAAATGCACCAAAATTTGGCCGTTTCGAAACCGCGCGCGTGGCAACACTCGTGATTTCTGGCAGGACAACGTCGATTCCCAAATTTAGAAGCTCTGACAATTATACGGCCGCAAATCGATTTTTTGCCATAGTGGGGCCGTCCTGGCGGCGGGAGAGTGAACTGCGGTACTTTAGTATGGCGCGCCTCGAACGCTTCCAGTTTCCGCCGCCAGAGTTCCTCTAATTTTAGTCTACTTTCCCGCCGTACGAATCCGGTCGAGTTTCTAAAAAAAATCACTGACTCGTGTTTTACGGTTTTGCACGCTGAATTGAACGCCGGTTCTACGCCGACAGAGAGGCGTCTCGGTCGACTTTCGCCTGAAGACCGAAACAAATGAAAGGCAACTTTTTTGCGACTTTCACGCCAAAACGAACCTCGAGTTGTTTGAACTTAAGGGGGAGAGTGGTCGATTTTTGCCTAAATTTCGGCGAGCAAAAAAAACAAAGAAACTGAGTATTAATATATGTATTGGAATTAATGGTAAAGAATCTAAATGGTTCGTTGATTACCTATCAGAAAGAACGCAAGTAACAAAATATGATGGTATATGATCTGAACCACATCACACTAATAAAGGCGTTCCGCAGGGTTCTGTATTAGGTCCACTGTTGTTCATTATATACATGAATGATATTATCAAAGTGTTAAAGCATTGTGCAATTAAACTCTTTGCTGATGATACATTGTTATACATAGCCAGTAAAAATTTACAGGACGCCATTGAAAAAATACAAATTGACTTAAGTTTACTTGCGCATTATCAGTCCGTCATTACTATCGCCATTGGTCGAAAGTGTCGTCACTTTTGAATAGTGCTAAACAGTTTGCGGGAAACAGGCGTTTGTGTATAAACTAATTACGAATAAAGTTAACATATTTTTAACTCTTTTTAAATAAATTTTAATATGGATTTAAACGAGAACTCTCTTAACTATATGACCAAGGCCAAGGATCTACTCTGTTCGCTGATAAAAATTATTAATGACCCCGGCAACAAATTTACGAAGGAGCAAATGGGTAAAATTACCCCGATAACAACGGATCTGTTAGGAACCACAGGATTGATGGCTGTTCGTATGGGAATGTTGGAAGGAGAATTGTCAACATTAAAAAGTGTAACGGATACTCAGTCTATTGTTACTAACCCGACAAATACTTCATCTTCAATAAATGATTTGCTCGCAGAGGCCGAGGAAAGAAAAACCCGGTCAAAGAACATTATTTTATTTAATGTTCCCGAAAGTATTTCAGAATCAACAACAACAATTATTAAAATGGACAGCGATAAAGTAGTTTCAGCGATTAGTGATATAAATAATGAATTAATACCGAGTGTGGTTAAGTCGTACAGACTTGGTGTAAAAAAGTCCAACAAAATTAGACCGATTAAGGTCGAATTCAATGACTCTGTCTCGGCTCGTGAGGTTTTGACCAGGAACGCAAAACTGAAAAACGGTATAAAGGCCAGTAACGACCAAACACCATTGCAGAGGACTCAACTTCTAGATTTACGCCAACAACTCGAGACGAGGAAGAACAACGGTGAAACCAATATAACTATCAAATATGTGAACTCTGTACCTAAAATTATTGAATGTGCGCCAAAAAACTGAAACAACAAAAAATAAAATGCTACTACCAAAATGTGAGAGGGATCCGCACTAAACTTCCCATGTTGCTGACTTCGGCGGCAACTATCAGCAGTGATATCTTCATTTTAACCGAAACATGGCTCGACTCAGGAATCAATTCTGCCGAATTAGGCTTCCCTAATTTCAACATCTACCGTATGGATAGGAATTCTAAAACAAGTGCCAAAACGAGAGGAGGTGGTGTAGCCATTGCTATCTCAAAAAATCTCAGTTCTTCAAAAATATCCACAAAAAACACATCCATCGAGCAACTATTTGTCAATGTGAACACTTCTAGAGGTAAAATAATAGTGGGATGTGCATACTTACCTCCGAATTCTGATGTCCAAAGCTACAGCAATCACTGCGACGAGGTTGAATCAATTTGTGCTAAATATCCTAATACTAAACTACTTCTAGTTGGTGATTACAATCTGCCACATTATGATTGGTGTAATATGAATTCTGTCAATTCTTGTTCTAATGTTAATATTCGTGTTATTAGAGATATGGCACTGTTCTTAGGTCTAACACAGTGTAATAATGTTCATAATATAGGAGGTCGTACGTTGGATTTGGCACTGTCAAATGTGTCTGACATCTGTGTTGTGAGAAGTACCGAAATTCTATTACCTGTCGATGTTTACCATCCACCACTAGAAATATGCATGTCTAATCTTAAACCAATTCCTATCGTAAAAAAGGTAGTAGAAACTCGAAATTTCAAAAAAGCTGACTATGTTAAAATTTCAAATTTCCTTAAACAGACTGACTGGTCATTCTTTGATAGCGACGATGATATTAATGTACACCTTAAAAAATTTTACTTCATCGTTAATTCTGCAATTGAACAATTTGTTCCTTTAACGACTTACAGAGAAACTCTATACCCAAAATGGTTCTCAAAAGACCTGATAGACTTAATTTACCTTAAAAAATTATCTCATAAGAGATTCAAACAAAGTCGCCTGGCCATCGATTATACTGCGTTTCAAAAATTGAGGGCAGAGTGCAATAAGCTCTCCGCAAAATGTTACAAAAATTACATTAGTGATGTCGAAGGCTCTATCATGGACGACTCAAATTTCTTTTGGAAATATGTTAAATCCCAAAAAGAAAATGGTACTTACATACCTAGTAGTGTGTCATTCGATTCTAAATTATCCCAAAATCTTCAGGAAACTGTTAATCTTTTTGCTGATTTTTTTAGTGGCGTTTACATTAATGCAAGTGAAGACAGCAATATTTCGTGCTTTGATTTGGTTGAAACTCTTGATATATCTGACTGTAATGTAACCATAGACGATATTATATCTAAGCTGAAGAGTCTTGATTCCCGTAAATCCGCAGGACCTGATAATGTTCCGCCCAGGTTTTTAGTAAATTGTATGCATACATTGTCATATCCTATTCATAAGTTATTTACAAAGTCACTCTCATCAGGTGTATTCCCGGACCTTTGGAAGTTTAGTCTTTTAACGCCCATTTTCAAAAAAGGTAATAAGAGCGAAGTAACAAATTATAGGCCAATATGTATAATGTCTACTTTACCCAAACTTTTTGAAAGCCTAGTACTAGATAAGTTGATATCCCGAATCAATCGAACCATCTCTCCCCTTCAACATGGATTCATTAAAGGTAGATCTACTCTTACCAATTTGATATTGTACACGAATGATATTGTTAATGCCCTTAATGCATCACATCAAACTGATTCCATATATACTGACTTCAGTAAGGCATTTGATAAAGTAAACCACAAAATATTATTACGTAAACTAAAATTGTTGGGAATAAGAGGGAGTATGTTGGAATGGTTTAAGAGTTATCTATTAGGAAGGTACTTAGCAGTCAAGATAGATTCGTTTACTTCTTATACATTTGCTGCCTCGAGCGGAGTACCACAGGGATCTCACTTGGGCCCAATATTATTTTGTTTGTTTATCAATGATATTGTTAATATTTTTACTAATGTTAAAGTCCTGTTATTTGCCGACGATCTGAAGATATACAGAATAATCAAAGACGATGACGATCGCGCAATTTTGCAGATGAACCTTAATAAACTATGTGCGTGGTGTTCTGTCAATGATTTGCAACTAAATTTAGGTAAATGCCAGATTATCAGTTTTTACAAAGGCAAAAATCCACTTAATTTTTCCTATTTTATGAATGGTGCTAATCTTCTTCGTGTATCACAGATTCGTGATCTTGGTGTTATATTCCACGAGAGTCTACAGTTTAACGAACACATCGATGAAATAACAAGCGATGCGATGAGAATACTAGGTTTTATTTTGAGAATGGGAGCAAATTTTAAAAGTATGTCAACATTAAAACATCTGTATTGCTCGTTAGTACGAAGCAAATTAGAATACAATTCCACCGTATGGTCACCGTACTACAAGGTCCATTCTCAATCATTAGAAAAGGTACAAAATAAATTCCTTCGGTACATTAATTTTAAAATGAAAATTCCAATCGAATTTATAAATTACAATAACTTGCTTGCTGAAACTAAACTTCTTAAATTATCTGATAGAAGAGTATTAATTGATTTGCTATTTTTATTCAAAATTATTAAATCTTTAATTGACAGCCCTAATTTGTTGGAACTTATTTGCATTAATGTTCCTGCTAGGCAAACTCGCAGTAAAGATACTTTTAAATTTAATAAGAACCTCAACACTAATTATTCTATTTTTTCACCAATTCCTAGAATTCACAACCTTGCGAATAAATACTGTGAACTTATAGATATATTTGGTTTTGACAATTTTGTGAGCTTTAAAAGGCAACTTATTTCGATTCTATCGGCTAATAATTAACTTTTATAGCTTTAATAATTTTATTACATCTTCTCCCATTCGAAACCTTTCAAGTAAATTATATCCATATTTGTTTGTTTTTTATTTGCTCTACTATACACTTATAATTGTATGCTTATACCTACTAACTACTTTTTATACATAACACTATGTTCCATCTCAGATCTTATTATTTCTTATTCATGTCGATATTGCTAAATTCTATTAGTTTTTGCTTTTTACAGGTGCAACTCTTATTTTGTTATTTTTTTTTTTTTCTTTTAAATCTCTGTTATAATGTTCTTTACCTCACGAGTAAGTTACACTCTAATTTATATTGGTTTATCGATTTGTTAAACACACAATTAATACTGGGTTTAAACACACCCACTTACTTACTTTTTATGTTGAACTTTCTTTTACTTACTATTTCATGCTTGGGTATATTTTTATATTGAATCCATCTTATTAGTGTTTTGCTAATTTGCACAAAATTTTATTATATGTGTTGCTTTCTTACAATTAACTCCATTTATCTTCTTATGTTCAATTATTGTAATCAATGTAAATGTATATTTTCATGTAAAAGCCCATTAGGGCGTAAATAAAATAATAAATAAATAAAAATAAATAAATAAATTGTGTAACACTATGTGTACGAGACAATTTACCGTCCGTACAATAACTGTAAACACGAAGGTAGCTGGGTACACTTGTCAGCGTTTCAGTCTTGGTGGATGTTGCAGAGGTTTGTAGTGAAGTATAAAAAGCCAAGATCAGAAAGGAATTTATTTCCAAATCTGAGCTGACGAAAAGAATTTATTACTGGCAAAAACTGAATTTAATACTGAATAAAAACACTTGAAAATATTTCTTGGAGGCTTGGAGATGGTTTTTCAGGAGAGAGGATTCTCTTACAGAGGTAGTTGCTGAACTGACTTTGTATGGAATTCGATTCTCTATTTATAGAACGTTTTCAAATCGGGCCCTCTCGGAGGAGGTTTTACCTCTTTAGTGAGGGGTGAGTTGGTTAGGTATTTTTCCTCTTCGCAGTTAGCTTGTTGAGAGGAAAGTTATATTTTAATATGATACCTTTGACCGAGTCAGTTCAATCTACCAAAACCATCTCCCCCGGTCTCGTTTCTTTATTTTATAATAAATTATACAAATTTTCATATTGGGTTTGAAGTTAAATATCTTTGGTTTGAACATTTCCCAAAGAGTAACAAATATATATAGGTATAATTTTTTATGTTATTATGTTAGCATATAATCATTTCTTGATGTTGATATTTATTCCGTGGTTATATTTTCTATCATTTTCCCGTAAATTGAGTCTAATGTTATCACAAATAGTCGCATTGAATTTCGTAATCATTGTTTGATTAGAATCTCAATGGAATATGCTGTGCTGTGATTGGTTGAAGTCGGCGGCCATCATGGAATTCCATCCGGGTAGTAGTGGAGGGGGGTCAACGTAAATACTGAGTCGCTTCCTTAGCGGGGGTCATTTCGTGGGTTGGTGGCTCCGAGTGAGGTGGTGGATGGTTATTTTCAGATGTGTTTCAGGTTCTGCTGTTATATCGCTATGTAATTTATCTTGATTAATCACATATAGCACATAATTTGATTGAGTAATTATGATGTAAAGATTTCCAATTGTGTCGGCGACACGGTATCAAGCGGTTTCGGGATTTGAGTGTTCTTGCGATTTTTGTGTAAATATGAATTTTCTTGAAAAATTCTGGATGTCTGGATACGTATGATACACTATGGTTAAACCAAAACAAACTAAAATTGAATTTTATGAAAACAAAGTTTTTAATTGTGGATAGTGTAGGGGGAAACGAGCAGGCAATACTAAAAATTGATAACGTAAACATAGAAAGGGTGAGTAGTATTAAATATCTGGGTGTAATATTAGATGAAAAATTAAAATTTGATGAACACTTAGAATACATAACAAAGAAAATTGCTAAAAAAGTTCGATTCCTAAAAAGGATCAGAAATAACTTGGATCTAAAGACATCGCGCCTTGTTTACAATTCTATTGTTACTCCGCATTTAAATTATTGTTCTAGTGTTTTATTCTTATGTAACGAAGCCCAAAATAATAAACTCCAGGTTATACAAAATAGGGGGATGAGGATGATTTTAAAATGCAACATTTTTACTAGAGTTAAAATTATGTTACAAAATTTAAATATGATGACAACCAAACAACATATAATATATAATACGTTAACAATGATGTATACCTAAGCTTCAAAATAATATGCTCCCAAATTATCTGCAAAGAAATGTTATGTACCATGAAAATGTTCACAATTATCCTACGAGAAGACGCAGAGATTTTAGGCTTCCCAAAACTAAACTTTCATGCACACAAAACAGCGCGTTTTATAAAGGACAAAAACTTTATAATAACCTACCAAATGTCATAAAGGAAGCCACAAGCCTTAGCACTTTTCGTAGGACATTGTGCTTTATATGTAAAAAATAATTTTTGATTGTTGAACATACTCACCAATATTATTTTAGTCACCTAGATATCTTATATAATATAATGGCAGAATGCTGTGCTAACATCTCCCGCTTGGCGGCGCTGGTGTAGTTGTAGACCTGTCATTGTTAATTATTGACATAATTGATATTGCTTTGTATCTGGCTTGCGTGTGCATTTCGGAAGTAATATTAAAAAATGGTGGGTAAATACGGTAGCTGGACTGTGAAGGAGTTAAAAAATGAATTAAAGAATAGAAAGGCAAAATGTGTTGGCAAGAAAGAAGTTCTAATCGAGAGGTGAGCTAAGTGGTTGGAACATAACGTCATTCTTGAACTTCTATGAAACACATTAATTGTGTCGTATTTGTAATAATTATAGGTGCTTTAGCTAACGTTGCTTGTTTATAATGTAGCCAATAATCATAATTATTAATTCCAGATTGGCTGCCTATGACCGGAATAGTAACTTTATGGAAATAAATGATTTTGAGTATGAAAGTGAGATAGTGGGTATATGTTGGCCCCCAGATGAATCATTTCACAGCATACAGGATTCGACTGTATTGCCACAAATAGATATAGTTCATATAAACCAATACTTTCTTCAAGTTTACAAAGGGCAGGAAGGAATGACAATGTATGCATCAGTTCACAGGAAAGGATACAATATGATGAAGGAATATTTTTTGGTACCTAGCTTTAGATGTGTCTATTAAGGAAGAAAATAGTTTCTTTCGAGCACAAGTTAATAGTGAAATGACAAAGAGTTTGACATATTTTGTTAAGCTAGCTATTACACTAGTAGGAAATATTATCGAAGGAAGCTGAGAAAGCATCGCTGGCAAAGGCACCAGATCGGTATGTAAACATGTTGCAACTGTATGTTATACAATATTAAACTTTAGAGAGCATGGAACTTGGCACATACCAAAGACATGCACAGACCAGAAACAAACTTGGCACATGCCTAAAAAAAAAAATGGAAATATCACCAAAAAAAGCTGAACAGCTTAATCTTTCAGTACCAGTGTACAATGTAAATAAAAAGCAAATATACAATAATATGTGTTATGACCAATGGAAACAGTCCATCATTCAACGACAATGTACGAAATGCAGTGATAAACTGCAACAGCACAAAGAACCGAACATTAGCTCTAAGCGGATCATTTTCAGTTGCATCTCTCTTTTTGTATTTAGGTCTACATTTACACTAGCGCCAACTGGTGTCGATTTGTGAACTACTCAAAATATCCCGCCATTTTGTGTATTTATCTTTTTCTCTTAAAATGTAATTGTTATTTTTTATATTTTCCTACTAGATGTACGAAAAAATTTGCGCACATCTAAATAAAGATTCAAAAACAAACAAAACCTAACAAGAATGTGTGATTCGGCAACACAGAATAGAAATATTTTAATGATCCTTGATAACTGTTCGGCTCATTACACTCCCCAAATAAATATTCGTAATGTGGAAATTCTTTTACTGCCGCCAAATACCACCAGAATCCTCCAGCCCCTTGATCAGGGCATAATCCAAAATTTTAAATGTAATTTCCGAAAAAGTTTGCTACATTCCTGCATTGTACAAATAAATAGTGGTACAACATCTGATAATCTTAGAAAGTGGTCTGTATTAGACGCCTGCAGAGCAATGTGTATGACTTGGCAGTCGGTGATGCCGAGATGATTAAAAATTGCTTCCGAAAAAGTGGGATTCGTATAGAAGAAAGTAGCGGCCCTGTAGAAGAAATAACAGCTAGCGAAACGCTTCTACTCGGGGAGGCTAACTTTATCTTTTTATAAATGTCGACGAACATCTTCTAACGTCTGAAACAGTGGCGGCTGGTCGCATAGTGCGTTCGTGTGCAGCACTATCTAAATTGTAATGGCTAAAATTAATTTATAATATCTTGCTGAAGACTATAAAATCTATAAAAATCATTTAAAAATGAAAAAGTTTTACCTTACAATAAAACTTATATTATGTACTTAGCTTTATTTAAAACCTATAAAGTGAGATAAACATTACCATTTTGCAGCCAAATCGACGTTTCTTACCAATTTCGTGTGTAATTCTTAGTTTAAATCTCCCGCCAATGTCACCTGCTAGTTCCAAATGCATCCTTGAGGCGGCGCCAGTAGTGGGACGCCACTAGTGACGCTATAATTTCAAGCTTCATTAGATCTCATCAGGCAGCCCTTGCCTAGGTTTTAAATAAAGCTAAGTACATAATATAAGTTTTATTGTAAGGTAAAACTTTTTCATTATGTAGCATAGGCTTTATTTAAAACCTATAAAGTGAGATATTGTTTGTTATCGCCTGGTGACATTATGCTAATGTGAATCAAATATAATATTTAAATTTATTTGCTAAAAAGAAAATAGGGGCAAGATTTCCAGAAATCAGCTAACCAGTTACAGAGGTTGAAAAAGGTCAGCAACAGATGGGTCGGTGTTGACTCGGCCAGCCGATTCTGCAATTTCCCTTCTATAGAACTTGGCAAAGGTATTGGGACTTCTCCAGTTACCACGCGACAGTATATCGTCCAGCTTATATTTCTGCAGCCAGTTCAGAGATGCCACTGCTGAACGGATGCTGCCAGGTGGATCCTCTACACCAGCATCCCTGAGGACTGCCCTAATCCAACCTGCAATTACTGCCCTGGAGGCCGCTTTCACTGTCCCACAAGTTGTAATAAATAGGCTAGGTAGTATCGCCTGCGCTCTCCGTTCCTTAGACAGTTCTATGACCTTCTCCGTCCAATAGACAGGGTCTATGTTCCTAGACTCCGAGCGAGCCAGTCTCCACCCTGATTGTTGCCAGTCTGCCGAATCTGTCTTGCCACCAAACACTGGCCAAATGGAGATGCCTTCACTGTCCACTGACAATCTTTCAGCTGTGCAATGGAGCAATGTGAGATCGTGGACTCGGCGCCCTGATGCCAAAAGCAGGATGGTGGCTGCTCTCCTTGATGCTTCAAAGAGAGTAATATGTTGAGGCAAATTCTTCTCCAGCCATGATGATACAACCCTCGGGTCCCAAATGGGGGGTTTTGAAGGCCTTAGTCTAGCTAAAGATATCCCTTTTAATATCTTCTTCACTATCGGATTGGAGCTCAGCTCTCTATTGTCTTCGGGAGAGCCTAAGGTACACACCACTGACTTGTGAACTAAAATGGTACTCAGCGATAGCTTTTCTCTGATGTGTAGATCGGCTAGGAACCTGGCTAAGTCTTCAGCTTTGGGACGCGTGGCATCAAGCTGATTCTCTGACGCCCAGCGCTGCCACCTCCGCCATGCCGGAGCATAAGTGCGAAGGGTAGAACTTCTCCACCCGGATCTAAGAAGTTCCTTCTGCTGACTTGACCATCTTGTTAGGTTTTTGTCCCACCCCCACAAAGCCAAATCTCCAGAGTGAAGGACTCTACTTGAGGAGGGGGTTTGTTGGTCCTGGTGTCTATCAGTGCTTCTCCTAGATTGTGAATCGTAAGAGGTGGACCCAAGGCCCGACACTTCAGATCCGCTCTCCAAAATGCCCTTTCCCAACGAGGAGCCACTACCAAGTATAATCCCCTTGCTCTGTTCAGGTGGCAAAGAACCCTCGGAATGAGGCACGGGGGAGGGAAGATCCAAGCCAGCTGATAGTCCCAGTCCCTGCTCCAAGCATTGTGGTAGTCTGCCTCGTCGTCCTGAAAATCAAGAGAAACATACCTTTGAACCACATGCGCTGTCCTAGAGCCAAATAGGTCTATTTCGGGTCGTCCCCATTTCCTGAATGCTACCTCTGTGAACGAGGGTAGCAAGTGCCATTCGGGTATAGCACGATGACGAGATAGACAGTCCGCTACTTCATTGAAACGACCGGGTAAGTATTGTGCTGTCATGGAGACACAGTGTTTATCCAAAACATCTAGCACTAGTCGAGTACAGCTCAGGAGTTGAGTTGATCTGGTACCACCCTCCTTGCGGAGATAAGATACGACAGACCTGTTATCCGACTGGATCAGAAGACCCGAGCCAGATAGCTCAAGCACGTGAGGAGACAAGGCAGCCAACACGGCGAGCATCTCCTTTACATTGGAGTGAAGATTCAGCTGGTCATCAGCCCACACACCGCTGAGAAGCTTTTCGTCCAGCTGGGCACCCCAACCCTGATCAGAGGCATCGGTTGTTAGGTAATGCTCAAACAGCGGCAGATGTATAGGTGACGTCAGGGTGAGCGATCGAACCCACCATCTCAATTCCCGAGCGGTAGCTGCCGGAATTGGTGATGACTCCCAAGGGTGGTAGTGTCTGAGTCCTAAGCACCCTTTCTGTATGTGCCGGCTGTTGAGCCTGCCTCTTGGAACTGCAAAACTAGCAAAGTTTAAAGAGCCCAAGAGGCTGCGCCCCTTATCTAGTGACCACCTACCTGTCTGAATAAAACCCTTTAACAAATAAGATAGGGCTGAAACCTTGTTCTGAGGGAGAGACTTTTCATTAGTTAGAGTATTCCAGCTGATACCAAGAAATTGAACTTGTTGTGATGGTTCTAATATTGACTTATCAAATTGTATATGCCATCCCAAGCCTTGCAAAAACTCCACCATTTCAATAGCCTGCTGTTTTAAAGTAGGCAGGCATTGGTTTACTAATAAAAAATCATCCAGATACACTAGAATTCTCATCCCTCTCTTCCGCAGTTCCTGCGCTACCCAGTTAGTGAAGGTTGCGAATGCCTTAGGTGCGGTGGCCAAGCCAAAGGGGAGGGATGTCATCTGCAAGAGTTCATTCCTATAGATAAGTCTAAGGAAACATCTATGCTGCTCACTCACAGGTACATGAAAGTAAGCATGTGTGAGGTCCACTTTAACCATCCAGTCATTCGGTTGTAGAAAAGTAGGAACTCGATAAACGTTTACCAGACGAAATTTACTGACAGTCAGAAAATTGTTTAAATACTTTAAGTTAAAGACCGGCCTCTTTGAGCCATCTGATTTGGGGACCAGAAACATGTTAGAAATAAATGAGGGAGTGGCAGGTGCCGACTCTAAAACCTTAAGGGCTTTGAGTTTTTCTATTTGTTCTGTCATTGCCACAGAAGTCTTAGTGGCGAAAGGGGAGTTAAATAAATCAATATTATTATTTAGTGGAGGTTTTGATGAAAATGGAATTCGGTAGCCATCTAACATCTTAAGGATGATAGTAGGGGCGCCAAGGTTCCTCCACTTACCTGCGAATGAGCGCAACTGACCCCCTTGAAAAGAGGGCCCACTGTTAAAACCTCTTACGGTCTGGCTTCCCTGCTCTTTCCTTGGGCCGGAACCTACCTCGGGGAGGGAAAGCTTTAGCGGCTCTACGGGCTGGTTCCGGACCTCGACTCTCAGGGTGCTCCCTTCTCGCGATGGTTCTTCCCTGCTGTACTCTAGGACGAAAGGGCTGCGAGCTCTGCACAGTCACAGGTTTAACGGGTGGAGCTGGTCGCGACGTGCTAGGCTGAGGAGCGAGGCACTTCTTCACTCCCCCCAACTTATCCAGCTGGGCCGACAGGAGGTTCGGGTCAAAGAGATATTCCGATGTGGGCGGAATCTTCCGTAAGGCATCTCGGACGTATCCGTCACTGATGCCTCGCAATGCCCCCTCTCGTCGATACTCAATGTGGCTAGCCCGTTTTCCGCAGACCATCTGCATGATGTCTTTGGACACCTTCTGGGACTCAGACCCCGCCGCGAAGAGAGACTGCACCTTCTCGAAGAGAGTGGAAGTGCTCAGCTTCTTGCCCGGTTCCGCACTCCAGTTGACCAGCTCCTGCAAGGAGGCCTTCAGGAGATCAGCCTGCAGGGAAAGAGCATTGGTCAGGGAGCCGCAGAAGGAGTCCGTTGACGTACTGGCCGATTCCTCCTGAGCTAGGCGCTTCAATTCAGGGTTCAATGCCAACATTGAGAAGAGAGGGGTTGCGGCATACGACTTCTGGATCTCGAGGTAGCGGACATTGTTCCAGTTGGCCGTCCCCAGATGCTGAAGGAGCTCCACTTTTTTCACCCTCCCTGGGTCGGCCGATGGTATCTTCGGCTGCTTTAGGTCAGTTGTCCACTCCCCGAGATCCAAGTCACGAGACGGCTTATTCGGATGGACGAGTCCCATTCCCAAATCTCCTGCCAATTCCTCCCGAAGCGACGCAGGGGTGTCCAGGGAGATGCTGTCCTCGTCATCGTCATCCGAGGCGCCACGGACGGGAGCCTCCGAACGCTTTTCCAGCAGCAGACGCAACATTTCCTGCATCTGGGACATCTGCTGCGTTAATACGTCAATTCGCGGGTCGGCGGGAGCTAATTCACAAACCCTCTGCCTCTTGGCTTTGCCTTCGCCGTAGACCCTCGGACGCTTCCCCCGCGTGTCCGTGTGAATCACCTTCATGACTTCCGCCCTCGAAAATTCGGCTTCCCCGCTCTCGGAACGTTCGGAATCCGACATAATCACGAAAATACAAAAAAACACTAAACAAAAACACACGAAACTCTATAAATCGCAATTTTACGGAGTTCGAACAGTCACACTGTTAATAACCTCGAAAAAAATATATAAATTTTGCGCAAATACTGAAAAACAGGTTATTTTACGGTATTTGATGTTTGTAAACAAACCAAACGTGTTTGACCTTCGCAAAATAAATGCTAATGAAGCTTGAAATTATAGCGTCACTAGTGGCGTCCCACTACTGGCGCCGCCTCAAGGATGCATTTGGAACTAGCAGGTGACATTGGCGGGAGATTTAAACTAAGAATTACACACGAAATTGGTAAGAAACGTCGATTTGGCTGCAAAATGGTAATGTTTATCTCACTTTATAGGTTTTAAATAAAGCCTATGCTACATAATATTACTTACCAATACAATGCAATGAATATTATCAGGGAGAGCGATTTTAATCTCTCCAAGTATAAAGTATGGTTAAAGCTCGGATCGGCCGTGTGCACAGATTTGCAAACGGACGAAAATACGTTTTTGTATGTATTTTTTAAAACACTGGAAGCGCGTCAATCTAGCCATTTGTACCAGGAATTAGCTGATTCTCGTGTGACACATGCCGCCGACATAACCCGATCATTGCCGAAGATTACCGATCGATGAACCTTGACCCGAGGTTACACGAATACATCCGAAGTTTGTCGAACTTCGAACTTCATCGATAGTGGACAATAGATCACAGATCAGCTAGCGTCGTTATCGCGAGCCGTGACGGAATTATTGTCATTGTTTTGGTATTGATTTATCGAGTAATTTGATCAAGCTAAATACTGAACTTAATCCTTTTAATTTGTAACTTTATAAGAAATAAAAATGAGTGTAATCAGTGTCGAATATATAAGAAATAATAACAGTTTGTTTGATAATAAATTATTTATTAAAAATTCCGGTCCACCTCGCCCAGTGCTCGTGATTAAGCAAGAGTGTAAATCTAAATCAAGAGCTTTTACTCGAGTGTTTGACAAAAAACTTTATGATAAAGCTTTTTGGTTGTGTGGTTGTGACAGAGTTAATCGCTTTGTTTTGTTTTCCGTGTCTTGTGTTTGGTGGAGATGCAACTTGGACGTTGAGTGGGATTAATGATTTAACGCATCTATCAGAGAAGTTGAAAAAGCACAATTCATCTACTTTAAATTTACAAAATGTTATGAGTTTAGCCGTTTTAGATACAGTTGACATTCGTCAACAGTTGGATTCTGGATACCGTGAGCAAACTAAACAACATAATGCAATGGTTGACAAAAATAGATATATGTTGTCTAAATTAATAGATTGTGTCATATTTTGTGGAGCATTCGATTTGGCAATGCGCGGTCACGACGAAACCCCTGATTCGATAAACCCTGGTGTATTTCGCGGCTTAATAGATTTCGTAGCAGAATTAGATGCAGTATTAAAACAACATTTAGATAGTGCCACTGATTTTAAAGGGACATCAAAGACTATTCAAAATGACATATTGGATTCTATAATGGAAGCACAGAAGTGAAACGACAAATTACGGAATGTGAATTTATTGCGATTCAAGCAGATGAAACTACAGATGTCTCTACGACGACGCAAATGGTTTTGACCATCAGATATGAATGGAAGGGCAATATTTATGAACGCTTTTGGAAATATTTAATTCCAACCTCGCATTGCGCTGACGGTTTGTATACAGCCATCTCTGAAGAACTTCAAGGTTTGAACATCAGTTCAAATAAATTGATAGCTCAATGCTATGATGGAGCCTCATTTATGAGTGGAAGGGTTGGAGGGGTTCAAGCTAAGGCTAATTTTCCATTTGCTAATTATGTTCATTGCTATGCTCATCAGCTGAATTTGGTAGTCGAAAAAAGTGTTTCACAAAGCAATGTAATAAAAACGTTCTTCGCACATCTTCACGCATTTCCAATTTTTTTTTCGAGGTCTCCTAAACGAATGAATGTTAAACGAAGTAATGAAACAGAAAATCCCTTCTGCCCCACCAACAAGATGGAATTTCAACATAAAAACTGTGAGAACTGTTTCGGCACACTCAGAATTGTTGATACAATGTATGGAAACTATTTTAGATCAAAATAATAATGATTCGAATACTATAAACCAGGCCAGTATGTTATTGCATTATCTTAAGGATGAACAGTTTATATATTGGTTAGGTTTCTTCAACAAGATTTTACCCCATTGTGACATTTTGTTTAAACAATTACAATCACGCTCTTTGGATACCATCATGATTAAGATATATATATATATATCAATTTGAAAAATGCATTCAGACAGTTTGTGATTCCATAGACCAAACAGGTGAGCCCAAAGCAAATACAACAGATCAAAGACAGATTCGAGTTTACTAACCATTTATTAGCATCAAAATTATTTGATTGTGAACACTTTACTCAATATAAAGAAAACTTTCCTCAAAGTGATTTCAATGAAACAGTGAACACGTACATCTTTTTAGATAAATTTAAATTGAAAGATGAACTATGTGATATATACGGGAGAAATGATTTCTCTAACGCCGATGGTGCAGTGGCAATCTTGCAACTTTTTTATAAAAATAATTTAGTCGAGTCGTTTTCGGAGTGTGTGAAGCTTTTAAAAATAATATGTACAATACCAATGACATCTGTGGAAAGCGAAAGGTGTTTTTCTACCCTAAAACGAATTAAATCATTCTTGCGAAACACAATGAGTCAAGACCGTTTGAATGCTTTATCTGTACTTAGTATTGAAAAAAAAATTTTGCAAACAATCCCAAATTTCACTTCAAAGTGATAGAAGTTTTTGCTCTTCACAAACAACGTAGAATAGACCTTATCTACAAATAAGGTAGGTGGAATAATTATTTTTACCCATAATCTTTTTGTCATATTGTTTTTATTTTGGATTGTCAGTGAACCACCACCTTTTTAGGGCAGCGGCCGCCACTGGTCTGAAATTATTTTATTCTAATATTATAAAAACAAATGAATTTAAATATTCAATTGTTTTTGAAAATTCTTGTTGTTTTTATTTCATATAATTTGTACACCAATTGCCCATAGTTATTATGTTATGACTTAAATTCTTATTAACATTGAAAAAATAATGTAAATATTGAAGGTCAACAATAATTAAAATTTAATATGTTAACGACTTCGCAGGAAATTCTAAAGTTGTGGAAGTTGGCCCATCAATATGTACCTACTTGCATTTCCCATAATCTATTGTTTGTGTTATGTCAATACCGAATATAAATCATGGAAAACATTAACAGTTTAAACAAATACTAATGGTATAGACATTAAGCGATGATAATTTGAATATTGAAATACAAGTTAATTTTAAATGTTTTCATAATATATCATGGATTATTCGATATACGTAAATCTCTGTCACGACAACTGTAAAAATAGTTTTTTTTAATAAAATATTAAAAGTATATTTGAGAAGAGCTCTCTGCTAACAAGATAAGTATGTAGTGAGTGGGCTGGCTAGAGCTTCAATTGTCAACAGAGGACAGTTTACTTTTAGTAGGCAGCAGACCTTTGGTCTTGTAATGGATTACATTAAAATTTGCAGACGAAAATGAACACAAATAATTGAGACAATGCTTTCGAGTAATATTTTCACATTAAAAAGATTGTTTCTACCATCCGTATTTCAACCGTAGGCAAAGGCAATGGTTTACCCTGCTTCCAGGAAATATTTTCGTATTATGTAAAAGGGTTTTTTCCACCCGCCGTATTTCAAGTATAGGCAAAGGCAGCGGTTTACCCTTCTATTCAATATGCAAGTGCTAGCTTTATTTGACAATTCGATGCGAGCAAAGCGCTCGCACCTGTTAGTTTTTTGAAAGGATAGAGTTGTATTCTTCACTCTTCTTCATTTTATGTAGGAGAGATAGAGATACAACTCTATCCAGAATTACACTGTTATGATTTTTCTTTGGTTTTGGTTGCCGCATGTGACAGCAAATGGTGAACAATCTTGATCAATGAATATTGAATGTTGTAGCGCACCGTTTTTACGCTTGCCACTACACCATCTCTTTTCCCCGTACAGCGCCATCCTGCTCACCCAAACCTAGGCGAACCAGGCTGCGCAAACGCCCTCTGCGCATTTCCCACTCTCGAGTTGCCACATAAACCACGCCCCGCCACAAGGAATGGCCTATATAAAGAGCTGCGGACCTTAATTCAGCCAGTTCGTCTGCAGCTCGCCTTTGGCTAGTGCACTCTCGTCCTTTAGCACGACCCTCTAAGGAGTATTCTACTTCCATAAGCAAAGCACCAACCAGACCCCGACTGCTGCCTTAGTTGCGCTTCATCCTATGGTACGACCCTCTAAGCAGAACACAGTCGCCGCCGCCCGTTACCATAACGGCACAAGTCAGTTTTGTTGCTCCCAAAGACTAATCGGCAAGGTTCCCTCCGATCCCGTGCTCAGTTAATTATTATTGTGATTTGATACATTGTGACTATTTTTACTATATCGTCGCTGCTCTGACTCAACCTCGTATCTACAGTTTTTGCATTTTTAAGATAAAATTATGAACATCTGCGCATTTTTCTTGCGCATTTAATGCACAAACACGTATCTTCCTTAAAAATATTATTTATTAGTTATATTGATAAAACTCAAACTCGTATCTGGTTTGTCGAATGCAGCAAACTCGTATCACAAGATACGAGTTTGCGATCTGTTTTGTCGTGCGAATAGTGTCTGAAGCACTCTGAAGTTAGCGCAGCATTCTCGTATCTACGCGTGACAGGTCGAGTCTTGTAAACAACCACTGTTGATTTTGTGTGTTTATAATAGTTATTTGAAGTTAAACATAGTGAAAGTTTTTTTATTAGTGAATATACATTGTATAGAGTAAGTTGTTTTAATTTTAATCATAATATTTAAAGAGCATTCTGTAATAATGACAATATATTATAGCCAGTACTTAACCTCACATATTATCAAAAATTCAATTGCAAATTTGTGAGAACTTGCTTATTTTAATTGAAATATTTACTAAATATAAGTTTAACTTATACATGCAATCAATTTAACCATGAACTTTCCTACAGAAAATGAAACGAAACAATACAAGGAGTACTCGTTTATTGCAACTAGCAATGAACAATACGAGTATACCACATAATCCGGATTCTATTGAGTGCCTTTCCCTAATGAATCAACCATCTTCGTCAAGACAAGCTGATGAACGGGGGTTGATGATGAATAGTGAAATAATTTTGGATAAAGATTTCTGTGAAACTGTTATGGAGCAGGCAGCCGAATCAAGACAAAATAATCAACATGAGATGATCGAGGGAGGAATTTTAAACGAAGTTACCGGTTTATTTTATTCATCTGCAGAAACAGACAATGTTTCTGCAGATGAATAAGAAGGAGAAGGAGGAATGGATGCCAACATATTCTCTTTGTGCATACTAGATTACGTTGAGAACCATATTACTAACAAAAATGTACCGATAGTATTTTTAGTGATGGTTGTGCAGCGCAGAATCGCAATGTTATACTGTCTAATGCTCTTTTACATTATTCCAAAAATAATAATGTCACTATCTTACAAAAATACCTCGTGAGAGGACATACACAAATGGAATGCGATTCTGTACACGCTACCATTGAAACCCGCAAAAAAAAACAAAGAATTACATGCACCATCCAATTTTGTCCAAATTATTAAGGAATCTAGGATTAATAAGCCGTATCAGGTGAAATATGTTGACCATAAATTCTTTAAAGATTATTCCAATATAACCTATTACAAATCTCTAAGACCTGGAGCAAGAGTAGGAGAGCCGCGTGTTGTGGACATACGAGCTATAAAATACAGTCTTGCTGACGGTCTTCAATTTAAATTGTCATTTAAAGAAGATTGGCAATGTCTCTCGCGTCGTCAAAGCCATGTTCCTGAAGAAGTATTAGTAAAGCCCTTGTTATCGGGGCCAGTACCAATTAAACTGAGAAAATTCAGAGATCTACAATCCCTCAAAGATGTTATACACAGAGATTATCATACATTTTATGATAATTTGGTTCATTCAAATGATAAAGGGTGAACAATTTTAACCCAAGATTTCTTTTGTTGAACAAATTTATTGTTATATTAAAATCTATTTTTTTACTTTTATATTCTTCAAGGTCTTATGTGAAATCTTTTATACCTTATTCACTAGTAAATGTTTTTAAAAATATCTAACACTTTTATATAATTTCAATGCAGCAACCTCGTAAGTAATCACTGAAAGCAAATTATACATTCTGCAAACTAGTATCTCACTAAAATTATGAAAACTAAAATGTGCCACAGTATTTGGTATTTTATTAACTTAATTATTGAGTTTTAAATAAACTAAAGTAATTTTAAAAAAATAAAAAACTTTAAATAATGTTGAAACGGTGGATAAAGGAAGTTTTTTTTGTCTCCTGTAAAAAACTGTTTTTGTAGATACGAGGTTGAGTCAGAACAGCGACGATATGTGATCGGTGAACTTACCTTAAGGCGATCTCATATTCCTTCGAATTTGGAAGGGGCGCGGCCTATTGGTGTTGGTTATAGAAAACTTGAGAACCAATCAGAGAAAGCCGAACGCCAGATTTATATCTACCCAGTTACGCCCATAAACGCACACTGGTAAAATTTATCAAAAATCCCGTATAATATAATATCGGCATAATGCACAACTCTTCCATTTATCAAATTTTAAAGAAGGCACAAAAAAATCTTTTTTAAACTCTTCGTTTTTTTGTGACATCTCACAAGAGCGCCTCTGTCTGTACAGATATATATATATATTTATATCGCCATTGGTTGGGCAAGGTTGCGGGGCGGATTAAGGAAGAGGTTGAAGGAAGGGTTTTATTAATGCGGGTTTTGAAGAGAGAAATGTACTTAAAATTTGTAGTTTTCGTAATAAAATTTTGCAACAATTTAAATCATTTTTTATTAAGTAAATTTTTAGGTGGGTCCAAATATATAAGGTAGGTTATTTATTCCAACAAAATAGGAATAACATTCCAATAACATGGTCTTTTTTAAGCCTTATAAATGAACTCACTCGAAAAATGAACAATTCCAAAACCTGCATTGACCATTTAGAATAAAACATAAAACACAAGCAATCTGTAATGCGTGAATTGACAATAAATGACCACTTTTTAACAATCCTGGTAATAAACTTAACCCTTGGAACCTTTTAAGACCAAATACGTCCCAAATTTCGTTAAATTTTACCACTGTGCGTCGCTTCGGTACGCAAAAGCGCGCGTAATTTGAAATTGGTTTTACACTCTACACTCTTTACTCGTTGTTTTGTTCAGCTGCGTTATTTACATATTTTTGGCAAAGAAATTATTGCATGGTTGTTTTTCAAATAGTATTATCATTTAAATCGACTAAATTAAATAAATTACAATACCTAATTATAGTTAGGAATTATTGAAACAGTAGTATTTTTAAAATTTTTTTAAGGAAAGATTACGTAGAGGCCTGTAAAAAACATTTAGATAAATTACATTACAAAAGACATTGCATGCATCAAAAAAAATAAAAATTAATTCCTTATTTTATCGTGCGTTCACTTTGCAATGTATATTTGTTATTATTCTTTATGTATATCTGTTTGATTTCCAAACATAATAACATAAAATAAACAAATATTTCTTGCGTTATTGTTTCTAGGTACCTAATTATGAAAAAAATTATTTGAACTAACCCAAATATGCCAGCATGTTTTTTTATTTTGTTTTAGGCCACTGAGCGTACTTAGTTTTTTATTATCTTTCCTCCCCATTGTATAAAACTAGGTATTAAAAAAAAAAAACGATTACACGTAAACTGATTTTAGTTGAAAAAATTTCACAGAACAGAGAGGCACTAAGATAAAGAACGTCTTCATACCGCCAGCGCTAGGCGGTAACTAAATACAAAAGCGTGAAACCCTTACGTAGACGGCATAGAGTTTATTTCATAATGGCAAATTCAATGTTTACCTCCCCGAAAATCGATCAATATTCGTGTAAAAATAAACAACGCGAAAATGCATATTTTGTTTTATTTTGTGAAGTTCTGGTATATATATGAAAATTTCCTCTAATAATCGAATAAAAAAATGAATTTCCCACATTATACAATAAAAAAAATATCCGAAAATAGGTTTGTAAATGGGATATTTTGCACTAGACAGTTTTTTTTTAGACCTGATACTTTATTTTTTTCTAGGCTTATAAAAGGTCTTATCAAAAAAATGATCGTTTGCTGACAAGCCCAAGATGTGTTCTACTTGCAGTATTTAATTAAAGCATCTATAGTATTTCTAAGCAATCAAATTTTCAAACCAAAAACATCTGATTTTGCTTTACTTGGTATTGGATCGCCTTAAATAAATAACATTTAACCAACAATTGTGTTATAATGTAAGTATTTGCAATTCGCGATCTTTGTTTTGTGATGTTGTATATCGGTTTCGAATGTAATTAATATATTTACTAGAGGTCTAAAAGAGAGAGCTAAAACAGCGGAAAATTGGATGCATAAATTCTTTATAAAAATTAGTTTTACTGTTACAAATTATTATCACGAAGACGTAAACCAATATTTTTTCATTCTCTATTCAAAATTTAATAGGAAAATCGATAAATTAAAATTACATCCACCCTTTTTTTTGTTGCCAAAATTTCGTATTACATGGGAATTCGTTAATTCGAAATTTGATTTTTTATGTCCCGTGGATTTCGAATTAACAAGGTAATTTTTAATTACTGTATTTATTTTGAAAGAAATTTTATTTTTTTAAATTTATTTGTTTTTTCATCTAGAATTCAGGAATATCTCAGGTGAAATGGCCAGGCGATAGCCTGCGCATATCCCAGTGCTTCGTCGCCGTGGAAGAAGCCAAGAAAGGAATATCTCCTCAGGTAGGGAAATAAATGCACCGCAAACGACACGGGGTAACCCGGCGAGTGTACTAGCTACTAGTACTATTTACTTCTACCCATTATGTTGATTTCAATAGTAAACCTAATGATTTAATATTACTCATATTCAGACATAAAATAGAATTCTACGATTCTGTAACGAAAGACACTCACTACCAATCAAACTGGCAACAATGCATGTCATTGATAATCGCAGACATGGATGCCATAGTTGCACTCCAGACGGTTGTTATCAGTTGGGACTCTAGTGCAGTATTCACAAAAATTAAAGGCGGCTATATTCACATAACAAAAATGGAAAATATTTTTAAAAACATAGTACATATCAGGACTAGACCAGAAATAAAGTCAGCATTGAACCTTAGTTTGAGGTGTTGTCTTCTTCACTAGAGAGCTCATCTGATGAGTAGCCAGTGACGAAGAGCAGGTTCCGAGGCTTTTGCTTCAGCTCTTGCTCCACCTGCTGCTGGATATTGTAGCGCTCCTCGCGCGCCACCCGCACCGTGGTCAACTCCTTGTGTCTCTTAGTGTCCACAGCACCCTCTTCTTTCGTGTGACTTCTCTTGAGAGGAGGATCCGAGGTGTGGCAGATCAGCTCATCCTTATTATCCAATTCATCATCTGTAGAAGTTATACAATTAGAATACACTTGATAATCTAGGAGACTAGTTCGTACTAGTTTCCTAGATTATCAAACTGTCAATTTTAACATCAACCAACCAATCTCCGATAGGAGAGGGCACTACAGAAGGAATATTAGGATAAAAAATTAGGGAGATAGTGCTCACGGAAACTGTAAATCGTCTCCGTTTTATTAATAAAAAAATATTTTAAAAAAAACTACAAACTCCATCTATCCATATTCAGTTTCCGATAATCATCTGTGTAGAGTGAATATTCAAATCATTCACTAATAATACATATTGGGATTGTCATAGTTTCACAGAATTCCGGAAAGCTGGACTTTAATATGAATTTAATAAAAATTGTATTGCTACCGCAGATAATAGAAGCACAGGGAGATATGGCATGGAAACGCGCCAACTGATGCCGAGCTATGACCAAACTATGAAAGTTGTCCATTTAGTGTGTAGGAAGAAAGGCTGGTGGGCCGCCGTTATGCGAAGATGTGATTTGCAGTAGAATTGGTGAACGATGTTTCATAATGATTCATGGCCCATCTCCATTGTTTCTATTGTATTAATAGATACAACAATCAGATAAAAATTGAAGCTCACCCAAGTTGACAAGGTCCAGGGCATACGCATGGTCCTTCAGCAGGACGTGCACCTTTGGGTACTCCACAAGGCACTTGCCTCTCAGGTTCTTCTGGATGGTCATCTCCGGGTCCAGCTCGTAATATTTGCCGCAGCAGCCTGGGATGCGCTCAGCTAAACAAAATAAATACAGCGTATGGTCAATTAATTCTATTTTAACACAGGGAAAACGATAAATACGTATAAAATAACTTATTGAGTAAAACGTCAAACTGTAATATTTAACCATTAAAGACAATATTATTAACCATTCAAAAATTAACAAAATGTAAAAGAGAAAAAGATTCGGTGGCATCTGCGATTTTCGTTAAGAAAATGAAGATAATATTGGTAGTTCTCAATCGAAGTATGATACAGTTGAAAATGATGGAAATTGGTATGGTTGAATTAGCTCAGTGGTTAGAACAATGCCCCGGCAAGGCAGAGGTTCTGGTTTCAATTCCCAGATGCGACTGAATCACATTTTTTGATTGAGAGTGGTTAATGTTGCCTTCAATGTGAAACAATAAATAGTGTTGATTTTTATCAATCTGAACCTCCCTTGATCTAACACCGGACATGTTACAAATAATATGGAATCAAATAAAGGAACTAAAATTACCAATATTAACACATTCTTTTCGGGAAACGAGAAAACTCGTCATACGCCTTTTTACAGTAAGACGCGGGAGACGAGTTTACTCATTTTGTTGCGCAAAGCGGTAAGGAGCAGGAAACTTATAAACAAGGGGTTCTAAATGGGTGCGGCGTCATGTGTTTTCTATTGTCGGAGGTACCCGATCTATCTACCTGTCAATACAATGAGTTTAAAACACAACAAAAAATAACAAGGGTAAAAATAAACAATAAGAACATTACAATTATTTTATTACCTGATATACCTGATAATTTTAAGAAAGGATTTTGTTTTTGCATTTTCGTTTGTCTCGCCAGTAACGGCTTTATACCGCTTTCGTACAGACGTCTTGTATTCGTGTTTCTGAGTTCATTTTGCTTTCATTAATTTTCGTATTAAATACCTAAGAACTATTTTGTGTTGGTGAGTGATATTGTTTCTTGAGTGATATTGTTTTTGATAAATATTATTTTTTAATGTTATACATAATTTAACTTTCCTAAAGATTATAATTTTACTTTCCCCGAAAATGAATCAAGATACATACGAGAGTGACGATGAATTGTTTGCTGACAATTTATCTAATTGTTCCTGCCAAAGTGACGTAGAAAGTTTATCCGATTACGATCCTTGTGAAGAAGATGTTATTCCTCTTCCATCAACGTTTACCCGAAGACGAATAAGTTCATCATCTAGTTCTGATTTAGACCATGGAGAAGAATGGTCATCAAGAGATACTTCACCAGTTTTGGAGGAGTTTTTGGGGCAGCCAGGAATAAATACCGAGGACGTTCCTGACAGCGTGGTGGATGCCGTAAATTTGTTTATCGACGACAATTTGTTTGCATTCCTTGTGGAGGAATCAAACCGTTATTAACCGTTAGTCGGAACCGGCAAAAATAAAAACGTTTTACCTCGTTGTCGCATATGTTCCGCCCACAAACTACGCAGTGAAACGCGGTACATGTGCAAGTTTTGCAATGTGCCCCTGCATAAAGGAAAGTGTTTTGAATGCTATCACACATTGAAGCACTATTAGGTTATAGTTTTTTTTATATGTATTGAAAATTACTAAATAATCTTGTAATTTTGTATGAATAAAGTTGTTTCAATTGTGAAATACTGTTTTTTCTATGATTCCCAAGAAAGTAGAATGTTTTTGTTCATAAAAAAAGGAATGACACATACATTGCTAAGTAAATAAATAGAGAGACATCTTTTTAAAGTAAAACATTGAAAGTTTCATCGAAAAATATCAAATAGATCATAAGTAGCGGTATGTAAATTTCGTTTTTACGAAATAGATGCGATAAAAGCGAAATCTGCATTTTATTTGCGATAAAAGCGAAATTTGGAAATTAAATACTTTCGCACCTTTTTACGTTATGTGCTTTCAAATGTTGATCAGACGCGCTAACAATTATTACAACTCTGTTCAAAACAGACAGAGACGGCATGAGTTGTTGCGTAGATGAGGAGCGAGCGAGTGATTATCGGCGCGTGGGTTGGCGTCCGTCCATCTTTTGTCTTTCAATCAGTCACTCGCTCATGCGCGTATGGTATTGTTGTGTTACTAACGTCAATATGGGCCGCCCGAAAGTAGAATTATCTGAACGAGTAAAAAAGTTCAAAGAGGATGGCTTGTATTTAAGCGATACTAACATCGTAATGTGCAAATACTGCACTGTGCGTTTGGAAGGAGAGAAGTTAGATACTTTGAAGCATACGACTTCTGTTACTTATTTAAGAAAGAAATCTGATCCTGATCCTCAACCAGGGTCCTCTGGAATAAACAGGCAATCCACAATAGTTGGTGCTTTTGAAGTGCAAAAGCGTGCCAAAACGGAAAAAGAGGAATTTGTGTTTGGCACTGTAAAAATGTGTTTGAAAGCAAACATTCCGTTGAATAAACTAGATCATCCAGCTGTTCACAGTTACATGGAAAAATATGTGCCTGGCTCGGGTAACCTGCCTTCTGGAGATAAATTGAGACGTAAGTACGTACCACAGTGCGGTGTTTCGGAGAAAGATGAAGTGAAACAAAAACTAAAGGATCAGCCTGTAGTTGTGGTGGCCGACGAAACTTCTGACAAACAAGGCAGATGTGTCTTTGCAGTTTTACTTAAAACTGTCTCTTCAGAACCACAGCAGTCATGTTTCTTAGCAAGTGTAAATTTTTTAGACACTGCCAATGCTTCCACTTGTTCTCAAGCAATAATTGATACTTTGAAAGAATACGAAATTCAATACTCTCATGTACATGGTTTAGTGTCTGACTCTGCAAGGTACATGGGTGCATGTTTCAACTTGCTAAAAATACTACTGGGTGACCATGCACTGCACTTTCAATGCTGGGCGCACAAAGTGAATCTTGTGGGTGACATTTTTATAAAAGAATTTAAGGAACTGAACTCTATTGTGGCCAAGACAAAGTCAGCCTTTTTGCATTCTAGAAAAATGAAAAGTTCCTATTTAAACTTTCTACGACAGCATGCTCCACAATTAACTCCAAAACTTTACCCTACGCCTGTTGTAACCAGGTGGAATTCTTGGTTTAAATCTGTGATTTATTTGAATGAGTATATATGCAGCAAATTATCGATTTTCTTAATGAATACGAAGACGACAATTCTAGCACTATTTACCTAAAAGAATGTTTTGAAAATGACATTCTAACCAGTAAAATTCAAGTTCAACTTACATTCGTATCAGAATTCTGTCCGAAAATTATGAAACTAATTGACAATTTAGAAGGTTCAAACTATTCGTTTGCACACATTTTGTGGAGTAAATTAGAAGATTTGAAGTCCTCTCTTCAGCGTCAATGTGAAGGCTCTTTTGGCGAAAAAACAATGAATATTTTATCAACCGAAAATTCTATCGATCACAGCATGATATATATATACAATCATCACAAGTCTGACGTTTGTCATTTCGCTCCCTATTAATCTTATATTTTCTTCTAAAAACATCGACCCTTATCCTACAATTTTTATACCAGCTGATAATATTCTTAGCAGTGCATTAAAATACGAAAGTGAGTGCTTGTCTGGAGTGTAAAAAGTGCTAAATCTAGAGTTTTAGTTATTCTTCAAAAATCTTCAAGCTACCCACAGTATTGTAACCTATTGCAGCCACATGCCAAACATAAGATGGATACAACATGCAAATATTGCGTTAAGCAGCTGAAAGTGGCTGAGTGTATAAAGTGTTCAACTTGCAAATGCACCATCCATTTCGAATGCGCTGATATTCCGGCAAGTGTTTTTAAACGCATGTCGCACGGTAAAAAGGATGCGTGGGAGTGCAATAATTGTATCCAAACCCTGGACAATTTAGATACCCAATCCTGCTCCTCAGATCAAAGCAACGTACTCCTAACTGTTGAGATCAGAAAAATGGCGCTACAAATAGAAAAAATGAGCAGTAAAATGGCAGAATTCGAAAAAGTCATCATTTATAATAATAATGTCATGGAAGATTTTTCAAGTAATATGAAATCTATAAACGAAAAATTAGCTAAAATAGATAAGCTAGAAATGGAGGTCTCAGAATTAAAACAAACAGTTTACATGTTAGAGAGGGGAAACAACGAAAGGGACCAAGAACTTCTATCCAACAATATAGAAATATATGGAATGCCTGAGACCACCAACGAGAATCTACCTACCATGATGTCGAATATCGCAACAGTCATTGGATGCCCTCTCCATCAAAGCGACATTGAATACGTTAGCAGAATCAGTAAGCGCCATCGTACACAAGCCACGACAGATGGACGTCCGGGTAACATAATCGCCAAATTCACCTCCCGCAAGAAGAAGGACGAATTTGTCGCAGCCATCAAGAAAAGAAAAGGAATCACTACCAAGGCCATCGGGATGGTTGGAGCTGACCAGAGGATCTTCGTCAACGACCATCTCACGCGGAAGAATAAATCTATATTGAGGTGCGCTAAAGCCTTTAAAAACGAACACAACTATCAGTTTTTATGGATAAGAAGTGCAAAAATCTACCTACAGAAAAACGAAACATCACCACCCATACACGTCTCATGCGAATTACAGCTAAAAAACCTTATCTAACTACCATTGCAATGTTAAACCACCTATCTATTAACTACTATTTTTTTATTTTTTCGTAGAAAGCAATCACTTTGTGGTTTAACATTTTAATGAAATAAAAACAATATTTTTTGTTTAAAACCACGAATTTTTTTTTTATTAATTTTAAGACCGACCGGTTTAGCTACACTCGAGCATCGTCAGGGTACAAAATTAAACTAATCAAAAATACAAAATGTGTCATTATATATACATACAGAGGGAGATAGAAAGTAAAATCAAAATGAAACAACAATATATTAAAAGAAAACAATTAGTGTACATAAATATTATAATAATAGAGAATAGGCATCAATAATTGTAAGGTGATTAAGGGATACTGGGAATTTTACAGTTTATAGGGAATATTCCCAGAATTGGGCTTTCTTCTTCTAATTCTAATTCTGAATAATCAATTAGATTTGTCAAAAAGCCCAATACTGGGAATATTCCCTATAAACTGTAAAATTCCCAGTATCCCTTAATCACCTTACAATTATTAATGCCTATTCTCTATTATTATAATATTTATGTACACTAATTGTTTTCTTTTAATATATTGTTGTTTCATTTTGATTTTACTTTCTATCTCCCTCTGTATGTATATATAATGACACATTTTGTATTTTTGATTAGTTTAATTTTGTACCCTGACGATGCTCGAGTGTAGCGAAACCGGTCGGTCTTAAAATTAATAAAAAAAAAATTCGTGGTTTTAAACAAAAAATATTGTTTTTATTTTACTATTTTTTTCGTATTTTTTTCATTATCACCCTTTTTACATTAACCCCACATGCTAATAATTACACTAAGGCCGGGTTCCCACTATGCCGGACCGGCAGATCTGCCGGAAACCGGACACCGGACAAGAGTGTTCACATTACACCGGAGCCGGAGAGATAATGGGAGGACATCGCTTCAGGATTCGAAAGAAAAGCCAACTTTCCTCACTGTTTTGGAGCAGTAAATGGCAAACATATTAGAATTTTGAAACCAGCCGAGAGTGGTTCTATGTTCTTTAATTACAAGGAATATTATTCTTTTGTATTAATGGAAGTTGTTGATTCAGAGTACCGTTTTATTTTTATTAGTGTGGGCTCATACGGCAAGGAATGCGATTCTACTATATTAAAGGATAGTAAATTTTGGCAAAAGATCAATGATGGTACTTTAAATGTACCAAAGCCTAGACCGCTTCATGAAAACTTGCACGAGGAATTACCGTTTAAACTAATAATAATAATAATATTTGGCTGATTTATATAGCGCCGTTTTCGTGAGAAATCACCTCAAGGGCGCTGTACAAATATATTTCTTAAATAGTTAATACTAGAACTACTGACTTATCTCTAAGACTTATATCTAGTGACTTACGACTAAGGCCTATAACTACTATATTAACGACATATATACGAGTATTTACATATTTAGCAACTTACAACTAAAATTAATATTAAAAATCTAATCTTACTAACGCCAGAAGAATAAGGAAGTTCTATTATATTAGGGTGTTTTTTATTGTTAGCTGGATATATATGTTAAATGAATGAAATTAATGAATAAAATCAATCGTCAATCTTAAACGCATTTAGATGATTCATCTGCCAACAATTAAACCGATTGACTTGTTATGTTCCCGCTGATATTGTCCATTATCCATTGGTAGGCAAGTCAATAGAAAAATTGAATGAATGGAATCGCTAGATAATGTAACAATTACAGTATAAAAAAAATGAAAAAAAAGAAATATTTGGATAGAATGACGGATTTATGAAAATGAGTGTCTGAAGGCTTTAATCTCCTACGTCCATATGGAGGTACACATTTGAATACTGATAAAAAGATTTAAACGAGCAGGGCGAACACGTCTACTTTCTTCAAAGAATGCGAGCCGATGACGCAAGGGGAGCCCGGAGCACGGGCGCGGCGCGCGGGGACAGCCGGATACCGGCACAAACTCGTTCACACTACTCCGGTCCGGTGGTTCTACCGGCACTTTCGCAGTGACAAAACGCTCGGTAAAAATGCCGGGCTCGGCAAAAATGCCGGACCCGGGATAATGTGAATAGCTACATATAAATTGTACAACCACTAGCCCTTCCGGCAGTTTTACCGGCCTGGCAGATCTGCCGGTCCGGCATAGTGGGAACCAGGCCTAACTGCTCACTACATACTACATTCTATAATATACTCACTCACTTTAATTGATAATAATAGTATGTTGTGCTTTGCTAAGCCCAGTGGACTCATGACTAATAACATTACTCTAGAACATAATATTCTTCAAATATATTCTACAGAAACCGAACATAATAATGTAATTACCGAAAATTCTCAATGCATGATTCATTAATAATTTTTTATCAAAATTCAAGAGGTTTGCGCTCGAAAACACTGGAATTTCATCAAAATATACTGCTCAATAATTATGACTTGATCTTCATTACCGAAAGTTGGTTGGTTGATAGTATCCGAGATGAGGAATTATTCGATAATCGCTATTCTGTTTACAGAAATGATAGGGATACACCGCACTAGTAAATCAACTGGCGGAGGCGTACTCATAGGAATTAAAAAATAATTTTTTGTTACCCCTCGCTCTTGGAAATCAGACGCTGAGGCTATCTGGATAACTGTCAATACATCAAAATCGAATCGTCATTGTTATAATATTCATATGTACTGCGTGTATTTACCTAGCGTCGGTCCAAAATTAATATCATCAGAAAGCATTATTTACCAGTCATACCAATACTATTTCAGACTTAACAGAAATAGTATTGGTAGTAACTTTTTGTTTGGTAGGCGGGAATGGGTACCGCCGCCCTGGGAACCATTTATTGGATGACCAACACCTCTGCCACAGGTCACCCCAAGTGGTTCGCTACGTTTGGTGACTTAGCAGGGGTGCCCGGGTTCATGGGTTAAGGTTTGCCCGGGTCTTGGTGGCGGGTGCGTCGGCCCACCTTCTGCGTGGCGGGCCGGTTGGGAGAAGCTGGTTGAGGGAGACCCTTTACAACCGGTTAACGCTGTCCGGGCCGCTCGATAGTACAGGGGCCCGACCCTCAGGCTCACGACTAAGGGTGGGCTGCCCCATCAGCAAGTGAAAAAACCCCGCCACTGCTGTTGTGCCGGTTCGTGACCGGAGGGGACCCAGCAGCAGCGTTTGGGGCGCATTGGATGCCCTCTCCAGCCGGACTCTCCCGGCCTATCGCCTAGCACCGCAGTGGATGGGCTGGAACCAAACGCCCATCACTCCTGGACAGCCTGAACCCCAGATTCCTACCCACCCCTCATACCTTACCTTTCCTTTCCTTTCCAGACCTTCCATACACCTCAAACCCTTACAAAAAAAAACAAAAAAAACTTAAAATCATGAATATACAACAAAACAAATTTAACATTACAGCGGCGAGTAGCAGGCGTCCCCGGTGCGGGCCAAAACTGCTGGTAAATTTAGCCAACATTCGCGGCCTGCACACAAATTTAAATTCTGTTCATCACCATCTTTTGTCCCAACCTTCTTTTCCATCAGAAACTCAGATAGCCAAGCCGCCAGACTCCTCCTATCTGGACTGCCCGGGCTTTACCCTTGCAAGCAAGTTCCGACTCAAAGGAGGAGTCTGCCTCTATAGTCGAGCTGACGTCAACTGTGTACGACTATTGAGTCTGGAAAACTCCAGATTCGACGTAATATGGGTGCACGTCAATCTTGCCAGTACGGCAAGATTCTACGCATGTCTATATCGCTCACCGAACCATAGCGAATCAGACACTTCCGAACTCTTCAAACATTTGAGCGATACTATTGATGATCTCTTGCCCTGCTACCCTTCGGCCGAGTTTATTGTTCTGGGGGACTTCAATGTTCATAACGAACCATGGTTGAAGTTCTCAGGCCCAACGGACTCGGCTGGCCGACAGGCGGAATCCTTTGCCATTTGCTACGGATTAGAGCAACTGGTTCAGGAGCCTACAAGGGTTCCTGATGTCTAGACTCACCGCTCCAATCTGTTAGACCTATTCTTAACTACTGTGCCACACGGTTATAAGATTGACGTCGCAGCGCCTCTGGAATCATCCGACCACTGCCTAGTGACGACATCAATCCCCGTTAACCTCAGACCAACCAATGAGAGGCTGAGGAGAAAAGTGTGGCACTATAGGTCAGCAGATTGGTTCGGTATGCGGGCCCATTTCAACGCTTTTCCGTGGTTTGTTTTCGGACTTCGGACCTTTCAAGATGTGCCCAGGAGATTGGTGAAGTCATCAAATCGGCGATGGATGGCTTCATACAATCGACTACTAAAGAAACTGGTGTGGGCTCAAAGACGTGGTTCAGTCGACAATGCTCCGAAGCAGTTCGACGAAAAAACGCGGCTTACCGAGCCTTCAACACATCTCAAATCGGCAGAGGAATGCAAGAGAATCATTAATAGGTCAAAATTCGAACACGACCTGCAGATCAGCAAAAAGCTGGCTGCCTGCCCGCATAGCAGCAGAGCATTCTGGTCGCTTGCGGGCTCAATAGGTTGGAATTTTTGCAAACCCAGTTTGCCACCTCTTATCAGACCTGACGGCTCACTAGCAAACACCGCCACCGAAAAGGCTAACCTATTATGGAAAATTTTTGCGGAAAACTCGACCCTCGACGACGGAGGTGCTGTTCCGCCGTCGGTTCCTCACTGCAGCTTCTATATGAAAAAGCTGAGGATCCGGCATCGGGATGTACTCCACGTTATACGGGGGCTCGATGTTAACAAAGCTAGTGGACCTGATGGAATACCTGCCTTGGTATTGCAGAAGTGTGCTGCGGAAATAGTTTCAGTTTTGACAAAGCTCTTCAAAATGTCACTGAAGTGTGGCACTGTGCCCTCTGGTTGGAAAAAAGCGGTCATTCACCCTATTCCCAAGAAAGGTGACCGCTCCAACCCGGCCAACTGCCGCCCCATAGCGATCACATCAGTTCTGTCCAAAGTGATGGAACGTGTGATCAACGACAAACTGCTCACATACCTCGAGAAGAACAAAATTATCAACGACCGTCAATACGGATTCCGGCGGAACCGCTCGTGCGGTGATCTTCTCGCGTATGTGACGCATGTTTGGGGGCGGTGCCTGGAACGTCACGGTGAGACCCAAACGGCCGCACTAGACATATCCAAGGCCTTTGACCGGGTCTGGCACCGAGGACTTGTCAACAAATTGCCTTCTTACGGACTTCCCGCATCCCTGTGTACGTGGATTGCTGACTTTTTAAGGGATAGGTCGATTCAGGCGGTTGCTGACGGTTTCACCTCTTCCTCACACTCCATAAATGCTGGCGTCCCACAGGGATCGGTTCTGTCTCCGACTTTGTTTTTGTTGCACATCAATGACCTTTTGACATGTGCACCGATTCATTGTTACGCGGATGACAGTACAGTTCATGATAGCTTTTTGTTTGACAAGCCCCCAAAGGGCACACAAACTCCAACGGCTCGGAGGGCTTTGCAGCAGAGAATGGACGGTTATCTCGAGAGTATTTCCTCCTGGGGTAAAAATAATCTCGTCGAATTTAATGTTTCAAAGACCCAATCCTGTCTGATTACGTCTAAAAGGGATCCAAATGATAATCTAGTCTCCTTCAACGGAAGCAATCTTCCGAACAGGCCTTCCATTGATATGCTTGGTGTAACTATAAGTGACCAGCTCAGGTACGGGGGCTCCATCGAAGCCAGAGTAAAGTTGGCCTCTCAGAAGCTGGGCGTACTGTACAGGGCCCGCAGATACTTTAATAGTACACAACTGCTGACCCTGTACAAATCGCAAGTGCGCCCTACTCTCGAATTTGGCAGCCATCTCTGGTCCGGAGCCCCTAAATACCTGAAAAAACCCTTGACTCTGTGCAAAAAAGGGCGGTCCGTTTGATAGATTCCCCAATCTTAACAAACGGACTGCAATCTTTAGAGCACAGGCGTCAGGTAGGTATGCTGTCCTTGTTCTATTGGTATTACAATGGAAGATGCTCTGAGGAACTAGCGTCATTGATCCCTTCGGCACCGGTGCGTAGTCGGGATACACACCAAACGAGCGCCCAACATTTGTACACGGTTGACATTTGTCACATGAGAACGGGTCGCTTCTACGATTCGTTCTTAAGTTCAAAAGCTCGGCTGTGGAATGAACTGCCGGCCTCTGTGTTTCCTCCCTCCTACAACATGGGACTCTTCAAGACCCATGTTCACTCCTTCCTCTCCACAAAAAGACCCTCCACACAGCATCTCCAAAGATAATTAGAAAAATATATCCAAAGAAAATTATTTTCTTCAGGGCCTCCTGTGTGGAGTTAATATAAAAAAAAAATTTAAAAAATCCGTTTTCCCAAAGACAAGTTTTTAATCATTGGCGATTATAATATGCCCAATATCGAATGGAATAATCAACAAATGCCAAGTAATAGAGATCAATGCGCACTCGCGTTACTTAACTGCTTATCTTTTGCAAATTTAACCCAATTTAACCATTTAATCTCGTCTTCTGTAACACTTCAGTTAATGTGTGGCTTGCCGACCACCCATTAGTTAAAGAAGATGCTCCATTGATTGTAGAACTAGAATTTCCATCCACTATTGCAACCATCTCCTCGAGCTCCTCCAACAATAAAATTATTCCATAAAGCAGATTATGCAGAGATCAATGAGAGACTGAAAGAAACCGACTGGTCAACCGTTATAAATGCACCGGATGTAAATACAGCGTTAAATTCGTTTTATGTTTTAATTGAACAGATTATCGAAGAGTTTATTCCTTAGTTGTGAAATCTGGAAAATACCCACTATGGTACACGGCAGCCTTAATAAAAATAACAAACGTAAAATTAAAATTCTTTAGAAAATGGAAGCGCCATCGGAACCCCCTTGATTATCTCTCATTTTCATTGCTTCGCAAAAGGCAAACAACAGTCGCTTCAGCAGCTTACAAAACCTACATTTCTACGCTAGAATCCGGTATACAGCATAATGTTAAAAAAATATGGTCCTACGTCAATTCTCAAAGAAAATCTCCTGCCATCCCTGATCATATGATTTACGGTGAAAAAACTGCTAATGACAGTAGAGGAGTAGCCGGAATGCTCAACCTGCACATACAAGCAATGCCAGTCTTTGCTCTAATTCAAATAGCATAATCAACTCAATCGAGATCAATGAAGACATCACATTCAAATACCTTAAGTCCATTGATATCAAAAAGGGACCAGGGGATGATCAACTTCCAGGGATCTTCATAAATTATTGTAGTAAACAATTGACACCCCCCATTTTTGTTATTTTCAAACTATCGCTATCTGAAGGAACATTTCCCGACAAGTGGAAAACAGCCTTGATTACCCCAATATATAAAAATGGCAGTAAAAATGACGTCTCAAACTATCGACCTATATCCAAATTATCGATAATAAGGCGAAATTACGTATGATTAACTATGTAATAACTAAAAATATCTAACTGTATCTTATGAACTACGAAAACAATGTAAAGAATTATCAATAAAGTGCTATAGTGACTATGTTAACGTAATTGAAAATGAGGTACATCATCACAATGTGAAAAAATTCTGGAATTTTACTAAATCTCAACGAAAAGACAACTGTGGATATCCTAATAGCATGTTCTTTAAAGAAAAATGTGCCGACAGTATTGAGGGTATAGTTAATCTTTTTGCTGACTCATTTAAAAGTGTCTACGACAAAGATATTCCCATCAAAGCAGTCTCCAGTACGTCAGTGGAAGAGTCATTAAACCTAAGTCAATGTTTCATAAAATTAGATTCCATAGAAAGAAGCATAAAAGCACTAGATAGTAATAAATCTGCTGGACCGGATGGTATTCCTCCCATATTTTTAATAACTTGCATTGATAGTTTGATATATCCCTTACATAAACTTTTTAACAAATCCTTAGCGTCTGGCTGTTTTCCGGCTCTGTGGAAAAAGAGTTATTTAACGCCCATTCATAAAAAAGGCGACAAAAGCGATATATCTAACTACAGACCTATTTGTATTATGTCTGCTTTACCCAAACTTTTCGAGTCATTAGTATTAGATACCATTGTAAAACCTATCAACAATATTATTGTTCCTAACCAACATGGCTTTATCAGAGGTCGATCTACCTTAAGTAATTTAACTATCTACAATAATTACATATCTGAATCGCTCAGTCTGAAACAACAAGTGGATTCTATATACACCGATTTCAGTAAAGCATTTGATAAGGTTCGACATCATATTCTTATATCCAAACTCCGACTGTTAGGCATCAAAGGTAGTTTATTGACATGGATTATTAGTTACCTCAGTAATAGAGTTCTTTGTGTCAGGATTAATTTTATAGAATCCTATGTATTCGAGGCCACAAGTGGTGTCCCGCAAGGGTCCCACCTTGGCCCAATATTATTCTTAATATTCATTAATGACATTGTAAACATATTTAAAGATGTACAAGTCCTACTTTTTGCAGATGATCTAAAATTGTTTAAAAGAATACGAAATATATATGATTGCCTAATTTTACAAGCTAATTTAGATAAATTTTTTAAATGGTGCGAACAAAATATGTTATTTTTGAACATTGAGAAATGTCAAGTAATACGATTTTCCAGAACTCATTCTCATATCTTACATGAATATAATTTAAATAATGTTAAATTAACACCAGTATCACAAATTCGTGACTTGGGAGTTATATTCGAATCAAACTTAACATTCACAGCGCATATAGATGATATAACTAATAAGGCTTTAAAGATTCTTGGCTTCCTTTGTAGAACCCTAACTGATTTTAAGTCCTTGGATTGCATGAAAACACTCTACATTTCACTAGTTAGAAGCCAAGTGGAATATAATTCACCTATTTGGTCTCCTTTCTATAAAGTACACTCTAACAAATTAGAACGGGTTCAACACAAATTTCTTAGGTACTTAAATTTCAAGCTTAAAATTCCAATAGAAAACATTAATTATGTAAATTTGATGAATGAACTTAATTTAATTACGCTGTCTGACAGAAGAACCATTTCAGACCTAATTTTATTATACAGAGTCATGAACAACCTTATTGACAGCCCTGCCATCGTTGCTGCTATTAAACTCTATGTACCGACAAGAAATACTAGACAAAATACAACATTCTTTTGCGACACATATAAAACCAACTATCAGTCAAACTCACTTACCAATAGGATGCATGATTTGGGCAACAAGTTTGGTGGTATTATAGATATATTCCATGATTCCCTTTATAATCTTAAATTCAAATTAAACCAACACTTTGTGGAATCATACAAATTATTGTAATAGATTTAACGATTAGATATGTTATTGTAATGTTTTATATTATATTTTGTTCTTTGTTATTGTTAAATATTATGTTGTTTAAAATGTTTCTTTACGCCATATTCTTCAAAAACTACTTGTATATTTTTTTAAAAATTCTTCACTTTTATAACTCTTAGTATAAATTCAAACTCGATAACTTATGTAAAACTTATTTATAATCTATGTAAAAGCCCCTATGGGCGTATAACAACAATAAATAAATAAATAAATAAATAAATAAATAAATAAATAAATAAATTGTACTGTGTATGTCTTAACAAATAAATAAATTTAAAAAATGATGTTGAAAACAGCAACTCAAAAGAGCTTGGATAAATTGTTGGTACACATGGGGCCGAATCCAACAAATGAGTGCTACAAGCACATTGTTGGTACACATGGGGCCGAATCCAACAAATGAGTGCTACAAGCACATTGTTGGTACACATGGGGCCGAATCCAACAAATGAGTGCTACAAGCACATTGTTGGTACACATGGGGCCGAATCCAACAAATGAGTGCTACAAGCACATTGTTGGTACACATGGGGCCGAATCCAACAAATGAGTGCTACAAGCACATTGTTGGTACACATGGGGCCGAATCCAACAAATGAGTGCTACAAGCACATTGTTGGTACACATGGGGCCGAATCCAACAAATGAGTGCTACCAGCACATTGTTGCTACACATGGGGCCGAATCCAACAAATGAGTGCTACAAGCACATTGTTGGTACACATGGGGCCGAATCCAACAAATGAGTGCTACAAGCATATTGTTGGTACACATGGGGCCGAATCCAACAAATGAGTGCTACAAGCACATTGGCAGATTATTTTGTCCATCGGAAGCAGCAAATGTGCCCTCTTCTTCTGTCAATTCAAATTCAATAGTGGAAAGCTTCGCAAAAATTCCGTTTTTCAAAAGTGTACCACAAGAAGAACTAATTGATGGGTACTCTCATTTTCGCAGACAATTACTTGGATTGGTCGGCCAAGAAGCTCCTGTGGATGTAATGCAACTTTTAGTTGCATCAAAATCTTGCTACCCTGGATTTGCAAAAGCAGCTATTCAATTGCCCTGTCAATAGTGTTGATGCCGAGAGGTACTTTAGTATCTACAACATTGTCGTAACTGATCGCAGGCAAACAATGAAAGATGAAAATGTAGAAATTACAACAATGCTAGCCTAATTGAGTTTTTAACACTGTATTTTTTTTTGCGAAATAAATGCGAAATTTTCTATTTTGAGTTTTTTTAAATGCGAAATCACGATTTTTTTATTTGCGAAATTTACGTACCCCTAATCATAAGATATGAATATTTTGCGGAAAGTCTAAAATTTAAAAAAACATCCGCGCTACACCGTGATTTGGCGGGAAAATGCCCAACCATATAGTGTTAAATGAAAGAAGGGGAAGTTTTGATTCAGACTTTCAAAATTTTATCTGGACGTTATAATTGTCCTGTATTCAAGAAATTTTCACCACCAACACAAATATAAATCTGTGGATACAAAAAAATTAACAATACAAATTTTGTATCCAATCCTGGGATCACTTCCTTGCAAACAGAGTGGTGGAAGCAAGGCACAAACTTCCACAACATGTCATCGATGCCACAAATATAAATCAATTTAAAGCTCAAGATTGGATTCTCATTTGGAGAGAGGAAAGGATCGACAAATTGTGAAAATAGATATGAGCGCATCAACAGACGGCTGCCTGCTCATTAACTAATATTACATATATTATTACCTTTAAGAAATAATCTAACATTTGGCACCCCCGCAGCCCGGTAGCAATCCAGCCGGGGGTCCTTTTCCTCCAGTCGTTCCTGGAGCACCCGTCTAAGCACCGTCGTCTCGCCAATGGACCACCCCTGAAAAAGGTTAAAGCGTAACACTTAGGTCATGCACAAAGTAAGTTAAGTTCAAACTCTAGTATTTCAACTGATGAAAATAATTTATTTTATGGGCAAGGGCGCCTGACGGATGCATTTGGGACTGCCAGGTGACATTTTTTTTTTTTTTTAAAAAGAAAGACAAACATTCCCGGGTCACGAATAACCCAACAATGTTTGAAAATCTCCTACTACCACCACAGAAAGCCGAAAATGTTGCTTGTGTTGTGATGGAGGACTTAGCCAGCCGAGGAATCGAACACGCGACGCTCGGGTGAGACCCAAGCGCTATGCCCACTCAACCACTGACCGGTCGACATTGACAACTGGACATTGGCAGGAAATTTAAACTAAGAATTACACACGAAATTGGTAAGAAACGTCGATTTGGCTGCAAAATGGTAATGTTTATCTCACTTTATAGGTTTTAATTAAATAAAGCCTACGCTACATAATGTCACCTATTACATATTCATTTGATATTGTCTTTATAATCTTAACTGCTTTAAGTATTTGGCGGATGGAAAGGCATTGAGTTTAGACCTACTTGTTTGGTAGTAGGTAGTCTGCAAACAGCCAGTCGACTCTCCACAATATCTGCTGACCCTTGGCTATGCGGCTAGTGTTGTTCTTCCGGCAAACGAAATGTTCCGGAAGGAACAGCAACACGGTTCCTCGCTCCCGAGCGGCCCGTTTCAATCTGTTTAGGTACTGAAAAATACAAAAAGGTATTACAATGTTATCTTGTGAGTTCAAACTTGGGGAAAGCAAACTCAGAGGCTATATGAGGTGACCATGAAACCCAACATGGACACCATTAAAGTCTTAATATTAGTGATTAGTCCGCATATGGTCATGCAAGGCCCGCTGGATACGCCTTTTCGAGGGTCCTCCACTCCAATGGAACGAGGGGATAAACTAATTAAGTACCCGATTGTTAATGATGCTCCATTATTTAATAATACTAATAATCAGAGACCGGATTATATGCATTTGCATATGCAAATGCATATTTAGACCCTTTTCAGCGGTAGTTGCATATTTTAGCAAATAATTTGAGATCTTGCATATTTACGCTTGATATCGTTCAGATGCCTCACATAGCGACACTATAGACGTCAGATAGCAAGGCGCGCGGCCAGCGAAGCTGAGCGAAGAACTGATAACTGATCTTACTGATCGCTACGGCCGGCGGCCGGAGCGGGGGGGAACCTCTCTCATCTTCGCCTGCGCTCGCGCCTACTCGGATTAATTCGGAAAATTGCCGAAAACAATACATTCATTTTTTTTTTTTTTTTTTTTTTTATTTCTATATAATATTTACAGTGTTCACATAATTATTTATATTTTTACATGATATATTTCAAACTTATAACTATAATATGTTGTGTGTAAGGTAGGTTTGAGAAGGTGAAACTGTGGTGGGTAATGTTATATGTTTCGTGAACACCTCACTAGGAGAACCTGTGCTGAGGTGTTTACGTGGTTATGATTAAATGGTACATGTATTTATGTGTATTGGTTAAATTTTCTTATATAAATTGTGAATTGTGATTTTAAAATTTTTTTTTTTTTTAATGGTTATTGTACATTGTTATTTAAAGAAGAAGGAAAAATATTTATTTATGTGCACATATATACATACACCCATGTATATACATACATACATAAATAAACATATATGCATGCATACACACATATAAGTAAACACATGTATACATACATACATACACATTCATCCATGATTATGTTTGGTTTGGTGTTATAATGTTTTGTATAAAATGGATATCTTGTTTTTTGATCCAGGCTGTGATCAGTTTTTTGTGAATGTTTGTGTATTTCATTCGTATGAGGGTTGGTATATTTTTATGGATTTTTATGGATATTCAGTGAATTGCGAATTTTGTTTTTGACTGGTCGCACGCGCTGTTCTTTAGAGTTTCGTCTAGTGTTTTGTTTGTTTGCACGAAGTTGTACATTGTGAAAGTGAACCATGCCCCCTGATAAAAAAGTGCCCATACGTGGATAGCTGAATATCCTGGAATATTTACATACAATGGAAAAGTTTTATACTGCAGAGTTTGCGAGAAAAACATTTCTAGCACAAAAAAGTTCCAAATAGACCAGCATGTCAAAACCAGTGTTCATATCGCAGGAGTGCAGAAGAAGGGCCCACGACAACAAGTTTTTACAGTGGCAAGTAGCAGTAACAGTGAAGTAACCTCCAAAGGTAAACAACAAAATCACTTCAGCATGGATCTATGTGAAGCATTTTTTGCAAGCAATATCCCTCTATACAAACTGACAAATCCTGCCTTGAAGGATTTTCTCAGAAAATATTGCATAAATCAAAATATACCGGATGAATCTACTTTACGTAAAAATTACATCCCATCAATTTATCTACATGTTCTGGAAGAAATACGCAATGAACTCAAGGATAACATCATATGGATTTCAGCTGACGAAACCACCGACACTTGCGGCCGTTACATTGCAAATTTGATTGTTGGCGCATTAAAACATGAACCTTCACCTTCCTATTTAGTGGCCTGCAGAGAACTTGAAAAGGCAAATCATTCTACGATCGCCAGATTTGTGAATGAGGGTATAAAAAAAATATTTCCTGAATCTTCTGCGGATGAAAATGTGTATGTGTTGCTCTCAGATGCTGCCCCCTATATGATCAAAGCCATCCAAGTATTTTATCCCAATTTGATTCATGTGACGTGTTTTGCTCACGGAATTCACAGACTCGCCGAAGAAGTGAGATCCACGTTTGCGAATGTAAATAACCTGATTTCATCAGCAAAGAAAGTGTTTCTTAAGGCGCCTGCTCGTATAAAGGCCTACAAAGAAAAACTGCCAAATATCCCTTTACCTCCTGAGCCAGTAATAACACGTTGGGGTACATGGATCGAAGCTGCGATGTTTTACCATGAACATTTTGAAGCCATCAAGGGTGTTATCAATGACTTCGATAGTGCAGAGGCTTTGGCAGTTTTCCAGTGCAAAGAATCGTTTGACGACGCCAGTATTAAAAAAAACCTAGCTATGATTATCACTCATTTCGCCTACATACCTGCAAGTATAAAAACGCTTGAAACTCATGGATTGGCGTTGAATGCATCTATTCAGGTTATGAAGGAAATTCGCCTTATGAATTCCTCGTTGCCAAAGCTATTCCCGAGTAAACTCAAAGAAAAATTTGAAAACATACTGAATAATAACCCAGGGTTTGAACCTTGCCAAATTGATAACTTCATCAACGGGGCAGGTGAAATTTTGCCCGGAACAATAAGTTCAAAAATCGCACCCAAATTTAAATTCTGTCCAGCCACATCAGTAGACGTAGAACGTTCCTTTTCCGCTTACAAAAATATATTAAGCGATCGTAGACACAATTTGTCTACAGAACATTTAGAACAGTACTTAGTCATATACGTTTTTAGAGTTAAAATATTAATTTTATTGTTAAATACATTTTATAATTGATATTTTCGAAAATATAATTGTTATCCTTGAGAACTAATAGCTTACTAAAATAAAAAAAAAATATGTAAAAATACGACTTCCTGTATTATTTCATGTTGCATATTTTGACCCTTTTTATGGATTTTCGTGCATATTTTAGCTATTTTTATTGCATATTTTGGGCTATTTTTGTTGCATATAATCCGGTCTCTACTAATAATATATCTTTATTGTAAGAAATTATGCAACTTTAACCAAGTATACATGTTAATTGTGCATAGTGATGTATAAATTCTCCGGAATTTATTTCTGGGGAATATTCTTGGGAATATTCCCCTGGACGGGGAATTTTGGGAATTTTGATTTTAACAACATAATACCTCAAAAAGAATAATATTTATTAAATAAAATATACACACATAAGGTACATATAGAGCAGGATAGATCCATAAAAACTATTCCCATATATATAGGAATAGGATCCAAGAGAAAAATAACAAAAAAACACCGATCTAATTGTACACTGTACAGTATTAGTAGCCTATATGGGTCATTCCGCCGTTTCGTTCAAATCGCATGTTCTTGCAAAAAAGTCATATGAAAAATAATGTTTTTCAAGAAAGTTTTATTGGAAAATGTAGTTATTTAAAAAAGGAAAAAGTAGTATTTACCGGATTAGGCATTTGTTACTTAATAACTTTATGGTATACAAAAAACATGCTAAAATCTCATTACCTTCCCCGTGTAAATGAGGGACCGGTAAATTGATCAATAAATAAGAACATTTTACACTAGTAAAATCACTACATTCATTAATCGACCTGAATGTACAACTAATTTTGCATATTTATTGGTGTTTAATTTATTTTTAAAGTTACTGTATCATAGAAAGAATTGAGATTTTGTTTTTGTCCAGAAAAAATCGCTGTCGTCTTCCGCCAAAGCGGTAATTAAAATTGTGACCGTGTTTGTCACTGTTCGTCAGCTGTACCCCACCCCGCGCCTCCGTTACTAATCAGTGTACCGCTATATCTGGACGGGGGAGGACGTGCGTCGCTGAATAAAGAAATATCTGCGATCTCCGTGCTCGAAAACGACTTTGTCACCGACCAGGCATCTTTACCTTCCAGCATTTTTTAAAGTAAGTACATGTTTTAAAAATTCGAATCATGAACCTATTAACTATAATTAGTCGGACTATTTTTTATTGAAACATAAAGATTTGTAATGTTATTATTAAGCGAGTTATTAAGGAAAGATTGTCAAAACCTCATTACCCTCCGTCTCATTACCTTCCGTATCGTAAAATTTTTTGCCGGATGGTAATTTAGAGGTGTGGAGGGTAATGATAAATTTGTAAGGGTTATTTTTACGTGCATCTGGGACCATGTTTGGGGGTTCATAAAAGTTAATATTATCAATAAAAGCAGTTTCTTGCGTTCTAGCGTCGGACAATTTCAGTTTTGGTGAAATACATATTTTCGTTTTATCTATTTACTGATATGGAAAAACAATCTGTTAAAATTTACCCTGCGAATTTTTATTTGAAAATCGATTTTTTTATTCAATGATATAATTCTAATTATTCAAATGTAAACGAATAATATATTAAACAAATGGTTTAACTATTCCCCTACAGTCACAATTATTTTCATTACTTATCTTCATTACTTCAGTTGTCTATTAAAACAGATGAATTTTTACAAAATTTCAAGTTTCTAAACAAATCCAGATTTGAACAAAAATCTATATAAAGGGCATTATTAAGAGTCCAACGCAAATTTCTTGATTAAAAAACCATATCATTACTGTTAGATTTTAAATCATTTAGGGAAAAAAATATTAAACAAAGATATAAAAGTAGTGTAACAATTTTTGGGCTCTCCTGTAAAAGTAACGAAATTGAAATTATCCATATTTGTTATTCAACTTCTCACTTGATCCGATACTTATGATAATTTTTCTTTATTATTTGTTACAGGCTAAACACCATAATCCACAATGGCAAAGTTAAATAAAAAACTGAAAAAAGAAGAAAAGTTATCCAAAGACAGGCTGCGTAAGCAACAAAAATATGCTGAGATTAAAAACAATCCGGAACTGTACAGTCTTCAGAAAGCGCAAGAAAAAAAAAGATACTTAATGCGAAAAGCGCAAAAAAAGATTTGCAGCATTGAAGATATGAGTGAAAGAGCCCAGAGAGAGCAAAGACGAAGATGGCGAAAGAACTCTGTAAATTATTGGAAGAAAAAAGAGGAGCAGCGTAAAATAGAAACGATTACAGTAGAAAATATGCCTCCAATTCATGAAAATGTCAAGGAAGTACCCAATAATGTGCAAAATACTCTAGATCCTGACCCTCTCGCAGTCGAGAATGAACAACAAATCATTAAAAAAAATGTGCGTGGTCTAACGAATGTTAGAAAATTGAGGTATAGATCATTGAAAATCATTAAGACGTTACAGGACCAGATAAGCAAACTCAGGAACGAGAAAAGAAACGAACAAAAGAAATTGAAGGCGTTGCAGCTACAAAACGTAAATAGACCAATCGAAGATACAGTAGAGAAAAAAGTAAACGACATAGTTAAATACATCCCAATGAATAAAGTCGAAGATGTAAAAAAGAAATTGTTGTTCAGTGAATCGCTGTCTCGAGGATTAAATGAAAAATACAAGGCTTTAAAAAAAACAGAGAAAAGACAGTTTGCGAATGAAATACTGAGAGACAAGAACAAGCTAAAGAAATATAAAGTACTCAGTAAAGTTCCCTTTCAAATCAGAAAGACTTTAGCTGAAAACAAGAATAACAAAACAAATGAAATAAAACGGAAGATACAAGATTTTTTTGAAGAAGATGTAAATAGCCGGGTAGCTCCCGGAAAAAAAGAATTTGTGAAACGCAAAGGTTTAAAAAAACAGAAAAGATATATTACAGATAACTTCAAAAACCTCCACGACAAATTCTGCAAAGAACAACAAAAAATCAGCTATTCGACTTTTTGTAAATATAGACCCTACTGGACTGTTTTCCCCAAAAAAGAACGAGACACTTGCCAATGCAAACTTCACTGTAACGTTGATCTTCTCATTAAAGCTCTGAAGAAAGCAAAGATAATTGTAGAAGGATCAGCGACAGAAGTATTGAAAAGCCTGTGTTGCGATACTAATAATAAAGAATGTCTAGAAAGATCATGTAGTTCATGCAAAAATAAAACATTGAATTACGGAGAATTTAATAACAGCACAAACATTAACTACTATGAGTGGACAATAGAAAAACAAACCTACAGGGGAAAGGATGGAATCCAGAAAATGAAAACCATAACAACTAAAAAGAAGCTCGAGGACAACCCTCGTAAAATAATCAAAAAGTTAGATGCCACCATGGATGTTTTCTTAAAACACACACGAAACATCGTAATGCAGTACTCCGCTATCAGAGAATTGAAAGATAATCTGACAGACACGGAGGTTCTCATACATGTTGATTTTAGCGAGAACTATTGGTTGAAATACCATGAAGAAATTCAGTCCTTTCATTTTGGTGGCAGCCGAGGACAAGTCTCTCTTCATACAGGAGTACTTTACTATGTAGACAGCCAGACGGGTCTTCCTTCAACCAAATCATTTTGCACGATGAGTCGGTGCCTCAATCATGATGCTTCAGCTATATGGGCACATCTAGTACCTGTTCTGAATATGGCGCAGGATTTGGTTCCATCGCTTGCAACGATTCACTTCTTATCTGATTCGCCATCTAGTCAATATAGGAACCGCTACATTTTCTATATGATAACGAAGTTAATAGATCAAGTTCCTAATATCGAGAGGGTCACATGGAACTACCAAGAGGCGGGACATGGTAAGGGGGCCCCAGATGGCATCGGAGCGGTTGTGAAGAGATCTGCAGACAACTACGTGAAATTTGGCGGAGACATCGGTTCCTTTGAAGAGTTTGCTGAAGTTGTCCGTCAAAATGTTCAAAACGTCGAATTGACTGTCATTGCAGAAGACGAAATATATCGGAATAAATTTCCAGAAAAACTTCCCGGATTTAAAGGAACAATCAAAGTACATCAGGTGATTTGGTCTTCGTCGTTGCAATACAGTGTTGTTTTAAGAAGCCTCAGCTGTTTCAGTTGCCAACACAGCAATCTGTTATGTAAGCACAGCAAACATCTGGGAGTACTGAATGTAGAAAATGACGAAGCCTGTATAGATGTCACAGTTGACATGAATATTGAAAACTTAAGCCTACAAATTGACTCGCCTACTATTTTCAATAATATTGATGACAATATGCTATTGAGCGAATTCGACGGCTCCATGTTTTTGGACGATACTATTGCTTCAACGCCAGAGCCTGCTAAAACTATAGAAAAGAAATGTAAAGTGAAAATACTCTCAAACGTCCCGTTCGACTATCAGCATTATTCCCTTTATAAAAATAGTACGCAAGAATTCAATCCTTTCGATCAATGTGAGTTCGAGAAGTTCATCCGATCCCTAAGAGTAGAATATCCTGATTTCGATGAATCAAAACAGCAGTCCCCCAAAACTGTGGAACTCCCACACATGGACATTGACGAGGAAACCAACAAAGAGGATAAGGAGGCGCCATTCAAATACTACTTAGATGACTGGATAATGGTTCAATATAAAATAACTAACACGACACATCATTTCATTGGGAAAATTATTGGAAAACATGAGTACACACTAGAGTACAAAGTAATTTTTTTGAAAAAAGCTCAAGGGAATTCCAAAAAATTTGTCTGGCCAACAATTAGTGACGACGATTTCATTTTGGAATCACAAATTCTTCAGCGCTTGCAAGATCCAGATGAGAATGAAAGAGGACAATTCACTTTCAAAAATTTGCCGAACTTTGATTTGAAATAGTTTTCCAGCAAAAACTTTCACAAGAATGATCTCAAGTTCCTTAAATATTATGTTCCTATTTAGATGTAAGACCTTTATCTTGTACTTATTAGTTACATATGTTGTGTTTGTTTTAAGTATCTCTGATTTTATTTTAAACTGCATTTCAATTGACTTCTGATTTTTTCTTATTTTTAATTATTATTTTTATTATTTCTATTTTTCAAATATTACAATGTTTGCTTAGGAATGTGAAAATTTTTTATTTCTTGTGTACAAACCTACTTATAAAACGTAATTATAAAGAATTTGACTATTCCTTATAATTTCTGGGTAAGTAGTATAATAGGAAAATTTTAGTTGTGTTGGGTTTGATGTTCCAGCTGCCTTTTCTTAATTTGTATTTTGATATTTTTTTCCATTATTTTTTAACAATTCATACAGATATTGCAAAAGCATAAGTAAGCAGAACTGATTACGTATGAAAAAATGTATTTCTTGTCTCCAATGTTCAAAAGTCTGAATAAAGCATTTAGTTTTTCACTATAATAGGTTTTTCTTCTTTTTCCTAATCCGCTCACCACGTCAAATGATACTTAGCATGATTTGAAATCTATTTTATTATTCAATTTCTATTCAAATTTCATTATTCACAGACATTTTAAGAACCTTAAACATGTTCACTACCATCTATTAATATTTCATTACCAAACTTCATTACCATCCAAATTTTTAAATTACCATCCAACAGTTTTTCATTACCATCCACACCTTCATTACCTTCCATCAATTTTCTTCGAATCCAAGTGTCGCACAAAGGTGCCCTTTTCACTTTTATACATCTGATAGGTACGGGAACCCATTTCTATAAAAATATATAGTAAAAAGGCAAAAAAAAAAAAATCCGCGGAAACAGGCAAATTTGAACGAAACGGCGGAATGACTCACATACACTTTATGCTAGTAAACGGTACATATAAAAAATCAATCATAAAACTGTAAAAATGACACAACTTCACAGATCGTTACTGTTCATCTGATGATACCGATTGGACAATGACACTATCAACTTCGCTTCCACTTTCACTTTCACCTTCATCTTCTTCTTCTTCTTCTTCTTCTTCTTCTTCTTCTTCATCCGACCCGGACGAAGTTGTTGCCGACTCAGGATTATCTACGTTTTCTTCTTCCTCAGCACAGTCAATTGGATGTTTGCGTTTGCGAGTACCAGATAGGTTTGAAATGTTATGATGCGAAGCAATCTGCTCATCCGTGGAAGAAAGGGTTTTCTTGGGAGCAACTTGAGAGCCTCTTTCAGAGGAAAGAAGTTTCCAATTGTGTGCCACAAATGTTATTTTCCCTGCTCTTTGAGTTGTTAGACCGTTAGACGATTCCTCCGTGTTGTATGAATGCGACTAAACGTGCTAAAAGATCTCTCAGTGGCTGCTGAAGTAACGGGAGCAGGAGCATAAGTGGTAGGGAAGTCCCTAGATCAGGGGATGTCGTCTTAGATAACTGCTAACACTCAATAAAGCATCCAACAGAAGTGTAGAAACCATTTTATTATAAATAAAATAAATTCCCCGTTTTCGGGAATTTATTTCAGGTCGGGGAATATTCCCGGGTCTACATCACTAATTGTGCATAGTAAACATTTGTTTACAAATTAGGTAGTAAATAAAAATATAAAATAACAATATGTAACAAAACAGAAAAAGTTGAGGTTCCTCATAACCTGCCTCATAACGCTAGCGCCTAGCCTGTATTGAGGTCCTCATTTTAAAGACCTTTGTATAGCTTAAGTCATTTGTTAAAAGTCTTAGTTGTAAATCACTCGACATTAATCTTAGTTACAAGTCTCTCTCTGTCTATGAAACTTAGTTATAAGTCTCTCTCTGTCTATGAAACTTAGTTATAAACCAAAAGTAATTAAGTCTAAGTGATCAATGCATAAATTAAGTTGTTAAGCCGCCCTTGAGGTGATTTTCTCACGAAAATGGCGCTATATAAATAATCCAATCATTATTAATAGGCGAATCAAGAGTAGACTGTAAAATATTAATGTTGAACTTTGAAGTTGACACAACTATGGTTGGAGATGGTTAACATGGAGTAAGGAAGGAATCCGACTTAACCCTTTGATGTTCTTCAAAGATCATGATGGTATGATTTCACTCACAGGAGATATGATTTCGCACACAAGCTTCCATTACATCCAGGTTGAATACGAAACACACTGAGTCGATACTAATAACAGCACTGATAACAAGAGATGTTCATCAAACAGGCTCCATCAATAAACTGGTTTGACAGTCACACAGATAATGATAGGTACTTGTAGGTAGGATGGGAAATGAAAGGACAATGTTAAAGGAAGATTGATAGTTGCGTCAACATGATGAATTGTTCAAATTCTGCGAAACAAGCCATCCTTACGGTTTTTCGAAATCAGACTTAGACAGTGACCTTCCTCTTGTTTTGAAGTTCGAGTGAGCTCATAGATTTGTATAAAACAAGCACCACCTGCCCCCACAGAATTTAATTTATCATATAATATATTATTATTACTCACGTGTGGCAGAGGCTTGTCGATGTGTGTATAACGCTTGGCAACATTCCTTTGTTTGCCGTAGACGAATCTGGAGGACTCTTCAAGAAACACATAGTCGCTGTACAAGTCTGTACTGGAGAAATCCCTCAAGCTGACAAATTTGGTCCGATCTCGAATTCCATCATATTGGAGTTCCTTTTTGTGTATATTTACACAATTCAAAGTGCATGTCTTGACTTCACACTTGGGACAGGTATATTTGGCATCCGTGGCGTTGCACACTTCGCATGATGACAATCTGATCAATATTCAAACATATCATAATTTTACCAAATTGTCCATTAATAAAAAGTGCTGAATGATGATGGAAGGAGAGCACAAATACATAAATAGGGCAATAACAAAAATGTACTAAATAAAATAATGTCAAGTCAACAAGGATTCGTAGGAGAGTTCAAGAATTGAGACTAATTATAGAAAAATATATTATTATTTGTATAGCAACCGACGAAAATCATTTAGACTAATGCAGAGTTCCCACAAGGACACCACAGAAGATAGGACAATACTGTCCCAATTTCACCTCCTCTCAACCAGCCGCCAAACGAACTTTCACACAAACAGCATCAGCGTTCCCAAGTCAGCTATTTTTGCTTTTAAAGCTACTTTTGGACCTAAATACAGGTAATCGGCTCCTAAAAGGTGGTTTAGCTTCTTGGCCTCATTTTTTTCAGATATTCTAGCTATTTATCTAATACATAACTCATTCACGTAAAATGATAATTAAGTTATTTCTGTGGTGAATCTAGCCAGCCCGCCCTATTTGTAACTCTACTCTCTGATGCTATTTTACCATCAAATGTTAGTCTGTCTAGCGGCTATGTTCAGTCTCAGTCTAACAGCTAGCCCGTTTAGACGTTTTTGAATTGTTGTTGCAAAGTGTACCTGTTAACCAGTAATAAAATATTAACACCTTTATAACCGAGGTTAAAATTAGGGGCGACCTAAAACATTGCTCCAAAAAATGAACGAACCTGGTGGGTCTTTAAATATTGAATTGAACGAAAGAAGACTCAGAAAAACTGAAAATGGAAATAAATAAGAAAACAAATATCATCGACATAACAGCAGAAGACGTAAGAAGAAAAAAAAGCGTTTATTATTTGAGTTGAAAATGAAATGGCAAATAAACGCACAAAATGAAGATATAAAAAATGCTCACGAAATGGACGATGCTAACAGGATGAAGGTAAAAAAAATAATATAGAGGAAAACAACTGAATTTTCTAACGTCATAGTGGAAACTAGTGGGACAAATCATCACACTGTTAATCTTGGATATTATAAAGTAAAGGTAGAAGACTGCAGTCCAACTGAACAACGCTACCATTGCCTTAAATTTAACCTTACGAGCCTAAGATGTCTAAACAAAACAAAAGAACCATCTTGCTCACATTGTGCAGGCGATCATACATTTCAAGAATGCACAAAAAAACAAGATTGCCGAAATGCAAAACTTGCTTTTTGAACAATTTGCCTATTGCCATTTGCCAATTTTCACTTAACAAACCAACTAACCACAGTGCGAATAGTGACAATTGCGAATACAAACAAATAATGTTGTCAATAGCTCGTCAAAAAATAGACTCTTAAAATGGATGATTTTCTAATGCAAAATATTGATGTAAAATTAATGAAAATGTTTGTGATACCAGCGATGAATGCAATGAAATTCTGTATGAGTATGATCCGCTGTTTGGTGGCACATGAATATCAGAAGTGCAAATAAAAATTTTGGTGAATTTTTAGTGCAATTAGAATCAATTAAAAAATCGCCGGGAGGTATAGTGTCAACAGAATGTCATTCCAATAATAATACCCACTTTGATATACCAAACTATAGTTGCATTGCAACAACACTCGAAATCAATAAGAATTCAGGAATATTATTGTTTATTAGAAATATTTTCGTAGTACGGGATATTGAGGAAGTTGTTATTAACAAAGTAAACTGTCTGCGTGTTAAATTGTGCATAAATAAACTGATGATTAATTTAATTACAATCTATAGGACACACTTGTCATATCTTTCTCAATTCATATGTCAATTAAGAGAAATTCTACACAAATATCGCGACTTGTTTACAGTGTTGGTTGGCGATATTAATTTAGATATATCTGAAAATCATCGATCCCATCTATCTTAATAATTTTACTGGTGATATCTCTGGTCAAAAACCTTCCTGTATTGACCATATGTGGGTAAACAGTAATAATACTAATAGATTTCAATTAATTATATATAAAACCAGCATAACAGACCACTATATGTGTTTATTATATTATAATGCAATAACGCGAACAAATCCAATTAAAGTTAGAGAATATACTAAACTAGTGTTAAATAAAGAGCTTCTTCGAGAAAAAATCTCTAGGGAATCTTGGACTTGTGTTTTAGCTAGTCGGGATATTATACAGAGCTCTTGCCTTTTTGAGGAAATTTTAGAAAAACATATAGAGGCGTGTACGGTCTCCAAGTTACACAAGTTATTATCTAAGTACCGCCCAGTGAAGCCGTGGATTAGTCCAGGATTGGTGAAATCTGTATGAGAAAAACATATAGAGGCGTGTACGGTCTCCAAGTTACACAAGTTATTATCTAAGTACCGCCCAGTGAAGCCGTGGATTAGTCCAGGATTGGTGAAATCTGTATGAGAAAAACAACGTTTATTCATACTTTGTAAAAAAAATCCTTTCAATTCTATATTTAAAAATAACTTAAGAACAGTATTATAAAACAAAAATAGCCCAAGCAGAATATGATAAAAAAACAATGTGGTCAACAATAAATGATATTATTGATAAGAAACGCAAAACGTCGGAAATACATATACTAACGTACAATGGTAATTCTATAGACATAAAAGTCGAGCCGAATCAATGTGCAAATTTATTTAATCATTTTTTTGCTAATGTTGGTTAAAATTTAGAACAAAAAATAAACTCCGTAATTGCCAGTAATAATCATGAGGTCCATGAGAGTAATTTAATAGATTCAGATTTCTCGAACCTAACCTAAACTGAACCTTTTCTAAACAATGATTGATGATTTTCAGATATACACTGTTGCAATTCATTTATGTATTGTTTTTTTTTTTACTTTTGTCTTTTTAATACTTAGATACTGTATTTTTGTTGTAATAACGATGCCTACTATTTATGACCACCTTAACTATTTATAAATATTATGTATTTAATTAGTAAATAGCTCCCCAGTTAGACCCGAGATTTCTCTACTAACTGGGTAATTGAAATGTTCAATGAATACCATATAATAAATATTGGTAATTATTTATGATGGCCGTCCGGCGTGACCCACCCCAGAGAGGGCGGACATTCAGGTGTTCGGGGGTCCGGTGAAGGAGCACGGAGACAATGGTGAAAAGTGACGGAGACGAGTCTGCCTCGCGGCGGGGTGAAACGATATGACGAAATGAAAAGCCAAAGCAGAAGTTCGGACAACGACAAGCCATTTTTGTTCGGATAGTTGCGCGCGCGAAGACATAACACTATGATTTTTATTATTTAACGATAGATAATCGACGACGGTGGGACGGGAGAAGGTGATGGTGGACGCCAGGGCAGGCACGGCAGGGCAGGCACGGCAGGGCAGGCACGGCACGGGGGCGAAAAAGGCGAACCGGGGTTTCGAAGGTGTATAGTCGCCGGAGAAGCGGAATTCACTCACGTAATGTCAGATGCAGGCGGCAAAATCGAGATGACGAAAATAAATAATAACAAACATCACACCCGCGCGCACACACAACACATCAGATCCGTATAACTCGCATCAAATCGATCGATTAAAGTTTACTTTTACTATTATTATACAGCGGATCACAAGAGCTGCGAGACGCAGGATGAAATCAAACAACAACTCGCTGTCCTAGTTCTTGTATGTTCAATAGACCTTTTTTTGCAAAACTGAGTTATGAATGCCAATATGTTCATTGGCATATTGCGCATTAATGAAGCTCAAAAAAACATATTTTTTGGTTTTTAAGTGACATTTTAAGCATTTTTCGAGTGCCAATATCCACTCACGGAATAATGTTTCAGTTCTTATTTGTTTAATCTCCTGGATATTGAACATTCAAACACTCAAAGTTATGAATACAATATTTTTTAAAAGTTCATAGATATTTGTTCAACATTCCGCCGAACGTTGAGGTCTTGAATGTTCAATCTCCACTGTCAACCAATCAGGAGCCGGCTAGTTAAAATGTGCGGCCATGTTGATTTTTAGTTGTTTTCTAACAACTAAATTGTTCCACTAAAAATACGTTTAATTGCGAATATATACTGTTATTGAACTAAAAAATGACTTCACCGACTCCAGAATCAATAAACCTTAGAACAGTAGCTCAAATAGAAAGGTAAGTCTTAAAATTATGTCATTTATAGGCTTTTTCACCGTATTTTACATGTACTTCTTGAATTTGCTATGCAAATATACAGGATGCTTCATTTATTATTTATTTATTCAATTATTTATTTACAAACTTAGGACTTTTACCTAAAATGAGTAATAATAAATTATATTAGTGCATTAAAACTTATTTTTATTCAAGAAATACAACAAAAGACCCAGGACATGGAAATGTGAAAAAAGTCGAATAAAATAATAAGCTCACGGCAAATAAGACCTTAACCTTCCAGCGTGCGCGCTGTCGTAAAATTTACGACAAACGCGCCTTATCGCTTCCCCCACTCTTGCGACTTAGTTGTAAGCATCGAGCTTCGAGCTATGCTAGAGTCAAATCAAATGTCAAACATTTACCGCAAAATATAAATGCTTTTCTCAAAGTGAATTACGGTAGGGCAGTTGAACCGATAACAGAAGAATAAAACAGAAGCTTTCCAAAATGCGGTGTTTGTCGGTTATGTGCACTGGATAAGAAAAGATCCTCAGCATCAATAATAATAATAATAATAATAAGTGTTTTATTTTCTTTTTTTTTTGTGTAACAAATAGATATAATGATATCCTCACTGGGATCTCCCGTGCTGAGGATTTCATTTACATATTATGTATAATTTAATTATAAGAAAATTAATATTACATCAAAGTTACAAAATTAAAAATCAATGAAGTGTTGCTGTTGCCAGTCCTTTACATGCAAGAACCATTCTTCAGTTGAGGTGGTTTGTAACAATTGTAAGGATGAGAATATTGATTCTGACTAATTAGGTCGATAAAATATTTTGTTTTGAAATATTAACATGTTTAGAGTGTTGCTTCGTTTTTTTTAAGAAAGTCAAATATTTTTTTTTAAAGTACTGCCTATTATGATTTTTCATATCCTTAAAGAAATTCCCTAACGTTTGTATAAAGAAAACACCACTAACACGGAGAAAACTTGATGACGTAAAATTTACGACAAGCGCCCGCTCAAGGGAAATTTCTCAACGCGCCCGCTGGAAGGTTAAGAAAGAAAAAAAATCTTTCTAAAGTAAGTAAACTTTAAAAATTACATTTATCAAATGTAGGTAACGAAACAATAAAAATAAAACAAATTTTCAACTGAAAATTGAACTTCAATAGTTTTACGCATCACTCGGGATTTTTTTTATGGAATACCGCACACAGTCTCAACTGCTCCCAACCATCTGGAGCCAGTGAGACTATGGAATCCCCAATTGGGGTATATTAGTATATTGTGAGGCTGAAGGTAATGTGGAGGGGAAGGAGATGGAGAGGAGAAAGAGAGGAAGGAGGATGAAGGAGAAGAGAGATGGTATGTGAGTATCTATTCAGATCTGATCACCAAACACGGCTAAAGCCATTTCAATTCTTATGGTGGTCTTTACACCATATCTTCCTCTCTGGAACATGCCGCAAATAGACTATATGTTATTTTAAATGAATAATTTGTGAAAATAACATAAATGAGTCAAATAAAATTTACTTGCGCACGCCGGGATTCGAATCCGCGACCTCCGGATTTCTAGTCAAGAGTACCCCTAGACCACGGAGGCCGTAATACGTACGATGTAAGAATATTTCACATCACGCATGCACTGACAACCGATAGTAGTATATTAGCGGTAGGTACCTTTGTACTTGTGCATTGTTTTCAAACTTCCAAAATATTGGATGATTTATATACAGCAGTTTTTGTGAAAAATCAACTCAAGGACTCTGTTTGCATATTTTAAAGTAATACTTTAAGTCAACTACTAACTAAGATAAAAGTAAAGTATTTGAAATCTGAAAATCATCCTGTATATACAATTTACCACTAATTGGCTAATTGAACAAAAAATACCTCAAACTTATGGGAACCGAATTGTTCAATCTCCAGACAATATGTTCAATATCCAAAATAATCATTCATCATTTTCAAGCCATGTTCAACGTCCACCTTTAAAGTCATAATATGGGCATATTATAGCTTCATTCTTCGAAAAATGATCGTTAATAATTTCCTGTTACACATATGTATTAAACGAAATGACCAAAATCGAGAATTTTTTAGAATTTGCCTGTAAAAACAAAAAAACGTCTCCTGTAAAATTTGCTAAATGGTCTATTGAACATACAAGAACTAAGGCAGCGAACTGTCCAGGCCGTAGAAAGAAGAAATATTTACCTGAAATTATCCTGTATTTACTTTATTTCTACAATAAATAATGTTACATTTAACTGCTACAGATTTTAATCTATTTGTATTTTAGTATTTACCTGTGCATCGGGAGTTTGTCAACGCTCTCAGGCAAAATATCAACTTACGAAGCGTAAATAAACATTGAACATGTGCTCCATAAATCAACTTTCTGGCCGGCTGCTGATATTAAAATGACAACCACATATGAAGGAAAGTTTATGTATTCAAATTTTTACAATCTCCAGCACCATTCTCGAAATGGACTCTCTATCTAGTTATGGTTGGAAACTTGTGTCGAATATCACTGTCCGTACATCGTTTCACACAACACGTTTTAAATAATGGCGTCGGTTTCCTTTGTTTACAGTGAAATGAAATAGCGGGAAGCAGTGTTGCCAACGGATCTTGGGCTACTTAACGTTTTTCAAACTAATAATGTACAGCGCATCATTGACTTGAATTGTACGACTTTTGTGTTTTCTCGATTGCTAATATTACAAAAAATAACATTATTGATGTTGTTGTACCTGAAAACTTTTTTTTTCTCAAATTCGATTTTTTTTTTATGTAGAGTTTCAGGAAATTTCAGTTTGGCCAGTTTGACGGATTTCCTGAAAATCTTCTTACAAAAAATCGAATTTTCAAAAAAAAAATTGTTTTCAGCTACAAGAACATCAATATGCCATTTTTGTAATATTAGCACTCTAGTACCCTCACAAGTCACGAGCCGCCACTGGTATGGAGTAAGACTGAAAGGAGTGGGAAGGGAAAGAAAAGGGGAAAGAGGTGGTGGCGGCTGGTGACTTGGGTATACTAGAGTACTAATATAAAAATAAAGAAATGGCATTGTAGATGTTGTTGTAGCCAAAAACTTTTTTTTCCTGAAAAAAAATGCACAAAGATTTACAGAAAATTTCAGTTTGGCAGTGCGCCGCACCGATTACCTGAAAATCTTCATCGAGAAAAGAATTTTTTCTAAAAAAAAAATCATTTTGGACTAAACAACATTGTAATGTCGAATTTTTCAAACTTAGCCACTCTATCACACTCAAAAGTCATGAGCCGCCTTTGGTAAAGGACAGTTGGGAATTAATTACCCGGCTATTCAGATCTGATCCAGCAATGTTTCGTTTCCGAATGGCGGTCTTTCACCAGGGCGATAATTATTATATCTACCACTCAGGTCTGTATCTGATATGTACTTGGTCAAGGAGTCATGTAAGTTGTAACTCAGAAGAAGATATAGAAAGGTTTACCTGAATTGGTCAGCTCTCCAGAGGCAGGGTCCCCCCCACCCCCGCAACCCTGAAGCCCTTGGTCGTCAAGCCCGAGGAAGAAGGGGTACTTGACTGGGGACACACAAAAAAAATAATCATTAAAAACATGTTTTTGATAGCAATGTATATTTTTTTATTTCATGGATCACCAATATTCCATTTAAAAAAATAGGCTTCACGGTACGCCTGGCAGATGTGAAATATATTAAAAATTTAAAAAGTATTGTACATTAAAACAATGCGTTATACCATCCTTTACTTTGGAATGAAGAAAAATCTTTGAGATTAGCTTAGAAAGTTATTCGATGAGTCTTCCCCGCACAGTGTCTTGGCGGCCGGGCGGAAAGAGCCGATGAGTCACGAGTCTGGCCGAATGAAGCTTGATTCCGTGCAAGAGCGCCGTCCCGTCTTGCTACGCAAGAGTCGATTTTACCCCCCTAGGCGCGCCAAAAAATGTTTCACATCAAAAAATCTTTGCATTTTTTATCTTAAAAGTAATACTTTAAGTAATACTGTAAGTAAAACATAATTTCCAACATTTCACAACCCAGGCCAAAAGGGTTTAAAAATACGTAGAAAAATCCACTTCAATACCAAACAGAATATTGGAATGGCGAAATCACGGATCAATAATGATCTGAGAGCGAAATCAATCCATGAACCTCTCGACTCGAAATCAAATGAATACATTTGCTATAAATATGAATTAACAACCTCTACAAATGGACCGACGTATAACATTTATATAATAAGAATCTAGGTAAGTAAGTACATGCAAAAATATATTTTTAACATTTTGTAATAATGCGATTAACAATGCTTTGTTTTTGTTATTTTGGTAAAAGAAGAAAATCAAACCAGTTAAATTACAGTAGTCCCATCTAGTAGCGCGCACTCAAACTAATAGTAATCAGATTTTGTTTCCCGTCGCTAGAGCGAAAACAATATCCTATCTCAAGTTTCTTACATTTGTTTTCCCATTGCGCGTCGTTGAGAAAGAAATAAAAACATATTTTAGAGTGTAGTTTATTACAAATTGAACTACGTCACGTCTCGTCTCGTATGACAGCTACAAGGATATTTTCGTGGGTTTATAGAACAACCAATCCCAATAGATTAATAATACAGATGGAAATAACATTATATTATACCTACCAATATAAATATTATATGCATGTCGCTCCTGTGCTTGTAGCGGGTATCGAGCCCGCAACCATCTCAAAACATATATTAAAAAATGAATTTACAAATAAAAATCAATTGAAAATATGACTTGCGAAAAATAATCGTTCTAAATAAAATGGCTAACTACTGAAAATTTTGAAAATTAATAAATATCATTACATTAGTAATCATTGTGGTCTTACTTCGTTTAGATTGGTGGTGGGAAATGCGAATGAAGGTCGAGGAAGGCGGGAAGGATCTCAGCGACATATTATGATTATTTAATTTAATCAATAAATCTATCCTGTGAAAACTGAAAAAAGACACTGTTTTCTCGGCGGCAAAAATCTGCAATGAAAGATGGAATACTGCAAACAGATGAGAGGTGCGGGAATTCAAACATTTCAAATGCATTCCATTCATAAAATAATCAAAATAAAATATAATTATTTCCTCTCGGGTAAGTACTTTATGGATGTAGGTACCTGCTTACCGATGATGAAACATTCTCATGACGAAAATAATAAATAATAGAAATTAGTTGCATAAGATAATATTACCGATTTTTATGTCAATACCAATGAATTATTAATACTATTTATCAATATCTGTATCAAAATTAATATATAGTACTACTGTAGATTACTAACGCCATCTAGGTATAAGAATGTTAGTGATTGATTAAACTTCGTCAGTTGATTCGAACTTTGACAGTTGAAGAACTCTCTTGTCTTTTTCCGTTCAAATACAAAAAAAATCTAATTTTATTGCCTTTTGTAGGTTAAAACAATATTTTTTGTCCTCTTTGAGTGCCTTTATTGCTGACCAAATCCAGTAAGTGTTATTTTATATTAATATACATTCCTTTTTGCCCCAATGGCCTTTGCCATGGGGAAGAAACCACCAGATCCCGTCCCCCCTGATCCTGACCCTGTTAATTTTGAACATGACATTGCTAGCGAGGTTGAAATAATGACTGATTCCTCTACTCCCAAAAAAAGAAAAGTCAGCGTCCTTCCGAAAAAGGAATCTGCTCAGGTTACAGTTCCTGTAGAGACTGTCGCTCCTCCACTCGCTTCACTGTACCCGACTTCAGCAAAAGCCCCCTTCATCGTGTATGTGCAAAACAACACACAAGGCCACTCACTGCATCCCCTTGATTTTGGTAAATTTATAGGAAAAAAACCACTTGGCATTTCCCCAGGTGGTATCAGATCGGAGGGAAGATTCCGCATTTGTGTAGAGTTCACAACTGCACTCAATGCCAATAAATTTATAAATTCCATTGACTTCCTCTCTGCCAAAAAATACAAGGCTTACATCCCTTCATTCAACATCTCGCGCATGGGTCTAGTGAGAGGTATCCCCACAGACCTATCCGATGAAGAACTCATCACGGAACTTATTATCCCAGCATCTTCGGGGAAAGTTTTAAAGACTAGGCGGCTGAATTATAAAGATAGGACTTCCGATTCTATAGTTTGGAAACCCTCCCAAACTGTAGTTCTTACATTTGAAGGCCAATCTCTTCCCTCTCATGTATACCTTTTCCACAACTCGCTCCCAGTGGAAATTTATTCATACCCGACAATTCAGTGCTTTAACTGTTGTCGGTTCGGCCATTCCAAGCAATCATGTCGTTCTTCTCCTCGCTGCTTTAAATGTGCAGAAAGTCATTTAGCAGAACAATGCCCCTCCCCTTCCAATCCCCCTACTTGTATCAACTGCTCAGGCTCTCACACAGCCATAAATCCATCCTGCCCCGAACTTTCACGCCAAAAAACATTAAAAGTTATATGGCTTCCAATAGCGTATCGTACTTCCACGCTTCTAAAACAATAGCTCCCTCTAAAAAATCTTTTGCTGAAGTCGCCTCTCAACCCCAGTTATCTCAAAACATTATTCCTCCAAACTCGTCATATAGGAAGACTGTAATGACAAAATCTGCTTCTCGTCCTCTTAAATCCCCCGGATTTGATCATCTTGGCCATAACTCCCAGCTCTTGTTCCCAAATGGTAACATCAGCTCCGCATTTCCACAAAATACCGTCTTTCCTAACAGCAATACTTTGAACTGCAATTCCTTTATCCCTGATTCAAATGGCAATTCTTTAAAAAACATAATTTCTAATGACAATACTAATATTATTCAAACTCTCATCATGTTACTTATCTCTATAATTAATAACAATAATTCCCTACCGTCCAACGCTGCCTCTTTACTCTCCTCCTTAAATTCTCTTGTTTCCAATGGCTGCCCTGACAGCAGGGATTCTTCAGTGGAATAGTAGAAGCGCCTTCTCCAATAAGGCTGACCTCATCCGCCTTCTACAATTACACACAATTTCTATTGCTGCCATCTCTGAGACTTGGTTTAAACCATCTCAGCTCTTCAAGGTGAGTGGCTACCAATGTCTGCGGGACGACCGCATTGATGGGAAGGGTGGTGCAGCCCTTCTAATCAAAAACTCCCTGTCCTTCACCCCTATTTCCATTAAACCCCCAGATTCATCCTTCCAGTTAGTGGCAGCTACTGTCTCTAATATTACGTTTGTATCCCTCTACATTCCTCCTTCTACCCCATTTGACATTTCTTTATGGATCCACATGTTTAGAAAAATATCTTCTCCCCTGGTCATTCTGGGTGACTTCAATGCCCACTCCCCTCTCTGGGGTTCTTCATCAACGGATCCCTCAGGAATCAAAATAATTGACCTTATGGACTCCTTGAACATGTGCCTTCTAAATGACGGATCTCCAACAAGGTTAAGTCTGCCTGGGCAGAGCCCTAGTGCGGTGGATATAACTCTTTGTTCCCCAAGTATATATCCAATAATTTCCTGGAGAACTTCATCAGACCCCTGCGGCAGTGACCACTATCCAATCATTATAAATCTGGCTCAAGGGTTAAATACTAACCTCTTTAAAAGAAAGCCAAAATTTATCACAAAACAAGCCGACTGGTGCCATTTTAGAGAATCTGTCCAGGGTCACACCCTTTCCCTGCCTACCCCTTCTTCAGATAACTGCACCTCCTCTTACAAATCTTGGTCTGATTCCATTCTAAAATCTGCAGTCAATTCTATTCCCAAATCATCCCCTGTAGGCACGAAGGCTCACCCTCCCCCCTGGTGGGATGAAGAATGCCTTCGAGTGCTGAAGGAGAGGAAAGCGGCCAATAAGACATACTGCCAACAGATGACAATGGAAAATTTCTTGAAAGCCAAGAATGCCCAAGCTGTTGCTAAACGTACATTTCGTTTTAAAAAAAAAACAGCTGGCGTAATTTCTGCACTAATATATCCCCTGCTACTCCGGCGGGGGAGGTTTGGTCCATGATTCGCAGGTTTAGGTCTTCCTTTTCCCTGCCGAAGTCATCTCACAATTCTGATATTTGGATTTCTGACTTTCTTAACAAAATTGCTCCCCCTTGTGTACCTAATCTTGACGAAGTGCCTGTTTTATCTTACTCCCCAAATTCTTCATCTTGGTTAGATGCTCCATTTTCCATAGACGAGTTAAAAAGAGCCACGGAAGACCTAAAAGACTCAGCTCCGGGCAATGACGAAATCTTGAACATATTCATCCGCCACACTGATGACGATTCCCTTTCCTACTTTCTCTCTCTCATCAATATCTTCCTGGACTCTGGTATTATTCCCCCGGACTGGAAAATTCAAAAAATCATTCCCATTTGCAAAAGTACCAAAGATCCAAGTCTAGGCTCAAGTTACAGACCGATTGCTCTCTCTTCAACACTTTGCAAAGTAGCTGAAAGAATGATTAAGAATAGATTAGACTGGTTTGTAGAGAAAAATCATATTCTTTCCCCTTCCCAGTTTGGATTTAGAAAGGGTAAAAGTACCCTTGACAACCTTTCCTCTCTTGTTACAGATGTCAAATTAGCGTTATCTAAAAACGAATATTGTATTGCAGTATTTTTAGACATCTGTGGAGCATACGACAATGTAAATATACCCATTCTTAAAGAAAAGTTACTGGCGATTGGTATTCCTCCTAAATTGGTTCAATTCATTATCAATTTGCTCTCCGAGAGAACTGTTTTTGTAGATGGATCCGAATCCTCTCCCCACATAAGACAAATATTCAAAGGACTCCCGCAAGGGTCTGTCTTAAGCCCGATACTGTATAATATTTACACATACGATCTGGAAAAATCTATTAATTTCATGTGCAACGTACTCCAATATGCTGACGACTTAACGTTTTACAAAATATCCGCCAATCTTTTCATCGCAGCATCAGCAATTAACAACGCTCTTAGAAAACTCTTGGCGTGGTTAAATATTAATGGTCTTGAACTTTCCCCTGCCAAAAGCAAAGTTGTCATCTTCACTCGTCGACGAAAGCTTCCGGATATTCAGGTAATATTTGGCGATGAAGTGATCCCTATCTCGAAGGAAGTTAAGTTCCTTGGAATGTTTTTGGACTCCAAGCTTACTTGGAACTCTCATATAAATCACGTTGTTACAAAATGTGAAAACAACATCAATCCCCTTAGATTTCTAGCCGGAGTGTGGTGGGGATCCCACCCAGCTTCTTTAAAACTTCTATACAATGCCCTCATCCGAAGCCATCTCGATTACGGATCTTGTCTGTTTGATCCAATGTCCACGTCAAATTCTCATAAATTAGATAAAATCCAGTCAAAATCACTTCGCCTTGTCTTAGGAGCCATGAAATCTTCTCCAATCAACGCAATGCAAGTGGAATGTTGCGAACCTCCCTTACATATAAGAAGGCGATGCCTGGCAGAAAAATATGTTTACAAAATATGTTCAATAACATCCCATCCCTTGATTCCTATACTTCAATCGTTAAAGTATGAGGTTAATTCAAATCACTTTTGGAAAAATCATACCCCTCCACTTTTTTATGATTGCTACAACTCTTTCCTGGATTTATCTAGAAACACCTATCTCAATGAAACTCTTCCCTTATACTCATACCCCTATGAAAGCCTTACTTTCTATCCGAAGGTCCATCAATTTATCGGAATAAGTAAAAAAAAACATTAAAAACTCAACTCAATTAAATAATGCAGAATTTAACACAATTATTGAAAACAACTGGCCAAATTACATAAAATTTTTCACAGATGGCTCCAAACTCAGTCAGGACTCCCATTGCGGGGCCAGTGTCTATGTTCCTCACAGAAAATTGTGTTTCCCACACAAACTTCCCAAAGAATGCTCCATTTTCTCTGCTGAATGCATAGCTATCATAGAAGCTCTTCAACTCGTCAAATCATTAAATATTAAAAACGCACTCATCCTTTCAGACTCGCTTAGCTCACTACAAAAAATAAGCGCATCCCCACTCAATTCCAGTAGCGACTCTCTAATCTGTTCGATCAGGAACCTACTGCATTCCATGTCACTGGTTCATGCATCAGTGGTCCTAGCCTGGATACCGGGACACCTCGGTATTACTGGGAATGACATGGCTGATTATATTGCTAAGGAAGCCACTGCCCATGGTCCGTTAAGTGATATCCCTATTCCGGTTAGAGACCATTTCCCTATTCTAAAAACTAAGTACCAACTCCAATGGTCTTCTGAATGGAAAAAATCTTCTCTGATAAAAGGTCACCAGTACTCATTAATCCAACCTTCTATTCCTGTTAAGCCCTGGTTTCACAAATACACTACCATGCCTAAAAAATATATTTCTTCCTTAACCCGAATGCGGCTGGGTCACACTTGTTGTCTTAGCCATCTTGCCAGGTTCCACATAGTCAGTTCGCCGTACTGTGATTGTGGGTCAGAGGATACTCTGGACCATAATTTTTTTGAGTGTCCTATCAATGACCAATTTCCAAACTTCATGCATGAATTGTTAAAACTTGATATTAAATTGCCTACCAGTATACCCTGCCTTCTTAGTCTAAACACTACTGAAATTTACTATTTGTTGGCAAAATTTATTTATAAAAATGGCCTTAATATCTGACCATAATAATAAATATAAACCAAATTTCTTTCACTTTCATTTGTATTCATTTGTTCAGGTTCCTATTTTCATCTATTTTTACTAATCCCAACTCTGCATATTTTGACTGAGTTAAAACACTATTCTTTATGCATTTGTATATTTTTCTTGATTCTTTTATTGTATTTGTTTATATTCATTTCATAGTACTGTTTTAAAAAAAAATAATGCTTCTAATTTTGGAAAAATCTGTTATTTTAAATAACAAAAATGCCCACTACTATTGTGCACAGGTTCCTATTTTTATAATTTTGTAATTACCTATTATTACCAGCTCTGTATTGTTTTTGTTAAGTTATGTTTATGTTACACCCATGTTATGTTTATTATATGTTATGTTCATATTATGTTATGATATGTTTATGTTATGTTATGTTATGTTATGTTATGTTATGTTATGTTATGTTATGTTATGTTATGTTATGTTATGTTATGTTATGTTATGTTATGTTATGTTATGTTATGTTATGTTATGTTATGTTATGTTATGTTATGTTATGTTATGTTATGTTATGTTATGTTATGTTATGTTTATGTTGTGTTTATGTTATGTTATGTTATGTTTCCTATTTTGGAAAAATCTGTTATTTTAAATAACAAAAATGCCCACTACTATTGTGCACAGGTTCCTATTTTTATAATTTTGTAATTACCTATTATTACCAGCTCTGTATTGTTTTTGTTAACCTGTCATATGCCCGGAAATTCCAAGCTTTTTTGAAAAAAACCGCGCGCAAATTACTCTCCTGCCTTTTGGTCAAACATCCGTTTAAAAACAAAGAAATTGTTTATTTTGCGATTGTTTTCTGTTTATCAGATAATGTATCTTATTATTCATATATATTACATGATAATATTGTTACAAGTTTTCCCAGAATAGCTAACTTTAACAAAAAAAATGTGTAAAAATTTTCCCATTCGGCAAACAAATGTAAAAAAAATATATTCATAAGAAAATTAACTGATTTTTTTATTTCTACACAAACCTGAATAGACACCCCTCGTGAAAAAAAATAATCCAAAGGTTTTTTCGAAGAAGTAATGCCATTGACACTTCTTTGAAAATGTAAAATATTTTCATTTATTCAAAAAAAAAATCAAACGTCAAGTGTCCACTTAAAATTTTTTTGTGTCGTATTTTATAAGTATATGATAACAATTCTTCCAGATTTCGGTAGTTTATACAACTGTTGTTACTAATAATATTATTTTGTACAAGAAACCTGTAAATAAATAATGCTAATAATAAAATTATTCATTAGGACGTAAAAATTTTGACATTTCTTACGAAGTAAATTTTCATCACTTTTCTTGGGTGAAATATTATAAAAATTACATCAAAATAATGTAGATAAAACTATCTTTCTGATGATACCTCAAATCTATTATTTCCACAATCAATTTATATCAAAAATAATGAAAGAAGTAAGAGGTTACCTTATGAGAATTCGCGATGTTTTCGCACTAGCGTCCTTGACAAATGGCCGCCGACTGCGTGTACAGATGTGTTCGAAAGAACAGGGTGACAAAAAAATCATGACTCGGGGAATAAAAATAAAAATTTTCTAATATTTTTTTATTAATATTTATTTATTTATTTAAATACGTTTTTTTAAATTCAAATACTGTGTGGTTCAAAAATAAATAAGAAAAAAATTTCATCATATTTATTTCAGTTTTAGAACAGGTACATGAAACACGTTTTTTTAATCTTTGGTCGAGAGACTGCGAAAAAAATCATTTTTTCGCAGTCTCATACATATTTATTATTATAATATTCAAATTTTTAGACACTGTTTCTGTCCTCCTCAAAAGTGGAAGATACAATGAATGGAAACGAAAATTCAAACAATGCAAAGATGCACAATGCACTTGTTTCAGTAAACATTTTTATTCAAATAATGCACAAATACACCCATTCAATAAATAATTAAAACCATAAATAACAACAACCAGTGCCAAATTACAATCACAGATAACAAAATCCAAGTAACAAATGATAACACACATTCAACAAATAACAACCGCAACCAACATTCAAAGAACAATAACATTATAACAAACAATAACATTATGGCAAACAATAACATTATAACAAACAATAACATTATAACAAACAATAACATTATAACAAACAATAACATTATAACAAACAATAACATTATAACAAACAATAACATTATTACAAACAATAACATTATAACAAACAATAACATTATAACAAACAATAACATTATAACAAACAATAACATTATAACAAACAACAACACTAATGCAAGAAATAGCGACACAATTCCTGAAATGTAATTATGGGACTGCCACTATTAGGTATGATGAATTTCCTCTTCATGGCAATTTTTAAAATTTTGTATAAAAAAAAGAATCTAAATGGAAAAGAACAATTTGAAAAAAAAATTATAAATGTGAAGGTGGAGAATTCCTCGGACCAGGTGAAGGTCTGCTCCTCTGGATTCTCCTCCTCCCCCTCCTCCAAAGGCTCCAACTCATCCTCAGGAACATCCATATCCACCATTGACGGAAGTTCTACATCACCGGCGAGGGATTCATCCTCGCTATCAGTGAATCCGTAGAACTCCGCAACGATGTGGTCGGTTTCCTATAGACAGAAAGAAAAGAAAAAAAATATATATACAGCTATGTAAAGCGTCCTTGAGGTAATACAAGACAAAAATGGCGCTGTAAAAGTTAGCCAAGTGTTATTATAATTACCTGAGTATTTGGAGCCCGATGCGTAGAGGAGGTTGATGGTCTCGGGTCAGCCTGCCATCCCGGAATCTGAAATTATAATGTATTATAATATAATCATCAATACGCGTATAAATATTTTATAGCTAAACAAAAAAAAAGTTTGTTAGTACTTTTTTGCACACCCTATATAACTGATCTAATTTTGTGATATTTATTACCATTTTTATAAATAAAAAATAATATTTCTAATAAATATTATTAGAAATAAATATTTCTAATAAATAATGTATTTTGTAAGAACCCTATATCTCCCATACAAAATTTGAATTTGTAAAAAACGTTGATATCTGCGCGCGCAGATAGACGTGCGTTTTACGCAGGCGCGGATATTATTTCAAGATGGCCTCTCACACATACATATAAACAGTTCACGTGTATTTGTGCAGGTTTCCGATGTCTCGTATTTATTTAATTAAAAAATATTAACTAAATATTGACGAAACTAGGGCTTTTATACACAATCTCAATAGTTTTCTTTACATAATAATCTACAATCCTTATTAGATTATGCAATATTTACGTAAATATCGATAGAGAAATGTAAAAATATTTCTTGGCAGATTTTTAGCGGTCGGAGACATCGGAATATCATTTTTAGTAAAATATTAACTAAATATGGACAAATCGAAGGCTGTGGTATATGTTCTAAATTGATTTATCTGCAAAATGAGATACGAAACAAAGCAAATCACACAATATATGACGAGACATAGCTAGAAATAAAACGAAAATTTTTATCACGAAAACATGGCGTATACTTTGACGTAATATTTTGTCGGTTATTTTGAGTTTTCGTATTTTAAATTTACCGAAACACATGCCGTGAACAATAAACTATGTATAAAAAAAACATTACTTACGTTTTATTGATCAATTACTTCGTTTTGGCACTTTAAAATAGGACCGCGATGTTTCACTTTGACAGTTATTTTTTGTTGTGTGGCATTCCAGCGAAAAAATTAAATTTAGATGTGGAAGAAGCTTCAAGTGTTTCTGAAATATGATGCGTAAAGAACGAGAATAGCTCAAGCGATTAAGACCTTGTTCTCCATACAAATTCTTTGTACAAAAGGGTTAAAATCGCATATAAATTTTTTTTTTTTTTTTTTTTTAAAGTTGTATGGGCCGCGCATATGCGGTCCCGGCATACGAGGTGTTGTTATGTTTATGTTACACCCATGTTATGTTTATTATATGTTATGTTCATATTATGTTATGATATGTTTATGTTATGTTATGTTATGTTATGTTATGTTATGTTATGTTATGTTATGTTATGTTTATGTTATGTTATGTTATGTTTGGTTTATTTATGTTACGTTATGTTATGTCATGTTGTGTAATCAATTTTATCCTGTAATTTGTTGTATTTATTAATAAGAAAAATGTTGTATTGTATGGCCAAGATCACTCTTAATGGGTGAAAGCCAATATAAAGAATAAAAAAAAAAAAAAAAACTTCGTCAGTTGCGAACAGCAAAACGTGTTTCAACAGGTTATGGGCCCTTTAAAGTTTAAAGACGTATTTTAACTGTAAACATTTTTATTTCCCCGAAGTATTTAATTTTGATTGTAGATACTCTCATTACATATATTATTTTTAGCATTACACTTAAAATTTACATGGCATTAATTTGTGACAATTATTTATGTGTTATGAAATATTTCATTTGAATGGGCAATTTTAAAATAATAATATTTTCACTGTAAATAAACTTTTAAGTAGTGCTCAAATTATTACAAAACAGATAGATAAGTTAAAATACTGTTTTGTATGTAAAAAGAATAAAATAAATATATCAGTCCCAGGCAGAGATCGTACGTACGTCATCGATGAAGCCATTTCATAAAACACACACAATGGTAATAAAATTCGCAAGGGGTGAGGTAGATATTGAACATTTATTACTTTCTTATTCGTTAATAACTATACCCTAAAACTAATAGTTAAGGAATATATTATCGTAATAAAGTTTATCTAAGTTTCGGTCCGGGACAACTTATTTCTAGATTTCTAACACTTCGAATTCGAAGGTGATCCGTAATGAAAAGGTAATTTGACCACCCAATTTTGAATATCGAAATTTTTAGAAAGCTTGACAATTTTTTTGATAAAAAATATATTTATTGCTTTCTTTTTTGAAAATGTCATTTGACGATTTTTTGGTTAATTATTTTTAAAATGTAAATAATTTATTTTAACAAATAAACTTGTGCGCGTATGTAAATGAAAATAGTACCAACTCGCGTTTTTTTCGATTCCATGAAAACCGCCTAAAATATCATGTATTTTATTCATCGGTCTAGACAGAATTGATACCCGTTAAATTCCGACGTACGTTCCTTTTGAATGGATCATGACTCTGCCTGGGAATACTATAGTGTTTATTTTTGTGCGAAATGTTTGTCGAATACGATTTGATTTTAGTAATATTATTCAAGAAACTCTTTTGACTAAAAGATTTATTTTTGCTATAGGCCAAATGAATATATAATATGACGATAACAAAATAATATTATGTTAAACGTGTTCAGATATACCCCCCTTTAAAATATTATTAGCAGCATATTTAGCATTTAGTAGTCTATGGTAAGCGGAAATGATTTCTCTTTGATTCGTTCTGGATTCTAGAGTCACGGCGTGAGTGGTTCATTTATGCTACCGACACACGACGCTATCAAATATTTCTTCCTATGGTAGGAGAGGGGGTCAGTTGAATTCGAGAGCGGCCGAGGAACATAATTTCATCTGTCAAAGTGACAACTTTACTTACTGACAGCTTGAGCACGTTTTCGAAATGGATGATACTTGTCGCCTATTGCTGGATCTGTTGGACAGCTCATCCTCAGATGATGATGCCGCCAACTATATAATTATAAATGCTATTTATAAACTTTTTAGATTTTAAACAATCTGCGCGTAAATAGCGCATTTTCACATAACCTCTCCGTCGAATCAGGAAATTCGCAGTTCGCACGCCGATCGACGAAAGCGACATATAATAAATTATTGTAAAATAAGCTCACGTCGATTTCCAAAAATGTCGAAGGCAAAGGCGGCAAGGACCAACACCAGGGCAGGGAACGAGAAGAGAGCACGAGAGCTGACGAGAGCAAACCAGATTACCCAGGAAAACAATTGAAAACAATCAACAAACGAACAAACTAGAAGCTTCTCTATGTAGGTATCGGGCCGTCCAACTTTATCAAAAAACCGAATGATATTACCATATAAACATACTGAGTTAAAAATATGATTAATTTTGAAAGGGCGAAAATTTGTTTACTTCAAATTAAAATATTGATTATATTTATATTTTAAATATATGTTAAGTATGTTTGCCAAATAAAGTTTTTTTTTATGTTTCTAAATTTACTAGCACACATGACGATATGAGCTAACATAATAAATAAGAAATGCATTATTAGGCTGCTTATGTCATGGCTGTCAAAGGGAACACGGAACTTAGTTGGTAGCTCCGTAATTAAAATGACCCCCTCTCCTTTTTACGGCGGAGAGGGGGACGCGTAACTTTTCAAATATCGCGTCGGGAGCGGTTACGTAAAACAAATTCGGTTAGCGAAGTTCAGAACCACACTTATAGCGCGTTATCTTTTTACGTGTGTCGGGTCTGTATGGGATTGTATGGCGAGCGCTATTGTGCTTTATATTATCTGTTGATGTGAGCTTTGCGTGTGGCAGCAGCTTTAGTAGCCTAATGTAGCCGAATTTCAGTTGCAATAGCCTAAAGTAGTCCGAACGCCAAAATATCAATATGAAAGTGATTTCAAAACCCGTGTCGGGGGGGGGGGGGGAGATAGAAAGCTAAGTATAATTATTGTTTAGGAAGTCCCCATTTATCTTTTTGGATACATTATATCTTTTTGAGTTGGAAGATTTGAAAAATTTTTTTTTGTCAGATTTCGAAATTTCCCTACATACCACACCATTGCTTTATAGGTAGGAAAGTTCTGTTAATAATCCAGCGGGCGTTTCACCACACAAAATATGGTCTTCAGTAAGTAACTACGTTAATTCGTCTGGCAACAGTGTTTTATCGGATCTAATGCAACGCCGCAACGCCTGTCAGGCTATCGACAACTTCAGACGGCATTAGTGTATTTTTGTTTAAAAGGTAAGTTCATGAGGTTTTTATTATGTTTTGTTTTTTTTTTTTTATTATTTGTGATTTGGCTGATTTAAATAACTTACCTCTGAAGTAGCCTAATAGGCGACCAGTCGCCTTTTAGATTTTTTCGTCGCCGATTCTCGTTCTGAGTAGCCTAAATGGCGATAAATCGCCTTAGTTGGCAACACTGGCGGGAAGCATGAGTCGGCCACCTAGTGGCAAGAACACGCATTACACGGTTTGCGAACTCTCTCTTTCTGGCACACGAGTCTTATGGTAAAGTGAGCGAGAAACAAAAAAAAGCATCGCCGACGTCACAAACATAGATTTTTTAAAAGGCTACAGTTTGTGTTGACGTTTTTAAGCCGAGTTATACCCCCCTGCAGGGGGGTATAACTCCGCTTAAAAACGTCAACACAAATTATAGACATGGTAAAAATCTATGTTTGTGACGTAGGCGATGCGTATTTTTTTTGTTTCTCGCTCACTTTACCATAAGACTCGTGCGCCAGAAAGAGAGGGTTCGCAAACGGTGTAATGCGTGTTCTCGCCGCTAGGTGGCCGACTCATGCTTCCCGCCATTTCACTTCCTCTAAAAACTGTAAGAAAAGTTTGACAGACGCCGTTGTTTGTCATCATAAAATTGTCAAATATCTGGTTGTGTGAAACAGTTGATTTATGTGTGATAAATAACATTTATGTGCCTACCGATAAAGTCCTTAAAACGTATTGTGTGAAAGGATGTACGGACAGAGACTATTCGACACAAGTTTCCAACCATAACCTCTGAGAGTCCATTTCGAGAATGGTGTTCAGCACGTATCATGACTACATCCTAAAAGGTATTCTATACTGCATCAGCCTATAATAATAATACTATGTTTTGTTAATTCGGTTAATCTAATAATTATATTTATTTCAGAGCGTAACATCTCAACCAGCAGCGTACCCGTTGCTGCACAGGGGATGCTAGTAGAAAATGAAGGTACATATCTGTTTTATATTACTTAAAAGGGAATAGTTTTGTTCGTCTAATATGTCAATCTTTACTTCAATTTCTCAAGAACTATGATATATTTTTTCCAGAAATAAGTGCAGGACCCAGTCATGTCTTCTTTGCAACCAGCAGTGTCGCTCTTGCTGCACAGGGGATGGCAGTAGAACATGGAGGTACATATCTGTTTTATATTACTTAAAAGGGAATAGTATTGTTAGTTTTGTTCCTCTAATATGTCAATTTTTACTTCAATTTCTTCAAGAACTATGATATATTTTTTTCCAGAAATGAGTGCAGGACCCAGTCATGTCTTCTCTGCAACCAGCAGCGTTGCTCTTGCTGCACAGGGGATGGCAGAACATAGATGTAAAATATCTTGCATAGGTGACCCATATGATCCCACTAAGAAATTTGCTATCAACGCTCTTGAAATTCACTATGTCGTCGAGTATGTACTGAATTATAATTACGAAAATTTATATCTTGTGCCTGTTATTGAAGAAACCATTGCCAAATATATATGTTTTGATTGGCTTAATTGTAACGAACATAATTTTTTTTTATTCAATTCATTATCAAAATTACTGTACCATTTATAATCAATGCATGGTGTACCGATGTCAATAGAAAATTAATTGGCAAGGATACACTACCATACAATGAACCTGACTCCATGAAGAAAATGGCAGTACTGCGACATTTAAAATATGCTAAATATAGGAAGAAATGGTTGTCATAACTAATTTATTTTAATAAGTTAAAACCAATTTGGACCACAATTTGTTCCTATAAGCGTCTTTTAAATATCGTAGTACTGCCATGCTCCTCATTAAATTAGGTCCATTGTATGGTTGTGGTGTATCCTTGCCAATTCATTTTCTATTGACATCTCTATATGAGTAGTAGAATAATAACGAAAAAATAAATATACAAGTCAAATATTGTTATCGTTTGTAATTTTAAGCCAAATATTCTCTGATGCGGAGCTTACATTATTCAGTTTGGCTGTATTAGTCTGCAGCCCATTTTCAGTCACCGACTAGTGTTAATAAAAAAATAGTCGAATTAGTTTATTTCATATGTCTAGTTTATATATAGTTCTACTTTTTTATTACATACTTGACATCATAATGAATATTCTCTCAACACCTTCTTTAAATTTTACTCTTGTATTTGGTGTTTTTATTTGTTATTATTATACCCTATTCATTTATTAGGTGCCAATATGTATTGTTAAAACAATAACCTATTGTTAAAACAATAACCTATTGTTAAATTTACTTTTCTGTTTGCACTGTTACATTCTTTATGTTGTGTACTATTCCTAAGTTAAAAATATCTAAAAGGCATATAAAGTTTTTTAAACTAAAAAGTATTATATACTTACTATTTATATATGAAAGGTATAAATATTTAAGTAATAAGATAAGTAGGAGGGAAACAAAAATAATAATAAAGTAATTAGACGCTAAAACAGTAGGTTGAATCGTTGACTGCCTTATTGACAATATTTTTTTCAATTGTCGTTGGATGTTGAAAGAAAATAACTATCATTTCCAACAGCTAGTTTTATATTGATACAGTAATTTCACCTTCTAAATGTGTTTTGTGCTTATATTATTGTATTTCATGTTTATATTTAAAAAATAAAATTATTGTACATGTAATTATGAGTTTGCTTTTCAGCTTCCTTCTGATAAAACGCTGTCCTGAGAAAATGAGCTGTAAAGGAAGTTACTTTAAAGGTCATTTCTTTCTTAGGACAGGGCTTTGTCAGATGGGACCTTGTGGTCTTGGGTGACATTTAAATAAAGTTTTAGGCTAATGAATTGGGTTTTAGGTAGGTTCCGAAGCAGAATTAAATTGTCTATGGTTGCGCCTTTTTTTTAAATTTCCTCTATCCATTGTCGATGGTGTGCTGTGACGTCGGCGATGCGTGGTGTATTCAAATTTGCCATATCTATGGTTAAAACTTGACGAAAGCAAACTATGGAAAGAGGGCGGAGTTATCAATCAATAGATAGTTGATTTATGCCCCCCTGGGGGCTGACTCTGTATCTCTCACAAGCGTCCGTTCCGCGGGTTTACGACTGACAAACCCAGGGGCGTATAACTCCCCCATGACCTTGTAACCCTGATGGGAGGAGTTATTCAATACCCAAATTCTTATAGACAAAGCTGTTGTGGCTGAAAGCTCAGATCTCATTGGCTTAGAGCAAAAATTGTAGTTTGATCTCTCGCTCTCTACGATAGCGACTTGTGTAACAGAAAGAGAAGCTAATCATGCTTTATGCTCCGATAAAAATTAACGGTAATTTCCAAGACGCCATTTCGTAAGTTGAAAAGTCAGTTGATGTTTTTACGTAAATATTTTGAATTTTCTTTCACCCATCTAAAAATAATGTTACGTGCTAGAATTCTTCAAGGTGATAGATTAATGCCGTGTTGTGTTAAAGTGTGTTATCCGGTCTATCTCCACCAATTGAAAGAAGGACCCGAACCCGTTGTAAAATACAGGTACTAACCTCTCGTTCTTTGATACAATGTTCCTGATTTCTGAATGTACTTCATTGGCTAATAATTTAATTAATTTTCCTTTTCAGACCTATCCGTATTCCGACGCGATACAATACCACGTATTAGGATGCTAAAACTGCTATAAAAAACGACGATTACATCACACAAGGTCATTTAAACCTCTCCAGAATTGCATCATGTAAGTATTCAGATTTAACCAGCATTTTCCATGATGTTTGCTGACGATAAAGCTGTGGAAATTATATGAAACCTGTACCGGACGGTGTGTACCGCTCGCGGCGGCCGCTATTTCATAATGGTCGAAGCACCGACCGGGAACTTGGTTTTAGAACTTACGTGGGGCTTCGATACCTCGAGTCCCGCTCGCCCCCGCATCGCTTCCCCTCACCGCCTGCGCCCGGCCGGCCCAGACGACCGCCTGGGACCAATCAACGCGCGCCTAAGCAACGCTGTACGGGGAAATAGTTTGAATTGACTATGTATTGAAATATTTAGACTAAGTTTGAGAGAGTTCGGCCGTAGATATTACGAAATAAAAGACATTGATAAAACAGCCGGACTCTCCTTAGCATAACTAGATAATAAGAATTTGTGTAAAATTAAATATAAGAAAATTAATTACGATTTCCCCTGAATATGTTGGGCTGGGGACCCCTACACTGAATGAATTATGTACAACTGATTAATAAATAAAAATGCTAGGGAGGAGTGGTTAGGATTGATTAAAAGAGCATAAAGAGTAGAGTAGTTCTAAAGGTTGTGACCTCCGCTAATTAAATCTTAGCGGACGTCACAGCCCGCGGATCATCAACAACCCGCGAATGAAGGCAGCGCGTCGACCCGCCCTCCCCAAAGTCGGGAGAGGGGGATTGCACAATAAATACGGCGCGCCAGCCTTCAGCTCGCTCTCTCTGCCTTGGACCGCCACCAGCTACTCTACTCTCGCTCATCCTAACTGCTTCTCTCTGGATCTCAACTTGGATACTTCTTTGACTTGGCTACCCCCTGGATTCCTGTCTCTGCCTGCCTCCTCCCGCATCTAGGATAAAGCAGATTTCAGCCCCAACCGGAGCAAGGATAAAAGTAAATTCCTTTACCGACCCGAGCAAGGGTAAAGCAGATTTATACCCGGACCTAGCGGCTAACTACGGACTGACCGGCCCCCTATATTACAGTCTGTGTAAAAGACCTAGCTGGTCGATTACAAAACCCTTGCAGGAGAATTTGAATAACTTCTAGTGCTGTGGCAATAATAATGAACACTTAAATTTGTTGAATATGTATTTTTGTGTATATATTCTTGTATTTTTGTGCAAGGTCAAATTAAATCCTATTAAGTTGTTGCAGTAAGACTGGGTTCGATTCCTAGTTGAGACCGTTACTTTTTATTTTTCTGTGTCTTGTTCTGTTTCATGTTTTGTTTAGATATATTAGTTTTATCTTCTACTTCAATGATAAATCAATGCTCAATACATCGGTTGTACTGACCCTGTTTTGTATTACTGTCCATTGTCTTTTTGAAAATAAAAAGTATTTTTATGTGTGCATAGCTGTGGGTTTTCTTTTTTCCTTTTTCTGCATTCCAATATTTTTATTTTTAAAATATAATTTTTGTGGGCTATTGAATGAACGATGTTCGCTGGGTGTAGTTATATTGTTTATGGTTACACTTTTTTAAATGGCCTTGAGATTTATTTATGGTCCACGATATATTTACCTGTCTGGACCAAACGACCGTTTTATCTGTGGTCGTCTGTGGTTAAGGGGGTGACAAAATGGCGCCATACAAAAAGCCCGAAGATATCGATCTAGAGAGTGGTTTATTTATGGACAAACCCGTTTTCACTGATTTTGGTCAGGGGCATTTAACTAAGCTTTGGCCTTGAAACTCATTTGAAACCGCCACGCCCACCTCAAAATTCTTATAGAAAACGAATAATATGGCTAAAAGCTCAGATCTCATTGGTGAGAAAAGAAGGATTGGTTTGATCTCTCGCTCTCTACCATAATGACTCGTGTAACAGAAAGAGATGACGGAATTTTGCCGTTTGACAGTTTTCAAATCATTCAAACAAAATGAGAGTGGTTTATTTATACACGCGGGTTGTCATTTGCTGCCGAAATACTATCATCTCCGTCGAAAATATTGCGTGTTAAAGTTGTTCGTGATAAAAATACAATATAAGCCAGTATAGTGTTAGCGAGTTACAAACATATATTCAACTTACCTACGTAAGTTCAAGTTTAAAGTGAATTGACAGTTTTTAGGTTGTTCGTTCGGTTTTTTGAACAATGCTTCATACTTGGCGTATGTCTTCCTCCACAACGTATAAATGTTATTTATTATATCGATAAACTTATTCATGTTATTGATTAGTGTTATCCTGTATTATCTTATTGTTTTGGTGAAATTAAAGATTTTTAAACATATGTAACCATGAGTTCATGAGGCTGAAAAATGTCGGAATTCTTCGTCATACTGTCGGACAATCATGTTTTGGAAATTGTCTTCAGTGTTTTTGCAAATTTCTTGTCATTTTGGGTTTCTTCTTCTCAGATTAACAAGTTTCATCTTAAGGAAATGCACTGTAAAAGTTTATTTTCTTAGTCAGATGAACCTTGCCCTTGGAAAACATTTCGACATTTTTCTGCTTCAAGGACATTTTTATTTTTATAATAGTTTTTTTGTGCTAGTGAATGAATAGAGTAGGCTGAGAGCAATTATGTTGTCTATGGTCGCATCTTTTTGAAGTGAAACTTCTTTAGGCGCATAATGGATTTTCGGGGACGGAGTAAAACCGAGTCAGGATCGACACGAAAATGCGGGTACCCCCACCACCGCTCACCGTTCACCGTTCACTGTTTTCAGTAAAAGCAACAAATCATTAGCATGCGCATAAAAGTTTTTATGTGTTTTATTTAAGTACTTTTTTACTCGGTAGTATAATTTTGTTTGGCGCATGCCTTAGCTGTGGTACAGACGTGGACAGGGCTTTCCTGTACAGTCCGTCCGCCGTTCAGTCTGGTTTAGTCGTCCGTTGAGAGCGCTCGCGTCGCGCGCTTTGCCGTTCCATTCGTATTCCAGTATATAAATATTGTTGAAGTGAAACTTCTTTAGGCGCGTAATGGATTTTCGGGGACGGAGTAAAAAACTTTAATTAAAAAAATGATATGATAAAATAGAGATGATGAAATGAAAATAGAGAGAGAGGAATACTAGAAGTTTCACTTCTGTCTTGCGTAGGCTTGACACACCCACTTTTTTTTTAAATGGCCTTGAGTTTCCTCTACCTTGTCTACTGCTCTGCTCCGCACGGTAGGTACTGCTTGTATGCTGCTTGTATATCTGTGGTTAAGTACTGTATAATTCCGTTACATACAAAAAGCCCGAAGATATCGATCTAGAGAGTGGTATATTAATGGTGCTGCCACACGCAAAGCTCACATCAACAGATAATATAAAGCACAATAGCGCTCGCCATACAATCCCATACAGACCCGACACACGTAAAAAGATAACGCGCTATAAGTGTGGTTCTGAACTTCGCTAACCGAATTTATTTTACGTAACCGCTCCCGACGCGATATTTGAAAAGTTATGCGTCCCCCTCTCCGCCGTAAAAAGGAGAGGGGGTCATTTTAATTACGGAGCTACCAACTAAGTTCCGTGTTCCCTTTGACAGCCATGACATAAGCAGCCTAATAATGCATTTCTTATTTATTATGTTAGCTCATATCGTCATGTGTGCTAGTAAATTTAGAAACATAAAAAAAAAACTTTATTTGGCAAACATACTTAACATATATTTAAAATATAAATATAATCAATATTTGAATTTGAAGTAAACAAATTTTCGCCCTTTCAAAATTAATCATATTTTTAATTCAGTATGTTTATTTGGTAATATCATTCGGTTTTTTGATAAAGTTGGACGGCCCGATACCTACATAGAGAAGCTTCTAGTTTGTTCGTTTGTTGATTGTTTTCCTGAGTAATCTGGTTTGCTCTCGTCAGCTCTCGTGCTCTCTTCTCGTTCCCTGCCCTGGTGTTGGTCCTTGCCGCCTTTGCCTTCGACATTTTTGGAAATCGACGTGAGCTTATTTTACAATAATTCATTATATGTCGCTTTCGTCGATCGGCGTGCGAACTGCGAATTTCCTGATTCGACGGAGAGGTTATGTCAGGTTATATGAAAATGCGCTATTTACGCGCAGATTGTTTAAAATCTAAAAAGTTTATAAATAGCATTTATAATTATATAGTTGGCGGCATCATCATCTGAGGATGAGCTGTCCAACAGATCCAGCAATAGGCGACAAGTATCATCCATTTCGAAAACGTGCTCAAGCTGTCAGTAAGTAAAGTTGTCACTTTGACAGATGAAATTATGTTCCTCGGCCGCTCTCGAATTCAACTGACCCCCTCTCCTACCATAGGAAGAAATATTGGATAGCGTCGTGTGTCGGTAGAAAAGATGATGCGCTGTACATTAACTTTTGATGTGAGCTTTGCGTGTGGCAGCAGCTTGATTTTGGTACTCTTTAAGCTGCTGCCACACGCAAAGCTCACATCAAAAGTTAATGTACAGCGCATCATCTTTTCTACCGACACACGACGCTATCAAATATTTCTTCCTATGGTAGGAGAGGGGGTCAGTTGAATTCGAGAGCGGCCGAGGAACATAATTTCATCTGTCAAAGTGACAACTTTACTAAGGGAACACAGAACTTAGTTGGTAGCTCCGTAATTAAAATGACCCCCTCTCCTTTTTACGGCGGAGAGGGGGACGCATAACTTTTCAAATATCGCTTCGGGAGCGGATACGTAAAATAAATTCGGTTAGCGAAGTTCAGAACCACACTTATAGCGCGTTATCTTTTTACGTGTGTCGGGTCTGTATGGGATTGTATGGCGAGCGCTATTGTGCTTTATATTATCTGTTGATGTGAGCTTTGCGTGTGGCAGCACCATTAGCAAGTCGTAAACCCGAATTTAATCGACAACTCAAAGTGACAGCTCAACGTTTCGCTTTAGATCGACGTCTGCCGCCGCTCCTTGTATTTTGACAGTTCTTGTTAACTTTGGTACTCTCTACCTCCGAAAGCTAGAAACATTATAGCTCCAAAGGCTTGATTGTCGGGTTTATCAAAATAGGTCGAACTACCTCTGGTTTGGGACCGTTTAGAATTTTATATCGCCCAACGACATATTTTTCGAAGAATAAAATCGAATTTACTAGTTTTAAAAGGTAAGTAATTTGTTTTATTTCGAATTAAACAATACCTCAACCGAATTGATAAATATATACCTAACCGATGCACTTTTAGGCACAGATTATGGAAATTACACTTCGTTTCAACAATTACTACAAGAAAAAACTATTTACGTAAACAAATTAGATTATTAGGTTCTTAATTTGGGTTATTTAAGTAATTTGTGCGTAATTTAGATTGGAAGGAAACTTTCGCAAACGTCCAACGCTGCAAAGGGATAGTTTTATAAGGAAAATTTTGATGTTGAATAAAATAGAATTTTAATGCATCTTTTACCATATATACCGATGCAAATAGTTGTTTCTTGTAGTTAGCTGAATATTTTATCTTAAATGCCCAATAGGTACATGGCTGTTTCAATCTTATTAATAATTTATGTTTTTTTGTGTACCTGCATTAGCCACAATGGGAGGTTATCTCCGCCTGCTGTTTGTAAATAGAGCTTTGCTCTCGGAAGACCTCCGGGAAGAGAGAGTGAGTTGAGGGATCTCTCGAATCCATTGAATATTCCTGCAACATTATTCATTTCGAATTATCGGCTGTCGCAGGACATTTTCACAACTCTGTGTGAGGAACTGAGGCCGATACTCCCTGTACGTAGGCGAACAACCGGAGTGCCCTTGGAATTTAAGGTGAATACAATATTATTTAATTAATCATTTTTTCTTACAATATCCGCAAATCCCCAACAGCACTTTCCGGTGGAAATTACAATTAGAAATTAAAAATAATTCTCTTTAGTCCATTACCTGTACCTAGGTACTCTTTCATTTATACAGTTTGTATTGTTTCTTTCTGCCTATCTTATCTTCTATTGCCGTGTATTTGCCGTACTCATAATACATTATTTATTTTTAAGGTTCTAATGACACTCTCATTTCTTGCGACAGGGTCATACCAACAAATTGTGGGGAATGATTTTCACTCGAGCCTGTCGCAACACACAGTGAGCCGACACTTGAACGAGATTGTGTCTGCATTAAACAGAATAATGCACCGGCACATCAAATTCCCAGGAACACAACAAGAAAGGAATTCCGTCAAACAAGGGTTTGTTTTGATCTATTGTATTTTATTGTTACTTATCTTGTTTACCCGAGGATTGTGGCATATTCAGATGACAGACTATAACGTCTCCCCTAATGAGGAATGAATGCGTCAACATGGATATTATATTGGTATACAAGCGTAGTCTGACGCCAATTTAAATAAATAATATATCATTATCGTCATAGAATAGAAGAACTGTAAAAATGCCATCCATGTAGATTTGAATAGAAACCAATATCGCCACTGACTTGGTACCTTTTGGTTCTAACCCATTTAGCACATGCTCTATCTTTCTTTCACTTGAATTTCACGATGAAACAGTTTGTTTTTGAAATTTAAGCAAAGAACGGTCCGTCTTAACGATTAAAGTAATATTAATTTTATAACATGTTGTCTGTATCGAGGTTGAAGGAAGGAACAATAAGAAATACAAAAAACAACTAAATTACGTATGTGGTGTAATATTTTATATTAGTAGATTTATAAGAAAACAACAGATATTCATCTTTTTACAGCCTCCATACAGTTACCAATGTATTACAGAAAAGATTGCATTTAGAACACGTACAGTAAATGAGAAATGGTAAAAACATATTTAGATAAACAAGTAGTAGCAATAACAAATGCATGATACAGTAAGTACATGTGTATATTATTACATACTAATCCAACTAAACGAATCATTATATTGATACTAATCCTACTAAAATGTTGCACCGCTTACGAAAAGTAAAGCCATTCAAAGAATGTATGTACAAATGAAATAGTTATGTGAACGGCCCCCTAAAGTATTGCCACTTAGTCAAAGCACGTTTGTCTCAGTAACGTATCTACACTCTATTACATAATATCATCTACGGTATATTGAACATTTAATATAACTCAATATGAATAGTGACGTTACTTTGGAAAAATTGTGTAATTTGTCATTTGAAATAAAACAAAATGTTACACTAAATTTATGGTTTACAATGAAGTAGGGAAGTATTTAAGTACAAATCTTATGACTTCAGAAAAAAATTTGGTTTTGATTTATTAAATACATAAAACAAAATCAGAAACATACTTTTTCAGATGCGAGATCAAAAAAGTAGATCATAAAACTTATAGCGATAAGTTGGTACAACTAGAAATGGTTGATAGGAAATAAGTAAGAGTTATAAAAGTACCTTTGCTACAATGGGTACTAAATGGTAAAAAGTGATGGTACATGTGCCAGAATCGGCTGTTAATTAGTCATATTTCAATAAGGCGCCGCATTGTCGCGTCTCCAATACATAGTAGTGCTTGCTGCAAGCACAGCTCTCAGCATGTTGTCCTGAAACCATAAAAACAACTAAATTATAAAAACTGTATTGACAGTTCAGTATCTATATCGATTTTAATCATAAAACTCTATATATGTTTCAGGTTTTATGAGAAATATCAATTTCCGGGTATAATTGGATGCATAGACGGAACCCATATAGCAATAATAAAACCCAAAGTCCACGAAGAGGTATATTTCAAACGAAAAGGTTTCCATTCGATGAATGCTCTCATGGTAAATAAATATATTTTTTTTTTAAATATGGACAAACTAGCTGATACACCTATCATATAAAATATATCATGCTATTTTTCACCTGTAGATATGCGACTCAAACCTAAAAATAATAGCTATATGTGCGAGGTATGGGGGTGCATCACATGATGCACATGTATGGGAAATGATGGCAATAAAACCACACTTGGAAGAAGCAAACAATCGAGAAGATTTCTGGCTTTTAGGTAAATTTCATTCATGTTTTTAATAAAGTGGGCTATTTTTAATGTATTTGTTTAAATATGTATATCAAATATTATAATATTTCAGGAGATTCAGCATTTCCGCTTAGGCCATACATGATGACCCCCATCTTAAATGCGGTGCCGGCATCGCCAGAAGAGCATTACACGAAATTGCAATGCAGGGTTAGAAATTGTATAGAACGCTGTTTTGGGATTTTAAAAGCAAGACGGCGCTGTCTTTTAAAACATCGTGTGCTTCATTATACCCCAGTAATGGCAGTGAAGATAACGAATGCATGCGCTGTTCTTCACAATATTGCCATTGAAGCTCAAATGCCAGAACCAGAGGATGTTATTATTGAAAATGATTGTAGAGAAGTGTTTGATATTAACGATCGACACGACAATAACCTCAGGCAAGGTCGGCTAACTCAACGTGAGCTTGTGGAGACTCTCAATCGCCACAATTAAATATCTCTGACCAGCTCTCTAAAATCATCTTCAATAATAACATCCTCTGGTTCTGGCATTTGAGTTTTAATGGCAATAATATTTTAATGTTGTAATTTTTGTCTCATCTGTTTTTAAATGACAATATTAATATATGTACGAGTATATTGCCATTATAATGTCTAATATACAATAAATCATATCTTACACTTCCGTTTGATCACCTCTGAGAGTATCAGAGCCATCATCTCTTTCATTTGTTTGAGATGTTCAATCTTCTCCTGCTCGACCAGTAGCCTCTCCCGCTTGATCTGTACCTTCTCCTGCTCGATCTGAAGGAATTCATCCATTCTATTTTTGACTGAAAGTGAAAATATTTATGTAATTTTTTTATAAATATATTTGTTACATACGATTCTTACTCTTTTTCATAGCATAATTCCTATACACCCCAAGATATTTCAGTGTAAGTACTTACATAGTCGTTTAGAAACGTTGTGCGAGGCCTTTCTTCTGATGCCAGATGGCCCAGGCTCCGGCTCAGGCTCCGGCACAGGCTCCGGCTCAGGCGTCGCGGGGATTAACATTTCCACACTGGGAATAATTTCTATCTGTAAAAAGTAATAAACTACCTATTTAGTTTTCCAATCCATATTAAAATTTAACTGTGCATGAATATGATCTGAAACATACAAACTGGAAAGGAGTCTCCTCTCCAGGTACTCCATCAATGAGTTCTGGCCCAAGTGGGGTGAGAGGTGGAACCCTGCTCACTCCTCCCACAGTCTGGCACAGCTCCACTCGAGTGGGGTGAGAGGTGGAACCCTGCTCACTCCTCCCCCAGTCTGGCACAGCTCCACTCGAGTGGGGTGAGAGGTGGAACCCTGCTCACTCCTCCCCCAGTCTGGCACATCTCCACTCGAGTGGGGTGAGAGGTGGAACCCTGCTCACTCCTCCCCCAGTCTGGCACAGCTCCACTCGAGTGGGGTGAGAGGTGGAACCCTGCTCACTCCTCCCCCAGTCTGGCACATCTCCACTCGAGTGGGGTCAGAGGTGGAACCCTGCTCACTCCTCCCCCAGTCTGGCACATCTCCACTCGAGTGGGGTGAGAGGTGGAACCCTGCTCACTCCTCCCCCAGTCTGGCACAGCTCCACTCGAGTGGGGTGAGAGGTGGAACCCTGCTCACTCCTCCCCCAGTCTGGCACAGCTCCACTCGAGTGGGGTGAGAGGTGGAACCCTGCTCACTCCTCCCCCAGTCTGGCACAGCTCCACTCGAGTGGGGTGAGAGGTGGAACCCTGCTCACTCCTCCCCCAGTCTGGCACAGCTCCACTCGAGTGGGGTGAGAGGTGGAACCCTGCTCACTCCTCCCCCAGTCTGGCACAGCTCCACTCGAGTGGGGTGAGAGGTGGAACCCTGCTCACTCCTCCCCCAGTCTGGCACAGCTCCACTCGAGTGGGGTGAGAGGTGGAACCCTGCTCACTCCTCCCCCAGTCTGGCACAGCTCCACTCGAGTGGGGTGAGAGGTGGAACCCTGCTCACTCCTCCCCCAGTCTGGCACAGCTCCACTCGTGTGGGGTGAGAGGTGGAACCCTGCTCACTCCTCCCCCAGTGTGGCACAGCTCCACTCGAGTGGGGTGAGAGGTGGAACCCTGCTCACTCCTCCCCCAGTCTGGCACAGCTCCACTCGAGTGGGGTGAGAGGTGGAACCCTGCTCACTCCTCCCCCAGTCTGGCACAGCTCCACTCGAAGCCGCGACGCCTTCTTCTTCGCGTTGCTCCTCAGGTCCCTCCAGGTCTGAAACAATTAAATAATTAGTCAAACAACTATTCTGGTGAAATAGATTATTTGGAATTATTATAATATGCACATACTTGCTGCCACTTTTCTCCGGTTTTGCAGGTTCCAAAGCCGAGAGCGTTTAGATCCTCTGCCATTCTCGTAGGTTTTGCAGGCGTCCCTCCAAGCCCTGGAACCTACCGGAAGCCATGGCAGGCCTCTCCGAGAGCCACGCCCCCAAAAACTCCAGCTGCACACTCGTTGCCCTTTTTTTAATAGTCTGTAGGAGAATTATCATGTATTACATAACTAACAATGTAAAATAAGTAAATGAACATCACGAAAATGAGGTGACTAATAAAAAACTGACAAAGGCAAAAATACACACTACCTAGTGAATATAATATAATAACATAATGAGTAGCGTCATTAGGTGAAAAGAAATCTACAAATAAATGTCATTTGTACGTTTAAAACACTGTTCATTCAAAGCGAATTTGAGGTTATAAAGTCCTTTACTTCTTGGAAAGGTTACGATACCTTACGAAATACATTTACCAACGTAAAAAAATACAGAATAAACATGAAAATTATAAATAATTGTACAACTTACGGTCATTTTTCCTTATTTAGTGATAAATGAATCAATTGTTCAAATTGCGTCAATGGGTAATATAAAGCTGTTGCTATACGTACCTACATTCCGTTTTAAAAAAAAAACAGCTGGCGTAATTTCTGCACTAATATATCCCCTGCTACTCCGGCGGGGGAGGTTTGGTCCATGATTCGCAGGTTTAGGTCTTCCTTTTCCCTGCCGAAGTCATCTCACAATTCTGATATTTGGATTTCTGACTTTCTTAACAAAATTGCTCCCCCTTATGTACCTAATCTTGACGAAGTGCCTGTTTTATCTTACTCCCCAAATTCTTCTTCTTGGTTAGATGCTCCATTTTCCATAGACGAGTTAAAAAGAGCCACGGAAGACCTAAAAGATTCAGCTCCGGGCAATGACGAAATCTTGAACATATTCATCCGCCACACTGATGATTTTTTTTTTTTTTTTTTTTTTTTATATTTACTCCACACAGGAGGCCCTGAAGAAAATAATTTCCCTCAGGGCCTATGTCATCTTTGGGGATGCTGTGTGGAGGGTCTTTTTGTGGAGAGGAAGGAGTGAACATGGGTCTTGAAGAGTCCCATGTTGTAGGAGGGAGGAAACACAGAGGCCGGCAGTTCGTTCCACAGCCGAGCTGTTGAACTTAAGAACGAATCGTAGAAGCGACCCGTTCTCATGTGACAAGTGTCAACTGTGTACAAATGTTGGGCGCGCGTTTGGCGTGTATCCCGACTACGCACCGGTGCCGAAGGGATCAATGACGCTAGTTCCTCAGAGCATCTTCCATTGTAATACCGATAGAACAAGGACAGCATACCTACCTGACGCCTGTGCTCTAAAGATTGCAGTCCGTTTGTTAAGATTGGGGAATCTATCAAACGGACCGCCCGTTTCTGCACAGAGTCAAGGGTTTTTTTCAGGTATTTTGGGGCTCCAGACCAGAGATGGCTGCCAAATTCGACAGTAGGGCGCACTTGCGATTTGTACAGGGTGAGCAGTTGTGTACTATTAAAGTATCTGCGGGCCCTGTACAGTACGCCCAGCTTCTGAGAGGCCAACTTTACTCTGGCTTCGATGGAGCCCCCGTACCTGAGCTGGTCACTAATAGTTACACCAAGCATATCAATGGAAGGCCTGTTCGGAAGATTGCTTCCGTTAAAGGAGACTAGATTATCATTTGGATCCCTTTTAGACGTAATCAGACAGGATTGGGTCTTTGAAACATTAAATTCGACGAGATTATTTTTACCCCAGGAGGAAATACTCTCGAGATAACCGTCCATTCTCTGCTTCAAAGCCCTCCGAGCCGTTGGAGTTTGTGTGCCCTTTGGGGGCTTGTCAAACAAAAAGCTATCATGAACTGTACTGTCATCCGCGTAACAATGAATCGGTGCACATGTCAAAAGGTCATTGATGTGCAACAAAAACAAAGTCGGAGACAGAACCGATCCCTGTGGGACGCCAGCATTTATGGAGTGCGAGGAAGAGGTGAAACCGTCAGCAACCGCCTGAATCGACCTATCCCTTAAAAAGTCAGCAATCCACGTACACAGGGATGCGGGAAGTCCGTAAGAATGCAATTTGTTGACAAGTCCTCGGTGCCAGACCCGGTCAAAGGCCTTGGATATGTCTAGTGCGACCGTTTGGGTCTCACCGTGACGTTCCAGGCACCGCCCCCAAACATGCGTCACATACGCGAGAAGATCACCGCACGAGCGGTTCCGCCGGAATCCGTATTGACGGTCGTTGATAATTTTGTTCTTCTCGAGGTATGTGAGCAGTTTGTCGTTGATCACACGTTCCATCACTTTGGACAGAACTGATGTGATCGCTATGGGGCGGTAGTTGGCCGGGTTGGAGCGGTCACCTTTCTTGGGAATAGGGTGAATTACCGCTTTTTTCCAACCAGAGGGCACAGTGCCACACTTCAGGGACATTTTGAAGAGCTTTGTCAAAACTGGAACTATTTCCGCAGCACACCTCTGCAATACCAGGGCAGGTATTCCATCAGGTCCACTAGCTTTGTTAACATCGAGCCCCCGTATGACGTGGAGTACATCCCGATGCCGGATCCTCAGCTTTTTCATAAAGAAGCCGCAGTGAGGAACCGACGGCGGAACAGCACCCCCGTCGTCGAGGGTCGAGTTTTCCGCAAACATTTTCCCTAAAAGGTTTGCCTTTTCGGTGGCGGTGTTTGCTAGTGAGCCGTCAGGTCTGGTAAGAGGTGGCAAACTGGGTTTGCAAAAATTTCGACCTATTGAGCCCGCAAGCGACCAGAATGCTCTGCTGCCATGCGGGCAGGCAGCCAGCTTTTTGCTGATCTGCAGGTCGTGTTCGAATTTTGATCTATTGATGATTCTCTTGCATTCCTTTGCCGATTTGTTGTATGCTGATCTGCTTTCGGGCGTTCGAGATGTGTTGTAGGCTCGGTAAGCCGCGTTTTTTCGTCGAACTGCTTCGGAGCATTGTCGACTGAACCACGGCTTTGAGCCCACGCCAGTTTCTTTAGTAGTCGATTGTATGAAGCCATCCATCGCCGATTTGATGACTTCACCAATCTCCTGGGCACATCTTGAAGGGTCCGAAGTCCGAAAACAAACAGCTGACCACGGAAAAGCATTGAAATGGGCCCGCATACCGAACCAATCTGCTGACCTATAGTGCCACACTTTTCTCCTCAGCCTCTCATTGGTTGGTCTGAGGCTAACGGGGATTGATGTCGTCACTAGGCAGTGGTCAGATGATCCCAGAGGCGCTGTGACGTCAATCTTATAACCGTGTGGCACAGTAGTTAAGAATAGGTCTAACAGATTGGAGCGGTGAGTCTGGACATCAGGAACCCTTGTAGGCTCCTGAACCAATTGCTCTAATCCGTAGCAAATGGCAAAGGATTCCGCCTGTCGGCCAGCCGAGTCCGTTGGGCCTGAGAACTTCAACCATGGTTCGTTATGAACGTTGAAGTCCCCCAGAACAACAAACTCGGCCGAAGGGTAGCGGGGCAAGAGATCATCAATAGTATCGCTCAAATGTTTGAAGAGCTCGGAGGTGTCTGATTCGCTATGGTTCGGTGAGCGGTGAGCGGATGATGATTCCCTTTCCTACTTTCTCTCTCTCATCAATATCTTTCTGGACTCTGGTATTATTCCCCCGGACTGGAAAATTCAAAAAATCATTCCCATTTGCAAAAGTACCAAAGATCCAAGTCTAGGCTCAAGTTACAGACCGATTGCTCTCTCTTCAACACTTTGCAAAGTAGCTGAAAGAATGATTAAGAATAGATTAGACTGGTTTGTAGAGAAAAATCATATTCTTCCCCCTTCCCAGTTTGGATTTAGAAAGGGTAAAAGTACCCTTGACAACCTTTCCTCTCTTGTTACAGATGTCAAATTAGCGTTATCTAAAAACGAATATTGTATTGCAGTATTTTTAGACATCTGTGGAGCATACGACAATGTAAATATACCCATTCTTAAAGAAAAGTTACTGGCGATTGGTATTCCTCCTAAATTGGTTCAATTCATTATCAATTTGCTCTCCGAGAGAACTGTTTTTGTAGATGGATCCGAATCCTCTCCCCACATAAGACAAATATTCAAAGGACTCCCGCAAGGGTCTGTCTTAAGCCCGATACTGTATAATATTTACACATACGATCTGGAAAAATCTATTAATTTCATGTGCAACATACTCCAATATGCTGACGATTTAACGTTTTACAAAATATCCGCCAATCTTTTCATCGCAGCATCAGCAATTAACAACGCTCTTAGAAAACTCTTGGCTTGGTTAAATAGTAATGGTCTTGAACTTTCCCCTGCCAAAAGCAAAGTTGTCATCTTCACTCGTCGACGAAAGCTTCCGGATATTCAGGTAATATTTGGCAATGAAGTGATCCCTATCTCGAAGGAAGTTAAAGTCCTTGGAATGTTTTTGGACTCCAAGCTTACTTGGAACTCTCATATAAATCACGTTGTTACAAAATGTGAAAGCAACATCAATCCCCTCAGATTTCTAGCAGGAGTGTGGTGGGGATCCCACCCAGCTTCATTAAAACTTCTATACAATGCCCTCATCCGAAGCCATCTCGATTACGGATCTTGTCTGTTTGATCCAATGTCCACTTCAAATTCTCATAAATTAGATAAAATCCAGTCAAAATCACTTCGCCTTGTCTTAGGAGCCATGAAATCTTCTCCAATCAACGCAATGCAAGTGGAATGTTGCGAACCTCCCTTACATATAAGGAGGCGATGCCTGGCAGAAAAATATGTTTACAAAACATGTTCAATAACATCCCATCCCTTGATTCCTATACTTCAATCGTTAAAGTATGAGGTTAATTCAAATCACTTTTGGAAAAATCATACCCCTCCCCTTTTTATGATTGCTACAACTCTTTCCTGGATTTATCTACAAACACCTATCTCAATGAATCTCTTCCCTTATACTCATACCCCTATGAAAGCCTTACTTTCTATCCGAAGGTCCATCAATTTATAGGAATAAGTAAAAAAAACATTAAAAACTCAACTCAATTAAATAATGCAGAATTTAACACAATTATTGAAAACAACTGGCCAAATTACATAAAAATTTTCACAGATGGCTCCAAACTCAGTCAGGACTCCCATTGCGGGGCCAGTGTCTATGTTCCTCACAGAAAATTGTGTTTCCCACACAAACTTCCCAAAGAATGCTCCATTTTCTCTGCTGAATGCATAGCTATCATAGAAGCTCTTCAACTCGTCAAATCATTAAATATTAAAAACGCACTCATCCTTTCAGACTCGCTTAGCTCACTACAAAAAATAAGCGCATCCCCACTCAATTCCAGTAGCGACTCTCTAATCTGCTCGATCAGGAACCTACTGCATTCCATGTCACTGATTCATGCATCAGTGGTCCTAGCCTGGATACCGGGACACCTCGGTATTACTGGGAATGACATGGCTGATTATATTGCTAAGGAAGCCACTGCCCATGGTCCGTTAAGTGATATCCCTATTCCGGTTAGAGACCATTTCCCTATTCTAAAAACTAAGTACCAACTCCAATGGTCTTCTGAATGGAAAAAATCTTCTCTGATAAAAGGTCACCAGTACTCATTAATTCAACCTTCTATTCCTGTTAAGCCCTGGTTTCACAAATACACTACCATGCCTAAAAAATATATTTCTTCCTTAACCCGAATGCGGCTGGGTCACACTTGTTGTCTTAGCCATCTTGCCAGGTTCCACATAGTCAGTTCGCCGTACTGTGATTGTGGGTCAGAGGATACTCTGGACCATAATTTTTTTGAGTGTCCTATCAATGACCAATTTCCAAACTTCATGCATGAATTGGTAAAACTTGATATTAAATTGCCTACCAGTATACCCTGCCTTCTTAGTTTAAACACTCCTGAAATTTACTATTTGTTGGCAAAATTTATTTATAAAAATGGCCTTAATATCTGACCATAATAATAAATATAAACCAAATTTCTTTCACTTTCATTTGTATTCACTTGTTCAGGTTCCTATTTTCATCTATTTTTACTAATCCCAACTCTGCATATTTTGACTGAGTTAAAACACTATTCTTTATGCATTTGTATATTTTTCTTGATTCTTTTATTGTATTTTTTTTTATATTCATATCATAGAACTGTTTTTTAAAAAAAATAATGCTTCTTGTTTTGGAAAAATCTGTTCTTTTAAATAACAAAAAATGCCCACTACTATTGTGCACAGGTTCCTATTTTTATAATTTTGTAATTACCCATTATTACCAGCTCTGTATTGTTTTTGTTAAGTTATGTTTATGTTACACCCATGTTATGTTTATGGTAGGTTTATGTTTATGATATGTTATGTTCATGTTATGTGCATGTTATGTTATGATATGTTTATGTTATGTTCATAGTATGTTTGTGTTATGTTTATCTTTATGTTTTATAATCACATTTGTGTACTCCCATATGCTGTGTTTGTTTATAAGATTGCCAATTTCATAATTCTGTTTTAAAAAAACGCTACTAATTTTAGAAAAATCTTTGGTTTAATAAAGAAAAGCGCCCACTTATATTGTACACAGGTTCCTATTTTTTATAATTTTGTGATAATCTACTGTTACCAGCTCTGTACCGTTTATGTTAAGTATGTTATGTTTATGTTATGCTTATGTTATGCTTATGTTATGTTTATGTTATGTTATATTTATGTTATGTTGTGTTTATGTTATGTTTGGTTTATTTATGTTACAATATGTTATGTTATGTTGTTTTATCAATGTTGTTTTGTCAATCATGTCAATTTTATCCTGTAATTTGTTGTATTTATTAATAAGAAAAATGTTGTAATGTATGGCCAAGATCACTCTTAATGGGTGAAAGCCAATATAAAGAATAAAAAAAAATAAAAAAATTCAGCGGAAACGTCAAAATTCAGCGCGCTAATAAATATGCCAATAGACAATTTTGGCATTTCTGTATAGTTATGTGGAGAGTGGTTTATTTATGGTTATGTGAGATGCAAACGTATACGACGCCGACGACGCTAAAATAAACCAAACTTTATCCATGTCGTTACAGAGTACCGTTTTAAGTCCGATGTGATATATTTGGCCAAACAGAAACGTTTTCGTTTGTGATATCGAAATTTACCGAGTAAGCCCCCTGGTCATACCTAGTGTTCGATCCCTTCCACGAATTTTCTTAAAAACCATAGTGCAAACTAGCGATGGGCGGAATCGATGAATCATCGATGGTTTACTCGATCTTTTTTACCATTCGAAATATCTCGATTCATTGTCAGAATTAATTCGAATGCAACTCGGAGACAATTGTTTTGAAACGTCATCGAAAGTCGTCGCTGTGATTGGTCAGAAATAATCGATGCCAGCCAAGCGTTGTGATTGGTCAGAATTAATTCGAATGCACGGTCCGAAATAATCGTTTTCAAATGTCATCGAAAGTGGAATCGAGACAATCGCTCTGACATGTCAGAAATCATTCGAATGTTCAGTCCGAGACAATCGTTTTCAAACTGTCAGAATTCGTTCGAAAACGCAAATCGATTCTCACATTCGAGAGGTTATATTTCGAGATGTCAAAATATCTCAGATTGCTTGACAAACGAAATATTTTATAAGTACATTGTTGGCTGCCTACTGAAGCATGTTGATGTTATAATCAACCTCGTGTGTGAATTGTAAATTATGAATTAATACTTTTAGGTAACGATTTACGTTTCCAGTAGGTATACCTAGTTTATGTGTAAAAGATTTTCATGGTGATAGTTTTTCACAATTGAAGGTTTAATACCTACCTATGTTATTTTTAGGTTATGTATCAGACCAGACAACAAGGGAATCATTGCCAGGAATGAAAATTAGTGATTGAAATTTCGCTAGTACCTGCTTACCAAAAATATTGCCATACTAATGAAAATAAATTACAACCGGAATATGCAAACAATTTTTTTTACGATAGGAATAGTCTTGATATTCGAGTTTCTATTTTCGAATCCTACCCCACCCCCCCCCCCCGACGGAAATTTTTTTGCCCCTGTCCGTAGCTATTGCTCCCGCACTCCAAGCGATTCATTCGAATGGATCATTCGATTCTTTTGATGTTTCGGTTAAAAAAAATCGATTATATAAATATTTCGATCATTCACATCACTAGACTGCAAACCGCTCTTCCGTAAGGAATTTGTCCTTTGACGTTTCGAGAGTGGTATATTATGGGTATATTTATGGACGTTTCTTTCCAATTAGTCTATGGTTAAATTTGTCAGTTTTGTAAAGCGTTTGAAGTTCGAGTTTTTTTGTGTTTGGTTTATTTTAACATTTTAAAAGTCAGCTTAGTAAAAGCGACATGGCTTTCAATTTCGGCACCCCCAATACGTCCACGCCACAAATGGGTTTCGGCAGTGCGGCAAAACGTTAGTATTCAACTATTTAATTATGTTTTAGGTTAGAAACTCGTTATCCGAAATTCCTTGTAAATATTGACACATCTGTAAATGAATGTGAATATCCTTTGAATTCCCAAGACGTTTTGGTCAACTGTGTTTAAAAAAATATTATATTTGAGCTATCCTTGTTCATTGTATTGTTTAAATCATTGATGATTTTCCTCAAAGGAAGAGTGCCTACATACATAAATTACTATTAAATCTTTGATTTGATATGGTCGCAACATTTCTAAAATTATAAATCGACGCTTTTGTCGTCATTGTAGGTATTAAATATAACGTATCACACCATAATTATATATTATTTTGCACAACATGTCATCATTACCATCAAGAAAATTGGAAGTTCCTGAGTTGATCTATCTTAAGGGTAAACGTAGCGTACATCACAATATTCACGTTCATAGATGGCGCTAATTTAATTATTATTTATTTATTTCTAAATTCACGCCCGGCTGGGCTTTTACATGTTATTTTTTTACAAAGAATATCTAAATAAACACAACAAAATAAAACAAAAAAAAAACAAAATCAAAAAACAAAATCAAAAAGAAAATAGAAGACATAATAAAACACAACCTCTTAAACAAAAACAATGTCAAAACGAAATAAAGTGGAAACTAGACACTGCACCATGCAAGATGGAAAAATACAATACTAGGAAATTTGGTAAGATAAACAGAGCTACGTAGTTTCTATAATTAAATTATATTATACAGGGTGTCCGGTGGTAAAGTGCAGTAACTTCGGGAGGTGATTCTACGTGATCGTAGGAGTAAAAAAGATAAATAACTTTTTCTGAAATTCCAACTTTTAGATGTACTTTTAAGCTAATAACGAAAAATTTCTCCGACGTACCTAGACGGCATTATTTTTTTCGTCGTTGCCAAATCTACATCCCGCGCCCCCCCGGTAACTAATCCCCGCTACCCCCGGCACCCGAATTCAGTCGGTCAGCTGGTAAACTGTCCCCCGCACCCCCTCCTGCACCCCCCGCTATTAGTAAATTGTGCTTTAAATGTAATGTGTCACAAAATTTGACGGGCGGAGTAAACAACTTTGAAAATTTAATTTATCTAAGAATTTTTGAATTCGTTCACTAGATTTATTGTTTGTTCTCTGCGAACTTTTCATTTGGTTTGAATTTTTGACAGATGTGAAGAGAACCCCGTACAATTTAGATGTCGGTACGTGTTTTAGAGGTATAATGGTTATGGTGCTGATTTTATCAAAATCAAATTTTATAATATTCTTATTATTATTATAATTTGCAAGTACAAGTATATTACATTGGATTTATTAATATAGACGTTGTACATTATAATGATTTATGATCAATAAGATGGATCAAGGAAAAAAATATTTATGAGATGTAATATTTTTGGTATGCCTCGTTATTCTGCTGTGTCATTCGTGTGGAAAACGTTCTTTTTTTTTAAATGATTTTCGGCTATGTAATCATTGTTTTTTCTCACCTATAAAATTATGTCCCGTCTTTCCGGTTTATAAAAAAAGGTCTGATTTTTCGGATTGAAATTTTCAAAAAATCCCCAGGGTTTCAAAAATACGATTAAAAAAATAATAATAATACAGAATGTCTTAGAATATTTTCCTTAACCGAAAAAAAAAATTAAAAAATATGATGCAAGTGGCCTATTAGTAAAAAGCGATGAAATTAGTTAAGTGTTCAATGAGTTATTAATATTTTTTATAATAAAAAGTGTAACGTGATTTTAGTGCAGTTCTCTTTTTGAATTTGGTAAAATATCAAAACATACGGCGAACTCTGTGTTGTTATTGTTTACAATTCACATGCGGTTTCCATGGATACGCGCCACTCACAAATATGCAACGTTGCCACGTTCACACTTGCGAATTTATCGGGTAAGTTTGCACCTACACTATGGCTTTTTAGCAGGTATGTCTTTTTGTATGAAAAATAAAAAATTGGAATTTCGGAAAAAGTTATTTATCTTTTTTACTCCTACGATCATGTAGAATCCCCCCACGAAGTTACTGCACTTTACCCCCGGACACCCTGTATTTGATATACTTCTTTCTGAAATAAATTGGGTAATGACTTGTTTATATTTGGTGAATGATGTGTTGAATATATCAACAACATCTTTATAGTCATTACCCAAATTTTGTATACGGCGAACGGGGGTATAGAATTGAGATTCTGTGTTGGAGTTATCACAATAGAACGGTAGATAATGCCTCGATCTTGGTTTGCGAGGTATATATAAAGAAATCAAGTATAATAGTTCAGTCAATTATTGAATTTAAGATTTTATATAAACATTTTAGGTCATTAACCTTTTGAACGCGTTAATTTGCTCCGTTTTATCTATACCCGTACGCGGTACATATTTTAATATACCTATGCACGCAATTAAATGCCAAATTATAGCATTCTGGCATGATTTATTGGACTATATAGACAGAACAGATTATTCTCCACAGTATTATAATCCTCGTGTGTCAACACTCTTAGATGTTTATAAAAACAAAAACATAAAATTTCATACAAAGACGTACCGTATCTTTTGAATGTGGTCCCGCCATTCACTCGGCGTGTGTGTACTTAGGCCACTGCGTTGATAGACACAAGTGGGATACCATGATCACTTATCATTTTTAGTTATGAAAAGTTGTGAATGACAAACTAGTACTAACGCCATCCGTTAACAAAAATGCAAACTAAATGACTAAAAGGCGCGAAGAGGCGCACTTGATTATCGAACTTTTTTTATGAAATACAATTTTATTTTTGAGAAATTCTTGTAGATGTCAGCATCGTGATAGTTCTACGAATGTCCAAGTGAGCAAGAAATACATTTATGACGAAAGAGCGCTGGAATATCGGCCATCAAAGTTTCCGTATCAACTGTTGATACAGCCTTGTGTGAGTATAGACTTTTTGCCGTAACAACAGTTGATACGGCTGCGTGCAAAGAGTTAACTATTCTACGTTCAGATAATTTTAATCAATTGAGTTGACATAGTAGCAAATCATAGTTGACGCATTCCCTTGTAATACCCATTCTGAAATTAATAAATCTTAGAATTTTTTCTGAATTCTTTCTATCGTGAGTGAATGACTAGCGTAACTAGGTGCCCACACTGTCGAGCTGTACTCAATTTTACTCCTAACCAATGACATATACAAATTTTTATAGGTTTGAATATTTTTAAATTGACTGCAAATTCTTAAAACAAAACCCAACATTTTCAAAGCTTTATTTGATATAATTTCAAAATGGTTTATAAAATTCATTTTTTGGTCAAAGTTTACACCTAAATCATTCACCTCGGTTATAACTACATCATTGATGGAGTAATCATAAATAATTGGATTTTTTATTCTATGAAATCTCATAATTAGACATTTGTTTATATTTAGTTGTAGATAATTCTCTTGGCACCAAACAAGTTATTTGACAATGTTTGACGGTCATTCGATTTTCTTATAGCTTTGTATATTTTCATATCGTCTGCAAACATTGAAACTTCGACATCGTTAAATATAGTGAGCACATCGTTCACAAATATCAAAAATAAAATTGGTCCCAAATGTGACCCTTGGGGGACACCGCTGGTAGCAGTAAATTTATAAGAAATAAAGCCATCAATTTTAACAGTCAATTGCCTGTTACTTAAATAACTGTTAAACCACATGTATAAATACCCTGCTATTCCTAATTTATGAAGCTTTTTTAACAACAGATCGTGATTAACTTTGTCGAATGCTTTGCTAAAATCAGTATAGACTGAATCAACTTGTAACTTTTTAGACATGGATTCGGATATATATAGTTTTGGTAAATTAAAAGATTGGACAAAGGAGATTTTCCTGAAGTGAAACCATGTTGGTTAGGTGAAATTACTGGCTTGATACAGTGAATGATTTTATTTAAAAGAAGTTTCTCAAACAATTTTGGAATAGTTGATAAAAGGCAGATCGGTCCATAAAAGAATATTTCTCTGATGGTTTGTGAATAATGTTTATGTCTCTATTGTTTATATCTCTATTGTTTATATCTCTATTATGATTTGATTTATATCTACAACCTCTCTCCATGGCTATAAATGTATTGTTTTGTAAATTTTTCATTTTATATAATCTTTTGTTTGTTCACTTGAAATCATTAATGAGACTACGCAGAGTTCACAGTTTGTAGATATTTCACTGCACTGACTTCATGAAAATGTTTACCGATATTTTTTGATTTTTACATATTATAGGCTATAAATTCAGATGATCTTTGTGGAGCTATATTTTTGCGTGCGCTCTGTGCGAATGTAAGATTATATTAAAGTACACTTTTTGCAAGCTATGCTTTAAAATATTAAGACAAATTATTTGTTTGCGCCCGTACATATGAATATGATTAAATAGTTGATAATTATTCGGGATTTCTGGCCACACTTAATAAGATTTAAAAAAAACCTTTTGATTTACCTTAATTCAATTTTTTACATTAATTTATGATCAGTATAGTCTGGCAAATCATTATAAAAAGACCTATGTACGAACAACGCTACCAAATTATCCAATTTTACTGTGGAAATCAGTTATCTTTTTACGCAACTTATAGATGTCTCGATAATCCCAGGTCTAATCATGTTAATGTTATTCCAGCAACCCGTTTTAAATAATGATATAACACTTTTACAATGCATATTTGTGAAATTTCACCCCAAGTGCATTTTAAGCCTTAGACACATTACGCTTTATTGCACACGCATAAATTGGGAGTGGCATGTATATATTATATATTGGGCTGACACACTACGCTATAATCTTCCCCTGGAGAGGGGGTCAGATAACTTTTAACATAATAATGTAAAATACAGCCACCATGGGTGGAACTACGGTGGAGACTTCCAAGGAGGAAATTGTGTTTCCACCTATGACGGCAGAATAACACCCATGCGAACACCTCAGCACAGGTTCTCCTAGTGAGGTGTTCACAGAACATTACTACCTAAGCTTCAATCATGTATATACAGTTGCATATCACATTTCATTCTACTACCACGTTTTATATATGGAACAGCTATCTGTATTACTTGCACCCAATGTCAATATGTATACCTATAAACTGTATGTATAAGTGAATAGATAAATAAATAAATTGGGGGACTGCCGCGGAATATCATTTCTTTGTATGGGATCTGTCACCTTGACGAGCAATATAGATTTATATAAAACGCTTTGAACTTATAATGTAATCTGTCACCTCTTTTACTCTGAACCTTTTGACAGTAAGCACCACACATTACAACATAGATGTTTTTTTTTAATTTTATAAAAGTGTGTTCACTGGAGAATATTATTTTTGTTGTGTTAAAAGTGTATATATATTTGGTATATGGTGTTTATTAGTCCAGGGCAACTTTATAAAACATCTTTCTACATAATATGAAAGGCAATATTATGTCGTTCGTCTCATTACCTATTATTATTTACATTTCTTACCGCAAATCTGACGTAAACCAAATTGTTCCGGCGAATAAAATACTACATTTTCAGTTTGCGAATTTATTATTTTAAATACAATACTTTAGGTTTATTCTTCTTTAAAATCTCTGGCTGGCCATTTTGTAAAATTTCCTTTAAATTATAAGCTACTGTGTGTTTTATAAAATGTTCAATGATTTGTAATATCTAACATTAGGAAAAGATAAACATAATATGAACATTTCACAAAAACGGCGCTATACAAATTATCCAATTATTATATAAAAATGTTTATATGAAAATAGTTTATTTATAAACAGTTCTGCTAATATTCTTGATAACAATAAATAAAACTATTTATATGTTAGCTTCTGTTTATTTAAAATCACAGAATAACTGTGGAATATTAAGTCTTGAAATATATGGAGTCCTTCGAACGTCCAGTTTTTCAGCATACTCAGGATAAATAAAATAAATATAAAAAGTATTCTCTATAAAGTTTGGTACTCGTATATTTCTTAAAAAGTGATGAAAAAAAGTCTCCTGTAAAATTTAGTTTTTTTCAGTTACGATTTTTTGGCGATCAAGGTGGGTTATAATATATTATGCAAGTTGCTTTTCGGAATGTAGCTCCGTGATGATGATCAGTAATACACTAAGAACTAATTACACTGTCAGTTTATAGCATCTTATATTAAAATTACATAATTAATATACTATAGGAATAATACACATTATAGTTAAACAATAATAATCATCGTCCGTTTATCAATCATTTCTTGCTCGGTTTGGGGGCTTGTGCCGGGTCATCGCAAGCGCCGTATTGTTCGCCTCGTGTGCTCTGTCCGGCCAGGGTCTTGTCGCCGAAGGTATGTGGCTCGAAGTTCTTGCCCACGATGCTGACTCCGGGGCTGATCTTGGCGGATGCGCTGCGCTTGTGGCGGATGTAGAGCAGCAGCGCCACGGTGGCCAGCACCACTAGCACGGCCAGCACGATGACCAGATACAGGTAGGGGTTGCCCTTGGCATCGTGGTGCTCCATACTTCCCCCGTTTATGCTGTCGTGGTAGTCATGGTCCTCCTCCTTGCCGCTGAGGTAACTGCGGACGGTAGAGGTGATGGTTTCTGCGTCGGAGGAAGAAAAATATTTATAAGTTGATTGTAACTCGGTGATAGTGTTTTTACTATGTAAACACTTGGGACCGGTGATGCTACGGCATCCTATTATAATGGCCGAACGAAGGTTGGGAAAACGAGTCTCTCCAGATGATGGGCACTAAACTTACATAAGGCTAAATTTACATGAATGAAAACTTGTTATGTGGGAAATCTACTTTGCGGGTTCTGAAAGTATATGCTTCTTCTGCATTAAGACAAAGCATCAAACTGTACGCATGGTAAAAATATATATTTTTTACTGGCAACACATAGACAATTTCATACTTGATAATGTGGCATTTTAGTTTTTCTCTTTAACCAACCTTGTAGAGTTAATATCCCAAGGCAAAATGAATGTACAAGGTCGACTCTGTAATTCGTAAAGTGTGTGGGCATGATTCTTCAACACTGCAAATTCAAGGGACGGGCCCCATATGGGTTAAATTATTTCAAGAAATCGCTCACCGAATACGGAATCTCCGTTGAAGTTAGTCGTCAGCTCCTTGACTTCCGTGACCGCTTCTCCGATTCCGTTCCCTGCCTGGTTGATGATATCCGGTAACAAACTATCCGTGACGGCACCACCTGCGCTGTTTGAGTTCCCGTCCACTCCCATGGCATTTGCCGCCTCATCGATATTGTCGTAAACGGATGTCGTGTTGGGGATGAATTCGTTTACGATCTGGGTGACTTTGTTGATGATCTCTTCGGTTATCGGTGATTCTACCGTGACTGGTTTTGAGATTCCGGGAAAGGCGAACGGCTGGTGGGTCTGTTGGGCGTCTTCATTAAACTGGTATTGATTGTGACTGTTGTATGGAGCCATCTTGGATCTTGATTGCTGTAATTAAAAAAGTCTAACTTTATTGTAAAGAAAACGGTAGTTTTGTGAAAACGTATTCCATTTCACTATTTTATTTATTTACTAACGGACCAAGTCCAATTAGCACATTACATATTACACAAAGTTAATTCAACAGAAATGGTACAATAATATATGCCATGACAAAAATAGGACATAAAAACAATAGAGATAATGTCAAGTCAAGACAGGATCAAGGTTTTGATGGAGTTCACGACTTCAGCCATATCAATACAAAATATTACTCACGTAATGACTGACTAAAATCATTTAGGCTTACACCACAAAATTCAAGGTGACTTGAGTTGACCAGTCTAGACATTCTGGACATTGGTGAATGGTATCCATAATTTGTGGAATGTTGATTGAGGAAAAACAAATCATTATTTCTGAGTTTACGGGAAGGGATATTGAAGGGGATGAGATGAAACAAAGTAGGTGAGTCAATCATACTGTTAATAATTTTGAAAATGCAGATGAGATCAAAGTCTTTCCTACGTTTTTCTAATGAAGAAACATTTAATTTTATTTCAAGTTCATCGTATGAGTGATCGCCTCTTTCTAGACCTAACCTAATTTTATATAGAGAACACGCTTTCATTGTATATCTTCTTGTAATGATAATTATATCATACGCACAAAGGATTCACCAACACCACGGACTTTTAAACTGTCCTGAGAAATGGCATTTTCGGACTTACAACGGATACGCAATTATTCTAGATTTCGCGGACTTGTGAAATACATTATGTAAATAATAATAATGGTACGTAAACCGTCACATCCTGTACATGGCATTATATATTGAGGTGAGCCCAATGATGTAGATTGCATTTTGCAAGCTACCTATCGAGGAAACCACAATGATTAAATATTTACCCTTTCTTAGTAATAGATGTTTATATTCAACATTATGTGGACATTATTTTTGATAATATACATAAATAAACATTGTATTTGTGGATGTTTATACTGTAGTCAAAACATATTTTTAAAAGACATGAATGAACTTAATTAAATGGTGAAAATATAAAGTAAATTAAAAAAGGACCCATTTAAAACACCATGGTTCACCGAAGTTAATCTGAAAAGATCGGAAATGAGAATCATTTTTAAATTAAAAACCTGACATGCTCTAATAGGAAGAATATTGTGTTTGAAAGGCCTCTCTGATTTTCCATTGTGGTTGACATTTGAATAAATTGAAGATGTCGAACATGCGTTAATGAAGTGTATTACAAATAAACTCTCTAATGAGAGTGACAATATTGATGATCATCAATCTACTCCAGTAATTGCTTGCATTGATATGCTTTGGTATTCCACTGCATAATGCTAGAAGTCAGGATTTATTTCAATGCAGAAATTCTGGGACTAACTACCATATGTATTCCTCATTGTCCAGAATACTTATGGAGGGAAATCATTATACCGAATCACTGGATATCTTTAATTTATCACTTGACAAATACAAAAGATTGTTACTGAGGCAGTTTAGTTATGTATAATAAATAAATTCGTTTATAAAATGCCACTAAAAAGGTCATTAATAAATAAATAAATATCGAGAATCTTAGAAGTGAAATCCTACATAAAGGAATACCTTTTAACCTGCAGGAGAACGGCAAGAAACTTCAATAAATAAAAAGATTTTTTCATTAAAGCCAACATGTAGACAATACCGACTTGATGAAGTGACATTTTTATTTATGCCTTAACTAACCTAGTGGCAATATCCGAAGGCAAATTGAATTTATAAGGTCGACACTGCAATTGCAGTGTTTCGTACCGCCATGCATGGCCACAATTCTTCAACACTGCAAATGCAGGACACCGACCTCTAAAGGTTAGAATATGAAATATTAGAACGACAATATATTAATTTTGCAATTTAAAACAGAGGCAAAAATTATGTGAGGCAAAAGGATAATTAATATATGTACATGACAAAAAAAGTTAATTATGTAATAATAACTGGTATATAGTAAATAAATCATATTTTTGACAAAAATGGTTATGATTCATCGTTATTCCGAGATTTAAAAAAATATTTCAAACTACTGAGACATTTACTAGTTGTATTAATCAACAAACTTTGTAGAAACTGTTTCAACCACCCTCTGGAATAATGTAATCCACTTTTATGAAATGTGGACTCGAGCCATAATTATTTCCATATTACATATGAATGATCATAACCATTAATAATAGCACGGAATGTAAAAGTAGGCTAACTAATTCGAAGTGCCTGGAATTCCTGATAATCATGAAGAATCACCAGATGCATTAGCCTGCAATCTAAATAGTATAAAATAAAGTCGGTATCCGTGTCTGTCTGTTTGTGCGCTTAGTTCTTATAAACTACACAACGGATTTTGATGGGGTTTTCACTATCATTTAGAAAATTTCTTCCGGAAAGTTTATATATTTATAGAAAATAGAGAAAAGTCGATGTTTTGTAATCAAGTCGTAAAAGAAATACTTTAAATTACATTAACCCAACCTAACGGCTAAACCTTATGATATACCTCAAAATAATGTACTACGGAATTGTATATCTTAAAAAGGGTATATGTCTATCTCCTAAGGATAACCTCCAGCAACGCCGGGTACGTTTAAGGTTGTTACCAAGAACGGTGATTGTTAAATTAAACTCGGTAATTGATTAAGTAAATTACATTATGTATTGGAATATACGAGAATTCTAATAAGAATGATTATTTACATTTTGTATTGACTGTGTTCTATCGAAACCGTGTAAAAACAGAATCGACTTAACTTTTAGACGAATTAGAAAGAATAACTGAATTTGGGTTATTTCGTAGGAGGGAGGAAACGCAGAGGCTGGCAAATCATTCAAAAATGACCCATTCTCATGTGACAAATGTCAACTGTGTACAAATATTAGGCATGCATTTGATCAATGATGCTAGTTCTTAGGAGCATCCCCCATTGAAATACCCGTAGAACAAAGGTAGCATTCCCACCTGACGCCTATGCTAAGATTACAATCCATTTGTTGAGATAGAATAAGTCGGTTCCTGTTGTGGGGGAGGGGGCTTAATAATAAATGTTGAAAGTACTCACTTGAAGTTTTGAGAGTTAATCCAGAGAACGTGCACTGTCTGCAATAACGCACCGACTGAATGTGGCTCTGCAATTCCCCGGGCTTCTATACGAGGAATGCTGGTGTTCGGTATCCTAGTGGGTTTTCCATTTTAATCACCGTGATTCATCCCAAACCACAACTTCCTTCCCACAAAGTCCCCACCGGGTGAACCTTGCCCCAACGTTGCTTTTCAGTCAAATGGATTACATGACGACATTGCAGCAGCGCACCCACCAGTAGGTCGGGCTCCAACAACTAAACTAATAAACAACAAAATAACTATAGAAGAAGTGCAGCGTATGTGCGTATAATGCTTGCATTAGTTTTTATTTACTTCTACTGACTCAATTGCAGTGCATTCTTTTTCTCACAACTTTTACAGACATACGTTGCACCCCACATTGGGAAAATTAGGGAATTGGACTGCGCCTTGCGAGGACCAAAGTATTTTGTCTATATTTTTACAGACATACGTTGCACCCCACAGTGGGAAAATTAGGGAATTGAACTGCGCCTTCCGAGGACCAAAGTATTTTGTCTATATTTTTACAGACATAAGTTGCACCCCACAGTGGGAAAATTAGGGAATTGTACTGCGCCTTGCGAGGACCAAAGTATTTTGTCTATATTTTTACATTACGTTGCACCCAACAGTAGGAAAATTAGGGAATTGGACTGTGCCTTCCGAGGACCAAAGTATTTTTTGACAATAAAGAAGAACAGGAATACATACATACTATTTCAAAGTAACATTTTTTTTAATATAATATTTAGAAACAGTCGATATTCCTATCCCGCAGATATAATATTCAATTTTTATTGGAACAACTTTTCTTTAACTTTTGATGGCTATACCCATCAATGTAATATATCATTGAAGAATCTAAACTAAACGTGAAACAGAACAAGACACAGAAAATAAAAAGATAACCGTCTCAACGGGAATCGAACCCAAGATCTATGTATTACCGGGACAACATCTTTATCCACTCGACCATTGTGAAAAATTGAATAATACATATTTTCATTTGTTATACATTTTGATCTCGGGCGGGCCCCCCCTGGAATATATTGCGGGTGCACCATTGCCCACATTGACAAAGTATGCCGGGAGCTACCAGTTCCCAGTAGGCAAACCTTGCACTGACGTTGCCTTCCACTTATTATATTCACGTTTCCAGATGACCACATTGAAAAATTATTTTTCCCTCTCGGTCACCAGACAGATACCATATAATAACATCTTCAGCTCTGTATGTATAGGTGCTAATAATGAGTAAGAAAAATGACCTATTATTGCCTGTCAAAATTGCCATAATGAATAAGATCTCCTACTCCAACAAACTTGTATAAACTTTGAGAGATATTTCTCTCAGATGTCAAATACCCAAAGAGTCTTTTTGTAAGATATTTCTCCCAGCCTGTTACGGACTCATAAAATTTGTGCTATCCCATTTTGTATAATGATAAGATAAATGATTTAAGGCGATGCACTAAATCGTGTAATATTTTAAATCGAGCCGGTATCAATAACACCCCTTACATAGATGGCGACAAGGTTTAAATTCCCGTTCAATACCATCCGCCTGTTTTGATTTATGCAAGAAAGAAACATGACCAAAAAGTGCCTTTCATTTTATTATGTGGATGTTCAGGCATAAATATTTAATTTTTTTCCGATAATTTTATAAATAACTTAATTTGCCACATTATACAATAAAATCATAACCGAAAATGGGTTCGTAAGTAGGAGATTTTGAACTTTAAAGCAGTTTTCATAGGCCTTATACATTATTTTTTTCTGGGCTTATAAAAAGACTTGTCTAAAAAATACTCTATTATTTCAAAGGCCAAGATGTATTCTACTCGCAGTATTTATTTAAAGCATCTGAAACATTTCTAGGCGACCAAATTTTCAAACCAAAAACACATGATTTTGCATTACTACGTAGTGCATCGCCTTAAGCAGTGTTAGAAAGAGAGAATACCACGGAACGGAACTCCAGAAAAATTTGAAATTATCCTATGAATCGACATTTAGCATTTTTTGTTTTTCATTCACAGTTTGAATATTTGTAATTTTGACAGTTTGCTTAAGAAGAATGGCTGTGCCGCCTTTTTCATACAAAACTTAAATTTGGATTTGCAAATATTAACTAAGATTACTACATAGTTAGGTGCTAGAACAAATTATTATGTTGGTACTTCATCTATTACTAGTGGGGTTCCATGATAACTCAACACAGTGACTATTCAATACACCTTTAAAAAGTGATTTAAAGTCACTAAAAACGATAAAAAAAATTAAAAATTTAAACCTAACCTAACTTAACTTAACCTACTTAACCCAGTTAATAAAGTTTTTGTTTCATCACTTTCCATGACTTTATATAATTTTTTAAAGATGTGATGAATTATCATTTTGATGATTTATCCGGTCATCTACTAGTGGACCCCGCAATGCTTCGCTATTGCTAATGTCTTTCTCGGTCGTCTCCGACTTCTTCCACCATTCACTACTGTATACCACAATGTTACTGTTAAAAAACTACATTACATTGAATTTAATTTGACTCCGTATCTCATTCTGGTGCAGAGATATTGCATTAAGTATTCCTCGGGCGTCCCCGACTTCTTCTACCCTTAAAACCACTCTCTAAACACTCCTGGCACTAATAAGAACAAACTTTGAAATTTTCAGCGATATTGATTTACTACTTTTTGAGTTTAACATACGTAGGCAAAATTATTATGCATTAAGATTATTGTACTATGTAGGATGTATTTAATCTATGCGCTTTCTTTCAGGAAGTTAAATATGTTCAGAAGTGGTGTTAAGCATAGCTTCTGGGAACACAGTCACAATACTTCCTTATAAGGAATTATAAAAATGTTTCTGTAAATGCCCTTGACATATGAAACAATTTATCATTAATGTAATAGATCAGGGGTCTCCAACTGTTTTTGGTGGCGGACCAGATTGAACAAACAAAATTATTATGCATTAAGATTATTGTACTATGTAGGATGTATTTAATCTATGCGCTTTCTTTCAGGAAGTTAAATATGTTCAGAAGTGGTGTTAAGCATAGCTTCTGGGAACACAGTCACAATACTTCCTTATAAGGAATTATAAAAATGTTTCTGTAAATGCCCTTGACATATGAAACAATTTATCATTAATGTAATAGATCAGGGGTCTCCAACTGTTTTTGGTGGCGGACCAGATTGAACAAACAAAATTATGAAAAAAAAAACATCTGCAACATACCAAAAATTTCTTAATGTCGGTATTTTGTTTATGTTTTATTTTGAACATTTTTATTCAATTCATTTGTGTTGCTTCACAATTAATTAATTCAAAACAATATATAGTATACTTGTGGTACGTTTCGGAACCAGCCAGAATTGAAACCTTGCTTGAAATGGCTTTAGCCGTGTTTGGCGACCAGATTTGAATAGATGCGTACTTCCCCTCCTTTCTCTTCCCTATCTCCTTCCCTTCCCTGCTACCTTCAGCCTCACAACATACCCCAATTGGGGGTGACATAGTCTCACTGGCTCCAGATGGTTGAGCGCATTTGGGACTATTTTGCGGTATTTACATTTAAAAAAATTATGTTAATGCTTAATTTCTATTGAAGTATCCCTATCAACATAGCATGGGAAGGAGCAAACGCTGCCGCCATTGATCCAATATCTAAAGCTCAGAAACTTATAATAAAGATTATCCTCAAACTACCAATCACAAGCAGCTCGGATGAAATCTTTAGGAAAATCTGTGTTATGGACATTAGGCAACTTTATGCCAAAAACATACTAGCATACCTCTTCAAATACAAAACTACTTTTGACAATGTCCAAACTGTGATACTAGAACCAAAAGACATAATCTCTTACAAATCCCATTCGCTAAAACAACTTTTGGCCAGAGAAATTTTAGATATTTTGCAACAAGGCTATATGTATAATGCTCTCCCACTAGCCATTAGACTGAATGAATTTTTTTTCAAATATAAAACAGACATCAAGTCTTGGATCATCAGCCAAGACAGATCCAAGATCAACATTTTTATAAAAATCCCTTCATAAGTATGTATTAGATGCTGACTAACCAATTTATTTATTATTATTATTTATTATTTTTTTATCATTTTCACATTGTCATTTATGTTATGAAATAATATGTAAACATTAATTTATGTCCTCAATACGTCTGTCTCGACACAGGTTCATCCTAGTGAGACAGACATCGAAAAAAAACCTGTAAAAAAACTTTGTATTGTTAATAAAAAAAAACAAAATTTCATTTAAAACTATTAGCAATAATAAAACGCTAAGTAAATGTTTATAATGAAATATATGGCATTTTAAATGACAATATGTAATGCTGCCCAGTTCGAAACCCGTAGTAGTTCCCCGTTCGAGTAGGTCCAATCAATCCCTTCCTTGCCGACTGCAGCAGCTGGAGTAGTTTCCCTGTTAGCCGTCACTGGCACGAGCAGCACCTCTACTTTTAGGATTATGTGAGGTGTTTTTTAGTTTATTTGGAACGTTGAGCGGCTTAAAGATTTCTGTTGTTAAGTTAGTTCCCATGCAAGTTAGAATATGTAACTTTGGTTAGTACATTACCTTAGTTTTTATTAATATCCTTAGTTTTCTTGATTCTTTGGGTATAATGTCAAACCACAAAGTGTGTACTTCCTGTGAAGACACATCGGTGCCATTTCCTTAAAGTGAACTATTATAAATATTACATCTTATCATAGATTGTGAGAACTCACAATAAATAAAATTGATAGTATTAAATTAAATATTAAAACAAAGAAAATTTGATACCAATGACTGAATTTTTCTCCAAGAAGAACTGCGGTCAACCTTATGATATTTTTTAGTTATGAGAGTGGAAAATAATTATAATACATATTTACAAATAACTTGTTTTTACAAATTCATTGTTTTGCAGGAGACATAAATTAACTAAACCAAATATAATTAAAAAAATTAATGGTCTAAGTTATGCATTTTTACACATGCTTCTAGCTTGATGAGCGCCACATTTTACTAAGGTTAACTGACTCACCATCACGTCATTTCCCCATAGGTGGCAGAGAAGATGGGTCGTCAAACAACTCGGTCTTGGCACACACTCCTTCCTTCATACACGCTCTTCTGTTATTCTGACTCTTGGACATGACCCGACTCAAGTATTTCATTCAATTGATTGTGCCATGTCTACCTCGGGCATCCCCGACTTCTTCTGACATTAACTTCCGCTTCATATATTCTCCTTGAACTCCTTTCTTCATTCATTCATGCCCAAATATTTGCATTCTTTCTGGAACTTCTCATTTTTAACATGGTCATACAAAGTGTTACTACTTTAATCCTTCCTCTGGCGGTTCCATTCTTCAGTGCCATACATTATGGCTGCTATCAGGACTCCATTGTGGACTGCTAGCTTCACTTCTTTGGACATTTAACATACAACAAATCTGCTAGAAGTTTTTTTTAAATAATCAGTTTTCAATTAACAATGTCTCAGTGCGTAATCTCTCCTTGTGGTTTCAGAATATCCTGTTGTGATTAGTAGACGTGTCGGTTTTTACCGTTGACTTTATCAAAATCCGTGGACATACAACCATCAATGTTGCGTCATCGTTATGTGCTTATTATTTATTAAAGCTGAGATGGTTTACGGTGGTTACGGATGGTTCCCGTGAGCACTCAGGCCATGGGCCTATTGTGCTATCTCCCATTTCACCTCATTCCTTTAACAGTAACCCGGTATCTTTGATAAAGTTCACCAGGGTTGACATTGAGTATTTGGCAATGTCTCCAGGTTTCACAATGTGTCTTCCTAGGTATCCGAACCTGTTCCCATTAGGGCGGGACATTGGCACCATAGGTGAATTGGAGTCTCTTCATATTCTTCACATTTCCTGCTTCCATTGGATTAATTACATTACGGTAAAAATTATCCACAATTACGTTTTATATATTTGACGTTCATCAAGAATCAAACATTCTAAGGTTCCTTGAAAATGTCAATCCCTCCTTTACCGGCCGCTGGAGTAGTTTCCCTATTGGCCGACAGAGCGCATAAGAGCGATTTACAAAAATGTACAATTTCATTTATTCAAACAATGGTAATTATTTACGTAAAACTACCGTTTGAATACGCATTTGCAAATAAAACAAGCATTTGATTCAACGTACGTAAATAATTACTGTTGTTTGAATAAATGAAATTGTACGTATTTGTATATCGCTCTTATGCGCTCTGTAAATGCATATAAATTATTATTTACGTAAATAATAATTTCGCACCATTTTGACAGAACACGGATGTGAAGTTCACGCATAATACGCGTGTGTTTGTAGAAAGTATAGGCACTGCCAACCCAAGAAAATAACATGAAACACAATCGGAAGCTAGAAACGCTTCATTGATTGTAAAATTAGCCAACAAATGTCTAATCTGACATGTACTTATATGTAAAATAATTATATGTTAATAAAACAATCATTTTGCCAGGTAACAAAAAAAGAAGTACAACGAATTTTCATTTTACGTAATTAAAAATTTAAATGCCATAATTAAAAATTTCCCAAATGCTGTCAGATTCCTTTTATAGTAATTAAGGTAAATCAGAAGATTTTATTTAAAAATATTTCGTATTATCCGTGTCCAGCGATTCCGAATATTTACCAATATTATTTTAACTTTACCCATTTAGGCAATTATTCGGGAAAGGTAAAGTTTTACCCGAACAACTGCATTCTTATTGTGCCTAAATTGAACATTTTATTATTCATTAACTCCTTCCTGTTCCGTGTTTAAACAATATATACTCACCCTCTCTCTGTGAATGACCTATTAAATTTAACTGTTGTTAGACTAATAATTTAGCACTTTTTCCGCTAGCAGGTTAGTGTTGCATGTGATCACCCATTATGAGAGTTATGAGAGGTTCCATTGTATATTAAATAACATGGCAAATACAGATATTAATGAACTAAAATTATGGTTTGATGAAAACCTGTTGACTTTAAATTCTAAAAAAACTTATTATTTACCATTTTTCATTAAAAAACAAGTAACACCTAAAGAAATAAACATAATTATCCACTCTGTGAAAAATACAGAAAACCACAAATGCAATATGTTATGCACAAACATAGAAAGCAAGACCGATATTAAGTACCTAGGCATAACAATAGACCAGCGTTTAAAATGGTCCCCACATATAAATATTCTGAACAACAGAATAAGGAAACTATCATATATATTTAGATGTTTAAGAGATATTTTAAACGAAAAATTACTTAGAACCACATACTTCGCTTTCTGTCAATCAATTATACAATACGGCATTATAGGCTGGGGCGGTACATATAAAAATCAAACACAAACATTTTACGTATCACAAAAACTAATAATAAAAACCATATTAAAAAAACCCTATTCATATTCGTCCGAACTTTTATTCAAACAATTTAAGGTCAGAAAATTAAGTGCATTATACTTCTACCATGCAACATTACAAATTTATAAAAACAATATTCAAAATAAAATTGCACCCTTTAAAAATAACAGAAATCTTAGACAAACGTCCATACTTCCTACTCCTAAATGTAAAAAAACAATAGGACAGTTCAACCATGAATATCTGGGAGTTAAATTTTTTAACTCATTACCAGAAAAAATTAGAAACATAAATACAAATATAAACGAATTCAAAAGCCACCTCAAAAAGTATTCCGAACAGTTGAACTGAATCATATCAAATATAAAACAATATAACAACACCCCCATACACACAAGCCCTGCTTATTTATGGGGGTACATCAAATACATATATTATGTAATTAATAACTGTACTATATTCAATATTGTGTAATGTAAATCATGTATCTTTTTTTTTACTAATAAAAAAAAAAATATATATATATATATTTTAAATCTTTCTGTTTGTAAGCAGAGATTGTCACCTAACTAAAACCAAACGTAGAAGATATCTATTTTAATAATAGTTTTTTTTCCATTTTTGGCAGCAGCTTTTGGAAACACGTCCTTCTCGTTTGGTTCTAATGCTGCCACCTCGGCGGCCCCCGGAGGCTTTGGGGGCTTCGGGGCCGCCCCCGCCACCACCAACACGGGCTTCGGAGGATTTGGCACAACGGCCGTGTCCAGCGCAGGTAAACATATTTATTTATTTATTTTTCAGAGGAGATTAAGGACGGGTTGTTTCACAGAATTTAAGTTTAAATTCAAGTTCTGTTATTATTTCACCATGGGTCTATTGTTTCACAATTCTTGGATAACACTAGAACTTGAATAGGACTTTCACTAAACTTGAATTTTAACTTTGAAATTTGATATATTGCTCAAATTCTGTGAAACAACCTGGCCTAAAAATTATATCATCAAAGCTAATGGACATATGATGGTCACATGGGTAAAAAATCATCATGGCATTTCTCCGCAAGGGTAGGCAGAGAGGATGAACTGCCAATAACTCATTTTGGTCCGGTCGGCTTGTTTGGTCGGTCTTGGCACACACTCCTTCCTTCGTTCACGTTCGTACATCGTCTCATACATACCCTTCTGACTATCTACATGCCCCAACTCAAGTATTTGGTTCTCTTGATCGTCCTGTATCTTCCCCTCCATCCAGTTCATTTGAAAAGCATAACAACTTGACCTTATGCTTGACAGGTGATCTGTTTGGTCGGTCTTGGCACACACTCCTTCCTTCGTTCACGTTCGTACATCGTCTCATACATACCCTTCTGACTATCTGTATCTTCCCCTCCATCCAGTTCATTTGAAAAGCATAACAACTTGACCTTATGCTTGACAGGTGATCTGTTTGGTCGGTCTTGGCACACACTCCTTCCTTCGTTCACGTTCGTACATCGTCTCATACATACCCTTCTGACTATCTACATGCCCCAACTCAAGTATTTGGTTCTCTTGATCGTCCTGTATCTTCCCCTCCATCCAGTTCATTTGAAAAGCATAACAACTTGACCTTATGCTTGACAGGTGATCTGATTTGAACAAAACCTAAAACGGGCTGAGAATTAACGCTAAGGACGCTTTGTTTCACAGAATTTGAACAATTCATTAAATTTCAAAGTTGATTTTTAAGTTTTGTGGAGGTTCTATTCAAGTTCTTCATTTCAGCTTTGTGACACAACTGGCCAATAATGATATAATAACAGAACTTGAATAGAACTTCAAAATCAACTTTGAAATTTGATGAACTGTTCAAATTCTGCAAAACAACCCGTATAAAGTTTAACGGGGAACGTTCAAATGTAATTAATTCGCATTGTGGAATTAAAGGTATTGAAATGGAGTTTGGAACACCCCAAGCTTAGATTATCAGAGAATCCTACATGTTACTTTTCCACAGCCAACCCGACTTTTGGAGGATTTGGAGCCCCGCAGGCCACGTCAGCACCCTCTCTGTTTGGGGGCTTTGGAGCCCCGGCAGCTACCACATCCGCCTTCTCCGGCTTTGGCACAAACACTACTGGTAAATATTTTACTAAGAATAATTATTAGATACTGAGATTAAGAATGCCCTTTTTTTTCTCTTTTTCCCCAGATTTAAAATGTCACTGAAAGAAGAAAACAGTTCCACAAATGAGTGTAATACAATAACATGGTGTCTGAAAACTCGTAGTACAAGCAAATAACTGGTGAACCTACATTACAGAGAATAAAATTTTTCTATCTGAGTATTTTGTTTTTGTTTTTGTGCTTCCACGCATTTTAAATCACATTAAACAGCTGATATTAACCACGTAGTGGCTGATTTTTTTCAATTTTTACCTGAAAATTTTAAACTTCAGACTCAATTTACTCGAAAACAAAAGCTCAAATCAATAAATTATCCCACAAAATCGACTTTAAATGTGATGTAGATTCATCAGTTTTCCGCTTGTACTACATTTCCGGACATTCTGTATATGTTATTTAATATTATAGATTTGATTGATATTATTTCTTATTTCGAATAGGTGCCTTTGGAGCACCTGCCACTACTGGTTTCGGCCAGAACACTGGTTTCGGTGCGCCAGCCACTGGCTTTGGCGCGACAAACACCGGCTTTGGCGCCGCCACCACCGGATTTGGAGCGCCCAACACTAGTTTTGGCGCTCCCAACACAGGCTTTGGCACACAAAACACTGGCTTCGGTGCGTCGTTTGGCGGCGGAACTAGCTTGGGGGGAGCAAACACTGGGTTTGGCGGGACAGGGGGGTTCGGTACCAACTTCGGTGGAAAGCCGCTGGGTGCTCCGGCCGCTACGACCGGCTTTGCTGGGTTTGGCGCTAATATGTTCGCGCAACCGCAGCAACCTCAACAGGTATTTATTTAAATTAACTTTTTAAAGCTTAACGCTCCATTATTTTACTCTTTAATTGTTTCCTCATTGGTGAGGATTGTGACCCCACTCCAATTTCCCTGGTGGATAAGGCTCCTACACTAGTTCTGAATATAGATGGTATTTGGTCACTCCAACGCATTCTCTCGCAAAACACTATTCCAGTGACTGCGTTTCTCCAGGTTTAAGTTTTCAGTTTGGCCAGCAACTGGATATGTTAGTGTCTTAGGACAGTTATTCTAGTGCGCCTGGCTTGAAGACGTCTATCCACTTCCTTTCACTTGCTTACGGGTCTAATGCGTGTGCGTATAAAATATGTATGTACGGACATTTGCAGAATATTACACCCAAAAGCATGGTTTTTCATCTTAGGAGGTAAGTTTTACCTCCGTTTCATCATCTAAAATTCATGCACTGCAAGGCTGTGTCTCCACAGTGCCAAAGTTGTCCACATTAGGGGTCCGTTTTTTTTAAATACATGACCGTCGCGGTCCGGAAAGTAAAAAGCCTAACAACCCCAAAGACAACAAAGTTTAATGAGAAAAATGTCATTTTTTGCTTTGGACTATTCGTCTGAAGCTTGGATTAAAGTTTGTGTAGGCTATTGTCATTAAATCTTGGAGATGTTCATCGGTAAGTCTGCCCCGGAAAATGCTGCTTCACAAACATACGTTTACCGAAACAAAGTGAGAAGTTTCAAGGCTATTTCTTTTAATTCTGGGTACATATTTATTACCACAAACAAATTTTATACAAAACTCATGACAAGAAACTTCGATCATTTCCATCTGGAGAACAGCTTTATTACTCCCGAAAATATTTGCAGTTTCATTGCTCCATGTGTTAACAATACAAAATATTTTGTGTTTCTAATACAAGGTCCACACAAAATAGGTCGGCGGTTCGGATCCAGACCGCTGTCCGTTATTTGGTGACCCCTGCTATAGAACATCTATGGTCGATTGTGAAGGAAAAAAAGATAACCACCAAGCAAAATTCTCATCGAAGAACTCATTCAAGTATGGCATCACAACCAAGAAATAAAAAAACAGCTGCAACTAACAAAAACAACTTGTAATGAACGTATACCTAAATGTATGATAGAGATAGCATGATTGTGCCAACTCGTATAAATGGCTTTGTCTGCGTTTGTTTTGTGTCTTTTTACCAGCAAGCTTTCTTCAGTTAACTTGTACCAGTATTACTTTAGTATTATCGTATACTAGTTGTACCCCGCCACGCGTTGCTGTGGCTCAGACTCTCTCTGCAGACAGAGAAACGATAGCGCATGTTGCTTTTACGTCCAACAGTTGGCACTGTTTTTAAAAAAGCATGTTTGTTCAACAGATGGCGCTGTTTTTCAACACAGCATATTTTTACCTGTCGGCGTAAAAAGGCATGTTTTTACATTGTCATAGATTTAAAAACACACACGTATATGAATGCAATGTTGTGTCAAAGTTTCAAAGCAATCGGTAAAGAACTTTCGGAGATTTAGGGTTTTGAACAAACGAACATTTACATTTTTATTTTTATAGACATACCCATCTATTATACTACGAAAGATCATCCACTAATCCTCTAGAAGAACACACAAAGTATAACAAAGAACGAAAGATCATCCACTAATCCTCTAGAAGAACACACAAAGTATAACAAAGAGGAACCGGTCCACCATAAATTGGTGCAGTCAAGATAACCACATTAATTTGGTACAAGCATACCAACTAGGATTAAATTGCTTCTTAATAACAAAGGAACTCACCAAACACTAGATATAAACCACTATTGTAATTAAAGTAATTATATATTATTAAAGTTTGAAAACTAAACAAAAAATCGTTTGATTCTAATAATCTGCAAACGTCTGTAGAGTTAATCTGTATTGTCTTGCAGCCCCAGGCCCCCAATCCAAATGAAGCCCTGCTCAGCGCCGTATTCAACGTCAACGTGTTTGGGGACGAACGAGATCAGATACTGGCCAAATGGAACTTCATACTTGCCAAGTGGGGGATTGGTAAGATATATCCGTATATATTTTGGCCATTTTAATGGTACAGTAAAGATTCCTTTTCAAATGAAATCTTGTGTTTATTTGGACTCTCTTTTTAGAATTTTTTTCAATATTTATGTCATCTCGTAATTATGCTCCTTGGCTGTGATTGGCTGTAGGTTTCGGCCATTGAGAGTTCACATTTCTTCCGCTGAGTAGTGGAGGGGGGACAACGTAAATACTGAGGCAGTTCTTTAGCGGTGGTCATTCTCTCGTCTGGTGGCTCCGGGTGAAGAGATAGATGTTTTTCAGAATCTGTTATTATATCAGCACTTAATACTCTTCACCAATTACATATGGCTTTGTATTAGATAGAGTTAATTTAAATAAATATCTTTTATGTGTCGGCGACACGGTAACTAAAGATTTCGTAGTGGGGTGTTTAGCTACGCCCTCTCAATTTTACGTAAATATCAATTTAATTTGAAAATGTTGATATAATTCTGGACAGCGCACTTGAAGTGAAATGACACTACAGTGCTCTATATAAATGCTATGTTATTACATATTATACAATTACATTAGAGTATGAAATTAACAATAATAGTTTTATCGCCCGCTACATGAATGGGATATGTAATTCAATTTATCCATGCTACTATATAACGGAACTATAGCAAACAATACAATTTATCCATGCTACTATATAACGGAACTATAGCAAACAATACAATTTATCCATGCTACTATATAACGGAACTATAGCAAACAATACAATTTATCCATGCTACTATATAACGGAACTATAGCAAACAATAGAATTAAAAAAATAAGATAGGAAAAAAATGGATCAACATAATTAAGTACAGGAAATAAAGAAGAGAAGATTGTATACCTGCCTACAGTAGATAGAAAAAAATCCACATAAAAAGTTAACTACAGATTATTAATGAAACAAAATGTTAGAAATTTCTTATTAAAATTTCAAAATATCAACTGAATTTATTTCCAAGCCTTTATAGTCTTTGGACTTGGGAATGAATGAAATATGTAGTTTGTTTTCAACGAATAAACAAAGAACAACCCTGGAAGTCTCGTGTTTCAATTTGGTACTATCCATTAAGCTATTAACTAATTTATATATAAGTACCAAATCGCTCATGGTTCTTCTGAAATATGAAGAAATTTCCAAAATCGCTGACGCAGCAGTAGACTTGAATGGAGGTCAATCTTCAGCAACCGCGGTAGAGTGGCAACGATTTAATGCTATATAAGGCATTACCTCAGTTGTTTTCAGACTTATAGAATTTTATATATCTACGCTAAATACTTCTTCCGGCTTATAGTGCATAATGAAGTATATTTCCAGGCAAGGTGTACTACGCCAACAACCAGCCGCCCCTGGAGCTGACGGAGCACAACCCGCTGTGCAGGTTCAAGGCCATCGGCTACAGCCGCCTGCCCACACTCTCCAACAAGGACGGACTGGTTCAGCTGCACTTCAACAAGACCGAGGAGGAACTCAAGTAAGTGGCCTTGCACTCGCATATCTCTAACACGGACCAACAACCAGCCGCCCCTGGAGCTGACGGAGCACAACCCGCTGTGCAGGTTCAAGGCCATCGGCTACAGGCGCCTGCCTAAACTCTCCAACAAGGACGGACTGGTTCAGCTGCACTTCAACAAGACCGAGGAGGAACTCAAGTAAGTGGCCTTGCACTCGCATATCTCTAACACGGACCAACAACCAGCCGCCCCTGGAGCTGACGGAGCACAACCCGCTGTGCAGGTTCAAGGCCATCGGCTACAGCCGCCTGCCCACACTCTCCAACAAGGACGGACTGGTTCAGCTGCACTTCAACAAGACCGAGGAGGAACTCAAGTAAGTGGCCTTGCAATCGAATATCTCTAACACTGCCCTATCCACAACTAAGCAGAATCTATACCACTTCAGCGTGTCAAAATGCATAATTTACAAATTTAATAATATTATTTTCATTACTATGGCAACACCGAGTAACACCAATTTATGAACGAATGTAACGTTTGATTCACGAATCTGAATTCATTTTGGGATATGATAAAATAACAGATGATAATAACAGATGATAACAGATGATATGATAAATTTTGCTGATCATTCTCTTAGTTTTAGCACCGTCTCGTATGGTTTCTACATACTTACAACTTATTTTTCATATTTACTATGTCTTTTCTTCTAATTTAAAATTTCAACCAATGCAATCCTTTCACTTTTTGTACATTGTCTCAACAAATAACACTTCTAACACTACCAACGTAAGTCAATATTATCTTCTTAATAGTTTTCTTGCTTTACTACAACACAATTTACTTCAATATACCTACAACTTTAAAAGTTTTATATTTTATATATTTTACCAAAATGAACTAAAATGTTGAATGTTTATTACCAAAATGTAACCGGACTGCGATCAAAAACAGATAGTTTCCATTTTAATGTCACCAATAGCAACTATGATATTATTATGATAACAGAAACTTGGCTTGTCGACAGCATTGCCAGTGAAGAGCTATTTGACAACCGTTACCTGGTATTTAGGCGTGACCGTAATGAACAAAAACGGGGAGGAGGTGTAATTATTGCGTTGAAGAAGCACCTCATAGCTCATGAACGTAAGGATTTTAACACGAATGCTGAAGACATCTGGGTAACTGTTACGATTAATAATTTCATAAAAATTCATTTATGCTGTGTTTACATACCTCCAGGAGTCAATCACTCACAAAATATAAATGAATTCATGGATAAATTATGTGAACTTCGAGGACTACATCACGATGATCATTTTGTCATATCGGGTGATTTCAACTTACCTCAAATTAACTGGTCTTTAAGTAATGGTAATAGTATGCAAATTACGAATGGCTCTAAATCTGAAATTATTTCCAAACTATCTGACACCCTTTCATTTACTGATCTATCACAGTACTGCACCTTTCCAAATAATAATCATACATACCTAGACCTTGTTTTTAGCTCGATCCCTGTAAATGTATCAAATACTGACCAGTATCTCATCCCTGAATGTAAACATCATAAAAGCATTCTTGTTGACATTAACATATCTCTGGAAACTCCTATGGTGGACAACAAATGAACAATCAATCTTTTTAGGAAAGCTAACTATGAAACAATAAATAACGCCCTTAGTAGTATTGATTGGGATGCAGAATTTTTAAACCTATCAACCAATACTGCTATTGACCGCTTTTATGCAATTTTATATGAAATCATTCGATTAAACGTCCCGTCAAAGGAAGTTCATATTAATAATTCTTATCCCTATTGGTTTAGTCCAGCCCTAATAAAACTGACTAAGGAAAAATATAAAGTGTTTAAAATGTGGAAAAGGTGGTCCAATCCTTTAGACTACCATGAATTCTGTATCCTTCGATCAAGGCAAAAGAAATTGTCTAGAGAATGTCTTAAACAATTTATAACAAACGCTGAACTTAATATATCTCGTGACCCTAAAAACTTTTGGTCTTATGTTAAAGGAAAAAGAAATAATTCTGGTTTGCCTCATGTTATGAAACTGGGCGAAGTGACTGCTGAAAATCCTTTCGCAATATGTAACCTGTTCTCACAGCATTTCGTCTCCACCTTTAATTACAACACTATTTCCGATGTACACTCTACCAACTATCATTTTGACAATCAAGTTAATATCTCCTCGGTATCAGTTTCAAAACAAAAAATAGAAAAAGTAATCGATACTATTTCTAGCTCACTGGGTGCGGGTAGTGATAAAATTCCGGCTTTCTTTATCAAAATGTGTAGCAAGGTAATCTCGAAGCCCCTATTATTGCTTTTTCAATCCTCATTGAAAGAAGGTATCTTTCCTGATCGTTGGAAGAGTGCTCTCATCACACCTGTTTTTAAGTCTGGGGCTAAAAATGATGTCCAGAACTATCGACCGATATCTAAATTACCAATCTTTAGTAAAATTTTTGAAAAAATTGTTCATGAACAACTATATAACTGCATCGAGTCTGTTATAACTCGTGAACCAACATGGCTTTATGAAAAAAAGATCGGTTGTATCTAATCTTGCCATTTTCATTGAAAATATTACTAAATCAATGGATGATCAAATCCAAGTTGACGTAATCTATACAGACTTTTCAAAAGCGTTTGATAAAATTGACCACAGTCTTCTTTTGTCCAAATTACTAGCTTTGGGAATTCATGGGGATTTATATAGATGGTTAGTCTCCTATCTTAATGGGCGCACTCAGGGAGTAACAATAAATGGCTTCATCTCTGAGATTGTAAATATACCCTCAGGTGTGCCCCAAGGATCTCACCTGGGACCGTTACTGTTTACAATTTTCATCAACGACATTATAAAATGCTTTAATTATGCAAATGTTCTACTTTTCGCTGATGATATGAAAATATTCCTGCCTATTAATTCTATAATTGACTGCTTTAAACTACAAGAAGATCTGTATAGGCTTAATGATTATTGTATCCGCAATCGTCTCAATATGAACACTTCTAAATGTTATGTAATTACCTTCACTAGAAATAAAATTAAATTTGACCATAATTATCATATAGCTGGCCAACTACTCAAAAAAGTTACACAAATTCGTGATCTAGGTGTTATACTTGACAGTAAACTTACATTTGAGGCTCATATTGATATGATTGTTAAGAAAGCCCTTAGAATGCTAGGATTCTTATTCCGTATTGGAAAAGAATTTAATAATATCATAACACTTAAAATATTGTATTTTTCTTATGTTCGCAGTCATCTTGAATTCGCTTCTCCCATATGGAATCCTCAATATAATATTTACATAAATCGCATTGAAGCCATCCAAAGAAAATTTGTCCATCATTTAAATTTCAAATTAAATTCAAACCTTGACGTAAACAGCTCGATGGACCTTTATGGACTTAAGCCATTAAAAACTAGAAGAGACTCCGCAGATATAATATATCTCCATAAAATTATCAATGGCTTTATTGATTGTTCTCCCCTTCTGTCTGAAATTAATTTTAGAGTCCCAAGCGTTAGAACTAGAGAAAAATCACTTTTTCATCTCCATAAATGTTCTACTAATATCAGACAAAATGCGTTTATATTCAGAGCCTGTAGTATATTTAATAAGAATTTTAATGATATGGACATATTCACAAGTAATTTAGGAACCTTTAAAAGATATGTAATAACTAACATTAAATAATTTTAAATATTCTACTGGAAGTTATCATGTTATTGCTCTGAATCCTTTCCAGTTACTTACCTTCCAATTTATACTCATGTGTTCAATTTAGTTGTAGGTATACATTTATTATATTGTTATTATTGCTATTGTGTAGTGCTTTTATTGATTGCTGCTGTGTTGAAATTTTACAATACATTATGTTTTGAATTTTAGCTGGTTATTAATATATCAGTTAAATTTTAATTTTTGAAATTTAGCTGGTTATTAGTTTATTAGTATATCAGTTAACTTTAAATTTTAATTTATTTGTGTTCCTAGATCTGTTATTATTTTTATTTATTATTTACAATATTGTATTTTTTGTAAATCTCTCAGGCCACGGGTACAGAACCCTTAGTTTTTTGTTTTAATATTCTTTATTATTATTATAATTTTAAGTGAAAATCTGTTATTGGATTTTATCTTTATTACTTAGTTTATTCTTATATATGTAAATAATCTGTTGATTTTCCCAAATAAATAAAATAAAATAAAACAGCGAATCTATTTGAAAATGAATATCAACCGGGAATATTTTTAAATAAGACAAAATTCAAAACCAAGGGGTTATTTACTTTTATCATCATGTTGCTATATTGATATAGCTCAATTTCAGGAGTCAGCAAGCCCAGCTCCAGACTTCGCTGAACGCCCTGTTCGGCAACAAACCTAACCTTACAATCTGCCTGGAGTCGGTGAAGGCCCTGTCCGGAACGACGGCGCAGGCCATGCTGTCGGTGACGGAGAAGGCGGGAAGCGGCGCGGCGGGCACCCGGCTGCCGGCCTCGGAGGTGGCGGCCTTCCTGGCTGGGCCGCTGCAGCGCCAGCAGCTGGCGTCCCTCGGCGTGCTGGCCGCCACAGCGCACACCAAGCCCGACTCCAGGCAGATGCAGGAGTACCTGGAAACTCCGCCACCTGGTGAGGACTTAAATTAAATTTGGAAGGCATCCATTAGTTGAAACCGCACACAGATTATCATATTATTCATATTGCAATGTCAGAAATTTATTTATTATTATTGTTATTTATTATTCATTAACGCCCTATCGGGCTTTTACAGAGGAATTGAAAAAACACATGGATAATAGCATAACTATATACAAAAAAAAAAAAATCAAATGCTAATACTAAGATTAACATCAAATCCAAATAACACCTGATATTGTAAATGAAGCAATGTTTCAAAAACAAAGTAAGTACATTGTATATTCATACAATTATTCATGTTTGTTGCAAACCAGTAAGACTGAAAACATGAAAATAATTTACTCAAAAGGTATATAAAAAATAAATATATATATTTATACTTCAAACATCGTGTTATCTTTGGAGGTATTGTACAAAGGGACTTTACTAGAAATGTAATTTAAATGTGTGAATGTTTCATAATGGATAATAAAAATAATGAATGTTTCTAAATGGTATTGAATTTATTTGCAGGAATCGACCCCCGACTGTGGAAACAGGCGCAAGCGGACAACCCCAATCCGGAGAAATATCTCCCGGTGCCCATGGTCGGATTTAGTGAAGTAAGTTGACAAAACATCCAAAGCTGCGGGCTTGCATCAAGCACTGCCACTTCATTCCTCTTCAAATCGTCACGCTACACTCAATTACAGCTGTTAAGCTGTTAAAATTACGAATTGTTAGGTTATTTCACCTTTGAATCACTGCTCTAATCTATTTTTAACCTCTTGACATATTCCTATGTAAATCTAAATTTCACAGTAGCTTACAGCAGAAAAAAAACTAATAAATAGCTATTACCCTTAGAGTCAGTGTGTTTGTTTTTGGGAGAAGCTCATATGGAATCTTAGTAATCATCGTGTCTCCTTTACTCATAGTAAGAAATATTATCTAAATGGTCTTAGAAAGAGAAAACACCATGCTTTATATTCAATTCTAGGAGTTAACCACAGAATAATAAATTAAAATGTACACCTTCATAAAACCAAAGGTTCCTAGCGCTATTTAAGGAAAAAATTTGGTACTTTGTGTGATATTTTCTAGGTAATTATTTTTATATGAAAGATATATACGAACAAGTGTGGTGACAATTTTAGTTCAGTGTTTAGACGAAAAACTTAAGATTAGCCATTTTTAAACTTTTTATGTTTGTGTTAAAAAAATGATTTAAAAATTATATATTTATTATTGTATGTGTGTGCCTGCAGATAAAGCGCCGCATTCAATGCCAGAGCGACGAGTCCCAGCTGCACGTGGCCTTCCTGACCAAAGCTGCCGCAGAAATCACGGAGCTGAAGGCCAAACACGCCGCCCTGCTCGCCGCCTCCGAGGTCCAAACACGCAGGCAGATGCACCTGCACCACCGCCTGCTATCCGTTAGTATACCTCACACCTCAGAATGTCTAGGCCTGAGGTTATCATCTTATTAGGTTTCTTTCGTACTTTGATGGTATTTGCCGGTTGTAAAAATAAGCACTGGGTGGTAATAAAATTTGCACACGATGAGGTAGAAATTTAACATGTAACTATCTATGTAGGTACTAAGTTCCTGTCCGGGATCTTTCGACTTTTTCTAAATTTCTAGACTTGTGACACTATGCAAATGTCATCGTGCAGATTTTAAATATTTCATTGTGATTGTGAAAATGTTCATTAGTGATTTTTTTGTTCATTTTTTGTAAAATTTAATTAATTTTATTTTATTCTATTACAATTTTGTTTTTATTATTACGTATTTTGGCAGAATCGTAAAAGGAAGTATTTGTATCTAAATAAATAACATTGCAATTTGTGTACAGGTGGTGGTGAGACTGGAGAGCTCCCGAAGAGCAGGGGCGGCCATGTCCCCCGAGGAGGAGGGGCTGAAGGGGCGCCTGGAGGGACTGCACTCGCAGCTGGCGGCCCCCACGCATTTCAACGTGAGTCACAACTACAACTACTCGCTTTTATGCTTATGAGTCTTAATATGCGTAGGCGCGCGGAGATACAAATAAACTATCCCTGAAATCAACGTTTTTTTTGTGCATTCACAGGGCCGCCTTAGTGAACTACTGTCACAGTTGAGAATGCAGAGATGTCAAGCAACCACACAATCCTCTGATAGATACACTATGGATAAAGGTATGCATTGTTCGCATTCATTATGTTTTATCTCTTCTTTGGATTTGACCAAGTCTCGTAGTTCAACAACTTAATTCAACTTCTCTACTTCTATTGGATTCACTTTATTTCACAATACATAAATCAAATAAATATACATTTTACTGGTTGGCAACTAGTGTCAATGTGCTGGTGAAATAGGGCCCTTACTATTAGCAGCATGTAAAATTTTTTGTTAATTATGTAAAGTTAATAAAATGATATGTTGTTGTGGCAGGTTCGCAGGATGACATCAAACAGTTCCTGTGGATGCAGCAGAAGGGCATGACGCACCTGATAGAGACGGTGCACAAAGACCTGCAGCACCTGAACATCGTGCAGGAAGGCATGGCCAGAGTGGTGCACGGCTCCCAGTGATAGTGTGTTACAAACCTATATACCTATAGGTGGATAATTGTGTGAACCATGTCTATTTGTCCCAAATACACAGTGCTAATGAAGGGTGGGCTGTAAAGCACTGAAACAAACTATGTTTTGTCAGGTTGATTGTTTTACACCAATTTAAATAATGGTTGATCAGCGCTGTCTTGACTTCTGGTGTCTAATCACTCTTCAATAAAACTCTGGGATCAAACAATGCACTGTGGACTTTTATTTGTGAGAGTTTTAATTGAGCTTGGACAGCCAGTCCAGTGCAGTCCCGACCTTCGTAATCTCTGTATTATCGACAACTCTACCTTACTGCTATAAGTGTCATCTATGAATAGCACCTCAAACTAATATCTAGGATACCACAAGCGCCATTTTGTTTACATTTAAAATGCTGATTCTTAGTTCTAGCAAAGTTGTGATTAGCTGAAAAGGATAACAGTTGTGCTTTTAAGACCTAAAATCGGCGCTTAATGTAGACCTTTTAACTGCTCCAAACCTTTTTAACGCAATCTATCCCATCATGCGGCACTTTTGATACAATGTATATGTTTTAGTAAATATATGCGATAGCCCCTTAGATAAGGTTAATGAGGGTCGGATAATTTTCACATTTTCTCTTTTTTAGATTTGTTCTGAGTTAAGCGATCATTATTAAAAAACATCCATTCTGAACTAGATTTTCTGATCTTTCATCTCGACCCACAATTTGTTCCAGTAAGTGAATTGAACATATATACAGATATATGAAGACTATATACAGGGTGTATCGGCACGTACCCGACAAACTTTAACCAGCTTTTCCTTAGCACATTTGGAGTAAAAAATGTTATGGGCACTTTGCTGTCTGGTAACATTTTTTTTAATAAATTTACTACATATTCATATTTTCACCACATGTCACCAATGTTTTATCCTTTGTCAAAGTTTGAAAACCCATCTGGCAATATTTTGTTCGAGTTTCGTTGAATAATGTACGTACGTACCTACGTTGGCGCGCTTTTACAATCACAACGAAATAGCACGGCACCATTCGTCTCATTTTTAGCTATTATTATTTAGTGTGTACGAAAGAGCGAGGACACTTTTTGACACACTTGCTAATAACAGCTGTTGAACTCGAGAAACAATGCAAATGACAGTGACGGAGTGTGGATTTTTTTATTTATTTTTTGTTTTTAATGGAAAAAAAATGTTACCGGACAGCAAAGCGCCCATAACATTTTTTACTCCAAATGTGCTAAGGAATAGCTGGTTAAAGTTTGTCGGGTACTTGCCGATACACCCTGTATAGACAATGCTCAATTTGCTCACTGAAACAAATTGTGGGTTGAGATGAAAGATCAGAAAATCTGGTTGATATTGTGTATGTGCAGTTGGGGGTGTTGCTACTGCAAATGTTTAGGTTACAAGTCATTGTCTTACTCTTGGTACTGTAAAGCGCACATGATACATTCATTAAACTTTTAGATTTCTTTAAAGTTATTTCTTTAATAATGGAATAACTTATTGAGTAAAACCAAATATTAACAACTCTCAAACAAAAAATGTGAAATAGAAAAGTCAAAAAAATTTGGTCGCATCTGGGAATTGATCCCGGGACCATTGCCTTTGATTGCCATTTAATCTTGCAATGATCCATAAAGATGGCAGCCAAAAAATATGCGTTGTTATATAGTTTTGGTTCTTAGTCAAATTATGATACAATTAAAAATTACGGAAAATGATATGGTCGAATTAGCTCAGTGGTGAGAGCAAAGCCTCTCGGCAAGGCAGTGATCCTGGCTTCAATTCACAGATGAGACCAAATCTTTTTCTGTTCAACATTCTTCACTTTAGGGTGGTTAGTATTGTTTTCAACGATTAACTTTTTTTTCTAAAGCATGACAGAAAACAACTGCTAAGAGCATACTTTCCAATAGCTTCTAAGCAATCTAATGTTTATGTAGATATTGCATAGGAACCTCACACATGTTAGAGTGTATTAATATGATCACAAAAAAAAAAAATGTATACCAGTCCAAGCGAGAGATTGTACGCGAAGTCATCTACTGTCTTTTTGTTTTCATAAGAGTGTGAGAAGGTTGAGGATGAAACCTTCTCACATCCTCAACCTTCTCACACTCTTATGTTTTCATAAGAGTGTGAGAAGGTTGAGAATGTCCTACGTACTAGCTGTCGCTGGGACTAGTATAAGTTTGTAATTTAATTCAATCATAAAGCAGAAAAGTGTTTGTTCCACTGAAATCTCTAGAAATGGTGAGCTTTTGTTTCATGAAATTTGCAGAACTTTATCTGTCTGGCATTTTATAGGTCAACACAAATACTTTTATATCGCAGAATCTTTACCGTTGTGACTTTGAATTATCCATTTTACTAATAAAATCAAACGCCATATATATATTTTTTTTTTCAATACTGAAAAGAGATTTGTACTTCAGTACACACCATTTTTATTCCAACTACATACATAGTAGTTGATCTCAGTTGAAAGGTCAAGAAACATTATATTAAAATGAAATAAATCTCTTACTAATATTTTCAAAGATTACCATTATCATAATTCATGCTTTTGTATATTTTGTAAAACTTTTCATTTTCATTGAATATAACATTTTGTATTTAGTGAAAAAATTATTTTTTAGTCAGAAATTTAAAATGTTATTATTTTTTATGGTGACCGGATTACTCATCAAAATGACAATTCAACACACCTTTAAAAAGTGATATAAAGTTGTGAAAAGTTATGAAACAAAAACTAGGTTAAATAGGTTACTTAGGTTAGGTTTATATGTTAGTTTTTTCTTTGCTTTTAATGACTTTTTATCACTTTTTTAAAGGTGTGTTGAATTTTCATTGTGTTGAGTTGACATGGGACCATTTTTATAAAGAGTTTTGACAAGATATTGTACTTGCATCCTTCTATAAAATCTAATGTAATGTTAACAAATTACAGACTACTACTTTCCACGTGTTTATAAAATATTTTTATTAATGGCCACTAAATTGTTATTTGTTGACTCCTGTTAATAAATTTCTCCTTTATTTTTATAGTATTATTGTTTTATTTTTAACTAATTAATAATATATTTCAACTACTTTCACATATAAAACTGAGTAACCACTAAAGGATGAACTGGGCTCACGTACTTAACTTGTGCATTACTACGTTCCCAGTCTAACATCCACACTCGTCCTAAGCACGCTACGCAAATTTGAATTGAAGCATTGTGATGTTCAATTGATTTTATAATTTATAAATCATCTTTGGGGCCGTTCAAGTATTATGTAAGCACTATAGGGGGGCAGGGGGTCTTTGCTTTGCTTATTTTTGATGACATGGGGGGTGGGGGGGTCGAGATAGTGATTACGTCAGCACTGCTCAGCAGTAGTTATTTTTTTTTTTTACACATTGTCTATGTTTGAAAACCGAATACATATTCGGGGATTCCCACAAATAATTAATACGTTTAGGTACTCGCTTAGAAGCGAATGGGGGAATTACCGCGCGCTACTCACTTGTCAAAATTTCTTCCATCAATCTATTGTTTCGTTTCAGTACGATTGACGATTTGACGTATTGTAAGCAAATCAAAGCAAGTTAATATTTGTGTTACCGTTGATCCTCTTTCGCCAAAGTTGAATTGAGTAAGAGCTTTGCTTACTTTTGGTGACAAGGGGGAAGAGCGGGTAAATAATTGTAATAAATCTGCTTACGTAATACTTGAACGGCCCCTTTTAACATCTTACCAAATCTATTGTTTATCTCAACAAATGTAAGTAAACTCCAAAACAAACATAACCTTAAAAAACCTAAATCAACTCGTTGGAAGGCCTTCCACTAACGCCATCTTTCTTTCATACGTCCCACGCCGACCTGGACAGCGCAGATCGGTATTAGATGGGAGTGTCGGATTGCGTTGCGTGTGACAAGTATGTTTCTGAAGCATCTATTTTCATAGAAAATGAATGGATAATAAGTTGTCCAGATATCATAATGCAGTGCGTACAGTGTGTATGTGGGCCCAGAGTGTCTTTACATTAAGACTATCACTCTATCAGTGTCACTGACCAGACGGCCTGTTGGGGCGTGTAATAGCAAAAGATGTCCTAACCTGAAAAGCGAAGCCTTCCTGCGATAGTTATAGGCTGTGGTTACTCCAAGTAGATCAAGCACATAATCATCTATCAGAAAAATTAGACACCTTCGTAAGTAATTTGAATCTCGAACTAGTTCTGTCGGAAACGAATTTACAATAAGCAGCAGATTTTGAACTTTTGAATGTACATTGTGACATTATTCTAGTTTTTCCTCCACGGACACTATAATGCCATCTATTGTGAATCTCAGCATACAATAAACATTTTAGTGCACTAAATATATAGAGGCAACACAATATGTTTTCTTGAGGTACGCATGAGGCTCACATTACCATTTTATTTAAAATAATATTAGTTAATGAACTAATAAAACAGATAAATGAAACATTATATAACTTATCCACAGCCTAATATTCAGTCAGCGTTGCTTTATGTTTAGCTAACTATTTGCTCGGATTAATCTTCGCTAAGTGTTGTATTGTCAAAGTGCCGTTCTTAGATTTTCACAGTTTCACGCATTGGTGGTCGCAAGGGAAAACTTTTCCCTCGGGGCCTATGTCATCAAAGGGGATGCAGTGTGGGAGATCTTTTTAAGAAAAGGAAGGAGTGAACCTGTTGTATGTTGTAGGGTCATAACTAGAGTGTTGGGGCCTCATGTTAATGTAATTTATTAAAAAGTTTACTACGGACTTACTGCTGGTAGCTTGTTGTAACTTCTCCATTTTCCTTTATTGATTAATTCAGGTTTCGATTCGTGATTGAGATAATGAAATAGTATTTCTTTTGTATATTATTTTATTTCCAGTTAAGTTTATATATTTTTTCATGATATAACAATGTATAGTTTCATTGTAAAAACTTAACAATAATTTATATTCAATAATACCTAACAGCCAGTCATTGGCACAAATCTCTATGGGAAACTATTAACATTTGAGATCAAATCTTGACTAAAAACAAGTACAAATATAACACATACCTTTCCATATACAGAAACATACAAATTAGTTAAAGAAAGGATATTGTATCATAATCTCAGCATTATTGGTCCATACTATGAAATACATAGGACTATTTATTTGAGATCAGTGTTTTAAATTAAATTACTCAATTAACAAGTCTTTTTGCTCAAGTCTAACGGTGATTCTAAAGAAATAGCTCTATCGATAAATTCAGTCTTGGCTTTCTTTTCTAAATTGAGGACACCATTTTCATATATCTCTTCAAAACGGGAATCATTTGTCCGTTTCAAATTCAGCGGCGCGCTTCTAAAAAACCTTTCACTCCTATCTTCGACTTCTATCGAGGATTCCCTTGTAAATGATATCTCTGGCGATTGGATATGGCACGTGTAAGGCAATGAATCCACGCTGATATATTCAGGGTTAACATATCTACTGGTGTGAATGCAAGGAAGATCTTTACAAAAACAGAGTTTGTCGCTTTCGTCTTGTAAATTTTCATTGAATAACAAAGGTGTTGGACTATATTGGATTTTAAATGTGTGCCCTGTCATTTGTAGACTTCTATCGCTTTCCGAATACGAATATTTGCGTTGAAAATGTTTGATGTTGTGTTCGGAGCTATCGCTTTCTGATAAACTTGCATTGGGACGTCCGGTGGTTGTTGTCCCAGTTCTTGCTTCCAATTGCTGGAGATTGTTTAAAGATGTGGTGATTTCATTCTGGTCGGTTTTTTTCTCTGTTGCGTGGATCTCCGGTAGGTTCGCGTGTTTGTAAGTCTTGACGTGTTTGCGTAAACTTGACGGGTCCGTGTATCGTTTCTGGCAGCCACTGATTTTACAGCAGTACGGTTTGTCGACGGAGTGCGTCCGGGTGTGCTTGAAGCGATCGCTAGAGTTGGAGTATGCCTTACTGCAGCCCTGTTGACAAAATGATAAATTACAATTAGTAACTGTTGTAAGAAACACTTTTTAAATATTATAATTTATGATAATAAATCTAGCAGTATTGTTAACGATAGAAAGATGGTTACCTGAACAGGGCAAATGTATGGTTTCTCTCCAGAGTGTGACCGAGTGTGAATCTTTAAGTTTTCCGCTCGCGAGAAGGACTTTTCGCACTGCGTACACTTGTGGGGTCGCTCATTGGTGTGCGTGCGTACATGTACCAGCATCTTATACCTGTGGGCAAGAGAAAACAAAATACATTAGTAAAATGATTAAATAAATTTAAAGTATTGTTTCCATGTGTTGCCTGGGATGAAGATGCAACCAAAACGAACTATATTTAAATATATGTGTTGTAACACCGGGGGGGGGAAAGCAGCTTTGGAAGACTGTGAGTTATTTTAATGCGTCTCCCACTAACATGATTATGTACCCCCCACTGTGTTGTCTCCGAGAATATATACAGATTTACAAAGTTACCTGTGCAGGTGGCCATGTACTAATATTAAATTTGAAAGGGAAAGTATGCTGATAAGTTTAGAAACAAAGTTAAGAAAACTGGAGTTCAAAGTTTGGACGTATTTTTAATGTTCAATAAGACAAGGGGAAGATATTGTATGTTTGTGTGATAATTACCTAGCGTTGAATCCCCTATGTCCCCGCGTACACCCCTCCCATCCACAATAGAACAGTCCTCCGGTGACGTCGGCGTGGTTGGACGCCACGTGGCTGGACAGCGCGTCCAAGGAGCTGAAGGTGCCGCTGCACTGGCGCCATCTGCAGAGGAAACACGGCGTTGTGTCTGCTTGGCCCACTGAACTGGTCACCGTCACATGGTAACCTGAGTAGTAGCTGGACCGGGAAGAATCGGTGTCGCTCTATAAAAAAGACAATATTAATATGTATATTAACCACGACATAATAAAAAAATAATTTACCAAGGCAAAAAAATAGGTAGGTCTCTACATTTTAAAAAATATAACCAAGTGTTTTGTATTATGCCAATAGATGGCAGTTTTTAAATATTCAATAATTATTGTGTATTGTTTTTAATGAGTGACCCTATCGGTTTACTTGAATGCTTATTTTAAATATTTTGCATATTATTTTTGTTCATTATTATCTTAATAATATATCAGTAAGCCGTTTTTTAAAAAAAATCTAGTTAATTGTATTTTTTTTAAATTTTATTTTTTATAAATATATAATTTTTATAAATTATTTTACTGTCGAATTAAATAGTTATTTTATTCGACAGGGCTCTCTGCAATTGAAATAATATTTTTAAAGAAGGTTAATAATAATAGTTTATTAAGTACCTGTGGAGAACTGGGTGGGATGCTGGCTACATCTTCAATGATCTCCGTCATGGCGGGACCAAGGGGACGCAACGGGGCAAACCAGTGGGGCTCTGGGGCGGGCCACAAGGGGGCCCTACAAACTGCAGCCGGCGCCAGCCCCATTCTGCCGTCATGGAACATCAACATCGTATTAAAAACACCAAAACAAAAACACTACAAAACTCCTCAATTTACTTCCAAATGTATCTCGACCGGTTTGACAATTTCAAGCGGTTATTTAATGTTGTTTATCTGAAGTTTATTCACAAATGAACGTGTTTGGATCGACACTGTTAGCTTTTATTTGTTCGAAATCATGTCGACTTTGATACGCGATAACAACAAAAACCGCTTTAGCCCCCCTATGGGCGCGCACCCGTCTCGCTCTGAATCCACTTGGCTGGCTAGAAAATCTCTCTCGCAACGGCTATATATTTATGCAAAAGGAACGAATTAAACCCGGGAAATTGGTGATTTTTTGACGTTTGAAATGTCAAAATGACAACTTTCCCGGAAGATGTTTTTAAACCAATCCTGTGTTATATCTATCCTTGTCTAAACCGAATACATTTAATAAAATCCCTGGGATTCTATCAAAAGCAAATATTTTCCCAATAAAGGCTTATCAACTTGCTGCAAGTGCATGCGAAAATGTGATTAATTTGCTCGGTTTTTGCGTTGGATTCGCGTGAATATTGTTCGCAGACGCCGCGGGAGATCCGACGTTTGGGTTTGTGTTTGCCGTAGCTCTTATCAGCCCGAAGCAAAGATCCAGTCAATAAGTTCTGGTGAAAACCGGTTAGTGATTTTTTGAGATCACGGGGGCCCGTGATAAGGCTTGTCTGAGCTGATATGGTGACCCCGCAGAACTGGTATGGCTCAGCTCTCTGTTGACAGGCAGACTTGACATGTGTACGTCCAGTGATATGATAATGATAGTATGCCCACATACATCCACACCTACATCGATGTATATTGCATTGTATGCCCGACATTACCCGATATGGCTGAAGTGGAGGCGCTCTCAACAAACTCTCGAGATAACTTCATCTTGCATGTACCTACATCGTAATAATTCCTGTAATATTTATTTATTCATGTTCTCCATAAAACGGTCATGTACCAATGTATTATGGAGAAGATCACAAATAAGAGGTAAATTTAAGTCTTTGATTATAATATAATCAAAGATTTAAGTATAAAGGGGGTAGTTTTACTATCAATGCAGAGTTGAGTCGCGATAATGATTGCCGCGTTCTGATAGGCAGAAGTCCTGGCTTTCGGAGCATGAAAAAGTGCATAGGATCTTCCACTAATATACTTATTAGGGACATGTAATTTAACCTCTTTTAATAGTGGATTAATTGTAGTACGGTATAGTTTAAAAAATATTTGCAAAATCATATTTTTCGGCGTGTTGTTCCAAGGTATTGAAACCGATCATTCCTGTTAGGAACAAGCATAAATAAACTAGAACAAGGATAGATATAGTTGATTTATGGGATGCATAAATTAACCACTCTCTGATGGGATATATCCATAGATAGGTATATCTGATGGGATGCATAAATAAACCAATCAAAATGGGATGGAAATAGGAATGGATAGTACATATATTTTCTCATATATACGGATAAACTTTGTACTTTTCTATGGTTTGTTCAGAAGGGGCCCAAATAATGAAGTTAATATTCTAGGATTCCGTTAGTAAACGATCTCGCATTACGAACATATATTACGAATAACAAATCCAAGCATTTTGTTGATATGTTTTTGTATGTAATGTATATGTAATTTATTAAAACCAAACTAATTCATCTAAGATTATATGAATTGAAAATAAGGGTAGGTACTATTTTTATCGGCAGGTACCTACCACAACAAGCTTTAAAGTGGATTTACCCGTCATCGAGCTCAACCAACTTCTGATTACATAATAATAAATCTCAATTTGAGTATTTGGGAGGCGGGTATGGATACCGCCGCCCCGGGAACCATTAATTGGATAACCAACGCCTCTTCCACAGGTCACCTCACGCGGCAAAGCTACGGCCGGCGCACAGTGGGCTGAAAATCGCCTTTCATAGACATAGAGACTTGAATTTTTAAGGGTATTTTTTTTGGCTAGAAATGGATTCTGCTGATCATTACTATGCTATAAAATGTCGTACGAAGCAATTGCGTGTACAAATGAAGGAGTTATAATTTTTTTAAGAAAAATTTGTATGGCGCTGACATTAAAAATTGGGCTATCTCTGGAATCATAAGGTTGGCCGTTCTATTCTTACACACAGATAATACTACTATTTATTTGTATTTTTTTGACATACTTCATATTGTGGCGCAAGGTGCGATTTTTTTAAAAAAAATCCTCAAAGTTGAAAAAAACCCTTTTTAATGTTGATGATTCATTTAAATGCTTAAATGCTTTTAGGCTTGCAGTGTAAATAAAATATTGTAAACTAGACAAATCATACTCATATGTAAAGCATTTAAGCATTAAAATGAATCTTCAACATAAAAAAGTTTTTTTTTTAACTTTGAGGATTTTTAAAAAAAAATCACAAGTTTCGCCACAATACGAAGTATGTCAAAAAAATACAAATAAATAGTAGTATATTTGTGTGTAAGGATATAATGGTCAACCTTATGATTCCAGAGATAGCCTCATTTTTAATGTCAGTTCCATACAAATTTTTCTTAAAAAAATGATAACTCCTTCATTTGTACACGCAATTGCTTCATACAAAATTTTATAGCATATTATTGATCAGCAGAATCTATTTCTAGCCAGAAAAAATACACTTGAAAATTCAAGTCTCTATGTCTATGAAAGGCGATTTTCAGCCCACTGTGCACAGTGTTTTGGCTTGAAGTGTAAATAAAATATTGTAAACTAGACAAAGCATACTCATATGTAAAGCATTTAAGCATTAAAATGAATCATCAACAAAAAAAAGTTTTTTTTCCACTTTAGGATTTTTAAAAAAAAAATCGCACCTTGCGCCACAATATGAAGTATGTCAAAAAAATACAAATAAATAGTAGTATTTTCTGTGTGTAAGGATAGAACGGCCAACCTTATGATTCCAGAGATAGCCTCATTTTTAATGTCAGCGCCATACAAATTTTTCTTAAAAAAATCATAACTCCTTCATTTGTACACGCAATTGCTTCGTACGACATTTTATAGCATAGTAATGATCAGCAGAATCCATTTCTAGCCAAAAAAAATACCCTTGAAAATTCAAGTCTCTATGTCTATGAAAGGCGATTTTCAGCCCACTGTGCGGCGCGGCGACTTAGTTCTTCGATTAGGTCAGGTCTTGGCGACGGATGCCTCTGCCCACCAATTGGGAAGGAATGGATTTATATGTCCGTCACTTCTGGATACACTGACCCCTAGATTCCAACCCACCCCTAGATTCCAACCCACCCCTCATACAGGGTTTCCTGTGTGGATTTAATCTAAAAAGTTTTTTTCTTATCATGCCTGGATGGCTGCCATGACATCGTTCCATAACCACATGTAGAATGTTATTTGTCGATTGAGCGTAACGAAGTCCTGTTTAAAATCGACCGTTTGGCATTTCATCTGTCTGTACATTTGTTTGTGTGTTCCGTTTCCGGTTCAAGATGGTAGCCGTGTTCGATACTACACATTTATCCCGCCAGAGTTTGCACGAGCGTGGATCCTATTACAAGCTGTGAAATCGGAATATTCAATATTATCGTACCTTTCTACCAGAAGAAAGTTTGAAAAAATAATTGTCATTAAGATAATGACGTTTCTTTGGACAAATTGTATATTTCTTTATTTAAAATTTTAAAAATGTTCCCAAAATAGTATGGTTCATAAAAAGTAAGTAGGTAGGTATTTAAGTACCTACTTGATAATGAGAGAAAATTAGAAATATTTTTTTGAACGCGAGGTCTACTGTTCACAGAATTTCTAGTGTAGGTAGGAACTTGAAACTTACAGAACCGGTAAGAACTTGATCGTTATTTTCCGCAATTTGAATGATCCTAATAATTGCTATTATCATCGTTATAAATATATTCGGTACGTACGTGTGAAAGTGCTAAGTGATAAGGATAAGACACGGGGTCCCCCAGTGTTCCTATCCCGCGCCGGATTTAAGCGGTTCGAAAATATTAGCAGTCATTAGAGGCTACTTGCTACTTACACTCACATCTTCGCAGCCTGTCAGTTGCCTCCATTCGCATTCATACATTCAAACGTCCACGTACACCTACATCTTAAAATAGACATAGATTGCACGCTTTGTGGAGACTAAACTGAAAACACTAAAGTGATAAAAACGCACCTAGACTTTTTAATAAAGTTGACATTCGAAATTCCTTCTATCCATTTTCAATTCATTCGTGGGCCAAGGGGGTGGGGTATATACAGCTTGACGTGGTTAACTTTGCAGTCGGTAGTGTATACTTATGTATATTTTCTAATACCGTATTTTTTAACAAAACAATCATATTAAAGCAACAACAAAGTGCCGCAGGTGAAACTTTGTTTGTCTCGAAAGCTAAGCCAATAAATTCTGTCTATTTTATTATTCTAAAATATTAAACTAACCAATTTTGAAAACAGACAGAAAAAAATGTGTTACAAAATCCTTAGTTTTTTATATTTGATTATAGCACCCGGAAATCAGACCGATTTAACCTTTAGAAGACGGCCAATATTTTGTATACAGGGTGTATCGGCACGTACCCGACAAACTTTAACCAGCTATTCCTTAGCACATTTGGAGTAAAAAATGTTATGGGCACTTTGCTGTCCGGTAACATTTTTTTTCAATTAAAAACAAAAAAATTATAAAAAAATCCACACTCCGTCACTGTCATTGGCATTGTTTCTCGTGTTCAACAGCTGTTATTAGCAAGTGTGTCAAAAAGCATCTTCGCTCTTTCATTCACACTAAATTAGATAAAAATAATTATAGTTAAAAATTAGACGAATGGTGCCATGCCATTTCGTTGTGATTGTAAAAGCGCGCCAATGTAGGTACGTACGTATATTATTGAACGAAACTCGAATAAAATATTGCCAGATGGGTTTTCAAACTGTGACAAAGGATAAAACAGTGGTGACATGTGGTGAAAATATGAATGATAATTTTTTTATTAAAAAAAAATGTTACCGGACAGCAAAGTGCCCATAACATTTTTTACTCCAAATGTGCTAAGGAATAGCTGGTTAAAGTTTGCCGGGTACGTGCCGATACACCCTGCATATCTCAAAGCCAAATATAATATTGAAAATTATATTTGAAATAATTGACAGGCATCTACAAAGTCGACGTATTACTTAGGAATTTCCATGGACCATTTAGAAATTCGTTCAAAACTTCTAATCCCTAGCTCTACACACTGTACAAAAAGTGCACCTGAAAGTAGTCAGGATTTCACTCAACTGCTACTGTAGTTGGTCGTATCCTAAGGGTTAAATAAGAAATATCTAAACTCTCTTTTGTAACTTATATGTTTTCAGAAACATAATTTGGAGGTGTATCTACTCTTTTAAAACGGATCCCACGCAAAACATCAAGATATCGAGACTAAATTTTTACACTGAAGCCTTTTAGAAAACAGAACAGAAACCTTTTAATATTTTTTACAGCTAATGTTTTGGGCTCGCGGGCTGGGTGTTGCTTATCACTACTCTACAAGATTTTCCCGCTCGTACTACGAGTTTCTGGACACCGTGCATATTATTATTCTAGAAAGTGTTGTTGAATTCTTGTAATCAACTTTAAAACCGTTTTATTTTATTTATTTTTTTATTATGTAATAATTAAACAGTTTACAATGTATATTAATATTTGCTAACAATAATGATATATAAAAATTAGTTTTCACAATTTTTTTTTTGATTTTTTTTTATGTTTCTCTTTTATGGAAGCAGACGCTTGTGTAAAGAGATACTGAGTATCGAGATGAACATTATTTATGTAAGTATTCTTATTAATAATTTAAGGAGTTAAGAATATTAAAAATATAAGTGTATATCAACAATGTACAATTTAACGATTTATAACGTTACATTATTTAATTGACGAATTTCGTTATTTTGATTTTTTACATTGAAATGTTCTTTGATCGCTTTGAGTAGGGTTTTGTCGTCTTCGATTTTTCTGATATTATCAGGTAGGTTATTAAAGTGTTTTTTGCCTAGAAATGTGTAATGATGTTGTGCAAATGAGGTGTTTCATTTTTGTATTGGAAATATATGTTGATTGAATTGAAAAACTGTGATTTTGTTTTTCTTTTATTATTTGAATTATTATGTTTTTTCGGATAAGATCATTAAATTTTAGTACTTTAAATTCTTCAAATATAAGTTGAGTTGGATAATCTCTGGGTTTTTTCAATATTATTTTAACAATCAGACGTTGTACAATTTCAATAGGTAGGAGATTAGTTTTGTATGCGGATCCCCAACTGCTTACACTGTATTGGAGATTCGATTGTACTAATGCGTAGTAGACTGAAGTTAAATTTTCCAATGATAGAAAGTTACCCAGTTTCAGAACAATATAAATTAATTTCCTTATTTTGTTAAATTCAGACTTGTGCCCTTTCTCATAATGTCGCCTTATTTGCTACACAGACAGACGTAGATAGCACTGCCACCAAAAATAGTAATTTTCTAGAAGCTACAATCAAAGATCAGGAAATTATCTGAAAGGAGATTTTACGCGATTCCCCGTGATGTCAATCGGCCGGTTCGCACCGGTTCAATCGAATCGGTTGATATAATTAAACGTCGTTCGGTAAACCGGTTGCGTAAAACATTTCAAAATAGAAAAGAAATGGCACCTATTTATTTATCTACGCATTTTTTAAAAAACAACCGCACCATTCAAACTTCCTTATTGTTGCGCTTCCCCATTCTTTAGCGGGTGATGGACACTGCAGGGCAGGGCCAGCCCTGTGCAGGGGCTCCGGGCGCCGACTTGTCAAGGAGCAAAGGCGCTGAAAAGACCTAACACAGCGCCCTTGAGGTTTTCACTACTGCCAGGCGCTATTTGGGTCAAGTCCCTGTGCTGGCGCAATCGGGGCAGGCCACTCGGCAAATATACAAATCATCCAACGATTACAGTGATCACCTACCTAGGCGTATTCTAGTTTTGATAAGGGGCGTCAAAATTTTACCCGCTAAAGGTTGGCTAAAGTAGGATTATTTTTTTTACATTTACCCCATTCATGAGGCCCTGGGGAAAATAATTTCACTCTGATGCTGGAAAGAGGGTCTTTTTTAAGGAAAGGAAGTTCTGGGAAGGTAAAGGGTATTAGGGGTGAGTAAGAATCTAGGTATCTGTGGGTTCAGGAGTGACGGACATATTAATATATCCCTCCCACTGCGGCGCAAGGCGATGTTAAAGGAGACCAGTTGGAGAGGTTAAAGAGTATCCCCAAAACAGCTTCTCCCGATTTAAACCAACATGGCGTAGCACCCCTAAACTCAGTCATGATAATGCTTTTGGCCGTTCAAATGTCAAATCTTTTCTATCTACATTCTGGAGACCTCTCCCATCGGAGGTTGGCTATCATGTTGGCAGTCTTCGCTCTGCGACTGCAGCCCAACAGAAACAAATCTGCGGTACTGCACCCATATCAGCCACTATTTGGCACTGGGTTGGTATCGGGACCTAAATAAAGTTCTTTTTTTTTTTTCATAAGACGCAATTACTTGGTGGTTAGACATTATATTTTTAAAAATAAAACAATCACTTTGTATTTAACCACGAATATTTATTATTTTACACATCGACCGGTTTCGCTTAGACCAAGCTTCATCAGGATATAATAATAACTAAATACTAAGACAGAGTTGTTGGTTATATATAGGTTGACAGACAGAGGGAGAAAGAATATAATTAGACAAAAATAACATTATTTGAAAGCGATACAAAGGATAATCAATAAGTGGAAGGGAGACAACAATATACATGTAATTACAAGTAAATTTACAAACAATTAATGGTAATAGATTATAAAGGATTTTTTACATTATCATAGAAATTAAACACAATAATAATAGTGGGTATTAATTAAACATCTCAGAACAACAATATAAAGTATCATGGGTTGAGATGAATAGCCGGAAACAAGTTAAAGATTGGGCTATAGGGTGTATTTTTTGATTGGATAAATTAATTTGGTTATTAAGTAAAAATTCCGACATATTTGTATTTAATGATTTCCTAATTTCTAAAGCTTCTAAATTGTCTAATTTAATACCTAAACTATTTTTATGTAACATGGAAGTGCCTGTGATTTTATTAAATGTGTGATCTGTTGAGATTAAGTGGTTTGCGAATTCAGAGAAACCCTTGCCATTTAAACATCGTACGTGTTGTTTTTATTCTGACATTGGCATTTCGTGCTGTTTTCCCTATATAGAAAGCAGGACAATCGTTGCATTTTAGTTTATAGATACCCGAATGGCTTAACTGATCATCTTTATCTTTAGTATTAATTAAAAATCTTCCGATGTTATTGTTTGTATAGAAAGCTGGTTTTATATCTGAAGGAAGGTTCCTTAGGTTAGAAAAATTATTTATGAATAGAATCCTACGCCAGTGATAGTTTTGGATGTCATTGTTTATCGGGGTACTTTTGTAAAGGAATTTATTTGTCGATATTTGTTTTTGTTTCTTATTTAGGATTTTATTGATTAAGTTTGGATCATAGCCATTATTTGTCGCAATTTGTTTAATAAGAGATAATTCGTTTGTAAAATTAGTGTTAGACAGTGGTACGGAAACTAATCTATGTACCATTGAATGAAATGCCGAGTGTTTATGAGAGATTGGATGGTTGGATGTTGTAACGGACGTACTGCTCCGATATCAGCCGACGTCACCCCATATTAAAATCTGCCATTTGCCTTAACTTTGCCTGTCCTTAAACTGAATAAACTGTCCTCTATGTATGTGAAATTGTTATGTATAATGAAAGAAATGTATAAAATGTATGTCTGAACCTCTATGTAAACAATAAATGAAACGTCGGAGCTTGGCTAGGGGACACGGGCAGAGAAGTATACTATGAGAGCTGGCAAAATCATATTCATATTTAATTCGGGCACGATTGTTAGAACCGTGCCAAAACGTAGTGGGAAGCCTTGCCGTGCGCCATGCGCCGGCATAGCGTCACAAATGACCACGGCCCGAAATTACCGGCCGAGGGGCGGTAGCCAACCCGGCGGCGGGCCGCGGGCACGTAACAAACACGGGCCTCGATTCCAGGAATCAAAGAGAAAGCGGGCCCGTGTGAACGTCGCTCGGTCAGCGAAGGCCGCCGGGGTCCTATAAAACGGGCAACAGCCCCTTGGAACGTCAGTTAGCCAGCAACCTCCACCAGCTCAACACCTCTCTCTCTGCTCTGCCCTCTACCTCGCTCCGACTTCTGCTTCTACTCGCCTTCTTTCACTCTGACCCCCGCCTCACCCTGGACCACGGACTTGCCTACCCCTTCGGACCAGACTCGGAATCAGCTCAAGAACAAGAAAACAGCATTCGGACCAGCTCTACAGCGGCTTCAGAGACGGCCCCGTTCTACCCCTCCACGCCACTGAAGGAAGACATCTTACGCCTCCATAGATTGGGATCACCGGCTCTATCTACAGTCTTATGTGTCACGATTACGTCTGATACATAAGTGGTCCTTCGCCGCCGGATCTTTCTGTGGAAATCATGTCACCTTCACTGCGCTCTGGGAAGAACAGCGCTGACGGGGATTCATCGCAGGGAAGCGATGATCCCACACCAACCGGGGCGGCCACAGCCGCGCCCCCCGGACTCTGGCCAACCGCCCCCCTGGCCCCCTCTGATCCCCGAGCGGACCCACTGCCTGGTCCCTCTGGCGCATCATCACCACAGACGCCCCCTGCCGCGGCCGACGTCTCGTCAAGAAGCGAGGCTTCCAGCGAGGACACGCTCCGGCAGGCGCAGCTCGAGCTAAGAGCTGAGAGGCGGCGCACCCAGAAGCTGCAGGACGACCACGCCCGACAGATTGCAGAGCTTGTCGCCACGCTGAAAGGCCTCACGCGGACCGCTTCACCTGCAGCCTGGCAACCCGACGGAGCCTATCCCGGATGCCAGCCATCTAGCGGCCCCGGGCAAAGCTGGGGCTACGCACCCGAGGCGCACACCACTGGCCCACGGGTGGGCCTTCCACAGACTGCGGCGCCCCCGAGCGGCCCCAGTCATAGCCTTGCTTACACAGTGGGGGGAGATCCCACTGTTCCGCAAGCTACAGCTCCACGGGCGGAGTACCAACCGATGGCGGCGCCATCTAGCGGCTTCGGGCGACATCCGGATTACGCAGCGGAGACGCACGCCTCAGCTCCACGGGCGGAGTACCCACCGACGGCGGCGCCATCTAGCGGCTTTGGTCGAAACCTGGGCTACGCAGCGGAGACACACACCACTGCTCCGCGGCTGGGTTACGGACCGACGCCGACGCCGGCGCCCCCGGGCACACCTAGTCAGGGGCACGCAGCGGAGGCGCAAACCACTGGCCCGTGGATGGGCCTGCCACAGACTGCGGCGCCCTCTAGCGGCCCCAGTCACAGCCTTGCCTACACATTGGGGGGAGAGCCCACTGTTCCGCAAGCTACAGCACCACGGGTGGGTCTTCCACAGACTGCGGCGCCCCCGAGCGGCCCCAGTCACAGCCTTGCCTACACAGTGGGGGGAGAGCCCACTGTTTTGCAAGCTACAGAACCACGGGTGGAATACCTACCGACGCCAACGCCGGCGCCCCCGGGCGTACCTACTCAGAGCTACGCAGCGGAGGCGCAAACCACTGTCCCACGGGTGGGTCTTCCACAGACTGCGGCGCCCTCGAGCGGCCCCAGTCACAGCCTTGCCAACACAGTGGGGAGAGAGCCCACTGTTTTGCAAGCTACAGAACCACGGGTGGAATACCTACCGACGCCGGCGCCCCCGGGCGCACCTTGTCAGGGGCACGCAGCGGAGGCGCAAACCACTGGCCCGTGGATGGGCCTGCCACAGACTGCGGCGCCCTCTAGCGGCCCCAGTCACAGCCTTGCCTACACAGTGGGGGGAGAGCCCACTGTTCCGCAAGCTACAGCACCACGGGTGGGTCTTCCACAGACTGCGGCGCCCCCGAGCGGCCCAAGTCACAGCCTTGCCTACACAGTGGGGGGAGAGCCCACTGTTTTGCAAGCTACAGAACCACGGGTGGAATACCTACCGACGCCGACGCCGGCGCCCCCGGGCGTGCCTAGTCAGGGGTACGCAGCGGAGGCGCAAACCACCGGCCCACGGGTGGGCCTGCTACAGACTGCAGCGCCCTCTAGCAGCCCCAGTCACAGCCTTGCCTACACAGTGGGGGGAGAGCCCACTGTTCCGCAAGCTACAGAACCACGAGCGGACTACCAACCGACGGCGGCGCCATCTAGCGGCCTCGAGCGAAACCTGGGCCACGCAGCGGAGACGCACACCACTGCGCCGCGGCTGGATTACCAACCGACGCCGGCGCCCCCGGCCGTACCAGGGGTACGCAGTCAGGGGTACGCAGCGGAGGCGCAAACCACTGGCCCACGGATGGGCCTGCCACAGACTGCGGCGCCCTCTAGCGGCCCCAGTCACAGCCTTGCCTACACAGTGGGGGGAGAGCCCACTGTGCCACCAACTACAGCCCAGCCTAGCGATGTTTTCGGGAGCTTGCGCCGCGCCGAGAGGGCTCACACCGGGACGGAGAGAAACCATGCTGCGGATCCACTCACGGACGGCGCTTCCCCAGGCGCCGCGACGCGGCGAGGTGGACCAGAGCCGCAGTACGGCTATCCCGGTGTGAACCGCGGGCCCGCCCAGTTCCCAGCATTTGCCCCGAGGGCAGACTCGCCATCGCAGCCCCACATGGACGGATACGGGGCCTTCAACCGCGCAGACGAGGCAGCGAGGCAGACGCGGGACTGGGTGAACCAGGGGAGTGTCCCTCTCGCCCAGGTGACGACCATGTTTGCCGACGCCCTCCGGCAGTCCCAGGCCGGCGGGACGCCCCGCTCCCACCCCGAAGATGTGCGGATGGCGTCGCTCATCGCCTGGCAGTCCAGCGCAGAGGACCTGCCGCCTTACGCTGGCGATGCCATAGAGTGGCAGGCCTGGAAGGCTCAATTCCTGCAGTCGACGGCCACCTGCGGGATGACGGCGGCCGAGAATCTGATGCGGCTGCAGCGTGCCCTGAAGGGAAAGGCACGAGAAACCGTCAGCCCTCTCCTCCTGGACCCGGTGCAGATGCCGAAAAAGCCTGCCGCGTTCCTGAAGCGGCTGACCAACGCGGTGCCGCGGTCGGGCCTCACCGAAAATAGCCGAGCAGTGCGGCCGAGCAGCTCGGTCGAACATCAGCGGGCCGCCCGCCAGCCCACAGCCCTCGGCTGGATCACGCATGGGGGCACCACCCGGCGCGACGCCGACGCCGGGACAACACTGAGGATGGCTTGTCCGGACGCCGCCCCACCGTCCTCGCCCTGGACCATGCCGCCGGGGACCATGCCGCCGGGGACCATGCCGCCGGGGACCATGCCACCGGCAACAATGCCACCGGCAATAATGCCACCGGGGACCATGTCGCAGCACGCCGCTTGCGAAGAGTGTAGCCGAGCTCCACGGGGGGAGTGTAACGGACGTACTGCTCCGATATCAGCCGACGTCACCCCATATTAAAATCTGCCATTTGCCTTAACTTTGCCTGTCCTTAAACTGAATAAACTGTCCTCTATGTATGTGAAATTGTTATGTATAATGAAAGAAATGTATAAAATGTATGTCTGAACCTCTATGTAAACAATAAATGAAACGTCGGAGCTTGGCTAGGGGACACGGGCAGAGAAGTATACTATGAGAGCTGGCAAAATCATATTCATATTTAATTCGGGCACGATTGTTAGAACCGTGCCAAAACGTAGTGGGAAGCCTTGCCGTGCGCCATGCGCCGGCATAGCGTCACAAATGACCACGGCCCGAAATTACCGGCCGAGGGGCGGTAGCCAACCCGGCGGCGGGCCGCGGGCACGTAACAAACACGGGCCTCGATTCCAGGAATCAAAGAGAAAGCGGGCCCGTGTGAACGTCGCTCGGTCAGCGAAGGCCGCCGGGGTCCTATAAAACGGGCAACAGCCCCTTGGAACGTCAGTTAGCCAGCAACCTCCACCAGCTCAACACCTCTCTCTCTGCTCTGCCCTCTACCTCGCTCCGACTTCTGCTTCTACTCGCCTTCTTTCACTCTGACCCCCGCCTCACCCTGGACCACGGACTTGCCTACCCCTTCGGACCAGACTCGGAATCAGCTCAAGAACAAGAAAACAGCATTCGGACCAGCTCTACAGCGGCTTCAGAGACGGCCCCGTTCTACCCCTCCACGCCACTGAAGGAAGACATCTCACGCCTCCACAGATTGGGATCATCGCCTCTACTTACAGTCTTGTGTGTCATACACTCCTGTCTGATACAGATGTATTGTGGATAGTTGTGTCTGTGTAGGTTGGTTTTCGAAATATATTGAAATCAATTTTATTATTCACCAAAGAGAGTGTGAGGTCGAGAAAATTTAAGGAGGAATTAATGCCAATTTCTACGGTGAACTGTATTTGGGTGTGAAAAGAATTTATCAGTTGGAGGAAGGCATTGAGTTGTCGATCCGTACCCGACCAAATGCAAATTATGTCATCGACGTATCTTTTCCATATGAGTACGTTTTTTAAGAAGGGGGATTTACAAGAAAAAATATTATTTTCTAGGTTATCCATAAATATATCAGCAACCAAAGGAGATATCGGAGACCCCATCGCTAGTCCCGTATTTTGTTGATAGATAGTGTCGTTGAATTTAAATTAAATGATCAGTTAAGCCATTCGGGTATCTATAAACTAAAATGCAACGATTGTTCTGCTTTCTATATAGAGAAAACAGCACGAAATGCCAATGTCAGAATAAAAGAACACGTACGATGTTTAAATGGCAAGGGTTTCTCTGAATTCGCAAACCACTTAATCTCAACAGATCACACATTTAATAAAATCACAGGCACTTCCATGTTACATAAAAATAGTTTAGGTATTAAATTAGGCAATTTAGAAGCTTTAGAAATTAGGAAATCATTAAATACAAATATGTCGGAATTTTTACTTAATAACCAAATTAATTTATTCAATCAAAAAATACACCCTATAGCCCAATCTTTAACTTGTTTCCGGCTATTCATCTCAACCCATGATACTATATATTGTTGTTCTGAGATGTTTAATTAATACCCACTATTATTATTGTGTTTAATTTCTATGATAATGTAAAAAATCCTTTATAATCTATTACCATTAATTGTTTGTAAATTTACTTGTAATTACATGTATATTGTTGTCTCCCTTCCACTTATTGATTATCCTTTGTATCGCTTTCAAATAATGTTATTTTTGTCTAATTATATTCTTTCTCCCTCTGTCTGTCAACCTATATATAACCAACAACTCTGTCTTAGTATTTAGTTATTATTATATCCTGATGAAGCTTGGTCTAAGCGAAACCGGTCGATGTGTAAAATAATAAATATTCGTGGTTAAATACAAAGTGATTGTTTTATTTTTAAATAAAGTTCACTATCACCACGATTTGCTCACACACTTTTGCACACCATTTGTGGATTTTCTCCTGTTTTTGTGGCTTTCTCTGCTTCATCTTACATTAATCTTTCCTTGGATAACATTGTATTTGTCGTTCCTCATAATAAGGGTCAAGATATTGGAGAGTACTTATCTTATTTTTATGATCATTCAAAGAAGAACTTCAAAATTGTACCTATCTGTCCAACTAATGGGTTTTCCAATAAGAGGTGTTATTTGATATTCAATCGTAAAAGATCAATGGTTTCGTTGCTTGTGTGGCACGTAGCGCCGTTTCGGTAAAATAAACGTTGTCCAGATCAATACCATCCAATTCCGGCCATAAAAAATCATTAATCATCTCTCGATAGCGCAATCCATTCACCGTAACTGTTCCTCCAGCCTCATTTTAGAAAAAGTGAGGTCCAATGACTCCGCCGGACCATAAACCGCACCAAACAGTCACACGTTGAGGATAGAGAGGCTTTTCAATAATAACTCTTGGGTTTTCCGAGCCCCAGATGCGACAATTTTGCTTGTTGACGAAGCCACCGAGGTGGAAATGGGCCTCATCACTCAAGATGATTTGCATTTGATTCACTCAAGTGAATTTTAATAATTTCAATGTGTTGTTGAAGCGTGTTTCGCTCCATTTTTATTAATGGTGTAGTTTCTACTTGTCAAATGTCAAGAAATGACAGCTTCAAAAGTAACATCTACCGAAATAGCGGGCTATTCAAAATAACACCTCTTATTGGAAAACCCTGTAGTTCAGGGTATTTTGTTTTGAGGAAAGGTACGCTTAAGTATCCACATTCAAAGATTTCTTGCGTGTCAATGCTTGGTTTAGAGTCCATGTCCCGGATAGTCCGATATCCTACCTTTGTGTACTATCAGCGCCTTGGCACCTTGGCGCTTTGGTATATCGGCGACCGGAACGGACTGCTCCAATTGCGCCTCCACATGGCAGGCTTTGCTCCTTCTTCAGCCAACGGTTCGGATATCGTTACAGTGGCAGATGTGTAATCAAGTGCTGTCCGAAAAGTTGGCTAAATAAGTACTTCTTAAAAAGTTGGTATTTATTAGGTATATTACTAATATAAAACTATTTTTTACTTTTGATTTGGTTTACTGCTTTAATATGTAGTGTAGTAACTCATTGTAGGCACGTTATTTGTATTATTTAAGGTTTAAAGTCCAATTATCATATCCTATTAAAATTTATACTGATATTTAGGACGTAAACAAATAAAGTAACAAATTCGTAACCAGAAACCAACCAATGTTTCGACATATTTTAATTAGAATTTGTATCGTTTGGACTGAACAATCACATTACAATTAAAACAACAACAAAAAGATGATTAACAAAATAATCATCGTGATAAATGTAATATTTAACAATTTTAGCCAGTATTCAATACCTAATGGCTAAATTAATTGGTCATGAAACTTTTGTGAGATTCTTCTTTGCCGCCAAAACCACATGTTCATTTTTATTCGTGTATTATCTGACGTGTACTCGGGGCTGTGAATAATTTCGAGTAAAGTTTTGTAGTTTGAATTCTTGGATAAACATGGAATTTTCTCTACTTTCTTAATTCTAACTTTGGTAATCCAACAAATTCAACAATAACTTTGAGTGTACATTAGTAGCTGACTCAATATTTATACACAGAATTTTAAACAATGACATTGATTGTACTGAACTTCTGTCCCTTATTAACTTTAACATACCTTTGAGACGTACACGACATACAGTGCTATTCCACACGCTAAATTATAAAACAATTGCAGCATCTAATTCGACAATTAACCGAGCTCTTCATAATCTAATGATATTTGTCTTAACTCTAACATTGACATTTTTTTGGATTCACTGCCCAAATTCAAACGTGGCGTCATGTCAATAATTTAAACTATTCAATGCGCATACGTACAGACACACACGCACACACAAACACTCACAAATACATTACACACGTCACACACCCACCTATTAACTACACAAGTCACCGTAATTAAGGAATAAACATTCCACTTAGCAGACATTACAAGGAAACATAGCATAGGTACCAAACATGAAGTATCTTATTCCTGTATATTGTTTCATCTCTGTAAATCGTGTACTGTTTGTTTCCATAATATAAAATAAAAAAATAATATTCATGTATCATATATGTAAACCTTCCGGAAGAAATTCTCTAAAAGATAGTGAAAACCCCATCAAAATTCATTGCGTAGATTATTTATTTAATTTTTAATTTTTTTTTTTTTTAGGTATTTATTTATTTATTTAGCGGCTTTTTTAATACTATTTAGAAATTAGAGATTCGATGGCGTTGACGTCACGCCGGGCGACGTTGCTGACAGTCGTCTTACCAGACATTGTTGTAGCCAGTTGGAACCATTTCGGGATGTGCGGTTTTAGATCGTTTTTTAAATCAATAATTTTTGCCTGAATTATGCCTGTAAATATTTTAGTACGGTAATCATTATCAGAATAAATCTTCCACATATTTTAATGGTAGTGAAGATACGCATTGTCCATGTTTAAAAGTCTATAATGCATCGCTTTTTGTTCTGTGATTCGTTCCATCGGTAAAAGCGTATGTTTTGTTAAATATTTCGGCTGACAACAACAGATTTGGTCATGAGTTCGCGGGTGGTGAAATAAAAATACTAAAAATATCCAGCACTGGAGCATAAGGTTATCTCAAAATTGTGTTTTTCAGTGTTTTTCTCTGTCCGCCTACAAAAAGTAACGAACGCGTACAATTAATATTATCTTTTAACGACTGGATGACGTAGGTACTTCTCAGTGTAAATGTAATTATTTTCATTTCTGCGAGATTACAAATCCAATTAACGTTCCGAACGAGCCAAATCGAGCCTCTTTGATTTGTGAAATTTTGAAACAGATTTTTAAATTGTTGCATCACTAACTTACAGGAATGGAAGTCTCAGGGTTTATTTACGTGAATATAGATACTTCCGCCAATGTCGGAGATGTAGTTTGAGATATGTTTTGTAGGATTATGGGCGTATATAAGGGGAGAGATTTAGGGGATAGAAACCTCCCACCATCGGCCTCAGTATTGCGTAGGAAAAAAGAGAATATATGGTACATAGCAATTATAGATTACATTCCTGGAAAATACAACAACATTATTGGCACCCCTCTTCTCCCTAGCTCTCCACCAGGGTCGCACTACCCCTCATGTGAATGCTATAGCCACGCTACTGGGAAGGATGGTCGACTATCCAATCGCTCGATATTATGGTATGTCTATTTTATTTGTGTGTCGATTACGAAGTAATTATGAAGAAATTAAGAAGTTTGAAGAACCCACGTTGTTTACTGGAATATTGTTGTTGTTATTGATGCAGCCTGCAGACATGCAGACGTGCTGGATTGCGGGTAGCACCAGACACCAGTCCCAGCAGTTAGCAGACACCAGACACCCGATGTAGCAATGTGATATTTGGGGCAACAGATAAGAAAATGTCGAGTTTGCTCTCCGCCTAGCAACCGAGCTGCGACCAGCCAGTAACAATTTCTATCTACTCTATGGTTCAACAGACAACAGGCTATACAGGACTTCCACAGGTGGTGTCTGCTGTCCTTGGATTTTAAAATTAGGACATAGGGTTTACCAAACGAATGAATACCAACCGTACAATAACGGTGTACAACAATATGTACAAATAAACAATTATTTTACTACCCCCTTACTCATAAGTGTGTTTTAAATATTTGCAGAGCTGATGAACAATTGTGTTCATTTATTAAAAAGGCCCTGAGTGTGGTTATCAACAACAACAAAAAGCAATCTCAAGTTAAAAGAGAGATTCAAGAAATTTGTGAAATTCTGAGGGTAATCTTGCTACTACAGTGGATTTTATATTGTAGACAAATTCGGACAAGAGTTTGGGAGAAGGCTAACTTGGTTCGTTGGAAAGGAATATAGAAAGTTTCGGGGTTTCTTAATAGACGGTTCCAGGTTTTGTCCACTAGTTGCGGGCCGGATCGGGAGAGGCCGGTTGAGGGAGACCCCACGACCTCTCCATCCGGACTCTCTCGACCCATATCCTTGCACCGTAGTTGAAGGGATGGATCCATAATATCTATCACTCAACACGTCTAAAGCCTCTTCAAGCAACGTTTCGGTTCTGATTGGTTGTCTTTCACCGTGGCGATACTTTATCTACCAGGCCAGTACAACTTCTGATCGAATAACTTTAAATACTTGCAAACTTTTCATTAGGCTTGAAATGCTCTCAATGCTCTCAATCCAGAGGATTTTAGTATAATTGAAATGTGGCAAAAATTCATCACTATAATGACAAAAAGGAAAATGGTTTCAAAAGTAGATAAGGTAGGTACTTTTTTGGGTTTTTGTCAACACAACCAAAAGTTAGTCAATAAGGAACTCCGGACCCTTTTTTATATTTTTTATTAATAATGATTTTCCAACGTGAATATCAGTATTTTTTATTGTTCAAATTATTGTGACTATATTTTGTAAGGGAGTCGAGATGTTTTTTATTCGTAAGATTACCCGCTTTTAACATTGAAGAAAACTACGTAAAATGTTAGCATCTCGTCACTAATGTTGTTGTACTGAACCATAGTGCAAAAATACATCCATGGCCGCATCTGATAAACAATTTACCGGTGTTTAAAATCCTGCATTACTACGAAAGAAAAATACATTGTAGACCATAGATATATTACTCACGTAGACTGGTTGAGATGTCAGAATAAGCAGATTCATTCGCACCAACAAATGTGATGAAGTTTTATTCAATTTTAAATGACGATTTATAAATTCTACGTATTATAATAAATGATAAAACTTATATATTCACGCGTTTATTGATCTATATGAAAATATTATAATATTTTTCACTGAAGTTCCTTATTCTGAGAGAAGTGCTTCGCATACATACCTCACATTAATATCATAAGTGGGAACTAAAACTGTTTTTATTGATTGTTTATTTTATTGGTGATATTTTAAATGACATTGAACTTTCTACAACTATGTCTACAAACAGTACCTACAGTAAAGTACAACAAATGACTGTTGTGCGTACAAAGGGGCACACGTTTTCCGGAGAGCTGTATCTGTATTTTCCGTTTGTAAGTAGGTATTGTTTTAATAAATGTTTAATTATTATTATTATCTTTTCATAACAGTTTGTCTGACTATTCAGAGTAAACTGGATATAACTGGACCCAGTGGAGATACGGATACTGTAAGGAGCGGATTCTGAGAAATCCATCACAATCTTTGCTATTTCATGGTCTTATTGCGCGACAGATGATACGCTAAACAAGATGCACTTAATCATTGATTAGAATGGTGTTCTGATTCTGGTGGTATCTAGCAGAGCTATAGTGTCACATTAAAGAACTTGGCATGAAACAACTAGTTGACGTGTACCCGGCGTTGCTCGGGGTTATTCATGGTTTGGAGTAAAGTTTTGAGGTTATGAACACATCCTTTCTTCGTTCATCCCATACGCCACTTTTTACCACACATAAGGATTTGATCATGCCGTGTTTTCTTTGGACGTTCCCGAGTACTTCATCCATTCACTTCCATTCTCCTTACACCTCTTCAGATATAGATATTGTTCACGATTGGCAATGACAATATTATTGGTAATTATTCGGAATCGCTGGACAAGGATTATATGAAATATTTTTAAATAAAACCTTCAGATTTACCTTAATTACTATAAAAGGAATCTGACTGCATTTGGGATATTTTTAATTTTAGCATTTTAATTTTTAATTACGTAAATCGAAAAATCACTCTCGTTGTATGGGATGACAGCTGGAATGGTTTCTGTTGATAAAATTTTCTTTTGCTGGTATTCCTGATAAGAGTGGCTATATTTTTTACCATGTTCAAATACTAGGTAGGTACTATTTTAGCCAAACTCGAAAAATAAAATAAAGATATGTAGGTATGTTTTATAAAATAGAAAAATTAAAAAAGGTAAGGTTATTATAGGTTAGGTTGGATTATTATAGGTTAGGTTGGTTTATTATTAGGATTTAGGTTAGGTTAAGATAGATTGGATATTATAGGTTAGGTTGGATTATTATAGGATAGGTAGGATTATTATTAGGATATAGGTTAGGTTAGGTTAGGTTAGGTTGGATTAATGTAGGTTAGGTTGGATTATTATTAGGATATAGGTTAGGTTAGGTTAGGTTGGATTATTATTAGTATATAGGTTAGGTTAGGTTGGATTGTTATTAGGATATAGGTTAGGTTAGGTTAGGTTGGATTATTATTAGGATATAGGTTAGGTTAGGTTAGGTTGGATTGTTATTAGGATATAGGTTAGGTTAGGTTAGGTTGGATTATTATTAGGATATAGGTTAGGTTAGGTTAGGTTGGATTACTATTGGGATATAGGTTAGGTTGGATTATTATTAGGATATAGGTTAGGTTAGGTTGGATTACTATTGGGATATAGGTTAGGTTGGATTGTTATTAGGATATAGGTTAGGTTAGGTTAGGTTGGATTATTATTAGGATATAGGTTAGGTTAGGTTGGATTGTTATTAGGATATAGGTTAGGTTAGGTTAGGTTGGATTATTATTAGGATATAGGTTAGGTTAGGTTAGGTTGGATTGTTATTAGGATATAGGTTAGGTTAGGTTAGGTTGGATTTATAGGTTAGGTAGGATTATTATTAGGATATAGGTTCGGTTAGGTTAGGTTGGATTATTATAGGTTAGGTTTGTTTATTATTAGGATTTAGGTTAGGTTAGGTTAGGTTGGATTATTGTAGGTTAGGTTCGATTATTTTAGGTTAGGTTACTATAGTTTAGGTTAAATAAAACAATAATTATAATAATACCTAAATATAAATAATTTAAGTTTTTTAAGTTACATAAAAATATTTTATTTTTCGAGTTTGGCCAAAACAGTACCTAACTAGAATTTGCATTCTGAAATGATTCAAATTCTAGCTACTCGTATCAGGAATACCAACCAGAGAAAATGTCATCAACAGAAATCATTCCAGCTGTCATCCCATACAACGAAAGTGAATTTTCGATTTACGTAATTAAAAATTAAAATGCTAAAATTAAAAATATCCCAAATGCAGTCAGATTCCTTTTATAGTAATTAAGGTAAATCAGAAGGTTTTATTTAAAAATATTTCATATAATCCTTGTCCAGCGATTCCGAATATTTACCATATTATTTTCTAATGTCAGTTCACGTTGACTAAAGTGTGGTTGCTTTGGCGTAACCGGTCGTTCGTAGAAAAGCTTGTCTGTAACCATCGAGTCAAGAGACAGAAAAAGAGACAGATCTGAATTTGGGGAAAAGGAATTTCCACATCAAAACGATCAAACGAAATCAAACAATTCTATTGTTTCGAAACGTCAAAACATTGAACATTGGAATTACTAATTTATTTTAAAGAATTTCCTCAAAGTTTACCAATAATTTGAAGATATTCTTAATAAATTAGCAACACTCATTTTCCTCCGAGCAGCATAGCGCCAATTGACAAGGCCCACTGGGAAATGATTTTCTTCAGGGCCTCCTTTGTATTTTCTCCTTCGTATAATCCGGTACTCAATTTAATAAATAAAATTCTACGTAAACCCACCTCACAACGCTTCCCAACCGGGTGGTGATTAGTTTCCCTGTATGTACACTCTACAGAGGCGGTCTTGGTTACATAAAAAAATACATTTATTATCCCCATACTGACGGGCACTCCCATGAAATGTAATCTATGCCGGCTTTTTTACATAATCTTTACAAATCTCTTCCATAGAGAATTTCGATGAGTGGTTACCTATGCACAAATACACGCCCATAATTCACTTCTATGGATTAATCTCTTCAGAGGATGCAACGAAAATCAGGTAATTATTATATTGTGCATTACGAAATTATACATAAATTATTATTATACAATTTGGGATGCTGGTATGGGTACCGCAGCCCCGGAAACTATTTATTGGATAACCAACACCTCTGCCATAGGTCACCGCAAGTGATTTAGTAGGGGTGATCGGGTTCACCAGGTGAGGTGTGTTCAGGACTCGCCTGCCCATTAGCTGCGTGGCGTGCCAGATCGAGAGAAGCTGTCTTGGGGAAACCCTTTGACCTCTCCAACTGGTCTCTTGTCCCATCGCTTTGCGCCTCGGTGGGAGGAATATATTTATAATATGTCACTCCTGGGTACAGTGATTCCTAGATTCCTATCCAACCCTCATACCTTTTACCTTCCCAGAACTTTCTCTCCTACCTTTCCTTAAAAAAGCCCCTCCAAAAGATGACACAGGCAATTTTAATGTAAATGAAATAAAATGTAGTTATAAATTAAGCACATTATCGTTGAAAGTAGGTACATACACAAGGTTTACACTACCTACCATGTGTATGTTGAAAACAAACATTGTTATCTTTTACCGAGGCCGCGTGGGGTCTATTACACACGTCCATAAGTAATATTATTAGGTGTAACTTTATAATAAACCTACTGAAGTTCCTAACGTTGCCCGGGCTTTACGAAGACTTTTTCAAATTCTCATGCAGACAGTGATTTCCAAGATTTGCAACCTTTGAATTGGGGAATTAATAAAATAGTTAGTTTTAGATGAATGAACAAAGAACAACTAAGGTCACGTATTATGATTTAGTACTCAAAACGTTATTAGCTTAGTTAAGTCAGGTGCACCCTCGTATAAAAGTACCAAATCGCTCGTGGTTTTTCTCAAACTCAAAGCAAATTTGAGTTCAGTGAACCAGTTTTCATGCAGACAACCAAAATGGCTATGATTGATTATTTATTTGGTACTAGAAGAATTCCTAACATAAAATTTCAACCTGTCTGATTATATATGTATATGTTTATATATTTTCATCTGATTTTAAAGATTGTCAAGTAAATCAATGATTGCAGATAGGTAGGTGTCTATCGAAAGTTACAAAAAAGCTTTTCAAACTAGTTTGAAACACCCGCCCGCAGTCTCCTCTTACCTTGCAAATACTTAAAACAGTGATGTAGCTATAGCATTCACGTGTGAGGCTCGACTCTGGTAATGGGGATGAACAAGGGAAAAGGGTAGGGGGTGGAAAATAATTGAAATTCCCCCATCATTTTTAAGTGAACACCGCTCAAGAGTCCCGACGGTTTCAAATCGTCAGCGAACCAGTGGGGTTAGTTGTGAGAGTGAAGGTAGCGGGGAGGAGAGAGAGATGGGGATATGAAGGTTATGGCTATTCAGACCTGGTCACCAACACGGTTAAGAGGAAGCTACAAGCCAAAAATGTGTATATTCTTGGTATACCTTATACTGATTAATTTTAAGGCATTAAAATCGTTCAATCGTTCGACAAACGGAGTCTAGAAACGTTCGATTTCAAGCACAAAACTGGTTTTTATTTATTTTGTAAATAATTTCAAAAGAAAGCAAAAAAGTTAATCAAGTGAAACTGTCACAGATAACCTTAGCTATAATACTGTATTTTTTTAAAGTTGTTTCCTTTACGCGTTCGTACATTTCTATTGAAAAAAAATATATATTAGCTTACATTTATATTTTTTATTGAGTAATTTATTATTTTACTTGTATTCTACTCAAGCGAAACGATAGGAAAATCTTCAATTTATCTAAATCATATTTTTGGTAATCAAAATGTACATCAATTCGTTATAAAAATTAATCAAAATAGTGATTTAGCAATAAGCTTCGCCTTAAAGCCAATTCAAGCGATGTTTCGATAGAAATGTTTGTAGATTTGTACTTTGCTCCATTAATATTTAAAAACAATAATGTGAACTCACCATTTAATCGCTGCGAATGTCGTCCCAGTTCAAAAGTTTTCATACGATATTATTGTTATTATATCTTAATATATTTTCACAAATTAAATATTATTATTATGCTTTGCAGAATTTATTAAACATTTTCACAAGGAGATGCGGTTTGTGATAAGATGTGTTCATGACTGTGTGGTGTTCTAACCTCTCTTATCACCTCCGCGACACACTTTTAACTGGTGTGACTTTCATTTTAAACTTGATCAAAGTTCTTTCTGACACTACAGAAGCTCATTACACGTTTTGCGATATCAAATAGTTATTTAGTGGGTTCTTTTAAATGAATCGGTCTAAGGACCTAGGTGAGGTTGGTGTTATAACTAGTTCTAGCAGGGGCGCCGTTTGCACTCTCTCGGCTCGCGCAAACAAACCGTATCTTCGACTGTCGGCCTTTTTTTCAAAAACGAATAATTTGTTAAAAATGTTTTAAAAAAAGACTCGTTTGACGGGTAGTAGGACGGGACGTGGGGTATTATGATGTAACTGCGAGAGGATGCAGCCTCATGATGGGAGTTTGTCTAAATAAGTTTGAAGTATTTCACAGAAATTCTAATGTAAAATAGACAATTAACTGCATTTTGATTTTATTTATTAACGCTTTTTTACGTGCTTTTACGTATGAATACTAAAAATGGGTTCCATGATAACTCAACACAGTGACAATTCAAAACACCTTTAAAAAGTGATATAAAGTCATTAGAAACGATGAAAAAAAAATTTAAACCTAACCTAACCTACTTAACCCAGTTAATAAAGTTTTTGTTTCATCACTTTCCATGACTTTCTATAATTTTTTAAAGATGTGATGAATTATCATTTTGATGATTTATCCGGTCACCCTAAAAATGATACAGGTTTTGTTATACATAACTAAACTGCTTTTTGTTAAGTGATAAATTAAAGATATCCACTTACTCGGTATAATTATTTTCCTCGGTAAGTATTCCGGGCAATGAGGGATACATATGGTAATTAATCCGAGAGTTTCTGATAATTAGTTAATTAATATTAATAAAAGAAAGACAAACATTCCCGGGTTACGAATAACCTGACAATATTTGAAAATCTCCTACTACCACCACAGTAAGCTGAAAATGTTGCTTGTGTTGTGATGGAGGACTTAGCCAGCCGAGAAATTGAACATACTCCGCCTGGGTGGGACCCAAACGCGATTTCAACTCGGCCACCGACCGAGTATTACATTTGACCGAGTTATTACATTTGAAAGTCCCGTTGAACGTCGGTTATATATCCGTTTCAGCTTTTGAACAATAATTAGAACAAGTAATCATCAACTGTTGTTGCTCGTCATTTGATCACAATTCGTTAAATGAAATGGAGCTTCAACACCTCAACCTAAGTCGACGATTCATTTTACACTTTCCTCCGTGGTCGGATCTGTCTAACGTTCTTACTGAACAATTTTCTATAATCTAATATGAGCCGGGCGGGAAGCATGGATTAGATTTTTATACAAATCAATAGATTCATTTTGAAATTTCGCACTCTTGACTTTTAAAACATGATGAAGGTCAGTATTTACTTGAGATTTCGAAAAATCATCCCATTTTCCCACCCCTTAGGCAGAATGTTGATACTTACTATAAAAAAATTACTGTCCACGTCTGATTTCGAAAAACTCTTTGTAAAACACGTGCAACACCGGGGACTTCGGCTAGCTCATATACAAAATACCCGTAAATGGGAAAATTATATGCTACACTTATACCACATACCACCGAATTATCTGTTTTCAAAACTACTTCCCATGAGAATTTCCAATTCCAATTGTACTCGTATGTTGAGACAACGCATTAAAACAAAAAAATTAGAATATTGACTGTGAAACTTACTTTTTTTTTTGTTCTGTAAGTGGGTACTAAATGAATAATATAGTATGTATTTGATTTTTTTTATTATTTTTTTTTTCTTATTTGTTTTTGGGGTGTTATGCCGTGTTGCGCTAACTCCTTATTTAGCCAACGTTTCTGACAACGTTACAGTGTCCATCACCAGGGCAGATGTATCACACGCATCTGCCCTGATGATTGACACTGTAACTAACGTTGTCCGAAACGTTTGCTAAAGAAGGAGTTAAAAGCAAATAACAAAAATACTTTTGGCCGTGAAAATCTTAAATCATATTTTAGTATATGAGTTGTCCGATGTAACATATCTTCTATAGCAGGGGGGCGGTCCCTACTCCCGATCTTTGCTGGGGGCATTCGACCAACTTGTGTCTTATAATACAATGGCCGGTTTAAATATATGATACGACAGAACCGAACTCTAACTGTTTTATTCACAAAATAAAGAAGAAGTTCATTTCTCTTCGGTGATATTAATTAAAGCTGCTCCCAACTAGTAAATAAATAATTAAATAAGCAATCAAAATGGCAAAATAAAGTGTTTGTAATCAATCGGTCTTTGGATTAAAATTAACTAAAATTAACTCATCAAAGGATTAGCCCTTTAGACGGATCACTCAGTTTCCTATAATTATATTATTATTTCCGTTAATAATAAAAAATAATTGCACATAATTGTAAATGTATTAAAAAGCAAAACTAATACATTAACATTATACATTATAAACACACCAGCTTATACATAACCATAAATAGAAAAAAAAAACAATGTAAACTATAGTAATAATGATGCGCAAACATGATCATGTTAATAGGAAGCTACAAGCCAAAAATGTGTATATTCTTGGTATACCTTATATCGTAGGTAATACGCACTAAAATGGCTTGACAAACGAAGTCTAGAAACGTTCGATTTCAAGCACAAAACTGGTTTTTATTTATTTTGTAATTAATTTTATAAGAAAGCAGAAAAGTTAATCAAGTGAAACTGTCACAGATAATCTTAGCTATAATACTGTATTTTTTTAAGTTGTTGCCTTTATTCGTTCATACATTTCTATTGTAAAAATATTTTTTTTAGTAGTTTAGATTTAAATTTTTTATTGCGTAATTTATTTTTTATTTGTATTCTACTCAAGCGAAACGATAGGAAAACCTTCAATTTATCTAAAGCATATTTTATGTTATTAATAATGTACACCAATTCGTTATAAAGATTAATCAAAATAGTGATTTGGCATTAAGCTTCGCCTTAATACTAGAGTCAAAACACAAAGATCCCATCAAACTGCAAAATCACCTCCAAACAATAGGCGTACCGTACGTACGTACTGCCGCGTAACTCATCACTAATTATTTACATAACGAAACATATCTCTGTCATGAAATCAGCGGCTATCGGAGGCGGGCGCTATATCTACGTCATTGGTTTATTATTGTACTACGTTGTGTCACACTGGTTCAATGAGTTATAAGGTGTCCTAGTGAAATACGAAAGTATGAATAGGTACAACTTTAAGGCCTACTATTTAAGTTAAGCTATTGTAGTTATATGATAATTTGGTTGCATGGCTACTTGTATCTTTTCCTCTTTCCACCTCTTTTTAGGGGAGGCACAGCCTCCCCTGCCTCATTGTACTCTCCGCCACAGTGCGAACGCAGGCGAGAAGGGGATAGACGCCCTCGAAATGCAGTAGTAAAATACACAGAACAGAAACCAGGCGAACTACCAATGTATCCATTTTAGAAAAGCCAGGCATCCACAGTAGGCTATCAACTGTCTGCACAGCTCATTCTAATGTTACGTGTATACATATATACGCGAGCCGAACTGCCGAACTGCCGAACTGCCGAACTGAACCTCAACTTATGGGAAAGGAACAAACCAAACCGTAAATGGCGTGAAACGGCGCTTCCAGTTGCTTCGTTACTTTCCCGTAATTCGTGGCTCGGCTCGAGTTACGTTTCGTAAATGTATACGTACCATAAGATAATTTCGACACACTGCTCGCCAAACTCAAACCTAGAGAAACATGAGGACCATGAAGTCACTGGCAAACTGTTTGGCAGGAAAAGCAGATTTAGCAGATGAAGACACAGAAGGCCCTGCTGAAGGAGAGAGAGAGAGTTCTGCTGGAGAGATCAAAAGTCTACTTCAACCAGTTTTTCCCGATTAACCGGCCCACCGGCAGACAGACGCATCCGCAGCCAAGACCTGGACAAACTCGGGCACCCCTACTAAGTCACCACACGTATCGAACCACTCGGGGTGATCTATGGCAGAGGTGTTACCCGCCTCCTAAATTGAAGTAATCAAATATCATCTATGTCCGGAACTAAGATGTACTTGATTCTCTACTCAACGCAGGGCCGCGAGGATGAGAGGATCGTTGTCCACCAATGCAATGAGTAAGTATGAGAAAATACCAAATAAGAAGAAGAAGACAGGAGGACGAGTTATAGAACCGCTACATTTGAGAGAGAACTGGAATCTTTATCTATTGAGAATGACGTGATGAATATAAGTCCGGCCAAGTCCGGCCCTGTTGGAGGATTCTGCCTATTTATAAGTAGAAAAAAGCGGGTTCTTTGTATGGGGTCCCGTCTTCACTCAAACACTATCACGCCGCGGCTGATAACTTTTAGGTATAATTTATTCGTTACCTTCTTTGATTGACTTTTTAGGATGGTCTTCTTTTTGTGATAAAGTTGCTAGGACAACTACTGACTTTGAATCTGGGGGTTTCGAGTTTCGAGACCGATTCCCGTTTAACTACATACAAACTGAAATTAAGATTTTTCTGTTCTTGCAATTTTATTTATAACTAGCTGTACCTCGCCACGCGTTGCTGTGGCTCAATCCATCTGCGCAGGTAGAGAAACAATTGCGCGTTTTGCTTTCGCGTCCAAATGTAATATCTTTAAAAAAATGTTACCGGACATAGTGCCCATAACATTTTTTACGCCAAATGTGCTAAGGAATAGCTGGTAAAAGTTTATCGGGTACGTACCGATACACTTTGTATATAAAAAGGTTCAATGATAACTCAACACACTTTTAAAAAGTGATATAAAGTCATTAGAAACCATGAATTTTTTTTTTAACTTAACCTAACCTACTTAACCCAGTTGACCAAGTTTTTGTTTCATCACTTTCCATGACTTTATATAACTTTTTAAAGATGTGATGAATAATCATTGTGATGTGATCCGGTCACCATATAAAAATCACGTGTCACTGTGTTCGTACACGCTAATCTCCGAAACCGCCCAACCGATTTCAATGAAATTTTGTGAATGTATATGAAATACAACAATATCCAACAGATTGAAACAAGGGATAGTTTTAAACCCGATAAGTGGCGCTGTTGTCGATATATATTTTTTTAGCTTTAATATGCAAAAATACATACAAACACAAAATTTAACTTGTCCACACCCCCCCTCAATATTTTTTAATTCAATTTTAAGGTTTTTTTATAGGAAAAAAGGGTGGTAACTCATTTTTAAGTTGTGTAAACTTTATCTATTCATATTGGCAAAAGACGGATAAACAAAATTTATTGTTCACCAAATCGTACTACATTAAATTAAAATTCATGCTACAATTAAAACAACAATATTGTGTAGACTAATCAATCTTTATTTAATTCATTTATAACATTTAATTTTATAATTTGATCGATATCAAATGAAACGTCAAAACAAAATATCTACGATGGATTGCGCGTGTATTCTAGTATGTCAAATGCATAAAATATACGACAACAGATAAAAGGCAGTCTATATAAAATGTAATGTTTTTATACAGGATTTTCCAATAAGAGGTGTTATTTTGATATTCAATCGTTTCGTTGCTTGTGTGGCACGTAGCGCCGTCTTGTTGAAAGTAAACGTTGTCCAGATCAATACCATCCAATTCCGGCCATAAAAAATCATTAATCATCTCTCGATAGCGCAATCCATTCACCGTAACTGTTGCTCCAGCCTCATTTTCGAAAAAGTAAGGTCCAATGAGTCCGCCGGACCATAAACCGACCAAACAGTCACACGTTGAGGATAGAGAGGCTTTTCAACAATAACTCTTGGGTTTTCCGAGCCCCAGATGCGACAATTTTGCTTGTTGACGAAGCCACCGAGGTGGAAATGGGCCTCATCACTCAAGATGATTTTTCGATGGAATTCCGGATCATTTTCACGCATTTCAAGGACCCAATCAGCAAAGACGCGACGTTGTTGGTGATCGGCCGCCTTGAGTTCTTGTGTTAACTGAACTTTATAAGCCTTAAGACACAAATCTTTATGCAAAATACGGCGTAATGACGTTTGTGGAATGCCTAATTCCAAAGAACGACGAGGAATGGACAAACCTGGGTTTTCTTCAACACTTTCGGCTACAGCAGCAATATTCTCGGCTGTTCTTGAGCGACGTGCACAGATTTTATTATTCACATCACTAAGTTGTCCCAACAGCTCGAATTTTTCCACCAATTTCTGTATTGCGGTCCGACAAGGTGCTTCACGACGACCCAAAAATGTTCGAGTTTTACGAACCGTCTGTGCCAAATTTTCACCATTTTTATAGTGAATTTTACTAATTTCAATGCGTTGTTGAAGCGTGTATCGTTCAATTTTTATTTGGCATAGTTTGTACTTGTCAAATGTCAAAAAAATGACAGCTTCAAAAGTAACATCTACCGAAATAGCGGGCTATTCAAAATAACACCTCTTATTGGAAAACCCTGTACAATAAGGCGGGTCCATAAATCTGGGCGGGTCTGTGGCAGGACAAAGTCTGCCTGGGCCCACTAGTAGGTATATAAAAACAGTGCAACAATGCAAATCGTTGAAGAACTTTCGGAGATTTAAGATTTTGAACAAACGAACATTAACATTTTTATTTATGTAAATGTAGATAGAAGATTATTGGTACGTCTCTTGTTTATATTGCCATTTTCGTTCTGGATGATGTCATTTTATTAGGTGAACCTACACCATACATACGGACCTACACATCGCAGATAAGTGATATTAATTGCACTTACAATAATTATTTTATGATGGATTTTATGATAATAAAATGGGATTTGTACCCGCTGTCAACAGGAAGCGACTGATCAATCATAATCAAAGAAACATAACTTTTCCACTTTTTTTTCATTTCTGGGAGGAAAAGCGTAAATAACCGTTTTAACTCAGGCCTCAGCTATATTTTGACATAAATTCAGAGTATTTTCGCTTATGTTTTAAACAAAAATATAATTTTTGATATATTCAAAATTTGAATGCGAATGCGAACATGAAAAAAAATTTAAAATGACTCACCTTCCGTTTTTTATGACAAAAATTACTGATAAAAAAATGGGGACCGGATAACTCATCAAAATGATAATTCATCACATCTTTAAAAAGTTATATAAAGTCATGGAAAGTGATGAAACAAAAACTCTATTAACTGGGTTAAGTAGGTTAGGTTAGGTTTAAATTTTTTTTTTTCATTGTTTCTAATGACTTTATATCACTTTTTAAAGGTGTGTTGAATTGTCACTGTGTTGAGTTATCATGGAACCAAAAAAATATACATAAAAACACACGGAATTTATTAGACAAATGTATTACAAACGTTATTGCCACTTATATTTTTGTCGTTACATGTAAAAATAATTAATAAAAAATTCAAGAAGTTTCATAATTTCTTTTCGAATTGCATTTGGAATCTTCGGTTTCATAAAGGTAGGGCCGGACCTGAGCCAAACGGTGGCGGGCGCCTTAAAAACGTCAAGAGTACTGTATTAGGTGTTATGTCATCATTAGCGCCTGGCAAGTCAGCGCCCGTTGCGGACTGCTCCAATAGCGCCTGCATAGAACCGGCCCTGCATAAGATACAAGTATGATGCTCCCCGTATACCTTAACGAGGCAATAATAAATACATGTTCGAACGTAAAATACTTGGGGCACATTATTAATCAAGACCTATCGGACGATGGCGATATCGAACAACAAAGGAGAAGCCTAAGCATAGTGTCTAATATGATTGTCCGCAGATTCTGCAAATGCAGCAATACCGTAAAAAAAATACTGTTCACCGCATTCTGTACTGGCCTGTATACGTGTGAGACATGGTGTCACTACCGAACTTGCTCGATGGAACGACTCCGAATTCAATATTAGACGCCTGCAGAATCATATTTGGATACCGAAGATACAGCAGCGCATCGACAATGTTCACGGAATTAGGACTAAATGGATTTTCCGGCGTGATGAGACAACAGGTCACTGGAGCCAGGATGCGACTAATGGCCTCCGCCAACACGTTGGTGACCGCAGTCTACCAGCACCAAGCGCCACTCCTGAGTGAGCGCTGGGCCCAAGCTCACTCAAGACCACGCCCTGCATAGTTGTACTCTGTTGTTAATTTATTCTTCTTCATATATTTTTTAATTTATCTCACACCTATTGTACAAAAAATATGTATATCTATACGAGACGTGTGGGATTGCACTAAACTCCCCACATCCTGGAATAAAAATTATTATTATTATAAAGGGGCATATTTTATTTCTTCCATGGTTAACTTATAGATTTGAATATAAAGCGTGGTGTTTCCTCTTTCTAACACCGTTTAGATCAGAGGTTCCAAAACTTTTTTGCCCCGTATACCACTTGCCAAATATATTTTTTTCCGTAGGCCTCCTGCCTGCCGAATATTGAATTTTCCTAAAACTATTAACATTCCATGTGATAATCATTTCTCTTTTTCGCAAGAAGATTCCCTTCCCTTGCCTGTCCAACAACCGGGTGGCGGTATAGTTACTCTGTCTTTATATTGTGCAGACAGGGGCGCCTTTGTGAGGTATTACACCGAATGAAAATGGAGCAGGATAATCAACGGGAATTTATTTCTGTAGCTGGCCCTACAGAACTGCCCTTAAGTTCTTTATTAGCGCTTATTCCGATCAGTTCTTCTTGTCATATGATATCCGATTTTTCAACATTCCACTTCCACAGTCAAAATGTCCTCTAACTTAGTTTTGAAGTCTGTGTGAAGTACATTTAAATGTTGAACATCATTATTACCCTGGACGTTTTTCAAAAACAAGTTGGGAATCTAGGAAAATTCGCGGCTTCCGATGTGCAATGTTTTGCATCAATATATTAATACTGACGAGAAAAGGAACGTATAATTTTATTTATATTCCTCAGTAAACAACTTAAAAAATTAATTTCTCAGTCTATTATTAGTATTACGTAAACGGTGTTATTTGTGTTAGGTGTATTGTGTCATCTACGGAACTCCTAAATGTTGAATTGAGGTAAATGGAGGTCCACTCGTATGTGCCCCCATTTGAATCTCGTGGACCCCCAAATTTTTTTCTCTCTGACGTAGACCCCCAGCAAGCCGATATCGACCCCTGGGGGTCTATATGGACCACTTTGGGAACCTCTGGTTTAGATCATAGTTCTCACCATGACAGTAAGGGAGATATGAGTTGTTCCCAAAAGTGAACAAATTAGCCTGAATCCTGAAGGGTTACATATTTTACTTTAAAAAAAATATTTATTTGTACCTACTAGCCTTGTAGTTGTAATGCTAAGTAGAGTAAAAATATTTGCAGATTAATAACACCGCATAGTGTTAATCTTCAAATGTTCATAATAAAAAATGTAATTCATTTGCTAAAATATGATCAAAATGTGAAATGATGCAGCCTAGAGATAGCCATCGCGGTGATAAGGTTCCTACCTACGTGTAGCTATTTAAGTACTTTGAATATAATTATCATTTAGGTAAGTAATCGTGACTTGTAATATTTGGGTCAAAAATACGAACGGACCGGATTTAACCGGTTATGCGTCTCAAAGTTGAAAAGATTTGTATTTTTGATTGAGACCGTCTGCTGACTGCTGGGTGCGAGATAAGCCATGATAATAACCAACAACAAACCTTGAGTGTGCCAAAATAGCTTAAATTATATGAAAAACCCTATCTAATCTGATGTGATGTCAAGCCAACTTCCACATTCCGTAGTTATCCATAACAATTAATAATATTAATGTTATGTATAGCTTGGCATGGATAAATTTGCAGGTATGTACTGGTTTTTGGTCATCTGCCCTGGTTAGTAGTTATCCCAAAACAGTACATAAAAAAATCCAAAAACGGAATATTGTCAATCCCCAAAAATTTCATCACATTTTCAGAAAGCGCCATCAAGCCGCGACATCATATCAGTGAAAGGGGAGAGAGAACCGAAATCGAAACACCTCCAAATATAATCTAGGAAGGTTGTACAAAATGTAGATTCAAAAGTTTCCCGCTTGAACTACCATATACATCAGTAAACTAGTGGTACAAGCGGGAAACTGGTAAATCTGTAAAACCAGAGTTGATACGAAACGAGCATGAAATTATTGATGAAACCAGTGACGATATCAGTGATCTGTGATGAAAGCGTAAGTATATCTGTTATGAAACCTGAGATGAAACCAGAGATAAAAATCTGTGGTGAAAACAGCAATGATATCAGTGATGTAACACGTGATGAAAACTGTGATGAAATCTGTGATGATAACAACGATGATATCAGTAATGTAAACTGTGATGAAACCAGAGATTAAATCTGTGATGAAAGCAGCAATGATATCATTTATGAAACCTGTGATTAAAACAGAGATGAAATCTGTGGTGAAACAGCATTGATATCAATGATGTGACACATTATGAAAACTGTGATGAAAGCAGCGATGAAATCTGTGATGATAATAACAGCGATGATATCAGTGATGTAAAATATCACAAAACCAGCGATTAAATCTGTGATGACAGCAGCAATGATATCAATGATGTAAACTGTGATGAAAGCGAAGATGAAATCTGGAATGAAAACGGTACTGAAATCAGTGATGAAAACTGCGATGAAAGCAGCGATGAAATTATAATGAACACAGTGATGATATCAGTGATGCAACCAACAATGAAATCTGTGATGAAACTAGCTATGAAATCTGTGATGAAGTCAGTGATGAATTCAGCGATGATATCAGAGATGAAATATGTGTTAAAACCAACAATGAAATCTGTGATCAAAACAGCGATGAAACCAGTGATGATAAAAATTATGAAACCTGCGATACTATCAGTGATGTAAACTTATCTAGCTGGATATTTTAGAATAGGTGAAGAAGAAATTAGTGAGAAGAAGTAAAGAAACTATGGATACGAAAATGGACTAAGAGAAGATATAACAGGGGCTCCATCGAAGTCAGAGTAAAGTTGGCCTCTCAGAAGCTGGGCGTACTGTACAGGGCCCGCAGATACTTTAATAGTACACAACTGCTGACCCTGTACAAATCGCAAGTGCGTCCTACTGTCGAATTTGGCAGCCATCTCTGGTCCGGAGCCCCTAAATACCTGGAAAAAAACCCTTGACTCTGTGCAAAAACGGGCGGTCCGTTTGATAGATTCCCCAATCTTAACAAACGGACTGCAATCTTTAGAGCACAGGCGTCAGGTAGGTATGCTGTCCTTGTTCTATCGGTATTACAATGGAAGATGCTCTGAGGAACTAGCGTCATTGATCCCTTCGGCACCGGTGCGTAGTCGGGATACACGCCAAACGCGTGCCCAACATTTGTACACGGTTGACATTTGTCACATGAGAACGGGCCGCTTCTACGATTCGTTCTTAAGTTCAACAGCTCGGCTGTGGAACGAGCTGCCGGCCTCTGTGTTTCCTCCCTCCTACAACATGGGACTCTTCAAGACCCATGTTCACTCCTACCTCTCCACAAAAAGACCCTCCACACAGCATCCCCAAAGATGACATAGGCCCTGAGGGAAATTATTTTCTTCAGGGCCTCCTGTGTGGAGTTAATATAAAAAAAAAATATAAACTACGAGCTACCAATTCTCTTCTCAAAATGCATTAGAAGATCCCAAAAAATACTTCGAAACTTTGAGAATGACTGAAAGGTGTTTAATTTTTTTGTTAATGAACATGCTGTCACAAATTCAATGTAAGGAGTGCATTTCCCGCGCAGTTTGCTTATGCTTATAAAGCGGACACTTAACATACCATAAGCACTCAAGTTGTAAATATGGCATTACAAGTTTTAGAGTTTTATCTTCGCTCCAATGAAATGACATTTTTGCAGCAGCTAATGAACACTACTAATACAATGGAATCGGACTTGTTTAAGGCTGGTTCGGACTAGGCTAGTAATTTAGTATCTAAACGTGTCTGAACAACATAAATTTAGCCGAGCAGTCAGTGGTTTGGTCAAGTCAATCCATTTTGTTCTGTGTTTTACTGCTCACTGGCTGAACCACTAAAAAGGCTGGTTCGGACTAGGCTAGTAATTTAGCGTGCCAGCTAAATTGGCGAGCAGCCCGCCGTCATAAATTACATGTTTTTTGGAAAATTATGTTCTGTCTTACCAGATATCCCATGTAGTTTCCCCAGGATAACTTCTTATATTAAGAAAAATGTTTTTTTTGTTTTCTCAAATGTTTAAAATTATTATTTTTTATATTTTCCAGCTAAATAAGCGTTCTTCACAATAAAAATAAGTCATGAGGCTTTCCTGTAAAAAAAATACAGTTCTATAACAGTTGACCGGTCGGTGGCCGAGTTGACATCGCGTTTGGGTCCCACCCAGGCGTAGCGTGTTCAATTCCTCGGCTGGCTAAGTCCTCCATCACAACACAAGCAATATTTTCAGCTTACTGTGGTGGTAGTAGGAGATTTTCAAATATTGTCAGGTTATTCGTAACCCGGGAATGTTTGTCTTTCTTTTAAAAAAAATAAAAAATGTCATTTGACGTGGAATTTTCAATGCACTTTTTCACGGATAAAAAAATCGGTGACCGGGTATGTCATCAAAATGACAATTCAACACTAGATAGGTAACTATTAAACCTAGTTTTTGTTTCATCACTTTTAATGACTCTATATCACTTTTTAAAGGTGTGTTGAATTTTCACATTGATGAAATATCATGGAACCAAAAAAATCAATGTTTTGTGTGCAAATGACAAGATAGAATACAAGCTAATAAGATTTATTTTAGAATGCCAAGAGCATTTTTTAAGGTTCAATATTATAAGTTGACATTGCATTCTGAGTGAAGTTCATACATATTTAAAAATAAATAAAACAAGATCGTAAGAAACAATAATTATTTAATGGACAAATAATAAATAAACATTGCGTATGAATGTACAAATCAATTGCCTATAATTATTATCATACATTATTATTTCTCAGACTGCGTGTTAAAAAAGTGACCTGACTACCATCACATAAATACACATAATATACAAACAGTTCTCCATTACATTCGACATAACATACAATATACCTACAATTTATTATCCTATCTAAAAACTAAGATTATTTAAACAAGGTAAACATGATGTTAATATAGAAAGAATTGTGGAGATGTATGGCGTTCTAGCATCTCTGCTTGCGCCACTAGAGATAGGGACACAGAAGTAGCCAGGTACTGGTTTTGAGGGGAATTTTTACAATATATCGATGTAATAGCAGACATTACACAAATGCTTCGGAACAAACATTCTGTGCGCGGAAAAGTGCAACAGTGAACTGTGCTGTGAAAAAGCTCGCGGATTGCTCATTCCGAAGCATTTGTGCGGGCGAGCCTAATACAGTACAATTACATCTATTTTTAGTTAGTGTAAAACAGTAGTGTAGTAGGCACATTTAGGTAAGTAATGGCACAGTTAAAAAATAATCGTAATCTGATCAAGGTGATAGTTATTGTCTTGAAAACCGATTGAGGAATCATCGGCGGCGAGTGGCAGCGAGCTTTATTCAAAATATCCAATTTTGGGGTGAACTCTCAAAATCCCCTGCGGCTATGCCCACGAGCTACGTGTGATGGTATACATGTATTAATATTGTAAATTTGGCCCCAAAATGGCCGACGTTTGTCAGTTCAATTAATATTATGAATAAAATTAAGACTGTCAATCTTTGACTTTAAGTCTACATTAGCAAAAGTCCATCCTGCACAATTGGACGTCTTAAAAAGTAAAAGTTTGCAGAACGCAACAAACAAATTAACCTTCCACAAGCTAAGTTACCAAACAAAACATGTTCTCACACGGGGTGGCTGACTAGCCCCCTAAAACAGTAAAACTCTCTTACCCAGAGTTAAGGCGATGCACTACGTAGTAATGCAAAATCATGTGTTTTTGGTTTGAAAATTTAGTCGCCTTGAAATGTTTCAGATGCTTTAAATAAATACTGCGAGTAGAATACATCTTTGCCTTTGAAATAATAGAGTATTTTTTAGACAAGTCTTTTTATAAGCCCAGAAAAAAAAATTATAAGGCCTATAAAAACTGCTTTAAAGTTCAAAATTTCCTACTTGTGAACCCATTTTCGGTTATGGTTTTATTGTATAATGTGGCAAATTAAGTTATTTATAAAATGATCGGAAAACACTTCAATATTTATGCCTGAACATCCACAAAATAAAATAAAAGGTACTTTTTGGCCATGTTTTTTTCTTGCCTAAATCAAAATAGCTGGATGGTGTTAAGCGGGAATTTAAGCCTTATCGCCATCTACGTAAGGAGTGTTATTGATGGCGGCTCGATTCAAAATATTACACGGTAGTGCATCGCCTTAAATCAAATGTGCTGACAAACGTCCCATACAATTTCACTTATGGTGTCTCATTCATTAATCTGTAGAACTGTAATGAACAGTGAGTGATGACATCTACTTGTAATTTTAAATATCATTTTAAGAGTAGTACACTAATCACTTAACTCACACCAGACAAACTAATTATCCGGTTTGCCGGCCGGTATATCACATTATATACCTCACTAGTGGTTAAAAAGTTTTCAGAAAACAAATCTTCTTATGCGAGTTCCATGTGGGCCATTTTATAAAATCAGTTTTCAAGGGATTAAGAAAAGCATATATATCTTACGTAGGTTATTTATATATAAGTAGTTGTTACTGGGAGAATTTGAACAGTGGGGTTATTCAGTTACCCCTAATGGTTATGGGAAAGTTAAGCTATTGAATATTAGTATTTAAGAGGTGTTGGTTATTTGTATGTTAGCATTACACATTGCCTATTATGTATAATGTTGAAAGGTAGGATATTAAAATGGCGCTTGTATACAGGTTACAACCTAACCTGAGTAACAACCAGTGATCCCTGACCTTATTCGGAGTAAAAAATGTAGGTTAAAGTTTGTCAGATACGTCCCTTAACACCCTTTATACATAATGCATTAAGCTCATAAAATAAATAACACAAGAAATGCGATGTTTTGGCATGTTTCGTCATCCAAAGGCCAGACCGATTGTATACAAAACTGTGTTTCATCATCATGAAATTTTCATTTAAATCAAATGTAATGGCGATATACAAAGTCAGACAGTGTAAGAGATACAGAGTGCATGCTAAATGGGCTATAACCAAAAGATAATAAGTCAGTGCGACATCGGTTTCCATTCAAATCAACATGGAAGGCATTTTTAGCGTGTATAATCGATTCACCAAAATATTAAGTAAGAGGGTTAAATAAATGATCATAAAATTAATTTCGCATACCTATTTATGCAAAAAAATAATTCCTTTTGTAAATAAGGCTGAAATGACCTCTAGACCCTTATTCCATAGGGATACGCAAATATCCGATACTTGATGATTCAAGTATCTTGACGACTACAACCGTACATCCGGGCGGAGGTTGGTACATAGGCTCATGTCACCGACATTTTGTAAACTTGTCGGGGATGTATAAATAAAATAATAAATATAATTATAATAAACTTGTCTCCCGTGACCACCCAGTCGAAGTCGTTACCATGGTTCCATGATAACTTAACACAACCACAATTCAACACACCTTTAAAAAGTGATATAAAGTCATCAAAAGCGATGAAAAAAACTAACCCATATTAAAGGTGTGTTGAGTTATCCGGTCACCCGTTACCACACACGTCATCGATTTTTAAACATGGCGGAGCAATTAACAAATGAGTCTATCATCACTTGTGTCAGACATTTTCTAGCAATGCGTGTGCTTTGACCGGTCGATGGCTGAGTTGACATTGCGGTTGGGTCCCACCCAGTCCTTCATCTCAACACAAGCAACATTTTCCGCTCACTGTGGTTGTAGTAGGAGATTTTCAAATATTGTCAGGTTATTCGTAACACGGGAATGTTTGTCATTTTTTTTTTAAATAAACATATATTTTTTTAAATTTTATCTAGAAATAAAACAGTCAACAAAAAATGACATGTTGTGAAATAGGTTATAAAAGCTAGTTTGGAGGTGGTAGCAATGCGAGTCTCGTGATTTCAGTAGTGACGTGTTCAGACTGTATGCGACAAGTTGTTTGCAACGTGAATACACAACATCAGTATCGGATGATTGCGTATTCCTGTGGGAGAAGGGCTCTGTTCACCATGAAGAAATCACTGGTCAACCAATGTATTATGAGATTTTTATGCAATGTGTATAAATTGTAAGCACCAACGAGGAATATATGATAAAATTAACCATGCTAAGTACTAAATACTTGACAAAAAAAAACCAAAATCGTATGCACGTCATAATTTGTTATATCCTTTTACGAAATTTATAAAATTCGCGGTGAACAGGGTCAAGCATACAATTTAAAAAATATGTCATTTACCAAAATGAGTCATTTAAAAAGAACTGTGATCAAATTGAAAAAAAATACCATAGTTTTACATTTACATACAAAAATTTCATAATTTTTTCGCAACCGATACGCACTTTTAAAGTCGTACAAGTTATACCTAAGGACACAATTGTTAGCACGCTGAACAATATTGCTCAGTTTCTATTGTAGAATGGCTGCGTTTGCGGCTATTGAAGGTGAGTTGATGACTTCACCAAGACTATCCAACAGTTCTTTCCTATAGTCATCGAAGTCCCCATCGATCTGAAATTATTCAAAAAATAAATATTATATGTATGTAGTCGGCGTGATAAACTGACATAAAACTGGGGGCAGAAACGTGATGTAAGCTAGGAAATTTTATTTATTGTATGGTCTTCGTAAAACTGTTGTACACCAATATATCATTACAGATGTCTATGTTATTTTCGGAAGTGCTGCATGGAGGGCCTTTGTAAGGAAAGGAAGTTCTAGGAAGGAAAAAGTAAGAGGGATGGGTAGGAATCTGGTGATCAGTGTATCCAGGATCCCACCCTTAGACTTATACAAACCTCACCACATGAAACTTGGGCAGCTCTGCTAAGTCACCAAACGTAGTGAACCACTTGGGGTGACCTATTGCAGAGGTGTTGGTTATCCGATAAATGATTCTCGGGGCGGCGGTCCCATACCCACCACCCAAATTGAATTATATTATGTGTATACTGAAGATTTGAAAATACCAAAGACAACAATATCAAATTAACTTCCAGGAAGTGACATTATTAATGCAGAATCGTTAAGCAGTTGAGTCGCTCTGTTGATTGGCGCGCCCTGATAGGCAGAAGTCCTCGCTTTAGGAGCATAACAAAACGCATGGGATCTCCCAACAGTATACTCGTTAGGCACACATAAGTTAACCTCTTTCAACATAGGTGGATTAAGTATTATGTATATTTCCTCATATACAGATATGTATAGGTAGCATAAACCTCTTTTGTAATCTTTCTTTTTCTAAGATGTGGTTTTGTTCAGAAGGAGCCCAAATGAGAATGTATACAATGAACAGTAGAAAATGGATGTTACAGGATAAAGATGAATCAAGAAATCTTAAAGATCTTGAGGACATTCTAAGGTTCTATAGGTCATAAAGATTTGCAATGGACTGGTCATATGGAAAGAATGTCAGATGATATAACGCCAACGTTGTGACCGAGGAAGAGGTGGATATATTGTGTAGAAGAGGATTGGAGCAAAACGGGAAGGACGTAGAACTAGAGACTAGAGGCGAGTGGCGAGAGACTGTAACCAGTGGACAACATTTGCAGTTTTCGAGGGTTATGTCTTATTGATGTGAATTTCGAATATTAGTATGTAAAAAAAAAAATCACACCATGTGATGTAGCGCCGTTATGATGACGAAATTGGAGGAAATAATTGTACAGAGTGAAATGGGACTGAAAACATGAAATAGGGGAAACATAAAACCAAAGCTTTACTGTAAATAAAAATATATGTTAGTTTTTTGTTTACCTCATTAATAGTCTGTTCTTCAATGACATAAAGCGTGCACTGCGTCTCTCGTATCAACCGTTCGTCGTGAGATACGATGACCACTCCTCCCTTGTAGGCGTTGATAGCCTCGGCCAGCGCGTCGATGGATTCAATATCAAGGTTGTTCGTAGGCTCATCCTGAGAAATAAAAAAATTTGAAGATTACAATTGGATTCTCAAAAAGGAACCCAAAATGTAATTGATGAATTGAGTGTAATTAAACATTGAATAAAAACAGTTCTTCATTTTTTAGTTTCTTTTGGCCATCTGAAAAGAAGTTTTTACATTATGTGTAGCTAATTTAACATTAGGAACAATTATAACCAACCGTTTTGTGAGTAACTACTTGTATTTCGTTGCTCCGATCTTGCTTGTTATAATCAAGTTGGATTATAATATACTTAAGTATAGTATAATAAAATTATATAATTTATCATTGTAAAATAAAGAAAGTATTTAACATAAATTCCATTAAAATGTATGCTAAAACCCAAACCACTAAGAGGGGCATGTGTAGCATACTGCCATCGGAATGAATGAGAAATGTCAGTAGTTGGAGGTATTACAACTATTCTACAGTATTTGGTTGTACTCACCAAGATGATAACATCGGGAGCGTTGAGGGTGAGCTCCGCCAGGGCCACTCGGGCCTTTTGCCCCCCACTCAGGTCCTTCATCTTGATGATGTGTGCGTGCGACACCAGGCCGAAGGAACCCAGGGCCTTGCGGGCCTTCTCGTGCTGCAGCCCAAACAGGCGCTGGAGGTACTCCGCCGGCGTCTCCTCAGCCGTCAGGTGCTCGCCTGAGTGCTGGTCGAAACGCCCGATACGCTGAACACAACACAAGGTTAACCGAGAATATAATTTTACTGCTATAAAGAATATAACAAAGTTGAGGTAGGTACTTTCTAATGAAATAATTTGTGAATGTGTTCCATTTTTAAAGTGTACAAAAAGAATGCAAAGCTGTTGTTTTGACAGATGGGTTATTGGAGGGAAAACTAGCAGTGAGAAAGTGGGGTTAGGAAAACTTTACGAATGGTTGAAGGTTATTGTAAATAAAGTGGAAATGATTAATTAAGTGTAATTTGAGAAACTGAGAGAACTTTTGGTATACTTTTGTCTTCAATTTTTTTCTCAGAAACGGCTTAACTCTTTCAGCCCCAGTGTTAATTCAAATTAACATGAACTTTGTGAATTTTTTTACCGTAACTGTAGCGATTTAGAAAAGCCATGTTTTCGTTTTCTTATAGTTTGTAGTCTTTTCTGTGGCGTCTATTTTTTCCGTTCGGTTGAAATCTTTATTCCCGCCACAACAACGATAAATATTTTGACATCTGCTGATTGTGAGTTTCATCGAATTTCTGCCGTCATTGATTGGTTAATTTAAGGTGAGATATCAATATTTTATACTCGAATTACAAATATTTTAACGCATTAAGATGTGTTCTATAATAATAACATCAGTTCAATTCACTGATCACAGTCATTTCCCAGAATATTGTAAATGAATTTCAATGTTCATTCAGATTAACACTGATAGTGACGGACATGTTTTCAACTAGTATGGCGAATTTTTAATGATTTATTATCCTAGATTATTTCTTTATTTATGAATGAATTTTAGTTAAAATGTTATTTGTTTGTACCTTAGAGATTATCACTACATTGTCAATGTGCATTTTTGACATGAAACAGTTATTTGTATTACTTTTGTGTTATGTTTATTTTACGTTACTATTTAAAAAATACCCTCTGACGCCCAATGTTAATCCAAATTAACATAGAAAAATTTCAAAAAAAAAAAAAAAAATTAAATGCCAAAAATTTTCAAATAATTTTCTGAGGTATCAAGCATCACATATTTTATATGTGTGGAAACAATTTACAGTATCACAGGGGCTTAAACGGGGGGACAGTCTGGCTCCCACTCTCTTCAACATTGTGCTCGAACATGAAAAACACTAATAGACACTGGCTCCAATATTTGTTTCAAGAGCAGTCAAGTTGTCGGATATGCGGATGACATCAACATTGTCGGAAGATCAATTTCAGCCATTAAGGAGGTCTTCGACCCTTTAGAAACAGCGGCGCGGGAAGTAGGACTGCGAGTTAATGTTGACAAAACAAAAATGATGGTACAGAGCAGGAACCCTTCACACAGAAGAAGAAGTAGCGCACTATTTAAAGACAACTACTCATACGAAGTGGTCGATCAATTCACCTATCTGGGCTCCAGCCTGACAGAGAACAATGAGGATCCAGCAGAAATCAGAAGGAGAATCACAGCAGCCAACAAAACATACTTCTCTTTGCTGCCAGTGTTTAAGTCACGTAGTGTCCACAGAAAAACGAAAATAACCATATATAAGACCATTGTAAGAACTGTATTGGCATATGGATGTGAGGCGCTGACACTGACAGTAAAGATGGCTGAAATGCTGGAGGGCGATTCTCGTTCTACTTAACGACACTAAAATCGTCCTTACATTCAAATTAACGATTTTTCTCGGTTTATTCGTATGAAGCGATTCCGGTTCTCTCGTTGACAGATGGAATCCTTAGATTTTCGATTGCGCGCCAAAATTTTTAGCCTTACGCGAAGGGTACCCCTAGACCTGTCTTTCGGCGGCCGAACGCTAGCGTTCGCGGAGAATTTGCTTCATTTAATTGTGACGTTTTGACAATTAGCAATATTTGCGTAGTTTTAACAAGAGAAAACTTAATATTATCGTAAGTATTGACTGTAAACATGATTAGTGACTTGTTTGTGGCACAATAATGCTATTAAATGAATTGAATCAGGTAATTGCGATGTTTGTAAAGTACGTAACATGTCGAAAGCCAGATAAGTGATTTAATTTACAATAAACTACACATACCATTGAGGATTTCTACATAAATAATAATAAGTTTCTGGCTGGCGCTCGAAATTGTGGGTTTTGAAGTTAACCACAACGAAATAAGAATCCCTTTCATTCTTAAATCAACTTGGGTGACAGTTAGCGCCATTCGGCAGCGTTAGTTTGACAGCAAACGTCACTTTAGAAGTGGTGAATCTGTAACAAAGTCATTACTATCCAGCGAGGTAAGTACCTTTTCACAAAACGTAAATCTTCGATAAATGGCTTATTTATGTCATTCATAAATAAAATAAGCAGTTATTAAAATGCATTATAATACAAAGTATTTGTTTTTTTAAGTTTTAGTTAGAAACCTTGCGTCACTTAATTATATTTCACCAATTTGTGTTTTCAATAATCTCTTAACAATATCGTAGATGCTCTTAACCACGCTTCTTTAGGATTTTTTACTAGGTCTCTCAAAAATCGATCTTGTAAGGCTATCAGAAGAACGAGAATCGCTTAATAGTTAAGAAAAGATGTTACAAGCGACGGACAGCTATCTTTCGCAAACGATAGCAGTCGTTGACGAATGCTATCATTTAGCTTAAGGCTAAAAGAACGAGAATCGCCCTCCTGGATACTTTTGAAAGAAAGGTGCTGAGAAGAATATGTGGACCCGTGAAAGAGGGCGAACAGTGGCGTATCCGGCACAATATAGAATTGTACGATATATATAAGGCCCCTAGCATCTCTGCACACATGAGACTCCTCAGGCTGAGATGGGCTAGGCATGTACAGAGAATGCCGGATACACGCGTCCCAAAAAGAATTCTGACTGGTCACCCAGGTGGAAAGAGAAAAGTGGGAAGACCCAGACTGAGGTGGGAAGATGAGGAAAGAGGGGATGCAGCACAGCTTCTCCAGGTGACAAACTGGAAGTCAGCCGCTGAGGACAGGAGGAGTTGGAGGCGACTGTTGCAGGAGGCCAAAGCTCGATATGGGCTGTAGCGCCATCGAAGAAGAAGAAGGAAACAATAATGCGGGTGTGAAAGGGTTAAGAACAAAAATCATAGTACGAATCAGAAGTATTTAAGTACTTTGTTGTAGGGGTATGATGAAAAAATTATTTTACTAATTACTTTTATTTTCTTTAAGAATGAGATTAAAGTTATCTGAGAAGATGCTAAGCAAGTGCAGCATTTGGCACACTTTGGATATAGAATTTAGATACTAACATAATATCTTAATGTCAACATTATGTCGTCACAAGTAATACTCCGGAGGCTTATGAAGAAAATAAATACAAAATAGAGTTTACAATATTTTCTTCTTTTTCAGATTTTCGCATTGCTGATGATTTTGTTAATGTTAATGAAATATAATGAGAATGTTAATATGTTAAGCGATGATCTAGTTGATTTCTTACCAGGCGATGGTTCCTGATCAGCTCCCCCTGGAAGGGAGACAGGTCCCCCACCAGCAGCTTGAGGAAAGTGGACTTGCCCACTCCGTTGGGGCCCACGATGGCAATACGCGATGACAGGTCGATGCCAAACTCCACCTTCTTAAATAGCGGCTTCTGGCCCTCGTAGAAGAAGTCCACATCTGGAACACAAACATTAGGTGATGATCCAATGTTAGTCCAGCCACCCGTGTCTCCTTTTTGAGCCTTCTTCCCATCAAGGCGGTACAAAGATAACATCCTACTAACTCTTTTGGACCATGTGAATATTTAAAAATGAATTGATTTGAAGAATTTTTTCCCCCCTACCCGGAAAAATAAAAAATTGGCAGTTTTCGTTTTCCAATTGCTGGCAATACTGGATTTGCATGGTATTTTTTTCATTGGATTCTAGCTACTCGTTCAGGCGGTAAGTAGCCATGTTTATATTTTGACTGTGATGACGTTTGCGTTTAACCTCAATTTGGTATTTATTGTATACTGTTTATGATTTGTTATAATTGACAGGCGCGCTTAGAGTTTCAAATGAAAGAAGTAATGATTTCAAAGTTTCAAATAATTCTAGTAAGGAGGGGTTGTTTCGCAGAAATTGAACAATTCATCATATTTCAAAGTTGATTTTCAAGTTCTGTGAAGGTTCTATTAAAGTTCTGTTATTATATCATTATTGCCCAGTTGTTTCACAACACTGAAATGATGAAAGAACTAGAATAGAACCTTCACAGAATTGTAAATAAACTTTGAAATTTGATGAATGTTGAAATTCTGTGAAACAACCAGTCCTAAGTGTATCAAGCATCACTTATGTTTTAACACTGCCATTTTTGATTCACATTCGAAATGGTTTTTAAAGTAACAAGTGGTGGCGACGTGACAATACTAACTGTGCAGTCCCAGGATGGGCGGCTGCATGTTGGGCGGGTCGGGGAAGGAGAACTTGACCAGGTAGTCCTTGGGACGGGCCAGCAACTCGCTGGGGCCCGTCTCCTCCTCCGCTTTCTGCATCTTGCTGCGTCCCTTCTCCTGCTTCCTCGTGAGGGCTTCCTTCGTCTTCTTCTCCTGTTAATCAATGCAAACATATATTAAGAATAGTAAACTTACGAATGCGATTGGCACTAATAAAAAATGTTCCAAAGAAGCGAATGTTAATAACAACCCTAATGCATGGCAGTGACTGGCAGAAGGATGAAAATATACTGAATGCTGTGCATAACGGATTAAGAAAGGGAAGCTCAGATGGTTTGAGCATGTAGAGCAGATGATCAAAGGAAGGAGGGTGAGAAAAATATGATGCGGAAATTAATGGTAGATGAAATCAGGGAAGTTCATCATACACTAGTTCCTCGGACCATCTTCCATTGAAATACCGGTAGAACAAGAACAGCATTCCCCCCGGCGCTGTGATTGCAATCCGTTAGGGGAATCTACAGAGTAGACCACCCGTTTCTGCACGGAGTCTTTTCAGGTATTTTGGGCTACAGACCAGAGTGTCAAATTCTAAAGTGAGACGCATTAGGGCTAGTAAGTAATATGCATCAACATACGGCAGCCTTCTTTGAAGTGCCGTGCGCCTTGAGCTCCTTGATGCGCTTCTCCTGCTTCTCGTACTCTTTGTTCTGCTCGCGCCTCTTCTGCACAAACATCTTCTTGAACATGGAGTAGTTGCCTTTGTAGTAGTGCAGCTTCAACTGGTCCAGGTGGATGATCTCGTTGCACACATTGTCGAGGAAGGACTGGTCGTGGGACACAATCAACAAGGTCTTCTTCCAGCCCTGCAGGTAACTGAAATTACAACAAATTAGATCCCGACCAAAATCCTACTTCATCATATGTTTTTAAAACTTGGAATTGACTTAAAACAGAAGAGAAATGGAAATATGTAATTACTTGTCAAGCCAGATGACAGCGTTAAGATCCAGATGGTTGGTCGGTTCATCAAGTAGGAGCAGCGTTGGTTCAATGAACAGGGCTCTAGAAGAAATCAAACAAACATTAGTATGTACACATAAACGGATCGGACCCTAAAACCTAGACAAACCAGGCAACTACTCAATATGGACAGTGGACCTACTGAGGGAACAGTTAGGACTGCTAACGGGACACTGCCATCTCCGGAGACATAGGCAGCTGTTGAAAATGGAAAACACCAATAGATGCAGGAAATATGAAGGAGACATAGCTCAATATGACAATGCTGGTGAACTTTATTAAGTGGACCGGGATAGACTTAAAGGAATGAGGTGAGATGGGAGATGACAATGGGCCCATGGCACGAGTGCTCCCGAAAACTATGCAAAAACTGTCTAAACTTCAGTAAATAACAATGGTCATGATTTTGATATTATAGATGTCAATTTCACATAAAACAGTGATGTGTTAACAAAAAAATATAATGAACATATGCCGCATAGTTGGCCCTTATCGCCTTCAGCTCTGCGTCTTCCAACAGCAAGTTTGGGGGTTTTCATAAAAATTCAAATGTAACATTGTTATCAAATGGCCAATGCGCACAATTTTGTTTTTTTTGGCATTTGAAAGGTCCCCGTTAAACACCGATTCCAGGACTGTTTCAGCTTTAGACCAATATTTAATCAGCGGAAAAGCACAACTGCCATGTTGTTATGTTTGTCGGCTGATAAGAATTTGGTAGAAAGCTGAAATGGACTTAGAATTGGCGTTTAACGAGGATCTTTCAAATTAAAAAAAATATACAAAAGGGCGCTGATTGGGCACGTGACGACAATGTTATATTTGAATTTCTGGAAAAAAAACTTCAACATAAATTATTCACGCAATGTACAAAATTATTAATATATAAGTAGAGATGGCAAAATTTAGCATTAATTTTCAGATTTTTTAGCATTAACAATTGGAAATTTAGCGTTTTATAGCATTTTGAGGCATAATTTAGCGTTTTGTAGCAAAATAGAAAAAAATGTATTTCCTGGATGTTTTTAGCGCATATTTTAAGTATTTTTGGTAAAATATATGTTTAACCTTCATTTGCAAGTATTTCCTTGTGAAAGATTATAATTAATTAATTTTAATATTAAATTAATAAGGAAGGAAACTCTAAGTACGGGTCGCGAACACAAACACAACAAATGCAGATTGCGATTAACATCAATAGGCGTAATTTATTTCGCACAATTTGTGTAATGTCAAAAAGCAATTTTAGCATACAGTACAAAAATATTAAATATTTACACATAAAATAGTAACAAAATTGTAAAAAGAGGTAGGACAGGCTTCCAAAAATGAAATAAAGTAGGCATATTTGAAATGATTTAGATTTTAGTTAGAGATGATTTTTAATCACTTATTTCCGCTGATAAATATTGATTTTTTGAAATTCTCACATATTATTTTAATACCCGGTATTTTCGGGAAATTCGGGCCTATTTCGCTAAATAGAATAATTTAGCTGAAATACGGCCAAAATCACGTTTTTCGCGTTAACTCGCGAAATAGAAATCACTGGAAACACTTTCAAATGCCTTGAAACGCAAAGAAAACTTATAAATGCCCTATTTTCGAACCATAAATATTTTTTCGCGTTTTTAGTTAAAACGAAATTTTGCCATCTCTATATATAAGTGCAGAGCTGTGAAAAATCATGGGATATTATAATTACAATTTTGAAATAGACAATTAAAATAATTTTCTATTAAAATATTGTATTCTAGGTAGGTACCTACTTAATCACTTGTCTGAATTATTCTTCATGCAATCAGTTCCAATTTTGAAAATGACACTTAAATGAAAAGCAAATTTGAGATCATTGAATGTGAATAATTTCAGAAGAATTGTGAAGAATAACGCCCACCACATACAATCGACATTAGTATGTTTGATGTACCTAGCTAGGGAGACCCTCATTCTCCAGCCTCCGGAGAAGTTCTTGGTGGCGCGGTTCTGCATCTCCTTGTTGAAGCCCAGACCGGCCAATATCCGCCGGGCTCGCGGCTCCGCAGAGTCGGCTCCTATCGCCTTCAGCTCTGCGTACACCTGCCAACAAATAAATCACGCACATGATAAACAACACACTTTCGAAGATTAAAACATGGCCATTCACATAAAACTTAATTGATTACTATCATAAACTGAAGAGAGAATTTAGAAAAGCAAGGAAGCCATTGTTCTTTAACTCCTAGGGACCAGAGCCCTGCATTTCCAGTGTTGAAGAATCGTACCCACGCACGGTACGCAGCACTGCAATTGCAGTGTCGACCTTATTTATTCATTATGTCTTCAGCTATGACTTCTACTGGGTTAGTTAAAGATAAAAATCACTTTATTAAGTATGATATTGTCTACGTGTTGGCTTTAACCTCTCAGACAAAGACATTTATTTACTATGTGTTCCTTTGAGAACTGTCAAAACGTGATAATTTTTGTGTTATTTACGAGTTTTGCTAAAAGCTTCATGACTCACGTTTTGGGAAACGTAGCCTCATTCTAAAAAATGTTTTGGAAAGATTATGAAATCCACTATCGCATTGTGTTGTTATACGTAAATATTTGCGTTTCTAAATATGCATTTTATGAAAACGTCAAAAATATGTAAGAATCGCTTACCATTATTTCAAAGCCGTGAAAAATGTACTTTTTTCTGAGTATCATAAAGAAATAACACTTTATATATTGAAGAAATATAATTAAAAACTATTAGTCACCTCAAAATATTAACCGTCCAAACTAAAATATTTTCAATAAATTATTTAGAAACGCAATAAATTATGAACGAACAAGATGACAGATTCAATCGGCTTAGATAATGCACTTCTACGTTCCATAGATATTATTGAATACAGACGAGTAGCGTTATTCATTATCGATACTCTGTTTTTTAAATCATGGCAATCCGTATACTAGTGATGGAAATAAATCGATTTTTGTAAAATCTCGCGCGTTTACGTGAAAAGACGTTCTAATGTCTTGACCGCTATTATCATATTTACGTCTTTTGACGTTCTAATGTTCTGAGTGGTTAACTAAAATATCATTTAATTTATTAAAGTTTGTTAAAGTCGGCCTCTACGGGCTTAGTTAATGTAAAAGGACTTTATTTATGGTTCTTAAAAATTGACACTGTGGCCACTTCCCAATGTTTCAATGGTTTGTGTAAATGTTACAATGTTTTGAAAACATTTTGTCACGGGAGATCCGCCTTTAGGGGGTCAGATCTGCTTGTGGTGGTCTCTCACCAGGGTCGTACTGAAAGTATCTTCCACCCCAAAATGTACCACTGAATGATAATACACAATACAAAATTACATTAAACATACTGACCTCATTTAATCTGTCTTGCTTGGATAACTTTCCCTTGACCACAACGGCTTCGAGTTCCGCGCACTCCTTCATCAGGGCTAGAAGAATAAACAGGTTCCTAATAAAAAAATATTCTTTTGGACTAGTAATATTTTAGAAAACACTGAACACAAAACAGCTTTGTACACATCGTACTACAAGTTTGTAGAAGAAATATCGTTAACCTTCCAGTTTACAAGATGGTAACTATGTTAACTATCTTCTATAATATCTCCGTAAGCTTTCAAAATTATAGCCTTAAATTGCAACAATATCACAAATTTTACAAAATTACTTTTGCACACCAAAAAAATTTCATTCAATTCAAAGGAACCCAAATATTTTCAACAGATTTCACTTTCATACTGGTTTAACCTTATGCAATCGAGCGATGGATATTTCCAGGTGTTCAGTTTCCAACTCAGTCATTCGATTTTATTAATATCATACCTCCAAATATTAATAATGAAACATATGCGGTTTAAAGCCAATAAATCCAAATAGATTTCCTCATTTATCTCATATTTTGCAGGTTTTTTTTAAACTGTTAAATTTATAAATCATTTTAATTTCGGTAGCCATTGCTCGAGTGGTTATAACACTGACCTTTTCAACACAATCTAGCTCATCATGCTGCGCATTTTGACACAATGTACATATGTGTTTTAGTGAACCTAATGGATCACAAATGTGACATCCGCGTAAAGGGATAGCGGCCGATGGATCACGTATGTGAGAGCAGCGTAGATCAGGTTAAATGTATATCATTAATATATATACTAGCACACTACACTACACTAATACACTAGTGGTTATTCAATCTATACATGGATAATTGTACACAAGAATTGAAAGAGGTGGGATTGGGTGCAAAATTGAGTAATCAGAAAGTATGTTGCCTGTTGTATACTGATGATGCAGTGCTGATTGTTAACAGTATGGAAGATCTTCAGTCTCTCGTGTCTAGGATGAACGAAGTATGTATGAAGAATGAGTTAATGATGAATGTAAGTAAGTGTTAAGTCCCGATGTTTGAGAGAGAGAGTACGAAAACAGCGTGCAATATAGTTGTGAATGAGGAATACTTGGAGCAGGTGGATGAGTTTGTGTATTTAGGTAAGTATGTTTATGAGAGATGGGAAGGCTGACAGAGATATTGAAAGAAGTGTAAATGCAGGTAACTCCATTAATAGAAGACTGAATGCAGTTGGCGCTAACAAAAAAATGTCCAAAGAAGCGAAGCTAGCAGTCTATAATGGAGTGCTGGTACCTAACCTGATGTATGGCAGTGAGACATGAAACTGGCAGAGGAAGGATGAAAGTAGACTGAATGCTGTTGAAATGAGATCCCTGAGGCGTATGTGTGGTAAAACCATGTGTGATTGTGTGAGTAATGTGGACATCCGAAAAAGAATGCAAGGCTGATGTAAGCGTAATGAGTAAGATCAAGAAAGGGACGTTTAGATGGTTTGGGCGCATAGAGCGGATGAGCGAAGAAAGGAGTGTAGGGAGAATATATGACGTAAATGTGAATGGTAGCAGAAGTCAGGGACACCCGAGGAAGACATGGCACAGTCAAGTGAATCAGGTAATTGAGTCAGGCCATGTCAAGAGAATAATAAGAGAATAATAGAGGAGTATGTCGTCGCATTAATTCGTAGACTGCGTAACTCCAAATTTTTCGAAAATACGTTTTTAATGCCATCTGGTGTTAAAATTAGTCCCGCATCGACTAGTAAAACTCAAAAATTTAAAAAAAAAATTACCTTTTAGATAAACACAAATTAGGAAACTGCGTAAAATCATGGTGCCATTTTTACTCGCGAATACTTCGAAACTCCTTAATTCAGTATTGGCCGGTGAGCCGTGCACGCTTGTTGTGTTTTTGACTGATTAAATTTATTTACGGTGTAATAGTTTTACCGTGAAATTAACTGAGATAAGTTGATTAAACAATTTTGAACATTTTATAACCTTAATTTTAATTGTGAAGTCACGAATAGTGTTTGTATCTGTAGTCTAAACTGACGTCTTCTGCACCGTGTGACGCTCTGCCGTAGCTCTCTTGTTTTATGTGCTTCTGCGGTTGCGTTCACCGCTTTTACAGTGGTACCTGCTTATCATCATCACTACACTACCCTCCTGATGTCATCATCACTACACGAATTGATTTAACTAACCCAGAGTCCTTCGAGTCCTACCTAACAGGTCGTTGTTCTGTGATTATCTCTTCGTCAAGGTCACCATCTCTTTGCAAGTGGATCTCCTCCTGATGCACATCCGGATCCGGTTCTTCACTGTCCTCTTCAAACAAACCCAAAATATTGACGGTGGAACGTGCGGCAATTCCATCTCGTCTCTCCTCAGACACAGTCCGTTCTCTGTCAGGCATCTTCCGCGGGTCAAGCACATGTCTTGGTATGCCATCTACTTCGATGTTGTTGACTGAAGTAAGTCCTGTCACCCTTCTATGCACGATGTGCATCTCCCATCTACTGGCTTAACCGCAAGAAGATCGCCCACTTAAAACTCAGTCAATACTTCCTCTTCTATATTCACTTGCGCAGAAGGGTGTCTCCACGAGTAAGTGTGAACTATACTAGACAGCGCAACACCTTGATCATCCTGACTTTTTGCAGCCAAAGATTGTACCACTGCCTGCAGGGGATCGCTTCCACTTCTGGCTGCAGTTCTCTTTATTGTTTGATGATGTCGTTCAACTATACCGTTTCCAGCTGGTCGGTATGCCGCGCGAAATCTTTGACGAACATTCCATCTCTTACACTTATCTGTAACACTGTAGGAACAAAATGCAGTACCATTGTCCATGAGAACTACTTTGGGCGGGCCTCTTTCCCGAAACACTTCTTCCAAATGTCTGATAATCGAAGCTGCATTATCTGACTCGATTTCCCGCCACAGGGCAAATCTACTTGAACCGCAATCGATAAATGTGAGTAAACATTTCCTACCGAAATGAGTAACATCAACTGCCAAGCGACTCCAGGTTGTCACAACATTAAGATTACCCGCTTCATGGGATGATGGTGGAGGGTCAATTGTCTTGCATTGTACGCAGGAACGCACGCATCTATCGACGTCCTTTCTTCTCGCCTCGGAATCGACCAGCCGGGCAAGATGAAGCGTTCACTTTACTCCAAAGTGATGCTGAGCATGAAAAGTTTCTACGCTTAAAGCACATGTTTGCTCACCAGTTCCACTTTCAAGTCTCTCCCACCTATCTTCACACTCTGAGGAGTCTCTTTCACAACGTTTCCTGTCATGGCTACTCTTTGCCCGGGTCTTGCAAACCCTAGTAAGTACATCAGTTTTATTTCTACAGGACAACAAGGGTGATCGACAATGTCAGATCAAATTCTTCTACAATCTCTTTCATCAACCCCAAGCGTCACTTAACGAGCATCTCTGACACGACTACTCCCGGTCAGTGTAGATCTCACCCAGCACAAAACCGTCGCCAAATCTGTAATGATCTCCAAAGTTTGAAGATTTCACTTGAGAGTCAGATTTAATCCCTTAAGGAAGGAAAAGTACCAGCATTTACAAGACTTAAAACAGACATTAGAAAAGGATAACCACTCCTTTTACCATAACCTTCCGCATCATTAAAATGCATCTAAATATACTGCCTCGACATATACATGCATTGTTGTGTTTTATTTTGTGAATGTAAAATTCCTATCTCCCAAATTTTCCGCTAGGTTGTTCATAGAACTGTTCGCAGAAAAGTATGTATCTTTTGTAAAATACGTATTTCCATTCTCGGTTTTTATGTAAACTTCCTAACTCCGATTTGAAATAGAAAGCCTTAACTTACAAAAGTTTAATGATCGAAAATAAATTTCGAAATATATTATATGTTCGAAACATAAATAAAAAGAATGAGCCGTCTTTCATTTTTTTTCACTACGAGGTTTTTTGTGCCTCCTGTAAAATTTTACATTTGGTGGTTACGCATTCTACGAATTAATGCGACGATGTATAAGACAATGTAAGATTGTGAATAAGCCAAGGAGTGTGTGCCAAGACCGATTTGTTTGGAGGTCCTTCCTCTCTGTCTACCCCCGCGAGGAAACGGCGTGATGGTTAGTTAGTACACTGGCATATTTAAAAATATATGAACTTTTGCACACGGGAAATAACTCGTTTGGGCAAAGTGACATTTCATATTAAGATCGGGAGGGTTAAGAAGAGTGTTAAAACCTGTTCGTTTCACGTCGCTTTTCAGCACACTCTCCACGGCCGTGAAGTCATCGGCTACCACCTCCTGTTCGCAAAGCAATATGTCGATGGTGGGCGGTATGGCGAACGCCCGCGTGGCCAGGTGGCGCAGCAGAGTGGTCTTGCCGTGTCCGTTTGGACCGACCAGGCCGTAACGCCGCCCGTTTGCAATGAGAAGGTTGGCATTGACGAACAGCTCGTTGCCCTTTGCGCTGATGGTGAAGTTCTCAACTTTGATGTCGATGGCGTTTTCCAGCGCTGCCATTTGACCTGGAAATTCAATGAGATGCAATTAACCTTTTTAAACAGAAGAGTATGTACTAGACTGTAATATATGAATACGGTAGTCACAGCTTGTAGTGCTAATTGGAATCAGAGTTTATTTATTATTTAAATTACCTGCTGTTTTTTGCATCTGACTAATAGTAAAGTTACTATCCAATTCGCTGGCCCCCTGTCCGCCCTTCTTGGTCATCAGCTCCATCTGCTTGTCATACTCCTGCTGCTTCTTCAGCTTTTTCTTGTCCTTGTGCGTCAACTTGGTCAGGTCCTCGGCGGGAGCCGGGGCCGCCTCCGCCTCCTTGGCCTTCTTGTCTTCGTCATCCTCGTCGCTCAGCTCTGCCTCCTCTTCCATCTCCTCGTCGCTGGAGATGGCACGCTTCTTGATGGACTTCTTTTTCAGCTCATTCTTTGAGAGGGTCTTTGATTTTTTATCCTGAAAAATTATGCGAACTTCTGTGAGGATTGAAGCAGGACGGAAACGGCAAATGGCGTGGGACTGACGGAGTCAAATCCTCTCTGGGACGTAACAATGTGGTGATTATGATCGAGAACTTCTAAATTAACTCTGCCACAGAGTTATTCATGTTGGAAGTGAAAATATATTAACTCTGTAGCGGGTGAAACTTCTAATCTCAGTTTGTCATTGACAAATAACATCATTATGCATGCAATAGCCATCGACTTCAGGAGTAGCATTGTGACGGCTTTGGAATAATCTCTGCCTCAGTTCATGGCAGGGGGGTATAACTCCAATCGAAAATTTGAACCGAAATATTGTGATGTTTGCCTAACTATATTCACTAATGAAAAACTCTGAAAATTTATGGAATAAACTTAAGTAATAAATAAAATAATATTTGGATGATTTGTATAATGCTGTTTTTGTGCAAAATCACCTCAAGGGCTAAGTAGGCTCCGAATTAAAATTTTACTGTCTATATATTGGCATATCTATGGTTTTTTAGGACAAATTTGTTTCATACAAAAAACCCGAAGTTATCGATCTATAGAAGTTGATTTATAGTTCACGGTTAGCGGGCATATAGAGAGGTGGTACTACATTTCTCCAGGAATTGCACGGATAGTGGCGTTGTTCGTAGACACGTGAATGAAAAACATAAGTTACACAGTATTAATTTAAACTTTGGCTCCACCATTTTTATTAATTTTGTCATTATGTTTAAATGACATGACGCCCATTACAATCACTATTTTAAACGAAAGTTGATAATACCTCAAGCCACAAGATTGTTGTAATCAGTTTTTAACGGACAAGGACTCTTTTCTATATCTGAGCAAAGAATACGAGAGGACGGACCGCCAAACAACTCGGTCACACCACACACTCCTTGCCTCATTCACATTCATACATCGTCTCATGCATACTCTTCTATTGTTCTGACTCTTGACATGGCCCGACTCAAGTATCTGATTCACTTGGTCGTGCCATGTCTTCCTCGGGCGTCCCCGACTTCTGCTACCATTCACATTTGCATCGTATATTCTCCTTACACTCCTTTCTTCGCTCATTCGCTCTACATGCCCAAACCATCTAAGCGTCCCTTTCTTGATCTTACTCATTACGCTTACATCAGCCTTGCACTCTTTGCGGATATCCACATTCCTCACACGATCATACATGGTTTTACCACACATACGCCTCAGGGATCTCATTTCAACAGCTTTCAATCTACTTTCATCCTTTCTTTGCCAGTTCAATGCCTCACTTCCATACATCAGGGTAGGTACCAGCACTCCATTGTGGACTGCCAACTTCGCATCTTTGGACAATTTTTTGTTAGCGCCGACTGCGTTCAGTCCTCCATTAATGGAGTTACCTGCATTTACTCTTCTTTCAATATCTCTGTCAGCCTTCCCATCTCTCGTAAACATGCTTCCTAAATACGCAAATTCATCCACCTGCTCCAAGTATTCCTCATTCACAGCTATATTGCACACTGTTCTCGTACTTTCTCTTTCAAACACCATTACTTTAGACTTACTTACATTCATCATTAACTCATTCTTCACGCATACTTCGTTCATCCTAGACACGAGAGACTGCAGATCATCCATACTATTAGCAATCAGCACCGCATCATCAGCATACAACAGGCAACATACTTTCAGATTACTCAAATTCGCGCCCAATCCCACCTCTTTCAATTCTTGCATACAATTATCCATGTATAGATTGAATAACCATGGTGACATTACGCAGCCTTGTTTAACACCTTTTGTGATATCAAACCACCCCGTAAAACCACCGTTCACCCTAACACATGCAACGCTTCCCTCATATAGAGACGCAATTGCCTGAGTCAGATTCGCATTCACTCCATACTTGGACAACACCTTCCATAGCTTTTTCCTGTCGACTTGGTTGTATGCTTTTTGTAGATCTACAAATGCACAGAAAAGTTTCTGGTTTTTTGCCAGAAACTTCTCGATGAGCATACGCAATGAGAAGATCTGGTCCATGCACCCCCTTCCACTCATAAAAGCACCTTGCACATCCCATATTTTATCCTTTGTTTCCTTTCTTACCCTTTCAATCAAAATTCTACCATACAGCTTGCCAACTGAACTTAGCAGGCTAATAGCCCTATGATTCCCACATTCCATACGTGACCCTTTACCTTTGTATAATGGCATGATCACTGCCCTTCTCCAATCTAAAGGCGTGTAACCTTCCTTTAAACATTGGTTAAAAAGATTGCACAACCATGTGAGAATTATACGGCTACCTCCTTTAAAATATTCAGCAGCAATGTTGTCGAAACCGACAGCCTTACCATTCTTCATACACTTAATTGATCTTTCTATCTCATCCATGCTAATTTCGGTAACATTCAGTCCATCATCATTCATATCTGATTCGCCGCTAGAATCACTGTCACTCACTTCGCTTTCAAAGACTTCCTCGAAATACTTCATCCATCTCTCTTTTATTTTTTCCTCATTCGTCAACATTTTTCCATCTTTCGATTTTATTACTTTCATGCTTCCGGTTTCAGGGCCACACCGAGACCTTTTGACTTCCTTCCAAAACAACTTAATGTTTTCTTGGAAATGGTTTGTCATTTTCATTCCTTCTTCCTCTTCCAGGCGTTTCTTTCGTTCTTTCACTCCAACTCTTACTTTTTTCTTACATTCCTTATATACTTCTTTCGCTCGATCCTTCTCTTCGCTGGAAGCACTGCCAGCCGCAATCAGACATAACCATGCTTTCTTCTTCTCTGAGACCAGTGCTTTAATATCATCATCCCACCATGCATCACCTTTCTTCCTACCTTGCGTACTTATTCCACAAACCTCCCTAGCAGATTCACAAAGACTCACTTTTATGTGGTTCCATGTTTCGTCTATGCTTAGACCGTCCATTTTTTTCTCATTCAATCTCATCTCTGCACAATTCACATACTTACTTCTCTCATTATCGTTTTGTGGTTTTTCTATTTTGATTCTTGTTGGAGTTGGTACCGTTTTCACTTTAGAGCGCCAACCGCGAAAGAGGTTTACTCTCGACACCACCAAAAAGTGGTCAGTTTCAACCTCTGCCCCTCTGAAAACTCTCGTGTCCTCGGTAACGGCTCTCAACCTAGAGTCAATTACTACAAAATCGATAATTGATCTCTCATTTCTCATTTCTCATTTCCTCTCTGAGCAATGAATACGAAAAATAGATTCATTGATTTAATCTAATAATTAGATTGATATTTACAAACTAACTTACGCACTATCAGCTTCTATTTTGTAAGAAATTCTGTCCTTCGAAATATAATCTTTTATTCTACAATCTCAACGAACAATGATAGTAGTAGCTGGATTGTGTGTTACATTTTAGCCCAATATTACAACATTTGGAGCCAATGTAAAATTTTCGCTGTCCGCCAGCTGATTCTATTTTTGAGATAACTTATTTGTTTTTTGCAAAATGATATTTTTGTAAATTTTACCGCCTCACCAGATAATATATAATACATTATAGGATGGGGTGGAACTTATAAAAAAACACAAAACTGCTTTTCACAACACAAAAATTAATAGTAAAAATAATTCTACTAATCCGTCAAATGGATACGGCGGGACTCAAGCGATTAATAGCTTAGCCAAGATACCAAGAGATGTGCGACGCATGAACTAGACAAGTGAGAATGAGTATCGAGCAATAGTGTGTGATTATAAATATCCGAATTTATATTATTACAATCAGATTTTATTCATACACCTTATTTTGCTCTTTTTATGAGATGCATTTTTACATATTTTGGAATTTTCTTGGGTCCCTGGTTTTGTATTATAGAGTTTGATGGGCCTTGTTAGATCTGCAAACTATCTGTAAGCTATTGCTGTTTGCAGATAATAGATCTGCACTAAATAAACAGCTAGAATTAAAATAAAGGTCCGTAGCTGTACCTTCTTGTCCTTCTTCTCTGCAGTCTTCTCCGGCTTGACCTCTTCTTCTGCCTTGGTCTCCTCTATCTTCATCTGCACCAGCTCCCGCTCTATCTCGGCTAAATCCTCCTTCAGGTCTTCGGCTAAATCCTCCTCTGGCTCCGACTCCGACACGGCCTTCTTCTTCGGTTTATCTGAAAATAAATCAAATTAATATTGTATCTTCTATCTTTATTATATGTATCTTCTTCTTTAATTAAAATTTAATTAATTTCTTCTTTAAAACTCCCACAACATGTCATGGATGCAACAAATATAAATCAATTCAAAGCTCTATTGGATTCACATTTGGAGACAAGAAAGGACTTAGTTCAAACTTAAAACAACTCAATTACTGTCAAACTTGTTGTGAAATCAGATATAGCAGAATGCGCCTGCTCATTACATAATAATAATAATAATTGTTTCGTCATTGCAAGGATTGTGACCCCCTTCCCAATATCCCTGGTGGACAAGGCTTCTATACTCCTCGCAGTCCTGCGCTGCGTGCAGAGTCAAGGACACCGACAGTGTGTTTCATGTTTTTCTCATAATTTTCATCTTCTTTATCTTATTCTTCATGGAGATACGTATCTATTACAGGGATATTAAATGAATGCGTTCCTATTTTGATAAACCAGTACAGCTGTATTATGATACTTGATTACCCAACTTTCATGAGACTGTTTATTGTATATCTATTTTTATATATTGTTCAAGTTTTAATAAATGTTTTCATTGTTTAAACATGTTTTTTGACGATTCTATTAAAAATAACCCCGGGGTCAATCCGCACCAAATCATCCAGAAAATTTTGGATTTGTCACCCACCATCTCAGATTTTGATGAAACTTTAAATTTTTAATCCTTCCATATAGATAAGAAAATATACCAAATTTTACCTTCCTACCTCAACTCGTTTTTTTTTTATGGGCAGTTGAAGTTTGGGCAAAATAAGCGTTTTTACATATTCCGAGCACTCCGGAAGAGCTTGTACCTTCAATGAAAAAAAATTGTATCTTTGTCATTTATAGTGCAAATGCAATGAAAATTTTCAATATTATCAAGAAAACTATGCTGATTGCAGAAAAAAATAAATAAACCCTTTACATTTATCTACTTGACTTTAAAAAATTACCAAAAGTAATTTTTTAAGTAATTTTTGGGACGGAAAAGGTACTTTACAAAAAAGCAATATCTCGGGAAGGTACAGTGTTAATGAAGTAATTTTTTTTTATTCATATCTACAAATAGCATAGAATCACATACAAAAATAAAATTCATGGCATTTTACTTGCTTCAATAAATAAAATCCATTTTAAACTTTTTTCAAACTTTTTGTAATTTTTTTTTTATTCTTATCTACAATAAACATAGTACAACCTAAAAAAATAAAACTCCTGGTATTTTGTGTGCTTCACAGTGTAGAAACGTTTTTAAAATGAGAAATCTTAATCATACAGAATTGTTCCAAGTTTTTTAAAATCTAGATACTGTATTTGCAAATAAAAAAAGTCAAACTTATTCGGTCCTTTACAACATGCTGGTAAGCTTGCAATGTAAGCTTAAGGCACCAACAAAATAATGTACCTTGTTCCTTACCCTGAATGCATACACCATAGCAATATTTTATAACAAGATCAACTTTTTAACTCTTTTCAATACAAAGTTAACTCTTTAAAAAACAAATACAATAAAAATAAAACAGGCAATGTAGGATTAGGTTAAATGAAAGTACATTACAATAATATTGTTTACAAATAAATGTTCAAGTTCATTTTTTACTTTTATTCTTGATCTGACCCATAAGATGGTTGAACTTTTGATCAGCATGATGAACGTCTTTTTCAAGAAAGTAGTAAGCTCTTCCTGAACCTTTTGTTGTGGGAGGGTCAACGATATTAAAAATATTTTGTAGTGGAACAAAACAAATATCTTCTTTTTGATGTGGCCAGTAAAAGGATGGAGCTGGGCCAAAAGGATGCATAAACTTGATTGATACATCACACTCGTCTTCATCTTTGGAAACCACAAGTCCAAAAAACCAATGGTTGTCATATACGCAAACTACATAAGAGTTTGTACAAATTTGTACCATACTTAGTTGCTCAGAGCGATTTCGTTCCCCACTGAAGTTAAAAATCAAAGCATAATCTGAATCTGAACTTATCCTTTTTGTGCCAACTTCATTTTCAGACAGAGGAACAAAGCAGTGGAAACCTCGAGTGCCTGGTATTGTTTTGGCTTGTGAAAAACGCTGCTGTAATTGTTGCCTGCAAGTGAATAAGCTTTCTTTTCTCAGCAAGTAAAAATATATATTTTCTACTCTCGACTGACAAAACTTAAAAGTTTTGTCTACAGTTGTGATAGTGTTGCCAGGGCCAAGTTGCAAACTTTCTCTAGTTAGAAGACGTTTTACTGTTCCACCTATTCCATCACAGGGAGATTTCCCATGACTCGTAGCAAAAAACGACAAACATGCTTTCAAGTTGAAGTCTTTTTGATGGTGACACAGATTTAAAAAGTTTTTGCAGTTTTTATATTGCGCTGCGCAACCATCAGTAAAATAATGAACACTTTGAATTTGGGGAAATTTTTGATTTAAAAATTGAGCAACAATTTTTTGAGTTTCGTAAACGAAACTTACATCATGTTCCAAGTCATCTGAAATTACACACAAGCTTGACACTGTGAGATCTTTGCCAGGCTCTTCACAAGTGTAAATTACCACTGGGTGGAGTGAACAACTGTCTTGCGTCCAGTGGTAACCCTGGACTTCATTCTGGATAACATAGAAGTTTTCACTGAAGTCTAATAACACAACAGCTTCATTTATCTGAAGCTGTGCTTTTAGGGACTCTTTGAGATATTTTGATTGAGACTTTGTTATAAAAGAATGAGGAAGAAGTTTTACAAGACTCTTCACAAGATGTTCTACATATTCATGAAAGGGAACTGTAACTGAAACCTGCTGTGTTCTATCAGTAGTTACCCATGCACTGTATGTAATTTCATCTTCTTGGTCCCATTCTTCAAATTTTTCTAACAAATGTTTCTTAAGATTTTCACTAGATGTTGAACACTTATCGCAATGTCGAAGCATACAGTCTCTATTGTTCTTTGAGCACACTAAGTAGTCCATTAAATCATTGTACGTTTCTTCACTGTCACAAGCATTAAGAAGCAACACTACATTTTGATGAATTGCACAAACGCAGACAGAATGAGAGCCTGGAGAACCTACTCGCACACACCATTTGGGACGCAACCAACAAAATTTCGAAATCCCAATTTTTGAAGCAGGGTATTCAAACTTGAAGGTAGCATAAAGTTCATTCAGGTTACAAAGCAATAGTCTTTTTTGTTCATAAACATTTTTGGTTATGCTAACTTTATCTTTTTTCCCTGGCATAACACGAGAAAATTCATCGTTTTGGTAGAAATTTTTAACCAAAGTAACTGTTCCTTGGTCTAATGGTTTTCCTTTTTTTGGATCAGGTAAAGCAATGATACCATTTTCATTTAGTAGCTCTCGTGCTTTACGAACTGAGTATTCACCAACACTGAATTCTTCAGCAACCTTTTTTCTACTCCACGAAGTTGGAGCGAGAGTTAGAAGCTGAATTCTCTCACGGCGTGTAACTTGTGTTTCCAATTTTTTTTTAACCAACTCAACAAGCCTGTCCATGTCATTAGCTTTTTCTTGAATACATCTTGGTATTTTTGCATCACATTTTACTGGGGAAAATTCTTTTTCTAAAACTTTACTTACTTTTTTCTTTAAGGTTGAACAAGCAGAATCTAACTTCCGTTTAGCGTAACTAGACTTACTGTGGGATGGTATTGCATGTAGTTTAAATGGAGATTCTCCAATGTCAGTTAAAGAAGTGTTGATTTCTTGTAAAAAAATTTCTTTGTTTAAAACATTTTCAACTTCACTTATGTCTTCTTGAAAAGTGTCAAGCTCTTCAATTTCATTGTTAAGGTTTTGGCTCTTACTAATTTTTGCTCTGCATGCATTACAAATTTTTTGTCCAGGGATTGCTTTATTAGTTACTTTTAGAATGGTATTAATGTTCTCTGAAAATTCCAAGGATACTGTTCTTAAAGTTTTTGTAATTTTCCTTTTGTGGCTTTGGAACGGGTCAAAACAAGCTTTTTGAAATGTTTAATATTTATTTAAGTTAAATATTCTGTGGTGCTCACAAATGTTGAAAACCAAGTCTGTAGATACAAAACTTCTTTGTTGAATAAGCTTTTTTTCAAATTCACTTAACAAATCCACACTCGTTAATTTCTCTGACTTAGTATAACTTTTTTTGTGACATTCAGTACCATTATGTTGTCCCACACTACATTTAACTAAACTTGTTTCGATTAGAGACATTTTAACAACGTACACCATAACATGAAACAACTACTGTATTTATATAGATGATCACTGCTTTGAAGCTGACTCAGAACTAAGCATGTCAGAGGAAACAAAGCATGTAGTATCCTGCAAACTTAGTGATGAGGCAGATAGTAATTTTCATGTTCTGTCTTGTTCTTGTTGCAGATACATCATTTCCATGTAGTGACTTGTCTCTAGGACTGTTTCTTTGATATTAGTCCATTCATTCAACCTATATTACTAGCTATATACCTAAACTATAACTTGCCCAATTACAAACTAAAAATAGATATTAAAAAAATCACAAAAAGTTTGAAAAAAGTTTAAAATGGATTTTATTTATTTTTGTATCTAGATTTAAAAAAACCTAGAACAATTCTGTATGATAAAGATTTCTTATTTTAAAAACGTTTCTACACTGTGAAGCACACAAAATACCAGGAGTTTTATTTTTTTAGGTTGTACTATGTTTATTGTAGATAAGAAAAAAAAAAAATTACAAAAAGTTTGAAAAAAGTTTAAAATGGATTTTATTTATTGAAGCAAGTAAAATGCCTTGAATTTTATTTTTGTATGTGATTCTATGCTATTTGTAGATATGAATAAAAAAAAAAATTACTTCATTAACACTGTACCTTCCCGAGATATTGCTTTTTTGTAAAGTACCTTTTCCGTCCCAAAAATTACTTAAAAAATTACTTTTGGTAATTTTTTAAAGTCAAGTAGATAAATGTAAAGGGTTTATTTATTTTTTTCTGCAATCAGCATAGTTTTCTTGATAATATTGAAAATTTTCATTGCATTTGCACTATAAATGACAAAGATACAATTTTTTTTCATTGAAGGTACAAGCTCTTCCGGAGTGCTCGGAATATGTAAAAACGCTTATTTTGCCCAAACTTCAACTGCCCATAAAAAAAAACGAGTTGAGGTAGGAAGGTAAAATTTGGTATATTTTCTTATCTATATGGAAGGATTAAAAATTTAAAGTTTCATCAAAATCTGAGATGGTGGGTGACATGGCCTGGATGATTTGGTGCGGATTGACCCCGCGTTTAAAAAGTTTATGGTGAGATATTAGCTGTAAAATAAGTGAAAACGAGGTGGCAGTAGATTTCCGCCCTGCGCTCACTTGTGATAAAAAAAGGCCCACCCGGATGAAGGTTAAATAAAAGAAAATGAGAAACAAAATACTTTTTTGGACGCGAGGTCTAGTTACCCATATATACAAAATAATTATTTAGGAAAATAACTCACTCTTCTTCTTAGAAACTGGTTTTGCAATTAGCTCCTCTTCTGCGTCTAACTTGAGCTCCTTATCACTGTCACCATCCGACCAGTCATCCTTCTTTTTAGCTGTAAATATGTACACATAAACATTAAACAGTGACGTTACAGCAAGATCTAGGAGTTACCATATCAGAAGACTTGAAATGGGAACCGCATAACGCTAGAATTGTCAAAAGGGCAAATTTGATTAGATTCAATATATCATTTATGCAATCAGGAAAGTCTACTTAACATGGGACTTGATGTTCAACCTCTCCTGGAATACGCTTTCCAAATAAGGAGACCACATTTTGCAAAAGATACAAAGCTAATAGAGGTACAGAGACGATTCACAAAAATACCAAGAGCTTAAAAAAACTGGCAATATGAAGATAGACTCAAGGAACTACGATTACCGAATTAAAAAAAGAGGTGCGTGATTGAGACTCAAAATTATATCTGGACATTATAGTTGCCCTTGCATTCAAGAAATCTTCATCAATAACAAAAATATAAATCAAACATTTCCTTGCAAATAGAGTAGTGGAAGCATGGAACAAACTTCCACAACATGTCATCCATACTACTAATCTAAACACTTCATTGCAAATAGAGTGGTGGATGCATGGAACAAACTTCCACAACATGTCATCCATACTACTAATATAAACACTTCCTTGCAAATAGAGTAGTGGAAGCATGGAACAAACTTCCACAACATGTCATCCATACTACTAATATAAACACTTCATTGCAAATAGAGTAGTGGAAGCATGGAACAAACTTCCACAACATGTCATTCATACTACTAATATAAACACTTCCTTGCAAATAGAGTAGTTGATTCATAGAACCAACTTCCGCAACATTTCATTGACCAATTTAAAGCTCAATTAGATTTTTATTTGGAGAGAAGGATTAATTTATTTTAAATTTAAAACAACTAAATTAGCATATTGCATATCTTAACAGAAAATTATTTTATTAACAGTTTAAATTCTAGACTAAATGGATTATAATTACAATTTACTAATTATTCGTGGATAAAAGTCGCAATTTTACATCAATCTCAATTTATTTTTTTTACATACTATCTCAAAATCACATGTTTTGTATTTAAAAAAAAATCATATTAATCCCAATCTTCTATGTCTTGGAGAAACTCATGTTGTAAGACGGAGGAAAACAAAAGTCGGCAAATCATTTCAAATATGAGTTCGCGAATAATGCAAATTGTGTTCGAATTTCGGATTTACATTTGCCGAATGGATCAATGAATCATCGTAGAACTTTGCATTGAAATATTGGTAGAATAAACAGTATTCCTACTTGATGTTCTCAAGATTCTAATTTGTATTTTTATATCCAAGATAGCTCTGAAGAAGACAAATGATTTAGACTACGCTTACCTTTGGTCTTTTTCTTCGGCTGCTGCTTGGCCAGTTTCTTTATTTCCGGCACGGAACCAACGGACTTCTTGTCATCTTCGGACTCCTCGCCCTCGTCTTCGCTGGACTCTGCTTTCTTTCCTTTCTTGGCTACAACTGAATTTTAAACAATTGAGGAACTTTGGTATCTCTAATCCCTTCTTTATCTGCTGTGTAAATATTACTTTGGTAGGTTTTACACAGACAGAGCTACACATAAAAGTTTGAACACTAGTTACAAGTGAATAGGTATGTACTACGCATTTCAAAAATACTTTCAATGCTTTTTACTCAAAACTACATTTTTATCTATATATATATAAGTTATTATTGCATCCAGTTTCTCAATTTCATATTAGCATATTGCTACATTTGATTATATTATTTATATATAATATATTAATCCAAGTGAGTTTAAAAAAAACTAATTTCGGGAAAGACAATATTAATAAAATAAAAGAAACTTATTTTTACATAAGAAAACAAATTTAACAAGGAGTTGAATGAACAGTGTGTATAGATTTTAACACAGTAAAATGGAAAATATTTCATTCATACATTAAAAGAAATACAAACAGAAATTGAGAGTTCCAAAGAAAGAATGTGTCCCTCATTAAAAAAACTGTTGAGGAAATAGCTTTAATGTACGAGTTCATATGAGTTGTATAGTTGCAAAACCAGCTCTGGAAATGTCTGCCAGTTTTCATACATTAACTGAAAGTAATTCAAATAAAATTAAATAAATATATATGTAATCTTAAATTTTTCATCAAATATCAAAACATTAATGCATAATATAATTATTAAGATATTTAGCAAAAAAATTATATTCTTTTTATATTCAAGGTGTTTCAAACAGATTTTAGCGACAATTACCCGATTTCAAAAAATATTCCAGAGGTGGTTTTTTTCAACTCTGAGCCTCGTACATTCATGTTTGGGCCCTTTTAATCCAATTAAACTATTTTAATCTTGCATATTTGGATTTGAGACCGCTTCAGAAAACTTAGTGAAACAGAACAAAAGTAACTCTCTACAAGCTGCGTGATATACATATGGATTATTATTATTAATTCATTAATTAACGCCGTTAATCTACCGAAACTCGACAAAAGGATAGTAAGAGAAACATTCCCGGGTTAACGCCAGTTACATAGCATTGTTATTGAAGCCGTATATTGGGATTATGTTAAGAATAAAATAACTAACCTTTCTTTCCTTTGGGCTTGGTATCTTCATCATCAGACCAATCATCATCCTTTTTACTTTTGCCTAAAAACGGAAAGATTATTTCATGAAATTATCACATTTTAATCAATGCTAAAACATATTAAAAAATTACAAATTTTTTTTTCACACTTCATTTTTTTGTATATCGTGATACTTTTCAGAACACTCTGGGCGAGCGGTAAAATTTTATATTTTATAGGAGCCATAGACATTACAAAAGAGCAGCTTGCCCTAACGTAAAATCTGGATATCATTTTGACAAGCTAGAGACAAACTACCTGACCATATTTTTGGCACCAGGGGGGGTCGAGAATGCTTTGGATAAACTATGACATCAGTCATACCTTGACCGCCGAAGAGCACACATTGAAATAACAAGACCCTGAGCAGAAAAGTAAAGTATGCTAAAGTAAGGTAACCATTGTGGGACTTTTCTGTAAAGGGTCTGAATGTTCGTTTTTAACTGAAACGTCTACAAATCGGGTTGCGTAGCGATGCAAAAATGGGTGAGGTGAATAAATTATAACACATTTGTAAAAGTGACTAACTAAGGACAGGTTGTTACACAGAATTTGAACAATTCATCAAATTTCAAAGTGGATTTTTAATTTTTGTGAAATAATTGGCCAATAATCTTATAATAACAGAATTTGAATAGAACCTTCACAGAGATAGAAAATATTAAATTTGATGAATTGTTCAAATAGTGTAACAAAATATTTAATTTTCGAAGCAAGCCAGAACTTTTGTTTACCTGATTTGCAATTTACAGTTAAGGTTTTAACGCAGCCGGCAATTTGCGCTCCATTGTTAAAGGACTAATTATTTGTACACTGTTATCGCTCCAGAAAAACAATCAAATTATAGATTATGAAATAACCAAAGTGCAAAAACGTGAAAAATACTGCATAAAAAACTGTGTTAACCACTATTGTTTTACGCAATTCCAAGTACGAAAACTGTTAAAAAACGTCTGCAAATGGTGTTCTGATTTGACAGTTGCCGGGAACAAATTTCGCAACAACAATAACATAGTGAAAAAGTTTGAAACAAAGTTCGGATATATGCCTCTTTTTGATAAATCTCACTATGCTCAACGCAAAAAGGCAACACATGAAAAAGATTTACGCTGGGCCAAGTGCAATCTATGTTACCATTCAACATGTAGCGGCTTAACTCGTACCGAATTACAATCACTCATGGCGAAATCGTCACATACATTGTCTTTTATGTGTGACAGTTGTTCACGCTCAAACCAGGAAGAAATCCTTATAGACAAACTGAGCACCGAAGAAAAAAAAAACAACTTAAGAGCGAACTAACAGAAATAACTAAAGCAATAGATTTCTTTTCTAAAAAAAAATAAATCAACGTTTATAAGTAGATTTTATTTTGGAAGACCAAATACTGATAGGACAATGAGTTACCTGTACATTGTCAGATTCATTTATTGACAAATCACTTAAAAGGGAGACGGTCACGCCCGTCCCTTATTGACAAGTCTATTGTTTTGTATGTAGTTACGTAACAGATCTCTCAAACACATTTAAAAAACCCCACGAAATAATATTTAATGCAGAACTAGGCGGCGCAGAACGGTGCGCATGCATTCCTGCGCACCGCGCCAAGAACCCCAACGGTTTTAGCGCGCGTCGGCCATCTGGCACTTTGACTCTAAACTCAGCCTCGACACTACGCTCTCCGCGCGCGCACAGGATCGCCCAGCCTAACACGCGCACGATGGCACGTGTGGACGAGCATCACCTTGTTTTCCACTCTACAATGTTCTGGAAGTAACTCCTCGCTGGCCCTAGCAACCCCCGCATTCATGGAAGATCTCATGTAAGCGTACACCAAACCTTTGCCAATTATGTGCCTATTTAAAAGCCTGGCACAGACGTCTGCCAGACGAAACCAATATGAGAGATAGATTTGTTAAATTCAATCACTCAGGATTTATTTTGGATATATATTATGTGCCCCTTTTGTGTTATACTATGTTTGTGCTTGTTTAACTGCAAATACACTCATGAATCATTCCATTGTAGCGATTCATTTGACGAGAGAGTGGAGTTGAGTTGTTGAATCTGTCCCCCGTGTAAAGGCATGACTGCCGACCCCAACTGAGCTAATCCATGAGTCTCCTAATTCTACCACTGAAGCTGACTGCCGGCAACTCAACATTAGCCCCCTACGTGGCTCTCGAAACCCAACAATGTCTATGAAAGAAGTGCTGTATCAGACGTGTGATACAGCTGCTTACGAATGGTAATTTCTTGCTGTATCACACATATGATACAATCTCATTCAAAAGTTTAAGAAAAAGAATAATACCTTTCTTCTTAACTGGTGCTTTCTTAGTTTTCACTTCCTCTTCATCTGAACCATCCTTTCCTACAAAATAAGACAATGAATTAGAACAGGATAACCTATCACTGACCAGCGATATAACTCCGCATAAACTGTATTTATTTATTTCAAACCATATTATAAAAACTAAAAAAATAATAAAAATAAAAAATTTGGCATTAGAGTCCTCCCATACTCTGTTACTGATACGGATTTCAATATTAATCACACAGTCATATAATACTTTCATGGAATTTTTATTAATTTCACGCAGTAAATGTCAATTATAAAATAAAATGTACAAAATAACCTCTTTTCCGGTAAAATGAAACTATGCTCACAGTATTCCTCGGAGGTCCCCGACTTCTTCTACCATTTAAACACATAAAATAAAATAAATAAGGTTAGCGTGGTGACCCATCCAAAAAAGTAGACACATATTTTGTTTTTTCATTTAAATAAATTTGATGTTTCAAAAATACCCACCATTCAGGCCAATGATTGCGGAAAAATTAACATTTTATGCTTTATATGGTTTGAAATAAATTATAAATCATATTATATTATTTTCTGTGTATTCTAACCTTTCTTAATTTCATCTTCAGAGTCATCATCCTTTTTGCCTTTGCCTGAAAACACAGAATACAATTCAATACTTAAATCATTTGATAGTGTTATCATTTCCAATGTGACTCTGAGATGTAACATGCCAAGTAATGGGAAAATTCCCACAGGGATTTATTTAAGAGTAATCTAGGGAAAACTCCAAAGGATTTACTTTTGGGGAATAATCTAGGGAATATCCACTATAAGAATCCAATATAAAAACCGGGAATATCCCCAAAGGAGGAACATTGTGGAAATTTTAATCTAAATGGTAAATTCCCAGACTAACCAATATTGTTGTCTCCTACAATGAAATTGCAAGTCATTTACAAATGTATCATATTAATTAGAGCATGCTGAGAACTTTTTTTAATTTTTGAATAATACTGAATAGTACCGAAGATATAAGTCATCAAAATGTTGATATTTGCAGCGGGCCGATAAACATGTGATGTCATGGTACATACAATGACGGCGCAGCGGTACTGCGATTCGAATAGTGTGATATCACGAGACGCAATTGGATACATTTTACCAATGTTACTTTGAAAAACTAATTTTACTGTCATTATACACTCCATATAATTTTTTTTAAATTTTGAAATAACCTCATCTATATAAATAAAAATGTTGATTTTTTCAAAATCTTAAATCTCCGAAAGTTCTTCACCGATTGCTTTGAAATTTTGACACGTGTTTTTATGTACCTATATTATATAGATGTCACCTGTGACAGGTACAAACAAGCTTTTTTTTACAAAAAAGCGCCATCTGTTGAACAAACATGAATTTTTTTCAAAAAAACCCTGCCATCTGTTAGGCATAATTGAAACATGTGCTATTTTTTCTCTATCTGCACAGACAGACTGAGCCACAGCAACGTGTGGCGGGGTAGAGCAAGTATAATGTAATAGAATAACTTCCTTCGTAATTCCCGGGTGCACTTTTTGTGTAGTGCACTGAGCGTGCCAAATCTAAAAATAATACATTATACTTGAAACGCAAATTAAAATACAATTTTATGTACCTTTTTTCTTAGCAGCTTTCTTGTCGGGTTTCTTCTCTTCCTCTTCATCGTCCGACCAATCATCATCCTTCTTACCCTTGCCTATAAAAAGATACATAACAATATGAGAGGTTTTCGACATTCATGAAAACAGAAGGCACCGCCAAATAGTAGGCAGTAGGTATTCTAAGAAAATTATTATGCAGAAAAAACTAGGTGTACTAAGTGTGAGACATCGAAATATTTACAATACCTTATTATTTATATTTAAGCTAAAAAAATGAGATGCTCCCGAAATATATGTTTAAGAATGTAAATTTTAATTTCGTAATACATGGCTACCCCACGAGAAACTGTGGAGATTTTAGACTTCCAAAAACAAATTTTTCACAAACCCAAAATAATCTCTATTTTAAAGGATTTAAGATTTTCAATGAACAGACGTTAACCTTTCCCTTACTCCGGTGCTGTGTAGTCAACACACATCTCAAAATAAGCGATTTAATATCGGAAAAATATGAATATTCTTAGCTAATCGCTTATGTTTATTATATTTTATATCAAAAGTGATAATAATTGTAATTTAATTGCTGAAAACATGAAAAAACCATCGGTAGATGCCAAAATAACGTGCGAGGGATCCACATCTAATGACGGTCCGCGTCCGACTGGCTGGCGGCTGGCGGCCGGCACACACAAAGCTGTGCAGTTGTAGGTATCGATGGTCTAAATCAAAATACAACTGCGGACATGTAGATTTCTCAAGTTCCCGCGTAGCAAACTAAAGCGGGACATCAATAGCGTGTCATTTCCTCGCACAATCACACGGTTGATTGTATTGGTGTATTTGTTTCCGATTTTTAATTGAATTTGAAAACTATGTAAAATTTTATTTTTTATTCAGTGCATAAATGTGTAACGGAGGAATACCTAAAACCTGAACCCAGAATTTATTATATTTATAGAGTTATTAAAGTTATTAGAAGCAATGTGTAGTAAATACACACCACAGATAAGGAAAGGTTAAAGAAGTTAAAAGCCTTGCTACTTTTCGTGGGTTATGCCTAAATACTATAAAGAATAAGTTTTAGATGTATTGTAAAGTGTCTTTAATGTCATAGAAATAAGTTGTTAAAAGGTTTATACTAGATATAAAATTTAATATTTTGTAACTAAATAAAAACATACACAAAAAAATAAACAGTAGAACACCATTTAAGGTATTGGACTTGTATTCCCAATACATACTATCAATAAAAAAGCATGTTAACCTCTGATATGAATACTTGTCACATCAGAGGTTTGTTTGCTTGCAATGGTGGATGAAGTTGAAGAAACACGCTGTACTTATCACAGTGCAGAATCAAGACTGAATCAAATATTTGTTTGTTACCTAAGGTAGATTTCCAAGCACAGCGATAGTGGCGTTAGTGATGCTATGTCAGTGTCACCATGAGAGAGCGACAGTATTACGCACTGTACTAAAGTATCGAAGCATATTCAAACACATCGATACTGACGCAGCGTCAGTTATGAGGTGTCACTAAGTGTCACTATTTGAACTAAGTCCTTTCTTCTCTCCAAATGTGAATCCAATAGAGCTTTGAATTGATTTATATTTGTTGCATCCATGACATGTTGTGGGAGTTTGTTCCAAGCATCCACTACTCTATTTGCAAGGAAGTGTTTTCTAGGATTAGATGCAAAAGGCGTTTTGTTGAGTGTCCACGGAGATTTATATTTTTATTAGTAGTGAAGATTTCTTGGATGCTAGGGCAACTGTAATGTCCAGATAAAATTTTGAAAGTCTCGATCAAGTCACCCCTTTCTCTTCTTTCTTGTAAGGTTGGTAATCTTAGTTCCTTGAGTCTATCTTCGTATCGTAGATCTTTCAGAGTTCTTGGTATTTTGTCTCTGTACTCTCTCTAACAGAAGTAAGGACTCCATATTTGGAAAGCATATTCCAGGAGAGGTCGCACATATGTTTTATATATTTTTAACATCATGTCCGGTGTTAGGTCAAGGAAGGTTTTCCTGATTAGATATGTTAGTGAATTTGCTCTTTTCACAATTCCAGCGATGTGTGGTTCCCATTTCAAGTCCAAAAGAGCAAAAGAATACAAAAATACAACAACATAAAAGAGTTTGTAGTGAAATTGCAAACCTTTCACAAGAGATTGATTCATAGAATTTTACTTTGATTAGATAAAATTTATAAGAGCAAGACGAGACAACTAGGTCACAGTGAAGGCTCGTGAATTCCGTGCGGCGAAACTGTAATTTCCCGAAAATAATCATACAAAAAATAGAATTTTCGAAAAAAAATTAAAAATCGTTTTCAGCTACAACAATATCAATAATGAAATTTTTTGTAATATTAGCGGTCTAGTACACCCAAAAGTCACGAGCCGCCACTGCTAGGTCGGCGATCACGTAATGACTGGATTCCGCCGGCATTAGTATTGCGGCCCTCAGAAGTGACCAGTGCGTCATTGACGCAGCGACACTGATGCTACTGTCGCTATGCTTGAAACTTTACCTTTAGCCTTCTTCTTCACAGCCTGTTTGCCGGACGGGGGTTTCTTTTTCTCATCTTCGGAGTCACCCTCATCCAAAGATTCATCGTGGGCTTTTTTCTTGTTAACTGCAATCAAACAAAAATTATTATTCAAATACAATAAACAGATTAGGGTAAGGAATTGAGAAAGAATACATAGATTCGTAGTGATAAACTCTAGACCTAATATAATCGACAATACAGGTGAACTCCAAGTGAAAAGGAAATTACATGATATTTTGTCAACAAATTTACATACATTAGTGGTTGCAACACAATCTCATGATACCATTCATTTTTTGTCATAATCATCTTTGGCTCATTGAAGGATTAAATATTTTTTACCTTACAATCTATCAAAGTTATGTTATACTAGCGAGACCTGTGAAAAATCACGGAATAGTAATAGAGACACAAGTGCTTACTGAATCTATCTCCTTGAAACGTGTTCCACTATTATCACACGAGTAGCAGTGCATGGGGATTCGATAGTTTCCTGTCATTCGAGAGATTAAATTAGTTGCAATTTTGAAAATGTCAAAAACATATTTCTCTTAAAATATTATATTATAGGTAGGTACTTTAACGCTCGTCTGGATTCTCTAAACAATCACTTCCCTTTTTTAAAATTTAGCTTATAAAAAATTCTAGAGTTAATTGAGCCAGAGTTACAGACAAAGGTACAACAGAAATTAGTATATTTAACTATCCTGACGCGGGAAAAGTAAATTGAACCAAAACACTGCTGTATAAACCGAAAATACCCTACAACATTCAGTTCATACAGCACTTTTTAAAACATTTGACATTGTGTGAAGTATTATTATTACATGATCTCGTATTGGTCCAGTTTCAAAATGATAACTCGAAGGAAACGCGAGTAAAGTAATAAAATCAGCAGACCACGAAAAGAGTAATCTGAGACAGACAGAACTCTGAGATAAATTGTCAAGCTTTGTTTGGTGAATTTATTATTTCTGATCCATTCATAATCGAAGGGCCATCAAAAACTATTAATAGCGGCCTCTATACAATCAAATGAGTTTACACATAATATATCACAACATGAAAAAGACACCACAAACATCGCTCTGTACAAATGTAATAAAGTCAGCTAACCTTTTTTCTGTGCTTTCTTTTGATTTTGTTTGGCAATCTCTTCCTCGTCAGAGTCTACAACAGGTTTCTTTGGCTTGGATTCTTTCTCTTCATCATCGCTCCAATCATCTTTCTTCCCCTTGGCCTTTTTCTTGGGCGCCTTTGCTGATTTTGACTTTGAGGTTATCTCCTCGTCATTATTTCCAGCTGCGACCTTTGGTTTATCTTCAATTTCGTCGTCGAAGTCCTGGTTTTTCTTCCCACCCTTCTTTTTAGACATGTTTAATGGATTTGTCTAAAATTAAACACAATTGTCACAACATACACGATAACGTGGCCTTGCAGGATTGTAGACAGATTTCAAGCGAAACGTCAGAATTCAGAAATGCCAGACTGCCAGACTTGAATAAAGGTGTTACCAGTGTAAAAAACAATTTCGCCACATTCTTAATTTTGACTAATTCGGTGGTCCCCAAACGTTTTCGATTCGCGACGCCGCCGCGCCCGTAAAAAAGCTGCCAATAATTTTTTTGCCACGATAAAACGTAAAAAATACATTTTATATCAGAACAAAACATTAATATCACTAACAACTATGAGTTAAACTAAATTAAAATGAGTCGATTATTAACTTATTTATAATTGGATCGTCTGAAACCATAGTGAACTAACTCACTTTTTGCAGTTTTTGAGTTAGTGCTTGAAATGAGGGCTCCAAATCATAATCTACCTTTGCCAGAGAGAACCATGTTGATTGACCAATCATAGATAGTTTTTTAGCACGGTGAACCAATCAGAAACGAGCATTCTTCCATTAGTTCTCAAGCCACACTAAACTAACTCAGTATCCAACATGGCTTCCTACATGACAGGTCGCGCGTCGGTCAGCAGAAATGATGACTTTTCAGAGTGTTCCATGTCAGATTTCAGTGAATTGTCAGATGACAATGATAAAACTTATGTTCCTAGTGATTCAGAAGGTAAGTCTATTTGAATAATTACTAGTATTTGGAAATAAATGTTATTTTGAACTGGGATCGTTCTTAGCCACTCCAGTCTTCAACCAAAGTAAACTAAGTAGCAAAATCATGATAACTTTCAATATTTTGATAAATAAATAAAAAATCATGTTTTTGTTGAGTACTGCAGATTGTGTTTATTATTAAGCATTTATAAGTTGAATAATAATTTTGGAAAGCTCAGGTTAAGTGCAATAAAATTCACACTTTAAAAGTTAGTTCAGTATGGTTGAATCAATGTAGGGGAAACTTGAAGCAACATGATACAGAAGGCTGCTGTATTTGATGGTTAGAGATAGTGTAGGGTTGAATTAAAGACTAAAATAAGTGAAATTCGCCATTCATAATAATTATTTTGTTTTTCAGATCGCATTTGCGCTGAAAATTCTCCTCATGCGGAACGTGAACTCACCGAAAATGCTGAAAATAGTGAGACTTCTTCCCCGGAGGGAAACGCATTGCCACTGCCAACTAATGCCGTTTTACACGAAGGGGCAAAAAAAGTGAAAAGCAAGTATGCTGATGCTGCGCAGTGGCGAAAAAATTTAAGGAAAAAGCACCGAAATTCGGCAGAAGAATACACTTCATCCAAAGGAAAGGTTATGACGGGCAAACCTTTTATCGATTATAAATGCACTTGTAGACGTAAGTGCTACAATTTTCTAAGTACTGCCAACAAAAAGGCATGTTATGACAGATTTTATGTGCACGGGTCTTGGGATTCCCAAACTGCATTTCTTGCTGGTTCTGTGAAGACTACCAGTGTGAAACAACGAGTTGGTGTGAAAGGATTGGCATCTAGAAGACAAGAGTCAAGGGCGTATTATTTAAAGGGGGACCAAAAGGACATTCAGGTGTGCAAACTGATGTTTTTGAATACCTTACGGATTGACAGTGCTCGTGTGCATCGAGCTCTTGTAAAAGGTAGATCCGGAAAGTTAACCGATAACAGGGGGCGCCATGTGCCAGGAAATAAACTTGATGCTGCCACTGAAAAACTCGTTCACGACCACATTAAAAGCTTTCCTCGCTACATCAGTCACTACACGCGTATCAAAAACCCCAATTGCAAGTATCTGCAGCCAGGGTTAAACCTATGCATGATGTACAGGTTGTATTGCGATGATTGCAAATTCAAAAACAATAAGCCAGTAAGTCAATCATCATACGAGAGAGTTTTTCGTAGATCTTTTAATCTCAAGTTCAAGACACCACAGAAGGATACATGCAAGACTTGTGATAGCCTTAATGTGCAAATAAGGGCAGAAGAAGGAAAACCTTTGTCAGAACAAGACAAAGACAAAATGAACAAGTTGAAAGCAGACCTTGCTCTTCACCACGCCCGTGTTGAAGCTACGCAGACTTCCAAAAAAAATGATATAGTGCTTGCAAAAAAAGGAGAAATTGAAATGCTGACTTTCGACCTACAGAAAACTTTGCCAATACCCAAGATATCTACAGGTGAAGCATATTATAAGCGTCAGCTCTCAGTTTATAACCTAGGAATGCATGAATGCAAGAATGATAAGGCTACTATGCATGTTTGGCACGAAGGACTTGCTTCTCGTGGGCCAAACGAAATTGCATCATGTCTTCTAAAATACTTAGCATCTAACGAAATTAATTCCAACCACCTTGTGCTCTGGTCCGACTCTTGCGGTGGACAAAACCGGAACATCAAGATGGCAGCAGCAATAATGTACATTGTTCAGAGAGATGACAACCCAATCGACATTATAGAACACAAATTTCCAGTGCCAGGACATAGCTTCCTTCCTAACGACAGCGATTTTGGGGACATTGAAAAACATCTAAAGTATCACAAAAATGTGTATTCCGTGGAAGATTACAACGCTATTATTCGTGAATGTCGACCACGAAAGCAATCCTTTGAAGTCTCGACGATGATCCCTGAAAATTTTGTCTCTACCAAACCGATTTTATCATTTCTCACAAACAGGAAAAAAACCACTGTCGCTAACAAAAAAATGAAAGTAGAATGGTTAAAAATGCGTTTAATATGTGTTGTGAAATCAAGACCAGGCATTTTGAAGTTCAAGTACACTCTCAACGATGCAGTTGAATTCTATGAAGTGAACCTCAATAAGCGACTCCGGGGAAAACCATTCAATGTTAGCAAGGTAGTTTTAACCCAACTGTACCCTGCAGGAAATCGAATCGCACAAGCAAAGAAGAATGACATAATGTCACTATTAAAGTATGTTCCACCGATTCATCACCCATTTTTTGAAGCATTGCGTACAAAAGAAGAATCAGGAAATGCAAGTGATGAAGATGTTGATGGCCTAGAACTTGCTTCAGACGACGAGTTTTTCGAAGAATGAACTTAGTTCACTTAATGTATGCAATGGAAGAGATTAGTCACATAATATAACCAGCCAGAGTGCACTAACTTTGAACTAACTTACCGAAGTATTCAACCAGAGTGAACTAACTTTTTTAAATGATTTTTAATTGATATGTTAAATATGCTGGAATAATAAATATATGTTCAAAACTCAATCTAAGCCTTTATCTTAAATTTAGGTCACAATTTAGTTCCATAGTGATGGTGGTATTTACACAGCATTACCAAACGCAAAACCATCGTTTTCTCAAATGTAAGTTTTTTGACTTAGTTCTATATGGTTTAAGACGATCCAATTTTGTAAATGTTTTTGCAGTTGGTTTTGTAGATATTCGTTCATTTATCCGTGCAGTCAGCCATAATGCGAATTGACGATCCGTATCTTGTTTGTATTTTATCTTATTTTTTTCACTTAGAAACAAAATATTTACATGAAAGCGTCAAACAAAATAAAATGTACGTATAAATATTTTAAATAAACGTGTTTACGACAAGAAAGATAAATTATTTGCATGTATCCCAATCTACCTACAGAAGCCGTACCCCCGACCACTCATATTATTATTATTATACTTTATCATACATTGTTTCCCAAACTTCGGGTCGCAACCCGGAACCGAGCCACGAAAGAAAAAATACCAGATCGGGTCCATTCCTTCACGAAAGACGAACTATATCTACCCACTTCCATAAAGAATCTACCGAAGCTCAACGACATTTTTCAAATTTTGTATATCATGACACCATCTGTATATGAATATATGTTTTAAATATTTTTTGAGAATATCAATAGTTGCTTTTGGAACATGATTTGGATTTTTAGTTTATTTTGACATTGGAGTTGTTAAAATTACATTCATATGATGGAAATGTTTTCTTTCCCGAGTACTTAGAATGTGTTTCATTAAATTTAAACAAAGCGACAGTCCCGACGCACGCATTTGACTAGTCTTGTGGTAGTAAGTTCCAACATGTAAGTAATAAAATATATATATTAAAAAATAAAAGCAATAGGAATTTAAAAATAACATTTCACATCACATCCCATCACTAAATACCGAAATAAGTATGTTTGATTAAACATAAATATCAATATATTATTATATGAATCAAGAGAATAAATTATCTTACAAACTCGCTAGATCTAGCGAAATAAAAATAGCAACATTATGGGTGTTGTCAGTTAAAAAACATATATTCACAACATTTCAATCAACTATACCTAATGAAATCCGTTGTTTTTACAGAAAATTAACACAGGGTATTATTTATTTTTTAATAATCGTATTTAAACACTATATTTTGTTAAAAGAATACGTTTTTGGATTTCAAAATATATCAGACACACGGTCAGCAACACTGATGACTGAAATTTACCTGTTATTTTTCCAACCAACTTCAGCAACTTCAGTTCAATCATGGCACCTAATTGAGGTGTTGCTGTCTGTTTGTGTCGTGTTTTTTGTTATTTTTCTTTTAAATGTCGCCGTTAAAGTGAACCATGGATTATTTTGGAATACTTATCTTATTCGGTAAGTCTTTATTTACATTTAACTAAACCCATGTAGCTAAAATTCGTCGAATATAAGTGAAATGTATACGGAAAGTGGGCGGTTGTTGGAATTCGTTTACCTGTAAATCGCAAAGGTGTACAATAGACAGATTTCAAAACCGTCAAGGCATAACATTAAACGTTGTTGTATTTCACCGTTCGCTGCCTTTTCGAGGCTGAATATCGTTGATCTTACTAGCGTAATTGAAAAAAGTAAAGGATCATTTTGAAGAGTTGGGTACAGGTAAATATGAATTAACGTGGCCGCGTTTTGATAGATCACGTTGAAGGGTCAGGTGAATGAATCACACAACCTGTGAGCCAACAATAGTGCGTTATTTGATTTCAATGTGTACGGCTTAGTACCGTATTGTTATTATTCGTTTTTCACGTTGGAATGTAAAAAGTAAACTTTTTGTAAAGTTGACAATTTGTGTAAATATTATCGTTTTTCCGTTGAAGTTTTTTTTATTTTTTTAAAAGACGTAAATGAATAGCACATCTCAGTCTTTAATGTATCGAGTTATTTTACGACAAATTTTAATATTATATATTGTTGTTACTGTTTGTTCCTTTTGAATGGCATAACCACGGTTTGTCAGAACAAGACAAATATGTTGCATGTATGTATTGATTCGTTCGTTGCAGAATGGCAATGAAAACCTACTAATTGAAAATAAAATGACTTGGGTATTTATTCGTTGAAATGCTTCGCATATAAATACAAAGCAACATCTTATCACTTTTGATGTCGATTTCTTGTCGTAGCCGACAAGTAGTAGCCGACTTCCCGTACAGATTCCCGCTGAAAGAGATATGAATTCAAATATATAAGTACCTACCGAAATACATGATTATTATTTAGGCTGGATTTAAAGGGTGTTTTATTGTGCAAGTTGTCAGGAACATGCATTCTATAATACATCTTCCCTGATGATGGATGCTACAAGACTATCCGAAACGTTGGCTCAAGAGGGAGAAAAAATGCAAATTGTTTACCTAAGAGTACGTCTGGATGCTTTAATTTCGAAGCTTCTTCAAACCTTGCTATTCATACCTGGTCACCAAACACGGTTAAAGCCGTTTCAAACAACGTTTAAATAATTCTGAATGGTTGTCTTTTACCTAGGGCGATACTGAGAGTATCACACATCTCATCTCTTCTACAAATTCCCGGAAGTAGGAACCGCCGAGTTATGCGTGTTTTTTATGCGATTTTTTGCAACCTTGGTGAAGTAATCCGGATGATATTTATGTTTGTTTACGAGTTGCTTTCTTTATTTATTGAAATACATAATTTTTTTTTATTGTGTATAGTCAACAGGAAACTAGGTACTTACCTGAAATAAATGATCATGAATCATAACGATTGTTTATGGTATAGTGGTATTAAAATATAACAATTAATTATTGGGTAGGTAGGTACCTACTTCTTTTGGCCTACTTATTTTAATACCATTATACCTACATATTTTGTTTTGTAATACTCCAACACGCAATCACAATTTGTATACTCCCGTTCGCCGTATACAGAATTTAGGTAATCACTAAATATAAATAAGTCTTTTAAGAATTTATATCGGCAAGCATAACAAATCTAATTAAACAAACTGTCTATCTCGGCTTCGACCTAATTAATTTAATTATTGTACTATGCCTAATCCCATTATATACTATTTTTCCATCTTGCATTCTATAGATTTTTTATTGTTGTTGTGCTTATAGCTGCGCGTGGAAAATCAAGATAAATAAATAATGTTTTTTTATGTACGTAGGTACATTCGGTGGCATTATTTATATATTTACGATTTGCGAGGCGGGTTGCGGTACCGCCGCCTCGGGAACCATTTATTGGATAATCAACACCTCTGCCATGGGTCACCCCATGTGGTTCGTTACGTTTGGTGATCTAGCAGGGGGGGCCCGGTTAATCGGGTGAGGTGTGTTCAGGATGCGCCTGCCCCCCAGCTGCGTGGCGTGCCGGATCGGGAGAGCTGATTTGGGGAGACCCTTTGACCTCTCCAACTGGTCTCTCTTGCACCGCAGCTCGAGGGATGGATCATACGTCCGTCACTCCTGGACAAACTGATCCCTAGATTCCTACCCATCCTTCAAACCCTTTTCCTTCCCAAGGCCACCTTCTTTTCAAAACTAGAAGACGCCTAGTTGATCACTGTAGTCAATGATATTCGGATGATTTGTAGTTTAACCGAACCCGCACCTTCTGATGTCCAGTCAGGTGATCTGGACCACTGAGCTACGTCGGCTTATTTCCAACACGCCAAATAATTCAATATGTACTAGTACTTCAATCAACAATTACTGTTTATTATATTTTTTTCACCTGTAAACAACTAACTTTATTTTATAGGAAAGGCTTTGTTAGTGCTTAATTTCCCACTAGATGGCGTCGAGACATATTATATCTACATTTGTTGGTGAAATATTTTGACTTGTCAAATATTTTTTTTTTTTTTCAATGATAAGCTAATGTTTATAAGACATTTTCAAAGACAAGGTTTTTTATGCATAGCACAAAGTATAACAAATTATTAAAGTACTAATTAGTCGCCTGAAATATCCATACAAATTGAAAATATCTTTACTCGGGGATATTTCAGGCTACTAATTATTGCATATAATAATTTGATATACTATATGTCACTATAGGAACGCGTTAGGAAAGGGAATAATTACACCCAGAAAAAGGTGGGTAGGTATTTCTGTATACGGTAGATACTGCCCCATAACTGTTGTGTAGCCATATAGTTCCTGCCTCACCTTATTACTCAGTACCCGTACCCGGTACCTACCTACACCTGCACAGGGGTCAGGGGTGTGTTACCACAACAACCGAATTATTAAATAAACTTAGGCTTAAACAACTTTGCAGTCGTTTACGCCGTTTCCTCGAAAGGATAGGGTTACAGGATAGACCTGCATACAAAGTTATCTTTTACAGCTCCCGTTTTGTGATTTTTCATAAAAACAAATTATCCGATTATTATTATTATTGATACACATTGCTTCATCCAGACTCATGCGTCATCTCATACATACTCTTCTGTTATTATGACCCTTGACATGACCCGACTCACGTGTTTGATTCACTTGGTCGTGCCATGTTTCTTTTTTTCCTTTCTAACTTATGGTCTCCATTATAAATAGTGTCTCTCCAATAACTTCAAGAACAAGAACAAACTAGGGACTGTCGGGGGCTTTATAATCTTATAATAGTGGCTTCATTTTAAAAACAATAGTAGAGTCTTGACTTCAGAACCGATAGACTGGTCGTGCCATGTCTTCCTACCATTCTATTTCTCGTCATCTGTTCTCCTTACAAGCCTTTCCCCTTTCTTCTGCTCCACATTTGTCCAAACCATCTAACCGTCGCTTTATTAAAATTGTCCATTATTTATTTATTTATTCAAACGCCATAAAATGGCTTTTACAATACAGTGATAATCTAGTTACAAGCGTACAGTGGTAAAAAGGATAATAATAGCGATAAATTAAAGAACAATTAATGTGTACACAAAAACACTATTGCAAGTGATGCAGTTATTTATGTAAGTGCAGTAAAACAATGCATAATTCAAAAGAAATATATACTAATTTGAATGTGAACTAATTTATACTAGGCATATTATGCTATCTTCTTAACGATTTAGGAATAAATAAATTTAGACTGGTATTTTGTAAGCTTGCACTTTATTAATATTATACTGTTGATTGTTCACAATTAACGTAATATTAATAATACGTACTTATATAATTACTCTCGACCCTTCGAATGTGAAAGTACCTACAATATCAACCTTCCCTAGTATATCAGTACATAATGCGGTGTAGTATTAAGTAGGTACTAGCCCCGAACCTAATCTGTCTACGGCAGCTACTCGTATAAGGCGGCATTACAAAAGCAATACATAAATACAGTGCAGTATTCAGAACCCGGGTTCTAATCCAGGCTTTAGAATTTACATTTGGAACCTGCTCTCTCTACACCTGTCACCGTGTACCTGCGACCTGCCACCCTTCTGTATGAACAGTACCTACCCTGTCTCTGTCTACCAGCGGCGTTCAGCCCAAACAGGCTGAAAAGCTGTGCCTACCTTAAAATGTCTGATAAAAATATATTTGTTCCCTAAATTTGTGTCAGTTTTAATGTCACAATCGTTCCATCATAAGAAATTGTTCCTACTTGGAAAATAAGAAGTAGGTGGTACAATTTTGATGACAGACAATTTTGAAACATGAGAAAGAAATAATAAAAATAAAATAAAATTAAAATATAATATATGCAAGAAACAAAAAAAAAATAACAAGAACATAAATTTAAAAATACAGCAATTTGACTGGTTTACAAAAATACAACTTCCATTTAGGAATAGTGTTGAAATAAATCTTTTATAGTGTGAAACCGTTGTATTGGGGAGTTTGCAATTTAATTGCGCTTATGTGTGTTGCAGTGGAATAGTGTATTTTGTCGTGTTGTTATTGTAGGTATTCGTAAGTTTATGAGTTGCAGAAGTTCGCAACAGTCGAATTTAGAACGTCTTGAACGCGTTGTCCTCCCCAATACCTCAGATGTCCTCGAGCTATTTTTTTTACTTTGCTTCATGAAGATTTGTAGCGAGAGCTACGAGATTTATCTAGAACGCTCGCACATACAAAATGCATTATAGCCGGAACACTCCAGACGCAATGCGAAGCGATCGGCGTTCCTACGTTCCTACCTACTGCCTACGAGTACTTGCCGCTGAGCGAACTACCTGCGTCAATACAATTGCGAGTTTGACTTACATTAATTACATTTAATAAATCGGCTATACTCGTTTTTCTCCGTGCGTCACTGAGGATTGTGGGGCATCCTGGATGTGGGGCAATTGGTACAATCCCACAGAAGTGGAACTACACAGAATTCTGTATGTTAAGATTGTACGCATATCGTATCAAACGAAGCACATAATATTATAATGTAACTGATAACGGCGAGAACTGACCTAGTGTAACTTTTATTGGATTACCTCAGGGGCAGGGACGGTGATAACAGTGTTTACTTTGTTTATATAGCTACATATATGGTTCAATTCTTTTAGGTTATGATTTCTGACTCTGGAAAGTATTATAACTGAAAAAATATAATTGCCTATTAATATGTCGTGATTACAAAGAATATATGCTGATTTATTAAGATCCTGTTGAAAACGTAATTGCAGGCCATTTCCAAGTACATTAAGAATATATCGGAACACATTTTCATGCAGCTGTGTTTATCCTAATAAATATAATGACGAAATGCGAAAATATTAGTATTTTTTATGAACACGTGTTCCGACATCCCCATAACGCATTTGTGTTTTACTGATAGTTTATTAGGAAACCTGTCAATTCATTCGTTAAAGGGCTGCATTCCCGTTTTCAACCGGAATAGGAATAATTTTACCAGATTGTTAATAAATTAGCAATATTTTATATCAGGATAAGTTTTCTCCGTGTATATTATAGTTATTTTTGTACACGAGAGAAAATAATGTATGCAATCAATCGGTATGGAAATTGCTTTTGGATATGACGTCACGCACTGATTGCGTCCTAGCTAGCCATACCTAGTAGATTACGATCCAATGGTAATTGCGAATTTCCACATTTAGAAAATGGTGAAAAGGTGATATGGCCCACTTGGCTTATGGCTAATTATATCTAAAAAAGAACCAAAACCTCCTAGATCACAAGGCCGGGAAAGTCATTCAATGCAGCCTCCTAACTTGTAAGGAATTTTACAAAAAATGTTTTTTTTTTTCAATTTTTTGTTATTAATAAAATAATAAGAATAATAATAATAAAACTAATAAATTAAGAATAAATTAAAAATAAATAACAATACATTTTTAGGAGGTTTTCCTACAAGTTAGGAGGCTGATTTGATTCAGTGTCCCGGCCTCTTGTGATTTTATTTTATTTTATTTAGCAAACAAAGAGTCATTTATATATTTAGCATAAATACCAATTATTTACAATATTAGACCAATAATGTTCCATTAATTCTAGTCGTTGATTCAATATTTGCACCTATACAATATATTTTATAAATGACAAAGAAATATAAAGAATAAACATTATAAGAAATTACAAAATGTTATAAAAACAATTAAATACAGTTAGTAGTAATACAGTTTTCGCATTATTATAATAAAAAAACAATAAAATAAACTAAAATGATAGGATTATTTCACAAAATAAAAAATTAAGTTATCAGTTTAGTAAATTGCATTTTATATGTTTTCAAGTTACAATGTCTACATTCTAGAGGTATCGTGAGTTTTACAGATACGTCCTATTAAAGAGTTTTGCGCATATTTGCCTTTACTGTGTGGTGTTCTAAATAAGTCGTTTGATCTGGTATTGTGTTCAGGGCAACGAAATGCAAACCTTTCTAGCAGATATGATGAATCAACAAGACTGTTCACGATTTTGTATAAGAATAGGGCATCAGAAATTTTTCTGGGTTTATATAAAGCGGTAGGGTTCAACCGATGATCACTAAATACGATCAATGTATGTTTGATATTAAGGATTCTAAATGACTGAGGCAAACTCGAGTTGTAACCTTACATATGACATATATAGCAGAATTAGTGTGTGTAATCTAGGAGGTTTTGGATGAACCCGGCTATGGCTATCCTATCCTACTTCGTCTATCTTCTTCCTCTTCCGCCCACTAATTCCATGTACTTATTATCGGGCTGCTGTGTCTCCGGGGTTTTCTCACAAACTCTCTTAATCGATAAAAAAAACTCCGGCTTCAACAAAACACTAGTACTTTTATTGTGACAGATTGACAGTGGCTCTGGTGTCTTAATTAGCAGGCGGTTGGAATAATCTGGATCCCGACCTTGAGGTTGCCACCTTATTGCAAGTTTAAATATATTTCACAACGGTCGCTTACGGCTGTTAATTATAATAGTTTTTTTTTAAATATTAACGCGCTCCCTCTATCATTCGTATTTACATAAATATCTCCCTTCAAAACCATCTCAGTAATCTTCTTTTTCTTTTTCTTTTTACGCTTATAAAGATCGGTAACTACGTAGCTGTAGGCAGACTAAGCCCAAGCCAAATACTAAGTTTGGTGATCGGGCTTTCGGAGCTTGTGGGCCGAAGGCTTGGAATATACTTCCTCAGGAACATCCATAACAAGTCCCGCAGAATTCAGGTCTAAACTAAAAACTTACCTTTTTAAGCTGTCCATATCCTTAAATTAAATATACCATTCCTAGGAGAAAGTCAATTTTTTAAAAGAATATCCAATTTTCCAATTATGTCCTAAATCCTGTATCTAAATTTCGCTAATAAACAATTAGTTAATGTTAATTAAGTGTTAATCTCAAATGACCTACCAGGTAAGTATTGTACTGTAGGTATATTATCTCCATATTGTAGGTATATTATCTCCATTGCAGAAATGTATTATATATTTGTACAGTGCCCTTGAAGTGATTTTGCACAAAAACTGCGCTATTCAAATCGCCCAAATATGATTTATTTATTATTATTATGTAGTACGAAACGGCCAGTCTATAGTCTGTACCTACTCAGGAATGTAATGAATCGGATGTGTTGTAAGTTGTCAGGATTACTACCCGTCGGCGAAAGTAAATATCTTTTAGACCGAGCTTATAAAGCAACTGAAATACCAGACCCCTAACACAGTTAAGATCGCATCGCTCGTGCAAGATCATTAAATAGTGGGTATTATACGTATTACATATGGGACATGCGCGATATATAACGCTTTAAGTTACATGATAAGGCTTTATATTAAAACATGAGCTCTTATTATCTCAAGCAGAACAATGAAAGGAAAAATGAGTACTCTACTAAACATCCCAAATTTAAATCATCTTTTGGTCAGAAAAACCATAATTTATGTGCTACAAAGTATATTTCAAATGAAAATAAAAACACCATTAAGATAAAACAATATCAAAATATGGATACAACAACCTACAGTCTGCCTCGTAACAGGAATACCAGGTGAGGAGGACTGTGAATTAAGGCGATGCCACACGTTGTGTAACATTTTAAATCAAGCCGCTAACAATAACACCCCTTACGTAGATGGCGATAAGGTTTAAATTCCCGTTCAACACCATCCGTCTTTTTTGATAAATACAAGAAAAAAACATCGCCAAAAAGTGGTTTTTATTTTATTTTGCGGACGTTCAGGCACAAATATTTAATTGTTTTACGATCATTTTATAAAGAACTTAATTTGCCACATTATACAATAAAACCGTAACCGAAAATGCATTCGCAAGTAGGAGATTTTGAACTTTAAAGCAGTTTTTATAGGCCTGATACATTATTTTTTCTAGGCTTATTAAAATACTATAATCTAAAAAATACTGGATGATCTAGTAGGCCAATGTGTGTTCTACACGCAGTATTTAATTAAAGTATCTAAAACATTTCTAAGTGCTCTAATTTTCAAACCAAAAAACATGAATTTGCATTACTACGCATTGCATCGCCTTAACTACTTTACTTTGTATTTTTTAAATAGTTATTAATTAATCTTAATATATAAAAAAAATCATTTATTTTCTTTGTTTTAAACCACTTTATTGAGTTATATAGGTCGAACGGTTTCGGTTGCACTCAACCTTTTTCAGGACAATGGAAATATATAGGATTTTTTTTTAAATTTATATAATGTCAGGCCACAAAGTGTTTGCTTTCTTCGATAACCAATATATAGTATAAACGTAAGTGTACAATGTGCGTGTCGCTAAAACTTAGAAACGAGTCCCGGTACGATCAAGGGAGTTATATGGTGTGGTAGCCCTCTATCCCCAATTCATGAAGAAGGTTCCCGTTTTTACCTGAAGGGCGTGCTTTTGAAGATATAAGGGCTGGATGTTTCGCCATCTAGATATTTCAAGAACAGTCTAGAACATTTGAGAGCATTCCAGAACATCCCGGAACATTCTGGAATGTTCGGGAATAATCTGGAACGTTCGGGAACATCTTAATATATAAAAATTCTACGTGATTATGTTTGTGCTCGCAAAACTCAAAAAGTAGTCTTCCGATATCGGTTAAAATTTAAAAGTTTGTTGTTATTAGTATCAGGAGTGTTTAGAGATGTTTACATGGTTGAAGAAGTTGGGGATGCCCGAGGAATACTTAATGCAGTGTCTCTGCACTGTAATTAGATACGGAGTCTAATTAAAGTCGATGTAATGTAGTTTTTTAACAGTAACATTTTTCACAAAAAGAACCCAAAGCGACGTGTTTATAGCAGGTGGTGGGTGGCAGCTTGTCTGACCAACGAACTTCTGAGTGATACTAAACGCAGTAAATCTCAAGTATGTCCACTGGCCCTAATTCAGTGTCTCAGTTACCTTGCTTCTCTTTCAATTCATCTAAAAATCTTCTATGCATCCGAACATACCCGAAGGATTTTAACCAGGTCATATTTGAAGTGAAAAATGCTTTTTGCGGTCAGATGACATTTTTTCAGTTTAAAACAACAAAAAATCCATCACACGTCGTTACTGGGGAGAGCCTATTGGATCACGTGATATCCACTCTGTCTCGTTCGAGCATTATTTCATCGATTTCAAAACTTCTTCTATTCTTTTTCCAAACAAATGCACTCGAATTTCAGACTCCTTGCTATTGTTCCAAATTTCAAACCTTTTTCCAGTAAGGTGATGATTGGAGATAGGTGGAACTGGATAAAAGACATTCCAGTAAGAAATATGCATATTTTCATTTCAAAACCAAACAGCCTGGCATATCACCATCTTCACTTCAGTAAGAAGTCAGAGATGCCCGATAAATAATTTAGCAACATCGAAGCATTGTGGGGTCCACTAGTTAAAAAAATCTTGGATCCTGCCAGGATATGTTTTGTTCAGCGTTCTGTATGGTTGCAGATATTCAGCTACGGCTTACGGAATAATTACTTACAGGTAATCGCGGAGGAGATGCGCTGCGCATGCGTGACGAATGGCACCGCAGCATCTTCACCGCATCTCCGATGTGTGAATGTGAATTAATCAACAAACAATTAACTCGAGGCGTTTAAATAGCGCTAAATTTTGTAACGGAAAATAATAATAGGTACTCTCAGAATCGCTCTTCCAAAAAACCCAATATATAATGACGATATATTTTCTTTATTCAGGATTTAACCAGTAACCACATCGTCTTAAGGCGATGCACTACCGCGTGTAATATTTTGAATCGAGCCGCTATCAATAACACACCTTACGTAGATGGCGATAAGGCTTAAATTCCCGCTTAACACCATCCACCTGTTTTGATTTATGCAAGAAAAAAACATGGCCAAAAAGTGCCCTTTATTTTATTTTGTGGATGTTCAGGCACAAATATTTAAATGTTTTTCGTTAATTTTATAAATAACTTAATTCGCCACATTATACAATAAAACCATAACCAAAAATGTGTTAGTAAGTAGGAGATTTTGAACTTTTTTTTTTTTTTTTTTTTTTTATTAATTTTCAACGCCCTGATGGGCTTTTACATGACAAGTTCATAATACAGAGACGGTTTTATAAATAAAAAAGATAACTATAAAAATATAACTAGTAAACATCATATGAAAGGTATACAGATAAATTTAAGCAAAGATAGTGCACAATAAAAGAGAAAGATTCTAAGTTGTAAATGGCATAGAAATAAACTAGTATGTATGTTAGTAATTACAAAATTTACAGGTGACTAATTAAATGTGATGAATAATACATGACAAAATACAAGATACATAAACAGAAAACGGTAATAGGTTTTTACATTGTAGATTAATATAGAAATACACAAATATGTATATGCAATAGACCCTATGTGATGCTCCATAGATATCAAAATATTCTACGTAAAAATATTGTTCAGATATTTCTTGAATAAAGGTAAACTTGTATTAAATACATCAATGTTTGAGGTGAATTTGTTCCCTAGTGTGTGTAGTCGTGAAATTGGTGCATGTGTGTGATAGTTGGTTACAGAATTATTGTTGCAGAATAATATGTTTTGCCTTGTTTCTCGAGTAGGTACTTTAAAATCAATGAGATTCAGGAGTTCGCAACAATCTAATTCGGAGTGAATAATTTTAAACAAAAAAGTTAGATCGTTTATTTTTCTTCTGTTTTCTAGGGAGTGCAATTTAAGTGTATTTAGTAAAGATGTGTAGTTAATGTGTTGAATAGGTATGTGTAACTTGAAGTTAATAAATCTTAAAAATTTGTGCTGCACTCTTTCAATATTTTTTATATGAATTTGATAATATGGAGACCAAACTATGGAATTGTATTCCAGCAAGCTGCGTACGAGTGACAAATATAGGATTTTTATAACTTCCAGCGAATCGAAGTCTTTGATTGTTCTGCCTTTGTTAGTTATTTGTTGAATGTGATTTATAAAGTTTAATTGCATATCAAACACAACTCCAAGATCCCTAATTTCTTTGACTTTTTCTAAGATTTTATTATCTATTGTGTATTTGAAAGATAGTGGGGTCTTTGTTCGACAAAATGAACAAAACTTTAAAGCAGTTTTCATATGCCTTATACATTATTTTTTTCTGGGCTTATAAAAAGGCTTGTCTAAAAAATACTCGATTTTTTTAAAGGCAAAGATGTATTCTACTCGCAGTATTTAATTAAAGCACCTGAAACATTTCTAGGTGACCAAATTTTCAAACCAAAAACACATCATTTTTCATTACTACGTATGGTATCGCCTTAAGGAGAACGGTTTTATAGAAAATTTAAGTTTGTATTTTAAGCCAAAATACCCAACCAAACTGAATAATATTTTTTTTAATCAAAGGGTGTAGCAAAAATCTAGTACGGATATGGGCTACTTTATTTATTTCTGTTAGAAATTAAAAAAAAATATGATCAATTAAAGAAATCTTTCAGTTTAGAGAAAGTTAAGAGAACATAAAAAATGTAAAACTCAAACAAATTTCTTAAAGAACATTATAATTTGGATCAAAGGTAATAATAGGGCCTTTACCGGTGCCCTCACCCAAATTCTAAATTATTGATCTAACAAAAATATTGAGCGATTTATTATAATATAAGTGTAGGTATATTCATATGTATTTAAATTAACTTTTAAAATGACTGTCTCAACACAGGCTACCCACTAGCCTAGTGAGGCAGGTTATGAGAATCTTGAACTTTTTCTATTTGTTACATACTACCTATTGTTTTTTTATATTATTATTTTCTGTTGTCAATTCTATTTACTATCAAATTTATACACAAATGTACACTACGGAAACTTAACATGTATTCTTAGTTATAGTTGCAAATTTCTTAAATAAAATACAATTATGGCATTTTTCGAGAGATTATTTGCTCTATTTTTTTTAAATAACATGTTTTATTAAATATTTTTGCTTACGCCTATTAATTATAAATTTAAATAGTTTAAAAAAATATATTAACATGAACGTTGTGCTTGAAAACTGGTCACAATTTTATCAAAGCTAAAACTAGTCGAGAATGTGTGCCCTTGAGGTGATTTTTCACGAAAACGGCGCTATATAAATTAGCCAAATATTAAAAAAAACTGCGACTGATAAAATATCGGAAATCGTCAATTTGACGGTCTTCAATGTTCACATTTGACGGCGGATTATATATACCAACCACAGACATAGGAATTAATAGACGAGAAGATAATGGTGAGGGGTAAAATCAACTGTTGAAGAACGAAGGGAGTAAGGCTGACTGTGATTCGTCAATAAATCAATCTGACAGTAAATAGGCATCTCGCATTATAATATCACCATTTACTTCTTAAAAGTAAAATCTGCTTTTGAATGAATAGACATTTTTACATGGGAGCGCAAATTACTCGCCACGTTATGAACAAATTTGCGAAGTCCAAATTCGGCAAAAAAATTCGGTTTTATTTTCAGAGTCGAATATTTCGTTTAAGTATTTAGTTAAGACACTTTTATAAATGTTCATAATTTACTTCCCAGCAACCAACCAGTTTTGTGTTTCGCGTCCAGACGTTTCTCGATGTGATAGTGTATGTTTCTAAAACTGATCTATATTATACGATGTGAATATGCTTAAAATAAAGTAAAATAATGCTTATATATGGAATGTAATACGACAATTGGGTTTATTCTCTTTTTCACATCTATTTTTACAAGTTTTCATAGTACAAGTCAACATTTTGCCGTGTTATTTCGTAAAATGAACCGATGATGCCTCGACCATAGTTCGCACAAGAATGATGACGTCACGTTTTCAAATTTCACTTGAGGCCATACGCGAGCACAGCCGGCTCCAATGGAACCGGTATGGGGAGTGGGGATAATACGCTTTTAATCACTTAGGGCAGGTCTACTAATATTCATATGTCTATGATACCAACCAACCTGTTGATTTCCTCATCTTATCTTCAATGTCTGAATTAAACTGCAGATGAAACCAACATTATTTATGTATTTCTGTACTGTGGCGTACACATCTCATAACATAACAAATACACAGCTAATTGGGTAAGTTTGTGTCGTCCTTTCTACCTGAAATTATTAATTTTATGAAATGTTTGGAACCAAAAATCATGCATTTTAAAAACATAATTAATTAAATTCAGCATTCTTGGATGGTCAAACAACAGAACATGGCGGAAGTATTAATAGGAATAAGTTAAAACTGCGACCGGATTGCAACACTACTACCAAAAAACATTTTTTTACATCTTACACATTGCCCTAAAGATGGAAATTGGCTGTCCGAAATGTTAATAGTAAATAATTAATTACGTATTCGTAAAAGAGTGGTTTAAAACAAATATATATATGTTAATATTGTAAATAACGTAATACCCATAATGTTCTTTATATTAGGAATAATTTATAATATTTTAGGAACACTAGACAAAATGTAACATTTTCTGCAACACATACACACACTCCATAACCAATAGGATGCATGATCTGGGCAACATGTTTGGGGGTACTATTTATATAATTACTGACTTGTAAAATTAAGCTTAACCTATTTTTAACACTTTGCTGAATCCTACAAATTATAGTAGCGCAGGTAATTTTAGTGATTAGTCTAATGATATTGTTTAAGTTCCTATTTTATTTAATGTTACAGTTACTAATATTGTTTCATATTTTGTTTATCATTTTAAATTACTTCGTGCTTTAGATCTTTTTGTATAATTTTCGATAGCTCATTAGGCATCTTCTTTCTCGTATTCTATGTAAAAACCCAGCTGGGCGTAAAACCAAAAAACTAAAATAATTAATCGCCTATGACGATTACGCGATCTCATAACTTATAACAACTAACCATCACGCCGTTCCTCTGCAGGGCACTCCTTGCTTCATTCACATTCCTACATTGTCTCATACAACGTACTCTTCTGTTTTTCTGATTCTTGACATGACTCGACAATGTCAAGTGTTTGGTTCATTGGTCGTGCCATGTATTTACTCAGGCATCCTCGACTTCTACCATTCGAGTCCGCCTTATACTCCTTTATTTAGGTATATAAGGAGAATATATGAGGCGGACGCGAATGGTAGAAGTCGAGGATGCCTGAGTAATACATGACTTATTCTGTTGTCAACCTCTCAGTTTTTACCACATACTATTTTAACTTCCACACCGACAAGTTATTTGAACAATAACTTAATATTATTAATTTCGTAATAAACAGCCACCTCTTGTCTTATTTTTAGCCGTCACGCGCAACGTTGATCGTGCCCTGCATTAAAAATACATACTACCTATTCTGAATTCTGACAAAAAACGTTAACTTGCCAGAACAGGGGTTCTTAATCATTATTATTATGGGTTTTGTTTGTGGAAATGGTCGACCGGCCTTCATATATCACATTAACACTGGCCAAGTATTTACCGTTTGTAATAAAATCCTAATTTATAAATATATTTCTGACCTTATCTAAAAACTGAACGAAAGGTGATAAAATATCCTTTCAAATTTTATTATTTAAATTAATTTTTGATATGTTAAAATTTAAATGTGTCCTTAGAACGGGGTACCCCAGTAAGGACACATTATCTTATATAAAAAATTGTTAAATAAAAAAAAATAAAAAAAAAGAGAGATGTACCCCGCCTCGAGTTGCTGTGTTTTCAGATAGAGAAACAATAGTGCGTTTTGCTTTTACGTCTATATGTTGCTTATGGCGCTATTTTTTCAAAAAGTATGTTTGTCAATCAGATTACGCTGTTTTTCAAAAAAGGATGTTTATCTCTCACGTGTAACATCTACCTTATATATGTTTTTAAAAACATACGCGTATTCGAATGCAACGTCATGTCAATTTTTTTCAAAGCAATCAGAGAACTTTCGGAGACAAGATTTTGAACAAACGAACATTTACATTTTTATTTATAAATATAATCTATAGATTTATATATATATGTGTTTACAAAGTAAAATAAACTTTATTACAAACGTTACTGTCACCTCACTTTTTGTCGTTTCGTATAAAAATAAATAAAAATCACAAAGTATTAATTAAAATTAAAATCATAATTTTCTTTTTAATTGCGTTCGGAACAATTGGTTACATAAAGGTGCACATTTTAATTATTCTGTGGTTAATTTCTAGATTTGAATATAAAGCGTGGTGTTTTCTCTTTCTAACACCGTTAAGATCATATTTCTCACCATGTCAGTAAGGGAGATGCAACGATTTATATGAGACCATATGAATCGTTCCTAAAGCGAGCAAATTAACCCGAAGTGTTAAACATCTATAGTCATTAGAGTCATTACATATTTAAATTTGGTTTCCTACATTATTCTGATAGTATTTAGTCTGTTCTGTGGACCCCACAAAAAGGTTGAGAATCCCTGGGTTGGAATATTTGTGCTATAATAATGTATTACCTACTTAGTGTTGGTACCCATTCTTTGCTGTTATAGTATGGTACAATATCTTCATGATTCATGATCTAAGCTGTATACAGTATATAGGCGAGACAGACGACATGCGGGAATGCTGTGATTGTTTTACCGGTATTTTAATGACACGCGCTCCGAGATATAGCGAGAGTATCTGCTAACGGATCCGTCTAAGAAATTCTTAAATATATTTTTCTTCTTAATATTTGGTCAACTTAACATAATTAACCGAGCTTAGCGAAGATCTGTTTTAACTCGACCGTTTTGCATTTCGTCTGTCTGTAAATTTGTTTGTACGTTCCGTTTCAAGATGGTTGCCGTATTAATGGTTCAATGCAGATTCATTTTAACAAACGCGAAATCGTCGTGTTTATTTGGACTACCTTACTCGCATTTTTTCAATATTTTTAGTACCTAGCTTCCTGAAGAAAGTTTGAAAAAAATAATTGTCATTGAGATAATGATGTAAAACCAATTTAAAAATTCCTTATTTGAAATTTTTAAAATGTTACATAAAATATCTATGGTTTATAATGAATTAGGTAGGTATTTAAGTACCTACTTACAAATCTTATGATTTCAGAGGAAATTTTCTTTTTGATTTATTAAATAAGATAAAATTAGAAACAAGCTATTTTGGGCGAGGGGTCTACTGTTCACAGAACTTCTAATTAAACAGGTAAATTTTCTAGTCAGTATATTAGCTAGATATTGCGACTTTTTTAGTATTGTGTGCATCTGTATATTTCTTTAGCGCTAATTTCGAATATTGATAAGTAATAATAATAATAATTGGATGACTTGTATAGCGCCGTTTTTGTGCAAAATCACCTCAAGGGCGCTGTACAAACTTATAATACATTTCTACAGTGATCTATGTTATAACTTCACTATTTATGGAGATAATATACAGTACAATACTTACCTGGTAGGTCACTTGAGATTAACACTCAATTAACATTATCTAATTGTTTATTAGCGAAATATAGATACAGGATGTAGGACATAATTGAAAAATTGAATATAACTGGACTTTCTCTTAGGAATGGTATATTTAATTTAAGGGTACGACAGCTTAAAAAGGTAAGTTTTTAGTTTAGACCTGTGATTGACCTGTGTTAATTGATAGTATGTTGTATTATTATTAGTACTAATGCATGACAGAAAACATCCGTGGACGGTATATTTCCCAAGCGATGATAAGCGACCAAGCGTTGTTTGGGTATAGTAAGTGTATTTTTTTAATTTTTTGGCTCGGTTTTTAACGTCCCTGGAGAGGAAGGTTTAATCCTCAGGCAAACCAAAAAAATGCAAGTATAAATTTTTTTAAATACCTATTAATAAAAATAGATATTATAAAACTTTGTTTTTACGGGTTGATTTTTTCTGTAATGCAATTTAAGTTCACGATATAATAGTTGCTACGGTACGCCACAGTGCCAGTGTTTGGTTTGTAAATGCGCCTCGTGACCAGAGCTGGCTAGCCCGATATGTCCCGTCACGTTTCGTGCGCGCGCATGTCATCGCTATGGTCAATGGCCGGCGGTGGCCAATTCGCACATTCGTCTTGTAAATGTGTACCTCTGACTCAGATGGTTCCGTTGTAACATTTCCCGGTCACAACCAACTGATCTGTCGGCGGTAGGGCCGTATTTTCTCAAACATACGTAATTCAAAACTAACCAAGGGGTATGCAGAGAGGATAGATCGCCACACAACTCTGTCTCGGCGCACACTCCTAGCTTCACACAAATGCAAACATGGCATTTTGTCTGAAGGCTCTACCATTTTAGTCACATAAATGCAAACATGGCATTTTGTCAGCAGGTTCTACCATTTTAGTCACACAAATGCAAACATGGCATTTTGTCTGCAGGTTCTACCATTTTAGTAAAAAAAATGCAAACATGGTATTTTGTCTACAGGTTCTACCATTTTAGTCGCACAAATGCAAACGTGGCATTTTGTCAGCAGGTTCTACCATTTTAGTTCCACAAATGCAAACATGGCATTTTGTCTGCAGGCTCTACCATTTTAGTCACATAAATGCAAACATGGCATTTTGTCTGCAGGCTCTACCATTTTAGTCACATAAATGCAAACATGGCATTTTGTCAGCAGGTTCTACCATTTTAGTCACACAAATGCAAACATGGCATTTTGTCTGCAGGTTCTACCATTTTAGTCAAAAAAATGCAAACATGGCATTTTGTCTACAGGTTCTACCATTTTAGTCACACAAATGCAAACGTGGCATTTTGTCAGCAGGTTCTACCATTTTAGTTCCACAAATGCAAACATGGCATTTTGTCTGCAGGTTCTACCATCTTAGTCACACAAATGCAAACATGGCATTTTGTCTACAGGTTCTACCATTTTAGTAAAAAAAATGCAAACATGGCATTTTGTCTACAGGTTCTGCCATTTTAGTCACACAAATGCAAACGTGGCATTTTGTCAGCAGGTTCTACCATTTTAGTTCCACAAATGAAAACATGGCATTTTGTCTGCAGGTTCTACCATCTTAGTCACACAAATGCAAACATGGCATTTTGTCTACAGGTTCTACCATTTTAGTAAAAAAAAATGCAAACATGGCATTTTGTCTACAGGTTCTGCCATTTTAGTCACACAAATGCAAACGTGGCATTTTGTCAGCAGGTTCTACCATTTTTCAAAATTTAACTCCTCGGGCTATTTGATCGCTTTTGGGAACCGCTCAGAAATCGTTCTCTTTTACTGTCATGGTGAGAAATATGATCTAAAGTCGGTGTTAGAAAAAGAAAACACAACGCTTTATATTCAAATCTAGAAGTTAATCACAGAAAAACTAAAATGTACACCTTTAAGAAAACCAAAGGTTCCGACCGCAATTTAAGAAAAAAATATGAAACGATAAAAAGTGAGGTGGCAGTAATGTTTATAATATGTTTGTCTAGTAAAATGTGTGTATGTGTGTGTGTTTTTTTTCGTTATCAGTAATCAGTGTTTAGACGAAACAACGTAAGGTGAGCCTTTTTTAAAACATTTTTTAATTGAATTATTGAAGACAATATTAGCGATTCTTAAACGAAAATTTGAACCAGTCCTCGGTTCAAATCCTAGACGTATCTTTTTCTGATTATTCGTTTAAGAATCGCTAATATTATTGTCTTTAATAATTAAATATTACAATTTGAGGTTTTATTTATAAGGTTAGTCCAAAAATAAACATTTTTGCCATGAAAATTTTAATTTTTTAAAAATTATAAGTTTATTTCTAATAAAACAATTTGAAAGTTTATTTCATCACCTTTCAAAAACTGTTTTTAGTTATCGGATACATTCAGAGATATTCCATTTGTTTGAATTTAATTGCAATGCGGAAATACACACAAATATGCCAGAGCCATTTTGTCGATAAATTTAGTTAAATATAATTGCACAACAACGTCTATAATGAAATGCACTTTTTAATATTTTCTTCTTCTTTTAATTGCTCTATCCTACCGGAATTTGTATCCTATCGAAAGAACTCTGTAGAATTGCAGCATTTTCGAAACCATTGAGGTGTAGCTACTTTCTTTATCATGTTTCCACTGTTCCTTCCCAGGAGGGCGATTCTCGTTCTACTTAACGACACTAAAATCGTCCTTACATTCAAATTAACGATTTTTCTCGGTTTATTCGTATGAAGCGATTCCGGTTCTCTCGATGACAGATGGAATCCTTAGATTTTCGATTGCGCGCCAAAAATTTTAGCCTTACGCGAAGGGTACCCCTAGACCTGTCTTTCGGCGGCCGAACGCTAGCGTTCGCGGGGAATTTGCTTCATTTAATTGTGACGTTTTGACAATTAGCAATATTTGCGTAGTTTTAACAAGAGAAAACTTAATATTATCGTAAGTATTGACTGTAAACATGATTAGTGACTTGTTTGTGGCACAATAATGCTATTAAATGAATTGAATAAGGTAATTGCGATGTTTGTAAAGTACGTAACATGTCGAAAGCCAGATAAGTGATTTAATTTACAATAAACTACACATACCATTGAGGATTTCTACATAAATAATAATAAGTTTCAGATAAAATGGCTGCAGGGCTGGTGCTGGAAATTGTGGGTTTTGAAGTTTACCACAACGAAATAAGAATCCCTTTCCGTATCTTAAGAGACGCCCAAAATCCCATGGAAATGGGGCAAACAGAGTTCCTGAATTTATTCAGAATATCTAATGAACTCGTTATCCCCTATCTTACAACCGAGAAGAAAGCATGGACTGTCTGAGTGGGGCTTGGCTGTCTGTCGGTCGTCGGTTAGCCGATGCATATTAAATGTTTCATCGGCTATCAACGACACACTACTCCAGACGTGGGTTAAATTTCCTTTGACTGCTGCAGATAGGCAAAAAGCCAAACAAATATTTGAGCAGTCCGGTGATCCTTTCCCTGGTACTATAGTAGCAATTGACTGCACTCGTATAGCTATCGTTGGTACTGCAGTACAGGAATATATGTACTGCAATCATCACGGGAATCGCTCCTTAAACGTGCAAATGGTGAGATCTTCATATGCACAAGAAAGTCATATTATAATAAAAAATGAACATTTCAGATTTGTGATCCGAACTTGGTTACCTTGGATGTAAATGCAAAGTGGTGAAGCTGCGTTCCTTGTGTTATGGAACTCCGGCATGAAATAGGAAAACTCATAGCTCATAGGGAAAAATAATTCATGACATGTAGTACATAATAAACGTTTTATTGACAACACATAATTATAAATAATTTTTCAACAAAAACAAGTACACAACAAATTATATATGCTTCCGATTTTGTTGTCCGGGTTAAATCTTCCCCATAGGAAAAACTAAACCCTTCCACTCACTTTTCCACAAATGATCATCTAGTCAATCAACATTATGTAAGTGCATTATATAAGCAAAATAAATACAAAACAATACAAGAACGACACGTCAACTCACAAGAGATCAAATGGGAAAATAATTCACCGTCTCCAGATATTTTCATATCAGAGGGTTCGGCTCGGTAGAACTTCTAACAGGGCCTATAAATCCTACTGATCCCTCAACATAAATATTAAAAAAATCTTTTGTTATCCTACATGTATTCAAAATGACAGACTTTTGCATCTTTATATATAATTTTTTTGAAAGATCTAATACGCCTAAATTTTGAATTAGAGAGCTAGGTATAATGCCAGTAGCCGAAATAACGAATGGTAATATTTTTATAGTCTGAGAATGCCAAATTCTTTTTATTTAATTTCCTAAATCTGTGTATTTTCTTATTTTTTCGCTAACAGATTTTTGAATATTACAGGAATTTGGTATAGCGACATCAATGATATAAGTTATTTTTTAAATTTTGTCATGTAAAACTATATCGGGTCTATTATGACTAATCGCTCGGTCTGTTAGTATAGTTTTATCATAATATATTTTATAAAATTCGTTTTCTAAAAATGAATTTGGTTCGTATTCATAATATGGTACTATATTACGGCAGTCAATCAAGGTATGTTTAATTACCAAATTTTGGTGAATTATTTTTAAAACTTGATTGTGCCTAAATGTATACTCGGACTATGCTAATATAGAACATCCCGATATAATATGTTCTATAGTTTCCGGAAAAGCCAAACATTTTCTACACAAATCATCAATTTGATTTGTATCTTTGATTATATGCTTTCTATAATTTTTAGTATTAATGACTCTATCCTGAATGGCAAGCATAAATCCTTCTATTTCTGCGCTCAACTCTCCAATACTCAACCATTTGTTTGACGAAAATTTGTCAACATACGTTTGGTTGAGATAATTGAAGTTTTTTGCGTGTAAAATTTTATTTGACCAGGAATCTAATAATTCCTGGTTGGGATTTATAAAAATGTTGGCATTCTCATCGTATAAATTTAATCATAGAACGGGAAACATTATATTTAGTTCAAAGATATTGATATATAATATTCGATTTAAAAACAAAAAGAATATGTGTATGAGTCTGCATGAGCGACCCGAATTATAAATTCATACGTCGTGTAGCACAATCCACGCAGGATAAGCAGAATCGATGAACCAGTTTTCTTCACCAACATAGCGCCGTTCTGCTAATCCATCAGCTTCTCATCAGCTCTGCTCTCGTTTCGGTCTGAAAAATTTAATAACTATTAAATTGATATCTCTAATAATTTTTAATTGATCTTACGAACATTATAAAATATAATTTAAATAACACGCTCGCTCGCGCTAGGCCGCAAACAGCAGCAGTATGGGGGGGGCGACGCTCCGTGGAGACGATCGGACGAATCTCTTGGCGTAGGGCTGAGTCTCAACGGATCGCAGCATGACGCTGCTCTACCGGGCACAACACCCTGCCAGGTACGAAGGTCGTCTGCGGACGATTCCGAGTTCCGACGTCGAACTTAAGCTTGGTCAGAGGCGGGGCGCCATCGCGCCGGGACATTTAACCACGTTGCGCAGTGCTCGCCTCGCCTCGTCGGGCTTCGACGGAGGCCCCCGCGGACGGGGGCCTCCGTCTGATAGATGTCACATTGTTTAGAGAGCCTTTCGACTCGCGGAACTCACATCACGTATCACCGCCCGATTTGCCTAGGCGGGATACGGCCTTAGAGGCGTTCAGGCCTAATCCTGTGGATGGTAGCATCGCACCACCGGCCGGTCGACCGAGTGCGTGAACCAAATGTCCAAAACTGCCGTTCCTCTCGTACTGAGCAGTATTACTATCGCAATGATCGGTCATCAGTAGGGTAAAACTAACCTGTGGTTTTCCTGCGAACTTAGATTAAATGGACGTGAAGCTACTTTATTTGTATAAAGAATTACCTGCTACGAATCGTCTGTCTTCTCCTTGGCTGGCTTGGGGAGGGGGAGGTCTGTCTACTGTGGGCTTGTCACGGGGTATTCACCCAACACTCCACTGCATCTCTACCGCTAGCATCTCTACAAGTACAGGAGGCTCATCACTCTTATCAGCGACATCCACGTGCAAGAAGAGATCTCTATGAAATAAATAAACGTATCAAATTGTATCTTATGAAATTTGATTATTTAGTAAAACATATTATATAAACTAACAAATAAATTTGTGTATACACATATCAGGTATTTTGACTCGGCATATCCTCTCTGCCAAAGGTATCTTGTGTTTAACCGCTATGCATTTCGACACACAATATCAGTTGTGTACTTGTTAAACATGATATAGCACCATAAAACATAAATAAACTACGTACATCGTCATTGGGAAGGACTTTGGGCACATCTAGTCCTTCAATTGACTACACATTGTCGAACAGGCACTATTCAAAGTGGATAAATAAACTTACTTTTTGCCATTGGATTATAGTCTTGTGTGGAGCAGCATTATTTAATTAATCTCCTAGGTTTTAAATGTCGTCTCCATTTTAAAAGATTGGCTCGGCTGTCATGGATCCGCCAGCAGCATTTATCGAATTGTCTTGACCGTGCCACTCTGTTGCTGCACACTGAAATTGAATTTTACGACAATTGATGACATGTAACTATTACACACTATTCTTAGGTTTCAAACACAATGATGTACACGAAAGATAATAATAAAATAGCTGTCTCACTTTTTGACCTAAAAATGCAATTGTACACAGACATAATACGTTGTTAATTCCGTTTCAGTCTGGGGTGAAAAGCATCTAAATGATATCATGCTTTTACTTACAACATATAGCTTTTGCTTACCTCATTTTAAACAATTTTGTCAAGTTAATTAGCAAACGAACACGAAAACGTTGACAACATAAATCAACTTGGGTGACAGTTAGCGACGTTAGTTCGACACCAAACGTCACTTTAGAAGTGGTGAATCTGTAAAAAAGTCATTACTATCCAGCGAGGTAGGTACCTTTTTACAAAACGTAAATCTTCGATAAATGGCTTATTTATGTCATTCATAAATAAAATAAGCAGTTATTAAAATGCATTATAATACAAAGTATTTGTTTTTTTAAGTTTTAGTTAGAAACCTTGCGTCACTTAATTATATTTCACCAATTTGTGTTTTCAATAATCTCTTAACAATTTCTTAACCACGCTTCTTTAGGATTTTTTACTAGGTCTCTCCAAAATCGAACTTGTAAGGATATCAAAAGAACGAGAATCGCTTAATAGTTAAGAAAAGATGTTGCAAGCGACGGACAGCTATCTTTCGCAAACGATAGCAGTCGTTGACGAATGCTATCATTTAGCTTAAGGCTAAAAGAACGAGAATCGCCCTCCTGGATTATCGGTTGGCAAATTTTTATTTTGTGGATATCTTAAATCCAAATTGAATCACTTGATCCTGCCATGTCTTCTTCGGGCGTCCCCGGGCGTCGTCCTTCTGTAATTTTGGTTCATATAGATAACCTAGGTTGCTATTTTTGAGAAATTTCCACTGAAAGGCGAACAATATCCTTTTCTTCTTCAATATCCTTAGCTTTTTCAATATCCTTAGCTTTTTCAATATCCTTAGCTTCTTCAATATCCTTAGCTTTTTCAATATCCTTAGCTTCTTCAATATCCTTAGCTTCTTCAATATTCTTAGCTTCTTCAATATTCTTAGCTTCTTCAATATCCTTATCTTCTCCAATATCCTTAGCTTCTTCAATATCCTTATCGGCATTTCCATTTCTCGTAAAAATGTCGTGTACTTCCTAAATACACAAACTCATCCACCTGCTCCGAGTATTAAGACGTGGAGTTTGTTGTGTCAATTTTCATTCATTTGAACACATTGTTATTATTTTAATTTCGTAACCCTTGCCTGTGATTAAAATAGGCCAACTATTAACTCACTCTTTGTGCATAATTCGTTCATCTCAGTAAGGAGTGACTATAGATCTTAAAATATTCATTAATAATTATAGGTAAATCAAAATATCTCCTTAATATTATATATTAAATTTTAGTCGTATAGTTCATGATTTATTTTTGAGTCAAGCTCTCATTACACTTGTATAATCCAATGTAAAATTGGAAATGTCCAAATTGTAGTTAAAATTCCAGACTCATTGTTTCCGAATGTGATTTAGTACCGAATTATTCGCTGTATCCGTCGCGTCGGTTGCCCATTGTTTAGTGGTGTTCAGCTGTCGTTAACTGTTTTTAACCGTAAGCCGCGGAACATACACGCATATTTACTTTAGCTAAAGGCATTGCTGTATTTATTTTTAGATGAGAAACGAAGTGAAAAAAATAGGTTCCAATTTTGTACGTCCGATTTGCCCTTCAACGCCGAACGAACGGAAACTACAAAATCCTGTCTGCGCGCACTGATTATCGCGTTCTAATAGTGGAACACGTTTCTACGAAATATTAGTACGCAAAAGCGCTTCTAAAAGGCCGATTTACACATTGTTCAGTATCACCTATTTAATGTTCGAAAATATTTCATTTATGTAAAAACAAATCTTCGAGAAGTTTTTTTTACATCTTATATAATAACATTATGTGAAATGATTACTATGTACAATGTAATAAGCCTAGCTTGGTGGTAAATCTTATATATAATATTGTGTGAAATGATTACTATGTACAATGTAATAAGCCCAGCTTGGTGGTACATCTTATATATACAATATTGTGTGAAATGATTACCATGTACAATGTAATAAGCCTAGCTTGGTGGTAAATCTTATATATAATATTGTGTGAAATGATTACTATGTACAATGTAATAAGCCCAGCTTGATGGTACATCTTATATATACAATATTGTGTGAAATGATTACCATGTACAATGTAATAAGCCTAGCTTGGTGGTAAATCTTATATATCGTCGCATTAATTCGTAGAATGCGTAACCACCAAATGTAAAATTTTACAGGAGGCACAAAAAACCTCGTAGTGAAAAAAAATGAAAGACGGCTCATTCTTTTTATTTATGTTTCGAACATATAATATATTTTGAAATTTATTTTCAATCATTAAACTTTTGTAAGTTAAGGCTTTCTATTTCAAATCGGAGTTAGGAAGTTTACATAAAAACCGAGAATGGAGATACGTATTTTACAAAAGATACATACTTTTCTGCGAACAGTTTTATGAACAACCTAGCGGAAAATTTGGGAGATAGGAATTTTACATTCACAAAATAAAACACAACAATGAATGTATATGTCGAGGCAGTCTATTTAGATGCATTTTAATGATGCGGAAGGTTATCGTAAAAGGAGTGGTAATCCTTTTCTAATGTCTGTTTTAAGTCTTGTAAATGCTGGTACTTTTCCTTCCTTAAGGGATTAAATCTGACCCTCAAGTGAAATCTTCAAACTCTGGAGAACATTACAGATTCGGCGACGGTTTTGTGCTGGGTGAGATCTACACTGACCGGGAGTAGTCGTGTCAGAGAGGCTCGTTAAGTGACGCTTGGGGTTGATGAAGGAGATTGTAGAAGAATTTGATCTGACATTGTCGATCACCCTTGTTGTCCTGTAGAAATAAAACTGATGTACTTACTAGGGTTTGCAAGACCCGGGCAAAGAGTAGCCATGACAGGAAACGTTGTGAAAGAGACTCCTCAGAGTGTGAAGATAGGTGGGAGAGACTTGAAAGTGGAACTGGTGAGCAAACATGTGCTTTAAGCGTAGAAACTCTTCATGCTCAGCATCATTTGGAGTAAAGTGAACGCTTCATCTTGCCCGGCTGGTCGATCCCGAGGCGAGAAGAAAGGACGTCGATAGATGCGTGCGTTCCTGCGTACAATGCAGGACAATTGACCCTCCGCCATCATCCCATGAAGCGGGTAATCTTAATGTTGTGACAACCTGGAGTCGCTTGGCAGTTGATGTTACTCATTTCGGTAGGAAATGTTTACTCACATTTATCGATTGCGGTCCAAGTAGATTTGCCGTGTGGCGGGAAATCGAGTCAGATAATGCAGCTTCGATTATCAGACATTTGGAAGAAGTGTTTCGGGAAAGAGGCCCGCCCAAAGTAGTTCTCATGGACAATGGTACTGCATTTTGTTCCTACAGTGTTACAGATAAGTGTAAGAGATGGAATGTTCGTCAAAGATTTCGCGCAGCATACCGATCAGCTGGAAACGGTATAGTTGAACGACATCATCAAACAATAAAGAGAACTGCAGCCAGAAGTGGAAGCGATCCCCTGCAGGCAGTGTTTTGGTACAATCTTTGGCTGCAAAAAGTCAGGATGATCAAGGTGTTGCGCTGTCTAGGATAGTTCACACTTACTCGTGGAGACACCCTTCTGCGCAAGTGAATATAGAAGAGGAAGTATTGACTGAGTTCTAAGTGGGCGATCTTCTTGCGGTTAAGCCAGTAGATGGGAGATGCACATCGTGCATGGAAGGGTGACAGGACTTACTTCAGTCAACAACATCGAAGTAGATGGCATACCAAGACATGTGCTTGACCCGCGGAAGATGCCTGACAGAGAACGGACTGTGTCTGAGGAGAGACGAGATGGAATTGCCCCACGTTCCACCGTCAATATTTTGGGTTTGTTTGAAGAGGTCAGTGAAGAACCGGATCCGGATATGCATCAGGAGGAGATCCACTTGCAAAGAGATGGTGACCTTGAAGAAGAGATAATCACAGAACAACGACCTATTGGGTGGGACGCGAAGGGCTCCGGGTTAGTTAAAATCAATTCGTGCAGTGATGATGACATCAGGAGGGCGTGTGGTGATAAGCAGGTACCACTGTAAAAGCGGTGAACGCAACCGCAGAGGCACATAAAACAAGAGAGCTACGGCAGAATGTCACACGATGCAGAAGACGTCAGTTTAGACTACAGATACAAAACACTATTCGTTATTTTTGTTGTTTGTTTTTGGGGTGTTATGCCGTGTTGCGCTAACTCCTTCTTTAGCCGACGTTTCGGACAGCGTTGCAGTGTCCATCATCAGGGCAGATCCGGTAGATCCGAAGATGTGTCACATCTTCGGATCTACCGGATCTGCCCTGATGATGGACACTGCAACGCTGTCCGAAACGTCGGCTAAAGAAGGAGTTAGCGCAACACGGCATAACACCCCAAAAACAAACAACAAAAATGCTTTTGGCCGTGAGAATCTAAAAACTTACCCACTATTCGTTACTTCACAATTAAAATTAAGGTTATAAAAGGAAAAAATTCGATTTATGGGAGTCACTCGAATAACCGAAATTGAACTTGATTTAGACTAATTTAGGGCCGGGGAATCCGAATCTGTAAGAATTACCATGTACAATGTAATAAGCCTAGCTTGGTGGTAAATCTTATATATAATATTGTGTGAAATGATTACTATGTACAATGTAATAAGCCCAGCTTGGTGGTACATCTTATATATACAATATTGTGTGAAATGATTACCATGTACAATGTAATAAGCCTAGCTTGGTGGTAAATCTTATATATAATACTGTGTGAAATGATTACTATGTACAATGTAATAAGCCTAGCTTGGTGGTACAACTTATATATACAATATTGTGTGAAATGATTACCATGTACAATGTAATAAGCCTAGCTTGGTGGTAAATCTTAAATATAATATTATGTGAAATGATTACTATGTACAATGTAATAAGCCCAGCTTGGTGGTACATCTTATATATACAATATTGTGTGAAATGATTACCATGTACAATGTAATAAGCCTAGCTTGGTGGTAAATCTTATATATAATATTGTGTGAAATGATTACTATGTACAATGTAATAAGCCCAGCTTGGTGGTACATCTTATATATACAATATTGTGTGAAATGATTACCATGTACAATGTAATAAGCCTAGCTTGGTGGTAAATCTTATATATAATATTGTGTGAAATGATTACTATGTACAATGTAATAAGCCCAGCTTGGTGGTACATCATATATATACAATATTGTGTGAAATGATTACCATGTACAATGTAATAAGCCTAGCTTGGTGGTAAATCTTATATATAATATTGTGTGAAATGATTACTATGTACAATGTAATAAGCCCAGCTTGGTGGTACATCTTATATATACAATATTGTGTGAAATGATTACCATGTACAATGTAATAAGCCTAGCTTGGTGGTAAATCTTATATATAATACTGTGTGAAATGATTACTATGTACAATGTAATACGCCTAGCTTGGTGGTACAACTTATATATACAATATTTTGTGAAATGATTACCATGTACAATGTCATAAGCCTAGTTTGGTGGTACATCTTATTTATAACGTTGTGTGAAATTTTTGCTATATAAATTGTAAAATATTTTCTGTAAATAATGTAACATTATTTTTTTGAATAAACATAAAATGTCGTCTATGGCATTATTTTTTTCATTTTATAGGCCTGTGAACATACAACGCAAAAAGCGAAGTGTAGACGGTATTAGTTGTAGCCATGTACACCTAATGACCGTTACCGTACTAGCCAGTTCTCAATCGAAATCGCAGAAAAAATACTATTAGTAGGTTTGCCACCCCTGGAGTAGTTGAACCGTTGAATCACCTTAATCCATTAATTTGATGGTAATTTTAACAAGGCGCTGAACCGAAGCACCGCGGCTTAACAATATAACTTGAGGTGATTTTTCACAAAAACGGCGTTATGTATTCAAATTAATTATACTTAAGGGCCCACTATTCGATTTTCATCCAATTTCCGACATATTTTCCTTAAAAGTTTGAAGTTTTTAAGCTCTTAAAAAAATATATGTTATTCTTTAAGATAGTATCTATTTGTTCCAAAAGCCGAAACGGTAATTATTTGAAATTCCCTCGATAGAAATAAATCGCAAAGTATGCTCCGAAAAATATTATTAACACGTTTATTTCTGTTATTTTACAAGTTATGTATATGTATGAAAAAAATCACAATGCTTCTTTTAATGCTACTCAATAGACCCCAAAAGTGATTTTTGCTATTTTTGAAATACGCCGTGATTTATTAAACATTTTCACAACAGTCGCTTACGTCTTATGATTCTAAGCATGATTATTGCAGCCCCTCTCACTTCCTCACGCGCGTACGCTATCTGCCTTTCAGTCACTGCTTAGAGAGCTTCGCGGACGATCGTGTTGTTCTCCGTTTCGTGATTTCTACTAAATAATATTTATCGTAAATAATAATATTGTATTCCGAAAATGGGAAATAAACGAAAAAGTGCTCGTATTTCTAAGAAAAGACTATTTCGTTCGAAACAAAAACACATGGTGGACATTGTAAGGTAAGAAGAAAAATATAAATTTTGATTTGATGAATATATTATTATTTACTATTACGTAGGTAATATTTATTATAAAAATAAATTATGTATATATTGTGTAACAAAGGTGACAGGTATTGTTTTATTTTTCAGAATGCGTACTTTGGGAGATAAATCTATTGCCAAGGCCTCTGAAACTGAAATTGCCGGGTAAGTTTTTTTTAAATTTACATTTTTTCTTCAAAAATGACCCTTGAATGTAAAACTATATATTTTAGTTAGTAGGTAGGGAATGTACCCATACTACGTGACCCACTCCTCCCCCCTCAGTGACCACGTGTAGTATATAAACCTAACCCATTGTGACCAAACGCGTGGTATGTTGAAGATCCCCTCCCCCTCTCTGAACGGGTCACGTAGTATGGCTACTGTATATATTGCGCGAAGAAATTCTAAAATCAAGCCGCACTTAATTTACAACGTTCTAACAGCATTACGTTTGTTTTTTTTTTGTCCTATTGTATTTGTCTGTTTCTGAGGCGTTTTGTAGTTGTTCATTTTGATTGGATATAGTTTTAACTTCGCTTTTCCATGTTCTGAGGAGAGAAAGTTTGCAAAGACAAGTTTTCGTAATCCATTTAACAATTTTTGAATTTGAGGTTCAATCTTGTGCAAATTATTTTAGTTCGTCATATTTTAATGGAAAATATTTATAAAGTACGTTGCCAGAGCACAGAATTGCATTCGTTAGAATCTTGTACAATGAATAATTATGCCCTAGCTAATTGCATAATATTCCATATGCATATTTAGGTATGTTCTAAAATGGTAATTATATGTCCTATTTAAATATTTTTCATTTTAAAAATATTAAACTTAAAAACTTTACAAAAAACTCAAATCAGAAATTGGTAAATATATAAATCGTCTTTGCAAACTTTGACATCTCATATCATAGAACTGTATATCTGATGTTAGAACGCGTTCCAACTAAGGCTTGATACAAATTCTAAGCTTTCTGGATCGAGGCAAGTAATATGTATAATAACACTGTAGGTACCTGGAATATGTAGAAAGCGACCCGGTCAGATTTGCATCTCTGCCAATGATTTCGTACAATAATAAGACACTTTTACGGTGGGGCAAACTACCGGCATTTTCGATAATGTATCCAAGAACATAAAGATCTTCATACTAGTTCTCAAACTTTAGGGAATTTAATTTGAGGAAGTTAATTATTGATTGGATATATAATAAATAATTATTTTGTTTTTCTTCCAATAAAAATTAGGTTTTCTATTATTTTATAGTTACGTACTTATTTATTCCAGAATTCGTCCATTTGAAAATAGTCTAATTTTTTAGGCGATCTGTTTTAAATAACTAACTAACTAACCATCAGGCCGTTTCCCCGCAGAGGTAGTCAGAGAGGACGGACCGCCAAACAACTCGGTCTTGGCACGCACTCTTTGCCTTACTCACATTCATACATCGTCTCATACAAAAACCACTTAACTTTAATTTATATTCGTCGATATATATAAATGTTTATTGTCCTGAAGAAGGTTGAGTTCAACCGAAACCGGTCGACGAATATAAATTAAAATAAAGTAGTTAAAACAAAATATTTATTTCATTTTGTTCTTTAATTATATTTCAGATGTGACTATACTCAACTGAAGAACGTTTTGTCCACATCTTGTAAAGATGTTGAAGCACTGAGGTAACAATAAAATCATTTACGCCCTTCACATTTATTTAGAAAGTTCTTGAAATGTAGTTATAATCAATGTTTTTATTTTGTTCCAGCTTCCACGAACAACGGGAAAGCATACCTGTTGAGAATACATATAACGACATACCTAAGGAGAATATAGATAATGGAGGAAGGTAAAATGGATTTCAGAATTTCGATTAAACTATCGTGTTGTGAAAAAAATATATACCGTTAACTTTTTTTTTTATTACAGTAAATCTGATGTACGTGTGTACTACAACAAAAAACGTAAAATTGTAAACAAGAAACCCATCGGCCGGAGAGGTCTTTCTCAAAGCATTGACAATTGGTATGTTATAGTGATTTACTTTACTAACATTTATGTATTTTATTTTACTAACGGTAAAACATAAGTTCTAAAGAGATGAATTATTAATATACAAACTATCTGCTTTATGTGAAAGAACATCCGCTTCATTCGAAAAAATTAATCTTCAGTAATACAAACATTCAAAAATTTATAATACTTTTATTGGTATCCAAATCATTATCAATATCCACTTTTATTTGTAGTTTTTCATAAATCAATTTTGCTTTTCTAGGTTGGATAAAAATGATGCAGTCGAAGGAGGAGAAGAAAGACGCATCGTCGACATTTTCTTTTTTATTAACCAGCTGCAATCCATATCGGACCATTCTCCTTTTGGATGCGGATTTCGAAATCTTATTCTTAAATCTGAGCAAAGAGTTGGTCTAATGTCCAAAATACTATTTGAATGTAACATGTGTTGCGCCAAATTTACAGTCAACACATGCGACCCAAAACCTAAACATACCATGGACGTCAATGTAGCAGCAGTATCGGGGATGACTCCTGCAGGAATTGGGCTTGCTCAACTGTCCGAGTTTTTGACGGCTGTCAACATACCCCCGATGTCCGTAAAATTTTTCCACAAGACAAATGTATTAGTGTCAAGAGAATGGGAGAAATGCGCGTTAGTCGCCATGGAAGTCGCAGCGAAACGAGAGCGTCAAGCAGCTATCGAAGAAGGTTGTCTACAGGACGGAGTGGCGGTGATTGACGTGATCGCGGATGGGTGTTGGTCGAAACGATCATATAGAACAAATTATACAGCCCTCTCCGGTGCGGCAGCAATTGTTGGCAGAAGATTTGGAGAAGTTTTATACCTCGGAGTTAAAAATAAATATTGTTGCATTTGTGCAAGAGCTGAAAACCGAGGAGTATTGCCTAAAGAACATGTTTGCTACAAAAATTACACTGGACCTTCAACTGGAATGGAAGCAGAAATTCTTGTAGAAGGGTTCAAAACTTCAGTTGAATCTCATAATTTGATATATGGGCGGCTAATAGCAGACGGAGACAGTAGTACTTATCATAAACTTATCAAAACGAGACCGTATCCGAACTACACCATCGAAAAAATCGAGTGTCGCAATCATTTGCTTAGAAATATGTGCAACAAGTTATCCGCTCTATCGAAAGACACAAAATATCCCTTATATCAGCGAAAGATGATCACCACACAACGGATAATGGCTATAAGAAAGGTCATTTGTCACGCCATTCGAGAGCATAAACAAGGATCTGAGAACTTGTCAAATAGAATTAATAAATTGTACGTAGACGTCAGCAACAGTTACAATCACGCGTTCAGTGAACATGAAGATTGCAAAAGTCATTATTGTCAGAGTGGTAAAAAAAATGAAAATCTCGTCAAAAAGCTTGTTGCTTCTGCCTTATGGTCTAGACTACAGCTTATTGTTGGGACCGTTGCATCAAATGCAAGAAGTTTGATCCATGATGTTGATAGTAATCGTGTCGAATCCTTTAACAGTATAATAGCGAAATTTGTTGGAGGGAAAAGGGTGAATTATAGTCTTCGACAGGCTTACCAGAGCCGTTGTTCAGCCGCAGTCGTTTCGTTCAATACCGAGAGACCCATTTACAGTCTCCACAAAGCTATGCTGGGGCACAGTCCTAATAGCAAAGCTAAAGAATTTACAGACAGAAGGATAAGAAAAAAAATCCTGGACCGAAAACGTCTTCGTCGTAAATTATTCAACAAATCACGGCCTGTTCAAGAAGACAAACATTATGGCGACCAATGTCAAAAACCTGACTTGGATCCAGAACAACTCCAGCAGTTAAAAGAAACGTTTCTCAAAAATCTAAAAAAAACTGAAGAAGAAAGGAAAATAACAGAAAGAGGAACTATTCTACAACGCGACTGTAGTGAATGGCTGGAATTGCGAAGAAATCTCATAACTGCCTCAAACTTTGGAAAGATTATTAAAAAAAGAGAAACAACTGGACCTTCAATCGTTAAAACTTTACTGTACAAACAAGACCTTTCTAATGTACAATCCATCAGGCATGGAATCAATAATGAAATGATAGCATTAAACCAGTTGTCGTCGCAACTTGGTATTACTATACGGCCGTGTGGCTTATTTATTGATTGTGATATCCCATATTTAGGTGCTACGCCTGATGGCTTAGTTGACGACAGCCAAATTGTTGAAATTAAGTGTCCATTTATAGCATTCAATTCGAGATCAATAAAAGAATTGGTGCATCAAAAGAAATTTAACTTCTTTAAGCTCAAAGGAGAAGAATTAGTTATCAACAAGAATCATGATTGGTATTTTCAGGTCCAAGGTCAACTTCATATTACCCAAAAAGACATTTGTATTTTTGGAATATGGATAGGTGAGAATAACCATCTCAAAGTAGACATGATTCAACGCGACGATGAATTTTGGAGAACAACTATGGTTGATAAGCTCAAAGTTTTTTATTTGAATTATGTTTTGCCCGAGTTGGTAGACCCTCGCCTCACGAGGAATTTACAAATTCGCGAACCACCAATCATAGAAAAAAAAACATCTGAACATTCTACTACAGTTATATCAGAAAGTACAAATAAAAGTAGTAAACCTACGACATCATCTCAAATTTCAGGAGTGACTGATTGTATTCTTACATTTGAACAAATTTAAAGCTAATGACATTAAAAGGTACGATTGGTTTTGCATATTGTGTTCAAATCAGAGACGTTCTGGAATCAGTCACTAATTGGTACAACTCTATTCTTTCAATGCCATTTGGCTTGTAATTTTTACCATTCGTTTTGTATTTAACCCTATTTCAGCGTGCCTGATTTAGTACTTTTTAAATTTTTTTATATTTTTTTTTATATATTCAATAATATAATTATTAGATTTATAAAAACAGTTTATTTTTAAACAAGTTCTGCTGTGTAATTATTATTATGCGTGACAGCTGTTTCGTCCTCTGAAGGCATTATCAAACTAATTGACGGCCGGCGTAGTCCAGTGGTAACGCTTTGGACTGCCATTCCGAAGGTCGCGGGTTCGAACCCGGCGCGCGTAAATAAATTTTATTTGATTAATTTGTGTTATTTCACAATTAATTAATTAAAATTAATATATAGTATATTGCGGCACGTTCCAGAGTGGAAGATACTACCAGTATCGCCCTGGTGTAAGACCACCATTCAGAATTGAAACGTTGCTTGTTACCAATCGCGATTCTTGTTAATAACCAATTCTTCTCCTTTCAGTTTACAAAAGTTTTTTTTTTTACTAACTTTTTCATTGATCTCGAATTCTATAAATCGACACTTAATTTTAACATTTTTTATCGTCGTCAACTAAGCCAAATATGGAATATCACAATCTATAAATAAGCACGGCCGTGTGGTAATATTAAATTGCGATGACAACTGATTTAGAGCTTTCCTGTCACTATTGAAACCATGTCTGATGGATTGTACATTAAAAAGGTCTTGTTTTTGTTGTGAAATTTTAACGATTGAAAGTCCAGATTTTTTTTTTACAATATTTTCAAAGTTTTAGGCGGTTATGAGGGGCTTTACAACTCTAGCCGATCGCGGTCTTGTTATAGGATGGTATATATCTGCCTTCTTTTCTTTTTTATTCAGTTTTTTTTAAGGTTGTACAGGAACTTTTCTTTATGATACTGATACTGGAGTTGTTCTGCGGTCACGTTAGGTATTTAACAATTATCACCGCAATGTTTGCCCTCCTGAACAGCACAGGTATTATTTAATCATTTACGGCAAAGATATTTTTGATAGTGGGGTGTTTTTGTCTTTCTGTCTTCCAATCATTTAGCTTCGCTTCTAGAGTTTTACCCCAGTAATGCTTTTTGGAGACTGTAAATGGATCTCGGCATCGAATGAAACTGAGGCAGAATAACGGCTCTCGTAAGTTTGCTGAAGAGCGTAATTCGCCGTTTCTAATCTATTAAATATCGCTATTATACGATTAAGGGTTTTCAAAGATTATATTTTCAAACATCATGAATCAAACTTCTTGCGTTTGATGCAAAGGTCTAGTTAATAAGCTGCATTCTACGCCATAAGGTAGAAGAAGCAAAAAACCTTTGGACGAAGTTATCACTTTATAACTCTGACAATAATAGCTTTTGAATTGTTGATTGAACACTTCATTGTAACTGTTGCTGAAGTGTAAATCTACATACAGTGTATTGACTCTGTTTGACATGTTCTCAGTATCTTGTTTATGCGATCGAATAGGTGACAAATCACCTTTCTGATGAGCAGTATCCTTTGTGTGGTTATCATCTTTCGCTGATGTAAAGGATACTTGGTCGTTCACATCAGCGAATAATCTTTTGGAGCGGATAATTTGGTGCACATTCTTTGGAAGTAAATAATTGCGACACTTTTTCGATGATTTACTTCGGATGTGGTTTCTTTTGGATTAACTTATAAGTACTACTGTCGCCAACCAATATAAGTTGCATGTATCAAATCATACGATTCAACGGAAGTTTTGATCAATTTCATTAATTTTTGTACCATCCGTGGTCTTTAGGCAAAGCACATTGGTTCTCAGTTGCACAAATGCAACAATATTTACTTGTAGGTTTAAAAATTCTCCAAATTTTCTGTCAATAATTGCTGCTGCACATAAGAGGGCTGTATAATTTAATCTATATGTATGATCACTTCGCGATCACCGCCACTCTATCCTGCAGAAAACCTTCTTCAATAGCAGATTGACGCTCTCGCTCCACTGTGACTTCCACTGCGAGTAATGCACATTTCTTTCACTCTCTTGACATATATTTGCTTTATTATAATGTTTTTGGTACACCAGGGATAAGTCGACAGCCGTAAAAAACTCAGACAGTTGAGCAAGCCCAATTCCTTCAGTCATCCCCGATGCTGCTGCTACATTGATGTCCATGGTATTTTTAGGCTTTTGGTCGCATGTGTTGACTATAAATTTGTCGCCACATTTTACATTCAAATTTTATTTTGGACTTTAGGTCAGATCTGGGCTCAGATTTGACAATAACTTTTCCAAATCCGCGTCTAAATGGAGAATGGTCCGATATGGATTGCAGTTGGTTGATAAAAAAAGAAGGTGTCGATGGTGCATCTCTATTCTCCTTATTCCGACCGTGTCATTTGTATCCAACCTAGAAAATAAAAAGCTGCCTTAAAATGGATATCGATCTATGAAAACAATAACATTGATTTGAGTGCCAGTATAACTGTTATAGTTTTTTAATGTTTGTATTGTATTACGGTCTTCATCATATGGCACCAGCGTCAAACGTTGTTACCAGGTTGTCTCTTTTCATATAACCCACTTTCATTCATCACACCCAATTTCACGTTGAATGAACCCGATTATGTACCTGTTGTCGCTGACGTCTATTATTTATTATACCTGACGAGTTTTATTTTTATTTATTAATATTTAAACATGCTACACTACTTATGAAGATTGTCAGCAGGTACGTAGTGACAACATTTTATGCAATTGGTAAATTTTCAAAGAAGGTATATGTATAAATAAAGATGATGATAAATTACCAACTAGATCAATTGGTTAAATTAACAGAATAGTATAAATATAAATATGTAAACAGCAGTAAAAAACTTATACACTAAACAAGTACAAATGAATGGTCACATCAATAGTTTCATATATTATATAGGTAGGTATATGAAGTATTACAAACATATCATAATGATATTCCTTTTCCTAACAATGTCAATTCTAATTACAAATACAAGTGCTTCAATAGGGCATCAATATAAATATCTGTATCTTATAGTAATTTCCTTTTATTATATTTGACTTGCAATACAAATGGTATTATTTTTGATTGTTTTTAGTTTATTGTATTTTTTGGGTACAACATAGTTTAAGGTTCTTTCACCGTATTTATTGGTATATCTCAGAACCACCAATTCTTCATTGTATTATGTTTGTGATTAAATTACATTTGACAATTTAAACAAACAAGATTTAGAGTATTTAAAAGTATATCGTATGTTATAACCAATAAAGTTCAAAATTAAATTGTAAGTTCACATGAACTTAAACTATTAAAAATAGTAGTTACAAAAATTTCTTACCTTTGTGAATAAATAAAGCACCCTCCAAACAAAAATACAGAAGCTTTTTTGTGAGAGTAGGTACATCATTAAAAATATATGTTGGAATGTAATTTTATGATTCATACATGTTATATTACTCTCATAATTATTGAATTGTTTAAATGAATAAATAAATCATTACAAAACTGTCTTCTGATTTATATTTAAATCCTTGAGACACTAATGGCCCACACCCTGATAAAAAAGCTTAAAAATGAATAAATTATCTTCATAATACAAAATATGATAAGTATAAAAAACGTATACATCTATATAATTTATATAAATGTACAAAAGTAGATAATACATATATATTTTTTATACAATATGTCCGGGGGTTAAATGTGCAAGGAAGGTGATTCTACATGATAGTACAATTAAAAAAGACGATTTTTTGAAATTTTAACGTTTTAAGCTAGTTTTCGGATAAAAAAAATTAATTGATTGTACAGAAAAAAGTATATTGGTCTATGAAAAAATGTTTTTTTAAGGAAAAAAAAAATGAAATTTCTCCTCCTTGAAACCTCCTGAAGTTTTTGAACTTTACCCCCGGACACCCTGTATAGATAAACTTATATATATTGATTTTATAAAATCATATTTTTTTACAAATTACATATTATTATAAAATTAAAAAAATAAATAATTTATGGATTCTGAAATACCCCACAGTTTGACTTCCTTTGTATTGTGCCAGCAAAGCTCTGCTGTTGGCAGCTGACACGTGTTGATATTATTTCACATTTGTAAAAGTAGATTTAGTTTGGAGTCGTGTTAATAGATGTCTCAAATTCAGGACATAATAATAATATAATTATTTTTCTTGAAGTGACGACAGAGACCCTATAGGCAATCTTACAAAGGTTTAAAAGTTGCCGTAGAGGCAATTCTCAAATTCTGATAGGGAAAGTGCACTCTTAACCCTTTCAGACTGTGTGTAAATTTAAAAATACAGAGATTTCTGAGTTTTTTCCTCACTATCTAGAGGACAGGCTTGCGTGCATTTTTTTAAATTGGATTTTAGCTACTTGATCAGGCGGTAGCCATTTTATATTTTCAAATGTCATTTTTGTATTTAAAAGTGTAAGTTTCGCAGGTATTTTTTCAATGTTGATTTTTATGTATTTTTTTTAAATTTTATAAAATGTTATACTTTTGGTATACAGTGTACGATCATTTACTGAGACCTAATGTTCTTTCAAATGCAATTAGTTATAACTTAGGCATCTAAAATTTTTAAATCATTTTACCAATTATTATCATGCATCAAATATGTTTTACCACTGCCAGTTTTAATTCGGGTCTGAAAGAGTTAACTTTTGTCACAATGGTCTTCCCGCTTTTATAATTTTTCTAGAATTTTAACGTTTCATTTTATGAATACGTCGCAAAGATTCCTCTACGTTTTGTCGACTACTGATTCTTGGTTTTATTTTTATAATACAGAATAAGCCGAATGCTAAAAATCAATTAATCCAATAGCAGATGAAGTCTAAATCCATCTAAGGCTCATTGTTTGTCGTTCAAATTACTGCTTTACTAACAACGTGATTATTTTGATTACGATTATAATCGCAGAGAAAGGTTACAGCGATTATTCGCTCAAGATTAATCTTAATCTGTCTGACCTCGACCTCTCGTCTGTCCCCCTTTCTATTATCTATAATATTCTCATCACTTAACCCACATTATATTGTACAGGATTTTCCAATAAGAGGTGTTATTTTGAATAGCCCGCTATTTCGGTAGATGTTACTTTTGAAGCTGTCATTTTTTGACATTTGACAAGTAGAAACTACGCCATTAATAAAAATGGAACGATACACGCTTCAACAACGTATTGAAATTATTAAAATTCTCTTGAGTGAATCAAATGCAAATCATCGTGAGTGATGAGGCCCATTTCCACCTCGGTGGCTTTGTCAACAAGCAAACTTTTCGCATCTGGGGCTCGGAAAACCCAAAAGTTATTGTTGAAAAGCCTCTTTATCCTCAACGTGTGACTGTTTGGTGCGGTTTATGGTCCGGTGGAGTCATTAGACCTTACTTTTTCTAAAATGAGGCTGGAGCAACAGTTACGGTGAATGGATTGCGCTATCGAGAGATGATTAATGATTTTTATGGCCGGAATTGGATGGTATTGATCTAGACAACTTTTACTTTCAACAAGACGGCGCTACGTGCCACACAAGCAACGAAACAATTGATCTTTTACGATTGAATATCAAAATAACACCTCTTATTGGAAAAACCTGTAGCTTTTCTATTATTTATATTTAATGCCAGGTGCACAAGTAAATGGCAATTTCCCAAGAAATCTCGTTTCATATTTATAGTTCTAAATATGTTCATCAAAGATTTGAACATTTACATTTTTTGATATAAATTAAAGTCGTGCAAATTTGTAGCGTTTGATAAATGGACATAATTCACCATTCTTTGATTTTTCAATCTGTCATTTAGTACACAATTATATGATTATTTGCATATACGGAGAAAACTTACTGAGATTAAATATTTCCTGTTAAAAACTAACATATGTGTACACTAATGGACCCCGCAATGTTTCGCTATTAGATAATCTATTTCTCAGGCTACTCCGACTTCTTTCACCATTTACTACTGTATACCACAATATTACCGTTAAGGCGATGCCATACGTCGTGTAATATTTTGAATCGAGCCGCCATCAATAACACTCCTTACGTAGATGGCGATAAGGCTTAAATTCCCGCTTAACACCATCCAGCTGTTATGATTTAGGCAAGAAAAAAACATGGCCAAAAAGTGCCTTTTATTTTATTTTGTGCATGTTCAGGCATAAATATTCAAATGTTTTCCGATCATTTTATAAATAACTTAATTTGCCACATTATACAATAAAATCATAACCGAAAATGGGTTCATAAGTAGGAAATTTTGAACTTTAAACCAGTTTTCATAGGCCTTATAAATTATTTTTTTCTGGGTTTATAAAAAGACTTATCTAAAAAATACTCAATTATTTCAAAGGCCATGATGTATTCTACTCGCGGTATTTATTTAAAGCATCTGAAACATTTCTAGGCGACCAAATTTTCACACCAAAAACACATGATTTTGCATTACTACGTATGGCATCGCCTTAAAAAACTACATTACATCGAGTTTAATTCGACTACGTATCTCATTCTAGTGCACAGATATTCCGAGAAGTATTCTTCGGACGTACCCGACTCCTTCTATAATTCAAACATTGAAATTTTTAGCGATATCGGTTGACTACTCTTCGAGTTTACGAGCACAAACAAACGCAGGCTGAATTTTTATATATTATTAGCTGACGTTGCTGGGAGTTATCCTTAGGAGGGTTCCATGATAACTCAACACAGTGACAATTCAACACACCTTTAAAAAGTGATACCTAATCTAACCTACTTAACCCAGTTAATAAAGTTTTTGTTTCATCACTTTCCATGACTTTATATAACTTTTTAAAGAAGTGATGAATTATCATTTTGATGATTTATCCGGTCACCCCTCAGGAGATATAGCGATGCGGACTTTTCTGTAGGTATTTTTAAGATATACAATTCCTTAGTACATTATGTTGATTCATCTCTTAAGGTTTAGCCAGCGTTGGCAATGTAAGCGCACGAAAATATTTATTTTACGACTTAATTTCAAAACATCGACATTTCTCTACGACATCAACTCTAACTAACTAACCATTACGCCGTTTCCCCGCAGTGGTAGGCAGAGAGAACGGACCGCCAAACAACTCGGTCACACCACACACTTCTTGCCTCATTCACATTCATACACCGTCTCATACATACTCTTCTATTGGTCTAACTCTTGACATGGCCCGTAAGTATCTGATTCACTTGGTCGTGCTATGTCTTCATCGGGCGTCCCCGACTTCTGCTACCATTCACATTTGCATCGTATATTCTCCTTACACTCCTTTCTTCGCTCATTCGCTCTACATGCCCAAACCATCTAAGCGTCCCTTTCTGATCTTACTCATTACGCTTACATCAGCCTTGCACTCTTTGCGGATCTCCACATTTCTCATACGATCGTACATGGTTTTACCACACATACGCCTCCGGGATCTAATTTCTACAGCATTCAGTCTACTTTCATCCTTTCTCTGCCAGCTCCATGCCTCACTTCCGAACATCAGGGTAGGTACCAGCACTCCATTGAGCTGCTAGCTTCGCTTCTTTGGACAATTTTTTGTTAGCGCCAACTGCGTTCGTTCGACTCTACTTTCTACAAATACGTGTATTACCCGGTCGGTGGCCGAGTTGACATCGCGTTTGGGTCCCACCCAGGCGTAATAATAATAATAATTGGATAATTTGTAGAGCGCCGTTTTTGTGAAAAATCACCTCAAGGGCGCTGTACAATTTATTTCCTAGGATCTACATTTGTTATTTAGACCAACTGTGCCAACACGAGGTTCGTCATCCGTTCAGGTATGTGTCTACCGCCAATATAGCGCTGACATGTGTCTGCTGCCAATAAAGAGCGCTGACACAACATCAGTGTGTTCAATTCCTCGGCTGGTTAAGTCCTCCATAACAACACAAGCAACATTTTCAGCTTACTGTGGTAGTAGTAGGAGATTTTCAAATATTGTCAGGTTATTCGTAACCCGGGAATGTTTGTCTTTCTTTTTTTTTTTTAAATATATATATATATATATAAAATTCTCTAAATGATAGTGATAACCCTATCAAAATCCGTGGCGTAATTTAAAAGAACTAAGCGCACAAACAGACAGACGCGGATAGCGACTTTATTTTTTACTATTTAGAGATTCGTCCAATCCAAATACCTTATAATAATAATAATATTTGGCTAATTTATATAGCGCCGTTTTCGTGAGAAATCACCTCAAGGGCGCTGTACAAATATATTTCTTAAATAGTTAATACTAGAACTACTGACTTATCTCTAAGACTTATATCTAGTGACTTACGACTAAGGCCTATAACTACTATCTTAACGTAATATATACGAGTATTTACATATTTAGCAACTTACAACTAAAATTAATATTAACAATCTAATCTTACTAACGCCAGAAGAAGAAGGAAGTTCAATTATATTAGGGTGTGTTTATTGTTAGCTGGATATATATGTTAAATGAATGAAATTAATGAATAAAATCAATCGTCAATCTGACAAATGACTACAGAAGGTTTCGTGCATATTATTTCGTTGGTCACTGTCTGCAGGAAACGTCGCATTTCTCCGGATACCAGATACAAAACATTCCACGGTATTAGCAAATCTTCAACCGTGATCCCGTTCGTTCGAAATGAATCATTGATCTAATCGTGTTTATCATTCAAAGGCAGGCAATTCAATAACACTGGTTACCTAACCCGAATTTTGTCAATACCTACCTACATACCTAAAGACTATTCGATTCGTATTGACATTATGTTTCATAAAGTATTCCCCGCCGGGATTTCCAGCGCTGGGGAATATATTTTACACTTTCCTCAATTTACATTATGATATAATCTAATACCTATTACACCAGTTACGATGTGATATTTTTTTGTATTTCTTAATACTTAACACCTTACAAAGTAAATCTATAACCTAACACAGTTTGTTTTGATTAAAATTATATTACACGGATCTTACAAGTAGTCTCACTTGGACCAATCTGCGTTTGATTGCAATATTCTGTCAATTTCGGGTCTCCCTGTGTCCCAGATTTATGAATGTTTTACAATATATTGATATTTGTAAGTTTTTTTGTAGAGGAGCGGTAATCTGTTTAAACTTTAATGCCGTAGTAAATGAAATTTCTCTGTCCAAATGTAGTGTTCATTTTTGCTTGTTGGATGTAACTTTGATTGAAGGATCTAGTGATATTGTTAGTTAGTGTATTATTTTTGTGAGTATATATAAGTATGGTTGTGGTACAGAGTAGGTACTTTGTGAATGAGTGACAGATTATTTTTTAATGATAAACTAATGTCTATAAGACATGGTTTTATACATAGCATAAAGGATAACAAATAATTATAAGCAATAATTAGTCGCCTGAAATATCAATACAAATTGAAAATATCTCCAACAACCAACTTTATTTTTGTAGGAAAGGCTTTACAGGTGGAAAAATATAATAAGCAGTAATTGTTGACTGAGGTACTAGTACATTTTGAATCATTTGGCGGGTTGGAAATAAGCCTACATAGCTCAGTGGTTTCAGAGCACCTGACCAGACATCAGAAGGCTCGGGTTCAATTCCCGTTGGCGGCTTTTATTTTTACTCGGGAGATATTTTCAATTTGTGTTGATATTTCAGGCGACTAATTATTGCTTATAATTATTTTGAGGGACAGATTGTTAGATTATTGTAAATTTGGTGAGAGCAAGTTCTGATAGGTACTTTGAGTGTTATTTACAAGATGGTTTTTTGCGTTATAGTTGGGGGATTTAAAGTGGCATTGTTTGCACTTGCCCATCCAATTATTCCACATTCTAATAATTATTGACATATAGCGGCGTAGATTCTGATGAGTTCTCTTTTGTCAAGAACATTTAATATTATTTTTTTTAAATATGTAAGTTTTTATTTAAATTTGTTAATTGAACAGTTTATCTGTTCTGTCGATTTAAGATTTTTATCGATTTCTGTGCCCCTTATACTTTACTGTGGTTGACCTTTTCTGATGACGGACAGTCGTATATTCGTTTTATATCTTGGAAATCATGGATTACTATATTAAGGCGATGCACTACGTCGTGTAATAGGGGAAGGGAGGGTAAGATGGAAGGAGCGGGCAAGATGGAAACTATCTACCTATCGCAAACCGCGCGACAAAGTGCCCGTGTCTCTACGCACACAGATATAAGCGCCCATGTTGTATTTATGTCCGGTGACTCGGTTCGGTTCGCGCCACCAAGCGACTTAGACGCGTGTTTTGTATTTTCGCGACGAATTATTACAAAATCAGTGGACTTAAAAGTGTGATTACTCATACAAAGTAAGTAATACTACCATTTTGTTTTTATAAACACTAACTATAAGGGATAGATTGTATGAATTGATATTTAAAGAGGAAAAAAATTAAAGGATTTTCTAAGATATTGATATTATTAATGGCAGTTAGCTTATGGGCAAGATGGAAAATTGCATTTTAGGGCAAGATGGAATAGTTTCCATTTTGCCCGCGTGCAATTATTTTGATTTCTGTTTTAATTTTTTTCAACTAATTGAGAATGATTCTCTTTATAGATGGTGTTCAAGTATATTAGAAAGAGCAACATAGGATCTTGGATCTTGACTTGGCAAATAGCGATGGACGAAGCTGTAACTACTACAATACGCGCAGCTTCATAGAAATATGGAATTGCGATCGGAACTTACACCGCTATATCAAAAAAGGTATCGTGTCCAAAAACCTAGGTAGATTTCAAACTGTTTTTTCGAAAGAACTTGGGAGAAAAATTTGTGACCTTGCCATTGAACGGGACACCCTTTTTTACGGCTTAACAAAAGAAAGTCTACAGCAATTTGCTTATGAGGTGGCGGTACAAAACAAATACCGCATCCATTTACATGTGAGAAGGCTGGGGGATCATGGCTTAACGAATTTATGAAAAGGCTTCACCAACTAACTTACAGCACACCGGGACCCACAGCTTTAGCTCGTTGTTCTGCTTTTAATCGCACGCAGGTGGATCGGTTCTATGATAACCTATGAATGGTTATTACTCAAAATACCTTTATGTCACGACCTGACGACATCTATAATATGGATGAGACTGGTGTTAAGACTAGTGCCTCTAAACCTCCTCGAGTAATTTCTATAAAAGGCAAAACACAAGTAGGCGTTGTAGCAACAGCAGAAAAAGGGATACTTACCACAATAATTTGTGCTTGCAGCGCAACTGGTCGCTTCATTCCACTTTTCTTTATATTTGGACACAAGAAGAGAATGAATGAACGTCTTTTGGATGGAGCTCTCAATGGCTCTCATGCTTGGTGTTCTGATTCGGGCTGGATAACTAATGACACCTTTAGCAACTGGCTTCAAATATTTATTGAGAAAACAAGACCAACAGCAGATAGAACTGTTTAATTAATTTCAGATAATCATGTTACTCATCAAAACCTAGAAACTTTAAATTTTGCTCGAGAAAAACATATAATCATGGTCAGTATTCCCCTCCACGCAAGCCACAAGCTGCAACCATTGGACGTCTCGGTTTACCGTTCATTCAAAGTGGTTTTTGAGCAAGCCCTGACACTTTTCAAAATAATCATCCTGGAAGAAGAGTAAATCAGTTTGATATAGCTAGGCTAGTATGCATCGCCTATGAAAAAAGTGCTACTGTGCAAAATGCCACTAGTGGGTTCAGAAAAGCTGGCATCTTCCCATATAATAGACATTTTTTTACAGATTTAGACTTTGCACCGGCCACTGTTTATGAAAACGCTCCAGTAATTGAAGGCAAACAAAATTCCATTGTGACTGATGAGGGAAACAAAAATACCGACACAAATGATTCAGCAATTGAAAGCCAATCTCACGTCAACGTCAATATTGCAGACAATATTACCAATGAAACATCTACTTTCCATGATGGTTATGAAAAAATACAGGATGAAGAAGTGCAACTTAATTTTGATAATACACAGAATACGATGTCAGAAGAAACAAGTTCAGGTGTTATTGATAAGAGTTTGGAACAACCATCCACCTCGTACTTAGTTTCTCCAATTAAAATACTTCCATCACCAAAAGTTACTCCTACAATAAAGAAACGAAAATTGAGATGTCAAAAATCAGAAATCCTAACTAGTTCTCCATTCAAAGAAACTATTGAAAAAAATACGGAGCTGAAAGCGAAACCAAAATTAGTCCTTAATCCGGTCATCAATGGCAAGAAAAACAAAGGAAAAAGCAAAGGAAAGGGTAAAGGAAAGGAGAAAAGGACAGGAAAAGATGAGAACATACCACAACATCCGGAGCAGTCAACACAAGACGATGTGTTGTGTGTATTATGTGGAGAAGCATATGTGGAACCGCCCACAGAGGACTGGGTACAGTGTCCAGAGTGTTGTGGTTGGGCACATGAACTATGTTCAGACATAGAAAACGGTTGTCTTTTATGTGTCAATTGTAAAATGCAAGGATATCCTATTCATTCCATCTTGCCCTTATAAGCTTTCCATTTTGCCCTCAGGGTTAGGGCAAGATGGAATTATTCCTGTTTTTCTTTTATGGGTCTTAACAGATTTTATACTCAATTTTAATTATTTTTAATAATGCAATTTTATAAGCATGTAAGATCTCTCTGAAGACTTATTAAAATAAAGGATTAATATTATGTTGTTCTAATTTTTTTTACATCTTAAAGTTAAGCCTTCCATCCTGCCCTCCCTTCCCCTATTTTAAATTGAGCCGCTATCAATAACAACCCTTACATAGATGGCGATAAGGTTTAAATTCACGCTTAACCTGTCTTGATTTATACAAGAAAAAAACATGGCCAAAAAGTACCTTTTATTTTATTTTGTGGATGTTCAGGCATAAATATTTAATTTTTTTCCGATCTTTTTATAAATAACTTAATTTGACACATTATACAATAAAATCATAAACTAAAATGGGTCGTAAGTAGGAGATTATGAACTTTAAAGCAGTTTTCATAGGGCTTATACATTATTTTTTCTGGGCTTATAAAAAGACTTATCTAAAAAATACTCGATTATTTCAAAAGGCCAAGATGTATTCTACTCGCAGTATTTAATTAAAGCATCTGAAACATTTCTAGGCGACCAAATTTTCAATCCAAAACACATGATTTTGCATTACTACGTATGGCATCGCCTTAAAGTTCGATAATTCATCTTCCGTGTTGTTTATTTTGATAGCAGTATATTTAGTTTTCTTGTGTTAAAGTTTAGCCATTCCTTGATAGTGAACAAAGCATATTACATTTGATATGGATGAAACATTTCAAGACAGAAACAAGTTCTCGTAAGATAGCTATGTTGAGGTTTTTACGTTTTAATTCCAACATTTTAGATCTATAGCTACAAGTCTGTCGTTAAGAAAATGGCTGTAAAACTAATACAATGTTTGCAGTTTTGAAGTGCGTTAAGGTTGCCAGTTGTCACGCATTGTATTATATTAAACATAGTGATATCTGCTGACACTAATCTCGGGGCACATGTTCCCAATTCCCACAGCCAACCAAGCAAGCAACCAACCAACCAACCTTCTGGCGATTGTGGATTGTTCACTTTGAAACAAATTAATCCGACTAATTGAAGTTATGTAGCATTGGCACTACTCAGGTAATAAGGATACTTACGTGGGTACAATTTCATATTACATGGTTATGGTTAAACTAAAAGTTACCTTTTTAAGCTGTCATTCCTTTAAATTAAATATACTATATATTTGTAATAAGCATTTACTTTGTGGCTCGTCATAATTTACAATAAAAGATATAAATTTGTTTTAGACCACTTTAATTCTAATTGTACTCTACCGGTTTCGGAAGCACCCTTCCTTCGTCAGGAGAATATTAAAACTAATCTAAATAAGGAGTTAGTTTTAATATTCTCCTGACTAAGGAAGGGTGCTTCCGAAACCGGTAGAGTACAATTAGAATTAAAGTGGTCTAAAACAAATTTATATCTTTTATTGTAAATATACTATTCCTAAGAGAAAGTCCAATTATATCCAATTTTCCAATTATGTCCTAAATTCTGTACCTAAATTTCGCTAATAAACAATTAGTTAATGTTAACTAAGTATTAATCTTAAGTGACCTACCAGGTAAGTATGGTACTGTATATTATCTCTATATATAGTTAGTAATAACATATATCATTGTAGAAATGTATTGTATATTTGTACAGCGCACTTGAGGTGATTTTTCACAAAAACGGCGCTATAAAAATCATCTAAATATTATCATGTTTATGTCTAGTAGGTACGTAACCATGCAATTGTATCAAGTATTTGGTTCACATAATAATAATAATTATTGGATGATTTGTGTAGCGCCGTTTTTGTGCAAAATCACCTCATGATCTTATTTTACCATTTACATTCGCTTCATATATTCCCTCTACACTCATTTCTTCTTCCTTTCGCTCTACATGCCCAAACCACTAAACGAACGTCCTGGTGAAAGATGAAAATGGCAATTAATAAATTGTCGGCAAGAAATTACAGTAACAGATTGCTTCTTTACCAGAGCTTTAGTAGAATTTTGATATTTAACGTTGTTTTTATCAATTTCACAATAAGTAAGGAAAATCCATTTATATAATAGGCCGACCAGTCGGTGGCCGAGTTGACATCGCGTTTGGGTCCCACCCAGGCGTAGTGTGTTCAATTCCTCGGCTGGCTAAGTCCTCCATGACAACATAAGCAACATTTTCAGCTTACTGTGGTGGTAGTAGGAGATTTTCAAATATTGTTACATTATTCGTAACCCGGGAATGTTTGTCTTTCTTTTCTAAAAAAAAAAAAAATATATAATATTCTTAGAAATATCCATAATATCAGTGGCTTGATTTAGCCAGTTTGGCCATGTTGTATTAGCACAGTGATGCGCAACCTTTTTAACAGAAGGGCCAATTTACTTTTTTTCCAATGTGGTGCGCATAATGAATGGAGTATATAATTTAAAACAAAACTTTAACTAGGTAGGTGGTAGGATGCTCTATAATAATATTTAAAAAGTATACATGTACTTTTAAAATTTTGTCTGGTTTTATTTCGTACTGGTGATAAGATTGTATTTTTTACACAGGAGGCCCTGAGGAAAATAATTTATCTCTTGGCCTTTGTTATCTTTGTGGATGCTGTGTGGGGGTCTTTTTTAAGTAAAGGAAGGAGAAGAAGTTTTGCGAAGAAAAAATGTATGAGGGGTGGGTAGGAATTCAGGTATCAGTTTGTTCAAGAGTGACGGATGTTTGATTTTTCCCTCCCGCTGATGGGTGGAGAGACCAGTTGGAGAGGTCAAAGGTCCTCTCCCGATCTGGCATCTTGGGCAGGCGCATCCTGAACACACCTTACCCGATGAACCAGGACAACCCTGCTAAATCACCAAACGTAGCCAACTACTCGGGGTGACCTGTGGCAGAGGTGTTGGTTATCTAATACATGGTGTCCGGGGCGGCGGTACCCAAACCCGCCTCCCAAATATTATATCTAATATGTTACTCCAATATCGCTTACAAATATTATATGTTCATTCTGAAGCAGCATCACGTTCATTGGTCAAATGCATTGTAGCCGTAAGTGGTTATAACAGTTAATCTAGTCTAATGATAGTAATAAGAGAATTTTTGAAATATATTATGTATATTGACATCTACGGTGACGATATTCATTAATATTATATGCAATTTTCCAATTATGTCCTAAATCCTGTTGTTGGGGACGGAAAAGCACCGTCGCACCGCGGAATGCAATAGGAATGGAAACTTCGGATATGCCGACTTACCTTTTTTTCTATTCTTCCACGGTTTCTCTCGTTTGCGCTGGTTCATACACAATACACTTATTTTCACCTAAAATGCGAGAGCTCACGATGGCTTTTCAAGTTTCGACACGGTCGAAAAAGGGGGCTCCGTAATCAGACACAGATTATTTGTTAACAGAACGATTTTTTAAACTGAACTGGTTAGAATAAGTCGGCATAGGAATGGTAAGAATCCGGTCGGTGTGCAACAATAATATTCATAAAGGAGATCAAAAGAAAAGATGTAGGTAATACGATGCCAACAGGTACCAACACCTGTATAATTTCGCTAATAAACAATTAGTTAATGTTAATTAAGTGTTAATGTCAAATGACTTACCAGGTAAGTATGGCACTGTATATTATCTCCATATTTAGTTAGTAGATCATTGTATAAGTGTATTAATATTTGTACAGCGCCCTTGAGGTGATTTTACACAAAAACGGCGCTATATTAATCATCCAAATATTATTATTATTTATACGATATACATAAAAACAGTTTATTTATAAACAAGTTCTGATGCAAAAACCGTTTTTTTTGTAAATTGAGTAATATTATTATTAAATATATGTATAAAAGTGAACTTAAAATTAAAATGGAGTTCTTAAAAATAATCTTGATAACCATAAATATAAATAAAAAGAGCAACTTTTAGATTTTTTATTTAGCAAATTATTACATTAATTACGTAGGTACGAAACGTGCACGCGGGCCGAGGGTTATGCATCAATGTGTCGTGGGAATTTTTAAGTGTCAACTGATATTAATACTATCAGATGAAAAAACATAACTTAACCACTGCACTTAAAACTGGGCCCTGAATACATTTGAAGATTTGAAGTGACACAAGCAAAATTCAGGGCAGTCGAATCTTAGGGCCTCTTCAATAATTCATAATATTGTAAATTTAATAAATAATAATAATAATTCACTTGTAACATGCTTTTCCGTTATATCTGTGGTTATTGAAAAGGGGAAAGGTTACAATGGAACATTAGCATTATGTCTTAATCTATATTTTGTTTCAACTTTCCAAAACATTCGTGATGTGATATTTAACAAGTACTAGTATTAAGCCAGTAGTTATGTCTTGTTGTAAGTCACTAGATAAGTGTTAGATTTAAATCAGAGATATGTTAGTTATATCAATTTTATTAAATATGTATTTTTAAAGGTGATTTTTCACTGAAACGGCGCTATACAAATCAGTCAAATATAACAAGAATTGTCTTAAAAAGCTATTGACTTGCTTACCAATGGACAATGGACAATATCAGCGGGAACATAACACGTCAATCCGTTTAATTGTTGGCAGACGAATCATCTAAATGCGTTCTAGATCGACGATTAATTTCATTCATTCATTTTATTCATTTAAGATATATATCCAGCTAGCCCATTGGGCGCATTTTGCACCCGTGTAAAATTAATTATAAAAAACCCTAATGTTATAGAACTTCCTTCTTCTTCTGGCGCTAGTAAAATAAGATTGTTAATGTTAGTTGTAAGTTGTAAGCTTCTACATATGTAAATATATATGTCATTAAGATAGTAGTTACAGGCCTTAGTCGTAAGACAGTAGTAATAAGCCTTAGTCGTAAGTTACTAGATATAAGTCTTAGATTTAAATAATGATAATAATTGGATGACTTGTATAGCGCCGTTTTTGTGCAAAATCACCTCAAGGGCGCTGTACAAACTTATAATACATTTCTACAGTGATCTATGTTATTACTTAACTATTTATGGAGAAAATATACAGTACAATACTTACCTGGTAGGTCACTTGAGATTAACACTTAATTAACATTATCTAATTGTTTATTGGCGAAATTTAGATACAGGATTTAGGACTTAATTGAAAAATTGAATATAACTGGACTTTCTCTTAGGATTGGTATATTTAATTTAAGGGTACGACAGCTTAAAAAGGTAAGTTTTTAAGTCAGTAGTTCGAGTATTAATTATTTAAGTTATATATTTGTTCAGTGTCCTTGAGGTGATTTTTCACGAAAACGACGCTATATAAATTAGCCAAATATTATGTTACTTATTACACCCTTGGATCACCCATGTTGTCGCTTATATCATAATTCCTTGTGGAAGCTCTGTTTCGATACAATCCTTATCTACTTACTGCGCATGTACTTATTTACTTCTAAAATAACTTTTGGTTATATATTATTATGTTACTTATTATTATTATTATCTACTTAATTATCGTATTAAAATTTACTTTAATTATTGTCCAGCAATAATTAATTATTTACTTACTTAATTTTTAATTATTTACTTACTTACTTTTTATTATAATATTATCTACTTACCTATCGGTTATTATTTACCTATTTTTTATTTAGTTATTTTTATTTTTTCTTATAATCTATTATTCATACTATCCATGTTGTAATTGTTAGTATGGTTACCCTATGCTTGTGTCTGATAAGCCAGCACAGGTACCTTGTACTTTAGTTAACAGAAGAATATTATTGTTGCCAACTTACTTACTAATGCTTCTTTTGTTGACATTTTGTTTTTATTTATTCATACATTTGTTACTAAAATTTTGTTTATTTTTGTCTACCAGTCTCGTAACGTCCGTGTCATAAACTTTTCTTTTTTGGTGTAAATTTAATTTAATGTTGTTATTATTTTAAATTGTCATATATGTATTTTTTAATGATATTATTGTAAAGCTGCACATCTTGATACAGGAATGCCCTAGTGAGATGTGCAGAGCATGTTTTTTTATTTAAAAACTGTTTTTTGAATGAAATAAATAAAATAAATAAATAAATAAATTATTATTAAGTATTGTTGAAATGTTCGACCACAAAATGCTGTAAATTTAGGAGCCCTGCTTTGGGCACTTAACCTATTATTGCTCGACGGGTTTTGTGAAGTGGTCCATTTGATGGATGATTTACAGTGTCATCTGAGGCTGACACTTCTGCAACCTGCACTTTGCACTCTGCACAGTGCACAGTCTACCCAGCTGCAGTCTACATCTGTCTGGGATCAACCTAGTTATTGCATATTGCATTCCCCTGTCGGGAAATGGGCTCGGTAACTCTGAATAGCTAACTAACGACTAGTACTAATACGAACTTTATAAATATGAGCAAACACCAATAATAAATTGTTAATAATATCAGTTAATATCTATATTTTCAATTTTGAATCATTGAAGACAATATTAGCGAATCTCAAACGAAAATCACTGAGCTAATTCGGCCCTATCACCTTCGGTCATAACCGTACCATTCTTCGACCAAAAACTACCAACATTATCTTCATTTTCTTAACGCATGTTTTTATTGGCTGTTATCTTTATGTATGATTGCAAGATTCTTCCCAAACTAAATGCAGTCTAGATAGTGTCTATAGTGTATGCATATTTGCCTATGATGGTCGTCAAATAGGAGGTGTGATATCTATCACATCGCCTTTTATAATAATTTGCTATCCTTTGTGCTTTGCATAAAAAACCTTGTCTTAAAAACAATATTAGCGACTCTCAAACGAATCTTTTTCTGATTGTATTTCTGTTTCAAATTTTCATTTCAAAGTCGCTAAAGCCGTCTTCAATGATTGAATATTACAATTTGAGATTTTACTCATTAAGTTATTCAAAAAAAAAAAATATATATTTTAAAACTTTGAACTTATAGCAAATATGTAACTTACTTCTTGGTATGTACTTAAAACTTAATAATAATAATGATATTTGGATGATTTGTATAGCGCCGTTTTTGTGGAAAAGCACCTGAAGGGCGCTGTAAAAATATATAATACATTTCTACAATGATCTATGTTATTACTAACTATATATGGAGTTAATATACATTACAATACTTACCTGGTAGGTCACTTGAGATTAACATTTAATTAACATTAACTAATTGTTTATTAGCGATATGATACAGGATTTAGGACATATTTAGAAAATTAAAAATGATTAGATAATTAGTATAGCGCCGTTTATGTGAGAAAATCACCTAAAGGGCGCTTAACAACTTAATTTATCCATTTAATTTATTTTCCCACAGATAATTGTAGAAATGCATCATATATTTGTACAGCGCCCTCGAGGTGATTTTGCTCAACAACGGCGCTATACAAATCATCCAAATATTATTATTTAATGAGCACCCATTTTATGACGCGATTCCAACAGATTTAATTTAAATTTTTAGTATTATAACGAACATTGTTAATTAATTATAGAGATTAATCCTTAATTAAATTCGTCAAGAAAATCAGTTGTTTATTAGTATCAAGAATATTGCTGGAACATTTGGGTCGACCAACTCTAATCAATTAGCCATTTTCCGCGTCACTAGTCATGAGTCGATAATAATTACGAGCATAACGTAATCGTTAATATTATTAATTAAATTACCTGTCTTCTTTCATAATAAAAATGCTTGACTTTTACTATTTTTAGATTTGTTCGCCTCAAACTTGTATTATAATATCTTTGGCCTCAAAGGACCCTTTACAAAACAGTAAAAAATACTGTTTTGTTTTTATTATATCGCGTAATTTTTCTCACGATCTTAATTTTTCACAATAGATCTAAAAGATTTTTAGTAAGTTTGATGTTATTTCCTGACAAGGACATGGTTAATCTATGAAACACGCCTGGATCCGCCAATTATACCATTTAATAAAATCTTCAAAGGTGTAATATCCTTGATATTAGTGTATGTGCTCACCCATAGATAGCACTAGATTAGTCTATTAGGTTACCCATAGAAGGCGATAGCTGTCGTCAGTAATAAGATAATAAATAAGTTGAGAACCTTAAGGCGAAGCTTAATGCCAAATCACTATTTTGATTAATCTTTATAAAGAATTGGTGTACATAATGAATACAAAAAAATATGCTTTAGATAAATTGAAGGTTTTCCTATCGCTTCGCTTGAGTACAATACAAATAAAAAAAATAATTACTCAATAAAAATGTAAATGCAAATTACTAAAAAATATTTTTTTTCAATAGAAATGTATGAACGCGTAAAGGAAACAACTTAAAAAGTTATACTATTATAGCCAAGATTATCTGTGACAGTTTCGCTTGATTAAGTTTTTTTCTTTCTTGTAAAATTATTTACAAAATAAATAAAAAAGAATATACACATTTTTGGCTTGTAGCTTCCTCCTAACCCTTAATAATAATAATATTTGGATAATTTATATAGCGCCGTTTTCGTGAGAAATCACCTCAAGGGCGCTGTACAAATATATTTCTTAAATAGTTAATACTAGAACTACTAACTTATCTCTAAGACTTATATCTAGTGACTTACGACTAAGACCTATAACTACTATCTTAACGTCATATATACGAGTATTTACATATTTAGCAACTTACAACTAAAATTAATCTTAACAATCTAATCTTACTAACGCCAGAAGAAGAAGGAAGTTCTATTATATTGGGTGTTTTTATTGTTAGCTGGATATATATGTTAAATGAATAAAATTTATGAATAAAATCAATCGTCAATCTTTAACGCATTTAGATGATTCATCTGCAAACAATTAAACCGATTGACTTGTTATGTTCCCGCTGATATTGTCCGTTGTCCATTGGTAGGCAAGTCAATAGCAAAATTGAATGAACGGAATCGCTAGATAATGTAACAATTACGGTATAAAAAATGAAAAAAAAAATATATATTTGGATAGAATGACGGATTTATGGAAATGAGTGTCTGAAAAAGTGAGTTTTTAGTTTGGATCTAAATTCTGTTGGGCTGGTTATACATCTCAATTCCATAGGAAGTTTATTCCAAGCCTTAGGGCCGGATACTCCGAATGCACGATCACCAAACTTAGTGTTCGGATTTCGCTTAGGCTCTTTCAACCTTCCAATTGCAGATGATGTCGCTGATCTAAGAGTTGACTGCCTTAGACCAGTATTTTCCGGAATGCATAGCTCAGTAATATACGGTGGCGCCATTTCGTTCATAGCTTTAAACACCATTTGTACTGGATCCTTTCAGGACACTTCAGCCAGTGAAGATTTCGGAGGTGTTCCGAAATGTGCGAAAACTTGGGTGCCCCGGTGATAAGCCTTGCTGCGGCGTTGAACACTGATTGAAGTTTATCAGTTTCGCATTTAGGAAGATTTGCATAAATGCCGTTGCAATAGTCAAGACGTGATACTATATATGAGTTCACAAGTAATTTAGTTGCCTCTGTTGAAAGGTTTCTACGAACTGACTTAAGTTGTCTAAGGTAGAAGAACCCCGTGCTAACGGTCTTATTTACCTGACTTTTTAAAGAAAGGTCTGAATCCAGATAAACTCCCAGAAGTTTGACGGTTGTTTTAGCAGTTACGTCGTTGCCGGAAATAGCGATTGGTGAGTTTTCTATTAAATGTTGGCGTCTATGTGTGGCTGCCCAGAGAAACTCCGTTTTTGAAGGATTTAGCTTAAGTTTATTTGAGGACATCCAGAGATTGATTGCATCTAGACACTCAGCTGTGCGAATTTTTAGGCCGTCGATCTCATTTGGAGAGCAGTAAAAGTAAATTTGCTGATCGTCAGCATAACAGTGAGATAAAAGACCAAATGACTCGATAATTTTTGCAACGTCATTTATAAAAAGAATGAAGGGAAGTGGACCCAAAACGGATCCCTGGGGTACCCCTGAAGAGAGTTTAGTGAAGTTGGACTGTTTATTTCCAACCTTTACTGCTTGCGAGCGATTGGATAGATAGGATTCTAGCCAATATTTGATGTTAGAATGTAAACCAAACGTTACTTCTAGTCTCTTAATGAGAAACCTTACGGTATTCAAAAATTCGCTGTTTTCTTTTTCCTATAATTTTATATGGTTTACACGTACATGTGTTAGGATGTATTTGAGTTAAATAACACCACGTTTTTATTATTTCGATGAAAATTTTACCGACTTATATTTCTGATGGCCGCCTGTGCGTCCCGACCAATTTGCAAAAATGTATGCGGCGCCCCTGATTGTGTTGATTTGAGCCTGATACGCCCACCAAATGTTACGTACATCGATATGATAAATATTTGGGCGATGGTTATATTTATAGGATAAAGTAGCTGTCAGCGATCAATTAGTAGAACAAAATGCCAATTTCTTTACCTTTACGTTTACAGTAGGTACCATAGACATATGAATATTAGTAGACCTGCCCTAAGTGATTAAAAGCGTATTATTCCCCACTCCCCATACCGGTTCCATTGGAGCCGGCTGTGCTCGCGGATGGCCTCAAGTGAATTTAGAAAACGTGATGTCATCATTCTTGTGCGAACTATGGTCGAGGCATCATCGGTTCATTTTACGAAATAACACGGCAAAATGGTGACTTGTGCTATGAAAACTTGTAAAAATAGATGTGAAAAAGAGAATAAATCCAATTGTCGTATTACATTCCACATATAAGCATTATTTTACTTTATTTTAAGCAGATGCCTATTTACTGTCAGATTGATTTATTGACGAATCACAGTCAGCTTTCCTCCCTGCGTCCCGCAACTCTTGTTTTAACCTCTCGTCCTTAATTTCTCGTCTATTAATATTCATATGTCTGGTAGGTACAGACTTCAATTTGCAGAACAAGAGCCTCTTTACCTTTACGCCTAAAGTACAGACTTCAATTTGCAGAACAAGAGCCTCTTTACCTTTACGCCTAAAGTACAGACTTCAATTTGCAGAACAAAAGCCTCTTTACCTTTACGCTTACAATACAAAGTTCAATTTGTAGAACAAAATGCCACCCTACCTTTATGTTTCTTCCACACCAACGCCAACCTTCCAACTCCGAACTTAGTTCGGAGTTGGAAGGTTGGCCGATCGTGTGGTGGCCACCTAGAGAAACTGCTGCCAACCCTCCAACTCCGAACGTTTGAACGAATCCGAGTCCGACAATATTAAATCGTTACTCCACTCTGCCATTATGTGTTAACGGATTGGCGCGAAAAAGATAATACGTAAACGTCACTTATACGCAAATGTCACTTTTGTTATGATTGCCTGCCGTTCGCAGAGATGTGTGGACAGCTCGGACGGCCGGTTCGTGCGGGTTGGCCATAGAGTTGGCCGTAGCGATCGCCTCGAAGGCCATCCCAGGCCAACTCAAACACCAACCTTCCAACCCGAACTTCCAACGCACGAACTACCCCTCCACACGATCGTCCAAACGTTTGAAGTTGGAAGGTTGGCTTCGGTGTGGACCAAGCATGACGCTTACAGTACAGACTTCAATATGTTGAACAAAATGCCCCTCTACCTTTACGCTTACAGTACAAAGTTCAATTTGTAGAACAAAATGCCACCCTACCTTTACGCTTACAGTACAGACTTCAATATGCAGAACAGAATGCCCCTTTATTTTTACGCTTACAGTACAAACTTCAATTTGTAGAACAAAATGCCCCTTTATCTTTACGCTTACAGACTGCAGAGTAGACATATGGGGGAAATTGAATGAATGAATCAAATTCAGTCTCGTGTCACATTCGATGTAATTCTGAATTTGACACGGAATAAAGGTTCATAAAGTTTAACGTGAGTAGCGACGTGTACCTGGGAATATTCCCCGACTAATATAAATTCCCCGTGAAAAGTCGTGAATAATTTTTTTTCCCTAAAAATATTATTCTGAATAAGGAAATGTATTTAAAAAGTTAATAACGACAGTAAAATTAGTTTTTCGATGTCTCCTAAAATTACGTTACGTTAATTAAGTTATGAGCTTACGAAGTGAACACGGATAAAACGTATGCAATCGTGTCTCGTGACATGGTACCAGATACAATACACAATTCGAATGGCGATGCTGAAGTACTAATACGCCATTAATTAAATGTACCTTGACATCACATGCTTTTTGGCCGACCGCAAAAATCAACATTTTTACAGCCTATATATTCGTTGCTATTCGGTATTTTCCAAAAATTCTAGAAAGTTCTATCTTCAGCGTGCTCTAATTCATTATGGTACATTTGTAAAAATTTCGTTGTACGAGACAACCTCACGGGAATTTCACCATTTATATGAATATTCCCGTAATATTCCCCAAAAATAAATTCCCCGGAATTCACCCATCAATAAGTGTGAACATTATTCCTGCAAGGCCAGAATTATGTATCGAACCGATGCAAACAAATGAATTCATTCATTTGACTATGTGAATCAGAATGAATCGATTCAATACTGCGAGTGAATCTGCCCATGTCAGAAAGTGCCGTAATCCACGAGAGCGTGCGACTATCGCATCGTGTGACAGTTAGTCAGGGAAATTGATTCATTCACATACGCGTTGTGGTGTTTGTAAGTGTTATGATCAAATTATATAGAGGTACAGGTAATTCATTGTAAAGGTGTCATGTTTGAATGTATTTGTGCACACCGATATATACTAGTCCCAGCGAGAGATCGTACTTGACGTCATAGTTTTAGTACCTTCTGTCCTTTTCGTTTTCAAGCAAGACGCGTGAGAAAGAAGAGAACGAACGTCGATGACGTCCGTATGCGTTCTCGCTGGAACCAGCTAATCGATAGTTTCAAAAAAGTTTATCGAACTATTATTTAGTTCAGAACACCAACTAACATTCAATTATTTGATTCACTTGATCGTTACATGTTCTCCTCGGGCGCACCGGACTTCCGAATAATTTATTCTCGTTTAAGCTTTCTACGTTTATCCTCTCTGCATGCTCAAATCCTGTCCCTTTCTTAATCTTAACAATTACGCTTACATCTGCCTTACATTCTTTCCGGATCTCCACGTTTTTACCACACGTACGCCTCAGAGATCTCTTTTCTACAGCATTCAGTCTTCTATCATCCTTCCCCTGCCAGTTCTTGGCAAAAACTTTTTGTTAACATATTTTGTAATTGCCTTAATTCTTCACTCAATCAGTTCCAATAATAAAAATGACGTGTTAATTCAAAGCAAATTAGAGTTCATTGAACCAGTGTTACGCAGAACACACAGGCAAGCGAAATTAGTATGTTTGATGATAAGTCATTTTGTTCGTCATAAATAATCTCGGTTATCTTTTAACGATAAGTATTAAAAAGCATTCAGCTAAGCTTACCTACCGGCTAACATGTGTAATACTTAATTCCCTATTAGCTTACTGTACTTCTATTCAAATCAGAGGTTAAAAGAACCGTTGTTTTAAACTGTAAGCATGTTGTCACGTTGTCAGTGGGATGCTGTATGATTCTGATCCGTGTACAGTTAGAACGGTCGATTAGGAGGTAATGTCACATGCGTTCGTAGTAGACATTGCAATCCGAAAAATCTTGATTTTCACAGTGAAATCAGAATCCGGATTTTAAAAGATGAAATCCGGATTATCGGTATTTAAAATTTTTAATAAAATAACTTATTTTCAACGCAGTGTCATTAATATACAGGTGTCCGAGAATAAAGTGCACCAACTTCGGGAGGTGATTTTACAAGATAGCAGAAATAAAAAAATAATATATATATATATTTTTTTAAAATTCCATTGTTTTTTTCAAAAACATCTTTTTGAATTTCACTTTCGTTTTCGGTAATGAATTAATACAAATCTTGGAAGCTGAAATTAACCCGCTTCCCGACATCCGATCGAGCTGAAACTTGGCAGATAGACTCGTTGTCGATGGCAATGCATTCTATCAACTGTTGAGGGCAATCATGAACACAACCGGATATATATATATATATATATTTCTCTGAATGAATGGATGACATTACAGCTGTTGTGCAATACAATCGGCTCTTGGTAGGAAGGTTCAATCCTTAGTCCAACTAAAAAAGGTTTTAAATGGCATTTAAAAAATAGATGTACTACAATAAAAAAAAGATTTTTTTTATCACTGGGGTTGATTTTTTCCCAACAATAATATTTTGCAATAAAAATAATTCAACTTTTTAACCTAAAAAGTACATTAAAAATTTGGAATTTAAAAAATATATGATGTAGAAACTCACTTGTGGGGTAAAGTTGGTGCCTTTACCCCCCCCCCCCCCCCCGAACACTTTTTATTATTGAAGCGACGCGTCCAGCGTGTTTATAGGCGTGCAATACCTATTTAATATTTGAAATATACATCTTTTTTTTCAAACAGCTGTTTTTGATGAAAGAATTGGAATGGGTATGTCATTTACATAATGCCGAAAGAAATTTACTATACAATTTTGATTGTTAAAGTACTGTTCTAAAATCCGGATTTTTTTAATATACGGATTTTGAGTATCACGAAATCCTAAAACCCGGATTTGCAATCCCTAATTGGTAGTTGCTCACTCGGCATGCACTGTGCAGATAAAGAGTTTGTAAAATACGCAATTTGAGATTGAGACTATTCAGAGAAGTGATAAGCAGAAACGGTTCCTGTACATAATTTATTCCAATGAGTTCAAGAATAACATTCCTGAAATGTTGATCACATTGCCAAAAAACATAAAAAATGAGACATTTATTTCGAAAATTAAAATAAGTCCGGTCATTAGTCGGACAATATGCATTAACCCACAAACCGTAGCAAATCAACCTGTCTATTTATATAAAGACTAGCTGACGTGCCTATACCCGGCGTTGCCCGTAGTTGTGAATGGTTTGGAGTAAGGTTTTGAGATTGTAAATATTGTGCCCGAAAATAATTTTTTTACCTTTTTATTACAAAACATCGACTTTTCTCTACTTTATAAAAATATAATATGCATGTATTATATAAATAAACCACCCTGAATAAATTCTCTAAATGATAGTGATAACCCTATCAAAATCGTTACTTGGTTTAGAAGAACTAACCGCACAAACAGACAGACGAGGATGGCGACTTTATTTTATACTATTTAGACAAGCGTACTCGTATATGTGGCGGGCGGGGTGTATGTTTTTTTATTCAAATTTACAGTTTTATTTCGAGATTGATGAAATTTTGCACACTTGATCTTCAAAACAAGAGGATGGTACTGTCTACATGAGATTTTGAAAAACCACCCCGTTCTGTTTTACCACCCCTTAACGCTAAATTTCGATACTTATTGATGAAATAAGAGGATTAGGTACATCTGATTTCGAAGTACCTACTCTAAATCTAATTTCAATACCGTTCTACAATAAGTGCCAAGTATTTTATTGTAGAACGGTATTGAAATTAGATTTACAGTACTTCGAAATTAGGTACATCTGATTTCGAAGTACCTACTCTAAATCTAATTTCAATACCGTTCTACAATAAGTACCAAGTATTTTATTATAGAACGGTATTGAAATTAGATTTACAGTAGGTACTTCGAAATTAGGTACATCTGATTTCGAAGTAATAATAATAATAATAATAATAATTGGATAATTTGTATAGCGCCGTTTTTGTGAAAAATCACCTCAAGGGCGCTGTACAATTTATTTCCTAGGATCTACATTTGTTATTTAGACCAACTGTGCCAGCACGAGGTTCGTCATCCGTTCAGGCATGTGTCTGCCGCCAATATAGCGCTGAAATGTGTCTGCTGCCAATAAATAGCGCTGACACAACATCCTCACATAGACAACAAACCTTGGCAGCACCGCTGTGACGCTCGACGAAGACAGAAGATGGAGACTCTGCTGCAAGAGTCCTAGGTAGCGAAGGAACTGTACCAGCTGCTGCAGGGAGAGAGACTACCCCGTCCACCAACTGTACCAGCACGAGGCTCGTCATCCGTTCAGGCATGTGTCCGCCGCTAATATAGCGCTGACATGTGTCTGCTGCCAATAAAGAGCGCCGACACAACATCCTCACATACCTACTCTAAATCTAATTTCAATACCGTTCTACAATAAGTACCAAGTATTTTACTGTAGAACGGTATTGAAATTAGATTTACAGTAGGTACTTCGAAATTAGGTACATCTGATTTCGAAGTACCTACTCTAAATCTAATTTCAATACCGTTCTACAATAAGTGCCAAGTATTTTATTGTAGAACGGTATTGAAATTAGATTTACAGTAGGTACTTCGAAATTAGGTACATCTGATTTCGAAGTACCTACTCTAAATCTAATTTCAATACCGTTCTACAATAAGTGCCAAGTATTTTATTATAGAACGGTATGGAAATTAGATTTAGAGTACTTCGAAATTATTTTTTTATCATTTTCATTTCTCGGGTTATCTCTTGGAACGGCTAGTAGCCAATTTCACGTGTACGTGCACGCGTGTGTCCGTGAGTGCCACCAAAAGTTGAAAGAATGCATTGTCATCGACAACGAGTCTATCTGAAGAGTTTCAGCTCAAGCGGATGTCGGGAAGTAGGTTAATTTACACAAGATTTCTAATTTAAATCGATTTCTTGCAATAAATCTGAATAATATTTAGTTTTGTAAAACATAATACATTTATGTAAAATACAATTCTAAAATCCAACTGAATAAAAGTATATTAAAAAATGAGATTTAAATGTTAATTTTTTATATAATACGTGACGTGACGTGTACCCGGCATTACTCGGGGAGTTACGAATCGTTAGGGCAAAAGTTTTGAGATTGTAAATTCTAGTAGGTATACCTGTTAACTGGGTGTTTTTTAAGGTGGAATATATTCTAAAGATTTGAAAAGTTGACTTTTTATAAGTTTTGTTTCTTTCGATCGTGCCACGTCTCAGCCACATTTTTACTGTTGACAATCTACATTATAAGGACTTTTATCTATAGACTCGTATCTCATTTCAGTGCAGAAATAATGCGTCAAGACGTCTCCGATCTTTTCTACCATTGAAACTAATCTTTAAACACTCTTTACACTAATAAGATAAGAGCAAACCTTGAAATTTTCAGCAAAATCGGCCAGTTATTTGAGTCTAAAGGGGACGAACAAACAAACCTTCATTTTATATATAGATATTATCGATTTATTGATAATGTCTATGACGTGACTACTTGAGACATGCTTTGAAGAACGCTCAAGAGGCGAATGAATTGAAATATACCTAACCCTGTACAGGCGGTTTTACGCTCATACCGTAAAAGATACATTACTTTTTTCTTCTTCTTATAAATATAGACAAACATTTCCGGATTCCGAATATTATGAAAATATTTGAATAACGCTTTTTCCATAATTTCCATATTTAAACAATAACATCGACTGTACCGAACTTCTGTCCCTTATTAATTTTAACATATATTTGAGACGTACACGACATACAGTGCTATTCCACACGCTTAATTATAAAACAAATGCAGCATCTAATTCGACAATTAACCGAGCTCTTCATACACTAAATGATATTTGTCTAAACTCAAACATTGACATTTTTTCGGATTCACTGCCCAAATTCAAACGTGGCATCGTGTCAATAATATAAACTGTTCAATGTGCATACATACACACACACACACACACACACACACACACATACACACACACACACACACACACACATCTACACATCTATATACTACACACGTCACCTGGTAATTAAAGAATAAACGTACCACTTAGCAGACATTACAAGGAAACACATCATGGGTACCCAACACGACATATCTAATTCCTGTATGTTGTTTAATCTCTGTAACTCATGTGCTATTTGTTTATATAATATCAAATAAATATATCGTTTCTCGTGCAATGTTTCTAGCAGAGGAATTGAACCCGAAATCTAATGCCGAAACAGCTGTCACAATACTAAAAAAAACTAAAATACTTGCAGAACTTAATAGTAACATTATTAAATTTGATTTACATTAAACATCTTCCTAGTTCCTATATGTGTACATAATAAAGAGGTCCATACTCGGTACGACAAATTATCGATAAAATCACTCTAAATTCCAATCCCCTGTCTTTCTGCTACGGACTACGAACTGGTACGTTACGTAAGGTGAGGCGATCACGTGAAATGAAGGCCGCCACGCACGCCGGTTACCGTCAGCACGTTAGCGGCAACAGTCATTGACTGGCCATCGGCCACTGTTTACATCTACTACCTATATACTACCGTTGCTCGGACGGTAATACTTATAGTACTATATTTTTTCAAATAATCAGTTGTCGGAAGGAAGAAAAAACCAAAGGGCATTCTACATACTACGGAGATCGCGCTGTCGCTGCCTTAAAGCTTGGAGCATAAATAAACCACTTACTAGATCGATATATTCGGGCTTTTTGTATGAAACAAATTGGTCCTAACAAACCGTAGATATGCCAATATATAGACAGTACAATTCTCATTCGGAGCCTACTTATTATACTATACACCAATGAAAAACTCTCAAAGTTTATTCCATAGACTTTCAGAGTTTTTCATTGGTGGATATAGTTAGGCAATCATATGACGTCACAATATTTCGGTTCTAATTTTCGATCGGAGTTATACCCTGGCTGAACTAAATAATGTACCACAATTTCTTCAGATAGTCATCTCCATAACCTTAGAGCTTTATTATTTCAGATCCAGTCGAGTGGGCAAAATGTTAAATAGGTGGAAATCAAAGATTAAAAGCATATTCGAATGTTTCTCTTTCTTTTTTTGAATATCTATTAAAAATAATACTAATAAGTGTCCTTAACGCTCGTTCAAGGAACTCCAGAACTGAATTTATGTGTCAACTCAAGTCTGTCCGAAAAAACCTTCCTACAGAAGCGACAAAACTATTTATCAACTTTTACGTAGTCTCACGTCTCGATTACTGCAATGACATTTATGCCAGCCTTTCAAAATATCAAATTGACAAAATTCAATCAGTGTTTATTGCAGCACACGGGGTCTCTAAATATTCGCACATAACAGAACACCTTCGTAACCTTCACTGGCTCAAGTGCCCTGAAAGAATGTACAAATTGTGCTGGATGGTTTTTAAATCCATCAATGAAATGGCCCCACCCTACATCTCTTTCTCTTTTCCGGGATGCATACTTCAAAGATGTAGGCTCTGAACTATGCATCCCGGAAAACTCTTAGATCAGCAACATCATCAGCTGTAGGCAGACTGATGGAACCTAAGCGCAAGCCAAATACTAAGTTTGGTGATCGCGCTTTCGGAGCACCTGGGCCGAAGGCTTGGAATAAACTTCCTCAGGAACTAAGATCCATAACAAGTCCAACAGACTTCAGGTGTAAACTAAAAACTTACCCTTTTAAGCTGTCATACCCTTAAATTAAATTTACCATTCATGGGAGAAAGTTCAGTTATATCCAATTATGTCCTAAATCCTGTATCTAAATTTAGCTAATAACAAATTAGTTAATGTTAATTTCAAGTGACCTACCAGGTAAGTATTGTGCTGTACATTATCTCCAGATATAGTTAGTAATAATATAGATCATTCTACAAATGTATTATATATTTGTACAGCGCCCTTGAGGTGATTTTGCAAAAAACGGCGGTATACAAATCATCCAAATATATTTTTATTTTACTTTTTCTGACTTTATGTTTATGTTAAACCCTTCCCCATATATTTTTCCACAAATGATCATCTAGTCGATCCACATTATGGAAGTGCATTATATAAGCAAAATAAATACAAAACAATATAAGAACAACACGTCAACTCACCAGAGATCAAATGGGAAAATAATTCACTAAAATAATTAATAATAATAATAAAATAATTGACTCCAGATATTTTATTAACTTATAGCATTGATGTCGCTATTCCAAATTCCTGTAATATTCAAAAATCTGTTAATTAAAAAATAAGAAAATACACAGATTTAGGAAATGAGATAAAAAGAATTTGGCATTCTCAGACTATAAAAATATTACCATTTGTTGTTTCGGCTACTGGCATTATACCTAGCTCTCTCCTTCAAAATTTAGGCGTATTAGATCTATCAAAAAATGTATATATATAACAATGCAAAAATCAGTCATTTTAAATACATGTAGGATTATGAAAGATTTTTTAAATATTTATGTTGAGGGATCAGTAGGATTTATAGGCCCTGTTAGGAGTTATTATTATTATTATCATTTTCAAAATTGGAAGTATTTCTTTGGAGAATTCAGACAAGCGATAATATACCTACCCAATATATTATATTTTAAGAATAAATTTATTTTAATTGCCATTTTAAAAATTGAAACTGTTTGGTTGAGAATTAAAACGATCCGTGATTTTTGACGGGTCTGCACTAGTCACGAAAATTAATAAACGTCAAAACGTTAACCTGTCGAAGAGAACAAAATACCAGGAGCACAGAAACATCACAGGGTAATTTGCGTTAATTACCGTAGTGGCGCTAATCACAATATAAGGGTAGCTATTTTTTTTTTAAATACTTGTTTACAAAGTAGGTCGTTTACTATGTTTTCATTCGTGCTGAACCGAATGAGACCAGTCCCGTAGTCGGTAGAATCAATATTTAGTGAGATAAAGTAGGTTGTTAGTACTGAAACGGTAAAGTAAAGAAAATATCAACGATTAGCCCCCTGGAGCACCTTCCCTCCAGGGCTCAAGTATCGGGCCTTTATAGAAGCCCGACTAAATCTGGCTTCCAAGAAACTGGGCGTCTTGTATAGGTCTAGCAGATTCTTTAATAGTGACCAGCTGCTAACTCTTCTAAATTCTGTTCAAAAGAGGGCGGTCCGTCTGATCGACAATCCATTGCAGACCGATTGCTGGGCATTCTGATCTACAGGTATTTTAATGGAGCCTGCTCTACGGAGCTAGCAGCATTTAACCCCGGTGCACCGATGCACGTGCGTGAATCCCGACGTACACGAGCGGAGCCCGTTCACAGTTGATTTTGGCTTCATGAGAATGGACCGCTTCTTCGATTCATTTTTGTGTAAGACAGCTCGTATGTGGAATGAGCTCCGGCATCTGCTTTTTTCCTCCTTCGTATAATCCGGACCTCTTAAAGATCATCATTAATAAATCCCTTCCTACAGCCCCTACCTTAACCTGCCTTTACAGACAGGGGCGCGCTTGTGAGGTGTCCTTTAAAAAAGATGGGTGTTCTATTACGTTGGTTTGGGCGGACTCTGCAGATCTTTATTTCTGCTGCGAAGAAGATTGTGTGAGTAATCTTATGTGAAAGCACGAATTTTGTGCATTTTGACATTATTTCGCCTGTACTATTATAAAATTGTATATCTGTAGAGAAAATAAGATAAGATTGAATAGCTTGTATTGTTCCCTGACAAGCAACATTCTCCATACATTACCCGAGCTATCTAATTTCCCAATCTGTGCCACAAGTAAAAAATCAATTTCACACAATGGTGTTCGTACTTACTATCCATTGTTACTATATTATTACCACACATCACACGAATGTATACCAACCAACTTTCCTATTAGATGAAATACCAGTCTGCTCTTCTCTGCTCTGCCGGAAAAGCGGTCTGTACGCATTCACTATCAAGCGGAAGTGTGGCTTTTAAATATATAATGAACCAAGACTTATAGTAAAGGAACGAAGCAGCCGTAAATGGTGCGAAAAGAAAAGAAAAAAAATCCCCCCTCCCCTTTCTCGCTTGCTGAACCCGCCCACGAATTATAGGGAGGGAACGAAGCGACTGCAAGCGGTGTTTTGCGCTGTTTGCTTCGTTCCTTTCCCAATTCAGTTCGCAAATGTATACGCAGCATTACAGTGTCCATAATGATGGTGAAACCTGATGATGGGCATTGTAATGCTGACCGAAAAGAGGAAGCGCAAGACGGCACAATGTCGTGAAAATCTCAAATCATAATCGAAAAATAAATCGATAAAAATTATATATAATAGTTTGTTATCAATGGCCGAGTGGTTAGAGGCGTTGTCCCTGTAAGACGGATATCCTGGGTTCGTTTCTCAGTTGAGACCGTTACTTTTTTATTTTTCTATGTCTTGTTCTGTATCATGTGTCATTTAGATTTATTAGTATTATCTTCTTCAGTGAAAAATAAATCAGTTAAATTATTATTATTTTTTATAAATTAATATTAATCAAATTTAATAAAATTATTATTAAGTTCTTCAAGTCTTTTTAGTTTTTGTTATTGTTACAGCTGTTTCAAGGCCATTTTCAAACTGTGGTTATAACCACGTTTAGACGACTTATTTATATGATTCTATTTTACTCCCTCCCAATTTATAATAATATTATTAAATTCGATTTAAATTAAATTTTAATAAAAGGAAATGGAGTTCTGCGAATCAAACATAAAAAAAATAAATACAGTTAAATTATATTAAAACAGTTGATAAACCGCTTTACAGTTCTGTGGTTTTGGAATTTACGACAAAACGGAACTAAATCATCCATTATCCATAAAATAAAGTTACTATCATTACGGTAGAAGTAGAGAGGTCTGAGAGAGAAATTTATTGTTCGATGGGATTGGTCCGAATCGTCTTGGTCTACTTTTCGTCTGTCCATTGTGAAACATAAAATAATGGAAATCAAACGCACACCGACCAGGGTTGCCGGAACGGTTCCATGATAACACAGTGACAATTCAACACACATTTAAAAAGTGATATAAAGTCATTAGAAACGATGAATTTTTTTTAACCTAACCCAACCTACATAACCCAGTTAATAAAGTTTTTGTTTCATCACTTTTTATAACTTTTTAAACATGTGATGATTTATCCGGTTACCGCCGGAACATATATTTATTAGAAATTTTACTTGTTTATTTTTCACATCTTTTATTTGCATGGTTTGGACACACTGAACAAAAAAATATATTCCTAGAACTGTGATGTACACCGATTTGTAAAAAAAACGGTTGTCGCTATTTTACTATACCGACCCCAGACAGCCCAAATATTGTTTTCGTACAGTAAGAATTTGTACCTGCTAAGTACGTAGGTTATCAGCATATATTCATTATTATCATTTTTTCGTAGTAATTTATATGTAGCTTCTGACAACCCTGTACAGTATGTACCTATCGCACAGGCCCGGACATGCAACAATATGTTGAACAATCTTACACTCATTTGCATTCCTGGTCTAATGACGGACAACAGAAATTTTAGTTTTTCCCAGTAATTATTATTTACATAAATACGTGATGGTCGATTTGACAGGAATTCCTAGCTGACGAGATACTTACGATGTTGCAAAAAGTTTAGATTTCGTGTTTATAATAACACGAGGTGGTAAAGCGATTGCATCTATTTACCATCTAATCGCTTTCCTATAACCCAGGGGTCTTTAACCAGTGGTCAGTAGATTTGGAGGGGTCCACCAGAGATAAGAAAACATCAACTGATTATATTTATTTCAATTATGTTCCTAGTTAAATGATTCGAAAATAATTAAATTAGCGCCGTCGATGAAAGAATACATTACGAATTTCTGCCTCTCTGGAATCGTCGTAAAAAGTCGATAATTTGCTATTTGGGGATAAGGAATTTCCCATTTTAAGGCCTCTTGCAAATTCTGACCGAAGGTCCGAATATTTCCGCTTTTCAAATAAAATCCAAATAAATGAAATAATTCTGAACGTTTACGAAAACTAAAAACTGTTTTTGAAAGGTGATGAAGTGCGCTTTCAAATTTAAAGATTCTATAAACAAACTTATAATTGTTGAAATATTAAAATTTTAAATACGAATATCAAAATGTTTTAAAAATGGTTACCTTACGTTTTGTCGTCTAAACACTGAACTAAAATTACCCATATCGAAAAAACACACATTTTATTAGTCATTATTATTCAACATTATTCTTACCTCATTTTTTTCTTCTTCTCAAATTGCTGTCGGAACCTTTGGTTTCATGTAGGTGTTTTAATTTAAATTTTTCTATGTTGAAGTTCTAGATTTGAATATAAAGCGTGGTTTTTTCTCTTTTTAACACTATTTACATCATATTTCTAACCATGATAATAAGGGAGACACAACGGTTTCTTCATAGAAATCGATCTCATGATCAAATGAGCTGTTTCCGAAAGCGAACGAATTACTCTTAGGGGTAAACCTAGTTTGTTCTTGTTTGTTTTTCGCTGTCGAAAGTCGTTCATTTTAAGATTAAGAACAATTCCTTATCCTTAAGCAGGACCGGAACCGCAGTTAACGAATTTGAATGACCTCTCAGAAAACAATAAAGGTTGAGAATCCCCGGAATAAGTGATGAAACGGTTCCTAAACTAGATGGATCGGAGATAAGTGAAGAGTTGTGTGTTCACCGGTTCCAGTAGACTGGCTGTCCAGTGCCCGCTGCCCGCTGCACCAGACAGGCTGGCGTAAGGACAATCATACAAACATGATATAAGTGTAGATAGTGGTTGTTCGATGCATTAATACCTAGGTAATCGTTATTACAACTAAGTCACGGCGAGTGAACAACTATGCACAATGAACCGAATCATATATAAGTTACGTAATTATTATCATCTGATCAACTGACCAACACACTACACATTGTTAAAAGTTTTATATAATAATTACACTTAATTATGTTTTATTTATATATAATATTTACATATAATAGTAAAAAATATACAGTATTTAATACACATAACTAAACTGCCTCAGTAACAATATTTTGTATTTGTTAAGTGATAAATTGAAGATCCACTGACTCAACTACAATTATTTCCCTCCATAAGTATTAGACATGGGCAGATTCATTCACAATAATGAATCAATTCAGTCTTATTCACCTGGTCAAGTGAACTAATTCATTGAATTCATTCATTTAATTCCTTGATTCGACACTTCATTTTGGTTTTGTACCTAGATTGCTCACATTTAGGAAACTTAAAGAAAGCAATAATGAACCATTTTTTCGCATTCACATAAATATTTTCGTTTTGAAAAAAACATTTTAAATAAACACACAAAAAATATGAAATGTAGAGATTTATTTTGTACATTGCAGAAGTACATTTATAACTTTACTTAGAAAACCTGTATTTGTAAGCTTTACACTTTATAGCACAGAGTTCTGAAAGCGAGGAGAGCTTTGGAGTAACTTTAGTAAAAAAAGATATGTCGCTCCACAAAATAAACATGTTACAAACTTTTTAATAAATATGTTATTTTACGAACAAAAAGAAAAAGTAATTTTACAAGTCACTAATAAAATCGTTGAAATGGGTGCCGCAAAGGACACGGAAGGCGCAGGGCGCTGGACCTGGAGAAGAATAGTGGGATGTTTATTTTTTAACTGTCATTTCTAAATTGTGGAGCAATGCATCCCTCCATCTACTTCAGAAAAGTAACACCAAAGTTCGATCCTTTTTCTGGAAGACATCTTGGCTATTCAATATGTTGCTTTTTCCTATAAAAAACGAAGGTAAAACATCATTAAACGATACCAAAAATAAAAAGTCCCACTCGATTTTTCTTTTTTTGCATAGAAAATTTTTGCTGGCAAACTAAATCCCAGAATAAAAATTGTTATTATCTTTCTTCGTAAAACTATCTATATATTTATTACAAAAAAGTAGGTACCTTAAGATAACCTTTATTTACCATCGTAATGCATTATTTTCGCATGTGGAAGGGAGAAGAATACAGGAGATACTTTCGCTTTTTTACTAGGATTCAGATTCCGAAGTAGAAAGTTTTCACCTGACTAGGTACTAAATCGAAGGTTTAGCCACGCGGGAACTAACGACGAACCGATTGACAGCTGACATAGTGCAATGAATTAGGAACTTCTGACTAGTAAGTGTGTTGTGTCTATCTGCGACATTAATGACTTGCGTTCTTGCAGACGGTGCGGACGGACCTGTAACTAAGGAAAGGGACTCGTTAACGAATAGGGAATTGGGAACTCTGTCTCGAGTGTCACTGTCTCTGTTCTAGAAGTGTGTCGTTCCGCTCATTTTTCGGACTCGAATCAGAGTCCGGACTCATTCTAAAGGACTCGATTCATTGGATTCGCTCCGACTCCTTCGAATCAAGGCGACCAAACCGCTCCGCCGGACTCATACTACAAAACGAATCAAGCGAGTCCGGCGGAACGGTTTGAGTCGGAACGTTTGAAATGAGTCCGGCGGAACGGTTTGAGTCGGAACGTTTGAAATGAGTCCGGCGGACTCAAACTAGAAACCGTTCCGCCGGACTCATCTTGATTCGATTGAGGTTCGAGTCCTGTGGACTTGAATTTGAATCAGCTGGATTCGCAGAACCCGGTGGAACGTCAGAATGAGTGTCACGAAATAATAATTTTGTGTATCCTGTTATCTGTAAGGCTAGCTAGACTTGTAAGTTTTTTCGTAAATTTACGACTTCTAGCCAATGGGCATATTGGATTTTCAAAATGCAATATGCCCATTGGCTAGAAGTCGTAAATTTACGAAAAAACTTACAAGTCTAAAGCTAGCCTTATACCTACTTGGCAACTCGCGATTTTCGAAAGGTAAAGAATTAGTTACACATATTATTATTAACTACAGGAAGGATACTTAAAAATACAAAATTTGCAAGATTAAAAAAAAGTCAAATTTAAAAAAAAAATCTATTTAAAAAAAAACAAAATTTTCAAAAAAAGTTAAAATTTTCAAAAAAATCAAAATTTTCAAAAAAGTCAAAATTTTCAAAAAAGTCAAAATTTTCAAAAAAAAATCAAATTTTCTAAAAAATTCGAATTACCCAAAAAAGGCAAATTTTCAAAAAAAAATCTTATTTTCAAAAGTTTTAAAAAATTACCAATTTTAAAAAAATCAAATAAGTAGGTTTATTTAATAATTTGTTTATTTGCTTCACTCAATTCGTGAGGTACCCACCTTTCAAGCTTTTTCACATTCCCAATTTGCTTCAAGTGGATTAAAACAGTTTTATCACTAACACCGCAACCTGCAGCTTACTCGGACAATTACAATATATATAATCTACAAATTTAATTAAGGAATATTAAAACATCGTACGTTGGAAGTGGAACCACCACCATTGAAACTTTTTATTACGTCCTTTAATTTTTTTATGATGATACAAAAGGTCCATTTACTCAACAAAAAACCTAACCTACACAAAATTCATATTACTGCTTATGAACATCATCTGAGATTCCGCAAATTTGCCCTATGCAGACCAACAAAAAGAAAAAGCAATGCTTGTTGCTATCTTTTGACTAAGACTTACTAAACTTTCTTTTTGAAAAATATTTTCGTCAACCAGTGCAGATCAACAATCCAAACACAGTTCGGTTCGAGGTGCGAGTTTCGAGCGAGAGGCGAGAGCGAGAGGTGAGAGTTGAGAGCGAGAGGTGAGAGTGAGTCCGGACTCGATCCATTTTATTTTGCGGACTCGGATCGATTCAAACGCCTTCGGACTCGGACTCATTTGATTCGCTCCGGCCGGAACGACACACTTCTACTCTGTTCTGTTTCACTTATTCCCTGAGATTGAGATTGAGCGCTTGTCCGGACAGACTCAGTACATGGGACATAGGATTTGTGTCTACGACGCGTGACGTCACTACTGAATACGGAATAAATTCATTTTCCTTGACTGGGGACTCGATGAAAAGAGTCTTTTGGATTACGGCGCGAGACGCGGGATATTAGATACGCGATTTAGTGCGACAGGGCACAGTACATATAAACTCCGCGGCGCGCCGCCATAGTACCGTAATAATATTTAATTAGATTTCTATGAAACACTATAATATTTTAATCATTTAAAGTGTACATCATTATTAATTATTACCTTATTATCATGAAATAATTTAATTGTAAAATGTTTAGAAAAAAAATGCCAACGATAAGGAATTAAGATTCAATTCCTTTTGAAAATGAGAATAAGATCGATTGTGTTATAAGATTGAATTAATTCTTGGAATTAAATCAATCAATTTTGCCCACCTCTAATAAGTATTATTGGCAATGAGGAATACATCTGGTGGTTAGTCCCAAAATTTCTGCAGTGAAATAAATCCCGACTTCTACTATTACGTAGTGGAATCCGAAAGCTTATCAATGCAAAACAATTCTATCAAATCATCAAATGCATCATTTAGAATTTTAAGTCAATGAAAATTATTCTGTCCGACAATTTAAGCATATTAATTGAAAAGAGTGTTATAAATATTTCTACAAAATTGCTAGAATATCAATTTTAAAACTTACGAATTTATTTTGTATTCTTTCAATCGCTTGTACATGAATATTGTAATGTGTGTTCCGGACGACAGAGTTGTATTCAATTTGACTTCTAATAATGGCAAAATCTAACAGTTTAAAACACTTAATACTGTTGACATTTCTGGTTAACCTTGTTATAAATCCCAACATTTGTCAGCCCTTGTTAGATAATTGTTGTAACCCTCGCGCACCGGAGGGGGTTATACACATACCCCAAACGAGAGTTTTATGCGATATCTTTGTTGTTTTTTACATCAAATACTCTATAATTTAGGTAATCCTAGAAAAAAACCATTTGTAATCCCTTGTTAGATATAAATCCGTAATAATTGTTGTAACCCTCCCGCACCGGAGGGGGTTATGCACATACCCCAAACGAGTGTTTTATGCGATATCTTTGTTGTTTTTTACATCAAATACTCTATAATTTAGGTAATCCTAGAAAAAAACATTTGTAATCCCTTGTTAGATACATATCCGTAATAATTGTTGTAACCCTCCCGCACCGGAGGGGGTTATGCACATACCCCAAACGAGTGTTTTATGCGATATCTTTGTTGTTTTTTACATCAAATACTCTATAATTTAGGTAATCCTAGAAAAAAACATTTGTAATCCCTTGTTAGATACATATCCGTAATAATTGTTGTAACCCTCCCGCACCGGAGGGGGTTATACACATACCCCAAACGAGAGTTTTATGCGATATCTTTGTTATTTATTTACATCAAATACTAAATAGATATTAACTAACAAACTAACTAACCATCACGCCGTTTCCCAGCAGGGGTAAGCAGAGAGGACGGACCGCCAAACAACTCGGCCTTGGCACACACTTCTTTTTTAAGATATTAAATATGTAATATCTAGCCTATGCGAGCGAAATTACGCTAAAAGGAACAATGCTGATTGGTGTGAGGCACTTTATTAAAAATCAACTCGCAAATTAAATTTGACATTTTTAAACATCGTAATGACGGCTTAGGTTTTGCAAATACACGTTTCTCTATTAAAATCTTGGAAAAAATGTGTAATATTGGTGATAGATGATATTAAAGGGGTTCCAATATGTCCCCTGCGTGCGAATTGTATCTAAATTTCTCTAATAAACAATGAACAAGTGACCTCCCAGGTACTTACCGGGTCATGTATATTATCTGTACATTTACATTCTAACGCTGCGTCACGTTCACTGGTCGAATGCATTGTACGTATAGTTTTATATTAGTGATCGACGAACCGGCGGATGCAATCTGTTGGCCAAAGTTGATTTTAGTTTGTCTGGTCTATGGTTAGTAATAAGATATAGCATTGTAGAAACATATTACATATTTGTACCGCGCCCTTGCCGTGATTTTTCACAAAAATGGCGCTATTCAAGTCATCAAAATATAATTATTAGCTATGATTATGACCTATATAAAAGGACTGAGTGGAAAGCTCGTCACAAAACCCATAAATTTCCTGAGTATCCTGAAATATCGGCCCTTATAGCTAAGTGCATAAATTTCCTGAGTTTCCTGAAATATCGGCCCTTATAGCTAAGTGCATACATTTGAGCAAGTCGAACTCCGAGTTGAGGCGCTTCATTACGCTATAAATTCCTCGACGTTGTGACTGATGATGCGTGAAGAAGTGATATAAAAACCTAAACTCCGTGGGACTGTGAAGTAGTGGAGTGGCGTGAGTGATGCTGAGAAATGCGGAAATTACGGAGCTGAAGGTATGCAGATCAGATCTCAGGCGAGGAGGTAACCGTAATGTCAGGCACGTAACATCGTACACACTTTAATAAAATAAAGTGTTTTTAGCGAAGAAGTCACTATACATTCTGTAATCTCTATATTACCTGTAATGCCTTCCTCAATGAATTTGCAATTCAAACGTGACCACATATTCCTTGTGCTGGAGAACAAACCACAATATATACAACTTTAACAGTTGGTAGACTTCCATTCTAAAAAAGTTTATTTATTTTTATTTATGAAATACATGGTATTTAATTGACATTTACAAGATGTTGATACATATAATCACCATACTAGGTGTAGTTTCATGGTGACCAATACATTATAATTATTTTGTATAAAGTGTAAACAGTATAATGTAACATTTTGGGCCTTACTAATAAGCGTGTTTCAAATCCTACACAACCGATAACCAACCCTTAACGTAGAGTAATGGTTGTTTCTCAGCTGCAAAAAATCTAAAACACGCCCAATCAAAATCGAAATTTCCTCTGAAAGTATAAGCTTCTTAAGTAGGTACTGAAACACCTATGTACTTAATTGATAAACACTTCGATTTCACATTTGATAAATAAATTTTCTCTGAACCACTAAAACGGCCACCATCTTGAAACCGGAACGTACCAAACAAATTAACAGACGTATAAAATGCCAAATGGTAGCTTTAAAAAAAGAATTGGCTACGCTCAATAAATACACCCAAAAAGGGCGGAAATTTTTAACTTTTTCTCTAAATTAGATTTTTAAAATTAAAACTCGTTTGTTGTGCTTTAGACGTTGTATTCATAAAGTCAAATAAAAAAATCGTAACAATAAGAAAAATGTGTCTTTATTGTACTAAGGTCACATTTTTACATTCAAATAAAAAGCTGTTTTTTGTGTAAAAAATCTTTACTCAGTTGTAAACTGAGAAAAAAAACAATAAATACCCTTTGCAATAACATCGAGCAATAATAGTGAATCAAATACGCAACAATCGTTTCAATTATTTGTCATGGTATGTATTCAGTTTATTGCGCATTGCAAAATTAATTACCGCGAAAATACGCAAAACACGTTCATTATAATTGATCAGGCGTTTTAGACGCTGAGCTTATTATCGAGCCAATATACCAACAATTAACAGCCATTATTGTAAATACTATCCTCACAGTGGCAATATGTTAATTTTTCAGCCATCCATCATATTTTAGGTAAGTCACCTCAAGCAGCTGTGCCAATAGTCAATAGAGCAGGAGCGAAGAACCTATTTACTTCATTATTTTTCATAGCCTCCATAAAACGGTAGTTCACCAAAATATTTATTTATTTATTTACGCCCTAATGGGCTTTTACAAAAGTAGTTAACAAGTAATACAGTTGTGTTACATAGTTTACAATAAATTATGATTTTTGATTAAATTAAGGTAAATTCAAATTAATAGTGTGGATTACGGAAAGCTAAATATGTATTAAGGAACATATAATATACATATGAAAACAAAAGTGTGTTCACTACGGAGTTGTGAATTCATACATCTCAGTAAAATGATTAAACAGATTTCGTTTTATAACTAATACGGAATCTTTAAGCATGTCTACAATATTCCCAAATTTATTGCCAAAATGATGTAGTCTATTTTTTATAGGTGTATGAGATGATATATTATTATATTATTACAGAGATGTAGAACAAAAAAACAAGGAAATGGTGAAAAATATACATAAACAAGAACATAGTTGCAATAACATATAGTTATATCATACGTATTATATTACCCCGCATTCTGAATTTCTAAAGAGGTTATTTTTTTTCAATATTTATTCACAAAAATAATATTACATAATTTATAGAAAATATAGTAATTATTTCACCTAATTTTATACCAAATAGACTTATCAAGTGCCATCTATGGGTGAGCTCTTACACTAATCAATTATATTACACTTCCCTTGAACACTGTTATTTTGTAAGATATCTTGTTAAGTTGCAGAGTTGTAAAAGTATACACGATTATGTATGTGAAATTCCCTCGATAGAAACAAAATCGCAAAGAATCTTCCGAAAATTATAAAAAAACACATCTGGTTGTGTTATTTAACGTTTTATAGGAAATATTTTCGCTTACACCTATTGATTATTTTAATCGTTTTTAATCTTAGCGCGCTCCCCATTAAACCATCTTTAGTAATCTTTTTCTGTTTTTTGAACGCTTATAACGGAGCCTTAATAATTAACAAAAATCCTAAAGATCTGCAAATCAACTGTGTCAAACCTGCACGTAATGACATTATTGTGTTCCGACGGTTCATAACGTCATAACTAGAAAAGTTCGATAGGAAAACACGACAAATCAGACGCATTCAAAGGTCACAGAGACGGCTTTAGGACTATTTTAGACTAGTCGATAAACTATCGGTAAGTCAACGGGCTACGCAGTATCGTTTAAGCAGTGAAAAACATTATGACTGACCTGGAAAATTTATTGCAAGTATGAGTTTTATTGTAGGTTTGAGTTTTATTGTAGGTATGAGTTTTATTGTAGGTATGAGTTTTATTGTACGTATGAGTTTTATTGTAGGTTTGAGTTTTATTGTGGGTATGAGTTTTTAGTAGGTATGAGTTTCATCGTAGGTATGAGGTTTATTGTAGGTATGAGTTTTATTGTAGGTATGAGTTTTATTGTAGGCATGAGTTTTATTGTAGGTATGATTTTATTGTGGGTATGAGGTTTATTGTAGGTATGAGTTTCATTGTAGGTATGAGGTTTATTGTAGGTATGAGTTTTATTGTAGGTATGAGGTTTATTGTAGGTATGAGTTTTATTGTAGGTATTAGTTTTATTGTAGGTATGAGTTTATTGTGGGTATGAGTTTTTAGTAGGTATGAGTTTCATCGTAGGTATGAGGTTTATTGTAGGTATGAGTTTCATTGTAGGTATGAGGTTTATTGTAGGTATGAGGTTTATTGTAGGTATGAGTTTTATTGTAGGTATGAGGTTTATTGTATGTATGAGTTTTATTGTAGGTATGAGGTTTATTGTAGGTATGCGTTTTATTGTAAGTATTAGTTTTATTGTAGGTATGAGTTTATTGTAGTTATGCGTTTTATTGTAGGTATGAGTTTATTGTGGGTATGCGTTTTATTGTAGGTATGAGTTTATTGTGGGTATGAGTTTCATTGTAGGTATGAGTTTATTGTAGGTTTATAGTGTCTGTATGACCCGGCGATACTTAATTTTTTTTTTTTATGTTTGCACGCATTGATGTTTCTTTTTCTTTTTTTAAAATTTGTGTTAATGAATTAATACAAAATATTTCAGAAATTATAACTCCTTTATCCACCACGAGCCAAAAGCAAACCTTTTTCTTTTTTTCCAACAAAAGTTTAATGTTTTTTTAAATGAACTCACTTTCCGATATCCGATCGAGCTGAAACTCGGCAGATTGATTCGTTGTCGATAACAATGCACTCTATAGTGTGTGTATGTGCTATCCACCAAAAGTTGATGGAATGCATTGTCATCGATTCATTACCCTTAATAAGGAGCCTTCTCTTGGATCCTGCTTCGCGACATATAAAGAGAGATATAATTCACATTATACCAAGTAAAAAAAATTGAATTTGCTCTTAGGTTTGCAATCCCTGTATTAAGAGTGTCTGCAACATTTCAAGTATTGAAACTGAATAATTCGATTATTAAACGCTGGCTTCGGATTAGAGTGAGTTAAGTCGGAAAATCATAGAAGAGCGGGGAGGCTAAGCTCATTGATTTAATAATCCCATAAAAATACCGTGTAATTAATAGAATTACTGGTGATTAATTCCGCCAGCCATTGCCATATATAAGATGTATCAAACATTTAAAAAGACAGAATTCCCGGGTTACAAATAACCTGACAATATTTGAAAATCTCCTACTACAATCACAGTAAGCGGAAAATTTTGCTTGTGTTTTGTGGGGGACTTAGCCAGTCAAGGAAATGAACGACGCACGACGCCTGGGTGGGACACAGACGCGATGCCAATTCAGACACATACAAAAATGTAAATGTAATTTTCATGTCCGATGATTTTTTTTCTCGAATAGGAAAATCAAGCGTCGACACTGTATACGCCATTACAGCCACAGCGGGTCTCGTGACACGCACTTCGTCTCGTTTCAGCAACATTGGACAGACTATACAGAGCGCGTATCACGTCATCCGTTGCGACGTCTGGCAGTGTGATGGAAAAATATATTTATTAAAAAATTGCAAAAATATCATCGGACAGCAAAATGACATTTACAGGCTAAACTCCAAATATGCTCAGGAAACGCTGGTTAAAATTTTTCTGGTACGTGCTGATGTACCCTGTAGAAGTAATCATAATCGAAATTAGTATTATTTTAGGTTTTCTGTAAGATTATGAAGGAAACGGTAAAACTATACTACGGATATCCGCTGCATGATTGCGAGTCTCTTTCACAGGTATTTTTATAGAGCCTGGTCGGAGTACCTATACCTTGCAACATTTATCCCGAGCAAGTGTCGTTTCTCCGAGTCACACTCATGTGCCCACGTCCCCACAGTAGGTACCCATGGGCCCACAGGACATAATATGGTGGTGACATATCTACCTACCTAGTTCCTCTAATTATACAAGTATTACTGATTTATTAAAAATCCGGTTAATCCGGTTGAAAACGGGATTGCAGGCCGTTTGGTAAACTTTTAGTAAATTCATAATATATCGGAACGCGTGTTCATGCACCTGCATTTGACTTGATAATATACAATGACGAAATGCGAAAATATTAGAATTTTTATGAACAAGTGTTTCGATATCGTGATAATAATACATTTGTATTTTACTCAAAGTTTATCAAGAAACCTATCAATTCTTTCGTTAAGGGCCTGCAATCCCGTTTTTAATAGAATTACGAATAATTTGATGAGATTCTTAATAAATAGCAATACTCATTTTTCACCGGGTACAATAATAATAATGTTTATTTCAGCTGGACAGAGCGGTGTGTGCAATGCTCTGCCTGCCATAAAAGTTTACATTTAAGTTAATACATAAAAAAAACAATATAGAAATAAATAAAATAAAATTAATAAATTGATGAACACATTAGGACTTTATGGTGGCTTCAGTGAAATTCTCCATCTTTGGTGTAGAGGCGCTCCCTGCGACTGGGCAACGGCCTGGACAAGAGTGTTGTCCGATCTCTGGTAGCTCTGACTCGTCCCGATTATTCTGTGGCGCATCAAAGAACCGAACCCATGCACCCTTCCTTCGGTGAATATCTGTGAGGCGCTGCATCGCCAGGGGAGGCCAAATAGGGCTCTGTATGCGTGGTTGTACTGTACTCGGAGTGTGTTCATGATGCCTTTACAATACAGTGGAGCTCTTAAATTTCATACATTCAGAAAGCCTTTTCGTAAAATGTGCCTTGTATGTTATAAGCCTAAGCCAATATTTACAGTGCACGGGAATTCTGCATTTGTGCAGTCGCCCACTGCAGCTGGGTAATCTTTACTTTACGTCTTACTAAACAACCCTAATTAACTAATCGAAGAAGCACACTGAACTGAACCGTGTGGTCCTTGGATGGAGGTCACTGGATCAACATCCGGCGAAGTGCGAAAGAAAATGTATTCATGTGTTTTTTTGTCACGTAGGTATTGGACAATACTGGTATAATTAAAAAAAGGTATATTTACGTATGTGCCGGTACATAATATTTGCACTTTGTTCAACACTGGAAGCATTGTTAACTGTTATGTACAAAGATATGAATGAATAGGAATGTAAACCTTAGTAATTATTTTCGCCCAAGTTTGTCTGTCTGTTTATCCCGCTATCCAAACCACCTAGCGATGAGTCGTTCATGAGTGAGCCGCACAATTGAGCTAGTTCTTTTTGGTGAGCCGTATTCGTACGACTCCCGGTAAACCGTACCACGGCTCAATTGAACGGTTACTCTTTTTTTTATCAGAAGATACGAGGCGGCGTACCGATACCAAGAGTCTTACGATCATTCAGACGCTTACTCTGGGAGCCGTATCGGGCGAGTCGCATAGGGCGAGCGCAGTATTCTCATTGCTCATACGCTCTGAGTAACGGATCCCGTTCGTTGAGCCGTCGTTCAATTGAGTCAACTCTATGAGCCGTACGAAAGTATTGAGCTGGTACCGTGGCTCCCGCTGTTAACTCTTGACAGGCCAAGATGCTAAACGTCTGTAACCAAGTGGGTCTTCCGATGACCTCATGATTTTTCTGAAACTATAGATATAAATTCCATTCTTCAGTCAATTATTAATGGTAACATGTGTTTGCGTAGGTAGGTAAGTATTTAGGCTAATATAAGGAATATAGTAATTTTGGGTACTACCTACTCCCCCACTTGGCTGCGGATATTTGTATGATACTGACAAATCAGTGACTTATCGCTACACCACAGTATTGCGTTTGTGCGAATGTTTGCACTCTTTAGGTCGGTATAGGAGTTTGAGACCTAAAAGTCATTGTTCGACATCGTGTATCCCGATTTCGGCCTGAAACAAGTTACCACACCGCACAAAAGAGAGATTTATTTATCAAATGCCGTAATAAACTAATTACCCCCGTTATCATGTGGAACACCAGAACAGTAGCAATAATATTTTCTCCGTAACAATATACAATATCTAATAAAAAGTTTCCCAGGCTCCGCTGTCTACCGCGCGATCTCTCCGCTCTTCGTGGATCATCTTTCTTTCACTACAAGTACAATACCTGCAACTCCGATAGATTGTGATTGTTATTTTACGGCTTTGCATCGAACTCAATGCAGTAAGGTCATTGCACAGATTGTTCGGATGATAGCCAACCTCCGATAGGAGAGGGAACCAGAATAACAGGAATAATAGTGGGTACTAGTTGATTTGTTATATTGCTCGGCTGAGTTCGCGTTTTAACACTATTTGTGCAAAATCTATTGTCATATTTATGTTAAAAAACTGGAGCTAACTTTTGTCTTGTTTTGGTTGTTTCACAGAATTTCAAAAAATCATCAAGTTTTTTATAGTTCATTCAAGTTATATAAAGGTTCTATTAGATTTGTTAATGTCGTTATTGGTCAGCTGTTTCACGTATCTGAAATAGTAACAAAACTTGAATAGAACGTTCACAGAACTTGAAAATTAAATTTGATGAATTGTTCAAATTTTGTGAAACAGCTCGTTCTTTTAAGCTCTTATTGTTGATACCTTATTTTTAAGATAATCTTAATTCAGATGCCGAGTTGAAAAATAAATTATGTTAAATTCCCCCGAGAGAAAAAAATCGCAAAGTGTGCTCCGATAATTATATAAAACATATCGGGTTCTGTTATTTAACATGCTATAGGTATGAAAAAATACACAGTGTTTCTTTAAATGCTAGTTTACTCAATTGCCGAGAGATTTTTATACTATTTTAAATAATCTGTGTTTTATTAAATATTTTCACAACAGTCGCTTATAATTTAAATAAAATCGCTTTCCGCGTCTGTCTGTTTGTGCGCTTAGTGCTTCTAAACTACGCAACGGATTTTGATAGGGTCTTCACTATCATTTAGAGACTTTCTCCCGCAATGTTTATATATATAAAATATTGATAATATAGTCATAGAAATTAGATAAAAGTAGATGTTTTGCAATCAAGTCGTAAAATTTTTTTTCGGGCGTATATATTGCTAACGCTGGCTAAACCGCATGAGATCATTGATGTATTATTAGTCAATGTCTGAGATACGTCAACATTTTGTATCTTAAAAAGGCCTACAGTGAAGTCCGACACGGTATATGTCTATCTCCTAAGGATCACATACACTTCAGCTAGTTATATATATATATATATATATATATATTTAATATTAACGTGCTCCCTCTATCACTTTTCACATATCTCCTTTTCAAACCATCTTCAGTATTCTTCTTATTTTTGAACGCTTGTAACGGAGGCTGAATTTGTTACTAGAGTAATTCAAAGCTCATCAAATAACAACGTTGTAAGCTGAAAAAACTTGCATAGAGAAAAAAACATGTAAATTTGCTGCTTGAAACGTTAATATTAACTTCGCATTTCTTTCGGAACTAATCATTCGTTATTTGCTATAACCATACATGATTTTTATTAAAAAAAATTCAATACGATCATTAAAGAATGAAGAGATGCAACGGAAACAGAAATACCACAATTTTTTGTATAATCTAGAAAGGAAAATGGTCACAAACCGAGAGATTAAAAAAGATACCATTGGCTTCTGACGATGTTGAGAGATTTCCTGTGAGTTGAGAGATAAGCAAGGGAGACCAGAAACGAGAGTGACAGTGGACGGTTGTAACAAACGCAATACTAAATCATTATTTTCGATTAATATGGTTTACATTATGAATACCAAAAATATGCTTTGGATAAATTGAAGCTTTTCCTGTATTTTTCCTTTTTCTCAGAATAAAATTGTTAGTTACTTTGTAAAAAATATAAGCGTAAAGTAACACTGTTTTTTCATTAGAAATCTTTGAACGCATATGTATATAAGAAACGACTTTAAAAAAAATCAATATTACGGCTTAGATTATTTGTGACAGTTTCCCTTGATCAACTTTTTTTGTTATGTTATTATTCACCAAATAAATAAAAGCCACTTTTGCGTTTCATATCGAGCGTTTCTAGACTCTGTTTGCCAAGCGATTTTTATGCCTATTACCTATATTCGTTCCGATATAAGACACATTGAGAATATAATCATTTTTGGCTTGTGGCTTTTTCTTATTGGTGTTGGCGAGAGGAATAAAAAATTAAAAAATTAGGGCGAAAATTGAGTTTTTGGAAGCGTAAATATAATCGATATTCATGTTTTAGCCATTTTTTTTACTTATATACTGACGTAATTTTATCGTCATTTTTTTATCACGAATACCGGATAAGAGTCCCTACTGTCTGGAGCCTGTGAGACTATGGCATCCCCAATTTGGGTGTGTTGTGAGGATGAAGGTAGAGAGGGGGAAAGAGATGGGGGGTATCTGGCAATTCAGATCTGGTCACTAAACACGGCTAAATCCATTTCAAGTTACTTTTCAATTCTGATTTGTAGCCTTACACGTGCTATACTAAGAGTATCTTCCACTCTGGAATGTGCCGCAAGTGTACTAATTAGGAAATAGTGAAATAACACAAATAAAATGTGTGCGGAATATAAATGTTAACCATTGGGGCGTAAAATATTTTCACGGTTGTAACACAATGATACAACCGACCCAGTTTTTTTTTACTGACAGGAAATTACCCTTCCCTACAGTTAGTGTACAGACAAGGGCGCTTTTGTGAGGTATCACACATAATTTATTTATTTAAACATTAATGAATCTGAATTAATTATTTCACTCATAAAACACATAAACAGACCAATTCTTCTGACGTCAATGGTGGTACATTTAGACTTTATTCAGCTGTGCACAACTGACCCGTGTCATTTATATAGTAGTTAAATAGTACAGGGTTTTCCAATAAGATGTGTTGTTTTGAATAGCTCGCTATTTCGGTAGATGTTACGTTTGAAGCTGTCAATTTTTGACATTTGACAAGTAGAAACTACGCCATTAATAAAAATGGAACGATACACGCTTCAACAACGCATTGAAATTATTAAAATTCACTTGAGTGAATCAAATGCAAATCATCTTGAGTGATGAGCAACAGTTACGGTGAATGGATTGCGCTATCAAGAGATGATTAATGATTTTTTATGGCCGGAATTGGATGGTATTGATCTGGACAACGTTTAGTTTCAACAAGACGGCGCTACGTGCCACACAAGCAACGAAACCATTGATCTTTTACGAATGAATATCAAAATAACACCTCTTATTGGAAAACCCTGTAGTATGTGTGTTGGTTTTTATTACCCTTTTTCCTGGCTTCCTGAATAGGTAAAACAAGCTATAACTAGTTCAACCAATTACGTACCTAGATCATCATGTTCGCAGGACAGTGGCGTCGCGATGCCCGCACTAGATTACGTCTTTATTTTAGTCTTCACGCGATTTCTACGTTACCGACGATTACGATTTCTTACCGAAACCGGCTTAGGCCATTCGTACACGGAGATACTTACAAGTGACTCGAGTTTCGTGCGCGTAGCATACGCGCTGCTCTCAGTATTTGCCATACAATTTTGCTAGTTTGCTACGCGTTGACTGTGGGTTTGACGTCTGTTGCACACTACCGACAGTGCTGGTAGCACGCTACGCGAGTTCTATTCGCATCTGCTACTTGTTTGACACAAATGACGTCCAAATATGATTGAATGTTACATTTGTTCTGGAGGTGGGAAAATATACATATTTATATAACTATGTATAATTTACCGGAATACATTAGAAAGGATTAAGGCGATGCACTACGTCGTGTAATATTTTAAATCAAGCCGCTATCAATAACACCCCTTACGTAGATGGCAATAGGGTTTGAATTCCCGCTTAACACCATCCGCCTGTTTTGATTTATGCAAGAAAAAAACATGACCAAAAAGTGCCTTTTATTTTATTTTGTGGATGTTCAGGCATAAATATTTAATTTTTTTCCGATCATTTTATAAATAACTTAATTTGCCACATTATACAATAAAATCATAACCGAAAACGGGTTCGTAAGTAGGAGATTTTGAACTGTAAAGCAGTTTTCATAGACCTTATACATTATTTTTTTCTGGGCTTATAAAAAGATTTATCTAAAAAATACTCGATTATTTCAAAAGCCGAGATGTATTCTACTCGCAGTATTTAATTAAAGCATCTGAAACATTTCTAGCCGACCAAATTTTCAAACCAAAACCACATGATTTTGCATTACTACGTATGGCATCGCCTTAAGCGAAGAAAGCGTGGATTGATGTTGGAAAGAATAGTCCTTTTGACACCATTCTGATGTAGTTCCTTGGCGTCGACGAATGCCCTACAATTAACCTTTTATTTCGTTGTACGGGTGAACCCAATATCTTCTGTTAGATCGATTTTAAGCTTGTAATTATAAAGAAGAACCATATTATTGTCTTCGTCGCTAGAGTCAGTTGACATGGTATTAATTCCACGGCAGCACTTGAAAAAATAAGTTCATATAATTCGGGAGCGCCGTGTACAAAACCAGCTAAAGATTAGCATATCGGTAGGGTAATTGTGGTTGCGTCACAGCCACGTAGCTTGTAAATATCTCTATGTAGGAAGGGCCAACATTTTTTGTTTTTGTTTTAAATGTTTTTAAATTCTAAAAAATAATGTTACATAATTTACAGAAGGTATAGTAATTATTTCACCTAATTTTATACATAAATACCACCATAATAAAGCTAGGATTGTGTGATGGGAATGTGTCATTTAGTTCTTTATTTTTTACGTGTATCCCAAAGTATTTAGTTTATATTTTCAGTGTGTTTTTTAAAGTGAATTTTAAAATCTTTGTTTCATTTATATTTCGGATACTTTGTGATAAGAAATAAAAAAACTCTAAGTCTTTAATTTTCCTTTAAGTCGGTAGGTACTATAAAAGGGTTGAGGTTTATCTGGCCACTTGCAAGTAAAACAAAATGTAAATATATTTAAAAGCTTACTTTTGTGTGAAAACGGGCTTTATAAAAATGCTGGCCTTTTTTAGTTAAAATAAACATATTAAATTATATTGCCGCCCAGACACGTCTGGCAGTTGTGAAACATCGAAATTGATGTTTATTGAAAAGTAAAGTCTTTATATTTGTATTATTAAAATAATTTAGAATAGATCCGTTGCCAATTTTAGTGGGAATAGAAGCAAATATACCGCACAGAGTTTTAGCGGCCGGGCGGAAACAGCCGACGAGTTACGAGGCTGGCCGAATGAAGCGTCGTTCCGTGAAAGAGTCGGTTTTCTCCCCCTAGCCCCGCCAAAAGATGTTTCACATGAGAAATGTTAACTGGAATTCCTCATTGTGCGTGTTCACGAACATTCATTGCAAAGGGCTGGCCGAATAATCAGGTTGGCTCGGTGACACCAAGTTTGTAGTTACGCCACTGAAACTCCAGTTGTTTTATGCGTCTTTGTCGTAAATATATGCAACGGAATGCAGTATTAATAGAAAATAATTCATAGGGAAAATCCGGTAATTGAATTAAACATGTTTGTGAGGAAAACAAACTATTCACCTCGGATTTAATGGAAACAACCACTTTTTAATTTGAAGAAGGTGAAAATAATTAATGTTTCTGGGAAATGTATTAATAATAATAAGAGTTTATTGGATGTATGCAGGGATAGTGCAATGCAATACATTACATACTTTAAAATAATTAGAATAAGACAAAATAACAATAGGCACAAAAAATGCGCAATTTAAGTGAAAAAAGATAAATAAATAAATGTGTGCAAGCAACCGTTTGTGGAGGATATTTGAACATCTCCCGTCTCCAGAGGGACATCAGGGGGGACTCCATCCATGTGGTGACGGAGAAGCGCTCTGAAAGAGTGCACTCGTCCTACTAGAAACATTTCCGTAGCGCTGCAGTACCTCGGTAGGCGGAATAGTTGGCGACAAGCATTATTGTAAGCGACTTTTAGCTTATGTCATTGGGATGCAGTGTAATCTACCCACAGTTCTGACGTGTACAGAGAAGTGCACAATGCGTTGAATAGTATCCTTTTTACGTTGGTATTGCAAAAGTGAAAACGACTTGACAGCATAACTGCTCTAACGGATATCGCTCTTCTTTGTCTTTCCATATCCTCGATGTCTTTCAGGTCATTATTATAGTTCAATTCAGTTATTATTATAAATGTATTATTTGTTGAAGCCCTTCAATAATGCAACAAGGAAAATAACAATGTTTATCATAGAATAAATCCAGAAAGCACCGGATAAAAACGGAAAGTTTTAATTCGATGGAGTCCTGTAAATTATTTAACATTCGTGTTTTGTTAAAACACCGTATGGATCTCCCCAAAAGGAGACACCGCCTTTACCTTGAGTTTGCCCGAGGCTCACATTTTAATTAATTCCTACCAATTCCTAACTATACCTAATATATTTTTTGTTGATGTAGTTTATTTATAATAATTCAATTGTTAACAAACAGCCCCATTTTAAATATATTTCCCTTCCTTGCACCTATGTTTACCCTCTCTCTCTTACCTAAGTCTTCCACCCCCACCAAAGTTGATGTTCTCTCTCCCTCTTCCAGCTTAACTATAAGTACCCATACACCTCTGTAATTAATTTAATATGTTTTTATTAACCCCGATGAAGGTTCGGGTTGAACTGAAACCGGTTGGTTATAAATATATACAATAAAGTGGTATTCAAACAAAGTTATTTTATTTTAATTATTATAATTATGTATACCCACAAAGTGTTTGCTACAAGTGAAAAATTAGTTTATTTATATTTAAGATCCATAAACGCAGTACCATACCATTTAAATATTTTACGTAAAATGGTTTGATAAATTTGTAAACATTAACATTAACTATAAACATTAACGGTAAGCATTAGATTTTATTTTTCTAGACAATGAATTAGTAATTTCCAGAGATATTTCTAAAACATCTGCGATTTTAGTAATGTGTTCATCTGGTTCATAAAACACACCCCTCGGAAAGATCAATTCTCTAGGCCCGGTAGGGCAAATTCGACCGTAGGTCCTTCATTATTTTTGTAAACGCCTTCTTCACTAACGTTGTTAAGATTCAAATTTTACAAGTCGTCTTAATTTCCAACCACAGAACTATCTTTTGATATGTTAATAAAGTAATGTTTCATTTGAATAACAGTTGAACACTCCCATTCGCCGTATGCAGAATTTAGGTAGTGATTATAAGAATGTTGTTGACATATTCAACGCATCAATTACTAAATATAAACAGGTCTTAGTAGAATTTTTATCGGCAAGCAGAACAACAAATCTAATTAAACTGCCCTGCTCTGCTTCGACTTGGGTACTATTAAGGAATACTACTAATAAGGACAGTATTTTGTTCTTTGTGTTAAAAAAATATATTAAGAAATTTTCGGGGACACCCAGGAAGACATTAACAAATCGAATTAAATAGATATGGCCAATCGTTTCACAGCACATGAACAATTCACCAAATTTCAAAGTTAATATTCAAGTTCTGTGAAAGTTCTATGAAAGTTATCTTATTATTCACGTTCTGTGAATAACTGGAAAATAAAGGAATAATAGCAGAACTTGATACGACGAAGCATAAAATTATTGCTGTTGATAGGATTTTTGCGAATTTCTATTGCCTACGACGTAGGCAATAGAAATTACGTAGGCCCTACGTAATTAGGTGAGCTGGATTAGTTTTGCTCCCCCCGTGTTTCACATCTCGACTCATTGGTCTGACCAAGCAAAATCTCCTAGATCACAAGTCCGGGACACTGAATCAAATCAGCTTCCTAACTTGTATGGGAACCTCCAAAAAATATTTTTATTAATTTATTAAAATTTACTAAAACATTTAAAAATGTTTAAATAAATTAGAATACATCGAATAAAAAAATTAAAACGTAAATTTTTGCAGAATCTCATACCAGTTATGAGGCTGCTTTGAATGAGTGTCCCGGCCTTGTGATGTATGAGGTTTTGGACCAAGTCGATAAAGATCTTTATATTATTTTTAGCTTGCATCAGCACTTGGAAACTTTGTGTGTGTCATGCGTCATGAGTAAATAGTGATTTTGGGTAAGACACGCAAACATCGAATAGTCCGATACAGAAATGACCAATGACCATTGTGTCGTGCACCGCGGAGTTCTGTTATGAAACTTGACATTAAAAACGTTACAAAATCGTGACTTTGTTATCTACAACTTTCAAATAAGATCGAATGAATCAGCTATGCGTGATCCCAGGAAGAATATACTAAGATAAGTTGTGGTGTAGGATACTACTAATAAACTAATTAGTTAATAGGTTTTTACGGCTTGGAAGACATTACACGATCAAGATAATAGGCTCTGCCACACGTACACTTCGGAGCGCCGCAAGCCGCCGCGCAGAAAAGTCTCACAATGGAAACTGTTACCTAATTTTCGGACTTAACTTTTCTGCACGGCGGCCTGGAGTGGCGCGTGTTACCGCCGCACAGTGGGCTGAAAATCGCCTTTCATAGACATAGAGACTTGAATTTTCAAGGGTATTTTTTTGGCTAGAAATGGATTCTGCTGATCATTACTATGTTATAAAATGTCGTACGAAGCAATTGCGTGTACAAATGAAGGAGTTATAATTTTTTTAAGAAAAATTTGTATGGCGCTGACATTAAAAATGAGGCTATCTCTGGAATCATAAGGTTGGCCGTTCTATTCTTACAAACAGATAATACTACTATTTATTTGTATTTTTTTGACATACTTCATATTGTGGCGCAAGGTGCGATTTTTTTTTTTTAAATCCTAAAGTGGAAAAAAAATCTTTTTTTTGTTGATGATTCATTTTAATGCTTAAATGCTTTACATATGAGTATGCTTTGTCTAGTTTACAATATTTTATTTACACTGCAAGCCAAAACACTGTGCACAGTGGGCTGAAAATCGCCTTTCATAGACATAGAGACTTGAATTTTCAAGTGTATTTTTTTTGGCTAGAAATGGATTCTGCTGATCATTAATATGCTATAAAATTTTGTATGAAACAATTGCGTGTACAAATGAAGGAGTCATCATTTTTTTAAGAAAAATTTGTATGGAACTGACATTAAAAATGACGCTATCTCTGGAATCATAAAGTTGACCATTATATCCTTACACACAAATATACAACTATTTATTTGTATTTTTTTGACATACTTCGTATTGTGGCGAAACTTGTGATTTTTTTTTTAAATCCTCAAAGTTGAAAAAAAAACTTTTTTATGTTGAAGATTCATTTTAATGCTTGAATGCTTTACATATGAGTATGCTTTGTCTAGTTTACAATATTTTATTTACACTGCAAGCCTAAAAGCATTTAAGCATTAAAATGAATCATCAACATTAAAAGGGGTTTTTTTCAACTTTGAGAATTTAAAAAAAAAAATCACACCTTGCGCCACAATATGAAGTATGTCAAAAAAATACAAATAAACAGTAATATTATCTGTGTGTAAGGATAGAACGGCCAACCTTATGATTCCAGAGATAGCCTCATTTTTAATGTCAGCGCCATACAAATTTTTCTTAAAAAAATTATAACTCCTTCATTTGTACACGCAATTGCTTCGTACGACATTTTATAGCATAGTAATGATCAGCAGAATCCATTTCTAGCCAAAAAAAATACCCTTGAAAATTCAAGTCTCTATGTCTATGAAAGGCGATTTTCAGCCCACTGTGCGCCGCTCCAATGTGTACGTGTGGCAGAGCCTAATGACAGGCCAGGCAATAATCTAATTATTCTCGACGGCATTGTGTTTTAACGGTGGATAAGAAAATATTATATTAATAATAAATTCAATGAAAAATACAGTTACGGTTCTGAATATGTATATATGTAATTGTATGGACTCGTACAATTAATCAATGAATCGGTTTTGAAAGGATTTATAGTCGTAAATAATTTATCCTGGATTTATTTTTAAATGGTCATCTTACATTTTGGTCGTAATTGCATCAATGCAGAGCAATGTGGAGAGATTGCCAACTATTTCAATGTCACCTGGTTTAAGATCCTACGTACTCAAGAAGTTTTATCAAAGGTTTTGGGGAGCCGAAAAAACCCTCAGAAACCTTAAAACGTTAATTATTTAAAAAAACTATCCTTGAAAGTTTTTTTACTAAATGGTCGGGTTATGTTAATGATGACAAATAATTATTTATGTTTTTTTTTCTAAGTTCAAAGATTTTCTTTTTTGTAAATAAAAAAAAACAATTTGTACAAATTTAGGGTAGTCCCACAAAGCTGTCATATGGCAGCTTGTCTGTAGGTTCTACCAATTAAACATTCTACTAAAAACAAGATAATATGTAGGCAGATACATTAAGAAATTCAAGGATACATGAAATTTTCATTCATTAACCACAGCTTTACCATTTTAGGGCATAGTCTCTCATTTTTTTTAAATTTAAAATTTTTGTTGATTTTATTGAAAATCACTGAAATTATATATTCAAGAGTACTGCTTCAATATTTATTTAATATTCGAGGAATTTTTAGGCCCTTTCCTTCTTTAAATATTGTGGCATGTTTGTGTACCAGTGGGTATAAATAAATGTATTATTGTTCAATGTAGAATAAAAAACAAATAATAGATCTATTTTCAAATGTCTTTAAATTTTATTTGGTTTGACTGAGGATTGAACCCTCCTTCCCAGGAACTAGAGTCGACAACTCTACCAGCCGAGCCAAATCCCGATTGGATGAGACCGACATTTATTGCGTATTTTTAGAGCTTTTAAGGTAATTTCATAAATCTCCAGTCCTAAAGAGCCCTAATTTCTCCAGTATTTTAAAACAAAGTTCACCTCTACTTTTGCACACAAATTATTGTGTCAAATTTTATATCAATAGTAATGGAGGGTACAATAGCAAATATAAAATGAATATCCAGTGTTTTTACTATAGTGTCCTCTGCGTGCAAAGTCAATTTTTGTTTAAAAGTAAACTTTTTAGTAAAAGTATGTTTATCTGAAGTGACCAGCCAGGTAAGTATGTTTTTCTTTATCTGTTTCTAAATAATAAGTATGATTTTCTGACTCTGTTTGTAAATAAAGCACGTTTTTCGCAACCTGGTTGTAAATAATAAGCATGTTTTTCTGGATCTGTTTATAAATAATAAGTATGTTTTTCTGAATCTGTTTAATAATAATAATAATAATAATAATTGGATAATTTGTAAAGCGCCGTTTTTGTGAAAAATCACCTCAAGGGCGCTGTACAATTTATTTCCTAGGATCTACATTTGTTATTTAGAAAAGATACCAAAACATACTTACCTGGCAAGTCACTTCCAACAAACACACTTATATTAAAAAGTTTATGCTTATAAAAGATAGAACTGCACGCAGAGGACACTATATCAAAAAACACTGGTCGTCGCATGATCTTAAGTCTGCTATAGTTTTTATTTTAATTTAAATGTATTTTAACTGTCTTAAAAGCCTACAAATTGTTAGTTGTTATCATTTTTATTTATTTATTTTTAATTATTATTTTTATTTATTTTATTTTATTTTTAGTATTTTTTACATTTTGTTAATTTAAATTTAAATTGCCGTCAACTGTGAAAGTAGAGGTTTCTGAAATTATGGATACGACTGTCTGAAAAGGTGCGTTTTAAGTTTAGACCTAAATTCTGTCGAGTCTGCGATCATTCTCAAATCATGTGGCAGTCCATTCCAGGCTTTAGGTCCTGACACGGCAAAAGCACGCTCACCGAACTTAGTATCTGGTGTGCGCTTTGGTTCCTTCAACTTTCCGATAGCTGATGACGTTGCTGACCTAAGGGTTGACTGTCGGGAATTGGAATCTTCTGGAATACACAATTCTGATAAATAAGCCGTAGCCATTCCGTTAAGTGACTTAAATACCATCCAGCATACCTTGAACTGGATTCTTTCAGGACATTTGAGCCAGTGCAGATTTTTGAGATGCTCTGAAATGTGGGAGTATTTAGATACTCCGGTGATAAGCCTTGCCGCGGCGTTGAAAACGGATTGTAATTTGTTGATTTGACATTTAGGGAGACTTGCATATATTCCGTTGCAATAATCTAGACGTGAAACAACATAAGAATTGACTAGCAATTTAGTCGCCTCTGTTGGCAGGTTTCTCCGCACTGCTTTAATTTGCCTTAATTGAAAGATCCCCGTGCTTACAGTTCTGTTCACCTGAGTTTTAAGGGAAAAATTAGCGTCCAGATTGACACCCAGTAATTTGATGCACGTTTTTGGAGTGATGTCACTTCCGGAAATGGTTATTGGGGAGTTTTCAATGTTATGCTGACGTCTGCTTGTAGCAGTCCACAGAAACTCAGTCTTTGTGGGATTCAGTTTCAATCTATTTGAGGTCATCCAGCGAGTAATTGCTTCTATACACTCAGTTATACGAATTTTTAGACTGTTTATTTCTTCTGGTAAGCAGTAAAAATAAACTTGCTGGTCATCAGCGTAGCAGTGAGATAGAAGGCCGAATGATTCTATTATTTTAGCGACATCATTTGTGAAGAGGATGAAGAGTAGTGGGCCCAGAACGGACCCTTGGGGTACTCCAGATGAAAGGGTTGCATAATTTGATTGGTTTTTTCCCACTTTTACGGCTTGTAAACGGTTGGCCAGGTACGATGTCAGCCAGGTCTTAACATCACAGTTTAAACCAAATGATTTATCTAATCGTTTAATAAGAAAGTCATGGTCAATCGTGTCAAATGCAGCACTCATGTCCAAGACTGAAAGAAGTGCCAGTTTACCCGACTCAATGGCAGTAGTTATGTCCGACAAAACACGTAGTAACCCGGTTTCTGTGGAGTGGAACCGTCTATATGCAGATTGGTATTTAGTTAATAATTCATTTGAATTTAAGTGACATATGACCTGTGAGGCAGCGATTTTTTCTAATATTTTTGATATAAAAGGCAGATTTGAAACGGGTCGGTAATTTGAAAGATCTTCAGCGTCCAGTTGTGGTTTTTTTAATAATGGAGTTACGATAGGTGATTTAAGGGATTTTGGAAAGTCACCCGTGCTAAGTGACTTATTGAAAAGATGAACTAAAAAGGGAGCAATTTCATTGCAACACTTTTTCAGTAGCCACGTTGGAATAGGGTCGAGCGAACACTGCTTGTTCGGTGAAGTAAGAATTAATTTCCTTACTTCTTCTAGGGATGTAGGTTTGAAGGCAGAAAGGTTTTCTCTATTGCATTTAGTAAAATACGGTGGTGGAGCGTAGGTTGTTAGGGCTCGTATTGACTCAATTTTGTCAAGGAAAAACTTGGAGAAGATTTCCGGAGCTATTGTATTTGGTGCATGGACATCAGCAATGACTGTCTTAACCGAGTTCCAAAGACTACGTGGATTTTGACGCTCTGAAGTGATCCTATTTGTCCAATATTCAGACCTTTTTGAACGGATTAAGATCATGTACTCTTTTTGAGCCTGTATCCAATCGTTCAGTGATGTAACCCCCGAGTGTCTGTAGGACCTCTTCAATTTACGCATCAATCTCTTCTGGCTCCGACATTCTTCGTCAAACCAGGCATCAGATTTTCGTAGACGCCGAGTTTTTGTAGAAATTGGAGCATATGTATTTAAAAGGGTTAAAAGGATGGTGTGTAAATAATAAGCATGTTTTTCTGAATCTGTTAGTAAATAATAAAATTAGATAGAGCCTAGGAATTCGTAATAAATTGTACAGCACCCTTGAGGTGATTTTTCACAAGAAACGGCGGTATATAAATTATCCGATTAGTATTGTTATTGTCATTGACGACGAGTCTACCTGCCGAGTTTTAGCTCGATCGGATGTCGGGAAGTGGGTTAATTTCCGCTTCCAAGATTTGCATTCATTCACAAAAACAAAAGTGAAATTCAAATAGATGTGTTAAAAATGTAATATGTGCGTGTGTCTATTATTGTGTGTTTACCTAAAGTTATGGGAGAGGCCATATCCATAGCAGGACCAGCCTTCTGCAGTTGTTTTCCCCCGCTATGCCTGTGTCATGTGTCCTGTGTCGTGCGTCCTGCGTCGGCCCACTGGACGTCTTTCAATCCTTCCCAATTGAGAAATTCTCCTGATGTACAGGGTTTTCCAATAAGAGGTGTTATTTTGAATAGCCCGCTAATTAAATTTAATTGTTTTTATTACCTATTTATATGACTATTTTATTTTTATATTTTAATTTTATGTTTAGGTACCTGCCTAATATTTTTTTTTCTTCTCTTTGTTTTATCTCATCTCCATTTTTATAAAAAAAAATTGTACTTTATTTTATTGCTTCCCTGTTTATTTCATGTAATATGGCAGACCGGGATCGCACCACCCTCCCAGTCCTGCCGGATTAAAACTTAAATAAAATAAAATATTTCGGTAGATGTTTCTTTTGAAGCTGTCATTTTTTGACATTTGACAAGTACAAACTACGCCATTAATAAAAATGGAACGATACACGCTTCAACAACTCATTGAAATTATTAAAATTCACTTGAGTGAATCAAATGCAAATCATTTTGAGCGATGAGGCCCATTTCCACCTCGGTGGCTTCGTCAACAAGCAAAATTGTCGCATCTGGGGCTCGGAAAACCCAAGAGTTATTGTTGAAAAGCCTCTCTATCCTCAACGTGTGACTGTTCGGTGCGGTTTATGGTCCGGCGGAGTCATTGGACCTTACTTTTTCGAAAATGAGGCTGGAGCAACAGTTACGGTGAATGGATTGCGCTATCGAGAGATGATTAATGATTTTTTACGGCCTGAATTGTATGGTATTGATCTGGACAACGTTTACTTTCAACGAGACGGCGTTACGTGCCACACAAGCAACGAAACCATTGATCTTTTACGATTGAATATCAAAATAACACCTCTTATTGGAAAACCCTGTATTTAAGATATTTTAAAATACCTGGTCGCATGTGACTGTCAAATGGTCACATTGCGGTAACTGTTGATCAAAGCACCGCTCGTTTTGCTAATCATATTATTATCAAAGTACTGTTGTATCAGATACCACTATACATCGATTTCACAATTAATAAGGTATTTCTTCTTGCTTCTCGATTGATACTGCATATTCCTAGGTATTACTCTCGACTGAAATGTATTTAGCTATTTCTCAGGGCGGAAAAACGTACAAAGACTCAAATCAGCTTTTCTTTTTTGATCTACCAACACAAAGCATGATCTTAATGTTATTTATACGCAGTGTTTTTACCATTTTTGGGTCATTTATGCCTCCCATGGTTTTGAAAATAATAATGTCTAACAACACGTTGTTTTTTACCGGTCACCAAATATATATACTTTTGAGTGAGATACGATATTTAAGCATGGGTCACCTAGTTAATAACCCGAATTCAGTAATATAGTCCTTATTCATTGAATGAATATCATCCAACTTTCATTAGGTACCTACAAGTCCGGCTCTGTGCGGGCGCAATTGGAGCAGTCCGCTCCGAGCGCCGAATTGTCTAGGCGCCAAGGCGTTGATAATACCTAATACCTAACAGTCCTAACACATCACCCTTGAGATTATTTTTCACAAAAACTGCAAATTGTAGAAAAAATAAGTTATTAAAGCTATGGGAGAATTTCTTCTCCCCCATCTCATGGGATCTGTGAAAAATAACAAAAATATTTTTAAATTTAACAATATTATAATTTAATTTAAAATGGAAAGTTCCAATTAAAATTGATAACAATAATAAAAATAAGAACTATAAAAAATATTTTTATTTATATGTTGTTTTTTTTCTTTACTTTATAACTATATTTTTTCTAAATCCATATAGGTAATTTATTTAGATACCGTTTTTTTCTTATTTAAATTCTCAATAATAAGCTTAGGTTATTTATTTATTTATTTATATATTATATATACGCCTAAAAAGGCTTTTACATAGAAGTGATACATGATGCAGTACAATAAGAGAATATGTATTATACAGGAGATATTGACAGTAAATAGATGTAATCCATTTTAAAGAAAGAAAAAAAATAACATAAAGTAAAAAAGAAATTACAACAACATTACATATAAAACTAATTTACCAAAGCTACTCTAATTTGTAGGATTCAACAAAGTGTTGATGTAGATTATGCTTAATTCTATATATGGAGTCAATAAATAAATCAATAACACCCCCATACTTGTTGCCCAGATCATGCATCCTATTGGTCAGTGAGTGTGTCTGATAGTTGGTCGAGTATGTATTACAGAAGAATGTTATATTTTGCTTTGTATTCCTAGTCGGCACATGTAGTTTAATAGTGGCAAGGATGGCAGGACTATCAATTAAGTTGTTAATGACTCTGTGTAACACAACCAGGTCTGAAATAATTCTCCTGTCAGACAGTGTTATTAGATGCAATTGATTCATCAAACTGACATAATTAATGTAATCAATAGGAATTCCGAGCTTAAAATTTACGTACTTAAGAAATTTGTGCTGAACTCTTTCTATATTATTGGAGTGAACTTTATATAAAGGGGACCAAATAGGTGAATTATACTCCAATTGACTTCTGACTAATGAAGTATAGAGGGTTCTCATACAATCTATGGACTTAAAATCGGTTAAAGTTCTGCAAAGGAAGCCAAGCATCTTTAAAGCCTTATTAGTTATATAGTTGATGTGTTCAATGAATGACAAGTTTTCAACGAATATTACACCCAAGTCACGAATATGTGATACTGGTATTAATTTAATATTATTTAATGTATATTCATGTAATATATTATAACGAGTTTTGGAAAATCGTATTACTTGACATTTCTGAATGTTCAAAAATAAAGTATTTTGTTCACACCATTGATGAAGTTGTTCTAAATTACTCTGTAAAATTTGACAATCGGATACATTTCGTATTCTTTTATATATTTTTAAGTCGTCAGCAAATAGCAGAAATTCTACATCATTAAATTGGTCAACAATGTCATTGATGAATAATAAGAAAAATATTGGGCCGAGGTGGGACCCATGAGGAACCCCACTTGTGGCCTCGAATATATAAGATTGTACAGAATTAATCTTAACACTAAGCACCCTATGGCTAAGATAACTAACAATCCAACTCAATAATTTACCTTTGATGCCCAACGATCGAAGTTTATAAATAAGTATGTGATGTCGAACCTTATCAAAAGCTTTACTAAAGTTAGTGTATATATATATAGGTTATGGTTTTCTGTTCTTCAAAACAGGGTTTTTTTTAATAAAAAAGATGGATTATCATTTTTGCAATATGGCATTGCTACTAAACTTATGTATCGAATTTATCAATATCATTTAATCAGGCCACCAGGTCGCATCTGGGAAAACAAATATTTTATATTGAAAAACAATGCAAAATGTGTAAAAACGTCATAAAACCTATGACGGGCACATACGAACGACTTGGGTTTACTTTTTGTTGTAATTTGTATGATTATATTAAAATATGTTCAAATGTTAATTCCTACAGTCCTGAAGGTAAAGTGAAGAAAGCAGGTAAATTAGGGATAGATTAAGTAATCAAGGTAACAGGTTGTACGCGAACTTTACCATCGACAACGAGTGTTGCTGATTTGTAGCGTAAAATGTATCGAAATGGAATACTAATATTCATATGTCTATGCAGTACACAAATTTAATACAAAAATCTGGATTATAACTTCCTGATATCCTTTATTCGAGTCCGTAAAAATGGGTCCCAACTAAATGTACAAAATTATCGGCTGAGGCCTTCATTTTATAATATAAAAAAACTACATAATACGATTTTGAAGAAAGAGAGGTCTCCTTTTGAGGCTCTATGGTACCAAATGGGCTAGAATTTAAATAATCTACAAAGCAAACAAACTTATTATAAAATCTGTTTGAATTTTAGTACACATGCTCATAAAGATTGCAAATTACCAAAAAGTGAAGTTTTAGCATTTTTTACTAAAACTTGCATATTTTTCTGAAGGTTCTGCATAATATTATGATGTATATTTGTTGTGTGGTAAAATAAAAAAAACTGACATTTCCTTCTGTTTGTTGCAGTATTCGCGGTGCAATGGCACTCGTGCGCGCGGAGCCCATCACCGCCAGGCCTGCCCGAGGCTCGCGAGGCCTACATGAACGGCTCCTCATACATGCGCATGTCCTACACCATCTCTCTGCATGACCACACGGGCATCAGCTTCCGCTCCTGCACTGGTGAGTTCACTAACCAATCAGTGAGGGCTACACGAAAGGTTCTTCTTCTTTCGTATGGTGGGTCTAGATCTTCGAGCCAGTCTAGGGCCTCCCGTGGATCTCATCTATTCCTCCGTGGAATGAATGATGTGGGCATTCGTTGGCAAATGTTTGGTGATCTGCACCGCATCGCATTCACACATCGCTCCATCTATTGTTTATTTTATTTTACATTAAATTACACCGGAGGCCCTGGAGGAAAATGTTATTATGAGAATGTCATCTTTGAGGATACTGTGTGAGGGGTCTTTTTAAAAAATCACCCCCTTAATTAGCGTATTTAGCCGGATATCATATCTGTTACCAAATAAAATTAAAAAAGGTCTATATTATAGCCTCGTACACTCACATTTAAACTACTTGATTGAAATCTGGGGAAATGCATGTGAAACATATTATGAACTACAGGTAACACAAAACAAAGTAATCATAAACCTATTTCATTAACCTAGAAAATCAACAAAAAAATTATATATGGAAACAAAACTATTAAAATTAAGAAAATTATATGAATATAATACATGTCTCCTTATTTACAAAATAAATAATAAACTCATACATACAAATACAGAACTCATTAAAACGTCCCAAGTGCACACACACTTTACACGGCAACATAATAAAATACATTTAAACACCATACATACTCATTATGGCAAGCAATCCATTGGTTACGAGGGTAGCAACATATATAATTGCCTCCCAGACAAAATTAAAAATGAAATAATTTAGGTACATTTAAAAAAAAATTGTTCAGTTTTATGCTCAATCAACAAAACAATGAAAGTGAATAATATTGTTGTGTAATATATTTATGTGTAATGTATTCGTTATTTCTAGTTAAATAAGTGAAAAATGTAATTTTCTTTTATCTAGAATTAAAAAAAAAAAAATAAAAAAAGGAAAAAAAAGGAGAGAAAGTTCTGGGAAGGAAACGTGGAGGGAGGGGTGGATAGGAATTTGGAGGTCAGTGTGTTCAGGAGTGACAGACATGAATCATCCCTCCCACTGCGGTGCAAAGCTAGGTCGAGAGAGTCCGGCTGCAGAGGTGAAAGGGTCTCCCTCAACCGGTCTCAACTGAACGCATCCGCTGTCTAGACCTGGACAAACCTCACCTGTTAAGTTACCTATGGGGTGACCTATGGTAGAGATGTTGGTTATCCAATGCATTGTGTGAGCACAACGACCGTAAAGCAACTTATTCCATTGATGGAGGAGCAGAGTTTACGAGGCGGTGAGAACCCAGGCTCTCTCTCGTCGGGGTCATGTATGAGATGGGTATTTGTCACATCAGCCGATTGCCACCCCAGTTTCCACTTGTCTTCTGGAAAAAGAGCTCAACCTCCTTTGATCGGTATCCCTTTATACTGTCAGCCATACTCAACTCAAATTTGATAATCAAAATAATATAAACTCCCCAACAACTAAAATCACACAAAATTTTGAATTAAAGCTTTTTCAGTTTTCAGTTATTTAAAAAAAAATTAAATTGTGAGGTATTTTTTTTTTTACACAAACCGATGAAGTTTGGGAATCTAGGGTGTCCAGGAGTGACGGAGATATGAATATATCCCTCACACTGTGGTGCAAGTTGATTGGTCGAGAGAGCAGTTGGAGAGGTCGAAGGTTCTCCCCAAACCAGCCTCTTCCGATCTGGCACACCACGCAGCTGGTGGGCAGGCGCATCGTGAACACACCTCACCCGATGAACCCGGTTACCCCTACTAAATAACTAAACTTAGCGAACCACTTGGGGTGACATATGGCAGATTTGTTGGTTATCCAATAAATAGTTCCCGGGGCGGCGATACCCAAACCTGCCTCCCAAATTGTAATAGATATAGTTAACGCGGACATACATTATATGCCATTTTGAAGAAAACCATCCTGTTTTTCGTCAGGTACACTGTCCAAGCACCCAAGCACTGTTTCAGCTTTCAAAGCCTTATTGGTAACTGGGGTTAACATTAATAAAAAAAAAATTCTATCTTCTTCTGATATTATCTTGAAGAAAATTTTTCCCTACAAATATGTAAAACATAAGCATTTTTGACTTGCAACTTTTTTAGTAAAATTTATGAATATGATTTTATAATGTTAAAAAATTAAAATACTTACTTACGTTCTTGTGTGTTTTATGACAACTCAGTACAGTGACAAATCAACACGCTTTTGAAAAGTGATAGTCATTTAAACGTGATGAAAAAAAACTAGCTTATAAACCTAACCTAACGCAATCTAATTAACCTTTCTAACCAAGTTTTTTATTCACCACTTTTCATGACTTTATATCACAAAAATGTGTTTATTGTGTGTTATTTGTCACTGTCCAAAGTTGTTTGGTTATCGTTTAAGCAATAATAACTTGACTCCTCTGGTAAGCAATCATTGCTATATAATCATATCTACCATATGTCTTTGCTTTCATGTACCTTTATCTACTCCTGTATTTTTCTTTTTACTTTATTTGTGTTATTATTTCTTAATTTGGACAATGTCCGTTAATAAATAAATAAATAAATAAATTGCCAACTCATCTCTCCCCCACCCTCTCCACCGAACTATAGGAGGGGAGGTATTAGGGAAGAAAGTAAATGGTATGGTGTACTAAATTGCAGTCCATGTAACATTGCAAACATGGGAATGTGGCCCAGGAAGAAAAAAAGGTTGAGTATAGCTGCTTTATGTGATTTTGTTTTCGTATTCCAGGTGGCGAGCTATTCTCCCAGCGCCAGGGCGCTAAGGGCTACTCGATACAGCTGACGGCGCTGGCCGACCACGTGCTGTTCACAGCCAAGTGGCCGGGGAGAAAGCCCGCCGAGGTGCGACTGCCGCTGCGGCCATTGGACAATCGCTGGCACTACGTGGGCCTGGTTTACCGCCCGCCGGAGCTCACGTTGAGCGACGAGAGCGGGCATAGTGTGGTCAGTGGAAACTCTTTACTTACTCTTTTTTTCCAAACTTCATATACATGCAATCTCACAGTGCTGCCATCCCACTAAATGTTAGGGACTAGGGACAAAATACAAAATAAAGTTAAAATAAATGTAAGAAGATGTTTCCTTGGTAAATAGCCTCCATACTTAAAACAAACACAAACAATGTTGATAAAAAAGAAACAACTGATCGAGTTAGCACTTTTCCAACGTATTGTTTCTAATACGCTTTTTCATCATTACCTTTGATTATTTCTGAAAAATATGTTTTCGCAAAGGAGCATCAGGCATCAGTCATCCAACCTGTCGGAATATAATTTATTTGTGCAACTTTTAATGTTTTTTATTTTGTCCCTATCCTTGTTTGGGATAGCAGCACTGTGCACCGACGCTACAACTTCGTCAATAATGTTTTTGCCAACCTTCGCTAACACGCCCTTAATCAGTGATGGCATTTGAAAGCCCTTGTTAACTGAAAGTTGCTTCATTTTATCAGTCCCTAGGTCCAGTGATGCACAATCTTTTTAGCCAGAAGGCCAATATATCCATTTTCAATTTGTTTGCGGGCATGGTTAACTTTGCTAACCTGTTTATATTTTATATGTTATAAAAAATTAATCATAGAATTACAAGGAATGCCAAAATTTTCTGTCTCCAAGGAGTCAAACCAGCAAATGCTGTTGATTTTTATCATTCGGAAAGTCAGATTCCAAACGAAATTCTGTCAGGAAATCTTTTTTTAAAATGCTTCAAATGAAGATCTCAACAAAGAAATTTTTTCTGTATTTGAGGTCATTCTAAATTCTGTCATTCTAGAATATGTAAGAAAGTTTTTTTATTTTGAGCGGCTGATTAAAAACTTTGAAGACGGACTAAAGTTTGCCGCTAAACCCTTTTTTAAAACAGAACAGAGACCGTCAAACAGTTTTTACAGATTTTTTTTTGATATTTTATTAATCCAAGGAGAAATATGAAAAGGCCCACGGACCTTAGGTTGTGCGTCACTGCCTTAGATAAAGTTATCAATAAAAATTGTCATAAGGTTTTAATTTGTTTCTGGCGTTTTCAAGTATGTATTGATATATTGATTATACATGAATATTATGTTATAGGTGGTGGCCAACGCAACGTACAATGTGGACATTCTCAACACACCGGAGTTTGAGAGCGATCAGGCCGTGCTGCAGGTGGGCGGCAGTCAGTTCTCCGGCTGCCTGCTGGAAGGGCCGGGCCTGGTCTTTAACACCTCGCTCATGCAGCACTGGAATGTGCAGCTGGGCAAGTGCCCGCTCTCCACTGATAAGTGTAACTATATACATAACTACTTATTAACACTCCCTACTCTGAAGGGGGTAATACACTTACCCCAAACGAGAGTGTTATGCGATATCTAAGTTGTTTGTGTTTCAAAATGTTTTCATTGTTTCATTTCATTTTGTTTAATGATTGACTTATGGGCGAAGATGTTTGGTAAAGACGGCAGTCAGTAACTAATATCTGAGTGTAACTTGAGAGGGAAAAGGGAACATTTACTCTTAGTTTGCTGGCACTAAATTTTCGTCAGTTAATTCTATTTTCGTAATAACTTGCTTGTTTTCTGGAAACAGTATGTTTTCGTAAATTATACGATCTTTCCAGATAATGTGTAAATATATATATATTCATAAAAATAGTATATCATCTACCACAAGTAGTTTCCCCAGATTAACTAGTTATATTCAGAGAAATGATTTAAGAGGATAAAAGACACGGCCGCTTCACGATTTTATGGGGGACTCTAATGACCCCCCTTCGGATCGTACTTAATCTTTACGTACCTAATTTTAAAGGTTAACACATTCACTGCGACGTATTTTCTAAAACATTCACTGGATGCTGCAAATTACACCAAATTTAAATAAAGAATAAAACTGATACAAATTCATCTTTTCCTAACTAACTAACGATGCTCATGAAGTTTTCTTATCTGCGACGTATTTTCTAAAACATTCACTGGATGCTGCAAATTACACCAAATTTAAATAAAGAATAAAACTGATACAAATTCATCTTTTCCTAACTAACTAACGATGCTCATAAAGTTTTCTTATCTGCGACGTATTTTCTAAAACATTCACTGGATGCTGCAAATTACATCAAATTTAAATAAAGAATAAAACTGATACAAATTCATCTTTTCCTAACTAACTAACGATGCTCATGAAGTTTTCTTATCATTTACCGTATTACATAATCCGTACGCGCTAGGCGCGTTCTCAGCACCACGCGAAATTACGTAATACGCGCTAGGCGCGTTTTCAGCACCCAACGTGTTAAAGAAGCCAGTCACATAATGCATATACGAGTATATGCATTATGTATATTAGTTACTCGTATTGTAACTGTTATTTAAAACAGTCAACATCTGAAGAGGAGTGTCACTAGGCTGTGTTGTATCACCACAACTGTTTTATATTACAAAGGTAATGTTATAATAATGCTATGTAGGCTATGCCAGTCTTACAGGGAGGATTCCCGTGTCGAGGCAGACAATTAGTATTATTTAGTAGTAGACTCTTTTGATGCGTTACTTTAATTCGGTGTTTACTGCAGGTGTGGACAGGAAAGACGTGCTCACAACGCCCCCAGTGGACCACTGCTACCACGAGCCGTGCATGCGCCACGGCGTGTGCCTATCGCGCGCGGACCGCTACGAGTGCCACTGCGCCGCGCGCTATTCGGGCAACAACTGCCAGATAGACAACGGGCCGCCCTGCAACTCAGACCCCTGCCTTAACGGGGGCCACTGTGAGGAAACCAAGCAGGGGGACTATGTGTGTACCTGCTCCCAAGGATACTATGGTTACATATCACTTATTATCTCAGCGCGCTTACAATATGATGTAGATTTTCTCAGCAGATGTTTAATTGATTGATGTGTTGCAGGCACCAACTGCGAGTACGAAGTGCACCCCATGTGCACCCCCAACCCTTGTCACAACAACGGCACCTGTCGAGTGCCGGCAAGTGCCGATAGCTACCAGTGCACCTGCGCTATAGGTGACTATCCTCTTTAATACAATATATACAGTGAAACTCGTTTCAGAAGTTCCATTAGTTCACGCTTGAGAAGGTTGGTTTTTTAAGTCCCTTCCAATACATCATTATAAAGGTGGGCTAATTGCCAAACGGTAATTTCTGCCAATCAACCAACCCAGGTTTTATAGATGTCTTTGTGTGGATAAGGAAATTAAATGGATGTGAAGCATTTTGCTGGTTGCAATAGAAGTTGCACAAAGTAACAGTGGTATTAACAAACCTTTCCAGGCTTCACGGGTGCCAATTGTGAGGTGAACATCGACGACTGCCTGACGGCCCCGCAGCCCGCTTGCCAGAATGGAGGCTTCTGTCAGGACTCCCTCAATAACTACACCTGTATATGCACCAACACAGGTAATAAATATCATCCTGATACCACTAATACAATATCAAACAAACTTTGCAATTCAAACCCCAAAATTGTAATAATCGAACTACAGTTTTACAATATTGAAAACCTACCTACCTACCAACTGTGTGTTGGGACAGATCGGGACTTTTGACTTCTCCAGAAGGACTCTCTTGACCTATCGCTTCGCACCATGGATGGACTCACAAGTCCGATACTCCTGGACACACCGGCTTCCAGATTCCTACCCCCCCCTCATGCCTTTTTCTTTCCCAGAATTTCCTCTCCTTCCTTTGCTTAAAAAGACCCTCCACATGGAAAATATTTTCCTCAAAAATTAATAAAAAAGCGCCCTACTTTTTTGGGATTGTGCAATTCGTGTCATTGTCAGATTTCTCAAAATTAAATAAAATGCTTCCAGGTTATTCGGGAGCACGGTGTGAGATCAACATCAACGAGTGCGAACTACAGCCCGGGCCGTGCCTGAACCACGGAGTGTGCTTCGACACGTATGGCGGGTACGTCTGCCACTGTCAAGCCGGATACTCGGGCAACAATTGCCAACAAGTGGGTGCATTTCTTTCTAGTATTTATCTAAATCTAGGTTAATCGCAGCACAGTGCAAGATGAACATCAGCTCGGGCTGTGCCTGCATGTCAAGCCGGTTACTAATGCAATAATTTCCATCAAGAGAGTACCCTTCTGTCTAGTATTAATCTAAAACGCAGCATCGTAAGAGATCAGCATCAGCTCATCTAGAAGTGTGCTTGTATGTAATTGCATACATCTGTCACTGTCAATCAGCATACTCTGACAACATTTAAGTGTCCTTCTGTCCAGCTTTCATCTAAATCTGAATCTTCAAGTTTCAATGAAGGTCTAACTAATATTGGGCGCTTTTACAATTTCGCACAGCACGGCACAGCTTGACGCGATGATATAACAGGAAAGTATGGGTTTGTTTGTTTTAACTATCTGTCTAACTCTGTCTGATGCCAACAAAACATGCCGTTGCCATAGTTCACCTCGCTCCCAGTAAAACTGTGATGGTAATTTTGAGAGTGTTATGTGTAGACAAGGATAATTGACATGTGAGGTAGGGTTACCAGTTGCCGTCTGTCCTGATATATTTAAACTATCACCTTTATCGAGCCTTCTGTCCCGACAAAACCTAAAAAAGTCCTGTCGAAACCTATTTAAAACTGCACAATGCAGCAATGCTAAAATAAATTAGGAGCAATGTTAGTGGTTTCCATAAATTGTGTGGTTGAAAAAAACCAACTGGGTTTTGGTGGCGCAATTTTTTGGCTCTGATTAGTTACAAGTGTTAACTTAACTGTATATGTTAACTTATTTATTTATTTATTTCTATACATACATTACAGTGTCTACTAAATATTTACATTTGTATATAATACATAAATTTAGAACTGTTGTTAATATGGTGTTTTATGCTGGGTGTGAGGTAGGTTTGAGTAGGTGACACTGTGGTGGGTAATGTTATATGTTTCGTGAACACCTCACTGGGAGAACCTGTGCTGAGGTGTTTACGTGGTTATGATTAAATGGTACATGTATTTATGTGTATTGGTTAAATTTTCTTATATAAGTGTAAGTTGGGATTTTAAATTATTATTTTTTTTTAAATGGTTATTGTACATTGTTATTTAAAGAAAAAGGAAAAAAATATTTATTTATATGCACATTTATATATACACCCATGTATACATACATAGATACACATATATGCATGCATACACACATCTTGGCGATACTTGCTTACTTAACCACCCGGACTTGCTACTAATAAATGTGTTAATCAGCCTATAAGCGGGAGATACCGACTTTGAGTCATGGTCCAAACCATTTTTTTTCCTTTCTAAAATGTTGTTAAAATTAATATATTGAGGATGGTTTATTTCACAAAATTTGAACAATTTATCAAATTTCAAAGTTCATACTCAAGTTCTGTTAATATCCAAGTACTGTGAAAAAACCGGCCCATGACGCTATAATAACAGAACTTGAATTTTAACTTTGAAATTTGATGAGTTGCTCAAATTCTTTGAAACAACCTGATGTTTAATTAACTTCCTTAATAGTAAATATTTGAATTCCAGAACCAAAATGAGTGCCTCTCGTCTCCGTGCCAGAACGGCGGCAGCTGCTCCGACCTGGTGGGCTCCTTCCACTGTCAGTGCGGCTCGGGCTGGGCAGGCCCCCGCTGCGCCCAGCGCCGCAGCGTGCGCTGTGCCGACTGCCCCCCTCACTCGGCCTGCCAGACTGACAGGGGTCAGTGTGTGTGTCAGCCTCCTTATACAGGTGAGACTATACCACTTGACATATCATTCAAATCTGATGGGCCCCTTCCACTGCTATTTGGCGTGTATCACAGCCAGTAGCGGTTCTTTACAGGGGGATAGTGGGGACAGTCCCCGCTAGATATTCCCAAACTTACTTAAATATAGTCGATGCTTTGTCTGCACTACAAAGAATGAATTCTTTTAACATACAAGCGATTAAAATTTGCAGAAATATAATTTAAAAAATTATTCTAGATCATTTTTTAGCAACAGGCATCTGCTCCGCGCCATGTGTTGATTATCTTGAAACTTGAAGGTTACTAGCGACGACCAGCACGTAGAGACGCAAGTCCTTTGATGCATTTCTCAGTGTGCAGAACCTACTGCGCACGTGGAGATATTCCACTGTGTCCATCTAGCATTTGGGTACATTCCTTACCTTTCTTTCTCGATCGTAGGCAGTACTTTAAACCGCGCATGCGCATTTGTATGTGAATTTCAATTCGCTGGGTGTCAGATCATTATATCCCCTCGTCACATAGTTTCGCGCAGGAATCGCATGTGTTCAAATTAAGTTTGATGATAATCTTGCTTTTAGGAGATATTTCTTTATATTTCCTTTATATTATACGATATTTCTTTATTTTTATTATTCTATGTTATAAATTGGTATATTCAGGTATATCAGGGCCTATGTCATCTTTTGGTATGCTGTGTGGAGGGTCTTTTTAAATGAAAGGAAGGAGAGGAAGTTCTGGGAAGGTAAAAGGTATGAGGGTTGGGTAGGAATCTAGGGATCAGTGTGTCCAGGAGTGACGGACATATGGATTTATGTAATGCGTCGAGAGACCCATTATAGTCTCAGGGTAGTGAGATTTCAGTTACACAAAAAAAGTCGGACCCCACCATCGAAAAAATGCTTGAGCTACCACTGATCACAGCTGTTTACCGGTGGGTTACGGTATCAATGACACTAGACATTCAGATACCAGTAGAACAGTTGCAGCATTCCCGCCTACTGTTATAAAAATGCTCGAGCTGCCACTGATCACAGCTCTTTACCGGTTGGAAAAGGTATCAATGACAATAGATTTTCAGATACCGGTAGAACAGATGCAGCATTCCCGCCTACTGTTATAACAATCGCCAATTTCTGCACAGGGTCAATAGTTTGAGGTACCTACCTGTATATTAATGGAGGTTTTAATTTACAGGAACTCCACCAAACTGCACCATAGCTTCTATCATAGAGTGCACCACCAACCCGTGCCTGAACGGGGGCACCTGCGCCTACAACAATGTGTTTGATTCTTTTAACTGTTCCTGCCCAGCTGGCTTCACTGGTAAGTCAAACTTTGGGACATGATCTGTTATCGTTATGATTATTCATCACTTGTAACAGGGGTTTCCCACTATTTGTATAAAGACATCTCGTACAAAGCCACATTTGTGTTATAGTCAATGCTACATATATATACGGTAAGCAAGATTTTTACCTCGTTCTCAGGGCTTTTATTACTTCAATTTACTGTAAAAACTAAACTTTCCATTTAACCTGTAAATCCACTGAAGTCGTGCAACACTTGTGTCATCCCTAGATTTGTATAAGGGATGGGAGGAACAATTCTCTATGTTTTGCACACTAAATGAAATAAACCATCAAATATCTAGAAGCACACATACTTTTATAAGTATTATGTACCGTTATTATTTTAAGTTCGATCTCGTGTATGTTGTTGCCTTTAAGAGCTTGCTCTAAAACCGCTCTTGCGTCGCCGTTAAGTATTTTAGGTAGCCGTCTCCTCGCACACCCCTCATATGACTGCAGAGCAATATTGAAATCAAAACTCAATCTTTGAAGTCAGTTCACGAGTGACATACTGTTTTGTTTTTACAAAGTTTTCGTTTCTCGTAAATTTAGACATTTTCCTAACTACCTGTATAGAATTCGTTGATAAATTATTTGTAGTATTGCTTGTACTAGAATGATGTTAAGTGACGTTTATCACCTTATTTTAGTGCCCGTCCTTAATAGCCACTTATTCCGTTATATTATATTATTCTTCATTTCCTCTTAGTTTTTTTTATTTGGGCTAGCCACTTCTACACTACCTTTTTATTCTGTTTATTTACACACAATTTGGCTTTGGTCTTGATATCTTTTGACAAAATGTGGATTGCATTAATGTTTGACATCTTATCTGCCAAGGTTCCATCCTATATTTGACATTAGTAGCTTCCATTGAAAGCACAATGTGTTGGGCTTACTGTAAGTTCACAAAATAAAGATGTGAAATGTTTTCATTCATAATTTTCAGCTTTCTATGTAGACGCTTTATTCAGTTTATGCTTTGGTTTTAAATATTACATTTGGCATGTTATGTTCATGAAATGCTTTTTATGTTATATAAACATTGGTAAGATATATATTTTTGCAATGCAATATTATTATTGGGATTATATTATTCAATTTCTACGAGTGCAAGTTTTGTACCTACTTTTTTAATGCTTATGTTTTTAGAATGAGATTTACGATTTTGTTTCTTAAAATTATTTTTTGTTTGAAATGAATTTATGTTTTGTAAAATGATGCCAGAGCGGTGACGCATTTATCGTGAAAATAATATTTCAAGACCTAACTGAGTGCATTTTGATGATTTGTTCAAAAAGTAACTAACCGTCACACCGTTTAGGCAAAGTAGGCAGAGGCGGTAACCATTACACTTACATCATCAGCCTTTTTAACACGGTCAATACAAAGTTTTACCACACATACGCCTCAGTGATCTCTTGGAGTATTTTCTCCATAAATGCGCCACTGTGGACCTCTGTGGATGTTGGGCATGTAGCGTGTTGCTTGTTGTTTGTGTCGACGTGTAGGTGTTTATTGCGAGCATGCCGTGATGCCCATGTCCCTGTCTGAAGCATTTGGACGCAGTAGTGCCGTGTGCGCGCGTTTGCCGTGCAAACATGCATCGTCGTGTACGCAATACGTAAGTAGACCATGGGTATAAGCTATTAAAGATAAATATTAGCATACTTTATGCGAGAAAGGTAGATTTACCCATTCAGTTGACTGCTTAACAGCGGGTCGTTAGTTCGGCCGTCTTACTTTAAGTACAATGGGTAATAAATCATTAAATTTATGGCACTGGAGATGTGGCAAATTCTTTTGGCACAAGTGAAAACAATAATCATTTGTAATATAATACAGTGTTTTGCAGTAACTTAAAACACGACTGTAATACCCAACACTGACTTTAATTTCTGTTTTAGTCGTTTTACAAAGTATGCTTTAATTTTAGATAATTCCTTCATAGATTAGGTGCGGAGAGTACTAATTGGAAAAAATTTCATAAAAATATATTACGCATTATTTTCAAAGATATAAAGATATAGTGGTTTAAAATAAAATCATTTTATTTCAAACTGTGCAATTGTTTTCGCCCGCTGTATGTTGCCATCACCGTGGAAAATGCCCGCATAAAGTGTGTTAATATGATTATGAAATGTTCAAAAACTTTGACACAAATGTACTTGGTGGGTTTGATTCCCACTATCCAGACTTCAAGTGTTCTATTTTCTCTTTAAATTGAAGAAAGAAACAGTTTTTAATGTTTTTATTTGAATTTTATAAATTAAGTGATTTCATTCGATAATTTTACAGTTAAAAGACGCTCAGATTGGTAAAAAAATAACGTTATTGTGATGTTTATTTGTTGTGCTACTTATTGTTTTTTTTTTGTCATGGCATGTTAATTTAATAGAAAAAAGTATTGTACTACTGATTCTAATATATCATTCATGTTTATTCTAATTACATAATGTTTGTTTAAAAACATGATTTCATTTAGTTCATCATTCTGTGTTGAATCCGAATAATCGAAAAAGTAATCACTAAAATTCATCACTTTGAATAAATAATTTTTTTTCTGGGTAGCAGTTTATGAAAATTATTATTAATAAAAATAAATATGTAAAACTTTATAATTCCTGCAGGGTAATTTTGTATCTATTGCGTTATATCGTTAAATCAGTCGCATGTAATGTACATAACATGGAGTTCTGATAAAGATGGATCGAACGAGGGTCAAGACACCAAAGAAGTTCTGATGATGTAATTACATGTAACAGATTTAACGCCGATTTAGAAAACGCAAAAGATACAGAATAACCCCCCTGCTGTATTTGAATGTTAAATTATTAATCTGGTCCTGCCATTGAGGGGTCTGTTGTAACTTCGCTTAAGAGAAATAGGGATAGGTTGCAACTAAGTTATCAGCGGTATGTTTAATAACACTTATTATGCTTTGTAACTTATTGTGTGTTTTTGATTTCTTTTTCATGCACGCTCAATCGATAAAACAAAAAAAATCGTAATTTGCCGCACAAAAACCACTGGATTTGTTGTTTTACGCACTGTTAAACATTTTAATGGAAATACTCAAACACTCCGACCAAACACAATCAAAATTAAACAACAAAATGGATACCTTTAATGTGTGAAAAATCTATTTTTAAATATTTTTCATTCCACTGAAAAAAATGTTGCCACATTGGAAAAATATTTATTACCCAAAAAAATATTTGTATGGCTATTGAATTAAAAAATGTATAGCCCGGAGGCTTTTATTGCAATTGTGAACCCGGCTGGACCGGTATCACTTGTGAGACGGATATAAACGAGTGCCTCTCCGAGCCTTGCCAAAATGGCGCAGAGTGCACGCAGCTAGTCAACAATTTCCACTGCCACTGCCCGCCTGGATTTACTGGTGAGTACCTTCCTGTTGTTTTTTATGCTTTGTTTTTGAGGTCTATACTACACATTAATTATGGAATTTTTTTACTATGATGATTTTTGTTTCATCTAGTATAATTTGGGGAATTTTAATGTCATTGTTTAACAAGAGCAATGAATCTCTTAATTTGACATTTTATACTTTTTAGCAGGGTACAAAACAGAATTCATAATATAATGAATGGACAAACATAGTGGGTTTGAAGGTTGATGGAATAGTTCTGCGAATAGAACAGTCGTCCAAACTAAGATTTTTTTTCTTAATATTGTTTCAATATTTAATATCCTGATAACTGTTTTTGGGTAAATTATAAACTCAAGCCTTCCATGCAGTTAAAATTATCTGCAACACATTCTTTCAGTATAATAAACAAAAAATAATAGTGTGAGACAGAGATTACATGACAACACATCAAACACTCAATTCGGGTTTTGCATGGTTTTTATTCCTTTGTTTCACGGATTTAAATTACCATGGTCATATGGGATGGAATTAGCTATTATTTTTAGAACTCTCCTATTTTCCAATACATACATAATATGTATACAGAAATTTTTTGACATAGGTTTTTTTTTTTTTTACACGGTATTCTTTGGAATGTATCCCGAAGACTCGGAATAATAGTAAAAAATAAAAATCCACATGAAATTATGGAAATAAAACATTTATACATCTGTGCAGTTGTGATTTATTTTTGGGGTATTATGCCATATTGCTCTACCTTCTTCTTTAGCTAACATTTCGGATATCATTACAGTGTCTATCATCAATGTGTAATACATACACGTTTGCCCTGATTATGGACACTGTAATGCTTTCCTAAAATTTGGTTAAAGAAGGAACCAGCACACAGGGCATAATACCCCCAAAAAAATCGTATTAATACTTTTAGCTGAGAAAATCTATAAACAAAAAAAATAAAATAAAATTAGTGATGTGAATAGTAAAGATTCAATCTCCCTCAGGTAAGAGCTGCCAGTCCATCATAGACCCGTGCGTGGGTCACCCGTGCCAGAATGGAGGCGAGTGTTTTGCCGGGGGCAACGGAACGGACTTCATGTGCAAGTGCTCGCCCGGCTTCGAGGGCAGCATGTGCGAGAAGAATATCGATGACTGCCTGCACGTCACCTGCCCCGATCACCAGGTACATACATACTTACTTTATAAAGACACAATAATTTTTGTCATCATAAATAGATTCAATTTTAGACGATAGCCGGGTAGTTCCTACTGTGACCGGGTATCTCATCAAAATGACACTTCAACACACCTACAAAAAGTGAAAAGTGATAAAACAAAAACTAGGTTAAATAGGTTACATAGGTAACTATTTAACCTAGTTTTTGTTTCATCACTTGTAATGACTCTATATAACTTTTTAAAGATGTGTTTAATTATCATGGAACCCATGGATCAGATTTCCTCATTGCGTATGCTAACAGAAGTTTCTGGCAAAAAATCAGAAACTTTTCTGTGCTTTTGTCGATCTCCCAAAAGCTCATAACCCGGTTGATAGAAAAAAGCTATGAAGCGTTCAATGTATTAATGTTAATGTGAAAGTAATTAAAATTGCAATATCAAGTAATGCCGATTTCGGAACAATTATAACACATTCAGATCTGAGATTATGATGGACGTTCGACATACTTGGGTTGACTATTTCCTTTCTGTAGAATGTTCCCTATACTTGGGGTTTCATTTTTAAAGTATGTGCTTCCATGTACCTATATTATTTGGTCTTTCCAATGTGTTTTAGATATGCTATGACGGCATCAATTCGCACACTTGCCGTTGCCCGGACGGCTACTCGGGAGAGAACTGCACACAGAAGACGGACTTCTGCGCGTCCTCACCGTGCGTCAATGGCACGTGTCATGAGGGCGGCAACGGTAACAACTACACCTGCCAGTGTGAGGACGGATTCACCGGTAACAACCTTTCGTTAAATTGCTATTCAATATAATTTTTTTTGGATAACCATTAGCCCACGTTACTAGGTTATAATACTTACTAAAATATTCAATCTAGTATAGGCTATCAACTGGATAGGCTATGTTGTTCGCCAAACTGAGAACTCAAACCTGAAGAATTTGTTTGGCAGCAGGAGCAGAGGAAGATCACCGTTGCTTCAGAGTGATCAAGTATCACATGCGTCCGGAACATGAAAATGCGTTACGTATATTTAAAGGGTTCATTTGGTAGGCGATCATGGGTACCATTTATTGGACAACAAACACCTCTGCCATAGGTCAGCCCAAGCGGTTTGCTAAGTTTGGTGATTTAGCAGGGGTGGGTGTGCCTAGGTCTTTACGTCGGATGCGTCTACTCATCTACTGCGTGGTCGCCGGTTGAGTGTGAAGCTAATGTAAAATAAAGAAAACAACAGCAAAATGACGATATGAGCTTTCAATGTGAACTTGGGTAAAACGTATGCAATGGTGTCTTGTGAAGACTCAGTACAATTCATAGTTCGAATGACTTCGCTGCAGTACCGGCCATTTTCAAAACATGAAATTTTGTAGTAAAAAGCGTTGTATGAAGAATTTTATGCGACCTAATTCCGATCTTTGTTGTGAACTCCTTGTTTAATTTCTTATTTCTATATTTTCAGGACGCAACTGTGATATAGACATAGACGAGTGCAAGATACCTGGAAAGTGCAACCAGGGTATATGTGTCAATAAACCAGGATCATACCAATGCTACTGCAAGCCTGGTTAGTTTTGTTTATTTTTTAATATATATTTTCAATTATTAAGGGGTTACACCACCTTGGCGCTCCGAAAAATAAATATAAAAATAAAAATAAATTTTAACGTAGCTAGAAAAATAAAAAAAGTTTTTATTTTACACGTATGAATAGTTATGAACATATGAAGAATTTGAAATAATACCATAAAAATAATGTACATATATATAAATTAAAAAAGTACCCTCTTTTGAAAATCCTTGCTGATGGTGTACTTATTTTAAAAAAAAAAAGAAAAAAAAAAAATAAACTTTTTATTATTAAGAAAGGTAATAGCTAAGATGTTGCAAAGGGAAATTAAAATATATATATAAACATAATTTTAGTAGAAATCAAAGCGGTTTGAAAAAAAACTGACATTTTGAGTAAAATCCGATCAAAAAAACCCTACGAAAAAAACCTCTTAGATAATATTATAAAGAATATGTGTTGTAAATTTTAACAAAATTGATTACGTAATAATAATAATAATAATTGGATAATTTGTAGAGCGCCGTTTTTGTGAAAAATCACCTCAAGGGCGCTGTACAATTCATTTCCTAGGATCCACATATCTGTAGATATCTCGTACACCAGTTTGAAAAAAGTAGTTTTGAATAAAACGCAAAAGAAAAAATAGTACGGTGTCAGCGTCTTAAAACTGAATATTTTTTAAATTACCTCCTGCTATTCCTGGACCGTACATGAGACATCCATTGTTGACGTGATGTCCTCGACTTCTTTTGAGCAGATCTTTTCAATTTCCCGGCCTCTTTAGTTTCCTGTTGGGATCTCGTGTTGGCTATAGATATTTGTCCGATTGCTACCATTTTAGGCTGACTTACTGGCCGCGCTTACTTCACTTAATTGCTTTAACTTCGGAAATAATTTGAATTTTGAAATGGATAAACAATATATAACTAAAAAAAATCTTAAAAGTGTAGCCACATCAGCCAAAAAAAAAAAATTTTTTTTTGAAAATCTCAAGTTGGTGTCATCCCTTAAGCAAGGCAGTTTAATGTCACTGTGGTTATTCAATCTGTAAGTGAATAATTGTGTGCAAAAATTGAAAGATGTGGGTTTGGGTGCGAAAATGAACAATCTGAAAGTATGCCTGTTGTATGCTGATGATGTGTTGCTGATTTCTAGCAGTATGGAAGATCTATAGTCTGAAAATATGTATGAAGTATGAGTTAATGATGAATATAATTAAGTCCAATGACATGGCGTTTGAAAGAGAGAGTACGAAAACAGCGTGCAATGTAGTTGGGAATGATAAATACTCGGAGAAAGTGGAGTTTGTAGTGATTTATTAAAACATTTTAAAACTTTCATCTAGGTTTTTTTTTTACCGTTACCGGTTTCAGCCTATCACAGCCATTTTCTACTGGTACAAGGGGGTATCAGGGGTGGTAAACAATGATTTTATTTAAATTCTATCAATCAGTATTGTTATATCCTGGTTTTGGATGTCAAGATGTTGTTTGGAGGTCCATCCCCTCTGCCTACCTCAGCGGGGTTGAATTACATTGGATAGTTAATTTACATATTATTTTATTTAACCAATTTGTATTCCCGTTACAGGTTTTACCGGTGAACACTGTAATGTGGACTTTGATGAATGTCTCTCCCGACCGTGTCAAAACGGTGGTTCCTGTGTCAACAAAATTAACAACTACGAGTGCCTCTGCACACCTGGATTTACCGGTAAGTAGATACAATCAATTAATGCATCTGTCATATTATTCTATTAATTGTACTGCAAACTGCTACTATTAAATTAATTAGAGAAACTACTCGATATGGACAGAAACTCGCTGAGGGAACTGGTAGGACTACTAACGGGGCACTGCCATCTCAGAGGACATGTGAAGAGGATGAAGAGACTCCAATTCACCTATGGTGCCAATGTCCTGCCCTGGTGGGAACTAGGCTCAGTTACATGGGGAGACATACAGTAGAACCAGAAGACATAGCCACATACCCAATAACAACCCTGGTGAACTTTATTAAAGGGACTGGGTTGTTGTTAAAGGATTGAGGTAAAATGGGAGATAGCACAACGGGCCTATGGCCTAAGTGCTCACGGGAACTATGTGTAAACTGTCAAATTGCAATATTATTTCATTAGAAGAGAAACGCTTTTTTGATTAGCTATTTTGTATAACAGCCGCAGTTTACAGTAGAACACTGTTAATTCAAAATCCACGGGACATGGAAATCCAAATTTGAAATTAAAGAATTCCCACGTAATTCGAAATTTTGAGAAATAAAAATTAACATTTGCCAAAAATTCGAGTTCCACGTCAGCCCCTTCAAATTCTGGTAGCTATCCAAATTAAATTCGTCAAATAAGACAACATTTAGTCGCGATTGGCACTTCAAATTCAGATATTCAAAGTAAATTCGTAAAAATATGACATATTTCTATGTACATCGACATTTCGCAGCCTATTACCGTCAGATTACCTATTACTGGTTAGATTTAGGTTTACGAAATAATAATACGAAGTAGGAGGATTTATATCCGCGTAGTGGAGATTTAATGGCATTTTACCCCTCTTCGTAAAACGCCAGCCCATTATCTGGGTTCTACTGTAGTTACATTTTTGCTATCATTGTTCTTGACTGCAACACTTGATCTTAACACCATGCAAACTTGTCGAAACATGTTTTTGGACAAAACTTGTGGGTTATCTGGAAGTATACATAAGTCTTGTGAACTGATTTCCTCATTGCTGAAATGCACGTAAAGTATAATATATAATTATAATCTGTTGCTCTGTCTGCAGATGGACTGTATCTGTATCTTAAGAAATGACCGGATCTGAGACTATTTAGCAGATCAAACTATCACAGTATTGAGTATTTAGTCTGTTTTGTACTTGTCCAGGTAAGGACTGCTCCATCGACATAAATGAGTGTGAGTCCAACCCCTGCATGGAGGGCTCCACCTGTATAGACGGTATGGCCACCTTCACTTGTCTCTGTCGGGAGGGGCTCACTGGTTCCACTTGCGAAATCAACATTGACGATTGCGAGGTAATTATATCTTTAGTTCCAAGTAAAGTCGAATATAACTCTTCAATCTGGTGCCCCCATTTTAAAATACACAAGATTCAACACATTCATTTTAAACTCAGTATTTCTATTGAATGCATAAACTACAATTACTTGATGAAGGAATTAAATTTTATTCAAATTCTCAGATCGAAAAATTATATATGTTCTATATTGTAAATGGTAGTATAGACAGCCCTGATTTATTTAATCTCATTGAATTTTATTTACCCGAAGAGAGAACCAAAAGTTGGCCAAGATTCTCGTCAGTATTTGATTTACTTGATCGTGGCATGTCTTCCTCGGGCGTGTTGGACTTCTTCTACCATTGAATTCCTTGTCATATATTTTTATTTTTTTTTATTTATTTATTGATTCTTTACATTGTATCTTTTTCATAAAGTTATAATTTTTAACCTCACTAGGACAAGCCTGTGTTGAGTATATTGTCCTTACACTCTTTTCTTCATTATTATATTATATGTATTAACCTTTCTTCTGCTTTCCAGTCGTCTCCGTGCCTGAATGGAGGCGCTTGCCAGGACGGGTTGAACAGTTATGCCTGCAACTGCTCCGACACAGGTCACACGGGCGAGCGCTGCGAGACCAACATTGACGACTGCGACCCCGACCCGTGCCAGAACGGCGCCATCTGTCTGGACGGGGTCAAAGACTATACGTGCCAGTGTTACCCCGGATACATAGGTAACAACTATCCATGTTTAAAAATAGTGGTGCACCAAATATAAAAAAATAGGCGAAATTAGCTTCTCTGTCGAATTTTATAAAAAAGTGATTTTTTGACTGTGAGTCGTTTAGGTGATATTGTTTCTTCGTCGATGATATGTTCTGAAAGTGCACAAATTATACGTGCACATAAAAGGTTCTTGCTCCGTTCCTTATTAATTATATGTACATGTACATCTTCTCCCCCTTGTCTTATTCGGGTCACGGACCCATCGCATCGACAAGGCGGCTCCAGGCATCCCTGTCCTGCGCTGCTTCAGCGGCCTCTGTCCATAGCAGACCCAGCCTCTCTGGACGTCTTCCCTCCATAATAGCACCTACCTCTTTATTCTACCATATTTAAAATTATTCCAGGCAAGAACTGCGAGATAGACATCTCGGAGTGCGAGTCCAGTCCGTGCCAGTACCGGGGCGTGTGCCTGGAGCGCAGCAACGTGTCGCTGTACCAGAATGGCTCCATGGACCCGCACAATCCTATCTACGTGGATGAGGAGCTCAACATGCTGCTGCCCGCGCACTTCTACCAGGAATTCAGCTATGCCAATGCTAGCGGGTGAAAATACTATACTTATTCATATTTATAACTGTTAGTTCGATGTGGTATACCGTTGGCATTTTCTCCTGGTTCCACAGGTATCTGAAATTTACGCCCATCAATCAGAGACAATGGCACAATAGATCATCATCATAACCTCGCTACATCCCAGGATGGGATTTGGCTTCCTCCACAATGTTCTCCACCAGCTCCCTCGCTGTTCATCTCCAGTTCTTTATCATCCCTGTCCTGCTTCAATTCCCTTCCACGCAGTCTATCCACCTCTTCCTCAGTCCACCTCTGCTTCTACTGAGGCACCAACTTGGTCGGCATCCTATCATCAGGCATTCTTTCTACATGGGTGGTATCACAGTCTTTGGGAAGCACAGAACCTTACAATGGTTTCATACTCTATAAGATTTTCAAGTTCGTATAAATGAATGGGTGTTTTTTCAACCTTACATTTCCTCTTCAGCCATTGTTGCTTTCCACTTCCGTTTACATGAGTGGTATATTAATATTAAAGGTCACGTTTGATTTTGATTCCAGTTTCGAGTGCGTGTGCATCGTGGGCATTACGGGCGCACACTGTGAGGTGAACATCAATGAGTGCGAGTCGTCCCCGTGCGCACCATCGGGCGCGTGTGTGGACCGCGTGGGGCGCTACGATTGTGAATGTGAGGACGGCTACGAGGGTGACCACTGCCAGAAGGATATCGACGAGTGCGCAAGGTTTGTTCATATACTGATTACATCATACAGTGATTACATCAAAGAACCAACCCAACCTTCTCACGCAGTGGCAAGACTGGACCTATTTAGCAATAGCCCCTAGAATTTCTTGAATCTCTGGTTTTAACTTGACTTCACTTGACTCAAACTTTATCCCGTGTTCTTTTTGTTATTGTTCACACTTGTTTTATGTTTACATATTGTTGTACACCATTATTGAATGGTTGATATTTATACTTTGTTATTTCTTTGTAATTTTTTTGTTCGTTGACCATCTGTCTGTTGTGTACATTAACCGTTAGAATGCTAAGCATCGCAAAAGCGCTGCGATCGTTTGTATCGAAAATTGCAGCGCAGAAGCGCTGCGAGTTTCACTGTGTTTTTGGTGCTCCGCGGGAGTGAACGTACGCTAACCTCGTGCGTAATTTGTAACGAGATTGCATTCTTATACATTTAAAAATAACTTTTAACATTTTTTTATATTATTTTAAAAAAATAGCTATATCACATGCTATTATTTCGAACGTTGATTCGATTCCTAGTGATTCTACGGGAGGTGAAACAACAGATACAAATAGTGACGATAGCAGTATTATAACGCATTGAAGAAAAAGATTGAGGATTGAAAGTGAGCCTTTTATCTCCTCTTTATCTTCAGAAACAGAAGAAACACCAAATTTTGCCAAAATTCCTACGATAAAAGTGTTTTCTAAAGCAACAAATGATCAATTTCAATTTCAAAAAGAAATAAAATTGATATTTTATCCTTATTTTTTCAAATTCATATCAATAAACATTTTTTCTTTATAATGCAAAAAGAATTAATAAAATTGATTGATATTTGTCTAAATTAGAGTGTTTTATTTGACACCATTATTTTTTCCTCTAAATTAATCAATATGTGTATAGCAATTTACATTTATTTTTGCAAAAATTGATAAGCACTAAAATAGTTAATAAAATAAAATAAAAATAAATTGTATATATATACTAAAGCCGCCTCCACACACACCGGGATTGAACAATGGGCTTGACCTAAGGAAAGGACGGTCAGCTTTCAGTGGCCTTCTTTGTGGTCTGTAGTCTAATAAGTTGTTGTTGTTGTAGATACAAGCCCTGCGTGCGGGGCAAGTGCCAGGACCGGCGCGCCAACTACTTCTGCGACTGTGAGATGGACTGGGGCGGCAAGAACTGCTCCGTGTCTCTGCAGGGCTGCCTGACCAACCGCTGCCTCAACAACGGCACCTGCCGTCCCTGGCTGTTCGAGGAGACGCAGCACCGCTTCAACTGCACTTGCAGCGCCGGATACCACGGAGACACCTGCGAGATGGTCAGTCAGCTTACTTTCATGTATTTCACTTTCACTTTGTAAGTCAGAGTTTTGGTAGTTATTAACTTGTCTTAGGAACCTCTCGGTGAGACAGTGAGGCTTGGCAAAAACCATTTTAAAAATTAATAAAGGAAAAAATCTTATCGTATTCACAGCTGAGAAAAACGGATTTAAAAATACACTTTTGTATTCATGTATTTTGTATTCATATTCATTCTCGTGCTGTGACTGCAAATATTCATGTACAAAATTGTTGTATTGCAAAGCACATTTGGATTCACAGCAGTAAACCAAAACCATTTTCGTGTTCTGAATGCAGCTATTCATGTAAGTATGATGTCTTCAATTTAGTCAAAACTAGCTAGGCTACTAGTAAGGCTAGCCAATATATTTCAATGTAAAACAATAAGGATTCATTGCAAGTTTAGCCGTGAATCTCGGCATAGCTCGGTGTTATTCTAAATGCTACAAGATACTTACTTTTTGATGGCCTATATATATAGCCTGTCTTGATCTTCATTGGATTCTATTTAGCTTTGTGTGGGTGGGATTGCACCGACCAGAATTTAATTTGTGTAATGTTTACAGATAACCACAATGTCCCTGGGCGGGCACAGTTATGTGGTGGTCAACACATCTCGCGAGGAGGGCTACGATATCCAGTTCCACTTCAAGACCACTCTGGGTAACGGACTGCTGGCCATTGGCAAGGGGCTGACCTTCTACATCCTGGAGCTGGTGAACGGGCGTCTCAACTTGCACTCCAGCCTGCTCAACAAGTGGGAGGGAGTGTTCATCGGCACCAATCTTAACGACAGTCACTGGCAAAAGGTAAACGGATTCTAACGTAATATTACTGTAAAAAGGCAGAAGAAAACACCTTACAGATAATGAATATGCCAGAATCTTACACTCGCCATCGCCACAACATATACTGTATTGTCGAGCAAGTCCTTAACTTTGCATTCTTTTTGTTTCTCAGGTGTTTGTGGCCATCAACTCGTCCCACTTGGTGCTGGCTGCCAACGAGGAACAGACCATCTACCCCATCAACCTGAACGAGGGCAGCAACAGCTCACACACCTCTTTCCCTACCACCTACCTCGGGGGCACCATCCCAGCTCTCAGCCGCCTGACGCATGGCCCAGCCGCCTTCATCGGCTGTGTGCAGGATGTCATCATCAACGGCGAATGGGTGAGTAAGGTGTTTGTGGCCATCAACTAGTGCCACTTGGTGCTGACTGCCAAGGAGGAACAAACCATCAACCTGAACGGATCTAAATACTTATTTCCACTTCTATTACATTCCAATTCTGTTACATTTGACATAATATATCTTGACTTTGAGAAAGCCTTCGATTCTGTTCCCACCAATTGGCTAAACTTAAATTTCTAGGCATGAGGATGACTTCTCGAATGGATCAAATTTCTCTCACTGAGAGAAAATTACAAGTTAGAATTGGCAACCAACTGTCAACTGAGCGAAATGTGACCAGTGGTGTCCCTCAAGGATCAGTTCTGTGTCCAGGTCTGTTTGTTTTGTACATCACAGATTTGCGTATCATAATAAAATCAGACTTCAGCTGTACACATACACATATACATCACAACCAACACAACTGCAAAATGACTTGAATGAGTACATACATACCTCAAAATCAAAAGGTACCTAACTACCATTTTCAACTTTGATTACAACAATGTTCGCTATGATAATTTCAATGCGGAAAACTTAATTTCCAATTTTAAATATTATTAATTCCGAAGTTATTGCTTATTAAAAATCAGCTTTAATTGCAAAACTTGCCTAGTGATATTTAAGCCTTCAAACAACTTCAAACACTTTTGCCTAATACATATTAGGTTTTTAGAGTTAGGTACCTTTGTACCATTTTCAGCTACTCAAATGAAATGTATTAATCGGTGTAATTAAAGGATTGACTTATGTTGAAAAAGCACTGTCATACACATTGGAAAAACTAAGCTTAAATACAAACTTAATGGAACACCTCTAAAAGCAGTGACATTACAACAAGACCTAGGAGTTACCATATCACAAGACTTGAAATGGGAATCGCATATCGCTGGGATTGTCGAAAGAGCAAATTCAAAAAGATATTTAGTCAGGAAAGCCTTCCTTGACCTAACAACGGACATGGTGTTAAAAACATACAAAACAACTGTGCGAAATCTTATAATATGTAATAGAGAGACAATTTTTAAAAAATACCAAGAGCTTTGAATCAAGAAAATAAGATTACCAAGGTTAAAAGAAAGAATATAATAGAGGTATATAATAGAGAGACAATTTAAAAAAACACCAAGAGCTTTGAATCAAGAAAATAAGATTACCAAGGTTAAAAGAAAGAATATAATAGAGGTATATAATAGAGCGACAATTTAAAAGAAACACCAAGAGCTTTGAATCAAGAAAATAAAATTACCAAGGTTAAAAGAAAGGGGTGACTTGATTGAGACTTTGCCGTGGCATCCAAGAAATCTTCACCACCGACAAAAATATAAATCTCAGTGGACACCAAAAAAAATTTAACGAAACACCTTTTGCATCCAATTCTAGGAAACACTTCCTTGCAAATAGTATAGTGGACGCATGGAACAAACATCCACAACATGTCATCGATGCTACCAATATAAACCAATTTAAAGCTCGGTTGGATTCTTATTTGGAGAGAAGAAAGGATTAACTTATTTTTAAATTGAAAACAAGTCAACTATAATTAAAGTTATTGTGAAACCAGACACAAGCACGTCAGCAGAATGCTGCAATTTTAGCATTAGTTGTAATGCTTTTCCTTCCATTTTAAATGAAAAACTGTTCACTACATGTCATGTAGTTTTCTTTGTTTGTTTATTGCTTTTTAACCTTCTTTATCTTTATTGCATGATGTGAACATTGGTTATTGGGTTGTAACCTAATTCTTTTACTTATTTTTTCTCTCTCTCTATGCATGTTATGTTATAAACCTGTTAATGTTCCTAATAAAATAAAATAAAAATGTCATTAATTCTATTTCTCCCCTTTTCCAGGTCCTGCCCAGTGCGGACAACTCAACAGATTCGACAGACCTAATGACTGCCGCCGCCATCACATCACTGGTTCCAGTGCCGGTGTACTCGGGCACGGCCTCCTGGCTACTGTATGGCGTGCAGTCCACGTGTCCCCGCGTGGAGCAGTGCGGCCCCAGGAACCCGTGCCACTCGGGCGGGCGCTGCACGGACCTGTGGACCTCCTTTCACTGCACGTGCCAGCGCCCATACCTGGGACATACGTGCCAGTACAGTAAGTGTATAGATCTCTCACTGCCTTCTGACTTCTGCAGTCTACTAGTTATAATACAAGTTAAGTGTAATACATAATATTGAAGAAGAAAATAATAGTAACAAATCATTCGAAACATGAAACATAAAATACACAGAAAATAAAAAGTTAAAGGTCTCAACTGGGAATCAAACCCAGGATCTGTGTCTTACCGAGACAACATCTTTATCCCCTTAACCATTGGGACCTAATTATTATACGTCATATTTGTCAATCTCATATTTCAAATTTAGAATTAACAATATTATCTTGCAACTAATTTTTCCCATATTTTTAACAGTTATCTTTTTGAATGATCACAAAGTTCTAAAGAATTGGTTTGTAATCTAGATAGTATCTCGGATAAACATATCTGATTTTTAATCATATATTTAATAATTTTTAATTTTAATCTAACTTTTTCTTAAAGTCTAAATAAATATGTCAGAAAGCAAGTCTAATAAAAAAATGTAATAGGGTCAGTGGGCCGGTTGTGGCCACCTTAAGGATTTTTTCGTTTTTGAATGAGCACCAAACTTGCACATAAATGTAAATTATATTTTTTCCAACATTAATGTACAATAAAAATACCTGTCTTTAATATATGTAAATATATCCAGTAACAGTTCTTTAATTATTTTTAAATAATTTTTTTTCATTGAACTGGACCCATGCATTAGTTGTGGTCACAATTTAATCAGTTCTGGCCACACCCGTGTGCCGGTTTTGGCCACATGAATCTATGAGGGAACTTACATTTTTTATCTAAATTAAACACAGTTATGATTATAAATCGATGTTTATTATTCAAGTTATACAATAAACTTATAAAAAAATAAAATTTAGACCTGAAAGTTCGATTTCGAAAGTATAAAAAGAATTTTGCCTTTTGGTTGTACCTGTAAACAATGGTGGTGGCAATATCATTTTAATATCAATCTCAGCAACAGATGCCAAATCAGGAATTTGTGGCATTGTGAATTGGCTACCAGTGGTATTATGTTTTCTCAGGTAGCTTATCTCGAACTCATTGTCTTCGTCTTTTGAACGCAATATTTTGCCGACATAATAAAAAGTGGCTTTGGGATTCTTGAATTCAACCAGGGCATAATCTCCTTCCAGGGGTGTTCGATCTAGTTCTTCGAAACCCGACGGCTTTACCTGTGGAATCCAGTCTTCGCAGTCCGAATGAGACGTATCACGCAAATTTTCTTCCTCTGACTTCTCTGAAATTTCAATGGTCGGTTTCTTTTTTTAAATGTTCTTATTTATTTTTTTAGCTAGTTTTATCTGTTTTTGTTCTTATTTTCTGTCTTTCTCCTTTTCCTTAGCCATCATAATATCTTTCCATTTATCTGATGTTAACACCGAAGAAATATACTCTCTCTTTTGACTGGTAGTATTTGTCTTCTCTTCAGGCCATATGACGCATTTTTTCACTAATTCTGCGGCATTAGTCGGCATATTCAATTCTAAAACACTACAAAAAAGAAGAAACATAATAATTTATTAAGTTAAAATATCAAAATTAGCGGATATGTACATTTTTTTAGATAATGGCCAAAACTAGTACTGTATGGGAGCCACTTGTGGCCACCAGCGTGGCCACAACCCATACATTTGTATAAATTCTTGTGTCAGTAATGGCCACATCGAAAAATCATGTTTAAACAACCAATTTGCTAAAAATTACCTCAAAAACATATTACTTTACCCTTTTATAATGGGTACAACTTGTTTTCAAATAAAACATCAAAAGGATTACAAATATATATTAAGATTACTTACAGTGGGTTCCTTAAGGTTTTGGATAACAATCTCAATAAAAAAATCCGCAACACTTATTCGCATCGACCAAACACAAACTGTTAACAATAAGATTTATTGTGTCACTTGTCAACGAAGACCATTGACAAATATGCATTTTGCCATAGAGTAAAAAACGATTCGATTTTATTTGGCTTATATTTCGACTTGTAAAGTTGAAAATGGCCAGAACCGGCCCAATGGCCACAACCGGCCCACTGACCCTACATCATTTTTTTGTTATAGCGCGGTTTATATATAGTTCCCGTGGGCACTTAGGCCATAGGCCCATTGTGCTATCTACTATTTTACCTCATTCCTTTAATAGTTACCCGGTCCCTTTTATAAAGTTCACCAGGGTTTTCTGGTTCCACAGTGTGTCTTTCCAGGTCTCAACTCTTCTCTCCCCCTTGGTTCCCCCACAAGGGAAGAGAGTCTCATATCTCCTCTCCACTCCCCTTTGGTTCCCCGAAGGCCCCACAAGGGAAGAGTTCAAGGAGGTGGCCTCATTTCTCCTCTACACTCCCCCTTGGTTCCACGAAGGCCCAACGACGGAAGAGTCCACTACCCCTTGGTTCCCTAAAGGCCCCACGAGGGAAGAGAGCCTCATCTCTCCTCTCCACTCCCCTTTGATTCCCTGAAGGCCCCACTAGAGAAGAGAGCCTCATCTCCCCTCTCCGCTCCCCTTTGGTTCCCTGAAGGCTCCACAAGGGCATAGTTCACGGAGGTGGCCTCATCTCTCTTCTACACTCCTCCTTGATTCAGGAGGAGTCTCCTTGATTCCCCGAAGGCCCTGCGAGGTAACAGCATCTCATCTCTCCTCAACTCCTCCTTGGTTCCCAGAATGTTTCTCGGAGGCACTGTTCGTGACACTGTTCCCCAGGTCATACAGCCTGAGCACGTTAGCTCACACCTTAGCTTGGGATGGCCATTGCAGGTCGTGTTTCCACTACCTGAGCGATGTGTTTGCCACACTCCCTACGCTTGTTTATAATGTTTATTACAATTACAGATGTGACGGCTGCAACCTTTGGCTACGAGAACACCACAGATTCGCTGGTGACGGTGGCGGTTCACGACATGGCCCGGAGAGCTGTGCGCTCCATCGTCGACATATCCATGTTCATCCGCACCCGCAAACCATCAGGACAGATCTTCTACCTGGGATCCAAGCCCAGGTAACAAACAAACAAACAAACTAACTAAAAACTAACTAACTAACCATCACGCCGTTTCCCCGCAGGGGTAGGCAGAGTGGACGGACCGCCAAACAACTCGGTCACACCACACACTCCTTGCCTCATTCACATTCATACATCGTCTCATACATACTCTTCTATTGTTCTGACTCTTGACATGGCCCGACTCAAGTATCTGATTCACTTGGTCGTGCCATGTCTTCCTTGGGCGTCTCCGACTTCTGCTACCATTCACATTTGCATCGTATATTCTCCTTACACTCCTTTCTTCGCTCATTCGCTCTACATGCCCAAACCATCTAAGCGTCCCTTTCTTGATCTTACTCATTACGCTTACATCAGCCTTGCACTCTTTGCGGATATCCACATTCCTCACACGATCATACATCGATCAATATAAAAAAAACTACATAATACATTTAATGAGAAAAATTATACATTTAAAATTAAAAATTCATAATACATAATATATTTAAAATTTAAAAAAAAATAGTACATTGAAAATAATCTTGTGTGTTTGTGAGTGATGTGTGTTTATATTGGTTTTGTGTGTTACGTGTAGGTTTTATTTTTATTTTATGCTATGAAATTTTGGTAATATTGTCTTTTTTGTTCTTTAATCCATTTTGTAATTTTGTGTGTGAATTTATTTTTATTTTCTTCAATTTTAATTTCAAGTTTTAAACTGTTGAAAGCTTTTATTGCGTGGTATTGGTAGTGTCTTTGTCCAAAGCTTGAATTTACTGTCGGAGTTTTTATGTTTTCTTTGTACGCTTGTCTAACTGGTCTGTTAGTGTTATTTTGTGTATGTTGAAATTTATTTTTTTTGTCAAAAATGTAGTTTAGTAGTGTTTTAACGTATAATTGGCGTATATCTAGTACGTCACAGCTGTTGAATATTTGGTCTGTATCAGTCAGTCTATGTTTTTTTAGTATTACCTTTAAGATCGTTTTCTGTGCGGTTTCTATGTAATTGATTGCCGAGTTTGTTGCTCCTCCCCAAGCAATAATTCCATATTCTATTATTGATTGGCAAAGTGCAAAATATATTGTTTTCAATTGTTTTATTTTATATATGTTATTATATATGTTATTATATGTTATTTTATATATGTTATTATATCCCATGATTTTTCACGGATCTGCGTTACGGTGGTATAAAAATAGTAGACTGTTTGAAAGAAAATGTGTTGTTTAAATACTGTTTTAATGTGTCAGTATTACACATCAGTTTTGTTTTGGGTATCGTCTTGTTAAAAGTAAAGAATTTTACATCTATGTGTCTGTTTTTCAGAATTGGTTTCTCCGAGGAAACATTTGTGGCGGCATCCCTCAACAACGGAGAGTTGCTGGTGCGCCTGCAGTTCAACCAGACCTCGGAGGCCTATACTGTTGGGGGGAACAGGCTGGACAATGGGTTCAACCACCTCATACAGGTATGTCAACTTTTTCTTCTCGTGCCATATTTAAACAATGATTCTGTCAAATAGTATTTTGAAAAATTGATGCCAAAATTTGGGCAGTAATATATATTATTATCCCCCTTACTTATATACGTTGTGTAAATATATGGCAGCGCTTAAGGTCTGAACAGTGAAAACTAAAAATTCTTTTTGAAAGCTGATGAAATTCACTTTCAAATTTTAACATTAGAAATAAACATATGTTTTGAAATATTTAAATTTTGAATGCAAAATAAAAAAAAAAAATTAAAATGTCTCAATTTACAATAACTAAAATTACGGAAAATGGAAAAATATTTTAAAACACACACATTTTATTAGACAAATGTACACCAAATGTTATTGTCATTTCGTATAAAAATAAAGAGGTCGGACCTTTGATTTCATAAAGGTGAACATTTTAATTCTTCTGTGGTTAAAATTTAGATTTGAATATAAAGCGTGGTGTTTTCACTTTCTCATACCGTTTAGATCATATTTCTAAGGACGGGTTGTTTCGGAGAATTTGAACAATTCATCAAATTTCAACGTTCATTTTCGGGTCCTGTGAAAGTCCTATTCAAGTTCTGTTATTATATCATTGTAGGCTAGTTGCTTGACAAAACTGAAATAAAAACAGAACTTCAAAAAATCTTTCACAGAACTTGAAAATGAACTTTGAAATTTGATGAATTGTTCAAATTCTCCGAAACAACCCGTCCTAAGTGTGACAGTAAGGGAGACATAATGATTTCTATGAGACCATATTCATTGTTCCCAATAGCGAACAAATTAGTCTGGGGGGGGTTAAGGCCGGCTTAACTGTAGGTACAAATGTTAAACCGGCGTATAAGAATCTAATTAGAAAGTAAAGGTTTCTCCACAAAAGCAGTCGGGAAATCTTGATAAATATCTATTATTCTTTCTTTTCCAATTTTATGTCCGGGTTAAATCTTCCCCATAGGAAAAACTAAACCCTTCCACACACTTTTCCACAAATGATCATCTAGTCAATCAACATTATGCAAGTGCATTATATAATCAAAATAAATACAGAACAATACAAGAACAACACGTCAACTCACCAGAGATCAAATGGGAAAATAATTCACCGACTCCAGATATTTTCATATCAGAGGGTTCGGCTCGGTAGAACTCCTAACAAGGCCTATAAATCCTACTGATCCCTCAACATAAATATTTAAAAAATCTTTCGTTATCCTACATGTATTTAAAATGACTGATTTTTGCATTTTTATATATAAATTTTTTGATAGATCTAATACGCCTAAATTTTTATTTCGTTATTGTTATTATTGACTTTATTTAATTATCTAATTAATTAAAAAATTAATTCGTGAAAAATTCCACTGTTTTTAAACACAAATTAGTAAAATTTCCATGGTGCCATTTTGCAGAATTAAGTATACTTCCTAACTCCTTTTTAAAATATAGAAAGCCGTAAATTACAAATCTTTAATGATTGAAAATAATTATAGAAAAATATGTTATGTTCTGAAAATAAATAAAAATAATGACATGTCTTTCATGTTACGCTTTCTACGAATTAAGCCGAAATTATGCAATTAGTTTGACCAACATAGGATTTATGGATAAAGGAATTTTTAAATTTCCTACAAGGCCACGAACCGCTACTGCTGATAACTTATAAATGTTATTGAATAAATGGGGACAGTATTAAAAGACAGCTGATGATGCAGTACATGATGGAAAAATAATGAAGATCTCCGCTTCTCGCCGCCAGTGGCCGACTAATGTAAAAAATGGTTACATATTTATGTTTCAGGTTGTGCGAAACTCTTCCTTGGTTCAAGTGAAACTCAATGGCAGTGAATACTTCAGGAAGCCCATCTCTGCTACGGGACAACTTGATGCTCAGGTAATTCATTTTGCTATCAAATTTCCTTTAATCTCCAGTGAAGCCTTGAATTGAACTTCCTCCCAAATTCAAATAAAATGTAAGGACCGTTACACTCCAAAAGTTATCCATGTATATCTGCATAAAATATTCACAATATATTACAGAATGATTTAATTAAATGCACCTACATTAAGCAGATTGTCTACACCACCACAAGAGGATTACAGTGTAAGAATGCGAAATAAACAAGGTATCGTGAGTGCAGCAATAAATTACATTATTTTAATACCTAAGGTTGGTAGGTACAGTTTTGGTACTCATTTTAACTTTTACCATTCTGGCCTTTTCAAAGTATCTATCTGACCATGCAGAACTTTTCAAAGCCATCTGTCACACCATGTGGGACTTTTCAAAGCTATCTACCTCATCACGTGGGACTTTTAAAAGCTATCTATCTCTTCATGTGGGACTTTTCAAAGCCATCTATCTCATCATGTGGGACTTTTCAAAGCTATCTACCTCATTACGTGGTACTTTTAAAAGCTATCTATCTCTTCATGTGGGACTTTTCAAAGCCATCTATCTCATCATGCGGGACTTTCAAAGCCATCTATATCATCATGCGGGAGTTTTCAAAGCCATCTATTTCATCATGCGGGAGTTTTCAAAGCCATCCATATCATCATGCGGGAGTTTTCAAAACCATCTACATACCTCATTATGCGGGACTTTTTTGACAATGTTTATATAACCAGACCTGAAAAGCCAGGTATTCCCCCACTTTTCCATATCTCCTTCCCCTCCCCACTACCTTCAGCCTCACAACATACCCCAATATTGGGGATTCCAAAATAATAGGTTGGCTCCAGATGGTTGGGTGCAGTTGGGACTCTTGTGCGGTATTCATATTATGTTGTCACCAGTTTACATTCGGGCCCAGACAGGCCAGTGAAATTGATTGTGTGTTCAAGAAAGAATTTCGATATTTGATAATTTTCTAATCTCATGCAGTCAGTATTGTTTGCTTTGTCCACCATTATTTTTAGTAAGGTTATGTATGTTATATGATGGTTGCAGGTGCTGTATTTGGGGGGACAGCCCATAGCGAGTCCCTCCGCCAGGACGGTGAGACAGGCAGACTCCCCCGTGCCGGAGCCCGCTCCGCCCACCATGGAGGATAACTACAAGGGGATCATTCAGGATGTACAGGTTAGATTTATTTTTATATTTCACTTGTGACACCTACAAATATACCCATCGCCTTGCATCACAGTGGGGGGGATGGACTATTTTACCGGTCGGTGGCTGGGTTGACATTTCGTTTAGGTCCCACCCAGGCCTAGTGTGTTCAAGTCCATAACAACACAAGCAAAGTTTTCCGCTTACTGTGGTGGTAGTAGGAGATTTTCAAATATTGTCAGGTTATTCGTAACCCGGAAATGTTTGTCTTTCTTTTAAAAATAAGAAAATACATCCGTTACTCCTGAACACACTGACCCCCAGATTCCTAACTACCCCTCATACCATTTTCCTTTCCAAAACTTCCCATCTCCTTCCTTTCCTTAAAAAAACCCTCCACACAGCTTCTCCAAATATTACAAAGGCACTGTTGGAAATGATTGTAGTGTGTAGCAAATGTATTAATAAAATTAGCAATTGGCAGCGCCCTCCATTTTTGTCTATTATTTCTTGACACTGTATTGACTTTTGTAATGTTATATTGGCAGATTTCCAACGGCTCCCGCACCATGATCGTGGAGTTCTTCCCGCTGAAGGTGTCGGAGCTGAAGATGCCCCCGGAGTTTGGGGTAGTCACCTTCGAGGAGCGCACCGTCCTGGAGGGTGTGGTCTCCGACGACAGCTGCGCCGGCTCTCCCTGCAAACATAACGCCACCTGCAGAGTCACCTGGAACGATTATAGGTTACTACATACACACATTTCTTCATCATCATCTCAGCGCTATTTCCCAGGGTGGGATTTGGCCTCCACTGTCTGCCCTCCCTCCCAATTCGCCTCCAGTCCTCCATCCTTCTGTTCTACTTCAATCCTCTTCATCGGCCTGCCTCTGGGTTGCTTCCACTGACCTACAAAAACTTACAGGAGTCTCATGATCTATTAGGTTTCTCGTTCATGATTTATCTTTATCCTGTAACATCCATTTTCTAGCATTGGTCCTAAGATTATTTGTAGAATTTTTCGCTCAAAGATTGGTCTCATCAGTTTGCGTTAGGCACCATGTCTCACATTTCTTAGCTGCTTCATTTTGAGATTGTATGAGGTGCAGAGATGTGCAAAATGGGTACCCAAAACCATTTGAAATGCAAAATGGAAATGGGTCAAAACTTTTCCATTTGAAAATGCAAAATGCAAAATGGGTTTTAGAAAAGCATTTCAAATGCAAAATGCAAAATACCTATTTTCAAAATGCATTGAAAATGCAAAATGGTTTCTCAGGTCAAACAATTAAAATAATTATAGAACTTTTAAACAATTTTGTCATTTAATAATGGATATCAATGTAGAACAAACATATTACATGATGGTAAACCCAAAAACCCCACGACTACAGATTATGAAACCACAAAAAATTTGCGCGGGACGTAAATTTCTACGTTTTTACGTTCCCAACGTAAAAACGTAGAAACTGCTATCTAACATTTAATATTACAGCGTCATGGCCACATGTTCAGTATTTGAATCAGTATTTTTTGTAATGGTATCACTCAATTGCCAGGGCAATTTGACAAATGTAAATTATCTCTCATAGCGAGGTTGAGGACCGACTGATATTTGGGGCTTATGAAAAAAAGATGAGTGGAGATAGTAAGAAGAATGTTGCAAAAAAGCATTTAAAATGGAAAATGCATTGAGAAAAGCATTTAAAATGCAAAATGGTTTTTAGAAAAGCATTTAAAATGCAAAATGGAAAATACCCATTTTGCATTTTGCATTTCCATTTGAAATGGATTTATTTGAAATAAAGCACATCTCTGATGAGGTGTATGTATGATAAAACCATGTATGATCGTGTGAGAAATGCGAAGATTTGCAAAGAATGCAAGACTAAGGTAAGCACAGTTAGTTAGGAGTGTAAGGAGAATGGAATAAACTTGCGCAACATGTCATCAATGCTACTAATATAAACCAATTTAAAGCTCAATTGGTTTCTTATTTGGAGAGAAGAAAGGATTAACTTATTTACTGTTAGACTTATTGTTAAATCAGATCTGATCACATCAGCAGAATGCTGCCCGCTCATTAAATAATGTGAATGGTAGAAGAAGTCGGGGACGCATGAAGAATGTTGTGTCGCACAATCAAGTGAACCAAATATTTGAGTTGGGCCATGTCAAGAGTAGAATAACAGAAGGGTATACAAGTGTCAAGACAGAGTTTTTTGGTGGTCTGTCCTCTCTGCCTACTGTAGTAGATTCTCAAATATTCATTCAGGTGATTCGTAACCTGGGAATTTTTGCCTTTTGGATTTTTTAAAAATGTATATATCTGTTTTAGTTGTGTGTGTCCCCGTGGCTACAAGGGTAAATCCTGCCAAGAGATGGAGTTCTGCCAGCTGCAGGACTGTCCTGCGGGTTCGTCCTGCAGAGACCTGGACGACGGCTACGAATGCCTGGCCAATGCAACGCTGGACGGACGCGGGCCGCCCATGCTCTACACGCCCTACCCAAACACCACGCAGGTCGAGGCCGACTCTATCACCATCATGTACAGGTAGGTAGAAGAGGAAGTTGCTAGTGGTGCATAGATGTAACAAATGAATTCGTGTGGGTACTGTAATTTATTCCCTCCAAAAAGTTACGTTATTATTATTAATAAGTTATTTTGTAAAATGATTGAATAAATAATACTGCACAGTCAGCGTTCGCAAAATCATCTCAATAGTAAAGGACATGCCATTATTCATAGCTGAATATCTCGCAAAACTGTTTAAAATCATTGTGCACGAAAGGCAATGTTTGAATGTTGTAGTGCTAACATTGTAAATTAGTATTCCTGAACGAATTCCTTCCAGATGCATTGGATTGCGCATGACCAAAGTGGTGCAAAAGTCGATAGTGCACGGGATGTGTTATATATCTGCACTGTTCCAACACGTGATTTTCCATTGTGATTGACCGAGCTGTCTCAACTGAAATATGCACAACTGGTTTGCGCTTTGCACAGGACTTGGTACTTGAAGATAGCTCAAATAACTGACGGGAATTATGTCTGGAGCATACTTTTGTTTATTAATTTTTGTTTTTATTTTTTTTTTAATTAATTTTTTAAAAGAAAGACAAACATTCCCGGGTTACGAATAACCTGACAATATTTGAAAATCTCCTACTACCACCACAGTAAGCTGAAAATGTTGCTTGTGTTGTGATGGAGGACTTAGCCAGCCGAGGAATTGAACACACTACGCCTGGGTGGGACCCAAGCGCGATGTCAACTCGGCCACGGACCGGTATATCGATAAGTGTGGCACAGATGTTGTTGTAAGTTATGTGCACAAATGCACATACCAACGAACCGTCTCTAGTAGGTTAATGCTAGTATGATGGCGTGCTCTGCCAGCTACAGTACTGTCCTGCGGGCTTGTTCTGAAGAGACCTGGATGACTATGAGTGCCTGGCCAATACCACAAAGGTGGAGGCCGACTCCATTGTATACAGGTACGCTCTCCTGTAGGCTCGGTCACAGGGGGCTTTTTTTGTTGCTGCTACTTGAATAGTAGTGACAAAATCACTTCATGTGATAAGGTTCTCGCTGTGAGTGACTCAACTCGCTGCTACTAAACGTAGCGATAACTCAATGAGAACCGATACGCAGCGCTATCGTCACTTCGTTTGACATCTCACATCCCTAGCCACTAGTCGTTATCGGTATAGACTGTAAAACATTTAAGTCGTTACTACCTTCTTGCAGTTCCAGTAGCTCCATACTAGCGATTACAAGAAGTGGCAATCACTCACCGCGGCAACGTAGCAGCGACAAAAATCGTAGTTAGTAGCAGGCTGGTAGCATGGTAGATGGTAGCATGCTACCATGATTTATTTATTTATTTATTAACGGACATCGTCCAAATTACAAAATAATCACACGAATACAGTACAGTAGAATCTCGTTAATTCGAAATCCACGGGACATCAAAAATCAAATTTCGAATTAACGAATTCCCACGTAATTCGAAATTTTATGAAAAAAAAAAACGCCGAAAATCGATTTTCTCGGCCGCCTCTTCAAATCCGGGTGATATTTTAGTTGTAAATTCGTATTAATACCAATTATTTCTTTAGTTTCGCGGCCGATTACCTTAGCGGCAGGCCCTTTAAATTCAGATATTCGCAATAAATTCGTAAAAATGCTATATATTTACACGTAAATCGAGATTTCGCTGCTTGAGATATTCGTAAAAATACGATATATTTCCGCGTAAATCGAGATTTCGCGGTAATTTTCCGTCGCGGCCGGCCCTTTATTTCAAATACCTGAATTTAAATTCCTAAAAATACGAAATATTTCCTCATAAAACGAGAATTCGCGGCCGTATTCCGTCGCGGCCGGCTCTTTGAATTCAGATATTCGAAATAAATTCGCAAAAATACGATATATTTCCGTGTAAATCGAGAATGCGCGGCCGATTTCCGTCGCGGCCGACCCTTTAAATTTGATGTAAATTCGTAAAAATATGATATATTTCCGCGTAAATCGAATTTTATCAGCAGTTTTTCGTCGCGGCCGTCCTTTTAAGTTCAGATATTTGAAGTAAATTCGTAAAAATATGTCATATTTCGGCGTGAATCGAAATTTTTCGGCCGATTTCCGTCGCGCCGTATTTTTTAACTCGGATATTCGAAGTAAAGTTAGTAAAAATACGATATGTTTCCGCGTAAATTGAAATTTCGCGTCCGATTTCCGTCGCGGCGGGCCCTTTAAAATTCAGATATTCGAAATAAATTCGTAAAAATATGATATAATTACGCGTAAATCGAGATTTCGTGGCCGATTTCCGTCGCAGCGGGCCATTTAAATTCAAATATTCGAAATAAATTCGTAAATATACGTATCATTTACGCGTAAATCGAAATTTCGCGGCCGTGTTTCGTCGCGGCCGACCCTTTAAATTCAGATATTTGGTGTAAACTCTTAAAACTACGACATATATCCGCGTAAAACGTATTTTCTCGGCCCTTCAAACTCGGATATTCAAAATAAATTTGAAAAAGTACGACATTCCAGTGTAAATCGATTCAGATTTACAAAATAATAATACTTATTAGGACGATGTATAACCACGTAAAAATACAGTTTTCGGCGTTTTACCGCCACGGCTGACTTTTAGATTCAGATTTACGAAATATTATGATTTATTTTCGCAAATATCAAATTTTTTCGAATTACACGAACAAATTTTCGTGCGCGGACAAAAATAAATTTCGAATTACGAATTAACGAATTTCGAATTAAAAAAAATTTTGTATGAAAAAATTTTTCTGCGGAAATTTTTTTGGCGAAAATTTCGAATTACGCGTTTTTTCGAATTATCGGGGTTCGAATTAACGGGGTTCTACTGTAAAATGAAAAATACAGGATTAGACAAAGGTACATGGAAGCAAAGACATAAGGCAGATATAATATAAGAAAATAAAGTCACAGGTCAAGACTACGCCATGGGTCAGAATCACAGGACACTTAATATTCCGTCACTTGTTTAACGACTGGCAAAAATCATTCAGACTTATCCCAAAAAAGTTAAGGTTTTGACTTGAGTTGACCAGTCTACACATTCTGGACAATGGTGAATAATATCCATAATTTGTCAAATGATGGTTGAGGAAGAGCAGTTCATTATTTCTGAGTCTGTGCGAGGGGATATTGAAGGGAATGAGTTGCAGTAGAGTAGGTGAATCAATAATACCATTTATAATTTTGAAGAAGCAAATGAGGTCATTTCTTTCCCGACGGACTTCCAAAGGAGAGAGGTTTAGAGTTAGTTCAATTTCATCATATGCGTATTTGCCTTTTTCTAATCCTAGCCTCCTAGCAATCCCTCTTAAGAACCGATGTTGAACAGATTCAATGCGTCGAATGTGGGCAGCATAAAAAGGAGACCAGATAACACAAGCATATTCAAGATGGGGGCGAACCAAGGAGCAGTAAAGAGTTCTAAGGGTATTTACATTTTTGAAGTCCGAAGTGATTCTAGTGATGAAACCAAGTAGTTTGAGGGATTTATTAACGATTACAGTTATGTGATCCCGAAAAGAAAGCTTGCTATCAAGAGAGACACCAAGGTCTTTAATAGATGTAACAGTTGTTAAGCAAATATTATTAAGTTTGTATTCGAAGACAATCGGTTTTTTGATCTATAGAAGGACATAATTGTGCGTTTATCGACATTTAGTTTCAAACAATTAATTTTACACCAATCATAGAAAGAGTCGATATCGTATAGTAGCTAATTTGAAGACCACAGGGGAAAACAAGGAATATCAATTCAAGACAAGTTTGCACAAATCAGAATTTATTGTTTGAAAGTCTGTATTTTGGCACTAACATTTGTTGTTAATGCTTTTTTCCACCATCATCAGTAGTGATTTTTGTATATTTGCTGATTGATGATGATTCTTACCTGCCATAAACAACCAAATATTTTTGAATTTTAATTTAATTTGTACACTTCACTAATACCCTTAATTTGACCCCTCTAGATCCAAGAGTGGCGGAACCCTCATGCACATCGAGAACCCGACAGGAGACTTCCTCTCTGTGTCGGTGTTCCGAGACCAGGTGGCGGTGGAGTGGCGCCAGCAGCCGGAGCAGCTCCCCAGAGTCCAGAGGTTCCGCAAGCAGAGTCCCGACTATGCCTGGACCCGAGTGCACCTGCTCATTGCTGATAAGACTATAAGAGGTGACTTGACTCTTGTGCATTACTTTCTTTTTTATACGATGACCAAACAACAGTTTCAACTTCCTGCAGCAAAGCAAGTGGGACATTGTTAGGAAAGAGAATTGATATGGGAAGGCCAGGGCCTGCTCAACTAAACATGTCTTAGTGTACAAACACAAAGGACGCAGGTTTTGGCTTTCAGATTATCGGTATTGAGTGTCTTGAGTCCGTTGGCGCCGAGTTGTGGACATAGAAAATGCGGGTAAACTGCGTCATCTTTGCGGCAGCCTATCTGCTGTCGAGCTGTCAGTTTGTTTTAACCCCTCAGGGCTCTGGCATATTCTGTCAGATGGTCAGATTATTATTTCTCACCTTATGTTTTTTCTGACTAAAATTATTGATGAGAAAATAAAAAAACGTACATATTTGATTAGACAAATATTATAATAAACTTTATTGCCCCCTCACTTTTTTATTGTTTCTTAAAAATTCACAAAGTTTAATAAATTTTTTTCAAATTGCGGTTGGAAACTTTGGTTTCATAGAAGTGTACATATAAATTTTTTCGTGGTTAACTGTTAGATTTGAATATAAAGTGTAGTGTTTTCTCTTTCTAACACTGTTTAGATCATATTTCTAACCATGACAGTAAGGGAGACACAATGATTTATATAGACCTATATGAGTTGTTCCCAAAAGCAAACAAATTAGCCTGAGGGATTGGGTCACTTTAATTAAATGATGTCCCGATGAGACTTTGATCACTGGACATGTGTTGTTCAAAACTATTGTGAACTCCAAACGTGAAAGTTGTAACAGGCAATCTGATTCAACTGACTAAACCTGAGTTTATTACTTATATGTATATTGTTGGTTCCCACCTTATTTATTATCCCCTTGGTTTCTACAATACTCTAAGGCTAACGCCATCTTTGGGTAACCTAATGACTAATATACTGCCATCTCTGGGTGAGCTCATACACAAGTATCATAGATATCACATTCATTGAAACCATATGAAAGGAAGTAAGTAGAAAGTTTGTAGCTCTAAAACAATGTGTTTTTGGTTAATTATTAAAAATCACACAGAAGTTGATTTTGTTGAAACACCGATGTAAATGAAAGACGATAAATAAAAAAAGAAGACTTGCATTACGATTCGATGATTATGGACATATAGTTGGGACCTTTACAAAGAGATTGGTATATAATATTCATATAAAAACCTTGAATAATTCCATCTTTTCTGTCATTGAAATGAGGCCAGCGCAAAAGGTAGAACTACCCTTCCCACCGTTAAGCATCAATCGACCGAACGGGTAAAACGGCCGAAGTGTGTTAAGAATAACTTATTTAAGTTTCGTGGAGACAAGTAAGGAAATTTGTCAAGCTAATTAGGCCAGTCAATAAAGGCTCAAAATGAGGCTAACCCAAACATTAATTCCTCCGTCGATGAAATTTTTGCAGTCACGTGGAGTATCATTTAGGGATGACGAATGACAAGAGATCCAACAAAATATTTAACGGGAAGTTATTTATTTTTAGCAAAAACTGAAAAAAAATTATAACTCTCGCTGGAAAAGTACTTCTTTCGAGAACTCTTCACATATTGTTAGTATTAATTAATATCCACCTGATTAAATAGAAATCCAACAATATTTTTGTAAGGAAAGTGTTTTTTTTAAAAGAGATTTGTTTTTTAATTCTATTGTTGCCGGGAAAATTACTCCCTCCAATTTTTGATCACGGAGTGTCTTTATATTGGTGTTTGCTTTATTTAATCAAAAGATCCAACATTTTTTTCTTTTGGAACATGCTTTTTTGATATCAGTCAAAAATATCGCTCCGGAAAAATAGTCCGTCCAATTTTTTTACGCCAAGTTGATGGGATAGCTATGTAAAAACGATTTCTGCAAAGATCCAACAAAATTTTGAACGGCAACCTATTTTTTAAAATTAATTTCGAACGCACGCTCATTTCGCGTGATTTTTGGATGAACGGGAGCCCGCGGGGTAAGGGGAGGGGTGGGGCTAGTCGCACGGGGGGAAGCAAGCCGTTCGGCGCGGGATATAGCTGACCGCTGCCCGCGGGGTAAGGGGAGGGGTAGGGCTAGTTCCATTCGGGACTACGCTACGCGTTTGACGGCCGCTTCTAGAGTCTGTAAAATTAACAAAGGGCGAATTGCATGGTTTATTGACAACGCTTCGTATATCTGCTTTCAATTCGAGCTTTTCAAACCACAATTCCTTATGGATTAATAAATCCAATATGGACTTTTTGTAAATTGGACCATTTTTATTCGAAAAAGAATCTGAACTCATCAATTTTATCAATAAATTGATTACACTTTTCAAACAACTTTTTGTACATAGTTACATTGAAAAGAAAAAAACATGACAATACTTCTATTAAAATCGAAAATAAAGTTGGCAGTTAATAAGTTAATAATTAATAACACAATTCTGAAACGAATTGATATTTGCCCTGAAACCGGGTAAAAACCATAAAAAAATGTTGCTTTATGATAAGGGTTGGCACATTCAACGATAATTAAAATACATTTTTATTAATAATTTAATTCATAACAAAACATAACACACTTTGGTAAACGTTACGAATTCCGCTTCACGGTAAATATGGAATGTTTATTTGAATTGATACATGAATTTAGTTATATTATTACTAAAAGTGACTCTTAATGTTGGGGAAAACCTAAAAAAATATACACTTCAAATTTTTATTTCGTTTAAATTATTTCACATATACGATAATACACCGGTCGTCAACCAAAATCATAACGCCATATTCCATTTGTTCGCGAGATTTCAAAGCAACTACAAAGTAATATGACATTTGCTGGAAATACCAACCTCACAAAATAAATTCTTATCAAAATAAAAACAAACGTACCTACTAGTTAATTTCCTAGCCAGAGGGCGGGTGTAGGTACAGTACCTACCTACGAACTAATTCAATAAAATCTCCTTAATACCAAATAAAATTAAAAAAATAACCTAACCTAATCTAACTGTGATTTTCTATAACAAAAAATTGCGCATTTAATAACGCCCACTCGCGTCCTATTTAGAGTTTATTTTATTTATTTATTTCTATACATACATTACAGTGTCTACCAAATATTTACATTTGTATATAATACATAAATTTAGAACTGTTGTTAATTTGGTGTTTTATGCTGGGTGTGAGGTAGGTTTGAGTAGGTGACACTGTGGTGGGTAATGTTATATGTTTCGTGAACACCTCACTAGGAGAACCTGTGCTGAGGTGTTTGCGTGGTTTTGATTTAATGGTACATGTATTTATGTGTATTGGTTAAATTTTCTTATATAAGTGTAAGTTGAGATTTTAAATTATTATTATTTTTTTTTTAAATGGTTATTGTACATTGTTATTTAAAGAAAAAAGGAAAAAAATATATTTATACGCACATATATATATACACCCATGTATACATACATATATATATATGCATGCATACACACATATAGTAAACACATGCATAAATAGATAAATACACATTCATCAATGATTATGTTTGGTTTGGTGTTATAATGTTTTGTATAAAATGGATATCTTGTTTTTTGATCCAGGCTGTGATAAGTTTTTTGTGAATGTTTGTGTATGTATTTCCCATTAGTAGTAGTTTCAGAGTGGTGGGCATACAATTAAAAAGTTTTGTAGCGTAATACTGGAAGTGTCTTTGTCCGTGTGTGGTGTATGTTATCGGTATGTTCAGGGTATTGTTTGTTGTCGACCTTGTTTTTATTGTTGTTTGAGTTGGCATTGGAATGTGTAGTTTCTGTTGGAGGAAATTTAGTAGTGCAGATTTGGCATAAAGTTGTCTTATTGACATGACGTCTAATGTTTTGAAAATTTCGCTTGAATTTGTGTAGAATGGTACTTGTAAGATGATTTTAATTATTGCCTTTTGAATTTTTTGTATTGGGTCGATTGCAGTGTTTGTAGCGCTTCCCCAAGCCAGTATGCCATATGTAACAATCGATTGACAGAGTGCGAAATATATAGATCTAAGAATTGAATGTGGGAAAATGTTTTTGATTGACTTTATTAGGTGCATGACTCTTTTTAGTTTATTAGTAATGAAAGTTATGTGGTCAGTCCAGCGTAAGTGTGAATCAATAATGACCCCTAGGTATTTTGTTTGGTTTACCCTTTCTATACGCTTGCACTGGCAATTGGGTGAAGTTTGTTCACAGTCATGTAGAAACAGGTCTATGTTAGGTGGAGGTTGACCTCTTTGTGTAATACTGTGTGTGATGTATTTTGTTTTTATTGTATTAACGGTAAGAGTATTCAAGTTTAGCCATTTTTTGACAACTGATAGACTTTTTTCGGCAATTATAAATACATCTTTCCATGTGGCTGCTTGACAGAGAAGTACTGTGTCGTCAGCGAAGGTCACGATTTTACCTTCAATTTCTATGTCACATAGTTCGTTTATGTAGATGAGGAACAATAAAGGGCCGAGTACACTCCCTTGTGGGACTCCGTACGTGATCAAAAGTGGATGACTTGTCTTGCTGTCAATTTTTACTTGTTGCGTTCTGTCAGACATGAAGCTTTTAATTAGATCGAATTCTATTCCATTAATGCCCATGTTTTTTAGCTTTTTGAATAGTTTTTCGTGTGAAATTGTGTCGAAGGCTTTACAAAGATCTAAGTAAATAGATACAACTTTTTTCTTTGTGTCTAGATTTTTTGTAATGAAGTCCGTTACAGTAGCTATTGCATGTTCTGTGCTTATGTTTTTCCTGAAACCATGTTGGTTGATCGAGAGTATGTGATTTGATTCTAGATAGTGTTGAAGCTGTATTTTAATAGTTTTTTCAAGAATTTTCGAAATGGTATTTAGTAGCGTTATGGGTCTGTAGTTGTTTACATTATTTTTTGGTCCTGATTTGTAAATTGGAATAATAAGACCTTTTTTTAGTAAGCTAGGGAAGATTCCTTCTTTTAGACTAAGATTAATTAGGTATGTGAGTGGTTTTAGTAGTTGTTGACTTAGTGTTATGATAGTTTTAGAGTCAACACCATCCGGTCCTGTAGTTGTGTTATTCTTTAATGATTGAATTATTTTATTAGTATCTTCTAGCGTAACGTTATGTAATTTGAAATGTCTGTTGTAATTATCATTACTGATGTTTGTTGTATTGTTTTGAGGTTCCTGGATATCTCTGAGAGGGAACGTAGTTTTTATATTTTCAGCTAGGCTAACACCAATATTAGTGTAGTGTTTGTTTATAAAATTGAGGATACGTGTAGAATTCTCGTGGAAGTGGAGTTCTTCATCATCAATTAGTAATTTTTTTATGGTATCGTCTTTGTTATTCTGTGAATGCGTACTTTCCCTCAATATTGACCATACGGTTTTAGGGTCATAATTAGCTGTTATCAGTTTGTTTCGGTAGTATAATTCTTTGGCTTTACGTATTGTAAGGGAACAAATATTTCTGTACCTTTTATAGAAGAAATAAAGTGAGGTATCATAAGGATTCAGTTTAACTTGTTTGTGTAGTTTGTCCCTCTTTTTAATGCTGTTTATGATGCTTTGAGTAATCCATTTTTTTAGTCTAACTTTGCGGTGTGGAATAGATGTGGATGTTTTTATGGTATTTTGTATAATGAGAGTTTGTAGATATGTTAAAAAATAATTCCAGGCTTCTTCTGTTGAGTTAATTTTTGTAAGATGTTCCCATGTCTGTTTTTCTAAACATTGTTTTAGGTTTTCGTAGTTAATTATTTTTTTTGTTGTGTTATTTTGGAAAGTTGATTTCATAGTTGGGGAAGTCAGGCCTATCATTGTTGTGTAGTGATCTGTGATTGTTGATTCGTATACTGCACTACTTATTGGTCTTTTTGATTTAACCATAATGTGGTCTATACATGATTCTGAGTCTTTGGTTACCCTGGTAGGAGTATTAATGGTGCTTATAATGCCATGTTCCAGGAGCATCAGTTGGTATTCAATGTTTTGAGGGTGACCATTTGGAAGTATGTTTATGTTTAGATCACCAGCTATGATGATGTTTTTGAATGAAGTTAATTTTTTTAGGTGAGAATCCAGAGCCATTATAAATGGTGTAATATTGGGTATGGATGGTGATCTGTATAGGGCGAGGATACATGTATTACAGTCGGTGATTATTTGTAGACAGTTTGAATTTACTAAGTCAATTTCTGAAACAGAAGCGTTAATACTATCATTTATGTATACAACAATGCCATCATTTTGATTTTTATTATTTAATGTGTGAAATGAAGTATAATTATTTTTGTGTTTTTTTGTAAAAGTTGTTGAAATCCAACATTCTGTTAGGATTATAATTTTGAAATCTGTTTTAAAGTTGCTTAAGAGTATGTCAAGTTCATCATAGTTTTTGTTCAGGGATCTTATATTTTGGTTAAATATTGTAAGAGAACCTGGGGTGTTAATAATAGAATCACATAGTTTTGTATCATTGGTTGTGTGATGTTGGTGTGTGCTATTTAAGTTCATTGTGAGTAGATCAGCCATGGTGGTATGTTAAATAAGAAAAATGTTATTATGAGGTCTGAATGACCTACAATAGTTACATCATTTTTTTTAAATCATTTTCATTTTTAATTTGCATAATTTTTTCCCCCGGACCTTTCCTGATTAGTTAGTTATTAATTAGTTATATCCCAGTTTTCAAATAGTTTGTGGGCTGCGCTAGGTTTGTATAGACTGGTTTGTGATTTAATTCTAATAGCTTTTTTCCATGTTCTTCTGCCTAATCCAACCTAAACTACCCAAACGGAATACGTTTAATCACATTTTATTCCTTTTGGTTGTTAATTCGGATTATTACATTTAATTTTATGTTGATTATTTGTTATAAATAATACATTCACTTACATGAATGAATTATATATGATGATATTATTAATTTTACATGGCAATACTAAATTTTGTGTGATTGGCAGCAGTGTCTATGAAATATTTTATAGATAGAATTACGTTACTCGGTAGAATTACGTTATTTAACAACGGCGACAACAACGGCGCCGCATACTAATTGACATATCGCGTAAGTTAATTAATAAAAGAAATAAAATTTCAAAGTGCATATTTTTCGTCTCCCCCGACTTAATAAATCATCTTTTGAATTAATAAATCTAATTCCATTTATTTGAAACTGAAATATTGCGTATTAACCGTGGAGCGGAATAAGAGAGCAATATAAAAAGAGCCGTCGTTTTCATATCCAATATCAAAACAAATAGAGGACATTGCCGGAATACATTACAATTTAACGTAAAAAAATATTAGAGCAGTGCCAAATATCAATGTGCCAACCCTAATTTTGCTTTCGTTTCGGATTGGTTTGCTCAGTACTAACACTACTAACCGAAACCACCGCGTGGAAAGGCTCGGTCATTAGTCCGCCGTTTCCCATAGTCAAGCCTATTATTCGATCCCCTCCCATATGTTTTCTTAAATACATTGGCATCAATATTTTAAATTATGACAATAATAGTGAAAATGATTTGCAAAGTGAACAACCATCTTCTTCAAAACAATCCAAGTTTGCAGCGTAATTATTTCATCCGAATTAATTCAACAACCCTTTTTAGAAACACAGATTTTTTTTATATTAACAGCTAATTTTTTTTTTTCCTCGCAATTAACACATTTTATGTGGGGCATGTTATTTTTTTTTATCTAGATTCTAGATAGTATAAATATTATATTATAGTATAAGTGGATAAACAGGTTTTTAAAACACGCGCGATTTTTCGAGCACGACGGCGTAGCCGAGTGCTCGAAATAAAGCAAGTGTTTTAAAGACCAGTTATCCACGAATACTTTATGCTATTTTTTTATTGGTACACTTTGAAAACATAAATATTGATATTATTATTAAAAATTTGGAAATAAGAACTATTAATGAATTCGTGATGTGACATCACAATATCTTGTTGTCATGGAAATGAAAAACACAAACATTAATTTGCAATCTGTCACATAAGATTAATAGTTGGATTTATAGTTAAAAGTTGACATTAAAGACTTCAAATTTTGTTGATTTGTTGATGTTACCATGGTAACTTTAAAAAACGCGCGTTCCATAAAGTGCGATTTAAACACGCTAGAGCGTACTTTAAATGAGTAAAAAAAGGGCACCAATAAAAAAAAATATTTCTTATGATCTTATTGTGAACAAAATGTATATTTTAAAATGTAGTCCTATTTCTATATTTTTTCTATCTTCTGTTTCTATAATAACAAAAATAATATCAATCTTTGTACCTTATTTTATTGTATTTTTGTTTTATTTTTTGGTCAGTTAGTAAATGATCTCTAATTTTAGTTTCGCAGAGTAATGTTTTTAAAGTGTAAAACTTTTTTTCATATTATAATAGATTTTTATTCAACAATAAAACGTTAAAAATAAGAACTGATCCCAATTGTTGTCATTGTATTGTAGTTACCTATAATGTCTTATAATTAATATTATTATTCCACACTAACTACACCCATTTAATTTTCGGTCACATAAATAGGCAGTTGTCAAAATAATGAATTGGTTAAAATAACATTATATTATGCAAGTATTTTAAAATTAAAATTGATATTATAGAAGCTTTACGTCTCTTTCATTGATTTTAACAACGCTTTCGGAAATGCCTGTTTGTGATGCTTTTTATTGAGAATTTGAGAATTATGAAACAACCTCATTTACAATGCCACAATAATTTAAAAATATATATTGAGTTTGTTTATATTGCACTTCGCATATAAACCATTAGTAAAATTTAATATAATTCAATGGTTACTATAAAACACTTTAACAGTAATAGAAACAGTTTTTGTAATTTTTGTTTAAAACATTCATTCTTCCATTGAGGAATATTCAATGCATTTTTCACATTTTCGGACAACCATAAAACACATCAAGTCGGCTTCCCACCCCTCCCCAAGTCCCCACCGCGGCTTACTACGCGGGCAGCGGTCAGCTATATCTCGCGCCGAACGGCTCGCTTGCCCCCCGTGCGACTAGCCCCACCCTCCCCTTACCCCGCGGGCTCCCGTTCATCCAAAAATCACGCGAAATGAGCGTGCGTTCGAAATTAATTTTAAAACATAGGTTGCCGTTCAAAATTTTGTTGGATCTTTGCAGAAATCGTTTTTACATAGCTATCCCATCAACTTGGCGTAAAAAAATTGGACGGACTATTTTTCCGGAGCGATATTTTTGACTGATATCAAAAAAGCATGTTCCAAAAGAAAAAAATGTTGGATCTTTTGATTAAATAAAGCAAACACCAATATAAAGACACTCCGTGATCAAAAATTGGAGGGAGTAATTTTCCCGGCAACAATAGAATTAAAAAACAAATCTCTTTTAAAAAAAACACTTTCCCTACAAAAATATTGTTGGATTTCTATTTAATCAGGTGGATATTAATTAATACTAACAATATAATAATAACGTAGCATTTATATAGCGCAGTTTTGTGTTGTTTCACTTCAAGTGCGCTTAATATGTGAAGAGTTCTCGAAAGAAGTACTTTTCCAGCGAGAGTTATAATTTTTTTTCAGTTTTTGCTATAAATAAATAACTTCCCGTTAAATATTTTGTTGGATCTCTTGTCATTCGTCATCCCTAAAGATACTCCACGTGACTGCAAAAATTTCATCGACGGGGGAATTTTTGCATACCTCAAACTCTTTATTGATTGGCCTAAATGTATTCACTATACTCCTGTTAGGTAACTGTTGGTACAATATATTTATTTGCGCTGTGTGTGTCAGGTGGCTTCGGAGAGTGGATGAAGGAAGAGTCACCGGCCTTCACGGCGGAGTTTGACCAGCAGTCCTGGCTGGAGCTGCTGCTGAGCGGGGAGGTGCTGCTGGGAGGCGTGCGGCCGCCGTGGGGATTAGCCAATGCCACCATCCGGCCGCACACCATGTCGCCCGTGAGTATTACCAGCTTCACTCCAAAATTTGTTGATCAATGTGAATACATTCATACGTACGAGGTACGTAGTATATAAATACAATAAAATATCTGAACACATTTGAACATGTGCTCGCCAAACTGAGAACTCAAACCTGGAGAAACTCAGTCATTGGCAAAGTGGAAGGCAGAAGAAGTGGACAAAGGTCACCGATCAATCTGTGATAACAGGCATCCGAAACGTCGGAACCTTGGCTCTCCACGCAGCGCAGGACCACATGGATTGAGGAAATGACTCAAGAAGAATGTAAATAATGTAATTTCCGTTTAGGGGAGGCAGGCCAACTGATACACCTTCAGAACCAGCCTGAATTTGCTTTAAGTTTGTTTAACTTATTTCATGTTTGAATTTACTACGATTCCTTAATTTAGGGGTTTTATATATGTTTGTTTTCTCCAGGATAATGACAACTCTTACGGAGCCAACACGGTAGACTTTGGCTTCTCCACGGAAGCAGGGATGCAGGATGATGAAGCGGTAGACTTCTGGACGGGAGGCGATGGAACAATCGGGGAGAACTTCAAGGTAAGTTTGCCTTCATCAACTTTATTCACAGCCACATTCTTTTTTCATCCGTCAATGTCACCAATAAATTAATGTTTTTTTCTAATCACAGAGTTAGTCAATTTACACATTGAACTTAATAACCCGACCTTTTTTTTTTTTTTTTATAGTGAAACTTTACACGTTCACCTCTGTCAATGAAATTAATGACCTGGGCATCATTTCGACTCTAAATTAAACTTTATATCTCACATAAACGCAATTAATAATAAGGGAATGAAAATGCTTGGATTCATTCTTCGAAACTCCAGAGGCTTGAGGAATATTTTGAAAATTTAATATACATACATCTTTAGTTATATGTAGTCGAATTTAACTCCTTGATCTGGTACCCCCATTATAAAATACATTCAGATTCAGTAGAAAAAATTCAACACAAATTCCTAAGACACATTAATTTTAAACTCGGTATTCCCTTTGAAAGTATAAACTATAATTACTTAATGAAAAAAATAAATTTATTAAAACTCTCAGATCGAAGAATTATATCTGACTCAATATTTATGTTCAAAATTGTAAATGGTAGAGTAGACAGCTTTGATTTAATGAATTTCATATACCCATAAGAGCTACTCGTTCCAAAAGCATGTTTAAATATAACAATTCCAGGACTGAACATTTCAAACACTCGCTTGTACCTAGATCACATGATGTTAGTAATAGATACGCAGATGTAGCGGATCTGTTTAACTGTACAGAAGCTAGGTACAAAAAGCCTATACATACTACATATCATATCTTCTAAATCATTATCAATTAAACCTAAGTCTACTCATACTTGTTTATTGCATTGTATGTACTTTGTACTCATACTTGTTTATTGTATTGTATGTACTTATATCTCCTTTTATGTACTCATACTTGCTCCTTCTATGTACTCATACTTGTTTATTGTACTGTATGTACTTGTATCTCTTTCTAGAGCTCGTATTAATTTTATACTTTCTGTCGTCATTTTATGACAGTTAATTGTTTGATTATGCTTGCATTTTGTGACATGTGATAGAGATTGTGTATGGTATATTTATACCGTTGATATTAAAAATAAAATAATAATTAAAAAATAATTTCTATAATGTTCTAAATATGGTAGATTATATACTATTTTTATAAATGTATTAACACATTATCTGGTAAGGTTCAATTAACAAAAACAAGTTACCAAATTTTATATCATTAAGTTATTAGGAAAATAGAATCAGCCGGCGCATGGCGATAGTTTGTCAATGGGTGCTATTAACGTTGAATAGAAAAAATTATTTTTCTTAGTTTAAGGGAGATGTGTACACGTTTGAATATATAACTTACTTGTGAATTTATACAAATACATGACATACACCTACAAGCACATTATAAGATAATAATAATATTAACATAGAGAAACATTTTAAATATCAACCATGTGGAGGTCAACAGTGATAGTATCTAATAACAATAAAAAATATATACATGCATTAAAAGTATAGCCTAAAGATATGTAACGTAATATAAAAGTATAAAAATTTATATTATTAGAAAATAGTTAGTATTAGAGATTATAGTCTAATACAAACTATTTCTTTCAGCGAGCCAAGTCTTCAACATTTCTTGTTTATCAGTTGTGTAAAATTTAAAACATGTGTATTAATTAGTAAGGGGGAATATGTATAAACAAATGCATGTCATCAGTGCTACTAATATAAACCAATTGAAAGGTCGATTGGATTCTTATTTGGAGAGAAGAAAGGTTTAACTTATTTTTAAATTTAGAACAACTCAATTACTGTTACACTTATTGTGAAATCAGATATCAGAGCGCATCACCAGAATACTGCCTGCTCATTAAATAATATTAATAAAATAAATTCTACCATTCTCTAAAACAATATTCAAATCAACAGTTCAAATTTCAGTCATCCATTTAAGAAAATAATCTAAAAAATTTTGTAAAAAAATTATTGTTCCTAATTTTTATTGTTTTTTAATGTAATACTTTTGCATCAACAGGGTTGTCTGGGAGAAGTACGCATTGGCTCCATCCTGCTCCCTTTCTATCCTTTGGAGGAACTGTACCCTGATGCAAGCATATTGCGCAGGCGCCAGCGCTACAACCTGCTCTCCCCGCGCCCCCCCTCCGGCTGCGCCCTCTGTTTCGAGCGAGACTGCCTCAACGGGGGACACTGCCTCAACGTGACCACCAGCTACACCTGCCAGTGTCCTCTGGGGTACGCAGGGGACGACTGCTCTGTAGACGTGGATGAGTGCATCAATGCGCACTGCGCTAATAACGCAACGTGCGTGGATGGAGTTGGAAATTACACATGCATCTGTCAGACGGGATGGGAAGGTTGGCTGTAAGTATTCTTTATTCAGCTTACTTTTACGGTTAGGTTAAGGAGATGACCCTGTCAGAAGTTCAAAGCTAGTCTGGAGTCTCAAGCAAGATTCCTGATCCAATCCGTTTCTTTGATTCCCGTCTCTCAGCAGCAGCATTTTTCTGAAGCACTCGTCTAATTTCACAATAAGGTTTAGTAATTCATTCAATCCTTTCTTCTCTCCAAATGAGAGCTTTAAATTGATTTATATTTGTAGCATCAATGACATTTTGTGGAAGTTTGTTTCATGCTTCCATTACTCTATTTGCAAGGAAGTGTTTCCTAGAATTGGATGAAAAAGGTGTCTTATTCAGTTTTTTTTAGTATCCACAGAGATTTACATTTGTGTTGGTGGTGTAGATTTTGAATTAACAGACAGATGTAATCCAATCATCAAAACATAGACTATGGAAAAACCGGAAGATTAATCTGTCTACATATGTATATCTGGACAGGCCATTGTCTCTTTAACAGGAGTATATACTTACAGTTGCGATATAGACATCAACGAGTGCGCCTCTTCCCCCTGCGAGAATGGGGGCACCTGTCAGGACGAGCCCGGGGGTTTCTCATGCGCGTGTCCCGAGGAGGTGACGGGGCCCCGCTGCGCCTCCCCGCGCCTGCTCACCTGCCAGCACCGTCCCTGCCGCAGGGGCTCCACGTGCCTCAACCAGAAAGGTACAAAACACATAAATACTTGCGATAGACCAAGAACCTCAATTGTTTCTTTCAAATGACAGCCTCTAAAGTTAAAATAATTATGATTGGTGTCTAACCTATACAGAGGCAACGCATGGCATTCTTCGCTGTTCTGGTATATGAATATAAAAACTCGGGGTTATCGAAATATGTATGCACATCAGGCTCTTTTGGTATGCGTGAGAGTACGTACTAGAACAGCTCAAATAATCTGGCAGGAATCCATTATGAGTGGGGCACGGATGTTGTGTGAAGTTGTATGAAGACTGAAGACAAGCAGTGCGCTGCACTTATGTACATACTGAGGAACTGTCTCTGACCTCTACTATATGATATATAATGTGAATCCAATATCCGAATTTAATGCAATTTTTCAATGTGAAACCTCTTGTACGTTTGCAGATGAGATAACTGGCAACAACTTCACTTGTGCCTGCACGCCCGGCTGGGAGGGAGTGCTGTGCGATACGGCGTATTGCATAGTCAAGCCGTGCCTCAACGGAGGCATCTGCGAAACCAACCCTGAGATGGTAAGTACATCTACATCTCAGTTGAGTGTGAGTAAGCCGTTCACTGTCAGCGGTAGTTTTCTACAAATGATAAGATGTTTGTTAGTATTTGCCAGCTTTTTGCCACCGGTTGTTGTCTCTAATTTATTTATTTACGCCCTTTCACGTAAAATTACTCTTAATAAATTATATTAGTACATTAAAATTTACATAACATAAGCATATGTTCTTATAGCCAGGCAGCCCTAATGGCACTGGGAAGTAACCGATGCGACTCCAGACTGGTGATGGAATGCAGGACTGTTCTTACAGAACTCGCTATCATCAATAAAATAACCCTATTCTGGGACATAAAGTTATTGAGGGCAACGAGCGAGCTGACGAAATAGCAAGGAAAGGGGCGAAAGCACCACTTGTAGGATCCGAGCTGGCTGTAAGAGTAGCAGCTTGCCACACAAAATTACATATTGATAGGTGGGTCAAATCCCCGCACTGCAAAGAATGGGAGAGTGCACCTGAAATGAGACAATCCAAAGTACTCATAAAAGGACCAGACCCTAGACGAACCAAGAAAATACTCGATATGGACAGAAACTCGCTGAGGGAACTGGTAGGACTACTAACAGGACACTGCCATCTCAGGAGACACATGCAGATATTGGGAGTGGAAAACACCAATAGATGCAGGAAATGTGAAGAGGATGAAGAGACTCCAATTCACCTATGGTGCCAATGCCCTGGTTGGAACTAGGCTCAGATACCTGGGGAGACATAAGGTGGAACCAAAAGACATAGCCACATACCCAATGATAACCCTGGTGAACTTTATAAAAGGGACTGGGTTGTTGTTAAAGGATTGAGGTAAAATGGGAGATAGCACAATGGGCCTATGGGCCTTGCCCGGTGTGACGTCAACGGTGCCGAATTCATGAGTAAAAACGAACACATAGTTAAGTCAATAATGACACATTTTAAAACATTATAGAAAATTTATTTGTGAACATAAAAATAATATAAAAATACTTTCATTTTCGTAATTTTTTTGAGAGAACAAAACGGTGAAAATACCGTGTTTAATTTATTAATATTGGCACTATAGCAAACAATAGAACATAACAATTAAAGATGGGAATAAAATGAATCAATGGAGTACAACTAATACAAACAAAAGAGAAAAGAAAGTATTGATACCTTGTCTACCGTAAATAATTAAAATTACCTTTAAAAGAAAAAGCCATGGTAAAAATGAACATAAAAAGTAAGTTATGGATTGTATATTCATAAAATATTAGCGAAACAAAATGTTTTATTTAAGTTTTGGTAGGGAATAAATGAAAAAATCAATTGAACTGAATTTATTTCCATGTCTATAAAGCCTTTGGACTGGGGAATGAATGATATAATAGTTTGTTATCGACGAATAAACAAAGAACAACTCTGAAAGTCTCGTGTTACAATTTGGTACTCGGAACGTTATGTGGGTGTTTGTGTGTTGGTTAGCCCCCCAGCTGTAAGTGTGGGACCGTTATGTCTGTAATTGAGTTTATTTGTGTGTTGTTTAGCCCCCCAGCTGCAAGTGCCCTCCGGGCTTCACGGGCCGGTACTGCGAGATCAACATCGATGAGTGTCGTTCTCCAGGCCCGGGGCTCGCCACGCCGTGCCTCAACGGCGGGCGCTGCATCGATGGCATCGCCAGCTACACCTGCGATTGCCAGAACACCGGTTAGTTCTACGATGATTATATATATATGAATATGGTCACCCAATTAAAGATGCCTGCATTATATGTCTCGGGTATTAAAACACTTATAAACTTATTTTAGATTTTACCCAACCGATAAACAATCATTTACGATACATTATTGATTATTTATCAGTTGTGTAAAATTTAAAACACATTTATACATAAGACCACAACTTGGCAAACTGAAGAATGCGCATGACCCTTTGTGTACCGTGCAGCTTTGCCGAAGTTACTCGGAATGTTTGGGAAATCTAGAATTGTGATTGGTGATTTTTTCTGATTGACCCCGCCTCCTACTTAAATGAGTTTCTGCGCATCAACCATCAAACTTTTTTGCCAGACTCTTAACAGTTGTGAGGAATCTTTGACCACATCACAACTTTCTGTTTCTGGGCTGCAAAAGCAAAGGTATAACTCATTTTATCCAATGTCCCATAGAAGACAAAGGGACAAAACACTGTCATTTTTATAATAATACTTTGAAATTAACGCTATAGATATTTTTGCAATATTTTATACACATACTGCGACACTAATTTCAAAACTTCTGTTAGATCCCTTGCATCACGCTAAAATAATTGATTTTTATTTTTTACGGTACTGTCCATTAATAACATTACATGACGCAAAAAAGAGAAAACTAGGGAGGATAGTACGTACACATGAATAAGTACATAATGACAAAAGTACATTGCAAAGATAATGTCAAGTCAGAGCCTGAACAAGGTTTTGACAAGGTCCATGATTTAAGTCATATTAATACAAAATACTAAGTTTGTTTGCAAGAAGAAAAAATCGATAGGGCCTTTCGTACACAAAGCTACTGCTTTATACTACAAGCTACATGACTGTGACGCCACCACAATATTATTCTTTAAAGCTGGTTTCCGTACACAGCGCTACCTAAATTATACTCAACTTGATAATTTTGTCACGTGCGGTCGTGGAGTTGATACGATGTCAAGTCACTCTAGCGATGAAGACAATATTATTCTTCTTTATCTTTTTATAAGCACAAAAAACAATCTAAAAGCAGTTTTTAGGTTCACCCGTACAATGAAATAAATATTAACTTTAGGGCATTTGTAGCCGCAAAGGATCTGAGTTCAAATCATGTTCAGACACCATTTCTGTCAAACAAGTAGCAGTTGCATAAGCAACTAGCGTAGCGTGCTACCAGCCCCCACTCTCAGTAGCATGCAACTGACGTCGGTATGACAGTATGGCGAATACTTGTGCAAAACTCAAATCACTTGTAATCTCAAGATATCTCTGTGAATGGCTTTAGACTTAAACCAAAAATTCACAAAATTCATAGATAATTTTATTGTGTTTTAATGATTTCAAAATTATATTGTATATGTGAATATTGTCATTTTTAAAGCGAAATCATAATATTTTGTTATAATATCAAATATGTTTTACATTCTTTGAATACAATGAACTGTAATCTCAAGCACCTCAACAGAGAAGTATGTACTGTACACGGATACCTAATATAGACAGACCACCATAAATATTATTGAAATGACAGTACATGTCGCAGGTAGTAGCTGCGCGCATCATAAGGTGTGGCCAAGTCATTGAATACAGTTTTATAATCAATTTCAGTGTACTTTTAAATTAAACACATAAATTAGTTGTTTTCATTACAAGTGTTGCCATTCGTAGCTACTGTTTTTCTGTTTATTATATTCTTTAACTGTGTGAAATCGATTTCTTTTATTTTATTTTAAACGGAAAGAAAAAAATTAGATACAAAATACATTTTTATTGTTATCTTCAAATCTGATACTTGACATAAATAGACCCAAGGGCATGAATATTTTACAACATTTCAAATTATGTATGTATAGGGTGTCCTATAGATATGGACAGATTGATTCACCCTAGTGAACAATTCAGTCTGATTCATAACACCAAATAAATTCATTTATTTGATTCATTAATTTGGGAATTTGTTTTTACACATTTTATGAATTTAATTCAAATTATAATTTAATACATAAATAAGACCGATTCCAAAATAATCTGACTTGTGTTGTGAAAGATTTTTGATTGAATACTATGCTTATTTGGAATTGATTCAAATGCATCATAAGACTGAGTTAATTACGTATAAGTAGGCACGATCAATTATGAAAATCTGTTGGCTATTTTCATACTGTTTAACTGAAAAGTACCAACTGTGGCAAGAATGGGACAGAATATACATACATTTCACACTGACCTATGGCAAACAGCGATCACACTACATACAAGTCAGATAAGATAAGGGAGATAGATTTAATAACGGATTTGATATCGCTTGATAAGAAAACATATTTTTAATTAGTCTCTGCAGCAGTGTACATTTACAAAATAAGATTTTCCGTATGCCAATTTATTTTTGCACAAAAATATCCACAAGTTTTATACGACCTATATTTAAAATGTGTTTACTTTAGCCATTATTTTTAAGAAGTATTTACTTTATGACATTTTTATCTTTACGAGACAATGTTAAAAAGTCATTCTTCTATGTGTAGTTTCTACATTTCAGTTCAGTTTGTTCCAATATGTTGACACGACAAAAATGTAACACATGACTGTGTTTAATAATAATTAGTGATTTTATTTATATTATGCATGCGAAAATGAAACATTTGAAAAGTAATAATGTGTTGTTAAAGTGCATTGTTTTCTGTCATTAAGGCAGTGTATAATCTGATTTGACTAATTCTTAGTCAGTTTTGCAAAGAGTTACAGTTTGATTTTAGTTATTCTATTTGAAAATTTCTTAAATTATATTATTATAATATAAGACAATGTTAGCTATTCAAATGAATATATTCTTAAATAGGTCTTTGATTCGTGTACTAGATGTGACCGTATATTTTTCTGTTTCGTTTGAGAATCGCTATTATTGTCTTCAATAATTTAAATATTACAATTTGAGGTTTTACTCATTAAGTTATTCTATAAATAAAAAAAATAAATATCTTGAATTAACAATATTTTACTGTAGAAGAAGATATTATTAACAAATCTAAAAGAAACACGAGGCAGAAAATGGGTATAACCTTCAAAAAAGTTAAAAAAAAATTCCTGAAAATTCATCATTTAGACTTTTGGAAAAAGTTAATAGGTATCCCATATAAATAAGAATCGGATATGTTTATCCAAGACACTATCTAGGTTACAAACGAATTCATTAGAACTTTGTGATTATTATAAAAGGTAGTTGCCAAAAATATGGGAAAAATTAGTTGCAAGATGATTAGTTAATTAATTAATTAGTTAATTAACTAATCATTAGTTAATTAACTAATCATTAATTTTATTAGTTAATTCTTAATTTGAAATATGAGATCGACAAATATGAAGTCTAATAACTACGTCCCAATGGTCGAGTGGTTAAGACCCTCTCCCGGTAAGACAAGAGATTCTGGGTTTGATTCCTAGTTGCGACCGTTATCTTTTTATTTTTCTGTGTCTTGTTCTGATTCATGTTTCGTTTAGATTTCTTAATATTATCTTCTTCTTCTTCAATGATTACATTGATAGGTGAAAGCTTAGAAAAAGTTAAAGAAAAAGTTTCTTCCTAAAAAATATTTTTATTTTTATTTTTTTGGAATAACTTTATTGAGTAAAACCTCAAATTGTAATATTTAATTATTGACGACAATATTAGCATGTATAAAAGATAGTTGCCAATAAATAATGTGCGGTGAAAAAATGAAACATTGTTGGTAGTTCTTATTCGAAGTATGATACAGTTAAAAGTGACCGAAGCGGATAGGGTCCCATTAGCTCAGTGGTAGAGTGGTGCCCCGGCAAGGCAAGGGTCCTGGGTTCGAGTCCTAGATGTGACCGTATCCTTTTCTGATTTTTCTGTTTCAGATTTTCGTTTAGAAATTGCTAATATTGTCTTCAATAATTAAATATTTTAATTAATGAACAGTGACAACAAAAAGTGCCAATCATGTTATGACGCAAAAGAATTGGACAAAATGTGCTAATATTTATTAAAACATTTAAATAATGACTTTAAAATTGTTAAAAATGAGTGTGGACGATATTGTTTCGTGGCTGGGATGTTTGCGGTGTCCCCGACCGGTGTCGGTAATGCAGTTAGTGATTGTGGGTTTTGTTGTGGTAGGTTTCTCGGGCGCCAACTGTGAAGAGGACATAGATGAATGTGCGCTGGGAGTGGACTGTGGCAACGGAGGGCAATGCATCAACTCCATTGGATCTTACACGTGAGTAACCAAACCCATCATCAACCTACAATTAATATCCAATGAGATTTAGTTCATTACTTTCTCAAACTACTTAAGGCGAAGCACTATGTACTATTATTGTTAATGCAAAATCATGTGTCAAACTGTAGTACAAGTGCTGAATATGTATTATTTTATTTTCAACTTAATATCATGTAATTTATTTAGATATACGCTTTTACATGGCAGACAGAGTATTGCACTCAACGCTGTGTTCAGCTGAAATAAACAAACATTATTATTATTATTTAGATGCTTTAACCACTTAATGCTTTTGAACGAGCGGTGTTCGCGGACAGCGCGTGTATCATACCGCTACAACCCGAACACTGCTCGCGTCTTTTGACTTGTATAAACAAACTAACTGCGCTCGCCAGATTTATTTATTGTTGTTATTTTTTATTATAGTTAGTCTTGTTTTATTTTTTTGAATTTGGTTAAGTTTTTTTCCATTTTTTATTGCTTCTGTTTTGTTTTTTTTGAACTTGTCAATTTTAAATTATGTTAACTCTTTATAAAAAAATAAAATAACCTGATGTTTTTAGTTTCATTTTTGGTAAAAAAAAAACGAGTATTATTAGTGGTTAATTAAATACTGCGAGTAGAACGCATCATGCCTTTGAAATAATCAAGCATTTTTTTGGTATCTTTAGATCTCTTAGTCTTTTTATAAGCCCAGAAAAAATAAAGCATCAGGCCAATAAAACTGCTTTAAAGTTCAAACCTGATAATATTTGATTATCTCATACTACCACCACAGTAAGCGGAAAATGTTGCTTGTGTTGTGATGGAGACAGCCAAGGAAATTAACACACAATGCCAACTCAGCCAATGACCGGTCATTATATTGGGAAGAACTTTATGTTGTGGTACCTCATCTTGGAGGTTTTTCAGTCGGGACATTCTTCAGACATTTATTAATTTATTCCAACCAACTAACCATGATTCCTATTGGGAATAGTAATTTAATAACATTTCTGCCTGGTGTCAATGTAAATAGGTCCAAGTGTTTCTACCAAGATTCTATTCACATTTTGTCAATCTGTAAATAAAAACTAATAAAACAGATCTCCAAGTGAGGTTAGGCGGGAAATGGATAAACATATTAGAGTGTGTTAAAATAATCTAGAAATTTGATAAAACAACTAAAATTTTTGATTACCGTGGCAACACTGATTTTAGAACTCTGAATAATGTGAGGTTATGTTTGACTTCCGAATGAAAATGACAACGCAATTTTTCTTCACACAGTTTTTATTTTGATTTAACATCTAAGAAATACTTATTTAATAAGTACATTTAAAAAACCCCAAAAATTTTTCCAAGCCATTATCACACTAGTGTTAAAAATGACCACAAGTTTGTATATTAAATTTCCTTAAGATATGACGTAGAATCATCGAATGCTTTTTTTAAAGTTTCACCCATTTTCCTTTCAACCATTTTGGTATTGCCATTTAAAACCATTTTATAACAAACTGTACTAATAATTCCAGATGTCGCTGCATGCCGGGTCTATGTGGCCCCAACTGCAGGTCCATCGACCCCTGCTACGAGACCTATCAGCTGTCTGCAACAGAGCCCCACATCACAGCGGACGGGAGCAACGGCACGGGGGCGGCGCGCTGGGTGCGGGGACCTTGCCAGAACAGGGGTGGCTGCCGGGAGCTGTGCAGCCAGGACCAGCCACTCTACGAGTGCCAGTGCGTCGATGGCTGGGCCGGCAAGAACTGCACAGAGCAGGTAACATAATATTATACTCTGTTACTATTACTTCATAGTTAAGTATGGATGCAGTTTTTGTCATTTTTTAAACTTATTCCAAATTATTTTGATTGTGATTTATAAACCGAGTATTCAATAATAATGAATACAGCTCAGCTCCCACGTCTGAAACTGTTTATTAACCCGTGGGAACCATTCATTGGTACTCGAGATCATGGGATGAGGTCCAAATCTTGTCTTCCTTCAGTCCTCCTCTTCCTCACAGACTATCCACCTCTTTTCGTTCTGCCTCTGGGTCGCTTCCACTGGGCACCCACAAAGTCAGATATAATAACCGAGACTATAAGTGTAGGTAATATATATAGCTAACAGCTGCGATAGTTTAACACACATGTTCTATATTCCAGCTGGTGGTAGCCGCTTCCAATGATGGCGTCCCCATCGGCATCATTATCGGCTGCGTGGTGGGCGGGCTGTGCGCACTGGGCGGAGCGGGGCTGGCGGCGGCGTGCGTACTAGCGCGCACCAAGCGGGCCACGCGCGGCACCTACAGCCCCAGCGGACAGGAGTACCGCAATCCCCGCCTCGAGATGCTCGACAGTGTGCTCAAACCTCCGCCAGAGGAGAGGCTCATATAAATACTAACTACAAACACTGCACTACATAGTGATAATGGGACATTAACCTAACTACGCGACTGTGGTATATGTGATCCGTGAAGTTTCACTATAACACTGTGTCAAAAGTGCCACGTGATGCGATAGATTGCGTTGAAAAGGCCAGCATCATCCTGGACCAAAGAGCTGCTCATTCAGGATCTAGATGAGTCACTGAACGCCAGAACTATAATATTTGAGTTGGAGTTCAAAATGAATCTCATTTGAAACAAGAACAGTATTTAATAACAAAATGCAATTTTTAAATATATGTATTTATTACTATTGATGCGTGGGATAAATTAATAACATATCTTTTTAAGTGTCTTCGTCAATCAATAATTATAATATTAATTAATATTGGTCAGGAAATTCACTAATTTTTATACCTACTATCAACAAAGGCCTTGATGCAAATACTTTCGAAAAGTACTGCACAATTTTGAAAACAAAATAATGTTTTGTATTTGAAAAGACAATTTAAAGTTTATTCCAAAGGAATAAAAATATGTTTTGTAATTATTATTCAAATTATTGTTTTTAAATGGTTTATTAGTTCTTGTTTTGGAGAAGATGAAAATGATTTATTTGTATCTCAAATCACACCAAATAGGCGAGGGGTATAAAATGATTATTTATCTTATTTATTTATCTAAAACAAAGTGACGAATTGAGTGTCTTAAAAGTGGCTTATTTTATCTAGTAATAAGAAATAAATTACCTTATTGTGTGTAGCAAATCGAAAAACCAATTAACTGTTGTGTTGAAAACTTTCAAGAGACTTAAATCATGTTTTTATTTGCGGCTATCAAACTTAATGACTAAAATTCATCTTTATACATTGGTTTCCTATTTGTTGGCTAAGTTTGACAATAATATATATATATATATATATTTAACCCTTAGAGCCTTTATGTTTTGCAATGTCAAAATGTGGATTGCGAGAAAAATATTTTCGATTCCAGATAAATTCAATGTTGTAGATGAAAGAATTTTTAGATTTAAGTATTACAAATTGATATATTATGCAATTAAAAATACAAAAATTTTAAGACAAAGGTATTATAAACGTTGTTTCATATAAAAATATTTATTAAAAAATTTGCAAACCTTGAAATGCTAAATGTTGTTTCATAGAATTATTTAAGACTTTTCTTTTTTATAATACAAAGCATGTTGCTTTCTCTTTCTAACACTGTTTAAATCATATATCTCACCGTAATACAAAATGAGATAGCATGAATTGAGTCCATATCAGGCTGGGAGAAATATCTCCCAAAAAGACTATGGGTGTTTGATGTCTGGTAGAAATATCTCCCAAAATTGCTCTAGGGGTTATTAATAATAAAAATTATTTTATTTTATTAAATTAGAAATGGAGTCTCACTACTTGAAATGAATAGTCAATACAGCGGTTGGGCCTCAAACGCAGGAGTTGACTGAATCCATTTGTAGGTTATTATTTAACCTAAAAATTGACTTGGCTCTTTTAATATTTACGTCATGTTTTATGCAGTTTCGTGTTTTAGAAGATTTTATTGGTAGACCACGAAATGTTGTATTTTAAATATAACTTTTATGAATGCAGTAATGCTTTATTTGAGTGTGGTTTCAAGAAAGGAATATGTTAAAAATATAATATTTGAATGTATTTTTTTTTATAATGGTATTTATTTATGATTAAATATAGTTTAGATGTTATGCAAATGTATTGTGAAATATTATTTGAAATGAAATTAATATTTTTTTATGTGACCAAAGGGGCATTCAATTTTCCAATGCTATTGAATTTAAATAATTAACAGAAATATGTAAAATAATTATGAACTATTTTTTATAAGAAAGTTTACATTTGTAATATTGTTGGTTGCTAGCCTGGGCACCCGGCAAACAATTTATTTCTTTATATCTGCAAATATATTATGTAAGTGTACTTACTTATATTCATTGTTACATCATTTTTTTTATGTTTTGACCGATCGGGAATATTAAAAAACATATATTAATATGTAAACAAATTTAACAATTTTTTTTATTGAACTTTGAATTCTTTGTTTATTTAGAGATGTGTTAGATGAGCATATTGTTTAAAATTTTGTGTATATGTTTTATTCTTTGTTGTTTCATAAAATCAGACAAATATCTCAATAATTATTTTTGTTTATTTTTTTGGAATAACATAATGAGTAAAACCTCAAATTGTAATATTTAATTATTGAAGACAATATTAACGATGCCTGAAAGAAAATCTGAAACAGAAAAAATCAGATAAAGGTACAGTCACATCTAGGACTCGAACCCAGGACCCTTGCCTAATATTGTCTTCAATAATTAATTATTTTTGTATTTATTAATCTTAGGCCCAGTTGTTTGGCAGAAATTCAAATGTAACATTGTCGTCAAATGGTCATTCAGACATTCGAAAAGCTCCCGTTAAAGGCAGATTCTAGATTCCAGTTGTTTGGCAGAAATTCAAATGTAACATTGTCGTCAAATGGTCATTCAGACATTCGTTAAAGGCAGATTCTAGGTGCGTTTAACGTCTATCAAATTGTAATAAGCTGACAAATTTAACAACATGATAGTTGTCTTCTTCTGATGATCACAATTTGTTCAAAAGCTGAAACGGCATTTAACGGGTACCTTTCAACTGTCAAAAAACAGATGACTGTGTATTTGTGCAAAACAACTGGGTTAATCTACTTGTAATATAAGAGTTGTTTTTATATATTTGAAGAATGCTAAGTTACCTAACAGAAAAATGAAACCTAAAACCATTAATTGCCAATATATTAAATTATATATAATGAGAACAACATCACAAGCTAAAATCAACCAATTGTGCCTTTTTAATTTTTATTGCGTCAAGTATTTAAGAATTTTTTTAACGTTAACTCCACCCAGGAGGCCCTGTATAAAAATAACTTCTCTCGGGACATGTGTCATCTTTGAGGATTTCGTGTGGAGTAGCGATGGGTCGTGACTCATTTTTTTAAGAGCCGGAGCCACGGTACTAGCTCGATATTTAAGTACGGTTCAAAGAGTTGACTCAATTGAACGGGAGCTGTGAGCTCAGAGTGTATGAGCAATTAGAATCCTATGGCTCCCCCAATACAGCTCCAAGCGTAAGTGTAACGATTGTACGACTCTTGGTACCGGCACGCCGCACGTACCACGAGAAAAATAAGATGCTAGATAGTTAGTAGATGTAGGTACATATGTCCAGATGCCGTTAACGTCCCTGAGTATGTAATAACAATTAATACTGGGATAATTTTAATGGCGCTATTTTTCTATAATATCTACTGATGAAAAAGAGTAATCGTTCAATCGAGCCGCGGTTACGGTTTACCGAGAGTCGTACGTAAAAAGAGCTAACTCAATCGTGTAGCTCGTTCATGAACGTCATCGCTAGTGGGAAGGGCTTTTAAATAAATTGAGACATCCTTTTGGTTGATATTGCATGTGAACAGAGAACATAGGAAATAACTTTGATGTGGAAAGCTGTTATAGATTTCTGATCATTTCGATTTCTTCATATTGTGTATTTGTATAAAATATATCTAACCAGTACTTATTTGTATTAGAACTCTTGTAAAATATGAATCCTTTATTCTCACATACAGTGAGCCATTAGCAAAGTATTAACGGTAGACACCCCAACGAGAAGTGTTTAATGTTATTGTGTACAAAACAATAAATTGTATCCATTTATTAAATTGGAGTCATTATTAATTTATCAATAGTGACTTCGTGCTGACTAGCCGAGGGAAAACTTATAAATTCTAGTACCAAATCTATATTCATTAAATTATACATATAATATTCACTATTTAATACTATTATTTGAGTTTGCCTGTATAATATGTTATCATTTATTCTCCCAGGCTTTTTACCACATTTACTCTTCCCAGACCAATACGGAATTTACAAATAAAATTATTGTTTTGAATTAGACTGTATGTATATGGCTCTGATGTGTACTTTTAAACGTAAAAGGTGAATGCGTAGTTATTTTGTGCACTAAAAATATGCCATATTTGAGAAATTGGATTCCATGATAACTCAACACAATGACAATTCAACACAAAGGTTCAAAAAATAACCTAAAGTCATTAAAAGCGATCAAAAAAACTAACCCTTATACGTAACCTAGTTTTTGTTCTTCTTTAATCACTTTTCATGACTTTATATGAGTTGTCAACTTAAAAAACCCGCTCTGGATATCTGTAGGTGTCACGTAAAACTGTTTGAAACACTTTCAATAAAAAAAGAATATACCTTCTCTATCTCTATTATCCATATAAATAAAAATGTTAATGTTTATTTGTTAAAAATCTTAAATCTCCGAAAGTTCTTCACCGATTGTTTTGAAATTTTGACACAACGTTGCATTCAAATACATGTGTGTCTTTACATACCTATAATATATATATGTCACCTGTGACTGGTAAAACAGCGCCATTTTTTGGACGTAAAAGCAAAACGCGGTATTTCTATCTTTACAGATAGACCGAGCTACAGCAAAGCGTGGCGGGGTACAGCCAGCTCTTAAATAAAGTTGCTCTCCGCATCTGTTTGTTTGTGTGATTAGTCCTTCTAAACTATGCAATGGATTTAGATCGGGTTTTCACTATCATTTAGAGAATTTCTTACGGAAGGTTTATATATATATATATATAATACTTGCATATTATATACATAGAAAGAAGAGAAAAGTCGAGCAACGCTGGGTACACGTCAGCTAGTTTATGCTAACTATCAACATAATTATACAATATTAAAATATATTTATTATCAATTTATTTAAGGCACTTTTTGTGAATGTATCAGAACCAGCAGAAACTTCCTGAGTGGGTTTTGCAAGTCGACGACTCATTCACTTGTTACCGAGAAATATCATGTACTTTGTGGGCATCTAGATTGAAGGTTATTTGAAATTCCCCGGTTTGTCAGTTGTTTGTACCACTAAAGTAGCCCTTAAGTGTAATTATTGTAGTTAAGAAAGAAAGCGTGAATATTCTAAATCATCAGTATATTGTATAAGCTGGTGCGGTGTCGGGTGCCTTCTGTCTGTATGTATTACCATTGCCTCACTGCTGACACCCAACCTACCTAACCCAACCTAACCTAACCAACACCTTTACCTTACCTTACACTCTTATTACCTTAGCAAGCAACAAACTAACTATATACCACAAGTCAACGAGTAATACATACACATTTATTATGTACAGTAGAATCTCACTAATTCGCCACCATAGAAAATATAAAAGTGCCGAATAACAGAAATGTAAAGAAAACTAGAAAATAAAAAAGCATTAACACCCTCAGACCTGGACAAAATAATATCATCTTGCTTCACATTCAATTTCAAATAGATTCGCTGTTTTTTAACCTATCCAAAGATGAAATATGTATGTACTGTTTTTGAAGGCAGATAAACAACCCTTTCAGATTTGATTACAAACGAACATATTATGCAACTAAACATTTTGAGAGCTGTTTTTTTTTCTTTTAAACTGTGTTTACCACTTACTAAAAACATTAAACTAGACAAACGTATACTAGCCATACATTTTAGTTCTGCAATAAAATTATTGTTTTAAATAAAAACAAAGATTTGTGTTTGCTGTGTCTTTCGAAGTATCTAATTACACCTAAAAAATAATTATAAAAATTCTTAATTTAATTTTTTACATATAATACCTACCATTGTTACGTCCATATAAATGTTGCAAAAGTAATACGTACCAAGGAAAAAAATTGTGATAAGAGAATCGGAAATAAAGTTCATTTTTTTTGTATATCTGGAGACCTACTCAGATTCATTGAAATCAGATTGTAATGGCTCTTACACTGTATGCCTACCTAGATATTTCACTTTTATTTGGGAAAATTAATCATTTTCAATTATGATAAATTTATTGATTTTTGAAAATCAGAATTATCCATTTCATATAGCTATCTCTACATAGAGAAAAGAATAAATAAAAATAAATAGATTTTTTAAAACACCAAAAAAACTCTTCGTGGGAACACTCCTCACATGCTCTCTCTTTCTAAATCTGTTTATATTATATATATGACCGCAAGAGAAAAGGAGAAGAATTATGAGGATGTTCCATTTGGTGACAGTTTTGATTTTTATTAATAAAATTTCAGTCTGTCCCACAAGAATGTGACTGCCTCAGTTAAAAGGTTAATACATAAAACAGTTCCAATTTTTTAAATGTCACACTTGTACAAGGAAATTATATTGTTACATACGATTTTTTAAATTTTATGAGCAGTGGCAAAACTTTTCCTGTTTGCTGAAATAATTTTGCTTTCAGTAATTGTTTTCTTAATTGCTCAAACCTTATTTATGTGAGTGAGATTTTACTGTATAACCAATGTGTTAGTTGCAGCATGTCGCCATGTAAAGAATATAAAAATAATGTAGAATACATTCCTTCTTTAATACTTTGTATTATGTAATATGAAAATAAACCCTTTTTACTAATCATAATTATTATATTGTAAAACTAGGACTTATTTATTGGTTTGCTTTAAAAGAGATGGATGCACTACATATTGACATTTCAAAGCTAGTCTTCTCTATTATTAGTTTTAGTCAAAAGTTACTGCAATTAAAAAAGCTTTGATTTCAATCTATGTTATATAACTAATAAGGCTTTAAAGATTCTTGGCTTCCTTTGTAGAACCCTAACTGATTTTAAGTCCTTGGATTGCATGAAAACACTCTACATTTCACTAGTTAGAAGCCAAGTGGAATATAATTCACCTATTTGGTCTCCTTTCTATAAAGTACACTCTAACAAATTAGAACGGGTTCAACACAAATTTCTTAGGTACTTAAATTTCAAGCTTAAAATTCCAATAGAAAACATTAATTATGTAAATTTGATGAATGAACTTAATTTAATTACGCTGTCTGACAGAAGAACCATTTCAGACCTAATTTTATTATACAGAGTCATGAACAACCTTATTGACAGCCCTGCCATCGTTGCTGCTATTAAACTCTATGTACCGACAAGAAATACTAGACAAAATACAACATTCTTTTGCGACACATATAAAACCAACTATCAGTCAAACTCACTTACCAATAGGATGCATGATTTGGGCAACAAGTTTGGTGGTATTATAGATATATTCCATGATTCCCTTTATAATCTTAAATTCAAATTAAACCAACACTTTGTGGAATCATACAAATTATTGTAATAGATTTAACGATTAGATATGTTATTGTAATGTTTTATATTATATTTTGTTCTTTGTTATTGTTAAATATTATGTTGTTTAAAATGTTTCTTTACGCCATATTCTTCAAAAACTACTTGTATATTTTTTTAAAAATTCTTCACTTTTATAACTCTTAGTATAAATTCAAACTCGATAACTTATGTAAAACTTATTTATAATCTATGTAAAAGCCCCTATGGGCGTATAACAACAATAAATAAATCATTCCACTTATCATCGCCGGGCGCGTAATACCTCCAACGTGAAAATAATCATATTTTACAGGAGAGTGAAAAAAAAACACCAGGAAAAAGGTAGGTGGACCTGCAAATAATAATAATTTTTAATGTAAACATTAACCCCTCCGACTTTTCGCGAACTTGAAGCTAAAATGTCTTTACCGAAATGTCAATTTCACGAAAACGTTGTGTTATTACCGCCTCACAATCAAAGCTCTATAAATGAAACATTACTGAACGGAGCCGAATAGTAAAAACTGTTTTAGAAAGGTTACAAAATAGGCTTTCAAATTGTTGTATCATAAATAAATATTAACATTTGTAAATATTTAAATTTAGAATGGAAACATGAAAAAATTGTAAAAATGAATCACCTGTAATGTTTTATGTAAAAACGATACTAAAATCACGGATAATGTAAAAAAAAAAACACTTATTTCATCGTACAAATGTACAATAAACAATTCTGTCACTTCACTTTTTGACCATTTCATACAAAATATATTTTTAAAAAAATAATTAAAACTGGGAGGCGGGTCGGCACGTCAAACGGCTTTCTTGGCGTCGTTTTACGATTTGGCGGGTAAAATTTGCTTCCACTGAGTAGGTCTTTTTACGGGTTTCTATGGATAACTTTGAATAGAGATGTGAAGCTTCATTCAATACGAATATTCTACTTTTTGTTTTAGGGATGTCACTAGAAGAATAACGGAGTTATGACGATTTTTGTGGAAACACACGCGTTGACGTGTAAACACGCTTATTGTACTTGCTTACGTTGCTGACCGGTTAAATAAAATAAAAATTGAAGTCTCTCTTCGTTTTCTTGTTTAAAATGCGTTTTTTCACTCTTTGGTAAAATTTTAACTTTTCGCATTGGAGATATTATTACACGCCCAGCGACTTATGTTAAATTTAATAATTATAGTTTAAACATAAATATAATTTTATTTGCGGCAGTTATATACTTAAACAAGTAGGTACTTAATTATAAAAGTATTGAAGATAAAAGCAATAAAATACGACGGGCATCATTATTATTTTTTGTTAAAAAGTTCTCTTATATAATATTTTTATTTTGAAACCTTAATTTTTGCTCCTTGTTTACCCAATGTTTCTGTCCATCATCGGGGCGGATTTTCAGATTAATTTTAAGATTTCAGATTATTTTTTATTTAAAAATAATGCATTCCAAAAACGGGTTCAAATGTTTATATTTTTTACTCTAAAGAACAATTTGGTATTGATCGTTTGGTATAGAAAAGATGGGACGGACAATCCAACTTATTCGTTCTGGCTGCCTTCTGTCAACACTTAAATAAAGAAAAAGTTTGTACTTACTAACCTATAAAATATTGTGTAAGCTCATTTAGATTATAATTATTATGGTTAAGTATTGTTTGTTGTAAATAATGAATTATATTAAACAATGTGACCGTCCATTAGTGCTACCTTTGTACATTTTCTTTTGTATTGTATTTTAATACACAATGTATCTCGTAGCTTGAAGTATTTACTGGCCAAGTATTGTGGCTTATAAATATTATTGATTGAATAAACAGACAAACAAACCATTTCTGATATTAATTTTTTTTTTTGTATTATAGAAACAAAACCCTAAATTTGGGTACTAATAATCTCAAAAACAAAAGGATGACTTATAGTATTTGCAATATCTGATTTCAAAATATGTTTAACAAGTCGAGTTATTTTCAATTTAAAAATAAGGAAAATCGTCCCGTGGGTCGGTAAGGAATCGACAAAAAACGAGTGCTGTAAGGACGCGGGAAATGTTGCGTGGTCTCAGTAAAATGTCGATTTTGGATATTTCTGTTGTCAGTATTGCAGATCTATTACCAGCTTTACGCTGAATGTCGTTTTATCATCTGTCAAATTCAGACATGCATCGGGTACTATATTCAGGTTGAAGTCTCTTAAAAATCTCCGTTATCAATTGAATATTGATGTCTCGCTCCATGTTTGTTTTTGTGCATAATTTGATTGCGAACACGACTGAATGGCGGTCGCGCTTAAAAAATGTCAACAATAACAAGCTGGTGAGTCAAGTCTATCACCGAGGGAACGTTGTTGGGGAATTTTTTGTGATGTTATTAACGTGCCTGAATAATAAATTCTCAAGAATATTTTTAAATTATTTTATTGAAAAAAATAAATGTTATTGATAAAAATGGTTAGAAGTTCGTTGTGTGATATCGGTGGTGAGTCTCTTGCCCCACAACTCGTGAGCCCTGTCTGCAGACCCCAACAGAAATATATGGATCGGTTGACCCTCGGAAAACTGCATTCGGTTTTTGTCGATTCTTTACCGACCCATGGGACAACTACTTTCCTTTCTTCTCTCCAAATAAGAATCCAATTGAGCTTTAAATTGGTTTATATTTATTATTATTTACATCTTAGAAAAAATAATTAGGTTCAGACTTCTAATTCAACAAATTTATATAAATATATCCATCTGCACACTTCATACACAGGCATTATTGCAGAAATCTACAAGAGAATACAGAATAAGTCGGGCCAGTAGTCTCATAGAATTTGAACAATTCATCAAATTTCAAAGTTAATTTTCATGTTCTAGAAAGCTTCTGTTCAAGTTCTGTAATTATATCATCATTGGTCCATTGTTTCACATAACTGAAATAATAACAGAACTTGAATAGATATTTCACAGAACTTGAAAATTAACTTAATTAACTAAATAATTAAATTTAATGAATTGTTCAGATTCTGTTTAACATTCTAAACTTATCGATCATCTATATAAATAAAAATGTTAATTTGTTCAAAATCTTAAACCTCCGAAGGTTCTTCACCGATTGCTTTGAAATTTTGACATAACGTTACATTCGAATATGGGTGTTTTTATATATACCTATATTATATAGATGTCATCTGCGACAGGTAAAAACATGCTTTTTGAAAAACAGTGCCATTTGTTGCCAACACGCACTATTGTTTCTCTATCTGCACAGACAGACTGAGCCACAGCAACACGTGGCAGTGCAAAATAATAATTTAAAGGCAGAAAGCACAGATTAGTGATATCCCCTGCAGTAAGAACTCCCCACATTGTAGGCCGGAGTTCCCTGCACTCTTTTCCCCTTCATCTTGGACGCGTGTTGTATTAGAGCAGGCTGCCTCACGTGGATCCCTCTGCCTTCTGGAGTCCAAGCCCGCAGGGAGAACTCGTGCTTGTGTTCCCCGGACACCGCCACCCAGCCGGCAGACGACAATACAACATCCACCACTGCCTTCATCCACCCTTCAGGCGTTCCCGTGATAGTTTTCTCCCAACATTTTAACTCTGGCCAGTTTGACATGCGTTCGTCATTTCCTCTCGGAACTGCAAAGTAATCCGTTCCCAGCAATTCCGAGTAAACTTCGTCAGCATGCTTCGTTTTGCAAATCGTCACCGGCAGATGGCGCGATGAAAACACAGTAAACTGAAGAGCCTTTTGGCATTCGACAAAGTCTATTCTCGCGAGTCCGGCGATAAACATCGTCGTGCCTTTGTGAAGATGAAAAGTGCGCGGGCGGATCACCGCTTTGGGCAGCGTCAGCATCAGCTCTTCCACCGTGAGAAGCGTTATAATCTGATCAGGATGGACCACTCCGGGAGTATCGTAGCACCACTTGCTATCTTTATAGGCGTCAGAATGTTCAGGGATTCCCATGGGTTGGCTGGCTTGTACGAATCCAGATTGCATGGTGTAGGAAAAGCCATCGATAGCCGGATCCACAAACTTATCTGGGTTTACAAAGGTTCTTCCGATATGACCGATGAGGGTGGCGTATTTAGGGTTGTGGGAGTCTTTAGCCATCATCTGCCTGTGTTTAGTTTCCGCCACCCTTTCGGCTCTCTCCGCGTGCAGTCTCCGGGCTCGCGCGGTGACGCGCCAGTCCACCGGGCGCAGGATGGGGAATTTCAAGAGATTCAAAGTGGTGCCGGGCCATAGACTGATGGTGGCTCTCTGCATTAAGTCAATTGCTTTTTCTTTGCAGTAATCAGACTGCAGAAGAGCGTTAAACAGAGTGCTCTTGCCGACGTTGGTGCAACCTATGAGATAGACATCTCCCTGATACTTCCAGATGCTCTGAAGCTGCGTGATGAACTCTTCCACTCCGTAGCCCGTTTTGGCGGAGATGAGAGACACGTACTTGATGTTGGCCTCAGAGATGGAACTGTTCTTGATAGAATCGTGGAGACAATGGCGGATGTGCGTCAGATAGCCCTTGCTGTCCTCCGGTAACAGATCCACCTGAACAAAAATAAAACAACATTACTTTCTTGTCACATTTCATTCAAATATTTAATGTGAATTGTGGCAGATAACAGTTTTAGGAAAAGAAAATAGAATTCTGTACTTTGTTGCCCACGATCATGACAGGCCTCTTGGTACCGATGATTTCCATAACATCAGGCCACACGGAGCAAGGGAAGTCCAGCAAATCCACCATCAGCACGACCAGCGCACGCTTGGGCCGGATCTGCTTCAGCAGCTCGGGGTAGTCAGCGGGGTCCGACGTCACATTGAGAGCCACGTTGTACTTGTCCAGGAAGTGGCAGCGCTGGCAGGTTATCTCATGCAGTTGGTTCTTGGTGCGCCCTAGAAAAATCTCACTGGGGATGTATCCGGGAATGGAGGTGTCCTTGCAGTGCAGTAAGGAACCACAGCCGCCACACTTCACGCTGCTCACCTCGATGTGGGGGTTCGGCGTTCCGTACTGAGTCTGCATTTTACCCTTCTCAATAGTTTTTTTAAAGTATTCTTCGTCGTCAGTCGGAGATTTTTGTTCAGAATCAAAACTGGAGTAGCTTGATTGATTGGAATAATTGAGTACATCTTTGCTAATTTCTGTGTTTGCAATGGCTGAATCATCGAAATAATCGTAGTCCGTCATCCAATCCTCGGGTGCTTTTCGTGTAGTTATAGTTCTCGATTTGGGGTTTGGTTGGTAGGGAAAATTGGCGGTATCTTTGGGTGGAGATATTTCTTCCGCTTCTGGTGTATAATTTATTTCTGACAGTGTCTTTTTGTTGGTGAAATACTTCAATGAGATGGGTAGCGGTGATGTGCGTTGTTTTAGGTCCAGTTCTCTTTTTTCTTCACGTTTGGAGTAGAATAGACCTCTATAATTTTGTCTTTTGCCATAACTGAGACCCTGATATTCCAAATATGAATTAAAAATTAATTTATCGTGTATGTGTCCGGTTCTCTGGTCTTGGTTTTGATTGTGTGCATCTCGGCCTTCATCTTTCCCTGTTTCGGGAACTTCAGAATGATTGAGGAAAGTAGCATACACCCTGTGATGTTTTTGATAATATAACCTCAAAAAAGTTTTTCCCGTTTTGAGCATTTTAAAGAATGAATTGGGAACACTTAACACTACATTCGTTCTATTTATAAATTCTGTATAATTCACACTCTGTAGCTACTTTTCTAGAATACTAAAAATATGTTGATATTATGAATCGCAATTACGGCGCAACGCGCTGCACCATAGATATACACTCACCCATAACCATAAATATTCCCATTCCCACCATAAATAAACTGATTTCCACTCACCGCTGCGCTGACAGTTGACAGATCATCAGGGTTGCCAGTACGTATATTCTAAAATACCCACAATAGAGGTTCAAAATTCCCAAATTGGGAGAACAAAATAACAATTCCCCTCAATTTCCCCACAAGTTCCTTTACCTCCAAAATGAAACAAAGTTTTATTGAAATTTACATTTCTAATTAAGTTATTTTCAGATTTTAGGCTTAAAAAATTAAAATTTCTTTGAAACCTTGCTGCCGAAGAAAACGAAATAGTAGTAAGTTCTCACTTGTAATGGTACTTCTCGCAATAGTTGTTCAAACTCTCCACAAGTTCCTTTGCAATAAAACTTTGAAATCGGCAAATAATATTTTCAATATTTTTGTTGTTTGTTTTTGGGGTGTTATGCCGTGTTGCGCTAACTCCTTCTTTAGCCGACGTTTCGGACAGCGTTGCAGTGTCCATCATCAGGGCAGATCCGGTAGATCCGAAGATGTGGATCTACCGGATCTGCCCTGATGATGGACACTGCAACGCTGTCCGAAACGTCGGCTAAAGAAGGAGTTAGCGCAACACGGCATAACACCCCAAAAACAAACAACAAAAATGCTTTTGGCCGTGAGAATCTAAAAACTTACCTTTCAATATTTGGTCATATTCGGATTTTCTTTTTCCTTTGGGCTTTAAAAATAGAAATTTGTATGGAAATTGACTGCTAAAGAACTAAATCATAGTACATTCTAACAATTATTGCAAATATTTTTTTCAAAATGGTTGGATAGTCAAGAAATTCCTGCTCTCCCCGCAAAATACCCAATTCTTGAAAAATTCCCTCAATTAGCAACTTGCAGATCATTTCACAGCAATGTAGTGATGGTTAGAAAGTTTCTAATTTCTGAAGAAACTGATGGTATGCCCAAAAATTTTATTACCCTAGATTTCAGACGGAAATTTCTCTACATTTCGTACCTTCTACGAAATTTTCCCGAATATTTCAAAATTTTCACGGAATGTATCAAAACTTACCTGGAATATTTGGAATTTCCCAAGAATTTTACCTCATTTCGTCAATTTTTCTTTTTTTCCCTAGATTGTTGTGCTTTTATCAATTTCCCTAAAAAATATTTTTCTCCACCAGAGCTATGGAAATTTATGGGGATATGGTAAGTACATTGGCATGGCAACTTTTTGGTCAGTAGGTACTGCAATGGTACTGCATTTGCAAAAAACGGACAGAACCAATGTTCTTTTCGGAAAAAAAAGGAATTGGGCCGCTCGCAAGCTCCTCAATATTGAGTTGAAGTTCGAAAGGAACGATCTCGATTGGTTCTCACTAGGTATAAGATATTAGTTCGTGGTATATCTAAGTTACACATATATTTGAATACAAGAATCGATTTTTTTTCAACAGTTAACAGTTTCTGGCTTTCACCATTCAGATTCTGTAGGACATCATTTCAAATTATGGAGAGAGAGGGAAGGTGAATTAATAAATTCATTTTTTTATATTGGCAAATTTCAAAATTATATGGAAGATTGGAGTCGAATTCAGACTTAGAAGTTTGTCACATTATCTATGCAATTTGAATGAGAGTCAATATAGTGTAGTTTTTTTAACACTAACGATGGGGTAGTGTGTACTGGAGTAAATCATGGTAGAAGAGTCAGGGAAGCCCGAGGAAGATATGGCGCGATCAAGTGAAATAAATACTAACGTATGATACAATTAGGCGAATGTGATGGACGGAGAAAGGGATGTGAGCAGAATGTATGTAGTGGAAGTGAATTATTGAACTTGTCGGGGACTCCAATGAAGTCAGGGCACGATGATTTTGAAATGCCATATTACCGAGATTTCGTTTCTGATTCCAGTTCAGAACATAATTCTTAGAATGAACCCGTAGATCCTGAGAAAACGGCTTCCATAATTGGAACCCAAGTCTTGAATTTGTGCCCTTTAAAATGATGATTTTTTCACAAATGCCACATTACCGAGATTTTGTTACTGATTCCACTTGAAAACTGAATTCTTAGTAGGAATACGAAATTTTAGTCCGTTCGGCACCATAGATCCTCAGCCTCTCAAAACAGCCCTCAAATTAGAATGCCATTAAAATAATGCAATTTTCTCCTTATGACCTTGCCTAATACTAAGGACGGGTTGTTTCGGAGAATTTTAACAATTCATCAAATTTCAACGTTCATTTTCAGGTTCTGTGAAAGTCTTATCCAAGTGCTGTTATTATATTATTATAGGTTAGTTGTTTGAAAGAACTGAAATAAAAACAGAACTTGAAAAAATCTTTCACAGAACTTTGATGAAAGTTGAAATTGGGTGAATTGTTCAAATTCTCGAAACAACCCGTCCTTAATACATAATCCATTTGGCTCTATTTTGTTAGTAAAGAAAAAAGTGTTAAACAATAAAAAAAAACACGATTGAAATACATACCAACCATACGAATACAATTTTGACCTGTATTACTTCAAAGCTACGCAGGTAGCCTGAACTCCAGTTTTAAGGCGCGATTAATATTCACCTGCGGAACTATCCCACTAAATTTTAGAATCCCTATCTCCGATGTCTTCCCGATTCTTAAATCCAACATGACTCGTGCCTGGGAAGAAAATTGGGCAGGCTCCAAAATAAGAACTGGATCTTTCTATGCTGGAATTCAAAACCATATCCCTGCTAAGCCATGGTTTCACGGTAAAAAACTGTCAAAGCGATTCATTTCATGTATTTCGAGAATGAGAATTGGTCACTGTTCAATTGCATCCCACTTGGCTAGAATTAGAGTTTTGGATGATCCGGTCTGCCAGTGCGGTGTGGAAGAGGAAACCCTCGACCACGTTTTCTTTAACTGTAAAAATCATTCATCTTTCAAGAACATATACCGCCGTCTTATTAAAATCACACACCAGTCCCCCCTTAACATTTCATACCTTTTATCTCTTAACAATTCTCGTGTTCATACAGCTTTATGTAAGTTTATTAACCTGAATGAATTCAACATTTAATTTGTTTTAGCGATCTAAATGAGTCCAATGATTAATTTGTTTTATTATTCTCCCAATAGATTAACCGAATTTTTTTATCCACTTTAACTGTTACCGGCACAAAGCACTCTTTTCAGGGTGAAATGCCTAAAACCAAAAAAAAAAAATATTCACCTGCCAAAACACGATTCCGCATTCTGTACTACTTTAAAGCTACGCAGGTAGCCTGAACTCCAGTTTTAAGGCGCGATTAATATTCACCTGCCAAAACACGATTCCGCATTCTGTACTACTTCAAAGCTACGCAGGTAGCCTGAACTCCAGTTTTAAGGCGCGATTAATATTCACCTGCCAAAACACGATCACGCAATCTACACTACTTCTAAGTTAAGCAGCTTTCTTAAACTCCTGTTTTAAGGCGCAATTAATTGGCGCCTGCCAAAACTCGATCCCGCAATCTACACTACTTTTAAGCTAAGCAGCTGGTCTGAACTCGAGTTTTAAGGCGCGTCAAATATTCACCTGCCAAAACACGATTTCGCATTCTGTACTACTTTGAAGCTACGCAGGTAGCTTGAACTCCAGTTTTAAGGCGCGATTAATATTCACCTGCCAAAACACGATCACGCAATCTACACTACTTCTAAGTTAAGCAGCTTTCCTAAACTCCTGTTTTAAGGCGCAATTAATTGGCGCCTGCCAAAACTCGATCCCGCAATCTACACTACTTTTAAGCAAAGCAGCTGGTCTGAACTCGAGTTTTAAGGCGCGTCTAATATTCACCTGCCAAAACACGATTCCGCATTCTGTACTACTTTGAAACTACGCAGGTAGCCTGAACTCCAGTTTTAAGGCGCGATTAATATTCACCTGCCAAAACACGATTCCGCATTCTGTACCACTTCAAAGCTACGCAGGTAGCCTGAACTCCAGTTTTAAGGCGCGATTAATATTCACCTGCCAAAACACGATCACGCAATCTACACTACTTCTAAGTTAAGCAGCTTTCCTGAACTCCTGTTTTAAGGCGCAATTAATTGGCGCCTGCCAAAACTCGATCCCGCAATCTACACTACTTTTAAGCTAAGCAGCTGGTCTGAACTCGAGTTTTAAGGCGCGTCTAATATTCACCTGCCAAAACACGATTCCGCATTCTGTACTACATTGAAACTACGCAGGTAGCCTGAACTCCAGTTTTAAGGCGCGATTAATATTCACCTGCCAAAACACGATTCCGCATTCTGTACTACTTCAAAGCTACGCAGGTAGCCTGAACTCCAGTTTTAAGGCGCGATTAATATTCACCTGCCAAAACACGATTCCGCATTCTGTACTACTTCAAAGCTACGCAGGTAGCCTAAACTCCAGTTTTAAGGCGCGATTAAAATTCACCTGCCAAAACACGATCACGCAATCTACACTACTTCTAAGTTAAGCAGCTTTCCTAAACTCCTGTTTAAAGGCGCAATTAATTGGCGCCTGCCAAAACTCGATCCCGTTATCTACACTACTTTTAAGCGAAGCAGCTGGTCTGAACTCGAGTTTTAAGGCGCGTCTAATATTCACCTGCCAAAACACGATTCCGCATTCTGTACTACTTCAAAGCTACGCAGGTAGCCTGAACTCCAGTTTTAAGGCGCGATTAATATTCACCTGCCAAAACACGATCACGCAATCTACACTACTTCTAAGTTAAGCAGCTTTCCTAAACTCCTGTTTTAAGCCATTCATGACGAACTATTTTTTTTTCGAATTTCGCGCAGAAAATTCACAGAGTGGTTGGTTTTGAAAGTAGAATAAGAACGTTTTTTTCGGAATTTGAAAAAATCGTCTCCTCATCCCCCAGGAGCCTCGAGAAGGATGAGGTCCATATGGATCTTTCGGCAAATAACTAGTCAGAAAATTCATTTTTTCATCTTTATTGTTCAAAAAGTGTAATTTTCAACAACATTATTTAGTGTGATGGCCCTCGAAGCATTTCACGCATAGTCCGACCTTACATGTGATGCAACGGATGCGCTGCTTGCTTTTACAAGATGCACAAGACAGTTTTCCTCCCTTATTAGTCTCAGTTATCGGTATTGGCCCAGGATAATGGGGGACGGAGGTATCATACTGCATCGCCGTTTGACCTATTTTGGTGAGTTTGTCGGGTGCCTTGAAGTATTTCTTGATAGAATACTTCTCGCAGTAATGCTTTGATATTTCTTCACGGAATTCTAACTGCCCCAATTTAAAATTGCCCGTGGCTTTGCGCATCAGAAGCCAGCAATTCTGAATGGTTACATCAATGGCCCAGGTAAAAATGGACCACCACCATTTCTGTTGGCGAACAGTAATGCGATAACATGCAACGTTTTGGTCCATTCTGTCAGTTCCGCCCATATTCGTGTTATATTGATGAATTGCATATGGCCTCTGTATACTGATCTTTTTTTGCTCCTTCCGTGAGTAACGGCTTGCTAGATCCAATGGATTCTTTCCGTATTTTGTTGAAGCTACAGAACAAACAGCGTTATCAACCCATTGAGTAACGTAGATGGGGGTCTTGCCAAATGATGTCTGCGCACTTTCAGTATGTCCTCGAGAAAGCACACCTTTGTTGTATTTTGACATTGTTGCCTTCTTCTTGGGTATAGGAGATGAACTGGGAATCCGATTGTCTCGAATTGTACCTGTGCCATTGTATCCATAAAAATGCAAATAGTACAGCAATGGCATACCCGTAAAAAGATTATCAAAGTAGAAGTGATATGGCAATTCGCGCTTTTCCACTGGCAATTGATCGACCAACATAAGTAGTGGTGAAGCATTCAAGCCTACAACACCATACTCCTTTGGAATCCGGGGATTGCTGCCTTGGTAGATCTCAAAATTGATCAAGTAACCGGAGGGTGTATTTAGGCTCCACACTTTATATCCGAATCGAATGGGTTTGCCTTTTATGTATCCATGGCGGCCATAGTATGGAATCATCGATTCATCATAACTTAAATTTTCTTCTGGGTGGAAGTTTCACATAAACCGTTCAATAAGCCTATCTGTAAATGGACGTAAGTTCCACATCCGGTCTGCACTATTGAACTGATTTGGTGAAGCAAATACACAAAGTGTATCATTTTGTGTATCTGTTCAAATCTATCACGAGACATGGTGGACGCAATCTGCTTATTGTAAAAAGGGCGAGAGCTGCTCCAGTACAATCGAGTTGATGGAATCGGGCATAATCCCGATGTTATAAGTATACCCATGTACGCTTTGATATCCCCGACAGTTAAAGGTGATACTTTATGACTATTTTCAGGGTCTTGCTTGGTCTGATATTTGTTGGATTCTGTAACGATGAATTCGTACATTTCGTTGTCAAAATTTAGTTCAAATAATTCCACCGGTGATAAAGCAGCTACGTCGGTATAATTTCCTTCGGGAAATATGCTAGAAACAATTGGCGTCACATCGTTAGACTTCCATTGAAACATAGTTTTCGGACCAGGCATACGTTTTGGAATGCGATAAGGTGGTTCAGCGGGATCATTCACTCTGTCTCCAGTACTAACACGGCATCGTTTCAAAGGAGGCTCGAAAGAAGTGCTTGCAGACGCTTGACCGTGTGATGCTGAAGCGTCGAATAAATTTATGTCGAAGTCACTGAAAGTTGAATCCAAACGCTCGTCTCCGAAATGCTCTAGATTAGGGTTCTCTTGATCTGAATCATAATCGGGCGTATCTTGTCCCTTTTTGTGTCGACGGCGATTTACGATTTGGCAATTAGAAAACAATTGCGCTCGAGAAATATTGGCAATTATTCCACCGTCATCTTCATCAGCTGAATCTGCTCCGGACAAATCACTCTCATTTGGCGGCTCCACATACACATCCACATCCACTACCTCATCATCCTCCAAATTCGTATCCGATTGTTCTTCAAGCAGTAACATCACTTCTTCAACAGTCAGACCCCTAAAAAACACGAAAAAACAATGAAATCTGCGAAAAATTACAATTTATGTATAGTGAGATCTGCCGAAAGGTCCATATGGAGCCAAAAATCAAAACCTTCAATTCAAAGTACTCTCTTTGATACAATAAGGATTATTTTTGTAACAATATGTCTATAAATAGTTAGTAAATTTCATTCTTTACGGATCATAAACGGTTTTGGAAAAAAAAAATCAAATCTACACATAAGTTTATTGGATTACTTACCTCACTCGCTTTGACATTTTGAAAAATTTGCACTTTTTTTCAAACTCCGTTTATACACGTCTGTCCACGCCGGCACATGCAAACGAACTGAGCGCCTCTAAGACAAACGTGTTCGTACATGCTTGTAGACTACATAAAACTGAATTTCGCATCGCCATTTTAATATATCGGCATGATGTGACTAATTGAGGTCCAACACTTTTTCGAGGTCCATATGGCACCTTCGTCATGAATGGGTTAAGGCGCAATTAATTGGCACCTGCCAAAACTCGATCCCGCAATCTACACTACTTTTAAGCTAAGCAGCTGGTCTGAACTCGAGTTTTAAGGCGCGTCTAATATTCACCTGCCAAAACACGATTCCGCATTCTGTACTACTTTGAAGCTACGCAGGTAGCCTGAACTCCAGTTTTAAGGCGCGATTAATATTCACCTGCCAAAACACGATTCCGCATTCTGTACTACTTCAAAGCTACGCAGCCAACCAGAACTCCAGTTCTAAGGCGTAATTATTAATCTACTTTGTAGCAATACAGATTTCCTAAACTCAGTTTATTTGTTTTTTATGTAAATAATACAAAACATTAATATTATAATGCAATTATTTATTAAAATTTAATTAATTACAGTAATAATATGTTAATATTTTCTGATATATTATATTTTATATCTGTATAGTATATACATTATTCGCACTTAAAAACTATTATTTATAATATAGTAAGGTTGTTAATCTCTCAATCATGACGCAACTCTTAGAAAAATTATAATTTACTGATAATAATTATCATAATTTAAAGTTTAATAATCGAAACACTGCGACCTCCAATCAACCAACCAACGTCTCGAATTGAGCTAAAAATCATAAGATTCGTATAGTTTTATTTACATTTGTTACGCCGTCCCACAACGGAAATAATAATATTACAGGAAAACACATTCTCAAAGGCTTCTGTATTTCAAGTGAATGGCATATTTCAAAATTTAAAAGGATAATCCAAAGTGATACCCATTTGAATTCCACTTACTATTTTGTCCAATTAAATCAAAAAGTTAATGTTGTTTTCTTGTTTCGTACGTTCTCTTCCGCCTTGAGCCAATACAGTTGCAGTCGCACCATAGATAATAGAAACAAAGGGGAATATGCCATGGAAGCATGCTGATTATCTAAGCGACTACGCAATAAAAGTTATGCATTTGGTGTGCAGGTAGGAACAATAGCGGGGCGCCGCTGTGCGCAGATGTGTAATTGCAGTAGTGTTTTATACTAATAATGATTCACCCATCTCCCTTGTTTTTATTATATGATACTGCAAAGCTGTGACAAAATATCGGCTCAAGAAGGAAGAGAAAGCACAACACAATACTTTAGACTAGAAATAGGACATTGGCATTGTCGCTAGCCAACCTAAAAATGTAATTAAAAATGTAAACCTACACAAATGAAGAAATACATTATAATAGTTGTAGTTGAATATTTATTAGAAACTAAATTAAACCTGGAAGCCTTTAGAGAAAGTTTGATCTGCATAGTTCTACCAACGATAGCAAGTGTGCCTCGTCCCAAATAAGCACTATTTAAATTTGTATTTAAATATTATACAGGTTTGAATATAGTGGTGGCGAAGACATAATCGTGTCTCGTCAGGGAAAACAATAGCAGGGTTATTGTTTGTTTCACCTGTCAAATAACAATTGCATATTATTAACAACAATGCAATAACATACTCTAATCGACAGCAGTCAATTTACAAATGTACACATTCATTTTCACAAGAACCGGAATCGAAAAAAAATACTAGCAGTCAAATAAAGATCTAATTTGAGTCAAATAGTTCAAACAAATAATGACTTGGGTCAGATACAATACAATTTGATATATTTTTTAAACTGTCAAATTCGGTTTACAAAATGTCCTTTACACTAAATACAAAATAGTGTCAATACCGAAATTGACTGTTTCATAGCATAAGTTCGGCTCTTATTAAAATAATTGACACAATAATAAAAACTATCGTTGGTTATAGTTATAGACCGTCCAACTGAAAGCCACTTGGGAATGTGATAAAACTATCCGCTGCTGGAACTTGTCCATTTACAGGTTTGCTATTTTTATACTAGAATTTACTTTTATTTTCTAAATTCCAAAATTACTTAAGAGGAAGTAGCAAGGAAGTTTACCGTTATACAAACTACAAAACAATGCAGTAGACGCTAATACTACAAGTTGGACTGACAAATGCTGTTCCAGTGTTTAGCTCTAAGGTGTTTTGTAACAAATTATGTAACATTGTCATCAAATGGCCAAACAGCACAATTTTGTTTTATAACCTTTCGACCGATAGCTACCCTAATTTGGGTAGGTGATTTTTATGAATTAAAATTGATTAATTTCTTTATCGTCGATGCTAAATTTTCACCGTACGCTGATTAAATTTTCATAATAACTTACTCGTTTTTTGCAAATTGTACTACCGTCTTAAAAGGTTAATGTGTTTATATATTTATGAAAATAGTATACAAGGTGTTCGGGGGTAAAGTGCACTAACATCGGCATTACGTGATTATACAAGTAAAAAATATGAATACCTTTTTTAGAAATTCCAACTTTTTAAGGTAGTTTTCAGATAAGTTGAATAGTTTGTACGAAAAATAAACATTCTTCTATGGAAAAATATTTTTATACAGAGAAAAACAAAGGAATTTCGAAAAAAATTATTTAACTTTTTTACTTCTATCTTCATGTAGAATCACCTCGCGTGCACTTTACCCCCGGACACCCTGTATAATCTACCATAAGTAGTTTCCCCAGAATATATTCAGAGAAATGATTTTTAATAGTATCCGGATACGCTGACGAACAAGAGGTTAAGCTTCTATCAAATACCAAAAATTTCACTAATTTTCATTTCTAGAAAATATTTTGTACCATGAAGTCTGCATGTAGACGCCATTTTAAATTGTTTTCTAAAAATTTAAATAGTTTAAATATGTGACTACAGAATAGGCCAGTAAACCATAGACAACATACAGAAATAGTAAAATTCAATATTGCCACAAATAAGCCCAAGGCGGGAAATCTAGGTAACATAATCTAGGTACAGAATTCACGACTTTATAAATTTGATTTCGAAATAAATTTATAAAACCTAAAAATGTGGGATGGATGGTGAAATATAGATGAATTTATTGGCTTTAAACCACAGTAAGCAGTTTATATAACATATATTTGGGGTACTATTTTTTAAATGTGTGCGGTCGAATCCAAAACCGAACGCCCGGAAATTTCTTATCACTCAAGTAGTTACACTATTAAAAAGTTGAGGTACATTTGATGACAATGTTACATTTTAATTCCTGTGTAATGCTGACCTTAGTGTGATAATAGGCGCGGTAAAATGGTGTGGATGTAGATCCTAACACAACCAAAGTAATACAATTTAACAAATTTTCAAACATAAAATAATAGTTTTATAAGCTTTCTAAGGATTGTGTATTGGTTGAAGCAATACTGAGACTTGTATTAGTTAATTTCATTTTTATTCATGCTATTATCATTCTCAAATTTATATTTCTTTTTGAAAATGCCGATTCCATAGATTAATTTTTATCATTTTATATTAACTCCAGAGTCTTAGAGACCTATGTTGTAGGAGGGGGGAAACATAGAGGCCAGCAAATCGTTCTACAGCTGAGGTGTCGAATTCAAGTCATAGAAACGACCCGTACAAATGTTGGCATGTTTCCCGACTGTTCACCGGTGTTGAAGGAATCAATGAAGCTAGTTCCTAGGAGCATCTTCCATTGAAATAACGGCAGAACAAGGCCAGCATTCCCATTTGACGGCTACACTCTTAAGATTGCAATCTGTTTGTCAGGAGAATCGTTCAAACGGACCGGCCGTGTCTGCAAAGAGTCAAGAGTTTTTTCAGGTATTTTGGGGCTCCAGACGATAGGCTGCAGTGAGACGCACAGGGTCAGCAGTAGTGTACTATTGAAATATCTACGGGGCCCATACATTACACCTGCTTCTGAGAGGCTAGCTTGACTCTGGCTTTGACGGGGCCCCCATGCCTGGGCTGGTCACTTAGAGTTACACCAAGCATATCGATGGAAGGTATGTTGGGAAGATTGCTTCCTGCAGGAGACTAGATTATCATTTCACAATGTGCTTCCGTATTACGTAGTGCAATACGTATTACAGTAGCCCCCCCGACTTATGTAAAATGCGACTTCCTTATATACATAAATTCATAGTTATGTAAGTTTGCTTCTATATTCACTATGATATTGTTCATACTTGTATACATAGTTTATATTCAAGTAAATACTGCTACATGACATTTCAATTATAAAATAATACTGTGTAAATAATTTACATATCGATATTCCAGTTCATTACTCTGACATGACGGCCAATGAGGTTGAATAGTTACGTTCTCTGGTTTACGAATCTGGCGGGTTCGAATCCCGGCATGCCCAAGTAAATTTTATTTGATTAATTCATTCAAAATAATATATATTATATTTGCTGCATTATTATTAGGGAACCAAGGAGGAGTGGAGAGGAGAGACAAAGGCCTCTTCCCTCGTGGGACCTTCAGGAAACCAAGGAGGAATGGAGAGGAGCGAAAAGACCCTCTTCCCACGTGGGGCCTTCAAGGAACCGAGGGGGAGTGGACTCTTCCGCTATGGGGCCTTCAGGGAACCAACGAGGAGAGGACTCTTCCCCCATAGGGCTTTCGGGGAACCAAGGAGGAGTGGAAAGGAGAGATGAGACCCTCTTCCCTCGTGGGACCTTTAGGGAACCAAGAAGGAGTGGAGCTTTCACGGAACCAAAGGGGAATGGAGAGGAGAGATGAGGCTCTCTTCCCTTATAGGGCCTTCAGGGAAGCAAGGGGGATTGGAGAGGAGAGATGAGACCTGGGAAGACACATTATGGAACCAGAAGACATAGCCACATACAATGACAACCCTGGTGAACTTTATAAAAGGAACCGGGTCTCCGCTCTATAAATAAAATATGTAATTATTATTTTTTAGTAAACTTAATGTTTTTGAGACAAGATTTTTTATGCATAGCACAAAGGGTAACAATTATTTTACAAGCAATAATTGTTCGCCTGAAACACTCATCCACATTGAAAAATCTCCTGATAAAAGATACATGACGCCAACGGGACTCGAACCCGTGTCCCTTCGATTTCCGGTCGACAGCTCTGACCACTGAGCTATGGCGGCTTATCTCTTACCCGCGAAATTATTCAATATATACTAGTGTTTCATTCAACAATTACTGCTTGTTACATTTTTCACCTGAAAACAACCAACTTTATTTTTATATGAGAAAGGCATTGTAAGTGCTAACTCTCTCACTAGATGGCGTCGAGACAAATTGTCTACATTTTTAGGTGAAATACTTGAACTTGTCAAATATTAATTATTATTTTTTAGTAAACTTAATGTTTTTGAGACAAGATTTTTTATGCATAGCACAAAGGGTAACAATTATTTTACAAGCAATAATTGTTCGCCTGAAACACTCATCCACATTGAAAAATCTCCTGATAAAAGATACATGACGCCAACGGGACTCGAACCCGTGTCCCTTCGATTTCCGGTCGACAGCTCTGACCACTGAGCTATGGCGGCTTATCTCTTACCCGCGAAATTATTCAATATATACTAGTGTTTCATTCAACAATTACTGCTTGTTACATTTTTCACCTGAAAACAACCAACTTTATTTTTATATGAGAAAGGCATTGTAAGTGCTAACTCTCTCACTAGATGGCGTCGAGACAAATTGTCTACATTTTTAGGTGAAATACTTGAACTTGTCAAATATTAATTATTATTTTTTAGTAAACTTAATGTTTTTGAGACAAGATTTTTTATGCATAGCACAAAGGGTAACAATTATTTTACAAGCAATAATTGTTCGCCTGAAACACTCATCCACATTGAAAAATCTCCTGATAAAAGATACATGACATTTCAATTTGGTAGGCGGGAATGGGTACCGCCGCCCTGGGAACCATTTATTGGATGACCAACACCTCTGCCACAGGTCACCCCAAGTGGTTCGCTACGTTTGGTGACTTAGCAGGGGTGCCCGGGTTCATGGGTTAAGGTTTGTCCGGGTCTTGGTGGCGGGTGCGTCGGCCCACCTTCTGCGTGGCGGGCCGGTTGGGAGATGCTGGTTGAGGGAGACCCTTTACAACCGGTTACCGCTGTCCGGGCCGCTCGATAGTACAGGGGCCCGACCCTCAGGCTCACGACTAAGGGTGGGCTGCCCCATCAGCGAGTGAAAAAACCCCGCCACTGCTGTTGTGCCGGTTCGTGACCGGAGGGGACCCAGCAGCAGCGTTTGGGGCGCATTGGATGCCCTCTCCAGCCGGACTCTCCCAGCCTATCGCCTAGCACCGCAGTGGGTGGGCTGGAACCAAACGCTCATCACTCCTGGACAGCCTGAACCCCAGATTCCTACCCACCCCTCATACCTTTCCTTTCCAGACCTTTCCTTTCACCTCCTACCCTTACAAAAAAAAAAAAAAAAAAATTAAATTCATGAATATACAACACAACAATTTTAACATCATTACAGCGGCGAGTAGCAGGCGTCCCCGGTGCGGGCCAAAACTGTTGGTAAATTTTGCCAACATTCGCGGCCTGCACACTAATTTAAATTCCGTCCATCACCATCTTTTGTCCCAACGTCCCAACCTTCTTTTCCTATCCGAAACTCAGATAGCCGAGCCGCCAGACTCCTCCTATCTGGACTGCCCGGGCTTTACCCTCGCAAGCAAATTCCGACTGAAAGGAGGAGTCTGCCTCTATAGTCGAGCTGACGTCAACTGTGTGCGACTATTGAGTCTGGAAAACTCCAGATTCGACGTAATGTGGGTGCGCGTCAATCTTGCCAGTACGGCAAGATTCTACGCATGTCTATACCGCTCACCGAACCATAGCGAATCAGACACTTCCGAGCTCTTCAAACATTTGAGCGATACTATTGATGATCTCTTGCCCCGCTACCCTTCGGCCGAGTTTGTTGTTCTGGGGGACTTCAACGTTCATAACGAACCATGGTTGAAGTTCTCAGGCCCAACGGACTCGGCTGGCCGACAGGCGGAATCCTTTGCCATTTGCTACGGATTAGAGCAATTGGTTCAGGAGCCTACAAGGGTTCCTGATGTCCAGACTCACCGCTCCAATCTGTTAGACCTATTCTTAACTACTGTGCCACACGGTTATAAGATTGACGTCACAGCGCCTCTGGGATCATCTGACCACTGCCTAGTGACGACATCAATCCCCGTTAGCCTCAGACCAACCAATGAGAGGCTGAGGAGAAAAGTGTGGCACTATAGGTCAGCAGATTGGTTCGGTATGCGGGCCCATTTCAATGCTTTTCCGTGGTCAGCTGTTTGTTTTCGGACTTCGGACCCTTCAAGATGTGCCCAGGAGATTGGTGAAGTCATCAAATCGGCGATGGATGGCTTCATACAATCGACTACTAAAGAAACTGGCGTGGGCTCAAAGCCGTGGTTCAGTCGACAATGCTCCGAAGCAGTTCGACGAAAAAACGCGGCTTACCGAGCCTACAACACATCTCGAACGCCCGAAAGCAGATCAGCATACAACAAATCGGCAAAGGAATGCAAGAGAATCATCAATAGATCAAAATTCGAACACGACCTGCAGATCAGCAAAAAGCTGGCTGCCTGCCCGCATGGCAGCAGAGCATTCTGGTCGCTTGCGGGCTCAATAGGTCGAAATTTTTGCAAACCCAGTTTGCCACCTCTTACCAGACCTGACGGCTCACTAGCAAACACCGCCACCGAAAAGGCAAACCTTTTAGGGAAAATGTTTGCGGAAAACTCGACCCTCGACGACGGGGGTGCTGTTCCGCCGTCGGTTCCTCACTGCGGCTTCTTTATGAAAAAGCTGAGGATCCGGCATCGGGATGTACTCCACGTCATACGGGGGCTCGATGTTAACAAAGCTAGTGGACCTGATGGAATACCTGCCCTGGTATTGCAGAAGTGTGCTGCGGAAATAGTTCCAGTTTTGACAAAGCTCTTCAAAATGTCCCTGAAGTGTGGCACTGTGCCCTCTGGTTGGAAAAAAGCGGTAATTCACCCTATTCCCAAGAAAGGTGACCGCTCCAACCCGGCCAACTACCGCCCCATAGCGATCACATCAGTTCTGTCCAAAGTGATGGAACGTGTGATCAATGACAAACTGCTCACATACCTCGAGAAGAACAAAATTATCAACGACCGTCAATACGGATTCCGGCGGAACCGCTCGTGCGGTGATCTTCTCGCGTATGTGACGTATGTTTGGGGGCGGTGCCTGGAACGTCACGGTGAGACCCAAACGGTCGCACTAGACATATCCAAGGCCTTTGACCGGGTCTGGCACCGAGGACTTGTCAACAAATTGCATTCTTACGGACTTCCCGCATCCCTGTGTACGTGGATTGCTGACTTTTTAAGGGATAGGTCGATTCAGGCGGTTGCTGACGGTTTCACCTCTTCCTCGCACTCCATAAATGCTGGCGTCCCACAGGGATCGGTTCTGTCTCCGACTTTGTTTTTGTTGCACATCAATGACCTTTTGACATGTGCACCGATTCATTGTTACGCGGATGACAGTACAGTTCATGATAGTTTTTTGTTTGACAAGCCCCCAAAGGGCACACAAACTCCAACGGCTCGGAGGGCTTTGAAGCAGAGAATGGACGGTTATCTCGAGAGTATTTCCTCCTGGGGTAAAAATAATCTCGTCGAATTTAATGTTTCAAAGACCCAATCCTGTCTGATTACGTCTAAAAGGGATCCAAATGATAATCTAGTCTCCTTCAACGGAAGCAATCTTCCGAACAGGCCTTCCATTGATATGCTTGGTGTAACTATAAGTGACCAGCTCAGGTACGGGGGCTCCATCGAAGCCAGAGTAAAGTTGGCCTCTCAGAAGCTGGGCGTACTGTACAGGGCCCGCAGATACTTTAATAGTACACAACTGCTCACCCTGTACAAATCGCAAGTGCGCCCTACTGTCGAATTTGGCAGCCATCTCTGGTCTGGAGCCCCAAAATACCTGAAAAAAACCCTTGACTCTGTGCAGAAACGGGCGGTCCGTTTGATAGATTCCCCAATCTTAACAAACGGACTGCAATCTTTAGAGCACAGGCGTCAGGTAGGTATGCTGTCCTTGTTCTATCGGTATTACAATGGAAGATGCTCTGAGGAACTAGCGTCATTGATCCCTTCGGCACCGGTGCGTAGTCGGGATACACGCCAAACGCGCGCCCAACATTTGTACACAGTTGACACTTGTCACATGAGAACGGGTCGCTTCTACGATTCGTTCTTAAGTTCAACAGCTCGGCTGTGGAACGAACTGCCGGCCTCTGTGTTTCCTCCCTCCTACAACATGGGACTCTTCAAGACCCATGTTCACTCCTTCCTCTCCACAAAAAGACCCTCCACACAGCATCCCCAAAGATGACATAGGCCCTGAGGGAAATTATTTTCTTCAGGGCCTCCTGTGTGGAGTAAATATAAAAAAAAAAAAAAAAAAAAAAAAAAAACATGACGCCAACGGGACTCGAACCCGTGTCCCTTCGATTTCCGGTCGACAGCTCTGACCACTGAGCTATGGCGGCTTATCTCTTACCCGCGAAATTATTCAATATATACTAGTGTTTCATTCAACAATTACTGCTTGTTACATTTTTCACCTGAAAACAACCAACTTTATTTTTATATGAGAAAGGCATTGTAAGTGCTAACTCTCTCACTAGATGGCGTCGAGACAAATTGTCTACATTTTTAGGTGAAATACTTGAACTTGTCAAATATTAATTATTATTTTTTAGTAAACTTAATGTTTTTGAGACAAGATTTTTTATGCATAGCACAAAGGGTAACAATTATTTTACAAGCAATAATTGTTCGCCTGAAACACTCATCCACATTGAAAAATCTCCTGATAAAAGATACATGACGCCAACGGGACTCGAACCCGTGTCCCTTCGATTTCCGGTCGACAGCTCTGACCACTGAGCTATGGCGGCTTATCTCTTACCCGCGAAATTATTCAATATATACTAGTGTTTCATTCAACAATTACTGCTTGTTACATTTTTCACCTGAAAACAACCAACTTTATTTTTATATGAGAAAGGCATTGTAAGTGCTAACTCTCTCACTAGATGGCGTCGAGACAAATTGTCTACATTTTTAGGTGAAATACTTGAACTTGTCAAATATTAATTATTATTTTTTAGTAAACTTAATGTTTTTGAGACAAGATTTTTTATGCATAGCACAAAGGGTAACAATTATTTTACAAGCAATAATTGTTCGCCTGAAACACTCATCCACATTGAAAAATCTCCTGATAAAAGATACATGACGCCAACGGGACTCGAACCCGTGTCCCTTCGATTTCCGGTCGACAGCTCTGACCACTGAGCTATGGCGGCTTATCTCTTACCCGCGAAATTATTCAATATATACTAGTGTTTCATTCAACAATTACTGCTTGTTACATTTTTCACCTGAAAACAACCAACTTTATTTTTATATGAGAAAGGCATTGTAAGTGCTAACTCTCTCACTAGATGGCGTCGAGACAAATTGTCTACATTTTTAGGTGAAATACTTGAACTTGTCAAATATTAATTATTATTTTTTAGTAAACTTAATGTTTTTGAGACAAGATTTTTTATGCATAGCACAAAGGGTAACAATTATTTTACAAGCAATAATTGTTCGCCTGAAACACTCATCCACATTGAAAAATCTCCTGATAAAAGATACATGACGCCAACGGGACTCGAACCCGTGTCCCTTCGATTTCCGGTCGACAGCTCTGACCACTGAGCTATGGCGGCTTATCTCTTACCCGCGAAATTATTCAATATATACTAGTGTTTCATTCAACAATTACTGCTTGTTACATTTTTCACCTGAAAACAACCAACTTTATTTTTATATGAGAAAGGCATTGTAAGTGCTAACTCTCTCACTAGATGGCGTCGAGACAAATTGTCTACATTTTTAGGTGAAATACTTGAACTTGTCAAATATTAATTATTATTTTTTAGTAAACTTAATGTTTTTGAGACAAGATTTTTTATGCATAGCACAAAGGGTAACAATTATTTTACAAGCAATAATTGTTCGCCTGAAACACTCATCCACATTGAAAAATCTCCTGATAAAAGATACATGACGCCAACGGGACTCGAACCCGTGTCCCTTCGATTTCCGGTCGACAGCTCTGACCACTGAGCTATGGCGGCTTATCTCTTACCCGCGAAATTATTCATCAAAACATCAATTATTCAATTCAAAAATCAAAACATCAACATTTTATGGATTGAAATGAAGCTAGGAATGTGTCAAAAAAAGAGTTGTGTGGAATTTCATCTCCTCCACCCACGTCCGGGAAAATGGCAATTTCTGTCTTAAACATTAGTTTACCAAAAAAAAAAATTAATATTTGACAAGTTCTAGTATTTCACCTAAAAATGTAGACAATTTGTCTCGACGCCATCTAGTGAGAGAGTTAGCACTTACAATGCCTTTCTCATATAAAATAAAGTTGGTTGTTTTCAGGTGAAAAAATGTTACAAGCAGTAATTGTTGAATGAAACACTAGTATATATTGAATTATTTCGCGGATAAGAGATAAGCCGCCATAGCTCAGTGGTCAGAGCTGTCAGCCGTAAATCGAAGGGACACGGGTTCGAGTCCCGTTGGCGTCATGTATCTTTTATCAGGAGATTTTTCAATGTGGATGAGTGTTTCAGGCGAACAATTATTGCTTGTAAAATAATTGTTACCCTTTGTGCTATGCATAAAAAATCTTGTCTCAAAAACATTAAGTTTACTAAAAAATAATAATTAATATTTGACAAGTTCAAGTATTTCACCTAAAAATGTAGACAATTTGTCTCGACGCCATCTAGTGAGAGAGTTAGCACTTACAATGCCTTTCTCATATAAAAATAAAGTTGGTTGTTTTCAGGTGAAAAATGTAACAAGCAGTAATTGTTGAATGAAACACTAGTATATATTGAATAATTTCGCGGGTAAGAGATAAGCCGCCATAGCTCAGTGGTCAGAGCTGTCGACCGGAAATCGAAGGGACACGGGTTCGAGTCCCGTTGGCGTCATGTATCTTTTATCAGGAGATTTTTCAATGTGGATGAGTGTTTCAGGCGAACAATTATTGCTTGTAAAATAATTGTTACCCTTTGTGCTATGCATAAAAAATCTTGTCTCAAAAACATTAAGTTTACTAAAAAATAATAATTAATATTTGACAAGTTCAAGTATTTCACCTAAAAATGTAGACAATTTGTCTCGACGCCATCTAGTGAGAGAGTTAGCACTTACAATGCCTTTCTCATATAAAAATAAAGTTGGTTGTTTTCAGGTGAAAAATGTAACAAGCAGTAATTGTTGAATGAAACACTAGTATATATTGAATAATTTCGCGGGTAAGAGATAAGCCGCCATAGCTCAGTGGTCAGAGCTGTCGACCGGAAATCGAAGGGACACGGGTTCGAGTCCCGTTGGCGTCATGTATCTTTTATCAGGAGATTTTTCAATGTGGATGAGTGTTTCAGGCGAACAATTATTGCTTGTAAAATAATTGTTACCCTTTGTGCTATGCATAAAAAATCTTGTCTCAAAAACATTAAGTTTACTAAAAAATAATAATTAATATTTGACAAGTTCAAGTATTTCACCTAAAAATGTAGACAATTTGTCTCGACGCCATCTAGTGAGAGAGTTAGCACTTACAATGCCTTTCTCATATAAAAATAAAGTTGGTTGTTTTCAGGTGAAAAATGTAACAAGCAGTAATTGTTGAATGAAACACTAGTATATATTGAATAATTTCGCGGGTAAGAGATAAGCCGCCATAGCTCAGTGGTCAGAGCTGTCGACCGGAAATCGAAGGGACACGGGTTCGAGTCCCGTTGGCGTCATGTATCTTTTATCAGGAGATTTTTCAATGTGGATGAGTGTTTCAGGCGAACAATTATTGCTTGTAAAATAATTGTTACCCTTTGTGCTATGCATAAAAAATCTTGTCTCAAAAACATTAAGTTTACTAAAAAATAATAATTAATATTTGACAAGTTCAAGTATTTCACCTAAAAATGTAGACAATTTGTCTCGACGCCATCTAGTGAGAGAGTTAGCACTTACAATGCCTTTCTCATATAAAAATAAAGTTGGTTGTTTTCAGGTGAAAAATGTAACAAGCAGTAATTGTTGAATGAAACACTAGTATATATTGAATAATTTCGCGGGTAAGAGATAAGCCGCCATAGCTCAGTGGTCAGAGCTGTCGACCGGAAATCGAAGGGACACGGGTTCGAGTCCCGTTGGCGTCATGTATCTTTTATCAGGAGATTTTTCAATGTGGATGAGTGTTTCAGGCGAACAATTATTGCTTGTAAAATAAAATATGTATATATGCGGCATGTTCCACAGTGGTAGATGCTTTCAGTATTGTCCTGGTGAAAGACCTTTGTACAGAATCAAAACATTGCTTGAAAAGGCTTTAGTCGTGTTTGGTGAACAGATCTGAATAGCTAGGTACTTCCCTATCTTCCTTTTCCCCACTCGCTCCCCTACTGACTACTTTCAGCCTCACAACATACGCCATAGTCTCACTGACTCCAGACGGTTGGGTCCCTTGTGCAGTACTATTTTAAAATGTCCTACAACATTGAGATTTTAATTTCGCAATATGTCAACAGTAATTTTGTTTAATTCTTTACAAGTTTATTAGCATTGTAAAATTGTTTGTATGCGTTTATGAGTTATCTGCATATTGATCCAGAAATACAGGGTTTTCCAATAAGAGGTGTTATTTTGAATAGCCCGCTATTTCGGTAGATGTTACTTTTGAAGCTGTCATTTTTTGACATTTGATAAGTAGAAACTACGCCATTAATAAAAATGGAACGATACACGCTTCAACAACGCATTGAAATTATTAAAATTCACTTGAGTGAATCAAATGCAAATCATCTTGAGTGATGAGGCCCATTTCCACCTCGGTGGCTTCGTCAACAAGCAAAATTGTCGCATCTGGGGCTCGGAAAACCCAAGAGTTATTGTTGAAAAGCCTCTCTATCCTCAACGTGTGACTGTTTGGTGCGGTTTATGATCCGGCGGAGTCATTGGACCTTACTTTTTCGAAAATGAGGCTGGAGCAACAGTTTCGGTGAATGGATTGCGCTATCGAGAGATGATTAATGATTTTTTATGGCCAGAATTGGATGGTATTGATCTGGACAACGTTTACTTTCAACAAGACGGCGCTAAGTGCCACACAAGCAACGAAACCATTGATCTTTTACGATTGAATATCAAAATAACACCTCTTATTGGAAAACCCTGTAGATAAATTTATACATTTAACTCAAATTTCGTGTTTTTGGATTCGTCTAATTAATGAACTGGATAATGAATATATCTACATATTATAAACATACAAATATGTAATCTAAAAATTCAACTGTAAAATAGAATTAAGGTAAAGATTAACGAAACGCATTGCTTACTTAAATCGGGAGGTTTCTGTATTTGTATTTTGAAGTTCAACGCAATGAATTTCAAGGTGTTTTGAATCGATTTTTCCAATTAAGGAATCACGGTACATTTAAAATTCCTATGCTAAGTATAGCAAAAACAAAAATGGAAGTTTAGCATAATTTATTACAACGTAATAGGAATACGTACTTGTTTTATAATTCCCTAAAAAATTGTAAATATGATGTAAAAAAGAAAATTGTAATATTATTTGAACATGAACATTAAAATTGTTACAAATACATATTTACATACATTTAAAAACAATAAAAATACAAAGAAGTCAAATAAATAAGTCAACAATAAAAAATATAATATACATAATAATTCGTCATACATTTACAAATTCAAATAAAAAATACACTAAGAGGAACGGCCGCGTGGCCTTTTTCATATAAAACAAAAATTTTGGATTTTAGGTTAATATACTCAACCAAACGGAATAATTTATTTAAAAGCAAAAATATCTAGTACAGATGTGTGCTATTTTATTTATTTGTGTTTTAAATTATAAAATAACTAGTGGGATTGGGGAGACGTTGTCCTGTCACAGACCGCCTTCTTTGTATTGACATCTGTATTATGCATGTAGAGAAAATACCAGACTCAAATATTGAGGGGGAGGGGGTGTAGGGAAGTTAAAATTTGTGGTTGTATGTATTTTTGGATGAAAATTCTGAGAAAAATAATTTTTGATCTCGACAACAGCGCCACCTATCGGGTCCAAAACTATCCTATATTTCAAGCTGGAACCAATCATACACATTCACAAAATTTCATTGAAATCGGTTGGGTGGTTTCGGAGATTAGCGTGTACAAACACAGTAACACATGATTTTTATACATAAAGAATTTGATTTTCATGATTTCAGAGGCAACTTTGGCAATTATGGGACACATAAGTAAAATAGCTCATATCTGTACTAGATACATATATTTTTTAAAGAAAGATTATGGATTGAAGATCCTGATTTTTTGAAAATATTTGAAAATCTCCTACTACCATAGTAAGCGGAAAATATTACTTGTGTCATGACGGAAGACCTAGCCACAGCAATAGCCTAGACCCACTCACAACGCCCGGATGGAAACCAGATGCGATGCCACATCAGCCACTGACCGGTCATTGGCTGTATAATTTGATTTAAAAAAAATATTCTCAAATGTAAAATAGAGTTTTATATGAAAAAGGCAGCGCAGCCGTTCCTCTTAATTAAGACAAAATTGTACTTTTACAAAAATAAACAGACAATTAAAAAGGATATCAAATTATTTTGATATTTTAACATATATCGTATAATTTGGCGACATGATGATAAAAAAGATGCGAAGGGTTTTCACAAAAATGCCAATTGACCTATTTGTGCATATAGACAAATCTAAATTGATATTTTGACAAAGAAAATCTGTTTGTGTTATGTCTGAAACAGTTCCAGAGTGTAAGACCACCATTCAGAATTGAAATGTTTGCTTTAAATGGCTATGGCCTTGTTTGGTGACCAGATCTGAATAGCCAGGTACATTTCCATACCCTTCAGCCTCACAACATAATACCAACATTGGGGATGCCATAGTCTCACTGGCTCCGGTTAGCAGGGAGCAGGGAGAGGGGACTCTTGTACAGTATTCATATTTAAAAAAATCAAGTTAAACTTTTGAACAGGATACGCTGGTACTATGAAATATTGTGTTTTCAGATGAGCTGTGCTTTGAAATATTTAATAATACATCATTTTCAATTGTTATGAAACAATATTGCGAAACAATCTCAAATGGAGCTGGATAGATATATTAATTCTAATAAAACAAAATGGTTTCATTTAAATAAAACATTTTTTTTATCTTTGCCAAAAAACAAAACCTAGTTTGATAAGAATGTCATTCATGCGATGAAAGATTTCAAGATTATTGTAAATTTTGATGGAAAACTATAGAGGATTATCCTGTAATTATAGCAAGACAGCAAATTGTTATGTTTGACTTCAATTTTCAAGGTATCGAAAGGAAACAATTTCTTATAAAGGAACCTTGTAAAGGGGTTTCACTGTATATGTTTGAACAGAATAATAAAATAAAATAAAGTAAACGATATCTTATATTAAATACATATAATATTGTGTTATTTGGTTAAATAAATGCAATGTGTACAGATGTAGCTACTTAAGTAATGATTTGTATCCAAACAAAAAACTATAAAACTATTATATTTTAAGCTTTTGCCAACCAGAAGTAGTATGTGATTAGGGTTACCATTCTTCCCAATTCATCGGGACTGTCACCGTTATTGAGCCCTCTGTCTGTTGCGAAATGCAGCAACGCTGTTTACCAACAAATATTTTCTTCAGCCGTGCTGACTAGGAGCAAGTAGATACTTCCGCGCGCCCGGGAAAAATCGCAGGGACAGCGATGAGGGGCGACACAGTCAGTTTGTCTGGCACTTTTTTGTGTTTCCCACCCCCCCAAACGATGTCCCAACGAGACCCTAGCCACTTATGGCAACCCTAGGTATGCTGAAGACAAGAACCTACATTTAAGGATCTGTCCAAAAATTGTAATGTTATTTTATCTAACACAATGATGGGGTAACATGTACAATGACTTCGGTTGATATTTTCAATAAATTGCAAACTTAAGGTTAAAATTATTCCCGTTGTAGAAATGAGATGTTTTTTTAACTAACAAAATGATGGGGTAAAAACATAATTACTTCGTTGTAGGAATGTATGAAAACTTAAACAAAAATTGAAGAAATATGATGAGTTATCATAACCTTTTGGTCGCATTAACTGGCTCAGGTTTTCCAATGTCGTCACATGGAACATTAGTGACAACCACAAATCAAAGACAAGATAAACCTGCCCGTAAGGGCGAGGGGAACAAACTGACTTATGACTGGAAAAAGTGGAGTGAAAGAATTCGACAGTATACAGGCAACTCGCATTGTAGAATCACTACTTAGTCTTTGAAAATAAAATCTGCTTACGGATAACTAGTCCTTTGTATTATGGCATGTGAATTGTTTTCTGCGTAATACAGGTAATCGAGAATCCAAAATCAGGAGAACAAAGGTCCGGATCGTTTAAAAAAACGAATATTTTGCTACAGTATTCAGTTAAAGACACTTTTACAAATGCTTTACATAAACGAATATGTGAAATATGAGAGAGTGCCTTGAGCAGAAAGGTCCCACAATGGCCTGCGCTGCAAACAGTTACCTTACTAGAGTGATCTTTACTTTTCTGTACAGGATCTGTTTTTTCAATGTGCATTCGTAAGAATGATGTCATAGTTTATTCAGGACATGCTTGAACCTTCTTGGTGCCAAAAATACTGTCACGTTTGCCTCCAGCTCGTCGATACGATATTCAGATTTTGCATTAGGACATGTCTATGTCTTCTTTGGTCTGTGTAGGAAACCGAAGTTGCCATATTAAGGTTTGATGTATATAGCTGATTTCTTGCTGTATCGAACTGTTTGTACAATCGCATTTAAAAGGTTAAAAAAACATGTTGAAATTTCTATTAACAAAATAAAGGGAGAAACAACATACTGAATAACTTCCCTTGGTAAAATTTGATCTTAAATTAATAAAATGAAGAGAAAAATAACATTTCATGCGAATATTCTACTGTTTTGTTTTATCTTGGGAGGCGGGTGGTATAGGTACCGCCGCCCGGAAACCATTAGTTGGATAACCAGCCCCTCTGCCATAGGTCACCCCAAGTGGTTTGCTAAGTTTGGCGACTTAGCAGGGTTGCCAGGGTTCGTGGCGTGAGATTTGTCAGGTCTTGGTTGAGGATGTGTATCTGACGACTGTGTGGCGGGCCAGATCAAAAGGGACCGGTTGAGGGAAGCCTTTTGTTCTCCAGTCGGGCTTTCTTGATCAATCGCCCTACACCGCTGTGGGAGGGATGGATTCATACGTTTGTCACTGCTGGACACACTGACCCACAGATTCCTACCACCCCCTCAAACTATATTCCTTCTCAGAACTTGCTCTCCTCCTATCCTTAAAAATAACCCCCGCACGGCATCCGCAATGATGACATAGGCCCTGTGAGAAATTATTTTCGTCAGGACCTGTGTGGAGTAAATGTAAAAAAAAAAAAATATCATATCAAAAACAAAAAGTTAATTATTTAAAAAAAAATGTCAAACGGTGATAATTTCATCAGAAATATTAATCAATATACTTCATGGTTACGACACGGTTACAGCCTAAGCACCACACATCGATGTATCAGTCTAAAACTTCACTTACAGAAAACTGTCATAACGAGGTGCTGATATTAAAATGTTACTTTATATATGAATCATATAATTTGATTGGTTGCTAGAGCGCTGCTCAATTCATCGAAAATAATATAATACAGTGAAACTCTCTTAAGAAGTTTTCCAAGGGACCGGGGAAAAAAAACTTCTTAAGTGGGAAAACTTCTTAAGTGGGATTCAATTTTAGCCATTTAATAACTCGAGTCCGGTGCATACGTCATTCCTATGTCTACCTACGTTAAATTGTTGTGAAAACAAGCTCATATGATCCAAGCGGTCAAAAAAAAAAATATATACATCTTCTAGTTATCATGGTAATTAGTATTACATATGTATTTAGAAAAAGGTGGGAATGTGAAATAAATGAAAAATGGTAGAACATAGTTGATTATCAAATCAAAACAAAACCATCCCATGGACAAAGTAAACACAATTTTAAAACTGTTAAAGTACATCCCTCGAAAAAGCCACTCGAATTCGGATAGTAAAAGTTGCAGCATTCCAAAAGGTTCATACTGTTGATCTTATTTTAAATTGGTGTAAAGGCAATGGATTATACATATTTACTTGTTAGTGATTACTCACTCTTAACTTGACAGTTGAAGACAGAGCTGTGGATATACGCCGTCTCTTTTTTACGCTTTCGTTTACTATATGAATTGAGGGAGAAAGAAGACTTGTTGTGGTTAATTTTACCAAGCGGTTTGATAAAAGGACACCGCAAGTAATTTTGTTAACCGCAAACTAATGATAGCGGGTTCTTTGCCTCAGAACCGTTTGCGTACTGCAACCCTGCCATGGCACTGCACAGAAAAATCTCACAAAGTCTACGCGGCAAACTGCTTATTAGTTGGCGGACTTTAACTTTTTTGCACGCTTGCTGCTTGCTCCAATGGCATTTGAGATTTGAGAGACTATTGTTATGATGTATTTTCGCCAGGCACAGTCGACTATCGTATATTTTTAAAGATATTTTAATCCTTTTCTAGAAATTTCTTATGAAAATAATATGCGCAGCTCAATATTATGTCCTACCTGTAGGTTCATTTATGGTCCTACCCATAGACATATGAATATTAGTAGACCTGCCCTAAGTGATTAAAAGCGTATTATCCCCACTCCCCATACCGGTTCCATTGAGCCGGCTGGGCTCGCATATGGCTTCAAGTGAAATTTGAAAACGTGACGTCATCATTCTTGTGCGAACTATGGTCGAGGCATCATCGGTTCATTTTACGAAATAACACGGCAAAATGTTGACTTTTGATATGAAAACTTGTAAAAATAGATGTGAAAAAGAGAATAAACCCAATTGTCGTATTACATTCCATAAGTAAGCATTATTTTACTTTATTTTAAGCTTATTCACACCGTATTATATGGATCAGTTTTAGAAACATATACTATCACATCACAATGTAGCGATTCTCAAGTGTGCTCATCGTTGTTTACTGGGGTAAGTAAATTATGAGACATTTGTAAAAGTGTCTTAACTAAATACTCTGAAACTAACTACGACTCTGAAATAGAAGCTGCCTTACTTTGCCGAATTTGGACTTCGCAAATTAGTTCATAACGTGGCGAGTAATTTGCGCTCCCATGTAAAAATGTCTATTCATTCAAACGCAGATTTTACTTTTAAGAAGTAAATGGTGATATTATAATGCGAGATGCCTATTTACTGTCAGATTGATTTATTGACGAATCACAGTCAGCCTTACTCCCCTCGTTCTTCAACAGTTGATTTTACCCCTCGCCCTTATCTTCTCGTCTATTAATTCCTATGTCTGTGGTCCTACCTAACTAGCAGACATCGAATAGCTACGATTTCGCACATAAATAAATGGCTTGTTGCTTGAATCAGAAAGTTATATCATACGAGCTGTTTGACGCTGGAATTATAATCTGTGAACGCATCCAAAAACTACAAAAATCATTTGCGAAGTTTCGTTTCAATCTACATTTTAAATTTATGCATATGTATTTCCTAACCTTCAAACTTAATTTACGACAAATGTCAGATGAAACATGATGCACGGCAATTTTTGATGTTTGAATGAAAAAAACGTAATTATAATGCATATTTTACCATCTCCCCCGCCATATAATCATGTTGTTATGTATTTAAAGGTGAAATATTCCGTATTAACCGTGATCCGATAGATTATCAAAAGTTTTTCGTGTTTTACAAATTCGATGGAATAAAAATTTTATACAATAATATTACGAAACATCTCTATGTTCATTATCAAAGGGAAGATTATTGAAGGAGGCGTCAAATGTATGCAAATGTAGATCTAGCCCACGTTGTCATTAAGGTTGAGTTTAATATAATCTTTCATGTTATTTCGGCCTTGAAGACGCTTGCATATTTGTTACATAATTCCGCATTGTTTATTCGTTCCATTGCTATTTTACCTAGTTAGGGGATTAGGAGACGGGGTATTTGGTTTATTTATTGGTTACGGCAAGTTACGGCTTACGGCCCGGCGGCCGACAAAGGGTTTTATGGTCTCAGGTACTAGGTATGGGTTTCAGTCAACGTCTTTCAATTTATGACTTGGAAAAAGGTTCATTTTAGATATTTTGCGACACAATATTTCGTTTGTGTTGATTTTACCGCTGGATTTCTAAAACCTCTTAAGCGGGAAGCAGTTTTAGCTCTAAAACTTCTTATGTGGGAAAAAATCGTGTTTTTTGTATGGAATTTTCAAGGGACCAAAAATCAAAACTTCTTAAGCGTGAAAACTTCTTAAGTGGGAACTTCTTAAGCGAGTTTTACTGTAATGTCAAAAACATCCATTTTCAGTCATGGTCTATTCAATCGATTTTATTGTATGTGTGCTAACAATCATACATAAGGTTGCTATTGTCAAGAGGCAACCAAACAATGCTGCAATTCTTAGTGGGAATATAGTAGCACAAAAGTCGGAATAAATACATCATGCTTTTATTAAGGTAGTTCTGAGCACAGCGACAGTGATGCTGCGTTGGTGCCGCCTATACAATGTGCGGGAAATTATGCAAACCCAGCGGCACTACTGAGTCGCATTTGAGAGCGTATTGTTGCTACAGCCGTGATCATTTTAATAAAAATGGAGGCTTTTCAGGTCGCTGAGTGATAGTGTCGCGACCTTTAATGTTACTAGAGCGTCAGTGTCGCAGTAACACTAACGCAGTGACGCTGTCACCATTGACGCTGTGCTCGAAACTATCTTTAGATTCACCAAACATGTTATTACATGTTCATTATTCTAAATAATAAGTTTAGACAATTTGTAAGTACTCTTTGACAATATTCTGAAATAATACATTTACGTCTTTTGAAGGGAGAGGCGAGTCTCAAATATTCCTTAAATAAATGCACGGAATTAATTATCTCTGTAAGACAGTCTTTCCATACAAATGCAGTTTACACGTTTTCTGTCCATGTTCAAGATTATTATTTATTCTATTAACCCCTCAGGGTTTCTCAGTTTGTTCACTTTTGGGAAGAGCGCTAGAAATCATTGACTCCCTTACTGTCATGGTGAGAAATATTGTCTAAACAGTGTTAGAAATAGAAAACACTACAAAATGTACGCTTTACATTCAAATCTACAAGTTAACCAGAGAAAAATTAAAATGTGCACCTCTATGAAACAAAAGTGTTTTTATTAATCATTTTTATATGAAATGACAAAAAAGTGAAGAGACAGTAACTTTTATAATACATTTGTATTAAAATATGTGTTTTTCTTTTTTTCATTTCAGTAATTGTTTTTTTTTTTAAACGCAAGGTGAGCCATTTTTAAAACATTTTTTTTATGTTTGCATTCAAAAAATGTTATATTTAAAAAAAATATTTTTAATAATAATTTGAAAGCTTATTTCATCACCTTTCAAAAACAGTTTTTAGTTTTCAGATATGTTCAGAAATATTTCTTCAATTAGATTTTATCGCAAAGCAGAAATTTTCTGACCTTGACAGAATCTGCTCGAGGCCTGAGGGGTTAATAAAGAAAGATAATATTATATAATAATAACTCCTACTGCATACCATCATCATAAGTGGCTTGTGCAATGATGGAGAAATAGCCAGCAGAAGATTGAACCCATGACGCATGGGAGGGAACCAGACACATTTACTAACGACCATGTAATAATTTGTGGATGGAAGATTGCAAGTTCTTATGTAATTGGCAAAACAATAAACTACCGTTGGGTCCAAAGTAAAGCAATTGACTGTTTTATTTTGTACATATAAATGGATCACATGAACAGAAGATGTTAATTGCGTTTTGTATCAGAATCAGAACAGAATATATTTATTATAATATATAATTTAGTTGACTTTATATTTAATTATATAAACATTACGGCCTTCAACTTACCAACATAATATTTACAGTACATAATTATTGTATCGTACAAAACGATTGATTAATAAAATCTTCAACAATATCAAACATTTAGATGGATACAAAAATAGCAACAAAAACAAATAGAAAACATGATGAAGCGCACTTTCACATGTCTAGTAATAACCTCTACCCAATCAGCTAAGCACTAAATTATCCTAGAACGTTTCTCTATTCAGACTTGTCTATAAATATGGTATAAAAACAGTGATGTAAGTACGTCTCTTATTCGGGAATTATTCATCTCTGTAAAGTAGTAAAGTCATTCACTCTACGCTGGGCCCATTGATATCGGCCCGGTAGCCGCGGAAAATGTTTTGGTCAGCACAATAAGTCGTCGTAGTCACTTGGTCACCGAATGCGGTTCTTGTCCGGTCCGAATCACTTTTCACATTGTGTCCCGGAAGCGAGGCACTCCCGGCCCCCCACATGGAGGGCAGCGGGCCCCCACCCGGGTGGGTACTCCCCCCTCCGCTAGAACTGTCCACCTTCCCCATGGGGCTGAACTGGCCCAGGTTCCAGTTGCTCTGGAGCGGCTTGGGCAGCTGTACGTTCCCCGGACTGGGCTGGCTCACGGAGTGGCCCGAGTGCCCCGCACTCCAGCCCGCCTTGGGTACGGGTTGTCCCGTCTCCGGGCTGGGTTGCCCCACAGGCGACACGTCGGGTCGTGCCATGGGGCTGAAGTGGCCCAGGTTCCAGGACTGCGCCGGCTTCACGGAAGACATCTCGGGGCTTGGCACGGCCGCGGGGGAGGACTCAGCCCGCGCCATGGGGCTGAATCGGTCCAGGTTCCACTGACCGCAAGGCTTGCCCGAGGAGGTCACCTGGCTCGTGTCGGGGCTCGGCATCATGGCGCTGGAGGGCATGGGGCTGAACCGCTCCAGATTCCAGTTGGCCGACCTGGACAGAACCTGCGCAGTCTCCGGACTGGGCTGACTGGAGCTGGCGGATTCCTGCCTCATCACGGGGTTGTACTGATCCAAGTTCCAGCCTTGAATCAGTTGGTTAGGTTTATGAAGGGAGCCCACGTCGGGCAGCGGACTCTTGTGTGACGTGTAGGGGCTTTTGACAGACGGGTAGGGACTCTTCTGGGAAGAATACGGACTCTCTTGTCTGGCCACCGAAGGACTCTTCTGTGACGAGTAGGGGCTCTCTTGCCTCATGACAGAGGGGCTGATTTGGGAGGAATATGGGCTGTTGACGGAGGGACTTTTCTGGGTAGAATATGGACTTTCGTGTCTGACGACGGATGGACTCTTCTGCAAAGAGTAGGGACTCTCCTGTCTGGCGAGGGAGGGACTGTTTTGAAAAGAGTAGGGACTCTCTTGGCGACTGACAGAGGGGCTGTAGTGGCCGATGTTCCAGGTCCCGCCTGGCTTGTGCGTATCTTGGCGACTAGCCCCGGCAGCAGGGAAAGCCGTGTCTGGACTGGGTTGCGAGGAAGACAGGGTTTCCTGTTTCAAAGGGCTATATTGCTCGGCGTTCCAGCCAGACGCCCTGGTGGCATCCTGCCTGGAATCAGAGTCGCACAGGTTGGAAGCACTGACGGGGTCGGCCGTGACCTGACTGCCGGCAGGGCTAAATTCCTGGACGTTGCTCCGTGGGGTAGAGAGCCCACTGGTACTGGGCTGCGGGGAGAATGGTTCATGCACTGAGGGAGCACTTTTGGGAGCGGGACTAAAGTTTTGTGCGGTAACAGTTTGGGGGGAGTAGTCCTGCTCGGCGGACCGGACCGAGGCTGTGTTGTCACTGTCACTGGCTTTATTAACACTAGGGCTGGCCACCACCAACGAATTAGGGCTTTTGATGCCAAACTTAGTATCTTCTGTCTCTAGACTGCTGTGATCTGGACTCTTGATTTGATCATCTTTAACAGGTGTGTCCTTTCCCTCTTCTTTAGTTTTGAGTCCCTCTTTACTTTTCTTAGCATCCTCCACCTTTTGTTTGGCTTCTTCTTGCGCCTTCTTCTTTTTCTCTTTGGCTAATCTCTCCTGTTCTTCCTTCTCCTTCTTCTTGACGGGGTCGAAGGAGTCCCTGAGGTCCTGCAGTTCCTTGCCGGTGTAATGTCTCTTCATGCCCCGAGGCAAGGCCCTGCACGAGGCCAGGTTGACAGAGTCCAGGTTAGGACACTTGAGGAGGATGTTTTTAACAGGATCGAAGGACACCGATGAGCCGCACAGATTGAGTGTCCGGAGTTTACTCTCGCGTCCCTTGTCGGCCAGTGAGTCCACGGCAGCGTCCAGGGGCTGGCGCGCCGTGGACCAGGCCAAGTCCACCTCCAGGAGGCTGTGCGACCACTTCTCGCAGATCAGCTCCAGGCACGAGGATGACTGTCTGGTCACGCAGCAGCCTGGAATGTTCATGAAGCAACTATTATTTATTTGTGTGAGCAGAGATTATTGGAACAATATTAACCCTTTCAGTACCCATGTCCATGATCGTGGACATCGACTTTCATCTTTAGTTATTACGCTATTTGCTAGGTTTTGATCATTACAACAACTTGTCCATGATCATGGACATTAGTAGAGCAGTGTGGTGCTGCCATCATACGGAGTTTCAAGAACTAAAATGATAAACAAGCCATGGAGAAAACAGACCATCCCTTGCCTGGTAAGACACACTACAATATAATTAGTTTTCTTTATTATTTGTAGCAACTAATTTATCCGAGCATTTTTTTTCATGGAAATTAAATGTTTACGATGGTTCTTAAATGTTTAGTTACGAAGTTCTGTTGAGTTATATGATTACAAGTTACGTTTGAAAAGCGATGTCCATATTCATGGACAAATGCATTTGACGGTTGCGAAGAAATATGGTCAGGGGACCATTGTAACCATTTGTCCATGAACATGGACACTCTGTACAACAATAAACATAACAATTATCAAAAAAGTTTTCAAACAAAATATTTTTGAAATTATTTCATTAGTCTAGACACCAATTTTCAATTTTTTATGACTTACAAGGTTCAATATACAAAAGTACCATAATAAAATTTTATACCTTTGTAACCATTTGTCCATGAACATGGACACTCTGTACAACAATAAACATAACAATTATCAAAAAAGTTTTCAAACAAAATATTTTTGAAATTATTTCATTAGTCTAGACACCAATTTTCAATTTTTTATGACTTGTGCCTGAAATTCAGTACTGAAAGGGTTAAGGCACAGGTCACCCGAACAGGTATCACTCTGGTGGTGATATATACTTGACAAATATCTAACAGTATCAGCAACAAGCTCATACAGCCCCAAGATATTGTTAGCCAGTGACATCCACCATCACTACATCAACACTAATTTCAGTTGTTGGTGCATGGGTAACTAACTAAGTAATGTGAAATATTCCTGCGTAATGCGTAACATTATTCAATTCAATGAACTTTATATTTTCAAAATTCGAATGTACTTATCATATCAGACGAGCGATAAAATACCAAAATTATTTTATGAATTAATAATTCTTTATTCGAAATCCTTATTTGTTTTGTTCAAATGCTTGACAGATGATTAGTGAAGATACGTTACTGAGACAATGCTCGTGGTTTCACTGAACTAGGTTCAGTGGGCATACTTTAGCGGCCTGTTCGTGCATAAGTTCATTGTTCGATTAGTATGAATATAATGTGTCTTGTATTTTTACAATGTCATTCGATACATCATGTTGTAATTTTTCAAGTTTACTAATATTCAATAGGTAAATATCTTCTTTTGAAAGGCAATTATAATATCTAAAAGATAACCAATGTTGCGACACGTCGTACAAAACAAACACGATAAGGTTGCGAATGGACGGACAAACGGACAAGATGAAGAAGCTCTGCCAGTTGCATCTGAACCATAGTGCTTTTGCTTTTATATATATGGTAACATTTTGCCATTAGGTTGGTTAAATGAAGTGGAAATTGGTATAATGTATCTCTCACCACTCAAGAAGAGATGCTGCAGGTCCCAGGCCGGCACCTTGATGAGGCCAGAGTCGGTGATGCGGATGCAGCCGCGCACATCCAGCAGGCGCAGGCTGTTGGAGGCCTTCAGGATCCGGCCGAGTGCCTCGTCGTCCACCAGCTTGTAATCCGTGGAGGGGCACGCCACCGACAGTTCCTCCAGCATCGGGAAGCCGGGGGACTCCATCTGAAATGAACATTGATTACACAAGATTACAATTTAATTAAATTATTATTTACATGTCCAAAAGCTCCAGGCTAGGGAAGTTGGAGAAAGCTCTCTCTTATAGTTCTGTGAACAGTAAACCTCGTATCCAAAACTGTGTATATAATTTTCTCTTATTTGACGTCTGTAACGTCAGAGCAGAAAATCCTCAAAATATCCCCTGACTGTCAGCCGAGAATTTGCGGAACTGTGCCAAAATTACCTTGATGAGTTTGGCCCAAATATTGGAATATATAAAAACTATGATTTAGGTTTTTTGCAATTGTTTTCTGTTTAGCAGATAATGTATCCTATTATTCTTATATATCTCATCTTTTTATCATGAGATGTTTCACGTAAATAAATAAAAATCTCCCATTTGGGAGACACTACATAAACTTGAATACATACCCTACATGAAAAAAGTAAGGTGTTTTCAAAGAAATAATTTAGACGGAAGGAAAATGGATGTTACTCATAGCGTCAAATATCTGGGACATATTATCACAGACGACCTGAAAGACATCGAGGATATGGAAAGGCAAAGAAGAGCGATATCCGTTAGAGCAGGTATGCTGTCAAGGTGTTTTCACCTTTGCAGTACAAACGTGAAAAAGATACTATTCAACGCATTCTGCACTTCGCTGTACACGTCAGAACTGTGGGTAGATTACGCTGCATCCCAATGGCAGAAGCTAAAAGTAACTTACAATAATGCTTATCGCCAACTATTTGGCCTACCGAGATACTGCAGCGCTACGGAAATATTCCTGGAGGGAAGAGTGCACTCTTTCAGAGCGCTTCTCCGCCACTACATGGATGGAGTCCCCCCTGATGTCCCTCTGGAGACGGGAGATGTTCAAATATCCTCCATAAACGGTTGCTTGCACACATTTACTTATTTATCTTTTTTCACTTAAATTCTGCATTTTTTGTGTATTCTCTCTCTCTGGTTTCAATCCTGGGATTGGTTTGCAGCAATTTCATCTAATCTCCTCTTCCATTCTTCCTTGTCTTGTGCGGCTCTTTTGACTTCTGCATATGATGAGCAGCGCACGTCCACCAGCAGGTCCTCCAGGTACTCTTGGCGTGGGCATCCCCTAGAGTTGGTCCCCTCGGTCATACCCTCCATTATGACATGCAAGAGGCCTTCTTGTCGTATAACATGGCCGATCCATCTTGCACGCCTTTCAGACAAGGTCCTGAGCAGGTGCCTTCCTCCTTTGATTCTTTGGAGAACCTCCTCATTTGTAATATGGTCTCTCCAGGAAATTCCTAAAAGTCTTCTATAGGACCACATCTCAAAAGCCTCTAGTCTCCGTTTATCTCTTTCGGATAGGCACCATGTTTCGCAGCCGTACATCAAGATACTCCATACATAGGTATTGATGAGGAGTATTCTCAGTTTTAGGTCTATATTATTCGATTCTATTATTTTCGAACTTTTATTGAATGCAAGCCTAGCCTGATGTATACGGCTGTCGACCTCGCTCTTAGACCGACCGTCCCATGTTATTTTGCTCCCGAGGTAGACAAACTCCTTGGTGTTCTTTAGTGGAACTCCTGCCATCTCTACTCTCATCTGATGTTGCGTTCGGCCTACAGTCAGCAGCTTTGATTTGTCTTTATTTATCTTCATGTTGTAGTTGTTTTGAAGAATGTTTTGCATGGTTTTTAAGGCCTCTTGCAGTTCTTCTTCGCTTTCAGCAACCAAAGCAATATCGTCAGCAAACCTTATCATATCCACCTTTTGCCCGTGTATCTTTACACCTTTTCTGTGACTCATTCTCTCTCTCAAGTCATCAATCGCACTCTGTATATAAGCATTAAAAAGAACAGGTGACAGAGAGCATCCCTGTCTCACCCCTTGTCTTATACTGGCTTCTTTTGTTTCATTGTCACATCTAATTATAGCGGCCTCATTCTTGTATAGCGCCTGGATTATTCGTCTATCTCTATATATTATATCAATTCTCTTCAGAATCTCGAAGAGTCTTTTCCATTCTACTTTGTCGAAAGCCTTCTCCAGGTCTATGAATGCGATGAATGTGTTTTGGTTTCTTTTTATTCTTTTTTCTAGTAGTATTCGTAGCGACAATATTGCTTCTCTGGTTACACCTCTTCTAAAGCCATACCGGTCTCCGGAAAGGATGTTCTCTACTTTTGGTTCGATTCTTTTTAGAATGATATTAGTCAATATTTTTGAGGCATGGGATATTAGGCTAAGAGTTCTGTGTTGTTCACATTTCGAGGTGCCTACCTTCTTTGGTAATGCGACAATTAGGCATTTCTCAAAATCCTCTGGTATCTCTCCAGTCTTATACATGGTTTGTATCATTTTAAACAGGGCATCTGTGGTTCCTTTTCCTGCTGGCTTAATTAGTTCAGCCGGAACGTCATCGATTCCGGGTGCTTTCCCGTTTTTGAGATTTTTCAGTGCGAGGTCAAACTCTTCTCTAGTGATTGGATCTCCCAAATCATCTGCGTCTACCTCATTTTCTCTTTCTATCAATGTTTCGTTGTCACAATTTCCCTTTCCATTGTACAGCATTTCGAGATATCTTTTCCACCTTTCTCCTATTTGGTCATTTTCGAAGAGTATTTTACCATCTTCTCCTTCTATTGCATTACCCTTTCCAACTCTCATCCCAAAGAAGTCTTTCACCGCAGCGTGAGCTCTTTCTACATTTCCCCTCTTGAGGTCGTCGTTTATCTCATCGCATTTATTCTGGTAGAATGTTTCTTTGGCTATTCTTGACTCTCTATTTATTTTGTTTCTCAGCACTTTATATTCCTTTTGTGATTCAGCTCTTTTATCATTTTTGAGCTCTCTTCTATCTTTTATCATATTTAGGATCTCATCGGTTATCCATTCCTTCCTTGCTTGGGGTTTTTCCTTGCCTATAGTTTCCTCTGCCGTAGTTATAATCTTCGTCTTTATCACTTTCCAGATCTCATTCACGTTCTCCTCTTCCATTAAGTTGCACTCTTGCGTCTTTTCCCTAAAACTGTCGCTGATCTCTTTTATCTTTAATACTAAATTGTGTATTATCTATGTATTATTATTATGTTTTATTTTAATTATTATTTCAAAATATGGAAGGTATTGCATTGCATTATCCCTGCTCTATACCGCTATACTACTTTCAAAATTCTGATATTTTCATTTTTGGGACATCTTTGAAGGAAAATGAATGTTGACATTCATCATAGACAATTTACTTCGTAAGCCATCATAGAACCATTACCTTCGTGAAATAAAAAGTAGAATCTACAGAGACATTAGTGCAAGCGATTCTGATTTTGTCCTTAATAAATTTTTCAAACCACGAGAGTTAAAATTCCATTCCAAAAAATTCCAACATGAGTGGCATTAGAGCAAGCACGGTGTAAAAGTTGTTGCGCACATGTGCTCAAGAACCAGTCGACTTATTAATAAATAATAAACCCAAAATTTCCTTTGAAATCGTAAGATTTGTATGTAGGTACTTAAATACCTAACTACTCTATTATAAACCATAGATGTTTTATGTAACATTTTTTTTATTTCAAACTAAAGTCCCCGGCATTGCCCGGGCTGTACAGAGTTTCCGAAATCATATGTGGGCCGTGACCTTCCTCTTGTTTTGAAGTTCAGGTGTGCGAAATTTCATCAATCTCCGAATAAAAGTGTATATTTGTATCCAAATCACATCCACGCCGCCTGTCACAGACGCTCTTCTTTATATCAATAGATAAGGAAATATACGATTTGTCCTGGCAGGAAGATACCATAATAATATTAAAAAAAGCGAAAAGACGACAATTTCACAATTGAGAATAATATTCTTTACTGAACCATTAACCTGAAACGGAAATGTAAAATACAAACAATTTAACAGACAGACGAAATGCAAAACGGTTGAGTAATATAATACCTGCTCCTGGGTGGTGGCAGTGGCCAGCACCACCTGCGAATTGGTGATGCGCAGCACGCGCAGGCGGGGGCAGCCCTTCTGCAGGCGCTCCAGGGGCACCATGGCCGGGTGGCTCACCGCCCACAGATTGGACAGATCCAGCAACTCCAGGCTGGGGCAGTTGGCCTGCGAGGAATCAACACAAACAAACAATCAATCCATGTACGGAATATACTTTACTTTCTATCAAATCTTCAAAAGGATAATAATATGAGGCACTTCAAATTGTCAAAAGTTAACCCAAAATTTCCCTCTAAATTTTAATCCTCTTCATTTATCCACGCCAATTGAATGCAATCGGTAAAATTTTTTAAATTGTAATGGGCAGTACTGGTAAAGCTCTTAATTAAGCCCCTAGGCCAGGGCGACTTACTGGTTGAAACAAGCGCATTTAACTTCACCCCACAAAAACAGCTACCACACATTCAATCGACACCGATTTCGTACGGAAAAAACACTTATTTTCAATCAGGAGTTTTTCAAAGACAGACTCACTCTTATATCATCTCGCTTGTTAAGGATTATGCTAGGGACACACACATCAAAAGGACATATAAAGTTCATCGTGCAATAACGTGTTCTGAAATGAATTGCAGACTCTTTTGTGTATGGGCAACATAGTAGAATAGGGTGAGTGGAACAAACCAACGTGGAAGTGGCGTAGACGTGTCCCTTTCAGTGATTTGTAAATAAATTAATTAGACAGTCAATCCCTATTTAGTCTTCGAAAATAAAATCTGCTTACAAATAACTATGTAGTCCTGTTCACAATGGCGCGTGAATTGCTCGCTATGTAATACGCGTATTTGCAAATACCAAATTGGGTGAAAAAATTTCAGCTTATTTCCAAAATCGAATATTTTGTTAGTCACCGTATTAAAAACAAACTAGTGAAATATGAAAGAATGCCTGACGGTCTGTTTATTTAAAACATGCTCGTACCGTCCTGGTGCCAAAAAGATTGTCACCTGGTTTATTTATTTATTTACTATTGTTTGTATTGACATAATTTTATTTAATAATGTTTTCCTCACTGGGATTTCCCATGCTGGGGAAGACATTTTACATATTCTGTATTTTATTAAATTTACATTTTAATATAATCTATTTCACTAGTTAGAATGTGTGCTACATTTTTTGTATTTCTTAAAACTTTAGTTTACAATGTAGATCTAAAGCTAAATAGATTGTTTTAATTATACTTCATCACTTGGATATTACATAGGTCGTCTCACTTCAATCAGTGTTTGTTTGGTTGCAATATTCTATCAATTTCGTGTTTCCCTGTGTCCCAGATCCATTGTTTTATGAATGCTTTGAGAATATTGCGATTTGTTAGTTTTTTGTAGGAGAGTGGTAATTTGTTGTAAAGTTTTATGCAATAGTAAATTAAATTTCTCTGTCCAAATGTTGTCTTTGTTTTTGCTTGTTGGATGTATTTTTGATTGAAGGATCGAGTGATTTTAATACTGCAAACTTGAGGGTTGCACAAGAACAAAAGAGGTTTATAAGATGGAGGCTAGCATATAAATACTGTTAATTTGCTGGCCTTGCAATTGGGTCTCTTTACATTAAACATTTGAAATCATATTCCCACGACGTACTCTGGCTGTGAGAGCAGGCCGGTATCTCGGGTTGGGACTGTGCGTTGATACAAATAAGTAGTATTCTGAACTCACGGCGATGGCGTTGAGTATGACGGGCAGTCCTGCCAACTTGTTGTTGGCGAGCGTGAGGTGAGTCAGTCTGTCGGCCATGCATTGCGTCATCTGCGTCAGACTCGCCACCGACAAGCAGCCACCAGAGGAACCCGTCTCCGACTAAAATAAACATAATCAATGCTATTCAATCATACATCAGGTAAAAATTTAATTTATAACATTACTTTGATTCATTGCTGTGAAATGTTTCTGTTTTCGGTTCCATGATAACTCAGAATGACAATTAAACACACCTTTAAAAAGTGATTTAAAGAAAATAAAAGCGATGAAAAAAAACTAACATCTAAACTTTACATACGTAACCTACTTAACCTAGGTTTTGTTTCATCACTTTTCATGACTTTATATCAATTTTTGAAGGTGTGTTGAATTGCCGTTTTGATGAGTTATCCGGTCACCCAGTTTGAAAGAATCTCTAATCTTAACAAACAAATTGCAATCTTTAAACACAGGCATCAGGTGGGAATGTTGTCCTTGTTCAACCAGTATTGAAGTTGTGGGAAGGTATGGAAGGGGTGCGTAGGAATCTAGGGATCAGTGTGTCCGGGAGTGACGGACGATTGATCTATCCCTCCCACTGCGGAGCAAGGCGATGGGTCGAGAGAGACCAGTTGGAGAATTTAAAGGGTCTGCCCAAACCAACCTCTCCCGATCTGGCACACCACGCAGCTGATGGGCAGGCGCATCCTGAACACACCTCACCCGATGAACCCGGGCATCCCTGCTAAATCACCAAACATAGCGAACCACTTGGGGGTGACCTATGGTGGAGGCTTTGGTTTTCCAATAAATGATTCCCAGGGCGGCGATACCCAAACTCGCCTACCAAATTGCAATGTGACTATAGAGCGGAGATAAGGTTATGATTACCGTGCAGCTGAGGTCCAGCCTGGCCAGCTTGAGCAGCCCCTGCGTCAGGTCCCGGAGCTGGTCGATGGACAGCCTCTTCCAGCCCGTCAGGTTCAGCTCCTCCAACAGAGGGCAGCACTCTACCAGGCTGCTGATCACCCATGGGAAGTTTGACACCTTCCAGTTACCTGGAATTCAACAAAAAATTGTTAAGATAAATGATATCTGTACTAATAAACTAATGTCACCAATTTACGACTAGGATTTGTAAATCCCATATTTTTTTCAAATCCTGCAGGATTGAGAGATACCATTTACAAATCCCGCAGTATACCACGGGATTTTTATTAAGGGGTATTGAAATAATGCCAATGTTTCTTATTACATATTTGGTATCAATCATCTTTGGTACTAGTAATATTATAAAAAGATATTGAAAAGGTAATATACTAACTATTTTAAAAGACTGATAAAAAGAAATAAGATTGTAAAAAAAGAAGACTATGTCACCCATACGCAAACGGACATTTGTGCAAAAAGCTTACCAGCAGAAAAAACTCTCTCTGCTTCAACACTAGTTGTTGGACTGTCATAAAGAAGGTATTTGACAAAAATTCCCTGATACCTCCGATCTTAAAAAGGGACATCTCTTTCCTCAAAAACAGATCTTGAAGTTTCCGAGCTTAAGATGCGGCTCTACCCTCTCTAACATCAAGTTCAGTCCCTCTTTCAGTGTCAAAGATTGACCACCACTTATTTATATAAACAGTGTGTTTTTGTGTAAATTTCTCACACATGATAATCCTGCAAATCTGAAGAATCAAAATTGCTGAAATCCTGTGGGATTGAAAACCCTACATAAGAACTTTTGACTTCTAGGAAAATGGAATAGATTATATTAAGATCAAGAAGGAATATCAATACTTGAAGATGTATGGTCAATTGAGCTTACTTCAGGGAATACGGGGATACCCGCAACTCACTTCCCTCCTTTCACAGTTATCTCTTCAGCGCTGTTGACATAATGTATTGGTAACCCCTAGATCTATTAAATGCCCTAGTGGATACGTAGCAGCTCAACCACACTTGACTCGATTTTATTGTAGTTTGAACCGTAAAAAATGATCCTTGCATATTAAATTACATTTTATTCCCTTGGCAATGAAATAATATTTTTTAATTTTATTCTATCCCGTCGTTTCGTCATGTGCAAACATATTTATTTTACTGTGAAAAAGTGCATTGCTATTGTGGAGGCGTCTTCGACCTATTACATACTATTATTTTTTTTTTTTATTTCGATGAAAGCAAAATTCCCGGGTTACGGATCACCTTAAAATATTTGAAAATCTCCTACCACCACCATAGCAAGCGGAAAATGTTGCTTGTGTCATGATGGAGGACTTGGCCAGCTTAGGAATTGAACTCACAATGCCAGGGTAGGTACCAGACACAATGCCAATCAGCCACTAACCGATTCATCGATATACGATTGAAGTATGCGGATGTCACAATGATCCATGGAGTTTAACCTACATACATTGTGTAGAAACGTGCCACATGGTGGATAGATTGAGTTGAAAAGGTGTGATGTATGGTAATAAGTTGAATATTTAAGCGTTAGATGGCGCTAATCATAAAGCTTACTCCAGAGTCCGACAGATGTCACTAGAGTGTAGCAATTACCTGTGGGATGTTATTGACAGCCAACAAGCTTCTCGAACCGGAGAATTACCAACCCTCGGGTAATGAACAGTGTAGCTAAATCCAGACCTATTATTTGTAACGTAATAAACACAATTATAAGTAGAACCTTTTACTTTTAAACAAAGAAGAAAAAAAAAAACTAAAAAGCTTTACTAATAGAGTTAGAGACAGACATCCTGCAGGTATACATTATGTTGAGCAGGACTCACTAAGATTTAAAAGGCGGCACATGGAGAGTCGGTTCTCGAGGAGCCACACGAGGCGGTGGTCCGTCTTCCACTTGTCCTTGGTGTTGTGCGCCAGCTCCACGCTGTCCCACAGCGCCGGCGTCACGCTGGCTGCGTGCCATCGCTTGCACACCTCTCCCACTCTGGAAACAGAAAATTTTATGATATACAAAATTAGTTTTGAAGCCATCTTGTGCATTTTTGCTTGGAACAAATGGAAGCTTGTATTTGTTTTTGGAAAAAAAATTCTGTATTAAATAATTAATTCTGTATTTTAATTACAATAGCGTATTATCCAAAGTTGATATTTTCAGTTGCGAACTTACCAAATACAAGAGGTCCATAAAAGAATATTTCTCTGATGGTTTGTCAATAATGTTTATGTCTCTATTGTTTATATCTCTATTATGATTTGATTTATACCTACATCCACTCTACATGGCTATAAATGTATTATTTTGTAAATTTTTCGTTTTATATAATCTTTTGGTTTGTATAAATTTTTTAATTCATATTCCTTTCTCACAATTTAAATAATTTATTCCATATTATGCTATCTCAGTAGAGGTAAAGTCACAAGGAGGAAATCCATAATTGGTTTTATTTTACTATATAATACTTATGTACAAACTGATTAAATGTAAACTGTCGATTTCCCGAAAATGAATAAATAAATGAAATAAAAATGAAGGGGAAAGATATGTGATGTTGCCAAGGACAATCAGATTCCGCGCGCTGACACTATAGCCTTCCCCATCCCTTCTAAAGGATCAGTGTCCAAAACACCTCCAGGCTGCAAAAATCTTTCAATTTTCTTAATGAAAGGTGTTTTTTTATAAACAAATTATTTTAGATATTTTTTCTAAATTTCCTTGAGCCCAAAATCATTGACTATACAAATATAAATTTAATGCACAAAATAAGTAAGTGATATAATGTAATAAGGAAGTCGGTATATTTTTTATTTGTTAATACAAATAAATTTTAGTTTAATAACTGACCAGATGAGGCTTGCTCACAAAATACTCTTTAAGTAGAATGAAATGGTGGTGTTAGTTCATCAAACTTTTGGTGGAACGTACCTGATTAAAGCTGGAAGGCTGCCTTCCTCGCTCACCACGTGACGGAAGACCGCGGCCAGGACTTCCTCGGGCACGCTGGCGCCCCACGGGCCCGCGTTGACTGCCTGACGCGACCGCGGCTCGGGAGCGCTAACCGCCTCTACCGGGGCCTTGGGCGCTGGAAGGGAGAAGCGGCAGGAGTTACAAAATGGGATTGAATAAGAAGCTGGACGATAGTAGATAGGCATAACATTGAATTCATGCTACTCTTCATACAAGAGTTGGAATTGAGGAGACTTAGTCATGTATTGAGAATGCCAGAAGATCTTTCTGTTCACCCTGGTGAAAGACCACCATTCAGATTTGAAACTTTTCTGGAAATGGCTTTAGCCATGTTTGGTGACCCGATCTGAATACACGGGTATATTTATTATTTAGTTATTCTATATTTAAAATATTTTTACTATGTGCGGTTTGTATTTAAATAAATCTTGCACAGATAAGTTGATGGGCTGCACATACAATTAAAAAATTAGAGGAAACGAATGTTGCTCCCCACTACCCAATGGCTGCAGACAGTTGAGAGTGGTTGGGACTCTTGTGCAGTATTCACATAAATATTAAATTCAAAAATTGGTACACTATGCAATGTATTGGTAACACACCTTTGGCAGTTTTGGCTTGTCTCGGCGTCCGCGTCCGGGGCGTTCTTGCAGAGGTGGTTGCGGCCACGGGCACCACCTCCTCTTCTACCTCTTCACAGTCTTCGGCTTCCCCCTCCCCATCGCCTTCCTCCTCCTGACTGCTGGCCACTTCCCCGCCCACCTCCATTTCTTCCTCTTCTTCTTCTTCATCTTCGCCCTCCTCTCCGTCTTCCTCCACTTCCCCGCCGCCCTGCACCTGCTCCTGCACCTCTTCCTCACCTTCCATTTCTTCTTCTTCGGAGCTGGAAGTGGACGGGGAGGGGGTGGGAGAGGGCGACGCTACGAGGCGGGACTTTCTCCGTCGCGGTTTCTGCAAAATGAACATTTTGGTAATGAATATAGACATTGCATACTAGGTAGAAGTGATTTTATTGTTTTTAGAATTTCAAAATCCCTATGCTTAATTATAGACCCTACACCATGTATGAGATAAACCACAATTTTATTGACCTGCGATGACATTTTCAGGTCTTTCAATCTTATAATAAATATAACATAAAACATCGAAACAAAAGCAAAAAGTGGACCTTGATCTACAACTATCCCTTACACTGCAGTGAGAGGGATCAAACGACCGTCATTACTGGACACGCTGACCACCAGATTCCTACCCACCCCTCATAAAAAAGTGGACCTTGATCTACAACTATCCGTTACACTGCAGTGAGAGGGATCAAACGTTCGTCACTACTGGACACGCTGACCACCAGATTCCTACCCACCCCTCATAAAAAAGTGGACCTTGATCTACAACAATCCGTTACACTGCAGTGAGAGGGATCAAACGTCCGTCATTACTGGACACGCTGACCACCAGATTCCTACCCACCCCTCATAAAAAAGTGGACCTTGATCTACAACAATCCGTTACACTGCAGTGAGAGGGATCAAACGTCCGTCATTACTGGACACGCTGACCACCAGATTCCTACCCACCCCTCATAAAAATTTTTCTCCACCAAAACTTCCCCTGCTTTTCTTTAAAAAGTCCCTCCACACAGCAAATTATTGAGGGAAAAAAACTTTAGGGCTAATAACCCCATTACTATAAAACAGGAAATCTGTTTTTCTGACATCATAGCAATAAAAACACAGCTTTTATAGCCAGTAATTTATATGACAATGCTAACACTTTCAGCTCACAATGTCAATACTTGATGGAATGGTATTATGGACTGAAACATCCATCGAACTGTAAAAAAAATAATACAAGATGCCATATTGTCTTTTCCCACTTAAAAGAAAGCTCCTAGAAGTGTGATCCATAACGATTTGAAAGATAACTGATGTCGCTAATTTAATGAAATTGATTATTATGTGTTCAAGAAGTTTAATTTCACCCGAAGTAAGGACAAATTTCCCTTACTTTTCAGGCAGACCAGACATGCCCACAATACACTTCTGTCATTTTATCTCTTCAGTACTTTTTAAATATTTTTCAATTCATTGCATTGAAAATCGGTATGTAAAAAAAAAAAAAAATATAACAATAGGTAGTTTTAAAAACAAAACGAATATAGTGGTTTAATAGAGGAGTTATTAAGAATAAAAACAGCAAGCGCAGGTTGCAGTATTTGCTGATAATTGGTTTTTAATGCGTGCCAGTAATTAACAACGTATGTACCTACATTAACAGTAAACAGCAATAGCAACATGACTGGATCTCTGTCAAAAGTATATTTTTTATTGATTGTTTATATTTCTGCTACTCTTTAAACTATAGCTTTACGGTGAAGAGGGCAGTATACAGCTCGGGTTAAAATATTTACTCATAATGCGAGATTATTTTAGACGTGCATTCACTTTGTTCCAATCCTAAAAACACGGACATTTTCACTTTCCGCGTTTAGTTGCTAACTTCACGTTTCTTCAGATAACATTTGCGATGTCATTGACCCAGTATTCTTTGAATTGCTTCGAAATTTTGCCAATTTAAATAAGCATTCCGTATTTGCTTTGGTAAATCGATTTAAAATATTCCTCTGATAGTGCTGCCAATGGGTATTACTGCTTTTTTACATTTTCATCGCGCGACCGATGGATATTTGTCAAATCAACCAGATTGTTAACAAAGTCGGCGATCACCCTCTTAATACGATAGTAACACATCCCTAATCCTTGGGGGTCCGGCGGATTAAAAATCTGTCAGCCACTAATACTGCGGTATTACACTACGCATACGCGTGATTATGAGTAACGTTTTCTACTAACCTGTTCTTTTCCCTCCGTATTATTATCTATTATGAGTTGAGTTAAGGGATTGAGATTATTATGAGAAATAGAAGTTTGGGGAAACAATCACCGATGCAAATTTATTAATTTCATAGACATATGAATATTAGTAGACCTGCCCTAAGTGATTAAAAGCGTATTATCCCCACTCCCCATACCGGTTCCATTGAGCCGGCTGGGCTCGCATATGGCCTCAAGTGAAATTTGAAAACGTGACGTCATCATTCTTGTGCGAACTATGGTCGAGGCATCATCGGTTCATTTTACGAAATAACACGGCAAAATGTTGACTTTTGATATGAAAACTTGTAAAAATAGATGTGAAAAAGAGAATAAACCCAATTGTCGTATTACATTCCATAAGTAAGCATTATTTTACTTTATTTTAAGCTTATTCACACCGTATTATATGGATCAGTTTTAGAAACATATACTATCACATCACAATGTAGCGATTCTCAAGTGTGCTCATCGTTGTTTACTGGGGTAAGTAAATTATGAGACATTTGTAAAAGTGTCTTAACTAAATACTCTGAAACTAACTACGACTCTGAAAATAGAAGCTGCCTTACTTTGCCGAATTTGGACTTCGCAAATTAGTTCATAACGTGGCGAGTAATTTGCGCTCCCATGTAAAAATGTCTATTCATTCAAACGCAGATTTTACTTTTAAGAAGTAAATGGTGATATTATAATGCGAGATGCCTATTTACTGTCAGATTGATTTATTGACGAATCACAGTCAGCCTTACTCCCCTCGTTCTTCAACAGTTGATTTTACCCCTCGCCCTTATCTTCTCGTCTATTAATTCCTATGTCTGTGATTAATTTACTTTATTTAGTCAGTTAAATATATTTATAACGAAAGGAAGTGTGTTTTTCCATATCCCATTTGTACATTTAATTAAACAAGCCTGATTATGTATTTAATTTAAGGTGTGTAAGATTAATTTTATGGTGTCTGAAAAATAGCTTACATAATATATTTTTGGAAAATATATACTTTTTACATAAATTTGGACCACCATTGAAAAAAATCAACTGTTTTTTTCTGGTAAAGAATTCGTTAGGTTCATTCCGTGACCATATTTATTTATTTTTTAATGTCTTTTTAGGGGCTTTTACACAGTCAATATAAAATAGAGAGCGGGAAGATGGAATTTAAAATTTAGAAGGCCTACATGGTAAAAACGGGTAAGACTCTCAGCTAGCAATCTCGAGGTTGCGGGTTCAATTTCCGGTGTGCGCAAATAAATTTTATTTGTTTCATTTCACAATTTATTCATTTAAAATAATAAGTCAAGATACTCTCAGTATCGCCCTGATGTAAGACCACCATTCACAATTGAAACGTTGCATGAAAGGCTTTTGTCGTGTTTGGTCACCAGATCTGAATAGTCAGGAACTTCTCCATCTCCTTATCCTCCCCACTATGTTCAGCCTCTCAGCATACCCCAATTGAGGATGCCATAAAAAATAACATAACACAGCTCAGATAATAAATGTGATTGAGGTGAGTTTGTTTACATTGGCGTTATTGGAAATGAAAAAGTGAATGTCCCAAAACAACACAAGCCAATCAATAGAAGAATCGCCCTGGGTAACAGATCCTATTAGAGTCCTTGGACTCTCGAGCCAAAAATTCTCAAATCAACACTTCTCTAGGGGAACGCTTACTTACATTGGCATTATTTGAAATGCAAAAGTGGAAGCCCCAAAACAACATAAGCCAATAGAAGAACCAATTTTGATACAGTTAAATGGAAAACATACGGTTTCATCTAAGGAAGACATAAGGTTGTAGGAGATAACCCCATTGTTCAGTCTGGGGATTTCACCATTTGGATGAATATTCCACGTTTACTATTAGAATTTACCTATTACGAGTACCACAGTTTTGTACACACTGTACTGAGAGTAATCTAAGGAAGACATACGGTTATAGGAGACAACCCCATTGTTCAGTCTGGGGATTTGACAATTTGGATGAATATTCCCCGTTTACTATAAGAATTTACCTATTATGAATAGCAGTTTTCTACACACTGTACTGAAAGTAATCTAAGGAAGACATACGGTTGTAGGAGACAATCCCATTGTTCAGTCTGGGGATTTCACCATTTGGATGAATATTCCACGTTTACTATTAGAATTTACCTATTACGAGTACCACAGTTTTGTACACACTGTACTGAGAGTAATCTGAGGAAGACATACGGTTGTAGTCAGGAGACAACCCCATTATTCAGTCTGGGGATTTGACCATTTGGATGAATATTCCACGTTTACTATTAGAATTTACCTATAACGTAAACCACAGTTTTGTGAACACTGTACTGAGATTAGTCTAAAGAAGACATACGGTTGTGAGATGTGGCACTTTACCAAAGACAAAGAAATTGATAATTAGTAATTTTACAATGAAAATCTTCAAGAAATCTTTGGAACTATTGTAGAAAATGAATCACAGAGAATGAAAATGGATCATGAACTCGAAAATGTAGTTGACCAATGTAATATTCTATAGGTCACAAAGGCTACTGCGATGGGCTGGACTTATTGAAAGAATACCAAATGATACAACACCGAAAATCATGACCAAGTGGAAGCAACCTAGAGGCGTGGAAGAGGATTGGAGCAGAACGGGAAGGACCGAGGACTGCAGGGAATGGGGAGCAATCAGAGTCGGTGGAGAACATTTATGGAAGAGGTCGAATCCCTCTCTGGGATGCAGCGCCGTAATGTATATTTATATAGTTTTTATTTTTATATAAAATAATTTCTCTCAGGGCCTGTCGTCTTTGGGGATGTTGTGTGGAGGGTCTTTTTAAGGAGAGGGTTTTGAAAGGACCCATGTTGTAAGAAAGAGAGGAAACACAGAGGCCGGCAAATCGTTCTTCCGCCGAGCTTTTGAACTCAACAAAGAGTTGTTGAAACGACCCGTTCTCATGTGACAAATGTTGGGCGCACATTTTGGCGTGTTTCTGGACAATGTATCGGCGCCGAAGGGATCAATGACTATTATTAGTTACTGGTAGAACAATGACAGCGTTCCTACCTGACCCCTGTGCTCTAAAGATTGCAATCTATCATCTCTCTTGAGTCCAGGGTGTTTTCAGGTATTTTGGGGCTCCAGACAAGAGGTCGCTGCCAAATTCAACAGTGGGGCTTTGTACAGGGTCAGCAGTTGTGTACTATCTGCAGTACTGCGGGCCCTGTACAGTACGCCCGCTTCTGAGAGGCTAACTTGACTCTGGCTTCGATGGACCCCCGTGCCTCTTGGTACTTCCCTGGCCACTTAGAGTTACACCAATGGAAGACAAGTTGTTTCAGAAGAGTGAGAGATTCAGAATATTGAAAAATTATGTATCCAAACTTAATTAATATTATTGAAGTGTAACCCAATAGGAGCTCTCGGGGTGAAATATAAGGACTGCACACATCAATACTAAGAGAGATTTGCAGCTGTCGGTAGTGGCTAAACATCAGAATCAGGAAATGTTATGAGGATGAAGTAACACCCATTTGCCTGGTGCCTTGGTGCCCATGTCCCTCCTTAATGGGGAGAAGGCTCAAATATCAGGGAATCACTATTTATTAAAGCGGAAATGGCGTATGGATAGTTCCTGTGAGCACTCACGCTATGGTTCCATTGTGCTGTCTCCTATTTCACCTCATTCAAACAGTAATCCAGTCCATTTGATAAAGTTCACCAGGGTTGTTATTGGATATTTGGCTGTCTTCTGGTTCCACAATGTATCTTCCCAGATATATTTGAGCATTGTTCCCATCAGGCCGGGACATTGGCATCATAGAGGAATAGGAGTCTCTTCATCCTCTTCACATTTCCTGCATCTATTGGTGTTTTCCACTCCCTACAACAACTGCGTGAATCTCCTGAGATGGCAGTGTCCCGTTAGTAGCCCTACCAGTTCCCTCAGTGAATTTCTGTCCATATTGAGCAGTTGTTAGTTTCGTCTAGGGTCTGGTCTAGTTTATGAGTACTTTGGACTGTCTCATTCCTGGTACCAGAGAGTTAAATACCATGTTGTGGAACCAGGAACCATTGTCAAGCACCTTGGTGAATTTTACTAGAGGCTGGGCTACTCTCAATAAATACAAGACACACAATGAGTAAATGCTTATAGGAGATATGCAGACCGTCCCAAAGGAAGAAATAATAATATAATTCAAAGAAGAAGATGATTATAGAAAGTAAGTGATTTGTGTCGATATCAACAGATCGATGGATCATGGCTACCGACTAAATTTCATTGAAGAAAAACTTAAATGATAAAGAAGTAATCTCCTGCTGTTATCAGTTCCAAGAGAAATTGTTTAGAAAGATCAGTCACGAAATACTAGTGCAGAAACGATATCATTCATTCAATATCATCACACGCAGATAAACAACAAGAGATATGATTTGACAATATCTGATAAAAGAATTCAAAGAACCCACCATTTGCAAATAATGTTTTTTGCAGTAAAAGCCATACATTTCTTTGTGGACAAAACTATATTTGTATATTATTATCGAGATCCGATATGAACACTAACATCGTTTAAAATATTAACCTGGATATTCTTATTTGTTGCATTATATCCGAGGTCACCGAAACCAATATGTGCACATTATATTACATTGGAAAACCTAGAAATGTCTTTTAAATGGCTTATCATCAGGTTGTTGTCACTGTTATCATTTAACAAAATGTGCAATCAATCTTTGTTATTATTCAAAATTAACTTTTATTTATCAGCTTTCTCGGCACAAATCATTTGTATTGGCCGCTGACAGGGCACGATTCGTTACCAATGTATTGCCAGTACAACTTATCATGTAGGATAAACAGTATGCAACATAACCTTACATTGCACAAAGAAAACCTTGGAAGTTTTGCAGGAAAGTCATATGTGATGGGTGTAATTGTAATGTAGATAGGGACTACAGTCTATTTGTAAGACTTTATAGGTATACCTGAAGTTTGGAAGTGCCCTTCCTTATCCTGATCTTGATGGTGTTGCGGTCCTCTGATATCTGGCTGTGGTAGGTGTCCACCCGCTCCTTCTTGTTCTGCTTCTTTTTGCTGGAAAGGACCATCATGCTGCGGGGCTTGCCGCTGGCGGGCGGCTCGGGCACCACCCTCGCCAGCAGCCGGGAGCGCGGCAACAGACTCATCTGGTGGCTGAAAGGCTTGCCGCCGCTGGGGGCGCGTACCCGCCGGGCCGCCCTGGCGCCCGAGCGCCGCCGCTTTTCGGGGGGCAGGTGCCCGTTCACCTCATCCTCGGAGCCCGTGCCGTCGCGGTAGTCGGGGTCGCGGTGCGAACGGCGTTTGCGGGGCTCCGGCCGGCCGTTGAGGCGCCGCTGCGAGGCCTGAACGGCGTCGATGCTCTGCTCGAAGTCGGTCTCCAGCTTGACGCAGGCCACGGGCAGGCCTGGCTGCGGCAAGCGCGGGCCGTCCATGCCTGGGCCGTGGGCCGACAGTATCAACAATCACCCGCTCATCACATCATAAACAATCCGGTTGACACATCACATTTTGCCTCTGACGTTCCTGTTGGGGCGAACTTCACTCGATGGGACAAGCGTACACCGTACAACATATTCCGAATAGTTAATTCGCACCGATAATTCCGGTTTTGACTCTTTACGGCGAAACGGATGACTTTTTTTCTCGTCACTCTCGTATTTTAGGTCATCCATATTCGAGTAAGGTTTTCATCGTCGAGTCGACGGGAGCGCACATGACCGCCGCGAGCCCGCTGCCCGATCGCTTGCACTATTATCGCGCACTTTTACACGTCTTTGTCGGAAAACAGCCGATAAAACCGAAAATAATTAATTATTTTCATCGACATCCGACTTTACGAAGACTGTTGACCTTGTTTAGAAGCTAATTGTGTTTCAAATTTTAATCAACAGAGTGCACCGTGACACAAGTCTAGTATTATACTGGCGTCAAAACACTGCACGGTGTACGGCCGTCCATTCGCTCGTAGTGCTCGTAGGCTTGCACGACCGGTGTCGGTGTGGACACACACTTCCAATGTTGTACATAGTTAGTTATAGGTTGTGCGCTAGATGGCAGCACCGTGTCAACTACAGAAATTCAATAACCTATATGCCTTTTCACTCACACCGATGAATTACGGCCAGTGTTCGGATCAAAAGATGAAATAACAGTATTGTGCGTATGTATAGCCTATGCGGAACGATCATTTCACTCGGGCAACCAAGTTCTTTCTCAAATAATTCCAGCGTGTTTTTCAAAATGCGCTGAATAGGTATTTTTAATACTTTTATGGCATCCGAAAATGTGTTATGGATTTAATACAAAAAGTGTTGACAATGCTTCATCACCGAGTGTCTTGTTGTATTATATTCGTGCGATATCTAATACAATTATAATAATATAATCTTGTGTTGATTGAATATAGCGGTGGAAATAAAATTTAAGTGCAGCGGTGAGTCATGGTTATATTTATTTTGTTTATTCAATCGATTCAAACTGTTACGGCGTACTGCCATGTCGAACGGAGATAATAATATGTTTGACGTGCCAAGTGGAAAATGGATCATAGCCTGTCAAAGTCGTCAGATACTAATATATTTGATACGGATAACGCTTTTCTCTTATAAACTTAACCGAATCCGTTGTCACCGTGTGTTATTCGTGATCTGACATTGATTGTTTATTTTTAGTAAATATTGATATGAAGTCACTGTTTACATCTCTTTAACGAATCAAGGTATTCGGGTTCTGATAGGAGCAATACAGAATGACACTAAAATAAAAACAATGGCTACCTGTCAAAATCAGCTGACTTATGAAATAATGATAGTCCGTCCAGTATTTTGATGCGTGTCATATTTCTTTACAATAATTTTTTTCTAAAAGATTGTTAAAAACAAATTAAAAATACAGGGCAAAGTTTTCGAATTCCGCTCCAAAAATATATAAATAGCACTTGCTTTCAACTTAAATTACTACAAGAAATAACTATTTATGTCGTGCGAGATGGTAAACGATGCTATAAAGTTCCATTTTTCACAATCACAGTTAAGTTTGAAGGTTAGGAAATATGCATAAATTATTAAAATAACCCAAACTAAACGTTAAAACCTATTGTGTGCATGTTTACTTAAACCCCCCGACTTAAATAGTTGTCTCCATTAGATATTTAAGTTAAAATCAAGTATTGTTTTTTAAAGACCCTTTGCATGCAGCGGAATTCTACAAGTTTACCAAAATTCAGAATCAATTCTCTACGTACAATAATTAATAAACGTATTTTTAGTTTTATTTATTGAAAAAAAAACAGCCATATTTTCATATTCAGTTCAATCATTATACTAAATTTCTGCAGCGGAATTCTACAAGTTTACCAAAATTCAGAATCAATTCTCTACGTACAATAATTAATAAACGTATTTTTAGTTTTATTTATTGAAAAAAAAACAGCCATATTTTCATATTCAGTTCAATCATTATACTAAATTTATTCATTATGACACAGTGTTAAAAATGTGGTAAATATACAGATAATAGTGACACGCTTAATATGCACATTTTAGTTTTAAAATATTTTGTAGCAGTTTACATAATTGAGAAGTAGGTATTTCAGTTTCTGGAAATGAAAAAATATTGCATTCTAATAGTTACTAGCTGGTGTGTACCCGGCGTTGTTGGGAGTTATCCTTAGGAAAAAGACATATACTTTTATGTAGGCCTTTTAAAGATATACAATTTCTTAGTACTTTATTTTTATGTATTTCTTAAGGTTAAGCCAGCGTTAGCAATGTAAGCCCCTGAAAATATATTTTATACAACTTGATTTCAAAACATCGTCTTTTCATAAATATTAAACTACCGGGAAAAAATGTCTAAATGATGTGAAAACTCTATTCAAATCCGTTGCATAGTTTATAAGAACTAAGCGCACAAACAGAAAGGCAGAGATAGCGACTTTATTTTATAGTATATAGAGATTTAAAAAAAAATAAAATCGATTGTTCACTTGGCGGCCACTGTTATTGATGTCGATGTTTTAAAAGTAGTTTTTTCTTCACTTATTTAAAACAAAATAGTAATAATCTATGACACTAAAATAGGTTCTTAGGTTGTCATTTTAGTTTGATTAAAACATACATTTAAAAAAATAACTATTTTAGTATTATAAGAAAAGACGTTTCTGTATATTTATTAAAATTCTATATTTCTTTAGGAAAAAAATATAGATTTTTTCCATTTATAATATTCCAACAATATTAATTTGAAAAATATACAGAAAATAAATGAAAAAAAGTTGTTGAGACCAATGCTTAGTCCTATTGCTTTAATAATTAATTTCACAGTGAATATTTAAGCTCTTGTGTCAAAGTTTAAATATTACAATATCATTTAGGTGAAAGTTTTAAATTTGCATATTATGTTCAAATACTTCAAAGTTATTGCGATATTTTGAAACTCGAGTGTTTTTTTTACATAAACGAAGGTAGGTACCTACTGAGATATGTTTCTTTATCCATTATTTACTGTGGCAACAACGATCTTGGAACAATATTTTAGAGTCTGTTCAGATGTAAGGATTCCAGAATTTGACAGGAAAAAAATATTTTGTGTTTATAATGCACGTCTCGTCCACATAGTTCATTTTAACATCTCGTAAATAGTGGCATCCTTATTTAAAAACAAATAAAAATAATAACACCTTCAATTTCACTTAGGAAGAGTTAAAAAATAACACGCTATATCATGAAATAATTATAGAGTATGGCGTAAAATCAAAGAAACACTATTTTCTACAATCCTTATATGTTTATTCATTTTAATTTCTTCTCAACGGACTGAGATGTTGTTCATTGTGAAGTGAAAATGCAGAAGAGAATGACAATGGCGTTACAAGGCGTTTTATTAATCTCAGCCTGTTGGAGGGAGAAAAAACGACAACCTGCCATCTGTCCTTAAAAGTCCAAACTATCTGAACCACAATCAAACTCAGGTTCAACTTCTGGTTTGGATCTTTACTTAATTTTAACACTATACACATAATGTAAAAAAGTAAACTCTGGTGTTTCCCAAACGTGTTGTCTTCGCAATCTAGTGTTTCTCAAACTTATTCGGCTCACCGCCTGATTTTAAATAAATTGTACGTAACTAATAAACAACCGTTTTCGAAACATAAATGATTGTTTATCGGTTGTGTAAAATTTAAAACATGTTTATTAGTAAGGCTATATATATACACACAAATAGTTAATTTAGTTGGTTATATCTATATCTTTCACTTTCACATTTTATTTGGCCTCAAGGCTACCACTGTCCCTCTGGATCTCTCAAACGCCACCCAAACACTTTGGGAATCACTGACCCAGACCAGGGATCATCAGACCGCGACTCGCGAATCGTGAGCGGCTCTTTGCATGGGCGTTTGCGGCTCTTCAAACATCAACTCCAATTTCACTTCCACTCAACCAGCCGCCATGAAATAGAGCCGCCGAACGAACTTTGACGCGAACAGCATCAGTGTTGCCAACTCAGATATTTTTTTTTACATATTCTAGTTCTTTACTTTATATAGAACGCATTCACGTAAAATGATGATTAGTTATTTGTCCGAAGGAACCGGTTATTTCTGTTTTGAAATCTATGTTTTTATAACGGAATATCTCTAGCTTCCCCACCCCCTATTTATATGGCCCTCTGATACATTTGTTATCCTGCCTGTTTCCTTTAAAACGTGACTCTTCTCACAGGAAGATAAATGAGGATTGCTAATTTATTAAGAATCTCTTCAAATTATTGATAATCCGGTTAAAAACGGGATTGAAGGCTCTTAACGAATGAATTAAGGGGTTTCCTGATAAACTTTTAGTCTGATACGAATGAATTATCAAGCAAATGCAGGTGCATGAACACGTGTTTCGGTATATTATGAATTTACTAAAAGTTTATCAGGAAACGGCCTGCATTCCTGTTTTTAACCGGCTTACCAATTTGTAGAGATTCTTAATAAATTAGCAATGGTCATTTTTCTCCGTACACTTGAAAGTCTGCGGACCCCTGACTTAGACCATAGCGCATTTTAAAGTTATATCGTTTAACCTATGAACCATGGTCTTGCCAGTAGCATCTTATATGTGTACCCGGCGTTGCTGGGGGTTATTCCTAAGAGATAGACATATACCATGATAGACTTTTCTGTAGGCCTTTTTAAGATATACAATTCCTTAGTACCTACATCATTTTGATGTATCTCACAAGGATTAGATAGCCTAATTAATGTAGTGCCTGAAAATATATTTTTCGACTCTATTATAAAACATCGACTTTTCTCTACTTTCTATAAATATAATATGCACGTATTATACAGGGTTTTCCAATAAGAGGTGTTATTTTGAATAGCCTGCTATTTCGGTAGATGTTACTTTTGAAGCTGTCATTTTTTGACATTTGACAAGTAAAAACTACGCCATTAGTAAAAATGGAACGATACACGCTTCAACAACGCATTAAAATTATTAAAATTCACTTGAGTGAATCAAATGCAAATCATCTTGAGTGATGAGGCCCATTTCCACCTCGGTGGTCTTCGTCAACAAGCAAAATTGTCGCATCTGGGGCTCGGAAAACCCAAGAGTTATTGTTGAAAAGCCTCTTTATCCTCAACGTGTGACTTTTTTGTGCGGTTTATGGTCCGGCGGAGTCATTGGACCTTACTTTTTCGAAAATGAGGCTGGAGCAACAGTTACGGTGAATGGATTGCGCTATCGAGAGATGATTAATGATTTTTTATGGCCGGAATTGGATGGTATTGATCTGGACAACGTTTACTTTCAACAAGACGGCGCTACGTGCCACACAAGCAACGAAACCATTGATCTTTTACGATTGAATATCAAAATAACACCTCTTATTGGAAAACCCTGTATATGTAAACCTTCCGGAACAAATTCTCTAAATGATAGTGAGAACTCTATCAAAATCCGCTACCTAGTTTAGAAGAACCAAACGCAAGAACAAACAGACAGACGCGGATAGCGACTTTATTTTATACTATTCAGAGATTTAAACGCCCTGATTGGCTTTTACATAATACACATTTTACATAGACATATGAATATTAGTAGACCTGCCCTAAGTGATTAAAAGCGTATTATTCCCCACTCCCCATACCGGTTCCATTGGAGCCGGCTGTGCTCGCGTATGGCCTCAAGTGAATTTAGAAAACGTGACGTCATCATTCTTGTGCGAACTATGGTCGAGGCATCATCGGTTCATTTTACGAAATAACACGGCAAAATGGTGACTTGTGCTATGAAAACTTGTAAAAATAGATGTGAAAAAGAGAATAAACCCAATTGTCGTATTACATTCCATATATAAGCATTATTTTACTTTATTTTAAGCATATTCACATCGTATAATATGGATCAGTTGTAGAAACATATACTATCACATCGAGAAACGTCTGGACGCGAAACACAAAGCTGGTTGGTTGCTGGGAAGTAAATTATGAACATTTATAAAAGTGTCTTAACTAAATACGTAAACGAAATATTCGACTCTGAAAATAGAAGAAATTTATTTTGCCGAATTTGGACTTCGCAAATTTGTTCATAACGTGGCGAGTAATTTGCGCTCCCATGTAAAAATGTCTATTCATTCAAAAGCAGATTTTACTTTTAAGAACTAAATGGTGATATTATAATGCGAGATGCCTATTTACTGTCAGATTGATTTATTGACGAATCACAGTCAGCTTTCCTCCCTGCGTCCCGCAACTCTTGTTTTAACCCCTCGTCCTTAACTTCTCGTCTATTAATATTCATATGTCTGTGACATTTTACAAGATTTACTGCATATTAGAGTGACAACAGAAGGTTTTTATTTTTAAACAATAACAATATAAATAACGAAAAACTGAACAGGATACATGGTACACATAATTTTCCATTCAAATGTACTTAAATAATATAAGAAACGAGAAAAATATGTAAACCAGTTTTAAAAGTGAAGATTCTTTTTTATTAATATAAAAAATAAGAAATTATGCATCTTTTTTTCATTTTTTTTTTCACTTGTAGCAAACACTTTGTGGGTATACATAATTATAATAATTAAAATAAAATAACTTTTAAAATTAAACAATAACTTTGTAAACATCACTTATAAGTGATGTTTACAAAGTTATTGTTTAATTTTAAATTATAATGTCACATCACAAAGTAACCGCTTCATATGAAGAAATAAAATAACTTTGTTTGAATACCACTTTATTGTATATATTTATAACCAACCGGTTTCAGTTCAACCCGAACCTTCATCAGGGCTAATAAAAAAAATATGTTTTTATTAGCCCTGATGAAGGTTCGGGTTGAAATGAAACCGGTTGGTTATAAATATATACAATAAAGTGGTATTCAAACAAAGTTATTTTATTTTAATTATTATAAATTATGCATCCCCTAACACCAGAAACATAACTAGGTTTTTATTACTACACTAGAATTAATTAATAAAATTATGGTGATATATTGCTCAAACCGGAGCGACGCACAGTGGCCAACTTTGATGATTTGGCGCGACATCGCTCTCGGCGTTCGACCATTTGGCATCATTGATATTTTTTTTAAGTATTAATAAGAAATACCACTTATTTTTTGTTAATTCTTATTAGTTGAAATGTTGATAATGATTTTAATGCTTTTATAAAAAGTAGCGTCTGGGCGCTAAGTTTGTATTTTATAGATTATAATTCTTTAAGAAAACAGATCATAAAAATACAGTGAACAATTTTGTACATTATAATTTGTTGCAAAAAATTGGGAAAAAAAGTAAACTTTGAACCAAGGCAACAGTTATAATTTATGAAAAAAAAAAAATTTTTCAGTTATTTAAATAAACCACGTATCTTAAAGAATATCTTAGGTGATTTTTAAAAATACTTTTTTTGTACAAAAAGTTCACAAACAACCTGATTTCGCACGCCTTCAAACTCGCCTAGATACAGCAGCATAGTTGCGCGCCCGAACATCTCAGTTCTGTGCGTAATTACCGAGTAAGTAAGCTTCGAATGTTATTTTCAATGTTTTTTTTTTAATGTCAGTGATTAATTGAGCAAAAAAAATTCATTTCGGGAACAACCGATCTGGGGTCAATGTCGCGCCAGCGCTCAAATTTAAGCCACTGTGCGTCGCGACGCTCCTATTTTCTATGGTTAATTTAATTCAAACTACCCCAAAATGGTCTGTCGTACTGCACTTGACAATATTTCATTCAGCACTAATAAATTGTATTTTTTAGTTCAGGTGTGAAACATTGACTTTGAAATAAAATTACTGCTGCAATCATTTGTAAGCTGTCAGCTTGACGTATGCACATTTGAACATACTGCAAAGGGTATTCAAACTGTTCAACACAGCTGCGCGATTTGTTTTCGCAGTATCTTAATTATGTGGGCCCATTCGGAACAAAACCATATCCTAGAAATAGAAAAAAGTACAAAAAAGGTTTATAAGTACCCAGATGTTCGACAAATTTACGCCAAAACAATCTTAAATCACCTCTTTAAAATACTCAACAGCCATGATTCGTTCACGAACGAGTCGCTCAATTGAGCTAGTTCTTTTTGATGATTCTCATTCGTACGACTCCCAGTAAACCGTACAACGGCTCAATTGAACAGTTACTCTTTTTTATCGGGAGATATTTTTATGTTAGATTTTTTGTGTTACTTAGGTTAGGTATACACGTTTTTCATCGCTTTTAAAGCTTTTATATCACTTTTTAAAGGTGTGTTGAATTGTCATTGTGTTGAGTTATCATGGAACCAACTCGTGTGTAAGAGGCGGTATTATTAAGGTAAGCTGCAATTCATTGTGGTTTCTCCGCGCTCGACCACAACAATCAGGAAAAATATAATATAGGACTATCATAGACATATGAATATTAGTAGACCTGCCCTAAGTGATTAAAAGCGTATTATCCCCACTCCCCATACCGGTTCCATTGAGCCGGCTGGGCTCGCGTTTGGCCTCAAATGAAATTTGAAAACGTGACGTCATCATTCTTGTGCGAACTATGGTCGAGGCATCATCGGTTCATTTTACTAAATAACACGGCAAAATTTTGACTTGTACTATGAAAACTGGTAAAAATAGATGTGAAAAAAGAGAATAAACCCAATTGTCGTATTACATTCCATATATAAGCATTATTTTACTTTATTTTAAGCATATTCACATCGTATAATATGAATCAGTTGTTACTATCACATAGAGAAACGTCTGGACGCGAAACACAAAGCTGGTTGGTTGCTGGGAAGTAAATTATGAACATTTATAAAAGTGTCTTAACTAAATACTCTGAAACTAACTACGACTCTGAAAATAAAAGCTGCCTTACTTTGCCGAATTTGGACTTCGCAAATTTGTTCATAACGTGGCGAGTAATTTGCGCTCCCATGTAAAAATGTCTATTCATTCAAAGCAGATTTTACTTTAAAGAAGTAAATGGTGATATTATAATGCGAGATGCCTATTTACTGTCAGATTGATTTATTGACGAATCACAGTCAGCTTCACTCGTTCCCTCGTTCCCTCGTTCTTCAACAGTTGATTTTACCCCTCGCCCATATCTTCTCGTCTATTAATTCCTATGTCTGTGAGGACTATACGTTGTGTGTTTGAATGCAATTACAATGAGCACAAGTAAAAGTTTAGTGTAGGAAAATTTATTAGACAGTTTTTTTGGTACCTCTATTTACCACAGGTTATTGTTTACATAACATTGGTTAAAGATGTAGTGTAAATAATATAGTTAGTGCTAAATTTCCCACTCGACGCCATCTAGTGGGAAATTTAGCACTAACAAACCTTTCCTACAAAAATAAAGTTAGTTATTTACAGGTGAAAAATATAATAAGCAGTAATTGTTGATTGATGTACTCGTAAATGTTGATTTATTTTGCGGGTTGGGAATAAGCCAACTTAGTTCAGTGGTCCAGAGCACCTGACCGGACATCAGAAGGTGCAGGTTCAATTCCCGTCGGTGACATTTATTTTTACTCGTGAGATATTTTCAATTTGTATGGATATTTCAGGCCATTAATTGTTGCTTATAATAATTTGCCTCCGCCTTACCAATTACACAACTGATAAAACAACAATTTACTTAATGGTTGTTTATCAGTTGTGTAAAATTTTAATCACAGTTATTAATAAGGCCCTAAGTTAATAAGCTCTGAACTCTAAACAGTAGGGGTGGGAATTTCAGTTTCTTTTATAAAATAACCGAAACTTTTCGGTTTCTCAAAAGTAACGGTTACTCGAGGGGAAAGCTATTTTAAACATAATGCTCCTTACCTACACATAATCAGTCTGTTTTTTTTGTTTTGTATTTTAATATTTTTTTCAAATCAATGCACAATAAATTCACTATCAAAAACACGTGAACATCTCAGCAAAGGTTCTCCTAGTGAGGTATTCACGAAACACAGTTCACATCATTATTACTTTAATATAATGTTATACGCAATATATGTACATACTTCTATATAGAAATGTTTATATTACAATTAAAATACTTAACTGTAAAATAAATAAATAAAGTTTTTGCGCGGAATTCTCATGTTAACTGTTTTTTTAAGTATTTCGGAAGCATTGTGGACTAAGTTACACGTTTAAGGCGATGCACTACGTCGTGTAATATTTTAAATTGAGCCGCTATCAATAACAACCCTTACGTAGATAGCGATAAGGTTTAAATTCCCGCTTAACACCATCCGCCTGTTTTGATTTATGCAAGAAAAAAACATGGCCAAAAAGCGCCTTTTATTTTATTTTGTTGATGTTCAGGCATAAATATTTAAATGTTTTTCGATCATTTTATAAATAACTTAATTTGCCACATTATGCAATAAAATCATAACCGAAAATGGGTTCGTAAGTAGGAAATTTTGAACTTTAAAGCAGTTTTCATAGGCCTTATACATTATTTTTTTCTGGGCTTATAAAAAGACTTAAACTGTATACCCTTGATTAGTCTCTCCGAGGACATGAAGTAGGCATTAAAATGTGCAGAATGGAGTGAGGTAGAAGAAGTGAAAAGTGTAATTATATTGTCTCATGGTTCAAGGTGTTGTTGCAGCGGGCGTTGGCGGAGCCCGGGCCCGCCCGCCCTCGCCTCCCCCAGGGGGATGAGCGCCCCCCAGCCGGCGCCGCCCCTGCACAGGTCAGTCAGCTCCTTTATCTTCCAACCCTTCGTCACCCCTTGCCCGGGCCCACTAACTGCACACACTGCACGAAGCTTCACCTAACACCTGATATTATATATTGTGTTCCACGCTCATACCACGAAGCTTTAGGGTGGTTTTAATTAGCGATAATCTAATTAACAAAATTTTTATATATATTTTTTAAATAAGGCGATTCTAATTACCAGGTAATTCCGTTAATGGAGGACTGAACGCAGTTAGCGCTAACAAAAAATTGTCCAAAGAAGCGAAATTAGCAGTCCACAACGGAGTGCTGGTACCTACCTTGATGTATGGAAGTGAGGCATGGAACTGGCAAAGAAAGGATGAAAGTAGATTGAATGCTGTTGAAATGAGATCCCTGAGGCGTATGTGTGGTAAAACCATGTTTGATCGTGTGAGGAATGTGGAGATCCGCAAAGAGTGCAAGGCTGATGTAAGCGTAATGAGTAAGATTAAGAAAGGGACGCTTAGATGGTTTGGGCATGTATAGAGAATGTGCGAAGAAAGGAGTGTAAGGAGGATATATGATGCAAATGCGAATGGTAGCAGAAGTCGGGGACGCCCGAGGAAGACATGGTACGATCAAGTGAATCAGATACTCGAGTCGGGCCATATCAAGAGTCAGAATAATAGAAGAGTATGTATGAGACGATGTATGAATGTGAATGAGGCAAGAAGTGTGTGCCAAGACCGAGTTGTTTGGCGGTCCGTCCTCTCTGCCTACCCCTGCGGAGAAACGGCGTGATGGTTAGTTAGTTAGTTAGTTGTAATTGCCAAAAAAATGTCCAGTGTAATCGCAGTTTTACTTTTGCGAGTAATGCACTTTTCTGTGTGAAAAAAAAAATTGTGCGGGGGTAAATAGAATCATATAAATAAGTCGTCTTAACTTGGCCTTAGATTTAAAATAGCATTGAACGCCGAAACAGCTGTCACAATAATAAAAAATAAAAACTAAAATACACTCGAAGAACTTAATAATAACATTACCAAATCTTATGTAGAACAACTGACCGTGTGGTAAGAAATATTAATTATAAAGGTTTGAGTATACTAACGCTTTGTAATTCACACAAAAATAATAAATTTAACATAACTTTTTTATTTGGGCATTAATGAAATTTTTTTACAAGACAAGTTTTTCATGAATGAAAGTTTCGTGGTATGTGCGTGGAATACGCTGTATAGCACGCATAAATAATAATATCAGATAAATCCGCGTTATTGAAATAAAAATTATACATTTTCATTAAAAAAAATTCATAAAACAATATTCGTAGCTACCATAATTAATTTTGTATATAATTCAATCGAATACTTTACATTACCTATCTCACTAGGTGTGGTCACCTGTTCTAAGGTATGTGACAGGAATGTACAGTAAAAGTACAGCATTGCCATGTTATTGACAGATTTAATAAATGTTAAATTTAGATTAAGGGAAAGCTTAATGCCAAATTACTATTTTTATTAATCTTTATAACGAATTGGTGTACATTATGAATACAAAAAAATATGCTTTAGATAAATTGAAGGTTTTCCTATCGTTTCGCTTGAGTAGAATAAAAAAAAAATATTAAAAATTACTCAATAAAAAATATAAATGTTAACTACTAAAAAAAATATTTTTTCAATAGAAATGTATGAATGCATAAAGGAAACAACTTTAAAAAAATACAGTATTATAGCTAAGATTATCTGTGATAGTTTCACTTGATTAACTTTTTTGCTATTTTGTGCTTGAAATCGAACGTTTCTAGACTCGGTTTGTCAAGCGATTTTAATGCCTATTACCTACAATATAAGATATACCAAGAATATACACATTTTTGACTTGTAGCTTCCTTTTAATATGGATGGAGTAGAATTAATAAAGTATGCATAAAATTATATTTAGAACATGTAAAAATGCTAGTTAGTGATGCGGATGATACAAAACATTGAAGAAAGGCAAATAATATATCAAGATATCTTTTGTATTTTGTATAATTTTGATCATAGCACCCAGAATTTCGGACGCTGCCTGTTGATTGAGAAAAATTAAAAAATAGTTTGCGTTTACTTAACAACCTTTTAATATTTTGTAAACCAAAACTATTCATTAAACATATATCAACTACATTTTTATCATTCATTTAAAAAAATTGAAAACAACATTAACCTTTTAAATATGTCGATAAATAAATCACGGACATTATATCAAACTGTTCTCGAGTAGCGTCACAGACCGCCGCCATCTTTTTCGCGATTTGACGTTCGAAATTTATTTCGAAAACGATTCCGCGCTAACACCAACGGTTGTTAAACGTCACAGTGCGGGGGCTATCCTCGTATCGGGCCTACCTAGAAATAGCGTCGCTTTTCCACGAAGCGCTTATCGCGGTAGGTACAGTACCGATACCTAACGCACTACAGCTATTATAATACTTCTAACTAGAGCTACGTTCGTCAAATAACATCCGTCATGCATAATCTTGACACAGTGCTGCACTCAGAAACTAGACTAAAACTACAGACTGTTTACCAACAAAGTCTAGAAATTTAATAAAAAGGAACACCGAGTTTTAGAACAAGTTATGGTAGATTCAAATGTGAGGTTATGTTTGAATTTCGAATCTGAACGATTGACTTGACAGGAAAACATACCGTAACTCAATTTTTCTTAACATTTAAAAAATAAATAAATGCTGAACATTCGCGTTTATTCCACGTGGTATAAATATTTTTATCTAACAGTTCTTTGTAATTATCTCGTTCAAATATCTATTTATAAAATCAAATATTTTCATATTAAAATCACAAAAAATATAAAATTATCTCGCGTTCTAAGATAACAAGTTCGATTATAAAATATTTTGAGAATGTGGTATAGAATCTAGAATAATCTCCTTTGAGGAATTTAATTTCTGAATAACGTTTTTTTTCAACATTTTTCCTATTATTCTTGATGTTGCCATTTGCATCCAAGTAAACGAAAAGCTACTATAGTGATTTATTTTTGGGGTATTTTTCCGTGTTGCGCTACCTCCTTTTTAGCCAATGTTTCGGACAGCATTCCCGTGTCCATCATCAGGGCCGATGTGACACATCTGTCCTAAAGGGGGAGGTAGCGCTGGCTCAAGAAGGAGGTAGCGCAACACGGCATTATACCCCAAAAATAAATCACTATAATACTTTTGGCCGTACAATCTCAAATCATATCCGAAATAATACTATTTACTGAAATATTTTTTTTGTTATTTTTATGTATGTTCAATAAAAGGTTCCCTAACTTTGTGATCAGACTGTTCTTTGAGTGTTATTTATTTAACGTGTAAATTTGAAATCCGATCCTGATTTTAATTGTGTTAATCTGCCTGGCCAATGTGAGCAGAGTTCAATAAATGGGAGGTGCTTCGTAAAAAGCGATAAAGCACTATTCGAAGTTCAATTTAAACGATTCTCTTGTTTGACCTTTTCTATAGAGTGCCACGATATATTTACGTTACTTTACTATTGGCACAGAAAATGTTTCATTACATATGCATATTAATAGCGATGATGATGTTTCAGTTTATTGCATATATAAACAACGTGCATTAATACACACACCACATGATGTACGAGAGTGTTAGATATCTTGGCGAAAACACTGCCATTCAGAATAGAAAAGTTACTTTAAATGGCTTTATCCGTATTTGGTGACCATCGAATAGCCAGCTACTTCACGACCTCCCTTTTCTATTTTATTCCTCTCCCTACTTCCTTCAGCCTCAGAACAATTAGGACTGTTGTGAGGTATTCACATTGTTTATATTATTTGATTTGGTTTTACGTTTTCATGTTGTGAATATTAAGGCGGTGCACTACGTAGTAATGCAAAATCATGTGTTTTTGGTTTGAAAATTTGGTCGCCTAGAAATGTTTCAGATGCTTTAATTAAATACCGCGAGTAGAATACATCTTGGCCTTTAAAATAGTCCAGTATTTTTTAGATAAGTCTTTTTATAAGCCCAGAAAAAAAATAATGAATAAGGCCTATGAAAACTGCTTTAAAGTTCAAAATCTCCTACTTACGAATTGATTTTCGGTTATGATTTTATTTTATAATGTGACAAATTAAGTTATTTATAAAATGATCGGAAAAAAATTAAATATTTATGCCTGAATATCCACAAAATAAAATAAAAGTCACTTTTTGGCCATGTTTTTTTCTTGCATAAATCAAAACAGGCGGATGGTGTTAAGCGGGAATTTAAACCTTATCGCCATCAACGTAAGGGGTGTTATTGATAGCGGCTCGATTTAAAATATTACACGACGTAGTCCATCGCCTTAACGGAATTATGAACGGCCCTTCATACTAGCGACCAAATACTGTATATGTATTGCGAAATCTATGGATTCACTGTAAGATCTAAGCCAGGTAGTCACAATGTCGTTGAAATTGTGCAGGTTTATATTTTTGATTGTTATTAAGCAATCTTAGGCTTTGTTATCCTGGTTTTGATTTTTTAATTATTTATTTACTATGATTTGTATTGACATAATTTTATTTAATAATGTTTTCCCCACTGGAATTTCCCGTGCTGCGGAATACATTTTACATTTTCCGTATTTTATTTTATTTAATTTACATTTTAATATAATCTATTTCACTAGTTACAATGTGTGCTATAATTTTTTGTATTTTTATAACCTGACCGTTTACAATGTAGATCTTAAGCTAATATTAATTAAATTTAATTGTACTAATATCACTTGGATACTACACAGGTTGTCCCACTTCAATCACTTGGATATTACACAGGTTGTCTCACTTCGATCACTTGGATATTACACAGGTTGACTCACTTCAATCACTTAGATATTACACAGGTTGTCTCACTTCCATCACTTGGATATTACACAGGTTGTCTCACTTCAATCACTCGGATATTACACAGGTTGTCTCACTTCAATCACTTGGATAATACACAGGTTGTCTCACTTCAATCAGTCTTTGTTTGGTTGCAATATTCTATCAATTTCGTGTCTCATGTGTCCCAGATCCATTGTTTTATGAATGCTTTGAATATATTGACCGTTGTCCCTGCGTACGACCAGGGATTTATCTTCTTGTTATGTTTTACAGCGTTGAATTATTATTTTGTTTTGATTTATGTATTAACAAATACTCTTTTTATTTTGTTATCTTCATTTAACAGATTGGCCTTTCTTTCTCAAATTAATTTTATCACTAGTATCATAAATAAGTATACTTTTCTTACTCATCACCCTTATACTAATCGCTGCTGTGTAGGGACACTAAGGGTTAGAGTGATTATATTATGTGTAGCTTCATTTACAAAAAATAGAGTCTTTGTGAAAGTCCTGTAGGAATAACCATTTTTAAATTACGAGGGGGTACCCAAAAGAAACCGAACTGATGATGTGGGGGCTTATTTTTTGTAGTGCCGGGTTCTGTCGGAAGGAGCGTGTACAGCTACCTTTCCACAGTCAGTTTGCCAAGCACTGCGCTGGAGAAGTCGTCCTTTCGGCTTGTGTGATATTTTTGGTGACTATCATTAACCATGGTGCTATGAGTAAGACCCTGAAACAAAGCAACAGTCAATCCAATGGAAGGCTTCAAATCTCACCCAAAAAGCTCATTAAGTGAGATCAAACATCAAGACAATGTTGATTTGTTTTTTCGGTGTGAGAGGAGTCGTTCATGCAGAGTTTGTTCTCATTTTTTGTAAATTTGAGTGTCCTCATAACATCATCCATGTAGGCCGTTTTTAACCCTTGAAGAATTCCTGTACCAGTTTTCAAAACTTCACTATAAAATCAGCTATCGCATAAATGACGAGCACACTAAACACTGTCACCAAAAGAATCATACCAGTCGAAAGGATGATTTCTCCAGCGCAGTTAGCATACTGACTCGGGAAAGGTGCTGTACAAGTGTGCACGGTCCTACCGGCAGAATCTGGTACTACAAAAACTGAGTCCGCCGCAATATCAGTTCGGTTTCTTTTGGGTACCCCTTGTTTACCAGGGTGGGAAAGCGGTGGGGCCCTATTCAAAAAGTCCCAATGTTGTCAATATCGCCCATCAGTGGGCGAATTAAGTCACTTGTGGGACGATCAAGAGTTCAAAGTACTTTGGGGGCGATTTTATTCGATTTTGTGCTATAGGCATACCTTGTGTAGTTACTTTGTTTCAAACACTAAAACACTGTAAATAATTCAGCTCTTTTTTTAGTTAAGATCTACGTTTCACGCAATTGAAATGTTTCCGTTTCATAAAATTCCAAAATTTAGTGAAAAAAAATTTCTTTGTAATCTGACTTTCCGGACGATAAGAATCAACGTAATTGAGTGGTTTGTCCTTGGGCCTGGTGGAATTTTTGCCTGCGGCGCTTTCATGGTACGCGCAATGATTGATATTTCGAATGGATTTCGTTTTAATAGGGTATGCGATGAAATGTTGTTTATATAAATTTCCTATATAGACTTCTGATCTGATCTATAAATCGCCGATCCAATTTTCTAAATTTATACAACACTACAGGCAGGAGCCTTGTGAATCTACATCACATTTGGAGTTCATTTTTGTGGTATAACTTTTTTGATTTGAGCTTTCGTTTTCGAGTAATCGGGTTCGAAAAAAACAGTCGCTAGAAGGATAAACCTTTTAACCATATTTGCCGAAAAAATGGAAAAAAATATAAATGTATGTATATGAAAATGCTCAGAAAAGGGTATTTTTCGATTAAATAGATAAATTCTCTATACACTTCGAGTTCCGGACACCATATATGTTGGCTTGTTTTAGAAAACCACACACACAACTATAAGACACGTTTGTGTGGACTAAATAAAGTAATTATTTTAAAATCCTTGTATTGTGTTTGCAAGATTATTTGTAAATCAATGACCTATTTGTTTAAATACATTAAAAAACAGTGAATGCCCTAATAATTTACGTTTCAGTACCTACTTACAGTTCATGACTGCATAATTAAACACACATTACGAGGTACTCGTGTAACTTTTCTTAGAAAATTTCACAATCCATGAGTCAAAGATAGTCATAAATAAATGTTATTATTGTAGAAAAAAAATTATAATACTTAATGCCATTTTTTGTGTTACAGAAAAAATTTTATACAACGATTTAAAAAAGTGGCGTGTTTGCTTTATCGCCGAAACGATATGATGTACACCTACAGATCACTCAATTTGTTTGGTTCAACCGTTCACCGTTGAGTGTTGCGTACAGACAACGCGATAGTTGGTTCAATTTCGTCAGTTGCTCCTCTGGGGAACACATGCAGCACGCCTCCTACTTTATCAAAAAAACAAAAATTTGTGACCATTCTGGTAGTATATATAACTATTAACATGAAAAGAAAAAAGAAACAAAGGTGGGCAAAAAATGGCCCATTGAACGAAAAAAATCAGTCATTATGCTTACTAAAAGAATAAAAATCTTGTTTTTTTACAAATCATTTCAAAAGAATTCTTGTTTTTGGAAATCTTGCTAATATTCAAATTGGTTTTGGTTTTTGTTTTTATACCGACACGAGTGGGATTGACCTTACTGTTAACAACTCACAAAACCGGGGTACGTATGACGTCACGCGTACCCCGTCAGATTTAGATGCGGTTTTTGAAAAATGCAAACTCTGAAAATTATTTTTACTACGAAATAAATATTTGAAAATAAAAAGATACTGGTATTTAAGTTAGAAAGTGAATATTCATAATAAAAATAACAACAAATCGACTGGAATTGCTTATTGGCTGGCGCACACAGAGAAAAAATACTGTTAATTGCTAATTTATTAAGAATCTCTTAAAATATTTGGTAATTCCGATTTGAAACGGGATTGCAGGAGTTACGAATAAATTAACAGGTTACCTGATATTTTTTTGTAAATTACGAATATATTATCATAATCCGAATATTTTTGCATTACTGCGAAAATTCTTTCTATCGTCATTTGCATCATCAAGGCAAATCGATAAAACACTTTTTAATTTAACGTGTGGGCAAAAATCGATTTCTCTCCGTGCAGTAATGGCAAGGGATGACTCCACTCTGATTTTCTTCACTGGATATATTCTTTAGTCTGCGATTTTATCTTCATTTCTATAATGTACACACGACAATATTTTATCTTTAAGACAAACACTGACACTGTGTTTAATATGTAGTTAATTTGTGCACTGTTGTATTTTTATTAGTACAAATATTTGAGATGGCGTAATATTATTTATTGTTTGATCTGGGGATTGACGTAAATAAAGTATACAACAATACACTTTTTTCTTTTGCGTGCAATCTCTATTTGTATTACAAAGTTATCTCTGCAATAAAATTATTACTCCATTCTTATTTATGTTTTGGTTAGTTTCAGCGGAGCATTCGCCATTCTTTGCCCGGAATTGGCGGCTTCTAAACTACTATAGAAAAACTAATTTTATCCTCCAAAAGTTATTATAATTAATTAAATATTCATTCTAGAACTGTAGATAAGTCAATAAGTATCACAAATTTAAAAAAATTGGAAAGGTATATCCGAGACTAAAAACTAAACAGTTCGACCTGTCGCACAGTGGCTTAAAATTGAACGCTGGCGCGACATTGACCCCAGATCGGCATGTTCCCGAAATGATTTTTTTTTTTACCAATGTGTTCTCAATTAATCACTGACATTAAAAAAATCATTGAAAATAACATACAAAGCTTACTTACTCGGTAATTACGCACAGAACTGAGATGTTCGGGCGCACAACTATGCTAATGTATCTAGGCGAGTTTGAAGGCGTGCGAAATAAGGTTGTTTGTGTACTTATTTTACAAAAAAAGTATTTTTTAAAATCACTTGAGATATTTTTTAAGCTTTATTTAAATAACTGAAAAAAAATTTTTTTTTTCATAAATTATAACTGTTGCTTTGGTTCAAAGTTTACCTTTTTTTTACAATTTTTTTTCCTATTTTTTGCCTTTAATGGAGTAGGAATAAAAATCTTCACGAGTCTTCATGCTAATTTTAATAGGATATTATTGCTGTGTCTTTTTTGTACACGGTAAAACAAAATCACCACCAACTTTAGCCAGCCACTCCAGTAATTGCATTTGTAAGAAATGATTGTGCTTAATTTTCGTCAATTTTTTTTCAGAATCCAATATTTGACTCCGATATGTCAAAGATCAACAGTATGTAATATTTAGTTCTGCGTACCGTTAGAATAAAATTTAAGTTATTCACAATTATTCACTTTCAATTTAAATTAACATCTGAAACTCAATTATTATGTAATTAGTCGCAGAACAGGGGTACACTGATATTCGGGCGCGCAACTATGCTGCTGTATCTAGGCGAGTTAGAAGGCGTGCGAAATCAGGTTGTTTGTGAACTTATTATACAAAAAAAAGTACTTTTAAAAATCACTTGAGATATTCTTTAAGAGACGTGCTTTATTTAAATAACTGAAAAAAAAATTTTTTTCATAAATTATAACTGTTGCCTTGGTTCAAAGTTTACCTTTTTTTCCATTTTTTGCGTTTAATGGAGTAGGAATAAAAATCTTCACGAGTCTTCACGCTAATTTTAATAGGATATTATTGCTGTGTCTTTTTTTGTACACGGAAAAACAAAATCACCACCAACTTTAGCCAGCCCCTCCAGTAATTGCATTTTTAAGAAATGATTGTACTTAATTTTCGTAAATTTTTTTTCAGAATCCAATATTTGACTCCGATATGTCAAAGAAAGATCAACTGTATGTAATATTTAGTTCTGCGTACCATCAAAAATAAAACCTAAACAGTTTACCCAAATAATTATAAACATAGGGTTACTACTGGAAATCACATTTTGTATTTATGTTAAATTATGTAATAAATATTTAGTTTTCAATACATAATTTATCTGTTTTTCAAAGAATTATAATCCATAAAATTTTTATTTTAGTGTTTTTAGTATCTGTTTTATAAAGAATTATAATCTATAAAATAATTATTTAAAAATGTTATTATCTGGTTTTTTAAAGAATTATAATGTACAAAATTGTTCACTTAATTTTTATTATCTGTTTTCTTAAAGAATTATAATCCATAAAATACAAACATAGCGCCCAACTTACACGCTACTTTTATAAAAGCATTAAAATCATTATCAACATTTCAACTAATAAGAATTAACAAAAAGTAAGTGGTATTTCTTATTAATACTTAAAAAAACATCAATGATGCCAAATGGTTGAACGCCGAGAACGATGTCGCGCCAAATCATCAAAATTGGCCACCGTGTGTCGGTGGGGTCCCACCCAGGCGTAGCAACATTTTCCGCTTACTGTGGTGGTAGTAGGAGATTTTCAAATATTGTCAGGTTATTCGTAACACGGGAATGTTTGTCTTTCTTTCTTTATTTTTTTGAATAGTGTAACACAATATTAAATTTCGGAAACAAGCCGGAACTTTTGTTTTTTACGCAGCCAGCAATTTCCGCACCATTGCGAAATGAATAGTAATCCATAAGCATATTTTATTTTCGAGGATGAATGGTGATATTACAATGCGAGTTGCCTGTATACTATCGGATTAATTTATTGACAAAACACAGAAAGGTACGGTCAGGTCACCTCCAGTCCTACGAAAAATTTAGATTTGTTCCCCTTTCCCTGATTTACAGGTCTATTAATTTGAATGTCTATGCATACGCTAAGTTACACACTTAATTACAAAACAAATGTAGCTTTTTTCACCAATTAACATCGATTTTTTTTATTCATTGCCCAAATTTAAAAGCGGTATTATGTCAATAATATTATAAACAGTTCAATGCGCATACATATACACTCACACATACACACACAACACTATACACTACACACGTCATCCGGTAATTACTGAATATACTTACCACATATAAGACATTACAAGGGAACATATCAAAGGTAAATTATTTAATATATGTAAATTGTTAGATCACTGTAACCGATGTATTGTTTGTTTCTATAATCTTCTATATAAATAAAAACAAATAATGTACGTTTCTTTAAAATCTTAAATCTCCGAAAGTTATACACCGATTGCTTTGAAATTTTGATACAACGTTGCATTCAAATATGCCTGTGTTTTAATATGCATATATTATAAAGATGTCACTTGTGACAGGTAAAATCATGGTGATTTGGAAAAAAGCGCCATCTTTGGACAAACATGCTTTTTTTTAAACAGCGCCATCTGTTGGACGTAAAAGCAACACGCGCTATTGTTTCTCTATCTGCACAGACATATTGAGCCACAGCAACGAGTGGCGGTGTACAGCTAGCATAAAATAAATAAATAAAAATACTTCCCTTGAACACTAAAAGTTTTTATGTTCTAAAAAAAATATATTTTTGAAGATAATGTCTATACATTTGCCGAGTAGAAGTGATATGAAATTCCCTCGATAGAAAAAAATCTTAAATTATGTTCCGAAAATTATAAAACATAATATATATGGTTCTGTTATTTAAATATTAAAATTCAGAGAATTTCTTTAAATGTTAACGTTAAAAAAACTCGTCGCAATTAAAACAATATGCTTTTCTAGGTTTTCTTTATCCATGACTTTGAAATGCCTTTTTCTTATCTCCCTCTTTCCGGCGCCGGCGTCAAATTTAGTAATTTATGCCCCTTCCAGCGATTCCATGACTAACCGATCTACGTCAGCCTTATTGACGTTTGTATTGTTTCCTACAAACTCATCTCGTTACTGGTTACTGTTCTAGGAAGTCACGTATCTTCTAAAGCGTCACTATTATAGTAAGTTCAGCCTATTTCACAATACGAGTTTTTTAACGCTACGCAAATTTCGCAATCCTGATTCTGTAAGAATTTTACAGCGTGGCCCTAAGCTAAGCTTAGTGAGTTTTGTCTGGGTGGCTGTTAGTATTTTTTTAACATTAGCTCTACACAGGAGCCCTTAGTAAAATAATTACTCTCAGGGCCTATGTCATATGGAAAGGAATGAGTGGAAGATCCGAGAAGGAAGAAGGAATGAATGGTGTTTAGGAATCTGGGGTTCAGTTTGTCAAGGAGTGACGGGACGTTTGAATTCATCCCTCCCACTGCGGTGCTAGGCGATGGGTCGAGAAAGTCGTGCTGGAGGCGTAAAAAGAGCTCTCTCAACCAGTCTCTTTAAATCCGGCCCGCCGCACAGTAGTTGGACAGACGGATCTGCCACCATGACCTAATCATCACCCCATGAACCCGGGGTGAATACTTCTATAAAAGCTGAAGTTAGCTAAAGTTAACGAGTACCACACTAGCGAAGCTGCATTGAAATACATGTGGAAGAGAGTCAGAATACCTAAATTGCTTGTTTGCATTAGGGATGGTGATCGGTCAGTTGACGATGAATTTGTCAATCAAACGAACCGGCCTCCCTTTCACATAATCGTGCGCTTTTTTTTATTTAAAGTAAGTCATATTCAATAATGATATTATTAGCAGTTTGATAATGGTCTTTGTAGAACAGCTGTCACAATAGAAACAACGAGAATGCTAGAACCTATAATCAGAATATTATTTTAAGGCGATGCCATACGTAGTATTGCAAAATCATGTGTTTTTGGTTTGAAAATTTGGTCGCCTAAAAATGTTTCAGATGCTTTAATTAAATACTGCGAATAGAATACATCTTGGCCTTTGAAATAATCGAGTATTTTTTAGATAAGGCTTTATAAGCCCAGAAAAAAATAATGTAAAGGCCTATGAAAACTGTTTTAAAGTTCAAAATCACCTACTTACGTATCCATTTTCGATTATGATTTTTTTGTATAATGTGGAAAATTAAGTTATTTATAAAATGATCGAAAAAAAATTAAATATTTATGCCTCAACATCCACAAAATAAAATAAAAGGCGCTTTTTGGCCATGTTTTTTTCTAGCATAAATCAAAACAGGCGGATGGTGTTAAGCGGGAATTTGAACCTTATCGCCATCTACGTAAGGGTTGTCATTGATAGCGGCTCAATTTAAAATATTACACGACGTAGTGCATTGTCAATTGTAATTTTCCAAATTGGATCTGAATGTGTGAAGAATCAAGACCAGCGATAAACTACCCACCTACATTAATAATATTTTAATTCTGAAAATCTAACAAACTTTCAAACTTCTTAGGATTAATCTTGATACCTAAATGTAAATTTCGTGATTTTTCAAGGGTTTGCGCTATTCAGCTAAGATGCAATTATTAATCCTACAATTATAATATCCCGTTATTTTCACGCGTCTGCAGCAGTATATAATTAAAACGTGAGCATAATCTTGTTTACACTCGGAAACAGCTTGCTAATATAAAAAAACGCGCCTAGCACTCGCGGCAGTAATTCTAGCACCTAAATCTGGTCGCCGAATATTTTGCTCGCAAGCGATTCAGGCTCTAAATCAAACAGTGTTAATTATTCTATTTTGATTTTGTGAATGTTTTCATTTCAGTGTTATTTTCATAGTTTAGAGAAGTGTTTAATTTATGAATAGATAATGTGACGTATTCATTCTATCCGGACGTAAATGGGTGTCTCAGCATTTTCCATATTATTTATTGTAGGGTCACTAAAAATAGGGCCATGACTTATTATGGTTTTATTCATGGACCCTCACATCGCACGTGAGTAACCCGAATCTTGCGTGGCAAGTAGGGACGACGCTCCATTCGGCCAGCCTCGTGACTCGTCGGCTCTTTCCGCTCGGCCGCCAAAACTCTGTGCAGGATATGATGGATTATTAATTTGTTATATATTTCTTTGCATATATTTTAATAACAAGCTTAACTTAATGCTTTAAGAAATTCTCTGGCGTCCCCGATATCTTCTACCATTCAAACTTCTTTCTAAACACTCCTGGGAAAATTCTAACAGTAACATTATAGTTTACAATAGTAAAAGGTAGAGAAAGACATCGGCAATAAGTATTGCGAGGTCCACTAATACTATTTTTTTGTACAGGTATTCGTTTGTATAATTTTGTGTGGCGTTTCTTTGTTCATAATGTCTTAATAATTTTGTGTGATTGACAAATTTCGAAAGTACGCGTAAAATTCTTGGCACGTTTTTTTAGCCTTCCTCAACTATTAGGGAGAACACCCGTTCTTATAATCTATACCCACTACCTAGTACCTCCACGACAATTCGCAATATGATGGAGATTATTGTTTCTGGAGTGTTGGAATAATTCAACCCATAGATTTGCCGTGGAATGTTTCTAGAGTGTTGGAATAATTCCACCCACCGATTTGCCGTGGAATGTTTATGGAGTGTTGGAATAATTCAACCCATCGATTTGCCGTGGAATGTTTCTGGGGTGTTGGAATAATTCAACCCAGAGATTTGCCTTGGAATGTTTCTAGGGTTTTGGAATAATTCAGCCCACCGATTTGCCGTGGAATGTTTCTGGAGTGTTGGAATAATTCCACCCACCTATTTGCCGTGGAATGTTTATGGAGTGTTGGAATAATTCAACCCATCGATTTGCCGTGGAATTTTTCTGGGGTGTTGGAATAATTCAACCCACAGATTTGCCTTGGAATTTTTCTAGGGTTTTGGAATAATTCAACCCCCCGGTGGAATGTTTCTGGGGTGTTGGAATAATTCAACCCACAGATTTGCCGTGAAATGTTTTTGGAGTGTTGGAATAATTCAACCCACCGATTTGCAGTGGAATGTTTCTGGATTGTTGGAATAATTCTACCCACCGATTTGTAATGGAATTTTTCAAAGTACTCCGCTTCAAAGATCAAATTTAAAAAGTTATACGAGTACTACAAAATCTACTTCAAATGTGATGTTGATATTCACCAGTTTCCCTCTTGTTCTACCAGTTTCCGGACACCTTGTATGATTTTAAAAATATATACTTTGTTTATTGTAATATGAAAAATATGAGTTACATTTATACACACTTTACAAAATATTATATTTAAGGCGAAGCACTAAGTGTAAATTTGATGCTTCAAAATATTTTAGACGTTTTAGTTAAATACCGCGAATAGAACACAACTTGTGGCCTTTAAAAGAATGGAGCACTTTTTATAAGTCTTTTTAAAAGCCCAGAAAAAATAAAGTAGCCAGGTCTATAAAGACTGTTTTAATGTTAAAAATTTCTTACTTACGATCGATCCACTTTTTGGTTTCATTGTGCAATGTGGCAAATTAACTCAAGAGGTAGTTAGTTCTCTTCATCGGTGTAGAAATGTTAAAAAAAAACTTATTTTCTCGCTATTTTGTTCTTATGCAATTCACTACGTATTTTGTAACAATATTATAAATGCATATCTTAGATCACATGGCGTGTCCCTAGATTCAAAAACATTTGCAGTGTGTAATCTATGACGCATCAGTCTTGCCTAAGTTCCCTTTTGGTAATACTGGTGTATTGCTTGGTATGTTGCCGACCCGTCAATCACCTTATAAACCACGAGACATTTCAAAAACATATTCTTTCTAAGTCAATGTAGGCAATCGCGCAAACGATAATGATGAAATACTTACATTGATTAATTCAATAAGTACCTACGTGAATCAATTCACGAATGATTGAGATCATTGTAAGATTCTGTGGGCCCTAAAGACTGTTATAGACTTGAAGTGCTAACATAATGCAAGTTGACAGGACACTGACAATCATGACCAAGTGGGTGACTGGGGCTCAATTCTCCAATAGCCATCAAGAGTTACTCGTTATTCGCATAAAACGCATTAAAAATTAGCCATCGTCGAATGTTTCATAGATACGTCATTTTTGTACCCGCCTTAGTTTCGACATCTACAGCTAGAGAACTGGATGGAGTTTTATAAACGTAGGCACACCAGCCGACGTTCTAAGGCTTTGTTAATCCTAAAATTCCTGATGAATTGTTCGTCTGTCAAATTCTGACCATCTGAATGGGTTATACGTATGGACGTTTTCGTGGCATAGCTAAGCTAGCAATGTGTGACCACATCGCTGTACTTTCGTGTCAATGGTCGTGGACTTCGTGCGCAGCTATCTTTGGCTCGCTTCAGAGTAGGATACAATAGACTAAATTTTTACAGTCGTCTAAGACAAGTCGGCGTCGACTAGTTCGAACAACAGTTGTTCGTTTGGAATGACTTTTGACGTTTGACGTCTGATTATGTACCTTCGACGAGACTCGAGAATAAGAAAGTTGACCAATGTATGTACTTTCGACGGCGATTGCGAGCGGCCTAGATTGGAGAATTGGTCCCTGGGTACCTAGCAGACTAGGAAGTATTATTATTATTTAATTTTTCCGATTTTATGTCCGGGTTAAATCTTCCCCATAGGAAAAACTAAACCCTTCCACACACTTTTCCACAAATGATCATCTAATCAATCAACATTATGCAAGTGCATTATATGTATAAGCAAAATGAATACAAAACAAACAAGAACAACACGTCAAATCACCAGATCAAATGGGAAAATAATTCACCGACTCCAGATATTTTCATATCAGAGGGTTCGGCTCGGTAGAACTCCTAACAGGGCCTATAAATCCTACCGATCCCTCAACATAAATATTTAAAAAATCTTTCGTTATCCTACATGTATTTAAAACGACCATAAATAATAATAATAATTATTATTATGTGCATCTATATAAAAAGGTTTACATATTTTTTTTGGCTTTGCCTGTATCACTAGGAAATCCTGTGCCGAGACAGACTAGTTTACAAATATTTTATAATATTAAAAAAAGTACATTTTTCAATAAAGCAAAAATATTTGACAAAAATTTTCAGGTTGTTAGGTAGTGGTAACAATAATGAGATAGAGGATTATATTTGGGTGAGGTGACTAATTATTTCACGACCTTTTTCGATGATCCATTGTTTGATCAGGATTTTGTATTTGTTAATATTATTCGATTTTAAGTAGTTAAGGGATGTTTAGTAGTGAGTTTATTAAGACTTAAAGTAATTCATATGGTGGTTTATTATATGTGCATATACGGGGACGCACCTACGCAACTTAATTTAACAAACGATTCCTGACATTATTTAGAGTAAAAGATTTATATGAAATTTTGGCCGCCGGTGACTTGTTTTACTCCGAATAATGTCATTAAATGATCTACATATAGAATAAACGATGCTTGAGTTAACAAACAAGGTGAAGAAATGTGGCCCATCCAAGTCGAGAGTCGCGTATACCATTGCTTTTGTTGATAAGCGCGTCCGGGATGATTTTCCGCTATTTGTGCCAGAGGCGCCAGTGTATTGAAAGTTGTTAGATGTTTTTGGTTGTGACCAGTAGTGACTACAGTAGAGTAGGAGTTTTTTTAAACTTTAGCTCCTCACTCTGGCTGTGACCAGTAGTGACTACAGTAGAGTAGGAGTTTTTTTAAACTTTAGCTTCTCACTCATTTTTTTTAATGCTGTGTGGAGAGTATTTTTAAGAGAAAGAAGAAGAGGAAATGGAAGGGAAGGAAAGACGGTATGAAGAGTGAGTGAGTGAGGATCTGCGGGACAGTGTATCCAGGAGTGATGAACACGTGAATCCATCCCTTCACCGCTGTGCGATGCGTCGAAAAAGTCCTGCTGGAGAGATAAAAGGGTCTCCCTCAACCTTTCCTGGTCCCTCTCGCCGAGCAGCTAGTGGGCACACGGAGAAAAATGAGTATTGCTGATATTATTAAAATCCGGTTAAAACGGGATTGCAGGCCGTTTCCTTTTAGTACACTCCTAATATATCGGAACACTTGTTCATGCACCTGCATTTGCCCTGATTAATATAATGACGAAATGCGAAAATTATTTTTTTACTAAAGTTTAACAAGAAACCTATCAATTCATTCGTTAAGGGCCTGCAGTCCCGTTTTTAAAAGGATAACGAATAATTTGAAAATATTCTTAATAAATTATCAATATTTAACATTATTTTTTTCGTGCAGACGCTTCTGCTACCACGACCTCGAAAAACCTCACTCCATGAACCCAGGAACCCCTGCTAAATTACCGAACGTAGCGAACAACTTGGGATGACTTATGATGGCAGGGGTCTTGGTTATCCAATGAATGTTTCCCAGGACGGCGGTCCTCCTCCCAAATTGAGAATTGGAACAGGACGAGAAGACATCAGAAATGGAGGCGTGTTCAATAGATCAATTCCCAATCACCCTGGGATATAGCGGCGTTATAATGATGAGATGAAAAAAATTATTGAATTATTATGTTGTTACTCGCTTGATGAAGTATCGCAAACATGTCTCTTTCTAATAGATGTCAAGTATTTTCAGGCGTGGGCGCATGTGGTCAAACAGTTCAATAGAAATGCGTGGATTAGACTTTACGTGGGTTAGGATCCCGAACCGGCTCATTCACTAGACCAGTCCACTCCAAAGACACCCACCAGACCACCGATCATATTTTACAGGCGCGAATCTATCGATCAAAATTATACAACTTGATTTCCTTTGTGAACGTCCGACCGTACTTTTCAAAATTTAAACCAATCTGAAATCTCTTCAAAACCGGATAAGGTAAAAAAAAATATATATATATATTTGATTATAGATCGATACTACGTATTTTATCGTTTTTCTGAACTAAAGAATTTTTAAAATTACTAAAGAATTTTTAAAATTACACTTAAATTCAAAGCAAATTGGCGTTCATTGAACGTAAACGATTTAACGCTGGAATAACAATTATGATATTTTAAAAGTTAAAGTGTGCTTAAATAAATCTACTATTAGACATTTCCTTCAATAGCACCATTCTCATTGTCATGGTATGCTGTGCTTCAACATCTGTTCTGCCGTGTGGTATCTTGAACAAGTCGGGGTGACGACTTTATTTTGAGTATTTTGAGCATAACTTCTTCAAAATTATTTCCCGTTAAATAAAAAAAGCGTATCATCCGCAAACAGTTTGATAAAACAGTATTTTAAGCACTGCACTATATCTTATACCCTCCACACAGCATCCCCAAAGATGACATAGGCCCTGAGGGAAATTATTTTCTTCAGGGCCTCCTGCGTGGAGTTAATATAAAAAAAAATAATAAAATAAATATCGTTAATATATAATATAAATAGTAATGGCCCCAATACAGATCCTTGTAGGACTCCTAGGTTCACTGTCTTTTCCTCCGATATTTCGATGTGACTGCGGCTGAAGTTTTCAGGCACGTATAAACCGTAGCATTCTAAGAGGAATGGGCTATCCAATATATACTGTATTAAAACTAAGTATTGTATAATTTGCGTAACGTCTTGTTTCTAGGCTAAATCTATTCGTTCCTGAAGTAGGTCCATAATATGGTGCATGAACCTCGTATAAGTTCCATACGTCCGCATTTAGATATTCCTGAGGATTTTTTTCTATATTTGTTCCAGCACATTTATAAACACATTTACTTTTGTGCGGAGTCCATACTTGTTCCTTATAATACCATCGAATATGACTATAATTGCATTTGGGTCATTAAACTGTTCAGATGGTGCGAAGACAAATTCCGCAATCCATGGTTTGTCAACGTGTATTCTTATTTTTTTAGTGATAAACTAATGTTTATAAGACAAGGTTTTTATGCATAGACGTAGCTCAGTGGTCCAGAGCACCTGACCAGACATCAGAAGGTGCGGGTTCAATTTTTACTCGCGAGATATTTTCAATTTGTATGGATATTTCAGGCGACTAATTATTGCTTATAATAATTTGTTAACGTGTACTTATAAATATCAAATTGTGATGACGTATGACGTGATTTACAAAAACCAGAACATATTCTGTTAGGGTGATGATTTTTGCGCCATCTTATATTATTATGAGGAACGAAAAACATACGACCACCCAATTGATAATCCAGGGATGATGGCAAACGAATCAATAGTAATAATCGATAACACACTTCATGATTTCGTAATCTACGACTGGAGTGAAGTTATGCAAAGTTGTCACTGTCTCGTTGACCTAATGGAGCAGCCGCCCCTGACCAGATCTGAAAAAACCACTTTTCTTCTCCCCCGATAAAGACCCGCGAGTTACCTCATTCATAGTGGTGACGTAATCAATATATCTAACATGATTACATATTATGTGATACACAAATCTCTGCGTAGGTGGTCAATTTAGTGGTGTATATAGATGGACATACTTGCCGGTGTAAATATACTAATTTTTAACACCTTAATTAGAGTTAGGAATGTACAAAAAAGACTCAAGTTCAATACTGGCTAAAACATGAAGTAAAGCGGTGTTTACACACAGGTATTGAATAGTAATGCGCAGAATTCACACACGAATGTGCCGAGCAAATCCTTCGACGGTAAAACGCACGTTGACATCGAGCGGAGACCATCTCGTATCACAGCTATTTTATGTCTATGGAAGTTTCCCTAGATCTATAAAATTTTCAAATTTTGATTTTATAGTCAAAATTCTCGAGCCAATCTGAAATTTCTGGAAACTTCTCTAGAACCTAAAACTGACTAATTAATGGTTAACGGTTTTTTGTACTAGTAAGCAAATTCACGTAAATTATTCAATCGAAGATTTAAACTACAAATTGCAAAAAAAATCTTGTATAAATTTATCTTATCAGTCATCATTAAATAAACTAACAGCAAATCATAAAGTTCCAGCATCTCTATGGACCAATAGAGTCTCCGCAGTATTGGTCCGAGGTCGCAGCTCACTGCTACCATTTAGCATATGACCTGATCATTTCAAAGCATCAGTTATTCCAATCGTCTCGTGACCTCAGAGCCAAAGGTCTGACATCCCAGACTCTGGGGACCAATTGGTTGACATTATGCACTTCTGGTAGAGACTGGACCTCTCGCCTATTATTATACCCTTAATATGCTGTGTCATCTTCAATACATTCGCGTGATCATAAGAGGAACATTATTTTATACCCATATACCCGTGGATTTGTGTCCGTGTGTCTTTCCTGTTGGTATTTTAATGTAAGGTAGTATGTGACTACCTAGGAATTCTCAAAATCCTTGCGCTTGTGGCGATAAGTTTTAAATTATCCACCTCTTTAGATTTATGCAAAATTCATAACATCGTCAAAAAAATTTTTAGTTTCACAAATTTTCGAAGGTTTTTAATTTAATTTCACACATATACTACAAAACCAATCAGAAAAGTTTGTAAGTAGACAATTCGATTGTTTGGAACGCTTTTGTGTGTTATTTATTTGTAGGCTGATACAAATACATTTAAAAAATCGTTTATCTTTAATAAATTAAATCTTTACAGCCATACTTGCAAAACACTTAACCATCATTAAACATTTTATAATTTTTTTTTCTTTATTTAATACGAAATTTTCAATTACATGTTATTACATTACATTAAGTTTGTTTTCTTTTTAATAAATTACAGTACATCGGTACAGATACACCTTTTTTTAGTTTTTTTTATAAATTTAATTTAGATTAAATTTGATAATATTATTATTAAGTTCTGCAAGTGTTTTAGTTTTTTTATTATTGTGACAGCTGTTTCGGCTTACAAGGCCATTTTCAAACTGCGGTTAGTCCACATTGAGACGACGTATTTATACTATTTCAAATGTAAATTTTGAAGGTGCATAAATTGATTTATTACTGGTTACACCGATGACATGATCTATTGTTGGTTAAACCAATCTATGTTTTCCCCTCAGTAAATGGTAATGAGTTCTTAATTATTTACTAATGACTTTATTGCTATGAATTATTTGGGTGCATTATACTGCTTGGGTTTTGTGAAAATACTGAGAAGTGGTGAGTAAATTATTTTCCGTACTTTATTAATTAATGTTAAATTTGGGTCATTCGTTCGTTTATTGATTTCTAATTGTTCAAGTAAATTTAATCTAATGCCCTTTTTTTCTATATGCAATGGTTTAGGACCCTTGTTGTTAAGTGGGGTATGATTATTCACCAAGAGATGTTCTGCGAATTTTGAGGATATGTTTTTATTATTATAACATCGTATATGTTCTTTGAATCTAGTTGAGAATGCCCTCCCCGTTTGTCCGATGTAAGTGGCGTTACAATCGGCGTGGTCACATTTTAATTCATATATGCCACTGTTATTGAGTATAGGGATTTTACTTTTAGAGTTTTTAAGGCTTGTTCCTAAATTATTGTTTGTTCGAAAAGCTATATTTAAACCACATTTTTTAATTTCTTTTGCAATTTTTTCAGATATTGGGCCGAGGAATTCGAGACATGCAAATTTTTCTATATTTTTGTTATTTACCGGATATATTAAATTGATTTTATTTTTATATTATTATAAACTAGTTAATAAAATAAAAAAAATTAATCTACCGCATAACTGTAAATTCATTTCTCTAGACGTAAAATCCCTATTTACCAACATCCCCATTAAAGAATGCCTAATAATAATTGAAAATATCTTGGAAAAATGTAATATCGATCCGGTAATAAGAAAAGAGTTATTCCAGCTCATAAAAATCTGCGTAGATTTGCGCGGGATAGTTATAGAGCCAAGAATACTTTGTCTATTGCTGTTCGAAAAAGTTATTAAGTTGTCATTGTTGAAACAAACTTTATGTATTTGAAAAAGAGTTATTTTTTATAAATAATATGAAGTGAAGGGACTTTAAATTCTTGAAATAATCTAATTGTGGGGTAATCATACGGTTTTTTCTTAATAATTTAAAATTTAGTATGTTTCGTATACTAAGAAAAATGTACAATAATTTTCTTAACCTTTCTACTATTGCATTGATTTGTAATTTCCACTTTATGTTACTATCTATAATTACACCTAGATATTTTACATTAGTTTTAACAGTAAGTACAGAGCAGTCAGGTTTACATAAATTTGAAATTCTATTACAATTATATGAGTGTATACTTATCTTTAAATTATCAGGGAATGAATTTTTATTAACGGTGAAAGGTATTATAAAAGTTTTTTCAGTATTAAGTGTTAACAAATTTTTATCGAACCATATTTTTAGTATGTTTATATCTAACTCTGTTGTTCTTTGGGTTTCATTCCAAGTTAATCCCTCAGTTAAAATTGCTGTGTCGTCAGCGTATGAAATAAGTTTAGACATAATTGTGAGTTTAAAATATCGTTCACATAAATGATGAAAAGAATTGGACCTAGAACAGTTCCCTGCGGGATGCCAAAATTTGTGGTCTGCGAATCACTCAGAGAGACATTTAACTTTAAATACAAACGGCACGACATGTGCCATTAACATAAAATAATAAAAATATAGGTAAAAGTACAAGGTATAAAGTATACAGCATAAAGTTAAAAGTATAATATGCGGTATAAAATGTAAAGGTTAAATATAAAGTTAAGTTTAAAGCGTAAAGTATAAATGTATAAAGTATAATTTACGATGTCTAGTGTAAAGTTAATTATAAAGAATAAATTATAAAAAACAAGTACATAAGGTTAGAAAAATAAAATATTGTTAATAATGACTTATTTGTCAACTATACCAAACATAAATGATTATCAATTAACAAAGTAACGATAGTGTATGCTTAATTACTATTCTTCCATACGTAAAAAATATTTTTTTATACATCTTTTATATGATAACAAACTTCCTTCATGATTGATATCAAAGTATTCCTTTTCTAATCTATGCAGGCGATATATTAAAGAATTTTGTTCTGCATTAGTGGCAATATTGTTGAATGAATATAGACTGTACAAAATCTATTTGAAAATCTTACAAAATGAAATATGTCTTTAACTGGGTTGCAAAAGAGCTGGCAACGTCGCATTTTGGAAAACTGACCACATGAAATTCGCGTCTTGAAAAGTTAGGTTAGGCATGAATTTTATAAAAATTTCATGAAAGTTATGGTTTTTTTTAAATAACATAAATGCCTAATGCATGTATATGTAAATACAAATCCAAGAAATCAACGTTTATATTGCATACAAACGTTGCGTTTTATTTGGTGTCAATACGTAGTATAGGAAGCTTTTTTGTTCAGTTGAGTGGTTTCAGTCTGTATTTGGTGTCAATACGTAGTATAGGAAGCTTTTTTGTTCAGTTGAGTGGTTTCAGTCTGTATTTGGTGTCAATACGTAGTATAGGAAGCTTTTTTGTTCAGTTGAGTGGTTTCAGTCTGTATTTGGTTTCAATACGTAGTATAGGAAGCTTTTTTGTTCAGTTGAGTGGTTTTTTGAACTGAAGAGTTCGTCAGTGCTAGTTCTTACAGTTCTTCTAGTTCTTGTACTATGACATATAAAACGCCACTGGCTGGTAACACGGCTGGCACCGACGCGACGTTGCCGCCATATTCACGAATACAAACGAACATCGTTTTGGCGGCGAAACGAAAATGGTACATTTTAAATCTTGATACAAAATGATTTTGACAACATAAAAATAAAATAAAATACCTCCATTATCGTTATGTTTTTCGAAAATAAAAAAAAATAAGATACCCTGTAAAAAAACTAATTTTAAATAGTAAACAAAATAAAGTATAAATATAAAAAAATAATATAAAATTTAAAAGTAAAAAAAATATAACGCATTACCTACAAATTTAAAACTTCCGGCAACGAACAAAAAAACATTGGCAAAAGCTCTCAAAAGCTATTTCCTTAGCAGTTTCATTAATGACTAACACAATCTTTCACTAGAACTCCATAATAACATCTGCGTTTATTTATTTTAATGTATTTTATTTATTTGTCTTGTCCTTAATCTAATGTTGTCTTTCCCGAAATGAGTTTTATAAACTCACTGGGAATAATACATTATTACTTTGTTATCATTTTGTAATGTATTATCTTGTAATGAAAAAAATAAAAAAAAATAAAAACTTAACCAAAAAAACAAAATGAAAATCCCCTTTTACTGCGTTATAGTCATAACTCATAACACTCATCTCATAACTCGAATTTTACGGCATTAGGCGAGGTATTGCTGTAGGAGCTATTTCACTTGCCTTTACTGCCACTTGCACCTAGTGCGCGGGTCGAGGAGTTCACCTGATTGAATTAGCCGGGTAAACACTGTCTCTGTCGATTTCTTTATTGGACCGATGGCCCATTGAAGGCAATCACCCAATAATCATAACACATGGACGCAATCTCGGCGTTAATGGGCCGACCAATTGGACGAACGTGCGGCGGAACGGTCGTAAAACGAAGTGACAACATCACACCACACAGTTGATCTTTTTATTGCTAAAACTTTATATTTGAATGGATTGCTTTGTCAGTAACATTATTTAATAATGCTGCATTAGTTCTATCGTAAAATTATACTCGCTCACCAATGAATCAAATCAGAAAGCTTTTAAAATGTGGATGGACACTGAACAGGCTATTTCACAACTATAACAAATCATTTAGTTATTGATATATTGATTAGTTCTTCGATCTCGATTACTTTCTCATTCCCGCATCGCTTCGTGCGAGAGATGTTACAGGTTAGTTTTTTCACCCTGCCGCTCTGGCTTAGAGATTGATCCTCGGAAGGGATGTCACAGCTGTGAAGACCGATAAATGTTCATGTTTTGCTCTAGAAAGTTAAGTTACCTAACTTCGGGAACTTCTGGCAGGACTGACTCCAGCGAAGCTTCGTAAATTGTCGGCTTCGGAGATCTGCTAATCCGGAGAGAGGAAATACACATCAAAACCCCTTTGGTGGAACAAAGAGTTAAGGGAAGAAATGATGCAGATGTAATCTGTTTCCTCGGTGAATCCATAGAGTTGTTGTTAAAAAAATTTACACTTTCTTACTATTGTATACGTGTCATTCTTGCAAATTGATTGTACTCAAAATAAAGACTAATTGTGTTCACCGTTAAAATAGTGCATTTATTTAATAATTCCGTTTCACAATAATATACTTTAGCCAGTAATATCTTAGTGGTACCTAATCGAATAGCCAATATCTGCGAAATAGGGTATTTTCATTATTTTTGTTATTCTCGAAAAAGATACAATAACGAAGGTATTTTTATTTTATGTTTAAGTTGACGAATAAATTTTACATAATGATGCCGATGATTCTGTTTTTATTCGTTAATTCGGCGGCCTAGACGTCACGCCGGGCACGTTGGTGACAGCCGTCCGTCCTACCAGTTGTCTTTTTCTATTTATTTACTCTTTTATACGCCCACGGGGCTTTTAATTTTGAAATTTTCATGACAGGAAGTAAGTTAAGGGGGCTGATAGATTACGCTATACGCATCATGGCTTGGCCTATTTCAGCATATCGCTCGCCATACAATCCCAATGGGAATATTTGGCGAAAGATATGCTGAATAGTCCAAGCCGCGAAAATATAGCGTGGTCTGTCACAGGCTTCATGGTTCTCAGCGAAAATCGTAATGTTTCTTTTCCCATGTTTGTAGTGGGATTTATGTAGTGTACAAATTCTAATTTTTCATCAAATATAACTCCGAGATCTCCAATTTTAGTTAATATTTCCAGTTGTATATGGTCTATCGCATAATTGAATAGTATTGGAGATTTGTTTCGACAGAAAGTTATTGTATTTACATTTTGTTAATACTTAGACATAGATTGTGCGTTACTCACCAATTATACGATTAAATTAAGCTCAAATTTAAAGCGATCATTAATCGGTAATTTTTTATGTCATCAGATGTTATGTCGTTAGTAAAAAGTAGGAATAGTACAGGAACTAAATGGCTACCTTGCGGTAGGCCGCTAGATGCGTGCAATTCTTTATATTTGGTCTCTCACTTTTAAAAATAGTTTTTTGTCACCAGATAATTAGCGAACCTAATTAGCAATATTCCATGTATCGCTAAGGCCTTTAGTTTGCGAAGAAGAAATTTATGTGATAATTTATCAGATGCCTTGGCGAAATCTGTATATATACTTTCGACTTGATTTTTTTTTACATTTGCTATAAATACATTCGTAATGTAATTTTGTTTATGGAAGCAAATTTGTGGTTTTTACAAATCCATGTTATTGTTTTTTATCTATACTGCTAACTATATGAGGATATATTTGGTCAAGAACAATCGATTCAAATAGTTTAAGTATTCTTTTATATATATATATATATATATGATTTGTAATATCGATGTCATCACCTTTTTTTAGTAGGAGAAATGTAACTTTCTTTCCACTTTGAGGGGAAATGTCCAGTTCTTTGTCATAATGACGTTGGAACCTTTTCGGAATAAAAAAAGGTTTTTAGGTCGTTTTTAAAAATCAATAATAATTATGAACGAAAATATTAAGTTCCCTTTGTTATCCTAACAAGTATTGCAAGTATTTCGCCCGATTTATTTCTGCTTTGCCTAAACAGAAAAGTGCGGAGGTTGATATTATAAATTATAAATTTAGCAAGCATTAGATAACCCCTAATATAGGCAACAGTATTTGCTACGTGGGTTCCTCACCTACCGGCTTAAGAGATGACCGCACCGCCTAAATTATTCATGACTCAATTTGTTATGGATGAAATTTTTCACCAATTAATTGCTGAATCGAATTTTCCATGAGATGACGCCTTCCGCCCTCATAGTTTTCAATTATTTGTGTGAATTATTTTTAAATCCAACTGGAACTGGGTATTGCCGAATTCCGAAGAATCTATTGTTTGAAAACAAAATTCATTGTTGTTTATTTGCTATTTAAGTCATTACAATGCCAATGCCAAGATTCTTAGCCGTAGGTATCCACTAAAATCTTCTTATGAAGTGACTTTACGGTTTTCGGAAGTGAATTTAGGAAAATTATTATCGCAGACCCTTCATAAATCACGGGATATAAAATAAATAAACTTTAAAAGTTTTTTTTTTTAAAACTAGTTTTTTTTTGCAAAGGTTGATAATCGAACCCAGATCAACTGTTTAAATCACCAATTATAAGAACGGAAGAAAATATAAACAAATTTAAATTTCAAAATATGTGATATTTTACTAAAAAAACATATTTTAAGTAAAAAAAGACAAGCAAAAAAGACATATGTATGTACAAGGATTGTTTTAGAACAAAGGTAACTATGAATCAAATCTATTTCCATTTCACCCTGTTACATATAGTGCGTGTCTAAAATAAGAATTTAATCTGCATTCAGAAAATATTACATATAAAATTGCGGGAGTGACTGGGTTGATTCCTCTGAATAAGGTGTTTAGACTTGCGTTTGTAATAATGAACAATCTATTCTGTTATTGATAATTTTGTACTTTGGTTATTTTGAAGAACACCTTGTTTAATTACATCTCGGTCAATTCTACTTTCAAATTCAAATGTAAAATTTTTATCAAAAAACCAATCAACGCTACTTTGTTTTTTTTTTACGTTTGAAAGGTTCCTGTTAAACGCCGTTACGACTTTTGAGCAGATTATGAGCATCAGAGAAGTCCAGTACTGTCATGTAGTTATACTTGTTGGATGAACACAAATTGATAGAAAACAGAAACGGACCTAGAATCTAACAAAAAACAAAAGGCGCTAATTGGCCGTTTGATGACAATGTTACATTAGAATTTCTATGTAACGCCCCAACATAAGTAGTTATTTAAATGAGGCAGGATGTAAATGTTAATAATATTGATAAATCTAAAGAATGTGCACGGAAGTTGACGATAACACCTTTCTGTTTGTGATTACTCAACGCCAAATGAATTATCATTGAGAAGTTGTTATTGTTTCATCGTTTTAAGGTTTCAACAACCATTATTTATCGGTTGAAACTTTCTAGGAACTACGATGGAATACACCTTAAGGAATGCAAATGTCAACATTTATTTCTCACGATCAATGCGTAATATATAGAGATTTATTTCTGCATCTGTTCATACAACAACAGTTACTTTCACCGATCAAAACTTGATGAATTATTTATTATGTAAATATCTCCCAAGAGTCCCGACTGCCCGAAGCTATCGGGACTCCGACATTTCCTATGGTATGTTGTGAGGCATAACGTGCAGTGCTGTGCAAGACATGCTAGAATTGATGAATACCGGAGAAAAATACGACACAGGTGCGGATCTAATGGTCAACACTTCAGCAATTGCTGACTGCCTCCCCCCTCTGGGCCCTCTAACAGTAATAAATTTCACTCGATGAATTTGTTATGAAAATAGTTCATTTAAACATAACAATTGTAATCAGGTACTGATTATCACTTCAATTAGTGTCTATGGGTTTTTTTTGACAACCACATTTGAGCGCAACATAGGACGATAGGAATTATTCTTGCGGGTTTTGGCACTTACCCACAGAGCCCAGTTGGGCTCGGACTATGTGGGAATGGTCAGAAGTGCCAAGTTAATTACGATTGTGAATTTTAAAAGTCGAGCGGAGCAAAGGCTCGAATAATTTTGATCCCGGCATCCGATCCTGAAACGCGGATTATTGCGATCATGGGCAACATCGCGATTAAATACGATTAATGCGCGATTTAAATCTGAACCCGGGAGAGTGAAACGCGGTCAATGGACACCGGGTGCGAAATTCCGTTTCAAGAGTAATCCTCAAAAAGGGCGGCAATCCTCACTCGCTTCGCGCGTAATACCTGACAGGAGCAGGCTGTAATTGACAATTTATCGGTCGGATATCATATTTGAGAGCGGAATCGCCTATTTCCCGCCTCACCACACACGCTTTGCGGTCTTCGCTAATACTTGGAGGGATGGTAACCGGAGGCCATCGCAGAGGAACTGATAGTCCCTGGGCTGGGACTGAACGAGAGACGGAGTTGGCGGGCTGGTCGCCCGCGCTGGAGCAGTCGCGGACCCTTGAAGGAAGGCGTCTCCATTCATCCACAGTATAGCTAGATAGATAGGGTTACAATATACGGTCTGTGATGGGGGGTAAGTTTATATAATATCTTTTCTGTAAAAACCCTTATAAATGAAATAGAGGTTATTGTTCCTATTAGAGAAATTGGCTTTCATTAATTCTCATCAGATCTGCTTGCGAATAAGCCCCTATGCCCATCCTTGAGGGAGGGTTTCATGTATCTACCACAGCGCTCGGCATACTTTGTCACTCAAAGTTTGGCGCCCTAAGTTTCCTACGGAAACAAAGCCGACCACTGTGCTGGTTGTAAATCACTATGTAAGTACCCACGTATCAAATTGATTGTTGTTTGGTTATTGCATTCAAATAACGTTCATTATTCGGCGGTACCTACCGCCCTTCGTTCGAATACCGATAACAGCTGTTCGCTACATCCCTAAATAGCAGTGTGAGCAACTGAATGAAAATGGCGCCATTAGTTTTCGGCGGGATATTTGGTTGTCAAAAGAAAATCGTTCAGATTTTGTCTCGGCGTTCGTCCTACATTCTGACAAAAGAAATAACAATGGGAATGATTTGCGCTGATTTATGAAACGAAAGATACAATTTTTGCTGTGAATTATTGCATTGGGTTAATACTTCAGGATGTTGGATGAGGTAATTGGGGGACGCATTCGTAAAAAAGAAGCTTACGTGTTCTAGCCAGGAACTGCCCACGCTTATACTTAATTAAGCACGTTTTATTATAAAATCATATCGTGTTTTATTATTTACGCCGGCAAATTACCTAATATTACGCCCAGAATCACGTCAGACTTTTAGATGCAGTAGATCCGCATTAGGATTGTCCACTTGTACGCAGAGACGGATTTTACCATAGATAATAGAAACAAATGGATTTATGACGTGGAAGCATACTGACCAAACAGCACGAATGAACAAACCTTGATATTTTTAGCGATATCGGTCGACTACTTTTCGAGTTTTGCGAGTACAAACATACGCAGGCTGATGTGTACCCGGAGTTGCTGGGGAACTTTGAAATGGTTTGGGGTAAAGTTTTTAGGTTGTGAGTCCTTTTTAATATATACAATTCCATAGTAAATTATTCTGATGTACATTATCTTTTAAGGTTAAGCCAGCGTTAGCAATGTAAGCGCCCGAAAATATTTTTTGCGACGTATCTGTTTCTCTACTTTCCATCTCTTCTCTAAGACTGCCCTGACACTATAAATTTGCTATCTTTACATATACCTCCAAAATATACTAGACGGAATATTTTATTCTACAACAATAACTTCGCTACGAATTTTGTGTTAGAAAGAATACATATGTTGGGCAATGAACTAAGTGATGTCGCTGACATGTTTAATTTAAACTTCCATACATTTAAAGCCAAATTAGTCCGCCACTTTTTAAATGTAAATAATGTATGAGATATCATTATATTTTATTTCGATTTTCTATTGTTTGTTTTATACTGTTGTTAAAAATGAAATTTGTAATTGTTATGTACTTAAAAGCCCAATAGGGTGTCAATAAATAAATAAATAAATGATAGTGAAAACCCTATCAAAATCCGTTGCGTAATTTAGAAGAACTAAGAGCACAGACAAACGCGGAAAGCGACTTTGTTTTATACTACTTAGAGATTAACATTTAAGTTCCTAAAAAAATATACGTTTATTTTGAAAATGATATCTACATATGTAGAGTCGAAACTGTAATTATATGAAATTCCCTCGATAGAAAAAAAATCGCAAAGTATGCTTCGACAATTATTAAAAACACATTTTGTTCTGTTATTTAACTTGTTATAGGTATGAAAAATTCACAGTGTATCTTTAAATGCAGGTCAGGCATTTGTCGAGAGATTTTAATCGAGTCATGTTTTATTAAAATTTTTCATAATTTTCGTTTAATTATTCCCATTCCTTTCAAACCATCTTCTTCTTCTTTTTAAACGCTTACCACGGAGTAAACGACCAACTTTGTACGTCAATTTCTTGCCGGCAAGGTGCTGTTGTTTCAAGATTTCCGTAATTTCGGGCAAGATTATCGTGTATTGCCTATTTTTTTCAACGTCTTACTGTCTTACCGGTGAGTTTGCACGTCCACTGATAACACGACAATATAGTCGGGCCAAATCTCTTCGCCCTGTTACGTATGTATATGTACGTCTCATACTGGCAACACTGGTGCATGTGATTATGAATTTGACATTAAAACTTAAAAATACCAATAAATTGATAATTTAGAATAATAACTTTAATCCTTGGCGGACCGCATGTACTCTTTGACACTAAAAAGGGTGTTAATTAGTTCTTGAAGTCTCTAGTTTTCTTTTGTTTCTCCAAGTTGGATCAGAATCAATTGATCGCGTCTGAGATGAATTAATTAAATTTATGGATCGTATACACCATTTCATTCAATTCTAGGAGCTTAGTTAGTTCACTTCCATTCATTATTAAGCCAGATATTTTGCTTAACGAACGACGTTACCCAAAAAGTTGTGCATATTGACCGCTTATCCGACACCTTGGATGCCGCGCTAAAAGCAGCTGCCTTTTATGAAATCATGTAATCATTATATGATTCCGACAGTAGGAAGACAAAAGCCTCTGCTCTTAGCGCGTCCTCCAAGGAGTCGGATAAATGGTTACCGTGCTCGCAAATATCGCTAACTTACCATAGATGACACATTTCGTCAATATCGTATTGAAATAGGGCTTTATCGATCGTTCGTGCTAGACCTCCAGGGCCTTTTAGGTTCATGGTTCAACATGTTGGGCTCTGCATGACGGGTCATGTGTAGATCCTATTAGATTAGATTTGCAGTGATAATGGTAAACCATTTAAGCGATACCTTAGTTAGCGCGGTTTCACTCTATTTATTGACTAAGCTTAAAACACTTATCACAACTATCGACTACGTCAACGCCTAGACTAACGGGTCATGTATAGACCAAATTAGATGCGATTTGCAGTGATAATGGTAAACCATTTAAGCGATACCTTAGTTAGCGCGGTTTCACTCTAATTATTGACTAAGCTTGCAACACTTATCACAACTATCGACTAAGTCAACTCCCAGATTAACGCTTGCATGAGGGCGTTTACTAGTATAAATCACAACGTACCTACTATGCAGAAGGGCAAATCGCTTTAATGTTATTTTAGGCTCCAACGCGCCTTATCACGAGTATCATCACGCCCAACCACGAACTTGCATAGTTTTACATAGACTTATCTATGTAGTTTTAGCGATTAATACCTATTGCTTTTTTATATTTATAGTTATTATTTAACCGCGTCCAATTACAGTTCACGCTTCACTATTACCTCCTATTATATCGTTACTAATTTTATCTTACTACAATAGATTTCAAAAAATATATATTAATCAAGATAGACACAAATACATTTTTATCGGTATAAACCACACCACTACGCTGAGCTTGATATTATATATACATACGACATAAAATAATATCGATGATAAAGCTACATTTATATAAATATATTTTAAGTTTTTCTTTTACATATTCAATATTGTTATTAGTCAATTTACAAACAACAGTTTATTTATAAACAAGTTCTGCTCGGTGATTATTATTACGCCTGACAGCTGTTTGGCGTTCTGAAGGCATTATCAAACTGTGACAGTTGATAATGCCTTCAGAAGGTGAAACAGCTGTCACGCGTACTAATAATAATTGCACACCAGAACTTGTTCATAAATGAAGTCTTTTTTAAAATTTTAAATTGAATATGTAAAGGAATAAAATTAAATTTAAATGGATTACTAACATTTAAAACTTGATAACTATAGTAAATTCTATCACAGAATTGTATAAAATAAACGCCTTATATCAAATGATAAGAACGACCACGGCTTAGCACCACTGCTTGTTTTTAGGTGTGAAATGGTACAATATATTATTGTCCAAAAAATTTGAAATATGAACAATTCAAAAAACAATTTAATTCTTTGAAAATGTACAAATATATTGTATATTGTACCCTTAATATGCGTTTACATAATCCATACTATCTAGAATTAAAAAAAAAAACTTTGGCTGTTGTTATTATTTTTTGTAAATCTATATCTCTAAAATTTTGTATATTGAATTACGTTTGTAGTTAATTTGGATATTGAATTATGTTAATTTGTATATTCAATTACTTTTGTAGTTATTTATATAAGTCTTGGAATATTTGTATTTTCTTTTTATATTTATGTAAATAATCCTCTCATAAACACGAGCTCCTGGAGCTCACCTTATGAAGTAGTAGAATATTTAGGAAATATAACTTTGCATATTTAATTTCATCATGCACACATTTCCAAGTACCGCCACTCTATACCTTTTTAACCACTAAAAACATATTTTAATTAACAATAGCATTACTATCATTACCCGTAACTGTAACTTACTAAATACAAATTATCCAGGCTTATTTTTTCCTAGTCTCGCCAACATCGTAATCCTCTTCAATCACATCACTCTCATTATCTATAAATATACAAAAACAGCATATATAGCCACAATTCTTACTTTCTCTCTAAATATTACTTAATGATTATATCTTTCTATTACAACAGTCTTTATGTAAACATTGCTTATTACTCTGCAATACCAAAATATTATTTATATACAATTGAATTTGACCCTAAGTACCAGAAAGTCACCACCTACACCTATAAAAATGTCATTGAACTCTGTTATGACAGAACTATGTATAGATACTATGAAAATTTCTCACTACCACTATCATCTGTAAACACCTATGGCACCACTTACTAATAATTCCTATCATTTTTCCAGGTTCATCCATAAACACAAAAACATCATAGCTATAACCACAAGTGAAACTAACCCCTCACACATCAGTGCTCATAACCACAACAAGTTATTTGTATACCACTTACCCTCAACACCAACGCTTACGTTCCTTACTTGCGTAACTCTGGTTATACATGTAATCCATTCCACCATTAATCCATTCTACATAGTTATAATCAAACAAATAAATCTCATACTTTCATTGCATTGAATAACCATTACGATTGTAGATCTTCTATGTATACTTACTTGTTTAATTAATGTTATTCTCTTAAGACTGTAAAATTCACCCTCCATAACACAGGGTCATCCCTAGCATGGAGGGTGAAATAACACAAAAATCATATTTACCCTCTAAGTCTTGTATTAATAAAATAAATACTGTTAAAATTTGAAATGTTATATTATTTTCAATTTGGGAATTACGGGTTTACATATTTATTTTATTTTTGGGTTACCGCCGCCCTGGGAACCATTTATTGGATAAACAACACCCCTGCCATAGGTCACTTCAAGTTGTTCGTTCGTTAGCAGGGGTGCCCGAGATCACTGGGTGAGGTTTGTCGAGGTCTTACACGCCTACTGCGTGGCGGGTCCGATTGGGAGAGACTGGTTGACCTCTTCAGCGGGGCTTTCTTTCAACCCATCCCCTTGCAACCCAGTGGGAGGGACGAATCCATACGTCCGTCACTCCTGGCCACATTGACCCCCAGATTTCTACCCACTTCCTCTTTTCCTTAAAAAGACCCTTCACACAGCATCCCCAATGATGACATAGAAATGTGGAAATAACTATAACACTTATTTTCTTTCAGAATAGTTAGTTTTGAGAAAAACTAATTTGAATGTTTCACTCTCTGTGACGGGTCGACGGGGGTAGGTAGTAAATCAAAATCTATTTATATTATAATAAGGTTGAGAAAGTTAAATATATATGTATATTTCTTTTGACATATTGAAAAAAAAAATCAATTCATTATTGTAAGCTAGTGTAAATTAAAATAAAATGGATATGATTACATGAATAAATTACAGGGCAGTTAAAAGTAAAATGGCTGTAGGTTTTTAATCTTACAGCAAATGTTTGCATGTGGGCGGGAAACTTGCTTATGGTAATTGTAATTATTATTAGTAGCGTAATTTAAATCAAGATTGTTGGAGCAGTCGGTAAATTGGTGAGATTTGTAACGCACATTATTATGCATATTGTCCCCAACGAGGCGAATGTATTATTTATTCTGGTAAACACAGTTTGCTTGTCTCGTCTAGGTAACGTAGTTATGTTTATGAGTGGGATGCGACACGGACAGATTGGACAACGGTAGACAAGATATTGGACCATATTATCCAATAACTTTGTTCGCTATGCATCTAATACCCTACGTAAAAATGTCCATATAAAATAACGGGATTTTGTGCGAAATTCGCATTATTTTTGTGACATTTTTGGGAAAAGCGGTGGTATTTTTTTGCAAGAGGGATTGTTGTGTTTACTTTTTAGTATTCTGCAGCAGTGGTGCAACGTCGTTTTTTTTAATCGAATCACAGTATGCGGTAAGTTTGTTCCCTATGCATCTAATACCTTACGAATAATTTATTAGTGTAACCTTGTTAGTCATAAGTAGGGATTAATGTATAAAGGTTCGTATAAAATAACGGGATTTTGTGCGAAATTCGCGTTATTTATGTGACTTTTTTGGGAAAAGCGGTGGTATTTTTTAGTAAAAGGGATTGTTGTGTTTAATTTTTAGTATTTTGCAGCGGTGGCGCAACGTCGTTTTATTTGGGGTTACAGTGATTTGTTTTTGGGGTATTATGGCGTGTTTCGCTACCTTCTTCTTTTGCCAAAGTTTCGGACAGCATTGCAAGATTACACATCTGCCCTGATGATTAGACACTGCAATGCTTTCCGTAACGTCGGCTAAAGAAGGAGGTAGCGAAACACGGCATAATACCCCGAAAAAAAATCACTATAATACTTTTGGCCGTGAAAATCTCAAATCATACCTGTCGTTGTTTTTTAATCGAATAACAGTTTGTTCCATATGCATCTATAATACCTTACGAATAATTTATTAGTGTAACCTTGTTAGTCATAAGTAGGGATAAATGTATCCAGGTTGGTATAAAATAACGGGATTTTGTTCGAAATTCGCGTTATTTTTGTGACATTTTTGGGAAAAGCGGTAGTATTTTTTAGTAAAAGGGATTGTTGTGCCAACTCTTTAGTATTTTGCAGCAGTGACGCAACGTCGTTTTTTTAAATCGAATTACAGTACGTGGTTTTCAGGTTTCGTTGCGGAAGTTAGTTGCGTTACATAATGGCTATTCAAACTTAAACTGAACTCAAATGATAGAAAATAAGTATTTTGGAAGTACAATATTACTTAAAATACCGAAATATCGCGAGAAAAATACTTCACTATTAATACGTTATTTGTCCGAAAATTGCGAATAACAAGCTATTTTTTTGACAATGGTAAAATTTTGCCTAAAAATGACGAATAGTCATTCATTAGTCGTCAGGTTATTGAAAGATGTCATTTGATAGTAGTATTAAAAGTTTTATTTGAAAATATAAAGTGAAGTTTAAATCATTGTCTTTATTTCACATTTAATTAATGTATACTAGGGCAATTTACAAAGTGGTAGACACTCTCAGTATCGCCTTGGTGAACGACCACTCAGAATCGAAACGTTGCTTATCTAACCTTCACCTACCCAATATCAAACTTTTCCCACTCCCTTCAACATCATAGTCCACAGCATACCTGTAAGGGTGCCGTAGTACTACTGGCTCCGGACAGTTTGGACATTTGTACGGTATTCACAGAAAAGAAAATCGAAATTGTTGTTCTTAATGCTAATCTACGCCCTTATGCAGGTTTTCCTGTAAAATGTCAAACCGTCAGTCATTCATAACTTCGCATATATTCACATTTGAATCTACTATAACTGGTGTTAGTTACTCTGTGGCGTACCTAAACCACTCACTAGAACGATATCTTTGGGCTTTTTGTATGAAAAAAATTGGTCCTAAAAACCATAGATATGCCAATATAAAGACAGTATATTTACCTACTTATTAAACTATACACCAATGAAAAACTCTGAAATTTTATTCCATAGACTTTCGGAGTCTTTCATTGGTAGATAATATATGGTTAGGCAGCAATATGACGTCACAATATTCAAGGTTCCAATTTTCGATTGGAGTTACCCCCTTTTTTTTTTTCTTTCTTTATTCATAAAAATATATTTGGGTACAGGTTTTTTTACATGCTTTTCGACTACCACACTAAACACATGTCCGTATTATGGTAGTCGATTAATGGTATTCCTTTGCTCTGTGGATTAATGAAACAAATGAATTACACTTTATTGCATTTCTAATATTAATGTAAAACTGTACCTACTATGTATACTTAATAACGTGTGCCTACCTGTTTTACTAACCAGGGATTCCTGACATTATTTGGAGTAAAAATTTAAATGTAATTTTGGTCTTCGGTGACATTTTTAGTTGTTTTTACATTATTTTTTTTTCAAATACAAAATAACATTTCTTACAAGTCACTGGTACTGAAACTGTCCAATATTTACACGGAGAAAATTGATTATTGCTAATTTATTAAGGATCTCTTCAAATTATTGATAATTCCAGTTAAAAACGGGATTGCAGGCCTTACGAATAAATTATCAGGTTTCCTGATAAACTTTCAGTAAATTACGAATATATTATCACGGCAAATTGATTGTGTATTCTCTGTTAACTTATTTCAATATTTTTATGTTTGATTCAAATTCAAAATTAGAATAGTATTTAGTTTCGCGGACCGCCGGCTTGGCGCCAATGCCACCTCTTTCCTCACTCCTCTCAAACGCTCTCCCTCCCACTTCCCAGTTATCCGCGGCGGTCCGTGGCGTTCGGTCACGAAGTCGGCGCCTCTCAGTTTTGAACTTTGAAAAAAGAATACGCGCGTTTTCCGTTCCGTGTTGTCTAATTCCATAGATTTCCCGGTTGTTATTTAAACCGAACCTCGTGGTTGGTTGGACTGTTTATAAATGGAATTATTCTGAACTGTCATAAGGTATAAATACATTTATAAGCGCTTACTCTATGGCGTATTAGTATTTTGAGAATGTTCTTTAAGTAAATTGTTTTAAAAATGAATTTAGTGATTTTTTGTTCTGCTTTTGAATTTTCGCCACACGCGTAAAATATAATGAATTATGATTTATAATCAGAGTGTAAAGAATGATATTTTAATATTTATTTTCCTATTGTTTTTATCAGTCAATTGAATTATTCAAATAATATTAATGTCTCCTTTATAAAATCGTTAATATTTATACGTTGGAATAAAAATCGTTTTCGTGAAATGCTGTAGAATGGTAATTAGAATTAGTCTAATCTGTAATTACTAATTATTTTATGAGTATTATATGATTTACTAAGATTATAAATATTTTTACTAAGTCAAAAAAGATTGATGAAATGGGACCCTCATGAAACCGGTCTGCTCGCTGCACTAATTCAAAGAAACTTTTATAATGTCCCTCAAAAGCGCATTATCCCATAATTATTTATACTTAATTGGTTTCAAATTTGAATATGTAATGCCAACTTCTCTAATTCTTTATTGGAAATTTTAAAGCTCCGCAGCTCACAATGTAAATACAGTTGTCAGCTGATAACTTGTGCAAATTACGCGCTCAAGAGTTCTAGAGTTTCTTCTGATGAAATCTGAAAAACAGATTTTCTGATTTAAATTATAAGTACGTACCTACTAGAAATTTCGTACTAATCTATATGGATATAATCGTAGATGGGTTGTACATACTACTAGATTTTTTGTGGATTTATTCAATATGTCAATGTTTTGAGTTTAAATAATTTCCAAAAAGATTTTCCATACAAAATGTTTCAATGAAAAAAAAAGATTGTTCTGAAAAATCAAATCAAAAATCACTTAAAACCTTTACAACCTTTAAACATAATATTATTTTATGAAAAAAATTGGTAATTGTTTCCATAACCGCCGCACTTATAGGCGCGAATTATGGAAATTACACTTTGTTTCATCAATAACTACTAGAAACAACTATTAACAAGCACAAAATATGTTCTTAGTTTGGGTTAATTATGCTTATTATAACTTTCATAAGTGTCACTCCACATTAAAAGACCAAAGTGGCAGCAATAGCATCGTTTTATAAAGTGAATTTTGAACTTTGTTTGAATAAAATGGAATTATAATGCACCTTTTACCATCTTTGTATCCCGACGTAAATCATTGTTTCTTGTAGTGATTCTGTTGAAACGAAGTGCAATTTCTATGATCTTTGCGGTTAGGGAAATATTTACCATTTTTTGTTCTGAAATTTCGGTCAGTAGAAAAATTAAGCACATTCATTCACCAAAAAGCACTGCGCTAAAACCTATACAATTTACGTTAGTACCTATTTAATATTTGCGTATGTCGTAAGTTATTTATTTAATTACAGGTTAACGTACATAATTCAATAATTATTTTGGTACTAGGAAGCAAGCAACAGTTTGCTGTAACATTTTACTAATTCATAATTAAGATTAAATTACCATAAACAATATGCCAAATCGATGGATGTTGATTTTAATATTTAAACGTACCGCATTTGTAACCGGTTTGCAAGTATGTATTTAAAGTGATTGAAAGAATATTTAAAAAAAATGTTTAGCGCCAACAGATTAGCCTATACTAAATTACTTATTTTCCCACGTTATAAGTGACGGCTATTCTGCGAAATAAATTAATAAAAATCGTATGATTTGCACCTGCAATAATTCATTTAATATCTCTGAAGAAGGCGATCCTCACTTGGTTGACGTTACATTATTTGAAATTATACATTTTTAAATAGTATAAAATAAAGTCGCTATCTCTGTCTGTCTGTTTGTGCTCTTAGTTCTTCTAAACTACGCAACGGGTTTTGATAGGGTTTTCACTATCATTTAGAGAAATTCTTCCGGAAGGTTTATATATATAATACATGTAAAATATATTTATGTAAAGTAGAGAAAATTCGATGTTTTGTAATCAAGTCATAAAAATATATTTTCGAGCGCTTTCATTAGGTACTATCGCTGACTAAACTTTATAAGATACATCAAAATTTAGTACGGAATTGTATATCTTGAACACGCCTACAGAAATGTTTGCTATGGTGTATGTCTATATGTGGGACATTCATTGCTTATGTTCTAATGAAAATTGTCCAAAGGATTTTTTCTAGCTAATTCGGTTATATGTTAGTACTCAACACCACATATTTATAAAGTTTAGTGTTTACGTTTTTTTCTCGTGTTCCAGTCCAAGTCTGGCAAAATGTCTGTGCATCCCGTTTTCAATAGTTTTGATGCAAAATGTTTGTTTGGAATGCAACACTAAGTACACATGCTCGTCGCTCGTATCTTCGAATTCCGCATTCGATCTGATTTGTGCCCGTATATTTTCGATAGTGTCTTCTCCTCTCGAGCGATGGCTACCCAAATTTAGCTATTAATTATAAATTTCTCGGTATTGTTTTATAAACCCTTAAATTATGCGATAAAAGGTAAAATGTGGGTGACTTAAAGCACAGTAAGCAGTTCACATGTTTCCGTATTAATACTTGGATGTATGATGATAATTAAATCGAATGGCAGAATCGAAAATCGAGCTCACGGAAATCTACATTGCTCAAGTAGTTCTCATTACGTTAAAATAATGTTCCGATTATGCTAGCCGTACGTAAAAGAAACAAGAATCTTGAGTCCATTTGTATCCTCATTCTAAACCTATTTTCACACAAATATTATGTTACAATTAGATTCCTTTTTAACATTTTTCTCAAAAGACAGAATCGGGCGCCAGTTTGTCTGTTGTTAGTTTACATAGGTACAGACTACAGGCTTCGAGAGAAGATGCATAGATGCCGTTGTATATATAGTATATCAAGTGTGTACATATTACTATCAAGGTGGCTTTCTCGGAAAAAGCAGTGGTTGATTATTTCTTACACATGTAGCCACAGGAAATAATGCACACGATATTTATTAGTTAACTGATAAAGAATTAGATTAGGAAGTAGTACGATATGTCATTATGAAAGTAACTGTTACTCAATTATTATTATGAGTAGACCCACGCAATATTTAGTCGAACGGATGCTGACTAAAAACAAACATCGCTTACCCGAGATAACATCCCTAGAATTATTAATGAATGAATTAATGAAATCACGCACTTATCGTTCATTCATAACTATGATGCTTTTGGTTATGAATGATTGGTTTACAATATATTTACAACTGAACTGAAAATCCCTTCTGGGCGTTTTCCAGAATGTTTTTTTTCACATTGATCCCCGTATGAAAACTACAGGGTTTTCCAATAAGAGGTGTTATTTTGAATAGCCCGCTATTTCGGTAGATGTCACTTTTGAAGCTGTCATTTTTTGACATTTGACAAGCAGAAACTACGCCATTAATAAAAATGGAACGATACACGCTTCAAAAACGCATTGAAATTATTAAAATTCACTTGAGTGAATCAAATGCAAATCATCTTGATATGAGTGATGAGGCCCATTTCCACCTCGGTGGTTTCGTCAACAAGCAAAATTGTTGCATCTGGGGCTCGGAAAACCCAAGAGTTATTGTTGAAAAGCCTCTCTATCCTCAACGTGTGACTGTTTGGTGCGGTTTATGGTCCGGCGGAGTCATTGGACCTTACTTTTTCGAAAACGAGGCTGGAGCAACAGTTACGGTGAATGGATCGCGCTATCGAGAGATGATTAATGTTTTTTTTATTTCCGGAATTGGATGGTATTGATCTGGACAACGTTTACTTTCAACAAGACGGCGCTACTTGCCACACAAGCAACGAAACCACTGATCTTTTACGATTGAATATCAAAATAACATCTATTATTGGAAAATCCTGTATATCGGGACATGAAAATTTTCGTAATTCACGATCATTATTTTCATACTTGCGATTTCATCTATGTAATTGCCATAAAGGGGGTGACAGATTACGCTGTAAGTTCAAAGCGCTTTATATAACTTCATATTACTCGCCACACAACCCCAAATAGCTCTGTCACACCAAATGATATGTTATAAGTGCTGGCGTTGCGAAGACATGCCCTCTGATCTACTAGCCAGGCGATATTTAAAAATTATGGAGCGCAGTAATTACGCGGCTGTCGTCTGTCAAAGTGACAGATCCCTTACAAAGAAATGATACTCCGCGATAGTCCTCCAATTGACCTGACCCCCTCTCCTGAGGAAGATTATAACGTAGTGTGTCACCCTAACATATAATACGCCACGCCCAAAATAGCAAATATCTAGCACGGATATGTGCTACTTTATTTATTTCCTTTTTTAGGTTACAATGCAAAAATCATTAAAGAATTATTTTTTCATGATCTTAGTGGCAACTTTGGCAATTATTTGTGAGTTAATGGTAATTATTTTTTTTGTTTTTATGTGCTCTAATAAATATTAAATATGATTGTAGAAAATATTACAAACGGACGATTTACGTTGGTACATAAATTAAAATTTCTGGCCAAAAAACGTGTTTTTAACGATAATATATTTTTGTTATTATTTCAGCGCCCTTGCGGTGATTTCTCACGAAAACGGCGCTATATAAATTAGCCAAATATTATTATAAACATAGTACGTAAGGCAAGATTACCATAAACTTAGTAATGTTCTGTTGTTAGTCATGTGAAATGCTCATACGTAATGAACTCAAATTTTATATGAAATTTTCAAAATTGGAACTGATGATTGTGTGAATTCAGACAAGCGATAAAGCAGGTACCTACCTATAATCATCAAATTATTTTTTATTTATTTAATATGAATTTCTTTACAATCAAATTTTGAAAAAAATATATTTCGAGTTTACTAAAGGTGTTCGTTCGATATGTAAATTTGTGAAATCTCTCTAATTTTGCATCAAAATAAATACGTTATAAAGAAAATTGGCAATATTGTAATCTTGAGGCAATTTTTTTATAAATACTTCCAGCCTCACAAATCCTATATAATCTACAATAAAACTTCTTCGATATTTAGTTCCTATGGGGTGCCGTATAATGGCTGCCACTGCATCAGTTCCAATTTTGAAAATGACAAAAATGTTTTCTGTTATACTAATATATTATAGGTACCTACTTTATCGCTTGTCTTGATACTTCCCACAATCATTTGTTCCAATTTTGAAAATTACACTGAACCGAAATCAGTATGATTAATGACACTGTATGTCGTTTAGGGATGTAACGCCTCGGCCAATAGATATTCGCCCCCATACGGACAAAGTATCGAACTATTGACATCATTAGCTTGTTGACGACATATTTTGTATAAAATTTAATGCGTGGGCAGTGAAGATTCTCACTAGTGATGTCACCTTTTTTCTAATTGGAAATAACACGCTCACCTCCGCTCTTTCACGCAACACTAATTATTTGTAATCTGTTTTAAAAAAAAGAACTGGCCTTAATAATGTAATTGATTTGTTCTAGAGTTAATTAAATACAAAGAGAACTTATTATCGTTTAAAACCTGCTTGATATATATTTTTTGCGTTGTGACATTTTAAAATCAAACAGTTAGAATTTCGGCCATCTTAAAATTCTACACGAACAAAAATGAGTTCCTACTTCTGATGGGCCCCGTTGCGTTGGCTAGAATAATAAAATCGTTTGATCTTTTTGGAGTCGATTATTGTATTATTATTTTAACTTATCAGATTTGAAGGATCTTTTGATAAGAAGATACAGTTATCGATAATAACGTCACACCGATCATTGTTTATAATCTTCACGTTATCAATCGAACATTCCAATATTATTTCAATGGGCTGATCTGTCATTCATGGCGTAAATGTTTTAAATCGTGTAACAATGGTAATTCATAATAAAAAATCAACACATAAAAACATTTTTTTACTATAATACATCTAGTTTCATTTTTTGACCTGGTTGCACCATCTCTTGGGTCGGCTTGTAGCCAATTTGAAAGATTTTAGAGTTCTGCACAGACTAGGTTAAAAATTGGTATTGAGGTGAGCAGCACGCTGAGAAAAATTCGTATTGATTAAGTACTAAGCCCCCGCATACCCGATTTATAACAAGTTTCTCGTTAACTCTTTAAGTTTTTAAGTTCCAAAAAAAAGTTATTTTTGAAAATAATATCCAAACATTTATTATGCTGAAACGTTTATTATATGAAATTCCCTCGATAGAAAAAAAATCGGAAACTAAGCTTCGAAAATTATTAAAAACACGTTTTGTTCAGTTATTTAATATGTTACAGGCATGAAAAAATTCACAGTGTATCATTAAATGCAACTAAAGTATTTTTAGAGAGATTTTTGCTCTATTTCAAGAGTCGTGTTTTATCAAATATTTTCACCATTTTCCCTGAATTATTATAGTTTTTTTAATATTAGCGCGCTCCCTCTAACATCCGTATTTACATATCTCCCTTTCAAATCATCTTTGTACGCTTCCTACGGGGCCTTATGAATCTATTGAAGGTATTGGTAATCCGGTTAAAAACGATATTGCAGGCCGTTTCCTGATAAACTTTCAGTAAATTCCTAATATATCGGAACACGTGTTAATGCTCCTGCATTTGCCTTGATAATATATAATGACGAAGTGTGACAATATTAGGATTTTTATGAACACGTGTTTCGACATTGAAATAATATATTTTACTAAAAGTTTATCAGAAATCCTATTAATTCATTCTTATATAATAGCAATACTTATTTTTCCGCGTCCAGAAAAGTGTTGTACCATAGACATATGAATATTAGTAGACCTGCCCTAAGTGATTAAAAGCGTATTATCCCCACTCCCCATACCGGTTCCATTGGAACCGGCTGTGCTTGCGTATGACCTCAAGTGAAATTTGAAAACGTGACGTCATCATTCTTGTGAGAACTATGGTCGAGGCATCATCGGTTCATTTTACGAAATAACACGTCAAAATGTTGACTTGTACTATGAAAACTTGTAAAAATAGATGTGAAAAAGAGAATAAACCCAATTGTCGTATTACATTCCATATATAAGCATTATTTTACTTTATTTTAAGCATATTCACATCGTATAATATAGATCAGTTTTAGAAACATATTATACTATCACATCGAGAAACGTCTGGACGCGAAACACAAAGCTGGTTGGTTGCTGGGAAGTAAATTATGAACATTTATAAAAGTGTCTTAACTAAATACTTAAACGAAATATTGACTCTGAAAATGGAACCGAATTTTTTTGCCGAATTTGGACTTCGCAAATTTGTTCATAACGTGGCGGGTAATTTGCGCTCCCATGTAAAAATGTCTATTCATTCAAAAGCAGGTTTTACTTTTAAGAAGTAAGTGGTGATATTATAATGCGAGATGCCTATTTACTGTCAGATTGATTTATTGACGAATCACAGTCAGCCTTACTCCCTTCGTTCTTCAACAGTTGATTTTACCCCTCGCCATTATCTTCTCGTCTATTAATTCCTATGTCTGTGTGTTGTACCAATTTCACGTCGCCAAGGCTTACCAGAGTTTAAAAAAAATGAAAACCAACAAATTATTTTGCTTGATGTTAGGTACCTAAAACACGTAGTTAAAAATTCTCGAGTGACATCTTGAAAAAACGAAACTATCAGTTAATATTAACGGTTTTTTCGTTGTTTTGTTTTAATAGACTGCCCTATTTTTGGATATTTTATCATTGTGCCTAATTTGAGTAATTGTGTATCCATGTAAACGTTTTATAAAATTGTCGGTTTGGATACGGTATTTGATCACACGCTATTGTCGTTTATGCTTACTCATCTGTGAGTAACAACAGTTCACGGTATTTGAATCTAGTTCAACTAAGAGTATCCCAAAATAACTATGTGCCCAAATGTAGTAATAACCGTATCGAAATTATTCATTTTGAAATAAAAACATTTGAGTTCTTTCGAAATATAACGGTTCGAAACAAATTTATTGAACTCGATTGTAAAAAAATTGGGTTTTACGTATCTGTAGTAATAACAATAACCGGTGTTTTATTATCTTTATTTTTTGTAACATATATAGATGTTATATCCGCACTAGGATCTCTTGTGCTGAGGATTTCATTTACATATTATCAAAATTTTGTAGAATGACTCGTATATTACAAGGTTTGTTTTGTTCAGTTGAGTGGTTTCGGTTTTAGTCTGTATTTGGTATCAGTAAATTATCTATTTCTGATCTCCCTTTGTTCAGTTGAGTGGTTTCGGTTTTAGTCTGTATTTGGTATCAGTAAATTATCTATTTCTGATCTCCCTTTTTTCAGTTGAGTGGTTTCGGTTTTAGTCTGTATTTGGTATCAGTAAATTATCTATTTCTGATCTCCCTTTGTTCAGTTGAGTGGTTTCGGTTTTAGTCTGTATTTGGTATCAGTAAATTATCTATTTCTGATCTCCCTTTGTTCAGTTGAGTGGTTTCGGTTTTAGTCTGTATTTGGTATCAGTAAATTATCTATTTCTGATCTCCCTTTGTTCAGTTGAGTGGTTTCGGTTTTAGTCTGTATTTGGTATCAGTAAATTATCTATTTCTGATCTCCCTTTGTTCAGTTGAGTGGTTTCGGTTTTAGTCTGTATTTGGTATCAGTAAATTATCTATTTCTGATCTCCCTTTGTTCAGTTGAGTGGTTTCGGTTTTAGTCTGTATTTGGTATCAGTAAATTATCTATTTCTGATCTCCCTTTGTTTTGCATTCAGCTTTTTAATGTTATAATATTGTTTTAAGTTTTGAATGAGAGTGGGATTTTGTTGTAGAGTTTAGTACCATAGTATAGGAAGTTTTTGTACAAATATTGAATATTGTAGTTGCGCTCGCTCACGGTTAAAAACTATATGTTTCTAATATACGCGTAAGTTGTTATTTCTTGTGTTTGGTATTTATGAATTTAAAGGAATATATTTATAGAATAGACTCGTTTAATTGACATGATGTTAAGTTTGTTAAGATTTTGTCAGTGCTAATTCTTCCAGTGACTTTCAGAATAATTTTCATTATGGCTTTTTAGGTTTTAGCGAGTGATTTTAGGATATTATCATTTGCACTGCAATCTGTATACCATCCGCAATGCCGTATTCTATACCTCCTACATTCGAATTAGATTGATTGCTCTATTTATTTAGGTGTTCATATTAATATTTCGTAACTGCTACTAACCGTCTAGATCCATTGGGACTATGGCATCCCCAATCATTGATATACGTTGTGAGTCTGAATGTTGAGAGGAGGGGATGAAGATGTTGAAGAGGAATTTGTGGAAGTTCCTGGATGTTCAGATCTGGTCAACACACACAGTTTAAGCCATTTACAACAACGTTTCTATTCTGATTAGTGGTATTTTACTAAAATGCTGCTAGTATATAGTTTTTAGTGAATTAATGATATTTCCTATCTAAGGTAGCGGTTGGTGCCTAATCTTCGTAATGCGAAATAACTATCACCGAAATATCATGATATCTAAATAGATATATAAATAGAAATAATCAGCATCTGTAGAATGTTATTATTGTTTTTTTTACTTTCATTAGTACCTACTTACTTGCCTCTATCTGTTTTTTTTGTAGCAGCCCATGTTTCGTATTGTGTTTTTGTTATCTTACAACAATATCACTAGAGATATAAATATAGATACCGCCAGCAATTACCTACCTACCCAAAGTTCAACAAAATAATCGAGGATATCGAAAATCCTTTTACATTATTGTGAAGAACCTTTTTTAATATTTATTATTATGGAAATACTTACCACACAAGAATCTTAACAAATGACAAACTAGAGGGAAACTATAAATCTGTTTAATAGAGAACCAACAAAAAAATATGTATTCGGAAATTTAAAAATAAAATCATTTTCGGAAATTTAGGATTATAAACTATTGGATGAACTTCCATGCTTCGAAGTATTTTAAAATATGAAAAACAGCTGGACCGTTTTTTTTTCATCAATTTCTACCATTTTCTTGTACCACTGGTTTCTGGACACCGTGTATAACTTTTGTAAGTATGTATTAGGAGTCAAATTGACATTTGGGGTTAACATTTTTTAGATTATAATGAAAATAAAATATATATATAACGAGCAATAAGGCGTCTTATCTCACTTTTAAGTGTTTTGGGGATATTTCAAGGCTCCAAAACTCACGATGTAAGTTATCTTTTACGAAATCAATTCAGTCGAAGATCTAAGCTATACATCGCTAATTTTTAATGGCGGTCTTTAGAGAACCTACCTCTACCACTCTATTTTATATTCCCGAACTGAATTAATGTGTATTTTAATTTCCTGATCGTAAAAATCCTTTTATTTTTTACTTGTACTGATCAGAGGTCTCTTCCTGATATAAATGCCCCAAAAATCAGGCAATATTTAAATGACCAATAACAATTTTATAAAAATACAGTATAATACAATGCAAAAATGGCCATTGTTGATCGAGATCGACCTTCGCCGATATGTCGATATAGAAACGTGCTGGTGACGTAGTAAGCCGTGGCGCTGTCGTCGCTGGCCTCCCATTGGCCGGCAGTGTTGTCACTTTCGGCCAATCGCGAGGCCGCAAAGTGTTGTCATCGGCTCAGAACGGTAAAGGCAGAGCGCGTTGGGAAAGACTTCGGATGAATGGATTATTATGACATTCTGTTTCGGCGGTACATTGTACAGTGTTGTACGCAGCCGGCTAAAGATAATCAAATATTTTAATAATGATGGATTATTCTTTGTTTGTGTCTATTTTTAATTTATTCGGCAGTCATTATTTGGCTTTGCCTAATTATTATTTTATTCCATTACTGTACGTTTTTCCCGTAGTATATAACTAAAAATTATTTAACACGGGTGATTTATCTTTTGTTTCCTATCTTGCTTATATTTTTTTTTAATTTAGAACGGATTGTTTCGTTTTTTTTTGTAATTATTGTAAACTGGCATCATCTGTACGACATTTGGCGTCAAGTTCTATGTCTGCACTTCAACTTTAAATAATAACGAACGACTTCCATATGGGGCCCGTATTGGCGTTTGATCAAAATGCTAAATAAAGGTATCTATTGTAATTTTTACGCTGTTTCAAAACAATGGTTTTCCAACTTGTGATGATATTTTTTAATAATAGAAACAAGGAAGATGAGCCATGAAGCATTTTGAGAATGAAGCCGCGAACACAGTAGTGTCACCAGCAGCGTCCACCCATATTACTACAAAGGGGCCTCGCCTTTATTTTTACCTACACGCCAAAAACATTATTTCATTATCCGTGCAGTATAGTCGTAGCCCTGCGACACTCGGCACGCATCCATGCCATATCTCCATTTTTTCCTACTTCCCGTGCATGCTATTTATTATTTAACTCGACCATTTGGCATTTTATCTCTCTGTAAATTTGTTTGTTACGTTCCGGCTCCGGATCAAGATGGTGGCAAATTTTTTTTTCAAATGTGAAAAGATTTTAATTTAATAGGTAGTATCTACTTACAAATCTAATGATGACAGATTTTTTTTGGTTTTGATTTATCTCTAAATAGTATATAGTCGCTATCCGCATATGTCTGTTTGGGCGCTTAGTTCTTCTAAACTACGCAACGGATTTTGATAGGGTTTTGACTATCATTTAAAGAATTTCTTCCTAAAGGTTTATATAAATATTACATTTGTAGAAAGAAGAGAAAAGTCGGTGTTTTAAAAAACTTTATAAGATACATCAAAATAATGTAGGTACTGCGGAATTATATGTCTTTAAAAGGCCTCATAGCTTCCAAACATTACCCCAAACCAAAAGTCCCCGAGCAACGCCGGGTAGAAATATACTTTTTTGGATCGGATAGAGATCTTTGTTTACTATTGTACTTTTGGTTTATTATGTTGCTTAGTTTGTACACAATATAGGTACGTACTCGTATAACGTCTCGTGCCTGTAAGTAGATATAGTACAATGAAATGGTTCCGTTTTATTGAGTACATGTGTTGTTTACGCACTTGCAATGTTTGGTTAGGTTCGGAGTGAATCTTATCAGTATAAATAAAAAAATACTTTTAGTTCACAGTTTTATCGCGGAGCGAGATACCTAATACCTAAGTCCTAGAATTGTTAACTATTAACCTAGGGTAAACGTAACGCACGTTATAATCTATGCGTTCGTATACCGCTCTTATTAAATTATTTTATGAAAAAAACACTTGTTTGCGCCCGTACATGCGGAATATGAATACACAGTTTTGTCCGTAAACTTAATTCTTTTAAGAATGGCATACATTATACAAATACAATATTGGATTTCAAATACACGATATACTCGAAGCAACAACAAAAACTTACTACAAATACCGATAACACATACTACGTTTGGTCAACGAAACTTTAAATACTTTGCGGCAAGACTCTACAACATTCTTCCAGACAGCATAAAACAATGTGATTCACAAAAAAATTCAAGAAAATTGCAAGATAATGTAAAAACTTGGATCAAAAATAAGAATAGGGCCTTCACCGGTGAATTCAACCAAATTCGCAGTTATTGAAGTCACCACATTATTGAGCGAATGCATCTTAACACAAGTATAGATATGTTCAAAGGGATTAGGAACTAACACGAATAATTCTGCCTCAACACAGGCTAGCCTAGTGAGGCGGTATTTGAGAAACCTCAACTGTACTTTTATTTTCTTTTTACCTTCACAATATTATGTTTGCATTTTTCTGTTAATTTTATAACCTTAAAAATATAAGTTACAAATCAATGTACACCATAATATGTATTTATAGTTGTAATGTGTAAACTTTCCATAATAAAGATAATATTATTATTAAGGATTTAATCACCGATACAGTATTGTAATTGTATGCCTTTCTTGAGTTTGAATACGGACAAAACTATTTATTTGCATTCATATCCTATATCATATTTTACTGCGTCTAAACTATTTACTCCAGATATCTTATAGGGTTAGCTAGCATATGTATTATTTTATTAAAAATTATTATTTCTTATCACTAAATCGCTGACAGCCTTCATTTATTAAAGCCAAATTGCGATACCTGCCCAGCTATTCCAAGTAGAATTCATTTTGAAGGTAACAATAAACTCACTACTAATTACTCTGTTATAAAGTCACTTTTTTATACATATTAATATTATGTTCAAATAAAATATTCTCTGTTATTATAACATTCTATAACTTGATAAAATTTATTTTATTTTAATTACTATCTACTCGTATAAACACCTCATACCTCGATTTATGTCAGGTCTTATACAAACCTAGTATTCATTAAACTATTATTACACTAGTAGATATTTCTTTTAATTATGTTTTATCTCACTGCACTTCTATTAACAACTGTATCACTTGCAATGATATTTTGTGTACCACTGTATGCTTATAATCCGATGTATCATTATTTTGTAAAAGCCATTTTATGGCGTTTAGATAAATAAATACATAATGCACGTGTATGTAAGTACGGGCGCAAACAAATAATTCGTCTTTATTATGTTAAAGCATAAATTTGCAAAACGCTTATTTTCATAAAATAATTTCATTATAAACTCGTATATTATATCGAACGTTGCGTTTAACCGTAAGATGAAATTACAGTGTTTGAAATGATATTTTACAAAAATTTAAGTAATTAATTGTATATTTTTGCATTAATTGTATATTTATGAAGAATATATGAAAAAGGAAATTTCAAGAAACTTTTCGATTCTGTTTGGTGGTCTTTAACCAGGGCGATACTGAGAGTATTTAACACCTAGTTTAAACTGTATCTACTTCTGTCTAATTCTGCTTTAATTCTAATAATACTTAGAACTACACTTTTTAAGTACTTTTTTATGGTTATCTCTAAACTTGTATAAAAAATATTTGTACACTTTTATTTGACACTGAGCATTAATATACAATTAATGTACAAAATAATTTTCTTTTATACTTTTTCCTTATTTACATGTAAAAAAATATTTAAAATTGTTATCTACCAGTCAATCTGCGAGAAATAGTTAGGATGCAGGCGAATTCTCAAGTTATTGTTTTACGAAATTGTGTATTAGTGTTTTCTCCTTAAGTAAATAAATAAAATAAAAAAAAACAAAGCTTCCTTCTAATATTCACAGTTCAGGGTTCTCCGCCCATCTTGGCGGTGCGTATTTTTGAATATCAATTGTTTTTTATAGCGCGTTTTCACACCACGTGGTCCGTGGCACGTGACTGACTGAGCGCTTTCTGATTAGCGGATTTAAATACATTTGGAGACGTTTTAAAAATTCAATGCTACGTTTGCTGTTTAGCTATGCGAAAAATGTCAAACGCTGATACGGAGATAAGAGTAAGTAGCGATGATAATAAATTATTCTATGTTTGAATGTGATTTTTATTTAGTGTTCACAACTTCGTCTGTGCGTGCGTTCGTGTATTTTAAAATCAACGATCTCTATGCTATTTGTATGAATATTTCGTCAATTTAGTGAGAATCAGTAAATTGTCGAGAAGAAAATTTTTTTGATTTCATTCACTTAAATGTTCGACTAGAGGGAGAGGGTAAAAGTAATTAATGTTTTTTTTCTAATGTGTCTTTTTATATGAAATATAGTATTAATAACATAAATTTTTTAACAAAATTTTTCGAAAAAATATAAGATCGTCCTGCGAAATAAGCATAATTACAGTTAAATTTTCACAAGGCATGTTTTTGAATATTAGAAAAAGCAGTGGGCCAAGATTTGATCCCTGTGGTACACCAGAAGGATGACTATGTAATCCCGTATGGTAATAATATTTACGTTTATTTATCACTGCTTAGGCTTAGTCTGATCACGGAAACCAGTCATTCTGTAGTGTACAATACAATCCTAACTGGCATTGTGAGGTTTCGGATTGTTTTACATGCGCAATTTCTATAATAATTTCAAAATAAGTTAAAATGTTGTCTACAATCGAGCGAGATCGGAAAACAATTTTGAATGTAAGACTGAACCAAAAACCTACATAGGACAGCTTTATACTAAAAAAAATTACTTTAACCGGATAATCCTGAACTTATTTTTTTGGACTGCGATTATTATTAGCATGCCGGTACAGCTACTGAAAGACATTGTGGTTTATATTTTCTGTAGATATTGCTTTGTATCTGTATAAAGTAGTCAAATCTATAGTTGTTATTATTATTTGATTTATTGTACTTATTATCTCATCGATATAAATGCAAACGAAATTCAACCGCACAGTTTCTTAGTCATCCAGCTGTTATTTGGGCGAGACTAGATAATGACTTATCGTTATAATTTCTTTAAAATCGCACAGGAATGCGATAATTATTTGTCGACTATTTGTGTAAGTAATATTATTTAATTTAAACAGTTTTTGAAGCGTAATATGCATCGCTTTTACAACGCGAAATGAAAAACCAAAAATGAAGAAAGAATAGCCACCTCGCTCTGGCTACTTTGAAAATAAGATCTTGAAATACAATATTTCGTTAGGACGCTAATTTGTCTTCATCAAGTCGACAAGAACTTTGAAATTATTTTGAGAAATTAACTCCAAACAGGATGCTCTGAGGAAAATGATTTCCCTCAGGACCTATGTCATCTTTATGGATGCTGTGTCGAATGTATTTTTTAGGAAAGGAAGAAGTGAAATTGGAAGAATTCTCATGAGGGAGGAAATGCAGAGACCGGCAAATAATTCCACAGCCGAGTCGTTGAATTCAATAACAAGTCATAGAAACGACCCGTTCACATGTGACAAATGTTGGTCGCGCGTTTGGCGTGTTTCTCGACTGAGCACCGATGCCAAATGGATCAACACCACTAGTTTCTCGGAGTATCTTCCACTGGAATACCGGGAATAAAATATTTTATGTGCTGTTGGTACCTACCTATTATTTTTATATGAAGTCTCTCAAAAAAGTCTCTCGGTTTATAACAAAGCAAATTTCTGTTCGGGTAATAAAAATATAATTTATTCTCAAATCGCTATTATTATTATTACTATTTTAATCGATCTATCTCATTGACATCTCACACCTGGACACTGGATAACAGAAAACACCGCAGTCTCAGACAAAGACAAACCTGTATAGTAAGTTACACAGAACTCTGTCGAATCCTACATAGAAATACCACCAATATTTGGCGTGGGTGTACCGCTAACAACTAACAGCTAATATTAAACCAGCTACAGCAAATAACAGCACTGCCTCCTGATGAGATCACCGCCCCTGGCACGATCCTAGATCCGACATAAATATTTATTATTATTAAAATGTTGTTTTTGGTCTGCTTTGAAAAAAATACTCTGTTTTTCAGTTGTGTTTTAATAATTCTTTTATTTTAATAATAAGTCTTGTAAGTGTAAAACTTAGTGAGGCCTAGACGTGTACCCTGTGGTACCCCCGATATTTTTTTATTCTTCTTGAGTCGTTGTGGAGGGTAGCGGACACCGTCTTTCCGCTAGTGTTGAGTACCTACCTCAACCAAATCCAAGATCCACTAAAAATATCACATGCGAACACGGAAATGTTCCACCAAAATATATTTGTCTGGCTTTGTATTACTACAAAAGGTTTTGTATTACCACACATATTTTATATTAGGATTATTAAAAAAGGTTTCGAGGTGGTGAGGTTTTGGCTCTTTAAGGAGAGGATGTTTCTGAGAAGGGAAAAAATATAGGTTCTGGGAGGTGGGTAGATCTGGGGGTAGGTGTGACGGACGTATGAAGCCATTAGTTCTCTGCTTGAGAGGTCAAAGGATCTCCCTTCCTTGCTTCTCCCGATCGGGCCTGCCACCGCCAAGACCCGAGTTGAAAGGATATTTTAGATTCCTACCTTGATAGATAGGTGCGCCTGATTGTCCATGGTATCCTGGACATTCTATGTTACTATAACCCCTGAAGAGTCCTGGCTACCTTTAAAAACCTCCTCTACTTCTCCCATCACCCATTGTCCTAGTTTAGCAACGTTATATCAAGCAACAACATCTTAAAATCGATCATAAGCTTGGAGGAAGTCAAACATAAAATGGTGGTCAATTTTTAAATGTATCTTTTTCATATCATCAAGTGGTTTTCGTAATCGCGCTAAAAAGTTTACCGCGTACTTTTATTCAATTTGAAAAGCATTGATTGTGGAAATAAAGGAAAATGATGTCATAGATAATTTCGTCGACAAATAGTATTATTTTTAAGTAGGTAAGCTCTAGTATGTACCTACTCGAAAGTAAGAACTTTGTGAAATCACTGAGTTAAATCATGATATAATACGCGTAATTTGTTGCTAAATAACAAGCACGTAGGAATATTAATTTGCGAAATTGAAAGGCATTACCGATTGATTATTTACGAATTATTTTTGTTGCATTTTGTTAATTTTTAAACGTTAGCTATTTAATATACCTTTACCCGCCGCTTCTCTTACAACCTTATAATAATATAAGGATTATATACAATAAAAAGAACTAACAATTTTTTTGAAGATTACGTAGCGACAACACGGACTTCGTAATTTGGCAGTCGCGCGCCCGGGTCTATACGGCCTTGTTTTTTTTATTTTTTTTTTATTTCTTGGACAATTTGTATAGCGCCGCTTTTGTGAGACATCACCTCATGGGCGCTTGTATCGATTCAAATTATATTCTATTGTCACTAGCACACGGAGAAAAATGATTATTTCTAATTTGTTAAGAATCCCTTCAAATTATTGGCAATCCGATTAAAAACGGGACTGCACGCTGTTTCCTGATAAACTTTTAGTAAATTTGCACTAATACACGCGTTCATTTACCTGCGTTTTTCTTAATAATATATAATGACGAAATGCATAAATGTCAAGATTTTTTGAATACGTGTTCTGACATCGTGACAATACATTGGTATTTTACTAAAAGTTTATTGGGAAACCTATCAATTCATTATTTAAGGTCCTGTAAACCCGTTATTAACCGCAATACGAATAATTTGAAGAGATTCTTAATAAATTAGCAATATTTTTTATCAGTAAGTTTTCTCCTTGTACGTACTGAACAAACAATCCCTAGAAGCATTATCTATACCGATTCGATATCAAACTGATGTCGCCCCAAACCGGTCTATAAAATTGATTATGTTAGAACATTCTCACCAGAAGTAAGGAAATATTGAGCTTACTTCATCGTGTTTAATGTTCAGTGTTTAGTGTGGTATAATCAAATGGCGCTGCACAGTGCTGTAGTTACGCGTTAGAAAGGCTTGCCCTCTCCACCTGTTTAGAGTATGGAGCAGGGGTCTGCAACCTTTACAACAGCAAGGGAGGTGGATTACGAATCATAAAGCCTGTGACAAACCACGTTATATTAGATCCCCAAGACCAGGACATTGAGTCAAGATGGCCGCTGAAGGCTGATGAGTATTGATTAAATAATGTAATTTCTTGGCAATTATGGCAAAATATGAGATAATACTATACTAAATACAAGTGAAAAAAACATAGGTAATTACACATTGGGGAAATTGTCTCGAGGGTACCGTATTCCGGCCATAAAAAATCATTAATCATCTCTCGATAGCGATCCATTCACCGTAACTGTTGCTCCAGCCTCATTTTCGAAAAAGTAAAGTCCAATGACTCCGCCAGACCATAAACCGCACCAAACAGTCACACATTGAGGATAGAGAGGCTTTTCAACAATAACTCTTGGGTTTCCCGAGCCCCAGATGCGACAATTTTGCTTGTTGACGAAGCCACCGAGGTGGAAATGGGCCTCATCACTCAATAATTTGCGTTGTTGAAGCGTGTATCGTTCCATTTTTATTAATGGCGTAGTTTTTACTTGTCAAATGTCAAAAAATGACAGCTTCAAAAGTAACATCTACCGAAATAGCGGGCTATTCAAAATAACACCTCTTATTGGAAAACCCTGTATTACGGGATGTAACTGGACTTGCCAAGATGAAAACTGAGAAACAATGAAAAATCACTGAGGAGTCAAAATTTCCTAGTCTTTTTAGGTTAGTAGAGTTTGATTGTAATTCAGTGAAAATAATTGTTTTAGGCTTGGAAAAACATGTTATTCTTAACTTACGCACCGGTTTTATAATATAAAATCGAGTTTGCTTAATTTTAAAATAACCAAAAAGCTCGCGAATAACTTGTTAACGACAGATGAGACAGAGTTGTATAGAATGACATCATCGATAGGAACACCTCGTTTCGTGTTTCGCTTACATGGTCACTAATAAATAATTAAACCAAGAACGTCGTAAAGTATTGTCACCTATTATTATTATTACCAATTTATTGTGACGCACCTCACGATGAAGATACATATTTTCTCGATTTTAACTATGTTACATAGACAATGGAAATAGGGGAGATGTGCTATCATTATTAGTATGAAACCGCGCGCACCGAAAATGTCGGCAACATCGTCCCCCAATACTACTGCAAGTCCCGTATTTGTTTCACCTACACACGTACATTTACGAATCTGACATGTTGTTCATAATGTCATCAAAAGTACTGTTTTCGGTTGAGTGTCTGTGATTGTAACTCTGGTTCAATGAACTCGAATTTGATTTGTATTTAATTCTCAAATTGTGAAGAATTTAAACATCGATAATATATCTGCCTATTAATATAATATTTCATTATAAAATCATTTTAGTTGTCATTTTAAAAATTGTAACTGATGTATCAAGATTACAGGCAAGCGATAAAGTACCTACCGATAATATAATATTTTTTACCCGAAAATTATTTTAATTCTATATTTGAAATGTATATTTATCACATTATTTAGTGGTTTTTCACGGGTCTGCGCTCGTAATAATAAAAGTAATTTTATTCCGGGCCACGTGCAGGGGCTGTGTGTTGAAATGTAAACCATACTGGCATAGCAAACAATAAAATATAAAAACATAAAAAAGATGAAAATAGATCAACGTTATACAAAAAAATAAAAAGAAAAGAAAAAAAAACTTGTATGGTCATCATTATGCTTGTCAACTGAGCATAAATAGGATATTTCATCTTTTTTATTCGCGAAAAACATTTAAAAACATGCTTGTATGGTCATCATTATGCTTGTAAACTGAGCATAAATATGATATTTTCACCTTTTTGTTCGCGAAAAACATTTTTAAAAAATGCTTGAATGGTCATCATTATGCTTGTCAATTGACCATAAATAGGATATTTTCACTTTTTTGTTGACGAAAAACATTTTTTTTTAAATGCTCGTATGGTCATCATTATGCTTGTTAACTGAGCATAAATAGGATGTTTTCACTTTTTTGTTGACGAAAAACATTTTTTTTAAATGCTTGTATGGTCATCATTATGCTTATCAACTGACCATAAATAGGATATTTTCACTTTTTTGTTCGCGAAAAACATTTAAAAATAACCATAGTAAATTTTCGATATGCCACCTAAACGACACCTATATGTTAGTTTGCGAAACACTAACTATCCATAGTGTAACATACATAAATCCAATTTCAACCAAGATTCTATGATCGCACAACGGAAATTTGTTGGCAAACAAGGATGTTATTGGCCATTGCCCATTTACCCATTGACTACGTCACGACACGACAAGACAAGGTTATATCCGCTATTCTCGAAAATAAGCTTGACTTTAAGTTAAATTGTGTTATTTAGAAGCAAACAAACGGAGGCGTGAAGATTGACGTAGCCCCCGGTTGACAAGTTTTTCACAAGCAAAAAGTGCATCTAGTGTACCCTAACTAAGGTCAATTTTGCCTTACTTTTGGCGAAATCTTTCAAATTTTTACAGTCGAAATTGTTGACCAGATCTGAATAGCCAGGTACTCCTCACAACATACCCCAATCGGGGATGCCATGGACTCACTGGATCCAGACGGTTGGGAGCATTTGAGCATCATAAAGAATAGGCTTCGTAACTTAGTGACGGATTAGTATTTCCTTAGTTCTTGCTACTCGTCATCACTAATGAGTTCCAACTCAAAGCTTGGCTGACTCTTCCCTTGACTGACGGACCCTCGGATATAGACGGATACTTCGTTAGTATTAGTATACTTAAGCCCGTATTGTATATGTGGAGGTCGCAGCATCATGATGAGAAACGTATGTTACTACGTCCAGACTGCAAGCAAAAGTAGGCGCGCAGATCCACGTGTGATAAAGGACGTGATTTAAATGTAGTTCTCTAGCGTTCATTGGTGGCTTTGCCGCACTTGCCTCCTTATTTCATTCCGGATGAGACGCTACGGAACGATTATTTTTTGGTCGAACTATGCACGACAATTAATACCGCTAGTAATAAAATCAAAATTTGAAAAAAAAATTTCGAATGGTATTCATAAAACTTGTTTATTTTATTTCCATGTCTTGAAATTTGCACTGTTTTTCCGCTTGGAATTTCTATATAGGCAACTTCATTTTCATCATGAGTTACGATGTTTTAAATATCACTTAATGTAACTAAATAAATAATGAGTTTTTTGTTTGTTTCATATTTATTTATTTAACGCCCAGAGGGCTTTTACATGTAGGTGGTGCAATTTTGAAACATGAGAAAAAAATAATAAAAATAAAATTACATTAAAAAATAATATACGCAAGAAACAAAATTAAAAAGAACAAGAACATAAATTAAAAAATACATCGATTTAAGTGGTTTACAAAAATACAACTTCCATTTATGAATAGTTTTAAAATAAGTCTTTTACGTGATCCACAAAATTCGCAAAGTTAATATTAAATATATCGACATCACCTAAGTATTGTTTTTCCATAGTGTGAAACCGTTGTATTGGGGAGTTCGATAAATATTTATCGATGGTTCGATAGCAAAAGGACATTCATTACGTAATTGAAACGAATTTATGGAAATCCACAATAACAATACGACACGTCTTCCACAGCTTTACCGCCATTTGTTCTGATTGTAATTATTTAGTATTTTTGATACTTTCGCCAGTGACTGATGTCATCCTTTATGTTACAAAGTCCCTGCCCCATTCCTCATCCCCCTCAGCCCGCCCCCCCTCCTCTGGCGATCTCCGCCAAAAATATTATAATGATACAATGAAATTAAATAAACTAGATTGGATTAGCTTCTATAATTTAGTGTATAATCTCAGAAGTGCGTTTGTGCAGAAAATAAAGACAAACTTGCATCATAATTTTGCTAAACTTTATTTGAAGCCCCCGCATACCCAATTTATAACAAGTTTAACTCTTTAAGTTTTTAAGTTTAAAAAAATGTTATTTTTGAAGATAAAATGTAAACATTTGTTTGCTGAAACGTTAATTATATGAAATTCACTCGATAGAAAAAAAAATCGCAAAGTAAGCTACGAAAATTATTAAACTTACGTTTTGTTCTGTTAGTTAATATGTTATAGGCATGAAAAAATTCACAGTGTATTTTTAAATGCAATTAAAGCATTTCTTGAGAGATTTTTGCTCTATTGCAAACGAGTCGTGTTTTATTAAATATTTTCACCATTTTCGCTTAATTATTATCGTTTTTAAATATTAGCGCGCTCCCTCTTACATTCGTATTTACATATCTCCCTTTCAAATCATATTTGAACGCTTACTACGGGGCCTTAACGTCGACGTGAATCCCATACGTGCGTTATCAATTCAGCGCTTACGGAACTTTCTGTTCTAATAAGAAATAGCTTCACCGGTAAACCGTAGGTGCGTGCAAACCTTAGGAATTTTTTAGCTGCTCGGGTGCGCAGCGCCTATGAGATGTTTTAACACCAGATTTATACGGAATAGTATTTTGCAAGAAACGTAATTGTTATTAAAATAAGTGAATTACTGGAGATGTTAATTTTTTATAAAAGTGTCTTGGGTAAATTGAGATTTTTGTATTTAAAACAACTTTTTATAACCTACTTCATTATTATCATGTTGGTTATGGATCTTGTTGCTAGATCGCTAATCTATGGTAGAGTAATATGATTGAATTCGTTCTTTAAAATAATTATGGAAAATATCAATAAGATTATTTTTCTTTCTTTTTTTAATTTCCTATTTAACTATTAATGAGACATGCCACGAACAACCACTGCAAGCGCCATATTTCGCCTAGTATGGAGTTATATACTCGAAATAATATAAAACAAAGCCACTATCCGCGTCTGTCTGTTTGTGCGCTTAGTTCTTCTAAACCACGCAACGGATTTTGAAAAGGTTTTCACTAGCGTTTAGAGAATTTCTTCCGGGAGGTTTATATATGTAATACATTCATATTATATTTATAGAAAGTAGAGAAAAATCGATGTTTTGTAATCAAGTAGAAAAAATAATATTTTCAGGCGTTTGCATTGCTAACGTTGGCTAAACTTTATGAGATATATTAAAATATTGTACTACGGAATTATATATCATAAATAGGCCTACAGAAAATTCAGCCATGGTATATACACGTCAACTAGTATTATATAATATGATGCTGTAGAAGTTTTTCAAACATAGTCAGGTTATTCGTAACCCGGGAATGTTCGACTTCGAGTGTTCGAGTGTGCCCATTTAAATACGTCGCATCTTTCACCAGTAATGGAGGGGTTCTCTCGTGTATTTTAATTCAACGAATGTTAATAATTTTACATTATTTTCACGCGTTGGCCATTGTCGGTTAATCGCCGTTGTATTTCGCCCGCCATGATGTCACGCCTATTCTATTGCTGGCTATGTGTATTTTTTTATTCTATCGGACGTTTGTAAAATGATTGTATTTTTGTAGCCAGATATTATATTATTATTCGTATTTAATTTGTCACGGTTTCGTTTACATTCACAGAATGTTCGTTTGATTATATAATAAATAACATTACTAGTATACATCAAAATATAATATTTCTTTTTTACATATTTGATGAACAAATAATATTACGACGACCTGTCTTATTTTTTACGGTTAGATTTAGACATTTTAAAGCTCCATAGTTCACAAGTTGCGTTGGCCTATAAATTTTAGATAAATAAAGGTGTGCAAAATTCGTGACGCCAGAGATCGCCATTCGAGAGTTTTTTTGATGCTTCATGCGATCAGAGTTCTGGGTTATTATTTACAATAAACACGCTAGCCCGAAATTAATTTTATTAATTAATTAATCTTATTTTGATAAATGTAAAAATGTGGCAAAAATACGCCCAAAAAAAGATTTCATAAAGATAACTCAAGCCGACCGCAAAAATGTTTAAAGCGTCTTTTTTAAATTTTAGAAACCAGAACGGATTGATAAGTTGTTCGATGACATAATTGATCATTTAATTATCGATACGTTCGTAATGGTAATTAATCTATTTTTTCCTGTTTTATTCAGCTGATTGTGATATTAACACCAACATTTGTGAGCATTGCAAATACCAGTTGTTGGCAGTGAGTTATTAACCAAAATGGACTGCAACATACGTTTTGTTTTTGACGCTTTTTACAAGCGTTAAAACGGTTTAAACTAAAGGTGGTTTTTGAAATCAGTGCTTTGTGTCCCACAACTGTTTGTGAAAATAATAAGTTTGACGAAGAAGAAAGGAAGAGATGTACACGATGAGATTAGATCGTAGAAATATGAATATCAGCCAAGCCGAAGAAGCGATTGACGTAATGGAAGAAGCCAAACAAACAAACAAATCTAATACCATCTCTCACATTCGTATATCTTCAAAAACATCCATGAAACTACTTTTTAAGTTGATTTGATCCCAACTTGGCTAGCGACGGAATTAATTGTTATTCATAGATGCTGATGACATCGAGTAATTATAACATGAAGTCAATGATGCCTGCCGAGCTTATCTGATGACCTGTGAACGGAGTTGACTTCCGAATCGATGACTTTATGATTGGGAGGGTGACATCAGCACATCGGCGCTTCGTACCGTCGATCTTAGGAGGCCGATCATTTAGAGCGAGTCTTTCTGGCAAACACCAATCGTCGGATACTCAATGGCAAGCTACCAAATCGACCAGATTTACTACCTGTCCTTGGTCGATCTAATCTGGCAATTGACACAAAATTCAGCCACATATTTCTGAATTCTGATTTGATTGCTCGATCAAGCCTAACGTTTGGTCGTCTTCTTGTGGAGCACGGTATGGACAGCGTCATGATGACCACTCCGGGCGGAGGTCCTCGGCTGCGGTCACGCCTGCGAAGTGCCGCCAATGCTATCTGCGCCCGCTCTCCCAAGAGCCACATCCACCACACTTACCCCAAGATCTCTGCTTCCTCGCACCAGTCCTTCCACAACCACCAAGGCAAGCATCGCACCGCCGCTTGCGGAGTTTTCAGCAATGGAGCCGTCGCTAAAGCCCTTCACAGGTCTGGCTCTTTCTCGGCTGGAAACGGCAAAAAGGCGGATCCGTCGGAAGAGCAAAGTGTCAGTTCAACAACTCCTGAGGAAGTGCCGAAGGAAAGTACCGCCGCTGATGTCACAGAACCCACTGACAATGGAAGATTAAGCGGCAGGCTCTCTAGGTAAGCGTTTCTTTATTCATTTATAAAGTGTACCCTTGCATTGTGAATGCCATTTCTTTTCTAGCTCAAGGTAGCATTTCAGTCATGCAATTCGATATCTTCAGAAGAAGTGTAATTTTTATTTGTTTGTTTTGAACACTCGAGGCGAGAGAAATAATATGAAAAATGTTAATCTCGTTAGGTTTAATTTGATTCCCACAGTCAGTATTATGTTGTTTGACTTTTGTAAAATTGGTCGTTAAGGAGGAAGAACCCCAACCCATTGCCCCAAAAGTCAAACAACCCAATATATTTACAGAAATTTGTATTTATAGAGTTCAATTTATTAGGAACATCTTTCGGTCTGTGGGCTAAATTGCTTTGTTTATTTTTTGTGGACTTTTTTTGTTTGTTAAAACAACATTTACTCAGTGAGTCAGTGTTTTTTTTGCCTTAAATTCATTTAATTAATACAAAAGTTCAAATGCATAATGAATAATCACTCGTAGTATTGTTTATCCAATTACTACGAGCGCATGCTTCATTATTCATTAGCCAGTAAGTGATTAACACCTGTTACGGATTAGAACGAAGGTAATTAGTATTTTATTTCTCCAAGGAATTCCTCAGGGTAATGGATGTGTCCTTGACTATTCAATTGACACGACCAAGAACGGTATGAAGATCAACTTAATAGATAGATAAATACTCAATTGGACATTATTTATTACGGCTTTATGGATCTTTGAAGCTTAGTAGTAGAACTATTCACCATCAGGAGCACTCCTGTCCCGGTGCGACCGGTACATAAGAGGCTCTGATTAGTTTAGAACAGACACCCGTGTTCTGAGGATGGGTTATAGATTGGAGTTTAATCGAACTATTAGTCATCCATTTACAGTACAAGATTTATTTTTTTGATATTTAGGAAGATATGTAAAAAAATATTAAAAGAGCATTAAAATATTTATCTGCTGTCTTAGAAATTTAATTCTATACCGCCATTACTCCTGTCATGCTATGCTGTGCTAGAACGTCTGTTCTGCCGTGTGGTATCTTGAACAAGTCGATACGACTATTATACGTAGTTATTTTATATTGCTTTTCTTTTTACCCAGTTATTGTTTTTGTACGTGAAAAACATCAGTGTTTTTACCTGTAATATCTTTGATAATAGTGTAAGAGCTCACCCATCGATGGCATGTTTATATATTATTCCAACTGCCTTTAATAAGAAATTTGGTGAAAAAACCAGGAGATACAACAGTACCAACACTTTATTTTGGACTGCCAGCTTCATTTGGATAACTTCTTATTTGCGTTTATTCCTGCATTAGTTACCTGCATACACATTTCTTCTAATAAAATAAGAATATGTAACGATTGCGGAATTGTCATTTGTAATCAGGTAAGTAGACCAAGGAAAGCTTCGCCATCTATCTGCATACCCCCACGGATAAATCAAGTTAGTTTGCGTATCGAATAATGGCAACACCAATCCACCTATCCGCCAGGGGAGCAGAGGCGTACGCCGGTATTGCCATTTGCCATATTCGGCCACCGTATTCAAGTATAAGGTATTTGTCCAAACCGAATGACATCACGACAGTTTTGAGTGTGAGAGGCTATTTGGATCGGTGACTTAACTCATTATTATTCACGAGGTGAAAAAAAGCGCGCATAAATAATAATATAATTCTTATAATATATATTATTGGCACTATGGCGTAGCCCTCTACACTCGACTGAATTGTTTTAATAAGCAAGAGTTGCGAATTAATTTGGATATATTTATACACTTTCTATCGGGACTATGATACAGGTATTTTTTATATTTGAGAAACAATAGACTAGTTAAGTCTTTTCAAATTAGAGGAAGCGACAATAAACAGAGACTAGCAGATGAAAATCCGCTGCCGCGGTTTCAAATATTGACGTTTAAATTACAGATGGCGCCACTCCCGTTTACAACAATTCTAAACTGTACAAGCATTAATATAATAATACTATCAGTTTAGCTTTAGAAGGGTAGCACTTGGTGGTTTTTATTAGGATTAAAGTATTACTTGTACAGATTTGTAGATACAAAGTCTATAGTTAGTTGGGTAGTCGGTACATTTAGGACGGGTTTTTTCATAGAATTTTAACAATATATCGAATTTCAAAGTTAAAATTATATTTTATATTGTCATCATGAGCCGCTTGTTTCAATATGGCTTTGACAAAACTTGTAAATTAACTTTTAAATTTTGATGATTTGCTAAAATTCTGTGAAACAACCCGTCCTTAAGGTAATATTGGTAAATACACAAAAAAAAAATTTAATAAGTCTAAACGAAACATGAAACAGAAGAAGACACAGAAAATAAAAAAAGAAAACGGTCACAACTAGGAATAGAACCCAGAATCTCTCGTCTTACCGGAACAGCGTCTTAAACACTCGACCATTGGGACCTACTTAATAAACGTCATATTTGTCGATCACATATTTCAAATTCAAGATTTATTAGTATTATCTTCTTCTTCAATCATTAAAAAAAGTTTGGAAAAAATAAAAAGTTAGTTTAATTAGTTTACGCGGTGGTGTAGCTATAGCATTCACATGAGGGGGTTCGACCCTAAGGGGAGGATGGAGTTCCTTCCTGGTGGGAGGGGCAGAGTTAAAGTGGGGGGGGGGAGTTGAAAATTTATTACACAGTTTTTTGATACCTCTATTTACCACATCTTATTGTTATATGAGGTTATTTGTAATATCTACTAACTCTTGTAAAAGTGTTACGAGAGATTGAACAAGATTCAAGGGAAAATCTAAGCTAATCGATAATTTCCCATTATTCGCGTGAAAATGCAAATATTCGCTTTATCGCAAACACGAAAATTTCAGTCAAAATGGATGTATGTATCATGATGGATTTAGCGTGACAGTTTATCTGCATCTGTCCAATGTTGACGGAAAACCACAACAGAACATCGAGTAAAGTATTAACTCAAAATTATTATTAATAATTAATTATGAAAGCGATGCCGCATAAAACCACGAACTGATAATGTCGATAATAATAAAATAATAATTTAATATTTTAAACAAGAATGGCCAAGCGGTTGATATCCTTTGCTCCGAACGTGGATTCGAAACCTGGAAGCGCAAATTGATAAATTAGTAAATGGATGTACAAACAACCAACTTGAATTTGCTTGGTTAATCAAAAATACTTATTTCGGTTGTCGGTGCGTGAAGTGAGTTTTTCCTGCGTGAAATTATTCACGTTCAATGATCTCACATTTGCTTTTAAATTTACAAAATTTGAAGTGATTGTTTTAATTCAGACAAGCGATAAAAATAGTACCTACCTCGTTTTTTAAATTATTTTTATAAATGAAAAATTCTATATTCGACATTTTTAGTTTTGTTTTAATTTTTGACTTAATTTTTCAAGTTTACATTCGAAAGGTAAATTTCTGATCGACTCTGATGAAAAATTAACAATATTGTGTTTGATATTCGGGGTGATTCTACATGATGGTAGATGTAAAAGAGATGAATATATTTTTTTGGAAATTCCATCGTATATTTTTCTATACAAACTATTCAACTTCAACCATAGAACATTGGAATTTCGAAAAAAGTTATTATTTTTTTTTACTTGTACTAACATTTATAATCACCTCCCGAAGTTGGTGCACCTTACCCCCGAACACCCATTGAGGTATCGGACACCTTATAACAAATCTTACAATTATTATAATATCCCGTGATTTTTCACGGGTCTGCGCCAGTCAAGTAAATAACAAAGATCAGCACAACCCTCAGATTGTGTATTGCGAAGTTTTGAATTGGTATCATTTCCCACGCTAGATTGAATATCCCGCCTAGTTCTCAGCGTATTCCATAACAGGAGATACTTCAGTAGACAAACGAAAGTCGACACCGTCTAATAGAATACAATCTAATGTTATATGTACTGTTAGCATTAAGGTATATAATACACCTACCTCACTGACTGTTAGGTCATCTGTAAACTTACGAACAAAGACTATTGACGAAGCGAAACTTAAGACGGGCTGTTTCGCATAGTTTGAACAATTCATCAAATTTCTAAATTAATTTTTAAATTCTATTAATGTTCCGTTATGATTTTACTTGTGCGAAACGACTGACCCATAATGATATAGTAACAGAATTTTAATAGGACTTTCACAGAACTTTATTTTTTTATTAGTTGCAATTGCAAAGTTTGTACATGATGTTTCCTCACTAGGGTTTCCTGTTCTGAGGCGACCTGTAGTTTTTAAACTTTTGTATTATGTTTCAAGTTCGTCTTCATAATGTTTGTAAGTTGAATATCACTTTGTTATCTCAGCTATGTTTTTACTGTTGTCTTAAATATATTCATTTCCGTTATTTTTTGTTTGATTTGATAGGGCATTGTATAATTTCGTAGCATAGAATTTAATATTTCTCTGTCCAAAAGATGTGTTCAAACTGGGAGTAACCATTATATTTTGGCTTATTGCTCTGGTTGAGTATTTATGTTGGGCAGTGGAGTATTTCGATATTACATACCTAGTTGTACATTGAAGGGAGATTTAAAAAAATTAACTTGGCTAACACAGGAAGCTTTGAGGGAATTAGGAAAGGACTATATCATCTCTGGGCTTGTTGTATGATATTGTAACAGGTATATTCAATAAATGCACAATTTTAATGGTGAACACAATTAGTCTTTATCAATTTGCAAGTATGACACGTATTTATAGCAGTTCAACAATAGTAAGACTGTATAATAAACTTTAACGTCAATTTTGGTGGGTCCACTGAGAAACATTTTACACCTGTCTTGGTCATCCCAAAGGTTGAACTCCCAAGCAGACGGTTAATTAAACGTCCCTTGGTCAGACTCTGACCTGCCAAAGGAGACTGGAGGCACCCTGAAGCGATTTGTTCTCAGGAGCTGAAGCATGACCTCATCACAACATGAGGTCATCACAGCTGTGAAATCCCTTCCAGGGATAAACTAACTGAAAACTTATTATTTAATTTCTTTATCAGAAATGTTAAACATGATTTTTTTCAATTTATGTAAAAACTGTAGAGCCCTAACTGCTCCCAACTATCTATTATTATGTAATATGTCATCCCTATTTGGGGTATGTTTTGAGGCTGAAGGTAATGGGGAGGGGAAGGAGATGGGGAATAGAGGAAGGTGGGGAAGTACCTGGCTATTAAGATCTGGTCACTGAACACGAACAAAGCCATTTAAAGCAACGCTTCAATACTGAATGGTGGTCTTACACCAGGACGATACTGGCAGTATCTTCTACTCTGGAACGTGCCACAAGTACACAATATATTATTTTGGATTAATAAATTGTGAATCAACACAAATTAATCATTTTTGTTTTATTGAGTCTTATTTTCCAATAAACATTTGTTACTTAAATTTTGTTTACTTTGCTACCGGTTTCGACACAACCGTGTAGCTAGTTTATGACACGGTTTTGTCGAAACCGGTAGCAAAGTAAACAAAATTTAGCAATCTTACAATCTTAGTTTTAAGATTGCTAGCTAATGACACGGTTGTGTCGAAACCGGTAGCAAAGTAATCAAAATGTACATTGCAAAATAAAACTCAATAAAACAATAAAGTCTAAAAATTTTTACATAGTTAATGCCCAAGAAAACAAAAAAATAATCAAATAAAATTTACTTGCGTACGTCGTGATTTGAACCAGCAATCTCCAGCTTGCTAGTCGAGAACCTTACCCCTCGACCACGGAGGCCATCATTAAAATAATATTATGCGAAAATTAATCTTACATACCTAATATTTAATTAGAAATCAGACTTTGTATAATCGAGTGCTGAAATGGGGCATAAAAACACTATTCCCGTTGATCTAAATAATTAATCAAAAATATATGCAGGTTCGACAGTTGTATTGACTTATAAAGTTTAAAAAATACAACATTCCAATGATACTATGATCAAAAACCAATCAAATTTGTGGAATATGACAAAAATATATGCAGGTTCGACAGTTGTATTGACTGATAAAGTTTAAAAAATACAACGTTCCAATGATACTATGATCAAAAACCAATCAAATTTGTGGAATATGACAAAAATATATGCAGGTTCGACAGTTGTATTGACTGATAAAGTTTAAAAAATACAACGTTCCAATGATACTATGATCAAAAACCAATCAAATTTGTGGAATATGACAAAATCTCAATTTACAAATTTTGACAGAAATGCCCATACGAAAAAAAATACAAATATATCAATAAATAACATTAGCTGAACATCGATTGAATCATAAAATTTGTATTACTCCGTACAACAAATTGTTCGCTAGTGTGGCGGGTCGTTAATCACTTGTGTCAAAGCAAAGCAAATAAAACAAACAGCTGTTCGGCGAAATAAATAACGAAGATACAAGAAGTAACTAGGCAGTTGGAACTGAGCAGAAAACTCATAGAAGTGTGAACTCATTTTTACACTCCCTATCTAAACAAGAGTTATTCTCAATTTGTTTACATTTTCTCCAAGCAGGAGGCCCAAGGAAAATAATTATGTTATCCTTGAGAATGCTGTGTGGAAGATTTTTTTAAGGAAAGCAAGGAGAAGGAAATCTGGGAAGGAAAATAGTATGAAAGATGGGTGTCCAGGAATGACAGGCGTTTGAATTCATCTCTCCCACTGCTCTGCAAGGTGATTGGTCGAGAGAGTCCTGCTGGAGAGGTACAAAGATCGTCTTCAACCAGTCTATCCAAATCCGGCCCGCCACACAGTAGGTGGGCAGACCTAGACAATACTTAACCTATGAAATCGGGCACCCCTGCCAAGTCACCAAACGTATGGCAGAGGTGTTGGTTATCTAGTGAATGGTTCCCGGGGCGGCGGTACCATACCCGCCTTCCAAATTGTCTAAATCCCAAATTAGGGAGGTATTAATAAACATCAAGAAACATATATTATATGTTTATCCTTTGTTAAAAAAAATATATAATTGTAATTTTTTTGTATAAAAAAATGTTAACAATATTTTTTTTTGATTAATAAAAAAAATTAAACATTGATTACCTGTTCACGAAAGCATCTTATTTGATGAATTTCACAGAAGAATTCCAACATACCAGAGCCAGTGGAACTATTGCAACCCCAATTAAGGTATATTATCATAATTTATGAAGCCGAGGGGAGTAGGGAGGTAAGGAGTCGGAAATAAGTACCTAGCTATTCAAATGTAGGACTTAACAACATTTCTATGGTTGTCTTTTACCGGGGTGATACTGAGAGTATACACCACTCTGGGCCTTACTTCGGGTACACGGACACGCCCAGAACACTGACTTCTATCGGCAGCACGTCCACTTTGCAATACGTAATGTCAATGGAGTGAAAAAAAACGCCAGTCCGCTTTGGAAGTGACTCAGCGCTAGTAATAGTAACTACCAAATAATACAAATGTAAATAAGATATTAAATGTATTTAAAAAATATATTTTTAGTGGTACTCAATATAATACGCTACTTCGCTTCACGGCTAAACACATCGGGAGAGAAAGATTTACAATATGCTGCACGTCATGTTCCCAAAATGTAATGGATAAAACTAATGGTTGGTACTTTTATTAAAAACATACTAATTTCAGTAATACCTCTGTCTGTAACTCCGGTTCAATGAACTGTACAACTTTTACTTTGAATTGTATTATCATCCTATGCGACGGATTCAACAGCTAGGAAACAAATATTCCGATGTTGTTGATATATTTAGTACATCAATTTCATTATATAAGCATACCTTATTGAAGTTTTTTTCATCAAGTAGGGGAATATTTTGATAAAGCTATTTAAATTGACAGTATTACAGTATTTTGACGGCTGAAAGAAAAAAAATAATTATATTTTGTACCTACATACTGGGTGGATCAAATTCAACAATATTTTTATTTATATATGTATTTTAAACAGTCTTTTCCTGCACTAATTACGAGTACAATTTCTTAAATATTGTTATAAATGTAATATGTATGTAAAAGCCTTAATAGGCGTAATTAAATAAATCATTCTCAAAATTGGAAGTGTTTGTTTGGAGAATTCAGACAAGCGATAAAGTACCTTCTAGTGCATAAAATGATTTTTATTGCCATTTTCAAAATTGGAATTGATTTGTTGGGAATTCAGACTATCTTCATTGATGCATTATATTTAGACACATATAGTTCCACTATTTTTCCTCCATTTAGTCCAAATTGACCTCCAACACTCCGACCATAACGCCGAACAACCGGAAACTTCTGAAATCTGAAGTTATAAGTCATAAGCCGGGTCACCACGGTGGCACAACCAGTTGGGTATATCAAATGTATAAGAACTGGGCATCCACAATAGACTTTCAACTGTCTGCCTACAACGTATTTTATGATACTTTGGACACGTTGGTCGACAAACTCAGGACTCCAACTTGGAGGAACTCATAGTCACTGGCAAGGCGGAAGGCAGAAAAGTATGCAGAAGGTCACCAATGCGCCTAAAACGTAATTTAAGATACTTTGGACTCGTTGGTCGACAAACTCAGGACTCCAACTTGGAGGAACTCATAGTCACTGGCAAGGCGGAAGGCAGAAAAGTATGCAGAAGGTCACCAATGCGCCTAAAACGTAATTTAAGATACTTTGGACTCGTTGGTCGACAAACTCAGGACTCCAACTTGGAGGAACTCATAGTCACTGGCAAGGCGGAAGGCAGAAAAGTATGCAGAAGGTCACCAATGCGCCTAAAACGTAATTTAAGATACTTTGGACTCGTTGGTCGACAAACTCAGGACTCCAACTTGGAGGAACTCATAGTCACTGGCAAGGCGGAAGGCAGAAAAGTATGCAGAAGGTCACCAATGCGCCTAAAACGTAATTTAAGATACTTTGGACACGTTGGTCGACAAACTCAGGACTCCAACTTGGAGGAACTCATAGTCACTGGCAAGGCGGAAGGCAGAAAAGTATGCAGAAGGTCACCAATGCGCCTAAAACGTAATTTAAGATACTTTGGACACGTTGGTCGACAAACTCAGGACTCCTACTTGGAGGAACTCATAGTCACTGGCAAGGCGGAAGGTAGAAAAGTATGCGGAAGGTCACCAATGCGCCGGAGTGACCAAGTATCACTGGCATCCGGTAGGTCGGTGTCCTTGGGTCTCCACGCAGCGCAGAACCGCGAGGAGTCGAGGAGACTTGTCCACCGGGAAATTGAAGTGGGGGTCACGATCCTCAGCAATGAGCAACCGACTTGAGAACCTTTATCATATTAACACTATATGGTCGGACATTTTAACGCCAAATTGGGGGAGAAGCGCGGGTGTTTTTTTAAATTTTAGCGCCCAAATTAGACTTTCCGCAAAATATTCATATCTTATGATCTATTTGATATTTTTCGATGAAACTTTCAGTGTTTTACTATAAAAAGATGTCTCTATTTATTTACTTAGCAATGTATGTGTAATTAATTTTTTATGAACGAATACTTTCTACTTTCTTGGGAATCATAGAAAAAACAGTATTTCACAATCGAAATAACATATCGAAATTTATTCATACAAAATTACAAGATTATTTAGAAATGTTCAATACATATAAAAAAAAAACTATAACCTAATAGTGCTTCAATGTGTGATAGCGTTCGAAACACTTTCCTTTATGCAGGGGCACATTGCAAAACTTGCACATGTACCGCGTAGTTTGTGAACGGAACATACGAGACAACGATTTTTTTTTTCAATATTTTTGTTGTGTTTCAAACTCATTGTATTGACAGGTAGATAGATCGGGTACCGCCGACAATAGAAAACACATGACCCCGCACCCATTTAGAACCCCTTGTTTACAAGTTTCCCGCTCCTTACCGCTTTGCGCAACAAAACGAGTAAACTCGTCTCCCGCGTCTTACTGTAAAAGGGCGTATGACGAGTTTTCTCGTTTAACGCAAATAATGTATTAATACGGTGTGTGGTGGCAGAAATTAACAAGGAGATAATTACGACAATTCAGGACGAATTACATTTTAACATACTACATACACTTCGCACTGCATATCTAAACCCAATCAACTTATCTGACAGGTAAGAAGATAAAAATAAAATAAAGCATATCTTTAGCGCGTTCCTGATAAGGATAAGACTCTTATAAATATTTGTGTCGACCTGTCATTGGACTCGATGACATCAACCGGCTGATATCACGGTGGGCCTCTTGCATGCTTTTTCGACTGGCTGTCAAAAATTCAACCGGCAATGCGGAAATGTAAAAAAAAATCTAGAAATTGAAAATACTTGTTTTAATATTTTTATCGTGGAATAACTTTATGAGTAAAACCTTAAATTGTAATATTTATTAAAAAATATTGAATAATCATCCTAGACTTGTAAAAAAGGCAATATATTATGTTGCACATTAAAATTTTAAAAAAAATAGTTCTATATAGCCAATACAGTATCTGGATTGCAATTTAATTCGAGTAGAAAATATGTGTTAAGAAAATGAAGATACGAATAATTGTGGTAGCTCTCAGTAGAAGTATGTAAAGTTTCGTTTGATAATTTTACCGGGGGGAGACACGTCGATTGTTTTGATTTAATAATTTTAATTGAATCGTGTTTAACATGCCTTCAAAATAAAGTTACATCAAAAAATTTATATAATACTAAGATTTTAAAAGGCTCTTGCTCCGCGGCCCTTAGCATTTGATCTACGGCCCGAAACAGGGCCGCGGATTCATAATTCATGACCACTGGTTCAGAGTACACGTAGAAAAATTGATATTGCTAATTTATTAAGAATCTCTTAAAATTATTGGTAATTCATGTAATAAACAGGATTACAGGCCTTATGAATAAATTAACCGGTTTCCTGATAAACTATTATCATTATGTCGGAACAGGTGTTCATTAAAATCCGAATATTTTTGCATTACAACGAAAATTGTTTATATCGTCGTGATATCAAGGCAAATCGATAAAACATTCTAAAATTGATGTTTTATTAAAAGGCCTGTTAATTAAAAAAATAAGTATTAATCTTTTCTTTTTTTAATTCGATTATATGTATTACATACATATACTTGCAAATCATCATGCAAGTGGCTCATCCACAAATACGACTGCTAACAAAATATTTGATACCTACATATTTCATTAAAAATAATTATATCACTGGGATCTGGAAGTAAACAATGAAATGAAGTAATTAGCTATATTTACATTTATCTGAGCTGCGCCATGATCCTTCAATATTGAATTTAATCCAATTGGATTAAATGCGATTTAATCGAATTATTCGTATATTACGAATATACCCGCAGGATTTAAACTAAAAACTTCATTGGGTAGTTAGGTACGGCCTAGCGTGTCACCTGAAACGCACTCCGTCTCGATTCAGCAGCACGGTAACAGAGGAGACTACCGAGAATACCGTAATAGAGTCTAAGCTGCCCAGAGCCAGTGGTTACTGCGGCACGCATATTTCCTTTCCCGTGTTCAATATGAGGCAGTAATGCCTTGAAACACGCACGGGTTTGTTATGCTAATTCTCTTTCTAAACTCGTGTTTAATTGAAGGCGCGCGTTCTCTAATGATGCGCGGGTTTGCAACGCGCTCAATCAAAGCGCATGGTAATTATAAACCCGTGCACGATTGGAAGTCGCCCGCCTTGAATTGAACACGAGTTTAGAAAGATAATTAGCGTATCAAACCCGTGCGTGTTTCAAGCCAGTACTGCATCTTATCGAACAGAGAAAATGAAATACACCCATATATTGAGACGGGGAAAATAAATTTTGGGAAGTAGATTACTTGCTATTCACAATCGGTCAACACTGGACGGGTTGTTTCATGGAATTTGAACAATCAAACAAATCATTAGCTGTATTATATTGTTATTCGTACTGTGCTTACTTTTTGGACAGCCTTGCAATGTCCATCTTCAAACTCTGTAATAATAATAATAACATAACATTTGTATAGCGCATTTTTGTGCTATTTCACTTCAAGTGCGCTAGTAGAGTGGCAGTATCCAACGTATTACGAGAATTGAAAAGAGAAAGAACACGTTGAATGACGCGGTCTCTAAACTTAGGGAATTAATTCGTTGCTCCGTAGACTGGGTTTAGCTTGGAGAGTCATTAAACTCAGCCAAAGTCATGACATCACCTCCAAATCTCATCTCGCTACCTCTCAGCCTCCACTAGAGGAACCGTCGACCCTTCATTATACATTTATCTTCTTTTTTTATGAAATGTCTTTGCCTTTTGCAATTTCCAGTGTAATGTATTCTCATTATCATCCTGGTGAAAGACTGCCATTTAGAATCGAAAAGTTGTTTGAAAAAAATTGCTTTAGGGCCAATTGTTTCACAGAATTTGAACAATTCATCAAATTACAATGTCAAAATTAAAGTTATGTGAAAGTTTTTATTCCTATTCTGTTTTATTGTTGCTTCACAGTATTTGTATAATAACAGAACTTGAATTTTAACTATGAAATTTGATTTATTTTCAGGTTAATTTTCAATTTATGTAAAGGTTCTATCTAAGTATTCTTATAATAATCATTATTGGCCAGTTGTTTCACATAAATGAAATGATAACAGAACTTGAACAAAACTTAAACTTACTCGTTTGTTATAATAATAATACAACTAATAATGATTTATTATTATTTACAAAAATGTGAATAGTCCACATAATAATATTAAGTAATGTTTATAAGACAAAGTTTTATGCATAGCATAAAGGATAACCAATAATTATAAATATCAATACAAATTGAAAATATCTCCCGAGTAAAAATAAACGCCGCCAACGGGAATTGAACCCGTACCTTCTGATGTCCGGTCAGGTGCTCTGAACCACTGAGCTATGTCGGCTCGATCAGCTTGATTAAATTACTTTTATTGAATGCATATTGCTCTGTAACTACATGCATAATACCATAAGTACTTATTTTGTAATCTTGTTATTTTATACAATTATTGAACTCCTTTGTACAACAGAACTCTCTAAGATAACATATATTTGTACCTGCTTATATCATTCTTACTCAGTGTATTATGTTATGTTCTATTCACTTGTTATTGTACTCCTGAAAAAGTTACCTACAACAGCAACCTACGTGTAGAGGCCTCCAAATAAATCTCTAAAACAATATCGGGTTTTCATTATCATTTAGAGAATTCATTTCGGAAGGTTTATATATACAATACATGCATATTATACTTATAGTAAGTAGAGAAAAGTAGATTTTTTGTAATAAAGTCGTAAAAACATACTTTCGGGCGCTTACATTGCTAACGCTAGCTAAACCTTATGAGATACATTAAAATAATATACCACGGAATTGTATGTTGTCACGAAGCAGATCGCTCAAACGCATTTTAAAAACCCCGCGAAACTAAATTCAACGTAGATCCTGGCAGCACAGAGCGACGCGTATCCTACTGCGCATCAACGCCAAAACCCCAACGGTTTTTGTGACCGGTGGCGATCGCCAACTCTAGCCTTAGTCTCAACAACACGTGCGGATTGCAACTCCAAAACCGGTCTCGGACGCTGAGCGCCGGACCCCAGTCCTGCAACATTACCAAAGTCTAGCACGCGCCCGTTTTGCGCGTGTAGACGATCACAACCTTGGTTACCACTCCACAATGACTGGGAGTAACACCACGCTGGCCTCGCAACTCCTGCATCCCCCGGGACAACTCTTGTAAGCGTATACCAAACCTTTGCCTCATTATGTGCCTTATTTTAATGTCTGTTAAACACGTCTGCCAGACAGAGCAAATATGAGAAAGACATTGTTAAATTCAATCAGCCAGGAAATAATTTAGGATGTATACTGTGACCCCATTTTGTGTTATTATATGTACCTGTTGACTGTAAATACACTCATTTATCATTCCCATAGGAGTTTCATTTGACGAGGGAAGTGGAGTCTAGGTTGTTGAATGTTCCCCGTGTAAAGGTATTTCTTGCCGACCCAAACCTGAGCTGAATAATTAGAGTCCCATGATTCTACCCACTGACACTGCCAAAGTCGGCCGTGGCGCTCCACGCGGCCCATAACACTGGCGCCCTACGTGGTTCTTAACAATGTCTTAAAAAGGCCTATAGAAAAGTCCGTTATAGTATATATCTATCTCCTAAGGATAAACCCCAGCAACGCCGGGTACACGTCAGCTAGTAAATACATAAATAAAGAATTTTTAATTTTTCGAACAAATTTCTTCTGAAAGCTTATCACTTTGTGATGTCATTATTTATTAGAATAAAATACAAATAACTTAGTTTCCATCACTTTAATATAATAACCTCTACATGTTTCATGAACAATGTTCACCTCATCAGGATATACTTGCTTCTAATGAGGTATATTAAAGTGATGTAAACAAAGTTATTTGTGTTTTATTCTAATAAGGATTTTCTCTGAAATCCACAATATTGATGTTTTACGAGTGTCCAAACTGTCCGGAGACAGTGGGACTATGGGATACGCAATTGAAGTATGTCATGAGGCTGAAGGGAAGGAGATGGGGATGTGGAATGTAGGGGAGTATTTGGCTATTTCAAACAAGTTTCAATTCTGAATGGTGGTATTTCATCAATACTGAGAGTATCAACCACTCCAATACGGGTCTGTATCAGCGGCTAAGTCACCGGCAGATATAGAATCTAAGATCAACGGAAGTCTAAAAACAGAATCCCAATTAGCGTCTTCGGTAAGTAAAGTTAATATGGGTAGATGGACTTTGTATAGACTTAATAAGTCGGATCAATTATTATTCGGGAAAAACAAACATCAACCCACTGTGTGACAGACCACAGAACAGCTTTGCACCTAGATGGGAATAAGATATATTATATAGCCGCGATGAGATCACCCGCCCGACTCAGACACAATGTCTGTGATTCTGAGGTCTGGACCTGTGCTCACAAATCACTGTTCATTAGGGTGGGCCTTCATTGTATAAAGGTTTTTATTAGGCGACAACCTAACAGGTTGAGAAAACACAGAGCAGTTTTCTACCTAGATGTAATATAGATTATATAGGCGCGATTTGATCACCCGGCCGACTCGGACACAATGAGATCCGGGCTCACAAATCACTGTCCATTAGGGTGGGTAGTCAGATTTGTTCTAGGCGTCAACCCAACAGGGTGAGAAAGCATAAAACAGTTTTAAATAGATCAGCATTTACCCGGCAGACTTTAACCAACAATTTCTTATCTTATTTCTAATAGAAAATGTAGATGTCATTTTGTTTTCAATTAAAACAAAAAAATATATTTTTATCACATGTCGCCACCGACCACATTGCCACGCGCCACAAAGCATCATGATATACGCTTTGTCACAACATGATACGCGCTCCGTCTCGTCGTCTGTACGGTATTGCTAAAACGAGATGGAAGGCATATCACATGATGCGTTAGGACCTGTGATTTAAATGTAGAGTATTTTTTCAATGTTTAAAAAATTTCACCGTATATCTAAATTTTTTACTTCAAATAAACCAGTGCTACCCACGGTGGGGCTGGGAAAGAAGGCTGGGAAACGCTGAAATAAACTCAGGAATGGACATTAGAATTTATTAATCGATATATAAATGAATTTATGTTAGTGCCGTCTGTTCTTTCAGACATTTTCGATTCTATGGCGATTATGGTAGAATCAAAGATTTCTAAAAACTTTAACGTGAAATTTTTACGTGATTACAATATCAAAACCAACCACACAATCGTATATATATATATATATATATATCTGACATTCATAATGTACCAGATTTTTTTCCCGCCTTTTCTTCTCTCGAAACAAACAGATGTATTGTTCCTTTCACTGTAATTTATCTTAAAATGTCTCGAACACAACACTTATAACAATGTTTTATAACACGAACAGTACAAAAAACTGTGCTTTAGAAAACGTACGAATGCGTCAGACAATACAATACCTGTGCATGGAAGAAGCGACGATTTTACTGCCGTTATAAATTATGTCACAATAAATTAGAATGTTATTTTGCATTGACCTATAACATAAATACAAGAACGAGAGGGACTTCTCCTAAACCAAGACAATCTAGCTTCCGTACAAAATTGCATAAATTATACAAAAAAAAAAAAATAAACCAAAAACTTGTTCCAAAGAAAGATATAGTTATAACTTCGATCTTTTTTCAGAATCACCAAATATATTGACTCCATAGGCAATGCAGCGCTTTGGATATTATTAGTTATGGAGGGTGGAGGGACAACACTAGACAGTGACCTTCCTCTTGTTTTGAAAGTCAAGTGTGCAAAATTTCATCAATCTCGGAATAAATCACGGCTGGACAGGTTGTTGAAATCTTCAAACGCGATTCACCCAATTACCCCTTTTTGGGTTTCATGGTTTTGTCAAAACACGGCAGATTTGATCTCCTATAAGCTTCAATGTACGATGCCTCTAATTCTAATAATTCTAGCTTCCTACCTATAGGACCAGCCTTCCGGTGGTTCTCCGGTGGGGACGAGTATATTGCTCCTGAACTAAATCTCTCGTGATGGCGAGGAGAAATTGAAAAGGGAAATGCTATTGATTCTTGAAAGCGATTTACACCACTGCCTGATTTTTTTTTAAATTTTGTGTTCTTTGTTTCAAATTTGTGTTTTTTTTTTTTAATTTGTATTCTCTTTTTTTTTAAAAAAAGCGTTTTTTTTTTAAATTTGTGTGTTTTTTTTTTTTTAAATTTGTGTTCTTTTTTAAAAAAATTGTGTTCTTTTAAAAAAAAAAGTGTTCTTTTGAAATTTGTGTTATTTTTTTTTAAATTTCCTTTTTTTGTACCTATCTAAGTATCGTTTTTTTGCAAATATTATTACGTAATTTCTTATAGTAACCGGATAACTCACCACAAGGAATGATATTTGTACAGCGCTCTTGAGGTGTTTTTTCACGAAAACGGCGCTATATAAATTAGCCAAAGATTATTATTATCATTAACGACAATTCAATCTTTAAAAAGTGATATAAAGTCATGAAAACCGTAAAACAAAAACTAGGTTAATCGGTTACATTTTTCATCGCTTTTAAGCCCCCGCTTAAAAATTAACTCTTTATGTTTTTAAGCTCCAAAAATTATTTAAAACACGTTTTGTTCTGTTATAGGCATGAATAAATTCACAGTATATCTTTAAATGCAACTTAGAATTTTTTGAGAGATTTTTGCTCTATTTCAAACTAGTCGTGTTTTAATAAATATTTTCACCATTAGATATCTCCCTTTCACACCAACTTTGAACGTTTACAACAGGGCCTTAATGACTGAAATTTATATAACAACTTTTTAAAGGTGTGTTGAATTTTCATTGTGTTAAGTTATCATGGTACCATTTTTTACATGTAACCTAAACTTTGTTATTGTAAAAGGAATTTAATATTAAAATATTATTATTATTATTTTAATCGCTGAATATTAACAAGTTTTTTCTTCTCAACTGTGTGTTATATTGTATATTTTTTGTTTTTTTTTCAATTTAAAATTAAAGTAGGGCAATCTTCATAATTGCCCCTTTTCGTTTCTTCAAAGAAAACGGACTACCGTTAATGATGGGAAAAACATGCAAATTTCACGTGAATCGATAATACAATATCGTACGATCACGCAACACGACCAAACTTCAATTGAATCAACAACTTTTCACTGGACTGGATTTAACAAGGAAAGTTTGTGAAAATTCACCTTTTGCTATAAAACTTGCTAAAAGAGAAATTAGGTTTGTGTGCCTCTTGTACGACTGCGAATACTAAAAATCAATAACTTTTTACATCGCTGGAGTGGCCAAATTTACACACGCTGCACAGTGTTTCGTTTCATACAAGCTAGACGGAAAAAACTCTTTTATAATTTTAAAGTGTTTGGAACCCTCTTGTGGGGAGTATTTAATCTGAATGTATTGAAAATTTGGGTTGAAAGTGATTAATTTAATTTTTTTCTAAAAAAAAAAAAAAAAAATCGGGAAAAAATCTTTTAAATAATTAATAACAGTATGAATACCGTATTTGAGGTTTTTAAAGAAAACAAATTTAAAAAGTTAAGAATATGTCTATTTTGAGAAAAATAAAAATGTAAAAGCACAGTCAAAAAATATAATACAAATCACGAAACAATTGCGAAAGTATAAATAAATGATAAAAAATAGCTAAAAAATAGTCAAAACAATCATTATTACTAATCTAGGAAAACAATTTTAGTCATATTTAGCAACAGAACTTAATAAAAACAAGCATTAGTTGCAGAAAGTACAGTCAGAAAATAAAATAATAATATCAAAAGTTATGCAAGAACAGTAACGAAACAAAAATTATTACTTATCTAATAAAGTGCTATTTGAGTCATTTGCGGCGAGAGAAATTAACTGCACATAAACATCTTTAATTTTTTTAAGACAGAGTACAGAACCAATAGATTTGAAAGAAAGTGCTTAAACATAATGCTTATTGAAACTAGATGCTATCTGAGTTATGTTCAGAGGAATCATCAGAATAATGTTCAGAGGAGTCATGAGAATATTGTTCAGAGGAGTCATCAGATCGCAAACATTGTGTTATTGACTCGGAATTGGGTGGAACAAGTAAATTTAACACTTCAGAGGGAAGTGAGCTCGATTTTTTTCTTGGAACCTCTCTAAAACTATTTATTATTAGATCTGATGTAATTAAGCATGGTTAACATATCTCTGTTTGTTGATGTTCGGTCGATTTTTCTGGTGTGAAATTACCTAAATCTTCTACAGTCTTTATTTCGCGCCTCTTGCGCCTCTTCTGACAGCTGCCCAATAGGTACAATGCACGAACTAATCGCATCAAATGAATGGTATAATAGTTTATGAACAGTTGGTGGCATGGTATACTAATCATATAGGTTAAGATATAACTCCTTAGTGTCATGCACATACTGTTCAAAATGTTCGATGTTAATGCTTTACCCAGAAGCTATTGTTCTCAAAATTATGCAAAACCTCTTGATGAGCCCCGCATCTACACCCGTTATCTCGGCTCTCTTTTTGTGCTCTCGAAAAAACCAGTGTTTGTGTTGCCAAACCCAGGTTTTGGCTTATCTACAATTAATCTCTTCACCGTTCCTGTAATTCTTTTTTTCTAGTACTTAAAATTAGTTTATTTGCATCCCCTCTGACTTGCCAGAGTTGTATTCGGTAAGCGATATGTAAAAAACATTCAAAAGTTTTTAGCCAGGCATGCAATGTAGATAAGCCGAAGGAATAAAATTCTTGTCGTGGAACTCTATTGATAACCGTAGTATTCATTTCACTGGGTTTGGAACCCCAAATATAACACGACATAGTCGACTTGTTTACAGTCATTACATTGCAAATTTTGCCATCTACCATAGTTAATAACATTTTAAATTTTACATTCAAATCTACATCTTCAATGTTAATTCTAAAATTTATCAAATCCGAGAAGCTGCGAACCACTTTTTGGTTATATTCAAAGATATTAACTGTACTTGGCTTTTCAAATTTTTTTCACTGCTTGCACTGAGATTTTGACGTTCAAATTTACTTAAAATATGATTATATATTCCCTGAAACTTTTCTTTCTTGGGTAAACTTCTCCGCGTCTCGAACAATTCCTGCCTGGAAATCTGGTATGTGGTGCCTGTGAAATGACAAATTATGATTGGTGAGCATTAATGAGCAAAAATATCGAAACTGGTTTGAATAGAAAATTAATTGATCAATCTACAAAAAAAAAAATCACGGAACCTTATCGATACTTTATCCGAAAAAAATTCTCGAGAAGTTAGAAATTGAATATTTTTAAACCACAAAAAAATACACAAGTTAAACATTATTTTTTTAAATAACTGTAATGTTTTATATTAAAATTTTACAATAATAACATACTACATACCTTCCAAAGTAGTTTCTATTTTTTTTTAGAACCAAAACAAATTATTTTAAGCACATAAACAACCTTACAGCTCGCGCGACAAGATGCGAATAAAAGCAACTGATAATTCATTAATTAATTTACCTAACTTTGGGGCTTTGGTATGAGTCAACCCGTGCATTAACTACCCCAATTAAAAAAGCATTTGTCACACTAACTACCTGTTAATACCCCCATGACGTCATTTTTCAAGAATTCCAAAGTGACTTTTTTCCGTCTAGCTGTATGAAACGAAACACAGTGCGCTGTTCCCACTCTCATCGCTTGTCACGTCGCCGACAGTCGTATAGATTTCTTTATAGAAAAGTCACATATTGTCGTGTGAATCATAAACACTCATTTATAATAAACATTTTATATACGGGTGATAGAACTTTGGAGTTTTCTGCTTGATCCAACAACTCTACAATTATATTATTTTTTTATGATAAACTAATGTTTATAAGACAAGGTTTTTTATGCATAGCGCAAAGGATAACAAATTATTATAAAATAAATGCCGCCGACGGGAATTGAACCCGCACCTTCTGACATCGAGTAAAAAATAAATTTGGTTTTATTAAATTTATTTTTACTCGGGAGATATTTTCAACTTGTATGGATATTTCAGGCGACTAATTAATGCGTATAATAATTTGTCATCTACATTCACTCCTGTGAGACGGATTTCGCATTGATTTGAGAAACAGATACTAAATGTTTAATACATTAATTTTACAATATAAGCATGAATTATATTCCATGAAACTATTAACTCTGGATGTGTAAATGAACGTTAGTTCAATAGCTTATATTGTAATCATCGAAAACAATATCAAAGACTCTCAAACGAAAGATTAAACAAATCAAACAGGAAAGTTACAGTCAAATCTAGGAATTGAACCCAGGACCTTTCTCTGACCACTGAGCTAATTCGACCATGTCAACTTCATTTTCAAGTGTTTCGTACATTTTCTAAACTCATATGTTGTTGAATGCTATATTTGTGTATGATTGCAAGATTCTACCCTAACTAAATGCAATCTGGATAGCGTCTTCGATAAATATATCCATTTTTATTTTAATGTGCGACATCTATTGACTTTTCTACAAGTCTAGGATGTTTTTTTAAAGTTAATATGTTTAAAGAAAATATGTTGGTAGCTCTATACAGTTAAAAATGAAGTAAGTTGAAATGGTGGAATTAGCTCAGTGGTCAGTGCACTTCCCCGGCAAGGAAGAGGTCGCGGGTTCAATATGATTATTATTTAATGGTTTTGCTTAGTTATTGAATCTATTCAAATTATTCGTTAGATTAAAAACGGGTTTGCTGGCCCTTAACGAGTGAATTGATAGTTTTTCTGATAAACTTTTAGTAAAATACGAATGTATTTATTATCACTATGTCGTAACACGTGTTCGAAAAATCCTAATATTTTCTCATTTCGTCATTATATATTATCAAGAACGCGTATTCCGATATACAGGTTTTCCAATAAGAGGTGTTATTTTGATTAATAGCATCCAATTTCAGATCAATACCATCCAATTCCGGCCATGATAGCGCAATCCATTCACGGTAACTGTTGCTCCAGCCTCATTTTCGAAAAAGTAAGGTCCAATGACTCCGCCGGACCATAAACCGCACCAAACAGTCACACGTTGAGGATAGAGAGGCTTTTCAACAATAACTCTTGGGTTTTCCGAGCCCCAGATGCGACAATTTTGCTTGTTGACGAAGCCACCGAGATGGAAATGGGCCTCATCACTCAAGATGATTTGCATTTGATTCACTCAAGTGAATTTTAATAATTTCAATGCGTTGTTGAAGCGTGTATCGTTCCATTTTTATGAATGGCTTAGTTTCTACTTGTCAAATGTCAAAAAATGACAGCTTCAAAAGTAACATCTACCGAAATAGCGGGCTATTCAAAATAACACCTCTTATTGGAAAACCCTGTATTAGGGATTTAATAAAAATTTTTCGGGAAAAGGCCTGCAATCCCGTTTTTAACAGGAATACCAATAATTTGAAGAGATTCCTAATACATTAGCAATACTTATTTTTCTTCGTATACCATCCATCGGTAAGACAGAGATCCTGGGTTCGATTCCCTGTTGCGACCATTACGTTTTTTTCTTTGTCTAGTTCTGTTTCATGTTTCATTTAGATTTAGTAGTATTATCTTCTCCTTATGATTTATGTAACACCTCAAAACGAAGAAATGCCGTGTGGTAGCCGCGGTTTGGGTGCTGGTACTGCTAGATGTTAGGTTGGGCTATTGAACAGCTGATTAGTCCACAATTTTGAGTCAAAATGCCTTCAATTCAATTCAATTTGTTTATCAATTTCAAAAACATTACAAAATTGTTCATTTCAATGCGTTTTTAAAATATTTTTATAATAAGAATTCTAAGATTAATATTTACAGTGTGTATATCAACTATACCAGTGCTAATAGAGCTTGCCTTTTAAAGGAAGCTTCATTAATGCAAAACATGTCGATATCCGAATTGATTCTGTTCAACAGCAAGATTGCTCTCCCCACAGGCATGACCATTGGCAAGTTAGTTCTGCAGGCCGGGAGATAAAATAGTCTATGTTGTCGGTGACGTAGATAACCATCGGGAACATAGAAATGAATGCTCTCCATGATGACCGAGTTTTCAAACCATCCACGAATCAGTCTAAAGAAATGTGTAGCAATGCGCACATCTCTCCTGACCCGTAGATAGTTCATTCCGAGCATACCCAAAAGAAAGTCAGTGGGATAGAGCCGCGGGTAGTAGCCATACTCCCTCATGTAGAGAAATCTGAAGAATTTCTTCTGAACTCTCTCCAACATGAGAGAACACTTTACCTGGTGTGGACTCCAAATCACCGACCCACTTTCAAGTCTACTCCTTACTAAGGAATTAAATAAAACTATAAGCACCCGTTTATCTCTAAAATTCCTTGCAGTGCGTAGAACAAAGCCCAGAATTCTAAGCGAAGTGCTACATGTCGCCTCAATATGAGCATGAAATGTCAGTCTACTATCAAACATGATTCCAAGATCCTTCATTGTCGAGACGAATGTGGCCGTTGACCCGAAACGTAGTTGCTTCATCCTCATGTTTATCCGTAAGTGTTTGGAGAGATATATCTCTGCTATTCTCGACGCCATGTTTCGACACCATTGTGTATTTCAAGATCGGGCACGTCGACCCACATATTTTCCCTTCCGTCTTAGTGTCGCGAACTTGAAACTAATTCACACTATTTTTGTATGCGGATCAAGCTGTCTTATAATGTCTCTCCTCCGCGAATTTGTTTTCTTAAGACAACCTTCTGAATTCTTCTGCGAATTCCGACCGGAATTATGAGAACCGCTTGTTCAATAATTCCAACCGATTATCAACCTTGAAGGTTGAGTAGGTTAAGTGTTGACTATATTTGTTTTCTATGGTCTAGTTAGGTTAACTTAGGTTACTTGGGTTCTTTTTTTGATGCATATTAAAATGATCCAGTTTCGATCGAGTTTTACACTGTTCGTATAAATGCAACAAACAAAATGTTGTTTTGTAATTTTTTTTGCTGTCTAAATATATTTCAAAGTTCACGATGGGAAGAACGATATGGGCTTAAAATAGTTGCGTTGACCTAGAAAATCCGAAATAAAAAGTTGTGCAAATTTCACTACGCTAGAGCTCATTGTAAGAGAGTTTTACTACAAATATACAACAATATTGTATCTATATATTAAAAATCATGGTCATTCACTAATTTAATGTTGTTTGTAATTTGTGTTAAGTTGATCTAAAGAACCATGACATCTTAAAACTCCTTTTTTGTTTTGTTTCGTTGGTCTGTAAATAGTCCTGTAATTGTGACTTTAATATTATTCCTGGGTTGATTGTGAACTACCCGATCATTATAACCCGCTCACGAACTACCTCACGAATGAGCTAACGGGTCACAATAAAAAAAAAACGAATGACGGCACCCGTGTCCCCTGATGGGTGCCAGATCTGTAATCTTTTCCTCGTGATAGACTAATAAATACGGTAGATACCTGAATCTAAAATAGTCTATCATTTACCTACCACCTACGTACGTCAAACGAGAGAATCGGATCTAAGATTTGGTGACGGGTACACGGTTTCAGTTGTGGACGGGTACTTTCGAGTTCCTCTATCATTTTTTACAAATGTAAAAGTATCCTATCAAAAAGTGGGACTCGACCCGATCACTTCGGTCGTGAGCGACCTGCTTCGTGTAAAATGATCGATTGACCCAGCTCTATTTCGTCACATAATTATTGTGGTTCTATTTGGTCATAAGTCGTATGAAAGTGTCTCGATCGAAAGATTTTACTTTCTCGTTTTTTAACTGTCATATATTCTATAGCCTTTTGTTTTTCTCATAAACTGTGTATAGACTTATCCACTTTCTATATGAATTAGCTATAAAGTGTTTGTGTTTGTCTATCAAAGTGTGCAATTTGTCTCTCGGATTAGCCAATTCGGTGGCGGGCCATCGACAGACGCGTATTAAATTTGGCAATGGGTGATGTCATGAACAGTATTGGCTTGTTTTAGAACAGAGGTCCGCAAACTTTTTCAATGTATTTCATTCATATACCTAAAATAATTACACTTCGTAATGTGTTTATCAAGAGAGCAACAATCGTGTTGACCGCTCCACCATATAATATCAAACATCTGTATAGTGATGAAAAGGTAAGACACACTGGGCCCACGTACGCAACGTAGGCAACGCATTAAGAGATCTGGACAACTTACAATTCGTACATTTTCTATAAAAATAGATTCTTTAGAAACACGCTTGTCGCAATGCAATCCTACACTACTCACGTAACACCAATCTGCGCTGTCCAAATGACGTGTGAAAGAATGATGGCTGTGGTGAAAAGCGTTCCCACGAGCTGATTTAACGTTTAAGGTTGTGTGTTTGGACGTTTGGCATGTATTAACATTATTTGTTGCACGATTTGTTGTTAATATTGGAGATGAACAACTAATAGATTTAGTAAGACGTGACTTAGAACGGGTTGTTTCGGAAAATTTGAACAGTTATTCAAATTACAAAATTTAATTTTCAAGTTCTGTGAAAGACTTTTTTCAAGTTTTGTGATTATTTCAGTTCTGTCTAGCAACTAGCCTGTAATTAATATAATAACAGAAGTTAAATAGGACTTTTACAGAACCCGAAAACGAACGTTGAAATTTGATGAATTGTTCAAATTCTCCGAAACAACCCGTCCTAAGTGATTTTTACATAAAATCCTTTGAATATCGCGATACTACGATCTAATTTGTACAGCTTGGGTAGGACAAGTGTGCAAGTTAGCCTAGGAACGTAGTAATGCAAACGTTGCGTAAGTGGGCCCAGTGTAGCCTTACGTTTAGATGGCGGTGGTCAAAGGACTTCAAAGGAGAATTGTTTGGCGTTTATTGACATTATTTGTTGCACTTTTTGTTGTTAAAATTTGAAATGAACAACTAATAAGATTTAATATGACGTTACGAATTTAAAATCCTTTGAATATCGTGATACTACGATCCAAATTTGCAAGGCAAATGTGCACGTCGACTTGAAAACGTGGTATTGCATACGTTGCGTACGTGGGCCCAGTGAATCCTCACCTTTCGTGTTGCCATCGTATGGCGCAGACGATAAGACCATACGATAAATAGTATACTAGGACTAACAGTGACGCCATCTGTAAGACGTAGCATGCAGCATTTCCCGTGCCAATGTTTGTCTACCGCGCTTTATAATATCATTCACATAGTGTGAAGTTCACACCGATCTGTCGGTGACTTCATCGATCTGCCGGTCCTACAGACACCACCGTTCCGATTGAGATATCGCTGAGATGAAAATGATCATCTATAGCTGCACTACAATCTACAATTGCTGTACTCTATCAACGTTTAGTCACGGTTTTCCAAGTTCTCCGTTTACGAAGCCATTAATATCATCACTTATTTAAAAAAACGGAAATTAAGATGTAGACGATAATTAATGTATTTTGATAATTTATTTGTTCTGCGACTGGAATATATTATGTCAATGATACTGTTAACTCTTGACAGGCCAAGATGCCAAACAAAACGTCGGTAACCAAGTGGGTCTTCCGACGACCCCATGCGTTTTTCTGTCGTATGGGCTTTTAAACTATAGATATCTCAATTATTCAGTCAATTATTAATGGTAACTTACGTATTTGCGCAGAAATACGTAAAATACTAAAATGATATGTCAAGTATATAAGGAGAATAGTAATTTTGGGTACTACCTACTCCCCCACTTGGCTGCGGGATAGTAAGAAAGTTAAGAGGAAGTTAAAAGCCAAAAATGTGTATATTTTTGGTATACCTTATATCGTAGGTAATAGGCATTAAAATCGCTTGACAAACGGAGACTAGAAACGTTCGATTTCATGCAAAAAACTGGTTTTTATTTATTTTGTAAATAATTTTATAAGAAAGTTAATCAAGTGAAACTGTCACAGATAATCTAAGCTATAATACTGTATTTTTAAAAAGTTGTTTCCTTTATGTGTTCATACGTTTCTATTGAAAAAAAAATTATTAGCTTGCATTTATATTATACAGGGTGTCCGGAAACTCGTAGTACAAGCGGGAAACTGGTGAATCTACATCACATTTGGAGTCGATTTTGTAGTATATTTTTTTTTTTTTGAGCTTTCGTTATCGAGTAAATCGAGTTTGAAGTTGATTTTTTTTTTTTTTTTTTTTTTAATCAAATTCTTATAAATTATTACTGAAAATCAAAGTACCCAACTAATTAAAACTATTTGAAAGTAAAACAAATGAAGAAACTCGGATTTGAAGCATTATTTTGAAATCACCCTTCATTTAACCCGGTGTAATCATAAAATATTTCTGCTCTGCAGGGTTTAAACATCTGTTATTCAACCCTAAACACCAGAAAAAACTTTAACCCTAAAATAGCCGAAAAATATTTTTTTTTGGTTTTTTTTTTTTTTTTTTTGAAAATGCTCAAATCAAAAAACTTTATGTTTTTTTGGGTTCCCCATGTGGTGTAGATTCTCCAGTTTCCCGCTTGTACTACGAGTTTCCGGACACCGTGTATATTGAGTAATTTTTTTTTTTGTATTATACTGAAACGAAGCGATAGGAAAATCTTTATTTTATCTAAAGCACATTTTGTGGTATTCATAATGTACACCAATTCGTTATAAAGATTAATCAAAATAGTGATTTGGCACTAAGCTTTGCCTTAATGTGCTTTTGTGTCAGTTTCAGGACACCGTGCTCACGGAAATGTCCTGCAAAGTATAAAACACTGTGTAATTGAGTAAAATCGTGATTATAGGCATGATGCTGCGACTTTTAATTAATATTGTGTGTTTACTATTGCAGTGGCGTACCGTGTCTGCTGATTCACAACCAGGAAATGTATTCATTAGTGTTTTTATGGTTTATTAAGCATGCCTGTGTCATGATTCATGATCTAGCCACACGTGCTGAGTGAACGGTGTAATGTAATATGATTGTTGTTAACACGCGGTAATATCGCACATCATAAACTCGTGTATTTTACAGGGTTTTCCAATAAGAAGTGTTATTTTGATATTCAATCGTAAAAGATCAATGAAGAATATATGTAAAAGATTTTAAAGCTGCAATTTTTTGACATTTGACAAGTAGAAACTACGCCATTAATAAAAAATGGAACGATACACGCTTCAACAACGCATTGAAATTATTAAAATTCACTTGAGTGAATCAAATGCAAATCGTCTTGAGTGATGAGGCCCATTTCCACCTCGGTGGCTTCGTCAACAAGCAAAATTGTCGCATCTGGGGCTCGGAAAACCCAAGAGTTATTGTTGAAACGCCTCTGTATCCTCAACATGTGACTGTTTGGTGCGGTTTATGGTCCGGCGGAGTCTTTGGACCTTACTTTTTCGAAAATGAGGCTGGAGCAACAGATACGGTGAATGGATTGTGCTATCGAGAGATGATTAATGATTTTTTATGGCCGGAATTGGATGGTTTTGATCTGGACAAGGTTTACCTTCAACAAGACGGCGCTACGTGCCACACAAGCAACGAAACCATAGATCTTTTACGGGAAAAGTTTCTTTGAATATCAAAATAACACCTCTTATTGGAAAACCCTATAGATCTAAATAATAAAAAAAATATTTTAGAAAATAATCTTTTTTTACGGGTTGAGTTTTCCTAAATTGCAATGTTTGAATATTTGTAATGATACTAACTCATACCAGTAAAAATCTCTGGTATTAAAATAAAAAAATTGAAAAAAAAAACACTTTATTAATTTTCATCAAAACATCATATTTCAAGTCATAATGTTTCAATAAACAATACGTAAGATTAATTCGTGTTCACGAATGTACAATTTGTTTTTCTATTTGTTGTCGAATAGCACATATTATGAATTATTTTATTATAAAGGGTGATGTATTAATTAATTATTCATTATTAATATATTAATTCATAGAATTCAATTGCTACGTGAGCAATCAAAAGGATTTGCTGTCCAGCACTTTTTTCAAGTTCTGCTTTAGTAAACTTGACATTTACTAAAATTAGCTGCATTTGCGAATATCAGTGCTTTTTTGCTACTTTAAAATTTATTAATTTAAAATAATGTAGATATTATATTTGTGGCACGTTCCAGAGTGGAAGATAGATTCAGTATCGTTCTAGTGAAAGTCTAGCATTCAGTTGCTTGAAATTTCCTCTTCACCTTCCTCTTTCCCATCTCCTTACCCTCCCCATCACCTTCAGCCTCAAAACATACCTCAATTGGGGATGCCAAAATGCCATAGTCTCACTGACTCCATACGCTAGGGAACAGTTGGGACTCCTTGCGGTTAAATGTCATCTGCCTTGTTTATATTATCACTAGAACGCTGACGTCAGCCGTATACATTCACTCCAAGTGCTAGCTACAAACGGAAGTGCTGCCATCTATAATTTAATAATTGAAAATATTGAAGTTTTCATAAAATATTATAACATGTTTAAGGCGATGCACTACGTCGTGTAATATTTTGAATCGAGCCGCTATCAATAACACACCTTACGTAGATGGCGATAAGGCTTAAATTCCCGCTTAACACCATCCACCTGTTTTGATTTATGCAAAAAAAAAAACATGGCCAAAAAGTGCCTTTTATTTTATTTTGTGGATGTTGAGGCATAAATATTTAAATGTTTTTCGATCATTTTCTAAATAACTTAATTTGCCACAATATACAATAAAACCATAACCGAAAATGGGTTCGTAAGTAGGAGATTTTGAACTTTAAAGCAGTTTTCATAGGCCTTATACATTATTTTTTCTGGGCTTATAAAAAGACTTATCTAAAAAATACTCGATTATTTCAAAGGCCAGGATGTATTCTACTCTCAGTATTTAATTAAAGCATTTGAAACATTTCTAGGCGACCAAACTTTCAAACCAAAAACACATGATTTTAAATTACTACGTAGTGCATCGCCTTTTTACTCTTTGAAATCTAATAACCGCGGTACCAGGTTTTTACCTGCTAGTCATAATATAAATCTTCAGCACTACCAAACATGGTTGATGTTAGCAATTTGCCACTATTTAATTATTCAGTAAGTTTAGTGCAAGTCTTTGCTTCGTGAAAGGTCAAAGGTGCTTATTTGAGATTGTTGAGATAGAATAATTAAGTTTTGCGCGAGTAATTAATAAATTAACTATTGTTATGTAGGGCTAAGTATGGTTTTAATTGCTTGACAAGGTATTTATATGAATCTTGTCAATGGAAATTATTGTGGTGCATATATATCTACATCTTGAAAGTACAATTATAAATAATTTGTACCCAATGACGTTACAATATATCTAGACTTGTTATAGTCTGACAAAAATTAAGACAAAATGTGGCAAGTAAGTAACACTCTTATTTCCAGTAAATTCTTAATTCAAACGTTGTTCATGAATGACAAGGATAGACATTAATTCAAAGAAATAAACGATAGGACCAAGCGTTCGTATTTAAATTGCGTCGAATGCTACATTCTGCATCATGGGTGTGACTGAGATGACATGACAAGCTTACTTGCTTACACTAAGACGAATACGGAATACTGTATGAGACGACCTACTGCTAATATTTTGTCCTTATTATACTTATGTATTGCTAAGTTCGCTATCTCATTTTCTCTAATGGCGCTGAAAATCTTTGAGAAACAATCGAATTAATTGTATTTTTATAATAATAAATAATTGCGTATATTTACGATTAAAATGTTATCTCTCGGCTTTCTCTAGTGTTGTAATGCAAGCACTGTGGTCACATACGAAGGCATTTTGGCGTTTTCATACAATTTATTAGATGTAGCACTCTTCCTTACATGACGCGTGACAGTTTACTACTAAAACTACGAAATTGAAAGCACTACAATTAGCGTTTATTTTGCTTGCCGCTTTGAGAGCTCTACAACGCGTCTGTATATATGTATTATATTGTAACGTCATTGAATAATCCTGTATTTGTCTCTTCTCGTGATCTGACCAAGATTGAAGACTTTTGTTTTAACCCCTCAAGCCTAGACAAAATATTATCGTGTCAATGTTTCACTATTATTATATAATATTTTTTCTATTCTTCGCATATTCTAGTCGCTCGGGTCACTAACGTATTGAATAGACCTATTTTCTTTGTAGGATGGCGATCCAATTCATCGGCAAACGGTGACTGGATAAGTCATTAAAATGACAGTTCAACACACCTATAAAAAATAAAGTGATGAAACAACATTAAATATGTAACTTATTTAACCTAGTTTTTGTTTCATCGCTTTTATTTATTTATTTATTTATTGTTGTTATACGCCCATAGGGGCTTTTACATAGATTATAAATAAGTTTTACATAAGTTATCGAGTTTGAATTTATACTAAGAGTTATAAAAGTGAAGAATTTTTAAAAAAATATACAAGTAGTTTTTGAAGAATATGGCGTAAAGAAACATTTTAAACAACATAATATTTAACAATAACAAAGAACAAAATATAATATAAAACATTACAATAACATATCTAATCGTTAAATCTATTACAATAATTTGTATGATTCCACAAAGTGTTGGTTTAATTTGAATTTAAGATTATAAAGGGAATCATGGAATATATCTATAATACCACCAAACTTGTTGCCCAAATCATGCATCCTATTGGTAAGTGAGTTTGACTGATAGTTGGTTTTATATGTGTCGCAAAAGAATGTTGTATTTTGTCTAGTATTTCTTGTCGGTACATAGAGTTTAATAGCAGCAACGATGGCAGGGCTGTCAATAAGGTTGTTCATGACTCTGTATAATAAAATTAGGTCTGAAATGGTTCTTCTGTCAGACAGCGTAATTAAATTAAGTTCATTCATCAAATTTACATAATTAATGTTTTCTATTGGAATTTTAAGCTTGAAATTTAAGTACCTAAGAAATTTGTGTTGAACCCGTTCTAATTTGTTAGAGTGTACTTTATAGAAAGGAGACCAAATAGGTGAATTATATTCCACTTGGCTTCTAACTAGTGAAATGTAGAGTGTTTTCATGCAATCCAAGGACTTAAAATCAGTTAGGGTTCTACAAAGGAAGCCAAGAATCTTTAAAGCCTTATTAGTTATATCATCTATATGCGCTGTGAATGTTAAGTTTGATTCGAATATAACTCCCAAGTCACGAATTTGTGATACTGGTGTTAATTTAACATTATTTAAATTATATTCATGTAAGATATGAGAATGAGTTCTGGAAAATCGTATTACTTGACATTTCTCAATGTTCAAAAATAACATATTTTGTTCGCACCATTTAAAAAATTTATCTAAATTAGCTTGTAAAATTAGGCAATCATATATATTTCGTATTCTTTTAAACAATTTTAGATCATCTGCAAAAAGTAGGACTTGTACATCTTTAAATATGTTTACAATGTCATTAATGAATATTAAGAATAATATTGGGCCAAGGTGGGACCCTTGCGGGACACCACTTGTGGCCTCGAATACATAGGATTCTATAAAATTAATCCTGACACAAAGAACTCTATTACTGAGGTAACTAATAATCCATGTCAATAAACTACCTTTGATGCCTAACAGTCGGAGTTTGGATATAAGAATATGATGTCGAACCTTATCAAATGCTTTACTGAAATCGGTGTATATAGAATCCACTTGTTGTTTCAGACTGAGCGATTCAGATATGTAATTATTGTAGATAGTTAAATTACTTAAGGTAGATCGACCTCTGATAAAGCCATGTTGGTTAGGAACAATAATATTGTTGATAGGTTTTACAATGGTATCTAATACTAATGACTCGAAAAGTTTGGGTAAAGCAGACATAATACAAATAGGTCTGTAGTTAGATATATCGCTTTTGTCGCCTTTTTTATGAATGGGCGTTAAATAACTCTTTTTCCACAGAGCCGGAAAACAGCCAGACGCTAAGGATTTGTTAAAAAGTTTATGTAAGGGATATATCAAACTATCAATGCAAGTTATTAAAAATATGGGAGGAATACCATCCGGTCCAGCAGATTTATTACTATCTAGTGCTTTTATGCTTCTTTCTATGGAATCTAATTTTATGAAACATTGACTTAGGTTTAATGACTCTTCCACTGACGTACTGGAGACTGCTTTGATGGGAATATCTTTGTCGTAGACACTTTTAAATGAGTCAGCAAAAAGATTAACTATACCCTCAATACTGTCGGCACATTTTTCTTTAAAGAACATGCTATTAGGATATCCACAGTTGTCTTTTCGTTGAGATTTAGTAAAATTCCAGAATTTTTCACATTGTGATGATGTACCTCATTTTCAATTACGTTAACATAGTCACTATAGCACTTTATTGATAATTCTTTACATTGTTTTCGTAGTTTAGTAAATGCTATATAATCGTTAGAATTTCTGGTATGTTTATATTTTCTGTGGATACATTTTTTTTTATTAATTAAATTAGTTAGTTCCCTTGTAAACCATTTCGGATAATTAGATGATGTAAAGCTAACCTTGGGAACAAATTGTTCTATAGAGGTATTTAAAATCGAGTAAAAGTATTCTAATTGATCATTTATATTATTTTCCTCATCTAAAAAGGACCAATCTGTTTGGGCAAGGTACTCCGTAATATGATGGTATTCAGCTTTGGAAAAGTTATACGATGGGACACTTGTTTTTTTTGAAGATGTTAAAGGCCTATTTGTTATGATAATGTCCAACGGTGGGTGGTGTTGATCTAATGGTAATAATAATTCGTCGGATAGCTCAACCACTATTTTCGAATCACTTGAAAACACTAAATCCAACATTCGATTGTTAAAGTTGAAAATCTTGTTTGATTGAGTTAGTCCCAAAAATAAAGACATATCACGAATTTCACTACATTTAGCACACTGTAAATCGGCTTGGTTTGTAGCAGGTCCGTTGTCATCTTGGCTGGTCCAGTTAGGAAGGTTATAATCACCAGCAATAATGAATTTTGCTTTAGGATATTTGAATTTGAGTACTTCTATGTCCTCATTGTGATTTTTATACGTTTGCAAATCCGATGCAGGTGGGATATAGACACAGCCAATAATAATTTTTCCATTAGGTATATTGAGCAATACAAAAATTTGTTCAACACTTTTGTGTTTTACCGGTAATTTAGTAGATGATATATTCTTGGATACGCACAGCATCACACCTCCTCCGTTAGACTTTTTGCTCGTAATAGAATTTCGATCAGAACGATATGTGGTATATTGATGTAGGCCTAATTCTGACGAGCTGATATCAGCATTTAACCATGTTTCAGTTAAAAACAGAATATCGTGTGAGAAGATTGGGGAGTTAATTTTAAGTTGGTGCAATTTTGTACGCATTCCCCGTACATTTTGATAATATCCTGTAAGTCTAGAAAATCTGTTCTGTTTGTTTTTTAGTTTTTTGCTTGGGTTTTGATGATTTTGGGAATTCCGTTGAAATGTTTGATTCGTAAATCGACTTCGCCCTTTTCTTTCCTCTCTTCTAATTCCTTCCAGAGGTCAGTTAAGTGATTTCTTTGTTGTAGTGTCCTGTCAGGTTTGATTATAATTCCATTGGACAGAGTAGTTTTGTTAAAGAGTATTAGTTTCGCCTGTTTGACTTCATCAAATTCTAATTTAATTGGCCTGGTTTTGTTTGGAATTTTACTTCCGAGCCTGTAAATTTTCACATCTTCTAGATTGAACTCGCTATTAATTTCACTAATAGCTGCTAATACCTTTTTTCCATCCTCCAAGACGCTCACTGTAGTTGAGTTCGAATTACACTCGGGGACGTTGAGTAAAATTATGTTCTTCGAGCGGGTCTTGCGTTCCTCTATCTCAGCGAGCACCTCACAAATTGGCGTTGTTTCCTGTGGTAATACTTTCTTTTCAATGATTTTTTCGAATGTCATAACTTTTCCTTCAAGAACTCCAACAGTTACTCCTAGGTCTTGCATAGTTCCAGATAGATTAGAAAGTTTACTGAGTATTTTTGCCATTTGGTCTTTTGTTATTTTTAAGACAGGATCGGTAATGGCATTGTGGATGCTATTAATCTCCTCCTTAGCTTTGTTTAGGAAAGCAATTGCTTCATTATTATTCATTTCGAAAGTTAAATTTAAAATTTTTTTTTTATAAGAAAATAATATGAGTGACAACCCTGCTCGCAATGTACAGGTAATTAACTCAAGTAGGTAGCGGGAGCGTCCACAAGTGTTATCCAGTAAGTGCGAGGGAGAGAATACCTTATCCTGTTACTTGTTAGAGCGAGACGTAGGGAACACTGTGCACAATTGATTATTAAACAAATTGATTTATAAATTTTATAATAATGGTGAATATTTACGATGATTTCGAAATGATTATTAATAAATAACGTAGTGCACTAAATTATGTTGCAGTATACTGAAACTTGTTTAAAAACACTGTTTTTTTTTGTTCTATTTATAAGTTTCTAGTAAGACACAGAAAAAACTCGACAGCTGTCAGTGATATTTATTGTTACATGACTTTTAATGACTTTTTATCACTTTTTAAAGGTGTGTTGAATTGTCATTTTGAGGATACCCGGTCACCGTTGGTTCTATGCACGGTGTGCACACTAGGCTACCATATAATCCTTAATTTGTTGTTTTTTTTGATCAGTGACAATAGTCGTTAAAAATCACATTACAAGCAAAACATAAAAATTTTTAAAAATGCGTTTTTTTCGGAATTTTCACGATTCCTTTTTTGTTGTTGTTTGTTTTGTTATTTTTTGAACACAGGTAGCTCTGAGGAAAAATGCTTTCCCTCAGAGCCTATTTCATCTTTAGGGATGCTGTATGGAGGGTATTTTTAAGGAAATGAAGGAAAAAGGTATGAGGGATGGGTAGGAATCTAGGGAGTGACGAACGTTTAAATTCATCCCTCCCACTGCGGTCTCCAAGATCTTTCTCAAACTGTCTCTCCAAATCTGGTCCGCCACACAGATTTGGATTTGGATTAGATGTAAGCATTTCGCATTCGGCGCCAAGACGTAGACAATCCTCACCCCACGAACCCGGGCACCCCTAGTAAGTCACTAAACGTAGAGAATCACTTGGAGTGACCTATGTTGGCTATCTACTTGATGGTTTCCGGGATGGCGGTACCTATATCCGCGTCCCTAAATTAAAGGTTACTACAGGGTATACCAATAAGAGGTGTTATTTTGAATACCCCGCTATTTCGGTAGATGTTACTTTTGAAGCTGTCATTTTTTGACATTTGACAAGTAGAAACTACGCCATTAATAAAAATGGAACAATACACGCTTCAACAACGCATTGAAATTATTAAAATTCACTTGAGTGAATCAAATGCAAATCATCTTGAGTGATGAGGCCCATTTCCACCTCGATGGCTTCGTCAACAAGCAAAATTGTCGCATATGGGGCTCGGAAAACCCAAGAGTTATTGTTGGAAAGCCTCTCTATCCTCAACGTGTGACTGTTTGGTGCGGTTTATGGTCCGGCGGAGTCATTGGACCTTACTTTTTCGAAAATGAGGCTGATGATGATGATTAATGATTTTTTATGGCCGGAATTGGATGGTATTGATCTGGACAACGTTTACTTTCAACAAGACGGCGCTACGTGCCACACAAGCAACGAGACCATTGATCTTTTACGATTGAATATCAAAATAACACCTCTTATTGGAAAACCCTGTAGTATTACGCATTATTCGTAAAATAAGTAATAATTTTATTAAGAATGATTTTTGAAATAAGCTCTATTTTATGCGTATTAATTTTGATGCGTTAGCTAATGTGCCAGAAAAAATATAAATCAAATACAAACAAATCCTCAGGAAGGATTAACCTTTTACAGCCATTTCACAATTTCGTGTGTATTATTTTCTCATAACAAAAACAAAAATTGCTAGAATCAACTTTGAATGCGTAATTTCTTGGTCCGGTAAGTCAATTTATCGAAAAGAAAAATATGTTTCCGAGCCAAAAAAACAATTTTTCAAGTCTTGTATAAATAATTGGCCTTTCCATACCAGCCTATGTATGTATCGTAAAACCATACATTTATGTAGATTACTGATCTGTCTGCTCACCGATATCTTGGTCGATGTGTGGGCTCAAAGCCGTGGTTCAGTCGACAATGCTCCGAAGCAGTTCGACGAAAAAACGCGGCTTACCGAGCCTACAACACATCTCGAACGCCCGAAAGCAGATCAGCATACAACAAATCGGCAAAGGAATGCAAGAGAATCATCAATAGATCAAAATTCGAACACGACCTGCAGATCAGCAAAAAGCTGGCTGCCTGCCCGCATGGCAGCAGAGCATTCTGGTCGCTTGCGGGCTCAATAGGTCGAAATTTTTGCAAACCCAGTTTGCCACCTCTTACCAGACCTGACGGCTCACTAGCAAACACCGCCACCGAAAAGGCAAACCTTTTAGGGAAAATGTTTGCGGAAAACTCGACCCTCGACGACGGGGGTGCTGTTCCGCCGTCGGTTCCTCACTGCGGCTTCTATATGAAAAAGCTGAGGATCCGGCATCGGGATGTACTCCACGTCATACGGGGGCTCGATGTTAACAAAGCTAGTGGACCTGATGGAATACCTGCCTTGGTATTGCAGAGGTGTGCTGCGGAAATAGTTCCAGTTTTGACAAAGCTCTTCAAAATGTCCCTGAAGTGTGGCACTGTGCCCTCTGGTTGGAAAAAAGCGGTAATTCACCCTATTCCCAAGAAAGGTGACCGCTCCAACCCGGCCAACTACCGCCCCATAGCGATCACATCAGTTCTGTCCAAAGTGATGGAACGTGTGATCAACGACAAACTGCTCACATACCTCGAGAAGAACAAAATTATCAACGACCGTCAATACGGATTCCGGCGGAACCGCTCGTGCGGTGATCTTCTCGCGTATGTGACGCATGTTTGGGGGCGGTGCCTGGAACGTCACGGTGAGACCCAAACGGTCGCACTAGACATATCCAAGGCCTTTGACCGGGTCTGGCACCGAGGACTTGTCAACAAATTGCATTCTTACGGACTTCCCGCATCCCTGTGTACGTGGATTGCTGACTTTTTAAGGGATAGGTCGATTCAGGCGGTTGCTGACGGTTTCACCTCTTCCTCGCACTCCATAAATGCTGGCGTCCCACAGGGATCGGTTCTGTCTCCGACTTTGTTTTTGTTGCACATCAATGACCTTTTGACATGTGCACCGATTCATTGTTACGCGGATGACAGTACAGTTCATGATAGCTTTTTGTTTGACAAGCCCCCAAAGGGCACACAAACTCCAACGGCTCGGAGGGCTTTGAAGCAGAGAATGGACGGTTATCTCGAGAGTATTTCCTCCTGGGGTAAAAATAATCTCGTCGAATTTAATGTTTCAAAGACCCAATCCTGTCTGATTACGTCTAAAAGGGATCCAAATGATAATCTAGTCTCCTTCAACGGAAGCAATCTTCCGAACAGGCCTTCCATTGATATGCTTGGTGTAACTATAAGTGACCAGCTCAGGTACGGGGGCTCCATCGAAGCCAGAGTAAAGTTGGCCTCTCAGAAGCTGGGCGTACTGTACAGGGCCCGCAGATACTTTAATAGTACACAACTGCTCACCCTGTACAAATCGCAAGTGCGCCCTACTGTCGAATTTGGCAGCCATCTCTGGTCTGGAGCCCCAAAATACCTGAAAAAAACCCTTGACTCTGTGCAGAAACGGGCGGTCCGTTTGATAGATTCCCCAATCTTAACAAACGGACTGCAATCTTTAGAGCACAGACGTCGGGTAGGTATGCTGTCCTTGTTCTATCGGTATTACAATGGAAGATGCTCTGAGGAACTAGCGTCATTGATCCCTTCGGCGCCGGTGCGTAGTCGGGATACACGCCAAACGCGCGCCCAACATTTGTACACAGTTGACACTTGTCACATGAGAACGGGTCGCTTCTACGATTCGTTCTTAAGTTCAACAGCTCGGCTGTGGAACGAACTGCCGGCCTCTGTGTTTCCTCCCTCCTACAACATGGGACTCTTCAAGACCCATGTTCACTCCTTCCTCTCCACAAAAAGACCCTCCACACAGCATCCCCAAAGATGACATAGGCCCTGAGGGAAATTATTTTCTTCAGGGCCTCCTGTGTGGAGTAAATATAAAAAAAAAAAAAAAAAAAAATATCTTGCATCAACTCTCTGTGAGACAATGCGGGCTTTACAAATAATGCATAATTTTATTGTTAATGATAAAACGCACGAGGAATTAATTACTTCCGCGTGGCCTTGACTTTATGCATAATCCTGCTTGCTGGCCTGCTTTTAAATTGACGTAGGTATTCTCTATGTTGAGTCTATGAGTTGATTAGCGACATAGATCATATAAACAAAAGGAGATATAGCATGGAAGCGTTGCGACTGTCGTCGAACCATGCTTAAGGCGAAGCTTAATGCTAAATCACTATTTTGACTAATCTTTATAACGAATTGGTGTACATTATAAATACCAAAAATATGGTTTAGATAAATTGAAGGTGTTCCTATCGTTTCGCTTGAGTAGAATACAAATAAAAAAATAAAATACTCAATAAAAAATATAAATGTTAACTACTAAAAAATATATTTTTTCAATTGAAATGTATGAACGCGTAAAGGAAACAACTTTAAAAAAAATCAGTATTATAGCTAAGTTTATCTGTGACAGTTTCACTTGATTAACTTTTTTGCTTTCTTATATTAAATTATTTACAAAATAAATAAAAACCAGTTTTGTGCTTGAAATCGAACGTTTCTAGACTCCGTTTGTCACGCGATTTTAATGCCTATTACCTACAATATAAGGTATACCAAGAATATACATATTTTTGACTTGTAGCTTCCTTTAACGTGACCATACGTCCCGTTTTAAAACTCGAATACTAGGGTACGTATACATTTGCGAACCGAAACGCGAACCGTACCATGAATTACGAATCAACTGCAAGCGGCGCGCGGCGTTTCGCGACATTTGCGGTGGCTTCGTTTTTTTCCCATAAGTTGAGGTTCAGTTCAGCAGTTCGGCTCGCGGATGTATACGTAGCATTAGATATCGTTATAGAAAAACGAGTGTTAGAAGAGTGTTCTGTACAGATTTTAGTGAGAACTGGTGTCGCCAATCAGATAACTATAAGATATTTATTCCGAAGAGACCTTTCGACGCTTAGACTTTCGATATTTTAAAAAATGTTGAATCAATTTCACTCAGGGTTAGGTAAAATTCACCCTACACGACACACTTCCACTTTTTTATCTATTCAGTGAGTGTCATAGATGGTTCCGGATATTTTGGTGGGGGAGGGGAGGATCAAAACAAAATTGTGTTCACCCCCCGCATCCCTACCATTGTCCTGTCTTAGGCCAAATAAATCATTGCGATGCACCACGTCGTGTAACATTTGGAATACGACCGCTTACATTAACACTCCTTATGTATATGGCGATAAGGTTTAAATTACCGCTTAAGCCCCAATTTCTACCGATTTATAACATGTTTTCTCGTTAACTCTTCAAAACGATTAAAATAATGTTATTTTTTAAGATAATATCCGTACATTTGTTATGCCGAAACGTTAATTATGTGTAATTGATAGAATTTTTTCTAAAACACGTTTTGCTCTGTTATTAAATAAGTTATAGGCATGAAAAATTCACAGTGTATCATTAAATGCAACTAAAGCATTTGTCGAGAGATTTTTGCTCTATTTCAAACGAGGCGTGTTTTATTAAATATTTTCACTGTATTCGCTTAATCGTTTTTTTAATATTAGCGCGCTCCCTCTAACATTCATATTTACATATCTCCCTTTCAAAGCATCTTTGAACGCTTACTACGGGGCCTTAATTAAAAAGCCATCAAATTTTCAATCCGAAATCACGTGATTATGCATTTTTTCTTACTGCTTCGTCTTAATATTTAAAATTTCAAGTTCTTAGTCACGGCCGATATTGTTTGTAGTGCATATTGAATTGTGTTTAATAAGGAACTAAAATAAAGCTTGATGATGTTACAATGAATAATGCATGATTGTATTAAGCCATCACCATTATCATGAACTTGATACTGAATATTATGGCTAACAACACATTAGCCGCAAGGTTTTCTAAGAAAAGGGCGCGCGCCATAGATCAAAGGATTACGTAATGGTTCATTATTTATCAATAAACACGGGCCGCATAATTTTACAGAATTTTTAATACTTTAACAAGGATGTTAATATTTGACTTAATTCGTGGTGCCTCTCTATCCTGCCTGCCTACTATACCCGGCTTTAGCAGATATATACAGTGGGTGGCAAAATTATTAGTTAAACGTTAAAAAATTACATTTATTTATTCCTTTAGATTTACACACAGCACAATATGATACAAGATATAATTAAAATATTTTTAGTGATTATAGATTATTGTACCTTATCAGGTCGAAATTATTGGTTCCTATCTAGGCAAATTGCCCGTTCCAAGGAACCAAAATATGTGAAAGTATGTGTGTGATTTGTCTATGTCTATAATATATATCATTAATGTTTTAATTTGTGATGTTTAATCGTTACAATCTTATGATAGAGTCTGTTATGTTTCAATTGTGTATGAGCAATAATTAGAATAATGGAAGATATATATAGTGTGTGATTAGTCTATGTCTATTTATTATGTGACGTTTTTTAACATTTTTTCAGATTGTCCTCTACCCAGTGCAATCAATCATTTAGTTATTATTGGGCCTATGTATTATTTTAAAGTTGTAAAATATTTTTGAAGGATGAGATTTTATACGTTTATTTAGTGTTTGTGTAAATTGGGTAAGTCTCAGACCAAGGGTCTACTTGTGGTCCGCGGAGCATATGCACATTTTTTTTTCTTTTGGTGTACACAAAACCACCAAAAAAACATTCCAACGTTCGTAGTTCGTATCTTATTATTATCTTTCATTATTCAACTATCAGTATTGCGCGACTTGCGAGTATTGCGCTTCTTGCGAGTATTGCGCTTCTTGCGAGTATTGCGCTTCTTGCGAGTATTGCGCTTCTTGCGAGTCTTTCAAGTATCCCACAAGTGGATTTTTGAAAAATCATTGTGGGTCAATCATACATCGGAAATGCACTCAGAAATTCTTGTAAGTAATTATTTTTCTTAGGAATTCTCTAAAACAACCCCCCCCCATGAATGCGAAAAATAATTGTGGGGAAATACGTAGGAAATTTTTGTGGGGAATTACCCTTCACAGAAACTCACAAACCCCCCCCACCATGGATTTGAAAAAAATATTGAGGGGAATCCAGCACCGAATAAGCAATACCCCAATAATTTAAGAATTTACCAATCATTTCGATAACTTGTCATCGTTTCCGAGCGTGACTGCAAATGGCCAACGAAAAAACAACAGTTCACAAACACTAAGTGTTCTTAATGTATTCGACGTGAACTGTTGTTTGTAGGTTAGCGATCTGCAGCCATGCTAGGGAATGATGACAATTATCGACATTATTGATAAATCCTTTATCGATCGACTGTGCTGATACCCTGGTTGTTCTAGTAGAAGTAGTAACTCCTTCGCATTCCTGACTAGCGCAACTCTTTTGTACATTTTCTTATATTTTCCGGGCGAATTTCACGAATTTGTCGACCATTTTGTCAGCATCGCTTTTCTCCTCATTTTCTCGTTCTCTCATTTACCACAGGTATTTTTATATCATTAATAAAATTAGCAATAAATTTACACGTGCATTAGAAGCTGTTAATTGTTAAATAAAATGAACAAAACTCTAATGTAACCGTATAATAAAGAAGAAAACTAGAAGTGCCTAAACAAATGTGCCATTAACTTTTGGTTTTAGACCATTTGGCACGCGGTTTGTCCCTCTTACGCTTGCCCGAAATCGTATATCGCCATCCCATTCGAATTTAGTTATCATGATGAAATACACATTTGTATGGAAATATAGGACCTAATTGGGCTTATATTTGGATCACGAAACGAAACACGCCCACAAGTCACTTCTTATGGTATTCTTTATTCTACGAGTGTAACTAGTAATTTGGCCATCCACTGTAAGTAGAATTAAACATAGGTACTGATGTCGGGTGCATGTGTGAGTTGGCAAGTAATGTGAAATATTCCTGCGTAATGCGTAACATTATTCAAGTTCAATGACCTTTTAATTTTCAAAATTCGAACTGTGATATAGTACCAAATTATTTTATGAATGAATAATTATTGAAGACTATATTAGCGATTCTTAAACAAAAAAACAGATAAAGATTGGTCACATCTAGAACTTGAACCCAGGACCCTTGCATTGCCGGGGCACCGCTCTACCAACTGAGTTAATGGGACCCTATCTCCTTCGGTCATATATGAGTATTTCTCAAAATAAATGTACGTAACGAAAATGTAGTTACGAAATAGTGTTACGAAATAGTCATAAGACGTAACTAAATAGTAAACATAAGGCTTGTTTACACAATGGCAAATTTTATTTTACTTTTTTTATTATTTATTAAATTTAATTAGTTGTCGTCTTTTTTAAATGTAAGTAATTATCCTTTACTTTTTTTATTTATTGTACATACTACAAACATACATAAACTCACGACCCAAATACTTGTATTTTGTTATACCCGTTGTAAGGGGTTTAAAAAAAACAAGGGAGTATAAATAAATGTTTTTTAATCAAATTATCAGCTCCCAAATTTAAGTACCTAACACGATATTCAACAAATCTTAAGAAGTTAAAGAACAGGCACTGTTTAAAGTATTAAAAATTTAATAACATACAATTATTTAGTTTGAATCACTATCCATTAGCGTTTTATAAATTTCTTCCTCATCTTTATAATAATTGAAATCTTTCCAAGACACATTTGGTTTCACAGTCAGTTTTTCAGTCTTTGGTTTATCACTCCGCTTTGGCGCATGAATATAGTCATTTAGTGATAGAGATTTAGAGATAAGGCCCTTACAAACCACTTTCTTTTTTGTATGGATATTTTCCAGTTTTTCGTTTTTAAGAATAGTCACTCCACATGGTTTATCTTTGATTTTGTGAGAATCTTCAATTTCATTTTCATTATTCATATTTTCAATATCAGTGTTATTTTCTATGGCATTATTATTTCCTATTATAACATCTCCGATGTTGTCATCAAAATTATTGAAATTAAATTCTGCTTCATTAAATGTTATTGCATCCGACAAATATTTATCACCTGTAATTATAACTTCGTCAGTTACTAAATCGTCGAAAAAAATTATTGGCATTGAATTTAAATCAGTGGTTAACCCTTCTATCATATGACTTTTTATTTCTTTACTTTGTTTTTCTGTGTCATCTGTTTGTATTATATCAATGGGATATTTTTGTTCTTCTATAACTTGTTGGTGTTTTACTGTTGTTTTTCCTTTTCCTTTTCCTTTCCCTTTATTTTTTATTTTTTCTTCATCGTGTTGTGTAGAATATGTTTCGTCTTCAGTTATTAATCCTTCTTCTTTGAGGCATTTTATTTCAGTATCATAGAAAGTACGGTTTGCAGATATAAGTTTTGATGAAGATGACATTGTTGCTTTTTCTTTTTCTGTGGGTTTTCGTTTCTTGCCTTTTTCCTTATTTGATGAGTCCTAAAAATTAAAAAAATAATCATTGAAGTGTATTTTATTAATAATCCCATTAATACTATTTGAAATTTCAGAATTCTAAGGGGTATTATTAGATTTTTACCTGCGTTTCCTTGTCTTTGATCCTAAAATAAGTTTTCTCTTTAATATCTAATCTCAAATCAACTTTCACTCCTATGTTTTTAAAACTCTCTCCGTCATCTGTTATCTTTAAATGACCTTCATTCTCAAATTCCATATCTATTAGATTTGAATCACTACGTAAAATTAAACTGATATCACTTTCGGTCGTAGTAGAACTATTTGTTCTTTTGAATCTTTTAGCTGGTGGGTATTGTTTTTTCAAGGCTTGACGTATATAACTACATTGTGATTTTGGTTCTGATAGGGTGTTGGATAGAAGTTCGTGTTCTTTTGTGTAGTAACAATTGCAACAGATATTTTTATTGCAATCAAAGCAGCTCAGCAATTTATATTTAATTGACGTGTTGCCATCCGTTGAAATTTGATGCAGCTTCATTGTACCTTTTATAGGAACAATGTTTTCAGGTATCATTTTGGTCATCTTTTGGATGTCGTTTTCATTTATATAAAACATTTTTACTTTGCTATTAACCATTAAATAGTCATATGCTTCTTTTGCGTTGGTTATATCATTGCCGTGTGAAATATGATTGTCAAGTTGTCGTTTCAATGCTCCACCAACCCGATGGGGTGCTGGTGAGCTGATGAGCTGGGCCTTTTCCATGAGAGGCTTCAAAAAAATTCCAAGTTGCATATTCAAATCCGTAATCTTTTATATTTTTTTGGAACAAAAAGAAATTATGTTTTTGGCGGTACTGAGTTGCAGGACTATCAGAAAAGATATGAATCTTTTTAATGTCAAAGTATTTGCATAGTTTCATTATTGGATCCAAATGAGCCCAGATTGCTCCAGGACCATGTTCATTATTTGGGGATATGGAGCATATGGATTTGGGATTCACATTTTTTCTGTAAAGTACGCAAGTGTGCAATGTGACTTGATTCCTGGATCCTCCGAAGTGTACAGCCTGAATTTCTTCCGACTGCTTGCATGAAAAGTTTTCTGAAAAATCACAAATCAATGCAGTTTCGTCTTCATCAAGGTTTTCAATACACTTTTTCCATGCTAGGTACTGATGCAAAACATTGAAGTAATGAGTTTTAAATTTTTGTACATCATCTTGAAATTCTTTAACTAATGTAATCACAGTTCCTTTCACTACTTGTTTTGAATACTTCTTTGTCTGCTTTTCTTCAGATTTCTTTATTCCAATTTTAGTATAGATATGTATTCCCATTTTCCATTGAAGCCACTGCACGGGACTATCTTCATTTATGGTCAAATCAATATCTGGTTTCTTATCTTTGCATTCAGAACACTCGGAGTACATGCATTTGAAACATTTGCTGCAAGTGACATTTTTCATAAGTTCATCAATGTCAGATGTTTGAAGCAAACCTAGCTTCTTCAACGATTTTGCCTTGAAAGATAAATTGCAATGCTTTATGCAAGCACAAGTATTCCTATCTTGAAGTCTTGGTTTCACAACGGAGAACGGTCGGAACCGATAAAAAGTTTGTATAGATGCTTTACCACCTTCTGTCCTGTATTTTCTGTAGAGCTTGTATATTGGTTCAATTAAATATCGCTTTTGTACTTTTTCTTTGTTTCTCGTTATGCACTCGTTTTTTCCCGCGCTAGATCTACTTACATCTTCTCTTTCAAAGAAATCTTTGATTTCTTTCTGGTATTTCTTTTTAATTTGGTTACTTGATTTCGTCATTCTAATTCTTCCTTTCAGCCCAAGAACATTAGAAATAGCTGTTTTTAATTTGTGTTTATTTACTATTTGGTTTGTAGCTACTTTTTTAAGTACTTTCTTTTCTCTGGGATCTGCTTTATTGAACTCTGTCTTTAAAGAATCTGTAATTGTATTTAGCAAAATTAGCTTTCTTTTCACCTTATCTTTTTCTGGCGTGGACACATTTGGTAAAGTTTCTTCTAAAAAACTATTTGATTTCGTTAATGGTGTATCGTCACACCGTGGAGTTTCAGTAGTTTCAATGGAAATAGCATCATTATTAGTTTTAGTTTGTTTATGCAATAATATTTTCAGAATGTTCACTTGCCTTTTCATCCGATTACAGCACTGTCTTAAATTCTTATTTCGACTTTTTAATCGAGTATTTTCTTCAGTCAGCTTTTGTAGTCTTTCCTTTAGGATTTTTTTATCATTTTTTCTATCTTCAAATGTATTATTGTCTTGTGTCATAGGATTAGCCATTTTCTTTCTTTCAGCTCTTTTATCATTGGCTTGTCTCCACTTTGCTCGTAGCTCTTCTTTTTCTTCTTCTGTAAGAATTTATTTTTTCTTTTTGATATTTTCTTTAACTTTTGTTAAATGCTTAATTCGGATTTCCTCATATTTATTTGGCTTTTCCTTTTTCAGTCTTTCTCTGTAAGCTTTTTGCCGTTCGGCATTCGTTTTTGGGGGCATTCCTAAAAAAAAGTTATGCTGTAGTTATGGTTTTATCAGAGTAAATAAAATTAAATTTATATTTAAATAAGCTTTTATAAAAAACTTAAGGCACTTATAAATATTGTATAGAGCGCATGTAGAACGGATAGTGTGTATGAGTGCCTAAAGCTTATTCAAAATAAAACCAGTATTGGACGGCTCAGCTTGATCTTCAAGTACTTGTCATTATGTATAATGCCATATAATCGCGATGATAAAACATACAAGTCCGACGACACCTGCTCTGCCATTGACCATCAGGAATTTCCAGCGCATCCTATGTATTACAACCTACCTACTTTCCAGCGCCATCAACAGATCTGCTCTATGGTATAATAAATTTTATTTTTTTCCTATTATATCTAAATACATATGTATATTTGTGCATTGTTCATAATATATTACATTATTACCAAACTTAGATAAGACTTTCATAAAAATGCTAGACACACTTACAATATACTTACTTTTCTTAATCACGTTGTAACTGTGTACACTCAGCTTTACATTGAACTTTTTCGTTACGTTACGAAATTCATAACAAACGTTACGAAATTGTAATAAGAATTTATGTTATAAAAAGTCAATGGTTTGATAAAATTTAAAAGTGTTAATATGTAAGCTTAGCAATGTTTGTACCGCACATATTACAAAAAGATGAGTAGAAAAAGACTTACCGTTTTGTGAAAAAAGGCTATAATATTTCCTGTTACGAAATAGTGGTCCCACTAAAGAAACACGTTGTTACTGATTTTAACAATTAATGTTATGACGGAGAAGTCAGACCAACAACTAATCAGAAAGAAGCTAGTGTTGCCCATGTTAAATTTTACAAATGGGTTCAAAAATTACGGTGGAAGTACTAATAAAACGTAACTAAAGAGTAGTTACTAAAAAGTAAATGACTATGTCTCATTTTGTTTTTTGTGCATAAATTATTAATTTATTATGAAACCCCATAGAAAATTACTTTGTACAGAAACTACATTTAATTAAGACCCTAAAACTTACAAAAATCACAAATTATAACGTTATTATCGCATTTTATGAAGTATAAACAAATGAGGTGGGTAGGGTGGCAATTTTATTTTGTATGGAAGGTAAAAATCGATATTTTTAAAAAAATTAAAATATTTGCGAATTAATACGATTGTAATGTTTATTCTTCGATATGTTAAAGTGTAATATTTATTCTACAAAATGGTGCATATTTTTTTTGTATGATTAATTAAAAACATGTGTAATTTTTGAACCGTTTCTAGGCACACTTTATTTTTCCAAAATGTACACTTTTTTTGAGAAATACTCATTTAACTGTACCATACTTCGAATAAGAACTAACTACCACACAATGTTGTCTTCATTTTTCTCACCGCACATTTTTATTGGAAACTATATTTATGTATGATCGCAAGATTCAACCCGAACTAAATGCAATCTAGATAGTGTCTTTAGATAAACCTATCTTGTTTTTAATTTAATGTGCGACATCTATTTACTTTTTCTGCAAGTCTAGGATGAATATTTATTTTTTGGAATAACTTAATGAGTAAAACCTCAAATTTTAATTGGTGTCCCGGCAAGGCAAGGGTCCTGGGTTCGAGTCCTAGATGTGGCCGTATCTTTTTCTGATTTTTGTTTAAGAATCGCTAATATTGTCTTCAATAATTAAATATTACTATTTGAGGTTTTACTCACTAAGTTAATCCGAAAACTGAATAATTATTTTCCGGAAATGCTTATTTGTTTTGATCAAATGCTTGACAGATGCTTAGATGAAACAATAGAATGAACAAAGAATTTGAAGGCAAAAAATGCCTTGCAGTTTTCATTGATCTTCAAAAAGCTTTCGATACCATTGACCACGAAATACTGTATTTAAAACTAAAAAAAAATGGAATAACCGAAACAACCCTAAACCTACTTAGAAGTTACTTAACGGGAAGAGAACAATTTGTACAAATTGGTAAAAGAAGGAGCAAAACTCTACCAATTAAGTACGGTGTCCCCCAGGGAAGCGTATTAGGACCTATACTATTTCTAATTTACATAAATGACCTTATGAATCTACCCATCAAAGGAAACATAATGAGCTTTGCAGATGACACTGTAATTTTATTCCATGAACAAGATTGGACAAGCACATATAAGGAGGCTGAACATGGTCTAACTGTTCTTCAAAACTGGCTTAAAGCAAACTCCCTTACATTAAATGTGAATAAAACCAAATATTTAACTTTCTCCAAAAACAAAAGAGGACAACCAATGAATGAGCATATACTCAAACTACATGAATGTCAAAAAAAAATTCCTCAATGTTCCTGCTCGATTATAACTCAAACCAAAAGCATAAAATATCTTGGTATTGAAATTGACGATAAACTACACTGGGATTCACACATTGATCGAACTTCAAAAAAGTTAACTAAACTCATCTACTTCTTCAAAAAAATACGGAACATTTTGTCAGCTAGGGATTTAAAGAGAGTTTACTATGCTTTATGCCACTCCAAATTGGAATATGGAATAATAGGATGGGGCTCAGCAGTATCAAAACATATAAAACAGCTGAAAGTAACTCAGAATTGCATCATAAAGACCATACTAAAGGTTCCCATAAGGACGTCAACAACAGAAATTTTTAAACAATTTGACGTTCCAAGCATACAGAAAATCTATGCCAAAAACATTTTGGTACAACACCTCAAAAATAATTCTCAGGAAAACACCTCACATACTCATAAAACCAGAGCCAAACAAACAGAGATACTAACTATACCAAAGTGTAACTCTACCTTTGGACAAAGAAGCTCTGAATTTTTAGCAGTAAAGGTATATAACAAACTCCCACTTAGTATCAAACAAATCAAAACAAAAAACAACTGCATTAAGAACATTAAATCTTGGCTTAAGGAATTACCGGAAAAAGAACTTACTAGCATATTTAAAACATCGTCGTAGAAGTTTCTGGAAACCCTTACCCAAAACATGGAGTCATACCATAGAAGTCGCTGAATAACTTATCCAAAACCTAGTCCCCCTCAGCACAGGATCTCCTAGTGAGGAGGACTACGAATATAATCAACATCAATTTTTTATATTTTCTCATAAAAATGTTAAAAAAATGTATGATATAGCACTAATGCGCGTGGTTTCACTGAACTAGGGTTACTGAGTCAACGCGCGTGGTTTCACTGAACTAGGGTTACTGAGTCAACGCGCGTGGTTTCACTGAACTAGGGTTACTGAGTCAACGCGCGTGGTTTCACTGAACTAGGGTTACTGAGTCAACGCGCGTGGTTTCACTGAACTAGGGTTACTGAGTCAACGCGCGTGGTTTCACTGAACTAGGGTTACTGAGTCAACGCGCGTGGTTTCACTGAACTAGGTCCAGTGGAGACTGGAGAGGACATACTTCAGCGGGCCGTTAAGGCCCCGTAGTAAGCGTTCAAAGAAGGTTTGAAAGGGAGATATGTAAATACGAATATTAGAGGGAGCGCGCTAATATTAAAAACAATAATAATTAAGCTAAAATGGTGAAAATATTAAATAAAACACGACTCCTTTGAAATAGAGGAAAATCTCTCGTCAAATGCTTTAGTTGCATTTAAAGATACACTGTGATTTTTTTCATGCTTGTAACATATTAAGTAACAGAACAAAACGATTTTTTAATAATTTTCGGAGGTTACTTTGCGATTTTTTTTTCTATCGAGGGAATTTCATATAATTAACTTTTCTGCATAACAAATTTACCTATACATATTATCTTCAAACTTAACATATATTTTTTTGGAACTTAAAAACTTTAAGAGTTGACGAGAAATTTGGTTTTCGAGGGCTTAATACGAGTATACCTACATATTCTTTGAAATCCTTTTCATAAGCGGTGCTACATTTTTTTCCATTAGTATGAATATACTACATATCTTGTATTTCTATAATGTCATTGGACTTTTCCAGTTCACTAATATTCGATAGGTAAATTTCTTCTTTTGAAATGCAATTATCCTGAGGCAAATATATTTTTATAAATACGTTCAGCTTTACGAATCGTACAATTATAACACCCCATGACTTCAGGGGCCTGCGTTAATTATATTACAATGTATGTTTAATGTATTATGAACCTTGGTCATGTTATATTTGGCCGCTTGTATCACTATTCCACGAAGCCCTCAAACCGAAAATGAGATATGTTTCAAATATTTCCAACAGGAAACTGATTCATACGAAAAACAAAGCAATTGTCTGGTTAAACTAACTAAGTAATGAATTATTTATTGTTTTTAATTATTGTACGAATCCGCCAGCTGTTACTACCCAGTTTTGCACTACAATTTAACTTACTAAAAACAAAAATTTGCTTTAAAAAAATTATTTCTGAAGAGGAACGGTTGCGCGGCATTTTCATACAAAACGTAATTTTGGAATTTAGGCTAAAATACTCATCCAACTGATTGAAAAAATCAAAATATAATGCAAGTATATCTGGTAAGTACAGGGTTTTCCAATAGGAGGTGTTATTTTGATATTCAATCGTAAAAGATCAATGGTTTCGTTGCTTGTGTGGCACGTAGCGCCGTCTTGTTGAAAGTAAACGTTGTCCAGATCAATACCATCCAATTCCGGCCATAAAAAATCATTAATCATCTCTCGAAAGCGCAATCCATTCACCGTAACTGTTGCTCCAGTCTCATTTTCGAAAAAGTAAGGTCCAATGACTCCGCCGGACCATAAACTGCACCAAACAGTCACACGTTGAGGCTTAAGAGGCTTTTCAATAATAACTCTTGGGTTTTCCGAGCCCCAGATGCGACAATTTTGCTTGTTGACGAAGCCACCGAGGTGGAAATGGGCCTTATCACTCAAGATGATTTGCATTTGATTCACTCAAGTGAATTTTAATAATTTCAATGCGTTGTTGAAGCGTGTATCGTTCCATTTTTATTAATGGCGTAGTTTCTACTTGTCAAATGTCAAAAAATGACAGCTTCAAAAGTAACATCTACCGAAATAGCGGGCTATTCAAAATAACACCTCTTATTGGAAAACCCTGTATATTTATGAGGGATGTGAACTATTTTTTCAGTTTTTTGTTGTTGTTTTGTATTATAAAATATATATGTCATTTAAAAGAAGTCGATTTTCATGATTTTTGAGGCACCTTAGTCTCAGGGTGACGGCCTCCGTGGTCGTGGCGCAATGCTCCCGACTAGTAAGCTGGAGGTCGCGGGTTCAATCCCGGCGTGCGCAAGTAAATTTTATTTGATTAATTTGTGTTATAACGCAACGTACTCATTAAATGCTCGCAGTTGTAGCCTTTGTGTAAGAACACCATTCAGAATTAAAACGTTGCTAGAAATGACTGTGGCCGTGTTTTATGACCAGATCTGAATAGCCAGGTACATCCCCACCTTCCTCTTCCCCATCTCCTTTCCCACCACACTTCCGTCACCCTCATAAAATACCAAAATTGAGGATGTCACAGTATCACACAGATCGAGTCACCAAATATGGACAAAGCCATTTCAAGTAACGGTGGCCTTAAAAATGCAAGAATTAAACGATGTGGGATCGAAGATCTCGTGTATCCGAAAAAAGTCGCCGTGATGGCCTAGCGGCGAAACTTAGAAACAGAAGAGCGAAAATCAATCAATATCACTTACGTCATTTTATCAGCGGGCAATTAATAATATTTCATTAATAAAATTTCCATTGGAATGGATTTGGCCCAACATATCGCAGCAAGTAGAGGTTAGAGCTATTGTGCGACCTCTGTGATTAAAAATAACCGTGAAATCATTTATACGATATTCTCTTTCAAACACTTCTAACCTTAAATTACCGAGCGGGGTACACCATGACCCCGTTAATATGATGCATTTTAAAAATTACCTAAGTACCTGTTTTTGTTTTTCCTTCCTCCGTAGTTGTGAAATCGACATAAAATAAATCTGAACTCTCTCAACCTAACATAAATAAATGTTGCTAGTCAATTTAAATTCGCTAAATACCTTGTAATGGATATCGGAATATTAACCTAATTTAGCCAGCTACGGGGTATTAACGAAAGACAAATTTAAATTAGAAATAATGACATAGTAATCAAAAGGAAGTTGATATTTTTAAATATGTACATAATTAATTATAGCGCGGTTTACTCCGATCCCTGGGGGAAGTTAAATCCTCATACAAACCAAAAAAAAACTTTTTTTATGTTTTAAAAGTTCCAGCAGTGTAAAAGCCAGTCATTTGGGAGAAAGGTTCAATCCCAGTCAAAATAACAACAAAAATATCGTTGAAATTGGCTACTAGCCTTCCTAAGAGATTGTGCAGCTAGGTCGAAAATTTAAAATAGATCTAGTATTGTAAAAATACATTGTTTTTTTTGGACCACACATCGTGTATCTTAAATTAACTGTGGTCGTGCATTACAAATAATTTTATATTTATTTATTGTATATGAACTATAAAAAATGCTCCTTTGGTTGAGTTGTTATCTAACCCACATCAATTTGAAAACGTATGAAATTGCTCTGTCACCTCTCGGGTTAAATTTTCTGTATACAAAACGTTTTTAATATCATTAGCCAACCAGTAGCGGCCTCTGTAAACAAAACAAATCTTTCCGTTTTGTATTTCGAACGATGACGTTCTATTTTCAAAATAATAATACGAGCGTCGTGATAGGTCCAGCTCTCGCGCGATATTCAATTATACAAGTCATGATAATTTGACTAACTAACGGCCACGCGTTTCTCGAGGGGGTAGGTAGGGACAAATCTTCTGTTATTCTGACTCTTCGGCATTTGTCCCAAGTACTTGATTGACTTGATCGTGCCATGTCATTCTCGGGTGTCCGACGACCTTTGTGCATCCGTCCTAAATGTCCTAACCATCTAAACGTCCCTTTTTTAATCTTTAATCATCCTTGTATTCTTTCCGAATCTTCACATTTTAAACCCAGTCATACATGCATTATCCACAAGTACTCCTAGAGGATCTTATTTCCACAGCATTCAGTGATTTCATTCTCCATGTACCAGTTCCATTCCTCGGTTCGATGCTTTAGACAATTCATTGATTAAAGCAGCCAAGCGAAGTCCTGTTTTAACTCGACTGAATTTGTTTGTGCGTTCCGTTTCAAGATGGTGGCCATTTAATAGTTCTGTGAAGATTCTTTCTTCAAATTTGAAATCGTCGTGTTTTTTTGGACTTAATTGTTCGCATTTTTTCAATGATATTGTAGCCCTAATCAAGTTTAAAAGAAGAATTATTGTCATTGACAGGTGATGTTTCTTTGAACAAATTGTATAATTTCTTTTTAATTAAACAAAAATTATTGTTTACGTAGGTAGGTATTTAAGTACCTACTTAAAAATCATATGATTATCGTAAAAAATGGTTTTGATTTATGAAATAAGTGAAAATTAGAAACGTTCGTTTTGGACGCAAGGTCTACTGTTTACAAAACTCCTGGTACAAAATATTTTATGTCTATTTTCGTTTTTCCTTTATTATACGTTGGTATAACCCTTTCTTAGGTAGAATGTAGCGAGATCCCTTCAATCAGGAGCTGTGGAGCTACCGAAGCCACACGTATGTTATTTGCTCCACGAGGGCAAGGGGTTCCGCTAGTTCCGTGACTCGGCGGCTATAGGAAATGTAAATGCTCCGCTGCCGATAACAGGGCTGAAATGGTAAACTTTTTTGAACTTTTGAAATTAGACGTTGTACAATTTCAACAGGGAGTAGATTTTTTCCTTGTAATGGCCTATATATGTACGTATATTTATTAATTGCCGGCTGACGTGTGTAGTGTATAGGTATAGAATGTTTATATTAGACAAATATTATTGAACATTATTGTTAATTGGAGAATTATATGCTGCATTTATTTTGTAATTAAGCGTGTGGAATAAATAGCACTGTGTGTGGTGTGCGTCTGAAAGGTATATTAAAATTAATTAGGGTATATAAGGGTCATAGTCCAATTGGGTCGCAACTACCGGGTCCCAGTTGGACCTTGGCGTCCCGAATAGGGTATTTTCACTTTTTATTTGTTGTACTAACGCAGACCTGTGAAAAATCACGGGATGTTATGTTGGCTTATCGAGTTAGTTAATTAGTAAATAAAACGCTTTCTTTAAAATGGGAACAGCGCAAACCATTCAAAAATCACTAAATCTGACTACTTGTCAAGATTAATCCTAAGAAATACACATTTCAAATATAGAATTAAAATAATTTTCTGAAAAAAAACGTTGTAGTGAAAAGTACATTATCGCTTGTCTGAATTTTCAACACATTAGTTCCCATTTTGAACACTAAAATTAAAATAATTAGAGTTTAGCGAAGTCCTGTTTTGACTTGAATACTTTGCATTTGTAATTTTTTGTGCATTTCGTGTCCGGTCAGTCTTGTCAAGATGGCAGACTGCTGCGAGCTGTCAAGTTGGAGTAATCAACATTACCCAAAGTCTACTGTTCACAGAACTATACTAGTATTATAGTTATGTTCTGCATCGTTTGTCTGAATTCTTCACAAAATCGGTTGCAATTTTGAAAATGACACTTAAATTCAATGTTAATTTAAGTTCATTGAACCGAATTTCACGCGGGACTAACGCATACCACAGACAACCTTAATTAATATTTTAAATAGTAAATAGCTATTATTATGCACTATTTTCCATTTCTGGTTACTGAAATACTGTGTTTACATTAAAATGTGCTTATGAACTGTGTCTCGCTTATCTTTATATTTATCAATATAGTAAGTACCTACGTACTTTATCGCTTATCTGAATTCTTCACACACACAGTTACAAATTGAATCAAATTTCACGCACACTACAGACTAACTAAATAAGTAGGTATGTTTGATAATTTATCCGTTTTTGAACGACATAATTAACTGTTGTAACTATAACAAATTATTATAAGCAAGAATTAGTCGCTTGAAATATCCACAAATTGAAAATATCTCCCGAGTAAAAATAAAAAGTATTTTTTAAATTTAAAAAAAATGGAATAACACAAACAACTCTAAATCTACTTAAAAGTTACTTAACTGGAAGAGAGCAGTATGTACAAATTGGTAAAAAAAGTAGCAAAACTCTATCAATCAAGTACGGTGTCCCTCAAGGAAGCGTATTGGGTCCAATACTATTTCTCATTTATATTAATGACCTTATGAGTCTTCCCATTGAAGGAGACATAATGAGCTTTGCAGATGACACTGTCATTATATTCTATGAACAAAATTGGACAAGCACACATAAAAAAGCGGAGTAAGGTCTGACTGTACTCCAAAACTGGTTAAAAGCAAACTCCCTTACATTAAATGTGAGTAAAACTAAATATCTAACATTCTCTAAAAACAAAAGAGGTCAACCAACGAATGAGCATACACTCAAATTACATTAATGTCTAAACAAATATCCGCAATGTTCTTGCCCGCATATAGTCTAAACTAAAACAATTAAATATCTTGGGATCGTAATTGACGACAAAATTCATTGGGATGCACACATCGAAGGAACCTCAAAAAAGCTAACAAAACTCATCTATTTCTTCAAAAAATTACGAAATATCTTGTCAACTACAGATCTAAAGAGAGTATATTATGCTCTATGCCACTCTCTATTGGAATATGGAATAATAGGATGGGGCTCAGCATCATCAAACCATCTTAAACAACTAAAGAAAACTCAAAATTGGATAAAAAACCATATTAAAGCTCCCCGTAAGCACGCCAACTACTGATATTTTTAATCTGTTTGATGTTCCAAGTTTACAAAAAATCTATGCTAAAAATATTCTAGTTCATCACCTAAAAAATAAACCAGAGGCAAACCCCTCTCACGATCATAAAACCAGAGCCAAGCAAACAGACATACTAAATATTCCTAAATGTAATTCTACCTTTGGACAAAGAAGCTCTGAATTTTTAGCAATAAAATTATATAATAAACTCCCTCTCAACATCAAACAGGAAAACGAAAAATAACTACATTAAGGACATCAAATCTTGGCTTAAGGAAATATCGGAAGAAGAACTGGCTAATATATTAAAAACATCATCTTAGTTGAAAACGTATACTAACATATATAGTCCCCCTCAGCACAGGATCTCCTAGTGAGGAGGACTTCAATGATCTATTTTAATTTTATATATATATATATATTTTTTCATGTGCCATGCAAAAATGTACCTAATTATTTAAAAAATAACTAAATAAAAAAAATAAAAAATTCCGCCGACGGGAATTAAACCCGCACCTTCTGATGTCCGGTCAGGTGCTCTGGACCACTGAGCTACGTCGGCTTATTCCCAATCTGCCAAATAATTCAATATGTACTTGTACTTCAATCAACAATTAGGTACTACTTATTATTAAGAAGTCTATACAGGGTGTATTGGCACGTACCCGACAAACTTTAACCAGCTATTCCTTAGCACATTTGGAATAAAAAATGTTATGGGCACTTTGCTGTCCGGTAACATTGTTTTTCAATTAAAAACAACAAAAAAATCCACACTCCGTCACTGTCATTGGAATTGTTTCTCGTGTTCAACAGCTGTTATTAGCAAGTGTGTCAAAAAGTGTCCTCGCTCTTTCGTACACACTAAATAATAATAGTTAAAAATGAGACGAATGGTGCCGTGCGATTTCGTTGTGATTGTAAAAGCGCGCCAATGTAGGTACGTACGTACATTATTCAACGAAATTCGAACAAAATATTGTCAGACGGGTTTTCAAACTTTGACAAAGGATAAACCATAGGATAAAAAAAAATGTTACCGGACAGCAAAGTGCCCATAACATTTTTTACTCCAAATGTGCTAAGGAATAGCTGGTTAAAGTTTGTCGGGTTCGTGCCGATACACCCTGTATCTACATTTTTGGTGAAATATTTTGACTAGTGAAATATTATTATTTTTTAATGATTAACTAATGTTTATAAGAAAAGGTTTTTTTATGCATAGGATAAAGGATAACAAATTATTATTTTATCATTAAAAAATAATGTTGTAAGTATGTGGGGAAAATGTCCTGCTTTCAGCCCTGTGCTCGTGTGTGCAGCGTGTGTTTATGGCTATATATACGCGCCGGCCGTCGATGACATCATGGCGTATTTCTGTTTCTGCCAGCCAAGGTGGTCTCTCCTCGCGGGTCTGGGGAGGGGGAGGGGTAAGGAAGGGGCCGCACACCTTCGTGCACTGATTGAGCAGAACTCTCTGGTTTATTATTCATTATTCAGTACGGAGCTGTCTATGGTCCGCAGTGCTGGTATCGTGTCAACTCTGATACTGTTGATAGAGTAGAAATTACAAATATAATCATCACATAATTAATCATAAATTGTTGTTTGACCGAATCAATTAAAAAGTCATAAAGGAATCAAATAATTTTTTTATGAAAGACAATTATGGATGACGGCTTTCATGGTTGAGTGGTTACAATTTATAATCATTGCTACGAATCCGGAAGTCGCGGATTCGAATATTTTTATTTAATTTCTAGCTGACGTGTACCCGGCGTTGTTCGGGGACTTATGAATGGTTTGTAGTCAAGTTTTGAGGTTTTGAATTCTGTTGTACCTGTCAACTGGGTGCATTTTAAAAGTAGAAATACTATTTTATTTAATTTATTTATTAATTTAAACGCCCTGATGGGCTTTTACACTATACATAATTTACTGCATAATACAGTGACAATAGAAGGTTTTTGTTTTTAAAACATCAACACAAAAATAACAAATTCTACATATCTACAAGAAAACAACAATTATACGCAAATATGATTTAAGATTTTCACGGCCAAAAGTATTTTTGTTATTTGTTTTTGGGGTGTTATGCCGTGTTGCGCTAACTCCTTCTTTAGCCAACGTTTCGGACAGCATTGCAGTGTCCATCATCAGGGCAGATGTGTCTGAAACTCGGCCACCCTGACAAATCGGCAATTGCCGAGCATTTGATTGACACCGGGCATTACTTTAAATTTGTTCCTGAAATCCTGGGGAGACCCAAAACTTATAGAGCACGGCTGATTACGGAAGCCATTGAAATTCATAAAAATCCCGTAAACATTAATAGAGATGATGGAGCTAAGCTCAATAGTTCTTGGTATCCGGTAATTGACGGCTACACCAGAGCTAAACGAAGAAAACCACTTTAAATTAAAAAATGATACGTTAATGTTAGCTCAGAGGGTTGGAGCTGGCAACACGGTATCACAACCTCATACATAAGCTCACATTTTTAACACAACCTCAAATAACACATCTGCCCTGATGATGGACACTGCAATGCTGTCCGAAACGTTGGCTAAAGAAGGAGTTAGCGCAACACGGCATAACACCCCAAAAACAAATAACAAAAAAAACAATTATACGCAATCACTCTTTAAATATGCTACATAAAAATTTCATTCAGGTATCTCTTGAACTCAGGCAAACTTATATTAAATATGTCGATATTTGAGGTGAATTCGTTTCCAAGTGTGTGAAAGCGAGAAATAGGTGCATGTATGTGATAGTTGGTACTAAAGTTATTATAGCAGAATAATATATTTTGCCTAGTTGCTCTAGTAGGTACTCTGAAGTCTATGAATTGCAGGAGTTCACAACAGTCTAGTTTGTATTTATTTATATTGGATTATGATAAGTATTTGTATCACTTGATCGTGCCATGTCTTCCTAGAGCGTCCTCGCCTTCTTCAACCATTGTACTCACACCTCTTTCTTCGTTGATCACGTACATTCATTTTAGTCATTTTACCACAAATTTGATTAATTTTCTTTTCTCCGTTTCACTCCATGTAGGTAATATAATGAAATCCACATATTTACTATTAAAAACTACATCAAATCAACTATAATTCGATTACATATCTCATTTCAGCTCAGAAATAAGAGTAAAGTCTTTCTCTTATTTCTGTTTTTTTTTTATTTTTTATTTATTTTGTTATTTTCTATGATTTAAGATTTTGAAAAAGTATTTTTGTTATTTGTTTTTGGAGTGTTATGCCGTATTGCACACACGTCTGCCCTGATGATGAACACTGTAACGTTGTCCGAAACGTTGGCTAAAGAAGGAGTTAGCGCAACACAGCATAACACACCAAAAACAAATAACAAAAAAAACTCCTGGGACTAATAAGAACAAACTTTGAAAACTCGGTCGAGTAGTTTTGAAGTCTGGACGGGCACAAAGATATATTGGGATTAATTTTATCAAAAATATAACAGGATTATAAACATATAGACAAATAACAGAAGTAACATTAGATATTATACTATAACAGTAATTGAAAAAATAATAGCACAGCAATAACAACAGAAAAATCGTAGGTAGGTTTATTTAAGTTGGACATAACCTGCCTCACTAGGCGAACCTGTATTGAAGTAGAATTTTGAACAAAATTAATTAAGGCGATGTCTATGGTTTTATAATTTCTTAAAAAACTAATTATTTGCAAGTGCAATTACTGAATTGTCCAAATATTTCATATGAAATTCGCTAGATTAGGGTGAGTACACTGGTTATTGCACGACCTTTCATTGTTTAGTGGCGATTTTAAATTGTTTTAAGCTTTTTATTTGTCTTGTTTGGTCGGGTTAATCAATAAAAAAAATATGTATAGTGTATTTTCGTCACTTCCAAAGTGATTGATATTGTTAATATCGCCCTACTGAAAGTCTATTCCCTTTCGCTTTTCCTCTCCATCACATTCCTCTCCCAACTACTTACCCCTCCTCACTAAATTCCACCTTCAACAGTTAAGAAAGGCGTATTTTTAAGGTCCCTAATGATGTCAAAATATGACCTTGACAATAGATTCACCATTAAAAGGGACCATACCAATTCATGGTATCATGAGATTCCGAGAGACCCAAGTCATTTAAAAAGAGTAAACAAATTGATGAGGTGGGAATTTAATATGGAACATTTTAATAATACTGGATTAAGGGGAATTAATTAATAAAAGGGTTTGAACATAGATAATAGATACAAGGAAGATGGGCCATGAACTAACGTATATATTTCTACCTACACACCAAGCCCATGACTTGTTTGCTTTGTCGATTTGACAGTCCGTGCATTTTGGTCGTAGCTCGGCGACAGTCCTCAAGCATTCATACCACATCTTGTATTATCTATAATTTTAAAGAATATTTAAATAACAGAAGGCATCCAGTAGAATAAACTCGGAATGAAATTAGGAATACCACAGGGATCTGAATGGGGACTGATATTATTACTGATATATTTACTCTAAACATTACTAAAATATCGCTTTGTTTTTGGTATTAGATACGTCTTTTGCGATGTTATGAACAACTAAATAAATAAATAAAATATCTGCTATGCATTATTTATTATTCGTATAAATTTCGTTATCCTGTTTGACCTTCTCAGTGTTTTCTCAGCAAAACATAATACTATCAAGATAACTACATTCAGTATACAGTTTTCGTACGTCTGAGGAAGACATTATATATTACTCTTAAAATAACACGTCGTGATTTACTTAAGTGATATTAAATTAAATAAATTCATAACGCGTGTAATTAAAATAATAATAAAATAAGGTTATTTTCATAATTTAATAATTATTAATTTAAATACGTAGTGTAAACGAGGGTAAATATTTACTATTAAGATAAATCTTAAAACGTATCATTAACAAAAAAAATACATCGTTTCAACTAAATTATTATAATAAAAAATAATAAAATTAACGAAAATGTAAAATGATACATTTAAATAACAATTTAGTTCAAAATTTATACGGATAATTTTACGTTTAGTTCGCGGCTAGTTCTTGAATATTCATACAACTGTATAGGCAGTATTAATGTCACATTTGACTGTTGGTAGAACGGAATTGGATCGAAAAATCTCAAAATTATTAATAGTAATGGATTGTTTGTTATTATTTTCCAGTAATTTTAATAATGTTTTCTAACATTAATTAAATTATATATTTAAATTTTACCTTTGTTTTCGTGAATGAGTGCAAATCAAGTGGAAATTAATCGACTTCCCGACATTCGATAGAGCTGAAACTAGGCAGATAGACTCGTTGTCGATGATAATGCATTCTATCAACTTGGTGGCAATCACGCACACATATGCAGACATATACGCATTTCCCTGAAAACTAATGACATTACATACACGCAATAAGTGTCGATTGTATCCAATCGAGATTTGGCTCTGTTAGTAGAGTTTTCAAAGGTTCAATCCTCGGTCTAACCATTTTTTTTAAATTCGGACTCTATTTATCTAATTGAGATTATGTCTAAATAGTAAACATTTACCTTAACCAGCTTTAACCGCATTTTTTAAAACCATAATAATAATTAATCTTAAAATGATGTAATTACGTACGTTAAATTCTGTGAATAAATTTGTGGTTTAACTAACAATTAAAACGACTGCTTTTTAATTTAAATCAAGAATTGGTCACAATTGATTGCGGTTAGATTATTTGCACAGATTTTGTGGTAAAGTTCTTGGAACAAAGTTCATTACATAAATACATAATCACCATAAATTATTGCGTAATTAGTCAATATTATGTAATTAATAATGATATATAACTTATATTCCTCAGTGGCGAATGTTGATTAAAAAAACTTAACATTTTAATTTAGAATGTAACATGACCTATGCACTTAACCTACACACTTTAACCAGTAATTCATGTAGATCAAAAATGTAACATGACCAATGCACTTACCCTACACAATTTAACCAGCAATACATGTAGATCAAAAATGTAACATGACCAATGCACTTACCCTACACACTTTAACCAGCGTTACATGTAGATCAAAAATGGAACGTGACCTATGCATTTACCCTATGCACTTTAAGCTGCGATACATGTAGATCAAATATGTAAAGAACGAGGCTAGTTAAATCTTTATTGATTACGATGTACCTCTTATTTTGGGATTTCCAATACTTCCGATTTACCCATAACATTCATACTCAGCTTTGAACTGTCAACATTCCGCATAGCTTTTAGTTTTGGGGGGCTGTCGCTGAAAGAGACGAGTGAAAAGAGTATGAACGATTCTTCTTAATAATTTTTACTTACTCGAAATAATGTGTTAATTACCGTCATTTGACTATTATTCCGGCATCCCAATTGATAGGAATAACAAGCACTGTAGATATATTCAACAAATTTCAAGTACTTGTTATTAGAAAAATTTACAAAAAAACCAATTTTAACTCATCTCTTTAAAAAATGTTAATTATACAAAAATACACAAAACACCCACAACTCGTGGCTTAAAAACGATCTCTTACAAATACCTAAAACAAATACAACATTTGCCACTAAAATATACAATTACCTACCTGACAACACAAGACAACCTAAACAAATTTAAATACATTGCCACTAAAATATACAATAACCTACTTGACAACACAGGACAACCTAATGCCACTAAAATATACAATAACCTACCCGACAACACAGGACAACCTAAACAATATTAAATACACAATTTGGTAGGCGGGAATGGGTACCGCCGCCCTGGGAACCATTTATTGGATGACCAACACCTCTGCCACAGGTCACCCCAAGTGGTTCGCTACGTTTGGTGACTTAGCAGGGGTGCCCGGGTTCATGGGTTAAGGTTTGCCCGGGTCTTGGTGGCGGGTGCGTCGGCCCACCTTCTGCATGGCGGGCCGGTTGGGAGATGCTGGTTGAGGGAGACCCTTTACAACCGGTTACCGCTGTCCGGGCCGCTCGATAGTACAGGGGCCCGACCCTCAGGCTCACGACTAAGGGTGGGCTGCCCCATCAGCGAGTGAAAAAACCCCGCCACTGCTGTTGTGCCGGTTCGTGACCGGAGGGGACCCAGCAGCAGCGTTTGGGGCGCATTGGATGCCCTCTCCAGCCGGACTCTCCCGGCCTATCGCCTAGCACCGCAGTGGGTGGGCTGGAACCAAACGCTCATCACTCCTAGACAGCCTGAACCCCAGATTCCTACCCACCCCTCATACCTTTCCTTTCCAGACCTTTCCTTTCACCTCCTACACCTACAAAAAAAAAAAAATTAATTAAATTCATGAACATACAAAACAACAATCTTAACATCATTACAGCGGCGAGTAGCAGGCGTCCCCGGTGCGGGCCAAAACTGTTGGTAAATTTTGCCAACATTCGCGGCCTGCACACAAATTTAAATTCCGTCCATCACCATCTTTTGTCCCAACGTCCCAACCTTCTTTTCCTATCCGAAACTCAGATAGCCGAGCCGCCAGACTCCTCCTATCTGGACTGCCCGGGCTTTACCCTCGCAAGCAAATTCCGGCTGAAAGGAGGAGTCTGCCTCTATAGTCGAGCTGACGTCAACTGTGTGCGACTATTGAGTCTGGAAAACTCCAGATTCGACGTAATGTGGGTGCGCGTCAATCTTGCCAGTACGGCAAGATTCTACGCATGTCTATACCGCTCACCGAACCATAGCGAATCAGACACTTCCGAGCTCTTCAAACATTTGAGCGATACTATTGATGATCTCTTGCCCCGCTACCCTTCGGCCGAGTTTGTTGTTCTGGGGGACTTCAACGTTCATAACGAACCATGGTTGAAGTTCTCAGGCCCAACGGACTCGGCTGGCCGACAGGCGGAATCCTTTGCCATTTGCTACGGATTAGAGCAATTGGTTCAGGAGCCTACAAGGGTTCCTGATGTCCAGACTCACCGCTCCAATCTGTTAGACCTATTCTTAACTACTGTGCCACACGGTTATAAGATTGACGTCACAGCGCCTCTGGGATCATCTGACCACTGCCTAGTGACGACATCAATCCCCGTTAGCCTCAGACCAACCAATGAGAGGCTGAGGAGAAAAGTGTGGCACTATAGGTCAGCAGATTGGTTCGGTATGCGGGCCCATTTCAATGCTTTTCCGTGGTCAGCTGTTTGTTTTCGGACTTCGGACCCTTCAAGATGTGCCCAGGAGATTGGTGAAGTCATCAAATCGGCGATGGATGGCTTCATACAATCGACTACTAAAGAAACTGGTGTGGGCTCAAAGCCGTGGTTCAGTCGACAATGCTCCGAAGCAGTTCGACGAAAAAACGCGGCTTACCGAGCCTACAACACATCTCGAACGCCCGAAAGCAGATCAGCATACAACAAATCGGCAAAGGAATGCAAGAGAATCATCAATAGATCAAAATTCGAACACGACCTGCAGATCAGCAAAAAGCTGGCTGCCTGCCCGCATGGCAGCAGAGCATTCTGGTCGCTCGCGGGCTCAATAGGTCGAAATTTTTGCAAACCCAGTTTGCCACCTCTTACCAGACCTGACGGCTCACTAGCAAACACCGCCACCGAAAAGGCAAACCTTTTAGGGAAAATGTTTGCGGAAAACTCGACCCTCGACGACGGGGGTGCTGTTCCGCCGTCGGTTCCTCACTGCGGCTTCTATATGAAAAAGCTGAGGATCCGGCATCGGGATGTACTCCACGTCATACGGGGGCTCGATGTTAACAAAGCTAGTGGACCTGATGGAATACCTGCCTTGGTATTGCAGAGGTGTGCTGCGGAAATAGTTCCAGTTTTGACAAAGCTCTTCAAAATGTCCCTGAAGTGTGGCACTGTGCCCTCTGGTTGGAAAAAAGCGGTAATTCACCCTATTCCCAAGAAAGGTGACCGCTCCAACCCGGCCAACTACCGCCCCATAGCGATCACATCAGTTCTGTCCAAAGTGATAGAACGTGTGATCAACGACAAACTGCTCACATACCTCGAGAAGAACAAAATTATCAACGACCGTCAATACGGATTCCGGCGGAACCGCTCGTGCGGTGATCTTCTCGCGTATGTGACGCATGTTTGGGGGCGGTGCCTGGAACGTCACGGTGAGACCCAAACGGTCGCACTAGACATATCCAAGGCCTTTGACCGGGTCTGGCACCGAGGACTTGTCAACAAATTGCATTCTTACGGACTTCCCGCATCCCTGTGTACGTGGATTGCTGACTTTTTAAGGGATAGGTCGATTCAGGCGGTTGCTGACGGTTTCACCTCTTCCTCGCACTCCATAAATGCTGGCGTCCCACAGGGATCGGTTCTGTCTCCGACTTTGTTTTTGTTGCACATCAATGACCTTTTGACATGTGCACCGATTCATTGTTACGCGGATGACAGTACAGTTCATGATAGCTTTTTGTTTGACAAGCCCCCAAAGGGCACACAAACTCCAACGGCTCGGAGGGCTTTGAAGCAGAGAATGGACGGTTATCTCGAGAGTATTTCCTCCTGGGGTAAAAATAATCTCGTCGAATTTAATGTTTCAAAGACCCAATCCTGTCTGATTACGTCTAAAAGGGATCCAAATGATAATCTAGTCTCCTTCAACGGAAGCAATCTTCCGAACAGGCCTTCCATTGATATGCTTGGTGTAACTATAAGTGACCAGCTCAGGTACGGGGGCTCCATCGAAGCCAGAGTAAAGTTGGCCTCTCAGAAGCTGGGCGTACTGTACAGGGCCCGCAGATACTTTAATAGTACACAACTGCTCACCCTGTACAAATCGCAAGTGCGCCCTACTGTCGAATTTGGCAGCCATCTCTGGTCTGGAGCCCCAAAATACCTGAAAAAAACCCTTGACTCTGTGCAGAAACGGGCGGTCCGTTTGATAGATTCCCCAATCTTAACAAACGGACTGCAATCTTTAGAGCACAGACGTCGGGTAGGTATGCTGTCCTTGTTCTATCGGTATTACAATGGAAGATGCTCTGAGGAACTAGCGTCATTGATCCCTTCGGCGCCGGTGCGTAGTCGGGATACACGCCAAACGCGCGCCCAACATTTGTACACAGTTGACACTTGTCACATGAGAACGGGTCGCTTCTACGATTCGTTCTTAAGTTCAACAGCTCGGCTGTGGAACGAACTGCCGGCCTCTGTGTTTCCTCCCTCCTACAACATGGGACTCTTCAAGACCCATGTTCACTCCTTCCTCTCCACAAAAAGACCCTCCACACAGCATCCCCAAAGATGACATAGGCCCTGAGGGAAATTATTTTCTTCAGGGCCTCCTGTGTGGAGTAAATATAAAAAAAAAAAAAAATACATTGCCACTAAAATATACAATAACTTACCTGACAACACAGACAACCTAAATTTTTTTAAATACATATCCACTGAAATATACAATAACCTATCTTACAGCACAGGACAACCTAAACAAACTTATAATCTTGAATGAACATTGGATCATCAACAAATATCGTGCAATAATTAATCAACTCTCTCAAATCTAAATTAAACATCCCATTTTTGTTACCAAACGAAATTGGAACGAATTAAGACAATGAGAAATTAAGCTTTATCGAAAAATGTACAAGTAAACACAGCATGTCTCGATACAGAATATCCCTAGTAGGCACAGTAAACAAATAAGTGGAAACCCAAAATAATGAAAGGATATTACACCAATGTAAGATTAAACGAAAATAAATTAGCCACGGTATTACAGAAAGTATTTAATCGTATTTCACTGTGCCCATTATTAGATCATCTTCATGAAATAATTTTCGCCAATTCTTCGTAAACATTCGCTCAATTTGAATTGGTAAAATCGGCTTTTAACTGAACTCCACCTATCTTAACTGTGTTGTAATGTCGCGTTATTACATAATATATAATTATGTCATCTGTCATTTAGTGAGTTGTCATTTCAGGAATTCTAATGAATTTGTTAGAATTTTTTCTGAAGAATTATCTTTGCGTTTTATGGACATTATTAATAATGTGTTAATGTTTGAAATTTCATTCGGTTTAATAACAATAATTATATATCAAGAAAAGCAGTTCTAACATTTCTTGTAAAATGGCGTCTGTAAGGACGATAATATCTGTTCTACTTCCGTTGCTTTTCGTTGGACAAGTCAAAAGTATTCATTGGTAAGTGCGTACTTCAATAATTAAAACATGTTTCAATAATTTAAAAATACATTTGTAGTTTCAATTCGACCATATGGCATTCCATCTGGCTGTAAATTTGTTTGTTACGTTCTGTTTTTGGTGCAAGTTGGTTGCCGTGTTGAATACTACTTTCTTATCCCACCAGAGTTCGCATGAACATGATTCCTACTGCGATCTGCCAAATCAATATTATGTATCTACCGGTCTGAAGGATGTTTTAAAACAATTGTCATTGAGATGGTGAAATTGTATAATTTCTCATTTGAAATATAACAATTGTCATTGAGATGGTGAAATCGTATAATTTCTCATTTGAAATATGACAATTGTCATTGAGATGGTGAAATTGTATAATTTCTCATTTGAAATATAGGGGTTTTCCAATAAGAGGTGTTATTTTGAATAGCCCGTTATTTCTGTAGATGTTACTTTTGAAGCTGTCATTTTTTGACATTTGACAAGCAGAAACTACGCCATTAATAAAAATGGAACGATACACGCTTCAACAATGCATTGAAATTATTAAAATTTACTTGAGTGAATCAAAAGCAAATCATCTTGAGCGATGAGGCCCATTTCCACCTCGGTGGCTTCGTCAACAAGCAAAATTGTCGCATCTGGGGCTCGGAAAACCCAAGAGTTATTGTTGAAAAGCCTCTCTATTCTCAACGTGTGACTGTTTGGTGCGGTTTATGGTCCAGCGGAGTCATTGGACCTTACTTTTTCGAAAATGAGGCTGGAGCAACAGTTACGGTGAATGGATTGCGCTATCGAGAGATGATTAATGATTTTTTATGGCCGGAATTAGATGGTATTGATCTGGACAACGTTTACTTTCAACAAGACGGCGCTACGTGCCACATAAGCAACGAAACCATTGATCTTTTGCGATTGAATATCTAAATAACACCTCTTATTGGAAAACCCTGTCATTGAGATGGTGAAATTGTATAATTTCTCATTTGAAATATGAAAATATGTTACGTAAAATATTTTATGGTTAATAATTAAGTAGGCAGGTATTTAAGTATTTTATGATTTCAGACGAAATTTTGGTTTTGATTTATTAAATAAGAGAACATTGAAATTTTTGGACGCTATGTTTACTGTTCACAGAGTTACTAGTGAAGATAAATTATAATGATGAAAGGACGTATGTAGATCTCGCGTTAAGGTTATTTCTAGTCGACCCATCTGCCAGCTAATGGGACTATGGCATCCCCAATTATTTGGGTACGTTGCGAGATTGAAGGGAGTGTGAACTTATGTGAAGAGGAAGGAGGTGGGGAAGAGGAAGGTTAGAAAGTACCCGGTTATTCAGATCTGGTCACCAAACACGACTAATATAATTTCAAACGAGATTTCGATTTGACTGGTGGTATTTCACTAGGTCAATACTGACAGTATCTACGACTTTGGAATGCGCCGCAAATATGCGAAAAAAAAGCATCAAGTTCCTAATTTAATAAATACATAATTTTACGCGCTCCGGTGTTTGATGTTTATTGATCATAATTATCATAAAGAACGCGTAACGCGAATTTTTAGGCACATATACCAAAATCTAATTTATCAAAAAGTTGTTCAGTAAGTTTGTGTGTACTATAAACGTTTTGTCACAACATTATTTGCAGTCAACCCTGGTGCCATCTATCGCTGACCTACCTTGACTCGCATCATCTCTTTGTCATATAAGGATTCGGCATAATAAAGGTTCAAGTCGGGTACGACAATATTGTCAAAATAATAATTTTTTAGCTATAACTTACCCAATACGATTACACTTATTCTTAATTTCATTTTATCAGGTAGGTCATATACAAGAAAATTATAACGTAAAAGTTTTTTGAAATTAAAATATCGATTGAATGATCAACAGAATCTTTACTTTTTATTCAAATTTTAGCTTCTTTCTAGTTCATAAAGTTATGGTCAGGTAATTTTACAAACACCTTAAATTTTTTTTAAACATGATGTGCAATTAAAAAACATTTTTTTTTGTAAAATAGCAACCAAAAACTTATGGTCCTTGAAAATCAGAAAGAAACGTACTAAATATTTATATAGGTAACTCTGCGAATTCTTCATTCTATGCTCTAAGCATTGCGTCAATAATTCTGAAAGAAATATTTATTCAATACCTATACAATGACTACGACTACTTATCGATAGCTAGTTACCAACGATGTCGGGTTAAGGTTGAATGCAATGCTCGGTATATTCTACGTGTTTATATATGGTGTTGATTAATTAATTTTTATTAAAATACGCTTTTTGAAAGGTATTGCTTTACAATATTAAGACAAATTATTTGTTTGCCCCTGTACATACGCAATATGAATATTAATAATGAGTTTTGTTCATTTATAAACTCATTTCTTTCGAGAAAGTCATACAAATACAATATTGTACCGATGATTCAATCCAATCGATCAATCAGTCCAATGCGCACCCCATTTAACGACCCTCCATCTCCACAATAGTGGTAAAATTCACACGAAAGTTCTGTGCAATATATGATTGAAACGAAGATTTACTGAAAAATTTTAAGTACCCTCCAATTATTACCCTTAAATACTCTGTCAATACATCTATATGTATTTGATTTCGTTCCATGTTCCCGGCAGGACAGTTACAATACAGTACCTACCATATTATTGTAGCAATTTTTCTTCAACGTCGCAGAATTAAGCGCTTATGAGACGAATCCAAAATTTGGGAAACATAATATACTCCGATCTCGTAGATATATTTAGTTCAACAGTGTTGTATTATAAGTTGGCTTTAATACGTTTTCTTTCTTCAAATTTCAATGTTAATTTTCAAGTTCTGGGAAAGATTTTTTGAAACTTCTGTTATTATTTCAGTTCTGTCAAGCAACTCGTCTATAATGATATAATAACAGAACTTGAATAGGATTTTCACAGAACCCGAAAATGAACGTTGAAATTTGATGAATTGTTCAAATTCTCCGAAACAACCCGTCCTTAGTCTTTTAAAAACTGAACTCGACGGTATAGTTCTAACTGAGGCCCATCTCAATTCAATACACTTAGATAATATACAACAATTACCGAACTTTACATCTATTACCACGGAAACACACATAAACAAGTATTTATTGTAATAATATATATATGTAACTTTTATATTTCAGCATTATATAAAATTTCGGCTTATATTATGTCCGTAAAAGTCCTTTCAGGAGCATTTTAAAAGGGCATTCAATAAATAAATAAATCACATTTATTTTCCAGAACAATTCAATATTTTTAGGCTAGCTTAGTTATGTAAATTAGGTTTGCAACTGTGCCGTTTATAGATATGATTTTTTGGCGATCAGTTTCATGTTGTAATTTTTAATTTATGTTGGCTAAATTCCATAATGAACACATTAGCCGACTAAATTAGGTAGGTAACTATTACAATTTTCAGCGATTTGCTTAAATCGTTAAATTTCGCATTATGTTCACGTGAATTTGCCCGCTCGTTGAGGTGTCATTCAAGAATTTATTTTGACTTCGTCCACTACAACTATGAACCCTCATTAACGCGTCAGCGTATCTCTCCCGGAGCGGACCGTCTCAAGGAGAGCATAATAAAACGCTATAATTATTACGTCATCTCTTATTTACATTTTATATACTTTACTCCTTTCAATGGTTCCTCTCCGTCATTTCCTTTTTCCGGAACCTTCTGGCATATCGGTATAAAATAAACACTTATCTATTTCTAAGACTGCTCAGCTATCGCCATAGATGATAGAAGCAAGGGAGATGGGCCATGAACCATTATTAGTACGAAACCGCTCCCACAAAATGTCGCCAACATCGTTTACCGATACTACTGCAAATTGCATCTACGTCTTTGGTTTACTTACTCACCAAACGCTTAACTTCTATTGGCTCCACCCTTTTGATAGTCCGTGTAGTTTGGTCGTCGCTCGGCGACAGTCGACATCCTATTTTCAGCTCAGTCCTATTTTAACTCGACCGTTTTACATTTCGTCTGTATGTAAATTTGTTTCTACATTCCATTTCCGGTTCAAGATTGCGTCATTTTAATGGTGAAATCTTCGTGTTTATTTGAACCTTTTATTCATTTTTTTAATATTATTATACCTTCTTGCCTGAAGAAATTTTGAAAAAAAATTGTCTTTGAGATAGTGACGTTTCTTTGGACAAATTGTAAAATTCCAAATTTGAAATAAAATTAGAGGAAATTTTGGGTTTATTTATTGAATAAGAGAAAATGGACAAAATTTTAATAATATCGACAGTAAACTAAATACTGGAGTCGTCTGGAATGAATCGCGAATGTGGCGTGGCAAGGCACTAACGAACCCTAGCGAAGTACTTTTAAATCACGCCCTTTCTGCGCGTTGCAAGAGACGAGCGTCTTCTCACTTTCTTTTGCTTGCGCTCTAGTTATAAATAATGCAATGAGTATAATAACTAATATTGTTGTTTTTGTTTGTCTGTAGGGAGGCTCTCGGCGCGTGGGGCGCACGGGTGGGTCCTCGCTCCTGCCGCGCCCCGGCCGACTCTCTTCAGCTGCTGTTCAATGATCTCAACCTCTATCCCTCCAAGACGCAAGGTAAGACCAACTTACACAACCTTTTTCTACCTACCCCTTTGAAACAACCCGCAGAAAACACACCGAGACATAAAATCAAAAAAAGGTATACAAATCTAAAAGAATACAAAAAATTGGAATTACAGGCTATGGCTAGCTAAAAACGTTTTATATTTGGTAGATCCCAGCAATTGAAAATCATTACAATTGTGAGCAATCCACGAGAGATTAACTTTGGTGTACCTCAAGGTCGTCCGCTAGGACCCCTACTTTTTTTAAAATTTACATTTAATGATGATCTCTACAAATGGTCGGTAAAATAAGTGCTTCGTAGTTGACACAGTTCTACTATTCGAAGAAAATTACTGCAATTAAACCCATTACAGATCATTAAACTAGTCAAAACACCTATACAACTAAATATCCATTCCTAATCTATTATCGAAAGTCATTACCAACCCACAGTTAGATAAAGAAGATCACTAGAAGTGCCTTCTGTACAAATTTGAATGGATACAAATGTCGCCACTAACGACTTGGCACATTTTGATTCTAGACCATTTACTATTCGTATCTCTCTTACACTTTTCGGACAATGTATGTCGCTATTCCATTTGAAATTTATGATAATAATGAAACACAGTTTGTATTGGAAATGTAAGGCCCGATTGGCCAGACTTTTGGATCACGATACACGTCCACATGGCATTTCTTCTGTTATTATTCTATGACAGAACCTAATAGGCGGCCGCGGCGGTACAAACAAGCGCCTCTTTTATATAACTAATTAACTATCATTGATTCGAAACGGCACAGAATCAAAACAAAAAATAACTCAAAACTGTCGTGCATTTTGAAAATACACCTCCTGTATCTTCAAGTTTGCACATGGTCAATTAACTTTAAATCTTGAACCCATTGTTCTGTTCAACTTTTAATTGCCTTTGCTCTAATCAAAGATGTAATCGATTTAATCAGGCCACAGATATTACGTTCTCGTATCTTTCTTCAACGTAAGCAATAAGCTTTGCAGTACTTTTTGCTGCTGAGTACCTGTTTTAACTTCTCTTTCTGTTACACGCGTCTGTTATGAGGAAACCTGAGAGGGTGCAATCGATCTATTAGCAATGTGCCTTTACACACGATTTTTTAATTGTTAAATTCTTAAGCATTGTTTAAATCGAATTAACAATCTCAATTATATCTCAATCTCGAGTCCTTCACAAAATATATTATCCCTATTTGAATCATTCAAAGATTATCATTGGAATATTTTTTAACATTAACCCCACGCAGGAGGCCCTGAGGAAAATAATTTCCCTCAGGGCCTATGTCATCTTTGGGGATAGTGTGTGGAGGGTCTTTTTTAAGGAAAGGAAGGAGAGGAACTTCTGGGAAGGTAAAAGGTATGAGGGTTGGTTAGGAATCTAGGGAAAGTGTGAATTAAAATTAAAAACAAATACCCACTTTTATTTTCAAAGTTTCTATATTTTCTATAAATAGTCGAAAATACATGGTGGACATAGTTAAAAATTTTTCTTTAAAAGTTGTATGACAAAGTCCACAGATTTACAATATTGCCTTCGGAATGCTTTGGCTTCTCCATTTATACCCCATTATAATAATGTGCGCAGAAAGGGCGAGATTTATTAGTAGTTCGCTAGTGTTTGTTGGTGGCTTACACCGCTGCACTCGCCTAGCGCACTGCGCTTCGTTCCGAACAACTTTTATTTTGATACTATGAATCTTAAGAATCATGAAAAATTTCGTGTACTAATTTTTTTTGTTATTTTTGTTTGTAACCTTATTTTGCTTTGTTTAATCTTATATTCCCATCTGAGGTTGTCAGGCGTTGAAATATTAAGGTAGGTGCCCTGATAGATCGATGTGGCCAAGTAATGAAAGTGTTCGACTAGTGAGTCACCGTGTGGCAAAATTTACCTGACCTTCTGAAGTAGAAAACATCAGCTTGTAGCACGCCATTACCTTGTTTCTTTCTGGGTTAAAGTCTAATACACGCGGGCCAACTTTACCTATAACCTGTGGTATTTTATGTACTGTATACATTACATTGATTACATCATGATTTGGGTTGGGCATTGCAATACCTTTTACAGTTTCCATCAATCAAACGCGTCAAACCCAAATACATGAAAGAAAAAACGTTTCAGACTGTCCGGAGTCAGTCGAACTATACGGGGTTTATTGCGAGGTTCAGCGGAGTGGGTAATGGAAGTGTTGTATCTCCTAGGTTTCTCACAAACCGTGTTATTAAATAAAACTCCGACTTCAACAAAAGACTTGGACTTTTAAAGTGAAAGATTAACAATGGGCTCTAATATTTTAATCAACAGGCGGTTGGAATAATATGGACCCCGACCTTGGAGTTCCTACCTTATTTATTATCCACTTGGTCTCTACAATTCTCGATAGCTGAACCCCATTTATTTATGGTTGAGCTCTTACAGTAATATCAATGATATTGCAGGGGATTATACTTTAGTTTAATCCTGTCCCATCTTAATTATTTAATTGAAATATTGGGAAACACATACGTTACATATTTAAACGACCAACAAATAATACAGAATAATACAAAAATGTATACCAAGAAACGAAATTACTAAAAATAAATCAGAAAATTGTACGAATATAACACATGCTTATTAATGTACAGTGAGTATTTTTAATAGGAAATCCACCTTTGATCGAGAGGTTCCCTCAATATTCAGGGACAATATTTTTAATTGTTCCCCGATATTTATCGATTCCCCTTGGCCGGGAGACCTATTGGTCTTCGGCCCCTTAAATAGCGGCAGCAGAGACCCACCGAGAGACAGCCTGGGTTCTCATAGCCGCTGTGCCCACATGATGCACAGATGGGGCCTTAAAGAGTCGGCGATGTGTGAATGTGGTGCGGTGCAGACCACCGAACATGTGGTCAACCAATGCCCGCTCCATTCATTCCCCGGCGGGATTGATAAGGTCCACATGGCGACGCCTGAGGCCCTAGACTAGCTCGCAGACCTAGATGTCCCCCTCTGACCCCCCACCATACGAGAGAAGAAGATTAATGTACAAAATCCAAAATGGATTTATACACACAAACATAATATTTATAAAAACATCAGATGTACATGAACACTACACAAGACAACATAATAAACTATACACTTATAAAGTGGTAAAAGAAACGTAGGCCACGAGGGTGTACAAGTAGTGTACACATGCCAAGCTATTAGGAAGGAGATTGTATATGTGTACAGTAGTGTACACATATACGATCTCCTTCCTAATAGCTTGGCATCAGTAAATAGAATGAATAAATTTAAGGCGATGCACTACGTAGTAATGCAAAATCATGTGTTTTTGGCTTGAAAATTTGGTCGCCTAGAAATGTTTCAGTTGCTTTAATTAAATACTGCGAGTAGAATACATCTTGGCCTTTGAAATAATCGAGTATTTTTTAGATAAGTCTTTTTATAAGTCCAGAAAAAATAATTTATAAGGCCTATGAAAACTGCTTTAAAGTTCAAAATTTCCTACTTACGAACCCATTTTCGGTTATGATTTTATTGCATAATGTGGCAAATTAAGTTATTTATAAAATGATCGAAAAACATTTAAATATTTATGCCTGAACATCAACAAAATAAAATAAAAGGCACTTTTTGACCATGTTTTTTTCTTGCATAAATCAAAATAGGTGGATGGTGTTAAGCGGGAATTTAAGCCTTATCGCCATCTACGTAAGGTGTGTTATTGATAGCGGCTCGATTCAAAATATTACACGACGTAGTGCATTGCCTTAAGAAAAATCTGTTCTTAAGATCAGATGTACTGATTTACTGATGTATGTAAGTTGGTAGTAAATAATAATATTTAGATATTTTTTTTATTTTTAATATGTATATTTCTTTTAACTTTAAATAATTCACCGACTCCAGATATTTTCATATCAGAGGGTTCGACTCGGTAGAACTCCTAACTGGACCTATAAATCCTACTGATCCCTCAGTAATATAAATATTTAAAAAATCTTTCGTAATCCTACATGTATTTAAAATGACTGATTTTTTGGATTTTTATGTATAAAAATCTTTGATAGATCTAATACGCCTAAATTTTGAATGCCAGTAGCCGAAATAACAAATGGTAATATTTTTATAGTCTGAAAATTCCAAATCCCTTTTATTTCATTTCCTAAATCTGTGTATTTTCTTATTTTTTCAGAAACAGATTTTTGATTTTCCGATTTTATGTCTGGGTTAAATCTTCCCCATAGGAAAAACTAAACCCTTCCACACAATTTTCCACAAATGATCATCTAGTCAATCCACATTATGCAAGTGTATTATGTAAGCATAATAAATACAAAATAATACAAAAACAACACGTCAAATCACCAGAGATCAAATGGGAAAATAATTCACCGACTCCAGATATTTTCATATCAGAGGGTTCGGCTCGGTAGAACTTCTAATTGGACCTATAAATCCTACTGATCCCTCAATATAAATATTTAAAAAATCTTTCGTAATCCTACACGTATTTAAAATTACTGATTTTTTGGATTTTTATGTATAAATCTTTTATAGATCTAATACGCCTAAATTTTGAATGAGAGAGCTAGGTATAATGCCAGTAGCCGAAATAATAAATGGTAATATTTTTATAGTCTGAGAATGCCAAATTCTTTTAATTTCATTTCCTAAATCTGTGTATTTTCTTATTTTTTCAGAAACAGATTTTTATTATTATTATTCTTATAATTATATATATAATTAGATATTCAGATTATTATTATTGGCACACATAATCTAAAATAACACTAAGGACGGGTTGTTTCGGAGAATTTGAATAATTCATCAAATTTCAACGTTCATTTTCAGGTTCTGTGAAAGTCTTATTCAAGTTCTGTTATTATATCATTATAGGCCAATTGCTTGACAGAACTGAAATAATAACAGAACTTGAAAAAACCTTTCACAGAACTGGAAAATTAACTTTGAATTTTAAGAATTGTTCAAATTCTCCGAAACAACACGTCCTTGATCTACATGCTAATAAATAACAAATATTGATTGATAGTGATGATTAGTATAAAGTATTTTTATTTATGAGCCATGTTTTCAGCATATATATAAATCAAATAATTATCTTTAACGGCGGCATCTCTAATTCACGTATAGAGGAGACGGAAGTTGTTAAATAACACATTAAAGCACTGTTCACGATAGAATTAATCATTGCCTCAAACGGCGGACGATTAATGGATTTAACAGCGTTTTCCTGCGGTTTTCTCTCCGATAAACAACTCTTCGATCTTGAGTCTATGACGGTTGAATCCTTACCATATTCTTTCTTACCTCACTTTTGGCTGGGTGCGTTCGGTTGCACGTACAAAAATCAAGCGTGGAGTTTGAATTCCTTCTCTATGGTTGGCGGGAGCATAACAAAGCTAATAATGTGGCCTATCCCGAAAAATGACAAAATCGCAAGGAAACACTGAATCTATTTGTGAATTTACAATTTTTATGTTACTTGGCAACATGTTGAACATTTTGGGCACGTTATATTCTTGGGTTAGCTCTCCGTATTTACTATTTTAGTTGAGCCGTTATTGATCGTCGAACCGATATTGCAACCCTGGTAGGTTTTATTTTTTATTTTTAAAAGGTAAAAATATCTTCTGTTGTTAATTTATAATATTATTGCACACGCTAATTTATTTATTAGACAATCATTAGATATCACCTCAGGGGCGCTTTACCGTATTACACATAAAAATAAAATATTACAAAAATAAAGTGAAATTAAGTTAAATAAAATGAAGTACAGGAACAGGTGACACGAAGATAGAGGATGGAGACTCTGCAGCAAGAATCCTAGGTAGTGAAGAAACTGGACCAGTTGCTGGAGCGAGAGAGTCCACCGCGTTCACCAACAGTGCCAGCACGAGGTTCGTCATCCGTCCAAGTATGTGTCTGCCGCTAATTAAGCTCTGACACAGTATCCTCACAAAGATAACAGACCTTGGCAGCACCGCTGTGACGTTCGGCAAGTCCATCATTCATCTTCATGTAATCTTGTTCCTGGTGATTGTGTTAGTGCATTGTGCCCGCAATAAAAAGCGACGGTCGGGATAATAAATTACCTTGGGCTTAGCGAAACACTTCTAACGTCTGCCGTACCTACAAACTCGCTCCAAACCTAGCTACAAACGGAAGTGCTGCCATCTGGAAATTTTTTTTGCACACTATTATATTAATATACTCAAACGTATATTCCTAGTATTAATATATATATTATTTTTTATTTTGTTTTTTTTTTTGTAAAAAAAAGCGATGGTAAAAAGAGTAGAAAATGTTTGGGAATCACTCTAGAGTTTAACATCCTTGTTACTGCAATGTTTATAAATATACCTTATCATGGGTATGTAGGTTTTATGGTCATGAGAACGGTTGCCCGCTCAAATGTCAAGGATTTATAATTTTTCATAAGCTGTATAAATTATATTACTGCCAGAAAATAATTCAGCCCGCTATATATGGGCCGATTCGCCGTTTGGCGCAGCAATTTATAACTATCACTATCGTAGAATATTTTTATTTTTTGCCCTTCAGAATGCATTTTTATTTTTTATTTATTATTTAACACATTTTTGTCTTAGGCTCTGATCAATACTAGAAATCAAAACCTTCCCCTATAACAGAGGGCCGCATTTGTTAAACATTTCTTGTTCGTTTTACACGATGCTATTTTATACCAATGTAGTTTCCATATGGGGAACCATATGGAAAATCTTAGCTTTGCATGATCATTATTTTCAAACAAAATTAATTCCTTAGAGTCCGCTATTTATCTAGTTTTTTTCATTAGCTCCACAACACACACAATTTACCTCGTGAATTTCCCTCGTCTATCATCTTGATGCTGTGTGGAGGGTCTTTTTAAGGAAATAAAGGAGAAGAAGTTCTAGATAGGAAACAAGTGTGAGGGGTGGGTAAGATTCTGGTGGTCTGTGTGAATCAACATAAAAAATGGCAACACTTTGAACTTAACCATAGATCACATAAAAAAAACCTCAGTCATTTGCAGTAGTATGGGTGAACTATATTAGCGACACTTATGCTTGGAGAAAACTTACTGATATAAAATATTGCTAATTTATTCAAAATCTTGTCAAATTATTCGTATTCCAGTTAAACGGGACTGCAGCCCTTTAACGAATGAGTCGACAGGTTTAATAATAAACTTTCAGTAAAACACGAATGTGTTATGGCGATGTCGGGACACGTGTTCATAAAAAATATTATATTTTCGCATTCAGTCATTGTGTACTATCAGGACAAACGCAGGTGCCTGAACACGTGTTTTGAAACATTCTGAATGTATTAAAAGTTTATTAAGAAAGGGTGAGCTATCCCGTTTTCAACAGGATTTTAATAAATCTGCACCAAAATTTTTTCTCCAAAACGTGAAACAATGACACGACAGATGTCAAATAATCTCCACCATTTTAAACTGTGCGAAAATCGGTACCAAAATAAATAGAACGTGTCATTTTTTTCATCTCGAATCCAATCCATCGTATGAATATAACGTGAAATGACGACCCATATGTAAACTGTACAAAAAAAAGCATCGTGTAAAACGGCCGTTACTCCCATTTTTTATGAAAGTCGTATTGTATATAATGTCATTTTACTTTGGGGTGACATCGTTTTCAAACAGGCTTCAAATACGCTGCGTAATTTCAAATATATGCATGTTTTAATTTGATACGCAGTAAGCCACACCCAAAGAAGAATTTATTCGACTGACGCCCGGGCTATAAAACGTAAGGAAATGTCACAAATCACTGATTCTGTGTCACCAGAATTACAATACACCAGGATGTACTACGCAATCAATAAATCTCCTAAAACGTCTTCGTTCGCACCAGGGTTCAAGGCGTTGCTTGTTATTGACGCCCACAAGTTTACTGGCTGGGCCGTCTAAGCTCTTTAGGAATTTGGATACGTCAGAAGTCTTAAAAGTTACGCATTAAATTACTGATTACTAGTTTTGGCCCTGGACCATACACCAAAGCTTTCAAAATAATTATTTAATTGTAATAGATAATTGCGTAATATATAAGATTAAGAAAGGGACGCTTAATACGGACGGTTTGGGCATGCAGAGTGGAAGAACGCAGGAAGGAGTAGAAGGAGAACATATGACGGGGAATTGAATGGTAGAAGAAATCTGGGATGCCTGAGGAAAGCACAGCACGTTCAAGTGAATCAAATGTCAATAGTTATAACAGAAGAGTACCTATGTATGAATATTATTGAAGCAAGGAGTGTGTGCCAAAGACAGAGTTGTGTGGCGGTCAATCCATTCTGCCTACCCTTGCGGAGAAATGGCGTGATGGTTAGGTTCGTAAGTTTATTTGAAAAGCATTTTGTATTTTGGATTTTGCTGTACACATTTGTATACATCCGCGAGCCGAACTGCCGAGCTGAACCACAACTTATGGGAAAGAAACGAAGCAACCGCAAATGGCGCGAAACGCCGCTTGCAGTAGATTCGTTCCTTTCCCGTAATTCGTGGTACGGTGCGCGTTTCGGTTCGCAAATGTATACGTACCCTCACATTAGTTCAGCTCCTGGTGGTTAAGAAATGTGGTTAAATGGCGTAAAATTTTGAGATTTCAGGTTCAAAAAATCTGTATTCATCACTATCGTCACTCAGATACAAAAATATATACCTTATTTTTTCGGCTTCGTTCACATGAGGCGTCAGTACTGGCTTGGTATTAACGCGCACATGGCACATGTCTTCCTCGTGATGGCCGGCGGCCTTCGACCTCAGCAGTGTGGTGGTGTGGTGGTTTTGTGATTTAGTGGTGTGCGTGATGCGGTGATGATGACATCAGAACAGCCATGATATTGTTTTTTCACGATCACCTGCGTGAGTCAGGCAGATTGATCGAGGTACCTTACTCTTTGCACCTTTTTACGGTGTACAGTGATGCTTACAATTCTGGAACCATCTATGCGATAAAATTTATTGTAAATATATAGTAAAGCGGGACATGATTAATACGCACTTTAAAAAATACGTTGTACGTATTAGATAATAATGTGAAGTATTAGGTATTTTAGTATCCGGAGATTGAAAATAATGCATTTTAATAGTGTTTTCGTTAAAATTCACTTGGCGGCCATTGTTATTGATGTGAATGTTTTAAGGTTAGTTAAAAGACGTCAAATTATTCATTTTTTAACAAAATAGATTTCAAATTGCATTATTTTCCATTTTTGGTTACTGAAATATGTAATTAGTTGTTTCTAATTGTTACATATTTTTTTAAATGTGCCTATTAACTGTATCTCACTTTTCTGTATTATTTTCCATTTTTTTTACTTCAAATATCTAAGGTTACCGTGGGAAAAAAAAACAATGGGTTACTCCCAACCTCAGAAGTCTTGAAAATAAAATTGTTTGTTCCAATTTTGCTGACAATAGTATCTAGTTAACGATATGCGCAATAATCTATAATTATTTTGTGTTAATTATAACGTACTTTCAAAATGTTACTCTAATGGGCTTTATCTTCACTAAATAATATAAAATCAAGTCGCCATCCGCGTCTGTCTGTTTGTGCGCTTAGTTCTTCTAAACTGCGCAACGGATTTTGATAGGGTTTTCACTGTCATTTAGAGAATTTATTCAGAAAGGTTTATATATATAATACACATGTATTATATTTATAGAAAGTCGCTGTTTTGTAACCAAGTTAAAAAAATATTTTCGGGCGCTTAGATTGCTAACGCTGGCTAAACCTTATGAGATAAATCAAAATAATGTACTACATTCCATGGAATCAATAATTCCAGGATCGTATATATCCATCTCGTAAGGATAACCCCAGCAACGCCGGGTCACGTCTGTTAGTTCGGGATATTTAAAAACGTTAAATAATTTTTAGCATTTTAAAGGAAAGGTGTTTCTGATTACTGTTTTTTTAAAGGAATGGCATATCGATTTTTTCTTTTTTAAACATACATCACGTATCTGCTTATGTCTTATATGAAAGATATATTAATATAACGACAACGACGGTTTTGGTCGCTTTATTAGTAACATGAATATATGGTTATTTAGATGACTCGATAAAACAGGACAGTGTCAACACAGAACACGATAAAATAATAGGTTAGGTTAAACGTGATTAATTTTTGGATTATTACGCCGTGTTTCGCTTCCTCTTAGTCAACGTTTCGGTCAAGGTATTTACATCTGGGGAATGGAAAATATTGCATTAAAGTTTCTTTTTTTTCAAACAAAATTTCATGCGATTTTACAGTTTAGCCATGTTTTTGTAGTACAGTAAGTACTACGTATCGAGCGTGGCCAGCGATTCTAAAAGTTTACCGATGGAAGAATGCCTCCCCACCACATACCATACTTAGGTTAGGTTATGTATATTTTTCCTTCACTTTGCTTCAATGTTCTGTTTGTCATTGTTATGTTTTGTCAATGTTCGGTTTTGTAATGAAACCATAAACCGCGCGGATGTTTCCAGACCTTGCAACACCATGTCACTCTCCCACTTACAGTTGGCCGAAGGGACGGGTGAAGGTTGGTAGGTTTGCTGGTTCCGGCGACCACCGAGTTAAGAGTTACAAGGCGAGCCGAGGTCTGCCCTCAGCGCTGAGGTCTCTCCCTCCAATCCTCGGCCAGCCTCCGCGGGGTTTGTTGACCCTAGCCGTCTGGGCCCACAGCAGACAGCAGAGTTAGACATGTAGAATTGAAGACCTAGCACACAATGAGGCAAAGCAATGGATGCTGTGGGAGTTAGATATACCTATACGCTTCCGCATTCAATATTATCCATTCGTTGTTCTTTTGGTTAGCGTTGTTTGTTTTCGTCACTCGGCTGCATGTGGCATTAGGAGTTATCTACCACGTGTGGCATTAAGAGTCAGTTATATACCTGCGCTTCCGCATTCACTATTATGATGCAGTGCTGATTTCTAACAGTGAATTAGTTGGTTGTTCTTTTTGTTACTGTTGTTTGTTTTCGACACTCTGTTACGTGCACATCTATCTACCACATGAGGCATTAGGAATTAGATATATACCTGCGCTTCCGCTTTCAATATTATTCCCAATCGAAATATTGCTTGAAGTTGCTTTGGTCTTTAAACACTTTTTTTAAACGAAGCTTATTCCTCAACATGTTATCGATTAATACAACAACCATAAAACAACCGTTAAAGTTATTGTCAAATCAGATATGAGCGTGACAGCAGAATGCTGCCTACTCGTTAAATAATTGATGTATCACTGGGATTTCTCATATTAAGGCGATGCCATACGTAGTAATGCAAAATCATGTATTTTTGGTTTGAAAATTTGGTCGCCTAGAAATGTTTCAGATGCTTTAATTAAATACTGCGAGTAGAATACATCCTGGCCTTTGAAATAATCGAGTGTTTTTAGATAAGTCTTTTTAGAAGCCCAGAAAAAATAATGTATAGGCATATGAAAACTGCTTTAAAGTTCAAAATCTCCTACTTGAGAAACCCATTTTCGGTTATGGTTTTATTGTATAATGTGGCAAATTAAGTTATTTAGAAAATGATGGAAAAACATTTGAATATTTATGCCTGAACATGCACAAAATAAAATAAAAGGCACCTTTTGGCCATGTTTTTTTCTTGCATAAATCGAAACAGGTGGATGGTGTTAAGCGGGAATTGAAACCTTATCGCCATCTACTTAGGGGTTGTTATTGTTAGCGGCTCAATTTAAAATATTACACGACGTAGTGCATCGCCTTAAATAAAACTCCGGCTTAGCTAAACACTTTGAACTTTAATGTGATAGATTGACGATGATCTCTGATATCCTAATTAGCGGGCGGCTGGAATAAAATGGACCGCGACTGTGAGGCTCCCACCTTATTTATAATACACTCGGTCTCTACAATACTCTACAGCTAAACGCCATCTAAGGGTAACCTAATAGACTAATCATCATGGGTGAGCTTTTACAATAATATCAAGGGTTTACACCAATGATAAATTAAATTAAAGTAAAGTTAACCAATGTTTATAAGATAAGGTTTTATGCATAGCACAAAGGATAACAAATAATTATAAGCAATAATTAGTCGCCTGAAATATCAATACAAATTGAAAATATCTCCCGAGTAAAAATAATTGCCGCCAACGGGAATTGAACGTGTGCCTTCTGATGTCCGGTCAGGTGCTCTGAAACCACTGAGCTATATCGACTTATTTCCAACCCGCCAAATGATTTAATATATACTAGTACCTCAATCAACAATTTCTGCTTATTATATTTTTTCCACCTGTAAACAACCAACTTTATTTTTGTAGGAAAGGCTTTGTTAGTGCTAAATTTCTCACTAGATGGCGTCGAGACATATAATATCTTCATTTATTGGTGAAATATTTTTGACTTGTCAAATATTATTATTTTTTTGATAAACTAATGTTTATAAGACAAGGTTTTATGCATAGCCTTTCCTACAAAAATAAAGCTGGTTGTTTTACAGGTATAATTATTTGTTAAAAGTTATACAGTTCATAATTGAACTGGAGTTTCAGACAGAGGCAAAACCGAAATTAGTATTTTAATTGTGATGCTACTGAGAGCTCCGTTGTGACGTAAATGTTTCTACTCTATACATTCGTGGTATTTTTTTGTTATATTTTAGTGAGTACCGTGCTGCGATTCCCAGTGGAGTCCTGCTTGTGTGACTTTGGTAAGAAAACATGGGGAGTCAGTTTCTTCTCATTGTTACAATAACGCTCCGAGAAATTTCACATTGCTCTCGACCTGCCACAGGTTAATAGAGTCATAAGTCATAAAGATGATCCACACCGTCATCATTGAACGCTGTATCAAAGTGATCAATTATCCTCGCTGACTAAGAAAACGAATTACAGATGAATGACAAATTGATGTCAATTGCTTGAATAATCATATGAAATTCGTATTATACCAGATCATTACCACCAATACAGCGTAAAACGTCACCAAAATGTTATGAAATTTCGTGTAGGGTCTCGCACGAAAATATTAAATTACTAATATACCAATTTCTGTTGTCTGTGATTTGCGTTAGTTATTCCTGCGTGAAATCTGGTTCTTGGAATTTAAGTCTCATTTTCACTACCTGTAATAAAATATTAACCAAAAATTATTATATAGATTATACATTTATATACATTATTTAAGAAATGTTTTGACTGCCCAACTAGGAGGATTCCCGTTTTAGGACAGTCAAATTAGGATGAGTATTAATATTTTGATAAGTTGTTTGATAAGTATAGAATTAAAATAATATTGAAATAATAGGTATATGTACTATCAACTGGTGCCTTAGCCTACTAACATATTTTTTATAAATATGAATAACAAAGAGAAGAAATAGAATAAAATAAAATATCCAATTAAACATAAGATTAACTTATTTTACAAGCAATAATTATTCGCCTGAAACACTCATCCACATTGAAAAATCTCCTGATAAAAGATACATGACGCCAACGGGACTCGAACCCGTGTCCCTTCGATTTCCGGTCGACAGCTCTGACCACTGAGCTATGGCGGCCTATCTCTTATCCGCGAAATAATTCAATATATACTAGTGTTTCATTCAACAATTACTGCTTGTTACATTTTTTCACCTGAAAACAACCAACTTTATTTTATATGAGAAAGGCATTGTAAGTGCTAACTCTCTCACTAGATGGCGTCGAGACAAATTGTCTACATTTTTAGGTGAAATACTTGAACTTGTCAAATATTAATTATTATTTTTTTGGTAAACTAATGTTTAAGACAAGATTTTTTATGCATCTTTTATCAGGATGCATAAAAATTCTTGTCTTAAACATTAGTTTACCAAAAAAATAATAATAAGATTAACTGCTACTTGGGTAGCATTCTAATTTAAAAGTACTAGGTAGGTACATATATACACATAATTACATAATCGTTATTTTCAAAATTGGAACTGATTTGTCGAGAATTTAAGCTTTTCTGTTATTTTTCACGGGCTTGCGTTAGTATCATCTCTGAATAGTATAAAATACATAAAGTCGCTATCCGCGTCTGACTGTTTGTGCGCTTAGTTCTTCTAAACTACGCAACGGATATTGATACGGTTTTCACTCTCATTTTGAGAATTTCTTCTGAAAGGTTTACATATATAATACATGCATATTTTATTTATAGAAAGTAGAGAAAAGTTGATGTTTTATAATTAAGACGTAAAAATATATTTTCAGGCACTACATTAATTACGCTATCTAATCCTTACTAGATACATCAAAATGATGTACTAAGGAATTGTATATCTTAAAAAGTCCTACAGAAAAGTCCATAGTGGGATATATCTATCTTCTAAGGATAACTCCCAGCATATATTATGTTCTCGTTGGGTACAATGGGCCAAACGCTACAGTGGTGGGAGATTTGACACTCGCCCATCTAGAACAATAATGATTTCGTCTTCTGACTATCTTTGGTCATCAATGTTTCCGCACATTATTCTGACGCATTTGCTTACATTTGATTTGATGCATAAATTAGCCCCGCTATCTCTCTTCGGTCTGAAATCGGTTTTATTCGAGATTATTCTCTCAACAATGAGCGAACTATGACGTAATTCGCTCATATTTCGAGCAATTATTTATAAATGGATAGATTTAGTATTGTTTATTGCGTTATTCTAGGCAACTGCGGAGTTTTTTTTAGATTTTATACCACGGAGCAACTCATTTACAGGATCTAGAAATGATCAATAGTGAAATTAAAGGAATTATCTGCGTAATGCTTCCACTGAGGTCGTATCCTACTAAATTCTTTTCTCCTTCGTCATTTTCCTGTTTTTCTTTCTTTTATAGATTGTATTTATTGTCAATGAATTCGATATTCGAATAAATTTGAATATATAATTGACTTTGAAGTAGAATTATGTGGCGATGATTTTTTTTCTTTACTTACTGATATAAAATATTGCTAATTTATTAAAATTCTGGTATTATAATTTGTATTTCTGTTAAAAACAGGATTCTGGGCGAATGAATTGACAGGTCAAGTATGTACCATTCTGGAATGTGCCGCAAATACAGTTGTCCAGTTGTCCGGGGGTAAAGTGCACTAACTTCGGGAGGTGATTTTACATGACATCATAAATAAAAAAGACAAAAAATAACTTTTTTGAAATTAGTAGCTTTTTGTGTGGAGAAATAAATATTCATCCATTAAATATTTTAATAAAATTTAAAAAAAAAATGTTTATATTTTTTACTTCTACCATTAATAGAATAACCTCCCGAAGTTAGAGCACTTTACCCCCGGACACCCTGTGTACCGTATATTATTTTCAATTAATAAATTGTATAATAATAACCAAAATTAATCAAATAAATGTTACTCGCGCACGCCGGGATTAGAACCCGCGACTCCGGATTCGTTAACAACGATCGTACCCATTCTATAGCTAAAAGAAGGCAAACGAAGAACATAAAATATATTAAATGATTTATCATAGATTATTTACATAATAATCTCAACATTAATGATTCTAATGAACTCGTTTTCTATAAAATTTAATCGCTTCGTTGATCATAAGTACCGGAAGCAACTTCTTAAGGAATCTAGAATTTATACCGCAGGCTCTTTTATCATTCCATTTCATAATCCGGTATGTGGATCTTTTATCCAGTATCTTGCCGACCTTAACGAAATCAAGACAAGGACGTCCAAAGCAAAAAAAACTCCCAACTCATCTAACACTAGACAGAACTAAACTCCAATAAAAGTCAACCCATCATGATTAATTTTTCTGTAATACTACAGGGTTTTCCGATAAGAGGTGTTATTTTGATATTCAATCGTAAAAGATCAATGGTTTCGTTGCTTTTGTGGCACGTAGCGCCGTCTTGTTGAAAGTAAACGTTGTCCAGATCAATACCATCCAATACCGGCCATAAAAAATCATTAATCATCTCTCGATAGCGATCCATTCACCGTAACTGTTGCTGCAGCCTTATTTTCGAATAAGTAAGGTCCAATGACTCCGCCGGACCATAAACCGCACCAAAGAGTCACACTTTGAGAATAGAGAGGCTTTTCAACAATAAGTCTTGGGTTTTCCGAGCCCCAGATGCGACAATTTTGCTTGTTGACGAAGCCACCGAGGTGAAAATGGGCCTCATCACTCAAGATGATTTGCATTTGATTTAATAATTTCAATGCGTTGTTGAAGCGTGTATCGTTCCATTTTTATTAATGGCGTAGTTTCTACTTGTCAAATGTCAAAAAATGACAGCTTCAAAAGTAACATCTACCGAAATAGCGGGCTATTCAAAATAACACCTCTTATTGGAAAACCCTGTACTATTTTTATTTTTTTGTTTTGATTGACGATTGAAACTTCCTCCCCATGGACTAGAGTCAACAACACTAACACCTAAGCTATTTGGATAGTAGCGACATTTATTTCGCGAATTGACGGCATCCGTGGTCGAGGGGTAGGTAGGGCTCTCGACTAGCAAACCGTAGGTCGCGGAATCAAATCTCGGCGTGCGCAAGTAAATTCTATTTGATTAATTTGTGTTATTTCACAATTTATTCATTTAATATAATATATAGTATACATGCGGCACGTTCCAGAGTAGAAGATGCTCTCAGTGTCGTACTATACATGTCATCCAATATCTGAAAAATGCAAATGAAAAATTTGTGTGCATGTGTGCCATTGAAGGAATCAAGGAGTCTATCTGCCGAGTTTCAGCTCGATCGGAATTCGGAAAGTGGGTTAATTTCCACTTCCAAGATTCCAATTTGTTATTTATTTATTTTTATTTATTTATTTTTTTTTTATTTTTTTTTTATATATTCAATAATATTGTTATTGGGTTTATAAAAACAGTTCATTTTTAAACAAGTTCTGCTGTGTAATTATTATTACGCGTGACAGCTGTTTCGCCCTCTGAAGGCATTATCAAACTGTCCTGTGAACAATATTATTGAATATATAAAAAATAAAAAAAATTAAAATGGAGTTCTACAAATTAAACTTAATAACAATAAATAATATCCAAGATTCCACTTTATTCATCATGGAGAAAACTTGTATTTCTCTTCAAAACGGGACTGCAGGCCTTTAACGAATGAATTGACAGATTTTCTAATAAATCAGTAAAATACGAATGTGTTAAGCCTGTGACAGACTACGCTGTATTCTTGTGACTTGACCTATTTCAGCATATCGCCCGTCATACATTTTCATTGGGATTGTATGGCGAGCGATATGCTGTCAAACACACCAAGCCATGATGCGTGTAGTGTCAGCCCCATTATGGCCATGTCGGAACACGTGTTCATAAAGATTCTAATATTTTCACATTTTGTCATTATATAATAACAGATAAATGCAGCTGGATTCTAATAAATCAGAAATTCTCACTCAATCAAGTACATATTTAAAGAGACCCAGTGCTGCCCTCATTTTTTAGACATTTAAAATTCTCGTAACTCTGCTTTTAATACAAGGTAATAATACTCATCATTAGACAGTGGGCTTCTTTCAAGAGATATGATTTTAAACGTGTTATGGTAATGTTTTTCTTTTGAAGACACTCATCGATGTGAATATTGTTTAATGTGTTGATGGAACAGGTTATTATTTGTTTTTGGTGGCTGGTAGGACGTTCATCTTGATTTATCTGAATTGGTAATGCCATACTACATATAATTACTGTTTATTCATATATATTACGGTGGGTAGCCAGTGATTATCTCGAAGCTCCGGTAGCAAGTATTTGGTTAAGTTTGTTTGTCTCTTGATGGTTCTAGGTTGCAGTAAAATTGTTTTTTAAATGCCAACTGATTAAACCATCTTGTTTTGTGCATGGGAATGATGTCCAAATGAATTAAAGAGACAATTAAATATAAATATATGATAGTGAATATGGTAATAAAAGCATATGAATGTTGTGTTCCTCGTGTTTATTGACCTACCTTCCGATCATATGACTTCTCATAGACATATACAATTATTCTACCTATCCAGAAATTTAATTGGTGTTGATATCACAAAACGAACAATCACCATAATTTGTAACTCTAAATAGTATAAAATAAAGTTGCTATTCGCGTCTGTCTGTTTGTGCGCTTAGTTCTTCTAAACCACGCAACAATTTTGATATGGTTTTCTTTATCATTTAGAGAATTTCTTCTGAAAGATGTATATATATAAAACATACATATTATAATTATAAAAAGTAGAGAAAATTTGATGTTTTGTAATTTCGTAAAGCAAATATTTTAGGGCGCTTACATTGCTAACGCTGAATAAATGTATTACGAATTTATATGTCTTAAGAAGGCCTACAGAAAATTCCGCGATGGTATATGTCTATCGCCTAAGAATAACCCTTAGTAACGCCGGGTACACGTCAGATAGTTTCTAATAAATGTTTTATTCTCTGTTTTGAGTCTAAACTCGAAAAACCACCCCCATCTCCCTTTCCCAGCCCTTAAAGCTGAATGTTGATACTTCTTGATGAAATTTTGCACACTTGTTGTTCAACATAAGGGGATTACTGTTTCAATCTAATTTAAAAAAAAACACTCTGTGTGAAGTCCTGGCACCGCCAGGGGTAGTATTGTAATAAATTGAACTAAATTTAAATGCCAACACAAAATTCCCATTGCGGGAATGGTGGAAATGGCATTTGTAGTCCTTTGCAGGTAGGAGACTTTTGCGATCTCATTCATCTTACTTTCATAATTCAAGCCTCATATCATACCTTTCGAACTCTGGTATTTGAAAATATTGTTTGGTCAGCAATTGTGTTTTTTGTCTGGTAAGGCATGCAATCATTTCTTAAAAGAAGCAAGGCTTACCATGTCAACATTAGCACGCTGCGGAGTAGAATAGGCGTGGGATTTGAACTCTGGTTTTACCAGTAAAAAAAATGTTTTGTTCATATCGCCAATTGCCGAAAGAACTATGGATGATATGTTGCATTCTTTTTCACAACTTTTTCTTATGATTCCTTTAAATTTTGTGAACGGTGGACTCGAATTTTTTCTTGGAAAATCTTGACTTATTTATCCGATAGCTCAAATATTTCCTTGGTTTCTCAACTCTCGATACCTTTCCAAATTTCTCTAAATCTTAACAGATTTTTTCTGTTCAGATTTAGAAAATATCTGTATGAAAATAATGATCGAGTAAACCAAAGATTGTTTCAGATGGGTCTCGATATAGTTGCCATATGGGGATCGGTAAGAAAAAAAGTCCCGTAAAACGCCCATATAAGGAAGGTGAGAGCTGTAGTTAGTAGATAGCTACCTTCTCCAGTTATTGCTCCTGCAAAAGAGTGATGGACCCATTACTCGTCCTTGTGGAAATCCAATTTATATAAAATTAGTAGTTGGTTGTTGGGATTCATTCTCTCCATTGCAATAGTGCAAAGGGTAGCCTCGTTAGCGGCGAAACTCGAATTCTCTCACCCGTTGTGTTGTGTTGATGATGTGATGATTAATCGGCGGAGTTAATCGTGAGGTGAGAATGATCACCCGTTACGTCAGGTCGATGACGCCATGGTATTCTAACTCACCTGGAGTACTAGTTCAACTGCTCTGTAAGTACTCAGTGTTGAGCTGCTTGCAATTTGTTTACTTTACAAGTGGAATATATCGACGAAGTGAAGGCTATCGGACTTTTCTATCAGTCCTTATGGTGCCGAGGATTTATCAGATCTTAGTGAAGTTATACTGGGTAATACACCTTAAATTTACGTTATTTGATAAATATAAAATCTGTATTTATAAGATAATTAATAAACTAATATGTACATCTGTTATTTTCTTTTATGCATGTAACATCATGTAAGTACAATGTACAATCACCTCCCAAAGAAACCTTGTGTGTAGTATATATTTTATTTTGTTTATTTTAAAACGCCCAAAGGATTTTTACATACAATGCAGTACACCCTTTTATAGTTAACTATTTTTAGCGTTAACAAAATGTAAGTAACATGATATATAAGAGTTAACTAAATATGGGTAACATGAAATATAAGAGTTAACTAAACATAGGTAATTTGAAATATAAGAGTTAACAAAATATAGACAACATAAAATATAAGAGTTAACTAAATATAGTTAGGCAACATAACATATTAATAAGTAACATAAATATGTTCTAAATCAACGACAATATTAATAAAAACGTACAAAATTGTTGTTAACAACAATTTATAAACTTGGAAGAAAATTCGCACATACGCGATGTTTGAAGTTTCCCAAGTTCAAATTATTGTCAAATACCTCCATATCGTTTATATATTTATATGTTACCAAGACTATGTAAATGTTGTATTACATTAAAAAGAAGGGAAAATCAACCGTAATTCAGTTTCAATAATTTTTAATAGAGCGAGGTTGACAGCCGTATACATCAGGCTAGGCTTGCATTCAATAAAAGGTCGAAAATAATAGAATCGAATAATATAGACCTAAAACTGAGAATACTCCTCATCAAGACCTATGTATAGAGTATCTTGATGTACGGCTGAGAAACATGGTGCCTATCCGAAAGAGATAAACGGAGACTAGAGGCTTTTGAGATGTGGTCCTATAGAAGACTGTTAGGAATTTCCTGGAGAGACCATATTACAAATGAGGAGGTTCTCCAAAGAATCGAAGGAGGAAGGCACCTGCTCAGGACCTTGTCCGAAAGGCGTACATGATGGATCGGCCATGTTATACGACAAGAAGGCCTCTTGCATGTCATAATGGAGGGTATGACCGAGGGGACCAACTCTAGGTAGTACGAGAGTACCTGGAGGACCTGCTGGTGGACGTGCGCTGCTCATCATATGCAGAAGTCAAAAGAGCCGCACAAGACAGGGAAGAATGGAAGAGAAGATTAGATGAAATTGCTGCAAACCAATCCCAGGATTGAAACCAGAGAGAGAATTTTTAACTTATTGAGTTTTGCTTGTATGGCAACATTTGGTTACATAAATGCAATACATGCCTTTGTTTTTTATTATTGTGAAGAGATTGTGTCGTTTTGGAATTTCTACAAACAAATCATTTCTCAGAATCGTTACCGCTTTTCTCTGAACTCGTCTGCGGTTGGAATCTCACTGTTTGCGGATTTTCCCTTTCAGTAGAGTATTTACGAGTTCGTTGTTTTCATTGTTGTCACAACTCGACACATGTTCGGGAGCACATTGCTTCAACGACAATTAATTTTCCAATTCAAAAAAGTTATACTTTAAAGCTTTTTTTTTAAATTTTCTATTAAAGTGTTTTTTTCATTATAATATTATAACAAGTGCGAAAGTAATTTGGTGTTATTAATCAATGCGTTTAATATTTCGAGTTTATCTGTGCAGTCGGGGATACTGTAGATATTCGGGCTACCAATTTAAAAAAAATAGTTCCATCAATAAAAAAAAATATGTTGGCCTTCAAAGTAATACTGAATTTCGATGTAAGTAGTTATCTTTTGTATCTATTTATATTATTATGTTGGCTGTTTTTCTACATATCTGGTAAAGAGTTATAGAGTGTGTAGGCAATATAGTTAAGAGATTTTATTCAATATTTCGTAGTGTGTGTTAGAGGAATGCGGATTTTATTGTTATTCCGAGTATTGTGTTTGTGGATTGATTGTAAAGTAGTTCGATGTTACTGTGGTCTTCCGCTTACATTGATGTTAGTGGGAGTTTTAAAAATATTGTTAGGTTAATCATAAACCCGAAATGTTTGTCTTTCTTAAAAAAACTGACAAAACAATATCCTAGTGGTAAAATAGCGCCAAACGCTTGGTCGGAATGACCTTCCCCTTGCGTAAACAGACTCTGCGCCGAACTTTTAACTTTCGTGCAAATAAGGCTTTAACACCTCAGGCCTCTGGCATACTGACCGTTATATTTTTTAAAGATGCTGTCAAAAAGTCGGAGAATTTGTGTGTATTTCCGCTTCTCAATAAAATCCAAATAACTTGGATATTTCTGAACGTATCCGAATATTAAAAACTGTTTTTAAAAGGTGATGAAAAACGATTTCGAATTTTATCATTTGAAATAAACATATAATTTTTTAAATATTTAAATTATGAAATCAAACTTTTAAAAGTTTTAAAAATGGCTCACTCTACGTTTTTACGTCTGAACACTGATATAAAATTACTGATGAACGAAAAAAAAACACATATTTTATTACAAAATGTATCATAAATTTTACTGCCACATCACCTTTTTGTCGTTTCATATAAAATAATTTTCATATTTTTTTCTCAAATTGCATTGTCGGAACATTTGGTTTCTTAGAGGTTTACATTTTACTTCTTCTGTGGTTATCTTCTAGATTTCAATATGAAGCGTGGTGTTTTCTCTTTCTAACACCGTTTAGATCATATTTCCAACCATGACAGTACGAGATACACAACAATTTCTATGAGATCATATGAGATGTCCCTAAAAGCGAACAAGTTAACCTGAGAAGTTAATAATTAATTCATCTTAATTTCACACTTTGTCCAGTGAGAACTGACTGCCGACACGTACGCAAGATGGCGTTACAATAATTTTTGATTATTTTCCTTCCTTTTCATATTTGAGTGACTCTTTTTTGAACGCGCCATATCTAAAAAAAACAATCTAATTAAAATATTTATTTAATTGACGTCAACGGACTGTTATTGTTTTATTGTCTGTTGTGAAATGGACTAACGTCACCCATGGCGTCATGGTGGGAAATCATGCCACCCCTTTCGATCGAAGGGTGATGATTGTCATGAATAATACATTATTTAAAGGCGACTTGGACTCTACTTGGAACTGGGTGATTCATTTTTTATACTTGGACTTCTGCGCACGTAATAATATTATGGACAAAGTAACTAATAATCGGTTATCCTCAACACACGACAATAATTGTGACCAGACATTAGCAGTTATCAAAGAAATATTTAGATTGGTAGAAATTCGTTGCGAACTAAAATTAGATGCGCTGACCAAGATATTGATCATAAAAGCTGCGGAATCTTTTTGACTTATCTCACAGCTTGAAAGTTTCTCCGCTTCACAACACAGTTTTTCTGCTTTATACAGGTTTTTCCAATAAGAGGTGTTATTTTGAATAGCCCGCTATTTCGGTAGATGTTACTTTTGAAGCTGTCATTTTTTGACATTTGACAAGTAGAAACTACGCCACTAATAAAAATGGAACGATACACGCTTCAACAACGCATTGAAATGATTAAAATTCACTTGAGTGAATCAAATGCAAATCATCTTGAGTGATGAAGCTCATTTCCACCTCGGTGGCTTCGTCAACAAGCAAAATTGTCGCATCTGGGGTTAGGAAAACCCAAGAGTTATTGTTGAAAAGCCTCTCTATCCTCAACGTGTGACTGTTTGGTGCGGTTTATGGTCCGGCGGAGTCATTAGACCTTACTTTTTCGAAAATGAGGCTGGAGCAACAGTTACGGTGAATGGATTGCGCTATCGAGAGATGATTAATGATTTTTTATGGCCGGAATTGGATGGTATTGATCTGGACAACGTTTACTTTCAACGAGACGGCGCTACGTGCCACGCAAGCAACGAAACCATTGATCTTTTACGATTGAATATCAAAATAACACCTCTTATTGGAAAACCCTGTAGTTTACAGAAACAAATTAAAAAAATATTATAAGCACCTTCTAAGGTCCTAAAAAATTTATATGTAATAAGCAGTAATTGTTGATTGAAGCACTAGTACATATTGAATTATTTGACGTGTTGGAAATAAGCCGACGTAGCTCAGTGGTCCATAGCACCTGACCGGACATCAGAAGGTGCGGGTTCAATTCCCGTCGGAGGCATTTTTTTAGGCTGTTGATATTTTCAATTTGTGTTGATATTTCAGGCGACTAATTATTGCTTATAATAATTTGTTATCCTTTGTGTTATGCATAAAAAACCTTGTCTTATAAACATTAGTTTCTCATTAAAAAAAATAATTACAGAATAAACTACTCATTTGATAATATATACACACATACAAGGTGTAACAGCACGCACCTGAAGGATTTTAGGATTTTTATCAACTTATAGAGCATATTTGGAGAAAAAAATGTAGATGTCATTTTGATATCCGATGATATTTTATTCTAAATTTAAAAACAAAAAAAATATTTTTCCATAGATGTGTAGGTACAGCCTAGCGGGTCACGTGATACACGTATATCTACGTCCGTCTCGTTCGAGAGCGCGTATCACGTATTCCGTCGCGTGTGTAGCATTGTGATCAGTTGCGATGTGTGATTAGGGTTGCCAGATGATAATTTGATAAAGGAGGGCAGATGGATCCAAAAAGGAGGATTTTGTGTAAAAAAGGGAGGACATTCAGAAATTAAACGAATTTTTCATATTATTTTACTTTATTTTAATCATATTATCATTAGCTGAGCTGCCAATTTTTGAAAGAAGTTCTTGGTTTTTTAACAAATAATTATAAAAATCTTCACATTTAATGTTTTTGAAGTTGTATGGAGTAAGAATTAAAGATTTAACTGACTGCACACTTAGGACGGGTTGTTTCGGAGAATCTGAACAATTCATCAAATTTCAACGTTCATTTTCAAGTTCTGTGAAAGATTTTTTCAAGTTCTGTTTTTATTTCAGTTTTGTTAAGCAACTAGCCTACAATGATATAAAAACAGAACTTGAATAAGTCTTTCACAGAACCCGAAAATGAACGTTGAAATTTGATGAATTGTTCAAATTCTCCGAAACAACCCGTCCTTAGTATTTTCATCTCTTTGCTCCACTGAGTATTAATCAGTGAAAAAACTCTTTCCACATTTGCGTTATGTGCGCTTATACAAAAATAAAACTCGCAGATCTTGAGCAGTTCTAAGAAAAATTCAATATTTTTAACACTTTTGAAGTAGATTTACCACTGCTCGTGCAACTTCAAATCATAATATGCTTCATCTTCATCTGATTTTAATTTAAGAAATGAAATCAAGTTACGTAGTTCGTAACTACGTGTCTTTTTAAAGCAATAGTGCCCTTGTTGCCCACATCCACATGTCAGTCGTAAACAGAACATTTTTCGCGTCAAAGTCGTCTTGCCCGCTGGTAAAACACGGGTATTTGGCTTTTTTATTAATATTTCGGATGTTTAGCAAAAAGGAGGACTTACAGTAGGTATGGGAGGACGGGAGGACAAAACATGGAAAAGGAGGACATGTCCTCCTTTTGGATACCATCTGGCAACCCTATGTGTGATAGAAACATATCTCTTTTGTTTTAATTTTTTTTTCAAATATCGAACAACAAAATGACATCTATTATTTTTTTAAATTAAACAATAACTTTGTAAACATCACTTAAAGTTTTTTATTCTCTAATTATATTGTATATATGGGAGTGGATAGAAATCTGGGGGTCAGTGTGTCCAGGAATGGCGGACGTATTTTGACTTTTTGAAATACTGTCATACAGAGCTCCGGGCCAAAAAGGCCCCTTTCTCTTTCATCATGAGTTTAAATTAGTTTTAGGATGGCGGACTTATGATTCCATCTCTCCTACTGCGGTGCAATGGGAGGAATGGGTTGAAGGTTCCTCCTCAACAGGACTCTTTTTTTTCTTGAGACTTCCTCATAACATATTCGTGTTTTACTGATAGCTTGTTATGAAATTTGTCAAATCATTCATTATAGGCCTCCAGTCCCATCTTTAACAAATAAACGAATAATTTGACCAGATTCTTAATAAATTAACAATATCAGTAAGTTTTCTCCGTATATCCTTGATAATTACGATGGCATTTATTATAAAATTGATGACGAAAAATACATGGTAATAATGAGATCAAGTTGGTTTCACCGTTAGATCATTAGCAGTACACAATATGAATTATTAATGCCAAATTGCCAAATGAAAAACACGCAAAGATGCAGTGGGCGGTAGAAACAGCGATTTAGAAATGCCATGACCAAGTGAACGATGGTAGATTATTGAGCAATGTCATCAGTACGAGTGTAAAGCTGGGCACACACAACAGAGCCATTTGGCCCAGAGTTCAGTCTATTTGGACACTCAAGTCCATTTTAGGGGGACAAGCACGACCGAGCCGAGCTACGAGGATCCAAGTCAGACAAACAACTCAACTGTGAACTAAAATCGTCGTATTTACACGGAAAATTTACTATTATTGAATATTCCTAATTTATAAAGAATCTGAAAATATTTGTAATCCGGTTAAAAACGCGATTGCAGACCCTTGACGAATGAATTAATAGGTTTCCTAATAAACTTTTACTAAAACTATAACTGTTTTGTATGTGAAATATATAATTAGTTTTCTATTTTTGTACTGTTTCGTATGTGAAACTTATAATTTTGATATTAAAATTTCATTGTATATTATTAAGGCAAATGCTGGTGCATGAAGTCGATACAGTCGTAATTTACTAAAAGGTTATTAGGGCCTGCAATCCCGTTTTTAACTTAATTACCAATAATTTTAATGAATTTTTGATAAATTTGCAACAGTAATTCTTCTCCTTGTGGGTACATAAAATAGGTTATTTTTTCACTAATATTCAATAAAGATTTATTTAAAATAAAGTAGGGAGGTAGAAGGATTAAATTTAAAAAATTACAAATAATTTATTTTAAACTAAGAAGTGTGTAATAGTACATTTAGGTACATAAAAAGGTATATATTTTTTCTATAACATTCAGATCATAATCATGTACGCTTGAAGAGGCCATACCACGGAGAAGTCTTTCCTCCGTGGACCGTGTTATCTATCCAACGAGACCTCTGAATCCATACTCGGATTTTAGCTCGGGATCTCACACACACGATCCGGCGAGCCATCTGCGTTGGGATTTGCGCCGAACTATGAGTTTTGCCTCGGCGCGGGGCCATTAGGCTCGTTGGCTCTGTCGTGTGTGTCCAGCTTTACATAGTTCCATGTCAGAATGTGAAAGCAGCGAAGGTTGCGCGTTTGCAGCAGATGAATTATGATAGTTTTAGACCTTTCCCAAACAACGTTTAATAATAATTATTGTTTAACATTTGCAACATGTAATTTCCTAGGTGTTCCTAATCGTCACAAATCAATCTAGTAGTTGTAGAACATAGTTTTTCAAGGTCTTTTTAGATTAGTTGTGCATTTTTGCATTAAATTGCTTATTACACTTGCAAGAGACCTTAGCCCCGGGGTACGATCAAATTATTAGTCTTGAATTCCGTTTTTCTTTTAATTTCAGATTTAACCAGTTGTTTAGAATTCGCTATTGATTTTTTTTATTTATTAATTTTTAATTTCACGCCCTACTGGGTACTAGTAATAATTTAAACAAAAATAACAAGTAACTGTCATTTGATCATAGTAAATGGCGACAGAAAATATAAAATTAATACAAGCTCTAGAAGGCGATACAAGTACACATAATATATTATAAGCAAGTATGGGTAGACTTAGGTTTAATTAATAATGATTTAGAAGATATGATAGTGTAACCTTTTTGTACCTAGCTTCTGTGCAGTTAAACAAAACATAATTACATCACAAAAACAAAATACTCACAATGTAAGATGGAAAAATAGTAGATTATAAATGGTGCAATAAATATATGAAATAAATCGCAGCCGACCTATGCAGTTTGTTTAATTAGATTTGTTGTTCTGCTTGCCGATATAAACTCTACTTAGACCTGTATATATTTAGTGATTGATGCGTTGAATATGTCAACAACGTCCTTATAATCACTAACCACATTCTGTGTACGGCGAACGGGAGTGAACAATTGTGATTCCGTGTTGGAGTTGCCTCAATAATACGGCAGGCAACTGCCTCGATTAAGAGGAAGCTACAAGCCAAAAATGTCCATATTCTTGGTATACCTTATATTGTAGGTAATAGGCATTAAATCCGCTTGACAAACGTAGTCAAGAAACGTTCGATTTCAAGCAAAAAACTGGTTTTTATTTATTTTCTAAATAATTTTATAAGAAAGCAAAAAAGTTAATCGAGTGAAACTGTCACAGATAATCTTAGCTATAATAATGAATTTTTTTAAAGTTGTTTCCTCTATGCCTTCATAAATTTCCATTGGATAAATATTTTTTTTAGTAGTTGACATTTATATTATTTATTTAGTAATTAATTTTTTAATTATATTCTACTCAAGCGAAGCGATAGGAAAACCTTCAATTTATCTAAAGCATATTTTTTGGTATTCATAATGTTCACCAATTCGTTATAAAGATTAATCAAAATAGTGATTTGGTATTAAGCTTCGTCTTATTTGCAAATTTGCGTAAAACCCGTAAACTTTGCACTGTAGAAGAAAGCGAATATCTCAACTCATTTATGTTATGATTTGAACGGCGGCGGTGTTCACGAAGGCTGACTTCAGATCAACGGATTTTATTGCGGAAAAACACATAAATTATGCAACCGCAACACTAAATGCGACATCTTTATTCTTTTGATGGCAATAGGATTGTTGATATTGTGATATTGAGGGTCAGCAGTGGTTTAAAGAACTCTCAGAGGTCAAGTTATGGAGAATCTAAAATGGAAAGAGGTTTGAAACTCTCCAGGAAAATATAAGTACTACCTACTTAAAATGAGGATATATTATTTAGTAACACTAATTTTGGTTCTCTGTTCCTCCTGCGTATCTCTGGATCAATGAAAGTTGCTTTGAATTTAAGTGTCATTTTCAAAATTGGAACTGATTTGTCAAGAATTCAGACTAACCAGTGTTTCACGGGTCTGCGGTAGTATATATTATATTTTATATCGTATTTACTATAAAATATTATTAGTAATAACTAAAAAGGCGAAATATTATCAGTTTATCAAACCGGTCGAATATATACATATTTCAAAGCGCCATAGCTCACGATTGAAGTTATGTATTAAGCTTTTTTATGTGAATCCGCACAAGAGTCCCAACTGGGGTACGTTGTGAGGCTGAAGGTAACGGGGCAGTGAAGGAAATTTGGAGGAGTAAGGTGGGGAAGTGCCTGACTATTCAGATCTGGTCACCAAACACGGCCAAAGCCATTTCAAGTAACGTTTCAATTATGAACGGTGGTCTTACACCAGGGCGATACTGAGAGTATCTTCCACTCTGGAACATGCCTATATACCATATATAATTCTTAATGAGTAATTTGTGAAATAACAAAATTTACTTGCGCACGCCGGGATTTCAACCTGCCACCTTCAGCTTGCTAGTCGAGAGCCTTACCCCCGACCATAGTGCCGTGAGCTAAATATAGTTGCGTTGACCAAAAAATTGTAGAAATAAAACAAAACTGTGCAAATTTCACGATGCAAGAGAGTTATTGCACAAAAATTTCCTCCTAACTTTTAAAGTTTTACCTTTTTTTACTACGTATGACTTCGGTGGTGTAATGGTAAAGATCTGTGCGTACGACTGAATAGTGGAACGCCTATTCTCTTCAACTTTTGTAAGGCTACCCACAAAAAATATGAATCTAAGGTTATTGTGTGTTGACCAAAATATGTGAGACGTCTGAGAATTTATTTGTTTATTTACGGCAAATAGTTTCCAGTTTAATATTTATAACAATAAAATATACAGGTTGTTACGTGCGTAGGAGTCATAAAGGAAGTAATGGAGAATATAAACTTTATACAAAACAAAAGTTACAATTCAGTCAGCTGAAAATGAGTATTGTTCAATGTTACTGGCGTTCACCCTTCATGGGTGTTCTAGGCCACCATTTCAAATTATGGAAAATTTCATAACTATTATATGAAAGATTGAAATCTAGTTCAGACTTCAGAAGAGATGAGAACTTGAACGGAGGGGAAGTAACTTAAATCTTAATAAAAAAGATTGCAGTTGTTTAGAGATAGACAACCAAACAATATGTGATCTAACGAATTTTAAAAAGGTCGGAAGGAATGGAACAATGTCCAATTGTCATTCGATTAATTAAGGATTTTTTTTTGTAAAAATGGGGAAATTTAAGGAGACACGGTTTTGATGGGATAGCCCTGTGTATCGAGGAATAGTCGACTATCTCACTTGGATTGACTAGCAATGTGCGAATACCCTGCCTAAACTTAGGAATCTATCTTTGAGGATGGATAAAATTTCAGATAGGGGGATATGGTTTATGAGGGTAACACGAGTTGGACGCTCCTTGTTTCGCAAAGAAATCCGCAATATCGGTACCCTTGATGCCAACTTGTCCAGGAATCCAAATTAGATTTCAGATGAGTTAAAAATGTTAAAAATCCAAATTACTCATATAAGGACCAGACCCTAGACGAACCAAGAAAATACTCGATATGGTCAGAAACTCGCTGAGGGAACTGGCAAGACTACTAACGGGACACTGCCATCTCAGGAGACACATGCAGATATTGGGAGTGGAAAACACTAATAGATACAGGAAATATGAAGAGGATGAAGAGACTCCAATTCACCTATGGTGCCAATGTCCTGCCCTGGTGGGAACTAGGCTCAGATACCTGGGGAGACATACAGTAGAACCAGAAGACATAGCCACATACCCAATAACTTAGAAACATGTTAATATTGGTAGCCTTCGGATAATTTCCTCGTGTAGATATCAGCTTTATATCCCGTTTTGTATAATATAATGGTTTCCTTTATCGTTTCCGCTTTTTCAGTAAATTATTTCCTGTGTTGTGTATTCTTGTGAAATCATTATATTTATTTAATTGGCAGTTTGCCTTATTCTAAGAACAGTGTTTTACACCTATTTAGTTCTGACCGTGACCATTTATAATAGAAACAAGAAAGATGGACCATGAACCATCATTAGTATGAAACCGAGCGCAAAAAGTGTGTCGCCAACATCGTTCACACATACTATTGCAAATCGCATCCACGCACGTTGTTTCCACATTTGAGTCCGTAGAGTTTGGTTGTAACTCGGCAACACGCTTCCATGGCATATCAATCTTTTTTCTATTATGTATGTCTCGATCAATATCGCTGTCTTTGAGAATCGCTAGTATAAATTCTAGAAGGCTAGGTCATTCACACTCAATCATTATGATCATCTTCTAAATCAAAAAATGCTGATAAACAATGAACATATCCTCATTTGTTCAAAGACCTGCATTTCTAAGAAGGGTACTCTCATAAATAATTATGCCTTTTTTAGTCCAATTAGAAGTTAGGTACACTGTTATTTTAAAGTGATGAAATTTTGAGTCATTCGGTGTAATTTTCCCTGCTTCAAAATTACTTTCATTCTCTCGTACATTTTTCCAATAAACAATTTAGTTTTATTTTCTCTGCTGTAATAAATTCCTTCTTTGAGTCACCGTTTTCTTTTCCTTGTTTAATTTTCATTTGTTCTGTTATATTCATCTTACATAGTACCATAATGAAACATAAGACCAAAATTTTCAAATAAAGGTACAGTAAATGGAAAAAAATTATATTCAAATAATTATTGTAAAATTCTGCGATTTTTCTGTCTCAAAAATTGTTTAAATGCTGTTTACCCTTGACAAGGTAAAAAAATAATATATTTTCTGGATTTTTATCTCCTAGTATCAAAAAAACCATCATTTTTGATTGGCAACAAAATAAAATGACACGTCTTCTGGCGTTCCAGACGTTAGATGATGTTCATAATGTGAAGTTGTTAAGATAAAAGATATCAATAAATTAAAACGAAATCTGATTACAAACTAACATAATATTTTAAGTCTACACCTTTCTATGCTCGCTGCTGTACATTGTGCTACCAATTATTTATCGTATGACAATATTTTTGGAGAATTAAATGGATCATTCAAATCTCTGTAGTTCATTGTGGAAATTACGTTGCCAGATGAAACTAATTAGTTAACCTAGAAAATCCGACCAAAAAGTTAGTTAACCTTCGAAATGCCAAGATGCTAAATAAAACTGTTACCATGAAGGGTCCCTGAGGTACCCCACGCATGTTATCAATAAGGCTAGCTGATGCGAGAAGGGTAGAAATTTCAGAGCTTTGGTTTCCCTCGTTGGCAACGGGACGGTTAAAGAAAGGTAATTTACAACATCAGACTATTAATACTTTCGATTGTGATTTTATTTGTATATTTTATATTTATATCAACAAATAATGACCAAACCGACCGTGGAGCCTCCATATTTGGATGTGTGACCTTTTCCCGACAATTTTTTCACGACAGACGACCCGTTGTCGAGGTTGCTACCATATTGGACTTTTAAATTAATGGCCTGTTTTTGCCGTCGAATCCGATTTAAGCTGTCTGTTTTCATTTACATAAAGACCTCCGTGGCAGAACGGCAGGCTCCTTGGATATGGACCCAGAGGTCACGGGTTCAAATTAAATCGCAATATTTCAAATTATGTTTATCTTTTTAACGCTGAAAAATATAGATTATAGCTTCTTCGATAATTATTAATGTCGTAATATTTCAATTAAATTACTTTTTCACCTCAAATCAAACCATCTGTGACATTTGCACTTCCCTTCACAGTGGAAAATTGGAAAAGATTTTTTAATTTATTTTTTATTAAATAAGGGCACTGTTTGGTATGTCAGACATATTTATTATACAATCCCTTTACTTTTATAATAATAATAAAACAGAAAGACGCTTCGGTCGTTGAGTTCGAAAATTTGAACAGTAAAAAAATATCTTAAAACAAAAGAAAAATGGTTTCTATGGTAAAACAGGAATCTACTGATATCGCTCAGTTGATAAGTAGTGTAACCAAAGAGAAATCTATTGGAAATATTATTAGTTGTTGGTATTATTGAGCAAATCTTCATGTATTATATTCCTTTAAAAATCGGACAATATACGAGTATATTTGAATGTATATAATATATTTTTAAATATGTTTCACATTAAAAATATGTTAAATTTGTAATAATTGCAAAGAAACATAATCTAATAATAACGGTGAAATTGGTAAGTAGCATATGTGGCCTTTCTACACAACAAAGTTGGGGAATTCACGGATGTTTCTGCATTTTTAACTAAAACTCGCGATTTTTGCACATCCATTTGCACATTCCGCGTCTGTCTGTTTGTGTACTTAGTTCTTCTTAACTACGCAACGGATTTTGATAGGGTTTTTACTATAATTAGACAATTTCTTTATGTATATATAATAAATACGTGTTATAGAAAGTACAGAAAAGACGAGCAACGCCGGGTACACGTCTAGTATCACAGCTAGTATCATATAAAATATAAATCGCACACAATTTGCAGATTACTTCGATCCTCTATCGAAACAAGGCCAATTCATTGAACGATGTGTAAATATTTATTGGTTCCGATTTCGGAATAAAGTAAACAAAAGGTGTTAGGAAGAGTTTAACAAGTGGGCATTTCAGGAAGTAATCTTGTGGAAGGACGTAAGAAGGTGAAAGACGCGGAGTTTATTCAGGTTAAATGGTTTTTGAACAAGGTTAAACCGAGATATAAATAAAGTCTTAGATCTATGATAGAATTACTAATTGCTACTAATGCTCATTGATGCTGCCGAGTTTTTTTCGTAAAAACGGGACAGAATTGAAAATCAAAACGTTCTTGTATCGGATGACATCACAATAGTTGTCAACCTCTCCTCAATATTCCGTATTTGTTTCGCTGCGAACCCTAAATTGACGTCGGGGGGGCGTTTTGATGTCTTGGTTTTTATATCATTTGTACTACATGTACGTACTAATTAAAATAAAACTTGTATATTATTCAGAATCGGCGTTTGTTGTATCCGAATCGTAGATAATAGATATAAAAGAGATGGGCCATGAACCATCATTAGTTTAAAACCGCATGCAAACTGTTTCGCCAATATCGTTCCCAAATCGCACCTAATAATGGTGACGCCTCTACCCACACATCAAACGCATAACTTTCATTGGTTTCGCCGCTTTATAGTCCGTGCAGTTTGGTCGTAGTTCCACGACAGTCGGCTTCCGTGCCAATTTCCTTGTGTTTCTATTAACTTAATACATATTATTACTTTTAAGTATTTCCGTAATCGAATAAGAAGATATTATGACCGATGATGTGATCGTGAATTAACGCAGTTTTACTATCCCAGGGCAATCAGCCTTGGCCGCATGTTCGGACTGTCCGTGTCCGTTGTCTGTCCTTATAATTCCTTTCAAACCATTGAGGAAGTAAACTCTACTATTGTTTATGAAGACATTTCCCTCGTTAAGCCTCAGGTGAACGGCTCGTCCAGTCATTAGCGTGATGTCACCGTTAATTGACTGACGTTAACCGTTCGAGCAACAACAGATGATAAAAGTGAGGTGACTTTACAGAAGCCAGGAATTAGCGCTAATGAAATAACATCAGTCGTGACAGTTCTAAGAGATGAAATGCTTGTTTACGGAAAGAATGCGATGATCAACACAAACTCTACCGAGTGATCTTTAAATGGTTAGGTCAATAACATATTTCTTCCAATAGTGTTTACGAGTTCTAACAGTAAATACGAACGTCCAAGCCTAAGAGAATCAGGGAACCCGAGGATTCAGAAGAGATTGGGTGTTTTTCCAACACCTTTTGATGCGGTTGAGAGGTTGGCAGACTGGGAGAATGGTGCAACCCCAGTCTGTTTTTTTTACACGAGATATACACAATTTTGAAGTAGACTTAGTTTAAAGCGAATTAAGGCGGGGAAAGAGTGACCCTTCCTTCAGTAAATATTGTAGAGGGACTGCAGAACCTTGGAAGTTGCTTGTATGCATTGTTGTAGCACACCCTAAGTTTGTCCGATTACGCTGCTGGGTATTGTATCCATAGTTCAGATGTGTGTACATAACAGTTAGTGTAGTATAACTTAAAAGGTAATTTCCTGACATCGTCGCTAATGTGGTAGAACGACCTTGAGAGCATTCCGGGCCGTATATTAATGGCTCTTCTTTGTCGTTCCTTATCTTCTATATCTTTCATATCTTCTGTAAGAAAATAGTCCCAGGTATTTAACCTAATAATATAGCATCTCTAACTCATACCTTTCCAAAGATATTAACAAATTTTAATGATTTATTTACGATACAACAGGGACACCTAATCGCGAGAATATCGATACAACCATGCAGCGGTTTTATGTTCTTTTATATTTTGTCTCTGAAAGTCCGTGCAGTTTGGTCGCAGCTGAGCGGCAATGGCATGCTTCCACGCCACATCTCCATTTGTTTCTATTATTTATGAATGTATCAGTAACCCTTTGTTCTCCTTGTTGCAGTGTTTGAAATGCTGGTGTGCGCGAGGCAGTGTGCGCGCCGCGGGGAGTTGTCCCTTTCCTTCGGCGAGTTCTGCATGTTCGCCGCGCAGCTCAGGAGGCATTCGCAGAAAAGAACGTGAGTATATAAACGTCTTCATTTCTTTCTAGTTTGTAATACAACTTACCCATACTGTTTGAACATGTTTAATCATCATCATCTATCCTCCTCGGCGCGTTGTTTTTATTCAGTTACACAAGAAAAGTCAATAATAATAACCATATACATTTTACCAACTGTGATTTTCTCTACTTAATTTTGTGAAAGCTGTTATCTTTCTTTTGTACATTAACCCCACACAGGATGCTATGTGGGGTAGAGGTAGTTCTGGGAAGGAAAAGGGTTTGAGGGGTGGGTAGGAATTTAGGAATCACTGTATCCAGGAGTGACGGAAATACGAATCTATCCCTTCCGCTGGGGTGCAAGGCGATGGATTGAGACAGACCATCTGGAGAGATAAAAAGGTCCCCTTAAACTAACCTCTCCCGATCTGACCCGCCGCGCAGCTGGTGGCCAGCGCACCCGCCGCCAAGGCCTGAACACAGCTCACCCGATAAACCCAGACACCCCTGCTAAATCACCAAACGTAGCGAACCACGTGGGGTATGGCAGAGGTGTTGGTTTTTCAATAAATAGTTCCCGGGGAGGAAGAAAAACTAAGAAAATTTAGTACAAACACTTTTTTTGTTCCTTTCATAATTTTATTATAAATATACCACACTGTTATTTTTAGTATCGTAGTATATTGTCACTTTTTAAACAATCAATGACAAAAGACACAAACTTGAAATACAGGGTTTTCCAATAAGAGGTGTTATTTTGATATTCAATCGTAAAAGATAAATGGTTTCGTTGCTTGTGTGGCACGTAGTGCCGTCTTGTTGAAAGTAAACGTTGTCCAGATCAATACCATCCAATTCCGGTCATAAAAAATCATTAATCATCTCTCGATAGCGCAATCCATTCACCGTAACTGTTGCTCGAGCCTCATTTTCGAAAAAGTAAGGTCCAATGACTCCGCCGGACCATAAACCGCACCCAACAGTCACACGTTGAGGATAGAGAGGCTTTTCAACAATAACTCTTGGGTTTTCCGAGCCCCAGATGCGACAATTTTGCTTGTTGACGAAGCCACCGAGGTGGAAATGGGCCTCATCACTCAAGATGATTTGCATTTGATTCACTCAAGTGAATTTTAATAATTTCAATGCGTTGTTGAAGCGTGTATCGTTCAATTTTTATTAATGGCGTAGTTTCTACTTGTCAAATGTCAAAAAATGACTGTTTCAAAAGTAACATCTACCGAAATAGCGGGCTATTCAAAATAACACCTCTTATTGGAAAATCCTGTATAATTGTATTATATATATTGGCTTATGTAATAAAATTTCTGGATAATTTTTCGTTACAAGTCGGACATGAGTAAATCCTTTGTTGTATAACGGTTTGTATGATGTTAATGGAATATTTATATTTGACTGCATTTTGATTTGTGTTTCACGTGGCGGTGCGCTTTGTTCCTTGTGAAAATCCTTTCCACAATATTATTATAATTTTGTTCGTTGCAAAACATCCTCAGTCATATTTTTCTTGTAGCCCTGTGGTCCTGGACTCCCTAATATGGATAGTCTTCGATGGAAAGAAATGCGATAGCTTTGAAACTTAGCACGTACACGGAGAAAAATGAGTACGGGTAATTTTGATTGAAATCCATTTCCTATTTAATATTAGTCTATTCAGATTATATCGGAATACGTGTTCCTGCAGGTGTCCTTTTCCTAATAAATATGTTAGAATTTTTATGAATACGTGTTACGACATCCTAATAATATATTCGTGTTTTACGGACAGTTTATTAGGAAGCCTGTCAATTCATTCGTTAAAGGCCTGACCATTCAAAATCCAAACGTTGCTTGAATTTGCTTTAGCCATTTTAAACAGATTTTAATAGCCAGGTACTTCCCTACCTTCCTCGTCCCCATCTCTTTCCTCTCCCTGCCCATTCAGTCTCATGATGTACCCAAATTGGGGATGCCATGGTTCCAGTAGCCCGGAGAGCTGGAAATCTTGTGCCGCATTCACATAAAAAATAACACAGGAACATGTCTGCCGAATTTCAACGCTATTCTACCCATAAGCGACTGGACTATTGTATAATCAATATATTTTTTCTTCTTTTCAGTTTATCTTCTAAAGAGAGTACCTTTTGCAATCAAATTACACCGTCCACTGCATCGAAGAATTCGTCAAGTGTACCAGAGAATGGATTGAAGCCGTTAGTCAAAAATATTATAGAAAATGGTAAGCACTTATCTCTTATTATTCCATATGACCGACCGAAACTAGATTTTTAGCCGAAACCGAAACTGAATTTCGAATTCTGTTTTAGTTTCGGCCGAAATCGAAGACCAAACTTATTTAAATAAGTTTTAAAAAAATCCATGCCTTCACCGAAATTAGGCGTTTTTTATTGTTAAACAAAGACACAATGAGTAAATTGGTTTACTTTTAGCGCTTTTTGGTTCGCTGTTATGTAACAGTTTGAAATGTTCGCTGTAGGTACTTTAAATTTAAATTCATTATAAATATGTTTATTATCTTAGTACTTGTAACTATAGTAAACAAATCGTTAATAGCAATATAATAACATAAGTATTTAAACGATAAACATAGACAAACATAAACACGTTTAAGTTGGGTCGGCTGAGCCGAAGTATTGGCTGAACCGAAACCGCGGACGAAACTCGTTTATTGGCCGAAACGAAAACCGAAATATTATACCCTTCCTTTAATTAGCATCAAACGAATATTCTAGCTTTTTTATTTCCCCTGTCTCTTTCTCTCTCATTTGTTGTACCGTCATCAAATCGAAAATGCCCAAACATTCTAGACTATAAAATAAAACTAAAAAAAAACAACGACGAGCTTAAAGACACCACGAAACCCGCTCTCTAAAAACTGAACTGCCAACATATAAATACTTCTAAGTATTCATTTTCTCCGAACGTTTATTGAATTCTCGATAATTTATTAAAGACGTAAAGAAAAAAGCCGCAATACGCAAGGTGCCTACCAACCGTGGAACCAAGACTTTACATGATTCAGTTAAATGGTTATAATATTATGATTTTTGGCATTCCTCGCGCGTTCTATAATTGTTCAGTAATTTCGGTTTCCTGGACACATGTGTTTCTTCTAATTTCTGATTGCTAACCAGTTTCTATGACTCACAAAACATCCTAATTAACACGCTGTTAGTTCTTATCCGTTACACGTGAATTATTTAATGAACATCTTGCGTTCATCTCTGCTTCTTTGTGGAAATTTGTTAAGTTTCCCGTGACCGCGTAGTCATAACAGTGATTCTTCTTCCTGGTATCGTAGAAAGGCTACACAAGGCACATTCCATTGTACTGTGTATTTGAGGATGCTGAATAGTGAGAAAAGATTTAGCCAGGTTCTTGGGCAGTTCCATGTTATGGGGGGTGCAAGCAAACACAAAAGCCATCAAGTCGTTCTACAGCCGAGATGTTGAACACACGAAAAAACTTAAAACTCTGGGGCAAAAAATGGGTTTGATGGATTCACTTGTCTTAATAGATGGATTGCATTACTTGCATTACAGAATATTATAAACTTTATGTGAGAATGCTGTGTGTTCGGTATTTTAGCTGGGAGAAATACCAAATTCGTTCCCAAAATTTGTATACGTTTGTACATTTTCCGCATGAGACGGGGTCCCTTTCAAAATTCATTATTGTGCTATAGAGGTCGGTGTGGAATGAATTGCTGGCTTCTGTGTTTCCTCCCTCCCGTGATACGGACCACTTTTCATTAAAAACACCTTCACACACCATACCAAAAGATCGACCCTGAAGAAAAACTCTGTCCCACTTTACTTTGATTTAGACTTGAAAAAATTGCCGTCACGGGGACGACTGGCAGATATGAAACATAAAAATTGATTTTATTTTTAACAGGGAGCAAGTGCATTTACTTGTGATGATTTTTCATTTCCCTGTCATTGACGCTATCAATGTCGGTGTCACTCATATTTAAAATCAATAAACACTTAATTCACGCAATATATTAAGAAACAAAAAGCGCTCTGCTCGAAACGATGCTCTTGTTTTTAAATTCACTCTGATGTACACCAATGTAGTAGAGGAAACGATAATATAGGCGGCGGGGCGGAAGGAGCCGACGATTCACGTGATTGGCCGAATGTAACGTCGTTCCGTCACGCCTTCCCCGCACAGAGTTTTGGTGGCCGGGCGGAAAGAGTCTACTATCACCTGCAAGAGCGTCGTTCCGTCTTGCCACGCTTGCTACGCAAAAATCGGTTTTACCCCTATGCGCGCTAAAAGATGTTTCACGTCAAAAATAGAACGTACCTAATATTGGTTTTCTTTTGAACGCAGTGTCACTCAAAAGTCCCATCTATCGACGTCTTACGGTTTTTACAGTTCAGAGATTTTTTCTTTCGAGAGTCTATTGCACATTGCACTGTGTGTCAAATGTGTGCATCAATAAGTGCAATACTAGGTTTGTAATAGCAGGGCACTGTATGCAGTCAAGGTCTCCCAAGCAGCGGAAGCGGCTCATCTCTGAAGTGGGAAGCTGTGAGATATTTATGTACAGTGTTGATGTGTTTGTTGTCGAGGAGATTACGGAGATGAGACCGCTGCAGTGTTCAGCAACACGGTGAACAGTGAACACCGACTGTGTTAGGAATAGATCAAAGGTCAGTGAATGGATGGGCAGCGTTGTGTTTGTTTTTTGTTTGACGAGACGAGAAACGTTGAAAAAATGATGGCCAAAAATACATAATTTTAGGTAGGTTACAATTTCAAAAATAGAAGTTCAACAACCGGTTTCAATTAAGCGGCGCGCTGCGATCAATTTTATCACGAACAGTTTCAAATCAATTTCCAATTACTAAGAATGAAAAATATCTTAAAAAAACGTTAAAATTATCGGTTTTGTTTGCCTGTTGCGTACCTTCCAAAATCAGTGCAGAGTGGACTGATTTTGAAACCATAATAATAATAATAACCTGGCATTTATATAGCGCATTTTAGTGTCATTTCACTTCAAGTGCGCTTTACTATAACAAACTTAAAATGGTTATTTTAGTGTTTGTGGTCACGTTTTTAAGATTATTCCTACAGTGTGCCTTACTCAATACAGATCTAATATTATAACACTAAATACACTGTTTATACAGAGTAATGACAAAACTTTGAATAACAATAACAGCAGGACAGGACAAAACAAGAATATTAAAACTAAAACATAACATAAAACAGGAGGCAGTTTGTGTTCAGAAATGAGAAATTTCTGAGCAGACATGTGATAGTTTGCAGACAAAAAATTAAATCCTGTTAATAACGAGATAGAGAGACATTTTCTAATATACTTTTAGTACATTCATAATATATCGGAAGAGGTGTTCATGCACCTGCGTCTGTCCTGAAAGTACAGTGATGAAATGCGAAAATATTGAAATTTTTATTACCACGTGTTCCGACATCACCATTCATTCAACACATTAGTGTTTTATTGATAGTTTATTAGGAAACCTGTCAATTCATTCGTTAAAGGCCTGCAGTTCCGTTTTTAACCCGAATACGAATAATTAGCAATATTTTATATCATTATGGAAAAATTTTGAATTTATTATGGCGTTTTTGTCAAATATTTTTTTTATATTGTTTCACTAGATTATTAAATAAGTAATTTAGGCTAATGGCGGGAAATAAACTAGAAAATGTTTTCAAGAATAGTAATTATTACCGTAGGTATGAATTATGTATGTGAAATACTGATTTCGTAATTGAAGAAATCACAATGGAATCATTCTCATTTTTTATTACCTCAACAGAGTAAAATGATCTAAGTAATACCGTCATATTTATACCGTAATCAACCTGAAGATAATTAGGTATTACAAATCGAAAAAATATGCTAACTACAAACCGTATAAAGAATAATAGCATGTTCGTACATTTAATTATTACTGAAAAAGATAATATCGAAAACTAACTCTTAATGAAAATATGAAACATACAGACACATGCAGTAAAAATGTAACTTTTCCAACTCCGACTCGAACCCTCGTCTTCTCTAGTCTAGGACTTGCGTTATGTTTCTTCTGTACCTACCTGTCCATTTCATATTTTCATTGGTTGATATTATTTTCGCCAATGATTAAATATTACAATGAGGTTTAATCTTCAATGATTGGAAAAAATTCGGTTTATGGGAGTCTCTCGAATAACCGAAATTGTACTTGATTTAGACTAATTTAGGGCTGGGGAATCCGAATCTGTAAGAATTAGGTGGGGGTCGGCACTATTAACTGAGTTATAGGGTTTTGAAATTTCGTACGCGATACATAGAAACCATATTTTATTTATCAATTATGACATAAGAAAATCAAAGTAATGACTTTTAATTAATTACTTTGACATTTCAGAAGTGCCAACCAAAAAATAAAAAGTGTTGCCATATAATAATAATATCAATGCATGGAAAATTCAGAAAATTAAATATCATTTGCCAGATTTGTAGTTTATTATTTAAAATCTTGTAAATATTAAATTTATATATATATATATATATAACCTAACCTAACTGTGATTTTCTATAACAAAAAAATGACCCTTTAATAACGCCCACTCGCGTCCCCTTTAGAGTTATATCCCAGTTTTCAAGTAGTTTGTGGGCTACGCTAGGTTTGTATAGACTGGTTTGTGATTTGATTCTAATACCTTTTTTCCATGTTATATCCTGTTGCAAAAAATTGCCCCTTTAATAACGCCTGCTCGCGTCCCCTTTAGAGTTACATCCCAGTTTTCAAATAGTTTGTGGGCTACGCTAGGTTTGTATAGACTGGTTTGTGATTTAATTCTAATACCTTTTTTCCATGTTATTTCCTGTTACAAAAAATTGCCCCTTTAATAACGCCTGCTCGCGTCCCCTTTAGAGTTACATCCCAGTTTTCAAATAGTTTGTGGGCTACGCTAGGTTTGTATAGACTGGTTTGTGATTTAATTCTAATACCTTTTTTCCATGTTCTTCTGCCTACTCTAACCCTAACTAAAAACCTAACCTATTTTGTAAAAAAATATTATTATTATATGGCAACACTTTTTATTTTTTGGTTGGCACTTCTGAAATGTCAAAGTAATTAATTAAAAGTCATTAATTTGATTTTCTTATGTCATAATTGATAAATAAAATATGGTTTCTATGTATCGCGTACGAAATTTCAAAACCCTATAACTCAGTTAATAGTGCCGACCCCCACCTAATTCTTACAGATTCGGATTCCCCAGCCCTAAATTAGTCTAAATCAAGTACAATTTCGGTTATTCGAGAGACTCCCATAAACCGAATTTTACCCCAATGATTTATCGAAAATAAAATTGAACATTCAATTTCAGACAAACCAGACAAAACCACACATTAAACATTCCTAAATTCAACACTAACTTAAAACAAAACACATCCATTCACCGCGCTTCGTACATTTTTAACACTCCGTACCGTGAATTCGATTTATTTAACTCGGCACCTCATAACTTCAAACCTAAAATCAATAAATAATATTAACAAAATAATATATATTTTTTTTTGATAAACTAATGTTTATAAGACAAGGTTTTTATGCATAGCACATCGGATAATAAATTATTATAAGCAATAATTAATCGCCTGTATTATAAATACAAATTAAAAATATCTCCCGAGTAAAAATAAATGCCACTGACGGGAATTGAACCCGCGCCTTCAGATGTCCGAGGAGACGCTCTGAACCACAGCCCCGTCGGCTTATTTCCGACCCTTATTTTTACCGACTATTTTTACTCGGGAGATATTTTCAATTTATTTTGATATTACAGGCGACTAATTATTGCTTATAATAATTTGTTAAAATAATATTACTTTAAACAAACTAGATCCATCCCATCCCCATAGGTTATTGTAACTCTTATATAATTACTAATAATTAAGAAACATTAGTGAAAATCTATTATTGGTTTAGTTATGATACATATTTTACCATACCTTATATAATGTCATAAACTGTTGGTTTTTTCAATATTTTTTTTAAAATTTGCTTTTTATTAACGGCCTTCCAAACTCTAGCGACCAAATCTTGTAAAAGTATGTACCTATGCACGAAGAAAATAATTAAAATAATGAATACTCTTAATAAATTTACTAAGAATCTCTTCAAATTGTTCGTTATCTGGTTAAAAACGAAATTACAGGCCCCTAGCGAATGAAGTGATAAGTTTCCTAATAAACTACTAAAGTAAATCACATACATAAACAAATTATCACGATGTCAGAACACGTATTCATAAAAACCCTGATATTTCCGCATTTCGTCGTTGTATATTATGAAGGCAAAGGCAGTTATTAGACTTTACTAAAATTTTATCAGGAAACGGCCCGCAATCCCGTTTTTAACCGGATTACCAATGATTTGAAGAGTTTTAAATAAATTAACGATACCTACTCATTTTTCCCTGTGTGGGGCCGGTATATTAGTTGAATTTTAAGCTTGGTTTGAGAGATATTTACTTTGTCATGTTGCTCTCTGTGGGGAGCCCTGTCATAGTAAGCATGATGATAGGTACAACAAATTATCAAAAAAAACTGATTTACCGATCCTATGTGACACCATAAAAGTTTTACTGTCCGGAATCAGTGGCTGGTTTTTCAGCACACGTTATGAATCGAATTGGGTTGTCAGGATTACCAACTACCTGATAGCAACTTGACGAACGTAAATATTTATCTCTTGGGCCGGGCAAAAAGCAACTGATTTCAAAGCTATGCCGGTATTTACCGGCCCTATGGCACTCTTAATTGGGGGGATGTTGCAAGGCGAATTGAAATTGTGATGTATTATACTGATTTTCTTTGTTTTTCCTAGCAACTTATTTTTATTGTTATTCACAATGGCACAGTAAATCATTAATTTTTGTAATTGCATCACTCTGCTTATAATAGGTATCCTGTCAGGGTTTCTAGCACAGAGCAACTTAACAGACGTAAATATCTCTCCAAGCGAGAATAAAGAACAATTGACATACCGGCCCAGAACATTTCCATTCAAGTGTCAATACAGCTTACAAGATGGGCGGCAAACATCAAATATTGTCGGTGGATTTCAATAAATATATGAATCGGCACGATCGAATTGATCTGAAAATGTCATTTTTAACATTATCAATGATTTATTTTCTTCTTAAGCTGCATTTACATTTGTAATTTTCTTGGCGCTAATCAATGGCAGCACTTTCATAAAATTATTTTCTCTGGGCTTCGTGTACATTTTTACCCAGCTTTTAGACATAAGGTTCTACGTTTTAAGGCGAGTTACTCAACATTAATGTTTTGGCAGTTCTTATAATTATTGGAACTGTCGAAATAAGCGGTTAATAGCACACAGAGACCCTTAAAATATTGGAAACACATTTGCGTCACAAAACATCGATAAAACACTACACTATGGGCCGCCCTACTATTAGTAATTTTTAGTAATGGTATCACCCAGCGTATCTTGTCAGGGTCTTACCAGAGAGCAACTTGAAGGACGTAAACATCTCGCAGGGTTTTACAGCACTCGGTTTATGTCGATTCCTTACCGACACACGAGGGAGCCGCTGTAATGAGCGTAAATATACCGGCCCTTAGTTGGTCGATGTTAAAATTCACGAATAATTCATTAAAAACACATAGAAATACATGATTTCCAGTAAAAACAACATATTGGCAGCAGTCAGAAAACTCAACCATCATTATTATAATAATTACTGGACTTCTGACGAGATCTGACGACTTGCCCCGTATACTATCAATGTCGGCAATAAATGCGGTAGGTACTGACAACTGACGACTCAACTCGACAGACATATAAAGTCGGCGCGAGTGCGGTAAGCCGCTCAATCCTCCATTGCTGTTTGCCGCGCGCGGTGGGTTCAGTTTGAATTCGAACCCACATACAAAATTAAATTATAATAGCGTGCCAATATTCCGAAATACGCGTCAAAAGCAATCATATTTAAATCTTTTGTAGGTGAGTGAGAAACGTACTGGTGTTTATATATTTTTCCAAACAAACCTACGCATTTTTAATGAATCAAATTATAAAGAGTGCCTATATACCTTTGATATTGTTTCATAGGTTTCGCGGTAGCCGTTTACCGTGGTCGTGTGCTAGTGTGATAGTGTTTTTCCATAAGTTTGCAGCGTTGAGTGATATATCCTGTGTGTTTAGTGTTTGATATCAACATATCGCCATCGAAATCATGAATAAGTGTTTACCAATGCGCTCATCCCGCGTTTTATTGATTAACGAAGCTTCCCATATGTTGGAATTCTGGAGTTTTTGCTTTTTGGAACAGTTGATGAATCTATTTTTTTCATAAAAAATAAAATGATTACTATTTTAGGATAGAGATTTTTTATGCATTTTGAAATGTTTGCAAGAGGAACCTTGTAACACTGAACATACAATGCAAACGCCTTTCTCAAGTGTTAGGTGCATATTATATTCATTCATATAGGTATAATACTTGAACAAATTAAATCTCTTTAATTAACTGGCAAGCTGTCAAAACATTGAAAACGATCATGGACTTCATTTTTTACATAAACTTATTTCACCTCCGACTCTCATTGAATTGCTTGCTTTTTTCTTTGTTTTATATTTATTTAAAGCTCTCAGATTATTAACCCTTTGAATGAAAACATATGATACTTTCGGCTAAATATTACGTATGTGTGTCGTTTAATAATTTCAAATCATAATAATTGATCAAAAACGAAATTATAATAACTAAGCCACATTATCAGTAATGCTTACAAAGCGGCATCCTCGAATGAATGAATGAATGATTTCATATGATTATACACGTTTTCCTAAAAACAACATTTACTCAATAAAACATACATTTTACCTATGACTAATGCTTCGTTATAAAAATAGTTCGATCGTCATTATGTAGAGACAACCCCTATTCTTTGCGTGAGTGGTTGCCTTTATTTTCCGTTTACATTATGTGCCTACTCGGGTAGGTACCTTCGTACAGTTTTCGTTAAATTAAAAATTTAAAACTGAATTTAGAACAACGACATGTTTTTAAGAAGAAAAAAAGGTTAGGTTAGGTTAGGTTAAAGATGGCCGCCAAGTAAACGCGATGAATTTGTAAATTTTAATTTTAACGAAGAAGGTACTACTACCTAGCAATTAAAATGTGTTATTTTACTTCTCCGGAGACTGAAATAGATGCTCCTCATTGTTATCAAACTGATTCGAAGTGTTAAATTAATTTATGCGTAATTGGATGTCCACCTCCGGATATTTACCGAAAAATACGACTTTATCCCAATTTTCATTAAAATATACCTATTTATAATACGCATCGTTGATTTTTACCTTTCAGATGAACGACATATCCACTGAACATAAATAATTCGCAGAATGTGATTTGAAAGAAAACTGATCGAATAGGTCTCGCGCAGGCTAATGTAATTATTGATTATCTGTCCCGATAAGAATGTCGATATTTGAAAATACAGGGTTTTCCAATAATAGGTGTTATTTTGAATACACGGAACGATGCACGCTTCAACAACGCACTGAATTTATTAAAATTCACTTGAGTGAATCAAATGCAAATCATCTTGAGTGATGAGGCCCATTTCCACCTCGGTGGCTTCGTCAACAAGCAAAATTGTCGCATCTGAGGCTCGGAAAACCCAAGAGTTATTGTTGAAAAGGCTCTCTATCCTCAACGTGTGACTGTTTGGTGCGGTTTATGGTCCGGCGGAGTCATTGGACCTTACTTTTTCGAAAATGAGGCTGGAGCAACAGTTACGGTGAATGGATTGCGCTATCGAGAGATGATTGATGATTTTTTATGGCCGGAATTGGATGTATTGATCTGGACAACGTTTACTTTCAACAAGACGGCGCTACGTGCCACACAAGCAACGAAACCATTGATCTTTTACGATTGAATTTCAAAATAACACCTCTTATTGGAAAATCCCGTATGATCAATTTCACTTACTTCAGACACAAACACTTTTACCGGCGTGTCTCTTCGGTAACATTTAACAAATTTCAAACTTTTCACTAAACCGTTTTGTTTCCCCTCTAAAAATGAATCTGAAAAACAATTACGATAAGTTATTTCAGAAAATTTGAACAATTCATCAACTGTGAAAGTTCTATCCAAGTTATGTTATTAAACCATCATGGAATTTTGCTTCACAGAACTGAAATAATAACAGAACTTGAATAATACTTTCACAGAACTTTGAAATTTGATGAATTGTTCAAATTCTGTCCTAATTTTTCAAACAACCAGTCCTATACCCTATATCACACAAAATAGAATCCTTTCAAATTGGCGTCAAATTTACTAATACGGTACCTACCCCCAGCTTCAATTTCCTAAATAAGAACCCGAATGCTTAAAATTATTGACGCTTATTTTATTAATCTTATTTTCAACTCTCGTCCAATTATATTTACATTTACACCAACAAGCTGCTATCTCGTACAGCTATACATTTATAAAACATGAAATGTTGACTGTAGTGTTGTTTTTTTTATACGTATGACCCTGTAAACATTGACGATAAAATGATGTTATAAACGTTGCTGCCGCGCGCGCTCGGAACGTTCGAGACGTCATTTGACGCCAAAAGTGACGTTTATTCAATCATGGCTGATTTGTTACGAAACAAGTTGGTTTACTACCATACTACACGTTTGTTATTTACTTGCACTAGGTAGTTTGTTTACAATCTGCAATCAGAGCAATATCATTTAATATCTGCGCCACAGTTCGCGGTCATTATCAGTTGTTGTATTTGTTAAATATTATTCACTGTCATGTTATTATGTCATGTCATTTTATATACTCAATTCGCTTGCATGATGATTTTTTAAATGTCGGTTCGGGGAGAACAATTATTTGACTTTTTAATCGTATTTTCGGTAAATACAGAAAATAGGGAGGCGCTTAAGACGAGTCACCTGTCATATAGGCCATCTTAATGTCGTACTACCTACATTTAAAACCGTTAAATAAATAATTAAGTGAAAAAAACATGTAAAAAATATGCGACGCGTTGCCCTGTGTATTTGACAGACCTACGGTTGAATTTGCCCTAGCAAATTTCTAAAATAAAGTAGGAATCTTTACGACATTAGTGACAAAGTCGTGTAAAAACAATATTGTTACTTTTCTTATTGTTGTTAGTTTTCTGGTTAGCAGGCCAAGAAAATTGATATTTCCGTGGGGTTTATTTGAATTATTTCTGATAAACGTATTACTAAAATCTCCGATGTTTCTAGAGGGATTCCTCGGGAAGTTACTAATTCACTGTCTAGTAAAATACAATCTGGTGCTTACCGGAAATTTTATAATCAAAAAACGTTTTAAAAATTTTTCAAACCGTTTTACATAAAATATTTTAGTGGTAAGGTACTGTTTTTATTAATCTTAAGGTGATGCACTACATCTTGTAATATTTTGAATCGAGCCGCCACCAATAACACTCCTTGCGAAGATGGCGATAAGGCTTAAATTCCCGCTTAACACCATCCAGCTGTTTTGAATTATGCAAGAAAAAAACATGGCCAAAAAGTGCCTTTTATTTTATTTTGTTGATGTTCAGGCATAAATATTTAAATTTTTTCCGATCATTTTATAAATAACTTAATTTGCCACATTATACAATAAAACTATAACCGAAAATGGGTTCGTAAGTAGGAAATTTTGAACTTTAAAGCAGTTTTCATAGGCCTAATAAATTATTTTTTCTGGGCTTATAAAAAGACTTATGTAGTAAATACTCGATTATTTCAAAGGCCAAGATGTATTATACTCGCGGTATTTAATTAAAGCATCTGAAACATTTTAGGCGACCAAATTTTCAAACCAAAAACACATGATTTTGCAGTACTACGTAGTGCATCGCCTTAAATATAAATAACTTGCTTCCGTAGGGATCCCTCTAAAAGAAATATATACAATATAGTAACGAATTCTTCGAAATTAATTAAAATGTGAGTCTCGTGCGAATCTCTGTTATTAGTCTTATGTCTCCATAATACACATTTAAAAAACTACTTTGTAATACTAAGATAATAATGGGAAGTGAGAAGTATTTCAGTTTTCGGAAATGAAAAATAATGCATTTTGATAGTCATTACGTCAAAAAATATGGCTTTTAGGAAAATGAATGAAAGTTGAAAAAGCGCAATGGTCCCAATGCTAATTAGTGGTACTTTTCGAAAGGAGATGATTCTACTTCATATTCTAAAATAAATGTACGTTTAAACGTTTTTATTTTTCTTATTTAACGCATTCATTGTAAGGAAGATACAAAATAAGATACGAAGAAGATACGAAAAGGCAATTTGTTTTTGTATTTCTAAAATGTATGTCATAATTTAGACGTTAAATCTAAATCTAATTCACAGTTCAAACATATCAATTTTAAAAAAATCTTAAAAATCTTCTTTCTAGAACGGACGGAGCAATTCGAGAACAATTTGAAGCCTCGGGGCGATGGGGTAGATATATGAAAAATGTCAAAACCAACTTGAATTTTTTAAATGACATATCCAATTCCTTGTCTCATCAAATACCTTAACTAAATAACCATCACGCCGTTTCTCCGCGGGGGTAGGCAGAGAGGACGGACCGCCAAACATCTCGGTCTCACTCTTCTATTATTCTCTCTATGACTCTCGAAGTGGCTCTACTCGAATCAAATACCCATAAAAAATAAAAATAAAATAAAATAATATTAGTTCATTTTGAACCACTTTGCATACAAATCAGTTCAAAAGTTTGTCATACAAGATGGCTACCAGGCACTTTCCTCTCACCCTAGATTTGGCTTCAATGCTCTGTCCAGGGCTTTTTGGCTTTTTAGGTCCATGTTTGTAAAACTCTAAAGAAAAACATAATTCAAAAACTAAGGGAGTCTTGGTGAGTGATAAGTTATTAAAAATTTAGTACCGTTTGAATGAATTTCTAGAATATTATGCCAAACAATGTTAAACTGTCGTAGGTTTCATTATCGGAGATAAAACAAATAAAAATATTTTATTGAAGAAAGCAAACATTTTGTGACTTGACAATTGAAAAAATTGAAATTGAAAAAATTACTTTGTTTTAAACCACTTTATTTAAAACGAAGTAAATACTGTTATAAATATTTTGGTTGCAGAATTTTTTAGAGTTTCAACTTTCTTTAAAGCGTTTAATATGCTCTAATCGAATTTATTTCCCCGTTTTTAGAAATGAAATAGATTAATATAAGAGAACCTAATAATATATATCAATTAAATATCTGATAAAAATATGACACATACGATAAAACTTGTTTTTAAAGTCATTATCAAGATAGGAATTTTTTATCTTTTTTAAAAATTACAATTTATCTACTTTATAGTAGGCACTTTTCTTACTCATAAAACTGTCAAATAAATACTTTAGTACAACCCACAAAGCGATGAGTGATGAGTGGCATTGGTAGCATTTATTTATAAAAATATATTATTGTTTTTTTTTTCAGTTAATAAAATGTGTAATAAAAACATAAGCAAGCCACATGGAAGGTATATTATTGGTGAAATACTTTTGGTTCGGATATACCCAATTAATAATAGTTTATAACCTAGTCTGTGATACAACGAGAATACTCAATTTATTTATTTATTAAATAAACTAGATGAATTTATAAAATACATACATTAATTTTCTAATTAAGCCCAAAAGCTTTATAATAACTGTGATAATAATATTTATAAGAGTACAAATTAGATTTTAATAATAGTAATAATAATAATTTATTAAAAGTGACAATTTGATTGTTAATTAGTCAATTAAATGACGATAAAAACTCTTCGCAAAATGGGATGCACAAAGAAAAGTAAGTACCTACCCGCCTATTTCAATTATATATTAGGATAAATTCTTTCTGTTTTTGTATTATATTTATGAATCAAGCAAGTTATATTGTATATTGTGAAATTGACACACGATCAACCAATTAGGTTCTACACACTTACTACATGACAAATATAAAAAATACGCAATTGGTGATGTTACGTTAAGAACAGTAAAAATGAGTACAATTTTCGCATCATAGAATTCATAATAATTCAGTCAGTTTAACCAAATACTGTTGAATATTTATAGTATTACCATAAATAGCGGTAGTATACTGCACTAGCGCCTCCTAGCGGCACGAGTTGCGAAACTTGGTTTATTTTCGTACATTTAATGGATTCTTTGCACGATTATGCTATTCTAAGTTAGGTTACACTGAACTGCAGACCTCGCATTCAAAAAATTATGTGTTCAATTTTTCTATTATTTAATAAATCAAAAACAAAATTTCTTCTGAAATCATGAGATTTGTAAGTAGGTACTTAAATACTTACCTACTTAATCATAAACCATATATATTTTGTTTAAAATTTCAAATAAAGAATTATACAAGTTGTCCAAAGAAATGTCACAATCTATCTCGAAGACAATTATTTTTTCAAACTTTCTTCAGGCATGTATGTATAAAATTGAAAAAAATGCAAATAAGACAATCCAAATAAAAACACGACGATTTCAAATATGAAAAAACAATCGGTAAATATTCGGAATCGCTGGACAAGGATTATATGAAATATTTTTAAATAAAACCTTCTGATTTACCTTAATTACTATAAAAGGAATCTGACTGCATTTGGGATATTTTTAATTTTAGCATTTTAATTTTTAATTACGTAAATCGAAAATTCACTTTCGTTGTATGGGATGACAGCTGGAATGATTTCTGTTGATGACATTTTCTCTGGTAGTAGTAGCTAGAATACATACGAGTAGCTAGAATTTGAATCATTTCAGAATGCAAATTCTAGTTAGGTACTGTTTTGGCCAAACTCGAAAAATAAAATATTTCTATGTTACTTAAAAAACTTAAATTATTTATATTTAGGTATTATTATAATTATTGTTTTATTTAACAAAAACTATAGTAACCTAACCTATAATAACCAAACCTAAACTAACCTAACCTAAATCCTAACCTAACCTATATCCAAACCTTACCCAACACACCTAACTTAACCGATAATAATCCAACCTAACCTAACCTATAATAATCCAACCTTACCTAACCTAACCTATATCCTAATAATAATCGAACCTAACCTATAATAATCGAACCTAACCTACAATAATCCAACCTAACCTAACCTAACCTATATCCTAATAACAATCCTACCTAACCTATAATAATCCAACCTAACCTAACCTAACCTATAATAATCCAACCTAACCTATATCCTAATAATAATCCAACCTAACCTAACCTATATCCTAATAATAATCCAACCCAACCTATAATAATCGAACCTAACCTACAATAATCCAACCTAACCTAACCTATAATAATCCAACCTAACCTAACCTAACCTAAATCCTAATAATAATCCTACCTAACCTATAATAATCGAACCTAACCTATAATAATCCAACCTAACCTATAATATCCAATCTATCCTAACCTAACCTAAATCCGGAACTTGCTGTCTATCAGTGCCCTCACTGTTTTTGCGCTAAAATTGTCAAATTAAGCCAAATCTCGACGTTATGAGAAGTAATTATAAACTTACCTTGGGGCAAACGTATTATGCTTCATTTTAGTTGAAATAATAAAGGAAAAACATGGAAAAAAACAGAAAATAGTTCGAGATCGACATTTATTAACAAATTATAAGCGGCCATGTTGATTTCGCTATATCCACAGCGACTAGTCGACAGGGGGCGTGGCCAACATATCCGAGCATACCCGAGGTGTTCCGAGTTGCAAAATCAGTGAAACGCGGTGGGCGGTGAAACGAAACGTCAGAAATGGCGTTGTAATAATATAATGTAAACAAACCTTTTTAGAACTACGCTAGGTTTTTTGTAACATGGTTTGTGATACAAAAGAAAGTGCCCCCTTTATAGCGCCTGCTCGCGTCAAGGCAAGAAAAACATCCCAGTTTTCAAGTAGTTTAGCGGCTACGCTAGGTTTGTGTAACATGGTTTGTGATTCAAAAGAAAGTGTCCCCTTAATACCGCCTGCTCGCGTCAAGGCAAGAAAAACATCCCAGTTTTCAATTAGTTTAGCGGCTACGATAGGTTTGTGTAACATGGTTTGTGATTCAAAAGAAAGTGTCCCCTTAATACCGCCTGCTCGCGTCAAGGCAAGAAAAACATCCCAGTTTTCAATTAGTTTAGCGGCTACGCTAGGTTTGTGTAACATGGTTTGTGATTCAAAAGAAAGTGTCCCCTTAATACCGCCTGCTCGCGTCCAGGCAAGAAAAACATCCCAGTTTCCAATTAGTTTAGCGGCTACGCTAGGTTTGTGTAACATGGTTTGTGATTCAAAAGAAAGTGTCCCTTTTATACCTATACTTCACTTCGGGTATGCTCGGATATGTTGGCCACGCCCCCTGTCGATTAGTCGCTGTGCATATAGCGACTCCCATCAAGTTCCCGGCAAAAAGTACGATGTAAAATGGCCGCGCAGTGGGATATTTTGATAAATATGTCATATTTATTTTGAGTGTAAAAATGAAACGAAGTGAAATTTGTTCTAAGTGAAAGCTTTGCACCTGAGAACAATACCACGGGCACAGTTTGAGATCATCAGGAATTAGTAATTATGTCGGGAAAGTGTTAAATTTTACTGGGCACTCGTAGTCAGCATATACCCTAAATCCTAATAGTAAACCAACCTAACTTATAATAACCTCACCTTTTTTAAATTTTTCTATTTTATAAAACATACCTAAATATCTTTATTTTATTTTTCGAGTTTGGCTTAAATAGTACCTACCTCACAGACATAGGAATTAATGTCTATGACCTACCTAGTATTTGCACATGGTAAAAAATATAGCCACTCGTATCAGCAAATCAACAAAAGAAAATTTTATCAACAGAAATCATTCCAGCTGTCATCCCATACAACGAAAGTGAATTTTCGATTTACTCAATTAAAAATTAAAATGCTATAATTAAAAATATCCCAAATGCAGTCAGATTCATTTTATAGTAATTAACGTAAATCAGAAGGTTTTATTTAAAAATATTTCATATAATCCTTGTCCAGCGATTCCGAATAATTACCAAACAATCTATACTGAACTATATAGTATAGTAAATGTTAGCCAATTAGTCAAAGTAAAGCTTGCTTAAATAATAAAGAGGATGCAACAGATTTTCGCAAACGAATTTACAGCCGACGATAATATTGGTTTAAGGCGATGCACTACGTCGTGTAATATTTCAAATTGAGCCGCTATCAATAACAACCCTTACGTAGATGGTGATAAGGTTTAAATTCCCGCTTAACGCCATCCGCCTGTTTTGATTTATGCAAGAAAAAAACATGACCAAAAAGTGCCTTTTATTTTATTTTGTTGATGTTCAGGCATAAATATTTAATTTTTTTTCGATCATTTTATAAATAACTTAATTTGCCACATTATGCAATAAAATCATAACCGAAAATGGGTTCGTAAGTAGGAGATTTTGAACTTTAAAGCAGTTTTCATAGGCCTTTATATAATTTTTTTGTGGGCTTATAAAAAGACTTATCTACAAAATAATCGATTATTTCAAAGGCTAACATGTATTCTACTCGAAGTATTTAATTAAAGCATCTGAAACGTTTCTAGGCGACCAAATTTTCAAACCAAAAACACATGATTTTGCATTACTACGTATGGCATCGCCTGTGCTCAGGGCCGGCCCTATGCGGGCGCAATTAAGCAGTCCGCTCCGGGCGCCGAATTATTAAGGCGCTGATAATACTTAACAACTAACAGTCCTAACACATCGCCCTTAAAATTATTTTTTCACAAAAACGGCGCTACACAAAATACAAAACATCCGAATTTTATTGATTACAGGGGTGTACTGGTTTTGACAAGGGGCGTCAAAATTTTACTCCCCCCAAGAGCCGTTTGGTTCAAAGCCGGCCCTGACGGTACGAGGTCAGAATTATAATACGAATGACGTTTGCCCTATATAAACAAGCACGTGTACTGAATGAAATCTCTTAGAATAATATCTCGTCGTTGACTTTAATTACTGGGCAGAATAATAAAAGTACTTATTTGATGATATCGGAAATGATCTCACCATTTATCTTTTTGACAGTTTATCAGGGATTTTTGCGATATGCAACTACTAGCTCATATAAATTGACCCTAGGAAAGGCCACAAAGTTATTTTAATACGTTTTGTATTGCCAGCTTGACAGTGATAACTTTGCAATCTATGGCGTCAGACCATAAATTCCTATTGGCGATGCCAGCGGGAAATAAATCCCCCGGCGTAGGCTTTATCTGAAACAATTAATTTTTATCTGAATACATTGCAAACGATACTGCAATAACAATACCCGAAAGCTTGGTGTACGGTGTACATGAAACTTCCACTGCAGGGCAGCATACTCCCGACGCGGCGTCGACTCGGAGAACCCATTATCCCCTCCGAGCACCGCGCAACTCGACACAACGAAATGGAACACGCTTTGGATTCGCGTTTGTATGAGTCTGACCACTCTATTATTGACTGAGCGTAGCGAAGTCCTGTTTTAACCCGACCATTTGGCATTTCATCTATCTTCCAATTCGTTCATTACATTCCGGTTCCGGTTCAAGATGGTAGCCGTGAAGGATACTACCGTTTTATCCCGCCAGAGTTCTCACGATCGTGGTTAACTATAACTCGGAATAATTATTATTATGGGATCTACCGGCCTGAAGAAAGCTTGAAAAAAGAATGTCTTTGAGATAGTGACACTTCTTTGGACAAAGTGTGTAATTTATTATTCCACATTTTTTTTAATGTTATGTAAAATATTTATGGTTTATAATCAAATAGGTGGGTATTTAAGTACCTATTTACAAATCTTATGATTTCAGAGCAAATTGTGATTTTGATTGATTATACAAGAGAAAATTAGAAATTTACCATTTAGACGCGAGGTCTATTGTACAGAACTACTAGTTTTAACTTCTGTAATGGTTTGTGCGCCTTTTTTCAACTCCATGGAAACTGCATTTAGCGCCAAAAATCATCTATTTTAAAACGCTTAACTGTAAATAATAAAACACGTTGTTAAATTCATAAAAAGATAAAATATTAAAATTTTCCTACGATTCGACATGCTGTAATTAATGTTTTTGCTGATTTATACAAATACCAAATGTTACGAAGTTATTCGTAGAAAAGCACGTGTCCATACGACCTTTGCTGACTGGCAAATAGTTGTAAACTTGACATTAAATAGTATTTAAATTTAATCACACCTAATCAAAATGACTTCTTTCGGATTGCGTTCATGATCGCTGCAATTGTGACACGTTTTGCTGTATTTTTATTCTTGACTCTGTAAAAAGATCACGTTTTTACAACAACGTGTTCTCTGTGTTATGGATTTTCCTTCATATTTCTTGATTTATATGTAATCTGCGGTTTTAGGGAGGTACTGGTAATTTATTTTTTTATTCCATTTATTAAAAACGGCACAAGTAGAAATCTTTTCAAAATATACACAACATCATTGGTTGAAAAGTTTACAGATATTTATCATTATATTACCATAAAGTTTGTATTTTTAACTTTGTATTGTCACATTTACGATCATGAAAATTTTCATTTGAACAAAAAATATAGTTTTAGTTAATGAACGGAAATCGTTGTTGTTCTCGATGGAAAATTTCACGATCATGATATCAGAATACAAGATGACAATATTTAATTAATCAAAGAAATTTAATAAAGCGTAACTTTTGTTTTTCGTGATTATGGCAATACGGAACCAATAATTATAGTACGTTCAGATGTGAGGTCATTTGTTTTTGACATTTTTAACAGGAAAAGAAAGCAGGGGCTATGGCATGGGAGCATGGGATTATCAAATCGGCTATACAATGAAATTTATTCGTTCGGTGTGTAGGTAAAAACAAAGGCGGGGCACGGCTGTGCGTGCATGCAATTTTGTAGTATTATGGTTGAATAGTGCTATATCTACGCACTGTGCGCGCGATTTCTTACTAATAATTGTTCATAGGCCATGATTTCCATCATTTCTATACCTATCTATGGGTACAGCACATAATCCGGCTATCAACGCACATATTTGAATTTCGAACATAAATTTGGCTGCCCGTTCGGCCCGTCTTGCCTTGGGCGAATATCATGGTAGGTAGGTACTAGTGGAGGTGCTTACGTCACAATAATTGCGATGGTGATATCATCCGATAGAACATATTTAATTTGTATTGAATGTCGATCGGCCAGTATCCTATGTATATTTCGTATATATGTAATGTCCATATTCCTACCGATATAGTGCCACGTCTCGCCATTTTTCCATGTAAAATTGTGGAAATACACACACACACTGCTGCACTGATGACCAGATCTGAATAGCCAGTAAAATTGATGGAAATTAAAGTGTAACTACTGCCTACATCATTTTTAGAAGCTATTAAAACATTCCATTTTTTGTTTGCTTCTGACAAACCTTTATAGCAATTGTGAATAAGAGGGGTCTTTAAAGTGAACTCTGCGGTATACCCGTGTTTACGCTGATGACAATATTGTAGCGTTCATCATCAGGACAGATTTCACAACTTTCACGAGGAAGTTGCACAACCCTGCAACTTCCTCGTGCTTAACCGATCCAACCCTGAAGTAACCTGCTAAAACAGAACATGATGAAAGAGTAGATTATGTTTTTGTTATTGTTGTTCTTCAATGTTATGTTCTGTCACTATTTGTTTTTGAAAAAAAAAGTTTTGTCGTGGCCCTTCTTGATGAGTTTAATAATGAATTAATTATTATTTGGTTGTTTCAGGAACAGTGCCTGAGCCTCAGCATCCCTATGAAGTGTTCCTGGGAGGTTCCTGTAACCCTACGACATGGAGATCAGACGTGGCCATCCCCACTCTGGAAAAGATGGGAATTACGTATTTCAATCCTGTAAGTACCAATTTAATTCATCACCCTCCCTCTTCTTTTCTACGCTATTACGAGTGTACCTTAAGGTTCACATTTAGGTCCACTTTTGTTCACAATTTTTAATGTAGATCCAACTCATTAAAAAATCTCGTGTTATGATTTCTTAGTAAATATGTGTAATGTTTTATTTTTCCTTTAACCCCCACTTGTCCTTTTTAATATCAACAGTCTGCCTACACCGTATCCTAAGATACTCGTTATTTTGGATACGTTGCACGCCAAATTGAGAACTCGAACCTGGAGAAACTTATGGTCATTGGCAAAGTCGAAGGCAGGAGAAGCAAAGGAAGATCACCGATGCGTTGGGATGATCAAATGATCAAAAGATCTAGAACGTCGGAGTCCTTGGCTCTCCATACCGGTGTACCACAGGGTTCACATCTAGGTTCCACTTATTTTTAAACTTCTTATGAGAGGTCAGATGAAAAATTATAATAAATGGGTTTCCCTTACAGCAAGTGGCCGACTGGTCCCTGGAGCTGATCGAGATCGAGCACCGCGCCAAGCAGTCTGCGCGCGTGCTGTTCTTCGTATTGGACGCAGACACGCGCGCGGCCGCGGCTGCCGTGGAAGCCGCGCATCTCGCCGCGGCTCCTAGACCCCTCGTGCTGGTACTGCAGCCCTACCGAAGGGGGCAGAGGATTGGAGGCGAAGTGGTGTCCAACCAGTGAGTTGATTCAAAGGAGATTACCCTATCAATCATCGTTAAATCTCACAACTGCCAATATCAACTTTATGAAAGTGAAAGCAACATCATTATAGCATCAATTTATCAAAAGGTCATTTATTGACAGATGATCATTGTAACACACTCAGATACCTTGTAACCTACTGCATCTCCTGAACAGCGTTCCTGTTGTTTTTAGTTTAGGGAATAATAATAAGTGGAGAACATTTGTGGAAGAGACCAAATCCTGTGTAGATGTAGCGCCCTGATGATGTTCCGTATGTTTAATGTGTTTTTGTTTCCCCAGGGAATACCTGGACCTGTCCCGTGGGCAGGCCATCCTGCAGGAGGTGGCGGAGCGGAGGGCGCTGCCCGTTTTCACGGAACTGGGGGCAGCCCTGCGCTGCACCCAGCTGCTGCTCCGGGGGGGCGGGCCCTTGCGACCCATCCCCTCGGCACCCACCATCGCCAACCATCTCATGTAAGTCATTAATCCATCAATTTTATCAATCGATTATTTCATCGATCCTTTAATCCATCAATGATCAATTCAGCAAACCCTCAATCCATCAATCTATCAATCCATGGATTTATCAATCCCTTAATTTATTAATCCAACCTTCCATCAATCTATTAAACCATCAATCTAACAATCCACTAATCCATCAATCCATCAATACATCAATCCATCATTCCATCAATCTATCGATCCTCAATCCATCAACATCTATGTTGATCTATCTTAGTTGGAGTCTAGCAAGGTAAGATACTCTCAGTGTCGCCCTGGTGAAAGATGAACATTCAGAATCGAAACATTACCTGAAATGGCATTATCCGTGTTTAGTGAGCAGATCTGAATAGGCAGATACTTCCCCACCGTTCTCTTCTTTACTTCCCTCCTCTCCGCACTACCTTCAACTTTACAACATATCCCAATTAGGGGTGCCATAGTTCCAATAGCTCCGGACAGTCGGGAGCCGTTGGGACTCTTGCCATCTAATTAATACTATCTAGTGATGTTTTTCGATCTTACTTATTTTGTATTTGTTTTCAATCTCAGGAAGCTGAAGAAGGCCTTCGACGCGGCTGACGAGAGTAAAGTTGGAAGTCTGTCTTCGAACCAGACCCTTGTCGCTCTCAAGGCATTCACTGGCATGAACCTGTCCCTTCACCACGTGGAAACCTTGGTCAAATCTCTGGCCACCACCAAGGGAGACCATGAGAACACCGGAGACAAGAGGAACAGTTCCAACCTCAATCTGTGCCATTCCAAAATGACCAACGGAGAAAATAGAGTAAATGCCGTGGATTTTGAACTGTTCTGTTCAGTTCTTGCGGAAATCATGGAGGATTCCGAGTACACCGATAATACTAGTGAGTTTCATTTTGCTACTTCAACAGTTGTATCGTACAACACGGCTATAGTGACTTTGGACTCGGCTATAACATTATCTTCAGCTATGTTCTGTGTTCAAGCGCTGTTCACATTGGGTGTGGAAAGATCCCATTTATCCGGCTATTAACTCCGCTCGGTGCTTCTAGCTTCTTGATAGGTATATTGAGCTGTCATTTATGAGTTTAACATTTGCAGTACACACACCAATGATATTACAAACTTATAGACACGTTATTGTCTCACAAAATGTGGCAAGTACGTAAATGTTGGCCATGTATGACAAAGATAGATACAAAGAATATATTTGTACGAACGAAATAGATATGGGAACGGGCATCATTTACATGCTTAAAAGTTACATTGGATGTTACATTCTACAGAACCGGTGTGATTGAGATAACATTACGCTAACTCGCTTGCACTAAAACGAATACGGAACTCTATACAAGATGACCTACTGCCGTTGTCCTTATTATACGTGTACGTTGTTAACTTTGCGCTCTCACCTTCTCTGATCTTCGGCGAACAATCAAAATAATTGTATTAATTATAATAGAAATGTGCGTGTATTTAAGAATGAAATGTTATTTTCCTCGGCTTTTACTCGGGCATTTTGGCACTTTTTTGTGCGATTTATTTAAGATAACACACAACCTCACATGAAGCATAACAGTTTAATACTATATTGAAAGTACAGCAATTGCCGTATCTTTCGCTTGCCATTTTTTAGATATCTACAACATCTTTGTAGTTTGTTTGTAATTGGTACACAGAAATTTTTTCTTTCTAGTAAATGAGAGAAATTCTAATAGAAAATCCACATTTGAAAGTAATTCAGAATTAAATTATTTTAAAATATTAAGTGTTGAATATTGATAAAATATAATAGTGTAATGACAGTGGTTGAAGCTAAAGTTAGTAGCGTACTCGGCATGTAACTAACTTCGACGATGTGTTCAGCAACTCCCGGTGTAAAAAATGCTGTCAGATTCCATACTAAATCAAGTGCAATGTTTTACCTTGTACCAGATTGGAGCTGTGCTTCAATGTCACTATGCTGTTAAGTAGTTGTACTGTATGCTAGCGATGAATTCAAGCTTTTTTTTGGATATTCCCGTGGTATTTTTTTTTAATCACAAACAATGTTGTTTGAACAGCCCTGTTCTGTTTTTAACTATAATATTAAATAGCCAACTGCTCCTACTAACTAATCCAACATTTTGACTGACAACTTGACCCAAGGTTATGGCAAAATAATACACAGGGGAGGAAATTCTAGACCATCATTGGTATTTTTAACATGAAATTTATGAGACAAAATAATATCTATTCCATTGGTCTTCAATACTTTGTCCTTGTCCCATTCAATCATTTAGGCGTGGTTGTATGAACTTCCTTAAAGTTAGACATATTAAGCAGCATACTCTGTGAACTGTAACTGTAACCAATACTATTACCAAAAATCATAGTGTTTATGTGGCTCGCGAGCCTGCCATGAATCAAAGGGTGCTCTACCGGCTCGCTGTTATGGTTACAGTTGTGTGCGCACTGTGTACACACAAGAGCCCGGTTACAGTTGCAGCTCGCAATTGAGTATGCAGTTTTAGAAATCATCACAAATCGGCAATCAGCAGCATTTTCATTTTTTTGAACCATCAAATCACGGTCCCGTTAACTACTGATGGCCTGAGACAGCGTTTAATCAGCTGTCAAGTACAACGTTCATCAAAATTTCACAGGCTAGCACGGACCGAGAATCAGTGGTCAATTGGGTGCGTTATTTGAAGTGGCAAAATCAAAAAAATCACAGTGGCGCTGACTACCAATTTGTGATGATGTCAAATATAGTTCGTACATCTGGTCTTTACACTAAATTAATAGAAAATTGAATGTTGTGTTACTCATTTTGCAGTAATGATACCGAATAAAGAATCACCTGATCTGGACGATGTAGAACAAAGAATCAGAATGCTAATGAGATGGGAAGCTAAGGTCCTCCTAGATTCCCTCACTCCGTCAGAGCCAACGAAAGACCAATCTTTTAGTTTTCCCCTCAAAGGCATTCCCAGTGAACAAACGATTAGCCAAGAACCCGATTCCCCACAAGTTAGTGGCGACGATGCTAATGCCGGACGTCCCAGGACAACAAAGTGGCGGCAGTTTTTGCAAAGCGTCCAAACGGCCATTTCGAATATTGTCTCTAAGATAGGTACAGAAAGCCTGGTCTATTTTTGATGTAGTGATTTTGCCTGAGCACCCATCACCGCATTTGTAACATCAGCTTTGTTACACTCATTGTTTTTTTTTGTTTGTTTTGATTTTTGTGTTAATTGTCATTTAATTAGAGAATATGTAATTTTCTATTATGACAACATTAAATACCAAATATGAAGTGCTGCTGGCATCTTTATCCGCTTAATATTTGTTGTTTTAATGCTTTTTAATATGAATTATTGGCTTGTAAATCAAATATACTGTATTTGCAATCACCCTCAAAACATGGAAATTGCTAATCTTTTATAATACCAAAGCAATTTGTCTACACAAAACTATACTCTATAAATATTCTGGTAGAATTAGTAGTTACAAACTACATTCTAAATTTCGCCCGAGTTTCTACATTATTTTTTCTTAACTTTAGTTTTGCCGATGCAAAATTTTCGCCGTGCGCCATCTGATTCTATTTTCGTCATAACGTTTTTGTAAATTACCAGATAATGTGTTTATATATTTATAAAAATAGTATATAATCTACCATATTTAGTTTCCTTAGAATGGCTAGTTATATTTTGAAGGTAACCTTAAGGATACGCTGGCATTTAAGAGGTTAATTAACAATTTATTGAAAAACATGACACCCCGATTTTTCAAAAAATCAGAGCTCACAATGGAAATGACGTTTGATCATATTAATAAGCTGTGCAATTAACATTGTGCCAGAATTCCCTGTTATTTTAGTCAGACATTCAACCAGATTTTCTGCTTAATGGTTAGTTATTCTGAGGTTACAATAATAATTAATTTTGTAAGGAAACCTGCTACAAATAGACCGCATTATTGGTATAAAAACACATGAATCAAAAGTTGTTTAAAATACCTCATTGCTTATTTTAGCACCTACATAAATACTGAACTTGACTTCAATTGGTTATAAATAACTGATAATTAATTACACATTAAATTAACCATAATAAGCTGCCAAGTAAATATTTACACAAGACAGTAATTTCCGATTTCTTTAAACTGACATTCTAAACCACGAATGTAAGTTTCCTTACAGCAGATTTAGTATTTCCTTTACCAGGTGTAAGTTTAGTCTGTAGGCATCGCCTTGTCAATTCTAAGGTTAAAGCCATAAATAGAGCTAATGACAGCCTGTCAATCAGTCAAAACTAATGGTTTATTATTATTAATATGAATGAGTTTTTTAAATTTTCGTAACACAAACTTAATTATGTTTTTTCTCCGTAAATTTTGCTCCACTTCAAAGGGCGCCACAATTATATATTTGAAGAAATATCTATAAAGTTGTGAAATCTAATGGACGAATTCGTACATTGATAAATCTGAGATAAATTTATCCCTTTTTATGTAAAGTTGGCAAAGTGGAGTTGTTGCACTTATTATTTTACGCATAGATGATGACAAAATTGCTGTATCAATTATTTCTTAAGAATTCTCGTTTTTAATTAAAAAGATTTCAATTTTATGTCTCATTTTCATTAATGTAAATAATACATAATAACCATTACTTTTATTTTATATAATTTTTTTTACCATTTACTTAAATGTTGTACATCACTTTTAATATCAATGCCAAGCTTATAATCAGAACTCAAGCGATACTTTTCACTAATGAAAGGAAATTATTTAATAAATTATAATAACCCAACTTTCAACGTCTAATAATCTATTCTTTTCCAGAAAACTCAAGTAGGTCAACCGATTCCGTCCCAAACCTATTGAATGGCCGCCTGAGTTTGACAAACGGTACCAGCACGGCAAATTCCAGTATCGTGACGAACACCAAAAGCTCCACTACTTATTCCCGGCGACGGGAACAGCAAGACGGTGGCATCCGGCTGAAGAACCGAACGGAAATCAGTGACGACAGTCAGAGCTCCAAGGAAATCACTACGGGAACTAACACCACGGCGGGGACCAACGGAAAACCGGCACGGAAATTGAGTGTTTACATACCCAAGGTGAGAATATTATCCACTCATATTGTGTGCGATACTTAACGTGATGGTTTCAGATGTCGCATATGTGATCCATACTCAACATCCACACAACAACATTGTGTTGTAACGTGCCGGCTGATGGCTGTGGCGGTTAATTAATTATTATTCTTTGTTTTCTCAAATATTTATACACGGATAAATTCCTAAAAAATGTCAAAATGTATGATAACAAATTGGCGGGTTTTCTAAATATCGAATTCTTTCAAAATGATGAATGTTTCGAGTCAAAATGTCCTGGTAATTTTTTTGTTGTCATTTTCATATTTGATATTAAAATTTATTTTATAGAAATATTAATGTTTATTTCAAATACAAACACTTCAAATAGAATTTTATCTAGTTTCTAAAATCAAAAATGAGAAATATGTAGCACATTTTAGATACCTCGGGAATATTCTGAAATTCCATCAAATTTCACTGTGTCGTTGGGACTAGTGTAGGTAAAAATAATTTAAAACCTGAAGGGTTAAAACGAAATTTTGTATCACATTACCAGACACGAAGCCTGGATCTTTTTGTATCACATTACCAGACACGAAGCCTGGATCTTTTTGTATCACATTACCAGACCCGAAGCCTGGATCTTTTTGAATCACATTACCAGACACGAAGCCTGGATCTTTTTGATTTGTAACTATGTATCTATTTATTCCAATGAGTGCAAATTGTCAGCCATACATTATTTTCGATATATCGTGATGATCATTATACATTAACACCTGCACTAGTGTCAATATTATTCATGTTCCTTTATTTGTAATGAGAGTGTTAATAATTTGTGACCACTCAACTTGTTCATTATTTTCAAGGTAAAAAAAGTCTGCCATTTGATCCTAAATGAATGATGTTTTCTATTTGCCAATGAAGAAATTTAAAAAAAGGGTTAACAATATTACATACAATATGTATCCACGGTGTCTGGAAACTCATAGTATAAGCGGGAAACTGGTGAATCTGCATCATATTCAGAGTCAATTTTGTCGTGTAACTTTTATTTGAGCTTTTGTTTTCCTTCATTTGTCAGAAGTTGAATTTTTTTAGGTCTAATTTGAAAAAAAATGGTCACTGGGAGTTTAATATCAACTGTAAAATGCGACGAAGTATACATCTCGCTAGAAAAGTTTTTTAACTTCAGTGTAACTAGAAAAATTAGAAAAAAAAATCAAAATGCTAGATAAAATTTTTTTTTGGGTACCCTACCCTATGTGGTGAAGATTCACCAGTTTCCTGGTTGTACTACGAGTTTTTAGAAACATGTATATAAGTTTCTTCCACATTTCACACATAGGTAAAAAAAAAAAAAAAGGTAATAGAAAAACTGTCAAAGTGGCTAAGCTATGAAAATGTGTTGTAGGTAGAAACAAAGGCGGGTCGCCGCTAGTATGGGTGAACAAAGTAACTTTAGTACTTTCTTCCTATTTTAATAATGAATATAATATTGTTGTTTTGCAGGTTATGGTAGGGTCCGGGGTCGATTGCGACTCGGCTCTGACTCCGCAGTCTTCCCGCCGTCTGGAGGGCTTGGCCGAAAGCGTGAGGGATGAGTTTGTGGCCATGCGGGATGTCTACCTCGGGGGCTCCTGCATTGTGAGTACTCTTCTTATTACTGCACAAAAGTTCCAACTGCCGGAGCCAGTGGTTCTGTAAATTTTGATACAACTGCACAAGAGTCTTAGCTACCCAGAGCTGGTGGGATTATGACAACCTTAATTTGGGAAATGTTGTGAGGCTACAGAAATTCTTTGCAAGCAAAGTTTTCATTCAAATGGTTCTTTTATCTGGACATCTCTTATCTGGTCGAACATTTTGTTTCTTGTAAACTAATTTTTCAAATAAAGAGTATTGAAATAAGGAGGAGTATTGACAAACATATTAAAACCATTAGCTGTAAACAATAATACATAAATATTTAATACTATAACTTTTGTCAAAAAATAAATTTCAATCTCTTATACATTTTTTTCAGGTAAGGACCACATGGAGAGGAGAAAAAGTAATTCCCATCCTGGAGAGAAGCAACCTCACATATTACGTGCCGGCCCTGAACGACTACAGCCGCATGTTCTCCGCTCCCCCCTACACCCCGGCCAATGGTGGCAAATTCACCTTCGACGGAGTCATCACGCACAACCGTTTCCACTCACAGTTCACCAGCAACTCGAGAAACAGCCCAAACATCAAAACTGACATTTCAAGAAGCAATTCGTCCGTCAGACTTGAAACTGACATCTCGAGAAGCAATTCATCCGTCCGAATAGACACTGACATCTCAAGAAGCAACTCCTCCGTCAGACTTGAAACTGACATTTCGAGAAGCAGTTCTACAGTCAGAATTGACACTGATACGACAATTTCAAGAAGCAACTCCACCACAAAAGCAGACTTAAAACCAAACATAAGCACGGCGATTATCAAAATAAGTAATAGCTTATTAAGTCCGGACGCTTCGAACTCTAACGACGGAGAGTTCCCTTACGAAGCGAGGGGGACGTATAAGCATGAACGATCCCCGACTCTGGAAGGGGATCAGCCGGAGAAGAAGCCCAAGTATTCCCGCGAAGGCTCGCCGGCTTCCAAGAAGCTGGGTGAAGAAGAGGAGGTGGAGATTAGAAGAAAGGGGATAGAGGGGCCGTACCCTCTGCACAGCGGAGCAGACAACAGATTAAGCGCATCTGACTTCTATAGAATACCAGAAAATGCATCCCCGGCACCTTTCAGAGGTTCGTTATTTTATTTTTTTGGTTTTATAGATAAATCTCACAATGTTTGGGCAGAGTATTGGCACATATTTCTTAATATAAAGGACTATACCATCAAAACAGTCATTTCAACAATTTCTCCATTTTTCCAAAAAAGAAATTTCTTCACTTATTAACCGGTCAGCAACGTAAGCAGATATACACGATAAAATAACGATAGCAGTCAAGTACAATAAGCGTGTTTACACGTCAACGCGTGTGTTTCCACAAAAATCGTCATAACTCCGTTATTCTTCTAGTGACATCCCTAAAACAAAAAGTAGAATATTCGTATTGAATGAAGCTTCACATCTCTATTCAAAGTTATCCATAGAAACCCGTAAAAAGACCTACTCAGTGGAAGCAAATTTTACCCGCCAAATCGTAAAACGACGCCAAGAAAGCCGTTTGACGTGCCGACCCACCTCCCACATATCCCAGTTTTAATTATTTTTTTAAAAATATATTTTGTATGAAATGGTCAAAAAGTGAAGTGACAGAATTGTTTATTGTACATTTGTACGATGAAATAAGTGTTTTTTTTTTACATTATCCGTGATTTTAGTATCGTTTTTACATAAAACATTACAGGTGAGTCATTTTTACAATTTTTTCATGTTTCCATTCTAAATTTAAATATTTACAAATGTTAATATTTATTTATGATACAACAATTTGAAAGCCTATTTTGTAACCTTTCTAAAACAGTTTTTACTATTCGGCTCCGTTCAGTAATGTTTCATTTATAGAGCTTTGATTGTAAGGCGGTAATAACACAACGTTTTCGTGAAATTGACATTTCGGTAAAGACATTTTAGCTTCAAGTTCGCGAAAAGTCGGAGGGGTTAAAATGAGAATCGGACATTGTTCAGTTTCTTCTCACCTTTTTAAAATTCACGTGCTTAACTCCTCAGATTGTACTCTCTGTGGACTAGAAGTGGGAACTTTAGATCACATGTTTTCGGTTGTTCCTCTCCAAACAACTATCCTCTCTTCTATCAAGCCTTATCTAAAATTGCCTCCCAACTATTCCCAATTGTTCAGCAAGTCATCTCTTCTAAGCCTGAACTCGACTCCAATCTTCTATGTAATTATGTAATTTGCTAATAAATTCATCCCCTCAAAGCAATAAAGTTTTATTAAACACATATGCAATATCCGTCTATGGATCACAAATGTGACAGCCGCGTAGATAAAGATTAAATATGTTTGGAAGGAATAATCAATACTATCTCTTTCCCCAGGAATGTACGATGATCGGCAGATTTGGGGCAGCCGGGTGCTGTTCTTCGGGGTGACACGAGACACGCGGTGCCTGGCCCCCATGGTGCTGGCCGCACACTGCATCGGGCTGAGGCCCAAGGCCGTGGTGCTCTGCGTACAGCTGCTGGACCATCCTGAGGGGGTTAGTACTCACACTTATACAGACATCTTATTATCGGAGGCTATCCCGTACGCGGATGTCTCATAATATGTGATCCATAAAACACGTTCATTGTGTCAAAGCATTCTGCGTGGAGAGATAGATTGCGTTGAAAAGGTTAATGCATCTCTACCCACAGCTGACACAGTAAGAGAGAGAGATGTTCCTTGGCACTGTTGCAAATGTTATAATACGATATATTATACGTAACTTATATTTATATCCCCAAAGGGTCAGTAAACATATTCTTATATGCAAACATTCCCAAGATGTCAATGCCATGCTTACCAAAAACATACCTCCAAATATTAATACGGAAACGTATAAACTGCTTACTGTGGTTTAGCCAGTGAGTCCACCCATATTTCATTGTTCATCCCATTTTTAGGTTTTATAAAAATAAAAAAAATTATCGTTGTATTTATAAACGCGTGAATTCTGTATGTTATTTTACAGAAATTGCCATGACTTGTACTTATTGGAGGCAATATTGAATATTATTATTTCTGTATGTTGTCTATGGTCTACTGCAAATGTCTATAGTCACAGTAATTATTCAATTTTCAAATGACCATAGACAGACAACGCAATACAAAGCATTATGTAGAAATTCCAAGACAGGGACATTAGTGACATCTTTTGGCATTCGATAGAAGCTTAATAAATCTAGTGACTAAAAATATTAGATGATTGCGGGAATTTCAAAAAAAATAATTAAAAATCACCTACTGATCGATCACCTGAATGGCAAGGTGTTACATTACTGCCATTGGTGCGAATGATTCGAAAAGGACTTATGTATTAGTACAAAGTATATTCTTATAACTTATCCATTGTTTATTCCAGTTATCCGAACGTGCGGTGAAAGATTACAACAGGGGGCGCCTTTACCTCATCGACCTGGCCAAGAGAGAGAATGTTCCCGTGTTTGACAGCCTGGAGGAGGCGACGCAGTGCGTAGTGCAGAAGTTACGCAACGGAGACTACTGAGAAACTGTCAACATGCATACAACCTGTCAGCGTACATGAAGCTGCATTATGTGGCGTCTGTTTGGTGTTTGACAGCCCGGAGGAGGCAACGCAGAACTGTCAACATGCATACAACCTGTCAGCATGCTGACAAAGCTATGTTATTCAAATCAATTATCAAAAGAACCATCTGTAAAAATGTTCAGGAGGGACAAAAAACTATCTAGGGATATGCACGCTCTTGCTAGCTTACATACTGGGGATGGTTCATTCGCGGTATATCAACTGAAAGCGTCAAAAAATGTATTTTGAAATTATTGGCTCATACATTGAACTTAGGTATACGATATTGTATTTGAATAACATTGCCGTGGAATCAAAATGGCCCTGAAAGATGGCCGCCGCAATGTTGAATCACTAAATTAAATTAATTTACATTACAAAGTTGCCTTATTTTTTAACTGAAACACAAATACACTAAATACATAACCGTAAAATATCGCTATAACTCGATGTAGGTACATATGTGATAATTGGAATTAATAATGTTTGTTTTGAGAATACCCTGTTTTCAAAGCGTTGAAAGAAAGTGTTTTTGTAAAAGCCATGGAATGGAATTTTTGTATGTTGTCAAAGCTTTGTTTCAGGGCTACAATCATTTGAGAAGTTTTCTACCTTTTGGCAGCAAACAGTGAGAATTGTCAGAAATTAGATTTATTGGTTTCCGTGCCACATAATTGCACATTGCAAAGTGACTCGTTTTTAACATCTCACTGATTTAACCTAAGGAAATATATTTGTATTTATTGAAACAACTTGACATTGCTTACCTGAGTAATTTTTAATATATTTTCTCTAATAATATTTACCAATGACGAGGTAATTTATGTATTAAATAAAATTTAACATCTCTCTCTAAATATATATTTAAAAAAACTTAGATTTAAATTGGAAATAGTAGGTAAATTTCATGACTATTGAAATTTTTTATTATGTATATATTTATGTCCTTTAGAATATTTTGTGTTAGTTACCATTCTGTCATCTTTTGCTATCATCGACATAGAATGGAATAGATTGGATGAACCTTTCTCTAGTTCACCATGTTCAACATTGACGACTTTAGTGTGGTTTACATAATAATGGAATATAGCGGTTCTCTACAAAGCCAATCTAGTCTATTCTAATTCTAATTAATTCATGTTTTCATTATTTCGACATCAACAAAGAAAATACATACTTTGCATGACTCAAAAATATTTTTTCTTGAATAATAAATAATAATATTAATTAATTGTTTTAATTGAAAATAATAATAATAAAAAAGGTCTCTCACTAGAAGAGTAAAAATGAGATTAAATTGGCAGCTTTATTTAAAATATTGAATAAAAACAAATTAATCAATAACAATTTTTTTATGCTACTACATAGTTTGGAATTTTTATTATTATTTTAACTATGGAAATTAAATCTTTTAAAAAGAATCATTTATAATTTAGCATCTAACTTTGATTTTTTACAAAAAAAATTGCTTAGTGGTGCGTGTAAACTAATCAAATTATGATTATCTAATTATTAAATTAATTAGGAATTTTAATATTAAAATTTTCCATGCTGAAGCAGTTGTTAGTTAATTTTTCAACATTTTGTAAATTGCATCCCTTGTACATAGTAAAGTAATTAAAAAGTTTTAGATAAAATCTTATTTGTTTTAGTTGTATGCTTTATTTATTTGACGAAAAAGAAAGATTTTTATGTATACATATTCTGAAATATGCTTGACCCATGTTAAAGTCATTATTATTCTTAGTAATTTGGTCGTATTGAAAATACAATTCTAATATGTAGTAATAGAAAACCATTGATTTGGTATATCCATATCCATAGTGGTGTTGTACCTATGCCGGTAAAAACTTGTAAATAATTATTTGAAATCATATTTCCAAAATATGTTTTTTTGAAATTTTAAACTATTTGTTTGAAGTCTATTATTTATTGTATAATATTTGACAGAAACTATTTTGACCAATTTCTTGGGGAAATGTGGATTTCATCTTTTGAATTGATTGCATTTGAAAACCAAAACATTCTACTACAGTTTGAAATTTGGAATTTTTTTGAATAAAACTGTTTGATGATTCCAATTAATGGGCAGTTTATTTTAAATTGGAAATCAAATTACTTTGTTATTTGAAATAAGGAATGGTTTATTTAAAATTGAGCGCCAAATGATTCTATCGTTTGAAATAATAAATGTTTTATTTGGAATTGGAAACCATTCTGTTTTGTTATTTTAAATAAGGAACGGTTTATTTAAAATTGAGAGCCAGACGATTTTATCGTTTGAAATATAAAATGTTTTATTTGGAATTGGAAACCATACTGTTTTGTTATTTGAAATAAGGAATTGTTTATTTAAAATTGAGAGCCAAACTGTCCCGTTAATTTTGAAAGAAAGAATCTTGATTGCCTAAGAAGGAACTTTGGTGAAATTAGAAGTAAATGTTCCATGTTTTGTGGAGTGAACCACTTCGTGCAGCAATTAATTAATACGCTAACACAAAGCAGCTATAATGACCATTAAATCTATGATAGAGAATTTAGTACTAGGTTTCTTTTCAATTCCATGTCAATATTCTTCAACCAATTAAAAAAATAATGAAAATTCTAATATCGTTGTGCAATGAAAATACTTATTAGGTTAAATCAATATATATATATGTAACATGCACAGAATATATTATATTAAATTAATTATTTGAATAAAACACAATATTGCAATTAATGTTTAAATTATTCAAGCTAGATACAAAAATGATTTGAATAATGTTTTGTAGTCTAGGAAATGGCTCTTGTAAAAATAACTTTTTGCACCATTCGTAAATGGCAAGTTATAGGATAATTTAATGTAAAGAGTACTTAATATTGCACTATATAAGTATTATATAATTGAATTATAATTATTGGGAATAAATAGCACATGAAAATAATAATAATATAATCATGAATACTCTGAAACTAAAAACAACTTATTGTAAAATTACAATGGTAGCAAATCATTAAAGTGAGCTTAATTTGTATTTCGATGAAAATCTTGATTTTGTAAAATAACAAAATATTTTCCTAACTAGTTAAATTTCGTAACATTTATTTCTAAGTTTGAATATAATTTTTTGCATATTTCGTGAATAGTTGACGTACATTAATAAAAAAAAACAATCAAATTTTGAAAGCCTATATAATCCTAGATATTTATGATTTAAATACTTCGTCCATTAATTTACCTTTCAGACAGAGTTGTATAAAATGACCGTAAAAAATAAAATAATTAACCTTTGATTGGCCATTAGCGGCGTGTGGTTCAGATATTAAAATATAGACACGTTGCTTTTGGCAATTTAGCCTTTAGCCCATCTTTACAAATGGGCTCGCTGTGAACTAATTTAGTTTATTTTGACCTGAGTGGCTAATCTATGTAATGAGAACATAGATAATAGAAACAAAGTGAGATATGGCATGGAAGCTTGTCTCGACTGTCACCGAGCTACGACCATATTGCATGGACTATCAATGCGGCTATGCAATGAAAGTTGTGCATTTGGTATTTAGGTAGAAACAAAAGCGGGGTGCCACTGTGCGTAGATGCAATTTGCAGTAGTATGGGTGAACGGTGTTGGTGACCCTTTTTTGCGTACAGTCACATGCTAGTAACGGTTTTGCAATGTTCTTTGTTCCTGTTATCTATGTATATGAATCAGTGATGTCTATAAATATAATGAATGAATGTTTTTGACCTGTTCTGAAGCTACAACTCTGTTCCTATTGTGTACATCCATGACATTAACTCTCCCGTGTACCGTCCTCATGTCCTGACCGTAGGAGGGCTATATCACAGCTTCTAATACAACCTAAATGAATGTTTTTTTACAACAAAATATATTTGTAATTGAAACCAATGTTTTGTGATTTTTTAAACCACCCAAAAAACCCTAGGAACGATCCACACAAATAATTAAGTAGGTTCCAAAATTGTTTTGTCTATCTTTATCTTCGACATAAATAAAAATGTAAATGTTTGTTTGTTCAAAATCTTAAATCTCTAAAAATTCTTCACCGATCGCTTTGAAATTTTGACACAACGTTGCATTCTAATATGCGTGTGTTTTTACATACATATATTATATAGGATGACCGGGTATGTCATCAAAATGACAATTCAACACACCTGCAAAAAGTGATAAAACAAAAACTAGGTTAAATAGGTTACATATACATATTACTATTAAACCTAGGTTTTGTTTCATCACTTTTAATGACTATATCACTTTTTAAAGGTGTGTTGAATTTTCATTTTGATGAAATATCATGGAACCATTATATAGATGTCACATGTGACAGGTAAAAACATGCTTTTAAACAGATCTGTTGGACATAATAGCAAAATTATAACATAATAGCATAATAGCGCTATTGTTTATCTATCTGCACAGACAGACTGAGCCATAGCAACGCGTGGCGGGGGACAGCTTGTTAATTAATAATTCTTTAGTTTTGTGTTATTCTTTTGTTGAAATTTTTGAAAGATATTCATTCAAAAGCTTCATTTGAAAGGCAATGTCATCCTGGGGCAAATATTTTAGCTTCCCAAATTCTACAATTATAATATCTCCTGATGTTTCACAGTTCTGCACTAGTTTATAAATAACTAGCGACCCGCCCCGGCTTCGCACGGGTGCATCATTTTTAGCGCTTAGACAGTTTATAGTTCCAAAAAGTGGGTTATCAATAATTTTACTTTACATAATGTGTTTTATTTTGTATTAACATTTTACTGGAAACATACATTTTTTTGCACAGCTTTTTTAGATTACATTTGCTGTAAATATCCATGTATCATCTTGAATCAGATTATACTGCCAGTAAGTACAGAATGTCTTTATGTACAATGTTTACAGCTGTTCTTTCATTACAAGCACAAACTGATTTTGCTTAGAAGTTACACGCGAAAGGGCTACATATAGTTGTCCATGTGAAAAACACTCAACGCACAAATCGAAATCTGCAACATTGAACTTTGATCCCTGTGACTTGTTAATGGTAACAGGTGTTTTAATCGAAACGGTAAACCCGTCAGTATTAAAGGAATCCGGGGAATTAAAACAATTTCTTCAGTTCCACATCCGGTCAGTATTATACACTCTATTATAAATGTTTTCAAAGATTTTACCTGCAAACGTGTATCATTGCACAATTTGGTTGGATTAAGGTTCCGTAATAAAATAATAGGACACCTTACTTTCAACACCAATTTATGTGGGGGAGTTCAGAGGGCTGCAAGGAATTGAGAAACTCCGTGAGAAAATGAATAGCCCCTTCAATATCGAGCACAGTGTAGCATACTTGCGTTGGTGCATCAATCTTCAAGAGAATCAAGTTATTTACCTTCTCCACTTGTTCGTTAGCAGGTGACAGAATTGCTCTCTCATTGAACCAAGGTATAGTCTTACAACTTATGTCATTAATTTCGGGATATACATTGTCGACTAATTCTCGAAGGTCATTAAGGAAAACACAAAGGTTTTCACTGTAGAGAATTAATTCTTCCATTGTATTGTGGTAACTGCCCATTCCCAATTTTGAGCAACAACTCTGCAAAAAGCCGTTTTCATGTGTAGACAACGAGACTCTCATGTTGGTTTTAAGTTCCAATTTATTTACTCATATGAGCCACGTTTATGAGGTATAAGAGTTTCTGTACTTTTAAATAGAATACGCTATTCACTATATCGTATCTGTCTTGTTGAGTTAAATTTATGTTGATATTTTTCTTGATTTCTGTCCAGTTTGTGTTACATGTTGCAGTTATAAAGAGATCGGATACCGTGAACTCTGGCATAAGTCATTGCATTCTGCGATTTTTCTTGCAAATATCGAAGCACACCCGTGAACAATGAAGGTAGTATGTATAACCAATTGTCCAATGTCGCTGCTGTGTTCATTTGACCGTAAAGCATCCTGAAGATGAATGTAATTTCCTGCTCTCAATTTATTTTGGTAGTTACAGATGTAAGCTAATCGTTCTGATTCAATTTCTTGCATATTGATCGACCAAGTATTGATTCGTTAAGATCCTATGTTTAAGTAAGGGGTTAAAATTGTTATGTCTTGTCATTTATACGATAGCAATAGTAGCTCCACTAATCGGGTGAACTTGAGAAACATTAATGGCGTATCCGTCTTCGCCCCGACATAGAATCAAAGGATACTGTAAGCTGCCATAAGATCTGTGGAACTCTGATATTTGCAAATTGTTGTCACGCCTGCGCAATACAATATTTATTTTTATCAAATTTTTGTCCAGCTATCAATACTGCTACTTCACTTATGGATGGGACATTATAACGGTCGCTGTGTTCTTCGAAAGGTACTTTATTTGCATGGATTACGACATTGCAATCGGGTGTGCCTGGTGAAACTCTCTCAATAGCAGTTTTGAAAGACTACATGTAGTTGTTATGGGAATGTAACATATTTTGTAGAGATCTTACCAAACCACTATCAATTGGTTGTGCGACACTGTTACTCCGCGTTGATGATTGTGTTTCTGGATCTGAGATAAAATAGATTTGCAGAAATTTATAATCATCGGGCTGATATGGAAGTAAGCTCCCTTCTAAATTTGCCCCTGAATTTTTTTTTTTTTTTTTTTGGTTTTAGGCATTTCACCCTGAAAAGAGTGCTTTGTGCCGGTAACAGTTAAGGTGGATAATAAAATTCGGTTAATCTATTGGGAGAATAATAAAACAAATTAATCATTGGACTCATTTAGATCGCTAAAACAAATTAAATGTTGAATTCATTCAGGTTAATAAACTTACATAAAGCTGTATGAACACAAGAATTGTTAAGAGATAAAAGGTATGAAATGTTAAGGGGGGACTGGTGTGTGATTTTAATAAGACGGCGGTATATGTTCTTGAAAGATGAATGATTTTTACAGTTAAAGAAAACGTGGTCGAGGGTTTCCTCTTCCACACCGCACTGGCAGACCGGATCATCCAAAACTCTAATTCTAGCCAAGTGGGATGCAATTGAACAGTGACCAATTCTCATTCTCGAAATACATGAAATGAATCGCTTTGACAGTTTTTTACCGTGAAACCATGGCTTAGCAGGGATATGGTTTTGAATTCCAGCATAGAAAGATCCAGTTCTTATTTTGGAGCCTGCCCAATTTTCTTCCCAGGCACGAGTCATGTTGGATTTAAGAATCGGGAAGACATCGGAGATAGGGATTCTAAAATTTAGTGGGATAGTTCCGGAATCTGAACCAGATTTGGCGAGAGAATCGGCCATCTCATTACCCTCTATACCCAAATGGGCAGGGACCCAGGCCAATATCGTCTCAAACCCAGATTCACTTAGAGAATTGAGAAGATTTTTTATTTTACATATAATATTGTCTTCCGGATAACATAGAATATTTGACATAATTTTAGTTAGAGCACTTAGCGAATCAGTACATAGTAAGGCTCGATGAATGTTGAGAACCTGGATTTGATTTAGCGCTTGTTCAATTGCAAAGCATTCAGCTGTAAATATGGAAACTTCTTTCGGTAATTTATAAGTGAGATTGATGTTGAATTCTGGACTATATATCGATGCTCCACATCTTTTATTTTCAAATTTGGAACCATCAGTGTAAAGGATGGAAAATCCAGGGAATTTTGAAGCCACAATGCTTTTAAAACAGTCATCCACATTATGAAATTTATTTGGGGAAGATAAAATATTCTTCCGAAAGTCTGATGTTATTGTGTTCGGCATAAAAGTGATTGCCTTAAATGGAATATTGTATATAGGAAGATTGGGAACTTCTTGAAGATATTGGAGGGAAGATGACAGAGAATTATAGAGATGAAAACTTTTAATTAGGAGAGGAAAACATTTTTTTTCACTCAATCTTTTGTTAGACTTCAAATTAACACTTAGCAGATTAAGACTTTGTTTAATAGGATGATGTGATAACGATAAAGCCTTGAAAATATATTTATTGGCAAGGAATTGCCTTCTGAAATATAATGGAGGTTCCCCACATTCCACCTGAAGCGCATTAATTGGAGAAGACTTCATAGCTCCAATAATCATTCTGAGGGCTTTTGATTGAATTCTTTCCATTTTCTTATCTAAATATTTAGGGAGGGGGTCAAAAAGGAATGTGCCGTAATCCAAGTGGCTCCGAACTAGGGAATTATACATTAATTTAAGAGTGGTAGGATGAGATCCCCACCATACTCTGGAAACTGCTCGCATCATATTAAGTCCCTTTTCACACTTTGTAGAAATTATCTGAATGTGTGGAAGCCAGGAAAGTTTATGGTTCAAAAGAAGACCAAGGAATTTGATTTGAGTAGCGGTTTGTAGAGGTACATTATCAAAAGAGATTGAGAAGTGGGGAATTTTTCTTTTGCGCGTGAAAGCTACGACCCTTGTTTTAGATGCCGCCAGATTCATTCCATTTATTGACAACCAGCTTTTAATATATTGTAAAGCCAAATTCATTTCCTTAGCTGCAAGAATAATATTTTTATGTAACAAATATATAAGGATATCATCCGCAAAGTAAAGTCGCTTGATAGAAAAAGGAATTACTGAGTCTAGGTCGCTTATATAAATATTAAACAACAGAGGACTGATAACAGAACCCTGGGGTAAACCTCTCCATAGTTTGCGCCTTAAGCATTTAGAGGAAGACTCAATAATAATGGACCTATCTGTGAGCAAATTAATAATAAATTGGACTAGTTTCGGGGGGATTTGTTTTTTAATTAGCTTTTCTTTCAAAACATTCAGTAAAACATCATCGTAAGCTGATGAAAGGTCAAGGAATGTGGCCAATGTATAAGAATTTAGGGATTGAGAAACTCGGATATCAGTTGTGAACAAACTTAAATTATCCATTGTAGATTTCTTTTTCCGAAAACCATACTGATTTGGTGAGATAATATCTTGACTTTCAACAAACCACTCTAGTCTGTTTTTTATCAAACGCTCCGCTACTTTCATCAAACACGATGAAAGAGCAATAGGCCGATAAGACGAAATTTCAGATGGATTTTTTCCAGGTTTTAAAATGGGAATGATTTTTTGAGTTTTCCAAACATCCGGAATTAGTCCTGTTTCAAACATATTATTAATAAGAGATAAGAAATATTCAACCGCCATATCAGAAAATGATTTAATGAAACTATAAAATATTCCATCGGGACCCGGAGCAGAGTCAGAAAGGGCTCTTATCACTCGTTTCATCTCATCAATGGAGAAAGGAGCATCTAGCCAGTTAGAGTGAGATGGATACGGCTTAATAGAAGGCATTTCTTCACATCCGGCAACTGATGGGGGGGCTATTTTATCCGCAAATCCTATAAGAATTTCTTCTGATATATGTTTGATTCTTGGCGGAGAATACGATGATCCAAATTTTTTTAAGCTAGACCAAACTGAAGACTGGGGAGTTTCCGGAGACAGGTTCTCACAGAACTTCCGCCATCCAGCGCGCTTCTTATTTTTCAAAATTCGTTTGGTTTCTGCCTGGGCTTTTTTAACTGATAAAAAATTTTCTAGTGACATACACTTACGAAAAGAGGAAATTGCTATTTTTCGAGAGTTGACGGAGCGAGTGCATTCCTCGTCCCACCACGGAGTAGAGTGTTTTATTTTAATGTTCGCCTTGCGTTTCGGGATGGATTTTTCTGCTGCATTTATAACCATAGAAGGAAACGTCTCACATTGCATTCTGATGTCTCCCGGGGACGATTTTGTTAAATTAATAAGGTTATCTAGTTCAGAAGAGAAAGTGCTCCAATTCGCATCTTTCGTTCTAAATTTGAGATTATTTTTAACTGGGGGGGAATAAGTGTTAAATTGATGGTGAAAGCGGATTATAATTGGGAAATGATCACTAGAGAGGGGGTCGTTTAGGATGTCCCAAGAGCATTTAGATGCTAACGAATACGGACAAAGAGATATATCAACAGCACTTTTCCGTTGATGAGGGGGGGTGAATCTGGTTGGAGATCCGTCATTTAAAAAACATAGGTTATGGGTATCAATAAAATTTAAAAGATTGCGGCCAGAACGATTTGTTATTTCGCTACCCCAAGAAGGGGAATGTGCATTAAAATCTCCAAGGATCATATAAGGGGAACAAATCTGGCTTAAGATTGGTGTCCATTCAATTTCAATAAAAGTCGTAGAGGGAGGAATATATATTGACAATATTGTGATATCAGATAAGACAGCTGCTATTATCTGGATATCGTCGGAGGGAGTATGAATATTAATTTCTTTAAAAGGGATAGAATTTTGGATTATCAGAGCCGAGCCGCCTTTACCATCCGGTCTGTCGTGTCTGAGACAATAATAACCTGGAATTCTTAAGTGAAAGGAGGGTTTCAACCACGTTTCAGAAATGGCGGCTACTGAAACGTCGTGTTCGTCGAGTAATTGAATTAGGTCAGATTTGTTAGCGAAGAGGCTTCTACTGTTCCACTGAAGGATTTTGTTCAGTTTCGAAGCCATTGGGGAGGCAGGATAATAAAGATTTAATGTAATCGGCAGCGTTGGACGGTACAGTATTGTTGTTTGTAAGGATAGAAATTAAAAGGGTAATTAAAGTGTGTATAAAAGAATTATTATTCATTATTTCGGGGAGAGCAGGAGGGGAAGAATTACCATTAATGGCACACCCATTGGGCGTCTGGGATTTGGCATTCCCATTCGGGCTGGCCAAAATATTATTCAATTGTTTTTTATCAAGGTAAGGTGTATATTTTGGGTTGGGTTTGACTGGTTTGAGAATGGTTTCTCTGTGAGAAGATGATGTTGAATTTAAAAAGGTGGTTGTTTGGAAAGGAGCTGAGGACGATGTCATCTCTGCGAATGATTTTTTCGCAGGAGAGATTAACTTTGAGGCCTGGAAGTACGAAATGTTGTCGGTAGCCATTTTATGTTTTATGTTCTTCTGTCTTGTTAATTCCGGACAGGCTAGACTGACCGCGGTATGTGCACCCGAACAGTTAATGCAAATGGGATCATTGGAAGATTTCGGACATTGATCAAATGGGTGAGCTTCTCCGCAATAGTAACAACGTGGGGGGGAGCGGCATACAGATTTCGAATGTCCGAACCGGCAGCAGTTGAAACATTGAATTGTTGGAAATTTATAAACTTCGACGGGAAGCGAGGTATAGTAAATTAACACACGAGACGGTAGGGATTGTCCCTCAAATGTAACAACAACAGACTGGGAAGGTTTCCAGATCGTGTTTCCGTCAGTAGAATCCTTGTAGTTCAGTCGACGTACTTTTAATACTTTTGGGGTTCCGTGAGAATTATTCAAAGCATCAACAATTTCAGCCTCTGGGATCTCCGCGGGAATTCCTCGCACAAGACCCATTCTCGAAAGGTAAAATGTAGGGATGAACGATTTATATTTATGATTTGAGAGCGAGTCAATTTTTTTTACAAATCCATTTGCGGAAGCGGCAGTGTTAAACTCGATAGATAATTTATATCGCCCTTCCGGTTTAATTGAACCGTTAACAATACCAAGGTTATTATTTTTTGAGTCAAATACGAATTTTCCAAAATCTAAAGGATGAATAAGTTTTCCCTGTTCAGTTCTCTGAACATTAACGGTAAATGGACCGGAAGCTGAAGCAGGATAAAGTAATTCAGTAATTTTTGCATTATCGCTAGTTAAAGTACTTGGCTGGATGTTACTATTGGTGTTAAGGTCGTTAGGGGTCGAGGTTTGTTGAACCGGCGGTATAGATTTAACTTTCGATGGAATGTGAAGGCTTTGCGATGGTCGTCGTTTACGAGATGGGAGCGTAATAGAAACCTGGCTCGTATTAGATTCCGAATCAGAAAAATCCAATATCGACCCTGGGTCGGGAGGTCTATCTTCGTCTTCCTCCATTATATAAAAAAAAACTTAACTTTTAAAAATTAAACTGAAAAAATAATACGCAGTCTATTTCATTGACTGTACAAACAAAAACGGATTAGCCGTAAGCAGGAATGCAAACAAATAGGTAAACGATAAACAATATTAAATAAAATGTAACAATAATCTCTTATCTGTACGCAGCGCAGGAACGGGCGAACGGCACTCAGCAATAGTAAGGTACACACAACCACTGTTGACCGCGGCTCGAATCGGACTCCCGGCCCTGAATTTTTAATGTAGGCATAAAACCCCTCTCAACAACCAGCGTACTCTTCAAAGATATTATAGTACATATATATATTCTATTATCTTTGGTACTCTTAAAAGAGGACATTTGAAACGAGTTGTTATATCGGCGTATATTGCGCATGAATTGTTTAGATTTAGGATGATCACCCGTCAGAAGAGAGTGTAGTGGTTCGGGTGGAGGAAGAATTTCCTCTAATTTTACTTTTCCCTGTAAGCAACACAAACCTTCAGATTCATCTTTCATTTCTGAGCAGAACAATGTTCACAGACAACAGACATTGTACCTATCGAAACCACAGGATTATTATTGTTTTCAATTGAAGAATCGTAATTCATAGCAGAATTAACATTATTTGAACACAAATTAGTAAACCCTCATGGACCGACAGTTATTTTGTCTTTTTCGATCGGTGAGTAATCGATTGTTTCTTTGTACTGAAGATATTCTGGCTCTCTGGGATCTATGCCTATCCCGATCAAGACTAAGGCGAACCTCACGTTCAATAGACGATTATCTATCTCTTCGCGAAGAAGTAATTTCTCTGCTATTTGACAGCCAGATTTTCCTTTCTTCTTCATTTTCATCATTAAGACGTACCAAAGCATTCATTTTGCATTCCTTGTACTACGACCTATATTCAACTTACTACGTTTTCGAGACATAATTTAAAGACAAAACTGTGATCAGGAAAAGAAACAACAAATAACAAAAAAACAATATTTCCAAAATAACAACACTAAAATAAGCAGAACTTGTGTTTCATCCTTGAAAACTAAGAAACAACAAATAACAAAAAAACAATATTTCCAAAATAACAACACTAAAATAAGCAGAACTTGTGTTTCATCCTTGAAAACTAAATAATATTGTCAATAAACAACCCAACGCAGAGAGCTCTGATATACTTGTTATCACAACAAAGATAGTTACTCGCCGCGGCGGCATTTGTGCGTGCGGCAAATAGTTTTGTTGCAAGTGATTTTTCAATTTGCGATATCTTCTAAGATGTTGATTTAAATTATATGTTGTGAACGGCAATATTAATATTCATTAAATGTTCAACATAACTAACATGATTGGATGAGAATTAATATATTATTTGTCAAATAGCGTCGCAAATAAGACAAAGATAAAAATGATTACTGTGGGTTATCCTTAAGAGATAGACATACCACCGCGAACTTTTCTGTAGGCCTTTTCAAGATATACAATTCCGTAGCACATTATTTTGTTGTATCTTCTAAGGTTTAGTCAGCGTTAGCAATGTTACTTGATTACAATAGGTCGACTTTTCTGTACTTTCTATAAATATATTATGCATGTAAATAAACCTGTCAATAAACCTTCCGCGAGAAATTCTCTGAGCCAGTGTTTTATCAATCTTTTTGAATATTCGACCCCTTTACAAGTTGAAAAATTCTGGCGACCGCATTTGGCCATAGATACAGATAAAAGTTAGTAATTTAAATATGTTAATTATTTTCTCTATTTTGGTACCTATATTCATTATCACAGCATGCACTTTGCAAGGAAGCCGTGAGAGCTTTGAAATTAAGTACGAGGTAAGTTGGTAAGGCCGTGTGCGACTTTGACTTGAAAACAAAAGAAGAGTCTCCAGATCTGATAAGGGAAGCTCTAAAATTATTAGTGCCATTTGCCACTTCATAACTGTGTGAACTGACATTCTCTTCAATGGTGACATTAAAACTAAAGAGAGAATCAGACTTAACTTAGAAAATGATTTGATAATTAACATATCAAAAATAGCGCAACGTTTTGAAAAATAAACAAGCTCATCCTTCTCACTAAAATAGTGTTTTTATTGTAGTTAGTACCCATAGATTGGAAAACACTGTTCTTAACGATATTGAAAACTGTATTAAAATCTGTTGCGTAGTTTAGGAGAACTAAGCGCACAAACAGACAGACACAAAAAGCGACTTTATTTTGTACTATTCAGAGATAACAACTAGCTTAATGTGCATGCACGCACTGCGATTAAATGCAGCTGTTTTGAAATAGCTGAAAATGCCAAACCGCGCATTGCGGCTAACGTTTTTACTTAATTCTATTTCAGTACCACCATGAAATAGAATTAAGTAAAAATGCCAACTGCAGTGCGCGTTTGTACGCAGTTTGGCATTTTCAGCTATTTCAAAACCGCTGTGTTTAATTACAGTGCGTGCACTCACTATTTCCTGGCTTGGTCTTGAGATCCGAGAAAGCTTCATAACTCATGAAGGATATAATTTGTGGTTAGCTGAAAATATATGCATTGCCTTAGAAATTGCAGACCGAAAAAGCTGTGCAAATTTCAAGACACCAAAGCTCACTACCCAAATTTATACTGCTTCAGATTGCCAGATTTCCTCTGTACAGTAAAGGTAGACCAGCCTCACTTAAAAAACGAAGTAGGGAGATACTGTTAACTGTATCTTCCATTCAGGATCTAATTTTTTTTAAATTATGTGAATACTATACAAGAGCCCAACTGTCGGGAACCAGCGGTACTATGGCATCCTTAATTGGGGTATGTTCTGGGGCTGGAGGGAGTGAGGAGAAGGATATGAGCAGTGAAGCCAAGTCGCGAAAATGAAGTGGGTGGCTAGAGAATTTCAGGGAAAAAAATATTCTCCAATAACCTATTTATTTCTTTGGGTCCAGTATAGAATTGCGCTTTTAAAATCTCGGTACAAATTTAAAATTACACGTTCCATGAATGTCGGTAGATTTTAAATGAAATCAGATCTACCGAAATTACGGTTGGAATGGCATCACTAAAAATGGGTACATAGAATAAGGTGGGGAAAGTTCCTGGCCATTCAGATCTGGTTACCAAACATAGCTAAACTCATTTCAAGCAGCTTTGATTCTAAATAGGAGTCTTTCACCAGGGCGATAAGGAAAACCAATTTAATGTCAGTTGAACTTAAATAAAAGAGATATAAAATTGTCCAATTTTTTTTATTCATTTCTATTTTATCGTGAAAGATAAAATACAAAAATAAGTAAACACACTATAGTCTCTTGCTTACCTTATTAGATACATATTAATAATATGTATAACTTACATTTAATGTACATATCCAAATGTTACATCAACAATAAAACCACTCAACTAATTTAGAGAAGTTGGATTCAGTTCGCAAACGAGGAAAACAAACTAGAAAAGTGATTTTATTCAACGAAACACAAAAACATTCAAACTAAACAAACTATGTACATCTCAAGAACCTAAAAAACAATTAGTATGAATTTAAATATTTTACATTATTTTTATTTTTGCAAATGTGGACAATGGCGTCATTTATTCCAATATTAATAATAATTTAGTTTAGGAGACATTTTTAATGAGATGAATTTAACGAATAAAATTATTTTTACAGCAATCCGTTAGTGATTATGGTTTAGATTGGCGCGGCGAAATATGGAATCTTCATAGGCACAATAATCCAGGGTTCCACCCCTGAACGAGCAATTATAGACCTTATTCCCATCATTTTACATGTATTATTTAATTAGACAACTAATTTGAAAATTTGTACTGATTAATTTTTAGAATGCGAAAAGTGCGTTTTTTTTAATTATTTTTTATTGCTTTTATCAAACTTCTACTTAAAGGTTTATTTTTTTAATACATAGATAGCACTTGGGCTGGAATTTTATATTTTTCTCGGGGAATATAATATTGGCTTAAGGTTATTATTTATTTAATAGAAAAGATGAGAAACTCCCATTTAGGAAATACATAATATAAATAATGGCAAGCTTACCCATTAAAAATTTATTTTAGGAGTTTTGCTATAGGGAAAAAATACTTTTTGTAAATGGGCACAATTTTTTATTGGCATCTCTCATTGTTAATGCGTTCAGCTTATTGGGAAGGAGAAATGAAAGAATATTAGATTTAATTTATATTTAAAATGTTGCTTAGCATTGTACTTTTTATAAGTAGGCACTAGATTTGCATTGTTTTATGAAATTAATCAGCGCTAAAACCAAACTCGCAATTTGGAGTTTATTAGGAGTCAGTTGGTATAAATTGGTATGGTATAGAGAATACAATTTGTAGACACGGCCGGCACCCCTGAGCCTAACGGCGCTAGTAAAATCCTCAAGGGCACTGTATTAGGTTCTGCCGGCCCTGTTTGTAGATTTAATTGGAAAAAAATGTAAAAATGACCAATGTTATGTAATGATTAAGATTGGAGTTTTTACAGAAATTAAAATGATAAATTTTGGCGAAAAAAATGTACAATCAGCGCCATTGTATTTTTTTTACATTTGAAGTCTTCGTTAAAAGCAGATTCTAGGTCCATTTCAATCGTATCAAACTGTGATCAGCTGAGAAGTATAAACAACACGACAGTTGTTTTTTGCTGATCAAAATTTGTAAAAAAAAACTGGAGGCGGACCTTTCAAATGTCAGAATCAACAAAATGCCGCAGAATGGCTAATGGATTAAAATGTTACATTTTAATTTTTGGGAAATAACAAACCATATACGATGATGGAACATGTTAAAAGAATTTTAAGGCATCTATAGTTAGGTATAAGCTAAAATACTCAACGATGATTATCATTTGAAATTTAAATTTCCAGTAGGCAAATTTTACAACTTGAAAAAATGAAACAAAAGTTATTGTCCATTTGCTTACCAAAAGAAAAGTTTAAAAAACTAGTTAAAACATTATCATAATTAAAAGAGAAACATTAAAAATAGGACTTACTAAATACAACTAGATATTTCTGTGCTAATCCCCAAACTATTATAATTTGAATTCTATGAAAAACAATATTAAAATTTTCATTGATTTGATTCCATTAATACATAATATTGTATATTGATTTGCTCACAAAATAAAATTTTGCAATGTGATGCACATTTTGTCACTATCATTTTGCATTCTACCTGTTTAATATTTATTGCTGTGCATCAAAAATAACTCAATTCTCACCAAAGGCATTAAATAATAGCTTCAGGTAGGCAACACATTACGCTATACGCATCATGACTTGGCATATTTCAGCGTACTGCTCGCCATATACTACCAATGGGAATGTATGGCGAGCAATATGCTGAAATAGGTCAAGCCACGCAAATATAGCATGGTCTGTCACAGGCTTTAACCATTATTTGATCACAGTTATACACGGTGTCCGGAAACTCGTAGTACAAGCGGGAAACTGGAGAATCTACACCACATGGGGAACCCAAATAAACAAAGTTTTTTGATTTGAGCATTTTCACAAAAAAAAAATATATATATATATTTTTCGGCTATTTTAGGGTTAAAGTTTTTTCTGGTGTTTAGGGTTGAACAACAGATGTTTTAACCCTGCAGAGCAGAAATATTTTATGATTACACCGGATTAAATGAAGGGTGATTTCAAAATAATGCTTCAAATCCGAGTTTCTTCATTTGTTTTACTTTCAAATAGTTTTAATTAGTTGGGTACTTTGATCTTCAGTAATAATTTATATGAATTTGATTAAAAAAAAAAAAAAATCAACTTCTAACTCGATTTACTCGATAACGAAAGCTCAAATCAAAAAAATATATACTACAAAATCGACTCCAAATGTGATGTAGATTCACCAGTTTCCCGCTTGTACTACGAGTTTCCGGACACCCTGTATACACTTTTATCAGAAATTTCTACTGGTATTGGACACAGAAAGGGGCAATTTGATAGAACTTGTCCATTAGGTAAGAATAGAAAGGAAACATTTTCTGAGAATGGAAATGTGATAGAATTCGACTATTTGACGGGAAGAGAAAATGCCAATATGTTGGAACTTGTCTATTTTCCGAGAATAGGTAAGAGGAAAGTTATAGAATTTGTCTATTGACAGGAAGAGAAAATACCAATATGATGGAACTTGTCTATTTTCTGAGAATAGGTAAGAGGAAAGTTATAGAACTTGTCTATTTTCTGAATATATATGAGCAAAGTTATACAGTTTGTCTATTTGATGGCAAGAGAAAATACCAATATGATGGAACTTGTCTATTTTCTGAGAATAGGTAAGAGGAAAGTTATAGAATTTGTCTATTGACAGGAAGAGAAAATACCAATATGATGGAACTTGTCTATTTTCTGAGAATAGGTAAGAGGAAAGTTATAGAACTTGTCTATTTTCTGAATATATATGAGCAAAGTTATACAGTTTGTCTATTTGATGGCAAGAGAAAATACCAATATGATGGGACTTGTCTATTTTCTGAGAATAGATAAGAGCAAAGTGATAGAATTTGTCTGTGGATGAGTATAATTGAGCCCTTTTTGGTTATTAGTGCATATTCACAGCGATATTCCTGTCTCGTTACTCTGTCCTTTAATTTATCATTTAAGTATTTATGTACTTCAGGCATGTATTTTGGCACTAGTGCGTACCTCGCCATTTTTATAGTGCATATAATCCAATGTCTATTGATGAGAAAAGAGGTAAACACTATGCTATGCTTTAATGTGTTAGTACAAATAAAGTAAATATTTCAACTAGCTACAGGCATCAGCCAAACATCCATTCATTTAAAAATAAACATAAGAAGTTCAGCAATTTTATTAAAATTAATTAACACAAGTAATTATGATTATCTTTACAGTTTGTTTTTTATCATCTCTTTAAATACACAAGAAAATAGATTTTTTTAATTCGAAATTAAATACAGAGTTTATTCCAGAAGATGAAACTTTCATTATATAATTTGAGAGAATAAAATATATTCAGTTTTTCTTGCACTCCTTGCAAATATGTGATAAGAACTTTGTTGGATACACAATCAACTGCTCTAAATAAAAGTATGCTAAACCAAGTTAGATTTAGTAGATTTGTTTGCGGAACATTAGGTTAACTTTCTAGAGTTAGCATAATTCAATCAAAAGCAGTTATACACGTGTAGAAGGTAAACAGGTTAATCTTAAATCTCTTGGGTCATTACATCTGCAAAGGTTTAGATTTCCAATGCAAGCTTATTTATACTATCAGGCTCGGAAATCAATTATAATTTTCAATTACACTATCCAAATAAAATATACTTAAATAGTTCTCCACAGAGTTTTGGTTTAGACATTGCGTTTATGTAGTCATTATTGCCGTTAATATTTCACCAAACGAGGGTTCTTTTTGGGCTCTGAGAAGTAATCAATTTTGTAGATTCAAACATTGTAAAATAACTTTTAAAGTGATCGACCAGTCTGACGATTAGAAGAAAGTATGATTATACTCCCTTCTATGTAAAAACAAGTTTCCAATATATAAATATTTGTAATTAATTAAGTGAAAGGACAAAGAGATCAAGAGTCAATCTGATACATCAAGCAGATTGTTGGCATCATTTTTAAAACAATGACAAAGAAATTTATCCATACTAATTAACACAAAAAAAAATTGTTCAAAAAGCCCGCAGTACATTCCACCTGTATGATTTGACTATGAATTTTTACAAAACTCCCAAAAGAGTGTAACTGCGTATATGTAGGGGCATGCAGTTAAAATAAATATACACAATGGAATCTATTTTCATTTCACCTTTGGTCCTTCAGTTACGACAATGTTGTAATCTACAAGCATACCAGTACCAACGAGAGATTGTACGTAATGTCGTCGTTCTAGCATCTTGTCTTTTTTGTTTTCAAATAAGATGTGCGAGACGGAAGAGAATGAACGACGATGACGTCCGTACGAGCTCTCGCAGGGGCTAGTTTAATAATGCCTTCCCAGGGCTCCGATACGACCAGCTATTCTTCTGGCACCAACCTTCATAGCTACATACCTGACCACTGATCTATTTAAGATCAGAGATCACCCTGGTCGTGAAATGCCACCTAATTTGTACACATCTCAGCATACCAATCCATCCACTTAGCACCAAGTTCACATCCCATCCCATTGCATCCCATCAGACTCCGTAATCTCTACCACATTCATCGGTTAACTCTTCCTTGGCTTCCTATCACTAGATCAACTCTTACAAGCAGACAAACTTCATTGTAACAATCACTACATATTTATAGTTTTACAAATCCGAACAGCTCAAACTCAATAATACGGTGTAATAACTTACGAAATGACAAATACACTGCACGCACGGCGTGTTGAAAGCATTATTGTTACAAAAATATTTATGGGTACTCGTTGTTAAAAGGAATTTTACTATATACACGGGGATGTGTTAAAATCAACATCATCAATCAATTTAGTATAAATTTTTCGGCCTCATCGTCGAATAGCAAGCATCTATTATGCCATTCATCAATAACGGCACTCATGCTCAGGTGCCGATTCATTACGGGTACTCTTTATGATCAAATCAAGTCCGGTAAGTCATTAACGCCAGACCAAACATTGCTACTTTGGGATTCAGACATCTTTCAGTCCTCATGATTGGCGCCTATAGCACTCGATGAACTCATGACAAGATTCCAAGTTGGTAGGATTGATAGGATCACTTTGGAGGTTTCTGATTGAATCGGACTGCAGGATCAGAGCGGGGTGCATAGCCCTACGTGTCGGACTTCCAGAGTTTGATGGTTTTGTCGTTCTCCAGGGCAGCTGAGGCGATGATGTTCTCCGTGGGATGGCACGCCGTGCAGAGTACCGTGTCCGTGTGACCCGCCAGTCTCTGAACCACCTCCTTGGACTGCAGGTTCCAAATATACACCAGGTTGTCTTCAGAGCCTGATACTATCCACTGAAGAGATAAAACAAGCACATAGTTGATATTGCGATTGCGTGTGATTGTGTTTAGTCACTAATGTTTGTTTTTAAGCAGTAATTATCAGCCTAAAACACCAATATAAATTGAAAAATCAAAAAATAAATTCTGCAACGTTTTTTCCAATTTATATAGGTGTTTTAGACTAATAATTGTTGCTTAAAAATAATATGTTATCCTTTGTGCTATGCATAAATACCTGCATCCTGCACCTTGTCTCTTAAACATTAGTTTATCATTAAAAATACTAATGATTGCATTTAAGCTGTGATCACTCATCATTTGAGTAAATATAATACGCACGCACAATAGAACCTTGGTAATAAAAATAGTATCTATTACATAAACGAGGCTTTGAGAGATACAATTTAAATACTTACGTTTTTTTAAAGAAATCACAAATTCACCATTTGTTTGGCTTGGAAATGCATGGCTTTAACTATGTATAGTGACTAGACCTAAATATCCAGCTCCCATCTCCCAACTCTTCAGCCTGTTGGAACACTGGGAGTAAGTAATAAAGTGGTGTGTTACCTTTCCTCCTGTGACGCTGAAGTTAGCGAATATGCAGTACTTCTCGTTCTTGTGGCCCGTGTATGTCTTGAGGCACTTGCCCCGGCTGTAGTCCCACAGCTTGAGGGTGTTGTCCAGCGTGGCGGCAAGGATGTACTTGCCGTTGGGGCTGAACTTAACAAAGGACACGGGCGGGTTGTCGTCGTCTATCAGCGTCTTGAGGCATTGGCCCGACGCTGTGTCCCAAATGCGACATAGCCCGTCGTAGCTCGAGGAGACTATGAGGGAGCCGTCTCTGTTAAAGTGGACGGCGGATACGGGATCAGAATGCGCAGGTAGGGTTTTTAGACATTTTCCTGAAAGAATTAGAACATTTTCATATCAAGCCACTCGCGCAAGTCTAGTCTAAAAATGAATGTGCTGAGAAATAATGTCCTCATACAAGTCAGCTCATGTAATGTATATGTAAAGTTTTCTGCAAAAAACTGTCTGTGTCAATACTCTTTAAGATGAACCTTTGGAGCCATGCAAGAAATAGATAGAAAATGGTGTCTGCCAAAGCATAATCTTCTCAAAATAGTATAAAAAAAAGTCACTATCCGCGTCTGTCTGTTTGTGCACTTAGTTTTTCTAAAAGTCACTATCCGCGTCTGTCTGTTTGTGCACTTAGTTTTTCTAAAAGTCACTATCCGCGTCTGTCTGTTTGTGCACTTAGTTTTTCTAAAAGTCACTATCCGCGTCTGTCTGTTTGTGCACTTAGTTTTTCTAAACTACAAAACTAATTTTTATAGGGTTTTCACTAACAATTAGAGAATTTCTTCCGGAAGGTTTATGTATATAATACGCACAAATTATATTTATAGAAAGTAGAGAAAAGTCCATGTTTTGTAATCAATTCATGAAAATATATTTTCGGATTCTTACATTGCTAACTGGCTAAACTTTATGAGAGACATCAAAATAATGTACTTTGGAATTGTATATCTTACTTTAGAAAGCCTTCACAAAAATGGCGCTATACAAGTTATCCAATTATTAGACAAGTTATCCAATTATTATACAAGTTATCCAATTATTATAACCCCCAGCAAAGCCGGGTACACATCAGCTAGTAATATCTGGTGAAGTACATAAGTAAAAATGTGTCAAATATATATTTTTTTAACTGTAAAATGCTTAACACCAGGAAGAGGACGGTAGGGTGTTAACGCCGTAAGATGAGAAATATTTTACATTTTCACCAAAACAAGAGACCGTTTCCTAGAGTGCGGTGTGGCAAGCCACCAACGAGCGCTAGCGATCAACTAATAATCCACACCCTTTCATGGTGCGTCTGCGCACTCTCTTTTACTGGTGGTCTAGCTATATTTTTTGTAAAAGTATTTATATTTCAAAAAAATATATAGAGGGTACCAACCTGTTCTTACATCCCATATCCTAACACTTTCGTCAAAACTCCCAGAGACTATCAGATTGCTCTGGGGGTTGAAATTGCAGCAGAATACATAATTACTGTGTCCTTTCAGGGTTTTCAGGCACTTCCCTGAACTTAACTCCCATACCTGCAAAACAACAACATCATTATCAATGGCAGGAGAGGAACCGCAGATAATGGAAAAAGAGAAGATGGGCAATGCGTGTAATTAACATCGAATTCATTCTACTGCAAATCACAGCGACGCACCCACCCTTGTTTGGCATAACTTTAGGTAGTAGGTCGGCATGCTTCCATGCCATATCTCCCTTTGACATAATAAGACACAGACACGCCATGAGCTGGAGGCAAACCACTTGACAATCATTTTAGCATTAGGAGGGTTTAGCATACCTTGAATAAACCATCACATCACTTGAGTACTGACCGCCGTCAATAGATTAAATTTTATAAATTATATTATAAATAAAATTAAATAACGTTTTATAAATTTTAAAATGGGTATTCCAGCAATTATGTTGAATTACAACACTCTGTTAAATTATATGAATATGATCAAATTGTCAGACAGAAGAATTGTCACTGACTTAAAATAAATTACAATAACGAGATACACGGACACGGGACGAGAAATTCTAAGCAAATTAGATTGCCAACAAGAAAAAAAACAAACACCCAAAAATCTCTGATGTACCACGCCGTTCAACTCTATAACAAAATCCCGAAGGAAATTGCTGTGATAGAAAATATTAATAAGTTCAAAAATGAATTAAGAAAATATGTCTATCTCAATTATTAATGTTTCTTTTTTTGTGACTTTATTGAAATATTTAAAGAAAGATTATGTTTGCCAAACAATGTACATGTTTATATGTTTATAAAACTATTAGCACACACGAAGATGTGAGCTAACTTAAGATTAATAAATAAATAAATAAATGACTTGGTATTTCTATATAAAATTCTAAATGATTTAGTTGATTGTCCGGTATTGCTAGAATTGATAAGCTTCCGGATTCCACGACGTAATACTAGAAGTCAGGATTTATTTCAGTGCAGAAATTCTGGGACTAACTACCATATGTATTCCTCTTTGTCAGTGGACATCTTCAATTTATCTTTATACAAATATAAAATGTTGTTAATGAAGCAATTCAGTTACATATAATAAATAATGTATATTTCTTAATAATCATGCAAAAGCCCCCAAAATGGGTTTTTGTAACAAATATATTTATAATGATATTTCACTAGGATCTCCCATGCTGAGGATTTCATTTAAATAGTATTAAAATTTAGTAATCATTACAAATATATATAAAAGTTGGTAGTAACATGGCGGTTTTTTTTGTTCAGTTGAGTGGTTTCAGTTTCAGTCTGTATTTGGTGTCCGTATATTATCTATTTCTGATCTCCATATGTTTTGTATACAGCTTTTTATTTGAGATTTAAATGTTCACTAAAGTAAGGTTTGCAGCGCAGTCCCCTGCAGCGTGGGACTTTTTTGAGCAGGGTCTGAATGTTCATTTCTAACCGACTAATATTATCAAATCGGGTTCTATAGTAAAGTGAAATAGTTGTATAGTAAGTGTTTACTGCGGTGAGTAAATTATCAAAAGGGTCAAACACAAAATATTCAGATTTTGCAAGTAAACCAAACATCCAGTACCGAACCTTTTTCACATGATCTGGCATTTATAGCTAGGGGTGGATAAATAAAGCGAGGAATTCACACACCATCGTAAAAAAGATCATTTTTGAAGACCAAATAGTGATATTACAATGCGAGTTGCGAGTAAGCTGTGGAATTTATTTATTGACAAATCACTAAAGCCCACACCACCTCCTGCTCCGCGCAACCAGGTTTGTTCCTCTTGTCCATATGAGCGGGTATATGGTTTCCTTGGTCTGTGGAACTATGGCTTCCACATTCAATTTGGGGAATGTTTGAGAAAGATTATCGCACACAAATCTCCCTGGCACCAGATCAGTATTGACTCAGCTCGAGCCGTTCAGAAATTTTTGTACGAAACCCTTATTAAACACTTACCAGTATCATAACGGCATCACCTCGCCTTGGGTCATGTAGTGAAATGAAGCAAGGCAGTGCTAATCCAATGCCAGGCTGATACATGTGCGATAACTTTTAAGCTGAATAAAGTGGGAGATGGGAAGAAAAAGGTTGGAAAATACATTGCTATTCAGGTTGGATCTAGCAAGTCTTTTCGAACTTGTACACCCTCCATACCTTTATAAGTTTAACTAACCTTGAGGGTTTTGTCATCACTAGCGCTGACTATGAGTCTGCTGTCTGAGGACCAGGCCACGTCGCTGATGCCCATCTTGTGCCCCGCTATCGTTTTCTCGAACTTCCCGTCGTATGCCCCCCATACCTTTATAAGTTTGTCCGCGGCTGTAAGAATAAAATTAATTAATACAAAAGAAGCCTGGATTTCATAGTCAAGTCATGATAGTTTCTAACCGTCGTTAACCATCAGGTACTTCCAGCAACACGCATTGTTCTATGATCAAAGGTAGGCTACGTGTAGTTCAGGTATGGTTTGTGAATTATTGGAAAATGGGCATTTTTCATCAACTTGCGATGATTGTTGTGGCCAACTGAATTAATGAGCCAACAAATTTATTGCCAAAATTCATATAAAAAATACATTTTGATCTTTGAATGAAATTAGTCTCATTTTTCTTAGGGTTGGGACAGTTTTAGACTGCATGCCACTGGGTACTTGTATATTTCACTCCTTGATATGAAAACGTAAATGGATAAATTATGGTCTGCATTACAAATTAAAAACAGTCTATTATTAAAAAAAAAAATTTTCATTGGATTTTATTTTATTTATTACATCAAAGAGAGGAAAATGTTAATTCGTTATTTTTTAAAATTGTGTTGTAATTAATATCAACAGTTAGTTCCTTGAATGACAATAATGGTGGATATTGTAAGATTATGCCATAAGTGAAGAAAGATTATTTAGTAATTTGGTAGATAAATATTATTTCATAAAGGAAAGTGGCCAGAATGCTAATTTAAGTGTTTGCAAGGTGTATGGTAGATATATCAGATAATGGGGCAATTCTTTACCTGAAGTTTGTAGGATGCATTTAAAAAGTATACAATGTTTTAATACTTACATGAACTTGCTAGCCATTCTCCATTCGGACTGAATTTAACGGACGAAACCGCTTTAGTGTGTCCCGCCAAAGTAAATTTTAATGTGTAATTTGATTTCTGAAAAGAAAGAACAGTTAAAATAGAGAATGGAATCATAGGACAGCAAAAACAAGGAACATGACGATATATTATGTAAATATGTATCCCATGCCTATGCAATCCCGCGCAATATTGAATGAGGGGGAAACGAAAATTACATTTACCGGTCCCGTGGCTTTATTGGTGGACGGGGCTCCTTGAGGCTGGGACAAGGAATTCGGACCAGCGGGATTCGAAGTGGGCCCGCCATGGCTCTGGTGGGGACCCGGATGACCGGGCGCGGGTCCCAAAGGCACCATGTTAAACGCCACGATAAAGCACTATTTTACGTTTAACCATCTATGACACAAAGTTTGATGAGTTAACAGTTCACTGTATTTGGGTATCCTGGAGAAAACTACACAAAAATAGCGCACTTTAACAGAATTACGACGAAACGAATTTAAAGATCTCCCGTAGCGTCTCACATGTTACAACTTCGCATATCAGTTGATACCAACATTTAAATCTGAAAGCATGCTTGAAGAAAAGCCGTAATATGCATACACAAGTGAATCAGGGGTGCCATTTTTATTATTTTTAAATAGTGGAAACTGGGTAGGTACTAGCTTTTTTATTTTACATTGGGCAATAATTTTGTGTAGCAACACTAGTTTTAATATTTTTGACCTAATGACATTTGAAGGTTATTAATGTCACTTTAAAAATTCTCCCGTACTTCTTCAGGACGCCTTCCTTACCTTCATACTTCTTCCGTTCATTCAATTTCACAAACATAAAAATGACTCTGAACAAACTCGCAATCGACAGCTTGGATCTGGCCGACAAGCGGGTCCTTATGCGGTAAAAACCTACAATTACAAAGAATCAATAAATATTAACCGGCAATATTTGTTTTTTTTTCGTTTATGTAATTGGTGTGATTACTTGTAGAGTGGATTTCAATGTCCCCCTGAAGGAAGGAGTCATTACAAACAACCAGAGGATCGTAGCTGCTTTGGAGTCCATCCGCTATGCTGTGGAGAAGGGAGCCAAGTCTGTGGTGCTTATGTCTCACTTGGGCAGACCCGATGGACAGAAAAACCTGAAGTACACCCTGAAGCCCGTCGCTGAAGAGCTCAAGAAGCTTCTGAACAGGTTATTTGATAAATTTACATCCAAAATATTCTGATCCATATTGATCTTGATTTATCGACAGAACATCTCTGAATTCACCACAGTATTTTGTCAATAACTTATTTTTGGTGATTTAAAAATATTTGGTTAAATTTTTGGATCACTGGCAACACTTAATGCGAATATTTTTTTGAAATAACACTTTGATTCATATTAATTACTATATATGCCAAATTCCGGAGAATGGAAAATACTGTATTAGTTCCATTTTTTGTCAACCAAAATTTCATGCAATTTGTTCGGCAATGTTTTATTTATTTATTGTTTAACGTATTCGTATTGAGCGTGGCCAGCGATTCTAAAAGTTTACCAAATATTTGAAGAGTGTTACATTTTTATTTTACATCTTTAAGTCGTGAAAATTATATGTGTATTTTTTTAATGTAGAATTGAATATGTAATTTTTTTGCAAAACAATGTAGATATTTTAAATATTTAACCACAAAATTTACTGGTCAAAACAAAGTATCTGTTTAAGGTCATCGTCTCATGGTTCGGTAGGCAATCAATGTTTTAAAAGTGCTGTAAGACCCTGCATAGAAAAGTTTGCTAAAGTAGGGTAACTGTCCGCAGCGCAGTCCATTATGGTACTTTTCTGCCCAGGGTCTTATAGCACTTGGTTTGTGTCGATTCCTCACTAACCCACGGAACGACGGCATAACTTTATCTAATCTTAACTTGACATTATCTTTATTTTTTTTGTGCCCTATTTTTGTCATAGCTGTAATTTTTTTAAATTATCTACTATAACATTTCTCTTATATTAACTTTGTGTAATTTGTAATGTGTTGTAATCGGACATGGTCGTTGGGTAAATAAATAAATAATTAGGGCAAGCAGCAATGTGTTTTACGAACACATAGATAATATTTTACCATTTTACCACTTGGAGTATCGAGAACAGCTTTCAAATCATAAAATCATATCATTTGAAAATTTCAATATTTGTTTTGTTGTTTTTATGTTCAATATCACGGTTGTATTATGCATGTAATCATGAAATATACTGCAGCTATTTCGGTTCAATGGTGAAGGTGACATTGTACATATTTATATTTATAAAAAAAACTACATTAATTGAAAGTACACTCAAAACAGATTACTACTACAATAAAATATTGTATTATTCCAAGTACATATATAGGGAATATAATTGATAAATCCTCAAAATATGTTAATTATCATTAGATATAGTCTAGGTTAGGCAAAATCTACTGTCAACTGTCTGCCTACAACGTATCCGAAGATGCTTTAGACACATCGCTTACCAAACTGAGAAACCCGGTATCGTGGTCGCAGACAAAGCAGAAGAATCAGAGGAAGATCACCGATGTTGATCAACTGTCACAAGCGTCCAAAATGTCTCCATACCGTTTACCTTCCCAGAACTTCCTCTCCTTAAAAAAGAGTCTCCGCACAGCATCCCAAAAGATGACACAGGCCCGGAGGGAAATTATTTTTCTTAGGGCCTCCAGTGTTAAAGTAAAAAAGTGCGATTTGCAGTGGTATGGGTGAACAATGTTGGCGACACTTTTGTGCACGCTGTTTCATACTAATAACATTTTGTTTTTCTTGTTCCTGTTTTATATGGGTTTGACCATTGATATTCTTTGTCTATGGTTTATTTCAGAGAAGTAACATTCCTTCCTGACTGCGTGGGAGCAGAGGTGGAGGCAGCCTGCGCCAATCCGGCCACCGGCTCCGTCATCCTGCTGGAGAATGTGCGCTTCTATCTGGAGGAGGAGGGCAAGGGAGTGGATGCATCAGGAGCCAAGGTAAACTCATGCATATTAACAGCGCAGCCTCCCGACTACCCATGATGGCACACCTCATTACCTAACTAATAATTTATATCTGCTTACTTACTTTTATATCTCCGTAAGTGTACACAATACCAGATTTGGTAGTTTCCGGTCGTTCGGCGTTAGAGTGTTGGAGGTCAAATCGAAGGTTAAAAAGTAGAACCAATTTTTTCGCTTCGTGTCTCATCTAAATATACATCAATGGGGATAGTCTGAATTTTCAACAAATCAGTTTCGATTTTGAAAATGGCAATTAAAATAATATTAATCTTTTCAAATTCCGCTGCACACTTAATACGCAAAAAATATATAAATAACACTTGGTTTCAACTTAATTTCTACAAAAAATAACTAATTAAGTGGTGGAAAACGGTAAAAGATGCATTAAAGTTTCAATTTTTCACAATCATAGTTAAGTTTGGAGGTTAGGAAATATGCATAAATTATTAAAATAACCCAAACTAACACCCTAAAAACCTATTTTTCTGCATGTTTACTTGAGAACCCCCGACTTAAATAGTTGTCTTCATTAGATCTTTATGTTAAAATCAAGTGTTGTTTTTTTGAAGAGCCTTTGTCTGCAACGGAATTCGACAAGTTTACCAAAATAATCTTCTGTTAATAATATTATATTATAGGTAGGTAGTTATTCTTTATATTGGCTTTCACCCATTAAGAGTGATCTAGGTAGGTAGTTTATCACTTGTCTGAATTCTCCATGCAAACACTTCCAATAATTTTGAAAATGATGCCATAATTCATAGCAAAAGTTCTAGATTTCATTGAATTGGAGTTACATACCCAGTAACATAAATACGAAATTAGTATTTTTAATAAAATCATGATGTAATTAATATATAAAATAAGTTTTCAGTTATGAAAACTGTTACATATTTAATCTTTCTGTTTTTTCCAAAACAGAAAAATTAAATATATAACAGCTTTAATCTTTCTGTTTTGAAAAACATTCCATCTTACCGATTTCTATTTAATAAGCATGTTAGACGCACACTGCGCATTGTTTTATTATTAAAATGCATCTTGGTCAGCACTTTCGATTGACCCTTGATTATTTTATCGGCACATTGTATAATAAGTAGGGTTTGGCAAACAAGAGAATGCGCCTGATGGTTGATGCGCAGAAACCAATAGATTACAATACATATAGACCCGTTATTGTCTCACAAAATTAAGGCAAAATGTGGCAAGTAAGAAGCTCTTATGTTTCCAGTAAATTCTTAATTCAAACGTTGTTAATGTATGACAAAGATAGACATTCAAAGAATATGTGTGTGAGAACGAAACAGACATAAGGCTGGGCAGTGTTTAGTTACTTCAAAGTTGCGGTGAATACTACATTCCACATCACGGGTGTGACTTAAATTACAAGATACACTTACTCGCTTGCCCTAAGACTAATACAGAATGATATACGAGACGAGTAGGTTGTCTTTCTCGTACTAATGTGCTGCTATATTTGCTATCTCACTTTCTCTAATGGCGCTGAAAAAACAAATGAAATGTTATTCCTTGGCTTTTTTCAGTGTTTTCCGAGTAAAGCAAACACTTTCTCATCACACGAGGGCTTTGGCACTTTTTATGCAATTTATTTAGAGATAGCACACAACCTTATGCAACGCACGTCAGCTTTGAACTAAAACCACTAAATCGAAAGTACAACAATTAGCATATCTTTGACTTGCCACTTTTGAAATCTCTACAACAGGTCTATGTTTTGTAATGTCATTGGCAGAAACCAGAAAAAATCTCCAATCACTATTCTGGATTACTGAAGAATTACGAATAACTTTGGCAAAGCTGCGCAGTATACAAAGCGCAAAGCGCATTCTTTAGTTTGCCAATCTCTAGTAATTAATAAGCATGAAGACATTGATTAATGAAGTATCGATATTAACTTAGATTAATTTATTTTTGGTTAATTTTGTCTTGCAGGTCAAGGCTGACCCTGAGAAGGTAAAGGCTTTCCGAGCAAGCCTCCGCAAACTGGGAGACCTCTACGTCAATGATGCCTTCGGTAAGACCATTATTGTTATTACCACCATGAAAATCACGGGATATTTATTATGTTTGTAAATTTGGTTGGTTGGTAACACTTTCTTGTAAATGGAAAAGCCCAGACCCTTGATAAATTACAAAATTTTATTTTAACCTTTAAGAAAGTGAGTTTTTGAGAGAAGAAAGTGTTTGTATTCATAGTATATATTATAAAAGTTCCAACTTTGTTTAAAAAATACATATATAATATCAAAATAACCCAATCAATCAGATATTCATATTTTTATTAGGATTACTACAAACACTTCTGTACGGTGTACGTCCGTACTCCTTTATGCATAGTTTTTTTACAGACGTACACGGTACGACCATATTCTCCGAAAGGTCAATTGTCAAGGTTTACAGGTTTACTGCCAACTCTGTCATTTTGCAGAGTTCGAATGTTTCGAGAAACTCCGCACTCGCCAATTGGCTTGTGCGTCAATATAACTTTCAATGCTCAGTGATAATTCGGCAACTGTCAAATGAATGAATCAAAAATTGTTGTCTGCGAGCAGTTTTTGATTACCTACTTTAGTATTAGCGTTATACTCTAGTTTAATGTTATAGCGCGTTGAACATGAGTTACCGAGCTTTTAAAGTTTCCAAGCCTTCACTGTCCAATTCTGGAAGTGAATCTGTTAATCCTACGAAATGTAAACAAGAAATATTTAAAAAATATATACATATATATGTATATATTATTTGGTAATGTGAGAGTGTAAGGAGGATATATGATGCAAATGCGAATGGTAGCAGAAGTCGGGGACGCCCGAGGAAGACATGGCACGATCAAGTGAATTAGATACTCGAGTCGGGCCATGTCAAGAGTCAGAATAATAGAAGAATATGTATGAGACGATGTATGAATGTGAATGAGGCGTGATGGTTAGTTAGTTAGTTAGTTAGCCTCACTGGATGGTTACCCGTGCTGAGGCCCTCATTTTACAATTTTATGTGACAAATTGTGCGTAAATAAAATGAATTGTATTGAATGGTAAAAATGGTTCATCAACTTCATCAACACTAAAATGGTTCATCAACTACATTGAAAATAGACAACAAATAGTAAAAATAAATAAACACGAAAGTGACAAGGTAGGTAACAGGTATGGAGTACCGCAAGGCAGCGTCTTGGGTCCCATACTTTTTCTCATCTACATAAATAGTCTAACTGAGATAAACCTTGGAAAAATAGAGTACAAAGTAATCAGTTACGCAGATGACACTGTAATTTTATTCAAAGCACAATCATGGGAAAAGGTCTACAAAAACACAGAAGCAGGGATGACTGAAATAAATTTTAGGGATCTATTGAGGAAGGCACGGAATGAAAGACGTGTCGTGAAGGTCAGAGTGTTTATTTGTGAGTCAGGTAGCCGTGATGAGATGTCGTAGGACTGATGTAGTATTCTCCGGATGCAGGCGGTGATGGCAGGTCAAGCGCGGGTCTGTGAGTCGACGCCGGGCGCTGGTGACCGGACTCGTTGTCTGTCAGGCACTGGCGATCTTGGCAATCAGTACTCCAGTGCTGACGGGAAGGCCGAAGGTGCGGTGGACCTTGTAGGTGGTTGAACGGGAGCTGAGTAGACCAGTGAGGATGCTGCGTGTCCTCGTGGTGGTCATGGTGAGTGGATGAAGCGCTGGTCAGAGACGCTGGAACCAGGGCGCTGTAATCCATGTAGCGTTGGCCAGGGACGGCGATCTGGGCCAAAGCGCTATGATGATATCCCGATGGAGTCCATGAGCAGAGCCGGAAAGAATGTCCTTCGCACAAGTGAGGTGCGCGGATTATCACTCGTTAAGCACCTTGTTAACTGATGGCGGATTGATGACTGACTGACTAGATTATTCATGCTGTCGCTTTTAAAAGGTGAAGAAGCTTCTCGAACAATTTGGTTGCTATGTAGAATTTTCCAAACAAATAAATAAAAAATAAAAGAACATCCAAGAAGCTTGTTTGGAAAAACCGAAACTTCTAGAATTCCGTTCGAATGAAGTAGTGGCGTACCACTACAAAATAAATGGCTAATGAATAATCTTCTTACACTCAACATTTCTAAAACAAAATACTTGACTTTTAGTAAAACAAAAGCTGGTCAGCCAGATAGTCACCCACAATTACATCTTCACCCCTGCACCAATACTTTCACAAACAACACACGCTGTACTTGTGACAAAATAGATTATGCGGATAATATCAAATATCTCGGCTTAACTGTTGACCATAATCTAAAATGGGATCTCCAAATTAACCTAATAACAAAAAAAATCCGGAAACTATCATACATCTTCAAAACAATATGAAATATTATGTCATTAAATCAGCTAAAAAATATATACTTTGCACTTTGTCAAAGTATTCTAATGTATGGTATTTCAGTATGGGGAGTAGCAGCAGACACTCATCTCAAATCCCTTAAAATTAATCACAAATCAATAATTCGAATTATGTTTAGAAAGCCTTATCAACATCCGACAGAACAGCTAATGATTGAAAATAACTTATTAGACATAAATAAACTGTTCATAAAGAAGATCATCTACAAAAACTGCATAAAAAATTACCACATCACATAACTCACTCGCAAAACACGAGAGCAATTACACACAAACAATTACAAGTACCGTATATCAAATCAAATTTCGCTAAAAGACATGAATCTTACCTGGCTCCTCACATATTCAACATGTTCCTAACCCAAACTAAAACTTACGTCTTACCAAATAATTTGAATTGGGTGTTCAAAAGATTTGTAAACTGGTTGATGGTAAAAGAAAGAACAGATATTAGAAATATTCTAAACATCTAATGCATTTTACAAACCATACTGCACACAAATTCTAACAAAATTACAAAATTTTACAATTAATTATAATACGAAATACTCATTTCATATTTTTATACATAATTTTTCAACACATATAGTACTACACTTATTTTTCTATTTTTATATTACTCATTTTTTTACTACTATTTTTTCTTATTATTTTTATTTTACTATTTTTTACTAAACATTTGGTTTATATATAAATTGTTAATTACCAGCCTCAGAACAGACTTTGTGTAGTGAGGAGGGTAATGAAAAAAAAAACATCTGTACAGAACCAATCTTAAATAAACGCCCGGGTTGCCGGCACTGAAACTGAAATAATGTTAAATTAAACTAATTCAAATAAAATATTTAAAAATTTTTTAAAAAGTTATAGAAATAAAATTAAATAATTAAGGTAGTTATAAAAACTAAGCAATATGTATGTAATTATTAGTCTGGTTGTGTATGATGGTTCCATGCTAACTCAACACAGTGACTATTCAACACACCTTTAAAAAGAGATATAAAGTCATTAAAAATGATGAAATAATTTTTTTTTAACCTATCCTAACCTAACCTACTTTACCCATTAAAGTTTTTGTTTCATCACTTTCCATGACTTTTTAAAGATGTGATGAATAATCATTTAGATGATTTATCCGGTCACCGTGTATGATATGTGCACTATGTAGGTAATTTATTTTTATTTTTTTAAGAATTTTTTTTTTGTAATACATCCTTTTTTGTTCTTTAATCCATTTCTTAATTTTTTTGTGAAATGTTTTACTCATTTTTGTGTCATGTATATCATAGATTATATTATGAAAGTTCAAATAAATATATATATATATATATATTTTTTAAAGAAAGACAAACATTCCCGGGCTATGAATAACCTGACAATATTTGAAAATCTCCTACTACCACCACAGTAAGCGGAAAATGTTGCTTGTATTGTGATGGAAGACTTAGCCAGCCGAGGAATAAACACACTACGCCTGGGTGGGACCCAAACGCGATGTCAACTCAGCCACCGATCTTTGAGGTTTTTCAGTAATTTGAATATATTTTGTTCAGGTACAGCGCACAGGGCCCATAGCTCAATGATGGGAGAGGGCTTCGAACAGAGAGCCAGCGGATTCCTGCTGAAGAAAGAACTGACCTACTTTGCCAAGGCCCTGCATGAGCCAGAGAGGTGATTTTATATATACTAATATTTTACCATATCAGCCACTTATTGCCCCGGTCAAAGACTCTGTGTAGGAACAGGTGGTCCGTTTGATCGATTCCCCTATTGTAACAAATCGATTATAATCTTTCGAGCACAGGTATCAGGTGGGAATGCTGTCCTTGTTCTATTGGTATTTCAATGAAAGATGCTCTGAGGAGCTTGCATCATAGATTCCTTCAGCACCAGTGTGTATTCGGGAAACAGGCCAAAAGTGCGTCAAACATTAATTTGTACGCATTTGAAATTTGTCATATGAGAATGGGTTTGGATCACTCGATCTAGAATCAGCAGCTTGACTGTGGAATGATTTGCCTGCCTCGTGTTGCTTCCCCCTACAACATGGGTCTTTAAAATCATTAATCAAATTAAATTTCACAGTGGCCACACTGATACTTTTAGAGTACGATATTTCACAGTGGCAACACTGATACTTAACTTACGTGTATGTGTTGTAATGTATACAAATAATATATTTCAGGCCTTTCCTGGCAATCTTGGGAGGAGCCAAGGTAGCTGACAAGATCCAGCTCATTGAGAACCTGCTGGACAAGGTCAATGAGATGATCATCGGAGGCGGCATGGCATATACATTCCTAAAGGAGTGCTCCGGAATGAAGGTAATAAACTTAATTATATTAATAATAAATGTAGGAGTCAGACTATGGTCATGATATCACTACCGAGCTGAAGAGGGATGAACAAGGAGGAAGACGGGTGGTCGGTGGCGTTTTTATTTTACGCCGGTATAAGCATGATACTGAATTATATGGTGTACATACTAAAAATTCTTCATCCCACCATTATAGCTAACGAGTCTGGCCTCCAACAAAATAACTCCAACGTCTTCTGTTGAGCTTGCCGCAGTGTCAGCAGTTTGAGATATTTTCTTGCCGCCGGTCGGTAACTTGGTAATTTGTACGGATTGGCTTCTTGAATTTTATACAGCTTCTCGCATATGGACTGTGCACCGATACTTGTTTATTGACCTCCATATAGGTACTTTAATATGCGGTGACGTTGATCAACGCAGATATCTGCATAATTGTCGTTGCCACCCAGAAATTACTTCGAAATTAATATATTATGTAATAAAAATGGTTCATGACCTATCTCCCTCGATTCTATTATCTACGGTTAGTACATATAATAATAATGTTTTGCTTAGGAGTATACAATGTATTGTTATTTTTAGATTGGTGGATCTCTTTACGACCCCGAGGGAGCCAAGATCGTCAAGCAGTTATTGGAGAAGGCCAAGAAAAACAACGTGCAGATTCACCTCCCTGTTGACTTCATCACCGCAGAGAAGTTTGCCGAAGACGCACAGGTAACAATCACATGTTAATACTGCACAAGGATGCCATCTGCTCGGAGCCAGTGGGAATAATTATGTTGTGTGGCTGAAAGGAGGGGGAGGGGAGGGGGACGGTTAATATTTGTTCATTCGTATTTAAATTTGCAAGTCAAAAAATCCCATTTATTTATTACTAGTTGTACCCCGCCACTTGTTGCTTTGGCTCAGTCTGTCTAAGCAGATAGAGAAACAATAGTTCTTGTTGCTTTTACGTCCAACAGATGACCATGTTTTTAAAAAAATCATGTTTTTTACCTGTCACAGGTGACATCTACATAATATAGGTATACAAAAACACATGCATATTCAAAAGCAACATTGTGTCAAAATTTCAAAGCAAACGGTGTAGAACTTTCGGAGATTTAAGATTTTGAACAAATGAACATTTACATATTTATTAACTAGCTGTACCCCGCCACGCGTTGCTGTGGCTCAGTCTGTCTGTGCAGATAGAGAAACAATAGTGTGCCTTGCTTTTACGTCCCAACAGATGTTGCCGTTAAAAAAAAAAGTCTTTGTTTGACAAATGGGGCACTTCTAAAAAAAAAAAACATTTTTTTACCTGTCACAGATGACATCTATATAATATAGGTGCATATAAAAACGAATGCAACATTTTGTCAAGATTTCAAAGCAATCGGTGAAGAACTTTGGGAGATTTAAGATTTTGAACAAATTTACATTTTTATTTATATATATTTAAGATTTATTAACCCCCTTTTTGGGCTTTTAAATGGGAATAAATTACATTAACGTAATTTTTTTCAAAACATAATAAATTTGCTCGAGCGACAATCTTTTGTATTCATTATCTAGTGATGAATTGAAGATAAAAATGTCAATTTCGCTAGTCAAAAGAGCTCATGCGAAGAGTGAGCTATTTTAGATGCAAGTTATTATCGATGAAATTATAGCTTGTTAATATGAAGATGGTTTTTGCAGTCTGGAGTAGCAGACGTAGAGACTGGCATCCCTGACGGATGGATGGGTTTGGACGTAGGACCCAAATCCCAGGCACTGTTTGCTGAACCCATTGCAAGGGCCAAGGTCATCGTATGGAACGGGTAAGCTGACTTATACATGATTATAGCAGTTTTAAAAAATATATATATTTTTACACACAGGTCCCAACGATTGGAATTTCTTGTGGAATTTCAGAATACTTTCGAGGTATTTTAAATGTGCTAAATATATTTCATATTTTGATGTTGTCCTAAAACAAATACCATTTTAGAAACTAGATAAAATTATCTTTCAAATCTTTGTATTTGAAATAAACATTGATATTTATAAACAATAATATTTTAAATCTTGAAGACAATATTAGTGATTTCTAAACGAAAATCTGAAACAGAAAAATCAGAAAAGGATACGGTCACATCTAGGACTCGAACCCAGGACCCTTGTCTTTCCGGGACACTGCTCTACCAACTGAGCTAATGGGACCCTTACAATTTGAGGTTTTACTCAATAAAGTTATTCCGAAAAATAAATAATATTTTAAGTTCAAACAAGAAAATTGTATTAACAAAAGAACTTGAAACATTTCGAAACATTCATAATTATGAGAGAATTCGACACTTAGAAGGAAACGCATTCCTTTTGTTTAGGAAGTTAGTAAGAAAACTGTCACTTCACTTTTCATGCCATGTATACAGTAAAAAAACCTAAATAATTTTTAACTTTTAACTGTCAACGGAAAATTCCTGCGAATTTGTAATCATCACTTTTGACAATTTTTAGGATTTTATCTATTGAATCAAGTATAAATATGGTAATTATTTACCTACGACTACCGTTTGAGAAAATATTCCGTACGAGACACTATTTTGACACACCGAGTTCTCGCATACTTCGCGTTTGTTTGTGTAGTGGCAGTGTAGGAAACATGAAAGGCATAATCGGCATAATAGACAATTTTTCGAGATCGCTAGACACGCACCCGTTAATTGTTAGGCGTTCAACTTTGATACCAAACATCAAATGAATTTAGTTTCTTAATATTTAAAGGTTTACTACGATTTTTTTAAAATAAAACGTTTTCATTTTAGGTAAGGTTGGGTTATTATAGGTTATTACAGATTAGATTAGGTTATGTTGGATTATTATATGTTAGATTAGGATAGGTTAGGTTGGATTATTATATGTTAGATTAGGATAGATTAGGTTAGGTTGGATTATTATAGGTTAGATTAGGATAGGTTAGGTAAGGTAAGGTTAGGTTGGAATAATATATATGTTAGATTAGGATAGGTTAGGTTAGGTTGGGTTATTATAGGATAGTTTAGGTTGGATTATTATAGGATAAGTTAGGTTGGGTTATTATAGGATAGTTTAGGTTGGATTATTATAGGATAGGTTAGGTTAGGTTAGGTTGGATTAGGTAGAATTAAATCACAAACCAGTCTATACAAACCTAGCGTAGCCCACAAACTACTTGAAAACTGGGATACAACTCTAAAGGGGACGCAAGCAGGCGTTATTAAAGGGGCATTTTTTTGTAACAGGAAATAACATGGAAAATAGGTATATTAATATTAATACTCAGTTTCTTTGTTTTTATTTGGTCGCTTAAAATTAGGCGAAAATCGACCACTCTCCCCCTCAAGTTCAAACAACTCAAGGTTCGTTTTGGAGTGAAAGTAGCGAAAAAGTCGCCCTTCATTTGTTTCAGTGTTCAAGCAAAAATCGACCGAAACGCCTCTCTGGCGGCAGAGAATTCGAGTTCAATTTTGCGTGGCAAAACTGAACATTCGAGTCAGTGCATATTTCCGGGAAACTCTACCGGATTCGTACGGAGGGAGATGTCGGAAAAAATTAGCGGAAATGTGGCGGCGGAAACTGGAAGCTCTCGAGCCGCTCCATACTAAAGTACCGAGGTTCACGCTTCCGCCGCAAGGACTGCCCCGCTCTCTCAAAAAGGCGATTGCGGCCGGAGCTTCTAAAATCGGGAATTGTACCACGTGGTCATTGCGAAACCACGTGGTGCGATTTATTTTTTTGTTAATCACGAGTGTTGCCACACGCGCGGTTTCGAAACGGCCAAATTTTGGTGCATTTTCGCAACGTTTCGTTTTCATAGATCGGGATGATCTGCAAAACTTTTTCTCCTTCACCGTTTATGTTTTTATTCAGTATCGAACGCACCCCGAACGCGAAACCATTAAAAAAAAATTTCTTGCGCCTCTGTCGCTTGAAAATTATGCGTTTTTCGCATTAATCGAACGTAAATTAAAAACGCGATTGATTTTGATCTAGCGTTGGCTGTGAATTAATCAGGTAACGTTGATTTTTTTTTTTAAATTTCACAAAAAGTTGTACGAAATATCCCCATTTATAGGGTAAGTGGTTGAATTTAAGCGGAAATGTTTTTCTTTGCATGATGGTATCATTGGAAAAAAAATAATCACGTGGTCGCTTCGAAACCACGTGGTCCGATTTTTTTATAAAATTGACACAGTCAAACTTATGATAGAATTCCGTCAAAAAGGCGCAGTCTACGGTTAAAATTATCGAAAAAATTCATCCTCCGAAGGTTTAGGAACGTTAATCGGCCGTTCTACAAATGGCGCTCGGTTCAAAATGTCTCACAGTAACCGGCGAAAGTTTTGACATTTGAGAATTGAACCGAAAAATGCCATTTTTAATCAGTCGGGCTTTGGGCCAATCAGCAATAATAGCAATCATAGACAAGCACCGAAGTGATGTGCTTTTATTTTAGGCATATGAATTTAAAGAAACGATAAAATCTGTGTAGGTACTTACTTTGGTGGCTTATCTTTTGCAAATCGATAATGCTTTTGAACGAAATAAAATAAAGTTTGGTAAAAATAATTTGGCACGTGTACCGTCGCCCCATAGTGAAAAACTACATCGATAGCGTCTCGCAGATTTATTATTTGTACCGGGAGCGCAGAACATGGATGAGGTTAGCCTGGGAGCCGTTCATATGTAAAGTTTTCATCTGTTTATTTTTTAACGAGTAGGTACCTAATTGCGTTATGTAAATATTTTTTCGGTATTTTTTTGATAGTATGTGCAGGTACCTACACAGATGGTACCGGGTAGAGGTCCTAGGTAGGCAGGTACTGAGAGCGTGTTTTAGCCCGTTTTCTAGGTTAGGTCCGTAGTGTTGTTTTATAACGTATGGATTTAAAAATTAAAAAAAAACCGATCAATAATTTGGCACGGGTACCGTCGCCCCGTGGTGAAAAACAACATCAATAGCGTCACGCAAATTGATAAATTGTACCAAGTAGTAGTAGTACTGATAGTGGTAGGGGTAGGGGTAGGGGTAGGGGTAGTGGTAGTGGTAGGGGTAGGGGTAGGGTAGGGGTAGGGTAGGGGTAGGGGTAGGGGTAGAGGTAGTGGTAGGGGTAGGGGTAGGGGTAGGGTAGGGGTAGGGGTAGGGGTAGTGGTAGTGGTAGGGGTAGGGGTAGGGGTAGGGGTAGGGGTAGGCGTAGGGGTAGGCGTAGGGGTAGGGGTAGTGGTAGTGGTGGTGGTAGTGGTAGGGGTAGGGGTAGGGGTAGTGGTAGGGGTAGGTATAGGGGTAGGGGTAGGGGTAGGGGTAGGAGTAGGGGTAGGGGTAGGGGTAGGGGTAGTGGTAGTGGTAGGGGTAGGGGTAGGGGTAAAGGTAGCGGTAGGGGTAGGGGTAGGGCTAGGGGTAGGGGTAGGGGTAGGGGTAGTGGTAGTGGTAGTGGTAGTGGTAGTGGTAGTGGTAGGGGTAGGGGTAGGGGTAGGGGTAGGTGTAGGGGTAGGGGTAGGGGTAGGGGTAGGGGTAGGGGTAGGGGTAGGGGTAGTGGTAGGGGTAGTGGTAGTGGTAGGGGTAGGGGTAGGGGTAAGGGTAGGGGTAGTGGTAGTGGTAGTGGTAGATTTTAAATTAAAAAATAAAAAATTTCCAATAAGAGTTTTTACATTTTGCGTTTGTTTATAGAGCAATGTTTTTTTCCAAAATGAAACTCGCTGGGACTTTTGAAGAATGTCGGTGACAAAAACCGTACATACGATATGGGTATCAAATTACGCGTCTCGAACTACACAACCCGAACGGCTCGGTGAAAAAATGATCAGTAAGCTCCTTGGCTCTTTTTTTTCTCAAAATATTAATTTCTTTCTAAAAAACATATATTTTAATACATTTTTGGTCACACATTCATTGCTTCATTCACATGCAAACATACATATTACATTTAAAAGTTTTTAAATTTTGCGTGTTAATTGAGCAATTCTTTTTTCAAAATAACAACTTTTGAAGAATGTCGGTGACAAAAACCGTACATACAATATGGGTATCAAATTACGCGTCTCGACTTACAAAATCCGAATGGCTCATTGAAAAAATTATCAGAAAGCTCCTTGGCACTTTTTTTTCTCCAAATATACATTTATTTTTTTTATTTTTTATAGACCCACACTTCTTGCTTAATTTTTACCCATTAGTTGCCTGCAACGGGCAAAAAGCTAGTTAGAATTAAATCACAAACCAGTCTATACAAACCTAGCGTAGCCCACAAACTACTTGAAAACTGGGATATAACTCTAAAGGGGATGCGAGCAGGCGTTATTAAAGGTTCCCCAACATTTATAGTAACTTTTAGTAATAATTTAATAATATAACTAAATTCAAGTATTAATTCAAAGTAATCATTCCATATTTACCGTGAAGCGGAATTCGTAACCTTTACCAAAAAACCTTTCCTTAATACGTTAATTTTAATAAATAATTTTTTATTTACAATATTTTTTTGTATAAATAAATTAACACATCATTTAAAAAAAATGTTTTTCATTGTCTATGATATAAAAAACCGTTTTGCCATATAAATTTTAAAAACTATCCGATTGTGTTTTTTAATTGTTATGTTGGCAGTGCCCTACACTACGTAATAACAAACGCGAAGTATGCGAGAACTCGGTATGTCAAAATAGTGTCTCGTACGGAATATTTTCTCAAACGGTAGTCGTAGGTAAATATTTACCATAAATATTTGTGAGTGTGAAGAGTAATTATTTCTCTTTCTAATGCTGAACACATCATATATTTCCATATTATATGAAAAAAAAATTTAATAATCGATGCTTGAAGGGTTAAGAAGTTTTTTTTTTAGTTCCTTGAAATTTTACTGTAAAATCTGCATCCCATTTGAAAATTTTGAAAAATTCATTGTAAACCAAAACATCAGCCATTTTTCCTTTCTATATCAGCCTGTCAAATTCAAATTGGGAATCAATCATAACCTCACATTTAAATGTACTATAAATTTGTTCTAAAATCGGTGTTGCCATAGTAATGAAATTTTTTCATTCCATTTTATTAAATTTCTTCACTTTCATTGCATTAATAATCCCATTAAGTACTTGTTAATTAATGTTATAAAACTGGTTTTGCTAATAACTGGTGATGTTTTATTTTGCAGCCCCGCCGGAGTGTTTGAGTTTGCGAAATTTGCCGGCGGCACCCGTGCCATCATGGACGGCGTTGTGGCTGCCACCACCCGCGGAGCCATCACAATCATCGGTCAGTGCTTCTTGCTGATTATTATTACATATATGAATCAACCACAACTTTAGTTCTACTATGTGAAAAACCTATATTTTTCAAATGTTTGTGGGTCGCAAAGGATATAACAAGTGTTGCATATGTATATGGTATGTTCTCCCCAGAGTTCAGACATTATTATTTGAAACTGTTTATGTGCATACCACTGATGACCTTTCCCTCTTTTCCATAAATGATGGATGTAACCGAAAGAGAGGTTACAGCAGAGCTCTCAATAGCAGGACCAGACCTAAGACACTAGCTTATCTTAGAATGTAGTATATATGTCTACTTAAGGTGATAAATAATTTTTCAAAGCTCTTGATGGAAACAAAGTATGTACACATAGAAATTCCAGACAGAAACTGTAAAATTTTATAATCCTGTTTGTATATATGATTATGTACAAGTATCCATTATTTGTTGGTTTTCAGGAGGAGGAGACACAGCAACTTGCTGTGCCAAGTGGGACACGGAGTCCAAGGTGTCCCACGTTTCTACCGGGGGTGGAGCTTCCCTGGAATTACTGGAAGGTAACAAACACATTAACTTATTTTATTCTGTGTATTCGTGGGGGAATATCTGTCCCATTTTCTTGCCATTGCTGTTTTTCTCTTCTCTTTGGTAATCAAATAATAACCTTAACACCAAACATAACCCAAAACATTCTACCAAGAAAACAGCAATTCTTTGTGTAAACTGATCCCAGACGAATGACATTACAATACATATAGACTTACCTACCTACTGATAAGTAATATCGAAATTATGCACATCACTAGCACATAAATATACAAATTTTTTGTCGGGAAAATCAAAATAGTTTTCTTTTTCTTCTATGGTTTATTTGACGTGAAAAATAAATAAATAATTTGACGAATAATAGAAATATTTGGTTCATACCATAGACATATGAATATTAGTAGACCTGCCCTAAGTGATTAAAAGCGTATTATTCCCCACTCCCCATACCGGTTCCATTGGAGCCGGCTGTGCTCGCGTATGGCCTCAAGTGAATTTAGAAAACGTGACGTCATCATTCTTGTACGAACTAGCGTCGAGCTATGGTCGAGGCATCATCGGTTCATTTTACGAAATAACACGGCAAAATGGTGGCTTGTGCTATGAAAACTTGTAAAAATAGATGTGAAAAAGAGAATAAACCCAATTGTCGTATTACATTCCATATATAAGAATTATTTTACTTTATTTTAAGCATATTCACATCGTATAATATGGATCAGTTGTAGAAACATATACTATACGTCTGGACGCGAAACACAAAGCTGGTTGGTTGCTGGGAAGTAAATTATGAACATTTATAAAAGTGTATTAACTAAATACGTAAACGAAATATTCGACTCTAAAAATAGAAGAAATTTATTTTGCCGAATTTGGACTTCGCAAATTTGTTCATAACGTGGCGAGTAATTTGCGTTCCCATGTAAAAATGTCTATTCATTCAAAAGCAGATTTTACTTTTAAGAACTAAATGGTGATATTATAATGCGAGATGCCTATTTACTGTCAGATTGATTTATTGACGAATCACAGTCAGCTTTCCTCTCTGCGTCCCGCAACTCTTGTTTTAACCCCTCGTCCTTAATATTCAAACTTCTCGTCTATTAATATTCATATGTCTGTGGTTCATACGTTATCCTTAATTTGTTTATATACATTCTTATTTACCTTTTTATTTTTCAGGTAAAGTGTTGCCAGGAGTTGCCGCTCTCACCGACGCTTAAACTGAACTCTCTAGGATTTAGTCATCAATAATCGTATTATTGTAATGTGTTTTATACAAAGATAGTTCATTTTGTCTTAATAAATAAGTTTCTTAAATGAATTCTTGTTAAAAAAGATTACAATGGCTTTGAAAGCATAAAGTGCAGTTAGGAATGCATGACACTATATTATGGCTATTGGAATGTTATTAAAATAACTCTGAGAAATTTCTAGTTTATTGTGAAAGTGATTTGAATTTGAAGCGTACTAAATAATCAAAATAAATAAGAGTTTATTTTGAAAAATAGTGTATACAGGTGCCCTTTTTGGTTAAATCTCGATATTGTAACTGCGGAGAGTGTTATAAAATAAATGTCTCGGAAGTACAAAAAGATTTGTTTAATTTTTTTTTATATAATAATACCTAATAGTTGAAGCACCCAGCATTGCCTGGACAATTAGGGGAGGGAAAACGGTGTCGGAGGAACCATAAATTTGTATAAAAAAAACAACCAGACACTATTCTTTATACACAGTGTTCGGAAATTCGTAGTATGAGCGGGGAAAAAAGTTTAAAAAAATCAGAATGTTCATTTAAAAAAATGAAGTTTTTTTGGGTTGGTTGTCTGTGTGATATAGATTCACCAGTTTCCCGTTTATACTATGTGTTTCCACACACTGTGTATATATACAGAAGAAGAAGATAGATAAATTTAACACATAACACCCTGCTTCGTCCAAGTTTCAAAATCTTTTTCAATTTTAAACTGAAAATATTATGTTTGCTAGTTTTTTGAGAGTTAAATGTATATTCTAGATCAAGGCTGCCCAACCTTTTTAGCAGTTGGGCGAAATTGACGATTTTGAATCACTGGCGGGCCACTGAATACCTGACGGTTCCTATTTCCATGGGGGGGGGGGGTGTTAGAGAATTTCTATAAAACATAATTCCCCACAAAAAAAAATCTAAATGAGTGCTCCCCACAAAATATTTGAAATCCTTGGGGGGGGGGGGGTTGTTACGGAACTTCGCTGAGAAAAATTTCCGAACATCATATGTGATACCCCACAGCAATTTTTCGAATTCCATGGGGGGGGAGGGGGGTGGCTACAGGATTCCGTTTCGACGCAAAAAATATTATGTAAAAAAGTAAGTTCAACAGGTTAGATTTTTTCGTCGCTGATTCTCGTTCTGAGTAGCCTAAATAGCGATAAATCGCCGTCGTTGGCAACACTGGTGACCGCGCGCAAGCTGCATTGTTTGTTTTACCCCGGGCCCGCGACACTTTTTCAAATTGGCGGATTGGCGGGTTTTTTGAAAATGTTTCACGCGGGCCACTTATAATTCGTTCGCGGGCCACATTGTGGCCCGCGGGCCTGGGGTTGGGCAGCCTTGTTCTAGAGCTATGGAAATTACATTGCGAACATAAAACATGTAGCTACATTGATCTAGAATTCAAGACGGCAAAACTGCAATTTTCATTATGCCACAGCTCAGCAGATTATCTACTGCATAATTATGATGACAACTTACCTCATTGTCCCACGGGTCGGTAAGCAGTCGACATGCATCGACAACCGAATGCTGCAGAAAATTAAGTTCGCTATGGTAAGGTAACGATCTGCAGCGCAGTTCAGTGTGGAACTTTTATGTGCAGGGTCTTGCAGCATTAATTTGGTTTATGTCGATTGCTTACCAATGCGTGGGATGGTGGACTTATTGAAAATAATGGTTTGCAACTTATAATGCATGTACATGGTGTCCGAAAACAAGTGTAACAAGCGGGAAACTGGTATTTCTACATCACATTGCCGTCGATTTTTTTGGATAATTAATAATTTTTTTCTTTTTCGAGCTTTCATTTCTTCAGTAATTCGAGTCCGAAGTTGGAATTTTTTTGAGCTAATACAAAATATTTGGTCGCTATGGGATATCAGCTGTTCAGTCTTTTAAAATGCGTTGAAGTGTAGAACCGATTCCAATAGTTTCTTAGGACCCTACATTCTGAATTTCTCCAGATTTATAATATACTTCCCTTGAAAACCTTTAGTTTAACAAAAAAAAAAAGTGTATATATTTAGATATGATATTCTCTATTCATTTTAAGAGGAAAGTAATTACATAAAATTCCCTCAATACAAAAAAAATCTCAAAGTATGCTCTGCAAATTATATAAAACATGTAGTTGTTATTTAATATCTTACAGTTACAAAAAAATTCAGACTGTTTCTTTAACCCTCCAACTCCAAATTATTTTTTATATGGTAAACCAGCTACTCCATAGAGTGTCATGTAAAAATGTCAGGAAAAATTACGATATTTTTAGAAAATTAGAAAAAAATGTTTTTTGTTAAGGCAGTAAATAAAATGATATAGTTATGCTAAGAAATATATATTAATTATCACATAAGATTATTAATAAAAGAAAAATTTGCGTATTCTAATCTTTATAATTTTTTAACGTGTGGTATTTTAGAAAGCAGTCGCCCAAATGCATACGTGGCTTGTTAGGACACGTGTCACAGTACTCACTGGTTTCCCTTCTGCCACCTTTTACTGTCCTTTTCGAGCAGACCACACAGTCCTGCTTGGGACCTTTTCTTAAAATATGGAGTTTTCCATTGAGCCTGGTCTCTGATGGAGTGAGAATATTTATTGCCCAGTAAAAAATATTCAAATAAAACGAATGCATAGTTTTGTTATGTATGAAAAACAGAGCAAATAGCACAACCAATAGTAAGTGTGTACTGTATACAACTGAATAGAATCATGTGTACACCTGAAAAAGGACCCTTTTATTTTTTTAAATATAATAAAATGTATGCCCATTGTTTATGTCTATTATATGAAGTTGTTAGAATGTTTCCTATGTCTCCGTGACGGCGAAAACGAAGACATTTGTTGAGAGATTTTTGATCTTTTTAAATAAGTAATGCTTTAATAAATATTTTGGCACGTTTATTCCTGTTAGCCGGGGAATTCCGTTTTGAATTACGCTGCATACAACGGGCGCAAACTCCTTCACTAGGACGTATCAGTACGTCACGCCCGGAGGACGTAATTTCAAATTATTATTTTTTTTCATTTATGCATTATAAAAATTAAAACATCGAATTAAAAAAATAGAAACTTTACAAACAATTATAAAGATTACAAAAAATATAAAAAAAGGTTATAATTACAGAAAACTAAACAAAAGCACACAGATAAAATAGAAACATTGAGTTTAAAAAATTAAAATATGTAAAAATTAAAAACTCAATTTCCGTGTGATATGTTCGGAAATATACGTCCCACTCGTTCCAGGGCGCAACATATATTTCAAGGACGTATTCATATGTCCTACCCGTACCCGATACTGTTTACGTTTGACGTATTTATACGTCCCGCCCGGTTAACAGGTTAATTAATAGACTTTTTTTATACTACCGCACTCCCTCTAACATTGGTATTTACATATCTCCCTTTCAAACCATCTTCTTCTTCTTTTTGAACGCTTACTAGGTAGGGAGCACTAACCCTTAAGTTGCCGAAAAAAATGAAATGCCCTAAATTTCTATGTGCAGTAGATTCATCAGTTTCTTTTCCCTCTTGTACCGCTAGTTTCCGGACTCTGTGTATTTTTCCCGGAGGCTGGAACCATAAATAAACCACTCACTAGATCGATAACTTAAGGCTTTTTGTATGAAACAAATTTGGTCCTAAAAAACCAGAGATATGCCAATATATAGACAGTACAATTCTCACTAGGAGCCTACTTATTATACTATACACCAACAAAGTCAATTCCAAAGACTGTCAGAGTTTTTCATTGGTGGATATAGTTAGGCAATCATATGACGTCACAATATTTCGGTTCCAATTTTCGAAAGGAGTTATACCCCCTTGGCTAGAACTCTGGATCAGCAACGGGTTCCTGAATCCTCTAGCTAAATGGGCGCAAAAGATACATAAATAAAAACATATATTTTTCCCATCAACGCATGTATTTGTAGTCTCAACATTAACAGCCGTTGTTCCCATTCAAACAACCGTCAATTAAAAACAAAAATATTAAATAGAAATGTTGCTGTATTTATGGTACATAATGTGAATTATAATAATAACAATAATTGTTTACAAAAAAACTACTTTTTCTATGGAAATGTTTCATTCTTTGGTATAATATCAGTTCTTTCTAAAGTTCATAATGTTTGTGAGCATACTAAAATGTTCAAAAAGGCATTGTAATTGTGCTAAATAATATTAAAATAAAAATACTCTGTGACCACCGATTCTCGACCCATCAGCATTTGATACAATTTTAATCGACTCCTGATGAAGAGACCCAACTTCAAAATTGACAAAATGTCGACGGGTAAAAATTCAAATGAATAGGCCTTAAAGTTTAGAGGTTCTAACTTTCATCACAATTTATTAAAATGCACTGATGCAGATAAATCGCTAGAAGTGTGTTGTGGGCGTGTCCATGCGCCAAAAGTAAGCTCAATATATACCTACTTCTGGTCTGTCTGTAGCCTTGGAGATGTAAATTGGTGACCCCAGTTCTCTTTGAAATCGGTATCGATCACACTTTTTGGATTATATCGATTCTGTTTTAAAATGCAATTAGTGCAAATAAGATATGCATATGTTCTGCCGCAATTAAGAAAAAGGTCATATTTACATATATAGGAACTAACCAAGCTGAATAAGCAAATGTGAAAGCAAGTTCTCTCTTTCGTAAAGACTCTGGTAAATGAGCAACTTTTTAGGGCAATTTCTTTTACGGCAAGGTTTTTCCGTATTGTCGGTCAAGATTGAGCATGATTGTTGTGTATTGCCTATTCTTGTCGACGTATTGCCCTGTTTTGATGGTGAGTTCGCTCAGCTAACGATATTACAACAATATTGCTGGGCAAAAAATATTTCCTACTCACTCTGTTACATAACATTTGTTTGCCACATCCGCGCTACCAAAACCGTCAAGTATTTCGAATGCGATTTATAACAATTTTTTTTATTGTAGCTCTCCACGAGGCCCTGAGGAATATAATTTCTCTGTGGTTAATTTGAGGATGCCTTGGAGCGTCTTTTCAAGAAAAGGAAGATCAGGAAAGGAAAAAGGTGTGAGGGGTGGGTAGGAATCCAGGGGTCAGTAAGTCCAGGAATGATGGACATATGAAGCCATCCCTACCACGGCAGTGCAAGGCGATGGGTTGAGAGAGTCCTGATGGAGAGGTCAAACGGTCTCCCTCAACCAGTCTCTCCCGAACCGGCCCGACACGCAGTAAGTGGGCAGACACAACCGCCGCCAAGACCGTAAAAAAAACCTCACCCCTTGTAGCCGGGCACCCCTGCTAAGTCACCAAATGTAGCGAACCACTTGGGGGGACCTATGGCAAATTAATTTGAATAAACAATTTAGCTTTTTTTTTTCAAAGTTTATACAAAAGTCATTGCAGGATATCATTCTTTTTGTTGACAATTTTTTTATACAATATTGCCCTGTAAGACTATTGATGGCTAAGAAAATAGTTCGGCAACAGGCAATTTATATTGCTCATTTACCAGCACCTTCATGGATTACCATTATTTTATTATTTTTATATATGTAATATTATGGTACCTATGTTGTTAATTTTCCATACTTCAGTATCACCGTCAGCTTCTTCAGCAGCTAAATTGTTTCAAATGGGTGACCGGAGTGTTTGACTATCTTCCAATATGGATGATTCTTCCTCATTCAGTTTGGAACGAGAAGGAGTTTGATTTGGTTCACTGCATCGAGCGAGAGCGGATTCATCTGAATTTGCACCGGTTAGAGCAAGGAGTTTCTTTTTCAATATTGCAGCATCGAACATTTCACATTCCGTGTTTACGTTGTCTTCAACCACGTCGGGAAAGAATGGCATCCCAGCGGTGTTCTTGCTTTCTTGATAAAAGACATCCGTTTCAAAGAAAGACTCGCTTTCCATTAGTAAATTACCGTCCCTTTCAAAGAAAGCTTCGCCTTCCTTTAGTAGATTACCGTCTGTTTCAAAGAAAGCTTCGCCTTCCTTTAGTAGTTTACCGTCCGTTTCAAAGAAAGTCTCGCCTTCCTTTAGTAGATTACAGTCTGTTTCAAAGAAAGCTTCACCTTCCTTTAGTAGTTTACCGTCCGTTTCAAAGAAAGTCTCGCCTTCCTTTAGTAGATTACCGTCTGTTTCAAAGAAATCTTCGCCTTCCTTTAGTAGTTTACCGTCCGTTTCAAAGAAAGTCTCGCCTTCCTTTAGTAGATTACCGTCTGTTTCAAAGAAAGCTTCGCCTTCCTTTAGTAGTTTATCGTCCGTTTCAAAGAAAGTCTCGCCTTCCTTTGGTAGATTACTGTCCGACTTAAGGAATGACCTTTTTTCTTTTGGATTGTTGAAAGATTGAAATGAATCATTTTCTTGTACTATATTTGTTAAATCACACTCGTCAACGGGGAATGAACATGCTTGTTTAAAATGTTCAAGACTTGTTTCATTTTCATGAAATTTGCTAAGTAAGTTATGGTGTTTTGGGGATCGTAGGTGGCATTCTTGTGTAACTTGAGAAGAACAGCTTGGGAAGGAATCTTCTGTGTAAACGCTGTATTGGGAGTTGAGGCCGAGGGTTGAAGCGATGGATTCCAGCAGATAGTTGGTTTCCAGGCTGCTGTCTTCATCCTCTTCGTCTTCCAAAGGAGTGTTGGGAAGAGTGTCTTGCGAGTTTAGCGGTATGTCCACCAAAGCACTGAAATGCAAGAAATAAAATATTAGTATTTTAACATGAAATAGAATAAGAATAACACTCGGCGCCTACATGAATGTTAGATAAAATGAAAGGGATTGGGCTACTGTCAAAGAATAAGGTGAAACACGGGATGTGGCATAATGTGCCTGACCTGAGTGCTCAACGGGAGCTATGCAGAAAATTTCTCCCATTGGTGGCTACAAGGCATTGATGTGTCCTCAGGGAACTGATATAGTGAACACTGTTTTGTAATGTTCAACAGTTAATTTTTACAACACTTACGCACAGCATCGGTGACTACACCGAATGCGGTTAAGCATTGTCCGTGGTTTTCGAGACAGAAAGTAGCACATGAATCTGAACCAATAAAAATATAGGGTACGAAAACGTATGAGTGGTAATGGAGCAATGTAACTTTTTGTCTAGATTTTGACATGATTGGTAACTTTATTAAAATATGTGTTACCCCGGATTTAAATCATCATTCTCATTCCCCTGGAAGTTCTCCCTGTACTCCAGCACCGCCTCCATGATTATGCCCTCCTCCGGCTCTTGGTGCAGCTGGTGCAGGAATTCGTCCAGGATGTGGTTCTCGTTGTGTCGGTCCAACTGTCCGAGAAGAAGATTGTCCGCATGGTCCATAAAGTCCACCTCCAAAAGATGGACTGTAAATTACAAAATAGTCTTCTTTTAGTCGTTGTCTGACATAAACTGTCTAGCCCTTACGAGTGTGCTTTAAATAAATATTCACGAATATAATATATATTAGATATTTAGTGAAAAATATTAATATTATATTTACTTTAGAATTTATCAAAACTAGCAGAAATTTTGTAAACACTAGCAGAGTTTTACAAATCCACGACTCGTATAAAAGACATTCCTTTAGGTGCAGATGGACATGTGAGAAATTCCAGGTAAGGGCAGTGAACAGGTTAAACACGTATTGATAAAATATTGACAATATTGAAAATAGCAATAATACTTACAAAATGGAGATGCTGGTAGACATCCAAAAACTCTACTTCAGCTCTAAGGCAAAATAAAAAAGCAAATAAATAACAAAAATTAAAAAAGAAAAACTAATAAATAACACAAAATAAAACAATTACATATACAAATTAAATTGATACATTGAAATAGAAAACAAAATGTGGCCTGAAAATACCGTAAGTGCTTTTTCAACATCACAACAACAGAAAGCTCGTTAAATCGAAATGCACGGGAAATCAAAAACAATTATGGGCTGATTACCGTCACGGCCGGCTCTTTAAATTCCGATGTTAAAAGTAAATTTGTAAAAATGCAACATACTTCGGCGGAAATCAAATTTTCGTGGCCAATTAAGAGCTGGCCAGCCCTTTAAATTCAGATATTCGAAGCCGATCTCCCGTCACATTTAGTTTTACAAAATAATAATATGATTTAGGACGATGTCTAATCGCATACTTGACATTTTACTGATTTATGAAAGTATACGATTTCTACAATTCTGGGGACTTTTTTTTTGGCAAAAATTTAGAATTACGCGTTTTTTCAGAAATAACGGGGTTCTACTGTATTGCTTTCCAGTATGTCCAAAATAATGGTCACTAGCAAAGGGCACTTAGTGTATTCTATGGTCAGGTCAGTGACAATTCAACAATTAAGAGTAACTCGATCTCCGGACACATTTTATATTCCTAAGAGCAATACCAATACATAATCTTGAAAATGTATTTATAAGAAGAAGCTGTAGCACCTTTAATAGATTATGCACAAATATCGATGTGTTCAATACGAGCCTCGCAGGATTCATAGCATTCCTAAGAGAGTAGCGTTCGATCGTTGCGGGAAACTTAGTAGTGTTAGTGTGTGTATTGTTTTTGAATGGGTTGAATCTTTAGTCTTTTTATTTTTAATTTTTTGGAGATTTTCCTTTTCTACTACAGTAGAACCTCGTTAATTCGAAATCCACGGGACATCAAAAATCAAATTAACGAATTCCCACGTGATTCGAAATTTTATGAAAAAAAAAAATGTCAAAAATCGATTTTCTCGGCCGCCTCTTCAAATCCGGGTGGTATTTTACTTGTAAATTCGTATTAATACCAATTATTTCTTTATTTTCGCGGCCGATTACCGTAGCGGCGGGCCCTTTAAATTCAGATATTCGTAAAAATGCTATATATTTACGCGTAAATCGAGATTTCACTGCCGATTTCGGTCGCGGCCTACCCTTTAAATTGAGATATTCGTAAAAATACGATATATTTCCGCGTAAATCGAGATTTCGCAGTAATTTTCCATCGCGGCCGGCCCTTTATTTCAAATATCTGAATTTAAATTCGTAAAAATACGACATATTTCCGCGTTAAACGAGAATTCGCGTCCGTATTCCGTCGCGGCCGGCTCTTTAAATGCAGATATTCGAAATAAATTCGCAAAAATACGATATATTTCCGAGTAAATCGAGAATGCGCGGCCGATTTCCGTCGCGGCCAACCCCTTAAATTAAGATATTTGATGTAAATTCGTAAAAATATAAAATATTTCCGCGTAAATCGAATTTTATCGGCAGTTATTCGTCGCGGCCGGCCTTTTAAGTTCAGATATTTGAAGTAAATTCGTAAAAATATGTCATAATTCGGCGTGAATCGAAATTTTTCGGCCGATTTCCGTCGAGCCGTATTTTTTAACTCGGATATTCGAAGTAAAGTTAGTAAAAATACGATATATTTCCGCGTAAATTGAAATTTCACATTCGATTTCCGTCGCCCTTTAAAATTCAGATATTCGAAATAGATTCGTAAAAATACGATATATTTACGCGTAAATCGAGATTTCGCGGCCTATTTCCGTCGCAGCGGGCCATTTAAATTCAAATATTCGAAATAAATTCGTAAATATACGGTACATTTACACGTAAATCGAAATTTCGCGGCCGAGTTTCGTCGCGGCCGACCCTTTAAATACAGATATTTGGTGTAAACTCGTAAAACTACGACATATATCCGCGTAAAACGTATTTTCTCGGCCCTTCAAACTCGGATATTCGAAATAAATTTGAAAAAATACAATATTCCAGTGCAAATCGATTCAGATTTACAAAATAATAATACTAATTAGGACGATGTATAACCACGTAAAAATACATTTTTTGGCGTTTTACCACCACGGCTGACTTTTAGATTCAGATTTACGAAATATTATGATTTATTTTCGCAAAAATCAAATTTTTTCTAATTACACGAACAAATTTTCGTGCGCGGACAAAAATAAATTTCGAATTACGAATTAACGAATTTCGAATTAAAAAAATTTTTGTATGAAAAAAATTTTCCGTGGAAATGTTTTTGGCGAAAATTTCGAATTACGCGATTTTTCGAATTATCGGGGTTCTAATTAACGAGGTTCTACTGTAGTTAGTATTTATATTGTATTGTATTATTTATATTCATATGTTTTTCTACCTATATATAAAATTAATCTTCTGTGGAAACTTTACTGGTTTATGCAACTTGGTAAAAAATGATTTGTATTAAAATATATTTGTATAACTGTTTGTTTCCCAAATAAAATAAAATGAAACACATTTTTGAAAAGTGATATAAAATCATGAAAAGCGAAAAAAAAAAAACACCCAGATTAAACAATAGGTTAGGCCAGTTTTTTTCATCACTTTTAATGGCTTTATATTACTTTTCAAAAGCATGTTGAATTGCTACTATCCTGAGTTGCCATGGAACCGTTTTCTACATCTATGTTTGAAGAGATGTCTAATAAATGGGGTATAACTTGAAATAATATGAATCAAACTACTTAAAAAAGCTATTCTAAGTTAACATAGACAATTTTTTACATTTAATCATTAACTGACCTCTCTCCACCTCTTCATCTCCCCTCTCCCTTTGATCCACTCCAAAATTATTCCCCTCAAAATCCACATTGTTGTTCAAATGATCAACGACGGCCACCTCCAAGTTCTGAATCTGTAGAAAGTCTGGCCGAACTAATCTCTCTCGAACTTCAAAGTTGTGCCTCAAATTATGGATGTTTTGAGGTGCGACTTCATTGTGCCTCAAATGGTGGTTGTTTTGAGGCATGACCTCAAAGTCGTTATGCCTCAAATGGTGGTTAATCGGAGGCCCGATGGCTGGGCGGTGGGATTCCGAAGGTAGTTCCGTGGTCTGGTCTTTGGGACTGCAGCACGATGTGGGACAGTTTAAGTTCTCCGGAATGCATTCCAGGATGGTGGACTGGACCATCATCTCGGACATGTCTTTGTCGGGTGTTATGAGGTCGTTGGAGAAGGAGTCGGAACAACCAGGAGATTGGGGAGAATCCTGGAATTAAATTGTTTGTTTATTTATTTATTATTACATATGTTTGCAGACTATTATCCAATAATAACACGGTACAAAGCATACAATACGAACTGAAAAACAGAAGCCATGAATGAAGAGAATGGTAGGTACCTAGTTATAAATTAGTTACACCTAAAGATTGCTCAAAAACGTTAGTAATATAATGATTTCTGAGTAAGGTTTTAATAAAATACATGGTTCATGCAATATCGTAAGTTTTTTCTAGTTACAGTCTAGTCCAGCCCTGATAAATGTTAGGCTATATACAGAAGTAGTTATATATTAATCATTCTAATTTATCCAGCTTTCCTCAAACAAATTCTGTTGAAATTGCTATAATTTTTTAAGTAAAAAGATCTATCAGATATCAAACTAGATATATCTATCTATTTATCTTTTTCTATCCATATATAAATCTATACTAGATAAAGAGGAGTGTCCGTGGGTTTGGGTGGTAAAATCTACAGTTTTATTCCGAGATTGATGAAATTTTGCACACTCGACCTTCAAAACAAGAGGTAGGTCTATCTACATGAGATTTGAAAAAAACCCCTCAAAGCAGAAAAAAATCCGGGCACTTCAGGTAGTTATAATTTAAAATTAATGTTATTAATTTAAACGCCCTGATGGGCTTTTACATGATATGTACATGTCTTACTGCATAATACAGTGCAAACAGAAGGTTTTTTTTATTTTTAAAACAAAATAATTAACCAAAAACTTTTAACATAATACATGGTACATATAATTTTCCGTTTAGATGTACATAATATAGGAAAAGAGATAAATAAATAAAGCAGTTATAAAAGTGCAGATAGCCTAAAAATAATATAAATTAATAGAACAGATTGATAAAGTGTAATTTACAAGTGAATACAAGTAATTTACAATAAGAAGTAAATGAAAAAAAATATATGTAATCGCTCCTACGCAAAATACTCCTAAATAATAATATAATGCTACATAAAAACATCATTCAGGTATTTCTTATATAATAATAAACATATATTAAATATGTCGATATTGGAGGTGAATTAATTTATTTATTGTATGAAGGCGAGATATAGGTGCATGTGCCTGATTGGTCGATTTGGTACTTTAAAGTCGATGAGATGCAATAATTATATAAAGGCATGTTCATTGGGAGATTTTATTTACGTAGAGTAAATTCTTTTACTGTAAAAATTTACTTGCAAGCTATTTGGATGCATGTTTCCATCAAAAACCACTTTGTGGCACACCCCTCATCTACATCTTGTTGTCCTATTCCCTTCGCCTTAATTCTATCAAATGGCTAATCAACGCCATTTTGTCTTGTTTACATTTGTAAGGTCCTTGCTAAACGCTTATTCTACGTTCGTTTCAGCTTTCTATCAAATTTTTATCAGCTGACAAGCATAACAACATGACAATTGTTCTTTTATGCTCATCAAAATTTGTTCAAAAGCTAATGGAGATAAATGTTACTGGCAAAAAATGGCACTGATTTGCCGTTTGATCAAAATATTTTTAGATTAGAATATCTTGGGTTGGGTTTTATCAAATTCCATTATATTTGGAGACACCTTCTTTTATATACTTGTGAAATAATACCTGTGACTTCAAGTACCCAGAATCTGACAACCTCTGTTCCTCGGTGGCATCTCTATTAGCGTCCAGGAACTGAGCGAGAGGACTATCGGGCCGCCATCTGTCTTCAGGCACGGAGGTGACGCTATCACCCAGAAGGCCGCTGTCCAAGGTCATGTTCTCAACATCATCGTCGGCAAACTGGTCTGCGATGACTTCTTGAATGTCTGAAGCTGCACAATTTAAGTATATGAATGACATGACCAAATTTTATGAAAACTTTTACAGTTCTCTTTGAAAAATTTAGATGGCACTACTTACGTCAGTATCTAGGGTGTTAAGCGAGTGCGTATGGAAGGCATTATATTAACATATATGGTTATAATGTCTATTTCAATGACATTTCTCTTTTCAAGCTTTCTTCAGGCCGGCAGGTTAGCATAACATTGAAAAAGGCAAATAAGAAAGTCTAAATAAACAAAATCTTTACTGAACTATAAAAACAGTCACCATCTCGAAACGGAACATACAAATAAATGTACAGACAGACAAAATGCAATGTAAACTCAGTCAATCAAACTGTACAGTAAAAAAATATTGATAACATATGGTTGAACACTGCAAATTTCAATATAAAACAATTCATTTTTAACAAAAAAAAACCTTGTCTTATATACATTAGTTTATCATTAAAAAAAAAATAATAATATTTGACAAGTCAAAATATTTCGCCAACAAATGTAGATATAATATGTCTCGACGCCATCTAGTGGGAAATTTAGCACTAACAAAGCCTTTCTTACAAAAATAAAGTTGGTTGTTTACAGGTGAAAAAATATAATAAGCAGTAATTGTCGATTGAAGTACTAGTACATATTGAATTATTTGGCGTGTTGGAAATAAGACGACGTAGCTCAGTGGTCCAGGGCACCGGACCAGACATCAGAAGGTGTGGGTTCAATTCTCATCGGCGGAATTTATTTTAACTCTGGAGATATTTTCAATTTGTATGGATATTTCAGGCAACTAATTATTGCTTATAATAATTTGTTATCCTTTGTGCTATGCATAAAAAACCTTATCTTATAAACATTAGTTTATAATTATAAAAAAAAATAATTCATTTTTACCTGGTTGGTGGAGACTTGGAGTTATTTCTTCATTATTCTGAGGTGTCCACGATTGGTCTTCATCATCGCTTACATTCCAATCCTAGAATACACAACATTGATCAGCAAATTAATTCCATTTGGACATGACCTCAAGTAGCAAGTACACCCTTGGTTATTTATTATTAGATCTGGTTACTACTCATAGCTAAAGCTAATTTTAATGCAGTATAAAAGTCTATTCAAATGATTTTGTAGCCACTTTTAGTCAAAGACAAAACAACTTATAATACACTAGCGGAAAGCTGTCCCGGATGTGTCTATCAAAAACAATGGCATTCGCAACTCTCTACTTGGACGGGCCACAACTCTTCACCTAGTATGCTTCTTTGTGTATCTAACTTAGAGGTTCCCAAACTTTTTTGCCTCGTAGACCACTTGCCAATTTTTTTTTTTCCGTAGACCCCCTGCCTGCTGAATATTGAATTTTCCTAAAACTATTAACGTCCCATGTGATAATCATTTATTTTTTTAGTAAACATATTCCCTTGCCTGCCCAACAACCGAGTGGCGTTATAGTTGCTCTGTATTTACATTGTGCAGACAGGGGCACCCTTGTGAGGTATTACACCAAATGAAAATGAAGCAGGATAAGCAACTGGAATTTCTTTCTGTAGCTATTCCGGTCATTTCTTCTTATCACATGATATCCGATTCTTCAACGTTGCATATCCATAGTCAAAATGTCCTCAAACTTAGTTTTGAAGTCTGTGTGAAGTGCATTTAAATGTTGAACGTCATTATTACCCTGGACGTTTTTCAAAAACAAGTTGGTTCTAATGTGCAATGTTTTGCTTGAATATATTAATTCTGACGAGAAAAGGAACGTAGACTCTATTTATATACCTCAATTAACAACTTTGCGAAATATAAAAATACAAATATCAAATAAGTAATTTCTCAGTCTATTATATTTGTGTTAGATCTATTGTGTCATTTACAGAATTCCTAAATGTTGACTTGAGGTAAATGGGGGTCCGCTCATATGTACCCCCATTTGAATCTCGTGGACCCCCAAATTTTTTTCTCGCTGACATAGACCCCCAGCAGGCTGACCTCGACCCCTGGGGGTCCGTATAGACCACTTTGGGAACCTCTGATCTAACTGTTAAATTCAAACCTATTACATCATTTATCAATTTATCCAAAGATATTGATCTTAATTGTAAAATAAAAATGTTAAGCTAGCTTTTGAATTAGGGTAAATCTTATTACATAATATAGTGAAACCTGTCTGAAATAAACCACGAATGCGGGAAAATAGAAAAAATCTGCATTCGTACATAAATTTTGAATATAAATTAACGTGTTTAAATAAAATTCCCAAACACTTGGCTACATCAACGCGTTTTTCAGCATGATTATTTTCCCCTTCTTCGACAATTTTTAATCTCTCTTGTAGAGTAGACATTTTTTTTCAAATGACGGTTTATTTTTAAGGGAAAATGCTAAAAAACTAGAAAGTACAAAGATAGCCGCTGTGTTTGAATGACAATTATTTTTATTTTATTTTATTTAAATGCCCATAGGGCTTTTACCTATAATAATGTACATCTTTATTTTTTAGTTATACAGATTACATTTAAAAAAAATCAGTGTTAACAAAATACAGGTTACATAAAAAAAATATCAGAGTTGACAAAATAAGTTACATAAAATATAAGAGTTTAAAAAATATAGGTATGGATAGAGTACAAATAAGTGAGACGAAAAATAGAAATTCTGGCAAAATCCTCCAAATCAACCATAATGATAATAAGAAAGTATAACAATGGTTTACAAATTAGGTAAAAATAGTTCACACATACTCCGTTTAAAGTTTGCCAAGTTCAAATTATTGTCAAATACATTTATATTGTTTAAGTATTTGTTACCAAGACTGTGTAAACGTTGTATTGGAGAGTGAAAACTATAGTTGGAATGTCTATATACTTTAATGTCAGATCGAGTTAAATGGTACAAAAACTGCGTTCTTTAAACGAATCATGCGGTAAAACGAGGAACAGAGGAACAATCAAGATGCAACCTATTTTTTGTGAGTGTTGTATGAAATTAATTCAGAACTGGAAGAAATAAACGACACATGCGGGAAAACAACTATTCGAGGAACAATTGATCGAGATTTAACTGCAAACAATCCTCCGACGCCAAAATATAAGCTCCACATTACAATTACCTAAAGAAGAGAAAACAGTAGAAGTTATGTTACCGGTTCTATGTAATCATTGTCTCCTGCTGCAACGTGAAAAGTGTCATCCACTTGGCAAGCCTCGTTATACTCTTCAAGGCTGGCCTCGGAGGAATTGGAGGACGTCAGCTGAGGTTTCACGTACAACAACTTGTCGTCTTGGATGTTGTAATTGGCGGCAGACAAAATGCTCCTGGAAAATTATTACAGTCCTTCAAGAAAGTGTAGAAGAAAATGGACGGTAATGCGATTGTTTAAATCAGTGATTCCCAACAGGAGCGATACCACCCCACTGAGAGCATTGCTAATATCCAGGGGGGCAGTAAAAGGCTACAAGGAGGCGGTGAAGGGATGAAAAGGAGGTATTCAAATGAGTGGCAACTACATCATTGCAATAATCTTGCATATAAACGGTTCGATTAGTGAATAGGTATTATTGATGGATTAATAGTATATTTATTTTTGGAATAATTTAATAAAAGTAAAACGAGTAAAACCTCAAATTGCAATATTTATTTATTTATATTTTAAATGCATATTTAATAAAAAAAATTCCAATAACAAAGATACATTATACAAATACACAATCATAATTGCCTAATTAGCAATTTAAATTTATTAATGCTCAGGTGGAAAATGTCGATGTCAGAGGCTAGTGAGTTTAGAAGGACTATCATTCTTTCGAGAGGCATTGCTAATGGTAAGTTAGTCCTACATCTCGGAAGAATGAATATTTAATGATTGAAGACAATATTAGCGATTCTCTAATGAAAATTTGAAACAGAAAAAGATAAAGTCGCAATATTGTCTTCAATGATTAAATAGTATATTTTGATAAAATTGTTTCAAAAAACCTTTTTTTAAATTTAGAAAGGAATGTTTCCAGGTTACAAATAATCTCTTAATATTAAGTGGAAAAAACATGTAATTTTCACATCAAAAAAATTATTTGTGTTAAATAAAAACTATGTGGAACAACGCATACTTTTGACAATTTAAAAACGTTAAAAAAAATTGAGTTAGTGTCATTTTTTACTGTCCATAAATTATTGTGAATTTTCAGATTAGAAAGTCAAATATAACCTTAAATATGAATCTACCATATTGTTCTAAAATTGGAATTACTCGGTGTTGCCGTAGTAATGAAAAAATTTAGTTTAGAAAATTTATTTTATTCAAATTTCCAGACATCTCAACGGATTATCCAAGATATACAAACATGAATTAAGATTGATTGTGTATCAATGACAATGTTATTTGGAGATTTAAATAACGGTACACTATGACAGTTTGACAGAGTTAAAGAACTAAAAAGACTTCACTATTCCCAGTTCTTTCATAATTTGAAAAAAAAAATCACCTCAATTCATCGAGCTCTAGATTGATGTTGGTCATCCTGTCAAGCAGAGCATCGAGAGGAATGCGCCACTGATCGGTTACATCATCGTAGTAATCATCGTAGCAATAGGAAAAGCCCACGGCCCGGAACATAGCCTCGTCCACCACCTTCTGCTCCCTGGTGCGCGGGTCACACTACAAGGGAATAATAATTGTAACTAGTGGGCCACATTATTAAGAGAGAGAGAAGAAAGAATGAAAGAAAGATGCTAAATTTTCACCATTCAATTCAATTTTTTGATTTCAATTTTCATTATAACATTTTTTTTTTGCAAAATTATGTTTTTTTAAATTGTACTGTCTTACCAGATAATGTGTTAACTACCGTAAGTACTTTATCCAAAATAGAAAATTCAAAATTCAGAGAAATGATTTTTTAACAGTTTTCTTAAACTACGAAGTAATGCAAAAACATATGTTTTTGTTTGAAAATTTGATGGCTTAGAAATATGTATTTTAGACGCATTAATAAAATACTATGAGTAGAACACATCTTGCCCTTTGAAAGTCTTTTTATAAGCCCAGAAAAGGGATAAGCTGGCGAACATAGTGTTATGAAGAGTGTGTGTCCAATGTCCCTTCTTCAACACCTGCTACTCGAGACAATACATTGTGTTAATTATGTTAATGTGTGTGCGGCCCATCAATTACTTATCTGTGCAAGATATTATAGAAAGAAAGAGGCTAGTGCGCAAATACGCATTCATGCGTAGATAAAATTAAGTAATCAAGTTAATGTACTACAAAATAATAAACAAATTAAAAATGAAAGTAGTTATAAAAAAAAACTATTTTATACCTGATAATGTTTCTTCATATTGGAGACCAGTGGGTAATTTGTGATACATTGGTACAGCGCACGCATTGTTACAAATTGTCCGACACAAGTAACGCCATGTTTAAAGTCTCGATAACGTGATTGGGAACAAACTTGCCTGGCCAGTCGCGGAGAGCGGTGTCGCCGACGAGTTTACAAAATGTACGCAATGCGTGCCTATGTATGAACCTCCACGCAGATGTACGGCGGTAGTCGCCAAGATTCTTGAATCGTCGAGTATCGGATACTTGTGGACGAAGGGCCTTAGAGCACAGAAAGTGTAAAATATCTTACCTCAAAAGGATAAACATACTCCATAATACTCGTATAGTACTGGCAGACGCCCGGATTCTCCCAAACTCTGCAGTCCCACTGTGGTTTAACCTGGGTTGTACCATTTGTCTTCACCGTGGTCTGCACCTTCTTCTCGTAGAAGCTACAGTCCTCCAATCTAACTACGGCACTCTCATTGTTATTGGTGAATTCTTCCTCTTCACTGTCACTTTGGCTCCTCACTACAATGGGCAGACATTGAGCAGTCTCATCTATGTGTACTTCCTTAGGATTATCACAGTTTCTGAAAAATAATATGAGGATATCAATAAACCAGTATCCCTACACGAGGCTCTGTACCAAACTTACAAATATGTTGATTCATAAAATTTACTGGGTTGACGACCGACAGCTGCCTATCACCTGGATTGAGAGTTTTCCCTAGACCGTTGAATAAATGGTTGAGTTCAACAGAGGGCGATGGAAGTTGGAATAAATTCAATTTTGGCTTCACGGAATTCAATAAAGGCCAACCAATATGTTTTTAGTACTAAGGCATAACTTTAGTTCATGAAATAAAACGTGTCATTTCTCCACACCCTCAGAAAGGTTGATGCGGCACTAATGACATCAGCATTATATTTCAGCATAGTACGGAGACACGAGTCTGACTTCTAAATGTAATAGGTTGTCTCTCTTTGAAAAGTCGCAATTATTGAGGTGGCTTGATCACAATCTAAGAATTCCATTGGAAATACCGAGTGCGATTCCAGAGGGAAGATGTTCAGCGCCGCCCTAGGCAAAGTTGGAAGAAGCAACCCTAGAGACTGATCGAGGAGAAGCTGGGCCTACTATAGACGGAGATCGCCCAATTAAAGCAAGACAGGGACAAGGTGATCTTGGATTGGTAAAAAGTTTATACGAGGCGTATCCAGAAAGTAAGTGTACTGAATTTTTGTAGGTTACAATTTTTTTTATTGAAACAAAAAAATTACATGGTTACCGTAGTACATATGTAAGCTATTTTTCGACATAATCGCCATTCCTCTCAATGCAGGTGGTGAAGCAGGGCATCAACTTTTTGATGCCTTCCTCGAAGTAGTTTCCCGCCAACCCTTTCGTCCACTTCTCCACCTCCTCCTTTACCTCCTCGTCCGTTGAAAACCTTTTTCCACCCATGTACAGCTTCAGGGAGGTAAAGAGATAATAATCTGAAGGTGCTCGGTCAGGGAAATGCGCGGGGTGGTTCAGGACATCCCATTTAAACGAGGCAAGCCGTTCCTTCGTGGCGTTGGCCGTGTGTGGTCTGGCATTGTCGGGCAGCAGGCTGAGTCCCTTTGTCAGCATGTGCCTCTCCTCTTGTTTTGAATCGCCTTTCGCAATTTTTTTAGGGTTTCACAGTATCTTGCAGAGTTGATGGTCTCCCCTTGAGGCAGATATTCAATCAAAATTATGCCTTGACAGTCCCAAAACACGGATGCCATGATTTTCTTGGCTGAAATTTTGTCACAATTGAAGGTCTTCCACTCCTCTGATCATCATGCACAGATGTACGACCGTTTTTAAACTCGCGATACCACTTGTACACACTCGTACGATTCATAGCTTCATCACCATATGCAGTTTTCACCTCATTATAAACCTCAAACGGAGGTTTTCCCTTTCAAACGAGATAACGGATGACGCCGCGTATTTTGCACTTGGCGGGAGATTGGATTGACATTTTTCACAAAACGTTTTGTCGCGTCGACACTTCTCAACGTACTGACCTTGAACTGGTCTCGTTGCGGAGGGGAAGAGTCAGGCTACACGGAAGTGTAACCAACATGTCGAAAATAAAATTCATTCGGTCGTGAGAGCCTCAGTACACTTACTTTCTGGATAAGCCTCGTAGTAATAATAATTTGGTCAATAGTGTGGTCGAACATAAGAACTAAATATGGAATACAGTAGAACAAGGCTGCCCAATCTTTTTAGCAGTTGGGCGAAATTGACGATTTTGAATCACTGGCGGGCCACTGAATACCTGACGGTTCCTATTTCCATGGGGGGGGGGGGTTGTTACAGAATTTCTATAAAACATAATTCCCCACAAAAAAAAATCTAAATAAGTGCTCCCCACAAAATATTTGAAATCCGTGGGGGGGGGGTTGTTACGAAACTTCGCTGAGAAAAAATTCCGCACACCCGAACATCTTATGTGATACCCCACAGCAATTTTTCGAATTCCATGGGAGGGGGGGGGGGGGTGGCTACAGGATTCCATTTCGACGCATAGAAGAAGAATATTATGTCGAAAACCGGTGTATTTTTGTTTCAAAAGTAAGTTCAACAGGTTAGATTTTTTCGTCGCTGATTCTCGTTCTGAGTAGCCTAAATAGCGATAAATCGCCGTCGTTTGCAACACTGGTGACCAACACTGGTGTGCAAGCTGCATTGTTTGTTTTACCGCGGGCCCGCGACACTTTTTCAAATTGGCGGATTGGCGGGTTTTTTGAAAATGTTTCACGCGGGCCACTTATAATTCGGGCCTGGGGTTGGGCAGCCTTGCAGTAGAACCTCGTTAATTGAAATCCATCGGACATCAAAAATCAAATTTCGAATTAACGAATTCCCACATAATTCGAAATTTTATGAAAAAAAAAAAAATAGATGGCGAAAATCGAGTTGCTCGGCCGCCCCTTCAAATTCGGGTAGTATCTTTGGAGTAAATTCATATTAATACGAATTATTATTAAGGATCCCTCCAAGTTCAGTTATTCTAAGCAAATTCATAAAAATACCACACATTTCCGCGTAAAACAAATTTTCGCGGCCGATTAACGTCGCCACTGGCCCTTTAAACTCGGATATTCGAAAAATACAATATATTTATGCGTAAACCGAAATTTACGACGCGGCCTACTCTTCACATTGAGATATTCGTAAAAATCGATATATTTACGCGAAAACTGAAATTTCGCCGCCGATTTCGATCACAGCCGACCCTTTAAATTCAGATATTTTAAGTAAATTTCGTAAAAATACGTCATATTTCCGTGTGACCTAAAATTTTGCGGCAGATTTCCATCGCGGCCGACCCTTTAAATTCAGATATTTGTAATAAATTCGAAAAAATACGATATATTTACGAATAAATCGAAATTTCGCAGCCGATTTCGGTCGTAGCTGACCCATATAATTTAGATATTTTAAGTAAATTTCGTAAAAAAAGCGTATTTCCGCGTGAATCGAAATTTCGCAGCCGATTTCCGTCGCGGCCGGCCCTTTAAATTCAGATATTTATAATAAATTCGTAAAAATACGATATATTTCCACATAAATTAAATTTTCTCAGAAGATTTTCGTCGCGGCCGGCCTTTTAAATTCCGATATTTGAAGTATATTCGTAAAAATATGTCGTATTTCGGGGAAAATTGACATTTAGCGTTCGAATTCCGTCGCAGCCGACCTTTTGAATTCAGATATTTGGTGTAAATTCATAAAACTACGACATATTTCCGCGTAAAACGAATTTTCTCGGTCCTTCAAACTCGGATATTCGAAATAAATTGGAAAAAATAAGACATTCCAGTGTAAATCGATTCCGATCTACAAAATAATAATACTAATAAGGGCTATGTATAACCACGTAAAAATACACTTATCGGCGTTTTACCGTCATGGCTGTCTTTTAGATTCAGATTTACGAAATTTTAAGATTTATTTTCGCAAAAATCGAAGTTTTTCGAATTACACAAACAAATTTTCGTGTGCGGACCAAAATAAATTTCGAATTACGAATTAACGAATTTCGAATTAACAAACCATTTTGTATGAAAAAAATTTTCTGTGGATATTTTTTTGCCGAAAATTTCGAATTACGCATTTTTTTCGAATATCGGGGTTCGAATAAACGGGGTTCTACTGTAGTAATAAAATCATATTAACTTACAGTTTTACTTCTCCGTCTGATATATTACGTCTCTCTTCTATATTTTCAGTCTCTGTGTGAGTGGCTGGAAATTAAACAAAAAAAATAAGGCCGTATGATATTTTACATTTCACATATTTTTTTATTTACGTCCGTTAAAGGATTTTTTACATGTACATATAATTTTATATTGTCGTTTGAATGTTTGCAGATGAAATCTGATTTGTACGTTTCTAAAGTTCGTCAATTTTTAAACACTAAGGACGGGTGGTTTCAGAGAATTTGAACAATTCATCATATTTAAACATTCATTATCGGGTTCTGTGAAAGTCCTATTCAAGTTCTGTTATTATATCATTATGGGCTAGTTGCTACACTGAACTGAAATAATAACAGAACTTGAAAAAATCTTTCACAGAACTTGAAAATTCACTTTGAAATTTGAAGAATTGTTCAAATTCTCTGAAACAACCCGTCCTTAGATTGTGTTAGGTTCAATCAAATTGACGATTAGCGCCATTTTGATATTTTGGCTTTCAAACAGTCTCGTTAAACGCCAATTGAAGGCCCGTTTCAGCTTTTGATCAATCAAGTGTTTAGCCATCAAGCATAACAGCATGACCGTTACACTTGATGGCCGATCAAAATTGAATGAAATAAGAATTAGCATTTAACAAGAAACAAACATTTCAAGTGGCGTTGATTGTCATTCAAACGTGATGGAGATTGAAAAAACTCGAGTTTAATGCGTTAAGGTGAAGACAAACGAGAGTAAAAAATGGTCATCAATTTGAGCAATGATGTAGGGTAGCCAGATAAAACAGAACATGATAAATTAAGTTAGTTTTTTGTTTTTTTGTTTATTTCTTTTCCTCAAAGTTCTGTTTTGTCATGGAACCATTAAGTAGTAACAAATGTAAATGAATTTTGACTAACGGATATCGACATCTTGTTGCTTAACGTAATTCTGATTGACGAAAAGCGCCATCTGGGAGCAGCAGCCCAGGTGCTCCGTACCCTTGGGGCCCGGTGCCACCCCGATCATCTCCACAGTATAGTCGGGGTATCTGACCACCACATTTTCTGCCCTGTAAACAATACATTATTAAAAATAAATACAATCACTAACAGATTACGAACAACCTGACTATATTTGAAAAACTCATAATACTGTCGTAAAAAGAGGAAGATGTTGCCTGTGCAATGATGGAGGACTTAGCCAGTGGAGGAATTGATGCCTGGAACTGGGCCGGGAAACTGCATAATCTTTCAAAGCGGCTATGCAATGAAACATATGAGTTTGGTGAGCCACTGAGCATAGATGTGATTTGCTGTAAATGTCCCATCTCTCTCGTTTCTATAACATACTTTGATGTTTATTAACCCCTCAGGGCTCTGGCATATTTTGTCAGAAGGTCGGAGTATTTGCGCTTTGCAATAAAATCCAAATAAAAGCAGTATTCCAGAATATATCTGAAAACTAAAAACTGATTCATAAATTTTTTTTGAATTGCATTCGGAACCTTTGGTTTCATAGAGGTGTTAATTTTTTTTCTCTGTAATTAACTTCTAGATTTGAATATAAAGCGTGGTGTTTTCTCTTTCTAACACCGTTTAGATCATATTTCTAACCATGATAGTAAGGGAGTCGCAACGATTTCTATGAGACCGTATGAGCTGTTCCCAAAAGTGAACAAATTAGCCTGAGGGTAAATGATATCGGCTCAATCATCACTCATTCTGATGACCTAAAACTCTACCGCAAAATCAAAAGGTTTATTGATTGCATTCTTCTGCAAATTGATATAGACTCTATTGTAAACTGGGCAAAGACAAACTGTCAAAGCTTTGAGTTTTTAATCAATGCTAACGGTTTCCATCGTCTGACCCAGGTAAAAGATCTAGGATTTTCTACAGCAAAATGACATTTCACCAGCGTGTAAATGACTCAAACAGCAGAACATACAAACTGCTGGACTTTGTCATTCGTAATTCTTGTTCATTCCAAAACCCACAAAAATTAAGACTACTTTAAAACACACTGGTGCTAAGTGTATTGTACTCAGTGGTGCTAAGTGTATTATTTGGGCCCGTATGAAGCATCTTACATTATTCTTTAAAAAAATTTTTAATTATTTTATTCTAGCCTCCATGGAACTTACCCTTATTTATATCCATCTAATTTTATTCTAGGTATGACAACCTATTACCAACTACAAGCTTGTGTGTGTTGTAACGGCCTGTTGTTTGTTAACGGCCATGTATCTAATACATAATGAGATTCTGGCACAAAATACAAATATTTGTGCCAGAGTCTCCACTCGGGGATGCCGCCACAATACATTGTATTGTCGAGCGAGTTGAACAAATCTGTACCCGAATTCGCCCGTGGGAATAGCGAAATGCTACCTGAACATGGTTGACATAAAATTCGATGCATTCTTGGAAACCTAACACGCAAAGTGTTTGGCACTACATACTCAATATATCAACGGTTCTTTTACAATATATTAGATAATATATTTGTTATTTTGTAATTTATTATGTGCATAAATAAATAAAAATATACCTATGTTTGATCCTCCAATCATGTACCACCTTACAGCAAAGATTGGGTGGTAGGTAATAGTTAATAATAATCACATTAAGATAACCCTTTACGATGTAAACTACTTACCAGTCTTTGAACTCTTCCCTCGTCCATTCGAAGCGGTGGTCCCAATGGCGGAAGCCCCCCTCCTTCAGGTTGGGGAAGAGCACGTTAAAATCCGCATTGGGGGTGGTGATTAGTGCGAGACGGGGACGAATGAAGCCGAAAATGTTGTGCGGCATGCGATCAAAGGCCCAGGGGTCTAGGTGCTCGATAATCTCGATGCACAGCACCGCATCACAGCCTGTAAGGCGGTAGTCGGGGTCTGCCACACTGCCAACAAGAACCTGAAATATAAATGAGAAAAAAAAAATTGAGGATACCACCAACACCAAATTAGTATTGCATCAAAATATAGCTAATAGCAGAAAAAAAAGTAAATTGTGTTGTATAATAGACGGGTCAGTGGCTGAGTTGGCATCGCGTCTGGTTCCCACCCAGACGTTGTGAGTTCAATTCCTCGGCTGGCTAAGTCCTCCATCACGTAGTGTGATAGCATTGGAGGGGCCTCACCACTTTCTCTATGACGGCATAAGGAAACTGATTGTTTACCTCCTTCATTGTACAGGTCAAGAATTTTTTAAATAAAACGAAGCTGCATTTAATTATTATGAATGACTCTAGACCCTCCATTGTCTCTGCATACAATGTGTGTTAGCATGAATACATATTTACACTCAATACAAAATATACAGTACTTAAAATAAAAACAATTTGAAAGTTTTGTGGGATCTGTAGTGTGACAATGAAAGATAATGATGGTATTGTGTCACAGGGTTTATTTTGAGTCAGTTGAGTTGCGCAGTTGGGAGGTGGCTCTGGACCGATGACGATGACACCAGGTGTAAACGGCGATGACGGCGATGGAGTGGTGGAGACCGGACTCGTGGAGGTGTTCAGCACTGGTGACGATGTGGGGTCTTCCGGGTACTCCGGTGTGAACAAGGCAGGTGAAGGTGCGATGGACCAGGTCGGCAGATGAGCGGGAGATGCAGGCGACGCTCGGCCGGCGCCGGGAGCAGACTAACGTTATGCCGAGTCGGACTTGTTGAATAGAATGGTGCAAGTACTTAGGTCCTCCTCCGCTTATATAGGTGCTGATTCCTTTGTTCTCTTCTTCCACGGGTTGGAGAAAAGCGTCTGGACATCGAACCCGCATGATCGCTGACTCGGTTCATTGAATGAATGTTTTGCATCACCCTGCATTCCTTCACATTCGTCTTATCAGAAGTTTACGTATCGCGGTATCAAAGGTCGATATTTCAATTGATGTTTCGTAATGCATTGTAGTCTGATTGTTGATTCAGCTTTTTTGGCCTTCCTACACATGTGGTCTGATCTATGAATTGATGATCCTAGCAGCGGTGATGCGGCTGCTACAGTTTTAATGAAGAAATCTGAATTGGCGAAGAGAGAAGAAACTCCTGAAGGCTTTAAGGGAAATATAGTGATTCTCGGTTTACTAGACTTGTGTTAACAGTAGATATTGGTGTGATCGCAGTAGGTATAATTACCTTGGCTGTTAGCGGAGTCTTCCTGGGGAACAGGTGATCATAAAACAGGGGCTTGGCCAGTTCATGAGAGCGCCGCAGCAAATCCTCATCGAAGTCCACTTCCAGAACGGTGGTCAAGTTGGGGATGCTCTTCAAGAAAGTGAACAGGGACAATTCTGCACAGCCAAAGTCTACCACCTAAAATATTAAAAAGGTTTCTTTATCTATTTTCTTTATTGACTGAGCATGGCAAAGTCCTATTTTAACTTGACTATTTGGCATTTCATCAGTCTGTAAATTTGTTAGTTACGTTCCGGTTCAAGATGGTGGCCTTGTTGAATACTACCTTTTTATCCTGGCAGAGTTGGCATGATCGCGGTTCTTAATACATGCTGTGAAATCGGAATAATCAGAACCTATCGGCCTGAAGAAAATTTAAAAAGATAATTATTGTTGAGATGGTGACATTGCTTCGAAAAAATCATATAATTCCTTAAGCCGGAATCTTAACTAATCTATTTCATAGAATCTACGAAATAGATCCATAAGAACACGATTTTCTTTGGAATAGAAACCCAAAGCTTAATGAACTTCAACATTTGTAATATAAATTGATCATAGAGACTAATAGAATAGATTAGATGAGAATGTTCCAATATTCGAAATAAAAATGTTACATAAAATATAGTACATTTTTAAGTACTCACAAATCTAATGATTTCAGAGGAAATTTTGGTTTTAAAAAAATTAGAAACAATTTTTTAGATGCGATGTCCACTGTTCATAGAACTACTAATGAGATGACGTCTGTCTCGACACAGGTTTATCCTAGTGAGACAGACATCGAAAAAAAACCTGTAAAAAAAACTTTATATTGTTAATAAAAATAATTAAAAATAACAGATTTTGTTCTCCGGTTTTAGGATATTTGAAGGTGTTAACCGATTCCGATTCCACGATAGCTGATTTAATGTTTCGAGTGGCCAACTTTCCGAAAATGCTTGGTAAATTTTTGTGAATAGATTTAAGCCGATTGACAATTATTATTAGAAATTTAAATTTTAACGTGTACTGGTTTTGGATACCGACTAACCAGGAGAGAATCCAAAACCAGTACGGTACTGGTAAAACCAATATGCATGGTTACCTTACAATAATATCTAAATAGTATAAAATAAAGTCGCCATCCTCGTCAGTCTGTTTGTCGCTTAGTTCATCTAAACGGAACTTGCTGTCTAGCAGTGCCCTCACTGTTTTTGCACTAAAATTGTCAAATTAAGCCAAATCTCGACGGTATGAGAAGTAATTATGAACTTACCTTGGGGCAAACGTATTATGCTTCATTTTAGTTGAAATAATAAAGGAAAAACATGGAAAAAAACAGAAAATAGTTTGAGATAGACATTTATTAACAAATTATAAGCGGCCATGTTGATTTCTAATGATGTAATTATTTTTACAAGTTTACTATATTACCTAACCTAACCTAACCAGTGGGATATTTTGATAAATATGTCGGTAAAATTTCGATCGCGCTGGCCTCGCTTATTATGAATATTTTTTAGATAAAACCTTTAGATTCACCTTAATTACTGTATAACACAACTTTTTGCATTTGTGATACAAAAGAAAGTGCCCCCTTTATAGCGCCTGCTCGCGTCAAGGCAAGAAAAACATCCCAGTTTTCAAGTAGTTTAGCGGCTACGCTAGGTTTGTGTAACGTGGTTTGTGATTCAAAAGAAAGTGTCAACAAGTGTACACATTTTCAAACCATTTTCCACCGCCCCGAATGCAAAAAGTTGTGTCGTACAGTAATTAAGGTGAATCTAAAGGTTTTATCTAAAAAATATTCATAATAAGCGAGGCCAGCGCAATCGAAATTTTACCAATATGTCATATTTATTTTGAGTGTAAAAATGAAACGAAGTGAAATTTGTTTTAAGTGAAAGCTTTGCACCTGAGAACAATACCACGGGCACAGTTTGAGATCATCAGGAATTAGTAATTATGTCTGGAAAGTGTTAAATTTTATTGGGCACTCGTAGTCAGCGTATAACATAAAACATGCATATTATATTCATAGAAAGTAGAGAAAAGTCAATGTTTTGTAAAAAGTCGTAAAAAGATTATTTTCGGGCGCTTACATTGCTAAACCTTATGATATACATCAAAATAATGTATTACGGAATTGTAGATCTTAAAAAGGCCCACATAAAAGTCTATGGTATATGTCTATGTCCTAAGGATAACCCCCAACTACGCCGGGTACACGTCAGCTAGTATTATAATAATGCAATCAGTAGTCAGTTTAGATTCAGCAATAAACATTACGTGATTCTGAGTAGGCAGCTACGACAAATAGGAAGAAACTTTTGGTTTTCTATTTCCTGAACAATTAACGGAGGCTTGAGAACATGGATTATTATATTAGATTGAAAAGCTTACGAACAGTGGGGTTCTTGTCATTGTGTGTCGAAATATAAGGTAAAAACGACAAGTGTGCAGTAAAAATGTAACCTTTTGGATAGTTCCTGCCCAGCGTTTATCGTTCTTCAGAATGTCACAGACATCTCCATAGCGCTGAACATAAGCCGGCGGGTAAAACTGTACGCCATTCTCGCAGAACCTTGTCACGGGCGGCATGCCAACCTCCGTTTCTTCAAAACTGTCATCCGGTTCGGCCGACATAATGTTGTGCTGAGTATACTAGTTTTCCAAGGCCTTCAACAGATAAATATAACGTAATATCATCAAACTACGCGTCCACAAAAAATACAATATACGAATTTACTGTTTTGACAGTTGTGATTTCGCAGCGCATGCGTTCTAAATAAAAACAACGAATTGTGCAATAGTGTTGCCAGGATAAACAACACAACAACACACACTAAAAAGAAAAAAGGTGGTCACTAAACTTTTATAGACTGACATATCGCTTTGCGAGGAAGATGATTAGTATAACCAATAGTTAAGACCATAAATAAACCCACGCACTACCCGTGAATTAAATGAAATATTGTATTATTGGCAGGGTGAAATCTGTGTAGAAAACTTGAGGCCCCGTAGTAAGCGTTCAAAGATGATTTGAAAGGGAAAAATGTAAATACAAATGTTAGAGCGAGCGCGCTAATATTGGGAAAATATTTAATAAAACACGATTCGTTTGAAATAGAGCCAAAATCTCTCAACAAATGTTTTTGTTGCATTTAAGATACAGTGTGATTTTTTTCATGCCTATAATACATATTAAATAACAGAACAAAACGTGTTTAAAATAATTTTCGGAGCTTACTTTCGAGAGAATTTCGTATAATTAACGTTTCGGCATAACAATTGTATAGATATTATCTACAATTTACTTTTTTGGAACTTAACTTAAAGTGTTAACGAGAAACTTGTTTTAAACCGGTAGAAATTGGGTATGCGGGGGTGTGCGGGGGCTCAATGTAAATTCAGTAAATACACATTACAAGTACGACTTGCAATCCCGCATCTCAGTTCCACAGGATTTCAGCAATATTTGATCCCGCAGATTTACATGTGCGAGATTTGCGGGATTTTATTGGGTAAGTTTGTACTTCACACGAAGGATTTGTAGCATTGTAGTAGGTATGTCGTATGTCTTTTTGTATGGAAAGAAAAGTGGGAATTTATGAAAAAGTAATTTCTCTTTTTGACTCCTACCATCATGTAGAATCACCTCCCGAAGTTAGTGGACTTTACCCCCGGAAACATAAATATACCACTCTCCCGGAAACCTTGTATATATTGTGAGTTATGAGACTTTTCTGCGCGGCGGCCTGGAGCGGCGCGTGGTGCCACCGCTCCGAAATGTACGTGTGGGGGAGCCATAAACAAGCCACCCACGGGTAGGGTTGCCAGATGAAAATTTGATAAAGGAGGGCAGATGGGTCTAAAAAGGAGGATTTTCTGTAAAAAAGGAGGACATTCAGAAATTAAACGATTTTTTTATATTATTTTACTTTATTTTAATCATATTTAGCTGAGCTGCCGATTTTGGAAAGAAGTTCTTGGTATTTTAACAAATAATTATAAAAATCTTCACATGTCATGTTTTTGAAGTTGTATTGAGTAAGAATTAAAGATTTAACTGACTGCACACTTAGTCTATTCCTCTCTTTGCTCCACTGACTTATGCGTTATCTGCGCTTATACAAAAATAAAACTAACTAACTAGCAGGGGCATTTAACTAAGCTTTGGCCTCGAAACCTATTTGAAACCGCCACGCCCACCTCAAAATTCTTATAGAAAACGAATAATATGGCTAAAAGCTCAGATCTCATTGGTGAGAGCAGAATGATTGGTTTGATCTCTCGCTCTCTATCATAATGACTCGTGTAACAGTGTACCACAATTGGCTGGCTATCTTGGAGATCTCCGATGTTGATGAAGCAGTTAAGTACTTCTACGATACCCTATACGCGTATTTTGACAAATGTTTTCTAAGAAAAAAAGCGCCGCGAAATGAAAACTATCCTAGATGGTTTTCGCGTGAGATTATCGGGGACATAAAGACGAAGCTTGTATACCATCGACGGTGGAAACAATCAGGTTTGGATAGTGAACACAAGTTATTCAAATCTTATCGTACAAAAATTAAACGTAGCATTTCAATAGCCCACAAAAAGTATATTTTAGAGGTAGAGAATAATGTTAAACACGATCCAAAGTCATTTTGGAAATATGTTTCTGACAAGAAAAATGACAGAGGCCTCTTAAATCATATTATTCTGAATGATTGTACTTACAAAGGAACTGACGTACCGGAAGCTTTCGCAAAGTATTTCCAATCTGTCTATAATCCAGAAAAAGCTGATTTTGATTCTTACGTACCAGGACAGATTGGATTGACAAAATCCCAAAACATATCTATAGAAAACGTTAATAACATGGATTTCAGTTTAGCAATAAGAAAATTGAAACCAAAATATCGTTTGGCCCGGATTTCATTCCACCCTTCGTCATTAAGGGTTGTTCTGAACCACTATCTAATCCACTTCTACATATATTTAATCTTACGATTAAAAACGGAATTTTTCCTAAACGGTGGAAGCTGTCAAAAGTTACCCCTCTACATAAAGATGGTGACAAGTGTCAGGCAACCAACTACCGTCCTATAGCGATTCTTTCCGCACCTGCCAAGTTATTCGAAATAATTATCCATAAATATGTATATGCCAAGGTTGAACCATTCTTGATCGAACAACAACACGGATTTCGACGTGGCCGATCAACCACTACAAACTTGATGACATATACTGATTACGTGGCGAGAGCGCTCGATAATAATGAGCAAGTTGACACGTCATACCACGACTTTGCGAAAGCTTTCGATAAGGTTGATCATTTAGTGCTCTTAAGTAGGCTCGAAGAAATTGGTTTTTCCGAAAACTTAATAAAACTCTTTGCTAACTATTTAAAAGAAAGGGAACAATTCGTTTCCTATGGTGGTTTTAACTCTAACGCGTATCCTACAAACTCTGGTGTGCCGCAGGGTTCCAATTTAGGACCCTTATTGTTTCTAATTTTTATAAATAATATTCGGGGAAAAATCAAATTCGTCCGTTTTTTACTTTTTGCAGATGATATTAAACTGTTCTTAAGAATAAGATCATTAGAGGACTGTAAAAAGCTCCAGGAAGATATAAATGCAATTATTGACTGGAGTATTGACAGCAAACTCGGTTTCAACTTCCAAAAATGCTCAGTTATGTGTTTTACGAGGTCACAAAAGATCTTATATTTTAATTACAAAATGAAAGATACATCACTGAAGCATACGGTTACTTATAAGGACTTAGGAATTGTGTATGACGCTCGCTTAACATTTCACGCTCATATTGAAAAGATCTGTAAATCAGCTACAAGAATGTTAGGTTTTGTCATACACAATTCAAAGGAACTGACAAACCTTGCAATCATTAGGCTGCTTTACTTTAGCTTAGTGCGTAGCATTCTCGAGAGTGGATCTCAGGTATGGGGGCCAGAGGACACTGTCTACGTACTAATGGTCGAGAAAATACAAAAAAAAATTTTACGATACCTCTATATGAGAGAGTTTGGTTTTTACCCATGGCTGTTTCCAACAGCATTTATCTCGGGAATGCTGAATATCTGCAGCCTTAGTTCCAGACGGGACGTCGCATTATTGTTGATGGCTTACAAGCTTCTGAATGGTTTTCTATCAGTTCCAGACATTCTGTCAAAAATAGGACTTTATGTCCCGGATAATTTCACGAGAGGCCGCCAACACAGGCTTTTAATTCTTCCCAGGTCCAGAACTAACTTACCAATGGTGATGCCCCTGGGAAGACTCACTAGGTTAATTAACTCCCTTCCAGCTAATTTGGATATTTTCCATATGTCCTACAACGACTTTAAGCGCGAAATATTGTATTTGTTCTAACTGTATATTTATGTATATTTTTTTTTTACATAATTTGTTTACCGCTTTTGCAATGTATTGGTTTTTGTGCTGTTTTTGCAAATAAATAAAAAAAAAAAACAGAAAGAGATGACGGAATTTTGCCGTTTGACAGTTCCAAATCATTCAAACAAAATGAGAATGGTTTATTTATACACGCGGGTTGTCATTTGCTGCCGAAATACTATCATTTCCGTCGAAAATATTGCGTGTTAAAGTTGTTCGTGATAAAAATACAATATAAGCCAGTATAGTGTTAGCGAGTTACAAACATATATTCAACCTACCTACGTAAGTTCAAGTTTAAAGTGAATTGACAGCTTTTAGGTTATTCGTTCGGTTTTTTGAACAATGCTAAGAACGTATAAATGTTATTTATTATATCGATAAACTTATTCATGTTATTGATTAGTGTTATCCTGTATTATCTTATTGTTTTGGTGAAATTAAAGATTTTTAAACATATGTAACCATGAGTTCATGAGGCTGAAAAATGTCGGAATTCTTCGTCGTACTGTCGGACAATCATGTTTTGGAAATTTTCTTCAGTGTTTTTGCAAATTTCTTGTCATTTTGGGTTTCTTCTTCTCAGATTAACAAGTTTCATCTTAAGGAAATGCACTGTAAAAGTTTATTTTCTTAGTCAGATGAACCTTGCCCTTGGAAAACATTTCGACATTTTTCTGCTTCAAGGACATTTTTATTTTTATAATAGTTTTTTTGGGCTAGTGAATGAATAGAGTAGGCTGAGAGAAATTATGTTGTCTATGGTCGAATCTTTTTTTAAATGGCCTTGAGTTTCCTCTACCTTGTCTACTGCTCTGCTCCGCACGGTAGGTACTGATTGTATTTCTGTGGTTAAGTACTGTATAATTCAGTTACATACAAAAATCCCGAAGATATCGATCTAGAGAGTGGTATATTTATGCTAACTAGTAAAATAACACATCTGGCCTGATGATGGACACTGCAATTCTGTCCGAAACGTTGGCTAAAGAAGGAGTTAGCGAAACACGGCATAACACCCCAAAAACAAATAACAAAAATAACAAATATAAAACTCGCAGATCTTGAGCAGTTATGAGAAATATTCAATGTTTTCAACACTTTTGAATTAGATTGTCCACTGCTCGTGCAACTTCAAATCATAATATGCTTCATCTTAATCTGATTTTGATTTAAGAAATGAAATCAAGTCACAAAATTGATCGTGTAGCTTAACATCGTCAATCTCTACACCTCTGATTTTCAAGAACTCAATGCATGAAACTAAATCATCGTATTCTAGGTTTTCGTTCTCTTTCAGCAATGTCATCCACTAAAAACATTTGAAATCTTCCAAAGGTTTTACCCATTCCATCAAGTAATCTTCACAAGCCCTGTAAACACTTAAAAAATCTCCCGCCAGTCCCGCCCGATGTTTAGCAAAAAGGAGGACTTACAGTAGGTAAGGGAGGACAAAACATGTAAAAGGAGGACATGTCCTCCTTTTGGATACCATCTGGCAACCCTACCCACGGGGGAGCTCATAAATAAACCAATCACTAGATAGTTGATTTATGCCAATCACTAATAACCATACACACACGGTGATTGGTTTATTTATGCACACACGGCACCCGCCTACTTTTCTACGTTACTGCCATAAGTTACTACCTAATCTAATACCCATGATAATCTACCTAATTCTATTTATCTAAAACCTAACCCAACATAACCCACCATAACCTAGATAGTTGTTTTGTGCCATAACCTATCCCTCCGTTTCCGTCTGCTGTCATCAATGAAGAGCTGTCAAAAATAGTAATGTTTTATTAATTATTTACTTTAGCTGTTTTTTTTTCAGTATTGAAGTAAAATATTATTTGATTATTACGTAAATAACTCGCTTGGTTATGCTACAGTACAATATATTGGTTTCATTTATGTAGGTTTCCCTTATCAGATCTGGGATTGTTTATCAAGAAGACTGCCTTTCGCAGACCGGGAACGGCTGCCGAAAATCATATCGGTGTGTGCATAAATGTATAGTATCCGTCGGCGTACACATTTAGATATTTAAAATCGGCGGTATTCCTAGATTTGCGTAATAATAAGTGACATTGCCGGTGTCATATTGTAATTTGATTATTTTTATCAATCTGTTAGTTTAACTTACTTTGTGTTTTCGCCGTTAGGATGCTACGTAGCTGTTATCGGTGTTGGGGAGCGATAAAGCCGTGTACTTCATCTGTAAATCTGCCAGTCAGCTTCTTGAATCTATCGAGGCCCATCAGTCACACAGAGCAGGCCACAAAACCAATTAAAATGAGTGGTGAAAAGTTTGCATTGCCCGCTAGATTGGGAGGAGGCGAAAAAAGCGTATGGTAAGCTAAAAATAATTAATTTAAACGTCATAATAAAAAAACCGCAGATTGACAGATACTACTTTTTAAAGTTGTCATCCCGCTCTCAATTCATAATTTTGTATTTTTTCCTATTTTGTACTGAATGTGCGAATGACCTCTAAAGTAATTTTATTTTTCTAAATTTTGTGTTGTGTATAGAATCCATCTAGAATCTAACTCAATTCAATCATGTTTTATTAACACTTACTCATATTATTCAAAATGTAAAAGTTTCACAGGGATAACTTTGCAGTTTGTTTATTTGGTAAACTTTTAAAATTGCTGGCCACGCTTAATACGTAGTTTTTTTTTTAAATAACACTTTCATTTAACTAATTACCACAAAAGAAAACTATTTACATCTGGGAAGATGGAAAATGCTGCGTTAGTCACGTGAAATAAAAAATTTGTTGTTGTGTTTTTCGACCTCTATATAGATGTTTTACAATAATTTCTGTCCGTATTCTATGACATTTTAGTATGTTGGTATTCCTGATATTTTGTATTAATATAAAATAGGTTTTTAGGCAAGTTTTTTCATAATAGAAAAATAAAATTATTTAATTAAGTTGAATCAAAGTGTTATTTAAAAAAAATCCTATTAAGCATGGCCAGCTAAAAGATTACCATTTGTTTGTTAGTTCCTCCTTTAACTGCAAAATTATCCGTGTCAAGCAGTATCCCATTCCAAATTCAATGTATAGGCAAATCATTTTAACGAGACCCTTGCTTGTGTAATGTGTATCGGTGTACCAGATGGATCGAATTGGTAAACATTCAGGGCCGGCCCTGAGCCAAACGGCTCCTGGCGCGAGCAAAATTTTGGCATCACTTGTTACAACCAGTAGACGCCTAGGAAGGTGATCATTGTAAGCAAAAATATTTAGATGATTGTATTTTTGTGTAGCACCATTTCAATGCAAAATAGTCTCAAGGGCGATGTATTAGGACTGGTAGGTATTGTCAGCGCCATGTTGTCTTGGCAATTCGGCGCCTGGAGCGGACTGTTCCAACTGTGACTAACTAGTTTGAAAAAGTTTTTTTGAAACTTTCAATACTATGAACAAATGCATTCAAATGTATCCTCTTAAAAATGAGTTGCCTGTACCTCAATTGAAGCATATTATATTTCATTCTAGTTATAATAATATTCATGTCAATTAATTATTATATAAAGCAATTCTTAGTTCACGTCAACTGATAACATATTCATGATTTTCAGTTAATTGTTTAATTTTAATTAAAATGTTAAAGATATTTGCATGATACTCAACAGATATAATCATTTTAATATCACATGTTCAAATCTCCCTACCATGTACCGCTATTGGCTACCAAAACAAAGATAAAACCGTATTATTAAATTATTTAAAAAATTAATTGATGTGTTTGACTTAATTTGAAATCATAATTCCTTACTATATATGATGAATACTTACTGTGGCATACATTAAAAAGGCATAACACATAATATAATGTATCGTATCCGTTATGTTTAATTAGTACTAATTCTATAAATGCATAAGTTAACAAGACATAACATTTTCATTATATAGTGAAATATCTGCCTAATCACGGAAAGTAATTTATCCCTATTTCCAATACATGCTTGCTACACGTATGAGTTAACTAAACATAACACATTAAAATACACATGTAGCGACGTAGGTGTCTGTTAACCTTTACCGAGTACTTTATTATCTGTCTAATTACTATTTCTAACCCATGCTATGCAAGAGGTTACGAGACATATCTGCTACACATTCAAATACACAATAAGGAATTCTTTATTATGTAAAATGAAGACGGTTCGCTGTCATCAAGAATTATATATCACTGCATTCAAGTGAGTAAAATGAAGACGCTTTACTGTCATCAAGAATATACATCACTATATTCAAGTGAGTAAAATGAAGACGCTTTTCTGCCATCAAGAATATACATCACTATATTCAAGTGAGTAAAATGAAGACGCTTTGCTGTCATCGAGAATATACATCACTATATTCAAGTGCTTCCTTTTTTTTAGCCAATGTTTTGGACCATGTTACAAAGTCCATCATCAGGGCAGATGAGTAGATTGTGGTGAAGTGTGTGTTTATGTATGTAAAAGTGATATGTACCATGTTGCTCGTGTTAATTGCTCTTAGGGCCGTTATTTCAGTGTAAATAATTAGTAAAATATTGAAGACAATATTAGTGATTTCTAAACGAAAATCTGAAATAGAAAAATCAGAAAAGGAAACGGTCACATCTGGGACTCAAACCCAGGACCCTTGTCTTTCCGGGACAGTGCTCTACCAACTGAGCTAATGGGACCCTATCCCCCTCGGTCACTTTTAACTGTATCATACTTCGAATAAGAACTACTAACATTGTCTTCATTTTTTCACCGTACATTTTTATTGGCAACTATATTTATTGATTTTCCTTTTCTGATTTTTCTGTTTCAGATTTTCGTTTAGAAATCACTAATATTGTCTTCAATATTTAAATATTACAATTTGAGGTTTTACTCAATAAAGTTATTCCGAAAAATAAATATTCATTCTAGACTTGCAGAAAAGTCAACAGATGTCGCACATTAAAAATAAAAAATAAGATAGGTTTATCTAAAAAAAGACGCTGTCTGGATTGCATTTAGTTCGGGTTGAATCTTGCGATCATACATAAAGATAGTTGCCAATAAAAATGTACGGTGAAAAAATGAAGACAATGTTAGTAGTTCTTATTCGAAGTATGATACAGTTAAAAGTGACCGAGGGGAATAGGGTCCCATTAGCTCAGTTGGTAGAGCACTGTCCCGGAAAGACAAGGGTCCTGGGTTCGAGTCCCAGATGTGACCGTTTCCTTTTCTGATTTTTCTGTTTCAGATTTTCGTTTAGAAATCACTAATATTGTCTTCAATATTTAAATATTACAATTTGAGGTTTTACTCAATAAAGTTATTCCGAAAAATAAATAAATAATTAGTGAAATGAATGTGGTTTTCAGCATTTAGTTTTGGTGTAGCCATCAAGTACCGTATACCAAGAACTGTTAAGCTTGGTCCCTGTCGTCTATGCATACATAATTACACACTTCTCCATAATCTACACATCTTTCCCTATGATGGACACTGCAACACTGTCCGAAACGTTGTCTAAAGGAGGAAGCGCAACATGGCATAATAACCCAAAGATTAATCACCATAATTCTCTTGGTCATGAAAGTCTTCAATCATATCTCACTATATTCAAGTTTTAAAACATTTTCTGAAACATCTATAGGTTATGGTGGATCTCTACAGCATGTGTTTTTTTTAAATTGTTATCTGTTCAATAGTGTAAAATTGTGCCATGATATCTTCACGACAGTCAGTTTCGTACATACTTGCCTAACCTCCATAACCTTGCATAACCTCCTGACCTCCACGCTTCCTCCTAACGTATTTCTGTTTGTAATTAAGTAATTTTTATTCGATAACGGCTGATATTATAGTACATTTCATAAGAATGTATAATATTCCATAAGAATGTTTAATATTTGATAAGAATCTATAATATTTCACAAGAATTTAAAATTTTGATTGAAAATCATTTACGAATAGGTCACAAACTAAAAATTTTCACTGACTGCAAAATAGACCCACAATTTTATTTCAGCTTTATGAAGCAGAATTTGCATTTTCTGAAGCAGGAAAATGAAATTTGAGGTGACATATTATTTCTTTCCTTCATAATTGTTTATCCTTCCCTTTTCATGTATTTTAGTAGTCCTTTGTATTGAGGCTGCCATAATCCCACTGGTTTGGAATAAACGCAATGGATTATCACACTTATCGGTTTATCTTTTCAGTGCCTAACATCACATACCCTATAATATTTTAGGTATACTGAGGTATACATTAAATTAAAGTATGCAGGAGTCAAAACAGAATGGGGTGTGATATTAATGACACATATGTTAAGGAGCTTGTTCATTTATTGACTGAGGTTGCTAGTGGTTAATGGTTAGTTGCTGTACGAAGAGAATTGTTTATGCATGAGTGGCGTAACCGCCACAATATTAATAACTAGCAGTTAAAAACCCGCTCCGCGGGTTTTTTTCTGCTAGGCCCTGCGGGCGGCACTTGATTGGGCTTCGCCCAATTTAAGTGATACTAACAACAGTTACATTTAATAGGTAGATATTAGGTCATTCACAGAGAGAGGGTGAGTATATATTGTTAAAACACGGAACAGGAAGGCGTTTAGGCATAATAAGAATGACAGTTGTTCGGGTAAAACTTTACCTTTCCCGAATAATTGCCTAAATGGCTAAAGGTAAATTAATATAGGTAAATATTCGGAATCGCTGGACACGGAAAATAGGAAATATTTTTAAATAATACCTTCTGATTCACCTTAATTACTATAAAAGGAATCGAACAGCATTTGGGAAAATTTTAATTTTAGCTTTTTAATTTTTAATTACGTAAAATGAAAATTCGCTTTCGCTGTATGGGATGACAGTCTGAATAATTTCTGTTGATAACATTTTCTTTTGTCGGTATTCCTGAAATGAGCGGCTAGAGACAATTGAAAAACGTAAATTAAAAAAATATAATGTAATACAATATTCCGGCAAAATAGTGCCTACTTAGCACAAATGATTTTTTGACTATTATTTTATTTAACCTCACCTATAATGAAATAACCTAACCTATAATAATCCAGCCTAACCTATGTCCTAACCTAAACTAAAATAATCCAACCTAAGCTATATCCTATCCTAACCTATAATAATCTAACCTGACCTAAGCTTACCTCACCTATAATAATCCAACCTAACCTAACCTATATCCTAACCTAACCCATAATAATCCAATCTAGCCTAACCCAACCTAACCTAACCTATCCTAACCTAACCTAACCTATACAAATCCAACCTAACCTATAATAACCCAACCTAACCTAACCCATAATAACCCAAACTAACGTTACCTAACCTAACATAACCTGACTTATCCTAACCTATAATAATCCAACTTAATCTAACCTTATCTATAAACTAACTTGAACTATGCTAATCCAACCTAATCTAACCTAACCTAGCATAACCCAACATAGCCTATCCTAACCTATAATAACCTTTTTTTAAATATTTCCTTACTTGTAAAAGAAACCAAAATAATATTTGCATAGAGTAAATTATGGTAAAATTATTTGAATTCGACCAATCAGAGGGCCCAGACCGTCCAGACGATCGCATAATAATATTATAGATGCCATTGCAAAGTTTAAATAAACTTCCAGAAGAAATCTTTTTATAAAACGCTTGTTAATGGTCAAGTAATTTTGCATATTTAAATATTCGCGCCAGCCACTTTCGGTTCGTTCTTTCACCGCCAGAGGAGCGCTCTGTCGGCTATCTATTGACACGGTGCGTATCGGCCATGTTGAATGAACGCGTGCTTTTTTCGTCAAACGTAATCACGTAATTGTGGATATTTTTCACTGTAATGTAATTAATCCAATGGATCATGAACTTTCTAAAACATATTTTCTTCGATATTATCCAAAAATTGTATTAGCAGAAACGATATTTTTGAAGAAATATCGTATTACATGTGGCGATTCTATTTCAGTATGAAATCGTGTCTTAATCTTTAAAGTCTTATTTAAACACAATTTGAATTTGACCAATCACAGGGCCTACATCGTCCAGACGCTGGGACAATAATACTATTAGATACCTCCAGCTTCTGACATTTCCCATACATTCTAATGGCAACACGCTACACTAGCGCTTCCAAGTTGTGCGCCTTGGTTTTCTTTCATACATTTTTATGTATGCTAACATCCAATCGATTTCAAACTTTTCTCCATAAATAAACCACCTCACTCACCTTTCCTCTAAACCATTTTTTTCCCCCAATAATCGATTTGTCAATCAATCCTAGTATTTGCTACATTTAAAAATAGAATACATTGAAATATGCATACAATTCACTAAGAAAGTACCTACCCTAGAATTTAAGACCCCTTAAAAAAGTACTTACCTGGAATCGGAATTCTTCACTGGGTATGCCTATATTTTCCTGTCCTTGAAATGGAAGTGATTGTGATGATATTTTCAGGGTGGAATACATCCAGCTGGCCCTGGAGCACAAGCCGCTGAACTTGGGCCAGGGCTTCCCAGACTTCGCCATCCCAGATTACATGGGCAAGGCGCTGGTGGACATTGCCACTGGATCTGATGTCCTGATGTACCAGTACACCAGGGGATTTGTAAGTTAACCGCTAAATACATTATTTATTTCTTTGTGTACACACATTTTGTATAAATTTGCTAAATCAGGGCCGAGCTGTAGATAAAAAAAGTGCTAATATTTTTTATAAAACACTTATTTTAGTTGTCATGATTGATTTTTAGGGTATTATGTGTTGCGCTTCCTCCTCTTTAGCCAACGTTTCAGACAGCCTCACAGTGCCCGTCATCAGGGCAGATTTGTAGATTGTGGTGAAAAGTATACTAAGTTTATTTGTATAGAATTGATGTGGTTTATATGGTTTTCAGCACTTAGTTTTGGAATAACAGTGTTGGGTTTTGAAATGAGAATATGGTTGGTTCCTACCGTAATGGTATTTATCCAGTTCCTACCTTTCCCTAACCATTACTAGTTGTTTGAAAAATAAATGGAATAGAAGATTGCGCAAGTTAGAGTTTCCAGCACCATTTCGTCATTTATGTAGTTGTTTTACAGTCATTTTAAAAGTTCATAGTGTAGTTTCGGATGTGACAACCGGATACCATAAACTATTTATTTGTACAGTGCCTTGGGGGTAATTTTTCACAAAAATATCACTGTATGCAATAAGTACTGTGTCAAATAGTGAAAGGATTTTAAGTTTTATGATGTATTTTTTTTAGGGACATCCCAGATTGGTGAACGCAATCTCCAAGCTTTACTCCAAGCTTTGCAACAGAGAAATCAACCCCCACACGGAAGTGTTGGTCACAGCAGGAGCTTATGAGGCATTATTCTCTACTCTTTTAGGTAAGAAAGAAAACCCTGTTAACCTATACGCCACCACGCGCACAAATGTATGCGCAAATTAATTAATTAATTACAATATCATTTATTATAAAATACACACATTGGAAGGCAGACGTAAAATAAATTAATTAACTTTTTTATTCTAAATTCGACTGTTGCGAACTTCTGCAACTCATAAACTTACGAATACCTACAATAACAACACGACAAAATACACTATTCCACTGCAACACACATAAGCGCAATTACATTGCGAACTCCCCAATACAACGGTTTCACACTATGGGAAACCAATACTTAGGTGATGTCGATGTATTTAATATTAACTTTGCGAATTTTGTGGATTACGTAAAAGATTTATTCCAACACTATTCCTAAATAGAAGTTGTATTTTTGTAAAACAGTCAAATCGTTGTTTTTTTTATTTATTATTTATGTTCTTTTTCTTGTTTTTCATTTTGTTTCTTGCATGTATTTTTTAATGTAATTTTTTTTTATTATTTCTTTTTAATGTTTCAAAATTGTACCACCTACATGTAAAAGCCCTCTGGGCGTTAAATAAATAAAAAAATAAAAAATAAAACTTGCTTCCAGCGTTATACGCACATATTTATGCATTTGACTTTAGTAGCTGTATAATACGTAAATACAGGGTTTTCCAATAAGAGGTGTTATTTTGATATTCAATTGTAAAAGATCAATGGTTTCGTTGCTTGTGTGGCACGTAGCGCCGTCTTGTTGAAAGTAAACGTTGTCCAGATCAATACCATCCAATTCCAGCCATAAAAAATTATTAATCATCTCTCGATAGCGCAATCCATTCACCGTAACTGTTGCTCTAGCCTCATTTTCGAAAAAGTAAGGTCCAATGACTCTGCCGGACCATAAACCGCACCAAACAGTCACACGTTGAGGATAGAGAGCCTTTTCAACAATAACTCTTGGGTTTTCCGAGCCCCAGATGCGACAATTTTACTTGTTGACGAAGCCACCGAGGTGGAAATGGGCCTCATCACCCAAGATGATTTGCATTTGATTCACTCAAGTGAATTTTAATAAGCGTGTATCGTTCCATTTTTATTAATGGCGTAGTTTCTACTTGTCAAATGTCAAAAAATGACAGCTTCAATAGTAACATCTACCGAAATAGCGGGCTATTCAAAATAACACCTCTTATTGGAAAACCCTGTATTTGAAGAATTTAACAGATAAATTAGCCAAAAAATAGTTTGAACCTTTATCTTACTGACATCTAGCATTCACCAGTTAAAATGAACTTATTCGTTTACATAAATCAGTTTTAATACGATGATGGTCTAACAATATGGTAGTGTGTGTAAGCGACGCTGACTGTATATACTACTCCTTACCTAAGATCCCCCTATCGCGCAAAACGTAGGTTCTTAATCTACCCAGCGTATTTTGACAAGTGGGACTTTTTCAAACAAAGATGCCGTACGGAATACGGCATCATGTAGGTATTCAGCATTGTAATTGTTCATTTCAAAGTTGTTATTTTGCCGCCAATCTTTTCCGTTGATTTTTTTACTGGACTTTAATAACATAAAGAAATTTAAATACCAAAAATTTTAAGTCACGTAAATAACAACTAACTATGAGCGCGAGAAATTTGTCAGTTATTTAGGAGAAGAAATATACGCCATACAATATACGAACATCATAAATAGTTTTTTTTTTAATTTCTGATATTTCCACTTTATCAGATTCCATTTTTATCTCAATGAAAATGTACATTTGCTTATTAATCAGTGGCGGCCTGAGTTTTTTGTGTTTGCTGTGACTGAAAAAATACGAAAGTGTTGATGTTGTCGTAGCCGGAAACAATGAAATATTTTTAATTTATTTTACTTGTGAAATTTAAAAATATGTAATACTAATAACATGTGTACAAAAAAAACTTCATTTTAAAAAAATGCCAAATTTCGATCTCACTGAGGAAGTTTTTTGCTGTTCTTTCCCTTGGGAAACTTCATAAGAAAGTTTTGCCGTTATTTGTTTTTAGATATATATATATATTTACTATACACTTCCTTGTGTGGAATGCTATCTATCCCATCAAGATAAAGCGTACTGTATAAAATTGTGCTGCACCACTCGTAATGTTATCAAATTACATATTTAATTATTTTCTAGTTTTAACCTGTTCTCTCATTAAGAAATGTCTCGCTTATTACCCCACTGGATTCCGAGATAAAATGAATGTTATCTTTTTCTATCTGCAATTTCTAGTTCTAGATAACTATTTAAAGTTTGCGATCTATGTAGATGTATATTGGGAGGCGGGAGTGGGTACCGCCGTCTCGGGAATCATTTATTGGATAACCAACACCTCTGCCATAGGTCATCCCAAGTGGTTCACTACGTTTAGCGACTTAGCAGGGGTGCTCGCATTCACGGGGTGAGGTTTATCCAGATCTTGGCGGCGTAATAAAAAATAAAAAATCTCTTTTAGCATGAGCCTTCTATGACTTGCCATTTCCTTATGATGTTATATGTAAGTTACCTCGATTCATTATCTATTTGTATTGACCAGGTCACGTTGACAAGGGAGATGAGGTCATCATCATCGAACCGTTCTTCGACTGCTACGACCCGATGGTCCGCATGGCCGGAGGCACTCCCAGGTTCATCCCTCTCAGGCTGGTGAGTTGTCATTCACTTCATTGTTATACTTCTTTCAGTTTTCCGTAAATTTATCTACACGGCTGTCGCAACATAACCATTTATGAAGTTCCGATAGACAAAACTAGTTGCATTTTGAGTAGTGTTGTACATTCTTTAACATGTTTGTGACAGAGATTGTCTTATATATAAATCCAAAAAAAACCCACCAAACTTCATTAATGCCTGGTTCGTCGTTCTATTACCAGAGTGCATTGCTGCTTTCACCACAAAAACTTTTACTGGCGATAAAAAGGAGAACTTTTCACCCTGTCAATAAAAAGGAGGACTGCATTAACTTTACTCCTATCTAAACGATCTATAAACCTGAGTCATATAATAAAAAATAATAATTGTTTTTGTTATTTAGAAAAAGACAGAAGGCACGATATTGTCTTCAGACTGGGTGCTGGACAAGCAGGAACTGGAATCACTGTTCAATGATAAGACCAAAGCCATCATCCTCAACACCCCCAACAACCCGCTGGGCAAGGTGTTCCGCCAGGAGGAGCTTGAGCACATCGCCGGCCTGTGCAAGAAATACAACGTGCTCTGCATAGCTGACGAGGTCTACGAGTGGCTGGTCTACAAGCCTTACAAACATATCAGGATAGGTGAGGATATGCTTCAAACAATACTCTGCTTATGTATCTTCCTACGAGACGTATACCGCCGTCCCGGGAACCATTTATTGGATAACCAGCACCTCTGTAATAGGTCTCTCCAAGTTGCTCATTAAATTTGCAGGGGTGCCCGAGTTCATGGGGCTAGGTTTGTCTAGGTCTTGGCGGTTACTACCTGCTGCATGGCGGGCCGGATCGGGAGACTGGTTGAGGGAGAACTCTTGACTTCTCCAGCAGGACTCTCTCGACCCATCCATCACCTTGCACCGCAGGGGCAGGGATTGATTCTTACATCCGTCACTAATGGACGCACCGACCCCCTGATTCCTATCCGCCCCACATATATTTTTCTTCCCAGAACCTCCTTTCCTTAACCTGGAGTGAGTGAGGTCGGGTATGTCATACCCGAGAAGTTATTAAACGAAAAATTATTTAGGATGGGTTGTTTCAGAGAATTTGAACAATTCTTCAAATTTTAAAGTTCCGTGAAAGTTATTTTCAAGTTCTGTTATTATTTCAGTTCTGTCAAGTAACTGGTCTGTAATGATAACAGAACTTGAATAGGACTTTCACGGAACCCGAAGGTTGAAATTTGATGAATTGTTCAAATTCTATGAAACAACCCACCCTTAATGTTATTCTACTGTTGGCAAGTAAAATAGAGTCTTCCGGCTAAGAGGTTACGGGTTTGATTTTTCTTTATTTTCTTCTATCTCTTACCCAATAATAATAATAATATCTCATACTATGTTTCCAGCCACCCTCCCCGGCATGTGGGAGCGGACCATAACAATAGGGTCGGCCGGTAAGACCTTCTCGGCCACCGGATGGAAGACGGGCTGGGCGTACGGGCCGGCCAACCTCATGGCCAACCTGCAGGCGGTGCACCAGAACTGCGTCTACACCTGTAACACCACCATTCAGGTACACACAATGAGGAAGTTCATTTAACTTCTGTAAGCTGCTCTCACAGAGTTAAGTGGATTGTAGGCTGGATGATTCTGCGGTTCTCCAATCCGCAGAATCCAAGGTTGCGTGGTTACTCTCGGTGTGTAAAATCTGAATTAGAATATTTTAAATTTAGTTTTATTTTTACAAACTCACGATACAGTAATTTACGAACAAAAGCAGAGCGCTTACGTTAGAGGGGATTTAAGACTAAACCGGCAGCTGAAACTGCTGGAGACCGAATAATTTATTTGCCGCGCGAGGCATCTCGTGTTCGGGTTATAATAATACCAGTCGCACATGAATGTAGGGAAAGGTAAATATTATTGCCATTTTCGGAAGATGTCAACTCCCTATAAGTTACCCTACACTGCCATTATTTCTTTGACTGTCTACAATCTAGCTTCATATTGTTATCCACTCAAAGGATAGCTACCCAAATTTTGGTAGCTGTAGTTAGGTGGTTTTCATGATTTAAAATGAGTTTATTTTTATATATTAACTCCTCCTACGTAAACTATTGTAACCCACAAAATGACAATTTTGAGTTTTTTTAATGTATCTAGATTGAATGCTGTGCAAATTTTATGTGGGAATTAACAAAAAAAATATTAAAACAGGTTTTATTACACTGTCATTTATCGTGGGATATACAAGGAAATATAGTTGAATCCATTGGCTTTAACCTGCAGGAAGCAGTTTATAAGGTTTTCTTTAAAATACGCTCTCCCTCGAGTGGTTAATGATGTTATTCTTGTTCATGTTTTAGGAAGCCGTGGCACGAGGATTTGAGATTGAGTTCAACCGCATGGGGACCCCCGAGTGCTACTTCAACAGTCTGCCTGAGGAGCTGACGGCCAAGCGGGACTTCATGGCTAAGTTCCTGTCCGACGTGGGCATGAACCCCACCATCCCGGAGGGGGGCTACTTCATGCTGGCCGATTGGTCCAAGCTGAGTGAGTTCTCTGTATATACAAATTTTTGGGGACCGACCCCCGGGTGTTATTACACGTCAAAACTATATTGTTAGTACACTGCGCCCATTAGCTCACTAGATAAATTTGTCTTCATGCAAAGATAAAGATAAAACAGTCTATGCTGTTGGTGACAGAGATAACTCTCGAAAACATAGAAGTGAATGCTCTCCATGATAGCCGAGTTTTCAAACCATCCACGAATCAGTAGTTTGAAGAAATGTGTAGCAACGATATCAACTTATACAGGTTGCTTTTTGCTCAAAACTGACAGATCAAACGTAGTTTCATCAGTTGATTAGAATATCGTACCGTTATTGCTTCGTTATGATAGCGATATGGTTACGGGATTGTGTTAAAAAATACCTATTTGTCCTGGCTGAATTGAATGTTAATATTACACGAGTGGTTTGTTTGTAGAGTTGATAAGAAATGTCATAATATTCATTATCTATGTTGGAGTTGCGTGCGCAAGAAGATTCATTTATCTTATAATTCTTATTACAAACACCTGTCAAATTACAAATTTACAACATTATTAAAAACCTGTTCTTCATAGTAGCATAATAGTATACAACTGATGACCCTGTACAAATCGCAAGTGCGCCCCAATGCCTAAAAGCCATATTGAAAATTATTCTGAAAGTCCCTGTAAGAACTAGCACTGACAAAATCTTTAACAAACTTAACATCATGTATCTTAACCTTTTCTATGCGTCATTAATTTGTATCACTTCGTTCACACGTGGGGCTATTTATCATCAATCTAATAGTCAAAATTTGTTTATAAAAATACGTCGCTTATGTCTTGAATTATCTTTTCAAGTATAAATAAACAATCTGAACATCAATGGGGCTTGATAAAAATTCGAAGTATATATTCATAATGTAACTGATATGGTATGCCCGGGCGGCCATGTTAATATTTCAAGGATAACGATACACATGATTATAAACAAACCGGAGTAGAGCTCTTCAACTGTGGTGCGATGTAAGTGGTTGATTTATGGGTGCGATGTCGCGTTTGACTGGATACATGAAATATTGACACACTTAAAAAGGTTCATATAATAAAAAATAACTACACTTAAATTTACAAAAATAATGAAATAATTTTTCTGTTATTATGTCACCGTAAATATGTATCACTTAATATATTTTTTATCGTGATTTTGAAACAGTTCTCAACGCATAACGGCAGAATCATGGCTTTCATGTATTTCAGCAGCTTCGCAATTATTATCGACGTCACTGTCACTAATTTCAAAATCTGAATCTATTTCTAAAGTAGCACCAAATATTTCTTCGTCATTAAGACCACGACCCGACATTTTGAATTTTGGCAATAAAAATACTTTCAAAAATTGATAAAAAGTCAAACTTGTACAACTTTACACTTGATTTTTCACTATAAAAAAGTTTTAACCATGTATCTTTATTTGAAAATAATCTAACACTGACGAAATTTTATATTTCTTCAATAGTTTGAATGAATGTATGTAACTGAACTTATTTTAAAATATGATAAATTAGATTAATGTACACTGTAATTAAAATAGTTCATATCCACGAAAAAGCAAACAATAATTCGATAAAACAATGTAATCTACACGGCGAGCGTCTCTGTTTGAGAATCTTATAAAATGCGCCTGCGCAATAACGTGTGTAAAGACGCGGGAAGAATTCAAACTGATTCATTTTTCGCTCTGAGTTGGAAGATCCCTTCAAATCTTTGTATCGATGATTAGGATACGTATTATGGATAAATATCGTAAGATGTCAGTAGTGTAAAGATGTGAGATTTTTTAGGAGTATAAGTTTTACCGTGCTCAAGCATGTTTCATACCCATAACGCCGAAGAAACTTTGCGTCGCACAGATGTGCCACCCGCGTACAGGGCATGTACAGTGCGTCGCAGGCGTGCGTCTCCCGCAGAGAAAAGGTTAAACTACTCTATTCTAAAACAATACTTCTTTACACCTCTATCTACATAAATAAAAATGTAAATGTTTGTTTGTTCAAAATTTTACACCTCCGAAAGTTCTTTACCGATTGATTTGAAATTTTGCACAACGTTACATTTGAATACGCGTATGTTTTTATGGTGACCGGATAAATCATCACAATGATAATTCATCACATTTTTAAAAAGTTATATAAAGTCATGGAAAGTGATGAAACAAAAACTTTATTAACTGAGTTAAGTAGGTTAGGTTAAAAAAAAAAAAATTTTCATCGTTTCTAATGACTTTATATCACTTTTTAAAAGTGTGTTGAATTGTCACTGTGTTGAGTTATCATGGAACCGTTTTTATATACCTTTGGGAATGTGGTAAGGAGACAAATGAAAGAGGTTGTAAGGTCACAGCGTTTATTGGGTCAGTGCAGTAGCGAGAGATGACTCCGGACCGATGCTCACGCAATTGGTGGATGTAGTTCGACGGTGAATTCCCCGGGCCGAAGATCGATACAGCGTCGGTGGATGTCAAAGATCAACACCAGATGTAAGCGGAGATGATAGCGGTGGAGTGGTCGATGCGATAAAGTCGGTGGCTCAACACTGCGTTGGTGGAGACCGGACTTGTAGACGTGTTCAGCACTGTCTGAGTCTTACTAAGGTCGTAGTAGGTCCGTGGCTCATGGCGGCGTGGTGAGGTAATGGCGGGGCGCGACGCGGGGGCTGGCAGAAAAGGCCGCCCGATTTAGTTAGCAATGAGCATTCGCAGCAAGTACTCACTTGTAGCTGCTAATTATTGACTGACTACCGACTGAGCGAAGTACTTTGACATGGCCGTTTACATAGACGCAAATGCATTTGAGAATAATCCGTGCAATCGCAAGTAGGTAAATGGCCAGTACCTACGATGTTTCGCTAGTAGGTTCTAAGGCGAAGTGGGTTGCACGTATGAACGTTCCCGAACCTTCTAGTTATTACAGCTACATACCTTTATTATATAGATGTCACCTGTGACAGGTAAAAACATGTTTTCTTTTAAAACAGTGCCATCTGTTGGATGTAAAAGCAACACATGCAATTGTTTCTCTACCTGCACAGACAGACTGAGCAAACAGCAAATCGTGGCGGAGTACAGCTAGTTCATAAATACAAAACACAAGAAATAACAACTAATACACATATTACAAACACTAGATCTCAGGGTCAAAAACATCCAACAATCAACTACAAATACAACATTTGGGCCAAAAAGTTTCCTATACTATGGTACTAAACTCTACAATAAAATCTCACTCAAAACTCACAACAATATTTTAACATTTAAATCTCAAATAAAAAGCTGGAAACAAAATATAGGAAGATCAGAAATAGATATGTACTATACTGTCACCAAATACAAACTGAAACTGAAATCTCTCAACTGAACAAAAAAAACACCATGTAAAATATTTATAATTATTTCAGAAAAAACATAATATAAACATAAACAGAATGTATTTAAAGGGAAATTACTTTTCTCAGGCCTGCTGGGTGTTTGATTGAAGTTTTATTTTTATATTATTAATCTATATTTCCTTTCCAGTCGACAAGGTGGATCTCTCCACGGAGACGGACAAATACCGCGACTACCGTTTCACCAAGTACATGACCAAGAAGGTTGGGCTGCAGGGGATCCCACCCAGCGCCTTCTACAACAAGGAGAACAAGCACCTGGGCGAGGACTACGTCAGATACTGCTTTATCAAGGTTCCTTATTCCTTCCTTAGTCGTTTATAGTGGATAGATTGAGACCACATTATAGAAACAAGGGAGGTGGGCCATGAATCATCATTAGTATGAAACCGTTCACCCGTGTGACTACAAATCGCATTTATGTGTATCACAACTATCTTTAAAAAGCGCAGCTTCCATTGGTTCCGCTGCTTTGATAATTTGTGCGTTTGGTCTTAGCACGGAGACAGTTGGCACCCTTCCACGCCATATCTTCCTTTGTTTCTATAATCTATGATTAAAACTGACTGACAGTATTATATTTTTACATGTGATGTGTCCCAACTTTCCGGAGGCAGTGTGACTGTTGTACGTTGTGAGACTGAAGGCTGTGGAAAAGGAAGGATGTGGGAAGTGGAAGGTTGGGCAGTAGTAACTGGCTATTCAGACAGTCTACTGTCTTGGGGTAGTGCAAATAATAGTTCTCTAGATCCACTAGAAAAAGCACAAAAGGCAATTCTTCAAGTACCATACGATACAGACTTTCTGTCTATCAGACAACTCTATACAAAATCGGCTATTCTTCACCTCTTCAAATTCAAACTACATATCCCTTTACTATCTCAGTCCTCAAGAATAAACCTAACAATTAACATCCCGCTAAAGCACACAACCCACGGGCAAAGATCCTTTAACTACTACTCCATTAAAATGTATAACTTCATGCCACCTTCCTTGAAACAACCTGCTGATAATTCACCAATATAATATAATCAACTAAAAAAACAGATCACAGACTGGATAAAATCTAAAGAAACACTATTTTTCCAAAACCTATTTACTCCAAACCAAACATAATAATTAATTTAGTATTTAAAGTAATCATTTAATTGTAATAACTTCTGTTTTGCTTTTTTTTCTTCCCTTTTCAGCTTAACTGCTCGTTAAGTTCACTTCATGTATATTTCTTACTTTTCTTTTCATTACTCATATATAATATTTTGAAGTTTAAATCATGTTCTACATTTGTACAATGAATCTGTACTCTTGTACTACAGTGTGTCTACAGAACATTTTGATACGTAACTTACCTCAAATTACTACATTGTGTCTATATAATATTATAATGAACATGTCAACACAGCTTCTAACTTCTAACCTAATTATGTAAAATACTGCCGCCATGGGTGGAACTACGGTGGAGACTCCCAAAGAGGATATTGTGTTTCCACCTATGACGGTAGAATAATACCCATGCGAACACCTCGGCACAGGTTCTCCTAGTGAGGTGTTCACAGAACATTACTACCTATGCTTCAATCATGTATATACAGTTGCATATCACATTTAGTTTTACTACCATGTTTTATATATGGAACATCTATCTGTATCACTTGCACCCAATGTCAATATGTATACCTATAAACTGTATGTATAAGTGTTGTGTTCGTACAAACAGGTCTCCAACTCGTCTTGGAAGGAGTTTAATAATAAAATGGTTCTTTTATATTAATCAGGGATTTATTAATACTCCACGTATTATAATGGTGACTCGATAGTCGACCCAACTAGAAGCTTGCTAATTGGAATCTGAAACAGTGAGTTTCTCTGAGAGCATTTGCACTGGCCCTGGCGACAACTGGCCACTGGCTCCATCTTGCGGACTTCTACGCAAGCTCTATGCACTACCATCTGTGCGTGCATCTATAAAGCTCTTACTTCCCAACAATAAGTGAATGAATAAATTAAAAAAAAAACAAAAAAAAGATCTGGTCACCAAAGTTTCACAGTTGTCACTGTTTAGGCCGTCTCAAGCTACGTGTTCGATTATTGTTATTTTGTCCTGTTCTGTTGTTTAATTGACAAGTTCTCATTATATTAGGTTAGGTTATTGAGTGTAAACCACAAAATTACAAAACTGAGAGGCGTTTAGGTACTTGCTAGTGCTACCGCCATTGTTTCCAAAACCAGTTGGCAGCTTAAGTAATTCTGCGTTCATTTTGAATTTGCAGAAAGACGAGAATCTCCAGAAGGCAGCCGACATCCTACACAACTGGAGCAACAACACAAGCAGCAGCAAACTATAAACCAGAACAATCTATAGCTAAATTTTAAACAGGCTCAAATATATTTTGTACAATCTACTATAAGATTATGAATAAGTAAGGAAAGTAAGTGTTTACAATAAAATTGGTACTTACCTCCAAAATTCATTCAAAAGGTTCTCCTTGTTATTTCTACTCTCCTATAGGAGGTAGGACATCATCGCGGTTGTTTAAATGTTAGAGTAACTGCTCTAAACAACATTATCCAGAATGTTATAGAGAAAATTTCACACTGCGGGTTATCTAGTTTTTATAATATATGTTATAGCAAACTACTTATTTATGCAAATGAAATATATATTTGTTACGTAACTGTTTTTTTTTAAATTTATTTATTTGTGTCACATTATATACATATATCTTTTAATAAGAATACCGCACAAGAGTCCCGACTGCCCAGAGCCAGTGGGATTATGGCAATTGGGGTATGTTGTGAGGCTGAAGAGACTGGGGAAGGAGTTGGGAAGAAAAAGGTTGAGAAGTTCCTGGCTATACAGACCTCGTCAACAAATTTGGTCTTAAATTTTGAATGTCATTTTTTTATTAAACAAAGATATAAACAATTCCTAACACTATATGCATGGACCAGATCTTCTCATTGCGTATGCTCACTGAGAAGTTTTTGGCTAAAAACCAGAAACTTTTCTGTGCCTTTGTAGATCTACAAAAAGCATACGACCGAGCGACAGGAAAAAGCTATGGAAGGTGTTGTCCAAGTATGGAGTGAATACAAATCTGACACAGGCAATTGCGTCTCTGTAAGAGGGAAGCGTTGTATGTTTTAGGGTGAACGGTGGTTTTACAGGTTGGTTTGATATCACAAAAGGTGTTAAACAAGGCTGCTTAATGTCACCGTGGTTATTTAATCTATACATGGATAATTGTATGCAAGAATTGAAAGAGGTGGGATTGGGCGCAAATTGAGTAATCTGAAAGTATGTTGCCTGTTGTATGCTGATGATGCGGTGATGATTGCTAACAGTATGGAAGATCTTCAGTCTCTCGCGTCTAGGATGAACGAAGTATGCATGAAGAATGAATTAATGATGAATGCAAGTAAGTCAAAAGTAATAGTGTTTGAAAGAGAGAGTGCGAAAACAGTGTGCAATATAGTTGTGAATGTGGAATACTTGGAACAGATGGATGAGTTTGTGTATTTAGGAAATATGTTTACGAGAGATGGGAAGGCTGACAGAGATATTAAAAGGAGGGTAAATTCAGGTAACTCCATTAATGGAGAACTGAACGCAGTTGGCGCTAGCAAAAAATTGTCCAAAGAAGCCAAGTTAGCAGTCCACAATGGAGTTCTGGTACCTACCATGATGTATGGAAGTGAGGCATGGAACTGGCTGAGAAAGGATGAAAGTAGATTGAATGCTGTTGAAATGAGATCCCTGAGGTGTATGTGAGGTAAAACCATGTATGATCGTGTGAGAAATGTGTAGATCCGCAAAGAGTGCAAGGCTGATGTAAGCGTAATGAGTAAGCTTAAGAAAAGGACGCTTAGATGGTTTGGGCATGTAGAGCGAATGAGCGAAGAAAGGAGCGTAAGGAGGATATATGGTGCAAATGCGAATGGTAGCAGAAGTCGAGGACGCCCGAGGTAGACATGGCACGATCAAGTGAATCAGATACTCGAGTCGGGCCATTTCAAGAGTCAGAATAATAGAAGAGTATGTATGAGACGATGTATGAATGTGAATGAGGCAAGGAGTGTGTGCCAAGACCTAGTTGTTTGGCGGTTCGTCCTCTCTGCGGCTCTTCTTTGTGCAACTTCAAGACCTGATAGTTGAATACCTTACCTCTCAATCACGGAGACCGTCAAACCACTGATAAGTAGGAATTGGATTTGCTATTGAAAAGCAGGGGCTTGTCTGTATAGGAAAATCTATACATATATATATAAGGAAGAGTGTCTGTGGCGAGCGGCGTGGCTTTGTTTTTTTATACAAATCTTCAGTTTTATTCCAAGATTGATGAAATTGTTCACACTTGACCTTCATCACATGAGGAAGGTGGCTGTCTACATGATATTAAAAAAAATCACCCCATCCCCTTTTCTCACCGCTTGAAGCAAAATTTTGGTACTTGAAGAAATTTTACACACTTAATGTTCAAAATAAGATGAAAACTTACACATCTGATTTCAAAAAATTCTGTCTAAGGCCCAGGCAACTACATAGTATGTATTGTCTATTTTTATCATTCTGAAATATTATAAACATTGAAAAAAACCTTGCAATTTTTGTCAAATGAAAAATATAATACAATATAGGGCTTAATAATAATATATTTTCTGTTTTGAGTTACTGAAATAATAATTTATAGAATAATTTTGCGATTAAAGTAAGTGATGTAAATATATGTATAAAAATGTGCTTATGTGAGAAAATCTCCTCTGAACCAGCGCTTGGCATCCTTCGTGTCACTTCCGTATGTTTTTCCTTGCCTGGAAAATGATCACAAAATGTTTAACAAATGGAAAATGATTGTTTCAAATAAAAAGAATATTCAAGCCCGCTAAAACAGAAAAACTCCGCTTTGTATCTCATATAACTTCTATCGCTAACAAGGCTATGAAAATGTTGGATTTCCAACAATTTAAAAAATATTCACACACAAAAATTTTAGAAGCATTCTAGAATATACAACTCAACAACAATATGGTCATCTGTCTTTAATAATCACATTAAAATCATTGAAAGGGTCGAATACAACCGGACATCAGAAGGTGGGGGGTTCAATTCCCGTCGGCGGCATTTATTTTTACTCGGGAGATATTTTCAATTTGTATGGATATTTCAGGCGACTAATTATTGCTTATAATAATTTGGAATTAGTGTTACCTCATACAAGAAGCACTACAAATGTCCCATACAAACACCCAAAATGCCCTGCTACCTCACTTCATGTTTTGTCACACTCTTTGTATTACTACATACAAATGATATTTTTGTAAGAGAGCCATGCGATGGTGAGGTTGGTGTGTTGGCACTACGTTTGTTCGCGCCCATGCACACAATATGAATAAATAGTTTGATTTGTTTAAGAGCTAAATTCTTTCGAGAAAGGCATACAAATACAATATTGTATCGAGGATTCTATACAATATTGTATTTGTATGCCTTTCTTGAAAGAATTGAGTTTGAATATGGAAAAAAAACTAATTATTCATATTTTTATTGCATATATATAATATTTTAAAACATTACTTGCAAAAAGTGGTTTTTCCTAAAATAATTAAATTAGTGCCATCTATGAAAGAGCTGATTATTAATTCTTTTAAGTATACCCTTAAAAAGAAATGTATAGAAAGCAATTCTACAGAGGTTTTTTATAAAATGAATGAAGTCAATGAATATTTATTTACCTGAACATGACACCAGGAACATGTCCCATGTAGTTGGGAAGGAGGCCAATGTGTTTGTGGTATATTTCTTTAGGATCGAGGACCAGGGGGGGATCAGGTCTGGGAAAAAGGAACCAAAATTATAATTTTTTTAAGGATTTCGTGAGGATTGCCCATAGATAATATAAACAAAGAGGTGTAGCATGGAAGCTTGCCGACTGTCGCCAAGCTACGACCAAACTGCACAGACTATCAAAGCGGCTACGCTATAAAAGTTGTGCGTTTGGTGTGTAGGCAGAAACAGAGGCGTGCATAGATGCGATTTGAAGTACTATGGATGAATGATGTCGGCGACACTTTTGTGCATGCGGTTTCATCAATGGTTCATCTCACTCGCTTCTACCATCAATGGACGTACTGCTATCCCGAACAGGGCAGTAGCAAACCAAATTTACCGGGATAACAGAATCAAGCTCCCGATTAAAACAACACATCACTTTTAGATCTTTATTTACATAAAATATACACATTCAGATGAGACTCTTGGACATATAGGGCCCGTCCAGTTTGTAGCCGATCTTGGCGTAGTAGTTGCGGGTACCAACGCCAGAGATGACCACCATCTTGTCGGAACCGTGCTCCTCCCGGGCGATGCGTTCCGCCTCCTCCATGAGGAGCATGCCAAAGCCCTGGTGCTGGAACTTCTTGGGATCCCGATTGCTCACCTGCCAATGTTAAAGTTATATTATTTTAACCGTTCGGTTGGTCAAATTTTCTAGATTCTTTATTAAAGAGTTTTAATATAGATTCTTACGGGAACAACAGATCCGTAAACATGCAGCTCCCTGACGATGCTGCACTGCTTGAAGTCCGAGCTGGTTGAGGGCTTCAGCTCGGGCCGGTAGGTCTCCGGGGAGCACTTCCTCAGACGGAGCAGGCCCACTAGGATGTCCTGCTGCGGGTCCTCGTACGCCAGGAAGGTCTCCCAGCCACCGTTGGCAACGTAGTCACGACGGATCAGCTCAATCTGCAATGCATTTACAAGCAATGATTTTTATGCAAGCATTTACATTAAAATTCTGCTGGTCTTTTCAACGCAATATATCCCATCATGCGACATGTTGGCACTATGAATGTGTTTTAGTAAAACTTCATGGATCATTTGTGACATCCGTGTACTGATGGAATACATATATGCGACAACTTCGTAGATAATGTTAACCAGTCGAACAATGGGTACCCATATTTAGGTCTCATGGCTCTAGGCCTTGAGCGACGGCGGCCTAAATTTAGGTAGACGATTTTATGGAATTTATTTTTAAATTTCCGCAAACAGTTCACTTATAAAACCTACAAATATGGGATAAACGATGAAATATAGTTGGATTCATTGGTTTAAACCACAGTAAGCAGTGTACATGTTTCCATATTAATGTTAAGAGGTACGATTTTTTGAATGAGTGCTGCCAAATACTAAACCGAATGTCTAGAAATCTCCATCGCTCAAGACATTTTCTTTGTAAATACCCCATCGCTAGAGTAGTTTAAGTACCATGGAATACAACATACTTTGGGAAGAAACCAAATTAGCAGAAGCCTTTGAAAGAAAAATTCCAAAAAAATTTCAAACAATCTATGTACGTACCATGATCTCGAGAATCTAATTGATTATGATAAGATTGACATCTTATGAAAAATATTCCAAATACAGGGGATGGAAAACTCGTCATATTTTTGAAACCAACAATAATTAAAAAGGATTTTTGCATTACATGCATACGCAATTGATCATTAATGAATTATTAAACATACTAATTTGGTTATGTGATTTGAAATGTGTATTTATTTTGTTAAATGTTTGATGATTGTCTTCTTTTGAAAGGCAATGATTCGGAGGCAAATATATGGATTTTTTTATACTTTCAGCTTCACAAATCCTACAATTCACATATTACATTTATGTCTATGTATATAAATGTTTAATTGACAAAAAAAAGGGTCAAACCTCATAGGGGCGGACTTTATTGTGTATCTCCTGAATGCCGACTTCGCGGGTCCTGACATCGCGGCAGTCCGTGCCAAAGTCCTTCATCCGCGCCAGTGCCAGCTCACGCAGGTTGCCGTGCTCCACGCCCGAACTCACCAGCGGCATGGGAATATCTCGCTGGACCCTGCAATTACATCAAGTTCGCTAAAGTAAGGTAACGGTTTACAGGGCAATCCATTATGGGACTTTTCTGTGGGCGTGCTTACGTCTCATAATAATTTTCTTTAATTTATTTCGATTAATAGCATAGAGTACAGCGGCTACATTTTGTTATTTAAATTTTTTTTTTATTAATTTTATTCCAAAATTAGGTTGGCGGAAAATGTTGACGTAACTATGCATCTCACTAACGTATGTTCCTGCATTCCCTCACCCTACATCCCTTACCTAATTACCTGTCCCTGTCTGACAGTTAGCATTACCTACCTGAATGACAATTGCAACATTTTATCGATACCTCGTCACTCTATTAAGACAGCCTGTGCAGTGTAAATGTTAAGTGACCCTCAGATTGCATATGATATTGAGTCTGCTAAGAGAACCAGAAAAGTTTACATGTGCTCTCACAATACATGCTTAAGAAGACGAGGAGTAAGTCAGTTCGCAACTCTAACTAAATATTAATTAGTTTCCCAAGTAGTTGTGTCAATTTGAAAGGTCCACCATCAAATTTGATTTGCAAGGAATGTGCTCATATTTCACATGATCGTTTTTAGTGCGGTGAGTAAATTATAAAATATTTGTGTCTAAGAGTCTAACAACTAAATGCTGTAACAAAATTCGATTTTGGAAACAAGCCGAACCTTTGTTTGTTCGATTTTGGATTCTCAATTACGTGTAGATTAATTTATTGACAGATCACTGAAAAACATGCCCACACCACTTCCCCCGCTCTGCGTAATTTGGTTTGTTCCCCTCGTCCTTATGGGCAGGTCTATCTTTTCTTTGGTCTGTGGGTTAGACGCTTAGGGGTACAGAGAACATCACAAGATACCTCGAGGGTGGAGTATATGTCTGTGGGTGTTTCTAGGGCCCTGAGGATTGAGGATGTGATTGCTTGCTAGCTACCTGTAGACCCTGGTCCAGGGCGGCACCAGCGCCAGTATCCTGGCCACCAGGTCCACCAGGGTGGAGGGCGGGTAGCTCTTGTACTTGCCCGTCTTCCACAGCTCGTAGAGGCCGGTGCCCCTTATCACGAGGGTAGGGTATATCTTGAGCCCGTCCGCCCTGAAAGCCGGGTTCTCAAAGAACTCTATGAACTGTTCGATGTCACGCTCGAGGTCTACGTTGGGGAGGTCTGGCATCATGTGGACCACTACCTGCAACAAAATTAAACAATTACTTTGGTGACAGAATACTTGTAAATAGTGATGTGCACTTGGGAATATTCCCTAACCTTATATTAATTCCCCAAAGTATGGATTTTTATTTAATTAACCACTCAAGTGATTTACCATATTATTTAATCAATACTATTCCTCAAAATATTAATATGGAAACTTATGAAACTGCTTACAGCGGTTTAAAGTTAATTAATTCACCGTTTATCCCATAGTTTTAAGTCTTATAAATTTGGCACATTATGGCAAGCGATTGCTCAAAATGTTTTTGCAAACTTGGCATAATATGTATGTCAAAAATCGCACGAGTGTTTAAGAAAGTTATTATAAATGAGATTGTCGACTCCAAATAATTTTTTTTGATGAAATAGTAATATTGACAACAAAATTAGTTTTTCGACAGAGCTTTCAAATTTAACTTGGGTAAAACTTATAAAAGCGTGTTATGTGTCATCACACGAGACACAATTCATAATTTGAATGGCACTGCTGCTGCAGTACAGCCGCGCCACTCATTGTATCACAGGTTTTCGACCAACATTTTGACAGCTTATATCTTCGATATTGTCCAAAAGTTCTGTCCTCAGCATGCTTTGATTAATATGATTTGTAAATAGCATGAATATTCCCCATTTCGGGAATAATCCCTAAAAATAAATTTCTGGGAATTTACTCATCACCCATTTATATAACAGTATCAATTTGATAATTTATAGAATGTAGTTTTTGTGGTTTAGTTTAAATCATCTGAATGTGATTTAAAATTCATAAGAATTTATTTTTATGTGATAAATAATGCATAAGAGTTCAAACTGTGGGACTATATTCATACTGCGTTGAAGCCCAATTAATGTGACCGTATGTGACGCATGTTTGGGGGCGGTGCCTGGAACGTCACGGTGAGACCCAAACGGTCGCACTAGACATATCCAAGGCCTTTGACCGGGTCTGGCACCGAGGACTTGTCAACAAATTGCATTCAACCGGACTTCCCGCATCCCTGTGTAAGTGGATTGCTGACTTTTTAAGGGATAGGTCGATTCAGGCGGTTGCTGACGGTTTCACCTCTTCCTCACACTCTATAAATGCTGGCGTCCCACAGGGATCGGTTCTGTCTCCGACTTTGTTTTTGTTGCACATCAATGACCTTTTGACATGTGCACCGATTCATTGTTACGCGGATGACAGTACAGTTCATGATAGCTTTTTGTTTGACAAGCCCCCGAAGGGCACACAAACTCCAACGGCTCGGAGGGCTTTGAAGCAGAGAATGGACGGTTATCTCGAGAGTATTTCCTCCTGGGGTAAAAATAATCTCGTCGAATTTAATGTTTCAAAGACCCAATCCTGTCTGATTAGGTCTAAAAGGGATCCAAATGATAATCTAGTCTCCTTCAACGGAAGCAATCTTCCGAACAGGCCTTCCATTGATATGCTTGGTGTAACTATAAGTGACCAGCTCAGGTACGGGGGCTCCATCGAAGCCAGAGTAAAGCTAGCCTCTCAGAAGCTGGGCATACTGTACAGGGCCCGCAGATACTTTAATAGTACACAACTGCTGACCCTGTACAAATCGCAAGTGCGCCCTACTGTCGAATTTGGCAGCCATCTCTGGTCCGGAGCCCCTAAATACCTGAAAAAAACCCTTTACTCAGTGCAAAAACGGGCGGTCCGTTTGATAGATTCCCCAATCTTAACAAGCGGACTGCAATCTTTAGAGCACAGGCGTCAGGTAGGTATGCTGTCCTTGTTCTATCGGTATTACAATGGAAGATGCTCTGAGGAACTAGCGTCATTGATCCCTTCGGCACCGGTGCGTAGTCGGGATACACGCCAAACGCGCGCCCAACATTTGTACACGGTTGACATTTGTCACATGAGAACGGGTCGCTTCTACGATTCGTTCTTAAGTTCAACAGCTCGGCTGTGGAACGAACTGCCGGCCTCTGTGTTTCCTCCCTCCTACAACATGGGACTCTTCAAGACCCATGTTCACTCCTTCCTCTCCACAAAAAGACCCTCCACACAGCATCCCCAAAGATGACATAGGCCCTGAGGGAAATTATTTTCTTCAGGGCCTCCTGTGTGGAGTTAATATAAAAATTTTTTTTTTAAAAATGGGACCATGCCATCACCAATTTGGGAAAAGTTTTAAGGCTGAAAGAAGTATGGAACACAATGAGATGAAACCGTGCTCGAGGAACATCCACATCATTTAAGCATTTCATATCTCAGGTTACTCACTACAGTTAATACGCTCAAAACGCATTGTTGCAAGAGTGGTATCCCGTGGTTACAAAGTTATTATACAAATGCTTACTTTGAATCCAGCATCCTTGGCCAGGTGGAAGCTCTCGGACACGGCTCTGACAGTGTGTCCTCTATTGGTGTCCCGTGCCACATCCTCATACACAGACTGCACTCCAATTTCCAATCTAAAAGATAAGTTATATTACGTAAAAGTTAACCAGAACTGCAGTTGAACAATTTTTTTTTTTACATAGTTCCGCATGAGAAAATTATTTCCCTCAGGGCGTATGCCATCTTTGAAGATGCCGGGTGGCAGTAGTGACCAGTTAATAAGTGCAGAATAAAGAATAATACAAGAAATGCCTTATCAAAATATTTGCCTAATCGAGCTTTTAATTTCCAATACAAAATTGTGTTTATGAAATTCAAATGAGATGGAGATCTAATAATTGCAGGTGAGTCTAAGTGAGACAGAGCGCGGGGCTATTGCGCTAAATGGAACATTTTTTTCCATTGAAATTTGTATGGAAGGCACTTCTAGTTTTCTTCTTTACTGTATAAAAAGAATAAAAATCCTCTTTAAGAAACACAATGAGCCTGCCAAGACCACCTGGACAAACTTCACCATGTAAAGTCACCAAACGTGGCGAACCACTTGGGGTGACCTTGGCAGAGGTGTTGGTTATCCGATGAATCATTCCCGGGGCAGAGGTACCCATACTCGCCTCCCAAATTGATAGGGAAATGAAATTACCTGGTGCATCCGTAGGCCAGCATGTCGGAGAGGTGTCTCTTGAGGCAGTAGTCGGGGCGCGTCTCGATGGTGATGCCGATGCACTTGACTCGGGCCCTCTCAGAATACCTGACTGCCTCTGCTACACTGGACGAAGTGTGACCTGAGAGGGCGTCGTGGAGGTTTCTACAAATAATAACCAAAATTACTTTAATTGTTTTCCAGGTATATAAAATTTATTGTGCTTCTCCAACAGTCTGATATTTTACTTTGGTTTTGTATTTTCTAATCTTAACAATGCATTAAAATGTATTCCTGCAAATGCAATTCTAATTGAACTCTGATTTGATTTTATTGCCAGTGATATCAGAAAACAGTGCCCATCTTCAGATAAATATTAATTATAAGAAAGCAGTTGTTACCAGGGCCGGCCCTGAGCTAAACGGTGCCTGGCGTAAGTAAAATTTTTGCACCCCTTGTCAAAATCAGTAGGCGTCTAGGCCGTAGGTAGGTGATCACTGTAATCAATAATATTCAGATGATTTGTATTTTCGTGTAGTGCCGTTTTAATGAAAAATACTCAAGGGCGATATGTTAGGACTGTCAATAGTTAGGTATTATCAGCGCGCCTAGGCAATTCGGTGTTGCTCCAATTGTGCCCGCACAGGGCCGGCCCTGGTTGTTACATGCATAATATAAAAAGTCTAAGATAAACACTAAATGATATGAATAATATAACAAAATTTTTAAATATTCGATACATGTTTTCGTGGTTATTCGATTGCTTTCATCGTATGGAATATAATTTACACAAATTGCACAGTAATTGTATAGTTTCAATTAGCACTAATATATTAAATGGACTTTTTAACAGTATTCCGTCATAAAGCCATGACGTTGCATTTATACATCTAAACACGTTATTGTCTTAAAAAATTTAAAAAAATGTGGTATGTAACAAACACACTTGCATTTCCAGTAAAAGTCTTAATTGAAATGCTTTTCATGAGACATAGATAGATATTCAAGGAATATGTGTGTATGAACGAAATAAATATAGGACCAGGAGGCGTTTTCGTATTTAAAAGTAGCATCGAATAGTACATTTTAATCACGGGTGCGAATGAGATGACCCTGCGCGACCTACTACCAGAAGGCTGTCCTTATACTTAAATGTTGCTATGTTCGCTATCTCACTTTCTCTAATGGCACTTAAAATTTTCGGGATAACAATCGAAATACTTGTATTATTTATAACAATAAGTAATTTACACGTATTTTCAAATGAATATTGTTATTCCTCGTTTTTTACCAGTGTTTACCATGTAATATAAACACAGTTTCTTATCATACACGAGGGCATTATGGCACTCATTTACCCAATTTGGTTAGAGATAACGCACAACCTGACGCGACGCTTGATGGTTTAATACTATATTGAAATAATCAAAAGTGCGACTTATGTGTACCTTTGACTTACCACTGTTGAGAACTCTGCAACGTGTTTATAGATTGTAATGTCATTGCCATAAAGAGTTTATACTATATTTATATTGATTATAACGTATAATATAATATATTAGACACTTACCTTATAAAATAATCCCTGTAGTCTTCTGGGAGACACATAAAAGTGCCTCCCATCACAATAAACTCAACCTTATCCACACTGTGTCCCAACTGCATGAGCTGCTCGACCCTGTGTCTGGTCTGAAGGTACGGGTTGTACCGAGCCCTGATGGCGCGCATAGAAGTAGGCTCGTAGCCAGTGTAACTCTGCGTGGAATATTCGAAGTCTGAATCCGGCCCACCGGGGCAATACACGCAGATATTCCCGGTCATGTTGATGTGAGGACAGCGGTGAGGTTTGCACATAACGGCTACCACGGCAATGCCTGACGCGGTTCTGATAGGTTTAGCGCGCAGCTTCGGTAGGAGAATCTTCTTAGCGTCCGCAGGAACTGCTGATATTATGTCAACCAATCGTGGAGAACTATCCAGTCCGTACTTCGAAGCGATTCTCGTCTTCATGCGATTGAGGTTAACGTCTTTGCCCTGGTGGTGCGCAGCCAGCAGTTCCTGGACGATCTCGCCGATGGTCATTACCATCTTCTCCTGGCGGCTCAGATGCGCAAACGGCTTCTTCTTCATGTTTACTTTTTATTCAAGCCGGTTCTTATTATTCAAATTTTAAAGCGATATTCCGAAAAACAAACATGTACGACGTAAATTTTGACAGATGAAAATGTCAAAATATAGCAACGTGATACTTAGATGTTGCCACATGTTAAAAAAAGTACCAACTAGATTGGTACTGAACATTTTACAGTGTTCCCTTTACCGAAGGAAAACTAGAATTTAAATCGCAAATAATAATTACATAAAACATTGAATACTAGTAAATTCATACCTGATGAGATTGATAGGTGCCCATTCGGGTGTATTCCTATGCTTATAATCATCTGCAATTTCAGAAATCTTCGACGACCTTTCAACAGTTTTCCCGGTTTGACGCATGCTAGGTAAAGTTCCAGTGAAATCTAGGTGAAAATGACAATGAACATCGAATAAGACAATTTTTAATTGTTGTAATTATTTTTTGAAATTAAAAAAAAAAAATGATTACCATCTTTTTCCCGGGGCAAGCCTCCTCTTGTTTTATAAAATGGCGTGAGAGATTGTCGAGGGGGGGTCGGGTAAGGTTCATCGACGGGCATATTCTTCAAAATACCAACGCATTCGGGCCTCACTTTATGCAGTGGCAATCTAAATTGTTCCTTGGCTACCTGTTAGTGTAAGATTTTTTTTAAACAAAGTAAAATTTCTGAAAAACTACTTTCTTTGAGTTTAATTGTGTAATTCTATAATGAACAAAATATTTTAAAAATAATAAACTTACATAATTCTTATAATCCCGCGGGTCGACGTTCCCTTTGACAGCCATCTTGAGCTGGTGACGCGCAAGTCGTTGTTTCAGATTTTCCCGCTCATTTTCGGCCATTGCCTCTGTGGCCGAAACTGCAAACCTTTGCCCCAATTCGCCACTCAGTTTGGGAATGAAACCTACTCAAGAATTAAAAACAGATTATTACACTACCCAAATAATAGCACAGGAAAATTAATGTACCTGCATAATCAAACGACGAAAGATGGAGTGAAAAATCTACGACATTTTTGAGGCGCAAATCGAATATGAAATTACTAATGAAAGCGAGCTGGAAATAAAAAAAAACTGAAAAGTTGATAATATTACAAAACTGATATCCAATCAAGATGGAAAGTGTAGACTGGTACCGATACATTTATGTAAGTATAAAATGAGCCACAGACGTTTTATTTTCATTTAATTTCATCTAAGAAAGAGTACCTATAATTTTATAGGTAATACAATACAAGCCATTATAAAAAGCATGCGTAATTTGATTTTTTCTTTTCAAGAGTTCCAATTGCTCTCTCAAAAGGGGACAAAGAATGCGCCGTAAGCCGTTATTAGAAGCAACTTTCGCATGATAAGCTGAATCCTTTTCCTCTGAATGAGATAATATAGGTATAGGTAAAAGTACCTCAGCCAAAATTTTTACATCGAAAGTGTCTTGACGTCAGTCTGCCAAATGAACTCCATCCTGCCGAATGGTAGACTATATACCTATAGTGATAAAGCAGGTTCTTTTTCACTACCAATATGAACCGGGCAATATATCCAATCTAAATAATCTACTAGTCCGCTACTAGACTTGTCAAAGATGACTTCATATTTATTTAAGTGGAAAAAAATGCATAATTTTGTTATAATGTAACCGTTTACATGAGGAGAAACGTAGTTTGAATTACAAAGATTAGTTAAAACTTCAATTGAATGGAACTCATCGATTTAAAGATACAAAATTCATAATTTCATAATAATAAAATAAAATAAAATTTTGCCCTTACTGTGGTAACACAGAGTCACACCGATTATAGAACAAATTATAGTAGATTCAAATGCGAGGTTATGATAGACCCCAAATTCCTTACCATATAAATTGGTCAGACTATGGTCTGACTATTAAAAAAAACTGCAAAGGTAAGTTTATCGATCTCCAAAAGGCGTATAGTATATACCGTCATATCCAGGATTCATGGGGTGTTTGTAGATCGGGTAGTCTATTCTGTGTCTAGCGTTCACGATATCCATAGATTCCTTTGGTGGTCTGTACGTCTGAAAACATTAATAGTTTTGTCACACACCAATACACACAATGGTCATAGATAATACAAACAAAAGGAGATATGGCATGAAAGCATTGAGGTCTATAGATAGAGCCAACATTAGCGTTCGAAGTATGGGCCATTTACATCGGTTCATTGTCCACTGTGAGATACTACAAGCTTCAGTAAGCAAAATGAGATATTGCACTAGTCGTACTAGAAAAGACAGGCAAAGCAATGGTATAACCTTTCTTTGGTAAAAAGGGTTTTACCATAATCAATAGTGGTGTAAATTGGTTTTTTAATGTAAAAAAATTCAAGGAACCCTTGATGTTGGCGGTAACCCAAATGTTCGCAGGTAACCCAAATGTTCCGGGCGGTTGCGCGGCGGACGGCCACCGGCGATTCGGGCGTTCGTTGAATTCGTTCGCAGTCGGAAGGATTCGGGCGACATCGACAGCCGCCACACCCCCCATCCTACATCCCGCACGGGAACAATATTTTATACTGATTTTGCAAGGAATATAGACTATATCTAGGTATATACCTCAATCATCGACCAAATATAACTAGACATGGCATATCGATATAGAAAATGCAACCATACCAATGTTGATTTGGTTCACGTGCACATTTATGAAAAAGCGTGCGCATTGTGTCCCAGTATTTAGACCGCCAAGCCAAGCTTAGCGAGTTCTTTTTTTTCAATCACAAAAATAACACAGTTCCAAATATTTTAAAGGGTACCTACTCCGGAATTTATTTTTGAAAATGTAATCAGCTATCCGAATACAAAAAAAATATGTATATGCATTACAGACAGCTTAAGGAATGAAAGAAAGTGAAAGTAATGCATTTATTTCAAGTAATGTTTCTGACGTTACTCTTCCTACAAATCCCGATCATGACGTCATGCAGTATGTGATATTGGGCGATGATCACGCGAATGTGTTGCAGTGCGCAGGGACCGGATTCGAACGGTCTAAGAAAAAAAAGTCTAAAACGTCTCCGGTCGTTCGGCGTAAGAGCGTTGGAGGTCAAATTGGACTGATTAGAGGTAAAAAGTAGAACCAACTTTTTCGCTTCGTGCCCCACCTAAATGGGCATGGTCTTAGTTACCTAACAATTCAGTTTAAATTATAATAATATTCTGTATTTTATCGCTTGTCTGAATTTTCCAAACAAACTCTATTCCATTATTGGTTCCATTATTTTCCTGGCTAAGTCTTCCATCATTGTATAAACAAAATTTTCCGTTTAAAATTATGGTTGTAGGAGGAATGAATTTTTTTTCAGGTTAAGTAGGTACTAACTTAACCAGGTAAGGTTTGTTTTTTTATAAAACAAACTTTAACCCTTTGTGAGAGGGTAGGTACTATTGCATATATTGTTGAACTCACCTGGAAGTCATCCTTGGTACGGTCGGATAAAACCAGCTTCTCTGCATGCACCGTGGAGGGATCCAATAAAATCTTGTGGGTCATGGAGCCATACGTGTCTGCTATGCGAAACCTCACCTGCGGAGAGTGGCCGGTGTACCTGCGCAACATGATAACAAAACTCAATATTAGCTATCTAGGTACATAACTCGCTATCCTGAAATATTTATTAAATATTATCAGCAATTTTAAGCCTAGTACTCACGGGCGAGCATGTCCGGGCGAGCATTAGGTACGTTAGCAACGACCATTTCTGTAAAAGTCTGCCGGACGTATCCATTCTCACGCACAGAAATGCTCTTGTGACGTCATACTCGACCGGACATGTCTGGGCCGTACGTGAAAACTAGGCCTTAGAAAATAAAACTTTATTTTTACTTTTAATTTGGGATTAATTATAATTTTTTTACTTTGTGGTGGAACGTAATAAGAAGAAGGAAGAAAAACCAAGAAGAAGCAAGAAAAGTCAAGAAGAGCTAAGAAGAGGCAAGAAGAGATGAGAAGAGCCAAAAAGAGACAAAATGTAAGAGAGGAGAAAATGCAATAAGAGTCAAGGCGAGCCAAGAAAAGCTAAGGAGAGTCAAGAAGAACCCTGAAGTGCCAAGAGAGCCTAGATGAGCTATGAGGGGGTGAAAAGATGCAAGAAAAGTCAAGGAGAGTCAAGAAGAGCAAAGAAGAGCCAAGAAAAGTCAAGAAGAACCAAGAAGAGACAAGAAGGGGCGAGAAGATGCAAGAAAGGACAAAGGAGCCAAGAAGAGCCAAAAATAACCACGAAGGGCCGATAAGAGCTAAACAGAGGCAAGAAGAAGGAAGACATAAGAAAAAAAACAACGACCAATCAATTCCATTATTCTTGCCCATCCTAAATTCCTATATTGGCTTATCTCGTACACCGGTCGATTGAACTCCAACATTCTCCCTCTCCTCAGAGCACGTGTTCCAAGTCCTAACAAATCAGTGCCCCCTGGTGTACCGGTCTCACCAGGGCAGGAGTGTTCCTGGCAGGGGTGGAACATTCGTATCGTATCTTAGCGTATTGTATTGTTTTGTAACATCATAAATTCGTGTAACAACTTTTTAATAAGGAACTCCAGATCATTTTCTTAAAATATTTAATATAATTAATAATGACCTTTATTGTTATAGATAGTTAAAAAAATTATGAAAGTTTTAATTTTTCGGGTCTCTCCAAAAATCCAAAGATTCAAATCTATGGACGTGACCCGTGACGTCACCGGTGACCAGTTTCGAAAAGCCTACGTTTTTTTTCAACTATCGCTGTGTTTTGTATAGTAGGAGTGGAGACGTTTTTTATTCTTAAGACATTGAAGAACACTAGGTAAAATGTCAACATCTCGTCACTAATGTAATTGTGTTGAACCAAAGTGCAAAAATGCATCCATGACCGCACCTGACAAACAATTTACCGGTGTTTCAAAACCTGGATTAAAAAGTTTTTCAGAATCTATTTGTAAATAATAAAATTAGATAGAGACTAGGAATTCGTAATAAATTGTACAGAGTTCTTGTTGTGATTTTTCACAAAAACGGCGTTATACTAGTTATCCAATTATTTTTATATTGATATTATTATTTGATAATAATTGTAAGGTAGAAAAGTACTTTTTAAATCGGTGATAGGTAAGACACTTCCAATTGTGTACATTTGGCTTGATGCTATGATATCGGGACTCGTCTGAAATTGCATAAAAATTGTTAATTAGGTACCAATCATTAGGACACGTCAGCTATATTACAGGATTTGCAGGACATGCTTGTGCTTGCAGAAGAGGGTGCTAACCACAGACATAGGAATTAATAGACGAGAAGATAATGGCGAGGGGTAAAATCAACTGTTGAAGAACGAAGGGGGTGAAGCTGACTGTGATTCGTCAATAAATCAATCTGACAGTAAATAGGCATCTCGCATTATAATATCACCATTTACTTCTTAAAAGTAAAATCTGCTTTTGAATGAATAGACATTTTTACATGGGAGCGCAAATTACTCGCCACGTTATGAACAAATTTGCGAAGTCCAAATTCGGCAAAAAAATTCGGTTCTATTTTCAGAGTCGAATATTTCGTTTAAGTATTTAGTTAAGACACTTTTATAAATGTTCATAATTTACTTCCCAGCAACCAACCAGCTTTGTGTTTCGCGTCCAGACGTTTCTCGATGTGATAGTATATTATGTTTCTACAACTGATCCATATTATACGATGTGAATATGCTTAAAATAAAGTAAAATAATGCTTATATTTTGTTTTGTTTTGTTTATTTAGGAAAACCAACAGATATTTTACATCTTTAAATAATTAACTTATAAAAAATACGAATAATATCTAATGATAGGTTTTCACTTAAAAAAATAATTATAATAACAAACTAAGGGTCCAGTACCCGTGGGCAAAAAATATTTACAGAAAATACAAAATACTAAATAAAGTAAACATAACATCGGATATAAGAACACAAGTAAATTACAAAATATCAATTTTATCCTCACACAACACCAATAATCACCAATATATGTATATACCTACAACTAAACTGAACAGATGTTTATAAAATGAGTCACTTGTAACTGGACAGGGTTCATATCAACAACATGATAACTTGCAGTATGTTATTAATTATTATTTAATAATAGCTAAGGTATCTTTTTTAAATGTTCCTAAACTACACGAAAATATGTCAATACAATTAAAATTCTTATTGTATAGGGTACAAGCTCTGAAAATAAAAGCGTTTTGTCTGAGATTAGTAGAGCATTTTTGAAGATGAAAAAGTGACTTATCTCTAGTTCTAAAGCTAGGGACTCTAAAATTAATCTCAGACAAAAGGGGCGAACAATCAATAAGGCCACTGATAATTTTATAGAGATATATTATATCTGCGGAGTCTCTTCTAGTTTTTAATGGTATTAGTCCATAATATTCCATCGAGCTGTTAATCCCGTGGTTACCAATATTCATCTTAAAATTTAAATGATTGACAAATTTTTTTTGGATGGCTTCAATGCGCTTTACATAAATGTTATATTGAGGATTCCATATCTGAGAAGCAAATTCAAGATGACTACGAACATAAGAAAAATACAATATTTTAAGTGTTTGAATATTATTGAATTCTTTTCCAATACGGAATAAGAATCCTAACATTCTAAGGGCTTTCTTCACAATCATGTCAACATGCGCCTCGAATGTAAGTTTACTGTCAAGCAGAACACCTAGGTCACGAATTTGTGTAACCTTTTTAAGTACTTGACTGGCTATGTAGTAGTTATGTTCAAATTTTATTTTGTTTCTAGTGAAGGTAATCACATAACATTTTGAGGTGTTCATGTTGAGATGATTGATAATGCAGTAGTCATCAAGTCTATATAGATCTTCTTGTAATTTATAACAGTCAATAATAGAATTAATAGGAAAGAATATTTTCATATCGTCGGCGAAGAGTAGAATATTTGCATAATTAAAGCATTTTATAATATCGTTGATGAAAATTGTGAACAGCAACGGTCCCAGGTGAGATCCTTGGGGCACACCTGAAGGTATATTTACAATCTCAGATATGAAGCCATTAATAGTTACTCCTTGAGTGCGCCCATTAAGATAGGAGACCAGCCATCGGTACAAATCCCCGTGGATTCCCAGAGCTAGTAGTTTAGATAAAAGAAGACTGTGATCAATTTTATCAAATGCTTTGGAGAAGTCTGTATAGATTACGTCAACTTGGATTTGATCATCCATATATTTTGATATATTTTCAGTGAAAGTTGCAAGATTTTTTTTTTTTTTTTTTTTTTTTTTTACAGTAATACCGCACAAGAGTCCCAACTGCTCCCGTCTGGAGCCAGTGAGACTATGGCATCCCCAATTGGGGTATGTTGTGAGGCTGAGGGTATATTGGGGAGGGGAGGGAGATGGGGAAGAGAAAGGTGGGGAAGTACCTGGCTATTCAGATCTGGTCACCAAACACGGCTAAAGCCATTTCAAGCAACGTTTCAATTCTGAATGGTGGTCTTACACCAGGGCGATACTGAGAGTATCTTCCACTCTGGAACGTGCCGCAAATATACTATATATTATTTTAAATTAATTAATTGTGAAATAACACAAATTAATCAAATAAAATTTATTTGCGCACGCCGGGTTTGAACCCGCGACCTTCGGATCTGTAGTCAAAAGCGTATACCACTAGACCACGCCGGCCGTCAAAAAGATTAGTAAAGATTAGAGACAACTGATCTTTTTTTCATGAATCCATGTTGGTTAGCAATTATTACAGACTGGACACAGTCATACAGTTGTTCATGAACAATTTTTTCAAATATCTTACTGAATATCGGTAATTTAGATATTGGACGATAGTTACGGACTTCATTTTTCGCCCCAGACTTAAATACTGGTGTAATATGAGCACACTTCCAGCGATCCGGAAAGACACCTTCTTTCAATGAGGATTGAAAGAGCAATAATAGTGGCTTCGAGGTTACCTTGCTACACATTTTGATAAATAATGCCGGAATTTTATCGCTACCTGCACCCAATGAGCAAGAGATAGTATCAATTATTTTTTCTATTTTTTCTTTGGAAACTGATACCGAAGATATGTTAACTTGATTGTCTACGTGATAATTGGTAGAATGAACATCGGAAACAGTTTTGTGATTAAAAGTTGAGACGAAGTGTTGTGAGAACAGGTTGCATATTGCGAAGGGATTCACGGCAGTTATGTCACCCAGTTTCATAATATGCGGTAAACCAGAATTATTTCTCTTTCCTTTAATATAGGTCCAGAAATGTTTCGGGTCACGGGATATATTAAGTTCGGCGTTTATTATAAATTGTTTAAGACATTCCCTAGACATTTTCTTTTGCCTTGATCGAAGAACACAAAATTCACGGTAGTCCAAAGGATTTGACCACTTTTTCCACATTTTGAACACTTTATATTTTTCTTTAGTGAGTTTTATCAGGGCTGGATTAAACCAATAAGGATAAGAGTTGTTAATATGAACTTCCTTTGATGGGACGTTCAAACGAATAATTTCATTTAAAATAACATAAAAACGGTCAATGGCATTATTAGTTGAAAGGTTTAAAAATTCTGCATCCCAATCAATATTATTGAGGATGTTATTGATCGTTTCAAAATTAGCATTCCTGAAGAGATAGATTGTCCTTTTGTTGTCCACCATAGGGGTTTCCAGAGCTATATTGATGTCGAAAATAATGGTTTTATGATGTTTACATTCAGGTATGAGATAATCATCAGTATTAGACACATTAACGGGGAACGAACTAAAGACAAGGTCTAGGAATGTACGATTATTATTCGGGAAGGTGCAGTATTGCGAGAGATCAGTAAAAGAAAGGGTGTCTGATAGTTTGGAAATAATTTCAGGAATGTAATACGACAATTGGGTTTATTCTCTTTTTCACATCTATTTTTACAAGTTTTCATAGCACAAGTCAACATTTTGCCGTGTTATTTCGTAAAATGAACCGATGATGCCTCGACCATAGTTCGCACAAGAATGATGACGTCACGTTTTCAAATTTCACTTGAGGCCATACGCGAGCACAGCCGGCTCCAATGGAACCGGTATGGGGAGTGGGGATAATACGCTTTTAATCACTTAGGGCAGGTCTACTAATATTCATATGTCTATGGTGCTAACCAATTTGCACGCAAGTTCAAACTCTTTCATGACTCTCTTTTGTCATTAATTTGTTGTGTCTGAACCAAGTACTTACCTACCTACAATAAGGTCAGACATGGTTAACTTGACCATACGTACCTGACCATGAACACTGTGAACATGGAAGTAAAAGATCAATAATGGCAAAAGTCACTTTATAAATAATAATAATGATTATTATTGAGGCGCGATATCAAAAGAGTGCCCCAGGCGACAAAATACTCTGCCCGTTTCTGAACATAAATAGACCACTCATTAGATCGGTGGATAACTTCGGGCTTTTTGTATGAAACAAATTGGACCTAAAAAATCATAGATATGCTAGACAGTAAAATTCTCATTCGGAGCCAACTTATTATACTATACACCAATGAAAAACTTTGAAAGATTATTCCTTAGATTTTCAGAGTTTTTCATTGGTGGATATAGTTAGGCAAACATATGACGTCACAATATTTCGGTTCAAATTTTCGATCGGAGTTATACCACCCTGTTTTTAAATTCCAGACGAATTTTGTGATCGTAAATAATATTAACTACCTACTAGAAATTGTAGAACACGTCTTGTATGGTTATGTAGGTAGGTAACCGGACAAATCAGAACAGTGACAAATCAGAACAACTTTGTAAGGTTGAAAAGTGATAACTAAGTCAGTTAAGTTTTTTAGGCTATTTTTTTTTTAAATAATTTTAAGTAAAAAAATACTAATTTCGGCTGAGTAACTCTGGTTCAATGAACTCGGATTTGCTTTTAATTTAAGTGTCATTTTCAAAATAAGAACTGATTTATTTTTATTTACTACATTGCATTAGTGATTAGTTATTTATTACATTGTTCACTGGGAAATTTTGTGTTGAGAGCAAAGCAGGCGCGGTAAATAGCATTTAATTTTTTTTTTAAATCTGCCTCGTTCTTTTGGAAATACATACAAGTGTGTCAAGAATATCACTTTTCTTTATCAGTGTTCTGTTTTGCCATGGATCCCTATAAATATATAAGTAGGCGTTTGGACTAAATGACGTTTTGGCCAGATGAATCGAGCCACCTCCATTTTCAGTTTCGTCGTGAAATGTAGACCAGCATTCTTTTGGCGATGACGGCCATTGAAACTTGATCCAGTTCAGTGGCGTACCAAACTTTGGGTTCTTGATTATGAATTTAGTTAATTTCCTTCCATCCACTGCACACTAGTTGACTACCGACGCGCGACGTGTGTGCAATTACGTTTAGTAAATTCTCTTTTGTCGGAAGAAATTAACATTTTTATAATGTTTTCCATACAAAATGTTGGATTTAAAAAAAAACTTCTATGCCATAAAAGTACAAACAGAAACAATTTTATCCGAAAAAATCATCATACCAAATAGTACCTACTTATCAATTACAAATAGTTCTGTGAACAATAGACCTTCTGTCCAAAAAAAAACAAAATTTTCTCTGAAATTCTACTTATAACTTGGCCAAATCCCGATCGGGTAGAAACGACGTCGAATTTAGGAGAAATGAGTACATGTCCGCGCGTGTGTGTGTGATTGATACCAAAAGTTGATATAATGCTTTGTCATCGACAACGAGTCTATCTGTCGAGTTACAGATCGATCGGATGTCGGAAAGTGGGTTAATTTCTGCTTTCAAGATTTGCATTCATTCGTTACCGAAAACAGAATTGCAGTTCAAATAGATGTATTTAAAAAGTATCGGGGCTATGTTTAAGAGTGGTGAGCGATACCAACTTTATATTGATTGATTGACAGATGGTAATTATTTTCAATGGAGCTATGGATCAATAAATGATTCAGTACGCCACTGTTCTAAAGCCTAATGGAGATGGACCCACTCACCCGAAAGGAATTCGAGACTTCTTCTTTGCGAAGGTCATTCCACCTACTCGTACATACCTACTACCACCTATGTACAACGTGCAATACACATACACGATTCAAACAACACCAAACACTACACACACGATTAATAATAATATGTTTTTTGCACTTTGTGTATCCTTGTATTTCTAGACACGTACCAATCTATCAATCGCGCCGTGGTCGGAGATACATATTAGTTTTTGCCACGTGAAAATCTGCCCGATTTATCAAGGCCGAGTAGAGTAGACATAGGTCTGGGCGCGCGACAGCCAAATTAAGAAGACTGTGATGTCTGTCGCTAAGTAAACTTTAAGCAGATGCCATACGTAGTAATGCAAAATCATGTGTTTTTGGTATGAAAATTTGGTCGCCTAGAAATGTTTCAGATGCTTTAATTAAATACATCTTGGCCTTTGAAATAATCGAGTATTTTTTGGATACGTCTTTTTATAAGCCCAGAAAAAAATAATGTATAGGCCTATGAAAACTGCTTTAAATTTTTATTTTTTATACTATAGTAATGTATAGATTCTATGTCCGCAAACTGTAAAATTCACCCGCCATAACACAGGGTCATCCCTAGCATGGAGGGTGAAATATCACAAAAAACCACATGTACTCTCTAAATCAATAAAATAAATAAATAAATGGTTCCATTTAACCTTAAGCCCCCGCATACACGATTTATTACAACTTTCTCGGCAATGCACTACGTCGTGTAATATTTTAAATTGAGCCGCAATCAATAACACCCCTTAAGTAGATGGCGATAAGGTTTAAATTCCCGCTTAACACCATCCGCCTGTTTTGATTTATGCAAGAAAAAAACATGGCCAAAAAGTGCCTTTTATTTTATTTTGTGGATGTTCAGGCATAAATATTTAATTTTTTTCCGATCATTTTATAAATAACTTAATTTGCCACATTATACAATAAAATCATAACCGAAAATGGGTTCGTAAGTAGGAGATTTTGAACTTTAAAGCAGTTTTCATAGGCCTTATACATTATTTTTTTCTGGGCTTATAAAAAATACTCGATTATTTCAAAGGCCAAGATGTATTCTAATAGCAGTATTTAATTAAAGCATCTGAAACATTTCTAAGCCACCAAATTTTCAAACCAAAAAAACATGATTTTGATTTACTACGTAGTGCATCGACTTAACTCTTTAAGTTTTTAAGTTCCAAAAAAAAAAATATTCTTGAAGATAATATCTATACTTATAATTTGATTTTTGATAATAAATCTTCATTTATCCATTCATTTATGGCATTAGGTCTGATTTGAGATTTATAAGACTTTACTACAGTACTTTTTTCATAGATTTCATCAAATTTATTTTTAATTTTTTTATACAGAGTAACGCAATCCACTTCTTTCAAAAGAATATTCCAATTATATTTTTTTATTTCTTTATCAACACGTTTTTAAGACGGAATTGTGATTTTTTCATTTTGTTCAATATTTTTGACGTCATGGTATTGTAAATTTAGTCCTTGACGAATGAATTCATAGGTTTCCGGATAAAATACGAATGTATTATCAAAGTTTATCATGAAATGACCTGCAATCCCGTTTTAACAGGATTGCCAATAGTTTGAAGAGATTATTAATAAATTAGCAATACTCAATTTTCTCCGTTCGGCATACAAACTTCGCGTTTTGTTTGTATGTGTTTATAATTATTCCTACAGTGTGCCTTACCCAATACAGGTCTAATATTATAATACTTAATATACTGTTTATACAAAGTGATGACAAAACTTAGAATAACAATAACAGCAGGACAGGACAAAACAAGCATATTAAAACTAAAATACAACGTAAAACAGGAGGCAGTTTGTGCTCTGAAATGAGAATCTTCTGAGCAGACATTTTCAAAAGGTACAATAAGGAGGCAACCGAAACCAAATAATTACATGATGTTTTAGAATAAGACTTACTATAAAATATTGAAAAGTCTAAGTACTTCGTTTCTAAGGACGTCTTTTTCGTCCGGAGAACAAAACTTGAAAATCAAACGATCATCTGCGTAGCCTTGTGATTCAAAGCCAGCTGAGTGAATTAGTTGTTCAAGACGATTCGTATAGAGAATGAAGAGAATGGGGCCTAGGACAGAACCCTGGGGAACTCCAAATTCGATGGGAGTTTCAGGTGATGTACATTTTTTTTATAAGTTAAGTTACTGAGGCTACTCATCCAGACAGGTACGATATCATCCATTAGAGTGAATCACCTCGAACGTCAAATTTGGTTTCAACCACATTTAATAAAATACTATGATCTACTGTGTCAAATGCCGCACTCATGTCAAAAAAAAAACGCCGGTTACATATTATTTTTCTGATTTTCCAGAATAAAAATTTTGGTCGATATATCAAATTAATATAAGATAAGATTTAAAATTGAAAAGCTTTGAATAGTTTTAAATACCTTCGTTATTTTCACGAGTTTAAAGGAAAAATTTATTTTGTAAGAGAAACTGAAATTTTTACCTATAATATTGTTATAATATTTTTTAGGTGATTATTATAAATTACGCATTTTTATTGTTATCAAGCGTAATAATTTGTAGAACTCCATTTTAATTATATTAACATAAAGTATTTTATGTTATTATAATTAATAATATATTATATCATGTAAAAAAATATGGCACCATCAAGTGAATCAGATACTTGAGTCGGGCCATGTCAAGAGTCAGAATAATAGAAGAATATGTATGAGACGATGTATGAATGTGAATGAAGCAAGAAGTGTGTGCCAAGACCGAGTTGTTTGGCGGTCCGTCCTCTCTGCCTACCACTGCGGGGAAACGGCGAGATGGTTAGTTAGTTAGTATTTTATATTTACTAACAGCTGTCACGCGTAATAATATATACACAGCAGAACTTGTTTACAAATAAAGTTATTTTTTAAATGCATTAATATTGGTATTATTTTTTTTGAATAACATAATATTTTGCAGTTAGATTATTCAACGAAGTAGGTACTAGAGATTTCAACGCACCGGTAAAAAAATCTCGCTCTCATCAATGGTGGCTAACAGCCTCTAGTTCTTTGTCAATGCCTAGTCCCCTTTCAACGTGACTATATTATTACACAGTAAAATCTAGATTTACTGGGATAGATGGTTAAAGGATCTTCCGGTTAATCGAAAAATCTTAAAGTCATCATGCAGTAGGTGTGTTGTATTTATCAATGCGTGTTCCCAGAGATCCGTGTGTTCAAAAATCTCAAGTTTCTTTCGTCTCAAAACTACCCGCACTCGAATAAAAGCGACGCACTTTCTGAAATGACTGAAATTCAGCAGAATCATAACTGCCTTGCCCTGGTGGCAATGTTTAAATTGGTTCGTCAAATCGCAAAAACGTGAACAAATTTTGGCATTTTTTCCGAATATAAATCAAATTTGCAACTAAATTTGTCAGACGATTCAAAAAAACATTCATAAAACACTTTTCGTAATTAGTAAATCCGACGATGGGTTTTTAGTATTAATTATAAATCCACGATCACAAAGTATTATCAACAGTAAATCCATGACTGGCTTGATCAATTAGTATTTCTAAGCTGTATAAAAAAATCTCTAGTTCATAATCATCATTACTTTTGGTATAATTTCGGACGGCTGAAAAATTATGATTTTCATGGTTTTTAGTATTAATTATAAATCCATGATCACAAAGAAATATCAACAGTAAATCCATGACCGGCTTGATCAATTAGTATTTCTAAACTGCATAAAAAAATCTCTACTTCATAATCATCATCACCTTTGGTATAATTTCGGACGACTGAAAAATTACGATTTTCATGGTTTTTAGTATTAATTATAAATCCATGATCACAAAGAAATATCAATAGTAAATCCATGACCGGCTTGATCAATTAGTATTTCTAAGCTGCATAAAAAAATCTCTAGTTCATAATCATCATCAGCTTTGGTATAATTTCGGATGACTGAAAAATTATGATTTTCATGGTCACAAAAAAAACAAAATCTTAATTTCAATTTACTGTATTTGTATTTGTATTATGTACCTTATTTTCAAAATCTTTTGGGTCTTTGACACGCTCCGCTAGTTTGTCCCGGTAAATCGAGAGTCGGCTGTCCCCAGATGTTTAATAATAATAATTTAATTTATTAATATATTAACTCCCTTTTATATGCTTTTTCACATGAATAGTAAAAATTATATATTAATACAGTACATATTTATTACTAAACTGCCTCAGTAACAATCTTTTGTGATAAATTAAAGATGTCACAGGACTCAGGTATAATTATTTCCCTCCATAAGTATTCTGGGCAATGAGGAATACATATGGTAGTTAGTACCAGAATTTCTGCACTGAAATGAATCCCGACTTCTGGTATTACATAGTGGAATCAGAAAACTTATCAATGCAAGCAATTTGGACTATCAAATGCATAATTTAGAATTTTATATAGAAATACCAAGTCAGTGAAAATCCTTCTGCAATTTAGGCATATTCACATTATTTAAAAAAGTGTTAATAACGTTTTATTTTTTAGCAATAATTAATAGCCTGAAATTACTACATACGTAAATTGAAAAAATCATCCGAGAAAAAATACATGCCGCAGACGGGAATTGAACCCCCATCCTCCTGACTGCCGGTCAGGTCTTCTTCTTCTTTCGTATGGTTGGGGGGTCAGAAGGGGACATCTAGGTCTGCGAGCCAGTCTAGGGCCTCAGACGTCGCCATGTGGACCTCATCAATCCCGCCGGGGAATGAATGGAGCGGGCATTCGTTGACCACATGTTCGGTGGTGTGCACCGCACCACATTCACACATAGCCGACTCTTTAAGGCTCCATCTGTGCATCTATGCCGGTCAGGTGCTACGTCGGCTTGGTAGATAATAATAATAATGAATTTATGTAACGCAGTTTTGTCTGTAGTATATCAGGGGAGAGTAGAGTCGTTTATTATTTGAAGGCGACAAATACTATTGTATTGTTCCTGTTTTAATTTGAATGGCACGCGGCCCGAACAATGCCAAAGCCCAACGTTTTTACGTCATAATAAAGGGTGGGTTATTCCTAATATAAAGACAGATTGATCCGTCGATAAATTGTTTCGCATAGTAAATATTAGACACTATGTACATTCTTTCGTTTGTCAATTTCACCCGAAGTAAGTAAAAAATAATCTTACATACATATAGTAAACTAGACTAAAACCAACAAATGCATAAAATAAAGAAGGTCACAAGAAATGTGACGTGGGCGTGTTTCGTTATCCCAAAGCCTGGCCAATCTCGCCTTAAATTTCGAATGAAGAACTCTATTTCATCATCATTGTGATTATATTGTTAAATTCAAATGAGATTAGTGTTTGTATATACTATTTTACAATATAAAAGACAGAGCGCTTGCTCAGTGGGCTGAATCAAGAAAGTGGTGACATTTATCTACATTTAAATCTACACTGAAGGCATTTTTAGTTTGCATTATCTATTCATTGGCAGTATTAAATTAGAGATTTCAGAAAAAAAATCTTCACTTTGAGTGTTTGTATTGATTCCGAAAATAGATTTATTGCATTAGAACGAACGTAATTTATTAAAAAATTCAAACCCATATAAATAATAATATCATATATGAGTATGATGCATAGATTAAGCATGAGATTTTCTTTAAATAGTGTAAAGCAAAGTTGCTATCCGCGTCTGTCTGTTTGTGCGCTTAGTTCTTCTAAACTACGCAATGGATTTTTATGCGGTTTTCACAATCATTTAGAAAATTTGTTCTGAAAGGTTTATATAAAATATACATGCGTATTATGTTTATAGAAAGCAGAGAAAAGTCGAGAAACGCCGATTACACGTCAGCTAGTTTAATATAAACTTATATAAAGTCAGATTTGGATACCGTCTAAACTGGGCTTTAGTTGACTCTACACTAGCAGCTGGTATTTTTGACAGGCTTTTGAACACCTTGTAGTTTTGACATAAATGGTAGATACTCTCAGTATCCCCCTGGTGAAAGACCACCATTCGGAATTGAATCGTTGCTAGAAATGGCTTTAGCGGCTTTTGTTAACCAGATCTGAAGAGCTAGGCACTTCCCAACCTTCCTTCTTCCCTGTCTTCCAACTTATTTCAGCCTTAGAACATACCACAATTTGGGATGCCATGGTGCCACTGATTCTGGACAGTTAAGACTCGTAGATTTAGTACACGATACGATATGACAGTACCTACTACCCAGCCAGGGGCACTGATTTGTTAGGACTTGGAACACGTCTTCTGAGGATGGGAAGGAGGTTGAGTTAGTTTAATCGATTGGTATACATGGCAACCTAATAATTTAGGATGGGCAGGAAATAAATTAAATGATTGATCTTTTTTTATATCTTCCTTCTTCTTGCTCTTTTTGGTCTCTTCTTGGCTCTTCTTGGCTCTTCCTGACTCTTCTTGACTTTTCTTGGCTCTTCTTGACTCTTCTTGCCTTTTCGTATCTTTTCTTGTCTCTTCTTGTTTTTTTGACTCTTTTTGGCACTTGGCTCTTCCTCACTCTTCTTGACTTTTCTTGGCTCTTCTTGGCTCTTCTTAGCTCTTCTTGTCTTCTTGACTCTTCTTGTTGTCTCTTAGGAATACCAACAAAAGAAAATGTTATCAACAGAAACCATTCCAGCTGTCATCCCATACAACGAAAGCGAATTTTCATTTTACGTAATTAAAAATTAAAATGCTAAAATTAAAAATTTCACAAATGCAGTCGGATTCCTTTTATAGTAATTAAGGTAAATCAGAAGGTTTTATTTTAAAATATTTCGTATCATCCGTGTCCAGCGATTCCGAATAATTACCTTATTTTGAAATATGAAAACGTATAAAATGAAATTTTCTTGCGCACGTAGGGATTTGAGCCCGCGATCTCCGGATTCATAGTCGAGGATTTTAACCACTCAGCCACGGAGGCTGACAAAAGTATATGTGCAGGCATTGATATCTAAGTGTGCAGACTACCTAGAGAGGAGCTAACTTGTGCTGGAAATGTCAGTTACTAGTAGCGATGCCCTCGTCTGTAAGGTCAATCTGTAGGTATGTACTTGGGTTAATTTGACAAAGTTTTACTCACCCTGGAACCAGATGGGGTTGAGGAGTAGACATTGCTGAAGCCGCCATTGTGAACAATTATTTTTTCTTCGTTTTTGTTATATTCTATTTAATATTTTTCAATTGATGACTAGCATTATTTAATCAGAAATTTTCATAACACAATGTTGTATTTTTGCAACTTATTGATTATTGATTATTTAACTTGAAATTTTCATAGCACCGAGAGAATTTATATTTCCGAAACTGAATTTGGCAAACTGTTCGATTATTTGAATAAAATTTTAAAGTAGTGCCTCTGCACCAAAAAAAAAATAGTAGGCAGATATTTTGGTACTTACCTAGTGAGGCCCGAAATATAGGTTGATTTTAAGCTCGTCTTGGTTGGAATGCCGAGCTTAGCGGGACTTGGAACATAATCCGTATATAGGTCGTGAGCCTAGATATCACCAATTTTACACGTATTGTTTATGATTTTAATAGAGAAGTGTGCTTCTTTTTTCTATGTAAAACTAAACTACTACGTAAGTGGTATTTCTATGCCCTCGCCTGTCATCGGAATGTAAAGTTTTTAGACGGGTTCAATTTAAGTTCAATTTAGGTTCAGTCCTGAAAAATCCGTCTTATAATATCTTACCAGTCTATTTGTCTATTTTAGGTTGATAATCATTAATTAACATCAACATCCCTCATCGCTTGAAGAATATAATAGTCAATATATCAGTCCATACTGAATGAAATTAGGCAATTTACGTAAATTTTCGGTGAGATGGACATACGTAATTACTCACATAAACATCATATTTAACATTTGTGACTGCTAGCACCTCGGCGTCTAAAAAGGGAAAGATTCTTCAGCTAATGAAGGCCTCCATGGTCGAGGAGTAAGGCTCTCGACTAGCAAGCTGTAAGTCGCAGATTCAAATCCCATGGAGCCAAGTAAATTTTATTTGATTAATATGTGTTATTTCACAATTTACTCATTTAAAATAATATATACTATATTTGCGCCACGTTCCACAGTTGAAGATACTCTCAGCATCGCCCTAGTGTAAGAACTCCATTCAGAATTAAAACGTTGCTTGGAATGGCTTTGGCCATATTTGGTGACCAGATCAGAATATCCAGGTACTTCCTCACATTCCTCTTTCCCATCTCCTTCCCCTTCCCACTACCTTTAGCCTTACAACATACCAGTTCATCTAGTTAGGTTGCACATATTAAAAAAAAGCTTACCAAGGCTTGAGTGGCCGATTTAGCCCGCTTAAATTTGAGCAAAGAATTTCGCACATAGCGAGGATACGGACAGACTAATATACCGGGAGGGTCATACTGATAATGATATTCTTTAGGAAGGTACCTACTTGGTGAATGGAGAAATTTGCGTTACTTATTATTTTTTATAGCGCATAAAATTAGTTCTCACAGTAGAGAAAGATCCTTTACTCATTCGGATTGGAATTCACCTCATTAAATCTGTAAGAATGCAATTAATTTGACGTAGGTCCGGCTGGCCGCTTCGACGTTTAAAATAATTCATAATTTCACCAAACGCCCTCGGCCAAATTATTATTAATCCAACGGTCGTTTTTTGCCGGTCGTAGAATTCATTCACTCTCTCCACACGGAGAGGAACAAAAAACACGAATAAGGCGGGTAGGTTAGGTACCATAATAAATACTTAAGTACGGCATTCCTATGAAACTTATTTATCAACCTACGATGAATAAAAAAGCAGCTAGGAAAAACTTTAAATTCAAATCTGAAGACGGAATCTGATGAGCGGTGGTTCTCAATATTTAAACAGAACAGTTTTTTTATTATTTTACAAAAGTACTTCTTACCCCTTTTCCGCACGTAAAAATTATTAGGGATTGGATACAGTTTTTTTGAATATTGATAAATATGAAGTTTAAATGTTACGTGCTTAGCATTCAAGATTTTTCTTTCTATGGTCTAGAAGTGGTAACTTTAGAATAAATATTTTTTGGCTGTCCCTCTTCTAACATCTTTTCCATCAAGTCTTACTTTAAATTGCCTTCCTTCCGTTTAGCATCTCATTTCTTCAAGTCTGAAAGCAACACTAATATTCTATATAATTATGGAATTTTCCCATTTAAATAAAATTAATAAATTAATTCACCTTCCTTCCATAATTTGAAATGATCTAGAGACTATTAGAAAATGCTTACAACACCCTTGAGAGCTGAAAATTGGAAAACATAAAAATAATAGTCACGTCTTATATAAACTTCCGTTAAAGAAATTTCTCAAATAATATTTACCTTATATAATGATTTTTCACGAGTATGTTTCCATTATTTAAAAAAAAATTAATTATGTTTTATAAGTTTCCGAAATATAAAGTTTGTTTTTATGGTGGTTTACGTAGTTTTTTTTTCTATCACACTGTCATATGTCGAAACGAAGCACGTGATACGCGCTCTATCTCGTCTGCACAGTGCTTCTGGGACGAGATGGAGTACGAAACACGTGCTGCGCTAGTTTGTACCCAACGGCGATTTTAATCCTGGAATAAACTGCCAATACTGCCATATGATTAAAGTATGAATTTAGAGCCAAACTTAAAGCTCATTTTTCAGACAATCTTATCCCCATGAAGTCAAAAACTTTTACCTTCATAGTCCTCGTCATTGCCAACAAATAAAAAATATTAATAACTATTGATTATTTCGAATTAAACCCTAAGAGGTCATTTTAAGACAATTTATAAAAAATTCTCCAGTCCTAAAATTGAATTATAAATATTAACATATTTAAAATAAATATCATCTCTACTTTTGTCACTAGTCTTCTAATAAATGTAAGTAATATCAATAGTAAAGGAAGATAAAATAATGGAAACTGTACAATGTGCGTGCAAATTCGCACCTTCTCCAAGCTTATAATTTCTGACTAGCTGACGTGTACCCAGTGTTGATAGACTTTTCTCTACTTTCTATACATATAATATTCATATATTTTATATATATATGTAAACCTCGCGGAATTTTTTTTATAAATGATAGTGAACATCCTATTAAAATCCGTTGCGTAGTTTAAAAGAACTAAGCGCACAAACAGACAGACGCAGATAGCGACATTGTTTGTACTATTTAGAGATGAAACTGTGTTTTTCTGAAGTGACCTGCCATGTGTATGTTTTCTGTATTTGTTTGTATATTATTAGAAAGTGCCTAGGAGGTAATATTTGTCCTTCGCCCTTGAGGTGATTTTTCATTAAAAAAACTGTAGAAATTATCGAATTATTATTAGCTTGTTATGTTATATTTTCCAGTCGTCATTAACGATTTCCGACATTAAGATTTCTTATCATGTAATTTAGGGGAGAATTGCAGGACATACCCACAGTTTGTTTGTTTGTTGTGAAGTCTGTCTACCAGTCTGCCCGCACACCAGCTGGATGGCGCTGCTCAGCGCTAGTGGCTCCCTCTCGCGGCCAGTGCCAGTACCAACCAGTACCTACTGCCAGTCTACCAATACCTGTACTACCTGTATCGTACGTACCCTACCTGTACCTACCCAGTCCAATAGCAGTACCGCGGTCTGCGAGCAGTTCCTCCAATCGCCATTTGTACCCGAGGAATGTGGCGCGGTGTACGAACTGCCGTCAGCGAACTAGTTAGTGTTGTTTAGAACTCCGGCCAGACGATACCACTCAAATACTTTCTTATATCAAACAAACCCTTGCTAACTTAACATTTTAACCTCTGTTTATTCGCGTTTCAAGCCATCCGTATTAGGCGGCAGAACTTTATGAAAGTGGAACGTCGCTTTAATATATTATGTCTTACGGCGATAGCCGCAAACTCTCGGTTCCGTTATTGTTGTTATGGAAAACTAAAAGTCATCATACTGTATTGTGCATTTATAAATTGGTGTGATTTATTTAGTGATATTGCAATCTGATAAACTCAGAGTACCAAGTGTGTTTTAATTTTGAATCTTTGATTGAGTGAACCAAGCCTCGTTATTTGAGGTATTTTGAAGTGTTTTTGATTTGTTTTTGTTGTTAATATTATTGCTAAAACTTTAAAAGATGGAACTCGATGTGTGTGATTTTGAAAAGTAGCTCAGTGAAGGACTTCATTAAATGGATTTTTATGATTTCTCCAAGTCCGAGTATTTTCGGTGAGAAAAACAGGTGAGTGTCCCCAATGTTAGCCATGACTGTGATTCATAAAGGGGTGACACAACCCCCTTATGGTCGATGACATATGACATTTTAGTTTGTGGTAGATAATAATAGTATTTTTAGCCAACGATATATTTCAAATGAAACTTGCATTGCGATTGCAATTTTACAAAAGATGTCTCTAATTATGTAAAAGCAAGAAAATTTGATAAAGTTTCCGAATTCCTATCTTCTATGACAGAGTAAAATTTAAAGAAATCGAGTCATGACCACTCGTATGGATCCAATGTAGGTAGGTACCTTTTAAAATAAAATTGGTTAAATTGTCAATAGAAGATTTTTGAATGATGATGCTAAATCAATCTTCTCGAACGATGAGCCCTGGCGCCTGACAAATTGTTCATATGTCTGGATTTCAAGGTTAACGCGTAATGTCATAATAAATACAACATTTTTAATAATAAATTGCATTTGCGGTCTTAATGCCAATAAGTAACACTCTATTCTACCTACAAACCCTTGACATTCTTCATGATCCACTTGAGTTATATTACCCCTTGCGAAACCTTTTAAAATTCATTAGGGCTGTAAAAAATAAGCCCATGAGTTGCAAACTAAAAATATTTAAAAATAATAAGATTGGAATTTATCGAAAATCCAATATTTTGTTAAATGAAGTACCTACCTAGTCTTAAAGTACTTACAAATAAACGTGTTTTAAATTTTACACATCTGATAAACAACCGATAAAATGATGAAATAGGCCCCGAGGGGAATTATTTTCCTCAGGGCCTCCTGTGTGGAGCTAATTTTTAAAAAATACGTAAATCGTTGTTTTATCAAATGTGTAAAATTTAAAACACGTTTATTAATTACTAGCGACATAATTAGGAGGCCAATTTTATTAGGTGAAAATCTTTTTCTTGCTGAAACCAACGATATAAAATAAAGTTGGTTGTTTTCAGGTGAAAAAATGAAGCAAGCAGTAATTGTTGAATGAAACACTAGTATATATTGAATTATTTCGCGGATAAGAGATAAGCCGCCATAGCTCAGTGGTCAGAGCTGTCGACCGGAAATCGAAGGGACACGGGTTCGAGTCCCGTTGGCGTCATGTATCTTTTATCAGGAGATTTTTCAATGTGTGTTTCAGGCGAATAATTAATGCTTGTAAAATAATTGTTACTCGAAGAACGCAATTATGTAAAAGATATACGCAGCTATTTTCAGCTCACAACGTCATTTCTATCGTGAGATATGGATATTTGAAATAAATTATACTGCATGATATTTATGTTTCTAAATACATATTTTTTAATTTTACTTTTGTGTTCGGTTAAACTTGGAAGCGGAAATTAGCTCACTTCTCTACATCCGATTGAGCTGAAACTCGACAGAAAGACTCGTTGTCGATGACAATGCATTCTACCAACGTTTGGTGTCAATCAAGGGCACACGCACGGAAATATACGCATTTCTCTGAAATCGGATGATATTACAGCAGTTAATATACGATTAAAAATATTTAAGAATAATGTATCCATGGTTCCATGATAATTCAACACAGTGACAATTCAACACACTTTTAAAAAGTGATATAAAGTAATTAGAAATGACAAAAACAACTTTTTTTTAACCTAACCTAACCTACATAACCCAGTTAATAAAGTTTTTGTTTCATCACTTTCCATGACTTTATATAACTTTTTAAAGATATGATGAATTTTCTATATATATAAATAATGTAAAGATAGATATATCTACTATAGATAAAAAAAAAACTTTGTTATGATTGGTTAATTTTTTTCTCAAATTAAATTTAGGGTTACTAAAATAAACACATAAAATAAAATAATTTCTGAATAATTATCATAATTCTACATAGCGAAACATCGGTTTATTTGTCACGGCTTTCCGTCAAATATACTAATTTCAGCTTACCTTCCTCTCCTCCTCAAAAAGACTCTCAATCCAGCATCCTCAAAAATGACTTAGTCCCTTCTAGCATATAATTTCCAAGTCATTTTTGAGTATGCTGGATGGAGTATGAAAAAAACATTTTTTGAGGAAGAGGATACGAAGGAAGGAAATTAGTTTCAAAAGTAAATGTTATAAAAAAATTTCCAGCAAAAGGGTGTGAGAACCACGTGCAGAACCTGTCAGTAAATTAATCTAGTAACGTTTTTGAAGAAATATTGTGTATTTATTTTTGAAAAAGTTCGTTACATATTTGTTGACTAGGCCCGGAATGCGGGTTTCTCAAGGCAACCCGCATGCTAAACTTGAAATTCAGCCGTTGCCTTCTGCGTTCGTAAAACTTCTTCGATAAAAAAAAATGACTAGCTTTTAAAAAACGTACACCAGTGGCGGTTCGTGGTAAATCTCATTGGGAGTTCAATCTGATATTAAAAAAAGATGAAAAAATCTATGAATTTGGTTTTCCAAATTATTAATTTCGGTTGTCGGTGCATGAATGCATGTGTGAAGTGATGTCAATTATACCTGCGTAACGCGTAAAATTATTCAAGTTCAATGAACTTTTAATTTTCAAAATGGAACTGTGTAAATTATTTTATTATTGTTTTTTTTGTTTGATTAATTTATTTTTTTTACTTGAGGTGTCTATTTCTTTTGTTTAAATATTTGATATATCTCGTTATTCCTTAAGTTTAAGTTTAATTAACCCACTTTAAAACATCTGTTGGAGCTGAAACTCGGCAGATAGACTCGTTGTCGATGACAATGCAATCACACTTACCCACACGGACATTAATGCATTTCTCAGAAATTGAATGACATTAATGAATGCAATTAATATAAGAAATAATTATCAGTCCTACCCAATTGGAATTTGGCGCAATTGTTAGCGAGGTTGATTCCAATCCCTGGGGTGGAAGGTTCAATTTTCAATTAAACTAAAAAAAATATTTGAAATTAGCTACTAGCCAGTCCAATAGATGGCGCAACTAGGTCGAAAATTGAAAATATATTTAATATAATATTAAAAAAAGTTATATATAGTTTCCATCCGTAGCTATGGAGCTTTGAATCAAATTATTTTGAAAGAAAACAATAAATGAGAAAAGTTTTCGAATAATGATGTTGAAATTTTGAAATTTCGTAAGATATTATTATTGTTTTAATTTTTTTTAAATAACTCCTCACAGGAGGCCCTTAGGAAAATAATTTCTCTCACGGTCTATATCATCTTTGAGGATGCTGTCTTGTCTTTTTAAGGAAAGGAAGCAGAGAAAGTTCAGGAAAGGTAAAAGGTTTGAGGGATGGGTAGGAATCTAGGGATCAGCGTGTTCAGGAGTGACGGACGTATGGTGTAAGGCGATATCGTGAGAGACCAGTTGGAGAGGTGAAACGGTCTCCCCAAACCTGCCTCTCCCGATCTAGCACGCCATGCAGCTGGTAGGCAGGCGCATCTCGAACACATCTCACCCGATGATCCCGGCCATCCCTGCACTCGGGGTTACCTAGAGGTGTTGGTTATCCAATAATTGGTTCCCGGGGCGGCGGTAACCAACTCAGCCTCCCAAATTGAGAAATATAATATGTATGTAGGTATATTATAATAAGATTATTTTATCCAAACCTGTTTTTTTCAAAGTAGGCTCTACCTATGCGATTTACATTTAAAAAAACTCCTCAATTAGTTATATACTATGCATAACATTAGGTTTTGTAGATTGTAGAGCAGGTGTGCTCAAACGGTCGATCGCGAATGATTTTTGAGTCGATCTCGAGAAAAATTTCCCATTTTTCATTCTTTTTTATTATTTATTTGTAGCTTGTAGCGAACTGAGTTACTGAACGGAGTGTTCTGAAACATTGCAGATAATATCAGATATACATTTCATAGCCACAGCATCTGACACAAAATTCTGGTATTTTATATCTGAAGATAAATATCCGAATCTAAGGCAAATCGCCCTTCAGTTGACGACAATGTTTGGGTCAACTTACTTGTGCGAGTCTGCATTTTCTGAAATGAAAATAATTATGTCAAAATATCGTAATCGACTAACTGACGGACATATGTCATCGTGCTTGCGATTAGCACTCGGTAATTACGTACCATCGTATGAAAAGTATGCTGAGGACATGCAGTGCCACGCTTCAACATCCAAAGTCATTATTTAGTTAAGTTTAGAAACTAGAACTCGTTTGTTTTTTGTAAGAACCAATAAACTTGCAATTTCGAATAAATATAAGTTTTTTTATTGACTTTTTAGTGCAGACCTTCACCTACCTTGACTAAAAAAAATGCATATTGCGAACTAATTTCTGTCGTTCCTCCAAATTCTATGTGGATTCGTGGCCATGCAATTGTGCAACGTCCCTATATATTCACTTATACCTGCGCCACGATACCTACATAGACGACAATCCTGCATCACACATACTTGCAGCCTCTCGATCGATCGATCGGAATCTAATAATATTGAGGTAGATCGCCAGCAGTTCAAGTTTGAGCACCCCTGTTGTAGAGGATCGTAGGTTGAACCCACACATCTCTGAACTAACGATATACCACTTCAAGGACAAGTCTAGTTAAGTTGGTCTGTTGGTATTATTGGCGCCATTATTATTTGTTTTCCGACTTGTAGACCCCCGAAGCCCATTTAGTCCTAAGAATCAGACTGTTGTAGTGTAGTCATTTGTAGGTGTCGTAAAGTGGGGTGAAGTCGATCAAAAAACGTCAACTAATAATTTGATACCAATGTGAAAAATTTTCAGGGTGTCCCAAAAGTCAACGTTATCCATTGAAAAGCTGATGTGACAGTCCGGAATATCAAAATATATCGTAGAACTGTAACTGATAGAAGGGTTGCCTAATAAAAACATAAAATATTAGGATATAGAATTTTGTAGCTGTGACTCGAAAACTGTTCGAAGAAGTAGATTTTAACGAAATAAAAGTGCAAATATCTCAAAAACTATTTTTCACATTCTGGTCCATTATGATTTGACCTATCAGTCCTCCAATGGATAAAGTTGAGTTTTGGGCCGCCCTGTCATGAGCGTATAAAGCCCTAAACAGCATGAACCTAAAAATCCCTGGACAGAACATTGTACGATTTTGTATGAATGACATTGAAGCCAAATTTATGGCGAGGGGAAATTGCCTGGCAGACATCTTGTATGACAAACTTTTAAAATAATTTGTATGCAAAGTGGTATTATTGTAACTATTTTCATTTTATTCTAAATGCTTATTAGGTCCATAGATAGAGCATTAGTTCTGTTTTCTAAGAATATCCATACAAATTTTATTTTTACTCAGGAAATATTTTCAATTTTTATGGATATTTCAGGCGACTAATTATTGCTTATAGTAATTTGTTATTTTTTTATTTTGTTATTGCAATTTTAACGGCTTATTAATTTTTTGGGTATTTGATGAGAGAGGGAACGGGACATGTTATGTAGGTAAAAGCTTCTTTCAAACATCTTCCACTTCACCCCGCGGCTTCAAATTGTTCTTGAATAGCTCCGCCCAGGGCCTTTTAGGCTCGTTTTCCCTGTATATGTTATGGTAACTACATTTTTTCAATTATGTTCCCCGTAATGTCGATTATTGCGGCATCGACTACACCACCATGAGTGTGTTGATTTCTTTAAAATATGTTTGAAATTGCGCTATGTGAGTTAGTGTTGTTTTAAATGATCATTATTTAACGTGTTGACCTGAACAAAGCCTTAATGTTTATTTATGAAATTCCTTTTAATATTAATTTCGCTCTTCTGTAAATCCAAGCTGTATTTTTTCTATACTTGTTGCATGATGGATTTCGCCCTGCAAATGTATAAATGTACATATATCCTTAAAATAATTATTACTAAATATTGCCTTCACAAATAAGACCACGAAAAACTTTATCCCATGAGCACGGGCACCCCCCGCTACCCTGCTAAGACTTTCGCGGAGAAAAATGAGAATTGCAATTTTTTTTTAAATCTCTTATAATTTTAAGTAATCCGGTTAAAAATAGGATTGCAGGCCCTTAACGAATGAATTGATAGGTTACCTGGTAAACTTTTAGTAAAATTCCAAATATAATCACGATGTAGTAATGAAAACGTGCTCATAAAATCTTAATATTTTCGTCAATATATATTATCAAGATACACGCAGGTGCATAAAAACGTGTTTTGATATATTAGGAATTTACTAAAAGTTTAACAGGAAACCTTTTAATTAATTTGTTAAGAGCCTGCAATCACGTTTTTAACCGGATTACCAATAATTTGAAGATATTCTTAATAAATTTTTAATACGTACCATTTATCTCCGTGTAGGGTGACCTTTGACAGAGGTCGGCCATAACGGTCTACCAAAAATTTCAACTTTAAAATTTTGTGTTTCCCTACAAGAATGTGTATAATTTTGTGTCACACCGTAGGTAGTTACCTACCTATTTCGACGATAATATGTTATCATTATTCTGGAACGTGTTGTACCTGCCCACGCAGTTTGCCATTTACAAGTATAGCTATATAATTAGACGATGTTTATGGTTATTGTTATCAATGTTTATGTCTCTCTTTGGTTTCAAGGTAGCCTTATCAAATTACTCAGGTGTTTCAACCACGAAATAAAGCATGTTTTTCGCTTTTTAAATGCTGGTCTAACCATGGACCTCAATTATAGGTCCACAGGTCTAACCACTATAATAGTCAAATTGTTTAAAATTTTTTGATTTCACTGAAATGTTACCAAATCATAAAATTATCAAAATTTTAAAATCATCAACTCTTGTGCTACGTACACATACATACGCCAGCCGAATTGCCGAACTGAACCTCAACTTATGGGAAAGAAACGAAGCAACCGCAAATGGCGCGAAACGCCGCTCGCGGTTGCTTCGTTCCTTTCCCGTAATTTGTTGCTCAGTTCGCCTTTAAGTTCGCAAATGTATACTTAACATTAGAAAACATAATTTGTTTCTAAAATAAAATTATAATAAAGATTGTCCAGTGTAATCGTAGCTTTACTAAGCGAGAAGTGTTGAAATAACCAAATTGTTAACGAAGGAAAAGAAACGTATGGTGTGTTTATTCGAACACTTTATAATTTTTTTTATTTGTTCCTACTAAAAAAAAAAATTCTACATTATTTGCTAAGTTTTTCGTGAGTTTAAGTTTCGCTGTATGAACTTAGGACACGGTGTGTTTTAGTGAAAATTTATGTTTCACGTTTCTGCAAATAAACGATTTTCGGCCACGGTTTCGGTTTCGGCTAAAAAAGTAGTCGAAACATTTGGCACAGCCAAAACCTGCGTTCATTATAACACTCGTCGGATTACGTTTGGGTGCTGTGTGTGCCTTTGGAATAACTTATACACTATTTTAAAATAATCTGTTTTATCTTAGTTGTCCCGAAGTTCAAAATTTTCGAATTTTCCTAAAGAGTTCGTCATTTTAAAATGTTATTTATCTTTGTCAAAGTTTTTGGTTTAAATTAAAGTAGTAGTTACAGTGTCTCTGTGTCTTTTGTAAGTTTATCAATAAAAACGCATAATATCTTGGTATGAAGTTTTTTAAACTTATAACTTATAAGTTTTCGGTTTCGGCCGAAACTAGACAGAAGTCGAAATTCGGCTTCGGTTTCGGCTAAAAATGTAATTTTGGTCGGTTACTACTTTTATTACCGACACTCGCTTACAGGGACAGGCAGAAGTTTTTTGTATGAGCTAATCATCTACTCCATGTTTACTCCTGTATCCAAATTCTTTTACGTTTCATCATTAATTATGTGAAAGCTCGTATTGGCGTGTGTAATAAATATTCAGCTACAGAGCGAGAACAGCTACTAGGCGCTAACCCTACAGGGGTTAAGTTCGTGACACTTGATCGCCACCGACTTATTGAACCATCTCCATCCGTGTTACCAATGGCGGGTGTGTAGTGAAGGTAACACACTTTCTAATCACGACGTCTCGAGTTCGATTCCCGTCCGATGTATTCCTCTTCACCGATCACAGCAGCGTTTTGCGTTGCATTGGACAATTTTAAAAATATTCATTTCGAAATTATCAAGTGAAACTAGCTGAGCGTTGCTTGGGGCTATGAAGGGTTTGGAGTAAGGTTTTGAAGTTGTGAATTAAAGTATACCTGAAGGGTGCATTTTAAGGTGGAAATAATATTAAAGTTAACGATTGAAAAGTATTTGTTTATTGTATAACTTAACTTATTAACTCGGCTATCAATTACATAGAAACCGCACAGAAAACGATCTTAAAGGTGATACTAAAAAAACATAGACTGACTGATACAGACCAAATATTCAACACCTGTGACGTACTAGATATACGCCTATTATACGTTAAAACACTACTAAACTACATTTTTGACAAAAAAAAAAATAACACTAACAGACCAGTTAGACAAGCGTACAAAGAAAACATAAAAACTTCAGCAGTAAATTCAAGCTTTGGACAAAGACACTACCAATACCATGCTATAAAAGCATTCAACAGTGTAAAAATTGAGGAAAACAAAAATAAATTAACACACAAAATCACAAAATGGATTAAAGAACAAAAAAGACAATATTATCAAAATGTCACAAAACCAATATAAACACACATCACTCACAAACACACAAGATTATATTTGAAATGTATTATTTTCTCTTTAAATTTATTATGTAGATTATATTTTCATATCATAAAATGAAGGCCTCAGCACGGGCAAGCCACCCAGTGAGGCCAACATTACTGGAAATGTAAAAAATATTATACCAAATAAAATAAAATAAATAATTGTTCGTCTCTGACTTTTTATACCATTCAATACTGTATATAACATTGTTACTGTCAAAAAATTACATTATATCAACTTTAATTCGATTACGTATTACGAATCTTATCCCAGTGCAGAGGTCCCTGATTTTTTCTTCCATTCACTACTATATTTACCACATTGTTACTATTAAAAAACTAAATATAGGATTTTCCAATAAGAGGCGTTATTTTGATATTCAAAGAAAAATGCCATTTTTTAATATAAATGATCAAATGTTTATTTCATTATAAAGAAGAAAGTATGTCGTTAATAGTGAAAAATAACATCAGTTAAATGACCACCACGACCACGCCTACAGGACCATATCCTTTTCATGAAATTTTCCATAACCAAATCGCAAAGTGGCTGCCTTATGTCCTCGATAGCCTCACGAATTCAACCCATCTTTGAGGTCTTGAATCGACGCTGAGCTGTTGGCGTAGACCTTCTCTTTCACGTGGCCCCAAAGGAAGAAGTCGCAAGGTGTTAAATCACAAGATCTCGGTGGCCAATTGTGATCACCTCTTCAAGAGATAACACTGTCCGGAAACATTCCCCGTAAAAGATCAATGGTTTCGTTGCTTGTGTGGCACGTAGCGCTGTCTTGTTGAAAGTAACGAAAGAAACGTTGTCCAGATCAATACCATCCAATTCCGGCCATAAAAAAATCATTAATTCCTTAATTAATATTCAAAATAACACCTCTTATTGGAAAACCCTGTACATCGACATTAACTTGACTCCGTGTTCCATTCAAGTGCAGAGATAATGTGTTAAGTCTTTCTCGGGCGTCCTGGGCTTCGTATACCATTCAAATCACACTCTAAACAGTCCTGGCACTAATAAGAACCAACGTTGAAGTTTTTATTAAAATCGGTTCAGTATTTTTTTTAGTCTATGGGGCACACACATGCGAACATTGCATTTTATTTATATAGATAATAATAATGTACTCGTTGGTACAATGTAACCAGAAAACTGCCTTCGAACCAATTTATTCTATAGTTATTATAGATCACAATAATACTCCATCAATTCAGTGACAGGAAAGCACTAAACACCGTCTGACACTTAAAACAAAAGCACAGATCTCATGAAAGACGTATAAATGTACCCTAATAGGATTGAAAAGCTGGATATATACGGCAGAGCTATTTGGCTAAATCCATTTGGACACGGTCCAAATTACCGATTTCAGCTAAAATCTACCGATATTCATAGAAATTAAACAGATTTTTTTGACTGTACAGGTGAAAAATTACATTTCAGAAGAAATTTTCCTATTAAATTCTCTAGCCACTAGAAATATAACCAAACAGTGGCTGAGTTGGCATCGCGTTTCGATCCCACCCAGGTGTCGTGAGTTTAATTCCTCGGCTTGGTCGTGTGTAGCATTGATGTTATTATATTTGGATGAGACATGATGCGAAACAAAAAGTTCCAACTTCCAACGCTTCCAACGCTCTAACTAAAACTACCGAATACAGTGGAACACGTTTCGACTACATATTAGTAGATACGTATAGCTCTTCTAATTGTATAGCTCTATGGCGTGTAACCCCCTAGTTTGGACCATGTTAAAATAGATTGAGCCAAATGGCTCGAGACCAAGAGACCGTGTGTGTCGAACTTAAGTGAAAAGCTGGAGTATGCTGGTGGTGTATGGATTCCGCACCTAACTAAATACTTAAATATGCTGGAAAGTATGCACAAAAAATAAGGTATATCTATAAGCGGATGTATAGAACTCATCCGGGGTTACGAATAACCTGACAATGTTTGAAAATCTCCTACTACCATCACAGTGAGCGGGAAATGTTGTAATGGGGGACTTAGCCAGCCGAGGAATTGAACACACTACTCCTGGGTGGGACCCAAACGCGATGCCAACTCAGCCACCGACCGGTCCTTATATGAATATGGTGTACGGTGTACCTTACTTGAGGCAACGAATAGATTTAGCCAAGAAACCAATCGTTACGCAAATCTTGTAATACTTAGTTTTAATGTAGTGCATATGCCTATTTCTGTTCGAATTGAACGTGCTTGAAAACTTCAGCCACGACTTTTTTAAGATACCACACGGCAGAACAGATGTTATAGCATGACAAGAGGAATGGTGCTATTGAAAGAAGTTTCTAAAACTTTTTCGTGTACTTTTAACTTCATAAAAATGTTAAGAACGTTAAAATAAGAAATCACATACTACTGTAAATTAATGATTTACATATAAAAATACGTCAAGGTTAGCGGTATGTCCATCGTGTGGTTGTACCAAGTCGGAGTCGTTAATCGCCACCCACGTGGAGAATGTCGGATGGCGGTCGGTTAATCCGAGTGTTTAAGACACCCGCAAAATGAACCGGATATAAGGGATGATTACATCCGGCTTGTTTTGCCAGGTTGGTGGCACTGTCGTTATCTTGTCACAAACAGCACGAAAACAAAATAATAAATTGCATGAACATCCTTCCTGGAGGTACGACATATATTTTTTTTATGTGTACAGCTCAGTGATCCAGTGAGACTATTGCATCCCCAATTGGGTATGTTGTGAGACTGAATGTACGGGAGTGGAAAGAGATGGGAAAGAGGAAGGTGGGGGAGTAACTGGCTATTCAGATCTGGTCACGTTTCAATTCCGAATGATAATCTTACACCATGGCGATATTAAGAGTATCTTCCATTCTGGAACGTACCGCAAATTATTATTTTTAATTAATAAATTGTGAAATAACACAAATTCATAAAATAAAATTTACTTGCGCACGCCGGGATTTTAACACGCGACTTTCGAATTGCTAGTTGAGAGACTTTCCCGTCGACCACGGAGGCCGTCGAATGCTCCCATGTGGTTGGTTTGTCGATTATTTGCACGATGTTTTATATTCAATTCAAGGCTTAAAATATCATACTGTAATGATGTCCCAAGATTTTCCTCGAAATCATCATGACGTGTGTACATGGTGACTGGTTCTTGATGAAAATGAGGACGAAATAGAGGAAGTGTCCCCTCTGTTACAAGCCAAAAAACTCACACGAATATTTATTGTTTCGAGTTAAATTTGTAGAACTCCATTTTTATTTTAATGTTTAGGTCGTACAATCGTATCGTATAATATCGTATTTTCTTTAATATATTAAATAATACCACTATTAAATTGACAAATAACTTTCTTTTTTAATAACTTCAAATTGTAATATTTAATTATTGAAGACAATATTAGCAATTCCTAAACGAAAATTTGACACAGATCAATCAGAAAAATATGCGGTCACATCTAGGACTTTAACCCAAGACCATCGCCTTAGCGGGATCTTTTTATAATTTTTCTGTTTCAAGAATCGCTAATATTTTCTTCAGTAATTAACAAAAAAAAAAAACATCTTTTTTTAACAAGATCTGCCGTGCAATTTTCATAGCGCGTCACAACATAAGGCATTATTATACTGACAAGGGTATTGAAATAATAAGATCGATATAATAGAAAAAGGCAAATACTCATATGATGAAATTGAACTAACTCTAAACCTCTCTCCTTTGGAAGTCCGTCGGGAAAGAAATGACCTCATTTGCTTCTTCAAAATTATAAATGGTATTATTGATTCACCTACTCTACTGCAACTCGTTCCCTTCAATATCCCCTCGCACAGACTCAGAAATAATGAACTGCTCTTCCTCAAACATCATTCAACAAATTATGGATATTATTCACCATTGTCCAGAATGTGTAGACTGGTCAACTCAAGTCAAAACCTTAACTTTTTTGGGATAAGTCTGAATGATTTTTGCCGGTCGCTAAACAAGTGACGGAATATTATAAGTGTCCCGAGGTCCTGACCCACGGCGCACAGTGGGCTGAAAAGCGCCTTTCGTAGACATAGAGACTTGAATTTTCAAGGGTATTTTTTTGGCTAGAAATGGATTCTGCTGATCACTACTATGCTATAAAATTTCGTACGAAGCAATTGCGTGTACAAATGAAGGAGTTATCATTTTTTAAAGAAAAATTTGTATGGCACTGACATTGAAAATGAGGCTATCTCTGGAATCATAAGGTTGGCCATTCTATCCCTACACACAGATATACTACTATTTATTTGTATTTTTTTGACATACTTCGTATTGCGTACTTCGTATTGCGTACTTCGTATTGCGTACTTCGTATTTTTTTTAAAAATCCTCAAGTTGAAAAAAAAACTTTTTTATGTTGATGATTCATTTTAATGCTTAAATGCTTTACATATGAGTATACTTTGTCTAGTTTACAATATTTTATATACACTGCAAGCCTAAAAGCATTGAAGCATTAAAATGAATCATCAACATTAAAAAGTGTTTTTTTCAACTTTGAGGATTTAAAAAAAAAATCGCAAGTTGCGCCACAATACGAAGTATGTCAAAAAAATACAAATAAATAGTAGTATATCTGTGTGTAAGGATAGAATGGCCAACCTTATGATTCCAGAGATAGCCTCATTTCTAATGTCAGTGCCATACAAATTTTTCGTTAAAAAATGATAACTCCTTCATTTGTACACGCAATTGCTTCGTACGAAATTTTATAGCATAGTAATGATCAGCAGAATCCATTTCTAGCCAAAAAATACCCTTGAAAATTCAAGTCTCTATGTCTATGAAAGGCGATTTTCAGCCCACTGTGCGGCGTAGTCTTGACTTGATTGGACTTGTCACTTTATTTTCTTATATTATATTTGCCTTATGTCTTTGCTTTCATGTACCTTTGTCTACTCCTGTATTTTTCATTTTACTGTATTCGTGTTATTATTTTGTAATTTGGACGATGTCCGTTAATAAATAAATAAATAAATAATACAATACAATACTTCAATTTGTGGGCTACTCAAAGCTTTTTAATACTTCAGATACATATTATGAATAATAATGTACTGGTTGCAAGAAATGTGTGGGCGGCGAAAGAGAACGCAGTAAACCAGTTGGTCCATTAAAACAAAGGTCAGTAACAAGTAATAACAATGTAAGGTAACAGGAAACAATTTGACCGTAACCGAGTCATATTGATTTGCCTGTTACTTTGTTACTATTGCTAATAATTAGGTAAAGGCCCCGGGATATGGAAACCTGAATTCATTACAAACAATGTACATTGTTTATTTTGCATAACAAGACATTACATTTATTTTATTATTGTTCTTCAAAGTATTATCCCGTTAAACTACAATTAAGCAGTTTGCCAACAGGACATACATGTTCAATTAAAATGTAAATATGTATACATAATATTATTACCACTTAAAAGATATTTAGATTATTATTATTATTGACAAACTAAATCTACATGCTAATGAATAACAACTATTGATTGATAGTGATGATTAGTAAAAAGCATGTCTACTTGTCAGCCATGTTTTACAATTTTTTATGTTACTTGGTAACACGTTGAACATTTTGGGCACGTTATATTCTGGGTTCGCTTCCTTATTTTTGCTATATTTTGGAACAATCATGCCTTCATTCTTTGTGAACCTAGTGTTGAGTTGTTCATGGTCCAATTTATTTTTATATTCATAGTCAGATATATGTTGAATCAACATTTTGTCCCATAGTAAGGCCTACACCGGCAACCCCTCCAGCGTTTTAAGGTCACACATGACCGGGCGTACATATTTTATAATAATAATAATAATAATTGGATAATTTGTAGAGCGCCGTTTTTGTGAAAAATCACCTCAAGGGCGCTGTACAATTTATTTCCTAGGATCTACATTTGTTATTTAGACCAACTGTGCCAACACGAGGTTCGTCATCCGTTCAGGTATGTGTTTGCTGCCAATATAGCGCTGACATGTGTCTGCTGCAAATAAAGAGCGCTGACACAACATCCTCACATAGATAACAAACCTTGGCAGCACCGCTGTGACGTTCGACGAAGACAGAAGATGGAGACTCTGCTGCAAGAATCCTAGGTAGCGAAGGAACTGTACCAGCTGCTGCAGCGAGAGAGACTACCCCGTCCACCAACTGTGCCAGCACGAGGTTCGTCATCCGTTCAGGTATGTGTCCGCTGCTAATATAGCGCTGACATGTGTCTGCTGCCAATAAAGAGCGCTGACACAATATCCTCACATAGATAACAGACCTTGGCAGCACCCACCGCTGTGACCAGTATTGTTTTATCTTTTTTTCTATCATGCGGAAATAAATAATTTTATTGATGTTAGAAAGAGAAATAATAACTATTTCCAGTTTGCCTCAAATATTTATACTGGAATCCATTAATAAAATCCTAAAAATAGCCAAAATGAAATTTAATGAAATAATTAAAAATTATTTCTTTTTTTATTATATAAACGAGATAAAAAAGAATGTATAGTTTTCTTACAAATTCCCCAAACTCAAACAAAACGAATGTGTTTTTGAAATATCGAGGTCTCTCATTTTTTCTACGATTGGAGTAAAAAAATAATTAAAAATGTAGTTAGCGTTTTTGACAACATTTTTGAAGTTTGATATTAAAATTAAATTATTTAAAAATTGTCATGTTTATTTTAAATGTATACACCGGTAAGATAATTTTATCTAGTTTCTAAAACAGTATTTGTTTTTGCGGGAAATTAAAAAATAAGGTGTACGAGTATATAGCGCATTTAAAATAAACAGAAAACATTGCAATCTGAACAAATATGATACAACAATGAAATGTTACGTCTCTATGAAAAAATAGTTTTTAAACTAGTAATTTAACAATAGAAATTTGTGGTGATTGTAAGTAATTTAAATTAGTACTGAAAAAATGTCCCCAAGTGGTTATTCCATATTGTAGAGTTGAATCTGCGAGTGGTAGGTAAATGATTTACATCTCGTAATTATTTCTAAAATTCGTTATAAATTCATTTACAATATTTTCTATGTTGGTATGTCAGAGAAATGTTAATATTGGAGATTTATTTATTTTAATACATACGGCACAACACGTTCATTAACATAAACTATAAAGTATAAAATTTAAAAAAAGTATAAAGTACAAAAATATTAAATATTATTTAAAAGGTAGTTATAAAAAAGTTTTAATTAAAAAAAGTTTAAAATAACTAAGAAAAATAGTATAATCATAAGTACAAAATGTATTAAATATTATCGCAAAAATAGGAATTAAAAAGTTATAATTATAAGGTGTAAAAATATATAAAATAAGTAATAAAAATATTACAAAAATATATAGTACAAAAACTATTGAATAACATATGTAATATAATAAGGTATAAGAAGTTACAAGTATAAAGTGTAAAATTATATAAAATAACTAACTAAAATAGTATAAGCATAAAGTACAAAAGTATTGAATAACATATTTAATGTAAAGGTAAATATAAAAAGGTATCAAAAGTATCAATTAACTAAAAAAATAGTACAGGTACAAAAAGTATTGAATAAAATATAACGGTAGGTAAAAGAAGTAAGAAAAAAATAGTATTAATAATATAGCATTAATTATTAATAATATTACTGGTATGTGGTAATTTAATCACCATTAACGTAAAAATTCAGTTATTTGAAGTATGTTTTTTCCTACATTTTTTACAATTTTAAAAATAACAAATTACATTAAGTATAAAATGTAAATTAAGGGAACCCACAAAGACACTGTCCGTGTGTGGGTAATATAAAAATATTAATAAAATAAGAATAAAAATAAACTTTTTAAACAAAATAAAATACTAAGTACAATATCAAGCAAGCTGTAATATGAATTTTAATGTTGCGGTAAAGAATGTACGTTGTTACGAAGTCAAACATAATGTTGGAACAACTTTTTTAAAAACCAATTGAATGTTGTACCGTCGAAATAAGACGATAATACTGTAAATCTAAACGAAACATGAAACAGAACAAGATGCAGAAAATAAAAGATGACGGTCGCAACTGGGAATCGAACCCAGAATCTCTGTCTTATCGGGACAACGCATTAATCCACTCAGCCATTGTGACCTAATTTTTTTAATCATATTTTTTTCCATTTTTTTAATATTATATTTGTTAGCTAATTCAGGGGAGTCAAACCAGTTATAGTTTATTTTATACATATATATATATTTTCTATTCTATGAAGAATAGTGTCTGTGACCTGCGGTGGGCGGGTTAGCGGGCGGGCAACGTGGATTTGATTTGTATACAAATCTACAGTTTTATTCCGAGATTGATGAAATTTTGCACACACAACCTTTAAAACAAGATTTCTAAAAATCACCCCTATTCTTTAAAAACTGTTTTTTGATACTTGAAATAACTTTCTATATCTGATTTTAGGAAAAAGTCTCGATATTCAAATCTTTGTACTAAACATAGCTAAAGCAAGTTTTAATAAGTATATACATTTCGCTGTTTTATTTTATTGTAATTACACTGTTATACGACTTACTTACTTAACAATGGCTTAATACTGGGATCGGATTAAACCGAACAGTGACAAACAGAACCTGATAAAGTAATAGGTTAGGTTAGGTTGTATTTTGTGTTCCTTTCTAAATTTTTCTTCAGTGTCCTATTTTGTCACTGTTCTCTTCTGTCATGGAATATTACGGACACGAAACTTTGTATGCCGTCATCATCAGAGCGAGCATCGTGAGAAGCGAGACGTTTCGAAACTGTTCCGAATATCGGCTCCCAATAATGTGTGGCCAGTCAGGCGGCGGGCACTGGGCTCACGAGAAGTAGCGAATCTGGGTTGCGACCCCAAAACGCGAAGACACCAACGCGGTGTGGAAGGAGTGACCGCAAAAGCGAGCCTGTACTTGCACCGCCCGCGGTCATCTGCACAACACAACACCCATCGCTTATTCTTATTTTCTTCTTCTGTTTATGCTTCCTACTCGTCTTTCTACCCGACTCAGCTATGCGCGCAATACAATACATACTTGTGGGTAGATGGTTTGCTCGAATACCTACTGGTAACTTGTGTTTCGAGTCGGTCCGTTACGTTTTGGATAAAGGATATAGTGTAGATGATAGGAATTAATGACAAATCAGAAAAGTTTAGAAAGTGAAGAATACAGATTTTTATTCCAATAATTTATAAACTTATTCCTATTGCAAATGACGTGTAACCAGCGTTATTTGGGATTGTGATTGGTTCGTAATAAAGTATTTGAGGTTGTAATTTCTTAAGTACCTGAAAACTGAGAGTAATTTTAAGGTGTACATAATATTATTCCAATCGATCATCATTGATCGTGCCACGTCTTCCTTCTACCATTACCTACGACTTCGTTTACCATTCACTTCCACGCTTTATATTCTACTTTCACAACATTCTTAATCCTTGCTTCATTTGGTTGTGTCATGTATTATATTGACTTTTGTCAGTGCAGATATAATGAGTTAAGTCATCACAGGGCGTCCCCGACTTCTACCATTCAAACCACTCTCTAAACACTTCTGCCACTAATAAGAACAAACTTTGAAATTTTCAGCAAAATCGGTCAAGTAGTTTTTGAGTCTATAGGCCACATACCTACAAACATTGCCTTTTATTTATATGAATAACTATCTAATGAAAAATCTAAAATGCATAAAACTGTCCGACAGAAGAAGAGTATCTGATAACATATTTTAATAATCAATAATTCCCTTATTGACAGCCTTGCATTATTGCAACTGATTTCGTTTCATGTTCCTAATGGAGTCAAGCCTGTGACATACCACGCTACAAGTAGATTAGAGTTAGATTAAGTTTTGTTTTCTATATCTTCATTGCAAAGAATAATTTAATTTGTATCAGTACTTTTACACTTGTTTGTAATCCTTTCTTAATATAAATAATTATTTCTATGTATTAAAAGGCACTTTGTACCGTAAATAAATAATCAAAGAGAGAAGAAAATAACAAACTTGATCTAATCTTACCTACTACTTTATATTATTTTGTTTTGTTGCTGTTCTGTTTTCCGATTACCCAACTGTCCAAACTTCTCTACGATGGAAACCACTCAATTTTTCTAATATTTTTTTTGCGATTTTCCATGCACCGTATAGAATGTGAACTTTTATAAATAGTTCTATAGACATTTTTCAACTTTCGATCCTATCAATGTGCACAAATATGGTGTGTGTACAGTCAAACTTGTCCTTTTTTTTCTCTTTAAAATTTTTATTTTTTTACTTGCCATTCGTTTTTTAACCATACAACATTAATTTTTCACAAAATGGAAAAAATATTTTACATTTGTAAGCCATTTTCTTGTGGTTCCGCTTGACAGAATTTCGTATATCTAACAGCAAATCCAGTCAAATGGAATAATACATTTATACAACACGGAGGACGTTATATTAAAATATTATTTATGTTTAAACATTGTTTAGGTAACCTACTCGGATATTGGTATTACTATTTGCTTCCGTGTGCGTGCACCCGTACAATGCACTACAATAAATTGCATTCTTGCAACGGAACATGTTTTTTTATGCTATGCAACTTGAAATCGTGTTCGATTAAGAATTTAACCCATTCAAATTCGCAATTTAATAATCCATTATATTAATACGGTATTCAAGTATATACGGCAATAATTATTTTTGTAATCTATTTATAAGCAGAAGATATATCTTTTGCACATTATTGGAAGACTGAGCCAGCAGATAAATTGAATCTAATAACTGTAGAAGACAAATTTAATTCGACGTACCTATTCTTTGAAATCTCCGATCATAATTGAAATTGATTTGCAAATCAAACATTTTAATGGAATTCCTAAAATTATCAAAAGCCACGCAAAAAACTGATAAACGAACATAACACACTCTTAAGAATCAATGGATATTATCAAAATGTTCGAGGAATCCGTACGAAATTGCAACAACTTAAAAGGAATTCACCCACCTTCTCATATGACATTTTATTATTAACTGAAACATGGTTAAATGCAGATATCGGCTCGTCAGAATTAGGCCTAAATCAATATACTATCTATCGCCTTGATCGAAGTCCTAATTCGAGCAAAAAGTCTAACGGAGGAGGCGTGATGTTATGTGTGTCTAAAAATATCTCATCCTATAGACTACCGGTCAAGCACACAAATGTTGAACACACTTTTGTAATGCTCAACATACCTTATAGTAAAATTATTATAGGTTGTGTCTACATCCCACCTGCATCGGATTTGCAAATATATAAAAACCACAATGAGGACATAGAAATGCTGAAATTCAAATATCCGAAAGCAAAATTCATAATTGCTGGTGATTATAATCTGCCGAACTGGACCAGCCAAGATGACATCGGATCTGCCACAAACGAAGTTGAATTACAGTGCGCTAAATCCAGTGAAATTCGTGATATGTCCATATTCCTAGGACTAACTCAATCAAACAATGTGTCTAATTCTAATAATCGAATGTTAGATTTAGTGTTTTCAAGTGATTCAAAAATAGTGGTTGAGAAATCTGACGAATTATTATTGCCTCTAGATAAACACCATCCACCATTAGATATTATCATAACAAATATGTCTGGAAGATCTCCAAACCTAACTACCACATCGTATAATTTCTCCAAAGCCGAATACCATAATATTAATGAGTACCTTACCTCGGTAGATTGGTCATTTTTAGACAACGAAAATAATTTAAATAATCAATTAGAACAATTTTACTCAATTTTAAATACCTCGATAGAGCGCTTCGTTCCTAGGGTCAACTTCACACCATCTAACTATCCCAAATGGTTTACGAGGGAATTAAAAAAACATATTAATTATAAAAAACATATCCATAGAATATATAAACATACCAGAAATCCTAATGATTACATAACTTTTACTAAATTACGTAAGCAGTGTAAAGAATTATCAATAAAATGCTATAGTGATTATGTAAGCCTAATTGAAAAAGAGGTACACCAAAATGTAAAAAAATTATGGAGTTTTTCTAAAAGTCAACAAAAAAATGATTGTGGATTTCCCAATAACATGTACTTAAAAGAAAAATGTGCCGACAGTATCGAAGGTATAGTTAATCTATTTGCTGATTCATTTAAAAGTGTTTACGACACAAATATTCGTGTCAATACGATTCCCGATATTTCAGTGGAAGAGGTATTAAATCTAAGCCAATGTTTCATCAAAAAAGAATCTATAGAAAAAGTCATAAAAGAATTAGATAGCAATAAATCTGCTGGACCGGATGGTATTCCTCCAATATTTTTCAAAACCTGTGTTAGTAGTCTGATATATCCTCTTTATAAACTCTTTAACAATTCTTTAAGTTCTGGTTCTTTTCCAGCTCAGTGGAAAAAGAGTTATTTAACCCCTATTCATAAAAAAGGAGATAAAAGCGATATATCAAACTATAGACCAATTTGAATAATGTCTGCTTTACCGAAAGTTTTTGAGAAATTAGTCCTAGATATTATTGTAAAACCTATAAACAACATTAATGTTCCTAACCAACATGGCTTCATCACAGGTCGCTCTACCTTAAGTAATTTAATGATTTATGAAAATTACATATCTGAATCTCTGGGTCTCAAACAACAAGTAGACAGTATATACACTGACTTTAGTAAAGCTTTTGATAAGGTTCGACATCACATACTTATTTATAAACTTCGATCGTTGGGCATCAAAGGTAAATTATTGAGTTGGATTGTTAGTTATCTTAGCCATAGGGTGCTTAGTGTTAAGATTAATTCTGTACAATCTTATATATTCGAGGCCACAAGTGGGGTTCCTCAAGGGTCCCACCTCGGCCCAATATTTTTCTTATTATTCATCAATGACATTGTTGACCAATTTAATGATGTAGAAGTTCTGATATTTGCTGACGACTTAAAAATATATAAAAGAATACGAAATGTATCTGATTGTCAAATTTTACAGAGTAATTTAGAACAACTTCATCAATGGTGTGAACAAAATGCTTTATTTTTGAACATTCAGAAATGTCAAGTAATACGATTTTCCAAAACTCGTTATAATATATTACATGAATATACATTAAATAATATTAAATTAATACCAGTATCACATATTCGTGACTTGGGTGTAATATTCGTTGAAAACTTGTCATTCATTGAACACATCAACTATATAACTAATAAGGCTTTAAAGATGCTTGGCTTCCTTTGCAGAACTTTAACCGATTTTAAGTCCATAGATTGTATGAGAACCCTCTATACTTCATTAGTCAGAAGTCAATTGGAGTATAATTCACCTATTTGGTCCCCTTTATATAAAGTTCACTCCAATAATATAGAAAGAGTTCAGCACAAATTTCTTAAGTACGTAAATTTTAAGCTCGGAATTCCTATTGATTACATTAATTATGTCAGTTTGATGAATCAATTGCATCTAATAACACTGTCTGACAGGAGAATTATTTCAGACCTGGTTGTGTTACACAGAGTCATTAACAACTTAATTGATAGTCCTGCCATCCTTGCCACTATTAAACTACATGTGCCGACTAGGAATACAAGGCAAAATATAACATTCTTCTGTAATACATACTCGACCAACTATCAGACACACGCACTGACCAATAGGATGCATGATCTGGGCAACAAGTATGGGGGTGTTATTGATTTATTTATTGACTCCATATATAGAATTAAGCATAATCTACATCAACACTTTGTTGAATCCTACAAATTGGAGTAGCTTTGGTAAATTAGTTTTAATGATTTGTTTTATATCTAATGTTGTTTTAATTTCTTTTTTACTTTATGTTATTTTTTTTTCCATTACATTACATCTATTTACTGTCAATATCTCCTGTATATTACATATTCTCTTATTGTACTGCATCATGTATCACTTCTATGTAAAAGCCTTTTTAGGCGTATATATATATATAAATAAATAGAAATACTTTGAAACCTACATTAAGTTTAAAAGATAATACGAATTAGGTAAAATGTTTTGTTGAATGGTAGCAGAAGTCGGGGACGCCTGAGGAAGACATGGCACGACCAAGTGAATCAGATACTTGAGTCGGGACATAACAGAGTATCTATGAGACGATGTATGAATGTGGCTTGGAGTGTGTGCCAAGACCGAGTTGTTTGGCGTTCCGTCCTCTTTGCCTACCCCTGCGGGGAAACGGCGTGGTTAGTTAGTTAATGTTGTAATATTTGTACATGAATGCATAAAATATATAAATAAATTTGTCAACTCGGCCACTGACCGGTCTTGTCAGTCTTATTGTCAGATTTTTCACAGATTCCATAGGATTTTGAGGGATTTTTTTAGTGACCGACTGAAACTAGACTTTCAGCCGAATCCTAAATCGAATGTCGGCTTCTGTTCTAGTTTCAGCCGCAACCGAAACTTATTTAAATCAGTTAAAAACACTATATTTCCTGAATTTAGTCGTTTTTATTGTTATACTTATTAATCATTAAAGTTTGACTTAAATAAAATGCATTGTGAAATAAAATAAATAATAAATTTAAGATAAAAAAACTTTTAACATTAAGACATCTCTAATCTCATAGCTTATTTTTAACATAATATTTAAGTTATTTTAGAGGCATTCAAGTCGAACATGATCCGACACATCACACCCAGGTTTTGGCCGAGCCGAAGTTTCGGAGAATTTTCGGACGCAAGCGAAACCGTGGCCGAATCCGTGGTCGATATCGGTTGAAACTTCAGTCTGTCAATATATTTATTTTGACCTATCCAATACATTTTGGCATTAACATTGGTTTTTTTTTCAGATTGACCGTTCCACCTGTGCAGTAGTGTGGAGGGAGTGGAATGACAGTGGATGTGTTGCATTAGAAGCAGTGCCGCGGGCGGGTCTACAAGTATCGGTCCAGGATGAAGTTCTCCACCGGGAGTAGCTCCAGCAGTCTGGCCAGCGACTCCTTGTCGAGGAAGTCCACCCTCTGCATTTACACAGACTCGGATTTCTTGAATGGACCAGATAAGGTAAGAATTCTCTTCTCATCCTTAATCAATTCTAACCATTTACAATGCCTTAATTAGAAGTAAACTGGAATATGGAAGCACTATTTGGAATCCACATTTCTGCAAATATGAAAACGTTGTAGAATCGGTTCAAAAAATATGCTAAGACATTATCGTTCATCTTCATGACCGCCTTGGATCATATGAGGTACGTCTTGAATACTTAAAAATAAAGAAGAATATAAGTTCTGTTATTATTCAGTATTTGAAAATAACTGGTCAGTAGGTAATGATTTAATAACAGAACTTGAAAATTAACTTTGATATTTTATGAATTGTTCAAATTCTGTGCAAGAACCAGTCATCAAATTATATTGATTTAATATGTTTACATAAAATAAATCACGGTCATCTTTACACTACATTATGTCTTAGCAATATTGAAATAAATGTTCCTAATTAGTATTGAGCAATATTGAAATGAATGTTCCTAATTCCTATTGTTTAAGATGTCAAGCTTATTGAATCTGATTTTCTTACCATTTAAAAATAATATCGCCTATTTTAACCCTCTGACCCAAATGTGTCGAGTATGTAATAAAATAAAGAGTGTGCTGAAGTAGACATTTTTTCGATAATTTGTATGGATTCAGAAAAAATATTCTGCTATTACTAAAAAATATGTAACAATAATTGGTGAGCTAATATTATATTATATGTTTAAATTGTCTCTCTTTGAGTCTCTTGCCAAATATTTTGTAATGTGAGTGAGTTTTTATATAATTAAATATAATCTTCTTCCCCTTATCCTATTAGGGTCGTCGATATGCTGATCCCTAGATTCCTACTCCAACTCCCCACACAGCATCCCCAAAGATGACATAGGAATTATTGAAAGTATATCAAAAATGTATTTTAGTTCTAGCATATCTACAATAGTAGAGGTTCACCCAGCATTTTGTTATCGTAACTCTGCAATTTGTTTTATTCCGAGTTGTAAACTATGCGTAGTTAATATGATTTGAGTGCTCCTGTATCCTTATTAAGAATATAATAACAACCAATGTTGAATTTGTGAAAGTGGGTGTCGCTCTATCCTCGTCACAACTTTCTCAACCTATTTGTATATATGATTGCTGGTCACAATATGTGACAGCTTGGTGATGACGTATGACTGGCATCTGTAGTATTTTGGGGATCAATGGTGAGGCACGAAATGAAAGAAGGTGTTGAAGGTCACATGTGTTTATTGGTGAGTCAGTAGCCGTGACAAGGAGATGAGGTAGGACAGAAGAATACACCGGATGCTGGCTGATGATGTGCTGGTCAAGCGCGGGTCAGTGAGTCGACGCCGGGCGCTGATGACCGGGACTCGATGGAGGTCAGGCACTGGCGAAGAACGTTGGTCTTCAGGCACTCCAGTGCTGAGGAGACGGCCGAAGGTGCGACGGACCTTGTGGGCAGTTGAACGGGAACGATGTAGACCAGTGAGGATGCTGCGTGTCCTCGTGGTGGTCATGGTAGCGTGGAAGAAGCGCTGGTCAGAGACGCTGGAACCAGGGCGCTTGTAATCCGAGTAGCGCTGGCCGCGGACGTGGCCGAGGCGCTATGATGATGTCCCGATTGAGTCCATGATGATAGGGGCGAAGCCGGGTACGTGTCCCTCGCGCTAGTAAGATTAGCGCGGGTGATCACTCGTTGAGCCTTGTAGACTGGCGGCAAAATTATGACTGACTGACTGGCTCGCTGCGTCGGGCTTATTTATACTAGACGGCCGACGGTAGCAGTGGGTAGTTGGATGGCAACTAAATTCTAGGCACTCGCACAGACTGTACGTTTCAGGAACCTTCGATAGTGCGGCGATTATGCATAGGCCGTAGACTCGAACCTTCCGGCGAGTTCTCGTAATGTGTAAGACGGCCCGTGACGTTTTGTCACCTGGTAGACAGGTAGGTACCGTAGTACGTAAATTACTTTGTTTACGATTTAACGATGCAAGTATCAAGTACGTACCTAAGTAGCAAGTAGCAGTTTATTATTAATTATTTAATCTGGATAATTTGACGCCACAGACACCCCCTTCCTAGCAGCTTTGCTGAGGGCTGCGATAGAAGAAATAGCTCATAGACGAACGTCTTTTAAGTGTGACACTTCATAAAAAAAAAAAATTTTGCAAAACACATGTTCACAACACAGACTGAAGATTCACTCAGATAACCATGGTGGCACTACTATCCGCGCTTGTGCGGAGATGGTCTGGTGTATGCTGCTCCGTGGTGCCTTTACTGATCACCCATTTTGAGACGGGGTTACCGGTGAGTCGGGGTAACACTATCACGTCGGGGTCACCACTTTGGGGATCAATGGTGAGGCACGAAATGAAAGAAGGTGTTGAAGGTCACATGTGTTTATTGGTGAGTCAGTAGCCGTGACAAGGAGATGAGGTAGGACAGAAGAATACACCGGATGCTGGCTGATGATGTGCTGGTCAAGCGCGGGTCAGTGAGTCGACGCCGGGCGCTGATGACCGGGACTCGATGGAGGTCAGGCACTGGCGAAGAACGTTGGTCTTCAGGCACTCCAGTGCTGAGGAGACGGCCGAAGGTGCGACGGACCTTGTGGGCAGTTGAACGGGAACGATGTAGACCAGTGAGGATGCTGCGTGTCCTCGTGGTGGTCATGGTAGCGTGGAAGAAGCGCTGGTCAGAGACGCTGGAACCAGGGCGCTTGTAATCCGAGTAGCGCTGGCCGCGGACGTGGCCGAGGCGCTATGATGATGTCCCGATTGAGTCCATGATGATAGGGGCGAAGCCGGGTACGTGTCCCTCGCGCTAGTAAGATTAGCGCGGGTGATCACTCGTTGAGCCTTGTAGACTGGCGGCAAAATTATGACTGACTGACTGGCTCGCTGCGTCGGGCTTATTTATACTAGACGGCCGACGGTAGCAGTGGGTAGTTGGATGGCAACTAAATTCTAGGCACTCGCACAGACTGTACGTTTCAGGAACCTTCGATAGTGCGGCGATTATGCATAGGCCGTAGACTCGAACCTTCCGGCGAGTTCTCGTAATGTGTAAGACGGCCCGTGACGTTTTGTCACCTGGTAGACAGGTAGGTACCGTAGTACGTAAATTACTTTGTTTACGATTTAACGATGCAAGTATCAAGTACGTACCTAAGTAGCAAGTAGCAGTTTATTATTAATTATTTAATCTGGATAATTTGACGCCACAGTATTATTATCGGTAAGTCCTGCGCACTTTTCGACTTTCGATTATAATTTTTAATGATAAACTAATGTTTATAAGACAAGGTTATTATGCATAGCACAAAGGGTAATAAATTATTATAAGCAATAATTAGTCGCTTGTAATATCAATACAAATGACCATCAATTTAGCACTAGCAAATGTAGATATAATATGTCTCGACGCCATCTAGTGGGAAATTTAGCACTAACAAAGCATTTCCTACAAAAATAAAATTGGTATATTTATTTGGCGGGTTGGAAATAAGCCGACGTGGCTCAGTGGTCCGGAGTATCTGAACGGATATCAGAAGGCGCAGGTTCAATTCCCATCGGCGGCATTTATTTTTTCTCGGGAGATATTTTCAATTTGTATTGATATTACAGGCCACTAATTTTTGCTTATAATAATTTATCGACCGTTATAGTTTAATTTCGTTAATAACTTCAGTACTTTCAACACATTTGTTCAGTTTGCAATATTTTCTGAGTATTTCAAAGGCGGTATAGACATCTTATTTTTTAATTTTCCGTATAAAAAAATACTGTTTTAGAAACAAAATAAAATAATCCTTCCGGTGTATACATTTAAAATATACATAACTATTTCCAAATATTAAAATTTTAATATCAAACATGAAAAACCAAAATTTTTACTTAATTTTTAATTCCAATCATAGACAAATTGAGAGAACTCGATATTTCGAAAACACATTCGTGTTGTTTGGAGAATTTGAAATAAAACTGTAAATTCACTTTTATCTCGTTCATATAGTAAACCGATTGTTACGATAGCGACGCGAAATATGAATGATTCATTTTGGCTATTTATTTTATTAATGGCATCCAGTATAAATATTTGAGGTAAACTGGAAAGAATTATTATTTCTCTTTCTAACGACAAAAAAATTACGAATTTCCGCATGATAGAAAATATAAAAATACTTTTATACAATATGGACGCCCGGTCATATATGACCCTAAAACGCTGGAGAGGTTAAATACATCTACATATTTAAATTTTTCTTTTATTTTCGGTATTGAATGAATGCATATCTTAGAATAGGAAATTAACGCAAAATCACGACATCTGAACGAGCTGAAACTCGGCAGATAGACTTGTTATCGATGACAATGTATTCTTTTAGTGACTATCACGTACACACACGCGGAGATAAAAATACGCATTTCTCTGAAATCAGAAGATATTACAGCGGTTAATATACGAAATAAATGTCGTCCTACCCGATCCGCATTTGGCGAGGTTGGTGGGTTTTTAATTCCAGTTCCTGGGTAGGAAGGTTCAATACTCAGTAAACCCAGTGTTATAGAAAATTTTAATATTAATTTGTACAGTGAAAAGCATTGTTTTTTGCGGGTTGATTTTTTATTATTTCACAATTTTTTTCAGTATTTTATTAACACTACTATACGATTAAAAGAAAGGAAATTATTGTAATATATTACAACAATGTACTTGGGTTTATATTTAAATGTGTTATTGAGTATATGGAGTTAAATGACTCAGTATACAATTACGCAATTCATATTTCATGGAGGTGAAGGTTTTGCGGTTTTTCCAGTGTCTCTTGTGGTGAAGTGAATTGACAGATGATACTCCGCTACGCAAAAGCTCACTGGGTATTATTTACATAAATAATAAGATCAGTGGCGATTTTCTCTAAAATGGATTGGTGTTGTTCGGGCATATATACCGATAGATATTTTCAACAGGTGTAGTACTCTTGTAAAAATATAAGGAAATAAGACAAACTCGTATATTATAATCTTACCAAACTTTAAACGGCACGCCATTCAAATTCCGTCATTCCACCGGCAGTTCAAGTGATACTTGTACTGCCCAAGAGCGAGTCCGAAATAAATCACAAATCCCGTAGGTGCGTTATAAATATCAGCACCTACGGGAACTTTCGTCACATTTCTTGGGTTCATACAAAACATACTGGTGGTGCCAGAGCGGTAGATCTGCAAACCTTGGGAATCTACTAGCTGCCTGAGTGCGCAGCACCTATGATATTAGTTAACACCAAGTTTATACGGAATAGTCTGCAATAATCAAAAGATTTTTCCTGTGATTATTATTATTTAACTATACGCGAGTTACTGAAGACATTATTATTTTTTAAATTAAAAAACGAAGAGTTTCTGCTTGATAAATTGTGACTTTCATATTTTAAACTATATATCAATATAAGATCCATAGCTTGTAATAGAAATGATTGAAATAAATATCGGACAGAATAATCTGTACAGTATTCATCAAGCTGTCACCGTTCGCAATTTTCAAAAACAAACTTTCTTCAGAATCGATACGTTGATTGAAATCGCTTTAGGCGTGTTTGGTGACGAGATCTGAAGAATATGCAGAAACTTTCCAACCTTCATCTTCCCCATATTTTTACCTTTCCCTCCAGCCTCACAACTCACAACGTACACCCTGGCTTATGTGAATACCTGGCTGGTGTTCACATAAAAAATAAATATTTTTGGTTTCATAGTTTTATTACCGTTGGTATCACGGTATATGTATTGATAGGTTATTGATAATGACTAGATTACATCAGAGGAAGTTATTTCATGCGATAACCTTTGATTAGCCCGGTAGGTGGGTATTTAGGGACCTATTAGATGTACCGTTAGTGCGTCATTTTCCTCTGATAACAGGACGTAGTATCCTCATTTGCTACTATCTCCCGCCCGCATCCTGGTGGCTACTGCCTAGTGCTTACCTTGCCATGAGATATCGGAGCTGCGATATGCAAACGTCGCTTCCTGGAAAACCTGATAAAAGTTTTGTAAAATCAATAACCTCATAGTTACCTGGATAAGTAACTACGCACACAAACAAACGGTAAAAGTTCTAAGGAATTGTTTTCTCATACAAATAAATAATTTTTAAAAAATACAGTATTATTGCGCCTATGCATTAGAGGTGGGCGTTCTAGTTTCTTTTTCAAAATAACAGAAAACGCTACGGTTTCTACAACGAAACGGCTGCGCGAGACTCTATAATATTTCGAAGAAAAAATTCCAATTTTATTTTTTTATTTTTAAAAAAGAAAGACAAACATTCCCGGGTTACGATTAACCTGAAAATATTTGAAAATCTCCTACTACCACCACAGTAAGCTGAAAATGTTGCTTGTGTTGTGGTGGAGGACTTAGCCAGTCGAGGAATTGAACACACTACGCCTGAGTGGGACCCAAGCGCGATGTCAACTCGGCCACCGACCGGTCTTTAACCGCACTAATATGCCACCGACCGGTTTTAACCGCACTAATATGCCTAACTACGATTTTCGTTCATTGCAATCATTTCATTTTTAATTATCTATTTAAATTTTACTTTTATTTTCGGGAAGGAATAATGACAATCTTGGAGCTCGTTCCGACATCCGATCGAGCTGAAACTCTGCAGACAGATATACTCGTTGTCGATGACAATGCATTCTATAAAATTTTGGTGTCAATCACGTAGATACACACACGCCGGAATTGAAGTATTTCTCTGAAATCGGATGACATTACAGTAGTTAATATACGAAATAAATGTCAGTCCTAATCGATTGGCATTTGGCGAGGTTGGTAGAGTTTTAGACTACGTCTTAGGCAGGAAGGTTAAATACTCAGCCAAACCTATTTTTTACAAAGTTTTAAAATACATTTTAATTAGTCTAGTTTTTGCACTGTTAATTCGTGGTGGAATTCCATTGTAATAGAATTAAAATTAAAAAACTTTTTCACTTTGTTCCACTTATTTATTATTACCAGGACCGGTTTCATCCTACTACGGACATTTTCAGACTGGTAGTTGAAACTCTTATGCTACTGATTTTATACAAACTTAGGCAGGGGTACACAACATTGTTTATATATAATGAATGATTCTATTTTGTTAATTTGAGGTAGGTATTATGAGTTATTTTGTTAATTTAGGGTACATTAGGTAATTATAAAGTTTATTTTTACAAATTATGAATGATGTTACAAAGCAAGTACATATTTATAGATGATATGAATATAAAAGAATTTATATAATTAAAAAGGTTTGTGATTTCTGATATTTTATTTTTGTAATGTTGGGATATTCCCTCCTTGTTGCTTAGGGCTTATTGTCAAATATTGATAGCAATTAAGTCATTGTTATTATTAGGGTTCCCCACATATTTGGGTTATTACATCTTTAAATTACATACTTAAATTATACCACTGCTCTCTGAAGTAATCACTTAGAATAATTTTACTTCAGAGAGCAGTGGTATAATTTAAGTATATAATTTAAAGATGTAATAACCCAAATATGTGGGGAACCCTAATAATAATAATGACTTAATTGCTATCAATATTTGACAATAAGCCCTAAGCAACAAGGAGGGAATATCCCAACATTACAAAAATAAAATATCAGAAATCACAAACCTTTTTAATTATATAAATTCTTTTATATTCATATGAACTATAAATATGTACTTGCTTTGTAACATCATTCATAATTTGTAAAAATAAACTTTATAATTACCTAATGTACCCTAAATTAACAAAATAACTCATAATACCTACCTCAAATTAACAAAATAGAATCATTCATTATATATAAACAATGTTGTGTACCCCTGCCTAAGTTTGTATAAAATCAGTAGCATAAGAGTTTCAACTACCAGTCTGAAAATGTCCGTAGTAGGATGAAACCGGTCCTGGTAATAATAAATAAGTGGAACAAAGTGAAAAATTTTTTAATTTTAATTCTATTACATTTTAATTTTTAATATAGATGTATTATAGTAAAAAAACTTTGCTTTTTACGAGATTTTAAAAATTCGATTTGCGCCAAAACGATATACTCGTGCGGAGGGCGTCACACACGCCAACGTTTGTTGGAGCAGTTTCATGTCCTGGCAGTTCTGCAGTCAGCCAAATTCCAACCGTTTATGAATTTTGCATTTTAGATCGATTTTTAAATCAATACAAATTGTTGTTGAAAATACTTTTTAAAGGTAAACCCGTCGTCCCTACGGGTCGGTAAGCAATCGACATGAACCAAATGCAGAAAAGTTCCACACTGAACTGCGCTGCAGACCGTTCGTTACCTTACTTACATAACGAACATAATTTTCTATCGATTGCTTACCGTCACGGGTACAACATTTGTTCAAGTTGGATATTGACAAATGAGAACAAAACATCATAGAGAAGTCGTTCACATTGCTTAAGAAAATATAAAGTTGAACGACGACTTTTATTATATTACGCCATTGCCAGTTCATCTTTATTAATTAAGTACTGTAATTTAATTAAATATCATAATAATCATCGTTTATTATTACATGTTTTCTAATCTTCCCTTAAATGGGATACTGTCTACTGTCCAGTAATGGAGTCATTCCACTGCAATTGTAAGAACTTTTCTTTATAGAATAATAATTGTGTTCTTATGTACATATCGAGAAAATTATAAAATGTTTTAACCATATTGAGATGTATTTATATTCCATTCTTGGTGGGTGGTCTTATGTTCATTTGTTTTCTTGCAATATCCGCTTCTGGTGAGAATGACTTCATTCCGCGTAGTTCATCTACATAAGTACCTACGATGTCTATTATTCTAATGACTACTATAAACAAGTAGAACTCGCGTCCAAAATAATTAGATTTTTCAGTACCAAAATACCGTGCATATTTTACTACATTTTTTTTTAAATTTCAAATAAGGAATTACATAATTTGTCCAAAAAGAACGCCACTATCTCAATGATAATTCTTTTATTTATTTCAAATAAGGAATTACAAAATATGATCAAAAAGGACGCCACTATCTCAATGATAATATTTTATTTATTTCAAATAAGGAATTACACAATTTGTCCGAAAATAACGCCCCTTTCTCAATGATAATTCTTTTATTTATTTCAAATAAGGAATTACACAATTTGTACAAAAAGAACGCCACTATCTCAATGATAATTCTTTTAGTTATTTCAAATAAGGAATTACACAATTTGTACAAAAAGAACGCCACTATCTCAATGATAATTCTTTTAGTTATTTCAAATAAGGAATTAAATAATTCTTTTATCTTAATATTGAAAAAAATGCTGATAAGAAAGTTCAAATAAACACGACGATAAAATTTGAAAAAAAAATCTTTTCTCAACCATTAAAACGGCCAATATCCGGAACCGGAAACGGAACGTACAAAAAATTTACAGACAGATGATTTTGAAAACGGTCGAGTTAAAACACGACTCTATATTAAAGATTAAAGGAAAGGTTTAAAGCTGTCTACGAAACAGAAAAAAATCAAAACGCCAAGTAGTATCGATGGCAGTGGAGATAAAAATATGATTTAAGTGTGATCCATATCGATTTGAAGGAAACCTGTTGTCGCCATTTTAAGTAAGACCTTTCGACTCCTAGGCCACAGAGAAGCTAATGAAATAAAATAATAAAAATTGAAATCACGAGACTTTATGTTTCACCTCTTCATAACGTTATTGCTTTGTTATACCGTAACTTTAAAATTTACTGTATAACTTGAGTTGTATATGATTTTTAGTATTTTATTTTGTTTAAAAAGTTTATTTTTTCTATTCTTATTTTATCATTCATTTTTTATATTACCCAAGCACAGGCAGTGCCTTTAATAATAATAATAATAATATTTGGATGATTTTTATAGCGCCGTTTTTGTGCAAAATCACCTCAAGGGCGCTCTGTGGGTTCCCTTAACTCAACTTATTAAACATTTAATTTAAAGACGTATGTGTAAAAAAAAAAGAAAAAAAAAAGATTATCTATTCTCAAGAAAAAATATAGATATATGAATATAATCTTAACAGAAGAGTATGTATGAGTCGGTGTATGAATATGAATGAGGCAAAGAGTATGTGTCAAGACCGAGTTGTTTGGCGGTCCATCATCTCTGCATACTCGTGAGGAGAAACGACATGATGGTTAATTAGTTAAATAATGTGCTTTTGAAAAAAAAACGAATTGATTCGATTTTGGCACATCTTTGAATACACAAGTTATGTTAGAGAAATCTTATCAATTAGTGTTATTTTATTTTTATATAATAATTTAAGATGACTTTGTTATTCCAGTAATGCCCTAATGCACGCCATCTTGCAATGACTACATTGTTTTAGTAAGAAATCACGAAGCGAAGTAATAACACAATAATAAATAATCAGTCATTTCATTAGAGATGGTTAATTCTGTTATCATTCACTTTCTAGCGGTAAAGCGCTCAACTAGGTTATAAATATGTACATGTTATTATAAACATGTTCACACAACTTGACGTTATTTTGAAAGTTTAATTTCTGTTTCGTAACAATTGAAAAAGTTAATTTAATTCGTCTAAATGAATTATTCATATTTTTTCATGATTTCTGCAAACTGTTGAGTCATTTTATAATAACTTTGATGCGATTTCGCTTTTGGACGGATGAATTATTTCGTTTTCGTAATTGGAGCGAGTATATGGTTGATAATATTGTAAATTCGTTTTGTAAGACATTTTCAATGGGGTGTACAGTGTAGGTTACACACAGATAATAGAAACAAAGGTTGAATTAACCATTATTGGTACTGCACAGCGGTGCCCCGTCTTCGTTTCTATCCACACACCAACCTTATAACTTTTATTGCGTGTCCTCTTTGATTTTCCGTGGAGTGTGTTCTGTAAGAGTCGACAGGATTCCATGCCATATCTCCATTTCTATATTCTAAGGCTCGTTCAGACGAGGAGCTTTTTATAATATTATACCGGTTTGCCTTGTTAGTGTATGCACCCTAAGCTTCTTTTATTTATAGAAGGTTATGACTTGTTCATGATACCACACGGCAGAACAAATGTTCTATCGCAGCAAATAATGAAAAGAGGAATTGAGCTATTTAATGAAATTTAGACATTACATTTATTTTACTATTTCATAATAATAATAATTGGATAACTTGTATAGCGCTGTTTTTCTGAAAAATCACCCATTGGCGCTTTACAAAACGTTAAAACTTTTTATTTTAATTGCTTAAATCTGTATTTCTGAAATCTTGTATTGCAAATGATATATAAACGCTGTTTGAAAACTCACAGTACAAGCGTTTATCTGGTGAATCTACATCTCATTTAGAGTCGATTTTGTTGTGTAAATTTTTTTTTATTTGAATTTTTGTTTTCTAGAAAATCGTGTCGTAAGCAGGGAAAATTAAGGTCAAATTTGAAAAAAAAGGGTTAATATCAGTTGTAAAAAGACGAAAAAAATATGCTCAGTTCGACTGAAAAAGTTCTTTTGGGTTCTCTGTATGATTGATGTACAATCACCAGATTCCCGCTTGTAGGTTCTACGAGTTCCGAACAACGTGTATATATTATACACGATAGTGTCTAGTGTTCCATCACCCCTTTGTTTATAAAAGCATGTTTTTAGAAGTTTAACGTTGTATCCTGTTCGGTTGATCTTGTTGGTTGATGCCTGCAAGTCTATTTATCTTACAGTTAGTTATCTGGCCACTAGTTCATCTCCTATCTCACCTCTATTTATCGTCGTGTCTAACGTTAAGTAGGTAATTATTTAATCTGTAGATCTGTGGGGGGACCTTATATATAGATAAATCTCTCGAGTAATCGGATGGTTGCCGCAGCCGGTTTTCCCAAGCGGGAAGCCGGTGACTGTATTGACTCTGCTTGTACTTCTGTTTATGGAGGTGTGCGTTGCATTTTGATCCACAGTTAGTTTCTGTAAAAACTGACCACAATTGTATAATATACACGTCACAGCGTTGACAGTAATGAGGTCTCTTTGCAGTGGCGTAAATAGATGTATTGTTGTCATAATTTACAAGCTTACCTTAAGCCCCTACGTTCCCAATTTCTACGGATTTATAAAAAGTTTCTCTTTAACTTTTTTAAGTTTTAAGTTTCATGTATACATTTATTAACGTTAATAATATGAAATTCCCTCATAGAAAAAATCGCAAAATAAGCTCCGAAAATTATCAAAAACACGTTTTGTTCTGTTATTTAATATGTTATAGGCATGAAAAAAACACAGTGTATCTTTAAATGCAACTAAATCTTTTGTCCAGATATTTTTGCTATATTTCAAACAAATCGTATTTTATTAAATATTTTTACCATTTTAGATTAAATGTTATCGTTTTTTTAATATTAGCGCGCTCCCTCTAACTTTCGTATTTCCATATCTCCCTTTCAAATCATCTTTAAACGCCTTACTAAGGGGCCTTAAATGAAACGTACCTGCCTGAGAGTAGCAGTCGTGTATTGCCTATAATGGCTCCATGATAACTCAACACAGTGATAATTCAACGCACTTTTAAAAAGTGATATAAAGTCATTAGGAACCATGTAATTTTTTTAAAAAAATTATACCTAACCTAACCTACATAACCCAGTTAATAAAGTTTTTGTTTCATGACTTTAAATAACTTTTTAAAAATGTGATGAATTATCATTGTGATGATTTATCCGGTTCCGCCTATAATATGTACATCCTAATCAAACTATTCTTATAGGATTTATTTGACTTACTTACCATTACTCCTGAATCTGTCTCATACCGAGGAACGAATAACATTTAGGAACATAAATTCTAATCCAATCCTTGTACTGTTGTACCGCCCAACAAAAATGCCTTTCCTCTCCTAAGCAGGAGAACATTAAAGAACATAAATATATATTATTAAATAAATACATGAATTAATAATGGTATTTCCAATTATGTCTTCTGCGTGCGAACTTACACTTATACCCAATGACACACTTTCATTCCACCGGACAATAAACTTTATTGGATAATTTATCTCAAGGCGAGAGGAAGAGGAGAGGAATGAGCGAATATGGGTCCGGAAGAGAATCAAGAGACCCACGTTGTTGGAGGGAGGAAACACAGAGGCCGGCAAATCTTTCCACAAACGAGCTGTGGAACTCAAGAACAAGTAAAAACGACCGTTCCTATTCAAAAATGTCAACCGTATACGATTTTTGGGCCTAATTGGCATTTGACAAAACAATCGCTAATTCCTAAACAGTGCTAATTTGTCTGTGACGTCTGTAACTCTACTGGTGATAGGGACGCGGGTTCTTGGAACATTAGCTGGTGTGACGTCACTTACGCTCTCTACACGAACATAAACTAGCACATTTATCGTTTTAGCTAAATTAATAAAAACGTTTAAAATTATTTAAAAAATAATTATGATACAATAAAAACAGTGCGCCACTGAATATAGTAGTCCGTTTTGGAATATAACCCGTTAAAACCCGTCAATAGTAAGTTCCCCCGTCCTAATACAGAAGCACCGGGCCTTATTAACTCTGTACTGTCCATTCCAGTATTCATTCCTATTCATCTAACACTTTAAAGCAATTACGAGTATGTACACAACAGTAGATGTTTAGGTGTATAATGCTGCGTATAAACATGTAAAAAAGCGCGGGCCGAGCTACGATTTATGGGAAAAGAACGAAGCAACAACAAGCAACGTTTCGCGCCGTTAATTAAAAATATACGGTAGTTAATATACGAAACGAAATGTATGTACTATCCAATTAGAATTTGGCTTAGGTGTTAGCGTTGTTAACTCCAATTCCTGGGAAGGAAAGTTCAGTCAAGCAAAAAAAATTTTTTTTCTTAAGTTTAAAATATATTTTAAAAGTTGATTGCTAGAGTCCCTGGGGAGGAAGATTCAGTCAAACAAAAAAAGTGTTTTAAAATATATCTATTAATAAAAAAAGATTTATTATGTTAAAAAACTTAGTTTTTTACGGGTCTGTTTTTATTAAAAAATTTTCAGTTATATGTTATTTTTTATTATTATTTGATTTTCTATTAAGTTTACGAGAAATCTCTTAAAAAATGTTTACAATAGGTATTGTCAGTATGTTTTGTCTGTATAAAGTTTACGTATTGTAGTATATTATTAAACCAGATGACGTCACAAAAGTTATCATTCTCTCCGCAATGGCGCTGCAACCGGGGTCGAATGTTGTCAGGACGTGGATGTAAATAACTTTTCAAAATCGATTTTGTCATCGTGACGTCAAAACACGTGTTCTTAAAAAGTTCAGTATTTTCGCATTTCGTCATTGTATATTATCAGGATAAATGCAGGTACACGAACGCGTGTTCCGATATATTATGAATATAATAAAGAAAACCGCTTGCAAACACGTTTTTAAAAGGATTGTAATAAATTACTAATACTAATTTTTCTGGAGGAAAGTGGACATTTGGTGCCTATTAAAAATCTACCTTCCCTATTTTATGAAATAGTTTTTTCCTTGTTCGTGTACCTTTAGTACCTACGTTTTTTCAGTGGATCAATAATGGCTACCTTCAAGTAGAAGCGAGCTTCGCGTGCCCTCAGCCTAACGAAGTGTTTCTATCGCGAGTATATCTGCCTTGGAAAAGTTGGACAATTGAAAACAAAACTGCTCAGAACTTTTTGTTTTATCGATAACATTAATCTACGTATATAATTTCAAGTAAGCAGTCTCTAAGATCTGGGGGTTCACTTACGTACGTCTTTTACAAAGTAGACAAGAATGTTTTATAATTTCAATAGTTCAAGGCTGTTGCAAGGTAAATTCCAAGCACGCTATTGTACTGTCGTCTTTAGACCGATCTATCGTTAACTTTTTCCGCAAGTTTTATTTTCTTTCCGTCTTGAATGAAAGTTAATACTGTATTCGGTTAATCGCTGATAGCTACGTTGCTAAGAGCTGATAAACACCGCTTGTAAATAGCTAGAGTTTTCAAACCTGCATCCCGCAATCCCGCGGGATTTCTGTAATATTTGCGGGATTGCGGGATTGAAAATAAAACAAAATTTACACCAAAAACATGCTGTTTTGTATGGGTTACAGGACTCTCCGTTGTCTATGTTTTTGCGTTCTTATTTTTTATAAAAGTATTTTTAAAATGCTTGCTACGTTTAGATTTATAAGTATTTTTATATTATGACTAGTACCAAAAATGAATGATTTTGATTGTCTTTGGAGAATCCTGTCAGTGACAGTTAATTTAAAATTTGTATGATATGATTTTTTAGCAATGTCTTCGTAAGATACATTACGTTACATTTTCAACGTCTTTATATAATATTACTAGAACCAACGATTATTGATAAGAAAATTCCTCTTAAATTACTTACTATTTTATCCTTTAAATATTTTCTTTTTAATAACATACTAGTCTTAAAGATAATTGATAATAATCAATTAAAAATGTTTATGAAATATTGGCATTATTTCTATTCCTTTAATAAAAATCCCACGGGATCCCACGGGATTTCTAAATTATATTCCGAAATCCCGCATTCGCAAACCCTAGTTACGGCGGCAAGATCATTCTGCAGCGGTACTAAGGGGTTCTCCATGGGAAGTCTCTTGACATTTCGCAACGTTTATAAAAGTCATCCATAAATCAATGGTTGGCATTCATTGTCAACTACAGCGAGATTCAGGCCAAGCTATTCATCGTCTTAGATCTCACACTTGAAAACATTTACCCGAGCAGCCACGGGCAAAAACCAGTCTACCTATACCTATGGCAACTTTTCGAAATGAAAGAATTCACTAGCTGGTGTACCTAATTGAAAAAAATGTATCAAATCGTCAACGTTTCGTCGTCCGTAACCAAACGATTACTTTGAAAGTTCATTGGTTTATTAAAAAACAAACTTTGGTAGATACTTATTGATCACGCAATTTCTGCGCACGGATGCGCAGAATTAATGAAATGCTACAGGGTTTTCCAATAAGAGGTGTTATTTTGATATTCACACGTAGCGCCGTCTTGTTGAAAGTAAACGTTGTCCAGATCAATACCATCCAATTCCGGCCATAAAAAAATATTAATCATCTCTCGATAGCGCAATCCATTCACCGTAACTATTGCTCCAGCCTCATTTTCGAAAAAGTAAGGTCCAATGACTCTACCGGACCATAAACCGCACCAAACAGTCACACGTTGCGGATATAGAGGCTTTTCAACAATAACTCTTGAATTTTCCGAGCCCCAGATGCGATAATATTGCTTGTTGACAAAGCCACCGAGGTGGAAATGGGCCTCATCACTCAAGATGATTTGCATTTGATTCACTCAAGTGAATTTTAATAATTTCAATGCGTTGTTGAAGCGTGTATTGTTTCATTTTTATTTAATGGCGTAGTTTCTACTTGTCAAATGTCAAAAAATGACAGCTTCAAAAGTAACAAACATCTACCGAAATAGCGGGCTATTCAAAATAACACCTCTTATTGGAAAACCCTGTATATTTAACTCTGCCTTGGTATTTTTCCTTGCTTAATACACATCCTATTCTGTTACTTCGATTCGTGAAATTATTTTTGTGTTATATTAATTGTCCTTTCCTTTTTTTCCGCTGCCCCGATACACCTTTCTCCATCAATCCGTTCTACATTGCAACCCATGGAAAATATAAAGAAAGGAAGATCTGGGGGTTTAGCACTGTGGAATCAATAACTTTACAATATGGGATCGATAGGCGTAACTACCGATGATTTTAAACCGATTGTTGATAGGGCAATAAATCAGAATTCAATATACGCTAGAAATATAGAGAGATCTCTATGAATTAACATTCCTAAATGACAGAAGGTTACGTAAAAGTTAAAAATTCTAATAAATTGTAAATATCGAATTGAAATACGAACTTTTATATACATTGGCACTCTGCATGTAGGTACTTTTTGACACTAAAAATGGAGTTCATTAGTTCATGAGGTCATTAGTCATAACTTATAACAACAACTTTTGTTCTTGAAGCTGGCACGGAATCAAACGATTGCGTCTTAGATGAATTAATTAAGTACATGGATCGTGTATAAGATTTCTTTCAGTTCTAAGAGCTTAGATAGTTCACTCCCATTCAATAATTAGCAAGATATTTTGCATAACGAATGACAATATCCAAAAGTCCGATAGCTTGGAGGCCGCGCTAAAAGTAGCGGCTTTTGTCTACCGACTGTCGCAATCATATTATGACCGTGCTCGAAAATATCACTAACAGATCATAGATGACGGATTTTGTCAATATCGCTTTGACATAAGGCTTTATCGATCATCCGTGCAATTGAATTATGCGTCAGGTATGTAGGTAAAAACCAGAGATGTGCAAAATGGGTACCCAAAACCATTTGAAATGCAAAATGGAAATGGGTCAAAACTTTTCCATTTGAAAATGCAAAATGCTTTTTAGAAAAGCATTTCAAATGCAAAATGCAAAATACCTATTTTCAAAATGCATTGAAAATGCAAAATGGTTTCTCAGATCAAACAATTAAAATAATTATAGAATTTTTAAACAATTTTGTCATTTAATAATGGACCTCAATGTAGAACAAACATATTACATGATGGTAAATCCAAAAACACCACGACTATAGATTATGAAACCACAAAAAATTTGCGCGGGACTAATGTTGCCAACGTAAAAACATAGAAACTGCTTTCTAACATTTAATATTACAGCGTCATGGCCCCATGTTCAGTATTTGAATCAGTATTTTTTGTAATGGTATCACGCAATTGCCAGGGCTCCTACCAGGGAGCAACTTGACAAATGTAAATTATCTCTCATAGCGAGGTTGAGGACCGACTGATATTTGGGGCTTATGAAAAAAATATGAGTGGAGATAGTAGGAAGAATGTTGCAAAAAAAGCATTTAAAATGGAAAATGCATTGAGAAAAGCATTTAAAATGCAAAATGCAAAATGGTTTTTAGAAAAGCATTTAAAATGCAAAATGGAAAATACCCATTTTGCATTTTGCATTTCCATTTGAAATGGATTTATTTGAAATAAAGCACATCTCTGGTAAAAACAAAGGCGGGGCCACTGCGCGTAGACGTGATTTGCAGTAGTGAACGATGTTAAAGACACTTTTGTGTGTGCTGTTTGGTTCATGGACTATATCACTTGTTTCTATTATCTATGGTTATTCTAGATGGCTTTCAAAAACTTGAACTAATAATTAACTGTAATTATTATACTGAAACTGTAATGTAAAGTTTGATAGTTCATTTTCTTATTTCATTCAAGGCTTAACATCATATCAGATTTCATCAGCAGAATAATTAATCGGGTGCAATTAGTGTTATTTAATTGAGATAATAAATTTCCAACGGGTGGGCTAAAGGTAACATTAATAATGCAGGTTTTATTAGAGTGAGTAATCAGATTGTATAATATGTGTACAGATATTAATGATAATCTATTTTATCCCAAGAAGTCGTGCAATCGTTTTAAGAACTAAGAATGTAGAAATCCTTCGAACCACACTTCATTAAATTAAAAAAAATTCATTGAAAACTGACTTCTAAAATGGCACTGCAATAATAATTACATAACCTTTACTTACTAATTGAATGTCTGCTGCGCTCTATTGTGGAACCGAATCATGTAGGCGTGTGTGAAAAAATAAATTGATATTAGCAGAAAAACTTTAGTTCTCTTTGAATCTTAGAGATGGCAGCACTTCCGTGTGTGGCTAGAACGTGGAGAGTACGATATACGTTACAGTAAATACTATTAGATTGTTTTAATTTTTTGATTGATTTAATATTACATCTACTACTGGGCAACACATTTAAAAGTATGTCGGTACTAAATTACTAGATACCCAGATATCCACTGGAGTGGAGTGGTGTCATAATATATATGTACATTTACCATATTATTTCATTAATACCATTCTTCAAAATATTAATATGAAAACATATGAACTGCTTACTGCGGCTTAAAGCCAATGAATCCACTTTGATTTCGCCGTTTATCCCATATTTTTAGGTTCTATAAATATGGCGCATTATGACAAGCAATCTCTCAAAACGTTTTTGCAAAATGGCAAGATATGCCATAAAATCACTCCACTAGATAATAATTATAATCACTCCAATATACTGATGCCTGATGACCTCAGGCCGCCTCCTAGAACTCAATTTCATATTTTTACAAACATTTCGTATTAATGAAAAAACAATTTGAAATAATAATAAATAATTTCGTATTAATTGCTGATGAAAAAACAATTTGAACAGTATCGAAGACATAAATTGTCAAAATGTTGATATTTGCGGCTGTTCGAAAAGCGTGTGACATCACGGTGCATACGCGGCGTTACTGCGGCACTGTCATTCGAATTATGAATTGTAATAAATCGTGCCTCGTGTGACGTCACGAGACACCATTGCATAAGTTCATAAGTTCACATTGAAATTTAATAAGAGATATCAAAAAAATAATTTTACTATCATTATTAATCCTTTAAATATAATACATTTTCATCAATCAATAGGACACAACCTCATTGCCAACCTTAGAATAAAGCCTGCAAGCTGAAAAACATATTTAAAATTTTGATATTCTTATATAATGGTCCTTCCATGGCTTCCATAGATTATTTTCGCCCAAAATTGGTCGAGTCAACATTGTGTGGAAATTGGGAATTCTGGACAATTAAAAAAATATCTTTTGTTATGAATGTAATCTTAACTTATCTTTTTCATTTTTTTACAAATGTTGATTTCATAGTTAAAATAATTCTTAAAGTTTGCATTTTAGTCCGCCATAACGATGGAAATCAGAAGGGTACGCGTGACGTCATACGTACCCCGGTTTTGTCAGTAAGTTTTGTCAATTAATGCCACTCCGTCGGTATGAAAATAAAAAAACCTAATTTATATTATTGAAAGATTTCCAAAAAAACTAATTATTTTTAAATCCCAGTATACGCAGCGTAACTTGGCACAAAATTGTCCGCATTCTTAATGCACGCGGCCGGCCAACTCGTGAGGTAGCCGTTGAAGTGCTGTCAGAACCCGCCGACCAATCACAGGACGTTTGAGTGTCTCACGGTTTTAATCGTTTTTAAATGACGAATTATTAATTCTACGCTTAATTGTATACGATAAAACTTATATTTAACTTATTTGTAATATTTTACACTTATACTATTTTGGTTCTCTCTCGACACAGAAGGGATGTTGCATTACTCCTGATGGCGTATAAGCTTCTAAACCGTTTAGTCTCAATACCAGATATTCAGGCTAAAATAGGATTCTATGTCCCGGATAATTTTGCGCGAGGCCGCCAACATAGGCTTTTGATTCTTCCTAGGTGCAGATCTAACTTACCAATAGTGATGCCCTTGGGAAGAACCACTAGGTTAATTAACTGCCTTGCAGGAAATGTGGATATTTTCCACATGTCCTACAACGTATTTAAACGTGAAATATTATTATTCATGACTTAACATTGTAAACCTACATTTGAAACTTTTTTTTGTCTCACTTTGTAATTTTTAATTACCGATATTGCAATGTACTGGTTTATACTGTTTTGGCAAATAAATAAATATATATATAATTCGCGTTGCCGACTTCAACGGGTGTTAGCAAAACCTCCTAGGAGGTTTTAGTATTAGTGAGGAGTTTACCTATCCTTTTCAAAGCGGCAAGCTTTATTTCTTTCAATATATAACAATATAAAAGTGCTGCGTCTACCATATACCATCCACCATCTACCATTTATACCCTCGTTCTGTTACGGTCTGCAACACAATGCTGCATTCAGCATGAATTATGCACTATTAGCAGGTACCCTGTGCACTTGCTGCGCTCCTGTTACCTGTGAATGCACAATTGAAGCATTTTTTTCTTCTTTTACCTGTATTGTTATTATTGCCGTAAAATGGTCTGCAAAAACCCCCGAGTCTTTATGTCTAGTGGACTGTTCTTGAATATCACCATTATTGTTAGTGTGCATACCATTTTCAAATGAATTGATCTTCAGTATTTGTGTAGGCCTCACATGACCGAAAAACACTTATGTAGACATTTTTATATTTATGAAGCTCGCAATTAAAGATATCCACTTTTGATATTCATATTTTTGTAATAATTATTACATAGTCTCCAACATCATTAGCTGTAGGCAGACTGACGGAACCTAAGTGCAAGCCAAATACTAAGTTTGGTGATCGCGCTTTCGGAGTATCTGGGCCAAAGGCTTACAATAAACTCCCTCCGGAACTAAGATCCATAACAAGTCCAACAGAATTCAGGTCTAAACTAAAAACTTACCTTTTTAAGCTGTCATAACCCTTAAATTAAATATACCATTCCTGAGAGAAAGTCCAGTTATATTCAATTGTCCAATTATGTCCTAAATCCTGTATCTAAATTTCGCTAATAAACAATTAGTTAATGTTAATTAGGTGTTAATCTTATGTGACCTACCAGGTAAGTACGGTACTGTATATTATCTCCATATATAGTTAGAAATAACATAGATCATTGTAGAAATGTATTATATATTTATACAGCGCCCTTGATGTGATTTTGCACAAAAACCGCGCTATACAAATCATTATTATTATTATTATAGTCTTTTCACGCAAGAATATTTTTATTTTGTACTTAACATTGATCCACTTTGAATGGGACAGAAGAGCGTGTGGAGCGGGCAGGTACATCACTCTGAATCTAATTTAGTAACTCCGGGCCTTGAATATCATTGTTAACTACTCTTAATTCATTATTAATTGTTTCGTTAACTACTGAAGAGTAATTTCTTGAATTCACTGGGATTGAATTAAATGAATAACCATTAATCTGTGAGGTATAATGCGTAAGGTTTCACTAAGCAACGGAAACCCCGGTATAACCTTAAGGTTATGCATATTATAATGGATTGGATATAACGTTAATACATTCATGTACTATAATAGGTCAGGGTTATCTTATAATCTTCCTAGAAACGTCTAATACAAATTCAATACATTTTAAGTTGATTGTTTTATGTAATCAACTTGAAAAGACATACAAAATAATGCATTTTTCAGAAATGAAAATCAGCCCGTAAAAATAAAGTTTTTTTACCATAATACATCTCTAAATAATATAAAGCAAAGTCACTATCCGCGTCTGTCTGTGCGCTTAGTTCTTCTAAACTATGCAACGGATTATGGTAAGGTTTTTACTACCATTTAGAGAATTTCCTCCGAAAGGTTTATATATATAATGAATTCATATTATATTTATAGAATGTAGAGAAAAGTCGATGTTTTGTAATCAAGTCGTAAAAAATATATATTTTCATTGCTAACTCTGGCTAAACCTGATGAGATCATCACAACCTCACAACTTTACCCCCAAACTATTCATAAATCCCCGAGCAAAGCCGGGTATACGGCAGCAAGTCATTGATAAATACATAAAATTCAAAAAAAAATTATTGATTTCACAGTAGATTTAAACTTTTCTTCCCGGTGACTGGATGCTAACTGTTGTGAACTTTTAAAACAGCTTTTAAAACAAGACTGAGGATTGTACTTTCCTCCCCAGGGGCTGACTAAAATTTGTAAACCGTGCTGTCACTCAAGCCAGATCAATTAGATGGCGCCGAGATTTATTTTCTATATTATCTAGGTACAGTAAATTTTAATAATAAATATCATGTAATTTCAGAGAAATATGTGTTGTGCTCTTGTGCCACCAAAAGTTGAAATAATGCATTCTCATCGACAACGAGACCATCTGTTGAGTTTCAGCTCGATTTGATATCGAGAAGTGGATTAATTTCTTCTTCCGAAAAACGATTTCATTAATTTATTCAATTATTGAATACATTATTAGCGAGTTTTAAATGAAAATTTAAAACAAAACAATCGGAAGAAAATACGGTTGCATCTAGGAGTAAGATCTATTAAATTTATAAGAACAATTTTTTTCTCATCGCTTATTTCTATTGGCTTACTTACTGTATCGACCTAAATGCAATCTAGATAAATATAATAATAAAAATATAAAAATAATAACAAGTCTTCGATAAATATATCCTATTTTTATTTTTAATGTGCGATATCTATTGACTTCTGCGCTTTTCGTTTAAATTCAGTAATTATTCCAAAAATAATTAAACAATATTTATCCTAGACTAACATAAACATTATTTAATGTGCTTTGATTTTAACAAACAACTCGCACAAATGTAACTTTCTCTCCACGAAATAATATTGGGCATGAGTCAATAATGCAAGTGCTGTACATCGGACATTACGTGCCTCGTAATAATTTATTAGCACTAAAGACTCTAGTTTTCTATCATTATAATTTACTTTGCACTTTTGCATTCGTGCGGGTAACTCCACAGTATGAGTCATCGGTACCTTCCAATGCAACAGAAATAAAAAGCAATTAGCGGGGAACATGTAAGAAGCCATCCATTATGGTATTTATTGCAGTTGACATTTCCTAGATGCGTTTGGGTATGGGTTTCAAGTGACAATTGAATGCGGTTTTCGGGAGTGAGCGGCTTATGAAAAACACAAATCAGAATTGTTAATTCGTCGGCCACCTTTGGTATGGAGTTCTGGAGCCCCGATATATTTGAATGGAACCCTCGATTTTCGTAGATACTAGATTTTATTATATTCAATTAGGGAGGCGTAATAATCTTTTATTGGATAGCCAACACTTAGGCCATAGATCACCACATGTGGTTCGCTACGTTTGGTGACTTAGCAGGGGTGCCCGGGTTCATGGGGTGAGGTTTGTGTAGGTATTAGCAGCAGATGCGTCTCCCGCTGTGTGGCGGGCCAGATCGAGGGTAATTTTTTAATTTTTTTTTTTTTTTTTAATTTTACAAAAAAAGTTATAATAAAACCATCACATTTTGAAAGCGAAGAAAATACCAAAAAATCTAGTTCACATACATAGTTATAACTTAATAATTAATTTAATATGGGTCGTATATAATGCTGTCGTGGTTTTCTCACAAACTCTCTTAATCAATAAAACTCCGGCATTAACAAAACACTTGGACTTTTATTGTGATAGATCGACAATGGTTCTGATATCTTAATTACTAGGCGGTTGGAATAATATAGACCCCGAATTTGAGGTTATTACCTTATTTACTATCCTATTATTCTCGACAGCTAACGCCATCTATGGGTAAGCCGATATACTAATCTAGTGTCATCTATGGGTGAGTTCATACACTAATATCAAGGATATTACATATTTTATTACAAAATTTGGTTTACCCGTATACACAACTTCCGTGGCGGAGTGGTAAAATCCTTGGTTTAGGCATAGTTTTCATAGTTCAAAACTCCTCTGCATAACCCTGTGAAAAGATCACCATCCAGAGTCTAAACCTTGCTTGTAAAGGCAGGGTCCGTCCTGTGCAGGCGCTATTTGAGTGGTCCTCTTCAGGGCGTCTACTTGCCAAGGCTCCATAAAAAGATGCTGATAATAACCTAACCTAACCTATCAAAGCCCCCTCGAGGTTTCTACTAGCGCCAGGCGTCGTTTGGGTCAGGGCCGGCCCTGTATAAAAAGTAAAACTAAACTGTCTTTAAATTTGTTTGTTAAGTTCCGTTTCCATTTAAGATGGTGGCCGTGTTGAAGACTACCTTATTATCCCGCCAGAGTCCGCATTAGCGTGGTTTCTAATACGATCTGTCAAATCGGAATGATCAATACCTATCTACCTGCCCGAAGAAAATTATTATTAGTTAATAATTGTTATTAAGATGGTTACGTTTCTTTGGAAAAACTGTATCAATTCCAATAATAAAAAAATATAACATTTTGGTTTCGATTTATGACTCCGAGATAAATAAGTATTGCTAATTTATTTAAAGAATATCTACAAATTATTGGTAATCTGGTTTAAAAAGAGAATGCAGGCTGTTTCCTTATAGTAAATTCGTAATAATATCGGAATACGTGTTCACGCACCTGCGTTTTTCTTAATAATATACGTGATGTATGGTAATAAGTTGAGTATTTGAGCGATAGATGGCGCTAGTCATAAAGCTTACTCCAGAGTCCGACAGATGTCGCTAGAGTGTAACAATTACTTGTGAGATGAGATTGACAGGGAACAAGCTTCTCGAACCAGAGAATTACCAACCCTCGGGTAATGAACAGTGTAGCTAAATCCAGACCTATTATTTATAACGTAAATAAACATAATTATAAGTAGAACCTTTTACTTTTTAACAAAGAGTTCCCAACCCTTAAATCTGCAAAGTAAGACAGATATAACAATATATAATGACAAAATGCGAAAATGTTTTTTATGAACACGTACTTGGTATTTTACCAAAAGTTTATCAGGAAACCTATCAATTCATTCGTTATGGGCCTGCAATCCCGTTTTAACATAGTTACAAATAATTTGAAGAGATTCTTAATAAATTAGTAATATTTTAATAAATTAGTAATTATCAGTAATTTTTCTTAATGTAAATTAGACAAAATTAGAAACATACTTTTTCGGCAGTGGTATCTACTGTCCACGGAATTGCTAGTGGTAATAAAATTGAATTAACGTCACATGGAACTCAGGAGTGACATAATATAATTGTTTTGAAAACGGTTCTTTGACATTTCAATGCTTTCAGTGTTCAAAGGCATCATTTACGTTTAAGTTACCTTACGTTATGGTCTATTGTCTGTAGCAGGCTTTTCCGCTATGTTATATCCACATTTGTGGAGTTTATTATGATCACAGAAGGCACTAAAATATTATTTATTCTTATCAAATGAGTTATCTATAAATAAATACACTAACTTTATAACGTCTTAGTGGTTATCTTATGTGAGAAATCTCGCGAAGAAGAATTACGTTCATCAAATAGAGATACATATCAAATAGAATAAGTCAGCTGTTTTATTACGTTAAAAACATGTTTTCATTTAATTATATAATAACTACACATACTTGCCGGCTAAGGAATACTATAACACATAACTATCGAACTATATTTAATTCCATACTCTTCCATATTGGAAGATACTCTCAGTATCGCCCTGGTGTAATACAACCATTCAGAATTTAATTGTTACTTGAAATGGATTTGGTCGTGTTTGGTAACCAGATAAGAATAGCAAGGTACTTTCCTAAATTATTCTTCCCCATCTCCTTCCTCTCCCTCCCCGCTACATTCAGCCTCACAAAATACCCCGATTGGGGATGCCATTGTCTCACTGGCTCCAGACTAATGTAATTTGTGGGATTCAACAAAGTACTGGTATACACTTAATTCTATAAATGGAGTCAGTAAATATGTCAATAGTACCCCAAACTTGATGATGATATACGTATGCAGATCATGCATACAAACTTGATCATGCATACGTATATCATCATCAAGCATCATACTTATATCCTCCACTTCTCAATCACAGGATTGTCTCAAAGTAAGGGTTGATCGATAATAGGAATAAAGACGAATCTTTTCGCCGATTCCCACAGCAATTCGTTAAAGTATATCTTTCTTCAGTCAGACAATGATTTTATTCAGAAAGCTCTCCGATTCTGTTCTACCAATTTCTATCAGCCATTCTAGTCTTTTTTATGCCTAATGAATTGCTGTTTGAATCCATTATTTACCTTAGGAGCTAGGAAGATATGAAAACGCTGTCCAAACGATGGATTCATTTTTGGTACCACTGCTTGGCCACTAATGGTCCACATTGTCGATACAATCTACATACATCGCATAGAATAAAATATTCCTTCGAATTAATTATACACTACTGAATGTTGATTGTTTATCAAACGCATTTTTTTCTAATCTAGCGTTCGAATGTTTGTCGAATGTGTGTAAAACATAAGAACGAGTTTGCAATTATTTGTTGAACGTTCTCTCCGCTGAACTCTCTGAGGTATTTTGTTGAACTATTGTAGTTCTGTGTTGAACTCGTGTAATCGTGTGATTATTAACAATAAAAATAGTGTCCGATTAAAATCTTTTTCAGCAGAAGATTCTGAATCACCTGAGAAATAAATTCTCAATTTGCCATGCATAATTTAACAACTCTTCACAAAAACAATGGAATTTGTGATACCGTTATGGGAGACATTGAAATTCGACGCTATTTGAAGTAAAGAAATTAAACTTTATGAAAAAATACTTTGTAAAGGTTTACGTATAACCAGTTATTCAATATCCATTTTATCTATGTCTATAGGTACGTTAACTCGGCATCGAATTAATTGTGTAAAATTTGAACCATTTCCGTTGTTTTTGGAATAGCGAGAGAAATAAAATGTATCTTATTTGAGGTGAAAGAATATTTTTGGCAATTAAAAAGTTACTTTGTTTTATCCGGGTTTAATATTTTTTTATATATATTTAAAATTTACTGCCTACTAGTTTCGTTACATCAAGGTGATTAACCGAAATTTTATTTTTGATGGGTTAAAATGGTTACTTCTAAAAATATTTATCTAAGATTGTTCAATTCGCAATAATGACAAGCTGATTAAGGTTTTCTAGTTTGATGCAATAATTGCTAGATTTTATGACTAAGAATATATATTTATCATCTGCATATGCGAGGTAATTTGCGTATTTATAGGATGCGCTTATAAATACAAAAAAATATGTACAATAAATAAAGATGATCCTAAATAAGAACCTTGAGATACACCGGAAATATTGGACTTGATTCCTTCCACTGAAACACATTGCTGTTTACTCTGGATGCTCAAATGATACAACGTATTTGATATCATTGTCGGTGTATTTAATGATTAAATAAAGTATGTGATTGAAGAGTACAGTGTTTTGAATAGCGAATCGATAATCCGTGAGAACATTTCGTCTTGCTTTTTACTGACGCGTCGATGGGAAGATGCTGCGTTCATTGCATCATCGCTTGTAAAAGCAAAAGTAGGCTACGCGTGAGGCGAGATAAGAGGTGAGAGGAGCTTTATGGAGGTTTACACGAACTAGAATGCGTTGTATTGCCATTTGAAATGAAGATTATGTGGGTCCATACTGATCTGATGAGTATTGAGCACAACATAACATTGTGTGCCTGAAGGTTTGTGTCGTTTTTGTATTTCCCAGTCCCCCACGGCATCATCTTGTCGTGACTGTTACGACTTATGGCATTAGCAAACAATGAACAATGTATTGGCGTCTGCCTATAGTAGGTATTGTCGTCTGGGTATTGGCACACGTAGATAGGTACAACTAAACATTTCATGATGCAATTTATTTAAATTATTGTTAAGGTTTCATATAAGTGAGCACTATGGTGCAGTTAAAAGCTTTTCAGAAGTACCTAATCGTCATGTTTGTGATACCAAGAGATCTTTCAAGACGTCAAGGTATCCAATAATCTTTATACCCCGGTAGTATGTAATCTACCTAAGAATTCATGGAATCTAATACCCATAGATAATAGGAACAAGGGAGATCTGCCTGAGGCAGTTAATTCTTAGATCAGCAACATCATCAACTGTAGGCAGACTGATGGAACCTAAGCGCAAGCCAAATACTAAGCTTGGCGATCGCGTTTTCGGAGCATCTGGGCCGAAGGCTTGGAATAAACTCCCCCCGGAACTAAGATCCTTAACAAGTCCAACAGAATTCACGTCTCAACTAAAAACTTAACTTTTTAAGCTGTCATATCCTTAAATTAAATATACCATTCCTGAGAGAAAGTAAAATTATATCCATATTTCCAATTATGTCCTAAATCCTTTATCTAAATTTCGCTATTAAACAATAAGTTAATGTTAATTAAGTGTTAATCTCAAATGACCTACCAGGTAAGTATGGTACTGTATATTATCGTCATATATACATAGTTAGTAGATCATTGTAGAAATGTATTATATATTTGTACAGCGCCCTTGAGGTGATATTGCCCAAAAACAGCGCTATATAAATCATTATTATGAACAATTATTATTATGAAACCACCTGCAAATAAACATCTCTAACATCGTTCACCTATACTACTTGCTGTTATAATCACATCTATGCACAACGGTGCCCCGCCATTGTTTCTGCCTAGAAACATACCAAATGTACATCTTTCATAGGCTCCTCCCCGCCGCTTTGATAGTCCATGCAGTTTGATCAGATCGTAGTTCGGAACGGTCGGCACGCTTCCATGCTAAATTTTACATTTTTTCTATTATCTGTGCGCATAAATATGTAATTCAGCAATTATTTCTGTTGATTCCAACGTCTACGAATCGCTGACTTGGCAAATTCGTGTTGCACAATTTAGATCCTTGACATTTGATGACCTTGATGTACCGTAGCTTATTCCATCAGTTCTGTCCGATTAGTTGTGCTAGCAAAAAAGAACATTAATCATGATTGATCTTCCGTCATTGCTACTTTAATATCTGGTACTTCTCCTTTAGTAAGACCAGGAGAATTCTCTCACTAACTGATCTTCTAATGGGTAGTTCCACAAACGACTGGAAAGTTTAATGACCGGTCGCAATTCAGCTGTGAGTTGTAATATACGTGGATTTTATCTTTTTACAATGCTTTATGAGCTGACCCACGTACAGAGTTACCTAAAAGCGTGTTAATTTTCTTTGTTTTACAAATATCTTAGAAGGAATCGGGGACGCACGCGGAAGATATCGCATTATCAAGCGAATGAAATACTTGAATCGGGTCATTCACGAGTCAGAATTACAGAAGAGTATGTATGGATGTGAGTAAAGCAAACCTATCTGCCTACCCTTGCGAAGAAACGTTGTCATGATTGGTTAACTAATCTTATCTGTTACTCCGAATCAGGAAATAAAAGTTTTCGAACGGCCTGCTTTGACACCATGAAATTTTTTTGAATTTTTCATTTTTGTAACACAGAAAAAAAAATTAGTCTCAAGTGGGAACTGCTATGCTCGTGGTGTTGTCAAATCAATCTATTGTTAGTTGTGCTATTTTCTCCCTTTAAAGAATGTGCCACTTTCGTCTTGTATGAGAGAGGCAGCATGAAAGGTTGTCCAGCAGCTCTTCTTTATCACCTGTCATCCTAGATAATGCATTGTGTTAATTATTACAGTATTTTGACTATTATTTCACCATTCCAAAATCACAGTAAAAAATTGTAAAAGACTAACTTCTTATTTGCTGTAAGAATTTCTCGCGTGCACCACCGAACCTTTCAAATGTCTAGCAACATTCAACAATATATTATATGACATATATTCCTGGTCACTGTGTACGGAATACGTACATTAAGAATGTGGGTAATAGATAATAGAATAAAATTTCCCACGAACGCAATTTATTCTACGGTTAAATTTCAATCGACCACCGAAATAACGGCAATTTTCGTGCTGCGAGTACGCAAAACTTAAGGAGCAATATTATAATTATTTGTAAGATTTTCCCCACATGTTATAATTATTTGTAAGATTTTCCCCAGATTTTATAATTATTTGTAAGATTTTCCCTACATTTTATAATTATTTGTAAGATTTTCCTCAGATTTTATAATTATTTGTAAGATTTTCCCCAGATTTTATAATTATTTGTAAAAAATATCCAGATTTTATAATTATTTGTAAGATTATCCCCACAGATTTTTTGGAGGGAAGTTAAGGTTAGGAAGTTAAGTTTTGACTACTAAAATTTATTTCTGGGTATGTTCATAATATCGTTTTTGAATTCCGTAGTCAAAAATATATATATATCAGGTAATCCACTTATCCTTCTACCGACAGTCGTTAGACAAAGGCTGATGATGACGAACAAATATATATATCAGGTAATCCACTTATCCTTCTACCGACAGTCGTTAGACAAAGGCTGATGATGACGAACAAATATATATATCAGGTAATCCACTTATCCTTCTACCGACAGTCGTTAGACAAAGGCTGATGATGACGAACAAATATATATATCAGGTAATCCACTTATCCTTCTACCGACAGTCGTTAGACAAAGGCTGATGATGACGAACAAATATATATATCAGGTAATCCACTTATCCTTCTACCGACAGTCGTTAGACAAAGGCTGATGATGACGAACAAATATATATATATCAGGTAATCCACTTATCCTTCTACCGACAGTCGTTAGACAAAGGCTGATGATGACGAACAAATATATATATCAGGTAATCCACTTATCCTTCTACCGACAGTCGTTAGTCAAAGGCTGATGATGACGAACAAGTCTTTTCAAAAATGTCTCGAATATAATTCCACACTCAAATTAGGTAAAACTTATTTAAAGAACAAAAACACGATAAGTCGATCCCTTTTCTGGATTTGTTTGTTAAATGGCGAATCTATCACTACTCACTACTAGGGCGTTGCTGAGAGTATTTTTCATGCTGGAACGAGCGAGAACGAACATTAGTGACTTTTGGGTGTACTAGAGTGCTAACATTACAAAAAATGTTGTTTTAGCTGAAAACAATTTTTTAAAATATTTACAAATATATGTAACCCATTGATACATTGTATATCAATGATGCAACCCTTATAAATAAATATCATCCTTATAAAGTCCGAACCTAGGGTTCAGACACGAGAATCGTACCACTCTTTAACGGAGGTTGTCAATATGAGATGGGCTGTAATCTATCTTGCTACAAAAGAAAGTAAAACTGTTTCTTACAGGTTTAAACATATTTTAATGACATCTACTGACCCGATTCCCAAGCAGTTTTCCCGCAAAGTACAGCACAATACTCGCAAATACCGCACACCGTACAATAATCACGGGTATTAAACAATGACAAATAATATTTCATGGGTCCATTTTCCCAGCGATGATGACAGCATGCCATATAATGACAAAACTGTAAGTTGCATTTATTTCGTCATTATGGTGTAAAATGTACCTATATACTGTTAACCTTAATATCAATCTGAACTAATGGTCCAAGTCATGGAAAATAGAAAGAGAAGGGAGATGGGCCTTATACCATTATTAGTATCATTCTTCCGGCTGCGCCAGTGTTATTTAGCGTTTTGTGTAGGCAGGTAAATTAGATAACACTTGGTCTTCTCTAAATGTAGTTCATTTAAAAATACGTCAATTTAAGGTACTACTGTTATGGCATATCTTTCATCGTATAACCGCTTTGATAGTTCGTGTAGATTGGTCGTAGCTCCGCGACAGTACATGTTGTGTCTCTTTTTGTTTCTGTCATCTATAGTGGGTACCAAATACAGTACTTGCAATAATGGCCATTTCGTTTTTAATTGTTGCATTCACTTGCAGTTTTTCAGCGAATTCTTTTCTCCCCGACTGCGGCTGTCAACAGAAAGTGTGCGGTGATTTCTATCTAGGATTTATGATGTGATAACATCGCGTGTCTCCAGTCAACTTGCTGCTTGCTGCTTATAACGGAATTTATATTTAATCGATTCCCTCAGTACATATTCTAATAATAATTATAATGTGGCTCCTAGCTAGCGAAAAAATATGTTTTAAAAATATTGTTGGATTATTCGTAACCCTTGAACGTTTTAATTTTTTTATTAATTATCACACTTCCGGCGGGAAGAGTGTTCTACCTTTTATTTTAAATTGCTGTCCGATAATTCTATATGAATGTTGTATACCAATCTTTCAACCATAAATATGTATTTGTATAAACAATGTGATACAAGTTTCCCATTTTTGTATCTTCTTGTCTCTTGTTTGGAAGAATATTTCGGATGGGTTGTTTCAGAGAATTTGAAGAATTCTTAAAATTTAAAAGTTAATTTTCAAGTACTGTGAACGTTCTTTTCAAGTTCTGTTATTATTTCAGTCCTGTCAAGTAACTGGTCTATAATGATAGGAAACTATACAAAACCTGTAGAATGGGTAATAAATCTTCAAACTGATGGCACTTGAGATGAAATCCTTCTTTTTTGTAATGATTTGTGCGAAAGTGAAAACCTATTTTTTTGTAATAAAATACGTAGATTTTTTACACATAAAACATCACTAAATTGTCCAAACCTGAGTCTAACTTCAGTTTATGGAGTTCTATTACAAAGTAGGCTTTACTGCCAGACATTATTTTATAGTGGACCGTTCAGTGGCTGAGTTAACATCGCGTTTGGGTCCTAGTTCCTCGGCTGGCTAAGTCCTCCATCACGACACAACCAATGTTTTTCGCTAACTGTGGTGGTAGTAGAAGATTTTAAAATATTGTCAGGTTATTCGTAACATGGGAATGTTTGTATTTCTTTTTAAAACTAAATAAAATAAAATTAAAATAGTTGGGGAGTGGTGAAAAAAAAATTAAAATATGTGTATTATTTTCAAAGATATAGCAGCTTAAAGCAAATCCATTTTCTCGAACGGGACTGTATTTTCGTCTGCTTGAAGTTTGTTAACCAAGAAATGCAAAATAGGATTTTTCGACTCACCTTATTAATTATTATTTGTGTGTTTTAGTGGAAAACATTCCAAGTTTTTGCCTGGGTTTCTTGCATTCCGCTCCATTGTATGAATAAGCTGTATGGCTTCATAACGTCCTAATTCTTATTAGGTACGATCACTGAAAGTAGTAACTTTAGGTGCGTGGTCCCAAAGAGAAATATCTACAAAAACTCATTTTTTTCGTGAGACAGTTTTAGTGAATACAATCAAATGCAAATAAATTAACTGCTAGATACGATCAATATTAAGAATACACAATTCTTTTGTGAAAAGTCAACCTTTATTTAAAAATATGCGAATTACACTTACAATTATTACTGACCCTTACAATTATGATATTTTTCTATTTTTTTACTGTTTTGTATCTGACACTTCAATTATGAAATTTTTCTATTTTTGTACTGTTTCGTATGTGAAACTTATGAATTTGATATCAAAATACCAATGTAAAATTGTACCTATTAACTCCCACCTATGTATTGTAAGTTCCTCTCATCCTACAATGAGTTTTGCAACTCATCGGTATTGCTCTGGCAAAAAATAAAATAATAAAAAAATGAAAGTTTTCAGGAAGCTTAATTAATACTCATTTTAGTTGAGTAGTAAAATTTTTGTTTTTTTAAAATACGACATTTTATGTTTGCTTTATCTTTCAAAGTATCTAAATATATGTAAAAAATAATTTAAATTGTATACAAACCCATTTTCGGTTAAGGTTTAATTGTATAATGTTCTTTAGAAAATGATAGTAGGTAAAACGTTTAAATGTTTGTGCCTAAACTCTGCAAAATAAAATAAAACACATTTTTTGACAGTGTTTTTTTCTTAAATAAATCAAATCGATTGGTCTTAAGCGGGAATTTAAACCTTATCGCCATCTACATAAAGAGTGTTATTGTGAAAACCTCCTGAAACATAATTTGATCTAGGAGGTTTTGGTTATTGTTAGCGGCCCGATTCCAAATGTTACACGACGTGTTTCATCGCCTTAAGGCGAAGCTTAATGCTAAATCACTATTTTGATTAATCTTTACAATGAATTGGTGTACATTATGAATACCAAAAATATGTTTTAGATACATTAAAGGTTTTTCTATCGTTTCGCTTGAATAGAATACAAATAAAATAATAAATTACTCAGTAAAAAATGTAAATGTAAACTACAAAATAAAATATTTTTTCAATAGAAATGTATGAACGCGTAAAGGAAACAACTTTAAAAAAATACAGTATTATAGCTAAGATTATCTGTTACAGTTTCACTTGATTAAATTTTTGGCTTTCTTTTAAAATTATTTACAAAATAAATAAAAACCAGTTTTTTGCTTGAAATCGAACGTTTCTAGACTCCTTTTATCTTGGCTTGTAGCTTCCTCTTAAATCATAATACATCATAAAAATCATGTTGTACGAGTTATGCTAAGTTTAGCATAAATATAAACTAATAAAAATGAAAATAAATGCAAATAATTTCAGCGAGGTTTTGAGAAGTGCAACATTATTTTGGATTACGTTTTTACCAAAATAACAACACAATAATTGATTTCATTAATAGAAAGTGACCGTCCATGATAATTATACAATTGTTTAATTACGTTTGGCGAATTAGTGAATTATTAGCACAGAGTTTGTGTAAGCTTTTTACAAGCAGAACACAAATCACACCTCGTAGTAAGAAGATATAAAGCAGATTAGGTACAATTATCTACGCTATGGTTCCCCTTAACAATGGATTGTGTTGGTTCGTTGGTTTGCTGGCCATCTTTAATCTGTACAGATATGTAGTAGGATTGTGAAAGTGTTAAGAACTTAGATGAAATCACGATTTGAAAACATTCAAAAAAATAAATATACGAATGGAAGAACATTACATTTAACATATTATGCAATGAAATTGCAATCAGTAACACCATCGATTATACACGGTGTCCGGAAACTCGTAGTATAGGGTGCGGCAAAACATTCAGTGCAGTTTTGAAGGGCTATTAAGAAAAAGCGGCACAACTTACAGAGATGGGGTTTATATTATTTTATTCGGTACATCATACCGTTTTATGCATCAATTCCTGAAGATGACATCAGAAAGATGCCCCCCAGCAGCGGTACATTGATGAAGGCGATTTCGCGAAGTTTTCAGCCTCATTTTGGCACATAACCGAGCTCTTCATGCTCTAAATAATATTTGTCTAAACTCTAACATTGACATTTTTTCGGATTCACTGCCCAAATTCAAACGTGGCATCATGTCAATAATATAAGCTATTCAATGCGCCTACATACAGACACACACACATACACACACAAACATTCACACATATATTACACACATACCTACATACTTCTGGTCACCGGGTAGTTAGTAAACATACCACTTAGCAGACATTACAAGGAAACATATTGTAACGTGTTCTATTACACATTAAAATGAACTGTAAATCAAATTTATATTAAAAAACGACAGTAAAGAGCTCATTCAATTGGTTCTGAATAAAGCACGGGAAAAGTGGAATGAAGGAAACAGCCTACCTGGAATTCCCATGAAAGGCTCTCGATGCACTTGCACTGTTCGGGTGAAATTTCCTCCACAATGAGATAAACGAGAACACGAGAGAATTTTGATATTTGCATGCGAATAATACAACGACGATACAAGATTGCACCTTCTTGTTATACGACACGAATTCGACGGACTTGCGACAATTTACAGTGCAACATAAATCTTCATAATTTCTCCAATGTGGGTAAGGCTGTTTTTAGGGAAGGAGATGGATAGTATATGATGGGAAAAATGGTAGGTATTATCCAAAAAACTGTTTCAATACTAAACACATATCATAGGTACCCAACATGAAATATCTAATTCCTGTATATTGTTTCATCACTGTAAATCATATACTGTTTGTTTCTATAATATAACATAAAATAAAAAAATATGAACGGGTATAGCAGCGTTTTCCTTCCGAATTTGATCCTTGAGTTCTTCCGAGATGTGAAGTTGATGTTAAAAAACATTTTCCTTCATACACAGGAAGAAGTCGCAAATTGCAGCCGAAAGGCCCGCTGGGTAGCGACAAAAGAACGGCCATTTTCAAGAAACGTTTGTTGTCCCGACCAAACCATGATAACGACAGTAAACGGCACGACCCTCCCGCACAATGAGACCCCTTCCAGGTTCCTATCCCCACAACACGGGATGTACCGGCCCTTCAAAAATGCACCGTCTGTTTTGATATACCCTGTATAAGCGGGAAAATGGTGAATCTAAATCACGTAGACAACCGAAAAAACTTATATTTTCGATCTGAACATTTCAATTTTGTTTTTTGTTTACTTTAAATTAAAAAAGCTTTTGGAACCAGGTCTACACTTCTAAAGCTAAATAAGTTATGGTCGCAATAAAAATAAATTATATCAGGCATTCCTGTAAATAAATACAGTATGTATATAGCTTTGAAAATTGTTTTTTTTTTTTTTTGTACTTTATATTAATAATGGTTCATGATCTATATCCGTTGTTTCTATTTTATCTATGGGGAACCCTTTTGGCACTATCAATGCCCTTCACTGTTAACTAAAACGCCTATTTTTATTATTAGATTTCCCTATTATTCTGATGGTCCTTCCCACATGACCGCGTACTATTTACCAAGGCAATACTAATTCCCCGGTACTTAGCGTTTTCACAACAAACTTTTTATTTCTTTGATTTATTATTTCCTCGATGTGGTAAAAAGCTTACAAATTGCATCCGCCGCAAGTCTTTTGAATGCATTGCCAATATCAATGTCCACCTTCAAATCATGTTGTTTATATCCTAAAATGATTACGTCTTAAAAATATTTTGTTAATAATACACTTTAGAAATAGTGTAAAAATCAAAAACAATCATTTCAGTTAGGTTTAGCATGCCTCAGGGAAGCGTTTTAGGTCCCACATTATTCTTAATTTATATAAATGAATTGTGTAATCTTTCATCCGAGATAAATCAATATGTTAATTTGTAGGTCTATTGAATATTATACCAGTATAAAATCCACGGTAAAATCTTGGCAATTGAGAATTTAACCGTTGTAATATTCTATAAGTCGCAAAATGCTGGAAGACAGGAGACTAAAGGCAAGGGGGAACGACCAAGAGGCAGACCGAGAAAGAGGTGGGTTGACTGGAGGAAAGTAGAACACTAGAGCAGGATGGGAAGGCCAAAGGTCTATATTTATTTAATATTTTGTTTTTTCACAAGAGCGCCTCTATCTGTATAGTGTAAAGGTAGGGAAACTATATCGCCAACCGGTTGGGCAACGTTGTGAGGCGGGTTGAAGGTAGGTGCGGTCGGAAGGAATTTATTAGTGATCTTGAAGAAGCCCGGATTATAATATATGAAGGGGGCAAAACTGATGCCGGTAGCTCATTCTACGTACGAGCCGACTTACGTTCGACCCGTACTTATGAAACCAACTGTGGACAGGTTAACCGCTCGTGTCCGTAGAGTTTCACGCATGTGCACCGATGCACCTGAGATCGATTCTGCTATCTCCTTAGAGCAGGCTCCATCGAAACATCTGTAGAACAGATTCAGCATGTCTACATTGCGTCCGTGTATTGGAGATGGCAAACGATGTGTGGACAACGGATTGTCAATCAGACGTACCGGTTTTCTTTGCACAGAATCAGGTATCAAGTATTTTGGGATTCCAGCCTAGAAATGGCTCCCAAATTCAATCCTTGGGCGTACTTGAAATTTGTACAGGGTTAGCTAATGGTCACTATTGAAGAATTTGCTAGCCTTACTAGAATTTACATGACTATTCTAGCTTTTACAAGGCTATTTACAAGTATAATTACAGGCCCATTTACAAGGCTAATTCTAGCCTTGCTAGAATTTACAAGACGCTCACTTTCTTGGATAATCGGGCTTCTATAGAGCCCCGATACTTGAGCCGGTCTGATATACGTACTCCAAGCATTGTAATGGAGTTTTTATTGAGAAGGGTGCTCCTATCAAATTGCAACAGACTGGCTATGGAGATATGGACATGAGCCTTTAAAGAGCGTTTATTGAACAGAAGAAATTCCAAATTGATGAAGATATACCAGTATCGGAATTAGTTTCAAAGATGCGTTCCAGCAGGTTGAAGCAATCTTTCTTATGGGGCTAAGATTTTTTTCGTGTATTTTCGACGCTGATTTCTGGTCTTTTATGATTGTATTGTCCATTGTCGTTACCGGATGTGCGTAAGTGTCCACAATGTCTACAATGATTACCGATGGCCGCTCACCGGAAGTCACGCCAAACTCCAAAGACAAGGTGTAAGCCGTATAAGTATTTTTATTCAATACTCCATTGCATACCTAACTTTCAGCATTATGTGGGTACTAAATTAGATAGTTACTATATCTATATACGTATCTACTTCGTACAGTATTTACGGTTTTTTTAAGGAGGCAACCTCTATTTTTGTGGTCTGTGGTTGACGATACGTGATCATGATTTCATTAATATTCAAATGAAATTATCTGCGGTTGGAGTATTTTTTATTATTTTTTATGAGAGTTTTTGAAATGTTTAGTGTCGATTTCGTTGTCAAAATAAATGCTTTGTTAATAAATGACCTAGTAAAATTTTTAATAATCTGTACATAGGTTTAAGAAATATACAAGAAATGCCACGTGGTCGTGTGCCGTGATCCAAAAGTCTGGCCGTTCTTTTCTTAAATTTCATATGCAGAACTGTGTTTAGCCATCATTATGGAATTCAAAGGGTTGGCGATATACGATTTCAGGCAAGTGTAGAGAGACAGAAAGCGTGCTATATGGGCTAGAACCATAAACATTCAAATTGATGGACTATCCCATCAGGGAAAGGGGAACAAACTAACTAAGGGAGAGCGGGGAGTGCGCGTCGTAGCGTCATTTATACAATGGCGCGAAAATTTCTGGTTGAGTAAAAAACTTAACCACTAGTCTCAAATTGGGTAAACAAAAGCTCGGACTTGTTTCTAAGATTTAATATTTTGTTAGACTATTTAGTTAGTCACTTTTACACATGTGTTATAATTTTCCCACCTTACTCATTTTTAGAGTCGCTATGCAACCCGATTTGAAGGCGGTTCGGTTAAAAACGAACATTCAAATCTTGCGCAGTCCCACAATGGACTATGCTGCAAACCGTTGCTTCACTTTACTATTCTGCGCTGGTCCGATTTTTTAAGTTTTTGCTCTTCTGCGGTCAACGCACGACTGATGTCTTATTATTTATTCAAAGCATTCTCGAACCCCGTGGTGCCAAAAATATGGTCACGTATACGCAGATTTCATGTTTTATCAATTCGGATGTCTACGGGTATAACCAAAAGGTACCAGAAATAGGTAAGTCAGTGGCGAAATTGGTTTCCATTCAAATCTAGGGAATTTATTGGCGTTCTTCTTTGTTATATATGGCTATGTATTGTACAGAGCTGTATATACTCGTATTGCGGTGGTCTACACATTTGCCTAATAAATGCTGACACTGCTTCGCAGAGGTCGTACGGCTCATTTATAAAAATAGTAGGAGCAGGTTTCTATGGTTCTTTCAAAAGACGTATTGAAACAATTTTAAACTTTTCCTCTTATTTTATTTTTCACCAATGTGGACTTATTATAGTCATCTTCGGACTGATTCAATTATACTATAAACTAAGGTTTATATACAAATTTAAGGAACAGAGGATAACAGAAGAGGCATACAAAGATTTTATTACAATAATATAGATTTCGGTAGAGTTATCTCAGTTCGTAGAGGGGGGCCCCGGCAAGACGAGGGTCCCGGGTTCAAGTCCTAGATGTGACCGTTACTTTTTCTGATTTTTCTGTTTCAAATATTCTTTTAAGGATCGCTAATATTGTCTTCAATAATTAAATAATCAAATTACAATTTGAGGTTATACCTACTCCTTAAGTTATTCCAAAAAATAAATATGAATTTTCCCATCTTCGTTGCTATGTCAGTTTCACAGCTGAATTTCAAATTATTTGGTTACTACCAGCAAACATAATTACCTCGGTTTTATAAACTAATTTACTATTTATTAAGGGTAAACCTCACTTGAATTGTTTTCACCCATTTTTAATTTTCAGACACGTGACTATTGCTGTTATTATTATATTCAAGGTAACATGGAATTTTTGATTGATATTTTTATGACGTTGGGTTTCGAAAGGATACATTTCTCACATTGTAGTCGGAAATAATATTGTAATGGACTCTAAATGAAGAAAATACATATATTAGTTAAGAACATGTGATAATATTACAAATATTATGCGGGTAATGATCCTAGCCTATCTAGTTTTTGTCCTGTATTGCAAGTGTGAAGAACTTTTACATCTCTGTTTTAAACTTTTCAATAATTGCCTCACAGGTGTGGCGAAGGATATTGATTAATTAGTTAACAGATATTTCAATTGCTATTATTATCCAAATACCTTGTTCCATGTCTCATCAAAATGATGTGAAGAAACGACGCAATTATTTATAATTAGCCAATTTGTGAGAAGAACACGCTAATTGCCATAATTACAAAGTGGTAGTTACATAAATTCTACATCGTAAACAAAACAAGTTTTTACGTGAAATTATCATTCTTCACACTCTTCTCAATTTTCAAATAGTTATCTCAGCGGGGAAATGCTATACAACTCTGTTCTTGTCATCTTGCACACACTGTTAGTTTGCTTAATCAAACTTCCATCACACATCCGCTTATTATCTTCATTTAGTTTGGATCTTGAAAAGAACTATTATAAGTATTCACAAGTTCGTGTACCTTCTTGTTTATTGTGGCCGATTATATTCAATGTCCCGACCTCGGTGGTTTTGATGAAACCCCCATTATCCTCCTCACCGCAAACGAAGTTTACTACTCGTTTGTAGTTTTCATAAAGAAATATCTCCGTTTTATATCTACTCGTACATATCGTTATTAGCAGGTATTCACACAATTTGTGTAGCTCATCGTTATACCTTTTCGCCAGATACTTTTTCCTTATTTTTCTCTTAAAGATAGTATCGATCCCTTTGAAATTCCTGATAACCAACTAACCTAATACTGTCAATTATGGAGAGATATCGATTTTTGCTATGTATACAACATAGTGGAGTTAACATTGACGTAAAATATAAACTAAAACGATATTATAACACAAATCAGTAAAACTACATTACCTACGCTACTATAATGTGTAAGATTCAGCAAGTGCTGGTACATAGCTTACGTTTAAATGGAGTCAGTAAATATATCAATACCTAGTACCCCCATATTTGTTGCCCAGATCATACGTACTATTGGTTAGTGAGAGTATCTGGTTGTGTACGTGATGCAGAAAATTTAACATTTTGTTAATTTATTTATTTATGTTCTCAATAAAACGGTTATGCACCAATATATTACGGAGAATATTACAAATTTGAGGTACATGTAAGTATAAAAGGTCATGGGGGAAGTTTTACTATTTTTTGACAAGGTAGATGCTGAACTGTCTGTAAGTGACTAAATGTTGATGGTTAATGCAGAATAGTTAAACAGTTGAGTCGCTCTGTTGATTTGTTCGATCTGATTGGCATAAGTCCTCGCTTTTAGAGTATAAAAAGTGAATGGGATTTGCCACGAGTGTGGATTAGGAGTTCCAGACATTGATTTAAAAAATGTTTTTCTAAAAATATTTACGACATGCTTCTTATGGGGATTGTTTATTGATAACACTTCAGAAGTTTTGTCTGAGTGAGTTACCAAATACGAGTGCGTTCGGCCCCATAGATCCTGAGAAAACCCTTTAGAAGTTCAAACACCAGCCTTGCAAATATCCCCATAGGAATGCTACTTTATGGGGATTTTGATATTGATTCCACTTCTAGAAACTTCATCTTAGCATGTTTACCAAATACGAGTGCGTTTGGCGTCATAGATCCTGAGAATACTTGGATATATATACCCTTTGATATATACCTCTGACTTTCTCGCGGGAATGCTAGGACTTGATCGTATAGACTATAGACGTTAGGAGAAAAATTGCAATGGTGGTAGCAGCACATAAGCTGCTCAACGGACACATTTGCAATCCTGATGTTATGGAGCGTATTGCGTTTTATGCTCCCGATAACTTCACCAGAGCTAGGAAGCACAAGTTTTTTTAAATTTTTCCAAGAGGCAAGACCAACCTACCAATGGTCATGGCTCTGGGAGAATGACTACGCTTTTAAACCAACTTCTTCCAGAGATAGACAAGGTTCAGTCAAACCTCAATGAATTCAAGATTAGAATAAGTATCGAAACTGGTTTAATAAATGTATATAATAGCTGATGTGCTCGTAGTCATATGATCATTTGGAAATGATGTGAAATGTTATTGGAATCACTATTTTTCATAAATAAACAATAAATGAAAAAAACGCTTTAGGTATTAAAATCGAGCCAACAAGGATGGATACAGGAATGAACAGTACGTACATTCTCTCATATACAGGTAACGCATAAACTTCTTTTGTACTTTTTTCTATTTCTAGGATATTTTTGTGTTGTCAGACAATTTAATTAGATGCAATTGATTCATAAAACTTACATAACGAATGCACCTACATAAGAAGTAGGTAACGAGAATATATACGATGTCAGTTGTATATGTGATGTTCGTTTTATTGATATATTGTTACACCCGCTTCCGGGTTGAAAAGCAGTGGCTGACACTAGGCTGGTGAAGCAGCGTGTATAATTTGTCGGTCCACCGGGCTGCCGACGAATCGCGATGGTATTGTTGGTGATGGCTTGTGCTTTCTACAGAAGAACGAAGATGGTGGTTAGTGGTTACTTCGTTGCTTGTTACCGGTTGGTCACGCACCGTTTGGCTACAATATCCGTCTCCTATTTTAGACAGGTTCCTTTCGTAAGGTTTCTTCGCTAACCGAACGAGTCGATTAGTCTGCCAATTTGTGAAAAGGTATTCCCCGAAAGCCAAACACCTGGCGGCGATTTGGTGATTTAAAAGCAGATCGTGTGCTTTAAATATACTTGTAGTAATGTTAATATCATCCAAACTTTTATATTATGTATTGGCGAAACGCGAAAGGTCTGAAAGGTTGTCTCGATAGATGACCTTTTTTTATTGAATAACGCACCAGAACTGTTCGGAACTAGTGGGACCCTTTTGCATTAGCTCCACACAGGAGGCCATGAGGAAAAAAAATCCCTCAGGGCCTATGTCATCTTTGGAGATGCTGTGGGGAGGGTATTTTTAGAGAAAGGAAGGAAAGGAAGTTCCGGAAAGGAAAATGTATGAGGGGGGAGAAATCTGGGGTCAATGTGTCCAGAATTGATGGATGTATGAATCCATCCCTCCCACCGCGATACATGGCTAAGGGTCGAGAGGGTCCATGTGGAGAAGTCAAAAGGTCTCCCTCAACCAGTCTCTTCCGATCCAATCCCCTAAACAAACCTCACCTCACAAACCCGGCACCTGCTAAGTCACCAAACGTAGCAAACCAATCTAATAAATGACATCCCTAATTTATTGAGGTAGGTACACTTTAATAAATTTTGGGGTGAAGGGGTGGGTAATAAGAGGGGATCGGGTGGAGGAAGGTGGGGAAGTATCTGACTGTTCAGACCTGGTCATCAGGCTCGTCTAAAGCCATTTCAAGCAACGTTTCGATGTTTAATGGTAGTCTTTCACCAGGGCGATATTTAGAGTATCTTCCCTTCTGCAAAGTGTAAAATAACACATTTTAATTAGTCTTTTTTTTTCTTAAACATGCAAAAAAACCGCATGGTATTATAGTCTGTCCAGCTTTTGGTGAATGTGGTGTGGAGTAAATAATAAGTCGGGGTCGCCCGAGGGTGGGTGTGATCGTGCAGAAGATTGGTTTAATGGTATCAGCAAATACAGAAGCCTAAGATAGAAGTTAGATGCACGTGACCACTTTTATAATAATTTCTCGCACAAAAAACGAAATTGAAAACGACTCGCACATCGCATTGTGGGAAATGTCTGAATTGCGACTCTTAAAAAGTATGACAGTTAGATATTTTGTATTTTTCTCACTGTACAGAACTTTTAGGTGATCAGCCTCACGTTGTCTTATTTTTGTTTCAACTTCTTTTCCCGTCGAATCGAGCAATATCAACCTTTAAAATTGTCTTATGGATGCCTTTGTTGGAAGTCAACTAAAGTACAATTCTTCCGTCTGGAAACCACATAACAACCTATTAAAATAATAAAAGTATTACGTTTTTCAAGTTTAAAATGGGTATTCCGGCAATTTTACAGAACACATTAAATGACCTGAACTTGCTTAAAATGCCGGACAGAGATTTTAACTGATTTTCTATAATACTAACTGTATTTATATATAAAATTCTAATGGATGAATTTGATAGTCCAGAATTGCTTGCATAACCTTTCGATTCCAATACGTTATTTCTAGTATTCTAGAAATTCTGGGACTAACTACCATATACATGATGTACATTTCTCAGAATACTAATTAAGGGAAATAATTATGCGGAGTCAGCAGGACATCTTTAATTTATCACTAAATAAATACAAAAAAATATCAGTTATGTAAAAAAATACTGTATTATTTTACGATACCCATGTAAAAGCTTCTAAGCGACCGACTAAATTGTGTCCTGTCCTGAATTGAGGTTGATTTGATAGTTGCCTGCAGCATGCTGCCACCGATAGCATAATGGCATTGTGGAATTATGCAGTTCTTCAAGAAAACATCACATTAACGTTATGTGGCGCAAACCACGGATCCAAAGATGCACTTCCTTTGTAAATAAAGTGAAGCACCTACAATACCATTCTTAATAAGTAATCTACCCGTTCTCTCTTCTGCTGTATGCTATCCGGATAAGCAGTACGTTACGTAGTAAGTGGAACCCATCTCTCGTGCGATTGACACCGTGTTCTGTTCTGATTGCCATCTGACTTGTTATTCCCGCTGGTCGATGCCCATAATGCAATGAGCTTGCTTGTGTTTGCTGAATGCTTTCTGGGTTTCAAGGCCACACATTCAATACTGTGATTTATTCTGTAATTATCGCAAGTAATTGCTGTAACCTCGTGCACACTATATTTCTTTCCGTGACAGTCTTACATTTCTAATCTATAGTCTTCATAAATCATTCGTCTGTCAATCGATTGTATGTAGTCTATGTAGTGTGTACTCATACCCGCATGGTAGGTGATTGGTGATTACAATACTAATGGAAGTTTAACCTTGCGCACGGCTTTATTTCTTGACGGCAGAAGAGTTAGTGCTTTTAAACTTTTTAAACTTTTGCAAAAAGAAGACTGTTTGGAGCAGTGACAATTTTGGAGGCGGGTATGTGTACCGCCGCCCGGGATCCATTAATTGAATAACCAACACCTCTTCTATAAGCCATTCCAAGTGGTTCGCTACGTTTGGTAAATTAGAAGGGGTGATATTTGTCCAGGTCTTGACCGGGGATGCGTTTGCCTACCAACTGCGTGGCGGACGGGATCGGGAGAGGTCAGTTGAGGTAGACTCTTTGACTTCTCCAGCCGGAACCATCGCCTTCCACCGCAGCGTGTGGGATGGATCCATACGTCTGTCATCCTGGATACACTGGATCCCACATTCCTAATCACCCCTGATACCTTTCTCCTTTCCATAAAAAGAAACTCCACACATCATCTACAAAGATGATTTTCCTCGGGGTCTCCTTTGTGGAGATCCCGAGGAAAATCGTCCGGAAAAAAGACCGGATTTTTTAAAAACCTCTTTTAAATAGTTATTCTGCTGAAAGATTATCGAAGTACTTATGATATATGTGTATCTCCTAAAACTAAAGTCTTCTCACTACAGTTCAAAGTAGACACTTCTTCAACTACAAATTGTAGTTGAACGCAGTATAGGGATTTGTAAATGCTGTTGAGTGTAGGAATTTAGATTGTCTATTTACCATGGATACACCAAATAAGGCTTAGCAGGCCGGACAGGCATTGCCTCCTAATAAGCAACTTAGAATTAATTTACATAATACATTTACGTTATTGGGTTAAAAATAACCGTTATCCGTATTCCATCTGCATCCGGTGGATATTCCACAAGCCGTTACAAAAGCGGCAGTGATTTGTGGAAAAAGAGAAAATGCAAGAAATTTGGACTTTGCTAAATCATACGTAATAGTTATAGCTACCTGGTGAACATTTGAAGAAATCATTATTACTGCTACTGTTATGGAGTTTTGTACTGCAGTCGTTGATACGGACTATACTAGATGAGTTCTGCTTACAATCATGCATTTGATTGTAAGCAGTGTGACCATTTTTTGTATGTATGTCAAACTAAGATTTCGATTGACCTGAGAGGTTCTGAAGTCGTGCTTTGTCTTTTTCTAATTTCATATTATTTAAAGATTGCTAATGTTCTTTTAAAATCAAAGGCAATTTTGGTAATTTTAATATTGATAACATAAAAAATATTTGATTTAAATTCTACAATGTGGTCGTATTGAATCAAAAGGGGTCCTCAGGGGTCAAACTTGGTACCTCTACTAATTTAGATTTTTTTTTAACATTAACTTCACACTTTTTACACTAGACCCTGAAGAAAATAATGTCCCTCAGCTGTTGCTGAGGGAAATTACGACGCAGTCGGTGGGCAGGCGCATCCTGAACACACCTCACCTGATGAACCCGGCCACTCTTGCTAAATCACCGAACATAGTGTACCACCAACAGAGGTGTTGGTTATCCAATAAATGATCCCCGGGGTGGCGGAACCCAAACCCACCTCCCAAATTGATATATTGCTTGATGGTATTCAAGAATGCATCCTTAGTATCACTTGATTGCTTTTTGCTGACGATCTCAAATTGCTCAAGATGATATGCAACATTCAAGATTGTATTGAATTACAACTATATATATATTCATGCAATTCACGCAATATATTGATGGGACGATGAGAATAAAATTTTCTTTAATGTAAAAAAAAGATATGTCATACGTTAAAAAACCCAATTAATTTAGATTTTAAACTAAATGATGAAATATTGTCTTCGGTGAAATATAGAAGGGACCTCAGAGTTACATTTGATCCCAAACTTACCTTTATAGATTATATAGTAGGCATATATCATCACGTAACAAGATTCTTGAATTTGTAATTTTATTTTATATTATAGAAACCAACAGTACATGATTTACATTGATGAAACAATATACAGGAATTAGATACCACATGTTGGGTACCTATGATATGTTTCCTTGTAATGTCTGCAAAGTGGTATGTTTATTCCTTAATTACAAGGTGACGTGTGTAGTATGTAGCTGTATGTGCAATGTAGGTGTGTGTGTGTGTAATGTATGTTTGAGTGTTTGTGTGTGTGGCTGTATGTATGCGCATTGAACAGTTTATATTATTGACATAATGTCACGTTTGAATTTGGGCAGTGAATCCGAAAAGTCAATGTTAGAGTATAGACAAATATTATTTATAGTATGAAGAGCTCGGTTAATTGGCGAATTAGATTCTGCATTTGTTTTATAATTAAGCGTGTGGAAGAGCCCTGTAGGTCGTGTACGTGTCAAAGGTATGTTGAAATTAAAAAGGGACAGAAGTTCGGTACAGTCGATGTTATTGTTTAAAATTCTATGCATAAATATTGAGTCAGCTACTACTCGCCTTTCTGCAAAGTTTCAAATGAGAACTAGCAAACAGTTTTCCAAGCCCGAAGCAATGGCATCGATTTTCAACAACATTATACGATCAAAACTAGAATACGCTTCATACCATACATAGAATAATTAGAAAAAATAAAAATAAAGTTTATTCATCACATCGCTATCTGAAATGCGCTACGAAATAATAAACTACTTCATTGATAGCCCATACCTCTTGGAATGCTACCGCCAGGGTCGACATCACGACTTGCTATAAAAAAATAGTAGTATAATAAATTCCACCTAGCAGAACGGACGTTCTGGCCAAGCATAGCATGACAATAGGTGTGGTGTTGCTAAATGAAATCTACGTCTCTTGAAATTTTCAACATTGATAATAATAATAATATTTGGATCATTTGTATAGCGCCGTTTTTGTGGAAAATCACCTCAAGGGCGCTGTACAAATATATATAACATTTCTACAATGATCTATGTTATTACTAACTACATATCATACTTACCTGGTAGGTCACTTGAGATTAACACTTAATTAACTTTAATTAATTGTATATAAGCGAATTTTAGATACTGGATTTAGGACATAATTAGAAAAATGGATATAATTGGACTTTCTCTAGGGAATGGTATATTTAATTTAAGGGTATGACAGCTTAAAAAGGTAAGTTTTTAGTTTAGACCTGAATTCTGTTGGATTTGTTATGGATCTCAGTTCCTTGATTTGGCCTCGAAGGTTTCAAGAGTCATTCTAGGCAAGGACTCTAAAATATATTATTGTCAAATATTTAAAGTTATGTAAATTATCTCATGTGTATTGGTAAAAGGTTTATGTAAATCTGTAATACATATTAAAAAATATTAAATTTCTACCTAGTACTCCCAACTACTAGTATGCTACAATGTATTCAAATATCAGAAAAGTTTGAAGTGGTCAAAAGTCTTTTACTATGGAACCTACCTAATTACGCCAAAAAAATTTCCGAAGGGCGTATCGGGTTTAATGAATAAAAGTGAGGAAAACCCCCAGGCCATTTTCAAAAGTTACCATAGTCGGAGTCAATTGTGTTATAATACAATATCAGATCTTTATTACTTATTCCCCTTTAAAAATATCCTATTTTCTTTGTATTCTATGTTGAACTAGCTGAAGTACCCGGCGTTGGACGGACTTTATATAGATTTTTTCAAAATGTAATGTAGACAGTGACCTTCCTTGTTTTGAAGATCAAGTGTGCGAAATTTCATCAATCTCGAAATGAAACTGTAAATTTTGTATACAAATAGTATTGACGTCGATTTTTTCGAAATCTAATGTAGACTTGTTTTGAAGGTCAAGTGTGCAAAATTTCATCAATCTCCGAATAAAACTGTAGATTTGTATAAATATAACATCCACAGATCTAAGAGTATGGATATACTCTTTATAAATATAATTTCAGATTTTCACGGCCAAAAGTATTTTTGTTATTTATTATTGGGGTGTTATGCCGTGTTGCGCTAACTCCTTCTTTAGCCAACGTTTCGGACAGCATTGCAGTGTCCATCATAAGGGCAGATAACACACTTTAAAACAAAAATTTATAAATATAGATTCATTTCACTTTTGTCATATTTTGAGCCCATAATGATATCCCGTTGACATGGAATTCGCTGTTGCGTCGTTTCTTGCAGCGTAATACCATTCTAGGATATTTTATAATGCATATTGTATATTGTATGTATAGTTAAATAATGTTACGTGAAAATGTTAACTAACTTGGCACAACGCCTAGAGAGTGTAACTTTGAATTATTCATCGTTATTATTAATGATACCGATCAGAATTTGCATTCAATTGAATATTACGCGTTCCTCGCATTTGTGAGCCGAAAAACCGTAAAATAATAATTTATTTGTTCTTTTGGTCGATTTAAAGATAATTATGTAAATTGTTACACGGAGAAAACTATTGCTAAATTACTAAGAATCTCTTCAAATTATTCGTAATCCGGTAAAAAACGGGACTGCAGGCCCTTTACGAATGAATTGATAGGTTTCCTGTTAAATTTTTGGCAAATGAGGCATTTATTATCGAGATTTTGTAATAGCGAAATCCATAACAAAATCTGCAAAAAGTTGCATTTGCGGAAAAATCTTCATTCTTACTGGCACAGACGCAAGACTTCGGTTCGAACTTTGAAAGCCGTTTGTTGAGGCTCTATGGCGCAGAACTGATTTAAAATGTGGAATCGTGATGAGAATTATGGTCTGAAGCGAAGTCACTAACAAAATCTGCAAAAAGTTGCATTTGCGGAAAAATCTTCATTCTTACTGGCACAGACGCAAGACTTCGGTTCGAACTTTGAAAGCCGTTTGTTGAGGCTCTATGGCGCAGAACTGATTTAAAATGTGGAATCGTGATGAGAATTATGGTCTGAAGCGAAGTCAATAACAAAATCTGCAAAAAGTTGCATTTGCGGAAAAATCTTCATTCTTACTGGCACAGACGCAAGACTTCGGTTCGAACTTTGAAAGCCGTTTGTTGAGGCTCTATGGCGCAGAACTGATTTGAAATGTGGAATCGTGATGAGAATTATGGTCTGAAGCGAAGTCAATAACAAAATCTGCAAAAAGTTGCATTTGTGGAAAAATAATCTATATAAAACGTGTTTTAAAAATCATAATATTTTCGCATTTCGTCATTATATATTTTCAAGGAATGGTGTATGTGCATAAACACGTGTTCCAATATATTAGGAATGTACTAAAAGTTTAACAACGGCCTGCAATCCCATTTTTAACCGTATTACGAATAAATTAAAGAGAGTTTTAATAAATCGCAATACCCATTTTTCTCCTTGTAGATATGTACCAACATTCTTATTTTGTAACACTCTCATGTACTTACATTATTACAATTTTACATGCATACTTTCTTACTTTGTAAAAATTTTAAACGCCATGTCATTCTTATCTTGTGGTTTAATAATAAATTAGTTTAATCTGGGACAAAGAGTTGTTTTGTCTGGTTCATTTTCATATTTTAATTGTTTTTCTCTTTGTTTCAGGTAAGATCCTCCTGTTAATGGTTTTTGAGTTACGATTGTGACAAGTAAGATTTTTCGTATTTTCTAAAAGAAAGGTGCATTACCTATTATTATTAATTTCAGATCCCGTTAAAAATTTTCTGTTAGACAAGTCCTCCATCATTGCACAAGCACACATTTTTGCTTATAATGATGGGAATAGGAGGTATTCTAAGGTTATTCGTAATCCGGAAATGTTTGTACCCATTTATTTTTCAAAAAGAAAGCAAACGAATCTATTGTTTGGGTCAGAGGGCAATGGGATGTTTCTACTGATTTTTAAAACGTCTTATAAACAACAAAGTATTGTGTGAACTGGGTTTATTTAAATATTCACGTGATTTGACCTTCAGATATCAAATGTAGGCAAGTCTAACACACCTCTGAACTTTGGTTGATCGTGCTGAGAACATAAAACTTTTGAAGAATATTTAATTTTTGATTAACGACCAGGGGATTATTTAGGTCGCGTTGGCAAAAAGCGAACGTAAGTTTTGTAAATTTCGTATGCCTAATACAAACCAGTAGAAGGACAAAAACAATAGATTTATTTATTTATTATTTACTAGCTCTACCCCACCACGCGTTGCTGTGTCAGTCTGTCTGTGCAGATAGAGAATATAGCGCGTGTTGCTTTTACGTCGAACAGATTGCGCTGTTTTTTAAAAAAAGTGTTTACTGGTCACAGGTGACATCTATAAAATATAGGTGTATATAAAACACACGCGTACGTTGCAATTTTATTTATTCAATGTTGTGTTAATATTTCAAAGCAATCGGTGAAGAACTTTCGGAGATTTAAGATTTTGAACAAACGAACATTTATATTTTGATTTACATAGAAATAGATTTGTTTACAGATTGCAAAAGGGGAAGATTTTTTTTAAAATTACCCCATTGTAAGATATTAACTTTGACCCTGTAATGAAAACAATGCGTGTGAACTATAGATATATAAATATAGTGCGATATGGCACGAGAGTGTGCCGACTGTCGCCGAGCCACGACTAAACTACACATACTATCAAAGTAGCCAATGAAAATTATGCGTTTGGTGTCTAGGTAGAAACTAATGCGGGACGCTCCGCTGCGTAGATGCGATTTGCAGTATCATGGATGTGTTGGTATAAACGAAGTTGGTGACACTTGTTTCATACTAATAATGGTTCGTGACCATCTCCATTATTTCCATTATCTACATTATTATATTTCACTACAAACATTTTTATGATTCGGAACAAGATCGGTTAATATCAGCAGTGAAAACAAGTGATTATATAATATAGAGTTGTCTTCTAGATACCAAAAGTATTGGTCCTTTTTATGCATATTCCTTTCGATCCACAGTCATTTTAGAGTTATTTGAAAATTGCCATTTAACCTTCAAACGTAAAGAAAAAAACAGATGTTATAATAAAAAATAAAAAAAATATTTAGGTTAAGGTGAGAGGACGAGGAATATAGGATAAGGATAGGAGATACTCCCGATGCATTCTATACTCATGCAATAACAATTTATGATCATGCACATTACTTCGGTTTGATATTTCTGAAGGTTATTGCTAAACATCCGAACATACAATTTCATAATCATTTTATTATTACGATTTTTTTCTGTTCTGAATGCTGGAAAAAAGACGGTTAATGAACCACACCAGTTCCAAAAGGAGATTGATCTGAAGGGAAAAGTATCTCCTGACCTCCTTGCCCTGTCTTCGACTAGGAGATAGGGTCAGAAACCGAGGCGACAGAGGTAGAACGGCTCAAATGGCTCTGCAGTGATTTACGAAGATATTCGACCCAGATCGGCGCAGTAGGTCGGTAATCAAATGTTGCAATCATAATATTCAAGACCTTTGATATACAATACACAAGATTGACTTGTTGTACAAGAACATTCCACGTATTTAATATTCTTAATTGATATGATTTGAGATTTTCACTGCCAAAAGTATTATCATGACTAATTTTAATTTTTTTTAATAAAAAGACAAATAACTTTGTTTAAATCACTTTATTTGTACACAATCAACATGTTTCGTGAACAATGTTCACTTCTTCAGGATCAAACGTATACTAAACTTAAAAATTAAATATAGATTACATATGGGCCGAAAGGGCAGAAGGAGGGGGGGGGGGGGGGTAAGAGTGGGGAAAGTTTATCAATTAGGGATTTCAAAGCCATTAGCAGGGAAAGACCGGTTAATTGGGAAAAGGTTCAAAAGAGGGTTTACAAAAATTTGCTCTTTATTAATTATGTCTGCCTTATTATAAACATTTTTTCTGATTTCAAAAATCTCTAACTTATTTATCTGTGATGCCTTTTAGCCTGTATGCAATATTTTAAGTCCATGGTGTTTGTCAAAATTATGATTATTGTTTATTAAATGATCTGCGAACTCAGACTCGCTATTGCCATTCAATGCCCTGAGATGTTCCTTAACCCTTACTTCAAAGTTTCTATTTGTTTTACCCATATAAAAGCTATTTAAACAAAGTTTCATTTTATTAAAATAAATAATGCCATCACAAAGTGAAAACCTTTCCGAAGAAGTTTTCTACGAAAAATTAAAAAAAACTAATTTTAAGTTATTGGAAGACACAAAACGCGTCGAGCACGTCAGATTACAGAGGCAATAATTGAAATTAACAAAAAAAACAATTTATATTAATATGGACGACGCGTATTACGTATTTGACGGTTACGCCAAAACTCAATCCAGAAAACCACATTAATTTCACTAATTATTATACTGAAATGAAACGCGCGCAAAACAGTATCATTTACGTATAAATATATTGACATGCACTTCATCACAATCTACCTCTGCCCTGATGATGGGCACTGCAGCGCTGTACAAAAACGTTGAATTAAGATGGAGGAAGCGTATTACGGTACGAAAACCCATAAATTAATAACGATAATTAATTATTATATACAATATTACAATGGTTAGATGGATCGAGGAATCTTTGAATTTCAGATCTTGCTTTAGAGCGGGATATACCGTCAGTACCGCCCCAGTAATTTATTTATTTATTAATTAACGCCCCTTTTCGGGGCTTTTACATATGAATATTAAGAAATATACATTATTTTTTGTACATAACTGAATTGCTTCATTAACAACATTTTATATTTGTTTAAAGATAAATTGAAGATGTCCACTGACTTGGTATAATTGTTTCCCTTCATTAGTATTCTGGGTAAAGAGGAATACACGTGGTAGTTAGCCCCAGAATTTCTGCACTGAAATAAATCCTGACTTCTAGTATTACGTTGTGGAATCCGGAAGCTTATCAATTCTAGCAATACCGGACTATCAACTAAATCATTTAGAATTTTATATAGAAATACCAAGTCAGTGAAAATTCTTCTGTCTGACAATTTGAGCATATTCATATAATTTAACAGAGTGATGTAGTTCAACATAATTGCTGGAATAACCATTTTAAAATTTATAAAACGTAAGAATTTGTTTTGTATTCTTTCAACAGCTTGTATATCTATATTCTAATGTGGGTTCCAGACATAATGATTGCTTTCTGTGTTTGTCTGCTAACCGAGGACGTATCTTACGAATTCTGTACCATTGGTATTGTACTAATATTCAAAAGCCTAGGCAATGCTAGCTATAATTTGATTTACCTTCTTTTGTGGCGGATTAGAGCCTTGCTGGTGGGGTGACCTAGAAGTGTCGAGTTTCTTGTATAGAAAATACAACACTCATAAATAATATCGCCATCATGTTCTTGATATCCGAATATGCCCTATTTGGATAACTTGCGAATGAGATTGTTGAAGTTTTGACATACAACTTGGTAGCTAGAAGAAAAAGTAGTTATTAGTTACAGTAAATTTGGACAAAAACCAGCATTCGGTCTGTTGTATCCCACTCTCGATTGCAATCGTTACAAGAGGTCATGTCTATTTTACCGATATTAGTATATAATATACGCTCCAAGCTGTTAATTAATACCTTTCTAATTGAGAATAACTCGTGTTTAAGGAGGGAGTGTCGTCTGAAGTTTTTAACATAACATCATTTTAGGAATACTACCATACAGATAAACTATAAAATTATGAACACGTGTGTACAGAATAACTGATATATAGACGTAAAAAAAACTTTATATCCTGTGTGTAAATATACATATATTTTTAAAACTGAATTTTTATACAATATATAACACACAATCAAATTAGTTTGAGGTAAAGTGTATTTTAAGTTTATTCTTAAAATTTTCTTTTTTATTAAGCTTGTATTTCTTTAGTGAGTTTGTTAAAACATTTAATGTCTGAGTATGTGTAATGGTGTTGTGCCGTTGTTGTGTTGAGTTAAGACATTATTATTTGTCCCCGTTGTTGTCGGTCTGGTGCTCATTGACTCTATTATTAGTTTATCTTTGTGGATTTGAAATAATGTATTTTTTTGATTGATTCTATTTAATTTAAATTTAAATTCTCGGAATAATTCATGGGTCGAATAATCTCATGGTTTTTTTAGATTTCTCTTGTCTCTTCTTTGCGCTACATCCAATTAGTTTTATATGCTCTTCTCCAGCCTATTATTCCGTATTGGAGAATTGATTGGGCTAGCCCATAGTTAACCTTCTGTAGCATTGGTTAAATTCCCTAGGGTCTTGGTAGTATCCCCCCCCATTTACATTTCTTCGAGGGTAGGTACTCTCGGAAAACTGGCTAAGAGATGCGGGTGCTTGGGATCGTTGTGGCCAGGCCGCTCGCTACGCTCTTCTTGCCGGTACAATAATAAAATAAAATAACACATCTGCCCTGATGACGGACACTGCAATGCTGTCCAAAACGTTGGCTAAAGAAGGAGTTAGCGCAACACGACATAACACCCCAAAAACAAATAACAAAAAAAAAATGAACTGTCAGATCGAAACAAAAAGTCAGCAAAAGGTTCAAAGTGGTGTTAGAACTTTGTCATACAAGTATCTACGGAAATATAACACAGATGGCTCTGAAAGTTTGAAAAAGGTCATCATTGAAAAAGATGTCAGATGTCAGATGTCAGAGCCTTGTATAACTGAGGTGACGAACTATTGATGATTTTAGGTGTCACAGGACTTAGTTTGCTACAATTTATGACAATCAACCGTTAGGTCAGCAGCGTCATCAGCTACCGGAAGGTTGAAGGTTCCGAAGCGCAAACCAGATATTAAGTTCGGTGAGCGTGATTTGGGAGTGTTGGAGTCTAGCCTTAAATAAACTGCCACATTATTTAACAATACTCGACAGAATTTAGAGCTGACTTAGCTATTTAGACAATCATATCCTTAAAGTCAAAAACCTTTCACTTTCACAGTCTGCGATATTGTAAATAACTAAATTCGTAAAAAATATAAATAACTGTTGGTAATTTCGTATTCAAACAAAATTTTAGAAGCTTCTAAAGGTAATTTTATGAAAACTCTCCACTAACAATAGTATTGAAGGGTAATACAGCAACTGAGAAATCATGCAATTGTTTTTATTGTGTCCTCTGCGTGCAAAATCGTATTTTATCCAAACTTAAACTAAAAGTGACCTACCAGGTTTGTATGATTGCTGTATCTGTTAGTAAATAGTTAGAGTGCTTTTTTGTAAAAACGGCGTTATACGAATTATCCAATTATTATTATTGCGACAATTTAGTACAAGTCTTTCTAATTGTCGATTATATGCCCCAATCTTTACGCTGCATCGAACTGAGAGTTCCTCAAGGACCAGATTTATTTTATAGAAAATACCCTTTGAACATCATCCCTAGCATGGACCTAAACAGCCCTGGACAGAGCATTAGTGCAATTTTGTATGAATGGCATTGAAGCAAAATCTAGGAGGGGGGGAGATTGCCTGGCAGCCATCTTGTATGACAAACTTTTGAAATGATTTGTATATATATTGTGGTGCATATGAACTATATTTTTTGTGTTGTTAATGCAGTTATAATGGCTTATGATTTTTATGGTATTTGATGAGACAAGGAATGAACGTGTCATTAAAAAAATCTTAATAAGTAAAGTCATTTTTCATACATCTTTCCCCCACCCCGCGGCTTCAAATTGTACTCGAATAGCTCCGTCCGGGACTTTTTAGGTTAATGATCCCTAGAGTTATAACGTTATTTATTAGTTATTTTACTAGTCATAATAATAACGTATTGCTGGTCAATGGTTTTGAGTTCAAATTCTGTTGTTTATTAGTGACTCTCTCTTTGAAAGATGTGGGCAATTCAGACTAGGTGATTCATCTTATAACGGTTTCTTTGTGTGGATATATATATATATATATTTGTAAAATGATCTACTCAAGGCACATTTCAGCGTTTCTTTGAGCCCACCCACGCCAGGTACAAAGGAAAGGTGCGACTTTAAAATGCAACATTTTACCTTTCAAATCTTTCTGTCCCACAACTTCTCAACCCAAAGCCCGAAGACAGAGGCGCAATGGACAGACACTGTAGCTGTCAGCTGATATTCGCCCACGAAACTCTTGAATTCTTTCTATACAGGGTGTATCAGCACGTACCCGACAAACTTTAACCAGCTATTCCTTAGCACATTTGGAGTAAAAAATGTTATGGGCACTTTGCTGTCCGGTAACATTTTTTTTTAATAAAAAAAATTATTATTCATATTTTCACCACGTGTCACCGATGTTTTATCCTTTGTCAAAGTTTGAAAACCCATCTGGCAATATTTTGTTCGAGTTTCGTTGAATAATGTACGTACGTACCTACGTTGGCGCGCTTTTACAATCACAACAAATGGCACGGCACCATTCGTCTCATTTTTATCTATTATTATTTAGTGTGTACGAAAGAGCGAGAACACTTTTTGACACACTTGCTAATAACAGCTGCTGAACACGAGATACAATGCAAATGACAGTGACGGAGTGTGGATTTTTTTTTTTTTTTTTTTTTTTTTTTTTATGGAAAAAAAATGTTACCGGACAGCAAAGCGCCCATAACATTTTTTACTCCAAATGTGCTGAGGAATAGCTGGTTAAAGTTTGTCGGGTACTTGCCGATACACCCTGTACTATAGTGTACAGAAATGTGATAAAGTTTCTATGACAGATGTCATATGTTTGACGGCCTCCATGGTCGAGGGGTAAGGCTTCCGACTATCAAGCTGAAGGTCGCGGGTTTTTGATTGATTTGTGTTATGTTACAATTTATTAATTTAAAAATAGTATATAGTATATTCGCTGCACGTTCCAGAGTGGGAGATACTCTCAGTATCGCCTTGGTTTAAGACCTCCATTCAGAATTTAAACGTTGCATGAAATGGCTTTAAATAGTGATTTATCTTCACACTATTAATTCATCCAAGGTTTGATGTTAAATTGTTAAAAAAATTCCCCTTATTGATTTTTGTAAGTAGGATTATTTTCCCTATGAGGATTATTTATCCATCGTGGTGTCACTATTTAAAACCACTTAAAGGATCTATTTTTCTGACAAATTCGCTTTTTTTCGAACGCGTTGTCAGCTATAATTTTAGAAATGTGGCTTTGCAGAACAAGGGGTCTGAATTTTACTGTCGAAGTCTTTTGGAACCACGAAATTGTATTATATATATTGGTGAGGTTTAGTCTTGCTCTCAGTCTATTACGACTTCCTGTCGAAAAATTTTTGATAAAGGTATTATTTCTTTTGTTATTATATAAATCAAAATTTTTAGGTCATAACGATTTTTCGCATGGTACTATCGTTAATAAAATCTTCATGTGTCTTCGCATTGTCTTAACATAATGCTTAAAATTATTATAGTTGCCAGCTTGACTTCTGTAGTGTTAGAGGGAGACGGCAACAGACGAAAGGTTTACATACAGTAATGCTAACTCGCCATCTTTTGAACCCAGAACTCCACTAATTCAGACGTAAGCTCTCTCAAGATCCATTGTTACTTGTCTCGCGTAAATATTAAATTTTGGCTTGTACTGAAGACTATTTCTAAAATCCTAATAATCCTGCATTGGCGCAGCCGGTGAATAATTAATAATGAATGCTCTGAAAGTTGCTAGAAATTCATTAGACTTTTTCATATCGATTCATAATTCATAATCCGCGTTTACTGAAAGAGATCATTTTGTTTTCCCCGAATAAATACCACATACGATGGTTACTGTAAAACTAACGAATAAATTTGTAGTTTTACGTCTACAAGTTAATTCATTTGACTACTGTATACAAATACAAACGGTAACATAAAACACTAGGTTAATAATGATTTGATCGTGATCATATACAAGCATTTTGCAGGACAGTAAATATGAAGTAAAAAACTAATAAAAGTAAAGTATCAGCCTGATACGTGCAGCTGCCAGCTAGGGCAATATGGGCTGTAAAAAGAGTAATATGGTGTTAAGTTGGTTAGTGAAATTGTAACAGTCGTGCTTGACGTAATACTGACCGTAAACACCACTGTTCGTAGCTGTTAGCCTGGTACTTGTACAATAAACATTTTAACTGGCAACTTGGTGCATTTCTGTACGCATGGTCATACATCAATTGCAAGTGAGTCATCGCCGAAAGTATCTTTTATCTTTATTGCTTTGAGTGAAATTGCAAGTTTACTGGAATGTGGTGGATATTTAAGGTGTCCAAATCATATTTGGTGAATTTATGTTATTTCACAATTTATTAATTAAAAATAATATGTGGCACGTTCGAGAGCGAAAGATACTCTTAGCATCGCTCTGGTGTAATATCACCATTCAGAATTGAAACGTTGCTTGAAATGGCTTTCACCGTGTTTGGAGACCAGATCTGAATAGCCAGGTACTCCCCCACCCTCTCTTTTCCATCCTCTTCCCATCCCACTACTTTTAGTCTCACGACGTACCCCAATTGGGGATACCATAGCCTCACTGACAGTTGGGAACAGTTGGGGCTCGGTGTTAAAGCAAGAGTTTAGTCATGTACGATTATTTCAACTGTTATTTGGTAACAATTATTTTATAAGCAATAATTATTAGCCTGAAACACTCATCCACATTGAAAAATCTCCTGATAAAAGATACATGACGCCAACGGGACTTGAACCCGTGTCCTAGTTAGTCCTAGTCGTGTACTTGTTACCCTTTGTGCTATGCATAAAAAATCTTGTCTTAAACATTAGTTTAAAAAAACCAAAAAAATACTAATTAATTTCACCAAAAAAATAATAATTAATATTTGACAAGTTCTAGTATCTTCACCAAAAATGTAGACAATTTGTCTCGACGCCATCTAGTGAGAGAGTTAGCACTTACAATGCCTTTCTCATATAAAATAAAGTTGGTTGTTTCAGGTGAAAAAATATAACAAGCAGTAATTATTGAATGAAACACTAGTATGTATTGAATTATTTCGCGGATAAGAGATAAGCCGCCATAGCTCAGTGGTCAGAGCTGTCGACCGGAAATCGAAAGGACACGGGTTCAAGTCCCGTTGGCGTCATGTATCTTTTATCAGGAGATTTTTCAATGTGGATGAGTGTTTCAGGCTAATAATTATTGCTTATAAAATAATTGTTACCCTATGTGCTATGCATAAAAAAATCTTGTCTTAAGCATTAGTTTACCAAAAAAATAATAGTTATTTGGTTAGGTTAAATCCATAGATAATAGAAACAGGGAGATAAGACATGAAAGCATGACGACTGTCGCAGAGCTACGACCAAATTGCACGGTCTAACAAAGCGGCTATGCAATGAAATTTATGCGTTTTGTGTGTGTGGTAGAAACGAATGCGCAGTAGTATGGATGAACGATGTAAGCGACACTTGTGCGCTTGGTTTCGTACTAATTATGGTTCTTTGCTCATCTTCCTATTATCTATGACTTAGAAAAACATTTTCCGCGTTATTCACTAGTTATATTGTTGCTATTAACGCGTATCAAAGCGTTACACGCTAGTTCCATGCGGGTGCGGGTGTGATAAGGTGGAATTTCACGCTTTCGCCCCATGGCTTTCCGTGCCGCTCGCGGATGTACCCTATTCTTACACTTATCCGTAATACTGTATCCGGTGGTTACCTGAAGTCTTCCAAGTGCATGTGCCGCGTGAAGAAACGAGACTTTCTATTGATGCCGGCTGTTACTCAACAGTAGGCTTTTTATCGGCGCGGGTTTAAACTGTCCTTCTCTGATTAAGCCCAAATAATTTGAATTTAACTTTTGTAAGGAAAAAAACTTGTTGAATTTGATGCTTTTTCAAATCTGCATTTCATCTAAGAAATACATCATAATGATGTGCTTAAGTAATAACTTATATTTTATGATTAGAGCTGGAAAGTGGTAATTTCTAAATCAACGTCGCCGGGTGTTCTTCAAGGATTTATCATATGGCCTGTTCAAAATGTTTGAAACTTAAATTATCATTTTAAACAACGTTTTTCTCTTAAAAATGATGTGTCGCTAAAAACTCAAGACTAGCGAAATATTTACTGCGAATCGGTTTACACTATGACTACCAAAAATGGGATTTGGATAAATCTTAGCTTTCCTATCGTTTCGCTCGAGTAGATTTAATTAAAACAGTTAATTACTCTATAAAAATATAAGAGTAAACTACTGAAACTTGTATTTTTTAATTACAAAATTATTAACGCATTTAAGAAACAATTTAAAAGAAATACTGTTCGGTCTAAGATTATTTGTGATACTTTCAAATAAATAAAAACCACTTTTATGCGTAAACCGACCATTTCTAGACTTCGTTTGACGAGCGATTTTTATGCCTTTTTCCATTTCGCACAACCATCTTCGATGGCCTGTGGAACTTTGATAGATATGTACATTAATTTATAACTTTCGATAATATTAGTTTCTTGTTTTCAATCCAACTCTCCGAAAAAGCAAGGTTATTTAAATCTTTGAGTAAAAGTTCCACAGTAGATTATTAATAATACTTTTGAAGTAGTTAGCGCAACACGGCATAACACCCCAAAAACATACAACAACAAAAAACTTTTGAAGTTGTTTTAAGCTAGAGATAATAGCAAACGTGTGGGATGATCGTACCCTCTCAAAACCAGCCAAATCTTTGAATTCGATGTGAAAAAGCAGTCGAGGAATTAATGCAAAGCCCGCGTGATGACCTTAAAACTCGAGACGTTTTGAATATTTATAAAAAAATGACACTCTTATGGGACACCTCGTAAATAACTTTCCATTTTTTCTTTACATTATTATAATTGTGTTGGCTCGGCTCGGTGGACAGAAGACAGAAGGCAGATAGAGAAGCATCTAGATGCTGTTTCTTCTGCCTCTCAGACATTCCTGAGATGCCGTGAAAGTGAAGTGGAAATAGGACGATGCAATCTCGATTTCAGCGCTGACCTGGATATTGTAGAATCGTGGTCAGATATAGATAGGTACTACGCATACAGTCATAGTTGGTATTCCATTTTATAATATTGTAACTAAATAAGGTAGGTGCTTCATGCTGTGTTGACATTGTTCATTTATTGGCCCTCACGCTTTTTCTTTACAGCCACGAATTCCTCAATTATATTCGTCAGAATGGACGATCGCACTGGCCTGTCTTAGCATGGAGGATTCTCCTATTTCTAGACTCTTACCAAGACTCTTCTACTTCTAGGACTACTAGTAGTCCCAGGCAGAGCGCGTATGTTTGTAAGTCATCATGAAGCATTCCAATGGGACGTATGTCGTATCTTACTTGGTATAATATTGATGAGTGATAGTGATATAAGTTCGCCAAATTTCCATGGGAATATGATTAAAGACATTCGACGTATCTAGTATCTTCTGTCTTTTTCATTTTCATTCGAAACGTGTGAGGGGGAAGATTTTTAAGAACTAATTTTAGGACGAACGACAATGATAAGCATACAACTTCTCTCAAGGACACTGTAGGAGCCTACAATTATAAAAAAAAAACTTTTCTGCAACTACCTTTCAGAATAATGATGTTATGAGAAAGAAGACTAATTAACCGCACATTCTGTAGGTGTCATTTAATAATATTTCTTAATTCATTCGGGAATACTAGCTGTACCCCACTACGCGTTGCTGTGTTGTCTGTCTGTGCTATTGAATACGGACTTATAGGGTATTTTCTTTAATCGTCGGTCTGTGCCGATATGGAAACAATATCTCATGTTACTTTTATGTCCAACATATGTCACTGTCATCTTTCAGATGGGGCTGTTTTTTTTAAAACATGTTTTTATCTGTCACAGGTGAAATCTATATAATATGACATATAAAAACACACGCGCATTCGAATGCATGGAGATTTAAGATTTTGAACAAACAAGCATTTAAATTTTTATTTATCTAGATAGATAAATGATATATCTTCGAAAAAAACATTTGAAATACCCATCTATAGATTTTCTACAAACAGCTTATCCGTCCAGTGGGATTCAAGTGTGTTTAATCAATTTTAATCAGAGACCACCTCTGCTGGTGGTTAAAATTTTTATTTTAAATCTTTCTGTTCGTTCATAAAATATAATATTGACATGACATGTATGAAACGTGCTTCAGACAGCATGATTACTCTTATACGTGATAGAGATTACTATTATTATTGATATCACCCATTTCACTTAAGAAATGCTCAAGGAACATGAAGATACGTCTACCTGAAGCGGGCACGTGTAATAAATGAGGTAATGAGAGAGGAATGTCGTCCAAATGAGATTACTTTCTGTAGAGAATGGCCCTTCATTGGATCGGTGAATTCAACAGAGCAACGGCTGCCTCGCTTTGACGCCCGTTCTAGAAGGTGACGTTTAGCAAAATAAAACGTACTTTTAAAGTCATAATATGACGCGGGGCGTAAGTTCGGAACAGAGAAAAACTCGGTTAATTACCACGGATTTTTTACCGATGGCTTTTCCATACCAACGTTGAACCGGAGTGTAAGGATCTTATTAGTAAGGTAATAAAGGTAGAATTATTATCTTTAAGGCGATGCACTACGTCGAGTAATATTTTTAATCGAGCCGCCATCAATAACACTCCTTACGTAGATGGCGATAAGGCTTAAATTCCCGCTTAACAACATCCAGCTGTTTTAATTTAGGCAAGAAAAAAACATGGCCAAAAAGTGCCTTTTATTTTATTTTGTTGATGTTCAGGCATAAATTTTTAAATGTTTTCCGATCATTTTATAAATAACTTAATTTGCCACATTATACAATAAAACCATAACCGAAAATGGGTTCGTAAGTAGGAAATTTTGAACTTTAAAGCAGTTTTCGTAGTCCTTATAAATTATTTTTTTCTCTGCTTATAAAAAGACTTATGTAAAAAATACTCGATTATTTCAAAGGCAAAGATGTATTATACTCGCGGTAGTAATTTAAAGCATCTGAAACATTTCTAGGCCACAAAATTTTCAAACCAAAAACACACAACGATTTTTCATTACTACGTAGTGCATCGCCTTAACCCGGTCCTACTTGAATTGCGGAAAAGATAAGTATTGTTATCTTACATTTTTATATGAATATTGTATTAAATTAACTTTATTGAGTACGGGACGTATCAGCACGTACTCGAAGGAGAATGTTTGGAGTAAAAAAAAATCACATAAAAAAACTTTTTTCTTCAATACATCTATTTTGGATGAGGATTAAACGTTTCTTCCCAGAGACCGGAGTCAACTGAGCTACCCACCTCGCCAGATGTCGATCGTTTAGGACCGAAATTTATTTCGCACATTATATATTGACTGGCTAATTTAAGAGAAATGCGTGTATTTCGGCGTGTGTACGTGATTGTCGCAAAAATTAGACGCCAAATAACACAATGCCTTGTCATCAACGACGAGTCTATCTTCCAAGTTTCAGCTCGATCGGATGTCGGGAAGTGGGTTAATTTCCGCTTCTCAGATTACCATTCATTCATTATCGAAAAAAAAGTGAAATTTAAATGTAGATGTATTCAAAAACGTAGATTGTCATTTTGATGTTCGATCATATTTTAATCAATAAAAAAATCACATGTCGCCACTGGGTACAGCCCAACAGGTCACGTGATACACACTCCTCGTCTCGTTCCAGCAGCACCGTAAAGACTCGACAAAACGAGACGAGAACAAATTTTTGTTTTTGAGAGTAAAATAAGGAAGATGAAGAATTAGATTATTTCAAATATTCATTATAATAATAATATATGTTTAATTATCTTCCTTTTTTGTAACAAATAGAGATAATTATATCCTCACTGGGATCTTCCGTGCTGAGGATTTAATTTAAATATTATTAAAATTTAGTAATCAATAGTGTGAAGTAATTATAAGTATAATATTTAGTGTTTTTTGAAATAATTATTTGTTACATGCTGTTATTTAGTGCAGTTGAGTTGTTTCGGTTTCAGTCTGTATTTAGTGTCAGTATATTTTCTATTTCTGATCTCCCTGTGTTATGAATCCAGATTTTTATTTGAGATCTAAATGTTATAATATTGTTGTTAGTTTTGAATGAGAGTGGGATTTTGCTGTAGAGTTTAGTACCACACGAAGCTTTTTGGCCAAATATTGTAGTTGTAGTTGCTTATATATGATTTTGATCCTGAGATAGCCTGAGATAGTAGACCGTTTGACGTGACATGGAAAGTTTCGTGGGAAAGGACACACTAACAAGGTCTGGGTCAGGGGGTCAAGTTGTTACTCGCGTCACTTTGACTCAATGCTTTGAATAATATTAGTCACCATTTCAAGGTTTTCTGCCACACTTTCAAACGTAAATCACGGATATTTTTTGGTGTTCAGGATTAGCTCATGAACATGTTGGTTTTAGATACTACATATACCAAAGTGAAACTCTACCTTTGGACAAAGAAGCTCTGAATTTTTAGCAGTAAAGGTATATAACAAACACTCACTTAGTATCAAATAATTCAAAACCAAAAATAATTACATTAAGGGCATTAAATCTTGGCTTAAGGAACTACCGGATAAAGAACTTACTAGCATACTTAAAACATCGTCGTAGAAGTTTATGGAAAACCTTACCAAAAACATGAAGTCGAACCATAGAAGTCGCTGAAAACATCCAAAACCTAGTCCCCCTCAACACAGGATCTCCTAGTGAAGAGGACTTCGAATATAATCAATATCTATCATACACATATACAAATATACATATTCTTGTAAAAATATTATATTTATATTAAAATTATCAAAAAAATATTAACAATCATGGCGATGCACTACGTCGTGTAACATTTTGAATCGAGCCGCTAACAATAACAACCCTTATGCATATAGCGATAAGGTTTAAATTTCCGCTTAACACCATCCGCCTGTTTTGATTTATGCAAGAAAAAAACATCGCCAAAAGTGACTTTTATTAATGTAAAGTAGTAATGCAAAATCACGTGTTTTTGATGTTTTAATTAAATACTGCTAGTAGAACAACGCCTTTGAAAAAATCTTTTTATAAGCCCATAATAAATTTAAGTGTCAGCCCTATTAAAACTGCTTTCAAGTTCAAAATCTCCTACTTACGAACCTATTTGCTGTTATGGTTTTATTGTATAATGTGGCAAATTAAGTTTTTTAGAAAATTATGTAAAACATTTAAATATGTGTGACTGAAGTTTGCAAAATAAAATAAAACACACTTTTAGCGATGTTTTTTCTTGCATAAATCAAAACAGGCGGCTGGTGTTAAGCGGGAATTTAAACCTTGTCGCCGTCTACATAAGGAGTGTTATTGTTAGCGGACTAATTCAAAATGTTATACGACTTAGTGCAGACAGAGTCATGTTTGAGTAATTCTACCCACAGTCTAGGCAGTGATAGGCAATCCAAGATAAATTGCCTCATTTCATCGGTGCAATGATCAACATTTTTCTCAACAGTCTATATATCACTTTTCAAAAGTGTGTTGAATTACCACTGACCTAACTTTTATATTAACCAACTGTTCAAGGCTCATCTCCCTAGTTTCTCGTTTCTTTTATCTGTGACATTATCCACTGAATTTTGAATTCTTCTTCCTCTTATTGACTGAGCGTTGCCGTGTCCTGTTTTACGTCGAGGGTTTTGCATTTCGTCTATCTGTACATTTATTTGTACGTTCCGTTTCCGTTTCAAGATGGTAGTCGTTTTAATATTTCAATTTGGTAGGCGGGAATGGGTACCGCCGCCCTGGGAACCATTTATTGGATGACCAACACCTCTGCCACAGGTCACCCCAAGTGGTTCGCTACGTTTGGTGACTTAGCAGGGGTGCCCGGGTTCATGGGTTAAGGTTTGCCCAGGTCTTGGTGGCGGGTGCGTCGGCCGACCTTCTGCGTGGCGGGCAGGTTGGGAGATGCTGGTTGAGGGAGACCCTTTACAACCGGTTAACGCTGTCCGGGCCGCTCGATAGTACAGGGGCCCGACCCTCAGGCTCACGACTAAGGGTGGGCTGCCCCATCAGCGAGTGAAAAAACCCCGCCACTGCTGTTGTGCCGGTTCGTGACCGGAGGGGACCCAGCAGCAGCGTTTGGGGCGCATTGGATGCCCTCTCCAGCCGGACTCTCCCAGCCTATCGCCTAGCACCGCAGTGGGTGAGCTGGAACCAAACGCTCATCACTCTTGGACAGCCTGAACCCCAGATTCCTACCCACCCCTCATACCTTTCCTTTCCAGACCTTCCTTTCACCTCATACCCTTACAAAAAAAAAAAAAAAAAACTTAATATCATGAACCCACAACAAAACAAACTTAACATCGTTACAGCGGCGAGTAGCAGGCGTCCCCGGTGCGGGCCAAAACTGTTGGTAAATTTTGCCAACATTCGCGGCCTGCACACAAATCTAAATTCCGTTCATCACCATCTTTTATCCCAACGTCCCAACCTTCTCTTCCTATCCGAAACTCAGATAGCCGAGCCGCTAGACTCCTCCTATCTGGACTGCCCGGGCTTTACCCTTGCAAGCAAGTTCAGACCCAAAGGAGGAGTCTGCCTCTATAGTCGAGCTGACGTCAACTGTGTGCGACTATTGAGTCTGGAAAACTCCAGATTCGACGTAATGTGGGTGCGCGTCAATCTTGCCAGTACGGCAAGATTCTACGCATAACGCTACCGCTCACCGAACCATAACGAATCAGACACTTCCGAACTCTTCAAACATTTGAGCGATACTATTGATGATCTCTTGCCCCGCTACCCTTCGGCCGAGTTTATTGTTCTGAGGGACTTCAATGTTCATAACGAACCATGGTTGAAGTTCTCAGGCCCAACGGACTCGGCTGGCCGACAGGCGGAATCCTTTGCCATTTGCTACGGATTAGAGCAACTAGTTCAGGAGCCTACAAGGGTTCCTGATGTCCAGACTCACCGCTCCAATCTGTTAGACCTATTCTTAACTACTGTGCCACACGGTTATAAGATTGACGTCACAGCGCCTCTGGGATCATCTGACCACTGCCTGGTGACGACATCAATCCCCGTTAACCTCAGACCAACCAATGAGAGGCTGAGGAGAAAAGTGTGGCACTATAGGTCAGCAGATTGGTTCGGCATGCGGGCCCATTTTAACGCTTTTCCGTGGTCAGCTGTTTGTTTTCGGACTTCGGACCCTTCAAGATGTGCCCAGGAGATTGGTGAAGTCATCAAATCGGCGATGGATGGCTTCATACAATCGACTACTAAAGAAACTGGTGTGGGCTCAAAGCCGTGGTTCAGTCGACAATGCTCCGAAGCAGTTCTACGAAAAAACGCGGCTTACCGAGCCTACAACACATCTCGAACGTCCGAAAGCAGATCAGCATACAACAAATCGGCAAAGGAATGCAAGAGAATCATTAATAGGTCAAAATTCGAACACGACCTGCAGATCAGCAAAAAGCTGGCTGCCTGCCCGCATGGCAGCAGAGCATTCTGGTCGCTTGCGGGCTCAATAGGTCGGAATTTTTGCAAACCCAGTTTGCCACCTCTTACCAGACCTGACGGCTCACTAGCAAACACCGCCACCGAAAAGGCTAACTTATTAGGGAAAATGTTTGCGGAAAACTCGACCCTCGATTACGGAGGTGCTGTTCCGCCGTCGGTTCCTCACTGCGGCTTCTTTATGAAAAAGCTGAGGATCCGGCATCGGGATGTACTCCACGTTATACGGGGGCTCGATGTTAACAAAGCTAGTGGACCTGATGGAATACCTTCCCTGGTATTGCAGAGGTGTGCTGCGGAAATAGTTCCAGTTTTGACAAAGCTCTTCAAAATGTCCCTGAAGTGTGGCACTGTGCCCTCTGGTTGGAAAAAAGCGGTCATTCACCCTATTCCCAAGAAAGGTGACCGCTCCAACCCGGCCAACTACCGCCCCATAGCGATCACATCAGTTCTGTCCAAAGTGATGGAACGTGTGATCAACGACAAACTGCTCACATACCTCGAGAAGAACAAAATTATCAACGACCGTCAATACGGATTCCGGCGGAACCGCTCGTGCGGTGATCTTCTCGCGTATGTGACGCATGTTTGGGGGCGGTGCCTGGAACGTCACGGTGAGACCCAAACGGTCGCACTAGACATATCCAAGGCCTTTGACCGGGTCTGGCACCGAGGACTTGTCAACAAATTGCCTTCTTACGGACTTCCCGCATCCCTGTGTACGTGGATTGCTGACTTTTTAAGGGATAGGTCGATTCAGGCGGTTGCTGACGGTTTCACCTCTTCCTTACACTCCATAAATGCTGGCGTCCCACAGGGATCGGTTCTGTCTCCGACTTTGTTTTTGTTGCACATCAATGACCTTTTGACATGTGCACCAATTCATTGTTACGCGGATGACAGTACAGTTCATGATAGCTTTTTGTTTGACAAGCCCCCAAAGGGCACACAAACTCCAACGGCTCGGAGGGCTTTGAAGCAGAGAATGGACGGTTATCTCGAGAGTATTTCCTCTTGGGGTAAAAATAATCTCGTCGAATTTAATGTTTCAAAGACCCAATCCTGTCTGATTACGTCTAAAAGGGATCCAAATGACAATCTAGTCTCCTTCAACGGAAGCAATCTTCCGAACAGGCCTTCCATTGATATGCTTGGTGTAACTATAAGTGACCAGCTCAGGTACGGGGGCTCCATTGAAGCCAGAGTAAAGTTGGCCTCTCAGAAGCTGGGCGTACTGTACAGGGCCCGCAGATACTTTAATAGTACACAACTGCTCACCCTGTACAAATCGCAAGTGCGCCCTACTCTCGAATTTGGTAGCCATCTCTGGTCCGGAGCCCCTAAATACCTGAAAAAAACCCTTGACTCTGTGCAAAAACGGGCGGTCCGTTTGATAGATTCCCCAATCTTAACAAGCGGTCTGCAATCTTTAGAGCACAGGCGTCAGGTAGGTATGCTGTCCTTGTTCTATCGGTATTACAATGGAAGATGCTCTGAGGAACTAGCGTCATTGATCCCTTCGGCACCGGTGCATAGTCGGGATACACGCCAAACGCGTGCCCAACATTTGTACACGGTTGACATTTGTCACATGAGAACGGGTCGCTTCTACGATTCGTTCTTAAGTTCAACAGCTCGGCTGTGGAACGAACTGCCGGCCTCTGTGTTTCCTCCCTCCTACAACATGGGACTCTTCAAGACCCATGTTCACTCCTTCCTCTCCACAAAAAGACCCTCCACACAGCATCCCCAAAGATGACATAGGCCCTGAGGGAAATTATTTTCTTCAGGGCCTCCTGTGTGGAGTTAATATAAAAAAAAAAAAAAGTCTTTCTTTCTAATTCGAATTTTTGTTTATCGTACCTACCTACCTGCCTGAAGAACCTTTGAAAAAATAACGTCATCGAGAGAGTAACATTTCTTTGGATACACTTCATAATTCCTTGATTGAAATAATAATAAAAAAGTTCTGCATAAAATTTAGATACGTAGTAATGCAAAATCATGTGTTTTTGGTTTGAAAATTTGGTCGCCTAGAAATGTTTCAGATGCTTCAATTAAATACTGCGAGTAGAATACATCTTGGCCTTTGAAATAATCAAGTATTTTTTAGATAAGTCTTTTTATAAGCCCAGAAAAAAATAATGTATAAGGCCTATGAAAACTGCTTTAAAGTTGAAAATCTCCTACTTACGAACCCATTTTGGGTTATGATTTTATTGTATAATGTGGCAAATTAAGTTATTTATAAAATGATCGAAAAAAATTTAAATATTTATTCCTGAACATCCACAAAATAAAATAAAAGGCACTTTTTGGCCGTGTTTTTTTCTTGCATAAATCAAAACAGGCGGATGGTGTTAACCGGGAATTTAAACCTTATCGCCATCTACGTAAGGGTTGTTATTGATAGCGGCTCAATTTAAAATATTACACGACGTAGTGCATCGCCTTAAGTACCTACTTACAAATCAAATGATTTCAGATTTATTAAATAAAAGAAAATTCAATTTTTTTTGAACGCGAGGTCTACTGTTCTCAGAACTATTAGATTAGCAATATTTACAAAATTAATGAAAGTGTATTGTATTGGGTTGACAGACACTGAGCTATTGGACTATTTCCAGAGCATAAGTGCTATCGAATGTGACGTTATATTTTATCTTATGACCTCGCAGTCCGATCAAATAAAGAACACAGTTTCATATCCTTGATCTGGTCACGAAGTCACTTAAAATACACACCTTTATCTTTCCCTTCCCCCTGAACTGCGAAAACGCTGTTTTGTAATGTCGACATACTGCGATAAAAACTGTCTACTAAATGTCATAAGTTAAGTAGTTGCTTGGTAATGTTTAAAGCAATATTTTCTACCACAACCATACATACAGTGTCAGATAATGTATTATGTACTGCTGGTTTTTACGCTTGAAAAACCTCATCAAGGACGCTTTACAATAATTAAATAAAACAAATAACATTTAATAATTGAAGACAATGTGGGAGACGGGTATGGGTACCGCCGCCACGGGAACCATTTATTGGATTACCAACACCTCTGTCATAGATCACCCTAAGTTGTTCGCTACGTTTGGTGATTTAGCAGGAGTGCCCGGGTTCATCCGGTGAGGTGGCATGCCAGATCATGAGCGCCTGGTTTGGGGAGACCCTTTGACCTCTCCAACTCTCAATTCCGTAATAATTATAATTATAATTATTTATTGACTGCCGTAATATAGTACCATATTATGAATACGAATTTTATAAAATATATTATGATAAAACTATACTAACAGACCGAACGATTAGTCATAATAGACCCGATATTGTTTTACATTACAAAATTTAAAAAAAAAAACTTATATCATTGATGTCGCTATTCCAAATTCCTGTAATATTAAAAAAAAAATTCTGAAAAAATAAGAAAATACACTGATTTAGGAAATGAAATTAAAAGAATTTGGCATTCTCGGACTATAAAAATATTACCATTTGTTATTTCGGCTACTGGCATTATACCTAGCTCTCTCATTCAAAATTTAGGCGTATTAGATCTGTCAAAGAATTTATACATAAATATGCAAAAATCAGTTATTTTAAATAATGTAGGATTACGAAAGACTTTTTGATTATTTATATAACAATTAGGGATCAGGAGGATTTATAGGTCCAATTAGAAGTTCTACCCTCTGATATGAAAATATCTGGAGTCGGTGAATTATTTTCCCATTTGATCTCTGGTGATTTGACGTGTTGTTTTTGTATTATTTATTATGCTTATATAATGCACTTGCATAATGTGGATTGTGAAAAGTGTGTGGAAGGGTTTAGTTTTTCCTTTGGGGCAGATTTAACCCGGACATAAAGTATAAAGAATAGTTTATCAACAATTAAAACATTTGGCTAATTTATATAGCGCCGTTTTCTATAAAAATTACTTCAAGGGGGCTGTAAAAATATATTTAATAATTAATAAGTACTAAAACTACTGACTAAAAACTAGTGACTTACATCTCAGACTTATATTTAGTGACTTAAGACTAAGGACTATAACTACTGTCCCATGACATATATATTTACATGTGTAGAAACTTACAACTAACATAACCGTTACTCTCAAATGATTGTAAACAAATGACGGTAACGCTCAAATGATCGTAATTCTCAAATGATCGTAAGCAAAATGATCGTAGGCAAATAGATTAATGAATTACGGACAGATTTTAAAGAAGCTAAAAGCCTTGCTGCTTTTTGTGAGTTATTCCTAAATACGATAAAGAATAAGTTTTAGATGTATTGTAAAGTATCCTCAATGTAATAGAAATAAGTAAAAAAGGTTTTCACTAGATATAAAATGTAATTTTATAGCTAAATAAAAAATATACAAAAAAATAATAATAATAAGTAAATGACTGTAACCAAATAATAGTGTTTGTCTTGTATCTTGTATGCATCCTGTCTTTAGTATTTTTCACGTTAAAATAAAAAGATTTGATATAATTTACGTGAAATCATTTATTTTTTAAGATAATGTATAATGTACCATAAAAATTGTAATTTACGATCATTTACGATCAAATCTCCTTACGATAAAAAATTATAATTACGATCATTTTATATAGATCTTTTGCATACGATATTTTTGCTTACAATCATTTTATATAGATCTTTTGCATACGATCTTTTTGCTTACGATCACTTGATTACGATCAAAATATCGGTTACCGAGTTTTTTAATGTTCACAACAATTAGTGAGAGCCAAATTTGGTAAAGTGAACGACCAATACACAACAACACTTAGGTACTACAGGATTTCCGCACTGTGCTTTTAGCTAAGAAATCATGACCTTTATTAAATATACAATCCAATAGATATCTGTCAAATCCGTTCATTGTCTGAAATAGTTGCTCTTGCAATCTTGATCTCCGTTATCCCAATTGTGGTTTGCTTTACTGTCAGCTGTGACAGCCTTGACCCGTTCGATCTGACACGATCATGCCAGCAGTTTGCTGTCGCACATGATTTGTAAACTGCGATTAATTAGCTAGGAATCCTGTATAATGCTTTTTGTAAACGTGAAAGATGGATGCAGCTTGATTATCCAAATTTATGCCGCGCTGGAGCGCTTGGTTTACTGTCAGCTGTGACTGTGACAACCTTGACCCATCCATGCGTCCGTCCGTTTTGAAACGATCATGTCAGCAGTCTGTTGTCTCGCGTGATTAGTAAACTGCGATGAATTAGCTAGGAATCCTCTGTAATGCTTTCTTTTAAATATGAAAGATGGTGGCCGCCTTCAGTTTCCAATGGTAGATCTTGCAATGTTGATTATTTAAATTGATGTGGCGCTGGAGCGTTTACTTTACTGTCAGCAGTGATAGTGACAACCTTGACGCGTCTGTCCTTTTCGAGACGATCAAGTCAGCAGTGTGCTCTCCTACGTGATTTGGAAACTGTGATGAATTAGCTAGGAATCCCATAATCGGTACATCGCTTGTAATCTTGATTATACAAATTCATGTTGTGCTGGGACGTTTGCTTTACTGTCAGCTGTGACTGTGACAACCTTGACCCATCCGTGCGTCCGTTCTGACACGATCATTTCAGAAGTCTGCTGTGTTACATGATTTGTAAACCATGATGAATTAGCCAGAATAGTTAGGTTGGTTTGTTGCTTGGTTGAGCCGCGATCGCGTGTCAGCATAATCGCTGCATATTAATGCAACAAGGCAAGCCTCACTGCATGACTGGACTTAGGACTTCGATAATGGCGAGACGTGATGTTCGGATAACGACTGGGAAAAGGGATGCTGCAGCATTCCATGTGGTGGAAATTATAATAATTTAAAGAGCAACATATGAATAAAACGCGCATTCTTAATGTAATTCCGAAGGATATCCATCCATGCTAGTTAACCATTGATGTGTATTTAGTCTATGTAGTTAACATAAGCTAGGAGTGCCTTCACTGGTCTTTCCGTACCAAGGACCCAACGCTATCTAGCTTCTTTACTTGTATAGAATCACGGGATATTATAATTGTAGGATTTGTGATGCTTAAATTTTATCTCAAGACATCAGAACAAAGACAAAAAATATTCACAAAATTGTATTAATCTATAGGTAGGTAATAGCTTTTCTGAATTTTTCACAAAATTAGTTCCAATTTTGAAAATGTCATTTTATTATTTATTTTTTATGGGAAACTGCATAAGAGTCTCAACTGCTCCCAACCGTCTGGAACCAGTGAGACTATGGCATCCCCGATTGGGGTATGTTGTGAGGCTGAAGGCTGTGGCGAGGGGAAACAGATGGGGAAGTACCCGGCTATTCAGATCTGGCCACCAAACACGGCCAAAACCATTTTAAGCAATGTTTCGATTTTGAATGGTGGTCTTACACCAGGACGATACTGAGAGTATCTACCACTCTGGAACGTGCCACAAATGTAATTTATATTATTAATTGTGTGAATTGCGAAATAAAATCATAATATAATTATATCACACAAGTACTTTATCCCTTCTCTGAATTCTTCACTCATTTCCAGTTTTGAAAATATTGACACTTGCATTCAAAGCAAATCCGTTTTCCAGAGTCAGTATTACACAGAACAGACACACAACCGAAATTAGTATTTTTGATTTTGATAAGTACTCTCATCCAGGCTGTCGACCAGTTAGTAGTACTGCTCAACTACCTCGATTCTCGAGCGAATATCCGCTGACAATACTCAAAGGGCTTCGAACGGTGAGTGGGTCGTCATGTCAGCCCATATCACTTTACGTGCTTTTTAATTATTTTTCATGTCCGAGTCTTCTCAGACAGCTAGGGAATCAAGAATTCACGTCCAACTTTGGAGTGATAGTTTATCGTAGTATGGTAGTGTATAGTATTATAAATGTATTAGGATGAATGATCTCGTTCCGTGGGATGCCTTCGTAAAATGGCCCGCCCCACGCGTGCGCGGAATGTCGACCCGTATGCATTGGCTTATATATAAATAGTGTCTACATTCCTTGCAATATCAATGTGAAATATTGTCCCCGTGTGGGAAGTAGGAAGAGGGGTGTGGCGACTGTCGATGTCGCCCGAATCCTTCCGACCGCAAAAGATCTCAACGAACGTGTCAAAGGTGACCGGTAAAACCATACTTACAGATGAAATTTATTACTTTCCTTATATTTTCCAGTACGACTTGTACAATATCTCAGCGTGCATGTCGACATTTTGAAGTTATCGCCGGAGACCTGTGCCCGGCGAGCGCCTGTAACCGATTGATGCACGAGATATCTCACATCGGACAATGATCCGATATGCGTGGTCCATACTTCGAACGCAAAAGCTGACTGTCTATAAACCTCATTGCCAGTATGGTACATTGTACGTCGGGTAGATACCCATCGCCGCCAGGTAGCAGTGCCAACCAAAACGAAGTTTAGCTCACAGTGACTTGACCAACTCTATTTCTTACTTTACTGAAACAGTTTTGAAGTAGCAGGTATACTTATTTAAAATTTTATCCGTCTTAATAATTAGATTCTTAACACCCGTTCAACGATGGTGTGGTAAAGTCGGCCTCGAGCCTGGCTTAAGAACGTTTTAACCAAACAAACGCCATGGTAATTAGTCAAGTGTTTCGCTGTTCTGTCATTACGCCTCGAATAATATTTACACCACGTTTTTTAGTAAGGCTGCAATGTTATAGGGATGTTCGAGCTACAAAGTACGTAGGGTTAAATAGACTATGATTGCCCGCAACTAGTGATTGTCCACTATCACTTTGATTGTGGTTTTCTCACAAAGTACAAAAATGTTTTACTGAAATCTCAATAGATGTCTCTATTAATTAGGTCATTGCGAACCATTAAACTGCGATTCGGCAAATAGCCGCGTTAAGCCTGTGACGGACCACGCTATAAGTGTATTGGCTCTCTGCTTCATTTTGACTAATGGAACATAGTTATTTTGTATCAAGTCTAGTAAACAAATTAATGAAATATATAAACATGTTGAAAATTGAAATACTTGATAACAACATTAATAAATGTGTACCATTTTGTACCGTCGTGTAATATTTTAAATTGAGCCACTATCAATAACAACCCTTACGTAGATGGCGATAAGGTTTAAATTCCCGCTTAACGCCATCCGCCTGTTTTGATTTATGCAAGAAAAAAACATGGCCAAAAAGTGCCTTTTATTTTATTTTGTGGATGTTCAGGCGTAAAAATTTTTTTTTTTCGAACATTTTATAAATAACTTAATTTGCCACATTATACAATATAATCACAACCGAAAATGGGTTCGTAAGTAGGAGATTTTGAACTTTAAAGCAGTTTTCATAGGCCTTTACATTATTTTTTTCTGGGCTTATAAAAAAACTTATCTAAAAAATACTCGATTATTTCAAAGGCCAAGATGTATTCTACTCGCAGTATTTAATTAAAGCATCTGAAACATTTCTAGGCGACCAAATTTTCAAACCAAAAACACATGATTTTGCATTACTACGTATGGCATCGCCTTACGTAAAATCAATAAGAACACGTGGGCAATCACAGTAGGTATATATATTTGTTCATTTAAAAAAATTATATTTAAGTGTGGTGTAATATAATCGGTGGAATGATTTGATGGGTAATTAATTAAATATTATGCAACTATTTATTGTTTTGTGATATGGGAGTAGGACAAAACCTACACCCATTCAAAAACAAAATGACCTAATTTACCCCTATTCGATTTGAACGGATTCTCTTCTGCCTTTGACATTTCACTGTCTAAAGTGTCTAATAACGATTAGATTTAGATACGTCACTTCTTATTGTATGTGTAAGTGATGTGTATGCATTAATATGTTGTGTTTGTTTATTTACATACACTTGACCGGATCATGTGATAACAATCTGAACAAATAATGCTCTGCGGCAGTTTTTGAGCAAATAAATTCGGCATTGCCTTTTTCTATCTTGTACATATTATAATATTATATAAAAGTGGCGATTTGGTACCTACACGGAGAAAAATAAGTATTACTATTTTATTAATAATCTTTTCAAGTTATTGGTAGAACGAAATTGCAGGCCTTTTTCTGATTAAATTTTAGTAAATTCCTAATATAACGGAACATATGTTCATGTACCCGCAATTGCCTTGATAATATTTAATGACGGAATGCGTATTTCGCCATCGTAATAATATATTCGTATTTTACTAACAGTTTACTAGGAAATCAGTTAATCCATTCGTTAAGGACTTGTAATCCCATTTTTAACCGAATTACCAATATTATTAAAGAGATTCTTAATAAATTAGTATTATTTTATTGTAACGTAAAGTGTCTGAAGGGGTATGGAAAGCATGAATTATATTAAACTCAGGATACGAGGGACATGGTGAAACTGTTTTCTATTAATGAGGGGGATGATTTCAATTCTTGATCTATCAAAGAATTTATTAAAGAATATCTTTCAGAACAATGTTTTACAGGCAAAACATCGCCAACTAAATGTAGAAACAAAAGTATAGAGAAAATAAGATGATAAACACCCCTTAAAGTGTTAAGTATCAGCAATACATGTTTTTCTTCGTGTAAAATTATCATGAAATTACGTTGCTTCCGAAGACGTTAGCTTTTTTTAGTTACAAGATCTGACTAGCTAGTTACTTCCCTACCTTCATTTTGCATTTATTCTTTTTCGCTGCCTCAAAAAAAAGAGTCTCTAGTTGTCAGTTTAATAAATGTTTTAAAAAGTCCAAATAACTCGAAAACCATGCTAATTTTACTAAACATGATAATAAATTCAATTTTCCGAAGGGCATTGAGTTTCCCCGTTCACAGTAGAAAGGTTATCCACCACTTACCGGACACCCTGTAGATAAACAGGAAGCCTCAGGAAGACATGGCACAATAAAGTGAATCAAATTGGGGAAGAGTCAGAATAACATAAGTATGAGTATGAGACGATGTATGAAAGTGAATAAAGCAAGGAGTGTGAACTAAGACAGAGTTGCGTGGCGGTTTATCCTCTATGCCTACCCCTGCGGGGAAACTATCTCATATAAATTAGTTAAATAAATTGAAAAAGTTACGTGGATGTCACTCAAATTTCAGGCAATATTTAAACTGTCGGTTTTGCACATGTATGACGTTTTCCTCAGAGGAAATTCGACGTCGACGTCGAGACGCTTTTTGAAACAAAACCACGCCGAAGAATGTTGTTGATTCAGTTTTGTGTATTTATCGTGTTTGCCCGGCGGAACTACACAAGGAATACAAATTGCCATAAGTGTTGCCAGGATGAAGAAATATCCAATTTAACAACTTTTGTCTTGATATGTATTTTAGGTTCCATGATATAAGAAAGAAGAACAGTTACAAAACGTAATATTGAATAAAAGTGATGGAAAATAACGAAAATACAACAAACCTTATCTAACCTCACCTGAACTACCGTTCTTTTTTGTCGTGCGTGTTCTGTTTTGTTTGATCCGGTTACCTTATTTTACGACGCCTTATGTAGATAAGTTGCCCATTGGGAATTTGACTTTTGGGAACATTTTTTTTGGAACTAAGTTATTATGTATGCATGCTATTCGAACACATTTTAGGAACTAAGTTATTATGTATGCATGCTATTCGAACACATTTTAGGAACTATGTTATTATGTATGCATGCTATTCGAACACATTTTAGGAACTAAGTTATTATGTATGCATGATATTCGAACACATTTTAGGAACTATGTTATTATGTATGCATGCTATTCGAACACATTTTAGGAACTAAGTTATTATGTATGCATGCTATTCGAACACATTTTAGGAACTAAGTTATTATGTATGCATGCTATTCGAACACATTTTAGGAACTAAGTTATTATGTATGCATGCTATTCGAACACATTTTAGAAGCGGCGTTCCGTCAAAGGGAGTCGCGGGGGACAAAGTCCACCAGATATTGCCAAAACCGATCATGTTTAAGAATCTATTTTTTATTCTGAACCCTTATAAATATGTTGTAATTTACTTTCCTCATCTAATGCCCTTTGTCTATTTTTATCTTTATTATTTACTAGCGTTTTAATAAAATATTTTTCTCTTGTTTCAGGTAAGATTTAAAACCAGTCTCATTTAATTCTTATTTCGGATACGGTAAGTATTTTTTTTTCGTCAAATATTATAATCGATGCGTAGGCAAATATACATATTTTTTGCAATTTGGGATATTTTCGTTGATTTTCTATTCAGGAATTAGGGATGTTAATAGACACCTGACATACTTTAATCATTATATATATTAATAAAAATGTAAATGTTCGTTTGTTCAAAATCGTAAATCTCCGAAAGTTCTTCACCGATTACTTTGAAATTTTGACACAACGTTGCATTCGAATATGCGTGTGTTTTTATGTACCTATTATATATAGATGTCACCTGTGACAGGTAAAAACATGTTATCTTAAAAAAGCCCCATCTGTTGGATGTAAAAGCAACACGCGATATTGTTTCTGTATCTGCACAGACAGACTGAGTCACAGCAATGCGTGGCGGGGTACAACTAGTTTTGAATAAAAATGTGCACGATTTTTTTTTTAAATACTGTCGTTACTGGTCACTCTGCCGAGTAACTACCCAATACCCCACCATGAACTTAACTATCAAGTACCTACTGATTTCTTTATATTAAAATGCCAATCTATAATTTTACTCTAAATAAGGCCAGGAATCACTGATTAAAGTAAGTCAGTTACGTCTCTTAACAACCTATATATTATTTTGAAAATGAATTTTTGATTTTGCACGTATCAAAACTGGCACCTAAATTACACGTGCACGTAGAACAGTTTGCTTTTATGGTGTCCCATTAATTTTTCGTATATTTTGTTAAAATGCGTTATTAATTATTCAACAACTGTTGTATCGGATAAACATTTTTTTCCGTGTATTCCCAAGTGTTGTGGACAATACTAGTACAACTGTTGCCGAATCATTGAGGTTAATTATTTCTTAATCAAACACACCACGATTATTGTGACTAGAACAAACAAGTTGATTTGCTGAAATATGGTATTAGATTGATAAGAGAATTATGATCTAACTTGCTAAGTAAATCAGTATTGTACTAGCCTCGGTGGTTGGCACTGCTCTTGAGGAGGGGACGTGAGTTACTTGCCGAAACCTTAGATTTAGGATACATCATAATGTTCAGGGTATGTCTTTACCTATTATTAATTGGTTTTGTGTTTTTATCTGCTCCAGTGGTTTAATTTTTGAATTATATGATGCAGGAGAGAAAAGCGAATAACTTTTTTATGAAATGATTAGAAGTTTTGGTATAAAAATGGGATATTTTCACAAAAGAGGAATTCTGTTGAAACTAGTGACTGTCACACTATTTTTTAATACTAACTGAAAGTTCCGGGACTGCCCCTACATTCTAAGAATGTTAGCGTGTATGACGTCACAAACGCCCCGCACGAACATTAACTAAAATGTCGTTCGACGGCAAATTAGGGTATCTAGCACGGTCGACCGTTAAAGGATCTATCAATAGTCTCGATAACTTGTCATCGTTCCCGAGCGCGACTGCAGATCGCTAACGTATAAACATCAGTTCACGTCGAATAAATTAAATGCACTCGTCGTGAACTGTTGTTTGTTCATATCATTGGCGATCTGTAGTCATGCTCGGGGACGGTGACAAGTTACCGACATTATCGATAAAACCTTTGCAAATTGGCAAAAATTGTAAATCGTTATGGAATCATCATAAAAAATCAACACGTAAATTTAAAACCTATTTTTATTAAGGCGAAGCTTAATGCCAAATCACTATTTTGATTAATCTTTATAACGAGTTGGTGTACATTATGAAAACCGAAAAATATGCTTTAATTAAATTAAAGATTTTCCTATCGCTTCGCTTGAGTAGAATACAAATAAATAAAAAAATTACTCAATAAAAAATATAAATGAAAAACTACTACAAAAAATATTTTTTCAATAGAAATGTATGAACGCGTAAAGGAAACAACTTTTAAAAAATACAGTTTAATAGCTAAGATTATCTGTGACAGTTTCACTTGATTAACTTTTTTGCTTTCTTAATTATTTACAAAATAAGTAAAAACCAGTTTTTTTCTTGAAATTGAACGTTTCTAGACTCTTTTTGTCAAGCGATTTTAATGCCCATTACCTACAATATAAGGTATACCAAGAATATACACATTTTTGGCTTGTAGCTTCCTTTTAATAGATGAAAGTGTGTAATTTTTATTTTTGGCGTTTTGATTGAGGATTGAAAATTCCTCCCTGGGGACTGGAGTCACCCTAGCTAACCACTGAACCAAAGCCAGATTGAGTAGGACTGACATTTATTTCGTAAATTAACTGCTGTAATATCGTCCGATTTAAAATACGCGTTTATGTCAGCGTGTGCGTACGTGATTGCCAGCATGATAGAATGCATTGTCATCGATAACGGGTATATCTGCCGGGTTTCAGCTCGATCGGATGCCGAATCTGTTATGTTAATTAGCTTTTACAACGTCAACCTTTTATCCTTCCATCGGTATAATCTTATCAGAAGATCTCAGCAATATGGCGCCACGTTTACAGCCATAATCAGGAAATCTTTTTTGTCTTACGAATAAATTAACATTGGCGAAGCCGCTACGTAGTACGTAGAAAATTTTATCGCCTAGAAATATTTTAGAGGTTTTAATTAAATACTGCGACTACACATATTCATATTACACACTATAAATATTGCTTTAAAGTTCAAAATCTCCTACTTATGCACCTATTTTCGGTTATGGTTTTAATGTTCATTGCGGAAAATTAAGTTCTTTAGAAATTGATCGTACCGCTTTTTGTAGTTAACACTTAAGACTTTCAAATATTTGAGTCTGAACTTAATAAAATAAAATAATACGCACTTTTTGGCGATGTTTTTTTCTGGCATAAATCAAAACAGGTGGTAGATGTTGAGGCGAAGCTTAAATAATCTTTATAACGAATTGGTTTACATTGGGAATACCAAAAACCATGCTTTAGATAAATTGAAGGTTTTCTTATCGCTTCGCTTGAGTAGAATACAAATAAAAAATAAAATACTCAATAAAAAATATAAATGTAAACTACTAAAAGAAATATTTTTAATAACTTTTAAAAAATACAGTACCTATTATAGCTAAGATTATCTGTGACAGTTTCACTTGATTAACTTTTTTGTTTTCTTATAAAAGTATTTACAAAATAAATAAAAACAAGTTTTGTGCTTGAAATCGAACGTTTCTAGACTCCGTTTGTCAAACGATTTTAATGTCAACCTACCTACAATATAAGGTATATCAAGAATATACACATTTTTGGCTTGTAGCTTCCTCTCAAACGGGAATTTAAACCTTATCTCCGTCTACATAAGAGCGTTATTATTAGCGGCCCGATTGCAAATTTTATGGGACATGGGTAAATCTTCTAAATCAGACTAAATCTTGTGTTTTTGTTGAAAACATTATTTATTGGTTTTTCTTTGTACAACATTTGACAGTAACCCTGCAAAGGAAAGTACCAACAACTTTTAGTATGAGTTGTTACAATATTTGTTTATCTATGTATGTAAAACATTTAGTATCTTCTACCTATGTTTTCTTTTGCATATTTACTTGAAATAAAATAAATTATTTATTTTACGATATGCTTACGAGTATTGGTATAAAAATGGGGTACTTGCACAAAAGAGGAATTCTGCTGTACAATTTTATTTTTATTTAAGAAGATCTAAAATCGCAAATTCCTAAACGGTTTGATTTTGTTATGACATAGGTAACGCTACTGACTGCTAAGACAGCTGTCACCCGCTCCCGGTACTGCCCTTACAAACGTTGGCCGTTGTGACGTCGCAAACCCCCTGCTAGAACATAAAAATGCCGATATTAATAAATCCTTTCCCATAGCCCTTACCTCAAACTTTCCTGCCGCCGGTTTAGCCACGTCACAAACCCGTATTAACCCTTCCCTTACGGTGTTCGAAAATTCCTCGTCCTCCGGTGCTATATAATCGGTAAATATTTATAAGTTGTAATTAATTAATGCAATACATTAATGTATTGCTGTGGAATAGCTAAAATTTAAACTCTGTGTTTAGTATATTTAGAGAGATACTTTATTAATTAGAGCCGATGTTCACTCAGTTGACAGCACCGGCAAGGAAAGGTTTAACCACGAACTTACTGGTTTGTTAACCGGAAAAATACAGAGTAGGTCCTGGCGACATGGTACAGACACAGACAGGGGCGCTCTTGTGAGATGTCACATAAAAGTAACAAAAAAAACAGCGTGCAACATTCAAAACTAATGGTGAGCTCTGGTCTCTTGACAAATGCACTATTATTAGTCCGAAACATCATTTACCCATCGATAAAGGTATTACATCGACGATTTCTGAAAAAATTAGCCATAGAACTTAAATATCTTCTTAATATTTAGATTTATTTTCAATTTTTTGTTTTGTTGTTAATACTAGGTCGAAGCTAAACCACCCCAACCCAGGCCAAGTCTCTGAATCAAGTGTAATGGCCTGGGTTTTAGGTGGTTTTGGTTGAAGCTGCGTAGTAACAAGGAATTTACTGATTGTCGAAGACGTAAACATTTACGTGACGTAGAACGATGACCTCCGAGGCATCGCACTGTTACCAATTTATTTATTTTATCAACACTTGGTCTAATAAGCCTATCGACAGCTGTTCAGCCATTTACAAGGGTTCACACACATGTCATATTATAAAAACATCAGCGGTACGCTGGGACCGAACTTTCAAAACATGTTTTCATCGGAAAAAAACAGCATTTTTTCTTTTTGCGTACAATGAGATTTGAACTTGACCTCGAGGATAGAAACCACGACTAATTACCGCTCCGTTAGTCGATAACAGCGCTCACCCATGCTTCTGAAAATCGTGTCTACACAAAGCTGCGCCCCGCCTTTGTTTCTACCCACAGATCAAATGCATGACTTTCATTGCATAGACGCTTTGATAGTCCGCTCAGTTAGTTCGTACCTTGGCGACAAATAATTATAAATAAAATAAAGTAATTTTTTCAAGTAAAAAATCAGGGAATTTTCAAATAATTACTTTTTCAACTCTGTTATAAAATATAGATGTAATTTTTGAAGATATTCTCTATTGATTAGCAGAGTTGAAAAAGTAATTATTTGAAATTTCTCTGATTTTTTTAAAACATTTCAGGTTCTATTATATAACATGGTGTAGGTATGAAACAAATTACAATGTGTCTTTAAAGATATTTTTGGTCGATTTCAAATATGTCGTGTTTTATTAAATATTTATTAATTAAGTATATTTCAAGTTGAAAAGTTGTCTAAATGAGAAATGCGTAAGTAATAAACAGCCCTTTTAGCGTGTATAACAGCAATTAATAGAAAATATAAGTTAAGAACATAATATATGAACATACTTAATAGTATTAATAGGAAAAAACAGATTTTTTTATTTTATTTATTATGAAAACCCTACAGATTTTTTTACGTCTTTAAATAATAAACTATGAACAATACAAATAAAATCGAATGACAGGTTTTCACGTAAACATAAAATTATAACAACATACTAAGGGTCCAGTACCTGTGGGCTAAAAATATTTACAAATGACAATATATCAATTTTTTCCTCATTGACAACACCAATAATCACTAATATCTGTAATATACCTACAAATAAACTGAACAAATTTTTATAAAATGAATCTGGAAAGGTTAATTAGGTTACGATAGGTTAAATTTATAGAACTACTTTTGTTCATAAATTCATAACTTTAATCACTTTTAAACAGTGTGTTGATTTGTCACTGTTCCGAGATGCCATGGAACCATCAAACTATCTATTATATTTATGTAACTGGCCAAATAACGATCTTTAGGGCCGTAGGTGGAACAAAGCGTTTTTCCAGGGAAATTGCCTAGGGAATTTGTTGTTTTCACTTTTCTTCAAGTCTTAATTTCGTTACACGCTTGTGAAAAAAATTTACCTATCTTTAATACAATGCTAAATACCGATCGATGAATTTTAACGACTTGCCAAACACAAAAGATTTAATTTGGTATTATTAAAAATAGTACTTGAAAATTGACAATGTATGCGAAATCGAAAGTTTAGGTAATTTTTAGTAGATCCCCCCATTCTACGTGATTTATTTGGCCCCTTTTGGTAACACTTGACTTAAACTTAATCAACGAGCGAATCTTTTGCGTGGTTGAGAGCCAAATATCTTTAGATACTAGACAGACCGCTTCCTTTCCCGATAAGGCGCATCAGTCAGAACTGATAAGACGGAACAGCTCACTGAGGAACATTGTGTATGCAAACACCTCAAGCTGAACATTTACTAGGTTCCTGTTATAATATATTTACAACGATAGTAATAATCACGCTAATTTATACAGTCAGCCAAGTTGAAGTTAGCAAGTTAGTAGTCCAACTGCCTTTGAGCGGTCCGGTTGTGGATTGTGTAATGTTCGGTCGAGCTGTAAGCTGTTACTTAGTTGTTACTTTCGTTCAGTAAATAATATAGCAGTGTTTAGAGTTTGTTCTACGGAAGGTAGAGTTACCTCGCTACCGCCTGGCGCATTCCTAGTGCTTTCCTGACGTCAGAAGCCGGCCGTTTGTTTGGTTCTCGCGAGAAAATAGATCGCGGATTCAGCGACTCGACTTCTGATCGTAAAATTGCACGAATACCGCTGAAATTATCTGCAATAGTTCTGAAATGTATACAATTTTGTGAATTGACGTTTTAAAATAAAGTTTTTAGTATTGAATCAATATTTGCTTTCAAGTTGTAATATTAATTTAGAATGTACGTATTTTTAGCTTTGTTTCTTGCAACAAACACTAAAACGTGAAAAGTCACATGAAAATCATTGTTTATTATCATAATAATATAATACGTGATATAATTTAAGTGTTCGTGTTGTTTATTCGACCATTATAAAAATGCAATGTAGGCATTTTAGCGTTTTTGTAGCAACCGACAGCGATACCAACCAGTTTTTACGATTTCTAAAGATTAGTAGGGCGAGTGCAACCAACACACTGGCATACACTCGGCCTTGCTTTTTACGATCATTGATACATATTCATTTATCTCGCAGCATCACTTATCTCAAACAGATGATTTGAATGTTGAATTTTTCTAAGTAAAATTCACATAATACAGTCTCACTGCGTATGAAGACTCGTTTTAAGATCAATGGAATACGTAATTGGTCTAAAACAAGTAAACAATGGATTCAAAATGACTCAACTGATTGTGATAAATCGTAATAAATTTTAATCCTTCCCATCTGATTAATTATTTTGCTAATATTAATCTGATTTATGTAAATAAAGGGTTATGCAAATCTTTTTTTAAAATTACTCTTTTAACTATCTTCATAAATTAAATCAAAAAGCTGTCTTCAACATGAGGTTTAACCAATGACTTAAAAAAATTATTTACGATATAATGTTTTATTGGTAGACATTTATCAGAAACCTATTGCTCTATAGAATTTTTCCAGTGTTAGTTTTGCATGATTAAAGATATTTGTTGTTGTTGGCAACTAGTTGTTTCGGATATTGGATGACATCACTGTATGGGATCATTTTTGTGTATCCACCGCAAAGTAAAATCCTGTCTAATTCCATAAATCTGATGAATTTATCATGTTCTTCAAGTGTCAAGTTGGTTTCGTGTGAAAAGTGAAGTATCTTGTGGTTTCGGTGACTCAGTGAAACCCCAAATAAAAGTTGAAGTTTTTGAAAGCCTGCTACGAAATATCATAGTAAGTGACCTTCGGTGTTGAATGGTCCACACTACGAAACCTTGGACCGGGGACCTCCGAAGCATGCCGCCGTTGCCACGCTATTATCCTTTGCAAAATCCTGCGAAGTTACGCGGCTCCTGTTTAAATGGCGGGCGAGTGTGGAGAGCTGTTCGGGGCCGTCGGAGTTTATGTAAGTGTGAAGATTTTAAAAATATGACGACGGAGTTTTTTTTGATTCTTACTTATCTTCCGGGTCCCGATGATCTTCAAGTACTCTTAGATTTTTCATTTCAGAAGAAGAGATGATTACATTGTCACATTTTTAACTTGGATTATAATATTATCTGTAAGGAGAAAATGGATAAATATATTTTTTTTGCATAAAGTGTGACTGGGTTATTATCAAATCATGATTTTAAAGTGTTAAAATCTTCATTTGAAATTTTTTTAACTAGTTTCCTTGTTGGACCTTTGATTAATAATACAGTATCATCTGCATAAGAGATTAATTCATCATTAATTTTTTGTCAGAAAATATTATTTCCATATACAAATAGTAATGGTCTGAGGAGCGTGCCTTGAGGAATCCCAATTTTGTTTGTACTTGATTTACTTAATGTTTGGTTTCCGATATATACTTTTCGTTTTTATTGCTGAGGCATGCACCAAATACTAAAGTAAACACCGCACTAGAGTCCCGTCTGTTCCTGACTTTCTGGAACCAGTGTTACTATGGCATTCCCAATTGGGGTATATTGTGAGGGTGTAGATAGTGGGAGGGAATAATACGTGGAAGAAAAAGGTTGGGAAGTAACTGGTTACTCATATTTGGTCACCAAACACGGTTAATTCCATTTCAAGAAACGTTTTGGACTAGATTTACTCGAAAATTAAAGCTCAAATAGTAAAAGCTATACCACAAAATCGAGCATAAATTTGACGTGGATTCATCAGTTTCCCGCTTTTACTACTAGTTTCCGGATACGTGTATAATGGTATTATCATCCACTGGTTATTTATTGTCACGGCAATGATATGTGATAAAACCCCCATTAAATACATAAAACTACCATTAAACTATCCTTTGTCGGGCAGATAGATGTTTAGTTAGATTTAATTCTATTGTGTTTAATTTATTTGAAACAATAATAATAAAGGTAAAGTATGGGAAGAAAGTGAATTAAAGATATAATCTGGGAGAAAAGTGAATTAAATACTTGAGTCGGGCCATGTCAATAGCCAGAATAACAGAAAAGTACCTATGCATGATACTATTTATGAATGTGAATGAGACAGAGTTGTGTGGCGGTCTAACTTCTCTGCCTACCACTGCGTGAAAGATAATTATTAGATTACTGTTTAAAAACCGTTTCAACTAACAGTGGGACCTGTTCGAATCCACGTGGAACGCCGATTTGCGTCCACTGACTTCATAGTATAATTTATTGGTGTAATTCGACTTTACAAATGTCGTAGTTTATAGTCACGGACGCGTGCGCGAGTCGCTGACTTTGGGGAGGTTGCTAACCCGCCTTTTGCCGCAAAACCACCTCAATCAAGGCCAGAACACTGAGTCAAGTATTTATTTAGGCCTTTTATTTAAAATTTAATTTCCTCTTATATAAATATAGATAGTATATAGCTGATAGATTTTGGTTGGCTTAACTTGTTTCAAAAGATATATCCCTGTTTTTGATCATACACTTGAAGCATATATTTTATTTATTTATATATTTATTACACGTCCTAGTGGGCTTTTCTAAGAAAAAAATACTATGGATATTGATAAATTGAAGTAATTAGGGACAGTCAATTTTAAAATGTAGTATTCTTTATAACATTAAATCTGTGCATATTCTTCTTTCTGAAAGTTTCAATAGAGATATTTTATCCAGAAGGTAATTGTAATCAACGTTTTGTATAGGAATATGCAATTTATAGTTTATGAACCTTAGAAACTTCCGTTGAATCTTTTCAATGTTATCGGAATGAATATTGAAAAATCGAGACCATAACGTTTGGCATTTGTAGCGCATATTTGGCTATTTTGTTCGTGTTATTTTTGGTCCGTATAGCTAATGTGTTAAAATTATTATGTTTCAAGTCATTTCACTTCATATAACTGCTTCATGAATACGTTTTTAATCACATAGCAATAACTTATATGCATAGGCAGGCCAACTTAATTCAGTATCCTGGCCTGGGTTGAGGCGGCACAAGTTGCCGTCTGACCGGACAGGCGTTATTATCATTATCATGAGATTAGAGCCTTTGTATTTCTTGACCACTTTAGTACCTACTTGCGAATTATATAAATATATACATACATAATATAATATCACCCCGCGAGTTCGACCAGAATATACTAATTTATGCCGATACTATGTTATAATAGTCCAGTCATATTGGATCAATATGGGGCTTAAGGTGGACTAAAATGTAATAGTTTTAGAAACTCAGCAGATAGATTCGTTGTTGATGACAATGCATTTTACCAACCTTTGGAGGCAATCACACGGAGAAAATTGAATACTGCTATTTTATTAAAATCCTGTTAAACCTGTGATTGCGGCCGTTTCCTAATGAACTTTTAGTACATTCACAATATATCGGAACACGTGTTCATGCACCTACGTTTTTCACGTGTTCCGACGTCGCGATAACACATCCGTGTTTTACTGCAGGTTTATTAGGAAACCTGTCAATTCATTCGTAAGTAATTTTAAGAGAATCTAATAAATTAGAAATATTTTACATTTTTTGTTTTCTCCGTGTACGTAAATACACGCGGATATTTACGCATTTCTCTAAAATCGGATGACATTATAGCAGTTAATATACGAAGTAAATGTCGGTCCTACCCGATCGGTAGAGTTGTCGACTCAAGTTCCTGGGTAGAAACTAGAGTCGGCAACAGAAAGTAAGTCAAACCAATTTTTATTTTTTTAAGATTTAAAAAGCATTTAAAAATGGATGTATTGTTTGTTATTAAACTTTGTTTTTTAAGTGTTGATTTTTTTTATTGACACATTTCTTTATCCGAAATTGTTGTATATATAAATCGACAGACAAATTAATGACAGTAATATTATTGTCGTTATGTTGTAATTTGAAGCGATCATCCAAGAAATGGCGGAAATCTTATTTCTAAAAAAGTTATCTAGTTGAGTAAAAGTGAACATAAATCATTCGCGGTGAATTATTACTTATTGGTTGATCCAACCACTCCTTTGTGATGAAACGTATGATTAAAAAAACCCTTTCAATTGCTACTCTAATTAGCTTTATCTGTGGATTACGCCACTTCTGCGCTGACCGCCTCAATAATTAAGAGTCACTGTCGAAATAGTTGATCAATGTGCATTGTAAAACGAGGAAAGCAATTTATGTAAGGTCAATTAAAATCACCCAACATCTCGAATGGCAAACGGCAGCATCTAAAATGAGAAAACTTACTGATATAAAATAGGGCTTATTTATTAAGAATCTCTTTAAATTATTAGTAATCCGGTTAAAAACGAGAATGCAGGACTTTAACAAATGAAATGATATGTTTCCTAGTTAACTTTTAGTTAAACACGAATGTGTTATCGCGATGTCGTACCACGACGTTCTTAAAAATTGTATTTTTTTCGCATTTCGTCATTGTATATTATAAGGACAAATGTTTCGATATATTAGGAATGTACTAAAAGTTTAACAGGAAACGGCCTGCAATCCCGTTTTAGCAGGATTTTAATACATCATCACTACTCATTTTTCTCCATGTATATTCTCAGGGTTCTGACCCAAATAATTCGGTACGTTTGTTGACTGAACAGGGGTGCTCGGGTTCACGGGGATAGGTATATTGGTATATCATATATCATAAATATATCCAGGTCTTGGCGTGTCATAGATGCGTCGGCCCACCAGCTGCGTAGTGGGTCGGATCAGGAGAGACCGGCTGAAGCATACCCTTTGAGTCCGAGTTGGAGGGATGGATTTATACGTCATTCATTCCTGGACGTACTGACCCCCAGATTCTTACCCACGCCCTTTTCCTTTCCAGAACTTCCTCTCTTGGCTTTCCTTAAAAGACCCTCCACACATAATATCCAAAAGACATATTCATACTTTAAAATTGATCCACTGAGTGTACGGAGGCATCATAAGTATGCACTATTCCTGTATAAAATAGTTAACAATAATATTCAATATCCAGAGTTGATAAATAAGATTCAATTCAATGTACCTGCGCGTTCAACACGCTCTTGTGTCCTGTTCAGGGTGGATCGATGCAAAACGAACTCTAAGCAGAATTCTTGCCTGAATAGACTATGCAATAATTACAATAGCGTATTATCCAAGGTGGATATTTTCAGCTGCGAACTTACCAAATACAAGAGGTCCATGAAAGAATATTTCTCGTAGAGGTAAAGTCACAAGGAGGAAATTCATAATTGTTTTTATTTTGGCCATATAATACTTATGTACAAACTGAAATAAATGTAAACTGTGGATTTCCCAAAAATTAATAAATCATTTTTTCACGGCCTGTGTGGAGTTAATAATAAAAAAAACCCTACGAAAAAAATAAGATTAAAAATAACGATAATGGAGACTATTCTTATTTTTATATTTGATCAATAATTTTTCGTTGTCGATTTAAAGTGTTCCATTTTTGCTTTGCCGCCAAAAAGATGATTATTTTTATTGACAGCGTTTGTGACGTCACACCGGTCAGCGTTGTAGGGGCAATCCCTGGTTTTCGGTGATAGCTGTCTTACCAGCCACTAACCTCACCTACCTCATAGCCAAATTCGAACCGTTGGGAAATTAGCGATTTTAGAACGTATCTAAAAGCAACTATTACTAAATAATTTAGTATCGACATTATAATAATTAGACCAATCAGTTGCTGAGTTGACGTCGCGTCTAGTTCACACCCAGACGTCGTGAGTTCAAGTTGTCGGATGGCTAAGTCCTCTATCACGACAGAATCAACATTTTCCACTTACTGTGATTGTAGTAGGAGATTTTCAAGTATATCTTTCTTTAAAAAACAAAACAATAACATTTTGCGACTTGGATAAATTGATAGATTGCAACTTGATATTTCGCAAGCATACTTTATTTTCGTTGTTTCTACTTCAGAAATCAATGATATGATATTACGAAAAAATTATTATTTTGCTGATCAGTTTAGGTAAAACTGCCACTAAGGAAGGTTCGTCACGATAAGCCAGGGCTTAGTATCCCTATCACCATTGCATGCACTGAGTATATAGATAAGCGATAATGATAATACGGACAATTGCAAAGATTATAAATATCAAATGCTCATCGACTGCGAAAAGGCACATGTCACTACGTTTTATTAGATCGCATGGAAAGATAAATGTTTTGTAAAAAGGACGTAGGTCTCAAATAATAATAATATATTTTTATTCCAGGATTTGGGGAGGTTAGTGCAATCCAACGTCCAATATTTATTTATTTATTATTTGGTACATTATTTTGTTACAATTTATGTTTTCCAGTAATGTAGGCCTCACTGGGTGGCTTGCCCGTGCTGAGGCCTTCATTTTATAATATGAAAATCTAAGAAAGTAAATTTGAAAAGAAAATAATAAATTTAAAATTAAAAATAAAAATACATAATAATACATTTAAAATTAAAAAATAATACAATGAAAATAATCTTGTGTGTTTGTGAGTGATGTGTGTTTATGTTGGTTTTGTGTGTTACGTGTAGGTTTTATTTTTATTTTATGCTATGACATTTTGGTAATATTGTCTTTTTTGTTGTTTAATCCATTTTGTAATTTTGTGTGTGAATTTATTTTTATTTTCCTCAATTTTAATTTCAATTTTTAGACTGTTGAAAGCTTTTATTGCATGGTATTGGTAGTGTCTTTGTCCAAAGGTTGAATTTACTGTTGGAGTTTTAATGTTTTCTTTGTACGCTTGTCTAACTGGTCTGTTTGTGTTATTTTGTGTGTGTTGAAATTTATTTTTTTTGTTAAAAATGTAGTTTAGTAGTGTTTTAATGTATAATTGGCGTATATCTAGTACGTCACAGCTGTTGAATATTTGGTCTGTATCGGTCAGTCTATGTTTTTTTAGTATTACCTTTAAGATCGTTTTCTGTGCGGTTTCTATGTAATTGATAGCCGAGTTTGTTGCTCCTCCCCAAGCAATAATTCCATATTCTATTATTGATTGGCAGAGTGCAAAATATATTGTTTTCAATTGTTTTATTTTATATATGTTTCTTATGTTAAGGAAAATGTGTATTGTTTTGAGAAGTTTATTTGTGATTTGTTTGATGTGAGGTATCCATCTAAGGTTATGGTCAATTACGATTCCTAGATACTTTATTTGATCTGTTTTTTCTAGAGGAGGGCAATCGCAGATGTTGGTGTTTAAACATTCGTGTATTTTTATGGTGTTTGTATTGTTTTTTGGCTGTCCCGTGCTATTTATACTGTATGTTGTGAATTTTGTCTTTGATATGTTAAGTGTAAGTATGTTTGAGTCTAGCCATGTTTTGACTTGCGAGATTCCCAAATTCGCTATGTTATATACATTATTCCAATCCTTAGATTTGAAAAGTAAAACTGTGTCATCAGCATAGCTAACTATTTCACCATCTATTTTCATGCTGCAAAGTTCATTTATGTAAATAGTAAAAAGAACGGGCCCTAGTATGCTTCCTTGTGGAACTCCATATGTAATCGGCAGTGGTTTACTAGTATGGTTGTTAATTTTGACTTGTTGAGTTCTGTTACTCATATAACTTTTAAATAGTTGAAGTTCATTGCCTTTGATAGCCATGTTTTCTAATTTTTTAAAAAGTGAATTGTGGCAGATTGAGTCAAAGGCTTTAGCTAAATATAGATATCAATGATCATAATGTTTTTATAACATCGCATGGAAAGATAAATTTTCTGTAAAAAGGACGTAGGTCTCAAATACCATGTTTTCAGAATATCGCATGGAAAGATAAATGTTCTGTACAAAAAACTTAAGTCTCAAAGATTATAACGTTTTTATTATTTGTTTAATTAACGAAAATAATTTTTTTTATGTAATCGGAGAAAATGAGAGTGAGCCATTAACATTTGCAATCTCTGCCAGAGTTATTCCTCTTCAAGATAATGATTTAAATCTGATAAGAGAACGCGTGTTTAAAATTTTTACAAACCATTTACTGGGAATAAAATTTACTTTATATAGTGGAAGTAATTACATGTTTTCCCATTTAATTATTGGTTTCGCGAGAAAAGAAATCATTAAATCATTTGGAAATCATACTCTGCTTTTATTTTATATTTGATTTTTAAATAGTTACCAAGTTACCTATGTTCTAATATAATTTTTAATACTTTTAGTCGACGGTGAAAATATATCAGGCTCAATTCGTGGTTAGTTTAGGCAAGTTAAGGTTAGGTTATGTTAGATCAGGTTAGGTTAGGGGTTGGCACTTAGATTAAGGAATAAACTATTTATTCTGTGTGTTGAAATTATTTGCTGATCAACCTTTTTTCTACTTGATGACAAAAAACGTTTTAGACCAAAACCTTAAATTATGTTGAGTAGGGTTTACTAATCCCGCAACTTTTCGAATCCTGCAAAATTGCGGGATTCAATAATGAAATCCCGCGAGATTTTTATTAAGAGATATTAATTTGAAATAATGGCAACATTTCAAAATCGTTATTTGGTATAAATTATCTTTTATCTTAATCGTCTTGCTTTGGCGTAGGTACGTTATAAGATTTTACCGTCATCGAATTACATTATTTTGTGTTTTTTTTCGTATGAAGTATATTGTGCTGATTCTATAACTGATTATCGGGTTGCTGTTTGACCGTATTTTTCGGTAGTGTCGATGTTCGAGGCATAATTTTAGTGGCGCGCTTTTTATAATGTTCCAATTATTATTATAATTGTAGCGGGTAAGTATGGTATCTCCATATATAGTTAGTAATAACATAGATCATTGTAGAAATGTATTATACCTATATTTGTACACCGTCCTTGAGGTGATTTTGCAAAAAATCATCAAAATATTATTATTAATTCAAGTTTGTCTTATGATATCATCATTTTAATGGGGGTTCACTGCACAAACGCAATTGCGTGACATTGAAAATAACGTAATAAGTATTTCAAGAAGACTTTTATAAAAAATACTATCTTAAAAATATGGAATATTGAGAATCCTGTCACCCACACGTGCACAGACAATGCTCAAGCGTGTGCAAATCAAAGCAGCATGTTTTTAGTGTAAATTATTATTTATTTCATTCGCGCAATCCCGCAAATCTCGCAATCCCACAAATCTTGCAATCCCACAAATCTCGCAATCCCACAAATCACACAATCTCGCAATCCCGCAAATATCGCAATCCTGCAAAACTCGCGAATCCGCTGGATAAAATATTTCTGAAATACCGCGGGATTGCGGGATGCCGGATTGCAAATCATAATGCTTACCATTTAATTGATGGCCATTTTTTGGTTCACATCGACCACTGATTTGACACGCCTCTGGATTGACTGGTTGTTTTTCAAATGCTTCGCGTTTAAAACTGATTGGACTTGATGAAATCCGTGGCTTTAATAAATTATAGTGGCCATTGTTTCTTTGGTAGAATTTTACTGATAAGGTTCGCTTGTGTGCTTAACATAACGTACCTACCTACGTGTGTTTACATAATATTCGCTATGTAAATTTACTACCTTCGGCATTAGTATACGCTAGACGTGCATTCTTCTCCTGCACGAAACTGTGAAATTGGACGCTATGAAAAAATAATTAAATATACCAATTTCGGTTGTGACGACGTCTCTGTGTCTTTGTCTCCGTCTCCGAACTCCACAACGGGGATTTTGCTATGATTTTCAAAACTGGTAACAAATCAGACAAGCGATAAAGTAGGTACAAAAATAATTTAATTTTAATAAATTAATGAATTTAATTTTTCAATTTTACTGACGGTATTCATTTATAAATGTAATTTTCGGATCGTATTTTGAAAGGCAATGATCCTGAGGCAAATTTTTTTTTAATAAATTCTTCCCAGCTTCACAAATCCTAAATTTATTATATCCCGTGATTTTTCGATGGTCTGTGCTAGTATAATATATTAATAGCAAATTTACACATTTTTTGTTGTGTAAAAAGGTTTGGTGTTATTAATTTTTGAAAAAATTGTTTACCTTTCGTTTTGATCCAGACCGAAACATTTTGTTTGATTTCACATGTTTGTATTTCTCTGCGGACTGTTTCATTTTTCTATGTCAATGGTTTTGCGTAATATTTCCACGGCAAATTTAGTAGAACAACTTGTTTTCAGATGCATTCCTAAAGATTTTATTGCCTTATTAAGTACCGATAAGTTGATAAGCTTCTAGGAAAAGTGGTATTATTAGACCAGTCGTGTGCTGGCTTCATTTAAACGTGTTTCCACTTTCTCATTGAGTAAGAAATATTCACTTTACCTTGCTGTCATCTTAGATTTTTATATTATGGCGCGGCCCATCGATCTATCAATGGCAAAAGTGAAAAAAATACCCGATCATTTCACTGCGGGTCTTGATCGACCCGGGTCGTGTAAAAAGATCGATCGATCCAGTATAGGAGCATAGGCTGGCTTGAGAGAGCCGGGTCTCTCGCAACTGCCGCGGGCAATTCTTGTCCCAGTGCCTTCCATTCGCAAGAATCTGCAACCAGCCGTTGATTCTGCCTCTCTTCTCGATTCTGCGCTCCGGAACCGTTTGTTTCATCGACCCAATGCCAACGTGAGCTATTATTTATATATTTCAAACACCATGGCTTACTTTCGCAGGCCATTCCAAAAGCTTCTAAAAATATGCAAGTCGAGTTGCATCCTTCAACAACTAGTTTATTAAAAATAATGAAGTCATAATTTATTGATGACAGCTAGATTGCTCAGTAATAACACCTTCGCATGCGGTATTTCAGAATCTGATGATTGCAAGAAAGCGTAATGCCACCAAAATAAAGTATGACACAGTTCTAACATACTAAGGAAGATTATTATTTCCTCTAGCACCAGAATTTTATGTTTGTTTGCAGAATCTTGACGTCATGAATAACATATATATAAATAATTCTAGCAGTTAAAACCGCAAGGTAGCCTTATTGCAGGCTCTTATGACAAATTAAATTTATAATTTCTATTACGTGCTTACTAGTATAATATAATGTTACGTTTTTGCATAAAATGGATTGAAGAAAAAGAGTAGACGTTTTAAAAAACGAGTTACGTGACAATATACAGGATATAAAGGCGCGTTTACTAGATACCCGTCAGACTTTAACCAGTGATTTTAAAACTTATTTTGAGTGAAAAAGTGGGTACCCCATTGTTAAAAGATGATACCGTTTTTCTGTTCAAGCTGAAATAAGTACTACGTATGCAAAATGGTATATTATTTGAAAATTTGATATGCTTTAACTAAATACTGCGAGTTGAGCACATCTTCGCCTTTGAAATAATCGATAATTTTTTTGATTAATTCAAAAAAGTATCAGGCCTATAAAAACTCCATTAAAATTCGAAATGTCCTACTTATGAACCCATTTTCGGTTATGGTTTTATTGTATAATGTGGCAAATTAAATTATCGTGAAATTATAATATTTGTGCTCTTGCATAAATCAAAACAATCAGGTTGTGTTAAGGGGACGTTAAACCTCTACATTAGGAGTGTTATTGTTAGGGGCCCGATTCCAGATGTCACACGGCGTGGTGCATCGCCTTAAAACAAAATCTAGAAAAAAAAATTTACTTCGTTCGTTTAAAATTTTTTTTTTTTTTTAATAATTTTTTTTTTTTAAAGAAAGACAATTATTCCTGGGTTACGGATAACCTGACAATATTCGAAAATCTCCTACTACCACCACAGTGAGCGGACAATATTGCTTGTGTTGTGTGTGATGGAGGACTTAGCCAGCCGAAGAATTGAAGTCACTACGTCTGGGTGGGACCCAAACGCGATGTCGACTCAGCCACTGACCGGTCACTTTATTTAAAATCTTCAATCAGTTTTAATATTCTTCTGATAGAGGAGGGCAATTCTGATACCGGTAGAGCAGAGAGTTAAAATAAAGTAATTTAAAACAAATTAACTTTTTCATATTGCAATTTTTTTCTTTCTATTTACGTGTCGCCACCGGCTAGCACTTCCGTTAAGACCATAGGCGAGATCTGGCATAGAATCGTGTCGACAAACGTAATATTTTATGTCAAGACAGACCCGTGAAAAATCTCGGAATAGTCCGAATTCTTGACAATACAGTTCCAATTTTAAAAAACACAAAAAATTATTTTCTGTTAAAAAAAAGTATTTGCTAGGTAGGTACTTAATCACGTTTCTGAACTCTTCATTAAATGAGTTCGAATTTAGAAAATGTCAATTAGATTTTAAAGCAAATTTGAGTTCATTTAACCATAGTTACGCAGGACAGAGACACAACCGAAATTGGTATTTTTATTGTGTTTAATTTTTAGAACTCCATTTCAAAGGCATTATCAAAATATGTTTGCAAATTTATCAAGAAACCGCAAAAAGCTACATATTATGAGATGCGAAAATTTGTAGATATTATAAAGATACACGTTCAGTATGTATCGATATAATTTGAGATTAAGTTTATTGATCCAAAGCCATATTTGACATTTGGGTACAGCACAGACAAACTTGCCCTAATATGAAATCTGGGTTTCATTTTGACGAGCTGGAGGCAAACCACGTGACCATATTTTTGGCAGTGTTGGAGAATGCTTTGAATAAACTGCGACATCAGTCGACCGTTGACCGCCGAAAAGCGCACACTGAAATAACCGGAATCTGCGCAGAAAAGTAAAGTTCGCTAAAGTACATTATGGATCTTTTCTTCGCAGGATCTGAATGTTTGTTTTTAAATAAAATGTGTGAGGTGGGTATATTATCTTATAGTGTTGTAATATTCAATTTTGGGAACAAGCCTAAACTTTTGTTTACTCGATTTGGGTGTTTTACGCAGCCAGTATCGCACGTCATTGTAAAAAGTACTAGTAATTCGTAAGCAGATTTTATTTTCCAATACTGAATAGTGATATTACATTGCGAGTTGCCTGTATACTGTCATATTCATTTATTAAAAACACAGAAAGGGAGACGGTGACGCCGCCTCCCGCGCTCCTCACACTTAGTTTGCTTCTCTTTCCCTATCCTTGTATGACTGGTCTATGAATTTGAATGTGTACAGTTCATTTATATTCTTCCAGTGGGCAAAATAAACAGTATCCAGTAAAATAAATAGTATATAAATTCCGTAGCTAATTTATGTTAAGATCGTGAATGAACAAATGCTAATGAATGTGAAAGTCTAAAATGAGAACAAAATATTAATATTAACACGCGAATAAAAAATGTTGCACGCACTTTAGTTATTTAAGTAACAAAGGTTTATTTATTTGTTTACGGACACGCTAAGTCACTGGAGTGAAGCAAGAATGACATGGCATTCATCCATCGAGATTGTTTACGTCTACTGGACCTTGATTCTCCGCGAAGTCATTCCACTCGAACAACGAGTGGGTCGAGTGGAATGACTTTTAACGTTTGGCGTATGTAAGTACGGGTATATACCCTCGACGAGGCTCAAGAATAAGACTGTCGACCAATGTATGTACTTTCGACGGCGATTGCGAGCGACTTGGATTGGAGAATCGATACCCTGGTATCCAACGTGTCATTTTGATAGATTTACGTAACGAAAGAATAACATTATCGAATATATTGCAAAATGTTAATACCACGCGACTACTGAACACGCACAGGCCACAATATTAGGTATTATCGTGAGGCGGGGGATTATTGGGGAGGGGAAGAAAAGGAACAGTTAGGTTTACTTGTCACTACCTGAAGATATTTTAATCATAATTTAAAATGGTTGGATTATTTATACAGCGCAGTTTTCGTCGAATCTCATCTGAAGGGCGCTTAATTTATTTAACCTATAACAACATAACCTCTCAGGCAATTTTTTTCGCTTTTGGAAACAGCTCATATAGTTCTCATAGAAATCTTTGTATCTTCCTTACTGTCATGATCAGAAATATGATCTAAACGGTGTTAGAAAGGGAAAATACCACGCTTTATACTCGAATCTAGAGATAATCACAGCAAAATTAAAATGTGCACCTCCATGAATTCAAAAGTTTCCGAAAGCAATTTGAGAAATATTTATGAAACTTGAGGTGAGATATTTTATGTTTGGTTTTCAGATTCATTCAGAAACATTCAATTTATTTAGTTTTTATTGCAAAGCAGAAATTTTCTACCAAAATATGCCCGTGGCCTGAGGGGGTAAGGGATATTTCACCATCCCCAAGGGATAACTTATCCAAATGATCGTCTTGACCGCCTGCGTATAATTTCTCTGAATTATAACCAGCTATATCTACCGGGGAAACTTCATATATGGTGGATTATGTACATTTTTTATAAAAATATAAAAACATTATCCGGTAAGACGGTATAATGTACATACATAAATTTGACCAACTCGATTAATATCGCCATATCATTGTAACAATATTGCCAATAATGCAGAACAAAGTTCTTTAATATATCGCCTGCATAGATTAGGAAATGAATACTTTGATATCAATGATGAAGGAAGTCTGTTATATAAAAGAGATATAAAAAAATATTTTTTATGTATTTTATTTATATTATTTTATTTTTTGTTTATTGCAGAAACAAACAGTACATAATTACATAGATGACAATAGTTACAAAGTTATAAAAGTTAGTACAATAATTGGTACCAATGACATGTCGCTGACATATATACATATGAGGTATATTATACATTTTACGGTTAAGTTACATTTTTAAGTTAAGTTAATTAGTGTGCTGGGGAAGGAGAGAGGTGTGTGTGACTGTTTGTGTGTGTGTATATGTGTGCATATGTGTCTGTGTGTGGTTGTATGTGTTATGTGGGCGAATTCAGTGTGCTAAAAAAGTTTTTCTTAAATTGAGGGAGAGAATCAAAAAATATATCGGTATTTGTGCTTGTTTGAATTGAGTTGAATGTTTGAAGGATGCGAGAAATAGGGGAATTGGCTGCAGCGTTTGTATTATTACTAGTTGTGTAAAAAAGGTTGGTGTGTCGAGTTCTTTTAGATATTATATTTTTACTTTATTACCAGAATAGTAATAAAGCATACATTATTGTTTACGTTATCGTTACTTTAATAATTGAAAATCATTTAAATTTGGCATAGTTGACAAATAAGTCATTATTAACAATATTTTATTTTTCTTACCCTTTGTACTTGTTTTTATAATTTATTCTTTATAATTAACTTAACTTTATATTTAACTTTACACTTAAACATTGTATATTATACTTTATACTTTACACTTTATACTTAACTTTATATTTAACCTTTACGTTTTATACTTTGTATTATACTTATGCTCTATACTTTATACCTTGTACTTTTAAGTATAATTTTTAAATTTATGTTAATGGCACATGTCGTGCCGTTTGTATTTAAATAAATAAAAAAACACAATTTAGTAAAAAAACAAGTAAGTTATTACGAAAATTGAATCAGCTGGCGAAAATTTAGCGTCGGCCATAAATCAACAAATAATTACTCGCGATGGGTTGAAAACTCGGCTAACTTACCCGATATACAGGGTTTTCCAATAATAGGTGTTATTTTGATATTCAATCGTAAAAGATCAATGGTTTCGTTGCTTGTGTGGTACGTAGCGCCATTTTGTTGAAAGTTAACGTTGTTCAGATCAATACCATCCAATTCCGGTCATAAAAAATCATTAATCATCTCTCGATAGAGCAATCCATTCACCGTAACTGTTGCTCCAGCCTCATTTTCGGAAAAGTAAGGTCCAATGACTCCGCCGGACCATAAACCGAACCAAACAGTCACACGTTGAAGATAGAAAGGCTTTTCAACAATAACTCTTGGGTTTTCCGAGCCCCAGATGCGACAATTTTGCTTGTTGACGAATCCACCGAGGTGAAAATGGGCCTCATCACTCAAGATGATTTGCATTTGATTCACTCAAGTGAATTTTAATCATTTCAATGCGTTTTTTTTGTTGTTTGTTTTTGGGGTGTTATGCCGTGTTGCGCTAACTCCTTCTTTAGCCGACGTTTCGGACAGCGTTGCAGTGTCCATCATCAGGGCAGATCCGGTAGATCCGAAGATGTGTGAATTTTGTTAAGTTTAATAACACAATATAAAACCATTGCATTTATACCTTGATACTGGGTACATCTATTCTAATCGCTGTCAATCGGTTTTCTAATTCTAGAATTCGCCACAAGATGGCGCCACTTCCGTTGGCATTTCGCACTTGGACGGGACCCAGGCTAACATAAATACTGAGCTTTCAGAATTCGCCACAAGATGTCGCCACTTCCGTTGGCATTTCGCACTTGGATGGGCCCAGGCCACAAATAAATAAGCACAAACTCGACAACCAAAATTCACACATCTTCGGATCTACCGGATCTGCCCTGATGATGGACACTGCAACGCTGTCCGAAACGTCGGCTAAAGAAGGAGTTAGCGCAACACGGCATAACACCCCAAAAACAAACAACAAAAATGCTTTTGGCCGTGAGAATCTAAAAACTTACATTTCAATGCGTTGTTGAAGCGTGTATCGTTCCATTTTTATTAATGGCGTAGTTTCTACTTGTCAAATGTCAAAAAATGACAGCTTTAAAAGTAACATCTACCGAAATAGCGGGCTATTCAAAATAACACCTCTTATTGGAAAACCCTATACTCGAATAACCACTATTCATGGGTTCGTGTAATTGTAAACTCGGACTTTATAAATAAAAATGTATAACGAAAATATACGGTATCGTGTGGAAAAGACATAAAGAGGACGGTGAAATACCCTCCGAGACTTATAACTAACTTTCAGCTACGATTTATAACTGGTGACTTATAACTAACATTTATAGCTAGCAACTAAGTGACTCTTCCAAAGCATATTCCCTTTTCCTCGATAGTGTGTATGATTTTGTCTGTCTTTTACACGATTTTTTGCATGGATTTAGCAATAATGAACAAAACGTTACCATTTAAAACGATTCACATTTGTTATTCACGATGCTACGGGTAAAAGTCACGTACTATGTGTGTACTTGTGTCCTTTCATTAACCCAATCGCTGCCATTTATTCAAGTGAATTTTAATAATTTCAATGCGTTGTTGAAGCGTGTATCGTTCCATTTTTATTAATGACGTAGTTTCTACTTGTCAAATGTTAAAAAATGAAGGCTTCAAAAGTAACATCTACCGAAATAGCGGACTATTCAAAATAACACCTCTTATTGGAAAACCCTGTATTAACTACTTTTGCACTTCAAACGACCATTTCTGGATTTCGTTCGCTAAGCGATTTTTATTTTTATATGCCTATAAATATATTATTCGTGGTGATAAAAGACACACTAAGAATATACATGTTATTGGCTCGTGTATTCCTCTTAGACTAATTTAATTTGCGGGCCATAGTCAGCTTACTCGGACTCAATTGTTTTTTGAATGTGGTATCATTATTTTGACATTTCTAAAGTAACCTACTCAACAAAATATACTCTCTAACTCCACAGACATAATATAGCCTATATCCATAGAAGGGCACTAGCACTGAAGGAATCTATGTACTGTGATTGCTTAATAACACCACCACGGGTTTCAATTCCTTCTTTGTCTAACTCCTTTGTCAATCCTTTCTCTAACCAGTTCTCCTTAATTGCTTTTGGTCGTATCACATTTATCTAAGCCGGGTTTTAATTGCCAAGTGGTCGTGCCTTTATCATGGTTCTATTTATTGTTATTAGTTGTGCTTTTTGTTTCAACGCCGCACAAAGGTCGAGATCCCAACGTGGTGACCAAAAATACCATTTTGACATCACTTAAATCATATTAAAATAAATTATTACAAATATCTTGTTAGAATAATAGTGTAACAAATGTGGAGATCCGGAAAGAATTCACAGCGAATGTAAGGGTAATGAATAAGATTATGAAAGGTACACCTCGATGATTTAAACATTTGGAGTAGATTATTGACGACGATATAAGATTGTTATTTTTTATTAAAGAGATTTAAAGTAAGTAAATAAAAGAGGATTTACATTAGGTTTTTAAATATTACTAAAGTAATTGAAAAGAATCATATGAATTTAGTTAAAAATGCAGAAATATATGTGAATTCGCCAGCTTTGTTGTGTAAAAGACCACTCTAATTTCACCGTTATTGTACTCGTATCTTTACATTTGAGTTGTTTGTTTTTTGACAAATATTTGAAAATTCGTCTACAAATCTTCAGTCCCCGTTTTCTTAAGACACATTTTCATATGAGCGTTATGTGATTTTAATACAACTCTTCTATGGAAGTCTTAGCTTGTCGTTCGAAAATAAGTGTACATTAGTGCAGTTATTTATCAGTAATTAATAATTTTATACAATTATAATTATATGAAGCAAGGAGTGTGGGCCAAGGCAGAGCTACCAACAAAAAACTATATCTTAATATATTTTTTTTGTTTTTCTTTGAAGTATATCATGTAATTCAATTGCCTCAAATTTTTGGCCAGCTTAAGTTGCGAATTGAGTCCACTGTGCGTTGTTGTGACTAATGCACACGATTTGTTGTTGCACCAATTCTAAACACACACTGCGTAATATTAATACAGTTTTTAATGTCAATTGTGTTGATGGCAGGTCAGCAACAGCAATTGCAGGTAATTGATCTTACCAACAATGGCATAAACACACCTCAAGTGAAAAATTGACTCGTTTACGTATATACTTTGTTTTGGATGCACACAGTTCTGACCAGATGTTTCGTATTTACTACTATTGCAGACGTTGTCCTTTTACCAATTGCGTTTAATTCACTTCAATTGTATACTATAAATAAATGTAGGTTGTTTATTTAACTGGAATAAGGCGGCGGGTGCTATACTCTGTGTGCAAAAAAAAAAAAACATTAGCGTTATGTAAAAAGAAAGAAATAACTTACCATACTTAAAATATATAAATATGATAACAGTAATTAAAAAAAAGAAATATGTCAATACACACCGTGTACAGAAAAGACAGCGTGCGGGAAACTAGTGAACTACATCACATTTAGCGTAGCTTTTGTGTTATATTATATGATAACTTTTTTGATTTGAGCTTTCGTTTTCGAGTAAACCGAGTCCGAATTTGTTAGGTCAAATTTAAAGAAACAAAACGGTCTCTAGGGTGTTTGGTTAGTCTCGGATAATTTGGGAGGCGAGTTTAGGTACCGCCGCAAAAAAAGTCCCAGCGAGAGGTTGTACGTGATGTCATCGTTCTAGTATCTTCTGTTTTGTTTTTCGTTTTCTTGCAAGATGTGCGAGAAGGAAGGGGACGTTTGTCGATGACGTACGTACGAGCTCTGAATGAAGATGACGTATGAATGTGAACGAATCAAATGAGTTTGTGCCAAATACAGAGTTGCATAGCTTTTCCTGCTAGTTTTAATATATAGGCCACCACACAATAAAGGCTTTAGAACAAGGCTGCCCAACCCCAGGCCCGCGGGCCACAATGTGGCCCGCGAACGAATTATAAGTGGCCCGCGTGAAACATTTTCAAAAAACCCGCCAATCCGCCAATTTGAAAAAGTGTCGCGGGCCCGCGGTAAAACAAACAATGCAGCTTGCGCGCGGTCACCAGTGTTGCCAACGACGGCGATTTATCGCTATTTAGGCTACTCAGAACGAGAATCAGCGACGAAAAAATCTAACCTGTTGAACTTACTTTTGAAACAAAAATATACCGGTTTTCGACATAATATTTTTTGTGTCGAAATGGAATCCTGTAGCCACCCCCCCCCCCATGGAATTCGAAAAATTGCTGTGGGGTATCACATATGATGTTCGGAATTTTTTCTCAGCGAAGTTCCGTAACAACTCCCCCCCCATGGATTTCAAATATTTTGTGGGGAGCACTCATTTAGATTTTGTGGGGAATTATGTTTTATAGAAATTCTCTAACAACCCCCCCCCCCCATGGAAATAGGAACCGTCAGGTATTCAGTGGCCCGCCAGTGATTCAAAATCGTCAATTTCGCCCAACTGCTAAAAAGGTTGGGCAGCCTTGCCTTAGAAGATGCATTAAGATTCATCTTTCGAAGCGTATTTGTGGTACGACGACCGTCAATTATTTCAGTGTTCTTGTTGTTTTTGCGAGTTCACATCTGCATTTAGTAGTTTCTGCCAGTTCCGGGGAACCGGTTATCGATCCAATGGCCTCTTTACTCTTTACAAGTCACTGGTGTGCTGCGCGGCCACGTGCCCTCAAATCTCCATCGTCCACCGACTCCCAAGGTCGGTTCCTGTTCTGGTACTCCACTGTAACAAGCAAACCAAAAGACAACACTCTTCAATAATAATATTTGTAAAAGTACTTTGTGGCACAATTTTTGATTAAAAAAAATTAAAGTTAAGGCCTGTTCTTTCACAGCATTGGAACGATTCATAAAATTTCAAAATTAATTTTCAAGTTCTGTTTTTATATCATTATTGGCCAGTTGTTTCACTCAACTGAAATAATAACGGAACTTGAAAATGAACTTAGAAACTTGATGAATTGTTCTAATTTTGTGAAACAACTGGCCCTTATTTTTAATCATTATTTTTAATGATATCAACGTGTGTCATTTGGTCAACTTTGTATCCTGATGAAGGATCCGTTAGTTCTAAAACATGTTGACATATTTTATTTATTTTTTATTTTTATTTTTAAAAAGAAAGTCAAACATTCCCAGGTTACGAATAACCTGACAAAATTTAAAAATCTCCTACTACCACCACAGTAAGCTGAAAATGTTACTTGAGTTGTGATGGAGGACTTAGCCAGCCGAGGAATTGAACACACTACGCCTGGGTGGGACCCAAACGCGATGTCAACTCGGCCACCGACCGGTCAAAATACAATCATTAAATTGTTTCATTATTATTTAATAACCAAACAACAAACCTAACCTAACCTGCCCTATCCTAACCTAACAAAACCAAGCCCTTTCTTTTATCACGTTTTATTTTGTTGTTGTTCTGTTTTGTTCGGTTATCCCACATATAATGTGTGTGTTTTCCATACGATATCCACAAATTAATGATTGATCTCGAAATTTATGGAAAGTACATCACGAGCAGTTGTTTTCTGTCTCGCTTTAGAATAATATATTTTTTAATTTTGGCTCGGGATATGCACCGCCCATGTGTCCAATATCACGTGGTACAAGTTAATTTTAAAAGTTATAGTGAGTGGTGATTAATTAGTTAATAAATCAATAATAACTAATTAATCTAATCTAATCACCTGTCTATATATATTTTTTTCGATGTGTACTATTTGTCTATTACTATTACTTATGTAGATTATTATTAATTAAAAGTGGTGTATTAAAAATATTTTATTTTCATATAATTAAAATGACACCACAAAGTAATTTTGCAACTATTGAAGAATAGATTTTTTAGTGTTTAGTTCAAAAAATATCACCGATGACCAAAATGTCAATCCCATTTTTTACACCAAATAAATTTCCTTACTGATTGGTTTTCAATCTTTCTTGTACCACAATGGCCAAATTTGTGTCCATAATTATGTTTTCAGTGTATGTGTCCGTTACGCCTTTTAATTGTTGCCAGTATTAGTTTATTAGTTGCAAAGTAGGGGCTGACCTCGATACGACGGCAGTAACGTGAATTTATTATGTGATTAATGACTTAACATTTAACCGGGTGAATGAATGCGCTAAAAGCTTTTGTAAAGGCTGCCGATATAAATAACTAATAACCCTCTATAATTTCAATTCTAAAAAGGTTTCACCTATTGATAAATTCGGATTAAAGAAATGTGTTGTAACGATTAGGCAATCGAAATGATAGTCATTCTTTGTTATTTTATATTATTAAAACAAACTATCTAATTATTATGCAAATTTCTGGGCATATTGATTAGTTCTTCGATCTAATAATTGTGTAAATTGCTAGGCATATTGATTAGTTCTTCGATCTTATAATTGTGTAAATTGCTGGGCATATTGATTAGTTCTTCGATCTAATAATTGTGTAAATTGCTGGGCATATTGATTAGTTCTTCGATCTAATAATTGTGTAAATAGCTGGGCATATTGATTAGTTCTTCGATCTAATAATTGTGTAAATTGCTGGGCATATTGATTAGTTCTTCGATCTAATAATTGTGTAAATTGCTGGGCATATTGATTAGTTCTTCGATCTAATAATTGTGTAAATTGCTGGGCATATTGATTAGTTCTTCGATCTAATAATTGTGTAAATTGCTGGGCATATTGATTAGTTCTTCGATCTAATAATTGTGTATATATATATATATATATACAAATCTATTTTGTAATTTTCCTTTTTACTTTTATATAGATTATAGAATCATCTCCCGGAGTTTAAGAGCGAATTCATTCCGGGACACTATAAATCTCGCGATGTTCGACTTCTGTACTGATTTTTTGAAAAACTCAAAAATTTTAGATGAATCGTATTATTAACCATACTAATTTCGGTTGTCGGTGCATTAGTGCGTGATTTTAAATTGTATTAACGCGTAACGTGATCTTTTATTTTTCAAAATTGTAACTGATAAATATATAAATCATATCAGATAAGCGACAAAGTAGGTACCAAAATAATATTATTACTTAATAATTTATTTTTAATTCATTTCTATTCTCTTACACAGTTTACATAATAAGTACCAGTGATACAAAACATGTTAATAACCAGTAACCGTATGAGTGTTTGAACTTATGCTGACGTGTTTGCATGTATTAGGGAAAGTGTTATTATGCCGTCATAAACAAAAACACAGCATCGTCCTTGAGATTCTCAATGTAGTAACCATTTAGTGAAAATAAAAGGATACTACTTGAAATGAACTTAATGATGCAGTTAAGACGAACAGAAAATAAGACAGAAAGTAGATGATAATTCTTTGTTTGAAATGTGTATTTCTTTTGTTTAAATGTTTGAAAAATGCTTAGATGAGAGTAAAGATACGTTACAGAGACTATGCGCTTGCTTTAACTGGACCAAATCCAGTGGACATACCTAAGCGGCTCGTTCATATACATGTTATTTGAATGGCTGTACTTTTACATGAGGGTTGCCACATTTTTTGTTCGATTAACATAAATATAACGTCTCTTGAATTTTTATAATATCATTGGATAGGTGTGATAATTTTTATAATGTAATTGGATAGATGTCGTACTTTTTTATAATTTTATTGGATAGATGACGTAATTTTTATAATGTCATTCGATAGATGTCGCAATTTTTTATAATGTCATTGGATAGATGTCGTAATTTTTATAATGTCATTGGATAGATGTAATAATTTTTCAAGTTTACTTACATTCGAAAGAGCAAATGAGGCAAATACGTTTTTTATAAATATGTTCAGCTTCATGAATCCTATAGTTAAAATGTCTGCGCTAATCATTAAATAAATTGAGCAAATAAGTATTAATGGTGTTCCCCTATTTTGCAAGCCATTTTGCACATCATTAGCTTAATAAATATTCTTATCACTGACCCGCCGTAGTCTAGTTTATCAGCAGGAACAAAGAACATGTTTTCGCCTCTACGTATTGGTTGGCAAACGTGCGCACAGCACAGTACCTACACAATCTACACATACATTATTCAGTGTGCATGGCGTAACAATTGAACCGCTGCACCAGCTGTGCTCACAAAATGTCAAGGCGATGCGGGCTTAGGCTAATATGTTTGAACTATTTATCAATGTTGTGCCCATTGTCTGCCAGTACCAATGGACAGAAAACTCCTAGAAGTATGAACTATCTATTTTTTACATTAGCTCTACACGGGAGGCCTTGAGGAAAATAATTTCTCTGACCTAGACAAACCTCACCCCCAAGAACCCGGGCACCCCTGCTAAGTCACCAAACGTAGCGAACCACTTGGGATGACCTATGGCGGAGGTGTTGGTTATTCCATAAATGGTGCTCGGGGCCGCGTTACCCATACCAGCCTCCCAAATTGTCGGTTTAAAACCAAACTGATTTGGTCGCTTAGGTAATATGTATGCAAATTAATGAAGAGCCGAACCGACCATCGGCCCAGCTCGTCAATGCAACGTTGTCGCGTGCCACAATGTCCAGCGTAAGATCTCAGAATGGCCAATGAAAATGATAATTTATTCAAGAAAGAATTGCGATATTTGAATATGTCTGCTCGATTACACAAAAGTAAGATGAAATTGACCTCTTTGGGCACGCAGTCACGCCCACAACACACTTGCATATGTGTAGCTCTTCAGTTCAGTGGCCATACCTGCTACCATTGTAAGTGCCGGTAGAGTCGTAAAGACGACGTGTTTCTGATAGCTCTGATGATATAGGCAATTGAATAAATTAATACTAATAACAATAATAAATTGATAATGTATCATAAATTAATAAATACAATCGGTGATGTGCCAATACCACACACCTCATCTTTGGTACTTTGCTCGACCTTTTTAACCCAAGTGAATAAGTCTGGTTGTCTGGATACCATGTCCGCCATGTTCGAATTCGAAGTTTGTCACCTCTGAAGATATAAACTATCGCGTAAAGGTTGAAGAAAGCTGTACCTACATACGTCAGTGTCTATTGGACTTTAGGCTTTTACATAACATTACGGAAGGATGTTCATATACGTGACTCTTTTTCGTTAGATGATATTATTTGATAGACTGGATGCAGTAGTTGCAGAAAGTACAATAATATTTACTTTGTTTTATGATGGACTAGATGAAATCCGCAAGATTTAGCGCAAGACTTTTTCGAAACCTCTTATTTTTAGTGTCAAGTGTGCAAAATTTCGTTAATTATCGAAATTCTGCTTTATGGGATGAGAAAATCGAATGGGCATCATTTATCGAATTCTCTTATTAATGGTGACCATCCTCTTGTTTTGAAGGTCATGTTTAGAAATTTTCACTAATCTCGGAATAAAACTGTAGATTTGTATAAAAAACAAACCATGCCGCCCGCAACAGAAACTCTTCTGCATCCTACATCTACTGTGCGGCTGGCTACATTTGCAGTCCATTGAAACTGTGACCACATTGAGGTCCATTGCAGTGTGCGATGTGTAGAGCCAGGTTTAAGAAGTTTTAAACTCATTTCATCACTAAATTTCAAAAATTTATTCAATATTATAATTGGTTTTGAGATATTTCAAAATTTTACCAGTTCCATAGGGGTTAACGCAGAAAACAGGACGCCATGTTGTGTAAATTTCCCTAATCAGTTCGACGGAAATTTCGTTTACTTTTTAAATAGGGCATCACTTATTAAGTTGATAGCTGCTTTATCATTTATTTCATTAGTATAAAATGAGTGGCTTCCGGTATTGCTTTGAGTTATTTCTTATTCATTCTCATTCAAGTCACCATTCGGTTTAGTGTTTTGTTGTAGAGTGAATGCCTTGGTCGCCTTTCGAGTCTTTGTTCTTGTGGTGGTGTTTGTTCCTTGTCTTTCAGTGGTTCTCGTACGAAAAGTAGCACAAAACAGCAGGTTTCAGTTTGTGGTTCGTGGCACCATTATTAATAGTTTTCGATGTTATAAATCAATATTTTCTTCGATCTGTCTCTCGCGTTTCTGGTCGATTATTTATGTTGTGATTTTAACTTTGTCTTTGATCACGAAGCGCTCGGATTTCTATGAACGACGGAGAAGAATGAAAAAGTTGAAAAAGTTTTGTAAAAGGGTCCACCACCATCAAATATCCGATTGATAGACTTAACTTCCGATGATTTTACATCAATATCCCGAGCATGGTTACGCTGTTATAATAAACATTCCTAAACGTCCAACAGCTATGTAAAAATATGAATAAATTGATAAAGTTGAATTGAAATACAAACATGTGCATTGGTAGTCCGCATGTACTTTTTGACACTAAAATGGAAGTTAATTAATTAATAAGGCCTTTCTCCACATCTTGCTTTATTTGGAATTTTTTTTTTAAACTAATACAACATTCAAGAATATAATGTAAAGCTCCCTTGATGTTATATAATCACTAATCAGCAGTGTAAAAAGTAGACAAATTATCATTACGAGCTTTTAAATGACAATTTAACTATCAAAAAATAAAGCACTACGCCATATCATTAATTCTATTTTTTCAATTGTTCAGTTACTTTATTAGGAAGAGTGTTGAAATCTCGGGCGAAGCCGGGTGGGTCTTAAACTAGTAGACAATTTTACGAAACAACTCAACATTACACATCACTTTATACTTTAAATAGTCTTATTACATTTAAATAATCATAATAATATTGTACATAGGTACTTTGTACTTTAAAATATGGAACGGCCAACTCGACTCGGTACTGGACTATAGACAAGAGAAATTTCATTAGCTTCATTAAATGATCATAAGAATGCATACAGCAATTCTTTACTGTTTGTTTAATGAGCCAATATTATGATAAAGATAAGAGCGACCTAAAGGTTATTGGATGTTTTCGCCAGACTTTCCATTGCTCCTTACGTCCTCCCTCCTGCTTTGTCAACAGTTTGTGTTTTCATATTAGGAGTATCAATATGTATTAGTTGTACGTTTCTAGTACCTTTTAAATTTATTTGCTGTTTCTGGTGCCGCCTGTTTCAGCAAAATATTTATCTCACCGTTCTCCGATATTATAAATTGAATCAAATTGTTTTTATAGATTTCCAAATAATTTAATTATTATTAAAATAAAATAAATAACCCTGTAAACACCAATATTTAATCATAAAGGATCGATATGTTTCTTTGGTGATGATAACGATGATCATCATAACGATCTAATGGTTACTTGGTCAGGATAAACGCATAGTTAACATTATAATAAGTATAGACAAAGAAGTACCAATAGTAGACAAAAATAGTAGTACAATGAGCGGTGATTATTTAGTTATTATAAAAATATATTACAAAGAGCGGTGATTAATTACTTATTATAATATTACAATAAGCTGGTCACTCCGCCTAGTAACCAACCCACCCCAGACCCCGATCGTATCTGTCCTACTGATTTTTTTTAATTAAAAAAAAAAACTTAAAAAATGGGACCAGATTCCAAAGCTTCATTTACATTTTTTACTCCAAATAATATCAGAAATCACTGATCCCTTAACACCATGTAAAACAAAGCTGAAATTTATATTTTTTTAATTCTTACTTACTATAAACTATGTTAAATAAGGTAGGCACAAATACGTTTTTTTGGTATAAACCACCCAGTTTAATGGTATATTTATGAAACCACCTTATTTGGTTGATGTTCTGAGGTGGTAATAATTTACTTACTTATTGATCACTTCTAAAAATTCCATGAGGTAATTAATATAGATGATTAAATTTTTAAAAAGTTTTTGTTTTAACTTCAAATACCTACATTTTTTAATTTATTTTATTACACAATAACAAATTATATAGATAAAATAATTCACTAGGGAATCCTGTGCTGATACGGACTACGTTTGATTTACATCCTACGATATATTTTTTTCAAAATGTCGTATAAATCATGTTCTTTGATTTCTTTAAGCCAGGTTTTGATTTGTTTGAAATCATTTGTATTATCCGTTTTCTTTATTGTTGTTGGAAGTGAATTATACAGCTTAGTATAAAGCAGTGTCGGCTCGTAACTTTTGGGTGTACTAATATTACAAAAATGGCATTATTGATGTTGGTGTAGCTGTAAACGATTTGTTTTTTTTTTCGAAAATTAGATTTTTTTCATAAAGATTTTCAGAAAATTCCAGTTTCACCGTGCGCCGTACGGATTTCCTGAAATTCTTCACACAAAATATCGCTTTTTCGAAAAAAAATATTAATCGTTTTCAGCTACAACAACATCAATAATGCCATTTTTAATATTAGAACTCTAGAACACCCAAAAGTCACGAGCCGCCACTGGTATAAAGGCACTCGTAGTTCCTTTGTCCAAAAGTTTTAAATAAGGTTGTCATTCCGGTTAGCTCTTGTGTTGTGAGAGAGTGTGTTTTCTTCGTCCTTTTTGATAGCATTCTTAGCATAGTATAATAGTTTCATATTTTTCTCCAATAGTTTTATTGCTTAAAGTTATGATTTTTCTTGGTAAATTCGCAAGTCCAAATTTAAAAAAATCAACATCTGCATAATTAGTTTCTCTGTTAAACAAAAGCTGGAAGATTGACCATGAAATTACTATAAAAACCTCGTATACAAAATGCATCTACACATTTGTTACAACAGCAAACGCATAACTTCCAGTTCAGAGCTGCTTTGATAGTCCGTACAATTTTTTTTTGAATATTTGGATTTTTTGAGGATAGGAAGGAGTGAACCCGTGTTGTAGGAGGAACGAAACACAGATGCCGGCAAATCGTATCACAGCCGAGCTGTTGAACTCAATAACGAGTCGTAGAAGTGACCCATTCCCATGTGACAAATGTCAACCGTGTAGATATGTTGGGCGCGTGTTTGGCGCGTTTCCCGATTATGCACCGGTGCCGAAGGGATCAATGACGCTAGTTCCTCGGAGCATCTTCCATTGTAATACCGGTAGATCAAGGACAACATACCCACCTCAGGTTTGTGCTATAAAGATTGCAATCCGCTTGTTAAGATAGGAGAATCTATTAAACCGACCGCTGGTTTCTGCACAGAGTCAGGAGTTTTTTTCAGGTATTTTGGAGCTCAAGATCAGAGGTGGCTGCGAAATTCAACTTGCGATTTATACAGGGTCAGCAGTTGTGTACTATTAATCTATCTGCGGGCCCTGTACAGTACACCCAACTTTTGTAAGGCTAGTTTGGATGGAGCCTCCGAGCCTGAGCTTGTTACTTAGAGTTTATTTATTTATTTTTTCATGTTCTCCATAAAACGGTTATACACCAATATATCATGGATAAGATTACAAATGAAAAAGTTTACAGAGGCAGTTTTACTATTTTGTGACATATGTTAAAAGATAGTTACTGAATTGTCTGTAGGTGACATTGAAAATGTCGATGGCTAATGCAGAATCGTTAAGCAGTTGAGTCGCTCTGTGTATTGGCGCGTTCTGATAGGCAGAAGTCCTCGCTTTCGGAGCATATAAGAGTGCATGGGATCTCCCTCGAGTATAATTGTTAGGGACATAAAAGTTAACCTCTTTCAACATAGGCGGATTGTGTATTGTACCAGAGATTAACTTAAAAAAGTGTTTGCCTAAAAATATTTTTCTGCGGGCTTCTAATGTATTGAAATCGAGCATTCCTGTTAAGAACAAGGATGGATACAGGGATGGATAGTATGTATATTCCCTCATATACAGGTAACGCATAAACCTTTTTTGTACTTTTTCTATTTCTAAGATATGGTTTTGTTCAGAAGGGGCCCAAATAATGGAGCTGTATTCCAGGATGCTGCGGACAAGTGCTTCATATGTTCTCCGTATTGCAATTCCATTAGGACGGGTTGTTTCGGAGAATTTGAACAATTCATCAAATTTCCTCGTCCTACTCAAGTTCTGTTATTATATCATTATAGGCTGGTTGCTTGACAGAACTGAAATAAAAACAGAATTTCAAAAAAACTTTCACAGAACTTGAAAATGAACGTTGAAATTTGATGAATTGTTCAAATTCTCCGAAACAACCCGTCCTTAGTAAATGATCTCGCATTACGAAGAACAAATCCAAGCATTTTGTTGGCGCGGGAGACAATGTCAGATATGTGGGATTTAAAAGAGAGATTTGCTTCGAAGATCACCCCAAGGTCACGAATCTCGTTTTTGCGTGTTAATATATCTTTGTTAATATGATATGGGAATAGAAATGTTTCTTTGGATCTTGTAAATGTGACTACACTGCATTTCTGGATGCTGAAGGGTAGTTTATTTGATTCCGACCATTTGACAAGAGAATCAAGATCATTCTGCAGAAGAATGGAATCGATACAACTTTTGATAGATCTAAAAAGTTTGATATCGTCGGCAAAGAGGAGATATTTTGAGAGTTAATGGTCTTGCCTATATCATTAATGAATAAAAGAAAGAGGAGGGTTCCTAGATTCGATCCCTGGGGAATCCCGGAGTTAGTTTTGTATTCGTGAGAGAACTGGTGTCCGTAACTGACATACTGACGACGATTGTGTAAGTAGCTAGCTACGAAAGCGAGAAAATCCTGAGAGAATCCGATGTCACTCAATTTTATTAGTAAAATATCATGGTCGACTTTATCAAATAATGCTTTTTCGAAGTCTGTATATATCAGATCGACATGTAAAAAAATTTCAAACGATTTATTTATATAGGTGGTGAGATTCATAAGGTTTGTTGAGGGTGATAGAGTGGGGCGAAATCCATGCTGATTCTCGGTGAGTGTATGTTTTGTTTGATTAAATATTTGTGAGTAAATTATGGTTTCTAAAAGTTTTGCGGGTGCTGATAAGACAGCTACAGGTCTGTAATTATCGATTGCCGAATTTTTGCCTTTTTGTGTATAGGCGTGACTTTTGTTAGTTTCCACATTTCAGGGAAGGTATTATTACGAAGTGAAAGATTAAAAATGTGCTTTAGAAGTTGAATTAAATGTTTTGAGTATCTTTTGAGTATGATGGGTGGTATAAAATCTGGACCGACAGAGTATTTAGGTTTTAGCTTGTGAAAAGCGGCAACAATATCGTCATAGTTAATTTCGTGAATTTGAACAGGTAAAGCATTGTGTGACGAAGAAGCTATATAGGAAATGTCAAGTTTGGGAATATTGTCGCTGAATACTGATTGAAAATAATCTGCGAAACCTTCTGCGATTTCAGAATATCCATTGTATTGATTTTCATTAAAGGTCATGTGATTAAGTTTGTCACAGCCGCGGCGTTGTTTTAAAGTTTGTTAAGGCATGTTCGGATTAAGTTTTTTTCCAAAGATGGTGCATTTTATTTTTCTCTCGTATGTGATGAATGATCTCTCCAGTAAACCATTTTGGATATTGTTCATCATCTCCGATACCCCAAGCATACCCCAAGTTAGTTAAGTTTAGTTACCCCAAGCATATCAATGGAAGGCTTGTTGGGAAGATTGCTTCCGTTGAAGGAGGCTAGATTGTCATTTCTGGGTCTTTGAAACACTAAGTTTGATAGTAGCTCAGCTTGTGTTTCTATTATTAGTTATTTAACCTAACCTAAGAAGAGTCGCAATAGTCGTGCATGACCAGACCCTTGTTTTTAATATCTGCTTTCGTTCTGTATTATTAGTTTTTACTGGATCTTTCGCTTTGTTAAACAATAGTAAAGTAGTTAATCTCCCTGTTATTAGTTATTAGGTTGTTATTACCTTCATTATCAGTTGTTTTGGTTTGCCTAATCACCACCCAACAACTAACAACCACGGCCGCTGCAAGATCCATTGTCTAGATCTGACCTCATTATTTGAGAATGCAATAATAAAACTAGTTACTATTATTTAAAGCTATTGTTCTTTACAAAGTGACTAAGACCCCTCTATTTATACTTAATTCATATTACAGGGGTGAATTTAAAAATTTATTCAAAACTATCACCGATGGGATTCCCCATCCCGTGATTTAAGAGATACTATTATTTGAATTAAGAGCAGTTTGGGTAAATTAGTGAAGGCCAAAACCACCTCAACCCAAGCCAGAACACTGAATCAAGTTGGCCTCTTGAACGTTCCTTTTCTGGTTCGAGATGGTGGCCGTTTTAATGGTTCTGTAATGAATCTTTGTTCAAATGTGAAATTGTTGTGTTTATTTAGGACCAGTTGTTTTACAGAAATTGAAAAATTCATCAAATTTCATAGTTCCAAGGAAGTTCTGTTATTATTTCAATTTTGTGAGTTAACTGACCCATAAGGATATAATAACAGAACTCGAATAGGACTTTCACTGAAGTTGTTCAAATTCTATGACAGAATTTGAATAATTCGTCAAATTTCAAAGTTGATTTTCAAGTTCTGTGAAGGTTCTATTCAAGTTCTGTCGCGATTCAAGTTTTGTGAAGCAACTGACCAATAATGATATAATAATATAACTTTAATAGAACGTTCACAGAACTTGCAAATCAATTTGGAATCGAACAAATTTTCAATAACGATTTTCATAATTTTGAAAACAACGTACATGCCCAGTTTCTATATTTTGTAAAATAATCAAAGTCGCTGCGTATCGGTAAATCCGTCCCTGAAATTTCTCCATTTTCTCTTGGTCTTATCAATTGACCTCAATTATCAGAGGACACAATTCATTACTGACTGCTACTTGAGAATTATGAATGATTCACAGTTCAAGATCGCTGACACATAATTTATTTAATGGTTATCGCGTGTTTGTTATGTTGCGTTTATCGCTTTTATAACAGTGGAAATGGTTTGTTTTTATGTTGTTTGACGTCCAAGCTAAAACTCCATGTCCTGAGACAGAGTTCCATGGAAAATTCTTCTACTGAAGTGTTGATTTTATACATTTAAATGTCACATTATGAATTAATTTTTTAAAAATTACCGTATTAATCGTGAAACGATCATAGTGCACAACTTCTAACTCTGATCTCTATTGCTAATTATTATCTCTATTATCTTCTCTAGATCGCAATTGCGCCCTGGTTTTGAGTTTAATTTTTATAAAGGAAAACAAGTATTCTCTGGTTAAGAATAAATTGACAGTATTCGAAAAACTCTTATTAACATCACCACAAAACTCTTACTACGTGCTCTAGTATTTGAGACAGAAACTCCGGTTAAGTTATCTTGACCTGACAATATTCTAAACACTCTTATTACCACCACCACAAAACTCTTATTACGTGCTCTAGTGTTTGAGACAGAAACTCCGGTTAGGTTATCTTGACCTGACAATATTCTAAACACTCTTATTACCATCACTATAAAACTCTTATTATGTGCTCTAGTGTTTGAGACAGAAACTCCTTTTAGGTTAGGAGAAAATTATATTATTTATCAACAGAGTGCATGTCAAAAATTCGCTCCACTTAATAATACAAAATCTAAAGCCTACAAAACCTAATATCCATAAAATTTATCTATAAACATGTCCCCGAAGATCAGTGTAGAGAATAATCGAAGTTTGTGAAATCTTAACGCTCTAATTTTACAGAATTTACAAGTGTTTAATTCAAACTGTGAAGTGTCAGAGTGTTGTTGCCGAAATAATAACCTGTCATTCTAATCACTGTAAACATACCTGTGCGAAAATAAAAACAATTAATACATATCATCAAAGTTTGTGAAATCTTAACGCTTTAATTAACCAGGTTTACAAGTGTTTAATTCAACTGTGAAGTATCATAGTGTTATTGCCGAAATAATATCCTTTTATTCTAATCGCTGTAAACATACCTGTGCGAAAACAATATTATATTACTCTTAATTCCCGGTTAACCAAAAGCGGCTTCTAGCCCAGTGGTGAGCGAATCCGCATATAGATCCGAAGGTCCTCAGTTCGATTCCTAGTAATACTAAGTTTTCTTCCTCAATTTTTTTTTTTTTCCTGCAATATTATTTAAATCATTGTGAAACAAGATATACGAGTTTAGCAGATCATCCAAATCAAGGCGCTGATTTAAAGTACGAATTATCATCAAGTACCCATAACTACTTACTGTGGCAAGTTAGCAATATTGCCTACATGTCAGCTGACAGGCGCAAATCATCGACTTATCAACTAAAGTGGTGAAGCGAATAAAAAAAAAAAACACAAAAAAATACGAATTGTACAAAACCAATTACTTATATAAAAAAATCCAGTGTTCAAAAAATGAACCGTCCTAAAAAAAGACATCTGAGCACAATGATGCCCCGGATTATTGGAGAAAATAGCGTCTCAATTGAGGATGCAAACGAAACCTCATCGATTGCGTCATCCAAAGGCTCGGATGATACCGAAGTAGAATATCCTTGCACCTCAGGGGTAGATGTGCTTAATGAAGCTCAAACACATCTGACAGCTCTACAAGATGTCTTGGCAGAGAAGCAGTCGAAGGTCTCAAAAGACCAGCAGCTGAGAATTGCCAGAAACGTGTCGGAAGTTTTTAGATCCGTATCTCAGCTGTTGTTGGAGCGCGAGACCATGCGTGCTGATCTGGCTACAGTGACTGCCCAACTGAGAATGACAGAAATCAAAGTACGACACGTGAAGAGCGAAAAAAGACAACTTGAACAAAAAATTATTCAACTAGAGTCTGATCTTGGACCTGTAATGCGGAGAGTAGCGGAGGCAACGGAGGCTAGCCTCTCATTTGCTGACATCGCCCGCAAACAGCCTAATGATGCTCACCAACCCCCTCCACTTACCCAATATGGACATCGTGTCGGAGCACCAAGACCAGGCGTATGCGTATTTCCAACAGATGCAGACGCCACCAAGGATAGCGATGGTACCAAAAAAATTATCCAGGACATGATTCGGCCATCTGAACTAGGCGTTCGGGTCACGGGAATAAAAAAGATAAGAAATAAAGGTATCTTGATAAACACGGCAACCGCAGGTGAGCAACAAAAACTATTAAATGCACCCTGTTTCGACAAATCAAGCACAATTAAGGCCCGACTGCCGACCAAGCGATCTCCGAGACTAATATTTTTTGGGGTACCGAGGGACCTGACTGACGAAGAATTTTTAAGGATCGCCTTAACTGGGGTTCCCAACATTCAAGACATTGAGGGAACTATAGCGTGCTGTAAATTAAGTCACTTAGCTGGTGCTCGCACAGGAAACACTTGTCATCGTATTTATGAAATGCCAGCTATCGTCCGTAAATTACTTATTGAACAGGAGAAAGTATTTGTGAACTGGACTGTTTGCCGCGTCAGAGATTTTATTGGCCTTACTGTCTGCACTAAATGTCATATGATTGGACACTCATACAAATATTGCAGAGATACTAAACCTACATGTGGACACTGTGCACAAGAAAAACACACCCGTGAGTCGTGCCCAAATGCAGCCATCAAACCAGTTTGCGCGACATGCACCAGATTTGGTAAGCCTGCTGACCATTCAACCGGAGATAGGGACAACTGCCCAGCTTACATAGCTGCCCTCAAGAAGGACCTAGCTACAATAGACTATGGAGTGTAATATACAAGAACACAAGTGCCTAACTATCGATGACTATACTCCCATGAAGAACTGTCTGCGAATAATGTATATGAACGCCAGAAGTATACGAAACAAGTTTGACGAAATTGAGGAAAAGGTCAGAAGATTATGCGATATTGTTCATGTTCTTGTCATCACTGAAACGTGGCTTGATGTCGGAGAAGAAAAGTTCTTTTGCTTAAATGGTTTTTACAGTGCTTTTTCTTCTCGCCCAAATGAAGGAGGAGGAGGTGTGGCCATATATGTTCTGGATTCTATGAAGTGCTCTATCATTGAAAATTTTTCCAACGAAAATTCATTTTTAGGTATTAGTGTTTGCAGCAGTAATAGGAAACCAGTCAACATTTATGCCATTTATCGAAAACCTAACCCAAACAACATGCACGATTTCCTAACACATTTTGAAAAAATACTGAACAAAAGCAGACAAGATACATTAATACTCGGAGATTTCAACATTGACACTTCCATAAACACACCTTCTTCTTTAAATTTTATCAACACCTTATTAACATACAATTTCTCAATACAAAATAAATCATATCCCACGAGAGTCACTGATACAAGCAGCACTATTATAGATCACGTTATATCAAACAGACAAAACATTTCAACAACCATATCGAATATAGATGACCCGCTTAGTGACCATAATATACTAATTGTTGACTTTAAGAATAATTTAAAAAAATGGTTTAATAATAGAACTAAACCACGCTTTACTAAACCTATCATCAACAGTATGGCGGTAAAATCTTATATTGCGACTAACAAATTTGCTATCAACTCAACCAAACCCGAAGACGGTTACAAAGATTTTAATGATTATCTCAAAAATGCATTAGAAGCAGGTAAAACTACACCGAACGTAAAAACAGGAAGGCGGCAACATCTTAATACACCTTGGTTTGATTCTAAACTGAATTTTCTAATCAAGGAACGAAACCAGCTTCACAAGCAGTGGAAACAAGACCCAGGTAATATTACTCTTGCAATACGTAAAAATAAACTCAGAAACATAATAACTAATTATAGGAGAAGTCTGAAAAACAAATATTACATCAATAGCTTTCAACAAAGCCTAACTAACCCAAGAAAAACTTGGAAAACCATTAACTCAATTCTGTCTAACCGTGTACATAAACCCACCAACACAATTGAATCTCTCATCGTAAATAATTGTGAAATTAGGGAACCCCGTGAAATAGCGTTGGCATTTAATGAGTTTTTCCTGTCAGTTGGAGAAAAATTGGCAGCTGCCATTCCATCATTCCCGGATGACTGTAATACAATATATGTAGAACCAAAGGCACGACAATCCTTATATATGACTAGGACGAATAAGGATGAGGTAATAAAGGTCATCTCGAAACTTAGGTCGAATGCAGCGGCAGGAATCGATGGAGTAACACCGTGCATTCTTAAAACCTGTAAAGAAGAACTAGCGGGGCACCTAACCCAACTTATCAACTTCTCCATAGGCTCGGGAATATTTCCAAACCAGTTAAAGCTAGCAAAAATTATACCAATTTTTAAAGAAGACTGCAAGAAGTGTATTTCTAACTACCGTCCAATATCGATTTTATCGGTATTTTCAAAGGTGTTTGAGTCAATTATCAAAGATAGACTGATAAAATACATCTCTAGCAATGATATCCTTACACCACAGCAATATGGCTTTCGGAAAAACTCCAATACCCAATGTGCCACTTTCGATTTCATTTCTAACATTCAGCAGTACATAGACCAGGGCGAATATGTGGCAGCTATATTTATAGATCTGAAAAAAGCCTTTGATACGGTAGATCATGAAATACTTCTACAGAAAATGGAACATTTGGGAATAGTAGGTAAATCTTTAAATTTGCTCCGAAGTTACCTAGCTGATAGATTTTGCCTTGTCGATATCGGAGGGAACCTAAGCGGCTTTGGAAAAATCACATGTGGAGTGCCACAGGGCTCTATTCTTGGACCTCTACTTTTCTTACTATACATCAATGATATAACTAAATGTGGCATCTCGGGAAAACTTCAACTTTACGCTGATGATACTGTGATTTACTACCATTGTAAAAATCTGAAGGAACTTGAAGCTCTAATGAATAAAGATCTCGCAAAGCTGGCAAAATGGCTTCGATTAAACAAATTAAGCCTCAATGTTAAAAAAACCCATTACCTTACTTTCGGTAAAAAAGATAACATGGGTATGAATATTATTCTTGGAAATGAAAAGCTACAACATGTTCAAGTAACGAAATATTTGGGGTTACTCATAGACTCTAACCTCTCGTGGAACTCCCATGTTGAGAATGTAAAATCCAAAATTTCCCCTCTAACCGGTGTACTTTATCGACTCCAAGGTGTGCTCCCCACATCTTTACTGCGTGCAACTTATTATGCTATGATTCACTCCCACCTGAGTTATCTAGTTAGTATCTGGGGCACCATTACCAAAAAAAAAAGTTCGGAAATACAAGTAATTCAAAATAGAGCCGTACGTAATATATATAATCTGCCATGGGATACACATGTCAAAGATATATACTCACAGACACAAATACTTCCCTTTACAGTCCTTCCAAAGTATAACATCACAACTGCCATTCTACAAATAATTCAACACTCCTCACACACCAACACTAAACCAGTTTTTAATTCTGACATACACCAGCACAAAACACGATCACAAAATCAAATACATTTATCGTCATCTACTTACACGACCAAATTTGGAATTAACTCCTTACAATACATTGCACATAAACAATATAACGCATTACCTAGTAATTTAAAACTTCCGGCAACAAACAAAAAAACACTGGCAAAAGCTCTTAAAAGCTATTTCCTTAACAGTTTCATTAATGACTAACACAATCTTTCTCTAGAACTCCATAATAACATCTGCGTTTATTTATTTTAATGTATTTATTTTAATGTATTTATTTTAATGTATTTCATTTACTTGCCTTGTCCTTTCTAATGTTGTCTTTCCCGAAATGAGTTTTATAAACTCATTGGGAATAATACATTATTACTTTGTTATCATTTTGTAATGTATTATCTTGTAATAAAAAAAAAAAAAAAAAAAAAAAGGTTATCTTGACCTTACAATATTCGAAAAACTCTTATTACCATCACCATAAAACTCTTATTACGTGTTCTGGTGCTTGAGACAGAAACTCCGGTTAGGTTATCTTGACCTGACAACATATGAAAAACTCTTGTTACCTTCATCATACAACTCTTATTACGTGCTCTAGTGTTTGAGACAGAAACTCCGGTAAGGTTTTCTTTAATTAGTAGACAATACTCAGTAATCTTATCTATTTGAAATAATTTTAATAAAATGTATGAAGGTACCTATCCTTGTTAACATAAACAATTCATAGACATTGTGCGACAATTTTCCCATGCCTATTATGCCGAGGTCGTAACATTACCATTCTCGGTACCAAATGAAAGTTGTTGCATTTAATGATGTAAGAAGGATTTATCGTACGTTTAGAGCTGTTGCGTATGTAGGTACTCATTGTTACCATGCCCAAACGATTAATTCTACTCTAGAATATCTATATTGTGCCTGGAGTCATTCGAATGTATTCAACGGCCGCTTTCTCCAATTGAAATTGAACGAGGAGTCTCAGTCTAGTAAAAACGCATCCTTATCCAATAAAATACTTCATTTCTTAACTACGCGGACGTTATTTTGACATCGAGAATCCAACTTAGCGGTCGCTCAGTTGTGTTTAAAGAAAGTAGCTGCAAATATCTTAACTATTCAACCGTGGAGGTTAGTTTTCCATATTTTATTCGGTAATTGCTTGCTTAAAAGAGACACCAGCTAAAGTGAAAACGTAACGAGCGTGAATAGGCATTTGTCTTAGTTAAATGCAGAAAGTGGAAAAAAACATCGAATTCTATTAGACCTATATTGGAAAGTTAGATTATCTTGGATTTCAGGGTAATAGTCGTGCATTGGACGTGTTGTTTTGTTCCAATCAAAAAAAAAATTAAGCAACGTTTAGTCAACCAAGCGCCATTCGTTTAGCTTTAGTCAATCTGTTTTTTTGTCTTCATTTGGGTGACAATGTAATTAAGAAAATAGATCGCTGGAAAATGAAAAAAAATGTTGAAAAAGTACAAGGAAATACGGTGAAGTTTTGAAATTTATTTATTTAAACTTAGTTCTTTCAGATGTTCTCACAGAATAATCCACTTGCCTCGTAAACCACATTCCCCTTTCTGACATTTTTTTCAACCTCAGTGATAGATCCCGCAGGGTTTAGTCAGATTATTGGTACATTGCTAACAATCCAAGGGAGGCTGCTATACCTCAATACAAAGGATTATCCCATCACCTCCGTGGTTTCAACAACTCTCCAAAAAAGAAATTTCATCACTTATTCGAATGAGGATTGGTCATTGTTCCGTTCCTTGTGACTTTTTTAAAATTTACGTGCTTGATTCCCCAGCTTGTACCTTCTGTGGTCTAGAAGTGGGAACTTTAGATCACTTTTTTTGCTGTCCCTCTTTAAAAAAATATCCTCTTTTCTATCAAGCCTTATCTAAAATTGCCTCCATCCATTCAACATCTCATCTAAATCTGAATTTGACTCCAATCTTCCATTCGATTTTAAAATTTGCCAATTTAAACAAAATGAATATATTAATTCACCTTCCCTCTCTATATAATTTGAAATGATGGCCAAGAAAACCCTTAATGGGTGAAAACCAGAAACATTTGAAAAAAATCAATCCAGTTATAAAAACTCAGTTAATGTACTAATAGGTGCATACAATTACAACGTTATATAATTATGTAAAAACTCACTAAAAATAATACAAAGAGAGGTAAGAGACACAATAGACACAAAGAGAGACATAATGATAAAACAATATATATTTTACAATAGATTGTTACATATTTACACATCTTATTTTTTGTTGTTATTACATTGATTCTATTGCCAAAAGGATCGCTGCTCAGCTACGCATTCCGGATTTTTCCTGAAATGCTGCTCGTTTTCAGCAGTGCCTCTAATGTAATTATATATATTATAAATAATTAAAATTAAATCAAATAATCGAAATGCAAATTAAATAATATAACCACAAACACACGTAGGTATCCCTTTCATTGTAAATTCTATCAATTATGAAGTTGTGCAGTCAGCAACCATTGGCTGTAGAGCTTCTTGAAGCACTGCAACGTTGTCGATATTCGAATAAACGGTAGTAGGTATTTCATTCCAAATTTGTACATAATATAATTAGCTTAAGGCGATGCACTACGTAGTAATGCAAAATCATGTGTTTTTGGTTCGAAAATTTGGTGGCCTAGAAATGTTTCAGATGCTTTAATTAAATACTGCGAGTAGAATAAATATTGGCCTTTGAAATAATCGAGTATTTTTTAGATATGTCTTTTTATAAGCCCATAAAAAAATAATGTATAAGGCCTATGAAAATTGCTTTAAAGTTCGAAATCTCCTACTTACGAACCCATTTTCGGTTATGATTTTATTACATAATGTGGTAAATTAAGTTATTTATAAAATGATCGGGAAAAAATTAAATATTTACACCTGAACATCCACAAAATAAAATAACAGGCACTTTTTGACCATGTTTTTTTCTTGCATAAATCAAAACAGGTGGATGGTGTTAAGCGGGAATTTAAGCCTTATCGCCATCTACTTAAGGTATGTTATTGATAGCGGCTCGATTCAAAATATTACACGACGTAGTGCATCGCCTTAAATTAGATGCTCATGAAAAAGTCGAGGATAACTGAGGAACATATGGCACGATATTGTTAATAAAATACTCGCAGTGTGAAAATTAATTAATTTTGTTTTAGAAATTGTCCCAGTTATTTTCCCATGTTTTATGACTTTTACGGACGCAAGAGGTCACGTTTATAAGTTATTATATTTATTATTATTATTAAAAACGTGCACCCATTTCGCCAGTGCTACAGAAAGCACTAGAATGGATTTCAGCAATCGAATGAAAATGACAATGGGACTCTAGTAACGGGGGTTTGCTCGAAGCTCACATTTTAGTTATTTTTGATGAACGCATTACTAAAATCTCAAATGTTTCTAGAGGGATCCGTACGGATGCAAGTTATTTATATTTAATACTAATAAAAACATGACACTACACAGGTCGTACAGATTCTCACTTTATTTAAGAGATTTGATGGGACAAATTCAACCGCAGGTCTGTCCAGTACAATGGGGCCACGCATCGCATGATTTTATGCACGGCTGCTTTACTTAAGTCGTTAAGATTCTGGGTTTATTTTAGGGAATTGTCTCGTCTTACTACTTTTAGCAGGTTGACCAATATTCTCTTCATGATATGCCCATGGTTTCGAAAATTGATTCGTGCTAAAATAAATAAAACAAATTATAACGATGACTTGTTCTCTTAGATGTGTGCACCTACGATATATCACAAAATATATCTGTGTTTCAATAGCACAAACTATGTGGTGGGACCAACTGGTTAGGTTAGGTTAGAGTAGATTATGTAGATTAGGTTTGGGTAGGTTATGTTTTCAATTAGGGAGGCGGTTATAGGACCTACTGCTCCGGGAACTATCACTGTGCTTGAGGTCTGTATAAGCCTTGGCGGCGGATGCGTCTGCCCACTAGTTGCGTAGGCCGGTTGAGGGCGTCCCTTTGGCCTCTACAGCCAGACTCTTTCGACCTAACGTCTTGCACCGCAGTGGGAGGGATGGATTCAACCGTCACTTCTGGATACACTGACCCCCAGATTCTTACCCTTACCCACGTCCTCTCCTTCCTTTCATTAAAAAGACCCTCCACATAGCATCCAAATATGATATACGTACTGAAGAAAATTTTTCCTGTGTAGTTCAGATTTTTTAATGAAATGACTGAAGAGCTCAATGGCGATCGTAACAATGGGGACAAACCCCCATAAGATATTCCCGGGACCTCCACACAGCACCACTAAAGATGAGGTAGGCCCTGAGGAAATTATTTTCCACGGGGTCTCTTTGCGGAGATAATGAAAAAAAGAAGTAAAGAAAAAATTTGCCGAAATTTTGCCTTTAACAGAGTAAATGTTTTCTCTAGACAAGAAAATGAAAGAGCTAATCTTTCTAATGTTGTGATGCTGAAGGTAGTGGGGAGGGGAAGGAGAAGAGACACAGGAATGCTGGGAAATACCTGGCTATTCAGATCTGGGTCTTGTGAACTTTATGTATTCTGCCGTTGACCTCCCCTCTTTGGGGGTGGTTAGACCTTTGTCCCTGCGTACGTCCAGGGATTTCTCTTCTTATTATGTTTTACCCCATCGAACTATCATTTTGTTTTGATGTATGTATTAGCAAACACTCGTTTTTTCATTTAGTTATCTTCATTTAACAGATTAGCTTTTATTTCTTAAATTATTGTGATCACTATCTATATAATCTGAACAAATAAAATGTAAGTTCGTTTGTTCAAAATTTTAAATCTCCGAAAGTTCTTCGCCGATTGCTTTTAAATTTGAACATAACGTTGCATTTGAATACACGTGTGTTTTTATAAAATATATTTACATATATATTACATATATGTCACCCGTGACAGGTAAAAACTAGCGTTTTTAAAAATAGCGCCATCGACGTAGAAGCAAAACGCGCTATTGTTTATCTATCTGCACAAGCATACTGAGCCACGGCGACGCGTGGCGGGGTACAGCTAGATATCATAATAAGTGTACTTTGCTAACACAACCTCATACTAATATCTTCTGTGCAGGGTCACTAAGGGTCTATAGTAGCTATATTATGTATAGCGTCATTAAAAACAGAGTCCTTGTGAGAACCCTGAAGGAGTAACCATCTAATTTTTTTAATGATAAACTAATGTTTATAAGACAAGGTTTTTATGTACATCCCAAAGGATAATAAATTATTGTAAGCACTATTAATTAGCATTAACAAAATCTTTCCTACAAAAATAAAGTTGGTTGTTTACAGGTGGATAAATATAATAAGAGGTAATTGTTGATTGAAGTATTTGGCAGGTTGGAAATAAGCCGACGTGGCTCAGTAGTTCAAAGCGTCTGACCGGACATCAGAAGGCGCGGGTTCAATTCCCGTCGGCGGCATTTATTTTTACTCGGGAGATATTTTCAATTTGTATTGATATTACAGACTAATTATTGTTTATGAGTAACCATCTGTTACTTACACCAGGGCGGGAAAGTGGCAGGCCCTTTGAAAAAAAGATCTGGGTCTTGTCTCCATACTAAGCAGACTTGCGATGTTTGTATTCCTACAAATGCTGATCTCACGTGTTTTGCTCTGCTCTCTGAGTGCATTGCGTTATCATTATCTTCTGTATTGATGTGATAAGGTTGTTTGGTGTTGAATAAGTGTTTGCTTGTTTTGCCTGTGATAATATTTAATGATCTGGCCGCGGGGAAGGTTGTCAGTTGTTGGTTACCATTGCCAGAATGCCAGTGTCTCTTGGACAACCGAGACAGTAGGCAGTAGGCAGTTAGTTGTTGCTGGAGTTGTTTGCGTAAAGTGTTTTAGTCGTGACAGTAAAGTTGTTGGAATAGCTGAAGATGGGCATTGCTGTTTTACCAATAAGCAACCAGGTTATTTCACTATACCTACCGAAGATCGCGTTTATATCAAGCATAATATTATATCGAATTATAAATAAAATTGCATTTACTTATATAATTTGTAAAGCGCCGTTTTTGTGAAAATCTCACTAAGTGCAAATAAATACATAGTCTTTTCCAAATGTAACTAAAAATTACATCTTATAAATATTTGTTAATTAATACGGTTTGCATTTATCAGCGTTTAACACTCAACAAATTTTATGAAAAACATAAAACGAAAGAACCTCCTATCCTTATTCTATATTCCTCTTTCTTTTTTACCTTCTTAATAGTTTTAAGGCAAAATAAATTACTTTCTCTAATCAACATTAGCAAAAGAAACTTTTTGGCAACCTTATTTAACCAGGTATTTATTTATCTTTGCATTATCTATAAAGCTGTTTATTTCTTACAAGATAAATCAATAATAAAATGTTTGTAATAAATAAATGTAGATACAGTTTGAAAACCAACAAAGGTATCTTCGAAAGTTTTATTTAAAATTCCGGCATATATTTCGTATTGAGATTGCAGTTTAAAATATTTATTTGCTTCACGGAAACTTTAAACATTTTCCTAACTACCCAGACCCTTACAGAATATATATATTTGTTGTTTGTTTAAAATATAACTTGTATGTATACCCATTAATTGAAAAATATCTGAATGATTTTTATGATTACCTACGTGATGATTATTTCTGATATATCGATTTATTATTTAGGTTTGTTTATATGTATTTAATTATAACATTGTTTATCTATTTTCAGATGGATGCCAACAGCAGCGCTGCTAGTGGCAGCAGTGGCGGCAGCAGGGCTGGGGAAGAGGCCGCAGCCCTGCGGCGCGAGGTGGCCTCCCTGCACAGCGCCCTCGCCCGCGAGCAGCAGCGCGCCGGGGGTCTCGCCAACAAACTGCTCCTCAGGGACACCTCCGTTGAGGCCCGCCGCGCGCACGCCGACAAGCAGGCCGCCGCTCTCCTCCGGGCCTTGCTCGTGCTTGAGGCCAGCCTGCGCAAGGAGCAGTCCACCATCCTACACAAACTGCAACTCAAAGACCAGCAGATCGTCCGACAGAGAGAAGAGATCCACCGGCTGAAGAGGGAGCTCAGAACACACTGCTCCAACTGCCAACAGATGGTCGGCTTCACCAGCGAACAGACCAACATTGAAACTGACCCCGAATTCCACAGTCTCGACAGCGTGGAAACACAAAAAGTCTTCGGAAGAAGCTCTAGTTACCACGAAAGCCATCTCCAACAACCCTTCCAGAAGAATTCAAGGTTGAGCAAGAGTTTCCAACAATCCAAGAATGACGTAAAATATGGAAACACGAGCTCGAGCGAAGAGGTGTTTGAGACTAATGACGCTTCCTCTCAAAAAGGGACTTACGTGAAGAATAAGCAGGCTTTTGTACGCAAGGACGTGACGAGGAGGTCCAGGAAGTTCTCCGGGAGAAGACACAGCAGCGCCTACCTAGATAACGTTCAGAAGAGCAGGCAGACCAAAAGTCTGTGCAGCAGTTCTAGCGCAGAGGACGGACCCCAGTCTGAAAAAGACACCAAACTGTTCCACCCTGAGGGCGATGATTGTGATATCGGCGAGGAAATATCTAAAGATATCGAAAGAGCTTCTAATAGAATAGACGAACTGCTCAATTCTCCCGAAAAGTACGAAGACCAGATACAGTCCAGATTGATGGGGAGAAACGATAGAGACCGAACCTTCAGTGCTAAAATTGACAACATGCACGGTATTAGAAAACAGGCTTCGAGTGACGAAGCTTCGTATCGCCGTGTGTTAGAAAATGGTGACATCGCCAACGAGGTCAGCCGGGATTCTAATGGCAATTCTGAGAACCCCTGGTACACCAATGTTAGTGATCCTGAACAGGAGGAGTGTCCTTATGGCTCTAGTGGTAGGCTGAGACACGTCGCGAGAGCCGCGTCAGCTGATAGTATATTATCAACATCGTCAAACAGCAAAACGCATAAAACAGGAAACTCTTCCACCGGCGGTGCAACGTACAGTGCGGACCATTTGCTGTTGGAATCAGCTGTGTCCACATCCAACACCGAATCAAACAGTGATAAGGAAAGTAATCGGCGGAAAAATACAAGGAATCAAAATAATTATATAAGTACAAATAATGCTAAAATTAATAACCGACACGTCTACGAAGCGTGTAATAATAAATTCGATAGTGAACAAAATGAGAACTGGTACGCGAGCGCCAGCGATCCTGATGACGATCCATCCTGCGAGATCTACAAGAACAATCCCGTGTTGGAGTGTGTCAACCAGATATTGCTGCAGAACTCTCTGGACGAAAACAGCAGCGACACTCCCCGGGTCTACGAGTCTCCCAGTCCCAAGGCCTCCACTAAGAGGGTCCAGTTCTCTACCCTGAACAGCATTTCCTTCGACGAAAGTGTGGGCAAGAATGGACAGAACTACCCTAGAGATCTTCAAAGAGCTCCGCAAGAGAGAAGGAGCGCTCACAAAATTGTCAAGTTCAGTTTGGAGACGGCTTCGGAGCATAGCTACGAAGCTCCTCTCACCGCCGAGGCTTTTAATTATGAAGTGCAAAGTATTTACAGTAACGATTATGAACCGATCATCACCAAGTCAGACGAAGAGGTCAACTCTAAACTGAAATCAATCCCCGTACCCCTCCCGAGAACCATAAACAATATTAACAGGGGTCCCGGCGACACGGGATCTCTCAAGAAAAATACCATAGTTAAAAATATGGCCATGAGCTTAGAGAACAAAATGAATGGTAATCATTACGTTGACATGGACACCAAGTACGTGAGTCTCCCCAGCGCCCTCAATAAGAGAAAGGTGCCCCGTGTTCCTCCGGCCTTGCCGCCAAAACCAAAGAACCTAGTGTCTAAATTTAAACTCACCAACCCAGGCCTGTCCGGCTCCGGAGCCTGCAGCCTTCCTCCCACCCTCCCCTCAAATCTGCCCCCCAATATTCCCCTGCCCGCCGCCACCCCGAACTCTGACCCCGTTGCCCTGAGCCAACGGACCCCTGACGTTCCCGGTAGCAAGAGCACCGGCGGCTCCTCCAAGTCCAGCGTTTCCGGGGAGCCTGATTATTGTTCCATTTCAGAGGTAAACGTTCCACTAGTCAGCAGCGGGAAACGGGGACTGGTGTCCGCCTCCACTGAGGTCACGGTCGAGATACACGCAGAGAAGAGGGCCCTGCCCAAACTTGCCACCATCGCCAAGATCACCCCTAACAAACTACACGACAAGGACATTCCCATGCTTCCGCAAGTCACCGAGATCATCATTCCCGATGAGGATGACCTCGCCGAACCTCCCAAGATAGCTCATGAGACCTACGCCGGGAAACCACCCCCGCACACCTTGAACACAGTAACCAAAAAGGATTTGAGAAACTCTATCCAAATCGGACATTCTGTTTCGACGATTCTCACCGATATCAAAAACCGAAGTGTCAGTATCGAAGATGTCAACAAATGTATAATGTCAACAGATATGAATAGGTCTTTCGCAAATGGAGTTGGCCCGAAGCAGGTTTTTCCGATAACTGAACGCAGTTCTCTGCGAATTGCGGAAAAATCCCGGATAGATTTGCCAATTTTCGAGGCGGTGGAGAATGACTGCGAAAAATTTGATCTGTCACAAAATTTTGAGGAATTTAAAATAGACGATTGTGAATTTACTAACATCGGAGCTGAGGAGTATCGGATCAGCTCCGGAACAAGCGATGCGAGCAGTACTGACAGCACCACGGATGAAGTTAACGGAAACGTTTTAAAAGATTCCTCCAAACTTTGCGAAGCCTTGACGAACAGAAATCCAGCCGAGGGTCCGTACAGAATAGAATTCACGGCTGAAGATGACTTAAACGCAAAAAACTTAGCTTTGAACGCAGCCAGCATTAATCCTACCAAATTGGCGTTAAAAAACTACACAAAGATAATGTCCAACAAACCAGACCTATTGTCAAACATCGATAGCGTCGACACGGACTCAGTACGTTATTCCGATCTGGAATCGAGCAATTCGTCCAGCAGTAACTGTGGCTCCTACAACACGGTTAAATGTGAACCATCCACCTTCGTGAAAGAACCGGCCGCTGTCAAATCGGAGACCAAGAATGCCTTGCCCTTTGAATACTTTCTGGAGTCGTCCGGTCTCAGCAGCAAGTCAATCCTTACTCCGTCCCGGCCGCCCAGCTCCAACCACAAGAGCGTGCAGAAGCCGAGAGATGTAAAAATGAAATCTAAAACTCCGTATGTGGTCGGGAGGGTCACACCGCTGTATGAGAAATGCGGAACCAACACCGCCATCAAGTATTTCGAGCCATACTTATGAATAACAAAGTTTTAAACAATCCTTTTGCATAAAGTGGTTGCTTTTTGTTTTACGATTATACATTATTCTTGTTTTAATGTCAAACAATATGTAGTAGTGATAATAAATCAATCTCTCCTGAAAGCAACGAAGAACAATTAGGTGTTAATCTTCTATAAATCCTACTGTTGAACGGATTAAATTGGATCCTATTCAATGATAATGCAACGACGCCTCGCCGTATATTTCAAAACAAATACGGTGAAGACTAGTCAATCTTTCCTGAATCAACAATTCCCGGACAACGAAACAAGAATCGATTCACTAATCATTGTATAACTATGTAATTGCATCGGCTGTAAATAATTATTGTAATATTAATACTATTTTTAATGAAATTTATTTATTTGGTGAAAATCATAGACATATGATGTCTGTGGTGAAAATATAATATATTAACCTTATAATAATTAAGTACCTACCTACATAATATTTACTACTATTAATTTTTAAATAAATATGATCTATATTAATCTTCTTCAAGTTTCAGAGAAACTGTTTTTATTAAAATGAATTCTGTTTATATAATAATAAATTGCTTTTATACGTTTTTGTCTTATATTCAAATTTTATGACAATACTTATGCATAATTGTTTGTAAATGCTAATCTAAACAAAACATTTTAAATCTCTTTTCTATTTCACAAATGAGAAAACATGTTTTTAAATATTTGTTATTATTTTAGTATGCACTTACCTACCTACCTATCTTTCTACTTGCAACGAAAATTATATCACAAATTATTATTGTTCTTTTTTATTATGTACATGAATATTATTTGCATGTGTTCGAAAACTACAAAAGTATATAATTGAATATAATATAATTGCATTATGAATTTGTAATTATGATAAATTGAGATCTACTTTCAAATAAAGTTTAATAAACATCCAAATAAAATGTCCACACTGTAATTATATAAATCCATGTAAATGAAATGTGAAAAGATGAATACATTATCTCTCAATGATTGTACAATTAGATTTTAGTAATGATTTATTGTTAAATGTTTGACTTCCTAAATTATAACCATTCAAAAATACAAACGCTTTCATATTTTAATTATAAGTTTCTTTCTGTCTTAGCAAATTTACCAAAATCTTAAAGTCTCAACTGCTCGCAACTATCTGGAGCCAGTGAGACTATGGCATCCCTAATTGGGGTATGTTGTGAGGTTGAAGGTAGTGGGGGGAGGAAGGAGATGGGGAATTATCTGGCTATTCAGATCTGGTCACCAAACACGGCTTAAGCCATTTTAAACAAGGTTTCAATTCTGAATTTGAAAGGTGGTCTTACACCAGGGCGTTACTGAGAGTATCTTCCACTCTGGAATGTGCCACAAGTATACTATTTATTATATTGATTGAGTAATTTGTGAAATAACACAAATTAATTAAATAAAATGTACTTGCGCACGCTTGGATTTGAACCCGCCACCTTCGTCTTGTTAGTCAAGAGCCTTACACCCTGAACCAAGAAAAGTAAGGCATGACACCATAGTTGGTGACCGGTCAGCAGGGCAGTCGCCATGGACAATGGCTGTGTGTGCACTTTTTGATAATCAATATAAACCTCCAGGTTAAAAATAAATTTCGCATTCTGTGTGGGAGGGTGGCTAGTGAATATTCCTTGGCTCCTGCACTGAGTTTGGAGGGCCTTTTTGAAAGCCAAAAACAAAAAGGAAAATAACAAAAATACAAAAGAATGTTTCTATAATGTATGTTCTGGGCCCCCCGGCCTGAGGAGCCTATGCCCTGTGTGCCTTTAGGTTAAAGACGGAACTGCCGCTCAGTGGCTGAATTGGAATTATATCTGGTTCCTTTCCCAGGTGTCGTGAGTTCAATTCCTCGGCTGGCTAAGTCCTCCACCATGACACAATCATCATTGACTGCTTTATGTGATGGTAATAGTGTCAGGTTTTTCGTGACCAGGAAATGTTTGTCTCTCTTTTAAAAAAAAAAAAATTATCTATAAAGTTTGTCAGTTTTTCAACTATAATTTAAAAAACAAATATAAATACATAATATTAAAAAAAAAAACAAAATTCATTCAGCGGTTTCATGGATCAAACGTTTCTTCAGACTAGTCGGAGGTAAAAGCATTATTATATGGCTCGAGTATTATCAAAACCTCCTGTGATCTTGGAGGTTTTGGTATTATGTGACTAGTAGCGACATCTTTGAATGAGTGTTAAATGCATTCATATGAAAAGCAGCGATATCGCCATCTGTGATCGAATTTATACATACTCATAGTTTACAGATTTCACGCTAGTGACATCTATTGCCATCGCAACAAAACAATTTAAAAATTAGTTATTTTATTTGATCTGATTTGGCGCTAATCTGCAAATTTAAAGGGAATTCCTTTTCATTATCTAATCATTCAGAGACATTTTCACTAATAAATAATTCCCAATTTTGAACGATAATTTGTTTTAGTACCCCAAATAATTCATCTAGCTTGAACAGCGAACAGATTAAATTTAACGCGACGCTCGTTATATTCTACGTCTTCATAGATGGCATTAATTAAATTATTTTATAATAATTAGTTTAAAAACGCAATTCATAACTTAATGCCAAATCACTATTTTGATTAATCTTTATAACGAATTGGTGTAAATTTTGAATACCACAAAATATGCTTTAGATAAATTGAAGGTTTTCCTATCGCTTCGCTTGAGTAGAATACAAATAAAAAAATAAATTACTCAATAAAAAATATAAATGCAAACTACTAAAAAAAATATTTTTTCAATAGAAATGTATGAACGCATAAAGGAAACAACTTAAAAAAATACAGTTTTATAACTAAGATTATCTGTGACAGTTTCACTTGATTAACTTTTATACTTTCTTATTTTAATTTAATTATTCACAAAATAAATAAAAACCAGTTTTTTGCTTGAAATAGAACGTTTCTAGACTCCGTTTGTCAAGCGATTTTAATGCCTATTACCCACGATTTAAGGTATACTAAAATATACACATTTTTGGCTTGTAGCTTCCTCTTAAAATACGCTTTTAGCAAGGTATTGATTTAGAATATTAATTTTATTAATAATAATATAATTATTTTGTTTGATCCCGTCCATAGGCAATATTGTGTATTGGTATGAATTAATAATTTTGTTTGTTCAAAAACTGAATTCTTTCGAGAAAGGGATACACATACAATATTGTACCGATGATTATCCAATATTTTCTTAAATGAAGTTTGCATTTATATGTTTTATGCAAAAAGCATATTTTAATAAAATAAATTAAATAACACCATTTACAAATACTTAGAAAATAACGAGCGTCGCGTTTAACCTTAAATATCGCATGTACAGCGCCATTTTATCAATATATTTTATACTATATTATTTTTATATGCTATATACATGGTGTCCGGAAACTCGTAGTACAAGCGGGAAACTGGTGAATCTACATCACATTTGGAGTCGATTTTGTAGTATAATTTTTTTTGATTTGAGCTTTCGTTTTCGAGTAAATCGAGTCAGAAGTTGATTTTTTTTTGATCAAATTCTTATAAATTATTACTGAAGATCAAAGTACCCAACTAATTAAAATAATTTAAAAATTTAAAAGTAAAACAAATAATGACGAAAAAATTTGAACCCTGAAATAGCCGAAAAATATTTTTTTTTGGTTTTTTTTTTTGTTTAATAAAAATGCTCAAATCAAAAAACTTTATGTTTATTTGGGTTCCCCGTGTGGTATACATTCTCCAGTTTCCGGCTTGGACTACGAGTTTCCGGACACCATGTATATATACATGGAAGATGCTCTGAGGAACTAGCGTCATTGATCCCTTCGGCACCGGTGCGTAGTCGGGATACACGCCAAACGCGCGCCCAACATTTGTACACGGTTGACATTTGTCACATGAGAACGGGTCGTTTCTACGATTCGTTCTTAAGTTCAACAGCTCGGCTGTGGAACGAACTGCCGGCCTCTGTGTTTCCTCCCTCCTACAACATGGGACTCTTCAAGACCCATGTTCACTCCTTCCTCTCCACAAAAAGAGCCTCCACACAGCATCCCCAAAGATGACATAGGCCCTGAGGGAAATTATTTTCTTCAGGGCCTCCTGTGTGGAGTTAATATAAAAAAATATATATATATCTGTGATATATTATTTGGTGTTGATAATGTAGTGAGTTTTAAAATGCAATCCTATTTGTTTATCTACTTCACTATTTTTCTTATTTTTTGAAACCTTGTCTCGACAGTAGGTACAAATTAGTAATATGCGTTTTTTGTTTTTGTCTTTTTATACCTACGTTTTGTACACCATACCCTACCTGTCCTATACCTATTATTTTTTCAATGTTTTAAATTGACACAAAAACATAAAAAAATGTCACCGCAGTCCAAAATTTCAATCACATTTTTTACATCAAATAATATCAGGAATCACCGTAAGTACGTCTCGGTGAAATAGTTAGTAATAAAAATAGAGTAAATAGGCTTAAAAATGTTTATTTTAATCAAGTATTTGTTTTACTTGATCGTTGCATGTATTCCTCGGGCGTACTCGACTTCTTCTACCATTGACATACACGTCATACGTTCTCCTTACACATATTTTTTCGTTCATTACGTTCGCCACATTTTACCTCAAATAAATATTTGAATCATCTTCCTCGGTCCTCCCGACTGTTTCTACCATTCACTTCGTGTAGTACCATGAAATCCACATTGTTACTGTAAAAAAACTACATCATATCGACTTCGATTCGAACCCCTATCTCTTTCCAGTGCAGAGATAACCCGTAAAGCGTTAAGTAGCGTAAGCGTAAGTAGCGTAAGCGTTACCATAGTAAGCGTTCAAAGATATTTCGAAAGGGAGATATGTAAATACGAATATTAGAGGGAGCGCGCTAATATTAAAAAACGATAATAATTAAGCGAAAATTGTGAAAATATTTAATAAAACACGACTCGTTTAAAATAGAACAAAAATCTCTCGTCAAACGCTTTAGTTGTTTTTAAAGATACACTGTGTTTTTTTTAGTGCCTATAACATATGGAGCAAAACGTGTTTTTGATAATTTTCGGAGCTTACTTTGCGATTTTTTCAATCGAGGGAATTTCATATAATTAACGTTTTAGCATAACAAATGTATACAGGGTGTATCGGCACGTACCCGACAAACTTTAACCAGCTTTTCCTTAGCACATTTGGAGTAAAAAATGTTATGGGCACTTTGCTGTCCGGTAACATGTTTAGTCAATTAAAAACAAAAAATTATAAAAAAATCCACACTCCGTCACTGTCATTGGCATTGTTTCTCGTGTTCAACATCTGGTATTAGCAAGTGTGTCAAAAAGCGTCTTCGCTCTTTCATACACACTAAATAATAATAGTTAAAAATGAGACGAATGGTGCCATGCCATTTCGTTGTGATTGTAAAAGCGCGCCAATGTAGGTACGTACGTATATTATTCAACAAAACTCGAATAAAATATTGCCAGATGGGTTTTCAAACTGTGACAAAGGATAAAACAGTGGTGACATGTGGTGAAAATAAGAATGATAAATTTTTTATTAAAAAAAAATGTTACCGGACAGCAAAAGTGCTGTAAAAAGTGATCATAACATTTTTTACTCCAAATGTGCTATGGAATAGCTGGTTAAAGTTTGTAGGGTACGTGCCGATTCACCCTGTATATATTATCTTCAAAATAAACATTTTTTTTTGGAAGTTAAAAACTTAAAGATTTAACGGGAAACTTGTTATAAATGGGTAAAAATTGGGTATGCGGGGGCATAAGTCGTGAATATATTGTATAACACTGTGGGCTGTGAAAGAAGACTTACCCCAAAAGATGGAAACATTTTGATGCAAATCCCCACCAATGTACCAATAGCGGCATGTCATAGAACCTCTGGATCCGGCCTGTAGAAATCTTGACCGGTCAAAACCTGATTCGCACAATTGCTACAATTGCCCTAATATCCACGTCTGAAATCCAGAACTAGAATATTTCAAGAACAAACAATTAGATTATGTCCAGATAAAAATGTTATAGATGTCTATTCGTGCGAACCGCAATCTCATCTTCAAACCGATTATTCTTCAGTCTACAAAGGTGCGACGGGATGACTTGTAGTTTTGTAAATAAACAATAAATAATAATAATATCTCGTTAACCCGAGACCAACGAACTCACAAGTAACTATGCTGCTTACACATTTGCGAACCGGAGTACATAAGGAATTTACTAAACGTTTATCAGGAAACGGCTTGCAATCCCGTTATTAACCAGATTACCATGTTTTTAAACAAAGTCAAACATTTCCGGGTTACGAATAACCTGACAATATTTTAAAATCTCCTACTACCACCACAGTAAGCTGAAAATGTTGCTTGTGTTGTGATGGAGGACTTAGCCAGCCGAGGAATTGAACATACTACGTCTGGGTGGGACCCAAACGCGATCTCAACTCAGCCACCGACCGTATATATCTTCAATAATTTGAAGAGATTCTTAACAAATTGGCAATACGCATTTTAACTATAACCTTGTGTATTTGACCCTTGAGAGCTTTTCAGTTTGACATGCTTGAAGTAGACTCTCCACTGGAACCGACGTTGTTCTGGACTTTTAAAAACTGAAATAAGACATGATAGATATGTAGGTAGGTACCCCACCAAGGGGTGACCCCTAATCTGTGACTGCTTAGGGTCCCTGGGTCTCTAGGTACGTTAGATGATTTAACATTTTGTTTCGAGGAAATAATACACGAGAACTTTACTGTAAACTAATAGAATAAATAATATCTATTGGTAACTATGTAACTAACAGCTATTGCTTTGGAATCTGCTCTGCCGTATTCTGGTGGTTTCACCTCATACGTACGAATATGATAAATATCAGGACACGGTGATCAGGCAGGCAATTTCGCGAAGAGCCTGTTTAGGCCAAGTTACCTGCAGGGACGGCCGCCAAAATCATTATGATGAAGGTTCAAACAACGAGCGGTTGAACAAACAAATCGATTAGAAAACGCCAATACACGTAAACGCCATACACGCAAAAGACAGTGACAGATGCTATCATGATTATGATCAATGGTTATGTTCCTTTGAACATAAATTATTGCAACGTTTTTCACGTGTAAAAAGAAGATTAATCTTTACGTTTTGTACATCATTTTATACGTGCGAGCTTTGGCCAACATTAAGGCGAAGCTTAATGCCAAATCACTATTTTGATTAATCTTTATAACGATTGGTGTACATTATGAATACCAAAAAATATGCTTTAGATAAATTGAAGGTCTTACTATCGCTTCGCTTTAGTAGAATACAAATAAAAAATAAATTACTCAATAAAAAATATAAATGCAAACTACTAAAAAATATATTTTTTCAATAGAAATGTATGAACGCGTAAAGGAAACAACTTTACAAAAATACAGTAACAATAATTTATAAGCAATAATTATTAGCCTGAAACACTCATCCACATGAGGTGTTTTTGCACAAAAACGGCGCTATACAAGTCATCCAAGTATTATTATTATTATTGAAAAATCTCCTGATAAAAGATACATGACGCCAACGGGACTGGACCGATTTTGACCGGAAATCGAAAGGACACGGGTTCATGTCCCGTTGGCGTCATGTATCTTTTATCAGGAGATTTTTCAATGTGGATGAGTGTTTCAGGCTAATAATTATTGCTTATAAAATTATTGTTACCCTTTGTGCTATGCATAAAAAATTTGTCTTAAACATCAGTTTACCAAAAAAATAATAAAAATACAGTATTATAGCTAAGATTATCGGTGACAGTTTCACTTGATTAACTATTTTGCTTTCTTGTAAAATTATTTACAAAATAAATAAAAACTTTTATTTATTATACAGGATTTTTCCAATAAGAGATGTTATTTTGATATTCAATCGTAAAAGATCAATGGTTTCGTTGCTTTTGTGGCACGTAGCGCCGTCTTGTTGAATGTAAACGTTGTCCAGATCAATACCATCCAATTCCGGCCATAAACAATCATTAATCATCTCTCGATAGCGCAATCCATTCACCGTAACTGTTGCTCCAGCCTCATTTTCGAAAAAGTAAGGTCCAATGACTCCGCCAGACCATAAACCGCACCAAACAGTCACACGTTGAGGATAGAGAGGCTTTTCAACAATAACTCTTGGGTTTTCCGAGCCCCAGATGCGACAATTTTGCTTGTTGACGAAGCCACCGAGGTGGAAATGGGCCTCATCACTCAAGTGAATATTAATAATTTCAATGCGTTGTTGAAGAGTGTATCGTTCCATTTTTTTAATGGCGTAGTTTCTACTTGTCAAATGTCAAAAAATGACAGCTTCAAAAGTAACATCTACCGAAATAGCGGGCTATTCAAAATAACACCTCTTATTGGAAAACCCTGTATATAATTTTTTGATTGAAAATCGAACGTTTCTAGACTCCGTTTGTCAAGCAATTTTAATGCCTATTACCCACGATATAAGGTATATCAAGAATATACATTTTTGGCTTATAGCTTCCTCTTAAGAAGAGCAGCATGGAAAGGCTACACGTGTTTAATACAACAACGCCTACCGCATGATGTTTGACTTTCTCAGATACTGCAGTGCTTCCAACATGCTCCCGGAAGGGCAAGTACCAGGTTTTGTAGCCCTCATAATAGCCCGGGTAGCAGGTTTAAGGGAGAGGACAAACAACTACAAAAATTTCCTTATCGTGGAATTCTGCCAGAGTCCAGACTCGAGCACCGCAGCAGGGCGCAGAAAGTTGTTTGCCTTCAATCTAACGTTTTTTTTTGTTTTTATCATTGTATATTATTCTATGTGCTTTATGAGATACGTTAGATTGCACAAACCTCCACACATTACGGAATAAGCAATTATTATTATTCAGAAACAACTTCTTATTTTTATATGTAATATATCATTGAAGAATATTCATTTAGACTTTTAAAAAAGTCAAGGTATCCCTTATAAATATATTTTTTAATGCAAGACACTATCTAGATTACAAACCAATTTCATTAGAAACTTTGTTTCCATTTAAAAAGATAGATGCTAAAAATACGGGAAAAATTACTTGCAAGATGATATTGTTAATTCTGAATTTGTTTAATAAATAGGTCCCAGTGGTTAAGTTGGTTAAGACGCCTGCCCCGGTAAGACGAGAGATCCTGGAGGGCGATTCTCGTTCTACTTAACGACACTAAAATCGTCCTTACATTCAAATTAACGATTTTTCTCGGTTTATTCGTATGAAGCGATTCCGGTTCTCTCGTTGACAGATGGAATCCTTAGATTTTCGATTGCGCGCCAAAATTTTTAGCCTTACGCGAAGGGTACCCCTAGACCTGTCTTTCGGCGGCCGAACGCTAGCGTTCGCGGAGAATTTGCTTCATTTAATTGTGACGTTTTGACAATTAGCAATATTTGCGTAGTTTTAATAAGAGAAAACTTAATATTATCGTAAGTATTGACTGTAAACATGATTAGTGACTTGTTTGTGGCACAATAATGCTATTAAATGAATTGAATCAGGTAATTGCGATGTTTGTAAAGTACGTAACATGTCGAAAGCCAGATAAGTGATTTAATTTACAATAAACTACACATACCATTGAGGATTTCTACATAAATAATAATAAGTTTCTGGCTGGCGCTCGAAATTGTGGGTTTTGAAGTTAACCACAACGAAATAAGAATCCCTTTCATTCTTAAATCAACTTGGGTGACAGTTAGCGCCATTCGGCAGCGTTAGTTTGACAGCAAACGTCACTTTAGAAGTGGTGAATCTGTAACAAAGTCATTACTATCCAGCGAGGTAAGTACCTTTTCACAAAACGTAAATCTTCGATAAATGGCTTATTTATTTATGTTATGATCATAAATAAAATAAGCAGTTATTAAAATGCATTATAATACAAAGTATTTGTTTTTTTAAGTTTTAGTTAGAAACCTTGCGTCACTTAATTATATTTCACCAATTTGTGTTTTCAATAATCTCTTAACAATATCGTAGATGCTCTTAACCACGCTTCTTTAGGATTTTTTACTAGGTCTCTCAAAAATCGATCTTGTAAGGCTATCAGAAGAACGAGAATCGCTTAATAGTTAAGAAAAGATGTTACAAGCGACGGACAGCTATCTTTCGCAAACGATAGCAGTCGTTGACGAATGCTATCATTTAGCTTAAGGCTAAAAGAACGAGAATCGCCCTCCTGGGTTCGATTTCTAGTTGTGACCGTAATCTTTTTATTTTTCTGTGTGTTAGCGTTGTTCTGTTTAATGTTCCGTTTAGCTTTATTAGGATTATCTTCTTCTTCAATGAATTATTATTATTATTATTTTGATGATTTTGTACCGTCCCAAAATATTATTTTTTCTTTAACGGCAACTACCTGTATGAAAAAGACGATAGTGTAAAGCGAAGATTTTTCATTTGGGTCCCGATATGGGGATCGGTATGAAAAAAACTATCGTTTAAAACCATGGAGATGATAACTCCCATATACTGAATGGATGCTGGGTGCTAGGTGTACGACAGACTGTACCGGATACTGGACACTGGACTAATGGACACTGCGGACATCCTCTAAGCCGGTCAGCAAGTCAAACAGTCTGCTGTCTGCGGTACAGTTACTCGTTACTTTACCGAGTGCGTTCGAAAATTGAGTGCACGCAATAATAAAACAATCACACATCTATTTTTATTAACAGATGTATTTAAAATATATTTTATTGTGTGACTGAGGATTTCTTTCGAGGAGAACTTTCCTCCTCAGGGACTGAAGTCAACAACGCTAACACCTAAGCCAAATCACAATTGTATAGTACCGACGATATCCAATTTCAGAAAAATGCATGTGTGTGTATGAGTGCCACCATTGATAAAATGCATTGTCATTGACAACGCGTTTATCGCGATCGGATGTCGGAAAGTGGATTAATTTCCATTTCCAAGATTAATATTAACTCTTTCATACAATAATTCATTCAATCAAGAAAATAAAATCAAAATTAAAATAGTATTAAAAAATGATTACTTTCTGAGGTAACCTATATAAAAAATATTTTTATAATAGTTAGTAACGTTATGTACTGAATATTACGTTTATATAAATAACACCAATAATATTTCATCGATCGGTAGAAGATAGGTAGTATTGTTTTTTAGACTTTAGACTCACCAATCTGCGCTGATTTCTGATTTCCAACTTATAAAAACTGCACTTAATTAAACAACAACCTTAAAATAACTACCTATAAGTCATAGTTTTAAGTCACTAGTTACAAGTCTCAGTAGTTAGTTACCGGCTATAAGTGTTAGTTGGTAAGTCACTAGTTATTAAACTTAGCTGGAATTTATAAGTGTTCACAATCTCGGGATAAAACTGTAGATCCGTGTGACAAGACGCTCGCCACAGACTCTCGTTCATATTTATACAAAGCTAGATAGATTCATTATATGGTAGATACTCTCAATATCACCCTGATGAAAGACCAGAGCTCAGAATCAAAACATTGCTTGAAATTGCTTTTGCCGTGATTGGTGACTTATTCTCCTTCCAGTATCAACACCCTCCAGCCTCTTGGATCAACAAAACACATCTTGGCTCCAGGCAATCGGCAACAGTAGGGTCTCTCGTTTATCCACATAAACAAGTTATTTTACTTACACAGATTTATTTACAACATTGTATGTATACCTACTGCAAAATGAATATTATAGTATTATGAGGGAAGATTTATATCGGACACCTGTAATTTATTAAAACGGCTATTAGTTATTTGATTAACCATGACGCGTTGAATTGATATATTTGCTTAATTAAAAACCGACCTGTCTTTCACGCAATCGATACGACGCCACTTACCAAACCAAAATACATAATTCATGTCCACTGTGATATAATTCAAAGATTGTTTGAATTTGGTCCAATTGCGTGAAAGAGACTATAATATTGGAGCATTGGTTGGTTTAGTGCGTCACCTGACCGCCAGGTGAAAGAGCGGCGCTTCAACAGGTAATGTTGTAATTTCGCGCTAGCGGACAGTCGAGAAACGAACGTTGTGGGGGTCGGACGCGTCGCTACTTTCCGGATGCAAACATCGCGATCTATTAAAACCTTAATAATCCAAAGTTTGTTTAAAAAGTTACTAAAAAACGAATGAAATTGTGAAAAAAACAACAATCCCCGTGATGGATCCAATGTTGAAAGTGATTTGATCATAAACAAAATATTAAAAATCGCGTTGTTCACCGTTTTTTTTTTACAAATCAGTGTTTTACGAGAATGGATTATTCAATACCTGTGATCTGCAGATAGATTTTCAGTAAAGTTCAACTGTTACTAAATTGAGAGTGAACTCTTTGTTAAAAATAATAAATCAAAGTTTTAACATAAATTTATTGTTGCATTGACTTTAAAGCTAGTAAGTTTTTTTTACTCTAATTTCCGTCTTGTGTTTTAAAGTCGTGAGTTGTTGTTTCGTAAATTTGTTAGATACAAATCGGTAGTTTAAATCTTTAATAATTGTTTTTTTAAATTTATTTTGTGTCTGCGGACAGGTTTTGTAAGAATGGTGGTTCGATACGTAATTGTAAATTAAATGTTTACGGTTCTTGTGAATTGGGTGCAGTTTTTACAATCAGGAAATCAGAAATCACCACAGATCGGTGAGTCTAAACCACAGTATTATTCCTTTTACCGAAATGTTATTGATGTTATTATTTTATAGAATATCGCCAAAACATTTCCGTGTATACCTACAATGATTGTTGGTACCTACTCACTTTATTGGTGAAAGATCACCAATCAGAATCTAAACGTTGTTTCAAATAGCCTTGTTTGGTGACCAGGTCTAAATGGCCAGATACTCCTCAATCTCCCCTTCCCCACGCCAGGTCAGTTGGAAGCAAATGTTGCCCAGTATTCACAGTGCCATTGTTCAATAGTGTTTTTAAATATTGTAATAAACTTGATGAGGTTAGGATTGTCCAAAGAAGTGCAGCCATTCCACAAAGGAGTGCTGAAACCAACCCTTATGGACACTATGGGCGGTGAAGCATGGAACTGGCAGAGGATGGATTAAGACGACACATTACCCTAAATCAAAGTCAGTTGCGAGAAACTTAACTGAAGTCAGTGAATTAGGCGTGTACAAAAATGTGCTACAGTCTGACTGTAGCACATTTTAACGATGTAGGTGGAGACGGTATGTATTTACCCTAGCAGGCTTAGAAAATTGATAAACATATTAAGAAGAAGTTACAAGCCAAAAATGCGTATATTTTTGATATTCCTTATATTGTAGGTAATAGGCATTAAAATCGCTTGAGTCTAGAAACGTTCGATTTCAAGCACAAAACTGGTTTTTATTTATTTTGTAAATAATTTTTTTTTTTTTTTTTTTTATTAATTTTTGGGAAATCAACAGTTTACATTTTTACAGATTGTACATAAGTAAAATAGCCAAAATAAAACCAATTACGGATTTCCTCCTTGTGACTTTACGTAAGACAGCATTAGAAGAAATAATTAAATTTATGAGAAATGTGAAGTTATAATTATATAAAATAAAAGAATTGTATAAAATAATAGAACAAAATAATACAACAAAAATAAAGGGGGAAAAAAAAAAACTAAAATTTATATAAAATAAAAGATTATCGATACATTGGTAACCATAAGAATACAAACAATATTGTGCATATAAATCATATCATAACCATAACCATAAGAAGACAATGTTGTGCATATAAATCATACCATAACAGGATTATAAATATATAAATACTAGAAACATAAACATCAGAAACATCAATTCAAGAAACATCAGTGAAATACTCATTTAAGGTCATTTTATATTTAGTAAATTCGCAATTGAAGATGTCGATATTGAATAATATGTTATTGTAATTATTACATATTCTGTTCAGGCAAGAATTTTGTCTACAGTTCGTTTTGCTTTGATCGATTTTAAACAGGATAGAAGACCGTGTTAAACGTGCAGGCACATTAAATTTAATATAAGAAAGATAAAAAAAAAATAATAAATTTTTTTAATATATTATAAGAAAGCAAAAAAGTTGATCAAGTGAAACTGTCACAAATAATCTTGGCTATAATACTGTATTTTTAAAAAGTTGTTTCCTTTATGCGTTTTAGTAGTTTACACTTATATTTTTTATTGAGTAATTTATTTTTTTATTTGTATTCTATTCAAGCGAAACGATAGGAAAACTTTCAATTTATCTAAAGTATATTTTTTGGTATGCATAATGTACACCAATTCGTAATAAAGATTAATCAAAATATTGATTTATAAAATTTTCAAATCGTTTTACGTAAAATATTTTAATGCTTAGGTAGGTACTGTTTTGTTATTCGTAAATATAAATAACATACATCCTTGGGTATCATCTGTCTGAAAAACGATATTGTAGATACGAAATCGTTGGAATTAATTAATAACAAATCCCCGTTATTAGAGTATTGTGTCGCCTTAAATATACTATTATTGAGATCATTTAGGCAAGTGTAAGCTAAAACAGTACTGATCCAAATGTGTATATGATAAAGAAAATTGGGGCATGCAGGGCCGATGGACGAAGAGATTACTGTAAGGAGAATATACAGAAGTTAATGAAATCGGAGGATGGCACGACCAAGTTAATTAAATACTCGAGTCGCGTCATGTCATGACTCAGAATAAAAGAACATTGTCTGCGAGAAGATGTATGAAGCAAAGACCGAGATGTGTGGCGTCTATCCTCTTTTTCTACCCCTACCGAGAAACGGAGTGCATAACTAATTAATTTAAAGTAAATGACTTGGTCTACATTATTATCTAAATTACTATTCATTTGTACCAACAGACATGTACTTTTTTTCTAATATTGACTTGGCCCCCTTGTCCAATGAAACGGAAATATATTTTAAACAAAAAGGAAGCAAGGTTTAATATCTATTTTCTAACAAATGTTAATAAAAAACATAACAAGGTAAGACATACAAATTTTAAAGGCGTTTTTCTGATCACCTGCCAATCTCTTGTCATTATTTCAGTTCATCCTTGTTGAAAACTATGAAACTGTGACTCTATTTTCACAAGCAACAGTCACTTTTTGTTGGTAATTTAACGCACGACACAATGTTAAAGTAGCCGAACTCAGTGTACACATTAACTCGCTCTAATACAATGTTGTATTTGTATGTCTTTCATGAAATAAAATCCAGTATCCTCCTGCTTTACATGTAATGAATAATTACACATTAAAGAAATGTGTCATGGGAAATTTCACGTTGATATAATAATTTTTTTAAAGTTTTAACTTTTCAGAGCCTCAACCGTTTGATCGCGGAGAAAAAATTGGTCAGTCCAAATAATTACGATTATAAATAAAAAAAAAAATTATCATGTTCGTATTTTAAATTTACAGCAATGAATAAAAAAATAATAAAAATACTGGCCGTAGGACAAATTGGTTTAATGATCAAAGTTTTAAAGAAAGCAACAATAAAAATCTTGTAAGATTCTTATTAGAAGTCTATCCTCATGAAAAATAAAGCAAAGGTAAATCCCAACCGCAAAAAGGTTTAGAACCTTAAAATTGTTTTAATTGTGTACCTACTAATAAACCTGCATTAACTTTGATCACTGTACTCGCAAGAAAAATTGGAACCTATTTCAAATTTTATATAGTAGTTTGAACATAATATTCAGACGAAGATTCTGATATCAGATTGAACAGGGCGATTCTGAGAGTACCTACCATTTTGAAACATTTAGCGCATTATATAAAAATAAGATTCAGATTAATGTAGATTTTTAATGATGATACTTAATGAACTAAGATTACCAACGTTAAAAAAAAGAGAAAGGGAAATTTGTTGCCCTGACCTCCATGAAATCTTCACCACCAACAAACATGTACATATATCTCCATGTAAACACTAAAAGAAAATTAATAAAACACCAAGGAAACACTTCCTTGCAAATAGAGTAGTGGAAGCATGGAACAAACTTCCACAACATGTCATCGATACTACTAATATAAACACTTCCTTGCAAATCTAGTAGTGGAAGCATAGAACAAACCTCCACAACATGTCATCGATACTACTAATATAAACACTTCCTTGCAAATCTAGTAGTGGAAGCATAGAACAAACCTCCACAACATGTCATCGATACTACTAATATAAACACTTCCTTGCAAATCTAGTAGTGGAAGCATAGAACAAACCTCCACAACATGTCATCGATACTACTAATATAAACCAATTTAGTGATCCATTGTATGGTGAGACGAAAGGATAAATTTATTTAAAAAACATTTAAAACAACTCAATTACTGTTGAAGGTATTGGGAAATCAGATATGAACGCATTAGCAGAATGCTGTCGCTCATAATAATAATGCACCTGCACGCTATACACGTTCTTCTGTCCTATTCAAAGTGGATCAATGCAAAACAAACTCTAAACAAAATTCTTGCTTGAACAGACTATGTAACAATTATTTATTTATTTATATATTTAACGCCCAGAGAGCTTTTACGTGGTTGGTAGTATAATTTTAATTTGACAGATACTTTGAAACATAAAAAATAAGAATAAAATTACATTTGATAAAAGCTACGCAACAAGTCATACAAACACAAGAAACAAAAACAGAAAATTACAGCTTTTTGTAGGTTTACATGATGTGTTTAGGAGTATTGTTGAAATAAATGTTTTAAATGATCCACAAAACTTGCCAAGTTGGTATTGAATATGTCAACATCACCCAAGTAATGATTTCCCATGGTGTGAAGTCGTTGTATCGGAGAGTGGGCAATGTAGTTACGCTTATGTGTGCTGCTGTAGAATATTGTATTTTGTCGTATTGTTACTGTGGGTGTATGTGTGTTTATAAGTTGCAGGAGTTCACAACAGTCATGAATAACGTGTATTTATGAGAATAACATGTTTTCAAAAGTGGACATCTTCAAAATAAAATAATAAAACAGTTTTTTTCTGACGTGACTCTTCTCTTTTGTTAAAGGATGTCCTTTCTACTTATCATATTTTAGTTTTTGTCTTAAATAATTCTATTCTGTTCATTTCTTATCACAGGTTGGAAATTCATAAAATATTGTATTTTTTATAAAATTTAAAAAATGATAAAATTCCACTTTTGATTTCCCAAAGATTATTAAATAAACCTTTCTTAACACCACTGAAAACAAACCACAAATTTATATTTTTTGCGAATCTCGTAAATAATTTCTGTTTTTTATTTCTTAGATAAAAGTATATTATTTGTGATTTATGACGCCGATGCTGTGGGACTCTTTATTCGTTTAGTTTAGATCAGAGGTTTCCAACCCTTTGGGCCCATTACCACTTTTCAAAGTACCTACCTGTGCATATTTTTCAAAAAATAATAATTAATAATTACCTGCATATACAAGAAAGTTTTTGTCACAAAATCTTTTGGAATTTTTGGAACTTTTAAATGGCTTTAAACGTTGTCTCAACAAAAAGCTTCGAATTATCTATTATTTAAAAGCTAAGTATTCCTATCGTCTACCAAATACTAGCATATCGCTCCCCAAGCAATTTTGATTGCCCATCGAGCTACTTCAATCGCCCACCGGTGGGCAGTATATTACCAACGTTGAGAATCACTGGTTTAGATTGGTAATGTTCTTTTGAGATATGTTGCTGGAAAAATGGCGAAATTGCCTTAACCCATTTATTTAGAATAAACTAGATAGGTCCGTACAGTATATTCTTACCAACTACCCGAATGACCCCTTTATCCATGCACGAGCTTTATGTAATAGCTATAGATAATTTGATTTAAAAAAAAACAAGGGAGATGGGCCATGTACCATCAGTAAAATGAAACCGCGCGCACAAGGCGTGTCGCCCGCAATTGTTTCTAATAATTATATATAATGCAATTGTAATACAATATTGGATTGAATCATCGGTAAACTATTGTATTTTGCAATATTATTAAGCAAAGTTTCAATTCTGAATGATGGTCTTACACAAGGGCGGTACTGAGAGAATCTTCTGTTCTGGAAGTGCCACAAATATTCTATATATATGGGTTATTTGTGAACCCGCGACCTCCCGCTAGTTGAGAGGTCCACCTCTCGAAAACGGAGGCCTTCAACCTGGTGAGCAGTGGCAGCTCGTGACTTTTGGGTGTACGAAAGTGCCAATATTACAAAAATTGCATTATTAATGTTATTGTAGCTGAAAACAATTTTTTTTTTCGAATGTTCGATTTTTTCTATTAAGATTTTCAGGAAAAAAAACTGAAATTTGCTGAAAATTTTCATACAAAAAATATAAATTTTCGAAAAAAAAAAAAAACATCAATAATTCCATTTGTTATTATACCTACACCCAAAAGTCACGAGCCGCCAATGCTGTTGAGAGACCACCATTCAGAATTGAACAGTTGTTTGAAATGACTTGAACCACGTTTGGTGACCAATGCTGTTGAGAGACCACCATTCAGAATTGAACAGTTGTTTGAAATGACTTGAACCACGTTTGGTGACCAGATCTGAGTAGCCAGTACTGGGGCAGATGTGTAATTGAATGACAACACGTCTGCCCTGATGGTAGATATTGGCAAAATAAGTAGATACACAGCATAATACCTCAAAAATATATCACGAAAACAGGTACTTTTTTCTTTTATTCAATAAATGATTTAGTTGATAGTCCGGTATTGCTTGAATTGATAATTGTATTGCTTGATTCCACAACGTAATACTAGAAGTCAGGATTTATTTCAGTGCAGAAATTCTGGGACTAACTACCACGTGTATTCCTCTTTGCCCAGAATACTAATGGAGGGAAACAATTATACCCAGTCAGTGGACATCATCAATTTATCTTTAAACAAATATAAAATGTTGTTAATGAAGCAATTCAGTTATGCACAATAAATAATGTATATTTCTTAATATTCACATGTAAAAGCCCCCCAAAAGGGCGTAAAAAAAAAATCAATTTTTTCGGTTCAGTCTCTTTTATTAATCGATATATAAGTTCTGTCTCTTTTATTTTATACGTTGTTCCATTATTTTATAATATCATTTAATCTCTTTTGAACAGTCTCGCTTTGTCTATTTTATATAATTTATTTATTTAAGGTTAAACCCAACGTTCGTTATAATCTACGCCTTCATAGAAAACGTTAATTTTAATTAGTTTTGCAAGTTATGCTTTACAATATTAAGTTGAATTATTTATTGGTTTGGGCCAGTATGAATATAAATAAATAGTTTTGTACGTACAAAAACTCAATTATTCAAGAAAGGAAAATATATCACGGTAATCCTTTTAGCCGTAAAATTCTCAAATCACAATATCTACCTTGTCAAACCACGAAGTGATAGATTTCTACGAAACATAATATTAATAATTCTTAGTTGCAATTTCTAATCTAGTACTTTTCTTATCTCTGGCTCGATCGTATACACAGTGTTCAGAAAGAAGTGGTATAAGCAGGAAACTGGTAAATCTGGTTACTCCCAGTTTGAATACATCTTTTAGAGAGAGAAATATTAAATTCTATGCTACGGAAATATACAATGCTCTATCAAATCAAACAAAAAAGATAAACGGAAATGAATATATTTAAAACAAAAGTAAAAACATGGCTGAGAGAACAAAGTTATATTCAACTTATAAACATTATGGAGACGATGAAAATACAACTTGGAACTAAATACAAAAGTTCAAAGAACTACAGGCCACCTTAGAACACTTGCTACTAAGTACTTACCCACCTTCCTCTTTTCCATCTCCTCCCCCCTTCCTTTGAACAAAATTTTTTTCGGCACCAAGGAATTAACTATTGGAACTTCCCCTGTAGCTACTGAATATTTTTAAGTTGACTAAAAAAATAAAAACTTCCAACCTCAATTCGGCTTCAGTTACTCAAAAGCCAAATTCTTAGAGAAAAAGTTACACCCAACACAAAATAGAAATTCTTAACCAAAAAGTTATACCCAACACAAAATAGAAATTCTTAACCTAAAATTTATACCCAACACAAAATAGAAATTCTTAACCTAAAATTTATACCCAACACAAAATAGAAATTCTTAACCAAAAAGTTATACCCAACACAAAATAGAAATTCTTAACCTAAAATTTATACCCAACACAAAATAGAAATTCTTAACCAAAAAGTTATACCCAACACAAAATAGAAATTCTTAACCTAAAATTTATACCCAACACAAAATAGAAATTCTTATCCTAAAATTTATACCCAACACAAAATAGAAATTCTTAACCTAAAATTTATACCCAACACAAAATAGAAATTCTTAACCAAAAAGTTATACCCAACACAAAATAGAAATTCTTAACCTAAAATTTATACCCAACACAAAATAGAAATTCTTAACCTAAAATTTATACCCAACACAAAATAGAAATTTATAACCTAAAATTTATACCCAACACAAAATAGAAATTCTTAAACAAAAAGTTATACCCAACACAAAATAGAAATTCTTAACCAAAACGTTATACCCAACACAAAATCGAATCCAAACGAATGTGGCGCAGATTTACTTATCAGTTTCCTCGCCTATACCTTTACCACTAGTTTCTGGTCGCAGTGTACTTTGGAAGGTGTGAGTGACTCAACCATGGCAAGACATATTGCCGTACAACACACCTAATTTAGTTTTTCTGGGAAGCAGGCGACACCTAGCCCTTTATGTGCAAAGTGTTATATATTTATATACATATATAACTATGTATGTACTAAAGTTCATTTGAGAAGGTTCAGGGACAGAGCGCAAGCGGAGTGATTTATTAAACACAACGTAATATTGTTATTAAAATCGTGGACAGTCCCTCCTGTTAATTAAAGCTTACGTTTTTCTTATAATTTTTATTTACTTATTGAAGCCCATTGCTGTTAGTCAAACATACTAATGTCGGTTTTCTGTGCGTGCTTCCTGTGTGAAATCTTGTTCACAAACAATTTGTATTTAAGTGTAATTTAAATCAGCTGTGTGAGATAGATTACCTATCTACCTATAATATAATATTTCATTATTAATTTTGAAAATTGGGAAATGATTAAGAATCATGAATTCAGACTGTCCCGTGATTTTTTGAGTAGGTTGGTAGGTATTAAACATCAACATTACTGGCTTGTCTCATACATTTTCTTCCGTTATTTTGACTCAAAACTTATTCTATTACGGCCGGCATAGTCCAGTGGTAACGCATTGGACTGCCATTCCGAAGGTCGCGGGTTCGAACCCGCCGTGCGCAAATAAATTTTATTTGATTAATTTGTGTTATTTCACAATTAATTAATTAAAATAATATATAGTATATTTGCGGCACGATCCAGAGTGGAAGATACTACCAGTATCGCCCTGGTGTAAGACCACCATTCAGAATTGAAACGTTGCTCCAAATGGCTTTAGCCGTGTTTAGTGACTAGATCTGAATAGCCAGGTACTTCCCCACCTTCCTCTTTCGCTTCCCCACTTACCTTCAGCCTCACAACATCCCCCAATTGGGGATGCCATAGTCTCACTGGCTCCAGACGGGAGCAGTTGGGACTCTTGTGAGGTATTCACTATAAAAAAAAAAAAAAAATCTGCTCATGTATTGGATTCACTTGATCGTGCCATGTAATCTTATTAATGTATTATATTTAGATGAGACATGATGCGAAAAAATAGGTTCCGCTTTTTGACGTGCAACTGACCTCCAACTCTCCCAACGCTCTAACTAAAACTACCGAATCCGGTCTACGCGCACCGCTTATCGTGTTCTAATAGTGGAACAAGTTTCGTCAAGATATTAGTACGCAGTGTCACCTTTAATTATAGCTCTATGTGTCTTCCTCGGATGTTCCCGACTTCTTTTATCATTCAGTAATTAATGCCCATGGGCATATTTATAACAGTACAAGGGACGTAAACACGTGCATCATCTGTCGTTGTTGCTTTGCGTGACTTAAAGTGAAATGTCAAATTATTGCTGAATATATTGCACCCAGTAGAACTGTCATTTATAACAACGATTTCACTAAACTTGGATAGAATGCATTGTTTTATTTATTTATTACACGCCCTGTTTGGCTTTTCTTAAAAAAAAATACAAGCATTTTGTATCAGAGTAAACACTTAAAAATTAATACAATAAAGAAGAATGTAAACATAATGGCAAAAATGAATCCTCACGCATATAATTGAGTTTAAAAGATTCAACAAAACAAAATAGTAGAAGCGGAGAAGTTATATGGGTACATAGGTCTATTTGTATCTAGAAGAGTAAAAGTGATAGAATATACAACATTTATACTGATTAGTTTTCAAATGAAATATATCACATCTGAATATTTGTTTCCGAGATTGTGAAGTCTCGGACATTGTCATAGACAACGAGTTTATCTGCCGAGTTTCAGCGGATTGAATGTCGGGAAATGAGTTAATTTCCACTTTGATTTGTATTAATCCGTTCGCGAAAAAAATCGAAGTTCAAATACATAGTTGTAAATTTTTTCTTGTTTAACTTAGTAGTTTCCCAAGAATAGTTAGTTATATTAAAAGAAATGATTTTTTATACATATCCATAAGGGTACGCTGACATTTACAAGGTTAATTAAATAAATACATAAAAAAACTAGTCAAAAAAATTTATTTTAATATTATTATCTAAAAACATGGCCTGAAGAAAAGACATCGAATTATGCGCATTTTTAAAGAAATAATCTATTAGCTAAACTATTTTCCATTCTGTGTTACTAAAATTGTTGCTTCTCATTGTTATATAACTGAAACAAAGTGTTTTAAATAAAAAAATATGCACATTAACCGCGTTCCGACTTATAAATTTGAAACATAGCATTTTAAATTAGCGTCAAGCTGTACGTAGAATGGCAATTGCTAATAAAATAATCAACGAAAGAGACAGCAATGGGCATTTAAGCGACAGTTACATTAAGTCAAGCTTAGAAGCAACTGATATATCGGGCCACAGAGTTAAGACGAGAAAATACCCTAAAATAAATCCAGAATCTTAACGGCGTAAGTGAAGCAGCTGTGCACAAAATTGTGTGGCGCGCGGTCCTAGTGTATTGGACAGACCTGTAGATGAATTTGCCCTATCAAATCTCTAAAATGGAGTGGGAATCTTATCGACATAAGTGATGAAGTCGTGCAAAACAGTATTCGGCGCGCGGCTCGGTGTAATGGACGGACCTATGGTCGACTTTGCCTTAATAGGCCTAGAAAATCGCTCTTTCCGTGGGGTTTATTGTAATTATTTCTAATGAACGTTTTACTAAAATCTCAAATGTTTCAAGAGGGATCCCTCGGGAAGTTACTAATTCATTGTCTAGAAAAATAAAATTTGGTGCTTACCGCTTATTTTGTAGAGACGTTTTACAATTTTTTTTCAAATGGTTTTACATAAAATATTTTAATGGTATTTAAATTATAATATTTTATTGATCTTAAATATAAATAACTTGCATCCGTAGGGGTCCACCTAGAAACATTTGAGATTATAGTAATACGTTCTTCAGAAATAATTAAGATTGAGCGTCGAGCAAACCTCGTTAATTAAGTACCTAGTTATTATAGACCGGATATCAGTTATATTTAGTAATGGTACCACTAGCTATATCTTGCCACGGCTCCTACCAGTAAGTCTAGTACGGTCAAATCGATAACTTAACAATATCGAATCAATATGCTTACCTTCCGAGAATTTCGTTTATCGAAGCTCGAACGATTCAATTGATCGCGTCACTTCTTTCAATTTCAAGAGCTTCGTTAGTTCACCTCCGTTTATTAATAAGCCAGTAATTTTTGATAGCGAACAATATTCTTCATACAGTTGTCTAGGTATATTGACAGTTAACAACGCTCAGGAAAGCGCTGAACAGTTTACCGACTGTCAGAATCATATGCTGACAGTGCTCGCAAATATCTTATTGATATAGGGTTTTATCAATCGACCGTGCTAGTTGCTTGAAGAGCAACGTAAATTTATATCCCACAAGCCAAGCTTAAGAAGCAACTGAATTATTATCGGCCCTATTTCATTTCTCCGGCTGACTTTGGCGCCAACATCTGTAACAGGCGGTCATTTTAACTTTTAACCCGACCGCTGCACTTCACGCGGTCGCCACCGATCAAAAAGAGTCAAACCAACAAAACATGAACCAAATTATTGCGCATTGCTCGATTCTCCCCTTTTCACTCGGGCGCCATATTATAGATTCAGTGAGCGAACGTCCGGTAAGACCGGTTTTTCTTCCTGGCTGCAAACGCCGTCAGCCATATTATTTCAAATTACGCGATCACGTTCCGATACGATTCAATGCTCAAAACAAAAATCAAAAGTTAATCTGTATACGGATCACATTATTTTTTATACGATGTGATTTTGTAGTTTTGACTATGTGCCAATGTTCGAATGGCGGACATAATTCGAATTTCAAAATAACTTCGATCGATGTCCGAGCGCTTTGTTTATACGAAGTTGTATACAGTTCGTATGAGATTTTAAAATATGAGCATGGATTATATTACTGCGTGGATTTTGTATTTTTGGTTCTCTGGTCAACTTATTGACGAATTCACCGATGGTCGCTATATTTTGGATGGCCGAACTGTTCGTGTTCGTGATTGACTGCGAGTGCAACACGGTGTTAATGAACTGGGAGAAGGTAGGAGGAAGGTCCGCCTACTCGGATATTGTTGTTTCATAATAAATACGTTTACGCGCGCCCGAACAAATTGCCTTCAGTTACGGGAATTTTTAATTTAATATTTGTGGTAAACAAAATTGTTGGAAAACTTACATGAATTCTATGCATGTGACGACAGCAGTCTTTTATTTATAGGTAAATAGATAATAGAAAAAAGGGAAATTGGACACGGAAGCGTGCCGACTGTCGATGCAATGAAATAAATGCCTTTGGTTTATGGGTGTATAGATTACGGGTTCAAATCCCGGCGCGTTATTTCACTTTTAATTCACTTAAAATAATAAGTGTTCAAACTTCGGGGGATGATTCTACACGATATTACAAAGTATTAAGTTTTTTCAAAATTTCAATGTTTTAAGGTTAGTCAGGTATAAAAGTTGAATTGTTTGTATGGTGAAAATAATATTTTTGTTTATGGAAAAACATTTTTTTATGGGTAAAAAACAATGGAATTTCGAAAAAAGGTTATTTGTATTTTTAACTTCTACCACTTTAACCCCAGAAACCCTTTATTTTTTACTATAAGACGGGTCAGTGGCAGAGTTGGTATCGCGTCTGGGTCCCTCTCAGGCATCGTGAGTTCAATTTCTCGTCTGACTAAGTCCTCCATCACGACACAAGCAACATTTTCCTGTGACCCAGGAATGTTTATCTTGCTTGAAATTTATTTAACATACCCCAATTCGGGCTGTTGTCGTCTCATCGACTTCAGATGGTTGTGAGAATTTGGTACTCTTGGGCAGTATTTACATAAAAATGGTAGAAAAAAAACTTTTTTTATTGTAATACATTTATTTTAAAATGTCTTGTTTTAACTGAGGATACAAACCTTGCCAAATTCCGACCGGGTAGAATCGACCATTATTTCGTTTATTAAATGCTGTAATGTCTTCGGATTTTATAGAAATGCGCGCATGTCCGCGCGTGTGTAAGTGATTGACAAAGTGCATTGTCATCGATAACGAGTCTATTTGCCGAGTGTCAGCTAGATCGTATGTCGGGAAGTGTGTTAATTTCCGCATCCAAAGTTTGTATTCATTCATTACCAAAAACAAAAGTAAAATTCAAATAATCTACGTGAGTAAAAATGTCAATGTTTATATTTATTATATAGATGTCACCTGCGGCAGGTAAAAACATAATTTTTTACTGCAAAGATAGACTGCGCCACGGCAACGCGTTGCGGGGTATAGCTAGTGTATTTATAAAGGATAGCGGCGCTGTGCGTATATGCAATTTGCAGCAATATGGATGGCGACACGCGTTGTGAGCTCGGTTTCATACTAATAATGGTTTATGGCCATTCTCTCTTGTTTCTGGTGAAAACCTAGCCATTTATTTAAAGCATTAAATAAATAGTAAGGTTTTTAACCCCCTTACAGCCGAGGGAAACATAAACTTATTATTTATTTGGGAGCCATTTCAAAAGAGCAGGTGTTGAGGGGACTCGGTCTACCTGTTTTGCCATTTCGCACCTGCCTTATGAAGAGAGGTCGAAAAGTTGAATATTAAAATATAGCTAGCTAATGTACCTACCTATTATACCAGTGGCAGTTTTCTTTAAAGTGTGTTTGTGCGGTAAATCCTCATTAAAGAGAAAATTTCTTTGTTCAAGACAAACTTGCGTTATAATAATATTACTCCACTAAAATTCCGCATTTAAAATCCACGTGACCGAAAAATCGGTCGGTATTCCCATGTTGTGGGTTATAGAATCAGCACAAAATGCTTCATACAAAAAATTAAAACATCACAATCGCCCTGACGGTGTTATCACAAAATTTTGCCAAATTAACACTATCCTGGTGCGCCGCGAACCGTGATATTTGACCTCCGGAGATTGACGGATCGCTCGGCCGGCCGGTCTTTGCGCACAATAACGATGCAAGTTAAATGTTATTTAATATGTTGTTTTGGAATGTAACATTCTATAACAGTTTTTGTACATTTTTATATTCTTGTTCCTGGATTTCTCCAACCATACTGGTATCTGTAAATCTACTAGTAAAATGAACAGATTTAAATGTATCTATACTTACAATTTCGTATTTAAAATTCAACCTTTTTTTAGATAAGACGCTACATTCGTTAGTTGCCTGTACGAAAGTTTCGGCAAATGCCGTATTATAACTCGTTAGTTATACAATATTATGTTGAGCTTTCTACAATATACAGAGACAACAACAGAAAGTACATTTTGATTAAATATATATTTAATTTCTGAACCCCCACTTGAAAAAACCACGAAGCGCCACTGGTATTGATGTAGTTACGACCTTTCAGAGACATTTGGTTCTCGTTAATAAATAATTAGTCAAACCGTCTTTATTGACCCCTAAAAGAAAAAAAAACATAATATATTAACGCTTTTATTTTCATTGTTGCGATTAATAATATTAATGATTTATTTAAAAATATCGATTTCGCACGGGAGAAAAATGAGTATTGCTGATTTATTAACATCCTCTTAAAGGTGATAGCAGGCCATTTATTAATAAACTATTATTACTTAAATAATATATCGTAACACGCGTTCATTCAGCTGCGATTATCCTAATGACGAAATGCGAAAATGATAGAATTTTTAAGAACGCGTTTTCTGACATCGCCATAAAACATTCGTGTTTTAATAATAGTTTATAAGAAAACCTGTCATTTTATTCTTTAAAGGCCTGCAGTCTCGTTTTTAACAGGAATACGAACAATTTGAAGAGTTTTTTTTAATACACTAGCTGTATTACACGCTTTGCTGTGGCTTGGACAGTCTATGCAGATAGAGAAACGATAGCTTGTGTTGCTTTTACGTCCAACAGATGGCCCTGTTTTACAAAAAGCCTGTTTTTACCTGTCACAGGTGACATCTATATTAATCAGTCAATGTAAAGGTACACGCGTATTCGAATGCAACGTTGTGTGAATATTTCAAAGCAATCCGTGAAGAACTTTCAGTGATGTAAGATTTTGAACAAACGAACATTTATATAGATTTAGAGTTGATTGATTTATTTACTTTACATTGAAGTTCTTCTTATTCATTCACAGCCTTCTAAGGACATTCCGAATAATCATAATTCTGTACTTAGCTAATTTGTATTTGGACGTTTCTTTGTGAAATAGCACCTCCAGGACTAAATAAGTTACGTTGAGTAAAGTTTGTCTGAAAACTTTAGTAAATGACCTCTGATCTGTTCGCTACCATTTGTATAATGAAAAAGTCTAATAAATTAATGAATTAAATATTTTTATTAAAGTAATTACTTTGTTGTCCTTAAAATTGCATTAAGATACATGAGAGGTCAACGCATTGGCTTCAGGAATTTTGAATTCTTGTGCAGTAATCATGTTAGGTTACACAAATTATCCAAATATTATATTAACCGACTAGTAGCTGAGTGTACAAATGCGTCGGGCTCCTACCCAGACATCGCGTCGTGGGTTCAATTCCTCTTCTAGATAAGTTCTCTATCATTGCACAACGCCAACTGTTTGACAAAATTGCTTTTTTTTTTAAACAGCGCCATCTGCTGCACATAAAAGCAGCACGCGCTATTGTTTTTCTGTCTGCACAGACAGACTGATCCATAGCAACACGAGGCGGGGTACAGTTAGTAGTATAAAATAAAGTACTATCCGCATCTGTCTATTTGTGCGCTTAGTTCTTCTAAACTACGCAACGGATTTTGAATGGGTTTTCACTATCATTTAGAGAATTTCTTCCGGAAGGTTTATATATATAATGGTGACCGGATAAATCATCAAAAAGATAATTCATCACATCTTTAAAAAGTTATATAAAGTCATGGAAGTGATGAAACAAAAACTTAATTAACTGCGTTAAGTAGGTTAGGTTAGGTTAGGTTAACATTTTTTTTTCATCGTTTTTAAAAGTGTGTTGAATAGTCACTGTGTTGAGTTAGCATGGAACCATATATAATAAATGCATATATTATTTATAGAAAGTAGAGAAAAGTCGATGTTTTGTAATCAAGTCGTAAAAAATATTTTTTCGGACGTTTACATTGATAACTCTGTCAAAACTTTATGAGGCATATCAACATAATAAACCATAATATATTATAATAGTGAGTGATATCTATCTCCTAAAGATAATCTCCAGCATCACCGGGTACACGTCAACTGGTATTTGATAAACCGAAGATTTGAATCCTTTGTATTGTGTGGCCTTTGAAACGTGTTACATCAATAGCCTTTGAATTTAAGTAACAATGTACGTGATTGAGTCCCAACTGCCTTAAACCATCTGAACCCAATTGGGGTTTGTTGTGAGGCTGAAGGTAAACATATCTAAAGCCATTTTAAGCAAAGTTTCAATTCTGAATTGTGGCACTGAGAGTATTTTCCACTCTGAAACGTTCCACAGATGTATTTAAATTAGTAAATTGTGAAATAGCACAAATCAATCAAATAAAATTTACTTGCACACGCCGGGATTTGAACCCGCGACCTTCGGCTTGCTAGTGGAGAGCCTTACCTCTCGACCACCATGAGGTCGTACTTAAAAAAAAAGATTTTTAAATAATTTTTAACGTATTAAAATATGCAATTTTTGATTTTTTTAAAAAGTTTGTGGGGGGAGGTTACTAAAATGGTATTTTGAAAATTAGTCAAATAGCTGTCAAAATTAAGAACAATTACACGGCAGTACTTGTTTATAATACATCTTTTTTTAAATTTAATAATTTCTAATGTTATGACGCTGTTATATTATTGCTATAATGTTATTTACGGTAAGGTATTCAAATTCCGGCGTGCGCAAGTAAATTTTATCTGTTTGTGTTATTTCACAACTTATTCATTTAAAAATGATATGTATCGTATTTGCGGCTCGTTCGAGAGTGGAAGATACTTTCAGTATCGCCCTCAGTGTAAGACCAGCATTCAGTTTTGAAACGTAGCTTGAAATTGCTTTAGCCGTGTTTGTTGACCGGATCTTCATTGTCATGTACTTCCCCTCCTTCCTCTTCCCGATCTCCTTCACTTCTTCCCCATCGATTCAGACTCTCAACATACTCCAATTGGGTATGCTGTAGTCTTATTGGCCCACACGGTTGGGAGCATTGGGACTCTTGTGCTGAATTCAAATAAAAAAATAAATATAAAAAACTTATGATTATAATTAATAACAACAAAATTACTGAAACTTTGCCTGATAGCTTTTTTGTATTTTACTGACCAGATCTTAATAGCCGGGCACCCACCAATCTCTTTCTCTCCCCCCACCCTCAATCTAATAATAATTGTGATATCCTTGCTAATAATAGAGATTACCCATAGATGGAACTTGTAGTAGTCCATAAGGTTATACATAAATAGCGTTAGCTGTCGAGAATAATTAATAAGGTGGCAACCTCAAGGTCGGGATCCTGATTATTCCAACCGCCTGCTAATTAAGATATCGGAGCCCATTGTTTTGTAGAAGCCGGAGTTTTATTTAAGATTTGAGATAACCCCAGAGAAACAAACTTTCAAAGATCAAAAGAGAGATCGTAAATAAACTTCCACGAATTCTGAAACAAAATGTCAAAGCCTTGTTATTTTAACTTCACTAATTGGAATAATCTTAATAGACTTGTAACCATTGAAATACTCACCGCACTTGCTTTGATTTTATGGTATTTTGAACCTTAAAAAAAACCCGTAACATACTAAAATAAATTTTATTCGTTTGGCAAGGAAATATCGTTTTGTTACTTGCAAACATTGATTTTTTATCTGTGTAAAAGTACGTCCTAAATTTCAATTCAATTTAAAATGTCTTAGTACTGTATTTATTTACTGGAAAGTCTAATAACAAGTTTTTATATTGTGAAAATTCTTATTTAGTTGTTGTATATTATGAAATTAAAGAATTTTTTTTTGTATGCCTTTATTATAATATAATGGTGACCGGATAAATCATCACAATGATAATTCATCACATCTTTAAAAAGTTATATAAAGTCATGGAAAGTGATGAAACAAAAACTTTATTATCTGGTTTAAGTAGGTTAGGTTAGGTTAAATAATAATTTTTTTTCATCGTTTCTAATGACTTTTTAGCACTTTTTAAAAGTGTGTTGAATTGTCACTGTGTTGAGTTATCATGGAACCTAATATAATATATATATTTTTTTTTATGACATTAGAGAGAACAAAAATATCTCTTTGAATATAAGTAGCTTTTCCGGGAAACTACTTAGGATATATATGTATACAATTTTTATAAATATATGAAAACATTACTTGGTAAGACGGTAAAATTTCAAAAAATATAACGTAGCAAAATATATGTAAGTTATTGCGAAAATATTGTCAGCCGGCGAATGGCGGGTCGCACGGCAATTTAATGCGTGTTTTGGAAAAGCGACCGTAAGTGAAAATCTTATTTTAATTTACGAGTACATGGGGACCTCTGTACGGAGCTTTGTTAACTGAAACAAAAGGGAGATATGACATGAAACTGTCGCTGAACTACGGCCAAATTACACATACTTGTTTCTATTATCTATGGTACAAAGGCTGTAGGCAAAGCTTTTGGTTTGATCTATTGTGTGAATATAAATACTGCATGCTACATTATGGAGTCTTCTGTTGAGTGCTGGTATAAATGGTAAAGAGCTATTTTGCATGCTGTCCAAAAAATGAATGCAACTAATACTATTACATTGGAACATTATCAAGTTTGTTAGCAGATCACTACAGACTATCCCAAAATGAATGCATCTAACGAAGAATCTTACTAGAATACTTTTAGATTAGAAAACTTACAAGTTAGATAGCAGATCACTCTAGACTATACAAAAATGAAAGCATCTAACGGAGGATCTTACTAGAATACTGTTACTTTGGAAAACTTACAAGTTAGATAGCAGATCACTCCTGACTATACAAAAATATATGCAATAATTGCATGCTTACTAATGGGGTATCTTTCTAGAATTGTGTCAAAGTGGGACCCCATGTAGATGCAGGGCTAGTTATCAGGTGGTAACGCGTGTAGGTACTTTTATTTGTCCACCAAATGAATGCAGTCGGGACCCCCTGTACAGCTAGTTATCAGGTAGCAGTAGGTGTAGGTACAGGTTGTCCAACAAATGAATGCAGCAACCGCGTGCCACTAATGGAATATCGCTGTTAACAAGCGAAAAGGTTTCAAGTAATGGTTTATTTTACCGCGGAAATGGAGGCTGCTGATATTGCTCTGCTTGTCGTACTAATGGTGCATACATGTGTTGGTTCTAACTAACTACTTGAACTGCCTAACAGGTAACAGTTGGTCTGCGGACAACTATTATACAACTTGCGAATGCTTGTGACTTGACTTGTTCTAGTACCTACGGTACAATCACGTACAATCATAAACAAACTAAATTCGCACATCTAGAAGAAGCTTCTCAATTTGGGAGGCGTTTATTGGATAACCAACACCTCTGCCATAGGTCACTCCAAGTGGTTCGCTACGTTTGGTGATTTAGCAGGGGTGCCCGGGTTCATCGGGTGAGGTGTGTTTAGGATGTGCCTGCCCAACAGCTGCGTGGCATGCCAGATAGGGAGAGGCTGGTTTGGGGAGACCTATGACTTCTCCAACTGGTCTCTCAACCCATCGCCTTGGGCCGCAGTGGGAGGGATAATTCGTCCGTCACTCCTGGACACATTGATCCCTAGATTACTACCTAACCCTCTTATCCTTTACCTTCCCAGAACTTCATCTCCTTCCTTTCCTTAAAAAATACCTCTGTCACAACTTATGGTCTCAAATTGCTCCTTACGGAATTACTAACTGTAGCTTTCTACTAGATTATTATTAATAAATAATAATTTTGATTTTGCTGTAAAATATCATTTCAAGGGCGCTTAACAATAATTTTATTTTTGACACTGACAGTTTTCTCGGTTTACTAAGCTAACAACGTCGTTTGATTAATTTGCGACACTGAAATCTGATTTGTAATAATAAAAGTCAACACCATTGTAAGATTATCGACGTCACTGAATCCATAAAACTTTCATCATTGTTTGACACAATCCATCGCAATTCTGTACAATTTCACTTTGCCAAAACAATGTTGTCATAAATTTCTTGCAAAAACCCGAAAATACGACCAAGCGTATAAAAACATGTAATGCAGCTAAAAAGTGCTCAGACAAAAAATATGTTATGTATGAATATACTATTGTGTAAATCTTTTGAAGTAAATATTTAAGGGTCCGTAGTAAGCGTTGTAAAAGAAGAAAAAGATCGTTTGAATGGGAAATATGTAAATACGAATATTAGAGGGAGCGCGCTGATATAAAAAAGCGATGATAATTAATAGGTGTTAGCGAAAATATTTAATAAAGCAAGACGTTTTTAAAATATAACAAAAATCTCGCCACAAATGTCTCACGTAGCATTTAAAGAAACACTGTGACATTTATGTAACACTTTAAATAAAATAACTAGATGTGTTTTAAAGATTTTTGTAGATGTAGATTATCTTTAAAAATAGCATATATTTTAAGAGCTTAAAACTTAAAGCGTTAAGGGCAATTTGTTATAAATCGGTAGAAATTCGGAATGCGGGGTCTTAAGAGGAAGCTACAAGCCAAAAATATGTAAATTCTTGGTATACCTGATATTGTAGGTAATAGGCATTGAAATCGCTTGGCAAACGGAGTCTCAAAACGTTCGATTTCAAGCACAACTGGTTTTTATTTATTTTGTAAATAATTTTATAAGAAATCAAAAAAATTAATCAAGTGAAACTGTCACAAATAATCTTAGCTATAATACTATATTTTTTTAAAGTTGTTGCTTTTATGCGTGCATACATTTCTATTGAATTTTTTTTATTTTTTATTAGTTTACATTTATATTTTTTATTGAGTAATTTATTTTTTATTTGTATTCTACTCAAGCGAAACGATAGAAAATCCTTCAATTTTTCTAAAACATAGTTTTTTGTATTCATAATGTACACCAATTCGTTATGAAGATTAATCAAAATAGTGATTTAGCACTAAGCTTCGCCTTAAGAATAATGATCAATTTCAAACACTCCATCTTCCCCTCCTCCATTTATATTCCCCCCACAACGTCAGTCACTGTCCAAGTGTTACCTTTATTGATGGCAAGTTTGTTAGGAAAGTTTGAAATCTTCTAATTGGTTTCTGTGAACCTAAAGTGGTTTAAGAATTAACACAGAAGTGTAAAAATCCTAAAATCAAGCTCGAGATACGTAAACTAACTACACTTTTGTTTGAAGTCAAAGCGTAATTTAATAGTTGTACGAGTGGCACTATTATTTATTTATTTCTATTCTTTTTTATATACAGTTTACAAAAGTTTTGTACTAACTAATTTGTACTAACTACGTATAACTTTCATAGTGATAGTTTTTGTAGCGCGGCAACATTCCGCACGATTCTTGCCATATCTCTCCCTGTGTTTCTATTATCTATTATATAACCATAAAGGTCGTCGGTTTGGTATTAAGCTAATTTCGTGGATGATATAAGAATGAAAAACATTGCGGAAAAAATCATTATACTATCCTGAAGTAAATACAATAATCAATAAATAAGAAAACAATCACATTGTTTGACCATGTTTCAATGTTACAAAAAGAACTGAGTTTAAAACAGACAATACAACATATTTTAGCCAAGAAACAAACAACTTAATCTTAACTTATATGTAATTCCATCTCTGAAACTAACCTTGGTATTTTAATTCCCATTGTAGACAATAGGGCATCTTATTTAATGATGAATTTGAAAGATTCTCCATTAATTCGCTTCCACATCCGAGTTTGACGATGAAAGGTTTATTCTGCGTCTAATGTTAATGGCCCGTAATAGTAGATACGTTTTTCTAATCCTGCGAAATGGATGTTCGAGTCAGCCGGCTGTGGGTTCCGTAAGACAATTCCGTTCATAATAAGGAATTCCAGTCAATTTATCATTATGAATTGTTCATCTTTTAATTTAAATACTGTTATATCTGCCTTACTTTGCAGATTTTGGGAACCCTTTTGTAAAAAGTAAAAGGTTCTTCTTATGATTGTGTTTATTTACGTTACAATTAATAGGTCTGGATTTAGCTACACTGTTCGTTACCCGAGGGTTGACAATTCACTGGTTCGAGTAGCTTGTTCCCTGTCAATATCATCTCACAAGTACTTGTTACACTCTAGCGACATCTGATGGACTCGGGAGTAAGCTTTATGACTAGCGCCATCTATCGCTTAAATACTCAACCTTATTACCATACATCAAAAATACCATTTAAAAAAAAAACTATTACAATTTTATAGTTAAAATGATCGAAATCTGACAGGCTACGCGTGACGTCATACGTACCTCGGTTTTGTCGATTAACAGTAAGGCCAATCCCACTCGGGTCGGTATGAAAACAGAAACAAAAACGATTTAAATATTTAGTAATTTTGTTACTGAACTCTAAAAAAATGGTTACTGAACTCGTTTTCCGAATGCATAAATATATACGAAGACAATAGGCTTATGTTCGTTGCATCTATCACCAGCGCACGGAGTAGTTAAATATTGCGTGAAGAGGAAAAATAATGTTTCAAAACTATTTTCCAATAATTTATACATATGTGAGAGACCGTTTGACTTAGGATCGCTCCTAGGAGTGCCGTTTATGTTGAATATTGATAGTCCATTATTTCGCAAACTATCCGCGTTTAACGATGAAAGGTTTATTTGGCGTCTTAAATCTTAGCCGTTAACTGCAGACTCGTATTTATTGCTGTAAGATTTCCACAGATAAACTTTATTTTAATTTCTAAACCCGGAATTCCAACACATACCAGCACAAAACACGATCACAACATAAAATACACTTATCGTCACACGACTAAATTTGGAATTGACTCCTGACAATACATCGCATATACGTAATACAACGCATTATCCTGTAACAAACAAACAAAACACATTGGCAAAAGCTATTAAGAGGAAGCTACAAGCCAAAAATGCACATATTCTTCGTATACCTTATCTTGCAGGTAATAGGCATTGAAATCGCTTGACAAACGAAGTCTAGAAACGTTCGATTTCAAGCACAAAACTGGTTTTTATTTAATTTGTAAATAATTTTATAAGAAATCAAAAAAGTTAATCAAGTGAAACGGTCACAGATAATTTTAGCTATAATACTGTATTTTTTTTTAAAGTTGTTTCATTTACGCATTCATACATTTCTATTAAAAACATGTTTTTTTTAGTAGTTTACATTTAAATTTTTTATTGAGTAATTTATTTTTTTATTTGTATTCTACTCAAGTGAAACGATAGGAAAATCTTCAATTAATCTAAAGCATATTTTGTGGTATTCATAATGTACACCAATTTGTTATAAAGATTAATCAAAATAGTGATTTAGCATTAAGCTTCGCCTTAAATGACACAATATTTCTTTGGATCTCTCTAACTTTTGTATATCTTTCGTAAGGTATTTATGAAATATTTTTCAGCTAACTAACAATTAATTCTGTCTAGTCTGTTTTAAATTACTATTCATATGTACAAATAATCTTGTTATTCCCGAAATGAGATTTGTAATATGTTAACACTTAGATAAATAAAAAATATTTAATTTAAATAACATGAATTAGAAAAAGATCACACTGCGAATAAAACTCGAATCCGAACATTTTTCTTCGCGGGTAGACATATTTATCATTATTATCTATAGTTTAAAACAAGCAGATAATGGCTTAGAAGTTTATGGGGTGAGGTTTGTTCTGATCTTGGCGGCGGATGCGGCTGCCCACCGGGAGAGGTTGAGAGAGATCCTTTGACCTCTCCCGACCTCTCTTGACTCTTTCGACCCTTCGCATTGCAATACAGTGGGTGGGTCGGATTCAAATATAACTTAGCAGGGTTGGCCGGGTTCATTTATTCATTCTTATATCACCGACTACTTGGCGGTCCGAATCGGAAAAAACTGGTTGAGGGAAACCTTTTGACCTCTCCAGCTGGACTGTCTCAGCGGAGTAAGAGAAAAATACATCCGTCAATCCAGATTTCAACTCACCCCTCATACCTCATGCATTTCCTGATTCCTTTCTTTAAACCCTCCACACGGCATCCCCAAAGATGACAAGGCCATGACGGATAACATAGACAATGCTACATCGAAAATAATAATTATTTATTAAAATGATTTATATATGAGAGATAATGAATTTCAAGTACCTTCAGTTAAAGGTCTGTACATTAAAAAATCAATAACTCAAATCATAAAAGGAAAAGACAAGTACCACTTTCTAACTGAAAATCGAACTCGACTTAATTATATTTTTCCATGCCCAAAATTAAATATTTTATCTGCCTAAAATTATTATATCAATCGATTACCGGAAGAAACTAGACGCATTAATGATAAAATCCAAACATTCGACACTGTGAAATAATATTTTAAGGCGATGCCATACGTCGTGTGACATTTTGAATCAAGCCGCTAACAATAACACCCCTTATGTAGATGGCGATAAGGTTTAAATTCCCGTTCAACACCATCCGTATCTTTTGATAAATACAAGAAAAAACATGGCCAAAAAGTGGCTTTTATTTTATTTTGCGGACGTTCAGGCACAAATATTTAATTGTTTTATGATCATTTTACAAAGAACTTAATTTACCACATTATACAATAAAAACGTAACCGAAAATGCGTTCGTAAGTAGGAGATTTTGAACTTTAAAGCAGTTTTTATACAACAGTTTTTCTTATTAAAAGACTTATCTAAAAAATACTGGATTATCTAGTAGGCCAAGATGTGTTCTACTCGCAGTATTTAATTAAAGCATCTAAAACATTTCTAAGTGATCAAATTTTCAAACCAAAAAAACATTATTTTGTATTACTACGTATGGCATCGCCTTAAAGACAAACTTATCAAAAAAAATACTCTTTCCACATGAATTTGTATTTTTTAATTTTTTTTTTAATTAACGCCCTTTTTTGTAAATAAATTTTTTTTTTAAAGTAATATACATTATTTATTGTTCATAACTGAATTGCTTCATTAACAACATTTTTTATTTGTTTAAAGATAAATTGAAGATGTCCACTCACTTGGTATAATTGTTTCCCTCTATTAGTATTCTGGGCAAAGAGGAATACATATGGTAGTTAGTCCCAGAATTTCTGCACTGAAAATATTCTGACTTCTAGGATTACGTAGTAATACCGGACTATCAACTAAATCATTTAGAATTTTATATATAAATACCAAGTCAGTGACAATTCCTGTCTGACAATTTGAGCAAATTCATATAATTTAACAGAGCAGTTGTAGTTCAACATAATTGCTGGAATACATTTTTAAATTTATAAAACGTAAGAATTTGTTTTAAATGATTATTATTTTTTTTGTTTGTTATTAAAAATAACACCTATCACCCATTTTCTGTATAAAGTATATTACTTATCTACTTTAACTACTTACACTTATATCACATATACGAAACATAAAATATAACTATTTTTTACTTTCTCACTGTAATGTACTTACTACAAAACTTAATACCTATCATATTATTAATTAATTATAAATAACTAAAATGTAATGTACACTCCTCTTCCAAACACAAGCTAATCCTTCTATAGAAGAGTAGTATTCAAATCTCTTAATATGTTAAAACCCAATGTTAATACGATTTTATTTCTTCAATTAAAAAAAATATAAATAAATATATTTAAATAAATAAATATAATAAATAAATATAATAAATATAATTAAATATAATAAATATAATTGCGTAAAAAAAATTGTTACACTGTTATGAATTTTCCTCATTTCCCTTTTCACCGTGGATGTTTATCTGTATCTGTCTCGTGGGGTTAAAACCTATTATTCACCCCTTTCGGAAACGTTAAAAAACATCCGCACTTTAGGGTTATCTGTGTTTGCAAATATTTTTCAATAATCACTGTAATGGTAATAAGGATAAACTTTACTGTGTTCATTTCAATTTTGTTTCTAGAGTTTGGTTTGTTCTAACTGAAATCGTAAAACTTGTCTTGAAAACAATATAATTATTATGAATTTGATGGGCTTTGTAAGAAACTAACTGAAGTTAATTCAACAGATAATTCAAAAACAGACATGTTTCGCTATGGTTTCTACGTTTCAATTAAATGGTACTTATTATTAAATTTCCGTACGAAATAACTCCATCCATTCTTTTTGTGTTCTGTTAGGTATCAAATGTTGATATTTTAAATTTGACAACCTATGAGGCTTGGTTGACTAGATCTGATTAGCCACTATAGCCAGTAGTAATTCCCTATCCTTCCCCTTTCCCATCTTCTTCCCCTCCCTATTACATTCAACCTTAGAACGTACCCCAATCGGGGATGCCGTCGTCCAACTAACTACTGGTTTATCGCCGGGGCGATACTGAGAGTACCAGATCTACCGTTCACAATGCCAAAAGCCTGTGTATATTGAAAGGTTAGTAATTGAGTAACAAATGCGTCAGGTTGCCGTCTGATGACAAAGTCTTTATTTTCCGCTTATAATAATGAGAGAAAGAGCAATTATAAATTGTGAGGTTATTCATATCCCGGGAATTTTTGCCTTTCTGTAAGCAAAAATAACACGCAGGTGACAGTTTTTCTCAATTTAGCGTAAAACATGCTTTCCCACGAATAACGGATTCTAACGGCGCAAATGATAACCGCAACGGTCGGTCGTTGGTTCGTTAGCCGTTACGGCACAGGGTCGGGAGACTGTTAGCGAGTCGTTGCTGAAAATAACGGATCAAAGGCCGCAGGTGATATTACATTATGCAGGGCCACATTGCAAGACCAAGTAAATCTTTTAATTGACACAAATTAAAATAAATCGTTTTTACACACTCACAAACGGCAGCAAAAAGAGGAACTAATACTAACTAGTAAATATTTTTTGATCTTGTAGCTTCAATGTCTACTGTAGCGTCGTACCCGACTGCGCTTACAAACGATGTGTATTTCTGTACACGCACGTAACTTGTATATACCAGTGGCGTGCAGAGATATTTATTTTACGAAACCAGTTTGTAAAATTTAATTTTATAGTAAATAATAGTCCTATGAAGTCTAGTGCTTAAAAAACTAGTCGGTGGGTTTTGTGCTTACCGTTTGTTTTTAATAATGAAACAAGGGTTCGTACCCCGGACCGATCACCGCAACCATAATATACCTTCTACAGTTCTACATGATGATATTATACCCATACCCTCTATACTACTTACTAGATGATGTTGCAGACCTTTCACTTAGCCCCTACATGCTTACTAGATGATGTTATATCTTTCACTTAGCCCCTACATACTTACAAGATGATGTTATGGCCCTTACACTTAGCCCCCACGTACGAGATGATGTTCTATCTTTCACTTAGCACCTACATACTTACTAGGTGATGTTGTAGCCCTTACACTTAGTCCCCACGTACGAGATGAAGTTCTATCTTTCACTTAGCCCCTACATACTTACTAGGTGATGTTGTAGCCCTTACACTTAGCCCCCACGTACGAGATGATGTTCTATCTTTCACTTAGCACCTACATACTTACTAGGTGATGTTGTAGCCCTTACACTTAGTCCCCACGTACGAGATGAAGTTCTATATTTCACTTATCCCCTACTTACTTACTAGGTGATGTTGTAGCCCTTACACTTAGCCCCCACGTACGAGATGATGTTCTATCTTTCACTTAGCCCCTACATACTTACTAGGTGATGTTGTAGCCCTTACACTTAACCCCCACGTACGAGATGATTTTCTATCTTTCACTTAGCCCCTACATACTTACTAGATGATGTTCTAGTCCTTACACTTAGCCCCCACGTACGAGATGATGTTCTATCTTTCACTTAGCCCCTACATACTTACTAGGTGATGTTGTAGCCCTTACACTTAGCCCCCACGTACGAGATGATGTTCTATCTTTCACTTAGCCCCTACATACTTACTAGGTGATGTTGTAGCCCTTACACTTAGCCCCCACGTACGAGATGATGTTCTATCTTTCACTTAGCCCCTACATACTTACTAGGTGATGTTGTAGCCCTTACACTTAGCCCCCACGTACGAGATAATGTTCTATCTTTCACTTAGCCCCTACATACTTACTAGATGATGTTCTATCTTTCACTTAGTCCCTACGGTAATCGGACAACTCAACACAATGATAATTAACACACCTTTAAAAAATGACAAAGTAACAAAACGTAAACAAATATTTGGAAAGCGGTCCTACTACCGTAGACTCATTTTCTACAGACACCCTAGAAATAAACACATACCCCTGCGTAATATACATATACCCCCACATAATAACATTCCCCTACACAATAAACACATACCCTTACATAATAAACATATATCCCCTACACATTCCCACAATACATACATAGTTGCTCTGTTATGGTACGAGTACATTTGCGAACTTAAACGCGAACCGACCCACGAATTACGGGAAAAGAACGAAGCAATTGCAAGCGGCGTTTCGCGCCATTTGCGGTTGCTTCGTTCCTTTCACAAAAGTTGAGGTTCAGTTCGGCAGTTCGGCTCGCATATGTATACGTAGCACTAGGTACTCTGCCAAACCCGCCGCCTGAATGCAGAACAGGTCCAATCAAATTTACCGCTAAGCAAAAGTACACCTGGGCGCATACTGGCAATATAATTTCTTATATTGTTGGCTTCATATATTTCAATCCTCACCATAGCATCTTCTCCTCCTTGTCAGATTCAGGTTTGGAGTCCATCGCCTCGACAAGGCGCCTTCAAGCGTCCATGTGCTGCGATATTTCGGCGACCTCTGTCCCTAACAGGCACAGGCCCTCGCATTTTTTCAATCCAAATCACATAATGCCATATTTATAAAATGTGCATAGATTTGTATACATAATATTAATGTTTATCTTCAGTTTATTTTCCAAACATCCTTTGTTAAATCTGTAAATATCTATGCTAGCTTTATTTAAACACACTAATCTATTAGCATGTCTAAACAAGTGAAGATAATGCAAGCTTTATACACGAACAATAATATTATGTTGATAACATTCTCTTACATGACATATCACGATAATGGTTTATTAATATGTTATGTACGTCTGTTAAAACCATTGACACATAATTATTCATTAGGTGCTCTGAGATCAATGTATTTTGGATTACATGAATCTATCTTCTATATTATTATTATTGTGCTAAAGTCATAGATTATAATTTAAAAGATATTTAACATTTTTCTCCGCCGATTTGGTTGTAAATTGGTGCAGTGCATTATGTTAAGTTGCGCTAGTGTAAATTTATGATTATTACCTCTTTTCTTTGCACCATTTTTAGTCACAATTTATGTTATCGATGTGTAGGGTCGCCACAAATGTCGAACAAGGATACAGGACAGTTTTTGCGAATTGATGACCGTTTTCACAAAGATTTATCACAAACGTGGTTTTTTGTTTTTGATTCTTACGACTCTGAATACAGTCTCTATATTAGTTTCTACGAAATAGCGTATTGAGATTTTCAAAAATCAATAGATTTACGTGCTTTATGTGTAATAGAAAATGAACAAAACAGAACATGATAAAATACAGGGTTTTCCAATAAGAGGTGTTATTTTGAATAGCCCGCTATTTCGGTAGATGTTACTTTTGAAGCTGTTATTTTTTGACATTTGACAAGTAGAAACTACACCGTTAATAAAAATGGAACGATACACGCTTCAACAACGCACTGAAATTATTAAAATTCACTTGAGTGATGAGGCCCATTTCCACCTCGGTGGCTTCGTCAACAAGCAAAATTGTCACATCTGGGGCTCGGAAAACCCAAGGGTTATTGTTGAAAAGCCTCTCTATCCTCATCGTGTGACTGTTTGGTAGGGTTTATGGTCCGGCGGAGTCATTGGACCTTACTTTTTCGAAAATGAGGCTGGAGCAACAGTTACGGTGAATGGATTGCGCTATCGAGAGATGATTAATGATTTTTTATGGCCGGAATTGGATGGTATTGATCTGGACAACGTTTACTTTCAACAAGACGGCGCTACGTGCCACACAAGCAATGAAACCATTGATCTTTTACGATTGAATATCAAAATAACAACTCTTATTGGAAAACCCTGTAGTAGGTTAGGTTAGTTTGCGAACATTGAAATAACCTGACCCTGCGCAGAAATTCGCTAAAGGTTTGCAGCGCAGTAAATTGTGGCACTTCTCTACGCAAGATCTGAATGTTCGTTTTTAAACGATCCGCTTAGCGTGGGTGGGTAAATTATAACACATTTGTAAAAGTGTCTAACTAAATAGCGTAACAAAATATTCACTTATGTAAACAATCCCCAACTTTTGTTTACCCAATTTGGAATTGGTAGTTAAGTTTTTTACGCAGCCAGCAATTTGCGCGCCATCGTAAAAATGACTAGTAATTCGTAAGCAGATTTTAATTTCGAGGACAAAATAGTGATATTACAATGTGAGTTGCCGTATATTGTCAGTTACATTTATTGACAAATCTTCCGCTCTCCGCGCTACTTGGTTTCTTTACCTTTCCATGATTGGCTGGTCTATCATTTTGAACGATGGTGGGAAGTGATTATGGTGCAAAACGGAAGTTTGTCTTCTAAGTAATGTTCAACAAACAAAGCCATCGTACTGATCGTTACGGAGAATATTGTGTTATTAAGTTTGGTATGTAACATAACTATTATTGATGCTCGGCATTGAATCTATTTAATTAAATATTTATAATTGCGAATTTACTAAATATAAAATGACCTTAAAAGAGTATTTCACTGATGTTTCTTGAATTGATGTTTCTGATGTTTATGTTTCTAGTATTTATATATTTATAATCCTGTTATGGTATGATTTATATGCACAACATTGTCTTCTTATGGTTATGGTTATGATATGATTTATATGCACAATATTGTTTGTATTCTTATGGTTACCAATGTATCGAAAATCTTTTATTTTATATAAATTTTAGTTTTTTTTTTTTCCCCTTTATTTTTGTTGTATTATTTTGTTCTATTATTTTATACAATTCTTTTATTTTATATAATTATAACTTCACATTTCTCATAAATATAATTATTTCTTCTAATGCTGTCTTACGTAAAGTCACAAGGAGGAAATCCGTAATTGGTTTTATTTTAGCTATTTTACTTATGTACAATCTGTAAAAATGTAACTGTTGATTTCCCAAAAATGAATAAATAAATGAATAAATAAAATGTTATTTTAAAATAGCATTAAAAACAATGTTGTTTTAAAATAAGATTATATACAATGGAGATATTGAAAGAAGGGTAAGGTAACTCCATTAATGGAGGACTGAACGCAGTTGGCGCTAACAAAATATTGTTCAAAGAACCGATGTTAGCAGTCCACAATGGAGTGCTGGTACCTACCCCTGGCAAAAAAGGATGAAAGTAGATTAAATGCTGTTGAAATGAGATCCCTGAGGCGTACGTGTGGTTAAACCATGTATGATCGTGTGAGGAATGTGGAGATCCGCAAAGAGTGCAAGGCTAATGTAAGCGTAGTGAGTAAGATTAAGAAAGGGACGCTTAGATGGTTTGGGCATGTAGAGCGAATGAGCGAAGAAAGAAGTGAAAGGAGGATATAGGTATGATGCAAATGCGAATGGTAGCAGAAGTCGGGGACGCCCGAGGAAGACATGGCACGATCAAGTGAATCAGATACTCGAGTCGGGCCATGTCAAGAGTCAGAATAATAGAAGAATATGTATGAGACGATGTATGAATGTGAATGAGGCAAGAAGTGTGTGCCAAGACCGAGTTGTTTGGCGGTCCGTCCTCTCTGCCTACCCCTGCGGGAAAACGGCGTGATGGTTAGTTAGTTGTTTTAACATGACATTATATACATATTTATAACATAAAGTTCTATTTATTCTAAGGTCCTTGTAGTAGACCGATATCGCTGAAAATTTCAAGGTTTCATCTCTGCACCGTAATGAGATGAGGAGTTTCTCTATCTGCGCAGAGAGACTGAGCCACAGCAACGCGTGGCGGGGTACAGATTGTTATAAATAAGTTCTGCTATCTAATTATAACTAGGCGTGACAGCTGTTCAGCCTTTGAAGACATTGCTAAACTGTGCTTTTAGTATATTATGCTTTATATTTTAAAACCCTTCTATTGATGCCATACTTTTGTTTTTTTATTTAATTTATAATCCATTATACAGGATGTCCGGGGGTAAAGTGCACTAACTTCGGTATGTGATTCTACATGATGGAAGAAGTAAAAAAATAAAAATAACTTTATACAAAAACTATTTCTATAGAAAAATATTTATTTTCCCATACAAACCATTCAACTTTTTTTTACCTTAAAACGAATTTCGAAAAAAGTTATTTGTCTTTGCTACTTCTAAAGTCACCTAGAATCACACCACGAAGTTAGTGCATTTTACCCCCGGACACCCTATATATATATATGATATAATCGAGTTTTATTTGTAACTAATTCTAAATAAAATTAAAATCATAAAAGTTCTCAGAAAAACCTAAAATAACAAACGTACCTATCTATACTGTAGGTACCTATATATTTGCAAAAATAATTTAAAACTTGTATCAACTTTTATATAAAAACGTTTTTAATGTAAAAGTTTTACATTGTTTGAATTATTCTCTCGCACAACACGATACTAATCACTGCCAACAAAAATGTTCACTTCTGAAAATAGCGGATAAAATTACATATCTTGGAATAATCATAGATAAAAACCTAAAATGGAAAGATCACATCGACCATACAATAAAAAGAGTTAGGAAGTTAATTCATATATTCTTACGGATACGAAACTTTTTATCAACGAAAAACCTATACTCAATATACTACGCATTAGTACAGTCTATTCTTCAGTATGCCATTATCAGTTGGGGAGCAGCTTACAAAACTAATCTGACCCCCATAGAAATTGTTCAAAAACTAATAATAAAAATTATACTAAAAAAACCTCCAGACTTCCCAACTGACAGCATATTCGAAGAATTCAAAAATTCAATTATACAAATTATAAAAGAAAAAGATAAATACGCATTCATAACTGAAAATCGTACTAGACTTAAACATGTATTTGTGTGCCCCAAATTAAACACTTCTTTTGCACAACACCATTATACTCACCAAGGAAAATTCTTTTTCAATAACCTACCAATAGAAATCAGAAGCATTAGGAACAAAATTCAATTGCTGAACTCCATCAAAAAGTATTTTAGAGAATGTCACACTAAAAATCTTACTTGTTTTTCTCCTTACTGAATACATATATGTTTACATATTTTAGTTAACGGGTCTGATTGCCATGTGTCTATATTACCTACACACACATATATATTGAAATACATGATTATAGTAAATAGTAATTATAATTATATAAAATGTATTAACTGTACACGTGACTTTATTTGTACATAATATGTGAAATGTTAACTCTTCTTCCATCCACAAGCTAAGGCTTTTAATGGAAGACCAGTAAATTTATAAATACATCACAAAAAAAAAAAAAAAAAAAAAATCATTACAATGGAATTCCGCCACGAATAGTTACTACAAAAAATAAAAACTTATTTACGTATCTAATAAATCAATATAAATCTAACATGCAACCATTAGTTATCATGTACCTACATTAATCAAAGTTATTAGTTGACTTATCATAATCGCCTCTCAGTTTAAAATTCAATTATCCCCGCAAATAAGCGCCAAGAGAGTGTACAAATAATGGATTTTTAATTGTCCTCTTTCAATTTACAAATACCAGTTACCAACTTTCTATTGGATCGGTTCTTTCAATATAAAAAAGTGGATAATGACTTTATTTCTTTGCTTATTTATAGGAAATAGATCCGCCTATCAATTGTTTTTATCGCTTTAATTATGCTAATTGTTTTTACGATCATAATTTTATGGGATTTTTTCACGACATGGGCCTCACGATAATTAAATAATATAGAAGGATATTATAGAAATAATAGTTCAGAAATAGAAATATTCAGTGTCCTGGCCTAGGTTGAGGTGGTTTTGCTATTTTACTCTTTAAGGCGATGCACTACGTCGTGTAATATTTTAAATTGAGCAGCTATCAATAACAACCCTTACGTAGATGGCGATAAGGTTTAAATTCTCGCTTAACACCATCCTCCTGTTTTGATTTATGCAAGAAAAAAACATGGCCAAAAGGTGCCTTTTATTTTATTTTGTGGATGTTCAGGCATAAATATTAAATTTTTTTCCGATCATTTTTTAAAAATAACTAAATTTGCCACATTATACAATAAAATCATAACCGAAAATGGGTTCGTAAGAAGGAGACTTTGAACTTTAAGGCAGTTTTCATAGGCCTAACGCAAGACCCGCTCGCGAAACATAATTTTACTCAACGTCCCCGAGTGTAATTCGAACTCAACTACAGTGAGCGTCTTGGAGGATGGAAAAAAGGTATTAGCAGCTATTAGTGAAATTAATAGCGAGTTCAATCTAGAAGATGTGAAAATTTACAGGCTCGGAAGTAAAATTCCAAACAAAACCAGGCCAATTAAATTAGAATTTGATGAAGTCAAACAGGCGAAACTAATACTCTTTAACAAAACTACTCTGTCCAATGGAATTATAATCAAACCTGACAGGACACTACAACAAAGAAATCACTTAACTGACCTCTGGAAGGAATTAGAAGAGAGGAAAGAAAAGGGCGAAGTCGATTTACGAATCAAACATTTCAACGGAATTCCCAAAATCATCAAAACCCAAGCAAAAAACTAAAAAACAAACAGAACAGATTTTCTAGACTTACAGGATATTATCAAAATGTACGGGGAATGCGTACAAAATTGCACCAACTTAAAATTAACTCCCCAATCTTCTCACACGATATTCTGTTTTTAACTGAAACATGGTTAAATGCTGATATCAGCTCGTCAGAATTAGGCCTACATCAATATACCACATATCGTTCTGATCGAAATTCTATTACGAGCAAAAAGTCTAACGGAGGAGGTGTGATGCTGTGCGTATCCAAGAATATATCATCTACTAAATTACCGGTAAAACACAAAAGTGTTGAACAAATTTTTGTATTGCTCAATATACCTAATGGAAAAATTATTATTGGCTGTGTCTATATCCCACCTGCATCGGATTTGCAAACGTATAAAAATCACAATGAGGACATAGAAGTACTCAAATTCAAATATCCTAAAGCAAAATTCATTATTGCTGGTGATTATAACCTTCCTAACTGGACCAGCCAAGATGACAACGGACCTGCTACAAACCAAGCCGATTTACAGTGTGCTAAATGTAGTGAAATTCGTGATATGTCTTTATTTTTGGGACTAACTCAATCAAACAAGATTTTCAACTTTAACAATCGAATGTTGGATTTAGTGTTTTCAAGTGATTCGAAAATAGTGGTTGAGCTATCCGACGAATTATTATTACCATTAGATCAACACCACCCACCGTTGGACATTATCATAACAAATAGGCCTTTAACATCTTCAAAAAAAACAAGTGTCCCATCGTATAACTTTTCCAAAGCTGAATACCATCATATTACGGAGTACCTTGCCCAAACAGATTGGTCCTTTTTAGATGAGGAAAATAATATAAATGATCAATTAGAATACTTTTACTCGATTTTAAATACCTCTATAGAACAATTTGTTCCCAAGGTTAGCTTTACATCATCTAATTATCCGAAATGGTTTACAAGGGAACTAACTAATTTAATTAATAAAAAAAAATGTATCCACAGAAAATATAAACATACCAGAAATTCTAACGATTATATAGCATTTACTAAACTACGAAAACAATGTAAAGAATTATCAATAAAGTGCTATAGTGACTATGTTAACGTAATTGAAAATGAGGTACATCATCACAATGTGAAAAAATTCTGGAATTTTACTAAATCTCAACGAAAAGACAACTGTGGATATCCTAATAGCATGTTCTTTAAAGAAAAATGTGCCGACAGTATTGAGGGTATAGTTAATCTTTTTGCTGACTCATTTAAAAGTGTCTACGACAAAGATATTCCCATCAAAGCAGTCTCCAGTACGTCAGTGGAAGAGTCATTAAACCTAAGTCAATGTTTCATAAAATTAGATTCCATAGAAAGAAGCATAAAAGCACTAGATAGTAATAAATCTGCTGGACCGGATGGTATTCCTCCCATATTTTTAATAACTTGCATTGATAGTTTGATATATCCCTTACATAAACTTTTTAACAAATCCTTAGCGTCTGGCTGTTTTCCGGCTCTGTGGAAAAAGAGTTATTTAACGCCCATTCATAAAAAAAGGCGACAAAAGCGATATATCTAACTACAGACCTATTTGTATTATGTCTGCTTTACCCAAACTTTTCGAGTCATTAGTATTAGATACCATTGTAAAACCTATCAACAATATTATTGTTCCTAACCAACATGGCTTTATCAGAGGTCGATCTACCTTAAGTAATTTAACTATCTACAATAATTACATATCTGAATCGCTCAGTCTGAAACAACAAGTGGATTCTATATACACCGATTTCAGTAAAGCATTTGATAAGGTTCGACATCATATTCTTATATCCAAACTCCGACTGTTAGGCATCAAAGGTAGTTTATTGACATGGATTTTTAGTTACCTCAGTAATAGAGTTCTTTGTGTCAGGATTAATTTTATAGAATCCTATGTATTCGAGGCCACAAGTGGTGTCCCGCAAGGGTCCCACCTTGGCCCAATATTATTCTTAATATTCATTAATGACATTGTAAACATATTTAAAGATGTACAAGTCCTACTTTTTGCAGATGATCTAAAATTGTTTAAAAGAATACGAAATATATATGATTGCCTAATTTTACAAGCTAATTTAGATAAATTTTTTAAATGGTGCGAACAAAATATGTTATTTTTGAACATTGAGAAATGTCAAGTAATACGATTTTCCAGAACTCATTCTCATATCTTACATGAATATAATTTAAATAATGTTAAATTAACACCAGTATCACAAATTCGTGACTTGGGAGTTATATTCGAATCAAACTTAACATTCACAGCGCATATAGATGATATAACTAATAAGGCTTTAAAGATTCTTGGCTTCCTTTGTAGAACCCTAACTGATTTTAAGTCCTTGGATTGCATGAAAACACTCTACATTTCACTAGTTAGAAGCCAAGTGGAATATAATTCACCTATTTGGTCTCCTTTCTATAAAGTACACTCTAACAAATTAGAACGGGTTCAACACAAATTTCTTAGGTACTTAAATTTCAAGCTTAAAATTCCAATAGAAAACATTAATTATGTAAATTTGATGAATGAACTTAATTTAATTACGCTGTCTGACAGAAGAACCATTTCAGACCTAATTTTATTATACAGAGTCATGAACAACCTTATTGACAGCCCTGCCATCGTTGCTGCTATTAAACTCTATGTACCGACAAGAAATACTAGACAAAATACAACATTCTTTTGCGACACATATAAAACCAACTATCAGTCAAACTCACTTACCAATAGGATGCATGATTTGGGCAACAAGTTTGGTGGTATTATAGATATATTCCATGATTCCCTTTATAATCTTAAATTCAAATTAAACCAACACTTTGTGGAATCATACAAATTATTGTAATAGATTTAACGATTAGATATGTTATTGTAATGTTTTATATTATATTTTGTTCTTTGTTATTGTTAAATATTATGTTGTTTAAAATGTTTCTTTACGCCATATTCTTCAAAAACTACTTGTATATTTTTTTAAAAATTCTTCACTTTTATAACTCTTAGTATAAATTCAAACTCGATAACTTATGTAAAACTTATTTATAATCTATGTAAAAGCCCCTATGGGCGTATAACAACAATAAATAAATAAATAAATAAATAAATAAATACATTACAGCAGCCATGGATGAAACCACAGTATCCTTCTTGAATACCTCAAGGACGATGATGTGTTTTTACTTATGACGGCATAATAACACTTTCCCAATCCACGCGATCACTTCAGCACAGGTTCTCCTAGTGAGGTATTAACAAAACTCAACATAATTGTTTCAAGAAAGGCAAACTAATACAATATTGTTTCTTTGATCCAATCTAACACCAAAATTAGAATTATAATATCCCGTGATTTTTCACGTGTCTGCGAGAGTAATAATAATAATAAAGACACCAGTATAGTAGGAAAGGTACCCGCGATGATAAAATCATTCATTTTTAAAGCCTAGTTCAGGATGGTATTACGTGGAGCTAGTTCTGGAATATTTTATAAGCGAAGGTCACTGAACAACTGAACATCCAATCCCTGGAATTGTGATTTTTTTCTTTATTATCATTCAAACCTGCTAAACTACTTTTGTAGTGTCTCAGCAGGTAAATATTGACAAAAGTTTATGTAATTACGTGGTACATTTTCAAACAGTAGTTATGTATAATAATGATAACGATAAATTAACAATTAGTTATCAATAGGTTAAATTACGTGAATTGTACAAATATTAATAACAGTATAAAATTATATAACCCACGAGTACAGATGATCAGTCACATCAATAAGTACTAGTCGAATGACGTTCTTTGCTTTCTGCCAATCAATAATAAAATATGACATTATAGGATGGGGTGGTACTTATATAGCAGAACCTTTGTTTTACGAATTTAAAGTTAACACTAAACACATTATACTCCTAGCATGCAACATAACAAATTTACAAATATATTATTCTAAATAAAAAATGCACCATTTAAAAACAGCAGATTACTGTTGTTGACAAACGTCAATACTTCCAACTTTGAAATGTAAAAAAAAACAATGGGACAATTCAACTGTACATATCATGGAGTAATTTTTTTCAATTCATTACCAAGTGTCTTAAATTCAATACTTTGTTATATACACACAAAAATAACGAACTAAATTACACATCCCCCATACACACAAGCCTAGCTTTTTATGGTGGTACATCTTATGTATAAATTAATTACTGTATTTTATGTAAATTATGTTTAAAACATAAATATATGTATAACGAACAAGTAAAAATGAACCACACATCAATAGTTTCATAGATATTGGTAGGTACATGAGGTATGTAAATAGTAAGTATGTTCATCTAAATCTGTTTGTAAATAATAAGTATGTTTTTCTGAATCTGTTTGTAAATAATAAGTATGTTTTTCTGAATCTGTTTGTAAACAATAAATATGTTTTTCTGAATCTGTTTGTAAATAATAAGTATGTTTTTCTGAATCTGTTTGAAAAAAATAAGTATGTTTTTCTGAATCTGTTTGTAAATAATAAAATTAGATGGAGACTAGAAATTGTACAGCGCCCTCTAGGTGATTTTTCAACAAAAACGGCGCTGTACAAGTTATACAATTATTATTATTATTAATGTATTACAAAATTATAAGTCGTAATATTAATTCCTTTTAGCAATGCAAGGGCTTCGGTAGGGCATCAATATAACCCTCTAGATCCCCCTTTGGCTTCAAGACCCAGACAGACCAATAAATCTATTTATACGCTCAAGAATTAATTACGATGATAAAAATGGTTCGATCAATTTCAGCATTAGTAAGGAATAAATGAGCTCACTTCAAGCGCACGGATACGCCCAGAACACACTTTCCTTGGTTTATCTCATAGCAGCTTGCCTCGGGTAATGGTAGTGTAATGGCTAGCCATTTGCATTTCTCACAAAAATTTTCGTGCTAATAATTCTCGAGAGTTGTTCAAATTTGTAACCTGGACAGGTTGTACCTTCACTGCCTCAAAGACTGAAATCATTTTAAAGTCACCTACTTATCAGCAATTCTATTATAGATCGAAATATACTGGTATGTTATTTTATAATCGTAAAATATCAACGTTGCCTCGTGACAAACCTATATTGTTTTTCAAAGCAAGTTTCATTCGATACAAAACAATATTCCATCAAACTATGATCACCAAATTAACCCAGGATTTACAACCTAAATTTTAAATTTTATGTTTTGTTTTTTAACAACAAATAAAATACAACAATTACCACAGTATAATTACACAGTATTGTAAAGAAAAAGTCATACAAGCTTTTTCACAAATAAAGAACATAGTATATGCGCTTATTACTGTAATAACAAATCATCGTCGATTCGACCACTTATGCTACTCGCATAAACATACAACGTACTAATTGTTAATGCGAAGAAAAGTATTTATATACTAATTTGATATTTATTTAAGATGTCGACATACAAATTTTATATATTTATTAAAACCTACATTTTAAAGTGTTTTGAATATAAAGTAGGAATTAGTGCTTCATTTTTTTTTTAAATTTAGCTCCACGCAGTAGGCCATGGGAAAAACAATTTCCCTAGGGCCTATGTCATCTTTCGGGCTGCTGTGTGGAGGGTATTTTAAAGAAAACGTAGGAGAAGAAGTTCTGGGAAGGAAAAATGTATGAGGGTGGTTAGGAATCTGGGGGTCAGTGTGTTAAGGAGTGACGGACGTATGAATCGATCCCTCCCATTGTGATGCAAGGCGATCGGTTGAGAAGATTTGGCTGGAGAGATCAAAAGGTCTCAAACCAGTTTCTTCTGTCGCAACCAGCCTCCCCAAACCAACCCGCCACGCCATGGGTGGGCAGAAGCATCCGCCGCCAACATCTAGTCAATCCTCACCCCGTGAAGGCAGAGGTATTGGTTATCGAATAAATGGTTCCCGGGTGTGACGTTATCACAAAACTTCGTCGGCTCGACGAAGAGCGATGTTGACCATGTTGATATTAAATGCCGAATTCAAATCAAGTAAATTGTGTTTCGGCGTAGTCGATTCGACGAAGGTTGTATTCTTGGGTTAAGACGAATGACTGCGGGCACATTTATAAAATTTAAAATATAAAATATATGTAAATATAAATGTTCGTTCGTTCAAAATTTTAAATCTCAAACGTTCTTCACAGGTAGCTTTGAAATTTTGACACAACATTGCATTTGAATACGCGTGTGTTTTTATAAACCTATTTTATATATATGTCACCTGTGACACGTATATTATATTGATTTCACATGTGATGGTAAAACACGTTTTTTTTAAACAGCGCTATCTGTTGTGCGTAAAAGCAACACGCGCTACTGTTTTTCTATCTGCACAGATTGAGCCACAGCAACGCGAGGCGGGGTACAGCTAGTGCATAGTAAAAAAAACAACTAAACTTAATTTAAAAAAAAAACAAAAGTTACTGCATATTATATATTATAGTACGGTAGAGAGAATTTTTAAATATTGCTTTTAATAATAAAAACAGATCTTACTAATGAAAACATGTTTAGCTACTAAACTAAGAAATGGGAGTTTGGTTTAATGGGCTGCCAGCGCCTGTGCTAAGTGCGGATTAAATCGAGCGGGTAAACTGTTTCTAAACTAGAAACCGTGCTTTTAAAAATTGATCTCCACTGCGAGAGAATTATGCAAAATCCGTTACTAAAATCCTCTTTACACGCCAAAAAGTACCATCGTTTACTGGAGCAATTTATTGAGACGTTACTTCTGATATGCCACTTTGAAAATTTTTGTAGCAGGTACAGTAATTTATTTAACAAGTAACGCTTGAATGATGATGGTAATGATATAAAACCGTTGCTTACAACCGCGTCTTGTCTACAGTTTGTACCAAACTAATGCAGTAACTTTAAGTAAATATTACTTTTAAAGAAGCCTGTATCAAGGGATATTATAATTGTATGATTTGTAAAGCCTAAAGTATTTATAAAAAAATATTTCTCTAAGGATCATTTCCTTTCAAAATAAGAAATTACCTTTCGTAAACTTGAAAATCGACATCTTTCAAACATTTAAACGAAAGAATTTCAGATTTTAAATAAATAATTGTATTTTAAGAAAAAGATGATACTTGCAAATTTAAACGAAACACGAAACAGAACAAGATACAGAAAAATAACAGGATAAATGTTACAACTAGGAATCAAACCCAGAAGGAATTATCTTTTCATTTATTTAAAGGAGAGTGTGTCTGTGCCCTTTGGCGGGTAGGTGACTGTTTGATGAAATTTCGGCCTCTGTGTTTACTCCCTCCTACACTTCTACTCCTCTTCTAAAAAATACTCCCAACACAGCATCACCAGAGATGAGATTGTCCTTGAGGGCCGATTTTCCCCAGGGTCTCAGATGTGGTGTTAATGTAAAAGTAATATGATAACGTAACCAGACAATAATATTGAATCGAGTCATGTCAAGACTCAGAATTACAGAAAGGTATGTATGGGACGGTGTATGAATGTGAAAGAAGCAAGGAGTTTGCTCCAAGACCAGAGTTTTTTTGGCGTTTGGTACTATTTGCCTAACCCCGAGGGAAAACGGCGTGATGTTACTTACCAGCTTGAAATTTTTAACGCGATTGTACGGGACATAAAATGAAAATTTATTACACAAATGCACTAATACTAGATCACTCAAATCTGCTTTCCTGTAAAAATGTAGACATGTTTTGAAGTACCAACGTATTAATTAACGTTGGAATCCGCATCTACAATCACCACACAACTACAATCTGCACGTATAAACAGAGTTATAGCAAAGAATCTGCATTCTTTTTCGTTGCTTATATATCTCTAGCTGCGAGCTGAAATTATGTATCACAGTTAAGAGGAAGCTACAAGCCAAAAATGTGTATATTCTTGGTATACATTTTATTGTAGGTCATAGGCATTAAAATCGCTTGGAAAACGGAGTCTAGAAACGTTCGATTTCAAGCCAAAAACTGTTTATTTAGTAAATAATTTTATAAGAAAGTAAACAAGTTAATCAAATGAAACTATCACAAATAATCTTAGCTATAATACTGTATTTTCTAAAAATTGTTTCCTTTACGCGTTTATACATTTCTATTGAAAAAATTGTTTTTTTTTAGTAGTTTACATTTATATTTTTTATTGAGTAATTTATTATTTTATTTGTATTCTACTCAAGCGAAACGATAGTAAAACCTTCAATTTATCTAAAGCATATTTTTTGGTATTCATAATGTACACCGATTCGTTATAAAGATTAATCATAATAGTGATTTAGCATTAAGCTTCGCCTTAAAGTTGAACACTATTGAACTCATCCGTACGCAAACAAACATATTCAGGAAAGCTCGTTTTCTGCAATATAATAAATTCTGGTATTCGTCGGTCAGACTGCGAGATTGTAGAGAAGGTACAACAGGTAGTTACGTATTATTCTAAGTGCGGACACAAGACATGACCCTCACATAAAGTGCAGGCCACTCTCTCTAGGGTTCAAGAGCTATCCAATGGACAGGAGTTTAATCAGGCAACTTTCACTGCGAATGCAAACGAATACTACGTCTGAATTAAACACTGACTCACCGCGACTGCTTACGCTTAGCTTATGCAACTGATGTGAATTAATATTCTGCGGTGTCGATGAAGTGCGGTTTATGGCCTTTCGAGCTGAAATCAATGTCTTTACGTCCTTGCGGTGAATTGAAATAAACTTTATAATTATTAAGGAGTACAAAACAAAGTATTTTTTAACTTAAGTACTCGCACATAAATTAAATTTATATTTTTGATTTGACAGAGGATTGAACAAAGATATTAGAAGAACGAGATGTGCTATGCGCAGTTCGTACTGAGTGGAATTGTTTTGCCGAGTGTCGCCGGTTTTGTTCACCAATACTACTGCACACCTTCGCTTACGCTAAGGCATCGCTAAGGTATCCGCACTAATACATAGAACAGATTTCTGTGCGTACACGTCCCGATACCGTTCAAAGTACACTAATTAGGTAGTACTCCGGCTACGGTCCGGCGGCCAACATAGCATATCTCGTTCTTCTAATATTTTTGGGATTGAACCTACCCGGGAACTGGAGTTGACAACTCTAAGAACCTCGTCAAATGCCGATCGGGTACGACCGAGAAATGCGTGTATGTCCGCATATGTGTACGCGATTGTCACCAAAAATTGAAAAAAATGCATTGTTATCGACAGCGAGAATATCTGCAGTGTGTCAGCTCGATCGGCTGTCGGAAAATGGTGTAATTTCCGCTTCCAATATTTGCATTCATTCATTTCCGAAAATTAAAAGTGAAATTCAAATAGAAGTATTTAAAATATATATGTATGCGTTATATTAAATTTAATACATTTAAAGTACCTATTACGAATGTCCTCGGTATGTCCTTGCAGGTGACTGGATAAATTATCACAATGATAATTCATCACATCTTTAAAAAGTAATATAAAGTCATGGAAAGTGATGAAACAAAAACTTTATTAACTGGGTTAAGTAGGTTAGGTTAGGTTAAAAAAATTTTTTTTCATCGTTTCTAATGACTTTATATCACATTTTAAAAGTGTGTTGAATTGTCACTGTGTTGATTTATCATGGAACCGTCCTTGCAATATCATGGTAATTTCGGCTGGGATGAGAATAGTTAATCTTAAGCCCCCGCATACCCAAGTTTCTCGTTAATTGTTTAAGTTTTAAGTTTAAAAATAAATAAATTTATATTTTTATATATAATAAATAATAAAATGGAAAAAAGTTTGTGGATAGATGAAGAGAAATTTTTAAATCAAGAATTATTATAATTTGCTCACGAATTGTAAATGAAAATTAATAAAATTTTAATGAAAAATTAAAGTGTAAATAGTTTTAAATTAATTTATATTATCATTGAAGAAGAAGATGATATTAATGAATCTAAATGAAACATGAAACAGAACAAGACACATACCAAATAAAAAGATAACGGTCACAACTAGGAATTTAAGGAACCCAGGATTTCTTGTTTTACCGGGACAGTCGTCTTAAACCACTGGGTTCAGTTCAATTCATAGTTGTGACCGTTATCTTTTTATTTTGATGTGTCTTGTTCTGTTTCATGTTTTTTTTTAAGATTTATTAATGTTATCTTATATGTATTACATTAATGGGTAATAATGGGCATTAAATTAGTTTTGTATGTTAGCTGTTAGTGGTATTGTACTCGTATATTAGTTTTGTATGTTAGCTGTTAGTTGTATTGTACTCCTATGTTAGTTTTGTAGGTTAGCTGTAAGTTGCATTGTACTCGTATTATAGTTTTATAAGTTAGCTGTATTATACTCGAATTATAGTTTTGTAAGTAAGCTGTTAATTGTATTATACTCGTATTATAGTTTTGTAAGTTAGCTGTTAGTTGTATTGTACTCGCTTGTTAGTTTTGTATGCTAGCTGTTAGTTGTATTGTATTTCTATATTAGCTGTTAGTTGTATTTTACTCGTATGTTAGTTTGTATCTTAGCTGTTAGTTGTATCGTACTCGTTTGTTAATTTTTCACCTCAGATGGATTTAGTTTTGATTATTGATTTGTTTAGCATATTATTTGTAACTGATATAAAGTGTATTGCAGCATGTCCCAGGATGGATGTGTTTGCACTCAGTAGTCAGTTAGTACTAGGTAGGTTCTAAGTATATACATCTATGTGCAAGTAAAACGTATTACAGTATGTCCCAGGATGGATGTGATTGCACTCAGTAGTCAGTTAGTACTAGGTAGGTTCTAAGTATATACATCTATGTGCAAGTAAAACGTATTACAGTATGTCCCAGGATGGATGTGATTGCACTCAGTAGTCAGTTAGTACTAGGTAGGTTCTAAGTATATACATCTATGTGCAAGTAAAACGTATTACAGTATGTCCCAGGATGGATGTGATTGCACTCAGTAGTCAGTTAGTACTAGGTAGGTTCTAAGTATATACATCTATGTGCAAGTAAAACGTATTACAGTATGTCCCAGGATGGATGTGATTGCACTCAGTAGTCGGTTAGTAGTGGGTAGGTTCTAAGTTTATACATCTATGTGCAAGTAAAACGTATTACAGTATGTCCCAGGATGGATGTGATTGCACTCAGTAGTCGGTTGGTAGTATGTAGGTTCTAAGTATATACATCTATGTGCAAGTAAAAACGTATTGCAGTATGTCCCAGGATGGATGTGTTTGCACTCAGTAGTCAGTTAGTACTAGGTAGGTTCTAAGTATATACATCTATGTGCAAGTAAAAACGTATTGCAGTATGTCCCAGGATGGATGTGTTTGCACTCAGTAGTCAGTTAGTACTAGGTAGGTTCTAAGTATATACATCTATGTGCAAGTAAAACGTATTACAGTATGTCCCAGGATGGATGTGATTGCACTCAGTAGTCGGTTGGTAGTATGTAGGTTCTAAGTATATACATCTATGTGCAAGTAAAAACGTATTGCAGTATGTCCCAGGATAGATGTGATTGCACTCAGTAGTCTTTAGTATGTAGGTTCTAATATATACATCTATGTGGAAGTTAATTCGTATTGTAGCATGTCCCAAGATGGTTGTGATTGCACTCAGTAGTCAGTAGTACATACGAGTAGGTTCTAAGTATATGTATCTATGTGCAAGTTATAATTCCTTAGTGCACTGAAGCCAGACATGTCATTATAATCTGATTATGTATTAGATCAACTAATTAGGGCTGCAACATATTATTGTAATAGCACTAATTGAAATAATTTAATTTCGCTAATTACCGCCAGATCAATCAGATTCTCAAATGTCTCTCGATATGCTAATATTATGCTTGTCGCTAAAAATCATTAATGAAAACTGATAACTCTTATGTGTTTTATTTGATTTTGTTGTACGCCCAGCCGGACTTTTACATGGATTTTAAGAACAGAATATACCTAGTGAGCTATCGAATATTATACACAAAGTTTTTAAAGCATTATATAACGTTAAACTGGTAAACTGAATATGAACCAATATTAGTAAAACGTGTAACAGTAACATAAAATAATATAGAAACTAGAACAAGAGACATATAAGACAATTCACCAAAATTATATTATAATTTGTATCAACAAATTGCTGGTATGTTGCTGGTATATTATGTTTAATTCTATAAATGGAGTCAGTAAATATATCTATAGTACCCCCAAACCTGTTGCCCGGATCATGCATCCTATTGGTTAGTGAGTGTGTCTGATAGTTGGTTGTGTATGTATTGCAGAAGAATGTTACATTTTGTCTTGTGTTCTTAGTCGGCACATGGTATGTGCATTAAGAAAACTTGACCAGTTAGTGGCTGAGTTGACAAATGCGTCAGGTATCGCAAAGGACATTTTCCGCTTACAATGATGATAGAATTGGTTTTTAAATTATTCTCAGGTTTTTTCGTAAAATTATGCTTAACTTTTAAAAATAAAATCATGATTCCTAAACCTAGCGCTCCATTATATAAAAAAACTTTGTAATATGATTAATTACTTGTTATTACGCGCTATTACGCATTAACATCTAGTCGAAACGTTTTCCACTGTTTTCACGCGAGTGGAAGATATTCGGTAGTTTCTGGTCGTTAGGCGTTAGAGCGATGAGAGTGTTGGAGGTAGAATTAGAGGTAAAAAAGAAGAACAATTGTTTTCGGTTAGTGCCTCATCTAACTAGAATTGTCTGAATTCTTGACAAATCAGTTGCAATTTTGAAAATGAACACTAAAAATTAAATTACATTCAAACAAAAATTCTAGAGTTCATTGAACCGGAGGTAAAGACAGAGGCACAACCGAAATAAATATTTTAATTATCCTTTTTTAATCGACCGTAAACTGACTAATTAACTAACTAACCATCACCCCGTTTCCACGCAGGGGTGGGCACAGTTGACTGACCGCCAAACAACTCAGTCTTGGTAGACACTTCTTGTCACATTCATACATTGTCCCATAATTACTCTCAATTATTCTGACTCTTGACATGGCCCGAGTATCTGGTTCATTTGATCATGCCATGTCATCCTCAGGCGTCCCCGACTTCTCCTACTAATCAAATTTGAGTCATGTATTCTTCTACACTCCTTTCTTTGTTCATTCGCTCTACATGCCCAAACCATCTGAGCGTCCCTTTCTTAATCTTTCTCATGACGCTTACCACACATAATGGAATAGATAAGTTTTGAACTACGTCGTAAACAGCTATGACCAATGACCATGTTAAGTCTACGTCGTTAAAACAAATCGTATAAAATTTACTAACACATGCAGTCAAACAAAACGTTTCGTTCTGGATCTAAACAAAACGTAATATATTTTTCATAACAAAGGAACAATCGAATTATTTTTTGAACGGAACAATCAGGAAAAGTTGTATATATGGAAGTGAGATCTACGGGTCATATTATTATAAGCAAGAACCACGGTACCAGTTCAATATTTTCGTACGATTTAAAGAGTTTGAAATTGAACGACGGCTCAATTGAACGGAATCCGTGAGCTCACATTGTACTGCTCTCGTTACGGCTCCCCCACTGCGGCTCCCCCGCTACGGATTCTTTTGATACGGCTGCCTCAAGCATGCTACCAGCTCGCAGAATGAATGATCGATCTTGGTACCGGATAAGATGATAAGATGCTAGCTAGTGTCGGTATATATGTCCAAGTCCAGATGTCGGACTCTCAGAATTCTTTGATAATTTTGATGCCGCTATATTTATAAAATAACTGCTAAAAAGAGTAACCGTTCAATTGAGCCGTTGTACGGTTTACTAGGAGTCTTACGAATACGGCTCATCATCTCAAAGCGCTAGCTCAATAGTTGGGTTCGTTAATGAACGACTCATCGCTATACGAAAGGCAACAATTTTATGAACATCGTGAGGTGTTTATATTCGTTCTGATTGCTATTCATCACATAGCGTGTGATGCAATTTGAGTGCATACATTATGAAGTTCCGTGTGGCACGGTTACGTCCCTAGAATTTCTCCCATGCCCTAATGTGCCGATGTTCCGGAGAGAATTTGAATGCTGACACCGTCCCGCGCTGAGCACCTTTACTGGGATTGTGTCACGATTTTCTAGTAGTTATCGATGCGCCAAGGTGTGCGGAGTGTGCGAATGAGATCACGCCAAGGATGTAAGGTATATTTAAACTGTGCCAGAGAAATTAATTATTAGGTATTTATTTATTTATTAATTTGAATGAAACATGAAACATATCAAGACACAGAAAAAATAAAAAAAAGATAACTGTTACAACTTGTGTCCTTGAGGTGATTTTTCACGAAAACGGCTCGACATAAATTAGCTAAATATTATTTTTATTACTAGGAATCTAACCCAGGATATTTCTATTTAATGTTTCGCTAAGATTTATTAGTATTATCTTGTACTTTAATGATATATTACATTGATGAGTATAAGCTTATCTTTCAAAAAATTTTAAAGAAAAAATTCTTCCAATTTAATTATTTATTTCTATTCTTTTACACACAGTTTACATAATATACAATTATAATTGTTTTATTAAATTCTTTTACACACAGTTTTTTTTAATTTTTTTTTTATATTTTTTTATTTGGTACATTATTTTGTTACAATTTATGTTTTCCAGTAATGTAGGCCTCACTGGGTGGCTTGCCCGTGCTGAGGCCTTCATTTTACATAATATACAATTATAATTGTTTTATTAAATTCTTTTTTGTAACAAATATATATACAGGGTTTTCCAATAAGAGGTGTTATTTTGAATAGCCCGCTATTTCCGTAGATATTACTTTTGAAGCTGTAATTTTTTGACATTTGACAAGTAGAAACTACGCCATTAATAAAAATGGAACGATACACGCTTCAAAAACGCATTGAAATTATTAAAATTCACTTGAGTGAATCAAATGCAAATCATCTTGAGTGATGAGGCCCATTTCCACCTCGGTGGCTTCGTCAACAAGCAAAATTGTCGCATCTGGGGCTCGGAAAACCCAAGAGTTATTGTTGAAAAGCCTCTCTATTCTCAACGTGTGACTGTTTGGTGCAGTTTATGGTCCGGCGGAGTCACTGGACCTTACTTTTTCGAAAATGAGGCTGGAGCAACAGTTACGGTGAATGGATTGCGCTATCGAGAGATGATTAATGATTTTTTATGGCCGGAATTGGATGGCATTGATCTGGACAACGTTTACTTTCAACAAGACGGCACTACGTGCCACACAAGCAACGAAACCATTGATCTTTTACGATTGAATATCAAAATATCACTTCTTATTGGAAAACTCTGTATAATGATATCCTCACTAGGATCTCCCGTGCTGAGGATTTCATTTACATGTTATTATAATTCAGTTGTATGGATTTTATGAAGTAATTATAATTATATTAAGTAGTGTTTTTTTTAAATAATTATAAATGTATTATCACATTTTTTTTTGTTCAGTTTTAATGAGTGATTTCGGATGTTATAATTTGCACTGCCTCATCCGATTTATAAAAAAAATGTTAACAACCAGTAACTGCATGGGTTAGTAGTAGTGTTTAATACCTCACTTGGAGAACCTATGCTGAGGTGTTCATATGTTTTGGATAAAACGTCATTATGCCGTTATAAGTAAAAACACAGCATCTTCATCGACAATATAACTTAGACACAATATAGTAAAAAAATAGCGAATAGAAGGATACTACACGAAGTGTACTAAATAAAGTAGGTGAGACGAAAACAGAATAAAAATAACAAAAGTAGACGATAATTAATGCAATTATTTAAAAAAATGATCAAATAATTATTTATTTATTTTATTTATTATTCATTAACGCCCTATCGGGCTTTTACAGAGGAAATTAACAATTTATAATACGTGGATAATAGCATAACTATATTCAAAAAATAAATAAAAATCAATTGCTAATACTAAGATTAACAGCAAATCCAAATAATAACACCTGATATTGTAAATAAAGCAAAGTTTCAAATATAAAGTAAGAATGTACATTGTACATTTGTATATGTATGCAACATTTATGCATGTTTGTTGCAAACCAGTAAAACTGAAAGCAGGATAATAATATAATATACAAATAATAACAAATAAAAATGCAAAAATCGGTCATTGTAAATACATGTAGGATTACGAAAGATTTTTAAAATATTTATGTTGAGGGATCAGTGGGATTTATAGGCCCTGTTAGGAGTTCTACCGAGCCGAACCCTCTGATATAAAAATATCTGTAGTCAGTGAATTATTTTCCCATTTGATCTCTGTTGAGTTGACGTGTTGTTCTTGTATTGTTTTGTATTTATTTTGCTTATATAATGTTGATCGACTAGATGATCATTTGTGGAAAAGTTTAGTTTTTCCTATGGGGAAGATTTAATCCGGACATAAAGTCGGAAATATAAAATTACAAAATTATCTATTTGATACAAAAAATAACATAATTTGCATGATAATTAAATTGTGTGATGTTTGGTTTGGGATGAATAGTTTTTGTAAAAAATTGTGTGGCTTTGATTTGTTTCTATATATTGGTGAATTGTCAGCAGGTTATTTCAACGTAGGTGGCAAGCAGTTATATAGTTTAATGGAACAGTACCTAAAGGATATTTGTCCGTGAGTGGAGCGATTTAGTGGGAGGTTAAGGGTTAAGTTTGTTGAAGCCCTGCTTATTTATTATTGAGGACGGAGATTATAAGGGAATATGTAGTTTGCATTTAAAGAGGTGAAGAATTGTCGAAGTGGTCTATAGTTGTTGTATTGGTATGAGTATTCAAATAAAAGTGTTTTAAGGGCATGACATTTTATAAATATTTTTATTAACACTTTCCAGCCCATGCCCAGACCCTGTACGGTACGCATTTCTATTCCAGTTCCACTTTACGCACCTGCAATTCTCATCTGGCCAGGCACGGACTCTATTCGTGATGACACTTTTTCGGCTAATCGGCTGAATGTTACCTTTGTTTGATTATAATATGTATTCTCTTTGTGTGGACTGTTTGTTGTACTGGTTGTTTCAATGTGATATGCAATGAAATGCATATAAACAACAATCTAAATTTAATGTTTTCATTAATATATTCAATAATATTATGATTAAATTCAAAAAGAACAGTTTATTTATAAACAAGATCAGTCATATAATCAATATTACTCCCGATGGCTGTTATCGAATTGTCAATAATTGCACAGCAGAACTTGTTTATATAAAACCCTGTTTTATTTTTAGAAATTGAATATGTATAAATATGTATAATAAAAAACCTTAAATTAAAATGGAGTAATAAAAATTAATCTTGTTAACAATTAATAAACAATCAACCAATTAACAGATATCTGTTTTCCCTCCTTCATATAATCCGGGACTCTTCAAGACCCGCATTAAGGCAAAGTATAATAACAAATCACTATTTTCGATTAATCTTTGTAACGCATTGGTTTACCTACATTATGAATATCAAAAATATGCTTTAGATAAATTGATAGTTTTCCTATCGTTTCCCTGGAGTAGAATACAAATAAAAAATTTAATTTCTCAATAAAAAATATAAATGTAAACCAATAAAAAAAACTTTTTTTCATTAAAAATGTATGAGAGCATAAAAGAAACAACATCAAAAAAATAAAATATAATAGCTAAAATTATATGTGATGGTTTTTCTTAATAAACTTTTTTGGTTTCTTATATAATTATTTACAAAATAAATAAAAACCACTTTTATGCTTGAAATCGAGCGTTTCCAGACTTAGATTGCCAAGCGATTTTAATTACTATTACCTGAAGATATAAGGCATACCAAGAATATAAACATATTTGGCTTGTAGCTTCCTCTTAATAAAACCCTTCCTTCAGCCCTTACCTTAACTGTCTGTACATAAAGGCAGGGGCGCCCCTGTGTGCGGTGCAAACATATCTATTATTAAAAAAACAGGTTTTCGCGAAAATAACACCTTTTACATTCTGATTAGGTAAATCGTTTTTACGACGAAAACTGGAGAAAAAGGCCCTGGATGCTATTAAATTCATTTCAACCACCCCCAATAAGAAAACCCCAGAAAATACGACATAATCATTTTCCAACCCTTTTTTTGTATGTGGACAAACGATGCTCCCTAAAGCCGCATTATACGTGACATTTATATCACTTCATTTCAATGTGATATGCAATGAAATGCATATAAACAACAATCTAAATTTAATGTTTTCATTAATATATTCAATAATATTATGATTAAATTCAAAAAGAACAGTTTATTTATAAACAAGATCAGTCATATAATCAATATTACTCCCGATGGCTGTTATCGAATTGTCAATAATTGCACAGCAGAACTTGTTTATATAAAACCCTGTTTTATTTTTAGAAATTGAATATGTATAAATATGTATAATAAAAAACCTTAAATTAAAATGGAGTAATAAAAATTAATCTTGTTAACAATTAATAAACAATCAACCAATTAACAGATATCTGTTTTCCCTCCTTCATATAATCCGGGACTCTTCAAGACCCGCATTAAGGCAAAGTATAATAACAAATCACTATTTTCGATTAATCTTTGTAACGCATTGGTTTACCTACATTATGAATATCAAAAATATGCTTTAGATAAATTGATAGTTTTCCTATCGTTTCCCTGGAGTAGAATACAAATAAAAAATTTAATTTCTCAATAAAAAATATAAATGTAAACCAATAAAAAAAACTTTTTTTCATTAAAAATGTATGAGAGCATAAAAGAAACAACATCAAAAAAATAAAATATAATAGCTAAAATTATATGTGATGGTTTTTCTTAATAAACTTTTTTGGTTTCTTATATAATTATTTACAAAATAAATAAAAACCACTTTTATGCTTGAAATCGAGCGTTTCCAGACTTAGATTGCCAAGCGATTTTAATTACTATTACCTGAAGATATAAGGCATACCAAGAATATAAACATATTTGGCTTGTAGCTTCCTCTTAATAAAACCCTTCCTTCAGCCCTTACCTTAACTGTCTGTACATAAAGGCAGGGGCGCCCCTGTGTGCGGTGCAAACATATCTATTATTAAAAAAACAGGTTTTCGCGAAAATAACACCTTTTACATTCTGATTAGGTAAATCGTTTTTACGACGAAAACTGGAGAAAAAGGCCCTGGATGCTATTAAATTCATTTCAACCACCCCCAATAAGAAAACCCCAGAAAATACGACATAATCATTTTCCAACCCTTTTTTTGTATGTGGACAAACGATGCTCCCTAAAGCCGCATTATACGTGACATTTATATCACGTCATTTATATCTCCGTCCGCTCATTCTGGACACTTATTGCTCCACAAGTTTAATTAACTCGCTGGCAGGCGGCGCTAGTAACTTTCAAACTTTTCCCAAACCTGTAATTTTCGCCGTCAGAGTTTATTTTGTATTTATTTATGAAGCAATATAAGCCGCATTAGGGGTAAAGTTATTAAGCCTAGTCAACGGAATTTTTAGGCTTCATTTTTGGGTTTTCGCCCCGTCTTGCGAAAAATCAGTAATCTTAAGCTTTTTAAAAAGTGTCGTACTGCGCAATTTTGAAAGCCTTTTAAAACACATCTCATTTAACGACCACAGAATCGACAATCAACGCTGTTTTCTTTAGATGTTGGTATTTGGCCGGTCCACATAAAATGGAGATTATCGTCTGATTTCAACATTTGATCAAATTGTGAATCATATCGGTCATGATATTCACTAAAATTACAAAACTTAAAACCACATTTACATCATAATATTATTATACTAGAGCACAACCGTGATAAATCACGGGATATTGTAATAATTGTAGGATTTGTGAAGCTGAAAATATTTGCCGAACAAAAAAAATAATTAGAGAGACTGTTTGAAAATTTACTTTTCGTATGAACACCGTTAGTAATCTGTAAAAATCATTAGTGATTCAGATTTGAACAAAAAAAAAATAAAACACCTTTCAAATACAGAAATATTATTAAAATAAAATAATTTATCTATCTGTTCCCACAATCAATGAATGATTAGTTGCAATTTTGAAAATTAAAAGTTCGTCGAAAGTGAATAATTAAAAGCATTACATTACATTACGCAGGAATATTTCACATCACAAACATCATCACGGACAACCGAAATAGGTATGTATCGTCACATTTTAAATATTGACATAGTGAATTTCTCCTTTCCTGCGATTTGTCAATAAACGAATCTGATAGTATACCGGCAACTCGCATTGTAATATCATTGTTCAGACCATGAAAGATTCAGATCTGCTCACCAATTATTAGTCCTGCGGATATTGCTAGTCGTAATGGTGCGCCAATTTGTAAGCTGGGTACAAAAATTCCAAATCGGTTGACAAAAAAGAAGTTAAAGCTTTTTTCCAAAATTGAATATTGTATTAGACACTTTATCAAATGTGTTATAATTTACCCACCTCACTCATATGAAGCGTCTCTCCGCCAGACGGTTCGTTTAAAAACGAACACTCAGTTGCTGCGAAGAAAAGTCTCATCGTCAATGCAATCCTTTGTCGTACTTTAGCGAACTTTTGCTTTTCCGCGCAGTTGGTTATTTCAATCTGCGCTCTTCCGCGGACAACGCATTGCTTTGTAAAAGCATTCTCGAACCGTCCTGGTGCTAAAAGTACGATTGCGTGGTTTGCTTCCAGCTTGTTGAAATGATTCCCAGATATCAAGTTAGGGCAAGTCTACATTTGGGAAGTGTTGTGTTCGTACAAACAGGTCTCCAACTCGCCTTGGAAGGAGTTTATAAATAATCGGTTCTTTTAGATTAATCAGGGATTTATTAATACATGGTGACTCGATAGTCGACCTAAATAGAAGCTGGCTAATTGGAATCTGAAACAGTAAGTTTCTCTGAGAGCCTTACCCCTGGCCCTGGCGACTACTGGCCACTGGCTCCATCTTGCGGACTTTCACGTAAGCTCTATGCACTGCCATCTGTGCGTGCATCTATGAAGCTCTTTAGTTCCCAACAGGAAGTCAATGTTTTAATACTTTTATCGTGTCAATGTTGGTCCTCCGAAGAAACAAAATCTCAAAAACTAAATGAAAATGACCTCCATATATTAAGACCCCCTATTGTAGTATTTGTACATTGTTTGAAAATCGTCATGTTTACACCCTCCGCACGAATGTGATGGCATTTTGACATTTACAAGCCAGCTGGATGATGGATTTGGATGCATTATTCATTTCATATTCGTGATTGGGAGGTACGAACGAATGAGCGAAACGCATTTGCAATATAGTATATTTACCGGTAACTGGTACCCGTGTTGGATTTACTAGAATCTTAGCATTTCTGGGGTGGCAGATTTTTCACCGACCAAATATATTTCTATAATATATTTATTTTGTGGTTATTATTACCTACTGAAAAAAACACTGATTCAGTTACGATGTTAGATAAATACAGTTACAAGCATAATATTTTTTTTTTTCAATTTCCGATTTTATGTCCGGGTTAAATCTTCACCATAGGAAAAACTAAACCCTTCCACACACTTTTCCACAAATGATCATCTAGTCAATCAACATTATGCAAGTGCATTATATAAGCAAAATAAATACAAAACAATACAAGAACAACACGTCAACTCACCAGAGATCAAATGGGAAAATAATTCACCGACTCCAGATATTTTCTTATCAGAGGGTTCGGCTTGGTAGAACTCTTAACAGGGCCTATAAATCCTACTGATCCCTCAACATAAATATTTTAAAAAATCTTTCGTTATCCTACATGTATTCAAAATGACCGACTTTTGCATCTTTATATATAATTTTTTTGATAGATCTAATACGCCTAAATTTTGAGAGAGAGAAATGAGAGAGCTAAAATTTTAATATTAATTTAATTTTTTTAATATTATTTATTTGTTATTATTATTATTATTATTTTGAATTAATTTCATTGAGGGTTCAAGTATTTTGTCCTCAAATTCAAAACTATGTTTTGTATGAAAAGGGCCGCGTATCCGTTCCCCTTGACGTGTTGAGTGTGTATTATCCGTGACCTTTTGAAAAAAACATTCATTACATGCCGATAAATTATAGATAATTTATTTCTAGGCCACCAGAGAAGCTGCATACATCAAGTAAAAAGTTTTTTCTAAAGTAATATTTAGCGTAAGCGACTCTAACCTTATTTTTATCACAGTTTCTATGGACATAAGGGTTAAAATCATCGATTTTAGTATGGAGGACACCGGTTTCCCAAACACAGTTGACAGGAAATATTACTAACATAATTATTGAAATTTTTAGACCAACCGAGTGTTTACAAAAAAGCGTGATAGGATGGAATCGTGATGTATTTATGTGATTTAACGGAAGCACCCGGAGTTGCTCGGGCTTTTTGGCTGTTTTGTTTTTGTAATCGAATGATCGAGCTGAAACTCGGAAGATAGACTCGTTGTCGATGCAGATTCTGTTTTGAACATTCTATCAACTTTTGGCGACATATACGCATTTCTCTGAAATTGGATGAAATTAATAATAATAATAATTCTTTATTCCAGGATGTGGGGCGGTGAGTGCAATTCCACATCCCCTAGAGGTTATAAGTACATATAATATTTTTATCATAAGTATTTTATAATAATGGTAAATATGAACCTTTAAAATAAGAAATTAAACGACATTGATTAAAACTTAGAATTAAAATGAGATCAAAGTAAAGAAGCACAGGAATCCATCGGATCTAAGATTGTGGGAGCAAGTATCTTTCTCCAATGGTTTTCTAATTCTATGAGAATATTTCTGGAATGGTTTATCCTTCCCCTCAGTCCTGCAATCCTGGTTCTTAATAGAGCTATAAATCCTGGAAATCGCACTTCTGTACACACTGAGGAGGTGCTGCAGTGCCTGGGAATTACGAACATCAATCGGTATGCGTTATTATATTGCACCAGAAACCTTTCCATTACAGAAGTCAATAAACAAAATAAATTTCGATCATTCCTAATCGTGATTTGGCGCAGTTGTTAGCGGGGTTGACCCCAGTCCCTGGGGAGGAAGGCTCAATCCTTAGTCAAACAAAAAAAGAATTATCTTTAAAAATAAATCTATAAAAAGTACAAAAAAAAATCCGTTTTTCCGGGTTGTTTTTTTAAAAATTATTATATTTTTAAGTTGTTTTGTAAACCATTATCAATAATATAACAATTCTTCGATCCTTACAAATTCTAGTGTCGTTTGGTGTTCGTTATTGCTATACTTGGAACGGCCACATTTTCAAATGCATACCTCTGCTTTACGTTACATGCTGCACTTCTTTTGAAGTTGTGTGTAAGATACCATGTTACTTTGTTGGTATTAGACTTCCATACAAACTACATACTTACACAACGATGCAAAACCGTTCACAAGACCGATGAGATCTGAGTTTGAATGGTCCACATTCGTTGCACGCTACAAAAATGTAACAAAAAAACAATAATTTCATTTGGCACGATGGAAACACGCATGCATTATGGATTTTCCTATGAGAGTGCCCTCACTTTTACGAGAAATGTATTTTTGCATTCATTCTCCACGGTAAAACGCACACCCTGATTTTGTTACATATTTTTTAACGTCAACCCTTGTTCTTTTTTAAGTACGTACTCGTATATTTGAATTTAACTTCTGTTTTCGATGATGAGTTAATGCATATTTTGGAAGCAGAAATTAGCCTACTTCCCGATATCTGATAGAGCTGAAACTCGGTAGTATTGTAATCACAGACATAGGAATTAATAGACGAGAAGATAAGGGCGAGGGGTAAAATCAACTGTTGAAGAACGAGGGGAGTAAGGCTGACTGTGATTCGTCAATAAATCAATCTGACAGTAAATAGGCATCTCGCATTATAATATCACCATTTACTTCTTAAAAGTAAAATCTGCGTTTGAATGAATAGACATTTTTACATGGGAGCGCAAATTACTCGCCACGTTATGAACTAATTTGCGAAGTCCAAATTCGGCAAAGTAAGGCAGCTTCTATTTCAGAGTCGTAGTTAGTTTCAGAGTATTTAGTTAAGACACTTTTACCAATGTCTCATAATTTACTTACCCCAGTAAACAACGATGAGCACACTTGAGAATCGCTACATTGTGATGTGATAGTATATGTTTCTAAAATTGATCCATATAATACGGTGTGAATAAGCTTAAAATAAAGTAAAATAATGCTTACTTATGGAATGTAATACGACAATTGGGTTTATTCTCTTTTTCACATCTATTTTTACAAGTTTTCATATCAAAAGTCAACATTTTGCCGTGTTATTTCGTAAAATGAACCGATGATGCCTCGACCATAGTTCGCACAAGAATGATGACGTCACGTTTTCAAATTTCACTTGAAGCCATATGCGAGCCCAGCCGGCTCAATGGAACCGGTATGGGGAGTGGGGATAATACGCTTTTAATCACTTAGGGCAGGTCTACTAATATTCATATGTCTATGATTGTAATAGTAGTAGTGCCGAGAGTATGTTTTTAGATAATGATAGTGTTATGAAAATAAAGTTTGGGAAACGATAATGTTAATAAATCAAAACGAAAGATTGCATAGAAAAAGAAACAGAATAAAAAAGGTAAGAGTCGCAATTGGGGATCAAAGCCAAGATCAGGAGAGGCATATAAATACAATATTGTATCGATGATTCAATTCAATTCTATATTTGTATGCCTTTCTTGAAATAATTGAGTTTTTATACCGACAAAACTATTTATTCATATTTATAATACGTATGTGCGGCCGCAAACAAATAAAACGTTTTGAAATTTTAAAGCATAAAGTGTATTTTAATAAAATATTAGCGAAATCTATGGGATAGCCAGCTTTTAAGTTTACCCTTAATTAGGTCTAGTTTTGTTAGCCCAACGGTTAGAGTGTTGTCCCGGGTTCAATCCCAGCTGCCAACGTTTCATTTATTTTTATTTTCTATGACTTCTTCTATTTCATGTTTCGTTTTAATATCATTATATTTTTCTTCACAATGTAATTAATATTACATTGATGTTTTTAACATTTTTTTTTTCTTTTTTAAAACATACAACAAACAATGTTGCACTCCCATGAGTTATCAAACTCATTCAGGGATCGCCAATTGGTAGTTTTGAAATAGAAGAGTATAAAAATAAAAAAAAAGAGTTTTGTACAGATAAGTTAGACCCAACCCAACCCAATGTGCAGACACAATGTATGAAGAAAACATTTACAAAACATTTTACAGAAGCAACATACAGACACAACATATGAAGAATCACTTTACAGATATGTCACAAAAAAATTGTCTTATAAGACTTTATGAATAATTATAATCACTCATTTGATTTATGTACTGTTGGTGTCAAAAAGTTAAAAAAGTATCCTCAATGATGGACTATAGAAATGCATTAAAACAAAATCAGGAAAATACATTAAAAAGTAATTACATTAAATTGAAGTGTAAAAGTTATTAGCTTTTGAAGTTAATACACAATCAATTTTTTTTTCTGTGTCAATATTAACAGGCCTAGCCATTGGTATTTTAATAATATTAACAGGCCAGATATTGATACTTTAATAATTTTAACAGGCCTAGATATTGATACTTTAATAATATTAACAGGTCAGATATTGATACTTTAATAATATTAACAGGCCTAGATATTGATACTTTAATAATATTAAGAGGCCAGATATTGATACTTTATTAATATTAACAGGCCTAGCTATTGGTACATTGATATTCCATGTTATATATAATTGAAGATTTATTAAATATCAAAGGTATAAATATGTCATTAATAATACATCATATTCGATGACACAAGAGAGTATAAAATTAACAGAAATCTAGAAGGATATAAATGTAAGAAATTCAAGTACATGCAAAATTTATATGTAGACATAGGATAAATTAATATTGATTGAAAAGATATGATAGTATAGCCTTTTTGTACCTAAATTCCATGCAGTTAAATAGATCCGTCACATCTGCATATATATATATATATATATATATATATATTACTAATCTAGGTACAAGCGAGTGTTTGAAATACTTCGTCTCTGGAATTGTTACATTTAAACATAAATTTGGAACGAGTAGCTCTCGTAAATATATGAAAAAACTGATTTTTTCACAGCTACCACATATTATTTGTAAAAAGAATACGTAATTTTTTATGCATAGTTAAATTTGGTAACGAGTTTATTCATTGAATGGGTACCTAATGACTCTTGAGATTATATGTTTTTTTTTAGCTTTTCGTGTGTACCCGATTTAGTTGCATTGGTGAAGCACGATCAAGGCTGGTCTGAGTGACTCCAATAATGACTTACATTCAAAAATTGACTAGTACGTTATTTACATTGATTATATAATACCTTCCATGTAGACTTAGTACCTTTTGGTTCTATACCACTTAGCACGCGCTCTGTCTCTCTTACGCCTAATATTTTATATCGCTATCCCGTTTCATTAAAATGATGGTAAAACATAGTTCTATATTTTAAATTTATGCAAAAAGCGGTCAGACTTTTGAATCATGAAACACGCCCTTGTCGCTTTTTTTGTGTTCGTTTTTATTCTATGGTTATGTATGAAGACAATTACAATTGTTGATAAGAACGTGGTCTGCATTAATATTTGGCGTTGGCAAAAGTCGGTAAATTAATATATACTGTTGAATATAACTGCTAGAAATAAAGTAGAAATTGGCGGGAAAAACCAGTTAATTTTCAAGTTGTTTTACACAACTGAAATAATAACAGAACTGGAATAGAACTTGAAATGAACTTTGAAATTTGATGAATTGTTAAAATTCTGTGAAACAACCAGTCCTAACAAATATAATAAAAACCTTGAAATTCTCAATGGTATTCGAGAATTTAACCTGTTAAAACATTGGCACTGATATCACAGCTATATCATACTTACTACAGCCAGAAAACTCGACGTTGGACGCTACATATCGGCAGGAAAATAAACAAAAACGTATAACCAAAAAAAAAATCGAAATTATGGGTAATACCGTTCACAAACTGTAACAATTTTTAATTTATTTAGTACCAAGATTGCTAAAATAAGGGGTTAGCCTTGAGCACCTACACAGAGCGCCGGTTAGAACTCCGACAGACGAAATATTTTAAAAACTCTCTAGTTTTCAATGTACTAAATTTTTTGTTTTATTTAAACAAAAAAAAACTCATTGAATACTCCATTGCCCAACATAAATACTCAAACAGGATAATAATACATCTTTTGGATAGAGAAATATAAGATTTCATGCTACGAAACTATAGCCAAATCTACCAAATCAAAAAAATATATCATACAGAAATTAATATATCATTTAAAACTTACAAACATGGCTGAGAGAACAGAGTGATAATCAACTTGCAGACATTATGAATAAAATGTAAAAACAACTAAAAAATACAGGCCGTCCCAGAACAGGAAACCCTAGTGAGGAGGACTGTGAAAACTGTGAATTTATTCTTAAATTATGCTTTATACAGGGTGTAGCAAAACAAGCATTGCAATTTCGAAAGTATGTTGGGGGTAAAAAACTGCTAGGGGTTTCATTGTATCGGGAGGGTCATGCCGTTTTCAGTCGTTACCATGGTTTGGTTCGGACAACACTGGGGCTTTGCCGTCCGCACGTTTCTTGAAAATGGCCGTTCCTTCGTCACCACCCAGCGGGCCTTATAGTTGCAATTTGTGTCTTCTTTCTATGGGGCTACCTGAAGGAAAATTTTTTTAAACTTCGGCTTCGGAAGAACTGAATTTTAGAGGAAATCGCCGCTATACCCGATGAAAACTTCAGAAATCGCCTTTATCAATGATTCGCTGATGGAGGCCATAATCTTTCTTCAGGACGTGATGCATAAAACACCACGATGCACCAGAACAAATAAACTAAACCCCATTTCTGTAAGTTGTACCGTTTCTTTAATAGCCCTTCAGAACTCTAAATATATGTTTTGCCACATTCTGTACTTACACCATGTACATGATACTAATAAAAAATGTCACAGTATCTTGATATAGTTGATACAATGCTTATTTGAAGGTCTTTGTAAAATAGATGAGTAGGTCTCATCTAGTGTGATCTGTTACGAGCTGGACCATCTGAGATCTGTTATGTTCTCATCTCGGCTCTCTCCTCGCGTCACTTTCTTCTAGTATCTCTCGCGTCTCCCAGTGGACCATTAGCCGCCTAGCGGAGGAATGCTTGCAGATCGCGGACTCGGCCGAGCGTTTACTGCGGAAGCCATTTCACGATTCAGAGGACAATGTTATGGAAAATCGCATTCACGATTGCGCTGTGGTAGAATGTACTAGATAGGCCTTCCAAGTCTACTACATATTATAAACAATTAATTCCGTTTTCGACATGGTTAATCGATTAGGTATCCGATAAATCTTTTCTCTCTTTGCTCCTTTATCGATGTCCTAGCTGAAACTCTTAACACAGAGATTTTTTTTAAAAATTAGAACTATTCAGTATTTTTCCTCGTCGAGTATGCAAAATGTAATAAAAAAGTATCAAAATTCAACTTGAAGTGGCGGGAAAAGAAAAAATTTCGTGACCTTTTTCCTGTGATTTGAAGATTAAGTTTGCATAATTTAGTCACTCTCCCGCCCGCCACAGACACTCTTCTTTATATAAATATGTAGATATATGGAATATAAAAATATTTCTAACTTTGAAACACCTTTCTATTATCAAATGAGCCCAAGAGATATGAACCTTAAAACTCTCTCCTTTACATGATTGATTTTTGGGGTGTTGTGCCGTGTTGCTCGTCCACCTCTAGCTAAAGCTTTAAAGTTTCATCATCAGGACAGGTAGCCCTTTGCTTTAACAAACATAACTTAAAATGGTTTCAGCCTTGTTTTATGTTATATCCACACAGGAGGCCCTGAGGGAAAATATTTGCCTTAGTGCCTGTCATATTAAGGAGTATTGCATGGAATACTACACAACCTCAATTTTTCTTACTTCCTTCCTTTATATATTTCGTACACCCTCACAACTTACTTAATTGGGGATGCTATATTGTGAGTCCAATTGGCTGCAGGCAGTAGGAACTTACGCGGATGCGGAATACACCTAAAACAGGCAATTAATATGCAGTCACCCTGAGTCACATTATGGCCGCTTGTTCCAATCTAACTTGGACGACTCCATTGGCTTCGTTCTAAGCATTTTAGGTTTAAGCTCAAACTTCAGTAACCACCAAAGAATTTCTATGGAATTCGCAAAACGGTTAGAATTAAACTCGTGTTTTTGTCATCGGGCTTGTTCGCTCAGTGAAACGTCGATGCTCACGCAAAATGATTTTTATGAAAACTCTGTGCGTTTGATGTTGGTAATAATTTTATGATAATTACTGATAGCCGAAGCTATTTGACGTTAATTGTCATCACAGACACTTGATAAATGGACACTACTTTCGGAATATTGTAGTCTAATCGAGAAACTAGAGAAATCAAAAATGGTACTTATTACTCGTGGAAAATCTAGCATTAGATACATTTTTCGTTGAGATCGTAACACTATCAATTGATTCAGTATATATAATTACAATAAAAATAACTAGGTGGTAATTTAAACAGGAATTCAGTCGCCACTTATGTTTATCATGCCAATTAATAATTTTAAATCCTACTTGATGAAATTTTCATTTTTACATCGCTGTACAAATATATAACATTTCTAAAATGCTCTATCTTATTACTAACTAAAGATTGGACAATTTATTATAAAGACTTATGTAAGGCTGAGAAATTGCATCCATCGGTTGATCGATCAATAATACAAAACAACCGTTGTATGTACAATGCATTTAACCAACGAACGTGATGCTGCGATTTTTTTTTCGTCACTAGTATCTTTAAATATAGATTAAAACATTTTTTTACAAAAAAGGGATTACAAACAATTATAGAGTGTAAACATACTAAGATAATAACCATAATGTCCTTTAAATAAGACTGATTTGTATTTCTTTGTGCAATGATCACGTGAGTCTTCAATAAGGTACACGAGTTCGTCGAGATTACAAGTTGCTTTATTACTATAAGGTATACAATAGTACTGTAAACTGTTGTAAGGACTACGTCCTGTGCTAGTGAGTCTTAATAAGTTATTCTACTTGCTGCTGCTCGGCTATTGCCGGCTGGTAGCCACGATCGGCTAGGTCCGGAAAAGGTCGGAACCATTCGCCTGTGCGACCGATCATTCGCGTGTTAATATAACAAATAATAATAAACTTGACTGGCACTACAATAATTCAATATCCGATAAGGCTAAAGTAAAAAAATGTTAATAATATATGAAACTGGTTACGATTCTCCTAAATATAATATATGTGAATTTTTTTTCCCACATTATTGAAAAAAGATTTATGTTTGAACTAAATTAAATTGCTGTAATTTTTAAAAAATTGTTTATACTTGTTAAAATCTTATTTAGGTGACTTTGTAAAATGTCCTCTACAACACAGATGAATTACCAGCGTAGAGAACTCGTAAACAAACAAAAAAACATGAAACGAAATATAAAAAAAAAATATGAAAATTAAAATAAATAAAATTATGTGGTGACGAAAAAATTGTATGCGAATCAAATTGTGGTTTTATTATGGACTGTAAATAATATTTGACACAACTCTTGGATATGCTGTGGTTAAGCTGATTTACGCTTGGTAATTGGTATACGTCTTATTGCAATCACTGCACAAGCTTCCACAATAGACTCCGCACAGGTTTTCTTAACAGACTGGACATGTATAATAATATTTTGCAATGTCGCTAATGTAGGTATGTAAATACTCCACACAGTCAGGCAGGGACAGGGTAGTTGGTTATAGGTAATTGGGTGGTAAGCAATGCAGGAACATAGCTAAAGTAGGGAGATGCATACAGTTGCCTCAACAATATGATAGTATAAGTAGGTACTGTTGAACATTAACCCCTCCAGTGTTTGAGGGTCATAAATGACCGGGCGTCCATATTTCATAAAAGTATTTTTTTTTTTTTTCTATCGTGCGGAAATACATAATTTTTTTGACGTTAAAAAAGGAATAATAATTCTTTTCAGTTTGTCTCAAATATTTTTACTGGATTATAATAATAATAAAATCCTAAAAATAGCCAAAATGAATAATTCACATTTCGCGCAGCTGTCGTGTCAATTTTTATTATATGAACGAGATAAAAGTGAAGGTACAGTTTTCCTACAAATTCCCTAAACAAAACCAATATGTTTTCGAAATATCGAGTACTTTAAATTTTTCTATGAATGTAGTAAAAAAATTAACTAGTTAATTAATAAGTTAACTAGTTAATTTAATTTATTAAAAAAATAATTAGTTAGCTTTTTGAAAAAAAAATTTCACGTTTTATATTAAAATTGTGTTATTTATAAATAATAATTTTTATTTTAAATGCATACACCAGAAAGATAATTTTATTTAGTTTCCAATAAAGTATTTGTTTTTACGGAAAATTCAAAAAATAGGATGTATTGAAATACACAGAAAAATTGGATGTATTGAAATACACAGAAAAATAGGATGTATTGAAATACACAGAAAAATTGAATGTATTGAAATACACAGAAAAATTGAATGTATTGAAATACACAGAAAAATTGCAAACCGAAAAAATGTGATAAAAGCGATGTTGTTATCCCATCCCATAAGCTTTAATATAAATACTTTTTGCTTTTATTTGACTCTGTGATACATAAAATAACAACTTCACAGATGTTATTGCGGGAAATCACTAAACTTATTTCGTTATTTCAATGACAAAGCGACATTACAGTATAGTTATTTTGTAAATAAAGAGAAGACTAGAAACGACGAAACATCGGCGAACCAGACAATATCTCGCCAAAGCAACAAGGAAAACTTCACAAAGAAACAAGAAACACCGGAACAATGACAAACGAGACCAACGAGGAAAACCGCCAGACAAGCTGAGATCCATTACATCGATAGACAACAATACTGTGGCTTCGAGGTGCTTTCAATTATTATACTCCAGATTAGGTCTATATACTCGTATGTATGTAATATATAGTTGGCTTTTGCGAACCCTCACGATTCAACTATAGCTTGCTGTCGTTATGCGTTCCATCGATACACTCGCAATATGAGTACTCGCAATAAGTAGGATAGTTCCAGAGTGGAAATACATTCAGAATTGTATCTTCCACTCTTGAACTATAGTTCTAAATGTATCTTTTGCTTCAGAATTGTAGTTCCAGAGTGGAAAATACATTCAGAATTAAATATAATAAAGGTATTCTCATTTTTTTGTTGTGTTGACGAATAAATTGTCTATAACGATTTAAAATGTGTCATTTTCGATTTTTTAAATCTCGTTTATATTCGTGAATTCAGCGGCGTCGATAACACACCGGGTAACTTTGGTGGTCGGTTTCTATGTCATAATGACGTTGTAGCCAGTTGAAACCGTATCAGAATGTGTGTTTTTTTAAAATTAATAATTATGATTAAAAATATTAAAATTACCCATTTTCGGTACTATAATCAGAATCAGAAAACTTAACTTAAAATCTTCCACACTTTTTTAGCGGTATTCATTGTTTGTGAAAATACCCCATTGGGGAATTCTTACTGGCTTCCTGGAGACGGTTGAGAGCAGTTGAGACTCTTGTGTGGTATTCACATAAATATATAATTCAGGTTTTCAGTTTTAGTTCAGCATTAAAAAAACGGCTTTTTAATGTAAGTGGAAGAAAAATGTGTCCTGAGGTCAATTTAATAAATTCTTAATAGAAATAATTTAATAATAAGGTTTATAATTACTATCGACTCTCCACCCCTGCTGTGTGTTACAAATATTGATTTTTCGCTTTTTGTTATCTTTTATGTTCTTTTTAATTTTTTATTGTTTATATTTACCACTTTGTTTAATTTTTTTATGATTTATTATTATTTTTTGTGACACTTCATGTCATCCATTTTTTTTTAAATATTCCATACTTATTACACCCCTGTGTGCACTGTACAGTGTAAGGACAGTGGAACTATGTCGCCACCCGGTTGTGCAGCATTAAACTGATTAAGGTAGGGCTGTAGGAAGGGATTTATAAATGCGGGTCTTGAAGACGCCAGGATAAAATTTATTAGATTTATACAAAAACGAGTCGAAGAGACAATCCGTTATTCTGAAGCCACATCAACTGTGACCGGGTGTTCTGCTCGTGTTTGTCGATTTTCACGCACCGGAGATCAATGCTGCTAGCTCCTTAAAGCAGGTTCTATAAAAATACCTGTATAACAGACTGAGCATGCCTACATTGCGACTGTGCATTAAATATGGTAATCGATTCAACTAGATTTGTCAAGTATTGTGGGGCTCCAGCCCAGAGGTGACTACCAAATTCAATTGTTGGGTGTACTTGAGATTTAAACAGGGTTAAATGCTGGTAATTGTGGAAGAATCTGCCAGCCCTATACAAAACGTCCAATAAATAGATATATGTAAAAACAAAACAAAAACTGCGTTTTCATTTACCTTCTTAAAATTAATTTAAAAAAAAACATTTATTTTTATACGTAAAATTAATATCGATAGTTTTGATTTGTTCTCGATCATGTCGATTCAACCTTATAATGGCGTATATTATAATAAAACAAATAAAAAACTTTATTCCACTTAATTTTATTTTGACCGTAACCGGTTTCAGCTCGTCAAAGCCATCTTCAGACTGGTACACAAAATTCTTAGTCTACGGTTTATATACACAACATATGGGGGAGGGGGGAGAGGGGTAGTTTATAGGGTTTTAATCAATTTTATTTGTTACTAAGTCGTTTAAGATTGTGGAATTTCTAAACATTTGGTAATTCCAGTAAGCTAATTACCTTGGGTTTGTAGTTCATTTCAATATTTATTAGGGAAAAAACCTCACAGGTAATATGCATTAGACATAATTTTATTGTCAAATCATTATTTATGATGGGATTATATTTGCTTTTTGAAAAGATACATGTTTACATTTGAGAAATTATTATAGGAATTAAGAAAGTAGGGACTTAGCAACTGATACTAATAGCTTATTAATTACAAAGTTACTTATTGAAGGGGTACATGTTTACATTGAAGTAGGGATGGTCTAACCTAACTACATATTTTAATGTCGAAATTATTATGAAAATTACAATGGATACAAGAGCGGAGACTTGGCAAATGATTCTAATTGTTTATTCATTACAATTGTTGAATGAAACACTAGTATATATTGAATAATTTCGCGGGTAAGAGATAAGCCGCCATAGCTCAGTGGTCAGAGCTGTCGACCGGAAATCGAAGGGACACGGGTTCGAGTCCCGTTGGCGTCATGTATCTTTTATCAGGAGATTTTTCAATGTGGATGAGTGTTTCAGGCGAACAATTATTGCTTGTAAAATATTTGTTACCCTTTGTGCTATGCATAAAAAAAAAATCTTGTCTTAAAAACATTAGTTTACCAAAAAAATAATAATTAATATTTGACAAGTTCAAGTATTTCACCTAAAAATGTAGACAATTTGTCTCGACGCCATCTAGTGAGAGAGTTAGCACTTAGAATGCCTTTCTCATATAAAATAAAGTTGGTTGTTTTCAGGTGAAAAATGTAACAAGCAGTAATTGTTGAATGAAACACTAGTATATATTGAATAATTTCGCGGGTAAGAGATAAGCCGCCTTTGTAATGAATAAACAATTAGAATCATTTGCCAAGTCTCCGCTCTTGTATCCATTGTAATTTTCATAATAATTTCGACATTAAAATATGTAGTTAGGTTAGACCATCCCTACTTCAATGTAAACATGTACCCCTTCAATAAGTAACTTTGTAATTAATAAGCTATTAGTATCAGTTGCTAAGTCCCTACTTTCTTAATTCCTATAATAATTTCTCAAATGTAAACATGTATCTTTTCAAAAAGCAAATATAATCCCATCATAAATAATGATTTGACAATAAAATTATGTCTAATGCATATTACCTGTGAGGTTTTTTCCCTAATAAATATTGAAATGAACTACAAACCCAAGGTAATTAGCTTACTGGAATTACCAAATGTTTAGAAATTCCACAATCTTAAACGACTTAGTAACAAATAAAATTGATTAAAACCCTATAAACTACCCCTCTCCCCCCTCCCCCATATGTTGTGTATATAAACCGTAGACTAAGAATTTTGTGTACCAGTCTGAAGATGGCTTTGACGAGCTGAAACCGGTTACGGTCAAAATAAAATTAAGTGGAATAAAGTTTTTTATTTGTTTTATTATAATATATTATAATGGAATTCCACCACGAATTATCGGTCTCAAAAATAGAAATATTATAATGGCGTGTTTTTATCAGTTTCGAAAGTGTTTTTCTGTAAGTGGCAACACTGGTTATTATTACCTATTTATTATCGCAAGATGGCAACCTTGACTAATGAAATGAAATGATTAATCTCACCAATAAACCCAGCAAAAAATGTGTTTTTTTGTATGCCGTGGTGAAACGTTGCCTTGTAACTTGTCTGGTTTCAAAGATACGTAGATATTTCTACTTATTGTGTCTAATATGCAATATTTAATCGGTTATTAATTTTTAATAATTAATTCTACCAGACCGGTTACGACGACAAAACTTAGGTGTTAAATATTGTGCTATTGAATAATTATATGACAATAGCTCAGGAGTTATCCGGGCTTTACGCAGAGTCTTTCAAAATCAGATGAAGACATTAATTTTCCTCTTATTTTGAATGTCGAGTGTTGTAAATTTCATCGAGACCTATCAATATTCTGCTTTAATTGGTGAGGTGGTTTTTGAGAGTGAAAGAGTGCAAAATTTCATCAATCTCTGAATAAAACTATGGATTTGTTTAAAAAACAAACCCACATCGCAACACTTTTCTTTTTATTATTTAGAAAATACCTTTTAATGCTTTTGTTTTTAATTCTATAATGATAGTTTTACTTGTAGATACCTCCTACCCGGCTTCGCCAGAGTTTCATTGCGGTTTTTTTCGAAATAATTTATGTCACTAAACAATTTTTGTGCTTAAGTATTATGGAACAGCAATTTTATTTATTTATTTTTATTTAAGTACATAAAACAGGCATGGTGCCCAAGAATTTACATACATGGATGTTTTAATACATAATAATAACAAAATGATAATAACAAAAATAGTAACAAAATGAATAAGCTAAATATGCAGAAGTAAATAACAAATAAAAATGGGTAAAAGGTAAATACAAATATGTTCATAAACGATTTGTTATTGTCACACCTGTACTGGTGAGACACTGATTAGGTAGGTACAATGTTGCTTCTCTTTAAATAAAGGGTTTCATCATAATATCAGCTTAATATGATTAAAGGTAATACATTTTTTTGAAGTGTTTAAATTGGTCATTAAAAATGTCTATTTCATTATTAGAGCCATGTATAATGTTATAATTTCTTAATGTTCACGGTACAGGGGAAAAATATCCTGTATTTGTGTGGTAGGCTTTAATATAAAAAATGTCTTTCATCCTCCTTGTTGATTTTCTTGGTGGAATATTGATGTTAATTTGGGATAAAATGTTTGGTGTATCAACTGATGCATGTATAATTTTGTGTAGGAGCAGTACGTAAGAAAGTTTACGTCTGACCGTCAGTGAGTGTAGTTTATAGTGCAAAATTCAGTCATTATATGTTCCAAATTGACCAGATAAACCTTCACGATAAGCAATTACACGGGTTAGTTTCCTTTGTATGGATTCAATCCTATAATTATGAATCTCATAATTGGGAGACCAAATTGTTGATGCGTATATGGTTATGCGTCTTGTTTTTTTAAAGTTACGTAGTGCTATATCTGTCACCAAATGAGATGTCTTGATAATTTTTCTTTTATATTTATTTGACCGGCCAGTGGCTGTGTTGATATCGCGTTTGGTTCCCACGTTCGTGTTTTTAAATTCATCGACTGGCTAAATCCTCATATACGACATCAGCAACGTCTTCCGTTTAATACGATGGTAGTACCAGGAGCAGGATTCAGGATACTCGTAGCCCGGAAATATTTGTTTTTCTATTAAAAAAGTAAGGTATTGTATACAATATAAACAGTTTTAGAAAGAGAGAAAATCAAGCTTCCCCTTTACATTTAAAAGTTTACCATGGAAGCTCCCGTATAATTTTAAATAATTCTATAAAAATAAAACCGCCAAACAGTCCACCCGGTCAAGTTTTATAAATTTATTATCATAATATCTTTATATTACGGTTGTCTAGCCAAATGCGTTTTTAAGTTTTTTATAAAATGGTCAAAAAAGAATTAAAGAAAAACACCAAAATAACAAAAAAAGTGATTTAAAAAACTTCAGACATGTTTGCGTAAAAAATATAACTTTCAAATTTAACTAACGTTTGCAATATATAAATCTGAAAGACTCTTTCATATGCTTTCAAAAATATTGTTTTATTTTTGTGATACGTTGAAAAACCAGCGAATCTATCTTAATTTTTCAAAAGACACAATGTAGAAACTAGAATAAAAGAACATCTAAGATGTCTAACCAGTTCGGAATTTTCAGAATTTGCAGAACATCTAATTAATAAAGATCACACTTTTAACCGTGACACGGGTATTAAAGTCCTACACAAAAATGAGATAGGCTTACGACTTAACAATTTGGAAGCATTGGAAATAAAAAAAATCAGTTAATTCAAAGGCTGAAATCATCAATAATCAATTAAATTTAACATTCAGCCCTATATTAAGTATGTTTCCCGTTATCCCAAACTCCCCACCCCCACTTCCCTCCCGCAACTGACACTGTCTCTCTCTCTTTCTCTCTAACTATTGGTTTATATATATGTGTATTATTCTGTATTTGTTAGTATTTTTATAACAGTCCCGATGATGGTACGGAGGTACCGAAACCGGTAGACTTTAAAATATCAATAAAGTGACTTTAAACAAAGTGTTTTCTTTTTTATTATTTAGAATCTATCTTAAATTGAATGTCAAGCGGGAATATTTAATGACATGATTTGTCTTTTGTGTAAACCCGAGGGGTTACTGGATAACGTACATAATAAGTATTATTTTTTTACTGACTTGTCGGATTTGATTTTTTTTTATCTATTTTAAAATACATACATTTGAATTTCAATTTGGTTTTCGCGAATGAATTAATGCAGATCTTGGAAGTGGAAAATAACAGCACACTTTTTGTGGATAACAGTGCTTTCGTTCCAAATTTGGTGGCAATTACGCGGACATAAACGCATTTCTCTGAATTCGGATGGCATTACAGCAGTTAATGTATGTCGGTTCTACCCGATCGGAATTTGGTAGAGTGGTCGTTCGAGTTTTCGGGTAGAGGAAGGTTCGATTCATAGTCAAAACAATATTTTTTCTGTTTAAAGACTTTTTAAAACAACGTATTATAGTTTTAAAAAAATTACCAGTCAGTGGCTGAATTGGCATCGCGTCTGGGTCCCACCCAGACGTATTGTGTTCAATTCCCCGGCTGGATAAGACCTCCATCACGACACAAGCAACATTTTCAGCTTTTTCTGATGGTAGTAGGAGATTTTCAAATATTTTCAGGCTATTTGTAACCTAGGAATATTTAATTTTTACCTGTTGATTTTTATTTAAACTAATTCTATTTAAAATTTATTCATGCTACATGTTGATCATGACAGATTCATCTCACACTGTTTCCTGTTTACAATCCGGTCCATTGTAAAAAAAATTACATGCGTTGCGTAACCCATTAAAAATATTAATAATATTGGTTGCATCATGCAGTCACGATTTAGCTCAGTTTTAATAATAGAGAATAGATTTTGTGCAGCACTTTCAAGGTCGTATATTTATTACGGTTCTCGTATAAACATTGACATTGTCACGTACAAAATCAATTTACTTTCAATCGATGATATTTAAATATTCATAGCTAACTGTTGCTATATATAGAAGAGAGAGGTGGCCTTTCTAATAGATTATACAAAACACGTGTAATAATAATAATAATCATCAGTTATTATCCATTGATAGGGACATGTAAATTTCGCGGTATTTTTTTGGTGAAATTTGCGTTATTTTTGTCAAAATTTGCGTTATTTTTTAGCGAAATTCTATAACTCTTTTGACTCTTGACATGGCCGAACTTAAATATTACTTTCTCTGGCGAACTCCGAATTTTTAAAATTTTAATTTTTCATATGAATACCCACCATAAAACTAACGCTTTCATTTTATAAAATACTCATCCGGGGGTATTATTTCCTCTGTGTTCTCAACAGACCGCAGTATGAATATTTGATAAGATGGTGAATGGTGAAGAACGATTTGTCCTACATCGTGTGACAAAGGAAACAATTAAAGTATGCATCCACTACGACCTCCGTGGTCGAGGGGTAAGGTCCTCGACTACGAATCCGGAGTGTCTGACTTACTTTAACCAGTGATTCCTGACATTATTTGGAGAAAAATGTGCGAATGAAATTTTTTTTTCATTTAAAAACGCCATCATTTTTTTTTTTTACATCTCGTCACTGGTCACTCAGCCAAGTAAACACCCAACCCCTCACCTCGACTGTATCTGTCCAATACCTACTGATTTTAAAAGTTTTTAGAGGTCATGTAGAGGTTATTTTGCTGTCTAATGACATATTTTTTCAATTAAAAACAAAGCCTAACGTTCACGTTCACTGGAAAGAGACGGAGTAGCTACTACGCGATCCGCTAGGATGTACTCTACTGCCCAGTGGCGAGACGTGATCGAAAAAAACTAATTGAAAGCAAAATGACATGAACGTTTTTGATTCCAAATATGCTCAGGAATCCCTGGTTAAAAAAATATCCTTTTGGTACATGCTGATACTCCCCGTACAGCATAGTTCACTGGGTCTGTGCAAATGATCATCTATGGGACTCAAATGCAGAGTTGGGTCAATCGATCGTTTTACACTATCCGGGTCGCTCGCGACCCTCTAGCGTACCGCTAACCCGCTCTTTGAGCCGGTTTTCGGGTGCGCCGCCGGCCGCCGTACCAGGTCATATACGACCTGAAACCCAATTACCCATCACCCAGGTATTTTCACTTTCATTCGACGTAGATAGATAACATATTCGTAGAATATACTTTTTTATTTTATATCATCGAGAACCGGTTCAAACAGTATCTGCAGGAAGAAGCGGTTCTATGTAGGTCTCCGGTAACTGTAAATTGGAAATAAAATGATTGCCTATTTTAGATATCAGAAATTTGTTTATCTGTCGCGGTAATGTGATTCGAGGCGAGATGCCCGGTCTACAAAATTCATGCTCATGTATCTTTTATTCTATCATCTATGGTCGCTCGTCACGCCACATCGGCAACCGGCAGGCAGCACTCGGGGTGCGAGAGTGGGTACTGGGTAGTGACATCCTGGTTCTGACAATCTATAGGCGTTCGCCTCACTACACCGGCAACTGGTACCCGGATTGCGCGAGCGGGTTGCGAGAACCGGGTGCTGACAATATCTGTGCGCTCGGATTGCCACTCCGGTACCCAGGTCGCGAGAGTAGTTCGCGAGAGTGGGTCGCGAGCGGGTTTCAATGAGCGGGTCATTCACAATCGATACAGGACTACTCGAATATGACTCTTAGCGGTGGTCACATTAAAGTAGATGTTTATTTGAATGTCTGACCTTTGATTGTAAATTGTTACAACAGAAGTAGGTGGAAAGATAAATGTGAATTCCAAAATACAGTATGCATACTAAATGTCCTACGAATGTTGAAACTTTCCTGCACATTTCCCTTTGTGGTAAAATTTATGTGTGAGAACGAACCAAACGTTTCATTTGATTAGTACAAAGAGCTCAAAAACACATGACATGTTTCTAACTATCGCTTTTAGCTTATTTAGATGGCATTTCCATGTAAATATAAATATAAATAAATCTGGTGGGGTCAACAACCGTTTCTAACACACACAAAATTAACTCAGGGGTTTGATAAAGATTATGTTAGATGATTTCTATTTGGTACATAAGGTTTCTTAAATAAATATAATTAAACCTTCTCCCCCCCTGGTCGAAGGACTCCTGGACTCTCGACTAGCAATCCGAAGGTCGCGGGTCCACCCTATTAATTTGTGTTATTCCACAATTTATTATTTTTAAATAATTTATTTATTCACGCCTTGAAGGCTTTTACATGTATACTTTGTTATAGGTGAGTTTTTCAGGAGTACGATAATAATTAAATAGTACTTAACATAATAAACTGAGTATGAACAATATAAGCAGGTACAACACAAGTTATGATAGAGAGTTCTATGAATTGTGTATAATAAAGAAAACAATAATAAATACATAATTTTAAATCGAGCCGCTATCAATAACAGCCCTTACGTAGATGGCGATAAGGTTTAAATTTTCGCTTAACACCATCCGCCTGTTTTGATTTATGCAAGAAAAAAACATGGCCAAAAAGTACCTTTCATTTTATTTTGAGGATGTTCAGGCATAAATATTTAATTTTTTTCCGATCATTTTATAAATATCTTAATTTGCCACATTATATAATAAAATTATAACCGAAAATGAGTTCGTAAGTAGGAGATTTTAAACTTAAAAGCAGTTTTCAGATGCCTTAGATGATGGTAGGAGGCAACAAGCCAAAAATATGTATATTCTTGTTTTACCTTATATTGTAGGTAATAGGCATTAAAATCGCTTGACACACGGAGTCTAGATACGTTCGATTTCAAGCACAAAACGTGTTTTTATTTGTTTTGTAAATAATTTTATAAGAAAGCAAAAAAGTTTATCAAGTTAAACTGTCACAGATAATCTTAGCTATAATACTGTATTTTTTAAAAAATGTTTTCTTTACGCGTTCATACATTTCTACTGAAATAATTTTTTTTTTAGTAGTTTACATTTATATTTTTTACTGAGTAATTTATTTATTTATTAAGCAAAACGATAGAAAAACCTTCAATTTATCTAAAGCATATTTTTTAGTATTTATAATGTACACCAATTCTTTATAAAGATTAATCAAAATAGTGATTTGGCATTAAGCTTCGCCTTAAAGGTGTGTAACTTTTATTCTGCTTTAAAAAAGTCCGCTTATTATGATGATAGTGGGAGTTTTTAATCCGGTAACCCGGAAATGCATGTTTTTGTTAATTTTGAATTAATTTGTTTCGTATTTCAATGGTTTGCGATCCCTTCACTGCACTTGCTCTCAACACGTTTAAAACAACATATTTAGTATGCACACTATGAACTACGCTCCACTGAGCAACTGTACAATTTGTAAATCAAACCAGCCATGAAGATACTGACAGCTGCCTTGTTGTGTTATTTAAATAATTTGGTCGCGTTCACAACAAGTACAATAACTCATACGTGGGTTGGCATTCAAGAACGTGGTTGACAAAGAGATATCCTTCGCTAGAAGTAAGTGAAATTTTATGATTATTCTGTTGCAAGACATAGGGGATATTTCACCATCCTCTTGATAGCTTATCCGTAGGATAACGTATATTTCCGACGTTTTTATTTATTAAGTCCAAGTTTACTATTCGATACTCAAACCTATGAATAGTGGCTGTACATGGTAAACGTTTAACATTTACATAGCAGCATAAAGCATAGTTCATTAATACTTATGTTATCTTTGTAAATTACAATTTCACGAAGATAATAAATATTAATATACAGGATTTTCCAATAAGAGGTGTTATTTTGATATTCAATCGTAAAAGATCAATGGTTGCGTTGCTTGTGTGGCACGTAGTGCCGTCTTGTTAAAAATAAACGCTGTCCAGATCAATACCATCCAATTCCAGCCATAAAAAATCATCAATCATCTCTCAATAGCGCAATCCATTCACCGTAACTGTTGCTCCAGCCTCATTTTCGAAAAAGTAAGGTCCAATGACTCCGCCGGACCATAAACCGCACCAAACAGTCACACGTTGAAGATAGAGAGGCTTTTCAACAATAACTCTTGGGTTTTCCGAGGCACAGATGCGACAATTTTGCTTGTTGACGAAGCCACCGAGGTGGAAATGGGCCTCATCACTGAAGATGATTTGCATTTGATTCACTCAAGTGAATTTTAATAATTTCAATACGTTGTTGAAGCGTGTATCGTTCCATTTTTAATAATGGCGTAGTTTTTACTTGTCAAATGTTAAAAAATGACAGACGCAAACGTAACATCTACCGAAATAACGGGCTATTCAAAATAACACCTCTTATTGGAAAACCCTGTATATTATAAAAGTAAGCGTAGAATGTGGGTGCCGTTTAAACTCAAAAACGAGTCTCAGTACGATCGAGGGAGTTATATGCTGTGGTAGTCCTCTATCCCCCATCCATGAAGAAGGTTCCCGTTTTTACCTGAAGGGAGTGCTTTTGAATATATAACGGCTGGAAGTGTCGCCCGCTAGAAATTTCAAGAACAGTCCAGAACATTCAAGAGTATTCGATAGCATTCCACAACATTCCAGAACATCCCGGAACATTCTGGAATGTTTTGGAATGTTCAGGAATAGTCTGGAATGTTAGGAAACGTCTTAATATTTAGCCTGATTATGTTTGTGCTCACAAAACTAGAAAAGTAGTCGACCGAGATCGGTGAAAATTTAAAAGTTTGTTGTTATTAGTGCCAGGTAAAAGGAGTTGGGGATGCCTGAGGAATACTTAATGCAATATCTATGCACCGCAATAAGATACGGAGTCGAATTAAAGTCGTTTAATGTGGTTTTTTTTTAACAGTAACATTGTGGTATACAGTAGTGAATGGTGGAAGAAGTCAGAGGCGCCTGAGAAAGACATTAGCTATAGCGAACCATTGAGGGTGATCCACAAATCTCTTTATGTTTTATTTCAAGACTGATGAAATTTTGCACACTTCACCGTCAAAACAAGAGGAAGGTCATTGTTTCCATCTGAGTAAAAAAAAATAAAGCCTGTGCCTGTATTCTAAATAAAACTATACCAATTTCATTCGTACACACATATTCTTTGAATGGCTGTTCTTTTCATAAGTGGTTCTGCATTTTAAAATAAAACGCGTCTTGTATTTTTATAATGTTATTTGTCCGATTTTATTATTATAACAGATCAGTTTTTTTTATTACAGATCATTTTTGTTTAAACACAAATAAATTATTTTATTACAGTGCAACGCAGAAACACTCTCGGCTGAAATAGCCTGAACTTTGCGAGGACGGAGCATCAACAGCCTTAAAATGGATTCGGAAAGGTTAGTACCACATCTTTTTGATCCTTGTAATAATGAATAAAATTATTCAGCTGCTACTAAAAACACATCTATCTGCGCGCTCCACACGCTCTTCCATCATATTCAATGTGGTTCAATGGAAAACAAACTGTAAACGAAGTTTTTACTTGAAAGTAATATGTCATTTTTACAGTTACAAAATATCAAAAGTGGATATATTCAATTGCGAATTGAATAAATATAAAAAAGTGCTTTAAAATAATTTTTCTGACATGTCATCAGTGATTTTTATATAATTGTTTATATAATTATGTAATGAATTTAATTTGTTCTATGGACTATATTTATACTCCCGCATTATATTATGATGTGCAGGGTGTTCGGGGGTAAAGTGCGCTAACTTCGGGGATTGTTTGGGAAATTAAATATTCATCATGTAGAATCACATCCCGAAGTTAGCACACTCTACCCCCGGACACCCTGTATTATGGTTTTTGATTTATGTAATGTTGTTCTGTTCATTCTATTCATTTCTTAACACAAAGATGAAATATATAATTGGTTGTATGTTAGGTAAGATGTAAAAAGTAACGGATGATTACACTAAAATTTAAAATTATTTTTTTTACTATTTTTTTATTGAATAAATAGTTAATACATATTAACAAACAAGTCCTGCTAAGCCAATTGAATTCGCTTGTCAGCTTAAAGTTTAGTTATATATACATTTTTATAAGTTATAATTTATATCTTATATCTACAGAATCAACATTTTTTCATACAATTTTTCATACATATTAAAGTAAATATTTTTTTTCCGATAGCCAATTTTTCACCATATATTTAACCCTATTCATAGACTTACATTGCTTTATAGTGTCAGGTAATAAATTAAATATCTTCGGTATGTTGTATTCAAACGTTCTCTGTCCGTATTTATTATTAAGTTTCTGAACTATTAACCCGTCATTGCGCGTGAATCTAGTACTGTATTTATGTTCTAATTTTTCTTTATGCTGCGGGGTTATATTATGCGGAGAATAGCCTTAACAGGTAAAATTTTGGCACTCTGAAACAGCAACAGTGTATTATGTCTCTGTTTGAAAATATTAGGGACGACAAGTAATTTTACAATTGCGTTTTGTACAACTTGAACTTGTTTCAGATTGGTTATGGTAATATTTCCCGATATAAACATATTTCAAGTTTAATGTTGAAATTGACTTTCAATAGCTTTAAGATTTAAGTACGATCTAATTATTCTTTGATATTCTATTTTAATATAAACTGTAGTGTTTACCCACCAAAATTAAAGAATTTGTCAAAAATTGTAAGGGTTTGTTAACAAAAAAATATTCAATGTACTATCATTAAAGTTATTATTAATAAAACCATCAATCATTTTTTTGCGTAATTTTAAAACCATTTAGGAGACACAATTTGGGTTAAATGAAAACGTTAAATTCATAGAGGGTAATTTTCGCAATGTGTCGAGTCACTTTAGTATAGAATCTCGTCGACAAAGGATGAATAATTCGCTTTGAATTTGCGTGCAATGGGTTCCGAACAGAAGGCTCGGAACCGCGGGACAGAAACGCGTTATAGCTCGGACAATGCGACAAATGACACAGAGGACAAGATGTAATACATTATGTGTCAGAGCCACGGAACTAGGGAGGTTGCTCACATATTTTTCAACTGTTCCCGGCGTTGCCCAGGCTTCACGAAGAATTTTTCAGAAATTATAATCGTTCTCAAACTTATCTCGACCACCGCCCACTTTGAGAAAAAAAATCTAGTGACCCCAAAATGTGTTGCGTATCTTAAAAACAGTTATTGCAAATATATATTTTTAAACATGCATTATCATAGGATAGATAGGATTGTGATAATCTCTAAATCTAATACCCTGTTCGAATAATAATATTTGGATGATTTGTATAGCGCCGTTTTTGTGCAAAATCACCTCAAGGGCGCTGTACAAATTTATAATAGATTTCTACAATGATCTATGTTATTACTAACTATATAAGGAGATAATATTCAGTACAATACTTACCTGGTAGGTCACTTGAGATTAACACTTAATTTAAATTAACTAATTGTTTATTAGCGAAATTTAGATACAGGATTTAGGACATAATTGGATATTACTTTCTCCCAGGATGGTAAATTTAATTTAAGGGTATGACAGCTTAAAAAGATAAGTTTTTAGTTTAGACCTGAATTCTGTAGGACTTGTTATGGATCTTAGTTCCGGAGGGAGTGTATTCCAAGCCTTCGGCCCAGATATTCCGAAAGCGCGATCACCAAACTTAGTATTTGGCTTGCGCTTAGGTTCCATCAGCTGCCTACAGCTGCTGATGTTGATTGCCACAAACACGGCACGAACTGAAGGTGGATAGTCCAATACAGTTTCCCATATAAACTTTGAAGAACCAATGTCGGTGATATTATTAGTGTTTTACATAATTGAAAAACTAACTAACAAAGTGGCCAATACTCAGTTTTAATAAAAAAATATGTTTTGTTGCCCCCCTGAAAACCTCCAGCGCCCACAAGGGGGTGTTATTGCCCACTTTGAGAAAGACCGGAGTAATGGAAATATTTTTTGTATGGGTCCCGATATATTTTCCATATGAGGATCTATATTAAAAAAGCATTGCGTACAACCCCCATTAAAATAGTTTTCTATCATGCGGTAGGCAATCGTAAAGGTAGGCATAATGGCTTAAGTCAGAGTTAAGTGATTTCAATAAGTTGTTAGTGGCTGGTTTCGGTGATTGACCTACAGCACGACTTTTGACGGTCTCCGTGGTTGAGTGGTTTCGATCCTTGGCTATTAGTCTGGAGGTCACGGGTTCAAATCCCAAATTGTATGTATTGTAATTTTGAAAATAATTTATTAAATAAAATTAAATCATTTATACAGAGTTTTCCAATAAGAGGTGTTATTTTGATATTCAATCGTAAAAGATTAATGGTTTCGTTGCTTGTGTGGCGCGTAGCGCCGTCTTGTTGAAAGTAAACGTTGCCCAAATCAATACCATCCAATTCCAGAAATAAAAAATCATTAATCATCTCTCGATACTGCAATCCATTCAACGTAACTGTTGCTGCAGCCTCATTTTCGAAAAAGTAAGGTCCAATAACTCCGCCGGACCATAAACCGCACCAAACAGTCACACGTTGAAGATAGAGAAGATTTTCAACAATAACTCTTGGGTTTTCCGAGCCCCAAATGCGACAATTTTGCTTGTTGACGAAGCCACCGAGGTGGAAATGGGCCTCATCACTCAAGATGATTTGCATTTGATTCACTCAAGTGAATTTTAATAATTTCAATACGTTGTTGAAGCGTGTATCGTTCCATTTTTAATAATGGCGTAGTTTTAAATTGTCAAATGTTAAAAAATGACAGCTTTAAAAGTAACATCTACCGAAATAGCAGGCTATTCAAAATAACACATCTAATTGGAAAACCCTGTAGTATATTTGCGGCACGTTTCAGAGTGGTGGATACATTCAATATTTCTTTGGTAAAAGATCATCATTTAGAATCGAAAAGTTACTTGAAATGGCTCTAGCCGTGTTTGGTGACCAGATTTGAATAGCCAAGTACTACTCCACCTTCCTCAATCCCAACTCCCTCCTTCAGCCTCACAAAATACCCCACATTGGGGAAGCCATAGTCTCCTTGGCTTCAGACAATTGGTACCTGTTGGATTTCGGTACTGAAATAGTAATAATGCGCTGTGTGTATGTATTAGGCTTTAGAGTGTAAGATACTGTCAGTATCGCCCTGGTGAGATACCACCAATCACAATCGAATCACTGCTTGAAATAATTTTAACAATTTTTAGTGACCAGATTTGATTTGTTGTGAATTTTTTAGATTCTACAGTTCCTTCCGCCGTTAGTTAGTAATTAACCGATGTTTGTTTTAAATATTTGAGTAGAGTTAGGTGACAAATATTTTACATCTCGGTATAGAAAAAAATTCATTATATTTCTCGGTCCATTAATTATTAAATTTAATCGATGTTTATTTTAAATGTTTGATTAGAGTAGGTGACAAATCTTTTACATCTCGTTATAGAAAAAAAGTCATTATGTTTCCCGGTCCATTAATTATTAAATTTAATCGATGTTTGTTTTAAATGTTTGATTAGAGTAGGTGAGAAATCTTGTGGATCTCGGTATAGAAAAAAAAGTCATTATGTTTCCAGGTCCATTAATTATTTCGCCTGCGCCGCATGTGGGAAAACGTCGCGTTTTACGTTTGCTTGGAGTAATGTCATTTTAATGGACAAACATTCCATGGATTACGTTATGTTGGCTAAGGTTAGTTAATTCTCATAAAATGTTAATTTTATTCAGTGATAATCCATTTTAAATACAATAAGTGAGAAAGATCAGTGGTCTCATACGTAGTAAAATAAATCAGGTTCGTTTCACGGTAAGTTATTTTATTATGGATTAATTATAATTCTCACGTCAACACATCATGCATTGCATTATGCAAACGTAATGTAATAAGTTTGTAATTTATTTTTATGATCATTCATTGTAATCTCATCGCGCTTGAATTTATGATTTGAAGGCTATTTTTACGGAGTTGCAAATCATCATAACCTCAAAAGACTGGTAAGAATATATGATTTTATTATAATATACAAGTGTTTTATGGCCAAAATAAAATCAATTATGGATTTCCTCCTTGTGACTTTAGCTCTACTGAGACAGCATAATAAGGATTAAGTAATTTAAATTTCTAAGAAAGGAATATGAAATCAAAAATTTATACAAAATAAAGGTTATATAAAACGAAAAATTTAGAAAAACACACATTTATAACCATTGAGAGAGGTTGTAGATATAAATCAAATCATAATAGAAATATAAACAATAGAGACATAACATTATTCACAAACCATCAGAGAAATATTCTTTTTTGAACCTCTTGTATTTGGTAACTTTGCAACTGAAAATATCCACCTTGGATAATACGCTATTGTAATTATTACATAGTCTGTTCAGGCAAGAATTCTGCTTCGAGTTCGTTTTGCACTGATCCACCCTGAACAGGACAGAAGAGCATGCTGAACGCGCAAGTACATTGAATTGAATAATATTAAATAAATCGAATATTTTATAATTTAATAAATCAAAACCAAAATATCCAAAGTATGTACTTAAATACCTACCTACTTAATTGTAAATCGTATAATTTATGTAACATAATTTTATTTAAAATAAGGAATTATACAATTTTTCCAAAGGAACGTCGCTATCTCAATGAAAATTCCTTTTCAATCTTTCTTCAGCACATAATATTTAAATAATGCGAACAAGAAAGTCCACACGGAGAGAAAATAATATGACTGATTTATTCAAATCCTGTTAAAAACGTGATGGCAAGCCATTTATTAATACAACATTAGTCAGAATATATCGGAACACGTGTTCACGCAGCAGCGCTTTTCCTGATAAATATAATGACGAAATGCGATAATATTAGAATTTTCGCTAACTCGTGTTCCGACATCCTCATAAAATATTCATGTATCACCGACAGTTTGTTAGGAAACCTGTCAATTCATTCGCTTAAGGCCTGTAGTCCCGTTTTTAATAGGAATATAAATAGTTTTACAAGATTTTGAATAAATTAGCAATATTTTATATCGGTATGTTTTATCAGTGCAAATAAACACTGATCTCGACGAACCCGACGGTAAAGGAATGTACAAACAAATTTACAGGCAGACGAAATGCAAGACGGTCGAGTTAAAACAGGCAATTTTTGAATGACGAAAATAGTAAAATTAACCCTTTTTTGTTCGAAAATCCGAATTGAGTGTACGATCAAACCGTTCGAGAATCCGTTAGACCAGTCGTATTGATGCATTCGTTGTCTTCTCTAAAAGCTCTTCCGTTTTGTGCATTATTACTTGCAAGGCGCATTAAGTGCAATGTACAGTGTAGTGCAGTCTAGTGCAGTCGCGCCAATGACCCGAGAGCGCGAGTCGTGACCGGTGCAGCGCGTTGCAACGGCGGTAGAGGTCGATGCAGATGATGTATCGCTAGCTACAACTGCATCCAATTGCAGCTGCACTAGGTACCTCCTTCGTCTCTCAAATGAGAGCCTTCTGAAGTATTAACGTTAGATTGTTGACGTATGAAGTCATCGTTTCAAAAAGACGTTGGGGAGTTACAAAAATTTCAAATGTAACGTTGTCATCAAATGGTCACCCTTGACTCTGTGCAGAAACGGGCGGTCCGTTTGATAGATTCCCCAATCTTAACAAACGGACTGCAATCTTTAGAGCACAGGCGTCAGGTAGGTATGCTGTCCTTGTTCTATCGGTATTACAATGGAAGATGCTCTGAGGAACTAGCGTCATTGATCCCTTCGGCACCGGTGCGTAGTCGGGATACACGCCAAACGCGCGCCCAACATTTGTACACGGTTGACATTTGTCACATGAGAACGGGTCGCTTCTTCGATTCGTTCTTAGGTTCAACGGCTCGGCTGTGGAACGAACTGCCGGCCTCTGTGTTTCCTCCCTCCTACAACTTGGGACTCTTCAAGACCCATGTTCACTCCTTCCTCTCCACAAAAAGACCCTCCACACAGCATCCCCAAAGATGACATAGGCCCAGAGGGAAATTATTTTCTTGAGGGCCTCCTGTGCGGAGTTAAATATTAAAAAAAGTCCCGTTTTGAAAAAATTCCATTTGTACGATTGTAGGTCAATTAAAGGTTTTGAAATTTTTTTGGATAATTTATTTGATTTAGATAATTTTATCAATTCTGAATTTGAAATATGAGATCAACAAAATTGACATCTCTCGGCTGTCCCGGAAAGACGAGTGAGATGAGTTCGATTTCAGTTGAAACCTTATTCTGTTTCATATTTCATTTAGATTTGTCAGTATTATCTTCTTCAATAAAATAAATAAATATCTGATATGCTGTAAATAATCTTTCAAATGTAAAAAAGAGAAATAAACATTACCCTTTGTTATGTCACAATAAACCTTATTGTATATATATTTTAATTAGTATTATATACAATGAGGTTTATTGTAACATTACAAAGAAAAATAAACATTACATAGAGTTTGATCAGCTTGAATGACATAATCCTAATAAATTGAATACTAATATTATGCAAAATACTTATTATAAATGCCAAAGCGTATTTGTTTGTTCTTCTTTCTCGTCACAACGGAGCCACTGATCGACGTGGTTTTTTGCATATAGATAGTTGGAAAACTGTGAAGTGACAATATTAATAAACTACATACAAAAATTGAACCTAATCTTTGTTAGCTCTCAGGCGAAGAGTGAAACAGTCAAAAATAACCAAAGTTGTTATGGTAGAATTAGCTTAATGGTCAGAGCACTTCCCTGGCAAGGAAGAGATCCTGGGTTCAATTCCTAGAAGCAAATGAATCGATTTTTGTCCTTTGTATTTCACATATTTCTTCAATCATTCAGATATTAAAATTACAAATGAATGATTACAAATCAAGAATAAAAATCTGTCTGAAAGAGAATAATGAAAAAATTCTGAACAGAACATTAAAAACAACATAGAAAACCAATAAAACAGAAATGAATAACTTTAGTCAGCCTCAGCACAGGTCACCTTAGTGAGGAGGACTAAGAAATACAACTTACTATATGTATATATATATTTAACATCATATTTTGTACGTACAATGTTTAAATAGTCGCTATAATAAAAAAAATAAAAATAAATATTAGGTTTTACTCATTACGTTACTCCAAAAATTAAAATAATTAAAGTAATATACATATTAACAAAATCAGACATTTTAAATACATGTAGGATTACGAATGATTTTTTAAATATTTATATTGAGGGATCAGTAGGATTTATAGGTCCAGCCAGAAGTTCTCTGATATGAAAATATCTGGAGTCGGTGAATTATTTTCCCATTTGATCTCTGGTGATTTGACGTGTTGTTTTTGTATTTATTATGCTTATATAATGCACTTGCATAATGTGGATTGACTAGATGATCATTTGTGGAAAAGTGTGTGTAAGGGTTTAGTTTTTCTCGTGGGGAAGATTTAACCCGGACATAAAGTCGAAAAATAAAAAAATTGTAAATTTGATTATGTATCAACATTTACTGTACTGCATTTGATCGCACAAATACAATTAAAATATGTATGTATTGTATACCTTTTTAAATAAAATATAATGGATCAATTTCTGGAAGTCTTTCTAACAACTAACATTTGCTCGCCTTCACTTTGGCGTTAGTTGGAAATGTAAGGCTTTAGTTAGATCGTGACGTCACGTTATCCGTCCCAACGTTGGCCAATACCCGGCCAATGGATAAGTCAGATTGCTGTGCTTGTGTCTAGTTGGTTAGAATACTTACATTTTATCTGCTTTAGTTATGCAGGGTATTTTGTGCATGACTATTTAAATAACTTAAATTTTTACTATGCGGCTTATAGTATTGCTGTCTGTTAGCTTTTTGTACCGTAATATGAACGGTGTCCAGGGGTAAAGTGCACTAACTTCGGAGGTGATTCCACACAATGGTGGAAGTAAAAAAGATCTTTCGAAATTCCAACTTTTTTTTCCCATACTAAAATATTTTTCCATAGAAGAATATTTAATATCCCATAGAAACAACTCAAGCTTTTTACATAAAAACTCCCTTAAAACGTCAAAATTTGGTCTAACATCTAATTATTAAGGAGAGTTTCGAAACTCAATAGATGTATTCCTTGAAAAGTCGCCATATTGAAAAACAAAATTTCGGTAAAAAAAAATTGTCCGTTATGCTTGCCGAGTTTCAAAACGATTTTAATTAATTTCACGTATAATGTAGCAACTAGAATGACTAGCCTAAATATTATCTCAGTTTATTGGAACTAGTTTTTTGACTGTCCTGAAATTTTTTGTACCATGTCAAAGTATATTGAGCCTAAGCACCTTCAACATAAATTCTTTTTAATTACAACAACAAGATGAGTCATTTAGATACTCTCTTGTACGTAGATAACATGCAGTTGGCAATAATTTCGCAGAAATTGTAGATGTGTTCAACTGCACGAAATATAGTTACAAGAAGGCTATAATAACATACCTCAATACGTATGTACATGAGCTTCTGCAGGGGGGGGGGTCTAGACAAATTGGTGAAAAAAATTAAAGGAAAAAAAGACGTTTGTAACCGGCGCCAAAAAACTACAAATCTGTTTTATTTTAATAAACAGAAGCCAGGAACCGATTTATTTTTATTTTTTATTTACTCGACACGGAGGCTCCGATGTGTTCCTTAAGGCATAGTATGTCATCTTTGGGAATGCTGTGAAAATGGTACATATTGAGGACACGGGAATAATTTTCATTGGACCCCGATGTCGGAGGAGGCCCCGGATCCCACAATGATTCGCATTAGTAACACAGGACATGTATAGGTTTATGTGGAAAATTTTGCTTGTACGATGATGAAAGACTTAGCTAGCAGCCGTTTGAAGTCGTGACGTCTGGGTGGGAATACGGTGAAGTTTTTTTTATATAAAAAAATATTTAAAATAAATATTTTGAGCCGCTTCACGGCTTAAAACGGCCCCGTTCATAACTCAAAGCAACGCCGTGTACAAGTCAGATTGTAATATAAATATATTTCTAGTTAATTCTGACTACTTCTTTTTTTCTTCCCTGTAAGTTCTATAAAAAAATTAAACTGCCCCTCCCCCTTAATCTTGGATGCTGACAAAGCCCTTGCGTAGGTATATAATTCAGATGTAATAACACTAACATTAGAGGCCTAGTTTTGAAAGACGGACCCATAAATGAGTAGATTAATTCTAAAGAATAAATAAATTGTCAAGTTTTCTAATTGAAAAATAATAGATACGTTTTTAAATATTTAAACTTCAAAGGTTTTAACCGAAAATAAATTAGTGAAGCCACATTACAAACACCCTGTCGCGTGTATTGTATTAGCAGACCGAGGATTTATTTATAGACTTTAATTAATTGGAATAAAATTTGCTGTATGCCTCGAATGCATGGCTATTCGTGAAAAACCTGTGGGAACATTTTTCTGTGCCTCTTGGCAAGAATGTCTTTGTTCGAAGCTACCTGATTGATTGTCTATATTTCATTATTATATCAACCATATAAATAAATACATATATTTAAAATACTGACCCATAAAATATTTCATTATTTTCCTTAACCATTTCAATGCCAATCACTCCCATAGGCGGACCAAAAATATGTTATTTTAATGGTAACAAAATCTCCTAACAGCGAATATGATAAGGCCATGCATCACGTCCTGTTACATTTGGAATCGAGCCGTTAACAATAACACTCCTTATGTACATGGCAAGTTTAAATAACCCGCTTAACACTGACCCATAAAATATTTCATTATTTTCCTTAACCATTTCAATGCCAATCACTCCCATAGGCGGACCAAAAATATGTTATTTTAATGGTAACAAAATCTCCTAACAGCGAATATGATAAGGCCATGCATCACGTCCTGTTACATTTGGAATCGAGCCGTTAACAATAACACTCCTTATGTACATGGCAAGTTTAAATAACCCGCTTAACAAGAAAAAAGTCAAAATGGTTTATTTTATTTTGCGTTCAAGCACAGCAATTTTAATGTTTTACGATCATTTTTTAAAGCACTTAATTAAACCATAACCGAAAAGAGGTTCTCAACTAGGAGATTTTGAACTTTCACGTAGTTTTTGTAATGCTGATAATTTTTTTTTCTGGGTTTATAAAAAATCTACCAAAAAATTCACTATTTTTTCAAAGACCAAGATGTGCTCTCCTCGTAGGATTTTATTAAAGCATCCAAAAAATTTCTAAGCGAACAAATTTTCAAACCAAAAACACATGATTTTGCATTACTTTGTCATGTCTTCTTAACATGTTCTTAACATTTCTTAGTGTGTCTTCTTACGTCATCACAAATATAGGTAATATGCGTATAATCGTTGGGGTGAGTGTATTCTAGAAATAGTCGATTTAAGATCAAAATGGTTTTTGTTTATTGTGTGAATAATTTTATAAGAAAGAAAAAAATTAAAGAACAGAAAATGTTACAAACAATCTAAGAGATAAAATAGTATTTTTAAAGCTGTTTATTAAATCCTTTCATTATTTTCTAATTTAAAAAAAAAAAATTACTGGTTTACTCCCATTTTTTAATAAACAATTTAATTTAATTTTGCTCCAGCTACACTCAGGAAAAAACTTCAATTTAGTATATTTTCTTGTTATTCATGACGTAAACCAATTCGTACTACACTTAATGAAGGCGATTTAATAAGTTTTTGCCTTAGGGCGGAATCGAACCTAAAACCACTTGACTCAAAGTCAAAAGATGACCTTTGCGGTAGAGCGGTTAAAATTCTCAAATACGAATTCATCAATCAACGAATTTGGTTTCAGTATTATCTCCAAAGATATTACAATTCGGTAATAATGTTCCTCCACAAGTTGTGAACTAAATTAATTACTTGCCACAATTCTCAGTAATTCACACAATAAAAATACAAACATAAGTGTATTGTTATCTTCCGTTTTTTGTAACAAATAGAGATAATGATCTCCCGTGCTGAGGATTTCATTTACATATTATGAAAATTTAGTAAAATGGATAATATAAAAAAATTATAAATATGTTGAATGGTGTTTTTTGTTCAGTTGAGTAGTTTCAATTTCGGTCTGTATTTGGTGTTAGTATATCATCTATTTCTGATCTACCTAGATTTTGTACCCAGTTTTTTATTTGATTTAAAAAAAAATTATATAATAAAAATTAAAAGATAAAATCGTATTTACATTGTGTTTTTACATATTAAGAGATTTGAATACTATTCTTCCATTGAAGCCTTTGATTATGTTTGGAAGAGTAGTGCGCAGCATATTATTGTAACAATTATTTTACAAGCAATAATTATTCGCCTGAAACACTCATCCACATTGAAAAATCTCCTGATAAAAGATACATGACGCCAACGGTCCCGTTGGCGTCATGTATCTTTTATCAGGAGATTTTTCAATGTGGATGAGTGTTTCAGGCGAATAATTATTGCTTGTAAAATAATTGTTACCCTTTGTGCTATGCATAAAAAATCTTGTCTTAAACATTAGTTTACCAAAAAAAATAATATTATTGTAGTTATTTACATGTTAATATTGTTGTAAGTTTTGAATGAAAGTGGGATTTCGTTGTAGAGTTTAGTTGCTTTTTGGATATGTTGTTGACCCTGAGATCTTGTGTTTCTAATATACGCGATAGTTGTTATTTAGATAATAATAGAGTTATTTAATTGACATAATACATAACTAATTTCGACCCAACCAAACTTCCACAGCGTACTTCCTATGGCTTCACACTGCATAGGCACCGAACAGGAAATCCCCAGAAGTGTGATTTTAACATTTCGACTCCTGCGCCTCCGATCATCGACCAGTAGTTATATATATAAATCTGACTGCATTGATGTATTAGTCTATGTCTGACTGTCAATATCTTTTATGTACGTAAATGGCACTTGTACCGTTAATTCTAAATAAATAAATAAATATACTTTTGAAGGTAGCTATAATTTTGTGGTTATCCATTATATTTAAATGAAACAATATTACTTTGTTAGAACCACTAATATATTAATAGACAGGTCCCTTCCTCAGGGAACCTGAGCCCTGAGTAAGGAAAGGTTGTTCCGAAACCGGTGGGCGTTAATAAAATATATTAGTGGATCTAACAAAGTAATAATGTTTCATTTAAATAAAATAAATAAATATCTGAAAAGTTAGGTTTTTAGTCCGCGTTAATGCACGCAAAAATAGGCACTTTCTAAGTTCGTGATACAAGTGATTTATTAAAAAATAGGCACTTTTTAAGTTCGTGGTACAAGTAATGATACAAGTGATTTATTAAAAAATAGGCACTTTTTAGGTTCGTGATACAAGTAATGACAAAAATGATTTATTAAAAAATGGCAGTTTATTTATTTTTTTTATTGATATATGATTTAGAGAGTACATGTGGTTTTTTGTGATATTTCACCCTACATGATAAGGATGACCATGTGTTAAAAAAGAAACACTTTGTTATTGCGCAATACATGCGAAACTAAAATCGGTTTATTTGTAAATTCTATACGGGTAGTATTTACACTGAAAAAAATCATTTCTATATGAAGTACGTACTTTAATTTTTGGTAAAACTTTCGTAATTTCTAATTGCACCTGTTACTAGACATGTGATAAAATTTATTCACTGGAAACTTCATACACTTTCGTAACTACCCTTATAGAATTTATGTGTACAGAGACACTCTTAACACACTTCTATTAGTTACCTCATCAGTGTGAACATTGTACAGGGCTCCCCGGTTCGGGTAGGCTGGCCCTGGGTGGGCGATGGGCGCTGGGCAGGTCGGGTAGGGTGTACTAGTGAGGCCCTGGGCAGTACCGTGCACATTATTTATGTGCCCGCGCGCCCAAGAGACGGGGAATAAATCAGTCCTTGTTCGTTTGTACCGTTGACCCGTAGGAGGAACTACCCTGCCTCTTTATTTGGTATTATACAGTAGGGGACAGAATATTTAATGCAGGATAGTTTTAAATTATGTACCGCGTATTGTTACGTGTTTTCGGGTATAAACGTGCGTGCAAGCATAAAGTCGTTTTGTTTGAATCTTTGTTTATGAAATAACCTAATCTTTTATGGTTGAACATGAGTTTTTCTGATATCAATCATGTGTTAAATACTTTTTATTAGCACTGTCGTTTTGCCATCTAATGATGCTTTTTTTTTATAAAAAAAACAAATATATTTTTCACTCACACGTCGCCACTGATAACACCGTCACGCGTCGCAACGGATCACGTGGTACGCATCGGTCTCATGTGTTATCGTGTTGCCGGAACGAGACCGAGTATGTATCACGTAACCCACTAAGTTATACCCACTATCCAGTGGCAAGGTGTGAATCATCGGACGGCAAAATAACATGTACGTTTTTAACTCCAAAATTTGCCCAGGAATCGGTAGTTAAAATCCTTCGGGTATTTGCTGTTACACCCTGTATGCCAGTGCCAGTGGCTAAGTTGGCATCGCGTTTGAGTCCTACCCGGGCGTAGTGTTCAATTCCTGGCTGGCTAAGTCCTCCATCACTATAGAATCAACATTTTCCGCTAACTGTTGTATATATATATAAATATAAAAAAAAGAGACAAACATCTCCAAGTTACAAATAACTTATATTTTTAATTCATCCTACTGCATTTAATAAAAACGGAATGTTTGGGCGGCGATGGAAGACAGCAGTGAATTAATCAGTTAATTAATATCCGCAAAATCTGAGTGGGAACCCTACGCTTTGGACAGATCGATCAACTAACTGATCAAATACAAAAAAAAATTGAGAAAGATGTTAATTTTCATATATTTTTAATCGCATCTAAAATATTTATAATGTACATTTTTTTGTTAATTATTAAAAATAAAGAAGTAGGTACTACCCGGTTTCGTTAGTATTTCAACAATGATCTTGATTTTTATACTTTCATAATATTTTATTTCGAACTTCCGATTCCAAGATTTTTGAGCAAATAACACATTGATTATCTGTTTAAGAAATACTTTCGTTATTTGAAAATTATCAATTTCACCGCATGTAAGGAAAACCTTGCTTATGTTTAACTTAGACTTTTTTAAATTATAGAAAAGTCAATAGATGTCGCACATTAAAATATATATTTATCGAAGACACTATCTAGATTGCATTTAATTTGGCAAGAATCTTGCAATTGGAGGTAAAGAAAGCTGCCAATAAAATAAAATGAAGATAATGTTAGTAGTTCGTAGTTGAGGCATGATACAGTTAAATATATGGTCGAACTGAATCTATTATTATCTACCGTGGTGTGATGAGGTATGCCAGACTCGACCTAGACCTAGATAATAAATATAATGGTCATCTCATCATCCTTTATATCATTATTAATAATGTGACACATATGGCATTAAATTAATTATATTGCGCCCACACTCTGCCAGTCTGCCAATCTGTCTGTCTGCCATGAAGAATGATTTATATTTGTGTATTTGAAGACCATTTTTTTCAATGTTACTTATTACATTTTGGAATGTTCATCTCCTTTTCTTCCTCAATACCTTCAGTGTCACAACTTACACCAACTGGAAATGGTCATTTGGTCAACTTTACATAGCATTTAGTTATTTAATTTTTTTTAAGATACCGTTATAAAAATGATAACTGCAAAAAAAGTAAACGTATGTTCTTATTATTTGGCCACCGCTGTATATTAAATCGTCCTGGGTCAAAACCGACGTTCCCCAATAGAGTTCCCCGGGAAGGGTCAAGCATTCAATATTTTCTCCAGAAGAAAACCAAAACGTACATGTTTACTGTTGTTTTTTTCTCATATTTATCGTAAAATACTTTAATATTTGAGTTTCTACATTTCAATTTTTAAAACTACAGATTGAAAGACTAACCTAACCTTATCTTACATAACGTAACCCATTACTATATGGTTTTCTGTTCTATCCTGTTATCGATTAATTCTTGCTAGATTTTTCTGTAAAAAATTTTTTTTCTGATACATTTATGTTTTATATGGACAATGTCAGGTGTTTGTCTTCGTTTGTGTAGAGGGAGACAGACATATTATGGTAGTATAAAAGCACATGTACTTCATCTCTCTCTCACATCCCAGCTGGCAACTAGATAACACGTATCGGTAATCTCTGTACCCGATTAAACTATATTCTAAAGTAATCTAAACTCAGAATATATTATTAATAATCCAGAAGCATTAATAAACCCGTTAATACAACACCTAAAAATATCATTTACCCGATACATAACTGTATGGCGGAGGAATACATAAAATATGGACTTAGTGATACGTGTTTTTACAAAGATATTTAAATAATTAGAGAAGATACCGGCTCAGTTAACAGCACCAGAAAGGAGAGTTTAAGGTAGTTACGAGAGTCCCAATTATTATTTTGAACATAATATTTTTAAATGACTTTAAAACTTTTTATTAACTTTATCAGCCATATTTGCTAGACTGATTTCTGTAATGCCAATAATGGACTAGGGAAAGCTGCAAGGGCATATTGTCACTCCAATAAATACGTAAGGATCAGATTGAACTAAGGTTAATGGATCAATTAATTGCATTTCCTATATTATTAGATTTAGAACCAGAGCGGTGAGGATTGATTGTCAAAGGCAGGACTAAAGGCGACTGGATGCAGAGGCAAAACCAGATGCTAAACGTATTACGATTTTCATTGGGATGGAAATCAAATTGCAGAGCGTCGCACTATGGGAGAAACACGAATTCTAGGAATACGAGTAATTATGTACTTGTAACTTCTGACTACAAATCTTAATGTAGTTTCTGGTTAACTACTTAGCATCCTTCAATTGACAGAAAAGCAATTAGTGCATTGGGTTATTATAGAGAGCTCGTCAAACATAAGTAAGTTGGTATTGCCTGTTTTGATCTTCTATCGTTACTTCTATCTGGAAGAGCATCGTGTTTGAAGAACTTGTGATATTTTTATTGATTATTTTTGGTCTGGAGTTAGTGAGGCTGTGGCATCCTCAATTTGGATATGTGAAGATGAAGGTGGTGAGGAGGGGAAGGAGGTGGGAAAGAGGACGGTAGGGAAGTACCTGGCTATTGAGATCTGGTCACCAAACATGGCCAAAGCCATTTCAAGCAACGTTTCATATGTTTGGATGGTGGTCTTACACCAGGGCTATACTGAGAGTATCTTCCACTCTGAAACGTGACGCAAAAATACTATATATTATTTTAAATTAGTAAATTATGAAATAACACAAATTATTCAAATCAAATTTACATGCGCACTTCGGGATTTGAACCCGCGATCTTTGGCTGCATATGTTTTAATGTGCTTGAACTCTCAATCTTCCCGGCGTTATTTTATTTAAATGCGTCGAATTGTCCGACTTTTTTTTCTTCATATTATTCACTTTGATTAGACTTTTTCAGATTAGAATTTACAAATTCGCATGTATTCAGAAAGTTTCTTTCCTGAGTAGAAATAACTAATTATCAGATTTCTATAACGAATATAACGGTTTATTTGGGTCATTTCATTTTTTATGTTTTTTCGAAACAGTGTATAGTGAAAAAGTGAATGTGAAAGCAACTAATAGTACTACAACAATTTAATAAATTCACATTAAAATTAATAGTTACTTGCATTCTATTTTATTATTTCCTGGAATCATTCTTTATCCCACTGTGCGTCGTATTTGTAAATGGTAAGCTGTATCATTTCCATCACTAGTCAATTGGTTAAATAGTTAACGACTTCCATGGCAGTGTTCTAAACTCCTTGGCTCCGGACAGTTCACGGGTTCGTATCTCGTCCCCAGCAAATAAAACATATTTCAATTAAAATAAAATTATTACCTACTATGTTTTATATCGCTTTTATCACACAACGTGCCGACCTCGTTTTATTACTTTCCTGTAGCTTCATCGGGTAAGATTCTTCAGGGCTTCATCTAACTTTGTTTACAGTTTACAATGAATTATACACCTTCTATTGTTACAAAACAGAGAGAAATTTTTTTAAATTATGATATGATAAAAAAAACATTATTACAGTGCAGAATAGGGCCAAGGACAGACGTGTCTCAAAGTTATGGTGAAAACATAATCTTGACCTATTCTTTGATAAACAAATAGTTTCCTAGCTTGTTATGAAATTGACGTTCTGAGCTGAAAATGGTTACTTTAACTAGAAATTCCTGGCAGAAAGAGTCGTGCAGATATCAGTTAACTCTGTTAACTTAAGCTTATAATTATCAAACAAAATGCTCGAACATGTCAAATGCCAAAATGTTGTATTCTACTCGCAGTATTTAATTGTGGCATCCATAATATTTGTAAACCATCAAATTTTCAAACCAAAAGCACATGATTTTTCTTTACTTTGCATTGCATCGCCTTCACAAGCTTTGTACATGATGGACAAATTATTATAGTCGACCCAGGGCGAGGTCGTAAATACGTCATCAACAATTGACATAATATTATGTCAAATAATATACATAATATGTTGTGTATATATTTTTTTTCATCCTTTTCCTTTTATAATTTTTTTTTCTCTCTTTCTTTTTTCTCTCCCTTTTAAAATAATAGTTATAACCCTACATGTTTACTACATTAAATAATACTGTAATGAGTTGGCTGAAATTGGATCAATAGGTACCATGTAGGTACCCAATTCGTAGAAACGTTAATGTAACAATATTGTTTGCCTAATATAATCTTTGTGCTATTTTTTATTTTTATTATTTTGTAAAATTATTATACTAATGTAAAAAAAGATACAATATAAAGAAACAATAAACAAATTATCCTCTACCTTCTGACACGTCTTGTATGAAAACGATAGAGTAAGAATATACTATGTAATAGCACCTACGACCTTTCTATGGGACTACTATAAACACGAAATATTCCCAACACCTTACACTTAACTAATGTAATATTTTACTAATGACAGCAATAACAATAATCTATAAGCAAGCACCTTGTGATCAGATTATTAAAAAAACAATTTTTTCGCATGATTGAAATTATATGATTACACAAAAAAATTGTAAGCTTTACAAATCATATATCAATGGTTCGTTGAAAAAAGTTATTTTCAAACTTCATGTATGTTTGATCAAATACTGTATAAAAATAGATTGGAAAAAACATTGTTCTAGTATTTATTGTTTGCATTGCACTTTGTTTGTTTGTTTGGGATCTTCAACAAATGGGTCAGTAAACAAATACAAATATCCATTTCATTGTGTTTCCCACGGTTGGAACTCTGTAGAACCGTGGAGCCCATTAACGAAACCTATTTGTCCGTTTCCTGAAAATAATAGTTAAAATAATATTTTCTTTTAACAATGAAACTAAAAATTTAATTGGGAGAAAGTCCTTTTTTCACATTAATTCCACACTGGAAGCTCTGAGAAATATTTACCTCAATTCCTATGTCATCTTTAAAGATGCTTTGTGGATGTTTATGTATCTATGAGTAAAGGAAAGAACGTTCTGGGAAGGAAAAGAATGGAAAGAAGGAAGGGACGTATGAATCCATCCCTCCTCCTGCATTAGGTCGAGAGAGTCCGGCTGGAGAGGTCAAAGAGACTCCTACAACCGGCCTCTCCAGATTCGGCCCGCCACACAGCCTGTAGGCAGACGCACCCACCACCAAGACCTGGACAAACCTCATCCCACAAACCTGATAACACTGTATGCGGGGACATTGAAGGTCTAGATTCTTTCTTATATTATGTAGAGTCGTTTACACAAAAAAAATAGATTCTTGCGAGAGCTCCGAAGGGGTGACCATAAGTCACCTATACCGGGGTGGGACAGCGGTGGGTCACTTCAACCCTGCTTAGTCACCAAACGTAGCGAATCACTTGGAGTAAACTATTGCAGAGGTATTGGTTATTAAATTAATGGTAACCGGGGTGGCGGTAACGGTTTTTTCAATTAAAAATAAAATTAAAACATTTCCAAAATCATACAATTAAAAATAATAGTCTGGGTTTTGTCCGTAATTCTGCCCGGTTCAATGAACTCTAGAACTATGATTTGTGTTGAATTTAAGTGTCATTTCAAAATTGAAACTTCTGGTTTGAACAATTTTTAACAAGCTTTATAGTATCCACCTGTAATATGATATAGCAACAGAAAATTATTTTATATATATTTTTCAATATTGCAAATATAATAATATATTGTGAAGTTTCACGGGTGTGCGATTTATAATTTATTAAAAGCTGTGCCTAGCAACGTTACCAGTATATTTAATATCTTATTCTCGATATGATATCAATTACTCGAAGATTTTGGTAGGCGACACATTACGCTATATACGCATCATGGTTTGGTCTTATTATTTTTTAATGATAAACTAATGTTTATAAGACAAGGTTTTTTTATGCATAGCACAAAAGATAACAAATTATTATAAGCAACAATTAGTCTTATTAGCGGCTTGGTCTATTTCAGAATATTAATTAAATGTAATATGTTCCTTGTAAGGATACGGTATATTAGGGAATATAAATTACAAATTAGAACGCGGAAAATGGCAGAAAAATGTATTTCCTCAGTGTATCAGTAGCACAGCTGCCTTTTCGATCATTTTCCAATTTAAAATAGATCTTCGATTAAATTAAAATTTTTAACACTTTGACAAAAATCGTTAGTGAGGTTGGTCGATACCTAGCTCATTGTCATAAAGAAATACACATTATCAGCCCTACTAAAAAACGTTGTGAAGATTTTATTCAATTGATAAACGAATACATTGCTAATATAGAAACTGACAAAAAATTGATCATGGAAAGATATATACATGTATATGCTTGATAAGAGGGTTATTTATCTGTTGTATAAACTTGAAATAATAATAATTACTCATAGAATTCCGCAATCTTTCCAAGGTATTTTAAATGTTCTATGTATTAGATAATTTTGAAGATGTTGTAAAAATCAATATCATTTTAGAACCTGCTAAGATTTTTGTAATTGAAATATAATGTTTATAAATTGGAATATAATAATTTTGAACACGAAAAAGTTAAAACAAAACGCACGTATTTTTACTCCAAACGTCGAAAAATTGTATAGAAAATGGAATTAGAAAATATGTTCCTATTCTTTAGGGAATCTGCAAAAACACTGTTACCCCACTTTTTAGCTCTTTTAAACAATAAAAAAATATTATAATAATTCCCAAAGAATTACAAAAAATTTGAAATATTGCATTAATTGTTTGAACAATATAAACGATGATTTTTTAGATTTATAGTTACCTACAGTTATTTCTGTTATTAAAAAAAAAACACTTTCACGGATGGTAAATTCACGCGGTAATAGTCAAATTAAAAAATAATGTGTCAGAAATAACCTAACTTTTTCACGACGGGTGCCTCGTGTGTCAATCAGCCAAAATGCAACGTTGCCAGCTCTTTCGCAGCCAGTTGGAGACATTTTTTAATTCGTGTGAGTTAGAAACAGAAATTGAACAGTCGTTATTCAATGTGAGAAACTAAAACACCATTTAACGGTTGGGAAGTGTTTTTTTATTAGCAAGGCCGTATTTTTTTTTTTTTTTTTTTTTTTTACAGTAATACCGCACAAGAGTTCCAACTGCTCCCGTCTGGAGCCAGTGAGACTATGGCATCCCCAATTGGGGTATGTTGTGAGGCTGAGGGTATTGGGGAGGGGAAGGAGATGGGGAGGAGGAAGGTGGGGAAGTACCTGGCTATTCAGATCTGGTCACCAAACACGGCTAAAGCCATTTCAAGCAACGTTTCAATTCTGAATGGTGGTCTTACACCAGGGCGATACTGAGAGTATCTTCCACTCTGGAACGTGCCGCAAATATACTATATATTATTTTAAATTAATTAATTGTGAAATAACACAAATTAATCAAATAAAATTTATTTGCGCACGCCGGGTTCGAACCCGCGACCTTCGGATCTGTAGTCAAAAGCGTATACCACTAGACCACGCCGGCCGTATGTATATATAATATAGTAGACGAGAAAAGCTTTGGTTAATTGAGTTTACAAACCAATCGTCTCTCAACCAAAAACACGTGGTTTACGACTGCCAGCTGCTAAAACGGCACAAGTCTACATCCGGGCGAGTTCCGGCCCGGTTCCAGAAGTGGAAGGAAGTTGGGGGAAGTGAAAGGAAGTGAGAGGAAGCGGGGGGGCTGTGTCGAGATATCTGTAATGGGATACTACATCGACAGGGAATGAATAAGTTAGAAGACGCCACAAAGCGATATTACACAGAAAACAATATTATTCCGTTTTACAAACTTTGGTTTAATAAAGTTACAAGTAACGATGTTAATATATACAGTAAGAGTATCTACTACTTAAATAAGTAAATTATACAGGGTGGTAAGAGAAGTGCCTTACCGGTCACTGGTCATTCAGCCGAGTACCAACTGATTGTTCAATGTTTTTGGTTAAAAGTTATCTAGAAATGTTACTGCGACCAATATTTAATCTATATTTTTTACTCCAATATATGAATCTTAACACCTTGTATATTCCTTAACATTTTTTTAGAGATAAAAAAATAGTTCCCTATGTTTGTTCACTTAGTAGGGTGCCCAGGTTCATGGAGTGAGGTTTGTCCGGATTTTGGCGACAAGTGCATCTGCCCGTCTGACCGATCGCCTTGCAACGCAGTGAGAGTATTGGATTCATACGTCCGTCACTCCTTGATACACGGACCCCAGATCTTGCCACCCTTCATCTTTTTCTTCACCCTTTTCCTTCCTTGAACATCCTCTTCTTCCTTTCCGTAAAAATACCCTCCTCCAAAGTGACTCAAGGCCGGAGTAAATTATTTTATTCAGGGCTTCCTGTGTGGACTTCATTTAACAAAGTGACCAGTCTGGTTTCCACCCAGGCTTTGTGGGTTCAATTTTTCTGCTTTCAAAGTCCTCATTGCACAAGCAAAATATTTCGCTTATAATGATTGCAGTAAGAGTTTTTCAAATATTTTCAGGTTTTTAATAGATATCTCTGCCTTTCTTAAAATACACAGTAAAACACCCAGTGCTGCAACGGCTATATTATTTATCCTGTATATATTTAATTAAAGCCATTCCCCAAAATATTATTATGAAAATATATGAACTGCTAACTGCGGTTTAAGGCCAATGAATCCACCTAGATTTCACCCCCTTTCCCATTTTTTTAGGTTCTATAAACTTGCAACAAAACCTTTTTGCAAGCTTGCCACAGTATGGCAAAAATCGCTCGAGCAGTTAAGATCCCGACTTCCGATTTTCGACCAATTCATAACACATTTCCCTTCAAAACGTTACGTTTTTAAGTTCATGAAAAAGTGTATATTATATTTTAAGATAATCTCTACCCATTTTCAGAACTGAAAAGTTATAATACGAAACTCCCTCGATAGAAGAAACATGCAAAGTTTGCTTCGAAAATTATTGAAAACGCATCTGATGAAAAAAATGCGGTGTTCCTTTTTAAATATAAGACATTTGTCGAGAGATCTATTTTAAATAAGTCAAGCTTTATACAATATTTTAGCTTTTGCTTATTAATTATAATCGGTTTTTAATATTAGCGGTCTCCCTCTAACATTCGTATTCACATAACTCCCTTTCAAACCATCTTCTTTCTCTTTTTGAACGCTTACTACGGATTATTAAAAAAGGATCAATCCATGATTACCCAGCTCAAGAGTCTCAACTGTGATTATGGGATATGAAATGTGAAAGGACATGTTTGGGAATTACTAAACATGGCTAAAGCCATTTCGAGCACCTCACCCTTCAATTCTTGACTAGACCAAGGACTGACAAAATGTACTACTCTGAAATCTATTGGCAGTTCATGGTTAGGTTCACAAATAATTTCCTTAACATAGATGTGGCTGATTATAAATTATTATAAGCAATAATTAGTCGCCTAAAATATCAATACAAATTGAAAATATCTCCCGAGTAAAATAAATTCCACCGACGGGAATTGAACCCGCACCTTCTGATGTCCGGCCAGGTTCTCTGGACCACTGAGCCACGTCGGCTTATTTCCAACACGCCAAATGATTCAATATGTACTATTACTTCAATCAACAATTACTGCTTATTATATTTTTTCCACCTATAAACAACCAACTTTATTTTTGTAGGAAAGGCTTTGTTAGTGCTAAATTTCACACTAGATGGCGTCGAGACATATTATATCTACATTTGTTGGTGAAATATCTTGACTTGTCAAATATAATTATTTGTTTAATGATAAACTAATGTTTATAAGACAAGGTTTTATGCATAGCACAAAGGATAACAAATTATTATAAGCAATAATTAGTCGCCTGTGCTATGCATTAAAACTTGTCTTATAAACATTAGTTTATCATTTAAAAAAATATTAGTGGCTGATAATGATTAGGATAATTATAAATACAACTTTTTTATTATTTTTTTGGTAAACTAACGTTTAAGACAAGATTTTTTATGCATAGCACAAAGGGTAACAATTATTTTACAAGCAATAATTATTCGCCTGAAACACTCATCCACATTGAAAAATCTCCTGATAAAAGATACATGACGCCAACGGGACTCGAATTGGTTGTTTTCAGGTGAAAAAATGTAACAAGCAGTAATTATTGAATGAAACACTAGTATATATTGAATTATTTCGCGGATAAGAGATAAGCCGCCACAGCTCAGTGGTCAGAGCTGTCGACCGGAAATCGAAGGGACACGGGTTCGAGTCCCGTTGGCGTCATGTATCTTTTATCAGGAGATTTTTCAATGTGGATGAGTGTTTCAGGCGAATAATTATTGCTTGTAAAATAATTGTTACCCTTTGTGCTATGCATAAAAAATCTTATCTTAAACGTTAGTTTACCAAAAAAATAATAATTAATATTTGTCAAGTTCAAGTATTTCACCTAAAAATGTAGACAATTTGTCTCGACGCCATCTAGTGAGAGAGTTAGCACTTACAATGCCTTTCTCATATAAAATAAAGTTGGTTGTTTTCAGGTGAAAAAATGTAACAAACAGTAATTGTTGAATGAAACACTAGTATATATTGAATTATTTCGCGGATAAGAGATAAGCCGCCATAGCTCAGTGGTCAGAGCTGTCGACCGGAAATCGAAGGGACACAGGTTCGAGTCCCGTTGGCGTCATGTATCTTTTATCAGAAGATTTTTCAATGTGGATGAGTGTTTCAGGCGAATAATTATTGCTTGTAGAATAATTGATACAACTTTTTTGGTTCTAAGAATTGGTATCAAAATTGAATCAAATTAATTTTCAGATCGCTGAACAAAACCATTTTGATAATTCCAAATCAAATTCAAAGCTAATTTTGCAATCCAAACTTTTGTTCAATTTCACTGAAGTTATACTGAGAAGTTTTCGGATGGTAGAACCTTTTATTTGCTAAATTAATATTTATGAAATCATATTACTAATGATACGTAATGTTCCAAGCATTCGTGAATACATTTGTTAGGTTTGTTATTTTTCACCAAGAAAGGTTTTATTTATTTTTAAGAAAATAAGTTTTACTGATGCATTGTGTACAATAATAAAACATAATATTTTCATCTTTAAACTTATTTTGGTTGGTTCATCAGATTTATTTTTGTAAATATATAATATTATTTATGCTAGTTTTCACAAATATTTTTTCTAAAATACAGGGTTTTCCAATAAGAGGTGTTATTTTGAATAGCCCGCTATTTCGGTAGATGTTGTTTTTGAAGCTGCCATTTTTTAACATTTGACAAGTAGAAACTACGTCATTAATAAAAATGGAACGATACACGCTTCAACAACGCATTGAAATTATTAAAATTCACTTGAGTGAATCAAATGCTAATCATCTTGAGTGATGAGGCCCATTTCCACCTCGGTGGCTTCGTCAACAAGCAAAATTGTCGCATTTGGGGCTCGGAAAACCTAAGAGTAATTTTTGAAAAGCCTCTCTATCTTCAAAGTGTGACTGTTTGGTGCGGTTTATGGTCCGGCGGTGTCATTGGACCTTAATTTTTCGAAAATGAGGCTGGAGCAACAGTTACGGTGAATGGATCACTATCGAGAGATGATAAATGATTTTTTATGGCCGGAATTGGATGGTATTGATCTGGACAAGGTTTACTTTCAACAAAACGGCGCTACGTGCCACACAAGCAACGAAACCATTGATCTTTTACGATTGAATATCAAAATAACACCTCTTATTGGAAAACCCTGTACCTATATTAATACTTTTTGATGCTCTCTATTATTGAAAATGAAACTACATAATAAATAGTAATATTTTATTTCATCTCCCGAAACTTTGTTAGGTTCTTATTTTATATTTCTTATGCACTTTTTTTAAGCTAGGACTAGATCGTCTTGACATTCGAAGACAAATTAAATATTGTTAAACTAATACATATTATAAAAAGAAACACGTGTTTCCCTACCCAACTACTTTTCTTCACAACCAGCCACTGCCACCCATTAGTGGTTATGGTGGTAGATAGCCCTTGGTGTCACATCGAAAGTAAGAGAGTTTGGTGGGTTTGCTGAACGTGGATGGGAGTGGAAGAATGGGCCCGCCGATTTTGTCGGTGAGTCTGCAAAGTTCCTGAAAGTTCATGAAGGTTCTCGAATTCTCTAGAAGGTTCTGGAAGAAGAAAGTTCGAGAAGGTTCAATAAGGTTTCAAACTGAGTGGCGGAGTGTGTCCGTGAGTCTAGAAGGTTCCGGAAAGTTCGAGAATGCTCTTGAAAGTTTTGGAAGGATCCACAGCAACAGCTAGTAACATATAAGCTGCTCAATGGGCACATTTTCAATCCTGATGTTTTGCTGGACATTACGCTTTATATCCCCGATGACTTCACCGGAGCTAGAGAGCACAGGATTTTTAGTTTTCCAAGAGGCAGGACCACGGAGGAAAAAAGGGAGGGCAGGACAAACCTATCAAAGATCCTGCCTGTGGGGCGAATGACTACCGGTCTACTCTTGATAACTTTATTCTACGTTTTAATTTTATGCAAACTTTCTTCTTACGTAGACATTTTTCATTTAAACTTTAGTGACTCCAACACTGCAATAAATTTATACATATATATATATATATATATATATATATATATATTTTTTTTTTTTTTAATACAAGTCTGTGTCCCAACTGATCAACTAAATGTAATGTTATTAATTGTAAATTTTATGAAACGTAATTGGATTCACTGTTTTTTTCACAATAAATAAATAAAAGTTCAATATTTTTATAGTAGAACAACTTATTGAATAAAATACTATTTTTTATTACTTTTTGTCCAAGAAATTATCTAGATTATTTAAGAACAATATTGTATACTTCAATCCATTATGTCGAATGTGTTGTCTGTACAATTCTATTGAGGGTAACCATATAGATATATATGCAAATAGTCTCGCTTATTTTAAAAAGCAAATTAGCAATAGATTGTGAATGTTTGTTTGTTTTTTATTTGTTTTCTGTTGTTTTTGTTTTTTGGATCATATATTGATCTGTATGTTTTGTTTTTGATATCTCTTTTTTGTGCCTTTGCTCACGTTTTGCTGTTTATATTTTTTGTTAATACATAGTGTATAATGACACTTAAACTTTGCATGATGTGAACATTTTTAAGTGGACTGTTGACATATACGTTTTTTGCAGCGCTTATCTAATGATTTTTTTCATGTTAATATTCTGTAAATGTTCCTAAACAATAAATAAATAAACAAATAAAATAGATTGCAATTAAATTCAGGTAGAATCTTGCAAATACACATAAGATAGCAGCCATAAAAATATGCGTTAAGAAAATGAAGATAACATTGGTGGTCTTAGTCAAACGATGCTACAGTTAAATATGACCGAAGGGGATAGGGTAGGACTACCTTAGTTGTAGAATATTTTTATGATTTTTCGTTTGAGAGTTGTTAATGTTATCTTGAGCTAATGGACCACGCAATGTTTCGCCTATTGCTAATGTCTATATATTATATTTTAACACTAACATGTTAGTGTTTTCGACTCCGTACCTTATTCCGGTGCAGAGATATTGCGTATTAAGTAAGTATTCCTCAGGCTTCCCCCACTTTTTCTACCATTCAAACTACTCTCTAATCACTCCTGACACTAATAAGAATAAACTTTGAAATATTCAGCAATATAGGTTGTCATATTTTCACCCTTTCGCCATCCTTTTTATTATATTAAAACAATATAAAATTTTCTTCTCTCTTGGCTATGACCGATATTCCTTTTTTTTCTAAGGCTTTGCATATATGTTCGCAGGGATGGAAAATTCCTCCCCTACAACACATAAGCCTCCATGAAAATTGGACCCTTAATTTCTTTGATAACTACAGAAAGCTACTTAAAGCTCTTTTGTACTGTATATCTTTATAGACATATGTACTTAACTAATTAATACGTTATTTACGATATTGAACGCAAATATTTTCGTATTTATATTGTAATTAAATTCCATCAAACGTTGTGTAATTTTTTGGTTTATGATATAGGATTTTAATTACTTTCATTTTTGTGGTAACCCTTTTGATTCTGATCAAGGCGTTGAATTTCAAAATTGAATTGGTCTTTCCATTGCATGTCTAAATTTAAATGATTTCACTAATTGAGCTAACTTTCCCTGTGTAACTATTCTGATTCCCTGCACCCTAACGAAGTCTAAAATAATCGCTGGTAAAGGACGTTATACATGTTTATTTGGACAGGTAATTAAATATGACTCAAATGGTTAATTGTTAGTAAATTTGATTTTGGTAAACTCTTGTGTCTGTTTGGCGCCACTCCTTTATGATTCTGCTGCTATAAGGTACATGTAAAGATTGATTTAGTAGGTTAAAGTAATTAGTTAAATGTATATTTGACGAACTCGGAATAGCCCTTTGCCTGCAAAATTTGGCTCCAATCCTCCTGCAAGTAAACGAGATGATCGAGAGTCAACGAGAAATTCGCACAATCTTTTGACACGGTTCATTGATTGATACCTAAGTTATCGCGTCCCAAAGAACCTTCCATCGTCATCATGCACTGCCTCCAAGTCTCCTCTCGAGTCCCGAAACCCCCAAATTCCTACCCCTCCTTGGACTACAATTTACTTAGGGCGAACCGGTTTCGTCCTATATACAATCATATACTCACGGTTGGTGTGGACTTACGGGTCGTGAATCCTCATTCCACGTTTAAAAGAAAATGCGAGAGTGGTCCACAGACCTAAATGCAAGCTATATGCAGGTCCGCATTCTGCAGTAAACAGTAAATACGAATAAATATATGTATACATACGTTTTGGGAAAGGTTTATAACTTGCAATACGAGGCTATCTACTTCGCATTCCAAGCTCGGATCTCGTACCAAGAACTCTGCGAAGCTCTAAGTTTGGTTACCGAATAAATACGTGAGAATAAGGTGATACGAATAAATACTAATAAAATAAGATCTTATTGATAGTTTGTTTTGGAGAGCTATCGAACTCCAGGCTTTTTGTTTGGTTTTGACGTTTTTATTTAAGAGAATCGCCATCTCTATTGTTTGGTTAATGGTCTTGTTATAGGAGCGACCACTGCCTCCTATTTGATGAACTGTATTTATTTTAAATTTTTCTCCAGGGTTCAACATTAAATTTAGTTCATCCTATCCCGTGATTTTCCAACCGTTTCGTGTAATTAATTGCCACATAAGAGGGTACACGACTCTCAACTGTCTCAGGCAACTGATGGGATCTATGCGAACACTCCATCAATAATATTCAAATGTTTCGTATAATATTTCGATATAAATCTTACTAACCCGTGATTTTTCAATTGTTGTTTGTGAATGATAGGTATTTGTGAGCACGCAGCTTCCAGCTATTTTAAGTAACTAATGAAACCTATGCGACTATCTAATCAATGATATTTAAATGTTTCATGAAATTATTCGATATAAATCTTGCTAACCCATGATTTTTCAATTGTTGTTTGTGAATGATAGGTATTTGTGAATGACCCATATCGCTGCACATTGCACAACGACATCCTGATGATTATCCTTATAACCCTGATAAATTATCTAGTTACGGCCAAGGTCGTTTTCAAACTATGCGGTTGACACAGTTCTCCAGTGACTTTATTTATAAACAAATAATGTAAACATCTCCTGACACACTAACCCGAATGTGAGATTTGTTTATTTTAAAAATTCCTTAGAAGTCACTTGTGCATCTTTACTTTTATTGTGCATTATTAATTTAAACCTCACGACTTTGATATTTAATTCAATATTTTTTTATTCCCTTTTTTTAAAGTTAAACTATTTTTCCATTCTCCGAATTTAGTAAATTTACTAGAGGTTAAATGAAGAATAAATATAAATATAAATATATAGGTACACATATCTCGATTGACAAAATATGTCAAATAAGAGTACATATATTAATAGATAAATATAAGATATATGATCCTACATAGACTTGAATATTAATAAATACATATTTTCTTTTTCAATAATATAGATATGTCCATGGGTAGGTATTAAAAATCGCTACCATTTCGATGCTTAGATTAATAAGTAAAATACATATATATAAATACATTACTCATATATATATTCCTTATATACAATATATTATTTTATATTTATATATATACATATATATATATAAATACACAATACACATATTTTAATGCGTAATTCCTTTTGTTGTTTTAATAATTTAATTGGGATACCATAATCAGCTGTATCTCCTCACTCCAAGGGCCTGAAAATTGTTTATAAAAGGAAAACTCACCCCCTTCAAGATTTTTCCGGTTGGGATGTACACAACAAATCTTGTCAAAGAAATCCTACCTAATTAACTGTATTTTTCAAATAATTTCAAAATTAATCTTTTCGACTATTTATTCCTATTTAATATTTTATTCTTGCTTGATTCATATAAATTAGCTGATATTCAATATTTGTGATATAGATGTGCCGGAAAATTATAAATTATTCAGGTCGAACTATCTTTGTTATTTGCACTCCTTTTTAAATTTTTTTTATATAAATTTATAAGAAAATTCATTCCGAATTGCGCAAACTTTTAATTATTTCGATTCTGAATAAATTAAATATCTGTTAAAACTTTCTTCTAAATTGCACTGGTTTCATCAATATTTTAACCTATCCACAATTAATTTTCTTTTCGAACTGTTTCTTTTTTGAACAAAGGTTTGAGCGTTTATTATTATTGAATCCTTTTTTTTTGTTTTTGTGTTTGATTGATGCTAAATTATAATCTATTTTTAAATATCAATTCGCGAACGCGTTCATTCTAGATTAACGATAAAACTCTCAATTAAATTTGAATGTTGTCACTTTGAGTGAAATAATTATTTTTAAATTTTAATAATTCACTAAACACTTTTTGCACTATTCACGTAACACTTTTAAGCACTGAGTTTAACCCTATTTATTTTTTTATTAACACTGTTTGATTAAATTAAACTGACTTATTAAAATTTCACTGATTTTAGTACTTGTACTATTCACAAATTCAGGGACTTATTTAAAATTTAACACTTAAAGATTTTTTCACTATTAATTTTTTACCAATAAACGTAGTACTGCGGCGTATCCTCCTTTTCAAAAACCTCGACTGACTGTCCCAAAACTGGTGTGCACCGTATTTTATACCCCTCTCAGGTTCCAAAAGACGTATCTGAATTTATTTTGATGCTTAATTCTATCTCCTATCAACTCGTAAATTTGAATATCCCTGCCTCTAGTATCGATTGTGCCTACATACGATCTTCTGTTTTCCGGCTCTGGGCGGCGGTTAGTTTTTCTCTCACGTCGCTAACTCGATAGGGTCCGAATCGGGTAAGCCTGCGTTCATTGCCCAGGCTTCCTTTGTCCCTTAATTCATACAAAATGTAGTTAAAATATCATGATTTTGCGTTCCTTTTTTTTCTCAATTCGCGATAGGTCCGTCCTCAGTAACATATATATAGATCTCAATTTTATGCATTTTGTGCGAAAAATGATTAAATAGATGTCGAAATCTTTACTATGCATTTTTGAATTTCGATTTGTCTAAATTCTACTTAATTTTATTGTCACCTATGTGAGCTTTTCCATTTTCACCAGTACTTTCTCTCTTTATGTCGCAGACTTGAGTTTTACCTTTTCCCTCTTGAATTTTCTTTATTCAGATGTTTCTCTACACAAATTTCTTCTTTATTCTTATGTTATTTCTCATAACTCTATAACTAATTATATTCCAAGCCGTATTTATTTATTTCACGGATAACTTAGAATTGTATCGCTTAACTCCACTTGGATCATTCCTTATCCCCGTTCTCTACCCTTTCTTTTATCTTTTCTCACTTTTCCCGATGTGTGTGGTCTCCAGGAAAATTTCATACTTAATTTATTATTAATTAATATATAATTTTCCACACTTCTATGGGAGATATACCTAATTTGACTCTAGGATATCCGTCACTTTTATTATCTGACTCAATCTCCGCCCCATCTTCTATCTCTTACATACAAGATTTCACATAAATCATACGTCTGGACACCTGTTTACGTCTCAAATTTTTGAACTTCGATCGTAAATTTCATTTAATTTTAGAGCCATTAGTTTTAATCTCTTTTGCTTTATCTAAATATCTCATAAGCCCAACGTTAAATTTTATTGGTTTTCTAATCGTTTATTACCTTAACGTAAATAAGAATCATGTTCGAATTTCGATTGTTTATCCTTTAAAATACACATGAGACTGTCAACCTTTTATCTCATGTCACTTCTTCTGCAGTCTTGTGTAACTCTAATATCTATCTACCCTGATAAATTGTAAAATGCCTACGTTTCCTGAATTTAATCTACCGCTATATGTTTAGTTTTATTGCCTTCCTATGGTACTCAATTATCATATTCCAAGGACCTTTGTAGCAGCTCAAAATCTCTGAATTTTTCCTTCGTCCAGTCTCTGCACTGTTTCTAAAATGTCTATTTTAATGCGAGATTTTTATTCCCAAATTGATTTTCCTAATACCCCCGCTCCAACTAGAATTGATAACGATTTGTTTCTAATGTCTCTAACACTTTCGTTTTCCTTTATTACGACTTACATCGAACTCGACACCCTCCTTCTATCATAAATAATTGCACTACAGTTGAAAATTCTGCCAGTAATTTCCCTAAGTTTTTCCGCCCTCTCTTATACTATCACGTTTATAATTTTTCCATTGCATTTTCGCGTGTGTGTGTTTTTCAACTTGTAAAATCTTCAAAGCACTCGATTTCTATGGTTCGCTATCTCTTAAATGTCTCAGTTATTGTAAACATTTCCTAGAGTTTGTCGCCTTGAACGTCGGTGTTTATACCATAGTGCGTTCACCTCTAATTTTTGTGGGAACGAAGAAGCCATTACTTATCTTTTTTATCGCCGGGTCCAAAGTTCATTCCTTTGTCTTCCGTAGACACACGCCTTTCCGTTCACTGATTGGTTACTCAAAATTTTATAGCTTTTTGTTCAGATCTATTGGTTGACAAAATTCAATGTTTATTTTCAGGCCTAGACAAGGGGAATCCTAGTCGTCCTAGACGATTTTACGACCTCTCTGCTTTCGTCCTAGAACCTCGATATAATTCCAACTATTACAGGTGCCTACTGCAAACAAGCTGGTTCAATTTTTCTTCACCAGATGTCGTTAGCATGTCCGTTTTCATAAATAATTTGTATATTTTTAATCCGCGAAGTGGGAAACAATGGTCTGTCTGTTTTCACTGTGATTTAAGCCTTTCATCAACAGAGCGGTTAACTGGAAATATGTCAAGAATTAGGTTCTTCCTGGAATTCCCGTAATTACCCCTTCCACTTTGTCGACATCTCCCTCAAACACTTAACATTTATGTATTTATGTGTCAATATTTTGTGTAGTAGATTAGTTTTAAATATTCTCCTGACGAAGGAAGGGATCTTCCGAAACCGGTAGAGTGAAAATAAAACTATCGTGGTCAAAAACAAATTTATGTGTTTTTATTATAAATTATGATGAGCCACAAAGTGAATGCTTTTTACAATTACGGCATAAAATAAATTCGCTATCTGTTTCTGTCTGTTTGTGCGCTTAGTTCTTCTAAACTACACAACGGATTTTGACAGGATTTTTATTATCCTTTGGAGAAATTTTTTTTGGAAGGTTTATGTATATTATATATGTTCATTACACTTTTAGAAAGTAGAGAAAAGTCGATGTTACATTGCCAACGCTGGCTAAAGCTTATAAGGTACATCAAAATGATGTACTACGGAATTGTATGTCTTAAACATGCCTACAGAAAGGTCTGCGATGGTATATGTCTATCACCCCCTATAACCCCAATAACTCCGGGTACATGTCAGATAGTAAGAAAAGTGTCTGTGGCGGGAGGCGTTGATTTGATTGTTATACTAATTTACAATTTTATTCCGAGATCGATGAAATTTTGCACACTTAATCTTCAAAATAAGAGGAACGTCACCGTCTATGCATGTTTAAGAAAAACCACCCCATCTCCCGATTCCACCCCTTAAAGCAGAGTTTTGATGCTTGATGACATTTTGCACACTTGACGTGCAAAATAAGAGGAAAATTACTGTCTGATTTGCGTAACATACTTAAGCTAATTCAGTTGAACGAAATTGAATATAATAAAGTGACCTAAATCGAATACAGGTGTATATTTATCTCACTCGAGCGATTGGTGTCATATATATCTACATTTACCATATTATTTAATTAATACTATTCCTCAAAATATTAATATGAAAACATATGAAACTGCTTACTGCGGTTTAAAGCCAACGAATCCACTCAGATTTTATTGCTTATCCCAATATTTTAGGTTCAATAGATTTGGCACATTATGAGAAGCGATCACGCAAAACCTTTCACAAATAATGAAGAGCGTCCATAGGTTTGTTTTCTTACAAATCTACAGTTTTATTTAAATATTGATGAAATTTCGCACACTTGATCGTCAAAACAAGAAGAAGGTCACTCTCTACACGAAATTTAAACCACCCTATCCCCTTTTCCCACCATTAAAGAAGAATAAAGCCCTCAGATAGAATTGAATATATTTTATCTTAAACTGTAATAACAATGAATTTTAATTCAAATTTATTTGCGCTCAAAATCAATTTGTGTTGAAAAATTAAACACTGGTAACAGAGGCAGATAAAATGTACAGTCCGACAACTGTATCTTGGCACACACTCCTCGCATCATTCTTGCATACTCTGACTCTTGACATGGTCCAACCCAAATATTTGATTTACTTGATCATGCCACGTCTTTCTCTGTCGTCCACAACTTCTTCTAGTCACTTTCGTGTCATATATTCATATTTCCTGTGGAACCTTCATTACAATATTCATTCTAGTGATTAAAAGAATACAAAATAATTCTATTTATTTATGAGTTTTAAAATGGGTATTCCTATTTTTTATTTAACTACAACACAGTTTTATGATTAAATTGTCGGACAAAATGATTTTAACTGACTTGGTGTTATTTCTACTATATAAAATTCTAAATTATGCATTTGATATTCCAGAATTTTCATTCAATTTTCATCGAATTAAAACTTTCGGATTCCACTACGTAATACTTGAAGTCAGGAATTATTTCGGTGTTGAAATTCTGTTATTAACTATTAAATATCATGTACTCCTCACTGCCCAGAATACTTCTGGACATCTCTAATTTATCATTAAATAAATAAATAAAAACTGTATAATTTTTACTCCTCCGTGGAAAGGGGTAAAGATAGCAACAAAGCCTCAAAAAAGGTCTTGGTGAAATAAATAAATAATAGATAATATAGCAAATTATTAATAAACACCGAATACTAGTTGCACACCTTGTTGTGGTTCCCTTCCCACGCAAATCCTTTCACATCTGCTATGATTCTCAAGTCCATTGTATTCGTCCCCTTAATCGTAATCGTTTTCTGCAAACCGAGTTCGTAACCACCTACAGTAATAACAATAGTGACGTTTACATCGAATTTCGTAACAGTCCGTCATCTTTTATTGTTCGAGTTTATGGTATTGTATAGCCTGGTATTGTCTAACTGAAAGTGTTAAAACAAAATATGTGATCTTATTTCGTAACGATTTTCGGTAAATGACCGTTACACTCAAAGAGAAGAATATTATGTGATAAATGAAATGGACGGATAGAAGTGTGCTGCGAGCTTGTGTGTGTGTGCTGTGAGCTTGTGTGTGTGTGTGTGCTTGTGTGTTTGCCGGAAAATTCCTCAATTTTTTCCTTTCGTCTGATGTTGTGAAATTGTACCGACATTAATTATATTATGTATTACTTGACTGTGTCTCTTTTATCTCTTTCCAAAATTATTGTATACTATGTCCGAGTGGATTTTTGTAATTGTATGTTCTTACCTATTTGTATATTTACTGAGTTTTTATAACTGGATTGTTTTCACGTGATGCCATCTATCCCAGTATAAATAAATAAATAATTTTTTAAATGTTTTGGTAAATATTCAAAATCGCCGAATATCGTTAATACGCACTAATTATATAAAAAAAACACTTTCAATTACGACAAGAAACATCTACGAGTATTTAAGTAGCTTGAAAAGCAAAATAATGAATTCCGAATGACTATTTTGCTATGTAACAGTATTTATATATTTTTATATATTTTTATTTATTTTTTATTTAACCCAAACTAAGAATCTACAAAAGTTTTGGTTTCTTAGTTTGGGTTTATTTAACATAGATAAAACTATCCTTGAAAATGTGATTTAGATACAAAAGTATTTTTTTAAATTGTTTTCGGGGTGTTATGCCGTGTTGCGCTAACTCCTTCTTTAGATCTTCACACATCTGCCCTGATAATGGACTCTATAACGTTGTCCGAAACGTTGGCTAAAGAAGGAGTTAGCGCAACACGGCATAACACCCCCAAAACAAATAACAAAAATATCCTTGAAAACTTTTATTCATATAACTGCTGAATAAAAGTCAAAATATGGCGTGAACAAAATACTTTTAATTATCCGTTTTTTAAGGAAAATAATAATTTAAATACATTTTTTTTCATTTTTGGCAGCAGTCATACGAAATAAATCTTCCAATTAGGATTTCTTAAATGATAGCGCGTTTCAATCATTTTAGGCAGTGCCTGGGGAGGACGGTTCAATCCTCAGTCAAACCAATAAATAAAAAAAACATCTTTTAATACAAATAGATTAACTTAAGACTTGTCCATACTAATATATATCCCCAGCTTGCTGCCAAAATTACAGACCAACAACACGGGTTTGTCAAAGGCAAATCTACCGTGAGTAATTTACTTATTTACTCTAATTTTTTGTTTACTAGCATGGATCGAGGCCATCAGGTAGATGCAATTTACTGCGATTTCAAAAAGGCTTTTGACAAGGTTGATCACCTTATTCTTATTAAAAAAATTATGTATAACGGAATTAGGGGAAACTTATTACGTTGGTTCATCTCATATTTAACAAAAAGACAGCAAGCTGTATCGTTACGAGGACATACTTCCGTATGGGAACCAGTTACTTCTGGCGTACCACAGGGATCAATCCTAGGACCGCTTTTATTTATACTTTTTATCAATACAGTTTCTGAATGTTTCATGCATTGTTTATTTCTCTTGTACGCCGATGACATAAAAATATTTGCCATTGTTAGGAATTTAAATGATTGTCTGCTCATCCAACGAGACTTAGTAAGGTTCGAAGCGTTTTGCAATGAAAACAAAATTTACCTAAGTCACAACAAATGTAAACAAATAAGCTTCACTAAAAATCATAACGCTATTATACACAATTATTATTTAGGCAACTATTCACTAGATCGTGTATACTGTATAAGGGATCTTGGCGTACTTTTTGATTCCAAACTTCATTTCGATGCGCACATTAAAAACATTGTGAATAAAGCTTACGGCATGCTAGGCTTTGTTATCAGAAACAGCCGCGTATTTCGAAAGCCTGAAACCTACCTTCTGCTTTACTATACGCTGGTCCGTTCTCAACTTGAATACTGCACCTCCATATGGACTCCACTTTACGATATCTATAAAGAAAATATTGAAAGTATCCAGAAGAAATTTCTGCGTTACCTCAACCACAGAATGAGCGCACCTAAACGGGGGTACACAAATATGCTCTCGAAATATAACGTCTCCACTCTTACTAACCGGCGAACTTACCTTGACCTAATGACCTTGTACAAAATCTGTAACAACTTTATCGACTGTCCTGGCTTACTCAATCTAATAAACTTTAAAATACCACTCAGAACGACGAGGCTTAACGACTTATTCCATATTGGCCGGACGCGTACAAATGCTGGTGTCAGAGATCCAATCAGAAGAATGTGCGAATTGTATAATAAAAACCAAAACCTGAAGGATTCCGACATATTTTTTGATACATATAGTACTTTTGGTAGGAAATTGAAGTCTGTTTTACTATAAAAAAAAGACAATGTGTACTTACTTTATTCACTATACTCTTTAAGTACTTTTTTATGATTTATCTCTAAACTTGTATAAAAAATATTTGTACACTTTTATTTGATACTGAGCATTATCCATATACAAAATAATTTTACCTTATTTACATGTAAAAAATATTTAAAATTGTTATCTACCAGTCAATCAGTGAGAAATAGTTAGGATGCAGGCGAATTCTCAAGTTATTGTTTTACAAAATTATCTTTTAATTACTGTCTGTATCTGTGTTTTCTCCTTAAATAAATAAATAAAAAAATTAAAAAAAACTGTTGTAATAAAACCTTTGTTATTTTACGGGTTTATTTCTTGAATAATTACAAAGTTTTACCAGAATATATTTAATTTGTATCATAGATAGTGTCTCGGATATACCTATTAACTGTCCGATTTTTATAGGTATCGTAACTAGGTACAGGTGCGATATAAGGCGAGATAAAAATAATAACAATAATCATTGTTTTATTACCCAATTATAGAATTACAGTACCAAAAAAATCACAACAGTTTGTTTATTAAATTAATTTCTTATGCTCCTATTCTAATTTTCCATTTTCCACTAATTCCAAAGTGGAATTTTCATCGTCGTGAAAACCTACTTAAATAATAACCATTATTTTCCCAAAAGGCTTCGCGGGGCGCTTACAACTCATGGCATTAATTAGAATAATCAGTACAGAAGTTAAGGAAAATTATTCTATTGGGATGATGAATTCGAGAAAATTATATGAGCATTTCTGTGAAATTATCCTCGTTAACCAATGACGTCTTTAATTAAAATATTTGACGAATACATCAGTCATAATTATTTCTTCATATAAACATATAAATATTGCCGTGCTTCGTATACATTATGTCAATTGTATCAGAGAAATTCAAATGCAATGTTGACATCAAATAATGCCAAACAGTGTTTTTTTGGCATTTGAAAAGTACTCGACAAACGCCGATTCTAGGTCTTGTGATCAGCTAAAAAACACAACTGATCGCCATCTAGGAAAAATCTGAAACTTAGTTACTACCTGGAATCGGCGTATTTTTAAAATTAACAGGGTTTTCCAATAAGAGGTGTTATTTTGAATAGCCCGCTATTTCGGTAGATGTTACTTTTGAAGCTGTCATTTTTGATATTTGACAAGTAAAAACTACGCAATTAATAAAAATGGAACGATACACGCTTCAACAACGCATTGAAATTATTAAAATTCACTTGAGTGAATCAAATGCAAATCATCTTGAGTGATGAGGCCCGTTTCCACCTCGGTGGCTTCGTCAACTAGCAAAATTGTCGCATCTGTGGCTCGGAAAACCCAAGAATTATTGTTGAAAAGCATCTCTATCTTCAACGTGTGACTGTTTGGTGCGTTTTATGGTCCGGCGGAGTCATTGGACCTTACTTTTTGAAAATGAGGCTGGAGCAACAGTAACGGTTAATGGATTGCGCTATCGAGAGATGATTAATGATTTTTTATGGCCGGAATTGGATAGTATTAATTTGGACAACGTTGACTTTCCACGAGACGGCGCTACGTGCCACACAAGCAACGAAACCATTGATCTTTTACGATTGAATATCAAAATAACACATCTTATTGGAAAACTCTGTATATTAACCCTACACAGGAGGCCTTGAAGAAAATGATTTCCCTCAGGGCCTGTCATCTTTTGGGTTGCTGTGTGGAGGGTATTTTTTGAGGGAAAAGAAGGAAAGGAAGTTCTGATAAAGTAAAATGTATGAGAATTGGTTAGAAATCTAGGGATCAATCAGCGTGTCATCCACTGCGGCGCAAGGCAATGGGTCGAGAGAGCAGTTAGAGAGGTCAAAGGTCTCCCCAAACCAGCCTCTTCCGATCTGGAACGCCAAGAAGATAGTGGGCAGGCGCATCTTAAACACGCTTCACCCAAATAACCCAGGCACCCCTGCTAAATCACCAAAAGCACTGAACCACTTGGAGTTACTTATGGCATTTGTGTGGGTTATCCAATAAATGCTTCCCGGGGTGGCGGTAGCTATACCCGCGGAATTATCACAAAAACATTATAAACAACTCACAAACAACAGAAAAAAATCAGAACTACGGATCTGACGTAACGTACCCCCCTTTCAGGCGACAAGGTTGTACCAAAAAAATATATCAGATGAAAAACGTGCATAGTACGTATTTATTGCAACTAAAAAATGAAATGATTTGAAAATGTTTTGTAAATTCTCGCTAATCGTATAAGCTTTAATCTTATGGTTACTTATACAAGAAACCTCTGTGTTTTCTCAGAGTCTCATCAAATTGAACCGAAGCTACGTTTCCCCTTTCAGACACTGATTTTCTTCCCAAAGTTATTCGTATTGAATTTCTCCCTGACGTCATCACGCGTTATAGTCACATAATTAATTCAAACGCGAGTGTCTAGCGAACAAGCCGAGCTTTCCTTGCAAGACAGCTTTTTCGTTGAGGCTGTCTATTTAACTGAAGTGAAATACGATTTTAAGCAAGGAGCCCATTAGAGAAGATAACGATGTTCTGAGATTGTAAGGATATGTGTATTTAATACGTGGGGCGTAACACAATCTAAGTCTACGGTATGTTATTATATGAAAGGGCATATAAAACTACTGTTAAAATATAATACTGATTCATAATCATGCTCCTTGTTTTAAATATGTCACAACTATTAAACGGTTTATCAATTTAAAACACGTTGATTAGTAAGTCCCAGCATGTTTATTTAAATTTAATTTTATTTTAGTGTATTGGGGAAACAAACAGTTTTACAATTTTATATAAATAATTAAATTTTACATGTTGCATTAACCAGAGAAGTTCCCACATAAAATTCATGTTACATACAGAAAAAACCTAAATAAACAGAAAACATAAAAAACACCCTAATGAAAATAACTGAGATATCATAGATATTTTATCCACCTTAATGAAAAAACCTTAATGAACACTGGGATATCCTAGATATCTTACACACCTTAATGAACACTGAGATATCTTACCCACCCTAATGAAAACACCTTAACGAACACTGAGATATCTTAGATATCTTACCCACCTTAATGAAAACAACCTAATGAACACTGAGATATCTTAGATATCTTACCCACCTTAATGAACACTGAGATATCGTACACACATTAATGAAAATAACTGAGATATCTTAGATATCTTACCCACCCTAATGAAAACACCTTAACGAACACTGAGATATCTTAGATATCTTACACACATTAATGAAAATAACTGAGATATCTTAGATATCTTACACACCTTAATGAAAACACATGAATGTTATTTTCAACTGAGATATCTTACACACAGCAGGTGGAGAGGGTACGTAATTAACAATTTGATTTAATTTTCTCCAATATGCATTTAGTAAACTGAACTAAGGACTGAATCTAAAATATATTATTGTTTTTTGTGCATGTCCTTCGGAAAAATGAATGTTGTGTAGTTAGTTTTTGAGTGTGCGATGTAGAGTAGTTTGTTTGACCGTGTGTTTCGAACTTAACATGAAACGATGGACCTTTCTCCAGAATAAAATGTGCATATACTAAAATTAACTTGAAAAAAACATAGTGTAAAACTGTTATAATAAAAGGGTAAGAAGAATTAGAGGGGTATCTAAGGGGGTGTTTCAAAGACGAGTGTAACAAAAAGAGATGTTACAAAGGTGGTGGGACAGTTAAGAGGAAGCTACAAGCCAAAAATGTGTATATTCTTGGTATACCTTATATTGTAGGTAATAGGCATTAAAATTGCCTGACAAACGGAGTCTAGAAACGTTTGATTCCAAGCCCAAAACTGGTTTTTATTTATTTAGTAAATAATTTTATAAGAAAGCAAAAAAAATAATCAAGTGAAACTGTCACAGATAATCTTAGCTATAATACTGTATTTTTTAAAGTTTTTTCTTATACGCGTTCATACATTTCTATTTAAAAAACATTTTTTTTAGTAATTTACGTTTATATTTTTTAATGAGTTACTTTTTATTTTATTTGTATTCTACTCAAGCGAAACGATAGGAAAACCTTCAATTTATCTAAAGCATATTTTTGGTATTCATAATGTACACCAATTCATTATAAAGATTAATCAAAATAGTGATTTAGCATTAAGCTTCGCGTTAATGCAGAATACACTCGGTTGGTCGCACTCAAACTAGATACCGTTTTAAAGATTGTTCTGCCGTAAAAATACAAAACAATAAATAACATTTATTTAAAGGTTGCATGAGTTTCAAATGTTGAAATTTGTCAAACTGTCAATTATGAAATGATTAACCTTTTTATGATTGATTCATGAACATAACGTTTTCAGTTGGCAGCAAATAATTCAAACATTTCACTCCGAGACCGTAGGGATTTCGGTTCTTTGCCAAAACTAAATTTTCTGACTCCACATCCCAGAGATATGAAAATTATTAGCACGGCCCTCATCGAATAATCCGGTGTACACATATATATATGTATTCCGACTCCAGTTATGGCCCGACTCAGTCTTCTTGGGCGTCCCTGACTTCTTCCATATACTCCTTACACTCGTTAATTTGCTCTACATGCCCAAACCATCTAAGCGTTCCTTTTTTAATCTTACTTTTTACGCTTGCATCAGTTTTGCATTCTTTTAAAATCTCCGCATTTCTTACACGATCATTCATGGTTTTACCACACATAAGTCTTAGGAATATCATTTCTATAGCATTCAGCCTTCTTTCACCCTTTCTCTGCCTCACTGCCATACATCAGGGTAGGTATCAGGCTTCTTTGAACAATGTTTTGTTGACGCCAACAGTTTATTGTTTACTAGCTGATGTATACCCGACTTTTCTCTACTTTCTTTAAACACAATATGGATACATCCAAAGAAAGTAGAGAAAAAAAACAGTTTATATAAACAATTACATTTTACATGTTCAATTATCCAGTGAAGTTTCCACATAAAACTCATGTTACAGAAAGAAAAAAACATAAATAAACAGAAAACATAAAAACACCTTAGATAACTTACACACCTTAAAGAAAATACCAACTGAAATATAGTAGATATCTTACATACCTCAATGAAAACACTTTAATGAAAATAGCTGAGATAACCTTCCTAAAGAAATCGTCTAAATTCCAGATGAAGACCCCACCACAATACTTAGTAGAAAAACTAAGCACACAAACAGACAGAAGCGGATAGTTACTTTGTTTTATACTATTTTACGTCATATTTGTAATAGTTTGTATCATAGATAATAGAAACGAAGGAATATATTGCATGGCAGCACTGTGGCCGAACTACGACCAAACTTCACGAACAATCTAAGCGACTGTGCAATGAAAGTTATGCGTTAATAATATACACTGTTGGTGTGTGGGTAAAAACAAAGGCGGGGCTCCGCTGTGAGTAGATGCGATTTGCAGTCGAATGGGAAAACTATGTTGTCGAACGGTATTTGAAACCCGGGAATGTTTGACTTTCTTTTCAATTATTATTATAATATTTTTAAATTTCAGTATCACAGTAAAATCTTAAATGCAATAGGCTAACATCAGCAAGGAGATATCACTAAATTATTGTTCACCCGCTTTAATGTAGGGCTCGTCTATTGTAATCGATATCGGTGTTTTTTCCATTCCTTCTCTAGAGAGGCAAAACAAATGAGGTGATTAGTGAAAAGCACGATTTTAGGTTTATTTCAAACAGTCAAAAGTTTAGAATCATTATAATGTTCGCGTGGAGATAGATTCTATCTCGGGAACTAACTTATATACATATATAGGTACATTCAATTCCATAAATAATAATAATAAGATGGCATTTATTTAGCGCATTTTAGTGTAATTTCACTTCAAGTGTGATTAACTATAACAAACTTAAACACGGTAATTCAATATTAGTGGTCATGTTCTTAATTATTCCTACAGCGTGCCTTACCCTATACAGATCTAATATTATAACACTAAATACACTGTTTATACAAAGTGATCACAAAACTTAGAATAACAATAACAGCAGGACAGGACAAAACAAGAATATTAAAACTAAAATAGGAGGCAGTTTGTGCTCAGAAATGAGAATCTTCTGAGCAGACATTTTCAAAAGGTACTATAAGGAGGCAACCGAAACCAAACAATTACCGGAAGTTTTAGAATATGGCTTATTATAAAATATTGAAAATAAGTTAAGATTCATGAATGATAAGATTTTTTAAATAATTTTATTTTTAAAGCCCGTTTAAATTCAGCCAAATTCTGGAGATTAGTAAGAGCTGAGGGAAGTCTATTCCAGATGAGCGGGCCTGTTACACTAAAAGAACGATCATTAGTAAACGGCTCGATTTTACCTAGAAAGTTCCATTAGACGATTACTAACATCTAGATCTGCTGACCTTAGAGTAAGCTGTCTATTGCTTAAGTTTTGTCGGACACATAGTTCCGATATATAGGGTGGCGCAATTCCTTGCAATGCTTTGAAGGTCATTAAGCAGATCTTGATAGAAGTATGTACTCTCGGTATTGCCCTGGTGAATGACTACCATTTAGAATCTATTCTCAAAATGGCTTTAGTCGTGTTTGGTGACTAGATCTGAGTAACCAGGTACCTAACTACTTCCCACTCTTGACATTATCCCACTTTAAAAAAATATTCTAATTTGAAATGATTTAATATGTGCCATTTTCCATTTGCCGCCAGACTGTGAAATCTAGGTGTATTCATTGCTTTGCATTGGGCTTTGAACCGCAGTAAGCAGTTAAATGTTTCCACATTATTATTTTGTGGAATTATAATAATTAAATATTATGGTAAATATATGCAGATATATGACACCAATCGCTCGACTGGTTAAAGGATTGATTGTTATTTTTCTCAATTAAAAACAAAAATAATAAAAAAAATTATCACACGTCGCTACTGAGTAGTTGGGGGCCGCCAGCACGGGTCACGTGATAAGCACTCCGTCTCTTTCCAGCAGCGCCGCAACAAAGGAGAGAGAGTTTGTATCACGTGATCCCGTCGCGCGTGTAGTAGTGTGATCAGTGGCGACGTGTGATAGAAAAATATATTTTTTTGTTTTAATTGAAAAAAATATCATTACCGTAAAATTACATCTACGTTTTTCACTTCAGATATGCTTTGGAATCGATGGTTTAAATCCATCAGGTGCGTGGTGTTATACCCTGCATAGCTATAAACAGTCTGATTTTTTTTGTAAATACCCGTTTAAAATTAGAGTAAATATTTAAACATAATATTCTTTTAAATATAGGGAGGGAATCTTAGTTAATTAATGTTGAATTTAAAAGATACGTTGATTATTTGGCCAGCTATTAATGATGAAATGTTTATTTAGTGTTTTTTAAATTTTATTTTAAAAAGAAAGACAAACATTCCCGGGTTACGAATAATCTGACAATATTTTAAAATCTCCTACTACCACCACAGTAAGCTGAAAATGTTGCTAAGTCCTCCATCACCATTTTGGTGATGGAGGACTTAGCCAGCCGAGGAATTGAACACACTACTAATTTTAACAGTTTAGTTGAAGACTGTTAAATAAAGAAAAATACCGCAGACTTATGTTAATTGCTGCAATAAAACAGCCAAGGGCTAAATTTTATTCTACGATTTAAATCATAGATACTGGAAATACTTATTATACAATTTAAATCATAGATGCTGGAAATACTTATTCTTCTACAATTTAAATCATAGATGATGGAAATACTTATTCTTCTACAATTTAAATCATAGATACTGGAAATACTTATTCTACAATTAAAATCATAGATGCTGGAAATACTTATTCTTCTACAATTTAAATCATAGATGATGGAAATACTTATTCTTCTACAATTTAAATCATAGATACTGGAAATACTTATTCTACAATTAAAATCATAGATGCTGGAAATACTTATTCTTCTACAATTTAAATCATAGATGATGGAAATACTTATTCTTCTACAATTTAAATCATAGATACTGGAAATACTTATTCTACAATTAAAATCATAAATACTGGAAATAAGGGAGATGGGCCATGAACCAATATTTCTATGAAATCGCGTGCACAAAAGTGTCGCCAGCGTCGTTCACCCGTACTACTGCAAAGCGTAACTACGCCCAGCGACGCCCCGCCTTTGTTTCTACCTACAAACCAATCGCACAACTTTAATTTCATAGTCCGTGCAGTTTGGTCGTTGCTCGGCGACAGTCGGAACTCTTGCATGCCAAAACTACCTTTGTTTATTTATCTATGATTTTAATCTTAGCGTTTTGAAATACACGGCGTTCGGAAACTAGTAGTACAAGCGGTAAATTGCTTAAACTAATTTACATTTGGAGACGATTTGTGGTATAACATTTAAAAAAAATTGTCTTGAGATTTCGTTTTCGAGAATATCGAGTCAAAAGTTGTAATATTTTAGGTCAAATATGAAAAAAATCAATTATTTGGATGATTTGTAGAGCGCCGTTTTTGTAAAAAAATACTTCAAGGGCTCTGTACACAATATGTCTTTCTCGAGCGTATCCGACTTCTTCTACCATTCAATACTGTATACCACAATGTTGCTGTTTAAAACTACATAACAATACCCTATAATTCAACTCTATATCTCATTCCGGTGCAGATATATTGCGTTAAGTATTCCTCGGAGGTACCCGACTTCTTCTACCACTCTCTAAACACTCCTGGCACTAATAAGAACAAACTTTGAAATCTTTAGCGATATCGACGAACCACTTTTCGAGTTTTGCAAGCACAGACACACGCAGGCGCAATTTTTATATATTCAGATATTTTTACAACGCTCTCTATCTTTTTACTAACTATCAAGGACCTTGAGGTGATTTTGCACAAAACGGCGCTATACAAATCATCCATATATTATTATTTATTTTAATTACAAACTAGGCAAACTAATATCAACTGAAGGCTAACAGATTGCATTCACCGGTTCGTCAATCACTAATACAAAACTATATGTACAATGCATTTGACCAATGAACATGTAAAATGTACAAGTATTATTATTTATTTATATTCTGTACAGGCATATAATACAGGGTTTTCCAATAAGAGGTGCTATTTTGATATTCAAAGAGCTATCGAGAGATGATCAATGATTTTTTATGGCCGGAATTGGATGGTATTGATCTGGACAACGTTTACTTTCAACAAGACGGCGCTACATGCCACACAAGCAACGAAGCCATTGATCTTTTACGGGAAAAGATTCCGGACCGTGTTATCTCTCGAAGAGGTGATCACAATTGGCCACCGAGTTCTTTTGATTTAACACCTAGCGACTTCTTCCTTTGGGGCCAAAGAGAAGGTCTACGCCAACAGCTCAGCGTCGATTCAAGACCTCAAAGGTGGAATTCGTGAGGCTATCGAGGACATAAGGCAGCCACTTTTCGATTTGGTTATGGAAAATTTCATGAAAAGGATATGGTCCTGTAGGCGTGGTCGTGGTGGTCATTTGACTGATGTTATTTTTCACTATTAACGGCATACCTTCCTCTTTATAATGAAATAAACATTCGATCATTTCTATTAAAAAATGGCATTATTCTTTGAATATCAAAATAACACCTCTTATTGGAAAACTCTGTATTTAGGGGGCTACTATCAGCTGTTCATTGTCTTTTGAAGCTTAGACTAGGCGCCAAAAAATTTTTTAGCTAGAAATTTTTGCCGAAAAAAAAAAGTTTAAAAAAATCTCTAAAATTTTTTTTACTCTATATGATATAGATTATCCCAAATAGACTACAAATTATTAGAAAAATCATTAAAAACTGAAAAATGGGAAGAAATTTTAAAAAATAAATGCGCTAACCAAAGTGCCTTACTGTTTGAAAACACTTTAAATAAACACGTTTTAGAAGCAACAAAAACAAAACAGATCGTCCCCAACTCAAAAACAAGGAAAATTAAACCTTGGATTACTCTAGGATTAATAAAAGCCATTAGGAAAAAAAATAAACTTTATAAAATAACACAAAGGCCACTAGTTAACAATAAAATTGTATTATACTATAAAAAGTATAAAAATATATTAACTACATTAATAAGAAAAACGAAAAACGACTATTACTCAAAAATTATAACAGAAGCTAAAGACAATAATAAAAAAATATGGTCAACAATAAATGAAATAATAAATAAAAAGAAAAAATATAAGCACATATCAGAAATCTCAGATGGGGAAATAATATATAACGTACAAAATGACACAAAAAAATGTTGTAATATTTTAAATAACTATTTTAATAACGTGGGAAAAAATCTAGCAAAATCCATAAATAAGACTAATATATCTAATCCACAACAAATAACACAATGTCAAATTAATAAATTTCACCCAGTCACAGAAATCGATATTGACAGAACTATTTCGGAACTAAAAGGAGATTCTGCCCCCGGCTTTGATAACATAGATACTAAAACAATAAAATCGATGAAAGAATACTTAACTCTCCCCATAACACATATAATAAACCTAAGTCTAGCAAATGGCGAATTTCCCAATAACTATAAAAGAGCAATTATAACCCCCATTTATAAAACAGACTGTCGTAAAGATCCACAAAATTATCGCCCGATTTCACTTCTCTCGAATATATCAAAAATATATGAAAAAATTGTAAAAAAACAAATTTGGACATTCTTAGAAGAAAATAAAATAATTAATAATAACCAATTCGGATTCAAAAAAAATACAAGTACCCACGACGCGATAGCAAAAATAACCAACTATTTATATACGGCCCTAGATTCTGATAAAAAATGTCTCGGCATATTTATAGACCTTAAAAAAGCTTTCGACAGCATATCACATAAAAAATTAATAAGTAAATTAAAATCAGTAGGGATTAGTGGAAAAGTCTTAACATGGATAACTAGTTATTTACATAAAAGACCTCAACAAGTAAAATTACTCAATCAAGTCAGCGATTCAAAATATAGCGACTTTTCAATACCCCAAGGCACGGTTTTGGGACCATTGTTATTTATTATATATGTCAATGATATATTCAATATTTCCAAATATGGAGACATTGTCTCTTACGCTGACGATACAGTCCTACTACTAAAAGCAAATACCTGGTCTGAATTAAATAACATGGCAAATACAGATATTAATGAACTAAAATTATGGTTTGATGAAAACCTGTTGACTTTAAATTCTAAAAAAACTTATTATTTACCATTTTTCATTAAAAAACAAGCAACACCTAAAGAAATAAACATAATTATCCACTCTGTGAAAAATACAGAAAACCACAAATGCAATATGTTATGTACAAACATAGAAAGCAAGACCGATATTAAGTACCTAGGCATAACAATAGACCAGCGTTTAAAATGGTCCCCACATATAAATATTCTGAACAACAGAATAAGGAAACTATCATATATATTTAGATGTTTAAGAGATATTTTAAACGAAAAATTACTTAGAACCACATACTTCGCTTTCTGTCAATCAATTATACAATACGGCATTATAGGCTGGGGCGGTACATATAAAAATCAAACACAAACAATTTACGTATCACAAAAACTAATAATAAAAACCATATTAAAAAAACCCTATTCATATTCATCCGAACTTTTATTCAAACAATTTAAGGTCAGAAAATTAAGTGCATTATACTTCTACCATGCAACATTACAAATTTATAAAAACAATATTCAAAATAAAATTGCACCCTTTAAAAATAACAGAAATCTTAGACAAACGTCCATACTTCCTACTCCTAAATGTAAAAAAACAATAGGACAGTTCAACCATGAATATCTCGGAGTTAAATTTTTTAACTCATTACCAGAAAAAATTAGAAACATGAATACAAATATAAACGAATTCAAAAGCCACCTTAAAAAGTATTCCGAACAGTTGAACTGAATCATATCAAATATAAACGAATATAACAACACCCCCATACACACAAGCCCTGCTTATTTATGGGGGTACATCAAATACATATATTATGTAATTAATAACTGTACCATATTCAATATTGTGTAATGTAAATCATGTATCTTTTATTTACTAATAAAAAAAAAAAAAAAAAAAAAAAAGATTCCCCAGTACCGTTAATTTCCGAACAATGTGTATATGGCAAATCTTGGGATTATTTGTCCAGTGAGAGCTACAAGCTATACTTTGTATATTATAAATATAAAACCATCACCATAGATATCATTTTCAGCGATTCTGTCAAATCCGTTTCGGTCTCAACTTAAGCTGAAAGGCCGATCTCCCCACTGAAATAATCCCACGCAAAATATTTATTTTGGTACTAGAATAGCTTTGGTTTGGTAGCAAAACCTTCCTTTAAGTCGGATTACTGGAAACTGTGCTTAGACCCAAAGTATTTTTAGTGTATCACCAACTTCATTCTTCCCGTATCGAAGATGGCACTCGACGTTACTTAGCTTCTTTTTTTTTCTCTAATTTTGCTAGCTTACACAATACTGGCTTTTCATAAAAACAAAAATATATAGAACCATAAAATAAATACAAAATTTGTAACATGTCAACTAGTACACATTGCTGATTCTGCACGAATAGCAAATCTTGTTGAATTTGGCAGCCATCTCTCGTCTGGAGCCCCAAAACACTTAAAACACCCTTGACCCTTCAGGTGGCAATGCTGTCCTTGTTCTACCGGTATTTTAAGGGGGCTAGGATCTAGCTTCATTGAATCCTTCGGTACCGGTACAAATTTGGCAAACACGCCAAGCTCGCGCCTGACTTTTGTACGCGGTTGACATTTTTCAGACAAGAACGTGTCGTTTTTACGACCTACGACTCGTTCTTGAGTTCAACAGCTCGGCTGTTTAATGATTTTCCGGCCTCTGTGTTTCCTCCCTCCAACTACAAGGATCTATTCAAGACCTATGATTACTCCTTCCTCTCATTAAAAATACCGTCCACACCGTAACAATACAAAGTTTTTGTCTAATTTATGATTTAGAGAGAGACATGACGATTTCAAAGAGTAGAATGCTTTACCTGTGACGTTTTATAAATTGGTTTTTCCAGCTACCAATTTTATTTTCCATATAGGTACATTTCGTACATTCATAATTGATTGAAAATTTTGATCCGAACATAATGTCACCAATTTCTCTAAGCAGGTAGGCACTGTTCACGTTATGATGGCATTTATTGCTGATTAGCATAATCGTATATTAATGACATTTGCTATTTGCCCTATAGAGTTTATAGGTAAGTACCTACACTCAGCATTCACTGAAATTGAATTGGTTAAATTATATGTACATATTATAGAAACAGAGGGAGATATACCATGGAAGCATTACAACTGTGGTTCAGCTTTTAAAAGAATATATTATTTTCAAATTTTACAATTAAAATTTTATGTGATTTTGAATTGAAAAATCTTCCAAGAAGAAATTAGTACCGCCGACGGGAATTGAACCCGTTGCCTTCTGATTGCCGATCAGCTGATCTACCATCGGCTGATATATATCTACATTTATTGGTGATATATTTTGACATCGAAAATGATTATCATTTTTTTAATGTTTAATGATCATTAAATATAAAAAGAATTTTAATAATATTCAAAGTTTATCTAAAGTGACATACCTATCTCGGTAAAAACGATTTATATAGAAAATGAATGCTGTTGGTTAAAATGTTGGTTTTCACCATTTAAAAACGAATAGACATCTTTTAGTATTCTTAATTTTTTTCTCTCTGCCGTTGATTTCTCAAACGCTTAAGATTACGGTCAGTTGAACTCACATCAGAGCAAGCAAAAAAACAAAAGAAAACCCACAAAAGCCGAGGATTTTTTTGCTATCGTGGAAAATCATTTTTGAACCGTTAGATTTCATCTGTTGCCCATTTAATTGTTTTTTGACCTTTCCAACCGACCTTAAATAATGATGAAGGTCTGGAAGGCATACATCTCGCTCGATGACTTTTCATAATCAATCATTACTGTATTTTATTTCGGCCAAAATAGGATAAACACAGAGTATCGAAGTAAGCCCGACTGTTCCCAAGGGTTTTTATTTCATTTCGTTTTTCCAGTGGCGTTCTGCAGTCAGAAACGAAAGCAGAATTGGCTAAAATATATGGGATCTGGCTATCTAGTACGGTCACACGGTACACACAACAGATCAAGTCGCAAGAACACTTAGCCGCTGTGAACTGTTTGTTTTTTGACGATTAGCAGACATTTGGGAGGCAGATTTAATTACGGCAGGATTACTCCCAACTGACCTTTTCTGATCTTAAACATAATGGTAACTAATTTTTATCTTTTCTTAAACTTATCCAGTGATACATAACAAGTTATTATTATTAAGGGGAGGGCACGGGTATTTAGCACGATCGATCGATAGAGTTTATCGATAATGTCGGTAACTTATCAAAGTTCACGAGCATAAATATGCTCGTATAATTTTTTTTTTACATTAAGCCTACACAGAGAAAAATAATTTCCCTCGGGGCCTATATCATCTTTTGGGATGCTGTGTAGCTGGTCTTTTTTAAGGAAAGGAATGAGAAGAAATTTTGGGAAGGTATAAGGGTTGGGTGTGTCGAGGAGTAACAGTCATATAAATATATCTCTGCCACTTCGGCGCAAGGCAATGGGTCAAGAGAGATAAGTTGGAGAGGTCAAAGGGTCTCCTCAAACCATCCTGTCCTGATCCGGTACGCCACGTAGCTGGTGGGTAGGCGCATCCTGAACACACCTCATCCGATGAACCCGGGCACTCCTGCTAGATCACCAAACGTAGCGAACGACTTGTGGTGACCTATGGAAGAGGTGTTGATTATCCAATAAATGGTTTCCGGGGTGGCAGTACCCGAACCCGCTTCCCAAAAAAATATTGATTATTAAATTGTATCAGCCATATTTGATCCACAAATGCCTAAATGATTCCGAATGTGGACATCTTCAAACAACATCATAAAAGAATGTCCCTTTCATCTGTGTTGAACCAAGTGACTCCCGATGCTCAGGCTGAATAATCTTAGCATTCCACTTTAACCTGCACCAATTATCCCCCACCATACGAAGGAAGAAGAAAAAAAAACATTCATGAAAATCATCTGTTAAAATACTTCAAAAATTTCAAATTTAATCCACACAGAATAAATGCGTATTTATTTGTACGCTTCTGAGTAATTTGTAATGTAATACATACTTTCCTTTGGAATTCCCATATTTTATTTTATGGAATAAAAAGAGAGAACAATATTAATTTCGATGTGAAATACAAAAAAAAATCCAGCTTTCTGCTAATATTTTATCAGAAATTTAATTAAATAAAACAAATAATTACGTAAATCTTCAGATTTATATTAAAACTCAAAGTACGTTTTTTTTTCTTCTCAGAAGCGTACCTTCATTTAAGTTATGGTAATTTTTCTTCCCTTATGAAAGTAAACAAAATTAATTTTAATATGCTTAATGTTGAGATTTCTTTTAAAACTTTGTTTATTTTCTACGAGTACACACTGGGCCCACGTACGCAACGTAAGCAACGCAGTATGACATATGAACAGTTAATAATCGCAATCTATGCGCTGTCCAGATCGGCGTGGGACTTGTGAACGAAATATGGCTGTGGATTTTCCGTTTAAGATTGAGTTTGTTTGGACGTTCGGCGTTTAACAAAATTTTATTGCTCGCCTTGTTGTTAAAATGGGAGATAAACAACTAAAAGATTTAATAAGATCTTGACGTAATTTATAACGTTCGAATTTTCTAATTTTTGCTGCGTACGTAGGACAAGTGTGCATGCGCATGTGGGAACGTAGTATGGCATACATTGCGCACGTGAGATCGCCATTTCCCTACCTTCAGGGTTGATGTAATTTCTCATATATGTTGTAGATCACTTTTAACATATATTTTTTGGAAATTGTAGTATGTGTAGTTACTTGTTGTTTTTTCCATATTAAGTGTGTCCGTCTTAAATAGATACGTATTCTACCAATCTTCTCCCATTTCATCAATTAAGTGTTCTTTAATTTTTCGTATATGATAATTCTTTTTTTAATTTAGTTAGTGTTATTTATTTTACTCCTCTACACGCCCATGGGGCTTTTACATTAAGTAGGTGCTTAAAATTGTTACAATTTTTAAACATATGTTAGTAATAACCAATACTGTATCCAATAATTATTTACATTACAGTGGATCAAAATTAGATGAAAAAATTTAAAATAAAAACACATAAATTTGTTTTTGACCACGATAGTTTTAAATATTCTCCTGACGAAGGAAGGGATCTTCCGAAACCGGTAGAGTGAAAATAAAACTATCGTGGTCAAAAACAAATTTATGTGTTTTTATTATAAATTATGATGAGCCACAAAGTGAATGCTTTTTACAATTACGAAAAAATTTAAAATTATTACAAATAATATTTTGCAATCAATAAATTGTTGTTAATCTTACATGTTTTATGTATAAACCAATATTTACATGGTTATTAATCAATTTTATTATTTAGAACTTTTACAGTAATCCACTCATTTTCCTTCTCTTTTCAGGCATCTATATTCAGGAGTTGTATTTTTTTCTTTAATCGTTCCAGCAACGTCCAGATCGTGAGATGGCACATTTGAGGCAGAGAGAATAGACCGCAACACAACTCTTTCTCGTCTCGCTTTCTTGTTTTAATCACACTCGTATAACTTCTCATACTTACTATTCTGTTATTCTGTTTCTTGACATGGCCTCACTTAAGTATTTGATTCATTTAATCATGCCATGCTTTCTTTAGCGTCACCGACTTCTTCTACCATTCAATTCCTTATCATATATTCTCCTCACACTCCTTTCTTCGTTGATCCGCTCCATATAACCAAAAAGCGTCTCTTTTATAATCATATTACTTAATACAGATGTCGCACAATTTCTGATAGATATCGACAAATGCAGATAAAACTATTGAACAAATCAATTTCAATTTTGTTGAAAAATTAGATTCGTCCTCAAAAGCAATAGGGCGAATAAAAAAAGGTTTCTCGGGATACAAAACAACCCTCTCAGAAGTGTGATTATGTTTTAGAAAAATAACGCACTTAACGAAGGCATTCTGGATAAATGATTTTCCAATTCTGTTTTGCAGAAAAGGTTTTCATTTGAAAGGCGAAAATGTATGGCCGTGAGAGCCTAATAAACGTCTTTTCAGGACCTGAAAATAAGGATTTGAGTGACAATTTATACGCTAGATTGTATTGAAGCTAGTTTGGCTGAAATAGAAAAAGATCAATTTGGTACTCAAATTCGCTTTCTGTCTGCTGTACGACTTGTCTTAACCTAACATAAGCAATACTAATCTAACATAACTTCAGAACAAAATAATAGAAAAAATAACAGATATACCAGATGCTAAATTCTGTTTATTTGTAACAACAATATTGCACGCAGTTGACAATACGTTCACAGAGAATGTATGTAGACGCAAGAAGGCTTTAATATCATATTTATTATATATAAAATTGTAGTACTTTCTAATCGTTTACACCCATCGAATAAAAATCTTCTTTATTCTATGTTTACGCCTATATTAAAAAATGTAGATCGAAAGTGTTTTCTATGGATATAACGGTACCGGTCGCATTTTTACTTATTTTCTATCGTACTGAACAAAAATCACAATCTGTTGAACTGATCGATATCGAACGAAACGTCAAAAAATGTATACGACGGATGTGATTTGCGCATGCATTCTATGTTTGTCAAATGCATAAAATATCCGACAACAGAAAAAAAGGCAATCCATAAAAAATGAGTTATAATACAGTCTACATAGAAGGAGGAATTTGGCAAGACAACTTCTGCGACTTCAACGTACTCGTATATATATAGATAAGTTATATATATATAACTTATCTAAAATATATATATATATATATATATATATATATATATGTGTTATGGTTAAGGTTTTCACGGGTGTAAGAAGTAGAATGATGTTCTCGGTTTACCCGCGTAACATAGTCCTTAAAAGGACTTTTTAATTTCTGACGTTTCGGACAGATCTCATTGTCCATCTTCAGAGGTCTTATGTCCTGAATTTTGTCTCAAACTGAACGCTTTCGCGTGTCTGTTCGGTCCAGAAGTCAAGATACAAGTGATCTTGATCTTGTTGTTGCACATCGTTGAATATTTGTCACCCCCTCGTAGTAATTATCAGAAAAAAATATAAATTATCATAAATGTATACTATAGAAACTATAAATATTTGTTATACAAAAACCGTTCGTGTTGTGGTGAAACAATACTAGATGTACATCTATAAACTATAGTGCTACAGAACATTCTAGACCAACATCAGAACTTTCAAATGAAGCAAGACCATTCATAAGATAATGGCCTCCTTTCCCACTCCTCTTTTTATTGTGATACACACGATTGTTTAATCTCATTTTCTTGTTAAAAATTACAGTACATTCGTCGAGTACCAATCGATACGAAAAAATATTCATGCAATATTATTTTAGACTGGTTCCACTTTGTTTCAATCTTTAAATTTTCATTTTCGCATTTCGCGTTTAGTTGCTAACTTCAGATGATATTTACGATGTCATTGACCCGGTATGCTTTGAATCGCTTTTAAATTTTGCCAATTTGATTATACGTTCCGTGTTTGCTTTGTTAAATCGACATTTCGATTTTAAAATACCCCTCTGATAACGCTGCTAAAGGGTGTTACTGCTTTTTTACATTTTCATTGCGCGACTGATCGATATTTGTCAAATCAACCAGATTGCTAACAAAGTCTGCGATCTCCGTCTTAATGCGTCCCTTTTCCTGGGGGTCGGCGGTTAAAAAATCTGTCAGCCACTAAAACTGCGGTATTACGGCTGGTAAACGCAGTACTCATGCGCATGATTATGAGTAACGTTTTCTACTAACCTGTTACTATCCTTCCGTACTATATATTATGAGTATGACGGACATTTTTATAACACTTTTAAAAATGGCGGTCCTTGCTCTTAACTTTCTTCGTTATTTAATTTAACGTTCCAATATCGGTTCCAAACAACCTAATGATTATATTCTGTACTTAAATCTGCCAAAAGACTGGTTATCCTAATTTAATAGACAACTTAAATGATTTAACAATAGTGGCCAAGAAAAAAATCTGGTTTGTATGGAAATCATTAGCATGACCACATTCTAGTGAGATTATGCTACTCCTGACTTTCGATTTTAGATTGGATCTATTGATAATGTAACTAATTTCGTAATAAAATCAAATATGAATGCATAATTAAATATCATAAATTATTCAGTAAGATTTTTTGGCTTGCTTTTTATAAATGTCAACAGGTTATTATTATCTATTAAGAGAACTAATAAACAAGGAAGATAACTTTCTTCTCTTGTTTATTGAACGAATTTTTGATAATAATAGTGTATTTTATTAATAAAACAGTTTTCTATTAAATTTTGCAATACTAAAATTGTGGCAGAAAAGGTCACCAATTTAAATAGACGAATTTCGAGCCAAAATTCTTGACTCCTGAGTACCTACTCAAGAATATTTAATGAGTGGAAGTTAGTCTAGGTATCGTCATTTTTCTTTAGCGATAAGTTAAGTTACTAGATTTTGTCGATGGGTAAGGCTCTAGACTAGCAATTCAAAGGTCGTCGGTTCGAATCCCGACGTATTTGATGAATTAGTGTTAATTCACAATTTATTAATTTAAAATAATGTAAAGTATACATGCCACACGCTCCACAGTGCAAGATACTCTCAGTATCGCCCTGGTGTAGGACCAGCATTCAGAATAGAAACGTTGCTTGAAATGGCTTTCGCCGTGTTGGGTGACCAGATCTGAATAAACAGGCAATCCTTCACCTTTCTCTTCCCCATATCCTTTACCCCCCACTACCGACAGCCGCACAACATACCCCAATTGGGGATGCCATATTCTCACTGGCTCCAGATGGTTGGGAGCAGTTGGAACTCTTGCGCGGTATTCACACTTAAAAATTATCTTATTCCCATTCCCTCTAATAATTCTTCCAGTTTTACAATATTCTCCAAAATCAACAATGGAAAAACAATACGACATCATATTATATTTTAGACAAACGAAAGCATCTTTCGAAGCTTCATAAGAAATAACAATGCAAGCCGAGAAAGATTTGGTTCATCTAGATATTGTAGTCGAAAAAAAGGATGTACCCATTTTAAGACGCCCGCTCGAAAGTGGTTTTTGCTTTAGTAAAGAGATGTCAGCTCGAAAAAAATATTTCTATATAACAAAATCACTTATTAAATTATTTCCACGATAAATTAATCCGTTCTCCGACCAATCTTCAACATGTTGACAATAATCCCGCCATTTCTCTACCCGTTTTCCCTCCAACATAGTTTTTTCCCGCCAATAATCCACCTGTCAAAACCAAATCCCTTCTTTGCCCGTGTTAAGTCTACTTCAAAATGAAACATTCAAGTTTAGAAGAAAATATTGCGAGAAAATTCCTATCCCAATTTACGTAATCAAAATATATTATCTTCTCATCTATATAAATAAAAATGTAAATGTTTGTTCAATACTTTAAAATTCCAAGAGTTCTTCACAAATTGATTTGAAAGTTTGACACAACGTTGCATTCGAACACGCGTGTATTTTTATATACCCGTATTATATAGATATCACCTGCAACAGGTAAAAAAATGATTTTTTAGTAAAAAAGCGCCATCTGTTGGACATAAAAGCAAGACGTGATATTGTTTCTCTACATGCACAAACAGACTGAGCCACGTCAACGCGTGGCGGGGTACAGCTAGTAATATATAAAAATTCAGCCTGCCGATTTTTGTGCTTGCAAAACTCGAAAAGTAGCAAACCGATATGGCTGAAAATTTCAAAGTTTGTTCTTATTAGTGCCAGGAGCGTTTAGAGTAGCAATATTTTTCGAAGGGTAAAATAAATCGGGGACACTCGAGTAATACATAGTCGATGTAATGTAGTGTTTTAACAGTAATGTATACAGTAGTGGTGAATGGTGGGAGTGCCCGAGAAAGATAATGAAAAAGACGCCCGAGAAAAGCAATTGAGAAGTATTGCGAGGTCGACTAACAATATTATCTTTCAACTAATTTTTATCTTTTCTTGTTTTTATAACGACTTTGCCCACGTCACGAGTTTATTAGATAATTCAAACAAAATTTTTACGGTAAAATTTGAATAGTTCATGCAAGATTTTTCAATTTTTTTTTTCAACTTTACATCTTGTTGAATAAATCGCGAATTCCTTGACCCTTGAGTGAGGTCTGAGCCTTTATTGGTCCCCGGGGAAGAAACCAACTTGGAAATTCCATTTTCCTCGCTGTGAAGTATTTATTTACGCTGTTCGTTTTTTATACCACGGTTCGCGGGTAGGTAGGTAATATAATTTTCTCTGCGAGCGCATTAAGAAAGGATAATACGGTACAGTCTGACAAATAAATGCTGCCTTCATAGGCATTCAAATTTATACTCCTGCCAATCTTGGGATGAAGAAAAAACCAAGTTGCGCAGATCGTGGGAGGCGTAGTGTCCGTCTTGCTATCTGTGATTTACAATAAACGCATCTGACAGTATACAGGCAACTCGCATACGCAATTTCTACTGATCTATAACAAGTTATAGATATCTATAACTAGTCAACTCTTAAAGTTTTAAAATTTTTAAGTTCCGAAAAATAAAAGTTATTTTTGAAGATGAAATCTGTATAGTTATTTTGTCGAAACGTTAATTATGTGAAATTCCTTCGATAGAAGAAAAAATCGCAAACCAAGATCCGAAAATTATTAAAATTACGTTTTTTTTCTGTTATTTAATATCTTATATTTTTTTTTTTTACTTTTTTTTTTTACTTTTTTTTAAAAAGAAAGACAAACATTCCCGGGTTACGAATAACCTGACAATATTTGAAAATCTCCTACTACCACCACAGTGTAAGCTGATATGCTTGGAAAAAATTACAGTGTAACTTTAAATGCAACTAAAGAAATTTTCGAGAGATCTTTGCTCTCTTTCAAACGAGTGGTGTTTTATTAAATATTTTCGCTTAATTATTATCGTTTTTTTAATATTTGAGGGATCCCTCCAAAATTCGTATTTACTTCAAACCATCTTTAATACGATTACTACGGGGCCTTCAACGATATCAATAACATAACCTCACTTTTGATAATGTAAGAGCATGAATTTTACGTACCCATATTATACTACCAAAATTACAAATGATATCAAGCATGGAGAGAACTATACTACACCTACTTAAATTACACCTAATTAAATTACACCTACTGATATGACACTTACTTTAATTACACTTACTTAAATTACACCTACTTTAATTACACTTATTTTAATTACATCTACTTAATTTGCACCTTCTTTAATTACATTTACTTTAATTACACCTACTGAAAATACAACTACTTTAATTACACCTGCTGAAATCACATACGTCAATAAAACCTAATGTTACCTACTTTTTTTTTTAAGTATGAAACTTATTTAACACGTACACATATCTCCCGCCCTGCAGAACTAACTTGCCAATGGTAATGCCTGTGGGGAGAGCAATCTTGCTGTTCAACAGAATCAATTCGGATATTGACATTTTTAGCATCAATGAAACTTCCTTTAAAAGGCAAGCTCTATTACCACTGGTATATATTGATATACATTGATATACACGCTGTTAATATTAATCTAAGAATTCTTATTATAAAAATATTTTAAAAACGCATTGAAATTAACAATTTTGTAATGTTTTTGAAATGAATAAACAAAATTGAATTGAATTGAGTTAATCAATTCAATTTAGTTTAGATAAGTGTGTAATTCGGACAGCGTTATATTGGCAATTATCATCGATGATATTCACACCTGTGTCATTTCGTTCATGACTCAGTGTCGCCAGAGCATTGAAAAAAAATTATTTCACTTTAAACTTAAATTTCTACATTTCATTGTTAAACTGTACTTGTGTACTAAGTTCTAGAGCTCGGTGGTTATTTGTTGGGACTGTCTTAAGTTTTTAAGCCTCAAAGGATGGTTATTATATTTTCAGAGGTTGCAAGAAAATTGTCTCCGTCTCTGTAAAACGTATTTAGATGGATGAGTTTTCCAAAAGCGTTTGTATTTTATTCATAATTTAATTAAGTTTCAAGCGTTAATTAAAACCCTTTTAGATGGGTTTTCAATTGCGAATAATAATTCTAATTGACCCAAATTAAATACAATATAATAATATTATGTTTTAAGTTTTGGAGTATGTGGTTTTGCTTAAATTTCCGACGGGCCTGGTAAATTATGGTGAGACATTTCTTATACCAAACCATATCCGTATGAATAAAGTGCATTCGTTGCATGTGGAAGTTAATATGATTGATTTATTTCACGTTTGCTTTAAAAAATGTGAATACCGCACGAGAGTCCCAACTGTTCCAAACTATCAGGACTATGGCATCCCTATAGGTTTTTTTATGGTATGACTGATTGTTTATCCAGCTACAGTACGATATCTCTTTTTTGACATTCTTATAACTTTGGAAGATAGTTATACTAGAAGTTAAATGTAAGTATGAACTGTTTCAAAAATTTATTTCGATAGCACCATTTCTATTGTACTACACTTATATGAATATCTGTTCTGCCGTGTGTTGTATTGAACACGTCGTAGCGACGACTATGGCTGAAGTTTTCAGGTACCTACAAGCCGTAGCATTCCAAAAGGAGTTCTGCCATGTGATGTACTGAACAGGTCGTAGCGACTATGACTGAAGTTTTCAGGCACCTATAAGCCGTAGCATTCCAAAAGGAGTTCCCGCCGTGTGATGTATTGAAAAATTCGTAGCAACGACTATGGCTGAAGTTTTCAGGTACCTACCAGCCGTAGCATTCTAAAAGGAGTTCTGCCATGTGATGTACTGAACAGGTCGTAGCAACTATGACTGAAGTTTTCAGGCATTTATAAGCCGTAGCATTCCAAAAGGAGTTCCCGCCGTGTGATGTATTGAACAATTCGTAGCGACGACTATGGCTGAAGTTTTCAGGCGTCTATAAGCCATAGCATTCCAAGAGGAATTAATAGAGTTATGAATTATATTAAATATAAGTATTGCACTTTTTCTGAACGTCTGGTTTTTGGCTAAATCTATATGTTCCTCAAATAAGCCCATGCATGAACCTCGTACAAGTTCTCGGTTGTGAGGCTGAGAAGGGAAGGAAGTTATTCAGATTTGACAATAAAACACGACCAAAGCCTTTTCAAGAAACGCAGCGTTTCGATTCTGAGTGTTGTTCTATCACCAAGGCGATACTGAGAGAATTTATCACTCCACTGTTTCAGGTGAAGGTATCCACAACTTTTTAACACATAACTCCGGAAAGTTTAAAAGCATTCTTGTCAAGTTTCAAATATAATAGCACCCTTTCGCTAAGGGTAAGATTAACTTTAACTAGCAGTTAATGGCATTGTATCGCCGCGGCTAAGCCGGTGTTTAGTATGAAATGTAATAAACCGAGGTTTAACAAACGACGGCTTAACTGGGGATTAATCCCAAATAGAACCGCTTTGTAATAATTCCAACCTTTGTTCCTGAGAGCCTATTAAAATCCTTACCGCCTGTCGTATTCCGAACAAGGTATGAAAAGATAACGCACGTTTAACGCCTGTTCGCTACGGACGTAATAAAATAAGAGAGTGTAAATTAATACGCTGTCTGAATTCTGTTAATAAAATGATCTGGTTACTTTTAATCTGATAAATCCTCGAGATATAAATTAGTATTTAAATATTTAGTAGTAAGTTCAACCCTTCAACAATCATATGGGGTGACTGGGTTACCCCTAATTAATACCTCATTTATAGAGTGTTTTTCCCTTTCACATTATTATTTTTCCCTTTTAATTTGGTAAAATTTTTGTAATCTTGTATCTTTACATGTTACATAGTATTTCTTATTCAATGTGTGTATTTGATTGTACTAGAAATTTTAAACAAAACAAATTTTTTAAAATTGAAAACGAATATTTAATTTTCCCATAAATAAAATTGATAAAACAAGGGTAAACTCGGTTACCCCACACCACACGGTTATTATTGTTTTGTCTGCTGCCTTGATTTGCAGAAGGTTAAAATAATATTAATTTTTAATAATAGTTTGCCGGCAATCCGGTCGTTTATTGTATCGAAAAAAAGTTTTTTTGACAATGTTCGTAGGTAAGTTACCCGTCTCACTAGACAACGTCCGTGACGGGTAATAATTATATATATATATATATTTTTTTTTATTGCCGGTAACCCGGTCGTTTATTGGTATGAATGATTATTTACAAATCATGTGCGCTACCCGTCTCACTAGAAAATATCTGTTCTGAGCCGGGTAGCAGTATCATTACATATATTTTGTAAAAAATCAGGGCTTAATAAAAATACAAAAGACTACATTAAATAATCTAGATATAAAATATTACTTACATATTTAAAAATAATTGAACAATCTTTAGTGTGAGAGTTCTTATTGAGATGGAGTACTCCATAAAAACCTATCATATGTATAGAGTAAAGTTGTGTTTGAAAATAAAAATAAGTAGCAATAATACTTTAGCAATTGCATTTAAAACATTAGAAACAGTATATTAGTCTGTGTATGTGTAAAAAATATTATATAATGAAATAATATCACGCTCAATTGCTTCACATAAATGATGTACCCATAATAATACATTGCAAGAAGGAAAGAAAAATGCAATAAAGAAAAAAAAAGAGATAGAGAAAAAAAGGATTAATATCTTGGAGACACATTATAAACCATTTTCAGTGTAAAAATTACATTTATTTAAAATTATGTTTATTAACACGGACGGTTTGCAAATAACTTGATAATGAAATTTCTATTTTTGTTCATTAACCATAATATATCAAAGTTTTTATATGTATATTTTCTGTTGGTTTGAGTTATATGTTCTGTTAACTTTTTAGATAATGTTGAATATGGCAGGAGCGAGGTAAGATTCATGTTTTTTAGCAAGAGTGGATTTAATTTTTGGCACTTGTAAATGATTGTTAGATTTAGCTCTAGTGTTCTGAGAGTGAGATATGTGGGAAGGTGACGATTTAATGCAATTTATATGGATATTTTTTTTAATGAATAGCTCCCTGAAATCAAGTATGTTATTTTTAATTAAAAGATTTTCAGTGGGATGAAGATATGGTTTTTTGAACATAGTTCTAATAAGTGGTTTATGAGCATATAGAAGAGATAACCTGATTTGAAGGAGAAATATTACATAGAATTTATACAGAACAAATTTGATATAACATAGTGACCAAAAGATTATAAAATGTCTCATTTGAGGATAGTTAACTAATACATCATAACACCTATAATATAAAAAAAGACATATTACATAAAATAAACAGTCTGATCAAGCATGATAGTAGATAAGAATCAGAAGTATAAAGGAAATATCTCCTTTGAAGGTGGTTGAATAATACATCATATCATAAATAGTTTCAAAACATAAAAATGATTATTGTAAATTGTTTAAAACCAAATAGTATAAAAATAAAAATATTTTTAATGTAAAGTCAAAAATTTCGTATACATCGTTGAAGATAAATATATAACATAACAAGTCAATCGGTTTAATTGTTGGCAGATGAATAATCTAAATGCGTTTAAGATTGACGATTGATTATATTCATTAATTTCATTCATTTAACATATATATCCAGCTAACAATAAAAACACCCTAATATAATATAACTTCCTTCTTCTTCTGGCGTTAGTAAGATTGGATTGTTAATATTAATTTTAGTTGTAAGTTGCTAAATATGTAAATACTCGTATATATGTCGTTAAGATAGTAGTTATAGGCCTTAGTCGTAAGTCACTAGATATAAGTCTTAGAGATAAGTCAGTAGTTCTAGTATTAACTATCTAAGAAATATATTTGTACAGCGCCCTTGAGGTGATTTCTCACGAAAACGGCGCTATATAAATTAGCCAAATATTATTATTATTATTATAATGTCAATGAAATGCATAAAATAATATCATAATCATAAAAATAGAAAAAAAATTATAATATTGTATATATCTCTTTTATAGACTCCATGTTAATTTTACAAATTAATAAGATATAAAGATGAAAGGACGCAAAGTTATTTCTGATTAAAAAAATGAAAAACTAATAATGCCACATACTTCCTGAATTTATTTAAGACTTTAAAATGGGTGTTCCTCCGATTATGTTTTTTTTATTTTTTTTTAAATGTTGTGAATGAAGCAATTCAGTTATGTACAATAAATAATGTATATTTCTTAATATTCTCATGTAAAAGCCCCGAAAAAGGGTGTTAATAAATAAATTGCCCTTGAGGTGATTTTGCACAAAAACGGCGCTATACAAGTCATCCAATTATTATTATTATTATTAAATATTGGCTTCAAATAATTTCCTGCATGCCTACGGCTAAAATGGGAACTGATAACACGCTTAAAAAATGGAACATTTCTGCCAAAAAAATAAATTCACGGTCCTGCTTCAGTTAAAAAAAAACACATAAAACAATTATAATCCAGTGACTTTCTTTTCATAATGTTTTCGTAATACCCTTTGAGAATATTCGTTTGAGAGTCTGGTAATTTAGCCATGAATACAAAAAACTGTAAAAACACACAGGAAAAGGGAATGGTTCATGTCTATTCCAGATTCTTGAAAGTCAGTAATATATTTTGGGACATTATGCGGACTATTTTTAAGTTATCATTAAAAAAAAACATCTGACCTCATAACACTATTTTTTTAACCTATTATTTTTTGTAAATTTGATGAAGGAAAATCAAAAGTTACATACTGTGTACATGGATATTGTATTCAGGGGTAAAGTACGCTAATTTTAGGGGATTGATTCTACACGATAATACAGGTAAAAATTATTCAATACTTTTTTCAAAATTCCAACGTATCAAGGTAGTTTTTAGGTAAAAAAAGTTGAATTCGTATGAGGAAATAAATATTTTTCTATGGAAAAATTTTATAAAGTAAAGTAAACATTGGGATTTCGAAATTTTTTTTATATTTTTGTCTCGCATCATGTAGAATCACCTCCTGAAGTTTGAGCACTTTATCCCGGACAACATGTATAAAATGACGAGTACAATGTACGTCGAGGATAAGCTGAAATACAGATTAGACGTGAATACATTATGGCCCGTTCAACATTAGTTTCTAACTAGTGCCTGTTCTAAGATACTGTTATATAGCACATCACACTGTCAAACAGTATTCTAGTCCCAAAGAGAGGTCGAACGTGACGTCATCGTTCTAGTATTATATTTTGTCTTTTTCGTTTTCACGTTTTCGTTAAAACGCGTGAGGAGCAAGTGGACGATCGTCAATGACATGCGTACGTGCTCTCTCTGGGTCTATTTTAATCCCGAGCCTTCCAGGTTCAAGTTTTTGATATAAGCCTCTTAATGTTTCAAATGTTGCCCATCTGATGCCAGTAGTTGTAACGGGTGTCTCAGAATGTTTTTCGTACCGATCGATATTGCCATTTTTTGGCTCCAAAAATGCAAAATCAGATTGGCTACAACAGCAACACATTTTCCCATCAAAATGAAGCCACTTCTCAAGTAACAAATGATTCGTTAGCTGCTCTTCACGATTTATTCTCTGAAATAGTAATTAGTCGCCGAGGAGACATAAAAATAATGCATAGTGTGTTTGCAGCACGTTCCAGAGTGGAAGATACTTTCAGTATCGCTTTGGTGTAAGACCACCATTCAGAATTGAAACGTTGCTTGAAAAGACTTTTGACGTGTTACTTTTCCACCTTCCTTTACCCCATCTTCTTCCCCTCCACACTACCTTTAGCCTAATAACATAACTCGGTTGGGGATGCCATAGCATCACTGATTCCAGACGGTGGGAGCAGTTGGAACTCTTTTCTTTACAAAAACTGTTAAACGTTTTTGGCATTAATTTATTTCGTCGTCAGTAAAATAAAATTATTTTTTTAAAATTTATTTCATTAGAAAAACAGTGTGAAAAGTTTCTTTGCGAGATGTTGAATTTGATGAAAAATTTCATTTCATTTAAAGGAGTAAGAAAATAAAAGAATTTTCGCTTTAGATTTATTTCCAAAACCTCTACTGATGTATTTACCCTAAAGATGGTTATCCGGCAAAATAAAACACGCCAGACGTTTTATTGGTGTAGTTAATTGAAGCCTTATTTCTATCTTATATTTTGGTTAACATTATTTTGGCTTGTTCTTAATTTTGCTAAGTGGTGAAATTGAACCCTTGAGTAATTAGGTTCGGTGAATAATATTCTTAGAAACAAAGGATTTCGAACGTTAAATTGTAATTCTTTCGGTAAAATATAAAACGCTCACAGGCAAAGGTGAATAATCCAACGTTATTTCACTCTCTATAACAAAATATACATTTTCTCATAAATTATTAAACCGCTAGCAAAATTATGTAAAATAAGATATCATGTCAAATAATTTAAAAAAAATAGGTTACACAAGGATCAGATTTGGGTCCCATGTTGTTTATGCCATATATTAAATTATCTATAAAATGTTTGAAAATATAGGTAGGTCTGCAGTAGGTGTAAAGTTACACGCAAGTACAAGCGACAGGAAGTGGTAAATATTACATTAGACAATATAGACATTTATGAAAAATAAATTATTTATTTTATGTAACACCTCAGAGCGCACCTGTCTGTAAAGTGGAAAGACAGGATAAGTACATCGCCACCTGTTGGGCAGCGTTGTGAGCGGGTTAAGGAAGGGACTGTAGGAAGGGATTTATTAATGTGGGTCTTGAAGAGACGCAGATTATATGAAAGAAGACTCACAGAAGACGGCAGCTCGTTCCAAAAACGAGCCGACTTGCACAGACAAAAACGAGTCGAAGAAACAACACATTCTCATGGTTGTCAAGTTTCGTATACATTCACCGGTGCACAAGGCATCAATGCTGCTAGCTCTTTAGAGCAGGCTCTATTAAAATACCTGTATAATTGACTCAGAATGCCTTCATTTCGTTGCATTAGGGCAATCGTTCTGTTAACAACGGATTGTCAATCAGACGATCCGCCCTCCTTCGCACGGAATTAAATAGGTTTCTCATTTTGGAGCTATAGCCCAAAGGTGGCTCCCAAATGTTGTTCTTTGATATGTCATAGTACTGACAATATAGACCAATTAACTCATCGATACTCTTACAAACACATTTATTTGCAAATGCAATTATAAGATATAATGACTAAAAACGTTTTTTTGGATTGACCGTTACTAAAATTAAAACTAAATGGTGACAGAACTGCAAAAAGTCATATAAAAAATATTTGTATATACCCGCTGATGTTAAATTATATTTTTGATTAGTAATTATTAATTATACCTAGCTCTCTCATTAAAAATTTAGGCGTATTAGATCTATCAAAAAATTTATATATAAAGATGCAAAAGTCGGTCATTTTGAATACATGTAGGATAACGAAAGATTTTTTAAATATTTATGTTGAGGGATCAGTAGGATTTATAGGCCCTGTTAGGAGTTCTACCGAGCCGAACCCTCTGATATGAAAATATCTGGAGTCGGTGAATTATTTTCCCAATTGATCTCTGGTGAGTTGACGTGTTGTTCATGTATTGTTTTGTATTTATTTTGCTTATATAATGCCCTTGCATAATATTGATTGACTAGATGATCATTTGTGGAAAAATGTGTGGAAGGGTTTAGTTTTTCGTAAGGGGAAGATTTAACCCGGACATAAAATCAGAAGTAAAAATTTGTATACGTATTTAATTTTCGGTTTCAAAACAATGAAGTGATCTTACTTACAATTTATAAATACACCCCATTATGTATAATGAAACCATTTATGTTACCGCCTTCATAAAACACAAACACACACAGCAAAAGCGATTGATCTGAGCCCGCTATTAATCTCTCGGTCAAATTTGTTGGCTTTTGGGCAAACAACTCAAATGGTCTCATATAAATAGTTGTCTCACAAGTATGATCATACGTATGATATAAACAGGGCATACAACGCCGAATTACTAATTTACGACGCCAAAAATATTGTTATTTAATATTCTGATCAGAAATGCTTGTGACGAAAGTACCTAAGAAAATCTTTCAGAAAAATACATAATTAAGGTCAGCTGGGGTTTGGTGCTCGTGGGTTTCAAATATAACATATAATATAAGTCCCATTTGCTAAAAACTGAATATCACCCTATCTGTCTTTATTATCTACTTTGCTTCTTCTTTTGAATAATGATTAATGATGGTTTAAATATTGTTACAATATACTGTCAAATTACCCATCTGGTAAGACATCTAATACTTATTTTTTCTTTAATTTTGTTTTTGTATGTAGAATTACTTTATGTTTGTGATTACTCTTATGTATGCTTCACTCAAATGTAAATTGTTAACCTCGATACAGGCTTAGTTTTAGTGAGGTTGATTTTTATGTGAAAAAAGGTGTTTTATGTATAGTGAGATGCTATAAATAAATTATGATTAAAATGATGATAACTTGTAAAACTGTTTATTTTTTAACATGATAAATGTTTAGTTCTTTTCTTTCAATTTCCTTTAGAGTGGGGTCACAAAGACTACCTGAAAAGAATGCGCTCGATTGAACAAGGGGGGGAAAACGAGAAAAATACATTTAACGTTTTATAATACTAATAAGATATTTTTTCGAACTAACAAGAAAATGAATCGGTAAAACTTTTTTTTAAAACTCTAGCAAAAGAAAACAATTCAATATTTTTATTTATAAAATACATGACATACATTCAAACATTTATTTTTATTTTTTATTTTTTTTTTTTATTAGGTACTTACAATATTTTTTACAATTCAGGTTTTCCAGTAATGTAGGCCTCACTGGGTGGCTTGCCCGTGCTGAGGCCTTCATTTTATAATATGAAATATAAACTACATAATACATTTAATGAGAAAAATTATACATTTAAAATTAAAAATACATAATAATATATTTAAAATTAAAAAAAATAGTACATTGAAAAATAATCTTGTGTGTTTGTGAGTGATTTGTGTTAATATTGGTTTTGTGTGTTACGACTGTTACGTGAAGGTTTTATTTGTATTTTATGCTATGAAATTTTGGTAATATTGTCTTTTTTGTTCTTTAATCCATTTTGTAATTTTTTGTGTGAATTTATTTTTATTTTCCTCAATTTTAATTTCAAGTTTTAAACTGTTGACAGCTTTTATTGCATGGTATTGGTAGTGTCTTTGTCCAAAGCTTGAATTTACTGTCGGAGTTTTTATGTTTTCTTTGTACGCTTGTCTAACTGGTCTGGTGTTATTTTGTGTATGTTGAAATTTATTTTTTTTGTCAAAAATGTAGTTTAGTAGTGTTTTAACGTATAATTGGCGTATATCTAGTACGTCACAGCTGTTGAATATTTGGTCTGTATCAGTCAGTCTATGTTTTTTTAGTATTACCTTTAAGATCGTTTTCTGTGCGGTTTCTATGTAATTGATAGCCGAGTTTGTTGCTCCTCCCCAAGCAATAATTCCATATTCTATTATTGATTGGCAAAGTGCAAAATATATTGTTTTCAATTGTTTTATTTTATATATGTTTCTTATGTTTAGGAAAATGTGTATTGTTTTGAGAAGTTTATTTGTGATTTGTTTGATGTGAGGTGTCCATCTAAGGTTATGGTCAATTACGATTCCTAGATACTTTATTTGTTCTGTTTTTTCTAGAGGAGGGCAATCACAGATGTTGGTGTTTAAACATTCGTGTATTTTTATGGTGTTTGTGTTGTTTTTTGGCTGTCCCGTGCTATTTATACTGTATGTTTTGAATTTTGTCTTTGATATGTTAAGTGTAAGTATGTTTGAGTCTAGCCATGTTTTCATTTGCTATATTCCCAAATTCGCTATGTTATATACATTATTTCAATCCTTAGATTTGAAGAGTAAAACTGTGTCATCAGCATAGCTAACTATTTCACCGTCTATTTTCATGCTGCAAAGTTCATTTATGTAAATAGTAAAAAGAACGGGCCCTAGTATGCTTCCTTTTGGAACTCCATATGTAATCGGCAGTGGTTTACTAGTATGGTTGTTAATTTTAACTTGTTGTGTTCTGTTACTCATATAACTTTTTAATAGTTGAAGTTCCTTGCCTTTGATACCCATGTTTTCTAATTTATTAAAAAGTGAATTGTGGCAGATTGAGTCAAAGGCTTTATCTAAATTTATATATGATACATTAAATCACCATACTAGGCGACTGCCTGTTTCATGGTGACCAATGGAATATAGTTATGTGAGGTGTAGTGTGAACATATGAACTAAATTTATAAACGTGTTGAGAATAGGAAAGATCACAGTAGAAAATTTATAACGGAAATATAAAAAAAAAATAGAAAACAAAAAACGAAAAAAAAAATTTAAAAAGATTAAAGAAGAAGATCTTATTAATATTTTTATAATTATAGTATTGATTTAAATAATTCTAAAAATTATTCTTAGGAAACTATACTTCTGAGATATTTCGGGAATTTAATATACCAACTATCACAGAATTGTAAAAAAGAAACGCCTTATATCAAATTTATAAATAGTATTTCATCATTAATGTTCAACCCTTCGATAGCATAAGCAATAGATTCAAAACAAATTACCTAATATCCATCCAAATGCTAAGAACGACCACGGCTCAGCACCACTATTTGTATTTTGGTTTGAGATGGTACAATATATTGTCCAAAAACAAAATCAATGTATCCGAAACTTTGAAATTTGAACAATTCAAAAAGCAAATTACTAAAATTTGATAATGATATATTGTACGCTTAATCTATAAAATATAGAATTAAAAGGCTATTGTTAGATTTTATAAAACTAATTCTCTAGAATTGTGTATATTGTATTCTCACTTTATGGAGTAGTAGACTATTTAGGAATTTAAAATATATATTTTGAATGCTGTTATTATTTGAAATTATTTTCTATTAATAAATAAATAAATTAAAATAAACATCTTATTTCCATCTCATGTTAAAACTACTGTGTTAAAAACAATTATAATAAATAAAAAGAACATACACAGAAATAAAAATAAAAACTACACGCTTTCTATTAAAATCTAGAAGTTAACCACAGAATAATTAAAGTGTGCCCCTTTAGTAAACCAAAAGTTCCGAAAGCAATTTGAAAAAAGTTTCAGTGTGAAAGGTACTCTCATTATCACCCTGGTGTAAAACCAGGTGCTTGATTTGGCTTTATCAGTGCTTGGTGATCATATATGAATATCCAGGTACTCCCCTACCTTCCTCTCCTCCATCTCCTCCCCCTCCCACTGCCTTCAGCCTCAAAATACCCCTATTGGGGATGGCATAGTCTCACAGGCTCCAGACAGTTGGGAGCAGTTGGGACTGTTGTGCTGTATTCACATAAAATATATATATGAAACCAGACCAAAAAGTGAGGTTACGAAAACGTTTGTCTGATAAAATGCGTGTTTTTTTCCGTAATCAAGTAATCCACTTTTTTTTGCATTCAGAATTATGATACTACTAAAATTATACGTTTGTTTCTAATAATAAAAATTTGAAAGCGTACTTTATCACCTTTCAAAAACAGTTTTTAGTTTTCGTATAGGTTCAGAAATATTCCATTTATTTGGTTTTTATTGTAAATCAGAAATATTCCAACCTCCTTGTATGAGAGAGGCCTAAGGAGTTACGGTAAGGTAAAACGAGGTAAACCATGTGGCACTAAATTGTTAAATTACGTTACATAATAAACAGAGAAAATAGAAAACTTGAATAGAGAATTTGAGACAGTTCATTAAAGTTTCCTCGTTCGCATTCTCATTTGGTTTATATATTCGAGATGTTTAGTACTCGAATTTCCGAAAGAGCCACAGAAAGCGAGTCCGTTAGCAGTGAAAACTTCAAATTCTGAAATACCTACCCTTTAAACAACTTTGATTAAATTACTTTCAACATAGATCGAACGTTCACTAGGAATGCCTACAGTCTGTACACACTATCTGTAAATATACTTATTGTTCTCGTGATTGTTTTGTGGGGTATTATGCCATGTTACACTCCTTCTCCTTTAGGTAATGTTTTAGATAGCCTTATAGTGTTCATCATCAGGGCAGACGTTGAAAAAATCTCCTGATAAAAAATAAAAAGTGAAAAAATCTCCTGATAAAAAATACATGACGCCAACGTGACTCGAACCCGTGTCCATTCGATTTCCGGTCGAAAGCTCTGACCACTGAGCTATGGAGGCTTATTTCTTACCCGCGAAATTATTCAATATATGCTAGTGTTTCATTCAACAATTACTGCTTGTTACATTTTTTTCACCTAAAAAAAAAAAAAATTAAATTAAAAATTATAAAAATAATTGTTATCCTTTGTGCTATGCATAAATAAAAATCTTGTCTTAAAAACATTAATTTATCAAAAAAAAATAATAATTAACTTGTTATATTATTACGAATTTACTAAAAGTTTATCAGGAAGCGGCCTGCAGTCCCGTATTCAACCAGATTAACAATAATTTGAACAGACTTTTAATAAATGTGTGTGGGATACGCTCATGGAAAGTTTCCCCGAGATTTCAGAATTATTTCTTTGTGACGGGAACTTCCGTCAAAACCCTCATAGATTTTGGGGCTTTCATTGCTAACCATGTGAGTTTAAAAACACCTGATATAGTATGTAAAATGCGTCGCACGGAAGTATGTGTCAAGTTGATGATTGCTTATATTTGTTTAGGTTGCATAGCTCTCGTTATCTTTGCTAGATTTCACTTCTTTCCATTGACAGTAGTTTAAAGTTCACCATAGTTTTCACAAGGCGCTGTTAACCGTTTGATTCCACAGCTTGGTTCCCCGGCTATGTGATGCTTCTTTCCATCGTGTCCTAATGTTATTACTATTATATCTAACGATGTTCAATCATATCCCACAACTATTGTTCCTTTCCACTTTCAACATCTGCATTTGCCTTCCGAGGCTCTCGTTCAAAGAGTCTTTTTTCCCATCTAGGCAGGACGTCGCCGCGATCGATGAATTAGTATTTTTTCATCCTTTCCAAACTTCTATTAGCTACCGGCGCTTTTCACCCACTAAAAAACTGTCTGTTGAGGAGATAGTGTATCACTAGCAGTGAGTTTCTATCTATATTGATTATATGCCAGGTTTGCTTGGAGTTTGATCTGTCCGCGAGCACTTTAGATAATTTCATCCCGGATACTTATTCCCATTCCTTCTGATGCTGGGATTTGACCTACTTTTCAATAAGGATTTTATTGTGACAGGATGACACTTCTACATCCAAATCAGGTCCTGTACATGGTGTTTCCGCCCATTTTCATTGCGCACGTATTAGTCCTCGATGTCCTGTTACGCAAGTCAAAGTCATTCTAATAAAAAAGATAATTGCATTTCACACTTTCGACCAAATTCTCGCAAAAGTTTTACTAAATCTATGATTCAATCGAAGGTCTAACCAAGAGATTGAAAACAGCCATGCTTATTGCTTACCTCAACATATTTGCATAAATACGCATTTTTCTGTCGATGTTATAATTTCCAATTTAAATGAAATATTTTTAACATTTCTTGGTGACAGCGTGCCGACTGGTACTTTTATAATTCTTACGGCTAAAGAAACAGGTTTCATTTCTGTAACACGTGTCTGGGAAATATATGATAATGCTTGCATTTTGCCTTTGGCGAAGCAGACATACGTACATCGTTTTAAGTTTTGAATGAGAGTGGGATTTTGTCGCAAAGTTTAGTACCATAGTATAGGAAAAGTTTTTACCGAAATTGTATTTTTAGTTACTTGTTGGATATGTTTACAAATACAAGCAACGCTACAGCGTTTCGATTTTGATTCGTGGTCTCTCCACCAGGATGATAATGAGGGTGTGTACAGGATCGACGTGCGCCACTATAATAGAATTAACGCGCGTCTAATGTGTTACGCGATAACTAACTTAGAAGTCAGGACACGTAGATCCACGGTGGCTGAAGAATGGGTTTAATGTGAAGAATTAATGCGCGTTTCATTCTGTACTTAATTGCTAACTCGAAAGTTCAGGCACGTGTGCCAACGTTGCTGATTTCCAGAGATGTGAAAGGGCGTAATAGTGATTTGCTAATTACAAACATGCTTTACAATAAACTGTTCAGGTTTATTTCAATTACAATAATTTCAATTTGGGAGGTGGATATGGGCACTGCCATCCCAGGAACCATTTATTGTATAATCAACACCTCTGCCATAAGTCGCCCCAAGTGTTTCTCTACGTTAGGTGGCCCGGGTTTATGGGGAGAGGTTTGTTCGGGTCTTGACGGCGGATGCATCCTTCCATCAACTGCGTGGCGGGCCGGATCAGGAGAGATTGGTTAAGAGAGACCCTTTGACCTCTCTAGCTGGACTCTCTCAAAACATCACATTTCAACGCAGTGGGAGGGATGGATTCATACGTTTGTTACTCCTGGATGTACTGATTCCCTGATTCCTACCTACCCTTTATACCTTTTTCCTTCCAAGAATTTCCTTTCCTAAAAAACCGTTCACACGGAATCCTCAAAGATGATATAGTCCCTGAGGGGAATTGATTTCCTTCGGCGTGGAGCTAATGTATAAAAACAACCATACCGTACCTTGTATTATATTAAAAAAATATATAAATTCTTCGCTGTGTATTGGTATTGTATATATATTAGGAGGTCTAACGTGTCAGTGCGGCATATTTCCGATATGGGGATATTCCCCATGGTGCCGTATTCACCCACTTTACCTTATAAATGAACAATAAACATGTACATATTGATGGTTTCTATACATTAATTATTTATTTATTTTCGGAAAGTTTGTACATGCCAAACTAAAGTCAAAATAAAACCAGTTATGGATATCCTCCTTGTGACTATACAACAAATAGTCACAACCATAAGAAAAAAAGGATGTACGTAAAACAATTTCAATTCGTGACAGAAATATCAATATAATTAACGGAAAAGTTATTAAGTGATATACTCATTTTATATTTGTTTTAAGCTCGCAATTGAAAATATCTACGTTTGATATTACGTTATTGTAAATATAACATAATCTGTTCTTGCAAGAATTTTGTTTACTTTGTTTTACATAGAACAGTACAGAAGAGCGTGTGGAGCGTGCAGGTACATTAAATTGAATCTTATTTAGCAATTCTGGGTATTAAATATTATTTTTAACTAATTTATACATGATTATATTGCATCAAACTATGTGATTACTTCGTATACTTAATAAATCAATAATTTAACAAGAATTGAGATCAACATATTATTGGTTAAAAAATACTCAAATCAGGTAAAGGGATATGGCCCGATCAAGTCGAGAATCTCAAATGCAATTATTTTTGATAGACGCTTTCGAAATGGTTTTCCACTAGAAGTGCTTGGGGCGCAAGTGTATTGTAAATACTTTGTATGTTGCCAGCAGTGGCTATTATACAAATATTTGCATGGTTGAATAGCGGTGAGCTTATTGCCAAGTGGTAATTTCTTCGAACCAATATGTCAAATTAACCATAAGATTGCAATCATACTGTGAATTTTTCCACGTAGTGCAAACGGTTTTTAAAATGAAATAAAAATTCACGAATATCTTTTTCTTTTTAACTAATTTTGAAGGCTATAACTATCAATGTAATATATAATTGAAAAGGACTAATAAGCCTAAACGAAACATGAAAATAGAACAAAATACAGAAAAATAAAAAGACAATGGTGACAGCTAGGAATTGAACCCAAGATCTCTTGTCGTACCTGGATAGGCATCTTGGTGATTTAAGACGAGACAACACCCTAAAAGAATGTCAGAATCTTAACGATCATATCTCTAAAATACTGTGGGAATACTAACGACATATAAGTGAAGCAGTTGTGAAAAACAGTGATAATGGACGGTCCTACGGTCGACTTTGCTCTAGCAGGCCTAAAAAATCAATATTTCCGCATGGTTTATTTGAATTATTTCTTATGAACGTATTACTAAAATCTCAAACGTTTCTAGAGGGTTCCCTTGGGAAGTTGTTAATTCAACGTCTAGAAAAATAAAATTTGGTGCTTACCGCTTATTTTAAAGCTAAAAAGGTTTTATAAAATTTTCACACCGTTTTACATCAAATATTTTAATGGTAATGTCCTGTTTTTAATAATCTAAAATATAAATATCTTACATCCTTAGGAATCCCTTTAGAAAGATTTAAAATTTTAGTAATATTTAATCAGAAATAATGAAAATGTGGGCGTCGACCAAACTCCCGTTATTACTCTTGTCAGGTTAAGACGCCTGTCAAGAGGTCCTGGGTTTGATTCCTAGTTGTCACCGTTATCTTTTAATTATTCTATGTTGTGTTCAATTTTCGTGTTTCGTTTAGATCAATTAGTATTATCTTCTTCAATGATATAAAATAAAAATGTTTTAAATGGTGTACAAGTAGTGAAAATTTCGAATTGGATAAGGAATGGATGGAGGTGGTTGGTAGCAAAGGTTGCATTAGCCTGATGGGAACATAAACAGCCCTATTAATTTAGCTTGAAGGTACTATCACAGATCATAGGGCGTCTCGTTCAGAAGGCGTGATGTTTGTTGCTTGCACTCTGAATGATTTTTGTCTTCCATTATTTTAGTCCTTGTTCACATTAAAGTTCCCAATAGACGTAAACTAAGGAGTAATGATACATTCCATTTTTAATTATGTAATAACAATATTGCCTACTTCAATCAATCCACTGTCTCGAATGTGTCGTTTGTACAATGCTTTTGGATGTGACTATATTAATATCAATACAAACCGTGTCACATATTTAAAGAAAATTAGCCAACGATATGGAAAAATGTGGTTTTGTTAGAAATATTGTTATTTGCATTATCTTTTCGTTTCTTCATACGTAGTGTTAGCCAAATCATAAATTGTGCATTCTGTGAACTTTTTTAACTAGTTTGTTAACTTAGCACTAATGCTAATTTTATAAACATGTTAATATTCTTTAAATACAATTTATTTAATTGTATATACGCTTAAAAAGGTTTTTACATAAAAGTGATACATGATGCAGTGTACATAGGACAATATCTGTATTATACAGGAGATACTGACCGTAAATAGATGTAATCCATAGTAAAGTAGGTACAAAATACACAATTTTAAAATTGTGATGATGAGAAAATATTAAGAAATAATTTGAAAGAAAAACTAAATATGTAGCAATATTAGTAAAACGTAAGAGTAACACAAAGTAAAAAGATATTACAACAACACTACATATGAGACAAAACATTAAAACTAATTTCGACAAAGTTTTGGTATAGATTATGCTTAATTCTATAAATGGAGTCAAAAATTAAATCAATAGCACCCCCATACTTGTTGCCCAGATCGTGCATCCTATTGGTCAGTGAGTGTGTCCGATAGTTGGTCGTGTATGTATTGCAGAAGAATGTTATATTTTGTCTTGTATTCCTAGTCGGCACATGGAGTTTAATAGTGGCAACGATGGCAGGACTATAAATTAAGTTGTTAATGACTCTGTGTAACACAGCCATGTCTGAAATAATTCTGCTGTCAGACAGTGTTATTAGATGCAATTGATTCACCAAACTGACATAATTAATGTAATCAATAGGAATTCTGAGCTTAAAATTTACTTACTTAAGAAATTTGTGCTGAACTCTTTCTATATTATTGTAGTGAACTTTATATAAAGCGGACCAAATAGGTGAATTATACTATAATTGACTTCTGACTAAATAATAATATTCTGATAAATTTTTCATTATATTTCTTTTTTGTATCATATAGAGCTAATAATATCCTCACTGGGATCTGCCGTGCTGAGGATTTCATTTATATATTATAAAATTTTAGTAGTATAAATAATATGAAGGAATGGTAAGTAAATACGGTTGACATTTGTCACATGAGAACGTATTATATAATATGTGTGTTATGTCCTTCTGACTTCACAGTATATTTATTTTAGAACTCGTCGACTTGTTTTCATCATGAAAATAAAATGATAAATAAATAATTGTGTCTTTAAGAAATCTAAATTGGTTTTCTATAAATAATGTTCAATTAAGATTAGTTAGTTTATTAGTTTCGCTCTTCGAGGCGTAACAATAACGTTGTAATATCAAAAACTTTGATTTGAAAAGGATGAGAGAAAATGCCATAATTGGATCATTATTTTACATTATAAAAAACCCCTCTACAACTTAAATTCAACAACTGTAGATATATATGTGTTTCATGGATTCTATTTTGCTTTGATCTAAGAAAACAGTAAAATCTACTCTAGAGTTCAAATTTATTAACAATCGTTCTCTATATAAATCTAGGAATTAATTGAATTTGATTGAATCCATATTCAACGGTTTCGGAGGCTCTATTATTTGGTGAACAAAGCCTCCCTATTGTGTCCATTTCAAATAATGTCTCTGACATTCAACAGATAGCTTCACCCTTCTTGCTTCAACCCCTAATACAAGGGGGTGTTTGTACTCCCACTTGTGACAGTGGCGTGCATTGTTGTTATTAAAGCGCCAACTTCCTACATACATTAATAATTTAAATGCTTGGTCCACTCAAACCTCGGCGTGAGTGGACCAAGCATTTAAATTATTGATGTATTACTGACAAACCTCGGCGTGAGTGGACCAAGCATTTAAATTATTGATGTATTACTGACAAACCTCGGCGTGAGTGGACCAAGCATTTAAATTATTGATGTATTACTGACAAACCTCGGCGTGAGTGGACCAAGCATTTAAATTTGAGTCAGTAAGTTGTGGGTTCGATTCTAAAAAAGCAAAAATTTTCGAATGACTTTTTCGAAAATAAGGATACCTATTATATATATTCTGCACCTTGGTATGGTATGATAATTTTTATCAAACTTGCTTTCAAAGCGCAGGTGTAAACCTTGACTTGGAAACTGTGAAACCTATAGATAAATTTGAACCTTAAATCGGTTCTGAATCGTTTTGGGTACCCTAAACTGTTTTACCCTAAATACAATGATTTATTAGTATGCAACATTAAGACGATGCACTACGTAGTAATGCAAAATCATGTGTTTTTGGTTTGAAAATTTGGTCGCCTAGAAATTTTTCAGATACTTTAATTAAATACTGCGAGTAGAATACATTTTGGCCTTTGAAAAAATCGAGTGTTTTTTAGATAAGTCTTTTTATAAGCCCATAAAAAAATAATGTACAAAGCCTATGAAAACTGCTTTAAAGTTCAAAATCTCCTTCTTACGAACCCATTTTCGGTTATGATTTTATTTTATAATGTGGCAAATTAAGTTATTTATAAAATGATTGGAAAAAAAAAATATTTATGCCTGAACATCCACAAAATAAAATAAAAGGCACTTTTTGGCCATGTTTTTTTCTTGCATGAATCAAAACAGGCGGCCTTAAATCTTATCGCCATTTACGTAAGGGGTGTTATTGATAGCGGCTCGATTTAAAATATTACACGACGTAGTGCATCGCCATAACTGTAATAACTGGGATTGTGGGAACGATTTAGACAAGCGATATGAAGTAAGTTCCAAAATTTTATAATTTTTATTAACTAATCAATACTTATATATTTGAAATGTGCGTTTGTTTTGTTTAAATTTTCGACGTAATTTAATAAATACTCTCAGCTTCACAAATCCTAAAATCAAAATATCTGGGTCTGCGCTAGTAAAACATAATTTCTGCCAAGCAGTGGACTTATTAGTGCACGGTCAGCTGTAAATTTAGGAAAACAAAGTAAAACATTAATAAGACTATTAAAATGTATTTTAAAACTTTTTTTTCTTTGATTTGCATTAAGTCATTGTGACATTCAAAAAGATGTATTTAAAAATATGCTTTTTTCACCTTTGATTAGCGCAAGAACTCCAAATGCTTATAGCCCGTGAGGCAGTAAGGAATGTTGTGGGGCGTAAGAAAATGTGAGAGTAAATGATTGACAGCGAAAAAGTCCCGCACGCCAATGTAATCAAATCAAGATTACACGGCACGAGAAATGAGATGATTTGTCAACGAAACAATTGTGTAATTACAATAATTGTTACGTTCTGTTTCGTGGTCAAAGAGATCCAAATTCGAGTATAAACTTTATCCAATCCCAATTCCATTGTCAAGTAATATGGTGATTGCTGAAGACAGACATCACGCTTTGTCGGAGTGTACTTGGAATACACTGACGTAGTAATTAGCGTTTTGTTGATTGTATCGTATGAGTGCCAATTTTCAATTAATACTAGATGGCAGCACTTCTGTTTGTAGCTGTACGTGGAGCGAGTGAATATGGCAGACGTTAGCGTAATAATATTATAAACAGATTATTATTTTAATTAAATTGATTGCGAAATTTACATCTCACTTGATGTTAAGCTACACATATTAAAAAATATGAAAAATCATCTACTATGACGTAAATAATTTTTTCTTTTGATTTCCAAATTCTAATTCTACAGTCGCTAAAATCATAAAACATACTAATTTTGGTTGTCTGTGATCCGTGATGCGAAAAATTCCTGCTTAGTGAACTCAAATTTGCTTTGAATGTAAGTGTTATTTAAACATTGTGAGCTGATTGCCCAGAAAACCTATCAAGAAGTACCTAAAAACTTTAGTAGTAATTATAAAAATCTCTATATTTGTTGTATTATAAATCTGTATTTCATCCGTTTAAATTTTCATCAGATTTATATGGCATAAACGCAATTTTACTTGAAAGTTTGGAGAAGAAATGACTTTGCACGCAGAGCGCGGTTATTAAATGTGCGCTAAAAAATTTAAGATTAGACTTACAGAATCCAATACCTTCATGTGTGTGAAAGCACTATGAAACAATACGATATGATTATCAATTAAATTGGGATTAGCTTGTTATGAAAATGATATTCAAATAACAAAAATTATTAACATATTCGAAAGAAATATTAGCTTCATGATAACAGGTCGTATCTGCGACTCGTTTTTATGTAAGTCGGATCGTATGTGGAACGAGCTACCGGAACCTGTTTTTCTTCCTTTATAATATAATCCGGGCCTTTTAAGACCCGCTTTAATAAATCCCTTCCTACAGCCCTACCTTAACCAGCCTCAAAACGCCGCCCAACCGGGTGGCGATATGATTTCCCTGTCTTTAGATTGTGCAGACAGGGGCGCTCTCATGAGGTGTCAAATAAATTGAAAAAAATGTATATACATTATATTATCTAAATTTAATAAAATGATTATATAAATTGACTGAAATTTTATTATATAGACATCGTTTTATCGGAATTGAATGTAACTAAATTGAATTGAATTTACACAAAAGAATAAGCCCCCAGGATAACGGCGAATTTTTCTTCAAAGAGCTTTAATTACTGTTATTAACTAATAAATTCAGTATTAATTCGTTATTAAAATCACTGGCTTAGCCGTAGTGCTACTATTAAACCCAGACATAAATTAATATAAATATTTTAAAATGAGTGTGTAAATAAGTGTCTAAATATAATGATATCCTCTCTGGGATCTGCCATGATGAGGATTTAATTTACATATTATTAAAATTTTGCAGGATGTTATAAAGTAATAATAAATATATTAAATAGTGTTTTTACTGAAATAATTCTAAATATTTTACAGCGTGTTTTTTTTGTTCAGTTGAGAGGTTTATTTTAGGATTTTATTGTAGAGTTTAGTACATATAGTAAGGTTTTTTCCCAAATTTTATATTTGTAATTGGTTGTTGGAAATGTTTTTGCCCAAAAGTTGTATTTATAGTTGCTTTTTGGATTTGTTTTTGCTCAAAAGTTATATTTTTAGTTGCTTTTTGCCCAAAAGTTGTATTTGTAGTTGCTTTTTGGATTCGTTTTTGCCCAAACGTTATATTTGTAGTCGCTTTTTGGATTTGTTTTTGCCCAAAAGTTGTATTTGTAGTTGCTTTTTGGATTCGTTTTTGCCCAAAAGTTGTAATTATAGTTGCTTTGTGGATTTCTTTTTGCTCAAAAGTTATATTTGTAGTTGCTTTTTGGATTTGTTTTTGTCCAACAGTTGTATTTGTAGTTGCTTTTTGGATTCGTTTTTGCCCAAAAGTTATATTTGTAGTTGCTTTTTGGATCTGTTTTTGCCCAAAAGTTGTATTTGTAGTTGCGTTTTGGATTCGTTTTTGCCCAAAAGTTGTATTTTTAGTTGCTTTTTGGATTTGTTTTTGCCAAAATTTATATTTGTAGTTGCTTTTTGGATTTGTTTTTGCCCAAAAGTTGTATTTGTAGTTGCTTTTTGGATTCGTTTTTGCACAAAAGTTGTATTTGTAGTTGCTTGTTGGATATGTTTTTGACCCTCAGATATGGTGTTTCTAATATATGTGTATTGTATTTATGAATGTAAAGGAGTATTGTTTTTTTTATTTTGGTACGAGATTTTTTTAAATTTCATAGTTATCCAGTAATGTTGGCCTCACTGGGTGGCTTACCCGTGCTGAGGCCTTCATTTTATAATATAAAAAAATAATATACAAAATACATTTAAAGAGGAATAAATATAATCTTGTGTGTTTGTGAGTGATGTGTGTTTTATATTGGTTTTGTGTGTTATGTGTAGGTTTTATTATTTTATGTTATGAGATTTTGGTAATATTGTCTTTTTTGTTCTTTAATACGTTTTGTAATTTTGTGTCTGAATTTATTTTTGTTTTCCTCAATTTTGTTTTCAAGTGTTAGACTGTTGAATGCTTATACGAGTATAGCATGGAATTGATAGTGTCTTTGTCCAAAGCTTGTATTTACTGTCGGAGTTTTTATGTTTTCTTTGTACGCTTGTCTAACTGGTCTGTTACTGATATTTTGTGTATGTTGAAATTTGTTTGTTTGGTCAAAAGTGTAGTTCAGTAGTGTTTTAACGTATAATTGGCGTATATCTAGTACGTCACTACTGTTGAATATTTGATCTGTATCAGTCAGTCTATGTTTTTTTAGTATTACCTTTAAGATCGTTAGTATCGTATTATTATCTTATTATCGTTTCAGAATGGAGTTGTTTAAGTGACATGATGTTAAGTTTGTTAAATATTTTGTCAGAGGTATTTCTTACAGGGACTTATTAATAATTTTCTTTTTGGCTTTTTGGGTTTTAATGAGTGATTTTAGGATATTGTCATTTGTACAGCCTCATCCAATAATACCATATTCTAAGAGCTATTGGCATAGAGCCATGTAGATCTTTATTAATTTGTTTTTACTTAGGTAATTTCTAAAGTTTTGAAAAAATAACTTAGTTTTTTATAATTTTATTATTTAAACAGTTAAGTGACGGAGATAACCATTATTATTTAACCAGATTAATACCCTCCACGATACTCGAGTTTGCGAACAATCCACGAATAATTCTAAAGCAACGAGTACATTGTGCTCAGTACATCCCTTCTGACCAATAGATGATTCATTCCGAGCATATCCAAGAGAAAGTCAGGAAGATAGCCACGGATAGTAGCCATCATACTCCCTCGGGAAGAGAAATCTCTGAAATTTCCTCTGAACCTTCTCCAACAAGAGGAAATACTTCTACGGACTCCAAACCACCGACCCCCTCTCAAGCCCATCAATGATTTGTAACTGATGTAATTTGATAGCGAAATAATCGTTTTATATACTTAATTTTTACAATAAAAGTGTATTTCACCAATCTTTATTCTTTCAAATGTCTTTCAAAATGTATTTATTTTTAACGCCTTGAAGTGTATAGATTGTTATAGGTAAGTTATTATAGGTAAAAAAAGTGTATGGTACGTCACATAATAAAGTGAGGATGAAAGATATAAGCAGGTACAATACATTTCATCATAGAGAGTTCTGTTGTACAACGAAGTTCATTAAATATTGTGTTTAATAAACAAGAGTGCAAAATAAGTACTTAAGGTACTATGAACGTTGTTACAGAGCAATGTGTTGTAATATTTATAATATTTAGTAAAATAAACATGAACAGTTTGTTGTAAAGCATCCTTGTATTTAGCAAAATTTTACTACGCCAGATTGAGTGTTTTACAAAACATGGCTAAATTAATACAGCGATTAGAGGTGCTCATTAAGAAGTATGAAAGATTTTTAGATAAATCGAAATTGTACAATGGAGTTTGTTAGTGCTTGGTTAGTAAGTGTTTTATAGTTATATAATAAAGTAATTTATGTAACTTTGCTATCATAATTACAAAAATATGTTTATTTTACAGTTTGTTGTAAAGCACGTTTGTAATTAACAAACCTTTATTAGGCCCGATTTGATGTTTTACAGAACAGCACATGAAAAAAAATAATAGATCTGCTACAAATATTCTAATAAGACTAAATTTTAGTTCTGAAAATCGCTTTAACTACACGTAGATTAAATAGTAATGCTGGCAGGCCATTTTCTTATAAAGTATTAGTTTTTCGTAGTTTATCGGAATACTTGATCATCCAGCAGCGTTTATCCTGTTGTTATATAATGACGAAATGCGGCAATATTTGAATTTATTGAGCACGTATTCCGACATCGCCATAACACATTCGTGCTTTACTGATCCGGGAAAAGGTCTGCAGTCCAGTTTTTAACAAGAATACGAATAATTCGAACATATTTTTAATAAATTAGCAATATTTTATTTCAGTAAGTTTTCTCCTAAACGTTGATTTTATTTTCATAAATGCAACAACTGAAATAGCGGCCGAAAGGCCGAGGTTTTCCCAATCTTCGTATAAATTAAGTCCCTGTAAACTTTAAGCGATAGGCGAAATATGTAAATATTATACATTTCACTTAATAAGCACTATATTATTTTATTTATGTTTGATGTCAGCTTTCCTGAACGTGATTTATTAGGGTTATGAATTTGGAACCTCCCAAGTTAACAGCCTCCGAAAACTTCGCCTCTTCATTAACGTGATTCACAAGAGCGCAGAAAGTCCAGAAGCAGAAATCTCTAAAAAGTTTTGCTTTATAAATATAAATTTGTATTTTGGTTTCTACTCCTTAATTTACTGCTGAAGTAAATTATCGCCGTCATTCCAAAGTCATCATTTGAATTTAAGTTGATTTTGGGGGCAATGAAATAAGTTGATGTGGTAATTTTTGTCATAAAGTTTTTACTCGTTTTTAATATTAACTCACACAGCAGGCCTCGAGGAAAATAATTCAGGGTCTATTAAGTCTTTTGCCATGCTGTGTTATTTTTTTTAAGTAAGGGAAGGAGAGAAAGTTCTGGGAAGGTAAAAGATATGAGGATTGGGTATGAATCTAGGGATCAGTATGTCCAGGAGTGACGGACGTATGGTACAAGGCGATGTGAAGAGAGACCAGTTGGAGAGGACTAAGGGTCTTCCTAAACCAGCCTCTCCCTATTTTGCACACCACGCAGCTGGTGGGCAAGAGCATCCTGAATGCACCTCACCCGATGAACACGGGCACCCCTTCTACATCACCGGCCATAGCGAACCAATGGGGGTAATCTATTGCAAAGGTGTTGGTTATCCAATAAATATTTACCCGGGCGACGGTTGTCAAACCCGCCTCCCAAATTGAAATAATAGTTGGAACTACACGACTTTATCATTTTTCATCAAATCTATGCAGTGTTTTTCTTTATAAAGAATTGGAATATTATTGTTCTTCTTCTGGTGTCTTCTATCGAAAGTTGGCTATTATCAGGGCTCTGATGCTGATGCCAGTAACAACTCTGCGGATTATACCAAAATTATCTTAAAAAACACTGTTTTATTATTATACCCTTTGGTTAACATTTTTTCCCTTATTTCAGGTAAAAATTTCTACAGACTTCCTCTAAACAACAAGAAAGAAAGAACAAACTCCAGATTTGGTGAGCTATTTTTAATCTCATATTTCATTCAATCGACTCTCGAACAGCGCGACAGTGTTGATTTCTGGTAATGTGGAAATAGATCTATCCCTTCAATAATCAATTCAATTTATCCCCATTTGTGGGAGGATTGGGAAGGCATCCAGTCATAGTTAACTTCCAGTCAAACACATTGCTTCCACATGACAGAACCTCGAGAATACGTCGACAGCTTAAATTGTTGTATCGATTCTGCTCAGTTGTCGATATACTGTTGCCGTGCTAAAAAAAGTTACTTTAATATTAGAAAAAAACAATTTAAATTGGTGATTTGATCTTTTTATAAAAGGCTTGGTGTTAATTTATAATAATGCTACTTCGAACTGCGTATCGTGATACTACGCGTAAACTATATACGGTAATGTTAGGGTCGGTCAGTGCATGGGTGCGTGATTTGAAACTGTATTCCCTGAGTAATGCGTAAAATTATTTACTTAAAACAATTTTCAATATATGAACTGATAAGTAATTTATAATTCTTTCTTTAAAATTTGTATTTGTTTTGTTTAACTGTTTGACATATGCTTAGATGCATTAGTAGAATATGTAAACGTTACTGAGACAACGCGCGTTTCACTGAACTAAATTCAGTGGACATACTTTAACGGCCCTTTGATAAAGCTATTTCATAAGTTCACACTCGTTCTTTGAATGGCTATCCTTTTCAAAGGCGATGCTATATTTTGTTGTTTGAAAAAAATAAATATTACGTTTTCTTGTATTTTTATAACGTTATTGGATATAAGTCGTAATGATGTTTAATTAAATACTGCGAGTAGAATACATCTTGGCCTTTGAAATAATAGAGTATTTTTTAGATAAATCTTTTTATAAGCCCAGAAAAAAATAATGTATAAGATCTATGAAAACTGCTTTAAAATTCAAAATCTCCTACTTACGAACCCATTTTCTGTTATGGTTTTATTGTATAATGTGGAAAATTAAGTTATTTATAAAATGATCGGAAAAAATAAAATATTTATGCCTGAACATCCACAAAATAAAATAAAAGGCACTTTTTGGCCATGTTTTTTTCTTGCATAAATCAAAACAGGCGGATGGTGTTAAGCGGGAATTTAAACCTTATCGCCATCTACGTAAGGGTTGTTATTGATAGCGGCTCAATTTAAAATATTACACGACGTAGTGCATCGCCTTAACACTTTGTTGTAAAGCGTGTTTAAACCGGGAATTTAAACCGGGAATTTAAACCTTATCGCCATCTACGTAAGGGTTGTTATTGATAGCGGCTCAATTTAAAATATTACACGACGTAGTGCATCACCTTAACACTTTGTTCTAAAGCGTGTTTGTATTAAATAAACCTTTATTCCCAGATTGGGTGTTTTACGGAACGTAGCTAAGTCAATAAAGTGTTAAAGGGCACATATGAAGAAATACAGGATGCAGCAAAACTTAATTACAATAACAAATATGAACAATTTGTTGTAACGGGTGTAATTTTATTTCATTTATAGCAACCTTTCTACAGATATTTTCATCTTTAAAAACAAACGTGTTTTGTTTACAAAGCAGTTGAACTAAAAGAATATTAAAAACCAGGTAAAAATAATTGTGTCTTATATTATTCTTTATCTTTGAGAACTTATACCGCCACCCTTGAAACAAAGAAACTTTTTATCATTTATGGAGGTTTTTATAAAAATGAAAAGAATTGTTATAATTCATTTATCATCGTTCAGTGTTTAATGGCCACAAAAGAAAATAATTTTACTGTGAAAAAAAGGAGAATAACTACATAAATGTTTCAGAGATGACCAAATAGTGGTAGACATTTACTCTCAGTATCACCCTATCCAGAATTGTTACATTGTTTTAGACGGATTTGGAGACCAGATCTGAACGGCCAGGTACCTACTGCTTCGCCTTCTCTTCCATATCCTATTCCATAGTCTAATTGTCTGCCTCCTTGTTCGTGGGGTAAGGCTCTCGACTAGCAATCCGAAGGTCGTGGGTTCAAACCACGGCGTGCGCAAGTAAATTTTAGTTGGTGAATTTATCTTATTTCACAATTTATTTATTTAAAATAATATATTGTATACTTACGGCATGGTCCAGAGTGGAAGATACTCTTAGTATCACCCCTGTGTAAGACCACCATTCAGAACTGAAAAGATGCATGAAATGGCTTTAGACGTGTTTGGTTTGGTCACCATAGCCAGGAACCTCCCATCTATTTTACTAAAATGCATCTATTTTAATATAATGCATCTATTTTACTTTAGTGTATCTATTTTACTAAAATACATCTATTTTACAAAAATGCATCTATTTTACCATAATCCATCTATTTTACTATAATGCACCTATTTCACTAAATCGATCTATTTTACTATAATCCATCTATTTTACAATAATGCATCTATTTTACCATAATGAATCTATTTTACAAGAATGCATCTATTTTAATATAATCCATCTATTTTACTCTAATGAATCTATTTTTATATAATCCATTTATTTTACTATAATGAATCTATTTTTATATAATCCATCTATTTTACTTTAATGTATCTATTTTAAAATAATGCATCTATTTTACCATAATGAATCTATTTTACAAGAATGCATCTATTTTAATATAATCCATCTATTTTACTATAATGAATGTATTTTAATATAATCCATCTATTTTACTATAATGAATCTATTTTACTATAATTCATCTATTTTACTATAATATATCTATTTTACAATAATGCATCTATTTTACTATAATGTATCTATTTTACTATAATGCATCAATTTTACTATAATGTATCTATTTTACTATAATGTATCTATTTTTAAATGTCTTTTAAAACCTTCTTTTTGGTTTTACTGAGGATTGAACTTTTCTACCAAGGAACTTGAGTCTACAACTGGACCGAGATTTATTATGCTTTAATATAATATAATTTCAGCAAAATGCATTTGTGTGATTGAGTGCCACCAAGTGCATTGCCTTCGACATCTGCCGAGTTTCAACTTTATCAGATATAGGAAAGCGGGTTAATTTCCTCTTCAAAGATTTTCATTCATCAATTACCGATAACAAAAGCGAATTTCAAATAGTTGTATTTATTTTATGCTTCCGATTTTGTTATCCGGGTTAAATCTTCCCCATAGGAAAAACTAAACCCTTCCACACACTTTTCGACAAATGATTATCTAGTCAATCAACATTATGCAAGTGCATTATATAAGTAAAATAAATACAAAACAATACAAGAACATCAACACGTCAACTCACCAGAGATCAAATGGAAAAAAAATTCACCGACTCCAGATATTTTCATATCAGAGGGTTCGGCTCGGTAGAACTCCTAATAGGGCCTATAAATCCTACTGATCCCTCAACATAAATATTTAAAAAATCTTTCGTTATCCTACATGTATTCAAAATGACCGACTTTTGCATCTTTATATAAATTATAAAGAATATACATTTTAATATATATTAAATCTTACGTAAAATTATCTAAAATTTTATTTATCTAAAATTTTCATTGATTATAATATTAATATTTCTAAATGTGACCTTTGTAGAACGATGAATAGTCACTGTAACATAGTTTGTAAATGCCTGGTTTCTGAAATTTAATGACAAACAATCATTTAACTGGATTTTTTCCCATTTTTTCTGTCTTTATATTTATTTTGTAAGTTCCATTTCCGGTTCATACTGCCTTCTTACCCCGCCAGAGTTCGTATGAGCGTTGATCCTTCTACGAGATGTCAAATCGGAACAATCAACATTATTGTGCCTACCTGCTTGAAGAAAGTTTGAAAAAATGAATAATCATTCTCATCAAGATTGTGATGTTTCTTAGGACAAATTGTATAATTCCTTATTTGAAATACATTTTTTTTTTACATAAAATAATTGAAAAATGGAAACATACTTTTTGGACTCGAGGTCTTCTGTTCACAAAATTACTAGATTATTCTGCCACTTTATTAAACTCATCGACTTGTTCCCGTTACTAAAATTTGAAATTCTCGCGAAGTCGATAAGACCCTTCCAAGGGCGATTCCCCGGGCGAAAAGGCATGGATAAGGGAGTCTGAATTTTTCATTTGCCTCAAAATGGAATTTAGTTCGCTACGAGGCAACAACCTCCCACGGCCCCGAAGCAGGAAAATATCGCCTGGAAAATTAAATACGAATTTCGATCCAAATGTCTTTGGTCCCTGAATGTGGTTTGAAATTGTTTTTGTTTATAACTAAGAAACTCTAGGGAAAAATATTATCTCTAACCCTGGACTACCAATATTATTTTATATGTACGCACTAAACCATGTAGAAATGTGGAGATCCGCAAAGAGTGCAAGCCTGATGTAAGCGTTATGAGTAAGATCACGAAAGGGACGCTTAGATGGTTTGGGCATGTAGAGTGAATGAGCGAAGAAAGGAGTGTAAGGAGAATATATGATGCAAATGTGAATGGCAGCAGAAGTCGGAGACGCCCGAGGAAGACATGGCACGACCAGTGAATCATTTACTTGAGTCGGGCCATGTCAAGAGTCAGAATAATAGAAGAATATGTATGAATATGAATGAGGCAAGGAGTGTGTGCCAAGACCGAGTTGTTCGTGCTCTCTGCCTACCCCTGCTGATGGTTAGTTACTTAGCACTTATTACAAACCTTCGTCGATTCTGCAACGAGAAAAAAAAAATAATTATACTGTACCTACCCTATTTTAGAACGTGTTTGAACACGCCTTTGATCTGCCCAACACTCGAAAAGTATTCACAAATCTTAAGTACTACACGCAAAATTACATTTTTATTTATAAAACGCCTGTAGGGCACGGAAACGTTGCTTGAAATGGATTTGATAGTGTTTGTTGACCAGATCTGAATAACCAGGTACTTCCCCACCTTCCTCTTACCCCATCTCTTTCACATCTCCACTACCATCAGCCTCAAAACATACCCGAATTGGGGATGTTACAGTCTCACTGGCTACAGACGGTTGGGAGAAATTTGGACACTTGTGCGGTTTCAAATATATAAAAAAACATAACAGTACATACATAACTAATTATCGTTTTACAAACATTGTACAGAAACATATCGGCCATATTATTTTTGATTTGTTGTAGGACGGAGAGGTTTTAAATATATACAAATTGCCTGTACATTTATTTTATTTTATTTTATTTTTTTTTTTTACTTAGTAAAAGATTATACATTTATATACATTATTTAAGAAATGTTTTGACTGCCCACCTAGGAGGATTACCGTTTTAGGACAGTCAAATAACCTACTAAGCCTAACTAAGCCTACTAACATGTTTGTATAAATATGAATAACAAAGAGAAGAAATCCCATAAAATAAAATATTACATTAAACATAAGATTAACTGCTGCTTGGGTAGCATTCTAATTTAAAAGTATTAGGTAGGTACATATATACATATAATGATAAAGATTATAACATAAAGGTATCTTTTACTGTTTTGTTGGAGTTTTTGTTGTTGTTTTTGGTTTGTGTTTGATTTCATTTTTTGTGTAGTAAAAGTGTAAAACATGTATTGATAGTTTGGTGAAGTCTCGCTAGTGGGGAGTTATGTTAGTTAGTACTATGGTTGTCACAGTGTAAAAGCCGGTGGAATCGTGTAAATTTAACAGGGACAAGAATATTTATAACAGCACTAAGCAACGGAATATATGCAAGTCTCCCTAAATGTCAAATCAACAAATTACAATCCGTTTTCAACGCCGCGGCAAGGCTTATCACCGGAGTATCTAAATACTCCCACATTTCAGAGCATCTCAAAAATCTGCACTGGCTCAAATGTCCTGAAAGAATCCAGTTCAAGGTATGCTGGATGGTATTTAAGTCACTTAACGGAATGGCTCCGGCTTATTTATCAGAATTGTGTATTCCAGAAGATTCCAATTCCCGACAGTCAACCCTTAGGTCAGCAACGTCATCAGCTATCGGAAGGTTGAAGGAACCAAAGCGCACACCAGATACTAAGTTCGGTGAGCGTGCTTTTGCCGTGTCAGGACCTAAAGCCTGGAATGGACTGCCACATGAATTGAGAATGATCGCAGACTCGACAGAATTTAGGTCTAAACTTAAAACGCACCTTTTCAGACAGTCGTATCCATAATTTCAGAAACCTCCACTTTCACAGTTGACGGCAATTTAAATTTAAATTAACAAAATGTAAAAAATACTAAAAATAAAATAAAATAAATAAAAATAATAATTAAAAATAAATAAATAAAAATGATAACAAGTAACAATTTGTAGGCTTTTAAGACAGTTAAAATACATTTAAATTAAAATAAAAACTATAGCAGACTTAAGATCATGCGACGACCAGTGTTTTTTGATGTAGTGTCCTCTGCGTGCAGTTCTATCTTTTATAAGCATAAACTTTTTAATATAAGTGTGTTTGTTGGAAGTGACTTGCCAGGTAAGTATGTTTTGGTATCTTTTCTAAATAACAAATGTAGATCCTAGGAAATAAATTGTACAGCGCCCTTGAGGTGATTTTTCACAAAAACGGCGCTCTACAAATTATCCAATTATTATTATTATTATTAAGCATTATTATATTTTCGTATGTGAATACCGCATAAGAGTTCTTACTGCTCCCAACCAACCGTTTTCTGGTGCCAGTGAGACTATTGTATCTCCAATTGGAGTATATTGTGATGTTGAAGGTAATGTGTAGAAAATACGGCTAAAGTTATTTCAACGTACTACAAGATACAGAGAGCATCTTCCACTATGGAACATTCCGTAAATAAACAATAATATTTAAATGAATGAATTAAGAAAAAACACAGTTAAATATAATTTATTGCGCCTGTATGGCTTTGAATCCGTGAATTCCCGACTTATAGTCGAGAGCATCACTCCTCGAGCATTATTAAAGAGTTAAGATTTCTATTGATGTATTATAAAAACGACAAAATTTATGGTGTTCTGGCATAGATTTGACCAAGGTTTGTTTTCAAGGTATTTAAAATAAAATTATATCCATAAATTTTTTTGGTTTGACTGAGGATTAAACCTTCCTCCTCACGGACTGGAGTCAAGGGTGCAAAACAACGGAACCAAATCCCAATTGGGTAGGACCGACATTGATTTCGTATATTATCTGCTGGAATGTCATGCAATTTCAAAAAAATACGTGTATAGCTACGTGTGTATGTGTGATTGCTACCAAATATTGATATAATGCATTATCATCGACAACGAGTCTGTCTGCCAAGTTTCAGCTCGATCGGACGCTAGGCAGTTGGTTAATTTACACTTCCAAGATTTGCCTTCATTCATTCATGAAATAATATAGAAATCTAATTAGATGTATTTAAAAAAACCTGTGTTATGTTGGTATATATTCTCTCAGGGACGTCACGGAATACTTCATTCATCCACTTGCGTATCGAAATATTTTCTTGGCAGTTCTTTCTCAGTTTCTCAATTAGAAATGATCATATATTCATTGTGCTGTTTGGAAATAGCTTCGGCGAGTTGACCTTGTCTGGATTTAGGAAAAAAATACTATTTTTCAAGATAGGGTCCTAATGTCGCTAAACCATTACAAGTAACGTTTTGATCCAGAATTGTAGTTTAACATCTGGGTGATTTTGAGAGAATCTGCCACTCAAATGAAAAAAAGTGATTTGTCGAAGGTATAATTTGATGAGCCTTTTTAAAATGACATCATACCCATGGCAAAAGATAGTGATACCTTGAAACATGTTTGTAAACTAAAAAAATGTACTATTTCCGAAGCGTATCAAATTTACTATTGCTGGAACTAATTGCTTGTTAGCAGAACGATCGCGCCCACTACTATATCCAGTTTTTTTTGTAATAGTCAAATTTTCCGAGCTTCCCAGCCCATAATAGCAGTGACTGGGCTCTTTTGGAAGGACACTAACTTTTTGATGGATATTATTATTTTGATTTGAGCTGTGAGAAATGGTTCCCTTAGCTAAGTGGTAAGCCCCTCAGATCTGGAACCAGAAGTCGCCGGCTGTAAGCCCAACAAAGTCAAATATAACTCATCGACTGGATAGTAGCCGAGTTAATAAATACGGCGGGTTCACAAGAAAGCGCCGTTAAAAAAGTGAGCCATAAACATAACAATGGACTTAAAATAATTAATTTAATAGTACCGCTTTCGTGAAGAAATCACCTCAAAGGCTCGTTAAAACTTAATTTATCTAATCTTTAACTTATCAACGTAGTCGAGGGGTAAGGCGCTCGACTAAAAATCCGGAGAGTGCAAGTAAATTTTATTTAATTAATTTGTTTTATTTCACAATTTATTAATTTAAAATATTATTTAGTATTTTTGCGGCACGGAAGATACTGTCAGTATAGCCCTGGTGTAAGACCATCATTCAGATTTGAATACCCATTTATTTCCTCACCTTCTTCTTCTACATCTCCTACTCCTCCCCATTACCTCCAGCCTCACAAAATACCCCACTTGGGGATGCCATAGTCTCGTTGTCCCTAGACAGTTGGGATTCTCGTGCGGCATTAACATTAAAAAATAATCATTATAACTTATAGCTAAGATTTATAACTAGTGACTTACGTCTAAGACTTGTAACTGGTGACTTAAAACTAAATAAATTTTTAACGGAAAAAACATGAAATTAATTTTCACGGTCTTTACGACAACAATTCTAAAACTGCTCTAAAACAGGCAACCCAACTTTTGAATTATTATATTTTTAGTAAAATTAATTAACTTAACTGCGTCCGCATTAATTTTCATTTAGATGAATTATTGTAACGGGTGTGATATAATTCAACAAATCCTTTACATTAATTTCTGCTGTCACTTTCAAAACATAAATCTTTTTGGGGCAATCCTTTTTAAAACCCCCGAGGTAATTATTTAAAATAATACCTATGCAAATAGCCAACAAAACCTTAGTGGGTAGGTAAATCAATGAATGTACATCACATTATAAAATAAATCTTTTTAATTACTTAATTTTCTAGCTGTTAATCTGCTGAAATTAAGGCTTGGTTTGCTGAAAGAAACAGATTATATTGAATATCATAGCTAGACTAGCTGACGTGTACCCGGCGTTGCTCGACTTTTCTCTTTTCTGTCACAAAATATAATATGTGGTGATGATCTGGCTTGTAAGTAGACAGACCATCAGGGAATAATTAATTCACTATGAAAAAAATGGGTTGATTACTAAATTCACTCTGTAGGAAAAGTAACAAATTATAATCCAGCCACCAAATACATAAAAACAGAAGACTCACCGAAAATATCACTCGCATTGAGTTTTGCAGCGATTCCTTAATCTTCAAATTCGGCAGCGGACGGCAATCGGCACAATAACACTTGCATTCGCACCATGAAATTATAATCTGTCACGACCAGCTCTCAAGAGAGTAAAATTTAGAATAATATTGAATTAGCACATTGTAATTCCAAAAGTACTGCCACATTATTGTGACAAAAATATTTTAATCCTTTTGTCTTAAATCGACCAAACAGGAATAGTGGTGCCCTCTTTTGTCAAACAATATAATTCGGATGAATCCAGCTGATTAATTTATAGATGACTGTAATTCATTATCACTTTACCTGCAGAGCAAAATCTATGCGAGAATTCCCAGAGAGGTCCATCCTATCCACTATTTTTAATTTTAAGTTAACAAAGTTTTAGTTTACTGCTCCTCCAATATGCATGTTTTATATATAAAAACCTTCCGGAAAAAAATCTCTAAATGATAGTGAAAACCTTATCAACTTAAGTTTCGTAGTTTAGAAGAACTAAGCGCACAAACAGACAAACGCGGATAAAAACTTTATTTTATACTACTTGAAGATATTGGTTTTCCATTTGCCCGTAGCCAGTGGAACTATGGCATCCCCAAATTGGACCTATTATGTTGTGTGGCTGAATGGAGTGGAGAGGGGAAGGAGGTGGAAAGTTGAAGGTTGGAAGCACCTGGCTGTTCAAATCAAGTCACTAAACACGGCTAAAGTCATTTAGAACGTTATGTTTCGATTCAGAATGTCGTCGACCACTCTGCTAATTAGGTACCAGTTATAATAAAATTTACTTACCTTCAAGAATAAATTTGTCGGAAAATATTATTATTTAAGGCGATGCAATACGTAGCAATGCAAAATCATGTGTTTTACGTTTGAAAATTTGGTCGCCTAGAAATGTTTCAGATGCTTTAAATAAATACCGCGAGTATAATACATCTTGGCCTTTGAAATAATCGAGTATTTTTTACATAAGTCTTTTTATAAGCCCAGAAAAAAATAATTTATAAGGCCTATGAAAATGCTTTAAAGTTCAAAATTTCCTTCTCACGAACCCATTTTCAGTTATGGTTTTATTGTATAATGTAGCAAATTAAGTTATTTATAAAATGATCGGAAAACTTTTAAATATTTATGCCTGAACATCCACAAAATAAAATAAAAGGTACTTTTTGGCCATGTTTTTTTCTCGCCTAAATCAAAACAGCTGGATGTTGTTAAGCGGGAATTTAAGCCTTATCGCCATCTACGTAAGGAGTATTATTGATGGCGGCTCGATTCAAAATATTACACGACGTAGTGCATCGCCTTAAAGTTATTTGGAAATCGGATACTAAAATATTACCACAAAAATAAAATCGACAAGTACACAGTAATTTTATGTTTCTGTATAGCGTTTTTTTAATCTCCTGTGTTTTTACACTCTTTTTGATTTTCATGAGATTCTTGGTTCTAGCATTTTTCAGAATAACGTAATAGAAAAAGGAATATTTGTTGGCATTAACTGCATACAGAGGGGTTTTTTTGAGGAGAAGAAGAAGTGATTATGAGTCATGTATAATTTTTCGTTTCCAAAAGTAAAGGATATACCTACCCATTGGAATACATAACGTTTAATTACTCACTAAGTGGAATTCTTTTTCAAAAGCGATGGAAAATTCAACAGAAAATGCCAAAATGTACAATTCCGTATATTAAATATCTCGAAGGCTTCAGGGGGAAAAATGGACGCAGAAAATTATCAGAGAAATAATGACTTACCTGTAACCCGGACTTTGAAAAAACATTATTTGCAGAGTGCTTTCAAAAATGGAATATGTTTGAATTTTCTCGTTGTATTTTATTTTGCGTAGTATTTTAGCAGCACGTTATATTCAAATTATTATAATGATTTACGCAAGGGTAAAATGAAGGGAAGGAACACGAGATTTTAAATCGTTGGTTTTTGCGGGTTGCTTGCACAAAGCATGAGGTCAAGTTAATTTATTTATTGAGGTACAAAAATGGGCTATAAAAAAGAAAACGATATATTCTTTTAAAAATTATAATTTTAAAAAAAGTTTAAAACAATAACTTTTTTGGGCGGTTACTCGGCTGAGTGATCAGGAATGAGGTAAGTACGATTTTTTTTGTCGGTATTTAAAACAAAAAAGTGTGAGGAGGGTAAGTGTACGCGTTTATTTAGGTGCGTACACTTACACCTCTAAAAATATTTTAAAACTTGTGCATATTTCAACCCACTGTTTTATTTTTTACAGTGATATATATATATATATATATATATACATATTTTTTTAAAGTCGGAGGCGGTTTACTTACGTTCCCCGCGAGCACTTAGGCCATAGGCTCATTGTACTATCTCCCATTTTACCTCATTCCCTTGCCAGTAACCCGGTCCCTTTTATGAAGTTCACCAGGGCTGTCATTGGATATGTGGCGATGTCTTCTGGTTCCACACTGTGTCTTCCCAGGTATCTGAGCCTTATTCCCAGCAGAGCGGGACATTGGCACCATAGGTGACTTGGAGTCTCTTCCTCCTCTTCACATTTCCTACAGATGTTGGTGTTTTCCACTCCCAACAGTTGCATGTGTCTCCTGAGATGGCAGTGTCCCGTTAATAGTCCTACCAGTTCCCTCAGTGAGTTTCTGTCCATATCGAGTAGTTGCCTGGTTCGGTTAGGGTCCGTTCCGTTTATGAGTACTTTAGATTGCCTCATTCCGGGTGCCTTCTTCCATTCCTTCCAGTGTTGAGATTTGACCCACCTCTTGATATGTAGTTTGGTGTGGCAAGCTGCTACTCCTACGGCCGGCTCAGATCCCGCAAGTGGTGCTTTCGCCCCTTTCCTTGCTAGTTCGTCAGCCCGCTCGTTGCCCTCAATACCTTTATGTCCTGGTACCCAGAGCAGGGTTACTTTATTGATGGTCGCCAGTTCTATAAGGATAGTCCTGCATTCCATCACCAGTCTGGAGTCGCATTGGTTACTTTCCAGTGCCATTAAGGCCGCCTGGTTATCCGAACATATATTTATGTTCTTATTTCTGTACCCGATACTCATATTCTCCTGTGCGCAGGCTAAAATGGCTTTCATCTCAGCTTGAAACACAGTGCAGTGCTATATATTTTTAGTTGAGTACCTATATATATTTTTATTTGTTGTGTTTTTTGTTTCGATTATCATACTAGGCTCTTGCCAGTTTGACCGGATGGGTCATTTTGCACCCAAAAGCAGGTAGAAAGCAGAGTGCGTACACTTACACCACGGTATGCGTATGATTGCCCCGTATATTGGTTAAGTGGACGTAATCGACGTGCACGTAAACTTTTTTTACATAATTTTTGATTTATAAACCTTGTGATTGATTTATAAAAATATTAATTAACAAATGGAATGAAATATCTATACCATTTTAATAAAAACCCCACATAACTCTTGATGTACGTACTTTTTGACGTTCCAATTTTCTTCATAAAATACGTATATTCCTGACATTGTTACAATTATTATCGATTACCGTTCATGTTCGCGACATCGATAAATAAACGTTGACAGCTAAGTTTATCCCACCGTTGTTGTTTCGTTATCGATATGGTCATGCTAGGCACCCAGATGTCATTTAATTTTTCAGTTCGTGCACTTCGAAATCAGCAAAGCTCCCCATTCTTAATCTAATTTATTACCGCGCGTAGGAGTTCATGTCATTTATAGAATCGATAAACCGGTGTTTATCCGTTGCCCTATTCAAATAATATGGTGTAATATAATAATGTACCGACCGTAATCTGTTGCCAACTGTGTTAGGGATTACTAAATCTGCTTATGCGACGTTGTACGCTAGTTGGAAACCCGTCAATGACACACAGAAGGCCTCTATGGTTCAATGGTTCAGCCACAAATCCGGAGATCACGGGTTCGAATCTCGGCATGCACGAGTTAATATTTTCTGATTATTTTGTGTTATTTCACTATTTATTTGAAAAAACACAAAATGATATTCTAGATCAGAATAACAAAATACTTGAAAGTATTCAATTTATGAGTTCTCAATATGAGGATTTCATGGCTAGAATCCGTGACATCGAACTAAAAAATGATGAACTCACTAAAAAGAACTCAACCCTGGAAGCTAGGATTTATGTCTTGGAAAAATGTGTGGACATGCAGGAAAGGGAACTCAAAGCGAACAACATAGAAATAAGAGGCATCCCAGAAATCAAAGGAGAAAATCTGCAAGACGTTTTTTTCAATATCTGCAAAACAACAAAGTCCTCCACTGATACAAAGGACATTGATGCCATTCATCGCGCAGCAAAAAAAAACAACAAGAGTCATCCGAGAGAAATCATTGTTAAATTCAAAACGAACATAGCAAGAGAAAACCTGTTAACAGACGTAAAATCTTTCAACAAAAACAAACAGAATCCAGAAGACAAATTGAACACCTCAAACATCGGTATAGCTGGTTCCTGCTCGCCGATCTTCATTTCAGAACAACTAACATTTCGCGGTAAACAGCTGTGGTACAAGACACGAACAGCGGCGAAGGAGAAACAATATCGCTTTTTTTGGATTAAACGGGGGCAAATTTATCTTCGTAAAAACGAGGGAACTAATGCCATTGTTATCTCAGACGAAAGCATATTGGCTGCGCTTTGATAAATTTGAATTAATGGCTATTCTTTCGAGGTATGTCTTGACCCGTGCATTTATGTCTCGCTCTATATTTCTCCATATTTGTTTCATTTCCTACCCTTCTGGAATTCATTTGTTATGTATGTTATGCAGTTCCTGCTACCTTATTTTTATTATTATTATTGTTTTGTCTTCTTGCTATCTCTTTCATAGTACTATATCTAATTACATTATTTATACCATATTATTATATATTACTCATATTTGTATAATTTACTACCGTTTTCTAATTCATTTGATATCAAGCAATTCTTGCTACCATTTTGTTTTTACTTCTTGCTATCTCATTAATAGTACTACATCTAACTACAAAATTTGTACTATATTATTTATACTAAGCACATTTACCATTTTAACTACATTTGGAATCGCATTTAATTATATATTACTCGGGAACCAACTTCTATACAACACACAACCAACACATACTTATGATTCTATTAAATTATGATACCGGAAATGATTCCGGCATAGATCTTAACATGAATGTCATTGATGATATGAACAATCTAAATAACTATAAATGGTGTGCTTACGGCGTTAAAATTATACACCAAAATATAAGGAGCATTTCTAATATTGACGATTTTTTAATTTTTCTGGATCAATTCAATTACCAATTCGACGTTATTATTTTATCGGAATGCTGGCTTAGTAAAGATTACACCTCAAAAGTTATTCACAATTACTCTGAACACCACACAAACATATATCTTAATAAGTCTAGCGGGATCGTTGTATACATCAGAGACGGACTTCAATCTCAAGTTGATGAAATTTTCTTATCACAAGCCAACTGCCTGAAAATTGTATTGAATAATAATCTATGTATTTTTGCAATATACAGATCACCCTCTTTTCAAAATATTGACACTTTTCTGAATTCACTCCAATCAATTATCAACAGCTCAAAAAATATAGAACGGCAAATAATTATAGGCGACCTCAACATCAATACAATTACCGAATACCACCGCCAATCCAACGATTACCTATGTTTGCTAACTGAAAATGGGTTCATTCAGACAATTATTAGCCCTACTCGTGAGCAGGGCATGAGTAAATCTTGTCTTGACCACATCAACGTCAAAAAAATTAACCATGTTGACTCATTTGTCATTCACTCTACAATCTCAGATCACTATACAACAGCACTCTGCCTTAAAAACAAACCTCCTAATCCTGCTAAAATTAAACATGTTGCAAGAATAAACTATAATAACTTAATTGAAGACTTGAGCTCAGAAAACTGGCAAAATGTTCTAGACCAAACGGATGCCGACTCATCGATGAATGAATTTATCACTAAATTACATTCATATATTTCTAAACATACAAGCAATAAACTTATACCACATAAACAAATAAAACTTACGCCATGGATCACCCCTGGCCTTATCAAATCGATTAACATTAGGAACCAACTTCATAAAAAGGCGAATAGGTGCCCTGAAAATATTATAGTACAAGCTCATTACAAAAATTATAGGAACTTTTGCAAAAAACTAATAAAATCGGCCAAAGAAAATTATTATAAAAAAATAATTTACGAAAATAACTGTACTCCAAAACGTTTATGGGAAGCATTTCGCAATATAACTAAAACAAAAATAAATAAATTTTCCGATATTAAATCATTGAACATCAATAACGCGAACACCTCAGACCCAAAAATCATTGCGAATTTTGCCAATAATTATTTCACGTCAGTGGGAGTCACACTTGCGAAAAAAATTCTCAACAATCTTAATACAACAGAATCCGATCTCGCTAAGTTAAAAATCTCTAATTTCGGTCATAAATTAGACAACATCCATACAACTTCAAACGAAGTCATAAATATAATTGACGAACTTAAGTCATCGAATGCTTGTGGTCCTGATAACGTTTCATCAATTCTGCTAAAAATTACTAAATCCTTCATAGCAACTCCAATCGCGTATATTTCCAATTTAAGCTTCAATTCAGGAAAATTTCCAAATCATTTAAAACACTCTATTGTTATACTGCTTCGCAAAAATGGAGATAAATCGCAGATACACAATTACCGGCCAATTTCTTTGCTCAATTCAATCTCGAAAATTATTGAGAAAATTGTAAAGAATCTACTAAGTCATTACCTTGAAAAAAACAATATCCTTTCCAATAGACAGTATGGCTTCAGACCAGGATTGAGCACTGAAAATGCAATTACAAACCTGACGAAAATCATCTCCAACAATATAGATAGAGGAAGAAAATGCATTGCGCTCTTCTTGGATCTAGCCAAAGCGTTCGATACTATCTCACACAAAATTCTCTTGAAAAAACTACAGCGCATCGGCATTCAGGGTCAGCTACTTAAGTGGTTAGGTAGTTATATAGAAAATAGGAGCCAAAGAGTGAATATTAACGATACTCTAAGCGATCCGGCTGATATAAACTTTGGTGTACCTCAAGGAAGCACTCTAGGACCACTTTTATTCATTATCTATATAAATGAATTATGCAACAGTTCATTTGCCGATCATATTATCACCTTTGCCGATGACACAGTATTATTATTTGAAGGCAAAAATTGGAATGAAGTTCATAGTAATGCAGAAATTGGTATTAACAAGGTAAAACAATGGCTAGATAATAATCTTCTCACTCTCAATACTGACAAAACTAAATTCATTTGCTTCAGTGCAACTCAAGCGGGACAACCAAGAGAAACTCAAAGAATTATTATACACCATTGCAATGACCCAAACACTTGCAATTGCAATACCTTAGAGTATGTGGATAGCATAAAATATCTAGGAATTATTGTAGACAAGAATCTGAGATGGAATGAACATATCTATTCAATCTCCACAAAGGTCAGAAAACTCACGCATCTTTTCATGGCGATTAGAAATATACTATGCGCAAAAGATCTAAAACTAATGTACTATGCCATGTGCAACTCTTTACTTGAATATGCATCTTTAGGATGGGGAGGATGTACCAAATCAATTCTGGACCCCTTAGCCAAAGCACAGAATTCACTACTAAGGGTCATACTTAAAAAACCATTTAGATACCCCAGTAATGATTTATTCAAAGAGATAGGAGTTCTGGATGTGAGGCAACTATTTATAAGAAAAGTTATATTATACACACAAAAATATCGTCACCTCTTCCCCTCCGTAGAACATTATCACAACACCCGAGATGCAGGGAGGAATCCAATAGTTCCACTTGCTACCATGACATCCCTTGCTCAAAGACAATATTCTTACCTAGGTCCAAAAATGTTCAACCTTATACCCGGTTCTTGGAAATTGAAAAGTGGAAGCGTCCTGCGTAAATTAGTCAATGATTGGATTCTAAACTTAGGGAGAGTCGAAAGTGAACGTATGCTGTATAACTGTTAAACAAAATCACCAAACTTTCCTGATCACTAGACCAAAATTCCTACCACACTTCATTGAGTTCTGATATTGCTCCGCAATGTTTCGACATCCATTCTGATGTTTTTATACCTTCTGATGTTTTTCAACCTAAGATTTATGGTTATGCGCCCCTGAAGCCTGTCTGCTCATAAGGTACATCACTACTGTAAAGCGTATCACATTTGTACGTCGCACACAAACTCTGTGTGAAACTTGGTACCTACTACGGTAATGATTTATAATAAATACATAACACAATATGGCGCACGAAGTAATGCACCAATTTCACCAAAGTAGCACTAAATCAGGTACTATGTATTTATATTCATAGTTTATGTTTCATAGTTTATATTTCTATCTATATATATAGTTATTGTTTTTACATTTTAGCAGTAGTTCAAGAAATGAGCGCGGTGTATATTCGTATTGTCGTATAATATAATTTGTTCTGAATTCATGTTTTAATTCAGTGAAAACAATCATACACATAATTTATTACACATTCTAGTTACAACGCTTACCTCATACTCTGTAAATTTTAATATTTTATGTTACCAGGTTAATTCGGTAAATCCGATTATAATATATGCTACCAGATTAATTTTTTCTACTTCTCACAAAACAATGTATGTGTACTTATATTTATTATATACATTTTCTTTATTACACAACTTAGTTTCAGAGAAAAATGAAACTTTTTTTTTTTTTTGGTTTTTGTTATGTAATTATGTACATTTCAGTAATAATATGAACTAAACATGTCAATTTGTCTGTCCTAGAACGGGAAACTTTCCTAGTTGGACAGGCAAAGCATCCAATATGTAATATGTACTTTCTTTTGATAAATAAATAAATAAAAATAAAAAAAAAATAAAATAAAAAAAATAAAAAATTTACTGATTAAAAATGATATGTAGTGTATTTGCTACATACACATTCTAGTATTGTAATTTAATTTAATAAACATTACAAAATTGATCTTTGTTAATACATTTGTAAAGAATAACTACAGAGAGTATCAAATACACGAATAGTAACAGGGCTTTCTTATTAAGGGCAGCTTCTTTGATGCTTAATATGTCGATATCCAAATTAATTCTGTTCAACAGAAAGCTAGTTCTCCCCAAATGCATGATCATTGACCATTGGCGCGTTAGTCTACGCTGTCGGTGATGGAGATAATAATCGGGAACAAAGAAATGAAAGCTCTCCATCATAGATGAGTTTTCAAACCATCCACGGAGCAGTCTGAAGAAATTTATAGCAATGTGTTCATCCCTTCGGACCCGTGGATGGTTCATTCCGAGCATACCCAAGTATAGGGTTCAAAATCAAAAGAAAGAAGAATGAAGTACAGACATTGCAAAATGCATAAATAAACAGTGTAAAGAACGGGAAAAAAACTGTGTAAAAAGTCAATATACACAACAAATTAATATACAGAGGATAAAACAAACAAAATAATAAATGCATTGCGATTATGCCATAAGACAAGGAAAGTAAAACCAAAGAGTATTTAAAAAAAACACAAAGCAATCGGGCATAAGCAATATTAAAGTTGTGAAATTTGAGTAACCGTTCAGAAACAAAGATTATTTTAATTTAAGTCAGCAACTCTAAGCACAGACCATCTTTCTACCTAGGACTTTACAAACTTTTTAAAGCATTCAAAATTCTCTTTGTTCAACACGAGATCGGTATTCCATGCCTGTCTTGCAATCCCTCTCAAGCCATCCAACATTTCTTTTCTGGTATCCTTCATCAACTCCCAGTGTCACAGAATGTTATAGAAAACAAAGGAGACGAAGTTCTGGGAAGGAAATAGGTGAGAGGGGTGGTTAAAAATCTGTGGGTTAGTGGGTAAGCGAGACGGCCGTATTAATCCATTTCTCCTATTTCGTGCAGGGCGATGGATCGATAGTCCTGTTGGAGAGGTCAAAGGATCTCCCTCAACCAGCATCTCCCAATCCGACCCGCCACGCAGCAGGTGGGCAGACGCATCCGCTACTAAGACCTAAATAGACAAACTGTGAACCCGGGCACACCTTCCACATGGGGTGACATATGGGTGAAGCGTTGGTTATCCAATAAATGGTTGCCGGGGCTACAGTACTCATACCCGCCTCTCAAATTGTAGGAATAAGTTGGAACTGTGAGCACTTTTCACATGAAAAAGACAAAAATCATTTTGTCAACTTTGGGGTCTGATAAATTATATTATGTATTATGGAACCCGTTGTTTTGATTTATTGATATTTTTACGTTGTACGTATTAGATGTGTATGTAGAATTGATAAAAAATTAAGATTTTTGGATATTAGCAAAATGGAATGTATTATAAATATTTAAAAAAAATTGAATTTCTACCAAAAGAACATTGGAAATATGCCCTAGATTTTTCCTTGTATCCATCTGTCATCCATATAGTATAAATCAAGCCAACATGTACGAGGCGTTGGTCGATTTTTTTCTGCTTTCTATTAATATAATATGAATGTTTTATATACAAAAACTTTCCGGAAGAAATTTTCTAAATGATAGTGAAAACCCTATGAGAATCCGTTGCGTAATTTAGAAGAACTAAACGCACAAACAGATAGACGCGGATAGCGACTTTGTTTTATACTATTTATAGTCCAACTGAACCGTTCATCCAGCTACATGAACGTAAATATATATACATTTCCGATATAATTATATTTAATATTAAAATAATGTTGCAGTCGTACGCGTGAAACCGGTCGCTTTGTAACCGGTTCATCTGGCTTTGGTCCGACGTGCACATCACATGTTGGTAATAACATTATATATTATTATATGTATTTGTGTAGACGGCAGGAACCCACTGATCCATCTTACCGTAATGTTGACCTGAGTGACGTCACGAGGCGAAAGTTGTCCTAGGTCGTGTACACAACAAAACATGGCAACGTTTTGCCGAATGAAGCTAACCAACAAAATGAAGAACAAACAAAAAAATCATCCTGTGAAAAACGAAGTTTTTTTTCCGCAGTACATCAATTTACATCTATTTTTATTAATAGCTGTTGTTCCGTCACGCCGTTTGCTTTGATAGTCCGTGTGCTAATCAATCGTATCGTCAGAATTTGAACTGTGTAGTTTAAATTTGCACACGTCAGCTATAACCACGGAGGGCCGTGAGCCAAACTATGGCACAAAAACCGTTCGTCCTGTCAAAACACCATCGCCGGTTTTTTATCGGAATAATCACTTAATACGTATTTTAACGCAATTTAATTTAAAATAACGAGTGCTAACGAACCACAATCCCATTCCAGTGCTGACAGATGAGTCTCACCATGCAGATTTCACCATCGCCACCCGGTAAGTTGATTGTGAATTAACCTTACGTATTGTGTTTTCGAATTCGCTTGTCACAAGCCATAGACTTCATTTATGCTTTATCTGTATGGAATAGCCCTTTAAAGTACGGCTATCCCAACCCTTGTTCGTTCCTCGAACAGCTGTATTTAATATTTTTTTGTTTCGGCTGAGGATTGAACCTTCCTCCCCAGGAACAGACTGAAATGAGTGAACACAGCTATCACTTGAGCCAAATCCTAATTGGATGGTACCGAGATTTATTTCAAAGTTAATATTCAATTTCTGTGTAAGTTCTATGTCTTGTTATTACTTCAGTTCTGCGAAGCAACAAGCTCATAATGATATTTATTTATTTATTGTTTTTAAATTGTATTTTTTTTTACAAAAGATACAATGAAAATATATATACATGATATGAAAACAAAACTTTAGTAGATCTTTCACAGAATGAACAGAATATCAAAAATTAACTTAAATTTATTAAAAAAATTTCAAATTCTAGGAACCTACACGTCCTAAGAATATCTACTCTCTACCGCTTAGTATATAATACGTATTATAATAGTAGTTGCAATAACGAGCAAAGTTTCAGATATTTTTCAGAATATTTATAATGTAAAGTTAATTTTGTAAGGGAAAACATTAACTTACTTTTTAACAACCGTAATTTTGTAATAACGGATGCAATGCAAAACTTTAATTTTGCAAAAATGAGGCACCCTTTGTGCACACTCGGGATAAATTCTCATGATTTTAGGATATAGGAAAGATTGTGGAGAATAATATTATTGAATTTATTTGAAACAACCCACTTTTGTAATAACCACAATGATTTAAATTGTTATTCGTCAAAAAAAATACTTTTTTGTTTCTTCATACCCACTCCAATTTTTCTGTAGGACAAGACTCCCCGCAGTTTTAAAAGGCAGTAGTACTTGGTACTGATCGCTCCTGCGCATCTGTGACTTTCCTCTATTTCTCTTCTAATTTGACACTTACCAAATAACTACAAACTTGTCAATATCGTAAAAATTTTATTGAAAGTTTTATTCCATACCAGCTGAAGTCCCCGGCATTGAAATCTCATGTAGACAGTAGTAGCCTTTCTTTTATTTTCAGAGGAATACACCAAAAGTGTGTACATTCTTAAGATTGCCTTATGTTACCACGGATATAATGAAATCGTGGTTTCTGTTTATTTTGTGAATTAAAAGTTAATTAAGGGAAACTGTCATAGATAATCTTATCCAAAAAACAGAAGGTTTTAAAGAGGTTTTTATACATTTCTAATGAACAAAATACGTTTTTCAGTAGTTTACGCCTATATCTCAATATTTAAAAAAAATTCCGCCTGAGTAAATTTGTGCTCGCATAACTCGAAAAGTAGTCATTAGATATCGCTGAATATTTCACAGTTTGTTCTTATTTCTGTCAAGAGTGATTTGAGATTGGTTTGAATGGTAGGAAAAGTCAGGGACGCCCGAGAAGTACTAAGGTACAATTGGGTTATGTTGTAAAGCTAGTGGGAAAAACACGGCCAAAATGGTTTAAATTATGAAAGGTGGTTTTAAACCGAGGCGATACTAAGAGTATCATTGACTCTGGAACTTACCGCAAACAATTGTAAAGTAACATAAAATAATCAAATTAAATTTACTTGCGTATCATTAAAAAACGGAGATCTCCACGACATCAAACCTTCACTAGCGGAGCGTTCTTTATAAGAGTAACAAGAGTTTTCAATCTCGCTGCTTCGAGCTGGTGCGCCAAAAAAGGTCGGAGCCAAATCTATAACCACAAAAAAGCTCGCAAAATTGTTTGAAATACTGATGTCACAATCAGTAATGCTTGAATTTATAATGCTTTAAGATTAATTTTTTTTTTTTTTTTTATATTTACTCCACACAGGAGGCCCTGAAGAAAATAATTTCCCTCAGGGCCTATGTCATCTTTGGGGATGCTGTGTGGAGGGTCTTTTTGTGGAGAGGAAGGAGTGAACATGGGTCTTGAAGAGTCCCATGTTGTAGGAGGGAGGAAACACAGAGGCCGGCAGTTCGTTCCACAGCCGAGCTGTTGAACTTAAGAACGAATCGTAGAAGCGACCCGTTCTCATGTGACAAGTGTCAACTGTGTACAAATGTTGGGCAAGCGTTTGGCGTGTATCCCGACTACGCACCGGTGCCGAAGGGATCAATGACGCTAATTCCTCAGAGCATCTTCCATTGTAATACCGATAGAACAAGGACAGCATACCTACCTGACGCCTGTGCTCTAAAGATTGCAGTCCGTTTGTTAAGATTGGGGAATCTATCAAACGGACCGCCCGTTTCTGCACAGAGTCAAGGGTTTTTTTCAGGTATTTTGGGGCTCCAGACCAGAGATGGCTGCCAAATTCGACAGTAGGGCGCACTTGCGATTTGTACAGGGTGAGCAGTTGTGTACTATTAAAGTATCTGCGGGCCCTGTACAGTACGCCCAGCTTCTGAGAGGCCAACTTTACTCTGGCTTCGATAGAGCCCCCGTACCTGAGCTGGTCACTTATAGTTACACCAAGCATATCAATGGAAGGCCTGTTCGGAAGATTGCTTCCGTTGAAGGAGACTAGATTATCATTTGGATCCCTTTTAGACGTAATCAGACAGGATTGGGTCTTTGAAACATTAAATTCGACGAGATTATTTTTACCCCAGGAGGAAATACTCTCGAGATAACCGTCCATTCTCTGCTTCAAAGCCCTCCGAGCCGTTGGAGTTTGTGTGCCCTTTGGGGGCTTGTCAAACAAAAAGCTATCATGAACTGTACTGTCATCCGCGTAACAATGAATCGGTGCACATGTCAAAAGGTCATTGATGTGCAACAAAAACAAAGTCGGAGACAGAACCGATCCCTGTGGGACGCCAGCATTTATGGAGTGCGAGGAAGAGGTGAAACCGTCAGCAACCGCCTGTCATGTCACAAATACCTTTATTGTCTACATACTCTATAACTGTCTTCCAGATATGGTAAGTTTTTAGATTCTCACGGCCAAAAGCATTTTTGTTGTTTGTTTATGGGGTGTTATGCCGTGTTGCGCTAACTCCTTCTTTAGCCGACGTTTCGGACAGCGTTGCAGTGTCCATCATCAGGGCAGATCCGGTAGATCCGAAGATGTCAACGCTGATGAACGCTGTCCGAAACGTCGGCTAAAGAAGGAGTTACACGGCATAACACCCCAAAAACAAACAACAAAAAAGTCTTCCAGATATGTATAAAATCAGCCAGCATAATCCAAAAATTCAAAGTAAGGCTTTAAAAGAATATTTTTTAAAACCATATAAAAACGAAAATAAGTAATTCTTGTCGTGTTGTACTTTTGTTTCTTTCTATCTCGTTTTCTATCCCCTGTATTTGTAAACGAGTATAATATATTTTTACCAATATATATTAGTGGGTAAGTACCTTCCTTGGCTCTGTGCTTATGTGTATCCCTGTCTGTTTCTTATTTTGTTTTTTTTGTTCATTTTTACTTAACCTCCCTTTTTCCATTTGTGCACTGGTTTGTGTGTGAAACTTGTGATCTTTTTATTATTGTATTACCTATGTATTATTTATTACTCTCGTCCTACAATGAGTTTTGTAACTCATCGGGATTGCTCTAGCGAGAGATAAAAATAATAAATAATGGGCTTAATCGGAGCTGGAAAAATGCTGACATTGGAAATCAACCATTTTGACACTTTGAAATAAATGTTTGTTAGATGAAACAAACTTAACAGAGTCTTAGGTACTCTCAGTATCACCCTGGTTAAAGACGGGGATGTTCGAAACGATGTTAGAAATGACTTTAGCCGTGTTTGGTGATCTGATCTGAATAGCCAGGTACTTCTCCACCTTCCTCTCCCTTATTTCCTTTCTCTATCCATTATTTTCAGCTTCACAACACAACCCAGTTGGGGATTCCATAGTCACAAGTAAAATGAACCAATTATGAAAATAATTGACGGGAAGTGAATAGTAGTAGAAGTCGGGGACGCGCTAAGAAGACACGGCATGATCAAGTAAACCAAATATTAGAGTGATGTCATGCCAAGGGTCAGAATAACATAACGAGTTTATGCCGGGACTGAATTGTGTTGTGGTCTATTCTCTTTGTCTTGTTATTGTTGCTGCGTGAAAATGGTGTGATGATTGTTCTGTTACACCCTGCTAAATATTCGTGCTTGGATCAGTGTCATACGGATGGGGTCAAACGCCACTGGGCATTCAGAAATAAATTTTCTTTGGTTTTAAGTTATTTTAATTGCCCAAGATATAATTTCTGATGCTGCAAAACATGCAGTTTTTAAATACTCTATTTGAATTTTATTTTGTTTTCGGTAATTAATGAATGCAAATCTTTGAAGCGAAAGTTAACCCATTTGCCGATATTCGATCGAGCTGATAATTGGCAAATAGGCTTGTTGTCAATAACAATGCATTCTATCAACTTTGAATGGCAGCTAAACACAATCAAAACTTTTTCTAATGATTTAAACAACATACCAAGTAAATACCGCTCAATAGTCTGAACTGCTCTCAACTGTTAGACTATAGCAGCCTCAATCACCGTACGTACGTACGTATATAAATTTCTGAGATTCCTCTACCTGAGGGAGTATGGCTACTACCCGTGGCTCTATCCTACTGACTTTCTCTTGGGCATGCTCGGTATGAACCATCTGCGGGTCAGAAGAGATGTGCATATTGTATCACACTTCTTCAAACTGATTCGTGGATGGTTTGAAAATCCAACTATCATGGAGAGTATCAGTCTCTATGTTCCTGATGGTTATCTCCGTCACCGACAGCATAGACTGTTTTATCTCCCGGCCTGCAGGACTAACTTGCCAATGGTCATGCTGGTGGGGAGAGCAGTCTTGCTGTTGAACAAAATCAAATCGGATATCGACATATTTAGCATCGGTGAAGCTGCCTTTAAAAGGCAAGCTCTATTGATGCTGGTATAGTTGATACACCGCTAACTTATTATGTAATACCATTTTACAAATGTACTTAAAAACTAAATAAAATGTCATTTTGTAATGTTTTTAAAGGAATAAACTAATTGAATTGAATTGAATTGAATTATCGCAAATTGAAAGGAGCTGGTTGAGAAGAAAGTGGAAAAGTATCTGGCTATTCAGAATTGGCCACAAAACACGACTAAAGCCGTGTTAAAGCAACGTTTCGTTTCTGAATGGTGGTATTTTACCAGGTTCATAAAAAAGGTATCTACCATTCTGAATCTATATCTCTCTCGGAAATCGGTCCCTCATTGCGTTATGTAACCTATCCTAGTAATTGACTAAGTACGTAATTTAAACTCGCTTTCCAGCACAGGTTTTTTCCGTATAATAATTTCTATTTCAGACCTAACAAGAACACGTCTATCCATATCTAACTAATCATACCTGCTTCCTTTGATTACATATCTCCTATTGAATAATAAATAATTAATTTATCGTATTAGTTAGTAGAACATCTCTTAGTAAGAAAGCGAAATAGTTTTTAATATTTTAGGGTTCGGAGTTAATGTATTGAAATAAATGGTTAATGTTGACTGATTTCATAAATTAGTTATTATTAAATGAACTCTACGCATTTGTCCACTCAGCTCTTAACCGGTCTAACTAAAACTAAATCGCTATTCAGTACTGTTGTTTGTAATCATCCATATATGTTTGTTTATCTAGTTTGTTTTTTTTATTTATTTTTATTTTAGTTTATTGGAGAAAGAAACACTTATAATATTTTATATAAATAATGACATTTTACATGTTTACATTAACAAGTAAAGTTTTCAAATAAAATGAATTGTTTGTTCTACTTCCACTATTTTTTAAATTTATTTTGTGTACTGTCCGAAACTCATATGTTTATATGTCAACGCAGGACAGTGGCAATACAAAACCCTTTTGAAAGTGTTATAAAGTCAGTAAAAGTAATGAAAAAATGGCTAACCTAACGTCACCTATTAAACCTGTTTTTTTTTTGTAACATTATAACACTTTGCGGAGTTTTTTGAAATGCGTTGAATTGCCACTGTCCCGTGTTAATCCCAATTATGTATTTTAAGTTCCTTCCGTCCTAAAATGGGTTTTGTAACTCATCGGGATTGTTACAGCAATAAAAAAAAATATTAAAAAAAACCGTCGAGTTCTTTATAAGGTTCCGTGGCAACTTGGGACGGTGTAAATTCAACACGCTCCAACACATTATTGAAAAGTATTATGAAAACAGTGATGAAACAAAATAAATCGTAAATACTTAACCTAACGTAACTCATTAAACCAAATTTTTTCATCACTTTTAATGACTTCAAGAGTGTGTTGAATGATTTCAAGAGTGTGTTGAATGACTTCAAGAGTGTGTTGAATGACTTCAAGGGTGTGTTGAATGACGTCAAGAGTGTGTTGAATGACTTCAAAAGTGTTTTGAATGACTTCAAGAGTGTGAATGACTTCAAGAGTGTGTTGAATGACTTCAAGAGTGTGTTGAATGACTTCAAGAGTGTGAATGACTTCAAGGGTGTGTTGAATGACTTTAAAAGTGTGTTGAACGACTTCAAGAGTGTGTTGAATGACTTCAAGCGTGTATTGAAGTGAGTTGAATTGTCATTGTCCTGAGTTGCCTGCTGACCATACATAACTTCGCTACTCTCAGTCAACTAAAAAACGAATCACGTGCCGTCCTGTTTTGAAAAAACTTATTTTATTAACATTCTATCCAATGTATTATTGCATTTGTTTAAATGTTAAAACCGCTCAAGAGTTTCAACTGCTCCCAAGCCAGTGAGACTATGGCATCCCAATCGGGGTAAGGCTGAAGGTAGTAGGAAAAATAACATGTCATACATAATACAACAGAGTATTACAAAAGAATTTTCATGTTAAAACCACCCTATCAGTCAAGTTACAGGAATAGCTTTGATGCATATGTAAGTACATATTTTCATTCGTCTTTTTCGCAAGTTTCGTAACAATGAAAACTTTAACACTAGACGAAAGGAGATGAATAAAATACACCCTTACCTTTTTGGGGCTTCTTCACACATTTTCCTCTCGAGGAAGTTAAACATGTTACATGACCTATTTCTGAGTTATCCCCACTTTATTTTTTTAGCACGAAATTTTATTCTTTAGGTATCTGCATTGTGTATTTATGAATAATGCCTTCTTTACATTGGGAATAAAAAATCTCCGAGCATCTTTTTAAACCAATAGTAACCTCTAAAAAGGACGCCTTTGTTGCATTTTTTATTACTTCTCAAAGATTCTTTTCTTATGAACGACAGAGAACAAAATAAGTTGAAAATTCTCCGATACTTAGGCAAATAGATTTTCAAAAGAAACTGAATTGGTTAACAGTGAAACGGTTGCTGATCTTGAATGCGATGATATTTATACATAAAATAAAAAAATAACCTGTTACAAAAATACCGTTCAAACAAAATTATATACAACAAGGACATTCACAGATATAACACAAGGACATGCAATGAAATCATGCTGCCAAAAAAAGGACAAAGAAAATAAGAAAAAAAGTTTACTATTCAAAGGTATGAAAATTATAACTTGTAATAAAGTATTATTATAAAAACCAATTGGTAGATTCAAGCTGCATTGTAGGAGCTAAATTAATCAACAGAAAAATGTAATTATGCATTTATGTAAATTATAATAAATTAGACATTTATAAACTTCTACGTAAAAAAGGCTAAAAAAATAAGGATTTTGTTACCGGGTAGTTAATGAGGACGAAAGCTTTTTCATTCTGTGGGGACAAAGATCAGATTCAATTATTATAAAACATACATTCATACACGGAGAAAATGATTATGTTAATAATTGATAGCATGCCAATTTTCTCATAAAATATTAGTCATTCAGAATATATCGAGAACACGTATTCTTTTCTTAATAAATATCATGACAGAATGTGGCAATATCAATATCAGTATTTGTATGAACACGTATTCCGCCGCATTGAACATTTGCTTTTAACTGATTATTTGTTAGAAACTCTGTCAAGTCATTCGTTAAGGGCCTGCAATCCTGTTTTAACCAGATTTAAAAAAAAATTAACAATTTTTTATATCAGTTAGTTTTATCCGTTTAGGAAATACCTTCGAAATAATAATACCATCTTTAACAAAATGTAAAGCGCGCTTGATCTGATTTTATCTCATAACTCTGAAGGGTGAATTCTTAAACTCGCAAAAAATGTAGATATTTTTTCATAAGCGCTACAAAAAAAAAGTTATGACATAAAGCGTTCGTATAAAGCTAACGTTTTTTTTTGTAATTAACTTTGTTTAAAAAAGTTTATATGATTTTTTTCTTGTGTCATTGAAGAAAAATATAATATATCTAAACAAAACATGACACAGAACAAGACACAAAAACATAAATAAAGGAAACGGTCTCAACTGGAAATCGAAACCAGGATTTCTGTATTACCGGGACAACGCCTCTAACCACACAGTATTATCTTCTTCAATGGTATATTACATTGATGGGTATTATAACCTTCAAAAGTTATTAAAAGAAAACTTATTTCAATGGAGCACTGTGTATAGTGTGTAAGTACATATATTCGGTTAGGTTAGCATAGCTTCACAACACCCATTTTTGGATGTATAATCCTTAGGTAATTAGTTGAGACTTATGTGTTATTCACTTAAAAAAAACATCGAGGCCTGTCTCCACAAAGCTCTCCCAGCACAGGTCGAAAGTCTAAGCTCCAAAGAAAGTTTATCAGAACCTGACGTAAACAGAAGATTTGTGTTCTAACATTATAAGCGCAGTATTGCTTTCACTTTGAAACTCTGAAAATCTACTCAGCATATTTGCAAGAAAGGAGGGTCGTATCTCTATGACTGATCACGAGTAAATGGTTAACGTATTTACATAATTGAGTGATATTATTTAACTAAATTGCTTTAATTAACTCATTCAGTGTATAATATTTGCTCGCTTGGTTCTGCTTCATTAAATTGAAGCGACGCGCGTCGTTTTAATATGAAACTACATAAATATCGTTCAATATTTCCACAGCGGGATTCCAATAATTTCGAAAAAAATTCCCATAAAAAAAAATATTTTCGACGTTGTAAAAAATTTTATATTTCATACCAAAGACATCTCGGATTATTGCATTTTTCTACATTCAAAGAGTTATCTGATATCTATACTACGGTACTAAGCTTTACAACAAAAAGTGACTCTTATTTAAAACTAACAACAATATTTAAATAACATTTACACACCAAATAAATCTGAATCTGAAACCAATCAACTGCACTAAAAATCACCATTTAATATATTTATAATTATTTGAGAAAAAAGCTACAATGACGTTCATATTATTCATACAACTAAATTTTAATAATATATAAATGAAAACTACAGTGCAGACTTCAGATATCACTATCGTTATCTATAAATAGTATAAAATTAAGTCGCTCTCCGTGTCTGTCTGTTTGTGCGCTTAGTTCATCTAAACTATACAACGGATTTTGATAGGGTTTTTACTATCATTTTGAGAATTTCTTCCGGAAGGTTTACATGTATAAAACATGCATATTACATTTATAGAAAGTAGAGAAAAGGCTCAGTTACAAAAAGAAAGATAATGAAATACCTATTATTCTTTTTACTAATGGACCTCGCAATGCGTCGCCTTTCTCGGTCGTCTACGACTTCTTCCACCATTCACTACTGTATACCACAATGTTACTACAGGGTTTTCCAATAAGAGGTGTTATTTTGATATTCAATCGTAAAAGATCAATGGTTTCGTTGCTTGTGTGGCACGTAGCGCCGTCTTGTTAAAGTAAACGTTGTCTAGATCAATACCATCCAATTTCGGCCATAAAAAATCATTAATCATTTCTCGATAGTGCAATCCATTCACCGTAACTGTTGCTCCAGCCTCATTTTCGAAAAAGTAAGGTCCAATGACTCCGCCGGACCATAAACCGCACCAAAAAGTCACACGTTGAGGATAGAGAGGCTTTTCAGCAATAACTCTTGGATTTTCTGAGCCCCAGATGCGACAATTTTGCTTGTTGACGAAGCCACAGAGGTGGAAATGGGCCTTATCACTCAAGATGATTTGCATTTGATTCACTCAAGTGAATTTTAATAATTTTAATGCGTTGTTGAAGCGTGTATCGTTCCATTTTTATTAATGGCGTAGTTTTTACTTGTCAAATGTCAAAAAATGACAGCTTCAAAAGAAACATCTACCGAAATAGCGGGCTATTCAAAATAACACCTCTTATTGGAAAACCTTGTATATGTGCAGAAGTATTGCTCGGGCGTCCCTGACTTCTTCTACCATTCAAATAACTCTAAACACTCCTGGCACGAATAAGAACAAACTTGAAATTTCCATTGCAATCGGTTTACTGCGTTTCGAAGATTGCTAGCACAAACCTTCCCCATCTGAATTTTTATATTACAAAATATAATTATGTCCTCTACTAACTGCTTCACTTCACTCTTCAATATAACGTGATTGACTTCAAAACTCTATCGTAGACCGTTAGTCTCGCTCCCTGTCTCTGAATTACCGTGTTAATTCATCTTCTTTACAGCTATGCGTTTGACATTTGAGCCATTGATGTTTTCATCTCGTCCATTCATTGATGATAGTCGTTATGATAATTTCTCCAGATGAACGTCTGTCAGTAATTATAAAGCAAGACTGGAACGCCCTACGGTTGCAAGAATAATCGACACGAATAAGTATGTTTTTTTGTATTAAAAATCACTAGGATGTCCAACACGTCACGTCAAATGACACAAAATTCTAATAACGGGGGTTTTCTCGACGCTCACATTTTAATTAATTTCGACGAATTCGTAACAATAATATCAATTTTTTGACAGATATCCACAGATGTAAGTTATTTGTATTTAAAATTAATAATAACAGTACCTTAAAATTAAAATTTGTAACGTAAAACGGTTTCAAAAATTTATAAATCGTTTTGCAACTATAAAATAATTAAAATTATTTATTTTTTTAGCCAATCAATTAGTAACTACGCGAGGTATACATTTAGAAACATCTGAAATATTAGTAATACGTTTATCAGAATTATTTATTAAAATAAACCCTAGGCCTGCTAGGAAAATTCGACCGTAGGGCAGTCCAAAACACAGGGAACGCTCGTCGCATATTTTTGTAGACGACTTCTTCACTTACGTCGTTAGGATTCAGACGTTATTTTAGGGTATTGTGTCGTATTATTGGTCATTTACATCAATTTAGGAGAAGTATGGCGGATAGAAATGCTATATTTTAGCAAAATTACCAATAATTCGTTTATTTAAAGGTACGATTTTATTATAATGTACATTTTTATAAACTATAAATTAAGTTGTTTTACCGCAATTTAGTTGTTGGTACATACGTGATTTGAAATTCGGTTCCTTTGTAACTGATAAGTATTAATTATATCATAATCAGAAAAGCGATAAAGTAGGTGAGTACCAAAATTATTTTGTTATTTTGTTCGTTCAAAATGTGTGTTTCTTTTGTTTAAATGTTTGCCAGACGCTTAGGTGAATTAATAAAGTGAAGATACGTTACTGAGACAATGCACACGATTTCACTGAACTAGGTTCAGTGGACATACTTTAGCCAGCTCTTTATATAAACGACTATTTAAGCTATATGTATAGCTATTCCATTCGTGTACACATATTCTTTGAATGGCTACCTTTTCATAAGCGGTGCTACATTTTTTGATCGATTGGTATTAATATAACGTGTCTCGTGTTTTTATAATGTCATTGGATAGGTGATTTAATTTTATTTTTTAATTTTACACTAACATTCGAACGGTATATTTTCTTTTGAATTTTTGACTGTATGTGCTTTCTGTATCAGAAATTCTACAATAATAATATCCCGTGATTATTCACGGGTCTGCGCTAATACATAATAATAATTAAACAACCCAAGAGAAACAACAAACAAATGATGAATGAAATGTGTTCCCAAGTTCCCATTATAAGAAAACGTTGATTATTATTAATTTTATCGTTAAAAAACGCCAGAAAAGTTGAGGGTTTATTTTGTAAATAATAGAAACAAAGATATGGCATGGAAGAGTGCCGACTGTTGCAAAGATACCACCAAATTGCACGGACTATCAAAGCGGCGGTGTGTTGGTAAACGATGAGGCGATACCATTTTCAACTATGTTGGCAACACGCGGTTTCAGATTCATAACTCTTTATTCTTTATTTACGGCCCAATCTCATCTAGTGTTATCTGTATCGCTGATCGTGTGGCCCTACTACCTACCGTTCACGCTAGAGGCAATTCTGTTCAATAATACTATAGTATTTAAGGTACCGCCTAAGGGCGTATGACTTTCTTAAATTTATTTCTGAGGTTTGGTGATGATCGATTTCTCTTGAAGTGAGGTACATTTTACTGTGAGATAGCTTATTGCGATAGCAAAAAAACAAAGACGTTAGTAACCATAACTCAACATATTCTGATTGGAAATGCCGTAGTTTCGCTGGCTCTAGATAGTTTTGACCCTTGTGCGGTATTCACATTAAAAATATCTACCACAAAACATTTTATCTTTAAACATTGGAAGCATGAAAAAAATAACGACGCATTTAACAAGAATATCAACTTTTCGGGTATCAAAATGCTGATAATACTTGAATAATCAAAAAAAGTCACTACGGGCCATTCTTACTAACTAATTTTATTATGTGAATACCGCACAAGAGTCCCAACTATTGTAAAGATGTATAAATGTGATTGTGTGTTTAGGACTAAGGTTCATTAGTTTGTTTTTTAGTGCCAAATTAATTTTATAGTATGAAGTCCAGTCATTTCAGTAAGCGGAAAAAACCTTTGTATAAAAAATATCTTGGTAAGATTAATAATCAATATAATATGAGCGTTACATATTCAGAGCTTCTACCGCCCCCTGTTGTCCACCCTGCCCGTGCTCACAGCGCCCAAAGAGCGGGGCGGACGTGTACAGCACACTTTAGGAACTACTGGTCTAGCCAGTCTAACGGAAACTCTGTAGATTTATAGGATTATTTGCGCTATCAATAGATCTCAGTTCTAGATAAGTTGTCACGACTGTCAGTTTATGTACAGTACTTAACCCTAAAGCTGTCTTGAATAATCACATAATTTTATTATTTTTATTTGTATTTCCAAATATTGACCAAATCTTTCCCTTGCGGGGTTTGAACGATGAATTTTTTCATACATATCCCCATGTGGACACTTTATTGGGACCCATATGAAAAATATTTGCTTCTTTCGATCATTATTTTCTTAATTTATTTATCACATATAGAAGAACAGGTTGTTTGACAGCACTGCAAACCTTTTTCATACTTTAACAAACTTATTTTACTGTGCATGGTTTGATTATTTCAATGTGAAATATTCGGTAGTCAATTTACGACTGATGTCATAGTTTATCCAAAGCATTCTCGAACGCTGGTGCCAAAAATATGGTCACGTGGTTTGCCTCCAGCTCGTCGAAATGATACTAAAATTTTATATTAGGGCAAGTCATTCATTCATTTGGATATCTGTAGTTATGGTCGGTATTCTTTTTATTAATAAATAACTACGAAATTTGGCTGAAGCGGTTTTTAATAATACATCCGAAAACAATAAATAAACGTAGAAAATACAACAAATTGATTTACGAAGGGAAGGTTCGAGAATATTCCGAAGCGCGTCACGTAGGCAAAATAATTCGATCTCGATGTCACGGTTGCTGGTACTGTACTGACCATTTCGTTCACGTTGTCGCTTATCTAGGTGGAAAATAAAAAAATTCTCGAACATTCCAGTTGTTAGTCTTGCTACAGAACAATTTTTTAATAAATAAAAGAAAATCCAAGAAGCTTGTTTGGAAACTTCTAGAATAACGTTCGAGTCAAGTAGTGGCGTACCACTACATATCTATGGATTCGCAGAAGAGTGGATGATCTATGTTGGTCATATGCATGGCCTATCTCTATTATTTCTATTATTTTTGGACCCAAGTGAAGGCGAAATAGTTAGCCTAGTATACAGTCCTTCTTTCGTAATGTGGGGTCGTCAGAGGAGAACATCTTGGTCACTGAGCCAGTCTAGTTCCTCAGTGTAGTGTAGACCTCACCAATACCGCCGGGGAATGAATGCAGCGGGCATTCGTTGACCACATGTTCAGTGGTTTGCACCTCACCGCATTCACACATTACCAACAGTTTAAGGCCCAACCTGTGCATCATGTAGGCATGGCGGCTTATCTTATTGATGGCGGATCAGAGTTTACGAGGCAATGAGAACCCAGGCTCTCAGTATCTATACAGTAAAAACAAGGATGCTTTTGTGAGATATATCAAAAAATGGCAACGACCAAAATATAGGGTTTGGGCCGTTATGAGACTTATTTATTCCTTTAGTTCCAACCGCTGAAGTTTATAAGAGTGCATTAGGGTTCGCGAGTTTGAAAGAGTTGCTCCAAAAGCTTTCGGCGTATTTTGCAAAGTTTCTGCGACAATCTTAGCGAAACTCAATATAGGTGTCTGACTCCTTACCGCTGTGCAATTTACAAATAACTTACTATAACTTATTATTGTCTCCATAGATAAGAGAAACAAAGTTATTAGTATGAAAACAAATCGTATCAAACACCAAAAATGGATAACTTTCGTTGAATCCCCTGCTTTCATATGTGATTAAATAATTAATTACATAAACTTAACCCTCTAGCGTTTCAGGGTCATACATGACCGGGCATAAAAGTATTTTTATCTTTTTTTCTATCATCCGGAATTTTGACGTTAGAAAGAGAAATAATATTTTTTTTCCAGTTTGCCTCAAATACTTTTACACGAATCCATTAATAAATTCCTAAAAATATCCAAAGTGAATAATTCATATTTTGCGCCGCTATCGTAACAATCGGTTTAACTTTAAAAAATATTTCTTATTTTTTATTACCTATATGGTTTTATTTGGGAAATTGTAAATCTATCTTTAACTGACGGTTAAAGATAGATTTACAATTTCCCAAAAAAAACAAACTTGTTGAAATATCGAGTTCCCACAATTTTTTTTCAATGATTGGAGTAAAAAATGTGATTAGCGTTTTTGACAACATTTTTCACGTTTGATATAAATTTTTTATTATTTAGAAATAGTAATGTTTATTTGAAATCCATACACAAGATAGATAATTTCATCTAGTTTCAAAAATAGTATTTGTTTTTACGTAAAATTAAGAAATAAGATGTATATAGCTCATTTCAAATACACAGAAAACATTGCGAACTGAACAAAAAAGTATTGAAAATACTGAAGGGTTAAAATTATTTAACTTAACTTATTCTAAGTTGTCCGTCGTCCAATAAATAATTTATTACATATATTGTTTGTGCGATAGTCGCTCAGACCATCAACACATGGGTCAGATTATAATTGTAGGATTATAAGTACAGAATAGGTAGGGGAGGGCGGGGTTGGTTTTAACGGAGGTAAGAATTAACAAGCTGATTCCCGCCAAACGTGAAGTGTCAAAAATATGATACTCGGTTTAGAAACAGTATATACACAGCCGAACGTGTCCTGACTTGTCAGATGCCAACCGGCCGTCGCTTGTAGTGGTTGTGCGCAGTGACCTCAGATTGACAGGTAAGCGAACTTTTTGTTCTTTACAATAAATTGATTTAAGATTTATTCATTCGCTGAATCAAATTATAGTTTTATCATGAATCGAGCTCTATTTTACTGACAGTAACACTATATTATTTGTTTGTAATTATTTTAACTAGTTTGTTTTCTGTAAATGATGAAGTAAAAAAAGTGACCTTGGGGCTAAAATTAACAAATTGAGTGGGGTAAGTATTAACGTGTTAATACTCACCCCGTTTATGAAATTATAGTTAATAAATATTATATTGGTCAAATATCACGCATACTATCAGATGAGCCGGAATTTTCAAATGAATCAAGACCATCTACTAATAACAAGCCCGGACCATCAAATGAGCCAGGACCTTCAAACGAGCCAGGACCTTCAAATTTGCCAGGACCATCAAATACAAAGCCTACAGAAAAGTTTAATATTGAAAGCATACGACAGTTTCCAAAAGCATCACCACGTCTTGACTCCAAACGCAAACGTTTAAGAAAATCAACGATCCTCACCGATAATCCAGAAAAATTGGCCTTAGAGGATGATGCCAAATTAAAGTTAACCAAAAAGATAAAAAATAGTCAGATGGAAGCGAAAAAACAAAGTCAAAGGCAAAGGAAAGGGGAAAGATAAAGGCAAAGAAACTCGGAGAGCAGAAGTGAAAAAGGTAAAGAAACATATTCTGCAGGATGACAGTTACGAAGGAGCCTGCTTCTGCTTAGTTTGCGCTGAGTCTTATAACGAAGACACATCTGGACTTGACTGGATACAATGTATTTTATGCAAAAGATGGGCTCATATCACCTGTGTTAGAGGTGACACCAGAAAATACATATGCCTCAATTGTTTCTCGGATGACGAGGGATCGTATTCCGAATAACTATTGCTTATCATAAAAATATACTATCAAAGTTCCTAACATAGTTCCTATCATAGTTTATCATAAAAATTACTGTTTCATTTAAAATAAATATATTTTTAATATGAATGACTTTTATTTAATTATTTCATAGAATTTTAGCTTCTGTTAATAATTGCCCCATGCGTTAATACTTACCCCAGCTCCGTTAATATTTACCCCAGATACGGGGTATGTATTAACGAATGATTTTATTGGTTTTGATGACTCTGTCTCTGAAAGGACTTACCTAACTGATGATTTTTGTTACTAATATCATAGCTGAATAACCAAAGCATGTATGAATAATAAAAAAAAAGAAAAAAGTTCATCATCATTGAAAATATAAACCATATTACAAAATTTGTTAGTACCAGCCCCGCCCTCCCCTACTCGCAGATTTGACTTGACGATTTTGGTGAGCGCTCGTATGGCGGAGGAATGCTCAGGCACCCGGAAAGGATTTAGTGAAATCCTTGAATAAGTCCGGATAAAGTTCAAAGTGACACATAGGTTATGCTCACGGTAAGGTGTTATTGACAACTGTCATCGAATGACGGTTAAAACTGGTAAAATTTGAATCCTAGCCTCCTTACTGGTTGGAGTGGAAAAAGCGTAAAAAAAATTCATCGTCACGAAACATTATCACAAATTGTCTTCCGGTAAGAGGGCGCGGAGAGCTTCTTCTCCCATTTTTTCACGGGCACAGATTGGGCATCTGTGTTCGTCACATTTTAAATCTTTTTAATTATGATTTCTCAGCATAAGAACGACAATTTAATAGAATTTCAATGTTGTCATTTTTAAAATTAGAACTGATTGTTTGAAGAATTCGGACAAGCGTTAAAAAGTACCTACCAATATTTAATACTTAATATTTTTGACAGATACTTATGTTATTTTTCTATTTCAGAATTTGAACTGATTTGTCACATTTTCATAATATTCCGATTTATTCAGAATACACAAAGATTAAAAAAAATGATTTGTCACTTAGACTCTTGCGAGATATTCACATAAAAGTGGTAAAATTATTTAAGGGTCAAGTTAAAATTATTCATAACTGTGCCCCGACTTTGGGCGCACTACTTAGATGGAGTGCCTCGGCATCACAATTGATCAATACCTAAAATGGAATTTCCACACTCAATTAATTGCAAACAAAATAAGAAAAAAAGCACTTTTTCAGAACTTTACGAAACTTTCTCGATTTAAAACACTTGAAAATGATCTATTTTGCTGTCTGTCAATCTATCATTGAGTATGGAATCATAGCATGGGGTGGTGGCACTTCATATGCACTAGAACCAATCATAAAAGCACAGAAAACCATTATCAAAATAATCCTTAGGCCACCTCTAATTACAGACCCGAACTTAATCTATAATATTAAGAATTTGTTTGAAGTTGGGCAGGTATACGCGAAAACAATCTTCACGCACCTATATACAATCATACATAAATACTACAAAAAAGTTTAAATACTTGCTGTACTCACAGCAACAATAACAGAGATATACTCCAAATTCTTGTAATGCATACTACTTTCGGCCAAACACATTTTAAACAACATTATACAATACTCTTCCAGAGAACATAAAAAAATGTGATACTCAAACAAATTTCAAAAAACATTAAAAGTAATAATAGGGCCTTTACCGGTGCCCTCACCCAAATTCAAAATTATTGAACTAACAAAAATATTGAGCGATTCTATTATAATTTAAGTGTGACAAATCTATTTACTCATATTCGTATACAACATGCACAGTATTTGTTACAATTAACAATTAACAATTGATTTTAATACTTTAAAGCTATCTATGAACGAACATCTTGAATAATTTTAATGTTACCCTTAAGGCGATGCACTACGTCGAGTAATATTTTAAATTGAGCCGCTATCAATAACAACCCTTACGTTGATGGCGATAAGGTTTAAATTCTCGCCTAACACCATCCGCCTGTTTTGATTTATGCATGAAAAAAAACATGGCCAAAAAGTGCCTTTTATTTTATTTTGTGGATGTTCAGGCATAAATATTGAATTTTTTCCCGATCATTTTATAAATAACTTAATTTGCCACATTATATAATAAAATTATAAGCGACAATGGGTTTGTAAGTAGGAGATTTTGAACTTTAAAGCAGTTTTCATAGGCCTTATACATAATTTTTTTCTGGGCTTATAAAAAGACTTATCTAAAAGTACTCCATCATTTTAAAGGCCAAGATGTATTCTACTAGCAGTATTTAATTAAAGCATCTGAAACATTTCTAGGCGACCAAATTTTCAAACCAAAACACACATGATTTTGCATTACTACGTAGTACATCGCCTTAATGTTAAACAACGAACTATATAATCTACTCGTTCAAGTACGGGCACAAACAAATAATTCCTTTTAATATTTTACAGTATAACTTGCAGAGTGCATTATCATTAAATAATTTAATAAACGCGTAGCTATTAAGGTTACTCGCGGGTTAAAATAAACATGTCTGGCCGCCAGGTTGTCTGGAACCAGTTGATTGAATCAAATAGACGAAATAACAGCCTTTGAAACTGACCTTAGAGCTTTGTTTGTTGATTCTCCCGGGGGCAAAATCGGTCTTCTGGAATCAACTGAATATACATTTCATGTACCCGATAATCTAATAACTGATAGTTTTTGAAAATGGTCTCGAAAATCGAGACGTATCACGTATTTCATGATAAATCGTTACAGGGGCCGATTTTGTCTGCTGGGGACCTCGTTTGGGAGTGTTAAAGTTTAGAAAAATACAATATTAGAAGTTGATAAATACTGATAAATTATTTTTTACTAGTTGCTCGAGTTTTCGCCACTTTATATACCTAAATATTTATGCATAAACCTTCCGGAAGAAATTCTCTGAATGCTAGTTTAAACCTTATTAACACCCGTTACGTAGTTTATAAGAACTTTGAAATATTATTATTTATGTCAGCTAGTAAAAACTTAAATTTTTACCCACAGCTTAAGGACTCAAGAAATGTCATGGTGTGTTTCGTGGATTTAAATTTCCAATTTTTGTGTTTACGAAATTCAAATGGGAGGGAGATCTACGTGATTTATATGATCGAGGGGTAATAAGAATCCCGGCTAGCAAGCTGTAGGTGGCGGGTTCAAATCCCAGCGTGCGCAAGTACATTTAATTTGAATCGTTTGCGTAATTTTACTATTTACTCATTTAAATAATACGTAGTATATTTGCGACACGTTCCAGAGAGAAATATACTATCAGTATCGCTCTGATGTAAGTCTCACCATTTAGAAATGAAACCTTGTTTGAAATGGCTTTGGCCGTGTTTGGTGACCAGATCTGGATAGCCAGGTGGTTCCACACCTTACTCTTCCCCATCTTCATCCTCTCCCAACAACATACTCTAATTGGGGATGTGAGTGTCTCACTGGCTCCAACCGGTTGGGAGCAGTTGGGACTCTTGTGAGGATACCCATTAACATTAAACTAAATGGAACATTTATTTTTTAATGGGAGGCACTTCTAGTTTTCTTCTTTATTCTATAATTATACAATATTTACAGAGTGATTGAAAAACATTGTTCAGTTTATTTGTCTGTCAAATTATACATTTGGAAAATAACCAGTCTCCACTTTTCTAAATAAATTTTAATAAAGATGTTTTTTCGCATTCATCTCAACTTTAACGAAAGCCATTTTATTCTCACGGGACAGTCGGTCTAAAGAAAACCAGAAAATATTTCTCTTCGCTTACGATAAATATTTTTGACGGCTTTCTCAAAGCGTTTTCGACTTTGAGTGAATGTTTAAGTAAATACTGTTTACTCACTGTATATGTAATCTCTAGAAGTGAGAAGTATGAAGAACAAAACGTTGATGTCGTCAGTTTTTATATAAGAGCTTTCGACTTCTGTGAAGGATTCAGATATTTAAAAATATTATGAAAAATTTCACGAGAAGTAAGGAACAATTAAGCTTACTTCGGGAACAATTATATACCCAGAATACACGTCTACCAGTTTATTACTTCAGTGGCTTAAAAAAATATTTTTAAAAGCTTTCTCACCCTTTTGACTCATTGACTTAATGTATGTAAATACAAGGAGAAAATGATTATTGCTAATTTATTAAAAATGAAATGATTGGTAATCCGGTTAAAAAGAGGATTGCAGACCACTTACTGATAAACTTTTAGCAATTTTTTAAAATATTCGAACACGTTTTCATGCACTGCATTTTCCTTGGTAATATATAATGACGAAATGCAAAAATATTGGGATTTTTATGAACACGTGTTCTGAAATCGTGATAATACATTCGTATTTTACTAAGAGTTTATCTGGAAACCTATCAATTAATTCCTTAAGAGGAAGCTACAAGCCAAAAATGTGTACATTCTTGGTATACCTTATATTGTAGGTAATAGGCATTAAAATTGCTTGACAAACTAGAAACGAGTCTAGAAACGTTCGATTTCAAGCACAAAACTGGTATTTATTTATTTTGTAAATAATTTTATAAGAAAGCAATAAAGTTGATCTAATGGCACTGTCACAGATAATCTTTGCTATAATACTGTATTTTTTAAAGTTGTTTCCTTTATGCGTTCATACATTTTTATTGAAAATTTTTTTTTTTAATAGTTTACACTTATATTTTTTATTGAGTAATTTATTATTTTATTTGTATTCTACTCAAACGATAGGAAAACCTTCAATTTATCTAAAGCATATTTTTTGTATTCATAATGTACAATTCGTTATAAAGATTAATCAAAATAGTGATTGAAGAGATTCTTAATTCATAAATTAGCAATATTTTTTTTTCTCTGTGTACTATCGAATACTAATCTTACATACAGGTTGGGGCAAAAGTAATCACCCGATGTTCTTTTGCTGTAATTTTTTTTTTAGTGATAAATTTTGGTACTGCTTGTGAAATTTGTTTTTTTTTCCGGTAAACCGATTCATTTCTTCTTGATTTGTATTCTGCGTTTGTTTACTTCACAAATGTCAAAACCGCATTGACATTTGGCGCCATTTGCAAAAGTTATAGTGTTTTCAATAGGGTGATTACTTTTGTCCCAACCTGTAAAATCGTTAGCTTGTGGTTGGAAGAGGAGTGCACAGTACATTATTGTAGTTATTTGCAAGTACTTAATAATATGATAGGTATTACGTGTTATAGTAAGTATATTACAGGGAGAAAGTAAAAAATAATTACATTATATGTTTGGTATATGTAACATAAGTGTAAGTAGTTAAAGAAGATAAATAATATACTTTTTTTACAGAAAATGGGTGATGTGCATTATTTTTAAGATTGTCTTTAAAAGATTTTTTCACAGTGTTCAATGTTTGTATTTTGTCATCAATGCGTCTAGTTTCTTCGGGTAATCGATCGAAGAAAGCTCTTCCTTGGTAAGTATAATAATTTTGGGCATGGAAAAATATATTTAGGTCGAGTTCGGTTTTCAGTTAAAAATTGGTACTTGTCTTTTTCTTTTATGATTTGAATTATGTGAAGGTACTTGAAATTCTTCCAATAAGTGCTTTTCGGGTAGTCGCTGGGTGTTTTGTAATACGATTTAAATTATAATTCGCTGTACGACTAGGAGTCGTTGTAGGAGTCCCAATAGGTTGGGAGAAGGTTACTTTTGTATGCGGAGCCCCAACTAATGATAGCGTATTGTATACTTGATTTGACTAAGGCGTATTATATTAAATATAGGTTTTTTTATCGATATAAGTTTTCGGGTTCTTAAAAATGTGTATATTAATTTTATTACCTACTTCAAAATTAATTTGGATTTCGAATGTGTCGTTTAAAAGTTACTTTCGATGTGTTACATTTCACTTTCGCATTAAAGTGTAAACCTTTGGAGTCAACAATATTCGCACACAGTAAAGTCTGTTATTATATTCCCAAGTGATCGAGAGACATCGTTTTTAAAAATATTTTCTCACGGTAAAGTTCTATATAATTGTGTGAATTTCGCATTTAAATTATTGCCAAGCACAAACAATTTCAATATAGTTATGACATAGGAAAGATAATATGTTATATTTTCATAATAATAATTATGTCATAAAATTGTGAAGTCTGTTGTTGATTATATATATGGTAAGGCTCTCGACCAGCAATCCATATGTCGCGGGTTCAAACCCCGGGGTGCGCAAGTAAATTCGATTTGATTTATTTGTGTTTTTTTCACAATTTATTCATTTAAAATAATACAGTGCGCCAACTTCGGGGGATGATTCTATATGATGGTAGATTCCATATAATAAATGAATAATTTTTTTCGAAATATTGTTTATTTTCCCAAACAAAAATATTTATTTTCCCATACAAAACAACTCAACTTTTTTTACCTAAAAACTACATTAAAACGTTGGAATTTTGAAAAAAGTCAATTGTGTTTTTACACCCTGTATATGGTATATTTGCGGCACGTTCTTCTGAATTTGAAATATGAGATCAACAAAAATGACATAAAATATTCAGGTCCCAATGACTGATTGGTTAATGACACAGATATCCCGGTAAAACACAGGTCCTAAGTTCGATACCCAGTTGATACCCTTTTTATTGTTGTTTCGGTGTCTTGATCTTTTTCATCTCTTAGATTTATTATTATTTTCTCTTTCTTCAATGATGAAATTATTTGTTTATAATTTTTAAAATTGGAACTGACTTTCAAGACTTCAGACTAGTTAGTTATATTCTAGCTGAAGTCCCCGGCGTTGCCAGGCTTTAGTTTTTTTAACTCAGATATAGACTCAGTGACCTTCTTCTTTTTTGAAGGTCAAGTGTGCAATATTTCACCAGTCTTGATATAAAACTGTAGATATGTATAAAAATCAAATCCACCCCGCCCACTCTTGACACCCTTCTTTACATAAAGAGACTCCGCAATGTTTCGCTATTGCTAATGTCTTTCTCGAGCACCTCTGACTTCTTCCACCATTCACTACTGTATACCACAATATTACCGTTTAAAAACTACATTACATCGACTTTAATTCGACTCCTTATCTCATTGCGGTGCAGAGATATTGCGTTAAGTATTCTTCGAGCATCCTCAACTTTTTCTACTATTTAAACATCTCTAAACACTCCTGGCACTAATAACAATAAACCTTTAAATTTTAAGCGATGTCGGTCGACTACTTTTCGAGTTTTGAGAGCATAAACGTAATCACGCAGATTTTTTATATATTAAGAAGTTCCCGAACGTTATAGTCTATTCCTGAACATTTCACAACAATCCAGAATGTTCCGGGATGTTCTGAAATGTTGTGGAATGCTCACAAATGTTCTGGATTGTTCTAGGAATTTCTAGAGGGCGAAATATCCAGCCCTTATATCTTAAAAAGCACGCCCTCCAGGTAAAAAACGGGAATTTTCTTCATGAATGGGGGATACAGGGCTACCACACTATATAACTCCCTTGACCGTACCGGGACTCGTTTATAAATTTTAGCGGCAAGCACATTGTACACTTACTTTTATAATATAGATTGATTAATAAAATTATTAAGTTTTACCAACCGATCATTTTGTTCACGACTGTTTTCCCATGGAACTGTCGGAGATTCAGTTCGATGTTTTCTGGATTTCGCAGTTCCAGAATTGATTAAAACCAACAGTCTGAAACAATGTACAAAACCGAACACCCTCGCTAATGAACGTAATGTCGTAATCTACATAATTAAGTGCCAATCCGAGTAAATAATGTGATCTAGAACGACGCGACGCGACGCGATGTGCCTAAGAACGGTAATTCCATTGTCTACGTTATGTAATGCCAAATCTGTGCCATCACACATCTCACCTGTATTTTGTTGAGTGCGGCATTACTCTCGACACTAGTTGCATGATACCTGAACAAAACTAGAAAGTTTACAAAACAGAGAGATATGCTAAGGATACGCAAATATGCAAAAAAATATAATCAAATGAGAAAAGAGCTAAATTTGATTCGAATAAAAAAAACAGAGTGCTAATTAATATGTTAATTTTTATTTATAAAATTAACATAATAATTTATGAAAGTTTTTTTTAAGGAGAAATATACTCAATTATGAAACCAGATTGTAAAAAAGAAATAGATATATTAGAAAAACAGATTTACAGAATTGCATAATCAATAAAGGACTAAAAATATATGAAATGCCTGTTAGTCTGAATAATTTATTGTATTTAAAATAAAGTTGCTAGGCTTACTGTAAAAATGTAATACTGTAAACAATGAAATGTAACCTTGGGTATATTCGTTCTTCTTCTTCTTTCGTATGGTGGGGGGGTCAGAGGGCGACATCTAGGTCTGCGAGCCAGTCTAAGGCCTCAGGCGTCGCCATGTGGACCTTATCAATCCCGCCGGGGAATGAATGGAGCGGGCATTCGTTGACCACAATGTATTCGTTTATATACAAATATGTAATATAAACTATCTCAATCAACAAAATATGTTTTTGAAGTGAAACTTCTTTACGCGCGTCATGCATTTTCGAGGACCGGAGTAAAACCGACTCATGACCGTCACGAAAAACCGTGATCATTTGGTGGTGGGAGTACGGCGCCCCCACCACCGCTCACCGTTCACTGTCGCTCTCTCACCGTAGTCGCTTACTGAGGTGAGGGAGCCACTGACGAACGTTCTCTCTCTCTCTCTTCTCTCTTTTCCTCTTTCTCTAGCCAACGACGCCACGCCAGGCATCAGCTGCTTGCTTCGTGTACTGCGCGGTGAGTGTAATGCGAGTGAAATACGTAATTGATTGTGGTTTATTCGATTTGGAACAGAGTTTTAGTGTCAAAAATGAGTAGTGACGAGATGGAAATGAGAACAAAGAGAGAATGAAATGAAAAGAGAGAGAGAGAGAAGAGTACTAAAAGTTTCACTTCCGTCGTGCGTAGGCTTGCCACACACTGTATTTTTTAAACAATGCTTGTGGGGAATACCCACAGTGAATAAATTTAATTGGTTTAATCTGTCTTCTTTCATCCTTCTTCATTGCCATACATCAGGGTAGGTACTAGCACTCCATTATGGACTGCTAGCGTCGCTTCTTTTTGAATTATTTAAATAAAATAAATAATATATTCGTGATTAATTTCCCAAATCCGCCACAATTCAGCGCATAATTCACAATGGTTATTATATTTTGATTTGGAAATTTCCCCTGCTAACCAGAATCCAACTAAAAACCTTTCGACCCTCGTCTCGTGGTCAATACCTCTAAAAGAGCTTTTTCAGTCCTCACAACCAAGTCCCCAGTGAATACCTTTAACACTAGGGGCTATATTAACTTTGATATGCAAATTAATGCCTGCTCGAAGTTTAATCTGTATTTCGAGTGGATATTGATTTCAACGTAATACCTATCATATTATTAATTACTTATAAATCAAGCTAAAGCTTTTATGGAAAAGTTAAATTCAATTCTCTTAATATGTAAGAACCCAATGTCAATATATAAATGTTTACGTAATAAAAATGTAAATGTTCGTTTGTTCAAAATCTTAAATCTCCAAACTTTCTTCACCGATTGCTCTGAAATTTTGACACAATGTTAAATTCGAACACGAGTGTGTTTTTATATTTATAGCTATAGATGTCACATGTGACAGGTAAAACATGTTTTTTAACACAGCGCCATCTGTTGGACTTAAAAGCTAGATGCGCTATTGTATAGTATAAGCAAAACACACTAGTTTGTCTCTTTCTGCATATATAGAGTGACTCATAGTAACGCGTGTAAAAAAAATGTCATAATTAGAATACCTACTATTCAATTTATTTTATCCATAAATTCAATGCGTTAACATATAAATTTTTTTTTATTTCTTGTAGTAGTTTTTGGATTACGAATGCCTCAACCATGGGCACCTCAATTGGTTCACTGTGTTTGACTTGTTCGGGTGTGCCTTGTTCATGTGGTGAGATTTGTATATTTGATTGTAGATTTGACCCTTTGACCTCTCCAGCCGGACTCTCTCGACCCATCCCCTTGCACCACAGTAGGAGGGGTGAATTCGTACATCCGTTTCTTCTGGACACACTGACCTCCAAATTCCTACCCACCAGTTATGCCCTTTTCCTTTCTAGAATATTCTCGCATTTTTCCTTTAAAAAAACTAAACAACAGCATCCCAAAATTTTACATGAGCCCTGCGGGAAATAATTTTCTGTAGCGAATCGCCCTGTGTAAAGTTAACGTAAAAAAACAAACAAAAAAGCAGTAACGTCCAAAAATATATTTACTAATAATTACCGTAGATCATTGTAAATTGTGTTGAGGACGACCTTAGAATCAAAATTTTATTTTTTTTAACAAAGAGAACCATTTCTGGGTTACTATTAACCTGACGATATTTGAAAACTTCTACTACAGTCATTATCCACTTGAGCAGCGATTGGGTGGATATTAATGTTACAGTGAAAATCCGTTTTTATTTAGAACGCGTTCTTACTAGATTAAAATGCAGTTAAAACTAGATTGCACCAGTTAAAACTAGAAATAAAAATAGATTATAATAGTTAAAGCTAAATTATAAACTAGCTTTTACTAAAGAAAACGCGTTCTAACTAAAATCCGGTTTTGCTTGCAATATATATATTTACCATATTATTTATTTGATATCATTCCTCAAAATATTTATATGGAAACATATCAACTGCTTACTGCGGTTTAAAGCCAATGAATCCACTTAGATTTAACCGCCTATCCCATATTTTTATGTTCTAAAAAGTTGGTACGTTTTGGCAAGCGATCGCTCAAAACATTTTTGCAATATCGCTCGAGTGATTATGATTAGACGATATTGCTTGTACAATGATGGAAAACTTAGCTAGGGGAGGAATTGAATCTATGACGCCTGGTGGGAAACGATGCAATTACCATTTTTCGACTAAACCACTAACCGGTCAGTTTATTTTTGCAGTTTGTAGAAAAATGGATTGTAACATTTGTTTATATAAAATCACAAATATAATCCAATACGCGTAGATACATTATTTCTTGAAAATTAGTCTTTTACATAACTCTCACGTACAAACTGCAAAACATTATAAAACAAAACACGTCTGTGGACCGTTTTGTAAAAGTCCGTGAGAATTTAAAGCTGCGTACTGCGTTATGTGTTTTATGCAATTCTGTGAAGAAATCCAGTTAAAAATACGTCTTTGTCTGCGATATAGAATGAGCTGAAAGTATGTACTGTTAGTAAGCTAAATTTAAGAGAAAATGAGAAATATATTTTTTTGGTTCAATGGCAAAACAAGAAGAAAATAACAAAAAAACAACATAGAATCGAATATATAGCAAACACCCTATAATATTAATAATACGCCCAACTCCAATAAAATATTGGCAGTGTTTAATTGTATTGTATTAGAGGCGCTATTGTAGTATGGCATAAGGTTTTTCATCACTTTTTTAACAGGATTTTAATAAAGAACTCCTGTTTACATTTTATCTCTAAATAGTATAAAATAAAGTCGCCATCCACGTCAGTCTCTTTGTGCGCTTAGTTCTTCTAAACTACGCAACGGATTTTGATAAATTTTTTACTATCATTTAGAAAATTTCTTCTTAAAAGTTTAAATATATAATACATGCATATTTTACTTATAGAAAGTAGAGAAAAGTCAATATTTTGTAATGAAGTCGTAAAAAATAAATGTTTGGGTGCTTACATTGCTAACGCTGGCTAAACCTTATGATATACATTAAAATAATTTTCTATGGAATTGTACATCTTGAAAAGTCTCCTAAGGATAATCCCCAGCAACTCCGGGTACACGTCAGCTATCAATCTTTTGAATATAAAACTAACCGTTTAAAACAATTAAATGGTTTATTTCGTAACAAATTCCAAGAATTCAAACAATGCCGTTGACTACTCTATGGTAGTTGATGTATTGTATATAATGGAACTTTAACAGTAAAATCCATTAAAACAATGACTTTTTTCTTGACAAATTACACTGCAGCTCAGTGAGCTGTCCTGCTAACATTACCTAATGATGATGTATCCGCGTTTGCGGTATCTATTTATATTGTTAAGAATAAGATTGTCTGTTGCGGGGGGCGGCGTTTTTTTAATTTTTATAAAATCTTCAGTTTTATTCCTTTGAATTTGAACTTCAAAACAAGAAGAAGGTCACTCTATATATCTGATATTAAAACACCCTGACTCAACATAGCCCTTAGTACTTAAGACAATTGTATAAGTTCCGGTTAGAACTCCAACCGAAGAAATATTTAAAAAATTTCAAGTCCACATAAATTTAGTTGATTATTAATTATGCTGAAGTTATTATGGACTGCTCTCTTTATTTCTAAGGATTCTAAATTATTTAACCTAATTATAGTTCCAAGGTTTTTTTCGAAATAGTGATTTTTTATTAACCCCTCAGGAATCGTGCATAATCTACTCTTAGCAATAAAATACATATAAATGTAATATTTCTCAATGATCGGAAAACTAAAAACGTTTTAAAAAAAAGTTTCAAAATATTAAAATTTTGAAAGCGAACATAAAAATGGCTCACTTCACGTTTTATCTAATTAAATTTAATGATAAGGAAAAAATGTAAAAACGCACACATATATTATTAGAGAAATGTATTATAAACGTTATTGTCACCTTCTTTTCATAAATAAATTATAATATAAATCACTAAGTTTCATATTTTTTTCTCAAATAATAGTCGGAAACTTTAGTTTCATCTTTACGTGTGCACATAATTCTTTTTGTGTAATTTAATATTTTTGTGGTTAGCTTCTAGATTCGAATATAAAGCGTGTTTTTTTTTCTTTTTCTAACACTGTTTAGATCATATTTTTCACCATAATGTAAGGGAGATACAACGATTTCTACAATACTAATGTGAGTTGTTCCCAAAAGCGAACAAATTTGCCTGAGGGGTTGATTCGGGAATTCAGATATTGCATTATTATTTAAACATCTAATGCTGCGTACACATGTGCGAGCCGAAACGCAAACCGAGTCTCGAATTATGGGAATGGAACGAAGCAACCGCTAGCGGCGTTTAGCGCCATTTGCTGTTGTTTCGTTCCTTTCCCATAAGTCAAGCCTCGTCTCGCAAATGTATTCGCGCCATAAGATGTGCTTTTACTCTCATGTCGACGTTCCAAGTTTTTATATTGTCGCACTGCTAAGTTTTTGCTTCCTCCGAAAAAAACTTTTATTTTGCTTTACACTTATATCATGTACAAACTTTGCCATAAACTAATAAAAAAGGCCGCATAACGCTGGAGACTTCAGCTAGTCGACTATATACAGGGAGTAACAGCACGTACCGTAAGACTTTGACTAGAATTCCTGAGCATATTTCGAGAAAAAATGTAGACATCGTTTTGCTGTCGCTCGTCACCACTGGGTACAAAATAGCACATCTCTAAGAATGGATTATTTCACAGAATTTGAATAATTCATCAAATTTCAACATTCATTTTCAGGTTCTGTCAAAGTCCTATTCAAGTTCTGTTATTATATCATTATAGGCTAGTTGCTTGACAGAACTGAAATAATAATAGAACTTGAAAAAATCTTTAACAGAACTTGAAAATCAACTTTGAAATTTGAAGAATTGTTAAAATTCTTTGAAACAACCCGTCTTACGTTTTATAAGCCACAATACTTTTCTTTCAAACGGCTCTCAAAACCATACATCAATGAATTATCTATTCAGTGAATATTTTTCCTTTCTTGACGTTTTCATAGATTTACCAAAATATTTAACCCTACAAGAAGAAACTACATCATTAAAACCATGCCTTTATTAAACATAGTATCGAATATACCTAAAATTTTTTACGTTCAACGAAAAATGTCTGCTTTTTAATCCAATTTGATACAAATATCGCAATAGGATACGATTACAAGGTGTTCCGCGAATCACTTAGGGAGAGATGATATTAGAACAAAAAAACATAACTAAAATGGAAGCTCCTGTTTAAAATTGGAGCACTATTGTTCGGTAAATAAATCATTGGTCGTCAACCTGTTTTGAATAAAAAAATATGTTAGTATTTCTGTGAACAATAGTACTTACTTAATTGTAAACCATATATTTTATGTAACACTAGCGGACCCGTAATTTACATTTAGACACGATTGTTGGTTATGTATTAACATTTTTGAAAAATTAAAATCAAGCTTTTGTTTTCGAGGATATCGAGTCAGAAGATGAAATATTTTACGATTAATATGAAAAAATCAATATTTAATAATATTTGGATGTTTTTTATAACGCCGTTTTTGTGAAAAATCACCTCAAGGGCTCTGTACAAATAAAAAATATAGTAGACCCCGTTATGCTTCGCTATTACTAATGTTTTTCTCGGACGTCTTCGACTTCTTCCACTTCACCATACAGTAGTATACCACAATGTTACTGTTAAAAAACTACATTTAATCGACTTTAATTCGACTCCGTATGTCATTCCGGTGAACAGATATTACGTTAACTATTCCTTGGGCAACCTTCTACTAGCGATATCGGTCGACTACTTTTCGAGTTTTGCGAACACAAACATATACATGCTAAATTTTTATATATTATGATTTAAATTTCAACTAATAAATTACATAATTTGTTCAGTAAGGAGTTACTTTCTCAATGACAATTATTTTTTTAAACTTTCTTCATGCAGGTAGGTACCTTAATAATAGTTGGCCATCTAGTCAAAGTAAGGCTTGCTTGAAGAATAAAGTGTATACAGCTGATTTTAGAAACCGGAAATGGAACGTACGAAAAAATTTACAGACAAATGAAATGTCTAACGGTCGAGTTAAAACGCTTCGCTACGCTCAGCCAATAAAGTTTTTTTTTATATCTTTCGACAAATGTCTTTAAAATCATTTAAAGAAACGCTGTGAATATTTTCATACGTATTAACATATTAAATAACAAGGTATCGATTCTCCAATCCAGGCCGCTCGCAATCGCCGTCGAAAGTACATACATTGGTTGACATTCTTATTCTTGAGTCTCATCGAAGGTACATACTTACATAATACATACTCACTCGAATAAAGAGAGGGTTAAACCACTCGTTGTTCGAGTAGAATAATTTCGAGAACATTATTTTCTATCGAAAGAATTTCATAAGTGTAATTATTTTTTCAACACTGCATTTGAATAGCGATTGTCTTAAAAAAGTTTTTTTTAAGAGTTTAAAACTTATAAGTATGTTATAATAATAATAAGTGTTTTATTATCTATTTTCTTGTTGTTACATACAGATATAATGATATCCTCACTGGGATCTTCCGTGATGAGGATTTCATTTAAATGTGATTAAATTTAGTAGTATGGATAAAATAAAGTAATTATAAATATATTGAATTAAGGGTCAGAAAAACAGAAGAGACTATATAAAACAATGCATGATAGTGAATAAAGAAAAGAACGTGTGCCAAGGCAAGGTTGTGTGACGGTCTATCCTCTCTAATGTAAAGTAAAAAATGTAAGCGAAAGTAAACATATTCCAAGAGCCGTCGGTTGCCGACTTCTGCATTATGCGAAGCCCGTAAGAAACTGAGCACGCTCCAAAACATTTTTTTGAAAGAAGCTCATATTACATAGACTAATAAATTGATGGAAGTCTTCTATGTATTCGATAAAAAAATGTAAACAACTTTATACTGAGTATCAGAAGTCGGAGTAATATTACTGTTTGAAGAAATTGTAAAATTAATAAACGAAACTGAAAATAATAAATTTTAAAAAAATACTGTAATTTAAGATAATTCGGCATTTTATCTTTTTTTTGAAGGATCGAAAGAAATTACGTTAATGAAGACATTTTTATTTTATTTTTATGTTGACGAATAAATTTCTTTCGGCAACATTTTAAAATGAGCCATTTTGATTTTCCGCCAAAACGACACGTTCGTTTTTGTTCATGAATATAGAGTTGTGACGTCACACTGTCCAGCGTTGGTGACAGCCAAGACAAAAATTGTGTTTTATTTTGGCTTTATATGTATGCTCTCACGAAAAAATTTTGGTATGGTTAAGTTTTTTCGTAACGATATAAAATTCCAAATAGAATGAATAAATTAGATTGAAAAAAACCTACATTGAAAAGGAACGTTATTAAAAATCTCAATCAAAATTTGAATTGCTTTTTGACAACTTCGTACACTTAATATGTATACATATCCCTTCAAGTTCACATATAATTCTTTGATGAAAGAACTGCAGAGGTTTGCAGCCTAAAGGCGAAAAAAAGACAAATTTAAGAATTTTAAAAATTACGACCATTAGTTGAATATGGAAGAGCTTTCTGTATATTTAGGTAGACTTAACTGCAAGGCAGAAAATCTTTTCTTTGTCTCATATAAACCTAAGGGCTCGCTGGTGGGCAGGCACATCTTCAACACACCTCACCTGATGAACTCGGACACCCCTGCTAAATCGCGAAACATAGTGAACCTCATGGGTGACTTATTGCAGAGGTTAGTTTGATTAGGTAATGACTTTCGATCCCTTATCTGGTTATTAACTATTGTTTCAATAGCTATTGAAAACTGCAATAGGGCCGCGAAGTTAAATTTGAATTCAGTAACCAAATAATAATGGTACAGATGGGAGGATGCCACCAGACTTATCACTTTTAACTTGCTTGTCAAATGGTTGAAATTGTACTAATTAACGGAACTATTTTTCTTCCCGGTGGCGTATTTCCTTTTCCGTGTTCAATTGAAGGCAGTACCAGAGTGGACGTACGCTAACCTCGCGCGCGTTACATTTAAAAATAACTGTTTTCCATTTTTTTTATATTATTTAAAAAAAATAGCTATGTCACGTGCTATTATTTGATTCGATTCTTAGTGATTCTACGGGAGGTGAAACAACAGATACAAATAGTGACGATAGCAGTATTATAACGCATCGAAGAAAAAGATTGAGGATTGCAAGTGAGCCTTTTATCTCCTCTTCATCTTCAGAAACAGAAGAAACACCAAATTTTGCCAAAATTCCTCCGACAAAAGTGTTTTCTAAAGCAACAAATGATCAATTTCAATTTCAAAAAGAAGTAAAATTGATATTTTATGATTATTTTTTCATATTCTTATCAATAAACATTTTTTCTTTATAATGCAAAAAGAATTAATAAAATTGATTGATATTTGTCTAAATTAGAGTGTTTTATTTGACACCATTATTTTTTCCTCTAAATTAATCAATATGTGTATAGCAATTTACATTTATTTTTTGCAAAAATTGATTAGCACTAAAACGGTTCATAAGAGAATTAGCGTAACAAACTCGTGCTTGTTTCAAGGCAGTACTGCCTCCTATTAAACACGGTAAAGGAAATACGCTTCCCGGTGTCTTAATGATCGGAAAGGGGAGTTGTTGGGGATTTTTTTTTTCTTCTTAAAACTCTGCAGCATTTGAGATGTGATAAGCTGGTGTTTATTATAAAAATCCTTATAAACCCGTCACAGTAACATAATAAGAATACACACATAAATTGAGGGTGTCAAAAATGTAATGTAAGCAATTCTTTACCTTCGTCACGCGCCCATGTTTGCGTAAGTTTCGGAGAAAACCTAATTTAATTTACCTGCCAAATCATTTGACAAATTCGCTTAGCGTCATTAAAATTCAGAATGTTTTGCACGAGAAAATGAATACGATTATATTTCAGTATGGGATTCACGTATTTTAATTACCATAACAGAAATTACTCAAGCACCTACTACATTATATTAGAAGTTCAAGTCTAACGAATGAATTCACGCTGCTACAATATATTTTTTTATTTATTTTTTTTTTTCGTAGAAAGCAATCACTTTGTGGTTTAACATTTTAATGAAATAAAAAACAATATTTTTTGTTTAAAACCACGAATTTTTATTAATTTTAAGACCGACCGGTTTCGCTACACTCGAGCATCGTCAGGGTACAAAATTAAAACTGAAGTTTTAAACTTTCAGTTTTAATTTTGTACCCTGACGATGCTCGAGTGTAGCGAAACCGGTCGGTCTTAAAATTAATAAAAATTCGTAGTTTTAAACAAAAAATATTGTTTTTTATTTCATATATTTTTTTAATTCCTGAAAAACAATCTTTGTTATGATTACTAAACAATGGTTTCACTAGACGGTTTCGCCCGAGACTCGGCTTTATTTGATCGAAATATTATATCATGATGGTAATTGTCGGCCTCCGTGTTCAAGGGTAAGGCTCTCGATTAGCAATTCGGAGGTCACGGGTTAAAATCCCGAGGTGCGCAAATAAATTTTATTTGATTGATTTGTGTTATTTCAATTAAAAAATGTTGCTATTTAAACTAATATATATTGTATTTGTGGCGCGTTCCAGGGTGGAAAATACTCTCAGTATCGCCCTGGTGTAAGACCATCATTCAGAATTGAAACGTGTTTGGTGACTAAATCTGAATATCCAGATCGGGAGACACTTTGATCTCTCCAACTTGTATCTCTTGACCCATCGCCTTGCGCCGCGGCAGGAGGAACATATTATTTATTTCCTTAAATAGACCCCTTACGCAGCATCCCCAAAGATGACATATGCCCTGAGGGAAAATATTTTCCTCAGCACCTCCTGTGAGGGGTTAATGTAAAAAAAAACAACCTAATCTGACCTAACATAATCTAACCTAACCTAACACAACATTCCACGCTATTGCAGCTATGCTTCCCTGACTTTGTGACATTGAAGGAAATATTGTATGTTAATGAGAAAATATTTACAATTTGAAGGTGCCATAGTTTTAAGGGTAATAGAGACTTTATCATGGAGAGTTTGCTAGTTCTGTACCTATAGTCATGTCATAGTACTTGACACATCATTTCAATCAACGATTTTTGTCTGAATATTCCTTCACTGGGTAAACTAGGCATATCGTTTGATATACAACGAATGTCATTTTCAGCTATTTATTGATAGAATTGTGATAAGGTGTCAAGCACGTCACGTTGTTATACGTTACAACTAATCACAAATTGATCGAACGAATTGCTGAACGTTGATTTGATAACCGAATAAAGTGCCTGTCTTGTCCGCAGCATCCTGGAATACAGCTCCATTATTTGGGCCCCTTCTGAACATAACCATATCATAGAAATAAAAAAAGTACAAAAAAGGTTTATCCGTTACCTGTATATGAGGGAATATACAATATATACATACTATCCATTCCTGCATCCATCCTTATTCTTAACAGGAATGCTCGATTTCAATACATTAGAAGCCCGCAGAAAAATATTTTTAGGCAAACACTTTTTTAAGTTAATCTCTGGTACAATACACAATCCGCCTATGTTGAAAGAGGTTAACTTTTATGTCCCTAACAATTATACTCGAGGGAGATCCCATGCACTCTTTCTTATATGCTCCGAAAGCGAGGACTTCTGCCTATCAGAACGCGCCAATAAACAGAGCGACTCAACTGCTTAACGATTCTGCATTAGCCATCGACATTTTCAATGTCACCTACAGACAATTCAGTAACTATCTTTTAACACATGTCACAAAATAGTAAAACTGCCTCTGTAAATTTTTTAATTTGTAATCTTCTTCATGATATATTGGTGTATAACCGTTTTATGGAGAACATAAAAAAATAAAACAATAAATAAAATAGGGTAGTGATAAAAATAACATGTTAAAAGAATTGGCAAGTTAAAAATGAAGTAGACTTTTTTAGTGTTTTCTTTTTAATTTTTTAAATTGTTCTTTAAAGTATTATCCCGTTAAACTATAATTAGGCAGTTTGTCAACATGTTGTAGATGTTCAATTACAATATAAAATGTACACATAATATTATTACTAATTAAAAAATAATCAGATTATTATTATTGGCAAATATAATTCAATTCAATTCAATTCAATTCAATTCAATTTGTTTATTCCTTTAAAAACATTACAAAATTACATTTTATTTCGTTTTTAAGTACATTTGTAAAATGGTATTACATAATAGTTAGCGGTGTATAAACTATACCAGCATCAATAGAGCTTGCCTTTTAAAGGCAGCTTCACCGATGCTAAATATGTCGATATCCGAATTAATTCTGTTCAACAGCAAGACTGCTCTCCCCACCGGCATGACCATTGGCAAGTTGGTCCTGCAGGCCGGGAGATAAAACAGTCTATGCTGTCGGTGACGGAGATAACCATCAGGAACATAGAGACTAATACTCTCCATGATAGTCGGATTTTCAAACCATCCACGAATCAGTTTGAAGAAGTGTGAGTATCTAAAATAACACTAAATCTAGATGCTAATTAATATCGAAGTTCATGTTAGGTAAAACGTAGGTTAAGCTAAATGAAGTCGGTTAAATTTGTTTATTTTTTGCCTAATTTTTTTTCAATGTTAGAAACACCCCAACCTTATGGCCTTTATACACGATACTTTTTGTCAAAGCGATTCCCATATGGAAACTATATCGAGACCAGTATGAAAAATCTTTGATTTACACGATCATTATTTTTATGCTAACGATCTCATACATATAGTTGCAATTAGACAAGAAATAATATTTTGGGACAAAAATATATTTAAAACAAAATATAAAAAGAACAGTGTTCGTGATTTAAATTTAAATTATTACTGAATTTCTAAATTATTAGTAATAATTGAAAGAAATATTTATGGTTGTGTGCGTTTTAGCAAGGTCGTTGTACGACCGAGACATTCTAGACATAGGAATATTAAAATTGTCGTAAATATGTTACGGTCTCTTGTTATAATGGGCCTGACGTATAACTTGATTTGATTGACTAAATTACTATCTACTTGACCTTTCACAATTTAATAAAACATTAAGAGGTCATTTGTGTTTCGTCTTTTAACTAGACTCTCTAATTTAAAATATGTAACTCTTTGTTCGTAACCGTCGAGTAGATGGTAGACACCTGATCTATAATACAAAATCCGCGTAAACTTTCTTTGAACAGATCCAAGTCTAGATATATGTGTAATGTAGTGTGGATTGCCAAATAATGTCCGCCATCTTAAACCTTACGAAAATCGATACCAGAACAGATCACGTGCTCGTCCTGAATTCAAGTGAAAAGACGACCCATATAAAATTCAATGAAAATGAATCGTGTAAAACGCCCAGCAATATAAGAATAAATTTACCAACCAGAAGTTTTGTCAGTACAATCCAGCTTTTCCAGTTAATTGGGTTTCAGTAAAAATAAATAAAGCTTCTTCCTACAGCAAGTTCATCTAATGTTGTTTTAATCAAATTAGTAGGAAGGGAATAGAATTAGAGAAGACGATAGGAATGGAAAGAGGTTGTAGAGCAAACCGTCTGCTTACCGTTATTACTTGGAAGCTAATTACTTCTAAATGACCCGAGTCATTTGGGAGCGCTTCCGATTTCTGCTATTGTGGTATCCGGAAATCCAATTAGAACATAAATCAACAACAAACTATTATTGGATGCTAAATCACGGAATTACGGAAAGTTTTCTCTATTTGTTGGTGGTAAAAAGAGTAAAAAAGACTGACAAACAAAATGAATTCTTTTTTGGATCATTGAAGATAGTATGATAATACAGCTCAAATTATTTTTTTTTTAATAAAGACAAACATTCTGGGGTACTAATAACCTCACTATATTTTAAAAATCTCCTACTACCACTATGGTAGTCGGAAAATTTTGTTTGTGTTGTGATGGAGGACTTAGCCAGCCGAGGAATTGAACACACGATGCCTAGGTGGGAAACGCGATGCCAACTCAGCTACTGACTGGTCATCAAGATATAAATAAATAACTTATTAAAATATAAACGAGAACATTCTAATTAAGAATCTAATATTATTAATGCTGTCCGATAGAAGTATTGGTATATGATGTCATTTTTCTTTTTAAGATCGTTAATTTCCTTATTGCCAACCCTGTATTATTGAAATTGTTTTTATTTCGTCTTCCTAATAGGGTCGCGGAAAAAAATACTGTCTCTCACTGCAACAATAATCTTATACAACGCTTACACGGTTTAGGTAACGAATATGCAAAAGTAGCAGATATTTTTAATAGCACCAGAAGAACTTCAGAAATTCAAATTAAGAACTAACAATATCATCTAGGAATTAATTTTTACTATATTAATGACTGCTACCTTTTCCCCGGTAAGACAAGAAATCCTGGGTTTGATTCCTAGTTGTGAGCGTTATCTTTTTTTATTTCCGTGTCTTGTTCTGTTTCATGTATCGTTTAGATTTATTAGTATTATCTTCTTCTTCAATTATGTTTAATTAAAAAATAATAAAAATATATATAGAATAAAAAAAAAACAAAATAAAATGCTCAATCAATTCCTTTTTTATTCCTGCCAATCTTAAATTCCAATATTGGCTTATGTATACCGGTCGATTAAACTCCAACCTCCTTTCTATCTACAGAGCACGTGTTTCAAGTCCTGTCAAATAAAAACCTCTGGTGTACCGGACAGGAGTACTTTTGGCTGGCGTAGTGAAATCCTATCTTATCGGAATTAACTTGACTTTTTTGAATTTTGTTTTTACCTAAATTTCCAATCCCTTGATGACTTATATCCTTCTTTATTGCAAGGAGTGATTACAATTCTTTTTTATTGAACATTTTTAAAGAGCAATACGGCATAGTAATAAATAAGAAATCAATTTGTGTTCCTACATAATGATGTAAGTCACCGCCATCTCCATTAATACAAGCCGGGCTGTAGAAAATTAACTTACGGTTGAAGAGATCTGTTATCGGATCTGTGATTGTACTACTATATATACTAACACAGTGCAAAAGTCCAAAAAAAGTTATTTTTAACTGTCGGTTCATTTTCTACAGCACGGCCTGTATTAATAAAAGATGGCAGTCGATGTGTAAATTCTTACCAATAATTATGTAGTTACCAATGGCAATAAATAGTCCATTTTTTGCACAAATAATTAATGAATTTGTTCTGTGCACATGTGTATGTGTGTTGTGTATTTTCGACCCTGTATGCTTTGCAATCCTAGATCGCCTTGACTTCTGGCCGTTCCCGGGTCCGCCCACCTCTCCCGGACTGGGAACTACCTTCGCAATAACACCCGCAGAACTGGTCAACTAAAAATAAATTAGCTATGCTGTTCTAATTTATTTTTCTATCTGTTTAAAAATATTTAAATTTTATTTTCATGGTAATACAGGGTAAAGTGCACAAACTTCTAGAGGTGATTCTACATGATACTACAAGTATAACAGAACAACTTTTTTCGAAATTTCAACATTTTAAGCCAGTTTTCAATTTTTATTTTCGAAAACACTTATTTATCTTTTTTACTTCTACCATCATGTAGTCACCTCCGGAATTTCGTGAACTTTACCACCAGTTACCCTGTATAATTTGCTAAAACTGCCTAATTTTGTTATAAAAGGTGGAAAGAGATTTTGCATTATGTGACTTCTCGTGACGATACCAATCGTTTTAAGGAAACTGTTGTCTTTCTGAAGGAAAGTGTCAGGACGTAAAAATGTTCCGTTTTAAGAAAACCGTCAACATACGACATCAAATTGTGAGCGAAAGATATCAACATATTATTACGTTGACAATATTATAACTATGTTTTTATCAGATATCGCTGTTTTCTTTATCCGTGTTTTAAAAAAATCTATTTTTTTGCTAGGAGGTTTAATTTATTAAGAGTTAAAACTTTTACCTAAGACAATGATTCAAATTAGAAAAGTATTCCATAATCTTTGTACCAACTCAATACCCGACATATTTTTGACTCCATATCATAATTTAAGAAAAACATTAATCAATACGCATTCACAACTCTATCCAATACACAACACAATTCTGACATAAAATTTCACACACACAATGTAATAATTGAGGGATTATAATACACAACACAAATCTGACATAAAAGATCCCACACACGTTGTAATAAGGCGATGTAGGTAGATTTTGTCCAGGTGTTTATTTGGGAGCAGATAATGTAGGAGAGACATTGAGACACGCGTTCATTCGTTAAGGCGAAGCTTAATGCCAAATCACTATTTTGATTAATCTTTATAACGAATTGGTGTACATTATGAATACCAAAAAATATGCTTTAGATAAATTGAAGGTTTTCCTATCGTTTCGCTTGAGAAACGCTCTACAAATAAAAAAATAAATTACTCAATAAAAAATATAAATGTAAAAACAAAAAAATATATTTTTCATTAGAAATGTATGAACGCGTAAAAAACAAATAAAAAAATACAGTATTATAGCTAAGATTATCTGTGACAGTTTCACTTGATTAACTTTTTTGATTTCTTATAAAATTATTAACAAAATAAATAAAAACCAGTTTTGCGCTTGAAATCGAACGTTTCTAGACTACAAGTTTGTCAAGCGATTTTAATGCCTATTACCTACAATATAAGGTATACCAAGAATATACACATTTTTGGCTTGTAGCTTCCTCTTAATATAAACTGTGCGAGTATTCTCGCTTGCAAACTTCCTCTTTCACGCACACTTTACACAAAACCTGATGTTAACAGCTTACTTATCATTTTATCTGTTTGTTTGTTTCTAAAATAATAAAAAAATAAATACAATATGTTTCTCTAGAGTAAACTGATATAAGGCAAAATCACTACATAATTTTATTTACACAGTAAATCTTCAATTGCTGGGCGAAATTGCTAGAAGACGAAATTGCTACCTTAACACAATTAGTGGTAAATAAAAACAAACAAATCACAAGATATATTGTCTAGTAAGGTGGGTAATATAACGCGGATGCCAGCAATGAAAATAATAAAACAAACTATCCACAAGTTATATCCGGCGTTAAGGTGTTACAAATAGCCTACAGAGAGCATAACAGATGGGGTAGTAGAGGCTTCCAACTATCCACCCCCACGTAATAGGGTTTAGGGGGTAGGTTTCCCGGCTGGGGACTGAAGGCTATATTCAGGCTTAGTGGGTGGGTGAGGGGAGCTTTGTGGGAGTTAGGGGTGGTAGGTGGCTCTTGCGTCACCGCATTGCGCCTGTTGCAGAGGGTAGTCATGACTACGGGAGGCTGCACTTGTTGATCCGGCTCTGCTAATAAAGGGAGAAACTGCTTGCGTGTTTTATTTTTTAATATATTTTGAGCATTTTGTTATGAAAACATGGAATTTTTAATTATCTATATGGTATTTTTTATAAAAGGAGCTTAACAGTCTTATAAAGCTCGTTATTTTAGGTTACGCAGTGAAATAAAGACCAATCTGTTTTTTTGTGAGACCACACAATAGTCTCATTGGCCGAAGCAAGAGGAACTACGGTACACCAGATTGCAGCTGTTTATTTATTTTTTGTAAGTATGATGTGGGAGAGGAAGATCGGGAGGTACCTGGCTCTCTGGTCTCCAAACTCGGCTAAAGCCAATTAGAGCACTTTTCGATTCTGAATGGTGGTCTTTTACTAGGGCGATACTGAAATTACCACTTTAGAACGTGCCGCAAAAATAGGTAGTGTATATTATTTGAAATGAATACATTCTGAAAAAACACAAATTAAAACTTTTTTGCCCACCCCGGGATTTGAATGTGCTACCTCCGGATTAGTATCCTAGGATCGTAACCACTCAACCAAGGAGTCTCTCATAATGAAGTGAAATAATCGCCGTTCAGAATCGAAACATTGCTAAAAATGGCTTTAGCCGGGTTCGGTGACCAGATCTGGCTAAATAATTACTCCCAAACTTCAATAGCAAAATACAGATTAAACTGACGGCATCTCATTCTAATACTATAAATATCAGCGCTTTTTTATGCATTATCAAAGTAATTATTAAAACCTTGAGAATGAGTTAAGTTTCCTCTACTCCGTTGACTGCTAAATACGCCCAAATTAATGAAGTAAAATTTCATTTCAAATTAAATTGTACAAGAAACAACGCTGGGGGAGATGGAAAACATGTACAGAATAGGTAATTTATTTTTTATTTTATTTTATTGAGACATGATTTAGAGGGTACATATGGTTTTTGTGATATTTCACCCTCCATGCTAGGGATGACCCTGTGTTATGGCGGGTGAATTTTAAAGTTTGCGGACATAGAATCTATACATTACTATAATATAAAATAGAGAAAAAAGAAAAATGATGAATAGCTAGTTTGGGTTGCAAGGAGAGGATGGAGAAGTTAGAGAATTATAAGAAGATGAAAAATTATTAGTAAATAGATCACACTAATTAATTATGAACATACTATACCGCTAAGTTAGATTCTTAGTTTGGGATAAATAAGCATATTTAGATGAAGCGGAACCTTTTGCCAAACATCACTTCATACTAACAAAATCTAACATGGCGGCAATATTGACAAGGTAAATTATGAACCTTGATTGCAAAGCAATGGAACTTTTACTCTAACATAGTCATCATCTCCCCCGACGTAAATAGTTGTTTCTTGTAGTAATTACATTGAAGCAAAGTGTTATTTTAATAATTCGTAAGTATTAAAAAGTAAGCGGACTCTTTATCTTCCGAATAATGATTCCTACTTAAAATGGCGTTATCGCCAAAAATTGTACTTTTCGTTTTTATTACACGATTTTGATTAGTTTTTTCATAGTTACGTTTTGTGGAATATTAGAAAGAAATATATTTTTAACGTGCGTATTTATTAATTGACTAATTCCTCAATGAAATGCAAATGTCGAACCTTTTTAAACATTTTAAAATAATCATTTAGATAAAAAGGAAGTTTGTTTTCACCATGTCCAAATTTTACATTTGGTTAAACCAGTTCTGTTTTCGTATTTATTTTTAATTCTAAAATGTATCTTAAATAGCTTACATAAAACATGGTGCGGCGCGAGAACTTATTTATTTTAAATAAATCATAAAACAAAAAGTATTTGAAATATAATATTTTTCTTTTTCCTTTACATAGAGGTACATTTAAAGTTTTTTAAATTACTTTTTAAAAATTATATCTTGAATGTGGCCTCCGTGATGGTTAATACATTTGGAGAGTCGAGGTCCACTTTGTCCAGCATGTCTGTGGCTATGTTGGCAATAGCAGCACGACTATTGTTCTTCAGCTCACCTAGTCTTTGGACGATTGGTATACACCAAGGATTTAAGATATTCCCATAAAAAAACAATCGCAGGGTGCTAAATCCAGCGAGCGTGCTGGCCACAGAAAGTCTCACCTCAAAGGGATGAGACGTTCGGGGAAGTGTTCGCGCATTTGATTGAAAAAAAAACTTGTTTAACATTTCTGGTAAAGAATCTATTAGTTCAATTCCGTGACCATATTTGGGAGGCGGGTTTGGGTACCGCAGTAACCATTTATTGATAATCAACACCTTTGCCATAGGCCACCCTAAGTGGTTCGCTACGTTTGGTGATATAGCAGGCGTGCCCGGGTTCATCGGGCGAGGTGTGTTCAGGATGCTCATGCCAGATCGGGAGAGGCTGGTTTGGGGGAGACCACAATGGGAGGGATAGATTCATACGTCCGTCTATTAAATTCTTCTCCTTCCTTTTCTTAAAAGAGACCCCCCACACAGCATCCGCCATCCCATTTATAAAGGACTAGTTAATAAAAATATGACCAATTATATTATTATTAAACTGATTTACCGTACATAACTGTAGTTACCCGGCAAAAATCTTTTGCATTTATTTAGTGGTAAATTGAAGATGTCCACTAAAGAATCAACATTTTTAACCTCCATTAGTATTCTGGAGTACATATTATGGTAGTTAGTCTCAGAAATTCTGCAGTGAATAAAAATCCCGACTTTTTGTTAAAACTTACAAATAAAAGTAACACAATGCAAAGTATAAAATGATTAAAATACGAGTATGTATACATTTTGGCGAAAAATTTTCACATCCCTTTTCTTTTCCTATTTGTGTTTAAACTTTAAAAGATTTTTACTGTCACTTTTCATAGTTTTTCCTATATGTGTTTAAACTTTAAAAGATTTTTACCGCCGAATAAGCTTATACGTATTTACTTCCACGTTTGGCCGCCTGCAAAGTTTACAAGTCAAGCGGTACTGTATGTACTCTTAATTACGTTAGTTCTACAATAGTTGACTTTTATATGGTTTCAAAGATACAAAATTTAAATTGATGATTCAACCAAGTAATAACGTTGTTCGGAATATAAGTTTTCTATATTTACCCGACTTTGTAAAACTTTCTACGAAATAAAGATTAATTACAAATCTTCTAGATTTCACGCTGTAAAATCTTATAGATCCATAGACAAACAATTAAATTGTCAAGTAAATGTTAAATGACTTTACTTTCGTAAATATTTAACTACTTTTTTGATGGTTTTATTCTTTCACTTACATAATTTGTATATTGAACTTTTTGTTAACTCTGTATGACATTTCTTATGTCTTTGTTTTACAAGATCACTGTGTCGCTAAAGTATGATTATTATCAGGTGTTGTCAACAACGTCAAGTTGAAACTATGAAAAAAAAAAACCGTAATATTTATTAGAATTTTTAAGATTCTAAACAGGGTGTTTAAATAGAATACATAACGCTGAACATGGAAATAGAAAAAATCGGGGACGTGGCACGATCAAATTTATCAAATACTTGAGTCGGGTCATGTCAAAACAGAACAGAGAAGTATTAATGTGAATGATGCAAGAAGTGTTTATCGAGGCAGATTTGTTTGACGGTCAATCCTTTCTGCCTGTCCCTGCGGGGAAACAGCGTGATGGTCAGCTATTGGTCAAGATGCTCGACTTAGTTTGATAATGACCCCGAAAGCCGAAACAGCTGTCACAATTAAAAAAAAACTAAGATACTTGCGTAACGAAATAATAACCATTATTCAATTTGATTAATTCATTTTCATAAAATTTAAACGCAGTTTCTCCAATTAAATAAACATGATAATTAAATATTATTTTCAATTTGGGAGGCGGGCTTGGGAACAATTTTTTGGATAACCAACACCTCACCGTAGGTCACTCTAAGTGGTTCGCTACGTTTGGTGACTTAGCAGGGATGCCCGTGTTCATCGGGTAAGATATGTTCAGGATGCGCTTGCCCACCGCCTGCTAGATCAGGAGAGGCTGGTTTGGGAAGACCCTTTGACCTCTCCAACTGGTCTCTCTTGACGCATAGCCTTGCGTCGCAGCGGGAAGGATAGATTCGTATGTCCGTCATTCCTGGTCACACTAATCCCAAAATTCCTACCCAACCCTTGGTAACCGGATAAATCATCACAATGATAATTCATCACATCTTTAAAAAGTTATATAAAGTCATGGAAAGTGGTGAAACAAGAACTTTATTAACTGGATTATGTAGGTTAGGTTAGGTTAAAAAAAATGTGTGCTGAATTGTCACTGTGTTGAGTTATCATGGAACCCCAACCCTCATACCTTTTCCTTACCGGAACCGCCCCTCCTACTATTCCTTAAAAAACCCTCCACACAGCATCCCCAAAGGTGATACAAGCCCTGAGAAAAAATATTTTCCTCAGGGCTTCCTGTGTGGGGTTAACGTAAAAAAGGGCTTGGATTTGCTTTGAATTTAAGTATCATTTTCAAAATATTGGAATTGATTGTTCAAACAAATTCAGACAAGCGATAAAGTACCTACCTGTTACTATAATGTTTTAGAAAATATTTATTTGTCTTTTTCGAAATATATATCATTATGAAACCTCGCAATTTAGCAATCTTCGGTAGTCTAAATAAATAAAAAAATTAACACAATGTCTCCTATCGTAAATATTTACAAAATCGTAAAACGCTTTGGCATTTCGTGAATTCCAGTTCTAGGTGGATAACTTGAGACCCTTGGATCAGTAGACCGGAGAACATAACCGCTAGACCACGAAGGACGCCTTTGCTATTTATAGGCCTCCGTTGTGTTTTCGATCTTTGGCTACGAATCCGAAGGTCGCGGGTTCAAATACCGATGTACTTACACCATTCAGATTAAAAAAAATTCTTGAAATGGTTTTAGCCGTGTGTGGTGACCGGATATGAATAGCCAGGTACTTCCCAACCGTCCGGTTCCACCAATGTTTTTGAGGTTGAAGGTAGTAGTGAGGGGATGGAAATGGGGAAAAAGAAAACGGTGAAGTATCTGGATATTCAGATCTGGTCACCAAACACAGTCAAAGCCATTTCAAGCAACCTTTCAATACTGAATCACTAGGGCGATGCTGAGAGTACGAGTATCTTCGTACGAATATTGCTTGCCGAGAGCATTTCCGCTCGACCCCGGAGGTTGTCAATGAGAAAAAGAGATTATTATTGCAGACTTTAGCTACATAATGATTAAAAATACTGTAACCAAAGGTGATCATTCAAACTGGTCCATCGGTCGATTTTCTGGGAATCTGCGCCGTGTGTTTTTGTTTGGCTATTTGACAGGCCACGTGACCGCTGTGGGGCCAAGGGCTGAGGGAGGTGCAGGGGGGACAGGTCGTCGGCCCCGGACCGGTCGCTGCGGAGGCTTACCGGTTCCGAACCGGCGTCGGATGGTCACTGCGGAACGGATCGGAGCGGAGCGGCAGTGGCCATCGGTTGTTATTGTTGATTATTTATGGATATTCTGTTATGATGGCCGATTATGGGTATAATAGTTAGATGAGACACTGAGTGAAAAAGTGGCTCCACTTTGATGTAAGTTGGTAAATCTCCCAACATCTACCATCCAAGATCTTTAGCCGATCTACAAGAATTATTAGCGTTTTACGAATGCCTAAATCGAAACGCTTTTGTGATGTGTTTCGTTATTGCAAAAAAACAATGCCAAAAAGTTACGTAAGTTGTAATAAGTTGTAAAAAGTTACGTAAGTTGACGTAATAACTTTATCCATGGGTGTGTTCTGCTATAATTATCGAAAAAAAGTTTAGCTGTACAAAATTTTAACACTAGAGAGATAATCATAAACTTTATGGCGTTAAAGATAATCATACGTCCCAGAGGCGTATGTAACGACCTTGCACACGGTTTACGAATTATTGTAATACATTAAAGGCATATTTTGTAAATATATTTTTTAATTAGAAAAGCTATACCTTTTTTTGACCGGTCGGTGGCCGAGTTGACATCGCGTTTGGCTCCCACCCAGGCGTAGTGTGTTCAATTCCTCGTCTGGCTAAGTCCTCCATCACAACACAAGCAACATTTTCCGCTTACTGTGGTGGTAGTAGGAGATTTTCAAATATTGTCAGGTTATTCGTAACCTGGGAATGTTTGACTTTCTTTAAAAAAGAAAAAAAAAACATTAACAACTCTTATAAATCAACAAAAAATCTTTTACTTCTATAATAGGACCATTTTATCAAACTATTAGTCTCTTTTTGTTACTTTTGGGCACTTTTTACCATTACTAAATGCTTATTAGTCTTTTTACAATACTAAATTGTAAAGTTGTAATATAATACAAATTTTACATCAAAACGTATCTCGCAAAAGTCTCACAAAATATTTTTTTACGTCTTGTGGACGTACATCATAGCCATTTCTAGGTCTTTAGAGTACTTACCGTTGCGACATATTTGTCTCACGTTAGACCGACGACTGAATTAACTGAGACAGACAAGATGCTACGTGTTGTAATTAAAAAGAGACAGCAATATTATAAAACCGTCTACGTCCAGCGAACGTAGATTATCTTTCTAGCGTTGTTCGCGGAAGTTTTTTTTAATATATAGGACATCATTTTTTGCAAGTTTAACAAATGTTTTTTTCTATTGTTACAGGTGAGAATTCAACTACTTTTCATCCGATTACACCGAAAAAAAAACATATTTTCCAGAAATGGTAAGCTCCTTTTGTTTTCGTGTCTCGTGAGATGTTTAGTGTACATTTTCTGTTCAATATCACAAGTAGAGTCCTTCTTAAAGAAAGCTGCATTTATCTCCAAAGTGCAGCAGCATGTTTACTGCAGTCGCCTGTGTAACAAAAACCGTTCTAGTCATTGGATTTGCGATACGTAGTCACGATTGTACTTATGCAATAGCGATCCAGCTTTCCCACTCCACTTATCCACTTCCAGGTAAAGTAATTTGAGAGGCACTCATAAAAAGTTCAAAGACTTGTTTTCTTGGATCTGATAATTGTTAGTATGTGTTTGACTTTTTGTGTGTGGTGGTCGCTGTTTTGAGATTTTGTTGTTGTGGAGTCGCACGAAGTGCTCTGAAAAACCGAACTGCGCGCAGACAATGGTCGATCAAATTGCGCCATGTTGCGGGTTTTTCAATTAACGTTTAATTTATAAACTGCCAATCCCTTTTTTGGTGTTGTTGTTGTTGGTTTAATTCTAAATTTTGTTATTTATGGTCAAATCGGGAACTGTTTTGTCTTTGTTCAAACTTGTGTCTTTGTTTTTTTATCATTTTTTTTTCTTTACATTTCATTTAAGTTCGATATAATTTGAGATTATCACGACCAAAAGTACTATTGTGATTTATTTTTGAGGTATTATGCCGTGATGATGTACACTGTAATTTTGTCCGAATCCTTGGCTATTGAAGGAGGTAGCGCAACACGGCATAATACCCAGAAAATAAATCACTCTTAATAATTTAAGTTCGTTCAATTTCATTTAATTAAAGAATTAACATTATAAATACACATTTTATATCTTGTAAAAACACTCAATGAGGCTCATATTACCAAATAATGAGGTCTAAACGATTGGGAGTGTTTTAAAAAGCAAAAATATTTTTTAGATGCTTAAAATAATAACTGAGCAGCAGAATAGAAGTAGTGGAGAGGGGTGCAAAGCCTTGGATTAACCTAGGTGTAACGGATTTTTTTTTTCATTTACTAAATTAATCGTACATCATTGCACAAGTAACATTTTTAGCTTATTGTGATGGTTCTAAAAGGAATTTTAAAAAAATCGGATCACTCGTAACCGTCTTTATGTAAAAAAAATCAACCTAAAAAAAGGTCATCAACAAATTGTCATCTTCAATTGAGTCTTGTGGTGCAGTTCTAGTGTTGTGGATATTTTCAGTATCGCCCTGGTGATATACCAGTATTTTGAATCAAAACGATGCTTAGAATATTTTAGCCGTGTTTGGTGACCAGATCTGAAGATCCAGGTACTTATCCAGCTTCCTCTTCCTTATTTCGTTCCTCTCGGCACCCTCTTTAGCGTCGCAAGTTGTGATTCATAACAGTCATAACATACCAAACTTCCAATTACTGAGGACTAGCTGATGTCCCCAGTGTTTACGCAGAGTGTTTCAAAATCAGATGAAGAACTTCATCTTATTTCAAAGGACTTGTGTGCAATGTTTCATCAATCTCAATTTGTAACGAAGTAGTGAGAAAAATTGATTGTAATTCAAATTCAAATTCAAAAAAATCTTTTTGCACAAAAAGATTACAAAGGGTATAGCTTAAAGGTTACATCCTATTTCTTCCAGCTAACCTAACAAATACACATTATATTACATAACCCAACAATTACATGTTAACAAATGAATGTAAATAAAAAAAAAAGTGGGTGTGTCAAGCCTACGCAAGACAGAAGTGAAACTTCTAGTTTCAGCTGATGCTTGGCGTGGCGCAGTTCGCTGGTGTCTGAGAGAGAGGAAAGAAGAGAAGAGAGAGAACGTTCGTGAGCGGCTCCCCCACCTCAACAAGGTTTCACTTCAAAAATGCCACAGCCGAGAATCGAACCTCGCTTAACTGATTGAAAGCCAACCACGCTGAGCACCAACTGTAAGCAAAGCCGCATAAATTGATTATATTATGTAGGTTCCGAAAATATGAGAGCTTGTTATGTTTTATAATGTTACCTACATCACACCCAAAATATAATATATTTTTAAAAATAATGTACAATGTACAGAAATAGAATCCCACACAAGATCGCGTAGTGCGCTCTAGCGAACGGATATTTTATCAGAGGGAGATAGTTTTAATTTTTTTTTCTGTAAATTATTACATATTATCAAAATAAATAAATTAATTAAATAAATGTAATACAATTATCATAATATACGGATTAGATAATAATTTTAATCCAACACAATAACGCAAAGCGCGCTCTAGCGGAGTAATGTTTTATCACAGTGAGATAAGTGTTTTTATTATTTTGCAATATTATTTTCTTTTAAAAAATGTTCTGACCTACTAAAAAATAAGATATTGAATGAAAAAGGCGTTAAAAACAAAAAAATAATGTGCGATGGCCGAGAATCGAACTCGGATCAACTGCTTGGAAGGCAACTATGCTGACCATTACACCACCAACGCCAGTTGTCGGGATGAGCTAAGAAGCATTTATATGTTACTTCAAAACTTTGACTAGATCAAATGAACTTTAATCGGTGGTCCCGCATTTTCGTTTCGGTCATGAGTCGGTTTTACTCCGGTCCTCGAAATTGCATGACGCGCGTAAAGAAGTTTCACTTCAATAAAAAAACAGAGGTATTTAATTTATGTAAGGTATTCATATAAGGTGTAGTGACATTTGTTTAAAAGAAATGTTTTTAGTGATGATTTAAATTTAAGTATGTCTGTTATTTGTTTATACTTTAATGGCCATTTAGTGTGGTCCTTTTTGAAATATAGTTTTGTTTGCTTTTGGGATTAATAAGTTTTCTGTGAACCGTGTAGCGTGTTTATGTGTTGAGTTTTTTGGTGGGAACTTTTCTGGAGATGACCAAACTAACAGGCATAACTCCATTATATAAATGTCCGTCACTGTTAGATGTATGAGATTTTAAAAAATTGGAACCTACTGCGGAAAATCGTGCTTGACCGAGTAGCATAAACCTTGAAAGACAAATTAAATCATATAGTGGAAACACCAAATAAACAGTTTATAATAATCTATCGGTATCGCAGAGCAATCTATGACATTGCTAACTTCTCCAAATCAAAGTAAAAGTGTTAAAAAAGTCATTTTCCAACGAGTAATACATATTTTAAAATTTGCTTAAACGATTTCGTCATCGATTAGTTCGATAGCAATAAAATTATTATTTATCTATTCTTACGAAAGCGACAGAACTGTTAGGGAAACAGTATTATGTAGGATTCTGTTATATAACAACCGGCAAAATATTGACAATTAACGTTAAAATATCTTTTTATATGACTGTCCTCACCTTTATAAAGGTCGTCTGCAATATGCAAATGAAATCTCGAAGTGTAGATTTGTATAAAAATCAAATCCACACCGCCAGCTTGCGTATTTCCTTTTTCGTGTTCAATAGGAGGCATGGTTGTTACGCTAATTCTCTTTCTAAACCCGTGTTCAATGCGAAGCGCGCGTCCTCCGATCGTGCACGAGTTACAACGCACTCAATCAATGTGCATGGTAATTATAAGCTCAAGCACGATTGGAAGAAGCGCGCCTCGAATTGAACACGAGTTTAGAAAGAGAATTAGCGTAACAAACCCGTGCGTGTTTCAAGGCAGTACTTGCCTCATTGAACACGGAAACGGAAATACGCCGCCCACTTGGTGTGCGCCCGGTGTCCGCCACACGATCGCTTGTCGCAGATGCTCATCTTTATCTTAAATGACAGATAGATGCCAGAATTCCTTTATTTTCTCGATAGTTAGTAGTGAGCAATGAGATTCGAGTGCGGATTTCACATGAAAAAATAGCAGGAATTTTGTCTTTTGAATGATGTAATACGTTTTCACATTGTAACTCAGTTTTGGAATACTCGGAACAAATTTTATACTATTTATTTTGAAATTTGATTGAAAAATAATGAATGTGTAAATGTTTGCAGATGATTGAACAGCTAATCTTTCAAGGGAACCCAACAACGCTTTGTTCCACTAATCGTTCTAACTCGTTAAATTCATGACGTTATTTAGCCAACATTGAAAATCTGTCCTTTCGGGTCAGCGTAGGCTTCGGTTCACGATGTTGTTCCCACTTTCCTTCGACTGTGGTTTATTATTGTAGTACAGACAGAATGCAAGAAACTACTCCTCCGGTCTCGCACAAAGCGATGAATTTTATAAATGGACTACTTTTTTAAACAACCTTCCAAAAGGGGAATGTAGATCCATACGCTGCAGTTGATTCCACGTAATCGAATTAAAATACCATACTTATAAATCTTGCTGAAAAACAATTCAATGTTTTTTTTATGTAATGTTTTCGAGTATTTGCGATGGCATTCGCTGTGTTATGGTACACGTACGTTACTTTGGATTCGAGACTTTTGTTTTGTTTTAGTTTTTTTTAAATTTATTTAATTAATTTGTTATAGTTTAACGCTTCATTATGATATTTATTGTTATAAAAATGATATCAACATTTTTTAATAAATATGATAGAATTTAAAAAGTTTAGGTGGCGATCGAGACCCGAACTCGAAGCCATTGCCCGATGATGCCCATTCGGAAGCGATGGGAGTTCAACACGATGCTTTTTTTCAAACCGACCCCCATATGGAAACTATATCGGAACCCGTAAGAAAAATCTTTGCTTGACTCAATCATTTTCATACTTACAGTGCACATGGTTGCCATTGGAGAAGAAATAATATTTTGGGAGTATATCGTCAAAAAATGGCAACACCTTTAATATAACCATAGGTAGTATGTCATAACAGAATCTGTCATTTTTTACCTGGATCCTGGAATAAATAATTTATTATTATTATTATTACCGTCATAGGCGTAGGGATGTCACCAACATTTCCAATTAAAGTGGGGGTACACCAAGGATCTGTCCTCAGCCCATTGCTATTCATAATGGTCATGAATTACCTAACGAGTCAAGAAATGAACAGTATTCTCAAGACTATGCTTTTTGCAGATGATGTAGTACTGATAGAAGAAAATCATTGTGATCTACAAAATAGCCTGGAAAGGTGGAGAAAGATCCTGGAGGATAATGGACTAAAAATTAGCAGGAAAAAGACGGAATATTTGTATTTACCATTTGAAGACCCAAATGCTGTAACTCCTTCGATGCAATTGGATGGAGTAACATTAGCCAACTGTGACTCATTTAAGTATCTGGGCTCACTCATCCACAGAGACGGAGGATGTGCAGCGGATGTCAACCATAGGATAGGAGTGGGATGGATGAAATTTAGATCCGTAACAGGAATTTTGTGCGACACGAAAATGCCAATAAAACTTAAAGGAAAGACATACCAGACTATTGTTAGACCCGCGATAATGTATGGCTCCGAATGCTGGACTATGTACAACTCCTACTCTAGGCAACTCGAATCAGCAGAAATGCGAATGCTTAGATGGACGGCAGGAGTATCATTAAAAGATAAAATTAAAAGCTCACGCATTTGTGGTAGCCTGGGTGTCACTGACATAAACAGTAAGCTAGAGGAACGACAGTTAAGATGGTATGGGCACATAAGACGGAGACCACCAGACCACACAGTGAAGCAGGCAATGTCTATAGAGCTTCAAAGACAGTCATCCAGAGGTAGACCAAATAACTCCTGAATGACCCAATGCTCCAAAATCCTACAAAGAAACGGCCTAGATGAAAGCGACACTCAGAACCAAAGAAGCTATAACCTGAGAACAAGAAGAGCCGACCCCAACAGCCTACCTAGGTAATGAGTTGGGATAGTGCTAGGAAGAAGATTATTACCGTCAACAATCATAAAAAATACACGCCAAATTACAACACGTAAACGATCAAAACCAGTGATAAACATATTTTACTTTTGTTTGCGGAAATGAATTAATGCAAATCTTGGAAGCGGAAATTAACCCACTTCTCGACTTCCGATCGAGCGGAAACTCGGCATATAGACTCGTTGTTGACGAAGATGCATTCTATCTTTTAGTGGTAATCACATCACACACGCACACGGAAATATAAGCATTTTCTTAAATCTGATGTAATTACAGTAGTTAATATACGAAATAAATGTCGGATCGGCATTAGGCGAGGTTCGTATAGTTGTCGACTCCAGTTACTGGGTAGGAGAAACTACTTCTTAAACATCTCTTCACTAAGCATAATAACCGCTATTATTTCTGCACTCTATTAAATACATCGTTTTCGTAAAATTAATATTATCATTTCGTTTGCATAATAATGACTCTTCTTCAAGACCATATTGCTTTTCTTCCTGCCTCTCCTCTTTCCCAGCATCTGTCATCTCATCTCGGAGATGGCAACAATAACAAATTGTCAGGATGAAGAAGAAAATGGATGGGAAAAACTTTTCTCATTAAAGATGCAACCACTGAACACGAAAATAGATCAGTCAGGTGCATATTTCTTTGAACGCAAACCCCTTAAAAAATATCAGAAAACTGATATTTATTAATTTATTTATAATTTCACGCCCGGCTGGGCTTTTACATGCTATTTTTTTATTCATTACAAAGGACATCTAAATAAGCACAACAAAATCAAAGCAAGATCAAAAAAAGCAAAGCAAAATCAAAAAAACAAAATCAAAAAGAAAATAAAAGATAAAATTAAAAACAACATCTACACGATACTCCACCATGCAAGATGAAAAATATAACACTTGGAAAATTACAGTACATTGGTAAGATAAACAGAGCTACGTAGTTTGTATAATTAAATTTGATGTTCTTCTTTCTGAAATAAATTGGGTAATGACTTATTTATATTTGATAAATGATGTTTTATTTTATTTTATTTTGTTTATTTAGGAAAACTAACATATTTTTTACATTCTTAAATAATCAACTTATAAACAATACAAATAATATCTAATGATAGGTTTTCACTTAAAAATTTAATTATAATAACAAAATAAGGGTCCAGTACCGGTGGGCAAAAAATATTTACAGAAAATACAAAATACTAAATTAAGTAAACATAACATCGGATATAAGAACACAAGTAAATTACAAAATATCAATTTGTAATTTGTAATTCAGATGTGTTGAATATATCAACAACATCTTTATAGTCACTATCCGAATTTTGTATACGGCGAACGGGGGTATAGAATTGTGATTCTGTGTTGGAATTATCACAATAGAACGGTATATGTTTGCGAGGTATATGTAAAGAAATCAAGTCTAATTTTCATATAAACATGTTAGGTCATTAACTATTCTACGTTCAGATAATTTTAATAAATTAAGTTGACATATTTGTAATCTACGACTAATCCATATTTAAGTATGATTGGTACTTTCGTAACATTTTTATTAAATGATAATACTTCGTTCATTAGTGGTTGGCCACTCCGTGCTACCGAACGACGCTGGGCAACGTTCTTTAGTTTTTGGTCTAACTATATCTTTTTATTTATGTTGGCGTTAACCCATTGCTGCTGTGCACTGTACCAAGCTGCATCTCAGGCAAACGCAATCTTGTCATAGAAGAGATGACTGAAGAAATGGACAATGACAGGAGAAGGACAAGAGATTGACAGTAATATGATGGTAGACTTGTTCTGTGGGAAAAGTGAACTTCGTGATTTAATGACGTCGCAATATAATAACAATGTTGACGGACAGCAGAATGCTCAAAAGCTTTGACAGCTCGTTCGGTTAACTTAAATGTCTATAGAAATTTGCTTATTGCGCATGCCTTTTTCAAACGAATACCGCAAAGGAGTCCCAACTACTTTCTATGGTTCGGTGCCAGTAAGACATGCACGTCGCCAATAAAAATGTAGGGGTATTTTATGAGACTGATGGGAGTAGGGAAGGGAAGAAGATATGGATGACGAGAATGGGGAAGTACCTGGCTATTCAGATCTGTTTGCAAAAAACGCATAAAAACTATTTAAAACAACTTGTTGATCTTAATGGTAGAATTTTTAGTTTTAGCAGAGCAATAATGAGAGTATCTTACGCTCTGGATTGATTTCATCGGTTCTCTGAGGTAGACGAACAATGTTAAAATATGTATTTAGCGAATATAAATTGGATACAAAATAATAGAATTAGAAAGAAAAATAGTGTTTTTAGATTTGTTATTCGTTATTAGGCTTACCGATTAATTGCTTATACCTATCTACGATTATAAAGATGCTGTCAGTATCGCCCTGTGATAGACCCTCATTCAGAATAGAAACGTTGCTTGAAATTAACCATGCTAGATGACCAAATCTGAAAACAAAACCAGGTGATTTCTAACCTTCGCCTAGCCCGTCTCTTTTACTCCCAAGCTCTTTTAAGCATCACAACATACCCTAATTGAATATGCCATAGTCCCACTGCCTTTAGTTAGTTGAATGTGCGGTATTCACATAAAAAACTAAAATCACAAAAAAATCAAACTAGGTTTTCAACCAAATTGAGGCTTTTTTGTATTGAACTACAAACTTTCATTTCTATTTTACATTCACCGAATTTTTGAAAGCATAAGTCCCGAAGCGAAAATAAAACGCTATTTCATAAACACGTTCAAAAGAGAGCCAAAATCAATTTAAAAAATAGTTCTTTTCAAACAATGGGTTTGTTTTGTAATTTCGGTATTTTATTCTCTTCGATAGGAATCTGATAAGATAATAATGGTTGGACAAAGGGACATTAACGTGTTTTTGTAAAGCAAAATAAAATATAGTAGAAATATTGCAACGAAAACACATTGTTTTTTCCTTTGTGGATACCTACTGTAAATTTTTCTGAATTTATTGGCCATTTATAGTATATTAGATTATATGATTATTTTGTATTCTTATTTACTGCTTCTTATATTTAACCCCTCAAGCTAATTGGTTCGGTTTTGCGAACAAACGGGTATTACCCGTATGTCGATTTGTTCGCTTTTGAGAACAGCTCATATTTGTCTCATAGAAATCGTCGTTTCTCTTGCTGTCGTAGTGAGAGATATGAACTAAACCAGTATTTCTCATAGTAGGCGATAGCGCCCTCTTGTGGGCGCTTCAGGCTTTCAGGATGGCAGTAGAAGGCTCAAAGAAAGTTAGGGGGCATTAAGAAAAATTAGCGGGGCGATGGAGAAAAAATTCTCTCTTTAAAAATCCAACGGAATCTAGCGGAATTAAATAATAATAGTTTATTTTACTTCCTTATAATAAAACATTTTTTATAACAAAACTGGTTATTCGAAACTTTATTAGATAGTTTTTAAATTAAGTAAATCACTAATAATATAATTATATCTTTCCTATATCCGTCATTCGTTCCTCAAAGTTTGTATGGAAAACTTTATCGGACTATCCACCTTTAGTTCGAACCTTGTTTGTGGCATCAAGTTGTAACTTTTTATAACCCTGCATGAATTGACATTATTATATTACTTGTTCTAACTTGCTCTTGCTTGAGATAAACATATCATTTATAAAAACACATCAATCTTGGATAAAATACACCGAAATCGATCTATTTTTCTATTGATTGATTGAATTGATCAAAGTCAACAGTCATCTTTAGAAGTAGTACTCAGTATTGTTTTTGATTTTACAAATGGCCCAATATCTATATATTTTACTGAAAAAATAAATTTCTTCTGTTTGAAAAACTTTATTAGAACTTGAATAATTTTGCGCATTAATATTGAAACACTGTTATGATTATTCCAAAAAATCCGGTTCCTACCTAAATTGCTCTCTCCCTTGTTTTGTTCCATTTGCTGAAGAAGAGAGCAAGCGAGAAGATTTGAAAAAAAGGAGGCCCGAAGCAAGTGTCATTTGTTTTTGAGTTGGAATTTTGTCGTGGTCTCATATTTGTCGCCGTAAAACATTACTTATCAGCCCCAATCATCATACAATGAATAAATATTGTATATTGTCGTGTGTGATCAAAAAACAGTTCGTGTTGTAAAACAATACTAGATGTACATCTATAAACTATAGTGCCCACAGAACTTCCAAATGAAGCAAGGTCATTCACAAGATGAAGGCCTCCTTTTCCCACTCCTATTTTCCTATTGATAAACATGATTGTTTGATCTTATTTACTCGTTAAAAATAACAGTACATTCGTCCAGTACCAATACTCGGTACGCAACAGGAAGGAATACAATTTAAAATTACGTATACACCCATATACCGACAGTTAGTATTGATTTCTATCATTATTATACTTCCTCAAGTTAAAATCTGTCAGCGTAGAGCAAATAGCCATCATGTGCAAATTAATCGGGGCCAAATTTTTCGTCTGGTTCAATAAAATATATACACAGGTAATATTTTCAACAGGAGTTACCTTATTACGCAGAATGTTGAATGTGAAAATCGGATAAAGGCTGTAACAGTCGCACGGATAAGGGCGACACGTGTCCACGTGTCACATTGTACCCGCTTGACTACCGCGACAAACGTTAACCGAGAACGTGCACTTGGCGTGTGCTATGTAGCGCCGTCGCGTCGTCTACTATGGGTGCATATTTAATCCATAATATGGCTTTGATTATAGAGGGCGTTTGGCGTAAGCTTCTGGTCGTACCACGACGTTTTGAAATACAGATCTATGGCCTATAAACTCTAGACAATATTACAATACATTCTATGTATTTCAAGGTTCCGTGAAAACCCAACACAATAATATTTGAACATACCTTCAAAAATTGATATAAGGGATTAAAAGCGACGAAAAAACTAACCCATAAACCTATATACGTAACCAATTTAACTTTATTTTTGTTTCATCACTTTTCATTACTTTATATCACTTTTTAAAGGCGTTGAGTTGTCCGGCTACCGTATTTTAACTCCAGAGTGATTTGTAGATAACTTCAGTACCGCCCTGGTGGAAGTTCAACATTCAGAAACGAAACATTGCTTATTTCTTTCTTTCATTAACTCCGCACATGAAAATATTTTACAACAGGGTCTATGTCACCTCCAAGGATGCTGTGTAGAGGGTCTTTTTGAGGAGAGGAACGAGTGAATACGGATCTTGAAGATACCCATGCTGTAGTAGAAAAAAAAACAGAGGCCAGAAAATCGTTCCATAGTCAAGCTGTTGAACTCGAACGAGTCTGCACCGGTGCCGAAGGGCATGCTAGTTCCTCGGTGAATCTTCCATTGAAATACCCGTAGAACAAGGACAGCAATCGCACCTGGAGACACCTGTGCTTTTAGGATTGCAAACCGTTTGTTAAGATATTAGTTTGTATACCTATTTTCACAAAAAATAAGAAATCTTGTACTCTGATGGATGTTACCGTGCAATAATAGATTAAAAAAATCTAAAATTTAAGCGGAACATTGGCTGAAAGGGAGGGGATTTTAAAATGAAGACACAATAACAACAATATCACACACTAACTGACGTTTACCCAGCATTGCTTGACTTTTCTATACTTTCTTTAAATATAATATGCATACCTATATAAAGCTTTCGGACCAAATTCTCTAAATGATAGTGTAAACCCTTTCAAAATCAATTTAGGAGAACAAAGCGCCCAAACAGAGAGAAGTGGGTAGCGACTTAGTTTTATGCTATTTAGAGACAGGCGTTCCAATTTAACATGCTACTGAACAAACAGTTCCTTCCTATGTGGTGGTAAAAGTTCGGACGCCGTCCGAGATAAGCCAATTTTGAGAAAGACTTGTATGTACCCACTCTTTCGACTGTTCACAGAATATGTTAAAAAAAATTGTGAAATTCTGGAACGCAATCGAAAACGAACTGCTACGTACATAGGCACAGTTGTTCCTCTGCAAGTTATGGACGCTTAGTAGGTTCCTATTGTATGCGATCTTTGTGAGATGTCATAACCGAACCGATTTTCGTATTGAGATTAGCCATGACGGAAATTTCGTACATAATAAATAATTAGATACCTTCCTACCTCCCTTTTCTCCATCTTTTTCCCCTCCCCCTCCCAAAAATACTAATAGTTACCATACCGTAAAAGCTTACCACGGGCTCCTGCACTCTCGTATATTATTTACTTGCCTGCCATGCTTTTGTATATTCTTGAACATCGTCCCTACCTCAAAGGATGCATTGTATTTCGCACACTAATATCCGGTGTCCAAATTTGCACTCTTGCAACCCCCCTTTTTCCTATCCACCTACCCCTAATGCACTTATAATAATTATGTTTTGTTTTGTTTTGTCCTGCCATTAAATGGACTGTTTTCAGAGGAATACACTGGCCAAAAATGGCGTACTCCAGTAAATTGTATTTGATTAATTTGTGTTATTTCACATTTTATTCATTTAAAATAATATAAAGTTGATTTGCAACACGTTCCAGAATGGAATATACTTTCAGTATCCAAGATATATTCTGAATTGAAACGTTGCTTGAAATGGCTTTAGCCGTGTTTGGTGACCTGATTCGAATAGCCAGGTACTTCCACACCTTCCTCTCAACATCTCCTTCCCTTCCCCACCACCTTCAGCCTCACAAAATATCCCAATTGGAATAGTCTCATTGGCTTCAGGCGGTTGGAAGCAGTTGGGAAAATTGTGCGGTATTCACATTTAAGAAAAAAAAGTATATATTTATGTAATTCGCATAAATAACATTTATATAACAAACGGTCGAATTTAGCGCAGAAGTGGTTTTTATTTATTTTGTGAATTATAGAAAGAAAAAAGATAGTTAAGAGAAATTGTCACAGATAAGTTGTTTATTAGTATTTCCTTTCTTCCAAGTAATCTAAAACACATTTTTTATTAGTTTGTGCTTACATTTATTTTGAAATTAATCGAAAATAGTAATTTTATTTTAAGATTCGCATTTTCTGATACATTCGTCGTTGTATGACAAAGAAGAGAGCGATTGGTTACGTCGATATAAGTTGTAACCAACATTTCCGATGTGTGTGTCTAGAAAGAGGGTAAGTTACAGTGGAGTTATCAGCGGTAGGTATGCATTTACCCAATAATGTTTTAGTGTGCCAACTTTGTCATTGGCTTGATATTGCATACTTTATGGTCACGCTTGACAGGAAGGGGTGAATAAAAAATGCGAACAGCTGAGGTAACATAAGACTCTAATAACGGGGTTTGCTCGACGCTCACATTTTAATTATTTCTGAGAAACGTATTACTAAAATCTCAAATGCTTCTAGAGGGATCCCTACGGATGTAAGTTATTTATGTTTAAAATTAATGAAAACAAGATCTTGCCATTAAAATATTTTGTCTAAAATGATTTGAAAATTTTATAACACGTTTTTCAACTATAAAATTAGCGGAAAGCACTAGATTTTATTTTTCCAGACGATGATTTAGTAACTTCCCGAGGGTTTCTAGAAATATGTGTGATTTAAGTAATACGTTCATCATAGATAATTAAAATAAACCCCACGGAAAGATCGATTTTCTAGGCCTGGTAGGGCAAAGTGGACCGTAGGTCCGTCCATTACGCCGGGCCGCGCGACGAATATTGTTTTTACTAGACTTCATCACTTAAGTCGTTAAGGTTCAGTTGTGTTCCCACAAATAGTTCACCAACTCGTCGTAGAAGGAGATTATAAATAAATGATTCTTTATGATAAATCAGGGATTTATTAAAACTTCACGTATTACAGTGGTGACTCGATAGTCGACCTAACTAGAAGCTGGCTAATTGAGATCTGAAACAGTGAGTTTGTCTGGGAGCATTTCCACTGGCCCTGGCAACTACTGGCCACTGGCTGCCATCTTGCGGACTTCCACGCAAGCTCTATGCACTGCCCTCTATGAGTGCATCTGTGAAGCTCTTACTTCCCAACAGGTTCCCAATTTATTTTAGAGTTTTGATTAATCAAATCTTGGGATTGGAATTAATCAAATTGATCTTGTGTCTGTCCAATAAACCTGGGCTGCGCGTCACCTACTTTTGTGCACGCCTTCACTTACGTCGTTAAGATTCTGGCTTCATTTTAGGGTATTGTCTCGTCTTAAGTTCAACTGAAATATTACTGTTCATCCATTGACCTCGAACGGGGTGTTCAGTATTGATGGTTTCCTATATTTTATTGGGTTCCAAGAACTAAACGATGACAAACAGGTCAAACAAATCCAAACCTAATCTAATGTAACCCGATAACCAGGGGCGTGCACTCTATCTAGGCACATAAACACTGCCTACCCTATCTTACTCGTATAAAAATATAAATAGTATTAACATAATGTGTGCAAATAAATGTTATAATAAATAAATAAAAAAAACCCACCCAGCATCAAACAAATAAAAACAGAGTCGGGTCAAATCTTGGCTTGACGAATTATCAGAATAAAATATTAAATAGTGTTTTAAATATATCATATTTTAATCAACTTCCATGTTACTGAAAAAACCCTGTCCAAACCATGAAGTTGAACCTTAGAAGCCACTGAAAACCCTCTATCCAAAACCTAGTTCCACTCAATGATTAATAAAATATTCTCACATATCTTATATCTTTTTATGCTTCCGATTTTGTTGTCCGGGTTAAATCTTCCCCATAGGAAAAACTAAACCCTTCCACTCACTTTTCCACAAATGATCAGCTAGTCAATCAACACTATGCAAGTGCATTACATAAGTAAAATAAATACAAAACAATACAAGAACAACAACACGTCAACTCACCAGAGATCAAATGGGAAAAAAAATTCACCGACTCCAGATATTTTCATATCAGAGGGTTCGGCTCGGTAGAACTTCTAACAGGGCCTATAAATCCTACTGATCCCTCAACATAAATATTTAAAAAATCTTTCGTTATCCTACATGTATTCAAAATGACCGACTTTTGCATCTTTATATATAAATTTTTTGATAGATCTAATACGCCTAAATTTTTAATGAGAGAGCTAGGTATAATGCCAGTAGCCGAAATAACGAATGGTAATATTTTTATAGTCTGAGAATGCCAAATTCTTTTTATTTCGTTTCCTAAATCTGTGTATTTTCTTATTTTTTCATTAACAGATTTTTGAATGTTACAGGAATTTGGAATAGCGACATCAATGATATAAGTTATTTTTTTAATTTTGTCATGTAAAACTATATCGGGTCTATTATGACTAATCGTTCGATCTGTCAGTATAGTTTTATCATAATATATTTTATAAAATTCGTTTTCTAAAAATGAATTTGGTTCGTATTCATAATATGGTACTATATTACGGCAGTCAATCAAGTTATGTTTAATTACCAAATTTTGGTGAATTATTTTTAAAACTTGATTGTGCCTAAATGTATACTCGGACGGTGCTAATATAGAACATCCCGATATAATATGTTCTATAGTTTCCGGAAAAGCCAAACATTTTCTACACAAATCATCAATTTGATTTGTATCTTTGATTATATGCTTTCTATAATTTTTAGTATTAATGACTCTATCCTGAATGGCAAGCATAAATCCTTCTATTTCTGCGCTCAACTCTCCAATACTCAACCATTTGTTTGACGAAAATTTGTCAACATACGTTTGGTTGAGATAATTGAAGTGTTTTGCGTGTAAAATTTTATTTGACCAGGAATCTAATAGTTCCTGGTTGGGATTTATAAAAATGTTGGCATTCTCATCGTATAAATTTAAAGGTGTAATATTTCTATCTGCCTTGCAAATTATTTTGTGCATTTCTGAGCTATGAGCTTTCCTATGGAAAATAGTTCTTAGCATTTCTACCTGATTATGTTTCAAAGAAGTTATTTTGACTATGCCTCTACCTCCTAAATTTCTAGGTAAATTAACTCGTTCTATAGCTGAATTTGGATGATGGCAATTAAATTTTGTTAGTGTAGTTCTAATTAATCTTTCTAAGTTATCTAAATCTGTATTAGACCATTTAATTATGCCAAATGAGTACGTTAATAGAGGTATTGCCCAAGTATTTATTGCTTTTACTAAATTTTTAGCAGATAGATTGCATTTTAAAATTTTCCTGATCCTAGTTTGAAATTTAATCCTAATATCATTTTTAATACTAGTATGGTCTAATCTATTTGATTGTGGGTATCCTAAATACTTATAAACCTCATCCCTTTTCATACTAGTAATTTGGAAATTTCTAAATATACTCTCGTCCCCATCTACAATTTTGCCTTTCTCTATATGGATCGTTCTACATTTATCTAAACCAAAAGTCATTTTGATATCATCTGAAAAGTTTTTAACTACCTCGATCATTTTCTCTAAATTTTGTTCAGAATTCGAAAATAATTTTATGTCATCCATATATAATAAATGCGAAATTGTACTACTCTCCCTTGTATTACCCTTAACTTTTATTCCAAACTTGCTTTTAATTAACATTTTAGATAGAGGATTCAATGCTAAGCAAAACCAAAGAGGACTCAATGAGTCTCCTTGAAAAATTCCTCTTTTAATTGAAATGCCCGGTATTACTATTTTCTTACCTTTTAAATTGATAAGTAAATTGGTATTCCAAAAGGACATAATATTTTCCAAAAAGCTAATAATAATGGGGTTAATTTTATATATATTTAATACTTTGATCAGCCACGAGTGCGGGACACTATCGAAAGCCTTTTGGTAGTCTATATAGCAAGTATGTAAATTACGTTTTCGAGTTTGAATCTGTTTTAGAATTACAGAATCGATAACTAATTGTTCTTTACATCCCATATGTTTTCTGCGACAACCTTTTTGTTGTTCAGATAAAATATTTTTTTCATCTAAATGAGTATATATTAAATCTGTTAAACAAGAGGTTAAAATTTTGTATATTGTCGGTAAACATGTAATGGGTCTGTACTGAGAAGGATTATTAATATTTTCGCTTTTGGGTAACATATAAGTAATGCCCTTAGTTAGAAAATTTGGAAAATTTTGAGGTTGACTTACAAATTTTGAAAGATTTTTTGCCAAAAGAGGATGTAAAGTAGTCAGACGTTTGTACCAAAAATTATGTATCCAATCGCAACCCGTGGCTTTCCAATTATGAGTATTTTTAATAATTTTGGTTAACAATTCAACCGATATATTAGAAAAACTCATTTGTTCAATACCTGAAAAATTGAGTTCTTCATTTTCTATCCATGGAGTTGAATCGTTATGTTTTATATCTTTACTCCAAATTTTAGTCCAAAAATCGCGCATATCTGATTCAGATGGCAACGGAATATTATTATTCGAAATAATATTTTGTTTATCGTCAAGTTTGGAATAAAATATTTTTTCATTTTTCTGGAATAATCTATTATTATTTTTTTTATTATACGTATAATTATATCTTTTTAATCTACTAGCTTTTACGCCTAATTTTTGTTTTAACAAATCCAATAAATCATTGATTATATTTTCATTATTATGACTATCAATGTTATAACCAAATTTTCTACCAATTTCATCTACATGTCTCAAAATTTTCCTACTTCTATTTCCATTATTATATTCTATTACTCTAGCTATGTTACTTCTTAAAAATACTACATCATTTTCTAATCTGATCTGCCATTCTGGTTTACTATAACTATATGATCTATCGTCAGAGGATGATAATTTAATTCCTAACTTATTACAAACAGTAATCGCACTAGCGTATACTATTGTATGAAGATCTAAAAAACTAATTTCGTCAAATATGATTTTTGGTAAAATTATGTTATTTAATTCAAAAATTAATTTAGATAATTTCTTTGACGTATGCAATTTCGGTAATTTTGGTCTAATTGTTGGCTCTACATCTATATATCTGTTTATATTATTATGAAGTAAGTTAGCTAATTCTACTACATTTTCATCAACAAAGTTTAAATTTGCAATGTTGATTTCCCTAAGATTATAAATAACGTCTAAGTTATTTGAATCTACTGTAATATCATTGGACATTTCGACTAGAATATTATCCAAACTATCTACATTCAATGCATCTGATATGACATTATTACTTGTGTTAATTTGTTCTAAATTATTTTCCCTTTGCAATCTATCTGCTACTTCCCTTTTAATCTGTTCTAATGTGACTACAGAAATTAAATTATTTTTGAAAATAGCTCGCTTTTGGTCTGCTAATCTTTGTTCGCTTACTTGGGCAATCGGATAATTTTGTGAGAAAAGTAAATGTAATTTTTTCCTGTATAACAACATATCTGTTTCTACTTTGGTTACATAAAAATATGAACGAACAATGAACATATTGACATCGTTCGTCCATTTCATACGCTGTCTAGGAATACCTGCTTTTGTTTTTTGGGGTCTTAGACTATCCATGTTCATCTGTACAGATGACATAATAATCCCCTGTTCATCTACGTTGGTTGCAAATGACATTGTTGTCATTTTACAAAACAACTTGGAGATGATTGTATCTTTACTACTACATTCCAGTAACCAAATCAATAAATAATTTTCAATGTGACCAAATTAAATATTCTAATCAAACTACCTTTCGACATAACAAATCTATAATTTTCAATTCAACTACCTTTCAACATTACGAATCTATGATATATTATATTCCAGAAAAACGTTATCAACATAAAAATATACCATTAAAATATATTTTTATTTTTTTCAAATGAATGTCAAATATTGTTGTTTACCTTGGTTACTGGGGTCCTCAAATAATTATTTTTTTTTAAATCCTATTTATTTACCTAAATATCCTATGGCTTACTGGCAGTTTATTTAATGCGTTATCTGATATACTCTTCTTTAAATATTTATATTTTTTGGGATCAAAGCTAATTCGTTTCTATCTGATATTACAAAAAATAATCAGAGAGCAAATGCAAAGTATATGTCTAAACTAGCGTTGCTAAGCAATATAATGAAGTTTCAATATAATAGAGTTTTTGCTTAGGCAAATAAACCATATTTTCAGCCTTTGATGTACTTAAGTTAATTACCTTTAGTAATTCTTTTTAAAATATTAAAATTCTAATTTTATTAATTATTATTATTTTTTTAAGTTAGTCATCATTCTTACTTTGTTTTTCTATGCAACCAATCTTTCTTCTTATATTCACATATTACAATCTTAAAAAAAAACACTTATCACAAAGTCAACATAAAAAAATATGTATACGAGTAGCTTTTACGAGTAAGTTAATCTTTTTAGTTATTTAGGGTGCGGCAAAACAGACAGTGCAGTTTTGAAGAGCTATTCAAATAAAACTTACAGAAATAGAGTTTATTTTATTTTATTCGGTACATCATACGGTTATGTGCATCATATCCTAAAGATGAAATCAGAAAGATCATGGCTCCCAGCAGCGATACATTGATGAAGGCTATTTCTCAGCCGAATTTTGGCACATCTCGCATTTTGCCGCACCCTACATAACTAAAAAGATTAACTTACTCGTAAAAGCTACTCGTATACATACTTCTTTTTGTTGACTTTGTGCTAAGTGTTTTATTAAAGATTGTAATATGTGAATATAAGTAGAAAGATTGGTTGCATAGGATAACAAAGGAAGAATGACGACGGGTATAGCGATTATTTCTCCCCAAATTCGATCCTTGAGTTCTGCAATGGCCGGCCGATTTTAAAACATTTTCTTTCATGTAGCCTTACAGGAAGAAGTTGCTAATTGCAGCCGGAGTGCCTGCTGAGAACGGCCATTTTCAAGAAACGTCGGACAGCGAAGCCCCTGTGTTGTTTTAACCAAACCATGCTAACGACTGAAAAGGCACGACTCTCCCGACATAAACGGGATGTACCGGCCCTTCAAAACTGCACTGTCTGTTTTTCTATACCCTGTATTATTTGCATGCTTCATGGTGTTTTAAGAATTACTTTACTTTCATATCTTTATTTTATATAACTACTAATATTGAAATTGAAAATATTTGTGTATGATATGCATATCCTTACGTAAAAGTTTGCCAGGCGAAAACGTTTGAGAGTTTTTGCTTAGGCAAATAAACCATATTTTCAGCCTTTGATGTACTTAAGTTAATTACCTTTAGTAATTCAAAGTTATTTTTCCCCAGTCCTGTACATATAAATTAACGAAATTAAATGTAAACGTAAGAAAATTTATTGAGTGTTTGAAATTCCTTAGAAAATTATGTTTGAAAATAGCCTCGAACGCCGAAACAGCTATCACAATTAAAATACCAATTAAAATACTTGTAAAACTTAACATTTTTATTGTTGAATTTGATTTATATTAAATTTGACAAAAAGTAAAGAAAACAACACTCTGGGTACACAATGTACGCAACGCATTATGAAATCTGGACAACTTACAATTCGTACATACTTGTCGCATGCAACACAATCCTACGCCTTCCATGCAATACGCAATGCCGATCTGCGTCGGTTGACGTGGGACGTGTGAAATAATGATGGCGTTGGTAAAAGACCTTCCAACCAGCCGATTTTAAGAAGGTTATGTTGGTTTTGGCATTGTTGTTAAAATGGAAAAACAACTATTAGATTTAGTTAGACGTTATGAAATGGTTTCTAACGTAAAATCTATTGAATATCGCGGTACTATGATTGAAATTGCTTTGCGTACGTAGGACAAGTGTGCACGTTGACCTAGAAACATAGTAATACACACGTTGCGTACGTGTTCCAGTGTGTCCTTACTTTAATTTGACAAATAAATTATAATGTTCTATTTTTGCTTCTTCTATATCTTCACGCAAAACTAGTTAAAAACAAGGTTATTTTATTCATATTTTCAGTTAGTAAAGGACATTATTATCTGCTTAGATGTTAATTGACTGGTCAGCGTCTGAGTTGACAACGCAGGAGTTGTGAGTTCAATTTCTCGGCTGGCTTAGTCTTACATCACGACACAAGCAACATTTTCCGCTTAATGTGATGGCAGTAGGAGATTTTCAAATACTGTCAGAAATTCATGCAAGAAAGGAATAAATTGATTGTACCTGAGAATCGAATTACCAACCATCTGTTTGCAAGCTTTAATCTCTAGAAAGTTTATTTTATTTAAAAATATATATTTCTAGACTCTAAAAACTCAAAGTTTTCTTGTAAATAAAAATGGGTAGTGTACTCTAGACACTATTTGAGATTTCTCAGGCTCCATAGTACTACATCTTGTACTCTCAGACCACGAAGTTCTACACGATGTAGTATAAGTTTCAGTTAGTTAGTGATCATTTCCTGTACGATACTTAGGTCGTGACAAGGAAGAACATTATCTTGAAATACAAGTTAACACGAATGACTATTCTAAATGGGGTAAGTTTGCGCAGTGGTATACTTTGCCGCTAAACCACATAGTTTCGACATTTATTAACTTTATCCATACAATACAAATAGCCCGGTGACCTTCTATATTTTAAAAATTTGCCCGATTCTAAACATGGGCATTGGATGTAAAAGCCCGACCTTTAGCTAATATACGCGACACGAATGCCAAAATCATAACATTATTTTGAAAATTTGATCGCCTACAAATATTATGGATGCTTTAATCAATGTAATTTCTATATTCCCGGTGGTTATATCCGTCATCCATAGTGTAGACCAAGGCTGCCCAACCCCAGGCCCGCGGGCCACAATGTGGCCCGCGAACGAATTATAAGTGGCCCGCGTGAAACATTTTCAAAAAACCCGCCAATCCGCCAATTTGAAAAAGTGTCGCGGGCCCGCGGTAAAACAAACAATGCAGCTTGCGCGCGGTCACCAGTGTTGCCAACGACGGCGATTTATCGCTATTTAGGCTACTCAGAACGAGAATCAGCGACGAAAAAATCTATGGGATCATATGATGTTCGGAATTTTTTATCTCCTACCCTGCAGGACTAACTTGCAAATGGTCATGCCTGTGGGGAGAGCAATATTGCCGATGAACAGAATCATTTCGGATATCAACACATTTATAAAAGAAAAACAACAAAGGAGAAGCCTAAGCATAGTGTCTAATATAATTGCCCGCAGATTTTGCAAATTCAGCAATACCGTTAAAAAATACTGTTCAATGCATTCTGTACTGGCCTGTATACGTGTGAGACATGGTGTCACTACCGAACTTGCTCGACGGAACGACTCCGAATTCAATATAATGACGCCTGTAGAATCGTATTTGGATACCGAAGATACAGCAGCGCATCGACAATGTTCGCGGAATTAGAACTAAATGGATTTTCCGGCCTGATGAGACACCGGGTCACTGGAGCCAGGATGCGGCTAATGGCCTCCGCCAACACGTTGGTGACCGCAGCCTACCAGCGCCAAGCGCCAATCCTGAGTGAGCGCTGGGCCAAAGCTCACTCAAGACACGCCCTGCATAGTTGTACTCTGTTGCTGATTTATTTTTCTTCATATATTTTTTATTTTTCATATACCTATTGTACAAAAAATATGTATATATATGGGATGTGTGGGATTGCACTAACTATTAAAATTATTATTATTATTAGCATTAATGAAGCTATCTTTAAAAGGCAAGTTATGTTACTACTATAATAGTAAATACCCATTGTTTGCATTTATGTAATTCTCCCGTCGATATAAAATAACAATAGATTAGCCATATCATACCTAATTTCACTCTATAAATAAAACCGCCTAAGTGTAACTTCATAATACAACTCCCCATCGAATTCTGTGGCCTCGTTTCGCAAGCATAGATTGTTTTAATTCCATAATCTAATATTTATTAATTTATCGGCCAATAGCGAGCCTGAAAAGCACCGAGTCACAAGATATGGGGATGAACTTCAATCCAACTTGATGTATACTTTTACAAGCTTTTAAAAACGTTCGCGAAGCCAGCGAAGATTGTTAATTTTGTGGCAAAATTTGTTGGGTGACGTAATTGTTTTACTAGAAAGAAATGTAAGATTTTTATCAATTGTTACTTTTATTGATACGCCGCCTTGGGGCGAATAAGGAATATATATATATATTTATAAATATTCATATAGTTGATTAAATTTTCAATAATAAAGTCCGAAAGAGCCCCTTCTTAAAGTATTTCTAACTTCCTTAAGTTTGTGTTTTAAAAATTATTTTCACAAAGATAGTAGTGAGCATTAAGGTGAACTCGCTGGAAGACAAATTCGCTCCCTGCAGACTAATAAAAGATAAAATGCAATGTTTGATTCTTTCAACTACTGTAGTACAGGGTTTTCCAATAAGAGGTGTTATTTTGAACAGCCAGCTATTTCGGTAGATGTTAATTTTGAAGCTGTCATTTTTTAACATTTGACAAGTAGAAACTATGCCATTAATAAAAACGGAACGATACACGCTTCAACAATGCATTGAAATTATTAAAATTCACGTGAGTGAATCAAATGCAAATCATCTTTAGTGATGAGGCCTATTTCCAACTCGGTGGCTTCGTCAACAAGCAAAATTGTCGCATCTGGGGCTCGGAGAACCCAGAGTTATTGTTGAAAAGCCTCTCTATCCTCATGGTCCGGCGGAGTCATTGGACCTTACTTTTTCGAAAATGAGGCTGGAGCAACAGTTACGGTGAATGGATTGCGCTATTGAGAGATGATGAATGATTTTTTATGGCCGGAATTAGATGGTTTAAGATTTTCACGGCCAAAAGTATTTTTGTTATTTGTTTTTGGGGTATTATGCCGTGTTGCGCTAACTCCTTCTTTAGCCAACGTTTCGGACAACATTAACACATCTACAACAACAAATAACACATCTGCCCTGATGATGGACACTGCAATGTTGTCCGAAACGTTGGCTAAAGAAGGAGTTAGCGCAACACGGCATAATACCCCAAAAACAAATAACAAAAAAAAAAAAAAAAAGGAATTAGATGGTATTAATCTGGACAACGTTTACTTTCAACAAAACGGCGCTACGTGCCACACAAGCAACGAAACCATTGATCTTTTACGATTAAATATAAAAATAACACCTCTTATTGGAAAATCCTGTATTTCCTAGCCAAGTGAATTTTATTGATATTAGTATGCTAGGATCATTTAAGGTATAAACCAACAAAATAATGTATATTTCTACCTTGCCTAAAAGCAGGGCCGGTCCTGTGCAGGCACAATGGGAGCACTCCTCTCTGGGCGCCGACTTGCTATTGCTACTACACTGATAATAACCTAATACCTAATACAGCGCCCTTGAGGTTTTTATTAGCACCAGATGCCGTTTGACTCAGTACCTTCCCTGCCTATGGGAAAGGCTGGCATCCAACGGATAAATTTTACATTGCCGAAAGGCAATTCTGGCGCACATGCGGTTAATGATCCACCGTTTTATCAAGTCAACTTGGCTCTTAGATCTCAACCCATCAAGAAATACTTATACCATTAGATTCTAGTTTAAGTCCATACAACAATGGCTCTGTTGATTATACCGTTGACAAAGTTACACCCTGCGTGCTGCGAGCTGCGGTCTCCTTAGTCTTAAGTTGTTTCTTCTTGTTGGTGTGGTTTAAAAGCTCTTTGAGCAGATTTAGCATTGAGATGGCTTTTGTTCTCTGCGATGTGGAGGGAGATTACACAGCTTTGCTCATTAGTTACTAGTTACACACTTTTTACTTGCTTTTCGCACAAACAGAAGTTCATATTCAATGCAACTTTATTTATAATAATTAATAATTTATTTCTCAAGTTAAATGTTGGAATTTTACTCTCTTAAAACCGACTGCTAATTTCAAAAGTGATTGGATTATTACACATTCATTATTGATTCAGGTTGAATTTTCGTAAATTATCTAAAAATTCGTGCTGAAAATGTTATATATTATCTTTGGCTTAGGTTGGGTTATTTCTCAGAATTTTACCAACTAATCAAATTATTACATGCCAATTGTTTCACAAATCTGAAATATTTTAAGATATTATAGAACTTGAATAGAACCTTTACAGACTAGAAAATCTGTAACGCTATTATTTAGGCTAACATAAATTATGACACATTAGTCTCCATTGCAACGTTATTGGGATATCTAACAGATAGGATTGTTTGATATTGAATGAAAGATAAATGAAGTTACGACATTTATTTTAAACAAATAAAAACATGAGACTCTCAATTGGCATGGTTACATATTTTCAAGGGTGTGTGCTGTGAACGAAGATCGAATGCACGGTAGGAAATTAATGGTAGCAATTTACAGTTAAATATGTGACAAATATATACAAAGATTATTGTCTGACCTGATAAAAGCTCGCTTATGTTGACTATCTTGTAATAAAGCGTAACAAATTCGGACCCCTACAAAATCTACTCAGCAAAATAACTCAACACCGCAAATTACTGTTCAACTATCCTCGAAATATTAAATAAGAGACCTCGCCCCCACTAAGTAAACATAAACCTGACCCTACCTTAATCAAACTTAACCTTTTCTTGTTTACCTTTCCTAATCCAAAATTCGATAATAACAATTCCAAGTCCACAAAGTTCGAACAGAAAAAACATCCTTAATCCTGAAAATGTTTTCGATAAATTTACAAAGCGTCGGCAGATTAAATTTGGCAGTGCTGGAGGTTGGTACAAAAGAACTTATGAAATTTTAAATCAGTCTTTTCTCTACAAAATAAACTTTTGACATTACCATTGCCTAATAATATATTTCGTAGATAATCATAATTGCATTGGTCCATGAGGCAAGTAGTTAGTATCAGCTGAGTAGAAAGATTCGTCCATTTCCAACGCAGGCGACGTACGTTCAAATCATAATCATCATTCGACAAGCAACGTTTTCCGCTAATTGTGATGGTAGTAGTGGTTTTTCTAATTTTGTCAAATTAATTGTAACCCGGTAATGTTAGTCTTTATTTTTTTAAGTTAGAAAGTAAAATTTAGGTTTAGAGTTTAGATGGTTTGAACACGGAGAATGGAGACGGAGAAAATTAAAAAATAAAATTGTGAGTTTATTATTAGTTGTGTCATTTCCAAAGTTGGTTCAACCTTCGAAAATGTATGAATGTGAATATGTCGAAAGAAAGGAGTATGTTCCGAGACAGTTAAGTTTATAGGTGGTGCAACTAAAACTTGAACTTCTATTCTATTTTCTTTGACTTGAACCATGTAGCGAAAAATATACAAATCAGAAGAAAACATAAAAACATTTAAAATTAAATTACAAAAATATGTGATTGATTCATTTTAAATGTGTTACTATAATTATATGTATATGTATATAAGGATTGTATTAGGACATAGATAACTATGTACCTACTTAAAATACCGCAATAAACAATAAATAAACAATTCCAAGATAAAAAATTACTGACATTTTTCAGTGTAAAACTGTTTAAAATAGTGTCATTTGAAAACGATAAATTAATATTATTTTTTTAATGATAAACTAATGTTTATAAGAAAAGGTTTATATTTATTTATTTATTTGTTTGTTCACGCCTTGACGGCTTTTACATGCAAGGTAAATCATACAGGAGCATTATAACAAGTATATAGCATCATAAGAAGTATAACATAGTAAATATTATGCATAGCACAAAGGATAATAAATTATTATAAGCAATAATTAGTAAGTATCGCCTGTAATATCAATACAAATTGAAAATATCTCCCGAGTAAAAATAAATCCCGTCGACGGGAGTTAAACCCGCACCTTCTGATGTCCGGTCAGACGCTCTGGACCACTGAGCCACGTCGGCTTATTTCCAACCCGCCAAATAATTCAATATGTACTACTACTTCAATCAACAATTACTGCTTATTACATTATACTAGATAAAATAATAGGTTAGGTTAGGCTTATTTTTTATTTTTCCTTCACATTCTTCGATATTCTGTTTTGTTGTGGAACCCTAGATTTTGAATTATTATCTATTTACAGTAATATACAGGGTGTTAAGGGACGCACTTGACTTACTTTAACCAGTAATTCCTGACATTATTTGGAGTAATAAATTAAATGAAATTTTTCAAAAAATCTTTCACTGGTCAATTAGCTGAGTAACCTCCCAACCCCACATATCGACCCTTGCGGTCCGATTCCTATTGATTTTGTAGAAAAAAAACATCGAAAATGTCACCGGAGACCGAAATTTTTCTTTATCGTTATTTTTAACTGCAAATAATAGAAATCTCGATGTGACTGTTACGGTAGAAAATAAAAATTTTACGAATTTAAACAAAATACGACTATATTAAGTCCATCAAATTTTAATATTAAATATAAGATTTACAAATAATACTAATTTAATTTTTTTAAACTCTTGAATTATGGGTTAAGATCACATATTTTTTGGCTCTAAACAATTATCCACTTTTCTAAAATTGCCTCCCCTGCGTTCAACATCTCATCTTTTCCAAGTCTGAACTTGACTCCGATCTTCTATATAATTTTGAAATTTGTCCATTTGATCAAAAATAATTTATAAATTCACCTTCCCTTTTAAATGATGGCCTAAAACCCACTTGAAGGGTGAAAGCCGGAAATATTAAGAAAAAAAAACCTGTCTACCCCCACGAAAAAAACTCTACCAAGAAATTAACTTATTGACAATTATAAAATTGTACGAATATAACATATGCCTTTTATCCACAAAATACAAAATGTAGTTACACACAAGAACACAACATTAATAAAAACGTCACAAGTACACGAACACTCTACAAGTCACCAATATAATAAATTGTACACTGATACAATAAAGACTGAAAGTGGTAAGGATAGGCTGTGAGAGTAAACACATTTACAATCTTCTTCCCGATAGCCTGAAACCAGAGAATCTAATAAATATACATTTTAATACTCCTAAATGAACAAAATTCTAATGTCCTTTAATGCAAAATAATTGTTAAGGTTAAAAGCGACCCTCGTTATATTCTAAGCGTTCATAGATGGCATTAATTATTTTATTTTATTAAAATACGCTTTTTGCAAGGTATTGCTTTACAATATTAGGACAAATCATTTGTTTGCGCCTGTACATACGCAATATAAATATGAATAATTAGATTCGTTCGTTAAAAAACTCAATTATTTCAAAAAAGGCATTCAAATACAATATTTTAGCGATGATTCGATTCAATATTGTATTTGTATGCCTTTCTTGAAAGAATTGAGTTTGTTTATGGACAGAACTGTTTATTCATATCCAATATAATAATACCGATTCCTATACCTTCCGATATCTCTTGTTTACATAAAATTTTATGAATGCAAACATGACGGAAGGAAAAATCGCATTTCTAGAGCGATATAAGACTGTTATCTGAGTCAATATTGCTTTGGGATATCTGGCTATAAACCGACTATGGACATTTTTTCACAAGGTGTATTTGATCATCGGATTCAAGGTGGTGTTAAAAAATCAATTTATAATAAAATGCGAGTATGTATTTGGGGATCAATGGTGAGGCACGAAATGAAAGAAGGTTGTGAAGGTCACATGTGTTTTATTGGTGAGTCAGTAGCCGTGACAAGGAGATGATGAAGGACAGATGTAGAATACTCCGGTTGCTGCTGTGATGTGTTGGCAGGTCAAGCGCGGGTCAGTGAGTCGACGCCGGGCGCTGGTGACCGGGACTCGATGGAGGTCAGGCACTGGCGAAGAACGTAGGTCTTCAGACACTCCAGTGCTGACGAGACGGCCGAAGGTGCGACGGACCTTGTAGGCGGTTGAACGGGAACGATGTAGACCAGTGAGGATGCTGCGTGTCCTCGTGGTGGTCATGGTAGCGTGGAAGAAGCGCTGGTCAGAGACGCTGGAACCAGGGCGCTTGTAATCCGAGTAGCGCTGGCCGCGGACGTGGCCGAGGCGCTATGATGATGTCCCGATAGAGTCCATGATTGTACGGGCGAAGCCGGGTACGTGTCCCTCGCGCTAGTAAGAAGAGCGCGGGTGATCACTCGTTGAACCTTGTAGACTGGCGGCAAAATTATGACTGACTGACTGGCTCGCTGCGTCGGGCTTATTTATACTACTCGGCCGACGGCGGCAGTAGGTAGATGGATGGCAACTAAATTCTAGGCACTCGCACAGACTGTGTGTTTCGGGAACCTTCGACATTGCGGCGATTAAGCATAGGCCGTAGACTCGAACCTTCTGGCGAGTTCTCGTAGTATCCCGGACTGAGTGCGCGTTAGTATTGTCGCGAGTATGCAAGTAGGTCTTGAAACAGGTAGGTTGCTTTGTTTTGATTTCGGCTGCAAATACGTACCTAAGTAGCAATTAGCAAGTACGTACCTAAGTAGGTCGAGCGTTTTATTATTAATTATTCAATGGATTAATATCGACGCTACATGTATTTAAAGAAAAATACACCTTTAATCAGTTTTATAGGTTTATTTGTATTTTTCGAATATCAGGCTAGGCACATGTCCGTGTTGTGACGGTCGGTTTTTTATGAAGTGCAATGAAAAGGAGCATGAAAATCAAACTTATATTATGTTTACATTAGATCAAAGTAAATGATAGTGTCTTATTTAATAATAATAATAGACGCTATTCCAAATTCCTGTAATATTCCAAAATCTGTTTCTGAAAAAATAAGAAAATACACAGATTTAGGAATTTAAATTAAAAGAATTTGGCATTCTCAGAATATAAAAATATTACCATTTGTTATTTCGGCTACTGGCATTATACCTAGCTCTCTCATTCAAAATTTAGGCGTATTAGATCTATCAAAAAAAATATATATAAATATGCAAAAATCAGTCATTTTAAATACATGTTGGATTACGAATGATTTTTTAAATATTTATATTGAGGAATCAGTAGGATTTCCAATTAGAAGTTCTACCGAGCCGAACCCTCTGATATGAAAATATCTGGAGTCGGTGAATTATTTTCCCATTTGATCTCTGGTGATTTGTAATATTTTGTATTCATTATGCTAATATAATGCACTTGCATAATGTGGATTGACTAGATGATCATTTGTGGAAAGTGTGTGGAAGGGTTTAGTTTTTCCTGTGGGGAAAATTTAACCCGGACATAAAGTAAAAAAAAAAAAAGAAAACTGAGATAATAATGCAACGCTAAGGCGAGGCCTATGTAAGATCTAATATTTGATGTAAACTAAAAATAAAGTAATTTGGGCAAGTGCATAGTGTAAATAGGCTTACCAAAGATTTTTTTCACATTTATATTAGTATTAATTAAAACAGTATGACTTGTAAACATTGTATATTTATTGTAATATATATATGGGGTATGCATAACATACACTGCTAGATATATACATAGTGTAGCGAACCTGTCGGCAAAATTTCAAACATTCAATATTCGTTTCCAGACATTCTGAGAAATCTTTTGCTTCCACAAAAATTTTTGCCATACGATTCTACATGGGTTGAGCATCGTTCTGGCCAATTTTGACGTCAAAACATTGTAGCGTTCGTATATCGGACGCTGTAAGTCGGTGGACGCTGCAATGCTATGGAGTTTTTAGGGGTCGGACGCAACAAATGTAGCGGGATATATATATATTATTTATGGGGTATGTTGTGAGGCTGAAGGTATTGGAAGGGAGAGATGGGGAAGAGAATAGTGACTGACTATTCAGATCTAGTCATCAAACACCGTCAAAGTCATTTCAAGCAACGCTTCATTTCTAAATAGAAATACACCTAACTTTTTTTTCGCCCTTCAATTTGTCATGGTTAGACAAGATTAAGTACTATATACTTGTCGCTGAAAGCTATTCTAGCATCTTCCATACCAAAAGAGCTAGCTACGAATGGGTAATGTGTTTTTTACTGAACAAGGTTTATGAATTTTTAACACTTTGTTAGGGAATAAATGATGCTTCTTTCTTCTAATTAACGATGCTCAAAGAAGTTGGTAATGCCCGCACTGATTTTCTGCTCTCCAGGCGTTTGGAAATCTGAAGTGACAGCATTTTAAAAATTCCTTTTCTTTTAAGGTACTAATTAGTGACGCAGACCCGTAAAAATCACGAATTTTTAAGTGTAGAATTTGTGTTAATATCAAAATAATATTTATCGGAGAAAAAATCAGAAAATTTACTTTTATAATGAATACGGTAAGTAAATTTTGAAAATCCGTCTTAAAACTGTCAAAATTTTTACACAAAAGAATTTCAGTTTCATTTTAGAATTAAAATTAAATGCAATCAGTGATTTGATCCAATATTGTATTTGTATGCCTTTCTTGAAAGAATTGAGTTTGTAAAAGAAAAAAATATTTATTTATATTGCGTATGTACGGGCGCAAACAAATTCATTTGAATATTTTAAAGCAGAACTTGTAAAAATTGTTTTTTAATAAAATAATTCAATCAGCGCCATCTATGAAATGGCAGATTATTAATTCTCTCAAGTATACCCTTAAATGAATTAATGACTTAAGCAATCAGTTTGATATGTCCTTAAAAGACAAAATTTTTACCACCTACGCCAATTTAATCTAAATTTTCCGTTTATCTTAAGGTCACGTTTTTAAGAGAAGCGTGAGAGAACCAAGATTTAAAGTAAATATTTCAGAATATTAATGATGTATCCGTCGACTTTAGCTCGTGAACACCTGTCACCAGAACGTCAGGTAATTTCTTTAAATATACACTTAAGCGTAGATGTAATAAAAATCCAGAAAATTAATTAATTAGGCTTTTCATGGAGAGTTGAAAAAGAATTACGTATATTGAATTCGTACAAAATGTTATTTCTGATAAATCAAATACTAACTTTTTTATTTTAAAATTCCAAAATTTCAGGAAACCTGCTTTCATTGATTATATAGTGCAGACCGTGAAAAATTAAGTGATTTTGTAATTGTAGGATTTGTGATGCTGAAAGTTTATGTAAAGAATACATCAAAACAAGGACAATTGCTGCAAAATGTACTAATTTAAAGGTAGGTTTTTAATCGCTTTTCTAAACTATTAACACATTACTTCTGACATGTTAAAATATTATATTACACGTAAAATATTATACTTTATCGCTTGTCCGAATTTTATACACGATCAGTTCCAATTTTGAAAATAATAAAACTTATATTCAGAAAAAATCCGAGTTTATTGAACCAGAGTTACAATCAATCACTATCACAACCGAAAATAGTATGTTTGACGATTATATTATTTTGCCTGCCTACGATTTGTCTATGACACTGAACAGATAGATTGATAGAATTGTTTAGTGGATGTGTCTGTTTATAATCAAATTATTTTTCTTTCTTCTGGTGAAATTGATTGAAGATTTTCGTATATTTTGGTCCTTACACTGTTATTGCATGTATTTACACATAATGCCCGTTTTCAAGTTCCTTATTAATTAAACACAACAAAAGCTATCTCATCTTTGCATGCAAGAAAAAGTTTTCTAATTAAATTCAGGTATCCCACAGGTCTTACAGAAACGGGAAAGTCACCCATTAATATAATATCGTTCATTAAATCTCAGGTTGCAACATCTTTCTCCATTCTATTTCCATAGAAATTCTGCAGGGGAAGATAATCCTCTGCGGTTCAACTTGCTTAATTCAACAATCTGGATGCTGACTTATTTGAAAATGGTGGTATAAAAGATCGGGGATGCTCGGAGAAGATATGGCACGATCAAGTGAATCAAATTGCAGAGATTACACTAAACCCATAATATAATTCCTTCTGGATTAAATAAAATGAACCTACTTACATAACATTTGCAAAACTTAACACAAAACCATTTACATTACAAGTTTTTATTTGATTTTTCGGCCAGCTAGGCTTTTGCATAGATAATAAGAACATTATATACATATTTTTCGATGGCTCATTAGGTATATTATGTTCTTATTATCTATGCAAAAGTTAATATTATGTTCTTATTATCTTTTGCATAGATAATAAGAACGTTATATACCTATTTTTCGATGGCTCAATAGGTATATTATGCTCTTATTATCTATGCAAAAAATAAGATTGCGTTCTTATTATCTTTTGCATAGATAATAAGAACATAATATACCTAATGAGTAATGTCGAACTGATAAACTAAATACGAAAGAGTCACCGTAAGGTAAAATACAGGGTGTACGGGGATAAAGTGCACGAACTTCGGGAGGTGATTCTACATGACGGTAGAAGTAAAAATAGATAAATAACTTTTTAGAAATTAAACCTTTTTTTTCCATACCAAAATATTTTATAGAAGAATATTTATTTTCCCATATAAACAATTCAACTATTTTATTACCTAAAAACTACCTTAAAACGTTGGAATTTCAAAAAAAGTCATTCATAATTTCTACTTCTAAAATCTAGTAGAATCAAAATACTACTAAGACTACAGCCACAATATTTTGTAGGATTCAAGTGCTGGTATAGATTACGCTTAGTTCAAAAAATGGAGACTAAATATGTAAATCAATAGTGTCCCCAGATCATGCATTCAGAAAAATGTTACATTTTGTTTTATGTAGACCACACAGCATCCCCAAAGATGACATAGGCCCTGAGGGAAATTATTTTCTTCAGGGCCTCCTGTGTGGAGTTAATATAAAAAATAAAAAGTTTTTTTTTCTAATATTACATATTCTACCTAATAGTATAACAAATTCGCAGCAATGTATATACCTAATACCTACAACACTTTGAAATATATATATATTGTAAAAGTCCCCTTATAAAAATAAATGTATAAATGGTTTGTGATTTAATTACATTCAATTTTATGAACGGAACAAAGGACAGCATGTTTCGAAGATATTTTCCTACTTTAAATGCTCAAACAACGATCGTCGTTGGTAGTTCTCACCTTTCCCACAAACAACGATAAATCGTTCACTCGCATCCAAACGGTTAACTCCTTCCCACTGCGGAATTGTGTGCAGATTGGCATTTCGTCAAACATAATTTAATAAATTAAACACGAAACGGGAAATTAATTAATAATATTTGAGCATCAAATGTTTCTGTTGGTATTTTCAAAATATTTATAAAATACCAATGATCTTTGATAGTGCAGCTGTACATAGAGGTGAATTCTGGGACTACTGAGATATTAAAATAATCTAAACAAATGTGGCATACTTCAAAAGATAAGCAAAACCAATCTTTTAATAATAAATAACTTTATACAACTGGCTAATACAAATTTCCTCTTTTCATTAAAATCTTAATGTCTGATGAACTATCTGCATCATTAGAGTAGAGTACCGTGATACCGATGGCAGCGTCCGTTTCATATGGGTAAGTAATAACAATGATGTTTAGTATTTGCTAAAACTGGCAAACATCCAACCTGATATACAGGGTTTTCCAATAAGAGGTGTTATTTTGATATTCAATCGTAAAAGATCAATGATTTCGATGCTTGTGTGGCACGTAGCGCCGTCTTGTTGAAAGTAAACGTTGTCCAGATCAATTCCATCCAATTCCGGCCATAAAAATCATTAATCATCTCTCGATAGCGCAATCCATTCACCGTAACTGTTGCTCCAGCATCATTTTCGAAAAAGTAAGGTCCAATGACTCCGCCGGACCATAAACCGCACCAAAAAGTCACACGTTGAGGATAGAGAGGCTTTTCAACAATAACTCTTGGGTTTTCCGAGCCCCAAATGTGACAATTTTGCTTGTTGACGAAGCCACCGAGGTGGAAATGGGCCTCATCGCTCAAGATGATTTGCATTTGATTCACTCAAATGAATTTTAATAATTTCAATGCGTTGTTGAAGCGTGTATCGTTCCATTTTTATTAATGGCGTAGTTTCTACTTGTCAAATGTCGAGAAATGAAAGCTTCAAAAGTAACATCTACCGAAATTATTATTTTTTTTGGTAAACTAATGTTTAAGACAAGATTTTTTATGCATAGCACAAAGGGTAACAATCATTTTACAAGCAATAATTATTCGCCTGAAACACTCATCCACATTGAAAAATCTCCTGATAAAAGATACATGACGCCAACGGGACTTGAACCCGTGTCCTTTCGATTTCCGGTCGACAGCTCTGACCACTGAGCTATGGCGGCTTATCTCTTATCCGCGAAATAATTCAATATATACTAGTGTTTCATTCAACAATTACTGCTTGTTACATTTTTTCACCTGAAAACAATCAACTTTATTTTATATGAGAAAGGCATTGTAAGTGCTAACTCTCTCACTAGATGGCGTCGAGACAAATTGTCTACATTTTTAGGTGAAATACTAGAACTTGTCAAATATTAATTATTATTTTTTTTGGTAAACTAATGTTTAAGACAAGATTTTTTATGCATAGCACAAAGGGTAACATTATTGCTTGTAAAATAATTGTCGCTGGAAAATAATGTTTAAATTAAACCGGCCCTAGAAACGTTGTCAAAGAAACAAATGATGTTATTTAGATATTTAATTAAAATAATTATCTAAATTTAATTTATCGGTAAGACAGCTAACCCATTTATTCGATATCCTTTCCTTCGTAGGTAATGTCTAGGTTATTTAATTAATTAAATATATACATTAATAATATTCAGTTTTTCCTGGAAACACTTTCCTATCCACTTTATGTTTTCTTGTTTCTGATCGTTTGGTATTGTAGTTTTTCTAAAGTGAAGAAGATTGAATAATTTTACTTTCGCCTTTTTCTCAATCTATCTTCTACGCTTGAAACGTCGGAAAAATACAACACAAATTATTATTTATATCCCGTAAAAGGTTTGACTGTAGAAAGCCTATTGGTGCAAAGCCATTTTGACGGTTTTTGTGGCTATTCTAAAAAGCAAGGATATCGGAAGGGGACTGGAAGATTTTATATTTTTATATCTGACATTGTCTCCTGCGCCAACAAAATGCTAGAAGTTGTTCTTCTATAAATGTAGCACTTATTCGCAGTATCTTGAAATTTAGTTCCATTTTTTCCCTTCTGAACAAAACCGTATCCTATAAATAGAAAAGTACAAAAGAGGTTTATGCCTCACCCGTATAAGAGAGAATATACATACCATACGATTCTATATAAATCCATCCTTTTTCTTAACAGGAATGGTCGAATCCAACGGTAAATATTATTAGGTTAATATTTTTTAATGTTAATCTCTGGAACTATACTTAATCCACCTATGTTGAAAGAGGTTATATTATATGTTCCTAACAAGTATACTCGTGTTAGATCCTTACGTTTTTATGCTTCGAAAACAAGGACCATCTATCAGATAGCGCCAACTGCTTAACGATTCTGCGTTGACCATCGACATTATCAACGTCACTTACAAACAGTTCAGCAACTATCTTGTAAAACTGCCCCATAACCTTTTTGCACTTACATGTATCTCAAATTTGTAATCTTTTCCGCAATAATTATTTATTATTAAAACACCCCAAACCTATATTTGTGCGTAACGGTTTTTAGAGAACAATTGAATAATTTCTAAAACAGTAGATATATTTAATTACTCTTTAAATAACTCTTAAACTGTTTTGTAGAATTTTCTTCCCAAATGTTAAGAAGGTTCAGAGAACAAGAATTCTTGTACTGTAAATAATATTATCAATCGAATAATTTAGTCTGTGCTGTGCGTTAGTTAGTCTTGTATGAAATCTGATTCGATAAAATCAAATTTACTTTGACTTTTTGTTTAAGGCGATGAACTACGTGGTAATGCAAAATCATGTGTTTTTGGTTTATAAAATTTGGTCGCCTAAAAATGTTTCAGATGCTTTAATTAAATACTGCGAGTAGAATACATCCTGGCCTTTGAAATAATCGAGTATTTTTTGGATAAGTCTTTTTATAAGCCCAGAAAAAAATAATGTATAATGCCTATGAAAACTACTTTAAAATTCAAAATCTCTTACTTACGAACCCATTTTCGGTTATGGTTTTATTGTATAATGTGGCGAATTAAGTTATTTATAAAATGATCGAAAAACATTCAAATATTTGTGCCTGAACATCCACAAAATAAAGTAAAAGGCACTTTTTGACCATGTTTTTTTCTTGCATAAATCAAAACATGTGGATGGTGTTAAGCGGGAATTTAAGCCTTATCGCCATCTACTTAAGGTATGTTATTGATAGCGGCTCGATTCAAAATATTACACGACGTAGCGCATCGCCTTAATTTTCAAAATTGGAATCAGTTGTGCGAAGAATTCAGATAAGCGATAAAGTATGTACAATAAGATATATTAATAAAAAAATAATTTGAATTGGCGTTTAAAAAATCGGAACTGATTTGTTGAGAATTTAGCTACCCCGTGATTTTATACGGGTATGCACTAAAGATAACATTTAACTACAGTTCATAAATAATAGGAATTTTCGTTTGTTTTGAATGTTAGCGATATCCACGATTACAGCGTAAAATAAGTATAAATAATTTTTTATATTGTTCACACGAAAAACGATAATTTTTCTTCCTTTGTAAAATAGAACAAACTTAATAAAATAAATACAAAAATATTATATTGTGTAAAAAGGAAATAGTAGATTGTCCGCTACCGTCCAAAAAGTACCTACTTGGCTACTTATTTTTTTGCACTAAACTCGGGTAAAACATTTCTGTTCTGAAGGGCGATACTGAGAGTATTCAAAACTGTGGGTTTCCCCGCACATCAATACCCCTTTATCTATGTAAGTGCGTTTATCATACCGGCTGCGCCAATGAAATTTAGTAGTTTGTTTGAGAGGTAGGTAACTTGCTTCTCGAACAGTTATTTTTATAATACTCCGTTCTCCTCTTAACGTTGTTTATTGATTGATACACTGATTTATAGATTACTATTATGGCGTACTATTGTGATGATGATCCGGTATATTAATAGGCTGATTCAGAACGCGCTACTCTATATGAAGACTTGTCTATTGTCGTCTCGCTCTACAATACAGACAACTAAGCGTCTTGCTAAACCCACATGTGCTGATGAAATTAAAGGATCATCCAAAACATGTACATCTGCCGAGAGATGATAATAATTTATGACAAATCAACGGTCGGACGACAAAGCGAGTATGTTACCTGGTTCAAGTATCAGACAATAGAAACAAAGGTAGATATGCAATGGAAACGTGATGACTGTCGCCGAACTGGACCAAACAGAATGGAGTAACAAAGCGGATAAGCGGTGAAAGTTAGGCATTCAGTTTGTTACTGTGTAGACATAAGCATTTAACAAGTATAAAGTTTTGACTAAGTTTTCCAATCTCGTTCGAAACGCTAGTGTAGTCTAGCATAGAGTGTTTCAATGATAAGACAATAAAGTTATATTTTCTTCAATAGAAATATTATGCGTACGTAAAACAGTGTTCGTAAAATAGTTTATACTATCTACGTTTTATTTTATTTCTAAATGTAAAAACATTTTATTGTAAAAAATTCTAATAAATTTTTAATACAACCCAACAATAAAATATAGTGCTATAACTAAAATAATGTTTTGTATCATAAAATTTTTTCTTTCACTAATGTTGGGCTTAGCATTTTTTTATTTGTTTCTTCAAAACTAGTGGCGGATGGTCTGCTATTTCGATTTCGCTTTACGGCTATTATAAAAAATAACGCATTTAATTTAATTATTACTCGTTTTTCTCAATTTTTTTTACATAAATATTTTTTTCCAAGATAAAAGAAATTCAATCTTAAAATACAACTATTATTTTTTTGGTAAACTAATGTTTAAGACAAGATTTTTTATGCATAGCACAAAGGGTAACAATTATTTTTATAAGCAATAATTATTAGCCTGAAACACTCATCCACATTGAAAAATCTCCTGATAAAAAATACATGAAAAAATAAAGTTGGTTGTTTTCAGTTGAAAAAAAAACGTAATAAGCAGTAATTGTTGAATGAAACACTAGTATATATTGAATTATTTCTCGGATAAGAGATAAGCCGCCATAGCTCAGTGGTCAGAGCTGTCGACCGGAAATCGAAAGGACACGGGTTCAGGTCCCGTTGGCGTCATGTATCTTTTATCAGGAGATTTTTCAATATGGATGAGTGTTTCAGGCTAATAATTATTGCTTATTAAAATACAACGCTTATGACTTCATTTATTTTTCCTCTGATCTCTGAGATTACAGGTTGAGATTATTAAAATAATCTCATTTACGAAACTCCACTGATTCCACTATCTGAGAATAGAAGAATATGGAAATCATATAGACCAGACACCAGGGTTTCCAACTTCTATCGGGTAAAAAAAATCTCACGATAAAGTTTTTTTTGTGCATAACAGACTTTTTTTGCCCCTATATAATAATATAATACTCTGGGCTACTGTTAAAAATGTCAACAGTCTTACGATCATACATATGTATTCAACCCGAACTAAATTCGATCTAGATAATCTCTTAGATAAATATATCTTATTTTAAATTTAATGTGGGAAACTTATTGACTTTTTCTGCAAGTCCAGGATGAATATTTATTTTTGGAATAACCAGAAAAAGTCTTATACATATTATTTAAAAGCATAATACCTCTTGTCATACTATGCCGAGCCAGTACGTCCGGTCTGCTATGCGGGATACATAGCCGATAATGGTGCCGTCCCTGGCTGTAGTTGTTTGTTACGAATAACTTCTAGAATTCCAAACGGTATGGGCTATCTTTTAAATTATTAATAATTTTATATGCCGTTACTGCTAGGGCCACACTCCTCCTCGAATGGAGAATTTGGTAGCGCGTTTTATCGAGCAAATCTTCGTTCATATGCAAGTATATAAGGAACATTTTTTTAATCTGTTCTAATATAATTTCTCAATGTATTATGTATGGGGACCATACAACCAAAGAATATTCAATTTTGGAACTTAAAATGCTATTATACATAACCATCGTCGGGATTAGAAAACTGTTTGCAACATCTTATTACAAACCTTAGAAGTTTGTAGCATGATGATGTCAACTGGAAATTTATGGTCTGAAAACATAAGTTCTAGGTCCTTGATGGATTTTACTGGCGACAATAAATCTTTTTTAATACAATAATCTAATCTGATGTGGTTTCTAGAACGTGTATATGACATAGTGACACATTTCTTTGTGTTAAAAAATAATTAATAAATCGATTTGTAATTTGACACAATCTATCCAGTCACAAATCTTCATAAGTAATTTGAGATCATCAGCAAAAAATAGGCATGTGGCATGTTTGATGCATTCTTGAATATCATCAATTAAAATTATAAGTAGAACAGACCCTAGGTTTGACCCCTGTGGTACTCCAGAGAATGCAGAGAATTCCCTAGACCCACATCCGTCGATGCATACGTACCGTTTCCTATTCTTCAAATAGGTGGCAATAAAAACTTGTAGAGCCTTGTCGAAACCTATTCTATGCTGTTTTCGTAACAGTGCACTCTTGGCACTTTCTGTGAAAGTTCGAAATTATTAGAGACGGTGGATTTCTTTGGTAAAATTCCAACTTGCTTAGAGATGGAGTTTTAGTGTCTATTTAAATGAATTTTAGATAAGGACTGTGGAAGAGGAATATAAGGTAAGGATAGGAGATGCTCTATGTTATATTGCGCACATATACGGGGAATCGGGGAATTTTTTTCTGATGACATGTGAACAAATGAATTAAATTGGTTTGTAATGTTGATCTTGATGGTATGCAATTTTTTATCAAATTGGTAAGCTCTGGTTAGTCCATGCCATTATTCAGATATTTTATCAAAAATTAAACGTCGTTTATGAAGAGGATTGATGTTGTAAAATTTAATGAATTCGCTATAATTTGAAAAGCGTAAATAGATATGATTTGAGATTGGCAAGGCCAAAAGTATTATTGTAATTTATTTTTGGAAAATTCCGTGTTAACACCCCAAAAATACATTACTATAAAGCGTTAATTTAGTTTATAATTTGGGTGCTTCATTTTTTTAATTCTTTCGAGACTTTCAATAAGAGCTTGGTTGAAAGGAGTCCAGATCGGTGTTTATTGTTCTACATAGGGCGGATATAAAGGGAATACACAGTACTTATGTAGCGGGAAGGTTTTGATATACGAATTATAAATCCCAGCATTTTGTTGGCTTTGTTGACGACTTCATCAGTATTATTATTAAATGAGCTGGCAGCATTCTACTGATGTGATCATATCTGAGTTAACAATATGTTTTAGTTTCAAATATAAAATAAGTTAATCCTTTCTTCTCTCCAAATAAGAATCTATTCGAGCTTTAAAGTGGTTCATTTTAATATGTTGGATAAAATTTAATTTAACTTCTAGTATATCTCCAAGGTCCTTGATAGATTTTAGTTCACCGATCCTTGTCCTTACTCAAATGAAATTTAATTTATGTTAGGTGTAAATGATAATTTATTGATTTTTTAAATATCATTAACAAGTTTATTCTACAATTTTACAAAAGCTAAATGATTGGGTGGGAGGGGGATGGGGGGACTCGGTGGACTCTTCCCTCTTGGGGCCTTCGGAAAGCCAAGGGAGAGTGGAGAGGAGAGCTGAGTCCACGTAGGTGGACTCTTCCCACGTGGAGTCTTCAAGGAACCAAATGAAATGGTAAAACCCTTTCCGCTACAGGATCCTGGAAACAGGGACCCTCACGGGATCTGGAATCCAAACACAATGGAATAAGGTGAAACGGGAGATAGCACAATGAGAGCTCACGGGAACTTTCTGTGTACACTTTCATAAATTAAAAATATTAAATCGGTTACCGGTTTTTATTGGTCACCAGTGTATTTTAATAATTTATGGGTTTAGTCATTGTCACAAATTTAATTATGATGAAATCACTTTGACTTGTTTATCTATTAATAAAAATGTCTACCTTCGTGAGTTTCCTGGCATAATTTTCTTTTATCAGAGGCTACTTCTTGTAAGAGAAAATGGTAAATATTTTTTTATTTTCTACCTTATAGGGTCGCGGGAATAAATTATTATGACACGGGTCGTATTTAATATCTGCCCAGGTATATAAGTCACTTTTAACTAAACTAAGGCATAATAATTCACAAGCGTCGTAGATATTTAAATTGGAGATTTAAATAATGACAATTCATTTTTGGTCATTGATTCTAACTTCGTTGCGAAATATCGGTTATTTTTAAGGCCATTTCGCGTTTTCAATATATTGTGCCTACACGGAGAAAAATGAGTATTGCTAATTTATAAAAAATATCTTCAAATAATTGGTAATCCGGTTAAAAACGAAATGATAAACTATTAATTAAATCCTGACATATCGGAACACGTTTTCATGCACCTGCATTTACATTGTTAATAAACAATGGCGAAATGCTGAAATATTAGGATTTTTTGGATACGTGTTCCGACAACGTGATAATACGTTTGTATTTTACTATGAAACCTATAAATTGATTCATGAACGGCCTGCAGAACAACCTCTTGAATCACTAGGCCGGGACACCCATTCAAAGCAGCCTCCTAACTTTTATGGCATTTTTATTTATCAAAACATCTTAAAATCTTTAAGTCATTTTTAAAAAATAAATAAAAATACATTTTTGGAAGTTTCCATACAAGTTAGCAGGTTGATCATCTTCAGTGTCCCAGCCTTGTGATTCAGGAGGTTTTGCCTGTAGTCCCGTTTTCAACTGGATTACGAATAACTTGAAGAGATTCGTAATAAATTAGCATTATTTTATATCAGCATAGACATATGAATATTAGTAGACCTGCCCTAAGTGATTAAAAGCGTATTATCCCCACTCCCCATACCGGTTCCATTGAGCCGGCTGGGCTCGCGTATGGCCTCAAATGAAATTTGAAAACGTGACGTCATCATTCTTGTGCGAACTATGGTCGAGGCATCATCGGTTCATTTTACTAAATAACACGCCAAAATTTTGACTTGTACTATGAAAACTGGTAAAAATAGATGTGAAAAAAGAGAATAAACCCAATTGTCGTATTACATTCCATATATAAGCATTATTTTACTTTATTTTAAGCATATTCACATCGTATAATATGAATCAGTTGTTACTATCACATCGAGAAACGTCTGGACGCGAAACACAAAGCTGGTTGGTTGCTGGGAAGTAAATTATGAACATTTATAAAAGTGTCTTAACTAAATACTCTGAAACTAACTACGACTCTGAAAATAGAAGCTGCCTTACTTTGCCGAATTTGGACTTCGCAAATTTGTTCATAACGTGGCGAGTAATTTGCGCTCCCATGTAAAAATGTCTATTCATTCAAAGCAGATTTTACTTTTAAGAAGTAAATGGTGATATTATAATGCGAGATGCCTATTTACTGTCGGATTGATTTATTGACGAATCACAGTCAGCTTCACTCCCTTCGTTCTTCAACAGTTGATTTTACCCCTCGCCCATATCTTCTCGTCTATTAATTCCTATGTCTGTGTATATCAGTAAGTTTTCTCCGCATACCGTCAAACATTATGCGTCCTTTACTGTAAAGAAACACATTTATTGTTATTATAAGTATATTTTATGCACTATATAATTTTATAAATTTTAAATGTAGTATATATCTATCCTAATTTACCATAGTAATATTCTGTGACCTACGTACTAATATTTGAACTTCACAAACTTTAGATGTAAGCCACGAAAAACTGCACTTCCTTGTCAATTGAAAGGAGTTAATTGAACATTTAAAAACCTTTATAATACATATTGTTTTGTGTTCCCGATTAATTTGTCTTGGGAAGCCTAAAATCCTTGCAGCTTCTCGTAGGATAGCCATGGACTGAACTATTAATACTTACACTTTTTAACGTGTAATCTTTTAAGATTTATTTTTTAAATTACAAATAAATATTAGGATATTATAGACTAAACGTTGCCACAAACTTGTATTAATAATAATAATAAGAATTTATTCCAGAATGTATGAAGGGGTAGTGCAATGCAATACATTCCATATTTGAAATAATATACATAATAAGTAATAAAAAACAATAATAAGGTTGGTAATAACATAGGTGATTCCAACAGGCACAAAAAGCGGAATTTAAGTGAAAAAAAAAATATATAAACACAAAAATGAGCGTGAACAGCCGTTTATGGGGGATATTTGCCCATCTCTCGTCTCCAGAGGGCCATCAGAGGGGACTCCATCCAGGCAACCATGGCAGCGATGATTTTGTTACTAGATTGGCGTAGTCTGCGCCATAAGCTTCCCATGTGATGGCGGAGAAGCGCTCTGAAAGAGTGTACTCGTCCCTCCAGGAACATTTCCGTGGCGCTGCAGTATCTCGGTAGGCAGAATAGTTGGCGATATGCATTATTGTAAGCAACTTTTATCTTATGCCATTGGGATGAAGTGTAATCTACCCACAGCTCTGACGTATACAGCGAAGTGCAAAATGCATTGAAAAGTATCTTTTTCACGTTTGTACTGCAGAGATAAAAACGCCTTGACAGCATACCTGCTCTAACGGATATCGCTCTTCTCGTATTGTATTGTATTAAATATAAGATGGCTTGCATTGCGTTTTTTTATCCTAGTATATGTGCTACAGAACATGGCTCTGTTCTGAATTATTTCCGTTCTTTTAAATTGTGTTTAAGGCCCCGTAGTGAGTGTTCAAAGATGGTTTGAAGAGGAGATATGTAAATACGAATGTCAGAGGGGGCGCGCTAGTATTAAAAAAATTATAATAATTAAGCGAAAATGGTGAAAATATTTAATAAAACACGACTCGTTTGAAATAGAGCTAAATCCTCTCGACAAATGCTTTAGTTGTTTTTGAAAATACACTGTGAATTTTTTCATGCCTCTAACATATTAAATAACAGAACAAAACTTGTTCTTAATAATTTTCGGAGCTTACATTGCCATGTTTTTTCTATTGAGGGAATTTCATATAATAAACATTTTGGCATAACAAACGTACAGATATTATCTTCAAAAATCACATATATATTTTTGGTTATAAATTGCTAGAAAATGGGTGTATGCGGGGGCTTAATTGTTCAGAAAAAAATCTTCTTGAGCAATAATTTTGGTGGGATGCTACAGTGGTGTTGTAGATCAATTTCCTTGTTATAAAATAATTAATTTTCCTTTTACCCTACTTAAGAAGTTAACTTTTTGATTGTCAATTTTTTAATCCCAAGTATTTTATTTCAATATTTTGTCTATATTCAGGGTAATAAATTCGTTAAATTTTTTGCCAAACATCATGAAATTGATTTTAGTTATTTATATTTTACCATTTCGATATTTCATGAAGTTTACTTTGTATTTTTGATTTTGCATCTTTATGCTATCGCATCGCTTAAGAAAGTAATGCAAGTTAACTACATATTTAAATAGTAATATTTTGGTTATATTAATGGCCAGAAAAATTTGTAAAAATGGTTTTGTAAAAAATACAAATATTAAATAAACTTAGAAATGAAACTCTAGCACCAATAAATGGAATTCTAAAATATTATTTTAACTCTCAAAATTATGCGGACTATTTCTTTCAATATGAAGGATATCTTTGTTTTTTAAAATTTAAAATTATTTTTAACAAATTTAAGATTATTTTGAAACGTTTTGAATGCATTGCTAAAGTATTATATAATTACCATTTTTCATTTTCATTTATAGTAATGATGAGGACTGTTACGGGTGAAACCGGGCAGTAAAAATAGACATAAAGTACCTATTGTTTATAAGAACATAAAATTTAATTAGTTTCTTAACTCTGACTCTTGTGACTTTTCACCCTGACGAAAATATAGATTACTCTTTTAAAAAAAAAAATTGAATGCATATTTTTTTTTCTTCAATGAAGACCAATTTTCCAGGTGACAGATTTCAAATTGTCTTTTAGCTTCGTCTTTCGAGCGATTTACTTTAACAAGGGACATCGTTTTAATTAAAATTTAATCGAAATTCGGCGAAATTTGGGAACCATTTACAAAGCTCTTTAAAAATCTGATTTTTTCTCGCTTTACCGGTGGACTTATTATTTTTTCGTTAAGTTATTCGTTATTTTCGCACCCTCGCCTCCGCTCAATAGGGGCATAAATTGAATTAAGCGGATATTCATAAATGAAAATTCAAAGTCTTTAATTTTGATTCATACCGTTATTATTTTACCATTTAAATAAAATCGTCTCAAAGAAGTAGGAGATTTGAAACAGTGAGTGCAATTACTTATGCTTAATGTATTTTTTATGTGAATATAACAAAATAATCGCATTTGCTCCCAATCAGCCAATGAGATCTGGCATTCCCAATTGGGGTATGTTGTGACGTTAAAGGTTGAAGTTAGTAGGAAAGGAAAGGAGATGCGAAAGAGGAAGGTGGGGAAGAACCTGGCTATTCATGGTATCGATTCTCCAATCCCGTCTGCTTGCAATCGCCGTCAAAAGTACATAAATGTCTCGTTGAAGGCACACATTCTCAAATCGTCAAAAGTCATTCCACTCGAACAACAAGTGGGTCGAACCACACGTTTTTTGAGTGGAAAAGCCCTGATCTAATCACCACACGGCTAAAGCCATTTCAAACAACGTTTATATAAATATAAGAATTGTCAAAGAAGCTTTGAGCAGAACAAAATGGACAAAATAGCGAACAGCTTTGAATGCAAGAATTTTTCATCTTTCTGGAATAAAACCAATGCCGTATTGAAAGCAAAATACACCGCACCGAGCCAGATTGATGGAAAATCTGTAAATAAAGATATTGCTGAAGTTTTCAGAAATACATTCTGCTCCGCACCAGATCAACCGCAAATAATGGTTAAAGAGATTGAGACAACAATGCATCAACCAGAACAACAGCCGTCCATCGTCATATTACCTGAGATGATCCAGCGAGCAATAAGCAACATGGCAGGAGGTAAATCTGCAGGTCACGATGGACTAGTGATAGAACATGTAAAGCATGCGGGGGAGTATTTAACAATACTGCTTGCCTCTCTCTTCACTGCCATGATCGGCCTCGGACACATTCCGAAAGAGCTGTCCAAAACAATAATAATACCGATCCCAAAAAGCCGCCAGTTGAACTTGACATCATCTGTTAATTACAGACCCATATCTCTTGCCACAATAATTGCAAGAATCTTCGAAAAGGTCATCTTAAATTTAACGGAAGACAAGCTCAATACAGAGGACTCTCAAATGGGCTTCAAAGCTGGATGCTCTACTGATACGGCCATATATAGCATGAAACAAACAATCGAATACTATAAAGCCAGAAAAACAACGGTATACGCATGCTTCCTAGACCTAAGCAAAGCCTTTGACAGGGTTTGTCATAATGCGTTGTGGAAAAAACTGACCGAACGACAAGTTCCACCACAAATAGTCAATATATTGAGAACATGGTACAACCAACAGGAAAACTTTGTCAGATGGAATGAAAGCCTATCAGAAGCAGCCAAATTAAAGTGCGGCGTTAGACAAGGAGGCTCAATGTCCCCAGTGCTTTTCAACGTATATATGGATGAACTTAGTAAAACACTGAATACAACAAGAATCGGATGTCATATTGCCGGGGTATGTATGAACAATATTAGCTATGCAGACGACATGGTCATACTAGCTCCATCGATAAGAGCGATGAGAAAACTTCTGGCAATATGCGAAGCTTACGTTGATAGTCACGGGCTGATGTACAATGCTAAAAAGTCATCCCTGCTGATATTTAAAGCAAATACTGGTCCCACTGTCATTCCACCCATACGTCTCGACGGGGCCAACCTGACAATTTGCAGCGAAATCAAATATTTGGGGCATGTCATCACCGATGACCTAAATGATAAAAAAGACATAGAACGTCAAAGAAGAGTACTGAGTGTGCGAGCTAACATGCTTGCCAGGAGATTCAACAAATGCAGTCCTCCGGTGAAGAAGCAACTTTTCCAAACATATTGTATGAGCTTCTACACTAGCGAGCTATGGACGACATACACACAAGGCTTCATGAACACACTCCGAGTACAGTACAACCACGCATACAGAGCCCTATTTGGCCTCCCCTGGCGATGCAGCGCCTCACAGATGTTCACCGAAGGAAGGGTGCATGGGTTCGCTGCTTTGATGCGCCACAGAATAGCCGGGACGCGTCAGCGCTACCAGAGATCGGACAACACTCTTGTCCAGGCCGTTGCCCAGTGGCAGGGAGCGCCTCTACACCGGAGATGGAGAATTTCACTGAAGCCACCATAAAGACCTAATGTGCACATCAATGTATTGATTTTTTATTTATTATTTTTATTTTTATTTTTATTTTTATTTATTTCTTTATTCATTTTATTTTTATGTATTAACTTAAATGTAAACTTTTATGGCAGGCAGAGCATTGCACACACCGCTCTGTCCAGCTGAAATAAACATTATTATTATTATTATTATTAATTCTGAATGGTGGTCTTACACCAGGGCGACAATGAGAGTATCTTCTACTCGTGCCGCAAAAATGTCTTATATTATTTTTAACTATTAAATTGTGAAAAAACAGTAAAATAAAATTTGCTTGCGAACGCCTGGATTTGAACCCACAAACTCCGGATTGCTAGTCAAGAGCCTTACCCCTTGACCACGGAGGTTATGTCCATAAAATTTTATCGATAGTGTAAACATGATTGATTTTTTTTTAATCACGTTAATTAGTTTTGCGATCCAATCACCGAGGAGATAAACCGATAGAAATGTATTAAGGGCCCAGCCAAAGCAAGGTCAATTATCCCAGACTTTGATGAAAGTGATCAAACATTCGTTACCTCAGTTGGACAAGGTTCTAAACGTATTTTTTTCAAAAATTATCTTTGAATGCAAAACTATTTCTTTTGCTCATTTCTATAACCAAAATAATTTTCAGATCTATTCATTTGTGTTGTATTTCCGAAGACACTTAAATAACATTTTAAGTATCTTCTTTACGAGGCGTAGTTTAGTTCTTCACTTTAGTTGAAAAGGATTTTAACTTCGCCTTACCAAGTTCTAAGGTGTCAAAGTATGCGAACACGATTTCTCGTAATCTATTTACAGATTTCTGATTTTGAGGTTGAATCTTGTGTAAAGCATTTAAGTTTAACATTTTTTAAAGGAAAATATTTAATTATAATGTGGCCATATCTTCGAATGGCATTGTTCCGTCACGCCGTTTGCTTTGACAGGCCGTGTGCCAACCAATCGTATCGTCAGAATTTGAACTGTGTAGTTTAAATTTGCACACGTCAGCTATAACCACGGAGGGCCGTGAGCCGAACTATCACACAAAAACCGTTCGTCATGCTCACCATGCAGATTTCACCATCGCCACCCGGTAAGTTGATTGTGAATTAACCTTACGTATTGTGTTTTCGCATTCACCTGTCACAAGCTATAGACTTCATTTATGCTTTATATGTATGGAATAGCCCTTTAAAGTACGTCTACCCCAACCCTTGTTCGTTTGGGTGTGCTTAAATGTACTTGGTACCTTATGAAATTAATTATTATTCCTTAGCGCGTAGCAAATGGTTCAATTTGTTGGTTAGGTATGTTATAAAATGGTAAGTACACGGAGAAAATTGATCCAGTTAAAAAAGTGACATCATGCTATCTTCCTGATAAAATATTGGTCATTCATTGACATTGACACCTCATATCTCACAACAAGGTAAAGTGTAGCTTAATCAAATACCGAAATTCTTTCATGAGCATATTACTTCATTGGCTTATCAATGTCTAGGTCTCAATAGATCTTATTTATGTCAATTCGCGGCATCAGTGTGTTTTCTTCAAAATCGGTATGTAATATCCTAGGAAGTTTTGGTTCAGTGGATCCACTGCTGTTTGGTAAATTAAAGTTTTATCATAAATAGACACTAGGTGCCTTTCTTCCTAAAAATAAAATTACGAAAGTCCATCGGTGATTGATTTTTTTTAGAAGCACTACAAACATAGGCCGGAAATTAACGAAAAAGTTTGACGTAAAATTAGTAAGGAATTTCCAGAACAAAGGAAAGTTTTTCGAACATAAGGGTACAATGACAGTGACTACCGTTTAATCAATCCAGAAATGTTTGATAGTCACGGTAAAAGCTTTTTATAAGGACGACGTTCTATGGTCCCATAAGATTCTATCATTTCAAGTCTGGGAATGGTAAATCATTAATACCATTTTCATTTTCGTTTTCGAAGTACAAATCTGTGCCGCAAAAATAGTCAATGTTGACGATGGTGATAACGTCACGCTGGTGATGATGGTGACGATTGTATCGAGGATTACGTTGATGACGGATGTGACAATGATTATTAAGCAATAACGGTGACGACATTCGCAGTGGTGATGATTTTTACGTTGATAACGATTGTATCGATGATTACGTAGATGACGGTGACAGTGAAGAGTTGAGTTACGTTGATAACGGTTGTAACGAGGATTGTTGTGACGATATTTGCGATGGTAATGATTTTTACATGGAGACGAAGAAATGGAAGAGATAAAATCGCATGACTGTTGTGATGATCATGACAATAATGACAATGATGGTGATTACATATACTGATGTCGATGGTTTTTGCGTTGAAGTGATGGTGAAAAAATAACGAGGATTGCGTTAATGATGATGAAGAAGTAGATAACAAAGATACTTTGATGATAATTATGTTGATGATTTGTTTACAATTAATACAGGCACGTTCACTATTGTATTGAAAATCTTTTACGGCTTTTTTCTATCAGTTGTCGGTGAAGTTTTCATTACTAATATTTATTAACATGTTTTGCTATTTTAAGTGGTCGCTGATTTCTGTTACAGTTACTTGTTTTATTGAATATCATCGGTATACATACACCATACACAAAATTTAATGTTACAGAATAACAAATAACTGTTGCATTTGATCATGAAATGACGACAGAAAGTATAAAATTAATACTAGAAGGAGCTACAAGTACATACAACATATTATCAACAAGTCTGAGTGGACTTACGTTATATTAGTAATGATTTCGAAGATATGATAGTATAGCCTTCTTGTACCTAGATTCTGTGCAGTTAAACAGATCCGCTACATCTGTGTACCTATTACTAACTTCATGTAATTTAGGTACAATCGAGTGTTTGAAATGCTCAGTCTTGGAATTGTTTCAATTAATCCGGGTTTTAGAACGAGTAGCTCTTAAGGGTAAATGAAATTCAATGAGGTTAATCAAATCAAGGCTGTCTATACTACCATTTACAATTTTAAACATAAATATTAAGTCGCATATAATTCTTCCATCTGAGAGTTTTAATAAATTTAATTTTTTCAATAAGTAATTATAGTTACAACACAACACAACTGTTCGACTCGCCAGAAAATCTGCTTCTACGGCACCTCCAAATCAGAGAAACTTTTAAAAATAAATAGAAACGGTGGAAGAAAAGAAAATCATTAAGGAAGTTTTGAAACATAGTAAGAAAAAATGGATCGAAGAAAATTTCTAAAGGTCCTTAATTTTTTTTAAGCAATCTTCGTTTCCTTTTCAAAAACTCTTTTAATTTTTCGTTGAAATCTTGTTCGGTTCAAGGACTTTGTGCGAATTAATAAATCATACGGGAAATTTTCGGTTATTTAATATTGTCGTCTTTGTTGGTCGGCCTTAATTCCCTGTTCGCCCACAAAGTACAGATTACTTACAAGAAAAAAATATAAGCAAGGTTGAAAGAAGTTTATCGCAAAAGCTGGGATATTTTGGAACGATTCAAGGAACACCTTACAGAACACCTAAGTACAAACTTCATTATATCGACTTTATTTCAACCCTCTCTGTATTCCGGTGAATATGTATTTATCTTCTCTTTATTCTGGTTCTTAAGTTCAACAGCTCGGCTGTGGAACGAACTGCCGGCCTCTGTGTTTCCTCCCTCCTACAACATGGGACTCTTCAAGACCCATGTTCACTCCTTCCTCTCCACAAAAAGACCCTCCACACAGCATCCCCAAAGATGACATAGGCCCTGAGGGAAATTATTTTCTTCAGGGCCTCCTGTGTGGAGTTAATGTAAAAAAAAAAATAAAAAAAAAAAAAAAAATAAAAAAAAAAAAAAATAAAAAAAACATGTATTATTAAGTGTTGAAGTGATTAGTGAGGAGTGGGTGGGAGGGGGAGATAGAACGGACGGCGAATGGGAACCTAATATATGTAAGATAATGTTCTCTGTTTATTGATAATAGACTCATTTCTGATCATGAGAGATGAGAATATCTCAGGGAGTTTTTTTTTACATTACCCCGCACAGGAGGCCCAACATAATTTCCCTCTAGGCCTATGCCATCTTTAAGGGTCTTTTTAAGGAAAGGAAATTCTGGATAGGATAGGTAAGAATCTAGGGATCAATCAGTATGTCGAGGAGTGACGGATGAATGGATATATATTTCCCTCCCACTGAGGGTCGAGAGACTAGTTGGAGAGGTCAAAGGGTCTTCCCATACCAGCCTCTCCCGACCTGGCACGCCACACCTCACTCGATAAACCCAGGCACCCCTGCTAAATCACCAAACGTAGCAAACCACTTATGTAAGTGTCTATTATCAAACCAAAAAATATTATCTTTCAGTTCCATCTTACATATGTTCACTAATCACTAGTCATGCCTCCACCCCCACTTCAAGACTTAACAATATATGTTTGGGGATCAATGGTGAGGCACAAAATGAAAGAAGGTTGTGTTGGTCACATGTGTTTATTGGTGAGTCAGTAGCCGTGACAAGGAGATGATGAAGGACAGATGTAGAATACTCCGGTTGCTGCTGTGATGTGTTGGCAGGTCAAGCGCGGGTCAGTGAGTCGACGCCGGGCGCTGGTGACCGGGACTCGATGTAGGTCAGGCACTGGCGAAGAACGCAGGTCTTTAGGCACTCCAGTGCTGACGAGACGGCCGAAGGTGCGACGGACCTTGTGGGCAGTTGAACGGGAACGGCGTGACCAGTGAGGATGCTGCGTGTCCTCGTGGTGGTCATGGTTGCGTGGAAGAAGCGCTGGTCAGAGACGCTGGAACCAGGGCGCTTGTAATCCGTTTTAGCGCTGGCCATGGACACGGCCGAGGCGCTATGATGACGTCCCGATAGAGTCCATGATGATAGGGGCGAAGCCGGGTACGTGTCCTTCGCGGGGCGCGGGACGCGCCGATCGTCACTCGTGAGATTTATCCACTGGCGGCAGATTGATAACTGATGACTGACTGGCTCGCTGCGTCGGGCTTATTTATACTACTCGGCCGACGGCGGCAGTAGGTAGGTGGATGGCAACTAAATCGAAGACACTCGCTCGATCTGGATCATTCGCGAACTTTCGACGGCTTGGCAATTATGCCTAGGCCGTAGGCTCGAACCTTCTGGCGAGTTCTCGTAGTATTCGAGACGGACTGCAGTGTTATTGTCATCAATATGCAGGTAGGTACTTGAAGTACGTAGATTACTTTGTTTACGATTTAACGATGCAAGTACATAATTCGGGAGTAGATACTAAGTAGCAAGTAGCAGTTTATTATTAATTATTTAATCTGGATAATTCGACGCCACAGACACCCCCTTCCCAGCAGCTTTGCTGAGGGCTGCGATAGAAGAAATAGCTCGGAGACGAATGTCTTTTAAACTGTGACACTTCATAAAAAAAAAAAAAAATTTTGCAAAACACATGTTCACAACACAGGTTGAAGATTCACTCAGATAACCATGGTGGCACTATTATCCGCGCTTGTGCGGAGATGGTCTGATGCATGCTGCTCCGTGGTGCCTTTACTGATCACCCATTTTGAGACGGGGTTACCGGTGAGTCGGGGTAACACTATCACGTCGGGCTGCAGATCACGTCGGGCTGCAGATCACGTCGGGCTGCAGATCACGTCGGGGTGCAGATCACGTCGGGGTCACCACTTTGGGGATCAATGGTGAGGCACAAAATGAAAGAAGGTTGTGTTGGTCACATGTGTTTATTGGTGAGTCAGTAGCCGTGACAAGGAGATGATGAAGGACAGATGTAGAATACTTCGGTTGCTGCTGTGATGTGTTGGCAGGTCAAGCGCGGGTCAGTGAGTCGACGCCGGGCGCTGGTGACCGGGACTCGATGTAGGTCAGGCACTGGCGAAGAACGCAGGTCTTCAGGCACTCCAGTGCTGACGAGACGGCCGAAGGTGCGACGGACCTTGTGGGCAGTTGAACGGGAACGGCGTGACCAGTGAGGATGCTGCGTGTCCTCGTGGTGGTCATGGTTGCGTGGAAGAAGCGCTGGTCAGAGACGCTGGAACCAGGGCGCTTGTAATCCGTTTTAGCGCTGGCCATGGACACGGCCGAGGCGCTATGATGACGTCCCGATAGAGTCCATGATGATAGGGGCGAAGCCGGGTACGTGTCCTTCACGGGGCGCGGGACGCGCCGATCGTCACTCGTGAGATTTATCCACTGGCGGCAGATTGATAACTGATGACTGACTGGCTCGCTGCGTCGGGCTTATTTATACTACTCGGCCGACGGCGGCAGTAGGTAGGTGGATGGCAACTAAATCGAAGACACTCGCTCGATCTGGATCATTCGCGAACTTTCGACGGCTTGGCAATTATGCCTAGGCCGTAGGCTCGAACCTTCTGGCGAGTTCTCGTAGTATTCGAGACGGACTGCAGTGTTATTGTCATCAATATGCAGGTAGGTACTTGAAGTACGTAGATTACTTTGTTTACGATTTAACGATGCAAGTACATAATTCGGGAGTAGATACTAAGTAGCAAGTAGCAGTTTATTATTAATTATTTAATCTGGATTATTCGACGCCACATATGTTCTGTTCACCCATTATTTGAAATGTTATGTTGGTATATATTTTGACCTGAAGAAAGAACGTTTATTCCGAAACCGTTTGGATTTGATTAAAAAAAATATAGTTGCTTAAGCAAAGTAAATATTTTTTTGTTATTTATTTAAGAGTATGATTTTTAAAACGGCAATGTTTACATCGTACAAATTTGGGGTTTACAACTCTTCCGCTAGTGTCCTCAGATTATGTTTAAATTGTGCGAAACCTCACCATTATTTAAATTATGTAACTTAGTTCTTCATTTCCAATGACTTTTCGCAGTTGAAGTCTCCAAGATAGATTTTTCGCTTTGATAATAATTGAATTTGATAATGTCGACCATAAAATTATGATCAGATCAGATTATGTTTAAATTGTGCAAAACTCTCACCATTATTTAAATTATGTAACTTAGTTCTTCATTTCCAGTGACTTTTCGCGGCTGAAGTCTCCAAGATAGATTTCCGCTTTGATAAAAATCAAATTTGATAATGTCGTCGATAAAATTAAATTTAATGAGGCCTTATCTTAAGGTAGAAACAAGAATAAATTTCTTCTGTTCTGTGATTATTCTTTACTTTAGCACAAAACAGACAACATTAATTATTTTATTTTGAGTTGATGTCAGCTCATCAGAACGACTAGTTTTAACAGGATTAATATCGTTATTTGATCAATCGCCTGGTAAGAATGTTTACTAATCTTAAATTATCAAAGAAAGAAAACCTATCTGCAAAATTCAAAATCCTGTACTTGTTAAACACCTGACGTGTTAGTTTATTCGAATATTTACGTTACGCGCGGTTTTAATTGATACAAACCATACGCTTAGTAAAAATACAGGATACCAAGTAATAATTTAAAAGCATTAGAAATATTAAAATAAAATTAAAATTAAAAAAATTGCCCAATTTAATTTTTTTCCTTTCTCCCCCATGTAACCCCTCCTAGCGTGCTCTCTCCCTCTCTTATATGCTTTCTCTTTTTTACCTTGTAATCTTCTTCTGTATTGTATTTTATTGTATTTGTTTATTGTCCCGAGGAAGGTTGAGATCAACCAAAACCTGTATAACTCAAAAATTTTCACTTTCTTAACTATTCCGCAGCCAAGTGGGCGAGTAGGTAGTACCCAAAATTACTATCCTCCTTATATTACCTTAAATACTTGACATGTCATTTTGAATTTTACGTATTTCTGCGCAAATACATAAGTTACCACTAATAATTGACTGAATAATAGGGATTTCTATTGTTTAAAAGCCTATAAGACATAAAATAATGGGGTCGTTGAAAGACCCACATGGTTACAAACATTTCGTTTGGCATCTTGGCCTGTCAAGAGTTAATTGAGTACAATGAATAACAAAATCACATTTGACAAAAAATAATTTTCATTTACAGTTTGGTTTGCAAATTCGCCTAGTCTACGCTCATGTAAATAAATTACTCTTTTTTATGCAAACAGTACAAATTACATATATTTTAAGTGCAATATTACTTCCAAACACACCCAGTAGGTAGATTGTATCCCAGAGTCTGTATTTTCGTTCCTTAGTCACACAAAATGTATTCCGTTTAAATTCGGAAGTTGATTTCTCAGGAGCATTGTGATCGACATTTATGTATGCCTCGGATATCCGTTTGATACTCACTTCCTCTAAATCCAGGAAATCTTTTACAACACGTATCACATTTTACCGGATTACTCTTCTGGTAATGACAACAAACAAAATATTTTTTGTTTTTATCTGATTGATAAAATTTTAATGTTTGTGATGAAATTAGTTTTTCTGAGTGTATCTCAGAATTCCAGACACATTTTAAACAGCGAATTGATTTTGGAGTTCAAACTGAATATTTTCGTGTATTTATTTACCAGCTGACGTGTACCAGGCGTTGCTGGGGATTATCCTTAAAAGATAGACATACACCATTGCGGACTTTTTTGTGGGCCTTTTTAAACCTGCAATTACGTACTACATTATTTTTACGTATCTCATAAGGTTTTGCCAGTGTTAACAATATAAGCGCCTTGATTACAAAACATCGATTTTTCTCTGCTTTCTATAAATATAATATGCATGTATTATACAGGGTGTATCGGCACGTACCCGACAAACTTAAACCAACTATTCCTTAGCATATTTGGAGTAAAAAATCTTATGTGCACTTTGCTGTCCGGTAACGTTTTTTTTAATAAAAAATTTATTATTCATATTTTCACCACATGTCACCACTGTTTTATCCTTTGTTAAAGTTTGAAAACCCATCTGGCAATATTTTATTCGAATTCCGTTGAATAATGTACGTGTGTACCTATATTGGCGCACTTTTACAATCGCAACGAAATGGCACGGCACCATTCGTCTCATTTTTAACAATTATTATTTAGTGTGTGCGAAAGAGCGAAGACGCTTTTCGACATACTTGCTTATAACAGCAGTTGAACACGAAACGCAATGCCAATGACAGTGATGTAGTGTGGAAATTTGTAATTTTTTTGTTTTTAATTGAAAAAAAAATGCTACCGGACAGCAAAGTACCCATAACATTTTTTACTCCAAATGTGCTAAGGAATAGCTGGTTAAAGTTTGTCGGGTTAGTGCCGATACACCCTGTATACATAAACCTTTCGTAAAAAATTCTCTAAATGATAGCAAAAACCCTTACAAAAGAAGTTGCGTAGTTAAGAAGATCTAAGCTAAATAATTTTATACTATTTAGAGATGACACTTTACTAATAACATTTAACGCTATTTGATGTGAGAAAATAACAGCCAAATTTTTTTGAGTTAAATATAAATGTATATTAAGAAACTATTATAAGATACTTTCAGTATCGCCTTAATGAAAAATCTCCATTCGGAATCGAGCAGTTGCCTGAAATGGCTTTAGCCATGTTTAGTGATTTTAGATCTGAATAGCCAGGCACTTCCCCATCTACCTCTTTCCCATCTGCTCCCCCTTCTCAATACATTCAGCCCCACAATATACTCTTATTGGATTTGCTATAGTCTCACTGTCTCTCAGACTCATGAGGTTATTCACATAAAAAAATAATACCCAGGGTTAAATTCAGAAACATTGATCTTTTAATTTGTAATATCCATCCTCTATGTATATAGAAGGGTGTCTGTGGCGGGCGTGACAGCGTGTTTTATTTTACAAATCTATAATTTTTCCAAAACTACCTCCATTCCCTTTTCCGAGATTTTATTACTCCTTGATGAAATTTTGCACACTTGATGTTCAAAATGAAAGTAAATTTATTGTCCACATCGGATTTCGAAGAACTCTGCTAAAATTCCAGGCAACACTGGGACTTCAGCTATTTAAAATAATTTTTAAAAAATGTATGTAAAATATTTTCCTCAACATTCTACACCATTACTAATAAACCTGGTTTAAAATTTACAAAACATACTGATAAACTACCCTTTTCCATGCATTATTGGTTGATTTTATCTAGATTTGTCAAGTTTAAAACACGTTTATTAGTATTATCTCTTATTCTCTGCGTACATTTAGCAAATAGATTTCACAACCAACATTTTTAGAATTTTTATTATATTTAATGGACATCAAACAAAACTAGTTGGGTAGTTTTATTTGAGATATTCGAAATGTAATCTTCTGATAGAATTCCTTAGACAATTGATCCAACCTTCATAGATTATCAGTTGATGTCAATCGACAGTTTTTTTTCCTTTTTGTAGAATTTTCTCTCTGAATTTTTATTTTACCATGATAATAAAGGAATCCAGAATGGTAGATGAAGCTTTTTTTCTTTTCTTTCTGATGGATTGATTTTCTTGATATAATTTAATATCCGTTCAATTGAAAGTTGAAAATCTTTTTTTTTGGTAATCTTTTATAAATTCATGGAAAATCTGATTAAGTAAACTAGAAAGTTAATTTGAATGTAGTAATAGTAAGAAAAACACAAAGTGAAATTGAAAAAAATTTAACGTTTATAATAAAACAATAAAGTCTAATCAATAAAGTCCGTTGATATTTTTCATTCCTAGAATATTTTTTTGTTAAATTTGGAATCATTTGGATCACGCCCAACGTTTTGATTCTGAATACTGATGTTTCATGAGTGCGATGTTGAGCGTATGTACCCTGTAAACGTACCCTGACTAAACTAGTAGTGCTGTGAAGAGTAGACTAGTCACTTAGAGTTACACCAAGCATATCAATCAGTTTCATATTTTATTTCGCAATGCTATTTCCATTTGAGCTACGTTAATTTAAATTCCTAAAATTAAGAAGATTCCTGTTTTAACTCGACCACTTTGAATTTCATCGACGCTAGCGTCAAGTCAACCTCTCAGAAGCTGGGTGTAGGTACAGGGCCCGCAGATACTGCAGATAGTAAAAAATTGCTGACCCTGTACAAATGTTGAATTCGGCAGCCACCTCTGGTCTGGAGCCCCAAAATACCAGAAAAAATCACTTGACTCACTTTGACTGTGCAGAAACGGGCGGTCCGTTTGATAGATTCCCCTATGTGAACAAACGCATTGCAATCTTTATACCATAGACGTTAGGTATGCATGCCGTCCCTGTTCTACCGGTATTACAATGGAAGATGCTCCGAGGAACTAGCGTCATTAATCCCTTCGGCACCGGTGCATAGTCGGGAAACACAACATGTGTACACGGTTGACATTTGTCACATAAGAACAGGTCGCTTCTACGACTTGTTCTTGAGTTTAACAGCTCGGCTGTGGAACGATTAACCGGCCTCTGTGTTTCCTCCCTCCTACAACATCGGTCTCTTCAAAATCCATGCTCACTCTTTCTTCTCCTCAAAAAGACCCTCTGCACGGCAAATATGACATACTACTGTGTGGAGTTCATTTTAAAAATTATCTATTTCTATATCTCTGTAGATTCTGTTAGTAACGTATTGCACAAAATATTTTAAAATGTTAAAAAACATTTTTAAATTTTGTGTGGGTAATTTCAAAGAAGTTTTCTTAAGCCAAGATGTACTGAACTTGAACGAATTTATAACTTTATAGAAAACTATTATTTAAAATTAAACTTATGTGCAGCAAACTTAACTGCAAAGTGCTTCTTATAATGAACTTCTAAAAACTTTTCAAGAAATTTAAATAACTTCTCAAATGACGTTGTAAAATTATTCTCTAACGAGTTGAGAATGTAATAATTGGTTCATTTCTGTTAGCGTAGGTTCGCAAGGTCCCAAACTTTATATCTTCCATCAGGAGTCCTATACAAAATAATGATTTCCAATAGCGGAACAAGTCAAAGATAAATACTGACGGAGATAATAAGTTATATTGTAATGTTGCATGCTCATAAAGATTAATCAATTATTTTAACAAACCATTTAGTAACAGACTCAACAATTAGAAAGTAAAATTACAGAACCATAATCAGCACAGTGATATAAAATATTTAGGACGGGTTGTTTCGGAGAATTTGAACAATTCTTCATATTTCAAAGTTAATTTTCAAGTTCTGGGAAAGATTTTTTTAAGTTTTGTTTTTATTTCAGTTCTGTAAAGCAATTAGCCTATAATAATATATTAACAGAACTTGAATAGGACTTTCACAGAACCCCAAAATGAACATCGAAATTTGATGAATTGTAGTAAAGAATGACGACCGCGTTTTTTATGTCTCTGAGTAAAATATTTTAAAAGTAACAAAAATTAATAACTTCGACTGTTATCGGTACGATGACTAATAATCAATATTGTCGATTAAAGACTTCTATCGTGTCGATTTTGGCTTTCATACTAGAGCTGAGATGATCGATCATTTTACACGACCTACCGGCTTATGTGAGTACCCGCTCTATGATCGGGTACCTACTTTTAGACATGAAAAAAAATGTCATAGAGTAGAGAAGAGAGATGGGCGGTCACAAGGTGAAGTTACCCGTCGTACCCGAGTCCGGGGTACCTGTTATCTACCGTCTCTATTTGTATGTCGCGAGATTTGAGATGCCAGGTCTAAAATAAATCATTCATCTATGGTTGCTCACCACTGGCACCCATCACGGGACACGGGTGCCGACGCTCGAATGTTTTTGAAATAGTAATAATGATAGTAAGAGCTTATTCCGGAATTTGGAGGTTTGTGCAATCCCATGCATCCCATAAAGCATATCTCCAAATAGTATAAAATAAAGTTGCTATCCGCGTCTGTCTGTTTGTGCGCTTCGTTCTTCTAAAATACGCGTCAGATATTCATAGAATTTTCACTATCATTTAGAAAATTTCTTCCAAAAGGTTTACATAAATAATTCATGCATATTGTATTTATAAAGAGTAGAGAAAAGTCGATGTTTTATAATCAAGTCGTTGTAAATATTTTTTCGAGCACTACATTGCTAACGCTGGCTAAATCTTATGAGAAACGTTAACATAATGTATTACGGAATTGTATATCTTAAAAAGGCCTACAGAAAAGTCTGACATGGTGTATGTCTATCTTCTAAGGATAACCCCCACGTACACGTCAGCTAGTACAATAATAATACAGCAATTTTTAAATAATAAACAACAACAAAAATACATTAAACGTCAGATTGATGGGACTAACAACTTTCTAGAGTGCGCTGCGATGCCTTAGTCTAGAATCTGGTAGGATAAGGAAGGACATTTTTGGAGTTGTTTGTCTTCTCCCTTAAACCTGCTCCCCGGTCTGTTACGAGGGCTGAAAAACCTGGTAGGTACTCACTGTTCCAGGAGCATGTTAGCACTATAGTATCTGGGAAAGTCAAACATCATGCGGTATGCGTTGTTATACACATCTGGCCTTTCCACGCTGTTCTTCTTAAAGTTGGTCCAAAGCTCGAACATATAAAAGGATGTTCCAAATGTAACCGATCGCTCATTGATGGTTCGTGATCAGGTTAGAATGAACGGGTAGCTCTCGATCGACCCAGAACTATTTAATACAATTGTGTCGGTCTTTGCTCCTTGCGTTCCTTGGCTCTCGGCAGGATTGCAAAATCCACGTCCTGGATATTATCACTGACGACTTGTGAGTCTCAGGAGACATAAAAAGGTCTCCTCGTAAAATAACCACGGCTGATTACTTTTTTGAATGTTATATACGCTGTATAAACTTTGCATTTTATTGGGTTACTTAGATAGTATGAAATGTCTTCTTACCGCGATTAAATAAATCTCTTTGAATTTCACTTTTGTTTTCGGTAATGAATGAATGAATGCAAATCTTGGAAGCGGAAATTAACCCGCTCTCCGACATCCGATCAAGCTGAATCTCATCAGGTAGACATGTTATCGATGAAAATATATTCTACCAAATTTTCGAATAAATATACGCATTTCTCTGAAATCGGATGGCTTTACAGCATTGAATATAATAATAATAATAATAATAATTGGATGACTTTTATAGCTCTCCTTGTCTACTCCAGTTCCTGGGTAGGAGGGTTTAATCCTCAGTCAAACCAAAAAAATATATGTTTGTAAAAAATTGAATACAGTAAAAACACTGTTTTTATGACTTCTTCAATAGTTGCAAAATTACTTTAGTTGCGCGTGAGGTTTTAAAATTGAATAGCCTTAAATGTGTACCCTTCACCCCCCTTTGCCACTTGTCCCCTTTCCGTGATCCGGGCCAAAGACAAGGAGTATTGTTAATCAGTGTTATCGTTGCATCTTACCCGCGAACATTTCGTGTCATATTGAAACCCGCATATGTTGAACTCGGCTGTGATTATTTTGGAGCACAATCGTCCAGTGAAACGTTTTTACCCGCCGCAGTGAATTTCACTGTGTTTTTGTTTGTGTTAAGTGAGCGAATGTTAATTGTATGCAAACTGATAAGAGAACAGAACCAGCGGCTTAAGGAGAACGAGACCAGGGTAAGTCTTTGGCCTTTCCTACTCATTTTCCTCTTGCAAACACTAAGGCAATTCAATTCGTTGTTGTTTGTCTTAGTCTATATCGCATCCGCACCGCACCGCAACCCCCCGCACAATTGTGAACGAAAGATTTCCGCACAACCATCAAATTGGTCCTTCGAGCCGGATTATATTGTATTACTTTCGTTCGCAATTGCAATCTATAATCATTATTTGTACCAAAATCATGGCAAATATGATTTAAGATTTTCACGGCCAAAAGTATTTTTGTTATTTGTTTTTGGGGTGTTATGCCGTGTTGCGCTAACTCCTTCTTTAGCCAACGTTTCGGACAACATTGCAGTGTCCATCATCAGGGCAGATGTGTTATTTGAGGTTGTGTAAAAATGTGAGCTTATGTATGAATACCACAGCAAAATAAAATTCCACAGCAAAATAAAATTCACAATGGAACTGGAAAACGAAGATAAAATCCTGCCTTTTCTAGATGTGGAGGTGATGCGGAAACACGATGGTAGCCTAGGACATACTGTATATAGGAAACCAACCCATACGAATCGGTACTTACACGCTGATTCGCACCACCACCCAGCGCAGAAGAGAGGACTTATCCATACATTGGTGACCCGAGCGACCAGAATATGTGAAGAACATAAAATCGGAGCGGAACTTACGAAGCTGACCGATGCACTGGAGCGTAACGGTTACCCAGCAAGTCAGACAAGGCAAATCATAAGAGCAAAATCTGCACCGAACGAAGACAGAATTGAACAAGAGTCGAAAGGCTGTGCCTTCCTGCCTTATGTGCACAATGTAACAGACAGAATTGCCAGGCTATTGAGAAAGGAAAGTATCAAGACTGTCTTCGGAACAACAACAAAGATACAGGACTTACTGAGGTCTGCAAAGACTAAGTTTCCTCTGGAAACAGATGGAGTGTATAAACTCAGCTGTTCCGGATGTGACAAGGTCTATGTAGGCCAGACAGAGCGGACTATCTCCAAAAGGATTTCAGAACACTTCAGAGCTTGTAAACTCGGCCACCCTGACAAATCGGCAATTGCCGAACATTTGATTGACACCGGGCATTACTTTGGATTTGTTCCTGAAATCTTGGGGAGACCCAAAACTTATAGAGCACGGCTGATTACGGAAGCCATTGAAATTCATAAAAATCCCGTAAACATTAATAGAGACGATGGAGCTAAGCTCAATAGTTCTTGGTATCCGGTAATTGACGGATACACCAGAGCTAAACGAAGAAAACCACTTTAAATAATAAAAAAAAAAAAAAATAAATAAATAAAAAATGATACGTTAATGTTAGCTCAGAGGGTTGGAGCTGGCAACACGGTATCACAACCTCATACATAAGCTCACATTTTTACACAACCTCAAATAACACATCTGCCCTGATGATGGACACTGCAATGTTGTCCGAAACGTTGGCTAAAGAAGGAGTTAGCGCAACACGGCATAACACCCCAAAAACAAATAACCAAAATCATGGCATTTGCATTATAAATGGGTTAAAATTTAGTCCGTCAAATAGCTATATTAAAAACGAATTACATTTCATTCCTCGTTGCAAATTATAGGTTGACAATAATTTAATCGTGTATGTAGGTACCTGGTTTAACGCAAGGAATCGTATGTAGGTACTTGTATTCAATACTGAATTCTAATAATACGAGTACATACTTCGCTAGCGTTAAGTACGTAGGTATGTATTAACGACCGCTAATAATAGATAGTGAACAGAATAATAATTCAGTTGTTATTGAGTTTAATTTGGAAACACATATCAGAAGAATTGTTTACTTTGATCAATTACGCTAGCGTTAATTAAATTATAGCGTTATTTAAATTATAATTAATTATTTGGGTTAATTATTTATTGCTAAATACATAATGGCTACTAAAGAAAAAAAGTTGAAATTACTGACGGCTCAGAGAGATGCGTTAGATGCACGTCTTACTAAGTTATTTGAACTATCAAATAAAATTTCCGACTTGAGTATTCTAGAGGAGTTTCTTTCGTTAGTTGAAACTCTAGACTTGACTAGAAGTAAGTATGAGGACATATCTCAACAAATAAATATATTAAATTTGGAAATCGATTCAAACTTTGAACCTGATTTTGAAAGATGGTTCAAGTTCGACGATATGTACGGACATATCAAAAGAAAAATATCATTAAATCTGGAAAACAATTCACGGGTGGTTACAGAACCGAAAAAATGTAGTGTTAAACTCCCACCGATTGAATTAGCATATTTCGATGGGGAAATAAAAAATTGGCCCATATTTTATTCAAGTTTTATTAACACCGTACACAATAATGATACACTTTCTAATTCAGAAAAGTTATTTTATTTATTGGGAAAAATCAGTAACCGTGTTAAATCAACGTTCGCCGGGATCATTTTATCGCCGGAAAATTACGAAATTATTTTTAACTCGTTGATCGATAAATATAACGACAAAAGAGTAATATCTTCTGCATACATCGATCAAATTTTGGATTTTAAATCATTTGCTGTTGCAAATATCAATAATCTGGAATCCTTCATTGATCATTTTGCGTCGGCTGTGGCAGCCGTTAAAAATGTAAATTTAAATAATTTGTGTGACTTTATTTTCTTACACATTGCATTGAAAAAACTGGATATGGACTCGGTGAAAGGGTTCGAAACATACAATCGGGAAAATGAATTTCCCTCGTTTGAAGACTTGGTGAAATTTGTGCGGGAACAAGTTAAGATCTTGCAAAGAACCGGTTCTTCAAGGAAATCGATGGAAAATAAAGGTGAAACGTCAAAACGGTCACAAAGATCGACGCAAGCCTATATGAGCGCTGGTAGTGATGAAAATCGTCAGCCTATTAAATGTTTACTTTGCAAAAATCAATCGCACGGAAATTTGTTTAAATGTTCAGAATTTAAAAAATTGAATGTGAGGGAACGGTTCAATTTTATCAAAAGCAAGGGATTTTGTTTTAGATGCCTTAGTGATAGACATAAGGCTAGGACTTGCAATTCAAATCAAAATTGTCATAAGTGTAATGACAAGTTTCATCATACAATGTTACATTTTGAAGAACAGGGTGCATCACACAAGGGGCAGTCAGACTCTCAAAATGCCCAAAGATTTGAAAACCAGAAAGCTGATCAATTGAATGATCCAAAACCGGGCTGCTCCGATTCTGATGTAGCTTTGTGTACTTTTTCAACTGTTCGATCTCATAATCTAAAGACTCATTGTACTGTATTGCTGGCTACCGCACGAGTGGGAATAATAGACGCACATGGAAATGAACATCTCGTTAGGTGTTTATTGGACAGCGCATCTCAGAGCAATTTCATTACTCGGGATTGTTGTAGAAAATTAGGATTTTTTGAATATCAACGCCCGTCTTGTTCCACCGTTAAGGGTATTGGAGGATCGTCTAAGCCCATTACAGGCTCCATACAGACCGAAATTTACTCTCGTTTCAATCGAGCAATAAATTATAACATTACTTCACTGATTGTGAATAAAGTTACAGAGCGCTTACCTACCGCCAAAGTTGATGTACCTTCATTGTCATATTTGTTGGCGGATGAGTCATATGGAGAACCAGGAGAAATTGATATGTTGCTAGGAGCCCAGCTCTTCCCGCATCTCCTGTTGTCAAAAAGGGTTCAAGACCCTTTTCAGAGGCATAATCTGCATGCTTTAGAAACAGTTCTAGGATACGTTATTTTGGGATCAGCACCAACTCGGGTTGAGGATAATGTTAGCGTATCTTGTTGTGCCATGCTAGAAGAACCAGATGATATTTGTCTCAAAAGATTTTGGGAATTAGAAGAGGTAAACGTACTGTCTATTAAAAGTCCTGAAGATCGTGAATGTGAGGAAATATATCAAAGAACAACCACAAGAGATCCTGAAAATGGAAGATATATAGTAACTTTGCCATTTAAAGGGGATGTTTCAACCCTTGGGGATTCATTTGCAATGGCAAAGAAACGTTTTTTATGCCTTGAACGTAAATTGGAAGCCTCTCCAAAATTAAGAGAAGCTTATAATAATATTATCAATGAATATTTAGAGAAGGATTATTTGACTCTCAGCACTTCAAATGAAGGAAATGAGCTGCCTTCATACATAATTCCGCACCATGGAGTTGTACGAGAGGATAAAATCACGACCAGTTTGAGAATAGTCCTGGACGCTAGCGCAAAAACAAGCACTTCCGTGTCATTGAATAATATTTTATATAGTGGGGAAAATTTACAGGGAAATTTATTTAATATAATTATGAATTTTCGTGTATTCCCAATAGCTCTTTCAGCTGATATACGCAAAATGTTTTTGTGTATAGGAGTGAAAGATAGTGATCGAAGATATCAACGAATCTTGTATCGCTTCTCGCCCAGCGAAGATATTAAAACTTATGAGTTTAACCGCGTTTGTTTTGGTCTTACATCCAGCCCATTTCAAGCTTTGCGCACTATCAGGCAATTGGCCTCCGATGAAGGAGAAGCTTTTCCTGAGGCTAAGAAAATTATTGAAGAATTTTTATATATGGATGATTTTGTATATAGTATGGAAACTGAAGAGGGTGAAAAGGAAACGTCCTCTCAGTTAATCGCATTATTGAAGACTGGCCAATTTGACCTTGTCAAGTGGACCAGCAATTCGCAAGATGTTCTGGAATCTATTCCAGATTCGCATCGCTTATCAGCGATAAAGGAATTTGATGAAGTAAGCATGCATAAAATATTGGGCTTATACTGGTCACCAAATTCCGATTTATTCTCGTTCGTCACTTCTACACCTAAAACAGGTTTTACAAAACGAAATATATTGTCTTGTGTCGCAAAAATATGGGATATTATGGGCTTCATCGCGCCTGTCGTTTTATATGCCAAGCTTTTAATTAAACAATTGTGGCTACACAAATGCGATTGGGATGATGAGCCTCCCGACGATATTGTAAGGATATGGACGCAATTCTGTGAGGAACTTTCCTCACTAAATAGAATACAAATTCCGCGCCATACTGGCATCACGTCCAGTAGCATCGTAACCATTGTTGGTTTCGCAGATGCCAGCGAAAAGGCATATGGAGGTATAGTGTATTTCCATGTCCAAAATCATGAAGCAATTTCAGTACATGTTGCTTGTGCAAAATCGAAGGTTTCTCCTGTGAAAATTGTTTCTCTCGCACGATTAGAACTTTGCGCTGCATTAATACTTGCAAAATTAGTGCATAACGTAAAAGAAACCTTAGAAAAACGCTTGAAAATTGAAAATATATACGCATTTACTGATTCCACTGTAGCACTTTGTTGGATTCAGTCTTCTCCGCACCGTTGGGGGACATTCGTGGCTAATAGAGTTGCTAAAATTCAATCTGAATTATCAGCTACCTGTTTTAATCATATCGCAGGCACAGATAATCCCGCTGATTGTCTGTCACGAGGGCTTACCCCCAATCAAATTTTAGATCACCCGCTATGGTTTCATGGCCCACCGTGGATGAAATTTAGGCCTGATCGGTGGCCCATTACCACATTTGATGTTACTATGGTGACAGAACTACCCGAACAGAAGTCTATTTCGTTAGTAATGACTTCTGGTTTAGAAGAATATGATATTCTAACCCTGTCAAAGCGCTTTTCCTCGTGGAATAAATTATTACGATGTTTGGTTTACGTACTTCGATTTCTCAAGGTGTTGCCATATCGAAAATATATAAGTGGGTCAGATTTAGAGTTCGTTGAGCTTAAAATATTGCGCGAAATACAACGAGCGTACTTTCCCGGGGAATTGATAAATCTACAACAAGGAAAAACGTGTAAACCCGTATTTCAACGTTTGAGACCGTTCTTGAATGACGGACTCATAAGGTTGGGAGGTCGTTTAGTTAATTCGGATTTAAATTATGATCAAAAGCACCCCATAGTTCTTCCGCGAAAGGATCACGTTTTAAATTTGTTGGTTGATCATTATCATAAAATTCATTGTCACTCGGGTCCCGCATTATTAATGTCTATTTTGAGGCAAAAATATTGGATACTGTCAGCCCGTAGTTTAATTCGAAATCGAGTACATAAATGCAATTCGTGTTTTCGGCTACGCCCTAAAACAATTGCACCTTTAATGACGAATCATAGAGATTGTCGTGTCATTCAGTCTATAAAACCATTTACGCATGTGGGTATAGACTTTGCCGGGCCTTTAAGGGAAACCGTATCACGTGGACGTGGAATTCGTTCTCAAAAGGCGTGTATTTGCTTATTTGTGTGTTTGACAACAAGAGCTATACACCTTGAATTGGCGTCAAGTTTGAGCACCGAATGTTTTCTGAACGCATTTAAACGATTTCTTTCTAGACGTGGTCCTGTGTCAAATTTATACTCAGACAACGGAACTAACTTTGTAGGAGCCAAGAGGAAATTGAATGAATTGCACGCATTTTCGTCATCTTCACATTTTGGTGAAGAATTCGCAAGTATTGGCCAATAATAGTAGTATAGTAGCATTAGCATTATAGTCAATGTAGGTTAGGAAATTTAGGATAACTGTAGGTTATGTTAATTTGTTTATATGATAAATGCCATGACAATGCGGTTTTAAAAGGGGTGATTTCGCACCCTTTCAAGGCGGGGGGGATAGTTGCGCGTGAGGTTTTAAAATTGAATAGCCTTAAATGTGTACCCTTCACCCCCCTTTGCCCCTTGTCCCCTTTCCGTGATCCGGGCCAAAGACAAGGAGTATTGTTAATCAGTGTTATCGTTGCATCTTACCCGCGAACATTTCGTGTCATATTGAAACCCGCATATGTTGAACTCGGCTGTGATTATTTTGGAGCACAATCGTCCAGTGAAACGTTTTTACCCGCCGCAGTGAATTTCACTGTGTTTTTGTTTGTGTTAAGTGAGCGAATGTTAATTGTATGCAAACTGATAAGAGAACAGAACCAGCGGCTTAAGGAGAACGAGACCAGGGTAAGTCTTTGGCCTTTCCTACTCATTTTCCTCTTGCAAACACTAAGGCAATTCAATTCGTTTTTGTTTGTCTTAGTCTATATCGCATCCGCACCGCACCGCAACCCCCCGCACAATTGTGAACGAAAGATTTCCGCACAACCGTCATTTCAATTATATGAAAATGAAAAACTTTGTAAACACCACATTTAATCAATAATAATCTACATGTTTCTAAGCCAGTGACTTCTTCGTCAGGACAATGAAAATTTACGAATTTAAAAGTAGACAAGCTTAGACAAATAAATTATAAATAAATAAAAAAATGTATAATGAAAGTTTATTAATTAGTTTTTTTATTTAAAAAAAAAATAGTATTAAATAGTTAATTATTACATTTAGATATATAGATTATTTTTAAATATAAACTTACACAATTATGTATAAATCTAAAACTTTTATAATTCAACATAAAGTGATCAAGGAGTAATTAAGATGAATAAATCACAATAATATAAATAAAAAATTAAATTATTATCAATACAGGTATCAAAGCGAAAATAAATGTAAGAAATGGCTATGTAAAATAAAATATTTCGTTATTAATAATATTTAATTGACTGTATTTCGTTTTTATGTGTTGATTTTTTGAATATTGTGCTTAAATTTGATCGTGGTGTTAAACATTAATGTAGAAGCTGACCTTCGGTTCGTGTGGAAAGTTTAAATTACACAAGTTAGATGTGTTTTCCACTTTTCCGTATGATGAAGTATATGTGCTTGTGTCACCTAAAAGTTAGATTCACATTTTAACTAATAGAAGGTGTAAAACTAATTTAACCACAGAAAACACGTTGTGCTGGACTTCCCGTGGGTTAGAGGACAGAAGAACTAAGACAATAATAACAGCACGATTCTGATTAGTGATCTTTCACCATAGATAATAGTAACAAGGAAGTTGGGCCATGAACCATTATTTATTTAAATTAATGTTTTGACAGATTCCATTTAAAGTATAAGATTTCTTATTGATTGAGCATGGCAAAGTCTCATTTTTACTCGATGCTTTTGCATTTGTACATGCATTTATTTATTTCTTGGATAATTTGTATAGCGCCGCTTTTGTGAGACATCACCTCAGGGGCGCTTTACAGTTGACGCACGTATTACAAAAAATATTAATATTTCAAGAAATAAGGTGCAGTTAAGTTAAGTAAAATGAAGTACAGGAACAGGTGACACGAAGATAGAAGATGGAGATTCTGCAGCAAGAATCCTAGGTGGTGAAGAGACTGGACCAGCTGCTGCAGTGAGAGAGTCCACCGCGTCCACCAACAGTGCCAGCACGAGGTTCATCATCCGTCTGCTGCTTATAAAGCGCTGACACAATATCCTCACATAGATAACAGACCTTGGCAGCACCGCTGTGACGTTAGGCGAATCCATTATTAAATAATAAAAAGGGAAACACTTTGTTTACAGTCACTTTATTGAAATTTTTTAACGTCTACCGGTTTCGGTACCTCCGTACCATCATCAGGACAGTTATAAAAATACTAACAAATACAGAATAATACACATATATATAAACAAATAGTTGAGAGAGAAAGAGATAAAAAACAGAGAGAGACAGTATCAGTTGTGGGCGGGAAGTGGGGGAGGGGAGTTAGGGATAACAGGAAACATATTTATTATAGGGCTGAACGTTAAATTTAGTTGATTATTGATAATTTCAGCCTTTGAATTGACTGATTTTTTTATTTCCAACGCTTCCAAGTTGTTAAGTCGTAAACCTATCTCATTTTTGTGAAGGACTTTAATACCCGTGTCACGGTTGAAAGTATGATCTTTATTAATTAGATGTTCTGCAAATTCTGAAAATCCCGAACTGGTTAGACATCTAAGGTGTTCTTTTATTCTAGTTTCTATATTGCGTGATGTTTGCCCTATGTAGAATGCTGGGCAATCATTACAACTAATTTTATATACGCCTGAGTGGCTAAGAACATCTTCTTTATCTTTGGCATAAATTAAAAATTTTCCTAGATTATTATTAGTATAATACGCTGGTTTAATTTCTGGGGGGAATTTAACTGTACATGTAGAGGAAAGGTTATTAATATACAAAATTCTTCTCCACTGCTGGTTGGAGTTATTATTGTTGAGAGTTGGTGGACTACTGTAGACGTATTTATTTATGGCAATACATCTTAATTTTTTTGTAAGGATTCTATCAATAAGGCCTATTTCATATCCATTATTAAGTGCTATTAGTTTAATTGTACTTAACTCATTAGCGTAATTAACATTTGATAAAGGAGTAGTTATTTAAAATGTCAAGTCACAATGTGTTTGCTTCTTTTGAAGAATCCATTATTCATCTCCATATGATCCTGTTCCTGGTGATTGTAGAAACGGTGCATTGTGCCCGCAATAAAAAGCGACGGTCGGAATAATAAATTACCCTGGGCGTAACGAAACACTTGCTCCGGCCTTCTGAGTTTCCGAGAATTCCGTTGAAAACATCTGGCGTGACCCTCGTCCCACGTTCGTTCATAGCGAGCGAATGTCGAATGTCGAATATACAAAATTTTCATACATTGGTATAGAAATACAATATTGGATTGAATCACCGATACTGTATTGTATCCCTTGAAAGAATTGAGTTTTTATACAGGCAAAACTATTTATTCATATTGCGTAAAAAGCGTATTTTAATAAAATAATTTAATTAACGCCATCTATGAAAGCGTATATTATAACAAACGTTGAGTTTAAGGAGCGGTCTGCTCGTGTCTCTTCTTCTCCCTTCTTTCCTCCATGATTTGAATTGTCTTATTCTCATTTCGGTATTATGGTATCTACCTGCCTAAAGAAAGTTTAAAAAAAGAACTGTCATCACGATTGCGACATTTCTTCAGACAATTTGTACAATTCCTACTTGAAATTAAAGAAAATATATACTAAAATATATTGTTTGTAATTAAGTAAGTAGGCATTTAAGTACATACATAAAAATCTTTTTATTACCGAGAAAATAATTTTGATTTTCTTTATTTAGTAAGAGAAAATTAAAAACATTATTTTATGGACGCTAAAGCATCTGTTTACGGAACTACCCGTTTTAACATCTGGGAAGATAGGTGTACAAATTTTTTTAAGGTTATGAGAGTATTTAAATATGTCTACTGCTTTATAAATTTCATTCAATAGCAGCATTCCTCTTTTCATGCTTTGCTGTGCTAGAACATGTGTTTTTCCGTGAGGTATCTTGAACAAGTCGTGATGACGACTACAGTCGGTATGAAAACGCTTGCACGGCAAGTTTCGCCAACGATACCATATACCAATACCATTGAAAATCTTTGAATCTACCCAAACGAAGAATTTTCATGGCTTAGCCAAATCTTCCAAATATTCCTTTGTTTGATTTATCTACAATACTAACAGTACAATATGCCCAGTAAGCAAAGATCTCCAGAATATATGAATACAACATCGTTGTTATAAGTATCTATCTGTATTCTTTAATATTGCAGGCATGAAATAAACAAACAAAAAAAGTTTTCCGTTTGTTTGTCGCATGCTTTTGTCTCTTTAGAACACGTAACATCCATTATTTGCCACATTTTCAATATTCGGAAAGGTATTTCACAGCCGCTGTCGTATTCGCAAGAAATATGGCTATTCCGTGAATAAAACAAACACCAAGCTGATATTATTTCATTTCCTAACTTATGCAAATAGTCAAAAACAAAAATACGTGAATCTGGAATGTAAGGAATTCAAAAATAATATTTTTTTAGGAACTTACAAACTTAAAGTGTTCGAGAGAAATATTTATTTGTATTATAAATGTTCCGTCACGCCGATTGCTTTTGACAGACCGTGTGCTAACCAATAGTATGGTCAGAATTGAACTGTACAGTTTAAATTCACACACGTCAGCTATAACCACGGAGTGCCGTGAGCCGCACAATCGCACAAAAACGTTCGTCCTGTCAAAACCAATGTGTTTAGTATCGCCGGTTATTTATCGGAATAATCCCTTAAACGTATGTTATAGCAATCCAATTCAAAATAACGAGTGCTACCGTACAACGATCACCGTTCCAGTGCTGACAGATGATTCTCGAGATGCAGATTTCGTTCGCCACCCGGTAAGCTGACTGTGAATTAACCTTACAAATTGTGTTATCGCATTCGCCTGTCATAAGCCATAAGCGTTATCCATGCTTTATCTGTGTGGAATAGCCCTTTAAAATACGGCTATCCCAACCCTTGTTCGTTCCTCGAACAATAATAATATGAGCATTTACAAACATGTGATGTGATAATATGTGCATAATAATTCAGTGGAAGAGTAATCAAAAATTGTATAGAACCCATGCGGACCCACGCGTGGAAGCGGGTATAGGTCACCCCAAGTGAATCGCTACGTTTAGAGACTGTCCTGTGAGGGGTGTCCGGGTTTCCTTACAAAAAACCTCCACATTGCATTCCCAAAGATAACGTTAGCCCTGAGAGAAATTATTGGAGCCAAGTGCTAACCTTAATAATAATAATTATTATTATTATTGTGGTATGTTATTATACCCTTCTTGTAACTATTTTCTATGCAAATTTGTTTTAAATTCGGAATGCGGAACAATATTATCGATAAAACCTTTACTGACGTTAGTATGCTAGATGAGAGGTCACACAGAAGGATTTTGACATCTCACCCTCTAGCCCTCGCATACCTACAGATAGTATGCTAGAGATAGAGGGTGAGATGTCACACAGACAGATTTTGACATCTCACCCTCTAGCCGTCGCATACCTACAGATAGTATGCTAGAGATAGAGGGTGAGATGTCACACAGACAGATTTTGACATCTCACCCTCTAGCCGTCGCATACCTACAGATAGTATGCTAGAGATAGAGGGTGAGATGTCACACAGACAGATTTTGACATCTCACCCTCTAGCCGTCGCATACCTACAGATAGTATGCTAGAGATAGAGGGTGAGATGTCACACAGACAGATTTTGACGGGGGCATTTTCGGTTCTGAAGTAAATATTTTGCTTTAAAAGCACACAATCATTACACTTATTAGCAAACTGTTGGAACTACTAATTAATTAATGATATCTTACCTTATTCCTTGCACGAAAATTTATCTCTTTGATTGCTTTTGAATACGGTAATTAAACATAAGTTTAGAAACTCTTCGCCCTAACGGCTGAATGTCCCAAAATCCTTTGATTATCCTCAATCCAAGTAGAGACAACCTTTGTCAGAGCCGGATTTACCTTCGACAAGACTAAAAGCTTTACAAATTTGAGGCCTTAATTCTAAAGATAAATAGAATTTGAGTAATTATTATTAATTAACTAAGAAGATAATACAAGTTATTGGTGGCTCCATGACAAAACAGAAAACTGACAAACACAAATATAATCTAACATATTCTTACCTTACTTTTTTTCACATTAACTCCACACAGAAGGCATCTCTGGGGGTGCTGCTTTGAGGGTCTTCTTGAGGAGAAGAAGTAGTAAACCTGGGTCTTGAAGAGATCTATGTTGTAGGAGGTAGGAAATACAGAGGCTGGAAAATCATTCCACAGCCAAGCTGTGTACATATGTTGGTCGCGTATTCGTATTTCCAGAGTATGCATCTGTGCTGAAGGGATCAAAGATGCTAGTTCCTCGGAGCATCTTCCATTGTATTACCGGTAGAATAAGGACAACCTATCTGACGCCTGTGCAATCTGCTTGTTATGATAGCGGAATCTATCAAACGGACTGCCCGTTTCTACAGTCATTGGTTTTTCAGGTATTTTGGTGCTCCAGACCAGAGGTGGCTGCCAAATTCAACAGTTGGTCACACTTTAGATTTGTACAGGGTCAGCAGTTGTGTACAATTATTATATTTTTTTCGTTTATATATTATATTATTCGGTTTTGAATCACAGTTTCGTGTAATGTGGTTTTTTTACGTTTGTAAAATAATCCTCTAACAGTGATTATTTTTTTGTTTCAGGTAACATCACACAATATTTAGAAAGAAACATCTCTGATAAATCCCGCAATGATCTTCAATTCTTGGTATGTGCTCATATATCTTATGCGTCTATTTGCCCACTATTTAAAAAAATCATTCCTTTCGGCAAACACTTGTAAACGTGACCCACTCATATAAAAATGAACGAAAATGTTCCAAAGTTGGATTAAAATGAATGGTAACAACTTAGTAGGTTGCTTAACGAGTGCTTAAATTTAGTCTACAAAAAAACGTACAAATAATTGTAGGATTTAAAGTTAAATAACGTTATCAACGAAAGACATGCAAATAATATAAAACGTAGAAATTTTTTTTTGTATGTAAATTTTTTTCTGGATCTCTTCAATTTTAATGCTGCCTTTACATGCGTAAGTTTTTCCCGTAAGTCGCTCTCGTAAGTGACTTATGGCAAAATTTCCCATTTAAACGACACTGTAAGTCGCTAACCGTAATTTGTAGTACCTAAGTTACAGAAGACGTAATAGGCGTACGTTTTTGACAGGTCTAATCAATTTCGCGCGAACTTCCAGTCTTCTCACAGCTTATGAAATCAGTTTGGTAAGTTGAGACGCTTACTGTGAGAATTTCATGAATTTATTTCGAATAAAAACTTGTTTTAATTATTGTGTGAACTTAAATCGGATTAGGATAAGTGGATAAGTACATTATTGACTATCGAAAACAATAAATAAGGTAACACTTGATAAAACTCAAATAAACACTACAAAAACGAATGTGAACGGAAAGAAAATTTTCTGATTCCAAAAAGCGAAATAATATCGTTTATTTTTCAAGTAGAAAAAAGCTTTTTAAAATGAGCATCCTTATTTTTAATTATCGGTCCAATCCTTTCAAATCTCAACGCTTCTATTTATAACATTACGTATTTGAATTCGAAGTCGGTTGCTGTCATCTGGCTGTCATTTGGATAAAATTAAAGAACTTCATTCAATTCCGCCGTAATGGAATAAAATCGCGTGGATAATTGTTTCTCTCAAGCCAACTTCTATTCCAACACTTTATTTGGGCCATCTTACCGCAAATAAAATTACGGGTGTAGCGGCCGCTGTGAGCGCTTACATAAGTCAAACTTCCGAACAAATTCCGTGAGCATTAATTACCATAAGTTGGATGCATATGTGAGGGCTTCTGTGAGTAATTTTTACTTACGAGTGTAAAGCCAGCCTTGGAATTGATGTATGATTTTTGTAGATAACATCGTTTGACTTTAAGTCAAAATTATATTTATTTATTTTATTTTTTTATTTCTTGCTAGAGCAATCCCTATGAGTTACAAAACTCATCGTATAATGAGAGGAACTTACAATACATAGATGGGAGTAAATAGGTACAATTTACAAAGTTGGTATTTTGATATCAAAATTATAAATTTCACATACGAAACAGTACAAAAATAGAAAAATATCATAATTATAAGTTTGACATACAAAACAGTATACAAATACATAAAGGGCGGTTAAGTAGAGCATACAGAAGAAACAAAAAAAAAAACGAAACAGACAGGGATATACACATAAACACAGAGTGGTAAAAATAGGTTATGCTCGATTACAAATACAGGGAATAGAAAAGGAGAGAGAAAGAAACAAAAACAAAGTACAAAACGAATATTTTCTTTTTTGTGTAATTTAAAAAAATATTCTTTTAAATCCTTACTTTTAATTCTTGGATTATGCTGGCTGTTTTTATACATATCTGGAAGAGAGTTATAGAGTGTGTAAGCAATATAGTTAAGAGATTTTATCCCATAACATATTATGATAACACGAATGACCGTAGGAGATTCTAAGTTTTTTTGTTTTGAAAAATGTAACATTTTCAATTAAACCATCTATGCACAAAAACCGAAAAAGAAAAGTTCTTAATTTTAGAGCATTACAGTTATTTGAATCTTACTAAAAAGTTTCCACAATTGTAGCGTAGCAGTTAGATAGTCAAATAGTTACGCAGATAATTCGCAGAGTCCTTTTTGAATGCGAGGCCTAAAACTATCGCTCAGTTTATCACTAATTCTGGCCCTGCCATTGATATAATTCCTGCTTCCATTTAAGAACCCTGCAGCCGAAACTCTACAGCCTACAAACAACGATCTATGTAAAACTACCCTTTTCACAGCTTCCTCCCTTAGGCAAATAGTTTAGCGATGCGGGAAATCCATGTTGTTTGTTTTGTTCCGCCTTCATTTCTAGTAAGTAATTAACTTTGAAACTTGTGCCACCTTTGAATCTGAGTTATTATTATAAATTATTATCTAGGAAGGTAAGCCCATCATTGAAGAGATATCTTATTACTGATAGAAGTGCGTTGCGGGCGGATCAGAATTTTTTAATGATGGTTAATTTCTTCTAAAAATTTAGTTTGTACACGGAGCAAAATTGGTATTGCTAATTTATTAAGAATGTCTTCAAATTATTAGTAATCCGGTTAAAAACGGGATTGCAGGCCGTTTTATGAAAAATTTTAGTAAATTAGTAATAATATCGGGACACGTCCATTCATCTGCGTTTGTCTTGATAATATATAATGATGAAATACGAAAATTTTAAGATTTTTATTAAAAAGTGTTCCGACATCGTGACAGTACATTGGTATTTTACTAAAACTTTATTAAAAAACATATCAATCCCGTTTTTAACCGGATAATTATTAATTATTCGGTAACTATGCATTATTTTTTAATAAATCTAAAATCCACGTGCGCACACTTTGAAAGGTAAATCCTTCAATCAATCATCTTCGAAATAGTCCTTGAATTCTTTACACTGTGCTCTCAAGATTTATTTCTATTCCCTAACATTCCATTCCCTACCTTTCCGTTCCATTGTATCACTTTTTACAAGTGTTATTTAGAGCCAATTACAGTAAAAGAGAGTTCTCCGTAGAGCCAGTTACACCTGAGTCTTAGATTGTAAAAGTTCTACAAAGAGATTTAGAAAAAGATGATAATATGCAAAGTATATTCAAAGAGCTTTTTTTATACTGTAAGTGGGAACCTTTGTTATATTTGAAAACTAACTAGCAATCATTCAGAAAATGCGGGCTTTAAAATTCCAAATTTAAAAAAATATTTATTGCACAAAAATACAGAGTACAAAAGGTATAGCTTATAGGTTACATCCTATTTCTTCCAGGTAACCCAACAAATACACATTATATTACATAACCCAACAATTACAAATGTATGTAAATAAAAAATAAAGAACAGAAATAAAAAAACATAGGTATTTAATTTATGTAAGGTATTCATTTAAGGTGTAGTGACATTTGTTTAAGAGAATTTTTTAATTTTACTTTAATGGCCATGTAGTGTGGTCCTTTTTGAAATATAGTTTTGTTTGATTTTGGGATTAATAAGTTTTCTGTGAACCTCGTAACGTATTTGTGTGTTGAGTTTTTTGTGGGAACTTTTCTGGAGATGATCGAACTAACAGGCATAACTCCATTATATATATGTCACTGTCAAAAGTTTGAGATTTTTAAAAATTGGTCTACATGAATCCCGGCGATCAGAGTTTGTAAGTTTTCATAGGCACCTCTTTTGGATGATAAAAACATCTTTGGCGTTTACTGAGTTTCCCCAAAAAACTATTCCGTATTTTATCATTGAGTATACGTATCCATAGTATGCGGTGATTTCTGACTCGATGTTTAAGGCGATGCCATACGTAGTAATGCAAAATCATGTGTTTTTGGTTTGAAAATTTGGTCGCCTAGAAATGTTTCAGATGCTTTAATTAAATACTGCGAGTAGAATACATCTTGGCCTTTGAAATAATCGAGTATTTTTAAGATAAGTCTTTTTATAAGCCCAGGAAAAAATAATGTAAAGGCCTATGAAAACTACTTTAAAGTCCAAAATCTACTACTTACGAACCCATTTTCGGTTATGATTTTATTGAATAATGTGGAAAATTAAGTTATTTATAAAATATTCGAAAAAAAATTAATATTTATGCCTGAACATCCACAAAATAAATTAAAAGGCACTTTTGGCCATGTTTTTCTCTTGCATAAATCAAAACAGGCGGACGGTGTTAAGCTGGAATTTAAACCTTATCGCCATCTACGTAAGGGTTGTTATTGATTGCGGCTCAAATTAAATTATTACACGACGTAGTGCATCGCCTTAAGATATTTTTAATGATGCCTAGAATAAAAGAAAAGCTACTGATTTTTGCTACAACTTTAGATACATGTTCTTTCCAGTTTATATTTGAATCTAGTTGTATTCCCAGCAGTGAACAAGTTTGGGAAGGTTCGATATGATTGTTAATAACAACTGGACAAAATTTTATTAGAAGTTCAGTTTTGTTTGTATTATGCGACAGATTTTGTGATAACAGCCATCTAACTGGATTTTCCGGAATATTTTATTTTATTTTGTATAGTTTCCTTGAGTTGATCTTGATTTTGGTTAGTACTTAGAGGTGTTATTATAATAGGGAAGTTTTTTTCAACATTCTCAGTTTCTTGGTAATTGGATTTTATAGCCGACGCATACGTCCTTCTTTCATTTTTTTATTTTCAGCATTTCTTTTATTATTTTATTTTGTTCCTTTAGTTTTGTAAGATCTATCGCCATATGTGAAATTTTTTCCATGGTAGAGTTTATTTTCTTGGAGATTTCTGTTTTAGTTTCTTTCGTGATTCTTGTTGAGCTGTCCTCGAATAACGAAGTCATTTCGGTTATTTCCTTCTTGGTTTTATTTATATACTAGTGTGGATCGACTTCTTCTTCCATGTTTCTTCCACTGTTACTTATTAACAAAAATTATAGTAAAGATTATAAATAAAAATTATTTTTATACTTCGGATCTCAACGTGTTAATGCAGCTAGTGTACAGGCACTTACGTCTGTCGTCTGCCATGTATCAGGTGACACTGATATATACGGAAACAATGATTAATGCTGATTTATTTAAATCCTGTTAAAAACGTGACAACAGACCGTTTCCTAATAAAATTTTAGCACTTTCCGAATATATCGTAACACCTCCGTTTGCATTGTTAATATATTTATTTATTTATTTATTTATTCATTTTTTGAGAAATCAACAGTTTACATTTTTACAGATTGTACATAAGTAAAATAGCCAAAATAAAACCAATTACGGATTTCCTCCTTGTGACTTTACGTAAGACAGCATTAGAAGAAATAATTAAATTTATGAGAAATGTGAAGTTATAATTATATAACATAAAATAATAGAACAAAATAATACAACAAAAATAAAGGGGAAAAAAAAAAAAAAAACTAAAATGTATATAAAATAAAAGATTATCGATACATTGGTAACCATAAGAATACAAACAATATTGTGCATATAAATCATATCATAACAGGATTATAAATATATAAATACTAGAAACATAAACATCAGAAACATCAATTCAAGAAACATCAGTGAAATACTCTTTTAAGGTAATTTTATATTTAGTAAATTCGCAATTGAAGATGTCGATATTGAATAATATGTTATTGTAATTATTACATATTCTGTTCAGGCAAGAATTTTGTCTACAGTTCGTTTTGCTTTGATTGATTTTAAACAGGATAGAAGACCGTGTTAAACGTGCAGGCACATTAAATTTAATATTATTTAGCAACTCTGGGCATTGAATATTATTATTAATTAATTTATATAGGAATAGAGCATCTGCATGATGCCTTCGTACACTTAATGAATCAATTTTAAAGTACGAAGCTGCCTCTGCATAATTATTAAATCTTACAAATGACCTGTAACAGAGATATTTTAGGAATTTGTTTTGAATTGCTTCGATTTTGTTTATATGGATTTTATAGAATGGAGACCAAACAATTGATGCAAACTCCAGATGACTTCGTACGTATGCAAAGTAGAGTTGCTTAATGATATTGATGTTATTAAAAAGTTTTGTGTTTCTAATGATGAAACCTAACATTTTAGCAGCCTTATTTGTGATTTGTTGTATATGAAGGTTATATTGAAGTTTATTATCAAGAGTTATTCCAAGATCACAAATATTTGAGACTGTTGCAATGTTGATGTTATTTAAAGAATAATTAAATAATGTTTTATTTTTATTTCTGGAAAAGACAATGTGATGACATTTTGAAACATTTAGAAATAATTGATTTTTTTGGCAATAGGTAGCTACATTGTTTAAATCATGTTGTAAATTAATACAATCGTTTAGACTTTTTATTGGCTTGTATAGCTTAGCATCATCAGCAAATAATTCTATTTCAGAGTTTTATATAATGGCGATATGCGAAAAAAAAAATTTTTACGGACACGTCGCATTAAAATATTCGTTTTTACTAAAATTTTAACATATTCATTCGTTTAGGACTTGCAGTCCAATTTTTTACAGGATTTTGAATAATTTTAAGAGATTTTAATAATTTGCAATATTTTTGTATGTTTTCTCCGTAATATTATGTATAATGCTGGCATAGAAAGGTGTTTGAAGTGTTATTTTTGGAAAAAAAACTGCTTTAAATCCCACGGTAGACCTCGCGTCTTTAAATACCTTTGAAATTAATTATAAACCATATATTTGAAAATGGAATTTTTATGTATATTTTGAAAAAGAAACTTTATAATTTGTCCAAGAAAACGTCACTATCTCAATAACAATTTTTTTTTAAACTTGTTCAGGAAGGTTGTAGGTACTATAATATTGAAGAAAAACGAATAGGAATATCCAAATAAACACGTCGATATTAAATTTCATCACCAAAACTAAACTAAAACCATTGAAATGGCCATCATCTTGAACCGGAAACGGAACGTACAAACACATTTAAAAACAGACGAAATGCAAAAAGATCGAGTTAAAACAGGCTACGTTCAGTCATTTATTGACTGTAGTGAATGTGCCACCAAAGTATAGTATGAGAGAGACATATATTCAAATAGGTTTATATGTTTTGAGTATGCAGTCCGTTCTCTCTTTATTATTATTTATAGTCGGAGATATTATAGTTTATTGACTATTATTCCGCCATCCCAATATCACATTAAATCCTTGATGTAAAGGGCCGCTATACGAAAAGCAGAAAAATTTCACCGACTTAACATAAAATCAATAACTGTTAAGGTAAAGACACACTGAGCCCACGTATGCAACGTATGCATTACTACGTTTTCAAGCGATGTGTTCACTTGTCCTACGCATGCAACGCAATTTGAATCATAGTATCGTGATATTCAATGTATTAAGCGTTATAAATTACTTCTATTCATTCTAAATATATTGGTTGTTCATCTCTAATTTTAACGACAAAACGATCAACAAATATTAGTTATTACAAAATGTCAAAAGAAACATGGTCTTAAACATCAAAACAGCTCGTTGCCTTTAGCTACCGTCACCTTTCTTCCACACGTTCCATGCCAATATGCACAGTATAGATCAGAGTTGCGTGGGGGGCGTAGGAAGAAGTGTGCCGCTAGTGTGTTTCGTAAGAATCTATTTACATAAAAATGGACGGATCATAAGTGGTTCAGTTGTTAATGCGTTGCTTACGTTGCGTACATGTACCCAGTGTGTCCTTACCTTTGCACTTCTGCTTGTGAGTCGAGCGGTCTATAATTACATTTTTATTGGCTGCTGTGAGAAAATGAAGAAATGTTGGTAGTTCTTATTCGAAGTATGAAACAGTTAAATATTACCGAAGGAGTCCCATTAGCTCAGTTGGTAGAGCGGTGCCCCGGTAAGGCGAGGATCCTGGGTTCAAGTCCTAGATGCAAACCGTATCTATTTCTAATTGTTCTGTTTCAAATTTTTATTTAGGAATCGCTAATATTGTTTTCAATAATTAAATATTACAATTTTATGTTTTACTCATTAAGTTATTCCAAAAATAACATGAATATTTTTCATTTCAGGTGCGTATGTGCAATATGTTTGTTTTTGCATTTATGATTAGACCAGAGTCGTGAGACCATTTCAAAAACTTAATGTAATCTTTTTTTAGGAGGTCAATACATAATTGCAAATCACTGTGAGAAATCACCAATGCAGTATTATGAAAGGAGAAGTCAGGGATGCATCAGGAATAGATGAAACGCCGAGCGATAATTACGTTTGATATCTTCTAAACTGTGTGTTTTCTTCAAATTTGAACTAAGCGGTGGCTCAGCTTGGTTGGCGAAAGCATCTTCAAAATAACACCATTACATATTAGTTACATAATAAAATTTAATGAAATTTATGTGACTTTAACAAATAACAAATTTACTGGCATAACGCTGTTCAAAAGAGATACCAAGAAGAAGTTACAACCAACGAAATAACAAAAGACCATAGGAATAAGCGCTTTTATCAAATTTTGAGTGAAATTTAATTAAATTACAAACCAATTTTTCTTGTTCCATTGGTGTCCTCTCTCATCCTATCTAAGGTTGACTATCATCCGGGCAATATTAATCATACCACAGATTGGAACAACTCATGAACTACGGCGACTTCTCCGCAAAGTCTTCGATCGTTCTACTAAAACCTTTTATTTGTTACCTCCTTATGAGTGACCGAGATATTTGAGTTTTATTGGTTTTGTATAGTAATAATATTTAGCTAAAAATCACTTCAAGGGCGCTGTACAAATATATTTATTGAAAAATAAATACAGCTGGCTTACAACTAGGATTCATAATAACTAGTGACTTACATCTAAGACTTATGTCTAGTGACTTACGACTGAGGCCTATAACTACTGTCTTAATGACCAATATTTATTTATACAGGGTTTTCCAATAAGAGGTGTTATTTTGATATTCAATCGTAAAATATCAATGGTTTCGTTGCTTGTGTGGCACGTAGCGCCGTCTTGTTGAAATTAAACGTTGTCCAGATCAATACCATCCAATTTCGGCCATAAAAAATCATTAATCATCTCTCGATAGCGCAATCCATTCACCGTAACTGTTGCTCCAGCCTCATTTTCGAAAAAGTAAGGTCCAATGACTCCGCCGGACCATAAATTGCACCAAACAGTCACACGTTAAGAATAGAGAGGCTTTTCAACAATAACTCTTGGGTTTTCCGAGTCTCAGATGCGACAATTTTGCTTGTTGACGAAGCCACCGAGGTGGAAATGGGCCTCATCACTCAAGATGATTTGCATTTGATTCACTCAAGTAAATTTTAATAATTTCAATGCGTTGTTGAAGCGTGTATCGTTCCATTTTTATTAAGGGCGTAGTTTCTACTTGTCAAATGTCAAAAAATGACAACTTCAAAAGTAACATCAAAATAACACTTCTTATTGGAAAACCCTGTATATGTAGAGACTTACAGCTAATATCTTTTCTCTTACTCTCAGTATCTCTTACAAATTTTCTATTATTAGCCAAGCGATAGAGAAAATCTATGCAAGTTTTCATATCTGTCTTATTTAGAAAAAGACTTATATACAAATATAATGTCCAAATTACCAACAATTCTTTACTCTTCTACTTGTTTGCACAGTTTTAGACTAATAATGGATCATATTATTTTATCACTTTATTTTTCTTCTTTTTTTAAACATTTGTTTTATCACACTTATCAGTATATAATAAATATTTATTTTCTATTTACCTGAAGAGTAAATTATTTTACTGTTTTCAGTCTTTCTGGTTTTGCAACAAACATGAATAATTATATGCATATATGAATGTACAATATACATACCTACTTACTTTATACTTGAAACTTTTCTTTATTTACATTATTACTTTATTTGGATTTTATGTTAATATTAGAATTTGATATTTATTTATTTTTGTATTTAGTTATGTTATGATAATAATCCATGTATTATGTTACACTTACATATATAAACTGTCAATTTACTCTGTAAAAACCCGATAGGGCGTTAATGAATAATAAATAAATATCCCATATTCATAGTTCCTATAATCTATGGATAAAACTGATGATATGGTGAAACAGCGCGGCGTTAACCGATTCAAAACCAATGTGCATTCGAAAAACGCGGTGTGTAAAAAAGTTGAGATTTTTTAAATCTGACTTATGCAACTTTTACTCTAAGTTCTAGACCCTTGGGCACGGTTGCCAACCCTTATATATCATATTAAACGTTCCACGTCTTAATTATGGCAATAAACGGGATATATTCTACTCTTTAATGGCCTCCTCCATACCAAATGTGAAGATTTATGCAATTTAAATACGTATTATGCTTTCAACATGAGAGGTTACCTACCGATGGAAAAAAAGAATGGATGTCTTGAATTACAAATGTTGATAACATAAGTTAAAAAATAAAACAAAAACTTCTTGTTAGTAGAAAAATAATTAATTATAATTTTAAGATACGTGTTAGTTAGTAACAAAACGTTGATGATGACCTCGGTGGCTGGGCGGGTACGATTCTCCACAGTGAGTTCACAGTTCGCGGGTTCATAACCCGGCGTTCTTAAATTTTAATTATGATTTCGTAAATAATAAAAAAAATATATTTATTATAATACTACAGCATGTGCGTGAATAATTACGGGATTTATAATTACAGGATTTGTGAAGCTGAACGTATAAAAAAAAAGAAAAGACGATCAATGAAATGAAATTTCTAAAATTACAATTTTGATCACCATACAAGTATATCTTCTAGAGTTCATTGAACCCGAGTGGATCGTAGACACAGATACACACCACCAAAGTTATTTGCGTTAAGTTCCAGAATGGTAGATACCTTCAATATTGCTCTGGGCAATGAAGGACTTCACAGGACTTTAACCGTGTTTTGTGACCAGTCCTGAAAAGCCATGTACATCCCAACCTTCCTTTTCCTCAACTCCGTTCCCTCCCGGTCTCTCCAGTATTGCAACATACTTCAAATTGGGATACCGTGGTTCTCCTGACAAACAATAAATCATTAATGACGATGGCTCTCTCCTTAATCTATTGCGGTTATCTGCTGTTAACTGGGCTTACATAATAAATTAACTTTTAACCATGGTTAATGTGGTGATCTGCCGTGTCGATCACTCAGATAAGATGTAAATAATAGTCGTTTGGATACTCCATACTATTTGGTTTATTTAGTGTTATTGCTAATGTACAGTATTCGAGATGTTGTTGTTAAGAGAGGACGAGTTACAACAGACACGCCTTTTTATACGTCTCGGTCATGCTGTCTCACTCAGATATGCCTGTCTCTTTCATACCGACAGACATACGTTCACCACATCCCTCCACACTTAAATCAGCAGACAGTAACACAACATGATTATCATAATAATAATTATAAAACATACATACACATATTTAATTATTATTTTACAACATTTTCTTTTTTATTTATAACCATGTTGATTCGGAGAGTTGACTGCTGCTTATTTTGATTTCTCTGTCCTTGGTCGAAGGCGCTCCTTCCAGTTCCCCGACGTTGACGCCACGGGTTCACTGGAGCTGGAAGGAAAAAGAGGGTCACCCGTTAGATTGTCATCCGAAACAAAGTCGGAGACATCGTACTCATCGAACGATAGCCTCCTCGTCTCAGACTCAGGGATTAAAATACTAGGGTTCTTTTCCCATGATACACACAGTTTGGATAATTGATCAAAATGTCTTTTCCAGTACATGATTTTATCATTCAATTTAACCTCAATTAAATATAGTTTATTTCCCAAACGTTTATGTACTTTCCCTGGTACCCACTTATCATTGTTTTGGTCTCTAAAATCCCTAACCATAACTTTCTGATTAATCTTAAAATTCGTAGATACTTTGTTATTCCTTCTATAATAGAATTTCTGATTTTCCTGACATTTTGACATTTTCATTTTGGTATCTTTATCAATCACATTTTCCTTTACCTTCCCCCCTCTAGGTATAAAATTATTCAAATTTGACCTTAACCTTCTACCAAACATTACAACTGCTGGCTCTAACCCTGTTGTACAGTGTGGTGCATTCCTATAATCTATGAGAAAACATTCTAACTTCTCATTATAACCTGACTGAAATTTTTTTTCTAACAATATTTTCTTTAAAAAATTTTTACACGTTTTGACTGCATTCTCTGCCAATCCATTTGATTGAGGATGATTTATAGGTGTTGTTAAATGTTTAATGCCATTTCTCTCGCAAAACTGTTTAAAGTCTGCTGACATGAATGCTGCTCCATTATCAGAAACTAAGGTTTGTACACTACCGAAATAACTGAATAATCTCTTTAAGATTTTAATGGTATTATCTGAGTTAGGTGAATTTACTTCCACGCAATCCAACCATTTTGAGGTTGAATCTATGATTACCAAAAAATATTTATTTCCGATAGGCCCTACGTAATCTATATGAACCCTACTCCAAATTTCTTCCGTTATCGGCCATGGAGTTAACTCACTCTTGGGTTGTGATGGTTGAATTTCCGCACAAATTCCGCACTCTCTAACTAAAAATTCAATTTGACTGTCAATCCCTGGCCACCAAAAATAGCCTCTAGCTAGCCCTTTCATCTTGGCAATCCCTAGATGAGATCTATGCAATAAGCTTAATATCTTATCCCTTAAACTTATTGGAATTACTAACCTATGGTTCCAGAAAATACAATCATCAATTATTGATAAATCGTTCCTTTTTATCCAATAAATCCATTTGCAATCATCCTTATTGACTTTATTTGGCCACCCTGTTCTAAGATAATTTTTTATCTCTAATAATAATTTATCCGTATTAGATTCTGCTTTAACTTCCTCAACATCTATTGGCATCTCGCTATTATTTTTGAATAAACACAAAATTCTTGAATCAAAGTTATTATTTTCCTCAACAGGATCTCCTACAGGTACGCGAGATAAGTAATCCGAACAATTTAATGTTGATTTTACGTATTGAACTTTATAATTGAAAGATGAGAGAATTACACCATAACGTTGTAATCTATTACAAGTTAAAACAGGAATTCCTTTTTTTTCACCAAAAATTCTACATAAAGGTTCATTATCTATTTCTAGAATGAATTCCCTTCCGTAAATGTACTCGAAAAACTTCTTAAAAGCAAACACAATTGCACAAGCCTCGAGGTCTAAAATTGAATATTTCTTTTCCGCTTCTGTCAGTTTACGAGAAACAAAAGAAATAGGTCTTTGTAAATTATTTTCATACACATGTAACAATGTTGCACCCAAACCTTTCGTTGAGGCGTCCGTAACTACCTTCAAAGTAACATTTGGATCGTAATGTGCTAACACTCGATTATCACATAAAATTAATTTTATTTTATTAAAAACTTTTACGCAATCTTGATTAAAATCAAAATTCGTATTTTTTTTCGATAATTTGTGCAAAGGATCTAATAACATAGACATATTTGGCACAAAAGATCGGTAAAAATTTACCATTCCTAAAAAACTGCGTAGCTCTGATAAATCTTTTGGTTGCGCGACTTTACTAATTGCGTTCGTTTTATCTTCCATAGGTTTAATCCCTTCCTTCGAGATTTCAAACCCTAAGAAACATACCGATGAAGCGTTAAAATTGCACTTTTGAATATTTACGCACAAACCGCAATCTTTTAACCTATTAAGAACTGCATTTAAATTAGCATTATGTTCCTCTATCGTTTCTCCTGTAACCATAATATCATCCAGGAAAACCGCTGTTTTCTTCAAACCTTGTAGACATGAAGCTATAGTTCTACAAAATATTGCCGGTGCACTGTTAATCCCAAACACTAGCCTAGTGAATTTAAATAATCCTAAATGTGTAGAAATCGTAGTATATTCCATACTTTCTTCGTCTAGTTCCAACTGTAAATAAGCTTGACGTAAATCAATTTTTGAAAATATTATTCCGCCCGAAATTTGTGATAATAAAACTTCTATCTTCGGCATGGGATATTTGTCAACAATCAATTGTGGGTTCACAGTACATTTATAATCCCCGCAAATTCTAATGCTTCCATCGCTTTTAACTACGGGCACGATAGGAGATGCAAACTTGCTATAACTAATCGGAACTAAAATTCCCTCTTCCTGTAAACGGTTCAATTCCGTTTCAACTTTCGCTTTCAAAGCGAAAGGAATACTTCTCGGATTGCAGAATTTCGGTTCTGCATTTTCTTTCAATTTTAAATGAACTTTAAATTTATTGAATCTACCTAGTTTACTTGAAAATACCTCCGGATATTTACGCACTAACGTATCGACACTATTATTGTTTACGTCGTGAATATTATGCGTGAGTATTTCACTTTTCAACTGTGAAGAAACCGTCTCGAAACCCGTAAAACCAATGTTAAATTCTTTTACGAAGTCTCTACCTAGCACAGTGGTTGAACCATCCTTTACAACACAAAATTCCATTATTTTAGTAATACCATTGAAATTAATTGACAAAATTAAACATCCAAGTAACTGTAACTTACAATTATTGTAACCCTTCAGGGTTAAATTCTTCGGCTTCAATTGTACATCTTTAAAATGTTCCCAATAATCTTTATCCGATAGGATCGATATTCCTGCACCCGTGTCAAATAATCCTTTTATGATGATACCGTTATTAACTTTTAACGATAAATAAATGGGATCGGTATTTCTTGTTAACCTTGAATTTATTTCACTTGAATTCACAAACACAGATGAAACTTCCTCCCGTTTTTTTTCGCGACAATTTTTACTAAAATGTCCCTTGTTTTTGCAATTAAAACACGTCACGTTTTTTAATCTACAATTACTGGAATCATGATTATTTAAATTACAATATTTGCACTTCAACTGTTGTATACGTTCTACTGATTTCTTTCTGGGAATTGTAACATTTTTGTCTTTCGCCCGCGCCGGTGAAGTAGAATAATTCCTACCTGCACTACTATTAAAATTTTTCTTACTTCTAGAAATGAGCCCGACACTCTCGGATTTAATACACGTAATATTTTTATGAAATGAATCCATTCCCGATGCGCACTTTAATGTACTTTTTAAAGTCAGCTTCTCTGCATCTAAAAACATTTTTTCTTTAATACGACCTTCTAATAAACCAGTCACAAAAATATCTTTTAAGTTTTCTTCCAGTCTGCTTTCAAATTTGCAGAATCTTGTTAGACAACGTAACCTAGCTATATAATCATTTATAGATTCCCCAACTTTTTGTTTCGCCGCAAAAAAATTTCCACGTTCCTTAAACACATTCTTTGAAACACCAATGTGGTTTCCTAATAACAAAAATATATTTTCAACCGATAATTCTGTTATTTTTTTTGGAAAACATAAATCTATCAGTAGATTAATCGTGTCTGTGTGTAGGTGGGATATTAAAACCGCCCTCTTTTTATCCTCGGATTTAAATTTGTCATCATTGACGAGGATCAACTGCTCAAACTGTAGCACGAACGTCTCCAGCCCGTCCCTAAGGTGACAAAACCTGGGTAAACCCACTCCCTCCATTTCCACACAGATTACCAATAATCAGAAAAAACAACAACAAACAGCACTCAACTCACGAATCTGATGATTGATGCTGCCGCCGATCGCCGCCCTTCCGCGTCTGACCGTCTTCTGGCTCCGTCCGGATTCCTGGTCGTCCTTCTCGTCCGGTCACCACCGCCACGCCTTCCCGTGTCGGGTCCCCATACAAGCTGCCTGGATCCGTTTTTCATCCGGTTTCTCGGCTGCTGATTCCTTGAGCTCAGCGCCTTGAATCTCCTCACCAGTTCCTTGCCTTGATGCTCCTTCAATGTCCGATACTGTCCGTGAAGCTGCCCCCAAATTATTTTATTTTTTATGCGACAATAATCCCTTCCGCGGTGCTCGGTGGGATTATAACCAAACTATGGTTCTTTCAGCTGCGCCTACTGTGGTTCTTCCTCCAGGAAGAATTTAATGGCTGATCAGCTTCCTTTTTCGGCTGCTCCAACTGTAGTTCTTCCTCCAGGAAGAATTTAATAGCTGTTCAGATTCCTTTTTCGGCTGCTCCAACTGTAGTTCTTTCAGCTGCGGCTACGGTTCTTCCTCCAGGAAGAATTTTGCGGCCGTTCAGCTTCCTTTTTCGGCTGCGCCAACTGTGGTGATCTGCCGTGTCGATCACTCAGATAAGATGTAAATAATAGTCGTTTGGATACTCCATACTATTTGGTTTATTTAGTGTTATTGCTAATGTACAGTATTCGAGATGTTGTTGTTAAGAGAGGACGAGTTACAACAGACACGCCTTTTTATACGTCTCGGTCATGCTGTCTCACTCAGATATGCCTGTCTCTTTCATACCGACAGACATACGTTCACCACAGTTAATAAAAGGGAGATTGGTCATGAACCATTATTAGTTTGAAACCGGGCGCAGAAGTGTCGCCAACATCGATCACCCATACTACTTTTAATCGCATCTAAGCACAGCTTCTACCTACACACCAAACCGTAATCAGTAATATTTTTTCCTAATATATTCCTTAATAATTCCTAATATATTTCCTAATATATTATCGAATATTCCTCGTAATAATATTCCCTGTCAAATTTTTCCAAGAATAAATGTCCCTAGTTAAAATTTTCCCTACCAAAAAGTCTCCGATTAAAACGTTCCCTACCAAAATGGGAGAAGAGACTAGTTTTCAAGAAAACAGGATAAAAAATCAGATTGCCAAATATCCGGATAGATAGATAGGTGGCTAGAAAATTTCTCAGAAAATAAACCGTATTTTAGAACCGGGGGGGAGGGGTGGGGATTCTGAGATAAAAACAACGATTTCCACATAGAAATAAGAAATAAATATCTGATAGTATTATTACGTTATCGTCTGAACGGTTTCGGTCCTCTGATTGGTCGAATTCAAATCGTATGTTTCGGGTAAATTCCGCATAGCCTTCGCGCAATAAAAAAATCGAGAGTTTGCAAGCAAAAAACGACCACTCTGCCCCTGAATTTTAACCGACCGTAAGGTTCATTTCGATTTGCAGGCGGCCGAACCCAAAAAGTTAAGACTTGAAAATTAAGACCCGATTTCATACTGAAATACCGTTACAAAATTTACCTGCAACCCCACGGCGACCGAAATTGGAATCTCTCATAAACCACCGAAGAAATTCCGGTTTGCCAGTAAAAAAAAGTTTTGTAAAGGAAACTTTCGTGCCAAAAACATGTTTAAAATTTGTTTTTTTTTGCCTTCGTGCCGTTTTAACTGTTAGTCTATATTATTGCATTTTATCAAAATAAAGTTATTATTTTACGTGAATGAGTTCTGCATAAAATAAAGAGCTAGAATATCTGAAAAATGGGCTAAAACATGTTTTGGAGCTAAAATAAGTTCCAAGGCTGAGTTGGCAACACTGATGCAGTTTGAGTAAAAGTTCATTCCATCCAAGCGGCTCCATCTCGTGAGGCTGGTTGAGTGGAGGTGATTTCTAGAGAGCCTTAAAAGCCGTAAAAGACTGTCTAGCCGCGGTCTGCAGACCGCTGGGTTAGGACCTACTGACTCTGCTGACTGATTGTGCCAATATAATAACATTTTATCTGTTTCTAATTAGGAAAATTTTGGCAAGGATCATTAATACTAGCAAAATTTTGACAGGGAACATTTTTACTGTGGACATTTTTACTGGAAACATTTTGACAGGGAACATTGTTACCAGGAACATTATTACTAAAACCACAACAAACTTACAGCTATCATTGGCTCGTAGCTAGGCTATATTATCTCCCTTTTTTGCTATTATATATCTACGCTCCGTTAAGTTTAGTGTTCCAGTTGTCAACGACATCTCAAATTTGTCACACGCAGTCAGCCAAAACAAACACCTTTATATGATAGCTCCCTGCTTTCAACAGATTGAATTCAACTTTATGTATAATATATCAGTTTTAGAGTTGGTGGAGTTTGGTTGAGATCGTAAAACCCTGAGTTTTATTCCCCAAGACGGGAAATATCTGTCAAGAGATGTCGCTAGTGAATAAAGTGTATATTTTTATCTTGTAATCGGATGGCGGAATTTTTATGTTGTATTGGTACTGGTTTCAAATTGTATGATTAATATCGACTATCTAACTTGTACCCGACGTTGCTGAGAGTATCCTTATGAGATAGACATATTGCGTCGCAGACTTTTCTGTAAGCCTTTTTAAGTTATACAATTCCGTAGTACATTATTTTGATGTATAAGGTTATAATATATATATTATAACCTTATACATCAAAATATATATATTATAACCTTATACATAAGGTTTAGCCAGCATTATTTAATTATTTATTTATTTCGTATATGAGATAAATGTGTATACCTACTTCCGCGTGTGTACGTGATTGCAATCAAAAGTTTATGGAATGCATTGTCATAGATAACGATTCTATCTCACTAGTGACGGCTTTATCAGATGTCGGGAAGTGGGTTAATTTCCGGTTCCAAGAATTGCGTTCGTTTATTCCCGAAAACAAAAGTGAAAATCAAATAGATTTATTTCAAGATAAGTATAAAGACTTTCGTGAATAACGTTATGTAGTAAACTTTAAGAATTATTACCATATTATTAAATCAATTCCATTCCTATATACGTAGGAATATTTCACATCATCCATGCACTGACAACCAAAATAAACGAATAATCATTATTATGGTACTTACCGGCCTGAATACAGTTTGAAAAAAGAATTGTAATTGGGGTTGTTACATTTCTTAGAAAGAATTGTATAATTGCTTATTTGAAATAAAAATAATGTTACATTAACTATTAACGGTTTACTTGTGAACCCCGCAGGCGTCTCCGACTTTTTCCACCATTCACTAATGTATACCAAAATGTTACTGTTGAAAATTATATCATTACATCGTTGAGTTATATATAAATAGAGTCTACATTCCTTGAAATATCAGTGGGGAAAATTGTTCCCGGGCGGGATGTAGAAAGGGGGGTGTGGCGGCTGTCGATGTCGCCCGAATCCTTCCTACCGCGAACGAACTCAACGAATAAACCGAAGGTGAACGACAGCCGCGCGCCACCGCGCCAATGCTTCACGAGTTTTTAACACCATTTAATCATTTACCCAACACTATTTAAGTAAATTTACACGACTACTGATTATGGTAAAACCCTACTTACCGATGCAAGGTTATACCATTGCTTTCCCATTATTTTCCAGTACGACTTGTACAATATCTAAGCGTGATTCTAAATGATTTTAGAAGCATAAAAAACGAATAACTTTTTTATAAATTCAAATGTTTTAAGGTAGCTGGTAGTAAGAAAAGTAAGTAAAAAGGCTGAATTGTGTGTATGGGAAAAATAATACAATTCATTGGAAAAAATATTTAAGCAGGGGAAAATAAAAATTGGAATTTCGAAAAAAGTTACTTTTCTTTTTAACTTCTACCGACATGTAGAATCACCTTCCGAAGTTAGGGCACTTTACCCCCTCAGAACCCTGTGTCCATCAACATTGACAGAGAATGTCAACAAAGCGTAGCAACAATGTTTTGACAACTTTTTACGTGTTTGTATTTGACAGATGTCAAGTGCTACCGTTTCGAAGGTGGTTTGGACAAATAGGATTAAACTTTTTTTCCGTCTTTGCTGTCAATTAGAATTTTATACATTTTTTGTGGATTCTTCGATAATGTAAGTAAATAGTTTTGTGTTAACTCTTTCCATAAAGGTGTTATTATGATATTGGAATGACGGAATAACAGTCAATAAACTGTATTAACTTTATAATATATGCTTGCGTAGACCCGTGAAAATCGGGGTTTAGTCTGAATTCTTGAGAAATCAGTACCAATTTTTAAAATGAAATAGTAATTTTCTGTTAAAATATTATATAATAGGTCAGTACTTTGTTGCTTATCACATTAAGTTCCAATATTGAAAATGTCGCTTAAGTTCAAAGCAAATTTGAGTTCATTGAACCAGAGTTTGGCAGGACAAGCGCACTTTAAATCATTTAACTTTGGTTCATTGAACTAAAGTTTGGCAGGACAAGCGCACATTAAATCACGTTTCCCTAGTTTGTGAAAATACCCCATTAAATTGACTCTAAATTAAGTTCAAGGGTATGAAGTACAAGCGAATAGGTACTGAGTCGGCATTGCTTCTGACTCCAACCCAAGTATCGTGAGTTCAATTGCTGGGTTTGGCTAAGTCCTCCATCACGAAAAACATCACATTTACGGGTATACGCGAATATCGTGTCTCAGTTGGCATCGCGTCTGGTTGCCACCCAGGCGACGTGAGTTTAATTCCTCGGCTGGCCAAGTCTTCCATCATGACATAATCACATTCACGGGTATAAGGTATAAGCGAATATATCAGTGGCTGAGTTGATATCGCATCTGGTTGCCACCCAGGCGTCGCGAGTTCAATTCCTCGGCTGGTCTAAGTCCTAAAGTCTAAGTCACAAAACAAGCAACATTTCCCGCTCACTGTGATGGTAATAGTAAAAGATTTTCAAATGTTGTCAGGTTTGTTTTATTCCAGGAATGTTTTAAAATTATGACCTCAAACAAACAATTGATGTGAAATATTTCAATTTTTCATTTTCTAAATCCTCCATCCATTTAATAATTTATGTGTTGCAAAAAATGCGTAACACCACCCATCAATTCCATTTAAAAAAACTCAAAATGGCACCCATATATTCCAATCTCTTCGAAAAAGGCAATTCTTTTTAATGTTGCCTGAAATTGAAAATCCAAAAGTGTACTTCAAACACAAATAAATTATTTTAAAGTGGCAACACATTTTCAAATTTCCATATTAAATTTCACCATTTTCCACATTGACTTTGAAAACGTAGAAAGAGTTAACCAGCACAGCAAAAAATTAACACATAATAAAATGATAAATAATTATTTTCCGAGTTCTGTTTTACTGTAAAGCTTAATTGTTATTTGTTCGTGTAAAGATACCAAAACTCTAGACAGGTGAGCTCTAGTGATATTAACATTGTCTAGACAATAATAACACTACACATGTTAACAGGTACTCGTTTTTGTCTGTGAAATGTACATTTCAAGCTCTAGACTACCTTCACTGTCGAGCAGTCATTGCCTACGAATTAAGAAGTCTGCGGGTTCGAATATCAGCGTAGGCTAGTAAATTTTTATGTTATTTAAATCACTTTCAATTAAAATTTTCAAATTAAGTATTTATACTGCACGTTCCCATGGAGAAAAATGAATATTTTTAATTTATTAAGAATCTCTTCAAATTATTCGTAATCCGGTTAAAAACGGGGTTGCGGGTCCTTAACGAATGAATTAATAGGTTTACTGATGTCGGAACACGTGTTCTTAAAAAATGGAACGTTTTCGCATTTCGTCATTATGTACTATCGATATCCATAATACTAATTTATTAGAGAAAGACCATTATTTAGAATCGAAACGTTACTCAAAATTGCTTTAGCTATGTTTGCCCACCAGATCTGAATAGCCAGTTACTTTCCAGCCTTCGTCTTGCATGTGTACCTCTCTTCGCCACCCCCTTCAGCCTCATAACTCACAACATGAATTTACAAACTGAATTTGCATTTTCCAGCCAAGATTGAAACAACGTACGGTGTTTTCGTAAAAAGTAAGGGTTATTCCTTTCTGTCTTTCAACTGGGAATATTTGGCGTAACCCACCGCTTTCAAATTAACTTGATTATTTTAATTATTTTCTCCCGGCATTTGCACCCTAGTCTAGTGGGGTGTTAGGTACATTAAACTCGCAAGTGTTTTGTGATTTGATGAACTGCTGGGAATTGATAGATATTTTTAAAATCATCTTTAGTAAAAAAAAACTTTAAATATTAATAATATACCGTTTTCGATTTAATTTTGGGGTGTATTTGTAAAGAAATCAGTACAAATTAACAACATTTCCGAATGCATGACAATACCACATTTAAACTGATATATATTTGATCAAAATACGTATTTAAATGTCAATAATTCATAAAGGTGCTGCTGCTCGACACATTTTCACTGAAATAGTTCACATAATACAATAAAATCTAATCCGAAAATAGTTTCGTAAGAGAAGATTTTTCACCCCAAAGCAATGTTTTTCTAGGATCGTTAAAAGACTTGCTAAAATAAAATTCCAGTCAAAACGAAGTATAATATTATGTGTTCTAATCGTAATATTTAATTAAAGCATCTAAGTAGATACGCATAATATTTCCAGGATATCAAATGATAAGCTTTAATATGAGGATGTAACTTAAGATATTTCTCAGAACAATTTCACGACAATGTGTGAAATAAATAATTTTTGAAGTTGATTAGCAGCCTTTGAAACTAAAATCTCATCTTCAAGCGAGAAATCCAGCCTGAAATACAAGCACAAAGGAATTTTTAACGCTTAGAAAACGAAGAATGAAAAAAGGTAAAAAAATTCCGGAAAAATAAATACGGGCTTCAGAAGATGTGTACATGTACACACCCGAGTTAGGGGTTTCAAATAATGAGAATTCGAATAAAGTTTTAAAACGTTTTGGTTTTTTAAAGAAAGACTAATATTCTCGGGTTAAAAATAACCTGACAATATTTGAAAAACTCCTACTAGCACCACAGTGAGCTGAAAAAGTGCCTTGTGTTGTGATGGAGGACTTAGCCATCCGAGGAATTGAACACACTACGACTGGGTGGGACACAAACGCGATGTCAACTCAGCCACCGACCGGTCTTACTTGCTAATTTTATTTATTTACCTAGGTACGATATGAGCTTTTCCATTTTAAAGCAATATTGAAACCAAATATTAGCTAACGTAAACAGATAGAATGATCAGTAAAGAAGTATACACGGTGTCCGGAAACGCGCAGTAAAAGCGGGAAACTGTTGAATCATAGTTCGAATTTTTTTTAAACACTTTCACTTTTTTTTCTGCAACTAAAGTGTAAAGTGGGGTACAATAACGACCCCAAATGTGAGGTAGATTGACCAGTTATGAGTTTCCGGACACCGTGCATTTGTTGTATCTACATTCAATTATTGTATCTCTTCGCCTTACCACTTCTGCCGTAGGTCACCCCGAGTGATTCGCTACGTTTGGTGACTTAATAGGGGGTGCTCGGGTACATGGGATGAGGTTTGTCCAGTTTTTGGCTGTGGATGCGTCTGCCCACTAGCTGCGATCTGGACTGGATTAGGCGGGGCCAGTTGTGGGAGACCCTTTGACCACTCTGGGCGGACTCTCTCGACTCATCGACTTGCACCGCAGTGGAAGGGATGCATCCAAAGAACGGTCTCCACTACCACGGCACATTAGTCCTTTATTTTTGATTTGAGAAAATTAGAACACGTTTTAGTACATATGACTTTTGATAACAGACGGAGATTTGAAATTCTGAGCAGAGATATATTATAATATTAATACGAGTTAACCTTATTGTTAAAGTCCATCTGCATCTCCTCATAACATATGTCTCTGCATTCCTCCACCAATTACCAATGTAGAACCTACATACCTACCTCAATGACATTGCAACAATTTATTATGCTCGACCAGTGTGTTAAGAAAACCGGTGCAGTGAACGTTTTCTTTTCATGCATTTAATTGAAGTCTATTACGGAAGATTGCGCAGTGAAAACCAGCATTATCCATCAAGGCTATAATATCGATCGAAAATACCAAGGGTAAGTCAGAATCCATTTTAATTGTAACTGTTAACCACAACCACCCTAATAGTTGGGTCAAATATTGATTACAGTTCACAATTAAATTAATGCACAGTTATAGAAAAGGTACAACATGAGCATCTCCTGTCCCAATCCCATCTTCCTCTGCCTCTTGCCCTTTCCTATTCCTTCTTCCATCTAATATATTTATATGATTTTTTTTTCTTTTTTGTTAATTTTATTTTCATTTTCAGTTAATGGTTATAACCAATTACAATTTTGTATTATATCATATTAACCAACATTAGCATATGAAACTATTTTGGCTTACCTCATATTTAACCTCTTGTATAACTCATCCTTTATAAAATTGCTGTTTGTTTTTTACAATAAATAAATAAATAAAACCACAAACTGATAATATTAATATAGGTGTATAAAAAAAAAACGCATATTCGGATGCAACTTTGTGTCAAAATTTCAAAACAAACGGTGAAGAACTTTCGGAGATTTGAGATTTTGAACAAACAAACATTTACATTTTTATTTATATAGACTATCTGCGTTTGAGATCTTTGAGAGAGATCGATATCCCAAACACAAAAGTCTCCCATCCACGAACTAGCTTGGAGTGCATTTGTTGGAAGAAAATCTTTTGATATTCTGGTATTTTTTTTAAATCGCGACGTGGAAATATGAACCCTTAAAGCCAGTGATAAAGGATAGATAAAAACTATAGAAAAATGGAGTAAACTTGTAGACAAAGAGTTCTCAGAATACCACGAAAAGTGAGGAACCGAACCGTATTACAGAACACAATAAAAATCAACATAACCAAAAGTGAATAAAGTAAAATGATTTTCTTTATGGGGAACCAACCTGAATATCGTTCTTTCTAATAGTATTATGGTAGCGCAAACACGTATTATAATTGTACGAACTGCGGAGCTTAAAATGTTTATAAATTATTTACCTTAGGATCATCATTGCCTTTTGTGATTTCTGTACGAATGTTTATGAGTGCAAGCGCGATGGAATGCTTGCAAGATCTTATAAAAGGCGATGCACGTTAGTTGTATGCCTCTTTTGTTGCAAGCAGCTCCCCAATAAATATCAGTACAAGATCACGTATCATTATTGTGTACGACCTTCATCCGCTACAATCTGGGTGACTATCTCGATTGAGAATTTCAAAAATATTCATTTATGTTGTGTTTATATACCACCAGGAGTCAATCACTCTCAAAGCATAAATGAATTCATGGATAAATTATGTGCACTTCGAGAACTTTACCACAAAGATCACTTCGTCATATCAGGTGATTTCAATTTACCACTAATTAACTGGTCTATTGGTAACGGTAACAGTATGCAAATTATGAATGGTTATCAATCTGAAATTATTTCCAAACTATCAGACACCCTTTCTTTTACTGATCTCTCGCAATACTGCACCTTCCCGAATAATAATCGTACATTCCTAGACCTTGTCTTTAGTTCGTTCCCTGTTAATGTGTCTAATACTGATGATTATCTCATACCTGAATGTAAACATCATAAAACCATTATTTTCGACATCAATATAGCTCTGGAAACCCCTATGGTGGACAACAAAAGGACAATCTATCTCTTCAGGAATGCTAATTTTGAAACGATCAATAACATCCTCAATAATATTGATTGGGATGCAGAATTTTTAAACCTATCAACTAATAATGCCATTGACCGTTTTTATGATATTTTAAATGAAATTATTCGTTTGAACGTCCCATCAAAGGAAGTTCATATTAACAACTCTTATCCTTATTGGTTTAATCCAGCCCTGATAAAACTCACTAAAGAAAAATATAAAGTGTTCAAAATGTGGAAAAAGTGGTCAAATCCTTTGGACTACCGTGAATTTTGTGTTCTTCGATCAAGGCAAAAGAAAATGTCTAGGGAATGTCTTAAACAATTTATAATAAACGCCGAACTTAATATATCCCGTGACCCGAAACATTTCTGGACCTATATTAAAGGAAAGAGAAATAATTCTGGTTTACCGCATATTATGAAACTGGGTGACATAACTGCCGTGAATCCCTTCGCAATATGCAACCTGTTCTCACAACACTTCGTCTCAACTTTTAATCACAAAACTGTTTCCGATGTTCATTCTACCAATTATCACGTAGACAATCAAGTTAACATATCTTCGGTATCAGTTTCCAAAGAAAAAATAGAAAAAATAATTGATACTATCTCTTGCTCATTGGGTGCAGGTAGCGATAAAATTCCGGCATTATTTATCAAAATGTGTAGCAAGGTAATCTCGAAGCCACTATTATTGCTCTTTCAATCCTCATTGAAAGAAGGTGTCTTTCCGGATCGCTGGAAGTGTGCTCATATTACACCAGTATTTAAGTCTGGGGCGAAAAATGAAGTCCGTAACTATCGTCCAATATCTAAATTACCGATATTCAGTAAGATATTTGAAAAAAATGTTCATGAACAACTGTATGACTGTGTCCAGTCTGTAATAATTGCTAACCAACATGGATTCATGAAAAAAAGATCAGTTGTCTCTAATCTTGCAACTTTCACTGAAAATATATCAAAATATATGGATGATCTAATCCAAGTTGACGTAATCTATACAGACTTCTCCAAAGCATTTGATAAAATTGATCACAGTCTTCTTTTATCTAAACTACTAGCTCTGGGAATCCACGGGGATTTGTACCGATGGCTGGTCTCCTATCTTAATGGGCGCACTCAAGGAGTAACTATTAATGGCTTCATATCTGAGATTGTAAATATACCTTCAGGTGTGCCCCAAGGATCTCACCTGGGACCGTTGCTGTTCACAATTTTCATCAACGATATTATAAAATGCTTTAATTATGCAAATATTCTACTCTTCGCCGACGATATGAAAATATTCTTTCCTATTAATTCTATTATTGACTGTTATAAATTACAAGAAGATCTATATAGACTTGATGACTACTGCATTATCAATCATCTCAACATGAACACCTCAAAATGTTATGTGATTACCTTTACTAGAAACAAAATAAAATTTGAACATAACTACTACATAGCCAGTCAAGTACTTAAAAAGGTTACACAAATTCGTGACCTAGGTGTTCTGCTTGACAGTAAACTTACATTCGAGGCGCATGTTGACATGATTGTGAAGAAAGCCCTTAGAATGTTAGGATTCTTATTCCGTATTGGAAAAGAATTCAATAATATTCAAACACTTAAAATATTGTATTTTTCTTATGTTCGTAGTCATCTTGAATTTGCTTCTCAGATATGGAATCCTCAATATAACATTTATGTAAAGCGCATTGAAGCCATCCAAAAAAAATTTGTCAATCATTTAAATTTTAAGATGAATATTGGTAACCACGGGATTAACAGCTCGATGGAATATTATGGACTAATACCATTAAAAACTAGAAGAGACTCCGCAGATATAATATATCTCTATAAAATTATCAGTGGCCTTATTGATTGTTCGCCCCTTTTGTCTGAGATTAATTTTAGAGTCCCTAGCTTTAGAACTAGAGATAAGTCACTTTTTCATCTTCAAAAATGCTCTACTAATCTCAGACAAAACGCTTTTATTTTCAGAGCTTGTACCCTATACAATAAGAATTTTAATTTTATTGACATATTTTCGTGTAGTTTAGGAACATTTAAAAAAGATACCTTAGCTATTATTAAATAATAATTAATAACATACTGCAAGTTATCATGTTGTTGATATGAACCCTGTCCAGTTACAAGTGACTCATTTTATAAACATCTGTTCAGTTTAGTTGTAGGTATATACATATATTGGTGATTATTGGTGTTGTGTGAGGATAAAATTGATATTTTGTAATTTACTTGTGTTCTTATATCCGATGTTATGTTTACTTTATTTAGTATTTTGTATTTTCTGTAAATATTTTTTGCCCACGGGTACTGGACCCTTAGTTTGTTATTATAATTATTTTTTTAAGTGAAAACCTATCATTAGATATTATTTGTATTTTTTATAAGTTAATTATTTAAAGATGTAAAAAATCTGTTGGTTTTCCTAAATAAACAAAACAAAACAAAACAATAATACTCTGCCTCTACACCATATTGACACCAGCTACATTTGGCATACATTACACCTTTCAAAAACAAATTTTTACAAATATAAAACAATTTACAAATTACAGAGGTCAGAAATTTATTTTTCGATTGAACGCTTTAGTAAACTCGAGAAACTAAAAATGAAATAATTTTGGTACCTACTTTATAGTTTGTCTTATGTTATGTATTAAGATTTATTCTTATCGGTTACACTTTTGAAAAATTAAATCTTCATTAGACGTGATTACTTTTACGCATTACGTAGGAATATTTCACATCACTTCACTCATACACCTATGCACCGGCAAAGATAAATAAGTAAAAGATTATTCACTGAATAGATGACATCTTCGGGCAACGCAATTTATATTATAAGAGTCTATTGTAGGCGGTCATGTGGTCTTGCATATTGATGAAATTTTGCACACTTGACCTCCAAGTAAGAGGAAGTCAATGTCTACATCTGCTAAAACGATAAAACTGTGTAAAGCTAGAGAAACGCTGGGAACTTCAGCTAGTTATTAAAAATAAATAGAAGGGTGTGAGGTTGTTTTTACAAATCTACAGTTTTCCTCCGAGATTGTTGAAAACTTGCGAACTTGACCTTCAAAACAAAAGGAAGGTTGCTGTTTGCTTGAGATTTCGAGAAACCACCCCACCCCCTCAATTTCTTCACCCCTTAAAGCAATATTTTTATATTTGATGATATATATTACACTTTACGTTCAAATACCTTGAAAATTTATGCAATCTATGTAACTCTAGTAAATGAACATGTGTGTCAAGAATTTAGACAAGCGATGACGTCCTACCTTAAATTCCACTTAAATCACGACGTGAATTTAAACTTAAATTCGACATAAAAATCTAAATCATAAATCTGATTAGTAGTTTTTACGTACCAAATATATGCCAAAAATATACTTTTGAAAATATTAAAAAATGCGGAATCCTCTACTGGACTGCTTTTCCGTCACACTAGATCCAATCAAAACAATACAAAAAACATTCTAATTTATAAAACCACATTCGGACAAGGAAACTTAATTTATTTTGCAACAAAACTCCATATCTGCCGTTTGCTATTTGAAAACTGTAGTTGCTCTATTATGGCGCGGCACTGAGTTGATCACTTGACCCCTCAAAATCAACGTTTAAATTTTCCGGTAAAATAAAGAGTGTTTCTTACTTGCCACATTTTATCTTAATTTTGTGACCCAATAATAATTCTAGATGAACTGTAACGTCATTGTAAAAATTACATTTTTATGGCTGTACGAATATTATATCTGTAGCGTCGATATTAATCCATTGAATAATTAATAATAAAACGCTCGACCTACTTAGGTACGTACTTGCTAATTGCTACTTAGGTACGTATTTGCAGCCGAAATCAAAACAAAGCAACCTACCTGTTTCAAGACCTACTTGCATACTCGCGACAATACTAACGCGCACTCAGTCCGGGATACTACGAGAACTCGCCAGAAGGTTCGAGTCTACGGCCTATGCATAATCGCCGCAATGTCGAAGGTTCCCGAAACACACAGTCTGTGCGAGTGCCTAGAATTTAGTTGCCATCCATCTACCTACTGCCGCCGTCGGCCGAGTAGTATAAATAAGCCCGACGCAGCGAGCCAGTCAGTCAGTCATAATTTCGCCGTCAGTCTACAAGGTTCAACGAGTGATCACCCGCGTTCTTCTTACTAGCGCGAGGGACAACGTACCCGGCTTCGCACGTATCATCATGGACTCTATCGGGACATCATCATAGCGCCTCGGCCACGTCCGCGGCCAGCGCTACTCGGATTACAAGCGCCCTGGTTCCAGCGTCTCTGACCAGCGCTTCTTCCACGCAACCATGACCACCACGAGGACACGCAGCATCCTCACTGGTCACGCCGTTCCCGTTCAACTGCCCACAAGGTCCGTCGCACCTTCGGCCGTCTCGTCAGCACTGGAGTGCCTGAAGACCTACGTTCTTCGCCAGTGCCTGACCTCCATCGAGTCCCGGTCACCAGCGCCCGGCGTCGACTCACTGACCCGCGCTTGACCTGCCAACACATCACAGCAACAACCGGAGTATTCTACATTTGTCCTACATCATCTCCTCGTCACGGCAACTGACTCACCAATAAAACACATGTGACCTTCACATCCTTCTTTCATTTCGTGCCTCACCATCGATCCCCAAATATCTTTACGACCTTTAGCCGACTCTGTGAAAACTAAGTTCTCATGGAATGATTATAAAAATTCAAAGTTTTGTTTTTTTACTAAAAACAATAAATCTTCAACATGTTTTCGCTGGTGCTAACTGTCCTCATCTTCCGAACGTTTTACCAGTTAAAACCTCATCAAAACTTATATTTGCAAGCGAAAAAACGAAAGAAGTAATGAAAATATTCATTTCGCAGAAGCGAGTACCTACTGGAAAACTTTTCAGCGGGAGATTATGAGAAACAGATTTATGTGTCTGAAACCACTGAAAGTTGTTTTCTCTAGAGAGAATTTATTTCAGATTAATCAAGAAAATGTCTACTTTTAAGACGAACATTTTATAACCTTTATTGGGCCGTAGGATGCAGGATGATTGGGCCAAAAGATAGGATGCATAAGATATTATATCGTACATAATTTTCGCCAATTTATAAACGTTACACTGTTTTATTGTAATTGTTATTACACAGGGTGTCCGAAGGTGAAGTGCGCTTACTTCGGAGGGTGAATCTTCATGATGGTAGGTACAAGTAAAAAAGATACATAATTTTTTCCGATTTTCCAACGTTTTAAGGTAGTTATTATGTTAAAAAGTTCTATTTTTTGCATGGGAAAATATGTTTGTATACGGAAATAAGCATTAGAATTTCTCAAGTTATTTATCTTTTTCACTTCTATTATCACGAAGAATAACCTCTGTATTATGTTTAGTGAAAAATAATTATACCTATCAAATCACATTTTTTTATATTTTATTACATATATTATTATTGTTTTTTCAATGTGAAACCGGATAAGAGTCCCAATTCCCAACTATCTGGAGCCAGTGAAACTGTGACATCCCCAATTGGGTATGTTGTGGGACTGGAGGTAGTGGGGAGAGAAAGGAGATGGGAGAGAGGAAGGTACACGGCCAAAGCCATTTCAAGTACCTAACGTTTCAATTCTGAATGATGGTCTTACACCAAGGCGATACTGAGAGTATGTTCCACTTTGGAACGTGCAAGTATACTATATATTACGTAATTTTAAAAAGCATTCACTTTGTAGCTCATCATAATTTACAAAAAAAACACATAAATTTGTTTTTGAATAGTGGTCAAAAACAAATTTATGTGTTTTTATTGTATACTATATATTATTTTAAAAGAGTGATTTGTGAAATAACGCAAATCAAATAACTTTTGCATCTTTTGTATGGATTTCTTTTATATATATTTTTTTTAATATTAAAACCACATTTAATTTTAACTTAAGTTTTCCACATCTGTCAAAAATTCAAACAAAAGAAGAAAACATTTCAAATATAGAATTATTAATCAATTGATTTAAATTAAATATTTTATTGTGACTACTTTGTAGCTTGCCTAATTTGTTCCCACAGTCAATTCCAATTTTGAAAATGTCATTTAAATTCAAAGCGAATTCAAGTTCTAGAGTTCAACTGGAGTTACAGACAGAATCAAATCCATTAATAATGTTTTTCTTTGTTGCAGGTAAACCTCTCACAATATTTCTGGAGAGACACTAACGCATAAATACGATGGTGCCTTGCGAATCTCGGTATGTAAGAGTATGTTTTTTCCTCTGCGTCTATCTTCTGCATCACTTTGAAATATGGCAAATGCGCCTCTCGGGGGCTGGTAAACCAACCAAGTTCTACGAAAAAATTATATTGAAGTTTGACTACTACAGTCAGTTCGATAATACTTACACCTACACAGAATCACCCCATTAGAATCCCTCAGCAGTAGATTGGTTTTTCCAATTACACAGAATGATGACATTTTTCCATCCTCAAAGATGGATCCCGCAATGTGTGGACAGAGTTTTGGACATTGCTAGTCAATACGAAGAAACCTGCTATGCCTCAATACAAATCAAAACCGTGGTTTCAACAGAAAACTGCTTCCAAAGTTCGAACCCAAGTCTGAAATTAGCGTCCATAAAAATCATGATTTTTCTAAAAATACAGCTTTGTGGAGATTTTGTGACTGAATTCGATTTGCATAACGATTCATATCACTATTCCAATATTTCAGCCAGTTTGGTCTCATAGAACCTGAGAAAACTGCTTCTAAAGTTCGAACCCAAGTCTGAAATTAGCATCCATGAAAATAATAATTTTTCTAAAAATACAACTTTAGGGAGATTTTGTGACTGAGTTCGATTTGGATAACGATTCTTATCACTATTCCAATATTTCAGCCCGTTTGGTCACATAAAACCTGAGATAACTGCTTCCAAAGTTCGAACCCAAGTCTGAAATTAGCATCCATGAAAATTCCCCTATTTCTCAAAAAAATAAATTTCCTCACTTATTCGAATAAGGATTTGGCCATTGTTCCGTTCCTTCTCACCTTTTTGAAATGTGCTAGCTTGACTTCACAGATTGTACATTCTGAAGTGGGAACTTTATCGTTGTTTGGTTGTCCTTCTCCAAACAAATATCCTCACTTCTATCAAGCCTTATCTAAACATGCCTCCTCTCCATTCAAGGATCTCATCTCTTCTAACTCTGAATTCGACTTTAATCTTCCATATAATTTTGAAATTTGCCAATAACAACAAAATTAATGTATAAATTTACCTTCACTCTCTCAATAAGTTATAATGATGGCCTAGAACACAATGGAAGGGTGAAAGCCAGAAACATTGAAAAAAAAACCGCCCGAGTCAGCCGTGTATCGCAGGGCATACTTACAACTGCGTTAACGTTAACGTTTACGGTTCGTTTACTAGATTACAGCGCTATTTATTATCGTATCATATTTACAATATATATCTAACTGGACTCACGTCCGTTCTTTATGATGTTCTTAGTTATTCTGAAAGGGGAGAATCGGTTACTGAAGATCGCCTGTAGATCGTCTAACATCGGCTATCTTCGTAACCATTCGGGTATTATACCCAAACGTCCCAAAGTTATATCTATCATGTTGTACTACTACTGACACCTATAGAGACACTTTATAACTACGTAAAATTATGTATTCTAACGACATCTGTTGAGAGACATTGAAACTACATAATTTATATTTATAAACACTCGAATAAATTCATGTTTTAATTCCAATATAATATTTTCTAATACATATAATATTTCAAAACCACACAATAATGGCATAGAAATAGATTAATATTGGTGAAGGTACGTACACTTGTAAGCACAACTTATTCCAAAAAAAATTATATTTAAAAATAGAGAAAGTTCAATACATCGTTTAAGGTTCCATTTCAAACTACCTATACTTATCGAAAAAATAATTTAATGAAATTGCTTGATTTAATCGACTTGCAGTAGTTGATGGTGGCCTACGTGGTCGAATGATAAGGCTTTCGACTGGCAATCCGAAGGTCATGGATGCAAATCCCGGCGCGCTCATGTAAATTTTATTTGATTAATTTGTGTTATTTCACTTATTCATTAAAAATTGTATTATTATTCATTGAAAGATACTCTGAAAAAAATGATTCTTTTAAATGGCTTTAGCCGTGTTTGGTGCCAGTTTCATAGTCTCACTGACTCCAGACGGTTGGGAGCAGCAGTTAGAACTCTTGTTCGGTATTCACATATTTTTAAATGGCTCAATGAATGCATTTGATTGAACAAAGCACAAAATCGCAATACGAGTAGTCCAAATTTTGTCTGTGTTAATTCGTCGAAAACAAACTGTTTAATTAATTCCCTAGTCCAAAGGCTACACAAGCTTTGAAATAAATTCAGTTACGTTGATATTCTTTGCTGGCGGAAACCGTATTTATGTTTTTTCAAATACCCCATAGGTTTTTTTAACTTCATATGTGCGTTCACAATGTCAGCCGCCCAATTTTCCTATTGGTGGATTTTTTTACAATGGAGTCGTGGCGCGCTGTTGATTTGTACGGGAAAATATTATGTAGTTGTGGCACGCTGTTCAAACTGTAGTAATATTATAATCCAAGTGAGTCTTGTTCGTCGTAGTTTTTCTTTTGGAGTTCATTGCATAACTGCTCATTAGAGAAAATCGCCTCTGCCTACAGCATGGATCTTTTCAAAACACGTTCACTCAGTTCTGTACCATCCTCACAGCATCTCTTCCGTTAATAAGAGCCCTGAGGGAAAATGCAGTAGTTAGTCAAATTTCTGAAACATTTCAGATATAATGTTTCAAGAATCTTTCAGAAATATATCAGGAGAATTCCAGTGAGTTTAAAGAGAACGTTAGACAGATCGGGTATCATTTCACCGTTTCTCTGTGTCGTGGCAAGACATGGCGGATTAATCTCTGATGGAGATATTGTAATATTTTATGCAGAGTGTAAGGCTAGCAGGATTCAATAAAATTCCATGCAGGGCTTCCAGGGAGTTTTCTGTCACATGTATATCGCAATTATTATATTAGGATGGCGAAAAAATAGTCAATATACTGCAGTAATTAATATTAGTAACTGGTGATGAAGAAGGAACATTTGACAATCGTTTACACTATTTTATAGTCCTTTCTTCTCGCTCTGAGAATAGTGAAAATTGAGTGAAGTATCAATATTGAAAAACTATGAGTGAAAATAGGGCAGAATTCTTAACAAATCGGTTCCAATTATAATTATATTATAAACCTATTTACATAAAATAATTTTCTGTTAAAATATTATAGGTACCTACTTATTCATCATTTATTCATTATCACTCTTACATATTATTTGTATTTAATATCAAATGTACGTGTGTGTATGTATGTATGTATGCAACTATGTATATGTATGTGTCTACGTATGTATTTATATGTGTATATGCATGTGTATGTATATATATGTATGTATGTGTTTATACGTGTATATATATATATACATTTTCTCTTATTATTTCCTTGTTTTTAACATTTCTTTGTTTTTAACCTTTCTTTGTTTTCTTTGTTTGTTTATTTCTTTTTAACCTTCTTTATCTTTATTGCATGATGTGAACATTGGTTATTGGGTTGTAACCTAATTATTTTACTTATTTTTTCTCTCTCTCTATCCATGTTATGTTATAAACCTGTTAATGTTCCTAATAAAATAAAATAAAAATAAAAATTAATAGCTGGTCTGAATTCTTCACATAATTAGTTCCAAATTTTAAAATGGCACTTATTCAATTTAATTTCAGTTCATTGAACCAGATTTCACGCAAGACAAAATAAAGACAAAAACAAAGGCACAGATAAAATAAATTAGTATGTTTGATGTATATGTAATGTCTGTCTAATGTCTTTATATCATAAATTATTGTCTGAATTCGGTTTGCGGAATATTACTCAATGGACTGTTATTTGGACAATGAATCAGGAATAACTGAAGCAAGACTAACACCAAAAATATTGAAAGCTGTTAAGTCCGTTTAACGTCTGCAGAATATTAATAATTTCACTATGAATTGGCATGGCGGAATAATAATAAATTCAAATAGTAAAAGAAAAAGATAAACTAAACGTTTCTTTTGCCCAACGCTATTATACTCACAAAAAAATTTCACTTTAATAAAATAGTAGACGAAATCAAAAACAATAATGATAAAATACAAAAAAAAATTTCACTTTAATAAAATAGTAGACGAAATCAAAAACAATAATGATAAAATACAAAAAAAAATTTCACTTTAATAAAATAGTAGACGAAATCAAAAACAATAATGATAAAATACAAAAAAAAATTTCACTTTAATAAAATAGTAGACGAAATCAAAAACAATAATGATAAAATACAAAAAAAAATAAAACAAAAAAAATCATTTTCCTAAAATTATTAACGAAAAACTGCGTATTTGTTGGTATATTTCTTGAGCGTCTCTAAAAAGTATAAAATAAAGTCGCTTTCCGCGTCGGTCTGTTTGTGCGCTTAGTTCTTCTAAACTACGCAATGGATTTTGATAGGGTTTTCTCTATCATTTAGAAAAAAATCCAAAAGGTTTATATATATATACATGCATATTATATTTATAGAAAGTAATGAAAAGTCGATGTTTTGCAATCAAGTCGTAAAAAAATATTTTCTGGCGCTAACATTGCTAACGCTGGCTAAACCTGAGATGAGAGACTAAACCTGGCTAGACCATGAGATACACCAAAATAATTTAATACGGAATATTATATCTTAAAAAGGCCTACAAAAAAGTACACCACGGTATTTGTCTATCTCCTAAGGATAAATCCCAGCAACGCCGGGTACACGTCAGCTAATTGTGTAGTTATGTTCGGTATTCTTTTTATTAATAAATAACTACGAGATTTGGCTGAAGCGGTTTTTAATAATACATCCGAAAACAATAAATAAACGTAGAAAATACAACAAAATGATTTACGAAAGGAAGGTTCGAGAATGTTCTGAAGCGCGTCACGTAGGCAAAATAATTCGATCTCGATGTCGCGGTTGCCGGTACTGTACTGACCATTTCGTTCACGTTGAAAAACATTCTCGAACATTCCAGTTGCTACAGAAACAAATATTAAAAAAAATAAAAGAAAATCCAACATGCTTGTTTGGAAACTTCTAGAATAACGTTCGAGTCAAGTCTCACCCTCTATCTTGAAAGACATAAAATCTTATCTAATAACCAGTTCGGCTTTCGTCCAGGTCTAGGAACAGAAAATGCTATTGCTAAGCTGGCGGATATTATTTCCAATAATATTGACCAGGGTAATAAATCCATCGCTCTCTTTTTAGATCTTGCCAAAGCTTTTGATACCATCTCTCATAAAATACTTCTAAAAAAACTAAAGGCTATAGGTGTTCAGGGACTGCTATACAAATGGATGGATAGTTACTTAACTAACAGATACCAACAAGTTAAAATTAATGATAATGTTAGCGATCCAGCCCTTGTAGAATTTGGTGTACCCCAAGGGAGTACCTTAGGACCTATTTTGTTCAGTATTTATATCAATGATCTGTGTAACAGCAATTTTTCCAATCATATTATAACATTTGCAGATGATACTGTCCTAATATTTGAAGGAAAAACATGGAATGATGTACACTGCAAAGCAGAATGTGGATTAAAACAGCTAAAACTTTGGTTAGACTATAATCTGCTGACACTCAATTCGGAAAAAACTAAATTTATACGATTTAGTGCGACAGAAGCGGGCCAACCCGAGGAAGCACATAATATTTTTATACATAAATGCATTGACTCCACTAACTGTAATTGTTATAAATTGGAATGCGTAGACAGTATAAAATACCTTGGTGTTATATTAGACAAATATCTTAGATGGGACGGACAAATAGATCTAGTTGCCACAAAGGTTAGAAAGCTTACGTACATGTTTATGACAATCAGAAATATCTTACGTAAAAAAGAATTGAAACTCATCTATGATGCTATGTGTGGGTCACTTCTAGACTATGCATCCTTAGGTTGGGGTGGGTGTGCAAAAACTGTTTTGGACAAATTAGCAAAAGCTCAAAAATCACTACTAAGGGTAATCCTCAAAAAACCATTTAGATATCATAGCGATGCACTATTTGAAGAATTCCGAGTTCTGGATGTTAGACAACTATACATGAGAAAATTAATTTTAAACACCCATCAAAAACGCCACCTCTACCCATCTATTAACCACTCTCACGACACCCGCCACTCACGGAGAAATCCAATTGTACCACTCACAACTAAAACATCTCTCGCTCAAAGACACTTCTCATTCTTAGGTCCAAAACTATACAACTTCATGCCCGATGCTTGGAAAAAGGAAAACACAGCTATTCTTCATAAATTGACCACTAATTGGTTTCATCAATTAGGTAGAAAGGAGAGTGAACTTTTACTACACAAAAAATGAAATCAAACACAAACCAAAAACAACAACAAAAACTCCAACAAAACAGTAAAAGATACGTTTATGTTATAATCTTTATCATTATATGTATATATGTACTTACCTACTACTTTTAAATTAGAATGCTACCCAAACAGCAGTTAATCTTATGTTTAATGTAATATTTTATTTTATGGTATTTCTTCTCTTTGTTATTCATATTTATACAAACATGTTAGTAGGCTTAGGCACCAGTTAAAAGTACAAATACCTATTATTTCATTATTATTGTAATACTATACTTATCAAACAACTTATCAAAATGTTAATACTCATACTAATTTGACTGTCCTAAAACGGGAATCCTCCTAGTTGGGCAGTCAAAACATTTCTTAAATAATGTATTTAAATGTATAATCTTTTACTAAATAAAAAAAAAATTAAAAATAAATAAAGTAGTGGTGTACCACTACAGTTGTAATAATAATTCAAATTTAAAAGCATAAATAAAACAGTCGATAGACTACTAACCTAATTCGAGTAATCTAACCAAATTTAAAGTCGACATTATTGAAAGTTGTAATATCCGATACATATCTTTATGTAATTAATAACTTATATTCTACTTTTCAAATCAGCCCTACCTAATTGTAAAATATTATTGAAGTAATCCACCCTTATCAATTCCTTCATACTCCCTTACTATGCGAAGTTGTAAATCAAGGGTTGGTGGAAGATTCTAAACACATGGCGGGGTCGTAAAACTATACACCATAACGACTAACTCCTACCCCCATGCCTCACAAATGTTTAATATCTTACATTTCGAATGTAATATATTACCCAATTGTGAATACTGACAGACGGTATGCCGAAATTTTATTGTGTAAGTATTCTCAGGTTACGAATAACCCAACAATATTTGAAAAACTCTTAATTTGTTCAGGTTCTGTTTGTATTTTGTTTAAATAAAAAATTCTTACAAGTAAACTGTGTTTAAACTTTACACGCATTGTAAAATTTTGTGTAATTAAAATTGTTTAAACTTGAAAATTGAAAACTTGTTTCTGACTTAACTTTTATTTTTTAAATTATTAATTATTTTATAGACAGCCCTGACTTACTTAACCTTATTACCTTCCACATTCCAACTAGAAATTCTCGATCAAAAATTATTTTAATTGCAACCAAAATATCAGGACTGAGTCGTTAAGGCGATGCCATCGTAGTAATGCAAAATCATGTGTTTTTGGTTTGAAAATTTGGTTGCCTAGAAATGTTTCAGATGTTTTAATAAAATACTGCGAGTAGAATACATCTTGGCCTTTGAAGCAATCGAGTATTTTTTAGATAAGTCTTTTTATAAGCCCAGAAAAAAATAATGTAAAGGCCTATGAAAACTGCTTTAAAGTTCAAAATCTCCTACTTACGAACCCATTTTCGGTTATGATTTTATTGTATAATGTGTCAAATTAAGTTATTTATAAAATGATCGAAAAAAAATTAAATATTTATGCCTGAACATCCACAAAATAAAATAAAAGGCACTTTTGGGCCATGTTTTTTTCTTGCATAAATCAAAACAGGCGGATGGTGTTAAGCGGGAATTTAAACCTTATCGCCATTTACGTAAGGGGTGTTATTGATAGCTGCTCAATTTAAAATATTACACGACGTAGTGCATCGCCTTAAGATACTTGCTTGTACGTATTGCATACTATGTAGATATATTGGATGCATTTGGCAATTTTCAGAAATAGTAGATATATCCAACCGCCAATTATTTAGTGACAAGAAGGCTATAATAACTAAACTCATAAAAAAGATTAAAAATAGCTTTTATTATTATTCTGTGAGTGTTGTTATCTTTTAAAATTTCTTCATCGAATTTCACGTCTAAAATAATGTTCTATTGAATTGTATATATCAAATGCTTGTAATGTATGATATAAATGAATGCATCAGATGATATTAAAATTTTATCACATCCACCATTACCACCCATAAACGTTGTAAAAAACCAAAAACTCTCAAGTTTACTCAAAGTTCAACCATTTACCATATGCAAAAGTAATAAAAAGATAAAGCTCGGCGCTTGATCAATTAAAAGTTGTTTTACGACGGACCATCGACGTGTGGGATGTTTTCTCGACGTAAAACAATCCATAAAGCTTTCACTATATTATTTGTTTTTTTTTTTATTTTTTCTTTTTTTCGCAAGATGTCACGTGGTTGTCATTCGACATCGTTTGTCGTAATGGCCTCTTAGGGATTAGGTAGGAAGCATTTTTCGCATCAATCGAATTACTCGTAGTTTTAATAGCTAAACTTTACGGTAAAAAAAATATTTTTTCTGAAGAAGGAAAAGCTATCAAACGGTGCCGTATTTTTTTTTATTTTCCAGACCCCTCTGCCATCCTCAATTTTGGGTATTGTAGAGAGGATGAAATAAGTGGGGAGAATAAAAAGATGAGAGATGGGAAGGTTAAGAAGTACCTGCCCGGCTTCCCAGATCTGAACACCTTAAGTCATTTCAAGCAACGTTTCTATTCTAGGTGAGCAGTTGGGACTCTTGGGACCTATCTACTGGACTCATTATGTTAGGTTAGATTATACAAAGTTAATTTTCAAGTTCTGTGAAAGTTCTGTTGTTATTTTCAGTTCTGTCAAGTAACTGTCCTATAATTATATAATAACAGAACTTGAATAGGGCATTCAAAGAACTCGAAAATGAACCTTGAAATTTGATGAACTGTTCTAATTCTATGAAACAATCCATCATAAGTGATAGAAATAGATTAAATGTATAAATTAACTTGTTAAGCACCCTTGAGATGATTTTCTCACGAAAACGGCGCTATACAAATAATCGTATCATAATAATAATTATTAATAACATATATCATAACATTTTATGTAGTTTGATTTAGTTGGTATATGAATGCATTTTTAATATAGATTTTAATTTTTTTTTAGTTACATTTGAAGATATCTACATCAGAGAAAATGTTATTATATAATGTTCAAACACAATTCTATAAGTAAAAAATAATCATAATATCTTATCTAAAATAAAAAAAAATTACTTATTGAAATGCACAAAATAATAATAACAATTCACGTAATACACATAAAAAATAAACTTTAATTATTGTTATACACATAATACTAATAATAATAAACTTTTATTGCGTGTATTTTAACTATTATTATGTGTATTACAATTGTTAAAGTTAATTATTAAACACTTTTTTTAAATGTCAACACACCACCCTATTTGCGCTTATTCTTCAGAAGTCGATACCGCTTTTCGTGTACCGTTTTGGGTTAGTAAGGATTTCAAAGCAAACATAAAAGTACACCCTTAAAAGAAACCAACCAACACTTTCCGTTGAAAAGTTCAAGTGTTTGTTTCGCGTAAAGTCGGCTCGTTTTATGCAGGGGGGAATTACAAACCTACACATTTTATGTATCTGACAAAAATTTAATTTAATTAATTTTTTACAGTTTGACAATGCCTTCAGAAGGCAAAATAGCTGTTGTGTAATAATATTACACAACGGAACTAAAACTGCCATTTTTAAAAACATTTTTAAATATCGAAATAATTACTCTAATGATTTTTAAAATAATGATTTTTATTAAAATAGCTGGTAAATGTAATTTTTATGTATGTTTTAATATTAGAAGATATTAAATCATAGGCATTATTAATTGTATAAGAGAATATTTTAGATTTTTTTATTTTAATTGCATTTTCTTCATATAATTATTTGAGTTAGAAATATATTTTTAAATCTACCCGCAATGTTTTTCTTGGTGGAATTTTCCTTACTGTGGAATAAAAATATTATATTAAAAGATGATTTTTTTTTTACCCATTTCGAGAAAGAAAAGAATGTTATGGAATATTTAAAAAATCAAAACACGCACTACAAAACAAAATAATTCAAACGCGCCTTAAAAAAAAAATTTTAAAATAAAGGCCCCTTAATTTTTTTTTAATAAAAGGCGCCTTAAAAACAAGCTTTTAAAAATACAAGTTACCTTCAAAACATAATTATTATATCGTAATGTGGTAGGTATTTAGCGAACATAAATTATAAATCAAACATGAAAATCGATTGAAAATACTCGTATATTTATTTTTTTTATTTAATTAAAATCAAATTCAATAATATAATTATTCAGGTCTGCAAGTATTTTTTGATATTTTGAGACAGTTTGAAAATGGCCTTTAAAGCCGAAACAGCTGTAACAACAACAAGAACCAAAAAATACTTGCAGAACTTAATAATTATATTATTAAATTTGATTTTAATTACATTTAAAAAAATTAAATGGAGTTCTACGAATTAAACACAAAAAACAATAAATATCGTACATTTATGTTCGTGTAGCGGAGATAGCAGGATAGATCTTAGAATGCATAATTTTTTTTTTAAAATTGGTAGTTTGTGATAAATTTGTGAAGTAAGCCTGATAAAATAATAGGTTAGGTGATATTCGATTTGTTATGTTAGGTTCGGGTAGGTTTGGTTAAGTATGTTGTTTGATTGTTTTCTTCATCATTTATTTTTTTAAATTTTCTCCTTTTTGTGAAAAACCGAAATAAAATCGTAAAACACCCCTGTGTTAAAAGTAGGGGATGAAGCTAGCACTTGTGTAGCCACTAGCCAGGTTAGCTCTGTCAAGAGATAAAGCTGAGTGAGGGATGATTCCGGGACATTTGTCGAGAGGTCGCTTTGAGTCAGGGATTGACTTGAGGAATTTACGTCATCAGTCATAGTGCTCGATATGGCTTCGACACTCACTCCAGATCAAGTCACCTTCAGGATTCCAAAATAAAATTTTATTCTGTGTCATTTATATAGCTTTTTGCTATTCTCTTTAGGTTGAAATAAAATATTGAATACTTCATTTTATTTATTTATACTAGGTTTTTACAGAGGTTCTCACTTACGTAAGAACTATCCAGTTACAAAAACTCATTTAAGTTGCAGACAAAAATCTACAAATTACATACATTCAGGTAAAAATGCAATTAAATACAGGTTACGTACAATTAAAAAAACCAAACAAATAAAAATATAAAATTATACATAAGTTCAGTAAAATGACAAATCATACTAGGAGAGACAAGAGACACGAGAGTTATAGTGATAGGTACAAAAAATAATTATCTAAACATATTATTTAGCAGCAGTAGATTTTTTTTTTGAATCTGTATAATATCAAATGAAAATACTCGTATCAATATCAAATACAAGTGGATGAAACTGAAAAAATACAAAACTTACCTAATCTAACCTCACAACCTAACATGACCTTACCTAAACTTACCTGTAAACTAAGTAAACTAACCAAAACTTTGCCAATTATTTCGTTGCAGTTCTGTTTTATCCGGTTACGGTCAAAACATAATATAATAGTAATTATAAATAGTCAACTTTATGCAGGGTGTCCGAGGGTAAATTGCACAAATTTTGGGAGGTGATTCTAGATGATGGTGCAAGCAAAAAAGTAAAAAAATTCTTCTTAAATTCAACATTTTGAACTAGTTAATTTATAAGTAAAAAAAAGTTGAATTGTTTGTAAGTGAAAATAAATATTCTTCTTGGGAAAAATATTTTTATTCGGAAAAAAAACAATGGGATTTCTAAATAAGTTTTTTGTTTTTTTTGTTCGCTTTACCCCCAGACACCTTGTATGGCACCATTTTCCTATTCAATCACCTCATGTTAATTCTAAAAATGTGTGTGAAAACCAGTTTGTGCCCTCCATCTAATAATTATTGACAGGTTATCTTAAGAATTTGAACTCGGTGCACTGATCATACAAGAAAAGGTTTAAATTTAGCTTAAGGTAGGAATATAATCCTATAACATATTCACTTGCTTAAAACAAAAATAATGTTTAAGGTAAATTCGTCACAAATCTGTCTGTCAGATGGTAGCGAAAACGAGTCGACGGATCCTTTGAGAGAAAAGATATATTAATAGATGAAGATTGATCATTCGTTCTTATCTGCTGACAGCTGTGGGGATTTTTTCGTCATCTTTTAAGATTCAATGTGAAACAAAGTGTCGGCAAAATTGAGGCAGGAAAACAATGCCGAAACCGGTCGGTGGCTGAGTTGGAATGTCAAATCGCTTTGTAATTGTTTATTGTTGTCATTTAATTTTCTTTGACAATGTTTTCAAGGACAAAAATACCGCCTCAATTACATGATAATTATTCATTTTGAAGACCGCATCTCAACTCAATAGGTTCAAACGAATTTCGTTAGTATTTCGGCAAGACGGCAGGTGTGCTTATATATTTAATTAAAGCTGAAACCGTATAATTGTTAAACATTAAACTAGGCCGAGAGATCCATCAACGTCTCTTGAGTTTAAGGTGTGTTTAACCAAAGAATTGACATCTTAAAATCTAGATACATTATCATGGAAAATCATTGTCAATATATACATATTATATCAGCTATAGACAATAGAAAAATAGATCAATTTTTAGACCATGAATTAGTAACTTTCCGAGGGATTCCCCTAGAAATATCTATGAATTTAGTAATGCGATCATCAGAAATAATTAAAATAAACCCCCGGGAAAAAATAATTTTCAAGGCCTGCTAGAGCAAATTCAGCGGTAGTCCGTTCGTCCATTACGCTGGACCGCAAGCCGTATATTGTTTTAACACGATTCCAACTTTATTTTAGGTTTGTTAGGGCAAATTTAACCATACTGTCTTTCCAATACACAGGGCAGCGGGTCGTATATTTTTGTGGCTTCTACTTCACTTACGCCGTTAAGATTCCGATTTTATTTTAGGGTATTATCTCCTCTTAAATCTTATAAACTTGAATGTTTTACAGAAATATCGTAAACTAATAATAAATGGAGTAAAAACCAATGTAAAGATTTCGTCAATATTCGTAATTCCGAAAGTTGACAGTTTTGGCGCTAATCCACTCGGGGAAAAGCTGACTAATTGAGATTTGACAAACTTTGCCGAGAGATTTGTTCGACACTTCAAGAAATTCCTTTGCTTATAAATATTAAAATTAATTTGGAGTTTGAAACTTCAGACGAGTTAAGACCTTTTTTGTTGTAGATTATCATTCTTGCGAGATTGCATAAGTTGACTCTCTCATTTTTCTTTGTATTTTATATATATAATACAAAAAAATGTGTATAATATAAATATATATAAACCATCCGGAAATTTTTTTCTAAATAATACTGACAACCCTATCAAAATTCGTTGCATAGTTTAGAAGAACTAAGCGCACAAACAGACAGACGCTGATAGTGACTGTGTTTTATAGTAATATGATTTAAGATTTTCACGGCCAAAAGTATTTTTGTTATTTGTGTTTGGGGTGTTATGCCGTGTTGCGCTAACTCCTTAAGAAGGAGTTAGCGCAAGGAAGAAGGAGTCTCTGAAGGAGAAGTAGTCTCTAAAAGAAGGAGTTAGCGCAACACGGCATAACACCCCAAAAACAAATAACAAAAAAAATAAATTATACTATTTATTGATTATCACCGGGGTCGACGATACACTCAGTATCGCCCTGGTAAAAAAACTACATTGAGAATTGAAACTTTGCTTGAAATGACTTTAGCCATGTTTGGTGACTAGATCTGAATAGCCAATTACATCCCAACCTTCCTGTTCCCTCTCCACTCCTGTCAGCACCACAAAATACCTCAACTGGGGGTGCCATAGTCCCACTGGCTACGGGTGTTTGGTAGCAGTTAGGGCTATTGTGCGGTGTTCAAAAAAATAAAACTGATCAAAATTAACAATCTACGCAAGTCACTATTGTTGTATACTTTGAAGTTAGATTATTAATTTTTATTAAAGGTAAAATTATGTTTTTACAAGACAAGGTTTTTGTGCAAAGCACAAAGGATAACAAATTATTATTATAAATAATTATTAGCCTGAAATACAAATATACATTGAAAAAATATTCCCGTCGGCGGCATTTATTTTTTCTCGGAAGATTTTTATAAGTTTCCCATACGAAACAGTACAAAAAAATAATATCATTATTATAAGTTTCACTTAGATTAGACAAGGTTACGTTATGATTGACTTTGTTAGGTGAGGTTAGGTTTAATATAAATAATAATAATAATTTTAACACTAAGGACAGGTTGTTTCGGAGAATTTGAAAAATTCATCAAATTTCAACGTTCATTTTCGGGTTCTGTGAAAGTCCTATTCAAGTTCTGTTATTATATCATTGTAGGCTAGTTGCTTGACAAAACTGAAATAAAAACAGAACTTTAAAAAATATTTCACAGAACTTAAAAATGAACGTTGAAATTTGATGAATTGTTCAAATTCTCCGAAACAACCCGTCCTAAGAAAATATGAATGAATTGTATATATACGTGTCTTCTAATTAATCTATAAAATAATTTGAGTTAACTCATTTCCATTGAAAATTCATTATCACATCAAATGGTACACGATCGTTTTACACGACAACATGATAGCATACGTTTGAACACCATATATTCACGATATGGCGAGCAATCCATTGGCTTCCAGGTTGGCAATTTATATAATTGTCTTCTAGACGATATTGAGAAGAAAAAAAATGTTAAGTAAGATTGAATATATTTATATATTATGTCAAAAAAAGTTTTTTTATGGAAAATTGATCAATATGGGATTAGGGAAGTATTGGATATATAATTTTTTTGTAGACACACTCCTCTGATTAATATCTGTGGTTTAATTTTATTCTACGCGTACGCGGTGGGCAGGTGCATTCTAAACACACCTCAACCAATGAACCCGGCCACCCCTGCTAAATCACCAAAAGTAGCGAACCACTTTGGGTGACCTATGGCAAAGGTATTGGTTATTGAATAAACGGATAAGTTTCTGGGGCGGCGGTACCCAAGCCCGCCTCCCAAATTATATAGATTTTGTAGATTGTAGAGCTTACATTCACTAGGTGAACGGGCAACTCAGTACAGGTTAGGTTATGTTAGGTTTATAGGTATTTCTATCTCTTTTGATGACTATATATCACTTTTCAAAAGTGTATTGAATTGACACTGTTCCTGAGTTGCCATGGAACCCATTCACGTATATACATTTTACAGAAAACATCCAGACCTGTAAAAACACCAATATCTCTAAAAACCTCAGTTTGAGTTTTTTGTGGGTATCTGCTTTCTGCATTACTACGTTCAATTTTAAACTACCCTGTGCCTTTTAGGGTTGAAAGCTCCCAGAAGGCAGTGGGGCGATTTTCTATGCAAAAGCCTAATTAGTATGCGCCGGAAGCATCGGCAGTACGTCTAAACTACAAAAATACAAAACCACCACAGAAGTATGTACTACCTACTGCAAAAATCTGATGCTCGCTGTGGAAAGCGAAGCCGTAGAACTGTGATGTAAATACTACACTCTAGGGATCCGTAACCTTTTTTGGAGCTGTAATCCCAAAGTCAAAAAAGGTTTTTTCAGCGACCTAGAAAAATTGCCCAATTTACAGGATAAACACATGCTGGTTCATTTCCTTTCAGGTAGAGATGTCTAGGAAACAGCTGGTTTTATCTGTATTTCATTATTTATTTATTTACGCCCTAATCGGCTTTTACAAAAGTAGTTAACAAATAATACAGTTGTGTTACATAGTTTACAATAAATTATGATTTTTGATTAAATTAAGGTAAATTCATATTAATAGTGTGGATTACGGAAAGCTAAATATGTATTAAGGAACATAGGTATAAATTATTTTATAAGCAATAATTATTAGCCTGAAACACTCATCCACATTGAAAAATCTCCTGATAAAAGATACATGACGCCAACGGGACTTGAACCCGTGTCCTTTCGATTGCCGGTCGACAGCTCTGACCACTGAGCTATGGCGGCTTATCTCTTATCCGCGAAATAATTCAATATATACTAGTGTTTCATTCAACAATTACTGCCTATTACATTTTTTCACCTGAAAACAACCAACTTTATTTTATATGAGAAAGGCATTGTAAGTGCTAACTCTCTCACTAGATGGCGTCGAGACAAATTGTCTACATTTTTTGGTGAAAATTACTAGAACTTGTCAAATATTAATTATTATTTTTTTTGGTAAACTAATGTTTAAGATAGGCATTAAATAGGCAGTAATTGTTGAATGAAACACTAGTATTTATTGAATTATTTATATACGGTTATACAGGATGTTAAGGGACGTTAGTGGCTTATTTTAACCGGTGATCCAAAAGAGACCCAAATTTCACTGACATTTTTTATTCCAAAAAGTGTCAGGAATCACTGGTTCAAGTAAGTCAAGTACGCCCCTTAACAACATGTATATTTAGACTGACGAAATATTTAGTAGGAAAGCAGACAATGCGGGAAAAGTTGTCTAACCCAGATATGCAGACGCAAATGCTAGTAACTTCTACAGGGAAAGAGATTTATGGACATAATTCTAAACAGTAACATCGACCGTACGGAAGAGCTGTTCCTAATTAATTTTAGCGTACCCTTTTGAGACGTACACGACATACAGCACTATTCCACAAGCTTTATTGTAACAAAAATTCAGCATCTAATTCTCCAATAAATCCGTGATCTTTATACCTTTAGTAATATTTACTAAACTCTAACATCGACAGTCACTGCTCATATTTAAAATGAGCATTTTGTCAATGATATAAACTGTTCAATGCACATACATATCTCTTCATACGTCACCCTTACACTTTTACCTATATATATACACGGTAATTATCAGCCTTACTAATAAAAAAATCACTTCCCAACCGTAAAGGCTCTTTTGTCACGCAGTGTATACAGACTGTAAAGTTTAGATTCAAGTTGGTACTAATAAAACAACTCTATTCATTAAATCTGGCAACATCGTACAACGATCCCACGCATGCGCATTTGTGTTTATTTTTCCTGTCAAGATGCGCTGTGCAATGATGGCGGTGACATATTTTTTATGTATTCTGTAATCCACCCACAAATCGTGTTTTTGTTCATAAAATGGTCAGTATAATATTACTTTCTTCGAACATATAAAATACCTTAAAAGTAACGTATTTATATTTACATTGACTATTTTAGGTCAGTTTCTATTTAACGTTTCAGTTAGTAAGGTTTATCAATTGTATAAAATTCTCACCGCGTTTATTCGTAAGGTTGTAAATATACATACCATAAATAAGACATTACAAGGAAATGTATCATATATAGGTAGTGACAATGAAATATTTAATATCTGTAAACTGTTTAATTACTGTGACCAATGTACTATTTTGTTCCCAAAATATAAATACATAAGATGTCTCGTGCTTTTGTGAATACCTCATTTAAAATTTAAAATAACAACACATTTAAAATTTCTTTATTAAATCTAAAAGGACAGTAAAGTATGACATTTTAAGAATGTTGTATAAAATTTTCACGGAGAAATATTAAAAAACACGGCAATGGTAGGCAGCAATTATTCTGACGTGTCTCAAAAAAAAGTAGAATGGCGGTGCCCCTCATAACTCGGTGCTGGGTCATCTGAAATCAAAAAATTAAAGTTCATTCGTTAGATAATAGTTTTTCCCAGATAACGCTGGGAGGGTTTTTCGAAATTTTAATTTTTCACTATTTTGGAACACTTTGAAGGGAAAAACGCTATTTTTAGTGAAAAAAATCGGCTAATTTGTTATTGTAAAATAATAATTATTAACAAATTTGAAAAACACTCTCCAGCGTTACCTCGTAAATTATGTACAGAAATAGTTTTCAAAATTTCAAAAGGATCGGTGCAGTAGTTTTGAAGTTATGACGGTCACCGACTTTGAAAACGTGAGTTGTGGGAAAAACGCTATAAAGTTTTGAACACTAAAAAATCTGGTATTAAACGTTTATAAGCAAATTTTATCGGCTTACCTCACACTGAATCATCAATGCCAGGTCCATAAAGGATGTTGCTATCATCCATGATGTCTAAAGCACCTTTTTGCTCCTGTCTACGACGAATCCTGCCTTCTTTAGTTTGTCTCTCAGCTTCCTGCTCTGCTCGGCTTATACGTATGGTCGGGTAGGGATTAAAATCCGACAGGTATAAAAATACTCGTAACTTCGTCAATTTTGCTCCAATCAACTTGAAATTTGAACACAATATTCTTAACATATTAAGCATTTATTTAAAAAAAAAATTAAAAAAATGCAAAAAAAAAATTTTAAAACCCTAGCCCCCCCTTAAAGTCATAATTAATTGGATAAATTATTCATTGCTTTCAAACTTATAAGTGAACAGAACATTAATAAAATTTGATTTGTATTTTTGCAATTTTGTTGAGTTTTTGGCGACTCCGGGGTTGCGGACCGCTGCAATACACAGTGTAGGTATTACAGTACATTCAGCGGATTAAAAACCTTGACTATACATGTTGTGCAAGCGAAAACAATGGTTAAAAAACATTGAATATTCTAGATGAGGGATGGCTAAAATAGGTAAGGTAAAATGATTTTTAAAACATTCTTACCTGCGTAATTTATTAATTTCAAATTTTTCTCAATTTTAATTTAAAAAAATTCTTTTATTATTCAATTTTTTTTTTTATAAACAAGCTCAGCTCTGTAATAAATACAACTACGCCTGACAGCGGTTTCGCCTTCTGAAGGCATTATCAAACTGTCCTGTTTAGCAGAACTTGTTTATAGATAAACTGTTTTTTTAGAAACTGAATAATTATACTATTCAGTTAACCTAGGTTTGTTTAGGTCTTGGCGGCGGATGCGTCTTTTTTATTTTTTTTTTTATATTAACTCCGCACAGGAGGCCCTGAAGAAAGTAATTTCCGTCAGGGCCTATGTCATCTTTGGGGATGCTGTGTGGAGGGCCTTTTTGTGGAGAGGAAGGAGTGAACATAGGTCTTGAAGAGTCCCATGTTGTAGGAGGGAGGAAACACAGAGGCCGGCAGTTCGTTCCACAGCCGAGCTGTTGAACTTAAGAACGAATCGTAGAAGCGACCCGTTCTCATGTGACAAATTGTAACCGTGTACAAATGTTGGGCGGGCGTTTGGCGTGTATCCCGACTACGCACCGGTGCCGAAGGGATCAATGACGCTAGTTCCTCAGAGCATCTTCCATTGTAATACCGATAGAACAAGGACAGCATACCTACTTGACGCCTGTGCTCTAAAGATTGCAGTCCGTTTGTTAAGATTGGGGAATCTATCAAACGGACAGCCCGTTTTTGCACAGAGTCAAGGGTTTTTTTCAGGTATTTAGGGGCTCCGGACCAGAGATGGCTGCCAAATTCGACAGTAGGGCGCACTTGCGATTTGTACAGGGTCAGCAGTTGTGTACTATTAATGTATCTGCGGGCCCTGTACAGTACGCCCAGCTTCTGAGAGGCCAACTTTACTCTGGCTTCGATGGAGCCCCCGTACCTGAGCTGGTCACTTATAGTTACACCAAGCATATCAATGGAAGGCCTGTTCGAAAGATTGCTTCGGAAGGTCATTGATGTGCAACAAAAACAAAGTCGGAGACAGAACCGATCCCTGTGGGACGCCAGCATTTATAGAGTGTGAGGAAGAGGTGAAACCGTCAGCAACTGCCTGAATCGACCTATCCCTTAAAAAGTCAGCAATCCACGTACACAGGGATGCGGAAAGTCCGTAAGAAGGCAATTTGTTGACAAGTCCTCGGTGCCAGACCCGGTCAAAGGCCTTGGATATGTCAAGTGCGACCGTTTGGGTCTCACCGTGACGTTCCAGGCACCGCCCCCAAACATGCGTCACATACGCGAGAAGATTACCGCACGAATCCGTTCCGCCGGAATCCGAATTGACGGTCGTTGATAATTTTGTTCTTCTCGAGGTATGTGAGCAGTTTGTTGTTGATCGTAAGTTCCATCACTTTGGACAGAACTGATGTGATCGCTATGGGGCGGTAGTTGGCCGGGTTGGAGCGGTCACCTTTCATGGGAATAGGGTGAATGACCGCTTTTTTCCAACCAGAGGGCACAGTGCCACACTTCAGGGACATTTTGAAGAGCTTTGTCAAAACTGGAACTATTTCCGCAGCACACCTCTGCAATACCAGGGCAGGTATTCCATCAGGCCCACTAGCTTTGTTAACATCAAGCCCCCGTATAACGTGGAGTACACCCCGGTGCCAGATCCTCAGCTTTTTCATATAGAAGCCGCAATGAGGAACCGACGGCGGAACAGCACCTCCGTCGTCGAGGGTCGAGTTTTCCGCAAACATTTTCCCTAATAGGTTAGCCTTTTCGGTGGCGGTGTTTGCTAGTGAGCCGTCAGGTCTGGTAAGAGGTGGCAAACTGGGTTTGCAAAAATTCCGACCTATTGAGCCCGCAAGCGACCAGAATGCTCTGCTGCCATGCGGGCAGGCAGCCAGCTTTTTGCTGATCTGCAGGTCGTGTTCGAATTTTGACCTGTTAATGATTCTCTTGCATTCCTTTGCCGATTTGTTGTATGCTGATCTGCTTTCGGGCGTTCGAGATGTGTTAAAGGCTCGGTAAGCCGCGTTTTTTCGTCGAACTGCTTCGGAGCATTGTCGACTGAACCACGGCTTTGAGCCCACACCAGTTTTTTTAGTAGTCGATTGTATGAAGCCATCCATCGCCAATTTGATGACTTCACCAATCTCCTGGGCACATCTTGAAGGGTCCGAAGTCCGAAAACAAACAGCGTCTGCCCGCTTACTGCGTGGCGGGCTGGAATAGGAGAAACTGTTTGAGGGATACCGTATTTGACCTATCCAGCAGGATTCTCTTAAGAGGAAACACAAGCCAAAAATGTGTATATTCTTGGTATACCTTATATTGTAGGTATTAAGCATTAAAATCGCTTGACAAACGGAGTCCAGAAACGTTCGATTTCAAGCACAAAACTGGTTTTTATTTATTTTGTAAATAATTTTATATGAAAGCAAAAAAGTAAATCAACTGAAACTGTCACAGATAATCTTAGCTATAATACTGTATTTTTAAAAAGTGGTTTCCTTTACGCGTTCATACATATCCATTGAAAAATATATTTTTTAAGTAGTTTACATTTATATTTTTTATTGAGTTATTTATTATTTTATTTGTATTCTACTCAAGCGGAAAACCTTCAATTAAAATAAATCATATTTATGCTATTCATAATGTCCACAAATTCCTTATAAAGATTAATCAAAATAGTGATTTGGTATTAAGCTTTGCCTTAACCCATCGCCTTGAACCGAACGGGGATTTCCACCCATCCCTCATACCTTTTCCTTCCTTTCATTGATAAGACCCTCCACACAGGGTCCCCGAAGATGACGTAGGCGCAGATAGAGATTATTTCCCTCAGGGCTTACTGTGTGGAGCTAGTGTAGCAAGTACTTTGTTTCTTTTATAGGCTTTGGAGATTTAAAATACCAATTTAATAAAAATGTATCAAATCCAGACGAGTCGTTTAAAAATTTCAATTGCTTAACAAGATAACATTATTTCGCAGAAACTTTATTTGATTCTTAAGAGAAGCCGGCTAGTAAATGTCTATGTCATGATAAATAAAATACAATATCTATTTTTGATATAACACAACAATATCAATGTTGAAATCGTACTTCACCGTGTAATGCCTCGAGGCGGCTTATAGCGTGATTCTTTACATTTGAAAGAAATAACAAGACAGATTCAACGTAATATCTTTTGAGACTATTTTTAACATTTCATATTTTCAAGAAAGACGTGTGTGATATGAATTCTTATAAGATTATTTAACATTTGAGAAAATTATTCATACGAACTGTCAATCTTTAGCATTTTTTTCAGTTACTAGTTAATACTATGGCGCATATACAGTATACACCTGCGAGCTAAACTGTGAACCGTTCGATGAAAATAGTTCTTTCAATAAGCCTCGAACCATGGCTCCATGGGAAAATAACGAACCGTAGAGAAATGCCGCGACGTTTGTGGTTGGTTCGTTCCTTTCCCATGAAGAGTATACGTGCCATTGGAGTATAATTAAATTACCAATACTTATTGTAAGTTTTTTTTTACTCGTTGGGTGATATTTAATTTTATCCCTTTGGATGGACAATGTGGCCTGGCCAGGCCATATAATCGGTGTAGGTCATCAAACTAGTATTATATAAAGGCAGGTGTGCAAATAATGTGTATGAACGTATCAATATGTTGTGTATTTGTATATAACGGGATAAACAGCCTATTTGTGCGTACAATACCAACAATGGCAAGTCCTTTTTCCACTGAAATTCTGGCCAGTGACATAAAATGTATTCGACCGGTATTGCAATACTTCAACTACATCCAACACCACTCTTGCACCTTGATTCACTTCACGATCAGCATCTGGAAGTTTTCCGTTGTAATTTTGAGCGGGTAGTTGGTATCCGAATCGCAGATCTAACTTGACCTTGACCATATGCCATGGCCTATCCAGGCCATGTGGTGAAGTTTTTGTCGAAATTTTTTTAATTTTACCAACTAAACGCAAACTCATCGGCAAGCACCATTCGACGCAGCTCACCGAGTTGTATAGTATATTGATACCACTTGCCAAAGTCACCGGAAAAAAAATCACTTTTGAAAATCAAAATGGCCTGACCAGGCCACGTTGCCCATTTAAGGGTTAAATGGTTTTCTGCCAGTTGTTCCAATATTATTCAGACCTCTATTCATTTTTCATAATTTTGATGTGAAATATCTTTTGGTGCGCCTAGGGAGTTAAAACCGACTCTTGCACGGAACGACGCTGCATTCGGCCAGCATCGTGACTCATCATCTCTTTCCGCCCCACCGACATAACTTTGTGCTGGAAAGGATTATCGAAGAAACATTACTGAATGTTTTGTTGCCCTGGAGTTAATCTCCAATTTTGTCGAGGATAGAAGATAGAAAAAATGTTTGGGACACTGGACACTGAAATGAGATACTGAGTCAAATTAAAGTTGACATAATGTAATTTTTAGATTTCATGAAACTACGTGAATGTGAAGTGAAGGATTCAAAATGTCGGAGACGCCCGAGAAAGATATGAATCAAATACTTGTTTATGGAAAATAGGCGTACATGAAGAAAAAACATAAACAAATACCTTTTTTTTTTTAATTCTTTATTTTGGCTTTCATCCATTAGGGGTGATCTTGGCCATTTACAATTAACATAACGTAACATATATAAACCAAACATAACATAAACATAACATAACATACTTAACATAAACGGTACAGAGTTGGTAACAGTAGGTTATCACAAAATTATAAAAATAGGAACCTGTGTACAATTGGGCGCTTTTCGTTATTTAACCAAAGATTTTTCTAAAATTATTAGCGTTTTTTTTAAACAGAACTATGAAATTGGCAATCTTATAAACAAACACAGCATATGAGAGTAAACAAATGTGATTATAAAACATAAAGATAAACATATCACAAACATACCATGAACATAACATAAACATATCATAACATAACATACACATAACATATCATAAACATTAACATAAACCTACCATAAACATAACATAAGTATAACATAAACATAACTTAACAAAAACAATACAGAGCTGGTAATAATAGGTAATTACAAAATTATAAAAATAGGAACCTGTGCACAATAGTAGTGGGCGTTTTTTGTTATTTAAAAGACCAGATTTTTCCAAAATTAGAAGAATTATTTTTTAAAAAACAGCACAATGAAATAAATATAAACAAATACAATAAAATAATCAAGAAAAATATACAAATACATAAAGAATAGTGTTTTAACTCAGTCAAAATATGCCGAGTTGGGATTAGTGAAAAAAGATGAAAATAAATTGAAAATGGGAACCTGAACAAATGTTTACAATTTAAAGTGAAAGAAATTTGGTTTATATTTATTATTAATACGTAAAAAATACAATAATTTTATTTCAACCTTATAAATGCACCCAGTTGTCAGTTTCACTAGAATTCATAACCTTTAAACATTACCCCAAACCATTCATAAGTCCCCGAGCAATATCGGGCAATAACTTTAATGATTGTAACAGTGAAACATTAAATACAGAATCAATCATCGGACCAATATTAAATTTGTTTAGATTATTTGACCTTTCACTTTTCGAACGGCGAGTGTTCCGACTTATAAATTATATAATCCGGTACTTTATCTTTGATATTTTGACTACCTACTCGTTTATTTCATTGGTGTTATTACCAACACTTTCACTGAGGTAGCTACCTACCTTCTTTATTAGGAAACTAGTTTTATGTACTTGATAAAGTTGGCGATCTTTCTAATCTAATTCTAGAAAAATCTTAATTATTTTTTTAATAATCGCAGATTCACTTTGTGGCGTCATTCAATGAAAACAAATCACCACTATTCAATCATAATAAACGATATTTTTTTAAACCAATGGCTTCTTCATCAACACAAGCGTATAATGAAAATTAATACATTCGTGAATAGACAAACAAGTAAAGACAAATAGATATATATTTTTTATTATTTGAAACACTTTTATGATCATCCCAACAATCCGGTTCCTACCTAAATTGCCCTCTCCCTTGTTTTTGTTCCATTTTATTCGAAAAAAAATCAATCAAGATTTTGTAAAATAGAAGCCAAAAGCAAGTGTCATTTGTTTTTTATGTTAATTTCGTCGTTGTTGCGTATATTTGCAAATTTGTCGCCCCCTCATAATAGTTATCGTAAGCCAGTACATATCAGCCCCAATTATCATACATTGAATAAATATTGAACTATTGTCGTGTGTGAAATAAAAAAAACCGTTCGTGTTGTGAAAAAATACTAGATGTACACCTATAAACAATAGTGCCAACAGAACATTTAAGACCAACATCAAAACTTCCAAATAAAGCATATCAATATATCAAGGTATTGGTATCCTATTCCCACTCCTATTTTCCTTGTGATAAACACGATTGTTTGATCTTATGTTCTCGTTAAAAATTATACATAATCCATTCGTACTCAATACTTAATCAAACTATAGTGCCCACAGAACATTTAAGACCAACATCAGAACTTCCAAATGAAGCAATATCAATATCACAAGGGATTGGTATCCTATTCCCACTCCTATTTTCCTTGTGATAAACACGATTGTTTGATCTTATTTTCTCGTTAAAAATTATCCATAATCCATCCGTCGAGTACCAATCGATCGGAACACAACAATATATGTTTATAAAAAAAATCGCAATAAGCGGTGATATTTTTTATTATTATTAAAAAAATACATAAAATTAATAATATGGTTTTTAAATCATCTTAATTATTGTATTAATATATTTATAATTGTTTTAAATAAAATAACACAACAGAAGCATATTGTAACTAAGTCGTCTAAAAAACAAAAAAATAAATTATTATGTATTAATTTGAAAATAAAATCTAATTTATCTTTACTATTGTTTGCAGCTCAAATACGTAAAGTGGTAATGCAACTAACGTATAACCTATACATAATGCTAGTTCACTTTCTGTTTTTAGTTTTATGTTTAAATTTATTTCCAGATTAAAGAAACAATGAGAACTAATCCCAACAATATAGTTCTAACACCAAACTTTTCCCACACTGTCCAATATTAGACCTTTAGCACCATCATAATAATTAGTTCCCGTTAACTTTGGCATATGTCTTCTTCCCGGAAAACCTATGTTACGGTTAACATACCGGTACAAGACGTAACATACCGCTCTAAAAGGTAACATACGATTCGGTAACGTAATGTAGGGTCGGCGTTGGGCGGGTTTTGAAACAAACGGGACTGTATTGTAATATTCCACCCTGGGTTAAAACCGCAATTCATTGTTACGCCCATGCTGCTAGTTAATTTACAGACCATAAGAGATTTGGGCTTTCGATGCGAAACTGAGAGAAATAATTTATTCAACGTTTTATGTTTTGGACAAATTTGGAATTTTCAATTTTTTAGGCCGTTTTTCATACTGGGCAGTTACGTTAGAGCACAAATTTGAGGTTTGATAAAGTACATATATTTTTTAATAATATCGTATCATATTTTTGTGTGTCTGTCTGTGAATGATTGTTACTTTGGTTCAATGAACTCGAATTTATTTTGAATAATTGTCATTTTCAAAATTGCAACTGATTGAGTCAAGAATTCAGACAAACGATAAAGTACCTACCTACAATGTAAAATTTAACTCCACACAGGAGGCCCTGAAAAAAATAATTTCCCTCAGGGCCTATGTCATCTTTGAGGATGCTGTGTGGAGGGTCTTTTTGTGGAGAGGAAGGAGTGAACATGAGTCTTGAAGAGTCCCATGTTGTAGGAGGGAGGAAACACAGAGGCCGGCAGTTCGTTCCATAGCCGAGCTGTTGAACTTAAGAACGAATCGTAGAAGCGACCCGTTCTCATGTGACAAATGTCAACCGTGTACAAATGTTGGGCGCGCGTTTGGCGTGTATCCCGACTACGCACCGGTGCCGAAGGGATCAATGACGCTAGTTCCTCAGAGCATCCTCCATAGAACAAGGACAGCATACCTACCTGACGCCTGTGCTCTAAAGATTGCAGTCCGTTTGTTAAGATTGGGGAATCTATCAAACGGACCGCCCGTTTTTGCACAGAGTCAAGGGTTTTTTTCAGGTATTTAGGGGCTCCGGACCAGAGATTCGACAGTAGGGCGCACTTGCGATTTGTACAGGGTCAGCAGTTGTGTACTATTAAAGTATCTGCGGGCCCTGTACAGTACGCCCAGCTTCTGAGAGGTCAGCTTTACTCTGGCTTCGATGGAGCCCCCATACCTGAGCTGGTCACTTATAGTTACACCAAGCATATCAATGGAAGGCCTGTTCGGAAGATTGCTTCCGTTGAAGGAGACTAGATTATCATTTAGATCCCTTTTAGACGTAATCAGACAGGATTGGGTCTTTGAAACATTAAATACGACGAGATTATTTTTACCCTAGGAGGAAATACTCTCGAGATAACCGTCCATTCTCTGCTTCAAAGCCCTCCAATAAGTCAAACATCGATTTTTAACATTCTGCGCGAGTAACATAATATTTGAACAGGAAAATATTTTAACTGTCATTTTCAAAATGTGTCAAGAATTCGGATATAATTTGATAACGGACTAAGAAAAAATATTCACCAAAAATATTACTATTAAGGGTAAACGCGGTGTTCTTTATAATCTACGTGTTCATAGATGGCGGTAATTAAATTATTTTATTAAAATACTCTTTGCAAGTTATGCTTTACAATATTAAGACAAATTTTTGGTTTGTGCCCGTACATACGTAATATGAATATGAATAAATAGTGTTCTCCGTGAAATATCTCATTTTTTTTCAAGAGAGGCACACAAATACAATATTGAATGAATCACAGATACACATTATAAAATGACAGTTTTTTCCGTACAAGTAATAATGTATTGTCATCAACAATCTAGTCTATGCGGCGAGTTTCAGCTCGATCGGATGTCGGAAAGTGGGTTAATTTCCACTTAAGATTTGCATTCATTCACTAAAACAAAATCGAAATTTAATTAGATGTTTATCAAAAGCAAAACGAATGTACCGTCGGTCATGAATCATCTTATATATGCCTTCGATTCCCGCTGCATACGCATGTAGTTACTAAATAAACAAACTGACCTTGCTTCTTCAGGACAGATTTATCCAGACTTATCCAGGCCGCCGAGACCGGTGCGAGCATCCAGAAGGAGCGAAGTATATTATCTGCTTCCCCAAAACAACTGCACTCGTTTGCGGGAAAGGGTCAAAGAAATGTATGAGGGCACCCGTGACTGACAGTTAATTCGCTGTGCCCCTCTTATAAATACGCATAAATTACTTGGCACAAAGATTATTACATCCTATCAATAACATAGCTCCAGCAGTTAGTTAGTCAGTTAAATGCAAATAACATTAATATAAGAAACAGTGATGCCGTAAAAAGTGCTGATTCTTTGATAGTAAGTCCTAAATATACTAATAATCGCAATAAATTGATTTCATACATTTAATGTTATTTTGGCTCAAGGCGCGTTGTGCGTTTATATGTACGAAGCTATTGATCATAGTTAAATAGAACTCAACATTTCCTGGGCAATTAAATCAGTAAGTTTGTTTAAATCATGATAAGGCCATTATTTACAATTTCCCACGATGATTTTAATACGGAGATTAATGCATGGATCATAATTTACGTTCAGTGTAATGATTGTCAAATAATACATAATGGGATAAATAGGCACTATTATCTACCAACTGTATGTAGGTACAATACACCAAGGTCATGTTTAGTATGTGTTCGTGACTTCATTATTTTAGCAAAACATATATTAATAATTAAATAAAAATATACTCTGTTTTTTATCAATTAATCATTATTATTTAATATCCTTCTAAATAAATTGAAGTGGTTAAAATCAAATTTGGTAATGTCAAGTCCTGTTTTCATTTGACAGTTTTGAGTTTCGCCTGTCTGCAAATTTGTTTGTACTTTCCGTTCCCATATCAAGACGGTGGTTGTTGGTTCAGTAAAGATTATTTTTTCAAATGTTCAATCGTCGTGTTTATCTGTAGGTTCTTATTCGCATTTTTTACAATATTCTGGTACCTACTAACCTAAAGAATGTTTAAAAAAATAAGTCATTTTGTTTAACGAGGGTTAGCAATGTAAGCGCCCAAAAATATATATTTTTACGTCTTGATTACAAAACACCTTTCTCTTTTTTTATAAATATTATATGCATGTATTATATATAAAGCTTCCGGATGAAATTTTGAAACTCGTCTCTGATGGTGAAAACCCTCTCAAAAGCCGTTGCGTAATTTAAAGAACTAAGTGCACTTACAGACTGAAGCAGATAGCGACTTTGTTTTACACTATTTAGAGACGAGTAAATAGTGAGATTAATAAGTTTGGACACGAGGTCTATGGATCACAAAACTATTTACGCCCTTAGCCAAAAGCCGTTGCGTAATTTAAAGAACTAAGTGCACTTACAGACTGAAGCAGATAGCGACTTTGTTTTACACTATTTAGAGACGAGTAAATAGTGAGATTAATAAGTTTGGACACGAGGTCTATGGTTCACAAAACTATTTACGCCCTTAGCCAAAAGCCGTTGCGTAATTTAAAGAACTAAGTGCACTTACAGACTGAAGCAGATAGCGACTTTGTTTTACACTATTTAGAGACGAGTAAATAGTGAGATTAATAAGTTTGGACACGAGGTCTATGGTTCACAAAACTATTTACGCCCTTAGGGTTTTTTCCATAAAACAAGACCCGATAACAATAGTGTATTAATATTGATATAGTAAAAATGAAAATAATAATAGTCTTATTGTCAGCTACACGAATGGGATATTTAATTTAATTTATCCATGTTGTAATAATAATCAATGTTTTATTATCTTCTTTTTGTGACCAATGGAGATAATACTATTCTCACTGGGATCTCCCGTGATGAGGATTCATTTACATTTAGGAGTATGAATAATATGAAGTAATTATAAATAATTATTTTTGAAATAATTGTAAACATAATGGTGTTTTTAGTGCAGTTGAGTGGTTTCGGTTTTATTTTTTTATTTCTGATCTCCCTGTGTTAAGTTCGCAGCTTTTTATTTGAGATTTAAATGTTTTAATATTGATATGAGTTTTGAATGAGATTGGGATGTTGTTGTAAAGTTTAGTACCATAGAAGAGGAAGCTGTTTTCCCAAATGTTGTATTTGTAGATGCTTATTGGATATGTTTTTTCCCAAATTTTGTATTTGTAGATTCTTTGTTGGACATTTTTTTGCCTAAATGTTGTATTTGTAGATGCTTGTTGGAAATGTTTTTTCCCAAATATTGTATTTGTAGATTCTTTGTTGGACATTTTTTTGCCTAAATGTTGTATTTGTAGATGCTTGTTGGATATGTCTTTTTGCCCAAATGTTGTATTTGTAGATGCTTGTTGTAGGATGTTTTGCCCAAATGTTGTATTTGTAGTTGCTTGTTGGAATTTTTTTTTCCCAAATGTTGTAATTGTAGATTCTTTGTTGGACATTTTTTTGCCTAAATGTTGTTTTTGTAGTGGCTTGTTGGATATGTTTTTTTTTCCCAAATGTTGTATTTGTACATGCTGGTTAGATATGTTTTTGCCCAAATGGTGTATTTGTAGATGCTTGTTGTATATGTTTTTTCAAAATGTTGTATTTGTAGTTGGTTGTTGGATATATTTTAGCCCACAAATCTAGTGTTTCTAATTTACGTGTTAGTTGTTATTTATTATTTATTTATTTTTTATTTTTTAATATTCGGGAAATCGACATTTTTTGGAATATTGAATTTTTGAATATTGGCACTATGGCAAACAAAAGCATATAACAAATAAAAGTAATACAAAATACTATGGATACCTACCTGCCTACAGCAAATAAACGAATCAACATGAAAAGAAAAAGTTAGGTATAGGTTAAAAATCAACATGAAAAGTAAGTTTATATATTATGTTAGGAACAAATGTTAAGAATTTCCAATTGTTATTTCAATATGGTACAAATGAAATTATCAGTGGAACTGAATTATATATTTCATAATTACATACTTCTAGAGATTTTCGGTTCCGTGGCTTTGGTTATAACAGATTCATGTTTTATTGAAATATCTTATAAACATCATTTATGAAAGCGTCAAGCTGTATTTTAACAGCCTACGCCATAGTTAAAATCGTAACTCATATTATAAAATAAAATATATTTGTTTCTTTGCCTCGGTTTACAAGCCTTCACTGTAATATAACTTCGTATGTTGAAAAGACATTCCCTAGAAGTGTGATTTATAGCGATTTAACCCTTGGAATGCCTTGGTAAAGTACCAATCGCCCGCCGTACCCCGGCTGACACTATTTTCGTAATAACTTGTTTTAAGGAAAATTAGATTTTTGTAAATTTTACCGTCTTACAAGACAATGTAGTTATAAATTTATAAATCTATTCTATGTTGGATATGATTTGAGATTTTCACGACCAAAAGTATTATAGTTATTTATTTATTGGGTATTACGCCCTGTTGCGGTACCTACTTCTTTAGCCAACGTTTTGGACAGCATTACAGTGTCCATCATCAAGAAAGAGAAGAAATAAAGAAGACCCAAAACGCATAGAGCACGCCTAATTATGGACGCAATTGAAATTTACAAAAATTCCATGAATATTAACTTGCTGTCGTGTTTCCGGCGTTGCACAACTTTTCTCTAATGTCTATAAATATAATACAATATGCAATATCATATATAAACATTTTAGAATAAATTCTTTGAAAACTCTATTGAAATCCGTTGCGTAGTTTAGAAGAACTAAGCGCACAAACAGACAGACGCAAATAGAAACTTTGTTTTATACTATGTAGAGATTAATTAAATATGAAAACTATGGGGCTATGCTCAATAGTTCTGACGGTAATGGAAGGCTACAACCAAACTACACGCAGAAAACCTTGGCAAATTATACTGTAATACTGCTCTTAGAGGATTGGATCTGGCAACACTGTTTCACATCTACATAAATAAGCACACACTTCACCACAATCTTCTATTACACATCTGCTGCCCTGATTATGAACACTGTAATGATATCCGAAACGTTGGCTAACGAAGAAGGTAGCATAACACGTCATAATACTATATAGTTTCCCCAGAATAGCTTACAAATATATGCAGGCATTTCCAGCTAAAGAATTCACGGAAGAAATAAGTCATGCGACGATTACCTGTAAATAACTACAGTACTGTGTTAATCGCAATTATGACAGTTGACATGGAGTTTCCACAGATAAAATAAACGTATTTTCCAGTGACGAAACGATAAGCTAAAATAACACAAAGATACATTATTTCCTCGCCAAGCGAATGAAATAAATTTTAGTATACTGGGAACATTTTTTAAGATTCTAAACACCAGAAAATCGCGGCAAGCCACTAGGAAATCCACTGTGGATTTCTTGGCACACTAGGGGTTAAAAGACAACTGTCATCGCCAGATTACATACGACCTTTTGACGCCACAATGAATTAGATTATCTCTTCAAGAAAGAATTCTGAATTTTTTTTTTATTGTTGATACATTATTTTACAATATTTCATATTCTAATTCAGTATTGTTGGCCTCACTGGGTTGTTTACCCGTGCTGAGGCCCCCATTTCGTGCTGAGGCCCCCATTTTTAGGCAAATTAGATTACATTTGATTAAATTCACCAGAAGTAAGATCAATTTGACCTTACTTCGGGCACAAAGAGTATAGACACGTTTGTATATTCAGTGTTAGCGTACAGCGCCATTATTATGACACATGTCTAAAGTTTATGGCGTTTATTATGTTTTTACGAGTGTAGATGCTAACTACGTACATTAACGTCCTCGAAAACTTGTATAGAAATGTCATTGACTTTACAAACTTATGACAATTTTCCTCTCAAGCGACATTTATGCTCGACTGATTAATTGAATCTTTACTTCAATATAAATGTAGTTTAATCTATATATAAATAAAATTGTAAATGTTCGTTTGTTCAAAATCTTAAGTATCCGAAAGTTCTTCACCGATTGCTATAAAATTTTGACACAACGTTGCATTAGAATACGCGTATGTTTTTATATACTTGACGTTTACCCGGCGTTGCTGGGGTTAATCGTTAAGGGATAGATATATATATATACCATCGCAGACTTTTCTACTGGCCTTTTTAAGATATACAATTCCGTAATACATTATTTTGAATGTATCTTATAATATTTAGCCAGCTTTAGCAATTTAAGCGCCCGAAAATATTTTTTAATAATTTGATTACTTGATTAAACTTCGACTTTTCTCTACTTTCTATATAAATACAGGGTTTTTCTAATAAGAGGTGTTATTTTGAATGGCCCGCTATTTCGGTAGATGTTACTTTTGAAGCTGTCATTTTTTGACATTTGACAAGTAGAAACTACGCCATTAATAAAAATGGAACGATACACGCTTCAACAACGCATTGAAATTATTAAAATTCACTTGAGTGAATCAAATGCAAATCATCTTGAGTGATGAGGCCCATTTCCACTTCGGTGGCTTCGTCAACAAGCAAAATTGTCGCATCTGGGGCTCGGAAAACCCAAGAGTTATTGTTGAAAAGCCTCTCTATCTTCAACGTGTGACTGTTTGGTGCGGTTTATGGTCCGGCGGAGTCATTGGACTTATTTTTTCGAAAATGAGGCTGGAGCAACAGTTACGGTGAATGGATTGCGCTATCGAGAGATGATTAATGATTTTTTTATGGCCGGAATTGGATAGTATTGATCTGGACAACGTTTACTTTCAACAAAACGGCATTACGTGCCACACAAGTAACGAAACTATTGATCTTTTACGATTGAATCTCAAAATAACACCTCTTATTGGAAATCCCTGTATAACAAATTATATGGGCATTTTTCACAATATCAAATAAAGATTAGTCACACATTCCCTGGATCCCTAGAGCCGCCTCTGGACAAGCGGAAGAATTTTTATATCAGAAAAAAACTCCTTTATATACTCGTATTCTGAAGCGTGATATCGGCTCTTTTAGAGTGATCGCAAGTTTGGCCAACAATAAAACTGCGTATCTTCAAATAATGTGACTTTATTTCTAATCGAATTGATCTGAGAGAATGTTCAATGTGTGGTCAAATTAAGCCCGTAATTGAACAAGGGGTAGAATTTACTCGAATCCGAACTAGGGCATTGCAAACATTCTCAATCGATATCTTTATATTCTTGGAAATGCTTGATTATCCAAACATTCATTGGCATCTTGAACATGTAGATATAGGAGTAAGATTACTTTACATAATCAAACAAAATATCCTGTTCAAATTATAATTTCACCGTATCTTCTGTAGATATTGTGTCGATCTTTCAATAGACTAAAGTAAATGTGTACCTTATTGAAGTAGGATCTCAGAAGGATCTTTATAAGTTTATTCATAAAATAATCACTACTCTATTTAAGTATATTTTATATAATTACGGTAATGTAAGATTTTAACCCTCGGAACGCCAGGTTCGTTATAACTTTTGGAGTTGCAAAATTATGTTTTTGTGAATTTATGTATAAATCCTTTTTAGTTTCCCCAGGACAGCTACTTATATACAGAAAACATTTTTTTCGCATTAATGTTATAACAAAAATTTTGTAATGAATATACATGACACTATTATGGAGTTTTCTTATATTTTGCAGTTCTTCACAATAAAAATAAGCCGTATGAAGATTCCTTGTAAATAAATACAGAATTTTGACTTATGAAAATGAAAAATTACGACATTTGATACGGAATCTGCGGTACGCTTTTTCACAAATAAAATCAATGTTTGCAACTGGCGGAACGACAAGTTAGAATAATATCTAGTATTGTAATTATTTTCTTGGGTTGAGGAATTTTTTAAATGCTTCTATTTTTAAATTAATGCAAATCTTGAAAGCAGAAATTAACCCACTTTTCAATAACCGATCGAGCTGAAATAATATAGAATGCATTGTTATCGACAAAGAGTTTATCAACCTTTAGTGGAAATCATGCACACACACGCGGATTTATACGCTTATGATGATGTTACAGCAGGAAATATATGCAATACATGTCGGTCTTATTCAATCCGATTTGGCTCGGTTGAGTTCTTGACTCAGTTCTTAGGTTGGTAGGATTAATCCTCAGTCAATTATTTTATTTTATTTTAAAAGACATTTGAAACCAGATGTGCGTATTATAGAAAAAAAGTTTGTTATTTACAGGTTGATTTTTTTAAGGTTCGGTGAGTTCCTACCTAATCCGCTACGGTTCGCTGGCATTCTAACGGTTAATGGAGTTTTCTGCATTCAGTCTTTCGATCTCTCCTAAACATACCCAAATACACAAACTCATTTAATTGCTCCAAGTACGTATAATTTTCGACTAAATTGACACAGTTTTCCAACACCGTGACTTTCGATTTACTTAAAAACATGGTTTCATTCTGCTTACACACACATACTTTTATATTATGATTATTTAAAGTCCGGCGATGGCTGGACTATGATGGAAGGCTGCTAAGAGTTTTCGAGATCTGATCTAGGCAGATTTTTTCTTATTCTGATCGTAAAATGTGCAAAAATTTCATCAAGAAGTAAAATAAGTCTTCTTTAAGGGGTGCGAAAAGGGGAGGAAGTGGGTGTATTTACGAAATAACATATAGACAGTCAACCTTTTGTTTTAAAAATCAAGTGTGCGAAATTTCATCAATTACGGAATCAAACCACAGTCTCTCTCCTTTATGTATTCCTAGCACAAGTTTCCGGCGTTAGCTGGGCTTTGAAATCAGTTATAGAAAGTTACTTTCCAACAATGTACAATAACCATTTAAAAAAATATATATTTAAAATCCCAACTTACACTTATATAAGAAAATTTAACCAATATACATAAATACATGTACCATTTAATCATAACCACGTGAACACCTCAGCACAGGTTCTCCCAGTGAGATGTTCACGAAACATATAACATTACCCACCACAGTGTCACCTACTCAAACCTACCTCACACCCAGTATAAAACACCATATTAACAACAGTTCTAAATTTATGTATTATAAACAAATGTAAATATTTGGTAGACACTGTAATGTATGTATAGAAATAAAAATTTGTTTTGAAGGTCAAGTTTGCGAATTTTTCTTAATCTCGGAATCAAAACTGTAAAATTTTATGAAAAATCAAAACCAATCCGCCCGCCTCATATACTTCACGACGTATTATATAGATAAACAAACATGGCTAAAGCCATTTCAAGTAATTCTACGATTATGAATTATGGTCTTTCACCAGTGCAATACTAAGGACTGGTTGTTTCGGAAAATTTGAAGAATTCATCAAATTTCAAAGTTGATTTTCAAGTTCTATGAAGGCTATATATTAAAGTTCTGGTATTTTATCATTTTTGGCCAGTTGTTGCACAAAACTGAAATGATGAATGAACTTAAAAAACAACTTTTAAATTTGATGAATTGTTCAAATTCTGTGAAACAATCCGTTCTAAGAATATCTTCTTATTTTAATAATCATATAGTCTAACCCCAAGGTTTTTATTGTAAAAGCTAATGTCATTTATGAATTATTAAGGAGAAACCTTATAAGCTGCATTTAACCTCAGAGTGTTTACCTCAACAGGAAGTTAGGTACTTACCTTACTCCTAAAGCCCGTAGCATAGTAACTTCCTCTCATTCCGTAAATAAGGTTTTCCACTAGGCCGTAATGACGGTTTTTTGCTCCCTCAAACGCCAAATGAAAAAGCTTTTCCAGTATTTTCCCGCAGTATTTAGTTTCCGTCTTCAAATTATATCCGGGGCAACAGATGTCGCCTGATACATAAGTACAATATACACAGCTATATACGAAGCAGCCAACTACCGATGGGTAATGACTCATTTTTTAAAAGAGCAGGAGCCACGGTATCAACTGAATCTTTTCGTACGGCTCAAAGAGTCGACTCAATTGAGCGACGGCTCAATTGAAAAGTAGCCGTGAGCTCAGAGCGTATGAGCAATGAGAATACTGTGTTTGCCCTATCGGGCGGCACTCCCGGTGCTTCTACCAGCTCTCGGGGTATGAATGATCGTATGATACTTGGTACCGGAACGCCGCCTCGTACCACGAGAAAAATAAGATTCTATGTAGTTAGTAGTTGGCTAAGTCATGGAATGAGCGCACCTAAACGGGGATACACAAATATGCTCTCGAAATATAACGTCTCCACTCTTACTTACCGGCAAACATACCTTGACCTAATGACCTTGTACAAAATCTGTAACAATTTTATCAACTGTCCTGGCTTACTCAATCTAATAAACATTAAAATACCATCCAGAAGGACGAGGCTTAACGACTTATTTCATATTAGCCGTACGCGCACAAATGCTGGTGTCAGGGATCCTATCAGAAGAATGTGCGAAATGTATGATAAAAACCGAAACCTGAAGGATTACGACATATTTTTTGTTACATATGTTACTTTTGGTAGGAAATTAAAGTGTGTTTTACTATAAAAAATTTTACATTCCTACTTCATTCACTATACTGTACTTTTTTTAAACAAACCCCTGTCCAATATTAATTATGATTTATCTCTAAACTTGAATAAAAAAATATTTGTACACTTTTATTTGACACTGAGCATTGTCTAAATACAAAAGAATTTTCTTAAGGCGATGCCATACGTAGTAATACAAAATCTTTTTTTTTGGTTTGAAAATTTGGTCGCCTAGAAATGTTTCGGATGCTTTAATTAAATACTGCGAGTAAAATGCATCTTGGCCTTTGAAATAATCGAGTATTTTATAGATAAGTCTTTTTATAAGCCCAGAAAAAAATAATGTATAAGGCCTATGAAAACTACTTTAAAGTTCAAAATCTCCTACTTACGAACCCATTTTCGGTTATGATTTTATTGTATAATGTGACAAATTAAGTTATTTATAAAATGATAGAAGAAAAATATATATTTATGCCTGAACATCCACAAAATAAAATAAAAGGCACTTTTTGGCCATGTTTTTTTCTTGCATAAATCATAACAGGCGGATGGTGTTAAGCGGGAATTTAAACCTTATCGCCATCTACGTAATGGTTATTATTGATAGCGGCTCAATTTAAAATACTATACGACGTAGTGCATCGCCTTAAATAAAAAAATAAAAAGTCCATACGTTGGATTGTCAGACGCCATTCACGTCTCTGAGTATGTAATAACAATTAACCGTTGTAAAATTTTAATGGCGCTATTTTTCTAAAATATCTCCCGATAAAAAATAGTAACCTTTCAATTGAGCCGTGGTACGGTTTACAGGGAGTCGTACTAATACGGCTCATCAAAAAGAGCTTGCTCAATTGAGCGGCTCACTCATGAACGACTCATTGCTACAGCCAACCCACGTTAGCATGTTTTTTTCTCTTCGCAAAGAGGTACCTAATGCGACAAAATCATCGGTTTACTTGGAACTGTGGCAAAAACACTTATTTATTTCGTGCAAAATCGAAAGGAATTAAGTACATACATTAGATATAATTATTTATTTGTTTTTCTACCAATTGACAGGTAATAAGTGCTTTTATAATTTTTACGGCTACAGCATGACAACGACACAAAAATGCTTAAAACTTACCTTCGTTAATTATCAAAATAATGTTTCAGCTCTTTTTTACACAGTGAATAATAATACAGGGTTTTCCAATAAGAGGTGTTATTTTGATATTCAATCGTAAAAGATCGATGGTTTCCTTGCTTGTGTGGCACGTAGCGCCGTCTTGTTGAAAGCAAACGTTGTCCTAATCAATGCCATCCAATTCCGGCCATAAAAAATCATTAATCATCTCTTGATAACGCAATCCATTCACCGTAACTATTGCTCCAGCCTTATTTTCGAAAAAGTAAGGTCCAATAACTCTGCCAGACCATAAACCGCACTAAACAGTCACAAATTGAGGATAGAGAGACTTTTCAACAATAACTCTTGGGTTTTCCGAACCCCAAATGAGACAATTTTGCTTTTTGACGAAGTCACCGAGGTGAAAATGGGCCTCATCACTCAAGATGATTTGCATTTTATTCTCTCAAGTGAATTTTAATAATTTCAATGCATTGTTGCAGCGTGTATCGTTCCATTTTTATCAATGGCGTAGTTTCTACTTGTCAAATGTCAAAAAATGACAGCTGCAAAAGTAACATCTAACGAAATAGCGGGCTATTCAAAATAACACCTCTTATTGGAAAACCCTGTAGTATCTGAGAAAAAAAATATTATGAGCTAGTCCAGTCATTAATTCAGTATGGAATTATTGGATGGAGAGATGCATATGAAAAAATTTAGACCCTGTAAAGATAGTCATTTTGAAGAAAAAAATCTACATTACCTTCAACAAAATTTTCCAAGTGCCAAAAATTGAAGACATCTATAAAAAAAAAAACTCAATATTACAATTGTTCAAAGACATTGAAGCAATTAAAATTTAATTGATCATAATGATCATTAAGAGATAAACATAACATAAAATTCCTCGATTTTCTACACAATAAATGCACAGCAATTATATTTATAAAGGGATACAATATTTTAATAATCTTCTCGAAGGATTGAAAAAAATAACAGATTGGATATTATTCAAGAGAAAAGTAAAATTATATTGGTGTTATTTTGAATGGCCCGCTATTTCGGTAGACGTTACTTTTGAAGCTGTCATTTTTTGACATTTGACAAGTATAACCTACGTTTTTAATAAAATTGGAACGATACGCGCTTCAACAACGCATTGAAATTATTAAAATTTACTTGAGTGAATCAAATGCAAATCATCTTGAGTGATGAAGCCCATTTCCACCTCGGTGGCTTCGTCAACAAGCAAAATTGTCGCATCTGGGGCTCGGAAAATCCAAGAGTTATTAATGAAAAGCCTCTCTATTTCCAACGTGTGACTGTTGGTGCGGTTTATGGTCCGGCGGAGTCATTGGACTTTACTTTTTCGAAAATGAGGCTGGAGCAACAGTTACCGTGAATGGATCGCTATCGTGAGATGATTAATGATTTTTTATGGCCGGAATCGGATGGTATTGATCTGGACAACGTTTATTTTCAACAAGACGGCGCTACGTGCCACACAAGCAACGAAACCATTGATCTTTTACGATTGAATATCAAAATAACACCTCTTATTGGAAAATCCTGTATTTTAAAAGAATAAATTGTGAGTTGTTAAAAATGAGACAAACGATGTACATACGTATGTCTGCTTCCCACGAAGGTAAAATGCGATCGTTAGCATACATCTCCCTCATACGTAAGGAATGAAATGCCGCGTGCCGTCGCTGTTGGAATTATAAAAGCACCCATTGAGTTTTAACATTATTTTATAAATATATGAAGTTTGGGGAAGCACCTAGCTATTTAGATATGGTCCACCACATACGGTTAAAGCCATTTCAAGAAATTATTTAATTCTGAATGGTGGTTCACTCTAACGGGCGAATTATGTTCTACGTAAGAATAAGGAATTGTCCTTAACTTTAAAATTAACGACTTTTTCGCTGTCATCCGAGAGAACTGGAATTGCAGTTAACGTAAATGATGAATATTTTTTATATAGATACGTCTCTTAGAATTTTGTTTTATTTTCTAGAATGAATGAAATGCAAATCTTTGAATTGGAAATCAACCCACTTAACGACGTCCGACCGAGCTGAAACTCGGCAGATAGACTCGTTGCCGATGACAATGCAATGTGATAACCAAGCATACACACGCTGATACGTACGCGTTTCTCTGAAATTGGATGATATTGCAGTTAATATACGAAATTAAATGTCGGTCCTACCCAATCTGGATTTGGCTCAGTTTTGCTTGACTCCATTCCCTGGGGAGGAAGGTTAAATCCTCAGTCCAACAAAAACAAAACTTTGAAATCGGCTATTAGGCGGCCGGATTGATGGCGCAACTAGGTTGAAAATGAAAATTATTTTTAAAGTAAAAAAAATAGCTTAAAAACTTTTGATATATACTTTGTATTACCTACATATTATTTTTTATGAATTATTTGTGATATACAATTTATTTGCGCTCGCCGGAATTTGAACCTGTGATCTCTGGATTAGCTGAGGTCATCGGGGATATTAACCACTCTACCACGGAAGCCGTCATTTGCATAAACAATTTATTAGATACTAATCAATAAACATAACAATAATATTATTTAAACCGACAAAATGCTGATTAAAATCAGACAATAAGCTATTTATTGTGTTCAACAAAATACACAATAATTACATTTCTATTTTGCCACAAAATGAAATTCCAAGAAAATAAAGGAGTCGCTTTGAATATTGTACGGAAAGCTTTGAAGTTCTTATCAGAGCTTACCAAACGGCGCCAATCTACTCGTGCAATGTTTAACAGGGTCGAAATCGAAAAAAGGTGCTAAAAACACCATAAACAATAGAAACGAAAAGAGATGTGACATGAAAGCGTGCTGACTGTTACCAAGCTATGACAAAACTTCACAGACTCTGAAGTTTGATGCGTAAAAATTTATTTTTATTTATTGTTTGCTTGTTTAATTCTTAGAAATCCATTTAAATTTTTAAAAATTTAATTTATAATATAATTATTAAGTTCTGCGAGAATTTTTGTTTTTTTTTATTGTTACAGCTGTTTCAGCTTTCAAAGCCATTTTCATTTGTGGTTTTAACCACGTTTAGACGACTTATTTATATGATTCTATTTCACCGCCTCCCAATTTAAAATGATTTGTTACCGGTTAAACCGATTTACTAATAAAATAATTTGACAATCGATTTCATATTCTGTGGTGGGTATTTCGAAGTTTGTTTTCCCCACATTAATGTTATCTTAATTAGGTAGGTGGTAATTAAGTGCCTACACGTGATTTGCAGTAGTAGGGATAAACGATGTTTGAGACACGCGTTATGCACGCGGTTTCTTGCTAACGATGGTTCATGACACATCTCCCGTTTACTATTATCTACAGAGTCAGAGTGGTAGATACTTTCATAATCGCCCTGGTGAAAGACCTCCATTCAAAATCGAAAAGTTTCTCTAAGCGGCTAAAGCCCTTTGAAACAACCAGAACGATTCTGAGAATAATACGTAAATAAGAACGTGCCAAAAAATAACTTTGTGGTTATCGATCTTTATAAATAAAAATGTTCGTTTGTTCAAAATCTCCAAAAGTTCTTCGCAGATTGCTTTGAAATTTTGACACAGCCAGCGTTGCATTCGAATATGCGTGTGTTATATTATGAAGATTTCACCTGTGAAAGGTAAAAACCTATATTTTTTTAAACCAGCATAATCTAGTAGACAAACATGATTTGTTTATTTAAAAGAACAGCGTCATCTGTTGGACGTAATCTGGACGTATCTGCCCAGACAGACTGAGCCACAGTAGAGCGCGGCTATTATTAAATGTTTTCACCACGGTCGCCGATTATAATATCATTTTTTTTTAATATTTGCTCGTTTCCTCTATTAATCGTTTTTACATAACTATCTTTCAAACCATTTTCAGCAATCTTCTTCTTCTTTTTTAACCGAGTCTTATCCACTCGACCACAAAAGTTGTCAATATCTGCAAATTATATTATATTTTTCTAGGTCCGACCCTGCTTGTAAATGTGTATATTATATTTTATTGGAATAGCTTCAAAGTGCCTTTAGCTAATGGAGCCTTTGTAAAATGTGTTCAAAATTAATTATAATCAACCAATCGACTGTTTGTGTCACAATTTAAAATTCACAATGAGAAGCTTTATTATTAATAATGTAATACCAAAATCAAAGCGTGTATTTCGGAAGCCAGAATCAATATTTTATTTGATGGTACTTATTTGGAAAGTTAGTAGGCACCTAACCACCTTTTATTTATTTGATTTGATTTTTTTCATTAATGCTGAGACAGTAATAAAGTAGTAAATAAAGTACTCAGTTTTAGCAATTAATCACAGATGGCATTGGTTGTACGGCGAGTGTTGCGCGCGCACATCAGGTTCCGAACGGTTCCGAAAAAGATTCCCGAACCCTAGCCGATTGTAGTCTGCGGAGCGCAGTATTAAAACTGTTTCGCCAGATTAACTTAGACACTCAACGAAGGGACGTTAGTCCAGTAAGACTACTTTGTAATTCTTTTCATAAATAAATTACCTTTTAATCTAGATGAACCGTCTATAAATCTTTGAAATATCTCATAATACTCTTCGCAAATGGAATCTTAATATTTCTAGTAATTGAAATACAAGAAAATTTACAATATTATCAATTTTCTGGTGAGTTTTACATGATATTTACATAATACATGATTTAGTGTATATGATACAGAAAAAAAAGTACAACAAAAAAAAATAATGTTTTCTGGGTATACGACCACTGAACTTTCCGCGTAATATACAACAAATTTATACAAATTACTAGCCCATCCCGCGTTGCTGTGGCTCAGTCTGTCTGTGCAGATAGAAAAAAAACATAGCGCGTGTTGCTTTTACGATGGCACGGTTTTAAAAAAAAGCATATAGTTACCTGTCGTAAGTAATATAACATAGGTATATAAAAACACACGCGTATTCGAATGCAACGTTGTGTCAAAATTTCAAAGCAATCGGTGAAGAACTTAGAGAGATTTAAAATTTTGAATAAACGATCATTTATATTTTTATTTATATAGATTGGTGGCGGAATCTAAAAAAAACAGATGTTTATAATTCTACAATGATAAATAAAATTTAACTATATAAAAATATGAAATCTTGACAAAATGATCAAGGATAAACAAAATAGAAAAACGACACAATTAAATGAGAAAATAACAAAAAGATCTTACACACAGCAGGGGGTGGTTAGTTCATAATTGATATTTTGATTTAATTTTTTCTAGTTTTCATTTAGTAAAATTGATCTGTGGATAAATAATGATAAATATCAGCGTCTGAAAAGATTTTTTTGTATTTTGTGCATGCCCTTCTGAAAAATAAATTATATTTGTACATAGTTGGTGTGAGATATAAGTCGCGATAAACGAAGCACAGCAGATGTTGATAACGCTACTGGCTGGTGGTAAGACGACGGAGGCAGGTCGTGACATAAACAACGCCATATTCACGAAGAAAATGAACAATTAAAAATAATCAGTGTAAATACTCTATTGGGGATGCCACAGACGTTAGTCACATTAACTCCAGGTAGTTGGGAGCAGTTGATACTCTTGTGTTGTATTTATACTAAAAATTCCTCAGTACGGAACCAAATGAACGAACTAGGTTATAAATCAATAATTAATGTTTTTTTAACAAGTATTTAGCTAAAATATATCAAAATCTATAAAACCAAATAAATAAAAATATATACTAACAAATAAATAGTGTTTGCAAACAAGCCAACAATTAAAACTATTATTTAAACTTCTGTGTGCAGTGAACCTGTTTCTTCTTAATAATTATATTGCCAAATTCCGCCGAATATCGCTTTCAAAATGAATATGAATGAAGCACTTTCTCTTCTAAATAAAGCCAAGGAAGAGATTACTGGCATCCATAGTGCCATTACCGATCCCTCTTTAAAAATCACTAAAGAACAAATGGCAAAAATACTCACCAAACTATCTAACCTCTCTGGTACCATGCAGGACCTAGGAGTAAATGTAGGAGTCCTGGAGGGGAAAGTTATGACATTTGAAAAAATCATAGAAAAGAAAGTATTACCCCAAGAAACAACACCAATTTGTGACTTGCTCGCAGAGATAGAGGAACGCAAGATCCGCACCAAGAACGTGATTTTACTTAACGTTCCCGAGTCTAGTTCTAACTCAAGCATGGAGAATATCTTGGAAGATAAAAAAAAGTTTTAACTATCGTTAGTGAAATAAATAGCGAGTTCAAACCGAAAGAAGCAAAAATTTACAGGCTTGGCAGTAAAATTTCAAACAAAATCAGGCCCATTAAAGTCGAATTTGAAGACCCTAAGCTGGCAAAACTTATTCTCTTTAATAAAAATACTTTGCCTAATGGAATAAAAATGAAACCGGATAGGACCCTCCAACAAAGAGAACATTTGACTGACCTCTGGAAGGAAATGGAGGAGAGAAAAGAAAAGGGTGAAATTGATTTGCGAATCAAACATTTTAATGGAATTCCTAAAATTATCAAAAGCCACGCAAAAAACTGATAAACAAACATAACACACTCTTAAGAATCAATGGTATTATCAAAATGTTCGAGGCATCCGTACGAAATTGCAACAACTTAAAAGGAATTCACCCACCTTCTCATATGACATTTTATTATTAACTGAAACATGGTTAAATTCAGATATCGGCTCGTCAGAATTAGGCCTAAATCAATATACTATCTATCGCCTTGATCGAAGTCCTAATTTGAGCAAAAAGTCTAACGGAGGAGGCGTGATGTTATGTGTGTCTAAAAATATCTCATCCTGTAGACTACCGGTCAAGCACACAAATGTAGAACACACTTTTGTAATGCTCAACATACCTTATAGTAAAATTATTATAGGTTGTGTCTACATCCCACCTGCATCGGATTTGCAAATATATAAAAACCACAATGAGGACATAGAAATGCTGAAATTCAAATATCCGAAAGCAAAATTCATAATTGCTGGTGATTATAATCTGCCGAACTGGACCAGCTAAGATGACATCCGATCTGCCACAAACGAAGTTGAATTACAGTGCGCTAAATCCAGTGAAATTCGTGATATGTCCATATTCCTAGGACTAACTCAATCAAACAATGTGTCTAATTTTAATAATCGAATGTTAGATTTAGTGTTTTCAAGTGATTCAAAAATAGTGGTTGAGAAATCTGACGAATTATTATTGCCTCTAGATAAACACCATCCACCATTAGATATTATCATAACAAATATGTCTGGAAGATCTCCAAACCTAACTACCACATCGTATAATTTCTCCAAAGCCGAATACCATAATATTAATGAGTACCTTACCTCGGTAGATTGGTCATTTTTAGACAACGAAAATAATTTAAATAATCAATTAGAACAATTTTACTCAATTTTAAATACCTCGATAGAGCGCTTTGTTCCTATGGTCAACTTCACACCATCTAACTATCTCAAATGGCTTACGAGGGAATTAAAAAAACATATTAATTATAAAAAACATATCCATATAATATATAAACATACCAGAAATCCTAATGATTACATAACTTTTACTAAATTACGTAAGCAGTGTAAAGAATTATCAATAAAATGCTATAGTGATTATGTAAGCCTAATTGAAAAAGAGGTACACCAAAATGTTAAAAAATTATGGAGTTTTTCTAAAAGTCAACAAAAAAATGATTGTGGATTTCCCAATAACATGTACTTAAAAGAAAAATGTGCCGACAGTATCGAAGGTATAGTTAATCTATTTGCTGATTCATTTAAAAGTGTTTACGACACAAATATTCGTGTCAATACGATTCCCGATATTTCAGTGGAAGAGGTATTAAATCTAAGCCAATGTTTCATCAAAAAAGAATCTATAGAAAAAGTCATAAAAGAATTAGATAGCAATAAATCTGCTGGACCGGATGGTATTCCTCCAATATTTTTCAAAACCTGTGTTAGTAGTCTGATATATCCTCTTTATAAACTCTTTAACAATTCTTTAAGTTCTGGTTCTTTTCCAGCTCAGTGGAAAAAGAGTTATTTAACCCCTATTCATAAAAAAGGAGATAAAAGCGATATATCAAACTATAGACCAATTTGTATAATGTCTGCTTTACCGAAAGTTTTTGAGAAATTAGTCCTAGATATTATTGTAAAACCTATCAACAACATTATTGTTCCTAACCAACATGGCTTCATCACAGGTCGCTCTACCTTAAGTAATTTAATGATTTATGAAAATTACATATCTGAATCTCTGGGTCTCAAACAACAAGTAGACAGTATATACACTGACTTTAGTAAAGCTTTTGATAAGGTTCGACATCACATACTTATTTATAAACTTCGATCGTTGGGCATCAAATGTAAATTATTGAGTTGGATTGTTAGTTATCTTAGCCATTGGGTGCTTAGTGTTAAGATTAATTCTGTACAATCTTATATATTCGAGGCCACAAGTGGGGTTCCTCAAGGGTCCCACTTCGGCCCAATATTTTTCTTATTATTCATCAATGACATTGTTGACCAATTTAATGATGTAGAAGTTCTGCTATTTGCTGACGACTTAAAAATATATAAAAGAATACGAAATGTATCCGATTGTCAAATTTTACAGAGTAATTTAGAACAACTTCATCAATGGAGTGAACAAAATGCTTTATTTTTGAACATTCAGAAATGTCAAGTAATACGATTTTCCAAAACTCGTTATAATATATTACATGAATATACATTAAATAATATTAAATTAATACCAGTATCACATATTCGTGACTTGGGTGTAATATTCGTTGAAAACTTGTCATTCATTGAACACATCAACTATATAACTAATAAGGCTTTAAAGATGCTTGGCTTCCTTTGCAGAACTTTAACCGATTTTAAGTCCATAGATTGTATGAGAACCCTCTATACTTCATTAGTCAGAAGTCAATTGGAGTATAATTCACCTATTTGGTCCCCTTTATATAAAGTTCACTCCAATAATATAGAAAGAGTTCAGCACAAATTTCTTAAGTACGTAAATTTTAAGCTCGGAATTCCTATTGATTACATTAATTATGTCAGTTTGATGAATCAATTGCATCTAATAACACTGTCTGACAGGAGAATTATTTCAGACCTGGTTGTGTTACACAGAGTCATTAACAACTTAATTGATAGTCCTGCCATCCTTGCCACTATTAAACTACATGTGCCGACTAGGAATACAAGGCAAAATATAACATTCTTCTGTAATACATACTCGACCAACTATCAGACACACTCACTGACCAATAGGATGCATGATCTGGGCAACAAGTATGGGGGTGTTATTGATTTATTTATTGACTCCATATATAGAATTAAGCATAATCTACATCAACACTTTGTTGAATCCTACAAATTAGAGTAGCTTTGGTAAATTAGTTTTAATGATTTGTTTTATATGTAATGTTGTTGTAATTTCTTTTTTACTTTATGTTATTTTTTTTCCTTCTTTAAAATGGATTACATCTATTTACTGTCAATATCTCCTGTATAATACATATTCTCTTATTGTACTGCATCATGTATCACTTTTATGTAAAAGCCTTTTTAGGCGTATATATATATAAATAAATAAATAAATCAAATTGTCTTTTTTGTTATTTGTTTTTGGGGTGTTATGCCGTGTTGCGCTAACCCCTTCTTTAGCCGACGTTTCGGACAGCGTTGCAGTGTCCATCATCAGGGCAGATCCGGTAGATCCGAAGATGTTCTACAGGACCTGCCCTGATGATGGACACTGCAACGCTGTCCGAAACGTCGGCTAAAGAAGGAGTTAGCGCAACACGGCATAACACCCCAAAAACAAATAACAAAAATGCTTTTGGCCGTGAGAATCTAAAAACTTACCAAATCAAATTGTCGTACAAATCTTTGATGGCGAGACCAACATAAGGTCCATACATACCAAGGAATAAAATGCCGGGTTGCTTTGGTGCAACCGCCGCAGCAGGGCAGCATACTCGCGGCTTTGTATCAACACGCTTTGAATTCGCTTGTATATGGGTCTGACAACTCTATTGTTTGTTTGAATGCGTAAATATATTCAGGAAATTCTGTCACAATTTTCTAGTTGAAAGGGGTTTGCGAGTTCAATTTAAAACAGCGGCGTAGCGACATGGCAGTTTGGCCCCGGGGCCGGGTAAACCTTGTCCACTGGGCTTTCATCCCTGAACCTTGAATACAAAACATGTCGCGGTTATCTGCGTATCGCTAAACAAAATAGTTGGTTCACGTAAAAAACGCAATGACTTTTATATCATTTAAATAGTACACACGTGGCACACGGTGATTGGAAGGCAATATTAATCAATTAATTAAGCTTGCCAATTACAGAATCTACCACCGAAGAAAATTAAAGTGATAGATGACAGACCACAGATAAAATAAACAAGATAGTAGAGGTGAGTCGTACTAGTTGCTCTTGATACTTGGAACAACTGGTACAAGTGAGAAAAATACTTATTCCAAATACCTGTTCCCTAGTGCTGGATTACCCACATTGGGTAGGTGGCTGGAGAATATCCAGAAATATAGACTCGCAAGACTCGCAATACTCGCAAGACGCTCATATTATACTTAAAAACAAATACTAGGTAAGAAAGTATCTTTGAGATATCTGTTCTAGTATATACGCTTCACCTCTACAAGATAGATGGGCCAAAAACCATTATTGGTGTAAACGCGCGCACGACTCTTGTCGTCCACATCGTTCTCCCATACTACTGCAAATCGTACAAACGCACAGCGATGCCTTGCTTTGGTTTTTGTGTACATACCAATCGCATAATATTCAATGTGTCCGTCGCTTGGATAGTCCGTGCAGCTTGGTCGTAGCTTGACGACAGTCGGTAGGCTCTGTCTCCCATGGTTACAGATACTTATTTGACAGTTTGTTACAAATTCGTTCGAAACCGCATTATTAATATTGTTCGTGATTATATCCTCGGTTAGCACAATTAGATAACAGAGAAGAATACACTAGATCTAATAATTGACTAAGCGTAGGAAAGATTTCATCTCTCTTTAAATATGTTTTTGTGTTCCGTTTCCGTTTTCGAAAATCTTCTGAATCCACTTCATTATTCAAGCAAGCCTTACTTTGGACTAGATTGCTTGACTTTCTTACGAGGAAAGTTTTAAATATAATTGTCATTGAGATTGTGACGTTTTATTGGACAAAATGTATGATTCCTTATTTGAAATTTTAACAATCTTACATAAAATATTTGGTTTATAATTATGCATCTGAGACCAAAAATTAAGTAACAATTGAAAACAAAAGAATTCAGAGGAAATTTTTGTTTTGATTTATTAAATAAGAGGAAATTAGAAACCCCGATGTATACTGTTCACAGAACGACCAGCTTATGAAGTTTCAACTATTCCAAGTGAGTATCTGATGTCCGTCAGTCTATCGTCAATAAATCCATTAAAACTGTTAGAACCGCTAAAACTGCTAATACTGCTGGCGCACTCAGAATTCATAGAATTTTCAGATCTTAGAGAGAAAGAGGGGACTTAATTGAGACTCTAAAAAATTCATCTGGACATTATAGTTGCCTTGGAATCCAACAAAATCTTCAACGCCGACAAAAACATAAATCTCCGTCGATACTCTAAAAAATGACTACATCTTTTTGTAACAAGCAGTAATTGTTGAATGAAACACTAGTATATATTGAATAATTTCGCGGGTAAGAGATAAGCCGCCATAGCTCAGTGGTCAGAGCTGTCGACCGGAAATCGAAGGGACACGGGTTCGAGTCCCGTTGGCGTCATGTATCTTTTATCAGGAGATTTTTCAATGTGGATGAGTGTTTCAGGCGAATAATTATTGCTTGTAAAATAATTGTTACCCTTTGTGCTATGCATAAAAAATCTTGTCTTAAAAACATTAGTTTACCAAAAAAATAATAATAATAGGTTATATTAGTTTTCTCTCATCAAGGAACTATTTCATATAAACATTTAAAATCCTTATTATCAGTCCAATGCTTCTAGTGTAGAGCCCACCTTGTATGGGCTACAGCGGTGTAGCTAAACCTTTGTTCGCATAATGCACCGCATCCAGTTTCCCAACTGTAATTGAATACTACCCTGTTCATTTGCTAATGAGAGATGCATTGAATAAATGGATTAATCTGTACACCAGGTAATGGTTGTGTCATTTGAACACGATGTAACTTCTATTCAATGAGGTAAACTCTGGTAACATATATATTCACCTGGTTAAAGATCATTATTCAGAAACGAAACGTTGATTTAAATGGCTTTAGCTGTACTTCCTTTAGCCTTACAACATACCCCAATTATTCTGGATTCCATAGTCCTACTGGTTTTGATCAGTCAGGAGCAATTGAGATTTCTTGCCTTATTCAAATAGAAAAAACATTTCGCCATCGTTCCCGTGATGTATTGCTACAATCGCTTTTCATCATGATACAGAATGGTAGATACTATCAATATCAACCAGGTGAAATTTCGCTATATAGAATCCAAACGTCGCGTCGATTGATTAGCTTAATCGAACTACTGAATAGCCAAGTACTTTCAAACCATCCTATTTCCTCTCTTATACCTACTTCTTTCAGCTTAACAAAATATTCCCAATTAGGAATGCCATATATCAAGGAGTCTTTTGGAGCATTGGTTCCTCAAGGATCTGTTTTGGGACCGCTCCTTTTTTTATTACATTAATGATATAGTGAAGTGCCTAATCTACTATTCCGTTAATATTTTTTGCAGATGACACACTTTTACATACCATAGCAAATAATATTGAATATGCAATTAAAATAATGCAAAGTAAACTTACTGAAATATCGAAATGATTAAATATAAATTAACTGAAATTAGCCGTAACTAGAAGTAAATTCATAGAGTTAGGTAAAAAACCAAACGAAATTATTACCCTAACTATAGACAGTCGAAATATTGAAGAAGTAGAAGAAAGTAAATACTTGAGAATTATAATCGATAACAATAAACATTTACTTAAAAAATTAGCACTTACTTTGAAATGTTAAAAATGTAAAAAGGTTTACTTCTTAAGTAGGATAAAGGTAATTGATAAATAATAAAGGGAAAATTATACCTCAAATCAAGGAAATTGGTCAACAACATCACTGTAGCGTCCCACCAGAATTATTGCATAAGTGTAATTTTTTTGTGCAATAAAACACAAGTCAAAATAATGGGAATAATTCAGAACAGAGAAAAGAGGTCTGTATTTTGCTGTAGCAGATATACCAGGATAAAACAATGCAATGACCATTGAATATGCTAAATGTGTGGCAACGTTTAGTCTATAATACCCTAGTAGTTATTTATAAGTTAAAAAGAAAGGTTACTAGATTAAATGTTAAAAAGTGTTACTTTATTAATATTGCAGTTCATGGCTATCACACAAGAAGATTCAACAACTTAGTACGACAAATATATCGAGAATACAAAACAGTATTTATTATAAAGCTTTTAAAATGTTTTCCTTTTAAACGTAAACTAAGCTAAAAGTTTTACAGTTTGTCGTAAATATTGTGAAATTTAAATTTTAGTACATAGATAATAGAATATTTTCATTCATAGTAGGTACTTTTAGAATGGATATGAAATAAAATTTAAAAAAATTATATTTAAATAAAATATCAAAATAATTAGCCAACTGGCTTCAGGCAGTATTCTCACAAAAATGCATTAAAAAGTTTCTTTGTAGAAATGTTTATTACTTTGAGTCTTAGAATAAAAATTAAGGATAATCCAATAACATAAAATAACTTCCATAGTAAAGGGGCTGTACCTTAGAAAAGCTCAAGTGGAAAATGATTGCATTCCCATATAAATAGTCGACCTTTTCTGTAACAGTTCTCGGAACGTTATTCAAGTTATTGTCTTTTGCATGAAGCTACTCTATGTGTAGATTAGTCTGTGGGAGAGATATTATAAAAGAGATTTGCTAGAAGTATCGTTATTTGCAAGGATACTGTCGCAGGTGCATTCAGGTAATGTTGCCATTGCGATTTGAGAACAACCAGTGGAATTGGGACATTAGAGGAAATTGGATTTCAAAGAGGGTAGACGCGATGTCTTGCACAGAATGTTAGTTCTAGATTATGCTGTTATAACGGGGTACATTCATTGGATTTGTATCGTACATGACTGAGGAGGTCAATCAACGAGTACCGGTGCATTCGCACTGTTGCTACGTTTATGAGGAGGTGTACGGATTTCATCTAACTCGAGAAGCCAATGTCCACAAGCACGCTGATTTACAGAAATAACTGGATTGATGACCGACGGCTACCTACATATCATAAAGATCGGGGAATTTTTCAAAATCGCTGTCGTATCGGTCGAGTTCAACCGAGGGCGATGGAGTTTTGACTATATTCTAAGACACAATATTAGAGTCCAACGGAGGACAAAACTTGTCAGCGATATTAATGGTGATAGGGATTTTTACTATACAAGGCAGAATTTCAGATTTTGGCTCATGAAATTGGGTAGTTAAGCGAATGATTTTATTCAGTCAATAAAGTCTGAATTTCATCACGTTAATTACAATATATTGACTATAATTCCGCCATCCCAATATCACAGTAAAATCTAAAAAAATTACAGTTATAATTTTCAGGGATATAGTTTACCTGACCCAACAGCGTTTCACTCCTTTTTTATTTGGATATTTTACGATCCCGGCATAAGTTATATCTGTTGGGTTAGGTGAGGTTGGGTTAGGTTATAGAATTTATAGTTTTTAGTTTAGTGGCGTTAATATTATAAGAATATTTCCAGCTATTAGAAAACAAAACACATAACTCTTTTAGTTACGGGAAAAAATCACAAAGTTCGTGGCAATCTGAATCAACACTGGGTTTCACAGGGTTATAGAAACAAACATGTTTATCATGCAATATTGTGACCCAATTTATTGTTCCGAGAGTTTTATATTATTTTTCAGGGACATGTATTCCAATTCGAAATATTTCATTTCCATTCAATTTGGTAATCTTTTGTCTGGAGCAAATAGTGGCCATTACTCAAAATATCCACTGCAAACAATGATATGGACTTCATTAGATAAGTCCTCATTGCAATAATTGAGATAAAATGTTTGGTTTTCGTTTGATAAATTCTCATGGCAATAATTGAGCAAACAATGTATGGATTTCAATATATAATTCATCATGGCAATAATTGAGCAAACAATGTATGGATTTCAATATATAATTCATCATGGCAATAATTGAGCAAACAATGTATGGATTTCAATATATAATTCATCATGGCAATAATTGAGCAAACAATGTATGGATTTCAATATATAATTCATCATGGCAATAATTGAGCAAACAATGTATGGATTTCATTAGATAATTTATGGAGTTGAATATATAAGCTAGAATTTTCAGGTCATAGAGCCTAAACAAAAATAGATGTGGCATAGAAGCGCGGCGAGTGTCGCTGAGCTACGACCAAACTGCACGGACTCTCAAAACGACCATGAAATGAAAGTTATGCGTTGATACGATTTGCAATGGTATTCGTGCGGTTTCATACTTATAATGTTGATGGCCCATCTGCCACGTTTCTATTATCGACGGTTATAAAATTTTATCGTATTTACGAGGACAAGAGGATGGCCTTAGTTCCCTTTGAGCGTCACATAGGTACTAATGTTGCAAGAAAAAAAATGTCTTCGTAAAATTTGATATTGTTAAGTGACATGGGATCATTTTCTCTTAGCGAATGTTTCTCTGGAAAATTTAATATCCGTAACGCGGGATAGTTGTTCATATGCCATCGTTTTCTTGTTTATTTCCAAGCAAGATTTTCTTATTTCCGAAAGACAGAAATATTCCCTGCGGTTTTTGTAGACAAGAGGGGATTGTTGGATAATCGTAAAAATAATATTTTTTTTAAATTGGCGGGTTGAAAGCCTATTGTATACATTTTCTAGAATTAAATTTACCTTGATTTTTATAAAGCATACCTACTGGTTCGAACGAAACAAAAATATTCACTTGTTTTGTTTTTCTTCCAAAAAAATATTGTTATATTGAGTCACAAATGCTCCTAACCATCTGGAGCCAGTGGGACTATTGCACATCCAATTGGGGTATGTTGAAATGAAGTAGAGAAAGGTGGGGAAGTACCGATTCAGATCTGGTCACCAAAGATGGCTAAATCAGAATGGTGGTCTTTCTTCAGGGCGATACTGATATATTATTAACAGAAGGTTGGGAGCACTTGGGACTCTTTTGTGGTTTTACAAAAAATGATAAATTTAAAGTCTCCACTGAAGAATCCACAATATAACCCTCCATTAGTTTTTTGAGCAACAGTTAGTCCGAGAATACTAATTCCTAGTTCGTCCGAGAATATCTGCCCTGAAAAAAAAACAGATTTCTATTAAATGAAGGATACTTTAAAAAAAAAAAAAAAATTTAAAAACTTGTAAAAATAATTGTAATGTTTTCTGTATTTTTAATTCTTTTTTATGACCGTCTGGAGCCTGTGAAACTATTTCATCCCTAATTGGTGTATGTTGTGAGGTTGAAGGTAGTGAGGAGGGGGAGGAGAAACCAAAACGGCTAAAGCTATTTCAAGCAAAGTTTCAATTCTGAATGGTCAGCTTACACCAGAGCAATACTGAGAGGATCAGTCTGTAACGTGCCGCAAGTATACTATATATATTATATTTTAATTGAATAAATTGTGAAATAACACGAATTAATCAAATAAAATTAACTTGTGCACGCCGAAATTTCAACCCGGGACCTTCGGCTAAAAGCTAACCACTCACGCATAATTAACCTCTCATCCAACCTACGCAACAATTAGTGCCAGTTTTAGGGTCACTAATTATTCTGCTTCAATGCAAAATGCAGTTCAGCAATATGTTTAGTCAATATAATTATACCCGGGAAAAAATCTATAATGGCTTTCTGTCAAAGTTCAAAATATGTTTTAAAATGACCTTTGAATGTAAGCTTTTGATGCATTCAATTTAATGTTGAAACTTTTCCCATCTGCGTCCAACTGTCTGGAGCCAGTGAGACTGTAGCATCCCCAATTGGGGTATATTGTGAGGCTGAAGGTAGTGGGGACGGGAAGGAGATGGTAAAGAGGATGGTGAGGAAGTAGCTGGCTATTCAGATCTGGTCACCAAACACGGCTAAAGACATTTAAAGCAACGTTTTAATTATGAATGGTGATCTTACACCAGAGCGATACTGAGAGTATCTTCCATTCTGTAACGTGCCGCAAGCATATTATATATTATTTTTAGATAATAAATTATGAAATAACCACATAAAGACGTGTCCATGTCTGAAACCCACTCTCGAGAATGCTACACACTAAGCTATTGACATGCGTTAACCCTTTCAGTACCGCACTTTTATTTCCACATACAGGATGTCCGTGGGTAAAGTACGCTTAATTCGACAGGTGATTCTACATAATGGTAGAAGTAAACAAAAGATTAATAAATTTTTTCGAAATTCCAATGTGTATTTTCCCATGCAAACAATTAAAAAAATTTACGTGAAAACTACATTGAAACATTAGAATTTCTTTTCTTTTTTTTACTACTAAAATCATGAAGAATCACACCCCCCCTCCTAAGTTAGCGCACTTTAACCCCCGGACACCCTGTTTAGACCTGTTTATTTTAAGCTTGATAATAACTTAAACAATTATTTGAGAATTTTTGGATTAAAATTTTTTTTTACTAATTCATATTTAAAAAAAATTGTTTTTTGGCGTCAGGGGGTTATTTTTTGATAGTAAGGAAAAAACCTATCACACAAACAATTTACAGTTTAACGTTCATACATATAAATCATATCATATCATATCATACAAAACAGCCAAAACGGGAATTGACATTAGATTTACAGTATTTGTTGATGGAATAATGGTTACAAACTAGCATAAAAAATAGACGAGATGGGGATTATCCTTTAAATGGATATTTATTTATTTATTTATTTACGCCCTAATGGGCTTTTACAAAAGTAGTTAACAAGTAATACAGTTGTGTTACATAGCTTACAATAAATTATGATTTTTGATTAAATTAAGGTAAATTCAAATTAATAGTGTTAAATTAAATTAAATTATATTTTTACAAAATCAAGAAATATATATATATTTTTGTTAACGTTCCTCAGGAGGAATTCTGGTATCAAAAGGGCTAAAAGAAATAAGTTTTTTAAAGTTATTCGAAATTAATGTTTTTTGTGAATGTGATTGAAAAGTTTTACAATTTATTTGTTGAATAAATCTAGAATCATTTTAAAAGTTAAAATGTCACATTGTTTTCGAAATATTACATTAAACCAAACATTTCTTTTCAAAGCCAATATTTGAGCCCCGGAGGGAAATTCTGTCGTAAAGCACATTTCAGAAAAACGTTGAAAATAAATTGAATCACCGACGTAAAGTTATTGGAAAATTATCCCTTTGACGTGGTCAAAGACGTGACCAAAATTATGAGTTTATTTTTCACGATTTAACCCTTAGAATGCCGACCATCAAGTGATAGCTTATTCTCAATAATACAGTTTTTTTTTTAAAGATAGACAAACATTCCTACGTTACGGATAACCTGAAATATTTAAAAAAATTCTCCTACTACCACCACACTAAGCGTAAAATGCTGCTTGTGTTGTGATGGAGGATTTAGTCAGCCGAGGAATTCGAACACACTACGCCTGGGTGGGACCCAAACGCGATGTCAACTCAACCACCGACCGGTCAGTAATAATAATTCTGTAATAAATGTCTTGGGTAAACATTCGAAAATATTTTGGTTATTTTCTTGAATTTATTTAAATGAAAATAGTACATATAATAGTATATCTATACAGTGGTTGCATAATGTATATGTACTCATGTGTATAGATTTCTCTACCTGAGGGAGTATGGCCACTACCCGTGGCTCTATCCTACCGACGTTCTTTTGGGTATCCTCGGAATGAACCATCTACGAGTCTATTACTGAGATTACATGAACAACTTGGTCGTGGAATCAAGATATGTCGTAGCTTGGCGTCTTAAAGGTTAAATTGATTGTTTATTTTTGTTAATTTTATGGCTGAGATTTTGATGGATTTTTTTTTATGCCGATGAGTTCCAAAAACCCTTTTTTTCTTCATAATTCACTGTTCGATGGAAAATGAAGGAGTCTCCATTCTTCCATCCAAACGGATTTTCTGGACTTCAAGTGGCATTCAGGGTCATTAAATCACCGTACAAAGATAGAGAGCTATTTTGCAGAGCCTTCTTGAATCTCCAGCGTGATATTTTACAAATACGGGGAGCCAGGGAAGAGAAGTTGAAATTAAGTTGAACACTGACCATTGAAGTTTGGGCGCTTTCATCCAATACTGGAGCACAGTATTCAGCAAACAAGGGCAACGGATGCCAATATTTCAAAATATTCTTCTTTGAAACTAAGTACTTCCGTAGAATAATATGAAGGATCCTTTATTATCCCTGACTATGATAATAATATTTTTTTGCTAATTTATATAGCGACGTTTTCGTGATAAATCACTTCTACGGCGCTGTTACTTTATTATAAATTATCACGCAGATAAGGAATAAATCAAATTCCTGAAGTCCCATGATTTTAAAAACAAATTCTAGTATTATGTTTTTTTATAAATGTATGTATTTTTTCCAATAATTATTACATGTAGGCATTGTATTGTAAAGTAAACAATCATAGTTGGTTTTCCTCGCCATAAGTACCCAAGAATCTTGTGTTTGGGGAGTTAATTTACGCTCAAATAATACGAAGTAATAAAATAGTGTAACAGTAATAACAAAAAAGCTAAAATTCATAAATATTATTGGTATTTTTAAATTATGAATTTTAATGCTATTCTGATATTTTGCATATACAAGGTGTGCGGAGGTAAAGTGCACTCCCTTAGGGGGGTGATTCTATGTGATTTTAGAAGTAGAAAAGATACACAACTTTTTTCGAAATTCCAAAGTTTTGAGGTAGTTTTACGTAAAAAAAAAATGTCTGGGAAAATAAATATTCTTTTAGGAAAAATATTTTAGTATGGAAAAAAAGTTATTTTTCTATTTTACTTCCACCATCATGTAGAATTACTTTCCGAAGTTAGTGCTTTTTACCCCCGGACACCCTTTATATTAAACTGTAAGTTATTTAAGTGATTTTCATTAAAACATTGTATGCAAAGTTGAACTTTATTTGAGCACCACACCATAGTCTCACCGCCCAAAGCCTCAGGACTATGTTACCTCCATAGACATATGAATATTAGTAGACCTGCCCTAAGTGATTAAAAGCGTATTATCCCCACTCCCCATACCGGTTCCATTGGAGCCGGCTGTGCTCGCGTATGGCCTCAAGTATAATTTGAAAACGTGACGTCATCATTCTTGTGCGAACTATGGTCGAGGCATCATCGGTTCATTTTACGAAATAACACGGCAGAATGTTAACTTGTGCTATGAAAACTTGTAAAAATAGATGTGAAAAAGAGAATAAACCCAATTGTCGTATTACATTCCATATATAAGCATTATTTTACTTTATTTTAAGCATATTCACATCGTATAATATAGATCAGTTGTTACTATCACATCGAGAAACGTCTGGACGCGAAACACAATGCTGGTTGGTTGCTGGGAAGTAAATTATGAACATTTATAAAAGTGTCTTAACTAAATACTTAAACGAAATATTCGACTCTGAAAATTGAACCGAATTTTTTTGCCGAATTTGGACTTCGCAAATTTGTTCATAACGTGGCGAGTAATTTGCGCTCCCATGTAAAAATGTCTATTCATTCAAAAGCAGATTTTACTTTTAAGAAGTAAATGGTGATATTATAATGCGAGATGCCTATTTACTGTCAGATTGATTTATTGACGAATCACAGTCAGCCTTACTCCCTTCGTTCTTCAACAGTTGATTTTACCCCTCGCCATTATCTTACCGTCTATTAATTCCTATGTCTGTGCTTCAGACGGATTTTTTCATTTATTTTAAGATACCTATTACTGAGATTACATAAACAAATTGGTCGTGGAATCAAGATATGTTGTTGCTTAGCGTCTTAAGTTAAATTGATCATTACTTTCATGGCTGAGATTTTGATGGATTTTTTTTTATGCCGATGAGTTCCAAAAACCCTTTTTTTCTTCATAATTCACTGTTCGATGGAAAATGAAGGAGTCTCCGTTCTTCCATCCAAACGGATTTTCTGGACTTCAAGTGGCATTCAGGGTCATTAAATCACCGTACAAAGATAGAGAGCTATTTTGCAGAGCCTTCTTGAATCTCCAGCGTGATATTTTACAAATACGGGGAGCCAGGGAAGAGAAGTTGAAATTAAGTTGAACACTGACCATTGAAGTTTGGGCGCTTTCATCCAATACTGGAGCACAGTATTCAGCAAACAAGGGCAACGGATGCCAATATTTCAAAATATTCTTCTTTTAAACTAAGTACTTCCGTAGAATAATATGAAGGATCCTTTATTATCCCTGACTATGATAATAATATTTTTTTGCTAATTTATATAGCGACGTTTTCGTGATAAATCACTTCTACGGCGCTGTTACTTTATTATAAATTATCACGCAGATAAGGAATAAATCAAATTCCTGAAGTCCCATGATTTTAAAAACAAATTCTAGTATTATGTTTTTTTATAAATGTATGTATTTTTTCCAATAATTATTACATGTAGGCATTGTATTGTAAAGTAAACAATCATAGTTGGTTTTCCTCGCCATAAGTACCCAAGAATCTTGTGTTTGGGGAGTTAATTTACGCTCAAATAATACGAAGTAATAAAATAGTGTAACAGTAATAACAAAAAAGCTAAAATTCATAAATATTATTGGTATTTTTAAATTATGAATTTTAATGCTATTCTGATATTTTGCATATACAAGGTGTGCGGAGGTAAAGTGCACTCCCTTAGGGGGGTGATTCTATGTGATTTTAGAAGTAGAAAAGATACACAACTTTTTTCGAAATTCCAAAGTTTTGAGGTAGTTTTACGTAAAAAAAAAATGTCTGGGAAAATAAATATTCTTTTAGGAAAAATATTTTAGTATGGAAAAAAAGTTATTTTTCTATTTTACTTCCACCATCATGTAGAATTACTTTCCGAAGTTAGTGCTTTTTACCCCCGGACACCCTTTATATTAAACTGTAAGTTATTTAAGTGATTTTCATTAAAACATTGTATGCAAAGTTGAACTTTATTTGAGCACCACACCATAGTCTCACCGCCCAAAGCCTCAGGACTATGTTACCTCCATAGACATATGAATATTAGTAGACCTGCCCTAAGTGATTAAAAGCGTATTATCCCCACTCCCCATACCGGTTCCATTGGAGCCGGCTGTGCTCGCGTATGGCCTCAAGTATAATTTGAAAACGTGACGTCATCATTCTTGTGCGAACTATGGTCGAGGCATCATCGGTTCATTTTACGAAATAACACGGCAGAATGTTAACTTGTGCTATGAAAACTTGTAAAAATAGATGTGAAAAAGAGAATAAACCCAATTGTCGTATTACATTCCATATATAAGCATTATTTTACTTTATTTTAAGCATATTCACATCGTATAATATAGATCAGTTGTTACTATCACATCGAGAAACGTCTGGACGCGAAACACAATGCTGGTTGGTTGCTGGGAAGTAAATTATGAACATTTATAAAAGTGTCTTAACTAAATACTTAAACGAAATATTCGACTCTGAAAATAAAACCGAATTTTTTTGCCGAATTTGGACTTCGCAAATTTGTTCATAACGTGGCGAGTAATTTGCGCTCCCATGTAAAAATGTCTATTCATTCAAAAGCATATTTTACTTTTAAGAAGTAAATGGTGATATTATAATGCGTGATGCCTATTTACTGTAAGATTGATTTATTGACGAATCACAGTCAGCTTCACTCCCTTCGTTCTTCAACAGTTGATTTTACCCCTCGCCATTATCTTCTCGTCTATTAATTCCTATGTCTGTGGTTACCTCCATTAAATTTGTTATTATTCTCTCTCAATCACGATGATCATCGCCATTGCCGAGCGATTCAAATTATTGACTCTCCAGATACAAAGTACGCAGGTTACAAACTAATTGAATGCACAGTTTTATTTTATTTAAATGTTTTATTTTGCAGATAATATTAAATTACAATAACTTAATGAATAGCCAAATTAAGTTTCGTTAAATAATTCTTCTATTATTTAAAATTCACGATAAAATTGGCACTTCATGTCGCTATGTCACGTTAAAATTCTACCCTAATATTAACATCAAATAATAATAACAACTTAATGGACGTTCTTCCGTCTAGTTGTGACCTCCTGAATAAAACATCAGTCGATCCTTTTACCTTAGCACTTTAAGTAAATAATATTGAAATTTTGAAAAGTGTCAGCTTTCTGAGTATAGCGTGTTTGGCGATGGGCTTATCGCAAGGCGACCACCAGGGTTTTCGAAAGAAGAGCTTCTACAAAATAGCCCCACCCAAAAACGTACAGATAAACCAAAACCAAGCCCAAGATCAGTCGGAAAACCACTCAAAGTGAAACAATTGGGGAGCTAATAGAACTAATCACAGGACGCTGATCATAGTTTCAATGGTTTTCTCCATCATCGACAGCATATTATTATCCTGTTTTTATCTCTCGGCCTGCAGGACTAACTCGTTAATGTTCATGTCGGTGGGAGGGCAATCTGTTTGTTGCATCGAAAAAGCTTACGAATTACAGCTTCAGTTGATGCACATTATGAAAAGTAGAATGTAAATAATTATAACGAAATTAAATTCAAAATTAAACAGTAACTTTGTAAACATCACTTATAGGTAAATACTTAATGCCGACCGGGTTTCGCTACAACCGTAGCCTCATCAGGGCAGTATAATACTAAAAATCTAAAAATTAAATTAACATGTGTAGATATCACGGTAGGTGGACAGTCTGAGCTACAGTGGAAGAGGTAGGGATAGGTGGGAGATTGAGAGGCGAATGCTCTTTGTCAATAGGGAACAATCTGAGTATAGGGCTTTAATTTAGGTTTATTTGGTTGTTGATGACTTTGCTATTGACGTTTTTGGCTTTCCTTAACTCTAACGCTTTTAAGTTATCCAACCTAAGACCTATTCCGTTTTTATGTAATAGACTGACGCCAGTATTTTTTTCGAACGTATGGTTGGTTGCTATGAGGTGATTTGCAAATTCGGAGAATCCATTACTGTTTAAGCATCTTAGGTGTTCTTTGACTCGCGTTTAAATTCGTTGGTGTTTATTAGAGATAGTTTTTTTTTTTTTATATTAACTCCACACAGGAGGCCCTGAAGAAAATAATTTCCCTCAGGGCCTATGTCATCTTTGGGGATGCTGTGTGGAGGGTCTTTTGGTGGAGAGGAAGGAGTGAACATGGGTCTTGAAGAGTCCCATGTTGTAGGAGGGAGGAAACACAGAGGCCGGCAGTTCGTTCCACAGCCGAGCTGTTGAACTTAAGAACGAATCGTAGAAGCGACCCGTTCTCATGTGACAAATGTCAACTGTGTACAAATGTTGGGCGCGCGTTTGGCGTGTATCCCGACTACGCACCGGTGCCGAAGGGATCAATGACGCTAGTTCCTCAGAGCATCTTCCATTGTAATACCGATAGAACAAGGACAGCATACCTACCTGACGCCTGTGCTCTAAAGATTGCAGTCCGTTTGTTAAGATTGGGGAATCTATCAAACGGACCGCCCGTTTTTGCACAGAGTCAAGGGTTTTTTCAGGTATTTAGGGGCTCCAGACCAGAGATGGCTGCCAAATTCGACAGTAGGGCGCACTTGCGATTTGTACAGGGTCAGCAGTTGTGTATTATTAAAGTATCTGCGGGCCCTGTACAGTACGCCCAGCTTCTGAGAGGCCAACTTTACTCTGGCTTCGATGGAGCCCCCGTACCTGAGCTGGTCACTTATAGTTATACCAAGCATATCAATGGAAGGCCTGTTCGGAAGATTGCTTCCGTTGAAGGAGACTAGATTATCATTTGGATCCCTTTTAGACGTAATCAGACAGGATTGGGTCTTTGAAACATTAAATTCGACCAGATTATTTTTACCCCAGGAGGAAATACTCCCGAGATAACCGTCCAGTATGTGTAGGAATGAACAATGTATAGAATGAAGGGAAACGGGATGACAAATAATTTTCAGCTGTATCTCTGCAAAGGATCACACAACACAATCACAATATAACGAGTTCTACCGCGATTTTCGCCACGAAAAAATGAATTAGTAGTTCAAACGATATTATGTTTTTCTATTGTATATTGAGTTAGTTCATATAAATTTTTACGTGTACAGAGTAATGCGTACCTGGTAACATTTAATTATTTTTTCAAATACATTTATTCTTCAGAATTTCAGACATTTCATCGTACATCTTTAATCCTTTATACATTAAGCATTTCTGTGATTCTGTTTTTCTCAAAAGCGGCAATCTAATCTATTAACATTTCTGGTTTCATAATTTGAATATTTTTATTAAATACTATTTGATCCTTAAAGTATTTAAGCATTTCATAATTTTATGTATTTAAATTAAATAAAATTATAAAGCAGTCTGTTTTTATTGGAATCCAATTCAGTACCTCTCTAATTTGATTAACCTTTGCATATTTGTCTATACTTAGTATATTATGCACTTTCAAGATAGTCAACTTCCTTCATTTTTCTTTTCAATACGATTATGTATACGAAAAACACTAACAACGTGCTTTCGAGGTAGTCCCAATCCTTCTTCTGTTTTCAAAACAACTGCACTCGAATTTGCACTATTTTCTTGTCATTGTTCCAAATTTCAAATACTTTTTCAGCAAGGTTAGTTTATGGTTAGAGACAGATAGGAACTGAATTAATGACATCCCGGTTGGAACTAATAAACACATACATTGGCGTATTTAGCATCCATCAGTCTACATTTAAACATAAAGCTTTTTTGCTGCTTTCGTAATACTCATAAGATTTTAAAGCAATTGATTAAATTATTTCTACATGTTTTTTTAATATTTATAAACACGTTAGTACTATTTTAATTCAGTTTCACTTTAAAGATGTTAAATTCGATTTGATTTGAAATAATTTTTTTTTTTTTTAAATAATATTTGTGAAACATTAATTATTAAAAATAATAATTTCCATTGTGATTCTGTCTATAACTCTGGTTCAATAACTTTATACATTGGATTTGCTTTGAATATAAGTGTCATTATTAAAATTGTAACTGTATGTGAGAACAATTGAGAGAAGCGATAAAGTATGTACGAAAATTAATTTCATTTTAATTAATTAATTAAAAATACCATATTTGAAATGTGTATTTATTTTGTTTAATATTTTAAGTGATATCATAATTTATCAAGTTTACTAACGGTGTTCATTTGAAAGGTAAATAATTTCGAGTCGTCTTTAAAATTTTAAATGTTGTTTTATTTTGAAAGGCAAATATTCCAATAAAACTATATAATTTAATTATTATTTTTTTAGTTTCGCGAATCCTTCAATTTCAAAATCCCGTGGTTTTTCACGGGTCAGTAAATTGGAAAAATCAAAAAAAATATGTAAAACCTTTTGAAACTGAGAATTCTTTGAAACGGGAAGAAAACGGGGATGCTGTTTGACAATTTTAAACGTTTTTTTTTTTTAAATAACAGTGGTCGCCACTTCTGACTACAACAATCAATAACTGTTCAGGCTTTGAGATACTAATTCTATCAGATATATGTCACGAAAATTGTAAGGACCTTTGTCAAATTCGGCTTTGGCGCTTTTGGTGTTGTTTTTTGTAATGATGATTATAAATCTTGATGGAGAAAGGACCAAAAGATGAGACGAACGAAACTTAAAATATTTCTTTAAGACGGGAACTTCTGAAACTCCATACAACTGAGATACCTTAGTCTTATTTGATACAAATGTAAGTATTTGAGTGACCAAATGGTCCAAGTCCTGAAACAAATACGTATATCGGTTACTCTTATAAAATGTATTTTCTTCGTAAGAACCCTTTCTTATGAAACTTCTAGAATTAATGGAACGACTGTCGCAAATATTAACTTTCTCACAGCAACACATGAAAGCAAAACACTAAAAGTTAACGACTGTATTAAGACTCGGAGTTAACGCTCGGTTGAGAATAAGACTTAATTGAATTACTTGTTCTTATTTGGGGTCCTTACCCTAGTGATAAAAAGGATGATCGAGAGGCATTTAATCAAGGATTAGTCCTATTAACACCGGCCTTATGTCAGAAGTAATAATCAATGATGGTACGAAATTAAGAGTTGGTCGTTTTGTTCATATTTTATTACAAAATAAAGTCGAATAATGAAGATTCATCAGGAGCAAACTACTAGACCGAAGAAAAAATAAGTGAAAAAAAACAAAACCTTTTTTTGATCTGAGAAACAAGTGAAAAATACATAAATCAATAAACAGCTGTTTCGGCGTTTAAGATCATTAGCCAGTTTGATCATGAACGCCAAAATAGCTATCACAATCATAAAAACTTCCAAAAATTAATAAAATTATATATATATTTATCATCCGACTTATCTTGCAGAAGAACCGTGAGCGATTTAGTACTTTTATTCAAATTACTTAATGATTTGATGGATACCCCTGACCTAATTAAACTAATAGCGTTCTGAGTACAAAATCGTTACCCGAGGCTTCCTGAGTTGTTCTTTGTTCACTCATCTAAATCCAACTATTTTATTTAATTCCCCAGTCCAAGGGCTTAAGTTCCGTTGATATTTTCATTTATTCCATACTAAAATTTAAAATAAACATTTTGTTTAGCTAACATTATCATATTATAAAATCTGTAATTTACATTTTTATTTAAATATTTAGTTTTTTTTAATGCTGATTTTTGTTATAACTCCAGGCAGGTAATACCTTTGTTTCATTACGTTAATTCATTTTGTTCCTATTCTATGTTTTTTTTTTTTTTTGATCCTATACTTTACTCATAAATATAGCATTTTTTCTTTTGTAATTATTTTGTTAATTTTAATGCACTATGTAATGTAATTAATTTATACTTGTTTTTGTTAGAGCCCAACGCTCTTAAATGAATAAATAAATAATTTAATTTAAATAGTTAAAATTAATTAAGTGGAGTTCTACGAACTAAACAAAATAATATTTTAGGTTAGGTTTGCACAAACAAAAGCTAATCTACACAGTCGTTAACATGGCTGAAATACTCGTAATATAGGCTTTGTGAATAATCTACACCGAAACATGATTATTATATCATTGACCTACTTTTGATTAGGACTACGTTATAATATTATAATTTAATCCTTGCGTATGATATATTTCTTCATATTCGCATATATATTCCGTCTACACACAAAGTAAGCACGCATTTCAAATAATATGTTTATTAATTACACAGCAATCATTAGTACTATTCTACTGTTTGTTCATTTCAAATAATTCTCAGTATACTATATCATAAAATTGGTATTGGGAATCAAATTTTACAGTGCTAAGAGATGATATTTAATCTTTTATTAATGACATGGTTTATTCTCAGTCTTATTCTATCCTATTCAGGAGGGTCTTTAAATGATCCTAAGTAATGATATTGTTTCTATCGCAATCCAATAAAATAGCCATAAAGTTTACCAACCTCACATAAGCAAGATAAATCCATGGCTACATTTTAGCTCGGTCTTTTTTGACGTATAATAAATTACACAGTTTTTGTTTGAGGCATGCAAATCGGTGGCTATCTTTAAGGTGCTAAGAACTCACAAACAAGCGGTAAGAGGTTAATAAATCAGCGATTGTGAAAAAACGCCACCACAAAAGAGACTGAACGGTAAGGATCATATTTCTTAAAAAAAAATTACTACCCGTGGCTCTATCCCACTGACTTTCTTTTGGGTATGCTCGGAATAAACTATCTACGGGTCAGGAGAGATGTGCGCACTGCTACACATTTCATTAGACTGATTCGTGGATGGTTTGAAAACTCGGTCATCATGGAGAGCATTCATTTCTATGTTCCCGATGGTTATCTACGTCACCGACAACATAGACTATTTTATCTCCCGGCCTGCAGAACTAACTCGCCAATGGTCATGCCTGTGTGGAGAGCAATCTTGCTGTTGAACAGAATCAATTCGGATATCGACATTTTTTGCATCAATGAAGCTTCCTCTAAAAAGCAAGCTCTATTATCACTTGTATAGTTGATATACACACTGTTAATAATAATCTAAGAATTCTTATTATAAAAATATTTTAAAAACGCATTGAAATTAATAATTTTGTAATGTTTTTGAAATAAATAAACAAAAATGAATTGAATTGAATTGAATTTAGACACCAAACTAAATTTTTCAACATCTTCAAACTGCTAATATCTTTATTGCACTCTCTTCCTAGACTAGACCAGAGTTTTCCAAATATAGACCACCTTTAAAAAAAAAAATTCCTTATAATATAAGCTATCCAAATTCAGTCGGTTTTTAGAGATAGTCTTGGATAGCCGTGCTGTTTTACAATTTGTAATTCTAGACGCTAAGAGCAGGGAAGGCTTTAGAGAACAATAAATTGAAAGAATTGCAAGATATTTGTGATAAATAAATAAAAAAAATTGCGCTTTAATAATAAAATCTTCATTTTATTATTAAAACTAGCTGACGTGTACCCGGCGTTGCTGGGGGAGATATCCTTAGGAGATAGACATATACCATAATTGACTTTTCTGTGGGCCTTTTTAAGATATTCAATTCCGTCTTAAATTATTTTGATTTTTACCTACCATATTATTGTAGCAATTCTATATCAACGTCCCAATATCACACTCCTATGCGACGAATTCAACAGCTAGGAAACAGATACTACGATGTTGTTGATATATTTAGTACATCAATTTCAATATATAAGCATACCCTATTGAAGTTTTTTTTTCATCAAGTATTGGAATATTTTAATAAAGGTATTCAATTTGACTAACACAATAATTTTGTCAACTGAAACAGAAAAAAATATTTTGGATTTTTTATGTTTTGTGCCTGCATGCTTTGTAGATCAAGTTCATTGATATTTTGACTTTATATTTATTTTTCTGCAATTGTTTTAAATAGTCGTTTCCTGCACTATTTTCGTGTATAATTTCGTAAATATTTTTTATATATTTATTTATGTAAAAGCCTTAATAGGCGTGAAATAAATAAATAAATAATGATACCAAAACTCTTCTCTGCAATAAGGGCATTTTTTCAACTGAATTAACGCTAAATTCTCTCATTTACAAATAAATATGACACATTTAATACTTTTATAATCATAGCCAAATAAATAAAACTCAATATAACGTTATCTTTACATACGTAAGAAGATTCAAGAATGTTTTGCATATTCTTAAAAACTTTAAATGTTTCTAACTTTTGCCATTTTTGCGAAATTGCCCTTATTGCAACCTAGTCCTCAATTAAATTCGATGAAATGTAGTTTTTTAACAGTAGCATTGAATACAGAAGTGAATGGTGAAAGAAGTTGGAGACGCCCAAAATAGATATTACCGATAGCAAATCATTGCGGTGTCCACTAGTAGATAATAGAAATGGCCGTTCTAATTGTAATTCTCACATTTTCGAATACACAATGTAGGTGCTGATTTTTAACACCTTCCTGTGATCTTTGTAATCCCGTAATGGCAGGAAAAAAACATCTCACTATATCTCAAATGACGTTGTCCAATAGCCATGTCTTTGTTTTAACGATGATGCTATTATTTGTTTCAGTCGAAGCGAGTCGGCCCTGAACAGCCCCACGGAGCCGGACATCTCCATGGCGGCCTCCCTGACGGACCTGCCTCCCGAGGCGCAGACCCTGGACGAAGCCAGGAAGATCATCAGGTAAATCAACAAACAAACAAACCGTCGTCTCCAATGCTCCAACTCCTCTGATACTGTCAGTCAGTTTTGACTTTTCATTGGCCAATTTCAATAATAAACTTCAATGATAGACAGACTCCGTGATCGAGGAGTAAGACTCTATACTAGCAATCTGAAGGTCTCGGGTTCAAATCTCAGCGTGCGCAAGTATTTTTTTGTTGTTTTATTTTTGTTGTTTCACAACTCATTAATTAAAAGTAATAGACAGTATATTTGGGCACGTTCCAGAGTGGAAGATACTCTCAGCATCGCCCTGGTGTAAGATCACCATTCAGAATTGAAACGTTGCTTGAAATGGCTTTAGTCATGTTTGGTGACCAGATCTAAATATCCAAATACTTCCCCATCTTCCTCTTCCCCATCTCCTTCCCCTCCTCACTACCTTCGGCCTTATAGCATACGCCGATTGGGGATGCTATAGTCTGGCTCCAGACGGTTGGGATCAGTTGGAACTCTTGTGTAGTGTTCACATTAACTCAATAACTAATATATTATGTCGTTATTGTTACAGGGATCTCCGAATGCGCTACAGGGCCCAGGCACACCAACTACTGATTTGGAGGCGAGCACACAAAATCCAGGAAGACCTATCTTCCAGAGTGCAAAGAGAAAAGGCAGAACAACTCAAGTCACTGTCCAGTCAGCTGCTGTTGTTCGAATCCCGACTAATTCGGAAACAGAAGGAGATCACAGCTCTGCTCGCCCAAAGGGAGACGATCATTCTCAGACAACAAAGAATCATTGAATCTCTCGCAAATAAACTATTAGATAATGGACTCGAACCTACTCATCCCATCATCGACTACAGAGATCTCATCAACGAGACTAACCTTGTACCAGACTTTGACTCTTTAAATGACTCAGACTCAGCGGTGATTATGGAAGATCTGGATTCGGACTACAACACTCCTCACTTTCCAAGATTCCGATCCAGCACCGCTGATTCCGTCACGATAGTCAGATCGATATCGGATGCCATCGATCCTAACTTGAAATACTCTTCGGTCAGAAGATCCAACGGCTTCCTACGAAGACCAGAAATCCTGGAGACTGTCTACAGCGTCGAAGAAGAACCAGACGGAGATGGCAGCTCCAACAAACTTAGCGCGCAGAATAGCACAGAAAAGGATATTAAAGAAGGATGCGCAGCGGACAAGGAAGACGCAAACGCCATTCTCAACCAAGCTCAAAACCGAAGAGACATATTCAAGCTAAGAAGCGAGAAGATTTCGAGTGATTTTTTGAAAACAGCTAATAAAACCAACGATACAGACAAAAATGAACTTAAGATTTCAGACGTCAACGCACTTACTGACGCCATGTGCCAACAAATAGCTTGGGCTTACAGCTACGTTCCTAGAAAGCAGATCTCGAATTTAACGTCATCAGATGACAATCTGTCCGACTGCCATATCCTAGACGGGAGTATGCTGCTAGAAGATACCAACGTAGACAAAGTAAAAGGAAGTCACGTCACGACGTACAACAGAGTCATGTCAAACCACAGAAGCGTGACGAAGCCAAAAGACGTGAAGTACAAAAGGATTAACAAAGCTAAGTCAAAGAGTTTGGAGGAACTGAGAGGCAGATTGAAGAATTGGGTTGAGAAGGGAAACAAGCTCACTGGAATATCGTTGGATCAAGCCCAGAGCTATGCCTAAATATACCCCTCCAGTCCTTCTGCGATCGATGTGCTTTTGATTTACCTACCTTTTCAATGTGAAAATGAACACAGCTCTTCTCAAGACTTCTCAAAATTAATTCAGTTGCTTAAATGTATATAATGCAGCTATTTTAATGGTTCAAATCCAGTGGATTCTTTTTGGCTGGAACCAAAAAGTGGTCTAAATCGGAATCTTAAGTTTGTGATGTCCATTTTTGTCTACGTATGTATTTAACGTTAAGTATTATGAGACTAACAAACTTTTTGTAAAGAAATTATGCTACATTGTCTGCTTTTTACATAAATGCATATTAAGAAGGTCTCAACTTTTAGCATCGAGTCATTATCACAAGACCTTTGAATAAAATAATCATTCTGTTGAATTATTTATGTAGCCTATTTTGAAAATTCAAGTATTTCTTAAAATTCGTAATAAATGGTTAACATTTATTATACACGCCTTTTCGTTATTTTAACTAGCAGACATTTAAAATCAAATCGGAATTTAATTAAAGATAAAAGAATTTCAGTTTAAATAAAACCGGGTGGAGTATAAAGCATATATTACAAGTTACAACAATGGTCCAATGCTCGCGAGATTAAAATCATTGTTCACTGGTTTGTATTCAACATTCAACAGCTTTACGATTTATTTAAATCGAAGTAGCTCGAACAATGAATATTCCCTTTGGCTATTTTTCCATTTACATTTTCAAGCAGAATCGACCATACTATCAAATTATCCTCAAGTTCACAGAATTTCAAGTGTAACATTATCATCAAATTGCCAATTAGCGCAATTTTGTTTATTACATTTAAAACTCGTTGAACGCTGATCTGTTTCAGCTATTCGTCAAATTGTAAAAATAACAGTGATTTTAAGCTGAAAATAAAATATTATTTAAAAATTGAAACGAGCCTAGGATCAGCGTTTTGGAAACCTTTCAAGTGTTAAAAATAAAACAAAAAACTCTGATCAGCCAATTGATAACAATGTTACAAAAGGTGTTCATAGTATTTAGGATTCAGCGTTCATTTTAATATACTTTTAAGATTCAATTTGAAAACTGCATTAGTTCCATAAATGAGTTCAATTTGGTAAAAAGGGTAAACACATTAGGATTTGCTTAATTTGTCTACTTAACAGTATTATGACGTTTTATGAAAATTGCTTGTTAATCAAACATTTACATCATGTCGAACAATGTAATATTATGTGTATTTGTTTTTTTTTAATTCTCTATTCTTTGCACGACACATTCTTTTATCGTATTCCAAAAGTTAGATTTCTAGTTTGGAGGGTTGTTAAATATTGTATTTATGCAATGTCCTTTGAAAACATAACTTTATATTTTAGTAGAAAGTATCAAACTAAAGTAAAAACTAATAATGATTGATCAACACAAAGTATTTGAGTGAGAATCAATTGTCGTGCAAAAAACTAAAACCGTTTGAGTCCTATATAAGGAGCTGTATCTATGTTTTGGGATTGTATAAAATGAAATATGAGCTTCATTTGTGATTAATGTTGCCAGTATATTTGTTTAAACCACGAATAACATGTTAAATGCACTTTGACAGTCAATATAATAAAAATCAATCAAAAATCATCGGTTTTAAAATCCTGAATTTGTAATGCTGTCTATCTAAAAGGTAGTATAGAGAACTTCAAATTGTAATATTATATTCCAAAATTCATTGTTAATTCACTGGTTGATTGTTAATCAATAATAATTATTGATGTTTATAATTTAGGAAATATTCCTATCCTATTCGAAGTATAAATTGTAGATCCACAGCAACAACGGCAATCTTTAAATGATATTTAATCTTTTCGAGAGTATGAACGTTACATAGACTTCTACTTACGGATATTTAATTGTAATCAGCTTTATATTGAGTTAATTCATGGTCAATGCATTAACAATATAATATTGTCACTTTATGACTTAGTTTGGACGCGAATCCCTGTCCTTTGATATCGCTGTCTTGATATTTTTAATGTTGAAACTTTTGGGCCACGTGCTAAATATACAGATAAAAGGTAAATATACAGATGCACGGGACACTGTCAATAGGCACTTTTATGTTTAAAAGATTCTGTATCAGTTTGATAACAAAAGGAAACAACTATTCCAGTAACCGCAAATAGAAAATAATGCATTTTAATAGCTATTTCGTCAATAATACAGATAATTTAACATAGTTCACATAAAAATAAGTAAGTGAAGCTAGTTTTTTGTTATTATTATTTTTAATTAAACCCAATCTCAAAACCTTTTTACATCTATAGATTCTTAGTTTGAGTTCAATAAGTGAAGAAAAAACTAACCTTAAAACATTCACGTCAATAACAATCAATTTAATTTTGAAGAAATCACAATTAAAATGTGTTATTTTCCATTTTTGGTGAATGAAATAATTGTTTTTAAACTGATTCAAAGTGGGATTTTTATAATTTGTGCGAATTAACAGTATCTCATATCCGTATATTTATCCTCCGAAAAAGATTTTTAATAATTCGTCCGTCGAAATTTCATCTGAATATATAATAACTATGTTGTGGTTCTTGGTACTCTTAGGTCACCTCAAATATTAAAAATAAAATCATTGAAACAGAACGATATCTTCATTATTTTCTAAACCGTTTTATAAAGAAAACAATAACAATAAACCCGGCATATTTTGGGCGATAAAATACCATTTCACGTTAGGTCTAAAATAATACTTTTTTTAATCCGGTAGGTATATTTTTTATTACATCTTGCAACTATTATTGAAATTAGATGTTTTTAGTAAAAAAAATTCTATAAAAACTTTATATTTTTAAAGTATTTGAACTTTTTTTTTTTTATTTGGCTGTTCAAGTAGTATAAATAAGAAATAAAAAAATTGCTTAAAATTAACTACTAGTTTTTAAGAAGTAACAGCATTTTTACAACGTTACCATGTAATATTTTAAATTTAACCTTTTAGTATCAATCTATAATTTTTTAACTTTACAATAAATAATTTTGTTTCTTAACAAACCATGCTTAGAGGTTGGTTCGTGTATTTTTAATGAAAATAATTGTTATTTTCACGTAAAAAACACAAAGACTTTGATAAAGTGTGTATTTTCCTATGACGTTGTTAAGAAAGAAAAAAATGTTATTTTTATAATTTCTCAATCAAGTAAGTATATACCTTAATTATATATTAAAACATTTCTTTGTAATTTTTATATCCAATTTCAGATTTCATGGCTTGAATATTATTAGATAAATGTAATTCCTTTGTAAAAATATTACTTGTAAATTCTTTTGGAACAATTCTACAGAGAATTTTCAGTGCAACAATAAAAAAAATTATCCATTTATGGAATAACTTAATAAGTAAAATTTCAAATTGTAATATTTAATCATTGAAGACAATATTAGCGACTCTGAAACGAAAATTTGAAACGGAAAAATCAGACAAAGATTGTTGGTAGTTCTTAGTCGCAGTATGATACAGTCAAATATACCGAAGGGGATAAGTCGAATTAGCTCAGTGGTAGAGTAAAGCCCCGGCAAGGTTGAGATTCTGGGTTCCCAGATACGACAGAATCTTTTTAAGCCTAAGACAGATTACGCTATACGCATCAACGCTTATTTAGGAGAGCCTTATGCAGATTATATGTTGATGTGTCACAACTACAACTTCCTCAGGAGAGGGGGTCATATCAATTGGGGAACTGCCGCGGAATATCATTTCTTTGTATGGGGTCTGTTACCTTGACAGATGACAGCCGCGTGATAACGGCGCTCCGTTCTGACCCCCTCTCCTACCTACTGCATCATATTAAAATATAGCCTGGCTAGCAGATCACGGCGCATCACCGTCGCCACGCCCACACTTATAACACATCATCTGCCAGGTGTGACCGGTCTGTATGAGATTGTATGGATTAAATAAAACGCTTTTATGGGTATAGAGTCTGTTATAAGTGTCACTAGAGAGTCGCTAGTGTAATCTTCAATGCTTAAAAAAAGTTATCATTCATATTAAATTTTGAATTCGTATTTACAGTAAAAACCTAACATCGTATTATTTGCCAAAATAAAATGTTTAAAATTCTTTTTATAAACGCTTGCTTCTTATTCATCTATTAATGTAATATTATAATTTACCTAATGTTAAAAAATGTTTTTCTAATTACATATTTCCTAATAGGTTATTCCCAAAGAATCTTTCCTAGTTCGTAACTCTTAACAAAAACAATGTAAATACATAATTAAAATTGCGTATTATCATTTTATTTATATAACACAGGTAACGTATTAACTCATTATTATAAATAAATAGTTTTCTATTCCACTTTTAATAATTAAAAACAAATTTTAAATTTAATAATTTGTCGACTTTGCCATTAATTTGTGCACTTTTGTAAAAATACACTTGGTTCGATTCCTACACATGATTTGCTGTAAAAAAAATAAAATAAGATATTATTATAAGATTAATTGATACAAATTTGTATTATTAATCATAAATTTACAAGTATTTTGTAAATTTTAAAGACTGTCTTATAATTTTGTTACTATTATATTCCAAAAAATTCTTATATTTCTCATTATAAATAAAATTTAAAGATACATCTGTGAAAATAACAAAAAATGACTTCTTTATAAATAATTTTAAATTTGAACACAGTAATTAGTTGCGTCTTAAATAATATCTTCAAAGATTAGCCAATATTTTAAATTATGCAAAAGTATTTTTGTAAAATAATGGTTGTGTAAACTATGAAAATTAATGTGTGTACTAAATTAAAAATCTATCATTTTTATAATAAAATGTAGAAGTTTTGATTGAATATACTGTATTAATTAATTATTGTAATCGAAACGAGAATCATTTATATTACGAAAGTATTTTTCTGATTTACTGAGAATTGGAATGAAAGAAGTATATAACTTCGAATATTTAAGATAACGATAAAATAATAAGAAAACGTTATGTAATGTGTCAATTTAATCTTTATTAGTATGTAATTAACATTGTGAATAAAGCTTGTATAGAAAACACTAGTGCAATCAATAATATTTAATAAAGTTTAAATTCCTTCAATGTATCAACTGATTTTGTTACTATTGCAACCCTTTTCCCACTTTGAAGATAATATTGGTAGTTCTTAGTTGATGGATTATAACAGCTAATTATAATTAGGGGATATGTGGGGAAGTACCTGGCTATTCAGATGTGGTCATCAAATTCGGCCAAAGACACTTCAACCAATATTTAAATTCTGAATGGTGGTCTTACAATACTGGCTCAAGTGCCCTGAAAAAAACCAGCACAAATTGTGCTGGATGATTTTTAAATCCATCAATGAAATGGCCCCACTATGAACTATGCATCCCGGAAAACACTGGTCTGAGGCAGTCAACTCTTAGATCAGCAACATCATCAGCTGTAGGCAGACTGGTGATGAACCTAAACGCAAGCCAAATACTAAGTTTGGTGATCGCGCTTTCGGAGCATCTGGGTCGAAGGCTTGGAATAAACATCCTCAGGAACTAAGGATCCATAACAAGTCCAACAGAATTCAGGTCTAAACTAAAAACTCACCCTTTTAAGCTGTCATACCCTTAAATTAAATATTCCATTCCTGAGAGAAAGTCCAATTATATCCAAATTTTCCAATTATGTCCTAGATCCTATATCTAAATTTCGCTAATAAACAATTAGTTAATGTTAATTAAGTGTTAATCTCAAGTGACCTACCAGGTAAATATTGTACTGTTATCTCCATATATTGTTAGTAATAACACAGATCATTCTAGAAATGTATTATATATTTGTACAGCGCCCTTGAGGTGATTTTCCACAAAAACGGCGCTATACAAATAATCCAAATATTATTAATATTATTTTATGGTGATACTGAGATTATCTTCCACTCTGGAACGTGCCCCAAACATACTTTATATTATTTTAAATGAGTAAATTGTAAAACAACACAAATTTACTTGCGCACGCCGGGATATAAACCCCACGATCTCCGGCTTGCTAGTCTAGAGCCTTATCCCTCTGCCACGTAGGCCATAAACAATGTCCTCAATTATGTAAATTGTGTCCTTAAACGTAGTGTAAATATTACGCGGCGCGTAAGGACAGAATAGTGAAAAACTTGACTTATTACAATGGCGTTTGTTTATTGTTGAACGGGCGTGTAAGAATCTATTTTGTAAGACGGTTAGTAGGTAGGTGATAGTCATAATAATATTTGACTTAATTTTAAGCGCAGTTTTTAAGAAAAAAAAATCAACACAAAAAAGCCTTTTTCAAGCTATTATTATTTTTTAATCATATTTTTTTGTCTGTATCTGTAATCAAATTTAATTTGACTTCCTTTTCCATAGATCCACCAAGGACCTTCTGCAGCTGTGGATTTTTGATGTTAGAGCGTATTTTTTAAAATTAAATTGATAAAAGTCACCGTCGAAATTTCAGAATTGCTATCATGACGTCTAATGTCAATATTGCCACAGAAAAATTATAATAAAAGGTTTTCCAATCATTTTCCCCAGTGAAGTTGTCGTATACACGGTGTCCGGAAGCTCGTGGTACAATAACAAGCGAAAAACTGGTCTTTATCACATAGATACTCCAAGAAATGTTCAACATAAGAAAATGACAACTTTATTACGAATACACGGTGTCCAGAAGCTCGTGGTACAAGTACAAGCGGGAAATTGGTCCAAATTTTTTTTCGGGAACTAGATCAAAACAAAAACTTTTTGTGTTTTAAGTCAATAAAAATGACACAAATATTAGTGGCAGAAGAAGTCGGGGCGCCCAAGGAAACATGGCACGATTAAGTAAACCAGATACTTGCTTCTGGCCGTTTTAAGAGACAGAACAGTAGAAGACTATATATGAGACGATGTATGAATGTGAATGAGGCAAGTAGTGTGTGCCAAAACCGATTTGTTTGGCGGTCCGTCCTCTCTGCTTACTCCTGTGGAGAAATAGTGTCATGGTTAGTTAGTTATAAAACCAACCAATATCAATTCCCTGGCGACCGACTTTCCTCAATTTTTTAGAACTCGAAATGTAAATGTAATTTCGAAATCGCAAACAACTCCAAATGAGATGTAGATTCACTAGTTTCTCGCTTGTACTGCGAGGTTGCAGATACCATGTATGAAAAATATGTATTATCATTTAGAAGTTCAGTTTTATTAATCAGTTTTAGTACTTACAAACATCAACAAAACGATAAAAAAAATATTACTTTGGAGCCAGATAAGTGTTTTACGCAATGAGTACTACAGTGTTAAGTAAAAACACAGTACTTATCTTGATACTCTAAAGCAGAGGTCCCCAAACTTTTTTTTTCCCGTAGACCACTTGCCGAATTTTTTCTGTTTTGGGTAGACCCCCGCTTTCCTAATAATTATTTTTCAAACGGAAATTTTCCTAGAATTGATGTATAATGAGGTATGAGGTATTCTCGATTACTCAGTACTGGATTCCACTAATTCCCAACAAAATTTTCTCGAGAAAGTTTGAATATTTCGAGATTTTCACAAGAATATTTGAAAACTAATACATAAGAAAAAAGTTTTGTTTGAAGGGCTCTCGTGGACCCCCATTTACATCTCTTGCACCCCCAATTATTTTTTTCGTTGACATGAACTTGCTGCCGGTCGAAATCGACCCCTTGGGGTCGATATAGACCACTTTGGTAATGACTGCTCCAACGGGAGATACTGTGTTTTACTTACTACTGCAGTATAAACCATTATGCGATGTTTTTATAAAGCCAATGTATATAATTTTTATTTCTGGACACTTCTACGTAAATCATGTCTATTTATTTACTACTGATTAACGATCATTTAATTTGAAATTAAAAGATAAGTAATCTTTTTATAATTTATACATATCAACTAGTTTCAGTTATAAATCACGTACAGTACCTGTACTTAATGTTAGTTATACCTAACTACAGTACCTGTATTTAAGTTAGTTTATAGTGATACCTAAGTACAGTACTTCGTAAACCACATTCCCCTATCTGACATTTTTTCCATCATCAAAGATAGATCCCGCAACGATTGGGCAGAGTATTGGCACATTGCTAGTCAATCCAAGGGAGCCTGCTATGCCACAATACAAAGGACTATTCCATCAAAACCGTAGTTTCAACGATTCCCTCATTTTTCCAAAAAAGAAACTTCTTCACTCATTCGGATGAGGATCGGACATTGTTCCGTTCCTTCCCACCTTTTTAAAATTCACGTCGTTGACTTCCCAGATTGTACATTCTGTGGTCTAGAAGTGGGAACTTTAGATCACATATTTTTTGGTTGTCCCTCTCTAAACAAATATCCTCTCTTCTATCAAGCCTTATCTAAAATTGCCTCCCCTCCATTCAACATCTCATCTCTTCCAAGTCTGAACTCGACTCCAATTTTCATTATAATTTTGAAATTTTCTTATTTAAATAAAATTAATATTTAAATTCACCTATCATTTCTCGATAATTTTAAATGATGGCCAAGAACACCCTTGAAGGGTGAAAGCCAGAAATAATGGAAAAAAAACTACAGTACTTGTTCACGTGAGTTTCTAAGTGAGTGTTTCATTTATGGCTTATAATAATACTGTTTTGAAGAAGGTTAGGATATAATCGAAACTAGTTAACGCAATGTATGGAATTATACTATTTGTTTTAATTAAAATCTCAAGCCACACTCTGGTAGCTTTCTCAGATTTCTTCTATTCTCTTATTTTTTCTTCTACTTGGGGTAAAAATTTAGTCACAGTTTTTCTATCTAAAAGAAAGAACCATTGATTTATTTTTTAAATTTCGCGAGTAGACTGCAAAAAATTGCGGCAACGAAAATCATACCATCTGTTAGTATACGACCAAAGATAAACATTAATTTTACCAATGAATAAAGAAAATACCCTATATTTTACAGATTCAACAGAATTAACAACTAGTTTGACTCTCTGCTGCTAGGCTAATCAATGATTCAATTTTACAGATTGAATGGAACTGGTTCGACTATCTGCCGCTAGGCCACAAATTAATTAGGAGAGCATGATCGAATACACACCATCTATTGTCATATGACGGAAGCTAAATGTGATTATTACAGATTTCTTTTATATCATGGAACGAAATTAATTCAACAATCTGTCGCTAGGCCGGTACACTAGTGCCGGAACACCAAATACCACGTGACTATTTTGAACCAATGGCGATGAAGAATCCAGCCGTCACCGGAAACGTCAGCGAAGTGTCTTTTTACATCGGCCATTGTCGCCGACTGGTTTATGTCCGTTTGCCGGCCACGAATCTTTTCGTGGTTTTTTAATCTGTTAACTTAATACCATTCAAAATGGTTCAGAAGAAGGTGAGTGAGTGTTTATATCATCGATGATTAATATTTTGTGCCCTCCGTTTCCCGTGATATAGAAATTGTGTTGTGTTTTCACCGTTTCGAGAGTGCCAAAATCCACATGACATGCCTTTCGTTTTACTGTGTTTATTGACGTAATAATCGGTTTCATTTGTTCTTGTGTTGCAAATTTACTTAAATTCAGTAATTGCCTGATCGATTTCAATATTGTCACAACTTCTCACGACTTTCTGGTGAATTTTGACATTTATATCTCTAACCTCAAATCGGAAGTTTCCATACTTTGTTTTGTTATTATAAACCGATTTCCAAAAGGTCAGTTTTAGTATATCCAAAAGAGTTTTTACATGTGGCGAAGATGGAGACTGATGTTGATAGCACCGCCACAATAAGTTCGATTTTTAATATGACACCAGCCTGTCAATGCGTATCCGAAATATAGATTTAAGATTTCTTTAAATTGTTTCTTTCGAGTTAATAATTGTATAATTGAATCTTTACCGCTTGCTACATATATTTTAGTTATCAAAATATTGGTTTTTATTCGTTTTCAAACGTTGATGTATAACCTCAAAATGTCTGCTCGCGATACAGTAGATAAATAAACCAGCGATTCTAAAGGCAAAGCGTGTATAATTAAAGACGAGTTAGTTATCAAATTAGGTGTTTATAGTTTTCTAAGACAATTGTAGTGGTCCCAAACCCACATTTAAACAAACTCCTCCATGGTCAAATACTGCACTTGCATTGCCAGTTACTGTCGTTTTTTATGTCCTATTTGTTTTTGCTAATAAGCTGGATTCTGCTTTAAATAAATCTGCAAGACTTATCAACTCTCTTTATTTTGACTAAATAAACTATTTTTACCCATGTGCCACTACGGACATACCAAGTTTTGTAAATAACCTATGATCCCACATCTAAGCATTTGTTTTAAAGGATGGTTTATGAATGTATTAGTGCCCCACCATAAAATTAAACTATAATGTGTGTTTTTAATTGGTTTCACGTTCCTGAAAACCGCGTAAGCACTGTTGTTTTTGACTAGGCAACTTTGACAACACAAGTTGTTTTAGTTTAAAGTGTCGACTGCCTTTATACCAGTTACGTATGGACAAGGACAGTTATTTGTCAAGGTTGGAAACTAATGAATCACATTATTATAAATTAAATCTAATGTTGTTTTTTTACCTCTGCCAGCCGAAGAAGAAGTCCGGGAAGAAGGTAGCAGCCGCCCCTCTGGTTGTGAAGAAAGTTGAGCCCAAGAAGGTTGTCAACCCCCTCTTCGAAAAGAGGACCCGCAACTTTGGCATTGGTAAGAAACACAAGATTTTTTTTATGGTTGAACACTCGTCGGTGTTCGCTAGTTTCCCACTATATTTCATAATAAATAAACTCAATAGTTCTCAGTTACGTGACTAGATAATATAAATGAAGGAGATAGGCCTTAAACCATTTTTAGTATGAAACTGCGCACAAAAGTGTTGTCAACACCATTCACCCATTTTACTGCAAATCGCAGCTACGCATAGCGGCATCTTGACTTTGTTCCTACCTATACACAACTTTCGTTGGCTAGTTTATGATAGTTGGCACACTTCAATGCCATAAATATATCCACTCGTTTCTATTATCTATGAACATGCCTGTTATATAGGATCATTTTTGCATTTAACAGGACACTGTTGTGTTTGTTCATATAAGGTGCATGTTTTTGTATGAGCTAACTTCAACTTGAATCACAATGATGAAACGTAGATCTGAAACATTATTGATGTTCTTATCAACGAGCTTTTTAACACTGAAGTGACCCAAGTCAATAAACTTTCTAGTAGGTAGTTCGTTATTCTGTGACATGATTATCAATTTTCCTTTTGTTTGTTGCGATATTTAGGCCAGGATGTTCAGCCCAAGCGTGACCTGTCCCGCTTCGTGCGCTGGCCCAAGTACGTGCGCATCCAGCGCCAGAAGGCCGTGCTCAAGAGGAGGTTGAAGGTTCCTCCCCCAATACATCAGTTCCAGTCCACGCTCGACAAGCAGACTGGTACGTTACCATTTATCACACAAAATCGCATCAATTATTTTCAAAAAACTTTGAATTTCTGACCAATACTTGAAACCACTGATGGATCCATTCTAATCTCTACCACTTTTATATAACTATACACAGGCATAATGCTTTAAATAGCAGACAGGAACTCATAATAAATTATACAGCACTCTTGAGGTGATTTTTCTCAAGACGCTGTACAAATTATTCTTATTCTATTTTTTTTTTTTTTTTTTTTTTTTAGGTTTGTCAACAGTGATTCATATCATAGCTCTCGAAATTCAATTACACAATTTAAACTTGGTTGATACTATCACTAATTACAGACAAACACAACATTGATGAGCACAAAACTATAAGTAAAGAATAATGTACATGTATGCACCTACATGCATACATGTATACACAAATACATACACTTACATATACATTTCATAACAGCAATAGTAATTACTTTATAGATAAACACGATAGGTAGCTTTAAGTCTTGTTTACGTTTGATTTGAAAGTGGCCAGTGATGACATTGACAAATCAATGGGATGACTTTTATATGTCTCGTTAAAATAACGGCACATTCTTGGTAAAGGTGAGTCATACCCCAGCTTAGTTTTATATTTTTTAATATGTAACGGAATATAATGTATGAGTCGGGAACCAATTCTAGGAACGTTGAACATAATTTTATAGAGTAAAAAAGGGCAGTTTATTAGAGCATTAACAATTTTGAAAAGAAAATTTAAATCGATATTTAGTCTTCTCTGTTCAAGGGTGCGTACATTGTAGAAATTTAGTCTATCGGTGTAATGAGGAAGTGATCGAGCTCGCTTATCACAATACGCTAGGTGGTACATAAAATGTTTTTGAACCCGCTCTATTCGCTGAATATGAACTTTGTAGGTTGGACTCCATATAGAACTTGCGTACTCCAACACGTTGCGGGTCAAGGAATTGTATAGCGTTATTTTTGATTTGGGATTCTGAAAATTTTTACTATTTCGTTTGATAAATCCTAGCATTTTTAGGGATCTAGAAATAATGCTGTCGATATGAGGTGTGAAAGTTAGTTTTTTATCGAATATTACGCCTAGGTCCCGAATGGTTGTGACTTCCTGGAGTTTAGTACCGTCGATAAAATATTGAGTTGAGATTGAGTTGCGTTTACGTGTAAAAGTTATGTGGACACATTTTAAAGAATTCAGAAACATTCTATTGTCAGTGCACCACTTAGAAACTCTGTTGATATCATTTTGAAGGAGTATTGAATCAAGTAATGTGTGGATAATTTTAAAAATCTTACAATCATCGGCGAACAATAAAATTTTAGAATCCAAAATAACATCGCACAAGTCATTTATAAAAACAAGGAACAAGATCGGGCCCAAATGGGACCCTTGAGGTACTCCAGACGGTACATCTAATCCTCTTGATTCATAACCATCAAATACTACTCTTTGTTCACGGTCAGTTAGATAGGAGTGAAACCAGTTTAGCAAGGTACCATGAACACCCATGCGTTTTAGTTTATGTATTAATAATCTGTGATTTACCTTATCAAAGGCCTTGCTAAAGTCAGTGTAGATGCTGTCTATCTGTTGACCTTTATCGACAGCTTCGGTTAAGGTAGTGACATAGCAAAGTAAATTGGAGGATGTTGATTTCTGGGAGAGAAATCCATGCTGTTTTGGAGTAATAAGATTTTTGAGATGATAATTCAGACTTGGACAAATTATTTTTTCGAAAATTTTAGCAAATGAACAGAGAATGGAGATGGGTCTATAGTTTGTGACGTCGTGAAGGTCGCCACTTTTAGGTATAGGTACAATATTTGCTTGTTTCCATCTTGTTGGGAAAACGGATGAAGACAACGATTTCCTGTAAATGATAGTCAGAGGGAGTGCGAGACTGTGTGCACACTTTTTAATTAGGATAGGTGGAATTTTGTCGGGACCCGGACCTTTGCTCTGGTCGAGGTTAAGCATTGCTATTTTTACATCGTGCACACTAATATTTACTGTGTGCAGAACGCCATTTGATTGATCAATTGAAACGGGATGAGGTTGAGTCTCTTCGTTGCCTCTTATGTTATCTTTCTCATATACTGATGAAAAGTGTTGGGCAAATAGTTCACTGCTTTCCTCGCCATTGGATGACTTTTTTTCTCCATACGTCATATTTTGGGGGATAGTACTGTTATTTTTTTTCTTTTGTTTGATAAATCTCCAAAAAGTTTTAACGCTATTATGATTAACCAGACACGATTCGATTTGTTGAATATATTTAAAGTAGCAATTACTAATGAGTTTGGAACAACGGGTGCGTAAGAGTTCGTAAGAATTTCTATCACGAGGATTTTTATATTTTTTATAGAGAATTCGAAATTTATTTTTTTCCTTAATTCTGTCAAATCTTTAACCGCTGAGTTGTGTGGTAGAAAGTAACTCTCATATTACGACTCTTAAATCGATTTTGCACATATTTGAGTGAGCTGCCAACCCTCCCGTGCGATCTCTGTCAGAATGTAGAAACATACTGAAACGCGAAGGGGTCTGCAATGACTAGAATGAGAGAGGGGATGTTTGATGCGAGTCCCCGGGACCCGTTGATGGAGTTTTTGGGAGATTTGAAAGCATTAATTTCCACCATATAAGTTTTCACCCTTCGACATCTAATTCTAATTTCGTAATAACATGTTTTTGTAAATTATACTGTCTTGCCAGATGTGTTTATATATATTTAAAAAATAGTATATTACCTAACATAAGTAGTTTCCCCTGAAAAGCTAGTTATATTCAGAGAAATGATTTTAAAATTGTATATTTGTTGGCAAACAAGAGTTTATAATGGTGCTCGCAGTGGTAGGATCATAAATGTTAACATTAAATATACAGTCCTACCGTGAAAGCTCTGTTGTAGCCTCTCCCTCTTTCTCATAAATGAGGCAAGTAATAAAACAAGAGGTCACATAGGAGTTAATCAGCTGCAGGACCGTAACCTTCTGTATTTGTTTGTGCTGTACGGTAACAATGAAATTTCAATTCCAGATGGAAATGATAAGAATCTTGGTAAGGTTATGCTGTCGCCATCTTTATCTTAGTTTCTTCAAATTAGCTATTAATTTATTAGTTTTATTTAAATGATGAGAAAAGAATCTGAAATCTAAACCATGTTGTTATATTTCAACGAGCTTTTTAACACTGATAATTCACCCTTACCCAAAACACATGACCAGTTTAATTTGCAATATGCACTAATCTAGTATGTTTGTTACTTGCCCCGTTCTAGCCAAGGGACTTTTCAAAATCCTGACCAAATATCGCCCGGAGAGCGAAATCCAGAAGAAGCAGCGCTTGAAGGCCAAGGCTGAAGCCAAGGTAACATGAACATACATTTTATTTATTCTTGTTGCGTTAATGCAGCTACAGAATTCTTACAATATACAGCTCAGGGCAACACGTCTTTCCATCTTAACATCAGAGTGCTTGAAGCGAACATCATTATGGACTGAGTGTAGTGAAGTCCTGTTTTAACTTGACCATTTGGCATTTATTTTGTCTGTGTGTTCCGTTTTCGAGCATCTACTGCATTTACTTAATTATTCAAGCAAGTCTTTGACTACGTGGCCAACTGAATAGGCCAACTAACTATTATTATAATGTTAGGATCAGTAAAAATTATTTTTTCAAATGTGAAATCGTGTTTATTTGGTTTTCTTATTTGCATTTTCAATATTATGGTGTTACCTACCTGAAGAAAATTTGAAAAAAGAATTATGAGATTGTCAATGACACTAGAAGTGCCTTCCATACAAAGTTGAATGGAAACAAATGTTCTGTTTAGCCCAATAGCCAAGCGCTCCATCTCACATACTCTATCATGATATTGTAGATCTCGATCCCATTTGAATTTCGCAAATATAATTCTGTATTAAAATTTAAGCCTAGATTAGACAAATAGTTGGATCACGAAACACTCCCAGAAGGCACGAGTTATTCTATGTACTAATCGTATAACTGGAAATATTCAAAAAATCTTTACATGAACATGTTATGTACTCGTAAAATATGTGGGTTGTAATAGGGTATTTATTTTACAAGTACTTCAGTACCTACTTGTAAATTTTGATTTTGATTCATTCCACAAGAGTGTAGCAGTGCGTACTTCTGGACGGGCAGTTCCTACCCGATTAAGATAAACATTGGTCAACATTCTACAATTGGCACTACTGTTTCGAGCTATGAGTGCGGAGAGCACTTCGTCGAGCTCAGTTGCTTGCTGGACTCGGTAGCCTACGGTGTGTTCGTGCGACGCTAGAACAATGAGGGTCTACTGTGCAAACTACGAAAGGTCTTTTTCACTTATAACTTTTTAACAATGTACTTATAATTCAAATAGGGATTACTCATTTTAACTTCTTGCGTAGTTATTTTATAACTCGCTGGCGCCCGCTCAGACATTCCTTACAAGATTTTAATGTTTTAAATTTTGTTACATGTCGTTAGTCAAAATTTTATCAAGATGGCGTTAAACACACGTTCATTCTTGACACGCCCGGAGATAAGTTGTTTGATAGAGTCTCATGTTTATTTTATTTGATTAATTATTTTAATAATTGTTTTAATAAATTAGCGTCTGTTGATATTTAAAATATTCTATTATTTAATCTTCCTTATCAGTTCTCATCACTACCTACCTACATTGAGTTAGTGCGTGTGCGTAGATGACTAGATAATTGTATTCGCTAATTTACCAATTAATGTCACAATCGAAAGATCCATCATAGGAACGTGCATCCATCATAATCGGGTAGGAACTGCCCGTCCAGAAGTACGCACTGCTACAAGAGAAAATTACTGAAAACACTTTTGGACACAAGGTCTACTCTTTATAGAACTACCTATTATGATACCATTCAGTAATTTAAAAAACATTGTGCAAGGATAAGAGGTTGAGTGACTCCATTTCTTAACTCGCCATTCCCCACTCTGTGCACAGAATTTACCTGTGTTTTGTGTATATCTGTATACAGAATTTAATTTTAGATTTTCGAAATCTGTGGTGGCAATAATTTTCATTTATTTGGGAGTTCATTTTAATATCAGGGATACTGGTTTTGTCGACTGAACAGCATTTGAAGGTTTTAAAAATGTATATTACAATTCCCACGAGATACGTCACAACTTCAAATGATGAAAAAAAAGCAATGAATTCAATGATTGAAACAAATTACGAGCTTTTTAACACTGACATACCTATTTCTTAGTATCTTTTAAATATAATGACAACCCTAATCTAACCCTGAACCCTTTGGTATTTCCAGGTTGCTGGCAAGGATGAAGCTCCCTCCAAGAGGCCAAACACAATCAGGGCCGGCACAAACACCGTCACCAGATTGGTAGAGAAGAAGAAGGCCCAGCTGGTCATCATTGCCCACGATGTTGACCCCGTTGAGGTAAATACTAATTATTAATTGCATACCGACCAACCTAAAATAATAACACCTAGTTTGTTTAGCAATGATGTTAGAATTTCTTCGACTGAGTCCGGGAGGTCACCTTGGCTGACAAAGATCTCCTTGGGGCGCCCGGATCTCTGATGTCGCATGACCGCTGAGCTAAACTCTCAAATCACTTTAATTCCCTTGCAAATTGGCTAACGATAAAGCAAACTCAATTTGATAGCTGTTCTCAATACATACTTCTAAACTTGTGGCAACTTTCAAATTTATATTTAATATTGATTTGTGACCATTTTGGTACCATGCAGAAATCAACATATTACCAAAGACTCGTCAAATCTTGTGGGTTCCTTTTCCAGTATTTATGCATCAAGAAAATGGCTTCTCCATATAATATTAACCTCTGGGGTATTCTGAGATTTTGTCGTTAAGTTTCTTTAAATGATTCATCAGATGCCATGATTTATTTAGAAATATTCGCAGTTGACATTAATTTTCGTAATATGCATACGCAGGTATAACAATTGTTATATGGCTTACCAACTGTAAAAATACCGGTTTGTACTGAACTAAAAATTTATGAAAGTTATTTATTGTCACTTCACTCTTTTTTCATTTCATTTCATATAAAAATAATTCATAAACTTTTGCAGATCTTTCGCAAACACACAAGCAGTGGCAGTCAATGGCTTTTGGAATAAATCATAATTATTTGAAAACTTTCAAACGAAAATACAATGTGTGGTGTTGCCATTTTCTAACACTGCTACTAAAATCATATACATATTGTGTACTATATAAGACAAAAAAATATCCAGGGGAATAATGTAGATATTGTTGAAAATTCTATTTAGTTAATGTCTAATAGTCTTTCTTCATAAAGAAAATGGATGAATATCTGATTCTATGTGAAATGAGAATGTTGATTGAATAAAACGGTATGAAATAACATCTGTTTGTTTGCAGCTGGTTCTCTTCCTCCCCGCCCTTTGCAGAAAGATGGGAGTCCCATACTGCATCGTCAAGGGAAAGGCACGTCTTGGAGCCCTCATCCGCAGGAAGAACTGCAGTGCCATCTGCCTGACCAACGTGAGTACCCACCCAACCCGATAACCCAGTCTTAGAATCACCCGGCATTTAGAAAACCTACGTTAGGCCCTGTACATACTGTGAGCTGTAACAAGTGTGTACGGGGCTCGCAAGCCAATGGTTGCCAGTTTTTTCTGTGTGCCGTTACAGTTGCAGTGGTGCGAACATCGCGTACACAAGAGCCTGGTTACAGTACAGCTCGCAGATGAGTACGAGGCTTCATATATAACCAATCGACTCCTATGTAAACTATTGTATCTTCAAAAATCCCGATTATTAAGGAGAGCAGTTTAAAGTTTATTTATTTGTCCTCCTAATCCACGCTGCCGCTTGCCTGAAACAGACATTCTTCTTTACATAAATGTAAAAATAATCTTTAAAACTGCTCTCCTCAACATTTGGGATTTTGAAGATCCAATAGTTTACACAGGAGGGGAGCAACTTAAAGCAGCTCCCCTTAGGTAATTGTATCACTAAATGGTATATGTATCATCATGACACTACATCCCATTGTATCGTCTCCTGTATTTCCCGTCCTGCTCCAATTCTTCACGCAGTATATCCACATCTCGCTAGGTCTGCCTCTGGGACACCCACTTAGAACGGCGTTATTGACCAATTATTATTTTATGCCAGAGCATAGTTAAACTTGTATTAAAAATTATTTTAGTGTAGCGTACGACATGATGTTTTATTTGCTATCCTACAGTGCTATGCGGATAACTCTTCTACCACCAATAGAAACCTTTACTGATTGTACGCTACTATCAAGTTGGTTAGCCGCGTGGATTGGTTCAAATTGATTGATGAGTAATAATGAAAATGTTGTTTGTTTCCAGGTGGAGTCAGGTGATCGCGCCTCGTTCTCGAAGCTGGTGGATGCCATCAAGACCAACTTCAACGAGCGCTACGAGGAGCTGCGACGCCACTGGGGCGGAGGCCTGCTGGGCTCCAAGTCCATGGCTCGCGTCACCAAGCTGGAAAAGGCCAAGGCCAGTGAGCTGCTGCAGAAGCACGGATAGACTATGAACACTTATAAAAAATATTCAATAAAAAACACTATAAAAATTTGCATACTTAGTTTCATTTATTACATTACCTTAAGGTAGACGACACATTTACACTACACGCAACATGGCTTGGCCTATTTCAATGTATTGCTTGCCATACACTACCAATGGAAATATATATATATATATATGGTGAAATAGGCCAAGCCATGAGAATATAGCGCGGTCTGTCACAGGCAAAAAGTAAATAGTAGTCGAAGGAAACGTTCCTCAATTTCATTTAAGACCTATGTCATCTTTGGGGATGCTGTGAAGCTTGTCTTTGCAAGTTGAATGGATCAATGACACTAATTCCTCGGAACATCTTCCATTGTGATACTGATTAAATAAGAACATCATTCCTACCTCTAATTTAAAGAATACAATCTGTTAAAATAGGGAAATGCATTTATTTATTTATTACTTCTCACGGAATATAAATCATTTTTCACACAATAATTAACCTTACTATGGTAAGTTTGTAATTTGTATCGAGGTTAACAATTTACACATCTGAGTGAAGTAGCATAAAGGTTATCATTACATACATAAACGCAGGGCCGGCCCTAAACCAAATGGCCCCTGGAGCTAGTAAAATCCTTAAGGCAATTTAACCAGCGGACGAGAATTCAAATTTCGTTAAAAGACGATCTCGCGATCGGACGTTTTTTTAGACCGAATTCATTCCGCTGCGAGCCGTACACTCGCGCGGCAGTGAAAACTACAGCATGGTTCCGATGAAATAACAATTATTGTTGTTTAATTCTTGGTTGTAGCTTTCTTCCTTATAAGTAGTTACATACATATTTGTAAATTATACGTCGGAGTGCGTAAACATAAATAAATACAAATGCAGTTTGTTGACATGGTAGATATAAAATATGTAGGTATATAAATATACATTTAAAAAAAATTTCAAATATTTGTTTAATTTGTTTTTTTTTTTAAATATTTTACACGAGTTTTCCAAAGGTGAATAAAAATCTTTTGTTTTACTTATTTATTCGTTTGTCCGAAAGGTATTACCGTAAGTTTTATTTCTAATACTTATCTTCAAAGTATTACTTGATTTGATATGTATGACATTGAAAAGAGGGTTTATTCCTTACAACTGAAGTAGTTTATATATTAAAACTAGGTTTTATTTCCAACTATTTTCTACGGTACCTACCTACATATGTAGTTATGCGATTGCATAATATTGTATCGCTTTCATGTATTTGTTTTCATGATTAACGGAGCGACCTGACTCGTCTAATTTTCGAAATGTTATTAAATTCACGAGTAAAAATCATAGGTTTGTATGTCAAAAATAACCTTGTTTTTTTTTCCTAAAACAAGAAGCTCAATTCACAATATGACATTATGAAACTGACAAAAAGTAACACAAAAAACATTAAATATGTTGAATTATACCAATGTAATAGTGAATTGGACAATAAAATAGAAATTATGAACAAAAAAATGATTTGAATCGCACATCACGAATCGAAATTCATTTGGTTCGTGTCACTTTTTGACTACCAATCACAAACAGTTTCACGTACTTTGGCATAAGTTTTAACATTTATACATGAAAAAACGATAACAGACATAAACTCCTGTCCATAGTTGATTATTTTCCCTGGAAATTAAACAACACAAAATTCTCGCCAAATGTTATAAAAAATATGTGCTTCTTGACTTTTGCTTTCTTTCTGACTGATTCTTTCGAACGACCCTGTAGCATATAAGTACGAACAATGTACATGGATAATTAAATATCACTAACCTTTGTTTTTTCTGAAAATATATCTCCCACGTACGTTTTTGATGTCGTAATTTTTGCTATCTAATAAAACTTTTTTTCGAGGGTATTTTCCTCCTCATTTTTAAGCGAGGAATTTCTTTAAAATGTTATCAAGTAGACTGGCGTGGAATAGACGTCCGCTCGCCGCCCTGTCATAGCGGGGAATGATAAAATTTCGGCTTGCGCCGGGGCAAGTCACAAACAACAAACGCGAATCGAAATTAATTACTATTATATACTTTAAGAATATATTTTTTGGTCATAAATTATTTCTAATGTTTTAATTATGTCTTGGTAAATTATTTTGCTAAAAAAATCTGAACTATACCAATTTGTAAGACCATAAATAAATAGTTCAATTGAGGGATTTTCGTCACAAAACGCGTGCTCGGATTTATTTATTAGTAATTTTATTTGAAATAAAAACACAATTCTTATACATACATATGATAGATAATTTATTGATTGTTTATACATTATTATTCAATGATTTGAAATATTTGTTGTATAATACAACTTCACCTTTGAAAATGCAACAAATCTGCGCATCGTCCAACGGTAACACTTTATTATGATATGAAAATAATATTATTTTTCAAAATTTTACATCTTACTTTACAAGATAAAATAACGATCTTTCGAAATCAATTTGTGTTTTTTTCTAGAAAAGTGTCCATACGTCTAAAAGTGGCCTCAAAAATGCCAAATTTCAGGTCAAGTCTACCTATTTCGCCTTAAAGGCGCTGTATTGCAAATTAGGTATTAGCAGTACCTTGGTAAGTAGCGGTTTGAACTATATTTTTCCTTTTATGACACGAGTTACACCTCACAAGAGCGCCCTTATCTATACAAGGGAACTATGTCATCACTCTGTTGTAGAGGTGAGTCAACTTAAAACAACTAGTAAAAGAATGTATAAATACCTGTTCCTTAGTATTTCGCACTAGTACGTACTTACCTACCTAGCGTGCACATAGCCCGTACCAAATACTGCGATGAGATGTGTACTCGCACCTGGCGGAACAAATGTTTGGGAATAGGTCAATAAGTTTTAAGAAAAATATGAATTTGGAAGGTTTGTTAATGTTTTATGTAAATACCGCCCAAGAGTCCCAACTGCTCCTCGTATCATAACTGAGTCTGGAAACTGTGAGACAATGGCATCCCTATCGGGGTATTTTGTAAGGTTGAAGGTAGTGGGGAGGGAAAGTACCTGGCTATTCAGATCTGGTTACCAAACTCGGATAAAGCCATTTCAAGTAACGTTTCAATTCTGAATGGTGGTCTTATATCATGGAGATACTAGTATCTTCCACTCTGGAACGTGCCGCAAACGTATTATTTCATATTTACAATTAATACATTGTGAAATATCACTAATTAGTCCACACAGCATCCCCAAAGATGAAAGGCCTTGAGAGAAATTCTTTTCCTTAGGGTCTCCTGATAAAGATGCATGTTATGTAGGACGTAGGTACCTCATACCTTGTGTCGTTTATCTTCCTACTTCTGAATATGCATAATACTTCTTATTCTTTATTAGTTAGTATTAAAATACTTAAAAGTACTTTGAACGTTGAAAACTTTAAGGCGTAGCTTAAGGCGGTGTCTAGTAATTTATCAATTCGAAATAATGAAAATATTATTACGCAATACGGTAAATATGATGTTCTTAGCCGAAAAAAAAAAAATTATATATTTTTATTATTTATAAAGACTTAACATTTATCAAAATTAAATCAGAAATATGACCTTTTTATGGCCGTCCTTTCGTATTGTTCACAAAATATTTTTAAATTTTGAATATCCTCAAAAAAAAACCTTGAAGGTTTTTCTTTAAGACTTCGTTCAGAAATTAAAAAAAAAAAAAAGAATAAGGTTGTGGTATAATTATTTCCTAGACACTATCTTGAATGTTTTTGTAAATGCGGTTTACTAAACTTTGGTTAAATTTATTCTAAAAAAAGGAATGAGGAATAGTTTCTATTATTTTTGTCCACTTTTTAAAATTATTTTCACATTTTTAAATTACCATTTGTTTAAGAGTTTCGAGTTTATTAAAATAATAAATTATGTTGCCGTAAAGTGGCGACATTAATTCAGCTACTACGGCAGAAATTAGAGCCGAAGGCTTATTTTTAAATATGTCAACAGATGGCGTTAATCACGGAACGACACTTGGAATTTTCAACAAAATCTTGCGTGTCATCAGTCAGCGAAGATAATACCTACTTGTATATACGAAGAAGTTTGCCAGTAATTTTTTGTAAATTGACAAACGGTCTTGCTGTGCACGTGTTTATACATGTGTTATTTTTCGACGTGGACATGCGCACACACACTTGTGTATATTATGTAAATATGTTTTGTCATTGATTTTGAGGACAGGCATCAGAGATGTTCATCGAGTTAGGTTTGTATTGTATAAGTAAAATAATATTATATTTATTGTGAGGTGTGCTTAGCTGATTTTTATTTGGTACATGCTATATACGTTCATAGTGTTTATTTCAAATTTAATGTACTTTACATACGATTTTTATATATTGAAGTGAAACTTCTTTACGCGCGTTATGCATTTTCGAGGACCGAAGTAAAACCGACTCATGACCGTCAAGTGACTCAAGGCCGATAACGCGACTAATTACCCTCGCAGACGTGCGTGACAAGATTTTTTAGTAAAAAACACAGCCGTAAGTGAGTTTTTCATAATTTAAAATTGCGCAGGACAAGTCAATTGAGGAGTACACGTCGTATACGCGGTTCTCGTCGCGCGAGATACCTCTCCTCGCGGTCTAGAGGCAGAGCGTTCGACACTCGTTATGCAGGACCCGGGTTCGAATCCCATATTTTTATAATTTTTAATTTTTTTTATCACATGCTACTTATAAATATGTGAATAGACAGAAAAAAAGAGAGAATGAAATGAAAAGACAGAGAGAAGAATACTAAAAGTTTCACTTCCGTCGTGCGTAGGCTTGCCACACACTGTATTTTTTTTTTTTTTTACTTGTGTCATGACATTGTTTTTAAAAAGCATTACATATTATTTACTTAGGCACCGTTGTTTTCTTCTATGGTCCTTATTAAAAAAAGCTTACAAAAATCATGTTTTTTTGTTTTCCTTCAAAACTTCCATTTTTTACTCTTGAATAGTCTTCACGCACGTTTTTTTATTACGGTCAGAGCGTATTGATGTACCTACCTATTGTATTTTTTATGTCAGCGCTGAGCCTTCTGCAGTGGGAAAGGGTTTTAAAAAATCAAATATTGACATACAATATAAGTCAGTTATAATTAGTGACATCTTACGAATTTCAACAGAACTTTTTAAGTACAGAACTGTCTTTAAATGGCTAGTAAAACCTAGTTCCTCCGCTGGGGGGCATTGTTGTAGTTTCGTTCTGAACAAGGTACCTATTATACTTGGCGTTAATGCCAAATCACTATTTTGATTTGGGAAATCTTAAATCTTAATCTTTATAACGAATTGGTGTACATTATGAAAACCAAAAAATATGCTTTAGTTAAATTGAAGATTTTCCTATCTGTTCACTTGAGTAGAACACAAATAAAAAAATAAATTACTCAATAAAAAATATAAAATCAAAAAATATTTTTTCAATAGAAATATATGAATGCATAAAGGAAACAACTTTTAAAAATACAGTATTATAGCTAAGATTATTTGTGACAGTTTCACTTGATTAACTTTTTTGCTTTCTTATAAAATTATTTACAAAATAATTAAAAACCAGTTTTTTGCTTGAAATCGAACATTTCTAGACTCCTTTTGTCAAGCAATTTTAATGCCTATTACCTACGTTATAAGGTATACCAAGAATATACACATTTTTGGCTTGTAGCTTCCTGTTTAGGGTGTTCCAAGTATTTGAATTAGGAAAACACTCTTCTTATGTGGGTGAGTAAGAGAGAAAGAGTACCGAGACTTTATGTTTCTAAATTCAGTATCATATCCTTTCTCGCTTACTCGCCTACATAAGAAGAGTGTTTCCCAACTATTCGAATACTAGGGAAACACTTTTCTTATGTAGGTGAGTAAGCGAGATGCCTATAGATATCCCCCGCCCTCGGTATGTATATGCAAGACGCGCAGTACTTAAGAACAAATACAAGTACGAAAGTAACTTTGACATATTTGTTCTAGTAGGTACGCTTCACTTCTACTCAGTTGGGCGGGTTAAGGTAGGGGCTATATGAAGGGATTTATTAATGCGAAAGAGGCCCAGATTATACGAAGGAGGAAAACACATACAAGCCGACTTACACAAAAACGAGCCGTTCTCATCAAGCCAACATCAACTGTGAACGGGTGTTCTGCTTGTGTCTGTCGTCCGAGACCATCATGACCGGGGATCATGATGGTCCTAGCTGCTAGCTCCTTAGAGCAGTTTCCGTAGCATGCCCACATTGCTTCTGCGCATTAGAGATGGCAATTTGTCTGTTAACAACGGATTGTCAAACAGATGGACCGCCCTCCTTTGCATAGACTTTGGTCTGCTCCAATCATGCTTGCACAATGCTGGCCCTGCAAAAACACAAAATATTACAAGGAGGAAGAAAAACGCATGTTATATGAGTGGCTAGTATTGGGTACTTTGAGAAAGCATTGGAACAACATTTAAGTATATGATTCGACCAGTCAGCGGCTGAGTTGACATCGCGTCTAGGTCCGACCCAGGTGTCGTGAGTTCATTTCCTCAGCTGACTAAGTACTCCAATGCGACACAAGCAATATTTTCCGCTTACTGTGGTGGTACTAAACACTAGCTCCGTAAGTGAGCCAATGTAAGTTTGGTTTCTGGCAGTAAACTGGGTTTAATAATAATCTATATTTCAGCCCGCATATGTTTGTGCTCGCAAAACTCGTAAAGCAGTTGACCGATTACAATGAAAATTTCAAAGTTAGTTCTTATTAGTGGCAGGAGTGTTTAGAGAGTGGTTTAAATGGTAATGGTTTGAGTGGTAAATACTTAACACAATATCTCTGCACTGGAATCAGATACGGAGTCGAATTAAAGTCGATGTAACGTAATTTTTTAACAGTAACATTGTGGTATACAGTAGTTAATGATGGAAGAAGTCAGAGACGGCCAAGAAAGACACAAGCAATACTGAAGCATTATGGAGTCCACTAGTAATATTATGGAATCATTAATTTTATTTGCTGAGTTGACTTGGGTGTTGTGTATTCCATTCCTTAGCTAGCTATGTCATCCATCATTACTAAAGCCACATCTTCAGCTCTAACGGAGTAAGGGCTTTTCAAATATATACATGGTTATTCGTAACCAGGGAATCTCTCTTTTAATTCGTGGTGTTGAATCAGCCAAACCAATCTTTGGCTTTTGATATGAAACACAGTGTTGGTTCATTCGTTGCATTGATTGAAATCACATTCAATCATTAAAGCTGAGTTTTGAATGTGTATTCTTCTGGTTCCCTCTCTGATTGGAACTTGGTAATCTGCAGGCTGCAGCCTGTAACAACTCTGCGGAACTGCACTCGTACCTGTCACATAGATTTCAAAACCACGAAGTGAGGCATCTTCCCTCGCTATAAATAGTTCAACCAAAAAAAAACCGTCTTCCTACAGATGTGCGGTGTGAGAGGCAAGCATGCCACCAATAAACGCTAGCGAACTACTAATAAATGATGCCCTTTTGCGTATGAAAAGAAACATGCATCTTCAAACCTTCCTTTATTGGGTTAGATTAGGTTAAGGCTCTCGTCTAGCATTCCGGTAATCGTGGGTTCAAATCCCAACATGCGCAAGTAAATTTTAGTTATTTATATGTATTATTTATACATTTATTATACACTTCGGACTTCAAAAACGTAAATACCCTTAGACTCTTTACTGCTCCTTGGTTCGCCCCCATCTTGAATATGCTTGTGTTATCTGGTTTCCTTTTTATGCTGTCCACATTCGACGCATTGAATCTGTTCAACATCGATTCTTAAGAGGGATTACTAGGAGGCTAGGATTAGAAAAAGGCAAAAACTCATATGATGAAATTGAACTAACTCTAAACCTCTCTCGTTTGGAAGTCCGTCGGGAAAGAAATGACCTCATTAGCTTCTTCAAAATTATAAATGGTATTATTGATTCACCTACTCTACTGCAACTCATTCCCTTCAATATCCCCTCGCACAGACTCAAAAATAATGAACTGCTCTTCCTCAACCATCATTCGACAAATTATGGATATTATTCACCATTGTCCAGAATGTGTAGACTGGTCAACTCAAGTCAAAACCTTAACTTTTTTGGGATAAGTCTGAATGATTTTTGCCGGTCGCTGAACAACTGATGGAATATTATAAGTGTCCCGTGGTCCTGACCCACGGCGTAGTCTTGACTTGATTCGACTTGTTACTTTATTTAATTTACAATGCACTCTATCAGACTGTAGAAATTAGATGTAAAAATATATCTATCATATCAGCATATACAAAAATGTAATAAAGACTTGGATGGTTACCAATAAAACAAATACTTACCTGCTATAACATCCTACCTGCTGTAACTTTACAAATTCTTAATTTTTATTTAACTTGTTTTTTTTTTTAATTAAAAATTTTGTAAATCCGTATTATTTGTTTTATAAATGTTTTAAAGTATAATGTTATAATTTATAATCTTAACTGCATAATAAAACATAAGTATACCCACGAACTGGCGAAGCCTATGTGGGATTTTTTGACATTATACATATATGCATACTATTGTACTATATTTTTTGTTTAATTGTATATTTAAAAAAAAAAAATTTCACTTAATATAAAATTTATATATTTATACTTATGTAACAAAAAAATTATTCATAAATAAAAAAATATTTTTTTTTATATAAATATTTATGTATTATATTTGCGGCACGTACCAGAGCGGAATTTACTCTCAGTATCGCCCTGGTGTATTCCCCATCTTCCTCTTCCCGATTTCCTTCCCCTCCCCACTAACTTCAGCCTCACAACATATCCCAATTGGGGATACCATAGTCTCACTGGCTCCAGACGGTTGGAAGCAGTTGGGTCTCTTGTGTAATTTAAAAAATATATATTCCACCAAGTCTTCTGTCAACATTATTAGCGAACGTTGACTGCAAAAAAGCTTGTTGATCTGTCTATTTAAAACTCCAATGCTATGAAAACAAAGAAGCCACAAAACAATGAAAAATATAATACATAGGTACCTAATAACATTTATTATTATGTTTTGGTTTTGTTTGTTGACTATTAGTTTTGTGTTTTATTTAATTAACTGGGGATTGCAGAATCACTCTTTTCAATTTCCAACAATAACGTTGATTGTAAATAATATTCTTCTTCGTATCGACATATATAATACGATAAACAAATGGTTGGACATGATTTACAAAATTTTAATTTTTAACACTTTCTAAGGGAACTATTTTTTCTGTGTTTTTTGGGAAAAAAAGAGTTTTTCACGTAGGAACCGTTGTTTAGGAAATTTGGAAATATTTTCCTTTTCATAGCTCTGGCAATCCCAACTGTCATGCATAAGCAAATTGTTTTCTGAAGCTGACATCTTTTGGATTTTTGCCAAAACTTTTTGAATCTAATAATAATTAGCTTTTCCTATTTGTTCATAGATGCTGCTGTACCGAGTACACCCTATTGAAAATGTGAAAAAAATAATGTAAAAAAAAATTGTCTTTATGTTATGTTTTATGTTATTACAGAGTAAATATAAAATGATTGCGAATTTTGCATCATTATTTAACATATTACACCACTTGGCGATCCAAAATTAAGTGTTTGTCGAAATGAAATAGAACGCCAGCCGCAGTGCGTGTTTGTACGCGGTTAGGCGTTTTGTTTTGCGTTTGTCAGTGCTTCTAGGCCTTAGTGGGTAGTAAAAAGTACACTCCCAAAAAAAAATTATTTATGGATGTCGGCGATACTAATTTAGTCTCTTATCAAGTACGAAAATCATAAAAACCTTAGAATAAACGAATAATTTTTTCAATGGTTTATGAAATGTACATATACAGGGTGTCCGGAAACTCGTAGTACAAGCGGGAAACTGGTGAATCTACATCACATTTGGAGTCGATTTTGTAGAATATTTTTTTTTGATTTGAGCTTTCGTTATCGAGTAAATCGAGTTAGAAGTTCATTTTTTTTTTTTTTTTTTTTTTTTTTTTTTTTTTAATCAAATTCTTATAAATTATTACTGAAGATCAAAGTACCCAACTAATTAAAACTATTTGAAAGTAAAACAAATGAAGAAACTCGGATTTGAAACATTATTTTGAAATCACCCTTCATTTAATCCAGTGTAATCAAAAAATATTTCTGCTCTGCAGGGTTAAAACATCTGTTGTTCAACCCTAAACACCAGAAAAAACTTTAACCCAAAAATAGCCGAAAAATATTTTTTTTTGGTTTTTTTTTTTTTTGTGAAAATGTTCAAATCAAAAAACTTTATGTTTTTTTGGGTTCCCCATGTGGTGTAGATTCTCCAGTTTCCCGCTTGTACTACGAGTTTCCGGACACCGTGTATATAATACGTATAATTGACCGATGGTAACGAAGTCCTGTTTTAATTCGACCATTTGGCAACTTATCCGTCTGTAAATTTGCTTGTAACGTTCTGGTTCCGGCTCAAGAGAGTGATCTAGTTTTACTCTTGTTGGATACTATATTTTTACCCCGCCAGCGTTTGCGTGATCGTGGTTCCCACAAAGAGCTGCCAAATGAAAAATAAATATTGGGTAGGTAGGTATGTAGGTACTTACAAATCTTATTATTTAAGAAGGAACTTTGGTATTGATTTATTAAATGAGGAAAAGTAGAAACATACTTTTTTGGACTCGAGGTACACTGTTTAAAGAACTACTAGTTTTATCGCATTGCGATCAGGGCCGGACTTCCGCCTAGGGCATAAGCCAACAAGGCCGATGCCTAGAGGCCCCCATCAGAAAGGGGCCCAGCTAGGTACCGTTTATTTCAATGAATAGAAATAACTGTCCCGGGGCAAAGATTATAATAAAATATATTCGTAGATATTCAATGCACAATAAATTCTAACCCAAAATTGGAAACCTATATTATATATCCTTTGACCACTGCTAAAATCCCATTCTATATCCCAACATTATAAAAAGTCTTTTATGTTCAAATTCAGACAATGAATTTGTCATAATTAAATTCTTACAAAAAGGATGTCTAGTCCTTATACCGATTACTCCAACCAAAACCGTCTCACTTCCAACTCGTAAATATCCTACAATTGATTTCTACAATGTTCATTTTCGTGATCCATATCTATTTATTTATTTATTTCACGCCTATTAAGGCTTTTACATACATATATATAAAAAATATTTACGAAATTATACACGAAAATAGTGCAGGAAACGACTATTTAAAACAATTGCAGAAAAATAAATATAAAGTCAAAATATTACTGAATTTGATCCACACAGCATGCAGGCACAAAACATAAAAAATCCAAAATATTTTTTTCTGTTTCAGTTGACAAAATTATTGTGTTAGTTAAATTAAATACCTTTATTAAAATATTCCACTACTTGATGAAAAAAACTTCACTAGGGTATGCTTATATATTGAAATTGATGTACTAAATATATCAACAACATCGTAGTATTTGTTTCCTAGCTGTTGAATTCGTCGCATAGGAGTGTGATATTGGGACGTTGATATAGAATTGCTACAATAATACGGTAGGTACTGTCTTGTAACTGACCTGCTTGGAATATGAAAAGAGATTACATATAATAAATCAGGGGTATCAAACATTGAATTAATGATTTTATACAAACAGGTTAAATCGGAAATAATTCTTCGATCAGATAATATTATTAAATTTAATGAACAAAGTACGTTATCGTAATTTAGGTTTTCTCTAGGAATGCCCATTTTAAAATTTATATATCTTAAAAATTTATTTTGGATTCTTTCAATCGCATGTGAATGAACCTCATAATCTTAAATAGTACAAAACATAGTCGCTATCCGCGTCTGTCTGTTTGTGCGCTTAGTTCTTCTAAAATATGCAACGGGTTTTGATAGGGTATTCACTCTCATTTAGAGAATTATGCATATTATATGTATGGAAAGTTGAGATAAATCGAGCAACGCCGGGTACACGTCTGCTTGTTATTTATATATTTCCTCATGTTCTCCATAAAACAATTGTGCATCAATATATTACGGAAAAAATTGAGGTGCATGTAAGTACAGGGTTTTCCAATAAGAGGTGTTATTTTAAATAGCCCGCTATTTCAGTAGATGTTACTTTTGAAGCTGTCATTTTTTTTAAATTTGACAAGTAGAAACTACGCCATTAATAAAACTGCAACGAAACACGCTCCAACAATGCATTTAAATTATTAAAATTCACTTGAGTGAATCAAATGCAAATTATCTTGAGTGATGAGGTTCATTTCCACCTCGGTGGCTTCGTCAACAAGCAAAATTGTCGCATCTGAGGCTCAGAAAACTCAAGAATTATTGTTGAAAAGCCTCTCTATCCTCAACGTATGACTGTTTGGTGCGGTTTATGGTCTGGCGGAGTCATTGGACCTTACTTTTTCGAAAATGAGGCTGGAGCAACAGTTACGGTGAATGGAATGCGCTATCGAGAGATGATTAAGGTTTTTTATGGCCGGAATTGGATGGTATTGATCTGAACAATGTTTACTTTCAAAAAAACGGCGCTACGTGCCACACAAGCAACGAAACCATTGATCTTTTACGATTGAATATCAAAATAACACCTCTTATTCGAAAACCCTGTATATAAAGGTAATTGGGGAGATTTACTAATTTGTGACATGCGTCAAAAGATAGTTGCAGAACTGTCTGTAAGTGTGGTTGAAAATGTTGATGGTCGACACAGAATCGATTATAGGTAGAATTCCTCGCTTTCGAAACATAAAAAGGTGCTTGATATCTTCCACGAGTGTACTTGTCAGGCACATACAAGCTAACTTCTTTCAAAATAGGTAGATGACGTATTATTCCAGAGATTAACTTAAAAAAACTTCTAAGGCTTGCGTTGTTGAAATCAGCATTTCTTTTAAACAGTAAGGATGGATACAGGAATTGATAGTATGTATATTACGTCATATACAGGTAACGCATAAATCTCTTTTGTACTCTTTCTATTTTTAGGATATGGTTTTGTTCGGAAGGGGCCTAAATAATGGATTTTTATTATATAATCTGTTCTTCTAATATCTTTGTATAATCTACTTACGCCAAAAAATCTGAGCAAGGGAAAAAGATTCACCGTCTTGAGTTTGGCAAATTCTTATAAAATAGCAAGAATATTTCAAATTACAAGTAAGCTAGATAGATGTCAGCGCAGAAGATAGCTCCTCAGTAAATGATCTCACTAACTCCACCGCTCTACAGACGGACGTGTCGTGTTTTGTTGAGTGTGTATAAATAGTTTGTATGATAATATATGCTCGACTTTCTCCCTTGTTCTTTGATTGAAATCTCTGTGATCTCATTTTCCGCGGCCCAACGATTCCAAGAGAGAATTTGTCTGCTAATGGAAATTCTCAGACATACCTACCATAATCTTCTCCGCCAGAACTGACATACCTAGAAACATTAATGTTTACGTCAATTACAGCGATGCTGCCAGAATGAGATTTGACTTCCTCCACAAATGTATCTACCGATTGCGGTATCAAACTATTCATCTCCAGTCCTTAGGACTTTACATCCTTCTTTCTGCTCTAATACTCTTCGATACCATCAGACCATCTCTTTTTCAGCCTGTCTCTTGTTTGCTTCCATTTAGACACCCATTGGGGTATATGGATTTTTTTGTTTTAAAAAAAGAATATGATAGCATACGAATATTTCTACCGGGATATCATATATCCAGTTCCTAACCATCACCTTGCTGGAAAAGTATTTGAAATTTGAAACAATGGCAAGAACATAGGGCGAATTCCAGTGCATTTGTTTTGACTAGAAGAAGATGAGCTACTGGAAGCAAGCTGTTGGTGGTTTTCGTGTACATAATCTTTGAAAAGAAAGAAGTTGACTATCTTTAAAGTCATCATTTTAAGTACTCATTCGTTTTATTGTGGCGATAATTACCTCGAGGTTTAGCGGTGGAGCTTACTATATTGTGATTGTGTTGTGTGCTCCTTCGTAGAAATACAGTAGTAGTAAGTGATTGGTCTTCCTGTTTTCCTTCTTTCCATACCTTGCTCATTCCTACACATACTACCACCCAATTTCAACAAACACCATTTCATTTCGTCTTATTTTAAATTATCTATAGTCCACTATAAAGCCCGTGACAGACCACGCTATAATCTCGTGGCTAGGCCTATTTCAGCAGCGAGCGATATGCTGAAATAGTCCTAGCCATGATGCGTTTAGCGTAATCTGTTGGCCCCGCCATATTAATCGGAAGCTGTAAACAGTTTCGGATGCAATAGAATTCTTTTCACACGGCCAGCCCATCACAGTATTTGGAATCGGTGTCTTATTTTGAGGATCGTGACCCCACTCCAATTTCCCTGGCGAAAATGGCTGCCAAACTCCTTGCGGTCCTGCGCTGGATGGAGAGCCAAGGATATCGAAGTTCAGAACGCCTATGACACATGATGGCTTCAACGCATTATTCGCTTATTCTTCACTCTGCCGGTGACCATGAGTTTCTCCAGGATTGAGTTCTCCGTTTAGCAACGTGTCCAAAATATCGTGGGATACTCTTTAGGGAGACAGTTGATAGCTTGCTATGAATGCTTAGCTTAGCTCTTTCAAAATTGATACCATTGATTATCTGAGATTTTTGGTAGTATGTCAATTATCAGTGGCTCTATCCTACTGATTTTCTCTCGGGTATGTTAGGAAAGAACCATCTACGGTTCAGATGGGATGTGCACGGTTTGTGGATGGTTTGAAAACTCTTCTATCATGGAGACCATTCTATGTTCCCGGTGGTTATCTCCGTCACCAACAGCATTGATTCTTTCATCCCCCAACTTGCAGGACTAACTTGCCAATGGTCAGGGCAATCTTGTTGTTGAATAGAATCAAGTCGGATCGACATATATTTAGCGGTTCCATCAGGTATATTTCATAAAAATGACTTTATATCACTTTTTGTAGGTGTGTTGAATTGTCATTTTGATGACATACCCGGTCACCATATTTTGCATCTAGCTGCGTTTAAACGGCAAGCTTTGTTGCTGTACGGAGATAAGTTACTGATATAAAATATTACTAATTTAGTAAAATATAATCAAATTATTCCTATTCCTGTTAAAAACGGGATTGCAGGCCATTAATTAATGAATTGACATATTTCCTAACAAACTATCTATAAAATACAAATGTGTTTTGAGGATGTCGGAACAAGTTTCATAAAAATTTAAATATTTGCATTTCGTCATTATATTTATCAGTATAAGCGCAGCTGCATGAACACCTTTTCCGACGTATTCTGAATTTAATAATATTTTATTAGGAAATGGAGTGCCATTATGTTTTTAACAGGATTTTAGCATCAATCAATTTTCTCCGTACAGTTTACACCCACTTTAAAAAGAATATTTTAAGTTTCTGCAATATATAATAATTATGTTCAAACAATTATGATTAAATATACAAATTTACACATGCATTAAAATTGATGCTTTTGTAATGTTTTTGAAATAATAAATTGAATTCATATAAAATGTACCTGGCTGCAGGGCTGACACTACGCGAGCGCAATTTATTGAGAAACACAATTATTAAAATGTACTAATAATTTATTATGCCCTCATAAAGTGTTTATGAAAATTAACTTGCACAAAATCTGTCAACAAGCATCGATGATATAAACTGAATTGATTTTGAGAATTTTTCACTGAGATTTCATTTTCACTGTAATATTTTCGTAACGTGAAGAAATTTAAAATTAAGTAGTGAAATGTTTGACTCGCCATTGGCAAACGAAGAAGCGACTTATTAATATAACGTGTTTATCATGTGTTTTGAAATAATATTAAACATATCCGCGGCCATTTAATGTGTTACTTCATCGGGTGTTGAACCGTGTGATGTAAAAATACTGACAGGCGACCTCGATAGTGGTGTAATCACATTTTTATTTATTTAAAAAATGCGTGCAATGTATGGTATCTTTAATTAACAGTTAAATAATTAATCATGGTCAATTATTAGAGAAAATATGTAATAATATTAAATAAATACATTAGTGGGCAGTTTAATTTGTACACGAAACACCTTATAGGATTATTAAACTCATCCTTCACAATCGATTATGAAATATTTTTATTCAAAAATGAAATTAAGTTTTATCGTACAATAGTCCCAACTCCTCCCAACTCCCAACCGTCTGGAGCCACTGGCATCCCCAATTGGGAAAGAGGAGGGTGGGTAAGTACCTGGCTATTCAGATCTGGTCACAAAACACAGCTAAAGCCTCATCAAGTGACCTATATATTGGTTTTCACCTTTAGGTGTTAAAACTTTATCTTTGACCCTTAAAATGTCAACGGTCATGACGTTCGGTCACTCTATCTTTAAATACGATTATAACTTTTTTTTTTTTTTTTTTTTTTTTTTTTTTTTTTTTTTTTTTTTTTTTTTTTTTTTTTTTTTTTTTTTTTTTTTTTTTTTTTTTTTTTTTTTTTTTTTTTTTTTTTTTTTACAGTAATACCGCACAAGAGTCCCAACTGCTCCCGTCTGGAGCCAGTGAGACTATGGCATCCCCAATTGGGGTATGTTGTGAGGCTGAGGGTATTGGGGAGGGGAGGGAGATGGGGAAGAGGAAGGTGGGGAAGTACCTGGCTATTCAGATCTGGTCACCAAACACGGCTAAAGCCATTTCAAGCAACGTTTCAATTCTGAATGGTGGTCTTACACCAGGGCGATACTGAGAGTATCTTCCACTCTGGAACGTGCCGCAAATATACTATATATTATTTTAAATTAATTAATTGTGAAATAACACAAATTAATCAAAATAAAATTTATTTGCGCACGCCGGGTTCGAACCCGCGACCTTCGGATCTGTAGTCAAAAGCGTATACCACTAGACCACGCCGGCCTATTATGCCTATTATCGAATAACTATTATCTGTATTCAACAGATTCAACAATTATGATTGTCCAACGATAATCTGTGGCACCATGAAAATTACGCAGGTTTTTCTAATTTATTATTCTTCTAGGTCAGCGGTCCGCACACTTTTTGAAACTGAGTTCCCAAATTGAAAGAAGTTTTTATCAGCGACCCCAGAAGAAAAAAAATGCCAAATTTAAAAGTTTTTTCAGGTAGATGTCAGGGTAACAGCCGGTTTTTCATTATTTTATGCACAATTTTTCTAAAATATTAGCAGAGGGGACAGGAAAATACACATTTTTGTAAACATATAAAATGAGTAATTAATTTAAAATTTAATTCATCAACAATCGGTGAGTTAATTTTTTTAATTATTATTGGTGAGATATTAGAATTAGGCACTTTCAAATCCCGTTCTATGTTTAGTCTGAAGCGATATATAGTTTTTATAGCAGCATTGCAAAATTATCTGTCTCTTACATGTATGTAGATACAAATAATAGTAACTTTATTAACGATGTTTTGAATAACAGTGGATACTCTTTTTCAGTCCCAATCCAGAACTTAAAAAGTCCTGAGCTTTTGTAAATACCTCGAAGGCTTTCATCTGAGATTAAGGTCGGGTTGCTTCTTACAACAATTGGAATAACAGGGCAAAAACAGCTGTTTTTTTCATTTTCAATGACAATTTTATGATGATGAATTTTTTTCATAGTTCTGTTAAAAAAACGCTACAAATTTTAGAAAATCTTTAGTTAACTAACGAAAAGCGTCCACTTACACAGTACTAAGCACTTGTATACAGGTTCCTATTTTTATAATTTTGTCATAACCTACTGTTACCAGCTCTGTACCGTTTATGTTAAGTATTTTATGTTATGTTTGGTTTATTTATGTTATGTTTATGATGTGTTATCAATTATATTCTATAATTTGTTGTATTTGTTAATAAGAAAAATGTTAATTGTGTATGGCCAAGATCACCCCTAATGGTGAAAGCCAAAATAAAGAATAATAAATAAAATAAGAAAATGATAATGAATTATTTTTTTAATGATTTAAAATGCGCCATTTTCGATTTGGTGCCAAAACAACATGTTAGTTTTTATTCGTGAATTAGCTGTACCGCGCCACGCGTTACTGTGGCTCAATCTGTATGCGCTGATAGAGAAGCAGTAGCGCATGTTGCTTTTACGTCCAACAGATGGCGCTGTTTTTAAAAAAAAGCTTCTGTCACAGGTGATATCTTTATGATATAGGTATATAAAACACACGTGTATTCGAATGCAACGTTGTGTCAAAATTTCAAAGAAATCGTTGAAGAACTTTCGGAGATTTAAGATTTTGAACAAACGAACATTCATATTTTCATTTATATAAAGATATATATAGAATCGAGGGCGTTGACGTCACCCTGTGCACGTTGGTGGCAACCGTCTTACCAACCAGTGGCGATTCTATGTCATAATGACGTTGTAGCCAGTTGAACAGTTGGTGAGTGGATTAATTATCCTTTGGTTTCCTTTGTAAAGTATCTGAATATCGCATTATGTATAAATTTGCAGCTTTAAACATAATAGATTCACTAAATAATTTTTCAAAAATTGTTAATTCTTTTTGTGGCGTTATTTTAAATCAAATAATATAAATAACTTTCTATACAACATTATTTAATCAAAATAGGATCGACATGTTTCAAAGTCAATGGTTTATTCGTCAGGATAAACGTATAGCGAAAATTAACAAACTTAAGAATGGACAAACAAGTATAGACTAATTCCTATGGGAAAATAATACAGGGTTTTCCAATAAGGGGTGTTATTTTGAATAGCCCGCTATCTCGGTAGATGTTACTTTAGAAGCTGTCATTTTTTGACATTTGACAAGTAGAAACTACGTATTAATAAAAATGGAACGATACACGCTATTAAAAATCACTTAAGTGAATCAAATACAAATCATCTTGAGTGATGAGGCCCATTCCCACCTGGTGGCTTATTGAAGAGATGATTATTGATGTTTTATGGCCGGAATTGAATAGTATTGATCTGGACAACGTTTACTTTCAACAAGACGGCGCTACGTGCCACACAAGCAACGAAACCATTGATCTTTTACGATTGAATATCAAAATAACACCTCTTATTGGAAAACCCTGTACTATATATCTGTAAATCGAAAACCTGTTCGTCGTCATTTATCATTTATCACAAAATGTCCTGTAGTTACATTAAAATTTCGGACCGATGTTCTAAGGCAGTATTTTCCACCGTAGCTACAGAATTGTGAAGGATCTGTTGAGTTTATCCTTAGGAAAATAGACATCATCCTTTCTTTGTCATTCATTTTATGAGTACCAAAAAATAATGTTTCAGTAGGTATTTGATTTCAAGCACATGGTGAAAAAGTAGTCAGGTTTGAGCCCTTCTGACTTGCTGAAAGAAGTGCATTCACCTTGTAACTGTAAATCACACATTTGAGCATGTATTGTACACGGAATAATAATAGTGACTTTATAATTCGTACCTGACTAGAATAATAGCATTTAAAACAATGTCGGTTTTTGTTGGTCGACCGGTCATTTTCAATGTTAACGGAATGCAAAACACGAAGTTCTTAAACGGAAGAAAGTTATTCGGTTGTCAGTTAACTGGCGAATAACAAGTATGTTGGTTGTCACGTAGATTCGATTCTAACAATGCTAATCTAAGATTAACTTCTTAATTATGTGGCTTGAAAGTTTTGGCAGAGTTCAAACATGTTTAACTCGGTAACAGTAAAGTATGTTAAATTAGAGCAAGTAATTGGTTTTTCACATTGAGCACAATGAAGGTGACAAATTATTATAAGCATTAATTACTCGCCTGAAATATCTATATAAATTGTAAATATTTCCCGAGTAAAAATAAATGCCGCCGACGGGAATTGAACCCGCACCTTCTGATGTCCGGTCAGGTGCTCTGGACCACTGAGCTACGTCGGCTTATTTCCAACCGGCCATATAATTCAATATGTACAAGTACTTTAATCAACAATTACTGCTTATTATATTTTTTCACCTGCTAACAACAATTTTTTTTTCGTAGGAAATGCTTTGTTTATTGCTGAATTTCCCACTAGATGGCATCGAGATATATTATATCATATTTAAGCAAGCTTCTATTATAAAAATGTGCAAAGAAAAAAATAACAAAGAATACCAAGAATTTTACAAACTAATGAGAAATGAAAATCAATTTATTACACCTAATTTTAAAACAACACAAATGCAAAACCATTATATTTACCAAGTCATAAAAAAACTACAATAATCTCCCTTCTGAAATGCGCTGTATTGTCAACCAATTAGAAAAAAAGGAAAAAAAATACTTAAATTAAACATTACATTGAAAAATCAATATTCAATACAAAAATATTATTACAACATGAAACTTAAGTAAGAATCGTGGCTCCCTTATAATACAAAAGAACTTCTCTTTTCTGATAAGGTATACATAACCAATGATGGATCCAAAATGCAATATAGTTAAATATTTATGTATCTATATTCCTTATATTACAATAAAAAAATCTACATTTGTCGGAGAAATATTTGATTTATTTTTACTCGGGAGATATTTTCAATTTGTAAGCTCTATTGACTTTATTTTTTTTTATTTTTCGGAATAACTTTATTGAGTAAAACCTCAAATTGTAATATTTAAATATTGGAGACAATATTAGTGATTTCTAAACGAAAATCTGAAACAGAAAAATCAGAAAAGGAAACGGTCACATCTGGGACTCGAACCCAGGACCCTTGTCTTTCCGGGACAGTGCTCTACCAACTGAGCTAATGGGACCCTATTCCCCTCGGTCACTTTTAACTGTAACATACTTCGAATAAGAACTACTAACATTGTCTTTATTTTTTCACCGCACATTTTTATTCGAAGTTGCTGATTTTTCTCTTGGGTGTTCTCGGAATGAACCATTTACGGGTTAGAATATCACACTTCATCTAACTGATTCGTGGACAGTTCGGCAACTAGATTATCTTAGAGAGCATTACTTTCTATGTTCCCAATGTTAACCTCTATCACTGACAGCGGAGACTGAATTATTTTTAGGCCTGCAGGTAGGGTTGCCAGATTTTTGATAATCATAAACACCTTTGATTTTGGTCAAAACAAACAGAGAAAATTTCTGAGGGTGAACACAATGAAACACTGAGTAAATATTAAAATTTATATTTATTATTAATTGGTAAGTAAAAAATCACTTTAACATATTTGGCACTAGATGCTACTGCTTTAAATAATCTTTTATTGCTTGAAATTGTACTCGTATCTTTAAATCCAGTGAAACTGACATTTAAATCTAAGAAAGCACATAATTCACTTTTTACGATAGTCACATTACCCATTACACTAAACACACTTTTTACGAAGGCATTAGAGACGGGAACATTGCACACATATTGTACAATTTTCAACAGATTTGAGCAAGTCTTGCTACCACCCGCCAGAATCGATCACGGCTTTTGCTTAGTAAATTATCTGGTAAGTGAAGTATATATGTCGCGTATTTAAAAAAAAACGGATATTCTATTGTCCAGTTTTCCAAAATTTTCTAGACCAGACAACCGTTCAAAAAACCGTACTGTCCGGTCCAAAACCGGACATCTGATAACCCTACCTGCAGGACTAACTTTTATATTATATTTGTTTGTTTTCTTGTGTATCTTTAAAAAGGTATTGAAATCTATTGATACAATTAAATCTTATGGGTTACTAGTGAACACAACAATAATTTTAAGCGGGTACCATTGATCGATGACTACTGCAGTTATTTCAGAATTTGTTGATTAGTAACGTGAATTTTACTACACAATTATTGCTTGTTTCTGAATGAGTCAAAATTGTTTCGGTCAGTTAAGTTTCCTTCAATGACGCACATTAAATAATGAGAAATGAACCATACCTTCATTAATGATTTGGCAGTGATAAACCGCAAAGGAATTTATAACGAGTTGTTTGTTATTATGAGTATAGTCGAATTAGATTGCAGATATGAATTTATGATTTCATCTGAATAACGAACTGGCTCTAAGCCAATCGAGAACAATGCAATTATTGCGCCATTTTCGAATGGGATGCAAATCCAATTTAAACGCATTTTATGTGTCTTGTTCTGTTTCATGTTTCGTTTAGGTTTGTTGGTATGATATATTATATTGATAGCTATAACCTTCAAAAGTTAAAGAAAAGTCATTCCAATAAAAATTGAATAGTCATTTAGACTTTTGGAAAAAGTCAATAGGTGTCCCATATAAATAAAAATAGGATTTGTTTATCCGAGACACTATCTAGGTTGAAAACCATTTCTTTAAATCTTTGTAATCATTCTTAAGGCGATGCCATACGTAGTAATGCAAAATCATGTGTTTTTGGTTTGAAAATTTGGTCGCCTAGAAATGTTTCAGATGCTTTAATTAAATACTGAGAGTAGAATACATCTTGGCCTTTGAAATAATCGAGTATTTTTTAGATAAGTATTTTTATAAGCCCAGAAAAATATAATGGAAAGGCCTATGAAAACTGCTTTAAAGTTCAAAATCTCCTACTTACGAACCCATTTTCGGTTATGATTTTATTGTATAATGTGGCAAATTAAGTTATTTATAAAATGATCGAAAAAAAATTTAATATTTATGCCTGAACATCTACAAAATAAAATAATAGGCACTTTTTGGCCATGTTTTTTTTTGCATAAATCAAAACAGGCGGATGGTGTTAAGCGGGAATTTAAACCTTATCGCCATATACGTAAGGGTTCTTATTGATAGCGGCTCAATTTAAAATATTACACGACGTAGTGCATCGCCTTAAAGATAGCTGCCAAAAATTTGGGAGTTGCAAGATATCTTGTTAATTCTGAATTAGAAATATGACGCATAATAATTAGGTCCCAATGGTCGAGTGGATAAAGACGTTGTCCTGGTCAGTTAGAGATTATAGATTCGATTCCCAGTTGAGATCGTCATCATTTTATTTTCATAGTCTTGTTCTGTTTCGTTTAGATCTGTTAGTGTTATCTTCTTTAAATTATCGAATTTTGAAACGATGCTATAAAATGATACTTTGCAAATAACTAATTAACTATGTTGCCTTTTTCGACAGGTAAAGGAAAAGAGAATTGAATGTAGGGTTGCCAGATGATAATTTGATAAAGGAGGCCAGATGGGTCTAAAAAGGAGGATTTTCTGTAAAAAAGGAGGACATTCAGAAATTAAACGATTTTTTTATATTATTATACTTTATTTTAATCATATTTATTTATAATAATAATAATATATTAATACCTCACCCCATACACACAAGCAATTGCTTATTATGGGAGAACATTGAAAAATGATAAATATTAATCATATCATAATATCTTTCATCTTATTACTAGTGAAATATATTTATGTATATCACACATTGTAAATTATTTTATTGCATAAAAAAATGCATTTGATTAAAAAAAAAAATACATATATATAATTTTTTAGTTCTTCGAAGTTATTTTTATTATTTCTTCATGTATGATTCATACTTACATACTTATGTTTCTATAAAATAGTATTTTTTAGTTCTTTTATGTCATTGTTATTATTATTTCATGTATAACTACCACAACACGGGCATTAGCCTAGTATGGTAGTTAAAAAAATGTCAAAAAATATAACATGTAAACATTTATTAAATAATAAATATAAAAAATATATTTATTTTCCACTGATTTTAATGAGGTCACTACATAACAGGCTATCGTCATTGCTTCTTTCTTTACTGTTATTTTATTTGTTATGTTTTTACTAAATTTAATTCTTTATTTTTTTTCATCAAAATTTAATACTGCACTATGTATATGTAAAAAAATAAAATAAAAACTTTGTATGTAAATGGCACTTGTGCCGTAAATTCTAAATAGATAAATAAATAAATATTTAGATGAGCTGCCAATTTTGGAAAGAAGTTCTTGGTTTTTTAACAAATAATTATAAAAATCTTCACATTTAATGTTTTTGAAGTTGTATTGAGTAAGAATTAAAGATTTAACTGACTGCACACTTAGGACGGGTTGTTTCGGAGAGTTTGAACAATTCATCAAATTTCAAAGTTCATTTTCGGGTTCTGTGAAAGACTTATTCAAGTTCTGTTTTTATATCATTGTAGGCTAGTTGCTTGACAAAACTGAAATAAAAACAGAACTTGAAAAAATCTTTCACAGAACTTGAAAATGAACATTGAAATTTGATGAATTGTTCAGATTCTCCGAAACAACCCGTCCTTAGTCTATTCCTCTCTTTGCTCCACTGAGTTATGCGTTATATGCGCTTATACAAAAATAAAACTCCCAGATCTTGGGCAGTTATGAGAAACATTCAATGTTTTCAACACTTTTGAATTAGATTGTCCACTGCTCGTGCAACTTCAAATCATAATATGCTTCATTTTCACCTGATTTTGATTTAAGAAATGAAATCAAGTTACAAAATTGATCGTGTAGCTTAACATCGTCAATCTCTACACCTCTGATGTTCAAGAACTCAATGCATGACACTAAATCATCATATTCTAGGTTTTCGTTCTCTTTCAGCAATGTCATCCACTCAAAACATTTGAAATCTTCCAAGGGTTTTACCCATTCCATCAAGTAATCTTCACAAGCCTTGTAAACACTTAAAAAATCTCCCGCCAGTCCCTCCCGATGTTTAGCAAAAAGGAGGTCTTACAGTAGGTAAGGGAGGACAAAACATGTAAAAGGGGGACATGTCCTCCTTTTGGATACCATCTGGCAACCCTAATTAAATGCCGCACTTCTCTATTCAAGTAAGACCGGTTAGTGGTTAAGTTGACTATTCTAGTCCTCCATCATTACGGAAGAGACATCCTCCGCTTTTAATGATGGTAGTGGAAGTTTATTGTGACTAGCGAATGTTTGTCTTTCTTTTATATGAATGAATTTTCTTCTGAATTGTCAGTTGGGTAATGGGTAGTCTTGTATTTATTCCTCACAATGTGGGAAGACGGAAATTTCTCGTTTTTTTTTTTAGCGAAAATGGGGTATTTTCATAAACTATGAATACCGTTAAAATATGTGGAAAATATAAAATTCATTTTTCTAATTCAGATTTTATCGATTTAACTATCGATATGAAAAACCGTAAATTCTGAAACGGTTCCAACTGGCTACAACATTATTATGACTCAAAAAACGCCACTGGCTGGTAAGACGGCTGTCACCAACGATGCCCGGCGTGGGAATTCACGAATAAAAACGAAACGTCGTTTTGGCAGCAAAGCTAAAATGGCAGATTTAAAATCGTTATAGAACATTTTTCGTCAACATAAAAATATAATAACATCGTAATTTTTTTTCGAAAAAAAAAAAAAAAACAGTGAAAAGAATTGCTTAATTCAAGATCCTATCTGTCTAGGATATTTTGAGGATGTGCCTCATATTATAATATTTCCAATTCAAAGGCTTCCTAGTTGATGCTGATGTCTTAAATATCCTTGATATTAATGTGTATATGGTTCCAAGGGAGCCTGCTATGCCTCAATACAAAGGACTATCCCATCAAAACCGTGGTTTCAGCAATTCCCTCATTTTTCCAAAAAAGAAATTTCTTCACTCATTCGAATGAGGATCGGACATTGTTCCGTTCCTTCCCACCTTTTTAAAATTCATGTCCTTGACTCCCCAGATTGTACATTCTGTGGTCTAGAAGTGGGAACTTTAGATCACATATTTTTTGGTTGTCCCTCTCTAAACAAATATCCTCTCTTCTATCAAGCCTTAACTAAAATTGCCTCCCCTCCATTCAACATTTCATCTCTTTTAAGTCTGAACTCGACTCCAATTTTCATTATAATTTTGAAATTTGTCTATTTAAATAAAATTAATATTTAAATTCACCTTTCATTTCTCAATAATTTTAAATGATGGCCAAGAACACCCTTGAAGGGTGAAAGCCAGAAATAATGGAAAAAAAAATGTGTATATGGTACTAGATTAGTCTATTAGTTACCCATAGTTGTCGTTAGCTGTCGAGTATTGCAGAGACCAAATGGATAATAAATAAGGCGTGAACCTCAAGGTCGGGGTTCATGTTATTCCGTCTACCTGCTAATTAAGAGAGCAGAGCCCATTGTCAATCTATAACATTAAAAGTCCAAGTGTTTTGAGTTTTGCGAGAAAACGTCGGAGACACAAAAACAGTATCAAAGTTTTCATGACATAAAGAGATTAGAATAAACATATAACTATTACCATGTACTGAAATACAACTTTACTTGCCTCATTTTCATGCCCAATCCAAGAAACATCCAGATTTCACATCTTACGTGGAAGTAGGCATATAGCTCAGATCCTTTGATGGTTAAGATTAATAACGCGTCACACAGAGTTCCCAAGGCGGCATAGGATAAAGGACTGAATTCATTTGTACGTTCAAAGTAATCCTTAAAGTATATTACTTGGTTACATCCTGGGCATAGCAAGGAGGCTACGAATCTTAGAATGTATTCAACGACTGCTTCGCTGTTCGTCTTTAAAATCACGAAGGATTTATAATTAAAATAATATTATTTATTTATTTTCTAATGTACATTTGATATAACTTACAGTATTAGGCCAAATAATGTATTCGTGGATGTTGACTATATAGTAATATAACAAGTATATACAATGTACGTCGAGGATGCGCTGCAAATACAGGTGTGAGTACATTATGGCCCAGTGTGATGGTTTGAATACTCAGATAAATAAACAAACGATAAAACGAAACGAACGTGCTCCAAAAAAATTTTTGTTTGAGATAAGAACATAAGATTTATTGACAGGCGGGCTTGAAGTAAACATGTTCCCACGGGAAGGTGGAAAGAAGAGATCGCTGGGACAGTCGGTTTTTGAACTTGGGTACGTTGACAGCTCCGAGAAATCGATACAAATCAGAAGTGTTGTGTGAAATTACAGTTAATTAGTGAATTCAGATGGTGTTAGAAAGCTTTCTTGAATATTGAATTAAAGTGAAATATTATTGAACCGGTGTTTGTGTGAAGTGAAAGTGGTTGTACTCAATGAGGATACAAATAATTGGATTATTTGTAGAGCGCCGTTTTGTGAAAAACCCACCTCAGGGGCGCAAGATGTTGTGCGATCGCGATTGTGTTATAAAGTTGTGTTGATTTAAGCGTGATTTCGTATACAGTTCGAACTAGATTGCTTGCCTTAAAAACATGGAAATAATAATGATAATGATTGCGTTTAAAACAGAGTGAACGTATTTAAAGGCAGGAAGTGTTTGATCGGATTACGGAGGAATTAATGATTGGCGAGATGGCTTTCTATCCACGGAGACCGTAAACCAGAGAATCCAAACAAATCATAAAACTCGGGTTCGAATCCTGACAGAGATTAGGTTAAATTAGGGAGGTACAATTTTATTTACAGAGTTATTTAATTACCCTTTTATAGGCGTAGGGAGGGGACCAAAATTGAACAAATTGCAAGGATTTCGCTAAAAGGAGGGAGGAATGCCGGTAGAGAGGAGACCGTAAAACTAAACTGATTTAGCTATTTAGTGTGTAACCAGGTAGACTTCACGCTGAGAGTGGGAGATGGCTAACTGGGTGAGTTTTTTATATTATTTATTAAATTTCAGAGGACCCTTAAGGACGGATGCAACAGAACAACAGAAACAAAGTTTATAGCCCCTGCCGCCCAAGTAATGTTTCAAAAGGGAATGTGTCAATCAGATTATCTATCAGCTGTGAGCGTGGGGACGGGCCAATGACCTTTTCATATGTAGGCCGATAATATTTGTTTTAGGGGAATAATAATAATAGTGGTAATTGGATGACTTGTATGGCGCCGTTTTTTGTGCAAAATCACCTCAAGGGCGCTTCGGACCGAGGGGCATATTGAGAATTTATCTACGGCCGTTCTGTTATTCCTTTAAAAAACTTTACGAATCAAACCGTGGCGTTGTCCCTGTGATAGGTATTGAATAGTCGACGAAAACATTAAATACTTATTACAAATTAGGCCATCCAATATAAATTCGCAGTATAAAAAAAAACACCTATCTACAAAGTACCTACCAAAACACTGGCGTACCATTTAAAACGGCTATCACCACCAGCCGGGACAAGGCGCGGTGTACAGTCAGTCGAAGGAGGAGTTTTGCTAGCGTATGACCGCCCGAATAGAAAGCGATCGGATGCAACCAGACAGAACAAAAATGAATACTTTTCATCTGTTATTTGACTTTCTAATTTAATACTTTATCAATTGTTTGACTTTCTAATTTACAAATTGCAATACACAGGAACAAATCTAGAGTCAAAAGGGGGAGATGGTAATCTCCGAAATAAAACTACCAACCGAACAACTTTTCTCAACAGGTTCCTTTCGAGAGGTAGGCAGCCTCTTTAAATTAAATGCCATAAATCAAACAAATTGTCCGTTTATACCTACCTGAGAGGATAGGTATTCAATGGAAGTTACCCATACCTAATACACGAGGATGCTAGTATCCTCATGAAATAATTACTGGAACCAAATATTAAAATACAGACAGTCCTCATCCTAAATTTGGCATTTCGAGTAAACCTTACATATATCTCACAGGATAATTGGCTGAATGGGTAGGCACACAACCTATCGACAGAAGCGGGCTAAATGTCGACAAGATCGTCGTGTCTTATCTATGTTATTGACCTAGAAAGGGATGTAAATTCCCGACGACGAGGAAGTTACAGCGTTTTCTAGAGGTGGCATGTAACTTAGGACCTTACGTGTCACATTTTCGCGACTAGATTCGTGACAAGGGATGTCATGGTTTTCCCCTTCTACACTCAGTAAAGTAGATTATCCTGGAGGTGTATGAGGTTGGGGCAATTCTGAAATTGGTGAGGAGACCTGGTTTTCTTTATTCTGGCGTGACGGTTGCCGATTTGTAACAAGGGGAGACCCGGCCGGTTGTGATATCCAGACACGCAGATATCGATCGCCTTGCTCAAATTATCATCCATCAGTTTTGTTTGGTAAAGAGGAGGAGCCAATCTTTAGTTTGAACAAATTCATTCCCGTTCCTCTCCCTTCCCTCCCAAAATATATACATGGATGGCGCCGACAACTAACACCACAAATTTATCGTATGTTTATCACATATATAAAATCTAACACTTTATTATACTCACATAACCCTATGACAGGTGGAATCACGTAGCTAGTTTGAAGAGCAGGTGACTCAGAAAAATAAGGTTTATGAAATGGCTTTAAAACACAGCGGTAATGGATTCAACTCACTCTATCTCAAAAGAACCGAGGGGTACCACACACATACAAAGATAACTAGGTTTCTATACCGAGAAACAAAAAAGCCAACACAACGTTCGGTGGAACCTTTTTATACGGAACCGTCACTTGAAATAATTACGTTCAAGGCCGTAAAACACGTACACAAATTATGATGCACACAGTTGAAGGGGTGTGTAATAAAGAGAGGGGAAAAGGCTTGTAAAAGGCAGGGAGGAAATTCCTACCCCGGATATATACATAACCAAAGCCTTATGGAAAAGTTACCTATGGGACTTAAAGAAAATTTATCGTAGAAAGAAGAGAAGGAAAAGTTTGAAAAGTGCAGATCATTACACCAGTCAACATTAGTTTCTAATTAGTCATAAGTTCACTTGTTGGAATTAAAAATGGGCATTGTTTCGTTCCTTCTAACCTTTATAAATTTCTAGTTTGCTTTGCTCCCCAGATTGTACTTACTGTGATCTAGAAGTAGGAACTTTAGATCACGTGTTGTATACTTTTTGTATTTTAATTTTATTATGTTGATTCGTGTTATTTCATAATATTATTCGTGTTGTATATTTGTAAGACCTTCCCCACCTTCATATTTCCCATCTCCTTCCCCTCCTCTCTACCTTTCAGCCTCACAAAATACCCCAAATGAGAATGCCATAGTCTGACTGCCTACAGATAGTTGCAAGCAGTTTACCTTAAGCGAAACCGGTCGATATGTAAAATAGTTCAAAAAAATCGTGGCTATATACAAAGTAGGTATTCGTTTCATTTAAAAAATATATAGGTTTTAATTAATAATGCAACCAATTCAATAACAATACTATTGAACTATAATAATTAATCTTGAGTGAAAGCTGCAGTACACGCCGAAAACATAAGTGTCTCTTTGCTTACCATAATATGTTTAAAACATAAATATTTCCAATGAATTCCAAATAAGTTGCACGCGAGAACACATTTCTACCAGTGTCCTCTCCCAAGGCCTAATCGGTATTACATCGACAGGGCATTCTTTTTTACTGCATAACATAGAAATATCTGAGAAAATTTGAGTCAACCTCCGATCCACATAATATGCTAATTGATTCACGGTACAGTTTTTCTATGGTCAAGTGTTAGGTAGGTATCAGGCATTCTTATACTGATTCTGCTATGAAGGTCATTCTAGCAGGTATACCTTGCTATGATACCCGGATGCAAATTTTGAATTTTTCCAAGTTTATGCATGATTATACTTTTAATACTTGGAACTTAAAAACCGGGTATTTTATGTAAGTAAATGATTCAATTTTTAAAGGTTTGATAGTACTTCATGGTGAAATGATTGTATTGTGATGTTTAAAGTGTTCTACATATCAGCGACCAAATACTACGATATCTACAATTTAATTGAAGATGAACTAAACTAGAAAATCGAAAAATAGTGAAAATGGGGCTGTCAACATGACAAAAATTTTTAAAACAAAATCACTCCTTCCCGGGTTACGAATAACCTTACAATATTTGAAAATTTCCTACAATAAATAAAATAACGTGTGTAAAAAAATGTATTAAAATGGTTTTAAAATTATTTCCATATTTATTTAATGAATATATTATTTTTTTATTTAATTAATTATAATTTTATTATATAGATATAAATGTGAGATTTTCACGGTTAATCTGATATCGTAATTTATTTTTACCTCTTTCTATATCCAACGCGTCGAACAGCGTTACAGTTTCCATTAGGGTAGAAGTGTAATTTCTAAAACATTGGCAAAATAATGAGGTAGCGCAATATGACGTATTATTCCAAAAATAAATAACTAATGGGTATTTACACCTTAAACAACTCGGTCTTGGCACACACTCCTTGCCTCATTCACATTCATATGTCGTCTCATACATACTCTTCTATTATTCTGACTCTAATTGACATCTTGGACCGACTCAAGTATCTGATTCACTTGGTCGTGCCACGTCTTGTCTCGAGCGTACCAGACTTCTGCCACCATTCACATTTGCATCATATATTCTCATTACACTCTTTTCTTCGCTCATTCGCTCTACATGCCCAAAACATCCAAGCCTTGCACTCTTTGCAGATCTCCACATTTCTCACACGATCATAAATGGTTTTACCACACATCGTCTCAGGGATCTCATGTCTACTTTGTACTATATTATTATATCAATATATTTTAACAGATTTTTTTAATCGTAGCATCCAACTTGTTAATCGAGAAAACAAAAGACTTCCTGTATTAAATGATGTACAATTTACGTTGAAAGGTCAACGTTATTCGGTTACCTGAATGAATTATCGTTAGAAAGGTCACCGACGTAACCTATGAACTGCATACGTTTAATTTTCCATAATTTTTCATGGAAAGAATGCATTACCAAATACATGATAATATTAGACACTGTACATTTTAAAACCTGTTTCTAATCAGATTTTTTATAACTCCTTCGAGCCGTGGCCTTTACATATTTGATATTAGAAGTTCGCAAGTTACTAGTAAACACGTATTATGCGTGTGATTGATTATTTAGATACATTGGATTTACATTATTCGAAATCTGTCTTATACCGAGGGACGAATCACACCAAGGAAAATGAATTCTGATCAAAACCGTATACTGTAGTACCGCCCAGCATAAAATTTGCAAGAACAAAAAAAAAAATATATATATATATTTGTGTGACCAATTGTGTCCAATTTTCCAACTGTGTCCTAAATCCTTTATCTAAATTTAGCCAATCAACAATTAGTTAATGTTAATTAAGTTTTAATCTAAAGTGACATACCATAGTACTGTATATTATCTCCATATTTATTATTTATTTATTAACACATACACAGTACAATAAGATACAGTTAAGGATATTTTTCGATATTACATAGTTTTAGTGCCTATTAAGTATGTCCATAAAATATCATTGGGTAATTTCACCTGAGATTTTTCAAAAACTGATGATTTTAAGTTAAAATCGATGAGTTTAACTTTAAATTTATGTATAAGTAGATAAAAGTTATAAAAGTAAGAAAGTGTATGGAGAGAAAAAAAATAAAGTAAGATCAAAAATTATAATAAGTTCACGAATTGTAATTGACTGTTAATACATAGAAGTTTTGAAAACTGAACTGAAAGTGTCTTTGAAATATGTCACGCTAAGAAATTTAATAAGTTAGTTTTGTATGTTAGAAAGGAATCATAAAAGATGTCTAAGTGTAGTGATTTTTCGTAATGGGTGTAAATTGTGTATATAATATATTATATATTTGTACAGCGCCCTTGAGGTGATTTTGCACAAAAAAGGCGTTATGTAAATCTTCCAAAGATTATTATTATTATAATAGGTTGTAAAATTATAAATACCTATTTAGGATTGCAACGCTTTTGTGGGTAATTTTATCCATATTAGTTTTTAGGTAATTTTTGACAATGTTATTTCTTTTTTTTTTAGCGAAAGACAAATATTTCCGGTTTATGAATAATATGAAAATATTTGAAACACCACCATTAAAAGTGAAGATTCTTGCTAGTGCAAACGCATTCAAAATACCTATCTCCATCTAGGTACAACTTACTTTAATAATCTTCCATTAAATGTTAAAATTAAGGCAAATATTCATGAATTTCTATCTATTTATTGATAAATCTTGTGTTTTTCTTACTTTTCTTTTTGTAATTATTTACAATATTTTATTGAGCTCGAATTCCCTCACCAAACACAAGAGCCTTGTCTCTTTATGGTGAAGAAAAGCTATTTTTTGTTTTGGATTATAATACTGAATTACATGTAAATATTGTATATTTGTTGTATAAAACCAAATATTAAATAATTAACAAAAATAAATATATATATCAACCATTATAATTAAACACGCACGAATGAAATCCAGTTGGAATTATTACAATGGATATAAAGCCGATTAATTCGTCTCCAAAACCAAACTGCATCTCGCTCGTGGATGATGCAACGATTTGATGAGGCTGCACCACAATAAGTAGATGTCAATGCCACGAGACTGTCTCCCAATCTTCTCCATTCACCCTTCAAACCATACATTCACTTACGAAGACGGCAATGATGACATACACACTAATCCCAAAACCATTTCAGGATGGCAGCCAACATGGATACGATAAAACTCCTTTATCAATAACATTTTCGATTAGTCAACATTCGCTCTCACGAAAGTTAAACTTGACTACAATATCATTAGTATTTCCTTGGCCACTCTATAAATAAGCTTTCTGCATGTCAAAAAATATGGCACGGATATAAACTTGTACATCGTAAGGCTGCTTTTTATGCAACGCTGACAGATTTGAACTTGGGGAAACGTATAAAGCTATACGCATCAATGGGGAAACGTAGTTTCGATAGTTATTCGTGGTATCACGGGTTAGCGACAGTAAAAAAAATCAAAAAAATTAATAACAACAGTTTTATGAAATATACTAGTATACACACGTATATTTTTTATGTCTAGAAAATAATACATAAAATGCATCAATGTTGCCAATGTATAGCGCGTTTTTTTACTCTGACATGATTGATTTGTCGACTTTCAGGCATGCTTTGGACATCGATAGACATAATTAAGACATTTAAGTTCATCTTCTTGACGTCTTGGGTACCAATATTGCGGATTCCTAGGCAAAAAAGAGCATTCAACCCTATTGCTACCCTTATAAAACACATTCTGACTGACATTTTTTACCTTCCTCAAAGGTAGATCCTGCAATGTTTGACAGAGTGTTGGCGTATTGTTAGTCAATTCAAGGGAGCCTAATATGCCACAATACAAAGGAATATCTGATCAAAACTGTTGTTTCAACAATTTACACATTTAAAAAAAAAATTTCACTTATCTGAATGAGAATTGGATATTCCTCCGTTCCATCACATTTTTAAAATTCATATGCTTTCCATCTCCAAATTTCTGTCGTCTAGATATGGGAACGAGGGCGCATCATTTTTGGCTGTCATTTTTTAGACAAATATTCTCTCTTCCATCAAGCCTAATTTAAAATTGCCTCCCACCGTTAAACATCTCATCTCTTAAAAGTCTGAACTCAAAATTAAGAAATTTGCCCATTGAAATAAAATATACAAGCTGACGTTGCTGGGGGTTGTGCTTAGGAGATAGACATATACCGTCGCGGAATTTTTTGTAGACCTTTTCAAGATATATAACTCCGTAGTGAATACTTTTGATCTATCTCATAAGTTTTAGCCAGCGTTAGCAATGTAAGCGCACGAAAAAATATCGACTTTTCTCTACTTTCTATAAATATAATATGCATGTATTATATATATATACAAACCTTTCATAAGAAATTCTCTAAGTGAAAACCCTATCAAGAACTAAGGGCACCAACAGACGGACGCAGAAAGCGACTTTATTTTACCCTTGAAGGGCGAATGCCAGAAACATTGGATAAATGAGATTATAGGTACTAGAGCTGCATAATGGGACCTCAGTGACATAAATCATGATAAAATAGTCGCATTGGATATATGTGTCACGTAGACGGAATGACATTCCCAGACATAGGGATATTGTTATTCAAGTTCTACGCAAGTCGTACGAAGAAAATTATAAACAATCGTGCGTGGGTATTCCATACGATATAGCTGTTGACATTTTTCATAAGAAGGTATCAATCAATAACTATATTTCATTGTATTGATTTCGACATAATTCGGTGCATGAGTTTTCCCGCGCAATGCGTAAACTTTAAATTATCACAATTGGAACTGAAGAGTATAAATCATATCAGATAAGCGACAAAGTAGGTACCTACCAAAATTATTTTAATTTATTTGAAATTTGTGTTTGTTTTGTTTAAATGCATATCTGAATTGACTCGGCATGTCAATTCAGATATGTATAATTTTATTAAAAAGTTAAAGCTATCTAGAAGATAGACTAATAAACTCTATATTAAAAATGCTGCTTATTGAATGAATTACATTTGCAATTTTATACTCCATTACATAATTGTTTTATTTTTATCAGAATAATATGATTTACTTCTTAAATAAACGTAATTTAATGAAAATAAATAACTTTCTAATAAAGAAATCATTTATTTCGAAACATGCCGATTATTTGGATTAAATAGTGATTTATGCAGACTTATTTATTTTCATTAAAATAATATTTACAATTTTTTAACAGTTTTAAAATCACTTGAATGGTGATTGGTGAACTGATTATCATTCATGATACCTATTAACTAGTTACGTTTTGCTGTAATTCACAAAATTATACAGTTTGTGTAAGTTTGCAGATATCGTGTTCAATTGATGATCAATTTATTAATACGCGTACTTCAACAACAGAATATAACTGGTATAATTTGTGTGTGAACGAAAGAGAATGTTATGTTGTTTTATGCCTGGTTCTTCAAGGAATCATTCTTGCACATCATCCAATCTGATGGCGTCTTTAAATAGGCGCATGCGTGGTGTTCGGATTATCGATTTAACTGTAAATAGATGCACATTCACTTCGCTGACATTGGAAAAGAGCAGTGGTTCTAAAATACATCTTAGATTTATAGGAGTTTAGGATAGACTAGCACAAACCCATTGACTTTGAAAAACAAATTAATGATAACGATCGAATTATTTATATAGCGCCGTTTTCGTGAGAAAATCACCTCAAAAGCGCTTATATAATGTTTTAAATTTTTCATCAAATTCGACCAGAAACTTACCTTTCGAATGAAACTAAAAAATCTGTCAAAAATTTAAACAAAAGAAATACACATTTAAATTCAGAATTATCAATTAAATAATTTTCTACTTATTGGTAGGTACTTCTTTATCGCTTGTGTGAATTCACATATTTTGAAAATATCAAAGTATTTTTTAGTCCATTTAATTTCACGCAGGAATATTTCATTTCACGCACCGACCACCGAAATAAATATTTTTGATTAGGAAAGGTAGAATATATAGAATAGGTTGATATAGAATTCGGCGTCTTCAGAGTCACTATTGCGGTGGAGAATGGAGAATTGCATGGAAAAACAGAAAGAATACATTTTTTTAGAACGACAATTAAAGAGCTTCGAATAACCTCTTAACACCAGTGGCGGCACGAGGACTTTTTCAAAGGTGGGGAAAAATGCCAAAACAAAAATAAATTAAAGGTGTACAGCAATTAATAATGTACAAGGTTTTCCAATGAGAGGTGTTATTTTGATATTCAATCGTAAAAGTTAAATGGTTTCGTTGGTTGTGTGGCACGTAGCGCCGTCTTGTTGAAAGTAAACGTTGTCCAGATTAATACCATCCAATTCCGGCCATGAAAAATCATTAATCATCTCTCAATAGCGCAATCCATTCACCGTAACTGTTGCTCCAGCCTCATTTTCGAAAAAGTAAGGTCCAATGACTCCGCCGGACCATAAACCGCACCAACAGTCACACGTTAAGGATAGAGAGGCTTTTCAACAATAACTCTTGGGTTTTCCGAGCCCCAGATGCGACAATTTTGCTTATTGACGAAGCCACCGAGGTGGAAATGGGCCTCATCACTCAAGATGATTTGCATTTGATTCACTCAAGTGAATTTTAATAATTTCAATGCGTTGTTGAAGCGTGTATCGTTCCATTTTTATTTTTGGCGTAGTTTCTATTTGTCAAATGACAAAAAATGACACCTTTAAAAGTAACATCTACCGAAATAGCGGACTATTCAAAATAACACCTCTTATACGAAAACCCTGTATATGAAATCAACATAATGTGCATGTTCGGTTTAGCGGATTGCCCAGGATCGAGAAAGAATTTCAAGGAATATACCCACAGGTATATTTCTTGAAATTCATTATTATTTTTCCTATTTTTATTTTAGACTACTCACACCTACAAAATTAACAAGACATTTTAAGGACATACGTAATAGGTATATTAAATATGTATTATTTATTTTAGAACCTTATAACTTGTAGTAAAATGTACTGTGAATGTATACATAAAGAAATATAAAGTAGAAAATAATATGAAAGAGAAAATAAATAATTAACTGATCATGGCAAAGTCCTGTTCTAACTCGAACGTTTTGCATTTCAATCTTTTTGGAAATTACGTTTCAAGATGGTGGCCGTTATTGTTTCCAGATATTATGATTTGAAATCATCGTGTTTATTTGTACTTTCTTATTTAATTTTTTTCAATATTGTGGTACCTACATGACAAAAGAAATTTTGAAAAAAAAATTCTCATTGAGATAGATAGGTTTCTTTGGACAAATTGTATAATTATGACATTTCACGGTCAAAAGTATTAAAATGATTTATTTTTGGGGTATTATGCCGTGTTGCGCTACCTCGTTCTTTAGCCAACGTTTCGGGTACTGTAATGATGTCCGACACGTTGGTAGCGTAATGCGGCATAATACCCCCAAAAAATCACTATATAATTACGTAATTCCTTATTTCAAATAAACATAGTTATATAAAATATAAGATTTAAATATTTTTGTACCTTCTTTACGTGGTTTAAGAGGAAATTTTGGTTTTTGGATTATAAATAAGAGAATTATAATTTATTGTTCACTGAACTTATAGAAATGGAATATTTTTTTATAATCACCAGGATGGACTCGCCGAACGTCTATGTGAGGTGTCAGCGCTTCGGCGGTGCTGCCAAGGTCTGGTATCTGTGAGAGGATATTGTGTCAGCGCTATATTAGCAGCAGACACATACCTGGACGGATGACGAACCTCGTGCTGGCACTGTTGGTGGACGCGGTGGACTCTCTCGCTGCAGCAGCTGGTCCAGTTTCTTCACCACCTAGGACTCTTGCTGCAGAGTCTCCATCTTCTATCTTCGTGTCACCTTTTTCTGTACTTCATTTTAATTAACCTTAATTCACTTTATTTTTGTAATATTTATGTTTTTTGTAATACCTGCACCAACTGTAAAGCGCCTCTGAGGTGATATCTCACAAAAGCGGCGGTATACAAATTGTCCAATAAATAAATAAATAATATTGTAATTGTTTTGAATCTGTTTTGCTCACCCTTCAGAATGTGTGAAAATATGATATTTTTTTTATCAATTTTATGGCCATTTTGAATTTTTTTTTCAATAAAACATGTGAAAACCCTTGTACATCCAGTATAAAGTGGCTAGGATTCAGAGCACGCCCCGCGCAGGAGACTGGTGTCGTCTAAGAACTTTTACCAGTTGAATGTATTCATACTTTACTGAATCTAGAGGCAACGAATAACTACTTAAGTATGGCATTTTTAGTACAGACACGTCCTCGAGTTGTTGCTACTCCATAAAGAGGTACCGCTTGCTATTTCCACTGTTCATTGACTTGAATATTGTACACGCAGTACTTTTCTTCTATTTGGTTAGGTGACCCAACAATATCATATATTTTTATAGTGAAACTGATTGAGTAAAATCTCAAATTGTAATACAAGCACTATAACCAGCTGAGGATTATGCTCTCAAATTACATGATTGTCAAGGAAAAAACGAAACGCAATCATGCCACTGCCCCACCATAACACACTCTAGAAGTATTAAATATGTCGGCATTGAAATTGATGAAAATCTTCGATTGGACTCCCACATAAATAGTATTACAAAGAAACTCACAAAGCTTATATACTACTTTAGAAATATACGCAATATAATAAGTATAAATGATTTATATAAGGTATACTATGCTCTCTGTCAATCACGCATAGAATAAGGAATTATTGGATGGGGATCTGCCTCAAACATCCACATGAAGCAGCTTATTAAAACTCAAAAAGCAATAATAAAAACAATCCTGAAAGTACCCATAAGAACTCCATCAAAAGAAATTTTTAAAAATTTTAAAGTGTTCAGTATTATAAAACTATACTAAAAAAATGCTCTAATCAAATTTACAGAAAAATATGAGTACCCTGCTGACCAACACAACTATATTACAAGGAAGAAATCCTCAAAACTACTGAACATCCCAAAATTAAATACGTCTTTTGGCTGAAAAATCATCATTTCCATGCTACAAAACTATATAATGCCCTCCCAATTGAACTCAAAAACACAACGGAGACAAAAAAGTTTAAAAACGACATCAAATTATGGCTAAGTAAACATGAAGATGAGGAAATCAATAAAATTATGAACTGAAAAAATGTGAAGACAATTTTTAAATTTTTTTTTGTAGAAATTAACAAGGAAATCACGATCTACACCTATACAAAAACCTACAGTCCGCCTCGGAACAGGAATACCTAGTGAGGAGGACTGCGAATAATATACTTAACTTTGTAATTATAATTGTCGTTAATAAAAATAAAAAAAAATAAAAAAATGATAATGTTTAGTCATTGAAGATAATGTTGAAAAATCTCAAACAAAAAAAGTGAAGCAGAAAAATCAGAACCAAATTCAGTCGCATCTAAGAATTGAACCCATGACCTCTGCCTTGCCGAGGCTTTGCTCTACCACTGAGCTATTTTTTTTTCAATTTCAACCCTCCAGTACTTTCATCACTTTTGTACGGTTATATTTTAAAATAATAAAATTTTAAATGTGAAAAATGTTGTCAAAAAAGCTAACCATATTTTTACTCCAATCATAAAAAAAATGAGAGAACTCGAAAATACATTAGTTTTTTTTGGGAAATTTGTAAGAAAACTATACCTTCACTTTTATCTCGCTCATACAATAAATAAATAAAAATAATTTTTATAGTTAAACCGATTGTTACGATAGCGGCGCGAAATATAAATTATTCATTTTGGCAATTTTTTATGATTTTATTAACGGAGACTTATCACTGCCCTCTCTAACGTCAAAAAAGTAAGTATGTCTGCATGATAGAAAAAAAGATAAAAATACTTTTATAAAATATGTAAGAATGGTCATGGTCATATATGACCCTCAAACGCTGGAGAGGTTAACATTAATAAAAAAAATACATTGTTGCAATATAAACATATGCTTAACAAAATAGTGTAATAAATATTTTTGTAAGTATATCTACGCCAATGAAGATCTAACTCTTGAGTTTTATGTAGGAGTTAAAAATAATATTATTAGTATATTAGTGTACTATGGTAAAGAAGCATTAACATATATATGGTTTGTTTTAATTAAATTTAATAATGTTATTATTGAGTTCTGCAAGTATTTTAGTTATTATTTATTACTGTTAGGCAACGCTGAGATTACTAATTTATATGATTCGATTTACCCCCGCCTAATTTAAATTTTTATTATGTCCAAAATTGATGATCGATTTACTTCAGTAAATTTCAATCGTTTTGACGGGCTTTGAAAAATGCAACTTTGAAAATTATTTAATCAAAAGAGACTATGTAATCGACATTTGTAAAAATATTTAAAAATATCGTTTTTAAGTTGGAAGGTGAACATTCATAATACAAATAAAAATGACTGGAATCCCCTATTAGCCTCCAACCCTTATCCTCTCCCGTTCTACTACAACCCTCCTCTACGTAGTTTATCCAGCGCTTCCACAATCCGACTTTGAATTGCTTCCACTGACTAGTATACTTGTTTCTTTATTCCGAAAAATAAAAACCATTTTTTGTAAGGAAATTACTACTACGAGAACTAAATAGCTACTGCTCGAGTATACAAATAGTTTTTTTTAGACAAAGTTAAATTAAGATAGTGGAATGCGTCTTTAATTTTGCAATCTGCTCCAGTTAGCAGATTGAAATAATCCATGAAATCAGAAAATTTGGAGGTTAATTCCACAGACTTTAACCTAGTTTCTATGTAAATAACTGCTTCAATGCAAAGGTTAACTACTAACTGATCATATGTTATGTTCCCCACTAACCGTACAATGTATGTCGGACGATAACTAATCGTTTTGATAATAATTCAATGTCAAATCAAATCGGTATAAATTATGATTTGAATAACTGATTAACTTTACAACGATTATTAAAATAAATATGGACGTATAATAAACCTACATATCCAATAATATTATATTACAACGCTCCGTATTTAAACGTTACAACGGTATGAAATTACATTCCCTGGACACATCGGCATTGTGAGTAATAATATTGCGGATTCCTTGGCAAAACAAGGAGCATCCAACCCTGTTATTATTACCCTCGTAAACCATATTCCCCTATTTGACATATGTACCTTCCTCAAAGATAGATCCCGCAATGTTTGGTCAGAGTATTGGCACATCACTAGTCAATCCAAGGGAGGCTGCTATGCCTCAATAAGAACTATCCCACCATATCCGTGGTGTCAACAATTCCCCCATTTCTCCAAAAAAGAAATTTCCTCACTTATTCGAATGAGGATTTGATATTGTTTCTTTCCTTCTCATCTTTTAAAAACTCACGTGCTTGACTCCCCAGATTGTACATTTTGTGTGCTAGAAGTGAGAACTTTAGGTCACATGTTTTTTGGTTGTCTCTCTCTAAATAAATATCCTCTCTTCTATCAAGCCTTATCTAAAATTGCCCCCCCTCCATTCAACATCTCATCTCTTCTAAGTCGGAATTCTACTCAAAATTTCCACATTTAAACAAAGTTCATTTATAAATTCACCACCCTCTCTCCATAATTTGAAATGATGACCTAGAACACCCTTGCAGGGTGAAAGCCAGAAAAATCTTATAGTTAAATTCAGCGAAACAGAGCGGTGGATGCCATTCTCGTCTACCATATAGAAATAAAACATAATTTGTCTAAAAAGAAAGATATAATATACTTAACAAAAAGCTATTTCATTGTCAATGTTAACAAACTAATTAAATCCTCCAATTTCTCGGTTACATACTAACAAACAAATATACACATAATATCGCCACTTTTAACATATCATTCATATTATTTCGATTTGTTTTAACCTTTGTGAAAAAATTGTAACCATATGCACAAAATTTAAAAGCCTCGTAAATTTTTTTTTAACTAGAAAACATACAATAATAATACAAAAATAAATAAATAAATTAACCACTTGTATTACGGTGGTTTAAGGGAAAATCCATAATATATTATAGCCACTGGGCTACAGAGTGAACGAGATTATTCTCGGTTTTCCGGTAGCGATGACTTGTCCTGAAAAGATCATTTCAGTTTTAGTGCCTATAAATCTACGTTTATCGAAATATTATTTTTAAAGTTACACACAAATAAACAACAACAATATATGCAGATCATGCTCTGAAATAAGTCAAATAATTATTAATTTCCTGCACAAATTTAATTGCATGCTTTACATTATCTATGACGACTATGTTCAATCTGTGCTGAGGTTGGGGATAGGAATGTTATTGACAGATTAGGGAGTGTTAAATTTATAAATGTTAATATTTATAGAGTTACTATAACACGTCCACAACCGGCAATAACGTTAGATAGTTGAACGTGTTTTATAAATATTCAAATTTATTTACCACCGATTTAGCACAACAAAATCACATCATGGGCGCTATAAATTTCTTTTAAGTTTTTGTTCCCAAAGAGCCATGTTTTTAAAATTTATTTAAAAAAAAAGAAGCTAGTTTCTGACCTCAAACTAAATGGTAGGTTATTTGAAGAAACCCATTTTGTTGAAATCTTTGTTTCCAAATGGATCCTTACACACTGAATACATTACAACTAAAATACCCATTCATTCTACACTCTATTAATTTAATCACCTTTCAGACAAAACATAATATATCCTTATTTCCTAGCTTAGCGGTATAGTATGTACATAATTAATTAGTGTGATCTATTTACTAATAATTTCTCAAATTTTTCATCTTCTTATAATTTTCTAACTTCTCCATTCTTTCCTTGCAACCCAAACTAGCTATACATCATTTTTCTTTTTTATATTATAGTAATGTATAGATTCTATGTCAGTAAACTGTAAAATTCACCCGCCATAACGCAGGGTCATCCCTAGCATGGAAGGTAAAATATCACAAGAAACCACATGTACTCTCTAAATGATGTATAAATAAAATAATGTTTTACTTCCCAAGCTCCTCTACTCCATCTCATTCCCCTCCCCACCCCCTGCAGTCTCGCAGCAACACTGGCTCCCAACAATTGCTACTCTTGCAGGGTATTCATATAAAAATAAATCATGTACGATTGTGGGCTGTCATATCTACATAGTGATGAAAATTTTCAAATTATTATTCATAACTAATATTAAAATTATCGTTGTTAAAAAATAACTCGATATCCCATCTTTAAAATTCAATGCAGATGGTTAGCATTACAACACGATAACAATAAATTATTAGGTAACTTATTGAATTAAATTCGTGTCATCACAAAATATGATACGGTGATTTAACGGTACGAGAGCTGCATAACTTGGCGGATGCGTTATTATTTAGCGGTGAGTACTGTATTACTTTGAACTGAATCTGTGACATAGCTGTTATATATGTAGACACCCGCCGTTTTTTGTAGGTTGCTTTGCACAATTGATTTTGATTCATTCAAGATTGTGTGCTCGGGTGACCACAATAAAACTTGCCGAAAATATTACTTATTTAATGAATTGTAATCTATTCCTTATGAATGAATTTTTCTATATTTTACTTTCTATTATACGTCTTACAATTTTCAGCATGTTTATGTATATAATTCATATGTTTACACTAAACTTGATACAAAATAACTATGTTCCATTGGTCACCATAAAAGGCAGCCGTCTAGTATGGTGCTTTAATATAGCTAATATCTGTAAAGGTCTACGTCAAATATCATGCATTTATAAATAAAATCAAAATCAAAATTTATTAATGTTTTATCATTTGTATTATTTTTGATCGGCTGAAAAGCACGACTTTCATGTTGTTATTCTTGTCAGATGACCACAAATTGATATAGAGCTAAAACGGACTTCAGCGAATCGGGGAGAATTGGCGTTTATTGACACCTGTTGGCCATTTGATGACAATGTTGGAGTAAAAAACGTAGATGTCATTCTCTCACACGCCGCCACTGATAGCACTGCTACACGTTGCAACGGATCACGTGACACGCGTTCTGTCTCGTGTGTTACCGTGCTGCTGAAACGAGACGCAGTGCATATCACGTGACCTGCCAGGCTGTACCCAACTACCCAGTGGCGATGGGTGATGAAAAGTTATTTTGTATTGTTTTTAATTTAAAAAATAATAATCATCCGACAGCAAAATGTCATTTACATTAATCCAAATGCGCTCAGAAACCGTTGGTTAAAATCAAAACTTTTTTTGGATTTTGGCCTTTTTCAAATTGTAGTAAGGCCACATTGACACGAATTCATATGATTTTATGACTGAAAAATTTGTACTAACAAATCAGAACGAAATATGAAACGGAACAAGAAACAAAGCACAATCTTTAAAAAAGTTAAATAAATTTTGTATATGATTTGATTTACCCCTACCATATTGTTATTAGATTAGGGCGATAAGGGGGATGAAAATTAATAAGAATTTTTATTTATTTTTAAATAAAAATAAAACTTTTGAATTTATGAATTGTTGAATTCTGTATTATTTATATACTGGAGTACTCACCCCAGAAGCCTCGCGTTAGTCATCGGATGTAGACAATTATTAGGATAAGGTATTGTGACATATTAACGTTACTACAGCTGTGGGTGAGCCACGCAGACAAGCGACACTACCTTTACCACTTCCTACCACTGTAGACTGATGTTTCCGTTGCCTTGAAGGAAGCCTTAGTTAGTCACAATGATTATATCTGTGAGTTGACGATATTACTGGAGTTTGCAAGTAGTGTAAATCTTTCAAATCTTAGTTTTAATATAGTGCATAACTCCATTGATGGTCCATTCCTCTTGGAATGCCATGTCTTGGACGTGTCTAAAAAACTTCAGCTGTTGTGGTCACTACAGCTTTTAAGATACCACACAGCAGAAAATGTTCTAGCACAAATAGCATTATGAGAGGAATGGTGCTGTTAAATTTACTTTCTAAATATGTTCTAGTATAGAATAGCATTACACAAGGAATGGTGCTATTGAAAGTACTTTCTATATGTGTTCTAGCACACAATAGCATTACAAGAGACATGGTGCTGTTGAATGTACTTTGTAAACATGTTCTAGCACAGAATAGCAATACAAGAGGAATGGTGCTGTTGAATTTACTTTGTATATATATTCTAGCACAGAATAGCATTACAAGAGAATTGGTGATAGTGAATGTACTTTCTATACATGTTCTAGCACAGAATAGCATTACAAGAGGAATGGTGCTATTGAATGTGCTTTCTAAATATGTTCTAGCGCAGAATAATATATCTGGCTTTAATTACTCTAATTACTTCCTATTTTTTTAAATAAAGATAACACATTCGAGGGTTATGAATATGCTGCCAATATTTGAAAATCGTTATTATTATTGTGACGGAGAACTTAGCCAGTCGAGGAAATGAACACACTACGAACTACACAAATATTGTTAAGTTATTAAAATTCTGGGCAAATTAATCGTTTTCCTATTAAAAACTGGCCTATAACGAATGATTTGAAAAATTTCATGTTTTGAGGAAGTCGGAACACGAGTTCCTCAAAATAATAATATTTTGCCTCTCGTTTATTATATTTATTCTGAAAAACCACATGCGTTGATCACATGTTCAGATATATTCTGAATTACTAATATTTTATCAGGAAATGGTCATGTAGTCACATTTTTAACAGAATCTTGATAAAAAAAGCTGTACTAATTTTTCTTCGTGCACAAGTAGGTATCCCTTTCACTGATAAGTCTACCAATTATGATGTTGTGCCGTTAACTGTGCAGTCAGCAACCATTCGCTGCAGAGCTTCTTGAAGTACAGTAACGATGTCAATATTCGAATAGTCAGTTTTGATGATAAAAAGCTAAAATACAGTAGTTTTATTTCTGCGTAGAGCGAGTAAATAGTCTATGGTGTATTAGAGTCAAGGGACCACTCCAGTCTGTCAAACTAATAATAAATCAATGTTATCACGAGGAGTAGATTTTATGATAGTTTTATATAAAAGTTTTTTATAAAAAAAACATGTTTGTCGAAAAGATAGCGCTGTTTTTCAAAAAAAGCATGTTTGTCCAACAGATGGCATGTTTTTTTTTAAAAAAAGCATATTTATCGAACAAATGGCGCTGTTTTTCAAACAAGCATGTTTTTACCTGTCACAGGTGACATCTATATAAAACGTATATTAAAATACACGCATATCCGAATGCAACGTTGTGTCAAAATAAAGCAATCGGTGAAGAACTTACGTAGATTTAAGATTTAGAAAAAACGAACATTTACATGTTTCTTTATATAGATAGATTAAGTTATAATCTATACAGAACCTTGTATAGATTATCCCGCGCTCTAATCAACATTATTTGCAGGTAAGATTTGAGATGTTCACGGCCAAAGTATCTATTACCGTTATTAATGTTTTGGTTATTATGTGATTGCTCCTTCTTTTGCCAACATTTTGGACAGCATTATAATGTCCATCATCAGCACTGTAAGGCTGTCAGAAATGTCAGCCTAAAGTAGAAGATAGAGCAACACTTTATAATAACCAAACATAGTAATTTTATATCATATTGCTATTATTCCTCCGCAAGCTATCGCAGTTATCAACAGGTTTAGGTTAAAACACAATAATACAGCGCTTTCCATAATAATATTACTTTCCTTCGTCCACAATAGTATCATTGTGTATACGTAATATTATAATTACCGTAATTTGTTACTCACATCGTAATCTATTTGGTTGGGTGGGTTGCTATGAAGGCGTTTATCTCAAATGTCCTGTGAGATACACGTAAATTGTAAGTTGGAAATGATTCTGTGTGTAACCAAACATATAGCTTATATTATTAACTGATAGATGCCCTGTCGATTGGCAAAGAATGTTCAGGATAACATAGACACCCACACACTAAATTCTATCACTATTAGAAGTGTGAAATCTTGGTCAATACTTCAATGATAATTTTCACGTGGCATGTCTTATTATATATTAAATGTAAAATTGAGAACGTTCATAATATTGAAGTGAGTAAAAATTTAAATACAATGAAAGTTATGTCCAAGATCGCACTTGCGATTTCTTCCGTAAGGTCAGCGCTTCATGTAAAATACTGAATTAAGGCACTGCAATTGCACAATAGTTCATACAAGGATGCATCGGCATTACTTAACGGTGCAGCATTCCATTGAATGTTCTGTCTTCAACTCGTACTAACCCTTCCGTATCCAAGAAGTTGGCAAATCTAGTGTTCCGAAACAATTATTTCTTTTTGGAATAACTTATTGAGTTTATTTTTGGAATAACTTAATGAGCTGATTTTTCGAACAACTTAATGAGTTTATTTTTGGAATAACTCAATGAGTTTATTTTTGGAATAATTTGTTGAGTTTATCGTTGAAATAAATTAATCAATAAAACCTTAAATTGTAAGAGCAAAGCTGTTCAGAATTCAATTTTGTTAATATAACAAGACGAAGAAGATAGCTCTTGTATTTGTAATTCACCATTTACCAATTTATTGGTGGATAAGTACCATTTTGTAAATTCCTACCTTGGCATTGTGCTTATGTCTTTAGTCCTGCTTGTTTCCTTTTTTGGTTTTTTCTTGTTCGTTCTTCTTTTTTTATTTTTTTACTGTTTTGTATGTGGAAATTATAATTTTGAAATCAAAATACCGATTCGAAATTGTACTTATTAACTCCCATCTAAGTTTTTCCCGTCTTACAATGAGTTTTATAACTTATCGAGATTGCTCTAGCATGAAATAAAAAAACATTTTTCTGTTTTTACTTTTTTCGTTTGAGAGTCGTTTAAGTGATAATTATTCACTTACAAGAAGTAATATATTAGACCTTTTCGAAAATTTTGATCATTATATCGTACATTTGGAAAATACTTAGCATATCAAGTAGATTTTTTTGTCAGATGATACCGAATTTTACCTGTTTTATTGGTATTTTACCATATTTTATCGTGTTTTACCAAGTTTTACCTCTTTTACCATGTTTAACTATAATTTACCATGCTTTACAATGTTTTACTATAGTTTACCATGTTTTACCATTGGTTTTACCATATTTTACTATGATTTACCACGTTTAATCACGAACCTTGCTTTATCATTTTTTACAGTGTTTTATCACTCTTAACCACGTTTTGCTAAGTTTTATTACATTATACTATGTTTATTACATTATTCACGAAGCTATACCACGCTTTACCACGTGTTACCACTCTTTTTTTTTTTTTTTTTTTTTTTTTATAGTGAATACCTCACAAGAGTCACAACTCCTCCCGTCTGGAGCCAGTGAGACTATGGCATCCCCAATTGGGGGATGTTGTGAGGCTGAAGGTAAGTGGGGAAGGGAAAGAGGAAGGTGGGGAAGTACCTGGCTATTCAGATCTAGTCACTAAACACGGCTAAAGCCATTTGGAGCAACATTTCAATTCTGAATGGTGGTCTTACACCAGGGCGATACTGGTAGTATCTTCCACTCTGGAACGTGCCGCAAATATACTATATATTATTTTAATTAATTAATTGTGAAATAACACAAATTAATCAAATAAAATTTATTTGCGCACGCCGGGTTCGAACCCGCGACCTTCGGAATGGCAGTCCAATGCGTTACCACTGGACTATGCCGGCCGTCAAAATGTGGTAAAGGGTGGTTACCCTTTACCATGTTTCCTCACGTTTTAAAACGCTTCACCACATTTTACCAGGTTTTACTATGTTTTACCACGCTTTACAATGCTTTACCACGTTTTACCTCGTTTCACCTCGTTTTACCACGTTTTATAACGGATGGCAGTTTTGGAGATTGGTATTGGGAAGGTTAAGGCACTATTAGGGTTGTGCCGTATTGTAGGCAGCGGATGCAACAATATTGCAACGGTGAATCTAAAAAGGCATTTGTGCGCTTATGAACCAAGAGGTTAATGCCCTTTGTACCTTCATTAATGGCACTGGGTAAGCAGATAGGATAGCCCGCCACATAACTTTGTCTAACGTAATGTAATTAATTCACATTAATGCATGATGCATTGTCTCATACACACTCTTCTAATATTCGGACTCTGCACTATACATGACCAAACTCATACATTTTATTAATTTCCTCGGACGTCCTCGACTACTTCTACCATTAACTTCCCTGACATATATTCACATTACACACCATTTACCGATCCACATATCCAAACCATCGTAGCTCGTCTCTTTCTTAAACTTGTTCGTTACTTTTCGGCAGTATTGAATATTATATCCGGATCTGCACATTTGCAAAACGGTCAAACATTGTTTTACTACATATAGTTTTTACAGCACTCAGTTTTCCACCATCACTGAAGTTATTTTCCGGATTAAAATTAGTCAAGTAGTTTTATCACCATAATTAAGACATTTTTCCAAAAAGATTCAATTACAAATCTTCAAAACCTCCTTATGAATGATTTGAAATTTACCTATTAATATATTACTTAACATTTATCAGCAGAAGCCTATTTTTCAGCAAGCCGCAGTCGGTAAAGTTTGTGTGTCAATATTAGATAACCATAATATTAAAATGTTTATTCAACTCGACTCCCAGCAGGTAATCTTTGCGCTGAGGTAACCTCACATAATCTGTCGTTTTGTGGGGTGACCAATACTATTAAACTACGCAATACGTCAACGATTGTGGAGTAATTTTTTTATTTCAAACATTTTAGTTTGTTCAATAGACAATGTTAACAAGAGCGATAAGTCAATGAGCCCTTATAGGATACTTGCTATTTTAATATGAAATTCTATAATCGAGCCTGATAACGTGTTTAGTACAAGAATGTGGATCCTTTTTGCCTTCAGGGACCATTTTCAAAAGTATGATAGGGGTCAGAATGCTTAATATATTATTACAACCTCATTTAGCCATAACTACACGTGTAACGCGAGAATGGTTTCCCCTGAATTGCGTCAGCAGATGAGTCCACAACTCGAATTTTATGTTGCGTTAAGAACATAATACTGGATTAAACTTAAGAATAAATCTGCATACAAGTCCACCACCAGTCCACTAATTAAAATTGTACGCGGAAAACGTGAAAGGTTCTAGAAAATAACACAATAAATAGGTTGGTTAGGTCTGCCAAAGAGTTCGCCATTACACCTCTAGATATTTGTTTATTTACGGTACAAATAGCTACCTTTAATTAAAATCAAATATTTTGTCATGGTCACCCAACGCAGAATCCTCAATTTCGTAGATACTATCTTCAGATTAAGGAGTGGGGGAGAATAACTTAAGTGAAAGTAGATTCTTCTTCACCGGATTGCTGAATTTTTTTACGGTCGTCTAATCTCAGTAGGCAGCCACTGGGTTACTCTCAGAGTCTGATGTGTAGCCTCCCACAGGCGCCAGCTTTTGGTATTGTCAATCATTTGCCGACAGTTTCGACAGACAATCGAAATGTTTATTTGAAATGTCTTTAGCCGTGTTTGTCTAAGTATTAATCGAATCTAAATGGTCAAGTACTTCCAATCCACACACCCTAATCTTCCCCTCCCCTGCTTCATATTCTTCCTATTCACACTTCATCACGACGCGACGGGTTACAAGACGAAATTCAGGTAAGAATCACACTCGAACGGAATTACACATGGAATTACACAGGGAAAGAATTAGACTATTTAAGCTATGGTAACCGCACAACTCAAAACAGTGGCAATTCAACACACTTTTGAAAAGTGATAATCATGAAAAGTAAAAAAAAAGATTATTATAGACCTGGTTTTAATGACTTTATATCACTTTTCTATCATTTATTGAATTGTCACTGTCCTGAGTTATCATGAAACCTTAAACTGTAACTACTGGAATCGCACATGTTTAGTCTATAATACTCTAGTATTTATATATATATATATATCAGTTAAAACTAAAATGTTACCAGAATATGTTCAAAAGTGTTATTATTTATAGTAAAGTCCGTGGCTATCCTACGAGAAGCTGCAAAGATTTTAGACTTCCTAAGACAAAATTATCAGCGATACAAAACATATTTATTATAAAGGTTTAAAAATGTTTAACGAACTCCCTTTACATGTAAAGGATGCCAAAAGTCTTGCAGTTTTTCGAGGTTTATGTCGGAATGTGGTCCAAATAATAGTCCGTAGGTAATAGAATATTATTATAGTAGTTATAATATTATAATTGCCGAGTGCTTAGAGGCATTTTCGCGGTAAGACAGATATCCTTGGTTCGATTGTCAATTCCGACCATTATCTTTTTAAAGTTTTCTGTGTCTTGTTCTGTTTCATTTTTCATTTAGATTTATAAGTATTATAGTCTTCTTCAATGATTATATAATATTACTTTAAAAAGTTATTTCAGTAAAATTATAAGTTCATAAGAAAAAATAGAATGATCTGTAAATTACATATATTATACACTTAACAGAAAATTAGAAGTGTAGGTTGTAGGGATTTGAAAGGAAACGGCATGCACCAATTTTCATTGAACCATTTTTGTCTTCAGGCTCCAGATAGGCGAATGAATCTGATTGGCCGAGTTGGTGGAGGGAGAATATGGGGAAACGGAGGATTGAGAAGTATCTGACTATTCAGATCAGGTCACCAAAATCTACCAAGAGTCGCTTCAAGCAACTTTTTTATTTATTTATTATTTTTCGGGGAATCGAGAGTTTACATTTATTTCAGTTTGTACATAAGTATTATATAGCCAAAATAAACCAATTATGGATTTCTTCCTTGTGACTTTACCTGTACTGAGACAGCATAATAAGGAATAAGTAAAATTTGTAAGAAAGGAATATGAAATCCAAAATTTATACAAAACAAAAGATTACATAAAACGAAAAATTTACAAAACAAAACATTTCTCAATACATTTATAGCCATGGAGAGAGGTTGTAGATGTAAATCAAATCATACTAGAAATATAAACAATAGAGACATAACATTATTCACAAACTATCAGAGAAATATTCTTTTATGGACCTCTTGTATTTGGTAAGATCGCAACTGAAAATATCCACCTTGGATAATACGCTATTGTAATTATTGCATAGTCTGTTCAGGCAAGATCCACCCTGAACAAGACACAAGAGCGTGTTAAACGCGCAGGTACATTGAACTTAATTCTGAATTGCGCATGGAGAAAAATGAGTATTGCTAATTTATTAAGAATCTCTTCAAATTATTTGTAATCCGGTTAAAAATGTGATTGCAGGCCGTTTCCTGATAAACTTTTAGTAAATTCCCCATACACCGGAACCTATTGGCGAAAAAAACAAAATCATTTGCCTTGTTAATATATCATGACGAAATGCGAAATATAATGCTTTATTTGAACACGTGTTCCGACATCGTGATAATATATTTGTATTTTACCAAAATTTTATCAGAAAACCTATTAATTTATTCATTAAGGTCCTGCAATACGGTTTTATCAATCATTTGAAAGGATTCTTAATAAATTAGCAAAACTCTTTTCCATCTAGGTTTTCCATAGTTTCTAGTACACAAAAAATGGTTTAAAATAATTCTGCCTGTATTTTGTCGGTGTATAAATTAAATTCGAAGACCTTAGACAATGTTATGTTAATGAAGTTAAGCTTGCTTTCAAAAGAGAGATGACGAAATGCGATTACTGCATCTTCGCATTATTATTACATAGCGAATTGGCAACGTTTATATAATTATGTCTAAACTGGTTTCTCACCTCTGAGCACCAAAAGCTTCGACTGACGTAACGAAAGTTGTTTGATTTTTAATGGAATTACAGTTTTTTAAATACCAGGGTCGGAAGGATTCGAAGTGTGGGAACCGGAGGTTGCAAGGATCTAACCACTGAAGATATAAGCCGATAGAAGTGTGTTATGGGCGTGTCCGTGTGACCGAATTAAGGTCAATAATAATATTTTGGTGATTTTTCAAGGGCGGATCTGGTGCCCAAGAGTAAAATATAAAGATCACATTTCTTGGAATTAATTGTTCGGTGGATTTAACGGGATGTATTTAGTGAATGATAAATGATGAATCTTTATCAATGAACTTCTGATAAGAGTCAGTCGATTAATGGTATAACGAAGGTTATATTGCTAGCCATATGTAAATGAAACCTATGGTTTATTAAAAAGTTTCATTAATTGTTAATCTAGTTAATTTTGTTGAACTCAAATTTAATTTAAAATAACTACGTAAAACGCGTTTAAAAATGTTTTCTTATTGATGGTAATTGTTTAATTTTTATTTGAACATTCAATGTTCATTTTATTACAAGTAATATGGAACTAAATATTAAATTATACGTAGATAATTTATATAAATATTAAATTATAAATAGATAATATACCTAAATAGTAAATTATACATAGATAGTGTAATTAAAAAGTAAATTATACATGGAGAATATACCTAAATATTAAATTATACGTAGATAAATATTAAATTATACTAAGATAATGTAACTATATATTAAATTAAACATAGATAATATACCTAAATATTAAATTATAAGTAGATAATGTACCTAAATATTAAATTATACGTAAATAATATACCAAAATTTTAAATTATACTTGGATAATGTACCTAATTATTAAATTATACGTAAATAATGTAGATAAAATAAATAATGTAATTAAAAATTAAATTATACGTAGATAATATACCTAAATATTAAATTATACTTAGATAATGTACCTAAATAATAAATTTTACGTAGATTATATACCTAAATATTAAATTATATGTAGATAATAAACGAAAATATTAAATTATCCGTAGATAATGTACCTGAATATTTAAATTATATGTAGATAATGTATCTAAATATGAAATTATTCGTAGATAATAAACGAAAATATTAAATTATCCGTAGATAATGTACCTAAATATAAAATTATATGTAGATAATGTACCTATTACGTATGTACTTAAAATATCTTTTTAATTTCGTCTGGAATGAAAATTATTGTTTTTTATTCTTACTGATGATGTATGTATGAGTAATTATAGTTAAAAAATATATAAATGGAATAATTAACCCAATATCTCTGCACTGGAATGAGATACGGAGTCGAATTAAAGTCGATGTAATGTAGTTTTTCAACAGTAACATTGTGGTATACAGAAGTGAATGGCAGAAGAAGTCGGAGACGCCCGAGAGAGACTTTAGCAATAGCGAAGCATTGTGAGGTCTACTAGTTTTATATTTAATTTTGTGTGTTGGCAAAGAATCATGAAAATGGAATAATATTAGGTGTGGGAGATAAATAATGGAAAAGATTTAACAGACAGACTTATTAGACAAGAGTGGACTTTGTTTATCAAGTATTAATTATGTATTAAGAGCCACTTGGTCATAAACACTAGTTATACCTACGTCTTAATTGTAAATCATGTATTAGATGTAAACCACTAGTTACAAGTTTCAGAAGTTAGTTGCTTGTCATAAGTCTTAGTTGTAAGTAACTAGTTGCTTTAAGTCACTATTATCAAATCGTTGATGTAAGTTATTAGTTTTAAGTCTAAGTGATCGGTTTAGTAAATTAATTGTAAAGCGCTCTCGAAGTGATTTTCCAACAAAAAATGGCATTATAGAAATAATCATCATTTTTTTGTTGTAATAAATGCATTGGGATGTACGTTTACGAGAGATACAAAGGTTGATAAGGGCATTGAAAGAACTGTAAATGCAAAGAAAATCCATTTATTGAAGACTAACCTTATTACAAATTTACATACCTGGGTTACAAAGGAGAAAATTAAAAAAAAATGTTTAGCTTCATTATCAGTAATGGCAGAGACTTTAAAAAATATTTCAACATTAAAAATCTTATATACTTCTTTAGAGTGAAGCCAAGTTGAATATGATTCTTCCATCTGGTGTTCTCACTTTAAATTCCACTCTGATTCCATTAAAAATATTCAGCGTGCATTTCTGATATATGAAATGTAAACCCGGTCTTCATATAGAAACCATAAATTACAACCACTTTATGAAAGAATTAAAACTCTGAGACTTGTTTCCGACTTGAATTTTATTTTTAAAATTGTTAATGGTATTATAGACAGCCCTGATTTTCTTAGCCTTATTACCTTCCATACACCAACTAAAAATATTTAATACTTTATCAAAAATAATTTTTAATTGCTAGAACAATATCAAGATTGAGTCATTTAAATATTCGTTTGTACCTAGATTGCACCAATTATTTTTCAGAAATAGCAGATACGTTCAATTTCATGGAATTTAGTTACAAGAAGGTTATAATAATGTGATATATGGTAATACGTTGAGTATTTAAGCGATAGATGGCGCTAGTCATAAAGCTTACTCCAGAGTCCGTCAGATGTCGCTAGAGTGTAACAGATGCTTGTGAGGTTATATTGACAGGGAACAAGCTTCTCGAACCAGGGAATTACCAACCCTCGGGTAATGAACATTGTATAAATACATAAAATAAACACAATTATAAGTAGAACCTTTTACTTTTTAACAGTTTAAGAGTTCCCAACACTTAAATCTACAAAGTAAGACAGACATAACAAATAACATAACTTATAAATAAATATTAATGTAAGCTCTTATTATTCTTTTGAATGTATTCTATTTTATAATTCTTAGACCAATTTTAAAATATTACATGAAATAAATACTAAAAGAATAAAAGGATGAAAGGATGGTTAAGGCACCTGGATTTTCAAATGAGCAATGAATATGGCAGATATATATCGTAATAATTTAAAATATTTTTTTAAACAACAAATTCGGCTCTTTAGTCACCAAAAGTATGTGGTTAAGCTGAGCACTTGTCAGTGGAACAGCCTTCACACCAGTGATCCAGTTTTTCAGGGTTATCTGCACTTCTAGCAGAGCTCACCGGCGGACCTTGGGACCACATATTTCAGACCGGGTCCAAAACACATAATATCATAATGCAGGCCTGTTAAATTTACGGCCCGCGAGGCACACCCCATTAGGGTATTTTAGCAGTTATTACCACGTCTTTGCCCGATTCGAACCGTTTGAGATTTTAGAACGTTTCTAAAATAAATAATTATTTAATTATTGAAGACAATATTTAACGATTCTTAAAAGAAAATCTGAAACAGAAAAATCAAAAAAGATTCAGTCACATCTAGGACTAACCCAGGACCCTTGCCTTGCCGGGGCACCCCTCTACCAACTGTAGATGTGACCGTATCGTTTTCTGATTTTTCTGCTTCAGATTTTCGTTTAAGAATCGCTAATATTGTCTTCAATAATTAAATATTACAATTTGAGGTTTTACTCACTAAGTTAAACAAACAGCTCACCAAAAAATAAATAAATAATAATTATTCTCTTGCTGACGTATACCCAGCGTTGCTCGGGGTTTTTTTTTATACCATAAATTTTAACATTCAGTTGTATAATTCTTGATTTTAACGAATATGTATTATTCAGTCAAAAATACTGTAGAAAGTTTCTCAGAAATTTTACAGCTAGGTGATAAGATCATAGCAGATCAAGTATTGAGGCGAAGTTATGAGTGTATTTTTTTATATATAATATTCATTAGATTATATACAAGGAAGCTTTTGACTGTCCAACTCGGAAGGTTTCCGTTTTAGGACAGTCAAATTAACAGATTTCAAATTATCCTACAGGAATACAGGATTTAAAAATAGAGAAAATATGTACTCGTAAAAGCGAGGATACAACTAGGCGTTCGTGATAAATAATTATCGGATTACATTTTTTATTAATATTTCGGAAACAGTCCTGCCTGATCTAATAACCGTTTTGTTATTTATGGAGCGAAAGATGACAATTCACACAGTTTCAGCTGTGAGAGGTTTTTGTTATATATTTTAGGACTGAGATATGAGAATAGTGTATTAAATAATACTTCTATATAATAATTGCATCTGAACGAGTATGTTCTCATGAACGAGTGAGTATACAAAGAAAGAAATTTAAACTAAGCAAACAAAATTAGAGTTTTTCTCTAAACCACGAGTAAATGATAAATTCCTTATAAAGGTACGTTGCTACAAAGACAATTATAAACTTTACGGAACAACTGGAAGGGGACAAAACAAATATACTTATTTGTTGACTGAAGAAGCTACGGATGTAGCAAAACCCGGTCAACGTAAGTGGTGTTTACTAAGTTTTATTTAAAAAAATAATAATTGGCTGTCCCGTAGTAAGCTGGGGAAAGTAACTCGAGAGAATGTACCTGCTTCTACGGAAGCCACGCAAGTATCACAGGACAAGGACAACTGGAGGCACCTTGTCGAAGCGATGGGTCACTAACCCGAACAGGAGATAGGGAAGAAGATGAGACAAGATTAGTGTTCGATATATTCCAAGATTCAGTTTGAGAGCCCTGTCGTAATGCATGACATTTTCGAAGGTCGTGAAATAATGATTGGCATTTATGTTTTGAAATTTCAGGTATGTAAATATAAAATGGGCTTTTGTTTATGCGTTGAGTATATTTACATAATATTATGCCTTTGAATGAGTAACATGTTACGTACTTGAACTAAAATATTATTTCTTATATGCTAAGATTCGTTGTTACTATGGGCAATACTTTTGCTTTGATAATGTAATTAATATTTGATATTTGATTGTGATAATGTAAACTGTGAACAACACGATCTTATTTGTACTGTAATCAACTCTTCTTCTGAAGTTAAATATCTCGGTGTGGTCATTGATCAAAACCTGAAGTGGAACAGCCACATTACAGAGCTTGTAAAGAGAATCAGGAAATGTATATATATATTTATGTTAGGTTAAGAAATATTTTAAATGTGAAAACAATAAAAAATGTGTACTATTGTATACTACTTGTCCACTATTTGCTTATCTACGGAATCATAAGCTGGGGAGGATCCTATAAAAACAATCTAAACTCTGTTAAAGTTTCTCAAAGATTCATCATAAAAGTAATACTAAAAAAAATTCCACCTTCTCAACAGAGTCACTATTTAAATTGTTTCCAGTACCAAATGTCAATGACAAATTTAAGCAAGCTTCCATTGTAAAACTGTGCAAAGAAAAAAATAACAAAGAATACCAAGAATTTTACAAACTAATGAGGAACAGAAATCAATTTATACCAAACACAAATGCAAAACCATTATATTTACCAAGCCATAAAAAACTACAATAATCTCCTTTCTGAACTCCGCTGTATTGTCAACCAATCAGAACAAATAAATGTTAATTAAAAAAAAAAAAAAAAACTTAAATTAAACATTACATTGAAAAATCTGTATTCCATACAAAAATATTATTACAACATAAAACCTATGTAAGATTCGTGGCTCCCTTATCAGACACAAGAACTCCTCTTTTCTGATAAGGTATACATAACCAATGATCATCTAAAATGTAATATTGTTAAATATTTATGTTTCGACTACTATAATGTCTTATGTTACAATAAAAAAAAATTTATATATACATATTATACGAGTATTTTATTCTGCGGTCTGCTTCTTAAGTATTGATCGGGAAGCAATTCTCCAATAGATCAAGTTGAACTAGAAGTAATTCTTCAATAGATCACGTTGAACTGGAAGTAATTCTTCAATAGATCACATTGAACTGGAATTTATTCTTCACATGATCACATTGAACTGGAATTTAATCTTCAATAGATCACGTTGAACTGGAATTATTCGTCAATAGATCACATTGAACTGGAAGTAATTCTTTAATAGATCACATTGAACTTTTTTTTTATTTTTTTTTTATAGTGAATACCTCACAAGAGTCCCAACTGCTCCCGTCTGGAGCCAGTGAGACTATGGCATCCCCAATTGGGGGATGTTGTGAGGCTGAAGGTAAGTGGGGAAGGGAAAGAGGAAGGTTGGGAAGTACCTGGCTATTCAGATCTAGTCACTAAACACGGCTAAAGCCATTTGGAGCAACGTTTCAATTCTGAATGGTGGTCTTACACCAGGGCGATACTGGTAGTATGAACTGGAAGTAATTCTTCAATACATCACATTGAACAACTGCTGACTCTGTATAAATCGCAACTTACTGTAAAATTTGACAGCCACCTGTGGTCTGAATCCCCAAAACCTGAAGAAACCCTTTATGTGCAGAACGGGCGATCCGTTTGTTAGCTTTCACTATATCGGCTAACGGATTGCAATCTTTGGAACAAAGGTGTCAAGTGAGCATGTTCTCCTTGTTTTACCAGTATTTCAGTTGAGAAACACGCTCTACGCACACCCAACTATTTGCGCACTGTTGATATTTGTTACGTGAGAAAAGGTCGCTTCTACGACTCGTTCTTGTGTTCGACAGTTCGGCCTAAACCATTCCACAAGTTTACTGGCCTCTATGTATCCTCCGATTGGGGATGCCATTCTCCTCCACCGGTTCCGGGCAGTCAAGACTCTTGTTCAAATAAAAATAAATCATTTATCGGCCCAAAATTGGAGGCACAAATTAATTAATAATTAAAAGTACCAATTGTTTTATTCAAGTAATGTTTTTATTTTAGTTATCACTAAGCACATATTAAGTCTTCAATTAGTAATATTTTTCTAGTGAAATGTAATAATTGTTGGATATATACCATGTAATATAACAGACCGGAATTGCACCATCCTCCCAGTCCCGCTGGAATTAAAACATAAATTAAAATACGTTTTTATAACTAAATCATAATTACAAATTTTTTATTTTCTTGAAAAAATTGATAGAGAAAAATATGTCAATTATAACACTTATATATTAGATTTCAATGCATATAAAATATGATGTAATGTTTAAATTATACGTATTTTAAATAACGTGAACCTATTTTACAAACTTTTCCACGCGGGATTAATTAAATATATCAAATATGACGGTAACGCTGCGTGACTTCTTGGAAACGAAAGGAAATTTTCGAATATACAAACCAGTAGTTTTAATGTCACATCACTAAGCCAAACTAACCTAACATTATAAAATAAAACAATCACACCTACAAAGTGCAATAATCGTCATCAATGACTCCAAATTGTATAGAAGTGATGATTAATATTCGAACATGGTTATTAATTTAATGTCCCATACCACAATGCAGCATGTAGTTAAAGAAACAAACTAAAGTTAACTACACTATTGGTATTGACCCATATTTGCAAGGAAACTGGTCAATACGATTTCTGAAAACGAGGTTTACTTGATTCAAAACAAGGAGAATCTCGGGAATAATTATGATTTTCAGTGAAAATAATGTCTTCAAATTTATATTATTTTAGAAAAAAACTTCGGTTATTTTTTATGTAATTTCTACAAGGGGTTTTAATGGTGTTATAGTGCATAGTGTCTAGTTATAGAGGAAGCTAATTAAAAAATTGACCTCATATTTTATTAAAAAATTATTATAAGCAATAATTCACGTCGGCGGCATTTATTTTTACTCGGGAGATTTTTTAAATATGTATGGATATTTCAGGCGACTAATTATTGCTTATAATTTGTTATCCTTTTTTCCATGCATAAAAAAACCTTCACTTATAAACATTAGATTATCATTATAAAAAAATTCATCATATTTTATTGCCTGAGAGTTTATTTCAAGAAATGATTTTTAAATTCATTAGTGGATTTCTTAAACAATATATATTAAGACACTAGCGTTCACCAGGGAAAAATCACGGGATATAATAATTTTAGGATTCGGGAAGCTGAAAATATTTGCTTCAGAAATATTGTATATAAAAAAAATTAAAGACTATCAGACTTGATCCTAGCAAGTTAATTTATCATTCACGCTTGCACGCACCGACAACCGAAATTATAAAGTTTAAGTGAATTTTATTTTATTTATGTGCGTAGTTAGTATTTTATTTACAAATTAAAAACGCCTTCAGATAAACTATAATTCGCCATTAAAATTAAAAATGATTTTTTCAAAGCAAAACTTGAGCAATTAGCATGATTCGGTATAAAAAATATATCTTAAAAGGTATTCGGTTTACATTCGATGGTGTCTCTAAAATTATTGTGTTAATAAATAAATTAAGTATATTGATAAAACCAACCATTTAAAAAAAACATCGATACTCATATTGCATTCTTCTGAGACGCCCTCGACATCTTTTGGCATCAACTTTCATAGAAAGTAACACACTGATGATATCCATTAAACAATTTCATCACAACTTCAATGTCATGAGGCGTTAATAATTATAAACAATATGTTAATACCCAAATCCAACCCTGTTTTTTTAAATAATATGAATAATATAAACGGTAATGAAGCGGTTACCGAAACCTTCGAGAGGTCAGTCGGTTTATAAAAACGACCTACCGGCATTTGGCCCCAGGTGATTAATCAGTCGATTGATAAGTTTAACCAATGTTTATATTGATTATTGTGGGCCAATGTTAACTGCAATAATTATAAAACTACCTGCTGTCAGTACCTACCGCTACTTGCTACTGTTTGGTATTTTAATTCCTACCTCTGAAATATCTGTGGTGTTATTACTTGTAGTTTTGTGAACAGGAGACCTCACGTATGATTTGAGATTTGTTTATGAGGTATTATGCCATGTTGCGCTACCTCCTTCTTTAGCCAACTTTTTGGACAGCATTGCAGCGCCCATCATCAGGGCAGAAGTGATTACATATAGGTATAAAGGAGACCTCACGTTAAAAAAATTGTCTTTGTAATTTTCTCTTCTCTAAATATTATAAAACAAAGTCACTATCCGCGTCGTCTGTCGTTCTTCCAGAAGGTTTATCTATATAATACATACGTATCATATTTATAGAAAGTAGAGAAAAATCAAGCAATACCAGATACAGGCCAGCTAGTATTTAATAAATCGAAACCTAAAAATTCTCTGAAATCATCTGTAAGTAGTTACTTAAGCAACTAATTAAATTATAAACCGTACGTTTTATCGAAAAAAATATATTTCCACTAAGGAATTATACAATATGGTATTTTCAATGTGTTTTTTTTCTCGAAAAAAAATTATTAATATTTTTAAGTTGACGAATAAATTTTCTATAACGATTTAAAATGTGCCATTTTCGATTTGCCGCCAAATCGACGTGTTTGTTTTTATTTGTGAATTCGGCGGCGGTGATTGGATTATTTGTATAGCGCCGTTTTCGTGAGAAAATCACCTCAAGGGCGTGTTACCAGACACAGGCAGTTTCTTTGTCATAATAAAGTTTTGTCTTTTTAAATGTCCGGTTTTAGATCGTTTTTGAAATAAATAATTATTAATGAAAATATTAAAATTACACATATTTAGCACGATAATTATAGTAAAAAAATTAAACTTTAAATTTTCCATACATTTTAACAGTATTCATAGTAACAATAAGTGACATAGTGAAAATACCACATTAGTCCAAAGAAATGTCACTATTTCATAGACAATTCTTTTTTCAAACATTTTTCAGGCGGGTAAGAATTGTACTCCAATAAAATTGAATATCACCTGGGAATAGAACCCAGTATTTTTATCTTACTGGGACAACACCTATAACCACTCGGCCTCTCAATATTTTATTTTAAACCCTGGTAAAAATGTTATCTTTAACTAATTTTCCCGTATTTTGGTGCTATCTTTTTGTTGGCTTTGAGAAACATTGTCCCATTGGTTCAGTTTCCAATTGTGAGCGTTATCATTTTATTTTCTGTGTTTGTCCCGTTTCATGTTAAGTTTTGTTTTATCAGTATTTTCTTCATTGATGGGAATAACCTTAAATTTAAAAAAAGTCTATCAACGATTATTGAATAATTATCTTTGTTGAAACCTCTATCATTTATTTGATTTCTTATTTATTTTGGCCAAATGGCGCTTAATAGAATGATATTTTGGATTTGTACATAGTTCTATGAAAATATCTTACGAAAATTATTTTTGTCCAAAACATATTCCATATAAGTAGGTTAAATTCTGTAAGGTTACAATGAATATTCGATGAAAATTATCTTCCAAAATCAACTTTTCTTTAAAAATGCAAAATGCGTGACTTGCATCCTATGAAACTAACAGATATTTTCTATTGCTCTTCTACAACGATTGGACTGATATTTCGTATTTTTTATCAAGGTTGATAGCCTGAAAACTATTCAATAAAATTTCATACAAAATTGTCCAATTTGCTGACAAATTTGCGCCCTGGAGTTGGAAAATGTCCGACAATACAAAATTACCTTAATAGCGACATTTGTGGAAATTTAGAATGGTGTCCCCCACAGTATTCACTATAAAAAAAAAAAAAAAAAAGTATATATCCCCCAAGTCAAATCGCACCATGGGATTTATCGCCGTGATAATGATTAGAACAGGTACGGTAGACCTACATAAATTATTTTTTGGAAATGTCAACTTCTTGATTTGAACTAGTTGTGTGCTCTATATTTTTCAAGAGCAACAACAAAAATAAATTATTATGCATCTTATAGGGCAGTATAATAGAAACAGAGAAGATAGGCCATTAAAATTTGTGGTATGCACGCACAGCAAGTGTTTGCAACTTCGTTTACCCACACTACTGCGAATTGCTACGCACAGCAACTGCGCCCTGCCTTTGTTTCCACCTACACACCAAACTGCGTTTGTAGCTCAGCGACAGTCGGCACGATTTAACGCCATAACTCCTTTATTTCTATTATCTGCTATCAGAAGTCTCCGGCGTTGCAAGAGCTGTACATAGAGTTTAAAAAAATGTAGACAGTAATTTTTCATTAGTTTTGAACATCAAGAGTGCAAAATTTCATAAATAAGTATCAAAATTCTACTTTAAGGGGAGGGAAAGGGGGTGGGTTAGTTTTTAAAAATCTCATATAGACTACCGTTTTGAAAGTCATTAGGGTATTTTCGAGAATATAAAAAGGAAATAACACGAAAATGAAGGTATATTAATTTTATTTTTGCTGACGAATAAACTTTCTATGACGATTTAAAATGTGTCATTTTCGATTTTGCCGCCAAAACGACGTGTTCGTCTTTATTCGTGAATTCGGCGGCATTAACGTCACGCCGGGCTACGTTGTTGATAGCCGTCTGACCAGTCTTTTGCGTTTTATATGTCATAATGACGTTGTTGCCAGTACAATCGTATTGGATATGCTGTTTTAGATCGTTTTTTAAATCAATAATTACGAATTTAAATATATTAATTTATATATTTTTAGTACGATAATCACGATCTGAAAAATATACTTAAATTTTTTTATAAAAATATTCAAGTGGATCCTCCGCAATGTTTCTCTATTGATAATGTCTTTTTCTAGCGCCTCTGACTTTTTCCACCATTCACCACTGTACCTATACTGTATTTACTGATAAAAAACTACATCACATCGATTTTAATTCAACTCCTCTGTGTTAATTATTCCTCGAGAGTCCCCGACTTTTTCTACCATTTAAACAACTCTAAACAGTAAAAATAAGAAATTTTCAAATTTTCAGCGATATCGGTTGACTACTTTTCGAGTTTTGCGAGCACAAATATATGCAGGCTGAACTTTTATATATTAAGATTATAATCCAGTAAGAATTTAACTCAACCATTTGAAATGCATTTTATAATACGACTTTGTCCTGTCACAGACCGTTTTCTATATAGGGATGTTTAAATTTGCGGTTGTATGTATTTTAGGATGAGAAATATGAAAAAACAAAAAAAAAATCGATAACAGCCCCACCTATCGGGTCCAAAACTTTCCTTTATTTCAAGCAGAAAACAAAGAATCAAATTCGCAAAACTTCATTAAAATCGGTTGGGCGGTTTTGGAGATTAGAGTGTACGAACACAGTGACACGTGATTTTTATATAGAGGGTTTTCCAATAAGAGGTGTTATTTTGAATGGCACGCTATTTCGGTAGATGTTACTTTTGAAGCTGTAATTTTTTAACATTTGACAAGTAGAAACTACGTCATTAATAAAAATGGAACGATATACGCTTCAACAACGCATTAAAATTATTAAAATTCACTTGAGTGAATTTTGATTCAATGATTTGCATTTGTGCAAATCATCTTGAGTGATGAGGCCCATTTCCACCTCGGTGGCTTCGTCAACGAGCAAAATTATCGCATCTGGGGCTCGGAAAACCCAAAAGTTCTTGTTGAAAAGCCCTTCTATCCTCAACGTGTAATGGTTTGGTGCGGTTTATGGTCCGGCGGAGTCATTGGACCTTAATTTTTCGAAAATGAAGCTGGAGCGAATGGATTGCGCTATCGAGAGATGATTAATGATTTTTCATGGCCGGGTTTGGATAGAATTGATCTGGACAACGTTTAGTTTCAACAAGACGGCGCTAAGTGCCACACAAGTAACGAAACCATGGATCTTTTATGATAGAATATCAAAATAACACCTCTTATTGGAAAACCCTGTATTAAGATAAATGTATTAATCATTGTCCCATTAAACTTGCCCCCAAAATGAATTGCCTAAACAAAATGAATGATATATATTTTTAACTAAGTATTCTGTCTAGACTCTTTAAGAATACACCAAATGACCTCACAATAATACCAATGCCTAGAAATGCACCATTGCTTTAAGGTCAGACAGTGAATAATATGCCTACTCTTGTGGCTTCAAGGCGAGCCAAATTCTTCGTTAATAAAAAGAGGAACTCAAACCAAATCAATGGTGAATTTAGTAATTATATGATTATTGCTTGGCAAGGACGAATTTAATATAATATGGTGTATTTCTAGAAATATTGACGTAATCTAGTTTGTATTTCCTCAATCGTGTATTTAATAGGTTGTTCATGGAATACCCCCAAATTATTGTTGCAAAAATTGAATTTGTTTATAATTCGTAATTATAGTCCCATTTCTCACAGCAACTGTTACAACTATTACAATATCTCAAACGTTTTTAACCTTTGATAACGAAATTAATTGCAATATGCTTATGCTGACTAAACAATTACCTGTAACTGTTTAAAATAGTACCCTGTTTTGTTGGCGTTTGTGACATCACTCCGGCTAGCGTTGATCAAGCCAACAATAAAAGTAAATTTTTAAACCTTTCGAATATTGGTAATATAGGTAAAGCCACCAACAAAAGCCAAGACAGCTGTCACCGGGACCCGGTACTGCACCCTAAAATCATTTATTAGTATGATGTCACAAACGCCCTCCATATAAACTCTATCGTTTTGGCGGCAAATCGTAAATTACATATTAGACAGTTCTTTATTCGCAAACTTAAAAAAATTAAAATTCCATTATTATCACATTAAAAAAAAACACTATTCATCAAGAAATTATTCACAATAATATTAAGGAAGTTAATTTTTGTAATATTTGTATTTCATGTATATTTTGAATTTTGAATTTTTATATTTATTTAATCTTTATTTAGGTACCTACATGAAAATTAATGTGTCTTTGTATATGTATTTGTATGTTATCTGAGTTTTTATAACTGGATTGTTCTGACGTAAGTGAGATCGTCTGTAAAAACCCAGTATAAATAAATAATCCATAATAAAAATTGAAGACAATATTAGAAGACTCTCAAATAAAAAAAGGTAAAAAATGTCGCACCTACAAATTGATCCCAGAACCTCAGCCTTGCCGGGACTTAGCTCTACCACTAAGCTAATTCGACTCTATCCCCTTCGGTCGTATAATAACTGTATCGTTCTTCGACTAAGAACTTTTAAGATTATCTTGATTTTCTTAACGCATATTTACGAGTATATTCGCTGATATTTTTATGTATGATTGTAAGATTCTTCCCGAGCTAAATGCTATTTAGATAGTGTCATAGATAAACATTTTTGGCTGATCCATTTTTGTTTTAATGTGCGACATCTATTGACTTATTTTCAAGAGTAAAGCGAATATTTATATTTATGAATATGTTAAGGAGTAAAACCTCAAATTGTATAATTTTATCTTTGAAGACAATATTGGCGACTTTCAAACGAAGAATTGAAACATAAAAAGATTCTGTTGTAGTCCAAAAAATAACGGCGATGCACTGCAATTCCCGATTAATACCATCCACCTGTTTTGATTTACGCAAGATAAAAACATCGCCAAAATATAATAAATAATACATTTTTTTACGATAATTTTATAAACAACTCAATTTTCCACATTATTCAATAAAACCATAACCGATAATGGGTTCGTAAGCAGGAGATTTTTTACTTTAAAACAGTTTTTATAGGCCTGATACAATTTTTTATCTGGGCTTATAAAAAGTCTTCGACAGATAGATCACTGCCCTAGACTGTGGGTTGAATTACTCAAACATAACTCAGTTTGCACCACGTCGTATAACATTTTGAATGGATCCACTAACAATAACACTCCTTATGTAGACGGCGATAAGGTTTAAATTCCAGATTAACACCACCTACCTGTTTTGCGAACTTTAGGCACATATATTTAAATGTTTTAAAATAATTTTCTAAATAACTTAATTTGCCACATTATACAATAAAACCATAACTGAAAATGGGTTCGTAAGTAGGAGATTTTGAACTTTAAATCAGTTTTAATAGGGCTGACACTGAATTTTTTTTAGGCTTGTAAAAAGACTAATCTTAAGATTGAACTTTTCAAAGGCGTTGTTTCTACTTGAAGTATTTAATTAAAGCATCTAATACATCTTTAAACGATCAAATTTTCAAACCAAAAACTCACAACTTTGCATAATACGTAGTGCATCGCCTTAATTGACAAAAATATAATTGAATACCTATGAATTGTTTACGTACGTACTGAAATGTTTGTTTATTCAAAACCTCTGAAAATGAATATCCAATAGAATTTCGAATTCAACATCTAGACAGATTTCTTCGACGGAATTAACAATGCTAATTCGGAAATGACTGGGAAATAGGCGCGGAATGTACTAAGTGATCTTTGGTGAAAGTGCTTTATGCTTAATTAATTCGTTGTCTGCTGTGACAGGTGTCACACTAAGCAAAGTTTGTTTTCGATTAGACCAATAAACACATTTTTTCATGCTAGGCAAGACTACAAGACTAATAAACATGTATCTGTTTTTTATTGTTGATTCGAGATGGAATTGAATTGTTCTCTCTAAAAAGTATAAAACAATGTCTGTTTGTGCACTTAATTCTTCTAAACTACGCAACGAATTTTTATAGTGTTTACACTATCCTTTAGAAGATTTCTCCCGGAAGGTTTATATATATGAAACATATAAATTATATTTATAAAACGTAGAAAAAAAGCGAAGTTTTGTAATCAAGTCGAAAATTTTTTTTGGGCGATTACATTGCTAACGCTGGCTACACCTTATGAGATATATCAAAATAATGTACTACGGAATTGTATATCTTGAACAGGCCTACAGAAAAGTCTGCAATGGTGTATGTCTATCTCCCATGGATAACCCACAGCAACGCCAGATACACGTCAGCTATTCAAATATAAATATTGATTCCATAATTTTGAGTTCTCTACTAGTTCATTTGAAATATCCTTCGAGACTCTGCTTCCTTTCATAATAAAGTCGTAGCCAATATGTTTTGATCACGTGTTTCGAATGCAAAAAGATCGAAATCCACTAAAAATGCTATTCTAGAATGAAGACGTTCCATGGGCTGCCATACGCAACATAGGGAGAAGAAACTTGAAAAAAAGTTATGAATTATGAAGAGTCCCAATTGTTCCCAACCGTCTAGAACAAGTGAGACCACGTCATCGTTGGGAGGGTTATTCAGATTTGGACACCAAATAGGTTAAAGCCATTTCAGGAGACGTTTCAATTTTGAATTGTGATGTTTCACTAGGGCGATACTGAGAATATCTTCCACTCTTGAACATGCCGCAAACATACTGTATTAGAAGAAATTTATATCATTGCCTGTGCGTCTTCTACTTTATGGGGTGGAAAATGGGGATCAGGGTTGTTTTTGAAAATCTCATACAAACCGTGACCTTTCTATTATTGTCAAGTGTGCCAAATTTCATAAAATTTGGAATAAAACTATAGAAATGTATTAAAAGCAAACCTAAATGCATCCTTATTTATTATAGATAGAACTGATACAAGATATAATATTCTTTTAAATGAATTAATTTTGATTCAACACAAATTTATAATATAAAATTTACTTGCACGCCGAGATATGAGCTCGTGATCTCCGTATTCGTATTTGTATTCACATCGACCGTGGTGGCCTCAACTTAAGAGAATGTGCGAGGAGAGATTGGGCCTGCTATATATGAACGGAGAACTCTGAAGTAGTGCTGAACAGGGGTAACCTGGAGGCGCCTTGTCGATGTGATGGGTCCCCAATTATTAAGGATTAAGGAGAAAAAGTTAAGAAATTTTGTGTTCCATTTTTAATGTTAGTTTTATAGTTTTAAAATAAGACTTGTATTTAAGTTAAACATGAAAAAACGTTGTGTTATTACCTGGACAAAAAACACACAAAGTTCACACTGATTGGCCTTGTGTATTCAATACATTTTTAAACACTGTTTTTCAGTATCACGTTATGTAGCGGGATTGTTTGTGTCTATACACAAAAGATCTTGTTTTTGTTTTGTTTTCATTCCTGACAGAACAATTTCCTATAAATTTATTTATTGTTATCAACATAATGATATGTAATGCAAAGATTTTATATATTGTCCTACAAGCCGGGGGTTTACCTGTATTGTGGGGGACTTTTTCAATTGTAAATTACTTAATAATAACAGTGTATTTATAAGATAAATTTAATATTGTTTTGTTAAAGTTAATTATTTGGCCTCGAATTACACTGGCGACTCCAATTTTATTTGTCCATACCTAATACTATTAATAAACAAGTCCATGTTTTTTAACCACATCTGATTGGCCAGATACCTCCCTCTTCCCCATCTCCTTCCCTTCCCAACTCCCTTCAGACAAAAAAATATTATTTTTTAATGATAAACTAATGTTTATAAGACAAGGTTTTATGCATAGAATAAAGGATAACAAATAATTATTAGCAATAATTTTAATCATCAGAAGGCACGGGTTTAACTCCCGTTGACGGCATTTATTTTTACTCGGGAGATATTTTCAATTTGTGTTAGTATTTTGGTTGACCAATTATTGCTTACAATTATTTGTTAAAAAAAATATTTGTTTACATACTTCTCCCAACAGTCTGGAGCCAGTGAGACTATGGCATCCCCAATTCGGGTATGTTGTGAAGCTGAAGGATGTTGGAAAGAAAATGAGATGGGGAAGAGGAAGGTGGGGGAGTACATGGCTTTTTAAAATCTGGTTACCAAATACGGCTAAAGTTATTTCAACGTTTCAATTCTGAATGGTGGTCGATATTGAGATATATACAGGGCGATATTTAGAGTATCTTTCACTCTGGACGTGCCGCAAAAATACTATATATTGTTTTAAATTAATAAATTGTGAAATAACACAAATTAATCCAATAAAATTTATATGCCCACGCCGGGATTCGAACTTGCCACCTTTGGTTTGCAAGTCGAGAGCCTTACCCGTCGACCACGGAAGCCGTCAATTTAGAATATCTTCTCTTCGTGAATTCTTCTCTTCTTCATAATGTATGTTTTATATAATTTTTTTATTACTGTCTGTGAGTCTGTGCTTTCTCCTGAAAATATGGTAATGAAAAAATAACGCACGAAACGCAATCACAAGAAATAACGTACGAAAAGTTGTTTTTTGGTGATTTGGATTCGTGTTTTCTTTCTACCATGTTGAGCCAACATTTCGGACAGCCTTGCAGAGTTCATCATCAGGACAGATCTAACAAGGCCATCCAAAACGTTCGCTTATGAAAGAGAAGGAAGCCCTTCCCAAATAAATATCCAAAACATGACTTCTGTCCATGAAAAATTGGAATAATACTTATTTATTATTTAGAACGTGCATCGGAAGTATTAAAAATTGACAAATTGATAGCATTTATTTGTCTGTGAAACAAATTTGTTTCAATTATCCGTCTAATCTTTTCAACATGTCTTATAAAACGTTCGCGACAAGATCATTATCTGAGGCAATCGAATTAATTCTCATACAAAAACATTTTTACGCATTTAGTTCAAGGTGGTCATAATCACAAAAAATAAATCGTCTGCACCTACGTAACAAACATTCCGCAAAAAAATTGTGTTCGGTGTAACGATAATCATTAGTTTTGATTGCTACTTACATATACGATTGGTTATGTTACGTGAACGCATTCCTACTCTACCCAAATCACGTAGATCAATGACATTTTATTTATTAAAATAGTTATTGTTTTACGACAGATTAATGATCTATTTAAAGTAAAAGATTTATCATTTGAATAGGAACGGCTGCGCTGCATTTTTCAAATAAAACTCTGATTTGAATTTGAGGCCATTATACTAAAGCAAACTGAAAAATGATTAATTATTTAGCAAATTTCTAGTACGGATATGTGTCATTTTATTAATTTGTGTTTTAAATATTGAAATACGGGCCATTAAAGAATTTAACTTTGCGGGATTTTACAGAGAACTTTGGATGTTTATGCTTTTAATTGTAATTATTTAAAAAAAATAATGTTACTATACTAACATAAGGATAAATTAAATTTAAAAAATAATTTCTAAATAAAGTCGTGTTTTTGGGTAGAAATTTTAATTTATATACAACTTTATATTGTATATAATTTATATCAAAATTAGAAAATAAATTAGGAAACTGACATTTTTATTATATTTTTTATATGAAGTGTAATACATATTTCTAACAAAAAGAATTGTAATGGGTGTGTTTTTATAAATTTTTGTCATCAATATAATTTTAGAGACAAAAATGTAAGATGAGCCATTGTATTTTTAAATGTTCGTCCTAAAAAATTTATATTTCAAAAATTACATTTTTATTGATAATAAAAATAAATGTCACTTTTTGTCAAAATATGGCTGACACCTGACAAGTTAAAGATTTTTAAAATTTAACATTTTGTCATCATGTGAAACCGCACAAGAGACCCAACTGCTCCCAACCTTCTGTAGCCAGTGAGACTACGGCATCCTCGATTGGGGTATGTTTTGAAGCTGATGGTAGTTGTGAGGGGAAGAAGACGAAGGTGGGGAAGTACCTGGCTATTCAGATCTGGTCACCAAACACGGCCAAAGTAATTTTAAGCAACGTTTCAATTCTGAATGGTGGTCTTACACCAGGGCGATACTGCGAGTCTCTTCTGGAAAGTGAATTATTACTGATACATTAAATTCCTCTTAGTAACTATGATCAACTTTTCTGTTATCTAAATCTTGACATATCTTGAGTTTTATTGGCATTTTTTAAAATTTATTTTAGCTTTATTTCAGGAAACATAATTTTTGGATTTGAAGCCAAAATACTCTAAATATTTTCACTATTTACTCACAAAAAATAAAATTCTTTAATGTACTACATTTTAAAACACAAATAAATAAAATGACATCCGTACTAGATATGTGGTATACCTTTTGATACATTTTTTTAATTCAGTTTTGTTGAGTATTTTGACCTCAAACCCAAAGAAATGTTTGTATCAAAATCTTTTCGCAGCTGTTATTCTAAGCTGTTTTGAATAGATACATTTGTTGCATTGATTAAGAACAATTTTGTACTATATGTTGATTTGGCTGGCCATTTTGTTTTCAGTATTCTATTTGAATAGAAATAATGTCTACATTGTCGTGAATTTTATGTAGTTGGTTTATTATACCCCTAGAGCTCCACAACGCAGGTGAATTCCTAGTGCTATAAACGAACTAAGTAAGTACTGTAATTTTTTTAACATATTAGAATGGTTAGTGGCTGAATTCAATAAATTGTCTCGTGCCCACACAGGCGTCACGCGCAGTCGGTTAAATTTCTCTCCTACCTTAGTTATCATCATCGCATAAGCAACATATTCCGCTTATAATGATGAGAGTAAGAATATTTCAAAATTTGTCGGAATGAACGGAGGGAATGATTTTATTTAAAAAAAAATAGATAAAGACATATACAACACATCTCTCAAATCGTTCCTCGATTTCGGTCCTTGGCTACGAATCAAAAGAACGCGGGCTTAGATTTTATTTCAAAATTTATTATTTAATAAAATTTTGTATATTTACGGTACTTTTCATATTTTGTAGATACTTTCAGTATTGCCCTTGTGAAATACCATCATTCAGAATTGAAACGTTGCCTCAAATGTTTTTAGCATTGTTTGGTGACTCGATCTAGCCAGCTGCTTTCCCATCTTCTTCTTTTCCATCTTTTACTCTTCCCACAGTTCCCACTACCTCACAACATACCACAATTGAGGATGCCGAAGTGTCACAAGTTCTAGACGGATGGAAACAGTTGGGACTTTTATGCGTTACTCACATATGCGGGCTGTTTTGTTTCACGACTAGTTTTCAGCAGGCTATTTTGTCATATTATAAATCTAACACTTACACCATCCACGCTTTTTCATCTCACCGATTTACCATAAACAAGAGTGTCTGTATGTTGTCAAGATGTATGCATTACATACACGATCAAGCCGAGTGGGAGTGGATGGTTTGTACGGAGAATTGGCTACGTAATTCCTACCGGCCGATCAATAGGTCATGATGAATAGAGTCAACATAGTGCCGGAGAAATTAGGTGCGTTTATGTAATTGTATGTAACTTACGCATGTTTGATTTTTACTGTGGGTATTGGTGAAATCTCATTTATCTGTAATATGTAGGTAGGTATATATTTGTATACATATTTTTTTTAAAACATCCAAAATGGTTTGGAATAACTTGCTAAAATCAATACAGCAAAAGGTGCTGCTTGTACAATAATGGAGGACTGAGTTTATGGCCACTACAACCTCTTTCTGCTTCCGGCTCCCGCATGGAATAAATATTTTGAAAATATTTACAAGAAATGTAGACTATATTTATATAACTCGATGATTTTATTAAGTAAGACCGCCACACACCTCAAATTTTGGATTCGAAAACAAAAAAAATGTTGAAAGGTTGAAAATGTGTTCGGTGTTAAAATAAAATAATATTTAAATTTTGATAATGGATTTGTTCTGTTGCCGGGATAAAACAGCATTGAATAAATTTTAACAATATTCTATATATCACACAAGTAATTAATCACAACAGACACAGCAACGATGATTTAAGAAATTGCGGCGCGAAAGGATTACCTTTTTTTGATAAGCGCATTAAAGATATGTAAGTAGTAAACTGCCCTAGTACTTTCCTGCTGTCGCTTATATAAGGTGCGAATGCATCGAGAATTATTCAGCGGGTAAGTAGATCGGCAGTACCTACGGTATTAGCTGGTAGGTTCCAATGCGATTCAAGTTACATCTAAGAATGCTCCAAAACATTCTATACTTACTATCGCTACAATATGTTGCCGCCCGTAACGCTAAAGATTCTAGCGGTCGCCCAATGCCTGTAGGAATAGCGCGGTAGTTTCAGGTACCGTCCGACTTTTAGGCAACAGCCGAAGTGTCCAGTAGGTTCTACCCTTAGAGTAATAATATATACTCTAAGGTTCTACCACGGCCTAGATACCTAGGTACTAATGTGTACTAAGTAGTATCTGACACCGTTCGACTCGCACAGAAGGCCCCGAGGAAAATAATTTTAAAGGAAGGAGAAGGAGTTTTGGGAAGGAAACAGGTATGAGGGATGGGTAGGAATCTAGAGATCAGTGAGTTCAGGAGTAACGGACGTATGAATATACCCCTCCCGCTGCGGCGCAAGGCGATTGGTAGAGAGACCAGTAGGAGAGGTCAATGGGTTGCCTCAAAGCAGCATCTCCTGATCTGACACGTTACGCAGTTGGTGAGCAGGCGCATCCTAGACACACCTTACCCGATGAACCCGGACACCCCTGCTAAATCAGCAAACGCAGCAAACCACTTGGGGTGACCTATTACAGGAGGTTATCTAATAAATGGTTCCCGGGTGGCGTTATCCAAAACCGCCTGCCAAATTTAAAATGTGTGTTGTTTCATCTGAATCAAAATATTTCTAAACAACCAAAAATATTTTTAAAGATAGTAAAATGATTTTTTAATTAACTCATTTAATTCCTTTAAAACACTATTTTCCATATTTTTTTCTCTCCCGTTTTCAATTCTCTCAATTTTGTTCGCCTTCGAGTGCTCCTTGAGTTTTTTAACTTAAAATTGCCAATTTATTCGACTTCTGACTGACCGTTAAAACCCTATTTTCCGATGAAAGGTTATACCGTCGTTTTTTCTATCTTGCCCTGATTGATTTGTGCAGTATCTTAGCGTACATATAGGCATTATGCAGTGATCGTCGAAGACCCGTACCCGGCGAGCTCTTGGAACTAACGAACCTCAACGGTAGGTTAAACACTAAACCTGACTGCTTCTACTCAGATTTAATAACTGACTAATTTCCACATCAAGCCATCACCCCAAAGACTTAGACAGAGATTATAAGGCGCCACACAATATTATCCTGGTACAAACTTCTTGCTTTATTTAATTAATACATTTTCTTATGTTGCTCTGTCTCTGGACATTTGGTTTGGTTTGGTCTCGGCTGGATTCGGTTCGGTTCAGTTCATTTCATTTAAATTAAATTTAATTAATTTGTATGATGTTTTTATTTTATGTTATCATTAGGTTAAGTTCCTTTTTAAATGTGATTGTTAAAAATCTCATTTAATTATATGACAGATAATATCATAATGAATAATGACATACACCCGGGTGCATTATATTATTGTATTTCTCATTAAATGCATGAGTAATCAGAACACATTAATGTGGTTAATCCGAAACATTAAATTCCTTGAATAATAAAACCAAACGGTTTTTATTAAATATTTAAAAGGATGTGAATTGATTCTGCGTAATCATTATTTCGACTGGATGAAGTCAACATTTAATAAATCATTTGTGGTTTTAAATTCGGAGTATATTAGATTGCTACTTTTAATCCATACATTTTATTCAGAACGTTCATAAAAATATTGAGTGGACTACGCATAAACCTACTGAAACTTTTACGTTGTGTTAATGTTAACATAGTCCCAATTGCCCAGAGCCTGAGCCTGCTGAAATGGGATTCTCATTTCGGGTATGATGTTAAGCTGAAGGGAGTGGGTATTAGTGGCGGTATTGGCTAGAAATGGTTCGGAACCAAGAAGCTTATCGCTCTGTTACAGTCAGCCCATAGTTTCCACTGCCTGCCACTTACGGTTATCTGGTATTATATCATTGGAAAATCCATTATAACCCTCATCATCAATTTGTATATTATTTTTAAATGAAGTATTGTTTGTCATATGTCAAATAGATAAAATATTTGATGTTTCTTGAAGAGAACTCGTTTTATTTTACAAATGTCAAATAAAATTATGCAAACTAGGAAAAATGGGTGTTGCATTTCATCAAACTCCGTCTGCATATTTTAATTTTTAATTTTTTTAAATTTTATTTAAATGTACAATATTTTATCTTTTTTGTTGTTTGTTTTTGGGGTGTTATGCCGTGTTGCGCTAACTCCTTCTTTAGCCGACGTTTCGGACAGCGTTGCAGTGTCCATCATCAGGGCAGATCCGGTAGATCCGAAGATGTGGCGCAACACGGCATAACACCCCAAAAACAAGCAACAAAAATGCTTTTGGCCGTGAGAATCTAAAAAAATATTTTATCTTACTTAAATCCTACAAAACTGATCAATCAGTTTGATTGTAAGAAATCTCTCACTTTTTTATTTATTTTCTTATAATAATATATTTAAATCTCAACTTGATATCTTGATGCGTAATACATAATATTTACTTAATAGTATATATCTAATATAAAAATACTTACTAATTATTATAATGCTTATGATCATAATGTACGATAGTAATTAATTTATTTTTAACAATGGTTAACAGTTCAAGTTATTTTTCACAATATTATTTGTTTTTGATATTATTTGGTTTTCACAGATCTAGGTATTTATCCTCAATATTATTTGTTTTCATGTTTCACGGAGATAGAACGATCTAATTTTTGTTTTAATTTTTGAATAAGATGTCTCCTTTTTAATGTCTTCAGGTAATGCGTTAAATAATTCCAGAATTTTATGTCTTTTTGTTCTATCTCCGTATAAATTTAGCGATATTTTAATAATAAACATTTGTGCTTCTCTATGCCTAGTAGGGTAGTTATGGTTTATCTTTATCTGTCCTGAGAATTTTATATATTATACAACATGCACTAAAAATAAAAATGCTGTAAAATGGGGTTACAGTACATCTAGACTCGTTATAACTATATAATAATAACAAACTGAAGATAAAATGTGGCAAGTAAGAAATACTCCAATGTTTCTAGTCAATTCTTAATTTAAACGTTGTTTATGGGTGAAATGAATGCACAAAGAATGTGCGTATGAATGAAATGAACGATGGCGTGCGGCGTTTTAGTATTTGCGTCGAATATTACATTCTATATCAAGGGTGTGACTGAGATAACAAGGTACGCTTACTCACTTACACTACAAGGCTTACAAGACAAACACAGAATACTGTATGTGCGACCAAGTATGCTATTAGGTTGTCCATGCTATACTTATGTGTTGCTACGTTCGCAATCTCACTTTTTCTAATGACGCTGAAGGTCTTATAATTATCGAATAATTTCTTTGTATTTAAAAACGAAATGTTACATAAGTGTTTGCTGGGTAGTAAAAAAACATTTTCTTATCACACGTGAAGGCATTTTGGGACGTTTTTTTTAAATATAATTTACTTAGAGGTAGCACACGACCTTACGCGACGCGTGGCAGTACTAAAACTACGAAATTGAAAGCAATACGACTATCTTGCTTTTAGCTTGCCACTTTGAGATTTCTGCAGCGCATATTTATATATTGTAACGTCACTGCTTATAGAGAATTTCCTTCAAAATTACTTGTTTGTTGTTGTTACTGAAAGTGTTGGTAGTGGGTAATTTTTAAAATAAAATTTTGATTTATTAAACTGGGCTTGCCCCTGTAAAAGACCACCGTTCAAAATCGAAACGATGGTTACTTAAGTAGGATTTTTTCTTCTTCTTTGGTATGGTCAATAACTATTAATAATACTTCTATTTTGGTCACTAGTTCGGAAAACCGTAAACAAATTATTAATCAAAGGTAAATTGTTGTGAATAAAATTAGTTTTGTGCGTTTGCTGATAGTAGACGACTGCGTTTTTCTTTGTTGACCATACCAGCCTCCGAAAATAGAAACTACTTCAATAAGACTTCATCAGGTTTGGATTTTGTTATGGCAGACCACCAATTAAGTAAGGATTTGCCTTGTAATCAGGACGAGCACTTTTCAAAATAAAATCTCATTTGCAATTGCACTTTTTTCCATCCTCTCAGTTGGTACATTGGCAGTAGCGACTTCATTGAAACAGTTCCACAAATTTTCGTGTATTTTTTTAAAGATTATATCATACTCATTGGTGTTTCTTTTCTCACTAGGTGGAATCACAATTGGATTCGGTATTACTATGCGGTTTCCAGGAAACTAGTTTTGAACATCGGGTCAAAAAAAGAGTATTTGTCATTCTCCGAAGTCAAATCATTTTTCAACTGAGTTTTAAGGGAAGATCTCATTCTCAATAAGTCGGGGGTCTTAACTAGTCACTTTCTTTTCCAGGGATTTCTGCAATATGATAAATAATATCTGTATTCGGCGGACAAATTCAGCCATTTCAGCCGAGAGCGCTGCCGAATATTCGGTATTCGGCCAAATCACTATTCGTTGCATCTCTAGTTAATAATAATAAGAATTTATTCCAGAATGTATGCAGGGGTAGTGCAATGCAATACATTCCATGTTTGAAATAATATACAAAATAAGTAATAAAAATAAAAATAATAATAAGGTTGGTAATAACAATAACAATACATCGGTGCACCTCGATGTGCAGATAAATAATATTGTGAAATTAGTAAAATAAATCTTGAAATACTAATTGTTGCCCACTCTTACTAAAGTTTAATCAGGATAAAATTTTATACATGTGATGTTTTTAGAAACTCTTTTTTTAATAATAATTTTATCTTCTTTCCAGAATACTTTTCAATTTCCTACACAGTTATTTAACATGTATTTATGTACATTTATGCATGTAAACAAAATGTATCCATGCATACAATATTTATGCATGTATACAAATGTTTTGCATGTATACAACATTTATGCATGTATACAAGATTTATGCATGTTTTTTTTTAAATTTCCTACACAGTTATTTGACATGTATTTTTATACATTTATGCATGTATGCGACATTTTTGCATGTATACAACATTTATGCATGTATACAACATTTATGAATGTATACAACATTAATGCATGTATACAACATTTATGCACGTATACAAAATGTATGCATGCATACAACATTTATGCATGTATACAACATTTATGCATGTATACAACATTTATGCATGTATACAACATTTATGCACGTATACAAAATGTATGCATGTATACAACAGTTATGCATGTATACAAAATGTATCCATGTATACAAATTTTTTTTTATTTATTTTTTTATTTTGTTTATTTCTTTCGAGAGCAATCCCGATGAGTTACAGAACTCATTTTAGGACAGGAGGAACTTACAATTCATATGTAGGAGGTAGTAGGTACAATTTTACAACGGTATTTTGATATCAAATATAAGTTTCACAATCAATACAGCATAAAAATTAATAATTAAAATAATGACACGTTAAGTAAAACAAACAACAATAGAAAACAAGTACAGAAAGAAAAAAAAAATGGATAAGATACAACAAGAAATGATAACACAGTTACATTTTTTCATTTTTAAATGTAGTTAAAAAATATTCTTTTAAAGCATTGCTTTGCAATTTTTTATTATGGTGGATGTGTTTGTACATATCTGGAAGCGAATTGTATAGTGTATAGGCAATATAGTTCAGTGATTTTAACCCATATTTTGTAGTGTGTGTTTGAGGAATGCGGATTTTATTGTTATTTCGAGTATTGTGGTTGTGGATGTCTTGATTGTAAAGTGGCTTGATGTTGGTGAGAGTTGATTTTTGGGTAATTTGTAGGATGGTGCTTGTGATTTCATATTAAGGAAGGATTGTAATTGGAAGGATACCAGAAACTGAATAAATGTCCCTAACATGAGTGTCCCATGGAAGTTCAAACACATTTCTGAGAGCTCGGTTTTGAACCACCTGCAGGTCAGCTATCAATTTCTTTGAGGCAAAACCCCAGATACAGCAGAGATAGGAAAGGTGTGAATGTACCATGGCATAGTAAACTGAAGTTAGTAAAGGAATGGGTAGTAATCCGTGAAGCCTATATAGTACACCAGTTATAGGGGTAATTTTCTCTTTTATATGGAGATCCCACGAGAGTTGGGAATCTACGATCAGACCCAAATATTTTGTGTTCATTTTCTTTTCGAGGCAGTTGTTTCCAATTTTAATATCGAGGCTGAAATTTTTCTTGTTACCGAAAAGTATATAATGGTTTTTTTTTACGTTAAGAGTTAGTTTGTTTATTCTCAACCAGTTTGTGAGATGGGAAATATCAGCATTCATCTCCGTTTCAAGCTCCGCTAGGTTCAGTTTATTGTAAAAAATTACCGTATCGTCAGCATAAAGTTGTATAGTTCCTTTAATACCCCACTTTGTTATGTCATTCACGTAGATTAGGAATAGCAACTGTCCAAGAATTGATCCCTGTGGTACTCCACATGTTATTTTACCTAATTCACTCATTTCTCCTCCAAATTCTACTGCCGAAAAGCGATTTGATAAATAAGATCGGAAAAGCTCCAGAGGTGTAACAACAATACCCAAATGCTTCAGTTTTTCGATCAATACGTTATGATCCACCGTGTCAAACGCCTTCTTTAGATCAATAAATATTGCCGCCGTAAAATCACCGTCATCTATATGTTTCTGCAGATTTGATATAAAATCGAAGGCTGCACATTTAGTGTTAGATCGTCGTCTGAAACAATATTGTTTTGACGTGAGAATTTTGTTGTGTTCGAGATATTTCAATAGTCTTTCTTTAATGATACATTCAAAAATTTTAGAGATAGCTGGAAGTATAGAGATTGGACGATAATTTTGGACATTTTTTTTACATTCATCTTTATGTACAGGAATAATTTTTGCAATTTTTAGTTTATCTGGAAATATACCCTTTGATAGAAAGAGATTTATTAAGTAAACGAGGTCATCCACCAGTTCACCCTTGCAGTTTTTGAGAAGGAGAGAGGTTACACCATCGGAACCAGCTGCTGCTTTAGACTTAAGGTTAGATATGACCAGTAAGATTTCCTTTTTATTTGTCCTGATCATGTTAAAAGATTGTTTTGCTTGAGGTTCCGTGTAGATCGTATTTACATCAGTTTTTGAGGTTTTTATGACTGATGCTAAACTTTCCCCAACTGAGAGAAAAAATGTGTTAAATGCAGTTGCAATCTCTTTTGGTCCCTTTACTTCTTTGTCATTTATGACTAGAGATTTAGAAGCTATTGTTGGGTTTCGCGAGCTATTTGATAGAATGGAATTGATTGTTTTCCATGTTCGTTGTGGCATTTATGCATGTATACAACATTTATGCATGTATACAAAATGTATCCATGCAAAATGTATACAACATTTATGCACGTATGCAAAATTTATGCATGTATACAACATTTATGCATGTATTAAAAATGTATCCATATATACAACATTTATGCATGTATACAACATTTATCTATGTATGCAACATTTATGCATGCATAAAACATTTATGCATGTATACAACATTAATGCACGTTTACAACATTTATGCACGTATACAAAATTTATGCATGTATACAACATTTATGCATGTATACAACATTTATGCATGTATACAAAATTTATGCATGTATACAATATTTATGCATGTATACAACATTTATGCATGTACAATCTATATCCATGTATGCATTATTTTTGCATGTATACAGCATTTATGAATGTATTCAAAATGTATCCATGTATGTAACATTTTTGCATGTATACAACATTTATGCATGTATACAACATTAATGCATGTATACAAAATCTTTACAACATTTATGCATGTATACAACATTTATCTATGTATGCAACATTTATGCATGTTAACTACATTTATGCATGTACACAACATTTATGCATGTTTTTTTTTAATTTTTTACACAGTTATGTTACATGTGCTTTTATACATTTATGCATATATGAGACATTTTTGCATGTATACAACATTTATGCATGTATACAAAATGTATGCATGTATACAATATTTATGCATGTATACAACATTAATGCATGTATACAATCTATATCCATGTATGCATTATTTTTGCATGTAAACAACATTTATGAATGTATTCAAAATGTATCCATGTATGTAACATTTTTGCATGTATACAACATTTATGCATGTATACAACATTAATGCATGTATACAACATTAATGCATGTATACAAAATGTATTATATTTCACGTTTACATAAATTATGCATGTATACAACATTTATGCATGTATACAAAATGTATCCATGTTTGAAACATTTATGCATGTATACAACATTGATCCATGTATACAACATTAATGCATGTTTACAAAATTTATGCATGTATACAACATTTATGCATGTATACAAAATGTATCCATGTTTGAAAAATTTATGCATGTATACAACATTTATGCATGTATACAAAATGTATACATGAATGAAACATTTATGCATGTATAAAAAATGTATACATGTATGAAACATTTATGCATGTATACAAAATGTATCCATGTATGAAACATTTATGCATGTATACAACATTTATCTATGTCTGCAACATTTATGCATGTTTAAAACATTTATGCATGTATACAACATTTATGCACGTTTACAACATTTATGCACGTATACAAAATTTATGCATGTATACAACATTTATGCATGTATACAACATTTATGCATGTATACAAAATTTATGCATGTATACAAAATTTATGCATGTATACAATATTTATGCATGTATACAACATTTATGCATGTATACAAAATGTATACATGTATGAAACATTTATGCATGTATACAAAATGTATACATTTATGAAACATTTATGCATGTATACAAAATGTATCCATTTATGAAACATTTATGCATGTAGACAAAATGTATCCATGTATGAAACATTTATTCACGTATACAAAATTTATGCATGTATACAACATTTATGCATGTATACAACATTTACGCATGTGTACAACATTTATGCACGTATACAACATTTATGCACGTATACAAAATTTTAGCATGTATACAACATTTATGCATGTATTAAAAATGTATCCATATATACAACATTTATGCATGTATACAACATTTATCTATGTATGCAACATTTATGCATGCATAAAACATTTATGCATGTATACAACATTAATGCACGTTTACAACATTTATGCACGTATACAAAATTTATGCATGTATACAACATTTATGCATGTATACAACATTTATGCATGTATACAAAATTTATGCATGTATACAATATTTATGCATGTATACAACATTTATGCATGTACAATCTATATCCATGTATGCATTATTTTTGCATGTATACAGCATTTATGAATGTATTCAAAATGTATCCATGTATGTAACATTTTTGCATGTATACAACATTTATGCATGTATACAACATTAATGCATGTATACAAAATCTTTACAACATTTATGCATGTATACAACATTTATCTATGTATGCAACATTTATGCATGTTAACTACATTTATGCATGTACACAACATTTATGCATGTTTTTTTTTAATTTTTTACACAGTTATTTAACATGTGCTTTTATACATTTATGCATATATGAGACATTTTTGCATGTATACAACATTTATGCATGTATACAAAATGTATGCATGTATACAATATTTATGCATGTATACAACATTTATGCATGTATACAATCTATATCCATGTATGCATTATTTTTGCATGTAAACAACATTTATGAATGTATTCAAAATGTATCCATGTATGTAACATTTTTGCATGTATACAACATTTATGCATGTATACAACATTAATGCATGTATACAACATTAATGCATGTATACAAAATGTATTATATTTCACGTTTACATAAATTATGCATGTATACAACATTTATGCATGTATACAAAATGTATCCATGTTTGAAACATTTATGCATGTATACAACATTGATCCATGTATACAACATTAATGCATGTTTACAAAATTTATGCATGTATACAACATTTATGCATGTATACAAAATGTATCCATGTTTGAAAAATTTATGCATGTATACAACATTTATGCATGTATACAAAATGTATACATGAATGAAACATTTATGCATGTATAAAAAATGTATACATGTATGAAACATTTATGCATGTATACAAAATGTATCCATGTATGAAACATTTATGCATGTATACAACATTTATCTATGTCTGCAACATTTATGCATGTTTAAAACATTTATGCATGTATACAACATTTATGCACGTTTACAACATTTATGCACGTATACAAAATTTATGCATGTATACAACATTTATGCATGTATACAACATTTATGCATGTATACAAAATTTATGCATGTATACAAAATTTATGCATGTATACAATATTTATGCATGTATACAACATTTATGCATGTATACAAAATGTATACATGTATGAAACATTTATGCATGTATACAAAATGTATACATTTATGAAACATTTATGCATGTATACAAAATGTATCCATTTATGAAACATTTATGCATGTAGACAAAATGTATCCATGTATGAAACATTTATTCACGTATACAAAATTTATGCATGTATACAACATTTATGCATGTATACAACATTTACGCATGTGTACAACATTTATGCACGTATACAACATTTATGCACGTATACAAAATTTTAGCATGTATACAACAATTATGTATGTATACAACATGTATGCAGTATAGAACATTTATGAACGTATGCAAAATTTATGCATGCATACAACATTGATGCATGTATTAAAAATGTATCCATATATACAACATTTATGCATGTATACAACATTTATCTATGTATGCAACCTTTATGCATGTATAAAACATTTATGCATGTTAACAACATTAATGCACGTTTACATAATTTATGCATGTATACAACATTTATGCATGTATACAAAATGTATCCATGTTTGAAACATTTATGCATGTATACAACATTGATGCATGTTTACAACATTTATGCATGTATACAAAATGTATACATGTATTAAACATTTATGCATGTATACAAAATGTATCCATGTATGAAACATTTATGCATGTATACATAATTTATGCATGTATAGAACATTTATGAACGTATGCAAAATTTATGCATGTATACAACAAGAATGCACGTTTACAAAATTTGTGCATGTATACAACATTTATGCATGTATACAAAATATATCCATGTTTGAAACATTGATGCATGTATTCAACATTAATGCATGTAAACATTTATGAACGTATGCAAAATTTATGCATGTATACAACATTTATGCATGTATTCAAAATGTTTACATATATACAACATTTATGCATGTATACAACATTTATGCATGTATACAAAATTTATGCATGTATACAATATTTATGCATGTTTACAACATTTATGCATGTATACAATCTGTATCCATGTATGCATTATTTTTGCATGTATACAACATAAATGCATGTATTAAACATTTATGAATGTATTCAAAATGAATCCATGTATGAAACATTTATGCATGTATATAACATTTATGCATGTATACAACATTAATGCATGTATACAAAATGTATACAACATTTATGCATGTATACAACATTAATGCACGTTTACAACATTAATGCACATATATAAAATTTATGCATGTATACAACATTTATGCATGTATACAACATTTATGCATGTATACAAAAATTATGCATGTATACAATATTTATGCATGTTTACAACATTTATGCATGTATACAATCTGTATCCATGTATTCATTATTTTTGCATGTTTACAACATAAATGCATGTATTAAACATTTATGAATGTATTCAAAATGAATCCATGTATGAAACATTTATGCATGTATATAACGTTTATGCATGTATACAACATTAATGCATGTATACAAAATGTATACAACATTTATGCTTGTATACAACATTTATCTATGTATGCAACATTTATGCATGTTAACAACATTTATGCATGTACACAACATTTATGCATGTTTTTTTTCAATTTCCTACACAGTTATTTAACATGTGTTTTTATACATTTATGCATATATGCGACATTTTTGCATGTATTCAACATTTATGCATGTATACAACATTTGTGCATGTATACAACATTTATGCATTTATACAACATTTATGCAAGTGTACAACATTTATGCATGTTTTTTTTCATTTTCCTAAACAGTTATTTAATATGTATTATTTATACATTTATGCATGTTAACAAAATTTATGCATGTATACACAATGTATGGATGTGTACAACATTTATGAATGTATACAACATTTATGCATGTATACAACATTTATGCATGTATACAACATTAAAGCATGTTTTTTTTCAATTTCCTACATAGTTATTTAACATGTATTTTTATACATTTATGCATGATTGCAACATAAAACATTTATGCATGTATACAAATTTTTGCATGTATACAACATTTATGCATGTATACAACATTTATGCAATATATAAAACATTTATGCATGTATACAACATTTATGCATGTATTCAACATTTATGCATGTATACATTATTTATGCATGTATATAACATTTATGCTTTTAAAATATGTATACATGCATACATGCATAAATGTTGTATACATGCATATGCATATGCATATATATATATACGTGCATACATATATATATATACCTGTCGTCTGCTCAAAAACCAGCTTAAATCTCTAACTAACTAACTAACTAACCATCACGCCGTTTCTCGCAGGGGTAGGCAGAGAGGACGGACCGCCAAACAACTCGGTCTTGGCACACACTCCTTGCCTCATTCACATTCATACATCGTCTCATACATATTCTTCTATTGTTCTGACTCTTGACATGGCCCGACTCAAGTATCTGATTCACTTGGTCGTGCCATGTCTTCCTCGGGCGTCCCCGACTTCTGCTACCATTCACATTTGCATCGTATATTCTCCTTACACTCCTTTCTTCGCTCATTCGCTCTACATGCCCAAACCATCTAAGCGTCCCTTTCTTGATCTTACTCATTACGCTTACATCAGCCTTGCACTCTTTGCAGATATCCACATTCCTCACACGATCATACATGGTTTTACCACACATACGCCTCAGGGATCTCATTTCAACAGCATTCAATCTACTTTCATCCTTTCTTTGCCAGTTCCATGCCTCACTTCCATACATCAGGGTAGGTACCAGCACTCCATTGTGGACTGCTAACTTCGCTTCTTTGGACAATTTTTTGTTAGCGCCAACTGCGTTCAGTCCTCCATTAATGGAGTTACCTGCATTTACTCTTCTTTCAATATCTCTGTCCGCCTTCCCATCTCTCGTAAACATGCTTCCTAAATACACAAATTCATCCACCTGCTCCAAGTATTCCCCATTCACAGCTATATTGCACACTGTTTTCGTACTTTCTCTTTCAAACACCATTACTTTAGACTTACTTACATTCATCATTAACTCATTCTTCACGCATACTTCGTTCATCCCAGACACGAGAGACTGCAGATCATCCATACTATTAGCAATCAGCACCGCATCATCAGCATACAACAGGCAACATACTTTCAGATTACTAAAATTCGCGCCCAATCCCACATCTTTCAATTCTTGCATACAATTATCCATGTATAGATTGAATAACCACCGTGACATTACGCAGCCTTGTTTAACACCTTTTGTGATATCAAACCACCCCGTAAAACCACCGTTCACTCTAACACATGCAACGCTTCCCTCATATAGAGACGCAATTGCCTGAGTCAGATTCGCATTCACTCCATACTTGGACAACACCTTCCATAGCTTTTTCCTGTCGACTCGGTCGTATGCTTTTTGTAGATCTACAAAGGCACAGAAAAGTTTCTGGTTTTTTGCCAGAAACTTCTCGGTGAGCATACGCAATGAGAAGATCTGGTCCATGCACCCCCTTCCACTCATAAAAGCACCTTGCACATCCCATATTTTATCCTTTGCTTCCTTTCTTACCCTTTCAATCAAAATTCTACCATACAGCTTGCCAACTGAACTTAGCAGGCTAATAGCCCTATGATTCCCACATTCCATACGTGACCCTTTACCTTTGTATAATGGCATGATCACTGCCCTTCTCCAATCTAAGGGCGTGTAACCTTCCTTTAAACATTGGTTAAAAAGATTGCACAACCATGTGAGAATTATATGGCTACCTCCTTTAAAATATTCAGCAGCAATATTGTCGAAACCGACAGCCTTACCATTCTTCATACACTTAATTGATCTTTCTATCTCATCCATGCTAATTTCGGTAACATTCAGTCCATCATCATTCATATCTGATTCGCCGCTAGAATCACTGTCACTCACTTCGCTTTCAAAGACTTCCTCGAAATACTTCATCCATCTCTCTTTTATTTTTTCCTCATTCGTCAACATTTTTCCATCTTTCGATTTTATTACTTTCATGCTTCCGGTTTCAGGGCCACACCGGGACCTTTTGACTTCCTTCCAAAACAACTTAATGTTTTCTTGGAAATGGTTTGTCATTTTCATTCCTTCTTCCTCTTCCAGGCGTTTCTTTCGCTCTTTCACTCCAACTCTTACTTTTTTCTTACATTCCTTATATACTTCTTTCGCTCGATCCTTCTCTTCGCTGGAAGCACTGCCAGCCGCAATCAGACATAACCATGCTTTCTTCTTCTCTGAGACCAGTGCTTTAATATCATCATCCCACCATGCATCACCTTTCTTTCTACCTTGCGTACTTATTCCACACACCTCTATAGCAGATTCACAAAGACTCACTTTTATGTGGTTCCATGTTTCGTCTATGCTTAGACCATCCATTTTTTTCTCATTCAATCTCATCTCTGCACAATTCACATACTTACTTCTCTCATTATCGTTTTGTAGTTTTTCTATTTTGATTCTAGTTGGAGTTAGTACCGTTTTCACTTTAGAGCGCCAACCGCGAAAGAGGTTTACTCTCGACACCACCAGAAAGTGGTCAGTTTCAACCTCTGCCCCTCTGAAAACTCTCGTGTCCTCGGTAACGGCTCTCAACCTAGAGTCAATTACTACAAAATCGATAATTGACCTCTTATATCCTCTTTCCCACGTATATTGGTGGATACCTTTATGATCGAAAAAAGTATTGGACACAAACAGGTTCCACTCTAAACATACTTCAAGTATTCTGTTCCCGTTGTCATTCGTTCTTATATCCCCAAACATACCTAAGGCCGATTCAAATCCGTCACGTCTAATTCCTACCCACCCATTCAAATCGCCTGCCATTATAATCCTTTCATTAATATTTTTCAGTCTCATCACATCATTCACACCAGTCCAAAAATCATCTTTCTCTTCGTCACTCTCAGAATTGACAGGGGCATAACAAACAACAAGAAACACCCTTGTCAAACCGATTTTGAACCTAATCCACATTATTCTCGGACTTACACATTCATACTGCAACATACATTCAATCATTCTGGGAGACAGTAGTGCTGCAACACCCTGACACGCCCTCTCTGTATCTGGTCTCTCAGACCAAATGACGAGCCTATCATTATGCTGCATTGTACCGCTCCCTTTTTTCATACTCTCTGTTACACAAAGTATGTCCAAATATTTGCTAACCATCGTGTCACACAATTCATTAATCTTTCTTTCCATACCTCCTCTAATATTCCACGTACCAATTCGACATTGTTCGAGTTCCTTCCTCCTCTTTGCGCCACCGAAGGGTTGGCGATGTGATGGATAGCGAGCCTCATCGACACCTGTGTCGGCCATTCCCTTCTACGAACTGCTTATCTAGTCTAACATACTGATACTTAGGTATAAATCACTAACATACAAATTAGTATAATATTTAACTTAATCCTAACGCCATCAAAACTATTCCAGATGTCCAAATGAAAAAACTTAATTCTAAAACAAAAAGTATAACAATACACTAATCTCAATCAATCTATAGTTCTGTTGTCACGAATTACTGTTTGGAATATTTTAAATATATAAAAAAAAATCAGCATACTTTTACATTATTCTTTTGATATTTAGAGAAAAATATTAATAATAAATTTATTTTAAAACAACTTAAAGCACTTTTTGTGAATGTATCAGAACCAGCAGAATTTTCCCGTGTGTTGCAAGACGACGACTAATATTTAGAGCCCCTTTTTAACAAAATTTACTCCATAAGATACTAAGAGACGAAAATGTTCCTGGAGGGACTAGTGCAATCTTTCAGAGCGCTTCGCGCCACCACATAGGATGCTTATGGCGCAGACTACGCTAATCAAATAACACTATCATAACTGCCATGGTTGCCTGCATGGAGCCCCTCATGATGGCCCTCTGGAGACGGGAGATGTTCAAATATCCTCCATAAACGGCTGTTTGCACACATTTTTGTGTAACTTTTTACACTTAAATTCCGCATTTTTTATGGCTATCTGTGTATTGTTATTTTGTCTTATTCTTATTATTTGTATGTATTGCATTGCACTACCCCTGCAGACATTCTGGAGTAAACTCTTATCATTATTATTATAAAGCGGACAGGGAGGAAAATAATTTCTGTCAGATAACATGTTATCTTTGGGGATATACACGGTGTCCGAAACTCGTAGTACAAGCGGGAAACTGGAGAATCTACACCACATGGGGAACCCAAAAAAACATAAAGTTTTTTGATTTGAGCATTTTCACAAAAAAAAAAAAAAACCAAAAAAATATTTTTCGGCTATTTTTGGGTTAAAGTTTTTTCTGGTGTTTAGGGTTGAACAACAGATGTTTTAACCCTGCAGAGCAGAAATATTTTATGATTACACCGGATTAAATGAAGGGTGATTTCAAAATAATGCTTAAAATCCGAGTTTCTTCATTTGTTTTACTTTCAAATAGTTTTAATTAGTTGGGTACTTTGATCTTCACTAATAATTTATAAGAATTTGATTAAAAAAAAAAAAAAAAAAAAAAAAAAATTAACTTCTAACTCGATTTACTCGATAACGAAAGCTCAAATCAAAAAAAAATATATACTACAAAATCGACTCCAAATGTGATGTAGATTCACCAGTTTCCCGCTTGTACTACGAGTTTCCGGACACCCTGTATAACATATACTATGCAAAATAAATAAATACACCGCCGGCGTAGGGGGACACCCTTGTGTGTATTAAATAAATTAACCTTGGCAGATTGGGGCTATTATTTTCTCTGCAATTATCACGAATTTACGGTGCAAGGTACATTCAAAATAAATATCCGGTGTAGTTTAACACGATATGTTATTGTTGCAATAAAATCACCACCCGTAAATGGATGTGAGAGCATCTACCATTAAGGTTAATTAAAGGTAGAATTACTTTGCAATTTGATATGCAAGTCGGCAATATTAACACGATCCGCTTTGATACCTCCCACAAGTGTTTTATTACAAGATGCAAGGGTAATTTTAATAAAAATGTAACTTTTTATTGTTGCTATCGTGTGTTATTACGTTTAAAGCTTACTAACTAACAATAACGCAGGCATTAGTCATGTTTGATAACCAGATCTGAATAGCCAGCTATTTCTCCACCTTCCTATCCCTCAACTCCTCCCCCTTCCACTCTTTTTAGTCTCACAAAATAGATAGAGGGGATGCCGTTCTTCCCCAGGCTTTAGACAGTAAAGGCTCTAAGGGTAAAGTGAGAAACGTTAATGAAAGATAGTGTGGACATCGCAGTATTTATGAAGTGAAGTTGATGCGATGGACTCCAGGCCGATGCTCAACGCAGTTGGTGGACACTATCGGTGGTAAATTTCTCAGGCCGATGGTCAACGGTGGAGCGAAGTGAAGTTGGTAGTTTGAATGAGCAGAAGCGGAGACCGTACTTGTATGTGACTCATCACTTGTGGTGAAGATCATGGATCTTTCAGGTGCTCCAATGAGGAAAGAGTCGGAGGTGCAATGGTCCTGGTCGGCAGATGATACAAGCGCAAATGGGCTTGCTGTTATTTCCCAAAGAGTCGTCGGTTAATTCTAGTATCGTTTTGGGAACATAGAAGGAGGGAGTATACGGCGTGGTATGTGGGCAAAAAGAGGCCGCCCGTTGTCAGTTGCAGCTGGACGCTTGAACGGATCTGACGGACTGAGTACTAAAGACTGACTAAGTACCTTGACATAGCCGCTTTATATAGGGCACCCTTACGTTTGGTAGACTCTAGTATCTTCCCGGCCACAAGTAGATATATTGGTTGGTCCGTTTTGATTATCGTAGGTACGATATGTACAGATGATATCATGCATTTATTAACACAGGAAAAAAGAAAAGTTTTTTTTTTACTACAGAGTTTTCCAATAAGGATGTTATTTTGATATTCAATCGTAAAAGATCAATGGTTTCGTTACTTGTGTGACACGTAGCACCGTTTTGTTGAAAGTAAACGTTGTCCAGAACAATACCATCCAATTTCGGCCATTAAAAATCATTAATCATCTCTCGATAGCGCAATCCATTCACCGTAACTGTTGCTCCAGCCTCATTTTCGAAAAAGTAAGGTCCAATGACTCTGCAGGACCACAAACCGCACCAAACAGTCACACGTTGAAAATAGAGAGGCTTTTCAACAATAACTCTTGGGTTTTCCGAGCCCCAGATGCGACAATTTTGCTTGTTGACGAAGCCACCGAGGTGGAAATATGCGTCATCACTCAAGATGATTTGCATTTGATTCACTCAAGTGAATTTTAATAATTTCAATGCGTTTTTGAAGCATGTATTGTTCCATTTTTAATAATGACATTGTTTTTACTTGTAAAATGTCAAAAAATAACAGCTTTAAAAGTAACATCTACCGAAATAGCGGGCTATTCAAAATATCACCTCTTATTGGAAAACCCTGTATAATACATTTATTTTTATTAATAAATGTATTCAATTTTTTTTGTTGATGATAATCGTACATTCCCCCCCAGAGTCAGTTAACAGCGCTAATAACTGCACCAAAACTCGATTGAGTAAGAATAACATTTGTTTCGTATATTAACTGCTGTAATGTCATACAATTTCTCTTATATTTCAGGGTATGTGTGCGTGATTGTCAAAAGTTGATGCATTGTCATCGACAACAAGTCTATCTGACCAGTTGCAGTTGCAATTTTCACTTTCAAGATTTGCATTCATTCATTAATTCATTCACGAAAACAAAAATGAAATTAAAACAGGCAGGGATAATAATGGAATAAAAACTAAAAGTATTGGCGGTGGTTCATATTGTGTATGATTTGAGATTTTCACTTCCAAAAGTATTATGGTGATTTGTTTTTGGGGTGTTATGCCGTGTTTCGCTACCTCCTTCTTTAGCCAACGTTTCGGAGACCATTGCAGTCTCCATCATCAGGGCAGATGTGTAGTCTGATTACACTGATGATGGACACTGCAATGCTGTCCAAAACTTTGGGGAAGAAGGAGGTACCGAAACACGGCATAATACCCCAAAAAACAAATGACTATAAGTGGTTTATATTGTTTAAATAATTTTAATTGACCACATTGGTTTTGTGCTGATCCGGAAAGCTAGATTTTCCAATCTACAACCATAGTTGAAATCATAGATGATTAACGGAAGATATGGCATGGATGCGTGCCGATTGTCGCCGAGCTACAACCAAGCTGCACTGACTGTAAAAACGTTGGAGACAATGAAAGTCATGCGTTTCGTTTGTAGGTTGAAAAAAAATGTGGAAAACCGCAGTGAGCAAATACGATATGAATCTGCTCATTTGTGAACTGGTGAATCTGGTGAATGATATTGGCGACGCTAAAATGATGCACGGCCTATCTCTCTTGTATCTTTTATCTATGTCTGTAACAGATATTCGTCAAAATGTGAGTTAGAAATTTTGTCTCTGCCTATCAGAACAACTATTGATCAGTGTTCACATCAAATTAACGATATTAACAGACTAGAAATTGCGAAAAATATAATCATTACGCATGATTTAACCACTCCCAATGATGTCATTGGAACATGTTATTCTACATTTGGTAATCAACAACGTGTTACTACATTATAATATTATAATTTATTGGTAATTAAAGTGAACAAAGTTTGACTAAAACCTTGGCAATGAGTGACAAACGATTCTGTTTAGTTTTGCCTTATGTTTGTGGCGACAGTATTTTTCATCCGATTTTCCTGTTTAAACGTAATTTCCATATTTATTTGACTGTCAAGGCTAGTGTGGAAAATAAACAAAATTATATATCTTTTTTTAATATTTCGTTGTTGTGTTAAAGCCTTTAAAGAATATAAAAATGGTTCTGTCTACAAGTAATCACAACCCGCAAGTAAATTAGCGAATAAGTTAATAAATTTGTGAACATGGAATGGTCCGTACACTTTATTTTGCCTCCTTTCTAGATGAGAGCGGCTCAGTGCGTTGTGCGGGTTTCTTGTGGAGGGAACCAAATTGGAAATCCCGGTTACAAAGTACATATTGTTTCGTTAACCTAATAAAAAATGCCACGTTTAGAAAATTTTCGGTTCGATCCAAAGTTGTAGATACTCTCAGTTTGGCTCAGGCGAAAGATCATCATTCAGAAATGAAATGGCTGTAGCCATGCTTGGTGACAAAATCTGAATAGCCAGGTACCTCTCAATCTTACTCTTGTCATTTCCTTTTCCAATCCTTTTAGTCTATCAACATAGTATCGCAATTTATAGGGGATGCAATAGTTTCCTTAGCTACTGATAGCTGGGAGCTGTCGGGTCTTTTGTAAGATAATCACCTAAAAAAATACACAAATAAATAATATATGTAAAAAAAACTGCAACTTTCAGTAATAACTTTATTTTTTAAATAACTATTTTTAAACATTAGCTCCGTACAGGAGGCCTTGGGGAAAGTAATTCTCCTCGAGGCCTATATCATCTTTGGGGGTGCTGTATGGAGGGTTTTTTTTAATAAAAGAAGGAAAGGAAGTTTCGGAAAGGAAAAAGCATTAGAGGTGGTTAGGAATCAGAGGGTTTGATGAACTTATTAATCCATCCCTCCAAGTCCACTGGAGGCTCTCCACCGCTTACCCTCCCTGGTATAAGTAACAGATGGTTACTCCTTCAGAACTCTCACAAGGACTCAATTTTTTTTTGGTTAAACGACTCTACATTTATTATAAAAATAATCTAGAAGATCAATGTCCCTCCAAGTGCAGTGTAAGACGATGGGTCGACAATGGGTCGAGTCTTGCTTTAGAGGTCTGTAAGCCTCCCTCAACCAGTCTCTTTCGAGCACTCTTTCCCTCCACGCAGTACTTGGACAGTCTCATTTGCCGCTAGGACATAGACAAACCTCACCCCTTGAACCCGAGCACTGCTTTTAAATCACCAAACGCAGTGAACCGCTCGGGAGACCTACATCAGAGGTGTTGGTTACCAAATAACCTGGGGAGGCTGAACACATAACCGCCTCCCAAATTAATAACTATATTCTTAACAAATAAAAATATGATGTTTCATTTAAAAGACGATTTATTTTAGCACCCTAGAAAAATACTAGTATTGAACTATTAGACATGAAAACATCCAGCACAGATTTTAAGCCCGTATAATAAAACAGTAATCAGCTTATATATCAAGCACCTAGGTGTAGGTGTTGTGTTAATCTTGAGTCCGATGTCTCAAGAATCAATGGACAGTTAAAACGTTCATGGTCACTGCATCATTTTTACTCTCTCAAACAGGATATAAATAAACATAAAATGATATATGTATATCTTCGCACTAGATTACAGGTAACATAAAGTAACATTATGGAAACGTAAGGTTATCGAAATATACACGTTTTAAGGTGCTCACGGCTAATTATTATTATTTTTTTCTTTTGGGGTAGTATAGCGTATTGTCTTTCCTACTCTTCATTGAAACAACGTTCAGGAGGGTGTTACGGTGTTCATCATCAGGGCAAATACCTTTGTAATTATCTTAAAGTAATTTTGAGATGATACTGTATTGCAGCAAATCTTTCCCCGCAAAGATTTTATTAACTTTAGTGTCATATTCTTCTAAAGCTTTCTCCATGGTTCCTAGGACGAACATTTTAAAATTATCAAAACTGGCACCATAAAGGATTTTGATCGATAGTAAAATAGTCAGCAATAAGTAACAACAAGCTTCTATCTGTCATTTGTATGAAACCGAGATATTGATTTTTTAAAACTTTCAATCGCGAATAAAATACAAAAAATTGAAATTTATGAAAAAGTGAATGAGAATAGCACATTGAAAATGAATTTAAGAAAGATATAACCTTGTTGCTAAGAATCCTGATTATTTTAATTAGTTTATTTGGCTGAATGCCATATTTTTAGCATAAAATATTTCTAAAACCTAAAGATAAATCAATTGCAATACGTTCTGCGTACTCACTATTTCATAAATGTAATTTTTTATTTATTTTCTCAGTTTCACAAAAGTTGCAGACGAAACCTTTATATTCTAAAAACAAAAATAATGTTCATTTTATAGAACTAAGTTGCTCTTAAATTGAAAATCATGCATCTCGCCGTAATAAAAAAAGACTTATGAGCCTCGGTTTGTGCCGTAAAGGCCATAACAATACTGAAAATTTTTATATACAAAGCGTGGTATTGCCTCTTTCTAACACTCCTTAATATAAAAGGAGATAGAAATACTTTTATGAGTTCTTCTCATTTTGTGCCGTAAAGGGCACAAAAAGACTCAACTGTTCTCGATGTAATGTGTACCAAAAGGTAGAAAAATACCCAAAGGGTTAACACTTTATATTCATTGTTCGCCATGCTGAGAAATGGAACCTGGAAAACTGTCACTGGCAAAGAGAAAGGGAGGAGAAGCAGAGAAATATCCGGACGCCTGTGATACTTGGTGTCAATGCAGTGCAGGACCGCAAGGAGTAGAGAAGCCTTGCCCATCAGGGTAACTGAGTGAGGGTCACGATCCTCTGATAAGTAGAAGAAACAGTGATTAATTAACCTGTATACTAAACAAGGTAAATTATAAATAAACGGAAGAACAGTCCCATTTAATAACAATTGAAATACAATCGTGGCCCAGCGATAGGTCAAGGATATTAATAGATTTTATAGCTTTTCAAATGCATGTTGATGAAGCGGTACCTGACGTTATGTCTTTACCATTTGAGACGAATATAGGAAACGATTAGCATATCATTTTTGTATAGTTTGACCGTGTGAAGATTTAGAAAACATGTTTGTTGTTGTGGGTAGGTGTCTAATATTGTTTAATGTTTGTATTTAGTACAAGTACCAATCTGTTGTTCTGAAGTAATTACTGCCAAATAATGTTTTAATTACTCTTAACGCGGTTGGCGCTAGTAAAAAAAATGTTTTAAGAAGCGTAGTTAGCAGTCCACATGGGGTAATGACAGGGCCGGCCTTATGCAGGCGCAATTGGAGCGCTCCGGGCTCCGAAATGTTAAGGCGCCAAGGCGCTGATAATACCTAACTCTTAACAGTCCTAACATATGTTTTCATAAAAACGGCGTTACACAAAATTACAAATCATCTGAATATTATTGAAGACGTCTACTAGTTTTGACACGGGGCGCCAAAATTTTACTCGCGCCAGGCGCCGTTCTAGTCAGGGCCGGCCCCGGGTACTGATACTTATCCTGATTTTTGGCAGTGAGGCACGGAACTGACAGAGGAAGGTGGACGAAAGGGATGAAATGGCACGATCAAGTCAATCAATAAACACTTTCAATTTTAATTTTTCCCAATAATATAAGATGGAAATCTTGTAGGATTTTCTTAAATGGAAATCTTTTTTGGTATTGTTTAAAATGAAGAATTTAAAGCATATCATCTTAACTAGATATGAGCTGAGTGGAAAAATATGAAATCCCACACAGACGTCGCTAGTTCAGTCCTGTGCTAGCTAGTCCTCCAATATTGCACAAGCAACATTTTCCGCTTATATAAAAATTTGAAATATTTTTTTCCTCAATTTATGTCATTTTGGCACGTCTGAGGTTGGGGCCCTGTGGAAAATAGTATCACAGGCGTCCGAATCTTCTTCTGCTTCTCCCCCCTTCCACTTTGCCAATGACAGTTTCTCCAGGTTCTAGTTCTCAGTTCGGTGAACAATGAATATAATATACTAACCCTTCGAGTATTTTTCTACTTTTTGTTACACAGTACATCGAGGGCAGTTGAGTCTTTTCGTGCCCTTTACGGCACAACATTAGAAGAAATCATAAAAGTTTTTATATCTCCTTTTGTATTACGGTGAGATATTAGTCTTTTAAGCAGTGATAGAAAAAGGCAATACTACGCTTTGTTTATGAATTTAAAAGTCTTTCAGTATTGTACGGCAGTAACCGAGACAATTTAAGAGCAACTTATTTCTATATAATGAACTTTATTTTTGTTTTTAGAATAGAAAAGTTCCATCAGCCACTTTTGTGAAACTGAGAAAAATCCTTATATCATTTATTTATTGTTTGGGAACATTTACAGACTATTATCATGAAAAATCATTAGATAAGCGCTGCAAAAAACGTAGATGTCAACAGTCCACTTAAAAATGTTCACATCATCGCATTTTGTCATTATACATTATCAAGGCATTAACACTTTGATATATTAGGAATTTACACAAAGTTAATCAGGAAATGGCCCGCAATCCCGTTTTTACCGGATAATTAATGATTTGAAGAGATTCGCAATACTCATTTTTCCGTACGAGGTTTACGCTTCCATCGTTATATTTCACCTGAAGTTTCTGTACCTTTATTAAATATAAATTTATAAATTATTCCTCCTTCCTTGTAATATGAGACAGGACACCATTAGAGCAGATAATTTTCTGTTATATTTATTTATTTTTATTTTTTTATTTTTATTTATCTACTGCCAAAGCAGTTTGTCAGCAGATGATGTTTATTTAAAAATGATGTTTTTTTTTCGTGCTTTTACTTTGTGTTAAAACATTGTCTTTGGCGGCAAAGCTCAATGTTCTGCACGGAGAAAACTAACTCATATAAATTATTAAAAATTGGTCAAATTATTCGTATTCCTGTTAAAAACGGGACTGCAGCATTTAAATAATGAATTGACAGGTTTCCTAACAAACTGTCGTTAAAACATGAATATGTTAACACGTTTTCATAAGAATTTTTATATTGTCGCATTTCGTCGTTATATTAACTAGCAAAATGAGCACAAGCTGCATGAACACATGTTCCAATATATTCTGAATGGAATAACATTTTTTTTGGTAGTTGATTGCAATCACATTTTTAACAGGATCAGCCTACACATTTTTCTCCGTATGTTCCTTGCTTCCAAATTTAAATTGGGCGCTCTTCCTTAGTGAAGTCGCCGCATGCCGCCTCTAAAAGGAAAGCACGTTGGTCGGCTGGTTGCTCGGTTGCTTGCTGGTTGGGCATAACAAGTTCGCATGGCTTTTCACCGCCGCACCACGTGACCCGACGGTATAAAAGCGTCCTCCGGCCAGCCGCGAACAACAGTCACTCTGCATCAGTCACCTCTTCCACATCCAAGGAAGACGAAAAACAGTGATCAATAGTTAAAATAAATTACAAATTATCAAAATGAAGTCACAACAGTGTATAGTGATTGTCGCTTTGGCACTATTCGGAGCCGGTATGTAGATTTTTATTAAACTTGTTTTAATGTTTAAGCAAACTCGGAAAAATGCATTGAAAATAAGGATTGTGCAACGTAGTTTTTAAATTAAGTGCGTAGTTTAATTTGCTTATAAGTGTGTTATTGTTAAATTGAACAAATGCCTAGTGTTTTAAATTTGAAAAAAATTGTTAATGTCGTGCGAAAAGTGTACATTTTTAAAGCTCTTATTATCATTTTTAATGCATTTTTTGAGTTTGATTGTTCAACCGTGTATTATTTATAATTGTATGATTATATATTTAAAATATATTATCTTGATTTATTTCTTTACGACAGTAGTGAGGCATTGTTTTTTTTTGTATGGTGGTACAAATAATTACATGCACGATTTTTAAAGCATTTCGTTTAAATTATCACAAATAATTATAATATATTTTTAAAAAAGGTTTCCGATTTTTTCAATTTTTATGAAAACATACAAATATTTCAATAATGTTGTAAATCATTAAAAATGGTATAAAATACATCGGAGAACAGTTTTTTGTGTGATTTTTAGTAAATAAAAACAACAGATTTTTGCTTTCTCCATTTACGAAATAATCGATCATTTTTCTCAACATCTCAGTAATACAAACTTTCAATGCATTTTTTGCTAATACCTATCGTTTAACCGAGATAAAAAAAACTAGATTCTGCGTTACTTTCACGATTTATACGTGCGTGATGGCAACAGGCCAAGAAAATTGATTTTAAATTGGAATTTTAACGAGATATTCGTGCAAGTAAATAAGCAGTGCATTTGCAATTGAACATTCAATTGCATTACAATTTAACCAATTATTTTATATGATGGCAATAAAAACCTCAGTGGCCTTCAGAGAAAATTGGCGAAAATCGAGTAAACGAACTTCCCGGGCACATTATAACAAGGTTACTCAAAAATTTACAACATTTAACGCTGTTTATTAATATTTTTAATTACATATATAAATTATATTCCTTCCGACATTATTAAGTGAGAATTTAATAATTTTGTCTGCATATAGATATCTAGTGTTTGTCGTTTGTACATGGAGAAAAACGAGTATTGCTAATTTATTAAGAATTAATATGATAACAGGCCGTTTCCTTATAAACTTTTAGTAAATTCCCAATTTATCGGAACACGTGTTCATGCACCTGCATTTGTCTTTTTAATGTTTAATGACGAAATTCGAAATAGTTAGAATTTTTATAAACACGTGTTCCGATATCGTTATATAATTCATAAAAGTTTATCAGGAAACTTATTAATTCATTCGGTAAGGACCTGCAATCCCGTTTTTAACCGGATTACGCCTAATTTGAAAATAATCTTAATAAATGCGCAATACTTAATCATTTTTCTCGTCTTATGTTTACATAAATCCGATGAAACTCTCAAACGGTAATTTCTGACATCTTTAAATTTACACAAATTTTCTGCGTGAACTATTGTGAACATTCCGATTTCAAGTATTTTCTGAAGTTGAAGGAAGTAGGTTATGGGAGGTAAGAAGTAAGTGGAACAATAAGAAGTTTTTGGCTATTCAGATAGTCAATACACACGGCTAAAGCCAAATAGAACAACGTGACGATTTTAATTCACGCGAGAGTACCTACCACGCTTCATATAATGGAGGCCTAAAAAGTTCTAGATCTACGATCAGCGGTTCGATTAGCATATTTTTATGGCAAGTGCGGTACGCTTGAAGGGAAAATATTGTGAAAATACAACACTTTTCTCATAGAGCTATTTCGAAATGGGCAACAGAATGTGACGCAGTATTTACAACAGGCCTAGATAAACAACAACCGGCTTTGTTTACAAAATACTAATTAGGAAACAACAATCTATCATATAATAATTATATAAATAAGTTTAAAACTAAGTAAACAAATCGCAATCGAAGCGCAACGTGCTAACGTTTTTTGACAATGTCTTTTAGATATATAACGCTTACTCACCGTGGTTTAGAGTAAATATCATCTGCTTCTTGCTTTAGAATTTTGTAAAGTAAAAACGTGCTTCTATCATTTAGATTTTTGGTGTAGTAAAAAACATGTAGCTTCCACACGGCGCGGCATCTTTAAAGGTTTTCCTAGTGGTGTCTCGTATGGAGTTTATGTAAAAAAAGCAAAAAAATAATATGGAAGATACAATATTCTACTGATTTTTTTTTAATGTGAATACCGCACAAGAGTTCCAACTGACCTACTACGGCATCCCTAATTGGGTATTGTTGTTAGGTTGTAGGGGTGGTTAGAGGAAGCAGCAGAAGTATACATTGATTTGTACCTAGCCAGGTACGGTCTCTATTTCGATCTCCTCCTTTATTTTCACCCTTCTTACAAAATCCTCAATTGGAGGCATCATCGTACTGATTCCAACTGACTCCAGAATCATTAATTCTTTATAATAATATATTACCTAATAGCCGTGGTTGTCACCATCACTTGCTCAAGATACCACACGGCAGAACAGGAATGTATTATTGAACGAAATTTATAAATTTCTTTAAATCACCATAAAATTTATAACATTCTTATAACCTAAACATAACAATTATTTATTTTTTAAATAACTTAACGAGTAAATCCTCAAATTTTAATATTTAATATGATGGTCCCATTAGCAAGGCAATCAATCAATCAATTAATCAATCAATCTTGGGTTCAAGTCCTAGTTGCGACTAATATTTTCTTTAATTATTAAAAAATAAACATTATCCTTTACCTGCTAATCAATTTCTAGATGCACTGCTGCAATGCGCTTTTCCACAAATCAAAGCTCATAAATACTGCATCTGTTTCAAACAATTTTTCAATCACTCAATCAATCATCAATGAGTTCTCAATTAGTTGTACGGATTAACTTGCATTAATTTCATTGATTGATTTAAAAGTTAAAAGTTAACCTAGCTCATTCTTTTCATGAAAAGTATATCGGGCAATCTGCGTCTTCGATACATATATATGGTTATATCATATCGCAGGTAATACTCACTATGGTCTTAAAATAAAAGTTGCTGTTTGACAGGTGGCGGTAAAAATACGGTGCCTAAGCTTACATAACTGTCGTAACCAATTATTACGGAATTACGCTTTACCTATTGGGTAATAATTGATTCTGAGCGGTAAATTATTTACTCTTGGGACTTGCAATGACAAACGGCTATTGGATCATTTTCTTTGTAGACAAATGATGTGTGAAAAATGAAAGTAAAACATTCTTTCATGGGCAGTTCTACATGAGAGTAGATTTTCATTAAACTCAATGAATAATGTGAGAGTGTTAACGTTGTTTTGAAATTTACAGTTTAGATCTTTGGATGAATGTTAATATCATATGAACTATAATTTTCCTCGCGTAGTACAAACAATATAATATATGTATCATTAATAGTATATCGTATCCTTTTTTTTGCCGTGAATCCTTCAAAATTCAAGCCTTGCGAATGCCGCAATTGAAGCCCCCGTTTCACGGCCAACCACTTCAGTCTGCCGGCATTATTTCTCAAGAAAAAACATAAAAAAGATATTCGAATGTCAATTTGAGTGTACCCAGTGACTCAATAGTTGTTTGCCAGAAAGAATTTCATTCTTGGTTCTAGAAGCTTCTACAGAATAATATTATTTGCATTATGGCGATAAAAAGAACGAAATTCAAGCTCGTTTATCTTTAGATTTTTATGAACAACACCCAGGTGCAGCCGTACTGGTTTTTTAAATGTTATTTAGAAAAGAATTGCGAATTTATTCATAGTATTTTAATGCCATTAGTGGTCGTAGAGGAAGAAATGCTTCTTAACGCTTTCCTCGAAATTTTAATTTCAGTCATTTTTCAAAGTCGTCTCACTAAATATTATATTATGCTTTTCACATCACTCCGATGTTTGACATTATACATGGTCCAACTATTTGATTTACTTAATCGATCTACGTGTTCCTGGAGCGCCCCCGACTTCGTCATCCGTTTACTTTCACACGTGTTATCCCAACAGTACTTGAAACAATTTAGATTATAGATTTAGTCTACACACCAGAACTCATGCAAATCTTTCAATGTTTAGTTCTAATACAGTGCACAAATTCTATTGAAAGCTCATTCCACATGGCAACAATTGTTCTAGTACATTATGGCATTACGAGAGGAATGGCTCTAACGAAAGAAATTTTAAACAAAGTTAATATAATAATTCTTTGGGTTTAAATTAATTTAGTTTGTTGTTTAACTGAGTAGAGAGATTACGGATTCGTGCTATCTAGTTGCGAGCTGGAATGTGAGAGATAGATAAAACTAATACGTGGACTTTTATAATACTCTAATATATCTGTTAAATTTTATATTTTTTAGGTACCTACCTATCTCTCCAAATATTATTAATTACTTTACCATAGACAATACTAAAATATTATCAAATCATATTCGTAATACAGCTGTAAATTTTATTTAGGTATGTTGCTTCTACTCTGTCGTTCCACACCATAAAAACATGATTAATTCAGACATCCTAGTGAGATAACGATCAAAAGAAAGGTAGTTTTAATAAATACATACTTAATATTTATTTAAATGTCAAGCCATTAAATTTACCATTGTATGTGTACCAAGGCTCGCATATATAAATTTATCGATGCAATAACATAACCTAATTGTAACTTACAGTACGGGCGTGGAACTTTATTACACATAGCTGTATTATATTCATCAAACACCTTGAATTACAATTAATAAGGTATTGATTACTGTGTCACATTTATTGTTGATGTAGGTGAATGGCTGCTCCTAACGGTCACAGTTCGATCAATTATATTATATGTGTCACTGTGACTTCATCCGTTGGATATACATACATAATTCGATAATGATGTCATTATTGTAACAGTAAGTGTCGTAAATAGTATACAATAATAGCAATGAGAAAATAATGAGGATCTCTGTAATAAACGTTCAATGAAATGGAAAATAACTTCTGATTGTGTTTCGGTAAAACAGCTAAAGTAACATTTGTCTGCATTGTTATATTAATTAATGATTTGAAATTACTATTATAATGATTTTTTGAGTTGAAATTACTTTATTTTGTTGTTTAACTGAGTAGAGAGATTACGGTTTCGTGCTATCTAGTTGCGAGCTGGAATGTGAGAGATAGATAAAACTAATACGTGGACTTTTGTACTACTTTAATATGTCTGTCTCGTTCTACACTAACGAAGTCAAATACCTGACTTTATTGTTCCATTTCCTCTACTTTAATTATAGGTACTAATTACTAACTACATAACAATTATGCATTTAAATATTTTACAGTGATGTTGAGTGGTTTCATATAGGTCTTCAAATTACAACATGGTGTCGTAATGTTTGAAGATTAAGGCATTTATACAGAAAACCGTAGATAAAATTACTCACCACTCAAATATGTCTTTAAAATTTCGAAAAAAAAACCACTTCCATATAAAGTTTTATCGTCTCTTGTAAAATTTCCATTTTGTGGCTTGAAGGGCTTTACCAAACCATAATCGATTTGTTACATGCAATATGTAGAGAATTTTTGTCAGCGAAAAACTGGTCAATATTGAACGGCGATTCTAGGTGCGTTTCAGAGTTTGAACAAATTATGATCTGCCAAAAAGAACAACGATTATGTTGTTACGCTTGTCAGTTGATCACAATTTGATTGAAAGCTTAAATGGACCTAGAATCGGCGTTTAACGGGGTCTTTGAAACACAAGAACCATAATGGAGCACTATTTATTATGTAAAGGTAAATGAGCTAAAATATATGGTTGTAATATATAAATTCAACCAAAAAATTTGGATTGTTTTTTATGCAATTATTTATTATTGATTTCCTGCATTTTTATTATGGTCATCAACCGTTCTTTGTCGGTCAAATACGCAAAAGAATTTCGACGAAAAAAAGACCGTTTGAAATACGTGATCATACGAAAATAAATTCCTTTACGGCCATGACAGTTTTCGAAGAATGAGTTCCATTTATGAATGCAGCCAATCACGAACGCGGATGCACGTGTGGTAATTCTAATAGGAAATTCAAATAAGGAATAGATACTAATAAAAACTAAACGGTAACAACGAAATATTTTATTTTTAAATTGATTGTATCTCCAAAATTCTTCAATTGATGTAAATATAGAGCAGACAAAATATTTTTAGAAAAAATATTTACTGTTAAAAATATTGTATTATAGGTAGGTACTTTATCGCTTGTCTGAATTCTTCGCACAATCCGTTCCAATTTTGAACATGACACTTAAATAAGCCAAATTTTAGTTCATTGAACGCATTGGACGCACAAACAGCCAAAATTAATATTTTTGTTTCGAACCCACTTAAGAGAATTATTTTTCAATTATTTTTATCTACGATCATTGATATTATATATAACCTTCATAAATAAAACAGACCTTGGTTGTTACATCGTAATGAAAATGCGTTCACCCGACACTAAATGAAACAAATTTTCGGTTGCATTAAAATTCAATGTATATATATAGTTTTTTGATGTTATACGACACATTAAGTCAACTGAACAAAGCAATGCTTCGAAATTTTTTTTCCAATATTTCAACACACTTAAATTTAAAGTCAATTATTTATCGGTTTGTTTGGTCAGGACGATACTGGTAGTATCAATCAATACATTATATATTATTATATCGTATGCAAATTTAACACAGCCTTATTAAGGCCGCTTTCTTCCGAATCTTGCAATGATAATAAATAATATTAATTGATGTTTTGTAAGATGATTTTGTATTTGTAACCTAAAATAAATTATGATAGTAACATGGATATTTCATAACTGTAATGTGTTAAATTTGATGTAATAAATAAATGCACAATTCTAACGGTGAACAGAATTATTCCTTATTTTAGGTAAAATCAATTTTCAAGTACGTATTTATAGCAGTCCAACAATAGTCAAACAGTGTGATAAACACTTTTTGGGTTCACTTGGCAAACAGGTTATACGTGTATCATTCCTCCCAACGGAACGTATTATTTTCCTTTATCCCTTTGTTTTACGAAAAGGTTTCCATGAAGTATTTTCTCTTTTTGGGTTAGCTAATCTTCTAAGCAGACGGTTTACGAAGGGTTTCTTGGGCTAGACCTGCTGGAAGAGCCGAAGTCAGGTAATTTGACTTTCTAGAGCAATAACATGACTTTTAATCGCTCATCACAGCTGTGACATCATATATCGTGACCTGGATTACATCTGTAAAGGGTGAAAAAATAACCAATAGCATCCCTCGCCCTAATTAGTACGAGACGAAGAGATGCGTGAATGAGAAAGTATGCGAGATCAGAGAACTAAATAATATACGCTTGGAATTAGTATAATAACTAGATGGTTTGTTATAGTACTGCATATTGCAAAAAGCCTCAGAACTCAAAAACATAATATGGAATTTGCTGACAGTAAGTTTATTTGCAGTAATTGAGACGAGAAATTTCCCATATTTTCTGCTCGAACTACCTTTGGCTTCACTGAAACCTACCATATATTCATTGTACAATTGCTGAGAATTATCTCGTTTTTGTTCCTGCATATTATAGATGATTTCTCTTGTGGAAAACGTTTCCAGTAAATACAGACTTTGCACAAACACTCGTTTTTATAATAGCACTCATTGTGGAGTAGATATTTAATAATGTTTAATGTTCACTGCGATATTAAAATAATAGAGAAAGTTCTTTCTTATAAATGGATACGTATAATATGGATCTTAGAAATATCATTATTCTGTTGTTATACCAACATTAAAGCGTTAATTTAACATTAACAAAAATGTATTTGATTTCCTCCGATAAATTTCCATATTATAAACGTAATTAATTTATATAATTATGTCGTAGCTATAAATAAACATGATGCTAATAAAACTAATTTGATTTACATAATCTCGTCTTCAAGTATATTAAATAATAAAATAAATATCAAGACTACATAACGTTCACATTGAAAACGAAAGTTGCCATCCTTCGCATTATTTGAAAAATATTTAAATAACGCGTTTGTTACGTGGCAACAGTTTTATTAATTCTAACTCGTGGGTTCCTGATTACTGTCTTTATACAAACAATAGCAACACTCTTCCGTTGATTTAAATTTAGAATCTTAATTAAAATCATTACCGTAACGAAGTGTACTACAAGATTTGACAAAATGCGTTTTTAGACACATCAAAAATAATTATTAGTTTAGGCTCATTATTTAGGCCACGTGTAGAAGGCTAACCAGTATAGTTATTTTTTATTAGGGAAACAACCTTTGTTGAATTAAAACATCTCCAAAAATAAGTGTTTTTAGTACAGTCACTTACAAACACTTTTTCATTAACTTATAACATATGTAATACCTAGCACAATACTGCAAACGAATTATTGTTGGGTTAATGTTTAATTTTTTGCTGTTGTCCACTATTGCAGTTAATTTTCACAGAATTTTGTTAAAATAAAGCTTAATTTTCGAATATGTTTTTTGTATTTGATAGAATATTGTTAAAATTATTATTATATGACAGTATTTTTTTGGAAATTAAATTAATTTGTAATTATGTTTAATTTTAATTTGATATTGTATGATATTGTTGGAAATCAGTTTAATTTGACTGGTTTATTGTAAGAATTAAATTTTATTTGACAGCATATTGTCACTCCTTTATCTATACAAAGCCAGGATGCTGCGATGGAATTAAATTCGTGACGAAATCGTTAGGTAATCTTCCAAATTTACTTTAATGCAATAGTATATTATAAGAAATTAGTTTAATTTGAATGCGCATCGTAAGAATTAAGTTTAATTTCACGGCATATTGTCAATCCTTTATCTCTACAAAGCCAGGATGCTGCGATGGAATCAAATTCGTGACTAAATCATTAGGTAATCTCACATAAACGTTGGCATTATGCAATGCGCGGCATCTCTATACGACCTTTCCGTAAAATGAACGTTTTTAACTTTCACTATGATTGTAAAATTTGTTTACATTTTCCGCTCGAGTGTTTTGGTGGTATTTCGTATATTTTTAAAGATTTGCAAATGCAAGGTAGCCTGTTACGTGGCCGATGAAAGAAATGCTTTTATTAGATATATTCACTACCGTTTTCATGGTTTTATTCATGTTCTATAGTAAATAAATAAATCTTTTACGTCTTTCAGTCTCTCTCGCGAGAGAACAGCCTCGTTTAGACCACTTTTGGTGACTTATTTCAATTACTTACATTATTTAGCTCCAAAATATCATCTTCAATCTCCCGGAACAAAGATTAGAAACACTTATTGTATTATAGTTCCTGGCTTCTTTTCCTATCCATCGCACAGCGTGTACGCTGGTATGCCTTTTTGCGCATTACCACGAGTATATATTACAAAATATAGGTTTCGTTGGCACATGCTTTTACGGACTCTCTTTATCTTAAATAAGATTTATTAACATTTTGTGAATATTGTGACATTAACACATTCGCTCATCATGCTATCCAGAACTACCTAATTACGACAAAAAATTTTTTTCTTGGAAATTAATTGTAAATATCTAATTTATATTTTAATGATATCTTAATATGCTTTCACATTGCAATAATCGCAGTAAGATGGTGAGAGTGGTCAGTTAATACGTGCACTTTCATATGCAATTATTTTTATCGTTATTTATGTTTCTTGAAGAATTTCGAAATAATAAATAATCTCATTAAATAAACCAACAAAAACATTAAATAATAATAAATAATTATAGTGCGTTTTGCACAACGTCCACGATTCCGCTAATTGAAATAATTAATTACCCACTCAAGTACGTTTAGTAATTACGTAATAGATAAAAAAAATATATATGAAACGAGCAAAAATGACATTTTAGAAATACCCATTTGCTGATTTCTCAGCATCATTTGCGATAGAGTTAGCTCTGTTAGCTAAAATCTCAAGGCTATGCAAGACAATGACTCTATTTATTGCCGGAAACAATGTTTCTTTGTGTATATGAGAATGATGCTAACTTGTGAATGCAATAAGCGGTTTCTGTACAATTTCTACCAGTAGACTAAATTTTTAACGGCAGAATGCAATGAATCATTTCCCACGCTCCACAACGATCTTTAATTAATAGATTTTTTAAACATTTCTAAGGCATATCTCTCGTATTATCTGCTTTGTTTTATGCATCAGAACGTATTGTCTGAAAGTTGCTTGTGTTTGATTGTCATAAAGATAGCCGTACGCGATAATTCATATTTCATGCACTTTTCACACAATTTTATAAATACTGTTATGGAATTGAGTCAAAGCTTTGATTTGAATCACAATATGAAATAGTATCTTCAAACGAAATCATCTGAGTATTGAACAATAAAACAAAGGGTCAACAGGAAATAGCTGCAGACGAATCTGACGATAAGATCCGGTTTATTGCCTGGCTAAACACATAGATGGCATAATAATGATGAATTTTGTGTTTTGTTAAGGTGCAATCATTTTGATCTTTAAGTAAGGGGCCATCTGTCGGCTTGCGAAGGTCAAGAAAACAGAAGGTTGTTCCGAAACACCTTGCGACTCCCAGCATCGTGTGCGTCCGACAAATGGAAAGTGTTCTCATATATAAACCTGTTTCATAAAGGCAGTACGATAATAAGGTTAATTTAACACAGCCTTCTTACGGTATTTATAAAGGGAGTAGGTAAAGAAGTGAGATATTAATTTCTTGTTCTATAGCTCGAGGAGAAACATTGTCACAAGTAGGTATTTGTACAAACGATTAAGATGTGAATACGGCGATCCACTTTGGCGTGTATAATTGAGATTTCAGAAAAATAACACACTCTTTACGCAGATAAGATCAAACTGTTTTGATTTATGCAAAAAACCATCGACAAAGTCCATTTTTTATCTTATTTTGTGATGTTGAACCACAAATATTAAAATCCTTTCAGATCTGAATCCAAAGAACTTAACTTGCCACATTACAAAATAAAACTATACCCAAAAAGGGGTTCGTATGTAGGAAATTTACAAATAAAAACATTTTTTAATTGGCCTGATACTTTATTTTATTCGAGGTTTATAAAAAAATGATCGATTAATTCCAAAATGTGTTTTACTTATAGTATTTAAATAATGCGTCTTTAATATTTCTACGCGATCAAATTTACAAACTAGAAACCCATGATTATCGCTTTTCTTCACTCAGCATTTCCTTATAATTAGGGTTTTATGAGATTAGGTTATCAATAAAGTTTATTTTCTTTCAAATTTACGTATTATTATTAAAACCACTTCTAAACGATTCGTGCTGCTAATATTTTAAATATAAATTAGTTATAAATGCACAAGTATAATTTTTGAGTTCAAATGACGTGGGTCTCACAAGAATGTTTAACATGGTTAGCATTGTGTAGGTGGTTAGACGTAAGTTATGTGGTTCAAATATAATGTGTTGAGACTATATTAAAATGAGTTTGTTAGTACTTGCTTTTGTTGAAAAGATTAATACGCGAGTTAGGCATCTCAAATTAACTGACGAGTTGATGATTGATCGACTTATCCCAAAGTTTCTAATGTAAGTCTCACATGTTATGAGATCAAACCCAAACCTAGATGTGTTACAGATTATGTTGTAGGTTCACTGTTCTGGTTACCTAATGAACCAGTTTAAAAAACTAATCTGTTACATATGAGATTATAATATTATGTTTCCGTAATAATCTGACGAAAGAATATGTTTTAAAAAGTAGCACAGCGAACAGAATATAATAAAACGGTTAAAAGAATATTTCAGAAATAATTTTTCCCTCCTTCAAAATACGAATTGTACGAGTAATATGCATTATTTGTATATTTAAAAAAATACTATTATAAAAAAATTTTCAGTACATCTTTTAAATTATTTGTTAGACCTAGATTATCGAACAGCTGTTGTGTTATTGTGTAATTAACTCTCAATTTCTTGAACAGCACTTAGGAAATACGATAGTCGCATTTCTAAGGTTCGTCTTACAACAGCGCTGTCAAAGATACATACGTATATAATTTTAATAAAAGTATCAAATAACCCCAATAAGTGGATTGGTTATTTAGCAGGGGTGCCCGGGTTCTCAGGGTGAGTTCTATTCAGGATGAGAGTTCTCCAAGCTATCGACCATATTCATGAATATAACCAAAGTTTGATTGATAATCTCAGCAATAAAATCATTTTTCCATCATCACGACCTAATACGAATACAAAAAGTTTTTCTTCGTCATCTTAACGTTTTTCGGCTACCTTGGAAAGGAGACGTTACTTAAAACAGTAAAACAAAGTTTACCGTTTTTTTGCACTCACACAAATAATTTCCTTCAAGACCTAGGTCATCTTAAGGGATGCTGTGTGGAGGTCTTTTTGAAGAGAAGAAGAAGTGAACATGGGTCATTAGCAGACTCATCTTGTAGGAGGGAAGAAACATGGAGGTCTGCAAATCATTCAACAGCCGAGCTGTTTAATTAATAAAACTAGTTGTACAACAGACAAATGTCAAATCATTTTAAAGGAAATTTATTGCCAGTGCATTAGACTATATAAATATTACAAATAAATAAAATTGTCAAGTGCTGGAGAGGAAAATGGCAGATAAAAAGTGACGAGCAAAAGATTTGGCAAAGATCAAAAGAGCGTGCAATCGATGTTAAAGTTTATGTCTTTAGATAGTGTACTGCATGAATAAGATAATGTAACTATAATGGATAAAAGAAACATTAGGAGATATGGCATAGAAGCCTACCAACTGTCGCCGATGTACGAGCAAACTGGACGGACTATTGAAGTGGCGGAGCCAATGATAGTTACGCGTTTGTTACAGGTAGAAACAAAGATTTTTGTGCATAGAAGTGACTTTAAATAGTGGGTACTGGAGAATGATGTTGGCGACACTCTTTTGTGCGCATTGTTTCGAACTAATAATGATTCACGGCCCATCTCTTTTCTTTCTTTTATCTATGATAACACCACCATCAAGATTATAAGATTGTAACTATCACGTATTGCGTTCTTGACGACTCACCAAATTATAAAGCTACTTAATAAACTCATGTCACAATAGTCGACTTATGAGATAACAGAGAAAATTATCACTACTCTGATCATTAGGTCCGGTAAAATATGTAAGTTATTATTATGTAGCCAAGAACCTCATACATTATGCGATCAGCCACGCCTTGAAATTTCTCTTTCATTCTTAAGTCGAGAGCCTAACTCTAGGTTATGTTAATGAAATGGTTTTACAGAGGCGAATGATCCATCAGCATAGTTTTTATTACAACTGGATTCTGGCTTTGAATTTGTCGATATGATATTTCATTTGCAGGCAAATTCTATTTATCTTTAATTTATAAAGGAAGCTTTAATTTGAGAGTATTTTTTAGGTCTTTGTCTTGTAGTAGTTAATGTACTGTTGTAGTGGAAACATTGTATTATCTTGGATGACAGGTGATAATGAAGAAACACTAGAAATTAACCAACCGTGCACTCTCTTTTATAGCTACATTGTTGTCTCTCTTATGCAAAACGTCATTTGCACATTCGTCACTTCCGAAAACCATACAGTGAAACCAGGACTAAATTTGGCGGAATAGAGAAGTCCAATTACATTATTTTTCTATTTTCTTCATAGTATTTTTCGTTCGGGATTCCATTTTTTCGATCATCTTCTTCTTAGTGGTGTTAAATTCTATAATTTTCATTATTATCTTGACAAACATCGTCTCTGATGTTTCCGTTTCCACAGCCGTAAGTTCAAATATGATAAACTCCTGAGTTGTTACATCCATTCGGCTTTCTCAACTGTTTACAAAAAACTTTTCAGTTTATTTTATTCTCTTTTATAGTTTCCTTGAATATTTCAGAAAAAAATTAGCTATTTCTGACTAAACACATAATATCCTACAGAATACACTAGCGTCCTTAGCGGAAACCGTTCTGAACGCAGTCATAAAAAACCCATTTGCCACCCTAGAATAGGATGAACTGCAACTTTTCACCATGTGTGAACAATAGTCATACGTTAAAGACACCATAATAAAGTTCTAAACTATTAAACCCTATAAAATGATCATTCTAAGTGTTGCATCAACAAATCAACCACGTTTTTTCATTGATTTATGTGTCGAAGCAATGCGATTTCCTGTGAAGGCCAACATATTTGACTCCTCCACACATTTTGCAAATGTCTGTCGGATTCGGCACTGAATAACCATTAATACTTTACCCACTTAAAGCACTACTCACGTAACGGGTGTCGCATAATTTCGGTTCATTTGGAAATATGATTTCATAATGTTACGTAGGCTGTTTACATTATGAGACAAGAGTGAGAACGAGATTCTTTGACACACCTGCTTTTTATAGGTTAGGCCAAATTCATTTAATGCCATTAGAAATTTTGTAAACAAGGCGTTAGTTATTTTAGATAAATGTGCATAAGATACTGAGAATTGCTCAACGTTAAAAGAAAGTTTTTTTTAACTCTTATGTGAATACCGCTCAAGAGTCCCAACTGCTCCCAACCGTCTGGAGCCAGTGAGACTATGGCATTCCCAATTGGGATAGTGGGGAGTGGAAGAAAATGGAGAAGAGGACGGAGGTTTGATCCAGGTTATTCAAATCTGGTCACCAAACACATTTATACCAATTTGTCAATTCTGAATGGTGATCTTACACCAGAGCTATAATGAAAGTATATTTCACTCTGGACGTGCCGCAAGTATACTACATATTATTTTTTGTAAATAAATTGTGAATTTGACAAATTTATCAAATAAAATTGGATTGTTATTCGAGAGCCTTACCCCTAGCCCACGAAGGCCGTCAAGTCTTGCATGCACTTTGAATCCTTTGACTTTAAACTCGTGTCCTCTAGATCCAGCGATAAGGATATTTACCACTGTAACACGTAGGTTTTGCTTGCTTGTTTTGTTATACCCTTAAAAGAGTAGCAAAAACAAGAGTGTTTTTTTATTATAGTTCTGTTCTAAGAAAACATTTGTGTCATTTTAATAGCGTTCTGAGAAACAGGTGTGTTGTTAACTATGCAGACGGTGTTCCATAGTACTTCAGTTAGAAGTGATCTCACGCATTCCTACTGCGGCACAGATTTCTTTTAAGTAGAGCCATTCGGTTTGAACGACGCATTTGCAGTCAAGAGAATAACAATTATAAACCCTTTTGAAACCATTAAATATTACTAAAAAGCATATTAAACTAGGATCCTATTAAATTAAATGTACCCGTAATCTAAATAACAAACAGAATGTTGCATAATAACTATATATTGTTTTGGATCCTGGCTATAAATCGATAATGAAACTGACCATTTTTAAATAAAAAAAAATTCGTATTGAATGAATCGTATTTTAGTTAAATACACCTAATAATGGACATCTTTAGATCTATTTTCCTTACTTCATTAAGAAGTTAGAAGAAGGTTACAATCTGGATTTTTTTGTTATTATATTGACTGAATCTGTCTTTGTTTGCTGTCATGGAGAGGCGTCAAAGTGGGGTGACTGTGTTGTATTATACAGGGTATTAAGAAACTTAATTTAACAAGTGATTTCTGACATTATTAGGAGTAAGAAATGTAAATCATATTTTGGAAATCGGTGACTTTTTTCGAATTAAAAAATTAAAAATCAGTAAGTATTGGACAGTTGGGATCGGGGTGAGGGGTTTTTTGTTTACTAGGCTGAGTGACCAGTGGCGATATGTGTAAGAATTTAAATTTTTACTCCAAATAATATCAGCAGTACTGGTATTGCAGTATGTGTGTATTTAGATTTGTGGTAGAACGAGCACTAATAAATTTCCAAGTTAGTACGGCAATGCACAATCTGGTTAAAATAGCTTCACATTCTACGAGTATTAAGATTGTGCCTATTATACTTAAACTGGTACGATAAGATTTGCATGATCGCCCTAGTGAACGTTAAAGGAATTTATGCATTTCAACGCATTATATTTGATGACGAAAGTTTTGACTAATATTACAATGATACAAAATTAATTACTTGAAAGCCAAGAAAATAATCAAACGAATTTGATTTCGCAAGTCAACAGATCACAAGCGACGGGTGAACTACTCGTATTTATATGTAAGAAAATTTCAATCAAATTTAAATAATGATAGAACGATGAAATTATGGACGGGTTGATTCACAAAATTTCAATAATTTATCAAATTTTAATAATTTATCAAATTTTAATAATTTATCAAGTTTTAATAATTTATCAAATTTTAATAATTTATCAAATTTTAATAATTTATCAAGTTTTAATAATTTATCAAATTTTAATAATTTATCAAATTTTAAAGTTATTTTTTAAGTTGTGTTATTATTTCAGTTGTCGCCAATAAGGATGTAAAAATTAATAATTAAAGTATTAACATGATGAGATTTGTTGCAAATAAGTGACTTTTATAAATCATATTTAAATTCGGTTTATAAATCATATCGCTTTGATTAAAATCAAATCAAATAATTATTTGTCTTTAGAGCAGTGAGCTTTTACATGGAGCTTGAAAATACCTGCATAGTTGTCAAAAAATGTCATATTGTAATGTCAATTGCGCAAAATGATGAAACGTTGAACACGTTGAAAATCTCTGAAATAACCTATTTGTGTTTCGCATCATTGCTTAAACTAACAATTTCTGCTCAGCAAAATTGTATAAATTCTTATGAAATCATAACTGAATTTCCCCATACTTGCTTCTGAAGAAAGCAATATTGTATTTTTTCTTCTATTTTCAAACATTGCGCTATGGCTTCCACCTTTTACCGTCACATCTTACACAATAAAGCTTCAACACGAAGATACACCAGATCGTGCTCGAAATTCTAAGAGTCGAAAGGTGTAAGCCTTAAGCAATTAGCAAAATTATAATTAGGAAATAGATTTCATCAAAAACATTCTTTTGAAAGGAATGGTAATTATGAAATATAATTAGTTTATTTCTTAATCGTCATTATTATAATAAATTCTGCACTTACCTAATACTACTTTCTTTGATATATTCTTTAAAAACTACATTTCTTCTGTTATGCTTGTATAATATACATAATTCATATCGGATTGTAAAAGAAATGCGTTCTTTTACATAAGAAATCAAAATAGTATGAATTGTATAAAAAACAATTTCTTTTGTTGAGATGTATCACATTAATTCAACGACGTAACGTCGAGGTTCAATCAGCGCCATTTTTTAAACATTAGAAAGGTCCCCTTTTAAATCCGATTCTAGGTCGGTTTAAGCTTTCTGTCAAATTGTGATCCGTTAACAAGCAAAACACTATGACAGTTAAAACGGGTTATTTCACAGAATTTGAACAATTCTTCAAATTTCAAAGGTGTTTTTCAAGTTCCGTGAAAGTTTTATTTAAGTTCTGTTATGATTTCAGTTTTGTGAAAAAAAAGGCCAATAATGATATAATAACAGAACACGAATAGAAACTTGAAAATCAACTTTAAAATTTGATGAATTGTTCAAATTCTGTGAAAAAACTCATCCTTGTACTTTGTTGCTGATTAAATTTTGTTCAAAAGCTGTGACGGCCCTAGAATCAGCGTTTAACCGGAACCTTTCAAATGTAAAAAAAATAAATAAATTGGCTATTTGATAACAACGTTACACAATTTGAAATTATGCCAAACACTAGTGAGTATTTTTTCGTCTTGTTTAAGCACAATCGCACTTTTAAGTTGAATATAATGAATTATTAATATAATGGTCACATTTGCTAATTGATTCTGTATTTTAATTCTTGTAAAATTCATTTGACATTAAATAATGCAGTCAGTTAAAATTCAATAATTTCAAAATAACATAAATCAGTCAGAGCAACCTTTACCGTATACAACATATCGCTTACCTACATAGTTATTTTCTCTCATTAATTCTAGTTTCTATGCACCTGTAGCCTGCGGTATGAAATGTTGTAAAATGTTAGTACAAGCCATTATACAATACGCATTTGTAACAGAATTACTAGTAACTTGATATCTCCACTGGTTTCCATAATTGTAATATGGGCGTATTTTCCATCAATATAAATCTAAAAAAATATAAATGATACTCAACAAACTGAGTCTAATAAAAATAAGCAACCAGATGACTTTGATCAATACCAGCTGATTTCAACAAACTTTGAAATATTGTCATCAACTTTCAACCATCTGTAATAATTAATAATGTTTTTGTATGTTTAACATAACTACAATTCACAAATAATTATCATTTCCAGAGTCAAGTGAACTGATAAAGTTACAAATATGCACCATTAAAATTGACGGTTATATACTCGGCTCCAAGCGGATTACCTTGAAAGTGGCGTAGCTGAAGAATGTAACTTCAAACATGATTTTATTCATTTAAACAACTATTATTAACGTAAGATAACCCTCTCAATTCAGTCAAGAACTCTAAAATATCACATAAAAAAAGTTTTAGCTTCTGTTTTCAAGGTTTTGCGTAAAAACCGCACAGTGGACAATTTTCGGTTGTAACCCAAAATTTTCTTTTTTTCCAAATTTTCACTGTTCTGTTATTTTTACTATGAACAGCAGTGCTCATCGATGCGTTTAAATAATTTATTTAAATAATTGTATTTACTTAACTAACTTTTTTTTTTAAATTCTAATTATCAATCTCGGGATTTTCCCTAACCAAACCCCTTTGCATTACTACCATGAATTTCCGACACTTTTCCGAAGTTTTTCCTCTAGAGATTGTTGAGGTATCGTTTCATTATATAATTACTTTTAAAATTTTTGTCGTTAAAGATTAATTTAGCAACAAAATATGAGTTTAAGATATACAGTATTAAGTATTAAGAAATATATTTAAACGGTTGCCATACATGTTGAAATATTAAGTAGGCAGTTAAGTTTACATAATGCAATGGATGCACCTTTCAATACATTTTGCCACAGACCGCATTGCCCCATCAGAGCCTTAATAGTAATTATACGTCGCAAGATTCCAATTTAATTGCAAAATACACCAATCAAATGAAAACTAAGTAATTGTAACATCATATATAAAATAAACAACAGATTGAAATATACATTTATAAGCTGTGAGATTGAATATTATGAGCTGCTTGGCTATTTGATGACATTGTTACATTTGAATTTTAGAGAAACACCCCAACATTAAAATCATTCAGTTTTTAACCTCTCTGGATATATCGTGCTGTATTTGTCACGAAAAATCAAAAGTTGTTGAGTCACGTTGTGCTATATCTGTCACAAACTGACTAGACTTAAAAAAAATCGATGTATAGTCATTTTTAGTAGCTATATTTTTACTAGCAATATAAAAAATAACTTTTGGGGGGTGTAATTTTCTCAAAATTAGATTCATAGACATTGTGCCAGGGCAAGTCAAAAATAATCTTTATCTTAAAGGATGGCTTAGAGTTGGTATGACTGTACTCACGTGTGCTAAATTCGATCCAGATCACGTAATTTGCATTCCGACTATAACAGTAAAAACATATCCGCTCCTAGTAAATAATTACTGAGTATTTTTATAATCTAATAATTTAGCGCTTGTGGATTGTTTGTCAAATAATTAATGATTAATTTGTTTTACAGTTCTGGCCCAGGAGAGCTTCAAATGCCCTGATGACTTCGGTTTTTACCCCCATCACAAGAGCTGCGACAAGTACTGGAAGTGTGACAATAACCTTGCCGAGCTGAAGACCTGCGGAAACGGACTCGCCTTCGATGCCACAGACTCCAAGTTCCTCAGCGAAAACTGCGACTACCTTCACAACGTCGAGTGCGGAGACCGGTCAGAACTTGGTGAGACTTTAAATTATTTCAAAACAACCAAAAGAATTTCTTCGTATTGTTTTTTGGATAATAATATATTTAAGTCAACGTTATACTACCATCTAAATGGCACTTTGTAGAATATTAACGTAGTAGTGCAGAATGTACATCACAAGAAAATTCATTAAAGTGTATTGGAAAATGATCATTATTTTAAAATTATCTACTCACAAGAAGATGATGTTTTTTTATGAAAATCTATCGAAAACGTTGTTATAGACGTTTTTTAAGAAAAAATATATAATTCCGAACGAAATCGATAAAATTTTGTACGAAATTATAAGAATTAACATTTTGAGTAACCTCAGAAGAAAATGATATATTTTTAGATTGTACCTCATTCTAAAACTAGTATTTACTATCAATGTTTTACTAGCGATGTTTTTGCATTTAAATTATGTTTTTCCGTAAAGATTTTTTTACCTAATTAGAATTGTAAATTAGTGTCAGGAAAACATCTTGATGGAGTTATAAAATAGCTTGTGATAACGAATTTCCTAATTCCAGAGCCCGCCATCCCCACCAACCACTGCTCTCGCCTGTACGGCATCTTCGCCGACGTGGACAAGTGCGACGTATTCTGGAATTGTTGGAACGGAGAGGCTTCCAGATACCAGTGCTCCCCCGGTCTGGCTTATGACAGGGAAGCCAGGGTCTGCATGTGGGCTGATCAGGTTCCAGAGTGCAAGAACGAAGGTAAACACACACTTACACACTTCATTAAACATGATGTTTGATATCTTCACCGAGCAAGAATTAAGATATGAAACTTAATCAAAATCTCGAATCACTGGTGCATCAATTTAACTTCGTGTCTTGGATAGTCAAGGGAATTCAAGGTCTGTTCATAGGCTGACCAGTTTCCAGAGTGCAAGAATGTAGGTAAATAAACACACACATACTTCATTGAACATGCGAATGAAAAGCCTAGTATTTTACTGAAATTTTACGAGTAAAATGTAAATTGCATTGGAAAGGTCAGCGTTGTAAAGAAATCTCTCAGTTTAAAGAGTATAATGTAATACATTCCATTGTAAATAAATCTCTTAGTTTAACGAGTATTATAATAGGGTAAATTGGCGTAGATTGGGTTAAAAAGGACAGCAATGAAAATCTCTTAGTTTAACGAGTATTATAATAGGGTAGATTGGCGTAGATTGGATTAAAAAAGACAGCAATGAAAATCTCTTAGTTTAATGAGTAAAATGGGGTAAATTGCATTGCAAAGGTCAGCATTGTAAAGAAATCTCTCAGTTTAACGAGTATAATGTAATACATTGCATTGTAAATAAATCTCTTAGTTTAACGAGTATTGTAATAGGGTAGATTGGCGTAGATTGGGTTAAAAAGGACAGCAATGAAATTAAATGAAAATCTCTTAGTTTAACGAGTTGCTGACATGTTATGATTGAAATAATAATTATTCCAGAGGTAGCCAACGGTTTCGCATGCCCCGCCGCCGGTGAGGTGACCAACGCCGGATCCTTCTCCCGCCACGCCCACCCCGAGGACTGCCGCAAATACTACATCTGCCTCGAGGGTGTCGCCAGGGAGTACGGATGTCCCATTGGAACAGTGTTCAAGATCGGAGACGGTGAAGGCACAGGAAACTGCGAGGACCCTGAAGATGTTCCCGGATGGTGAGTTTAACTCCCCTGACTTAATACTTTAACACTCAACACACTGTGGAATAACTATTTCAATGTTTGGTACACTCTTTAACTCAAAAACTAACAAACAAAACATTTCAATTAAACTCAACCTAATTAATAACCTTAACTACTTAACTTACATGACTTAACCTAATAATTACTAGATAATAAAAATAAAAAGCAACACGATACAATATGATTATCGTTAACTGACCATAGATCATAAACCATCACCATAATCAATATCGTATTAGATAATCGTATCGCTAGACTTTTATTTTAGAGGATTGAATAGTGATAAAATGCGAGTTGCTTTTATGCTGTCAGATTCATTTATTGACAAACTACAGAGAAGGAGACGGTCACGCAGCCTCCTGCGCTCCTCACACTTGGTTTGTTCCTCTTTTCCTGATTGGCTGGTCTTTCAGTTTGTCTATTATAGAAAGGTTTTTTTTTCATAAAATTACTCAATAATAATGAATTAATATATTTTTATAATGATTAACCACCTCATAAAACAGAATATTGTTTTAAACACTATTACGTAAGTATTTAAATTTACAATAAATGCTAATGTAATAATAAAACGAAAGAAATAATTTACACAAATTTTGCAAAATACAAATTTTTAAACGGATGCCCAAAATTCGCAATAATTCGCTTAGAATCCGGTTGATTAAATAATAACTCTTTTAATAAAACAAAAAAATACACAAAATCACAATTAAAACACAAATATTTAAATTTACATAAATTAACAAGCATGCTACGTGTCAAATATTCAAATAAGTAAATAAAAAATATTGCTACCTATTCAATGCCATTTAAAAAATAAACACCTGGAGCTAAAAAAAAAACAGAAAAAAATAACTGTTTATTTATTCAAATGAAAACGAAAACGCTCCACGAGTCGAACAATAAATTTAAGATTATTATTTGCAATATTAAAATGCTTGACCGAGTGATCAAAAATTTCAAAGTTGATAACCTTGACATTTATACGTTGTGATCAATAAACGTTTTTTGCTTATAAAATATTGCAAGTAAATTTTTTTTTGCTAAATTTATTCCGTTTTAATTTTATAGGCGCAGCTATTTCCGCATAGTTTTGTGATGACATAAAATACTGTATTATAAAGGCATATTCACATTTTGATTAAAAACTAATAATACCAATAACAATATCAATACATTGATTGGTTTAAATAAATGTTTTCTATTGGCATTTACAAAACAAAACTTGTTACAAGGAAATGTTAATAAATGCCTTTTATTATAATTTTGTTTGACAACAAAACATATTTTTGAATAGCGTAATGTATAGAGCAAAAACCGTTAGTTTGATTCTGTAAAGTTCAGGTGTTTTAAAATAAAAATGAAGTTTAGAAATGTGTCGATATTGGTTGAATTGAATACAAAAACAAACAATATTTTTTTGTAGTGTTTTAGTCATTAAAATGATAGTTTAGTACTTATTATTTATTTATAATAATGCAAACTGACTGCGCTACGAGAAAGCTTCTAGTAAAATCAGAACAAGGCCATCGCAAAGCCGGTGGGTGTAATGAACTCCATTATAGATACTACTTGATGTCAATATCAACTCGTACATCTAGCAAACAAAATACACTATTGCGTAATTCTTACTATCAATAAACAATTGAATTACTCTTCGAATGATTTTATCAATCAAATAAAGAATACATGTGTTTTAATTAAAGGAACAATGGCTCCACGCTTCGATCTTTTTCTCGATAGGTATAGGCAGGTAATTACAAACCAAAACAAATTAGCACTGACGTTTTACTTCAACGAATTGTAAATCACTATACCGTGACTACGAAAAACGAACAATGCTGGTATATTCTAGACATTCTAGACGTCTTGACACGTGAACATTCTATCTAGAACCTAGATTGTTTTAGTAAGGAAACATGTTGATATTTTTAGTATTATGTTGCAAGTTGCAGCAACGTATTGCCAATCAATGGACATGTTGTTATTTTGATTGTAAATTAGTTGTTTAAATTTACTAAATTTTCTTTCAATTCGTAAGACTTCGTAGATAAATGATTTGTTTTTGGGTTGAACATTATTAATTAATGTTTAACTAGTGAAGTCTCCGACATTTCTAGAGCTTTTTACAAAGTTTTTCAAAATCAGATGTAGACATTGTAGACAGTAATTTTCCTCCTATTTTAAAAGTTAAGTGTGCAAAATTTTATCAATAAGCATAAAAATTCTGCCTTAAGAGTGGAAAAATGAGATCGGGTGATTTTTTTAGAAACTTCGTGTTGATAGTCACCTTCTTCTTGTTTTGTAGGACAAGTGTGCAAAAATTTCTTCAATCTCGGAATAAAACTGTAGATTTGCATAAACAGCAAATTCACAACACGTCTCCCGCCACAGACACTCCATCTGTACCTAAACAACACTAAAACATAGATAGATTAGTTTATCGAATCTTAAATTTATACGGCGTTATTCATGTCTAACTTAAAATCTAAAATCAATCATATGCTTTCGATAATGTTATAATTAATGAATCGTAATAATAAATCAAATTAAATTAAAATTTATTAAATTCCTCTAAAATAAAACATATATTTTTACGTTCCAAAATAAAACTGCTTTGAAAATCAAAATATCGCTTCCAAAAGTAGACTAAAATTCCCAAGCAAACTAATTACCTACCTCATCTTAGGCTAACAAAAATAAAATTAAAAATTGCTTGAACTAACCAACTAAATGATTTAATGCATAACTCTTTTTTTCTTTGTTTGACTAACATTTTCACAATCACATATGTTCACACAAAAATATATCCGTAGACTGCTTAGCAATTTCTGATTTATCCTTCGTATGTACGAAAATTTATCATTGATAAACTTGTTTGTAAAATCTGATGATGTTTTGTAAAAATGTATTTACTGTATTTTCTCAACCAACCAGTTTGAAGCGTGATATTTATTACTATAAATTCAAGTGCGTGTTTTTTTGTATCGATGAAAACTTGTGAATTATGTATTGATGTCATTAATGGCGTGTTAAGAATTATTGTCTGTTTTTGTAGATGTTTTTTTGATTATCTTCAAAATACTTGTTGCACGATCTCTCTATCGTTGAAATTTTTTTCACAAATTAAGCAATTTAGATAAGATATTAATAAGATCAGGTACTAGCTTCTGATTTCGAAAATCTACCGAAAGGTAACTAAGCCCGTCGTCCCACAGGTCGGTAAGCAATCGATGTAAACGGAATGCTTCGAGACCATCCGCAGAAAAGTCACACATTGAGCTGCGCTGCAAACCTCACTATAGAGAATTTTCTGTAGCATTCGATTTTTGTCGATTGCTTACTGATATCGTCCATTTGTTCTTTGTGAGTAGTTAATTTGCTTTATAATTTTGGTAATTTGAAGACAACTAGATGCATAGAATAGCAGCAATCAGGAGGATATGACGTGTGTGTTTAACTGGTATTTTAATGCAAGAAGCACAAAGTTGACATTTGACATACGAGTACCTTTACCACTCGTTCTTGTGTTCAACAGTTAGGCTGTGGACCGAATTGCCTCCTTGCTTTTAGGTTATTATCCTCCCTCAATATTGGTCTGTACAAGACCCAGTTGTAAGAGGCCCGAGCCCCGAGTAAAACCCTACTTTGGGGAGTTATTGTAAAAAACACTATTTGTTTTCTCATTCCATTCTCAGCTGTATAACAATATTACGAAATGTCAAATCTCCAGACAATACGTGTACCATTAATAATGAATGCTACATGGTCTGTGCGTATTCCTTCGCAGCCTGAATGAAAATAAACCGGTTCTTGCACTTCGGAGTCCAGATGACATTACAAGTGAAAGCGGTAGGTACTGAAAAGGAAAGTTTGTGATTCGTTTTGTGACTATAAAAATTGATTGTTATGCCAGAACCCAGAACGGGCGTGTTGGAAATTTGTCGCCTCGTTTCATTATTACTTATACACGCTGTGGAAATCAGTGAATCGTTACAAATTATTCTCAAGAGTGTGCGGTGTCAATGAGGTAGATTTATAATTGGAAAGGCGTTTCTCTTCTCAGATATACTCGTAAGCACCGACAAAGGGCCAGTAGATCATTTGTTTTGTCTTGTACCGAAGGTTCTGTAATTTTTGTTATTTTTTGCCAAGAAAATACAAACGTATATTAGTCTAAACCTTGCCTACCTTAAGTACCTTGTAATTTATTACGCCATTAGGTATTAACGAAATATCTATTTGAAAGTAGTTGCAAAGTGGTATAACATAAAAATCTTCATAGGTATAGTAAATTACATGATGTCATTTTTCTGGAATTTATATAGCATGATATGTAGAAGTCAGTTTAAAGTACTTAAAACGATACACTAATTAAAAATTGTTCATTTTATATAAGGTATAAATCATTTGTTCTCTCCTTTCTGAAACGTATGTAAAAAAAATTTACTTCGTCGGTTTCATTCGGATTTAAATATATTTTTTTATTACAATCACAACAAGATTGTTCAAAATTTCACTCACTACTTGTTTGCAAATTTAGAAATTGAAATGAAAGCAATACGAGAACGTGTGAATGAACGTTGTGCCGTTTAATGTCACAAATTGCATCCATTTGCATTTCGCAGTATTGTAAATAGTTAACTGAGGATATATCTATTAAAAGAGAACGATACAATTATTTGAGTTGATAAATTTAATAAAAGGAATAATGGTGAATTATTTAAAAAGAGAACAATACAATTATTTGACTTGGTGACGTTAATAAAAGGAATAAAGGTGAATTATTTAAAAAGAGAGCAATACAATTATTTGAGTTGATGACGTTAATAAAAGGAATAAATGTGCATTATTTGATGCTGAATTTTGTTGAAGAGAGTTTTCATTGTAAGGTAAATTTTATGATAGTTATAGTGTAAGTGAGATGCTAGAAAGCTGGCGACCAATGGAAAGCTGGCATATATCGAGCCGCGGCTGCTTTCAAATACTTAAATAACGAATGGAAACAATAATTAAGTCAAGAAAAGCTATTATTTAAAGTTCAGAAAACAATTTCAACGAAAATTACATGAAAATTTAATTAACTCTTTTTAGACCCATTTTAAACACACAATTTTTTTAACTGTAGATAATAATTCTGTTAAATTATTAAGAACAGAGAAATACCGACGGAGATCACTCTTTGAGAAGTTTTTCTGACAATCATTTTTCTTTTAAAATCTAGATAATATTTTAATCTTTTTTGAGTATTTTTTTAATAACTTAATTAGTACTTCAAATTGTAATATTTAATCTTTGACGGCAATATTAACAACTCTCGAACGAAAATTTGAAATTGAAACATTAGAAAAAGGATTTGGTTGCATCTAGGAATTGATCCCAGGACCTCAGCCTTGATAGGGATTTACTCTACCACTGAGCTAATTCCACCTTATCCTCTTCGCCCATATTTAACTGTATCGTACTTCGACTAAGAACAACCAACATACTCTTCATTTTCTCAACGCATTTTTACTGACTGGTATAGATAGGTTTTTATGTACGATTGCAAGATTCTTTCCGAACTAAATAAAATCTAGATAAATTAAAATGGATACATTTATCCAAGACACTATTTATTTATTTAGTCAAAGGTTCCACGAACTTGCCTATGTTTCAAATAACGTTGAAATATGACAAGTTTTAATCTTAATAAGTCTTAATCTAGACAAGTTAACTTAGAAAAGTGATAGAGCAGCATAATTTTGTAAAAAATGAGACATTTATATAGGTTTGTCAAAGCCGTAACAAGTTACCATAATAGAAAAAATCTATGAGATCCAATTAATGAAGTTTCAGTTTTTTGTTTTGTTTTGTTCGTTTATTTTATATTTAATTTTGGAAGCATTTTGAACCTTAAATGTTGTCATTAATTATTGTTTAGTATTAAAAAAACTCAAAAATTGGTTAAGTTTCTTCAAAATATTTTAAAAAATCTGTAAATTTTGTATGTGAATGCAATTTAAAGTACGAAAGTCGAGCGTGATTTTGAATGAGCTGGTTGGTTGTCGTAGCGTCGTAGCCCGTAGTACTTGAACCATTGATGCTGAAGGCTTCTGGGGTGATCTTACAGCGAAGACTACTACGGAGACCTGGACCTGAAGGCAATCCGCAAGAGTGAGCTGCTCGCCGGCCAGGATGGCTCCGCCAAGACCCAGCACAAAGCCTCCAAACCTCGCCCCCAGAACAACAACAAGGTCTCTCAGGACAACTGAGATATCACCACATCCCTTAGTTTAATGCAACCCAAGACATAACTTAATAACTTACACTGATTAAGTGAGAACTATGTTATATTATTTTTTTTACTTTACAATTTTTTAACAGATATTTAAAACCATTTTACAGATATTTAAATAAAGTCAAATTTCTGAAAAGCGAATATTTCAGTATATTAAAATCAAATTAAAGAAACGTCTATTTTCATATTTTTAGAATGATTTAAAAGTTATTAAGTTGAGTCTTGTGTTTATTTTTAAGTCTTACAAAACAAAACGACATATTTATTTTTTTATATTTTCTTCACAAAACCTCGACTGATCGATGACAATACAGATACAGCGAATAAATCAATTTATTTAGACTTTTTTTTAAATTCATTTTGTTGAAGCAGAAGTATTAATTTTTTTTTATAGATAAGTGGTTTAAATAAAATTAAAAATTGTCTCTTAAAGGAATTAAATTGATGAAGTAAACCTGCATTTTGTATATTATTATTATTATTTATAGGGTACGAATAGGTTTAATAACAAAGTTTGTAAAAATACGTAGCACTAAGAGTGCGTTAATAAAAATTACAAAATAATGCAAATGTTTTTATTTATTTCCTTCTAAATTGTAAAAATAAATATGTGTGTGAAAATGTGATGTATTTTAACAAATCGATGTTTCACCTTACTTTCAGTGTTTTTCTCTTGTCCTTCTTGTCTATGATAACTCCTTCAAAAATGCACTGAATGTGGTTTTTGGTATTGTTTTCTTCCTTCATCTTCTATTGTCTATGGCACGGTGGATATAACCAAGAACTTCCATGTGTATATTCGTGTTTTGGCTAATAAAGGTGTGTAAGTATATTACATTTTATATTTCTCTCTTATTGTAATAATACCCTAACGTAAATCATATTATTATTTATACTTATATATTTAATAAAACTCAAATAACGTAATATATAAAGGGTTTGTTACAGGCAATTATAATCATGCACTTTATTATATAACTAATTTATTGTTTTAATCACAAATTTGTATTTCTTGTAGAATTATTTGTTGTGATTTGTTTGAGGTATGTATTTAGTAATAAATGTATAATACTGAATTATATAATAGATTCCCTACAATCCAATATACTTAATCCTTGAAAAAGTTTACATTTCCTATGATATTCAACTATTGTCTCAGTAAATAGTTCTTCCCCTGACTATTCCATTTCAACACCATTTTTCTCAATAAACAATTGAAATATTTGGAATATATAATATCTGGCTTTAATGTGGAAAACGCATATGAAAAATAGTTGCGTTTTTCTTAGAAATCACAATTTGTAAAGTTTTTCGACGTTATTGCTGTTCAACCAAAACCTCCTTGAACACAAGGCCGGGACACTGAATCAAATCAGCCTACTAAGTTGTATGAGTACCCCAGAAAAAGGTATTCTAATTTTTATTTTTTTACTAACTAAAACATTTTAAGATGTTTTAATAAAAGAGAATAAATTGAAAAAAGTTAGTAGGCTGCTTTGAATGAGTGTCCCAGCTTTGTGATCTAGGAGGTTTTAGTTCAACCCGCAAGAACTTAAGCTCATTTAAAAAAATTGCTAATCCTCGATACGATTTGATTTTTGACGATATTTGTAATTTCAATTCGAATCCTTGTTTATTATAAGAAGTCATCACTAATAAGTAAAACACATGATGTAGTATCTTCACAATTGAAAATAGATTGAACTTATTAATCACATGGTGTTGGAACCTATTTTTTTTAAACTCTCACTCATTCAAAGTAGATTTGTGTTTTAATCCTTTATTTTCCAATTTGAAATAACAGCGAGGACTACTACGGAGACGTAGACCTTAAGGCCCTGAAGAAACTGGGATTCAAGAAGTAGGATGGATGCCGCCAGGAGAAATTGCCAAAAATAGAGGCTCCACAGTCAATGTTGTAATAGTCTAGCATTTAAACATCACTTTTGCAGACTCCAGCAACACCTTCTATGGTGGACCAAACATCCAAAGGTCTATCGTTATCGAAGTATTAAATATGAAATTATTTTAATTTCGCCACCGTCTGGAAATTTGCCAGTAGCTATTTCAATGAAAACATATATTATCATCATTAAATTGATACGTAGATGCAATTCATTTTTTACTCGATTGTTCTTATTGACAATGTGCAAATAAACAAGTTTTAAATACCGTTAGTGGTTGACCTTCAAAAAATGTAGATTCTATGTTTATTACGTAAATAAGGACACATAAGTATCATGTTTTTGACCGTAAGTTAAACTTGATTGAACATCATAAAGATAGTTTTTTTAGCATAACTGTACTAGGGTATTCAGAAATATGTAGATACTATGTTTTATGATGATATACTGTACTAGGTTGTTAATCGAAAGATGAAGATACTATGTTTTATGACAATATACTGTACTAGGTTATTCTTAAAAGGCGTAAATACTATGTTTTTTAGAGTAAACCTGTACTCAATTGTTAATCGAAAGATGCAGATACTATATTTTTTTATTACAATTGTACTAGGTTTTTTTTCAGAATGACGTAGACACTATATTATATGACGATTTAGTTCACTATGTTGTCCATTAAAAGTGTGAATACTATGTCTTATGACGACATACTGTACTAGGTTGATCTTCAAAAGCATAGATATTATGTTTTTGACGATAAACACGAGAAAAGTAACTTCAGACGGAGGTGTATAAATTTAAATTAAGTATTAAGATAAATCATCGAAGAAAGGAGTTTACTAATAGAAAAAAAATTAAATTATGTTAGTTAGTTTCTATTTTATGATCTTGTTAAAGAAAACGAATAAATTACAAACCATGCGTCGTTCTTCGAAAATCGACAACCATTAAATGCCATACGTCAAGATAATAATATTAAATTCGTTTTTCTAAGAAATTATTATTGGTAAGGGAGATTTATTTCAAAATTATTGCTTAAGTTTTATAAGAAAATCAAAAATATGTCATTTAAAATTATTTGACATTTTCTACGATGACTCGTGCGGGGGAAAATATCATTTCATGTAAAAAAAGAATCATCATGTGTAAATAAATAAAACTTAAAAGACCAATTTTTATTTTATTTTATCTGTGTACAATTATTTGCTTATCTGTGTACAATTCCAAAATAAAACTTTTCTACCCCCAAAAACATCCCTTGATAAAGATGAAAATGAAGTCATACAAATTATGCGGGAAAAACTTCGTGGTAAAAAAAATTGCTTATTTATTAAGAATCTTCAAATTATTCGTATTCTTGTTAAAAACGGGATTTTAGGCCATTAACGTATCAATTGATAGTTATCCTGATAAACTTTAAGTAAAATACCAATGTTTTATGCATAGCATAAAGGATAACAAATAATTATAAGCAATAATTAGTCGCCTAAAATATCAATGGGACATCAATTCAATTTCCATTGGCGGCATTTATTTTTACTCGGGAGATATTTTCAATTTGTATTAATATTTCAGGCGACTAATAATTGCTAATATTTATTTATTAGTTATTCAGTTGCCTACCTTATTTTTACATTGAAAATGATGTAGCTATTAGGAAAGTAACCAAAGTTTTGCTCTAAATAAACAAACTTGCGTAGATAACAATATTTTATTACGTGCCTCTTAAAACCACGTAATTTCACTATTTTTCAACATAGTTTCCAGCATAGTAAATTCAAGCAACTGTCTGTAGAGTTTCAAAAATTCCTTCTGTGTTAAACTCGGTAGTCTGGGAACGTAGACAACCTCTCACAGCATCTAAACCCTTTTAAAGATATTCATTGTCATTGATGTATTGGGCCCAAGCAACTTTCTTAATGTGAGTGAACAATTGGAGCCAAGTCTGGGCTATACGAAGAACGGGGGATGATTTTTATCATGGCGATCATGTTAAGAGGTATGTAATAAAATATTTCTGCGACTTTTTTCAAATGTTTCCTACTTTAACCCTTCAAGAATATTCTATGCCATTATTTCTAGAGATGGAGAGAGGGAAGATGAATTAACATTTTGTATAAATTAGAAAATTTCATGGAAGAATGGAGTCGAATTCAGACTTAGAAGAGATGAGATCTTGAATGGAGGAGTCACAATTTAAGATAAGGCTTGATAGAAGAGAGGATATTTGTTTAGAGAGGGACAACCAAAAAATATGTGATCTAAAGTTCCCACTTCTAAACCACAGAATGTACAATCTGGGGAGTCAAGCACGTGAATTTTAAAACGGTGAGAAGGAACGGAACAAAGTCGAATCCTGATTCGAATAAGTGAGAAAATTTATTTTTTGGAGAAATGGGGGAATTGTTGAAACCCCCGTTTTGATGGGGTAATCCTTTGTATTGAGGCATAGCAGGCTCGCATGGATTGACTAGCAATGTGCCAATACTTTGACCAAACATTGCGGGATCTATCTATGAGGATGGCAAAAATGTCAGATAGGGGAATGTGGTTTACGAGGGTAACAGCAGGGTTGGGTGCTCCTTGTATTGCCAAGAAATCCGCAAAAACATAACCCACGATGCCAACGTGTCCAGGAATCCAAATCAGAGTTACGGTTTTACCAGAGCTTTGAATGGAGGCTATCAGAACTAAAATAAGGCATGCAAAGTACTCATCGGCACGTACAAGAGGACTGGATTTAAGTTTTCGGATTGAACTAAGAGAATCAGAGAGAAAAATGAAAAGTTTTTAATTTTTTTTTATTATTATTTATTATCAAAAACAGAAATTTAATGTAAACATACAAATTATCAAAGCAACGTTACAGGTTAACATTAGATGGATTATTAGAACTTATGTCATGATTAGGTTTTCATTAAAGTTGAAATACAAGTTGACAATTTAGTACCGAGAACAGTCATAGAAAAATGTTGGACATAACCTGCCTTACTAGACGAACCAAAATTGAGTTAGTTCATGGTTTATTAATACAATACACGTAATATATTCATAGTTAAAAGGTGGTTAATTTCTGAACAGCCCTCTCGTAAACTATCACATGAAATGTGAATAATTTTACCTAGAAATTAATAAATTAACTCAATAAATCTTAGTCCAGAAGTCAATAACTTAGGAAAAAAAGTAGAGTCCGGCTAAAGAGGTCAAAAGGTCTCCCCCGATCCGGCCCACCACGCAGCAGGTGTCAACGCATTTGCCGCCAAGACCTAAATAATCCTAGCCCCACGAACCTGGGCACCCCTGCTAACCTACTACCAAACGTAGCAAACCACTTGAGGTGAACTATTTCAAGGGTGTTATTTATCCAATAAATGGTTCCCGGGGAGGCGCTACCCAAACCCGGCTCCCAAATTGTAAGTTTTAAAAATTTGATGCGATCTGCAGTGATATAGACGAGCGATATTGGAGACACTCGTTTCACACTGATCTCACGACCCATCTGCCTTGTTTTTATTATCTGCCTATTAATTCAATTTATAACATTCATTGCTTCTATATTGAGTTTACTAATTTTTTTTCATCGTGCCTTACTTGTGCTTTGTCGTGAACATAACTATTTTCCCAAAACCAAACATTCTAAGGACCCGAAACCTTATACAATAGAATATTTATATATTGTAATCGACCAGCAAGGTCTTTTACACAGACTGTATGATAGGGGGCCGGTCAGTCCGTAGTTAGCCGCTAGGTCCGGGTAGAAATCTGCTTTATCCTTGCTCAGTTCGGGGCCGGAATCTGCTTTATCCTCGGTGCGGGAGGAGGCAGGCAGGGGCAGAAATCCAGAGGGGAGCCAAGTCAAAGAAGTATCCAAGTTCAGATCCAGAGAGAAGTGGTCGGGAAGAGCAGAGTAGAGTAGCTGGTGGCGGTCCAAGGCAGAGAGAGCGAGCTGAAGGCTGGCGCGCCGTATTTATTGTGCAATCCCCCTCTCCCGACTTTGGGGAGGGCGGGTCGACGCGCTGCCTTCATTCGCGGGGTGTTGATGATCCGCGGGCTGTGACGTCCGCTAAGATTTAATTAGCGGAGGTCACAACCTTTAGAACTACTCTACTCTTTATGCTCTTTTAATCAATCCTAACCACTCCTCCCTAGCATTTTTATTTATTAATCAGTTATACATAATTCATTCAGTGTGGGGGTCCCCGGCCCAACATATTCAGGGGAAATCGTAATTAATTTTCTTAATTCTAAATTAATACTAATTTTTATTAACTAATTATGTTTAGGAGAGTCCGGCCGTTTTATCAATGTATTTTATTTCGTAATATCTACGGCCAAACTCTCTCAAACTTAGTCTAAACATTTCAATAAATCTTCAATTCAAAATGTTTTGCCGTACGGCGTTGCTTACGGGCGCGTTGATTGGTTCCAGTCGGTCGCCTGGGGCCGGCCGGGCGCCCGCGCTGAGGGGAAGCGACGCGGGGGCGAGCGGGACTCGAGGTATCGAAGCTCAACGTAAGTTCTAAAACCACGCTCCGGCTCCGCGCTTCGACCATTATGAAATGTCGGCCGCCGAGAGCGGTACACACCGTCCGGTACACTCCCCCCGGCGCAGCGGTGTCTGCGCCCCATTTAGCTAGGACGGGGTTGTTGGCGCCGGCGTCTGCGATGGCTGGCGCCTTGATGTAGATGCGATGTGGATGCCGATGTGGATACCGATGTGGATGCCGCTGCACGATCTGGTGGTGCGGCTGACGAGAGGACGACGATTTTTACCGCCGGCCGGATGTATTCTCCGGTACTGGTTCGTACCCGGACTGCTCGTACTTGGCCGTCGGCCGCCGGCGTGGCTTCGATCACACGCCCTCTTGGCCAGCTGTTGCGAGGCAGGGCGGGGTCGGCGATTAGTACCAGGTCGTCCTTCAATATGGGAGCACTTCGGTGTTGCCATTTATGCCTCTCGGCCATAGTTGGCAAATACTCCCGCAGCCACCTCCGCCAGAACATGTCGGCAATCCGTTGGCCGATGCGCCACTGCTTTCGCAGACACATTTCTTCATCTTTGGGGCCGTACAACGACAGGTGTGGGCGCTTTCCAGCCGACCCCAGTAAAAAATGGTTGGGCGTCAGCGGCTCCTCGTCGCGGGGGTCGACCGACAGGTGTGTTAGCGGCCGACTGTTGACTGCAAATTCTGCTTCCGCCATAGCGGTCAGCAGCGTCTCTTCTCTGGGAGCTCTTTCCTTCAGAACCACCTCTAGAGCTCGTTTTACCGACCTCACAAGGCGTTCCCACGCTCCCCCCATATGCGGTGATGCGGGCGGGAGAAAATGCCACTCGATGCTTTGGGTAGCGAGGTGGTCCTGAAGTCGTCCGTCATTTCGCAGGGCTGCGGTCGCTTCCCTCATCTCGCGGTCCGCCCCGCGAAAATTCGTCCCGTTATCCGAGTAGAGCGAGAGAGGTTGTCCTCGGCGCGCTGTCATCCGTTGTATGGCCATGATCGCGGCGTCGGCCGTCAGAGAATGTGCAATCTCAATGTGAATCGCTCGGGTGGAGAGACAAGTGAAAAGAGCCCCGTATCGTTTTTCCCGCCGCCGGCCGACGGTAATTTCTATGGGCCCGAAATAATCTAGCCCGCAGTTAGTGAACGGGCGCACGTGGTGGGCTAGTCGGGCGGCGGGTAGTTGGCCCATTAGCGGGGGGTGCGGTTTTTCTTTTCGCGCGTGGCATGTGGTGCATGCGTGCGTTATTTTTCTAATATTCGTCCGTAGTTTTAGAATGTAGAAACTTGCACGCAAGTCAGCCATCGTTCGCTCTGTGCTAGCGTGACCTCCCTTCTTGTGGTAATGGGAGATTAGCAAACGTGTGTACGGGTCGTCCCCATCTAGTATGACAGGGGTTCGTACGCTTTGGGCTACCTTTGCGGCTTGTAGCCGTGTGCCCATTCTCAGAACCCCATCCTGCCCGAGGAAAGGGGTAAGGGCATTGAGCCGACTGCCAACCGGCGCCGGCGCGTCATTGCGTAGGGATCGGATCTCTGCTCTAAATGTTTTGTATTGACATTTCTGGGCCCAGAGTGTTTCGGCGGCGCGGATTTCACCGGCGCGCAGAGGGCCCTCGTGATGAGCGCGGCGGGGTCCTTCTCGACACCTCCTAATGAAGCGCAGCATCCATCCCGTAGTTCGGACCAACCGTAGCCACGACGAAAAACGTTTGAGATTGGGTAAGGCCTCCTCCTTGGTGATGGTGAGGCCTACGAACTTTGTCCTCACCTCCAAGAGGCCTTCGTCGGGCTGCATGTGGTGGCCTTTTTGCGTTGGCCACTCGTTCTCCGGAGCGGTGATGAAAGGTGGTCCCGAGAACCACGGTCCACTGGGCGTCAGGACAGGCATCTCAATGTCGCGAGTACCAATATCCGCCGGGTTAAGCTTAGTCGGGACCCATCTCCACTCGTTGACGCATGATAGGTCGTCAATCTCACCCAGGCGGTTGGAGACGAACGCTGAGTAGCTCCTTGGATCCGTCCGCAGCCAGCACAGGACTGTGGTGGAGTCTGTCCAGTATGTAGTCTTATTAATGCGGCACTGCATCTCCTTTCTCACGCTGACTGCGAGGCGGGCTGCCATAAGTGCCGCTTGTAGTTCGAGCCGCGGGATAGAAAGAGGTTTGAGGGGCGCCACCTTACATTTACTCGCCAGAAAGGTGGCGTGTTTTCCCTCTTGGTTTGTCTCCACCAGGTACGCTATTGCGCAACATGCGGCCTCAGAGGCGTCACAGAAGAGGTGAAGCTCAAACTCTCCATTCTTTTGTTGGAGGCAACGCCGCGGGATTCGGATGTTAATTGCCTTCAGCGCCTTTATCCAGCAGGCCCACCGCGCCGCGTGCGTGTCGTGGATACGCTCGTCCCAGCCGACGTTGGACCTCCAAACGTCCTGAAGGAGGATTTTTGATCGCACGGTGAGGCAGGCCACGAACCCCACAGGGTCAAAGATCTTCATAACGGTGCTCAGCAGCTGCCTCTTTGTTGGGTGCCGGACGAGCTCAGCTGCTTCCGTCTCCTTGAAATCATATATGAAGTGGTCGCCGACTGGGTCCCACGCTAGACCGAGCACCTTCTCGGTATCTGCGCCGGCGCCGCTATTTATCGTGACGGTCGACTTTGCTTTTTTGTCCGCCGGTATGCTCTGGATTGCGGAGGGCACATTGGAGGCCCAGCTGGCGAGATAAAAGCCTCCCCGGGATAGAAGTGTGCTGACGCCTCGTACCAGCGCTGCGGCCTCGCTCACGGTGTCGGCCGCGTCCAGGTAGTCATCCATATAAAATTTATTGCGTACAGCGGCGGCGGCGGCGGGGAATTCCGCGGCACCTTGCTCGGCCACCCTGTTACGTACATACTGGGCACTGCTCGGGGAACAAGTAGCGCCGAACATCATGGAGGTTAACCGGTAGGTAACCGTTGCCTCCAGTGGCGTAGCTCGCCACAGGAAAAGTTGTGAAAGCTGGTCCTCCTTCTTTATGTGGATTCGGAGGAACATTTCCTCGATGTCAGCGGCTATGGCAATCTTGCCCTCACGAAACCGTAGCAGGTTGCCGAACAGCGATGATAGGAGGTCGGGCCCGGTTAGTAGCCGGTCGTTTAAGGATGTACCCCGGCAACGGCTAGCGGCGTCAAATACCACACGCAGTTTACCGGGATTATTTGGGTTGGTAACTGCGAAGTGAGGCAGGTACCACTTTCTCTTTGCCTGTGCGCCTGCCTCGGCGTCGGATAGCTTGACGGCGTAACCGCGCTCTAATAATTGCGCAATTTTTGCCGAATACGCCGCCGCCAGTTCGGGGTCCCTTCCCAGTTTTCGTTCAAGCGCGCTTAGCCGGTTTACGGCGCACTGCCGGTTGTCGGGCAGCCATGAGTTATTTTCTCTCCATAGTAGGCCGGTCTCCCACCTGCCTGTACTTAGGGGGCGCGTTGTGCTTTCCATGAGGGCCTCGGCACGCTGTGTATCTGCGGACACCCGGCTCACGGCGGTCACGCCAAGCGAGTCAACTGAAAAGTGCCTTTTGATGAGTTCGCCGATTTTGCCCATTTCAGCCGTTTCGCCGATCATATTAAGCGTGGTGCCGCTGTCTACGTCACGCCGGGTGCCCCCATGTTTGATCCAGCCGAGCGCGGTTCGTGACGTCATGCGGCCGCCATCTTCTTCTTGGACCTCCCGCGACACGATCAAATGTACATTGTCTTGGCCGATTAATAGCCGTGGTTTCACTTGCCGGCGGCCGGCCACTGTTTGTCGCGGGAGATCTAGGTCCGTCACTGTGTTTGCGATAATGGAGTATTCGGCCCCGTCACCACGCACGGAAAGTTTAACACGCTGGGATGCGCTATCTGATGAGCACATCCCATTGGCACCATGTATACGGAGTCCACGGGGTGGTCCGCGCACCCCCACTATATCGGCGAGTTCGGCATCGACGAGGGTCACGGTTGACCCCTCGTCGAGCAGCGCGTGGGTAGACACTTGCCCCTTCGGGCCACATACTTTCACCGCAACTACCTTAAGCAAAACCGAACTTTGCCCGAACCAAGTCGTGTTCACAGTTTCACTCGCGACGAAAGGAGCTGTATTGTACCTCGCGGGGTCATGTAACAGTTTATGGTGTGACAGGCGGCACGTGCCAACGCCGCAGCTCGTGCGAAATTTACACACCCGCGTGTAATGCCCTTTGTCTAGACACTTGTGGCACACGCGCGCACTTTTCACTAAGTCCCACCGGGCGGGAATGTCAATCGCGGCAAACTGCGGGCACTCTCGTAATTTGTGCAAACTGTTGCATTTTGCGCAATTTTCACTATTTACCGCGATCTTCTCACTTCTCACCGCCGAAGTGCTTTGCACGTGCACTTGGTCGCGACGGGTCCGAGATGTCCGGGAGGGGTCAACGAGACCCGACCTCGGGACGGTATTTGCCAGCCGCTTCAGGAACGCTGCGAACTGGTGGATATCGGCAGCGGCAGCACTGTCCGCGACCTTGTCGAGCCACGCGATGCGTAGGGCCAGCGGCATTTTCGAGGCCACCTCACTGAGTAGTGCCGGGTTGCTTAGGTAATTGTCCGACAAGTTACCTAGCGAGGCGACGACATTTTGAACAGTTCCCGAAAATTCCACTATTGCTTCGTTGGAGGCATCTTCAGGTAAGAGCGGCAATTTCTTCACTTTATCGTACATCATGGCGGCAATTGCGTGTGCGCCGCCGAAACGGTGCTTCAGCACGTCGATGATTTCTGGGACCTGAGCGGGGTCCATCAGGAGAGGGTTGACGGCATCGCGCGCTTTTCCGCGCAGCGCGCGCTGTAATCTTATTAGATTCTCAGCAGCCGTCATCCCGCATGTCACCGTCGATTGTTGATATTGTGCGTGAAAGGTCGGCCATTCAACCGGGTCCCCGGAAAATGTCGGCAGGTCCTTGGCTGTAGATTGCCGGGCGATGAGGGAAACCATCCGGTTGTCTTCCTCCTGGGCTCTCGGGGTACTTCCAGACTGTGAGCTGCGGATGGCGTCTACCACAGCCGCGGTGAAGTGTGCGAACGGGTCTTGTCTGGAGTTTACCCAATCTTGGGTGTGGCGGGCAGTCTCATTCGCCGTCGGGTTTCCAGGGAATGGCCCGCCTCCCGCCAGGGTTGTAAGATCTGGCGTGGTTGGCGGGAGATGTGCTTCGAAAGCACGGGGTTGGGCCTCCAGGCGGGGCGGCTCGCATGCTGCGGTCGGCTTGGCGGCATGCTGTGACGTCTCGGGCAGCCGCGATGAATCGAGCGGCTGTGGTGTCTCGAGCGGCAGCCTTGAAGCTCCAAGCGCGGCAATTAGTTGCTCGATCTGCCGGGCGGAGTCCCGGGAGCGTTTTCTCTCGGCCCGCAGTTCTCGTTGCAGCTGGCGGAGAGTGTTCTCTGTGGAAGCCTCGCTGTCTGATGTGAGGCGCTCATCCGCGGAGACTGCGGCAGGGGCGGGTGCGGTGGCCAGAGCCGCTGCTGGGGCAGCTCGTGCTCTAGCCAGTTCAGCTTGATGTGCAGCAGGTCCGGCATGATCTGGGCCGGGGGCTGCTGCTGGGGTTGGGCCGGGCACTTCGGGGCCGCGGCGTGTGTCGTCTCGTTCGGTAGCGCCCTCTTCACGGGCGCCCTTGCCAGAGCGGAGCGATCGGGACATCTTAGCGGCTGGTGACTAGATCCGTTTCGAAAGGACCACTATGTAATCGACCAGCAAGGTCTTTTACACAGACTGTATGATAGGGGGCCGGTCAGTCCGTAGTTAGCCGCTAGGTCCGGGTAGAAATCTGCTTTATCCTTGCTCAGTTCGGGGCCGGAATCTGCTTTATCCTCGGTGCGGGAGGAGGCAGGCAGGGGCAGAAATCCAGAGGGGAGCCAAGTCAAAGAAGTATCCAAGTTCAGATCCAGAGAGAAGTGGTCGGGAAGAGCAGAGTAGAGTAGCTGGTGGCGGTCCAAGGCAGAGAGAGCGAGCTGAAGGCTGGCGCGCCGTATTTATTGTGCAATCCCCCTCTCCCGACTTTGGGGAGGGCGGGTCGACGCGCTGCCTTCATTCGCGGGGTGTTGATGATCCGCGGGCTGTGACGTCCGCTAAGATTTAATTAGCGGAGGTCACAACCTTTAGAACTACTCTACTCTTTATGCTCTTTTAATCAATCCTAACCACTCCTCCCTAGCATTTTTATTTATTAATCAGTTATACATAATTCATTCAGTGTGGGGGTCCCCGGCCCAACATATTCAGGGGAAATCGTAATTAATTTTCTTAATTCTAAATTAATACTAATTTTTATTAACTAATTATGTTTAGGAGAGTCCGGCCGTTTTATCAATGTATTTTATTTCGTAATATCTACGGCCAAACTCTCTCAAACTTAGTCTAAACATTTCAATAAATCTTCAATTCAAAATGTTTTGCCGTACGGCGTTGCTTACGGGCGCGTTGATTGGTTCCAGTCGGTCGCCTGGGGCCGGCCGGGCGCCCGCGCTGAGGGGAAGCGACGCGGGGGCGAGCGGGACTCGAGGTATCGAAGCTCAACGTAAGTTCTAAAACCACGCTCCGGCTCCGCGCTTCGACCATTATGAAATGTCGGCCGCCGAGAGCGGTACACACCGTCCGGTACATATATGTTATCTTAATTGAAGGCCACAAGTGCAAATACATTTAAAATAAGTAGAAAAGAACAAACATGCCTTTAAATGAAGTCCTACAACGCATAGAGCACGCCTAATTGCGGAGGCAATCAAAATTAATAAAAACTCCATTAATATTTAAAAAATACGACGGGGCTAAGTTCAATAGTTCCTGGTATCCGGAAATTGACGGCTACACCAAAACTAAACGCAGAAAACTATTTAAAATTATAATATAATACTAGCTCTGCTCTTAGAGGAGTGGAGCCGGCAACAAAATATCGCATCTACATACATTTCATTTCATAAAAGTAGATGTATCACTTAAATTCAATAGGTAATTAAGTTAGCTTTGCGTATATCATAAAGTTTGCTCACTTTTTCACTTATGAATAAACGCATTCTCGTGATATTATTTCGTGGCATATGCTAGTAGATAGAAGTAATTTTAAAGAAATACATTTTTCTAACAATAAATTTTCACGATAACTTCGCCCCCTGTGGAGAAACTTACGAACTAATCAGTCGCTAGTTGAATAAATATTTTCCGGTTTATGGGTTGCGTCTCGGATAATTTTGTGCCAGTTAACTGCAAAGCAAAATAAGCACGATTAGAATTTTGTTTCAGTATATGTAATACTTTCTTATTTCAAACACAGATGTCTCTATGACGAAATCGTACAGAAATTTAAAATATTTTCAAATTTACCTACCACATAGCTTTGGTGTCAATTATGCATTTTTTGGCAGTTGCATCAAATGCAGTTCTTGTTGGACAGTTAATTTCTTTCATAAATGCATTTGGATTGCATAACGATATGGATTTGCAGGAGTCCTTTGTGCGCCTTGTTATTGATCCAAAACGGCACCAGATTGTTGTATTGATAATTCCTATTAGTAAAACAAACAACTATATTAATTATCTTTTGAATACGAATACTGTACTACTTGTAATCAACTATACTTGTATAAAAAGTTTTTTAGTAAATATAAAATAGTATATTAAATGAAAAATATTTTTAAAAAAATAACTCTTTTTCAAATACATAAAGATTGTTTCAACAATGACAACTTAATAACTTTTTCGAATAGCAATAGACAAAATATTCTTGGCTCTATAACTATCCCGCGTTGTAACACCACAACAATTTTATAAATATTTTGGTGTCAAATGGTTTAAGCAATTACCTATTAACTTAAGATTGGAAACGAATTATAAAAAATTCAAAAGCTCAATAAAAACACTATATCAATAGCATGTTAAAATCGTTTATACTTAAAAATACAATATAATCTCTCAATTATTATTATATTGAAATCCTTTTCTCTTATTTCATTTTCTTATCTCTTTCCTTCTTTTACATCCTTTTCTCTTTTCTATTTGATAAAATTTTGTTATATATATATTGTATGTAAAAAAATAAAAATTCTTTTCATGATCTTTACTCTCTCTGAAAAAATATGTTAAATTATTATTTACACGCGTTTCTCCGCCTTTTTAACACGAGCATTTGCTCTAAAAAAGGTGTATCACGATGTAATGTAATGTATTAAAAAGAAAACAAACTCAATGTAATGTAATAACATGTAATTGTAAATTTATTATTAAATAAAGAAATTAACAAAAAAAATACACTTTGTAAAACACCACTTTTATTTTGAATTAATATTAACAGCCAACCAGGTTTCGCTTAGCTCAAGCTTCGTCAGGGCTTATCATATGACTGCTTATCAGTGTATTTTTTCATTTAATATATAATGTCACATCACAAAGTGTTTGCTTCCTTCGATATAAAATAGTAGTTCTGTGAACAATGTAAACCTTGCGTCCAAAAAAGTATGTTTTTAATTTTCTTTTATTTAATAAATTAAAAACAAAATCTCTCATGTAATAAGATTTGTAAGTAGGTAACAACTACCTACTTAAGTATAAACTATGCATTATACATATTTATAGTGATGTGTTTTTGGGGTATTATGCCGTGTTGCGCTACATTCTTCTTTAGCCAACGCTTCGGACACCATTGCAGTGTCCATCATCAGATCATAATCAGATTACACATCTGCCCTGATGATGAACACTGCAATGCTATCCGAAACGTTGGCTAAAGAAGGAGATAGCGCAACACGGCATAATACCCCAAAATCAAATCACTATAATACTTTTCGCCGTGAAAATCTCAAATTATACATGTATTATATTACTATACGAGTATATTTTATGTAACTTTTTTGTCCTTCAAAAAAAGTTTAATTTTTATTTTTCCAAAGAAACGTCACTACCTCAATGACAATGATTTTTTTCATAAAAAATACCTCTCCCATCTCTCCAAAGTACCTGTTTTAATTGTGATGATTTTCTTGAATTTGTTATCTTTGATCGGAGTCATCGTTGTGGTGGTCATTGTTGAAGTGGTCATCGTTGAAGTGGTCATCGTTGAAGTGCTGTCGTTCGCGTCGATGGACTCCGATGACTGATTAGTGGTTTCGGGATGTGGAGTGGTGCTTTGATGATTAGTGGTTCCTTCAACACTAGTGGTTTGTTCCGCATGAGTGGTTGTCTCCTCAGCATTTACGCAGTCCACTCTTTCGGGATAGTCGCAAACTCCGATATTCTGAAAAACGGAGAGACGCTGTCTATTTTAACAAGTAATAGGTATATTTTATGGATCTTAATATCTGAATATCATGGCCAAAAGTATTAAATTGATTTATTTTTGGGGTATTTTGCCGTATTGCGCTACCTCCTTATTTAGCCAACTTTTCGGACAGCATTAAAGTGTCAATCTTCATAGCAGATGTGTAAAGATTGTGGTCAAGTGTGTGCTTATGTATGTAGACGTGATATCGTGTGGCCAACTCCAAACCTCTAAGAGCTTGTAGTACATTATAATTTAAAATGTTTTTTTTTGTGTTTCTTTTGGTGAAACTAAAAACTATTAAGCTTAGCCCCGTCGTCTTTATTGATATTTATGGATTTTTTAAGAATTTCAATTGCTTCCGTAATGAATGCGAATAAAAGGCGTGCTATAACAGTCTTTCAGACTAACGTAACGCATCTTCATAACTGCCATAGGTACTGTAAAAAGACTTACAGAATACAAAACCTAGCATTGGCATGGCAGAGTTGGAAACCAAATCCAAACGCAAACGAAAAGTCAAAAGAGATTTCAAACCATTCATTACTGAAATATGTTTTAACGAGATGTCAAATATCAAAGCACATTCTTGTACACTTTCCGTTTTTAAAATAAAATTTCTCTTACATAACTCTACAATACCATTGACATCGATTTGTAAACGAATAGATACCTTCTTCGTCGTTATGCTGGTAGATAAATTAATATCGTAGGGAAATAATACAAATGTCACAAATCTTATACATAGAGCAATATCATTTATAAACATAGAAAATAATAGTGGACCTAAATCAGACCCCTGGGGAAACCAGAAGTAGTCAAAAGAGAGGTAAGTTTTAAAAATACGTAAACTGTGAACTGTTTCCATTTTAGACACATATTTACCGAATAAAGAAGCCAAATTTTTCAAGTTTATATAAAAATATCGGGTGAGTTACGTAGATCCACTTATAGACAAAACGTCTACCTCTTTATTGTTGTCCAAAACATTTCATACATAATCCGTGAGTACAATTTAGTAGAATGAAGCGACACTGAAGCAAACTGAGAAACAGGCGCACAGACTGAGTGGAAGACCAGGAAAAACAGGAAAGGACGGAATATTGGAGGTCAATGACTAGAATATTTGTGGAGTTGGTCATACCTCACCCTGGGGATATAGCGCTGTAATAATGATAACAATTGGACAAAGAACTTACATCATTGTAGTACAATCCATCAGGGCAATCCAATTTGATAGGGTCTCCTGCATCACAAACGTAGAATTCGCTGCAGTTAGTGGGGCTTCTAAAAGTACCATAGGGGTTATGCTCGCAACCTGAAGGTATGGGCGCTGGAAATCAGTCAAGAAAAACAATTAAAATTGGTAACACTTTATTATTGTTTATTTAAAATAGCTGTCTATGTAGCAAGATGTAAAACAATAATAAAAAAGAAGACAACGGCTTTTAGTTGTGAAAATGTAATACTAGAGCGATTTTTGGCAAACTATGCCAAGTTTGAAAAAACGTTCTGAGCGATCTCTCGACATAATATATTAAATTTAAAGAACCTAAAAATGTGGAATAAGCGAAGAAATCTAGGTAAATTTATTGGCTTTAAACCGCAGTAAGCAGTTGCATGTGTTTCCATATTAATATTTCTAGGATTGATGTCACTTAAATAATAATAATAATTAATATATATATATATATGTATATATATATTTTTTTTTAAAGAAAGACAAATATTCCCGGGTTACGAATAACCTGACAATATTTGAAAATCTCCTAATACCACCACACTAGGCGGAAAAAGTTGTTTGTGTTGTGATGGAGGACTATACCAGCCAAAGAATTGAAAACCTAACCGTAAGATCCTAAAATTTCATATATATTTTTTAGGCAAAATAATGTCAGGAATCACTGGTTAAATAGTAGCAGGATGCAATAACAACTTAATAAAAGTTTTAGTTTTGAGTAAAACGCATTCAAAATTTGTGTGCTCCGTCTGTATATCGTTTTTGAAATGCATAGTATTCACTTGTGACCTTAACTAGTGTTCATACTTTTGGTTGGAGCTCTGTCTAAGTAAAGCCTACATATGTAATATTTACACAGAAGATAAAGAAGGGATTGGATTTACAAAAGACGATGGGACCAAATGCGCGTTTAACTTGTAATTGTGTCCACTTCCTCATTCTGTGCCACTATTATATTAGAATTTATAAGTTGGTCTGCTTAGGCTTAGTTTTTCAGTCGATTCTATGGCGTGACTTTAGAAGGGTTACTTAAACGATGGTTTAAGTCCTAGTGTTACCTACCCGAGAAGTTGTTCATTTTCAAGACGCTTTGACATATCTTGTATCTGTTACATTTGCCATTTTAGACATTAGTTTACGTAAACTTTTATATCGAATACCAATTTTATCCATGGTCTTTTACAGTACTTATAACCCAAAATACCAAAAATTAATTAGTTAATTTATAAAAGCAAACTGCATTGCTTATGTTTTGAATCGTTTAATAACACTATGGTTTTGTACAGATTTGCCGTCAGTGCTTCAGCACGTTCCTTCGTTAAAATTAAAGATCACACCAAAACTCTCATAACCAAGATTTAGAAGATTCCATTTATTTAGTGCTAGAGGTTGCTTTATATGGTTCAATGCTTCATGTTTTGTGACTTAGCAGGCGTGCCCGGGTTCATGAGGTTAGAATTTTCCATGTATTGACGACGGATACGTCTGCCCACCAACTGTTTGGGGGGGCGGATCGGGAGAGGATGGTTGAGGAGAGATTTTGACCTGACTTTATAATTGACACTTGATCCCCCTGACAGTTGCCCCCCTGAAAATTGGCCTCCGACAGTTGGTCCCTCTTTTAGTTGATCCCTCGGACATTTGATCCCCCAGAGGATTATTTCTGCTGTACGTCCTCATTGGTAAAGTAAGTATGCGGAGAGGATATATACAGCCGTATAGCAAAAGTCGATATAATTATATCCGTAGGCGTCTAGAATGGAAATCCGCAACACAAATATTTTTGCTAACAGTAATACCGTATCCCCGAAGGGATATGTAAAGATGAAATACGGCCGTATGTATAACAAAAGTGGATAAACTTATATCTTATATGGAAAATACGCCATAGGTACCTACTTGTATATCATAAAAGGTATAACTAAATTGACCCCGAATGGGGGCGGTTATACTATCGTATTTCCTCTCTGCATACCTCTTCGGGTCCCCCCACCCTCCCCTACTTTCAATTTTCTAACTTAAATTAGGCCAAAGAAAAGTATTGTCTGCAATCTTTTCATACTTTTTTGAACGACTAATTAACCCCTGATGCCTTTTTCCTTTACTGAAAGTCCTCCCCATCCTTTCCTAAAAATACTCTCTACATAGCATCCCCAATGATGACACAGGCTCTTAGGGGAATTATTTTCCACAGGGCCTAATGTGTGGAGCTAATGTAAAAATAAACCCTCACAACAGCTTTTGCAATTTTTCCATCGACCGGGCTCCCATTACATGACTCTTTCAATTATCATATAAAATTTAAATGGTTTTTTGATCTAGTATACAACCTTCTCAATTCCTTTACCTGCTTACATAATATGTATTTTAATAGTTAAGATCATAATATTATGTACTCAAATCTAATGTCAATAAACATTATTGGTGATCACTGAATTAATGTACTGAATTCATTGAACTAGAAAAAAACAGTTTCGTTCCCGGGGAGGAGGAATTGTCTAAGGTTGCTAATTTATTTGTCCGATTCACTGCAAGACTTTGAAGTTTGGACTAAATTCTAGGATAAAATATTAGAGTTCAACGGAGGACAGACTCATCAGATATAGTAGTGGAATGATGAATTTCTACTATTTAGGGTGTGATTGTAGGATGTTTTTTATCTTCTTAAATTAAAACTCTGCCGATCACATGTATATTGTTATCATCCCTCATCAGCTTGGTAGTGAAGTCACGATGAACTAAAGAATACTAAAGAAAAGGGAGACTATATGGGCATTAAATTTCCATCCAGTAATTGTGTTTCTCGGTATAAATTCAAAATCAAATATAATTCGACGTCTGGTGGTGGAAGAGAGACATAAGGCGGTATTTTGATGAGTTTTTTCGGGGCTGGAGCTTAACCACTCTAACTAATTTGTTCGCTTTAGGGAATTACATATATTGAAATCGTTGTGTCTTCTTACTTGATAGTGATTGGTTAAAAACGTGATATAAATGGTGTTTAAATACACTTTATATCTAAATTTTGAATTTAACCGAGGAAGAATTAAAATATACACCCTTATGAAACCAAAGGTTCAAAAAGCAATCTGAGAAAAAATTATGAGACTTCGTGAAAAAAAAAAACAAGTGACAGTAATGTTAATTATACATTTGTCTAATAAAAGTTTTATTTTCGTTATCAGTAATTTTGATACAGTGTGTAGACGAAAAAACGCCAGGTGAGCCATTTTTGAAACTTTCATATGTTTGCATTTAAAAATTTAAATATTTTTAAAATCATATGTTTATTTCTAATAATAAAATTTGAAAGAATATTTTATCACCTTTCAAAAACCGTGTTTAGTTTTCGGTTATGTTCGTAATTCAAATATAAATTTTATTGCAATGCTGAAATACTCCGATCTTCTGTCAGAATATGCCAGAAGCCTGAAGGGTTAAGTTAAGTTTTAAGTCTATAACTACAACAATTTTCATTCAAATCTACCTGGAAGTTGTGTTGACTCGACCTCCTAATTGTACTAACTCGCTTGAATGAGGTTTTTATACCTCTTTCTCTCCAGCGTTCAGTTTCGCTTTTGCAAAATGATATCGTGCTGAGCCTAGCTAACTCTGAATATCCCCCCCCGCCCCTGTGATATTGCACACAGTAAAATAAGGCTTTCGCTTTGGGGTTGATCTACAATAAATCCCTTAACTTCACGTTGTGTGATTTGTTAATTCGAAGCCCACCGTTATGGGGTGGTAGGTATTTAATGTCTCCTTTCCATGGTAACTCCCGGTTCTTTTTAGCCAAAGTGTGGGGAAAACGTCCATCGACCCCCAGCGAGTTCTACAAGGAACGAGTACGTGTCTCACCTAACTTTCGAATACTGGACTCTATAACTAATCGACCTATCAGTTTCTATCATATCCCTACGATTGCCTTGTATCCCCGCCCTTATCTAATGTCCCCGTGTTTATAAATTCTAGATTGTGACATAGAACCGTACCCCCCCCCCCTACCCCCTCTTGTGTGTACGCGCTATTAAAACCTTCGTTGAATAGGGTGTTGTTTCCGCATAAGTACTGGGACTCCCTCGTCGACCTCTGTAATGGTGTACTGAAACTAGATAGATGAATTTAGCTGTGGTTAGTAAACTTTGGATGTTGCGGATGGAAGTGGACACGAGAGGAAAGGAGATGGGAACGGATTGAATGACGAGAAAAGAGTTTTTTGCAAACTGGGTCGGCACCTCACTGCCCCAAATGAAATGGTCGCTATTCTTCCAAATGCAAAACCCCAAGAACCAATACGTGTCTGGCTTTCCCCGAGGTCTGGTCTAACTTCTTCTTATAGTCGCCCTGACACCTCCGGACCGCTCACGTCAGAGGGAGAGGTAATACACCTGTTGGAATATCCCAAATCACCCCGCCCCGCTTCCTCCGACGGACTACTTTACTGACTGTAAAAGGGGAATTTTCATTGCGTCCCTTGTCATGATGCTAAACGCGTGCATGTTTCAAATAGGTTTGTTCTGGTGAGGCTTTCAACGTCCACTAGCCGCCAGGCCTACTATCCACCTCACGAAGGCTGCTGCAAAGGATCTCGAGGGTTTTCCAGTCGAGTTGCATCAACCTCCGGGTAAACCCCGCTTTAGTATGTGTTCGTCCTCCGATTTTGAACCCTCGTTCATCACGCCGACGTCCCCTCCACGCGATTTTGAAAGACTTGGAGCCCGTTCAATTAAACGCCTTCGCAGCGAACCAAGGCCCAAACATTCCAACTTGACATTAATTTTCATACTGCCTCTCGTGTCCTCTCACCCGACCCGGCTCCGCGAAAAGGGATGACCTTCCGAACTCTTCGTGATTCGCCATACAACGTTGACGCCCCGAAATCGCGTGATGAGGGAAGTAGAAAATCTTCTGAGCTAGGGAAATTGTGTGCTTCCCAAGACAGCTTACGGACAACATACTCCAACGGCGAGTTCTAAACCGAGGCCAAAGGTATTTGGGAATTTGTTAGTGAACATATAAGGTTATACACATACTATTAATTTGATTTTTTTATTTGTTTTGAGCATGAGTTGGTTGCAGCTAGTCGCTTCCATGTTGATTTGGGGTGCCTCTGCGCGGCTGCCAACTCGGTAGAGTGTACGACTTTTGTCGTCAGACACGGACGTCAAGTGATTTATGGGGGTCCCTTTTCTTCCTTTTTAGGTCGTGCGTCGACACTAACTGCTTACAAATAAGTAGGTCATTGGCCTCGTGCTAAACACAGCTGTTAGGAGCAAGCAAACAGTTCTAAATGTGATATTTATCAGTATCGCAGCCCTGTCCGAGCTGCTGGTTGCAGCCCCATCTTCGTCGTAATTTTAATGTTCTGGAAATATATATTCATGCAAGTTCACTCACCCAAAATCGTAATATTACCAGTCCAGTCGGGATATCGACGACATGTACATTAATCCGCGTCCAGGAACTGTAGGTATGAGTAGAAGCCCCTAAGCCGTTAAGGGTTCGTATTAAATTCGAAATCGATTCTCTATGTCACCCGTCTACTCGCCAGTAGAAACTATAACCATATTGGATCTAATTTTTCTAGCTAAAATTTCTACTTTCATACGCCGCCCCGTAGATAGCACATAAATTACCGGATACTAGATTTCGGAATGTTTAAGCGGATCATTTCTTTCAATAGAATATCTCTTCCTCCCTAACCGTAAGTTGATAGTTGACATGCATAGGTATTTGTTGGCCTCCACTGTACCTAGTCTAGATATCTCTCCCTATCGACTATTTTAGAGTATCTAAGTAAGTATTTGCCGAGATCTACCCAAAACCCCCTCCCCCTCCCTAGAACCTTTCATATATTATTTGCCGCGTTCACTTCGATTTTTTCACTAAGTTCTTATATCGTGTAAACCGTTAAAATCCTTCCCGTGCTCGCAAGGAAAACACTGTCTCTTCAATTTCACAATAAATTTAGAACCTTGTCTTAGCCGTTTTCGTCAGATCATTTGATAATTATTATGGCTCTCTATTTTTTTTCCCTCTAATGGCACACGCGTTATTATTAAACATTACTGCAATTGAGTTTCATCGTCTTATATTAGTCTAAACCAATAGACTCCAACCCGTGAATTTAGTATTGTCTAATTATGAGTCTACCCTTTTTTTGGTTGAATCTAATTAAATTTTAAAACACTTCAATTATTCCAATTAATATTAAAAGCACTTTAACTTCGTGAAAATACCTTGATTTTCTAAATACACAACTTCACTACATTTAAACTCTATCAGTTTAGTTTAAAAATAGCACACCAAAACTGTCGCGACGTAAAAGATCTCGAAGACCGACTCCAACCAAGTTAGAACAAAAAAGCCCCGATTTCCTCCAAACAACGCTATTTAATAATGTTTTTTTCGAATAAATCGACTTAAAATTTGTGCGACTTTCGTCTTTATGAATTCGAGGTTTCACTCCCCGTTAAGTTTAGAATTGCATAACCCCATTTCAGTTTTTTTGGTTCCCGCCTGCCGAGTTGAGGTAAACACCTACCACCCTGCCGAGGCGGGTACAGGCGTGTACTCGGTGACCTGACTTTCGGGCGCCCTCCCGTAAATGATTTTCGGCGATGTAGATTATTGCGCAAAATTATTTGATTATTTTTCCTCGTACACGTGTTGTGTCTGTAATATTGGTTGATTTCCGGCCTATAGACTAGGTGTAGCTCATTTCTATATCGTTGTTTTTGAAATCTTTCCGAGAAATTCGCTATTGATATCGATAATATAATCGATAAATTATCCCAACTACCGGAAGTTTTTCACCCATTATGTCCAGCGCTTGTGCATACAGTATCCTTCCTTGTGTGCTGCCTTCTAGCATTTGATTGGTGTCTACACGATCCGTGGGTGATCCCAGGACACATATACCTTCCTCTCGGTGATGACATACGTAGGCATTCGTTCCAAAATTTGATTCGACACGTTTTTGTAATTTCGCCTACCTGTTTGACTCTTTTCGTGATATCCGCCGCATCTCTTCTGGTAATCTTTCGTAACCCATCGCTATCCACTACCCAAGTCGTTGAAACCTCTTCCATCATGAGCTAAACTACCTTTCGGGTTTCTTTTCGATTCCTGGTCCTTTCTTTTCGGTGATCTACGCCCAGTATATCCCTGTTTTTACAGTTTTTTTGCGTCTAGTTTTAGCCCAACCCATATACTCTTTCTCGCTTCATCTAGGAATTTCAATATATTATCCTCGTAACTTTGTTTACGCGCAAAAAAGGTCGTAAAATTTTGATCGTTAATCAAAGACTTCGTGACCCATTAACTTTTATGTCTTTTCTTAATTACCCAACTTGCATCTCCCCCGTGTTAATTTAATTAGGCAATTTCGGCCAAACGACCTATCTTAAGTTAAAATTCGTGTTCACTGTGGCCACTTGAAAAAGCACTCAGAATTCCAGCGAACGAAAACAATTCTCTCTACAAGGATCAACTCGTAATATGTCTTCCGGACCAAAACATCCTAAAACACCCTCTTCTTTCACCAAACCGTCCCCCCCTTTTTTCGTTATCGATGGTTGGGTATCGCTTCGTTTCTGCCTTAGAATGCAAATTTATCGTCTATTCCCAAGTGCCTTTGCACGTGTTGTGGGACCGGATCCCAAGGTTAACCCAACAGTAAATCAATCTCGAGTGTATCGTGTCTTAGACCGCCCTTAATCTCCGTGATTGGCGAAAAATTATTTAATTGATTTTGGGAATGATCTGATTCGTTGAGTCCCATGACGCCCCTTTTCAATTATTACGTGGTTAACACCTATTACCGACGTAGGTTTCTACAATAAAGCTTCTAGTATGTCCCAAAGATGTCCGTAGTCTGTTCGTTTCTCCCTATTCTCTGAACGTATTTTAATTTATGAAAAAAAATTCTTTACGCCCTTTTACCCCAAACAGGTCCATTACAAAGTCACTTCTATTTGAAGGTGTGTGTGTATACTGTGTATCCTTGTTATCTATTCTGTAACTACAATATACAAAACTACAACAAAATCATTTTAACAGTCCCTCTCTTGGGTACTGGTGTACTGGTTGATAAAATATAATTTTATAACCATTTTTTTTTATTAGGAAGCTGAACCCTTCGAGCCTCGGAAAGACATTACTATCTACACACATTATTTTCTATTAGAGCCTCTGAAGGTCATGTCTAATTCTATACATTATAGAAGTACATAACTAGCCACACAAATTATATTCCATTAGAGCCTCTGAAGGTCAGGTCTGATTCCATACATTATAGAAGTACATTACTAGCTACACACATTATATTCCATTAGAGCCTCTGAAAGTCAAGTCTGATTCCATACATTATAGAAGTATATTACTAGCTACACACATTATATTCCATTAGAACCTCTGAAGGTCAGGTCTGATTCCATAAATTATAGAAGTATATTACTAGCTACACACATTATACTCTATTAGAGCCTCTGAAGGTCAGGTCTGATTCCATACATTATAGAAGTATATTACTAGCTACACACATTATATTCCATTAGAGCCTCTGAAGGTCAGATCTGATTCCATACATTATAGAAGCACATTTACTAGCTACACACATTATATTCCATTAGAGCCTCTGAAGGTCAGATCTGATTCCATAAATTATAGAAGTATATTACTAGCTACACACATTATATTCTATTAGAGCCTCTGAAGGTCAGGTCTGATTCCATACATTATAGAAGCACATTACTAGCTACACACATTATATTCCATTAGAGCCTCTGAAGGTCAGGCCGATTCCATACATTATAGAAGTACATTACTAGCTACATACATTATTTTCTATTAGAGCCTCTAAGGATCTGGTCTGATTCCATACATTATAGAAGCACATTACTAGCTACACACATTATATTCCATTAGAGCCTCTGAAGGTCAGGCCGATTCCATACATTATAGAAGTACATTACTAGCTACAGACATTATTTTCTATTAGAGCCTCTAAGGATCTGGTCTGATTCCATACATTATAGAAGCACATTACTAGCTACACACATTATATTCCATTAGAGCCTCTGAAGGTCAGATCTGATTCCATAAATTATAGAAGTATATTACTAGCTACACACATTATATTCTATTAGAGCCTCTGAAGGTCAGGTCTGATTCCATACATTATAGAAGCACATTACTAGCTACACACATTATATTCCATTAGAGCCTCTGAAGGTCAGGCCGATTCCATACATTATAGAAGTACATTACTAGCTACAGACATTATTTTCTATTAGAGCCTCTAAGGATCAGGTCTGATTCCATAAATTATAGAAGTACATTACTAGCTACACACATTGCATTCCATTAGAGCATCTGAAGGTCAGATATTTTTATATTTTTTTGAAAAAGGCGATGATGTGTTATATGTTCATGATTGGAAAGATAAATAATTTTTATTCTCAGTTTTAATAAAACATTTATACTTGTATACATATATTATACATTATAGTGTATAGTATCTTAAAAATTAAATACATGAAATAAACAATAGATAATAATATACAACGGTTGGTAATATTAAAGGTAATGGTAAAGGTTTCTCATAACCTGCCTCCCAAACGTAGAGCTAAGATGTAATTTTAGTGTTTGTTGGGGGTTTAATTTTTTCTTGTTAATATTCCTAAGAAATGTAGTTTAAAAAGGAACCTTTATAAAATAAAGAATAATAATTAAATTTATGTGTTTATTCAAATAAATTAGCAACGTTTATATAAATAATATATAAAGTAAAGTAAGACTAATGTTTATTAGATACATAATGTGGACAGTAGATAACTAAATATATAGTACAATAGATCGGTGTTCAATTCCTCAGCTGGCTTAGTCCTCCATCACAACACAAGCAACATTTTCCGCTTACTGTGGCGGTAGTAGGAAATTTTCAAATATTGTCAGGTTATTCGTAATCCGGGGATAATTAAATTTCTTTAAAAATAAAAGTATTTAGCAGTAGGTAAATATGTTTTGCCTAGTTTTATCTGCCTCACTAAACAAAGCGAAAAGGAAAAAACACGAAAAAAAGTGATTGCATTTATTGTACATAATACAAGTCTTATGGGGTATTTCACCATCCTCGTGTTAGCTTATCCGTACGATAACGCATATTAATAAATAAATAAATAAATGGTGAAACACTCGGCTAACTTCGCTAATATATAGCCATAACAACACACACAACAGTAAACTTGGACTTTATACGTAAATAATTCGAAAACATACGTTATCGTGTGATTAAGCTATTAAAGGGATGGCGAAATACTCCCTTAATAAAGTTTTAGGATTTTTTTTCAGATTTTATCAAAATTTCATCTATAATACTGACATACAATATTTTATATCACCCCTTGATCAAATGTCAGAAAATTTATAATAACTAATGCTTTTTCTCAAAAAATATATGTAAACCGCTTTTATATTAAGGGGGTATTTTACCTTTCTGCACTATCCATAGGATGAAGTATTATTTTAGATTTAAGATATAACGATTTATTTATATATACGTACATCGAAGAAGTTAGCCGAGTTTTCTACCCTTTTATTGGTGATGATGTTGAAAAACTCAATAACTCTTTCCACCTCCAGGATAATAATTAAACTAATGGTAAAAAAGGCTATCCCACTTATGGCAAGCCCCACTCTTTGGTGGTGTTCATGTCGAGTTACAATATTACATTATAGTTCTATATTTCATTGAACTCGAGTTACAAACAGACATATAATCGAAATCAGCTTTAAAAATAATAATGCTGCTGAAATTGGGTAATTCACTCGTGTTTTCGTTGTTGTAGATATGTTCGTTTTTGTTCGAATTAAAACTCGTGATAAATGTGCACCTTTTTACGGCAATTTCTTGCCGGCAATGTATTCCCTTCTTTTACCGGTGAAATAAACAGGTAAATACAAATATGACAAAATAAGTCAAGAATTTGAAGAAATCTCAAAATATCTGAATTTCATCTCTTGGAGAAAACGCGTACTTCCTCTTAATTTAGTTTGATTTGGCTGAAAAAAGAACAGTTTATTTTAGTTGTGGTAACTAACTCAAAATCAAATGTCGGCTGATCGCAATTTGATGAAAATCTGAAATGGACTCGGCTCTAGAATCGGCGTTTCATTAAGTTCATTTCAAAGGTCTAAACACTAGATGGTGCTGATTGGCCATTCGATAACTATGTTACATTTTTGAATTTCCAAGAATGAGTTGTTTCACAGAATTTGAACAACTCATCAAATTTCACACTTTAGACGGGTTGTTTCACAGAATTTGAACAACTCTTCAAATTTCACACCTTGGACGGGTTGTTTCACAGAATTTGAACAATTCATAAAATTTCATCAAATTTCAAAGTTGATTTACATGTTTTGGGGAGGTTCTATTAAAGTTATATTACTATATCATTATTAGACAGTGGCTTCACAAAACTTAAATAATAAGAGGACCTTCACAGAACTTGAAAATCAACTTTGAAATTTTATGAATTTTTTCAAATTCTGTGAAACAACCCGTCCTTAATTTTCATGTTCTATGAAAATTATATTTACGTTCTGTTTTAATAACATTATGGCCAAGTTGCCTCACAAAACTGAAAAATAACAGATTTTGAATAGAATATTCACGGAATTTGAAAATTAACTTCGAAATTTGATTAATTGTTCAAATTCTCAGAAATAACCCATTCTAAGAAATATCCCAACATTATAACGGATTGGAACTCCTGGAATTGATGGAACACAGCTGCTCAGGATTTGACGGGAGAAATGTATGCCAAAGCCATTGACCAACAAAGTCTAGACTGGTCGTGTGGATGTTAAAAATGTTCTAAAAAATTATTTGTTCTAAAAATTGGGTTACGAAAACATTTATCGAAAGGAAAGTTCATTTTATTGCAGTTGGATGGTAAGAAGCTTTGCTTTCTAACTTTTGTTGGTCTGAAGGGAGCAAATTCATTTCTCAGGATGTTATGCTTTCAAAGTGAGGTGACGTAGTTATTTTATGAAATTTTTAATTGGTGGGCCGAATTATTCTACCGAATTCGCAAAACACGTTATAATCTACATGAGATATAATGTTGTGCCAAACGTAATGGATTATATCCAAAGTTGTTTCTTTAGGATCTGATCATTTCAGCTGGCTGGCTGTATCTTTATCCCCACATCAAACCTAACCTAACCGATCAAAGAGACTTTATAATTGGGAATATAAAAAAAATAAGAGAGTTAGATTAGGTTAGGTTCATTATTTTTCTTAACTTTCATTGAATCTTCCGTTTGTCATTGTGTCGTTTTGTTATGGCATCGTATTTTATGTAATACTAGCCTAGACTTATATTTGAATGAGGTCGTCTCCTAATTTTACACTTTGATGACAAAGTATCATGTTAAAAAGTTAATAACGACAGTAAAATTAGATTTTCGGTATCTCCAAAAATGACGAAGTTAAGAGCTTCCAAAGTGAACCTGGGTAAAACTTGTAGAATGGTGTCTCGTAACATGATTCAGTACAACTCATAATTCAATGATGTCACAAGCTTTTCGGCCGGCCACAAAAAATAATATTTTGACGGCTTATATCTTTGGCATCTTAGGATATTTTCCAAAAAGTCAAAAGTTCTGTCTTCAGCATACTCTACACTTCTGCATTTGTAAAAAGCATGAAATTCCATTTTAGAAGGCGACCTCACTCTTGACAAATCAGTTCCGATTTTGAAAACAGTTTTACAAGTAAATATTATCTATCGCTTTTCTGAATTCTCCAAAAAAACACTTCCAATTTCGTGACAAAATGACTCTTAAATTCAAAGCAAAAGTTCTAGAGCTCGCTGAACCGGAGTTACTGGCGGATAGATGGAGTCATAACTAAAATTATTAATTTTAATAAGTAACGTGACAATTTATAATTGTCAAATTGGTACTAACTCGCTGAAGGTCTGGATCCACAATCCACATTATTGGGATAAGCACAGTTGGAATTCTCGGCTGAGAAATGTAGTCCAGCTGGACAATCCATAACATGGCCATCGCCTTCCCAGCAATTTACGAATTTCCCGCACGACTCCGGGAAGGGAAACTGACCCGTGGGCTTCAAGCAGTACTGCGAAATACCTGCACATAAATAATTTTGATATTAGATTGCATCACTAACAATTTAGACCTAAGTATTGAATTTACTCAAAATTTTATTCTTATATACTTACACCCATTCTTATATACTTACATCTTTTATGAATCTAATTAAAATATTACATTTTAAAGACTTTTTAGCCAATCCAATTGCTAGGGGATTAGAGGTAGAACAATATACATAATGATAATTAATTGTGCAAAAATGAAACAAAATGATAATCGAAACCAAAATCACAATCGATGAAACGGAGAATGAATTCCATAAGATTAAAATTACAGATGAACAGGGCAACTGCAATTCTTTATTCGAAAATCTTAGACCGGACATGTGCACCCTTTGGGAGGTCGTGGATTATCTGGAGTTCAGTGTTGATTCAACCACTGTTATCTCTAGAAGAAACCTACTTTTTCTAATGAAAGAAGTTGCATCTGAAGACACGCACTCCACGGTGATCGCTAAAAAAACCGACCTAGAATCTATCATGGACATTGATTGAACCATAAGGTTGGGCATGGACAAATAAAAGAGGTTTAGGCTCATAACGCTTCAGTCTCCGCTTCAAAATGATTATCAGTCCGTAAAAGAGAGGAAGTAAGGACGGTTGATTTTTATGTCTGGTAGTGGACCAACGGTGAAACCACATGCGTCTCCTCTCAGAAGCAGGTAGTGCGGCCAAGTTTCCTTACAATATAAATTTATACCAATATTATTTACCAAAAGTTCCATCAGCTGACCAGCTCACACGAACTTGGCCAGTCAATGTAAACAAGATGATGGCCCCAGATCGGTCTGCGTCAGAGCAAATGATAACACAGTGCTCAACTTGCCACCTAACACTAAACCCATAAAAAATACTATGTACCTATGTGTACGTGTAACATAATAAGTATTATGAAGTGCTTATATTTTTTTATAAAGGTTTTGGTGCTGGTGATTGATGATGGTGGAAAAAAACTGAGGCGGTTTCCAAAAGCATCCAAGCATTACCTGTTTTCGATGGTACGGCAGGTACTGTATTTGGCGTCGGTACGAAAGATGACTTCGATGTTAGTACAGGGCGGGCTGAACTATGGTTCTCTGTGACACTTTTTGTCGGTTTAGGTGAGGCTGTGGTATGTTTTGTTGGTGTTCCCGTGCTTGTCATGCTAATTTTTAGCGACGCGGTAGCTGTTAATATTGACTCGGAGAGAGTCATAAAAGAAGAAACAGCTGTTTTGCTTTGCGGGATCGTTCCAGCTAAAGTTTTTAGTGTTGAAGCATCAGCAGGGTTTATTGTGACACTATTTCCTGATGGTTGAAGACATTTCATATAATTTGGCGTGGGATTTGGCGTCGGATCGGAGAGCTCTGTACTAGGTTTTTTTGTTGGCGTTGGAAGTTCAACGGTATGTGTTGGTACAATATGAGCAGTGAAATGATTTGTTGGTTTTGGAATAGGTGTGGAATGGTTTGTGGGAGTTGTGGAATATTCCGGTGGTTTCTCTGAAGCAGAATTATGTTTTGTCAGTTCCGTTAGTGTGGGTGGAAGTGTGGTATGTTTAGGTTGAGTAGTGATAAGTCTTTTTGGTGTCGTTGGAACTGTGGTATGTTGTCCTAATGCCGGTGGAGCCGTAGTATGTTTGATTGGTTTAAATGGAGCAGTGATATATTTTGTTGTATTCGGTGGAGCTGTGGTAAGTTTTTCATGTTGTGTTGGTTTCGATGGAGTTGTGGTTTGATTTTGTGATGCTCTTGGATTTGCTGTGTTTTTCGTTACTTGCGGTGGTGCTATGGTATTTTTTGATGGTTTCAGAGCGGTAGTTAGTTTTGTTGAATCTGTTGCATTTGTTTTTAGTATCGTTGTAGCTTTAGTATATTGGGTTGGTTTTTGTGAATCAGTGGTATATTTTGTTAGATTCAGAGTAGCCGTCGTATATCGTGATTGTTTTGTTAGACCAGTGGTATATTTTTTTGGATTAGGATGAAGTGTTGTAAGTTTTGAGGATTTTGGTGAAGCAGTGGTGTATTTTATTGCATTTGGTGGAGCTGTGGTAAGTTTCGTTGAATCTGTAGAAAAGTTTTTTGGTGTCGTTAGAGTTGTGGTATGTTTTGTTGGTTTTGGTGGAGCTATGGTATGTTGAGTTAGTTTCGGTGTAGTTGTTGTATGTTTTGTTGTTCGTGGTGGATTTGAAAAAGCTGTCGTAAGTTTTGCTGGTTTAGGTGGAGTTGTAGTTTTGTTTTGAGATGTCTTTGGATTTGTTGTGTTTTTTGTTAGTTGCGGTGTGGTTGTAGTATGTTTTGATGGTTTCATTGTATTAGTAGTTAGGTTTGTTGAATCTGTAGCAAGTTTTTTTGATTTCGTTGGAGCTTTGGTATATTGGATTGGTTTTTGTGTATCAGTGGAATATTTTGCTAGGTTCGGCGAACCTGTGATGTATTTTGTTGCTTTTTGTAGAACTGTGGTCAGTTTTGATAGTTTGGGTGGAGCCGTTGTACGTTGTATTACTTTCGATGGAGTTGTGGAATGTTGTTCGGGTTTCGCTGGAGCTGTGGCATGTTTTGTTGTTCGCGGTTGATCTGTGATATTTTTTTTTGCTGTAGATGATGATGTGGTCTTTTGTATTACTTTTGGTGGGGCAGTTGTATTACGTTTTGTTGGATTCGGTGGAGCTGTAGTACGTTTCGATGGTAATATGCTGATTTTTTTTTGTGTCGTTGGAGCCGTGGAATGTCGTGTTAATTTTGTTGTACCAGTGGTATATTTTATTGTACTCGGAGGAGCTGTGGTAAGTTTTGTTGGTTGAGGTGGATCTGCGGCACAGTTTATTATATTTGGTGAAGGCGTAGAAACTTTTGTTGGTTTAGGTGGAGTTATGGTTTGTTTCGACGGAGTTGTGATATGTTTTGTTGTTCGCGGTGGATTCGGAGGAACTCTAGAAGTTTTTATCGGTTTAGGTGAAGCTGTGTTATTTTGAGTTGGTTTTGATCGAGGTGTGGTTTTCTTTTGTGACGCTCTTGGATTTGTTGTATTTTTTGTTAGTTTCGCTGAGGCTGTGGTATGTTTTGATGGTTTCAGTGAAGCAGTAGTTAGTTTAGTTGAATCTGTTGCAAATTTATTTTGAGTAGTTTTTTTGGCTGTCGTTGGAGCCGTGGTAAGTCGTGTTTGTTTTGTTGAATCAGTCGTGTATTTTTTTGAATTCGGAGGAAGTGTTGTAAGTTTTGAGGGTTTCGGTGGAGCAGTGGTATGTTTTGTTACATTTTGTGGAGATGTACTAAGTTTCGTTGAATCTGTAGAATGTTTTTTTGGTGTCATTAGAGTTGTGGTATGCTGGGTTGGTTTGGTTGGATAAGTGGTATATTTTGTTAGATTCGTTGAAGTTGTGGTAAGTTTTGTTGATTTTGTTGGAGCGATGGAATTTTGTGTTGCTTTTGATGCCGTTGTTGCACGGGATTGACGTGTCGTGAGTTTTATTGGTATCGTTGATGATGTTGTCCGTTGTGTTAATTTTGGTAGGGCTGGAGTAGTATATATTGTTGGTTTCGGAGGAGCTGTGGTAAGTTTTGTTGGTTTTGGTGAAGCTATGGTATAAGGTGCTAGTTTCGATGGAGTTGTGGTATTTTTAACTGTTCGTGGTGAATGTGGAGGAGTTGTGCTAGGTTTTGTCGGTTTAGGTGGAGCTGTTTTTTGTTGTGTTGGTTTCGATGGAGTTGTGGTTTGCTTTCGTGGTGCTCTTGGATTTGTTGTGTTTTTTGCTGGTTTCGTTGAGGCTGTGGTATGTTTTGATGGTTTCAGTGAAGCAGTAGTTAGTTTAGTTGAATCTGTTGCAAATTTATTTTGAGTGGTTTTTTTGGCTGTCGTTGGAGCCGTGGTAAGTCGTGTTTGTTTTGTTGAATCAGTCGTGTATTTTTTTGAATCCGGAGGAAGTGTTGTAAGTTTTGAGGGTTTCGGTGGAGCAGTGGTATGTTTTGTTACATTTTGTGGAGATGTACTAAGTTTCGTTGAATCTGTAGAATGTTTTTTTGGTGTCATTAGAGTTGTGGTATGCTGGGTTGGTTTTGTTGGATAAGTGGTATATTTTGTTAGATTCGTTGGAGTTGTGGTAAGTTTTGTTGGTTTAGTTGGAGCGATGGAATTTTGTGTTGCTTTTGATCCCGTTGTTGCACGTGATTGACGTGTCGTGAGTTTTATTGGTATCGTTGATGATGTTGTCCGTTGTGTTAATTTTGGTTGGGCTGGAGTATTATATATTGTTGGTTTCGGAGGAGATGTGGTTGGTTGAGGTGGATCTGCGGCACAGTTTATTAGATTTGGTGAAGTCTTAGAAACTTTTGTTGGTTTAGGTGGAGTTATGGTTTGTTTCGACGGAGTTGTGATATGTTTTGTTGTTCGCGGTGGATTCGGAGGAACCCTAGTAGTTTTTATCGGTTTAGGTGAAGCTGTGTTATTTTGAATTGGTTTTGATCGAGGTATGGTTTGCTTTTGTGACGCTCTTGGATTTGTTGTATTTTTTGTTAGTTTCGTTGAGGCTGTGGTATGTTTTGATGGTTTCAGTGGAGCAGTAGTTAGTTTAGTTGAATCTGTTGCAAGTTTATTTTTAGTATTTTTTTTGGCTGTCGTTGGAGCCGTGGTAAATTGTTTTTGTTTTGTTGAATCAGTCGTATATTTTTTTGGATTCGGAGGAAGTGTTGTAAGTTTTGAGGGTTTCGGTGGAGCAGTGGTATGTTTTGTTACATTTTGTGGAGATGTACTAAGTTTCGTTGAATCTGTAGAATGTTTTTTTGGTGTCATTAGAGTTGTGGTATGCTGGGTTGGTTTGGTTGGATAAGTGGTATATTTTGTTAGATTCGTTGAAGTTGTGGTAAGTTTTGTTGATTTAGTTGGAGCGATGGAATTTTGTGTTGCTTTTGATGCCGTTGTTGCACGGGATTGACGTGTCGTGAGTTTTATTGGTATCGTTGATGATGTTGTCCGTTGTGTTAATTTTGGTAGGGCTGGAGTAGTATATATTGTTGGTTTTGGAGGAGCTGTGGTAAGTTTTGTTGGTTTTGGTGAAGCTATGGTATAAGGTGCTAGTTTCGATGGAATTGTGGTATTTTTAACTGTTCGCGGTGAATTTGTAGGAGTTTTGCTAGGTTTTGTCGGTTTAAGTGGAGCTGTTTTATGCTGCGTTGATTTCGATGGAGTTGTTGTTTGCTTTTGTGGTGCTCTTGGATTTGTTGTGTTTTTTGCTGGTTTTGGTGGAGCTATGGTATGTTGTGTTAGTTTCGGTGTAGTTGTTGTTCGTGGTGGATTTGGAAAAGCTGTCGTAATTTTTGCTGGTTTAGGTGGAGTTGCAGTTTGCTTTTGTGGTGCCTTTGTATTTGTTGTATTTTTTGTTAGTTGCGGTGTGGTTGTAGTATGTTTTGATGGTTTCAATGGAGCAGTAGTTAGTTTTGTTGAATCTTTTGCAAGTTTTTTTGGTGTCGTTGGAGATTTGGTATATTGGGTTAATTTTTGAGAATCAGTGGTATATTTTGTTAGATTACGTGGAACTGTGGTAAGTTTTGTTGGATTATCTGGAGCTATGGTATGTTGTGTTAGTTTAGATCGATTTGGAATCGTTGTGTTTTTTGTTTGTTGTGGTAAAACTGTTGATGGTTTCAATGGAACAGAAGTATGTTTTGTTACATTTGGTAGAGCTGTGGTAAGTTTTGATTGTTTAGGTGGAAATTTAGTAGGTTTTGGTTTCGATGGAGTTGTGTTATGTTCTTTCGGTTTTGATGAAGCTGTGGCATCTTTTATTGTATGCTGTTGATATGTGGTGAGTTTATTTAGTGGCGTTGATGCTGTGGTCTGTTGTATTAATTTTGGTTGGGCTATGGTAACATTTTTTGTTGGAGTCGTTGAGACTTTTGTGAGTTTCGATGGGTATGTTGTGATTTTGTTATTGGTTCGAGTCCTAGTATGTCGTGTTGATTTGGTTGGACCAATGGTATATACTGTTGACTTTAGAGTAACTGTGGTAAGTTTTGTTGGTTTTGGTGGACTAGTGGTATATTTTATTAGATTTGGTGGAACTGTGGTAAGTTTTGTTGGTTTAGGTGGAGCTACCGTATGTTGTATTGGTTTCGAAGGAGGTATTGTATGCTTTTGTGGCGTCTTTTCAACAGATGTGTTTTTTATTGGTTGCGGTGGAGCTTTGGTATATTTTGATATATCTTTGGTGATTTTTTTTGTTTTTGTTATAGCTGTGGTAAGTTGAGTTGGTTGTGATGGAGAAATTTTATTTTTTGTTGCATTTGGTGGTTCTGTGGTAAGTTTTGTTCGTACTGTAGTTAGTTTTTTTGGCTCCACCGGTGCTGTTGTATGTTTTGTTGGAGTTGTCGTATGTTTTATTGGTTTAAGTGAAGGTGTTGTAAGGTATCTTTGTTTAGTTGGTGTCGCGGTATGACTTTTTGAAGCTATCGTGTGTTCTGTTTGTGTTCTTATGGAAGTTGTCATAACCGGTCTAGTTTTAGCTGCGGATTGAGATATTTGGTTTACAGTGGTATGTTTTTGTGTTGTATCAAGTTGCTTTATAGTAGATGTCCTGTAGCTGGGAATTCGTGTTGCTACAGATGTGGTTGTTGTTGGTTTTGCTGTTAACACAGGGCCTGTGGTTTTAGATTTTTGTGTTGTTATTTCTGACGGGCATTTCGTTGTTTCACAGCATGGTTTATTTTCTATCACCATCCTTTGACTCTGCCCCGGATTATCATAGATTTGCGGCTGCAAAGAATTGTATGTATTTAAACTCTTGATATTTATTGTTTCATCGGTAGATTTTAATAAAAGTGTATAAAACATGGATCATATTCATGAAATGTGCCACTTATGTACGTAAATTTGTTTAAAACTGAAACTTTTGCATATTTTTTGTTTTGATTTTATACGTGAAGCAATAAATGGAGGGTTATTTATACGCTGAACGTTAACGCTGTGTACGTAAAATCCAACAGATGTGCGAACCGAGTGTGAAGTGGATAGCGGCAAATAGATCGAATCACAGATTTCCGGATTCTTTCAGAAGAATTTGGTCGCCTGTTTATTAGTTCGGAAGTAGATTTTCTTTTTCTCGATTCTCTTCGGGTGGCACTGAAATATTTTCATTCATCTTCCCTACAATTTTATTTTCATTTAGTGTTTTTTCAATTGGATGATATAGTGGTTGGTAAACATTTTCTGTGTGGGGTCAATCGGGGGAAGTACGGTATATACATTAACGAGTTGAATTCAATTACATCCATTGTGCTTTTGAGAAATAAATGGTTTATAACAAAAGTTTATACATTTCTACATTGAAAGTCTTAGCGCGGGAACCAACCACTCGAGCAATTGGTGTCATATATATATATATATATATATATACGCAATGGAAACATATTACACTTCTTACTGCGGCTTAAAGCAAATTAATCCACTCAGATTTCACTGTTTATCCCTAATTTTTAGGTTCTATAAATTTGGCACAATATGGCAACCGATCGCTCAAAACGTTTTTGCAAACTTAAAATAATATGCCTAAAATCGTTCGAGTGGATAAAAACTTCTTAGAATGTAATATAATCATTTTAGTAGTAGCATCATCTAGATGCACGTAAACCCGTAAAATGGAGAAAGTGCATTAAAAAAGTGTATTAAAATACTGAAAATATTAAGGGGAAATATACTTTATATGCTAGGTTTGCAGAGATATGATTAAAAACTATCATATTATTTTACTCTTTCGTTGAGAAAAAAGCACCATGATAAATCGGTGGCAAATTAAAGTTCACGATCGGAATCATTTGACGCTAACAAACCGCAACGGGTTTAGTATATTTAGAAGGCGGGTATGGGTACCGCCCCGAGAACCATTTATTGGTTCACCAACACCTCTGCTATAGGTCACCTCATGTGGTTTGCTACGTTAGGTGATTTAGCAGGGGTATCAGAGTTGATGGGGTTGAGGTCTGTCCCATGTCTCGGCGGCGGATACGTCTGCTTGCCCACCCGCTATCTGGCGGGCCAAATACTGCTTAAGGGAAGCTTTTTGAAATATCTAGCAGTACTCACTCGACCAACGAATTCCGTTGCGGTGGGACGCACTAATTCAATAAATAAGATATGTATAAACGCTGGTAACACCGGAGGTATTGTATATAAATCGGCATTCCGAATGATCAGGCGTCAAATAGCTACTTAAAAATATTAATGAATTGTCAATGTTAAACTGAAATACTAACCTAAATATGCATTGGCATTCCGCATTTACTTTTTGACACAGAAAAGGGAATTCATTAGTTAAATCAGTCTTTATTTTAAACTTGTTATGTGAACAGATTTCGTTTCTAAAAGCCCGAACCTATGAAGAGTCAAAACTATCGGAACATTTTGAGAATGTAAAATCCAAAATTTCCCCGATAACCGTTGTACTCGTTGTATCGACTCCAAGGTGTGCTCCCCACATCTCTACTGCGTGCCACATATTATGCTATGATCCACTCCCACCTGAGTTATCTAGTTAGTATCTGGGGCACCATTACCAAAAAAAAAGTTCCGAAATACAAGTCATTCAAAATAGAGCGGTAAGGAATATATTTAATCTGCCATGGGATACCCATGTCAAATATATATACTCACACACACAAATACTTCCTTTTACGATCCTGCCAAAGTATAACATCACACCTGCCATTCTACAAATAATTTAACACTCCACACACCAACACTAAACCAGTCTTTAATTCTGACATAGGTACACCAGCACAAAACACGATCACAAAATCAAATACACTTATCGTCATCTACTTACACGACTAAATTTGGAATTAACTCCTTACAATACATTGCACAAAAGCAATACAACGCATTACCTAGTAATCTAAAACTTCCGGCAATGAACAAAAAAACATTGGCAAAAGCTCTTAAAAGCTATTTCCTCAGCAGTTTTATTAATGACTAACACCATCTTTCTTTGGAACTCTATAATTACATCTGCGTTTATTTATTTTAATATATTTATGTCGTCTTGTCAATCGTAATTGTAATTGCAATTGTAATCTAATGTTGTCTTTCCTGAAAAAAGTTTTGTAAACTCACTGGGAATAATAAAACATTATAACTTTGTTATTATTTTGTAATGTATTATCTTGTAATAAATAAATAAAAAAAAATCTTAACAATTGTTGACCGTGCTCTCAAATACCGCTAACTAACCATAAATGATAAATTTAGTCAATATCGTATTGAAATATGGTAGACAGACTTCCCCCGACTGACCTTATATAAATTTCGCCACAATACTAGAGATGTCCCTGTATTACGGCAAATAGAGTATCAGTGATAATGTAGTAAGTCATACTTGATGCGTCGTGCTTCTTTTAGTGATCACACCTTACCAGTTGTCGTTGTTGTCGATGTTGCCCATTTTCGGTTCCGGAGGGATTTAGATAAAGGATTTGAAACTGTTGCATCACCGGGCCGTTTATTACTTTGAAAATATTAACAAGGATAAGTTATCAAATAATGACACGAAAACATTTGGAAACATGATGATCAGTTAGAGGCTTAGAAATTCAAACATATTAATTTAATTTGATTTATTTCACAATTTAATTATAATATAATAAATTTAATATAATAGAGTAGCCTCGTGAAAAATCACGGGATATTAAAATTGATTTCTGAAAAGACCATTAAAATATTTTTCTTTTAGGTACCTACCTACTTTATCGCTTGTCTGTATTCTCTATACAATCAGTTCAAATTTTGAAAACTTAAATTCAAAACAAATTTGACTTCATTGAACCAGATTTCACGAGGACGCACAGACAACCGAAATATAAGTAGGTACCTACTTTTTCGCTTGTCTAAATTCTTCACACAATCAATTGTTATTTTAAAAATGATACTTAAATTCAAAGCTAAATTGAGTTCATTGAACCAGATTTTACGCAAGAAAACCGATGTTGATTTGCACGTTGGAACGAAGTATTAGATAGCACTTTCAGTATCGCCTTGGTGAAAAACCAACATTCAGAATTGAAAGTTTGCTTGAAATGACTTAAGCCGTGTTTGGTGACCCGATCTCATCTCTTTTCTATCCCCGCTGCTCTCAACCTCACTACATACCCCTAATTGCGAATGCCATAATCCTACTGACCCCAGAAGGCTGGGAAAATTTATTGAATATTTTTACCAATATAATAATAAATTGCTTTAACCTGACTACTTACATATATTAAAATCAAACAGTACGATAATTTTTTTTTTACATCAGAGTTTTATAAGCAGGACACTCATCCTGATAAAGAGATTACGTTCGGTACGCGATAAATCCTCATACCGTTACCAACTTTGGCAACAATAAGGAGGTTTTCGTATAAATTATTCATTAAAGATACATCTACATAATTTGGTTGTCATTATACATTGGTATCCAAATATACAGTAATATCCGCCACTTACCAAGTGGAATGGCATCGTCATGGCCGGATTTATCTTGGACTTATTTATTTTGTATAATGTATAATTCAATATACGTAATTTATACAAATAGAATACAGAAGAAAACTGTGAAGTGACTCCCATACAAATTTGAATAGTATTTTTTTTATTAAAAGACAATAGGTATCCCGGATAAAAAAAAATCGCACATGTTTATCCGAGACAGTATCTAGGTTACAAATCAATTCTTTAGAAATTTGTTTTTATTTAAAAAGATAACTGCCAAAAATATGGGAAACATTAGTTGCAAGAAAATATTGTTAATTCTGAATTTGAAATATGAGATTGACACAATCGATGTATTAGGTCCTAATGGTCGAGTGCTTAAAGACTTTGTCTCGATATGAGAGAGATCTTAGGTTCTATTCCCAATTGTAACCGTTATCTTAGTTATTTTCTGTTTATTATTCCGTTTCAAATCATTTTTGTTTTCATTGTTGGATCTAAGATTTAATGATCGTAAAATGTTTTTGGTACGGCCCTGACAGTTGATTTGTCATTCTTCATTATTGCAAAATGTGCCAATTCATTGTTGTTCCTTTGGCTCACTATGGGAATGTTGGGTGATTGAATACAATACGCTTGGCACACCCTAGGGAAATTGACCACAAAAATGCTTGAGATCTTCAATTATCGTGAATTCATTAGGATTTGACATTATTGGCGGGGAAGTAAGAGCTACTCAGTTATATTGTTATGAAAACTGCTGAAAAAATTTATCCAATTGGTTATTCGTTAAATGTTTTTTTTAAAGGAAGAAAAACATTCCCGGGTTACGAATAACCTGACAATATTTGAATATCTCCTACTACCACCACAGTAAGCGGAAATTGTTGCTTGTGTTGTGATGGAGGACTTAGTCTGCCGAGGAATTGAATACACGACGCCTGGGTGGGACCCAAACGCGACGCCAACTCAGCTACTGACCGTTAAATTATGCATATCATATATAATTTACGTCTTAATTTACCTTTCATATTTTTTCGTCAAAACTACCGAATTCGGTGGTCTGAGCTTCATGCGTAACACTGGTTCAATGAACTTTTAATTTAAGTGTCATTTTCAAAATTGGAACTGATTGCGTAAAGAATTCAGAAAAGCGATAAAGTAACTACATATAGAACATACTAATTTCGGTTGTCTTGGCATTTCCTCCTTTCTTCAGTCACATTCCTACACTGTCTCATACATACTCTTCTGTTATTCTGACTCTTGACATGGTCTCAAGCATTTGGTTTACTTGTTCGGGCGTCCCTGACTTCTTCTACCATACACAACAGCGTAATATATTCTTCTTACACTCGTTTCTTCAATCATTCACTGTGCATACTCAAACTATCTAACCGCATTTTCATACGGTTACACGGAGAAAAATGACTATAGCTAATTTATTAAGAATCTTTTAAAATAATTGGTAATCCGGCCGTTTATTGATAAACTAGTATGTTCCTAATATATCGGAACACGTGATCATGCACCTGCATTTGCCTTAATATTATTAAATGACGAAATATAAAAATATTAGGATTTTTATGATCACGTATTCGTGATAAAATATTCGTATTTTACTATATTTTAATCAGGAAACCTATGAATTCATTAATTAAGGGCCTGCAATCCCGTTTTTAACCGGATTACCAATAATTTTAAGAGATTTATAATAAAATAGCAATACTCATTTTTCTCATTGGATGTCATTAACACAGAATTCAATCTACGTTTATTCATCCCCTGCCAGTTTCATACCTCAATGCAATACATCAGGGTTGGTAACAAGCCCTCCATTATGGACTGATGACTTCGGATATTTTTACAATTTTGTGTTTTGCGCCTACAGCGTTCAGTCAATCTTCAATTAACCATCCCGCAGCCAAGTGGGGAGTAGGTAGTACCCAAAATTACTATCCTCCTTATATTAGCTTAAATACTTGACATATAATTTTAGTATTTTACGTATTCTGCGCAAATATATAAGTTACCATTAATAATTGGGATTTCTATAGATTAAAAACACATAAGACAGAAAAATGCATGGGGTCGTCGGAAGATCCACTTGGTTACAGACGTTTTGTTTAGAATATTGGCCTGTCAAGAGTTAAGGCGATGACATACGTAGTAATGCAAAATCATGTGTTTTTGATTTGAAAATTTGGTCGCTTAGAAATGTTTCAGATGCTTTAATTAAATACTGCGAGTAGAATACATCTTGTCCTTTGAAATAATAGAGTATTTTTTAAATAAGTATTTTTATAAGCCCAGAAAAAAATAATGTATAAGGCCTATGAAAACTGCTTTAAAGTTCAAAATCTCCTACTTACGAACCCATTTTCGGTTATGATTTTATTGTATAATGTGGAAAATTAAGTTATTTATAAAATGATCGAAAAAAAATTTAATATTTATGCCTGAAAATCCACAAAATATAATAAAAGGCACTTTTTGGTCATTTTTTTTTCTTGCATAAATCAAAACAGGCGGATGGTGTTAAGCGGGAATTTAAACCTTATCGCCATCTACGTAAGGGTTGTTATTGATAGCGGCTCAATTTAAAATATTACACAAAGTAGTGCATCGCCTTAATGAAGTTTCATGCATTGACCCTTCTTTCATTATCACTATTAGCCTTTCCACTTTTTTCCAAATACACAAACTCATCCATCTGCTCCAATTATTCATATATTTAAACAATAATTTTCATACATAAATTTCAGTATTATCATTAAACAAATATATAATAATAGTTTATAATTACTTTGAAAAGTAGATTCTCTTTTCCTCCTCACACGACGCTCTCCATCCTTATTTAATACTTGAAAATTTCCTCCTTTAACTAGGTTCACAGCTTGTGTCTGTAAAAGCGCACTAGATATTGCATCCATCAAAATTACGAACATCAAGAATCGAAGCATTTTGAAATGCTAAGAAACCAGTAAGAAAAACCTTCCAATAGTTTAGTTTCAATCCTTATCTACGATTAGTTTATTTCACAGATATAAAAAAAATAACAATGAATTTTACAACCACTTCAACCGTATCGTAGAAAAGATTTTAAATAAATGAAGAAATCACTTTTCATTTAAATTTTAACGCTAAGGTAATTATTTTATAGTTTTTGGTTGATTAGTTACACATAATTTCACACGTTGTTGAAGATATTGTATTAATTTTTTTGATGGTTTAGGTAGAGTTTAAAACGTACATTGCTTTCCAGGGAAGGCTTTCGCGCTAGGATCGCGGCGGACAATGTCAGGGACAAACTGAAACGGAGGCTTTATACTACAAAGCCTCTGTATAATACAGCTTATACTAAACTTGTGGTGTACAACGTATAGTGTACATGCATTGAACGCTTAATTAATGCAGTATTTTGGCAAGGAGAGCTCTGTAGTTATCCATGATAAGATATAACTATTTTTTAGTATGCCATTCAATAAAAGGTCACTGTGAATCGCAAAATATTTTCATATTTTAGTGTTTCCGCATTTTCAATTCATTTTTATATTCGCTAAATTTGTAACGAACATATTAATTCAGCCGGTTCTTGTATTATCCGGAAAATGTAAAGATGTTCATTATTATATGAAATATCATTAGTATTAGTGTATGAGCTCACCCATAGATAGCACTAGATTAATATATGGTAAGGTATCAGAGCTCATCGTCAGTCTATCAAATTAAAAGTTCAAGTGTTTGGTTTATTTATTTATTTATGTCTATACTTGAATACACATTTTACAAATGAATACAGTGGTTTATGTTGTAGTACAGAGAAAAAAGTACAGAAAAAAGGTATAAAAAATATAAAAAATAAAGAACATAGGTTGATATTTGTAGAACTGTGTGTGGGTGATATTGTATGTTACGTGAACACCTCACTAGGAGAACCTGTGCTGAGGTGTTTACGTGTTTGTGATTAAGTGTGACAGGTATTTATGTGTTGTAGTAGAAAGTTTTTTTTTTTTTTTTTTTCACAGACATATATTGAAACATGAAAACACACATTTATATGTGCGTGTATTTATTTTTGGATAATTCTTGAAGAACGTGTATAATATTTAATTTTACTTATCATATTTTGGTTATGTTTGGTTTGGAATTATAAGCTTTTGAATAAAGTGAATATCTTGATTTTTTATCCAGGCTACGATATGTTTTTTGAGAAAGTTTTTAAAACCGAAGTTTTATTAAACAATAGAGTTTGTGAGAAACCCCGGAGACACAACAGAATATAGCGAATTAATACATGGAAATTGATGGAAAATGTATTGAGCCAGGAGAGCAGAACTGCATATTCATTATTTAAGCAGCTTCGATTGAATCCTAGAATTCATAATACTTTTATGAGAATTTTGTCGTTATCGTTGAAAGACTGTCAATGAAGAAATTATTTAAAATGTCGATTAATAATCGTAATGATTGGATAATATTTTTGTGAAAAATCACCTCAGGGGCGCTGTACAAGAATGAACTCCTAAGCTCTATCTAATTACAGTTTTATATATATATATATAAAAAAATAAAAATAAATAAATAAGAAAATTCAAGCTTGAAGAATATACGATTTTGCCATTAAAGTACATATTATATAGAGCTAACATTGTCGTTCGTAGTATGGGACAAAAATATCGGCTAATTGTCTGCTGTTAGATACTACGGACCTCGGTTAGTTGAGCGCTCGAGTTGCACAGGTCTAATATCTGGCGATAACTTCAAAGTGCCAACATGCACGCTGAGATACTGTACATGCACAAGTCGTAATGGAAAAGATAGGGAAACCAATGGTATATCCTTTTATCGGTAAATAGGGTTTGACCATAATCAGTAGTAGTAGTTCGTTCGCGGTCGGAAGGATTCGGGTGACATCGACAACCGCCACACCCCCCATCTCATTTCCCGCTCGGAACAATATTTTACACTGATGTTGCTTGGAATGTAGACTCTATTTGGTTAACTCAATGGATTTTGCACTCAACTATATTAAAAACACTGCACGTTGTATGATTTTACAGTTTATATTTTTTCTCCTTTACAATTGGCGAACATTTTTTAGAAGAACAGTGGCTAAGTAAAATTTGGAATTTATTAAAAAAACATCCTTAAAAATTTACTTAGTTTTAAATTCAAAATTATATTTAAAATATACTAAAATACCTATCTAGGCCCTAGTGAAGCTTAAAAACATAAAATAAGCCGTGAAATTGAAATAATTTACGTAGTTAAAACCAAAACGGTTAAATAACACTTAACATTATTTGCATGTTTTAAACTGATATCGTTTACTTAATGACGTTTTCATTTGTTGACTTTACTTGCATCATTGTTATGAAGATTGACTTGTTGCCAAGTTCCATTGTTTAATGTACCCAAATTACTTAATACATTTTATACATATACAAAAATAACTTGTGAAATAGGACTACTTTGATCGATTTTTATTTAATTCTTACAATAATTATATAGAAATCGACAAAAGAAAAGTAGGAAAATGATACCCAAATATTGCAACAGTAGAGCCCAACGAGTAAAACGTTTACAATGTCATTTAGATAAACGTGTATTGAAATAGAAAACAAAATATATCATAACAAGGTTCCGATATAAGTTGTGGCTATTTTGATCACAATAATTGAATTACTAAAGAGAACTCACATTAGCTTACTCCATTTGGTAGTCGGGTATGGGTACCGCCGCCCCAGGAACCATTTATTGAATTACCAACAAGTTTGCCACAGATCACTACTATAAGTGATTCGCTACTTTTGGTGATTTAGCAGGGATGCCCAGGTTCATGGGGGGGAGATTTACCTCTCTAGCAGGACCAGTGGAAGGAATGGATTCAAACGTTCGTCACTCTGGGATACCTACCAAACAACTTTCCAGATGCCTAACTAGAATTTTATCCCCGTTATTTCATTAAAAGACCCTCCACGAGGCATTTCCAAAGATGACATAGGCCACGAAGGAAATTATTATCCTTCCAGAAAAACAAAAGGTAGCACTTCATAAATCACTTTAAATTTATCCTTGATGTTTGCAGATTTAAATTTACAATAAATTGAACTGTAAAACGTCTTGATCTTTTTTAATTTCGTTTATTTGAATTTCGATTTAGTTTTTTTGAATAAATGAGTTAATGAATGAATTAATGAATGAATTAATGAATGAATTAATGAATGAATTAATGAATGAATTAATGAATGAATTAATGAATGAATGAATTAATGGATGAATTAATGAATGAATTAATGAATGAATGAATTAATGAATGAACTAATGAATAAATGAATGAATCCATGAATAAATGAAAGAATTAATGAATGAACGAATGAAGTGGAATCTTAGAAGTGGAAATTAAACTACTTTCCGACTTCCGATCGAACTGAAAGACGGCAGTTAGATTCGTTGTCGACGACAATGTATTATATCAACTTTTGACGCACAAACACGCATTTTTCTGAAATTGGATGACATTATATTTAATAAATTAAAAATTAAAACAGTCAATAAAAGAAATAATAAAAAAAATATCAGTACTATCCAATTAGAATTTGGCTTAGGTGTAAGCGTTGTTGGCTCCAGTCCATGTGGAGAAAAGTTAAATCCTCTATCAAACTAATAAATAACACATCTATTAAGGAAAAAGCAAAGAACACACCTATTAATGAAATAATAAATAACACGTCTATTATTGAAGTAATAAATAACACCTCTATTAATAAAAATAGATGTTGATATTTGGTTTTTACGGGTTGACCTTTATGATATTTAGGCCATATATGTGTTAAAATAGATCTACGATAATTGCGTAACATTACGTACTGGAGTCAAAATTAGAATCAATACGGTTAAGAAGGAGAGTCTCATCAAAGACAACTCGATCTGAGAGTGTGTGTGGAGTGCTCGACAATTTTGCTAGGTAAGCAGGTGTTTACTAATAATAATCCGCGGTCATTGACGGGTCCTTGAACATCCCTGCTCACGGAATCGGTTCACCTTGAATGACCATACTTAACAATGTGGAACTTGCAGGGGGAGTAAACTGGATGGCCACAAGCGAATCTAAACCAGATTGACGAAGAGAATACGAACAAGGAGGTAGGTAACTGCATCGAACATAAAACAAATGAGTCAGGAATATTAACCCTTTTACAGTACTATACTTCAATACTGGCAGTTAATTAAAAAAGTTAGGTATCCTCTAGAAGTTATTACTAAGTTGATTTGAATGAACATTGGGTCAATATGTATCACACGTTTTTGATATAATATGAATCCGTTATTTCAATGGTTTAAAAAATTAAACACTTAAACCTTAACCTTCGAAACATATCATTAAAAAAACGCCACCTTAAAAAAATATAAACATAGCTTCCGCCTGAACGAGTAACTCGAATGCAACAAAAAATAGCGTGTAAACCCATTATTGTCTGTAATTGGAAAACCAAAATAGCCAATAATGATTCTACATATATTCAAATATACGTAAGGTACGAAATTGTTAAGTGCTTTCTAGTAAGGGGCCAATACAGTTCTTAGATAGCCGGTGTGTAAAGAATCTTAAGTTTTTTATGTAAATATGTTTATGTCAACTTTTGGAATACTGTGTGAGAGTCTTCTTGAGGAAAGTGAGAAGTGAACCTCGATCATCATTTTACATATCCCAGGTATCAAGACTCACTGACAGAGTGATCGGGTACTTTTAAAGGTAGAAAAATTTCATCTAGATATATAGACTGTGTTGATGTAGAACATAGATGTTTAAATTGTGACACAGAAAGAGAGATGAGACATAACTTAAAAGTACTATATGGATCAGAGAGCCTACTTACAATAAAAGGTCTCCTTTGGTTCACTATTATTATGGATAACATGGGGGAAAGCTCATACAAACACCTACTGGTACACAAACATACCACAAGATTTAAAGAAGGAAAGGGTCTAAAAACTACTCGAATATTAATTAAATTTGTACAAAGTTGTTTCTATTTACTTAATAAATAAAAATAAAATAAATCTAAAATGGAAGGCGGTGATTATCTAACATATCTATTTCTGTGTTAAGAGAACGAGATTAAAGACGCCCAGCAGCAAAATTTTGGCGCTCCTTGACAAAACCATTAGACGCCCCTGGTAATCAATAATTTTCGAATGATTTGTATTTTGTGTAGGGCCGTTTTTATGAAAAAATCTCAAGGGCGATGTGTTAGTACTGTTAGGTGTTAGGTATTATCAGCGCTTTGGAATCTTGGGTATTCGGCGCCTGAAGCGGACTGCTCCAATCGCGCCCGCATAAGGCCGGCCCTGACGCCCGGTCTATAATCTACGATCATGGGTGCTGACTGAGTTGACAATTCATCGATAAAAGTTATCTGATCGGTAATTCGCAATCGGGTCAAAATGATCGGGTCGTTCACAATCGACCCAAGACTATATTGAAGAGATACATAGAAGGGAGAGAGAGAAATCACTGAGGCTGGCAAACCATTCCATAGTCAAGTTATTGAACAAAAGAACGATCCGTAAAATTTTTAATGTAATGGCTCAAATAAGATGCTTATCATATTCAAGTGATCACTGCACAACAGTACCAGCTGCCCGGAGCTAGTGCGACTAAGGCATCCCCTATTTGAGGTATACTGTTGTGTTCAAATAATTGAGAAGGGGAAAGTACAAAGCTATTCGGAGCTTGTGATTGGATAGTAGCCTTACACCAGGGCGATACTGAGTATTTACCACTTATTTAATACTTTTTAATGTATCACATAAATAACTATTTAATTTTTATGTCAATTTCTATTACAATATTATATGAGAATATATTTTGTTTAAACATTCGGACTTGATAACTTCTGTGAATCCGGAGAATTCTATTCAGTATATTCGTATAGTACGTACTTACAGTACTCTTAGAGCACAGGCGTCAGTTGGGAATGCTGTCCTTGTTCTACCTGTATTTTAATTGAAGATGCTCCAAGCAATTAGCATCATTGTTACCGTCGGCACCGTTGCATAATCGGGAAACACAAAACGCGTGCACAGCATTGGAAAACGGTTGATATTATTTGTCACATGAGAACGGGTCGTTTTTCGTAAATTACCTTATAAACTGTATAAAAATGGGTTTATTAAAGCTACAACACGCATTACCTCCATAACTTATTGGGTTACATGACTTGACGCAGCTATATTTTTTGGTAACAATTACGAGAAAATCGAAAGTGTTATTGACCATCTGGACAACAATTCTTCCGCAGCTATATCACACTCAAAAAATCCTTTAAAAATACAGACCCAAAGAAACATTTAATATTTTAATAAAAAACAAATTATCTTGTTGTACCTACAACACTATTTAGTTTAGAATGTACATCTGTTTCTTTATTAAAGTCATTGCTCTGATAAAATTACTCTTAAAAATTAAATTAATTTTTCTTTTTATTGCAATTTTCTTGGCCAAAACCCCGAATAAATATATGTAAAATTTGATTTAAATCTGAATTACTTTTATGAATTTAGTATATTTATTGTGTTTTTCTTGCATTTTTTGTCAAATTTTGGTGCATTTGAACGCGCATATTTTAATTTTTTTCCGTGAATTTTCCCACTTTTCAGTAATCACACGTATTAAATAAAATTACTCAGAAAATGTATTAATCAAATCATAAAGGAAAATTTACAAGCTAATTCGTATCAATTTATTGCTGTGTGCGTCATCTACCAATAAATAACCTCTCTTGGCCTGCTGATTTAAGATGAGACAATACCCTAAAATAAAGCCAGAATGTTAACGACGTAAGTAAAGCAGCCGTGTATAAAAATATTCGATGCGTGGCCCTATGTATTGTACAGATTTGTGATTGAATTTGCTTCATCAAATCTCTAAAATAAAGTAAGAATCTTAACCACATAAGTGATGAACTCGTGTTTAAGGCGATGCCATACGAAGTAATTCAAAATCATGTGTTTTTGGTTTGAAAATTTGGTCGCCTAGAAATGTTTCAGATGCTTTAATTAAATACTGCGAGTAGAATACATCTTGGCCTTTGAAATAATCGAGTATTTTTTAGATAAGTATTTTTATAAGCCCAGAAAAAAATAATTTATAAGGCCTATGAAAACTGCTTTAAAGTTCAAATCTCCTACTTACGAACCCATTTTCGGTTACGATTTTATTGTATAATGTGGAAAATTAAGTTATTTATAAAATGATCGAAAAAAAAAATATTTATGCCTGAACATCCACAAAATAAAATAAAAGGCACTTTTTGGCCATGTTTTTTTCTTGCATAAATCAAAACAGACGGATGGTGTTAAGCAGGAATTTAAACCTTATCGCCATCTACGTAAGGGTTGTTATTGATAGCGGCTCAATTAAAAATACTACACGACGTAGTGCATCGCCTCAAACAATATTCAGCGCTCGACCCCGCGTAATGGATGGACTTACGGTCGACTTTGCCCTAGCAGGCATAGAAAATCGATCTTTCCGTGGGGTTTATTTGGATTATTTCTGATGAACGTTTTACTAAATGTTCGAATTTTTCTACAGGAATCTCTCCAGAAGTTACTAATTCATCGTTAAAAATTTTTTGGTTAAAAACATTCATAAAATTTTCAAACCGTTTTACATAAAATAATTTAATTGTAAGATCCTATTTTTATTAATATTATGTATAAATAACTTTCATCCGAGGGGATCCTTCTAGGAATGTTTGAGATTTTTGTAATACGTTCCTCAGAAATAATGAAAATGTGAGCGTTGAGCAAACCCCGTTATTAGAGTCTTATGTCGCCTTAAACCAAATATTATATTCTGAAATCAAAGACGTACAAAGAACTTTGCTAGTCACGTCTTGCCATAAAATCAATAAAGTTTTGTATTTTATATTCAGGTTAATGAACGGATAAACGTTGAAATCATTTTACATTTAATTTAATTATGTCCCACGTATCGGTACTACCTTTAGAAGTTTAAATACTTATTCACATAAAATAGTAATCTAACATTTCTTTCACATTCGCATGGATCGTATAGATCTTTCTCTATACTCGAAATAATAAAAAAAATATAAATAATATTATCAGGTAAATTTATCTTTAAGGACGTTATAATGTAAGCGTTTGTAGATGGTGTTAATTTAGTTATTTTATGTAAATACACTTTTTGCAAATTTCGCATGCTTTAAAATACGAGGATTAATTATTTTCTGGCACTTGTGGTACGCGCGTATTATGAATATGAATAAAAAGTTTTGAACGTATCCAAACGCAATTCATTCAAGAAGGGCAATCAAGTACAATATTGCATTGAATCACTGACATATATATATTTTTTTTATTTTATTTTATTTAGGAAACAAACAGTCATTTATATATTTAGCATAAACAGCAATTATTTACAATATTAGACCAATAATGTTCCATTATCTCCAGTCGTTGATTCAATATTTGCACCTATACAATATATTTATAAATTAAAAAAATATATAAATAATAAACATTATAAGGAATTAAAAAATGTTATAAAAACAATTAAAGACAGTTAGTAGTAATACAGTTTTCATGATTATAATAAAAACAGTAAAATAAACTTAGATGATAGGATTATTTCACAAAATAAAAAATTAAGTTATCAGTTTAGTAAGTTGCATTTTTTATGTTTTCAAGTTACACTTGAAAATGTCTAGAGGCATTGTGAGTTTTACAGATAAGTCCTATAAAAGAGTTTTGCGCATATTTGGCTTTACAGTGTGGTGTTCTAAATAAGTCGTTTGATCTGGTGTTGTGTTCATGATGCATAGATTATTACATACGTTCCGTTTACCTTTAACACAGTTTTTCATTCACATAAGTATATATTTCTGCCTTGTTTTTTTAAATGTAAAGCCATCCTATACAAAAAAAATGTCGTCGGTTCTCGCTCGATTATAGACACAATATATTTTATTTTTAAGTTGTTATTATTGAAATTGCGCATGTAAAACTGTTCCAAGCGGGACAATTTCGTTAGTTAGTTTTGTGTTATACCAAAGAATTACTGGTTTCCGTAATATCAACCGAAATCAGTGAGTAGTCCTAGATAAAAAGAAAAATACAAATATATAAATGTAATCTCTCCCTTAAGTCACACTTGCAGGTGAGTAAATCATAAAAAAATCTCTCCAGGACAATGTACTGTTTGTAGTTTAGGACAGTGATCATAATTACGTAACTTATTTTGTAAAAATATTGTATTTTTTTCAAATTGAAAGTTTAACAGAAGGGTATTTTTTTTTATATTTGAAGAAAGCACTGTACATAAAATCACCAGTAGTAATCAATTTGAGAGAAAACTGATTTCGCCAAATTACCTTTAGACAAAGACTTTTCTACTTTTAAGCTCAGACAGGCTAAAAAAATTATATTTCTGTTAATAAACGAGTTACTTGTAATATTTAATTTTTTTTATCATTTTCATTAAAACTAAGAGAAAAACACCCTCTAATTGAAGATTGACACGCTCATAATACACTTCTATAACATAAAAATATTTGAGCTGCTAAAGTGTAGACTATGTTAACTGACAAAAAAAAGTTTTGATACATACTATATTGAATGTGTGGATGCATAAAAATAACATAATTCGTAAAAAAATTAAGAGTTTGGTTATAATCCGTTATATGAACACACGAATCAATTTATGGTATATAACATATTTATTTGTTCCGAAAGGTAAAAAAGGTAAAAAATACAAGTGCAAAATATACGGTAAGTATATTAAAAAAGAAATGAATGTTAATTCAAAAAGGATATAATTATTCATTCACGATTAATCATCGGAATCTGATTTGTATCTTATCTATTTTACATAAAATAATATTTTCAGGTAAACAATGGCATGTGACACCACTAAAAGCCCTTTAAATCAATCAAAATTGCAGCGTGTGAAAAACGTTAAATGAAGACACATGTTTTACGCGAAACAAGTTAGAAAGCATAAAAATCTTATCGTAGTCATATCTTCAGTACTTAAAGCGTTTGAGTTATTATTTTCAAAAGAAAAAATCTGCCACACTGTCATCACTGTCAAAAGAATCCACAGAATTTACAAAAATTGCATCACTTACCATTCTTTACTTGAAACAGTATGTCGGATACCATAGATTAAGTATCTCAAATCGTTCGTTAAAAAAGTGGCACCACTAAGAGAGTGATTTCCAAAGAAAGAAGTCATTTAAAAAACACCATTTATACGAAAAAAACCATTTTTGCAAAAAATTCAGTTAACATGGTCTACACCTGAGCAGCTCAATTATGTTTTCATTTAATCCTAATTAAAAGAATGCTAAATACATTTGCATTCACGTGATATTATTTTCTGATATTTCTATTTCACACCATCTATCGGTGCTTTTTGTAAATATGTTGAAAAGAAAAATAAATTGTTCTGCGACTTCATTAGCAGAGACACATTTATTTCTTAATTTTATATAAATAAAGTTTGCACGCATTGCCATCTATTGATAAAATATCTTAGCTCTGTAATAATCCCTGCAGTATAGAACCACAAAACTTTTTTTTAAAATCAAAATATGCTCGGTTTTGGTTGATTTAAGACTTAGACACAAACACATTTGTTGAAATAAAAAAATATTATTTTAAACAATCATAATCGGTGATTAAATGATATCGGTGTTAAGTAAAAGAAAATTGAGAATATTTTATTGTAGTTCATGATTTCAACGCGGGACACCTCGGTCAGTGGTACAGCGATTATTTTGTGGTGAGGAATTTTAGTAGAACACAGAACACGATTATAATAATGCAATATTATTAAATGGGCCGCTCCGGCCGACAATGGTTTAACAAGTTTAGTGACAGTAGGCGGATATACATTCCGACACAATACAGAGTAGTATGCATTGACATTGACAATACTAATATAGAGAAGGTACTCGTACCAGCAGAGCAGACTGGAAAAATAATTTCATTTTTGAAATAACAATAAGTAAATCCTCAAATTGTAATTTTTAATTTTTGAAGACAATATTTGCAATATTTAAACGAAAATTTGAAACAAACACATATACGGTCGCATCTGGAACTTTAACCCGAGTTGAATCTTGTGATCATACATAAAGATAGCAGTCAATAAAAATGTGAGGTAAGAAAAATGAATATAATGTTGGTAGTTCTTAATCGAAGTGAGACACTCTTAAATATGACTGCAGGAAATTATTAGACCTTTAGAGCAGTTGGTAGAGCAGCGCCCCGACAAAGCGAAGGTACTGGGTTCAAGTCCCAGATGCGAACGTATATTTTTCTGTTTAAATTTTTTTTAATCGCTAATATACTGTCAATAATGAAATAAAAAAGTTTTATGATATTATTATAATAATAATATCATTAAACATTTTTAAATAGTTATAAGTGAGTTTAACATTTACAGGGTGTCCGGGGGTAAAATGCGCTTACTTCGGGGGGTTAATTTTTTTTCGAAATTCTAATGTTCTTAGGTAGTTTTTAGGTAAAAGGTGAATTGTTTGAATGGAAAAATAAATATTCTTCTGTGCACAATTATTTTTGAATGGGAAAATAAAAATTGAAATTACGAAAAAAAAGTATATTTTTTTAATTCTATCATCATGTTGATATACCCACCGAAGTTAGCGTACTTTAGCCCCGGACATCCCGTATATAAATTTATTATGAAGATTAAATGTTTTCCATGAAAAAAAGACTTCAACGCGCTAACAGTCAAAGCGCGAAACCTTTTCTGGCGTACGCATTATATTTATATCATTATTATATAATATCAGTTGCATGTAGGTACCCACATACTTTTGTGATTATGTTTCTATGTCCGAGGAAATAATAAAATAAACTATTATATCAGGGTAATACATACAATCTATCTATCTACCCATTTACATAAAGAAGAGTGTCTGTGGCGGGCGGCTGTGGTTTGATTTTTAAACAAATCCACAGTTTTATTTCAAGACTGCTGAAATTTTGCATACTTCAAAAACTTCAAAATAACAAGGAGGCATTGTCTACATTAGGTTTTGAAAAATTCTCCGCCAAACCTGGGCAACGCTGGTGAAATTTAAAAAAAAAAACATTAAAAATATAGATATTAAAATTTCAAACATAATTACACGGGGTAATTATTAGGTGTCACAAAATTAACTTAAAGTTGTAATATATCATCTTCTTCACTAGAAAATAGTTTTGTTTTCTCTTCTAATTATTATATTTCTTGTTCATGTAATCAGAGAAAATTGTTAGATATAAGTTAATTTAGTCTCGAATTTGCTTCTAATATTTATTTTTTAAATAACAATATTTACTAAAGTATGGCAGTCGAAATTATCATTTAGATTTAAAATTTGAGCTCATCTCCCCCTAACCTAACCTCATCTATATATGAACCGAACCGGCTCAGAACTCCAGATTTTTAACATGACTGCTGAAATTTTTACTTTTGACTTTAGATTCAAGGTCATCTCCAACCTAACCTAACCTTTACAAAATTTGAACCAAATCAAAAATAATCAGATAACGTCAGAGAAGAAAACCATTTATACATTATGGAACATGTTTCCTATACGCTGTAATATTTAATGAAAATTTCAACAGTTCTCTTTGAAATTTGTAGATGGCATCACTTCTGTTGGCATGCTTACGACAGACTTTAACGAAATAATAATACAGATTGGATAATTTGTGTAGCGCCGTTTTTGTGAAAAATCACAGCAAGGGCGCTGTACAAATATTACTTGTATGGATTTAGCTTAACAAATACACTTGCCGTAACGTAAGTTAATATTTAGTTATTTTCAGTGTTGCGGACTGTAAAAAGTTACATACTTTTTTTTCATATCAGTGTATTGACGCAATTGCGCGCTGATTCACGAAAAAAATATATATTCTGTAAATGGCTAGGTACATCGATACCTAGATGCTAACTGGATAGTTAAGGTATATAAATTAAGTTTTCAAAAGTGCCGAATATGATTTTCCAAAGAGACTAGTTTTAAGTTTCGCTCTTAAATTTGTCGAGTTTATAATCATTCTTAAATCGTATGGTTGTTTATTCCAGTATTTAGGATCTGATATTCCAAAATCAAGCTCACCGAACTTAGTATCTGGTGTACGCTTTGGTTCCTTCAACACTCACATAGCTGATGACATCGGTGATCTAAGAGTTGACTGTCTAGAATTGGAATGCACAGTTCTGATAAGAAAGTCAAGGTTGTCAGCGTATAGCAAAATTGCAAAAATTAACCATTTTTGCATATAAATATTTTTTGGAATTCAACCAGCATAGGCAGTATATATTGCAATTGTTCACTTTTAAAAAAAGTAATAAGTATGATATATTATAAAGAAGAATATAACACTAACAAATCTAAACGAAGCGTGAAACAGAACAAGACACATAGCATAAAAAATAATCGTCACAACTAGGAATCGAACCGAGGACTTTACCCACTCAACCATAGGGATCTAATTATTAATCATCATATTTTTCACATATTTCAAATTCAAAATTAACAAAATTATCTTGCAACTAACCTTTTTGAATATCACAAATTAGATAATGAATTTGTTTTAAACCTAGAAAGGGTCTCGGATAAACTTATACAATTTTTATTTATATGGGAAATTAAATGCAATATATTATAGTTAATCGTGATATTAAACAAATTTAAAGTTGATTTAAATATATGTACCCCTATGTGTATATTTTATTATTTAACATTAACTACATATAGGAGACCATGGAAGAAATAATTTCAAGGCTGAGATCAGTGCGCGCAGGAGTGACGGATGATCCAATTGATGGGCAGACGCATTCACCACAATGAATTGAATATACCTCCCCACAGCATCTCACCGTACCCAGCATCAGCTGGGATCCCATAATAACTCTCAATTTGGGAATTTGAGATGCTTGAGAAGTATTCACATAAAAAAGCATGAGAAATGCTGCTTGCAATTTAAACCATACAAGTTAGCAACATATTATTATTGATTTATCTGCCATGGCAACACTTTTAAATATTCCAATGTAATGCAACTCAAAAAATGCTGTCATTTAATTAATGCTTTAGATAAATATCCCAAGGTCTAAGCCAAAGAAAGATAAACTTTTTTACAGTTAATCTTACAACCAATGTCACCCGGTAGATGCTTTTACCTGAAGAAATATCTAACATTCATATCTTAAAGATTATTCATTCAGATTGTCACTTTAAAATTGTGATTTGACAATACGGAATACAAGTTAGATAAGCATCTACATAGTTTTATATTATATCCTCAAATTCTAAAGAAAAACCACTTTGATCGAAATATGCATCCAGTGGTAGATAACCTTTAAATTGCAAACCTTGAGTTATGTTTAAATTTTGCGGTTTTTTATGCGAGCCAATAAGTCATGGCATCCCAAATGTTTATACAGTAGTAGATTCTGATACTTTTAGTATCGCCATGGAATAGAGACCGATTGGGAAATAACTTAAGTGAGAATTAAGGTTTATGAAGAAAATGTTTTTCTGAAGAAATTAATAAAGAAATTGTATTAGGAAAAGCCATTTCAAACAAAGTTTTTAATTTCAATGTATTTGATAAATTGGTGGAACATTATTATAGAAGTAACATTTGTCAAAGGAATTATAAAATAATAAAATATGAGATTCATATTTATTAATTAGGTAAGTTACTATAGACTTCTTGTAACTAAATTTCGTGCAGTTGAAGAAATCTACTATTTCTGAAAAAGTATTACCAACTCCATACAGTCTAGTTACAAGCGAGCATCTAAATGACTCCGTCCTGATATTGGTGTTGCAATTAAAAAGGATTTTTGATCGATTGTTTCTAGTTTGTATACGGTAGGTAATTATTTTAAGTAATAAATAAATCAGGGCTGTCTTTGATACCTTTAACAAATTATAGATACCAAATTATACATTTGCATTTTGTTCTAGAAGAAAATGTCCAAATTTATAATTTGATGTAAGCATGAAATTATATTAAAATTTTCATTTTGTTAAATATGGGGAAATATGAATAAAAATGTGTGAAATACCTTTAACAAATAAAAAATAATATGTCTATTTCTTTTAAATTGCTATGTTGGAACACATTGCTCTATCGGTTTCAGAATTGACCTTCTTTCACCTGGAGAAATATTCTCTGAAATGGTACTGAAACCGGTACAGCATGTGTCACAAAAAAATGGTACAAAAAATATGAATTTAAAAGTGTTTGGCAAATCCTTGAATTATTTGAAGGAATTATGTTATTTAGATTTCATGAAAATAATAGAGACTAGAGAAAAGTACATTTTTTAAAATTACGTATTAAGCCTTAGATACATTACGTGGCATACACGTATTATAAATTGGGGTGACACACTACGCTATAAGCTTACTCAGGAAAGGGGATCAGATCAATTGGGGATCTGCCGTCGAATATCATTTCTTTGTATGGATCCGTCACTTTGACAGATGACAGCCGCGTAATTACGGCGCTCCGTAAATTGTTCTGACCCCTTCTCCTGCTGTAGGTAGAGATGTGGGTCACATAATTTTCAAATATAGCCTGTCTAACAAATCACAGCGCATATATTCACCACGCCCACACTTATAACACATTATCTTTTTAGGTGTGACAGGTCTGTATGGGATTGGATGGCGAGCAATATGGAGATATATAAAACATTTTGAACTTATAGGGTAATCTGTAACCTCCTTTAATGTAATCTTAGAATCATTTTTTTTATTTTATTTACCTACAATTAATTAAAGAAATTTAATCTAAAATCATTTGTATCTGTATGTTTATGTTTCCGTTGCTCGGGTCGTGATTTTTCCCAAAGAGGGCTACGAATATACAATCAATTTGATTATTATTATAGCAACGAGTTTGTCTTTTCAATTTGGTTGAAAAAAACTCATCTGAAGTGTATTTGGCGTGCGTCAGGGTGTCACATTTTATTTATAATAATAACAAAAATGCTTGCAGAACTTTATAATAATATAATTAAATTTGATTTACCTTTAAATATAAAAAAAAGATTGGAATTCCACGAATTAAACACAATAATAAGAAATATGGTAAATTTATGCATTGGACAAAATATTGTCTAAATTCATAATTTATACATTTGTTATCAATGAAAATATTTGTTAATATCAATGAAATATTAAAATATTTCTTCAGAGATTTTATTGTCGAAAGTGTCAAAGTGACATGAAATACAGATTAAGAGATTTTTCAAATCAACCCGTGAAAACCAAGAGTTTTTTTACTATAATTGTGGACAATAATGCTGTAACGTAAAGACTTGGATCACTACCATTGATACAAATACTTACCTGTTATAATATCCTACCTTTTGTAAATTTACAAATCCTTAATTTTTCTATTTTTTAACCTTTTTTTTCTTAATTATAATTTTGAAAAAACGGAATTATTTGTTTTATAAACTGCACTAAACAAAATAAGTATACCCACGAACTGGCGATGCCTATGTGGGATTTTTTTTGGTATATATGCATACTATTCTATTATATTTTTTATTTAATTGTATCATTTTATTTTTCTTATCTTAAAGCTACCTTTTTTTATTTTTTATAGTACCTTCTTTACCTGTGAATGAAATGCTTTTTGTAATACTATAATAATTTTAATAATGTAATACTTGTTTTTGTAATACTTGATTTTTGTAATAATATTTTTATGCATGTAACAAAAGAAAATCATTAATAAAAAAATAAAAAATAAAAAAAATGTCATCCGATTTTAGAAGAATACGTTATAAATATGTCCGCATGTGTTTACGTGATTACCACCAAAAGTTAATGTAATGTATTGCCATTGCTGACGAGTATATGTGTTGATTATCAGATCGATCGGATATCGGAAAGTGAGTTAGTTTCTGCTTCCAAGATTTGCATTCATTCATTCATTTCCGAAAACAAAAAAAAAATTCAGATAGATGTATTAAGAAATTATATATATTTTCAAAAATATGTTTTAATTTTTTTTTTTATAAAATATGATACAATCTAGAAAACCATGAATTTTTGTGAAAGTACGGATTGAATTATAATAGAATTAAATAATAATGCTTTTACAAGAATTTACTAGCTAGTGTGACAAAAAACCGTCAAATGAATGCGTTTACATTCATTCTATGATAACTCGTTCATTAATAATTAGTTTTTCGATTCTAGTAATCACAATTATTCGAGTATAGAGACAATTATTAAGACAACCTTCGCATTGAGAAACTTTCATGTAATTTCCCGTTTGTCGACACCTCCCGTTTCTAGCAGCGAGCGACTCAGTACCAGAAATCGTGGCCAGTAGTGACTTGCCGTTGAACAAAAAATCATTCATAGCTTGACTGTAGTCAGCAACTGTTCGTACTGGTGAAGTTCTTAAACTTTTTACTAATTCATAAGTTAGTACTATTTACTCTTTTACAAAATGACGAAATACATCAGGAGTACTTTGTCGAAAGTGCTCGTTATCTGCCTTGTCATCGGTGAGTCCAAACTTTTCACTCTATTTTCTTTGTCTTGAATGTAGCGTCGAGTTCAAAGAACTGTTTATTGGTTTCAACGCGTAAAACAACCAAGTTATGCCTCCATTTTAAAGACACAAAAAGAATGTTGTCGAATATTAAATACTTTGTGGAATTCTGTAGACATTTTCTCAAATATAAATTGATTTTGTATAGTTATAGTGTATATCAGATGAAACGTTTGAACTACAATTTTAAAATTATACATAGAATTCTGTAGACATTTTCATAAATTTAAATTATTTTGTGTAGTTACAGTGGGCAGTTAAAATTTGTAATACCTCTTTTTGATTTTATGAAGTTATCAAAATCTGGTTTATCATAATATTTTAATAGCGTATAGATCTTATAGATAGAACAGGAAACTTTCGTGCATGAGGCGGTTAAAAACTCTCGAGTTTTGAGCTCTGGCGTCATGAAGTTTGCACAAATTTTTAAGTATGGAATTTAAAGACCAACGCAACTATTTTATTACATTACAAGCGCCATATTTATTTTTCAATTATTCGATAAAAAGTGTGATAGCCAACAAATCTGCCATAGGTCACCCCAAGTGGTTGGCTGTCTTTGGTGAATTAGCAGGGGTCCCCGGGTTCATTGGGTGAGGTGTATTCAGGATGCGCCTGCCCACCAGCTGCTTGGCACGCCAGATCGGGAGAGGCTGGTTTGGGGAGACCCCTTGACCTCTCCAACTGGTCTCTCAATCCATCGCCTTGCTCCGCAGTGGGATGGATATATTCATATGTCCGTCACTCCTGGATATACTGATTCCTAGATGCCTATCCAATCCTCAAACGTTTTACATTCCCAGAAATTCTTCTCCTTCCTTTTCTTAAAAAGGACCTACCATAACGCATCCCAAAAGATGATATAAGTATCGAGGGAAATTATTTTCCTCAAGTCCTCCTGTGTGGGGTTAGTGTAAAAAAATAGTACTTTTATCCGATTTCAGATAAAAGTTGATTGAATGCATTGTCATCAACAACGAATCTCTTGGAACAAATTTTGAAATAATTATTCAAAATTTAGTTTGTTTTGACGAAAGAAAATTACTCAATAAGCTAAACAACAAATAATGACCCTGATATTAATCCATGAATATCTAGCTATTCCATTAAATGATTATATAATAGATAATTCCAAATTTAAATGTTTGATGCCACTTAATTTCATGATAATAGAGTTGGGCGTTGAAAATGTTGTTTCTTTTCAAATATACTTTGCTTGAAAATGTCCTTGAGTTTGCTGTTTTTTTCTGCGTCGAAGGTTTTTTCTTCTATGTCAGTGTTAAATTAGCAATGCACCACCAAAAATGAAAGTCTAGGTGCTTAGTTTAACATAACGTGTAATCATTTTACTATGTTTAGCATTCGGAAAGAACATTTAATCGAATTCAGCAATTAGAATGATGGCAGATTTTTTGGTGATGCCAATTGACAGGATTTGATTTCAGTATGTTACCAGGCTTTAGGTAATTGGGAGGGAATTAGATGGAGAAGAGAAAGGTTGAAGACATCGTAGAAGTATTTATTAAATGATACGATTGCATTATATTGGGACATTTCTCAGTCTTTTACTGTGCTGTTACAGAAAAAAAATCCAGTTTAAGGAAAAGCTGTCAATAGTTTTAAAATCTCTGGATAGAGAATTGTGATTGAAAACTTAGCCAGTGGAGGAATTGAACTCATGTCGCCTGGGCATCTAGATTTGGGCTATGTTAAGACTATGAATAAAGTGGCATTGGAATTAGATGTCAAAGAGGAAGGTGGGAAGTACCGGGTATTCGAATCTGGTCATCAAACTTGGCAAAAGTCAATTCAAGGAAACGTTTCTATTCTGAATGTGGTCTTTCACCGGGGCTATACTGAGAGTATCTTCGAATGTTCTGTAAGTAGGTAGATAAATATACACTATGACACAATTTTCATATGAATATTAAACACAAAATTATTGCATAAGTGTTATGAACAGATGGTGACATTTGTTAAAGGGAACTATTTAATGAGCACTTAGTATTGTTTGGTAACCAAATGGCTTGTCTTAATTTAAGATATCATTCCTCCGAAAAAACATTTTCATCTACGGTTGAATTTGCCTAGGAAATACTAATATAAATAAATAAAATCTGGTGCTTACAGCTAATTTTACAGTACCATTTTTTTTTTAATTTTCAAACATATCCGTAAAATATTTTAATGGTAAGGTACTGTTTTTATTAATCTTAAATATGAATAACATATAAATAGATATTGCAGTTACAGTAAGTTAATGCTAGCCTCGAATAAACCCCCGTCATTAAAGTCTTGTGTCGCATTAGATTGATTTTTTTAGCTGTTTAGCCTAACCATTGAGCGATTAGTTAACCTTCATCTGTCTCAAAAACGACATGTGGAGGGGAAGAGGAGGAAGAGAAAGGTTAGGAAGTGCCTGCCTATTCAGATCTGGTTTCCAAATAAATAACTGATTCCAATTCAACAAACGTTTCGCTTCTGAATGGTTATCTTTCACCAGGGTGATATTTCTAAGTATCTACCACTCTTTAAAATATCGCAAATAAAACAATAACAAAACATCACACCATATACCTGAACTTTGTCTTGGCCAAAGCCATTTGAAGCAATGTTTCAATTCTGGATGATGTCCTTACACCAGAGCGATAATGAAAGTATCTGGAGCTTGTTAATTTAAATGAATAAATTGTGAAATAACACGACTTAATCAAATTAAATTTATATGCGCATGCTGGGATTTGAAACAGGGGCCTCCAGATTGTCACGGAGGTCTATGTTGCTTTTAACCGAATAATAACAATTTGAAAAACACTTTTCAAAATATGCATAGTTTTATTATAATAAACAATTTAACAAGCTGGTTTGAGTGGGTATTTCAACAACTTACATATAAAGCGGCGTTTAACGTCTCTAACCGATTACTCACCTCTAAACTAGTAACCCGAGAAAAACAGGTAAAGTTCCCATTAGAATGTTGATTTTGCAAATGAAAGAGAGAGAGAAGAGAAAGCGAGATACAAGCTCTAACGTAGGTCTTGGCTCATGAACTTAACAAGTTAATAAATCTTAGATAATGGGCCACGAAGATACATGTAACGTAGATTCATTCATGCGAGGCTTTTGGTAAAATGCGGAACTTGACCAATCTTTCTAAACCTGCGGTCACCAATTTGCTTTCAAAAATGTTCCTAGGTAATTTCAAATTAATATTACCATAGATAAAAAAAACTAAACTTACAACAATCACACCAACAAATAAAACTCATTGCAGCGAATTTGTTTGAATTTCTAAGCAACTGGAAGAATTTGGGAGAGGGAAAACATAATTTATTTAATCATTGAAGACTAGCGATTCTCGAATGATAATTTTAAACAGAAAAAGATACGGTCACATCTAGGAAATGAACCCAGGACCTTAGCCTTGCCGGGGCGCTGCTCTACAACTGTGCTAATCCTACCATATTTCTTTTAGTCATATTTAACTGTATCTCGACTAAGAATTACCAACATTCCTAGATGAGACGATATCTTTTCCTGATTTTTTTGGTTAAAATTTTCGTTTGACAATTAAATATTGCATTTTGGGGTTTTACTAATTAAGTTTTTCCATTATTTATTGCTTGGCTTCTTGGAAACTGATTATAATAAGAATGATAAGGCTCTCGACTACCGATTCAGAGGTTTTGGTTTCAAATACGGCGTGTGCAAATAAATTTTATAAGATTAATTTGTGTTATTTGACGATTTATTAATTTAAAAGAATATATGTAAGATATGTGCTGCACGTTCCAGAGCGAAAGATTCTCTCAGTATCGCCCCGATCTAAAACCACCATTCAGAATTGAAAAGTTGCTTGAAATGGCTTTAGCCGTGTTTAGTATTCAAATAAAATACCTTCATAACAAAAAAGACCAAGAAACTGTATTTAAAAATGTAGCAATTGAATAAATCTGCAAGAAATGGTGAACGCCATCATTTTGCAGAAACGAGATAGATCTCTTCTAAACCTTTCAGTTACTGATATGATAATTTTATAAGGAATTCCGTTCAGTCAGTTTATTCAAAGATAAACTAATCTCTCCTTTAGAAAGGTTATGTTCAAGTTGGGTCTCTAGATAAATAAATGGAAGGAATTGGTCCCAAATAAATAGTTATGCGGTGTGTGGACACTTCATAAATTACATTTGCAATGTCACAACTTGGAACGTTTGATGGAAAAGTTTATAGCTATATAATTTTCTCTTTGCACCCAACTGGGACAAATCAATACGTTTTGTATCTCCGAAAGTTCTTCATCTATTGCTTTTAAATTTTGATACAACGTTGCATTCGTATACGCGTGTGATTTATATACATATTTATATTATACAGATATCACATGTGACAGGTAAAAAATGTTTTTTTTTAAACGGCGTCATCTGTTGGACGTAACATCAATACGCGCTATTCTTTATCTACATGCGCAGACAGACTGAGCCACATCAATGCATGGCGGGGTACAGCTAGTTTCATAATATTTCTGCATAAATATTGCATTTTGGGGTTTTACTAATTAAGTTTTTCCATTATTTATTGCTTGGCTTCTTGGAAACTGATTATAATAAGAATGATAAGGCTCTCGACTACCGATTCAGAGGTTTTGGTTTCAAATACGGCGTGTGCAAATAAATTTTATAAGATTAATTTGTGTTATTTGACGATTTATTAATTTAAAAGAATATATGTAAGATATGTGCTGCACGTTCCAGAGCGAAAGATTCTCTCAGTATCGCCCCGATCTAAAACCACCATTCAGAATTGAAAAGTTGCTTGAAATGGCTTTAGCCGTGTTTAGTATTCAAATAAAATACCTTCATAACAAAAAAGACCAAGAAACTGTATTTAAAAATGTAGCAATTGAATAAATCTGCAAGAAATGGTGAACGCCATCATTTTGCAGAAACGAGATAGATCTCTTCTAAACCTTTCAGTTACTGATATGATAATTTTATAAGGAATTCCGTTCAGTCAGTTTATTCAAAGATAAACTAATCTCTCCTTTAGAAAGGTTATGTTCAAGTTGGGTCTCTAGATAAATAAATGGAAGGAATTGGTCCCAAATAAATAGTTATGCGGTGTGTGGACACTTCATAAATTACATTTGCAATGTCACAACTTGGAACGTTTGATGGAAAAGTTTATAGCTATATAATTTTCTCTTTGCACCCAACTGGGACAAATCAATACGTTTTGTATCTCCGAAAGTTCTTCATCTATTGCTTTTAAATTTTGATACAACGTTGCATTCGTATACGCGTGTGATTTATATACATATTTATATTATACAGATATCACATGTGACAGGTAAAAAATGTTTTTTTTTAAACGGCGTCATCTGTTGGACGTAACATCAATACGCGCTATTCTTTATCTACATGCGCAGACAGACTGAGCCACATCAATGCATGGCGGGGTACAGCTAGTTTCATAATATTTCTGCATAAATAGTAATTTGTTTGCATAGTACAAATATTTATATAAATGCAAAAAAATTCTGATGCCCTATTCTTATACAAAATCGTGAACAGTCTTGTTAATTCATCATATCTGCTAGAAAAGATTGCATTTCGTTGCCCTGAACACAACACCAGATCGAACGACTTATTTAGAACACCACACTGTAAAGCCAAAAATGCGTAAAACTCTTTAATAGGACGTATCTGTAAAACTCACAATGACTTGCGAGATCTTTAATTGTTATTATAACATTTTGTAATTCCTTATAATGTTTATTCTTTATATTTCTTTGTCATTTATAAATATATTATATAGGTGCAAATATTGAATTAACGACAAGAATTAATGGAACATTGTGGGTCTAATATTGTAAATAATTGCTGTTTATGCCAAATATGTAAACGACTGTTTGTTTCCTAAATAAAATAAAATAAATAATAGTAGAATATTACAGAAAAAATAAATTCAAAACAATTACATTTTGTTAGCAGAAAAAAGCAGCAAAATTCCTCGAATGCTAGCTGCTCTGGAATCAGAGCTGCAGTGATGGAATTTGCAACTGCCAAGAACTGTTAGATTATCACAATATTCTATTTCTATCCCGCATTACAATTTTCATCATGAGCTATGAAGCTTCATCAAGTCTAATGTATATGAAATTCATAGAGGTATCATTTATATACACGTAAATGAAGAGGATAGACTCAGATTTGGAGATTAAAACTGAGTATTATTAAACAAATCTATTTGAATTTCACTTTTGTTTTCGGTAATTAGTAAATGCAAATCTTGAGAGCTGAAATTAACCCACTCACCGACGTCCGATCGTGCTGAAACTCGGCAGATAGACTCGCTGTCGATGACAATGCATTCTTTCGTAGAGTTGTTAACTCCAATTCCTGAGTAGAATGGTTCAATCTTCAGTCAAACCATTTTTCAAAATTCTTTTAGTTATTTTATTTTTTTAAAAAAGAAAGACAAACATTCCCGGGTTACGAATAACCTGACAATATTTTAAAATCTCCTACTACCACCACAGTAAGCTGAAAATGTTGCTTGTGTTGTGATGGAGGACTTAGCCAGCCGAGGAATTGAACACACTACGCATGGGTGGGACCCAAACGCGATGTCAACTCGGCCATCGACCGGTCGTTAAAATTTTTTTTTTTACTATGACACATATTTTACTTCCAACCAGCTCAGATTGATTGTCGCTATAGATTGTTTCAATAGATTTAAATTTCAACATTTTCTTAATGTTTCACTAGTTTGTAAGTCAAATAATAATTTATTTATTACAGTCGAATTTAACCATTTGATTCGCTGCATGCTAACAAAGTTTATTTCAAGATTGTTGAACGTACACGAATACTGTTGCATTTTACTTTGCAGTTTGTGCATTATATTCAAGAAAGGTGTACTGAACTATAAAACAAATCATTACACCTTTATTGATATTTTTAATCCTTTTAGATCCAATAAACTGACATTCTAAGTGGATTATATCAATGATGTAAATAAGAATGTGATTTTTCGTAGCACTTAAAATGTGATATAATTTTAATGGGATGTTAAGAGTGCAGTTTGATGAAGACCTAGTTATTATTGTTGATTGGAACTGTAATTAAATTTGAAGAGATGAAGGATTTCAAATTCAGAATAAAGTATTCTAATTTTTTTAACGTTTCAAAATTATTTAAAATGTCCATAACAGGCATTAAATCAACCTGCGTAGTTAAAGTTACGCGTTTGTTTTAATTGATTTGCAGTGGTTTCATGCTAATTATGGTTCAAGACCCATCTCCCTTGATTATTTATCCATGGTAAACTACCTCAGTTACAATAACATAAATATGACATTCTTAAATTATACATTTTAATGGGGCATTACACTTCGTATTCATAATTCAAGACTGCCAATAATGCGACAAGCAATAATTATTTACCTTACCTTTGGGAGAGTCGAATTGCACCTTGAGTGGCGTTTTGTACCGGTTGACCTTTTAGCATTATTCCTCTCACGTTCTTGTTAACCGGCGATGCATACAACTTATCCAACAACTTGCACACCTACCGGTACCTACCGAACTGTACTTAAACATTATGAAACAATAATTTTGAATTAATATTCCGGCTAAGATATATGCTGTAATTATAGTAATTACAAAAAATCGTTGTTAATTTATTCTGTTCTCTATTCAAAGTTCGAAAACAGGTCTCTTTAACTGACATTTAATTTTCTAAGCACGGCCTATATTATTATTACTAATCCATTTTCTTCAAACGTCAAATCAGTGCCTTTTTATTTTTTGATATTTCTAAGTTCCCGTTAAACCTAGATTTTAGGCCCGTTTCAGCTTTTGAAGAAATTGTAATAAATTGACAAGCATAATAACACGACAATCGTGCTTTTCTACCGAACACAATTTCTTCAAAAGTTGAAATGGACCCGGAATCGGCATAAATACTTCTCAAATGTCAGTAAAACAAAATGGTAATGATTGGCAATTTGTTGACAATGTTACAATTGAATTTATAACACCCCATCCCAGGGGGTATAACTCGTCATGACGTTATATGATTGCCTATATCTACCAATGAAAAACTCTGAAAGTCTATGGAATAAACTTTCAGAATTTTTCATTGTTGTATAGTATAATAAGTAGGTTCCGAATGAAAATTTTACTGTCTATATATTGGCATATCTATGGTTTTTTTGGTCCAATTCGTTTCATACAAAAGCCCGAAGATATCGATCTTATATATAATCTCATCCGTACTTTTATAAGAGAAGGTGTTTCGTAGGAAACAAGAGTCTTGACCATAGATAATAGAAACTGGGGCGATAGAATGGAAGCGTGCCGATTGTCGCAGAGTTATAAAAAGTTATGGGTTTGATGTGTAGCTAAAACAAACGCATGATTTCGGCGACACTTATTTCATTCACAAAGGTTTATGATCGATCTCCCTTCTTTCTCTTCAAAATATCTAATTAATTAATTAATTGAGGTCAATTAGATAGCTAATTCAAGTTTGTTATATTCTTGTATTCTGAAAAATCAAACGTGAGTCAATTAAGCATTTAAAATGCATAGTATTCAATATGTATAATTTATTAATCGTTCAATCAAAATAATTCTCTATTCATTACCGCTATTTCATCATCAGAACCGGTTTCACTATCGTTAGATTTGCAATTTGATATTCGATGCATTCCTGAGTGACGTATGCGCAAGTGCGATGAACGAAAATGATGTGAAATCATTAATACCAGTAAAAGAGACACAGAATATGAAGACCCATACCCCGGAGCAGGTGGTATTATTTTTTTAAAGTCACTTATACCACTTTTCATATTAGCTTAAAAATATCATTTTTCAATTTATATAATCAAAAGCAAACTCAAAAAGTTCTCAAGCAGGGGATTTTAGACTTTTTATTAGGCCTGAAACCTTATATTTTCTAGATTTATAAAAATATGCATTACAAATGCCCGGTTGACCAAGATGATCAAGATGTGTTTTCTCGTATAATGTATTTAATTTAAGCATTTAAAATATTTGTATGAGATCATATTTACCAACCAAAAACTGTAACCGGATAAAATAGAAGAGTGATAAATATAGTTAGGTTGGGTTAGATTTTCTCCTTATATTTATTCTGTGTTCTGCTTTGTTAATGGTCTGTTTTATCGTGGAACCACCAAAAAAACACATATATTTATAAAGATATAGAATGTTTATTTAAATTACCTACTGTTCTTTTTTTTTTACTATTTCCGATTTTATGTCCGGGTTAAATCTTACCCATAGGAAAAACTAAACCCTTCCACACACTTTTCCACAAATGATCATCTAGTCAATCAACATTATGCAAGTGCATTATATAAGCAAAATAAATACGAAACAATACAAGAACAACACGTAAACTCACCAGAGATCAAATGGGAAAATAATTCACCGACTCCAGATATTTTCATATCAGAGGGTTCGGCTCGGTAGAACTTCTAACAGGGCCTATAAATCCTACTGATCCCTCAACATAAATATTTAAAAAATCTTTCTTTATCCTACACGTATTCAAAATGACCGACTTTTGCATCTTTATATATAAATTTTTTGATAGATCTAATACGCCTAAATTTTGAATGAGAGAGCTAGGTATAATGCCAGTAGCCGAAATGAAGAATGGTAATATTTTTATAGTCTGAGAATGCCAAATTCTTTTAATCTCATTTTTGTTAATAGATTAATTATTAATTATCAGAACAGGTTTTCTTATTCTAACCTTGTTAAAATTATTTAAAGAATTATTAAATATATTATATTTCTTTAATCGTGAAACAAAAAACAGAAAACATATAAAATTAAAAAGATAACTTTCTCAACTATCTCTGTCTTATCGGTAAACTACCTTATCGGTTAACCAATCTTATCGGTGGACCTCATCAATCCCACCGGGGAATGAATGTAGCGGTCATTCGTTGACCACATGTATTCGTTGACCACATACTTGACCATTGGGACCTAATTATTATACCTCAACTTTGTCGATTTCATATTTCAAATTCAGAATTAACTATATTATCTTGCAAATAATTTTTCTCATATTTTTGGCAAACATCTTTTTGAATGATTACAATTTTCAAAGGAATTGGTCTGCAACCTAGATAATGTCTAGGACGGTTATCTTCTAATTATTCGATGCCTTGTTCTGTTTCATGTTTCGCTTAGATTGAGCACTATCCTTTTCTTCAATGATATATGAAATAAATGGATATGACCTTCAAAAGTTATTATAGAAAAGTTGTTCTGCCGAGTGGCATCTTGAACAAGTACGGCTGCATTACGTTTAATACACATCATATTACTAATTACTTATAAATAACTACAATAATTTACTGCGCACTCATCTTCCGAACACAAGCTAACCCTTCTATCGAAGAGTAGTATTCAAATATCTTTATATGTAAAAACCCAATGTAAATACTATTTTGTATGTAATTACTAATATATTTCTTTAGTAAATTAAAAAAAATAACTTGATTGAAAAACTGCATTGAATCCCACAACAAACAATAAACTTTCTATAAAGATTAAATACGATTTCCTAGAAGGAGAAAAAATATACATAATGGTTCTGATACCGCCTCGATTTCCAAATAATTGTAAACAATACGTGAGCTTTATGGCGATGTTGACATTTGAAGAAAAACTAGCAATACGTTATGCAATTATTTGGTATCAATATGGTCAGTGTATATTGTTTGAAATCTACATGAGTGTTATTTTAGTTACGTATAAATTAAATATCTGCTCTTTTATTACAAAACAAGTAGGTATTAGATAATACAGGATTTTCCAATAAGAGGTGTTATTTTAAATATCCCGCTATTTCGGTAGATGTTACTTTTAAAGCTGTCATTTTTTTTACATTCGACAAGAAGAAACTACGCCATTTATAAAAATGAAACGATACACGCTTCAACAACGCATTGATATTATTAAAATTCACTTGAGTGAATCAAATGCAAATCATCTTGAGTAATGAGACCCATTTCCACCTCGGTGGCTTTGTCAGCAAGCAAAAGTGTCGCATCTGGGGCTCGGAAAACCCAAGAATTATTGTTAAAAATCCTCTTTATCCTCAATGTGTGACTGTTTGGTGGGGTTTATGGTGCGGTGGAGTCATTGGACCTTACTTTTTCGAAAATGAGACTGGAGCAACAGTTACGGTGAATGGATTGCGCTATCGAGAGATGATTAATAATTTTTCATGATCGAAATTGGATAGTACTGATCTGGACAACGTTTACTTTCAACAAAACTGCGCTACGTGCTACACAAGCAACGAAACCATTGATCTTTTACTATTGAATATCAAAATAACACCTCTTATTGGAAAACCCTGTACTAATTATGTTTAATTTATTGTTAACCTGGAATATGCTGGTGGGTTGGGATGCGAGTGGTATGTCAGGTAAAGTCAGTAGCATGCACGTGTAGCAAGTTTTTAATCAAGGTATGCAGTAGAAAAAACAGCGAATGAGTTGATTAAAAAAAAAAATACAAATTTTCGGCTGCCGGCTGTAGCAGTTGTGATTATATTAAGTCACTGTGTTTTTCAGACACATATCATGTTTACAGTTTGGGAGGTGGATATCGGTACTCTTTTTCTCTCCAAAACTTACTCTATTTTCTTTACCTAAAGAGACCTGATACACAGCATCCCCAAAGATGACATAGGTCCCGAGGCATTTTTTTCCTTCAGGGTCTCCTGTGTGGAACTCATGTAAAAAATGTTTTTAGGAGCGTTTGGTAAAGTTAGTTTGTGGGAAAATAAGATTTTTTAGCCTCGCCATTGCATGGAAGACAGCAAACATAAAAAAAATATTATCAATATGTAATAAATAGAGGTAGATACCATCAGATGTAACCGATTGATATGGAAATCGTTCTGCAAAAAAATTCAAGACGCTAACAGAAATACTGACACGTACGAGTCATCACTTGATATTTTGTGTAATTAGTAAACTAACATTGAAAATCTGATCTACTCTGATGTTGGCGACATTTAGGCATATTTAGTTCATGCTTTTGACACGTTATAGTTGGCGTTCAATGTGGGCGCGTGCGGCGGTGCCGTTGGAACTTCGCGCGGATTTTTGAAAATGTAGTTTTTTTTTTAATATATAATATTTTGATTATTTTAATGCTATACGAAATGCTTTGTGTCTATATTGAATGCACGCCTCTATATATTATACTCGACTACTAATTCAGTGGTCACACTTTCAAATCCCGAGGTACGCAAAATAATTTTATTTATTTATGTAATTGGTGTTTTTTTCACATTTAATAGAATTTAAAAAATAAATATTTATCGTATTTGCCGCACGATTTAGAGTGAAAGATACTCTTAGATGGGTTGTTTCACAGAATTTGAACAATTCATTAAATTTCAACGTTCACTTTCGGGTTCTGTGAAAATCCTATTCAAGTTCTGTTAGGCTAGTTGCTTGACAGAACTGAAATAATAACAAAACTTGAAAATTAACTTTTAAATTTGAACAATTTACAAAGATTTCTCCGTTAATTCACGGGTTCTGTGAAAGTTCTATTCAAATTCTATTTATAATTTCATTATGGGCTAGTTGCTTGGTAAAAAACCGGTACTTATCGCTCCGGTGAAAAAACGGTGTTCAGAAGCGAAATATTGCTAGCTCGTGTTTGTGGTTACCAGATATGAATAACCACTAATTCCCCACCCTTCTCTACCCCATCTCCTTCCTCTCCCCCTACCATCAACCTCACAACATGGAATCTTGTGTGGCACATAAAAAATCGATAATAATTTAACCTTAAAACTAGAGTGAGGTTTCATAGTTGATTCCGAGTTTCCTACAAATCACAAGAAACTTGAAAAACTAGTTCGACTTTTAAGTTCATATCACCTTGATTGTGAATTTATTCTCTTGATTTGCTGGCTGTATCAAGGTCCTTGAACATGTATGTAGAGTGAGTACGTAATGCAACAAAAATATATTGTTAAATTATTTATTTTTGTATTGCGAGGTCATTTTAAGCAGACGTCCTCTGCATGCGTTCAAAAGTTCAAGCATCATGTTTATCTTTGGTGTATAAGAAAGTTTGTTTTTTTTACAATTTTGTTTGGGTATGACAAGGACATTCTTATGAATTATGTGTGGTTGCAAATAATTAAATTCGTTTTAGTTTCGGAATAGTTAATTGCTACTTCTGAAGATAGAGTTGGTAAGAGTGGGCGTTATAATCTGTTATAATCATCCTGAGATAACAATAGAGTTTCATCAATAATAAAATGGTAGAAGGTAACCAATTTCTAAACAGTAAAATTTAACCAACTGATAATTGCAGTGGTATAAACTAAAGAATGAGAAAACTGTTCTTGAGATGGCTTTAGCCATGTTTAATGATCAGATTTGAATAGCCAAGTACTTTTCGACCTACATCTACCCCGTGTATTTGTTCTCTCCATTCCATTTAACTTCACATTATACCCCAATTGGGGATAACATGTTCCTGTTGACTCCAGAAAATAATGTGAAAAAAGGTGGTTATCAATTTCAGAGAAAAGGATTGGAAAGGGAGTGGGAGAAAAGAAATTAAAACAAAACAAATCTATTAAAGGTAGATAATAGAAACAACAGAGATTAAACATTGTTCATCAATACTGCTGCAAATCGCATTATGGCAATGCGGGGCGCCGATTTTGTTACTACCTCTGCACCAAACGTATGACTTTCATTATGTTTACGCTTTGATGGTCCGTATAGTTTGGTTGACACGCTTTCATGCCACATCTTTATCTTTATACCAACAATCTTCAACGTGAATTTCGTGTATATTTCTAGCTGTGGTATCATCCCAGGACCGCAAGAGCCAAGCCAAGGAGGCTCAAAGACGGAAGAGCAACCAGAAGGACAGGGAGATCAGCTCAGACGATGACGTGCAGACCAGCAATCAGTGTCCCGAACCCAACGGATACTTCGCTGATGCTGAACAGTGCGACAAATACTACGACTGCAGGTAAGAGTGCTAATTATTAATATATCGTCTCCTTCACTGTACTTCTTCTTTAATTGGTGTATTGTTGAGGATCGTGACTTCCGTTCCAATTTCCCTGGTGAACAAGACTTTTCTACTTCACGTGGTCCTGTGCCTCATATAGAGCCAAGGACAAGTTCCGGACGCCTGTGATACATGATCGCTTTAATACATTGGTGATCTTCAACGAGTCCAACATATCTAAGAATATGCAGTAGACAGACAGTCCATATTCCATTGTCATATGCCCAGAATGAATATATTTATGCGCTTCGCTGTCCATGGAATCCTTAACATTTTCTACATAACCACAAAGATTTTGAGGCCGTCTTTAAGCTTCTTTCCCTGGCTCTTAAGTGTTCATATTTCTGTGGGAAAAATCGTCACCCGCACTAGACTGCGAAAATTCTTTTTGTTTTTGTTTTATTAAGCACTGCTTTTTGTAATCTTTAGATATAACTTTAGATTATTATTGTGTTTAACGTAGGTCGGAATTATGGAATAATAGTGAACGTAAGTCTCTGATGAATGTACGACGCAAATGGAAGGCTTTTTTCCAATTGTTCTTAAAAATACTATACTTATCGCCTCAGAGTCTATAATTTGTTGTACTTTTCATCTACAAAAACACAGTCATTATAATGATTGGCTATGCTTGATAGTCCATATTGTTTGGTCATAGCTCGGTAACAGTCGCAGTCAAAAAGCTTCTACGCCGTATCTCCATTTGTTTCTGTCATGTTAGAACTGACCTAATTGAACAAATGTATTTGCTGACACAAACTCTTTGCTTTCTATTTGCAGGGAAGGACAACTGACTGAGAAGCTGTGCCCCGATGGAATGGTCTTCAACGATTACAGTCCCGACCAGGAGAAGTGCGACCTACCCATCAACATTGACTGCACACAGAGGTCTAAGCTCCGTAAGCACACTTTTTTATTAACAGCAAAACACTTAAAGCTCACTTAAAAGCGTTCAAAATGAAGATTACGATTTGAAAGGGAGATAATATGTAAATATTGAAAATGGGTAAGCCACCGTCGTGAACGTGTTTCATAAAACATGACTTATTTGAAATAGAGAAAAAACATTTTTTTTTCCGGGCAAAGTTTTGTGTGATGGAACTCTTTTCTTGTTTGGCTGCTTGAGAATAAATTATCTCAAAATTTAAAAGTGGTAGAATTCTTAGCGTGAAAACATTTAATGCACGAAGTAATTTATTTTTACTACTTGTCGGTGGAATAAAGCTGAAAGTAGAGTGCGATTAATTAAATTCACAATAGTTTATCAACGCAATAATTTCGACCGCGAGTATTTTGAATCATAACTCACTGTGTCTGAACTGAAACTATTTTAAATTTTAAACCTTATTAAAAAATATATATAAATGTGTTTTCATTGTATTTCCAGAGGAACCCCAGCCTACGCAGCACTGCCCCCGTCGCCATGGTTACTTCGCTCACGAGGATGAAAAAATCTGCGACACGTTCTTCTACTGCGTCGACGGCAAGTTCAACATGATCACCTGCCCCGCCGGCCTCGTCTTCAACTCCAAGACCGGCATCTGCACCTGGGCTGATGAGGCCAAGAAGAAGGGATGTGGATCCAAAGGTAAAAACAGATTCAGCTCTTGATTTATTTGTACTTTTCTATTGGCAGTGGTTAATCTGACTAAAATATATCCATTCTTGAAGAGCTAAGCATCCAAAATAGACTATCAATGATGTGCCTACCGCATATCCTTAGTTATTTAGCACACCTTGGTCGCCAAATGGTGAACTCTGGAAACCTGGAGAAACTCATTGTCACTGGCAAAGTTTAGGGCGTATCAGAGAAAGATTATAGATACTTTAGAGTGATCAAATATCGCCTTTATTCGGAATGTCAGCGGCCTTAGCTTTTCATGCAGCGCAGGTCTGCGAAAGATGGAGGAACCTTCTCCACCAGAGAAATTGTAGATCACGATCTTCAGCAATGCGACAACGTCCAAAGAAGAAGAATCTGATATTGCAAAGGTTCGTAGCTAACCACAATTCTGATCAAGGATTACGGATTAGTGGTAGCTTTGATCCAATTGGTGGGTTCACTGGACAACTCTAAAATCTGTTCTAACATCTCTTAGCATCTCTACATCTAAATGGGTCAGTGAGATCTGTAAAAATCATAATATATATTTTATTCTTAGTGAGCCCTCTTGGAGAATGTAGAGTTCACTAAAATGTAACAAAAAAACAGAAAAAATCATTCAAATCAACCATTTTTCCAAGGAATTTGTGAGTGACCACCCATTTTTACTATCCAATGAAATTGAAATTTCAATGGTCATCTGTTAGTTGAACCGCATACCTAGTATGATCAAATTTGGCCGTGGAGATTGAGATGGTAATATGAGAAGCATTTTATTTACTTCAAATCCACTCATTCGTCTTTCTGTCATGCAAGGAGATATGTAACATAATTTTATTACGGTTCTCAATGGTGGCCATTTGTCAAAATATTTTCTCATAGAAACTTGTTGAAAATTGTGTTTCATATCCATATCCAGTGCTATCTTTACCGTAAGGACGCGCAGGCCACGAGCCCGGGGCTCCCGGTCTTAGGGGGGCCCGAAACTCACGCCCATAGACAGGGCCGCCGAGGGGAGAGTTCAGGCATACATCACACATCTTTGTGAAAGTAATAATTCATTTTCTTTTTTTTCGACGGAAGCAAATATTTTGGGGTGTGACATTATATACTAATTGAAAAAACATACCAGCGAAACCTAGTTGGCTGTTATTTATTAATTCAATAAAAGTGTTAATAATAATTAATACATCATATTTTACTACCACGCTTTATAAGTACCGCAATTGGGGATACCATGGAAAAAGAATCGCGCTTTTCAGTATCTTTGTGACAGTTAATTAATTTTCCAATCCCTTTATCATTTACTCCAGTTGGTGATTATCAATTTTATAAGCCTTTTTTAAAGCTCTCTAGGTCTAGCTAATTAGATACATTAATTATTATTTTTTTGGTAAACTAACGTTTAAGACAAGATTTTTTATGCATAGCACAAAGGGTAACAATTATTTTACAAGCAATAATTATTCGCCTGAAACACTCATCCACATTGAAAAATCTCCTGATAAAAGATACATGACGCCAACGGGACTCGAACCCGTGTCCCTTCGATTTCCGGTCGACAGCTCTGACCACTGAGCTATGGCGGCTTATCTCTTATCCGCGAAATAATTCAATATATACTAGTGTTTCATTCAACAATTACTGCTTGTTACATTTTTTCACCTGAAAACAACCAACTTTATTTTATATGAGAAAGGCATTGTAAGTGCTAACTCTCTCACTAGATGGCGTCAATTATTTTACAAGCAATAATTATTCGCCTGAAACACTCATCCACATTGAAAAATCTCCTGATAAAAGATACATGACAAAAGATACATGATAAAAGATAGATGACGCCAGGGTTCGAGTCCCGTTGACGTCATGTATCTTGATCTTTCCAAACGCAAAATAATATTTTCATGCACATTGTGTTATATCAAATTCAAAATGATAATTGGAATATTTTGAATTTTTGGAATTAATTTTAACATTATAATGCTCATATCTACAAATCACCATTAGGTGGCATAGAAACAAAACAAAATAACAAAATTATTGAAACATTCTTTTTTAGTTTATCATTTTCCTGTAGATTTTTGGCTTACAAAAAGGGCCCACAAACTCAGTGTGTTCACGAGCAATTTCACAGCTTAAAACGGCCCTATCCACATGTTTTGTTATCTTTATCGTTTCAAAATGTGCCCTTCAAAATTTTACGCACTCACTTCTTGCAATCAAACAATGATCTGTTTTTACTTTTCAGACGTCTTCAACTTCGAGTGCCCCAAGGTCAACGAGACCTATGCTCAGACCCACCCCCGCTTTACAGACCCTGACGACTGCCAGTACTTCTACGTATGCATCAACGGAGACACCCCGAGGCGCAGCGGTTGCAAAACAGGACAGGTGTTCGACGAAACCAGCAAGACCTGCAAGTGGGCCAGGCAGGTGCCTGAATGGTAAATAAAACAAATCATTTACTTTTACAACTAGACCACAGGCAAAAGAAGGTGCACTTATACCTAGATGCACTCTCTTGCATTTGGCAGAAAGGGCGTTATTTATCAGTAGTTCGTTGGCGTAGTTGCTTGCTACATCGCAACGCACTTCATTCCTTGCGAAGCTAAGTAACGGTATTTTATTAATGGCAAACGTTTACCGAATGTACTCGAAAATGAAGTTCGTAACTATGATATCCGCTTAAAAACATCAAGTTCTTAGAAATGAGACAGATATGACAACTAGCTATAAACTTTCCCCAGTCATGAAGATCGTCATCCAAAGAAATGATTTTTATAAATTATATTCTCTCTGCTGTTTTTCATTTCACATTTCACATTTCACCTTCAACTTCTTGTGGATTTAGGACGTAGTTCTCCGTTTACAAATATATGCTTTTGCAGGACTGTAGTTTCTCAGACCTCTTTCTTTCATTGATACAGAAAACATTCAATGGATTTCCGTTTTATTATTCAAAATACCTTTTGTTCCTTGTCACTCGCTTTCAGTCCTCAGCTTCTTCGTTAATGTAAAACAGAATTTTCAGACAAGTTATACCTATGACGAAGCGCTTTCCCTACATCGAATCGCTTTCACTTCTCGTTTCTTTTACGTTAAAACGCATACACTATTTATTAATTTATTGCCTTTTTCAACTTTCAGCGCTGACTGGTACAAGGGACAACTGACCGACGCTGAACTGGAAGCCCTTGAATTTCCCCCAACCACCGCCAAGCCAAAAGGATCTGCCTCCTTCGTCAGCAGGAGAAAGCCAGCGAGGCCGGGAAAGAACAAACCAGCCCCTGTCGCGGTTGCTGAAGACCTAGACGATTAGATAGTTCCTAATTAGATTAACTAATAAAACACCCCTTATTTTCATCACCCTTTTGGTAAGATTAAACAAAAAAAGTCTTAAAAAAAATTTCAAAATTTTCTTCGTTAACCTTTTGTTGAAGCTCTCTGAAAAGTACAGTATTCAAAACAATGATTTTCGGTTTATTTTTGACCAGTAAATTGTAAGTCCCTCTGGTTAAGATGAGAAAGAGTGATATTCTATGGTACGGATAATAATATGTTATGGAAATTGAAAAGAAGTATGAACTAGTCCTGTATAATATGATGATAGTTGTTCGGTGTGCATATTTAAATTAAATAAAAACTTTTGACCATTTACAGTGTTTTTTTTATATTTTAACTAGGGCAGACCCATGAAAAATCATTTATCATCAAAAATTTGTTAATCTCATTGCGTTTCAAAAAATAATATTGTATTTTCCTCATTCCACAATATTTTTGTTTTTTGTTTTGACAAATTAAAGACATCCAATAAGTCTAATAATATCAATGGACAGTAAAATAGCAACTATAAATCATGCAATATGCAGTGTATTAATATAGTGTCCATTGTATTAATATAGTGTCATTAAAGAGAGTTGGTGGAAGCCGTAATTGGATCGTAAGATTATTCAACTATTCGATGATAGGGCCTGCTCTGTGCCGGCGCACTTGGAGCAGTCCACTCCGAGCGCCACCAAGGTACCAAGGATCCAAGGCGCCAAAAATACCTTGCACCTAACATAGCGCCGTTTGGCTCAGGGCCGGCACTGTCCACGTGCACACAATTAGGAATTCTTGAGGTCCGATTGCGCTTAAAATGCGCACGGTAAATGTGACAGCATCGGATGCGATTTAGTGAGGCCCACGTCTTCCAAGGGAGAAAAAATCCGGCAGTTCAATATTTGGGTCCACAACAAGCTATTTTAACTTCGATTCTTCAGAACAGGGTCGTGGTGGAAACAGATTTGCTACTTCAATCCAAGAGTGTTTCTTGGGCATTGGAAGGTTTGCAAGGTCTTTTTGAACTTGATTTTTACTCTTTACAACCTTTTCGTACTCCCAAAAGGTTGCTGTTTCTCATCTTTATTCGATTTGAAAATCTCTAACACGAATCACTACCATAAATGTATTTAAATTCACAGCTTCACCCAAGTAAATTTGGCTTATGGCCAAATTGAAACATACGATGTGAAGACTAATAATTATTCGGTTTAAGGTGAAAGGTGGAATGGGTGAAAGCTATTAATGAAGAACCTCTCTTTATGTGACGCAGAAGAAAATAGAACCTTAGAACCTAGTAGAGATATGAAAATATGTAAAGACTAACGACATCTAGGGTTAAAATATTTAAAAGTTTTATAAACTACTGGATCAAAATCTCGTATTCTTTAGAGGTTGAATGCAATTTTGTAACTAAAAAATATAAAGTTCTAAAACCCATAAACAAAGAAAACAAATCTTCTGCAATATTTCACTAACTAAGACTATTCCGTAACTCTACTGTGATTCAGATGTTCAAAACATATATTTTTAGAAAATCTGACAAGTGTTTCACTGGACAAAATTTGCAGAATTGAAATTTTATGACAAATTAATATAAGCAATAATATTATTAGCCTGAAACACTCATATAAATAAAATAAAATCTTCTTTTCCGTTTGACGTAGCATAGTGGCTAGTGCACCTGACCAGAAGGCTGTGGGTTCAATTCCCGTCTGCGGTATTTATTTATTTTGATCGTGCTATGTCTTCCTCGAATTGTGCTTTCCAAAAAATTCGATTATTTTATAAGCCTGCAAAATAATATACGATTTACAAATCAATTTTTTCATCTGCAAAATCGGAATGAAATTCTAACCTAATCTTTCTTATAAATTTTAACTACACTTTGGAAATAAATTGTCCAACTTCGCAACACTTTCTTCAGGGGTACCCCAGGGATCCGTTTTGGGTCCACTTCTCTTCATCCTCTTTACAAATGATGTCGCCAAAATAATCGAGTCATTTGATCTCTTGTCTCACTGCTACGCTGACGATCAGCAAGTTTATTTTTACTACGCTCCAAATGAAATCAATAGTCTCAAGATCCGTATAACTTAGAAGCAATAACTCGTTGGATGTCTTCAAACAAGCTGAAGCTCAATCCATCAAAGACTGAGTTTCTCTGGGCAGCCACAAACATCAACATTTCATAGACAATTCACCTATTACTATTTCCGGCAGCGATATCATCCCAAAAACAACAGTCAAACTTCTCGGTGTCAATTTAGATTCAGACTTTTCGTTTAAAAGTCAAATAAATATGACTGTAAGCGCCAGTTTTTTTCACCTAAGACAACTCAAGTCTGTCCGAAGAAACCTTCCTACAGAAACAACAAAACTACTTATCAACTCCTACGTAGTCTCACGTCTCGATTACTGCAACGGCATTTATGCCAGCCTTCCAAAATATCAAATTGACAAACTTCAATCAGTGTTTAATGCAGCAGCACGGCTCATAACCGGGGTTTCAAAATATTCGCACATTTCAGAACACCTTCGTAACCTTCACTGGCTCAAGTGCCTTGAAAGAATCCAGTACAAACTGTGCTGGATGGTGTTTAAATCCATCCATGAAATGGCCCCACCCTACATCTCTGAACTATGCGTCCTGGAAAACACTAGTCTGAGGCAGTCAACTCATAGATCAGCAACATCATCAGCTGTAGGCAGACTGATAGAACCTAAGCGCAAGCCAAATACTAAGTTTGGTGATCGCGCTTTTGGTGTATCTGGGCCAAAGGCTTGGAATAAACTTCCTCCGGAACTAAGATCCATAACAAGTCCAACAGAATTCAGGTCTAAACTAAAAACTTACCTTTTTAAGCTTTCGTACCCTTAGATTAAATATACCATTCCTAAGAGAAAGTCCAGTTATATTCAATTTTTCAATTAAGTCCTAAATCCTGTATCTAAATTTTGCCAATAAACAATTAGATAATGTTAATTAAGTGTTAATCTCAAGTGACTTACCAGGTAAGTATTGTACTGTATATTTTCTCCATAAATAGTTAAGTAATAACATAGATCACTGTAGAAATGTATTATATGTTTGTACAGCGCCCTTGAGGTGATTTTGCACAAAAACGGCGTTATACAAGTCATCCAATTATTATTATTATTTTTTATGTATTCCCAAGCTTATAACAGTTGATTGACAAACCCAGATTCAACTATCTTACCGAGACAGCGTTTTAACCACTCAACTATTAGAACCCAGTTATTAAACGTCATATTTTAAACAATATTATCTTGCTACTAAACTTGCACAAAAAGAGATCCTAGGTTCGATTCCTAGTTATGACAGTTATATACTTTTATTTTCTGTGTCGTGTTCTGTTTCATGTTTCTTTAAGATTTGTCAGTATTATCATCTTCATCGCTGATATGCTACAATAAGGGTGGGTTGTTTCATAGAATTTGAATAATTCATCAAATTTCAAGGTTCATTTGCGAGTTCTGTGAATGTCCTATCCAAGTTCTGTTATTATATTATTATAGGCCAGTTACTTGACAGAACTGAAATAATAACATAACTTGAAAATAACTTTCACAGAACTTGAAAACTAACCTAACTAATTGTTCAAGTTCTCTGAAACAACCCATCTTTACCGTTTTTTAAAAACTTCACATATCTCTCAGAAAAACGGATTTCAATTAAAAATTCCTTATTTAGTTATTAATACGGTTGAAAAAATAAAAAATTAGAAAGAATTATAATTTTTAAGTATTTAATGGTTTTTATTGTGTTACGAAAACAATTTTTTTACTACAACCATTTTTTATAACTTTCCATAAACACGAATTCATTATTATGGAAACACAGTAATATAATGCCTATAAAACCAATGGCTATAAATGACCTTACACAGTAAGGTAATAGCGCATTCCGCTTTCAGCTCAAACAACGGATTACATAAAGGTCATAATCGTGTGACAGCATTCATAACATCCAGTCAGTCATACAACTTTCGATTTCGTTCACAAATAATAATAGTGAAAGTAAATTTTATGATTTGTCTGAGAATGCACCAATTTATTCAAGCAATATGAGGCTGAGCCAAAAAGGGCTGAACCATTTACATTGAAAAAAGTATTTACTCGTAATATGAAAATGCTTTTTTATGATTTTTCGTGTTTTACTGACATAAATTAAGCATGTTTTATTTTGTAAAGTTTCATTTAACGCTTGTATGTTTTAAAACTCGTTTTATGACGACATGTTGTCATTTTGTGGAGACAAATACGTTTATTTCAAAGGCGTCGTGTTTTCAAAGATTTTCTTCTTGTGTAATTGATGAATGAACGCATTGAGAAACTGATTGATGAAATCCGGCATTGCTAGTGGAAAAGCGAAACGTAGCATATGAATTGTTACATTTGATAAATATTTGACTAAAACACACTCTGTTGAACATCATCCTAATCATTGTAGCTAGGCAGATGAAATGAAATTTGGATTACGAGAAAAAATATCAGTAAACCCTTAATATTTCTATTTGTGATAATAAATCATATATTAAATTATGGGACGTTTTTTTTTGGAAATTTTTCTGAACATTTTTTGTCAAAAACATCCACCTATAGCCGTGTTTGGTGACCAGATCTGAATAGCCAAATACTTTCCGACCTTCCTCTTTCTCAACTTCATCCCCTCTACCATTATCTTCACTTGGGTCACATCATATCGTATATGAGGACGCCTTGGTTCTCCTGGCTTCAGACAGTTGGAAATCTGCGGTATTCACAGGGCCAGCCTTATGTGGATACAATTGGAGCAGTCCAAGGCGCTGATAATTCCTAACACCTAACATATCAGGAAACATCGCCCTCGACATTATTTTTTCATAAAAACGGCGCTACACAAAAATACAATTCATCAGAAAATTCATCAGCGATCATCTGCCAAGGTGACTAATATTTTCGATAAAGGGCGCCAAAATTTTAGTCGCGCAAGGCGCCGTTAGGGTCAGGGCCGGCACTGGGTGTTAAAATGATGATGATCGTGCTAACTGTGATTAATTTACGGGTTATTATGCCGTATATAAGTCAACGTTTCAGACAGAGTTACATTGTCCACCATCAGAACAGATGTGTAGAAGTGATACCGCATTGAGCAAGTTAATCCTCTTTGGGCCAATTTTTCAGTACAATAATATTTAGTGATTTTTGACGTTTGGTTTTAGTGAAACGATCAAGAATTGGACAACAAGAAATATTAAGCTTAGCCGTTGTCCGTATATTTTGATCGTGTTAAATTTGAAATTGTTTCATGCTTTCTAATCTTACAATTAAGTCTATTCATTTTAAGCCAACTTCTGGCTTCGGTGTTCTGTTGTAAAACATAATAAATTGTAATCTATATTCTGAAATGCTACCGTAAAAATATGTTATTAACTTTTTATCGTCTATTTAAGAATGGCTAGGATAAAAACCTTGTGTTACAATCTCCTTCCATAAAAGATTTGACCTTGCTTTTTAATTATATAGAAAAATACTGTCGAGTGTCGTTGACTTCGCATTCTTTTCAAATATATTATTTCTGGTTAAGTAATATAAAGCTTGTGATATACAGATAGTAAAAGGAACAAACATGGTTTTATGAAATGAAAAAAGTGTGAAATTTTTATAAATATTTTTTTATGTAATTAGGTATCTCTGGTTTATAAAAATATCATGATAAATATATACACAAAAGTATGTCGAAATGACAAGAAAACGAAAAATTATTTACATTTGGGATAGCTGAAATGATAGGGAGTCGTTCTCAGGATAAAAGGTTTAAAAGATAATATTTAAGTTGGTAACTATTTGTACAATTCGAAATAGAGGTATTTTTAATACGAAAAAAATTTGATAAAAGGTACAAAAAATAAATTTTTTGTTAAATAGACAAGTTAAGAATACCAACAGCAAGAATACACATAGACTGAAGATAAAAAACAAGAGTTTTAGACGGGAAAATAGTGTTCATAGAGTAAGAAAAAAAGGTTAAAGTTGTTAAAGAAAGTAAATCACAGTTCTAAAGAGAAGAAATATATATGTTATGAAGATTGGTGAAGTTTCTATCAAAATTTTGTGCATTTTAAAGTAAGACGGAGTCTGAAAGTACAAAAGTATAGATGGACAAATAAGTAAAAGATAAAAAGGATAAGAAAGGAAAGTAGGTTTTCCAATTTAAGGCTAAAAATAATGCCACGCGTACGGTCAGTCGAAGTTTGCAGTGCATAGCGAATCTCGTCTTCATTTATTCGTACATTATTACGCGTAGAACTATTTTCGGCTTAAAGTAACGATAAGGACAAGGGATAAAGAAATCAAAGTTTTAGAGACAAGAAGAAACAACATATTAATCATGTTAAAAAAAACACAGCGTGAAATGTCGTAGTTTTTAAAACAAATACATCAATATGATATCAATTTCTTCAAAATGAAGTTATAACACGAGACAAAAATTTACTTTTATAAATAGATTGTATTTTAGTTAAGTAATTAGAAAATAGTTTTATGAGAAAATAGAAAAAAATATATTTTCTCATAAATTAATTATCTAACTACTTAGAAAAAAGGAAAAGTTTCATAACTCCGTAGAGTAATGTTTACAGTTATAAAAAGTTGAGTAAATAAAGTGGTGTGATTTCGAGTGATTCGATTTATTGCAATTGGGTGTTGTACGTAAAATACCAGAATTATTTAGAAAGTTGAGAAAAGAGAGTGCTGAATTTATTGTGAACGAAATTATTCTACGCTTTGTGAATATCAAAAGTCACGTTTTGCATAGCCAAAATGGTAACAGCTTTGAAATTAATACGTAAACAGAAATACACACAATGAAAGAAAGGTAACTGAAAACAGTTTTAGAAAACATAAGAGAAAAAGAAAATAGTTTTACAATAGATAAGAGTAGAAAAAAATGGTTTTACAAAACATAGAAGAAGAAGAAAATAGTTTTACAAAATATAATAGAAGAAGAAAATAGTCTAAAGAAAGCTAATAGAAGAAGAAAATAGTTTTACAAAAGAAAATAGAAGAAGAAAATGACTGAAGCAAAAATGTAAGGAAAGGTTACTTAAAGAAATGATATTTACAAGGGTAGGCTGAAAAGTAAAGCACACATGCTTGTAGAGCGCATAAAAATGACCTTAGATTATTAGTTTGGTTGAAAAAAATGGATAGGTTCCAATAGTTTTAAGAAACATTAATTGAAAAGATTTTTTTAGAAGACGATCAAATGAAAAATGCACAAGTTTTCAAAAAATAAACTATAAGATAGATGGCATTTGTATCGGATGTTGATCAAAACAATGCACAGAAATGAATACTAAAAGAGATCGAGAAAAAACATTATGCTTTATGAAGGTAACTAATAATAATTTTAAACTGTTTATAAGACAAGATAAAAACGAAGATAGCATGTTATTGTGAAGAAAAGTAATATGAATTTGTTTTTATATAAGATAGTCACATCGTATAGTGAAATAGAGAAATGTCAGAAATCAGTTCATAGAAAAGTAGTTTGTGAGATAAAATAGAATAGAGTAGAATAGAAGAAGAAGATTGGAAAGAAGAATTAATAGATGAAGATACTTTTGGTATAAATAAAATAGTTGTGTTACAAATAAATTACATAAAACTATTGATGGGATTCGAGAACTAAAGTTATTTGGGAAGATAGGAAAAGATTAAGAATCAAGATTGTGTTCAAGAATTCTCTTGTTCATGTTATTTCTTGAAAATTTGAATTGGAAATTCGCATAACCTCGTTAATGGCATCTTTAGATTCCTCAAAATGAGAATATCACTCATGATGTAAGGTCAACATGTGCATGAAGAAAATTGACAACTTTATGGATCAGTGGTAGCCGAGAGGTCCGAAGCATAAATGTATTGCATCCATTTTATCCTCGTCAGCAAATTCCTCCACTCGACATGAAAAAGTATATCAGGATTTTATTGATAGGACGGTAAGAATTTTAAAGTTACCCAGCAATTGCCATTTTTGCACTAAAATTATAATGTATTGATCACAAGACGAACAACCAAAAAATCAGCAAAACTTCATTAACGAAAGTTTATTAAGGTTGGGGTATCTCAACAAAAAAATAATGTAACATTGTCATCAAATGGTCAGTAAGCGTCATTTTATTATTTTCAAATTTGAAAGGTTCTTGTGAAACGTTGATTCTAGGTCCGTTTTTCTATCAAATTAAAATCAGCTGAGAAGTATAATACAACAGTTATGCTTTTCAGCAGATTAAAATTTGTTCAAAGGCCGAAACAGATCTAGCATCTGCGTTTAAAAGGGACCTTTCAAATGTAAAAAAAACAGTGGCGCTGATTTACTTTTCATTTTATGACAATATTAAATTATTTGGAATTCTGTGAAAATAACCTACGTTATATTTTTCTGAACATTTAAGAAAACTCAAGCACAACCTTCAACCCTTAAAGCAATGGGTTTTTTAGTGACCGGCACAATGGGGCACCAGCTCAGGGTCCTCGCACGTGAGGTTCTGGTCATCGAACACCTTGCCTTCACCGCAGGAGATGATGCGCGGGTTACCCTCTACGCAGGTGATGAGGCGGTGGCAATCTCCGGGCACGGGGAAGCGGGGGTAGGGCCAGAACTTGGCCGCCTGGGAGTTGGAGGGCACGTTGGTGGGGCACTTGAAACCGATCACGGCTGGAAAGGGTTAAAGATATAATTAACAAGTTGAAATTAAAGAACTAGTAACTACCGGTCAAAGACAAAAAAATTGTACAGAAAACAGGAGATTATTAATTGGTAGTATTAGGTTTGACTTCAAAAATGTGTATGAATTCTGATGATAATCAACTGCATAATCAATATAACTACACACTTTTTTGTGTCAAAACATAACTAGTAGTTCTGTGAATAGTAGACCTTGCGTCTAAAGTACGTTTATAATTTACTCTTATTTAATAAAACGAAACCAACATTTCCTTTGAAATCGTAAGATTTGTTATTAGGTACTTACATAACTACATACTAAATTAATAAACACGACAATTTGACAATCGATCACATTTAAAAAAAAAATATATATACTGAACCACGAACGGCCACCATCTTTAATCGGAACCGAAACGTAATAAACAAATTTATGGAAAAAATGCTAAATTCGCTATTCTCAGTCAAATATCTCTCAAAACACATCCATTATGACTGACAAGCATGTATGTCCATGACTCTCGTAAATGTAAGTATGTTTAATTATAATTTGAAATGTGTTCTTATTAAGTAAATTTAAATAATTATATTGTATGTTATAAAATATACATTTTTTTTAAATGTATGTATCACCTACGCGTTGCAGTGAAAAAAATAATACCACGGCGTCAATAACACCAGTTACTGCGGCTCTTCGTGCAGTGTAGAGCCTTGTTTACCAGGGAAATTGAGGGGGCTAAGATCCACAGCACAGGAAAAACGGTTAAATAAAGGTTAACAACTGGGAGACGGGTTGCATACCACCATCCTAGAATTATTGATTGGATAACCAACACCTCAGCTGGTCACTGCAAGTGGTCCACTGCGTTAGCTGTCCTAACTGGGGTACCCTTACTCATGGGGAGGCATGTCCAGGTCTTGGCGACTTATGCGTCTGCCACTGAATTGGCCGGTTGAGGGAGACTCTTTGAAATCTCTGGCCAGACTGTTTTGACCCATCGCCTTGCACCGCATTGGGAAGGATGGATCCATGTATTCATCGCTCCTGAATTCATTGACCCCTATACTGGATACACTGACCCCACCCTTTTTTCATATAAAAATTCCTTCTCTGCACTTCTTCTCGGCGCAAATCCCCCAAAATGATAAGCACTGCGAGAAAAAAAAATTATCAAGGCCAAAGGAGGTCTGGGAAGTCAATTGATATTTTTTGTAATGTAGTCAAAGCAAAAAAAGGGAACCTACCTTCTGGGTTGCAGAAGGGCTGTAGAAGATCAGGCCAGTTGCAGCTATGGGTGCGGTGGTCATAAGCCAAGCCCGCCTCACAAGGAGAAGGATGGGGCACTCCATGGGCGCACTTCACGTAGCTGGTAGAGCAGTCCTCGCTGTCAGGGTATACGCCAAAGCTGTACTCACAGCCGGGGGAAGAGATTGGGGTCACTGGGTTTGGAAAAAAAGGAGTTAGTTTCATGAAAGATACTTTTAAAATCATAAATAATAGAACAAAAAGGAGGTATGGCATAGAAATGTGCCGATTGCTGCAAAGCTACGACAAAAAAGCGGGTTTGCAATGAAAGAATAAGGGTGAATGACGTTAGCGACACTTTTGTATGTGTGGTCTCTTTCTAAATATATACCAATAGTTGTCTATAGCCATCCCTCTTGTTGTGGTTACATATGGAAAAAATATATCGAAAATACGGTTCCGTAGTCCTGTTCAAGTTAGATTTTAATAGGTTACTTAGTTAATAAAGGACAAATTGAGAACTGGACTAATTAATTCATTTTGATAAGGACAGAGCTTTGACTTTATTTTTTTCTTCCCCTTTTGTCAAATCACACGAATTCAAAGACAAACATTCCCGGGTTACGAAAAACCTGACAATTTTTTTAAATCTTCTACCACCATAACAGTAAGCAAAAAATGTTGCTTGTATTATGATAGGGGACTTAGCTAGACTAGGAATTAAACGCATGACACATGTGGGACCCAAACTCTAAGCCAACTCAGCACCGAGAGGTCAAAAAATTAAAATTTAATGCTTCGATTTTTCGATCACAGCCACATCTCGGCCTTAACCTTCTAGAATCAAAGAAGTGAAATAACATTTATATCTTCGGAGTTAGTTGACTTTATGCAGTACCGACACGCATTCAGCCATTTTTATGTGAAATGATCAATAGATAGTTCACTCACAATCAGCTTTTCTGGTGCCACAGTCAGCAGCCCAGTTGTAGTTGCAGTGGTTGTGCACGGCCCCCTTGCCATCGAACAGAAGTCCATTCTCACAGGTCTCCACGGACAGGGTTCCGTTAGTGCAGAGGAAGAACTGGTCGCAAAGCTCGGGGTGGGCGTATGCCTGGAAAATCGTAAAAAACTTAACGGTTTGCTGTTGAAGTCTGTTATTACAGTTTTACTATATACATAGAAGACGGATTCTCCAGTCTACTTGTTTAAGCAGAATGCAGAATCCTTATTTTCTTTTTTAAAGTGGGAAAATTGTTTAATTTTGTCCGCTAAAAAAAATCTATGTAATTATCAGCGTTTCGATACAATGCATCTATTAAAGATAAAGTAAGTATGGAACGCTTTCAATTTTTACATTATACTTACGCTTTAAAAAACCAACTCAAACGGAAAAGCAATATGTTGGGATAATAAATGTGCAGCTTGCCTTAACATTTGGCCAAGGTAAAATAAAAACTGTTAAAGATTTCCAGACAACATTGTGAAGATAATATACTATAACACTATTGAAAGAATCTTGGATTTTTTACAACAGTGACACTGTAATGCGGACTTAAATGTTAAAGTAGTATTAGAAAACATAAAAATGTTACAATGAGGAAGACATTTAGACTAACAAATCTAGACCTCTAAACATCTGTTCTTTCTTTCTTTGTTCTTTCTTGTACCAATACTGAGAGCATAATGAGAGCAGTTGACATTATTTTGAAATATTTTAATATCTATAAATATTTTAAAATCGCTCTGGTGGAAGTTTATTACTCAGAATCGAAAAATTATTTGAAATGCCTCATACACAACAATAATCACAAACAGAAATCAGAACTGAATAGTCAGGTAGGTAATTCCTTACATTTTTTTCCCAAACTTCTTCAAACTACATATATGGTTCACGTTCTGCATTCATCTATGTATTTTAAGACAAATTTTCATTCAAAAACTGAAGTTTAAATCAATTATTTTACCGAAAACGCAAGAGTTTAAGATAATGTGTCAAACAAACAAATTCATCCATTTTCGGGTTTCACTACTAACCAGTCGTTGATGTATTTTCTTCCAAATATATTTTCTTAGGCAAAATATTTATTAATGAAAAGACATCAACGACTGGTTAGTCGCGAAACCCGAACAAACAAGAATAAACTTTGTTTAAATATTAAACGATCTCTCTACACTTCTCTCATATTATTCTTATTTACATGTCTATTTAATTGAGTAAACTCAACGTTCTCATGTTTTCAACGACAGATTGTGTTATGTGATCACCAGTACATTTCCCCCCATTAAATGCGCATGCACCGTTAAGATGGTGTCTCTTGCATATTAATGAAGGGAGAACATACCGAATGCAGTGGCGGTTTTCTCTAAAGTGCGTTTGTGCGGCGAACCCCCATTAAAAAGATGAGAAAATAAAACAAACTTGTTTTATAATAATATAAGCACATTATAGATAGCACGCTATTAAAATTTCGCCTTCAAAACCCGCGCCACCGAAAAATGCGATACATATTCCAAGTTTGTGCGAGTTGAAATCTGCGCCAAACTCTTCATACAAAAGAATTTTAGCCGGTACAGACCCTATGACGGTGACTTATACAAAATTTGGTCTTTCTTTGCAAAACTAAGACAAATTGTGTGCGTCGATCACGCGGTATGATATCACGTGACCTCCGAACATTGACGAATGTAACCGAAGAAACCCGAGAACTTCGCGGAATGACTGGCCGACGTTTGACCTTTGAACCATAGGGAAGCAAGTGTTATTTTTTATGTTATATTATTATGTTATATTTATGGTATTTAACTTTGTAGTCATTTTTGTACAAATTTTTGTTTTCTTGTTTCTGCATTTCTCCAACCGTTTGCTTATGGCATTTGTAAATCTACTACCTATTGAAGTAGACCGATTTTGATTTCTGTTTTCGTATTTTTTTTTTTAGATAAGTCGTTATATTCCTTAATTATATTTGCGAAAGTTTCAGCAAACGCCCCATTGTCGTCGCTAGTTATGCAATTTTGTGTTTTGTCTTCTCCAGTATTCTTTCGGATTTCAAATTGAAAGCGTTTGCGTATATGTTTATTTACGCGTTTGCGTTTATTGATTGTCGCGAATATTTTGTCATAATTTTTTTATACAATGGCGGAATACAGTGTTGTCTATATAAAAAAATAATGCCAATACTTATGAAAAAAGGTTGGAAATTAAAAATAAAGGGCCTCCGCGTCCTGACCTCTCATTAAACCAGGTTTGTGCCGCGAAAACCGAGAAATTCACTCGAGTTTTTAAACGTGAGTGGTACGCGAGGTGTACTTGGTTATGTGGTTGCGAGGAAACCAATCGGTTATTTTGCTTCCCCTGTTTAGTTTTTGGAGGCGACCCATCGTGGTGTAAAATTGGAGTAAACGATCTTTCCTTTATTAATAATTATAAATATAATTTAATTCCTATAAAACTTTTCTCATTATCTAATAAATGTGTCTAGTGTAAAGTGATTTAAAAACAATAATATGTAGGTACCCCTCCCACTAACTTTATTTAAGTTGTGTGACTGCTGCCGTATTCGACTATTTGACGAAGGACAACAGTAAGTAAATTTTAATTAGATATGTTTATCTTCTCTTGAATTTCTGAACCCCCTGTTAAAAAGACCACGAACCGCCACTGTACCGAATGCAGTATTTTTGTTTGTTTCGAGTCATCGTGTTATATTGACCGTTCTTAAAAATGTATTTAATATGAAACTCAGGTATGGACCATACGAAATTCTTGGAAAGGTTCAAGAATTCACAGACTTACAAATATTATTATTCACAAGTTCAATAATGTTGATCTCGAAAAATAATGAACCAAGCTAACTGAATATGTAAAAAACACTTAAAAATCACTACGTTCTTCGTAAATTGATGCAAAACTCTAAGCATAATGGCGCCGAGAAGTTTGAACATGGCTTCTTTTGTCGTAGGTACAAAAATGATTTTGTTTCGCGTCGTGCTGCTATTTTATGCGCAGTTTTTTCTCCTTTAAGATTTCTAGAATTTTCACAGATTTGATGATTACTATTTGTGATAAGAAAAACATAATTTGGTATTTGAAAAGGGCAAAATAGTTGTAATTAGCGGTTTGCTTGACAAATAAAAAAAAAATAAGAAACATTGATTTTTACCTTTTAAATGGTTTTTCAATCGTGTATGAAGAAAAAATTTGTATTGTTAATTTATTAAGAATGTCTACAAGTAATTGGTATTCCGGTTAAAAATGGTTTTCTAGGCTTTTAAAGAATGAATTAACAGGTTTCCTGGTAAACTTTTAGTAGGTGTATTTTGAATATATTATCGAAATGTCGGAACACGTGTTCCAACTTCGTGACAATATCTTCGTCTTTTCGTTATCAGGAAACCTGTTGATTCATTTCTTAAAGGTCTGCAAAACCGTTTTTAACCGGATAATTTTAAGAGGTTCTTAATATATTAGAAATACTCAACTTTTTCCGGTGTTTGGGAACCAACATAATTAGTTAAAAAGGTGCACCTTGATTCATTTGGTGATTAGTGAAAAAATTCGTTGAATAACTTTATTAATTAATGTATTATATGGTTCTAAATATTAATGAATATTTAAAAAAAAATAAACATTTAGGTAATTCCTGAACTTGAATCTGGAAGTACAATTTGTCAGGTTACCGTGTTCTTATTTACACTACCTCACCTTTTTCCCAACCTTAGGTGTTAAAAATTATAATATTCTGAAAATCATCAAAAAAGTTTCATATTATTCTTCTGATGGAGGCATCAGTTTAACTATTTTTTTTTTTTGAGTAAAATAACATTTTAAAGTTTTGCTGCCTTATATATTTGTGGTTTCGTTGAATTCCGTCAGTTAATTCTACATAAACTAAACTAAACAACAATTGCTTTTTAGTACCAGTTTTTTTCTAACAATGGTTACCCGCTACGCGTTGTAAGCAATACTTTGTGGTTTGCTGGAATTTCGGTTACGTAACGAATAAAACGAAATTGATACGCTTAAATAAATATTCCGAGCACACGGAGAATCGACATCAGAATTACAATATTTCCGACTTATGAAACTTGGTAACAGTTATGGTTATATATCGAGCCACCAGATATTAGTCACTATTTGAAATGCACTCATATTTTGATTTGTATGCACTTTCTGCTTAATTCAAGTGGCTTTAGAATTTTGGATGTGGGTATGAGTACCAACGCCCCGGGAACCATTTATTGGAAAACCATCACCTCTGTCATAGGTCACCTAAAGTGGTTTGCTACGTTTGTTGAGTCAGAAGGAGTGCCAGGGTTCTTGATGTGAGGTTCGCCACATCTCGGCGGAGGATACGTATGCCCACCAGCTACGTGGCGGGCCAACTCATTGACTTCTCCAACCGGACTGTTTCGACCCATCGCCTAGCACCGCAATGGGAGGGATGAATTCGTTCATCCGTCATCCCTGGACAAACTGATACCCAGATTCCTAGCCATCACTCATGCTTTTTTCTTTCCTAGAACTCTTTCTCTATCTTTTCCTTAAAAAATCCACCACACATCCCCAAAGATGACATTGGCCCTGGGGATGTTTTTTCCTCAAAAACTCCCGTGTAGAGTAAATGTTAAATATTTTCTACCATTTCACTACAGACGTGGAGGAAATACTGCGTATGTGCCTGCTTTTGTTAATTTAAATTATCATTTTATGTTTAGGCATATTTTATTACTGAAGATAATAGTTCCTTTTCCAGGTTTTATAATATCACAAAGGCTGAGAGACAGTCTGACTAGTTTTGAGTATTATTTTATCAGAAAAACCAAAAAAAATTAAACTGTTGTTTTACCTGGACTCCATGTTGTTCCGGGCAGGCTGGGGCATTTTCTAGGATGATTCCAGCGTTTCCTGAAATGACATAAAATAATAACTGTTTATTTTCAAATAATTAAACATGATTAAAATCTTCAGACACTGACTCCCAATATCTAATTGCAAAACAAATCTTAAATAATTTTCATTAATCTTTTATTGCCATAAATTGTTCCAATCAGAAACATAGAGAATATTTCAAAAACGATAAATTTGACTACGATTTTTATTGTTTTAGGCGTTGATTCTTTTAATGTGATAACTTTTACGAATATTACACTTGGCAAAGGTTGTTGATAAGTCGCCATCTCGCTGTCCCATTCCAAGGTCTTCATAACAGAAATATAATAGACACAGTAGCATAATACCTATAGAAAAGAATTTTTACTGTCACTTTGTGGCGTATTGAACAATCGACCAATGGTTTTATATTACAGAAGTGAATTATTAGCGGTTGGCCTTGCGGGCTATGTCACTCCATATTCCATATTAGCAAACCAGTTGGTATCAAATCTATTAATGTACTTGGTAACAGCGCCAGTATCAATATAATATATTATTATGTCTCTAGAATTATATTTAGTCTGGTCGTATTATTTCCTTATTTCCAAACGGTCTAATTTCAACAAAAAATATCTATATATAAGTAACTATTTTGTACCTACGCAAATAGGTTTGATTGAGTTAGATATATTATGGGTAAGTAGACTAAATTTAACGAAGTTATTGCATCATTCTATAGAATCTAGACAGTCCAATTCTGAAGCCCTGGTTTTCTATGTCAGAAATTGACAAGATAGTAAGTCACATTGACACAGCGCGATGATACTGCTTTTGTTCTAACGGTGTTATTCTGTTCTTTTATTAGCTTTAACTTTAAAAAAACTCTGATTTTTAAGGATTTTTTAACATCAGTGATATAGAACGTATTTTTACTTTATTACCATATTAACATTAGTGGCGTTTGCATCTACCTACATACTGGGTGGCAGGACAGATCGAGAGACTTGTTGAGGAAGACCATTTACCTCTCCAGTGGGAGGGATGAATTTATACATCCATTACTCCTAGACACTCTGACATCTCTCATACAAGTTTCCTTCTCAGCACCTTCTCTCATTTTCCTTAAACATACCCTCCATTCGGTGTCCTCAAATATGATAAAGGCCGCGAAAGAAATAATTTTCATCAGAGCCTCTTTTTTAAAGTTGTTGTTTTTGGTAAACTTATTGGTTCGGATCAAATTCTACCTGCTTACCGAATCTTTGTATACCTATTACTTACTTGTCTGCAGAGAATGTATTCAAACATTAAAATACTAGCGAAATTTACTAGCACGGATTAAAATTAATTTAAGAATTAGAGTGCTCTATTTCTTTCCCGTTTAAAGCTAAAATAAGGAGCTTAAAATAATCCTACGGTATATTATTACATAAATCATTTAGCATTTATTCTGTTTGGGAAACACTGTTTTAATTAAAGGTAATTTAAACTTGCATCATACGCGGTGTTTGAAGTGTTATGCATTAGTGCATTGCCTCGCGTGATGCGATTTCCTTATTGGAAAAAATTCCGATCTGGTTTTCCTGCGATAAAATCAATGAAATTTTAAAATTGCATTCTTTAATAATTTTGAGCGGTCTTTAAAACAGATATTTTTCGTCTCTAAGCCAATTTTTTATTAATAATAAAAAGAGACGGTTATCAGTCTGGGGCGTGGGCCCATTGTGCTATTTTCCATTTACACCATTCCTTTGACGGCAACTCGGTATCTTTGTTAAGGTTCGTCAGAGATATTTATATACGTTTCCTGGCTCCATAACGTGTCTTCCCAGGTTCCCATTGCGGAAAAGGTGAATTAGAGTCTCTTTATCCACTACACGTTTCCTGCATCCATTGGTGTTTTCCACCCCTAACAACTGTCCCGTTAGACCTACCAGCATTCTCAGTAATTTTCTGTCCATATTACTTGGTTTGTTTAGAAGAAAACTTACTGGTATAAAACACTGTATATTTATTAAAATTACTAACTAACCATCACGGCGTTTCCACGTAGGAGTAGGCAGAGAGGACAAGCGACCAAAAAACTCGGTCTGAACACACACTCCTTGCCTTATTCACATTCATATATCGTCTCATACATACTCTTCTATTATTCTGACTCAAGTATCAGATTCATTTGATAGTGCCATATCTTCCTCGGGCGTCCCCGACTTCTGCTACCATTCGCATTCGCATAATATATTCTCCTTATATCCTCTTTACACTCCTTTCTTTGCTCATTCGCTCTACATGCCCAAACGATCTTAGCTTCCCTTTCTTGATCTCGCTCATTACGCTTACATCAGCCTTGCACTCTTTACAGATCTCCACATTTCTCACATGATCATAAATGGTTTTACCACACATACGCCTCTGGGATCTCATTTCAACAGCATTCAGTCTACTTTCACCCTTTCTCCCTTTTCACTCATCCAATAAATTACATGGAGTTTGAACATATTTTAGAAGGGGTTTTAAAGAGAAAAAATTCTCAGAAACTTGGTGCCAAAATGTCAGAGAGTACTTATTATCCCGAGAGCTGCAAAATATTTCAATAATTTAGGAACATTTATCATGTTATATAAAACCCTTATCAGATGCAAACTTGAGTATAACTTTACGTTATGGTCTCCATTTTTTAATATTCATTCAGATAACATTGAAAAGATTCAACGGAATTTCTAAAGTTTAGAAAACTATAAATTGCATATTCCTATACAAAACATTGCTTAAAATTACCTCCTGGATAAAATTTCTCTACTGAGACTTTTGGAAAGAATAGTAAGCACAGATTTAATACTGTTACAAAGAATATATTTTAAAATTGCCTGTCCCGAATTACTTCAATTTATCAATATTTTCCCAAAAAATCGTGCCGACATTTCTTACCTTTTCACTTTAATAACACCAGGACACAAGCTTTCCAAAATTCTCCGATTCCGAGACTTCACAATCTCGAAAACAAATATTCTGATCTGGGTGATATATTTCATCTTAAAACTAATCAGTATAAATGTTGTATATTCTTCTAGACACAAATAACCCTATGTACCCATATAACTTCTTCGCTTCTACTATTATGTTTTTTTGAATCTTTTAAATTCAATTATATATGTCAGGATCCTTAGTTCTTGTTCATATTTCTAACTATGAATTTTGTTTTGTGTTTTTTTTTGCAACCTTTTTTGTCATTATTCTGTTGTGTTTTTCATTGTTCATATGTATTTTGTTCTGTGTTTTTTTGCAATCTTTTTTGTCATTATTCTGTTGTGTTTTTCACTGTTCATATGTATTTTGTTTTGTATTTTTTTGGCAACCGAATAAATCATCACAGTGATAATTCATCACATCTTTAAAAAGTTATATAAAGTCATGGAAAGTGATGAAACAAAAACTTTATTAACTGGGTTATGTAGGTTAGCTTAGGTTAGGTTAGGTTAGGTTAAAAAATAAAATTTCCACTTTTCTAATGACTTTATATCACTTTTTAAAAGTGTGTCGAATTGTCACTGTGTTGAATTATCATGGAACCGTTTTTTTGCAACCTTTTTTTGTTATTATCTTTAGATTTTTCTTCATTGTATTAATTTTTTAGTGTTTACTTTGATACAAATAGCTTGTAACTTTTTTTGGGAAAAGCCTACTAGAGCGTGAATTAAATAAATAATAATAAATATTTAAACTACGTAGATGTAAATTGCCAACTAAAAGCATTGGTAGTTGTTATCGTGGTCTCTGCTTTCATCTCGAGTTACCTAGGAAGAGGCAACATTCTGCGCATCATCAAAGAGAAAATGAAAGTGTTTTATTGACTATTCATGATTTCGATACGATTGCCTTATAGCACCGGTGCTTCGTCTGTATTGCCTGGGGCCGGTTATGCAGGTAGAATCGTATGCATAACTAATTGCATTACGTGGGCAATTTCATTCAATAATATCGCAGTGTTTCTTCTCTGTGTGAATTTTTCACGTGGTGTATTACGGAAGGTACGCACACGTTAACGTAATCAAATGAATAATTTAAAACGTGAAAATATGTCATTTTATATATTGCATTAATTGATTTAAATTTCAACTTGTTCAGAACACACTTAACCTCGAAAATAGTTATTGGGCGAAATACTTACATAATGATAGACGGCAGTGTGGCATGGAATTGGCGGAGGAAGGATGATAAAGGTAAAAATGAGATACCTATAGTGTATTTGAGGTTAAAACGTATGACCATGTAAACAATTCGAAGATCCGAAAATAATGCAAGGTTGATGTAAGAGTATTATAGTATATGATTAAGAAAAGGACGTTTAGATGGTTTGGGCATATATAACGAATGGACAAAGAAAGGAAAATAAGGAGAATATATCTACGAGGTAGAAAAAGTCAGGGACAATCAATTGAATCAAATATTTGAGTCATTAAGGGTCAAAATAACAAAAGAGAATGTTTGAAATGATTTATGAATGTGACTGAAACAAGTAGTGTGGACTAAGACAGAGTTCTAATGTAGAAATTTTACTAAAACTGTGTGAAAATTTTGTTTATCGAGATTGTCAGATGTCACTCACACCAAGATGCTTAGAGTATCATGAAAATCTGCTAAGAAAGAAGTCTAGGGACATTAACTTAACCTAACTCCTAACCTAACCACCCCCGAGGCAATCATAAACTAGCAAGTGTATGTCTATGCCAAACTTTCAAGATTATAACCTTCGAGGTCTTATTAAATATTTGCATTGTTTTAAAAATTCAAATCTCCATAAACATTTGTGCTTATTAGTATTACTAGATTCATTTTCATCTACAATTAACAACTGATGAAGTTGTAAGTGAACGAATTCGTTATATCTTAACCCTTCAGGCCTCGGAATGACATTACTAGCCATAAACATCATATTCCATTACAGCCTCGAAAGGACATTACTAGCCACAAACATCATATTCCATTACAGCCTCGAAAGGACATTACTAGCCATAAACATCATATTCCATTACAGCCTCGAAAGGACATTACTAGCCATAAACATCATATTCCATTACAGCCTCGAAAGGACATTACTAGCCATAAACATCATATTCCATTACAGCCTCGAAAGGACATTACTAGCCACAAACATCATATTCCATTACAGCCTCGAAAGGACATTACTAGCCACAAACATCATATTCCATTACAGCCTCGAAAGGACATTACTAGCCATAAACATCATATTCCATTACAGCCTCGAAAGGACATTACTAGCCACAAACATCATATTCCATTACAGCCTCGAAAGGACATTACTAGCCACAAACATCATATTCCATTACAGCCTCGAAAGGACATTACTAGCCATAAACATCATATTCCATTACAGCCTCGAAAGGACATTACTAGCCATAAACATCATATTCCATTACAGCCTCGAAAGGACATTACTAGCCATAAACATTATATTCCATTACAGCCTCGAAAGGACATTACTAGCCACAAACATCATATTCCATTACAGCCTCGAAAGGACATTACTAGCCACAAACATCATATTCCATTACAGCCTCGAAAGGACATTACTAGCCATAAACATCATATTCCATTACAGCCTCGAAAGGACATTACTAGCCATAAACATCATATTCCATTACAGCCTCGAAAGGACATTACTAGCCATAAACATCATATTCCATTACAGCCTCGAAAGGACATTACTAGCCATAAACATCATATTCCATTACAGCCTCGAAAGGACATTACTAGCCACAAACATCATATTCCATTACAGCCTCTGAAGGACAGATCTGACCGGGGCGTCAATACAAATTATTTTTATCTTTTTTTATCTATAATGCGTAGATGTGTGATATGTTCGTCATTGGAAAGATATATAATGATTCTTCACAGTTTATTTAAAATATTTATACATTATTACAAAAAAATAAAAATAAATTGTCAAAGTTCATGGTTACGAATTGGAGGCATTTTTTCAGTGACAGTTAAAAGCAAAATTTTATTTTTTTATTGTATAAATGGCATAAAAAGTGAAGTTCCAGTTTAATTACTACTTACCTACACAAAAGGAATATATTTTATAAATATCGAATTCTTTCATAATTATGACCGTTTGATATTAAAAAATTATTATTTAGAAAGATCAATGTTTTTTTTTAAATGCAAATATTTTAAAGATAGTTTATCTAGTTTCAAAAATTGCCACATTCCAAAATTCCAAGAAAATTCACCATGTCGTTGAGACTTGTTGGTAAAAATATTTAAAAACCTGAAGGGTTAATTAGGTATCAGAGCTAAATTTGATATTAAAACGTATTCATATGAAAGTACATTTAAAAATTGAATTCGTAATAACAGTTTTTTACGCTTTAAATATCTGGGTAAATCAAACTCTTTTCAATTAAGAACTTCATACCCGTGATGACTGATGGATCTTAATCTTAAAACATTAATTTAACTATCATAACTAAAAACAAAAGAGACAAAACCTCTTAGAATCAAAAATTAGACAAAAACCAATAGAGTTAAATATTCCGTCATATATAGTGTAATACTGCCTTTGGAGAAAGTAGCTAAGAACTTTTAGATGTAAACTAATACGAGAAACTCTCATTCTGTATCAAATAAAATAAAACAAAAATAATAAGTGCATTAAGTCCATCATATATTGACTTTAGGAATTATCAGAAAAATAGCTGACTAGTATTTTAAAAACATCTTAAAACTCTACCTAAATCATGAATTTGAACCATAGAAGAAGCTGAAAACCCTCCATACAAAACCTAGTTCCCCTCAGTTTCATGTACCTACCTGCTTTCTTAAAATATAGAAATTGCATACATATTAATTAATTAAATTAATTAATTTAAGATATCAATCTTTAATTTTTTTTTAGGAAAAGACATCCATTTTCATTAATAGATGCAAGAAATTAATCCGTCTTTCCCAGTGACTAGCACTTAACGGATGTTAACTTTAATCTATCTACCAACTTCACCAAATTCCGATCGGGTAGGATCGACATTTATTTCATATATTAATTGCTGTAATGTCATCCTATTTCAGAGAAATGGGTACATATGTCCGCGTGTGTATGTGATTGCCACCAAAAGTTGACACAATGCATTGTCATCAACAAAGAATATATTTGCCGAGTTTTAGCTTGATCGGATGTCGGGAAGTAGAGTAATTTTCACTTCCAAGTTTTGAAACATTCATTCATGAAAATCAATCAGATGAATTTAAAAAGACAAGACAAAAGTCAATTTAATTAATTTATCTGGCTATTTTTAAAATACGACCTTAAAAAATTTAGCGAAAGTAAACTAGTAAGAATCTTAAAGCTCAGTTCCTGGTTAACCTTTTTTTAACTCCACAATTATTTGGACTATAATAATATTGTAATAGATTATATTGTTTAATGATTGGGCCAATAATGCTGTCACTAACCTTATGTGGCTATTCAATTTCCGGTTTCGTTTTCGAAAACTGGTTTTTGGTTGCCACCTTGTTAAGTTATATTCTGGCTTCCTTTCAAAATCTATATACGGTAATGCACACATTGTGATACTTGATTGCATGACTATAATATATGATTGTGTTGAATATACAGATACATACGATTAATTGATTGCCAATTTACCTTTACGTGTACAAAAACTCGAGAACTCAAGGTCTTTGAAAGCTTTCGTTAGTAAAATAGCTCAATCGTTTTCCTTTCAATATTTAATCATTTAAAAAACGTACCGATATCATAGTCGCGAACCAGATTTTAATGTAATACTGTAATATATGTATAAATTATACAGGCATAGCCTAGTGAGGTTAAAAATGCGTACAATAAATTTACAATGTAAAGTAACAATATTCTACAATATATTATAAGTATGTAGAATAGAATTTTGTTTATAAGTTTTGATTGCCACGTAAATATTTATGTACTTCTGAGATTAAATATGTGTCATTTTTTATACAGCGTTTTTATGTAATTTCAAGTAGAAATCGTGAAACCAGAGAAAATGTCGATTCTGACAGAAAACATAAGCAAGCAAAACATTTCAATGCATTGAATTGGATGTAAATATGTTTCATATTTCTTAGATATTTATGTATGACTTATATTATCTCTTTTTTTATCAAATATTCTTGTTCTTACCCTATCAATGAACAGATGGAATAGATCCCAGATACTACAGCCTGTCAAAATTATTACGTTAGTCAAATGAAAAATAAAGACGAAAAAACAACGTTCAAAATCTCTCGAAATTCTCATTGGGTATGATCGACATTTATTTCATACATTAAGGACGGGTTGTTTCGGAGAATCTGAACAATTCATCAAATTTCAACGTTCATTTTCAAATTCTGTGAATGATTTTTTCAAGTTCTGTTTTTATTTCAGTTTTGTCAAGCAACTAGCCTACAATGATATAAAAACAGAACTTGAATAAGTCTTTCACAGAACCCGAAAATGAACGTTGAAATTTGATGAATTGTTCAGATTCTCCGAAACAACCCGTCCTAAGTACTGTAAAGTCTCCCGATTTCAGAAAAATGCGAATATATCCGCGTGTGTGTATGTAATTGCGACCAAAAGCGTATACAATGCATTGTCATCAACAAAGAGTCTATTTACCGAGATTCAGCTTGATCGATTGTCGAGAAGAATGTTAATTTCCGCTTCCAAGATTTGCATTAACGAATTCCCAAAAAAAAATTTAAATTCAAATAGTTATATATACTATATGTATTGTTGGTAGTTCTTATTCAAAGGATTATGCAGTTAAATATGACCTAAGGAGGTAGGGTCCCATTAGCTCAGTTGGTAGAGCGGCGCCCCGGCAAGACGAGGATCCTGGGTTCAAGTCCTATATGCGACCGTATCTTTTCTAATTTTTCTATTCCAAATTTTTGTTTAAGTATCCCATATTGTTTTCAATAATCAAATAGATGTATTTAAAAAGGAATAGTGCATAAGTATTGTTGAAGAAATTAAATTATCTTATAGACATTCCGATTAATCTAGAAGTTATCTACATACTTGCCAGATAAGGCGATCAAAGTGAACTAAGGAATGAAAAATCTTATATTTTATCTGCAATACGTACAGAATCAACATTTGTTTAAAATACAGTAAAACATAAGCGTAACACGTCAGTAACAAAATATAATACAGGTAGGTAAGATAAAGAAAGAGTCCAATACGTTCGATATTACGAATGAATACAAAAGAATCCATTGTCAAATTAAAATATGATTTTTTATATATATTAGTCTTGTGTCTTTCCTTAAATCCCTTTATGACTGTGATGTAAAATGGTTACACTGTTCTATAAATATCAGAAAAAAATAACAAATAAATTAACAAAAAAACAATCTAATTATTCACTATGGTTGACAAAAATGAATACTTTCAAAAAGTTTTTACTCTCTTGTGTCAAATTTGAAAATAATAGATATAATAAACTTGAACAAAGGGCATTTACAGCAAAACATCCCTTACAAATATGTGTACATAGGGTGTGCTATAAAAATAATAATAAAATTAGGGGATTGAGTTAAAAATTCTACCATATGTTTAGTATATAAAGGCGTAACAATTTAAAAACACAGTAACAAGTACATTAAACTAAATTATGAAACAAATGGTACTTACCGCTGGTGGCCATTAGGGCGAATACAGCCCCATAGAACAGAGTTACACCACGCATGATTGATAAAAACAAATATAACTTATTGGTGGTTAATTTAATGTAGTTAATAGCGGCTCTGTGGGCCAGTGCTTGCTTGTAGAATGACAACTTGAGACTGCAGAGAGAATGGCCGAGTTAAATAAATTGCTTCGCGCCGTACAAATCGAAACAGGAGTTTGTAAAAGCGATTCGCGAACGCAGACGTTGAAAAAATTATGAATAATTATTTATTTTTTTAAATTGTATTAATATTGTTCTCATTACTTTGGTTCCTGTTGGTTGTATCAGCCTTGAAAGTGTCAAATATGAAACCCGAAGTACCCATTATTTATAAATCACACAATGTTTAAAAAGAAATTCCATCAATAGCTTATGAATAAAAAACATAGTAGTACGTTTTTTACGGAAGTAAAAAGTGTATATATATACTTGAAATATTTTATTTGTTTTTCACTATCTTTTTAATCACAGGCAGTGGCGGTTTTCTGGAAGGAGAGTATGTGCAGTGAAATGTCAAACAGTAATGAAGACGAAGAAGAAAAACATTAATCATAATTATTATTACTTATAACATTTTTATTAGCGCGCCACTTAACCTATTTACTCTGATAACCATCCGCTAGCTTAAAAAAGTTGTTAATAGGAGCAGAATCCAGAACGCACATGTGGAAAGATAATTCCCATGAGATATTTCAAACGAAGAATATTCTGTCCCGTAGAGTGAGACGTACCTCTCTATAAATAGAGCCAAATATTTGTATTTTTTCGAGGCCCACCGTCCAATATATTATATTTTGCGCATGACGTCCGAGCTTTTATAAAATTCGCCAAAAGTCACTTCCAAATAATATTTTATATTTGTGCACCTCTAACGTAAGCAAGACACAATTAAAAATAAATGTACATTTATTTTGAATTAATTTATAATTAAATAGTAAATTAATTAATAATTAATTAATTGATTGATATTTATCCTATAATCAATAATTATAGTAAACAATATTGTTGTAGTTTTAATGAATACGTCAAATTTGATGCCTTTGCAAATAGAACAATTAATTTAATAAATTTTGTAAATAAACGGAGATTTATTAATTTTATTTTTACCCTGTAAAAATGATTGAACCTTCATTGAGAATGACCACGAGCCGCCACTGATAATTTTTATAGATATATTCACCACATGTTGAAAAGACATGATAGGAATGGCGCTACACATTAAATTAAAACATTGAATTATTTTTGTCTTCCATTTAACAGTAAATCCGGGATAGGTTACTAATCCATACCAATTTCACCCCAAATAAGATAAGTTTACTTTGTACACACTAACACGCCCACAACACATTGGTAACAGTTTATCTCTTCAGTGTCTCCACTATTTTTAAATACATTGAATTTCAATTTTGATTTCTTGATTGAATGAATGAATGAACTGGAAATTAACGCACTTCCCGAAATCCGATCGAGCTGAAACTCGGCAGATAGACTCGTTGTAGATCACATACATTATTTTGGTGGTATTCATGCACACACACGCGCGCACGTACGCATTTTTCTAAAATTTTATGATATGATATTTAATAAAAAAAAATTACAGTAGTAAACCTACATAATAAAAGTCGGTCCTACCCAATTACAATTTAGCTTAGGTGTTAGCGTTGTTGATCCCAGTCCATGGGGAGGAAGGTTCAATCCTCAGTCAAACCATTTTTTATAAATGTTAAAAATATATTTTATTAGTTCACAATTCTCAATTAAACGCCAAAAATACATACATCTGTTAATAAAAATAGATGTATTTAGGTAAAAAAACTTTGTTCTTTAGGTGTTGATTTCTTTGTAGAAGATCTGATGAAAATAATTTTCCTCGTGGCTTTTGTTATCTTTAGGGATGTTCTGTGGAGGGTCTTTTAAGGAAATGAATGAGAGGAAGTTCTGGGAAGGCATGAGGAGTAGGTAAGAATCTGTGGGTCAGTGTGTCCGTGAGTGACGCACGTATGAATCCATTCTTTCCACTGCGATCCAAGGAGATGTGAATGTTATGGATTTGTACGTTTATATTAAATTTATATTCTACTTCTAGAAGTTGCAACATAAAATAAATTAAGGATATTCTTAAAAACATATTTTTATTTTTTCTTTAAGTACTTAATATGCTTTTAAAACATAACCTTTTGAAAAGGTTTACATTTTTAAATATTATGAAATTTTTTTGTTGTCTTACCAACGTGTTTGGTTGTTGTTTTTTTTGCAATGGAAACGTCCAAGGATCACTGCAAAACGTTAGGTACAAAAAATATGTTTACCTGGACATTTAGAGAGAACTTTTGGAAAATAAAAACTTATTTCAAGTTTCGTATGCTACGTATAAACAGGACAAAATTTTTGCAAGCCGAGCCGTGAACTATAGGAAAGAAACGAAGTAACCGTAAACTGTGCAAAACGCCGCTTGCTACTGCTTTGTTCTTTTCCGTAATTTGTGGCTCGGGTCGTGGAAATTTTGTCTTGTTTATATGAACTCTTATGTGCTTCAAGGACGATTTATGTGTCTAACGTAGAAATAACAATAATTTCCTTATTACATTTATTTTAAAAAATGTATGTTTTTCTACACAATACGTGACGTGTTCCAAATGTTACGACAATTAAAAAAACAATAATTTAATTAACAACGTTTTTTTTCTTGAAACCTCCACAAGGTTACTCTAGTAATAACAAAATAATTAAAATTTAATCAAGATGTAAATGTAATAATTATCATTGTTGAAAAATATAGACTTTAATATTATTAAAAATCAATACTTATATAAAATATACATACCTACCATACACCAATGATACCAATTACCAATTACCAATTACGTATTTAATCTTTAAGGTCAATAAACTATATATTTATACGAGTTTCTACAATGTCATAAAAACAAGATATGAAAGAAACGTTACTACCCGGCTTCGTCCGAGATTGAAAACTTTTTCTCTTATTGAATGATTGGAAAAAACGAACAAACTATACGAATTTGCCCTATTTTTTCCCAAATAAATATATTTGAACAATATTGATCGCGAATATACAGGAAAGTTCCTAAATTACGCAATGACAGAGCTCAACGTTTGGAAGAATTTCTGAATCAACAACGCAGTTTTTTTTCATACTATTTACCTACATAGTGACAAGGTATACGAGATTTAATTTATTATCGTACTTTTTTTTCTTTTCTACCGTTGCTTCTCTCGCTTTCACCTGAAATGATAAGTATATAATTTATATGTTTATTTGCGTACGCATGTGTAATTTCCAATTTCACTTTAAGTATGACAGCATTTGTCGAGTGATAAGAACATTACTTGAAGTAAATAATTATAAGAAATACTAATTTCGGTGGTCTGTAAATCCGGTTCTATGAACTCTAGAACTGAGAATTCATTAATTCATAATCATTCAATAATTCTTTATTTGATGTTTGTATTTTTTCAATTCAACGAAAAATACACAAAGACACGTAGTGAAATAAAAGAAACACAGCAAAAAGCGTGCAAATAGGTTTACTTGCAAGACAAAATCGAAGCAAAAATATACACAGAAAAATGTTTTCACTGATTGTAATAGTTCCCAACCTGCCCTCTGTTCAGAGTCCCGAAATGGGTATGCCATATTACTTGGCTAGGTCCGGGCAAATTTCTTATTTTTTGCACGTAGTCGATAAAATTTTATTATGTACAAAAGCTGCTTTATGAGAAACTGGTTTGCAATACCTACCTTTCTGTAGGTGTGTGCAAAGGCCAATTTGGATTATGTAATTCGGTTCATAAGTAAACGGCCGACTGTTCGGCTGCCGTCAGTGTAAACTTGTAATACGAATATGGATCAATGGCCGGTTTCGCCGTCTTTGAGTGTAAATTTGCTAAGAGCTGTTTGCTGAAAATTGTAATAGCGACAGCGACGAAACGAGGGTTAAGCAACGTTCGTAGAAGTAAATGCTTATATTAAGTTATTATTTAATTTAAAAACACATTCCTGGTTAACTCTCTAGTCTTATAATGATTACATTTGTTACTTAGAGCATAGGAGATATATTATGGTACACCATCGCAGACCCGTGAAAAATCAAGGAATATTATAATTGTATTATTTGTGTATCTGATAGTTTATGTAAAGAACTCGTCAGTATAATAACAATTATTAGTAATAAAGAATAATCAAGAAATAATACGCATTAAAATGCACTAATTTATATGTAGGTAGGTAGGTACTACATCGTTTGACATAATATCAACAACAATTTAGAAATACACAATTTTTTAAAATTGAAATTAGTATTTTTGATAATTATTATTACACGGACGCCAAATACAACCACCTTAGCAATTTAGAAGCCTTAATCTTCTCTTTATATTGCCCCCTTAACCGATCCTCACATACGATATATCTATTGGGTTAACTTACGCAAGTCTAAGAGGAGCATGCACATTGCGAAAATCAGACGAAACTCCATTAAGTCACATAAAAACTTGTTTTCTTGTTTTCGATTGCAGATCATTTTTGATTACATTTTTTGAACCTACGGATTTTATTTATTAGCCTGAAACACAAATACTAATCGAAAAAAATTTCCGGGAAAAAATAAATGCCGCCGACGGGAATCGAACCTGCGCCTCCTGATTGCCGGTCAGGTGCACGGAACCACTGCTCTATGTCGGCTTATTTTTAACCGCCAAATAATTCAATAAATACTTGTATTTTATTCAACAATTATTGCTTTTTGATTTTCACCTGAAAACAATTTTATTTTTATAGGAAAGGTATTGTTAAGTACTAAATTTCTTACTAGATATGTCTAGATATAATATATCTTCATTTAATGATGAAATATTTTGACTTGTCAAATATTATTATGTTATTTATATAGGTAAGCTTATGTTTACACGACAAGGCTTTTATGCAAAGCACAACGCATAAGAAATTATTATAAACAATAATTATTGGCCTGAAACATTTTTTCAATTTATTTTTGTGTTTCCGTTCATTTTATCTATTTTAAAGTATACCCTACAAATAAAAAGTACATGTTCACTTGTAATTTAAAATTATCGTAACCATATATATTTGTATATATTTAAAAAAAATATATATTCTAATAAAAATAAATAATCTGACCTAAATTCTACAAATTTCATAATGTTCAAGAAGAATAGGGTAATTCAACTATCTTGGAGTAAGATTCTTTTTAACAAATTACCAGAAAGTATCAGAAATAAAAAATAAATATTTTAATTTTCATCTCAAAAAACACACTGAAAATATAAACTGAATACTTTAAGATACAAATAAAGAAATGTCGAAAATAATAACTCACCCCCATGCACAAGAGCCTAACTTTGCTATGGTGGTACCTACATCATATACATTATGTATCACATTTTCTGTAAATTACGTAACTTTATTTTATTTAATCTCTAAATAGTATAAAAAAGTGGCTATCCGCGCTGTTTGTTTGTGCGCTTAGTTCTTCTAAACTAAGCAAAAAATTTTGATATAATTTTCACTTTAAATTAGAATTTTTTTTCCGGAAGGTTTACATATGTGAAACATGCATATTATATTTATAGAAAGTAGAGAAAAGTCGATGTTTTATAATCAAGATATGACAATATATTTTCAGGCACTACATTGCTAACGCTGGCTAAACCTCATGACATATATCAAAATAATTTTTTACAAAATTGTATATATATTAAAAAGACTTACAGAAAAGTTCAATGATATATGTCTATCTCCTAAGGTAACCCCCAGAAACGTCAGCTAGTAAACATATAAATTATTATTAATTAAATCTAAACCTCGTCTATCACTCGGATAGCATCATTATTAAAATTATTGTAAAATAGTACCTAAAATAAGGAAGCATTAAAAATATATTTTCATAAGTAAGCATGCTTTTCTGACAATGTATGATAACGTAACAGGGTGAAATCATTTGAAATTATTCAATCAATCATGGACGTTTTAGAATAGAAAAATGTTTCCGAATTCCATCGCGTTTCGACGCAAAATTTAACCGATTTAATAAACTTTATATTTTATTAAAATAAGTGTATGACGGACATACTTGAGAGGTCGCATAGAGCCTTAACCACTTCCCATAGTTTTATGGGTTTGTCGACACTTGCCAAGAGATTGCGAAGGTTAGAAAACATTCTTGTTTTCAAACGTTCAACAATTTGTCAAATCATTCGTTCCACGCTCATCGGAAAGTGATTCATGACAAACTTGATTTTTTTTTTCATCAGTACTCAAATAAAAAGTTAAGTTAAATTTTAAAAAGAAACAAATTGAGATATGACATAGGAGCGTGCCGATTGTCGCTAAGCTATGAACATTAGCTCCACACAGGAAGCCCCGAGGAAAATCCTCTTTGGGGAGATGCCGTGTGGAGAGATTTTTTTTTAGAAAAAGAAGGAGAGGAGAGATAGTTCTGGGACGGAAAAAGGTATGAGGGGTGGGTAGGAATCCGGGGGTCAGTGTGTCCAGGAGTGACAAACGTATGAATTCATCACTCCCACTTCGGTGCAACGCGATGTTCCGAGAATGGTCTGTTGGAGTGGACAAAAGATCTCCCTCAATCAGTCTCTCCTAATCTGGTCCGCCACGCAATTGGTTGACTGGCACATCCACCATCAAGACCCGGACAAACCTCACCCCATGAACCCTATCACCCCTGCTAAATCACCAAACAAACAAATAGAAACCAAGGTAATGCGCCGTTGTTGAAGTTCCGACTTGTTATAAAATTGTTGAACGATTTTGACGATACTTTCACACTAATAATATAGTCTGTCTCCCATTTAGTCTGTTTATATTATCAATGTATGTTACACACTATCGTTCTTGACAGATCGTCTGTGGAAAAAATGCGTATCCTCCCTCTTACAACATGGATCTTTTTACAATAGATCTTTTTACTCCTTCCTCCCTTTTAAAAAGTATTCGCACAGCGTTCCCAAAGACGACATAGACACTGCGGGAAACTTCAATATCCCTCATTTTGATGACTCCGAGTGATTTTAAGAACTGTTTTCCGTGCAACAATGGGCACGTACCTCTTATCATGGATAGATATAGTCTAGTTTGCTTTGAATCGTTAAAATAATATATAGTAGCCACGCCCTACGAAGGTAATCAGAAAAACCTGTTCGAGCGATCGAAACGCGGTCAAATATTCTAAGGCGCCCGAACGTTCAAATATTGCGCAAGATTACAGTACGAACACTGTTATAGTTACATGGCACTATTGTATGAACTATTTCCTTTCCACTGCGCTGAATTCATGTTATTTTGTAGTTAATTTTCAATATTCAGAATTTTTGCTGCTAAACGCAAACACAATATTATAAGCTTTTGTTTCATGATACGTTTCGTTTTTTATTATTGTTCACAAATAAAATATATACGTCGGCGGGAATAAGGTATTCAATATTCTACATCATTTTTTTGACAATTTAGTAATTTCAGAATATTCTTTCAGAATGCGACTTGAGACATCGCCGATAATTCTAATTTGTTTTAAACAAATTTCATTAAAAATTAACCCCTAATTAAGTACCGTGTTTTTAGTTGCCTGTATCCTCCATTAATCAAGCACCCCTATGACTACAAATTATAGAGGATACACCACGTAAAATACGTGGTACCTCTATCAAACGTAATGAAACAGAGCCAGTAACATCCTGCGTACGAAACGATGGTTTTAAGATAATTTAGTAATAATATGCATATTTTTGTTGCCAAATCAATGGTATAAAGTGTTTTCTTTTCTATGGTTACTGAACTAGCGATCCCTGAGATGGTGGGGAATTCTTGCTAGGATAGGAGATATTTTCGCGTGACTTCTCAAACTAAAAAATCCTACGATAAACTGCTTTATACTGCGTCAAACTGTAAACGGAGTGAATGGAATCTAATAATTATTACGTTATTTTGTAGTAATTTAGTATAGAATGGCGTGTTATGGGAAAATTTAGGTATTTACTAATAAAATTAATACTAAAATAATCCTCTAAGTCGTATACTAACGACTTACGTTAATATAGTGATTATTTTAACTACAATACAGGTCCTTTTTCATGAAAGTGTAGTTAAGTTGTGATATTTGAAGCTTATAAAGTAAAGGCTATTCTGTGTTGTACAGTACTTGGCCAATTTTGGCCACCTAATGTTGTAAAGTACGTGGCCACTGTTGGCCACCTAATGTTGTAGATTACGGGGCCACTGTTGGCCAACTATTGTTGTAGAGTACGTGGCCACTGTTGGCCACCTAATGTTGTAGAAGACGGGGCCACCGTTGGCCACCTATTGTTGTAGAGTATGTAGCCACTGTTGGCCACCTAATGTTGTAGAAGACGTGGCCACTGTTGGCCACCTAATGTTGTAGAAGACAGGGCCACCGTTGGCTACCTATTGTTGTAGAGTACGTAGCCACTGTTGGCCACCTAATGTTGTAGAAGACGTGGCCACCGTTGGCCACCTATTGTTGTAGAGTACGTAGCCACTGTTGGCCACCTAATGTTGTAGAAGACGGGGCCACCGTTGGCCACCTATTGTTGTAGAGTACGTAGCCACTGTTGGCCACCTAATGTTGTAGAAGACGGGGCACTGTTGCCCACCTAACGCTAAGTACGTGGCCACCTTTGGCCACCTAACAATTTCTTAGAATACACTAACGCGACTAGCGGAAAACCCAGACGTGTAGGTCAAAAACAGTGAAATTCGCGACTCTCGACATAGACTGGGTACATCTATTCACTCACTCGTTAATCGTTTATTCAAAATTTTAATTGTTAAATGTAACACAAATAAAAAATGATCTTTCAAATCACCAAACTGCAAGTCATCAAAAAAGCAAACAAACCCAATAAATTGCTTACTGACGTGGGAAGAAAGAAGTCATAGAATTTATTAATAATATTATTTATTTTTGAAAAATATGGTGTTGGGTAGAAATGACCCAGTGCTTGCAAAAATAAATATTTCGTTGAGACTAATTTCCTTTTTTTTTAATTAATCCCACACAGTATAAATATTATCCCTCGGGGCCTATGTCATCTTTGGGGATGCTGTGTGGAGGATATTTTTAAGGAAATAAAGGGGAGGACTTTCTAGGAAGGAATACGGAGTATACGGAATATTTGTGTAAAAAATCAATATTATCGGACAAGGTTCAAGTGATTAATTAGTTTATTAATAAGAGTTCCCACAAAAACTCGCCAAAACGCGCACCATCACTAGTCGAATTTAGACAGCCGTAGATACAGTTTCCCGCTCACTCTAATATTATCGAAATATTGCGTTTTCACAACAATGCCTTACAGGAAACGTATGGGATATAATATGATGGATTGCACAAGATAATATTAAAAATTAAATATTTGAAAAAAATGTACGAAAAGCATAAAATTGGATTATCGGGTGGGTATTTTTTACCCATCAGCACTGCTTAGGTTTTTTGACCCACCCGATTTTTATTTATCATTTTACTACATCACATTCGTCATTTTATCACTTTTTTCAGAGATTTTCCAAAAATGCGAACTTACTAAGGAATTATTCAGGCGATGGTAGCTACCGCAAACCACTTCTGTTACTATAAAATTATAAAATAACAAATGGGTAAAGTATCTACCTAATATATTCTGAATACGTCATTCCCAGACGACTATAATTATGAACTTTGCGTAAAATGGCAGCGTTCTGACAGTAATCAATATACAGGGTTTTCCAATAAGAGGTGTTATTTTGAATAGCCTGCTATTTCATTTTTTTGACATTTGACAAGTAGTAACTACGCCATTAATAAAAATGGAACGATACACGCTTCAACAACGCATTGAAATTATTAAAATTTACTTGAGTGAATCAAATGCAAATCATCTTGAGTGATGAGGCCCATTTCCACCTCGGTGGCTTCGTCAACAAGCAAAATTGTCGCATCTGGAGCTCGGAAAACCCAAGAGTTATTATTGAAAAGCCTCTCTATCCTCAACGTGTGACTCTTTGGTGCAGTTTATGGTCCGACGGAATCATTGGACCTTACTTTTTCGAAAATGAGGCTGTAGCAACAGTTACGGTGAATGGATTGCGCTATCGAGAGATGATTAATGACTTTTTATGGCCGGAATTGGATGGCATTGATCTGGACAACGTTTACTTTCAACAAGACGGCGCTACGTGCCGCACAAGCAACGAAACCATTGATCTTTTACGATTGAATATCAAAATAACACCTCTTATTGGAAAACTCTGTATATTTCAGTGAAGGAATAAGATCTTGCTGATAACGGAAAAAAAACTGTATTATCTGTTTTATATGTAGTTCTAGGCTGTTCTAGTTCTTTTTTTGTCTACTTTTTTAATGTTTTAAAATATTACCTGTTACAATTTCTATATAACGAATGCGTTTACCTATTAATAAAAAAATGAAACAGCATTGCAAATTTCACGAGAGCAAAGTTCTCAGAGTTCAAGGAAATTTAATTTCTTAACATATTGTATTTCTTAACATATTGTAGAAAATAGTACCAATTCTCCAAAAAATAAATATAAAACAAATATTTATCCTTCTGTGGTAAGCTGTAATCTAATTCTGTAGTAAAATTAATTACGCGTTGCGCGCCAGCACCATCTCTTGAATAAGATAAAAAAAAACATTATCAAATATCCACACCATTTAAAATACTCCACAATTAATAATAACAGCTTTGAGGCTGCAAACTTAGGTGGCGAGTTTATCGGATAAGACAATATATTATTAATAACGCAGGTAGACTTTTTTTAATTGAATTATATTTTATGGAGTGGATTGCTACATAATACATCATCGAAGTTCCAAACCAAATTAAAAGGAAAAAAGATTATCTTTTTTTACAGTAAACGTTAATGTACGTTGTATACTACACAACTCTTTTGAGTACGCAGCTAATTAATTTCTGATATAATCGGGCTTAATTCACAGTAATTAAAAAGTTTATTTATAAATAAGATGGTAAATAACGTAGAAATATATTTTTTGTCGCTAGGGGAAATAGAGGCACATTTAGCCGTGGGGAATGTTGATAAATAGACAATATTAATATAGGTAAAATAAGTATTTTACTGCTAAATTGTGTTATCTGAAGTTCAGTCCTAAGAAAGGTTGGTTTATGCATATACGAAACTAGATGGCCTTGGACAGATAATCATTGTCATTAGATCTTTCAAAGGAGAAAAAAAAATACTATAATATCGGGTTAAATTTGTGAACCATTTCATTCAAATTTCTTAAGTTTTTACTGGCGTAATATAAAAAATTTATAGCATTTTATGCCATTTCAATTTAACACGTAAATCCAATTAGCCACGTCAATTTTTTTTGCGTATTAATTATTAATTTAACATTATTATTGGTTTTGATAATAAGTATTTGTAATCAAGCATAATCTATTTTTACCAATGTCTTAGTGGGGTAAGTTCCTTGTGGTAAATTCTTACCCCGGCTTTGTGCTTATGTGTATATCCTTGTCTGTTCCTTTTTTTGTTTTTTCTTGTTTGTTCTACCTTACCGCCTTTTTCTATTTTTGTATTATTTTGTATGTGAAACTTGTAATTTTGATATCAAAATACCAATGTAAAATTGTGCCTGCTAACTCCCACCTATGTATTTTAAGTTCCTCCCGCCCTACAATGAGTTTTGTAACTCATCGGGATTGCTCAAGCACGAAATAAAAATAAATTTCTTAGGTACCAGAATTGTTTTCTTATGTAACTTTTGTTTTAAAGTCTGCCTCATGAAGCAATGCAGTAATCGATGGTAGCTTTAAGAATGATTGTAATCTAATTTTCTTCAAAATAGAACATTTATTTTTATTTTATCTATTTATTGAGAAAAATTGTGAATCCAATTAAATTTACGATTAATTAATTGCATCAGTTGAGTTTCGGTCTTGTGTTAATTTTTTTAATACAATCTCGAAGTCACTGAAGTTTTACTGAAAAATGTGGTTTATGAGTGTAGTCATTCTCCCAAAGGCATATTCATCGGTAGGTCTGTTCTTTCTCTAGAAAAATAAAAAAAAGCCTTCGCTGCCTAGCTCTGGTGAAGTTATCGGGAACATACAGAGTAATATGATCAAGAACACCAGGATTAGGGTGTTTGCTAATGGTTTCTGAGATAAAATAAAGTTGCTCTTTGTGGTCTTGCATCATGGCGATACTGATTTATATAGCGATACCAATTTTTTGTCAACCTTAGAAAATACAGTATTTTCATAGTGTGTGTATATTGAACAGAATATTACCTAAATACGTTATTGAAATTTGATTACAATTTTTTATAGTGTTGTTATTCTCGCTACTGATACTCTTCAAGTTTCGTGTTATATAAAAACAATTGATGATGAAAAAAATAAATCAAAAATAATTTACAAATTTTTTGCATTTTTTATTACGTAGTTTTAGACAAATGGATGAAAAAATAAATAATTTTATTAGTTAATCGATTTACATATTATCGAAATTGATCTTTGAAATTTATTACTAATTAAGGAAAGTATATATATAATTAGATTTTAAAAATAAAATTTGTACAGATTTTATTAAGAGATATACATTTTTCGTTTTTATGGTGAACAGGATTTTTACATAATTTTAATGCAAGATAACTAAATTAAATAAATGCAAAAATTAGACATAAATAAGATAGGCGTAATTAAAAATTAATAATATTTAGTTCTTGGATGACTTCTTTCCGGTTTCCTTTCCCTCGTAGTAGTTTTCACTGAAACAAGAAAAACATTTAGTTAATTTTTGCAAAAAAGTTGACAAAATAAGCATTATAAGGCAACAGGTGGAGATGTTCACGGTTACCCCGATCTCCCTATATTGTTACTGGAAATAATTGTTTTATTCACTAGCCACATTGTGGTCAGCCTCACAACCGCCAGTTGACAGCTTTGGGCATTTCGACATTCATAACACTTTTCTCTTCCTGCTATCTAAAATACTACATTTCCGTAGTAATTTTATTTAAGGTAAATGGAGAAATTATTTAGATAATCAATTTATTCTAAGTTTATGTTTCTGATTCACACCATACCCCTTTACTTTATTGTTAATTTGTAGTGAAAGTCCATTGTTATTATTCTACTTTAAAAGTTAAAATAAAGGTATTATTATATTATAAATTATTGCTCTAGTAAAACTTCCTCAATATATGCAATCAGAAAGAGCTAGGCTATAATATCATAAACATTCAAATTAATAGACTTGCCTAACATGAAATCTGGGTATCATTTCGACGAACTGGAGGCAAACCACGTGACCATATTTTTGGCAACAGGAGGATTTTAGAACGCTTTAAATATACTGTGACATCAGTCGTACATTGACCACCGAATAGCATACATTGAAATAACTAGAGCATGCGCAGAAAAGTAAAATTTGCTAAAGTAAGGCAAAGGTTTTTGCGCAGGATTAGCGATTGTAAAATATAGTTTAGGAAGGACTGGTAATTTGTAATTAGATTTTATTTTCGAAGACTGATTAGTTATACTAATATGGGAGTTGCTTGTATACTGTCAGATTCATTTATTAACAAATTGCAGAAAGGGTCACCCCGTCTCGCGCGCTCCGTGCTAGTTGGTTTGATCCCCTTTATTTTTTTTATTTTATTAATACAAGACTTAGAGGGTACATATGGTTTTAGTGATATTTCACCCTCCATGCTAGGGATGACCCTGTGTTATGGCGGGTGATTTTGCCTGATTGGCCTATTTATTAATTTGAATGTCTATGAATACTTTGGATACATCGCTCTCCTCACTGAGAGCTTGAAATGGAAAAGCTTATGGTCACATAGAGCGGCCGGAACGTCGGTATCCGCGCGCCGTGTAATGGCAATATGCTGTATTACCAATTAGCTATTTTTCACTTAAATTACTACAATTTTTTTTACATTTTGTTACTTTCCTCGCAAACTAGGAGTAGAAACAATTTCAAATTTTGTCGTTGATTTGATCGACCTTTCATTTAAAATGTTGTTAAATAATATACAAATATTATTGTTGTGTTCCCACAGACCATTCTCAGATTCGTCGTGAAAGGAGATTTTAAATAATAGGTTCTTTGTGTTAAATCAGGGATTTATTAATACGAGTACTGCGCGTATTACAATGGTGACTCGATAGTCGACCTAACTAGGAGCTGGCTAAATGATATCTGAAAACACCAAGTTTGTCTGGAAGCATTCTTACTCGTCCTGGCGACTACTGGCTACTAGCTGCCATCTTGCGGACTTCCAAGCAAGCTATATGCACTACCCTCTATGAGTGCATCTGTGAAGCTCTTAGCTAACTTACTTCCCAACAATTATCAAAACCTTAATTAATTCGCAATTAAACTTTTCACTGAATTTTAAATTGTAATTCTCTCTCTTCTCTCATTCTCTCTGGGGTCTTCGTTCTTTATGCAGCGCAGGATCGTGAGAAGTGGAAGAGCCAGTTGGGGTGGAGTGGGTGCTACTAATATGTCTTTTTATTAATGTATGTAACTTACCACCCTGGTACGGTAGCGGGGTCCTCGCACTTGAAAAGATCCTCGCTATAGACCTCTCCTTCTTCGCAGCTTCCGGGCTGGGGCACCACAGCGTTCCTGCAGATGTAGAACTTCTTGCAGTCCTCGGGGTGAGGGAAGGTAGGGTGGGGCAGCACGCGGCCGTTGGGGCCCTGGGTCTCGCCATCGGGGCAAGTGAAACCATCAGCAAGAGATTCTGGAATAAATTAACAAATTACACTTATAATCACACCGTTCACCCATCTAAGCTTAGATCTAATCTAAGGATGACATATAACATACTTGTTATCAAATAATTCTTCAGTCACTAGACATTCTTTTTCAGTCTTTGAAACATCTTCTATTTCCATTTCAATCACTTCTTCTGTGCCTCAGAAGAAGGTACCTTGTTCGACATTCTTGCTGTTGTAGCTGAACGCTGGTGATAACCCTAGTCTTTTCCAGGATTTGAAGAGATATAGCAGGAGAGTGGCAGCGTTGGACAGATTTATTATCAAGTGCTCATTGGCACTGGCGAAGTCATCGCAATTTTTAGGAATAATCCAAACTTAGAATCTAATAATAGATAATATACCGACATGAAAGAACTCAAATATTTCATGGTCTCTAGTCTTTTAAAACTTAAAGATTCTTACAATAGATAATTATTGAACCAACTTGACACAACAGAAATGTTTCACAGACTCCAGAAAAGTGTTTATATAGATATTCGCCTTTACCTCTCTTAGTGTTGGTGCATTCCCTCTTGGTCTCAGCGGGCCAGGCACAGGTGGAAGCGGAGGTAGAGTCGTCGAAGATCAGGCCGGGTGGGCAAGGCATCTCCATGGCTACTCCATCCACGCAATTGAAGAACTTGTCGCAGATCTGCAAGAAAAACAAAAATGTTTAACTATTGAATACTGGGATAATTAAACCTCATTTTTAGAAATGATTCAATGACCATTTTCGCAATTTGCAATTTAAGTTTGAATATTTCGTGTAAGAGAATTTTCTTGGCGAAGAACCAAAGTGAATACATACATCTGTTTTTATGAATGATTTTCATTAGCAGTATCAAAAACCGATGAATATTAATTTGGTTGTGTAAACATGGCTTGAATATTTTTTTCTGCGTGAAATTTAAGGTAAAATGAAAGACAAGTTATTGCGTAGTGTGTTAGAAAAAGGTAAGAGTATGAAGGAAAATCAGAGATAGGGAAATCAGTGAAATACTTACACCGGCATCAGAATGTCTGTAGAATCCGTTGGCCCTGGGGCATCCGGGAGTTGGCTTGGGATCCTCTGAAACATCGTAACAAAATATATCAATAAGATATCATGTCTTTATCAGCAACAACCCTTACCTAAAACCAATCGCCAATAAAAGCAATCGAAGCATCTTAAAGTTTAGCGCTTTTGGCAGTAAAAAAATCCTTTGAAATGTCCAGTGAAACCATTTTTGATTCTCACCAAAACATTCTTATCACTGCCCTCAAACATGCATCGCATTCACGGGAAGAGCACAAGCTGTTCCACTGGAATCCGTATTGGTGATCGAGGATAATTTTGTTCTTCTCGAAGCATGGGAGCAGTTTGTCTATGATCACACATTCCATTACCTTACACAGAACTGAAGTGATCGTCATGAGGCAGTTGTTGACCGGTTTGAAGCTGTCACCTGTCTTTGTTTATAGGACAAATGGGCCCATTTTTCCAATCATAGTCCAGTTAAAATTAGCGTTATTTTGTGTATAAGTTATTTGGCACTCACGGAGTTCATTCCTTTCTCCACAGTCTACGTTGGATGGGATATCACAATGCTCCTGCTTGGGGTTTCTGTCTGAGAACACCAGACCATCTGGGCACAGCTTTGACTCGGGCTTGCCTAAAATACATACCAAATATGTAAAACAACAATTTTTTGAAAATATGTTTTATATATATACAGGTGATTAATGGAAGCGAAAGAAAGGTGTTACAAAAATATTGATAATTCAGATATTATTATTCCTACGACAATTCTTTCATTTACATTAGCCAAATAGACATCTGTCATGTACAGCAAAAGACATCTTATTTGTTCATGATCCAAACAGAAATCCATCACAAATAGCAAAGGACAGAATAATCTTATATTTTCAAACAGAAATATATCACGAACAGGAAAATGATAGAATTCATCTTATATTTACATAATTTAAACAGAAATTAATCACATATTACAACATTACAGAATTTATCTTGTATTTACATAGTCCAAAAAAAAATCTATCACAAACAGCAAAATGACAGAACTTATTTTGTATTTACATAATCCAAACAGAAATCTATCATATACAGCAAGTGAACAGAATACTCATTATTATTATTTTTTTTATTTTTTTTTATTAATTTTAATTTTAGCAATTTGTTCATTAAAGTTTACAAATGACTAATTATTTTTTACATATTAATATTCTATGATTTTTCTTGTTTCATGTGGCTTCTACACAACTTCTTGAATTTTTCAATTGGGGCAGTCTTTAGGTTTTCCGGCAGCGCGTTGTAGTATTTCATCCCTTTATAGAATATACTGTAATATAATATAACAAATAAATAAAAACAAACAGGGTGGTTTAGTTAACAGTGGTCATTACCTTGTTGGCAGTGGTAGTATAGGTCGCACTGGAAGGGGTCGGGGTAGAAGCCGGTCCTCTCGGGGCACTGGAAGTCATCTTGAGCGAGTGCTGAAGGAAGGAAAAAACGCTTTTAAAAATCACAGCATTTTTAATTTCGTGATAAATTTGATAAATTCTTGAAAAACGTAATTTCGTGACAGAAAACTTTGTTGTTAAATTTCAGGCATAAAATGTAAAATATTTATTTTGGTGGTATAATTTTCAGAATACGCACCCTTCAAATATCATAATTATGGTACTTGGCCTATATTATTAAATTGTATGAAACTGTAAGATTTATACTTTCGTAAATGCTGATAACTGAAACTTACACTGAACTGAACCAAAATAGCCCCAATTCAAACGAACATAACAACCATTGTCAGCATAACCCATTGAATACATTAAATTAAAATAAAGAGATTTTTAAAGATCCTTGAAGATTGTACGCTTGTTTCCGTAGCCTTGGACATAGCTGAAGCAAGAGGAGTTTACAAAGATGTACCTCGATATAATTTATTATCTGTTATTTATAAGAAAGGCAGTGTAGCTATGTGGAAAGAAAAATGTTGCGTATTGAAGCCAGGCAAAGGTGTTTTTAATCAAAAACTACTGTATTTTACAAAAACAGGAAGATGCATTCGTATGAATTTATAAAAAAAAATCCTCGAATTTACATCCCATTCTTGCAACACAGACATTTTAATTTAATTTTTTTCCTACATACCATCTCTTATCTATTTTATACTAGCTGTACTACGCCACGCGTAGCTGTGGCTCTGTCTTTTTGTGCAAATATATAAACAGTAGTTGCTTTTACGTTCAACAGATGGCTCTTTTTTTACCTGTCACAGGCATATTTGAATACAACGTTGCGTCAAAATGTCAAAACAATCTGTGAGGAACTTTCAGAGATTTAAGATTTTGAACAAACATACATTTACATTTTTAATAATATAGATAGATTATAACGTTAATTTCTCGCACTGCAAGATTAAGTTCTAATCTGAAAGTTTTTGAAATGCATCAATTAAAGCAGCAATTAAAAATCCAATATCTTATTTGAGACTTTTTTCTGACATGCTAAATCGAATAAAGGTCACATTTTAACCATAAATGGCAAAAAAGTAGTTTACTAATATTTAAACCTGAATGAAGACAAAACTAGTAACTGCCAGGTTGCTCACAAAAGCGACAAGTTCCTATAATGTCCACGGGAAAAGGTTAACAACTTGAAGTAAAATGTCACCGAGAAAAGCCGACAATAAACATTGCCATTAAATCTAAATTTATGTGATTTCAGTAAATGATAAAGCAAATTTACTAAAAAACATAATGCATTATATAGGCATCCAATATTATTATGCAACATAATTTCTTATAATCTTCTTCTCTGTCTGTCCGTATGAGTGTGAACATTTCATAATTGTAACCGACGGATGTGTCAAGAAATTATCAAATTAATAAATAATATTGACAAATAATAATAATTGTTGAACTATACTTTTTGTGATTTCAATATACATTTTTTTTCGTAATATGTTTACGTTAACGAATAGAGTAAAGTCTAATAGCTTCATAGCTCATGATGACACAAGGGAGTTGAAAATGGTAGCATAAATATATAAATTTTTAGACAAATTCAAATTTTATTTTGTTTCCGAAAACAGATTTTACAATTTGCATGTTAATGTTTCATAAATATGGAAGATCGAGATTTCATCTATTTTGGGTATTTGTTCTTAGACATCAATTGAAACAAGCAGAATATATAAAATAAACAAAGGAGAGATGTAACTACGGCCATACTGCACGGAATATCAAATGGAAAATGTAACTACGGCCATGCAGCAGAGAATATCTAAGGGCAGATGTAACTACGGCCATACTGGACGGGCTATCAATGGGGAGACGTAACTACGGCCATACCGCATGAACCATCAAAAAGGAGATGTAACTACGGCCATACTGCATGAACTATCAAAAAGGAGATGTAACTACGGCCATACTGCATGGACTATCAAAGGAGAGATGTAACTACGGCCATACTGCACGGACTATCAATGGTGAGACGTAACTACGGCCATACTGCATGGACTATCAAAGGAGAGATGTAACTACGGCCATACTGCACGGACTATCAATGGTGAGACGTAACTACGGCCATACTGCACGGACTATCAATGGTGAGACGTAACTACGGCCATACTGCACGGACTATCAATGGTGAGACGTAACTACGGCCATACTGCACGGACTATCAATGGTGAGACGTAACTACGGCCATACTGCACGAACTACACAAAGAATCGGATCCAATTAATGTTATGCATTTGTGTGCGCCCGGATTCATACCCATGGATGGATCACAACCCATTCCTCTTGTTTATATTATTTATGAATCCAAGACGCGAGGGATATTTTTATTTTGTCTTGGTATGGATTTTAAAATAATTTTCCTTTTCCTTTTTGGATTTTACACTAAGAATGTTTTTTTTCAAATGTTTCTGGCTTTCACGCTTCAAAGGTGTCCTAGGCCACAATTTCAAATTAAGGAGAGAGGGGAGGTGAAATTATATATATTATTTTTTTATGTGGGAAAATTAAAAATTATTCAGTAGATTTGAATCGCGTTCAGACTAGAGATGAGATGTTGAATGGAGGGTAAACTATTTATAGATAAGGTTTGACATAAGAGGATATTATAATTGTTGAGAGAGGGACAACCAAAAATTTGTGATCTAAAGAACCGACTTCTAGACCACAGAAGGTACAATCTGGGGAGTCAATCACGAGAATTTTAAAAAAGGGAAAAAGAACTGAACTATGTTAAATTCTCATTCAAATAAGTGGGAATTGTTGAAATCACGGTTTTTTATGGGATAGTCCTTGAGACGTAGCAGGCTCCATTGATACTTTATTAAAATAGGGAAGGTTTTTTGTTCTAGATAAGGCGTGATAAAATAAGGTTTCTCTTGTACACAATAAGTATAATTCTTTTATTTGCTGTCAATAGTATAACCGATCAGAAAATTATTATTTAGATTTTACATAATTAAAAGAAAATAAACCTGTATTAAGCGCATCTCTAGTGTGGCCATCTCCATCCTTCCACGAGTTTAGTCTGAGACTCGTTACGAAATGCTTGCATTACAAGAAGAATATTTAATCTGACAGTCGCCGCAGACGTTTATAACCTACTAGTATTTATTGCATAAAATCGTGACATATGACCCCTCCGAAAGAAAAGAAAGGCATGCATTCAAATGATCAAGAACAGTTAATTCGTGATGCTGTGTTTAAGATAAGATGTTTGTTGCACAATATTCACCGGTGGAAAAAAAATAAGTCTGTAATATTAATCATTTGTAAGGTCACGCAGATATTATTATGACCTGGTTTTAACGGTAGAAATAACGTATGTTTCTAGTTTGTATGAATTGTGGAGAGGTCATTCTATCAAGACAGACTCTAATGATTAATTGCAATGATTTGCTGAGAGTTACCTACGAGTTATCCTGAGGTGGAAATTCATTTATTTACATTCGGCCGTATAAGCGTTCGAACTGACCCCAGCCGTCTTGAGAGACCAAATAGAATAAGGGTGGAAAGTACCTAGCTATTAAGATCTATTCTACAAATTTGACTAAAGCCATTTCAAGCAACATTTTTATTCATAATGGTGGAATTATTCACTAGGGTGATTCTGAGACATACATTCAGACCTCTACTACTATATTACATGATGTTGTGATTAACTTTGTTACCTACACTTATTTATTTTAAAACAGACCGGTTTCATCTTGCAACAGGACTAGTAAAATTTTAATTTACTCTAATTAATTTTAATATAATATAATATTAAATTTAATTAGAGTAAATGTTGACCGATATTGCTGAAAAATTCAATGTTTGTTCTTATTAGTGCCAGGAATCTTTGAATGGTAGGAAATGTCGAAGGCGTGAGAGGAATACGTAACGCAATATATCTGCACCGAAATGAGGTATGAATTCAAATTAAATAATGCAGTTTTTTAACAGTATCATTGTTTTATACATTAGTGAATGGTGGAAAAAGTCGTAGACGCCCGACAAAGTCCCAAGTTAATAATATTTTATTTGTCAAGGATGAAAATTACAGGTCATGTAAAATGTTAAATATTTATTTGTGACAGCTTTTTGGTGTAATTTTATTAATTAGGAACGGCTTTACTTGATAATTAATTAAAATAATACTTGATGGTTTATAACCTTATTAAACGTTAATGGAATAAGGACCCGTGTTTATAGGGCTTGACTTTTAATGATTCGTAGTGCATGTGTTTTAATTATTTACAACAAATTAAAATAAAATCCAATGTCTCCAAGTGGTTAGTGATTATTTAATGGTTAAATTATGTTCGCCTGCCAGGCAAAGGTAATTTGCAATAAAGGCAAAGGTCACACACAAACCAAAAATAGATTTTAAAAATGCATAGCTATTTTCAGACTGCAACGACATTTTAAGCATTGGATTTAGTGTTACAGAATAACATAAATTTCTCACTTATCCTTCTTTAATAAAGTTTAAATCTTGTCGAATATTGATCAGGGCAATATTTATTCTGCCAATAAATCTATTTTAAGAATGAAAGCAATATCAAATTCATGTTTAATAAATTTGATTCCACAAACAATTTCGTGAAAATTAATTTTATGTCACAAATATTTTCGTGGTGAATAAATTTTGTGCCACAAATATTTTCTTGGTGAATAAATTGTATGCCACGAATATTTTCGTGATGAATAAATTTTATGCCACAAATATTTTCGTGATGAATAAATTTTTGCCACAAATATTTTCTTGATGAATAAATTTTATGCCACAAATATTTTCGTGGTGAATAAATATTATGACACAAATAATTTCGTGATTAATTATCAGTTCGTGATAATTATCAGTTCGTGATAATTATCAGTTCGTGATAAGTAATTTATGATACCTATATGAATTTTTATGGCATATGCATTTTAGAGTCGCGTAATTTTCGAAGTCATGAAGAGTTACGTCTTTCATCAAATCATAAGTACAAAACATTAATAATATTGAAAAATAGTCTGTCTCGATTTTTACACTTTTAACCACTGATTCTTTTATATTCATCCATGCAAATAATTTTTACATGGCTAATTTTGTAATTATTTCACGAGGCTACCGCAAATCTATGTCATAATAATAATGTTTATGTATTTGGAACATGAATATTTCACCTTTTAGTGAGTACTATCACCGATTTGCAAACGATTACATAACTCAGCGTAAAAGAAAATGAGAAAATATTTCACTGTTAACATTCTCAAATGTCACAATAATTATTGTGCGTACTCTTTGCCACTTACTCAGGTGTCAACTTCTAAGGAAAAAAGCCAACTAACCACAAGATAAAATAAAATTGAATTTATCAATGAATTCAATTTTATTTACTTTATTAGATTGAAATACCTACTATCAAAATATAGAGCAAACTAATAAAATTTTCAGTCAGAAGTAAGAACAATCGGGTATATTCGACTTGAAACATGTATAAATCGTATCGATTTTGTATAACCGGTTGATATTACAATATTTAAACATGTTTTGAAACTCGCTGTTGAAAATTCTCAATGCGTTTGGGATAAATTCCGCTGTAATGGTAAATAAATCAGGTAATAATTTTTACAAACACGATATTGCCAGTTTCCAAATAAGTCTCGAAAGTGGACATTCATGATTATCTGAATTCTTGTTTAATGGAGTGAAGTAGGTACCTAAATACATTATTCATAATGGTATACAACCCGGTTTCGCTTAAGATTTTAAACTAGATAATTTCATACAAGATATGACATTATAAATTTAATATTTTAAAGTGGTAGATACTATCAGTTTTGCACTGATGAAAGATCACCATGAGAAAACGTTGCTTGAAATGATTTTAGACGTGTTTGGTGACCAGATACGAATAGTAAAGTACTTCTTCCAACCTTCCTCTACACATCTCTTTTCGTCTCCCATTCACTTTTGCCTAACGACATACCCAAATTAGGGATGCTATAGTCCTACTGTCCCACTGGTTCCAGATGGTTGGGAGTAATTGGGACTCTTGTGCGGTATTCGCATCGTTTTAAAGGTCCAAAGCTTTACGATATAAATGGCGTAGCGAGCTTAAGGCGATGCCATACGTAGTAATTCAAAATCATGTGTTTTTTGTTTGAAAATTTGGTCGCCTAGAAATGTTTCAGATGCTTCAATTAAATACTGCGAGTAGAATACATCTTGGCCTTTGAAATAATCGAGTATTTTTTAGATAAGTCTTTTTATAAGCCCAGAAAAGTTCAAAATCTCCTACTTACGAACCCATTTTCGGTTATGATTTTATTCTATAATGTGGCAAATTAATCAATGATCGGAAAAAAATTAAATATCTATACCTGAACATCCACAAAATAAAATAAAATGCACTTTTTGGCCATGTTTTTTTCTTGCATAAATCGAAACAGGCGGATGGTGTTAAGCGGGAATTGAAACCTTATCGCCATCTACGTAAGGGGTGTTATTGACAGCGGCTTAAGAGAGTTTCATTGACTTAGATTTTCTTGTCAATTTTATTACTTACTCACAAACGTGTTTTAAATTTTATACAATTGATAAACACCCATTTACCCTACATCAATCGTTGTTTGCCAGTCGTGTAAAATTTAAAATAAGTATTCTATAATATTATATTTACTAGGAGTGTTGTACAAATTTGGACCCAACGACGAAAACTATATTTGAACAAGGAATGATTATTTTTGATGAATACTGCAAATTAGTCCCAACTGCCAGGAACCAGTGTGGCTATGGCAACTCCAATGACGCCATTATGTGGGGTTGAAGGTAAGGGATGATTTTTATTTTATTTATTTTACCCTACACAGGAGGCCCAGAGGAAAATAATTTCTTTCGGGGCCCATGTCATCTTTTTGGATGCTGTGTGGAGGGTCTTTTTTAAGGAAAGTTCTGGGAATTTAAAAGGTATGAGGGTTGGGTAGGAATCTAGGGATCAGTGTATCGAGGAGTGACGGACATATGAATATGTCCCCTCCCACTGCGGCGCAAGGCGATGGGTCGAGATACCAGTTGGAGAGGTCAAAGGGTCTCCCCAAACCAGCCTCTCCCGATCAGCTGCAACCTCCTCAACACACCTCACCTGATAAACCTGGGCACCCCTGCTAAATCACCAAACGTAGCTAACCACTTGGGGTGACCTATAACAAAGGTTTTGGTTATCCAATAAATGGTTCCCGGGGCGGCGGTACCCAAATCCGTGAAGATGGGAAACAAAAAGTTTGTGAAGTACCTGGTTATTATGATAGCTAAACATAGCCAAAACCATTTACCTTGAGTATTTACGACTGTGATTGAAATAAATAAATATTATATATTACATTACACTATTCTTATTATTGTGAACATTGGTTCGATGGTTCAAATAATGTGTATTAAACGTTATATCTCTTCAAAGTAATTAATACTCAATTAAATCTATACTTGATTTAGTTCTTTCCATTCACATAAAGTGTATTAGCACTAAGTGCCTAAAAAATACATTAATTCTTCAAATTGACCTACATTACATTGAACTGATTGATAAACATTCACTTATTGCACTCTGATTGCATTTCATCTTTAGCATTACATGCAACAATCATGATTGCAAAAACCGACAGGAAATAAACAATCGTTTTTATACATTATAAATCCATCATACTGTGCTTTCAACTTAATGCATTTTTTCAACTGGCGTAATCAAGGTATTTAGTACATATGTAAGCAATATATAAATAGTTAATACAAAAATAAATTATAAATTCTCTAAAAGATACGACCCCCTATTCAAATTATTATTAAATTATTAAATTAGGGGTCATTTTCTTTTACAGAAATACGCGAAACTTTCGTGCAATGAATAACCTCAACCATTTCGATTATGTGTTCAAAACCTAATGTAAAGTATGTTTTTGCTTTATGTGTGTAAAAGCTTAATTTTAAGCTATGTTTAAGCATTAAGCACATTTCGTTAAAAGCTTTCATCAAACAACAGTTTCCGTCCCTCTTTAACACATTAAAATGGTGAAAGATGAATGCAATCGCTTGTAAAAAAATGATAAATGCATTTTTTAAAACTTTTTAAATACAACATTTTACAAATTGACTATTAAATCGTCGTTTTCGTATCTGATAAGTCTACCTCTATTAAATTAGTTTAGTAAAATAAAATTATTCCATAAAACTGTTCAACAAAATGTTTTATAAAAAAAAAATTATCTATCTTATATTTTTAAGCAATATCACATCATCTCATAGAATCATAATTTCGAATCAACTCTGAAAAGTATTTTTTTTAAAACACGTCATATTTCGTTTTTTGTATTAGGTAGGTATTTGTGCATTTAACTTCAATTTATGTTCAATTACTTCTATATATTACGTAAATTATGTATATAATACATAACACGCAGAGCCTGTGTGGGTTCCCATTCCTCTCAATAATTATTAATTAAACTAACAGAGGTACATTTACCCATGAAAAAAATAATTTATATTATATGCCATTTTTTTAAATTATGGGAAAACAGGTTAGTATATAAGTTGAAAAAAAACCATTATATGAAAAAAAAAAACCATTATAATATGAAACAAAACGTTTTATTTTGTTGTCGAATTTAAAACAATACAAAAAGTTTGCAATTTTTTTTTCGAAATAAGACGTTAAATTAAAATTTACTCACCGCAAACTAGGACGAATCCGAAAACGGCCAAACTGATGCACTTAGAAGCCATTTTAAATTATCAATTCAATTTAGCAAATAAACTATAAAATATTTAAAAGTAACAAAATGAAAGTCAGGTTTTCAGTAGTGAAAAACTGCTTAAGAAATGATTGTATTATGCGACAGTCTTTGGCCGTTCTGTATTGAACACTACCGACTGTACCAGCCCGATTCAAACTTTACAAGTATTGACCAAGGTAACGGGTGGTCCTTGATAACCTGACGCATAAATTTAATAGTCATATTGTGCTTTAATTTGTAATCAATATTTCGTCATGCTTTTACCGATAATAATTATTGCACATGGTAGGTAATTGGCGGGTTAAATTAATGAGGATACCAACGGTTTGTCGTACTTTTTTTTGTACGTTGTTGTCACGTTAGTAATTTGTTGTTTCAAAATGCATACTACCTTAATCATCATGTATTCTGGTAATTAGTACGACTGTGTTAATGATGTTTTTGATTTTGACACATTTTTCACTAAGCAGTGCATCGCTTACTTCCTGGTGACGATATTACTTAATATTGGATAAATTGCAATTGAATATACGAGTATTTGACATTGTGTTTTATCAAGAATTTTAAAATGAATTATGACGTTATTTATTTATTTATTCATTTTCGGGAAATCGATAGTTTACATTTAATCAGTTTGTACATAAGTATTATACAGAAAAATAAAACCAATTATGGATTTCCTTCTTGTGACTTTAACTGAGACAGCATAATATGGAATAAGTTATTTAAATAAATTATACAAAACAAAGATTATATAAAACGAAAAATTTACAAAACAATTCATTTATAGCCATGGAGAGAGGTTGTAGGTATAAATCAAATCATAATAGAGATATAAACAATAGAGACATAAACATTATTCACAAACCATCAGAGAAATATTCTTTTATGGACCTCTTGTATTTGGTAAGTTCGGAACTGAAAATATCAACCTTGGATAATACGATATTGTAATTATTGCACAGTCTGTTCAGGCAAGAATTCTGCTTAGAGTTTGTTTTGCTTTGATCAACCCTGAACAGGACACAAGAGCGTGTTGAACGCGCAGGTACATTGAATGGAGTCTTGTTTAGCAACTCTGGGCATTGAATATTATGTTTAACTACTTTATACAGGAATAGTGCATCCTTATAATGCCTCCGTACACTCAGTGAATCAATTTTAAAGTTATCTCTTTGTCAAATTGAGCAAATCACACGTTTTCTATATATTTTCTATATTATCTCTATTTAATATGATATATATAGTTGGTGTGAATTTATTGTTGTAGATTGACATCGACAAGATAGCTTAATTAGCAGGCGGTTGGAATAACATGGACCCTGAACTTGTCGTTCTCACCTTATTTACTATCCTATTATTCTCGACAGCTAACGCCATCTACGGGTAACACAATATAATAATCTAGTGCCATCTAGGGGTAAGCTCATATACAAATCCCAAGATTATTACAATACGTGCTTGGTTTTCGACGTGTAAGACGAGGGTTGCTATATCGCAAGTCTCTTGGGCCACTTTGTAAGTCTGTAATCGGAAAAACGACTCGTTTTCATGCAGCCGATATCAAATACTCTGAGAACGGGTGTTTCGCTCTTGTCCGGAGAGTTTATCAATTTTGCACATGTGCGCGGATATCGATTCTGCTAGTTACTCCGAGCAGGCTGAATTGAAATAACTGCAGAACGTACTCGGGAAAGTTACGTTTGTCTGGAGCCAGTGATGACAGCATGGCATATAATGATGTATAATATGGTATATGAGTGGAAGGAGTATAAGGAATTACAAGGATCTTCCACACTGGAGAAAATTCTTGTATATAAATATATTTTTCAAAAATTAAACAATATGTTTTTCGTAATAAATAATAATATATTCTTGTTTTCATAGCTTTGGAAGTAATAACCTTTTAATTAATCTTATAACGATAATTAATACAATGTTCTTTAGTACCGGAAATGTGATTATTAAAATAACAGTTTCTCTTGATATAATAAATGTATTCGATTATTTCCTTTGGCATACAAAACGACTATTAGGTATTATTCTATGAATCGAGGGTTTAAATCAAATATATTATGTTAATTTGATTATAATGAGTTTCAGACAGCCTTGTAGTGTAACATCGGGGTATTGTTGAATAATATTATACATGAAAATGTATTCCAACAGCCAATTAGTCTACAACAAAGCAGGAAGAAATTCTTCGACACCATCAATCAATGATTTCGCCTCACTCGTAATATACAAGCGTCAGCACAACGCCTCTAGCAGATATAACTTGAAACAATAATTAATAATATTAAAACACAAAAAGTTTGTTTGAAAATCGAGATAGATGGAGGTAAATTATAGCATATTTGCGTTCTAAGGTGATAGACACTTTCAGTGTCGCCTTAAACTGACTTTAGCCATGTTTAGTGACCAGACCTGAATAGACTAAGTAACTAAGTACTTACGGAAATTCCTATTGTCCATCTTTTTCTCCTATCCACTCCATCCAGCTTTACAACTTCGGGGATAACATTGATGATTATTAATATTGTGATAATTATAAAAACTGAAAACAATTTTCAATTAGAGAGGCGGGTATGAATACCTCCGCCCTGAGAACCATTCATTGGGTTACCTACACCTCTGCCATAAGTCATCCCAAATGGTTAGAGGGTGAGATTAGTCCACGATTGGATGCGTATGGGGAGACCCTTTGACCTCTTCAGCCGAACTTTCTCAACCCAAAGACTTGCACTGCAGTGGGAGGGATGGGTTCATACGTCTGTCACCCCTGAATTTACTGATCCCCAAGGTACGAGTTCAATTTCCGTTGGCGGCATTTATTTTTACTCGGGAGATATTTTCAATTTGTATTGATATTTCAGGCGACTAATTATTGCTTATAATTATTTGTTATCCTTTATGCTATGCATAAAACCTTGTCTTATAAACATTAGTTTATCATTAAAAAAATAATAACAAATTTTACAGTTAATTTATTTTCTGTTCACCCAGTAGGCGCAGGTTTGCTTTAAACCAAGTCGGGCATTTCATACTGTGTTCCAAAGCCTTTCACCACGTACAGTACAAGAACCGACATTCCCACTGCGTTACCCTCACCTCCTCGCCAAGCTGCGCTCCTGGTAGTGAGACGGTACACTTGTATGGGGGATTCCTACACCTGAACTTCTTCCTTATGACTTTCCTAGTTGATTCTTGGTTCAATTATACCCCGAAACGATTAATAACAAAGTTTTTTATCTCTTTGGTAATTTTTCATTATTTGTCTAAGAACTATCCCGAATCATTTTTTTAAGATAAACATTTCCGGGTTGCAAATAACCTGACAATGTTAGAAAAAATCTTGTTACCTTCATTATATGCGGAATATTTGTTCATTTATATTATATATTACATTTTTACATTGTAATAGGTAATTTGTTCAGGAATGCAATAATAGCAGGTACAATGCAAGTTATCGTAGAGAATTCTGATGTACAGAGGAGTTCGATAAGGAGTGTGTGTAAATATCAAAGTCATGTGTGAAATATTGAACATGTGAAACACATTTTTTTTACAATTTATCAACTTCAAAGTAAACATAACTATTCATTCTTACCATACGTTTAAAATACATTCCCTAGAATATGGAAAAAAAATAAATTACTATCTTTTTTGTTTAAAATTGTTCATAAAATTATTTAAAATATTGTATGGTTTGGAAAATCGCCTTCAAACAGTTGTATACAAATTCACCTCAAATATCGACATACGAATGATGTTTTTTTTATGTAGCATCGTATAATTATGAAGAGTTTATTGTTTGTTTATTACATATCTAAACATTAAAAAAAAACTCATTTTGTAACTGTATTATGCAGTTTTGTAAAATATATATCCCGTAAAAGCCCATCAGGGCGTTATAATTAATAAATATTCAAATAAACTAATTGTATATAATAAAAAGCGTAAAATATAAGTACTTGAAGTAGTAACAGCACAATATGTAGTAACTTTTTTGATATTACATATAAATTTGTTGATATTATATATAAATTTGTTTTATTTTTATTTTTTATTTTTTATTTATTAACTTTCAAAAATACATTTTTTACAATTAAGTCCCGTTAAACTGATTGATATCAGTTTGTCAACGGGTTCTTTTAACAATTACTTTTTAAATACATATACAATTTTTACAAGTACATAAAATATACACATAATTACATTAGTACAAAAAAATTCTTTCACATAACCATTTTTTTAACATACATTTCCTTCTGTGAGTCAATTCACAGCTTTTTATTGAGTTTGGTAACATGTTGTAAATTATTGGAACGAGGTATTCTAGAGTTCTTTGACCATATTTATTCAGGTATCTGGGAACTACAAGTCCATCGTTTGCAATTAGTCTTGTATTATGAACATGTGTCACTATTTTATTATGTTCAGATTGAGATGTATGCTGACTCGCAATTTTAAGCCACAATAAAGCACGAACAGATAATACATTTACAGAGTTGTATAGTAATGACTTTGGTACGTCATTTCTTTGTTCGTATTTAGTTTTGTTTAATAATAATTTTACCAAAGAATATTGTACATTTTGGACTGAAAGAAGATTTGTTTTTGTTGAATGTCCCCATGAAGTTATTCCGTATCTTATTAGGGATTCCGCCAATGATAGGTATACTATTTTAAGGGTATTTGGTGGAACAAAAAACTTCAATCTATAAAGTTTGCTCACTATAGCTCTAAGCCGTGTGCACACTTTTTGTATATGTATATCCCATTTAAAATTACAATCAATTGTTAAGCCTAGATATACGTATTTTGAAACAAGTTCAATATTTTTGCATGAGCATGGTTGTATTACAAAGTTATGGATGCAATTAAAGTCATGAGAAATAATTTTAGGAGTTATGGTGATGTTATTATGAGGAGATCTGATGTGCATAAGCTTCGTTTTTTTAGCATTGATTATTAAACCTACATATTATTGATATACACACAACTACGTTGATATTATATATGAATTTGTTGATATTAAATATAAATTTGTTGATATTATAAATAAATGTGTTGATATTATATATAAATTTGTTGATATTATATATAAATTTGTTGATATATATATATAAATTTGTTGATATTATATATAAATTTGTTGATATTTTAAAACTTCTGATTTTATTGTCCGGGTTAAATCTTCCCCATAGGAAAAACTAAACCCTTCCACACACTTTTCCACAAATGATCATCTAGTCAATCAACATTATGCAAGTGCATTATATAAGCAAAATAAATATAAAACAATACAAGAACAACACGTCAACTCACCAGAGATCAAATGGGAAAATAATTCACCGAATCCAGATAGTTTCATATCAGAGGGTTCGGCTCGGTAGAACTTCTAACAGGGCCTATAAATCCTACTGATCCCTCAACATAAATATTTAAAAAATCTTTCGTTATCCTACATGTATTCAAAATGACCGACTTCTGCATCTTTATATATAAATTTTTCGATAGATCTAATACGCCTAATTTTTTAATGAGAGAGTTAGGTATAATGCCAGTAGCCGAAATAACGAATGGTAATATTTTTATAGTCTGATAACGCCAAATTCTTTTTTCAATTCCTAAATCTGTGTATTTTATTATTATTATTTTTCTTAAAATTTTTTTGATATTATTATTTTTTTTTTTATATTAACTCCACACAGGAGGCCCTGAAGAAAATAATTTCCCTCAGGGCCTATGTCATCTTTGGGGATGCTGTGTGGAGGGTGTTTTGGTGGAGAGGAAGGAGTGAACATGGGTCTTGAAGAGTCCCATGTTGTAGGAGGGAGGAAACACAGAGGCCGGCAGCTCGTTCCACAGCCGAGCTGTTGAACTTAAGAACGAATCGTAGAAGCGACCCGTTCTCATGTGACAAATGTCAACCGTGTACAAATGTTGGGCGCGCGTTTGGCGTGTATCCCGACTACGCACCGGTGCCGAAGGGATCATTGAAGCTAGTTCCTCAGAGCATCTTCCATTGTAATACCGATAGAACAAGGACAACATACCTACCTGACGCCTGTGCTCTAAAGATTGCAGTCCGTTTGTTAAGATTGGGGAATCTATCAAACGGACCGCCCGTTTCTGCACAGAGTCAAGGGTTTTTTTCAGGTATTTTGGGGCTTCGGACCAGAGATGGCTGCCGCCATCTATAAATATATAATATATAAATTTGTTGATATTATATACAAATTTGTTGATATTATATATCTATTTGTTGATATTATATATAAATTTGTTGTTAAAAATAAACATGAACCCAGCAGATTGGGTGTTTTACAGTACTTGTGTAATGATGGAGGGCTTAGCTAGAAAATGAATTATACCAACGATGAGGTTGACACAACCCGACGCATTTGTTAACATAGCCAGTAAAAAAATATTATTTTACGACTTCCTTTGACTCTTTCGCGGTTGAGTATGTGCGTCAACTATCCCGGAAAACCGTCAAAAGCAAAAAAAAAAACCATAATATGTCTGTTTGTTGGATGATTTTTGTTTTAAAAACCATTCCGTAACAATTGTTTTAAACGAATTTAAAACTCGGCGGAATCATACAAAGACGTAGATAGATTATAATTGCTTAGTATTTGTTCACGTGGTCTATTAACCGTTAAGAACGCTGATTTTGAACCGTGATTTGAACCAACGAATAATGTGACCCAATTGTGTAGTTAATTTGTGAAGTGAATGGTGTTTATTATTGCTGACTTACTTGCATATGTGGTGTAGTCTAGAAGTGTTAAATGGCTCATCAAACTAGCGACTAAGTTCATTAAAATTTTCAAAATCAACCGACTATCAACTATAAATCGAAGATTGAACGAAAATAGTAATTATAAATATGAATAAATAGTAATAACATAATACAGTATTTCAATGTCTTTCCCTCGTTTGTGGTAGTTACAAAACCTTAGCAAATTTTGTTTGAATTGTAAGTAACATTTAAAGTTATTTTTTGATTGAATGCTTATGGGGCTTTACAAACAAAATACAAGTCATATTTTACATAATGCAGAAATATACATAATGTATCATAATACATATGAGAGGTATAATCACGACTTTTTTTTGTGATAAACTAATGTTTATAAGACAAGTTTTTTATGCGTAGCACAAATGATAACAAATTACTAGTATTATAAGCATAATTACTCTCCCAAAATATCCATACAAATTGAAAATACTCCCGAGTAAAAATAGACCACTAGCTCAGTGGTCCAAAGCACCTGACCGGACATCAGAAGGTGCGGGTTCAATTTCCGTCGGTGGCATTTATTTTTACTCGGGAGACATTTTCAATTCGTATGGATATTTCAGGCGAGTAATTAATGCTTATAATAATTTGTTAATGACGACTATGTTACAAACATAATAATATAGAAATACAAGCAGAAGTACAAGCAGTAGCAGAAGTCGGGGACGCCCGAGGAGGACATGGCACGACCAAGTGAATCAGATACTTGAGTCGGGCCATGTCAAGAGTCAGAATAATAGAAGAGTATGTATGAGACGATGAATGAATGTGAATGAGGCAAGGAGTGTGTGCCAAGACCGAGTTGTTTGGAGGTCCGTCCTCTCTGCCTACCCCTGCGGGGAAACGGCCTGATGGTTAGTTAGTTAATTAGTTTACAATTCAGTTTCTTTCACAATTTTTTAATATTTTTGATTTACGACGGATAGCTTTTGAATATATCGTAAAGGTCTATATATGTATTGGCAATTTGGCGAAATCGCCTAGTGGCGAGTGACGCGAATAGTTAGTGCTATGGTTGTAACAGTAGAAACGATAGTGGAGGAATACGGATATTGATAACACTTGATTATGAACAGAAAATCTTCGAAAATCACATTTTATGTTTGAATTAACATTAAACATTCTTGTTAATAGAACATCTTCGAAAACCGCACTTTATGTTGAATTGTGAGTAACATTAAACGTTCTAGCATTGTAAACGAAATAACTTCGAAAACTACATCTTATTGAATTTTAAATAACTTTAAATGTTCTTGCACTGTAAATTGAACATCTTAGAAAACTACTTCTTATTAAATTGTAAGTAACATTAAATTTTATTGCACTGTAAACCGAACATCTTCGAAAACTACATCTTATTGAATTCTAAAGAACATTAAATATCCTTGCACTGTAAAACGAACATCTTCGAAAACTACATCTTATTTAAATATTCTTGCACTGTAAAACGAACATCTTCGAAAACTACATCTTATTTAAATATTCTTGCACTGTAAAACGAACATCTTCGAAAACTACATCTTATTTAAATATTCTTGCACTGTAAAACGAACATCTTCGAAAACTACATCTTATTTAAATATTCTTGCACTGTAAAACGAACATCTTCGAAAACTACATCTTATTTAAATATTCTTGCACTGTAAAACGAACATCTTCGAAAACTACATCTTATTTAAATATTCTTGCACTGTAAAACGAACATCTTCGAAAACTACATCTTATTGAATTTTAAATAACTTTAAATGTTCTTGCACTGTAAATTGAACATCTTAGAAAACTACTTCTTATTAAATTGTAAGTAACATTAAATTTTATTGCACTGTAAACCGAACATCTTCGAAAACTACATCTTATTGAATTCTAAAGAACATTAAATATCCTTGCACTGTAAAACGAACATCTTCGAAAACTACATCTTATTTAAATATTCTTGCACTGTAAAACGAACATCTTCGAAAACTACATCTTATTTAAATATTCTTGCACTGTAAAACGAACATCTTCGAAAACTACATCTTATTTAAATATTCTTGCACTGTAAAACGAACATCTCCGAAAAATATTGAATTGTAAGTAACATTAAATATTTTTGCACTGTAAAACGAACATCTTTGAAAACTACATCTTATTGAATTGTCAATAACTTTATAATATGTTCTTGCACTGTAAACCGAACATCTTCGAAAACTACATCTTATTGAATTGTCAATAACTTTATAATATGTTCATGCACTGTAAACCGAACATCTTCGAAAACTACATCTAATTGAATTGTCAATAACTTTATAATATGTTCATGCACTGTAAACCGAACATCTTCGAAAACTACATCTAATTGAATTGTCAATAACTTTATAATATGTTCTTGCACTGTAAACCGAACATCTTCGAAAACTACATCTTATTGAATTGTCAATAACTTTATAATATGTTCTTGCACTGTAAACCGAACATCTTCGAAAACTACATCTTATTGAATTGTCAATAACTTTATAATATGTTCTTGCACTGTAAACCGAACATCTTCGAAAACTACATCTTATTGAATTGTCAATAACTTTATAATATGTTCTTGCACTGTAAACCGAACATCTTCGAAAACTACATCTTATTGAATTGTAAGTAACATTAAAAGTTCTTGAATTGTAAAAAGAAGGTCTTTCCCTTAATACCTTTTCACAGATTTAACAACGATCAATTAACATAGAAAGGCATTGGCATTACAATTGTAAACTAAACTAAATTATTGTGAAACGTGATTGCAGTAATCAGCATGTATGAGACAGATGTTTATTACGATGCATTGTCAATGTATTGACGAACGCAATAATATAATGATCATTATAATCTTACGTAAATTGCATAGAATAGGCTTTTGCGGGACTTAAACTAGCGTCAGATTGAACAATAAGTAATCTGCACTTAAAGTACTAAAATAAAAGTGTGCTAAGTGTGATAATTTTATTAATGGCTTGTCCAATTACACCGATTCCATACTTTTGCGTTGCTATATAGGAACCAACGAGTTTTTTAGATTTTTTATGTGAAACTTACAGCATAGGAAATTTAACATAGGTTAAAACAAAAAAGTTTCTTATTGGTAAAATAGAGTGTGTGTTTCTAAATATTAAACTGACAAGGTGGACATTGGGAGGTAGTATGGTGACATGGAGAGGCGTGCATCAATCTACGACCAACGGTATGCGATTTTCAAGTTATATATGCATAAATTTTACGTAGAATATTCTAAAAAAATATATTTTTGTTTTCCGCTTTTTGGTGTGGTCCACTAAAAAAATAGCATATAAATTACTTACCAAAATCTTCAATGCCATTGCTCAAATTAAGGTTATTGGATTTTTTATAAAATTGTTATTGTGTACAGGTACAGGTTACAATATCAGATCCGATTTTCCGAGCACGGTGGCGTTGTTAATAGCCAGTCCTATATTAATAACTCAACTTACATTCCGTCAAATGTCATACAGTTACGTAAAAAAATTAATAAATTGACAATGTTGAATTGAAATATTAATCTAAATATGCATTGGCAGAGCGCTTTTACTTTTTGGCACTAATTAATTGGGTCTTCCTCTTGGTTTTTCAACACGACTTCTTTCAATTTTAAGAGCTTCGTTAGTTCAACTCCGTTCTTTAATAAGCCAGACAACATTATTAAAACAAAGATGTGTAAATTGACAGTTAACCGAAGGTTGTTTGATACTATGGAGGCCGCGCTAAAATTAGTCTATCAAGTATCACTAACTGACCATAGATGACGAATTTAGTCAATATCGGATTGACATAGGGCTTTATCGATCGTTCATGTTAGACTTCATTGTGTTGGAAGATCAATGACGCAATAACTGAGTACTTTAATTTTCCTAGTATTCGGTGAAATTTATTTATATTACGCTTTCATTGTTTACTTAAGAAAATTGTGTATATACTTTGACATTGTTGCGTGATTTTCACTTTGTACGTAATCATAATTATAGTCACACCTTTGTGCAGGAAATCAACGTTGGTCCACCAGTTTCCCAACTGTCGCAATACTTGGCACATTCTTGTCTTGTGTACTTGGCAAATCTGATGATAAATATTATTGTAGTAGGCACAATAGTATTAATTGATTATGTAAAAAGGTAGTAGGTAATTGCAGTCAGTTTTCTCTGCGACGAAGTATAATAATGTGGTTTTAATAAAAAGAGAACCTCAAGAATAATAATAATAATAATATAATAATACTTGGATGACTTGTATAGCGCCGTTTTTGTGCAAAAACACCTCAAGGGCGCAAGAATGTTCGAAGTGTTCCGTTCCGTCTGGAACCAGTAGATCTCTGGCATCCCCAATCGCGTCCGGATATCGGGTTATGTGGTGGGGAAACAAAGGACCGATAATTGTGGGGAAGTAACTGACTATTCAGACCTGAACAGCAAACACGGCTGAAACAATGTCTAAAATTACATAAGGTTAGTAATAAAAATATACATTAATCACTGATGACAATATTTACAACTATCAAAAAAAATATTCGTTCGCATCTAGGATTTGAACCCAGGACCTAAGCCTTGCCGAGTCTTTGCTCTACCGCTGAGCTAATCCAACCCTACCCCCTTCGGGTCATATTTAACTGTGTCATAATTCGAGTGAGAATTACAAATATTATCTTCATTTTCGATATCCTCTTTGACAGTCCGTGCAATTTGGTCGCAGCTAGAAAACAATCCATGCCATGTCTCCCTATTTTTTTTCCTGTTATCTACGATCTGAACTAATCCATAAAATGCAATGAGCTATTGATATAAAATTGAAGGGCGTACCTCTATGTGAAAGGAACTAGAAATACATACGGCGAAACTCGTTTGGAGAACAATAGAATGTGTGGCACTGTGTCATTGCTACCTTTGCATCAGAAGACACGATATAGGTGATATATATTCATATTTTTCTATCACGTGATTATGAATATCATAATGTTAAAATGATTTATGTCACGTAATAATAATTATAGACCGCAAACTGAATTTTTTCCTTCAATAATTGTTATTTCATACATACTTTTTAAAGAAATAAGGTACATATAAAATATTACTTTTACTATGTTTCTAAGCATTAGGAGATTTACTATTTTTTTAATAATTAACTAATGATCATAAGACAAGGTTTTTTATGCATTGCACAAAGGATAACACATTTTTTATTCCAAAAAATAAATATTATGATATTAGTAGTAGGAATTTTTTTTTACCTAACCTAACCTGATAAAGTTTTTCTTTCCTTTGACAGAAAAAAAAACTAATTTACAGCTTGGGTTAAGTGATAAGTGATATATTTTTTTAGTTGGGGTTAAGTTAGGTTAGGTTTATCTGACTTTTTATGCCACCCAAATATATTTAAACAAAATAAATACACATTTGAAATATACATAAACAACACAATAACAAAAAATTCTGTGATCAATAGGTACCATCCAATTTTAATTGTATATATCAATATGTACGAGTGCCACCAAATAGAATGCATTGTCATCGACAACGAATTTATCTGCCGAGTTTCACGTCTAGATTCCACCTTATTTATTAATTCAATAAAGAAAACAAAACCAAAATTCAAATTATTATGTTGGAATATGACACTAATAAATGTAAAAAACACATTTTTATGAAATGAAATTCGATAACATTTTGTCATAAATTAACTATTATCTGCCTCTAAACACTACATTTTATTGAGATGATAGTTAAATATTTATCATCAAAATGTTTTGAGTAAAGCGCAGATAAAAAATAATTCAAAAGAAATCGATTACTTTCAATTTAACAACGATCATGGAATTGTACCATTAAAGTATTTTCATTGTCTGTGCTCAAATAATTTATGTCCCAATGTGAACTTTCTTTGATATTTTATTTATAAAACGTATAAACTGAGTTTCATTTGCATAGAAAGCGGAAAAATAAAAAGGTCATTGCATTTTAAGTGACAGTAAAAACACACGAATCTGGCAAAAAGAGAAGACCTAACTTAAATGTGCTTCTTTTTACAAATAATTTAGTTCCTATAGTTATATTTTTTCTCTTTTTTGTTGCATTGACATTCACAGTGGTATGTGTATTACACATACGCGTCTGATCTGAAATCTAGTTAATTTCTTAAAAATCTCAAATTATTCGTTTACCTGTTAATAACGGGATTGGAAGTCTTGTTCTTATCTCGTTATTCTCTCGTATCTCGTTCGTTATATGTATTCGGACGAAGCCACCTGCATGAACACGTGTTCAGATAAATTCTGTATGACTAATATTTTACTAGGAATATGTCATGCAGTCACATTTTAAACAGTGTTTTGATTAATAAAAGCTATACTCATTTTTCTACGTGTGAACTATTTTCACTTAAAATTTTATATAATGCACGATAAGATCACGAAGATGGCTTATTTAATATGTTTCAATAATAGATTAAATATAGGTATTGAAGAATAAAAAATATTGAAGTTGTACAAGCAAAACAATATGTGAGTACTGACAAAAGAGTACATCATGACACACTTATATTTGCAGATGGCGAAATGAGAAACTAACGAACGAATGAACTGTTTATCATTTTTTTTAATTGACAAAATCTTATGCACGAGCGACGCTATCGACTGCAAAGTTAAGTATGTAAATATGTATATACTACCTAGACTATTTCAGTGAAAAATTTTAGTGTAAATTTCATTCTCTGCTTATGTTTTCCGGATACTTTCTTCTGCATTTATAATAATATAAAAATTAAACTGTGGAAATAATACTTTTTACTCGAGGCGAAATAAAATACCAGCATTTTTAAATATCCCCGCATAGAAAAGAAACGTATCTACGTTGAAATAACGGAATATATCCATCTCATCTTTTAGTGCAAACTACCAGGAGCCGATAAGAACCAAGGAGATGAAGTCACGACTGCGCTTGCGCAGCTGTAAAAAGGTGAAAGGCCTCGGGCGTCGAGCGTAGGAAGATTACCAAATACTAGGCAGAACTACTTTATCACTCTTTTGCCTCAAACTCAACATCAGCCATACAAAAATACCATAAGATTCTGAAGATTTTTTATTAGGTATTTGTGTAGTTTTTATATGAGTGGACGGCGACAGTGCTTGAAAGAATGTTACTTTACCCACTTCTTTTCATTTGCTCCTGGTAGAAGTAACGCAAGAAATATATAATAATTTAATGTTAATTCAAAAGTTTCTCCCTTTTATAATGGCTCAGTTTTATCTAACAAAACACACGTTAAGCTTTATTTTAGATACGAAATTATGTACCTAGATAAAAATTTTATATTTAAAATATATTACTTTAAAACTTAAAAATCGAATTTAACAGTGTCTGAGTGCATTATTTTATTAATTTTTATCATTACTCTGAGAGGCGTTTAAAAATATTATTTATGCATTTTAATATTCAATATTTCACAAGAATATTCATCTAATAGTGCAAAGTATTAGGAATACATAATGTTCTGGAGGTGTTGGTTATTTCTTCATACAGCGGTAAAAGCCCTCAAGCGTTCTTACCAAACTAAAACCTAACGGAAGACACGTTATAGTAGCTAGTATCAGATGTTATACTAAAAATGTACACCGATTTTCTGACATGTTTTCCTGGTTGAAGTGACGCTTGAAGCAGACATAAGACATAAATTTGAGAAGTAATAAAGCTAACTGTCTTTTAAGAATCTTTTTAATGATTTCAAAATATCATAAAACATAATAAAGGGTTTGCCAGAGAGCGTCTTTTTTGTTATTTACCCTATTTAACATTATCTGCAAGATAAAATTATCTTAATGTCGGGGAGTGTTATTAAAATTGATTGTGTAATATTGCCATCAAATGGCCAAAAACGCCATTTTGTTTTTAGATAAATGAAAGGTCGCCGTCAAACTCTAGTCCACATCAGCTTTTGAATAATGTTAGATCGACATACAATCACAACTAATGTTATTTTGTTATGCTTGTCATCTGATCACAATTTGATGGAAAGCTAAAACGGAGCTATAACCGGCGTTCAACAGAGACATTTGAAATTCCATAAAAAGAAGAGTTTTATAAGCCATTTGATGACAACGTTACAATTGATTTTTTTTCAAAACCGCAACCGTTTCATTAAACATCTATCTATAACGCTATTAGATTTGATTTGCATATATGTAAATTAAAATTAATGTTGATTGGGTAAGAGTACTTAGTTAAGCTCATAAATAATGTTAAATGTCAATTATTATACCAAATTCCAATGCGTGTATTTTCGCTTGAACTAGTTTGTTAATCAATGCTGTCAACTTTATAACAGGACATATTAATACAGGATGTCCGGGGGTAAAGTGCATAAATTTCGGGAGGTGTTTCTACATGACGGTAAAATTAAAAAAGGTATATAGGTTTCTTCCTAATAAATAACTTCTTTTTTAAAAATTTTTCGATGCACATAATTCAATTTTTTACCCGAAAGCAACCTTAAAACGTTAGAATTTTGAAAAAAGTAGTATCTTTTCACTTGTAAATACTATCGTGTGGAATCACCTCCAGAAGTTTGTGCACTTAACCCCCGGACACCTTGTATATAGGGCATAGAAATACTGGTTTCAATTGAACTATTTAACCGTCAGGGGGTCTAGCTCAGTGAAATCAATTACTTTACAATATCGGATCGATAGGCGTAACTACCGATGATTTTATATAGATTTTACGAGCACGGTTGCGCTGTCAATAGCCAGACCGAATTGAAATAGCAATTATTAATAAATCTATATACGCTGGCAACACGGGAGATATTATCTATGAATTGAAATTCCGAAACGTTAAACATCATTCAGCTACTTGAAAATATTAATAAATTGAGAATGTTGAATTGAAATACTAACCTAAATATGCAATAGCAGTCCGCATTTACTTTTTGACACTAAAAAGTGAGTTAATTAGTTAATGAAGTCTTTATTCACAACTCGTTTTGTGAGCATAAGTGAATTTTTTTCAAGTCCGAACCAGTGTAGTGTCATTGACTGATTCAACGCGCCGCATGTACAACTTCTTTCAATTCTAAGAGCTTCGTTAGTTCTACTCCGTTCGTTGATAAGCCAGTAATTCTGCACAAGAAACGGCACCATTAAAAGATGTGCATATTATTATATTGCAGTTAACCGAAGCTTAGTTTACGATATGGATACTATGGCTCGCAAATAGGGCTTTATCGGTCCGATAAAGTGGTCACAGGGAAACTTAGAATAGGGCTTTATCGGTCGTCCGATAATGTGGTCACAGAGAAACTTAGAATCTTGCAGACTTCTAAAAATATGCCATTTATTTTGAATTAAATTACTTCATTATGCGTTCCACTGAAAACATAAACTGATAGAAGTGTGTTGTGGGCGTGTACCGTGTGTCTGAAGTACCTACGTTTTCTTCACTTCAGGTGAAATTGATAACATTTTCATATTTTGAAATTATTTTTTGAATAGGTAATTAATAATTGCATTGGCCTGACTGTGGCTTAGAGGTCGAAAGATTTTTTTATTTAATAGGGAATTCATTTCTAAGAATTTTCTGTTGAGTGCAAATCTGATTTTTACAATGGAGTCCATTTTCTTTGATTTTGTACCAAATGTGTATAAACTGGTTCGTCTATTATCTGATAGCGATAGTGAATAATCTTTGTTACAAGTTTTATACAGTAATTTTGAAAACAATATTTTTTTTGATATCGTGAATTTATATTTATACAAGTCTACGATAGTAGTTTACTTTTTTTACAAGGTATTGCATGGAAGGTATCTACCGTGTAAAAGGGGAGTTCAGTGTATGTAATAATGGTAAATAAGTCGACAATGGCAAGAAAATTATATACTTTAATTAATTACTCGTACTGTTGACAATAAGTTAGTCTAGTTTCTTAGTTATAAAATGAACGTAAATAACGTTAATTGCTTCCGAACTTTCCCATTTTTTTTTCAAATCTATGAAATATATATTTTTTATTTTTTTTATTCTGGGATTACATAAATATGTATGTATGCAAATATATACTATATAAGTCCCTAGGTTTATCATTATTTCAATAAGAGATAATTATTGTTCATTTAAAAAATATATTGTTGCAGAAAACTAAGCAAAGGATTGTACAAATTCCATTTCATTAACATCAGTCCAAATTATGTAGGGATTGAACATTATTTTTACCGTATGACTGAATGCTGTAGAAATGAGATCCCCAAGTCGTACGAGTGGTAAAACCATGTATGACCTATTCAAAATATGGAGATCTGGAAAGAATGAAAGGCTGATGTAAGCATTATGGATAACACCCAGAAAGGAACGCTAAGATGGTTGGGTATGTAGAATAGAGAAAAATGAGTTTTGCTGATTTAAAATCCTATTAAAAACGGGATAGCATGCCGTTACATATTTAAAATACGAAAATATTAGAATTTTTATGACACAAAGATGTTAATTCATTCGTTAAAGGCCTGCAGTCCCGTTTTTAACCAGAATCCGAATAATTTTAAGAGAATTTCAATAAATTAGCAATTTTTGCTAATTGCTGGGAATTTTCGTGAGGGTTGGTTATTTAGTTAACCTAATTAAGATGTATCAAAATGAATTCAAAAAACAACAAAGAAAAAATATCAGATGCCAACATAATTTTTATTTAAAGTGAGTGAAAAAGTGAAAATTTTTTGACAGCAGCACAAACCTTTTTTATATGACAGCTCTCAAAGGGTTAGTCAATTATGAAGTTAGTTTAAGAGTAAACACATGAATCTTTGTGAAAGGGTGTGACCCAAAAAACTATGGTAACTATTTGCTCAAGATTTTACAACAAACGTTCGTACAAAATTAATGCACCAAGATAAAAAAAAATAACATTTAATCATCAAAGCAGAAACAGAGATATTCTGGAATATTCACTTTTTATTAAGTCAATTTTACTTATTTAACCCTGTAAAGTTTATAGATTAGGTGTGACGAAGAATTCATAGGTTGTAACTGTATAAAATTGTGTGTTTAAAATAGAGGCTTTTTGTGAAAATGTGAGACTTTTACTAGGGGGTAAGTTGTCGGTGTTGTAATAAAAATACATATCTTTTAATATGTGTTTGATAACTGTAAGCTGTATTTGAAACGATTAAGCCAGACTTGATTGAATTTAAGTTAAGGTTATATTAAATGTATTACTTCTGGCACTTACGTTTTCCAGTTTACACAATTTACTTGGAAAGATACGTTAATTAAATAAGACGATAATTTATAAAACCAGTTATTAAATACACATTTTTAGGTGAATCAGAAGGTCAACTTATACAAGAGTGCTAACGCTTCCTCAAATTAGAGTATGTTGTGGGGCTGAAAAGAGTGAGAGGGGAGTGAGATGGGGAAGAGAACGGTGGGGAAGTTCCTTAATACCCTGATAAGGTCACTAAATGCGGCTAAAGCCATTTCAAGCAATAGTACCATGTGAATTATGGTCTTCTAACAGAGCGATACTGAGATAATCAACTGAGAATAACTCTAGAAAAAGGAGCAAACAGACAAAATAATATATTTAAATAAATTTTAGGTATTATTTTTTAATGTGAGTAGATATCGCCCAAGAGTTCCAACTGCTCCCAACCGTCTCCACAATCTAGGTATGTTCTGAGGCTGAAGGTAGAGAGTGAAGGAGATGGAGAAGAGGTAGGTGGGAAATTACCTGACAATTCAGATCTGGTTAGTAAACACTGCTAAATCCGTTTCGAGCAACTTTTAAATTCTGTATGGTGGTCTTTCAGCAGAAAGATACTGAAAGTATCTATCACTCGATGATAAATAACTGAGAGCCTGCAATCTGTGTGTGAAGCAAAGGAACATACTGCTTTGCCAAGTAGGTCATCAAATTTAACATAAATATTAACGTAATTTCACAGATATAGCCAAAATACGATTTTATATATGAAAGGTTGGGTTAGGATTTCTTTCTTCATTATCAATCACATTCGAAATGAAGTAAGTATATATTAATAATAATGAAGTAAGTGTATTACATTTTACCATCTGGTCTGTCTGAATATAATTGCATACAAATGCTCTGTCAAGCCCAAAACATTTATTACTAAACTTTTATCTGCATACCATTGCGGTGACAAAGCTTTTACTTATCAACATATCGCACGATGATTGCAAAACAATAAATCATTATTAGGAAACTTTCAGCACTTACGATATCCACGAGAAGCTTAAATGAGTTGTTAGAGCACGTGTTAATTATATTCAAAAATTAGATCATAGATTATTTATGTATGCATTTATGTTGTAAGAAACAAATAGCTTTTTATCTAGATACAAAGATAAATATTTAAAAAAAAACATAGATAAACCATAAGCTACGTAAACCCATTAATGTGTTATATTTAGATGAGACATGCTTATCGCGTTCTAGTAGTGGAACAAGTCGACGGGATATTAATACGCAGTAGCCCTTGTAATTATAGCTCTTTGCGTAAACCTCATTCCCCTATCTGACATTTTTTCCAACGTCAAATATAGATCCTGGAATGTTAGTGCAGAGAATTGGCACACTGCTAGTCATTCCAAGGGAGCTTGCCATGCCTCAATACAAAGGATTATCCCATTAAAACCGTGATTTTACAATTCCCCTATTTTTCCGAAGAATATATTTTTTAAATTCACGTACTTGACTCCCCAGTTCGCACTCTCTGTGGACTAGAAGTTGGAACTTTAGATCACATATTTTTGGTAGTGCCTCTCTAAAGAAATATCTTCTCTTCTATCAAGCCTAATCTAAAAACTCATCTCTTCTAAGTCTGAACTCGACGATCTTCAATATGTTTATGAAATTCGCCCATTTTAATTTTTTTTTTAATATATAAATTCACCTTCTCTCTTTTAGAACACCCGTGAAGGCTGAAAGTCATAAACATTTAATTATAGGGTTTTCCAATAAGTGGTGTTATTTTGATATTCAATCGTAAAAGATCAATGGTTTCATTGCTTGTGTGGCACGTAGCGCCGTTTTGTTGAAAATAAACGTTGTCCAGATCAATATCATCCAATTCCGGTTATAAAAAATTATTAATCATCTCTCGATAGCGCAATCCACTCACCGTAACTGTTGCTCCAGCCTCATTTTCGAAAAAGTAAGGTCCAATGACTCCGCTGGACCATAAACCGCACCAAACAGTCACACGTTGAGGATAAAGAGGGTTTTCAACAATAATTCTTGGGTTTTCCGAGCCCCAGATGCGACAATTTTGCTTGTTGACGAATCCACCTAGGTGGAAATGGGCCTCATCACTCAAGATGATTTGCATTTGATTCACTCAAGTGAATTTTAATAATTTCAATACGTTATTGTAGTGTGTATCGTTCTATTTTTATCAATGACGTAGTTTCTACTTGAATGTAAAAAAATGACAGCTTCAAAAGTAACATCTACCGAAGTAACGGGCTATTCAAAATAACACCTCTTATTGGAAAACCTACGAGCTACCGTTGGTTAGGTATGCGTATTTTACTTCGGGCTTGAAACAAATAGAAAGGTAAAGGTTGGAGGAAGAGGAATATAGAATAAAGATAGGATATGCATTTTATACGTTCTATATTCATTACTCGTGCATTAATTTTTAATAGTACGCATTGCTTCTGTTCATATTTTTGAAGGTTATTGTTGACTTATAAAATTATGTGTTTTACTTAGCATAAATACGAAGAATCGGTTTTTTTTCTAAGGTTAGTTCTTTGGCTAAATGAAAAACATCGGTTTGTCGTGTTGGACTTGACGGTATGTGGTTTTATATAAAAATGGTAGGCTTAGGCGAGTCCAGGCGATTAGGACAATATGAATTCGACACTGTATAAAAATGAATGTTGATTTTCAAATATTGTCAGGTTATTCGTAACCCGGGAATGTTTGTCTTTTTATTTTAAATTAATTAATAATTAATTAATTCTTTGTCCCCTGGAGACTCAAAAACTGTACCGATTTAGCTGAAAATTTCAAAGTATATTCTTATTAGTGTTGGGAGTGTTTAGAAAGTTGTTTGAATGGTAAAAGATGTCGGGAATGCCTGAGGAAGACGTAACGCATTATCTCTGCACTAGAATGAGTTGTGAAGTCTATATAATATAGTTTTTTAATAGTAACAATGTGGTGTACAGTAGTGAACGGTAGAAATAGACGGGAACGCCTGAAAAAGACTTTTTTTATTGTGTTTATTTCTTGCTAGAGCAATCCCGATGAGTTACAGAACTCATTTTAGGACAGGAGGAACTTACAATTCGTTTGTAGGAGGTAGTAGGTACAATTTAACAACGGTATTTTGATATCAAATATAAGTTTCACAATCAATACAGCCTAAAAATTAAAAATTAAAATAATGGCACGTTAAGGAGAACAAACAACAATAGAAAACAAGTACAGAAAGAAAAAAAAAAAAAAACATGGATAAGATACAACAAGAAATGACAACACAGTTACATATTTTCATTTTTAAATGTAGTTAAAAAATATTCTTTTAAAGCATTGCTTTGCAATTTTTTATTATGGTGGATGTGTTTGTACATATCTGGAAGCGAATTATATAGTGTATAGGCAATATAGTTCAGTGATTTTAACCCATATTTTGTAGTGTGTGTACTTCTGCACTGGAATGAGATACAGAGTCGAATATAAATCGATATAGTGTAGTTAGATATAGTATAATATAGTACTGAATGGTGCTCGTCAGGAATGCCTGAGAAAGACATGGCACGATCAAGTGAAACCAAAACTTATAAAAAATAAAAAATTTCAATTCTTTATAATATTATTATTTCCAGCTTAAAAATAGTCCCAGTTATCAGGTACCCTAGAATTCACAAAGTTAAAACTTTATTACAAACCATTCATAACCCGAGCAACACCGGATACACTTCAGCTAGTTAATAATAAATTATAGGTCATGATTTAAATTGCATAGCGTAGGATTAAAAATAAAAAAAACAAGACCTGCGTGTTCCATTTTTAAATTTCATTGAGGCATTAACCTTGATTCGTCAATGTTGATCATTACGTCCAAGCCCAAATAATAAAAAATGCATCGGGTAAGTACCGAGTAAAAAGGAGTACTGATTACCATACTTGTCAGGGATTCAAACCTAGGACTTTTACATGACAAGGCCGATGACACTTAAATATTAACGCATGAAAAAGTTGAAACATTGAACAGTATTTTCATAAATTACGCACCAGAGCAAACGTGAAAAATCACTGTCTGAATTCTCGACAAATCAATTACAATTTTGAAAACAAAATCAACATAATAATCTATTAAACAAATTGCTTTTTTTTAATAACGTAATGAGTGAAACATCAAATGTATTATTTAATCATTGAAAGCAATATTAGCGATTCTTAGAATAACGTTATGAGTAAAACCTCAAATTGTATTATTTAATCATTGAAAGCAATATTAGCGATTCTTGGAATAACTTAATCAGTGAAACATAAAATTGTATTTTTTAATCATTCAAAGCAATATTAGCGATTCTTTGAATAACGTAATGAGTGAAATATCAATTTGTATTATTTAATCATTGAAAGCAATATTAGCGATTCTTGGAATAACGTAATGAGTGAAACATCAAATTGTATTATTTAATCATTGAAAGCAATATTAGCGATTCTTGGAATAACGTAATCAGTGAAACATAAAATTGTATTTTTTAATCATTCAAAGCAATATTAGCGATTCTTGGAATAACGTAATCAGTGAAACATAAAATTGTATTTTTTAATCATTCAAAGCAATATTAGCGATTCTTGGAATAACGTAATCAGTGAAACATAAAATTGTATTTTTTAATCATTCAAAGCAATATTAGCGATTCTTGGAATAAAGTAATGAATAAAACATCAAATGCATCATTTAATTATTGAAAGCATTATTAGCGATTCTTGGAATAACGTAATCGGTGAAACATAAAATTGTATTTTTTAATCATTCAAAGCAATATTAGCGATTCTTGGAATAACGTAATTAGTGAAACATCCAATTTTATAATTTAATCATTGAAAGCAATATTAGCTATTCTTAGAATAACGCAATGAGTAAAACATCAATTTGTATTATTTAATCATTGAAAGCAATATTAGCGATTCTTGGAATAACGTAATCAGTGAAACATCAAATTGTATTATTTAATCATTGAAAGCAATATTAGCGATTCTTGGAATAACGTAATCAGTGAAACATCAATTTGTATTATTTAATCATTGAAAGCAATATTAGCGATTCTTGGAATAACGTAATGAGCAAAACCTCAAATTGTATTATTTAATCATTGAAAGCAATATTAGCGATTCTTGGAATAACGTAATCAGTGATACATCCAATTTTATAATTTAATCATTGAAAGCAATATTAGCGATTCTTGGAATAACGTAATTAGTGAAATATCCAATTTTATAATTTAATCATTGAAAGCAATATTAGCGATTCTTAGAATAACGCAATGAGTAAAACATCAAATGTATTATTCAATCATTGAAAGCAATATTAGCGATTCTTGGAATAACGTAATCAGTGAAACATAAAATTGTATTTTTTAATCATTCAAAGCAATATTAGCGATTCTTGGAATAACGTAATGAATGAAACATCAAATGTATCATTTAATTATTGAAAGCATTATTAGCGATTCTTGGAATAACGTAATCAGTGAAACATCAAATTGTATTTTTTAATCATTTAAAGCAATATTAGCGATTCTCGGAATAACGTAATGAGTGAAATATCAAATGTATCATTTAATCATTGAAAGCAATATTAGCGATTCTTGGAATAACGTAATCCGTGAAACATCAAATTGTATTATTTAATCATTGAAAGCAATATTAGCGATTCTTGGAATAACGTAATGAGTAAAACCACAAATTGTATTATTTAATCATTGAAGACAATATTAGCGATTCTCAAACGAAAATATAAAACATAACAAACAGAAAAAGATCTAGGAATTGAACACACGACTTTAACCTTGCCGGGGCTCTACTCTACAACTGAGCTAATCCGACCCTATTTATTTCTATTAACTATATATCTTTCATTCAATTCATTTCGAAGTTTCACTGTTATTTTTTGACAAGGAACCACTTAATAAATCATGTGTCTTTTCCCCGTTTCTAAAAAAATATAACAAGGTCACTCACATTGCAGACGTCTGATATTGCAATTGAAAAAAAATGCTTCAGACTTCAAGTTTTTTATAAGCTTGGAAATAAGACAAGCAAATTGTGATAAGCGCATTTCTTATTCTCATTCTTCGACCTTCGGGCCATTGTTGAATAAATAAATTGTGACCCACCTTGGCTCATACGAGGCCATCCAAGCACAAACCCAGGTACACCCAGTACTGTATATAATTTGATCAAAAGCTCAGCCTCTTGGAAAGGTGATAAAGCCTTCAAGACATAAATAAAAAAGTCACGTTTGTGACAAATTTTCAATGTAATCTACATTTTAGTATGTTTTATTACACTGGAATGTTTCCTGGAATTAGTATTTACTAGACCAACGCATTTATTGTTCGTCAAATTAACCGCCCATAAGGAAGGTGGCGACTTGTGATTGGAATTGGACTTGATATGATTAATACGTATACACTCGAACTATTGATGTCATAAATATATATTAAGCATATTATTTCATTAATAGCATTCCTCGAAATATCAATATTAAAATGCTTAAAACTGCTTATTACGGTTTAAATTCAATGAATTCATCTTTTACCGATAATCCCATAATTTTAGGTTCTAAATGCGGCACATTATGGCTCAAAAACTTGGCATAATATGCCAAAAAATATCTCGTCTGGTTACTACAACGGCGTCGTGAAATCAATTCCTTAGCTGGCTATGTCCTCCATCACAACAAAATCAACATTTTCCGCTTGCTGTGATGGTAGTAGGAGATTTTAAAATATTTTAAAGTTATTCGTAAACAGGGAATTTATTTCTTTTTAAAATCCAATAAGGGCTTGCTGGCTGATTAGTTTAATTTTTTTGTAATATATTATCAATTTATATCATTTTATATCAATTTTATCAATTTATCTCAATTTAATCAATTTATATCAATTTAAACAATTTGTATCAATTTAATAAATTTATAAAAAGAGTAATATATAACAGACAGTTCATTGTTTATGTGAATATTGAACAAGAGTCCCAATTATCCCCTACTGACCTTTGCTGAAAGATGAGGAAAAGGGACGAAGTAAAAAAAGGAAGGAGGAATGCTGGGAAGTACATGGGTATTCAAATCTGGTAACCAAACCCTGCTAAAACCATTTCAAGCAACTTTTTCATTCTGAATGGTGCTCTTTATCAGAGCGAAACTGAGAATGTCTACCGATAAATATATTTTTTATTTCAGGAAAGACATAGAGGTAAGGTATTATATGAAATTCCAAACACTTTTCAACATTGGAAAAGTGAGCCATACTGAGAAAAATGAATGTGTATTTTTAATTTTTTTTTTTTTATAGTGAATACCTCACAAGAGTCCCAACTGCTCCCGTCTGGAGCCAGTGAGACTATGGCATCCCCAATTGGGGGATGTTGTGAGGCTGAAGGTAAGTGGGGAAGGGAAAGAGGAAGGTGGGGAAGTACCTGGCTATTCAGATCTAGTCACTAAACACGGCTAAAGCCATTTGGAGCAACGTTTCAATTCTGAATGGTGGTCTTACACCAGGGCGATACTGGTAGTATCTTCCACTCTGGAACGTGCCGCAAATATACTATATATTATTTTAATTAATTAATTGTGAAATAACACAAATTAATCAAATAAAATTTATTTGCGCACGCCGGGTTCGAACCCGCGATCTTCGGAATGGCAGTCCAATGCGTTACCACTGGACTATGCCGGCCGTCAATTGGCGGAAAGATAAGGGCTTGCTGGCTGATTAGTTTAATTTTTTTGTAATATATTATCAATTTATATCAATTTTATCAATTTATCTCAATTTAATCAATTTATATCAATTAAATCAATTTATATCAATTTAATCAATTGATATCAATTTAAACAATTTAAATCAATTTAATCAATTTATCTCAATTTAATCAATTTTATATCAATTAAATCAATTTATTTCAATTTAATCAATTTATATCAATTTAAACAATATATATCAATTTAATCAATTTATATCAAGAGTAATACATAAAAGACAGTTCATTATTTATGTGAATATTGCACAAGAGTCCCAATTATCCTCTACTTACCTTGGCTGAAGGGTAAAATGAGGAAGAAGGATTGCTGGGGAGTACATGAGTACTCAGATCTAGTCAACAAACTCTACTAAAACCATTTCAAGCAACTTGTTCATTCTGAATGGTGTTCTTTATCAGAGCGAAACTGAGAGCATCTACCGATAAATATATTTTTTATTTCAGGAAAGACAGAGAGGTAAGGTATTATATGAAATTCCATACAATCACTTTTCAACATTGGAAAAGTGAGCCTTATTTAACCAAACTGAGAAAAATGAGAATGTATTTTTAATTAAATTCTTTCTTCGCTATATTTTTTCGATGGATTGATAGTAAATTTTGAAAACAAATCCCCAAATACTTACCACCTAGGGACCTAGGCAATATGTTCAGGAAAGTGAACATTTATCGGGTAGTTTTCTTTTAAATGAAGAAGTGATCGAATTTTCCCAAATGTGCGAATGCAAAACTGCACTCGTTGTTCATAATTTTGTCTTTACAATGAAAATAATTTAGCGGCCATGCTTAAAATACAAAAAAGTACATTCTTCTTCTTTCGTATGGTGGGGGGTCAGAGGGGGACATCTAGATCTGCGAGCCATTTTAGGGCCTCAGGCGTCGCCATGTGAACCTCATCAATCCCGCCGGGGAATGAATGGAGCGGGCATTCGTTGACCACATGTTCGGTAGTCTGCACCGCACCACATTCACACATCGCCGACTCTTTAAGGCCCCATCTGTGCATCATGTGGGCACAGCGGCTATGGGAGCACCTTAACCTATTGATGGCGGACCAGGTTTTGCGAGGCAGTGAGAACCCAGGCTGTCTCTCGGTGGGGTCCTGTATGAGATGGGCGTTTCCCACGTTGGCCGTTTGCCACTCAAGTTTCCACTTATCTTCTGGGGTGAGAGGTAGTCGGAGGAGCCTCTCTCCTTCCGCCCAGAAGGGCTTTCGGGACTTCAAGCGGCATGCCGGGTGGGAGACGACATCTTCGTGTACTCCTCTCCCTTGGCTCCCCGTACTTGCAAACAAAAAAGTACATACGTGTATATTTATTTTGAAAAAAAAGTTCCACCCATCGGGTACTACACGGAAAAAAATTACAAAATTTTCCTATTTTTTGAAGAATCTCTTCAAATCATTCATTGCAGGCCCTTAAAGAATGAATTGACAGGTTTCCTGATAAACTTTTTGTAAAATACCATTGTGTTGTCACGATGTCGGAACGTGTTCATAAAAATCTAAAAATTTTCGCATTTCTTCATTTTATATTAACAAGACAAAAAATTGTCCAAAGAAGCGAAGTTAGCAGTCCACAATGGAGTGTCGGTACCTACCCTGATGTATGGAAGTGAAGCATAGAACTGGCAGAGAAAGGATGAAAGTAGACTGAATGCTGTAGAAATGAGATCCCTGAGGCGTATGTGTGTGAATCCATGTATGATCGTGTGAAAATTGTGGAGATTCGCAAATAGTGCAAGGCTGATGTAAGCGTAATGAGTAAGATTAAGAAATGAACTCTCAGATAGTTTGTGCATGTAGAGCGAATGAGCGAAGAAAGGAGTGTAAGGAGAATATATGACGCAAATGTGAATGGTGGCAGAAGTCGGGGACGTCCGAGGAAGGCATGGCACGACCAAGTGAATCAGATACTTGATTCGGGCCATCTCAAGAGTCAGAATAATAGAAGAGTATGTATGAATGTGAATGAGGCAAGAAGTGTGTGCCAAGACCGGGTTGTTTGGCGGTCCGTCCTCTCTGCCTACCCCTGCGGGGAAACGGCGTGATGGTTAATTAGTTAGTTAGCTGGAAAATATACGTTTTTACAGAAAACACATTACTTCAACTGTGTTAAAAAAAAAATAATTATTTATTGATTTTATTTTGCCCATTTGTATATCTAAGTTTACAAATTACTAACATTTTTATTATTTATTATGTTTTCTTTTAATTAATATGGCTCTACAATCCAGATTGAATCTATCAATTAGTGTAGACCTTATAGTTTAAAGTGACGCATTATAATATTGCATTCCTTTGTACAGTTAACCGTATTGTGTATAGTCTGATTTTTTTAAAACAATCCTGAACTTTTGTTCACCCGATTTTGGTAAACCAAAGTTAAATTAATTACTCAGCCCGTAATTTGCGCTGCATAGTGAAAAGTACTAATATAGGGTTTTCCAATAAGAGGTGTTATTTTGAATATCCCGCTATTTCGGTAGATGTTACTTTTAATGCTGTCATTTTTTTATATTTGACAAGTAGAAACTACGCCATTAATAAAAATGGAACGATACACGCTTCAACAACGCATTTAAATTATTAAAATTCACTTGAGTGAATCAAATGCAAATCATCTTCAGTGATGAAGCCCATTTCCACCTCGGTGGCTTCGTCAACAAGCAAAATTGTCGCATCTGGGGCTCGGAAAACCCAAGAAATATTCTCGAAAAGCCTCTTTATCCTCAACGTGTGACTTTTTGGTGCGGTTTATGGTCCGGCGGAGTCATTGGACCTTACTTTTTCGAAAATGAAGCTGGAGCAACAGTTTCGGTGAATGGATTGCGCTATCGAGAGATGATTAATGATTTTTTATGGCCAAAATTGGACGATATTGATCTGGACAATGTTTAATTTAAAAAAAACGGCGCTACGTGCCACACAAGCAACGAAACCATTGATCTTTTACGATTGAATATCAAAATAACACCTCTTATTGGAAAACCCTTTACTTTGTTTTATTTACTATTTCAGGTCTTATTATTTAAATTCAATATTCATTATAATATGTTGCTAATTTTTATGAGTTTTATAACAGGTATATAATTTATTTTTGTAATGTTATAAGACAAGATTTTATGCATAGCACAAAGGATAACAAATTATTATAAGCAATAATTAGTCGCCTGAAATATCAATACAAATTTAAAATATCTCCCGAGTAAAAATAAATGTCGCCGACGGGAATCGAACCAGCACCTTCTGATGTCCGGTCAGGTGCTCTGGACCGGTGAGCTACGTCGGCTTTTTTGCACTAGTTGTTGATTCAAGTACTAGTACATATTGAATTATTTGGCGTGTTGGAAATAAGCCGACGTAGCTCAGTGGTCTAGAGTACCTGACCCGACATCAGAAGGTGCGGGTTCAATTCCCGTCGGCGGCATTTATTTTTACTCGGGAGATATTTTCAATTTGAATTGATAATTCAGGCGACTAATTATTGCTTATAGGTAAATATATGATGTTATGCCATGTGTACTAAAACTGTATTTATCATCTTTTACTTAAAAAGGCAATAGTTGTGGCATATTAAAATTTAAAAAAAAAAACTATTAATCCACTACAAACACTATCTAGATGGTAATTTAATGCAAGTAGAATTTCGCAATCACAAAGAAAGACTGCAGTAAAGATACGTGTTAAGAAAATTAAGATAATGTTGATAGTTCTTAAGTCATTTAAAACTATACTATCCACTTTCAAAGTGAACATGTGACGCAGAAAGACAGAAAAAAAATCGGTTGCATATATGATTTGAATCCAGAACCTTTCCTTGCCGGGGCATTGCTCTGCCCCTGAGCTAATTCGACAGTATCAACTTCCGTCGTTTTTAACTGCATCATATCATACTTCGACTTAAGTACTGCCAACAACATCTTCATTTTCTCAATACTCATTTTTTTACTGCTCTGTTTATACATGATTCCAAGATTCCACCCGAATAAAGTTACAATCCAGATTGTGACTTGGATAAATATATCTATTTTTATCATATTACGTGACATCTATTGACTTTTAACAAATCTAGGATGAATATTGAATAAAACCATTTTTTTTTAATTCCCCGATGCATCTAAATCTTTTTTTTGTCTTTTCTATTGCACATTTTTCGTTTAAGAGTCGTTAATATTGTCTTCCATGATTAAATTAGAATAGAGCTATGAGACGTATACTGGGAAAAGGCAAATACGCAAGCACTAATCAAATGAGAGGAGCTAAATTGGATTCCAATAAAAAAGAGACTGTTATTTAATGTGTTAATTTTTTTGTGCATAAAGTCATGAACAACCAAATGCCAAAATATTTTAAGGATGAAATTGTTTTTAATAGAGATTTTCATAATTACGAAACCAGATATATAAATAGAATCAGATTGCCACATATGAATAAATCAAAATCAAAGAACTGCCTAATGTACAAAGGACTAAAGATGTATGATGAAATGCCTGAAAGTCTGAAGAATGAATGTTTTAAAAATGAATGTTATGTTTATTGTAAAAATATTTAAAGTTACAAAATGAAATATTATCTTGTATATATTCAAATGTTGTATAAACTAACTCAATAAATAATAAAAATAAAATATTTTGAATTTTATTGTTTCTGTACACCATGTACATAAGACAAACTTAGTTTATGCGATACCTTTAAATGTGAGAGTTTGTGTACTACCCACTGATTCCTCTGACTTTCTGAAATGCTAGAACTAGATCGTCCTAGACCAGTCATTCTTAAAGTGGTCTATATGTTCCCCCAGGGGTTGACTTCGACCTGCAAGGAGTCACTTCACCACACGCTTCTTATTTTTCCAAGAGGGAGGACCAACCTACGATGACTACGATGTACTACCTTTCTTCTGAGATAAACATTTTTCAGTCAAACTTCAATGAATTCAAGATTAGAATAAGTATTTTTTAACACGAGGCTGCATCGCAACTGATCTATTTAATGTTACATTACAGTAACATCTCAAAACATTTTTTTTTTTTTTTTACTTTATTTATTTTCATTTCTTTACATATATTATACATATTAATAGATAGTATATAATAACATAATATATAATACCAAATAGTATACACAAGAAATGAAAACCCACTAAGGCACTGCCTGAGTGTGGGTAATATAAAACGATTACTATATTTCAAGTACCTAAAGTATAATATATATTAGTAGAAAAAGTTTTTTTTTGTTTATAGTTATTATAAAAAGTAAAGAGAAAACAAGTTTCAGCAAGAGAGTTGTAGAAAGGATCAATAAATTTATAGTAAAATAATAACATAATTTTACCTCTTTAATATATTCTATCTTTTTATTTATCATTCGAGTTTGTAGTGGTAGAAGGTTAAATGTACGAGGACCAATGAAACTGCTATGTGTCTGCATTAATTTAGTATTGGTTTGGGGGGTGTAAAATATATTATTTGTTCTTTTGCTCATTCTGTTTTCATTTATTTTGAAATTATTTTGGTTTTTAAATAAATATTTCATAGTTTGTAATATAAATAATTTAGATTCCTTGTATAATAGGTCGGCCGAGAATGTTTTATTTTTGTTATATATGACTTTAATTATGTGTTTTTGAATTATTTGTAGAGGCTTAATAAATGTATCAGGTGCACCACCCCATCCTATTATGCCATAAGTGATTGCAGATTGCACCAGGGAGAAGTAGATCATTTTCAATTTTTTAGCGTTTAAAATTTCCTTGAGTCTATAAAATATGTAGGTAAGATATCTTAGTTTAGAAGTGGTTTGATTAATATGTGATTTCCAATTAAGATTAATATCTATTGATACTAAATATGATTATTGATCCTAAATATTTTATATTTTTGACATTAGCGAGTTCGTTGCACAGGAAGCACATTTCTTGATTGCAAGTTGTATTATGGATTCTAATTTTAAGGTTTTCTTTTGGTTTGTTTCTTATGTTTTTATAAAAAGGTAAGTAAAATGTTTTGCTGTAGTTTAAGACAAGTTTGTTGTATTTTAACCATTTTGAAACAAGTGAAATACATACAGTTGCTTTCGAAAAAGTTTCTGTCCATTTATTACCATCCACTATTATTGCCGTGTCGTCGGCGTAAGAAAAAATTTTACCAGGGATTACAAAAATACATAAACCATTAATATAAATTAAGAATAAAATCGGGCCAAGAACAGTTCCCTGCGGAACTCCGTTTTTTATCTGTGTCTCTGAACTATAATTATTCACAATTTTTGTTTTTTGTTGTTCTGTCTTTAAAATAGTTTGATAGTAATTTTAGTGTGTCTTTTTTGAAGATCAGTCGAATTATTTTTTTAATGAGTAAATTATGATTAACGGTATCGAAAGCTTTTCTTAAATCTAGGAATATGGCAAGACATTTCTTTTTTTTATCGATAGATGTATAAATATTTTTTGTCAATTCATATATGGCATCCTCAGTGCTTAGATCTTTACGAAAGCCGTATTGGTTTTTCGATAGAATTTTATATTTTTCTAAGTGTTCAATGACTCTAAAGTTGATGCATTTTTCGAATATTTTTGATAGGTTTGAAACAAGGGATATTGGTCTGTAATTGTCTAATTTATGCGTATCCCCAGATTTATGAATAGGTATTATAGTGGAGATTTTAAATTGTTCTGGAAAGTGACCATCTTTGAGGCATATATTAAAAATATGTTGTAATGGCGTTAATACATGTAGTTTTATTTTTTTTAATGTATCACATGATAGTCCATCATTTCCCTTAGAGTTGAATGGTTTAAGGCTATCAATATATTTTTCAATTTCATTAAATGTAATGGGAGAAAAATATTCTATAAAGTTAATTGAATCGTTATTAGAATCTAATTGAGGAGATGTCTCCATATAATCATCATTAACATTAATGCCGGAAGATTCAAGTACCTCGTCTACTATATTTGTAAAAAAGTTATTAAAACATTCTGCAATGGTCGATTTGTTAGTTATTATTTCATTATTTATTTTAACCTCATTTACAATATTTGAAGACATAATTTTTTTGTTGGCAATTTCATTTATAATATTTAAATTTTTTTAGTATTATTTTTAGCATTTTCAATTTGTTCACAATAGTATTTCTTTTTGCAGTTTCGTATCAGTCTATTTAGTAAGTTTCGGTACATTAGATATTTTGTTTTCAGATAAGGCATTGTTCTGAGATTATTATTTTGGCAATCCATTTGATATTTTAACATTTCTCCATATAATTTATCCCTTTGTTTAATTGATATAATTAATCCAACTGTAATCCAAGGTTTAATTTGTTTATATTTTCTGTTAGTGACAACTATTTTACTTTCAATTTTTAGAATATAATCTCTAAGAGTATTATAGAAATTCTCTAATGCTAAATGTGGATTTTCTATTGATATTACATTTTCCCAGTTTTCTGACTGAATTAAAGAGTTTAGAGTTTTATAATCAATGTCAACTTGTAATTATGTTGTGAGATGTTACTGGAATCACTGTTTTTCACAAATAAACATAAAATTAGATTATTCGGTGTCCTGGGCTTGGATGAGATGGTTTTCATTAAAGCCAATAAAGCACAGGTTTATCGTATCGTAAAAAACATTTTATTATTTTTTTCACATTACAAGTAATATATTTATTATATTAGTTAACTATATAAATAGGAAGTATTTAGGATCGCTGCTTGACGGGGGCCTTGGCGGATGGGCCATCCTCAGTCTCTTTGTACCAATCCTCACTGAAAACAAACAAATAAACAAAAATTACTTATAAGAAAAAAAATCAGGCGTCTCGCTAATGTAGCTATACCCCAAGCAAAAGAAGTTTTGCAGAAAGGGCGCGATTTATTATTAATTCGTTAGCTTTCGTTGGTGGCTTGCCACTCCGGCATTAATTCCGAATGAGGAGACGCTAGGGTACGGTATATAGTTATTGGTTGAATCTACTTTTTTTTAAACATACATCGGATAAATGGTTTTTCTCTTTTTTGTACATTTTTTTGCCATATATATCGGCAATATTTAAATTCTCCCTACTCCCACAATGATGCATGGCTGATGTGACAAATGTATTGTAAAAAACCCATTAATGTTAACGGGGACGACCCGCGACGGGGCAAAGCATAAATGTGCTTTGTATCCGTTACTTAACGGTTACACCAAAACTAAACGCGGTAAACCGCATTAATTTTCACTAATAAAGTATGCTTAAATACCGATTCTAATAGGATTAACGCTTGTATCATTTTTACCCTGATGGTGAACACTGTAACGTTCCCCGAAACGTTGGATAAAGAAGGAGGAAGCGCAACAAGGCGTAATAACCCAAAAATTAATCACGTCTAATGTTTTGTCTTTGCCCTTTGTATGGTGATCGTTTACCTTTACCATGATGGCTCATAAGTAGTCAAAATACCGTATTAATAAGGAAATGAAAGATGAACAGAGGACTGAACCTGCTACGTCTGGCCACTAACTGGTCTTTCTATCAAAACCATTCTACGTGACCTAATTCAAAATCGAGATCTTGTAATTGGGGTATGTATGCAAATACTTTTGGAAACTAAACAGGTTCGAACCAATTATTCTGTATAAGAAACTAGTTGTTCTAATTCTACGTAACGGTTATAAAACATTTTTTTACGATTTCATAAGATTGCTAATGAATTAATTTACATTTGAACGATCGATCTCATTCATATAAGGTGGTACCACACCTTTAGATGACTCAACAAATAAAATACTTGCATTAGAAAACAATCATTTTTGTGCGAGTCTCTGAGTTAATTTGAGATAACGTTTTTTAGCTATCCTAGTAAAATTTCATTTGATTTCATTGTATGATTGAATCCTTACCATCCGGGAACATTTTCGGGGGCATCACACCTCTGTGTCTCCTCATTGTAGACTTCTCCGACTGAACATCCGAGGTCTCTGGGTTCAACTCCGTTCAGGCAGACGTAGAATCGCTGGCAGTCGCTGGGGTGGGCGAACTTGGGGTGGGTGACGGGTTGTCCCATAGGATCGGTGGGCAGCTCCTTGGGGCAGGTGAATCCGTCCTTCAATGTGTCTGGTGAAAGGGATAATCGTTATTAATAAATAGAAAACAAGTAAGTAAACAGCTCGAGAATCCAGAATGAGCTCAACATCCAACCACATGTAGGTCATGTATTAAGAATGCCAGAGGATTGAATTTCACTGAAATGAGTACTTTTCTAGAGGAAAGACGTCCAGTCGGTCACCGTAGGCAAAGTTGGGAGAAGCAACTCCGCAAGATGAGAGCAAGAGGAGAGGTTGTGGCCGGTTATCCCTGCAGAGCAGGGATGCCTAGAGACACATTTGTTGAGACAATGTGTCCACAACCCAAATATGATAAGACGAAGAAGATGAAATTAAGAATTTTATGTAGTTAGATTAGACTAGGAATAGCTCGAGATCCTTGGGGAATTCCGATGGTGAGTAACTGATCAAATTTTAATTGCTGGAGCAGTTCGTTTATTACGATTTTTTTTCAATGAAAACTGTTACTGCTTGATTGAATGTTACTGCTTGATTGTCCGTGAATTCCCTCTGTTACTTTTTTAAACGGAGTGAGTTAAAGATGAAGCGGACATTGGTAACATCGTAAAAGTTAATAACAGCTCAAGGAAAATGACATTTAGTAAGATAAAAATAAGAGAGTTACAATAAAATATCACGATATTTAAGAAATCTGGCAGACCTGAAAATTCGAACCAAGGTCAGATGACAGCCTAGAAGAAAACAGATGGTTGAGACACAAAAGCTCAACGAATATGCATAGGTTGCTGAAATTTGTGGAGATTTTACAGCATTGTAGCTACTCTTGACTTTTGTTCCTGGTTTGCTTACTCTAAATCCCTAAAGAATCCATTATGAATCCAAATGAAAAGCTTCATTTTAGAAATGAGGATACTCACTGTCGTTCTGGATGCATCCTTGCCTCTGGGCTGTGTCGGGCCACACGCAGGTGCCTGAGTACTCGTCGAAGTGAAGTCCTTTGGTGCAGATGACTTCCACTGCGTCTCCATCAATACAGTTGTAGAAGATGTTGCAGACGGATGTCTCGGGGTGAGCGAAGAAACCGTTGCGGCGGGGGCACAGAGTGTTGGCGTGGGCCTCCTCTGTAAACAAATAACACGATTGATTATTAAAACTGTTACAAGTTCTACTATTAATAGTTTATTAATATTGACGACACCCGTGATAGCTTCCGTGTATTCATAAGATGTTTTAAAACTACGCAATTATAGCGTAGCAATTGGTTGAATCTTGAAAAAGTTATAGTTGTAAGTACAAATTAATTTATATCATTTAAAATATGCTGGGATAACAAAAATACTCAAAAATTAATACCCAGTACAGCGTAACTCAATATAATCGCAAATGATACGAGTTAGCTCAGCATCTACCACAAACGCATATAATTTAATTCTGCGTGAATACGGAAACATTTCTCAACAATAATATTCCAAATAATAAACAAATTTGAACGTCGTAAGCTATCTTTCAAGAAAGACTGATTTTGGATTGGTTGTAATTTCTTGTGTAATCAGAATTTTTTAAATAATTTGTTGTCGTGAATGTATGACTTTTGTAACAACGAGATTCCACATTATCTTAGAATAGTCTGGCCACTTAGAAATTTTCACAGCAGCTTGCGTGCATACTGCTATTTGCATGAATTGTTGGTTCATCTTGTACATACATCAGCAGCTGAGTACCTATTTTCACTTAGAAATCAATGTCGGTAATGGGCCAGTTGGCTTTCTTCTGGCGTATAATCTGGTCTTGATTTTTCAGTACTATACTTAAAGTGCCTACTAGGTTTCTCCGAGAAAATACGTTTATTATAGAGCACAAATTGTGAAAGACCTATCTCAAATAGAACAAATGTTTGAATGTTAGCTAGATAAAATATAAAATTTCGACTTTTGAATCAGGAAGTTTTAAAAAAACGTGATTTTTGGATCATTTTCATAAGTTACAGACTAGATGGCATCGATGCCAGCAGGTAGTTTCTCTTTGAATATTAGAGATGGCAGCACTTCCGTTAGTGCGGGCGGGTATGTGCGACAGACGTTGGCGTAATAACACTAAAAATTCTACCATTCTTTACATTTTACATTCATAATATGGGCTTCGATCAAAAAAATACTTTTTAAACAATTGTTTCGTGATCTTAAATGCTTAACTTTGATAATAAGCACGAATATTGTGTAGATAAAACATATGCCGGTTCAATAGAAATACCTCATATTGGTATGCAAGTTAATTAGAATCCGCTGTTGGATTTGAAATGAATTTATGTGACTGCCAACCGATCGAATTATCTGTAAGGAGCGTTTGTTTGCCAAACAGGAACAACAACAAAAAAAGACATGAATAAATGAATGTGATTGGCATTTGTATGAGTTAATTAGTGAAGTGTATAATGCGCTTCTCCAGTAATTAAATCCATGACCTATTCGTAACCACAATTCGATGAAAGCAAGTTTTTTCGACCTTCGAAACTTTCGGAAATAAGAACCTTGAAAGCACAATTAATTGATTATTGATTAGCCACGGAAACGTGCATCTCATCTTGCATTTATTTGTTCACATATAATAAATTTAAATAAGTGCATTACGTGGCGTTCAGACATTCGTTTTGTCAGATTTTTTTACAAACTATGGTACTATGGCATACCTGATAATTGGGGCATGTTGTGGGACTAAATGAGATGTGGGTTATACTTAGACGCCCTTGCTAATAAACGTGTTTCAAATATTACTGATAAACAACCATTTATCGTACACTAATGATTATTTATCAGTTGTGTAAAATTTTAAACACGTTTATTAGTAAGGTCCAGAGTATCTACCACTCTCTGAGCAAAAAGTTTCAAAAAGTTTATAAGTTTTTACCAAAAATTCTTGTTTCATTTGAACTTATAGTTTGGCCAAGGTTAGAGATTTATTTTTTATGTGACAACTCACAAGCGCTCCCCTGTCTGCACAGTGTAAAGACAGAGGAACTATGCCGCCATCCGCTGGGCAGCGTTGTGAGGCGGGCTAAGGTAGGGGCCGTAGGAAGGGATTTACTTCAAGGGAAACATTTCCGTTTCTATAATCAATATATTTTTAAACAAATTTTTCAAAATTGTGTTCGGTCACCTGACCGATTCTGAAGACATCTTTCATTGTACGCGGAGAAAAATGAGTTTGGCTGATTTATTAAAATCCTTTTAAAAACGGGATATCAAGCCGCTTCCTAATAAAAAATTGGTACTTTCCTAATATATCTGAACACGTGTTCATGGACCTGCGTTTTTCCTGTTAATATATATAGACGAATTGTGAAAACATAATGATTTTTATGAACACGTGTTCCAACGACACGTTAATACATTCCTTTTTTACTAAAATTTTAACATTAAACCTGTTAATTCATTCGTTTAGGGCCTGCAGTCCCGTTTTTAACAAGATAACAAAAAAGTTGAAGAGATTTTGAATAAATTTTCAATATTTTAAATCAGTACGTTTTCTCCGTGTGATGTCTGGATACTTATCTTGATTTAAATGTTATGTATTGGAAAAAAAATGTTTTTTTGAGGTAAGTCTGCATTTTCTGCTTCTAAATTTATATACCACTAGTTATCGGCTACCATGTAAAGTATAATGCAATCAATACCTAACTAAGTGACGATTGCATTTCCTTGAAATATTTACTTTTCTAGAAAGGCAATCAACTTCTGAGTGAACAGTAAATAGTGCTGGAATAATGATAATTCGTGATTAACTGGTTATTCGGCATTCTCTGAGTATCCATAAATATTACAAGGACTCGGCAGTTCAGCATACTGACTTTCTGTTGCAAGACTGACGTGTTGCACATTTACAAGACGATTTGCAATTAATTAGCCGAAGATCACTACATTCACCTGTGCACTATTGCAAATTCTACAAACATGACGAAATATATGGCACAATAATTTTATCTGTCAGATAGCTAATGGTTACTTTTTTGATGGCGGTGAAACAGCAGACCCTAAAAATGTTAGTGATATTGAATAAGTTGTGATAGGCACCATGGGTAATTCGAAGTTCAAATCCTGGCGTGCGCAAGTAAATTTTGTATTATTTACCAATTTATTCATTAAAAATAATATGTAGTATACTTTCAGTACGTTCCAGACCGGAAGATACTCTCAGCCTGGCATAAGACCACCATTCAGAATTTAAACGTGGCTTTAAATGGATTTATTCATGTTTGGTGACCAGATATGAATAGTGAGGTACTCCCTAACCTTCCTCTCTCCATCTCCTTCCCTTCCCCACTACCTTCAGCCTCACAACATACCAGAATCAGGGATGCTATAGTCTCACTGGATCCAGACGGTTGTGAGCAGTTGGGACTCTCGTGCGTATTCACATTTAAAAAAATTAATATAAAGTATCTCTCGTCCTTTTCTAATGTCTTAACCCTGGAAAAACTCCCTTCCTTACTTTTATTTTGGTAGCTAAAGAAGTTTATTAAAGTTTTCACAAATGTTCACACAAATTTTTCATAAAAAAACTCTTCTGTTATTGTGCCATGTCTTCAAGGTATCTCCATAAGGTGTCTTTACCCCTGTCTTCTTGTAAAACAATTTAGTTATTTAAAAAGTTAACTCGATTAATATAGGTATCTAAATAAATATGTGAAACTTCTACACGAAACATTGTTATGTAAGGAAAAATAGTTTTTGTTACTGAACAAATAAAAGTACAATAAATTTCCAAGAACCTTTCTGGAATACATAATCGGATAGCAAATAAATACTATTTGATCGTTTTTTCTGAATATATTTCATGCCTATATCATTATGTTGTTCGAGAATTCTGAAAGCTTGCATGGCAGCCGTTATTACTCTTGACAACAACAGATTTATTCCAAGAAATCTGATGACTCAGGAAAATTCCTAAAAATTTAGATTGAAAACATATTTACATATGCACATGCTATGAAATGAAAACATACTTTTTATTGTAATTCTCAAAATCAAGGACTTCAACCATTTTCGCTCTCTTCTGAGAAATTTGCCGCAAAGGATAAAATTATACAATTTCGAGGAATTACCGTTTAGTGTTTTTCAGCTTATTTTTCAATTTATAGAAAGCTGCGATTTTAACTTTCTTTTCATGTATATGAATATTTGATAAAAATAAGTAATCAGTTACCATATTTACGGACGCTTCGCGCCAAGAAATGTACGTATTCCATTCCATATACACAAGGGTTGGTCGTTTTGCAACGGTAGGTTAGGATAAGTTAGGATACGTATACACCGAAAGCAGTTGTTTTCTATCACACTTTAGTATTTAGAGAATGCATTGCCTGCTAATGTACAGTTCAATGGCTAAAAAGGTGACATGCACCTACTTTAAAAATGCAATAATGTTCTACTTTTGAAGATATTACCTCTTCACATCTTGTTCTATTATGTTTAATTCAAATTTTGTCATAATCAGCAATCCAATACATCGAATTAAGTCAACATTATGTCAGTTTGTAAATAGTTCTGATTTGAATATTCGACCCACAACAAGTTGTGCACAAGTTATGCGCAAGTTCTGCGTAACCACCGCGCACCTCAAGAATGAGGAAGAAAGTGTTCAGGTCGTAGTTATTTACTGGCCACAAAAGCTGTCATTAGTTATTATAATCTAAGGTTATTGAGCTAAATATTATTCTGGTAGGAAGTATAACCTACGCACTTTCAATATTGTGCAACTTCTGAGCGCTTTGAATGATAACGAGATGAAATATGAATAGCTGATTAGCAGAGGTAAATCGATTGTGGTTTTCGTACAAATCACTTGCATTTTTTAATTTATTTCCGAGTTTTTCAATACCAAAAATCTACAAATCATTTTTAAAAAATCTTCCCGATAGAGGTTAGAAAGTTTTTGTTGGCGTACAACCTTTGCATATTAATAGTCCATCCTAAAGCGTCTTCGGAACCAAACAGGATGATGGCTCTTCACTCTAATGAATTTTTCAACAATATCCTTTATAATTCGCCAACAAAGAAAGGTGTATTTTTTAATATCGTGTAAATTCTTGGTTGTCTACTCGTGAAAGACAAAATCAAAGCTAATAGTCTACATCAATATATAAATACTGATTAAACTAATGCCCTCACGAAAAACAGCGAAAGCTATAGGATATTTTTTAAGGAGAAGATTCTTACAAGAACTCTTTGAACAATTCAAGAAATTGGTGTCTGTCAGATTGATCAAAGCGCCATCAATAATATAAATTATAGACCAGGAAAAGTTCAGCAGGACAAGTAAAAGTTAAAGACATAGAATCGTCTTTAAATTAAGGCGAAAGGACGAAAGAGTGTTGAGTAGTCTAAATTTTTTTGGATAAGTGATATGGATACAAATGATACAAACTTAGATATAAGTGACATGATAAATAGAGCAGGGGGCTTATAATTTAAAACTGCTACAATAGTATCACTATTGGCAGAAAAAACTAAAAAAGGTATCTAATAGAACAAAATCGAGTATTTTTTATAGATTTATAATCAAGATACATTGTTCACAAAACAATTTTAATAAATATTTTCAGCACTTTACACAAAACATTTTTGTAAAATACATATATAAATTTGGTCGCTCATACACCCATTGAATATTATGTAACAATGTCATAATTATACTGCAGAAACATTCATGAAAAATAATGGCCTAAGGAAATCACGTAGAGATCCATTGTTTTTGAGACAATGGACTCCAAAACTGCATTATCAACGTCTGTGCCACATTTTATTTAGTTCTAACTGTTACGGTAATGTGTAACGGTTAAAAGTCAAAATAATATAACGGTTTGTTTGACAATGTGATGAATTTCAACTTTAGAATCGGGTTAATCAGGTTAAATACAAAGGACGATAAATTGATTTAAGCGACTACCTTTAAACCTTATATGAATAGCTTGTGACACAATATAAATCGAAATGAGTTTGATTGACTTCCTAATTGAATAATGTAAGTAATTTTATCAACATGAATGTCTATTACTATTGTTTTTAAAGCCCACAAAGAACCATTTATTCAAGGTTTATGTCATTTTTTGTGGGAATTTTCTTGGCAACAGTTTTCTTTCGAAACGGTATGGAACGGTGATTAAACACATACAACCGTGAAAATTTTAAAATAAAATAAAATTATGCAGTCGATATCAACGGATAAATATTAGTCATTTTGTTATCATAGGTCATATACTATAACACCTTTGATATTATGTATTATTTATCAATAATAATAAATTATATGTAACTCTTTCCAAGGTATATGTTGTCCTTGGCTTGGTGAGAAGCACTTTCTGTCTCGCTGGAGCGAATGTCAAATAAACCTGATTATTTGCTGCGAAATTAATTATTTAAACCGGTTTATCTGAGATAAAATCATCTGAAAGTGAATCTGCCATCCAATATTGCTACGGCTATCACCATGCAAAAACATCACGTTTTCGTTTATTTATTTAGATATTGTATAAATTAATGTTGTTACTTAACACGAACTTCGTTATTTGTGTAATTTGTTAACGTAATACTAATTTATGTGATAATATTTTGGATCGTTGAAAATATTTATGATTGGATATGATGGATTTTTGATTGTAAGAGAACATGCAAAATTAAAACGATTTTCCTATAGAAATTAATCGAACAAATAACATTAAACTGGAAACGAACCTCGGAACCTTCCGCCCTATTCAAAACTATCGTTTTCACCAATTTTTTTAAAGTTAAGTTGAGTCATTTCAAGAAACTGGTGATCTTACACCAGGCCGGTACTGAGAGTATCTGCTACTCTGAAACGTGGAGCAAATGAACGATAAGCGATTTTATTTTACTTATTTGTGAAATAATCTATCTAAACAATAAAAAACATATTTTTAGAAATGGATATTAAAACTAGTTAGCCAATCGATGCGGAATTTGGTGTGCTCTAGGGTAACATTTTGGGTCCTATCTTATTTTTAATGACATACGTTATCAACTCTTGCAATTTAGAATCCGATGAGGAATGAATTCATTAGTTTTAATTAAATTTTCCCCGTGGGGTTTCAAAGTCACGACCTCAAGTTTCAAAGCCAAGAGACTCGCCACTCTGCAACGGAGTGAGTATATAATAATTATTCGTATCCCGTGAATGGATGTCTCTCTTATAATTGTTTTTAGTATATTATTTAGCTTTATTTTTTTTATTTCGGTTTTTTATGTATGATTAAAAACTTACGAAGTTCAGTCCTCTCTCCGCAGTCCACATTGAAGGGCTGGTCGCACTTGTTGATCTTCCTGATATGGGGGTCGAATACCAGACCGTCGGGGCACAGTTTCTCCTGTGGCACTCCATCGCGGCACTCGTAGAACTTGTCGCACTGTGTGGCGTGCTCGTACTGCCCATCCTTCACGGGGCACTTGTACTGCTGCGCGGCTGGAAGAATAAGAAGTCTAAATTAGTTATATCGTAAAGAGAAAACGTGAAACGTGAGCTCGACGGTTGGCGATGGGCTTAACGTTGAACCCCTGGTCATAGAAAAGTTTCAATTGAGGTGAATTATAAATGCCAGAAGACCAATTCCACTAAAAAAACTCAGTGAGATTCAAGAGAGAAGACGTCCAGCGTCCAATGTCAGGAACCTAAGCAAAGTTGGAAGAAGTAATTGGACGGAGGTCGAAGAAGCGCAGATCAGGGATGCCTTAAGGTGCCTTGCCCAGGAGATCGGTCCCCGACCAGAATTATTGATGAGAAAGAGAAACATGAGAAAAACGTTGGCACCCCTTATGGATTTAAAGAAGAATAATAAGAGTTGAAAGCACGTACTATGAAGAATTTATCGATTCATTTCCATGATTATTTGATGTCTACGTTTTCGTCTTTTTTCTGTTGTCCCACGCTTAGATTACCAATCTGAGCACGTGCTTCCCAATGTGACCGGTTACACGCACACAATGCTTAATGTAACATGCCCAAGGTGTGGCAAGTAGGTACCACGTACCAGCAAACTGCCGTCGCCGCGGCTTACCGACAGATACTTTCACTTTGGGTTACCGAGGCTGTTTTCATTGGTCCCAGTTTCAATGTTAATTGGCACCAGAACGCGGAAACTGTCTTACAATTTGTTCTATCAACTACTGTTTTTAGTAAACTGAATCATTATACGTTAGAATACATAGTATCTCTCACGGGCGTGGGTGATTAAATTTCACGACGCGGCGGAATGTCGCGAATTCAAAATGCAGGAATGTTTTTAATGTGTCCGTAACCGATTCTTTAGATGACGTGCATTATTGATTAATGACGCTTTTGTAGGCAATGCTGGACTGTTAGATGCATGTAAGGATGCGGTTTTGCCTTTTTTAAAACATGTTCATCCGCGATAGCCTGCAATCACTGCCAATAATTAACCATAACTTCAAGCAAATGCGGCACGAATGGAGATGTTATAATTTCTGGACTGGAAGTGGATTTCAAAGTATGTGTGATTGTAAAATACATAGAAACCAATGCGTCTTTATACAAAAACATATCGCAAGTCCTGCAGTCACTTTAATTCATTATCTTTACTATAATCTAGACACTCTCTTTGAATGACCCATGTCCAAAAGCAAAAGAACTACGCGCGTTTTGAAAATTATATAGATTTTATTCTGTGAAGAATATTTTTATCAACGAGTATCAAGAGTACTTTAAAGCTTTTATTGACAGTTACAGACAGTTACGGAGTTATAAGAATTCTTTTAATTGTTAAAAAATAGGACAAGGTTCTCTTGTTTTTCAAATTTTTAGGGGAATAGTTTTTCTTTTATTTTACCTCTAATGAGCAATTAAATCAAGTTCTTTTGTTGAATTTTTCATAAACGTGATTGTTTATTACCAACAAACTCGTCTGCAGTTTATGTGAATTGCGCACATGTGATGGCGTATTGAATTATCTCAAATATAGTGAAACTTTCTTGAAGCATTGCGACGCGACAGAGTAAAACGTGCGGTCACAGTGACACAACCGATAAAAGTTTCCACAAAAAGGTTTCTATGAACCTGCCCACTTATGCTTTCTGTGATTATTTATGTTTACCATAGCCGAGATGCTAACCGAAACCACGAATCTTGCAAAGGTGTCAACATTTTGTCGGCTTATTACATGAAACGAAATAAACGCAACACCTGCTTTCCCCGCAACCGGAATAATTATTATCAAATGTAGATATTGTAATTTAAGAATAATTTTTCAATTAACTATCTACAACTTTGGAGAAAGCAAATCCAGAAGCTCTGAGAGAAGAAGATCAGTCTGCAATGGAAGGAAGCAGCTGAAATACTACAGAACTAGGACGTCGGGAGAAATGGGACAAGGGGAAGTAGTTGAAGACGAAGCAACTATTTGTTTACGATTCATATAACTGGCAGGACATGTATTATGTATCTTATCAATAGCGGAAGATAGCCGAACACTAAAAAGGCAAAATTTGAATAAGCCTGGAAGATAAAGGTGTCTAGGAGATCTCTGCTTAGGTAGTTGAGGGTTTGCAGACCAACACAGCATCCTTAAAGATGAGAAAATAATCTTAAGAATAGCTCTCTTTTCTGGATTCTTACACCATCTGAGTAGAGTTACGCTGCAAATAATGTGAGACGAGAAAAAACAAGTCTTGGTAAGTGGTATTTCTTCTAACTGTGATGCTTTACTAGTGAAAACAATTCTGTTTACCAAGCTCACTGAACTTGTATAAAAAGTACGTCTCCACACTTGAGTAGCGCAAATAATTCAGGGATACGCATAATAAATTCTATGTGCGTGTTAAAAACCTTGTACCAATGATGTTACCTGTATCAAGACATTGATTGCATCTTGTTATTTCTGTTAGCCAAGTTTACCGAATCGGCCCTAAATATTATTTCCCAAGGTATTGTTGTTTACGGATCGATTGATAGCATTTTAAATAAACAATTTTACTATCTGAGATTTCAATTATAGTATAAAATGTAATAAATCATCATATGGAGCCATTTCACATTGTTTATCATTTTTTAGTTTTTAAAAATATTCATAGTGCTAAATTGAAATGACCTAGCCAACTGAAAAAAGATGTGATTATCTACAAATTTGTGGAAAAAAGCTTTTGTCCAAATTGCACGATGCTAAAGCTTCCTGATCGAGAATTATTTTAACTTTTTTACAGTCACAAATCGTTACATTTTTGTAAATACGGTTATGTGACAGCCTTCCATTTTCGTTTTATTTTCTCGACCTCTCTTTTTTTGTACAAAAGAACTAACGGAAATGCATAACTACTATTTAATTTAAATAATTATTCCCGACTTTCAATATTGCAGCCGGCAGCATGGCTGCTTTTTGTGTACAAATCTAATAGTGAAATAAATGAAAAAGTTCTAATAACAATAAGTTTCCTACAAAAAATACCATTTGATATTATTTTGTCTATTTTTCAATCTTGTTTCATTGTGAATCTTGAATAGACAAAGAAGTGTTTGAAATTGATTTAAAAACACTGTACCTAGTGTTCAAAGAAAAATGCTTAAAGTCTTACAAAGAGTTTCTGAAAGTGTTTACCTAACAATAATATTAGATGGTAAGTTCTTGGGAACGTAATCATTTTTGTTTGGAAATATCATTATTATTAATTTTTATTATCATTGGGACTGTCACCACATTACAAATTACTCCACCGGCTTGCAATAAAGTCATTCTGAGAAAGCTGATGAAATAAAATGAAATTTTCCCTTTCTGCTTTAAAACCATTTCTGAACTTTTTAAAACCGAGCTTCTCAGTTATAAGATTTATGTACATTAGTAGACGAAATCTTTGCACTTTGACATGTAAATGTTTTTTTAGAGCAGATACACAAGAACACTATCTGAATAATGCATTAAGAGGAAGCTACAAGTCAAAAATGTGTATATATTGGAATACCTTATATCGTAGGTAATAGGCACTTAAATCGCTTGAAACGTTCGAATTCAAGAAAAAAACCGGTTTTTATTTATTTTGTAAATAATTTTATAAGAAAGCAAAAAATTTATTCAAGTGAAACTGTCACAGATAATCTTAGCTACAATACTGTATCTTTTAAAAGTTGTTTCATTTATGCGTTCATACATTTCTACTGAAAAAATATATTTTTTAGTAGTTTGCATTTATATTTTTATTTGGTAATCTATTTTTTTATTTGTATTCTACTCAAGCGAAACGATAGGAAAACCTTCAATTTACCTAAACCATATTTTTGTGATTCATAATGTACACCAATTCGTTATAAAAATTAATCTAAATAGTGATTTGGCAATAAGCTTCACCTTAAAGCTAATTTGTACTTTTCTCAATGCGTGTGTAAACGTTATAATCATATTGTTTTTTTTTCACTTGAAAGCTTTGGGTAGATATCTATACTACACTTTAAAATTTTCATAAAATTTTAAGGCGCATTTACATTGATGATGACAGTTTGAGTTATAGCATTATGTGTTTTGTTCACAAGAACGCAACTTGCATAACATGGCGTGTTTAAATTTAACTACTGAATTGATAGATAAATAACTTCATACCTTAGGCACTTATTGACAAAAATTTTGCACAGTAAAATGTAAAAACAACTTAAGGAGATGCCCTACGTAGTAATGCAAAATCATGTGTTTTTGGTTTGAAAATTTGGTCGCCTAGAAATATTTCAGATGCTTTAATTAAATACTGCGAGTAGAATACATCTTGGCCTTTGAAATAATCGAGTATTTTTTAGATAAATCTTTTTATAAGCCCAGAAAAAATAATGTATAAGGCCTATGAAAATTGCTTTAAAGTTCAAAATCTCCTACTTACGAACCCATTTTCGGTTATGATTTTATTGTATAATGTGGAAAATTAAGTTATTTACAAAATGATCGAAAAAAAATTTAACATTTATGCCTGCACATCCACAAAATAAAATAAAAGGCACTTTTTGGCCATGTTTTTTTCTTGCATTATCGCCATCTACGTAAGAGTTGTTATTGATAGCGGCTCAATTTAAAATATTACACGACGTAGTGCATCGCCTTAAGGTAACGCCGGCGTGTCATCTTGGTATTAACAGGAAGTTGCCGAACTTAATACAGGAAAGGTTTCAGAAAGAGTGTATTATTATGAATAATTTGATTAATATAGGTACTTAATCAATTTAGCATACAAAAAATAAATTAATAAAGTAAGACGTGTTCGAGTATTTACATGTGTGCATTTCGATTTGAATGCGTTTATTTTCGTAAACTTATCACCTAATATAAATAATGTATTTCTTTATTCCGGGGGTAACGAAATTATTTTTCCAACGGTTGTCAATCGAGATTTGATAATGAAATTGCCGGAACGCGTTGCCTTGAAGTCCGAAGGCCAAATTACAATAAATAACTATATTATAATAGTCTGCGATAGAATTTGTTTTCCGTGTGATATCTGTGTCATACATTTACACCTTGTTTCAAGGTGAACCACAAAAAATCACTATAAATTGCAGAAATTGATCAGAACGGTTTAGAAATTTTGAGGTAAATAAAGAGAAAGAACAAAAACTCACAAACCGTGAAAATATCTAGATAGAATGTAAAATTTAAGTGGAATTAAAATAATATAAATTAAATAATATGTTAATTACCTCGTGCATAATAAGGAAAACTTTTATTGTCTGTAAAAAGTTTTCATTGGAATCCAACAGACCAGAAATAGGACAAAAAACAGAAGTTAATTTTTCAACTATTAGTCACTCAAAGCTGGTATCACATGGTAAAGTCTGCCACGTGTCCAAAAAACATGACTGCTACCATTATTTTACAGCAGCATCCGATTTGAATAAAAAATAAAGTGCGTAACGATGGAAATTTAACGAAAAATGCTGCGAAACTTGCAGCTTAAACTAACAGCACTCGTAATGATTTTAAAGTTTAACAATTCAAAGATAAAGACAAACATTCCCTGGTTACTACTAAAAACTTTACAATATTTACAAACTCATACTACCGTCATATAATGTAAACTTGTTGCAATTTTATTTTCTTTATTTCTTTATCGTGTATATTTATTTAGTATTAACGTTAACAAGTGCAATTTACAAGCATGAAAGTTATTGACAGTCTTAGTGCAAAACAGAAAGAAGAAAGAAAATAAAAATTGTCAGATTATATAACTAAACAGTGCAGCTTTATACTTCAATAGAGGCATATTCAAAACATTAGCTAAAACAGCATAAGATTTACCAATGGTGTGTAAACTATTTATAAGAAAATTGTCGCCTGAAACCGTAGCACAATTGACACAATAATACGTACTAGGGAACTTTGAACTAATGGTAAATATTAAATCATTTTCATGTTAAAATTGTGCTGTTTATGTAAAAGCACGCTGGGATTTGATAAATTAATAAATAAAATTGAAAAAAAATGATGATAGACTAAGATCGAAGAGAAATTGAACCAACAATACGAGGTTAGAAACCCGACGTATTTGTGAACTCAGCTACTAACAGATCTAAACTAATTCTAAAATACATCACTGATTTCCAAATTTTCAATTCAAATTTATATTAGCTAAATATGTTATATTGAACATTGATCAGTGAACGTGTTGGAATTTTCCCGCAACTTCTGAGTGTCTAGGAACTGTATCTTTATTCATTACGCTTGTGGGGACACATTTGAAGCTGCAAATAATGGTACAGAGCTAAGACATTTTTTTATAAAGATTTAATAATATACCGATTTATGAAACACTTAGAGTTATTATTGATATTTAATAACAGCATTACTTTCTGAGTTAGGCAACGAGGTAACGCAGACCGGTGAGATGTTGAGTAATTATTGATAATATGTATACGTACATGACCTCACTGATACTTGCAAAGAGATTGGCTCGGTAAAGACTTAGCACAGATATGGGAAAGAGGTTGTGAAGCAATAAAACCAGTTCCCTGATGTTTGGTTTGCCTTTCTTTGAACAGAAGACTGAACAACGAATCTTACAACTTTGCTTGATTTATGGAAAAATAATTTATCGTGGATATTTTTGGACAGATTTTCGAAAAAAGTTAGCAAGTTTGATGGATATTATAATATATAATAAGTGAAAATATAATATATAATAAGGATATTATAATTTTCATATTGTGGGATTCGTAAAGCTGAAGGTATTTATAACATATTTTATTCGGGTCGACGAAATCTACCCTTCGAATAAACCCCGTTAATAAGCTTGAAAATTTAAAGAAAAAAAATTCGCATTTCAAATAAAAAATATTTATTAATTAAATAAAACGTGGTAATTTTCTGATTATGGGTAGGTACCTACTTTAAGGCGATGCCATACGTAGTAATGCAAAATCATGTGTTTTTGGTTTGAAAATTTTATCGCCTAGAAATATTTCAGATGCTTTAATTAAATACTGCGAGTAGAATACATCTTGGCCTTTGAAATAATCGAGTATTTTTTAGATAAATCTTTTTATAAGCCCAGAAAAAATAATGTATAAGGCCTATGAAAACTGCTTTATAGTTCAAAATCTCCTACTTACAAACCCATTTTCGGTTATGATTTTATTGTATAATGTGGCAAATTAAGTTATTTATAGAATGATCGAAAAAAATTTAATATTTATGCCTGAACATCCAAAAAATAAAATAAAAGGCACTTTTTGGCCATGTTTTTTTCTTGCATAAATCAAAGGTGTTAAGCGGGAATTTGAACCTTATCGTCATCTACGTAAGGGTTGTTATTGATAGCGGCTCAATTTAAAATATTACACCACGTAGTGCATCTTGAATTATATTTTTCATTTCAAAAGAATTATTTTTCAGATGAGTGTCTGTGAGTGGGTTTGTTTTTTATACAAATCTACAGTTTTATTGCGAAATTTATGAAATAATATGCACTTGACCTTCAAAACTGGATAAGCTTTTGAAAAAACCACCCCCATACTCTTTTCCTACGCCTCCAAGCAGGATAAATCTCAGGCAGTTAAGAAAATTTAGCTATGTTTTCAATAAAGTTGCAAGGAGTACGACTATTCGATAAAAATACGATAGAACCGACAATGTTAAAGTCAGTTTTAAGTAACTGAAAATTAGGGCAATAGAGCGATGTGATCATAAATGAAAATATATGTAAGAAAAAGTAAGAAGTTTTAACGTCCGAGAAATCAGAAAAAATACCTTATTAGAGCCAATGTTGTTGAAAACATCAAGGTTATATTCATGTCATCCTAATTGAGATATAATTGTTGAAAATCAATGTCGAACGATTAGAGAAAAATTTGTATTGTAGAATTAAAGTATTAGGTAGATACCTACTGCGGAAAAGCATGCTTGACCGAGTAGCATAAACCTTGAAAGACAAATTTAATCATGTCGATCATATTGTGGAAACTCCAAATAAATAGTTTATAAAAATCCATCGCTATCGCAGAGTAATCTATGACATTGCTGACTTCTCAATATCAACGTAAAGAAAGTGTTAAAAAAAAAGTTGTTCACAAACGAGTATTACATATTATAAAATGTGCTGAACGATTTCGTCATCGATAGCAATAAAATTATTATTTATCTTTTCTTCTGAAAGAGACAGAACCGACAACAGAACTATTAGGTAAACAGTATTATGTAGGATTCTATTATATAAGAACCGGTGAAATATTGACATTTAACGTTAAAATATCTTCTTTATATGACTGTCCTCACCTTTATAAAGGTCGTCTGCATTATGCAAATGAAATCAGCACTTTACTGTCTCTGATTCTTTATTTGTATTTATTCCGCAGCTTTCTCTGATTTGATTTCTTTCACAAATACCGTTGTTATAACTCTTTTAGAAAGCAATTTTAATCGTTTATTGGCCTTTTTATTGTTATCAAACGATAAATAATATGCAACTTCTCTTTAGCGTTATCAAAAGACACGTTGCCATATTGATAATCAGTTTTAATTTATGTAAAAAGTACGAATAGAGTTCTACTAATGATAAAATTTCTCATTTCGAAAGTGCAGTTTAGTTTATTACAGTTGACAGTAATGCATTTTCTAAGTGCCAATCTTAGTACGAGAAAATAATTCACCTTCGACAAATAAAAAAAGCTATTCTCAGAAGATAATACTAATTTCCTGAACTTGATAAATGGTTTTTAGACAATGAAAAAAATAACAACGTGGCGCTTAAATCATTAACAAAAGTTAATGATACGTGTGATATATCGCTTAAAATAATTTGGCCTATATACTTCAATCGAAAAAATTACTTGTCATGATCGATTACTCGAAAAAAACAGCCTTGAAAATATGACGAGGTCGTCTGGAAAAGTATGTACACAACTAATTAATATTTTTTTTTTACTCAATTAATTATGTACCGCTTAATTACCAGAAAAAAACAGACATGAATAATTTGAGAAAGTAAAAAGTGGATATTGTACTTTTGTATGAAAAGAATTCGTAACAGCTGTCAGAAAGTTGAAGAGGTTGAAAGATGTTAAAAAAGTTGCAAAGATCAAACCCTCGACTGCTATATACCTATTTGGGTTGTAAATTATACAAAAAGCATTTGTGGAAAATATTCTGTTACGAAGACAGAGGTTTAGACTCTCTAAACAAACCTTCTTACTAATAAACGTGTTACAAATTTTACAAAACTGCTGATTGACCATTTACATTGAAGGTTGTATATCAGTTGTGTAAAATTTAAAATATTTTTGTTAGTAAGATCCTTAGTTTACTATTCGTTAGCAGAATGGGAAGAAATTATTTGATTTAACCATCAACAAATGAGACATTAAGAATTGTATTTACAGTTTTCTGAAATAAAAATTAATTTATATTCTTGCTTTTCTCGTTCGTCATTAGTGTTTTGTGAGGTTATAGGCAGATTTTACTGTTGTATTAAATTAAAATTAATCTTAATCTTGTACTTAGCGATAATTTATGTCCAGAGACCAAAAACCATTATGGTATCATATTTCTACCGCGTTTTGTAAAATTTGATTTATTGATTACTGATACTTGATGTTCTTGTAATGTATATTAGTAAAAAATACTCACATGCGCATACTGCCAAGGCAGCAAAAGCCACAAAGAACTTCATGTTGTATGGGATATGGACTAAATCAACTTGCACGATCAACTCTTGTCGTGGTGAGAGCTGCGCTGGCTTATAAAGGAGATTGCTTCCACTACAGACGGCGGATGACTGAACTAACTTCGGGCAGTGGTGGTTCTTTTACCAGCGGTTCTGGGCTCTTTCTCCGCCTTCTTCCCCTCCCCTCACCTTCTGTCCCCCGCCTCACCATCAGGGAGCAGGGACTAGCGGTACGCCGAGGTGACTACGGTAATAGGCCGAATTACCATTGTATCAATGTCATTTTTCATTATAATTAGCACGATTTTAAAAAATAATTATAGCTGATGATTTAATAACGAAAATTTGGGACGGAAAGATGCAGCGGATTGGTGCAAAATTGCATTCAAAATTTTGTTATTTTACTAAACATTGATTTTTTAATGATGTTATATAAACTTGTGGTGGAGAGATGGTGGAATTTTTTATTCAAACTGCAAAGTTAATGTGATTTTTGTCTTCACTTTGGCTCTGGTCAAAGATCACCATCCAGAATAACAGAATAGAAACATTGTTTGAAATTATATAAAACTGCAAACTGCAACATTTGTGTCGACCTATACACTAATCGCATAATTATAGTCCGTTTAGTTTTCGGCACTCTTCCATGTCATATCTCCATTTGTTTATATTATCTATGGATTGGGTATGTTATGCCTCGTGATGTTATTTACGTAAATAATATATCAAATCCAAATGGCGCCTGGTGATGCTAGTTTTAGGCGCCTTTTGAAATCTTATTATGTACATACTATCTGAAGACGCCAGCGTTACCCGAGCCAATCATAGAATTTTAGTAAATCAGATTTAGATAGTAATATTACTCTTATTTTTGACATAAAGTGTACAAATTTCATCAAGAAATATCAAAATTAGATGTGGTGGTTTTTCGAAATCTCTTGTGACCTTCCCCCTCTTTCGAAGGAAGTTTGCAAAATTTCATCAATCTCGGAATAAAATTGGAGATTTGAAAACAAACCCACAAACCATACCGCAACAATCTTATTTTTAATATATTATTTGTGTAGATAGATAGTTAGATGGGTTATTAATTCTAAAGACACAACTTGTCTTGAAGGCCCATGAAAATTGCTTTTGATTGAACTTATTGCTTATAATTTCAATTTTTTGTTTAATATAACCTAAACTAACAGACGCAAGTGGTATCTGGGCATGCACTCGACAAATCACAAATAATACAGATATTTCAAAATAAAGCTATTCCGTTAGACATAGGGAGTCCTAAAATGAATTAGGGGTTACCAATTATATCGATATTCGGAAGTTCCCTTAATTCTTCAAGGCATATATTTGAAGGAATCTTCCCGACATCCCACCCAACACCTTCAAAAATAGTCTCGTCCGGTACAACCAACGTCTTCCTTTTCTTCTTCATGAGCCTTCTGTCGTCCTTGGATATAGACCTCCCTCAATGTGTTCCAGATTTGTCGGTTCTCTGCAAATCGTTAGCCCATCTCATCTGTATGTGACCCCTGCTTCTCTTTCTCAGCCAAGATCTTACAATGATGAACGTGAGTATCGAAAATTCTATTTAATTGTAACAATACTGTCCGGGTCCTTCAGATTCTCGCTTTATTTGCTCGGTATTCGGGTAGAAATCTGTAGGTCAGTGTGACCAAGGAGTAACGGATGTATGAATCCATCCCTCGCACTGCGGCGCAAGTCAATGGGTCAGAAGATGAGTCAGAAGATTTGGCAGGAGAGATCAATGGTCTCCCTCAACCGGTGTCTCCCGATCCGGCCCGCTAAGGAGTTGGTGGGCAGACGCATCCGCTGTCAAGAACTGAAAAAACCTCACCCCCCATGAACTCAGGCAGCCCTGAAGTCGCAACGAACACTCGAGGTGACCTACGGCACAGTCATCCAATGAATGATTCTCAGGGCGGCAGTAACCATAGCAGCACCTAAAAACTCGGGAATCTAGAGTTCATGCAGCGGTGATTGATGTGTTTAACTGCATATCATGTACCTAGATGCAAGACAGCCTATCTGTCCAATTGATTACATTATTTAAAAAATGTACTATTTTATTTTTCATTTTAACTGTTTGTATTAGCACATTATTTACTCCCGTATCACTAAAATAATATGTATTTTAATAACAGTCCTGTATTTACTCAACCGTTTTGCATTTCGTATGTCTGTAAATTTTTTTGTACGTTCCGTTTCCGATTAAAAAAGATGGCCATTTTTATGGTTCAGTAAAGACTATTTTAAAATGTGAAAATGTCGTGTTTATCTGGACTATCTTAATCGCATTTATTCAATATTGTGATACCTACCAGCTTTAAGAAAGTTTGAAAAAAGAATTGTCATTGAGATAGTGAAGATTCTTTGGACATATTGCATATTAAATTATTAAAAATTATGATTTACAATTAATTAGGTAGGGATTTCAGAACCTACAAAAAATCCACTAAGAACATTTCAGAGAAAATTTTGTTTTTGATTTTTTATTAAATAAGAGAAAATTGAAAATATACATTTTTGGACGCGTGGTTTACTGTTAGTTTAATAAATCCATTTATTTTGGCGTATGGAACATAATACATAACTAACTAAACCATCACGCCGTTCCCCGCAGGGGTAGACAGAGAGGATGGACCGCCAAACAACTCTGTCTTGGTACACTTTTCTTGCCTCATTCACATTCATACATACTCTTCTAGTATTCTGGCCCTTGACATGGCCCGACTCCACTATCTGATTCACTTGGTCATGCCATGCCTTCCTCGGGCGTCTCCAACTTCTTATACCATTCACAGTTACGTCATATCCTTATTCCTTACACTACTTTTTTCATTCATTCGTTCTACATGCCCTGTATCTGGGGGTCCTTTTCTTAATCTTACTCATTACACTTAAATCAGCCATTCATTATTTGCGAATATCCACATCACTTACACGATCATACATGGTTTTCTTTTTTTTAAAGAAATACAAACATATCGGGTTACGAATAACCTAAAAATATATCTTTTAAATCCTACTACCACCCCAGTAAGCGGAAAATGTTGCTTGTGTTGTGATGGATTTAGCCAGCCGAGCAATCGAACAAACTACGCCTGGAAAGGACCCAAACGCGATGTCAACTCAGCCACCGACCTTTCAACGCCTCAGGGATCTCATTTCTGCAGCATTCTGTCTATAACATAATAAATTATAACTCTCCTGCCGCCATTCCTGTAATTTCAATTCTTAAACTAGCACATAGTTAATATTGTCAATTCGAAAGAGCAAGGAGATTAATTCTCCTTTATAATTCTGCAGGACAATTTATCAAAGGGCAGAACTGGCATGTGCTAAAAAAATACAGAGCATTGATAAAGTTACATTACCAACTTAATGGTCCGTCATACGAATTAGATCAAAGTAATTGCGTTGTCAATTTGTCAAGCGATCTAGACAAGAAGTGAGAAAGTATTGAATAGTGAGTTGCTAACCTCAACAAGACAACAATTTTCATGTACACTTATTGTACATTCATGACATTGTACATACATGACATTATTTCAACAAAACCTTCAATGACTAAACGCTGCATACGCGTTCTGTTCTAGTCGCACTCCGTTTTCAGGTTTTCAGGGCCACCCGGTGAATTCTGAATCTTTTTTTCAGCAGTCTACAGAAGTGATACGCAACCTTTTTTCATACTGGCTCACCGCAAGATAAATACAATAAAAATAATACTATTTTTTTTCCAGAAGGTACGCAGGGGTAGTGAAATACAATACATTCCAATAATAAAATAAAAAAAAAGAAAAGGAGTGAAATAAATCCCCTATTGGGGTACGTTGTGAAGCTGAAGGTAGTAAGAGGAAAAGGAGATCAGATGTAATCATCAAAGCCATTTCAAGCGACGTTTCGATTTTGAATGGTGGTCTTAAGGGTACCAGGGTGATACTGAGAGTATATTCCACTCTGGAACGTGCCGATAGATTTAAATTAATAAATTGTGAAATAACACAAATTCAATTTTTAAAAACTTTCTTGTGGCTGGATAATTAAAATGGAAAATTTATTGTTTGCAGTACGTTCCAGAGTAGATTCTCTCAGTATTGCCCCATAATCAAAGCCTTGCTTCAAATGCCACTAGCCGTGTTTGGTGACCAGATATGAAAAGTCGAGTACTTTCCAACCTTCTTGCTCTCCTCACTCAATTCAGTCTTCTAACTTACCCCCATTGCCATAGTATGACTGGCTTCGATCAGTTGAGACTCGTATGCAGTGTTCACAAAAAATAAAAATAATAACTAATCTTAAAAAAAAAATAAAAAAAAACTTACCATTAAATTATGTCGAATTGATAAAATTAAGTTAGCAACTAGCATTGTCTCGTGGGTCGCGGCACACTGGTTTCGTAAAACTGGTGTACAGAGTGGTTACATTTTTGAACACGTTGCATTTAGTTGCAAGTAGTTTTAATGTTTCGAAGGCTTCATAAAAACAGGAATGTGATTTGTTTAAGGCTGTTTATGATTTATCAGACAGGTTACGTAGCTTATTGTAATGTGGGTCAGATTCTTCACATAGGATTTGGTTGAACGATTCAGGAAAGAAACGTGGCACTATTTAGTTGTCTCTCACCGGGAGATACTGAGAATACACGGAGTAAAATGAATATTGCTTATTTATTAACAATCTCTTCAAATTATTGGTAATCCGGTTAAAAATGAGATTGCTGGCCGTTTCCTAATAAACTTAGTAAATTCGTAATAATATCGGAACACGTGTTCATGCACCTGCTTGTGTCTTGATAAAATATAATGACAAAATACGAAAAATTTTATGAACATCTGTATTTTTCTAAAAGTTTATCAGGAAACCTATCAATTCATTCGTTAAGAGGAAGCTACAAGCCAAAAATGTGTATATTATTAGTATACCTTATATCTTAGGTAATAGGCATTAAAATCGCTTGACAAACGGAGGCTAGAAATGTTCGATTTCAAGCAAAAAACTGGTTTTTACTTATTTTGTAAATAATTTTATAAGAAAGCCAAAAAGTTAATCAAGTGAAACAGTCACAGATTATCTTAGCTACAAAACTGTATTTTTTAAAAGTTGTTTCCTTTATGCGTTTATACATTTCTATTGAAAGAAAATTTTTGTAGTAGTTTGCATTTATATTTTTTATTGGGAAATTTCTTTATTTATTTGTAGTCTACTCAAGCGAAGCCTTCAATTTAACTATAGCATATTTTTTGGTTTTCATAATTTACACCAATTCATTATAAAGATTAATCAAAATAGTGATTTGGCATTAAGCTTCTTCCTAAGAGCCTGTAATCCCGTTTTTAACCGGTTACGAATAATTTGAAGAGATTCTTAAATAAACTAGCAATATTTTTTATCAATGAATTTTCTTCATGTATATATATTACACTCCAACATGATCGTTACTTGGAGCGATGGTGATTTGGTTGTGAAATAAGTAACTTTTTTCAAATCTGTTCAATAATGACCACTGCCAAAATACAATTTCCAGCTACCAATCAACAAAAATAAGTATAATGAATATTCATCTTTCACCATAGCGATACTAAGAGTATCTTACATTCTGCACATGATTTATGGATATTTTTATATTTTATTATACCTGTCACGAAATAAAATATCCGAAAAACGTAATTTTCTATGTCTAAACATACAAAACGTTTTATGTTCCATGTAGTTTGCTTCCCTTTTGTTTTGATCCAGACCGAAACGCTATTCTTAATTTAATTTTATATTATTGTATTTGTGTGTTCTCTACGGGTTGTTTCAATGGAGTAAGCACATTACCTACTTAAAGTATGTGTTTGACTTGATTATTGGGTTTCGCTATATACATCTCATACGATGTAGGGGGGTGATAGATTACGCTATAAAATCAAAGCTTTCATATATATATAACTCAACATTGCTCGCCGTTCAACCCTGTCACACCTAAAAAGATGATGTGCTATAAGTGGGGCGTGGCAACAATATGCGCAGTAATCTGCTAGCCAGGCTATATTTGAAAATTATGTTACCCCCTCTCCTACCTACGGTAGAAGAAGGGGTCAGAACAATTTTTGGAGCGCCGTAATCAAGCGGCTGTCATCTGTAAAGAAATGATATTCCGCGGCAGTCCCCCAATTGATATGACCCCCTCTCCCGGGGAAGATTATAGCTTAGTGTGTCAGCCCAACATACAATACGTACAATACGTACATGCCACGCCCAATGTATGCGCGCATAATATATATACTTGTATACATTTAATGAAGTAAGCACATTACCTACTTAAAGTAGTGTCTTTGACTTAATGATTGGGTTTTAATTTTCCGTATTCGCTCATATATATATACATAACTATATATATACATGCCAAGATGTTCAGCTCTCCTCCAAGACTTGGGTCCTCAAAATCCAGCTGCAGTTTATCACGGAGACTCACCAGGAAGTCCACTGTCGAGCTGATCACCCTCCATTCCTGCACCTCTCCTAGGGACTTCGGGCTGAAGCGGCCCTTTTCCCTTCCCAACTCTGTTGCTGTGGCACTGTTCTCGGTGATAACTCATCCATATATATATACAGGGTTTTCCAATAAGAGGTGTTATTTTGATATTCAATCGCAAAAGATCAATGGTTTCGTTGCTTGTGTGGTACGTAGCGCCGTCCTGTTAAAAGTAAACGTTGTCCAGATCAATACCATCCAATTCCGGCCATAAAAAATCATTAATCATCTCTCGATAGCGATCCATTCACATGAGCGATCCATTCACCGTAACTGTTGCTCCAGCCTCATTTTCGAAAAGTAAGGTTCAATGACTCCGCCTGACCATAAACCGCACCAAACAGTCACACTTTGAGGATAGAGAGGCTTTTTAACAATAACTCTTGGGTTTTCCGAGCCCCAGATGCGACAATTTTGCTTGTTGACGAAGCCACCGAGGTGGAAATGGGCCTCATCATGATGATTTGCATTTGATTCACTCAAGTGAATTTTAATAATTCCAATGCGTTGTTGAAGCGTGTATCGTTCCATTTATATTAATGAAGTAGTTTCTACTTGTCAAATGTCAAAAAATGACAGCTTCAAAAGTAACATCTACCGAAATAGCGGGCTATTCAAAATAACACCTCTTATTGGAAAAACCTGTATATATATGAAATATATAATATTTCAAAGACTGCGTTCACAAATCCTAATGTAATCATTGAGGAAGAAGATAATACTAATTAATCTAAAAGAAACATGAAACAGTACAAGATCCAAAAAAATAAAAAAAAGATAACGGTCACAACTAGGAATCAAATCCAGGATCTCTTGTCTTACCGAAACAGGCGTCTTAACCAACTTAACGATTGGGACCCATTTATTCAACGTCATATTTGTCGATTTCGTATTTCAAATTCAAAATTAACAATATATTAAACTCAATTATATGCGTGAGGATTCATTTTTGCCATTATGTTTACATTCTTCTTTATTGTATTAATTTTTAAGTGTTTACTCTGATACAAAATGCTTGTATTTTTTTTAAAGAAAAGCCTACTAGGGCGTGTAATAAATAAATAAATATCATCTTGCAACTAATTTTTCCCATATTTCTGGCATCTACATTTTTTTAAATGTAAACGAAGTTTCAAATGAAATTGTTTTTTTAACCTAGATAGTGTCTCGGATAAACATATCGGATACCTTGTCTAAATGAATAAGCAGGAACAATTTTTTCTTTCGAAGGTTATATCCATCAATGTAATATATCATTAAAGAAAAATCTGATAATACTAACAACTCTAAACAACAGATCCTGGGTTCGATTCCTAGTAGTGACAATACCCTATTATCATATTTTTTTTATTTATCCGTGACTTGTACTGTTTCATGTATTCGTTTAATTGTAATTCAATCGATCAAAAAACATATTTTGATAATTTAATAATCGTTTCCAGTTACAACATGTATGTATTACGCCTATATTCTTCAAGGGTAGGCGGCATTTAATGACATCTGTGTACGAAATATTGAGTCACACCAGAATTCCTAATAAATAATTGTATTCTGAGTAATACCACTAAGATTTTCTATTTACTGAGAATATAATTAATATTATAATAATATTAAAAAGGTTACTTGCAAAGTTATTCTGACAAGCATTAATTATTGAAAGGTTTATGGAATTAACGTAAAATGGATTTACACGAGGAAATGGACTTGTTCAGCATAGAAACTGAAAAGAAATGCGATCCTTGTAATTTTACAATGCTTAGACGTTCTTCTGTTCCCAACCGTATATAACCACCTTTGACATCCTTTGAGGTAAGTCGAAGAGTACACGGAGAAAAAGGAGTGTTGGAAATTTATTAAGAATATCTTCAAATAATTGGGAATCTGGTTAAAAACTGGACTGATATTTTAGTCATTCGTAATATCGGAACACGTATTCCATGCATCTGCGTTGATCTTGATTATATCCAGGGTGTCCGGGGTTAAAAAAGCAAATAATTTTTGTCGAAATTCCAATGTTCTAAGATAGTTATTAGGATAAAAAATTTAATTGTTCGTATGGGAAAATAAATATTTTTGTACGGGAAAATATACATTGGAATTTCGAAAAAAGTTATTTCCCTTTTTTATTTCCACCATGATGTAGAATAACCTCCCGAAGTTAGCGCACTTTACCCCTGTACACCCTGTATAATGATGAAATTTTATTTTATTTTATTTATTTATTTATTCATGTAGATTTACACACAGTACAATATGATACAAGATATAATTAAAATATTTTGTGATTATTGATTATTGTACCTTATCAGGTCGAAATTATTGGTTCCTAACTGGGCAAATTGCCCGTTCCAAGGAACCAAAAAATATGTGAAAGTAAGTGTGTGATTTGTCTATGTCTATAATATATCTCATTAATGTTTTAATTTGTGATGTTTAATCGTTACAATCTTATGATAGAGTCGAACTTGAGCTATTGTGTATGTTTCAATTGTGTATGAGCAATAATTAGAATAATGGAAGATATATATAGTGTGTGATTAGTATATGTCTATTTATTACGTGACATTTTTTAACATTTTTTCAGATTCTCCTCTGCCCAGTCCAATCAACCATTTAGTTATTATTGGGCCTATGTATGAAATATTACAAGTTTTTTATGTTTAATTCAGGGGGGATTTTGTTGTACAGTTTAGGTCCCAAGTATGTGTGTGTCTTTTGATACTTTGCCGTATTGCTCGTTGGGATCATAAGGTCATTTCTGGTGTGGCTTCTTGTGATGTGTTTATGGTCAATTTTATTAATATTGTCTAGATTTTTATGTACATGGATAATAACCTTTTTTATATAGTTTTGACGAACATCAAGTACATTAAATTATTTAAAGAGCTCATCGCTAGAGAACCTATATGGTTTGCGCATTATGACTTTAATTATTGATTTCTGGGCCTTCATAAGCGGATCTAGAATTGATCTTCCTGATGCTCCCCAGCCAATGCAACCATACATTAAGAGGGGGTTGCACAGTCCGAAATATATTTTTCTTAGATCTACTTGTCTAATTATGTTTCGCACTGCAAAGAAAATATGAGTAAGTTTTCTTACCCTAGTTGTAAGATTGTCAATGTGATAATTCCACTTAAGATGATTGTCTATTATAACACCTAGGTACTTGATGTTTTTCACACATTCAAGATCTTCACAATTGCAGTTAGGTTCAGTATTATAGGAGTTACAGTCATGATTATGTGTTTTTATTGTGTGTGTTGTACTAGGTTGTCCCTTTATGGTTGAGCTGAATCTCATGTATTTGGTTTTAGAAGTGTTCAGTGTTAGAAGATTTTTGTTGAGCCATTGTTTTATCACATTAATTCCACTTTCAGCAAGTTTGTGTGTGTCAGTCCAGTCATCTCCTTCAAAGATAGCTACCGTATCGTCTGCGAATGTAATAATTTTACCACCGATTGGTAGCTCGCACAACTCATTGATATAGATTATAAATAGAAGGGGTCCCAATGTGCTTCCTTGTGGTACACCAAAGTTAGTGCCTAGTTTTACCAGTTTTAAGTTGCTGGCTTCTACCTGCTAGGTAACTCTTTAGCCATTCGTATGGCATACCTACAATTCCAATATTTTGTAGTCTTTTGAGGAGTATTTTATGAGAAATTGTATCAAAAGCCTTGACTAGGTCTAAGAATATTGCGATGTTTTTCTTTCCACGATCTATATTATTAGAAATATGTTCTGTGAGTTGTGCTAAAAAGTTTTCTGTTCTCTATGTATTTACTTAATCTATTTTTAAAGATTTTTTCAATATTTTTTGAGATAGTGCTCAACAGGGATATTGGTCTATAATTGTTAACTTGGTTTTTGGGTCCACTTTTGTGGATTGGTACTACTATAGATTTTTTAAGATGATCGGGGAAAATCCCCGAGGAAAAGCTTTTATTGATTATGTTTGATAAAGGCGTTGCTACATTGTGTTTAATGATTTTAAGTATAAATGTGTTTAGATTGTCAGGACCTTTAGAGTGTGTAGTGTTAAGACTGTCAATGATTTTTAAAACCTCTTCGTTTGTCGTAGGTGTGAGTTTAAATGAAAAAGGATTTTGTTTTGTTCTATTGACAATGCCAGTGAGTCTTCAGTTTCCTTGGTGACACTTAAGATGTTTTCTGCAAGCTTAGACCCAACCATCGTAAAGTATTGGTTTGTGTGGCACGCAATTATGTCCGAATCAATGATGGATGTATTCCCAATTTGTAATTCGTTAATATTGAGATCAGTTTTATGTTTAGTGTATGTAATTTGTTTAAAGATTTTCCACATATTTTTGCTAGATGTATCTCGGTCGAGTTGTTGCTTATAGTACCGTTCTTTAGCGTTACGCATAACATTTTTACAAATGTTACGGTACCTGCGGTAAATCTGTTGTTTGAGAGTATCCTGTGGGTCTTTTGTCGCCAGTCCGTGTAAGTGGTTTCTTTTGTGTATAGCTTTTACAATACCCCTGCTGATCCAAGGAGTAAGATGTTTTTTTTATGAGCAGTGAGATTATCTGTTGAATTTTTAGTTATGTACTTGTCGATTTTGTTAATAAATAAATTGAGTGCACTGTTAACTTCAGTCACTTCACACAAATCTTGCCATGTTTCACCATTCAGATCTTTAATTAGTCCCTCATAACAGATAGTTGATATACAGTGGTTAGTTTTTACTTGGTTTTTATGGGATGTGTCCGGAATGCTTATTGCGGTTGTGTAGTGATCGGTTATTGTATTGTGGATAATAAATGCGATGGAGTCCGTAATATTTCTGGTATTTATGTGGTCTAAACATGACCTGCTATTACCTTGAATCCTGGTAGGAGCTTTAATATTTAATGCGAAGTTGTTTAGCTGTTGACTTTGTTGAGCTTTAATATTTAAATGCAAAAATGTTACGATTTTTATGAACACGTGTTCCGACTTCGTATCAATACATTGGTATTTTACTAAACCACAGGAAAAGGAAATTATCAATTCATTCGTTGATGGCCTTCAATCCCGATTTCTTTTCAAGCTTATTAATAAATTAGCAATATTATTAACAGTAACAGGAAGTAAGAAAATACCTTCTATTCAGATCTCGTCACATATACAACGCACAACGTTTCGGTTCAGAACGGTGGTCTGTCAACCCGATTAAAATGATTGAATCTTTCAAACAGATTGTCGTTTAAGCACAGTGTGCAGAGTGGTTCAGGCATTTAGGAGCTTCCGTACCAGAGGTGGCTGCCAAACTCAACAGTAGGACGTACGTGAACCAGTATTGTTATTACAGTAATAAATCATTACATTTTACGAGTATGAGAGACAAAAACAGTGATCACAATGCAAATTACGTGACAAAAATGCATCATAAGTGTGACGTGCGTCGCTTTACCTACGCTCCTGAAGTAATACCATTCTAATACATTCAATTATTTCTTGGAAGGAACTTTTGATTTAGGGTTGCCACATAAAACATGTAACTTTATTTTTTATATGAATACCGCACAAGGGTCCCAACTGCGAGCCAGTAAGTCACTCCGAGATTTGAACCCGCAACCTCCAGATCGCAGTCAAGAGACTTGTCCCTCGACCCCTCAATTTGGTCCTCGTAAACTGTTGTGTTTACCTTACATTGTTTTAATCTTTCAACGGACATATTTACTACCTTAATAATAATAAACGTGTTTTAAATTTTACACAAAAACAACCATTTACGCCACATTAGTGGTTGTTATATATAATTTAAATACGTAGATTAGTAAGGCCCGATCTATTTATATATGTTTTATCTATACTGGCTATCTTCGGGGGGGTTAAAATATAAAATAGAGAAATAACTTTTTTCAAAATTCCTATATTTTGTATGTGAAAATAACATCGATTTTGAAAAAGTTTTTTTTCTACCATCACGTAGAATCACCTCCTGTATAAATAAATTAATGTTTTTTGTTTGTCTCGTACGCGTTCCTATACCATTCATTTGATTGCACTGAAAATTTCAAAGTTTGTTCTTATTAGTGCCAGGAGTGTTTAGTTTGAATGGTAGAAGAAGTCTGGGACACCCGAAGAAGACTTAACCGCATCATTTCTATACTATAATGAGATACGGAATCAAATTAAATAATGCAATTTTTTAATAGTAATAATGTGGGATACAGCACTACTCAGTGGTAGAAAAAGTCGTGGACGCCTGAGGAAGACTTATTTTCTATGAATTGGAATGAGATATGTAGTACATATCTATAAGTGTAGTTTTTTAATAGTAACAATTTGGACTTCATGATACCCACATGAATAACATAGTTATTTGTGGTAAAATGCGACGTTAGTGATGAACCAAGAAAGGTGTAAGGATGACTTGAAAGTGAATGGTTGAAGCAGTCGAGGACGCCCGAGGAAGACATGGCACGATCAAGTGAAATAAATACTAATTACAAAACAATAATATTACTTCCACCTTAAAAATGGACCCAGTTTTCAGGTACAATAGAAATTATAGACTCGAAACTTTACTTCTAACCATTCATATCCACGAGCGAAACCGGGTAGACGTCAGCTAGTTTACCTATAAAACGAATACTAAATCAAAATTACGGTTCCGTGATAACTCAACACAGTGACAATTCAACACACTTTTAAAAAGGGATAAAAAGTCATTAGAAACGATGAAAAAAAATTTTTTTTAACCTAACCTAACCTACATAACCCAGTTAATAAAGTTTTTGTTTTATCACTTTCCATGACTTTATATAACTTTTTAAAGATTTGATGAATTATCGTTGTGATGATTTGTCCGGTTACCCAAAATTACATGTTTGTCTGAAAGAGGCAAACATAATAAAATTATTTACACCAATATATAACGAAAAAGATTACAAATGAGGTAAATGTAAGTATAAAAGGTCATGGGGTAAGTTGTACCATCTTGTGACAGTCATAAAAAATAGTTGCAGAACTGTCTGTAAGTATTATTGCCTTGGCATCATGGAGATGGCAGATATTTTTACCTGAAATCGAAAATTAAAGCTGAAATTTCTTTGTGGACGCAAATATTTTAGGTAGGGAGGATTATTTTTTTACATATCAACTGATAACAAGTGATCCAAGCCGTCAAGCACGACAGCATAACAATTGCGCTTGACCTGATCAAAAGCCGAAACGGGTTGAGAGTCAACGTGTAACGGGGACAAAGTATGAAACATCCCATCCTAAGAAATCTGCGCTTTTGTTGACTAAAATACCGTCATGTAGAGTAATAAATGCTTTAAAAACTATTTTAACTCAAGTCTCAGTAAGGTTTTTGTAATTTATTTTATTTATTTTTATTTATTTTTTTTTTATTTTTTTTATTTATTTTTTTTATTTTTATTATTTTTTTTTTTATTTTTTTTTTTTTTTAATTTTACTTTATTTTATTTTGTTTTACGCCTAGCCGGGCTTTTACAAACATTATGAAGATAGTGTAAAGGACCAGTAGGTGGCCCTCACTTTTCAGTGAACTATGTAGAGTGGTTTGAAGTTTTAAAAATACCTTAGTTTGGGAAGCATGTTATTAATTAATTAAATAGCAATGGAGTCGAATTCAGACTTGATAAAAGAGAGGATATATGTTTTGAGAGGGACAACCAAAAAATATGTGATCTAAAGTTCACACTTCCAGACCACATAATCTGAGTAGTCCAGCACGTAAATTTTAAAAATCCGATGAAGAACTGAACAATGTCCAATCCTCATTCGCATAAGTGAGGATATTTATTTTTTGGAGTAATAGGGAAATTGTTGAAACACGGATTTGATGAGCTAGTCCTCTGCATTGAGACATAGCAGGCTCCCTTGGATTGACACAATGACTCATTGCCCTAGTTGAATATTTATGTTGGGCAGTGGAGATTCTGATATTTTCTTTTTTAAATTTAAATAAAGCATTTTTTTATAAAGTTTTTAAATATTTCGTCTGTTGAAGTTCTAAAAGGAACCATCAGATTTTTGAGCTAATGTTGAGCCGCTTAGTGTAAGTTCTCAAAGCAGAACCCCATCCAGTTATCCAATTTCATCCGTTTAAAATACACAACCAAGTATGGTATCCAACTTAATACGTTTCAGTCTGCAGTTTATGTGGCGTTCTGTGACATCACTAAACTATCATGTCTGACCCTATGAACAGTGTTGAGAACGCGACTCGTGTGACATGCATAAAACGTTTTATTAATTGAAAATCACAGCGTGTTACAAAACAGTTATGCATTGTCTCTAACCATTTGATTTCGGTTAAACACTTTGCTCACAGGGTTTGATTTTAATAATAACCTCAAATACCCATTAATCGTCCTCCCATAACTGAGAAAATATAAGATAAGATCTTTAACCCCTCAAGCCTCGAAAGTACATTACTGGCCACCAACATCATATTCTCACGGACAGATCTGACCCGGGCGTCCATACATTATAGAAGTATTTTAATCTTTTTTTAAATTTTATTTGGTTTTACCACGAGCTGGGCTTTTACATGATTATAAGAACAGAATATAAACAAAGTTTTTAAAGCTAAGTAAAACATGCAACAGTAACATTAAATAAAACAGAAACTAGAACAATACTACATCAATAAGAAAAATCACCAAAAGTACATTAGCAATACCTACTACTATATTTATTATAAGCAATAATTATTAGTCTGAAACACAAATATAAATTGAAAAAATCTGGAAAATCTGGGAATTTAACCCGTACCTTCTGATTGTCGGTCAGGTGCACGGAACCACTGTGCTACGTAGGCTTATTAAAAACCTTATTTTGTAAAACCATAATTTTACCATTAATAAAAAATACTACTATATTTTGTAACAAAGTGCTGGTATAGATCACGTAATGTTACATAATGTTGCAATTATGTAATGCGAAAGATATCTGATTTATTCGTCTTTAGAAAGAAAAATAAATTTTCTTCTCAGTTGGACTAAAATATTTCGTGACTAAATTATTAAAAAAATATGATTACAAAACGACGGGATTTTTTCGTTGAAAGTTTATATATACGGCACACAAAGTGAAATGACAGTATTCTTAATAATTCCCCAGACACAAGAAATTCCTCGTACAATATCGAATTTTTTCAAAATTATGGGCGTGTCCAGTCAAAATGTCCTGTTTATTTCAAATACAAACATCTGAAAGTTATAAAATTTCTAAAATTGTATTTTTAAGGTGATGCACTACGTCGTGTAATATTTTAAATTGAGCCGCTATCAATAACAACCCTTACGTAGATGGCGATAAGGTTTAAATTCCCGATTAACACCATCCGCCTGTTTTGATTTATGCAAGAAAAAAACATGGCCAAAAAGTGCCTTTTATTTTATTTTTGGATGTTCAGGCATAAATATTTAATTTTTTTTTGATCATTTGATAAATAACTTAATTTGCCACAGTATACAATAAAATCATAACCGAAAATGGGTTCGTAAATAGGAGATTTTGAACTTTAAAGCAGTTTTCATAGGCCTTTACATTATTTTTTCTGGGCTTATAAAAAGACTTCTAAAAAATACTCGATTATTTCAGAGTCCAAGATGTATTCTACTCACAGTATTTAATTAAAGCATCTGAAACATTTCTAGGCGACCAAATTTTCAAACCAAAAACACATGATTTTTCATTACTACGTATGATCAAAAATAAGAAATATATTCCGCATTTAAAATACCTTGAAAGCATTCCGAAATTCCGTGAGATTTTTTACCATTGCATACCGTATCATTGGGATTTTTAGGTAAAAACATTTAAAATTATGAAGGGAATATGAGTTCAATAAAATAGATCTTAATTTTCTGTAAAAAGAAAATTATTAAAATAAATTCTTTAAGTTTATTTTTATTCTTTTTTTTTCAGCACTGATTCCCAAAGAGTTGAATCTCTAACAACGTAATGCCAACGAACTTTTCGATAACTTCGCCTGTCTTCGTTTTCTTGTGTCGCGCGCTATTTAGACGTACACATTACGTGATGTAAGCTGTCTAGAAATAATTTTAGTGTGGCACGATGCTGAATAAATAATGATGTATAAAAGGACAATCTATTAGGTAAGAAACAAGGGATCTAGCCATCATTTCAATTTGAAACCGAAAAATGATGCAAATAATACATTATTTAATTGTAATTGAATCATAAAATTTATCTACAAATCCCGACGTGGTGAACAAATGTTTGTGTTATTTCACAAAATATTTTCTGACACAACTGCCATCCAGTCATTCAAATGGTAATTTCCTTAAGAGGAAGCTACAAGCCAAAAATGTGTATATTCTTGGTAGACCTTATATCGTAGGTAATAGTCATTAAAATCGCTTAGAAACGTTCGATTTCAAGCAAAAAACTGGTTTTTATTTATTTTGTAAATAATTTTTGAAGAAAGCAAAAAAGTTAATGAAGTGAAACTGTCACAGATTATCTTAGCTATAATGGTATATTTTTTAAAAGTTGTTTCCTCTATGCGTTCATACATTTCTATTGAAAAAATATTTTTTTCAGTAGTTTGCATTTATATTTTTTATTACGGAATTTATTTATTCATCTCTATTCTACTCAAGCGAAGCGACAGGAAAACCTTAAATTTATTTAATGCATATTTTTTTGTATTCATAATGTACAGCAATTCGTTATAAAGATTAATCAAAATAGTGATTTGGCATTAAGCTTTGCCTTAAGTCATCATTGTTTTATCTTTCGTAATTTGTACATGGCTGTTAGCACACATACGTCTCAGGGATCTCATTCCTACTACATTCCGTCTATTTTTATCTGCCAGCTTCATGCCTCACTTTACATACATACGTCAAGGTTGGAATTAAAATTCAATTGTGGACTGCTTCCTTGACAACTTTTGAATTTCTTCTATAAAAAACAACTCTGCATAGGTGACTACCGAATTACTCAAAGAAATGGTACAGACTTACATTAATACTGGTACAACATTTTTTCACGACACCTTGAAGTATGTGGCTATGTTAGTTAATTGTTGTTTTTGCTTGTTTGAAGTATGTGTTAAATGTTTACAGTTAAGCTATTATTAGACCAGTGTAATTACTTACGTTTTTACAACACAAAAAATGCGTTTTTTGTTATATTTGATTATTTTCAATTCACTTTTACTCATTAATGTTGAAGTCCCCGGCGTATTTCAGGCTAATATTGACAGGGACCTTCTTGTTTTGAAAGTTAAGTGTGCAAAGATCGAAATAAGACTGTAGATTCATATTAAAATCAAATGCACGCCGCCCTCGAGACACTCTTCATTATATAAATATATGTATAGGTAGAGTAGCTGAAGCCCCCGGCGTTGCACGTGCTTTACGTAGAGTTTTTCGAAAACAGATGTAGGCAGACAGTAATTTTCCTCTAATTTTGTGTAAAAAATTTCATCAGGAAATTTTTTAATTTTTTTTTCAATGTGAAACCGCTCCCAACCGTCTGGAGCCAGTGAGACTATGGCATCCCCAATTGGGATATGTTACAAGGCCGAAGGTACTGGGGAGGGGAAGGATATGGGGAAGAGGAAGGTGGGGAACTACCTGGGTGCAGGAGATGCTATATCCACAGCGACCAGTCGACAGGGGGCGTGGCCTAGGGTTCCGAGCAAAGACCGAAGTGAAGTGTTTCAGCGCTTTATTTGAAATTGGTTCTCCGCTCAGATTTTTTTTGTGACGTCACGGCCAAGCATTTCCGAATATTGCCGAGCAGCCGATAGCTAATTTTCATCTTTCGTTTCATACGATTCTTGCACCTTGATTTCATTTGGTTAGATTACATTACTATACGGCCAATATCATAAAGTCGATTCCAAAGCCTTAATAAAGACCGTTTGGTATGGCAACCACATTCTAATTCCTGCAAATATAATTAACTTTTGGACAATAAAAGACTTGTGGTAGGCCCTATGTTCAACTTATGTACAGATTCGTACTAGGCCTATATATACTCAAAGTATCTAATCTTTTTACATTACAAAACAGTACACCTATGGGAAAGTAAAACTAGCATTATTTGGAGTCTATGTGAAAATATGGATGCCATATAGCATGTTGAAGGATAAGTGAGCAATGAAGGAAGTTGGGCAATTCATTGATACATATTTGATATTTTTTGATATTATTTTATTAATGGAAAATAATACATTACACCACACAAAGAAAATATAAACATTGAGGGAACAAACTCCTTTAAAAACAACAATAATACAACAATACTCTTTTGACAGTACAAACATATTTTGATCTACTCCTGTCAAAATTAAACATTTAAACTATTTACAGTGAATTATTACACATAAATATTAACGAATATTAACAAGCAGCACTTATTTACTAACATAGCAGTATTTAGCATTGGAAGTGCTTGTGTACTGTGTCAACAAAAGCAATAACAAATCATCGACTCCCAACAGTGATAAGCAGTGAATACATAGTGAATTTTCAAACGTTTCACAATGGATGTGCAAAATTTCATCTCCAAAGCAGAAATAGCTATCAATGCCTTAAATAAGGTACTTTTTGATCCAGCCAACAAATTTAATAAGGATCAAATCTCTAAAATTTCCCCAATTGCATGTGAAATTTTAAGTGCCATAAGTACCATGTCTTCAGCTGTAGCATCCAAAACTGCTAATTTAGAAGGTGAACTGCGTGCATACAAGGATATTAGAACAAATCCTTCTCAAAATAACTTTAGTATTTGCGAGGCAATTTCGGAAATGAATGAACAACAAGTGCGATCTAAAAATATTATTATTTGCAATGTGCCCGAAAGCATTAAGACGACAGAAGCTGGCAGGATCTTGTATGACCAGGCAGCTGTCACCAGTATAATTGGTGTAATCGACAATTCAGCAAATGAAAATATTTCTAAATTTTATAGGGTTGGAAAATTAATAAATGACAAGCCTAGACCAGAGGTCGGCAAAGTGCGGCTCCGGAGCCGCATGCGGCTCTTTAGCCTCTTAAGTGCGGCTCCCGCGCAAAAGTTCACGGACAGGCGAGCAAGACGCGTGATGGTATCGGCGGGTGACGACTGCGGGGTGCGCGGTGCGAGGGAGACTCTTCTCGCGTTTCAATAAGTCTGGTTGGCGTTGGATAGCAGTCACGTCGCCAGTCGCGTTGCTACGGTCACGGTGGTTTCCCCATCCCCATTTCACATGGCTACCAAAAAGAAGCAAAGAAAAACGGAAGATGAATTTAGAGTTGAATGGACCGAGACTTTTGCGTTTATTCAAAACTTAGATGGCCTTCCGACATGTCTTATTTGTAAGGAAAAATTGGAGAGACACTTTCAAAATAAACACACTTCATTTAGCAATAAATGTAATGCAATAGAGTGGAAGATACTACCAGTATCGCCCTGGTGTAAGACCACCATTCAGAATTGAAACATTGCTCCAAATGGCTTTAGCCGTGTTTAGTGACTAGATCTGAATAGCCAGGTACTTCCCCACCTTCCTCTTTCCCTTCCCCACTTACCTTCAGCCTCACAACATCCCCCAATTGGGGATGCCATAGTCTCACTGGCTCCAGACGGGAGCAGTTGGGACTCTTGTGAGGTATTCACTATAAAAAAAAAAAATAAAAAAAAAAATGCAAGGAAGAAAGCAGTTGAGGAACTCCAGAAGACTCAACTTCTGTATTTAACAACTGGATGCAATCTTTCAGTAATGCTAATATGGCAAGTTGTGTTGTTAGTTGAGAGATTGCTAAGAGAGGGAAACCGTACACAGACGGCGAATACATTAAAAGTTGTTTTGTAAAGGCATCCGAAGAACTATTTCGGGATTTTAAGAACAAGGCTGCCAAAACAATGAAAGATAGAACACTTAAAATGTCTTCGAATATAACCATCCAGCAAATCGAAGATCTAAAATTGGTTTCGGCTTTATCAATAGCAGTTGACGAGTCTTGTGACGTAAATGATACAGCGCAAATTTCGCTTTTTGTAAGATTTATTTCTCATACAGGTCCTAAAGAAGAACTTTTAGGATTATTGCCACTCAAAGGTCAGACGCGTAGAGGATATCGCAAACGCTGTAATTGGATGTATGGATAAACATCAAATTTCTCTCGAAAAAATTGTGTCGATTTCAACAGACGGGGCCAAAAGTATGACCGGCCACAGAAAGGGATTTTTTGCTCTTTTGAAAGAAAAAATTATTCACGAGATACTTGCTTACCATTGCATCATTTATCAAGAAGCGCTTTGTGCGCAGACATTTCCAAAAGAAATTTGTAATGTTATGGAATTGGTGATTACGATTGTTAACTCCATTTTAGCTAAAGCTCTTAATCATCGCCAATTCAAAGAATTTTTAGTTGAAATGGATAGTGAGTACGGTGATCTTCTGCTTCATAACAAGGTACGTTGGTTATCAAGAGGGAACGTTTTAAAGCGTTTCGAATCGCTGTTTCCAGAAATCAAAGCATTTCTCCTCGAGAAGGGTGTTAACTATCCAGAACTAACAGACGATAAGTGGATTCAAAACTTTTATTTCATGGAAGACGTTACGTCTCATCTAAATCAACTTAATAATAAACTACAAGGGAAAGGAAATACAATTTTTTCAATGTTAGAAGAAGTCGTTTCATTTGAAAACAAATTATCCCTTTTTGCTGAAGATTTTGCAAGGCAAACATTGTTTCACTTTCCGAGTCTGCTGAAGCATCGCCAAGAAAATAATTCTTTCATTGACAAGCACTACTTCAAAACAACCATCTTAAATATGAGGGAAGCATTTCTCAGCAAGTTTCAGGAATTTAAAAACAGCAGAGCGACCTTAGCATTCGTCAAACATCCTCTTAATGCTTCGATAACAGATTTGAATTTTTCTCCTTTTGGCATTGACGTTGGTAACTTTGAAATACAATTGCTGGATTTAAAAAACAAGGAATTATGGAGCTCTAAATTTGAACGTCTTTGTGTTGATTTAGAAATACTGGAGAAGAAAAAATGTTAGCTTAGTTCACAACACAAGTGGTCTACCTTGAAAGACCTAGAGAAGGAAGATATGATCATATTCAACGCTTATAATAGTATTCCCAACTGTTATGACCAGCTGAAAAAACTCGCTTTTTCTGTACTATCCCTTTTTGGTTCTACATATTCATGCGAACAATCTTTTTCAAGCATGAACTTTATCAAAAGTAAACTGAGAAGTCGTCTTATTGATGACAACCTGGAATCGTGCCTAAAATTAAGAACAACAACATACAAACCTGACTTACTCAAACTTTCGAAGGAGATGCAAGGGCATGGTTCACATTAAGTAGGGAGTAGGGGGAGGTACTTATTATCATTGTCATTGTCATGGTTTAAAATAAATATTATTTTTAATCTGTTTTTTAAATTTTTCTTTGTACAATATTTTACGTTACTTAAATCTTACAAAACCGATCAATCAGTTTGATTGTAAGAAATTTCTCATTTTTCCTGTTTATTTGTTTGTAATAAAATAATTATATCTCAACTTAATATTTTAATAGGTAATACATCATAATTACGTAATAGTGTAATACTTAATATTAAAATATGTAACTAATTCTTTTAATGCTTTTTCATAATATTCATAATGTACGATAGTAATTAACAATTAAACTGATTGATCAGTTTTGTAGGATCTAAGTAAGAGAAAATAATGTACAAATAAAAAAAACTGAATAAAAAATAAAATAAAATAAAATAATAATTATTTTATTTCTAACAATGGTTATCAGATCTAGGTTTTTGTCCATAATATTATTGGTTTTGGATATAATTTGTTTTTCACAGATCTAGGTATTTGTTATAGTTCTAGATATTTGTTTTCATGTTCCACGGAGGTAGAATGAACTAACTTTTGTTTTGATTTTTGAATGAGATGCCTCATTATGGATTCCTTAATTATATATTATTTTTTTATCAACGAATAAAATTTTTATTAAATATGATATCAAGTTTTATTCAGTGTAGGTACCCGTAATTTAATAATGTGCTGAAATTATAATAAATGTTTGCTAAATCAAAAAAACAGAATTGGCTCTTATTATTTTTTTTAAATCATTGTACTGTACATATTTGGCTCTTTGGCAAATAAGTTTGCCGACCTCTGGCCTAGACCAATAAAAATTGAACTACAAAATTCAATACAATCGAGAAATATTCTAAGCAAAGGAAGTCTTCTCAAGAACAATGTCAGAATTTACTCCGACTCAACACCGCCGCAACAAAAATTTCTAAGCGATCTGAGGGTTCAGCTGGAGAAAAGGAAAAAAAATGGTGAAGATGTCACCATAAAATACATTAACTCCACCCCCCGAATCGTGCCAAATCGACCAAAAAACTAGGAAGTTACGAAAATATTCAAGCAATCCCACCTAACCGAACCAGAACTATAAAAATCTATTATCAAAACATCCGCGGACTTCGATCAAAACTCGATGACCTACAAGCAGCTCTACCTTCTCATCATCATGACATCATTATACTTACGGAAACCTGGCTAAACTCGGAAATCAAATCGACTGAACTCGATCTTACTAACTACAAAGTATTTCATTGCAACAGAAACGTCAGATCAAGTTCCAAGTCAAGAGGTGGAGGAGTTTTAATTGCAATAAAACAGAAGTTGTCAGCAAGAAAATTAACCACGAAACACAATAACATCGAACATCTTTTTGTGCAAATAACGACTCCTCTCGAGAAAATTATATTTGGAACGGCCTATCTACCACCACTTTCTGACCCTCAGTCATATAGAAACCACTGTGAAGACATCGAAACAATTTCATCAAAATATCCTCACTCGAAAATTGTTATTCTTGGGGATTATAACTTACCAAACTTAATATGGAAAGCAAATAACTATGGTCTCATCATAAACGAAAGTGAAAACAATCGTGCACGTGAAATTTTGGACATGGTAAACTTTCTAAACTTTCATCAACATAATTTTATATATAACAGTAACAATCGCTTATTAGACTTAGCTTTATCAAACTATCCTAAAATGTCTGTTGAACTCTCAAATGATCCACTTCTACCTACAGATAATCATCATCCTCCCCAATACATTAAATTAAATATGACTTAAATCATTGGTAATACATTAAATCATTGGTCCTTGATGAAATCTATCCCAAATTAATAAAATTAATTAATCAAAAACAGCACGGTTTTATCAAAGGAAGATCCACCGCAACTAACTTAACGGTATTTCAAAACTTCATTATACAATCATTTGCAGAAAATAAACAAGTCGACTGTATATATACAGACTTTTCGAAGGCATTCGACAAAGTATCCCATAAACTACTAATCCAAAAACTATTTGCTCTAGGAATAAGGGATAACATGCTAAAATGGTTTAGTAACTATTTGTCAAATCGTAAACTGTTTGTTAAAATAAAATCTTGGATGTCGAAAGCTTTCCGGGCTACCGGTGGCCTACCGCAAGGTTGGCCCGGTTTTGTACCTCATTTTCATCAATGATATAACCAATTGCTTCAACGATGTCGAGGTATTGCTCTTTGCAGATGACATCAAACTATACAAGAAAATAACTGACATAAATCATTGCCATATACTACAGTCAAATATTAGTAAGTTTAGAGATTGGTGCGTTCAAAATAATTTATTTTTAAATGTAGTAAAGTGCAAAACCTTGACTTTCTTCAGAAACAAAAATCCTGTTTTATTCGAATATTCCATCAATAACATAGCTTTAGAAAGAGTCACAGAAATGTGAGATCTTGGAATTATTTTGGACGAAAAACTAAGTTTCACCAATCATATCCATTAAATTGTGAACAAAGGTATGAAAACACTAGGCTTCGTATTAAGAACAACTAAAAACTTTAATTCTTTACAAGCCATTAAACTATTATACATATCTCTAGTAAGAAGTCTAATTGAATATAACTCAGTAGTTTGGTCTCCATCTTACAAAATTCACATTAACAACATTGAGCGAATACAAAAAAATTCTACGTTTTATAAATTTTAAATTAAATATCCCTGTCGAAGACTTAAAATACAATTTCTTATTAAATACTCTAAAAATACATACATTAGAAGATAGACGTAAAATAAACGATTTAACGTTCTTATTCAAAATACTTAACTCTAAATTCGACTGTTGTGAACTCCTGCAACTTATAAACATACATACACCCACAGTAACAACACAACAAAATACAATATTCTACAGCAGCATACATAAGCGTAACTACATTGCCCACTCTCCGATACAACGACTTCACACCATGGGAAATCATTACTTGGGTGATGTTGACATATTCAATACCAACTTGGCAAGTTTTGTGGATCATTTAAAACATTTATTTCAACAATACTCCTAAACACATCAGGTAAACTTACAAATAGCTGTAATTTTCTGTTTTTGTTTCTTGTGTTTGTATGACTTGTTGCATAGCTTTTATCAAATGTAATTTTATTCTTATTTTTTACGTTTCAAAGTATCTGTCAAATTAAAATTATACTACCAACCATGTAAAAGCCCTCTGGGCGTTAGATAAATAAATAAAAACATGACAGATAAATCAAGCATTACGTACCCAACACCAACGTAGCTTATGCGTTATGCTACATCACGACTATTATGTAATTATAATACGTAACACCACACAGGAAATATAAACACTATGTAACAACCCCTTTGAAATCATGACAGATAAAGCAAGCATCTACGTACCCAACACCAAGGTTACTTATGCGACATCACTCACAGTGGCTATTTTATACGATCAAGTGAATCAGATACTCGAGTCGGGCCATGTCAAGAGTCAGAATAATAGAAGAGTATGTATGAGACAATGTATGAATGTGAATGAGGCAAGAAGTGTGTGCCAAGACCGAGTTGTTTGGCGGTATGAACATAATGTCTAAGGTAGTTAACAACACGGAATATTACAATACCTTCAATTTGACAACTGTTCGTTGTCAACATTTGAGGAATCCTCATTCACAACATTAGGCCCAAGAGAAGCTTTCTTCCACATACTGGCATTCGTCCTGGATCGACCCTGGTATTTCCAAATACCCTTTAGCTTCCTTTTCCGTGAAGGCAATTCCTTAAAATTAACCTTTGGGCAATTCTTATCTCTTGATGTTTTACTTCCAGCAGGTTTAGCCTCAACAAGTTTAGTTTCCAATGGAAGACCTCCTAATGTTGGAACGGTCTTCTCCAAATCTTTTGTCAACTGGTCAATTGAGGCACTTGTTTGTTTCAGGTGATCCAACGATGCACAGTTGATGTACGTTAGGTCAATAAGTTTTTTCAACTGTTCTCTTAATACTCTGTTCATTTCTGTATTCTTCCTGTCATTACCGGCCATACTATCATCCACTTCAGCTTCAGTAACGGTCACTGTATGTTGCACATCGTTCTCTACCACAACGTTGCCGTCACCATCACTATCGCTGTCATTCACACACAACAAAATGTAATTTGTTTGAATGTCATCTGTTGCTGATTTATCTTCATTGTACGGTCGGAAGATTAAGTTACTGGAGCTTTCCTGCTTCGATTGTTCTACTTGAATTGACAAATCCTCCTGGTCAATAATAGATTTTTTCAATCTAGATGACGCCTTGGATAGGTGATTGTACACCGTTTTTGGCGATGGAAAAAACCCTGAATTGAGCCGATCAGGTTCTGCCTCACCCTGAAATTTATCTTTAACAAATTGCTCCAACAATAGAGACATATCTTGTACTGAGGAAACTCCAGCTTCACCAAGCCTGTTGATCTCCTGTATCAGGTCAGGATGAATATGTTGGGTCATCTTGGCCGCGTCTGTGCTGTGGTTGTGGCTCGCTTCTCCGGTTGCCGAGACGTAATAACGTAGCACAAATTTAGGTGGGCTGGTGGATTGAAGGGCTGCCTTCACTTGTTTCAGAATCTGAAAACAAGCCACAATGTTTTACTATAAATAAAAATAACAGAAACCTACAAAAACAGTAATTATTGGTTTGGTAGGCAGTAAAAAATATAAAATAATATTTACAACAAAAAAATATCTGATTTTCCTTTTAAGGGCACAGGGAAGTATGCTTCACACCTACTATTTTGAAGTGTTGAGGCCCTGGGAATCATATTTGCGGCCATGGTACTGTGCTGACATCTACCATTGACCTTACAGTAAGTATGTGTTTAAGTAAGCGATGGGAAGTTGCGTATTCCCACATGTTCCCACCACATTTCCTTCTAAAAAAATGTGTGTTGTCCAAAACGGTATTTGTATAACCTTGCATCTAACCAGTGTTGTGTAGTATCTAGATATGTACATGTATCTAGATACATTTTTGTGTATCTGTATCTAGCTATATTTCTATAACTGTATCTGTATCTAGATACATTTTTACTAGTATCTGACACCTCAGATACTCAGATACTTTCAGATACTTTATTTTCGTTGTGAACTTCTTTACAAATTTTCTCTAGTTAATTTTAAAGTTTTCTCACAGATTCAGCTAGTGGGTACCTTTGTCCATCTAGTGTATAATATTTTATAGCAGTTTATATACATGCATTTTAGGGGTCCTAACCCGAGTAACCGAGTACCCGGGTACACCTCTATATAAAAAAAAAAAATGAATTTAAAAAATAAAAAAATTAAATTAAATTAATGAATAATTTCATTTTGTTTTTAAATTTTCCATCAGAACCCTAATCAAGTTGGTTGCACATAGTTCACGTATTTTTTTATTTATCCAAGGGGCGTCGGGTACCCGGGTAGTAATATCCTACCCGGGTACTCGCGAGGACCCCTAATGCATTTATGTTATCACCGCTTGCAGGCCAATTTGCCAATATCTTTTTGGGCAACGAATAAAACAAGCAAGTGTAAATATGTAAAATAATCACAAGCGTTTACTTCTACCGTCTTTAAGAAATAGTAATCGCTGTTTTCGATAATATATATATTTTTTTATTATTTTTTTTTTTGGTAAACTAATGTTTAAGACAAGATTTTTTATGCATGGCACAAAGGGTAACAATTATTTTACAAGCAATAATTATTCGCCTGAAACACTCATTTTTTAAGTTTTCCCCCAAAAAAGAAGAAATGTATCTGAGTATCTGTGAGATACTTTTAAAAAGTATATGTATCTAGATGTAGATACAATTTTACAATGTATCTTGTATCTGTATCTAGTGTTAGCAGCGCATTCAAATACTGCCGCCACAGTGTTTAGTTCACCAATTGGCCGGCAGAGGCGCTGCTGGTTGAAGGCGGGAGCGACTCCACCGCCACCTACCGGACACCCGCGGGACGAGCACGGCAAGCGGCTGGAACTTGGAACTGCGCAATGCGCGATATAACCTTACTGAATATTGGATGTTATTATTGTAATAGACCGTGAAGACAATATAATATTTCAACATAACCATTTACTTAGCGTTTTATTATTGCTAACATCAGAAGTGGGATTCGGAAAAGCATTGGCTTTTAGTTAATTCGCCTGACTTGAAATATCGTGTTGTGAAAACAATGCAGCGTGCGCCATTGCGGCATTGACGAGTTTTTGTTTACCTTTGGTACTGATACCGGTGACTGTTACTTTTGTTTTTAAGTGATAATTTGTGTATCAGCGTGAAATATTTGGACTACTATTGTGAATTTACGTAAAAATGAATTACATTGATGACAGTTTGTGAGGGCGGAGGAACGCTTATGTTCCAGCCGAAATTTCATTGGAGATTTCATTTTTATATGGTGCGTGAAAATTCATTTGTGATTCAATGGATTCTCCAAGAAGACCTTTCCCTTTCGTATTGTTTCGTGAGCCGAACTTCACGATGATCGAAGAAATTGTCAACCGAGCTGTCAAAACGAAGTCGCTATCTTTTTGTGCTGGGCGCATAACCTGAAATCTAGAACAGGAGAAGAACTGTAGAAGCCCTCCTGAGGGCAAACATATAGCACATGGATATTATTCGCGGTTGGTGAAATGTTCGAAACCTCAAAATGTTTCGAAATTCAGTTGATAAAAGTTGACGCGGCGGTAACGAAACCTAATCCTGGTACCTGATCTAGCTGCTAAAAAGGAGACCAATTCGGTGACTTGCCTGTTATGGATACACTGGTCACAATCGGAATGAATGAAAAGTGCCGATCAATGTTAAAGGAAATATGTTTCCGAAAATTAAAGCCCGTTAATATGTGTAGCGACAAAGAGTTTTACATCATGTCGACTGTCAAGTCGAAATCCTGTATTATGGTTTGAAGATGTTCAAACTGGTTTGAAATGGTTCGGAGATAATCGAAACCATTCGATAATGGAAATGATTCGAAGATATTCGAAATGATTCACACCCAGAAATGACAGGTGTGGCGTCCTTTGGATTCTTCATGATGAGTGGACATCGAGATTTTTATCAAACACTGGCTACCGTCCGGGACAAATACTGGTTTCCGTGGATGAGGAATGTTATCACAAAATATGTGAAAATTTTTAAATGTTTGGTTGAGAAAAATGATACGGGTCAAAAGCCCGGGATATTGAAAAAAATGGAGATATCTTTTGCCGATGTGTTGTGTTGAGCATGTAGCAAGATCAATTTATTGTGACCCTCCGTGAAGAGACTGGATGGAACACAGCGTGTTATTGCTCTCCGGGGTGGCTTCACAAAGTACAGCCCATTGGAGGCGGTGGCAGAAACAAATATGAAAAGTGTCATCAAGGCACTTTCGGCGATGGCGTGCCATGGGAGCTTTTGACAAGTATCAAAGGCGGCAGATGAAACGGTTCAACTCGAACCGATTCATTATTTCAAGACTTTAGGGTCATACGTGCAACGGCACGGAAGCTTTTGATGAGTATCAAATGCGGCAGGTGAAACGGTTCAACTCGAACCGATTCATAATTTCATGATCTTATGGTCATTCGTGCTGTGGCACGGGAGCTTTTAAACAGTATCAAAAGCGGCAGGTGAAACGGTTCAACTCAAACCGATTCATAATTTCATGACCCTAGGGTCATGCGTGCTAAAGCACAATGTGGATAAATAATCTCATGTAGGCTGGTGAGAGGCAGAACCTTATGGTTGTATGTGCTGAAGCACGGTGTGGATAAATAATCTCACGTAGGCTGGTGAGAGGCAGAACCTTATGGTTGTATGTGCTGAAGCACGGTGTGGATAAATAATCTCACGTAGGCTGGTGAGAGGCAGAACCTTATGGTTGTACGTGTTGAAGCACGGTGTGGATAAATAATCTCACATAGGCTGGTGAGAGGCAGGACTTTAACGTCATACGTGCTGAATAATGGGAACATTTTGATGTGTATCAAATGTGGCAGATGAAATGGTTCCACGTGAAACTATTCATGAAACCCTCATATCGTTTTGGCGATACGGTTTTGATCAGGATCTCTAGAGGAATTCCTGGATGAAAAAAAAAAAAGTTGAAAGATCGGTTTCGGAGCTTGCCTTATAAAGTGGATGAAGTCTTGCCGAACGATCGCTTTGACGTGTCGGGTACCAGACCCAACGGCAGCACTCACAGAGTGACGGTCACATATGAGAATATGAGGAATTGGCCGGCTGAACAAATTTCGGAGTAACGGTCAGGAAGGGCGAACAGTAAAATGTTTTCGTCAACACCGTTGTGGAGCTGAAGAAGTTTCAATCAGTCTAATTATTATTTTATTTTTATTTCAGCAACTGCTTTGAGGTCAAAGCAGTGGTCAGTATGGCCGTGTTAGCAGCGCATTCAAATACTGCCGCCACAGTGTTTAGTTCACCAATTGGCCGGCAGAGGCGCTGCTGGTTGAAGGCGGGAGCGACTCCACCGCCACCTACCGGACACTCGCGGGACGAGCACGGCAAGCGGCTGGAACTTGGAACTGCGCAATGCGGGATATAACCTTACTGAATATTGGATGTTATTATTGTAATAGACCGTGAAGACAATATAATATTTCAACATAACCATTTACTTAGCGTTTTATTATTGCTAACACTAGCTACAAATTTTGCCAAGTATTTGTATCTAGATACTTTTAAAAAGTATCTGACACAACACTGCATCTAACTATAGTGAAAACATTAAAATACTGTTATAAAGTGATTGCCCATGTAGGGATAAGCAGAGAAAAGAAACTATCATACCTTCGTTTTTGCTCTTTCTGCAATTTGAGGTGGAACAGGAAATTCTGGAAAATATGTAATTTGTTTCACACTCATCGTTGCGGGACAACCAAGCTTCTTGGAGTCCAAAACCCGGAGCCTCTTCTTCTTGCGGTTTGGGTGATCAGCCTGAAAGAACAATTCAAGGTATAGGGTCTAATAGGCTTATACGTATAAGACACCTATTATTTGTGCGACAAATAAATTGCCAATGGTTAACTTATTTGACGCAGATGATTAACTTTTACAAAAGTTGTTAGGGCCTATGCAATGTTGACATTAGTATAAAATTACAAGTGTGGTTATAATCCAGTGTGATATGAATTAAAATTGTGAAATGAGATATAGCGGCAGGGGCTTTAATTAATTTGGCACTTTGAGCACGGTTTTCTTTAGACTAACACGACATGGGGACGTGTTACGAGCCACGGCACACTTTTTAACACACAAAGATGAATTGTGATTGGTGTGATTGTCGTGTTAATCTAAATGAGACGGAGCTCCAACAGCCATATTAGGAAGGCCCCTGGTGTAATCTAGTCCTAGCTTACCTAGGCCCAGGCCCATCGCTTTTATTTTTATTTTAAACACATCACCGACGATACGGTTATCATTTTGAGGTTATAGACCTTAATCTTGGTCGGACCACCGAGTCCTCGGTGCTCTGTCAATGCTACTATTGAAAGACGAGGGGGAGTAGGCCTAGCTGATGTGGTTCTAGGGTGTATTAACATACCAACTCAACTCTCTCCGTGCTGTTATTTCGGCGGTGTGGTCGGCGGCCTTGGGCGCACTCCATGTACGCATTCATACCGAATGTAAATGGCATCCCAAAGAACTCCACTGTAGGCGGGCAGAACGTGTATACTGCATCTGAAAGATTGGAAATGTTAATTTCGAATAACTCGTAAATATCAGCAGCTACTTATGAACTGAAGAAATGGGAAGGCCTACCCTAGACCTAGGCCCTAAGGCTTAGAACTTACCTCCCAACTTCTTTTTCATACTGTCTCTCGTTGAAAAAGAGTACCCCAACGCGTTCACAGAACACAAAAATGCTTCATAATTTACTTCATTATCAATGTATCCACTGATAACACCCGTCTCTGAATTCTTTTTGAAATTATTTAACGAAACTTCTAAAAGACGGTCAAAACCGACACTCGAAGACGCCATTTCTGAAGATTTCTGACGTTTCGTAAGTTTCGTTTCACTGCCCACCGCGTTTCACTGATTTTGCCAGTGTTGCCAACGAATCTTGGCCTAATGTCGCCGTTTTTCAAACATTAAGTAGCCTAATGTAGCCGAATTTCAGTTGCAGTAATTCTAATGAACTCGCATAAATTCTGCCCACATATTCCCCACAAATATTCTACGTGAGCTTGATTCCCCCTTTTATTATTCGAAATGCATGGGGGGGAGGGTTGTTAGAGAATTTCTGTAAAACATAATTCCCCACTAAAAAATTCAAAATGAGTGCTCCCCACAAAATATTTGAAATCCATGGGGGGGGGATTGTTACAGAACTTCGCTGAAAAAAAATTCCGCATACCCAAAAACTTCATATGTGATTCCCCAAACAATTTTTCGAAATCCATGGGGGAGGGGGGATAGCTACGGAATTCCATCCGAAAAATTCCTCTATTTTTACGGTCGCAAAAAATATTATATCAAATACATCAAAAATACCCTTGAATTGTTTAAAAAGTAAGTTCAAGAGGTTTTTGTTATGTTTTCTTTTTTAAATTATTATTTGTGATTTGGCTGATTTAAATAACTTGTCTCTGAAGTAGCCTATTAGCCTAGTAGCGACCAGTCGCCTTTTAGATTTTTTCGTCGCCGATTCTCATTCTGAGTAGCCTAATGGCGATAAATCGCCTTCGTTGGCAACACTGGAAGTGGGAAACAATTTTCCCGGAACAACTCGGGTATGCTCGGATATTTTGGCCACGCCCCCTGTCGACTGGTCGCTGTGGATAGGTAGCGACTCCCACCTGGGTGCTCAGTTCTGGTCACTGAAATTTCAAGCCACGTTTCAATTCTGATTGGTGGTCTTAACACCAGAGCGATACTGAGAGTATCTTTCATTCTGAAACGTTCCGCAAATATATGTTATTTCTAATGAGTAATGTGTAAAATAACACAAATTAATCAAACAAAATTTACTTGCGCACGTCGGGATTTGAACTCGCAACATCTAGCTTGCTAGTCTAGAGCCTTACCCCTCGACCACGGAGGCCGTCGTTATCATATACGTATTATTAATAAGTATCAAAATTTTGGTTTAAGGAGTAGGAAAAGAGTTTTCTTTTAAATATCATATAGACAGTGTCCTTCCCCTTGATTTAAAGGTCAATTGTGAAAAACTTCATCAATCTCTAAAAGTGTATTAATTTGTAAAAATCAAATCCACGCCGCCCGCCACAGACACTCGTCTTTAAGACCCGGCATTTTCAATTTCTACCGATTTTATATCAAGTTTCTCGCTAACTCCTTAAGTCTTGGAGTTCCAAAAAAAAAAAGTTGTTTTTGAAGATAATATCCATACATTTGTTTTGCCGAAACGTTAATTATTTGAAATTCCCTCGATAGAAAAAAATCGCAAAGTAAGCTCCGAAAATTATTAAAAATACGTTTTGTTCTGTTATTTAATATGTTATAAGCACGAAAAAATTCAGAGTGTATGTTTAAATGCAACTAAAGACATTGGAGAGAGATTTTTGTTTATTTCAAATGATACGTGTTTCATAAAATATTTTCACAGCAGTCGCTTACGTCTGTTCGTTCCAATCGTTTTAAATATTAGCGCGCTCTCTCTAACATTCGGATTTACATAAGCCTATTTCAAACAATCGCCATTCGCCCAGGGGGGTATAACTCCGCTTAAAAACGTCAACACAAATTATAGACATGGTAAAAATCTATGTTTGTGACGTAGGCGATGCGTATTTTTTTGTTTCTCGCTCACTTTACCATAAGACTCGTGCGCCAGAAAGAGAGGGTTCGCAAACGGTGTAATGCGTGTTCTCGCCGCTAGGTGGCCGACTCATGCTTCCCGCCATTTCACTTCCTCTAAAAAACTGTAAGAAAAGTTTGACAGACGCCGTTGTTTGTCATCATAAAATTGTCAAATATCTGGTTGTGTGAAACAGTTGATTTATGTGTGATAAATAACATTTATGTGCCTACCGATAAAGTCCTTAAAACGTATTGTGTGAAAGGATGTACGGACAGAGACTATTCGACACAAGTTTCCAACCATAACCTCTGAGAGTCCATTTCGAGAATGGTGTTCAGCACGTATCATGACTACATCCTAAAAGGTATTCTATACTGCATCAGCCTATAATAATGATAATATGTTTTGTTAATTATTAACTAATTAATTAAACTAATTAGTTAACACCTAAAATAACAGATCATAGCATCATTAATATAGTGATGGCAAAAAATAAAAATATCAAAAATATCGAAAAAGTTATTAAAAGAAGAAACCTGAAAAGATACGATAAGAGTAAAATGATTCAAGAATTATTGATTCAAAATTGGAAAGATGTAAATAACTTAGATTTTCACAAAAAAGGTGAAACTATAATAACCAATATGACTGATGCAATAAATAAAATAATGCCTGAACAACGTATAGTAATTAAAACCAATAATCAATGGTATTCCAAAAAACTAAGACAAATGCAATATGAACGAGATACTTCTTATAAAATAGCAAAAATTACAAAGGATAACGAACATTGGAATAGATTTAAAACAATTCGAAACAAGTACTCAAAACTTATAAAGGATACAAAAAATGAACATTTCATCAACAAAATTCAACGGGAAAAGGGAGATCCAACGAAAATGTGGAAAACATTTAAGTCAACGATGAAAAATAAATGTGAAGATGTGGAAAAAGATATCATATTCCCAACCGAATTGGCTGGCGAAAACAACATGGCTGATAAGTTTAATAAATATTTTGTGACAAGTATAGAAGAAATTAACAAAAATATCCCAATCATAGAAGAAGAAGAAATTTTCAATTTTGAAGAAAAAACTTGCGAATTAAAGTTTAAGAAAATAGACGGCCAGAAACTCCAAAGAATACTGTCCAAAATCAAATCAAAGCCCAGCCAAGATGGGATCACTATTCAAATATTAGAACATGCATTACCTGTAATAGGAGAAGAGTTTCTTAGTTTAATAAACGAATCGTTAGAAACAGGGAAGTTTCCTGAATCATGGAAAACGTCTATGGTGATACCGATTCCAAATATTTCGAACACAAAACAATGTGAAGACTTTCGACCTGTAAATATGTTACCAAAATATGAGCAAGTGATGGAATACATCATAAAATCTCAACTTGAAGAATACTTGGAAAATAATAGCATCCTTTGTGACGAACAATCTGGATTTAGGAACAATAATTCATGTGAAACAGCGTTAAATTTAGTAATTGATGATTGGAAGGAAGATATAGATAAAAACTTGCATATTGTTGCGGTGTTTTTAGATTTTCAGAGAGCTTTTGAAACAATAGATAGAAATAGAGTTATTAAAAAATTAAAAAAATATGGAATAAAAGGGAAAGAACTGGAATGGTTTAAAAACTACTTAAGCAACAGACAACAAACAACAAAGATAAGAAACAATATATCAAATCCGATTGAAAATAAGCTGGGTGTACCGCAAGGATCTGTATTGGGTCCGATATTGTTTATACTCTACATAAATGATATGGTAAAAATATTAAAACATTGCAAAATAAGACTGTTTGCAGACGACGCACTAATTTATATTGCAGAAGATAATTATGAGAAAGCAATCAAAAAGATAAATAGTGACTTAGAAACATTGTCAAAATGGCTCAAACTAAATAGATTAAAACTAAATGTAAATAAGACAAAATACATGCATATAGGCAGAACAAATACGCATGAGGAACCAAAGGTTTCTATAAATGGAGAAATCATAAAAAAAGTGGAAGAAATTAAATATCTAGGTGTTATTATAGACTCAAAATTGAACTTCTCAAAAAATGCAGACTATACAATTAAAAAAATTGCAAAAAAAATATAATTTCTTGGTAGAATCAGAAACAAAGTAAATAAAGAAACATGCCAGATAATATACAATACAATTATATCACCACACTTTAATTACTGTTCAAGTATTCTTTTTCTCTGCAAAAAAGAGAAAATGAAAAAAATGCAAATACTGCAAAATAAAGCAATGCGAATAATACTTAAGCGCAACATATACACACTGATAAGAGACATGTTAAAGGAGCTGAATATTTTGACGGTGAAGCAAACTGTGTATTTGAATGTACTTATTTTTATACATAAAATTAAATTAGGGATGATGTCTAAGGAACTGAAAAGAAAAATAAATTACAATAACGAGATACACGGACACGGGACGAGAAATTCTAAGCAAATTAGATTGCCAACAAGAAAAAAAACAAGCACCCAAAAATCTCTGATGTACCAGGCCGTTCAACTCTATAACAAAATCCCGAAGGAAATTGCTGTGATAGAAAATATTAATGAGTTCAAAAATGAATTAAGAAAATATGTCTATCTCAATTATTAATGTTTCTTTTTTTGTGACTTTATTGAAATATTTAAAGAAAGATTATGTTTGCCCAACAATGTACATGTTTATATGTTTATAAAACTATTAGCACACACGAAGATGTGAGCTAACTTAAGATTAATAACTAAATAAATAAATTCGGTTAATCTAATAATTATATTTATTTCAGAGCGTAACATCTCAACCAGCAGCGTACCCGTTGCTGCACAGGGGATGCTAGTAGAAAATGAAGGTACATATCTGTTTTATATTACTTAAAAGGGAATAGTTTTGTTCGTCTAATATGTCAATCTTTACTTCAATTTCTCAAGAACTATGATATATTTTTTCCAGGAATAAGTGCAGGACCCAGTCATGTCTTCTTTGCAACCAGCAGTGTCGCTCTTGCTGCACAGGGGATGGCAGTAGAACATGGAGGTACATATCTGTTTTATATTACTTAAAAGGGAATAGTATTGTTAGTTTTGTTCCTCTAATATGTCAATCTTTACTTCAATTTCTTCAAGAACTATGATATATTTTTTTCCAGAAATGAGTGCAGGACCCAGTCATGTCTTCTCTGCAACCAGCAGCGTTGCTCTTGCTGTACAGGGGATGGCAGAACATAGATGTAAAATATCTTGCATAGGTGACCCATATGATCCCACTAAGAAATTTGCTATCAACGCTCTTGAAATTCATTATGTCGTCGAGTATGTACTAAATTATAATTGCGAAAATTTATATCTTGTGCCTGTTATTGAAGAAACCATTGCCAAATATATATGTTTTGATTGGCTTAATTGTAACGAACATAAAAAAAAATTATTCAATTCATTATCGAAATTACTGTACCATTTATAATCAATGCATGGTGTACCGATGTCAATAGAAAATTAATTGGCAAGGATACACTACCATACAATGGACCTGACTCCATGAAGAAAATTGCAGTACTGCAACATTTAAAATATGCTAAATATAGGAAGAAATGGTTGTCATAACTAATTTATTTTAATAAGTTAAAACCAATTAGGACCACAATTTGTTCCTATAAGCGCCTTTTAAATATCGTAGTACTGCCATGCTCCTCATTAAATCAGGTCCATTGTATGGTTGTGGTGTATCCTTGCCAATTCATTTTCTATTGACATCTCTATATGAGTAGTAGAATAATAACGAAAAAATAAATATACAAGTCAAATATTGTTATCGTTTGTAATTTTAAGCCAAATATTCTCTGATGCGGAGTTTACATTATTCAGTTTGGCTGTATTAGTCTGCAGCCCATTTTCAGTCACCGACTAGTGTTAATAAAAAAATAGTCGAATTAGTTTATTTCATATGTCTAGTTTATATATAGTTCTACTTTTTTATTACATACTTGACATCATAATGAATATTCTCTCAACACCTTCTTTAAATTTTACTCTTGTATTTGGTGTTTTTATTTGTTATTATTATACCCTATTTATTTATCAGGTGCCAATATGTATTGTTAAAACAATAACCTATTGTTAAATTTACTTTTCTGTTTACACTGTTACATTCTTTATGTTGTGTACTATTCCTAAGTTAAAAATATCTAAAAGGCATATAAAGTTTTTTAAACTAAAAAGTATTATATACTTACTATTTATATATGAAAGGTATAAATATTTAAGTAATAAGATACGTAGGAGGGAAACAAAAATAATAATAATGTAATTAGACGCTAAAACAGTAGGTTGAATCGTTGACTGCCTTATTGACAATATTTTTTTCAATTGCCGTTGGATGTTGAAAGAAAATAACTATCATTTCCAACAGCTAGTTTTATATTGATACAGTAATTTCACCTTTTAAATGTGTTTTGTGCTTATATTATTGTATTTCATGTTTATATTTAAAAAATAAAAATTATTGTACATGTAATTATGAGTTTGCTTTTCAGCTTCCTTCTGATAAAACGCTGTCCTGAGAAAATGAGCTGTAAAGGAAGTTACTTTAAAGGTCATTTCTTTCTTAGGACAGGGCTTTGTCAGATGGGACCTTGTGGTCTTGGGTGACATTTTACTTATGTTTTAGGCTAATGAATTGGGTTTTAGGTAGGTTCCGAAGCAGAATTAAATTGTCCCCTGTACTAGTATTTTTGGCATCGAAAATTACGTAATTTATTGTAAATAATATTTAATTTCAAATATTTGATTAACTTATTTTACGTGTATATAGCTATATATCAGTTAAATAATATTTTTTTTTTAAATGGGAAATAAACAAAAAAATTGTCGAATTTCTAAAATAAATTATATCTCCAAAAGTCTCAACACATGTTGCAATCTAAACGGTAAGAAGAAACCAATTTCAGTTTATGCTACATAATATATTTATTATTATTTTGAAAATAAGTATTTGAAATATTTACTAGTATATTATGTAGTAAAAATTACACCTATTTTATAATTTCAGAATACATATATTGGGAGATATTTCTAATTCAAATGCATTGGAAACTGGAATTGCCGGGTAAGTTTTTTTATTTAGTTTTTATTGTTGAGGAATATTGCGATTTTTATTGTTGAGGAATGATGGTTTGGGCATGTACAGGAAATGAGCGAAGGAAGGAGTGTAAGGAGAATAGACGATGCAAATGTGAATGGTAGCAGAAGTCGGGGACGCCCGAGGAAGACATGGCACGACCAAGTGAATCAGAATAATAGAAAGAGTCAGAATAATAGAAGAGCATGTATGAGACGATGTATGAATGTAAATCAGGCAAGAAGTGTGTGCCAAGACCGAGTTATTTGGCGGTCCGTCCTCTCTGCCTACCCCTGCGGGTAAACGGCGTGATGGTTAGTAAGTTAGTTAGTTTGTTGAGGAATATTATACAAACGAAAATAATTATCGTGATTTTTTTTTGGGGTAACTTTCTGTATACAAAAACACAAAATTCACCACAATCTACACATCTGCCCTGACGATGAACAATGCTAAACTGTCCCAAATGTTAGCTCAAGCGCAACACGGCGTAATACCCCAAAATATATCCCGACGATACTTTTCGCCCTCAGAATGTCAAATCATAAAATTATGCAACGTCTAGAATTTTGCGACCCGTTACTAGGCGAGCTTTCACGTAGGTTTTTTCTCTCGTGGTTTTTGCACCGGGTAGTTGAGGAATATTAAACTGTGGGACGATTATTTATTTAATGAGTCAAGCAGTTTTTTTTAATATTAATAATAAATTTAACTCTTACGTATAAATTTATAAAATTTACATTAAAAAAAATTTTTAAATTAGAATTTCATTTAATTTAAAAAAATACAGTCAACGCAAAAAAAAATAACAAGCAAACTTCAGTATCAGAAATTATCGTTAAAGGACAACTCCGTATAAAAAATGCATTAAACTTATTCTATTACAAAATATTTTTTCTATTGTTTTATAACTACATACTTATTTGTACTTTTAATTTATTTCAGAATGCGTTCATTTGAAGATACGAGTATATATAATGCATTGGTAACTGGAAATTCCGAGTAAGTTCGTTTTTTATTGACCATTGAATAATGATACACAGGAGTCCCTGAAAAAAATAATTTCCCTAAAAGCCTGAGTCATCTGTGACGATGCTGTGTGGGGGGTCTTTTGAGGAAAGGGAGAAGTTAAAAAGTGTCTCGAAGAGTTCCGTGTTGTTGAAGGGAGAAAATACAGAGACCAGCAAATAATTCCTCAGTCGAGCCGTTGAACTCGAGAACGAGTCGTAGAATCGACCCGTTCTCTTGGAGCAAATGTCGACCGTGTACAAATTCTACCCAGTATACTTTTTTACTGTACAATTTTTGACAGACTGTACCTAGGCGATCTATTTTCAATAAATTCTAACCTTTTTTCAGATGTGACTCTACTCCACTGCGTAATGTTTTCCCTACAACTTGTAAAGGAGTTGAAGTACAAAGGTGATAATTAAACCGTTTGAACCCCTCACTTATATTTTTAAAAAATCACTTATATTTGCAGTTATACTGATTTTATTTTGTTCTAGCTACCATGAACAAGGTGAAAATGCATTACCTACTCAGAATAAAGATAATCCGGAAAAGCCAAACATTTTCTACATAAATCATCAATTTGATTTGTATCTTTGATTATATGCTTCCTATAATTTTTAGTATTAATGACTCTATCCTGAATAGCAAGCATAACTCCTTCTATTTCTGCGCTCAACTCTCCAATACTCAACCATTTTTTTGCCAAAAATTTGTCAACGTTTGGTTGAGATAATTGAAGTGTTTTGCGTGTAAAATTTTAATTGACCAGGAATCTAATAATTCCTGGTTGGGATTTATAAAAATGTTGGCATTCTCGACGTATAAATTTAAAGGTGTAATGTTTCTATCTGCCTTTCAAATTATTTTGTGCATTTCTGAGCTATGAGCTTTCCTATGGAAAAAATTTCTTATCATTTCTACATGATTATGTTTCAAAGAAGTTATTTTGACTATACCTCTACCTCCTAAATTTCTAGGTAAATTTATTTGTTCTATAGCTGAATTTGGATGATGGCAATGAAACTTTGTTAGCGTAGTTCTAATTAATCGTTATAAGTTATCTAAATCTGTATTAGACCATTTAATTATGCCATATGAGTACGTTAATAGAGGTATTGCCCAAGTATTTATTGCTTTTACTAAATTTTTAGCAGATAGATTGCATTTAAAATTTTCCTGATCCCAGTTTGAAGTTTAATCCTAAAATCATTTTTAATACTAGTATGGTCTAATCTATTTGATAGTGGGAATACTAAATACTTATAAACCTCGTCCCTTTTCATACTAGTAATTTGGAAATTTCTAAATGTACTCTCGTCCCCATCTATAATTTTGCTTTTCTCTATATGGATCGTTCTACATTTATCTAAACCAAGAGTCATTTTGATATCATCTGAAAAGTTTTTAACTACCTCGATCATTTTTTCTAAATTTTGTTCAAAATTCGAAAATAATTTTATATCATCCGTAACAAATGCGAAATTGTAATACTCTCCCTTGTATTACCCTTAATTTTTATTCCAAACTTGCTTTTAATGAACATTTTAGATAGAGGATTCAATGCTTGGCAAAACCAAAAAGGACTCAATGAGTCTCCTTGAAAAATCCCTCTTTTAATTGAAATGCCCGGTATTACTATTTTCTTACCTTTTAAATTGAAAAGTAAATTGGTATTCCAAAAGGACATAATATTTTCCAAAAAGCTAATAATAATGGGGTTGATTTTATATATATTTAATACTTTGATCAGCCACGAGTGCGTTATTTTTATTATAATGTTATATTGCAAGCATATTAGATAACTCTTTATATTGTATTGTTTAAATGAATAAATAAATAATTTTAAAAAGTCTTCTGTTTTACAAGTCTTTAGGAGGAATCTAAAGTTCAAACTCTGTTGATATAAAAAAGCTTAAAACAATAAAAATTATCTTTGTGGTATATAATTATTATAAGCATACTATATATAAGTGTATGTTATGTATAGAAAAGTAGGTTTAATATATTTATGCATAAATCTTACAAGAAAAACCTTAATTCATTTTTTTTTTTAAATGGGTTTAATTTTATATGAGAAATATTTAAATATGTATTCATTTTATAAAAGTATATACATAAGTTACATTTTAATTTAATATAAAAAAGATTTAATTAATTAAATCTGTAATATCCTTAGTTTGAGAATTGTAGGCGTTTTATGTCCCGCGCGTGTCCACTGTGTCCAGGTCAAGTAACGTCGCTAGTATTTGTCCACCGAAATAAAAGTTTATTTATCAAATACCAAATACCTAACGATCGGCGGACTCATGTCGACCCTTACTACTTGTTGTCGTTAAATGCACGGCGAATTTTGTTAACTACATGTCACATGGAGAGTATAAGTATATCATATGACCAACTTTTGGTAAAATTAATTTTAGTTCTCAACAATATCAACAGATGTAGCAAACGCAAGAAGTGAAATATCTAAAATTGCTATCTTAGCGACAATCAAAACCCTATGCGCAGTTATGAAAACTAAAAGAGGTGGGTGTTACCCAAATCGCAATTCCAAACAGCATATACTGGGGCTTAAATAAACATATAAGATAGAAGACTAGTACTTTTACCCGGCTAAGCTATAAATTTCAAGACTCTTTCTAAACGAATTAATTTTGACCAAACAAAGTAGTTTTTTTGTAAGGCCCCGTAGTCAGCATTCAAAGATGGTTTGAAAGGGAGATATATAAATACGAATGTTAGAGGGAGCGGGCTAATATTAAAAAATATAACTAAAATCTCCCTTAAGTTGCATTTAAAGATACACTGTGATTTTTTCATACTTATAACATATTAAATAACACAAAAAACGTGTTTATGATTATTTTCTATCGAGGGAATTTCATATAATTAACGTTTCGGCATAACAAATCAATAGATATTATCTTAAAAAATAACGTATATTTTTTTTGGAATTTAAAACTTAAAGTGTACAAGAGAAATATGTTATAAATCGATAGAAATTCGGAATGGAAGGCGAAGCACTTCCCAAAGATCAATGGAATTCGAACGGAGTGTGGAAGAATGGAGAATGTAAAAATGAGTGATGAATGGAATGAAACGAAAACGACTAATAAATTTGGAATTCGAAGACTTAAGGCGAAGGCGAAGCACTTCCCAAATATCAATGGAATTCGAACGGAGTGTGCAAGAATGGAAAATGTAAGAATGTGTTAACAATGGAATGAAACGAAGAACGACTAATAAATTCGGAATGGAAGGCGAAACACCTCCCAAAGATCAATCGAATTCGAACGGAGTGTGGAAGAATGGAGATTGTAAGAATGTTTGAAGAATGGAATGAAACGAAGAAAGACTAAGGGCCCGTTCCCACTTCCGTTTTCAAATCGGAGGCGGGTCCCGTTTTAAAAACGGATGGCCAATGGCCCTGTTCACTCTTCCGTTTTAAAAACGGACCATACTCTACGAAAAAAAAAATTGTCGATTCAACCAAAACATGTCCCTAAAAATTTTGACATTATCATTCATGACAATTCCAAAATACATAATAAAAATTACTGTCTCCAAAACTGCACAATACTAAAAAACACAAACACAATCAAATATCTAGGAGTAATTATCGATAAAAATTTGAATTGGAAGGAACAAATATGTCAAATTGTAAAAAAAATCAGAAAACTGATATATGTATTTTTAAGAATCAGAAATTTTTTGTCTTTAAAAAACCTATATTTAATATATTATGCCTTAGTCCAATCAACTCTACAATATGGTATCATTAGTTGGGGATCCACATACAAAACTAACCTTACTCCAATAGAAGTGGTACAAAGGTTAATAATTTAAATAATATTAAGAAAACCTTCCGATTACCCAACGGATCGATTATTCGAAGAATTTCAAGTGCCTTCATTTAAAGATCTTTATACTAAAAATGCATTAATTCAAATCATAAAAGAAAAAGACAAGTATCAATTTCTAACTGAAAACCGTACTCGACTTAAATATATTTTTCCATGCCCAAAATTAAACACTTCCTTTGCACAAAATTATTACACTTACCGGGCAAGAATTTTTTTCAATCGACTACCTGAAGAAATTAGAAACATTAATGATAACATCCAAATAATAAACACTGTGAAAAAATATTTTAAAGACAAACTTACAAAAAATAAAAATGTTTCCAATTGAATTAATCTTAAGAATAACTCATCTCAATTAGTTTCCACCTCGTATGCCGGGACCGCATATGCGCGGCCCATACAACTTTAAAAAAAAAAAAAAAAATTATATGCGATTTTAACCCTTATGTACAAAGAATTTGTATGGAAAACAAGGTCTCAATCGCTTGGGCTATTCTCGTTCTTTAAGCATCATATTCTGGAAACACTTGTAGCTCCTTCGACATCTTCATTTTTAATTTTCTATGGGATGCCAGTGATGCCACACAACAAATAATAACTGTCGCAGGTGTCGCATCGCGGTTTTATTTTAAAGTGCCAAAACGAAGTAATTGATCAATAAAACGTAAGTAATGTTTTTTTATACATAGTTTATTGTTCACGGCATGTGTTTCGGTAAATTTAAAATACGAAAACTCAAAATAACCGACAAAATATTACGTCAAAGTATAAGCCATGTTTTCGTGATAAAAATGTTCGTTTTATTTCTAGCTATGTTGGATCATATATTGTGTGATTTGCTTTGTTTCGTATCTCATTTTGCAGATAAATCAATTGAGAACATATAACACAGCCTTCGATTTGTCCATATTTAGTAAATATTTTACTAAAAATAATATTCCGATGTCTCCGACCGCTAAAAATCTGCCAAGAAATATTTTTACGTTTCTCTATCGATATTTACGTAAATATTGCATAATCTAATAAGGATTGTACATTATTATGTAAAGAAAACTATTGAGATTGTGTATAAAAGCCCTAGTTTCGTCAATATTTAGTTAATATTTTTTAATTAAATAAATACGAGACATCGGAAACCTGCACAAATACACGTGAACTGTTTATATGTATGTGTGAGAGGCCATCTTGAAATGACATTTGCGCGTAGCTGCGCGCGCAGATATCAACGTTTTTTACAAATTCAAATTTTGTATGGGACGTACAGGGTTCTTAAAAAATACATGATTTATTAGAAATATTTATTTCGAATAATTTTTATTAGAAATATTATTTTTTATTTATAAAAATAGTGATAAATATCACAAAATTAGATCAGTTATATAGGGTGTGCAAAAAAGTACTAACAAACTTTTTTTTGTTTAGGTATAAAATATTTATAAATACAGGCGTATTGATGATTATATTATATAATGATATACATGATTGTTTCTATTGTTATAGAATGGAGATTCCAAGCGTGTCAATGGAGGAAGACACCACAGAAGAAAGATTTGCAGTCATTGCGACGGTATGTTGTGTATTAGTAGTAGTTCTATAGTGGTTGTACGCTTCATCCTTTCCAAAATTGAAAGACATTCGTGTAACAATTAATGTTTACAGTTTCAGATTCCGGGATGGCAGGCTGACCCGAGACCATCAACCTCCTCTACGCATCGGGCTCCAAATACTCAGGTAATTATAATAACACTTGGCTAACTTTTACACCGCCATTTTTGTCTTGTATTACCTCAAGGACGCTTTACATAGCTGTATATTATAATTTTTTTTTTCAAATCGTTTTTTTCCATTTAGATTCTTTTTTTTATACAAAATTTTAAAAATTGCCATGAAGAGGAAATTCATCATACCTAATAGTGGCAGTCCCATAATTACAGTTCAGGAATTGTATCGCTATTTCTTGCATTAGTGTTGTTGTTTGTTATAATGTTATTGTTTGTTATAATGTTATTGTTTGTTATAATGTTATTGTTTGTTATAATGTAATTGTTTGTCATAATGTTATTGTTTGTTATAATGTTATTGTTCTTTGAATGTTGGTTGCGGTTGTTATTTGTTGAATGTGTGTTATCATTTGTTACTTGGATTTTGTTATCTGTGATTGTAATTTGGCACTGGTTGTTGTTATTTATGGTTTTAATTATTTATTGAATGGGTGTATTTGTGCATTATTTGAATAAAAATGTTTACTGAAACAAGTGCATTGTGCATCTTTGCATTGTTTGAATTTTCGTTTCCATTCATTGTATCTTCCACTTTTGAGGAGGACAGAAACAGTGTCTAAAAATTTGAATATTATAATAATAAATTTATGTATGAGACTGCGAAAAAATGATTTTTTTCGCAGTCTCTCGACCAAAGATTAAAAAAACGTGTTTCATGTACCTGTTCTAAAACTGAAATAAATATGATGAAATTTTTTTCTTATTTATTTTTGAACCACACAGTATTTGAATTTAAAAAAACGTATTTAAATAAATAAATAAATATTAATAAAAAAATATTAGAAAATTTTTATTTTTATTCCCCGAGTCATGATTTTTTTGTCACCCTGTTCTTTCGAACACATCTGTACACGCAGTCGGCGGCCATTTGTCAAGGACGCTAGTGCAAAAACATCGCGAATTCTCATAAGGTAACCTCTTACTTCTTTCATTATTTTTGATATAAATTGATTGTGGAAATAATAGATTTGAGGTATCATCAGAAAGATAGTTTTATCTACATTATTTTGATGTAATTTTTATAATATTTCACCCAAGAAAAGTGATGAAAATTTACTTCGTAAGAAATGTCAAAATTTTTACGTCCTAATGAATAATTTTATTATTAGCATTATTTATTTACAGGTTTCTTGTACAAAATAATATTATTAGTAACAACAGTTGTATAAACTACCGAAATCTGGAAGAATTGTTATCATATACTTATAAAATACGACACAAAAAAATTTTAAGTGGACACTTGACGTTTGATTTTTTTTTTGAATAAATGAAAATATTTTACATTTTCAAAGAAGTGTCAATGGCATTACTTCTTCGAAAAAACCTTTGGATTATTTTTTTTCACGAGGGGTGTCTATTCAGGTTTGTGTAGAAATAAAAAAGTCAGTTAATTTTCTTATGAATATATTTTTTTTACATTTGTTTGCCGAATGGGAAAATTTTTACACATTTTTTTTGTTAAAGTTAGCTATTCTGGGAAAACTTGTAACAATATTATCATGTAATATATATGAATAATAAGATACATTATCTGATAAACAGAAAACAATCGCAAAATAAACAATTTCTTTGTTTTTAAACGGATGTTTGACCAAAAGGCAGGAGAGTAATTTGCACGCGGTTTTTTTCAAAAAAGCTTGGAATTTCCGGGCATTCAACAGTTAAGTAACATTCCATTCTTCAAATAAGTTTAAAATCATTTTATTTTTAATTACCTACATACTGTAATAAAACCATGTACACTCCATTTCCAGCCACAAGCTAATGCTTCTATGGAAGAGGGGTCTTGAAATATTTGATCATATATTGTAACAAATAAACAAAAATGTACTTATATAATAAAAAAAACAAATAAAAATAAAAAAAATAAAAAAGTTATTTGCTCATTCTTCAGTAATGGTGCGCAATGGACGACGATGAAGCTCTTATTGTCATGTGGTACTTATTAAAAATAAGGAAAAAAGTGAAAAGAAAATTTTGGGTACCTACACCCAATCATAGCCGAATGATTTTCTGTAGGAATTTTCCAAGTGTTAATTGGTGAGTTGAGAAGTGATGAACTAAAGTTCTTTAATTATTTTAGAATAATAATGATTGGATTATTTATATAGCGCCGTTTTCACCATGAGAAAATCACCTCAAGGGCGCTTAATGGCTTAAGAGAACGTCTATCACTTCCTTTAACCATCTACTGGAATGAGTTTCAGAGAGCTTAACATATCAAAATACAAAATTGAGAGAGTGCATTTGTCCTGAAGAAAGGCTATCGATATTTTAAAGTAAGAAAACAATAACAACTCAAATATTTTTATTAAGTGTTTATTAAACTAATACGCTCTTCCGTGCATCTCATTAAAGCTTTAAAATTAAAAAAAAAAGTAAACTTTAAAAGATAACAATTATTTTTATAAGCAATAATTGTTCGCCTGAAACACTCATCCACATTGAAAAATCTCCTGATAAAAGATACATGACGCCAACGGGACTCGAACCCGTGTCCCTTCGGGTTCGAGTCCCGTTGGCGTCATGTATCTTTTATCAGGAGATTTTTCAATGTGGATGAGTGTTTCAGGCGAACAATTATTGCTTATAAAAATAATTGTTATCCTTTGTGCTATGCATAAAAAAAAATCTTGTCTTAAAAACATTAATTTACCAAAAAAATAATAATTAAGCTTTAAAAAATTAAAATATAAATTTTGATATACAAAAGTTGTGTACACCAAGTGTTTTGTTTTTATTTAGTTAATATTACTATACTCTTTCTTCGACCAGTGGTATTAAATTTTCGGGATTTATTTCCTTATCCATTATTGTAGTTTTGATTTATTTACTTAACAAAATAACCAAATACAAGCACGCAGCGTGCCTGCTTCCTTAAGACTGGGAGCGGCCGGGGAGGGGTGGGGGTGTGGCGGGGACTCTGCCGGAACAACTAGACGACAAGTGTGAACAGCTCCATACAACACTATGAGCGAGCGTGTTCCGACACGATTTGAAAACGGACGCGCTGCGCTGGCGATACATTCGACAAAAAATGTCGGATCCGTTTTCAAATCGTGTCGGACAAGTGTGAACAGCTCCATACATCCACTATAGCCACTAGGGCATCCGTTTTTAAAACGGGACCCGCCTCCGTTTTTAAAACGGAAGTGGGAATAGGCCCTAATAAATAAATAAAATAAAACAATATTTATGAAGATCTAACTTTTATTGAAGTATATTTTTATACATATATATATATATATATATATATATATATTATTTAGCTATCGAATACTGTACAACAAAATACAAAATAAGGGTTACAAAAATTATTACGAATTATTATTTTATTTACATAAAGGAGGAAATTTGTAAACATTTAAAAAGCAGTAGTAAACTTTTTTTTTCTACAAAACAAAATAATAAATTAATTCATTTTAAATTCAATCTAATTTTTTTGACGTTAACAGTTTTTAGAATCTTACGCATTTTTGCTAATTAGACATAATATATACATACATAGCCAAAATTATAAAAAAAATTATAAAAGCTCGTTCAAATTGCAAAGTTACGAAAGATCGCACTTTTCAGCTACACTTGATATTATAAAAATACAGTCTGACAAGAAATTGTGGAACGTTTTCACAAAGAGAAATTTATACAAAACTACACTGAGTGAATAATCTCTCGGGGTCAATATATTATAATTATCTTTACATGCACATCCAATGAAATGCTAGCATGATTAATATTAAGAAAATTCAAATCATCTGTGGAACGCCATCTTTATTCTAAAATAATTCCAAAAATTGAGAATTTTTACAAAAGAGAAATATCTACATAACTGAAAAAAAAGTTTTCACAAAAACGAAATAGACGGGTTGTTTCACGGAATTTGAACAATTCATCAAATTTCAAAGTTGATTTTAAGTTCTGTGAAAGTCCTATTAAAGTTTTATTAACATATCATTACTGGCTAGTTGCTTCACAAAACTGAAATCATGACAGAACTTGATTAGAACCTTCACCGAACTTAAAAGAAAAGCTAGAGGGTTTTCCAATAAGAGGTGTTATTTTGATATTCAAAGAAACTTTTCCCGTAAAATATCAATGGTTTCGTTGCTTTATTATGTTTGAAATTTTTATTTGTGAACATTTAAAATCATTTTTTAGCTGTAGGTAGCTGTTTTACAGAATTTTAACAATTTGTCAAATTTCAAAGTATAGGGTTTTCCAATAAGAAGTGTTATTTTGAATAGCCCGGTATTTCAGTAGATGTTACTTTTGAAGCTGTCATTTTCTGACGTTTGACAAGTAGAAACTACGTTATTAATAAAAATGGAACGATACACGCTTCAATAACGCATTAAAATTATTAAAATTCACTTGAGTGAATCAAATGCAAATCATTTTGAGTGATGAGGCCCATTTCCACCTCGGTGGCTTCGTCAACAAGCAAAATTGTCGCATCTGGGGCTCGGATAACCCAAGAGTTAATGTTGAAAAGTTTTTCTATCCTCAACGTGTGACTGTTCGGTGCGGTTTATGGTCCGGCGGAGTCATTGGACCTTACTTTTTCGAAAATGAGGCGGGAGCAACAGTTACGGTGAAAGGATTGCGCTATCGAGAGATGATTGATGATTTTTTATGGCCGGAGTTGGATGGTATTGATCTGGACAACGTTTACTTTCAACAAAACGGCACTACGTGCCACACAAGTAACGAAACCATTGATCTTTTACGATTGAATATCAAAATAACACCTCTTATTGGAAAACCCTGTATATTAAATTCTGAATTAAACCCTTTCGTAGACATATATGGAGAATAAGAATTTTAAAATTTTAGAACTTTGTGAAAACGCTCCTCAATTGTAAACAAAAATGGAGGGCGCTGCGATCGTCTAAATGATTTTATATGGAAACACCAAAATAGCTGAAATAAAAAAAATAATGTTTAACTTTTTTTATTACATTGGTACTAGTAACTATAGGTGTCCGGGGGTAAAGTGCACTAACTTCAGGGGGTGATTCTACATCATTTTAGAAGTAGAAAAGATAAATAACTTTCTTCGAAATACAAACGTTTTAAGGTAGTTTTTAGGTTAAAAAGATGAATTGTTTAAATGGGAAAATAAATATGTATTCTTCTATGAAAAAATATTTTAGTGTGGGAAAAAAATAGTTATTTTCTACTTCTACCATCATGTAGAATCGCCTCCACTTTACCCCCGGACACCCTGTATATTTCACATGAATATCATACGGTGTTCAGAAATTAATGATACATGGGTACCTATTTCCTGAAGGGAGAAACATTGTATCTTATATTATCAAATAAGCAATTTTTAGAGGTCACATCAACGTTTTAAAAAACTATTTGAAGTAATCGCACTTTTAGCAATTAAAAAATCAATACTGAGAACGTTAAGAAAATTAGAATTATGTCATTTTTCGTCCCATTGTCAATCTGTCAGATTCGGACATGGACCTAAAAAGCCCTGTACAGAGCACGAGTGCAATTTTGTATGAATGGCATTGAAGCCAAATCCATGATGAGGGGAAATTGCCTGGCACCCATTTTGTATGACTAACTTTTGAACTGATTTGTATGCAAAGTGGTGTATAATGAAGTTTTATTTTTTTTGCTGTTAACGCAGTTATAAAGGCTTACGATTTTTATGGGGTATTTAATGAGACAGCGAATAGGATACGCCATTAAAAAAGGATTTGATTAAAATAGGTTTTTGCATTTTTCATACATCTTCCCCGTCACCCTGCGACTTCAAATCGTTCTCAAGTTACTCCGTAAAGGGCTTTTAGTTCCATGAATTCGTACGTCACATAACCTCGCATTTTAATCTGCGATATATTTTTCTAAAATCGGTGTTGCCATAATATTGAAAAAATATTTGTTCCATTTTATTAAATTTTTAGACTTCTTGACGGACACCTACATTTTTTTTTATACTTCGAATATCTGAAATAAATTATTGCTTGTATTTATTATTTAACTGGTAGACAGAAGTATTTTTTTAACGACTTTTATTTAATGTAAAATAAAATATAATTCAGTAATCACTGAAAATTGATTAACAAAGTTTTGAATCTCTGAAAATAATTTTTACATTAATTTTATTTCAGTCTTGAAATTTAATTTTGGCAATGTAAGGAAAGTTTTTTTTTTAATAATAATCAACGATATGTTTTAAAAAATTGCTAAAATTGTTTAGATTTAAATCTATGGGTTTCAAAATTGTTGCACTTGGGAAAAAAAAAATTTAATCTGTTGAAAAAATTTTAAAAATATATTTTTATAGTATTTTTGTAAAAAGAAAAATTATGTTAGGTTTAAATGGATTTTAACAGTTTTTGTTTAGTTTAATGCCTTATTTGGTGTAACAGTATCATAGATAATAGAAACAGGGGGAGATATGGTGTGGAATTGGTTGTCGACAAGCTAAAACAAGGCCAAACTGCACGTACTATCAAAAAAGCTATCCAATGAAAGTATGCGTTTGGTGTGAAGGAAGAAAAAATGGCGGGGTGCAAATGTGCATAGATGCGATTTGCAGTACCATATTGGTATGAATGAACTAAGCTGGCGACACTTTTGTGTGCGTGGTTTCACACTAATAATGCTGTATGGCCCATCTCCTTTCTATCTATTATCTATAAACTGGACCTACGCGATAGATTTGAACAACATGGCGATTCGTGGACTTATTTCGAGTAAATATTGTATTAGATATACATGGTAACATTTTAGACAACAAAAAATATAATTAAATGAAATATAAAAAATCACATGTCCCTATTGGTAAAAATAACTTCAGATCATTATTGTGATTTATTTTTGGGTTATTATGACGTGTTGCGCTTCCTCCGCCTCCAGCTTACGTTTCGGACTTCGGACAGCGTTACAGTGTCTTTCATTAGGGCAGATGTAATAATGTAATGATGGACACTTGTCTAATAGATTGGTGCTGTCTAAAGGATGGTAGACATTGTGAAACACTGGCTAATGAAGGAGGAAGCGCAACACGGTATGTTACCCCAAAAATAAATCATGACATTGCTTTTGTCCTTGAAAATCTCAAACTATTATCTCAAAAACTTACGTCAGTGCACTCGTACCACGTGGCATGTTAGTGGACTGACCTAAAGTTATAACAAATGGTTCCTTACATTATCAGAGGGCAGCTGATTCCAAAGTCATGGCTGGAAATAGTACGGTAATAGTACTACGTCGTCGGTCGACCTACTGTACGCGTGGTATTATTTCCATGTTGGGGTGTTTTGCACAAATTCAAATTAAGGTCAAATTGAGATCAACTGACAAGTTTTTAAAACATGACAGTTTTGATTTTTTACTGATTAGAATTTGTTCAAACGATGAAACAGACCTATAATCGTGGCTTAACAGGGATCTTTCAAATGTAAAAAAATTACAAAAAATGGCAGTGATTGACCTTTAGAAGACATGGTTACATTTGAACTTCTGTAAAACTCTGCAAACTGAAACAGAATGATTTGATCGGGAAATCGAGAAACCGGTGTAATTTACTTTCAGATTGGTTTTCATGAAACAACACAAAGCATATTGTGTGTATATTAAGGCAGGTCTCCTGCGACAAAATGTTTTCAAAACATCCAACTAAAATGAAAACATTTATGTTGATAATAATTTTGTTAGGTTTAGAATTTTTTTCTAAATAAAATGTTAAAAAATCATATATCTTTACTAACATTAAAAATATGCAAAATATCAATCGGAAATTAAAGGAATTTATCAATAATATGTAAATATAACAATAAATAACAAACATTACATAATGATAATTCATTTAGAAAACAGAAGATTTGCCATTAGGTGAGACTCAAAAATTTATTTAGCTCATAATGTGTATAGGTATGTTAAACTTCTTGCTAGGTCATGATTTCATTGATGGAGGACTGAACGCGGTAGTGCTAGTAAAACGTTGTACAAAGAAGCGACACTCGCGGCTCACAATGGAATTTAGATACCAATCCTAGTGTATGGCAGTGACGCATAACTGGCAAAAGAATAGATTACTACCTTCCTGGGAAAAAATCACAGGCCGAAGATAAATGAGATGGACTGATGACCTAAAGATAACTGCCAGCTTCGAATGTGTGAGATCACAGACAATAGAAAAAGGCAAGATTTGGCATGGAAGTGTGCCGACTGTCACCAAACTGCTCGGACTATCAAAGTGGCAGAGCCAACGAAAGTTATGTTTTTGGTATGTAAGCGGAAAAGAAAACAGGACACTACCGTGCGTAGAAACGATTTTATAGTAGTATGGGTGAACGGTGTTGGCGGCAGTTTTGTGCACACAGTTTCGTACTAATAATAGTTCATGGCCCATCTTGCTTGTTACTATTATCTGTGGGCGACAACCAACGGCTTTGGCACAACTGGAGTCATTTAAGATTAAACGAATCACAAGTTATAATCTCAGCGTTCATAGATGGAGTTAATTATTTTTTTTTTTTTTAATTTGCATGTTACGCTTTAAAATATTAAGATGAATTGTTTGAACATACAGAATAAGAAGAAATTTTATTCGTATCACTACTCAATAAATTATTCTTTCAAAAAAAGGAATACAAAATAAAATATTGGATTAAATCATCTGATCATTGAATCAATATTGGGTTCCTATTCCTTTCTTGAAAGAATAAAGAACTTGAGTGAAAAATATTATGGCTGAAAAAACATATTTTCTTGTAGATCAACAAACACTGATTCTGAATATATATCTACGTTTTATTGTACAGCGTGAGACACTCAAAGTGTAATTGTTACCCGGGTTCTGACAGGGGAATGGGGACAATTTTGTGCCACTTTGTACTCGCACATGGATCACTAACTGCGGTTTACAAATAATTTCAAAAGAATTCATGTTTTTTGGAAATCATGCTAAATATTAAAAAAAAATCATACCGACCCAAGCGGGATTGACCTCACCGATCGACAAAACTGAGGTAAGTATGACGTCACCTATACCCCGATCATTGCTTGTGATAATGGCGTGTACTTATAAATTTAAATGCAATATCTTCTGTTTTCGTCATCAATTCAAACAATAATTTCATTAATATTTTTTTCTAAACAGTCTAAAAAACTAACAATGATAATAATTTATAATGTAAGTAATATAAATATTGAACAGTCATTTCATAAATAAACACTTATGCACCAAATAAACAAAACTATTATATGTAGTACATCTTAAAATAATGCATTTTGTTAACACTAAAATTTCACTCTCTACAATGTCTAGACAAATACTTTGGTGTATACAATAATTATTCGCTTACTTAAAATACAATATAAAAGTTATGTAGAAATGTTACAGTTAGGGAAAGTTTTCATGAAGGAAAATGAAAGGATAAACAATAATTATTTGTAAGGAATGTATATGAATGACTTTTGTAAGTTGAAGAAGGTATAAATGTAAGATAATATGTAGGTAATTTTAAATAGCCTTAAGAATTAACAGCATGATTATGGTCTTAAGTAAATCTAAAGATATTGAAAGAAGGGTAACTGGGGGAAATTACATTAATGGATGACTGAACGCAGTTGACTCTACTTAAAAAAATTGTTCAAAGACGCCAAGCTTGCGGTCCACAATGGAGTGCTGATACCAACCCTGGTGCATGATAGTGAGGCAAGGAATTGGCCGAAGAAGGATTTAGTTTTGAAAGTAGACTGAATGCTGTAGAGATGAAATCTCTGAGGCGCATGCGTGGTAAAAAAGGATGCTTAGATGGTATGGGCATATTGAGTGGATGAAAGAAGAAAAGAATGTGAGGAGAGTACACAGAAGTTAAGTCAGGTCATGTCGACAGTCAAAATAACAGAAGAATATGTATATACGAGTGTGAATGAAGCAGGAGACAGAGTTGTGTGGCGATATATTCTCTCTGCCTACCCCTCTGGAGAAATGGCATGATGGTTAATAAGTAATGAATATAGTTTTTCCAGCAAAATGCCGTCGGTTGTCATTTGAAAAGTTGGGTTATTTTATCGTCATCTTCTAGAGACAAAATTGTTTCAGACAGCCTTACAGTGTGCTTCTTCAAGACAGATCTGTGGGGTACAGCGAATTATAAGTGGTAGATACCCTCAGTGCCGCCCTGGTGAAAGATGACCATTCTAAAACCTGAATTGAAATTTAACTGTTAAATATAACGAAATATAAAAATTAGATGAAGGAATGAATGGAAGAAAGAATGTATTGAGAATATAAGAAAGGGGAAGCTTAGATAATATAGATCTAATCCAGTTACATGATAATGCTTAAAAATAAAATGTCTATTACACTATTTAATATGGCTGGAGTTGAATCAAACAATATTCAAATAAATAAATCCTGAAACCAATTTACAGATCAGTCATTTTGGATACTTATTGTGAAAACTTACAGTTTTAATCTAGAATAAGTATTTTTTATATTGATGTATTCAGAACCAGAGAAGCACAAGTACAGTTATAGTATTTCTTTGAAAAAGGTATCTAAGTAGGTAAACGAGGGGTATTTGTGCAAAACCGTTATATTCCGTTTCTTATCAGTGAATGCAATATTTTTCTAAATATATTTCTGTAGAATGTTTTAGCAATATGATGATGCAAAATCTACTTATTCCCATATAAAAATGTCTTATTCCATCCAACATTACTATAAAACAAGGTTATTACGATTCAGCCAATAGAAACTGAGTATTTGGTCTAGTAACAACATGGCTGCCAAGTGGATTTGTAAGAAAGTTTCTGTCAGTTGTCTTTTATGGCGTTTTAAAATCAGCTTATTTCAAGACAGTAAAGTTGGTGGCAGAACTGGATTATTCCAAGATTGTCTTAAATTGTCAATATCTCTTATAACTTTTCAATATTTGTTTATATTTTATGGTAATCTATTACTAAAACAAAAAACAGATGTAAAATCACAAATTTGACAACTTTATCAGTGTTTTGCGACTTTGCAACAATAGGAATAAGTCAGGTTTGCCAAAATCCCTTCGTTTGACATTTCAGTTATTTTATAAATTTGTGCCAGATAACTATGAACTTGTTATGACTGGAAACTTAATATTTTGAAGTATTGAGTTTTTTTTAATAATTTTTTTTTGATGCTATAAATAGTTTTTTCAATAATTTTTAAGATCACTTGGTTGGTCACATTCTGATAAAAATATTTATCTTTTCCGGTTCTGAGTCCTACAAAATGAAAAAAAAAATAGAATTTATTTGTTATTATGTAGGTAGTAGGTAAAAATAATAAATAGTTTAGTATTTTCATATACTTCTGAACACATTTGCGGCAACACAAGCATGCAAAAAAGCAATAATAACCTTTGGAATTCCATATTCAAACGTATTATAGCGTGTTCAAACATTTCAATTTTAGTTGATCAACTTAATTATAAACGACAAGGCTTATAACTAAAAACTTGATCAACTTTGTTGAAAGAATGTTCAGACTTGTCAATATGCTTTCACGTGTCGAGTTGATCAACTGAAATTGAAACGTCTGAACCGCTATTACATTCAGACTGCCATTTTAATATTTTTGTTAAAATGCCATAATACAGTGTTTTTATTATATTGAATAAACTGTAAAATTTAATGCTTTTTCATTTAATAAGGTCTAAAAATATAGTTCAAGTAAAATGTGCAGTAAAACACAAGCAAAAAGACAGATGGCAGTAACAGGTATTGTACCTTCAATTAATATCAACAGATGTCTCTTTAAGAACATTTTTAAATCCTTATTTTTGTTTTAGCAGTTTACATTGTTTTATCTTTCTTATAATATGTGTAAAATAACAATTCGTAAGGGGAACATTGTACTTAGTATTAATCTAATTGTTAAAATAAATTATAACGTTTTATTCACAATCTATAGATCCATACCAAAGTAAGTATAAAAAGCGTATTTAGCAATTTGAAAAACTGCATTATGAATAATTATTATACACATTTAAACTACAACATCTTCTCTTATATAATTTGTATACAAATATAACCATTAATTATACTTTATTTCATGTCATTTTTTTACTAAGGAGATGGTGGAAATATAAAAAAAATATTGAAGGTACCTAAATTGATGTTGGAAACTTATGAAAAATATTTTTCATTTTGATTCATAGATGTCACCGATCATAATTCATGAAGTAAGAAATCTAAATGTTTGGGTTTATCCACAAACAAAACACATATTTTATGTATAGTATGAATGAATGAAGTAAATGACATAATATTAATATATCAATAAGATTCTTTATAATGATTACAAAACGATGACTTATTAAGGCGCTGTATTGCTAAACATTTACCTCAAAGAGACACATCAAAGAATTTATTATTTTACGGTCTTTAAAACAATGACTAATATTTCCACCAATGGACAAATTCACTTACTAACTTAATTAACTTTTACTAAAACCGAGATCAAAGATAATCTGTTGTGTTTTCTAAAGAATTATTCTTACTTGGAAGTGGTGGCCTTCCACCTTTCACTGTAATGTCACTAACACCCTTCTTCAAGCTAGAATCAGGCGTGTTCACCATGAAACTGGAGTTACCCGCTTTCTGTTCATTGGCCGACACTACCTGACTATAATAAACTTGCCTGCCTACAATATTGGAACCTAAATGTTGTTTTGACACTGATTTCTGTTCGGACGTCTGTCCAACTTGGCACATGTCTGTACCTGTGAAAAAGTTCTCCCGTCCTTTATTATCCAGCACAACTTTACCGGACGCATCCGTATTTACTATGGCACTGTTCACAATCACTCTTTGATCAACCACGGCCGTAGCTCCTGTCAAGTTTTGATAAATCACCAAGTCTTGATTACCACCGGGAACTATCTGTCCTACAGTCTTCTGAGTCACAATATTCAAGCTTTGGCACAAGTTGTTCCGAATGGCAACATTATTTTGGGGTGATATGACAGCGGATGGACTGGATATTCCGTACCTCTCGGCTGTTAAGATGTCCTTTTGATTCAACGACTGACTTCTTCCTAAAGATGCCGTGCATCCTGGCTTATTTTGGAAACCACCACCTGCGTTGTTTGAACTCCTGATCAGTGTCGCATACTGTTGCACATTTGGACTAACTGCAACGCTCTGCTGCAATTGGGCTATGCCTGGAGAGGTTTGCCTCAAGGTCTGAGATTGCAGAATAGCTTTTTGGGAAATAGGTTGTCTTCCGACGGTCATGAAATTCAGAGAATAGCTTTCGTCCGTTCTATCGTAGAGCTTTCTATTGTAGTTGCCTGGAGATTCATTTGGTGAAGGACAATATTGCCCAAAGTCGTGAATTGTTTGTCCTCCAGGTATTCTTTGGTTGTAGCCCATAGCTTGTTGAGCTTGTTTCATAGCCACGTACTGTTGTAAATGTATTGCTGTTTGCTGTTTAGGTGTCAAAACTTGTTCTGGCGGCAACGGGGGAGGTGTCATAGCAGTCGGAGCAATGTAATAGATATTGGGTTGAGCTGATTGCTGAATTCCTGGCTGGGCTCTACCGGGGTATCTCTGTTGTGTGATGGAAGGCCCTGGCTGAGGTTGTTGAGGTTGCTGAGGTGGCTGAGGTTGATATGTAGGAGTCTGTGATATGTACTTCTGCGCGGCATTCTGATACGCCACTGCCTGCTGAGACATGGGATATGTGATGATCTGAGCGATGTAAGGTTGCGGGGGCAAGGTCTGCGCACTTGATGACTGTTTCACTGGCACATGCGAGGGACTGCACGACTGGAATGTGGGATTATACGTTATCTGTGACGAAGTTTCTCTCGTGGTTTCTATGTATTCCTGTGAAACGCCGTATGACTGATGTATTTCTCTCTGAGTCAATAGATTAGGACTGTAACATCTTTGGTCTTCGCATGGGTCAACTTTCGGCCCAGGTGGCTTCGGTGTGAATTGAGGAATCTTTTGGTTGCCCTTCCAGGTGTTTGCTGGTATTGGGCTTCTTTTGATGGGGGAGCCAGTTCGGTTATCATATAGTAGCTTATCTTGTTTATCCTCCAATTGGTTACACGTGTATGTGCTCGGTGGTGTTGTGTGGCTTCTTCGAGAAGGTGGGGAAGCAGGGGAAGTGGGTTGGGATGGTCTTGCTTGTCCTTTATTTAGATATCTTCTGACATCTGGACTCCTGGGTTTGTCTAAAGAGCCCTGTTTGACAAGTTGCCTATCCTGACTGTTGTGCCTTCTCCTGGAGGGGGTGGGTGGGGAGGAGTGGTTGCATTGAGAAGAGGCTTGTGAGGCAGACTCCCAGTGCATGAGAAGAGCTGATATTCTAGTTTGTTCCATTATTATTTCCGTCTCGCTTGAAGAATCGTAGTCACGTCCCTGAAAACATAAGAGAATAAATAAAAAAATTGTAACGCTTCATATTACTGTAATTTGGAAGTATTATTTCATTGGCAAAGTTTTAGAGCCTGCAAAAAGCAAAATATTGAATAGATCAACCGCTGGTGGCAAAACTTATTCAACACATCGCTGATCCGGAAAAAAACAAAATCAAAAATGTAATTTTTGAGTTATGGATTATAATTTTAATTTTGCTTTATAAAAAGTATATCATTTTCTAGAAAAATGACACACATTTGAGAAATTTATACTTTTCAAAAGACATCTAAAACAAATGACTTTTTGACGTGCAACGTTTTTCTGCCGGACTAGCTATATTTACATATTATAAGACTGTTGAAGAGACTCGTATTGCAGGAGGTTTGGAACACAAAAACCGGAAAGTAATTCCATTCTTATGTGGTGAATGTCAACTGTGTATAGACAATTTTGGGTCAAGCGGTACACTAATGCTAAAAGAATCAACGATGCTAATTTCTTGAAATACCAGTAGACTGATAAATACTGCCAGCATTGAATAGGAAAGAAGTTGTATGTATTAGGGAAACAGAAAATTACAGTGGTATTGAAACAATAATAATTTTAATAAATAATTATAAGCAATAATTAGTTGCCTGAAATATCAATACAAATTGAAAATATCTCCCGAGTAAAAATAAATGCCGCCAACGGGAATTGAATCCGTGCCTTCTGATGTCCAGTCAGGTGCTCTGAAACCACTGGAAATAAGCCGACATAGCTCAGTGGTTTCAGAGCACCTGACCGGACATCGGAAGGCACGGGTTCAATTCCCGTTGGCGGCATTTATTTTTACTCGGAAAATATTTTCAATTTGTATTGATATTTGAGGCGACTAATTATTGCTTATAATTATTTGTTACCCTCTATGCTATGCATAAAACCTTGTCTTAAAAACATTAGTTTATGATTAAAAAATAATAATAATTGTAATATTTAATCATCGAAAACAATATTAACTCTCAAACGAAAAAAAGTGAAACAGAAAAGAATCAGTTGCATTTAGGAATTGAACCCAGCACCTCTTCCTTGCTAGTTACGTGCTCTGATCATTGAGCTAATTCTAAATCATATCAACTTACTCACCGCCGACTTCTATTACTACAGGTCGTGCTGTAGAAAATGAACTTACAGTTAAAATATTGAATAGTTATTGTGTAAATATTTTACCTTGTCAATTTTCTCGTCCAACATCTTGAAGAAGTCTTGCTGGCTCGCCGATATCTCCCTGGAAAAGGAAAAAAAAACATTTTTATTTCCGATACGACTTGAGATTTTTATTTCCGATACGACTTGAGATTTTTATTTCCGATACAACTTGAGATTTTTATTTCCGATACGAGTTGAGATTTTTATTATTCCTCCTTCTTTAGCCAATGTTTTAGATAGCGTTACAGTTTCCATCATCAGGCGGTTAAGTTAATTTTCATTTCTGTTCATAATTATATAGAGATGTATAAATGTGATGAAGAAAAGAGTGTGTGTCAGTCCATCCTCTCTGGTTACCCCTACGGAGACACGGGGTGGTGGTTATTTGGTTTATTTAGTTAGTCATAAATATAACCATCCTACACTCTATCTATGTAAATCTAAAGACAAGTTACCGCTTCAATCTTAACCTATTCACCGCTATATACAAATAATCTGATAATTCAATTTAAAAGAACTTACAGTAGAAGATACTCTCTGTATTACCTTGCAGAAAAACAGAATTCAGAATAGAAACATTGCTTGAAATAACTTTAGCCATATTTGGTGATCAGATCAGTCTGGTAATTCCATTTTCTTCCCCTCCCCACCACATTCAGCCTCACAACATAATACCACAATTGGGGGTGTCATAGTCCCGCTGGGTTTAGAGGGTTGGGAGCAGTTGTTGACTCTTGTGCTGTATTCACATAAAATTTAAAAAAAATTGTCACGCATGCCTATTATGTATACTATGCAATATGAAAAAAAAGCTAAAGATCTCGAATTATCTTACACCAAATACAATTAAGTATACAAAGGTGTAATGCAATTAATGACAACATTATTATTGTATACAGTATTATTTATCAGTTATTAACTTTAGAAACTTTATTACCTTTAGTCTTAGTGAGAGAATGGATCATCATAATGGATGCTCCAAAGTTAAACTTAAAAATAGCAAATAATACATTACATATTTGATTATATAACTAACTAGTGAACGTGCTCGAACTTTGAACGGTGAATGCAAAATGTGCCGTGCTGCAAATAATCCCCAGCTTTTATACCGGGAAAGTTAATTGAAATAGTTGCACGGAAGGAACTTAAGTACTTACTTACCTACTTTAGATTTTCTACAAACTGTTTAGAAATTAATGTACACTACAATTTTATTTATATTGAAGTGGTTACTTTCTTGTAAAATTCTTCATCATATTTGAATTTGTTCCAATTTTGTAAAGAAATTTGGGTAGGTACTTACTATTTTCAAAAAGATTTTGATTCATATTTGAAGGCGTTCCAATTATTGTAAGGATGTTAGGGTAGGTACTTTCTTAAAAGATTTTGCTTAATATTTTAATGTATTCCAATTTTGTAAGCAAATTGGGGTAGGTACTTTCTAAAAAAGTTTGCTTTACATTTGAATGTGTTCCAATTTTTTAAGGAAATTGGGGCCTGTACCTCCTTAAAAGAAATTATATTATTATTATTTCTTCATATTTTGTAAGAAAATTGAGATAATATGTACTTTTTTAAAGATTTTGCTTCATATTTGAATGTGTTCCAATTTTGTAAGAAAATTGGAGTAGATACTTTCTTAAAAGATTTTGCTTGACATTAATTTGAATGTGTAGGTATTTCTTTAAAATTCTCTTTCACAAAATTTTCCTTCACATTTCAATATTTTCTCATTTAAATGTAAAGTAGTTATTTTTTGTTTTTGTTTGGAAAACAGATGTTAAAGATGGAAAACCGGTAGGTATGCTGTATGGTAATAAAGTTATTTCGCGTAATAAGAAACAGATAATTAGAAGTTAAAGTATTTTTTTAGACCACAACAATAATAAAAAATATTCCCCCCTGCTCGATGCTAGTGGATCTATGGCTTCTTCATTTGGGGATTTTTGTGAGCTGAGGGAGATGGGGGTGACAAAGGAAAGGGGGAAGAGGAAGTTCGACTGTAGTATCTGGCTATTCAGATAATTTGGTAACAAAAATAACTATTTCTATCCTCACTAGAGCGATACAGAGAGTTTACATTGGTACGATAAAAATTGCATTCAACTTTTTTGTAAAGTTTCCGGTGTTTGTTTACTGATACAAGTTAATCATCAAACATACTAATTTCGTGGTGGGTGTTTTTGTGAGTGATCGTAACTCAGGTTCAATGAACTTAGACTTGAATTTATAAGATCATAAAATTGGAAGTGATTGTGTCAAGAATTCAGACAAGCATTACAAGACCTACCTATAATGTAACTTATAAAACTTTTTTAAATATTTTGATTGTCATTTTAAAAATTGGAACTGATGTGTCAAGAGTTCAGACAAACGATACAGTATCTGAATATAACATGATATTTTTTAATAGAATGTTATGTTAATTCATTATTTTAAATGTGTATTTCTTTTGCATAAATTTCTTATGTAGTACTCGTAAAGTCAGATTTCGTAATTTTTCAATTTTATCCGCTTTTCCCATTTTCGAAATTGAATTTCACTTTTGTTTTGGTAAATGAATGAATAAATGCAAATCTTGTATGTGGAAATTAACCCACTTCCCAACACCGATCGAGTTGAAATTCGGCAGATAGACTCGTTGTTGATGCATTATGCACAATGCATTCTATTAACTTTTGGTTTCAATCACGCATACACACGCAGACATATTCGCATTTCTCAGAAATTGGAAGACATTACAGCACTTAATATACGAAATAAATGTCGGTCTCACCCAATCGTTGATTTGACGGAGTTATTAACGCGGTTGACTCCAGTCCGTGTGTAGGTTAAATCCTCAGTCAAACCAAAAAAAATATATAAGTTTTTCTTTAAAATTGGCTACTAGCCGGTCCAAAAGAAAAATTGGACCGGCTAGTAGCCAATTTTAAAGAAAAAAATTTATATAAGTTTTTCTTTAAAATTGGCTACTAGCCGGTCCAAAAGAAAAATTGGAGCGGCTAGTAGCCAATTTTAAAGAAAAAAAAAATATATAAGTTTTTCTTTAAAATTATATAAATTTTTCTTTAAAATTATATGAGTTTTTCTTTAAAATTGGCTACTAGCCGGTCCAAAAAAAAAATTGAAAATAGATTAATTATAGTAAAAAAAACGTTGTTTTTTACGGGTTAATGTCTTTACCTAAAAAGACTAACGTAATATCCCATGATTATCATGGGTCTACGCTAGTAAGTTCTATAAACGTCATAAAATATAATGACACATTATGAAGTACCTGCTAAGTTAATTACTGTTACACAGACGTATTAAAACACCCTGTACAATCCTCAAGTTAATCACATAACTTACTAATGTGCTGTTAAAAGGATTGACCTCTAATTAGCTTATATCTGGGGTAAAAGTTTATAAGACATTTTGATTTGTTCTGAAATAATATGCCACTTTGTAATTTCACACCAAGAAAGTTATTAAGAGGAAGCTACAAGCCAAAAATGTGACTTTTGACTTTTTTGACTTTTGATTTATTTATTTTTCAGAGTACCTAAACCTAAGTTTACTTGCTCTAGCGTATTTATAAAATGATTATCTAATGATGCTTTACTTGATTTTTAATGAATTTGGAGTATTTTACTAGAAAACTTAAAAACTATACTGCGGCTGTATGCAGGGATATTCTGTACGAACTTTTAATATTAATTTCTACGTAAGATTGATTTTGGCTTTTTATGTTTATGGTGTTCATTCTCGCTGTATTTGGCGAGAGAATTTATCGTGGGATTTGAATGACTATCTAGGCCAGCGTAAAACCTAGTAGCCTGTGCAAAAATAAAATCTTTAATCAACGGGACGTTGGCGTCATTATGGATAGTAGAGATTCTACACCATTTGGGTGCATTTAAGGCGAGTCTAATGCATTTATTTTGAAAGACTTGAAGTTTATTGATATGAACGTTTGCTGCATTTCCCCAGATTGGGCAAGCGTAAGAGAAACATGATCTGATGGTTGATTTGTAAAGCAATAATTTGTTGTCTGCTGATAGACGACTATTTCTACACATCATGGGATAGAGAGCTGATAGATAACGATTTGCAGCTTTTGTTTTTTCTTCTATGTGTTTTTTCCAAGTGAGTTTATAATCTAAAGTGACACCGAGGTATTTTAATGATGATTCCCATGGTACATTTTCCCCAAACAGTTTAATGAAGGGGGGCCTTTTAGGCCGTGATTTGTGAAACACGGTCGCGACACTTTTGGTCGGATTAATTGAAATTCTCCACTTTTTACACCACTTTTCTGTTAGAGCGGCTTGTTTCTGAACGCGGCTTGTAGCAGTGGCCGCGACAGTTGAGCTAGATATTATGTTGGTGTCATCAGCGAATTGAGTAATAATGATGTTATGATCTATTGGCTTTGGAATGTCGCATGAATAAATGTTATATAATGACGGCGAGAGTTGACTGCCTTGAGGGACCCCAGCTGACAGGGGGCGCGTAGTGGAGAATATATTATTTATTTTTACTTTGAATGAGCGATTTCTCAGGAAACTATTTATGAGTTGAATGATTCTAAGTGGGTACCCTAGTTGGTACATTTTATATATTAGGCCGTTGTGCCAGACTTTGTCGAACGCTTTGCTGACGTCTAGAGATAGTATAACTGTTTTCTTTTTAGTGTTAAAGCCCTCCGTGATGTGTTCCACGACACGGAGGAGTTGATGAGAGGTTGAATGACCTGCTCGAAAACCATGTTGAAAGTCAGGCAAGAATTTAGATTTATTTGTGATTTCATTTAATCTTACAAGAATTACTTTTTCCAGGACTTTTCCCAAGCAAGGAAGGAGACTTATCGGCCTATGGTTCTCCGTTAATAATGGATCCTTGCCTGGTTTAGGAATTAATATGACATCAGCTTCTTGGAAGTCCTTTGGAAAGCAACGTAGTCTAAGTGCTGCGTTGCAGATGGCAGTCAGGGCGCAGATGCCCTTTTTCGGTAGGTATTTGAGTATTTTGTTAGATATTCCGTCAGGACCGGCCGCTTTCTTTTTCTTAAGACCCTTGATGATTTTAATTATTTCTTCTGGAGAAGTGGCTTTAATGGGCGGGTCCTGGGGGTCGAGACTTAATATTGCTTCTACTTTAGAATCCACCTTAGCTACGAAGGCTGGGTCATCGTGTTCCGTGTTTGGAGTGAATTGAGCTTCAAGGCTATCTGCGAAGGCTTCAGCCTTATCGGTTGCAGAAAAAACTTTACCGTTTAGGCCTTGAAGCGGGGCTATTTTAGTTGCTGGACGTCTGAGGCTTTTGGAGAGTTTCCAATAAGCGTCCCTGTCGTCTTCGAGGGAGGAAATGAATTCATTCCAACGCTCGTTGCGGTGGTCGAGGAGTGCGTCGCGTACTTCTCTGTTTAATCTATTTAAATGTTGTTTTACAATGGGGTTAAAAGAACTTTGCCACTCCTTACGCACTTGGTTTTTTTCCCTAATAAGGTCTTTGACCTCTTCGGGAATACCATATTTCGATGAGTTGAATTTTTTTTTGGTATTTTCTAATGACGCTTCGTTGATGCAAGATTTTAAGGTTTTAATTAGATTGGAGGTGGCAGTATTTAAAGCTATTTCGTTAGGTATTGATGTCGGTATTGTGATTTTATTTTCTAATAATTCGCTGAGTTTTTTCCAATTGATTTTCTTTTTGATAGGCACGTGGGGGACCAAAGGATTAGAGCCTCCTGATAATGTTAGAAGAACTGGATCGTGGTCGGAGGTTAGTTCGTTAATTACTTTTAATGAGTGCAAGTGATTAGTTTCTTTTAAGATAATTATGTCAATCACGTCCGGGATTGAGTTTGCTTGATGTAGCGTTGGTATGTCCGGCGCGTCTACTACAATTGATTTCGTGCTAGCGTATTTTGCCAGCACGTTACCTTTTAGGTTTGGACGTTGACTGTGCCACGATCCATGTTTTGCGTTCATGTCCCCGGCTATAATGGTGGGGACATTTTCTTCTAATAGACTGTCCAGTTCGGACGGGATCAGTGGACGTTTTGGTGGTGAGTAAACGGAGATAAGTTTAAGTGGTCCTGAGGATGTATTTACTACTACCGAGGTGGATTCTATGTTAATGCTAGAGAAAGAATGTGCTAGACGGTGGTCAATATTTTGTTTTACTAAAATAGCCGTACCGCCGCCTCTATTGGTTAATCTGTCATCACGGTATGTGATGTAGTTGGGTAATTGAAATTGCTTAGATGGTTTGAGCCATGTTTCATTAATGAAGAATACGTCGATGTTGTATTCTTTAAGAAAATCAATTATTTCACCTTTGTGGGTGATGACAGAGCCATTGGCGTTCCAATAGGCTGTTTGTAGGTTGACTGTTTTATTTTGGTGTCTAGACATTGTGATTCCTTAAAGTGGCTTGAATTTTAAACATTTCGTCAGTAGCGAGTTTAATCGTGGCTTGAAGAGCTTCTAGCTGTTCTTTGAGGGCTGTAACGTGAGCCGGGTCCATCGGGGACGAGGGTAGTTGGGACTCTTGGGTGGGGGCTGGGCCCCTGTCTAGTCTATGCTGCTGAGAATTTGAGTGATGCATATGGGCTTTGGGCTGGTTACTAGGACCCCCATTGGATTGATAGTACGGTCTTTGTTTATAAAAATGAGGCTGAGGCCAGCTACGGGGATTGTTTGGGAGTTGGGGTGCGGGCTTGCGGGCAGTGGTGGTAGGGTTAGGGGTGGGGGGAGTTATGGAGGGGGGGGAGATTGGGACCGATGGGGTTGGAAGGGTGGGAAACTCCACTAGGGAGGCTGCGGGAGCAGTTACCTGTCTGGGGGGGTTTGGATGTGACGTTATATTTACTGATTGTCTATTATTATCATTTTGGAATCTGTGATTATTAATTTGGTGCCGCCTATTGTTATTGTAATTACGCGTGTAGTTAGAGTTCCTATTTCGGTTATAATTCGGATTTGAGTTTTGGGGCCTGGCAGGGCACCCACCATAGTTGGCCGTGTGGGCCCCTTGACAAAGAGCACATTTAGCCGGGGTATCCCTTGGTTTTGGGCACTCGGATGATCTGTGTGGCTCGCCACACTTAACACAGCGCTCGCTGCCATGGCAGCAAGTCGCTGAATGCCCGTGCATCTGACAGCGGTAGCACTGTCCAATGCGGGCCTTATTTCTTAATGATTGTATATTATATTATTGGTGTATATTATTGGTGTACCTTATATTGTAGGTAATAGGCATTAAAATCGCTTGACAAACGGAGTCTAGAAACGTTAGATTTCAAGCACAAAACTGGTTTTTATTTATTTTGTAAATAATTTTATAAGAAAGCAAAAAAGTTAATCAAGTGAAACTGTCACAGATAATCTTAGGTATAATACTGTATTTTTTAAAGTTGTTTCCTTTACGCGTTCATACATTTCTATTGAAATTTTTTATTTTTTATTAGTTTACATTTATATTTTTTATCGAGTAATTTATATGTTTATTTGTATTCTTTTCAAGCGAAACGATAGGAAAACCTTCAATTTATCTAAAGCATATTTTTTGGTATTCATAATGTTCATCAATTCATTATAAAGATTAATCAAAATAGTGATTTGGCATTAAGCTTCGCCTTAAACATCGAAATCGTACATATTCATAATTTCAATTTCAATTTTTTTTATTTTTTTTTATATTAACTCCACACAGGAGGCCCTGAAGAAAATAATTTCCCTCAGGGCCTATGTCATCTTTGGGGATGCTGTGTGGTGGGTCTTTTTGTGGAGAGGAAGGAGTGAACATGGGTCTTGAAGAGTCCCATGTAGTAGGAGGGAGGAAACACAGAGGCCGGCAGTTCGTTCCACAGCCGAGCTGTTGAACTTAAGAACGAATCGTAGAAGCGACCCGTTCTCATGTGACAAGTGTCAACTGTGTACAAATGTTGGGCACGCGTTTGGCGTGTATCCCGACTACGCACCGGTGCCGAAGGGATCAATGACGCTAGCTCCTCAGAGCATCTTCCATTGTAATACCGATAGAACAAGGACAGCATACCTACCTGACGCCTGTGCTCTAAAGATTGCAGTCCGTTTGTTAAGATTGGGGAATCTATCAAACGGACCGCCCGTTTTTGCACAGAGTCTAGGGTTTTTTTCAGGTATTTAGGGGCTTCGGACCAGAGATGGCTGCCAAATTCGACAGTAGGGCGCACTTGCGATTTGTACAGGGTCAGCAGTTGTGTATTATTAAAGTATCTGCGGGCCCTGTACAGTACGCCCAGCTTCTGAGAGGCCAACTTTACTCTGGCTTCGATGGAGCCCCCGTACCTGAGCTGGTCACTTATAGTTATACCAAGCACATCAATGGAAGGCCTCTTCGGAAGATTGCTTCCGTTGAAGGAGACTAGATTATCATTTGGATCCCTTTTAGACGTAATCAGACAGGATTGGGTCTTTGAAACATCAAATTCGACGAGATTATTTTTACCCCAGGAGGAAATACTCTCGAGATAACCGTCAATTCTCTGCTTCAAAGCCCTCCGAGCCGTTGGAGTTTGTGTGCCCTTTGGGGGCTTGTCAAACAAAAAGCAATCATGAACTGTACTGTCATCCGCGTAACAATGAATCGGTGCACATGTCAAAAGGTCATTGATGTGCAACAAAAACAAAGTCGGAGACAGAACCGATCCCTGTGGGACGCCAGCATTTATGGAGTGCGAGGAAGAGGTGAAACCGTCAGCAACCGCCTGAATCGACCTATCCCTTAAAAAGTCAGCCAATAAATAAAAGTCAGTCAATAAATTTATATTATAGTATAGTATTATATTAAGACAATAAGTCGAATGGTTACGATACTCGTCTACGAATCTAGAAGTCGCTGGTTCATATCCCGAAGTGCGCAAATAAGTTTTGCATAATTAAATTTGTGTAATTTAACAATTAATTAATTAACTTAAAAACAGTAGGTATATAGCATACCTAGATACTTTCAGAATCGTAATTGTGAAATTCCATTTAATCTAAATTTTGCGTGAAATGGCTTTAGCCGTGTTTGGTGACAAGCTCTGAATAACCTCCACAATATTCTTCCCCATCTCAATCCCGTCCCCACTACCTTCAGCCTCACAACATACCCCTAATGAGGAATGGCACAGTCTTCGTGGCTCCTTTAAATCACCCTTTCTCATTTCGAGACTTGCTCACTACCTCCCAGCTTCTCTTCACCAGAAAATTAATCAGTCAGCAGTATATCCACCCATATCCTGCAGTAATGAGCGACTGGGAATCTCGTGCGGTATTCCCATTGAAAAAAACAGCCTTTTAGCTCACGATCGTGTAGTCAAATTTTCTACACGATCAAGTATGGGATGTAACTCACATACTGGGAGGATTTTAACCAGCGATTCCTGGTCATATTTGGAGCTAAAAACTGAAATGTCATTTTGCTGTCCGGTGATATTTTTTTCAATTAAAAACTAAAATATGTTTTTCCGTCACACCTCCACGCTGGGTAGTTGGACACAGCCTAGTGGATCACGTGTTATGCACTCCGTCTCGTTCCAGCAGCGCGGTAACAGACGAAACAGCGCATGCCGCGTATCACGTGATCCGTTGCGACGTGTATCGGTAAGAACAGTGGGGGCGTGTGATTTTATTTATTTTTTAATTGAATTGAAATATCTTTCGGGTACATGCTGTTACGCCATGTATAATAAGTAAATACATTATTATGAAAATATGTCAGAAAGGAAAAGAAAAGGTAGAAGATAAAAAAATTATACTTACTGCTGTGCGGCGGCGTGCCCGAGTGCATGCGGGGGCACGGGGGGCACCAGAGCCTTGCCGGCCGCCGTCCCCTCCGCTCCCGGAGCCCGCGGGTCGGCCGCCGCGACTCCCGCCTCTTCCTCCTCACCATCCTTGGACTCTCCGCCGGCTGAAAGAAGAAGAAGAAGACGTTTCTAAGTTACTAAGGTACTAACCACTTCTGATCAAATGTAGGTGTATTTGAAAATACATTGGGATTGAGAGAAAATGAATAATACACCATCTCATCAAAATGACGTCATTGAATCATTGGGATTTTGGTTTCATCTGAAAAAAATTAGGTGTCAGTTTTGTTTTGATATTAAATTTATTTTAATCTTTATTTTGGCAACTGTTATTAAATATTTATAACAATAATAATACCATGAATACAATGCAAAGTTACGTTGCGTTGCGTTAAATTTATTTTTATCCCACATTTACAGCTTTATATAGTGGGTCCATGTATTTTTTACTGGCATGGCTCTAGGCAATAATGCCATTTCCATTGTGGATTGTGCTATTGCGAGGGTTTTCCAATAAGAGGTGTTATTTTGATACTTAATTTTGTTGAAAATAAACGTTGTCCAGATCAATACCATCCAATTCCGGCCATAAAAATTCATTAATCATCTCTCAATAGCGCAATCCATTCACCGTAACTGTTGCTCCAGCCTCATTTTCGAAAAAGTAAGGTCCAATGACTCCGCCGGACCATAAACCGCACCAAACAGTCACACGTTAAGGATAGAGAGGCTTTTCAACAATAACTATTGGGTTTTCCGAGCCCCAGATGCGACAATTTTGCTTGTTGACGAAGCCACCGAGGTGGAAATGGGTCTCATCACTCAAGATGATTTGCATTTGATTCACTCAAGTGAATTTCAATGCGTTGTTGAAGCGTATATCGTTCCATTTTTAACAATGGCGTAGTTTTTACTTGTCAAATGTCAAAAAATGACAGCTTCAAAAGTAATATCTACCGAAATAGCGGGCTATTCAAAATAACACCTCTTATTGGAAAACCCTATATAATCAAAACCTCAAACGCGTATCGGGATGCTCAATTACTTGGAAATATTGAATCGAATACTGTATTTTTATATTTTGACATGACTTTGACTACTGATGAAATACCGGCATTTTACAATGTTTTCTTCAAATAAAGGCGGTTAAATTAAAGAAAAAAATGTCGATTCCAAAATACAAAATCCCGTGACGTCACACCCACCACGCCATTTCTTAAAATGTTTGAGGCCATGAGGAAAAAAAATGCCTCAGTGCCTATGTCATATTTGGGAATGCTGTGTGGAGGGTCTGTTTAACGAAAGGAAAGAGAGACTGGGAAGGAAAAAGGTTTTGAGGGGTGGGTAGTAATCTGGATTTTATGTGGGTTATTAGATTTTTTTTGAAGATTTTTATTTTTAGTAAAAATGAATTATAGTTTTATATTGGTAGACCCTTCTAAGAAACAAAAATAGGACCTAATTGAAAGTAGTAATTTAATTAGGTTAGGTATGCCATATTATAATTAATAAAGTGCTAAACCACGTAATGAAATATGAAACATATTAATTGGAATTTCCTATTAATTTAATAACGGGATCGTGTCCAGAAAATTGCGGGTGGGTAGGTAAGTACCTACTCAAAACCACGACGAATGACCGGCTACTATAATTTAACAGCCGAGCAAATAGTTGCGCCCGGAATTGAATCAATATGGCCGCCGACAAAGCGCGCAGCTGATTATGACAGCTACATATCAGCTGTAAATGTCACAGTAGTTTATGAAACGAGGGAATTTTTCTGTTTCTCAATTCTTGGTATCAGTTTTGTACTATTTTTAAATGATTTTTCTGCAAAAAATATTGAGGGCAGGTCACTTCACCATGAGGTAATTTAAAACTTTAAGGGTCAGCTCTCAAAAATGCGCTAAATGCCATTTTTAATTTAATGTCATGTTTCTAATTCAAGCAATACTGCAAATGATTTATCTTTCAATTCTATATCCACGGATAGTTATGTCTAAGATTTCCATCAAATAAAATTCTAAAACTGTAATTCTTTAAATACAGTGTACAAACTGAGATTCAATAGAAAGAGGGATTTAAAAAATCTATCTTTTGTTCTAGAAATTCATAAAGTCACTGCGCGCCAATGCTACAGGGTGCATTAGAACAGACAGTGCAGTTTTGAAGGGCCGGTACATCCCTTGTACTGTGGGTAGGAATTTAGGAGGGGTCTCATTGTCTCGGGAGGGTCGTGTGGTTTTCAGTAATTACCATGGTTTAGTCCGGACAATTCAATTCAATTTGTTCATTAATTTCAAAAACATTACAAAATTGTTCAATTCAAAGCCTTTTTAAAATATTTTTATAATAAGAATTCTAAGATTAATATTTACAGGGTGTATATCAACTATACAAGTGATAATAGAGCTTGCCTTTGAAAGGAAGCTTCATTAATGCAAAACATGTCGATATCCGAATTGATTCTGTTCAACAGCAAGATTGCTCTCCCCACAGGCATGACCATTGGCAAGTTAGTTCTGCAGGCCGGGAGATAAAATAGTCTATGTTGTCGGTGACGTAGATAACCATCGGGAACATAGAAATGAATGCTCTCCATGATAACCGAGTTTTCAAACCATCCACGAATCAGTCTAAAGAAATGTGTAGCAATGCGCACATCCCAAAAGAAAGTCAGTGGGATAGAGCCACGGGTAGTAGCCATACTCCCTCATGTAGAGAAATCTCAAGAATTTCTTCTGAACTCTCTCCAACATGAGAGAATACTTTACCCGGTGTGGACTCCAAATCACCGACTCACTTTCAAGTCTACTCCTTACTAAGGAATTAAATAAAACTATAAGCACCCGGTTATCTCAGAAATTCCTTGCAGTGCGTAGAACAAAGCCCAGAATTCTAAGTGAAGTGCTACATGCCGCCTCAATATGAGCATGAAATGTCAGTCTACTATCAAACATGATTCCAAGATCCTTCATTGTCGAGACACGTTTTAAACTTCGGGCGTCCATTGTATACCGGTAATACCATACCTGGTATTACCGGTATACAATGGACGCCCGAAGTCGCCCTAGTGAATGACAAAATTAAACATTTAGAAACATTAAACTCAATCCGATTTATTTTACCGGATACCGGAGCTTTGCCATCCGCACGTTTCTTGAAAATGGCCGTTCTTTCGTCGCCACCCAGCGGGCCTTATCTTCTCCCTGTTCACACCTTGCAAGAACTCAAGGATCGAAATCGGGAGGAAATCGCCGCTATACCCGCTGAGATGTGCCAAAATGCGGCCGAAAACTATTACTATTTCTACAAGTGCGCCGTTTTTTTTTAATAAGCCCCCCTTAAACTCCACTGTCTATTTTGCCGTACCCTGTATGTACGTGTCCGTAGTTTGGCAAATTTTTCTAAATATTTAGACCAATTTTTATTCGTCATGTTCGGACATCCTTCAAAACTTTGCATATTTTACGAGATGATGTATCGTCTGAAAAGAATACTGCAAGCTATCGCTATTCTTTTGAAGTAAATCTCTCGTCAGTAACGAGAATACCTACCATGACTTATGTATAATATTTCTCCGTTTATATGTTCAATTTTTTGTTTTAATTTTTCACATAAATCTTTAAAGTACATAAAATGTCTGTTCTGCTAAAAACATTCAACTAAACACATGTTTTATTGAGCCCCTTTTTATTTTTCGCATTTATATGAGATTCCAAGATATTTCAAAGCCCGTAATGGATATAACGTTGTGCTTTACTTTGCTTCTAGAATTTGCAGACAGAAAATACCATGCGAAATTCATGACGCCAGAGCATTGGAGATTGCAGCAGAGGGCTTTCACTGAGACATACAATAAGTTTTTGTGCAATGGAAAAATAAACTTTTTATTATATAGATTCTGATTTTTTAATGCGATGAAGACGCGCCCATATTTTATCCTATTATTTATTTTCGTTTGAAGTTGAAGGTAAGTGAGAGAAGAAAAAAAATAATCCTTTATATAATATATTATAAAAAGAAACCCGTGTTTCCCTGCCCGCCTAATTTTCTTCACAGCCAGCCACTGCTACCCACCGGTGGTTAAGGTGGTAGATAGCCCTTGGTGTCACATCGAAAGTAAGAGAGTTTGGTGGGGGTGGCTTAACGTGGTTGGGAGTCGGTGGCGAAAATGTGCTTTCTAGCACATTGCTTTGTTATGAGAAGGCCGCAAATGCTTCAGATTATTTCAGCATGAGCCCGCCGACTGTGTCGGTGAGTCTGGAAGGTTCCAGAATATTCATGAAGGTTCTCGAATGCTCTAGAAGGTTCTGGAAGGAGAAAGTTCAAGAAGGTTCTATAAGGTTCCAAACTGAGTGGCGGAGTGTGTCAATGTAGGTTCCGCGAAGTTCGAGAATTCTCTTGAAAGTTCTTGAAGAAGCCACAGCAACTCGTTTCGGGTACAGCTATTTTTTGTTATAAAATTGTAAATGATCATTTGATTCACTTTCATGTTCCTACCATTAGATCAAGGTTCCCTAATATGTATTATTGTGACAATTATACTACGTTTTCAAGATACAATTATGCTATAAATATTTTGCACACTATTGTTAACCCTTATGCTATGTTAGCTGATGTTTTTAATTTACCTCTATTGAAGTATAAAGCCGTACTAATCACAAATTTTAGCAGTGCATATTTTAACGAGGTCACTAAATAACAGGTTTATGTTTTGGTTTTTGTTTCTTATTAATTCCTTTCACAAACTTTATAATAATGTATAATATTTTATCTTGTTTACTTATATAATTTCACAATTATTATTTTCTTTCTTCTTTCTATATTGTATTATGACTGTCAATAACTATCATGTATATAAATCGCACTTGCACCGTTTATTCTAAATAAATATATAAATAAGCCAGCAAAATCATTTGATAAAACTTTTAATATTTGTCAGTAGGTACTTATAATTATAACATAAAATACAAATCGCAAGCTCACTCAACTGTTCAAGTTTCAATTAAGAGTTGTCGTTGAGATAGTGGCGTTTCCTCGGAAAAATTGTATAATTCCTTATTAGAAATTTAAAAAAATGTTACACAGAAAATATAAAGCGGATTATAATTAAGTAGATAGGTGCCTATTTAAGTACCAACCTACTTATAAATCTCTTGATTTCTGAAGAAATTGTGGTTTTGATTTTTTAAATAGGAAAAAATTAAAAACATTATTTTTGAACGCGAGTTCTATTAGTTAGTTATATAGTTAGTTACTGTGTCGTATAATTATTGTATTCCTACAGGGGCGCAGAAGGGGGAAGGATAGAATAGGGGGTAGTTGGTTACTGGGTGGTCTCGCATAACGAATAACGACCCTTGGCCCCGGCCCAGGTGCGCCACTGCTCTATGCTCACTTGCTGAAAATGAAAAATCAATATGGCGAGACACCGCGGTACAGTTAAGTTCACCACAAGTCCGTATCGTTTAAAAAAACTCGAGTCACCCTATCAAGGACTTGGCGGAGTAACAGATGTGAATTTATTATTCATCCTAGTGCAGACGCAATTAAATTTACGGAATATTGTAATGATTGTAGGATTTGAGAAGCTGAAACTATTTATATAATACTAGTGGACTTGGCCACGCTTGGCTATTGCGAACATCTTCCTCGGGCGTCCCGGCTTTTTCCATCATTCACTACCGCACACCACAATGTTACTGTTATTTATTGTGTTATACGGTATATATTTATAACCATTTATATATAAATATATATACAGGGTGTCCGGGGGTAAAGTGCATTAACTTAGGGAGGTGATTCAAAATAATGCTAAAAGTAAAAACGATACATAACTTTTTAGATCAAAACTAAAATATATTTCCACAAAAAATATATTAATTTTTATAAGCAATAATTATTAGCCTGAAACACTCATCCACATTAAAAAATCTCCTGATAAAAGATACATGACGCCAACGGGACTTGAACCCGTGTCCTTTCGATTTCCGGTCGACAGCTCTGACCACTGAGCTATAGCGGCTTATCTAAGAATGTTTATCACGAAATAATTCAATATATACTAGTATTTCATTCAACAATTACTGTTTAAAAAAAAAAATAATAATTAATATTTGACAAGTTCTAGTATTTTCACCAAAAAATGTAGACAATTTGTCTCGACGCCATCTAGTGAGAGAGTTAGCACTTACAATGCCTTTCTCATATAAAATAAAGTTCGTTGTTTCAGGTGAAAAATGTAACAAGCAGTAATTGTTGAATGAAACACTAGTATATATTGAATTATTTCGCGGATAAGAGATAAGCCGCCATAGCTCAGTGGTCAGAGCTCTCGACCGGAAATCGAAAGGACACGGGTTTAAGTCCCGTTGGCGTCATGTATCTTTTATCAGGAGATTTTTTAATGTGGATGAGTGTTTCAGGCTAATAATTATTGCTTATAAAAATTAATATATTTTTTGTGGAAACATATTTTAGTTTTGATCTAAAAAGTTATGTATCGTTTTTACTTTTAGCATAATTTTGAATCACCTCCCTAAGTTAATGCACTTTACCCCCGGACACCCTGTATATATATTTATATATAAATGGTTATAAATATATACAATTTTTAAAACCATTTATTGGATAATTAACACCCCTGCTATAGGTCACCCCATGTATTTCGCTACGTTTGGTGATTTAGAAGGAGTGTCCGGGTTCATGGTGTGAGGTTTGTCTAGGTCTTGGCGGTGGATGCGTTTGCCCAATTGACTAAATTAGACACATCAATGGTTTGCCCACCTACTGCGTGGCGGGTCGGATCGGGAGAGACTGGTTGAGGGAGACGTTTTGACCTCTCCAGCCGGACTCTATGGACCCATCGCCTTGCACCGCAGTGGGAGGGACCCCCAGATTCCTACCCATCCCTCATACCTTATTCCTTCCCAGAACTTTCTCTTCTTTATTTTCCTAAAAAGACTCTCCACACAGCATCCCCAAAGATAACGTAGGTTCTGAGAGATATTTTCCTCAGGGCCTCCTGTAAAAGAATATATACATTATGTATCCACCTTTCACGAGAAACATCGCGTTCTTTTCGGGGTTACTATTATTATTCGAACCGCAATATGCAAAAAAGCCATTGCTCAAAAAATAAAAATAATATCGGCATGTATTTTTTGTGTCATTGTTCCCTAGCAATGAAATTATCAGAAATCGGGGTTAGAAGTTTTCTGGAAATTTATCACGGTTAAAAAGAGGAGAAAAAAATATAACTTTTCTTTTACATTTATTTTCTTTGATTTCTTTATCTTTCTTATAAAAATACCCTTGAACCCGAGACATTTAGATTCATATTCCCACATTGAGATTTATATTACTTACAGACCGTTTCACTAAGCATAATTGTTCGGTATATCATAATAAAAATCATTTATTGTATGAATAACAGAACAATGTGAATATTTTTCAAAAAAAAAATACAGTGTGTGGCAAGCCTACGCACGACGGAAGTGAAACTTTTAGTATTCTTCTCTCTCTCTTTTCATTTCATTCTCTCTTTTTTCTCACTTTTATCTCGTCACTACTCATTTTTGACACTAAAACTCTGTTCCAAATCGAATAAACCACAATCAATTACGTATTTCACTCGTATTACACTCACCGCGCAGTACACGAAGCAAGCAGCTGATGCCTGGCGTGGCGTCGTTGGCTAGAGAGAGAGGAAAAGAGAGAAGAGAGAGAGAGAACGTTCGTCAGTGGCTCCCTCACCTCAGTAAGCGACTACGGTGAGAGAGCGACAGTGAACGGTGAGCGGTGGTGGGGGTCGCGTACCCCCACCACCAAATGATCACGGTTTTTCGTGACGGTCATGAGTCGGTTTTACTCCGGTCCTCGAAAATGCATGAAGCGCGTAAAGAAGTTTCACTTCAAAAAACGCAGAGGAAAGAAATTAACCCGAAACCTCTGACTTTGCAGGAGGGCATTCTGTCACTGTGCTATTGAGATGAAGCAGAACGGTCGAGTTAAAACAGGACTTCGCTAAGCTAAGTCAATTATTTATTTATTATTCTCAATCACTGCATTTGCGTAGCAAATTCTTCAATAGAACGAGACGACCCTCGACAGTTTGTTCGCCCTCGTTAGGGAGAGATCTCTTATTAAGTTATTCAGACGGGAAAGCGGAGAAGGGAAGGAGACGGTTGGATAGAGAAAAGGTTAAGGGTCGAAAATAGAACATGAAAAGGAATATGGAATAATCAGACTAAGCCCAGTCAGTGTGGGCCAGTCGATTATAATTTTTCTTGTCGGAGGTTTTTGTTGAAGAATTACGTGACTGATATAATACAGAGGCGAAAAACGTTGGTCTGCGGCTGTATCGAAATACTCACGATTGCATTGTTCTTAACCAAACCTAACCTAAGATATTATTACCAAACGTAACCTACTAAAACCTAGCCAAACCTTACCTACTATAACCTAAGATAACCTAACCTTACCTAATTAAACCTAAACAAACCTAATATACTATAACTTAACCTAACCTTATTATGTCATAATGATAAACTAATGTTAGTAAGAAAGGGTTTTTTTATGCATAGCACAAAGGATAACAAATTCTTATAAGCAATAATTAGTCGCCTGAAATATCCACACAATTTGAAAATATCTCCCGAGTAAAAATACCTTACCAAACCTTACCTAACCTTACCTAACCTTACCTAACCTTAACTAACCTTACCTAACCTTACCTAACCTTACCTAACCTTACCTAACCTTACCTGACCTTACCTAACCTTACCTAACCTTACCTAACCTTACCTGACCTACTATGACATCACCTAACCTTACTTATGCAAACCCAACCTAACCAAACCTAGCCTAACGTAATATAACCTGACAAAACCTACCTTTTTTATGTGATTACTGCAATGTGAGACTGTTGAATCCTCAATGATGGTATGAGACAGAAGATCGTGGGGAGGAGAATGAGATGAAGAAGAGGACTTAGTTTTGCTTAGTTCACAACCTAACCAATGTTTGATAATAGGTAAGTACCTACTTTATCGCTTGTCTGAATCTTCCACACAATAAGTTCCAATTACGAAATGACATTTAAATTCAAAGCAAATTTTAGTTCATTGAACCAGATTTCACGGGGATCACAGACAACCGAAGTCACTATGTTTGATTCCGCTGACTAATGTGGCCAACTGTATATATACTAATATCTTTATATGGTTCGGGTATATATTGGGGTAGGCACAGCTTATGAAATGGTGCCCTTATGGAACACACGCCACGGTATAATAAAGTATATTAGTCTATGATGAGGGCGTGTTAGTCCCTTTGGTATAAAACTATAAATATAACTCGGATACTTCAAAACTTCCTCTTTTATGTTGAGCCACCGAAGAAATATAGGCTTATCAAATAAAAAGCCCGAGGGATACAATTAGTATGTCGCTCGTGTAGCCTAGAGTTCTTTTTGCCATGATGCAATATATAATGATTACTTTTTTTTATACACAAGAGTCCCAACTGCTCCTAACCATCTGGAGCCAGTGAGACTATGGCATCCCCAATCGGGGTATTTAGTGAGGCTGAAGATAGTTAGGAGGGTGAGGATGGTGAAGAGAAAGGTGGGTTAACCAGGCTATTTAAATCTGGTCACCAAACACGGCCAAAGCCGTTTAAATTCTGAATAGTGGTCTTACACCAGGGCGATACTAAGATAGACGATACACTCTGGAACGTGAGGCAAATATACTATATATTATTTTAAATAAGTAAATTGTGAAATAACACAAATTAACCTAAAAAAATAACTCTAAACCTAACTCGACCGTGGAGGCCGTCAAAGATATAATTATAAATAGTTATCGATATATAGCGAATATAAAAAACCATGTAATAAAAAAAATATTAATCGTTTTTCACTAGATACGATAAACCAGAGCTTCCCAATCTTCTCCACAGTAAAGCTACGAGTATACTATACAAATTTTAACACACCATTTTTTTGTAATTAGAGTTGCCTTGTTGAAAAAACTACTATAATGTTTTTCGTGGATCATCCCCAAATTTTGGGGTATAAAAGTGCAGCACGGTGTATTTTTTTTTTTTTAATTTATCAAACACATATCTAACTTGCTGCTTATGTGAGTTAATTAAAACAATGTGAATTTTAATTTAATTTAGTTAAGTTATTTTAAGTCCCCCGGAGGTTAACTGGTCAACTGGTTGAGTGGAAAATGACTCCACCTTTTGCAAGTAGTTAGGTCAAGTCAATAATACTGAATACCGACGCTATAAAATAGTTATAATCGCAAGGCGAATCCAGAATGGACTGTAAAATTAATTGTGAACTTGAAGTTGACACAACGATGGATAGAGATGGTGAACAGGGAGTAAGGAAGGAATCCGACTTACCCTTTGATGTTCGTCATTGATGTTGATAATTGGTTTCACTCACAGGAGATATGATTTGTTTCACACGCAACTTCCACAACATCTGGATTGGATAAGAAACACACTGAGGGAACCGAATATGTTCACTGCACAGGCCTTCTACCCTGAGTTGATATCAATAAAAGCACTGATCACAAAGAGATGTTCATCAAACCCGCTTCATCAATAAACTGATTTGACAGTTACGTTTATTGTTGTAAATGTTACACAAACGTGGGTACAGTCGGATAATGACAGGTACTTGTAGGTAATAGGATGGAAAAATTGCAAGGACAATGTTAAAGGAAGATAGTTGCGTCAACAATATTTTTAAGAGGTGGTTCATAAAAATATCATACAAAATATATTAAAATATCATTGAAAAATTCGACATGTATTTTTTTATAGCGGAATAACTTTAAAATGAATAAAACCTCAAATTTTAATATTAAATCACCAAAAAATATGGCTTTAGAAGATGATGTTGATAGGTCTTAGGACGGGTTGTTTCGGAGAATTTGAACAATTCTTCAAATTTCAAAGTTAATGTTCAAGTAGGTACTGTGAAAGATTTTTCAAGTTCTGATATAACTTCAGTTCTGTCAAGCAACTGGCCTATAATGTTGTAATAACAGAAATTGAATAGGACTTTCACAGAACCCGAAAATTAACGCTGAAATTTGATGAATTGTTCAAATACCCCGAAACAACCCGTCCTTAGTGTGATACAGTTAAAGATGACGTAAGTTGATTTTGTCGACTTAGCTCAATAATCAGAGCTCTTCCTCGGCAAGGAAGAGGTCTTTTTCTGTCTGAAATATTACCACATCATGAAAAGGATAGCAATTCAAAGAATATATCTGGGAGTTAAGGCTCCCATAGTAAGCGTACAAAGATTGTTTGAAAGGGAGATATGTAAATAGGTACTAATGATAGAGGGCTCGCGCTAAATTATAAAAGGATAACAATCAAGCGAAAATCGTGAAAATATTTAATAGAACAAGACTCTGAAATGAAATGGAGTAAAAATCTCTAGACAAATACTTTAGTTGCATTTAAAGATACATTATGATTTTTTTTTCATGCCTTTAACATATTAAATTACAGAACAAAACGTGTTTTTAATAATTTTTGGAGCTTGCTTTTGAATGTTTTTGTATCGAGGGAATTTAAAATAATTAACAATTCAGCATAACAAATGTATAGATATTATCTTCAAAAATTGCATATATTTTTTTTATAACTTAAAAACTTAAAGAGTTAAAGTGAAACTTTTTATAAATCGGTAGAAATCTTAATGTTTGAAGTTCCACTAGTTCTGTAAAACCTCGTGCGATTTCTCACTAATGTAACTTCATTCTATTGAATAAAGAATTGTTAATTCATATAACCAACTGTATCTCTTTTCAGATATGATAAGTAGTTCAATTTTGAATATTAAAAGTTCTTTGAACTTGAATAACATTACGAATTACGCATGAATATTTCACATGAGTTAATAACGCACGCACCAACAAACGAAATTGATGTGTTTAATCAATTCGACATTTGAACAATGGCATATACACATGCCAAAATCACCATTCTCTTGAAGTATCTATTGAGAGAACTACATGTACCCCACTCGAATACAGAATACAGAGTCCCAACTGCCCCCGACTGGCTGGATCCAGTTGGGGTGTGTTGTGAGGCTGAAGGAAATAGGGGAGTTGAATGTACAGGGAAGAGTGGAAGGCGGGGAAGTACCTGGCTATTAAGATCTGGTCACCAAACAAGTCTGAAGCTATTTCAAAAATATTTTGTTTCGAAACGGTGATCTTTCACGAGGGTGATACTGAAAGAATTAACCACTCTGGGACCTTCATGTATCCAACGAGAATACGACAAAGATAAATGAAATAAAAACTGTTATGTGAATAACGCACAAATGCTTGAACAACTCCCAACCGTCTGGAGACAGTGAGACTATAACCTCCCCAATTTGGGTATGTAGTGTGGCTAAAGGTAGTGGGGAAGAGATGGATATGAGGAAGAGGAAGGTGAGGAAGTACCTGGCTATTCAGATCTGGTCACCAAAACACGGTCAAAGATATTTCAAGCAACGTTTCAATTTTGAAAAGTGACTTTCACCAGGGCAATACCGAAAGGATCATTCGCTTTGGAACGTGCTGCAAGTACACTATACAAATTAAGGCGAAGTTTAATGCTAAATCACTATTTTATTAATTTCTATAACGAATTGATGTATATTATGAATACCAAAAAATATGCTTAAGATAAATTGAAGGTTTTCCTATCGTTTCGCTTGAGTAGAATACAAATAAAAATATAAATTACTCAATAAAAAATATAAATGTAAACTACTAAAAAAAATAGAAATGTATGAACGCGTAAAGGAAACAACTTTTAAAAATTCAACATTATAGCTAAGATTATCTGTGACAGTTTCACTTGATTACCTTTTTTGGTTTCTTTTAAAATTATTTACAAAATAAAAAACCAGTTATGTGCTTGAAATCGAACGTTTCTAGACTCCGTTTGTCAAGCGATTGTTATGCCTATTACCTACAATATAAGGTATACCAAGAATATACACATTTTTGGCTTGTAGCTTCCTCTTAATGAGACTAAATTTACTTGCGCATGCCGGTTTTTGAACCCGCAACCTCTAGATTGCTTGTCGAGAGCCTTACTCCTCGATTACAAAGGCCGTCAAAAAGGGTGATGATGATGACCTATTAAGAATTCTAATCTCTGAACCACCCTATTGAACTATCCTTTGCTGGCTTCAAATAAACAAGTCATGTTTGTGTTTTAGAGAATTGAAGGTATCTACGTATTTCCATTCCCCACCTGACTTCTAATTCAGCTCGGGAACGAAGATAAATTGCACGCAGGCAACGGAGGGATAAAAGTGGGGAACACTGGGGAGTTGTTGCCACACTGAGGTATAGTGGAGAATACTGAGAGACAGTAAAAGATTTGGGTTTGCATGCTTAATTGCATTAAGCTTTATAATTTGACTTAGCGTGCGCAAATCACTTTTGTGCAAATAATTTGGGCATTAATAATAATTGGGGAAGATGCGGCACATTCTTGGTTCTTACTCTCAGTGTCACCCTGGTGGTAGACCACAATTCGGAATCAAAACGTTGTTACTTTTAATTGTTTTTGCCGTGTTTTACCAAACAGATCTGAATATCCCGGTACTTCTCCACCCTCCTCTTCCCATCTCCTTCCCCCCCCACTAGCTTCAGCCTCACAATATACCCCAATTAGTGATGCTAGAGTCTCCCGACGGCCGGGAGCAGTTGTGACTCTTATGCGGTATTGACATAAAAAATAAACCACAGGTACAAAATTATCTATTGAAAATCCAGAAGATTATTGGTGGAAGATATAACAAAGAAAGAAGTCGCGTGTCGCGCTGAATCTACGTGACTGGTTGGTATGAGTGTAATTTCATTTGAGTTGAAAATCATTTTAAAAATGTTCCGTGTCTTCATCAGAAAGCCATCAATTCATTAATTTTTCAAAAGAATTTCAAACATTCCCCGTTTATGAATAACCTCATATTTTTTGCGAAAGCATTATTTGATTTTTCAAATTATATAAAGATTTATGCAATAATAAATCTTTTGTGACCTACCGGTCAAATTGGTAGAGTGGGAATTAAAATTCATCCATAGACTACGGAAAAGCAGAGCGTAGAATCCACAGACCACAGACATAAGGTTATGTAGAAGCAGTACGTAAAGAAAAATGCAACCATTCTTAAATTAACAGAGAATTAAATGCCTTATGCCATTGCCGTGCACAAATTGTAAAAAAATAGGCAATTTCTCAATACTGTATAGTATAGTAATAAACGTTCACAATCAGTAATAAACACATATTACAGCCGTTTTTATCAACGTTTTAAATACAGGGTTTTCCAATAAGAGGTGTTATTTTGATATTCAATCGTAAAAGATCAATGGTTTCGTTGCTTGTGATTAAACGTTATCCAGATAAATACCATCCAATTTTATATAAATATCATAAGTACCATAAAAAATCATTAATCATCTCTCGATAGCGCAATCCATTCACAGTAACTGTTGCTCCAGCCTCATTTTCGAAAAAGTAAGGTCCAATGACTCCGTCGGACCATAAACCGTACCAAACAGTCACATGTTGAAGATAGAGAGGCTTTTCAACAATAACTCATGGGTTTTCCGAGCCCCAGTTTGCTTGTTGACGAAGCCACCGAGGTGGAAATGGGCCTCATCACTCAAGATGATTTGCATTTGATTCACTCAAGTGAATTTCAATAATTTCAATACGTTGTTGAAGCGTGTATCGTTCCATTTTTATTAATGGCGTAGTTTCTACTGGTCAAATGTCAAAAAAAAACAGCTTCAAAAGCAACATCTACCGAAATAGCGGGCTATTCAAAATAACACCTCTTATTGGAAAAACCTGTATAACACCAAATGAACATGCTACACTTCCACTTAATATAGTTATGTAAAACAATAACAGACGACAAATTATGTCAAATAATGGCCGCCATCTCAAACTGTACGAAAATCGATACTAAACTTGAACATGATCTTTTATCATAACGAAACCAAATGAAAACGATCCGTAAGAAAATTGGATGCATAAAAACACGGTGTAAATCGCCCATTTAACTATATAAACCAGATATATTTAGTAGCGACTAGGGGAAGGAGATGGGGAAAAGGTGGGGGAGTTTCGGGGTATTGAGATCTGGTCACCTAACACGGCTAAAGCTATTTCAAGCAATGTTTCAATTCTGAATGGTGGTCTTCACTTGGGCCATTCAGAGAGTATCTTCCACTCTGGAACTTAAATAAAAAAAAGTAAATTAATACAAAATCATCAAATAAAAGTTACTTGAGCCCGCCGGGATTTGAACCCGTGACCTTCGGATTGCTAGTCGACAGCCTTACCCCTCGACCACGGAAGCCGTCAAACCAAACTGCACGGATCATAGCGGATCTATAATGAAAAGTAATGCATTTTAAATGTAGTTAAAAACGAAGACGAAGCGCCGTTGTGCGTAGACGCGATTTGAAGTAATTTGGGTGAATGATGTTGACGTTTTAACATTTTTCGGCGACATTTTTTTAGCAGGGGTGCCCGGTTTCATGGGGTGAAGTGTGTCTATGACTTGCTCATCTGCTCCATGGCGGGTGGGATCGAGAGAGACTGGTCGAGGGAGACAGTTTGACATCTCCAGCCGGACTCTCTCTCGACCTATTGTCTTGCACCGCAGTGGGAGGGATGGATTCATTCACGCCTCATTTTTCAAGGTAGATTTACATTTGATGCTAGTCATTTTAACGAACTTTCACTATCTAGAGTTAAACATGGACCTATTAAAATTGTAGTTTAATCTCTTCTAGTCAATTCTAAATCAGTGGCGAAGGGTGCAAAGCGGACAACCTTTTCTAGGGGTGAGTTCGGTGGAGTCTCTAAAAGTTGAAAGAGAAAAACGTCTCAAGAAAAAGAAGGAAACTGCGATGAAAACTAACCCGAAGTTATTTCCATTTCAATTTAAGCTCGTCAGCGCATTTTAAATTGATTTAAAAAATATATTATTACCACTTTAAGGAAACAACTTTATATGGATAAGTAGGTCACTAGCTAATTTTTAACTGAGATTAAAATATACCTAATGATAAAATAATCTTTCAAATAAAAAATGGATATATTTATCCAAGACACTATTTACATTGCAATTAAATTCGGGTAGAATCTTGCAATCACGTAGATAAATGAGAATTGCTAATTTATTAAGAATCTCTTCAAATTATTGGTAATCCGGTTAATACGGGAGATAGCAGGCCTTAATAACCTAATGAATTAACAAGTTTCAAGGATGTCGGAAAATGTGTTCATGATTTTTTTTTACTTTTCGAATTTCGTCATTATATATTATCAAGACAAATGCACGTGCATGAACACGTGTTCTGATATATTAGGAATTTATTAAAAGTTTATCAGGATACAGCCCGCAATCCCGTTTTTAACCGGATTACCAATAATTTGAAGAGATTTTAAACAAATTGGCAATACCCATTTTTCTAGTCTAGTTCTCATTAGTCGAAGTATGATATAGTGATGTCGGATTAGTGGTAAAGCCAAGCCCCTGCAAGGCTCAGGTCAGGGTACAATTCCTAGATTTCATCTTTAATGATTTAATATTACGATTTGAGGTTTTACTCAATAAGAACAATAAAAAACACAATAAATAACACAATAAAAAATATTGCATATTCATCCTAGACTTGTCAAAAGATGTCACATACTAAAAAATTACTTGTATTTGCCCTAGACAATTTAGATTATAATTAAATTCGGATAGAATCTTAATAACGTATGAAGGATAGCAGCCAAAAAAAATATGCGTTAAGAAAATGAAGAAAATGTTGGTAGTTCTTAGTCGAAGTATACAGTTAAATATGACCGAAGGGGATAGGGTCGGATTAGCTAAGTGGTATAACAAAGCCCCGGCAAGGCTAAGGTCCTTGGTACAATTTGTAAATTCGACAGAATCGTTTTCTGATTTTTCTCTCTCACATTTTTCGTTTGAGAGCTGTTAGTATTACCTTTAATGTTGAAAAATAAGTTATTTTCGTAGATAATAGTAACAAAAGGATGTGATATACAACCAAACTTCAGGGACTATCAAAGCGGGTTTTGAACACTTTTGGTGTTGATTCAGAGCCAAGGAGTTCTGCAGATACAGTACTACGGTTTCTGCGTAGTTATGCCCCCGCATACCCATTTTCAACCGATTTATAACAAGATTCTCGTTAACTCTGTAAGTTTTTAAGTTCCAAAAAAAAAGTTATTTTTGAAGATAATATACGTACATTTATTATGCCCAAACATTAATTATATGAAATTACCTCAATAGAATAAAATCGTACAGTAAGCTCCGAAAATTATTAAAAACACGTGTTTCTATTATTTAATATGTTACAGGCATGAATAAATTCACAGTGTATCTTTAAATGTAACTAAAGCATTTGCCGATAGATTTTTGCTCAATGTCAAACTAGTCGTGTTTTATTAAATATTTTCGCCGAATTATAATCGTTGTTTTACTATGGGGCCTCAATATAAAGTTTAATATTACTATCGTCGAAAATTCCACCTCTTTTAGGTTATAGGTCATTCAAAAACCCATTAACTCACCCAAGTCTAGCGAATGTCGTATTATATATATAATAGATTAGTAACGTTGTATTTGTAAAAAAAAAATTCTCTAGGAAATTATACATTGTATATTATATTGGTAAACCATAGACAGTGTGAAGCAGGCTACCTTCATCTTAAATAAACCTTCTATTTTTATGTCGCTATTACTGTGCTATTTTTATGCCAGTAACTTTGTCGCCTGAAAGGAGGGGTGTACCTTGCCACAGATCTGGTAGTTCTGATTTTTTGCTGAGTTTATGATGTTAGCCCAACGAATAACCCAAGTTTCCAACCTCGAGCACCGAACGCAACATTATCAAAAATAAAATGAAAAAAACTCTTTTTTTTATAATCCGCTCGATGTCTGAAATTTGAATTAATCACTTGTCCAACATCACAAACAACTCACCAAAAAATCAGAACTACCTGATCTGACGCAAGGTCTGATGTACCTGGTTACTGGACTATATTGATTTTAATTTATTTTCTTTTTCATATATCTTATGCTGTTTTAATTGTATTTTTACATTTATGATATATATTTTTTATAATAAACAATAAGGTAGGTAAAAGGTAAGATACAAAATAAGGTGCAGATAAGAATAAAAAAAATTTTGCAGACGATACCGCACTTGTTGTATCCAATGAAAACCCTGAAACAGCTATTAAAGAATTGCAAACCGATTTTAATGAACTACTTAAATGGTCTCATGATGTGGGACTAATTATTAATGTTAAAAAACCAAATGCATGTACATAAGATCACCTAGCTTGAAAATGTGGAATATACCCAAACTAACTGCACATAATTTTGAATGTATACATAGAAAAATTGATAACATTTGCTTTTGTGAATCTATTGAATTTATAGATGAATATACTTATTTGGGCATAATAGTAGACAATAAATTTAAATGGGATAAACACGTAGATAAAATATGTAATCAACTCCGATCTATAGCGAGTAATTTTTATAAATTAAAATTTTTACTGCCCCATTGTACACTTAAACTTATATATTTTTCGATGGTTGAATCTATTCTTAGATATGGAATAAGAACTTGGGGGCACACTAGCAGTACTTATATTAAATATGTACAAAATTTGCAAACTGCAATAATAAAAAAAATAGTCACACCAAACATTTATAAACAAAGAAAAAATCTTAAAATACTGTACGGTGCAGAGAGCCTACTTCCAATAAAAGGTCTCCTCTGGTATATTACTATTATGGACAATGCGGGAGAAAGCTTGTACAAAAAACCACTGGTACACAGGCACAACACAAGATTTACAGAAGGAAACGGGCTAAAAACTCCTCGAATTTTAAATAAGTATGGAGGCCGTACTCTTGAATACTTGGTACCTGTGATCTTCAACAAACTAAATAAAAACATACAAATTGTGAATAATGAGGACGCTGCCCTAAAATCTTAAAGCTGTGGTTAATAAATGATCAATCCATGTACCTTTGAACACTGTCGCGCGTCGGACCTGGGGGGGTCCTGACTTACCCTCGGCCAGCTCAGAAGCGGGGCATGAGACGTCTCTCTCATAGTCAGGGTTCGGGGTCAGCGCGTGGCTCGAGAATCCATATCCCACCGTCTATACAAAACCCTCCCATACGATTGTTATGCCCAAATGAAAGAGGTTAGGTTTTTATGAATTAGCATTGTATTTGAGCGGCTAAAGGACATTACATGGGTGAATAACAACAGTACACAGGTTATTACATCCTAAACTGGAATTATCAACAAGGGTTCCCTAATCTCTCTCTGGGAAATAATTAACAGCTCACTCTCTCTAGATCGGCAGGCAGCGTGGATGAATTTAGGTTATTAGCGGACACATTCAAGGGTAATAGGAAATGTAAGAGACTCACAGCATGGTGTTGTCGGGTATCCTGTTGATTTGCAGGACTGAGCGCCGTGTCTCAAACAAACGGTGCCAGCCTGTCGATGTTCAAAGCGCCATTTCCGTACGTTATTGCTTTCGACGGAGCGGTGCAAATTGGGAACGCGGGAGCCGAAACGAACACACGTCCAGCCTGGTCAGAGGTCGGCGCGCGAGCCGGGGGACGGGGCGTAGGGTCGCCGGGGGTGGGGGAACTGTAGCGGATGTATTGCGCGTTCTTCACTACGTTTGGTCTAGCAACTAATTTGAATAATTCCCGCTCTCAGGCTGGCAACTGTAGGATCTTTTGCGGCTAAAATCTGTTATATGACAACACCTTAATGTAAATTCCCAAACTCTTTGTTTTTAGTGAGGTGCATTAGATAAATTATTAAAATTACTCGTTAGAAATATATTTTGCGAATGTCTGCAATAAAATAAAATCTGTGAAATGTACCTACTTAGAAATAAGACTTACTCATGTACACATAATCATACAATGTTATAGACATAGACTTCAGATATTTTGATTCGGTGGATCCTGCAGACAAGCTGGTATGTGACAGCTTTGTTGGTCTACCTATTTTGTTAAATAAAAAAGTGTTATACATATTGTTTTAAATAAAAAAAAAAAATAAAAAAATTTTTTAAAAGTAAAGTAAAGTAAATAAAGTTACGGTGAATGGATTATGCTATCGAGAGATGATTAATTATTTATGGCCGGAATTGGATGGTATTGATCTGGACAACGTTTACTTTCAACAAAACGGCGCTACGTGCCACACAAGCAACAAAACCATTGATCTTTTACGATTTTATCTTGTATTTACGATTGATTTATACTTACTAGTAGATTACACTCCTGGAAAATACAACATTACTATTTGTAACATCTCTTTTATCAATGTGATGTAAACAAAAAGTGGTGTAAGTAAAATTACTAAAAAAAAATTCTATTACTTTTTCCTTCTCCCTTGCCTCCCCAAAAGTTTACGGTCAAGTCAATTTTCAAAGATCAATATTACTTGTACTTAGAATTTAGTTGCTGACTACACTATCTTGATTAAATCAATAATTCCACCCTTTCCATTTCTATTTTGGATATTTTCATTTAAATATTCAATGAAATCATTTCTAAAAATATATTGTAGGTAGTTACAAGCCGAAGTTACCGCAAAATTAAGTACCTACCCCACACGTCGAATTTCATATTTAGGCCCCGTAGTATGCGTTCACAGATGGTTTGAAAGGGAGATTTCTAAATACGAATGTTAGAGAGAGAGCGCACTAATATTAAAAACGATAACAATTAAGCGAAAATATTTAATAAAACACTTATCGTTTGAAATAGAGCAAAAATCTCTAGACAAATGCTTTTGTTGCATTTAAAGATACACTGTGAATTTTTTCATGCCTATAGCATATTAAATAACAGAACAAAACGTGTTTTTAAAAATTTTCGGAGCTTACTTTGCGATTTTTTTTTGTGGAGGAAATTTCATAGAATTAACGTTTCGGCTTAACAAATGTAAACATATTATCTTAAAAAATAACATTTTTTTTAAACTTAAAACCTTATAGAGTTAACGAGAAACTTGGTATAAATTAAGTATGCGGGGGCTTAAAAGTATACATGTATATGTATAGTGAAGGCTTTAAATGTAAATTGTGTTCATATAAATATGTTGATAATTCTATGCACCTACCGTAATATGGGGTGAGTTTTTACAGGCGGCGACTTTGAACATCGCGGATATCTGCATAATTCTAGCATCCACGCGGAAATTTACTCAATTATTTTTAATGATATTATTTGAAAATAAGAGTCAAATTAGTTGTTTCTAGTTATATTCAAACGTATTATTGTTTACTTGTGAAGCTATTTTCCTATTTCAAACAAATTCCTCAACGATTATACTGCCGCGGTAACTAGAAACACAGTGTCCTCCTTAAGAGTCTCAAAGAACACACTGTGTTTTTATTTACCGCGGCAGTATAATTGTCTTGTATCATTTATATCGTTAAGTAAATCAGGGTCTACGTAAATAAGTGTAAACGATATAAATTACACGAGACTATTATAGTCTTCTAGGAATTTGTATTACATATATAGGAAAGTTACATCACAATTCAACCATCAATATATTTGAATATAGCTAGAAACCAAATAATTATTAAATAACACTTATTTTTAACTTACTAGTTGAATATTCGAACTCCATTATTTTATTCAATTATTGTAAAATGAAAATTATCGTTTGTTGAAAATCTCAAATCTCCGAAAATTCTTCACAGATCGCTTTGAAATTTTGACACAACGTTGCATTTGAATACGCGTGTGTTTTTGTATACTTATATTATATAGATGTCACCTGTAACAGGTACAAACATACTTGTTTTTAAAAAATAGCGCCATCTGTTGGACAAACATGTATTTTTGAAAGACAGCTGTTGGACGTAAAAGCAAACAAGTGCTATTGTGTATCTATCTGCACAGACAAACTTAGCCAGAGAAATGCGTGACAGGGTACAGCTAGTAAGCTTATAAAAATGGTATAATAAGAAATAATGATTTGCTTTTACTTAATCAACACTCAAGGAGTGTCAGGACCTTGAATTTCTTGCTGTTAAGTTAGTTAGCCTAAATGATTTTTGTCAGTACATTACTTATTTATTTATTTATTCATTTTCGGTAAATCGACAGCTTACATTTAATCAGTTTGTACATAAGTATTATGTAGTAAAATAAAACCAATTATGGATTTCCTCCTTGTGAATTTAACTGAGACAGCATAATATGGAATAAGTTATTTTGTGAGAAAGGATTATGAATTAAAAAATTTATAGAAAACATAAGATTATATAAAACGAAAAATTAACAAAACAATACATTTAAAGCCATCAAGAGAGGTTGTAGGTTTAAATCAAATCATAATAGAGATATAAACAATAGAGACATAAACATTATCCACAAACCATCAGAGAAATATTCTTTTATGGACCTCTTGTATTTGGTAAGTTCGCAACTGAAAATATCAACCTTGGATAATACGCTATTGTAATTATCGCATAGTCTGTTCAGGCAAGAATTCTGCAAGTAATATTCTGTATTGACATTGTCTCTGTTGTTTTGTAACCTATTTTTGTCATAGCATCTTTTATTGAAACATTTCTCCTTGTATTAACTTTTTGTAATATCTAATGTGTTAATTGGACTTGGCTCGATAGTAAATAAATAAATAATAACGTTCGCCCCACTCAGAAAACCAAGCTTTGATGACCATGTGTTTTTTGTATCTCGCCAAAAACATGTACAACTTTTTAAAAATATATTTCGATATTTTATGACATTTGCTATTAAAAATATAGCATAAAATTTTGCGACCTAAATTATTTCATAAAAAGGTTATTTAGTTTCACAGTTGAAAAATGATCAAAGTTACTCCATTTTACTGTACTTGGTTTTAACACATTCCGCCTCAGGGATCTCATTTCTACAATATTCAGTCGAATTTCATCTTTCCTCTACTAGCTCCATGTCTCACTTTTTTACATCAGGGATTGTATTAGGTCTCTATTGTGGACTGCTAGCCTGTCAACTTTTCTAATTCTCCTTTTCGTATAATACCCAGCCCTCTAGTTAATAATAATCATATTTGGATGATTTGTATAGCACCGTTTTTGTGCAAAATCACCTAAAGGGCGCTGTAGAAATATATAATGCATTTCTACAATGATCTATGTTATTACTAACTATATATGGAGATAATATACAGTACAATACTTACCTGGTAGGTCACTTGAGATTAACACTTAATTAACATTAACTAATTGTTGATTAGCGAAATTTAGATACAGGATTTAGGACATAATTGGAAAGTTGGATGTAACTGGACTTTCTCTCAAGACTGTTATATTTAATTTAAGGGTATGACAGCTTAAAAAGGTAAGTTTTTAGTTTAGACCTTAATTCTGTTGGACTTGTTATGGTTCTTAGTTCCAATAGATAGTTCCAGTTACAATAGATAGTCTATCCCTGTCCACTGAGACCCATAACAACAAAATATTTTAACCTCGATAGTTTTAGTAAAAACTAGACCCATGTTCTATGTAGATAAACAGAAGTTTTACCATGAAGTAATCCCAACAGCCAGTTTAAAAGCAAAACTATCTATAAAACCCTGTACAAACTTAACACTAACCGTCCCCGGGTGGTTACCTCAAAACGTCCACTTCAACGTCATAATTTCTTTAACTACCGGTCGCTCGTTACATCTCACTAATGAAGCTGGTGTTAACTTAAGCGTGTCGGTGTCATCGCGTCAATCAGGAACTTTTCAAGCGTGGGAATGGTTAACTAGCAACTTTTAAAGTGCGAACGCCAGTTGGGAATAGGGATCAACTTCTCAGTTAGTTTTACCGCGATGAAACAACATTCTCAAGTATCACAAAATATCTTTTAGCGGTTGTAACTTTATTTGTTTGGTTGAATATTTTTTTCACATTTCAATAGACTCGGATCGAGAATACAAATTATCGTTTTATCGACCGAAAATATATTACTTTACTAACTTACAAACATTCTTTATAATGAACACTATTTGTACCCGAAAGACTGTAACGAGCGATTCCCATGCATATTTTATTTTTTAATAAAAAAATCATCACACGTCTCCACTGGGATAACCTAAGGCATCACGTGATATGCACGCCGCGGCCGTCTCGTTCCAACAGCACCGTAAAGACGAGACAGTACAGAGCGCGTGTCATGTGAGACTTGTGGCAATGTGATCAGAGGCGACGAGGGACAGAACATTTTTAAATGAAAATTAAAAAATATATTACTGGACGGCAAAATGACATGTATATTTTTTGTAAAAATATATTCATTTAATTTTGTTAAAACCTTTTGAGCTTATGCTGATCTGATACACCCTGTATAATATTTGTAGGTATTATTGAATTTAAAAAAATATATATATACATGGTATAATTAACCGCCTCTCAGGCCTCTGGCATAATCTCTCAGAAGGTTGGAGTATTTTCGCTTTGTAATATTAATAAAAACTGTTTTGAAAGATAAAGGTAAAGAAATAAACGTATTATTTTTTAATAACAATTTTTTTTAATGCAAACATTAAATCTAAAAAATGGCACACTTTACGTTTTTTCGTCGGAATACTGAACTGAAATTATAATACTGAGCGAAAAATCATACACTTTTTTAGACAATTAGACAGTTACAGTTTTTTAAACATTATTGTCAAATCACTTTTTTGTTGTTTATATAAAAATAATTAATTAAAAAAAAATCAGAAACTTTCATAATTTCTATTACGGTCTGAACTTTTGGTTTCGTTGAGGGGTATATTTTAATTATTCTGTGATTAACTAATAGATTTGAATACACAGCGAGGATTTTTCTTTCTTACAATGATTAATATTTCTGACCACGACAGTAATGAAGAACATTTTTATGAGACCACTCGAGGAGTTAATTTACAATAAATAAAACAATATGTATACTATCTGTAATTAACGTACGTCAAAATTTATAAAAGAGACATCAGTGCATGAAAGATATAACATAATTATACAGACATACAAATGGGTATGTCGTCTTCCGTATCGTGCCTTTTTACCATTAAGCTTCCTTCCAATAAATTTTACAATTGGTGTGATAATAAACAGTGTAATGGTGTACCCACACTCTATTATTATTAGGTAAGTACCCATCCTGAATATTACTTTAAGATAACGCGATACCCGCTCGCAATCGCCATCGAAACTACTTATTTTGGTCGACATTTTTAATCTTGATTCTCGTCGAAGGTACATACTTACACGGGCCTCGATTCTCGACGAAATCATTCCACTCGAACAACGAGTGGTTTGACCCACTCGTTGTTCGAGTGGAATGACTTTTGACGTTTGGCGTATGTAACTTGTACCTTCTACACTAAAGAATAAGAACGTCGACCAATGTATGTACTTTCGACGGCCTGGATTAAAAAATCGATACCCTAGATACCCCAAAAAAGTATCACAATAGACTAAAGTATTAAAAACTAGAACCAGTCTATCACAAATTGCGATCACCACATTATCCTTATTTACCCATGAACAGAATGTGCACAAACATCATTCTGAATACATGACTTTTGTATATCTGCCAGATTGAAATATATATTTTTTTAAATATACAATTTTTCACCTTGTGATGTTCTATAATCTCTGTCTGCTCCTAACGAGACGCACGTTGACGGTCCATTAGTGAGTGATGAATAATTACGACAAGTCATCTCCATTCATACGCGTGGGACAAAGTAAACATTGGCACGCGCCCAAAAAGTGACGGGTAAATTAACCGTGGATATTAGAGATGATGCGAATGCAATCGCTTTTTGCGATGGCTATCAGCGTATGTTTATCCAAATCAAAAGTACAAAAAATGGCCGGTAGTCAAAAATTAGACGAATAGATCTCTCTATCTATAATACACATTTATATGAAGAAGAGTGTATGTGGCGGGGGGCGGATGATTATTGGGCGGAAGGCGTAGATTTTTATACAAATCAAAATTTTCACAATTGACAATCAAAGCAATAGAAAAATCATTTTGTATATAAGATTCCGAAAAACTACCCCCATCCACTTTTCCTACCCCTTAAAACAGAATTCTGATTCTTTTTGTTGAAATTTTGCACACTTGGCACACTATGTAAGATTTCGAAAAATTATCTGCATTCCATTTTACCATCCCTTAAAGTGGAATTTTAATACTTCTCGATGAAATTTTGCACACTTCACGTTCAATATAAGAAGAAAATAATTGTCTTTATTTGATTTCGAACATTCCCACGTGAAGCCCGGGCAACGCCGGGGACTTCAGTTATTAATGAATAAAGAAAAATGTCTGTGTTTTTTTATTCAAAACAACAAATTAATTAATTAGTGCTTATGAAATTTTACACACTCGACGAAGACACGAGATTTCGAAAAACCACTTCATCCTCTTTTACCAACCCAGAATATTGAAAATTTGATTAAATTTCGCACACAAAGACAAGAGGAAAATTTCTGTCTACATCTGATTTCCAAAATCTCTGCTTAAAGCCAGGCCAGCGCCGATGATTTGAGCTATTAAGTAATAGAAACAAGGGAGAATATAGCTTGGAAGCGTACGGACATTCACATAGCTACGAACAATCTGCACGGACTATCAAAACGACCATGTAATGAAAGTTATACGCTTGGTATGAGGTAAAAACAAAGGCGAGGCGTCGCTGTACGTTGATACAATTTGCAGTAGTACGAGTGAACAGTATATTGGCGTCAGATTTATGCGCCCAGCTTAAACTAATTCAAAACTTATCTCCTTTATTTCTATATATTTCACACTTGGATATCTCTAACCCCTTATTGGAAGGTTTTGGGAAAAATAAATCAACGTTAAATGTTTTTTCACTGATTTCGTCGTGAATCGAATTATGTAATGCTTTTATCGCGCCATTAAATTCAATCTCCGCATTCATAACGCGCATTATTTTTCCATCGCACATAATATTTATTTAGTCAGGCGCAGAATTCTAACGGTACCCCTCTTCAGAGTTGAATCTACCACGGGCGCAATTGGAAAGTGTAAACGGGCGGGATGTGGAGAAAGCGCACAATATTTTAGTACAATTACCACGGAAATGCAGAAAATCTTTATATTCATGGAAATAGTACGAACATCATATTTAAAAACATGAGTAGGTATTCAATATGTGTACTCCTCACTAGCGACATGAAAAAAGTGTTTTTGCATAAGTATATATGAATTCTACGCTTCTAAAAGCCAAACTACTGGATTAAGCTTGCCTCAGTAAATGACTAGTTATAAAAAGTGTCGACAGAGTGAAAAATATTTGCGACGCCAAGGCACAGAGGCATCAAAGACAAGCTTACACTTTATTTTTAACATATTTCATACGCTTGTTTAAAAATATATAAAATATCGGTTTACGTATTACAGTATTTAAAAAAATATATGGATTTATAATAAGTAAAATAATTAATTCGTCAATATTAATTAAGCATTGAAAGTTTTACTTTGATGTCATTTTATTGTCTATGAAAGAGGGACCACTTAAGATAATCAACAGAAACGATGTTTGGAAACAGGCGAATCGAACGTTACTGAACAAATCACTTGGCTGATCGGACCCTGAGATTGATCGTTCGAAATGTTGGGAACAACGGCCATAAATCTAAGAAAATAAACTTAGCAACCCTTGCATTTTTCTACCTTTTTCATATTTTAATTTTGATTATATTCGCTGAATACCGATATAATGAACAGCTCAATATTTTTCGGTTACCTCGGAGAGCGAACTGTTAATTTTTAGGATATTCAATTTTTAATTTTTGTAGCTATCATCAATTCTTTATATTCGTAAAACTTTTACAAGATTATTATGGTGGCATGTGTGGAGGATCGTTTCTGTACCGTGTGCTAAATACTTTGGGTCATGCACCTTTTTTATGTGACTACCGCCCAAGAGTTCCAACTGCTCCCGAGTGCCTGGAGTCAGTTACTGTAGTAAGAGATGGAAAGAGGAAGGTGGGGAAGTCCTGGCTATTCATATCTGATTACCAAACACGGCTTAAGCCATTACCAGTAACGTTTTAATTATGAATAGTGATCTTACCCCAGGGCGATACTGAGAGTATCTTCCACTCTGGAACGTGCCGGAAAATATTATTTTAAATAATTAAATTGTGAAATAACACACCTTGGCCTTAACCAGAAAAGTGCCCATAAAATATTACAAAGAACGTATTTTGTTTTCTTTTATATCCCTAACAAACCTGGAGATCGGCTAGCATCTGCAGTACTCGTAACCATTCTGGTGTACCGGACATGTTGTTTCTTTCACGTGAAATTACCACTGCCACCTATGGAAATATCTTAAAACTGTATTAACTAAATGTCAATAACTTAGATCCACAAACTCTACCGACATCTCTTAAGCGGTATTGAAACTACAATTCTTAATCAATATTACCGGTAGCAAGATATTCTGTCTTATATCTTATAATCTGAAAATTCTTTGTGGCCAAATGCCGCCCGTAGCACACGCCGCCCCTTAGCATAAACCTTAGACAGGTGCCCAGGTTTGCGAGTTCTAAATACGGCCCTGCTTGGCTGTGTCTCGTACATTGCAATTACGTCGAGTATTTATGAAGTGTCTTTTTTACAGTTGAGTGTCGAGCACATTGAAGTGTCGACATTTTCACATATACGAACATTTCCACCGAGCTGTAAATTATTCAGTAAAGGATAATGAAGGTAATTGGTGATGATTGTTTTGACACTAAAAAAACGCGCGAAAAATTACGTGTAAATGAAAATGGGCGCCAAAATAAACAACATAATTTCCTTCGTGAGTAGTTACGTTCAGGATACGTTTAAGATACATAGAAATATACATTATTTTTTGTACATAACTGAATTGTTTCATTAACAACATTTTATATTTGTGTAAAGATAAATTCAAGATGTCTACTGACTTGTTGTGGACATTGTTTTCCTCAATTAGTATTCTGGGCAAAGAGGATTACATATGGTAGTTAGTCCCAGAATTTCTGCACTGAAATAAATCCTGACTTTTAGTATTACGTTGTGGAATCCGGAAGCTTGTCAATTCTAGCAATACCGGACTATCTACTAAATCATTTAGAATTTTATATAGAAATAACAATTCAGTGAAAATTCTTCTGTCTGACAATTTCAGCAAATTCATATAATTTAACAGAGTGTTGTAAAATAATACACATAATATTCAAAGATATTGGGTGCGTAGAGATGTTATCAATTATTATATTTATAATTGTGATTTTCTTGATATTAGTGTATGAACTCACCTATAGATGGCACTGGATTAGTCTATTAGGTTACCCATGGATAGCGTTAGCTGTTGAGTACTGTAGAGACCGGTCCATATTCTTCCACCCACCTGCTAATTAAGATATTAGAGACCATTTTCAATCTATCGCATTGAAAGTCCAAGTGTTCTGTTGAAGCCGGAGTTTTATTTAATAATAGAGTTTGTGAGAAACCCCGGAGACAAAACAATAATAATTAATAAAAAAATATTCTATGTATTTATTTATTTATTTATCTATTATACGCCCATAAGAGCTTTTACAAACATTTGATAATATGAACATAATAATTCAGTAAAACAGTAATTAATATTAAAATTAGCATTTAAAATTATACAGAACCCATAAAGATGAATGGTATTATGCTAAACTTAATTGTTATTATTACTGAGGTATGTTATTATAGCCTTCTAGTAACTATATTCCGTGCAGTTGAACACATCTACAATTTCTGAGTAAACATTGCCAACAGCATGCAATCTAGGTACAAGCGATTTGAATAAGATATAATTATTTTATTCTGCCTTCAGTACCAAGAACTTGAATAGGTTCTTACCAAGAAAACCGTTTACAAATAGATTCTCTATTTAGGTATAGTATATTTATTTTGTATGTAGTTACGTCCAGCCCACGTTTGTGCACATCTTTAGTATTAGTTTAAAAAAGGTTTTCAAACTCGTTTGGAACACTCGCAGTCCCCTCTTACACCACAACACTCAAAGATATTGGGTGCGTAGCGATGTTTATCAATTATTATGTTTGAGCCCACCTATAGATGGCGCTAGATTAGTCTATTAGGTTACCCATAGATGGCGTTATCAGAGCTGTCAAGTATTTTAGAGATTATAGTTCATATTTCGCTCCATTTACCTACCCCTATTGGGAATACTGTAGAAAAAAAATTTGCCTGCGGCGCTTTATTCTTTGGTTTCTGAATAGGTTTATTCATATTCCCTAACTTGATTCACACCACATACCTACCCCAAGGGGATAAAATACAAAAAAAAATCCCTGCGGCGCTTTTCCGTTTCTTTGTGAGACTTTTAAGAAATTTTCTACCCCGTCGTTTTCGTCACTTAACCCTGTTGGGGATGTCATAGTTTCATAGGACTCTAATTAATAATCTAACTAATTGGGAATTGGGACGAATGTGTGGTATCCGCAAGCCTTTTTTATGTGTATGTAATTAATCTAGACATTAAAAAAAAAATTTAACATTTCCAATGCAAAAGAATATTTTGGGCCCCTTCACCGCTTAAAACTTTCCTCTTCATAACCTCGAGTAACGCCGGGTACGCGTAAGCTTGTATGTAAATATTTCTAATTTATTCTGACTACTTCTTTGTTCCTTCCCTGTAAGCTCTTTAAAAAAATTTAAGGTGCCCCCCTAGCTTGGAAACTGGTATATGGGGTTTAGTACCACAGTAGAGGAAGTTTTTTACCCAAATGCTTGTAGCTGCCTGTTGGACAAGATATATTTGCAAAAATATCGAAATGCTGCTGTGCTAATCTAAGACAAACATATTTTTCAATTAACAGATATCCGTATACGCTAAATCTCCATATTATTTATATAAGGAAGGTTTTCTGTGGCGGACGGGCAGCGTGGATTTCATTTTTTAACCAATCAGTTCAAATATTGAAAATGACACTTAAATTCAAATCTAATTTGAGTTCATTGAACAAAATTTCACACAGGATTAACGCACTCCACAGACAACTGATTTTAGTATGTAAGATAAGATTCAAAAATTTTATTACTTTATTCTCTGAATAATGACAGAAATCACTGGTTAAAGTAAGTCAAGTACGTCCTTTAACACCCTGTATATAATACTATATATCTAATATCATGTTAGACATTTATTTTGAAATATTTCATCTCGACTTTCAATTACCAATTTTTTAACGTATATGTAAAATATGGTAATATTTAAAATGTAAATAGAAAACTAGGTGTTATATCCTTCGAAAACTGTTTAAATAATATTTCTGAGCCTGTTAGAAAAGAAAATGGAACGAATTTGATTTGGACGTGAGGACGAGTCAGTTGGCGTCAGATATAGCACAGCATGACTCAATGGCTTTTATTTTTTGTGACAAATACGGCATTTCGTTGTCGGGGTGGTTTTAAAAGATACATTATGTTGGTGTTGTCATTTAAAACGATTTGAACGATTGCTGCGCCTTCAATTCTTCTACATTTATTTGAAAATCTGTATAAATTACATTTTTCTGCTGTTTATTGCGATTTGTATACTTGGCAGAGCCTTCAGCCAAAGAGGAAGCATTATATAGATAGTTTACGATGGACCTTTTATTGAAGCGTAAAACAAAGGATTTAGCGAGAGATTGGAGATTCCGATTTTCTAAAGATTGTAAAGCAAAATAATGGGCTCGACTGATTCTAGTACATAAACATTAACCACTCGAGCGATGGCGTATTTACAAAAAAAATGCGATGGATATTTCAAAATCAAATCGTTTTCAAATACGCAGTATCCAAGGTTGCGTGATTACTCTCGGTGTGCAAAAATGAGAATTCGGATATCTTCAATTTTGTTTTATTTTAACAAAACTCACGTTACAATAATTTTATGAACAAAACAGATCGCGTACGTTAGAGGAGATTTTAGATCTAAACCGGCTGCTAGACCACTGGAGATAGAATGAATTATTTGCCACTTGGTTCACTGTGATACCAGCCTCACAAGAATGTGGGTAAAAGTAATGTTATCATTATTTTAGGGAGATGTAAACTCCCTATAATTTACTCTAAAGAGGTTTCCGTGCGTTCGGTTTTGGATTCACCCGAACTCATTCAAAAAATCATACCTCCGTATATTAATATTGAAACATATAAACTTCGTTTTGTGGTTTAAATACAATAAAATGACCTATATTTTATTGTTTATCTGATATTTGTAAGTTTTATAATTTATAAAAAACAACATTGAAATGAATTGACATAAATGGACTACCTAAATTTAGGCATCCATATTTCAAGCCCTTGAGCAATGAGACCTAAATACGGGTAGCCATCGTTCGACTGGTTATAAATATAATCTACGGCTTGATTAACACGAGTTTCTAAACGCAATGCAAAAAAAAGTACCATGAAAATTAATAATTAAACTTATTATGTTAAAACATTCAAACGTTGGTTCTGAATAATGCCTATGTTAATTTATATTCGTGATCTTTCGTTTTAACAGTCAATTTGAATTTAAACTGAAATTGGAAACATGTGAAATTTGAATGAACATTTTTCAAAGTTAAAAAATTTTAATTGTAAAGGTCAATTCACACGTTGATTACGGGCAAGTGGTTAGTGACAAGTCTTAACTTAACTATGTAATCTATCTATTTAAAGATGGCAGCACTTTTATCTGTAGCTAGGAGTGAGTACGTAGGACAGACGTTGGCGTACTAATTCTAAATTTTCTGAAAATTTCAACAGTTCTATTATAAAATTGGAGATGGCAGCACCGTTTGTAGCTAGCACATCGAGCGCATGGGTACGACAGACATTAGTGTATTAATAATTAATATCATACATGTCACCCAATATTATATCTACGGTAGAGTAGTATGGGAGACATTTAACTTTGCTAATGTATTTTTTCCGTTTTCAATGCCGCCGCTGTTTCCGCAATCCCAACATCAAAAATCAATCATCATTTCCTGGACATTTCCTGTTGGCCCCGTCCCAGGAAGTCACCAAAGTCAAAGTCTCTTGCATCCACGTCTGTACCAACTTTTGATTGAACTTATTGAGATTGTCAAGGTCGATAAATAAATGGGGATGTTTTCCCTGACAATCCCTGGTTCGAATTTTTGCTCATTTAGGGGTTCTACGGTGCTGGGGAAATATATCCAAAATGACATGCCGTCGACATTCGCCTCCTGGGAAGTCAAAGAAGGCAAGTATTTCAATTTGTTATTTTCAATTATCTTGATTTAAAAGCAAATACAATTCACCAATGTTTTTACTTTAAATCTTGATTTAATGACAAATACAATTCACCAATGGTGTTATTTTAATTGTCTTGATTTAATAACAAATATAATTCACCAATGGTGTTATTTTAACATCTCTAACAGTATTTCTATTTCATTTTTAATACCATTTTTTTCATCGTTAGGGACAAAATGAAATGACAAAGTGTGTTGTTTTACCGAATGACAGTATTTTATTTTGTCCATAGATATAAATAGGAAGGATATTTATATAAACCATGTAATTAACAACTTAATTGACAGTCCTGCCATCGTTTCCGCTATTAAATTCCATATGCCGACTAGGACCACCAGACAAAATGTAACATTTTTCTGGAATAAATACACAACCAACTGTCAGACACACTCACAAATCAATAGGATGCATGATCTGGGTAACAAGTTTGGGGGTACTATTGATATATTTATCGACTTCATTTATAGAACTAAGTGTAATCTATACCAGCATTTGGTTGGATCCAACAAATTATAGTAGCGTTGGTAGTTTTAGTGATTTGTCTTATATGTAGTATTGTTTTAGTTTCTATATTATGTTATACGTTTACATGTTTTGTTAATATTATTTCATTTTCAGTTTATCATTTTACTGTTAAATCATGCATGTATAGTTTTTGTTAGCACAAGAGGTATATTCTGTTCATCAAAATCCATGTAAAAGCATGGCTTTGCGTAAAACGAAATAAAATAAAAATAGGAAATGATATTCTCGGTCCAAGCCAGAAAAATCTCGGCTAAAATGTAAGTTTTTTGATCATTGGGCTCGTGAATTTGACATAAAGTGACATATAAAAGGAATGTTGCATTTATTTTTTTAAGATTATGAAGTTTTGTCCAAATTTTGGGCATATCGTTTAATACTTACCAGTGTCAATAAAATGTATTATGTCGATTGAAAAACAAATCGTTTCATTTTTTTCGCCTTAAAATTTTGTAATTTCTCTATATTTCTATTTTTGTTATTATTCAGATATAAATATATGACATAGATATTTACAGCATTCAAATTAGGGACGTTTTTGAGTACTTTCTAAGTCGGCATCAATTTACTAAAAGCTGTTAAAGGCACTTCTAGCATTAACCCCAAATATTACTTTTTTTATAATTTCTATGGCAAATTATTTTACAATAATTAAAAAATAAATAGGTGTTTCTCACAAATTTGTATTGAGGAGTTGAAGGATGTAGTGGGAGGATGCTTGAGAAGTATCTGACTTTTCAGATCTAGTCATGTACCGATTCTGAACGATAATCTTTCACCAGATCCACACTTGGAACTTCATATTTACCACTCTGGAATGTGCTACAAATATCATATGTTGACAAATCAGTTCTAATTTTACCAACTGTATCGCTTGTCTGAACTCTTCACACACTCAGTTCAAATATTGACAATTACATTCAAAGCTAATTTGAGTTCATTGAACCAGATTTCACGCAGGACTAACGAACATCACAGACAACTAGAATGTTTGATAATATTTAAATATTTTTTTTTAATTAAGAACTCCTTTTTCAAATGTCCAAGGGAAGAACAAAACAAATTCGTATAATTTATGTTAAAAAAATCGAACGGAATTTTTACCTTTCCCAATAATATCCATATAAATTTAGCTGTATTAAAAATGTTGCCTGATATTAAATAAATAAATAATCAAGTCTGTATATTTGCTGACGTGAAAAGTCTGCTCATCATCTAAAAATAAAATGTATTACCGATATTATGACTAAACTTGTCTCGAGTGCGCCTTGCGAACATTAATTATTTTTTTTTATTTTTTTATTATTTATACCCGCTAAACTGCCAAAGCAATTTGTCAACAGGTCAGTTTAACAATATTAATATATTACTACATACAAACAACGAGAAATCACAATATTTAAAACAGGTACAGAAGAAATTAAATAAGAACTTAAATAATTACCAAACAGAGCCATATATAAAAAAGAAACAATAGAACAACTTTCAACTTACTACAATACAAAAGAATAAAATACAAAGACAGTCAGTTGTAACACAGGCAAATTACTCATATTAATATACATACATATGAATAAGATTATAAAGAATAAAATACAAAAACAGTCAGTTGTAACACAGGCAAATTACTTATCAAACTAATATTCATATATATAGGTACATAACCTTATGCACTGTCTTTGTATTTTATTTTTTTGTATTGTAGTAAGTTGAAAGTTGTTCTATTGTTTCTTTTTTATATATGGCTGTGATACAACTGACTGTCTTTGTATTTTATTCTTTTGTATTGTAATATAAGTATTTACCACTCTGGAATGTGCTGAAAATATTCTATATATTATTTATCTTATTAAATAATGTGTAAACGCAGACTACGTTAAGGCGACATAAGTTTGCTCGACGCTCACATTTTAATTTCTGTTGAACGTATTACTAAAATCTCAAATGTTTCTAGAGAGATCCCTATGGATGCAAGTTATTTATCTTTAATTTTAATAAAAACAGGACTTCATAATTAAAATATTTTATGTAAAACGGTTTGCAAATTTTATAAAACGTTTTTCAAGTATGAAATTAGGAGTAAACACTAGATTTTATTTTTTTAAACGATGAATTAGTAACTTCCCGAGGGATCCCTCTAGAAACATTTGAAAATTTAGTAATAAGTAAATCAGAAATAATTAAAATAAATCCCACGGAAGAATCGATTTTTTTTTGCCTGCCAGGGCAAAGTCGACCGTAGGTCCATCCATTACGCCGGATATCATTACGAATATTATTTTAACACTAATTCATCACTTATGTCGTAAAGATTCACAATTTATTTTAGAGATTTGATAGGGCACATTCAACCGCAAGTCTGTCCAATACATAGGGCCACGCATCGCATATGTTTGTGTACGGCTGCTTCACTTACGTCGTTAAGATTCTGGGTTTATTTTAGGGTATTGTCTCGTCTTAACCGCTCGGCCACGGAGGTCGCCTTTGTATTCCAATCGACTCAAACGGTTACCAAATAATGTATAAAGCTAAATCGCTCTAGCTGTTCGTGACCCATATATTATATTTGGGGATTTGAATGACAGATTTATACGTGATCCAAGAAGATTTCCTTGGATTTATTTACGGTCCATTGACTGTGGATGCTGCGTTAGAGTCCGCTGTATTCTTCCTGCCCCTTTGATGAAAGGAGATAAACAATTTGTAAATTTACAACGGAGCGGATGTTGATCAAAAAAATGTCTGAATATCCGCTTGTGATTTAAAAATATGTTTTAATGTCTCGCTGATAAACGAGATTGAGATCATCGTTTTGATTTTTCTGCCATGTGCAAAGGAATGTCAGAGAAATTGATGCAATTCAAACATGGCAGTGTGTATTTATTAGCCTTCGAATACAGAAGCATTAATTGTTGATTCCTTCAGGAATAGTACCTAGTTTTAAGTGCCCGGTAGTTCAAAGGACATGTCGGTAACTTGTCATCGTTCCCGAGAACGACTTTTCTGAATTCACAACCACTAACTATTCTTAATTTATTAGGTGTGAACTGTGTAGCGATCTGCAGTCGTGCCGGGGAACGATGACAAGTTTTCGACATTATCGATACCTTTATCGATCGACTAGATACACTGGACGAAATTATATAGGCATGAATTTCAATTACCATTAATATCGTACTGTCAGAATTACACACGGACGACCTTAAATTTGGGTGGAATTACACGTGGAGAATTAAAGTTACAAAAAAAATAAAAATATTATAGGTAATTTTACAAAAAAAATTTCATACCGAAAAAATCGTGAAAAAGAAGGTTCGAAATAAGAGATATTATATATACTATTATTATTATTAAAAATACGAATTTCGGTTGCGTGTCTGTCTGTAATTTTGGTGCAATGGTGATTTGCTTTCTTTTAAGTATCAATTTTTTTTATAAATTTGAACTGTTTGTGTGATAAATTCAGACAAGCTAGTAGTTTTTTTTTTTTTTTTTTTAAAGAAATACAAACATTCCCGAGTTACGAATAACCTGACAATATTTGAAAATCTCCTACTACCACCACAGTAAGCTGAAAACGTTGCTTGTGTTGTGATGGAGGACTTAGCCAGCCGAGGAATTGAACACACTACGCCCAAGTGGGACCCAAGCGCGATGTCAACTCGGCCACCGACCGGTCAAAAAAGTTACTTATAATATTTTGGAGAAAAATTATGTTAATTGTACTTTTAAAATTTGAAATCATAATATCCCGTGATTTTTCATTAAATTATTTTATCGACATTCATTTCCTATAAAATTTGAATCAATAACATTAAACGACTGTGTCTAATCGACTTGTTTTGGAATTACTCCCACATTTTCAGTTTACATAATTCAATAACTAATACAAGACAAAAAATACTAGCAGATATACAATACCCGTCTTACTCATAATAGATAATACGTAGGAATAAGAACAGATTAGTAGAAAACGTTACAAATAATCACGTTCATGCGTACTGCGTATACCGGCCGTAATACCGCAGTATTAGTGGTTGACAAATTTTTAAACCGCCCGATCTCCAAGACAAAGGACGTATTACTATGGTATTAAGACGGAGATTGCGGACTCTGTTTGATTTGACAAATAGGGATCGGTCGCGCAATGAAAATTAAAAAAAGCAGTAATACTCATTTGCAGCACTCAGAAGAATATTTTAAATGGAAATATCGGTTCACCAAAGCAAATACGGAACGCATTTCGAAGCTATTCAATGTAGACCGGGTCAATGACATCGCAAATGTCATCTGAAAAACTTGAAGTTAGCAACTAAACGCGAAATGCAAAAATGACCGTGTTTTTGAGGATTGGAACACAGTGGTCCCAGTCTTAAAAAATCTTGAATATTTTAATGAGTAAATATTTTTACCTAAGCAGTATACGGCCCTTCTCACCGTATAGCTATACCAGCGCTGCAGCAGCGTATTAGGGAATCTTTATAAGTAAGACGGTACATGTTTTAATGCAGTTGTTATACAGGGTGTCCGGAAACTCGTAGTACAAGCGGGAAACTGGTGAATCTACATCACATTTGGAGTCGATTTTGTAGTATACTTTTTTTTTTTTTTGAGCTTTCGTTATCGAGTAAATCGAGTTTGAAGTTGATTTTTTTTTTTTTTTTTTTTTTTTTTTTAATCAAATTCTTATAAATTATTACTGAAAATCAAAGTACCCAACTAATTAAAACTATTTGAAAGTAAAACAAATGAAGAAACTCGGATTTGAAGCATTATTTTGAAATCACCCTTCATTTAACCCGGTGTAATCATAAAATATTTCTGCTCTGCAGGGTTAAAACATCTGTTATTCAACCCTAAACACCAGAAAAAACTTTAACCCTAAAATAGCCGAAAAATATTTTTTTTTGTTTTTTTTTTTTTTTTTTTGAAAATGCTCAAATCAAAAAACTTTATGTTTTTTTGGGTTCCCCATGTGGTGTAGATTCTCCAGTTTCCCGCTTGTACTACGAGTTTCCGGACACCGTGTATAAAACAGAACAGAATTGAAAGCGTCTAAAATAGATTTTGAAAGTAAGTACCTAAACTTCCGCTCTTTTCGATTTCATGTTAGCAATGAAGAAGCTGCAAAGATATGCAATAAACAGACATTAACTTGCCGAAAGAATATGGCGGATAATTTTATTTTAAAAAGCACATAAGTTAGTTGATATTATCATTTCATTACCCAAATCGCAACAACAGACAGTGGCTTACTTTTCATCTCTCTATTTTCAAGACCAACTCTAAACAGATTTCCTTTATCTACATACCCACAAATTCATTTACATTATATAATTATTATTACCACGTTGACATTTTTAACTGACAATACGGGACATAGAACAAAAATCCATTAAACAATCCATACCCATTTTGTTTCTTTTTTATTCTACGACAAATTACTTGTACCAGGAGTTTTAGCATGGACGATCGATATAGTCCTATTTCAATACGGTATTGACGAAATCCGTCATATATAGTCAGTTAGCTATATTTGCGAACACGGTTGACAATTGGTAAGAAATATTTTGACTGACAATACACAAATTTTGTCGCGACCTCCATAGTATCAGATTAGCTTCGGTTAACTGTGTGTATACACCTTTTTATTATGTCGTTCCTTGTGCAAAATTACTGGCCTATTAACGATCGGGGTTGAACTAACGAAGCTCTTAGAAATGAGTAATTTTTTTTACGTTAGCTCCACACATGAGGTTCTGAGGAAAATAATTTCCCTCGTGGTCTATGTCATATCTGGGGTTGCATCTTTTTAAACAAATTTCTAGGAAGAAAACGAGTGAGGGGGGTGAGTAGGAATCTGGGGCACAGTGTGCTCAGGAGTGATGGATATATAAATCCATTCCTTACATTGCGGTGCAAGGCAATGGGTCGATAAAGTCCTGCTGGAGAGGTCAAGCTGTTTCCCTCCACCAGTGTCTTCAGATCGAGACGCGTCCGCCGTCAAGATCTAGACAAACCTAACAGCATGAACCTGGGCACCTCTGCTAAGTCAACAAACGTAGCGAACCACTTAGGGTGACCTATGACAGAGGTGTTGGTTATTCAATATTCTGTGACGGCGGTACCCATATCCGAAATTCACTTTTGAAATATTTTACCAAACGTAAGTAGGTACTATAGGTATACCTTTTCTGAATTCTTGACAAAATCAGTTCCAATGTAGAAAACAACGATTAAATTCAAAATAAATCTTACTTCATTGAACCGAGTTACAATCACTCACAGACATGTTCATTTTAAGATTCACTGTTAATTTTCCCAAAAAAAAAAATTAAATTAAATATATGTATACAGTGACAAAATTATACAGGAGAATCTTTGTTTGTCCCGTACGCTTTTCTGTGCCGTTCATCCGATTGCGATGAATGTTTCAAAGTTTTGTTTTTATTAGTACAAGGAGTGTTTAGAAAGTGGTTTGAATGGTAGAAAAAGTCGGAGACGTCCGAGGAAGACTTAACACATTATCTCTGCACTGGAATGAGATACAGAGTCGAATTAAAGTAGATATAATGTAGTTTTTTAATTAGTAGAATGTAGAAAATGTCGGAAACCCCGGGGAAGACTAAACATATTCTCTCTGCATTGGAATATGGAGTCGAAGTCAACATAAATGTAGTTTTTTTAACAGTAATAGTGTGGATTTCATGATACTTCTTGAAGTAAAAGCTATAAAAAGTCTCATAAGTCTCAGATGATCACATTTTAACAGTAATAGAGTGGATTTCATGATACCTATTAAAGTAAAAGCTATAAAAAGTCTCATAAGTCTCAGATGATCACATTTTAACAGTAATAGTACGAATTTCATGATACTTCTTGAAGTAAAAGCTATAAAAAGTCTCATAAGTCTCAGATGATCACATTTTAACATTAATAGTATGGATTTCATGATACTTCTTGAAGTAAAAGCTATAAAAAGTCTCGGACGCCCGATGATCACATTATTATTTGTGGTAAGATGAGACGTAAGTGATGAAGGAATAAAGAGGTGTAAGAAGAATATGTGACTTGAAAGTGGGTTACTTAAGTAGTCAAGGGCGCCCGTGGAAGACATTGCACGATCAAGTGAAATAAATACTTAATACAATAATATTATTTTTACCTTAAAAATGCACTCAGTTGCCCCAAACTATTCATAAGTCCCCGAGCAACGCCGAGTACACATCAGCTAGTCTTATATAAATATAGTTAACAGGCCAGGCCAACTTAATTCAGTGTCTTGGCCTTGGTTGTGGTGGTTTTGGTGTAGCTCCCTAATTCAGAAGGATGATTCGCATTTAGTATTCAAGGACCTCTGTGATAAACTGAGTTATATTTCCTTGGAGATTTTACGACGAATTTAGTGCGTGGCCTGCAAACATGAAAGCATTTTTCTGAGTTACCAAAATTTATGGACCTGTTTTATGCAGGGTAACCACACTAACTACTAATGCCAGGACATTTTCTGATAAGCCGCAACTTATTTTTTTTTAATTATTTAAATGTGAAATACTAGTGCAGACCCTTTAAAAATCACGGGATATTTTAACTTTAGGATTTATGTTGTCAAATTAGAAGACTTCAGAAATTTACCTTCCGAATGAATAACGTTAGTAAACTAGTGAAAAATAACAATATATACAGGGTGTATCGGCAAGTACCCGACAAACAAAAACCAGCTATTCCTCAGCACATTTGGAGTAAAAAATGTTATGGGCGCTTTGCTGTCCGGTAACATTTTTTTTGCATTAAAAACAAAAATAAATAAAAAAAATCTACAGTCCGTCACTGTCATTTGCATTGTTTCTCGCGTCCAACAGCTGTTATTAGCAAGTGTGTCAAAAAGTGTCCTCGCTCTTTCGTACACACTAAATAATAATAGTTAAAAATGAGATGAATGGTGCCGTGCCATTTCGTTGTGATTGTAAAAGCGCGCCAACGTAGGTAAGTACGTACATTATTCAACGAAACTCGAACAAAATATTGCCAGATGGGTTTTCAAACTTCGACAAAGCATAAAACATTGGTGACATGTGGTGAAAATATGAATAATAATTTTTTTATTTTTTTTCGGAATAACTTTATTGAGTAAAACCTCAAATTGTAATATTTAAATATTGAAGACAATATTAGTGATTTCTAAACGAAAATCTGAAACAGAAAAATCAGAAAAGGAAACGGTCACATCTGGGACTCGAACCCAGGACCCTTGTCTTTCCGGGACAGTGCTCTACCAACTGAGCTAATGGGACCCTATTCCCCTCGGTCACTTTTAACTGTATCATACTTCGAATAAGAACCACTAACATTGTCTTTTTTCACCGCACATTTTTATTGGCAACTATCTTTATGTGAAAAAATGAAGACAATGTTAGTGGTTCTTATTCGAAGTATGATACAGTTAAAAGTGACCGAGGGGAATAGGGTCCCATTAGCGCAGTTGGTAGTGCACTGTCCCCGAAAGACAAGGGTCCTGGGTTCGAGTCCCAGATGTGACCGTTTCCTTTTCTGTTTCAGATTTTCGTTTAGAAATCACTAATATTGTCTTCAATATTTTAATTATTTTTTTATTAAAAAAAAATATTACCCGACAGCAAAGTGCCCATAACATTTTTTACTCCAAATGTGCTAAGGAATAGCTGGTTAAAGTTTGTCGGGTACGTGCCGATACACCCTGTATATTAAATTTTTTTTTGAATTATAAAATCACTGTATAATTAAAATTAAGTATGTACCTACTTTATCTCTTGGATCCTGCAATCAGTTCCAACTTTGAAAATTAAAAATTCATTGAACGTGAAATTTTTTACGCATTACTAAGGAATATTTCACATCGATTCACGCACGCACTAATGCACCGACAACCTAAATTAGAATATTTTTATGTGTATGTCTTTTTTTCTTATTTAACACGGCATAAGAATCACAACTGCTACCCTGCTAACCTACCCAGTTGGGGTATGTTCTGAGACTTAAGGGTGTGGGGAGGGGTAGGAGATGAGGAGGAGGAAGGTGGAGAAATATCTGGCTATTCCGATATGATCCCCAAACACAGCCAAATCCATTTCAAGTGATCTATCTCCAGGGCGATACTGTTTTTTTTAATTTATTTTGATTTTACACAATTTTACTGAATAAAATTTTCTTACGCACGCCGAATTTCAAACCCGCGACCCCTGCATTCGTTCATGGAGGCTGACATTTTTCTAACACGACATAAATCTATTTATTTTATATATATATACAACGGTGATCGGATAAATCATCACAATGGTAATTCATCACATCTTTAAAAAAGTTATACAAAGTCATGAAAAGTGATTAAACAAAAACTTTATTAACTGGGTTAAGTAGGTTAGGTTAGGTTTAATTTTTTTTTATCGTTTCTAATGACTTTATATCACTTTAGAAGGTGTGTTGAATTGTCACTGTGTTGAGTTATCATGGAACCATATACAACCAAATAGCTTTTTACATATATGTATTATTGACGACCTCCATGGTAGAGGGGTAAGGCTCTCGACTAGCAAGCCGAAAGTCACGGGTTCAAATCCCGGCGTGCGCAATTAAATTTTATTTCACAAATTATAATAATTATGATAAACAATAGTTATTATCTTGAAACACAAGTATATTGAAAAAATCTTCCGAGAAAAAATAATTAATAAAAAATAATAAATTTGTGTTTGGTGATCAGTTCTGAATAGTCAGGTACTCCCCACCTTCCTTTTTCCCATCTCCTTCCCCTCCCCATTACCTTCAGCCTCACAGCATACCACTAGCTCCATACGGTTGGGATCACAAAAACAAATATATAATTAGACACTCGAGCGATGGAGATTTCCGGGTGTTTCGATTTTCGATTCGGCCATTCGATTTAATTAATATCATACCTCCAAATATTAAGACGGAATTATAGTATTAAATTGCTTCCTGTGGCTAAAAGCCAAGGAATCCATCAACATTTCACAGTTTATCCCATATTTTGAGGTTTTATAAAAATTCATATTTTAAATTTTTTTATTTATAAAAGTCATCTACCACAATGTGGGTAGCCATTGCTCGAGATTACTATATTACTATATTGGTATAGATCGAGCAAATGATCATCTCATACTAATTATAGTAATATGTGTTTTGATTACCGCTTAGTTGAGTCTCGTGTAAGGGTAGTATTTACATTCACCACATTTTAGTTTTTTTTTTAAATGGAAAAAAGTAGTCGAAGGAACCATGTTGTTGACATAACGGAGTGTAACCCCACATCCGCAATGATATTATAACTCGAGACAAAAATCTCATCTTCTCTCTTTATACTTTATATTCAAATCGAATTCTAGAAAGGTCGACGCGTTCTTCTGTTTCGTTCAAATGAGAAAACAAAAGTTTTGTTATTTGCTACTTTTGAATAATTTGTAAAAATTAAGGACAGGTAACATAACAGCATGGGTTTAGAGAGGGCAGGTCTACAACGACCAACTTAATGGTATTTACGGATTACGTCTCAAATATATTGGACAACAACGAACAAGTAGATGTCTCATATAATGATTTTGCGAAAGCTTTTGACAAAGTAGATCACCTTATATTACTGAATAAACTTGAAAGCTTCGGCTTCTCATACATGCTGCTTTTGTTCTTTCATAATTATCTGTCTAACAGAAAACAATACGTTGTTCACGGGCAGTTCACATCGAAACTCTACGCCACAAATTCTGGGGTTCCTCAAGGGTCTAATTTAGGACCACTATTATTTTTATTGTTTATTAATGACATAGGGATGTTTATAAGATTTGTAAAATTTTTGTTATTTGCGGATGACATTAAACTATACACCTGTATAACGACAAATGAAGACTCCATTCGTCTACAAATCGATATCGACGGTATAGTAGAGTGGAGTCATCAAAATAAACTTCATTTTAACAGTAGTAAGTGTACAATTATGTGCATTACAAGGGCAAAGCGTACTTTATATTTTAACTATAAAATGTCTGGTACCTCTCTAAAACATATTTCGATAACGAAGGATTTAGGAATCACTTTTGACACGCGTCTGACTTTTCGAACTCATATCGATTCGGTGTGCAACTCTGCAATGCGAATGCTGGGTTTTGTTATATGTAATTCGAAATCTTTTACAAATACGGCAGTCATAAAAATGCTTTATTTTACTCTGGTTCGCAGCATTCTTGAGAGTGGATCGATAATATGGGGACCCGAAGATGCCCTTTACTCAAATGATGTAGAAAAGGTGCAAAAAAAGTTTATGCGATACCTCTACATGCGAGAGTTCGGATATTACCCTTTATTGTATCCCTTTGATTTTCTTGCCGGAATGCTGGGGATAGAACGTCTAGACGTTAGGAGAAATATTGCAATGGTGTTAGTGGCGCACAAGCTGCTAAATGGGCACATTTGCAATCCAGATATTCTGGAACGAATTTTTTTTTATGTCCCTGATAATTTCATCAGAGCTAGACAGCACAGATTATTTATTTTTCCAAGGGGCAGGACCAACCTACCAATGATCATGCCTTTGGGGAGAATAACTACTTTGTTAAATCACATTTCTTCTGTGATTGACATTTTCAATTTGAACCAAAGAGAATTTAAGACGGCAATAAGCATACTATTTAACAAATCTGGTTAATCAGATAGTATTGATGTACTTACCCATGCAAATAAATGAATGTACTTACTTATTATAAACTATAATTTATAAACTGTTATTTGTGAAATGTAAATGGATTATACTGTTTTTCACAATAAATCAATAAAATAAAAATAATATACAAACGGGACAACTATTTTTTTTTCGTTTAAACATCAATTGGGAATGCTGTCCTTTTTTTACCGGTATTTCAATGGAAGATGCTCTGAGGAACGAGCGTCGTTGATTTCCTCTGCACCGGTGCACAGTTGGGAAAAACTTCAAACGCGCGCCCACCTGGTTTATATTTGTCTAAACTATGAATCGTTTTTTGTTTTAAGCAGATCGTTTCTGGAATGATTTACTGGTTCTATGATCTTTCCTCCTACAAGTTCACTACTTCTTTCCTCAGAAAGACCAACTAACCTTTAACAGCATCCCCAAAACTGATAAAGGCTCCAAGGGAATCTATTTCCCTCCACAATAACTTCAAAATGAAGAAAAAACCTTAATCACCCTGTGATTGGTCGGCGGGATCTGACGTCACATTAAGTCCGTTTAGGCTTCTCCCTCACGGGTAGGTAAAAATGCTATGTTGCGCGATTCCGCGATGCGTGGACTTTCACAGGGTCTGCATATGTCCCACTGATTTAAGTATACAAATAAAGTTTTCAAAAGTATGAGGAGGGAGATGTTGAATTAATTCCGATCCATCAGGAACCGACCTTACTATCAAACGAACAAAACTGCCCAACAATAACTTCACAAAATGAAGTCTGCAAAATATCGTGTGTTTTGGCGGACGCAAAATTCAAACTTTTTTTTTTTTTAAACTGCTATGCATTTCAGTTAGAAGTAGATACATGAAGAACATTAAAAAAGAAAAGATGGTTAATTCAATAAAATAGCACTACGATACACGTCAATAAATTTCACTACTGACAACAGTTGAACATTGTACAATATGATATTGTTCAGATTTGTCACATACACTTTTGGCAGCACCAAAGCAAAAGTTTTGTAATATCGTAGGGGAATCAATCATCCTTTTCAAGAGATTTTCGGGTACTGTTCTGCAGTTGAAGGCTCCGTGCCAACCTCTCTTTCTGTTACTAGCAGGGTTGCCACTTCGTGGGAAATTTCCCAAATTGCGGGGAATTTCTACGATTTTTCAAGAATTGGATAATTTACGAGGAGAACCTTTTGCGGGGAACATGCGAGGATTCTGGGCATTTCTATGTAGATATCAAAACATATTAAAAATAATATTTACAATACTTGTGAGAATGTACTACTTTGCTAGAATTAAAAAAAAATATATCTTTAAACCCAAAATGAAATAAAAACCTGAAAATGAACATGTAATAAAAAATAAATTATATTTTCAACAGAATTTTGTTCATTTTGGAGGTAAAGGAATGGTGGAGATTTTGTGGAGAATTTGAACGTCTACTGTGGTCATATTAGAACATATGTGTTGGCATCCCGTTACTTGCGTCGTTACGGAATAGGGGGAGATGTTACATCGAAGATATCAGCGGTAGGTAAGTCCCTGTTATATTATGAGATACTTACTAACATATCTACAGAGTTCCCATCTGAAATAAATGCATGAGTGTTGTATAGTTTTATTGTGATTGGCTAGGCAACCATATCTTAAGCAAGTATAGGGTGTTCGCGAAGTAAATGCTTACTGTAATATTAACATTTTTCACGTGACAAAGAGTTAAGCAGAGTTATTCGAAATCAGATGTAGACAGTATAATTTTCCTCTTATTTTGAACGTCAAGTATGCAAGATTTCTTCAAATTACGCTTAAAAGGGTTAATATTTCGAAATCTCGTGTAGACAGTCGCCTTCCTTCTGTTTTGAAGAGTACAATATTTCATAATAAGAAGAGTAAAATACTGTGTATTTGTATTAAAAAAAAACATTACCAAGTTGCCCGCCACGGACACTATTTTAAATAACCCTGTGATTCACGATTATCCAAGTGTAATTTCCTTTAATTACGATTAATAATCAGATTAATTTGTGTAGTAAATCATAGGAGTCTTCCAATGATGTTAAAAAAGTTCATCAAGATTACAAGTTATTTTAATTTCCACAAAGAAATACCGTTGTAGGACAGACGTCCCGCTCTATTGAGAATCTACGTTAAACTGCGGGTGGCGAGTGGAGCCTCCTGGCTACGGTCGGCAAGGTTCGGTTTAGATCGGAACCATTCGGATTCTGGTGTGCGCGCGCAATACTCGCGCACCCCAGCGCTTTCTGTCGTAAAATTCAATAGGCCAAGTGTAGACCTGTCAAAATCAACTATTTTCGACACACAAGAACTCTGTTGTTCATTTCCAAAACAATATTTTTTCTAACTAGAATTTATTTTAAAAACGTTTGCCTGAAAACAGTAAGATGGCGGTAATGTAAATCTTCGTTATCATCGTTATAAAAGTTATGAATTTCAGTTACCAGATGGCACTATTTTTTTTGTATTATTACGCATTGTAAAAAATATACCTACATTCATTTTCCTAGCATCCCATGTTTGTATTGACATAAAAAAGATAGTGCTATGTATTTGTCTTTGAGAAAGGAATGAAGCAACCGCAAACAACGCATAACGCTGCTTGCGGTTGCTTCTTTCCTTTCGTTTCAATGTGTTTATAAATTAATACTGTCACTTTTTCATAAAACATTTTACATTTTATCTTTGGTGACACCTATAGCGGAGCGGGTGGGACTTCAACACTTCTCATTTTAAGCAGCCATATAATGTTGGAGATTTATTGCTTTCCCTACTTGAGATAGACAATAGATAAGCCGCCACCATTCTCGCCTTTACCGCCGCCGTTATAGACATCTGTGGGCCATATAGCCTGTCCGTGTTTCCGTCACTGAATCGCCAAAGACCATCGCCCTTACAAGAGAATCATCTGGCGATTCCTGCAACCCCGCTGCACAACCCCCGCGTCCCTACGCCCTTGGAAGTAAGAAATCCAACTGAAGCCGCGCCCTTTGTCTTCTGTCGATACGCAGTAATATTTTCAACAGTGAAATGACGATGAAATTAAAAACCGATTTACTTAGGACGGGTTGTTTCGGAGAATCTGAACAATTCATCAAATTTCAACGTTCATTTTCAAGTTCTGTGAAAGATTTTTTCAAGTTCTGTTTTTATTTCAGTTTTGTCAAGCAACTAGCCTACAATGATATAAAAACAGAACTTGAATAAGTCTTTCACAGAACCCGAAAATGAACGTTGAAATTTGATGAATTGTTCAAATTCTCCGAAACAACCCGTCCTTAGAAAATCATCGAGTGAAGAGTGCCTCACCATGAGTACCGTTAATTTACCCCCCCCCCCTTCCTTTAATCATAGCTGGTTGATTTTAATTTCTTTGTAATATACAATTACATTTTTACAGCATAACATCCCTTTACTACTTTGTTTTCTTGCAAATCATCGATCTTTTACCATGTTCACCAATTCATTACTACGCGGATGACAAAACAGTTCATGATAGATTTTTGTTTGACAAGCCCCCGAAGGGCACGAGGGAAGAGTTTTTTTTATTAAATCTATTTTTTTAATTGTTTTATCTACCTATTCTTAATCAAGGTGTCAGATGTTTGTTTAAATAAGCAGAGCTTGGTATGTTTATTTAATTTTTAAATTTGTTTTAAACACTCGATAATTTTTTGGCATACAAATATGGCGTGTTTGCAAAACATCTTAGTAGTACTACTAGGTACTACCTAGAGTACTTATAGAACCTGAAAATATAGACGAGCCAATTTTGTAGAAAAAACTCTAAGTTAGGACAAATAACGGTAAAAGGTCTGTGAATGTTTTTTTTTCATGACCAGATTTTTTCATTATTTTTTTTTTTTTTTTTTTTTTATTTCCTTTATTTTTTCCCAATTTACATATTTCATAATACAAGTTTTTTAATAATATGAAAGGGAACCCACTAAGGCGCAGCCTGTGCGTGGGTAATATAATTTAATACATTAGATTTTTGTACCTAAAAATACATAACAGTAAAAATAAAATAAAAAACAGTAAGCATAATAAAGAAAAACGGTAGTATTATAATTAAAGTTATTCTAAAAGATTGTGCAAGAGGAGCATATTAAAAATAAATCAAAGTAAAAATAAAGATTGTAAGATAATATATATGAATTAAAAGAACACAAAATAAAATAATAATAACTATACAGAAACAAAATAGAAAAAAGTAAAAATTAAATGAATAATGCTTCAACATTTGCATTGTACAGCCACAACTTTAATACTTTTTGGTATTGCGCTAGTTTAGTTGTTACTTGAATTTTTTTTGGTAGTAGATTAAAAGTGCGAGGTCCAATAAAGCTACTGTGAGTTTGCATTAGTTTGGTATTAGTTTGTGGGGTATAAAATACATGATTTCTTCTAAAGTTGATTTTGGGTTCATATTTTTGAAATTTATTTTGGTTTTTCATGACGTATTTCAGGCTTTGAAGTAAAAATAGTTTACGGAGATTGAATAGTTGAGATTCCTTGTACAATTGATCAGTCGAAAATGTCCTCTTTTTATTATATATAACCTTGATAATATGATTTTGTACTATTTGTAGTGGTTTTATAAATGTATCTAGTGCGCCACCCCATCCTAATATACCGTACATAATTGAGGATTGCACTAGAGAAAAATAAATCATTTTCAATTTGTCAACATTGAGTACTTCCTTAAGTCTATAAAATATGTACGTCAGATATCTTAATTTAGAAACGGTGTTATTAATTTGTGGTTGCCAGTTTAAATTTGTGTCAATATATATACCCAAATATTTGATCTTTTCAATTTTTCCAATTTCAAAGCAAGAGGTGCATGTTACTTTATTACAGTTAGCATTATGTAGTCTAATTTTAAGGTTATTGGGAGGTTTGTTTTTACTGTTTTTATAAAATGTTAGGTAAAATGTTTTATTATAGTTTAAGAAAAGTCTATTACAAGTTAGCCATGATAAGACATATGAAATACATTTTGTTGCATTTAAAAAAGTTACTTCGACGGTCTCCGTGGTCGAGGGGTAAGGCTCTCGACAAGCAATCCGAAGGACGCGGGTTCAAATTCCGGCATGTGCAAATAAATTTTATTTGATTATTTGGTGTTATTTCACAATTTAATTAAATATAATATATAAAATATTTGCGGCACGTTCCATAGTGCAAGATACTCTCAGTATCGCCCTGGTGTAACACCACCATTCAGAATATTAAGCTAGCTTGGAATGGCTTTAGCCGTGTTTGGTGACCAGAACTGAATATCCTGGTACTTCCCCACCTTCCTCTTCCTCGTCTCATTCCCCTCACCTACCTTCAGTCTCACAACATTCTCCAATTGGGGATAGGCCATAGTCTCACTGACTCCAGACGGGAGCGATTGAGACTCTTGTGTGGTACTCAATTCAAAAATGTACTGCTAGACGTAAAAAGTAGAAGAAAAAATAATATAACTGGAAGTGGGTGTACAAGCGTGTCTCCTGGGCCACGGAAAAAATATCATTGTGGTCCTGCCCCATGGTTGACCTTGGTTAATCTCGGTAAACCATGGTTATCGTAATAAATATTTAGAAAAAAAAACTCTACATATTTAGCCCTGAGGGGTTTTACATGTAGGTAGTACGATTTTAACATAATTATTTAAATTTAGACCGCAGAACGGGTATTATTTATTGAATAAGTGAATCTACCTGGCTATTCAGATTTGGTCACCAAACACGGCTAAAGCCATTTCAAGCAACGTTTCAATTCTGAATGGTGGTCTTACACCAGGCGATACTGAGAGTATCTTTCACTATGGAACGTACCGCAAATATACCATCCGTATTCAATCCCGCAAACTTCGAGTTGAGAGTTTTACAGTATAGTGTACAGAATAGCATAACCTAAGCCAGTGGCCGTTTGGCTTGAATAACTGAAACCGATTTATACGTTGAATATTGGCTTATGGACATGGGAAGAGTCGAGAGCGAACTCATGCTAACACAAACTCCCATACCTAATAGGTTAGATTTTTTTTTCTCTTTTTCTTTTTGTACTTATTTAAGTACTTTGATATAAAAAAACAAATTCCTGTAATATCGAAAGATCTGTTTTTGAAAAAATAATAAAATACACAGATTTGGGAAATGCGTTCAAAAGAATTTGGCATTCTCACTATAAAAATATTACCATTTGTAATTTCGGCTACTGGCATTATACCTAGCTCTCTTATAAAAAAATTAGGCGTATTAGATCTATCAAAAAATTTATATATGAAAATGCAAAAGTCAGTCATTTTAAATACACGTAGGATTACAAAATATTATCATATTATTAATATTTAATTTTTAAAAATATGGTATAATATCATATAATTTATTATTAAAATATATATAATTATCATATAATTAATTATTTATTAAATTATATGATAATTATATATATTTTAATAATTATCATATAATTTAATAAATAATAACTTAATAATATAATCGGTTTGAAAAATAAACAATAACCAAGACTCCGACTATGATAGCGCCATCTGTTGGGATATTTAAAAGAAGCTTTTAGTTAGATGTTCTACCGTATTAAAATTTTCAAATAGGCGCCACCAGGCGGCCTATTTTCAAAGTAATTTAAAAATCTAAGTGTTCTTTCTTAAATTATAGTATAAAAAATATTAAATTAACTTTAAAAAATGGAAAAATATAATACCAATAATTTATCGTTTAGTTTTGTTAAATAAACGAATCCAAAGTTTTATAATCTGCATTTTAAAAACAAGAACAATTAGTGTTTATGAAAAAATTAAACTACGAACCTATTTTATTTATTTTTTAGTTTTTTTTTTCGTAAGTTTAAAGAAAACCCCTTCAGGTATTTTTTGACGATATTCAGCCTTTAATAGTATTTTTTAAAACGCACGTATTACGGTCTGAAAAAGGTCATATTTTCGATTTGATTTTGATAATTACTAAGCCTATGTTAATTTTAAAAATGTATAAAAAAATTTTTACTTGTTGAAAACACTATCATTATCGATTTGCTTAATAATATTATCATTATTTTAAATTAATAAAAAACTACACTCGGCCTTAACTGCCATTACTCTAAAAAAATCCTTGAAAAGTTTTTTTAAACAAACAGTTCTAATTTACAAAAAAAGATATACAGAAGATAGATAGATAAAAATTTAGATAGATATAAGCTAGATAGAAGATAGATAGAAGATAGATAAAAAATAGATATAAGGTAGATAAAGGGTAGATAGAAGATAGATAGATAAATAATTAAAAAATTGTAGTTAAAGTTAAAAATTACTGTGATATTATCGCGTTACTTGAGCGTTTGCTTCTCCTTCGTTAGATTAATATTTATCTTCCGTAACGAAGTTAGATAACGGCCCCCTCAAAGTGAGCAATTAATTTCGCATTTAACACGTCTCGTCGAGTCGGTGGAATATAAATCTACTTCGCATAGGCAGCCCCGGTGGCTTCAGCGTAGATTTATCATTTTGGAAAATTGATACCTACGAAAATTTGGATATGTTATTGTGAGTAACGAGATTAACGTCACGAAATTGATAAAAGATTAAAAATAATCAAGCAGTTTCAACGTGTTTAGTAATTTATCTCTCGGTGCCTTTCTGCATTTGAACAAAAATAATGTGAAAATAGTATTCGACTACTTTTTAAAATTTAAATATTGCACAAGATTCCCAACTACTCCAAAACTTCTGGATTCATTGGACTATGGCATTTCTAATTAGGGTATGTTGTTAGGCTGAAGGTGGGGAGAGGAAGGTGAGGAAGTACCTAGTTATTCAAATCCGGTCACCAAACAGACTAAAGCCATTTAAAGCAATATTTCAATTGCGAATATTGGTCCTTTACTAGGGCGATACTGATAGTATCTACCACGATGGAACGTGCCGCAAATAAACTACACATTATTTTTAATTAATAAATTGTTAAAACTGAAATTGATCAAATATACCGGAATTTGAACCCGCGACCTCCGGATTTGTGGGTTGCGATCGTAACCACCGTAGGTCGTGTTTTGTGCAGAATGTACAATTTTCTGGATTTACGAGCGTGTGGCTTATAATGCGAAAGGGTGGTATTTGTGCACGTTTTTACAAAACGTGGTTTTCAAATACTGTACGAGTATAATATATGCTTTATTCAAATCAATTCATTGCTACAGATTATAATATTCTGATGGTAGGATTTTAATTATAAGGTATTTAGCAAGTATGAATTACAACGTTACTCCATTGTAACATGCATCAGTCATCAGCTTAGATCTTGATTGAATCTTAGGCCGTTCGAACACAGGGATACGTTTAGATTACAAGCTACGTGGCTGTGACGCAACCATATGTAGCCTGTCGAATCATGCTGAACTTGGGTTCTCCCATACAATGAAATAACGGGTAATTATGGGTTAAATGGTAACTGGGCGACGAATGCATCGTTGCCTAAGAACTATATAAGAATGATGTCAAATGGACTTTTCTTTGCAACCTCAATCCACGCTTTCTCAGCTAAATCCGTTCTTACGTATTCCTGTAAGTTATAGTTATATTTACGTGGATATTTTCTCGCCTCCATAATAAATTTATCGTTCAAAATCATGTCTGGATTTCATTTATGTCAAACGGGTAATAGATGTTTATGCAACTCGCTTATGGTGCTACCAGCACTGTCAATAGCATGCAATTGACGTCAAATCGGTAGTGGACAGCGTTGCGTCCTGTACGAACATTAGCAAAATAGTTAATAGGGAGGATCATGTCAATTTCATAACAAAAAGACTCCGCAAATTGTGCTATATATTTCTCTCTCTCAGATCAATCCTGAACCTTCAAACAATGAGATGCATATATTTTGCACTTTTCCAATCAATAGCTACATACGGTATCGTGGGATGGGGAGGCTGTGCAGCTTCAATTATTTTTCCCATGATCTTTATTCAAAAGCTGCTACTAAGGATTATATTAAAATGTCACCCATCTCACCCATCAGAACCACTTTTTAAAAAATTCGCAATCCTAGACATTAGACAATTATACGTTAAGACAATTCTCATACACATAAGGAAAAATGATTTAACACACCAAAAGTGTAAAATTCTCCTAAAACAAAAACAGCCTTCGCCCAACGACAGTTTTCTTATATAGCGCCTAAAATGTATAACTTACTGAGTATTGATATTAAGACATCGAAAACTGATGATCTTTATGCCATTAGTGTACAGAACTGGTTATTTGCTCAGGGAAGGAAATATTATAAAGAATGCCTTACATCTTAAAACTGTTCTTATTTTTTCATATTTCTCCAGTAAAAAATTTATCTCTAAATTAACTTTCAACAAAAACTTTATATTACGCTGATGCTATTATTCTTATTTTTATTTCTATTATCCCTAACATTATCTATTATTTTTATTTGTATCCTACTTTATTTTCATTTTTATTTTTACAAGATTCACCTACTTCAACTCCTTTCCTGTATGTGATCATCTACTTAATATTATACATTCAGAATTGATTAATTATGAAGTTCATTTGCTTTATTATTCCTTTTTTTCATTTAAATTCTGTTTAAAATTTCTTTTTAAAATAATTAATTAATTAATCTTTATTTTCATTGTATCAACAAGTAAAGACATTTTTTTATTTGCCCAATTGTATTTATATTTATTTCATCTCATTAAAATCAACAGTTTGCAATACGGTTGGTTTATTCTTGTGAAATGTTCTTAACTAGAAAACCAGTTAAAGTATTACCTATTTTACAAATACATTGCATTTCACAAAATAATATATTAACAAATGAACATGTATTACATTTTTATAATTATATACAAATTTAGACTACCATAATACGGAAATGTGTCTAGTGTGATAGTCGAAAACCATTTAAAAAAACTGTATACAAATATATTTTACGAATAAAGGAAAGAAAATAAAAAAAAATACGGTGGAAACTCACGAGCAGCGCGTATGCTACTCGAGTCGCTTGTAAGTACTCCGTGTACGAATGGCCTTAGTTTTCGTACTATATAGGTACTCCATAAAAATAATTCGATCGCTTGTGTGGAGAGCATTACTTTTTTTAAATAACAACGAATACCATAGAGTTTAACCGATCGGTATGGCTATCTTTACGGCAATAGCATAAATAAGCGCTAACGAACTGGTGAAATATATACTGTGTTCGGAAATTAGTGATATAAGAGAAAAACTCGTGAATCTACATTACATAGACCAAACGATTCTGTCAGATCATTTAGATTTTAATTTAAATAAACTTTTTCGGTTAAAAAACTTTAGTTACCGGGTCTACGCTTCTGCGCATTTTAAAATACAATTAACAACAGGTGATGGACCCAGTAGAGAACAATTTTTTTTTTCAAATTTGGCCTAGAAAATTCTTATTTTGAGCTTGATTTACTCGAAAACAAAATCGACTCCAAACATGATGCAGACCAGTTCCTGCTTGTATCACCAGTGTACGGGCACCATGTATACGAATGTTATTTCCATAATACCTCGGAAGCCGACTTAATTAAGAATACATCTATTTTAAAGTACCTATTTAGCGAAAGCTGTGCCTATTTTCAGAAAAAAATAATTAAAAGTCATGAAAATTCGACAAAACATTAAAATACAATAAACTTAAATTAAGGCGATGCCATACGTAGTAATGCAAAATCATGTGTTTTTGGTTTGAAAATTTGGTCGCCTAGAAATGTTTCAGATGCTTTAATTAAATACTGCGAGTAGAATACATCTTGGCCTTTGAAATAATAGAATATTTTTTAGATAAGTCTTTTTATAAGTCCAGAAAAAAATAATGTATAAGGTCTATGAAAACTGCTTTAAATTTCTAAATCTCCTACTTACGAACCCATTTTCGGTTATGATTTTATTGTATAATGTGGAAAATTAAGTTATTTATAAAATGATACGAAAAAAATTTAATATTTATGCCTGAACATCCACAAAATAAAATAAAAGGCACTTTTTGGCCATGTTTTTTTCTTGCATAAATCAAAACAGGCGGATGGTGTTAAGCGGGAATTTAAACCTTATCGCCATCTACGTAAGGGTTGTTATTGATAGCGGCTCAATTTAAAATATTACATGACGTAATATATCCCTCTATATTTATATTTATATAAATTCAAGGGGGTAACATAGTGAAGTCATGTTTCAACTCGACCATTTGGCATTTCACGTATTTGTAATATGTTTGTAACGTTCCGGTTACGGTTCAAGATGGTGTTGTCGTGTTCGATATAACATTTTTATCCCGCCAGAGTTCACCCGATCATGTTTCCCACTAAATGACAAATAATCAATATAATGGTACCCATCTGGGTAAAGAATGTAAAATAATTTTTAAAAAAGATGGTGACATTTGTTTGGACAAAAAAATTGTATAATTCCTTTTTTGATTTTTTTTTTAAGTAACGTAAAATATTTACGGTTCATAATTTAGTAGATAGGCATTTAAATAGGTACCTACTTACAAATTTCGCGATTTCAGGGGATATTCTGGTTAAGATTTAAATCAGAGAATATTAGAAATACAGGGTGTCCGGGGGTAAAGGGCACACACTTCGGGAGGTGATTCTACGTATATATTTTTAAATTTCAACGTTTTAAGATACAAAAGTTGAATTGTTGATATGGAGAAAATAATATTCTTCCATAGAAAAATATTTTTGTATGGGGAAAAAAACAATGTACCTAATATCTAAAAAAAAAAATTATCTTTTTTACTTCTACCATTATTTAGAATCACCTCCCGAAGTTTGTGAACTTTACCCCGGACACCCTGTAATTTTTTTAGACTCGAGGTCGACTATTCACTGAACTACTAGTTAGTAGAGAATTCTTGATGAAAGTGGTGAAAATACATTGATTCTGAAAATCGTATGGAGCTCTTATCAATTCAAACCACGAAACAACATAAAATGGTATTAAGTTTTTTATGCCATTTTTTGGTATCATTTATGGTTCTTCATTCCGATTCCAAACGTTGCTTCAAATTACTTTAATGGCTTCATAATAATTCCAGGATTGGTGGAGTCAATATTCCACTGGCTTCAAGCAAAAGTACCCTGCAAATAAGATTACTGTTTTATTTAGTATCACCAGAAAACGTGACAATTTTACCAAACAACAACTCAGCACTTAATCTTTCAGTCAACTAGCCAGTGGCCACCCCTGACTTGTAACAGAGACGGTTCCAGTGACAAAAGTCGCAACCACTAAAACACACACCGGAGTAATCTGCTTTCTAGATCTTTTTTCCGTTATCGATTATAACTTATAACCGTTACCCCAATGCAAATGAGAGCCCTTGGAACAATAAGGTTATATTGGACATTTTGGCCAAAATTAATATATTTTCTTCAATCAAAATTCTTAATTTTTTTCGCTTCAAAACCCTATCTAAATTATGTCCAAGTTCCCAGATAATTATGCAACAGAGTTTTGTTTAAAATAATTTCTATTCATTTTTAAAACAGCAATTAACGCTTTATTGTTCTTTTATAAAACATTTCAATGCTCACAAAATCCAAAATATACACCTAATTTCATTTAAAATCAACGTTTTATACAATTTTTGTATGTTTTTTCACAAACAAATGGCATTGGTTACTGATAAGTTCATTTGACATACACTCGTTGTGAAATTAAAAACATTGAAAAGACGCGAGTTTGTAACATTGAAAAAATCGAAAAAAATATTCCACGTGCTATCTGGTAGATGTTTTTGTTTCAAACTCAAGTTCTCAAAAAATGAAAGGTTAATTCATTGTTTTTTAATAACATATTCTTAGTTACGCGAAATATTTAGTAGTTCTGGCATAAGGAAGTAAATTATTTTTTTTTAATTGTGTATGTCACATTGAGCCATATAGATGGTTCATCTTCACTAAATGTTTGCTAGTACAAAATATTTCATACGTCTTAGACATTTACGAATATCAACACAGTGTAACATAAATGTTTCACTCCACTTTTATATAGTTTTTTTTTCATTACATCACATTTTTTAAAAAATAACTAAGAAATACGTATTTTATTATTAGCAAAAAGTTTCAAAACACCTCCCATTTTTTTGTCTTTTCAAGAAGTTAAGTTATGCAGGGTTAAGAGCAACATAGTCCTATTTAAAAAACTTTATTTTTGGAACAATCAGGTTAAATTTGAAGATTTTGTAACTACATGATTTAATTTGCATTGTACTTCGTGCTCATTCGCTTGGGACAATAAGGTTCCATCTGCCAAATGCGTGAAAATAAAAATAATAAAATTAGATTTATGAAAAGGGTAGCATGCAGAACCTATTGTAATTGCATTATTAATTTTAAAAATTATTAATTTATAACACGAATTAATTAAAAATATGGCATTTAAAATTAAAATAATAATAATAATAAGAGTTTATCTGATTTTCAAAGCGACGAGGCTCTTTATTTGTTTATTTTTTACTTAGTTGTTTGGCTAATTGCTATATAGTTTTTTCTAAAATAATTTATATAAAAATTATAAATTCATCTATTTGAATGTCACTTTTGTTTTTTTTGGGTGAATAAATGAATTAGTGAAGTGGAATCTTGAAAGTAGAAATTAACCCACTTGCCGATTAAGCTGAAACTCGGCAAATGGACTCGTTGTCGATGAGTAGGCATTCTATCATATGTTGGCAATCAAATATACACTCGCAGACATTTACGCATTTCTCTGAAATTGGACGACATTAGAGCAGTTAGTACACCAAATAAATGTCGGTCCTACCCAAATGGGATTTGGCTCAGTTGTTGACTCGGTTCAATCCTCAGGCAAACCAAAGAAAAATAATTTATAGACATTTAAAAATTTATTTATCGTAGTAAAAATACTTTGTATTTTCTGAGATGATTTTTTCATAAACTTCATGTGCTTGACGTTTATTATAATACTAAGGTTAGGTTGTTTCACAGAACTCAAATTTCAACGTTCATTTTCGGGTTCTGTGAAAGTCCTATTCAAGTTCTGTTTTTATATCATCATAGGCTAGTTGCTTGAGAGAACTGAAATAATAACAAAACTTTAAAAAATCTTTCACAGAATTTGAAAATTAACTTTTAAATTTAAAGAATTGTTCAAATTCTCTGAAAAAAACCGCCCTAAATGTATTTCATTCGGAATATAAAGTTTTAACATCAATATTTCATTTTCATACAAATGGCAGATAGAACCTCGTTGTTCCAAGGGCGCAAAGGTCACGCTATTACTACTTTACTGTGTCTGTCGAGTCTGTTTCCAAAATCGATCGAGCTACCACTGACAAGAAAACCCCTAGAAGCATGATCTTTCAATTTCATATACCTACATAATGAGACTCTTCCACTCCTAGGTCCTTGGCCAATAAAAATTTGGTGGATTGGGCTTACTTAGGACACATTTTACTTCTCTATTTATATTAATTCTGTGGGCTGGCCACATTTTTAAAAGTAACACAAAGCCGACGTGACGCCAACACCGTAGTGTATGCCATAATCTACGTTGAGGCCATTTGATCTATAGCGACTTCAATACAATCATATCTGGCATCAGTTGTTACATGAAATAATATTCGTAGTACTAACAAGAACGTACGCTGAAAATCACCACTGAATTCTCGGCCAACGGCCTCCCAAAAATGTAACCAAAATCTTATGTCAATACAATATTGATGAAATCCATTTTCATCTATAAACAGTTTGCAATATTTGCAAGCACTGTCAGAATATGATTCCGACAGTCAGTAGACAAAAACCGCTACTTTTAGCGCGGCCTACAAGGTGTCGGATAAGCTGTCAATATGCACAACTTTGTACAAAATAACTGGCTTATTAATGAATAGAGGTGAACTAACTACACTCTTAAAATCGAAATAAATCGTATACACGATCCATAGACTTAATTAATTAATTCATCCAAGACTTATTACCTTCTCGTAGAGTCCGAAATAAAGAACTGATCTTCCTCAATCAACACTCGACTAATTATGCTTATAATTCACCATTGTCCAGAATATGTAGAGTGGTCAACTCACGTCAAGACCTTGATTTTGGTATAAGTCAGAATGTTTTTTGTCGCTCACTATGCAATTGAGGATATTTTGTATCACTATAGTTTTAGCAAGTTCTTGACTTGACTTGACACTTCTATTTTCTTATGTTTTTCCTGTTTGTCTCTGCTTTTATATACCATCCTTTACTCTTGCATTTTACATTGTCCCAAATCTCGTGTCGCTTTGTAATATATTGGACGAAAGTCCGTTAATTAATAAATATAATTTAATAAATAAATAAAGACGCGATCAACTGATTCCGTTCCAGCCTGGAGAAACAAAAGTTGATAATTATGACTTCACGAACAAATTAACTCCCGTTTAGTGTCAAAAAGAAAATCCGGACTATGATGTAAATTAAAATTATTATTTCAATTCGACACTGTCAATTTATTAGTATTTTTAACTTTTACGTAGCGTCTTACGTTTAGAAATGTCAATTCATCCAGTGTTGCCAGCGTTAGTCGATTTGCATTATCAATTTCGGTCTGGCTATCAACAGTGCGACCGTGCTCGGAAACGTCTATCGATCCGATAATGTAAATTTATCGATTTCACTGTACTAGAGCCGCTGAAGAGAAATGTAAGATTCAATTTATTACCAGAGAAATAAATAAATGTAGGCCTGCTACCCAAGCATAACGTGTGGACATAAATTTAATATTTAAAAGTTGTAATTCCGGGGTAGCCACAAAAAAGTGGAAAAACTATAGCATCTCCCTTTAACATACGTTCCTGTAATTTTCCACCTAATTACCTTTTACCCAATTACCTGTCCCTGTCTGACGGTGTGGAGTACATGCCTACATCAGTGACATAGCAACAATTTATTATGTATTACCAGTCTATTAAGAAAACCGGTGCAGTGAACATGTTCCTTCAGTGCGTTTAATTCGAGACTATTACGATAGCTTGGGCAGTTATAACCAGTAGTATCCCTCAATGCCATAATGTCTATCGAAAAGATCAAGGATAAATCAGAATTCCTTTCCAATTTTAACTGTTAACCACAGCTACCCCAATAGTTGTGCCAAATATTGATTACAGCCCACAATAAAACCATAGACTGATTCGCATACAATACTTGCGATTCAAGTGACTATGTCATTCTTAACTTAGGGTATAATAAGAGTACCGGCGGTTTTCTCCGAAATGCATTTGTGCTGTGAACAACAATAATATAATAATTATAATTTTACATTAAAATTCCACTCTTAATAATACTGCCCGAGAACAAGTTTTAAATTAATCCCATACGTGCGTTATGAATTTAGCGACTACGGGACTTTCCATTCTAAGAAATAGTTCATACAAAACGTACTAGTGGCGCTTCAGCGGTATACCGTGCAAACGTGCATAACTTACGAATCTGTTGGCTAAATCCAGTGGCGGTGGCAAAACTTCAATAGGGTATCTATGCTTATATATTGAAATTGATGTACTAAATATATCAACAACATCGTAGTATTTGTTTCCTAGCTGTTGAATCCGTCGCATAGGAGTGTGATATTGGGACGTTGATATAGAATTGCTACAATAATATGGTAGGTACTGTCTTGTAACCGACCTGCTTGGAGTATGAAAAGAGATTACATATAATAAATCAGGGGTATCAAACATTGAATTAATGATTTTATACAAACAGGTTAAATCGGAAATAATTCTGCGATCAGATAATTTTATTAAATTTAATGAACAAAGTACGTTATCGTAATTTAGGTTTTCTCTAGGAATGCCCATTTTAAAATTACATATTATTTATATTAATATATGTCGGACCTGTTATGTTACACACAGTAATTAACAACGTAATTGAGAGTCTTGCCATCGTTTCCACTATTAAATTCCATATACCGACTAGGAACACAAGACAAATGTAAAGTTTTTTCTGCAATACATACACAACCAAGTATCAGACACACTCACTAACCAAAAGGATGCAGGATCTGGGCAAGTTTGGGGTTACTATCGATATATTTATTGACTCCATTTATAGAACTAAGTGTAATATATAGTAGCATAGTTAATGCAGTTTTTAGGGATTTGTCTTATATGTAGTATTGTTCTAGTTTCTGTATTATTTTATGTAAATGTTGCATGTTTTACTAATATTGTTTCATATTCCGTTTATCAGCTTACTGTTATTTCATCCTTCATTTATTCATAACTCTCGCTAGCCTAGCCTCTCCTAGCGCACTAGGTATATTAAAGCCCGACTCGGCGGAAAAACCAAATATTACAAAAAATAAAAAAAAACTTTAAAAAAATAGTTAATAATACAAAAAAAAAAATCGAAAAAAAATTCAGTTACGACAACATCATGTATTATTTTTCAATCTTATCACTTACTTAAGACCAATTATGTGATGGAAAAGACCTCATTATGAAATTTTTATAGATGGGTGACCGGATAACTCATCAAAATGATAATTCATCACATCTTTAAAAAGTTATGTAAAGTAATGGAAAGTGATGAAAAAAAAACTTTATTAACTCGATTAAGTAGGTTAGGTTAGGTTTAAATTATTTTTTTCATCGTTACTAGTGATTTTATAGCACTTTTTAAAAGTGTGTTGAATTGTCAGTGTGTTGATTTATCATGGAACCTTATAAATAATAGAATTTTATTCATTCTTTATTTATCTCCGATTGAACTCCCAGTGAGATACGAACCACCACTGGTTATGAGACTAAAAGAAGGAGGGAGGGGAAGGAGAGTCAAATGAAGATGAAGGTTGGGCGGTTTTGCTGGGAAGCATCCATGGCATTATGGATCAATCTCTTCTAAGAACCCACCCATCACACGTAGCTTTACGACACCTAAACCATATCCGGGAAAATACTATTTATTACGATGCAATTTCATCTTATTGGACTGCCTAGGTCATTTTGTTCCACTTATTGGTACTAAAACCACTGAAATGTTACCTATGTGACAATACATGATGACGATCACACAATATAACGTAGGTAGTAGAGAAGTCAACAGCAGTTATCAACGACTTTAACCGGTTAAGTGCCGTAAGCGTGTTTACGCGCTCTTCCTTGACATTCATGCCATACCCGTCATAAAAAATAAGCGCGTAAACACGCTGTTCTTTACGCTTTTGTTATTTTGTCACTTTAGGACGGGTTGTTTTACAGAATTTGAACAATTCATAAAACTCCAAAGTTAATATTCAAGTTCTGTGAAAGTCCTATTCAAGTTAAGTTATGTACAAAGTACGTGAAAAAGAGTCCCGTTTTTGTGCACAGACAAAGAACCAAGCCTGGCCCAGTGAAAAGGGTGCAATTTGTAAAGATTTTTTTAGATGACTCCGTCGCTATTTCCTTTGTGAACCAATGATGTATAGTATTTATCAGTGTTACTAAATATTTGGAAATTTACGCTATTTTTTAAATATCGACGCCCTGATGGGTTTTTCACAAATTTTACACACAGAATGCATAATGCAGAGAAAAATGACAAGTTATCAAATGGTTATCTACCACATCATGTGTTTTTTAAAATTATACAATGTACATAGTTATGTACAAAGTACTATGGAACAACCGGCCCACAATGAAATAATAACAGAACTTGAATATCAGTTTCACAAAACTTGAATTTAACCTTGGAAATTTGATGAATTGTTCGAATTCTTTGAAATAACCTTTCCTAAGATACATCTATTGGGATTATAAAGAAATACAACGATAATACGGTACACAGATTTAATTGACTTTACAATGATTTTTCCTAAAAATATGTCTTGCCAACCGATAAACGTCATACTCATATCTCCAGGCGTAAAAAGGGTTAAGTGTGCCACTCGCACAAAGAAACACATGAAAATTTTACATTTTTAAAAGTTCCATCTCAAATGGTTTACGAATCCTAAAGGGATTATTAATGAAATGTAAAGAAAGTTTTTTTTTTAAATATAAAAAATGGGTAGGTACCTAGAACGGTACCGTCGTAAATAAATATAATAAGCGATGTTGTAAATTAAATTATTGCAAGTAAGTAGGCACAAGAGCTTCCTTCGATATTTGCTCAAACCACGATCGTTGTTGAAAGTTTTCACACATCTCAAGAAGAATGATGTATCGTTTACCGGCAATCAACGGGTTTAACCCTCTGTATTCCAATGTATGTTTTGTATGGCATACCATCCATGTAATGTAAAAATATGAGGAAAAAGTACGATATTATTAGAAAATTGGAAAAAAAATTTTTTTGGTAAGGCAGTCAATAAAATGATATTGTTATGTTAAGTTACATATAATTTTTATCATACAAAATTGTTAATAAAATAAAAATTTGCATATTCTAATCTTTACAACTTAGAAAGCAGTTGTCCAAATGCATATGTGGCTTGTTATGACACGTGTCACAGTACTCACTGGTTTCCCATCTGTCACCTTTTACTGCCTTTTTTTGTTAAAATATGGAGTATTCCATTGAGCTTGGTCTCTGATGGAGTGTGAATATTTATTGCCCAGTAAAAAATGTTCAAATAAAATGAATGCGTAGTTATTGTTATGCATGAAAAACAGATTAAATAGCACAACCAATCGGTAGTGGGTAATGTATACAACTGAATAGAATCATGTGTATACCTGTAAAAGTACCATTTTATTTGTTAAACAATAAAATGTATGCTCATTGTTTACGTCGCCGCTGCGGCGACATCGGAGTTAGAATGTGGCGGCGACCACGGAGTACAAAGAGTTAAATTGTATGCCAAATGACAACGTTCTTTACTATTTAATGACGATTTCTTCTTATCATGAAGGGCGTGATAATAAAGAATAAAAAGTTGCATTAACAATATTTATTTTATTGAATTAGGTCACCACTTTTGAAAAAGCTCCAATTTCAGCGATATTAAGACAATAACGAAGAAAATGTTCTCAAGAAAAATATTGACCTAAATACGTTCGGCTCAATTGGCGAGAAGCCGCCTCAATGTCTAATGGATTCCTGTATCAGTTTCGTTTTGAGAAACTCACAATAGAAATAACAGTAAAACTGTTGGTCTTTTGTGAAAGCATACCTATTGAGTTCGAACTGCGTGTAGTAGCCAAATGTATCTTTGTTGTTTTTCTGTTTATCTGTTTGAATTTAAGTTTTTTTTTCTTTAATTAATGTATCTCTGAAAAATATCAGTATTTGTATGAACACGTGTTCCGCCTTCCTGATTCCGCGTTAGGAACTCTTTCAATTCATTCGTTTTAGGCCTGCAGTCCCGTTTAATACAGGAAACGAATAATTTTACTACATATTATAATTGTACAGTTATAGGAAGAATTTATAAAATATTTGTTTCCGGATTGTTACTTTCAAAAAAAAATATTACACCATAAATTTACGTTGCGTGAGAATTTTTGTTAAGCCATGATAGTGTCAAATTTAGATTTGTCAATTTGTGAACGTTAATAATTTTAATTTTATGCATTTCATTACGCACAAATATCATCACAGACAACATAAATAGTACTAGTTTCCCGGTACTAAATTCCTCCTTTGGTGTTTTTGTAAATCCTATTTATTATTTACGGGGAAAAAAAATAGTATTGCTTATTTATTAAAAACCTCTTCAAATTATTGGTAGTCCTGTTAAAATGGGATTGCAGACCTTTTCCTGATAGTATACAATGACGAAATACGAAAATATTTAAAAAAAATTAACACGTTCTCCGACATCATGTAGTTTGTAGTTTACTAAAAGTTTATTAATAAACCTACTAACTCGTTCATTATGGGCCTGCAATCCCGTTTTTAACCGGATTACGAATAGTTTGAAAACATTAATTAGCAATATTTAATATTGGTGATTTTTCTCCGTGTACTTATAACCTAGACCGCTTGGAGAAAGTACAAAAGAAAGATTCTAAGATATCTTCAATACGAATTGAGATAACCTGTGATTGATTTCTGATACAAAACATTGATCGTTGATTGTAGGTATCGTCGTTGATCTGTTCGTATTAAATATTTGACATCAATAAACATTAACGCTTTGTAAAATCATTTCCAAATCTTTGTACTTATTTATTTTACCATACCTACATAGCTCTCTTTTCCATGTGAGCTAAAAACGTTTTCGAAAAATGAGCTTAATTTTTTTTGTGTTATGTTTACGTTTTGGGTAGAAGGTAGCAACATAAATATCAGTTTTTCCGGACAATTTTCAGAGGTCAAAGATCATGTTGTATAAAAAAGAAAAAATATCCCGTTTTCGTGCACAGATAAAGAACCAAGCCCGGCTCAGGGAAAACGGCGCAATTTGTAAAGATTTTTTTGGATAACTCCTTCGCTATTTCCCTTGTGAACCAACGATGCATAGTAATTATCAGTGATGATAAATATTTGGAAATGTGCGCTATTTATTAATTATCAACCCCCTGAAGGGTTTTTACACAAATTTAACAAAGCGAAAAATAACAAGTTTTTAAATGGTTATCTGCCATATCATGTGTTATTTAAAATCAAACAATACACTTTATTCTGTTACTTACATACAGAAGCTTGAAGGCGAAGTTCTCAGTAAAAAACACGTAGTATATTATTTGAATATGCAAAAGGTTTCAAAAGCATTGCAGTTAGGAAGTATATTGCTAGACAATTGAGTTTCAGAAACGAATCGCCCGAAGCACATCTTCTAATTGCGCCTTCCTAATACCGGATCTGTAATGTCACCTTGGCTCGTCTGAACCTCACGACCGGATATTACTGACAGGATATCCGATGAACATCTACGCTGGTAAATATAGAGGTTCAAGAAACTAACCCCAAGCATACAATACCCTTGACATCGAGCCACAAGGGTAAATAATGCCACGGATATGATACGACCCACCTTCAAAATAAATATATATTTATTTTCCTGAGGATTTTTCTTCTTCACCATTTACGAATCGTAAATATCCTGAGGAGTTATTTTTTAGTTGATTTACAGATAAATTCACACGGTATTTTGTCTTGAAACGTAATAAATTTACTATGCACCAATCCATTCAAAAAATAATCCATTAATAAAAGTAATTATTACAAATAATGTTTTGCGCGTTTTCGGTAGCAATTTGTTTTGCCAACGCTTTTACGAGGGGGCAGGACTTGTTATTTTCAACCCTCGTAGCTCGCTATTTCAAAGTTTCAGGCATTAGGCATCGCATTTTAGGACAATTTTAAATTGCATAAAGCTTTTCGCCTTCATAGGATGTTTTTGGGTCATTTACTAAATGCTCCGTGTTACAGTAGTAGCCGAGATCTTCTCTCTTATCTCTCGCACCGCCACAAACCGAATTAAAATACCAAAATCCAATTACGGGGCGTTGTTGGGGTTCCACAGGGAACGGCGGTGGGTCCCCAATTGTTTATACAGGCCGAATAAATTAATTCATTAGACCGGGCCGCATATTTACGACAGACGTGGTCACTTATTTAAGACAATAATTTTTGAGGAAGGTTTTAAGTAAATCCTAAATACTCCTGGCGTATTTAAAAAGTAGGAACATTGAAGAAAAGTTTTGAAAATAGGTAAAAAAAAACTAATTATACATAACCTATTATTTTAAAAAGCTGTTCAGATTTTATGCGGTTAACTTTTACGATTATATGTTATATTATTATTTGAGCTCTATTGATTATCGTACGAGGCTCATGCCAGTATCTTGATAGTTGTAAATTTGTTACGCATTAAAATAGCTACATAAATATTAACAAAAAAATAATAGAAAATAAAAGGTTTCATAAAATGACGCAATAAAATGAAATTTAAATAAAAGTTAAAAGTGGCCATTATTCTAGATTACCATGTTCCATTGTGTATATCAGCCAGTCCCAGCGGTTTCTGAGCATGTTTGGAGTTAAAGATGTAGATCTCATTTTAGTATCTAATGATATTTTTTTCAATTAAAAAAAAAAAAAAAATTCCGTCACATCACCACTGGGTTACAGCCTAACGGGTGACGTGAAACGCACTCCGTCTCATTCCAGCAGCACCGTACAAATGAGACAGAGCGTATCACGTGATCCATTGCAACGTGTGGCAGTGTGATCAGTATCAATAAATCATTGGACAGAATAATGATATCTATATTTTTAACTTCAAATATACCTACTCAGCAATCTCTGGTTAAAATACGTCGGGTACCTACATGCTAATGCACCGTAAAAAAACTCAATTGTGAAGAATCGAATATAGAATAATCAATGTATTACGTAGAAGAAAGAGTACAATTAACCATAAATCAATTTCTATAGATTGATGACTTCGGGTATTTGGTATGAAACAAATTGGAACTAAAAAACCATAGATATGCCAATATATAGACAGTAAAATCTTCATTCGGAGCCTACTTATTATTCTATCCACCAATGAAAAGCTTTGAAAGTTTATACCATAGATTTTCAGAGTTTTTCATTGGTGGATATAGGCAAACGTACAACGTTACAATATTTCGGTTCAAATTTTCGATCGGAGTTATACCCTCCTGCAATTAACTAACGAATTTTATTCACTGGAAACCTCAGACATTTTCCTAACTACCTGTTTCGAATTTAAAGATCATTGGCAGTTTTTAAATACAAATTTTGGAAATCGGCGGTTACCATCATTTTGGTTGCTGGTTTATTTTTAATTTTTTTTATGTTTAAAGAAATATACATGTATAGCTTTCTGGCTACAAAATACTACTTAATCTACAGATTATTGTTTCATATCTTAGATATTTATTTTACTTATCTAAAGCGCATTGTAATTTTCGTAAGCCATTATCATAAACTATACCATAAGACAAGGTTTCTTATGCATAGCACAAAGGATACCAAATTATTATAAGCAAATAATTATAATAGCAATATAATAAAAATATAATAAGCAGTAATTATTGTTGAATTACTAGTACAAATTGAATTATTTGGCTTATTGGAAATAAGCCGGCGTAGCTCAGTGGTCCAGAGCACCTGACCGGACATCAGAAGGTGCGGGTTCGATTCCCGTCGGCGGCATTTATTTTTACTCGGGAGATATTTTTAATTTGCATAGATATTTCAGGCGACTAATTATTGCTTATAATAATTTGATAAATCATATCATTTTATAAACTGGCGATCATCATATAGTTTTCAGATGCGATGTTGCAATATAAAATCGTAAACAACATTACTGACTGTCTTAAATTATTAAAAATAATTGATTTGAAAGTACATACAATATAAAATATCATTAAAAAAAATTTATAACACGATTAAATCAAACTACGTAAAACGTAATGCTGCATTATGTAATGACATGTATTATGGATGATGTAATTATAGATGTATTACATGTGTATTGTTCTAAATATGCTGTTTAATTGTTAAATACGTAATGTATCTGTACAAAGAGGAAATATATGATTGGTTTTTCAGTTAAGTAAATTACACGTGGATAAACCAACCACATTATAAACTGTTGATTTAGCCAAAAAAAAATAAATAAATTATACTGAAATCAGTCTTTCTTCTGCACTCTACAGTATTACTATATGTTCTGCAATGCTCTATAACAGAAATAAAACTAATGGTAGTGAGGGAATGAAAAAAAAGTTATTAGTAAGTAAAATTTATAAAATTAATTTAAATTCAGGTCTCTTCGAGTATTTTAAGACAGCAGATAGTGGGAATGAGGTTTCGAAATAGATTCACCCTCTATTGATTTCGATTGTAAGTTTTCAAGAAGTTATTTTTAAACTCGCTCAATCAATCCTATCGAACAATATTTAAATTGCAATTTTCATGCTGAGGCTTCTATTGTCCCTGTATAATAACGTTTTCAGCAGCAGATTTTCGATGCAGAGTGTTTTGATTCGATTACACATCGGAATTAAAATTTATGGAATTGCATACAATATATTTGTTTCATACCAATTCACGTAGTCATATCCTTTATAGGTAGGTTTATTAATCAAATCAACCAACCTGCTACTACTATACGTTTTATCACGTACGGAAAATAAATCCATAGAAAAAATGTCAGTTAGGTTTCTTTTATATTTGTTTCTGATTATTTTTCGCGCGACAGTGTTCACAGTATCCTGAAATATGGCTCCATTATTTGAACCCCTTCTGAACACAACCGTATTCTAGAAATAGTACAAAAGAGGTTTATACACATTTTAAGTTAATTTTAGAACTGTATTTAATTCATATATTTTGAAAGAGATTAGCTCATATGTGCCTAAAAAATATAATTGTGGAAGATCCCATGCACTTTTTACTCACCGAAAGCGAGGACTCTGCCTATTAGAACACTCAAATCAACAGAGCTACGTAACAATTCTGTATTGACCATCGACATTTTTAATGTCACTGTACACACAGTTCAGTAACTATTATTTGACGCATGTCACAAAGTATTAAAACTGCCCCCATCACCTTTTTATACTTACCTCAAATTTCTTATTTTCTCTGTAATGTATTGTTGTATACCAATTAGACTAGGAAAAAATAATAAAATAAACTGGGATATGCTTTTATTTATCAAAACCACAAAATTTCTGAGGTTATCTGGTGGAAGCCACAGAACTACAAGTATCTAGGTGTACAATAAAACTCACCCCGAAAACACTTATTCCGTCAAGTCTCAATTTTCGTTCTTCAAACCGCATTAAAACCCTCCAACACTGAATTAGAAACACAAGGATGGTCATGGACGAACTGCTGTCGCTTTTCCGTTATTTTACAAAAATATAGAGCTTTATGTTAAACCGGTAATTGCGAGTTTTCCTATTTAGTCCAGATAACATACCGAATGATGTTAATTATGTATAATAGAAACATAAGGAGTTATGGCATGGAAGCGTGCCGACGGTCGCTGAGCTACGATCAAACTGCACGGACTATCAAAGCTGCTATGCAATTTGAAATAGTACCGGTGAACGATGTCAACGACACTTTTGTACTCTTAGCTTTATACTAATAATGGTTCTTGGCCCATCTTCCATGTTTCAACTATCTGTAAAACAAATGTAAATACAGCCAAAGTGAAATAATTAAGGGAACAGTAAGTTTATAGTGAACAAAGAAACAAGAGAATTTGAAAGATTTACAGCCCAACCAAAACACACTAAAAGATTAGTATGTTATCATACATTGTGTTTCATGGTAGGTTATTGTGGAATTTTGTTCAAATCGTTCAATAGAAATATCCATCTGTCATATTTCATCTGTACCAGAAGAATCCAATAAAGCAGTATGACAACACGAAAACAACTAATACTCTTGAACGGTTAACATTCTTAATAATTATAATTGTATTTATTGAGAGCATGAACGCATACATACAAATAAGAACATAGTATAAATACCAAAAATAATAAGAGAAAATAATAATAACATGATAAGATAAACATGGATAATTAAAATACAAATCGAATATTTATTGAGCACCTCATTGAATGCGTTATTGGTAATGATGAGGACATTTCTGGAGTTCTGGAGTTTTGGATAGAATTGATTCTTTACCTCATGAAATTTGCTTCATTAAATTTTTTACAGCTGTTTTTATCCGGAATTTATAGGCCAGCTATTTTAAATACATCTATTCGAATATCAGTTTTGTTTTCGGTAGTAAATTAATGCAAATTTTGGAAGCGGAAATCAAACTACTTTCCGACATCCTATCCAGCTGAAACTCGGCCGATAGACTCGTTGTCGATGATAATGAATTCTATCAACTTTTAGTGGCAATGACATAGACACACGTGAACATTTACGCATTTCTCTGAAATCGGATGACATTACAGCACTTAATATATGAAATAAATGTCGGTTCTACCCGATCGGCATTTGGAGAGGTTGGTAGAGATCCTCAGTCAAACCAAAAACAAAAAAAGTTTTAAATACATTTTTAAATAGATTGCACTGTGGTACAAAAAAGTTATTTTTACTACCATTTTTTTATTTATCATTATTTGTGGAACTATGAAGTATTCAGTGTTCAAAATAAAACAAATCGTGACACTTACTTACTGTTAAATTTTTTTTTTTTTTAATAAGAAAAATATTTCTTCAAAAGTATGCATTGCACCAAAAGGATTATTGTGTCCGAAGTAATTTGAACACAACTTACAGGAAGGACCCGCCTAGTCTATTTTTTTAAAGCCTCCAAGGCTTTATGCGCCTTTAACCGGATATGCGGGGTATTTAAGGGTTGAGATTCGATCCATCATTGTCACCCGATACATCCCTCTAGCTTACCCCTGTGTAAGGGAGAGGTAAAGAAGAATCCCCTCATTATAATACGTTGGTTTAAGTCCACAGACATAGGAATTAATAGACGAGAAGATAAGGGCGAGGGGTAAAATCAACTGTTGAAGAACGAGGGGAGTAAGGCTGACTGTGATTCGTCAATAAATCAATCTGACAGTAAATAGGCATCTCGCATTATAATATCACCATTTACTTCTTAAAAGTAAAATCTGCGTTTGAATGAATAGACATTTTTACATGGGAGCGCAAATTACTCGCCACGTTATGAACTAATTTGCGAAGTCCAAATTCGGCAAAGTAAGGCAGCTTCTATTTCAGAGTCGTAGTTAGTTTCAGAGTATTTAGTTAAGACACTTTTACAAATGTCTCATAATTTACTTACCCCAGTAAACAACGATGAGCACACTTGAGAATCGCTACATTGTGATGTGATAGTATATGTTTCTTAAACTGATCCATATAATACGGTGTGAATAAGCTTAAAATAAAGTAAAATAATGCTTACTTATGGAATGTAATAGGACAATTGGGTTTATTCTCTTTTTCACATCTATTTTTACAAGTTTTCATATCAAAAGTCAACATTTTGCCGTGTTATTTCGTAAAATGAACCGATGATGCCTCGACCATAGTTCGCACAAGAATGATGACGTCACGTTTTCAAATTTCACTTGAAGCCAAATGCGAGCCCAGCCGGCTCAATGGAACCGGTATGGGGAGTGGGGATAATACGCTTTTAATCACTTAGGGCAGGTCTACTAATATTCATATGTCTATGTTTAAGTCACATCAAAAAGTTATTATCTCGGGTCTTCGGGTTTAATGTGAAGAATTTCTGAGAAAAATATTATTACTTTTATAAAAGTACTTATGTTTAGATATTGTCATCTTAAATGGTAAATTACGGCAAATTTAAACATTTTAGCTTGCATCAAAGGTGGTAGTTATGATTTTTAATTATATTTTACATGACGTAGGTTAAACATTTTACCTTGCATCAAAGGTGGTAGTTATGATTTTTAAGTATATTTTACATGACGTAGGTTAAACATTTTACCTTGCATCAAAGGTGGTAGTTATGATTTTTAATTATATTTTACATGACGTAGGTTAAACATTTTACCTTGCATCAAAGGTGGTAGTTATGATTTTTAAGTATATTTTACATGACGTAGGTTAAACATTTTACCTTGCATCAAAGGTGGTAGTTATGATTTTTAATTATATTTTACATGACGTAGGTTAAACATTTTACCTTGCATCAAAGGTGGTAGTTATGATTTTTAAGTATATTTTACATGACGTAGGTTAAACATTTTACCTTGCATCAAAGGTGGTAGTTATGATTTTTAAGTATATTTTACATGACGTAGGTTAAACATTTTACCTTGCATCAAAGGTGGTAGTTATGATTTTTAAGTATATTTTACATGACGTAGATTAAACATTTTACCTTGCATCAAAGGTGGTAGTTATGATTTTTAAGTATATTTTACATGACGTAGGTTAAACATTTTACCTTGCATCAAAGGTGGTAGTTATGATTTTTAATTATATTTTACATGACGTAGGTTAAACATTTTACCTTGCATCAAAGGTGGTAGTTATGATTTTTAAGTATATTTTACATGACGTAGGTTAAACATTTTACCTTTCATCAAAGGTGGTAGTTATGATTTTTAAGTATATTTTACATGACGTAGGTTAAACATTTTACCTTGCATCAAAGGGGGTAGTTATGATTTTTGGGTATTTTTTACATGATGGAGGTTAAACATTTTACCTTGCATCGAAGGGGAGAAGTTACGATTCTTGGGTATTTTTTACATGACGGAGGTTAATCATATTACCTTGCATCAAAGGGGGTGGTTATGATTTTTTGGTATTTTGTACATGACGGAGGTTAAACATTTTACCTTGCATCAAAGTGGGAAGTTATGATTTTTTGGTGTGTTGTACATGGCGAAAGGCTTTTCCAAGTTAAAACAGCTAAAATTGCTAAAAATTACAAAACATAAAAAAATTTGGGTAATATTGAATAGCTGTCTCTCGATCACAATTAAGTTCATATAAACTTTTTTAATTGTAAATTATAGCAAATTAAATTTACTCTAAAAATGTTTAAAATGTTTTGGTGAAAAATTGATATTAATATTGAATAGAACAGAAAGTTTGAAAACGTTATTACAATCTGATTCATTTGGTGTATAAGACGTTGAAATATAGCGCTTGCACAATACGCCATTAAAACTAAATATTACCATATTTACTATGCAGATGAAAAAAAAACTTTTTATTAATTTTCATAGTTAATTTTACACGCACTAGAAATAACCTTGAACCTTGAATTTTGAAGTCAATCGGAGGTGATTAATCGCATTAGAATTTCTAAATATATTTAACACGTCGTTTTGACCCCATTTGGCACCCTCTATCACTGCGAAATAGCACCATTTTATTTAAACGACCCACCCGGGAGTGTGTTCTAATTTTTAAGTTTAGACTTATCCCTCTCATCCCTCCTACTGAGGTGCAAGGCAATGGGTTGAGAGGGCCCAGCTGGAAAGATCAAAGGGTTTCCCTCAACCTCTCCCGATACACCACGCAGTTAGTAGGTAGAAGCATCTGCTACCAAGACCTGGAAAAATTTCACCCTACGAAAAATTTCACCCTAGCGAACCACTTGGGTTGTTGGACATACAATGAATTGTTCCCGGGGCGGCGGTACCCATACTTGCATTCTAAATAGTGAATACGGGCGGAATAGTGACAACAACTAATAATAATAATATTTGGATGATTTGATTGCCTCAAGGGCGCTGTACAAATATATAATACATCTCTACAATGATCTATCTTATTACTAACTATAGACTAGTCAAACTATTATCGACAGATTGCATCCACCGGTTAGTCGATCACTAACACAACGCTACATGTACAATACATTTGATTGATTAACGTGATGCTAGAGTGTACTTATGTTATTATTCTTATTTATTTATATTTTTGTACAGGCAGATAATATGCAATACCATACAGTACTTACTGAATAGGATTTATTTTATAATATATTAAAAAGCATTTATTAAAATAAATATTTTTTTATTAATGATTACGATTATAGTAAGTATATTTTATAGTCAGTGGGGATAGAATTCAATGGTAAATCATTATGTTTTAGAAAGAATACGTTTGTTTATTTATTTATATGTGTTTTTCTTTTAAAAGTGCTCAGTTCCCTATGTCTTAATGCAATCCATAATATATATTATTTTTTGCTAATTTTATTTCTTCTGGTAATTCGCCAAATATCTTCATTGCTCCGTACATCAACGACTTTTAACTCTGGGTTTTGTTTTAATCAGAATCGGATTCTTATTTCATTTCCTTTCCTCGTCTCATGTGTCTGTTTGTGCTGCAGTTTATCATTTTTTCCCAGAAATTCATCTGATGTATTGAAGTAAATAATTTGTTTAAATGACAAGATATTTAATTCCTTCAACAATCCTTGATTTTCGTATAACTATTTTTCTTGGGTATAATTCTCATAGCTCTATTTCGTAGTATTGTCATTTGTTTCATTGATACATAATATATAGAGATGGCAAAATTTCGTTTTAACTAAAAACGCGAAAATAGGGCATTTATAAGTTTTCTTTGCGTTTCAAGGCATTTGAAAGTGTTTCCAGTAATTTCTATTTCGCGAATTAACGCGAAAAACGTGATTTTGGCCGTATTTCAGCTAAATTATTCTATTTAGCGAAATAGGCCCGAATTTCCCGAAAATACCGGGTATTAAAATAATATGTGAGAATTTCTCTTCTTCTTTATTTCATTTTTGGCCTTTCCTACGATTTTTTATAATTTTGTTACTATTTTATGTGTAAATATTTAATATTTTTGTACTGTAGGCTAAAATTGCTTTTTGACATTACACAAATTGTGCGAAATAAATGACGCCTATTGATGTTGATCGCAATCTGCATTTGTTGTGTTTGTGTTCGACCCGTACTTAGAGTATTATTTATAATCTTTCACATGGAAATACTTGCAAATGAAGGTTAAACATATATTTTACCAAAAATACTTAAAATATGCGCTGAAAAAATTCAGGAAATACATTTTTTTCTATTTTGCTACAAAACGCTAAATTATGCCACAAAATGCTATAAAACGCTAAATTTCCAATTGTTAATGCTAAAAAATCTGAAAATTAATGCTAAATTTTGCCATCTCTAATAATATATCCTTTCGACAAAGCATGCGATCTTCGCTGGTGTCAGCATATCTTCAAAACATACAATCAAAACTACTGGACTAATTTCGCAGGTGTGTTTATAGAGTAGTTTTAATGGTAGACATTGCTCTTTATGCACTGGAATGAGATACGGAGTCGAATTAGAGTCGATATATTGTAGTTTTTAATAGTAACAATGTGGTGCATTGTAGTGAACGATAGAAAGATTTGAAGACGCCCGAAGAAGACTTAACGCATTATCTCTGCACTGGGGGGACTAACACAGTAAAATCAATAACTTTACAATGTAGGATCGATAGGCGGAACTACCTACGATTTTATACTGATGTATAAAGCCTTATGTCAATACGGTATTGACAAAATTCACTCATCTATTATCAGTTTGCGATGTTCGCGAGCACGATTAAAATATGATTCCGATAGTCGGTAGACAAAAGCCGCTGCTTTTAGCGAGGCCTCCAAGGTGCCGGATAAGCTGTCAATTAGCACTACTTTTTGTATGATGTCGTCCGCTATCCGAAATAACTAGCTAATTGATGAATGGAGGTGAACTAACTAAGAAATTGTATACACGATTGAAACGCGATCAATTGATTCCGTTCTATCTTGGAGGAACAACTGAAGACCTATTGAATTAATTAACTTCCTTTTTTAATGTCAAAAAGTACATGCGGATTGCCGATGCATATTAAAATTATTATTTAAATTCAACATTGTCAATTTATTAGTATTTTTTACTTTTGCTTAGCCGTCTGCCTTTAATTCATTTACCAGCTGCCAGTATTGCTATAGTATATCGATTTGCAATGTTTATTTAACAGTTGGCTTAACAATATTTCGACCATGCTAGCTGGATCGCTACAAATTCGTCGGTAGTTCCGCCTATCGATACAATATTGTAAATTTATTGATTTATACTGGCAACACTAGAGTAATTTGACATTCCGAACGTCATATATTTACGTAAAAATTTATAAATAAAATGGGAATTTTGAATTGAAATACTAACTTAAATATGCATTGGCAGCCTGTAATTACCTGTTGGCATTAAAAGGAAATAAAATTATATAATGAGGTTTTTATTCACAGTTAAGTAAATTATTCAATGAGATCTTCAGATATAATACGAGATATACGAAACAAGTGTCTGAATTTCGTCACTCCAAGTTCGAACGGATTTAATTGATCGCATAAATGACATCTTTCAATCCTAGAAGCTTCGTTAATTTGCCTCCGTTCATTAATAAACTAGTAATTTTGCATTAAAAACGATATTATTATAAAAGTTGGGTATATCAACAGTCACCCAAATTTATCTGATACCCAAATTTAACTAACCGTGCTAGGGAATATTGCTAATTGACCATAGATCATGTATTTAGTAAATATCGTATTTTCATACGGCTCTATCGATTCTCCGTGACCTTACAGAGTTGAATATAAGTTGATATAATTTAGTTGTTTTAATAGTAACAATGCGGTATACAGAAGTGAATGGTGGAAGTTGAGGACGCCCGAGAAAGACATGGCACGATCAAGTGTACGAAAACTAAAAAAGTTAACTTTTCAATTCGTTAGAAAAAATATTATTTCCACCTTAAAAATAGACCCATTTTTCAGGTATACTAGAATTCGCACCCTCGAAACATTACTCCAAACAATCCATAACTTCGGGTACACGTCAGCTATTTCCTTATATAAATTAAATCTTTTTTGTAACGCGTGCAAAATTTTAAAATAAAATAATTAATTTTATTGCCATATTTGGCAAGTCTGCGTCAGAGCTTTATCTTTTCTCCCTACTTCAGGGCGACTTGTTTTTCGCCTTCTGGTGGCTCGTTGCCAGGTTTTTTCGCCCATCCGATTGTCTTGAATGAATATTTTTTGCTGTTAAATTGAAATTTTATTATCTTCAATTGAAGTCTTTTTTAAAGATAAGGTATTGTCAAGTGAGAAACTCTTGTCATCAAAGAAATCCATTTCTGAGCCAATTGGCTTTCTTAAAATGAAGCTCGTCACATACGACGAATATAATATACTATTTATATTGTGGTAGGATATATCTCACGATGTCGCTCGCTATACATTGTCATTGCTGTTGTACAGTGACACGGTAGCTCGCGCAACGTACGGGTCAGAGGAATGGAAATGGTACTCTCTCTGCCAATTGAAAATCTGTGATCTGTGATTTAAACCAACGATTCCTAAGCGTTAAAAACGTAGACATCATTTTGCTAAACGATGATATTTTTTTTCAATTAAAACAAATAAAATAATTTTCCATCACTCCTCGAGTACAGTGTAACAAGCCACGTGATACGCACTTCGTTGCGTTCCGGCAGCACCCTAACAGACGAGACAGAGCGCGTATCGATTTTTAATTTTAATTTTTAAAAAATATCATCGGACAGCAAACGAGTTTTTTTACTTCAAATATGTTCGAGAATCACTAGTTAAAATCGATGTATACATCACAAGATGAAGAGATACAAATATCATCGAAAATACTAATTTCGGTGTATCTCTGATTGTCACCCTAGTTCAAGAAACTCGGATTTGCGTTGAATTTTAATTGCATTTTCGAAATTGGAACTGATTGCGTGAAGAAATCAGAAAAGTGATAAAGTACCTACACTTTTCACAGAAAATTATTTTAACTGACAACTTAAAAATTGAAACAGATGTGTCAAGAATTCTCACTATCCCCCACAGAGCTATTCAACTAGAGGCGCTATTGCGTACTAATATATCTTCAAAACGTCTTCTACCACTAGACTGGATTCGGTAGTTTTAGTTAGAGTGTTGGGAACGTGGGAGGTTAACTACAGGTAAAAATGTAAAACCCACAGACATAGGAATTAATAGACGAGAAGATAATGGCGAGGGGTAAAATCAACTGTTGAAGAACGAAGGGCGTAAGGCTGACTGTAATTCGTCAATAAATCAATCTGACAGTAAATAGGCATCTCGCATTATAATATCACCATTTACTTCTTAAAAGTAAAATCTGCTTTTGAATGAATAGACATTTTTACATGGGAGCGCAAATTACTCGCCACGTTATGAAAAAATTTGCGAAGTCCAAATTCGGCAAAAAAATTCGGTTCTATTTTCAGAGTCGAATATTTCGTTTAAGTATTTAGTTAAGACACTTTTATAAATGTTCATAATTTACTTCCCAGCAACCAACCAGCATTGTGTTTCGCGTCCAGACGTTTCTCGATGTGATAGTATATGTTTCTAAAACTGATCTATATTATACGATGTGAATATGCTTAAAATAAAGTAAAATAATGCTTATATACGGAATGTAATACGGACAATTGGGTTTATTCTCTTTTTCACATCTATTTTTACAAGTTTTCATAGTACAAGTCAACATTTTGCCGTGTTATTTCGTAAAATGAACCGATGATGCCTCGACCATAGTTCGCACAAGAATGATGACGTCACGTTTTCAAATTTCACCTGAGGCCATACGCGAGCACAGCCGGTTCCAATGGAACCGGTATGGGGAGTGGGGATAATACGCTTTTAATCACTTAGGGCAGGTCTACTAATATTCATATGTCTATGGTAAAACCTCTTTTTTCGTTTCATGTCTCATCTAAATATAACATATCAATGACTATCCCTTAATTTTTCACGGGTCTGCGCTAGTATATTATATTTGCCGTGTGTATTATGCCGAGCTTTATTCAGTTCCTGTTGTTAGTAAGATTGATTAACTTCTATTGTTTAAGCATAATATACAATTAGTTTCTCTGTTGTCTTTCGATGATTTTATTATTTGATCAAGTCATCATTTTCATATTTATCACTTCTTGTAAACACTCGGTCGAACTAAGAAGACCAATTAATATGTATCATCTATTTAACATGTCATGTTTTATTTATTACGCAATATCTTCATAAATAATGGGTTAATTGATGCAGAAAAAGGTGTTTGAAGATCAGAAGATGGTTCATTATGAAGTGACAATTTAAGCTCATTAATATTACAGATAATATTTCAAGGTTCCATCAAGTAAGTTCCCTAGTATGTATTATTGTGGAAATTATACTACGGTTTCGGGATACAATTAAGTTACAAATAGATTACACACCATTGGAAACTCTTATGTTATGTTTGCTGATGTTTTTAATATGCCTCTATTCAAGTACAAAGCTGTACTCATTTTTTTATTTTTTTTTTATTGAATAAATAGTTAATACATATCAAACAAGTCCTGCTAAGCCAATTGAATTGGCTTGTCAACAGGTGCTTAAAGTTTAGCTACATATACATTTTTAAAAGTTATAATTTACATCTTATATCTACAGAATCAACAATTTTTTCATACAATTTTTCATACATATAAATATTTTTTTTCCGATAGCCAATTTTTCACCATATATTAAACCTTATTCATAGATTCAATTTACAATATATTCGACAAGTGTATACCCATTTCCACACCTCGCACTACGGCACACAGAGTATATCCTAAATGGTACACCAATAGTATTATTTCAAATATTAAAATTAAACATATTTTTCATAAGCAATGGAAAAAAACTCGTCACAACTTGGACTATGCTAATTTTTCAGCCTATCGCTCCATCGTAAAACGTGAAATCAGTAAAGCTTTTAAAAATCATTTAAATTCAATGGAAGAAAAATTGTCTATCGATCCCAAACAGTTTTGGAAGTACATTAAGGATCTAAAAAAATCCAACAACTCATTTAAGTCTATGATTCTTGACGGAGAAGAATTGACTACTGATGATAAAATCGCTAATAGTTTTGCGACCTTTTTTTCATCTGTTTATAAAAATGTCCAACCAACTCTCAATATTGACTCTACCCTTCACACTGTACAGATTGGGCCCTCATTCGACCTGGTCAGTATTTCAGAAAAAGATGTTAAGGAGGCACTCTCAAATTTAAAGAAACCTCACTCCATCAGTCCTGACAATATTCCAACATTTATACTAAAGGGTTGTTCCGACCTTTTAATACCACCATTATGTCATCTCTTCAATGTATGCCTAAAAAACGGGATTCTCCCAGACATCTGGAGATTAACTAAAATAACCCCTATCTACAAGAAGGGTGACAAACGCGATATCCGGAATTATCGACCAGTTGCCGTTCTATGTTCCATCATGAAAATATTCGAGAAAATTCTACATAAATATATACTTAATCACGTTAATCCAATTCTTGATGACCGTCAATATGGTTTTAGACCCCAGATGTCAGTAACATCAAACCTCTTATGCATCTCAGATTTCTTATCACAAACTCTCGACAATCGGGGACAGGTGGATGTTGCTTATTTCGACCTGGAAAAAGCATTCGACAAGGTTGACATCGACATTCTTCTAAATAAGCTAGCTTCATTTGGTTTTTCCAAAAGACTTCTCTGTTTTTTTGCTTCATATTTTCGAAATCGTAGACAGTTTGTTTATTATAAGGGTTCCAATTCATCGGAATTCATAGTTTTTTCTGGAGTTCCTCAGGGGTCTATCCTTGGACCAATTCTGTTTCTGATTTTTATCAACGATATTGGTTCAGTCATCACACATTCGCTGTATTTACTATTTGCAGATGACTTGAAACTATATCGCTCAATAAAAAACCATCTTGACTGTATTCTCCTTCAACGTGACATTGACTGCGTCTCAAACTGGGCCAAAATAAATGGCTTGAACTTCAGTACACCCAAGTGCAATATCGTCTCGTATACAAGATCAAAGAAACCGCATGTATTTGAATATACAATCAACGAAATTATTCTCCAACACCTAAACCAAATCAAAGATCTGGGAGTTATTTATGACAGCAAACTAACTTTTCACCAACACATCGATGATTTAATAAGCAGAGGATACAGGCTTCTCGGCTTCGTAATTAGAAACTCATATCCGTTTCGTAACACAAAAACACTGACGTTATTATATAACACACTAGTCCTAAGTGTACTTGAATCAAACTCGATCATCTGGGCTCCACATGAATTAACATACACTTTACGCATTGAAAGAGTCCATAAAAAATTTTTAAGGTTTTTATTCTCGCGGCTCTATGGATGTTACCCTTGGCTTTACCCATCGATTTATATATTAGGCATGACCAATTACCACTCCCTAGAGACACGTAGAGGTATTGCTTTGCTTAAATATTTTTTCCAACTAATAAACGGTCACTTTTCTAATAATGAGATACTGGCCCAATTAAATTTTTTTGTACCAGAGTCTCACTCTCGAGGACGTCATCACAATCTTCTATATAGTAGAGCAAGCCGCACTAATTTATTAATGAACTCACCTGTGGGGAGAGCTACGTGCTTTTTGAATGCGGTAGATAAAAAATTAGATTTATTTTTTGTGTCCTATAGCGCATTTGCAAGATTTTTGGCATTGCATATACACTGCATAAATGGTACAATTATAACGTCTTAGGCTTTATTACCTGTAATTGTTATAAATAAATGTACAAATTATATATATAAATAAATAAATAAATAAATAAATAAATTTACATTGCTTTATAGTGTCAGGTAATAAATTAAATATCTTCGGTATGTTGTATTCAAACGTTCTCTGTCCGTATTTATTATTAAATTTCGGAACTATTAACCCGTCATTGCGCGTGAATCTAGTACTGTATTTATGTTCTAATTTTTCTTTATGCTGCGGGGTAAATATATACTGAATTAAACATTTAAGTGGTGCATATTTTAACGTGGTCACTGCATATCAGGCTTTTTGTTTTTATTTGTTTTTTTTCTTCATTTCTAACTTATACATTCTCATAATTTTTTGTTTCTTTCTTATTTCTGTTATATATTGTACAATGACTGTCAATAACTGATGTGTGTAAATGGCACATGTTCCGTTGATTATGAATCAATAATTATAAGCGTAGAAGATGGGACATAAACCATTATTATTTTGAAACTGCGCGTACAACGCATGTTGTCAACTTTATAACAGTAGGTTATAAATGAAAAAGGAGCGTTGCAAACTCTAACATACGCCAAGTACAAGAAATCGGCTCTGCAGCCCATGGGTGAAAGCATTGAAATCAATTTGAATGAATATAGGTGAAAAGGACTTCTTCCTTTTTGTACTAACTTTTTCAACACATGGGAGCTCTGGGCTAACTTCAAAAAGAGAACCCAAATACAATAAAAAAAATGCGAGTGTCTGGTCATGCATCTCTAATAAGAAACAGGGTAACAGAACTGACGGAAAGTCTCGCTCTCCTTTATTTGCTTAAAAAATATCCTCCTTCACAGCAACTACAAAGATGACATAAGCCTTGAGGTAAATCATTTATTTTATTTTAATATTTCAGTTAGTGAACAAAAAAAGTTACAATGATGATTATTTTAAACATGTCAACACAAACACCTCGTGCGAGCTATGACGATAGATTCAAACAGTTTTTTCCCTATACCAGATGGTGGAACAATATTTAATAAAAACAATTATGACTGTAAATGATTAAATCCTAATGAAATCATTTAACAGTTAACACATTTACCTGTATGATTTAATTTAATGTGTCATACCCATAGATACCCAAATTAAAAGATTCGCCTTAACCATAGAGCTACAATTAGAGGCGCTGCTGCCTACTAATATATCGTCGAACTTGTTCCACTGTTGGAACGCGATAAGCGGAGTGCGTAGACCGTATTCGGTAGTTTTAGTTAGAACGTTAGGAGAGTTGGAGGTCAGTTGGAGGTAAAAAAGAGGAACCTATTTATTCGCTTCATGTCTTATCTAAATATAATAATTCAAGGGTCTTAACATGAAATATGGGTATCATTTCGACGAGCTGGAGGTAAACCACTTGACCATATTTTTGGCACCAGGAGGTTCAAGAATGCTTTGAATGAACTATTACATCAGTCGTACATTGACCGCCGAAGAGCGCACCATTAAATAATCAGACCCTGCGCAGAAAAGTAAAGTTCGCTGAAGTAAAGCAAAGGTTTGCAGCGCAGTCCATTGTGGGACTTTTCTGCTCAGGACCTGAATGTTCGATTTTAAACGAACCGCTTAGCGTAGCTACCTAATATAGTGAGGTGGGTAAACATTAACATATTTGTAAAAGTGTCTAACTAAATTGTGTAACAAAATATAACATTTTGGAAAGAAGCCTGAACCTTTGTTAAGGGCCCACTATTCGAATTTCATCCAATTTCCGACATACTTTCCTTAAAATTTTGAAGTTTTTAAGCTCTTAAAAAAATATATGTTATTCTTTAAGATAGTATCTATTTGTTCCAAAAGCCGAAACGGTAATTATTTGAAATTCCCTCGATAGAAATAAATCGCAAAGTATGCTCCGAAAAATATTATTAACACGTTTATTTCTGTTATTTTACAAGTTATATGTATGAAAAAAATCACAATGCTTCTTTTAATGCTACTCAATAGACCCCAAAAGTGATTTTTGCTATTTTTGAAATACGCCGTGATTTATTAAACATTTTCACAACTGTCGCTTACGCCTATTGCTTTTAAATCATATTTATTATAGCGCGCTCGCTCCGACTTGAAGATTAACCTATCTTCTTTGAAAAGTTCATTCGCCAACTCGAGGGCTTTGGGGGCAGACATGTCGTTCAACGTTCTATGATCTACAGACGTGCGATTACGTGCAAATATTTGAATCTATAAAGATAATTTTTACGCGTGTAAAGTTTATGAGTTAATAAATATTGTTTTTTCAAAGATGGGAAATACACGAAAGATATCCCGTATTTCAAAGAAAAAATGATATCTCATAAAATTATATCCTATCTAATAGGTGAGAAGAAAAAAATACAATTTTTGATTTATAAGCTTATATTTATTATAAACGATAATTTACTATAAAAATTAATAATTCATATTTTTATTTATGTATTGTGTAGTAAAAAGTTATAAAAATTATTATTTTATTTTTTTCAGAATACGATAAACGATAATTTATTATAAAAATTAATTATTATTTTTATTTATGTATTGTGTAGTAAAAAGTTATAAAAAATTTTATTTTATTTTTTTCAGAATACGTACTTTGGGAAATAAAACTAATTCCAAAACATTAGAAATTACAGGGCAAGTTCTTATTAATTCACAATGCAACGATGTCCGAAATATAATATAATATGTAATAATAATATACGGGCCATCTGTTTCAAATAACAATACTCGAACGTGGAATTCAGAATAATAATGAACATGCGAGCGAAAGAAGCTATTGAAAGTTCTGAAACTGTGGGGAATATAATTTAATAAAATAAAATACTTTTTTGTTTTAAAACCACGATATTTATTAATTTAAGAACCGACCGGTTTCGCTTTACTTAAGCATCATCAGGGTACAAATTAATACTAAACAAGAAGTACATAATGTGTGCATATATATAACAAAATATAGAGGGAGACAACATGATACAAATATAAGCAACACAAAGACGGTCATAAAATACATTAACATAAGTGCACAAGTAATGGAAAACCCGCTAGATAATTATGTAGACTAATGGGTTATACGAATAAATCGGGAGAAACAAAACATCAATAAAACCTCAATAATAACGGTTTTTCCGAATTCGCAAATCATTTGATCGATAGCTTGCCTTCCTGAATAAATCTAATTTTATTTAATCATTTACGGCCAAGATATTTTTGACAATGGTGTGTTTTTATCTTTCTGTATTCCAATCATTTAGCTTTGCTTCTAGGGTTGTGCCCCAGTATTGCTTTTTGGAGACTGTAAACGGATCTCTCGGCATTTAATGAAACTGCAGCAGAACAAAGGCTGTTGCTATATTGACGTTCATGGTATGTTTTGCTCAGATTGACGATAAGGTTTCCAGATCCGCATTTCGCTCGAAGCATGTTTAGGGTAATAAGTTTATAGTTTAGGGTTCTTTCACCGTATTTATGGGAACATTTCAGAACCACCAATCTTTCATTTTGAGTGAATCTTGTGTTTGTGATTAAATTATATTTGACGATTTAAACAAATAATATTTAGAGAAGTTAAAAATAAAATTGAAAGTTCACTGAAAGCTTAAAACTATTAAAAGTAGTAATTTCATAAAAATGTAAATAAATAGAGCCCCTTTCACATTTTAGAATGTAATTTTATGTTGCTTACATGTTTTATTACTCTTTATAATTATTGAATTGTTTAAATGAATAAATAAATAATTACAAAAAAGTCTTCTGATTTGTAAGTCCTCAGGAAGCACTAAGGATCTTTCTATCTATCTTTATAATATAATAAATTTGATGAGCATAAAAATGTAAACGTGTATATAATTTATATAAATGTACAAAAGTAGATATTACACGTGTATAAATATTATATTGCGCATATTATACAAGATGTCGGGGGTAAAGTGCACAAACTTCGGGAGGTGATTCTAATTGATAGTACAAGTAAAAAAGAAAAAAAAACTTTTTTTGGAATTCCAACGTTTTAAGATAGTTTTCGAGTAAAAAAGTTTAAAACCTTATTGATGTAAAAATATATTTATTGATTTTATAAAAGTTATAAATTACTTTTATAAAAGTGAGAATAGTATTTTAGTAAAGTAAAGTAATTTTTATACCTATACAAATAACTTTCGTAAATGTTTTTTGTAAAATTAAAAAAAAAATAATTAATTAAATCCGTAATAAAACCCATATTTTGAGAACCATCTTCATTTCGACTTCCTTCTCATTTGGTCGGTGCATTATTACTCTAAGGTCGGTGCTAACTAAAAATGGTTCTGTTTTTCTAAAATTGCAATAGATGTCGGTAATTTAATTTCATAATCCCCAAAATTATTCCTAATACGAATTCAGACACCTCTGTCGGATTCTTTTAACACTAAATTTTGTTGGTCTTGCCCAAATCTAAATTCTTTACGCGGAAAGCGGGCCCTTAACGTATTTTTGTTTACTAATTCATAAGCGGATTTTATATACTGAGTTGCTTATATACTGTCAGAATCATTTATTGTCAAATCACAGAAAGGGTACCGGTTTCGTCGCCTCCCGCGCTCTTCGAAAAATGGATTGTTCCCCTTTCCTAAATTGGCGGGTCCATTAATTTTAAAATCTATAGTCTTACGTGACATTAACATAGGCAAGGTTAATATATAATATAATAACAGTTTTCCACTGAAATCCGCATAGGAAGGCTAGAGGGAATCCACAGAATTCACGTCATCTCTGAGGTTGCTGTAAAGAGAATAATTTGAAGCAGAAGAGAAGTTAACTTTGTTATTGACGATAGACATTACAGTATGGTAGATACTTTTTTAAGGTTTGGAACCATTTATCGGATCACCTCTGCCTTTGGTCACCCTAAGTGGTTCGTTGCGTTTGGTGATTTAGCAGGGGTACCCGGATTAATCGGGTGAGGTGTGCACAGGATGCGCTTGTCCACCAGCTGCGCGACGTGCCGGATCATGACAGGCCCATTTGGGGAGACCCTTTGTCCTCTCCAACTGGTCTCTTGACCCATCGCCTTCGCCGCAGTGAGAGGGATATATTTATACGTCACTCCTGAACACACTTATCCCTAGATTCCTACCCACTCCTCATACATGTTTTCTTCTCAGAACTTCTTCTTCATACCTTCCTTGAAAAAACATTCCACAGCATCCCCAAAAATGACATAGGCTCTGAGATGATTTTTTTCCTCGGGCCTCCTGTGTTGGGTTAATGTATGTGGCCAGTTTATGTGTGTTATATCCAGATATAGGCTTAATTTTTGAAGGATTTGCAAGATGTATACCATTTGATAAAGCTAAAAATACTATCTTGAAGGAAGGTATATAGGTACTTTTTAACTAAACATAAATTGAGGTAGAGTGTAATTGATTCAAATTTATCAATTTGTTAATTAGAAATATTTTGTGAGGGTACAACGATCACGGCATTAAAGTACCTTAAAATAATGTAAATTTATTGTATTTTAATGTTTTGTCGAATTTTTATGACTTTTATTTCCATGATCCTAGATTCCTACCCCCCCCCCCCCCTCCTCCTCCTCATCATCATACCTTTTTCCTTTCCAGAACTTACTCTCCTTCGTTTCCTTATAACTACTTCCACAAAACATCTCCAACGAAGACATAGGCCCTGAAGGAAATTATTTAACTCATCGCCCCCTGTGTGGGGTTAATTAAACAAAAAAAGCTCTCAGAAATACCCTGGTGAGTGACCGTCAATCAGAATCAATACGGAGTGTTGCTTATTTTACTTTATATTACATCTGTATCAAATTGCCTTCACTTGGCATAGAAAGCGATTGCGTGTCAAAGTTATTTATATATCATAACCACGTTTCAAATGGCGTGCAACATTCGTTAAATTACGAAAAGTTAGTTTAATGGACCCATAGATCTTCCTAGTTCTTCATGTTCTAATTGCTTTTGCTTTGTGTGTAGAATTTGATTGCTTTCCCAATTACGCAACGTCACTTCTTGTATATCCCAATATTATTTTCCGTTTCCAATAAATTTCATTTTCAAAATCATTGATATGTAATTGATTTGAAATTTGCCTTTTCATTTTGCTTGCTTTCTTGAAAGTAAAGTTACATAATACTGCATAGAGAGAGAGAAGAAAACTGGTTTGTTTTATTTAACTGCTCGGGCTAATTTGTTCGGTTTTGGGAACAAACAGACCTGTAGAGTCAATTTGTTTGCTTCTGAGAACAGCTCATACGGTCTCATAGAGTTCGTTGTATCTCCTTCACTGTCATGGTGAGGAATATGATCAAAACGATTTAAGAAAGATAAAACACCACGCTTTACAATCAAATATAGAAGTTAACTACATAATGCTGCGTATAAACAGGGGAAATAGTTCTTGGCTCGGCCGGCGGAAATTTTCTCTTGCTCATATGCTGGCTAAGACTTAAAATATACACCTCTATGAAACCAAAGGTTTTACCGCAAATTTTTTTAATGAATATTTATGATTTTTTTATAAATTATTTTAATATGAAACGACAAAAAAATGTGTCATTTTTATAAAACATTTGTATTATAAAACGATTTTTTCCATTATTTCCATTCCGTAGTATTAGTTCAGTGTTTAAATGAAAATTTAAGGTGAACCTTTTTTAAACTTTTTTGTGTTTGCAATCAAAATTGTATAAATATTTAAAAAAATATATAAATATTTCTAAGAACCAAATTTGAAAGCGTACCTTTTAAAACTAGTTTTTAGTTTTCGGATACGTTCAGAAATATTTCATTTTCTTGAATATTATTGCAAAGCGGAAATACACACAAATTTTCCGACCTTCGGGCAAAGTATTTAAGAAATACAACGGTAAATATGCCAGAAGCTTTAGGTGTTAAAGGTAGACAAATATTCCCGGGTTATGAATAATCTGACAATAACTTGAAAAATTCTACTGCTATCATTATGAGCAAAGATGTGCACAAAGGAAAAAAAACTATTCAATGATCTTCCTACGGACCTACGAACAGAAAAAAAACTACCAAATTTTACGGTAAGAAATTAAAATATTTTTTAAATGCCCAACAGAATTCATTCCATAAAATTACGTTTCCGTACTCTAATTTTCATTTATATTTGTCAGATATATATTATTTAAAAAAACAATTAGAATTGACGAGAATTCCTCATTGTGCACTAATTAAACGTAAGCGATGTTTAGTACTAACAATGAAAATTCGTTTAGCAAAATAATCAAGCTTTTAGTATGGTAAAGCGTCACACAATTTCCCTTTGTATACGACAAGGGGTGGGCGGTGGGGTGGTATATCAGGCACCCCCTCCTGTCTCACCTGGGGGAGGAAGAATGGAACAATCCAAAAGGGTTAATTACCGCCTCACAACAACCCCATTTACAAAAATTACCCCTGAATAACCCTGGCGCCTCTACAGATTGTTTTAGACTATCCAGGACTTTATTAGCGATGTATTCTTGTAAAATTAAAACGAATTTTAAGAATCAATAAATGATCTAATTTGCAGAAAAATCAATATACATATTTTTAAATGCTGTGGCTTGTAATTTTGTAGAATTTGTAGAACTCCGTTTATTTTTGTTTTTTTAAATTTCAACAAATCCAAAAATTGTGTTTTATTTTATTCTGCGAAGTTCAGGCACAAATATTTAAATGTTTTACAATCATTTTCTAAAGAACATACTTTTCCACATTATTCAACAAAATCATAACCGAAAAAGGATTCGTAAGTAGGAGATTGTGAACATTAAAGAAATTTTCATGGACCTGATACTCTATTTTTTCTGGGCCTATAAAAAGACTTTCCTGGTCCTTGTTTTATTCACATTTATACATCATCTCATAGTTACCATACTATTCTGTTTTTCTTACTTTTTACTTGAACCGACTCAAATATTTGATTCATTAATCGAACATGATTAATTTCAATTAAATAATACGTTTTATGCATTATTTTAAACCTTACATAAAATTGCTCTCAAGGCAAACCCTTATCTTTTGAGATGGATTCCATTATTCGTTAAACCAATTTCTTATTATAAGAATTGTATTGAAAAACACGTTCTAGTGGTTCATTGTTAATCAAACGTTGGATTATAAAGTAATCTGTCAGATAGGAAGGATTGATGTGTGATATAAAAAAGACCGCGGAATAAATTTGGTGAATTTAATAATTTTAATACACATTGATAGAGAATCATTTGGAAGCTGGCATATTTTGTGGCCCCAACTGCGACCGGTGAGACCTTTTTCTCATATACTCCAATCTGGGCTTATTTTATGTTGCAAAAGCCCAGATTAAAAATATTGAGGAATACTGTTCATCGAGTTCAGCGAATGGGTAGAAAATTTAATTGCCCCTTTTAATATAGCAGTTGACATAGTTTCAGGACGGTCCTTCGTGTGTTGCAAAGGGCTTATCCCAGCAGCACCTTCTGACACCATCTCATACAGTGGAGACGCAGTTTCGCGACACCATTTTTTGGTTGGTTGCACAGACATATGAATATTAATAGACGAGAAGTTAAGGACGAGGGGTTAAAACAAGAGTTGCGGGACGCAAAGAGGAAAGCTGACTGTGATTCGTCAATAAATCAATCTGACAGTAAATAGGCATCTCGCATTATAATATCACCATTTAGTTCTTAAAAGTAAAATCTGCTTTTGAAAGAATAGACATTTTTACATGGGAGCGCAAATTACTCGCCACGTTATGAACAAATTTGCGAAGTCCAAATTCGGCAAAATAAATTTCTTCTATTTTCAGAGTCGAATATTTCGTTTATGTATTTAGTTAAGACACTTTTATAAATGTTCATAATTTACTTCCCAGCAACCAACCAGCTTTGTGTTTCGCGTCCACACGTATCTCGATGTGATAGTATATGTTTCTACAACTGATCCATATTATACGATGTGAATATGCTTAAAATAAAGAAAAATAATGCTTATATATGGAATGTAATACGACAATTGGGTTTATTCTCTTTTTCACATCTATTTTTACAAGTTTTCATAGCACAAGTCACCATTTTGCCGTGTTATTTCGTAAAATAAACTGATGATGCCTCGACCATAGTTCGCACAAGAATGATGACGTCACGTTTTCTAAATTCACTTGAGGCCATACGCGAGCACAGCCGGCTCCAATGGAACCGGTATGGGGAGTGGGGAATAATACGCTTTTAATCACTTAGGGCAGGTCTACTAATATTCATATGTCTATGGTTGGTTGTCTGTGCTTTGCGTTATTTCTGCGTGAAATAATTCACATTGGAACAGATTTTTTGAAAAATAATTCAGAGAAGCGTACCTACCCACTTAATTTTTTTGTTTAAATTAATTAATTAATGATTTTGTATTTAAATTAATACTTTTATTGTATAAATTTGCATTTTTTTGATCAGAGAGATGATTTGAAATGTAAATTTCGAATGATCTCTCTAATTTGTCTACAGGTAAATTAGTTATATTGCAATTAATATAAAATATAGGTTTTTGAAAGGCAAATGATCCTGAGGCAAACATTTTATAAATATTTTCAGCTTCACAAATTCCACAATTATAATATCCCGTGATTTTTCACGGGTTTGCGATAGTTTTTAAATAATAACGGTTGCAAAGAAATGTAAAAATCCCACACAACTTTATCAATGAAATCCTAGCATTTTAATAAAATGCTTTATTTTAGAGATTTTTTTATGTAAACCTTTTTTAGCCTCGAAGTCAAGGATCTGTCAATCTCTTGTAAAGGAGATTTAAATTGATTTGTTACCATTATTTTATGGTGAGAACGTCTTATAATTAACCATTAATCCCTCAGGCCTCTGGCATATTGACCCTACAATTCATAATGTCGGAGAATGTGTCTGTTTTTCAACTGATATTCCATTTTATATTCAATCTTATACTCCACCTTATATTACATCTTATATTTTATCTTATATTCCATGTTATATTCAATCTTATATTCCATCTTCCATTCCGGTCGGTGGCCGAGTTGACATCGCGTTTGGGTCCCACTCGGGCGTAGTGTGTTCAATTCCTCGGCTGGCCAAGTCCTCCATTACAACACAAGCAACATTTTCAGCTTACTGTGGTGGTAGTAGGAGATTTTCAAATATTGTCAGGTTATTCGTAACCCGGGAATGTTTGTCTTTCTTTAAAAAAAAAAAAACTTATATTTCATCTTATATTCCACTTCATATTACATATTATATTCCATCTTACATTCCTTTATATTATCCGAAAACTAAAAACTGTTTTTGCAATATGATAAAATAGGCTTTTAAATTGTATTATTAAAAATAAACATCTAATATTTTATTCATATTTATTAATTATATGTTAAAATTTAAAAAGACAAATAAATTTAAAACATTATTGTCGCCTTGCCATTTTTGTAGAATTGTAAAGCGCGGTGTTTTCTATTTGTCACACCGTTTAGATTATATTTCTCATCGGAGACACAACGATTTCTATAAGACCATGTGAACTGTTCGCAAAAGCGAACAAACTGACTTTTTTTGTTCACAAAACCGAACAAATTAGCCCGAGGAGTTAAATAAAACAAATCAGTTTTCTTACCCCTCTCTGTGCAGTTTTGTGTAGCTTTATTTTCAAGAAAGCAAGTAAATTAAAAAGCAAATTACCACGGCATCCGGAGGAACAGCTGAGGGCTGACTTATTATAGTGATCTCGTAATACAATCCGTAATCTCACGGGAATGGGTATTATTTTTATAATGCGTTTCTGCCATACTAACAGCTCGGTTCGTGTTCGAAGCAGCAAAAGCCTCTTCGCCTTAAATATAATTATATTTATTACTATTATTTATCATTATTCTGCCTGCTCTGCATAAAGCAGAAGCTGTGTATAATAATTGGTCTAGCAATGGTTCCAAATGTGGGCAATATCGCCCACCGATCAAAGCAAAAGTGCTTTGTGGTGGCGATTTTGTAGGCGATATGCATACTTTTATGCAAATTATAAACACCGTAGATAGTTCAGCTCTTTTTTTGAGATCAGCGTTTGATTCAAGTTAAACGGAAGGTTTCATAAATCTCCGAAAGATTTCCTTTGGCATATGAGATTATTGGTTTGTCCTTGTAAAACGTATAATCCATTACACAGTAAGTTCCTTTAATAGATGTTTTTGACGGATCTTTTTGTGTATTTTGGCTGATAAGAGAATGGCTTAAGGCCCCGTAGTAATAATAATAATAATAATAATTGGATAATTTGTAGAGCGCCGTTTTTGTGAAAAATCACCTCAAGGGCGCTGGTAGTAGTAGTAAGTAGTAAGCATTCAAATATGCTTTGAAAGGGAGATATGTAAATACAAATGTGAGAGGGAGCCCGCTAATATAAAAAAACGATGACAATTAAGTGAAAATGGTGAAAATATTTAATAAAACACGACTTGTTTGAAATAGAGCAAAAACCTTTCGACAAATGCTTTAGTTGCACTTAAAAATACTCTGAATTTTTTCATGCCTTTAACACATTAAATAACACAAAAAAGTGCTTTTATTAATTTTCGGAGCTATGTTTGCGATTTTTTTTCTCTGGGGGGAGTTTCATATAATTAACGCGGCATAACATATGTATAGATCTTATCTTATTTTTTTAACATATATATTCCTTTGAAAGTCCGTCGGGAAAGAAATGACCTCATTTGCTTCTTCAAAATTATAAATGGTATTATTGATTCACCTACTCTACTGAAACTCATTCCCTTCAATATCCCCTCGCACAGACTCAGAAATAATGAACTACTCTTCCTCAACCATCATTCGACAAATTATGGATATTATTCACCATTGTCCAGAATGTGTAGACTGGTCAACTCAAGTCAAAATCTTAACTTTTTTGGGATAAGTCTGAATGATTTTTGCCAGTCGCTAAACAAGTGACGGAATATTATAATTGTCCCGTGGTTCTGATCCACGGCGTAGTCTTGACTTGATTCGACTTGTCACTTTATTTTCTTATATTATATCTGCCTTATGTCTTTGCTTTCATGTACTCTATTTGTCTACTCCTGTATTTTTCATTTTACTGTATTCGTGTTATTATTTTGTAATTTGGACGATGTCCGTTAATAAATAAATAAATATAAACATAACATGAAAAGTGAACTTGTTATAATATAAATCGGTAGAAATTTGGAATGCGGGGGCTTGTATTTCTCATTAAGTTCTATATAACAATGGAGTTCGATAACTTCTTGTATAAGGGATGCTAGAAAATATGTGTAGCCATACCTACCTAACTACCTACTATAAAATATGCAAATCTATAGGCTAGCGAAGATTCAATTACTGACGAAAATAGTATATCAAATTTGGTATACAAATCCTTTATGCTCCGCAACGTTAAAAAATTAATCCAAAATTAAATACGTAATCGAAAGATAAACAATAATACAATGTTTAAATAATTCCACTTCAGTCATTCTAGCTAAACTCTCAGTAGGTAATCAGTAGGTCGGTACAATCCACACGATTCGTAATAGGGTTTGCTATTCTGTGCATAGAACCCACGCATAAAGTCGTTTTTGGACGTTGGATGCTATTGTCGAATGCGTATTTTACATTCCAAGATCAAGGAAAAGGAAGACGAACTGAATGCGCGTGCGCAAAATCTAATACTTTAATCCTTTTTGGATGCAAAATGAACATAGAATCCACTCCACACTATTACTGGCATCTGTGTATTCCAGAATTGAGAATGTAATTATGTATTTGTATTTCGACGAGTCTCTGTCTCTATTTAAGTTTCTCAAAGCATGTATGAAGGGTCGCGCCGCATCCAAAGCATGTATGAAGGGACGCGCCGCATCCAAAGCATGTATGAAGGGACGCGCCGCATCCAAGCATGTATGAAGGGATGCGCCGCATCCAAAGCATGTATAAAGGTACGCGCCGCATCCAAAGCATGTATGAAGGTACACGCCGCATCCAAAGTTTGTATGAAGGTACGCGCCGCATCCAAAGCATGTATGAAGGTACGCGCCGCATCCAAAGTTTGTATGAAGGGACGCGCCGCATCCAAAGCATGTATGAAGGGATTGCGCCTGCTACATACAATATAAGGAATTATTTTTATTATTATTCTTTAGTTTATTGTATCAAGAATATTTACAATGAGCATTCTTTTAAAATAATTTCACAAAAAAACACCAAGCAGAGTATTAAAAATTTTCATCATCTTCCCCAACCATATAATACATTATATGCCTTCACCTCTACAATAGCTCCCCCATTTTCTCATCCATTACAACGCGCCTCTCTCAACCCTCACTCTTCCTCAGAATATAAGGCAACAGATATGAACTATTATTTTCCCCCGAAAAAGAAAAATCTTATCTCGTCTAAGAAACTTTCATTAAGTTACCATCTCAGGCAATTCTTTTGTTGACGATCTACGATTTTTTAAACCGAGAAAACAATTTCTCCCCTCGAAGGCATAAATTATATAAATAACTACCGCAAACAGCACATCTGCCATTTACATATACGATAGTTATTGACAGTCGTAGAACGATATGGAAAAAACACAGAAAAGGAAAAAAATAAGATTATAAAACAACTCGAGCGATTGGTGTCATGTTATTTAAATTATTCCATTTCTCAAAATATTAATATGAAACTGCTTACTGCGGCTTAAAGCCAATGAATCCATCTAGATTTCACTGATTGTTCCATATTTTTTGGTTCTATAAATTTGGCACATTGTGGCAAGCGATTGCTCAAAACGGTTTTGCAAACTTGGCATAATATGCCAAAAATTGCTCGAGTAGATACAAGTATACAAGAAAAAAGAATGCAATATAGTACAAATTTAATGAAGGAAATGAAGAAGAAACAAATACGAAAAACCTGTTATACAGTCATTTCGTTAAAATGTGCACTGCTTAAATGTATACTAAAAACATCAGCTAACATAGCTGTATAATTGTTTTTGATTCCCTTCTAATGGACTGAGAAGTTAAATGCAGAAGAGAATCAATAATGGAGTTACAATGAGTTTTATTAATCTCAGTTTTTTGGAGAGAGAAAACAATGATAACCTGCCATCTGTCCCAAAAAGTCCAAACCATTTGAGCCACAACCAAACTCAGGTTCAACCCAAGATATAAAACTTCGGTTTGGATCTTTACTTAATTTCAACAATAGCATAAGAATAGTGTGTAATCTATTTATAACAGAATTTTCACAATAATACACACTAGGGACCTTGGACTATTTGTTGGATTTGTGAAACTCAAAGATTATTCTAACACATCAGAACAAGGACAATTGATGCAAAATGATTAAGAAAAAATATTTACATAAATATAATAATTTAAAGGTAGGTACTTCGCTGAATTCTTGACACATCAGTTCCGAGTTTGAAAATACAATTAAAATATTTTTTTTATGCAAAATGTTGTATTTATTATGGGTAAGTTACTTCATCATTTGGGTGAATTCTTGACACAATTAGTTCCAATCATGAAAATAACACGTAAATTCAAAACAAATCCGAGTACATTGAACCAGAGCATAAATAAACCACTCTCTAGATCGATACCTTCGGGCTTTTTGTATGAAACAAATTGGTCTTAAAAATTATAGATATTCCAATATATAGACAGTACAATTCTCATTCAGAGCCTACTTATTATACCTACTATACACCAATAAAAAAAACTCTGAAAGTTTATTCCATCGACTTTCAGAGTTTTTCATCGGTGGATATATTAAGGCAATCATACGACGTCACAATATTTCGGTATTATTATACACCCTAAACCAGAGTTACAATCACTCACAGACAGACCAACAAAATAAATTCGTACGCGTGAAATACCTAAATATATTTGAATATTTCTTACTACAATAATTAAAAGCGTAAATGGTTGCCAATACGTACTTATATAATTGTGAAAGTTTTATCTTGCTGAGGACTGATCTACAAACCGGTCTAAAAATATATTTTAAAAGCTATGTTTTATATTATTAATACACGTGTTGAATAAATCTGAAATAAAAAGTGGTAAAAATAAACGCTCGGAAAACCTTTTTAGATGATAAAAGGTTGCTACGTTTTGATGTCTCGTTTCGTTAATATACACCAAAAAACCCATTGAAATGTAAAGGATTTCAATGGAATTTTTATACAGCGCTATTCATCATAATGTATCTTAATCTTCTTCAAGAACCTTCTCCTGCTTTGGGCACATTCCTCGCTGAAATTTGATCAAATTTTCCGATTATCGGCCTGTAGTTATTTGCAAATCGTCAGCTCTCATCCCAATGTAATCCTCATTTCCGTAACTAAAGACGACATCCGGTGATGCTGTGATTCTAGCGGTCATTTTAATGACCAACGATGTCGTTACTAGTGGTTATGTAAACAGTAAACCTCGCGTTCAAAATATTATGTTTATTTTTCTCTTATTTAATAAATCTTAACCGAAATATTTTCTGAAATCATAAGATTTGTAAATAGGTACCCATGTAATATTTTACGTAAGTGGGTAACATTTCAATTTCAAAAAAGGTTCACTATTTCAAATAAAATTCTTTTTTCAAACTTTCTTCAGGCAGAAAGGTACCATAATATAAAAAAGCTCAGTCAAAGTTAGCCAAATAGTTATTAGCTTAAATAATAAAGTGGATGCAGCTGATTTTCTAAACTAAAAACGGAACGTAAGTACAAACAAATTTGCAGTAAAATTAAATGCCGAACGGTCGAGTTAATACTGACAGGAATATTTGCATCTTCCATAGGATTAGTCTTGATATAACGTTTCAACGGTGTTTCAATAGATTGTATTGTAGTATTTTCATTCGGGTTTGTCTTTATATTTGACTGCAATAACTTTAAAAGAATAACTTAAGACGGGTTGTTTTGGAGAATTTGAAAAATTTGTCAAATTTCCACGTCCATTTTCGGGTTCTCTGAAAGTCCCATCCAAGCTCTGTTATTATATCATTATAGGCTAGTTGCTTGACAGAACTAAAATAATAACAGAAATTGTAAAAATCTTTCACAGACATTTAAAACTAACTATGAAATTTGAAGAATTGTTCAAATTCTCAGAAACAACCCCTCCCAAGTTATTGATTTAAAGCAGAGGTTCCTAATTTTTTTTTTCCGTAGACCCCTTGCTTGCCGAATATTGAATTTTCCTAAAACTATTAACGTCCCATGTGATACTCATTTGTTTTTTTCGTAAAAAGATTCCCTTCCCTTCCCTGCCCTACAACCGGGTGGTGATACAGTTCCTCTGTTTTTGCTTTGTACAGACAGGGGTGAACTTGTGAGGTATTACACCAAATGAAAATGGAGCAGGAAAAGCAACGGGAATTTTTTTTTTGTAGCTGGCCCTACAGAACTGCCCCTTAATTTTTTTGTTAGCGCTTATTCCGATTAGTTCTTCATGTCATATGATATCCGATTCTTCAACATTCCATTTCCACAGTCAAAATGTCCTCAAACTTAGTTTTGAAGTCTGTGTGAAGTACATCTAAATGTTGAACGTCATTATTACCCTGGACGTTTTTCAAAAACAAGTTGAAGAACTATGAAAATTTGCGGCTTCCAATGTGCAATGTTTTGGTTGAATATATTAATTCTGACGAGAAAAGGAATACACCTCAATAAACAACTTTACCATTTATAAACAATATAAACATACAAATATCAAATAAGTAATTTCTCAGTCTATTATTAGTATTACGTAAACTGTGTTATTTGTATTAGGTGTATTGTGTCATTTACGGAACTTCTAAATATTGAGTTGAGGTAAATGGGGGTCGGCTCGTATGTACCCCCATTTGAATCTCGTGGACCGCCAAATTTTTTTCTCGCTGACATACACCCCCAGCAAGCCGATATCGACCCCTGGGGGTCCCTCTGCTTTAAAGCGTTTGTTTCATTTTAACTTTATCGGCCATCTCAGATTTAAGCAAATTTCAACTTATTAAAATCGCGGACTACAAACGTTGGGATCTGATCCGGTACTGCTTCTCATTATTTGTACGTCTTGTAATATTCTTGTTGCATTAACGTCACCTTTCCTTGTGACACGGCGACTAGGGTATGGGTTTACAGTGAGTCGTTTTGCACATTTCATTTTGTCCTTCTAGAAACTAGTGGAGCATATTTGTACGATGCTCAATTACTTCGTCTGAAACTTGCACTTCACTAACTAGTATAAAATAAAGTCGCTCTGCACGTCAGTCTGTTTGTGCGCTTAGTTCTTCTAAACTACTTAACGGATTTTGATAGGTTTTTAATTATTATTATTTTTTTTTTTTTTTTTTTTTATTATCAATATAAAGTTTCTTTTACAGGTTTTTTTTTCGATGTCTGTCTCACTAGGATAAACCTGTGTCGAGACAGACGTATTTGATACATTAAAAATGTTTACATATTTTTTGATACATTAAATATTTCACTACATTAAATGACATTGTGAAAAAGATAGAAAATAATAAATAATAATAATAAATGATACATTTGTTAATCTGCATCTAGTTGGAGTACATACTTATGTAGGGATTTTTATAAAAATCGATATTATTAATTAATATTATTTAGAAAATTTCTTCCTGAAGGTTTTTATACATAATAAATTCATATTATATTGATAGAAAGAACAGAAAAGAAGATGTTTATTGTAGGAGGAATTCAAAACCTCAAAACTTTACACCAAATCATTTACAACCCCCAAGAACAACGTGTACACAGTCAGTTAGTTATTTTATATGAACGTCGATAATTAGTAATTTATTATTATTTTTATCATTACATAACGTCAATTTTAATGCCTTTTTAAATAACATATTTATTATAAGGCATAAATAAAATTTAAATATTGCAAATGTACAAATAAAAAATTACCTTTACATACTTCTAAATATACCTACTATACTAACATTGATGCTAAATACGAAATACGTATATCGATATCCGAATTCATTCTATTCAACAGAAAGATTGCCCTCCCCCAGGGCCGGTCCTGTATAGGCGCAATTGGAGCAGTCTACTCCAGGCGTAAATAATACACCTAACACAGAGGTTAACCTTTAGGTTCTCAGTAGCACCTGGCGCAAAGTTAGTCCTACACAAAGAACAACGATTATGGCTGATTTATTGAAATCCTGTCAAATAGTGATTGCAATACATTTCCTAAAAAAATATTGGTCCATTCAGAATATTCCTGATAAAAGTAATGAAGAAATGCGACAATATTAGAATTTTTAAAATACGTGTTCTGACATCGTAATAACATATAAGTGTTTTACCGACAGTTTGTTAGGATAACCGTCAATTACCGACTAGGAATATAAGACAAAATATAACATTCTTCTGCAATACATACACAACCAACTATCAGACACACTCACTAACCAATATGATGCATGTTCTGGGCAACAAGTATGGGGGTACTATTGATATACTTATTGACTCCATTTATAGAACTAAGCGTAATCTATACCAGCACTTTGTTAATCCTACAAATTGGAGTAGCGTTGGTAATGTAGTTTTAGTGATTTGTCTTGTATTTCGTATTGTTCTAGTTTCTATGTTACTATTACATGTTTTACTAATATTATGTTTTATTATCATCAGCTTTAGATTATTTTTTTGCCTAATTATCAATAGCTTTCTGTTTTAAAATGCATGTCCCGGCTGGGCGTAAAACCAAATAATAATAAAAAAATATCATAAAAAATTCATTCTTCAAAAACCTACTGCCATTTTAACAGTTTGATTAGATTTCTTAAATTGATTTCTCTAATAATTTGACAAGATATTTTATAAATTTTCAATATTTTCTGGGAGTTAGAACAGTCTATGTTGTCGGTGAACGAGATAACCATCGGGAACACAGAAATGAATGCTCTCAATGTGAGCTCAGTTTTCAAACCATCCACGAATCAGTTAGAAGGAATATGTGCCAATGTACAATATCTTATGATCTATATATGGGTCAGTTCGAGCATACCCAAGAGAAAGTCAGTAGGATAGAGCCACAAGTAATAGCTATATTCCTTCAGCCAGAGAAATCTCAGAACCCGGAGAAATCTCACTTACGAGTATACGAAATAAAGTTAATTTATTAAAAGTTTGGCCTTTAACGAATAAATTGACAGAGTTCCTAAGAATATATTAGTTAAAAGCGAATGTTTTATGAGGACGGCATATTATTTCATACTAATATTGATATAGACATACTGATATTGTTAGCCCTGCCATCGTTGATACTATTAAATTCCATCTGCCGACTAGGAATACAAGACAAAATATAACATTCTTCTGCAATCCATACACGACCAACTATCAGACACACTCACTGACCAATAGGCTGCATGATCTGGACAACAAATATGGGGGTGCTATAGATTTATTTATTGACTCCATTTATATAATCAAGCATAATCTATACCAACACTTTGTCGAATCCTACAAATTAGAGTATCGTTGGTAAATTAGTTATAATGATTTGTCTTATATGTAGTGTTGTTGTAATTTCTTTTTTACTTTATGCTACTCTTACGTTTTACTAATATTGCTTCATATTTTCTCATTATACTTGTAATCACAATTTTACAATTGTGTATTCTGTACCTACTTTACAATGGATTACACCTATTTACTGTCAGTATCTCCTGTATAATACAGATATTCTATATATACTGCATCATGTATCACTTTAATGTAAAAGCCTTTTTAGGCGTATATATAAATAAAAAAATATTTATTAGGAAACTAGCTGACTTGTACCCGATCCTTAGAAGATAGACATTTACCATCGCGGATTTTTCTGTAGGCATTTTTAAGACATACAATTCCGTAGTACATTATTTTGGTTTATCTCACAAGCTTTAGCCAGCGTTAACAATGTAGTGCCCGAAAACATATTTTTACGACTTGATTATAAAACATCGACTTTTCTCTACTTTCTATAAATATAATATACATGTATTATATACATAAACCTTTCGAAAGAAATATTCTAAATGATAATGAAAATCCTATCAAAATTCGTTACGTAGTTTAGAAGAACTAAGCACACAAACTGACAGACACAGAGAGCAACTTTATTTTATACTATTAAGTACACGTGACACGTGTTCTCTATATATTCTGAATGACTAATATTTTATCATGAAATTGGCATGATATCACTTTTATAATAAGATCATTTTTCTCCGTTAATAAGCGACATTCAAATTTTGTCGTCATTTAACAACAAAGCAAATTGAAAAAAAAAAATTAAATATCTACTACCTACATTTCGAATTTGAAAAAAATATTGCGCTGATTGGCCATTAGATGGCAATGTTACATTTGAATTTGTGCGAAACGCCCCAACATTGTAGTTCTCGAGTCCATGAATTTATTCATTAGAAACTTCTATAAGTCAATTAGTCATTGGCTTCTGACAACGTTGGAACTTAAGCAATCAATTTGAATCAACATTGTTGATTATTCCACAAGAAAAATACGAAGAAGATCCTTTTTTGTTTAAATAGTCTTTAGCAAGTTTCCGGTACGTGATGCGATATATAAAGGAATTAAATAAAGACGTAATAAAGAATTAAATATATTTGACCAAAAAATAACTTTGCGTTTGAGGAATATGAGAAACCTACCACTAAAATTATCACTTTTAAATATATCTATTTGAATTTTAGTTTTGTTTTCGTGAATGAATTAATGTTAATCTCGGAAATTAACCAACTTCTCGATATCCGATCAAGCTGAAACTCAGCAGATAGACTCGTTGTCAATGACAATGCATTCTATCAACTTTTAGTGGCAATCACATACACACACGCATACATATACTCATTTAATATACAATAAGGGGATTGCGAATTCTCCTGAAAATCTATGAAGAATTTGCACACGAAACCAACATGATTTATAATGGGAAAAAAACATCACTGTTGGTCATAAAACACGGGGAAGGCCCAAAAAAAATTCCCCCGCCTGTTTGAATAGTGAGCTCTTGAAAACAGTAGAAACCACAAGGACGCTCTTCATAGCCTTTTTCACCACCCTGTACACATGCAAGCTGTGGCTAACTTCAAAAACAGAACAATGAAAAGGCTTTGGGTGCAATATAACAACGCTTACCGATTGATGTTCGAACTCCCCAGGCACTGCAGTGCCTCCTCAGTGTTTACAGAAGAGCCAGTTCCAGGATTTACACCTCTATTAAAAACTAGGATTGCAGGACTGAGAGGAAGGATAAACCATTCCAGAAATATTCTTATCATAGAATCCCGTCTGACTTCAGGATCGAGCATTGAAGACCATTGGAGAAAGATACTTGCTCCCACAATCTTAGATTCGATGGATTCCCGTGCTTAATCTATATAATCTATTTTCTTATTATGTAAATATTATCTGTAATTATACCCTCTATGGGATGTGTGGGATTGCATTCACCTCCCCACACCCTGGAATAAAGAATTTATTTATTTCTCTGAAATCGTAGTTACTTCAATAAATGTGGATCGACCATGTTTTTGTGCAATGGCAAGGTGAGACTGGTGGAAGTGGAGATAGTGGAAGCGGGTAGGTGGCAACAAAGGCAACATGGCGAGTGACGTGGATTTGTTTGTCGGGCTTGGATTTTGCCTTGAATATCGAAGCAGTTTAAAAAGCGTGTGTTATTTCTACATATAGTAATTAGAGAAGTTTCAAACGAGTTTGCCGATCCTCCCATTGATGGCGTGATCTCCTGCGTTCGTTTTCTACCGGAATTATTGCCATGGTTGGTGCCGGCGTCTTTGCTTAGTGCGCGATCAGAGTTGAAAACAAGCCCTGGAAAGTATGCCTAGAGTCACGCTATCATCATCACGCTCATATGTACGCAGTTGGCTTAGAAAAGATCCGAGACAGACTACCGCTTGATTCCCGGACAGGATTTGAGAGCGGCCCAAACATCGAGGGATGGACCTTTTTTGCCTTCAATCCAGAAGAACACGCAATGCTACCTTCAACCTGAAGAAATGTTTGGTTGGTTTAAAATGATAAATATATCGATAGATGTTAGAATTTTTTGTTCTTATTTTATACTTATATATTAGGTATGTTGTTATTAATTGATGAGATAATATCCTCGCCCCGCAATGGATCGGCTAGATCCATTAATCATGAATGTAATTTGTTTCATGTTCTCGATACATGTATCACACGTAAAAATGTGAGTGACTTTTTTTCTACTTCACAAGAATTTACGTGACATTGGCTAGATAATATTATGTATCTTCTAACGACCTTAATATTCCTTACACCACATAGCTACAAGACGCTATAGCCGGGTTCCGCCAAATTTAGATCCATCCATTAAATATAATATTCATTATACTCCGTGTTTTATGTTGTAAACAGTATCGTCTCGGCTTTCTGAGTTATGAAAAGGGTATTCAGCAACATAGTCTCATGCCGGAACGCTGAAGGACGAAGCACTTTGAAACGTAATCGCACCGGATATAAATAGACACGAGGTTTTAGTCCTCCCCTTATAACCTAAGGCTGGGGAGCAAAAATACACAGCGAAACCCGCTTAAAACGAAGGGTACGATAAAATGACACAAATAGCCTCATTATGTGAACAGAAGGGTTAATAAAATTAATATTTATTATATTGTCATAACAGGTATCTTGAAATTTTTTTCACAGGAGGCCCTGGGGAAAATAAGTTCTCTCAAGGCCCTTGGTCGTCTTTAGGGATGGATGCTGTGTAGGGGAACATTTTTTAAATACGTGTATATGAATTACACTTTTGTTTTTGGTAATGAATGAAAGCAAATCTTGGAGGCGGAAATTAACCCACTTTTCAACATCCGATCGAGCTTTAAATCGGCAGATAGACTTATCGTCGATGAAAATGCATTTTATAAGCTACAGATACAGATTTCTCTTAAATCGGATGAAATTACAGCAGTTAATATGATAATTAAATTTCTGTCCTACCGGATCGAAAATTGGCGAGGCTGTGAACACGGTTGTCTCTTGGAAGGAAGGTACAATCTACAGTCAAACAACATATAAACGTTTCTCTGAAATCCGTCGAAATTACAGCAGAAATTATACGAAATAAATGTCAGTCCTACAGGATCTGCCTCTGCATCTGATGGTTGATTCCGGTCCCTGGGAAGGGACTATACCCAATTTTCAGGCGAATCAAAAAAAAGTAATGCTTTGAAAGACATTTTAAAATATGTAGATGTATTTTAAGCAATTCCATGGCAATTAAGGACAGTGAAAACTCAAGACACTTTTGAAAAGTGATGTAAAGTGATCAAAAATGGTAAACCAAAAACTGTCTTGTTGTCTTGCACTAATTAAACTACTCCAAATATGTGAAGATTTGGCAAAAAATCATCACCTTGTATATAATACGTCCAAGTCGATAGTTATGGTTTTCAAATGCAAAAACGATGACATGCTAACACCTTCAGTATGGCTAGATGAAAGGAAAATGGATGTTAGTCGTAGCGTTAAATACCCGGGACATATTATCACAGACGACCTGAAAGACATCAAGGATATGGAAAAGCAAAGAAGAGCGATATCCGTTAGAGAAGGTATGCTGTCAAGGCGTTTTCACTTTTGCAGTACTACTTTTCAACGCATTTTACACTTCGCTATACACGTCAAAACTATGGGCGGATTACACTGCATCCCAATGGGAAAAACTAAAAGTCGCTTACAATAATGCTTATCGCCAACTATTCCGCCTACCGACATACTACAGCGCCACGGAAATGTTCCTGAAAGGACGCGTACACTCTTTCAGAGAGCTTCTCCGCCATCACATGGGAAACTTATGGCGCAGACTACGTCAATCAAGTAACAAAGTCATCACTGCCATGGTTGCCTGATGGAGTCCCCTCTGATGGCCCTCTGGAGACGGGAGATGTGCAAATATCCTCCATAAACGGCTGCTCACACTCATTTTTGTCTTTATATTTTATGTTTTTTCACTTTTTGTGCCTATCGCAATCACCTATATATTATAATTATTTTTCTTAAGCTAATTATGTATATTATTTCAAATATGGAATGTATTGCATTGCATTACCCATGCATACATTTTGGAATAAATTCGTATTGTTATTATTATTAACCTAACCTAATGTAACCTACTTAACCTAGTTTTGTTTTCATCACTTTTCAAAGGTGTATTGCAATGTGTTGAATTGCCACTATACTTGTTGCTTTGCCTGGTTACCTTTTAAGCAAAGGAAGTAGAAGAAGTTCTCAGAAGAACATAGGTATGAGGGGTGGGTAGGAATCTAAAATACAGACAGTTGGGAGCAATTGTGACTCTTGTACGATACCTACTCACATAAAATATTACGTAAACTTGAGCTTACTTCGGGCACACGGACACGCACAAACACTTCCACAGATTTATCTATTTGTACTGTGATGAATTATTTAAGACAAATTTTATCAAAATTGTTAAAATTTTAGTCAATGGCGTTACAATTCATCTAGATTCGTTATTGTCCTACAAATTCAAGCTAAAATGTGACAAGTAAGACAAGTGTGACGGCCGGCATAGTCCAGTGGTAACGCATTGGACTGCCATTCCGAAGGTCGCGGGTTCGAACCCGGCGTGCGCAAATAAAATTTTATTTGATTAATTTGTGTTATTTCACAATTATTTAATTATTAATTATTAATTAAAATAATATATAGTATATTTGCGGCACGTTCCAGAGTGGAAGATACTACCAGTGTCGCCCTGGTGTAAGACCACCATTCAGAATTGAAACGTTGCTCCAAATGGCTTTAGCCGTGTTTAGTGACTAGATCTGAATAGCCAGGTACTTCCCCACCTTCCTCTTTCCCTTCCCCACTTACCTTCAGCCTCACAACATCCCCCAATTGGGGATGCCATAGTCTCACTGGCTCCAGACGGGAGCAGTTGGGACTCTTGTGAGGTATTCACTATAAAAAAAAAAAAAAAAAAAAAAAAAACACTCTTATGTTTCCAGTAAATTCCTAATTCAAACGTTGTCCATGTATGACAAAAACAGACATTTAAAGAATATGTGTGTAAGAACAAAATAAACTATAGCGGGCGGCGTTTTCATGTACTATATTCCACATCATGGGTGTGACTGAGATAACAAGATACCCTTACTCGCTTACACTAAAAGACGAACACGGAATACTGTTATCAGATTTTCCGTCTTATACTTTTGTGTTGCTATCTCACTTTCTTAAATGGCGCTGAAAATCTTGGAAAACAATTGAAATAATTGTATCTTTTATAACGGTATTTACGAAAGAAATCTTATTTCTTGGCTTTTACTAGAGTTTTTTCAGAGAAATGAAAAAATTTTCTCATCACACACGAGGGCATTTTGCACTTTTAAATGCGTGGTAGTTTAGTACTAAAACTACGAAATCATAAGCAATACAATTGTCTTGCTTTTGGCTTGCCACTTTGAGATGTCTACAGCGGGTCTATATATATTTTAATGTCATTGATTTTTGGGAATTTGTTCGTTTTGATTGATCAAATTATTTTTTCATTCTAAGCTATGCTAAAGAAACAAATAAGAATTGTGCATAACTCACCAGATTTCTTGCTGCCCTGTCCCTTGCTGCCGCTTTTATTTCGTCTGGGGTACAAGTTGATCTTGCTCTGCCCGCACCCCATGGTGGACCGTGTTCTACGGCTGCATTACGACTGCTGCTTCCATCGTCTGCGGTACCATCCTTGTCTCCTGCGACCCTGCTCAATTCACTACCAACTTCATTGTCTTTAACCTCACAATCATTTCAATTGACTTCACTTTTTATTTTGTTTGATTGCTTCAATTGTGACCTGAATCACTTTATTTCAAAACTGTTACGTTATTATTTTGTGCATCCTATTAGCGAAATTTGGATGTCGGACTTAAAATTGTTAAATCTTAAACACGGTTCCATGACAAAACAAAACACTGAAAAAAGACAACAAACTTTACCTATTTTTGGTGAAGGTGTCTGTTTTTTTAATTACACATGATTTAAACTTAATTAATACTGTAAGTCGAGGGAGACAGAAAAACATGAACAAAATGCGTTATTAGTTTTTAGTTTGAGTATTTAATAATGCATCTTTTACCATCTCCCATGTGTATTAATCGTGCTGCGAAATTTGGTTACTTAAACCTGTCTTGTTACGTGATTAATTTCTGGACACCATTGGCAATAAATAGATGTTGGATTGGAATATGTAAATACATTAGTACGTAAGTGTAGAAAGAGAACCAACCCAAGCCATCCTAACCTAACCTAACCTAACCTAACCTAACCTAACCTAACCGAAACGAACCTAACTTAACCCATTCTTGTATTGTGTTTTTTTGTCACTGTTTAAAATTCTTAAACTGCGTTGATTATTTCTTACATCAAATAAAGAACACAAGAAATGCCATGTGGGCGTGTTTCGTGATTCCAAAGGACCATGGAATTTAAATGTAATGGCAATAAACGATGCCAGACAAGTGTAAAAGAGATAGAGATCGTGTTAAATGGGCTATAACCGAAAGGTACTATGTCAGTGGCGATATTTATTCTAGTGTTTTTCTTTATTCTGTGAATCCTTACAATAAACAAGTTTACCAAATCTAATCCCTTCTTTTTTAACCTCATGACAATTCAGTCATCGACATATCTTAACACATATTTCAAGATGTTCTTTTTTATATCTGTGTGCATACCTAACATCCATATATAACTATAAATCACTTTCAAAGAATCATTCCGCAAACTATGTTATTAATGTTACAAACAAATCCACTTCAACATGTCTGGGTTTAATTTAAGCCATGAATGGTAAACTAAATTTTACACTTTTTTAGTTATAAGAAATCTTACATTTAAATTCCTTAAATTTAGATTACGATTGAGCTTAATTAATTTCTATTGCCTTGAGAATTCTACAGTAACCTTTCTTTATTCTAAAAAAGTTCTCACATTAACTTCGATGCTATAACAACCCTCATTTATCTCAAGGTTCACACTAAAACATTTATGTATATCTAAAACGCTTCTCCACATAACTTTTCTCGTTCTACTACCCCAATAGCCTCAATTTCATCACCCCATCCTGTTCAGTGAATTCTGAACTACCATTTAAATAACTTAACAAAGAATCTTAACCAACTTTAGAACAACCGCACAAACGAACGAAACGCAAAATAACTTGGCCAAATGTACGATGTTAGAAGTTAAAAAGTATTTAAAAAATCAATATAACATCTTCATTGACGAATAGCCATATATTTTAGCATTGTTATAGCAAAATAAATGACACATACTTTTAAAAATTAATTGCAACAAGTTTACATAGAAATAAACTTATGACAACAATATGTTTAGAAATTCTTACATAAGAAATGTCAAAGAAATACGAACAAACAAAGATCTGAACAGTATTTAGAATGATTTATATCAAGTTTAAGCATGTTTTACCGTGATTTTTTTTTTGTAAATTGTGCCGTGTTGCGCTTCCTCCTTCTGTAACCAACATTTCGTTCAGCTTTACAGTGTCAAGGTTTTGTTTTTAAATAAATTAACTACAAATGCAACAATTGTAGATGAGCATTAGATTATTAACTTGACGTCTAAAAAAAATTGAATGTTAGAGTTGCCTAGAGGGGTTAGTTAGACCACTCTTGCGCTGGTGGTCCCTTATATTATACTTGTACGTATCCCAATACTTTTATTACCTATCGTTGGCCAGTTAATCATGCGATCCGTACCTTTGTGTGTCATGGAGCTCGATCCAATAATAATTCGTTTATTTATTTATAATTCGTTTACTGACTATTTTCATTTGTTTCCCACACTTTTGTTTACTTGCACTGAATGGTGTAGTAGAAATAGCACTGTTTCAGAAATTTTTGGCAGTTTCACGTATGCTTCCGTCTTTGACAGGTTCATCTGAAACAAAGGATTTAAAAAATTAATGAAAAATGATTTAACAAACAATATATATTAACCATGAATTCGGTGTACCAATAAAAACTATAAATTACAACGACTTGATGAAAGCATTAAAATTATTAAAACACTCCCATAGATTGTTTCCGACTCAAATGTTTTTTTTTAATAAATTGTTACTGGAATAATAGACAGCCCTAATTTACTCGCCAATTAATTTAATTTATTGCAACAACAATTTTAGGACTGAGTCATTTAGATATTCGCTTGTACCTAGATTTCATGCAATTGGTAATACTTTCTCGGAAATAGTAGATATGTTCAACTTCACGAAATATAGTTAAAGAAGGCTATAAGAATATACCCCAATAATAATTTAGTAAACTAAACCTTAAATTCAAAATAAATTCGTTGAAACAGAGGCAAGGCAAACACACACATGACTGTAATATTATAATAAATTAACAAATAGTATTTATTATGATAAGCACACATTTGAGGCTCTGAGGGAAATTATTTATTTGTTATCTTAGGGGATACTGCGTGGAGAGTCTTTACAAGGAAAGGTAAGAGAGGAATGAAAAAAAGGTAGGAATCTAGGGATCAGTGTGTCTAGGAGTGACGGACGAATGATCTATCCTTCCCGCTGTTACGCAAGGCGATGGGTCAACAGGGACTAGTTGGAAAGGTTTTCCCCAAACCAGCCTCTTCTGATCCGGCACGCCACGCAGCTGGTGGGCAGATGCATCCTGAACATACCTCAACCGATGAACCTGGGCACACCTGCTAAATCACCAAACCTAGTGAACCGATTGGGGTGACCCATGGCAGAGGTGTTGGTTATCCAATTAATGGTTCCCGAGGCGATGGTACCCAAACCCTCTTCTCAAATTATAATTATTGTTTGGAGTTCTAAATGACTGCGTACATTTTTTATATGAATGCCATAGGAGCTAAATTGCCTTTGGTTTTCATTTACATTCGCAATGTAATTTACAATTTTCTGGTCCCTCGATAGTAATACAGGGAGAAGTTTCTATGCGTATCGTGTACGAGACGGTCGGCATTTGAAATGAAAATTATTACATGAAAGTTGCTTCAATAAATAATAATGCTAGCGATTTTGCTACTCGTCCACACCTCTGAGACTTACGGCCTGTAGAGTGAAATTACTAGCAAGAAATACAATTCGTTTTATTGGGATATTTAGAACTGGCAAATCAAAACATCGAAATTGATTTTCATTGAAGGAAGTGAAAATCAATGTCTCGTATTTGTGATAACAAAACAATTATTATATTATTATCGAACAGGGCAAACACTTTGTGACTTGACATCAAACAAATATAATAAGTTATTTGTTTTTTTATTGGAGTTGTAAACGCTGACCGGTTTCGATTGATCTCACCCTTCATCAGGATCATAAACATTTAAACTAAATTACTGTATATGTTTATTGTCCTGATGAAGGTTAGGATTAAACGAGATCGGTGGACGCTTATAATTCCTTAGTTAACTTTAAAAAGTTAATTAAAAATTTTGTATTGACAGACGATTGTCTTAATATTTTTTCATCCTTGTCCTTTCTTAAATAATAAGATTTTATATAAGTCCCATTTGCTAAAAACTGAATGTCACCCTATCTGTCTTTATTATCTACTTTATTTCTTCTTTTGAATAATGATTAATGATTAGTTATGGTTCAAATATTGTTACAATATAATGTCAAATTACCCATCTGGTAACACATCTAATACATATTTTTCTTTAATTTTGAAATATTTTGTGTTTGTATGTAGAATTACGTGGCTTTTTTAAATAGACAGTTTTGAACTTGGCAAATTGGAGTTTCGGCAGTTATTTACAGTATAACTCGATTTTTTATGGGTTGTGTAAAAGAATTCAATTGACAAGCGACAGACAGAAAACGGCTTGCTACGTCATATGTCGAGCAGCTTGCAGCGTGCTGTAAAAACGATTGTTTTTTTTTTTTTTTTTTTTTTTTTTTTTTTTTTTTTTTTTTTTTTTTTTTTTTTTTTTTTTTTTTGTTTATTGCAGAAACAAACAGTACATAATTACATAGATGACAAAAGTTACAAAGTTATAAAAGTTAGTACAATAATTGGTACCAATGACATGTCGCTGACATATATACATATGAGGTATATTATACATTTTACGGTTAAGTTACATTTTTAAGTTAAGTTAATTAGTGTGCTGGGGAAGGAGAGAGGTGTGTGTGAGTGTTTGTGTGTGTGTACGTGTGCATGTGTGTCTGTGTGTGGTTGTATGTGTTATGTGGGCGAATTAAGTGTGCTAAAAAAGTTTTTCTTAAATAGAGGGAGAGAATCAAAAAATATGTCGGTATTTGTGCTTGTTTGAATTGAGTTGAATGTTTGAAGGATGCGAGAAATAGGGGAATTGGCTGCAGCGTTTGTATTATTACTAGTTGTGTAAAAAAGGTTGGTGTGTCGAGTTCTTTTAGATGGGGTGTTAAAATTTATTTGGGATAGAAGTTCTGAGCAGTCTATTTCGTTGTGTATTATTTTATAGAGAAATGTCATGTCAGCTACCGTTCGCCTGGATTTCAGGGATTGGAGATTGCAGATATAATTATTGTTGTATTTATAACCTAGGTACTTAATAAATTTATTTTGTATGCGCTCTATATTTATTTATTTATTTATTTATTGATTTATTGTGAAAAACAGTATAAGCCATTTACATTTCACAAATAACAGTTTATAAATTACAGTTTATAAGAAGTAAGTACATACATTTATTTGCATGGGTAAGTACATCAATACTATCTGATTAACCAGATTTGTTAAATAGTATGCTTATTGCCGTCTTAAATTCTCTTTGGTTCAAATTGAAAATGTCAATCACAGAAGAAATGTGATTTAACAAAGTAGTTATTCTCCCCAAAGGCATGATCATTGGTAGGTTGGTCCTGCCCCTTGGAAAAATAAATAATCTGTGCTGTCTAGCTCTGATGAAATTATCAGGGACATAAAAAGAAATTCGTTCCAGAATATCTGGATTGCAAATGTGCCCATTTAGCAGCTTGTGCGCCACTAACACCATTGCAATATTTCTCCTAACGTCTAGACGTTCTATCCCCAGCATTCCGGCAAGAAAATCAGAGGGATACAATAAAGGGTAATATCCGAACTCTCGCATGTAGAGGTATCGCATAAACTTTTTTTGCACCTTTTCTACATCATTTGAGTAAAGGGCATCTTCGGGTCCCCATATTATCGATCCACTCTCAAGAATGCTGCGAACCAGAGTAAAATAAAGCATTTTTATGACTGCCGTATTCGTAAAAGATTTCGAATTACATATAACAAAACCCAGCATTCGCATTGCAGAGTTGCACACCGAATCGATATGAGTTCGAAAAGTCAAACGCGTGTCAAAAGTGATTCCTAAATCCTTCGTTATCGAAATATGTTTTAGAGAGGTACCAGACATTTTATAGTTAAAATATAAAGTACGCTTTGCCCTTGTAATGCACATAATTGAACACTTACTACTGTTAAAATGAAGTTTATTTTGATGACTCCACTCTACTATACCGTCGATATCGATTTGTAGACGAATGGAGTCTTCATTTGTCGTTATACAGGTGTATAGTTTAATGTCATCCGCAAATAATAAAAATTTTACAAATCTTATAAACATCCCTATGTCATTAATAAACAATAAAAATAATAGTGGTCCTAAATTAGACCCTTGAGGGACCCCAGAATTTGTGGCGTAGAGTTTCGATGTGAACTGCCCGTAAACAACGTATTGTTTATATTATTGACATAGTAAGTGTATTTCGGATTCCAGACAGGCGATGCATATTCCAGTGTACTTCTGACTAGTGAGGAATAAAGCATTACTAGCGTACGTGGATTTTTAAATAGTTTACTCAGACGCAGTATGAAACCTAACATTTTGTAAGATCTAGCAGTGATTGAAGAAATGTGCGTATTAAATATAAGTTTACTATCTACGTAGACTCCAAGATCCTTACATTCGCTTTTTGAGATCACGGGTTCATCGCGGAGTGAATAGGGAAAGTTAATTATATGCTTATTTCTGGTGAAGGACATGGTGTGGCATTTTGAAACATTGAGGTCCAAATAATTAGCTGTGCAATAGTTGCAGAGCCTATCTAAGTCACTTTGTAGCTCTCTACAGTCCGATAGAGAGATGACCGTTTTATAAATTTTCATATCATCTGCAAACATTAAAAATTTTGAGTGTTGGAAACATGAGCCTATGTCGTTTAAGTATATATTAAAGAAGAGCGGACCAAGGTGAGAACCCTGAGGAACGCCTGAGGTTGCGTTGATTATTTTGGATAAGACACCATTTATTGAGATAACTTGACTACGATTACTAATGTATGACTTAATCCATCTAAATAAGTCACCGTGTATTCCAAGACGAGTAAGTTTATTTAAAAGAATTGAGTGAATAACGCGGTCGAAGGCCTTTGAAAAATCGGTGTACATAGCATCGACCTGTACCCTTTCGTCCATATTGCTGTGTAAATAGTTGACAAATAGGACCAGGTTAGATGTAGTAGACCGGTTTTTCATGAATCCGTGTTGGTTGTGTGTAATTGCTGTAGCGATAGTCGGGTAAAGTTGGTCGTAAACGATTTTTTCAAGAATTTTACTTAAGATAGGAAGTTGAGAGATGGGTCTATAGTTTGTAACGTCGTGTTTATCGCCTTTTTTATAAATGGGAGTTATTACGACAGATTTCCACTTATGAGGAAACGTTCCTTCATTTAATGATTTTTTGAAAATTGCGCTGACCGGAATAGTGATATATTTACTACAGTTACGTATGAAGATACCAGGCAAACTATCTAAACCAGGTCCTTTGTTAATGTCAATGGATGAAAGATATTTGTAGGTGATGTCTTCATTGATTTTAATTGAGTTTATGGCTATATTATTTAGCGTATCAGGTTCATTAACATCAGGTGCTAAATTTGGGGTATGATCAGTGAAGACGGTAGAGAAATAGTCAGCAAACAGGTCAGTGATCTCCTTACTGTTGTGTGCGATTTTCGAGCCGTATGTTAGGTGTTCCGGCATATAGGGAGATTTTTTTTGCGTTTTGACAAAGCTCCATATTTTTTTTGTATTATTTTGTATAGAATGTTCTAAGTGTGAAATATAATTGTGGTATGTGAGAGTAGCAATTTTCTTTTGTCTTTTTCGGAGCAGTGAAAAGGTTTGGTAATCTAGTGGGTTCTTGTGGCGTTTCCAGGCTCGAAAGAACTTCAGCTTTTCTTTGGTAATGTTAATAAGAGCCGATGAGTACCACGTTGGGAAATTGGTTGGTTTCACAACTTTCTTTGGAACAAAGTCATCTATTAAGGCGTCGATGATTAGGTAAAAGCTGTTAACCGCCGTGTTAACGTCCTGTGCGTTTAAAACAGAAGACCAGTCAGTTTTTGCCAGAGCGTCATTGACTAGGTCATAGTTGACTTTATTGAATAACTTGATCGTCTGGGGTGAGGAAGTGGTTGTGGTGGCGTAAATATTGAGTTCGACTATTAGGGATGTGTGATGTGCGTCCTCCGGAACCAGAGGAAAGTCAGCAGGAGAGACGCAGACTGTAGTGTTACAGAGCACTAGGTCAAGTGTTCTACCGTACCTGTTTGGAATGTGGTTGTATTGTTTTAAATCCGAATATGATAGGCAGTTAAGGAGGGTGGTGGAGCAGATGTCAGTACTACGGGGATGATATGCGGTGTTCCAGCTGATGTTAGGCATGTTGTAATCGCCAATTAGTAGGAAGATATCGTTTGGATAGTTTGTTGTTAAATCTGAAATTCTGGATGTATGACTGTTGAGAAGGGATAAACGCTGAGTATTTGATAGCTTTGGACCGACTCCGGGTAAGTACGAACAACAGATGTGAATATTGGATTTACGGCGTTTTGGGTCTTTCAATGCTAGTGAAATCCAAATGTCTTCAGCTTCCGAGCTCCACGACTCGCGTGAGTGAACAGTAAGTTCTTTTTTTATAGCAATTGCGACACCACCTCCTTTGGTTTTACCCGTTAGGGGCACGTCTCTATCTTTTCTGTAAATATTATACCTGGGGTCGAAGAGCTCGTTGTCAGATATGCTGTCTACTAACCATGTTTCAGTAATTAAAATTATATCGAATTCATTTGACAAAACATTATGATAAAATTCTTTCGTTTTAGTGCAAAGGCCACGCGCGTTTTGATAAAAAATTAATGATTTTTCGGACATAAGAGAGCGAAGTAAATTACCGATTTATTGTTATCTGTCAAAAGTCCACTGGGATATGCATTAGGCGAGTGTAACGCTTGATAATATATTGAATGCGCAAGTGTGTAGGTATGGTTGTTAAACATTTTAGCGGCTGTTATGGATAAAGTGAGTGTGTTGTAGTGATGTGTTGTGAGCGTGTGAGTAAAGGATGGATAATTATGATTTAATGATTTATAAAAGAAGTGACAAGTAGACAAGGTAGAGGGTTTTGTAGTTATAGCAAGTTTGATAATTGAGCCAGGCCAGATATTAGGATTGCGGGAGATGTATCGTTCTTCCTTAAGTATATCTTGGAGTTTCGCACCCATAAAAAATTGAAATTGTTAGCGATTTTAAACTCTTTCGCGGAACGTAATATATATTTGTTTTTTCTTGTGAGTTGGTCGTTAATGAATATTTTCCCTCCGGCTAAACCTATGCTACTGCAGTCGAGTCCTTTCTTCTTCTTGATGGCGGCAATCAGTTCGTCCTTCAGTTTCTTGGTAACAAGTTTGGCCACAATGTTTTGTATGTTACAAGAGCGTCCTTGCCTATACGGTCAGACTTAGCTAGAATATTGTTGTACTGAGCTGTTAAAATTAAGATACAAGTGAAATATCTCAGTTTTTTAGTTGTTTTATCGTCTCATGCACACTCAAAGAAGAATATCAAGTCGAGTAATAATGACAAAGGCTCGACATTCCAGTTTTCTTATGCTTTCCATTCGCCTAGTAGCGCCATCTCAGATTACATTAAACAACTTGGTTTCCGTTTACAACAAACTAACTATTATTCACAGAGTCGGGATGGGATATTTTGCTTGCTGGGATATTATAATAATGTGCGTGAAATATCGCAATCATCCATTTTCCGAAACAATAGATTTCCAACTTTAAAAAATCAAACAATTCTTCAAATACAATTTTCTGCCATTTCGTTAAGTCATGCTACCTACACAGCACACATTTATACAAAAATGAAATATTATTAAAAAAATAAATGACTTTTATTTTACACTAGCTGAAGTGTACCCGGCGTTACTCGGGGCTATGGATGTTTGGAGTAAATTTTTGAAATTATCTAAATAATAGTGGATGTACATAGTTTAGAAGAACTAAGCGCACAAACAGACAGACGCGGATATTGACTTTGTTTTATACTATTTAGAGAGTTACCAATGTATTTGTTTTATTCTATTTAATGTGGATGACTTTATATTAAAACACTGATTGTATTTTATGAGATAGACTTTTATTCTCGTGACGGTTATACAGAGAGCTTGTTAGCGTGACCACAGACGACAATACAATGTGTTACAATCACCTCTAGCACTAGTGATGTGCGACACCAATAGTGATGTTACATCCCCTTTCTTTATTTATAAAAACAATAAAAATTCAAATACATTGATATTAGACATTATGCTTACATAAAATACAATAAAATCTTAAATACACTGACATTAGACATTATACCTATCGGGTTGTTTGACCACTCTACCATATCTGGTAATGTAAGGGTTGTTCAAATTATTATATTCTCCCACCTGTCCCTCATCTCCAGCTTCTGCCTCTTCAAGTGCCGGATCAGATCGCATGGACAGATGGTCATTATTAACATTTGTATTATATCTCATTTTTAAGTGAATTCTATTTCGTCTGTACGTGTTACCATAATAATCTTCAACAATATAAGACCTGTTACATTTTAATTTTTCCTTGACCATAGCTGGTAACCAATTACTTTTAGGGTTTTTCTTAAAATACACATAATCTCCTGTTTTAAATATAGACATAGGTTTTGCATTGACATTATAATATTTAGAATTTTTTGAATTATTTTTTTCAACGCAGTTTTTGTAATCTGAGAATCTTACAACCTTTGGTTTTAATTTAATTTGAGTTGAAGGAATATTCATTCTTAAAGTTCTAGACATTAATAATTGAGCAGGTGACGGTAAATTGGCTTTAGGTGTGTTTCTATAATGTAATAGAGCTATATAAGGATCTGTATTTGTTTCTTTTGACTTTTTTAGAATATTTTTTATAATTTTAACAGAACTTTCTGCCTGACCATTAGATTGAGAATGATATGGACTAGTAACTACATGTTCTATATCCCAATCGTATAAAAATGATTTGAATTCAATAGCTTGAAAAGGCGGACCTCCATCAGAGACTAAAGACATTGGTATACCATGACGTGCAAAAATAGATTTTAAGTGAATTATGACATTTTTTGCAGTAGAATTATTATTTAGGAAAGCAGTTTCAATAAACTTTGAATAGTAATCTGTTACAATGAGGTACGTTTGATTATCAAAATACATTAAATCAATACCTACTTGTTGCCATGGAAACTTATTAATTTCATAATTTATCAGTGGTTCCTTCTGATTAGAAACTTTAAATTTATTACATATTTGACATTGCTCAATTAAATTTTTTATATCTACAGTGATACTAGGCCAATATAAAGTATCTCTAGCTAATCTTAAACATTTGTTTATTCCTTGATGTCCTTCATGTATTTTGTTTAACATTTCTTTTCTCATAGTTTGAGGTACTAGCAATTTATTACCCTTAAATATTAACTCATTAATGACATGAATTTCGTCTTGAATATTATAATAACATTTTAAAGTGTAATGAACTTTATCTTTGCTATTCGGCCAACCTTCATAATAATATTTTTTTAATATTTGCATAGTTTCATCCAAAGCAGTAGCATTACTCAATTTTTTACGATATTCTTCACTAATAGCTAAGTTCATATATATTGAATTTACATGACAATGTAGATCAGACTCATAATCAGGTATATAATGATCTTTTAAAGCTGCTCTAGATAAAGTATCTGATATATACATTTCTTTACCTGGGACATGTATAACATTTAAATCATAAGATTGAAGAGCTAACATCATACGTTGCAATCTAGCTGGTACATCATGTAAAGGTTTTTTAAATAAATAGACTAAAGGTTTGTGATCAGTTTGTACTGTCACTTTGTTACCATAAATATACTGATGAAACTTATTACAACCAAATTGTATGGCAAATAATTCTTTTTCAATTTGAGCATAATTTTCCTGCGACTGTGTCATTGTTTTTGAACTAAATGCAATTGGACGGTTATTTTGCATAATAACTGCACCTATAGCTGATTTTGATGCATCGACTGATAAAGTTAGTGGTATTTTTGGATCATAATGACTTAAAACTGTTGCATTTGAAATAGCCTCTTTCAAAGTTTTAAAACATTTTTCACAATTTTCATCCCATGACCATATAACATTATTTTTTAATAAATTTCTCAAAATTTGTGACTTATTTGATAAGTTTTCAATGAATGGGCCCAAATAATTTACCATTCCTAAAAATCTTTGTAAATCTTTGACATTTTTAGGAGACGGCAACTCTAAAATAGCTTTGACTTTCTCTTTGTCAACTTTTACTCCTTCCTTACTAAAAATATAACCTAGGAAACATACTTCCTTGACTAAAAATTTACATTTCGACTTATTTAATTTTAAGTTGACTTCTCTAGCCCTTTCCAAGACTTTTCTTAACCTAAAATTATGAATTTCTTCAGTTTCTCCATAAATTAAAAAATCGTCGACAAAAATTAATATACCTTCCAGATCTCCAAACAAATCTACCATAATCCTATAAAAAATTTCCGTTGCTGCGTTTATTCCAAACGGTAGTCTTAAATACCTGTACCTTCCAAATGGAGTTTGAAAAGTACATAAATCACTACTTTCTTCATCTAACTTCAATGACCAAAATCCAGAATAAGCATCTAGATGTGAAAAATATGCAGCACCTATAAGTTTTGATCTAATTTCATCGATGTTTTTTAATGGAAAATATTCTCTCATTATGCAGTTATTTAATTTTCTAGGATCAAGACAAATTCTTAATTTACCTGACTCCTTGACAGTTATGACAACAGAATTTACCCAAGAAGTAGGTTTAGTAACCTTTTCAATGACCTTCATCTTGTCCATGCGATCTAATTCCTCACGAAGTCTGTTTTGTAAGGCAAATGGGACTTTCCTCGGAGGATCAACGCACGGAACGGCATCTTGACGAAGTTTGAGATGAACGACAGGTGGTAAACATCCGAGACCCTGAAAAATGTCATTATATTCAGTAAATAAGGTGTTATGATCATATTGAACATTAAATATTCTTTTTATAATTCCAAATTTCTGAATAGTTGGAAGACCTAAGACTGATTGACATTCTATATTTGTGACAAAAAATATTATTTTACTTATGACATTTCCATTGATTTGACATACAATATCACAATGACCAATAATAGGTATTTTATTACCTCCAAATCCTGACACTTTTGTAAAAACTTTTTGTAAAATTGTATTACATAAATTTAACTTTTTAAAGTTTGTCAATGACATTACATTTATATCAGCTCCTGTATCCAAGATACAGTCTAATGTTTTATTATTAATTATTATATCTATGTGCCATGCTTGACTTGAATAATTGTTATTATTAATATTTCTGATTGTTGCAATAAAATGACCCTCAGTGAAATTAGCACTGTCATCATTGGGTTTTGATGACTCTAAGTTTAAATTTCTGACTTTATTGTGACAATTATTTTTAAAACAATATTTAGCAAAATGACCAAAAGAATTACATGACCTGCATTTGACATTGACTGCTGGGCACTTGTAGCGATGATGCTGACCACATCTTCCACATGGATTGATATGACCACTTGACCTTGGCTGTGATGATGATGATGGTGACCCATGACGACTTGAAGATCCAAACTGACTTGATCTTCTTGAAGTTGACCCTCTTAGACTTGACTGACATGATGCTCTCGACTGTCTTGAAGTATTTTTATTATGACTGATTTGAAGAATATTTTCTGTGTGTGTTTGTTGGTTAATTTTCTCTGCATTGCTTTGTGACAATAAGATGGTTTTTGCAATTTCAATCGTTTTTTGTAATGACAATGTAGAATCTTGTAATAAGCGTTGACGGATATGATTTAAATTTGCACACATATTTGCAATAAATATGTCTCTTACCAGAGATTCTCTTAAATTTCCAAATTCACAATCCAAACTTAAATTTTCCAAGTCCAATAGAAAATTATTGATGTCTTCTGAATTATTTTGTTTTCGTGTAAAAAATGAATTTCTTATCATTGTTAAGTTTTTGTGAGGTGCAAAATATTCATCAAACTTTTTCTTGACTTGTCGTAGCGTGCTTGATTCCATGTTCATGTTAAATGATTTGAAAATTTCCATACCTTTGGAGCCAATTGAATGAAGCAGAATTGCGATTTTTCTTTGTTCTGTGGCTTCTTCCAAACCTGACGCTACCAGGTATATTTCGTAGTCTTGCCACCAATTTTTCCATTTTGAATCATTATTCATATTATTTGACAACACTTGCAGATTTGACAGGGCATGAAAATCATGTTGTATGTGTGACTTTTGCGCGTCCTTCGCCATTTTAAATTATACTTAATATTTTTCAATTTATGTTATTAACATCCAACTTCCAGTATTATTATATTATTATTGAGATCGCACTTCTGACACCATGTTTTATTCTATTTAATGTGGATGACTTTATATTAAAACACTGATTGTATTTTATGAGATAGACTTTTATTCTCGTGACGGTTATACAGAGAGCTTGTTAGCGTGACCACAGACGACAATACAATGTGTTACAATCACCTCTAGCACTAGTGATGTGCGACACCAATAGTGATGTTACAGTATTGTCACGAATACGAATTTACTAAAAATTTATCAGGAAACGGCCAGTAATGCCGTTTTTAGTTAATTATGATCTGGGATGTTCCGGGATGTTTCTGAACGTTCCAGACTATACCCAAACATTCCAGAATGTTCCAGGATGTTCTGGAATGTTGTGGGATGCTCTCGAATACTCTCGAATGTTCTAGAAAATACTAGAGGGTAAAACCTCCTGCCCTTATATCTTCAAAAGCACGCCCTTTAGGTAAAAACAGGAACATTCTTCATGGATGGGGGATAGAGGGCTACCACACCATATAACTCCCTTGATCGTACCGGGACTCGTTTTTGAGTTTTAGCGACACACAGATTGTACACTTACTTTTATAAATTTTTGAAGGGATCCCAAAAAAATAACAAAGATATAACAAAGATGACATAAAAAATAATAAACTTCCCAAAAGATATAAACGAAGAAAGCATGGCTAATAGCTCTAATAAATATTTTATAGAAAGCATCACTCAAATTAACAAATTAATACCTAACATTGTTGTCAACCCCACAAATGATAATAACAACTCAAACAAAGAATTATTGGTCTTCAGAAAAATAACTGCAGAATATTTATTTAACATTTTAAACAAAATTAAATCAAAAAATAGTTCAGATGTATCAACTATTAGTTTAATAAAATATGCTTTTCCAGTCATTGGATCTACTCTGTTAAATATTATTAATCAGACAATTGAAGAGGGAAAATTTCCACAGTTAACTATCTACTACTTTACCGGTCCCAAAGGTAAAAAATAACAGAAAATGTGAAGAATTTCGACCAATAAACACCTTACCGAAATATGAACAGATACTTGAAGTGATAATAAAATAACAAATATTGCAATTCTTAGATGAACACAATATTTTATACCAAGAACAATCGGGATTCAGATCTAATAATTATATTAAAACAGCGTTAAATGTAATCGTTGAAGAATGGAAAGAAGGAATGAATAGTAATAAATTTATCTTAGCAATATTCTTGGATTTTCAAAGGGCATTCGAAACTGTAGATCGAGAAATATTGATAAGAAAGCTTAAAGAAATTGTTTTCTCAGCTGTAGCCACTAAATTAATAAAAAAAGTATTTGAAAGACCGAATACGGGTAACAAAAATTAATAATCAATTTTTGAAAACCAATGGAAAATAAATTTGGAGTACCACAGGGATCAGTCCTTGGACCTCTATTGTTCATACTCTATATCAATGACATGGTGAAAATATTTTCAAAATGCAAAGTACGACTATTTGCCGATGATACACTAATATATATAATTGGAGAAAACTATGAAGAACTAATATATATTTTAAATAATGAACGAGATATTGTATCAAGATGGCTAAAAATAAATAAGCTTAAATTAAATTAAAAAAAAAACAAAATGTATGGTAATTGGATATAAGAAGACATCCAGTGAAAGCAAAATCAAAATTGATGGTGAAATTATTGAAAATGTTACCGATATAAAATACTTAGGAGTTATAATAGATTCCAAACTCACATTTAACAAACATGCTGAATATACCCAAAAGAAAATTGGAAAAAAGATATCTTTTTAGGGAAGAATTCGCCAAAAACTGTCCGGAAAAACTGCGATCACCATTTATAACTCCATTATTGCTCCACATTTTCACTATTGCTCAAATATCATTTTCCTGTGTAACGACCGAGAAAGAAAATAAATTTCAAATTCTCCAAAATAGGACAATGAGAACAATACTCAGACGAAATAGATATTCAAAAGTAAATAAAATGTTAAAGGAACTAAATTGGCTAACGGTGAAACAGATGTTGACCTTGAACACGATGATATTTGTACATAAAATAGTAAACAGCCTGCTACCCAAATATTTTTCAGATAAAATTGTATACAACAAGGACATAGACAAACATAAAACAAGGACGTGCAATGAAATCAGGCTGCCAAAAAAGGACAAGGCGAATACTCAGAATAGTATCCCTTTATATACTATATAAAGGGATGAAATACTATAATGCGCTGCCAGAAAACCTAAAGTCTGCCCCAATTGGAAAGTTCAAGATGTTGTGTAGGAGCCACATCAAGCAAGAAAAAATATAGTATATTTATATGTAACAATTAATCAGTAATTTGTAACCTTAAATGTACAAATTACTAAAATAAAATTAATAAATAAAAATAAAAAAATTTAATATATATTGATTATGAAGGATTTGAGGTATTATTAATTTCACCTACAGTTTTCTCGAAATAACCAAAAAAAATGTACTTTGAAGACTATATTCTATATGAAACCACTAAAAAATATTACATTGGACAGCAAAATGACATCTACATTTTTGACTCCAGGAATCGTTGGTTAAAGTCCACCAGGAACGTACTGTTACACTCTGTGCATATGTTCATTTTTATTACACTGTATAAAAACCCGATCACCACAACATATGGATACGTACCTAGTCTGATGGTTGCAAAATTCAAAACATAATAATAAACTATACAATATGCTGAATAAAGAAAGAAAAAAAAAACATAATAATACGTGTTTTTTTATAACACAGTGTATGAGTTGCTCTCTAGCTAAAGACAACTATGGCAAAATAAACTGCAAACAAATGTTGTCTACGAAAAAATACTAAATTCTTATTTACGTACAAGATTGACCCTGCTGGTTACCAAATCCCGACAGCACTCACGTCCAACAAATAAAAGTAATGTTGACGAGATGACGGGTCAATCTTCAGGGAGATGTGGCAAGAATAACCGTCAGGCATCAAGCGTCCCTTTAGTGTACCCAGGAGGCATCTTTATCTTTGTACTAAGCCCAAGGTACACAGTTTACTCAGTAGTACAGAATATGTATAGCTCAATAACTAACCGTTGGAAATAACAGCGAGTCGCCGCCAAAGACCAATGTTATATTCGAAAATTTGTGTCAATAATTGATATCTTTTGTTCGCATGATTTTGTTTCAATATTACCTGCACACACATGGAGAAAAATTATTAATATTTAATATTGCTTATTAATTAAGAATCTCTTCAGATAATTCGTAATCCCATTAAAAACGGGATTGCAGGCCCTTATCGAATGAATTGATAGGTTTCATTATAAACTTTTAGTAAAATACGAATGTATTATCGGGATGTCGTAACACGTGTTCCTTTATGAATCCTAATATTTCTGCATTACCTCATTGTATATTATCAAGCTAAATGTAGGTGTGTCAATACGTGTTCCGATATATTAGGAGTTCACTAAAAGTTTATCAGGAAAAGGCCTGCAATCCCGTTTCTAACCGGATTACCAATAATTTGAATAGATTTTTTTATAAATGAAAATAAAAAAAAAATAAAGGAAAATAATTTCCATCAGGTCCTATGTAATCTTTGAGGACGCTGTGTTGGGGTTCTTTTTGAGGAGAGGAAGGATTGAACATGGATCTTGAAGAGACCAAAAATATACACGAGTGTAACAGTGCGTGTTTCACTTGAACACCAGTGCCGAAGGGATCAATGACGCTAGTTCCTCGGATTTTCTTCTGTTGAAATACCGGTAGAACACGGATAGCATTCCTCGTAAGATTGCAATAAATTTGTTAAGACAGGAGAATCTATCAAACCAACCGCCCGTTTATGTACAGATTCAAGGGTTTTTTCAAGTACCTTGGGGGTCCAGACAGAGCGGACGTTCAGAGTCAACAGTTGTGTACTATTACAAAGTTCTACCCAAATACAGGGTTTTCCAATAAGAGGTGTTATTTTAAATAGCCTGCTATTTCGGTAGATGTTACTTTTGAAGCTGTCATTTTTTGACATTTGACAAGTAAAATCTACGCCATTAATAAAAATGGAACGATACATGCTTCAACAACGCATTGAAATTATTAAAATTCACTTGAGTGAATCAAATGCAAATCATCTTGAGTGATGAGGCCCATTTCCACCTCGGTGGCTTCGTCAACAAGCAAAATTGTCGCATCTGGGGCTCGTAAAACACAAGATTTATTGTTAAAAAGCCTCTCTATCCTCAACGTGTGACCGTTTGGTGCGGTTTATGGTCCGGCGGAGTCATTGGACCTTACTTTTTCTAAAAAGAGGCTGGAGCAACAGTTACGGTGAATGGATTGCGCTATCGAGAGATTGTACCTTCCTTTCCAGGGACCGGAGTCAACCGCGCTACCGACTATGCCAGATGCCGATCGGGTAGGATTTCAGAGATATGCATTTATGTCCGCGTGTGCGTACATGATAACATCAAAAGTTCACAGAATTTATTATTATTGGCAACGAGTCCATCTACAGAGTTTCAGCTCGATCGTAAATCGGGAAGTGGGTTAGTATCCGCTTATAAGATTTTCATTCATTCAGTGTCGAAAGCAAAAATGAAATTTAAATAGATGTATTTAAAACAGTTATTAATAATAATCTTCATATATATTAAATAAATTTTATTTGCGCACCTAGCGTTTCAAATCCGGGACACCCGGATTCGTAGCCGAGGATAGTAACCACTCGGCCAAAGGAGGTCTGGGGTCAAGTTACATAGCTCGAGCGGTTTCCTGCGATCTAATCATTTTACCATAAACTAAATCTAAAAGTAATAAAAATGAATGCCAGGAAAGTAAACGGCGCCGGCGCTAGAAGATGCCGGGAATTAAATGCGTTTAGTCTTTTTTAACGACCTTCATAAATCACTTTTCAGCAAAGCGAACTTAACACACGCTCAGTGGCGGATTAAACAGATGGGGGACCCAGGGCGGATTCCTTATTATAAAAGCCATAAAAAATCGAAGTACGCAATATTAAGCTTAAACGCGACGTTCGTCAAATAAAACCAAAAGCATTCTACTCATAATACTAACAACTCAAAATGTTTTGACATGGACTACTCGAGCGTTTTGTGTTTCGTTTTTATGTAAATTTGTTCTTTTACGTTCCGGTTCCGTTTAAAGATGGTAGCCGTTTTAATATGTCTTGCACTGAACTAGCCCGATCAATAAAAACACATTTCTTTGCATTTGTAGATTATGAACAAGTTTTATAAAAAATCATGCATAACTACATATTCTAGTAAGACGGTACAATTTACAAAAACATAATTTTCTTACGAAAATAGAATCAGCTGACGCGAGGCAAAATTTTGCGTCGGCACACGACAGGATAATGGTTAGTAATGGCAGGAATCGCCGTATTTATTAATTAAGTGTGTAAGTTTTTGTTTTAAATATTATGATTTCATAGAAAATTTTGGTTTCGATTTATTAAAAAAAGAAAATTAGAAACATACCTTTGTGGACGCCAGGTCTGTACTAACTGTTCACAAAACTACTAGTTATGTTTGCTGTACCAGAATTTGCATAAGGCGATACACCACTTCAATTAACATTAAACGTTACACGAATCCAAATTTTGGAATCCGGCGACTTACAATAAACCTCTTTATGTAGAAGGCGATAAAGTTAAAATTCCCGCTACACGCCAAAAATGTGTATATTCTTGGTATTCCTTATATTGTAGGCAACAGGCATTAAAATCGCTTGACAAATGGAGTCTAGAAACGTTCGATTTTAAGCACAAAACTGATTTTTATTTATTTTGTAAATAATTTTATAAGAAAGCAAAAATGTTAATCAAATGAAACTGTCACAGATAATCTTAGCTATAATACAGTATTTTTTAAGTTGTTTCCTTTATGCGTTCATACATTTCTATTGAAAAAATATTTTTTTAGTAGTTTGCATTTATATTTTTTACTGAGATTTTTTTTTTATTTGTATTCTACTCAAGAGAAACGATATGAAAAACCTTCAATTTATCTAAAGCATATTTTTAATTATTCATAATGTAAACCAATTCGTTATAAAGATTAATTAAAATAGTGAGTTGGCATTAAGCTTCGCCTTAGCCCCCGGTTTTGATTTATGCAAGAAAAAAACATCGTCAAAATGAGTGCTTTATTTTATTTTGCGAAATTTGTGCATAAATGTTTTAATGTTTTATTATTATTTCCTAAAAAACTTAATTTTCCAGATTATACAATAAAACCATAACCGAAAAGGGGTTCGTAAGTAGAAGATTTAGAACTTTAAAGCAGTTTTTATAGACATGATACTATATTTTTTTCTGGGTTGAAAAAAAGACCAAAGGTCGATTACTTCAAAGGGCAACTAGTGATCTACTCGGATGAATTTAATTTGTGATAAATTTTCGGATGATTTAATTCATGTATTTGCATCTGTTGACATGGTTCTGTGTCTGTACTACATAAAGCGTATTATACTAAACTTTTATAAAAGAACAAAAAGCGTAATACCTTTATTAATCTTGTGTGCATTGTGTTTCTTTCTGCTCAGCATTCTTCTCGTATTATATCCCTGTTTTTTAATCACGAGAGATTACCCCCACTTCTAGGTAACTCCATCCCACCGGTTCCCACCATCCCACGACACTGGTAAACAGCATCACACAACACTGGTATATACCATCCCACGACAGTGATATACACCATCTCACAACACTGGTATATTCTATCTCACGATACTCAGCGAGCTACCCCACTATACTTAAACTAACGTTATAAGTGCCGTTATTCCATTAAGTAAAAATTAATTTAAATAAATATACTAACAAAATTTTACTAAAAAAATTAAATTCTCACAACCGAGAATAGAACGGCGATCAACTGCTTGGAAGTATAATCAACTGTATATTTATATACACTCATTTGCTGTATTTGCTTATGTCTGCTTCATAATTCTGTTTTTTTTTTAATGCTACTAATTTTTGAAAAATCTGTTCTTTTAAATAACGAAAAACTCCCAGTATTATTGTAGACAGGTTCCTATTTTTTATATCTTAATATTTAGTACAATCTCCCTTGGCGTCAGTTCTAGTTACCCCATCCCTACAAGACGACGCCGACGCCTGGTTGTTCTAGCAGAAGTGGTAATACCGGCTTTATTTTTATTTTTCGTCCATTGCACTTCCTAACTAGCGCAACTCCTTCATACATCTTCTGCTGTTTTCCAGGCAAGTGTCACGAATTTTTCGATCATTTCATTAATTTCTAGTTCTCTGACTTACTATGGGTATTTTTTATCAAATTTATTTATAAAAAAATAAAAAATAAATATGTTAATTTTTTTCATTAACTCTTTAAGTTTTAAAGTTAAAAAAATATATATGTTATTTTTTAAGATAACAAAACGCTAATTACATGAAATTCCCTCGATAGAAAAAAATCGGAAATTAATCTCCGAAAATTTTTAAAAACACGTTTTGTTCTGTTATTTAATATGTTATAGGCATGACAAAATTTACAGTGTATCTTTAAATGCTACTAAAGCCTTTGTGTAGTGTTTTATTAAATATTTTCACCACTTTCGCTTAATTATTTTCATTTTTTTTTAATATTAGCGCGCTCCCTCTAATATTCGTATTTACATATCTCCCTTTCAAACCATATTTGAACGCTTATTACGGGGCCTTAAAAGCTGTTAATTCTTAAATAACAAGAAAAAAAACTCTAGTTTAACTACTAATTTGGCCACCCACTGTATGTAGGTATTTACTGTTTTCATGTAACTTCATTTTCAGAATTTCTCAAAGTGGGTGATAACGCCCCCTTGTGGGCGCTGGAGGCTTTCAGGGGGGCAGTAGAAGACTCAAATAAAATTAGGGGGCGTTAAGAAAATCGAGAGTGGCGATGGCAGACAAATTCTATATATAAAAATCCGACGGAATCTAACCACTTTTTTCTATTAAACTTATTTAGAAGGTTATACCAATCAATCTAATATATCATTAAAGAAGAAAATAATACTACTACATCTAAACGAAACATGAAACAGAATAAAACACAGAAAAATAAAAAGATTACTCTACCATTGTGACCTATTTATTGAGCGTTATATTTGTCGATATCATATTTCAAATTCAGAATTAACAATATCATCTTGCAACTAATTTTTCCAATATTTTTGGCTACATCTACATTTTCAATACAATTTCAATGTTGACTCTTAATAAATAGGACTCTTAATTAATCCCAATGGTCGAGTGGTTTAAGACACCTGACCCGGTAAGTCCAGAGATCCTGGGTTCAATTTCTAGTTGTGACCGTTATCTTTTTATTTTTTCTGTGTCTTGTTCTGCTTCATGTTTCGTTGAGATTTATAAGTAATATCTTCTTCTTCAATGATAAATATTAATAGTTTGATTTACTTCCAAATCAGCTGCAAGTTACTGAGCGCGGCGACTTGCGGCAGTTTTAAGTAAATTCGAGTATGATATAAACAAACTCGTCGAAATGCATCAGATTAATCCTTTACAATAGAAGAGTTTTTAATTAAAAGCCTTCTTTTAATGTTATTTTTATTTTTCTCAATGAAACACTATTTGATCTCAGAAATAGGATATGGGTCACATCCTATCTAGCTTATCCATATAATAATGCACGTTTAAAAATTATATGTTCAATGATACGCAACGGGTGGTAATGTAAAAAGGTAAGTTAAAAAAAATTATCCCCAAGTGGGCGGTGGTCGAAATAAGTTTGAGAACCTGTGCTCTAGAAGGACAACAAATAACCTAAGTTTTAAACTTTATTTATACAGCGTGGAAATGAGATAATAATTTCCATAATACCCACGAACAGGCTTTGCCTTTGTGGGATTTTTTATTTTTATTTTAATAACTGTTCCAATTATATGTATCAAAAATTTTCAGTAACAGAACAAATTAAATACAAGAATTATGTATAAGTACGCACAACCGAAATGTTACGTACACACAAAGTGAAATTTTATTGTTCAATAATGTATTTGCGGCTCGTTATTCGCACTTCCTTTTTTTAACATTTTTCCCTCATTTGATGTTGTTTTTTAAACATTTTTCCCTCAATTGAGTTTTTTACATTTTTTTCCTTATTTCATATATTTTTTTAAATTTTTTTAAGGTGAAGAAACTAATTTAATGGGTGTACAAATGGACGCATAAAAAAATAGACAACTCGTAGCTGATAAAAATAAAACCGGTAGCAAACGAATATATTGAGTTTCACAAAAAAAATTATATATTTGTTATTTGTTTTGGGGTGTTATGCCGTGTTGCGCTAACTCCTTCTTTAGCCAACGTTTCGGACAGCATTGCAGTGTCCATCATCAGGGCAGATTAAAAATTAAAAAAAATTCTAACTTCCAAATCGATTTTCTCGAAAGCGAAAGCTCAAATTTAACAAAAAGATTATACCTATCGCAATATGAAATTGACTTCTATTATAATAGAGATTACACCGATTACAGAGTTCATTCGATTACAGGTAATATCGATATAAAAAGACGCGTGTATTTGAATGCAACGTTGCGTCAAAATTTCAAAGCAATCGGTGAAGAACTTGTGGATGTTTAAAATTTTGAACAAACGAACATTTACATTTTTATTTATTTAGATAGAAGATTTAAATGTGTAATTTCGTTATTTTTTGTATTGTGCTTTTCGCTTGCACTTTCGAGGGATAGCTTCTTTTAACGTGTCACACATACTAGTTAGTTAGTATTAGTTGTTATTAACATAACTAGTAGTTCTATGATTAGTAGACCTTGCGTCCAAAAAGCATGTTTATAATACAGGGTTTTCCAATTAGAGGTGTTATTTTGAATGGCCCGCTATTTCGGTTGATGTTACTTTTGAAGCTGTTATTTTTTGACATTTGACAATTAAAAACTATGCCATTAATAAAAATTGGAACAATACACGCTTCAACAACGCATTGAAATTATTAAAATTCACTTGATTGAATCAAATGCAAATCATCTGAGTGATGAGGCCCATTTCCACCTCGTTGGCTTCGTCAACATGCAAAATTGTCGCATCTGGGGCTCGGAAAACCCAAAAGTTATTGTTAAAAAGCCTCTTTATCCTCAACGTATGACTCATTGGACCTTACTTTTTCGAAAATGAGGCTGGAGCAACAGTTACGGTGAATGGATTGCGCTATCAAGAGATGATTAATGATTGTTTATGGCCGGAATTGGATGGTATTGATCTGGACAACATTTGATTTCAACAAAACGGCGCTACGTACCACACAAGCAACGAAACCATTGATATTTTACGATTGAATATCAAAATAATACATCTTATTGGAAAACCCTTATTTTCTTAGTTCATAAATCAAATCCAACATTTCCTCTGAAATAGATTTGAAGTAGGTATACAAGCCTTATAAATTTATTTAGAAATCTTAGAAATGTGGTAAATAAAAAGGATTTGAAATACTACATATTACATCATTTATATAAGTACATACATAACCTGAATACAAGTCAACAAGGTATCAATAATTTCAATTTGGGAAGCGGTTTTGGATCTGCAGCCCCGGGAACCATTTATTGGATAACCAACGTTTGGTTATTTAGCAGGGGTGCCCGGGTTCATCGTGTGAGGTGTGTTCAGAATGCGCCTGCCCACCAGCTGCGTGATGTGCCAGATCGGCAGAGCCACGTTTACAAGACTATATGTCTGTCACTCCTGGACACACTAATCCCTAGATTCTTTGACAGAAATTTTCAATTTTTTTAACGTACCAAACGTATAACAAATATATGAACAGAATATACTACAGAAATTATTCAAAAATAAGGAACCCCTACTAGACTGAATCAAATTGACAAACATTCCAAGTTACAATACCACATTCGCACAAAGCAACTACATTTATTTTACAACATAACTCTACAGCACCCTTCCCCCACATATAAAGGAAATAAAAAACTTTAAAAAGTACAATTATTTTACAAGCAATAATTATTATCCTGAAACACTCATCCACATTGAAAAATCTCCTGATAAAAGATACATGACGCCAACGGGACATGAACCCGTGTCCTTTCGATTTCCGGTCCACAGCTCTGACCACTGAGCTATGGTGGCTTATCTCTTATCCGCGAAATAATTCAATATATACTAGTGTTTCATTCAACAATTACTGCTTGTTACATTTTTTCACCTGAAAACAACCAACTTTATTTTATATGAGAAAGGCATTGTAAGTGCTAACTCTCTCACTAGATGGCGTCGAGACAAATTGTCTACATTTTTTTGTGAAGATACTAGAACTTGTCAAAAGGGCCCTTTGTGCTATGCATAAAAAATCTTGTCTTAAACATTCGTTTACCAAAAAAAAAAAAAAAATTAAAAAGTACAATTCCAGAATGACGGAAGTAAATTTTATTTGATTAATTTGTGTTATTTCACAATTTATTCATAATAATATATAGTATACTTGCGGCACGTTCCAGAGTGGAAGACACAGTATCAGTATCGACTTGGTGTAAGCTGACCATTAAGAATTTAAACGTTGGTTGAAAAGGCTTCAGCCGTGTTTGGTGACCAGATATAAATAGCCAGGTGCTCCTCACCTTCCTCTTTCTCATCTCCTTCAACTCCCTACAATTAATTTAATATATTTTTTTAAAGTAAGGCAAACATTCTCGGGTTACTGGTTACGGTTACGGGTTACTGACAATATTTGAAAATCTCCTACTACCACCACAGTAAGCGGGAAATGTTGCTTGTGTTGTGATGGAGGACTTAGCCAGCCGAGGAATTGAACACACTACGCCTCGGTGGGACCCAAAAGCGATGTCAACTCAGCCACCGACCGGTAATGCCATAGTCTCACTGGCTCCAAACGGTTTGGAGCAGTTGGGACTCTTGTGAGGTATTCAATAGATGTATATCAAAATATATATACCTAATTTATTTTTTTGCTTTGACTGATAATTGAACCTTCCTCTCTAGGAACTGGAGTCAACCGCGCTAACAACTGAGCCAAATCCCGACTGGGCAGGACCGGCATTTATTTCGTATATTAACTGCTGTAATATCATACAATTTCAGAGAAATGTCCGCGTATCTACGAGCGATTGCCACCAAAAGTTGATAAAATGCATTGTCATCGACAACGAGTCAACTTGCCGGGTTTCAGTTCGATCAGATATCGGGAAGTGGATTAATTTCCACTTTTAAGACTTCATTCATACTATACAACAGTGAAATTCAAATGCATGTACTTAAAAAGCAATTAAAACAACACAGAAGACAATTAAATGGAATGAATTAACAATATCAAGATGTTGAGACAAAATAATTCTGAATTTTAAATATGATGTTTCATAAATAGGTCCCAATGGTCGAGTGGTTTAAGACGCCTTTCCCGGTAAGACAAGAGATCCTGAGTTCGATCCCTAGTTGTGACCGTTATCTTTGTATTTTTCTGTGTCTTAGTCTGTTTCGTTTAGATTTATAAGTATTATCTACTTCTTCAATGGAATTAAATCAATTTAGTGCGCCTCAGCACAGGACACCCTAGTGAGGACTAAGAAATACCATTGCTATAAGTAAATACATAATACTTTGTACAACGCTAAATTAAAAATAAATTTAAAAGTGGATATATGAACAAAACATTTTATTATAAGTTTTAATATGTTCGTAAATCTTTCAAAGAAATTATTAATGTTTACGTAAATTCCGATCAAATTTATCGCATTTCATCAGAGTTAAAAAGTAGCAAGTTAATTAGGCTACCGAATTAGATGCCAATAGAAAATATGAAAAATAGATTTCGTAAACATTTCCGATGTCGAATTTATTAAAAGATTGTCTGGATATTGACTGCGTTCTGTACATTTTTAGAAAACCACATCAACAATGTTTTTTATCCTTTTTTCTAAGAAAAGTGTGTTTGTCTGAAGTGACCTGCCAGGTAAGTATGTCTTTTGTATCTTTTTACGTGGTACATAATTAGATAGAGCCTAGCAAGTCATATTTGGCCAATGGAAGTTATGCATTTAGTTTGTAGGTAGAAACAAATATATGAGGTGCCGCTGTGCATAGTCATATGTGCGATTTGCAGCAATATGGGTGAATTATGTTGGTGACACTTTTGTGCATGCGGTTTCCCACTACAAATGGTTCACGGTCCATCTCCTCTTATTCTATAATCCATTGACATTGACATCACATTGACGGTTCTTCCATAGAAGTTTGGTCATATCACATCTCTTTTAAAACTATGTCAATAGTCGTTGTGTCACATCAAGTCTTCTCCAAACCTTCGTCAATAGTCGTTGTGTCACATAACGTCTTCTCCAAAACTTCGTCAATAGTCGTTGTGTCACATCACATCTTTTCCAAAACGTCGTCAATAGTCGTTGTGTCACATCACGTCTTCTCCAAAACTTCGTCAATAGTCGTTGTGTCACATCACGGCTTCTCCAAAACGTCGTCAATAGTCGTTGTGTCATACCAGGTCTTCTCCTCAATGGTCGTTGTGTCATATCACGTCTCCTCCAAAACGACGTCAATGGTCATTGTGTCACATCAGGTCTTCTCCAAAACGTCGTCAATAGTCGTTGTGTCACATCACGTCTTCTCCAAAACGTCGTCAATATTCGTTGTGTCACATCACGTCTTCTCCAAAACGTCGTCAATAGTCGTTGTGTCATACCAGGTCTTCTCCTCAATGGTCGTTGTGTCATATCACGTCTTCTCCAAAACGTCGTCAATAGTCGTTGTGTCATACCAGGTCTTCTCCTCAATGGTCGTTGTGTCATATCACGTCTTCTCCAAAACGTCGTCAATAGTCGTTGTGTCACATCACGTCTTCTCCAATACGTCGTCAATAGTCGTTGTGTCATATCACAACTCCAAAACGATGGTCGTTATGTCATGGATGTGATTTTTTACTTGATTGGTCATTCAAATCAGTTCTGTTATTCGTCACTATTATTATTCCTATTACATTGTTTCTTGGACTATGTAATATTCGATGCACCGTATAACAAATGAACTCACAATCTTGTTCATTAGGGTGGGCCCAATGTTCATAAAAAATCTGTTTAACAAGGTTGGCTCAAACAGGCACTTTTCAGTCACTCGAAGACCAGTTGGGAGTCCGAAAAGAACGATCTCTTTAACCTTTCACTAGGTAAAATATGCAATATTAATTATTGGTAAATCTTTTTAGAGTTGATTTCCTCGTACTTGTGTTAGTACATATGAGTTGAATTGAAGTTGATAAAAAAAGTGGAAATCGGTAGTGAATGATTGAAAAAACCTGGCACGAGCAAGGAAGATTTAATGCATGATCTCTGACTGAAATGATAAATGGAATCAAATTAAAGACGATATATTTTAAAAGTAGATAATAATGTGGTATACAATAGTGAATGGTAGAAAAAGTCGGGGACGCCTGAGGAGGGTACTAACTACACCCAGTTTTTAGATACACTAGAATTCACAACATCAAAACTTTACTCCGAACCTTCCATAACCCCGAGCAACGCCGGTTACACGTCAGCTATTAAATATAATTTTTGGTATCTTTCCACGCATTGTAGGTTTGTAAATACCACTACATACTTTGAATATATGACCATTACATCTTTTAACCACTGTTGAATTTGGCAGCCACCTCTGGTCTGGAGCCCCAACACCATTGAAAAAATCATTGACTCATTGCATAAACGGGCGGTGCGTTCGATGAATTCCCCTGTTTTAACAAACCTGTTGCATTCTTTAGAGCATGAGCCATCAGACGGGAATGCTGTCCTTGTTCTACTGGCATTTCAATGGAAGATGCTCCGAGGAACTAGTATCATATATCCCTTCGGCACCGGTGCATAGTCGGGAAACATGGGAAAAACGCGCGCTTGACATTTATACTTGGTTAACATTACGAGAACGTGTCGTTTCTGCGTAACGTTCTTAAGTTCAACATTTCGGCTGTGGAAAGATTTTATTGTATCCTCCTTCCTCCAACATGGGTCTCTTCAATACTTCTCTTCTCAAAATGACCCTCCGCACTGCATCCCCAAAGATGATATAAGCCCTGATTTATTTTCCTCAGGGTGTCCTTAATGGAGTTTATGTAAAAAAAAATATTTGTTGCTAAAAAAATTTTTACCCATGTTGAAATTTGGCTTACATATTTCAGTTAAATTGTGTTGTGTTACAAATAAATTGTATTATTTCATTCAGGAGTGATAAAATGAGTTAAGGGTATTTCGGTAAGCCGAGGGAATTGAAATCGGGAAGAGGAAGGTGGGGAAGTACTTGATCACCAAATACGGCCAAAGCCATTTCAAGCAACGCTTCGATTCCGAATGGTGGTCTGTCATGACTTTCACCAAGGCGATGCTGAGAGTACCATGTGCGTATTTTTGTATGAATACAATTATTCTCAACATTTTCCCTGTCATGATAGTTTGCTAAATGGGACTTAAAATTTGAAATTTTGAATCATCAATGCATAGGAAATACTGCAAATATTCATGGGATTTTCCCATTTATTCCGAACATAAGTTTTAATATAATAATTAGTATAATATTAGCAACAAATTCTAAATAAATCATTGTAAATACATTCTGTCACTTGTATTGCAGTAAATTCAAATCTCCAAGTGGGCTCCTATCTACGTCACATCTTCTAGCCAATCACCGCTCTACACCCTCGATGAGCTAACCTTGTTAGATACGTTTTCTACGAACTTTGGGGTGGGCCGTTAAAATGTAGAGCTTTTTCTTAGATGTCGTTCTCTGGGGGCCTTGCACCAATACTATCATATCGATACTGCAATAATTTCGGCAGGATAAACTTTTCTATCGATAAATAAATCAATATAAAAAGAAAAAAAAAGCCAAATGATGGCAACATTGACGCATTCCATCAATTTTCTAGACTTCAAAATATGGCTTTTACAAAACTGATTCTATTAATTATTGTAGTAACAGATTTATTTTTTTGCCAATAGTCGATAGCCGTTACCCGTGATATAATTAATAACTATTGAAGCTGCGTTTCCCCAAGATCAAATCTGTCGACATTGAGCAAAAAGCAGACTGTGCAAGTTGATAACCGCGCCAAATTTTTGCCGCCATGTTTTGTGATATGTGGAAAAGGAGCTTTATAATATCTCGCATGTGGGCGAGCTTATCTAGAGTGCAAAAGGTGTATAGGTACTAAGGATAGTGTACACGATGTCAACTGTACAATGTAATAATGGTCGTGCTCGCTAATATCGACTAATCATCAGTATTGTCAATTAAATACTTTTATCGTGTCGATATTGGCTTAATAGGTCCCAAACAAATCCAAATTGGAAAAAGCCCATCCTATTGCATGGGAATCATTCATGCCTCTCTGATGTCTCGATGACGGAACGAATAAACAAGAATATTTTCGTTGGCATAGAAACGTCGAATTTAAAATAAAATATGTTCTCAACCAGATATTCCCAGCTAAACTAAATAACCTTGGACTTGGAATCGAACTAATGGACGCGTTGAATTACCAATCGTCTGACGCTGAAGCGTAATCGACGTCATACAAAAAAAACATTCGAGTTTACAACAACTATAGAAAGTGTGATACTTTTCGACAACTCTTCTTAAAAAAGAAAACAAACACATTTCCAGGTTACGAATAATTTGACCAAATTTAAAAAATAAACTCCTATCACCGTCATTAGTCATTAATTGTAAACTGAAAATTATGTTGCTTGTGCAAAATATGGACGTCTTAGCTGGAAGAGGAATTAAATCTACGATGCACGTCTGGGTGGAATCCCGATGCATTTGTTCACCCAGCAAATAAACTACAGTCCCATAAGTCAAAAGGACGTAGTATAACATCTGAACCACGTCATACTAAAGGAAAACTTAATTAAACGGCCCTCATTCCACAAGGCTAATTATGATGACATAAGAGATAGCCTGGCACAAGAAGATTGGAACGCACTTAACCTTACCGATTTCGTCAATCCTGCAGTATCGCATTTTTACAATATTATTAATAATTTGATCGCTGATAAGGTTCCATTGAGGCGTACTGGTAAATATTCCTACCCCCCGTGATATAGCTCATCATTAATAAAACTTATTCGTGAAAAGCAAAAATCTCACAGACTATATACAACCTACAAGAACCCTTCCGATTACATTACTTTTTCAAGGCTACGCACCAGACAGAAAAAAATGGCAAAGAAGTGTCACGAAGACTTTATTAATAATGCTGAAGAGAATTTTTCCAAAGATCCCAAGGCATTCTGGTCATATGTTAAATCAAAAAAACTATCAGCATCTATTCCTAGCGTATTAAATCTTAAGGATGTAACAGCCGAGGGTGGACAGGCAGTCTGTGATTTATTTGCTGATTATTTTCATTCTGTCTACGAACCGGCTGACCCTCTGGGGATTTCCTGCGATGACTCTGTAGTTAAGCAGTTTTGTGCGATGAGATCAGTTTTTATCGATGCTGACCTCGTATCTAAATATTTAAAACGGCTCGATTCTAGCAAGGGAGCTGGGCCGGATGGTATCCCACCACTGTTCATACCGAGTGCGCAAATTATTTGTCACTCCCGCTATCAATACTGTTTAATATATCGATCAAGACTGGTACATTTCCAGATATATGGAAAAGAGCCTACATCACACCAATTCATAAATCGGGAACTAAGTGTGAAGCAGATAATTATAGACCCATTTCGAAGCTTTGCATTTTTTCAAAGGTGTTCGAAAACATAGTCTATGACCAGTTATTCCCTGTGTCAAAGAATTCGATCAACGAATTTCAGCGTGGATTCTTTGCAGGTCGCTCTGTTGCTACTAATCTTATAACTTTAACAAACTTCTTGTCTGTCTCCATGGATAAACGTGTGCAAGTTGATACAATCTATACCCACTATAGCAAGGCTTTTGACAAGATCAACCACAACATTCTGCTTAGAAAACTTGCTAATCATGGTATTCATGGAGATCTCCTTCGTTGGTTATCCTCATACGTAACAAACCGGTCCCAGGCTGTGACAGTGGGTGGATTTTCCTCGGTCTGGAAAATCATTACTTCCGGTGTGCCTCAGGGGTCCATTTTGGGTCCTTTGCTTTTCTCTATCTATATTAATGATATTATGACATGTTTTCACAACGCTCAAATTTTACTATTTGCTGACGATATGAAGATATACCTTCCTTTAAGCTCCCGGGACTGTTCTGGGCGTTTACAAGCAGATCTTGATCGACTGACGGATTACTGTCTCAGAAATAAGCTTTTTATCAATACTTCTAAATGTTGCAAAGTCACATTCACACGTGACCGTGTGAAAATACTGCATTATTACACCATTTCTGGATCGATTTGAACAAATAAAGACTATGTACGTGATCTCTGGGTTTTCTTGGACTCTAAACTTACCTTTGATAAACACGTTGATAACATTGTCACCAAAGCATCAAAAAGTCTAGGTTTTGTACTGAGAACATGCAAAATTTTCAAAAATACTAAGACATATCTGACTCTCTATAATTCACATGTTCGTCCTCACCTGGAGTACTGTTCACCGGTTTGGAACCCGCGCTATATTGTTTATGTTAACAGGTTAGAAAGAGTTCAGGAACGATTTCTCAAATTCCTCAATTTTAAATCATTCAACATATATAACTCTTACGACGAAATCGAGAAACATTTTCGAATCACGAAACTACTCAACAGGAGGATTTTCGCTGATCAGATGCTCTTGTATAAAATTATTAACTCAAAAGTTGACTGCCCGGAGTTGCTGAATAAAATAAATTTCCATCCTCCAATTCGATATAGCAGACGAAATACCCTTTTCTACATTGATAGATGCAATACCAATTCCAATCAAAATGAATTTATGCAAAGGACATGTAACTACTATAATAATAAATTTGCAAATATAGACACTCGTGCTGACATATTCACTGCTAGTTACTATCACTACAGAATTTCATTGTATCACATTCTAACTCATATTCACGACTGTTAAATTGATTGTACCTAATATTTTAATATTACTTGCGTGGCAACTTTTCCTTATCCCTCTCCTCCCCTTTCCCGTTCCAACCCAAGTCTATTTAAGTATAGTAAAGTTATAATCACATTTATTTTATTGCTGTTAATTGTAGGCATATTATAGGTTTATCGTTTGTTGAATTTACATTCGTATTATTATTTTTCTTATTTGCTGCTTTATTCTGTTTTTTTTTTCTATTTTTATTAAATATTCTAGTTTACAGGTTAGTTTTATGTTTCTGAATATCTATCTGTCAACATTAATAAGTGGTCTGTTTTTTTGTTATCCTCTTATGCATATTGTATTACTAAGACTGTTTATGTTCCTCAAATAAATAAATAAATAAAATACTAGTAAAAGTGTTCCACAGGGCTCGGTATTAGGTCCACTGTTGTTTATTATGATAATATGAATATGATTAAAGTTTTAAAGCATTGTGCCATTAATTTATTTGCTGATGATGTGTTTTATATAAAGCCAGTAAAACTTTACAGGATGCCATTGAGAAAATACAAAGTGACCGTATTGTGAAATGTATTTTTTCCTACTAGATGTATGACAAAAAAATTGATTATTTAGTAGTAATACATTAATCGATGGCATGAATTTGAAAGAATGCCCAACAGTCATTTGTAATAAAATGTATTTAATTCAATTTATTAGAAAATATTATTACCAGCGCAAACCAGTGAAAAATCACGGGATAATCTGAATGAGATCGTTCCTAGTTTTATTTATGTTGATAGAAATGTATTACATTTAAAGAGTTAATAACAACATTAACTTAGAAATCTCCAAAAAATATGAAGTTGTGAGGTTTCCAAGTACTTGGTTAAACCGTATGTAATGGTGTATCGTGACATTACACGAGGCACGATTCACTACAATTTTCATAATTCGAATGGCAAACGCAAAATTACCGCCGTTTAACTGGAGCTAAGACAGTTGGGAAGGTCATAATTCGAATGGCAACGTAAAAATACCGCCGTTTAAGTGGAGCTTAGATAGTTGGGAAGGTCATAATTCAAATGGCAACGCAAAAGTACCGTCGTCTAACTGGAGCTAAGATAGTTGGGAAGGTCAATAATGTCAAAATGTCAGGAACAACCGAAAACTAAGAATAGATCCTTGGGGGACCCCGGAAATAACTGAAGTGACAGTCGATGTAATTTAATACTACCAGTGACTACGGGTAGATATCTTTTCGGTACTATTTTGCGACTTCCGTGTTACAATTCTAAGCTCCGCGAAAGCGTTTATTTTTCTTTAGAACTGAAATGTTTTACATTCTTCTCCTATAAAAACATATTTACATTATTTTCCAATACAATACATAAAGGCGTTATAGTCGTAAACCGTCGGCTATTCGGTAACATAAATAAACACAGTACACGGGCGGTGCATATGGCGATCCGTTGTTTTGGATGGGTGACCGATGGAATATCAACAGAGATTTCAAAAACAGCTATTACGACCTACCGCAAGCACATCCCACTGCTGATCTAATCATAGGCAGTGGGCGACCTCTCAAAACCAAATTACTTCAAATCCACTTACCAGCCATGAATTGTACAACTTATTCCAAAATCTTTAGCATAAGTCGAGGACAAGTTAATCCAATACTTTGGTCGGGTCATGTTAAGAGTCAGAATAACTGAAAATTAGGTAAATATATTAGTATAATAAGTATAATTAATAGTATAGTAAATATAATTAGGTAGATATATTGATGTATTATATTTACATGAGACAGAAAGCGAAAAAATAGGTTTCACTTTTTTAGCTCCAATTGACTTCCAACGCTCCCAATCCTCTAACTAAAAAAAACGAATTTGTGTCTACACGCACCGCTTATCGCGTTCAACTAATGAAGCACGTTTAGACAAGATATTAGTAGTCAATAGCATCTCTAATTGAATAGCTCTATGTAAATATACAGACAAGCGAAAATGAAAAAAAAAGGATTTAAAAAAACGAATAATTTGACTATTTTCTTAAGAAACCTTAAAAATTTCACATCAATATCAAAAGCCGCCAAGTGAACAAAATGCACTTTTTTGCATTGACCAAACTGAAATACTTTCAATTCATTATTATCTAACTGATTTTTTTTGTATATTTACCTAGAAGTGTATATAAGACGGTGTACGAATTTGAATGAAGCTAGGAGTGCGTCAGTACAGCGTCAATTATTCTCTCTGCTTACTCATACAGAAGAACAATTATAGAAGAAAATAGCATTAGCAAAATAGATTTACTAACACAGACCGACTGGTTTTATTTATGCAAAAAAATATCGCCAAAATGCATGTGCAATTTTGAAGAGAAATAATATCTTAATTTGCTAACCAGTATCTAACAGCAACCCGGCAATCGCTAACAAACAATTCAAGAGATTCTCAACACGTCAGCAAGCACAAGAAATTCATGAAACATAATCAACATCTCTTTTTGTAGGCCGATTGCCCCAGCAAAATTCATTCATTTCATGTTTCGTTTCATCATATTTCGACTAAGAACTACCAACATTACCTTCATTTTCTATTGGCTGCTATCTTTATGAAAGATTGCAAGTTCCTACCCGAACTAAATGCAATCTACATAGTGTCTTGGATAAATACAGGGTTTTCCAATAAGAGGTGTTATTTTGAATAGCCCGCTATTTCGGTAGATGTTACTTTTGAAGCTGTCATTTTTTGTCATTTGACAAGTAGTATCTACGCCATTAATAAAAATGGAACGATACACGCTTCAACAACGCATTTAAATTATTAAAATTCAATTGAGTGAATCAAATGCAAATCATCTTGAGTGATGAGTCCCATTTCCACAACGGTGGCTTCGTCAACAAGCAAAATTGTCACATCAGGGGCTCAGAAAACCCAAGAGTTATTGTTGAAAAGCCTCTATATCCTCAACGTGTGACTGTTTGGTGCGGTTTATGGTCCGGCGGAGTCATTGGACCTTATTTTTTCGAAAATGAGGCTGGAGCAACATTTACGGTGAATGGATCGCTATCGAGAGATGATTAATTTTATGGCCGGAATTGGATGATATTGATCTGGACAACGTTTACTTTCAACAAGACGGCGCTACGTGCCACACAAGCAACGAAACCATTGATCTTTTACGATTGAATATCAAAATAACACCTCTTATTGGAAAACACCTGTATATCATTTTTATTTTTATGTATGACATCTATTGACTTTTCTCCGAAGAAGTCCGGGAAGAATATTTTTATTTTTGGAATAACTTTTTCGTTTGAGAGTCGTTAATATTGTCTTCTTCTTGTTATTCCAAAAATAAAAATATTATTTTATTTAAAGGCTTTTACATAAAATGCAGTGCATTTTTTTTAAATATAATGAAAAAAATATCGGTAACTTAACCTATAAGAGTTAAATAAATAAACGTAACAAAAATATAAATAAGTGACACAAAACAAATAATCTGCCAATATCCTCCAAATTAACGAACCTAAATTTTTTTTTAAACGTATAATTGTTCTTAATAATTATTTATATTTGGTATACATACGTTAAAAGTTAGGGTATACGGCATTTGAAGTTTGCCAAATTCAAATTATTGTGAAGTACTTACAAATCATTTAAATATTTGCTATCAATATTTGTTCCAAACTAAAGTTGGAATGAGATGTATACATATAAAATGTTGAAGTTGCTCCAGTTGTTGGCAAACTTTGGTACAGATACATTTTTTTTATTTTTTTTTAATATAGATCATATGGGTTACATTAATACATACATATTTTGCAAAATATAATATTTAGGTTCATAATTGGTCATGTATACCTTATCAGAGAAGAGGAGCTCTTGTGCGTTAGATTTATTAAATGCAGGAGTTCACAACAGTCGAACTTAGAGTTTAAAATTTTTAATAAAAAGGTCATTTCGTTTATTTTTCATCGGTTCTCTAAAGTTGGAATCTTATATCTTCTATATAAATGAAAATGTAAATGTTCGTTTGTTCAAAATCTTAAATCTCCAAAAGTTCTTCACTGATTACTTTGAAATTTTGACACCACCTTTCACTCGTTTTTATATACCTTTATTAAATAGATGTTACTTGTGTCATCTGTACTATGGAGTACTTGTGACGACCTCACTATGGAGTCATTTTCTATCATATTAATCCTATATTTCATTATGATCAGTGTATACCTTTGTTCTGTTAATAATGAAACTACATAATATACAGGGTGCGGCAAAACAGACAGTCCAGTTTTGAAGGGCTATTAAAAGTAAAGGCGCAACTTACAAAAAATGGGTTTATTTTATTTTATTTGGTACATTATGCCGTTTTGTGCATCAAGTCGTGAAGATGACATCAGAAAAATGATAGCTCCCAGCAACGATACATTGATGAAGGCGATTTCTAAGGTTTTTCGGCCGCATTTTGGCACATCTTGACAGGTATAGCGTCGATTTCCTCCCAACTTCAGGCAGTCCTATTGCAGCCGGAGGCCCGCTGGGTGGAGACGAAAGAGTAGCTATTTTCAAGAAACGCGCAGACGGCGACGCCCAGGTATTTTACGGACCTAATCATGATAACGACTGAAAACGGCACGACCCTCCCGACACAATTAGACCCCTCCCAGGTTTCTACGCCCACCACACAGGATGTACCGGCCCTTTAAAAGTCTACAAAAAACAAAAGTTTTGCTGCACCTGGTGAGTAGTTTCATTTAACAATAAAATCAAATCCTTAAACGGGTTCGACAGTACGAGACTTTGCAAATAAAAAAATCCAACTTATAATCTAGATTAACTGGTTTCCCGCTTGTACCATTAGATTCCGAACACCATGTATATATTTTAATATTAATACAGATTTTTTTAAACACGTTTTTTAATCCGTTTCTAAATACCACCCACCACATCGAATACAAAAATAAACATAGATATACGAAACCATTGTCTAAAATAAAACCAACAGAGGCATTCGGGAAGGCTTTCAATTTAGCAGACAGGGAGCTTTTTTTATTATTCGCTCGAACTCCAAGAGACAATGAACTGGCGCTTTTGTGCAGACCACGAGAAAGCGGAAAACCTTTTAACTAATTTATTTTAATGTCCTTATGTTTTAAGTCATTTTGGTGAATCAGGATTTTCTTTCTGTATTATGATACTGAAGTTTTGGGCCCACCCTTCAATATAAATAGTATGATTCCATGACGCTTGATACCCCAACAGTTTATCCCTGACTTTTGATCCCCCGACAGTAAATCCCCCGGACAGTTGATCCAACAGACACTTGATCCCCTAAGAATTATTTCTGTTATTCTTCCTCCTGTATGTATTATTATTCGGCTGTTTGTTCTCTCTGCATACCACTTCGGAGACACGGAAATATTTATAGCAAAAAAAATTGTATTAAGTATATCGACTTTTGTTCCACAACCGAACATCATTTCTGCATATGTTACCAGTGACCGTTTCTCATTTATTTCGTTGTCAATATCGGCTTGGCTATCAACACGCCAAATTGGCGTAACCTGTGCTAAATCGAGATTAAATCGTCGTTAGTTTAGCCTATCGATCTGATATTGTAATAATCGTTTTTATCATGCTAGACCGGGTGCGTGAGTTGCCTTTGAGTAAGATTATCCCTTACCAGCCGGTTCGGTGCCTTACACAATCATATTAGGACAAATCTTGAACTGAACTTTCTCCCTAAGTAAAAGCCAATATAGAATCTTGGAGGTAATATGAAGCCTTTGTTCGCAGTATCCTGGAATGTAGCTCCATTATTTGGGCCCCTTCTGAACTAAACCATATCCTAGAAAAAGAAAAAGTAAAGAACAAAAATCAAAAGAGGTTTATGCGTTATCTATATATAAGATATTATACTATTCATTCCTGAATTCATCATTTTTATTCACAGAATACTCTATTTTAACACTATAGAAGAACGCCGAAAAATATTAAACTAATGTCAATCCACCTACATTGAAAGATGTTAACTAAAACGCTCTAAACGCTAAAGTGCGAGATCGCATATACTTTTTTATAGTACGAAAGCGAGGACTTCTGCCTATCAGAACAAGCCAATCACCTTACTGACACGACTGCTTAGCGATTCTACATTGACCATTGACATTTTCAACGTCACTTATAGACAGTTTAGCTACCATCTTTTGACGTATGTCACAAATAGAAAAATTGCTCCCCATCACCTTTTATACTTACATGTACCTCAAATTTTAATCTTCTCCGTAATATACAGGCTTTTCCAATGAGAGGTGTTATTTTGAATAGCCCGCTATTTCGGTAGATGTTACTTTTGAAGCTGTCATTTTTTGACATTTGACAAGTAGAAACTACGCCATTAATAAAAATGGAACGATACACGCTTCAACAACGCATTAAAATTATTAAAATTCACTTGAGTGAATCAAATGTAAATCATCTTGAGTGATGAGGCCCATTTCCACCTCGGTGGCTTCGTCAACAAGCAAAATTGTCACATCTGGGGCTCGGAAAACCCAAGAGTTATTGTTGAAAAGCCTCTTTATCATCAACGCGTTACTGTTTGGTGCGGTTTATGGTCCGGCGGAGTCATTGGACCGTACTTTTTTGACAATGAGGCTGGAGCAACAGTTACGGTGGATAAATTGCGCTATCGAGAGATGATTAATGATTTTTTATGGCCGGAATTAGATGGTATTGATTTGGACAACGTTTACTTTCAACAAGACGGCACCTCGTGCCACACAAGCAACGAAACCATTGATCTTTTACGATTGAATATCAAAATAACAACTCTTATTGGAAAACCCTGTACATTGGCGCATAACCGTTTTATGGAGAACATAAATAAATAAATGACAGTATTTGGTGGCATCCGAAATTAGATGTATACCTGCGCTATGTGCAAAAAAGTCTGTAAGAATATTAACGAATACGTACACCTTTTAATAAAATAATTAGCTCAAAGGTCACAAGGGTCAGTTAGGCAGAAAAACATTAAAGGTAGAGAGAGGCTGTTGCCTCATTAAAGGTAAGTGTGGATATACATTAAAATTGTCGTTAAGATGACGGCCTTCACAAACAAAGCACTTATATTTTTGTACATCCGTGGAACCTAGGAAACGTGTATAGGTATAAAACCAGTGACGTTTCGTCCAATTAGGTAGGGGAGGCTATGCTTCACTAAAAAAATAGAGGAGAAAATATAATATAACTTCAATTTATATAATGTTAGCCTTAAAGTAAATTCAAAATAATATTACCAATTAAAATTTTTGTATTTCACTAGACTGGTTGTCTTTATGAAACTCATTATGCCAGTGGGATGCGACGAGCAACACGTAGAATCCGCTAGCCCAGCATACACAACGCAGTACAATTATATGCTAGTGAGGCAGAGATGGGGCCCGCCTCCGAGAGCCCCTGATTTAATGTGGGTGTATGGGTTCAGGAAGTCACGTGGAATGGTAGCTGACATAGTCGCGCATTGTTTAGTTTGGAGCAGGCCTCAGACAGCGAAAACTTCCGAAGTAGAACCGATCATTTACGATTAAGTAGCTCTAGTGAAAAAGATTTGTTTCTTTTTATGATGTACGCGGCAGTACCCACGGAGTACGACTTTTCTTTGGATTAATTTAGTACGGCGAATATGCAGTTGACAAGGCGTGTTTGTATCTAGTAACTAACTTGATCATGTTTTCACATTATTATTATTATTATACAGGGTTTTCCAATAAGAGGTGTTATTTTGATATTCAATCGTAAAAGATCAATGGTTTCGTTGCTTTTGTTGCACGTAGCGCCGTCTTGTTGAAATTAAACGTTGTCCAGATCAATATCATCCAATTACGGCCATAAAAAATCATTAATTATCTCTCGATAGCGAAATCCATTCACCGTAACTGTTGCTCCAGCCTCATTTTCGAAAAAGTAAAGTCCAATGACTCTGCCGGACCATAAACCGCACCAAACAGTCAAACGTTGAGGATAGAGAGGTTTTTCAACAATAATTCTTGGGTTTTCCGAGCCCCAGATGCGACAATTTTGCTTGTTGACGAAGCCACCAAGGTGGAAATGGGCCTCATCACTCAAGATGATTTGCATTTGATTCACTCAAGAGAATTTTAATAATTTCAATGTGTTGTTGAAGCGAGTATGGTTCCATTTTTATTAATGGCGTAGTTTCTACACTTTCTACTTGTCAAATGTCAAAAAATGACAGCTTCAAAAGTAACATCTACCGAAATAGCGGGCCATTCAATATAACACCTCTCATTGGAAAACCCTGTATATTACGGAGAAGATTAAAATTTGAGGTACATGTAAATATAAAAGGTGATGGGGAGCAATTTTACTATTTTGTGACATACGTCAAAAGATGGTAGCTAAACTGTCTATAAGTGACGTTGAAAATGTCAATGGTCAATGTAGAATCGTTAAGCAGTCGTGTCGGTAAGGTGATTGGCTTGTTCTTACTTGTCAAATGTCAAAAAATGACAGCTTCAAAAGTAACATCTACCGAAATAGCGGGCTATTCAAAATAACACCTCTTATTGAAAAACCCTGTAGTTAGACTTAGGTAATAGTTTCCATTGTTTTTTTTTTTTAGATATAGTTTATTGTCAGGTGTAAGTATATGTTGGTAGATATACATAATATACCCTTTTTTCAACCCCATAAATCACCACTGGTATAAACAATTTTGTATTTTTGTTTTACAAAACCCGAAGTCAAACATATTTAAATTGAACGGTGTGTACATATGTTCAGGGGGGTATACCCAACGTGAGCATACGTCCCACTTTTGTGGACCCTGTCTTGTTATTCCGAAAGAAAGCGTCGGGAAGTGGAAATGTCCCATTTTCAGAAAACGCGACCACTTCCGACATCCTATTTACAATTGACCATTAGATATCGCCATAGAAAAACGAATAGTGTTAGAGATATGATTTATACTGATTTTCCAGAAAACTGGTGTCACCATTAGACAGGTCATAAGAACTTACGACTCCTAGTCACCAGGCAAACAATGAAATTTGAATATCTGTTCAAGAAAGTCTTTAGATATTTTTGTAAATTTTGGATCAATTTCACTCGGAGTTAGACAAAATTTTCCTTTCTTCGGTAAAACAACACGTTCCACCGTTTTATCTCCTAAGTGGGTATTGTGGATCCAATGTCTAGAGATGGTCCTGATGATTTTAGGGATGGAGTTTTCAGAAAGTTCACCACCCCCCGCATCTCTTGCAATATCTCGTTTTAAAGCAAACAAAAATTATTATCATCTTAAAATCTTTCGCATTTCCAGTAAATAAAAAAACCATATTTGCTTCAATTATTATGTTTTCTGAAAGGAGATTATTCAACATAATATTATAAACTTATTTTATTCAATTTTTTTTACAGCTTTGTGCACACTGCATAAAAATGTATTTTGAAATATAAACATCATAGAAGTAATTTATAAGATCAATCCGTAAAAACATCGTAAATGGGGCACGCAATTTTATCCAAAAATCACCCCGTAGAAACATCATGAAAGGGGCCTCGTCAAATGCCGATCAGGTAGGAACGAGATTTTTTTCTTATATGCTGTAAATATTTTTAATGACATAAAATTTCAGAGTAACGCGTGCGTGAATGCATTGTCATTGACAATGAGATCACAATTTGGGAGTCCAGTTTAGGTACCGCCACCCGGTAACCATTTATTGAGGTTTATCCGGGTCTTGGCAGCGGATCCGTCTGTCCACCAACTGCGTGGCAGGCCGGGTCGGGAGGGACTGGTTGAAGAGACCCTTTGACCTATCCAACTGGTCTCTTAACTTATCATATATTGATTCGTCCGTCACTTCTGGAAACACCGACCCCTAGATTCCTACCCGCCCCCCAGATCTTTTAGCTTCCCAGAACTTCCTCTCTTTCCTTTCCTTAAAAAGACCCTCCACACAGCATTCTCAAACAAGGCATAAGCCCTGAGGGAAATTCTTTTCCTCTGGGCCTCCTGTGTGGGAGATTCAGCTCCATCAGACGTCGGGAAGTGGGTTAAATCCAAGAAATACATTCATTAATTCCTGAAAAAAGTGAAATTTAAATAGATGTATTTAAAATATATTTGTATATAATAATTTAAATAATTTATTCTGTCAGCACAGTCGTGATATAGGTATTTTCTACTTGATAGTTAAAGTTGAAGGATATTACCTATATATATTGGGTAGGTACCTGTCTACAGTGTCCAGAGGTCAAAGGCTGTCATTTCGGGGGTGGAATTAGATAGCACAAGAATAGGTTCTTGCTTATATACCTTGGGGCGGTTTCGCAATATCATTATTGTTAATGTGAAGCTCAGTCTAGCTTTCTTTGTAGTCATATTTGAAAAGAGAAACAATATTGGACTGAAACATAGATAATAGAAGCAAACGGAGATGTGTTTGGAATATTTATAGTATATAAATACACACATTTTATTTTTAAAACACTTAGAACGGGTTGTTTCAGAATATTTGAAAAATTCTTAGAATTCTTAGTTAATTTTTAAGTTCTGTGAAAGATTTTTTCGAGTTCTGTTATTATTTCAGTTCTTTCAAGCAACTAGCCTATAATGATATAATAACAGAATTTGAATAGAACTTTCACAGAACCCGAAAATTAACGTTTAAATTTGATGAATTGTTCAAATTTCGTGAAACATCCCATCCTTAGTATCAGTTAGATAACAATCTGAAGTAAGTACTTCAGTTTCCAGAAATGGAAAATCAATCTATTTCAAAATGTCTTTTAAAACAAAAAATGTTTGACCCGAGAATTGAACCTTCCTACCCAGGAACTGAAGTCGACTAGGAACTTTTGTTCACGCCATGTTTTAATATAATTATATTATAATAGGTTTTTTACGCTAGTTTTTTAAAAATATTTTTAATCAAACCCGGACGAGGAACCTATTTTAGGATCATTGGTTAAAAAAGTGAAGAAAAAAAACTAACCTTAAAACATTGACATCATTAACATAATAATCCATGTTTAATGCAGCATCACGGCTCATAACCGGGGTCTCTAAATATTCGCACATTTCAGAACACCTTCGTAACCTTCACTGGCTTAAGTGCCCTGAAAGAATCCACTACAAATTGTGCTGGATGGTGTTTAAATCCATCAATGAAATGGCCCCACCTATGCGTCTTGGAAAACACTGGTCTGAGGCAGTCAACTCTTAGATCAGCAAGATCATCAGCTGTAGGCAGACTGATCGAACCTAAGCGCAAGCCAAATACTAAGTTTGGTGATCACGCTTTCGGAGCATCAACTAAGATGCATAACAAGCCTAACAGAATTCAGGTTTAAACTAAAAACTTACCTTTTTAGGCTCTCATACCCTTAAATTATATATATACTTGCCTGTGACTAGCATTCTTGTATTGCCTATAGTACATCGTAATCACACTTTTCTTATTGGATTTACATTCTTCGAAATATGTCTCATACCGAGGGACGAATCACATTTTGGAAGATATATTCCGATCAAAGCCTTGTACTGTTGTAACGTCCAACATAAAACATGCTGTTCTTCTCCTAAACACGCTCTTAATCAACGTAAATAAATACCGGAATTAAAAATGCCATATCCAATTACATATATTGGAATTATGTCCGTATCAAACCGTATATAGTGTTAATCTCAAGTGAAGTCCTAGATAGGTATGGTTATATCTGCCTGTACAACATATAAATAAATAATAATAATAATATTTGTATATTCTAGCATCACGTTCACTAATCAAATGCATTATACATCTTGTTTTATTTTAGCACCAAGCGCCACTCCTGAGTGAGCGCTGGGCCCAAGCGCACCCAAGACCACACCCTGCATAGTTGTCCTTATTAGTAAATTTATTATATGTATTATACAATGTAAATCTATATGTATATTTATATGGGACGTGTGGGATTGCACTAACCTCCCCACATCCTGGAATAAAATATTATTATTATATTAATGATCGACGAAGCGGTGGATGCAATCTGTTGCCATAAATTGATAATAGTTGGAGTAGTCTAGATGGTAGTAGACATATATTCAAGGTTGATCAAAGCAAAACGAAGTCTTAGCAGAATTCTTGCCTGAACAGACTATGCAATAATTACAAAAGCGTATTATCCAAGGTTGATATTTTCAGTTGCGAACTTACGAAATACAAGAGGTCCATAAAAGAATATTTCTCTGATGGTTTGTGAATAATGTTTATGTCTCTATTGTTTATATCTATATTATGATTTGATTTATATCTACAACCCCTCCATGGCTATAAATGTATTGTTTTGTAAATTTTTCGTTTTATATAATCTTTTGTTTGTATAAATTTTTTAATTAATATTCCTTTCTCATAAATTTAATTTACTTATCCATATTATGAGGTCTTAGTAGAGGTAAAGTCACAAGGAGGAAATCCATAATTGGTTTTATTTTACTATATAATACTTATGTACAAACTGATTAAATGTAAACTGTCGATTTCCCAAAAATGAATAAATAAGTTTACTATATATTTGTACAGCGCCCTTGATTTTGCACAAAAACGGCGCTATACACATCATTCAAATATTATTTTTAATAATACAGAGCGTTTTTTCTTTTAATTTATAAAGCGTGTCCCTATTTTATGTTTATTTACCCAACTTACGAACACTTGGAGCAAGTGGATGAGTTTGTGTGTTTGTAAGGTATGTTTACGAGAGGTGGGAAGGATGATAAGGATATCGAATGAAGGGTAAATGCAGGAAGCTCAATTATCGGAAAACTGAACGCCATTGGCTTTAATAAAAATATGTCAAAAGAAGCGAAGCGAGCAATTCACAATCAATGTGAAGTGCTGATAACAAAATGTAATAATATGTATGTCAGTGAGGCATGAAACTGGCAGAGAAAGGATGAAAGTAGACTGAATACTGTAGAAATGAGATCTCCGAGCCGTTTGTGTGTTAAAACCGTGTAGGTGACACTAAACTGCGCTATATAAATGCCGTGTTTTTCCGACTTTATGTCCGGGTTAAATCTTCCCCACAGGAAAAACTAAACCCTTCCACACACTTTTCCACAAATGATCATCTAGTCAATCCACATTATGCAAGTGCATTATGTAAACATAATAAATACAAGAATTATTATTTTTTTCCGATTTTATGACCGGGTTAAATCTTTCCCACAGGAAAAACTAAACCCTTCCACACACTTTTCCACAAATGATCATCTAGTCAATCAACATTATGCAAGTGCATTATATAAGCAAAATAAGTACAAAACAATACAAGAACAACACGTCAACTCACCAGAGATCAAATGGGAAAATAATTCACCGACTCTATAGATATTTTCATATCAGAGGGTTCGGCTCGGTAGAACTCCTAATAGGGCCTATAAATCCTACTGATCCCTCAACATAAATATTTAAAAAATCTTTCGTTATCCTACATGTATTTAAAATGACTGATTTATGCATTTTTAAATATAATTTTTTTGATTGATCTAATACGCCTAAATTTTTAATGATATGGCTAGGTATAATGCCAGTAGCCGAAATAACAAATGGTAATATTTTTATAGTCTGAGAATGCCAAATTCTTTTTATCTCATTTCCTAAACCTAAATCTCATTTTCTTATTTTTTCATTATCAGATTTTTTAATATTACACGAATTCGGAATAGCGACATCAATGATATAAGTTATTTTTTTTTAATTTTGTCATGCAAAACTATATCGGGTCTATTATGACTAATCGATCGGTCTGTTAGTATAGTTTTATCAAAATATATTTTATAAAATTCGTTTTCTAAAAATGAATTTGGGTAGTATTCATAATATGGTATTATATTACGGCAGTCATCAATCAAGTTATGTTTAGTTACCAAACTTTGGTGAATTATTTTTAAAACTTGATTGTGCCTAAATGTATACTCGGACGGTGCTAATATAGAACATTCCGATATTATATGTTCTATAGTTTCCGGAAAATATTATTATTTTATTATTAATATTATTAGGTAGGTATGTAAAAATAAATTTATGAAGATTATATGAATTGATAGCGAATAGTAGAAGAAGACGGGGACGATCAAGTGAATCAAGTACTTGTGTATAGTAAAAACAAATATGATCGTGTTAAATGGCACAACGCCATTACAAATACAGCCATCAACTGTTTTAAACTCTCTAAAGAAACACAATTTGCAAAATTATGATTTTTTTAAGAATAAACTTAAAGTAACTAATTTGATTATGTGGTATAATATTGTATGCATTAAAAATAAAATATATATAAAATTTATGTATGTCTGCACTTGTGTTTTTTTTTTTAATTTTATGTAAAAAAAATCAATAAATTTTCTTTTGCAATAATTAGCGTATTATATATTATTCTGTACGTATTGATGCAGCTACATGCATCTCCCTTTAACATATGTTCCAGCATTCCTTCACCCAACTACCTGTCTCTGTCTAACAGTATGGAGTACCTACACTCAGTGACATACATTGTAATAAATTATTTATATATGACCAGTCTGTTAAGAAAACCGGTTCAGCGAACATGTCCCTTCAGTGCTTTTAATTCGAGTCTATGATGACAAGTGTCCCTCAAATCCATAATATCGATCGAAAAGACCAAGGATAATCAGAATCCCATTCCAATTCTAACTGTTAACCACAGCTATCCCCGATACTGATTGTCCACAATAAAACCACAAACTGATTCGCATATAAAATTTAAGACTCTATTGTTTTGTCCATTGTGATGGATTACTAATTAAAAGATACAAATTCATTTGATTCCTGTAAATTGATTGTAATTGACATCGTATTAAATACTGTCAAATAATTGAATATTGATTACAGTCCACAATAAAACCACAAACCGATTCCCATGCAATATTGCGACTCCCGTGTATATTAATTATTTGAATTTCTATGTTTATATTGTTTATGGTAGTATTTCCGATATTATTTAATAAATACAACTTAGAATAATTCTTCCACCCTAAATAGATTTTATTCTTAATTACGGGGTGTTAATTAACATCAAGAAACATTTAAATATCTTCTTGCAAGACGGATGTAAGCGTAATTAAGAGGAAGCTACAAGCCAAAAATGTGTATATTCTTGGTATACCTTATAATGTAGGTAATAGGCATTAAAATCGCTTGACAATCGGAGTCTAGAAACGTTCGATTTCAAGCACATAACTGGTTTTTATTTGTTTTGTAAATAATTTTATAAGAAAGCAAAAAAATTAATCAAGTGAAACTGTCACAGATAATCTTAGCTATAGTAACGTATTTTTAAAATGCTTTCATTTACGCGCTCATACATTTATATTGAAAAAATATATTTTTTAATAGTTTACATTTATATTTTTTATTCAGTAACTTATTATTATATTTGTATTCTGGTCAAGGGAAACGATAGGAAAACCTTTGATTTATCTAAAACAAATTTTTTGGTAGTCAAAATGAACACCAATTCGTTACAAAGATTAATCAAAATAATGATTTAGCATTAAGCTTCGCCTTAATGAGATTTAAAAAGGACATTTCTAACGATTCGTTCACCTCCGATCTGCTACATAAAAAGTTTTTTACAGTAAAAAATAAACTGATTTTTAATTTTTGACAGTAATATTAATTCCACCATTAAATTACACCCAGTTTACTAGGGTTCATAACCTGAAAACTTTACTAAAAATCATTTATAGTCTCGAGCAAGGCCGGGTATAGACTTTAAGATCCAGAAAATTCTTACAAGACTAAATCATAATGAATAATGAATAAGATTAAAAGGGACTCTTTTGAAGGATCGTTCACCTATTTTTTTGTACTTAACAACAATATTATTTCCACTATAAAATTACACCTAGTTTACTAGAATTTACAACTTTACTACAAACCATGTATAGGTCCGAGCAAGGCCGGGTGTATGTCGGTTAGTATAATAATAATATTTGGCGTATTGCAGATATTTTTAATATTATTTTTTTTCGAAATGGATTATTGTACGACATGTCTAAATAATTCCGCATCCTCTCGGAACAACGGACGCGTCTGCTATTATTTATAAATTAATCTTCACTAAAATAATAAACCAATAGACATAAGACATTATTTAAGAAATATAATATATTGTAGGAAATTAATCAGATACTTCCCAACCCAATTCAAGCGTTGTTAACTAAAACAGAATACACGAAAAATGCACTCAAAACTTATTAAATTTTATCCCATAATCAAAGTAACTCTCTATTAACTAGCTATTCGGATATTATTTATTAATTATTTATTTTTTCATGTTCTCCATAAAACGGTTATACACCAATATATCATGGAGAAGATTACAAATTAAAAAGTTTACAGAGGCAGTTTTACTATTTTGTGACATGTGTTAAAAGATAGTTACTGAATTGTCTGTAGGTGACATTGAAAATGTCGATGGCTAATGCAGAATCGTTAAGCAGTTGAGTCGCTCTGTGTATTGGCGCGTTCTGATAGGCAGAAGTCCTCGCTTTCGGAGCATATAAGAGTGCATGGGATCTCCCTCGAGTATAATTGTTAGGGACATAAAAGTTAACCTCTTTCAACATAGGCGGATTGTGTATTGTACCAGAGATTAACTTAAAAAAGTGGATATGTCACCTTCAGCCTGGCGAATCCTCAAAAATAGGGTTGCCATAAACCACTAAATTGCGACCTGTTTAATCTGTTTAAATACATTTAAAATTTCAGTTTTTTTATGAATAAATTAATTCAAATCTTGGAGGTGAAAATTAATCCACTTCCAAACATCCGATCGAGCTGAAACTTTGCAAATAGCCTCTTCGATGACAATGCATTCTATTGACTTTTGGTGTCAATCACGTGCACACACATATCGTGGGGTTACTGCCAAAAGTTGGTAACTTACAAAAACATGTTTTGGAGTAAAAACAATTTTAACGTTTGATCTTTATTATGAAGTCAGAATCTTGATGCTAATGTTTTTAATTCATAAGTGTTGTTTATTAAACAAACATCCTTATTTTTGTAAATGCTTTTATATTATTTTTTCTTGTCTATTAATTATAAAAAAATTAAGTTATATAGTTTAATAAAAAAATAGCGTATTATTACCCAAACTTATTCCAGACAGTATCTATAATTAAAATCATCTTTAACTCAAAAAACCAAAAATTTTAGTTACCAACTTTTAGCAGTAAACCCAAGATATACGCATGATTCTGAAATTATATGACATTACAGCAGTTACTGTATATATCATAATATATAAAAATCACGTGTCACTGTGTTCATACACGCTAATCTCCGAAACCGCCCAACCGATTTCAATGAAATTTTGTGAAAGTGTATGGTTGGTTCCAGCTTGAAATATAGGATAGTTTTGAACCTTTAGGTTGCGCTGTTGTCGGGATTTAAAAAAAAAAATTCAGATATCTCATCCAAATATACATACAACCATAAATTTGACTCCGCTACATAGAAGGCGGTCTGTGGCAGGACAACGTCTTATATTATAAAATGCATTCCAAATGGATGAATTAAATTCTATTTAATTCATCGATTTGGGAGACAAATTAAAGTCGATGTAATGTAGTATTTTAATAGTAACATTGTGGTATATAGGTACTAGTGAATAGTGAAAGAAGTCGGAGGCGCCCGAAAAAGATATTATTAGCAATAGCTAAGTTTTGCGGGGGATATACTAGTATATATATGTATATATTTTTTTGATCATCAAAAACCTAACAGGATTATAAACATACATTATATCTGGAAAAGGTATAATGGCACAGTAATGAAAACACAATAAAAATTTAGGCGTATTAGATCTATCAAAAAAATTATATATAAAAATGCAAAAATCAGTCGTTTTAAATACATGTAGGATTACGAAAGATTTTTTTTAAATATTTATGTTGAGGGATCAGTAGGATTTATAGGCCCTGTTAGAAGTTCTGCCGAGCCGAACCCTCTGATATGAAAATATCTGGAGTCGGTGAATTATTTTTCCATTTGATCTCTGGTGAGAACGTGTTGTTCTTGTATTGTTTTGTATTTATTTTGCTTATATAATGCACTTTCATAATGATCATTTGTAGAAAAGTGTGTGGAAGCGTTTATTTTTTCCTATGGGGAAGATTTAACCCGGACATAAAATCGTAAAATAAAAAAAAAAAGAATATACGTAATAAATGTCGGTCCTACCCATCCGGTATTTGGTTCAGTTGTTAGCGCGGTTGACTCCAGTCCCTGGGGAGGATGGTTTAATCCTCATTTAAACCGAAAAAAATAATTTTTAAGACATTTAAAAGTTCGCAACAGTAATGACACAGTCCATGGCAAAGAACTTTCAATCATATAAAATATATTTTTTAAATACATATTTTTAAAAATAGATGTATTATGGTTAAAAAAAACTTTTACGAGTTAATATTTTCATCACATGACGTGAATTAACTAGTGTAATTCAATAAGCCAGGAATGTAATTGATACCATTATCCATACGTAAACTTACTTCTACAATATGATGTTGTACTTAGGCTTGTAAAATAATACATAGATACTACGAACAGTATAAGAGCATACGTTTGTAAGGTGTAAGGTAGAAAAATAGGGTAAATGACCTTATATTGTGCAGACCTGTGGAGACGTAGATATCTCCCACGCGGAACATGCGAGATAAACACCTTGAAAATCTTCCCGAAATTATTGATTGAACCAAATTTAGTTTAAATTCACTTTAATATGAAAACATTCATTTTTAGCGTAGCTATGCACTTGCGAAACAGTGCATTGAAAAGGCTTCCCACCTAAATGTCACAATTTATTTAAATACCAAAGGAAAACAACACTAGATATACCAAAAAACACACTTTGAAACGACGTCGGAAGCGATTAAGAGTTACTTGAACGATTTGCACAGAAATTCGCACATAATCACGCCAATTTGGTTCTCACATTTCACATCCCTTCTGAGCAGACCAAGCGATTACCATCCCTTACGAAATGGTGCATTCAAACACGAATTTACCAAATCAAATCACACAAAATCACTGGTCTTTTCACACACAATCAATAAGCAAGCTTTACCGGGTGGTATTATAACATAAAACCCCTTATATTTTACGAATTAACGGAATAATCGTGTATTTTACATTCTAGCGGTGTTCGTGCGTCACGTTTGACTTCGGCCCTATCCGCGACTATAATGCCTGCGTCGCTAGCGCCACGAGCGGAGAAAACGCTAACTGAAATGGCGGCCCCAGCTGTCAAACGGAAAATTCAATATTATTATTGTTTTGGCAGAAATATCATCATCTTGAAACGGCTGAGCATAAATGAATCACAATTACAGTAACAACAACATAAATGATTTGTTTATCGGTTTTAAATAGAATTGAGTAACGTGTTTTCGTTAACAGGTGATGTTTCATGTGCGGTTATTTGCTTCTGCGCATTCGACAATTCGATTTTCGTGCCTTCCGTAGAATGGGTGAATAAAAACACGTCAATAATTTAATGCTGTGTTCTCCTAAAGTCACATGGCAATATTTTATAAATATCTAGCTGTCACCTTTCACCGAGTGATTTCGAAACTTATTGAAATCATATAGAATTGAGACAAATCTGTACCAGTTCTTTGCTGAACACTATAATTTTATTATTTTGTTTATTATAGTAGCTAGGGTAGTGTAATTTTTGCACATATTTATTTTTTCAGTTTTACATTTATTGGGTTAGGTATTTTATTTAAAGAAAGAATGAAAAGTTACGAATAACCTGACAATGTTTTTAAAACTCTTACTAACATCATCGTGAAAGGAAAATGTTGCCGGTGTAATGATGGATGCCGAGGACTTAGCTAGCAGACGAATTGAATCCAAAACGACTGGGTAGAAAACCGACGCCTTTGCCAATTTCATTTGGAACAGGTGAAAGAATTGGTGTATTTAGAAGTATGTTTACAGGAGATGGAAGGATTGATAAATGTATTGAAAGAACGTTACATGCAGGGAACTCCATTAATTTGAGGATTAACCGTTGTTGACGCTAAACAAAAATTATCCAAAGGAACGAAGCTAGAAGTCCACAATGGACTGCTGGTGCCTATCCTGATGTATGGCAGTGATGCATGGAACTGGCAGAGGAAGGATGAAAGTAGACTGAATGCTGTAGAAATAAGATCCCTGAAATATACATGTGGTAAAATCATGTATGACCGTATGATAAATGCAAGGCTGATGAATGCGTAATGAGTAAGTTAAGAAACAGCGTGACAGCGATTACTGAAAATCTTAAATCATATCTGAGATGTTTCTATTCACCCCGAATAACGTTGCCGTGAGAACTATGACGTAGACGTTCTTTACGAGTCTATATTTTCTCAGAAAAGTACACAATTCAGTACATTAGATTTTACTAACACCGTAGTTTAATGTACACACTGTATTCGTTATTTATATTTTTTTATTAGATCCATACGGAAGGCTCTGAGGAAATAATTCCCCTCAGGGCTAGTGTTATCTTTAGCGATGCTGTGTGGAGGGTATTTTTAGGAAGGTAAGGTAAGATCGGAATATCTTGGAAGGAAAAGGGTAGGGGTTTAGTAGGAATCTGGGGATTCGTGTGTCCAAGAGTGACTGGCGTATGAATCCATCCCTTACACTGGGGTGCAAAGCGATATTCCGAGAGAGTGTATCACCAAACCCTCCTAGATCACAAGGCCGGGACACTCATTCAAAGCAGCCTCCTAACTTGCACGGGATTTTGCAAAAAAATTCGTTTTAATATTTTTTTATTTATTCATATTTATTAAAACATCTTCAAATGTTTTAGTTAATTTAAAAAAAAAAACATTTTTTGAGGTTCTCATACAAGTTAGGAGGATAATTTGATTGAGTGTCCCGGAATTGTGATCTAGGAGGTTTTGGTGTCACTCAGCCAAAATGCAACGTTGCCAGGCCTTTCGCAGCCACTTGAAGACATATTTTATTTATAAGTTTTATTATTAGTAAGAGATGGAAACAGAAATTGTACCGACTTTATTAAGTGTGCTTCTAAAATACCGTCTAAGGTTGAGAAGTGTTTTTATTGTTAGTAAGGCTGGGTTGACAATATTGGCAACGTCTTTCGTTTAGCATACATATATGTACCTACTATATTTTCACGAATTTCTAACATTAATACAGAATTTTCAGACCGATACCATGAATGATAAGTTATTTATATTTAAAACTAGCTGACGTGTATGCGGCGTTGCTCGGGAACTTATAAATGGTTTGGAGTAATGGTTTTGAGATTGGGAGGCCTTTTTGAGATATAAAATTCCGTAGTTCATTATTTTGATGTCTCTCATAAGGTTTAGCCAGCCTTAAAAATTTAACTTTATTTTATGCTATTTGGAGATCAATAAAAGAAGTACATTACCATTAAAATATTTTACGTAAAATGATTTGAAAAGTTTACAAAATGTTTTCATGTAATAAGATTTTATATTTTCTAGGCAATGAATTAGTAACTTCCCAAGGTATTATTTATTTGGAAATATCTCACAATTTAGTAATTCGTTTATCAGAATTAATTCAAATAAGCTCCGCGGAAAGAGCAATTTTCTATTCCTGCTAGGGCAAATTCGACCTTGAGTCCGTCCAATTCGCCGGACCGGGCGCCGAATATTTTTGTTGATGCCTTCTTCGTCTTCCTTGGTTATTGTGCGATATACATGGTATCCGAAAACTATTGGTATAAGCAGGAAACCGGTGAATCTACATCACATATAGAACCAAAAAAATATATTTTTTACGATTTTAGCATTTACATCAGTATTTCTCAAAGTGGGTGATAACTCCCACTTGAGAGCGGCTCTGGAGGCTTTCAGGGGGGGCAGTAGAAAGCTCAAAGTTGGTGATAACTCCCACTTGTGGGCGCTGGAGGCTTTCAAGGGGGACAGTAGAAAGTTCAAAATGGGTGATAACTCGCACTTGTGGGCGCTGGAGGCTTTCAGGGGGGGGCAGTAGAAAGCTCAGAGAAAATTAGGGGGCGTTGAAGGGGCGACGGAAGCTAGATGAATTAAATAATAATAGTTTTTTTACTTCTTTGTAACAAAACTTTACCCTGAGTTATGGTCGGTTGTTTGACATTCATATGCATTCCCATCTTAGTACTTGTGTGAACGTGGATTTAGTGCTGTAGCAAAAGAGAAATCGTCTGCAAGTTACTGAACGCGGAGACTTACAGCCGTTTTTTAAGTGGATTCGAGTCTGATATTAACAAACTCGTTAAATGCATCAGGTTTAAATTCAAAACCTTATTTTATGTAAATAAATACACATCTAAATATGAGTTTTATTTCCTCTCATTGCAACATTCTTTGATCTCAAATATACGATATGGATCACACCCTATCTATCCTATCTATGTAATAATGCATGTCTAAACATTATATTTGCAACAACTGTTTAAGATACGCAACAGATATAAAAAATAAGCAAAAAAATATTAAGGGCACAAGATTTTTTTTAATTTTCAAAGTGGGCGGTAGTTGAAATAAGTTTGAGAACCTGTGACATAAATCCTAACAACTATATATACTCTAAAACGAAAGGTCTAATAAAAAAAAATTTGACTCCAAATGTGATATAGATTTACTAGTTTTCCACTTTTAGCACTAGTGTCCGGACGCCATGTAAGTATATTACGTAAAACCAGTGTGTAGTTCTGTTGCTGGTGTGCGTGTGAAAAACATCTATAAAAATATTGCTTTCAAAGTAAACACAATTTCTCATAAAAATCAACACTGACTTCTTGAAACCATCTCAAAATGATTTACTGTTTCAGTCACTGGAAGGAAAATCACAAGAAGTGAGAATTTTTTTTACCGTTTCGAAGAAAACTGAAGACACCAGTTTCCATAAAAACTTAGAACTCCTATGCCCCAGATGGGCCAATGGAGTCTATAAAAATTCTATTATTATTATCTATTCATGAAAATTTTTGAGAACTTTTCCATAATTTTCACTGTATTCTTTATCAATACACGCCGTACTGTACAATTTGAACTGGCAGTTAAGAAGACCTGGTTTAGGACTTTTGTTTGGTACTAATCCCTACTACTAGCCTATACTAACCAAGTGCAAAAGTACGAAAACAGGGCTCCTTAACCGTCAGTTCAATTTTTACAGCACGATCTGTATTAATAAAAGATGGCGGTGGTCATACCCGTCAATGCAATACGAATCATTGAAGAAGATGATACTAATAAATATAAACGAAACAGAAGAAAGACAGAATACAAAAGGTAAAGGTCGAACTGGGAATTGAACCCAGTATCTATCTCTTACCAGTACAACTCTTCAATCCACTCGGCGATCAGAGATGTGCTTTATTTCAAATAAATCCATTTCAAATGGAAATGCAAAATGCAAAATGGGTATTTTCCATTTTGCATTTTAAATGCTTTTCTAAAAACCATTTCGCATTTTGCATTTTAAATGCTTTTCTCAATGCATTTTCCATTTTAAATGCTTTTTTGCAACATTCTTCCCGTTATCTCCACTCATCTTTTTTTCATAAGCCCCAAATATCAGTCGGTCCTCAACCTCGCTTTGAGAGATAATTTACATTTGTCAAGTTGCTCCCTGGTAGGAGCCCTGACAATTGAGTGATACCATTACAAAAAAATACTGATTCAAATACTGAACATGGGGCCATGACGCTGTAATATTAAATGTTAGATAGCAGTTTCTATGTTTTTACGTTGGCAACTTTAGTCCCGCGCAAATTTTTTGTGGTTTCATAATCTGTAGTCGTGGTGTTTTTGGATTTACCATCATGTAATATGTTTGTTCCACATTGATGTCCATTATTAAATTTTATTTATTTAACGCCCAGAGGGCTTTTACATGGTTGGTAGTATAATTTTAATTTGACAGATACTTTGAAACATAAAAAATAAGAATAAAATTACATTTGATAAAAGCTATGCAACAAGTCATACAAACAATAAATAAATAAATGAAAATTGTTTTAAAATACTATAATTATTTTAATTGTTTGACCTGAGAAACCATTATGCATTTTCAATGCATTTTGAAAATAGGTATTTTGCATTTTGCATTTGAAATGCTTTTCTAAAACCCATTTTGCATTTTGCACTTTCAAATGGAAAAGTTTTGACCCATTTCCATTTTGCATTTCAAATGGTTTTGGGTACCCATTTTGCACATCTCTGTCGGCGATACATATTGACTTTTTCTACGAGTCTAGAGTAAAAGATGCTGTCAGTATCGCCCTGGTGTCAGACCACCATTCAGAATTGAAAATTTGCTTGAAATGGCAATCAAATGTGAAAAGCCAGATACATCCCTATATCTTCTTCCCTTTCAAACTACCATCACCCTAACAACATACCCGAATAAGGGATGCCATAGTCTCACTGACTCCAAACGGTTAGGAAACAGTTGGGAATCTTGTATTAACCGGTATTCACACAAGAAAGGGCAAATATAGCTTACTATACGAAGGCAGACTCGCTCAAAATATGCTATTCTGTCCGTTTATAACATCAGTGATTCGCTAAAATAATTCTCGGTGTGTTCATAAGCACTTCGGAAGTTAAATATTATTCAACTTTAGCTTTGATGTGCGTTGAATGTTTGTAAATGATGTAAGCTGAGTATCAATAATATTGAAGAAATGATAAAATAATTCATATTTGATGCGGTACCTCAAACGGAATAAATAAACTTTGCATCGGAACGTCCACCGTTCAGTCTGTTTATGAGTCTCGTACGTTGGACTGACGTTACAAAAAGTACAATTTTTATTTTAGATACATTCCGCGCTTGACGGTGACTGGTATGTGTAGGTACCTACTCGTTGCGAAAAATGTAGAAGGAAGCGGGTGCGTCAAGAAATATGGCGACACCACGATGATGGAAAATTTATTTTTGGGGTGTTATGCCGTGTTGTTTAGCCAAACGGAGATAAATGAGTATTGCTGATTTATCAATAAATCTTTTCAAATAAAAAAAAACGGGACTAAAAAACTATTAGTAAATTCGTAATAATATCGGAGCATGTGTTCATGCATCTGCGTTTATCTTAATAATATGTAATGACGAAATGCGAAAATTCTTGGATTTTTATGAACACGCGTTTCGACATCGTGACAATATATTGCTATAATATATACAATATATACTAAAATTTTATCAGAAATCTTATCAATTTATTGTTTAAGTGCCTGCAATCCTGTTTTTAACCGGAATACGTAGAAATTTATTTAATTTATACTCGTAGAAGAGATTCTTATTAAATAGCAATATTTTTATCAGTAAGTTTTCACCGTACAAAGCTGTGGACAGCATTACAGTGTTCATCATCAGGACAGATGTGTAATTATATAACAGTGTAATTTAAAATGGTTTTCTGCGTTTCGTTTTGGTGTAGCCGTCAATTACCGGATATCAAGAACTATTAGCTTAGCCCCGTCATCTTTATTAATAATAATGGGATTTTTATGAATTTCAATTGCCTTCAGGCGTGCTCTATATGTTTTGGGTCTTCCTAGGACTTCAGGGACAAATCCAAAGTAAAGGTTTCAATGCTCGGCAATTTGCCGATTTGTCGAGTTTACATGCTCAAAAGTGTTCTTATATCATTTTGAAGATCGTCCGTTCTGTCTGGCCTACATAAATCTTGTCACATCCGGAACAGCCGAGTTTATAAACTTCATCCAGAGGAATCTTGGGACAGAAAGCGAGGTTCTTTGGCTATTGTTCAATCCTGAATTAGTTTCGGGAAGATTTGGCTATATTATTTATCTTTTCTGTTTAGCTGGGTAACCGTTCCGCTCTAATGCATTGGTTAGCTTTACAACTTCCGATCCGATTTTTGGTTCTTCACACATTCTGGTTGCTCGGGTCACCAACGTGTGGATAAGTCCTCTTTTCTACGCTGGGTGTTGATGCGATTTTGCGTGTAAATAACCGGTTTAAATATATATAAAAATACCGAAATGTATTCATTTATTTATTGTTCTGGAACATTTACAGAGTATTAACATGAAAAACGTAGAAAACACGTTAATGTTAAGGACCCGTTAAGGACACGTTAATGTTAATGTTAAAACGCGTAAATGTTAAGGACCTGTAGTAATCGTTCAGAGATGATTTTAAAGGGAGATGTGTAAATACTATTGTTAGAAGATGCGCGCTTATATTAAAAAACGATAATAATTAAGCGAAAAATGTGAAAATATTTAATAAAACACGACTCGTTTAAAATAAAGCAAAAATCTCTTGACAAATGCTTTAGTTGCTTTTAAAGATACACTGTGAATTTTTACATGCCTATAACATTTTAAATAACAGAACAAAACGTGTTTTTAATAATTTTCGGAGCTTACTTTGCGATTTTTTTCTATCGAGGTAATTTTATATAATTCACTTTTCGGCATTACAAATGTTTAGATATTATCTTAAAAAATAATATATATTTTTCTTGGAACTTAAAAACTTAAAGAGTTGACGAGAAACTTGTTATAAATTGGTAAAAATTGGGTATGTAGGAGCTAAATAATCCACTTAAAAATGTTCACGTAGCGCAGAGCTTACGTTTTTTTCACTGTGATATAAATAAAAATATAAAAAGAGATAAGAAAAATAAAATATAAAGATTAATATAATGCAAAAGAGAATAGTAAATCAAGTAAAATCAACCATTCTCATGACGTCGAAATACATGGTGTATCGGCACGTACCCGACAAACTTTAACCAGCTTTTCCTTAGCAAATTTGGAGTAAAAAATGTTATGGGCACTTTGCTGTCCGGTAACATTTTTTTTCAATTAAAAACAAAAAAATTATAAAAAAATCCACATTCCGTCACTGTCATTGGCATTGTTTCTCGTGTTAAACAGCTGTTATTAGAAAGTGTGTCAAAAAGCGTCTTCGCTCTTTCATACACAATAAATAATAATAGTTAAAAATGAGACGAATGGTGCCATGCCATTTCGTTGTGATTGTAAAAGCGCGCCAATGTAGGTACGTACGTATATTATTCAACGAAACTCGAATAAAATATTGCCAGATGGGTTTTCAAACTGTGACAAAGGATAAAACAGTGGTGACGTGTGGTGAAAATATGAATGATATTTTTTTTATTTAAAAAAAAAAATGTTACCGGACAGCAAAGTGCCTTAACATTTTTTACACCAAATGTGCTAAGGAATAGCTGGTTAAAGTTTGTCGGGTACCTGCCGATACACCCTGTATAACTATAATCCTGGACATAATCATGCTAGTAGATAGCCAATTTGTTAATTTTTTAAATATGCGAGACTGTCTGTACAGATATTTATCACATTCAATAGTATTATACAGCCGACACGTTCGAGTAAGATTGAAATAGGTAATTATTATACAATTTACGGAAACTCGTACTACAAGCGGAAAACTTGTAAATCTACGAATCACAGCATTAAATTTTAATTTTAAAACTTTTTCGGCAACTAAAGGGTTGAAAAAAGTTTTGGAGCCGGGTCTACACTTCGATGCATTTTAAAAGACTTTAAACAGCTGATATTAACCCCAATGACCGATTTTTTTTTCAAATTTGATCTAGAAAATTACAACCTCGGATTTTATTTACTCGGAAATGGAAGCTTAAATAAAAATAGTTATTCCACATAATCGACTCCAAATGTGATTCAATTCACGAGTTTCCCGCTTGCACTACGAGTTTTCCGCTCGTACTACGAGTTTCTCGCTTGTACTACGAGTTTCCCGCTCGTACTACGAGTTTCTCGCTTTTACTACGAGTTTCTGGCTTGCACTACAAGTTTCCCGCTTGCACTACGAGTTTCTGGCTTGCACTACAAGTTTCCCGCTTGCACTACGAGTTTTCCGCTCGTACTACGAGTTTCTCGCTTTTACTACGAGTTTCCCGCTCGTACTACGAGTTTCTCGCTTTTACTACGAGTTTCTGGCTTGCACTACAAGTTTCCCGCTTGCACTACGAGTTTTCCGCTCGTACTACGAGTTTCTCGCTTTTACTACGAGTTTCCCGCTCGTACTACGAGTTTCTCGCTTTTACTACGAGTTTCTGGCTTGCACTACAAGTTTCCCGCTTGCACTACGAGTTTTCCGCTCGTACTACGAGTTTCTCGCTTTTACTACGAGTTTCCCGCTTATACTACGAGTTTCCGGACACCTTGAATCTTGTGCGTTATATATACTCCCACATGGACCTAAAAAGCCCTGTGCAGAGCATTAGTTCGAATTTGTATGAATGGCATTGAAGCCAAATCTAGGGTCAGAGGAAATTGCCCGGCAGCCATCTTGTATAACTAACTTTTGAACTGATTTGTATGCATAAAGTACTATTATTATTTTATTTTTGTGTTGTTAGGTGTAGCTAGAACGGCGTATGTTTTTTTTCCTTTTGGTATTTGATGATACAAGGAATGGGATACGTCATTTAAAAATTTAAGTAGATTCGACATTTTCTATACATCTTCTCCCTCACCCCGCGGCTTCAAATTGTTATCCAATTGCCAGGGCTTTTTAGGTTCGTGGGAATGAGAAATCTAACAGAATCTTAAAATTCTTTTATCGAGTGACAAACAATATCATATGTTGACGTTTTATTTGTAATAACAAAAAATGGAAAAATTTTATTTTATTAAGAAAATTTTATCCTTTAGACCTTGTGCGAGAGAAATGAGTGTTTATCAATTGGGCCAAACACATGTGATATGTGTGGGTACATAGAGACAATTTTTTATCAACTTGAAATTATGAATTTCCAAAAAAGTATTATTCAATTAACGTCAAATATGCATCGTGTTTCAGAATAATATCGAGAAACTCCAGGGGTGGATTATTATTATTACGAACAAAAATCTAAGGAAAAATGTTAATAATTTATGTGGGACACAAATAAAAAGTAATGATATATTTTGTATACGCACAGAGAAAACTTACTGATATACAATATTGCTAATTTATTAAGAATCTCTTCAAACTATTCGTAATCTGGTTAAAAACGGGACTGCAGGCTCTTAACGAATGAATTGATAGGTTTCCTATCCTAATAAACTTTAACCCTTTAAATATCAGGAACCCAAATTCGTATGATGTTTGGGGACATTCGTCTCCTGATATTTAAAGGGTTAAGTAAGATACGAATGTGTATAATCACGATTTCGGGACACGTGTTCATAAAAATCCAAATTCTTGCCGCATTTCGTCATTGTATATTATTAAGGCCAACGCAGGTGCATGAACACGTGTTCCGATATATTAGGTTTTTACTAAAAGTTTATTAGTAAACGGCCTGCATTCCCGTTTTTAACATGAATTTAACAAATCAGAAATACTCATCTTTCTCCGTGCGGACTGAAATGGAACTGGTATATCACTTTTGGTACCGGCTCCGATGAGAGGTGGAAAGTTTTGGCAAAAAAAATTGTTACATTAATGTTCTCAAATTCATAGTTTCGAATTATTTAAAAAAAAACTTTTTTTATTTTCATAAGGTGACCAGCGAATTCCTCAGCAACAAAACGGTTCCCCTGAATAATTGTGGTGTTATTAGAATGCATCGAATGTCATTTAGGAAATTTTTGTTTGTGGTGATAGTTAAAAAATATCGCTCCGAAAGGAACCGGTTACAAAAATAACCGGTTTCCCAGAAAAAATAATGTCGGGTGATCCAATGGCAGCAAAGTCACCGGGACATTATTATCAACCATCTCTGGCATCGTCCCCAATCTCCTCGCGGGGATTATTAGTACAATATTACCAAACTGTTAACGTTTACGCTATGAACTATGACTAATCATCACTCATCACGAGTTCGGTGCGTGATTTTGACAATGAATATCTGAATCCGGACCCAGTCGTGACTTTTAATAAATAAATTTAAAGCGTTGTATGCATTCTTCAGCTGTTGGAGAATTCTAAGATTTGAAAGAGAGGCATTCATTCTTATATAACTATGTACATAGAACAAGCCAATTGCATTATGATTTTTTTGTCAGTTCCGGGAAGCTGTCGACAAGCTAACGCTGTCGGTGAACTGTCAAACTGAAAAGAAATTTTCGTTTGTCGAAAGCGTCCTCCGTCGTCGAGCGGTTAAGAACCTCGACTACGAATACAGAGATCGCGAGTTCGATTTCCGGCTAACGCAAATAAGTTGCGTTTAATTAATATTATTATCTCACAGATAATTAATATTAAATAATGTGTTAGGTAGCCATAATATATTAGCGACACGTTTCAGAGTGATCGGCATAAATAAACCACTTACTAGTTCGATATCTTTGGTTTTTTGCATGAAACCAATTGGTCCTAAATAACCATAGATATGCCAATATATAGACAATACAATTCTCATTCGGAGCCTACTTATTAGCGATGGGCGGAATCGATGAATCATCGATGTTTTACTCGATCTTTTTTACCATTCGAAATATCTCGATTCATTGTCAGAATTAATTCGAATGCAACTCCGAGACAATCGTTTTGAAACGTCATCGAAAGTCGTCGCTGTGATTGGTCAGAAATAATCGATGCCAGCCAAGCGTTGTGATTGGTCAGAATTAATTCGAATGCAACTCCGAGACAATCGTTTTGAAACGTCATCGAAAGTCGTCGCTGTGATTGGTCAGAAATAATCGATGCCAGCCAAGCGTTGTGATTGGTCAGAATTAATTCGAATGCACGTTCCGAAATTATCGTTTTCAAATGTCATCGAAAGTGGAATCGAGAGAATCGCTCTGAAATGTCAGAAATCATTCGAATGTTCAGTCCGAGATAATCGTTTTCAAACTGTCAGAATTCGTTCGAAAACGCAAATCGATTCTCACATTCGAGAGGTTATATTTCGAGATGTCAAAATATCTCAGATTGCTTGACAAACGAAGTACATTGTTGGCTGCCTACTGAAGCATGTTGATGTTATAAACAACCTCGTGTGTGAATTGTAAATTATGAATTAATACTTTTAGGTGACGATTTACGTTTCCAGTAGGTATAGTTTATGTGTAAAAGATTTTCATGGTGATAGTTTTTCACAATTGAAGGTTACCTACCTATGTTATTTTTAGGTTATGTATCATCTATTCGGGACATTCGGGTAGTGTATATTAAAAATAAAATAAACCAATAACTTAGCAAACACCATTTTTATATTTAATGCTGATCGGGTTTCACTACAACCGTAGCTTCTTCGGGCAGTATACAATATTCAGTATAGGTATATTAAACTCATCAAGTGACATGTGTTCGTTCATATAAACATAATATATCTGCTACCTATGCTACGAACAAATATATTTAATTTATTTGAAATTAACATGAATGAAATTAACATCGGTGTCTCTTAGTTAGTAATTAAAATGAAACCCTTTCTGTAGTAAAATAACTTTATTTACTTAATAATAATTTGTGAATTGCATACAAATTACAAATGAATGAATGGTTTGTTTTGGGTTCTAGTAGGCGCCTACAACGTACATGAGATTTAGAGGTTATTTTTAACAAAACGGCATATAATTACTGTCTTATTATTAAGAGGTACATTATAAATATTATTAATGGGAATTTGTACCCACTGGCTACACTAAGTAGCTATTCAGCAGGAGCTTACAATATTATATAAAACAGATATCAAAGTACAGCAAATGGAAATTACAGCACAATAATAATGTACGTAAAAATATTTTTCTTTGTACTTAAAAAACTTGTATAATAATTTATTTTAATTGTACGTATGTAGATATTCGAATCTTATTAATTATTTATAAAAATGTTAATTGCATATGCATACATATTTGAAATTCGTGGCTAACAGTAATAATACTAATGTTGCTAGCAGACAACAAGGGAATCATTGCCAGGAATGAAAATTAGTGATTGAAATTTCGCTAGTACCTGCTTACCAAAAATATTGCCATACTAATGAAAATAAATTACAACCGGAATATGCAAACAATTTTTTTTACGATAGGAATAGTCTTGATATTCGAGTTTCTATTTTCGAATCCTACCCCCCCCCCCCGACGGAAAAATTTTTGCCCCTGTCCGTAGCTATTGCTCCCGCACTCCGAGCGATTCATTCGAATGGATCATTCGATTCTTTTGATGTTTCGGTTAAAAAAAATCAATTATATAAATATTTCGATCATTCCCATCACTACTACTTATTATACTATACACCAGAGGTTTCCAAACTTTTTTGCCCCGTAGACCACTTGCCAAATATTTTTTTTTTCCGTAGACCCCCTGCCTTCCGAATACTGAATTTTCTTAAAAGTGATAATCATTTATTTGTTTAATAAAAATATTCCTTTCCCTTGCCTGCCCAACAACCGGGTGGCGGAATAGTTGCTCTGTCTTTACATTGTGCAGACAGGGGCACCCTTGTGAGATATTACACAAAATGAAAATGAAGCAGGATAAGCCTTACAGAACTCCCCCTTAAGTTCTTTGTCAGTGCTTATTCCCGTCAGTTCTTTTTGACACATGATATCCGATTCTTTAACGTTGCATTTCCACAGTCAAAATGTCCTCAAACTTAATTTTGAAGTCTGTGTGATGTGCATTTAAATGTTGAACGTCAGTATTACCCTGGACGTTTTTCAAAAACAAGTTAGGGAACTAGGAAAATTGGCGGCTCCAATGTGCAATGTTTTGCTTGAATATATTAATTCTGACGAGAAAAGGAACGTAGAATCTATTTATATACCTCAATTAACAACTTTACGAAATACAAATATCAAATAAGTAATTTCTCAGTCTATTATATTTGTGTTAGGTTTATTGTGTCATTTACGGAACTCCTAAATGTTGACTTGAGGTAAATGGGGGTCCGCTCGTATGTACCCCCATTTGAATCTCGTGGACCCCCAAATTTCTTTCTCGCTGACATAGACCCCCAGCATGCCGATATCGACCTCTGGGGGTCCATATAGACCACTTTGGGAACCTCGGCTATACACGAATGAAAAACTCTGAAACTTTATTCCATAGACTTTCAAAGTTTTTCATTGGTGGATATAGTTAGGCAACAATATGACGACACAATATTTACGGTTCCAATTTTCGATCGGAGTTATGCCCTGGTGGTGAGTACTCTCAGTAACAGCTTAGAGAAAATGGCTATACCCGTATTTGGTGTTAAGCGTACGTGTGGGAGATCCTTCAGGCCCCGTAGTGAGCGTTCAAAGATGGTTTGAAAGGGAAATATGTAAATACGGATCTGAAAGGGAGCGCGCTAATATTAAAAAACGATAATATCAAAAAAGCAAAAACGGTGAAATATATGTAATAAAACACGACTCGTTTAAAATAGATCAAAAAATCTTTAGTTGCATTTAAAGATACGCTGTGAATTTAAAGAGTTAACGAGAAACTTGTTATAAATCTGTAGAAATTTGGGTATGCTGGGGGCTTCAGCCTAATTGGTTTGAGAATTCCGCACGAAACTGCTACACCCGTTTGCAAACAGTTGCAAAAAAACGCTGCCGCACAGAGTCGTATAAAATGAAACTGCAAGAAAAAATGAAACACCCATCTGCATAAATAAACCACTTACCCCATCTGCAATGCTTTGCCCGAAACTCGCGTAGAAACTATAAAAGCTTCCGCACAATACCTTTTGAAACTGTTGAAACTGTTTCGAAACCAAAAAAAGAAACGCCAGTCTGTAGCGCCATTCTTACGGTCAGTAAACCTGACCGGTTAGTGGCTGAGTGGACAAATACGCCTGGTTCTCACAAAGGCACCGTGGGTTTAATTCCTCTGTTACACGTCCTCCAACATGGCACAAGCAACATTTTCCGCTTGTAATGAGTTTTATAACTCATTGGGGTTCGTATGTGGCAAGAAATAAAACTTATTTGCAAATTATGGTAATAGGAGTTTTTCAAATATTTTTAGGTTGTTCGTGACCCGGGAATTCGGTCTCTTCTTTTTAAAAAACTCCTTCATATCCATGGGGGAATAGTTTAATATACTTTCTTCCCTCCAACTTTGTAACCTATTGCCTTCCGTACAAGGGGGGAAAGCTGCAGTTTTTAAAATGCTTCTAATTTTGTCTATTTTCGGATCAAATCCAAATTTCATAAATTTGTGTTTTTTATATTTGTTGGTAGATAAAACAGATTTCTAACTTGAGGTATAAAACGATTAGGTAGTTATTAATTTTTTCCATAGATGGCAACACTAATGTTGATTCAAGATCAGTGTTGCCAACTCAACTACTTCCAAATATGCTAGAGTGATGGGAAAAATATGCCAGAAATATGCTAAATTCCTTTAAAAAATGCCAAAAAAAAAGCCAACATAAATTTAACTTAGTATTTGTTGAGAAATAGAGTGATGGGAAAAATATGCCAGAAAAATGCTAAATTACTTTAAAAAATGCCAAAAAAAAGCTAACATAAATTTAACTTAGAAATAAAAACAGTGAAATAAAATATCAATATCTTCATCTTCATCTTCATCTTCTTCTTCTTCATTAACAGCAGCTGATGTGGAAGGCTGAGAGACGGAGTCGTAACTTTCTTTGGTCCCAATGCATCGTAGTACTTTGTCAGGAACAGTGTAAGAATAACAGCACTTTCCTGCTCTCTTTAGGCCAAATCTCACGTACAAAATGGCATTCAGGGTTCTCACCGCCAAACGATTTCGGAGTTTTGTTTTGACCAGACTCATTTGGCTAAATACACGTTCAATGTCCGCATTTGAATGCGGCAATGTTAAAATAGACATTGCAAACTGACATAAATCACCGAAGGGGTTATTATTAGCTGCATCTTTGTATTGCATGACTTCATTCCAAAACTCTACAGTGGAAGTCAAGGATTCCCATTTAATGTGAACTATGTTTCCCCATTGAGACAGCAGTTTTTCAATCGATATCATTTTTGTTAGTTAAAAAATTGTTTTTTATTATTTTCATGTTTCTGTAAAAATAAGCCAAATAAATATGCTATATGCTAAAAGCATAATAGTTATGCTAAACATGGAGTAATTATGCCAAATTTAGCATATAATATGCTAACTTGGCAACACTGTTCAAGATTATATTTTGAAATTCTCCAAAATTGTGCTAATCAATGGCGGGTGCATAAATAACGGGTGGTTTATTTATGATCAATGCGTGGTAATCAGGTAATCATGTCATGATCATGTCCATTTTAATATTATTTTTATTTAGTTTGTTAATATAAAGAGGTTGTCTTGTCAGATTGCTAAAAACGAGTTCAGACTTCTGAGTGTGTCAATGGTTCATTTTTCACAATAATAGTGAATCATGTCAATTTTTTGGATTGATTTTTGCTTTGGTTTGGTAAAATTTCCGTACTTTGCCATAGTGCTATACAATTAGAGGGGATATTGTGAACTAATATCTCGTCAAAACATGTTCACTAGCGATAATCAGTGGGCACTACTTGTACACTGGATTTTATAGTTTGCGGTCGTTCGGCCTTAAAACGTTTGGAGGGTTGGAGGCCTAATCTAACTAATTGCACATACAAAAGTGAAACTATATTTTTCGCTTCATATCATAAATATAATACAGTAGAACCTCGTTAATTCAAACCCCGATAATTCGAAAAAACGCGTAATTCGAAATTTTCGCCAAAAAAATTTCCGCAGAAAAATTTTTTCATACAAAATTTTTTTTAATTCGAAATTCGTTAACCTCTCAGACAAAGACTTTTATCTACTATGTGTTCCTTTGAGAACTGTCAAAACGTGATAATTTTTGTGTTATTTACGAGTTTTGCTAAAAGCTTCATAACTCACGTTTTGGGAAACGTAGCCTCATTCTAAAAAATGTTTTGGAAAGATTATGAAATCCACTATCGTATCGTGTTGTTATACGTAAATATTTGCGTTTCTAAATATACATTTTATCAAAACGTCAAAAATATGTAAAAATCGCTTACAATCATTTCAAAGCCTTGAAAAATGTACTTTTTTCTGAGTATCATAAATAAATAACACTTTATATATTGAAGAAATATAATTAAAAACTATTAGTCACCTCAAAATATTAATTAGTAATTCGAAATTTATTTTTGTCCACGCACGAAAATTTGTTCGTGTAATTAGAAAAAATTTAATTTTTGGGAAAATAAATCATAATATTTCGTAAATCTGAATCTAAAAGTCAGCCGTGGCGGTAAAACGCCGAAAAATGTATTTTTACGTGGTTATACATCGTCCTAATTAGTATTATTATTTTGTAAATCTGAATCGATTTACACTGGAATGTTGAATTTTTTCAAATTTATTTCGAATATCTGAGTTTGAAGGGCCGAGAAAATACGTTTTACGCGGATATATGTCGTAGTTTTACGAGTTTACACCAAATATCTGTATTTAAAGGGTCGGCCGCGACGAAACTCGGCCGCGAAATTTCGAATTACCCGTAAATGTATCGTATATTTACGAATTTATTTAGAATATTTGAATTTAAATGGCCCGCTGCGACGGAAATCGGCCGCGAAATTTCAATTCACGCGGAAATATATCGTATTTTTACTAACTTTACTTCGAATATCCGAGTTAATAAATACGGCGCGACGGAAATCGGCCGAAAAATTTCGATTCACGCCGAAATATGGCATATTTTTACGAATTTACTTCAAATATCTAAACTTAAAAGGCCGGCCGCGACGAAAAACTGCCGATAAAATTCGATTTACGCGGAAATATTTCATATTTTTACGAATTTACATCAAATATCAAGGGTCGGCCGCGACGGAAATCGGCCGCGCATTGACGATTTACACGGAAATATATCGTATTTTTGCGAATTTATATCGAATATCTGCATTTAAAGAGCTGGCCGCGACGGAATACGGCCGCGAATTCTCGTTTAACGCGGAAATATATAGTATTTTTACGAATTTAAATTCAGATATTTGAAATAAAGGGCCGGCTGCGACGGAAAATTACCGCGAAATCTCGATTTACGCGTAAATATATAGCATTTTTACGAATTTATTGCGAATATCTGAATTTAAAGGGCCCGCTGCTATGGTAATCGGCCGCGAAAATAAAGAAATAATTGGTATTAATACGAATTTACAACTAAAATACCACCCGGATTGAATAGGCATTTTTTTTAATCAAAGTTTAAAATATCTTATGTTACGACTTTTCTTGTTAGTATTGTGTGACTTTACTTTAATCTAAATAGAAATTATTTAAATAACCCAAACTAAGAACAATAACCATCATCTATTTTGTGCATGTTTTTTCATCTGCCCAACGAAAATAGTAAGTGGAGTATGAAAATTTTACCATTTTTTGTCGACTTTTTTGAAATTCATTCATGTAGGTACTAAGAAATGGATTTCAGAGAAGATTTTCTACTTCAGTTCTAAATACCTCCAGATCTATATTGATGGACTTCATTCATAAATTATTCTGCCCAGGCGCCTTTGGCTCAGGGCTGGCCCTGCCTGACCCTCCCATATATTAGTCGGTACCATGGTAACTCGACACAATGAAAATTCAACACACCTTTAAAAAGTGATAGTCATGTAAAAAACTAACATATAAACCTAACATATTTAATCTAGTTTTTGTTTCGTCACTTTTCAGGACTTCATATCACTTTTTAAAGGTGTGTCGAATTATCATTTTGATGTCAAATCACCGATAATTTTATAAAAATATTTTTTTGCGAATTGGCAATGATCTGATGATGACCACCTCGCCCTACTCCAATTGTCTAAATAGAAACACCAAGATGATTCAAATAAAATAGAGTATAACTTCAAAAATTAATCATTATGGTCCAAGTGGATATTTTTTACATCAACATTGTTGTACGATGACGCGTTAGGTTGGTTTATCACCGTAATGGGTCAAAGAAAGGGGTTCGATCCTCTCTCTGTTCTAAAGAGACTTGTAATTCGGAAGGATCGCAATGCCCCAACCAACAGACAAACTAAAAACGCAAGATTTCTGCACTTGCCACGTTTAATTTTTCTTCTGTATGTTGATATGTCCAGTAGGGCCTGCACTAATAATGTTCAATAATGAATAATTACAAGTGACTTTACAAACATGAATTAATGCACACACAATCGGCTTTCCCTTGTTACAAAATAATTATGTATTACCGTGGTATTTCTCAGCAGATTAAGATTAGTAGGTTCTCGGTACTTTCCAATACGTCGTATTAGACTGTGCTCCTCAATTATGGCGGTATCTCCACATTTAGAGGCGTCAGAAGTTGATCGATGACTTGGCGCATTTGACCGCATTCTTTTCGTACAAAAATCAAGCGTGAATTCAACATGTGCTATTGAATCCTGATGGAAAAATGAAGCTATTGGTGTGACGTAACAGGTTCGACAAACGTCGTGACAGAAAAGGTATTCAGAAATTAGTGTTTGTGTCTGAAAGGAGATGAACCTCAACCTTTAGCAGCGCAGTTGATTATTTGTTCATTTCAGTCATAGAATAAAGAATAACACAAGAAACGCCTTATACGCGTATTTCGTGATCCAAATATTTGCCCAATAGAGGCTTAAATCTCCAATAGTGTTTACGAAATTCGAATGGGATGGAGATCTACATTCTACAATGTCAGGCAAGTGTAAGTGAAACGGAGCACTGTGGTGAACAATTGTTTCCGTTCAAATTTGTATGAAAGGCACTTTTCTCTTTTATTCTATGATTTCAGTGAATTGTCTAAAATAACACAAAATTTCAGTGGAAAATATTTAATAATAGAAATAAAAATCATTAATCTTTCTTTAGTTCATAGATTTGGATGTAGGCTTCCGTCAAGGTGATCATCTGAGGGAGGATGCTGGTCACGTGGAGGTCTTGCATTTCACACCTGGAAAACGAAAAACATTAAATTATTGTAGCCGCTGTTAGTCATGGATGTAAACAATCTCAACTGGTAGGCGGGTATATGTGTGCATCTCTGGCATAGGTCATCCCAAGTGGTTCACTATACTTGGTGACTGCAGGGGTGTCTGAATTCATGGGGTCAGGTCCATCCAGGATTGGGAGAGACCAGTTGAGGGAGACCATTTAACGACTCCAACCGGACTTCTCGACCCATCACTTTGCAATGCAGCATTCCCAAAGATGACTTAGGCCTTGTGGGAAATTGTTTTGCTCCGAGCCTTCTGTGTGTTTATATAAAAAAATATAATAATGCATAATACACCAGCAAACCTAACAGAATGGCACCCTGGATGTGTCTATCAAAAACAATGGCATTCGTGACTCTCGACTTGGATAGAATATATGTGAGAATTGAATATTACTGGGTTGAGTCTGTTAAGTTCTTTTTTTACATTAACTCCACACAGGAGGCCCTGAGCAAAATAATTTTCCTTAGGGCCTGTGTCATCATTGGGGCTGTTGTGCGGAGAGTCTTTAACTCCTTGCACGCGGCCGTATCAACTGTTGTTACGGCAAAAAGTCTATACTCACACGCGGCTGTATCAACAGTTGATACGGAAACTTTGACGGCCGATATTCCAGCGCTCTTTCGTCATAAATGTATTTCTTCCTCACTTGGACATTCGTAGAACTATCACGATGCTGACATCTACAAGAATTTCTCAAAAATAAAATTGTATTTCTTAAAAAAAGATCGATAATCAAGTGCGCCTCTTCGCACCATTTAGTCCTTTAGTTTACATTTTTGTCAAAGGATGGCGTTAGTACTTTTTTTTTTAATATTAACTCCACACAGGAGGCCCTGAAGAAAATAATTTCCCTCAGGGCCTATGTCATCTTTGGGGATGCTGTGTGGAGGGTCTTTTTGTGGAGAGGAAGGAGTGAACATGGGTCTTGAAGAGTCCCATGTTGTAGGAGGGAGGAAACACAGAGGCCGGCAGTTCGTTCCACAGCCGAGCTGTTGAACTTAAGAACGAATCGTAGAAGCGACCCGTTCTCATGTGACAAATGTCAACCGTGTACAAATGTTGGGCGCGCGTTTGGCGTGTATCCCGACTACGCACCGGTGCCGAAGGGATCAATGACGCTAGTTCCTCAGAGCATCTTCCATTGTAATACCGATAGAACAAGGACAGCATACCTACCTGACGCCTGTGCTCTAAAGATTGCAGTCCGTTTGTTAAGATTGGGGAATCTATCAAACGGACCGCCCGTTTTTGCACAGAGTCAAGGGGTACTAGTATGTCATTCACAACTTTTCATAACTAAATATGATAAGTGATCATGGTGTCCCACTCAGAGTCGGCTCTAGGGATCCAAAAGTGGAAGGTCAATCGAAAAAATGAATAAAGGTAGATACACACTGGGTCGCCGTACGTACGCTATGCTACGCATTACGATATCTGGACTGCTTAGCAACCATACATTTTCTATGGAAATATATGCTTTAGAATCACACTGGCCACAGGCATCGCAACGTGTGGTCAGTGTGATTCTGAAATATCTATTTCTTAGAAAATGAATGCTTGCTAAGTAGTCCAGATATCGTTATGCGTAGCGTAGTATGTACATACATACCTTTAGAGTTAATGCGTAGGGAATATTATAAAAAGTCAATACCTAGGTACATATAATTAATTTGTCGGTACTCACCTATTCCGAAGCCGGTAGCACAATATAGTTATAATTAATGTTCTTTATTTTATTACTTATTATTAACACATAACTTTAAACTTTAATGTTCATATTATTAATTATGTTTTTCTACATCTTTATTTGTATTCTTTCGATTTTATGGCCGGGTAAAATCTTCCTCCTTCTAGGAAAACTAAACCCTTCCACACACTTTTCCACAAATGATCATCTAGCCAATCCACACTATGTAAGTGCATTATATAAGTATAATTAATACAAAACAATACAAGAACAACACGCCAACCCACGAGAGATCAAATGGGAAAATAATATTCACCGACTTTAGATATTTTCATATCAGAGGGTTCTGCTCGGTAGAATTCCCAACTGGACCGATAAATCTTACTGATCCCTCAACATAAATATTTGAAAAAAATTATTATTAATATTATTATTATTATGAGCTGTTATTACTATGACTGGAAATTCCCTATAATTGAAAAATTCTACAAAAATCTATGAACCGAGATAAAAGCGTTGGATTCTAATAGTAAAAAATAATAAAAAAGCACTCTAACATTTGTTGTATATTAAATCGATCCTCCTTTCTTTGGCTTCTGCGAAATGGTCAATGACACGGCTGTAGAAATGATCTATTTTAGAAATATATATTTTTTCAATGCTAAGCATTGCAAGTGAGCTTAATCTATCTTGACTCATTGTATTTCTTAAAAATGTTTTAATACGGTTAAGAGTTGAAAAACATCTCTCACTTTCAACTGTGGTCATTGGTATCACACAAATAAATTCTAATACTTTTATTGTTTCTGAAAATATTTCCTGAAAATTATTCAGCACTGTTAGCATGGTGTAAGTCATCACGTTGGTAAAACACTATTAACTCATTTTTTAACTTCGATGAATCAATTTCATCAAAGTGATCCAACAAATTTAGTTGTGCTGTTGGAAAACAGTTATTATATTCAGCAAAATTATCTTTATTAAATAAATTCGATAAAATGAGATGATCGCCATATTTAAACCTATTTTGCATTTCCACTAAAATAGTGTCACAAACTTCAATCGCAACCAAATTATTATTTTCATCAAGACGCCTTTTCTTACATTCGCCTTCTGGGGAACTGATTGAATTTGCTGGGTTGGAACTCAATTCTGCTCGTATGGCCAAAATGTGATGTTGAAATTCTCCAATATGTTTTTTTATTAATATTGCATCCAAATTTCTTTTTTGCATTTGCTTAAATAAAATTTCGCAGTGAGGCATTATTTTGTTAAAGAATGTTAACCAATAAAGAAAAACACTCTTTTCCAGGTTATTTATTAAATTTTGTGCTTGACTTAAAGTATTTTGATCATTTTCCTTTTCCAAAATTAAATTTAAACAGTTAAAAATATCAGATTTATGTGTGAATACGGTAATGACGCATTTGGCATTAAAACACCACCTAGTTGGAGCTGCCTTTGGTAAACGACCTTTAACGGTTTCATCTAAATAATGCATTCGCTTTGGAGATCTTGAAAAAAATACAGAAAATGAATGCAGGGTCGCGAAAAACACCTTTACACCTGTCGTTATCGTACATGCTTTTTGTAAAATTAGATTTAGTTGGTGGGCGTAGCAATGAATGTAGTGAGCACGGGGGAAAGTTTCTTTGATTTTAACGTGAACGCCACCAGTTTTCCCTGATAAAACGGCTGCTCCGTCGTAACATTGCGCTATCAGCTGTTGCGGTTGAACTTCCAGGATCTTCAACTGAGTCAATATTTCATTAGTTAAGCCAACTGCCGTGCAAGCCTGCGGATTAACAAATTTCCAAAAACGTTCACATACGACATTGTCTTTTAAATATCTGATCACAAATACCATTTGGGTTTTAGTGGAGCTGTCAGTTGTCTCATCCACCTGAATTGCAACGTACTCAGATTTCTGTATATCTAGTTTAATTTCTTCCTGAGATACTGCTAAAATTGAATCTAACAAATCATTTTGGATCGTCTTAGAACTGGAAGACCTTTCTAAATGTTCTTTTAATACAATGTCTATTTCCTGAATAAAGTTAATCAAGCCACGAAATATACCTGGATTATCTGACTCTTTTGTTTCATTGTGACCCCTTAATGCCAGTTCAAAAGAACCACAAAACTGTATGCATTTCAAAATTTTTGTTAAAATATATCTATTTTTATCCACTTTTTCGTTGTGGTCCACGAGTGATTTACGATATGCACTGTCTAATTGAATCCGAATATCAATGGTTCCTAACAAGACAAAACTCATTGAATGATTTATATGCAATGTAGAAATAGAATGCTTTTTTATTTTTTCCTTCAAATGTTTCAAATCACTCACCCCTATCTCGGTCCATTGTTTATCAGTCGAGTTAAAAAGTAAGCAATGAAAACAAAAATATAAGTTCCTTTTTTCACAGCCACAAATCCAATCACAAAATGTATAACTTTTCGAATTAAAATATCGTTTAATATCTTTATTTTTATGTTTTGTAACAGAAATAAGTTTCAATTCCGGTTGTGGCCGTCCACGTGACTTTATTTGAATACGTTTTTCGTGATTTAATGAATTGTTCGCGATATCTTTCAGTATGGCATCTACAGAATTCGAATTCGACATTTTAATTTATTCAATCTACAAAACAAACACGTCGTACGTCAAAGCGGAGATTTCGGAGATAAATCCAAGATGGCCTTGGCCTTGTTAAACAATGCAATATATCACACAACAAAACTGTCGTTTGATTTTTTTGACATCTCTCTCTAACATCTAGATCTTGGATATTTCTGTTTCACCTCGGTCAACACCAAAGCTTAACTAAAAAAATATTTTATATGATTTTAAGCAAGCGTCCAGACAAGCGTGTTTACCTCCTTTGTCTGTATAGCAAAGAATGAGATAAAAGAATGTTCTGTGGTCAAAGCTTGAATTGACCAAAGTAAACTGCGATACTATTGCATTTGTCTTGGACACTAGATGGCGCTAAAAGCGTAATCTGAATCGTAAAGCGAATCTGCAAAAAATTCAATAGCTTCTCGTTTGGACGCTAGATGGCAATGGGATTCGCTATTCTTCGCAAATATTAAAATAAATTTAATAATATTAATTATTTAGTAGCTGTTTAAATCTAAATTGTTACATAATTTTTAGGGAGGTCAAAAACCTATTGACCCTCAAGGAAGAGCCGCCACTGGTCCCACTTGTGTCTATCAACGCAGTGGCCTAAGTACACACACGCCGAGTGAATGGCGGGACCACATTCAAAAGATACGGTACGTCTTTGTATGAAATTTTATGTTTTTGTTTTTATAAACATCTAAGAGTGTTGACACACGAGGATTTGTTTTCATATTGTGGAGAATAATCTGTTCTGTCTATATAGTCCAATAAATCATGCCAGAATGCTATAATTTGACATTTAATTGCGTGCATAGGTATTTGAAAATATGTACCGCGTACAGGTATAGATAAAACGGAGCAAATTAACTCGTTCAAAAGGTTAAGGATAGGAAGCAGAGGAAGTTCAGGGAAGGAAAAGGGTATGAGGGGTAGGAATATGGGAGTCAATATGTCCAGGAGTGACGACGGACATACAAATCCATCTCTCTCACTGCGGTGCAAGGCGATGGGTCGAGAGAGTTCGGCAGGAAGGGCTAAAGGGTCTCCCTCAACCTGCCCCTCTCTGGTCTGCAACGCAGCTGGTGGGCATCCACCATCTGCCGTCTTGGACAAACCTCACCCCATGAACCAGGGCAACCCTGCTAAGTAATCAAACATAGCGAACCACTTGGGGTGATCTATGGCAGAGGTGTTGTTTATCCAATGAGTAGCACCTGCCTCCCAAGTTGTTCCGCATCCAGTTGCCGCCATGAATGCAAGTCCAGAGGCTGTGAGGAGAGACTGGGCCAGCAATGTACGGGGTGGGATGAATGAATTGTATTATATGTAATTGTGTGTAAAGATAATACCATTGTTGAGTGGGGTGATGCAGCACATGCGCCCTGTAGGTGCCTTTGTCAGGGACTCCATCGTGGACTATGTTTCCCACCAGGTCGTACACCGTCTTGCCCTTGTGCTGCGCTTTCACCTCAGGGGTCAGGATGTCCCCAAAATCAACATTTCTGGAATAGATTAAATTCATTATTACAAATGTACATGGGTCATTCCGCCGTTTCGTTCAAATCGCATGTTCTTGCAAAAAAGTCATATGAAAAATAATGTTTTTCAAGAAAGTTTTATTGGAAAATGTAGTTATTTAAAAAAGGAAAAAGTAGTATTTACCGGATTAGGCATTTGTTACTTAATAACTTTATGGTATACAAAAAACATGCTAAAATCTCATTACCTTCCCCGTGTAAATGAGGGACCGGTAAATTGATCAATAAATAAGAACATTTTACACTAGTAAAATCACTACATTCATTAATCGACCTGAATGTACAACTAATTTTGCATATTTATTGGTGTTTAATTTATTTTTAAAGTTACTGTATCATAGAAAGAATTGAGATTTTGTTTTTGTCCAGAAAAAATCGCTGTCGTCTTCCGCCAAAGCGGTAATTAAAATTGTGACCGTGTTTGTCACTGTTCGTCAGCTGTACCCCACCCCGCGCCTCCGTTACTAATCAGTGTACCGCTATATCTGGACGGGGGAGGACGTGCGTCGCTGAATAAAGAAATATCTGCGATCTCCGTGCTCGAAAACGACTTTGTCACCGACCAGGCATCATTACCTTCCAGCATTTTTAAAAGTAAGTACATGTTTTAAAAATTCGAATCATGAACCTATAAACTATAATTAGTCGGACTATTTTTTATTGAAACATAAAGATTTGTAATGTCATTATTAAGCGAGTTATTAAGGAAAGATTGTCAAAACCTCATTACCCTCCGTCTCATTACCTTCCGTATCGTAAAATTTTTTGCCGGATGGTAATTTAGAGGTGTGGAGGGTAATGATAAATTTGTAAGGGTTATTTTTACGTGCATCTGGGACCATGTTTGGGGGTTCATAAAAGTTAATATTATCAATAAAAGCAGTTTCTTGCGTTCTAGCGTCGGACAATTTCAGTTTTGGTGAAATACATATTTTCGTTTTATCTATTTACTGATATGGAAAAACAATCTGTTAAAATTTACCCTGCGAATTTTTATTTGAAAATCGATTTTTTTATTCAATGATATAATTATAATTATTCAAATGTAAACGAATAATATATTAAACAAATGGTTTAACTATTCCCCTACAGTCACAATTATTTTCATTACTTATCTTCATTACTCCAGTTGTCTATTAAAACAGATGAATTTTTACAAAATTTCAAGTTTCTAAACAAATCCAGATTTGAACAAAAATCTATATAAAGGGCATTATTAAGAGTCCAACGCAAATTTCTTGATTAAAAAACCATATCATTACTGTTAGATTTTAAATCATTTAGGGAAAAAAATATTAAACAAAGATATAAAAGTAGTGTAACAATTTTTGGGCTCTCCTGTAAAAGTAACGAAATTGAAATTATCCATATTTGTTATTCAACTTCTCACTTGATCCGATACTTATGATAATTTTTCTTTATTATTTATTACAGGCTAAACACCATAATCCACAATGGCAAAGTTAAATAAAAAACTGAAAAAAGAAGAAAAGTTATCCAAGGACAGGCTGCGTAAGCAACAAAAATATGCTGAGATTAAAAACAATCCGGAACTGTACAGTCTTCAGAAAGCGAAAGAAAAAAAAAGATACTTAATGCGAAAAGCGCAAAAAAAGATTTGCAGCATTGAAGATATGAGTGAAAGAGCCCAGAGAGAGCAAAGACGAAGATGGCGAAAGAACTCTGTAAATTATTGGAAGAAAAAGGAGGAGCAGCGTAAAATAGAAACGATTACAGTAGAAAATATGCCTCCAATTCATGAAAATGTCAAGGAAGTACCCAATAATGTGCAAAATACTCTAGATCCTGACCCTCTCGCAGTCGAGAATGAACAACAAATCATTAAAAAAAATGTGCGTGGTCTAACGAATGTTAGAAAATTGAGGTATAGATCATTGAAAATCATTAAGACGTTACAGGACCAGATAAGCAAACTCAGGAACGAGAAAAGAAACGAACAAAAGAAATTGAAGGCGTTGCAGCTACAAAACGTAAATAGACCAATCGAAGATACAGTAGAGAAAAAAGTAAACGACATAGTTAAATACATCCCAATGAATAAAGTCGAAGATGTAAAAAAGAAATTGTTGTTCAGTGAATCGCTGTCTCGAGGATTAAATGAAAAATACAAGGCTTTAAAAAAAACAGAGAAAAGAGAGTTTGCGAATGAAATACTGAGAGACAAGAACAAGCTAAAGAAATATAAAGTACTCAGTAAAGTTCCCTTTCAAATCAGAAAGACTTTAGCTGAAAACAAGAATAACAAAACAAATGAAATAAAACGGAAGATACAAGATTTTTTTGAAGAAGATGTAAATAGCCGGGTAGCTCCCGGAAAAAACGTCCCGTTCGACTATCAGCATTATTCCCTTTATAAAAATAGTACGCAAGAATTCAATCCTTTCGATCAATGTGAGTTCGAGAAGTTCATCCGATCCCTAAGAGTAGAATATCCTGATTTCGATGAATCAAAACAGCAGTCCCCCAAAACTGTGGAACTCCCACACATGGACATTGACGAGGAAACCAACAAAGAGGATAAGAAGGCGCCATTCAAATACTACTTAGATGACTGGATAATGGTTCAATATAAAATAACTAACACGACACATCATTTCATTGGGAAAATTATTGGAAAACATGAGTACACACTAGAGTACAAAGTAATTTTTTTGAAAAAAGCTCAAGGGAATTCCAAAAAATTTGTCTGGCCAACAATTAGTGACGACGATTTCATTTTGGAATCACAAATTCTTCAGCGCTTGCAAGATCCAGATGAGAATGAAAGAGGACAATTCACTTTCAAAAATTTGCCGAACTTTGATTTGAAATAGTTTTCCAGCAAAAACTTTCACAAGAATGATCTCAAGTTCCTTAAATATTATGTTCCTATTTAGATGTAAGACCTTTATCTTGTACTTATTAGTTACATATGTTGTGTTTGTTTTAAGTATCTCTGATTTTATTTTAAACTGCATTTCAATTGACTTCTGATTTTTTCTTATTTTTAATTATTATTTTTATTATTTCTATTTTTCAAATATTACAATGTTTGCTTAGGAATGTGAAAATTTTGTATTTCTTGTGTACAAACCTACTTATAAAACGTAATTATAAAGAATTTGACTATTCCTTATAATTTCTGGGTAAGTAGTATAATAGGAAAATTTTAGTTGTGTTGGGTTTGATGTTCCAGCTGCCTTTTCTTAATTTGTATTTTGATATTTTTTTCCATTATTTTTTAACAATTCATACAGATATTGCAAAAGCATAAGTAAGCAGAACTGATTACGTATGAAAAAATGTATTTCTTGTCTCCAATGTTCAAAAGTCTGAATAAAGCATTTAGTTTTTCACAATAATAGGTTTTTCTTCTTTTTCCTAATCCGCTCACCACGTCAAATGATACTTAGCATGATTTGAAATCTATTTTATTATTCAATTTCTATTCAAATTTCATTATTCACAGACATTTTAAGAACCTTAAACATGTTCACTACCATCTATTAATATTTCATTACCAAACTTCATTACCATCCAAATTTTTAAATTACCATCCAACAGTTTTTCATTACCATCCACACCTTCATTACCTTCCATCAATTTTCTTCGAATCCAAGTGTCGCACAAAGGTGCCCTTTTCACTTTTATACATCTGATAGGTACGGGAACCCATTTCTATAAAAATATATAGTAAAAAGGCAAAAAAAAAAAAAACCGCGGAAACAGGCAAATTTGAACGAAACGGCGGAATGACCCACTATATTACGGTCAGTGATAGACCACTGTTCGGAATCTAAACGTTGCTTGAAATGGCCTTAGCTGTGTTTAGTGTACTTCCAAACCTTCCTCTCCCCATCTCCTTACATTCCCCAGTGTATAACCATGCAACATAACTCGATTGGATTCACGTAAATGCCGATTTGGAATGCCAAGTGACCGCAACCTATTTACTACCTTAGTTTGCTACGGTAAAATGCCGAGCAGCCCACTGTGCGTCGGCTGATAATATTTTCATAATAACTTCCTAGTTTTTTTGTTGTGAAATAAGGTTTTTTAAATTGTACCGTCTCTGTCTATTTATAAAAACTCTACATACCTATCCTATGTAGTTTACCCAGGATAGCTACATACTTGTATTGAGAGAAATACTTCTTTTATTTCTAATGTTATAAAAAAATATAATATGTTGGAGGTCAAATTGGACTAATTGGGGGTAAAAATGTCAGCACGCTTCCATGCCATATCTCCTCACGTTTCCATTATCTATGGTACATGTAAGATACTTACTTGACGGGAAAATTGATGACAGTTGGGTTCTTCTCAACAAAGAATGTGTTTTTTGTGAACCTTTTTATGTACAAAATTAAATAGGGCGGTAGTTTTGTAATTTCAAATCTCTTTAGGAAATTGTCTTTGTAGGTTTTGTACTCTTTTGAGTTCTGGCCATTGAACTTTGTCAGGAGCTGGTACAAATTGACCTGGAATTAAAAGGTTAATAAATATTAAAAATTTGGTCGATAATGAAAACTATGGAGATAAAGATGATATATTATTCTTCAGGATTCGAAGGAGCTAAAAAAATTTATGTAGTCATTCTTGGGGTATTACCATAGATAATAGAAACAAAGGGAGATACACATAGAATCGTGCCATCTCTCGCCGAGCTACTACCAAACTACAAATACTATCAAAGCAGTGAAAATGATGCGTTTGGTGTGTAGGTTGAAAAAAGGGTGGAGCGTGGCTGTGCGCAGATGCAATTTGCAGTTGAATAGGTGAACAATGTTGTGACTGGGTGGACACTAAGGACGAATTTCAACGTTCATTTACGGGGACTGTGAAAGTCCTATTCAAATTCTGTTATTATATCATTATAGGCTAGTTTTTGTCAGAACTGAAATAATAACAGAACATGAAAAAATCTTTCACAGAACATGAAAATTACTTGAAATTTGAACAATTGTTCAAATTCTCTAAAACAACCCGTCCTAACATGGTACACCTCCCATACTTCTATTATCTATAGGTGTTTTTTTTGTAGTTTACATTTACATTTTGTATAGAGTAATTTATTTTATTTGTATTCTACTCAAGCGAGACGATAGGAAAACCTTCAATTCTAAAGCATATTTTTTGGTATTCATAATGTACACCAATTCATTATAAAGATTAATCAAAATAATGATTTAGCATTAAGCTTCGCCTTAATTACTAATAGAAACAACTATTTATCAGGGGAGATGTAAACGTAAACATGCACAAAATGGGTTTTAAGGTAGTTACTTTGGGTTATTTTAATAATTTATGCGTTTTTCCTAACATTCAAACATCGACCGTCGGTCTGTCAAATCATGTTAAATTTTGAACTTTGATTGAGAAAAAAATGGAACTTCAATGCATCTTTCACCATCCCCCGACATAAATAGTTGTTTCTTGTAGTAATTAACCTCTCAGAAAAGGACTTTTATTTACTTTGTGTTCCTTTGCGAACTGTCAAAACGCGAAAATTTTTGTGTTATTCACGAGTTTTGTTAAAAGCTTCATAACTCACGTTTTGGGAAACGTAGCCTCATTCTAAAAAATTTTTTGGAAAGATTATGAAATTCACTATCGTATTGTTTTGTTATACGTAAATATTTGCGTGTCTAAATATACATTTTCTGAAAACGTCAAAAATATGTAAAAATCGCTGACCATTATTTCAAAGCTGTGAAAAATGTACTTTTTTCTGAGTATCATAAAGAAATAACACTTTATATATTGAAGAAACATAATTAAAAACTATTAGTCACCTCAAAATATTAACCGTCCAAATTAAAATATTTTTAATAAATTATTTAAAAACGCAATAAATTATGAACGAACAAGATGACAGATTCAATCGACTCAGATAATGCACCTCTACATTCCATAGATATTCTTGAATGCAGACGCGTAGCGTTATTCATTATCGATACTCTGTTTTTTAAATCATGGCAATCCGTATACTAGTGATGGAAATAAATCGATTTTTGTAAAATCTCGCGCGTTTACGTGAAAAGACGTACTAATGTCTTGACCGCTATTATCATATTTACGTCTTTTGACGTTCTAATGTTCCGAGTGGTTAAGATGAAACTAAGTGCTTTTTGTAATTTTTTTGTGAAAGAGAAAGATATTTTTAGTCCACATGACTAAACACTATTAGGAGCATGAAATGAACTCAATTACCTGTGGTATGATGTTCTCACGGAACTCATCGATGAAGAGTGGGGTGGGGGGGAGGTCACAGGTGAGATAAAGGAAGGGGGACTCTGTAATGACCTCCTTGTACTCCTCGCTGTTGAGGTCAGTCTTGCCCGCCTCCTCGATGTCAGTTGGAGGCAGCTTTCTATAATGCACCAACAAATAATAATCTAATTAATAATTAATTAATTAATTAATTAATTAATTAATTAATTATCTAATTAATTAATCATTTCTAAATCTTATGTGACATAAAAAAAAGAGTTTTACATATTTTTGTGCTTTACAAGATGAACTGCGTTGAGTTTATATTCAGCTACGATGACATCCATAATATTGTATTTTTCAAGCTTATCACTCTAGCTCACTGAAAATCACGAACCACAATAACTGGGTCAGATGAGTTCCAAAAGTCCCTCTATCAGGAAGTAAAATATATAAAAAGTCTCTAGAGGTGTTAATAGTACCTGGTATAGATCCTCATCTGGCCCAAGAAAGACTGGTAGATGATGGAACTGTTGACCTTCTTTGTACCATTCAGGGCCATGTGCAAGGAATTCAGGAACCAGGAGAGAAAGTCAATCGGGTCACCTGGAATTAAATACACGCACACAGATTATTTAAAGGTAAACATGGGAGAAAGCTCACAGAACCTATGGTGAGTGCTTACCACACTTATGTAGACAGTCTCCTTATCAATATGTAGAAGATCCATTGAGGAATTGTGACGAATCAAACTTCGTCACAAGTAAATTTGAATTAATAAGAAGTCAGGAAATGAGCATATTTAGCATTGTGTGTCCAAAGACAAAAAAAGCATTGACAGACATGACAGACAATACATAGAAGAACAGGAGAATGGATATCGAGACGGGAGTGGTGGTAATAGTAAGATAACCCAACCCGTCATGTTGGCGTACAAAGGTTGGGGCTAGAGTCACGCAGAGGACTACTAATTTTGACATACGAATACCGTTGAATTATATAGCTTGATTTTGAGCCTTTTGTGGCATGAAATCATTGCCACCACTGTTGCAGCTGATGACGTTGACCTCTGTTGAACTCTTTACGGGCATTAACAGAATTGTAAATTTCCCCAGTCTTTCTTAGTGAACTGTAAAGGCGATTGTATCGGATTTAGTCTATTGAACCCCTCAGAGATGGCACAACGGACATAATGGTGAGAGCTTAAGGGAGCTTTACGGGCAATCTTTTTATCAATATAATATGTTTAATGTTAAAATGGTTTATAGGATTTATGCTTGCTATATGTTCCTTACTCAATATTGACATCTCTTTCACTCCTTTCCCTTGTAGAGCCTTCTGACATCAAGAAAAAAGAACAAAGACTTCGTCATTATGGTTATATTGCAATTATATCAAATTATATCGAATTATTATTACCAAAAACGGATCACCCGTATTATCGTTAATAAAATCTCGTGTCATGAATTCTTTATCAATTGTCATGGATCGATAATTATTAAGCTGATTCAAGTTTACTGTGTGAGGTGAAAAGAAAATTTCAACGAGTGATTGAAGTGCGAGAAGCAGCTGCGGATTTAACATGAGGTGATACTTCAAGATAAGACTCTACTTCCTTCTTGCTACCAATTTCCTACATATGATCAAATAATCTTTATAAGACTTTTGGTGGCTTAAAACAAAATTTATTGTTCAGGTTACACACATCACATATACATAGTACAATAGACACAGTATACAATTTAATATCAATACACTTTGAAATAACACTTATAAAGCGTTCTGCGCATCTCGTCGCCTCAGTGTAGTGTGACAGGGACAGTGACATATGGTAAGAGAGAGATAGTACATTAACAATAATATCCCGCGCGCTACACCTTAAATCAGGAATCAGCATTAAATCAGGAATCAAGAAAGGTGTATATACTGTTATTTATAGATCACCAAACACGAGTAAATGCGACTTCTTAACATATTTTCAAAGATGGAGCATGGAAAATTTGCAAGATGAAAATATTAACATCATAGTTGGAGATTTCAATATAAATGTTAAAGCAAATGCAGACATATACACAAAAAAACTGAAATCTATTATTCAAACTGCAGGTATGAAACAATTAGTTAAAGATTTCACACGAATTACTAATACCTCTAAAACATTGATTGATCTGGTTATCTCAAATAAATTTAACCTATGTGTTAATGTATTAGATAAACATAAAATTACCGACCATAATATGATTCAAATTCTATTAAATGACAGAGAAAACTACAACTCCAGTAAAGAAACACAAGTAATAACATTTAAAAATTACAAAAGATACAATAAAGAACTCTTCATTCAGACCTTAGAGACTATTGATTGGAATGAAATAAATCAAATGGAATATAACAAAAAAGCTGACCAGACGATATTAAACATTAAAAAATCCATTGATGAAGTAGTTCCAGAACAGAAGATACGTAAAGGAAACAATAATAAATGGTTCACAAAAGAACTACGCACAATGCAGCATGATAGAGATACATTTTACAAGAGAGCACGCCTTACTAATAATACTATGGATTGGAATAACTACAAAAAAATGAGAAATAAATACTCCAAAGACATAAAAAGAACGCATAATGAGTACATAAAAAATAAAATAAAATCGGAAGAAGGGGATCCCAAAAAAATTTGGAAAAGCATTAAAGAATTAGTACATGGCGATAACAAAAACGACATAAAAATAGTAAACTTCCCAAAAGATATAAACGAAGAAAACATGGCTAATAGCTTTAATAAATATTTTATAGAAAGCATCACTCAAATTAACAAATTAATACCTAACATTGTTTTCAACCCCACAAATGATAATAACAACTCAAACAAAAAATTATTGGTCTTCAGAAAAATAACTGCAGAATATTTATTTAACATTTTAAAGAAAATTAAATCAAAAAACAGTTCAGATGGATTAACTATTAGTGTGATAAAAGATGCTTTTCCAGTAATTGGATCTACTCTATTAAATATTATTAATCAGACAATTGAAGAGGGAAAATTTCCACAGTCATGGAAACTATCTACCATTATACCGGTCCCAAAGGTTAAAAATACCAGAAAATGTGAAGAATTTCGACCAATAAACACCTTACCGAAATATGAACAGATACTTGAAGTAATAATAAAAGAACAAATATTGCAATACTTAGATGAACACAATATTTTATACCAAGAACAATCGGGATTCAGATGTAATAATTCTTGTGAAACAGCGTTAAATGTAATCGTTGAAGAATGGAAAGAAGGAATGAATAGTAATAAATTTATCTTAGCAATATTCTTGGATTTTCAAAGGGCATTCGAAACCATAGATCGAGAAATATTGATAAGAAAGCTTAAAGAAATTGGTTTCTCAACTCTAGCCATTAAATTAATAAAAGAGTATTTGAAAGACCGAATACAGGTAACAAAAATTAATAATCAATTTTCAAAACCAATGGAAAATAAATTAGGAGTACCACAGGGATCAGTCCTTGGACCTCTATTGTTCATACTCTATATTAATGACATGGTGAAAATATTTTCAAAATGCAAAGTACGACTATTTGCCGATGATACACTTATATATATAATTGGAGAAAACTATGAAGAACTAATAAATATTTTAAATAATGAACTAGATAATGTATCAAGATGGCTAAAAATAAATAAGCTTAAATTAAATACAAAAAAAACAAAATGTATGGTAATTGGTTATAAGAAGACATCCAGTGAAAGCAAAATCAAAATTGATGGTGAAATTATTGAAAATGTTACCGATATAAAATACTTAGGAGTTATAATAGATTCCAAACTCAACTTTAACAAACATGCGGAATATACCCAAAAGAAAATTGGAAAAAAGATATCTTTCTTGGGAAGAATTCGCCAAAAACTGTCCGAAAAAACTGCAATCACCATTTATAACTCCATTATTGCTCCACATTTTAATTACTGCTCAACTATCCTTTTCCTGTGTAACGACCGAGAGCAAAATAAATTTCAAATTCTCCAAAATAGGGCAATGAGAACAATACTCAGACGAAATAGATATTCAAAAGTAAATAAAATGTTAAACGAACTAAATTGGCTAACGGTGAAACAGATGTTGACCTTGAACACGATGATATTTTTACACAAAATAGTAAACAACCTGCTACCCAAATATTTTTCGAATCAAATTGTATACAACAAGGACATACACCAACATAAAACTAGGACGTGCAATGAAATCAGGCTACCAAAGAAGGACAAAGCGAATACCCAGAATAGTATATTTTATAAAGGGATGAAATACTATAACGCGCTGCCGGAAAACCTTAAGTCTGCCCCAATTGAAAAGTTTAAGATGTTGTGTAGGAGCCATATCAAGAAAGAAAAAAAAAACATAGTATATTTAAATGTAATAATTAATTAGTCATTTGTAATCTTAAATGTACAAATTACTAAAATAAAATCAATAAATAAAAAAAAAAAAAAAAAAAAAAAATTAATATAAAAATGAATTAATTATAAAAACAAGTTTAGTTCATTATGGAGGATATGTATACAGGGTGTATCGGCACGTACCCGACAAACTTTAACCAGCTATTCCTTAGCACATTTGGAGTAAAAAATGTTATGGGCACTTTGCTGTCAGGTAACATTTTTTTTTAATAAAAAATTTATTATTCATATTTTCACCACATGTCACCAATGTTTTATCCTTTGTCAAAGTTTGAAAACCCATCTGGCAATATTTTGTTCGAGTTTCGTTGAATAATGAACATACGTACCTACGTTGGCGCGCTTTTACAATCACAACGAAATGGCACGGCACCATTCGTCTCATTTTTAACTATTATTATTTAGTGTGTACGAAAGAGCGAGGACACTTTTTGACAAACTTGCTAATAACAGCTGTTGAACACGAGGTTCAATGCAAATGACAGTGACGGAGTGTGGATTTTTTATTTATTTTTTTGTTTTTAATGGAAAAAAAATGTTACCGGACAGCAAAGCGCCCATAACATTTTTTATTCCAAATGTGCTGAGGAATAGCTGGTTAAAGTTTGTCGGGTACTTGCCGATACACCCTGTATATTACCTTGCTTGATGAACTGGAACTTTTTACGTGACCAGAGCACGACGGCCTGCAGCATCTCATGGGGGGAGACGTGCGCCTTGAAGGCCCGTGGGTTCCACAGTTTGCGGATCAGCTCCCCGAAGCGCTGCACCAGTAGGAACTGCGAATCCCCCGGGGGCCGGCTCACAGCCGCGTAGTTGTCTTCGCGCAGGAAGTAATCGCGCAGGGGACGCACATGCGAAAGACACTGAAAACAATGAAACGACAATGTATTTTGATAACAGGTCGTTTTCGCAGTGTAGCCAAACTAGACACAGAGTAATTCACTAAACGCTGTATTAGCGACACGAACAATCGTACATGTACGCAACAAGTTTTTTGTTTTTTTTTTATATAAAAAAATAACATCTTTAGTAATTAACGAATTTGAATAACAACTTAAAACACGATAATCGTAGAAAAAAAATCTATCGATTCATGCAAAAACGATTCCATACAAATTTGGTGATAACAAATCTCATAGTCACTGCGCCACTCGGGCATCTAACTAATTCCTAAGTTTAGCACGCTAGCATGGTTTACCAAGTATGTTTTGCATTAACTATTTCTTAGAACAGAAAGTCCCATGGTCGCTGAATTCATAATTCAAGTATGGGATTCATTTAGGACTCCATCTCAGGCAGTATTAACCTAAGGAACACCAGACCCTTTTTGAGGGTAATCAATAATGGAATCAAAAATTAACTCTGAAGTGTTTTAAGTGTAAGCAATTCTGTTAAAAAAAATTATGCACTTTCTCATGGCATACAGGTTTAAATCGCATATCAAAAAATTCTAGCTAGGGAGAAATTTCATTATCAGCAGCGCATGAACGGTTTGTAGGGGGGAAAAAATTATTCTCACTGGTGCACAAACGGTTTTCAAGAGGTTAATATGGAAGGGTGGCTTTATGCATAAGTAAAAAGAATCGTCTGGACGAACCAAAGACTGGGAGCGCAATGAATTTGGATGTATGAGCTGAGGACCTTGTACTGGACACCTACGCCAGTGACATTGACTGTAAATGCCGGTTTCCTCTGGGGGTACCTTGGGTAAGGATTTGAATAGAAACACAACTTGCGAAAGTCGTCGGACAACTGACTGGTTGGGCCAGTTGTTTGCGTATTTATTGGGTTCGAATTCAATAATTTCTACACGTGTTAATGTGGAGCAATTATTCTTAAATCTAAACAGAAATATGATAAGCATCACAGCGCCGAATTAATTACTAAGGTCCCACGGTTTGTCGTGCGAGTAATTCATCCTTGAACTGGCGATATGACACGTGTGCAGTGATTAAAAATCTTATCATCGTACGAGACAAGCCTCAAAGGAGTCGGCATCGTAAAATGTGTGACATCAGACAAATATTTATTTTCTTGGTTATTTAATAATTATTTAGGTATATCCATCTGCTATCCGGTACAGACCTAATGTATGGGTTCATGTCTACGTGATAACTTGAAGAGAGAGACAATCATAGCCTGGAGACCAGTACTCCACAGTGTGCCAGGGATAAAATGCCAATCGCCCGCCGTAAGACGACCGCCACTATTTTCGTAATAACTTACTTTTTTTTCGCAAAACGTTTTTTTTAAATTGTACCATCGTACTAGACAAATTGTATATATATCTAACCTATGTATTTCTCCAGGATAGAGCCTCTTATATTCAGAGAAAAAAAAATCTCTCCTATAAAAAAATATAAGGTAATGGAGACAAACGAAAATATTTTTGACTTTTATTATATTTTCCAGCTCAAGTAAAAGTGCTCTTGACACACTAGAGCAAAGTTTCCCAAAGCGGTCTATATAGACCCCCAGGGGTCGATATCGGCTTGCTGGGGGTCCATGTAAGCGAGAAAAAAATTTGAAGGTCCACGAGATTCAAATGGGGGTACATACGAATATTTGTAATTTTATATTTCGTAAAATTGTTTATTCAGGAATATAAATAGAGTCTATGTTACTTTTGTAAAAATTAATATATTGAAGCAAAACATTGCACATTGGACCCGTGAATTTTCCTAGTTCCCCAACTTGTTTTTGAAAAACGTCCAGTGTAATGACGTTTTGGTCTACGTTCAACATTTAAATGTACTTCAAAACTTAGTTTGAGAACATTTTGACTATGGAAATGAAACGTTGAAGAATCAAATATCATATGACAAGAAGAACTGATTGGCATAAGCACTAACAAAGAACTTAAGGGGCAGTTCTAGCTACAAAAATAAATTCCCGTTGCTTATCCTGCTTCATTTTCATGTGGTGTAATACCTCACAAGGGCACCCCTGACTGCAGAATGTAAAGACAGGGGAACTATACTGCCACCCGGTTATTGGGCAAGCAAGGGAAGGGAATAATCTTACGAAAAAAAGAAATGATTTATCACATGGGACGTTAATAGGTTTAGGAAAATTCAATATTCGCCAGGCAGGGGTCTACGGAAAAAATATTTGGCAAGTGTTCTACGGGGCAAAAAAGTTTGGGAACCTCTGCACTAATAATAATAATAATATAATATCTTTATTGTGACAAATTTTCAAACTATAACTATAGAAATACATGAAAGACTGTTTTGTGTACTTTGGTTTATATAAGGAAAGGAATATACAGGGTGCGGCAGAGAGGACGGACGGTTTTAAAAAAATCATAAAATAGTTAATTTTTACTCGAAAACAAATTTATTGATGGAATCAGGTTCGCGAGGAAATAGCATTTGAGACAGTCAAGTGTGGAAAATCACATCAGGCATGTGGTGGCCGAAATCGTTGCTGCAGTGCTGGAGGCGTTCTTGGAAGTTCGCGTAGACCAAAGAGTATGGATACTAGAGAGACAGCATGTGAAGTGTGCCCGCGCGCTCCAAGTGTGAATTTTGTGGAATTTTACGGAGACGGCTGACATTAGCTTTTACACCTCGGTCGCGTATTGAGCTCCTAGTAAAACGTTGATAAAACATAGAAAAATGGTCAACTGCGCCGTAAAATTGTGTAAAAGCAATTCTGTGAAGAAAATTAAGAAGAAAGACGGTCTTACCTTTCACATGCAAGTATTTAAACACCGCTCAATTAGACATTTTATAGTTAATTTTTTGACGAGTTCATTTCAACCGCCATCACGCCAGCACGGCCATATCGGAATCACGCACCGGACGAATGTCAATGGGCCGAATCAGTCAACTTATTTTATAATAATTAAAAATTACCAACAAACCTTTATTTTTTATTAATTATAACATACGTTTATAATGAGTACTTGACCTGATAAATCAACAGATCGACGATTCAACACGAATTTTAAAAGTGGTATTTTTATGAAATTTTGTATGTATATTTTTTAGGTATGAGAATAGGTCGTAAAGTATATTTCTTACCAATAGGTGATTAGGTGTGCCTATTCAGAAAAAATAGGGTGTCCCTATCTAAAAATAATTTATATGGCAGATCAACGTTTCCGGGTCAGCTAGTATATATATAGTTGATACACTGTAAAACTGTAAAGTTATTTAATTTGACTTTTATGTCGTTTTTATTAGAGTTTTTTCATCGAACTCTTTCAGCCAGATTTTTATTTTTGATTTGTATTCATGAAACTTTTCAAATATTTTTTTTATCTGGAGGAAGGATGTTGTCAATTTTTGTTACAAAATAAATTAAGTTTCTTCATCGCAATATGGGTTTATAACTTGCAATGTTTTCTGTCTTTTTGATTCGTCTAGTGTGATGGATAAGTTTTAAGTTTTTCTTATATTATTAACGACAACTCCTTTCCTAAAAGTCAAGCACCAGCTTACATTAGGAAAGAATATAATAATGCACAAAATTGTACTCTGCAAATCTGTTGATTATTTAAAATAATTCTACCTAATAAAGAAAAATAATCTATTCAAACTGATGAATTGCGCAATGTTAGCACCAAGGAATGGCGCTGCGAGTTTCAGCAAGTTCATAACATTAGTTTTTTACCCAATTGCACTTGTTAGATACATTCCCTGAAGATTGATACCGATTTATTGATTGATCTTGATTTGGCAAAAAAAGAGTTACGTGAAATCAGATTTAGGTAATTTACAATAACATGTATGGTACAATAAATAAATAAACAATATGTATGTTTTTTGTTACTTCCCTTTCCGCACTAGTTAATTTTATATTTTTACCACCATTCTTTGTTTGGCAAATAATGCGTAATGCGCTGTATGCCCAAAATGTGATAAAAAATTACGGATGTTTTTTTAATAAAAAATAAATAAAATAATGTGCAGCCCGTTCACAGTTCGGCCCTTATCTCTGACCCATGACCCCCTCCGCGCTCGCTTACCGCTCTTCCCCGTCTCTATCCCCTCCCACAAGGGCGTCGACAATTATGGGAGCTTCATTGGTTTTGCGTATTCTAATACATCTCGACAAATTATGCCGCTTCCATTGAATCCTAGTTCCATGGCGTAGACTCTCTCCAACATCGCTCTCTCAACTTGGGCGACTTCCACGCGAATTGCCTCCTTCAATGATCATTTGTGAAAATAACTGAATAATGTAATTTAATAGCAGTGCGTGATCGTATAATAAATTAACACGTAAAAACCAATAATAATCACCTTTTTGTGATATTGTATCCCACATACAATATATCAGTGACAGTGACTTATTCTTACCCACCCACCGAAATAAATTAATATGTCATTCGAATCACTTAACCTAAAATTTACTGAAACAATGAATGATTTTGAAAAATGTCTTAATAAAGCAACAAATAAACCCGGCCACTCTCAACCTGATCTTAAACTTCTCGGAGGCGAATTTGCCGCCTTTAAGACAAAGATGACGATGGAATTATGTGCCCTTCAAGAGGAGGTGGCTCGTCTGGAGCTCCGAGTGGACTCCATCGACGCCGCTTCAAGGACCCATCTTCTTTTACTTCACGGCATCAAAGAAGAATCTTCAGAAGATACAAGATCCCTGGCGACCACCGTGCTGTCCGGCCTAGGATGCCCCGAAGAAACCATCAAGGACGTGGAATGCAGGAGGTTAGGTCACCCGAAGCCCAATAAGAGTAGACCTATTTTACTACAATTTCAACGTCTGACCGATCGTAGATTCGTTTGGGAGAAGAAGAGAGGTCTGAAAGGATCATCTCTCCTCCTTACGGAGTCCCTAACCGTGACACGGCAGAGACTCTTCACATCAGTCCGCGCTATTTTTACTAACAACAAATGCTGGACCAGCGACGGCACAATTGTGGTGATGCTCCCTGACGGCACCAAGCGCGCCGTCGACACACAGAAGCAGCTAGAAGCCGCGGCCGCCCTGATGAACAAACCTCCGAAGCCATCTACCAGCACAAACACCGGCAACAGCTCAACCGGTCCTGATCTACAACATGACAGCTCCAGAATCGGCTTACGTTCAAGAATAAATGCAAAGAAATAGTGTTATTAAGTGATTAAGTGATAAATAATTTTTTTTTTTCCTGCAGATGAACAATTTTTACTTTATTGTCAATTTTGTTAGCTTGATGGATAATTTGTAATAATCTTCTTCCAACAAAATAATAACATAAAAGGTAGGTACTCGTACTTTATCACTGATTCTATTGCTAAATAAATAATCTAACAGTCTGCCTTCAAAATCACTTTAAATTATCAAGGTACGATATAATTTATTATAACAATGGATACAGACACACTTATGTACTTTTTTTTATATAGATATACTGTTACTAATTATAATTTGGCCTACTTATTTCGATAATTTGAAATCATACTAGAGTTTCTGTACTGCTTCAATTCAAATCATGTTCTTTCATTATTTTATTTATACATAGGTGGTTACATTACTCATAAAATCTTCTTCATAGTTTAACCTAATGAATTATACATTATTATTATGTGCTCGTGAAGGTAATCTACATATTACTTACCACTGCTCTGTATATTAAACTATTGTGCATAATAGTGATACTAAACAATAACATACCTATGTATACTATTATATAAGTACTCAAATAGAAATAAAACAACATCAAGCACCATTTATGTGACGTTTACATTTCAATTACAATATGTGCGTGTGTGTGTATGTGCATATAATATGTGCGTTGTCGTGTGCGCATCATCATTTATGTGACATTTACATTTCAGTTATAATATGTGCGTGGATGTACGTATATATATTTATGTGTATATGCTTGTACATGCGTGTGCGTGTATTTGTTTTAAATACGATTTCACCCTAAACTAACATCATATATGACTTTTTAATCTATAATTGGTTTGAACAATGTCTGTAGCTATAACATATTGAATATTGCACATAGTTAATTTTTTTATCACTACACTTCCTTCATTATGTCATTATATCAACAATCTCACTTTAATGTGTAGTTTTAGACTTAATTACATATATACCTCATAAATAATTTGCTGAAACTAGCTATATCACTTGTTAACTTGAAACGTACTAGATCATCTCGCACTGCTTTCATTTCTATTTTTTTCTTTTTTATTATTATTATTTTTTTTATTTACTTTTATTGCTTTTATTTAACCTTCCGTTAAATATTGTTATTTCTTCTTTTTCCCTCACATCCTGTGTTATTGTTTTTAGTAGTCGAATTTAATCTCGATATGGATTGTATAATTCGTCAAATAATCAATGTAACGTCATTCGTCAAATAATCAATGTAACAAATAATCAATGCAACGCCTTGAAAGGGCTGATGTTACAAAATATCTTGGCCTTTTCATTGATTCACAACTCACATGGAATCACCAATTTAAACATGTTCTATCCAAAATTACTCCTATAACTGGTGTTTTATATAGACTTCGCGGGTTACTTCCTCCCTCTCTATTAAAATCGATTTACCATGCTATGATTCACTCACATCTAATATATCTCGCCGGAATCTGGGGATTTGCTACAAAAAAAATGATTTCAGAAGTCCAAGTCGTCCAAAATAGAGCCCTGCGAAATATTTTCAGTTTACCTTGGGACACACATGTCAAAGACATCTACAGAAACACCCAAATACTTCCTTTTAATACCATTCCCACTTTTGAAATAACGAAAACTATATTACAAGTAATTCAACACTCGGCACATTCCAACACTACACTCTATTACAATTACGACGTACACCAACACAACACAAAAAATCACAACAAACTACATATATCAAAAATCAAATCAACAAAATATGGACTAAGATCCCTAGAATACATAGCTCACACAAAATATAATCAACTAACCAACGAGATCAAATGTGCAAGTCAATGTAAAAAGACCCAAACTAACATGCTCAAACTTCATCTTATTAATGACTATCTGAAATAATAATGTTGTGTATGTCCCATCATATGTCCATTTAATACATACAGCTATATTTTTTTTTTTTTTTTTTTTTTTTTATAGTGAATACCTCACAAGAGTCCCAACTGCTCCCGTCTGGAGCCAGTGAGACTATGGCATCCCCAATTGGGGGATGTTGTGAGGCTGAAGGTAAGTGGGGAAGGGAAAGAGGAAGGTGGGGAAGTACCTGGCTATTCAGATCTAGTCACTAAACACGGCTAAAGCCATTTGGAGCAACGTTTCAATTCTGAATGGTGGTCTTACACCAGGGCGATACTGGTAGTATCTTCCACTCTGGAACGTGCCGCAAATATACTATATATTATTTTAATTAATTAATTGTGAAATAACACAAATTAATCAAATAAAATTTATTTGCGCACGCCGGGTTCGAACCCGCGACCTTCGGAATGGCAGTCCAATGCGTTACCACTGGACTATGCCGGCCGTCATGTTTGCCATATGTTTCATGTAATGCGTATCATTCCCGCAATGAGTTTATTAACTCCTGGGAGTACAATGCTTTATATAATATACTATATTCTGTATTGTATACTTTAATAAATATAAAAAAAAAATAATATATATTATTCAAAAAATTCTACCCTTCCTTCCTCACACTCTCCTTACCCCGCTTTATCCCAATTTGCTACTCGTACTTGCTGCTCACCTTTCTACTACAGTATCGTATGTATATTATTTCGTACACGTCATTCATAAACCTCTACATCTTTTTACCTTATATATCTATCAAAATAACAATACAGATAAAAAACTTATATAATTTACAATGATAACTATTTTTTTATCAAAACTGTAGAGGATTACGTACAGAAATATTTCATAATAATATTTTATTGACTGACGATTGTTACATATTCGGTATTTCTGAAACTTGGCTTAATAATTCTATTTTCGATCCTGAACTAGCACCAATGGAATTTTATAGCATTTTCAGACGGGACAGATCAAATAACATTTCAATGAATAGTCAAGAAGATTCTCGTCGAGACGGTGGAATGATGATCATAACACATAACAATCTTAACGCATACCCTCGCGAAGACTTAGTGTGCAATGCTGAATGCATTTGGGTCACTATTCCTCCCTCTAACTATACATCCAAACGTACTATCCACGTAGCTTGTGTATATCTCCCACAGGGTCGTGGATATGAAACCGCTCTCAGTTCATTCCTTTGCTTACTCGCTAATGTAAAAGATCAAAATCCTGACGACATTTTACTTGTACTTGGAGACTTTAATATGCCCACCATAATATGGGAAATGCATGATTCACACTTAACACCTGGAAACTTAAATACACTTAGTTCCTCACTTACTGATACAATTTATTACTCCGAATTAAAACAATATAATCGCATAAAAAATTCCAATAATCGAATCCTAGATTTAATCATCTGTAATGAGGAATGCCATGTATCTCGTGCATGCAATCCTCTTGTCAGTGAAGACTCACACCACCCATCGCTTAAAATTATATTACAAATCGATATACTCCCAATCATCAACGCTCCTCCTAAAGTACTTTGCCTGTTTGAAAAAGCCGACTATGAGTTAATCAACCGACATCTATCGATGATAGACTGGTCATTTACTCAAGAAAATGCAAACGTTGACGAAGTAGTTGATTCCTTTTATAACATCTTAAATAATACCATCAACCAATTTGTCCCCAAACGGCTCGTAAAAAAGAAAAAATTTCCAAACTGGTATTCAGCTCCTCTAATCAAAATCATCAAAGAAAAACAAAAAATTCATAAAAAATGGAAATCTTCTAATAATCCAATAGATTACATAGAGTTCGCTATCAAACGTACACAACAAAAACATCTACAGAAGCATTGCTATAATAAATATATATGTTCAGTTGAATCTAATATTCAGAATAATAATAAACAACTCTGGAATTACGCTAAAAACAAAAGTAAAACAACTGGCATCCCACAAATCATGCACCTTAAAGACGAATCAGGCACCGGCGCTCATCAAGTATGTCAATTATTCTCTAAACACTTTCAGTCCACCTACGTAAGCGATATGGGTACGAACAATATCAGCACAATCGATAGTTCTACTTATGTAAATAATGATTCTTCGATTGGTTACATAAATATTGACAATCTAATGATCAATAAATACCTGAAAAATTTAGATGTTAGTAAGGGTGCTGGTAGTGACGGTATCTCGCCATATTTCATCAAAAAATGTGCCACAAATCTTTCTTACCCTTTAACTAACATATTTATAATGTCACTAAAAGAAGGTAAATTTCCCACAAAGTTTAAAGAAGCTATTATAATCCCTATTCATAAAACAGAGTCAAAAATTAACATTGAAAATTACCGCCCAATCACAATACTCACGGTATTTAGTAAACTTTTTGAGAGAATTGTCTACAATCAAATTTACACAACAATTGTTCGTAATATACAAAACCAACAACACGGATTTCTTCAAAAAAGATCAGTACTAACAAACTTGGTAAATTTTACGGAATATTTAACGTGCAATATGGACAATAGAAACCAAGTAGATGTAATCTACACTGATTACTCTAAGGCCTTCGATAAGGTAAACCATTTCATTCTAATTCAAAAATTAAAACAATTAGGCATCCATGGTGACTTACTCCGGTGGCTCACTTCATACCTTTGGAGTAGACTTCAAAGTGTCTTAGTTGAGGGAACAAAGTCCAGCTTCTTCTCTGTGCCCTCCGGTGTACCTCAAGGTTCTCATTTAGGCCCATTATTATTTAATGTGTATATATACGATATTCACAAATGTTTTTTACATGCTAATTACCTAGCATATGCAGATGATAAAAAAATATACCTAGTTATTAAATCAATCAACGACTGCATTAAACTTCAAGAGGACCTCAATCGTCTCTTTGTCTATTGCGAATTAAACAAACTTGTTATTAACATCGCAAAATGCAATAAATTAACATTTACACGTAATAAAAATAAAATATCCTTTGTATACACACTAAACGGCACACACATCAATGAAGTAAAATATATCAGGGACCTTGGGGTAACACTGGATGTTAAATTAAACTTTATCCAACACACTGATGACATCATTAACAAAGCCAATAAAATGCTGGGATTTATAATTCGCATAGCAAAACCCTTCCACAACATAAACACTCTATATTCCCTTTACACCTCATATATTCGCCCGCACCTGGAACACTGTACACCAATCTGGACTCCTTTATACCAAGCCCATATCGAAAGAATAGAAAGAATTCAAAAAAAATTTTTTAAACACATAAATTATAAACTAAACTTACACTTCTCAAATTATACCGAATCCATTAAATTTCATAATTTCAACTCCCTCCAAACACGACGTCTAATTTTTGATCAAATCTTATTATTTAAAATCCTAAATAATGGTCTGGACTCACCAGAACTTACCAATTTAATAAATTTTCATATTCCGTCTAGATCAACCCGACAATCTGATTTATTTTATCTACCCTAGTGTAGGACAAACATTCGAAAAAATTCCCCAATTCCTAGTATATGTGCACAATTTAATAAAAAATTTTACAGCATTGACATTTTTGGTAATAACCTAAAGAAATATCGATATGAAGTAATGCGTACGATCGATTATTAATATGAGAGTATGGAATGTATCGGCAGCATCTCCTATCCTCTTCCTACTTTCCTCTTCCTCTCCCCTTCCTTTAACACCAAATTAATTTTAAGAAACTAAAACTTCATTTCTAATGCACTTTAACATAAGAAACTTCTGTGGCTTGACTTCAATTAACTTGTATATTTATATCTATCACTGCATATTATATAAAAGCTGTTTGTTTCTTACAAAATAAATAAATAAATTTCGACGTAGCGCTCTGAGTTCACAGTAACAGCACGACCATTACCGTCTTCGAAGAAGTAAGGGCCAATGATGCAAGTTTGCGATACAGCGCACCAAACCGTTACTTTTGGGCTGTGCAGTGGTCTTTCGTGTAACTGTTGCGGATTTTCATTAGCCCAATAACGTAAATTCTACTTGTCAACCATGTTGTTTAGGTGAAAGTGGGCTTCGTCACTCATGAACAAAATGAGGTTCTCATTTTGATCGATCAGTGCTTCCATCTCATGTGCGAAGTTCATTCGTTGTGCATAATCTCCGGGCTGTAACTGTTGCACAGTGGCCAATTTTAGGGGTAAAAACGGAGATCCATATGCAAAATTCGCCTTACCGAACGATCACTGAGGCGAAGTGCAGCAGCATGTTTCCGGGCAGATCGAGTCGGACTGCGAAGAAAGGCTTGTTGAACGCGTTCAACATTTTCAGGAGTTCGAACAGTAGGTAAAATAAATGTAAATAATAGAAATGTTAATGTAGTTATATGTTAAGGTTTATCATAGCCCGCCTCACTAGGCTTAGCCTGTGTTGAGGCAGCTATCTACCAAGTTTATTTATATGTAGTACTATAACGTACCTACAATTATATAAAAATACAAAAACTCAATAGTTAGGTAGCATCAATATCAATACATCATTTACCAAGTTCGTTTATAGTCCTAATAATATACCTACAATTATATGAAAATACATACAATAATTAGGTTGCATCAATAACTGCGAATTTGGATGAGTGCACCGGTAAAGGCCCTATCATTACTTTTGATCCAAATTTTTACGCTATCTTTGAAATTTTTTTGTGAATGACATGTTTTTATTTTATCAGGAAGAATGTTGTAAAGTCTTGTCGCAAGATATCTAAAGTTTCGTTGACCAAAAGTAGTGTGCATTACAGGAATTTGAAGTAAGTCTTTGTTATTGCTTCGAGTACAGCGAGTATTAGATCTTTTTTCGTAGTATGTATGTATATTTGTGTATAGGTGAGTGAGTATTGTTTTTGCGTATGTCTGCCGAACATCAAACACATTCATAATATTAAAGATTAAGTTCGAGTCAGTAATTAGAGGAAGCCTAAGAATTATTTTTATAATAGTTTTCTGTGCCTTTATGATTGGGTCTAGTGCAGATGAAGTTCCACCTCCCCACGCTATGATACCATACTCAATAATAGATTGACAGAGTGCAAAATAAACCATTTTCAAGTGTTGTGAGTTGAGAAAGTTTCGTAAAGTTCACTATAGGGTAAAGTGTAATATCTACCTGAAGTATAACATTGCAGTAATCGTTGGCCTTGATGTTATTGAGTCCCATAATGCCCGGCATATACATGGTGCCGTCAATGGCCCGAGACATCTTGGTATCGGCATCCATGGCGTCCGACTGGGACGGAGTGAATGTTGGATTCAGTACATACTTGATGTCATCTAAAGAGGAATCTGAAATGAAATAAAAAAATTATTAAGTTGGTAAGCACCCGATGAGGCTCACATTACCAAATAATGTTTTGTGGCACTCTGGCTATTATGTATTAAGTGAAAATTAAACAAAATTTATAATAATTAATAATAATTGTACAATAGACTTCACAGCATAGACGTCAAGTGGGAATGCTGTTCCATGTTCTGCCAGTATTTCAGCGGAAGATTCTCATAAGATCTAGTGTAATTGATCCCTTCAAGACTGATACACAGCCGGGAGACATACCAAAAAAAATTCTCATCATTCGTGTTATTATTCTTGTGTTCAACTGATCAGATGTAGAATGATTTGCTGTTCTCTGTTTTCCCTCCATCCTACATCATAGGTCTGTTCAAGATCAAATATCATCGTGAAATAAATCATATGTAGGTCGGAAAATGATTTACCTCGGGACAGCGTGTGAAGTTAATATAAAAAATATACATTTACAAAAAGGCAAAAAGTGACTCACCAATGACTTCGTAATTATCAGGCAAACAGTAAAACTTTAGAGTGTGCAGATTGAGAAATACGTGATGACTTTCTGACACTGAATGGGTGTAAGCATGTGTATTTGTACCGCGTCCCTGAAATATGAAATAACATATAGAATATCACATTCAGGTGGTTTGAGTTAGAGATGGGAATGATTGCTTCCTGATCCTACTGATTTCTAGACATGAGAAAGCGCACCTGGTGACACTATTTGGAACTAATTTAAGAACATAGAGTGAGGTAACTTCAAAAATTTTACACATTAGAAAAAAGGCAACTTCTTTCAATCAGTCGTTGTCTCAGAGTAATAGAGCAATTTTACTGTATTTGTGGGTTCTTAGTTTGTATTTAATTTTTAAAAAAGAAAAAAAAAACTAGCCTAACAACCTATTTTAGTGTTCTGGTAAATATTCTCCTAACCGGCGCACTTTTCATAGGTCAAATTATGGAAATTACACTTTTTTCATCTTAATCTTAATGACTACAAGAAACAACTATTATGTTGGGATAGAAGGAAAAATATGCATTATAATTGCATTTTTATTCAAAATTCACCTTATAAAACAATCCCTTTGTCGCCATTTTGGACTATTTTGTGTGTAGCGACACTTGCGAAGATTTTGTTTCAATCTAAATATAAATTAATTACTTAATTTAGTCACTCTAAAGTTTGGTTAACCAAACCCAATAGTTGTTTCTTGTAGTAATTGTTGAAAAAAAGTGCAATTTCCATAATTCTTGCTTATAAGTGAGTCGGTTAGGGAAATAATTACCATTTATAAATAATGGTAAAATTTCGATTGCGCTGGCCTCGCTTATTATGAATATTTTTTTAGATAAAACCTTTAGATTCACCTTAATTACTGTATAACACAACATTTTGCATTTGGGGCGGTGGAAAATATTGCAATAAAAATTTCTATTACGTAAAATTAAAATCTACTCTCGCATACGAAATCGGCGACGCGGCGACTTTATTATCAAATGTCATTTTGTTTTGTTGGTATTTCTGTTACTATAGGACGAAACGAACAGCTAGAAGTGGCTGGAGACATAATCGCGCGGGCGTTTTTTTTAATGTTAAAAAATTCCGTCAAATTAGTATTTACCTAATATGCATGCATTGTGTGCGTTGTGATTGAAATTTATTAGCTGGATTTTATTTTTTTACTTTCAAATTTTATTTAAGTTAACTATTTCTGCGATGTTGAGCGGCTACGCTAAGTTTGTGTAACATGGTTTATGATGAAAAAGAAAATGCCCCCTTTATACCGCCTGCTCGCGTCAAGGCAAGAAAAACATCCCAGTTTTCAATTAGTTTAGCGGCTAAAAACTGCTGTATACTTTTAAACAAACGAAACATATTAATAATTTCTTCTCATTTAGTTAAAGGATGGTATTTTGTGCTTCTGAACCATCTTTTAAATATAAAATAGTTATTTATTTTCATGTGTTTTTTTAAATTTTAGTTCAGCCATATCTCAGTTACGTTTCTTTGATCCTAACCAAAGTAAAAATTGCAACCACTGAACTCAAGTTACGAAAAACTTGCATCGGTATTTGACTTTTTTTTACGTCCGAACGTTAGTATAGATGATGAATAGGAGTTATGATAGTGGTGGAACAGTAATAAAAATAATTCATTTCTAGAAATATTTGTTGAAAAACTTATTTAAAACAGAAAAACATAGAAAATATTTCTAAGGTAACTATTTACCAACTGATACTATCGTCAAAAGAAAACTTAATATGCTAAATAATATTGTTACTTGCTTAAAAACTGGAATCTTGTACCTAAATTATGAATATCGAATACCTGCCTTCTTATAAATACTTACCTCGTACCAAAACACTTAGGTTATTTAGGCAAATCTTATAAATGAATCATATAATATAATAATCACATTTGAAAGTGTCTTTTTACACAAAATTAATATAAAAAGGATTAACTACCTTTTTAAAAGTCATTGGAGATTACAATGATAATATTATAGTTTAAAAACAGATGAGGCAAAAAATTACAACATTGTGTGAGTTAGAAGCCTCGATAGTATACATGATATTAAATCATATATTCATTTTATAATCATTCATCAACAAACTGTTCAATGATGTCTTCCTCAACTCAATTATCAGTAATGATAATTCCTTCTTTTAAAGAGTTCTAAAATGTGTGATATTGAGAGGGTATAATACCTTTATCACACAAATCTTGTAAGTCTTGCAACTTTTCAGTACCAATTTTCATTGGGGCGTTGTAAGCTCTTTGTAATTCTGGAAGTCGCTGATAGCCTTGTTTTAGGAACTTGTCGAATTACTTTGAGTTTACGATATTCGTGTTCATCTTTGTTATATTTTAAATAAATATGGTCAGGATTTTCTTTTTGATATTGCATCAATGTGATTTTTAACCAGTTTACATCCACGCCATTTGTATCTGTCTTTTTGTTTTTAATTAATTGTTTCCTCAAGTTCCTCAAAAAACTGAAGAAACACTCTTGTCCCATCTCAATGACATCATATTTGGATTTTCTGGAAGCTAATCAAACTGCCGTGTACCACGATGAAGGGTCAAATACATTTATTTTCTTCGAAGACGTTTCAATATGGGCGTGAACCAAGTCGCATTCCATCATAGAATGCCCAGGTTAAAAAAAAGCATGCTCTATGTATGGAATATCCAAAGACTGAACGGCATACAGAAGCATGGCAGAGAAATTTACATTTCTATTTTGACCACCACAAGTATCACTCATCAAAATGAACTTCTTTCCGTTAGCATTAGCTGCCAAATACTTGTACATACATAAACCACGACCAGCTACTCCTTCATGCCACATGTAATTTCCAGCTTCATTGTTTCGAACATTAAAAACAGTTAAATTGTAAACTGCCAGGCGTCGTTTATAAAAAATTACTTTCGAGTGGACTTTTGGACAATATCGAACGGCTTCTAAATCAAACTCGATGAAGTTTACAGTGGATTCTGAAGCAAGGGTTTTAGATTGGATTTTATAACTCTGTGCAGCAATTTTGCGTTTTATATGGAGATCATACTGTTCCGAAAGAGATATTTTGTCTTGCGTATTAGCATTATCGTATTTAACACACGAGTCGCACATATCTTTGCGTGGTTGATGGAACTTAAGGTTTCATGTGTTAAATATGTTTCGATACAATCACATTTTTTCAGGTGCATATTTTTTTTCCTTACACAAGTCAACATACAAAGTGTACATTAGGTGTAATGTTAAATCGGCTGCTTAATATTTAAATGAAGTCTTCGCCCTACAGTAGTGTGACGGTACTGTGGGAAAAGACATAATATGATCCCTGATTATTTTTTTGGACTCTTCTGGTCTTTTGACTCCAGGTGGGTGTTTTCCCCTTTTGCTTTGGAGAACGATTCGATTTTCCAATCTATTATTAATTATATTTCTAACAAAAGTTTCAGTAACATCCAATGTAGCCAAGAAAAATCCTTGGCATACTTGGATTCTCGAATCGCCCTTGTAGAAGAAGAACTGTCTTGATTTTTGGCATCGTGACTCTTGATTTTCTTGATGGTAACTAAAGATGCGTTTCTTTGACTCACAAGCAAATATCTTTTTATTCAAGTATAAAAAACGCAAGTAAAGATACATCCTACTGATATTAACAACAAATGATTTTCTGCAGATACGTATCGATGTATATTTTTATCCGTTGAACCTATTGATGCATGTCTTTGTCACTTTACGTAATGTGTTATTTTGTGACTAGTACCATCCGTAACTCAAAATCGATAAAAATTGATTTACGTTTTTTTGACTCTAAGGGGCCGAAATTTCAATCACAACGCACACAATGCATGCATATTAGGTAAATACTAATTTGACGGAATTTTTTAACATTAAAAAAAACGCCCGCGCGATTATGTCTCTAGCCACTTCTAGCCGTTCGTTTCGTCCTATAGTAACAGAAATACCAACAAAACAAAATGACATTTGACAATAAAGTTTGAAAATGGACGGTCTCGTTTCACAAAACGAAAGCTAATTTTACGTAATTGAAATTTTTATTGCAATATTTTCCACAGTTGTGTCGTACAGTAATTAAGGTGAATCTAAAGGTTTTATCTAAAAAATATTCATAATAAGCGAGGCCAGCGCGATCGAAATTTTACCTAAATAATTTATGTGTATTGTATGAGGCAGTCTACATTTTTTATTGATTACAATTTTGGTGATTTTCTCAACATCATGCCCGTATTATATTTACCCGTACAGTAAAATTCCCGTTATTTAAATAATCCATACTAAGAACCTAATAACCTATTTTGTGCATCTTTTTTCGATCTCCCTGGAGCAAATAATTTGTATCTGGTAGCGATTAACGTCGAAACGAATTGTTTTTCAATAATTTGGGAATCATTTGAAGTGGAGTACGGAAATTTGGTAAGTATGCAGGTTCGCATAATAAGGAATGTTCCACAGTAATCGACAGTTGCACTAGGGATAAAATAACCACAGAAATCGATTTTCTTAATATTTCTAACCTGAAAGTATTTTCCGCAAACCAAACAAGCGTAGACGTTAATTCTTGTTAGAGAAACAGAGCACAGTTTTTCAAAGTCGAAATCCAAATACTGTCTGTTAATTGTATCTAAATATGGACAGAGCCTCTGGATTTTGGCAGTAGCTGCAAAACAAAAATATAGGTTAGAATCAATGGTGAACGGTGGAAGTCAAACATTTCATAAAAGCGTAAGAAAAACTCTTTACTTGGCGGTGTACCATTTTCTTCTTGTTTCCGTTTGGCTTCAGAAACATCTTCTGGTTCGGAAACTGAAGCTTTACGCTTCACCGGGAGCTTTAAAGGGCTAATTGTTGACATTTTTTGAGAACGCCGACAAAGATACGTGAAGCGACGTTTTCAAACGTCAAATTCAGTGTTGCCAACTCGATTTTAAAAATAAAGCTAGACGTCACTTGATAAGGAGCTAAAAAATAGCAACAACCTTGTATAGCCCAAAAATTTACCATCATGGGGGCAAGCTTTGCAGGCATTTTTCTGAAAAATATTTCGGTACAAAAATAACCGATTCCGAAAGAAATAACTCTTAAATTGTCATTTTTAGTTGAGCACTTTTTGTATCACTTTTTTGAAGCTGAAAGACTCAATTTGAGCTAAATCTAGTTCTAAAAGAGCTGAGTTGACAACACTGGTCGGTAGTTATTTTGCTTTTGGCATGATGGTTACATTATTGGCGCGTTGGTAACACTGTCCAAGGTGGGTAGGTACTAACTTTCTTCTCAAGTTTGAATGAATATAATAAAATTAAATACATCCAAATATTACATTTACGAAGGTCTGATTTCTCAATTTTGTGAGTAAAATCTTATTATTTAAAATATATGTATATATATATATATATATATATATATATATATATAAATATATGTATATATATATATATATTATTCAAAATTATTAACGTTTACAAAATACTGCCAGTACGGAACTAATAAATACGTATTCTCATTGTTAATGATAAAGTAATGTTTAAAGAAAAAAGGTTTAAAAGCATAAATAAATTGAAAAAATCTTCCTAGATAAAAAAACATAACGACTAAAACCCGTAGCCTTCTGATTTTTGGCATGTACTTTTTCTCGGAAGATTTTATCAATGTAGGTGTTTCAGGCTAATAATGTTTGCTTTAAATATATGTAATCCCACTACAGATTTGACAACCTTTCACTTAGCAACCTTTTGACTACCACCGGTTTTTTTGTAATGGTTTAGAAATAAAAACGCTGTGAATTTTTATACATTTTTAGGTACAGAATTAAGTGATCGTAACAGAAATCGTGTTTTAACAGTATTAAAATTTTTGCAAGGTTCGTATATTTTAGAGTCTTTCGGACTCCTTTTCATATTGCCGCCTTTTTGGCAACCGCGTGTATAGTACGTATATCACAGTTCATTCCATTATTAATGAAGCGTCCGTACATTATGAACATTTAACGAACTCCGTATATTCTCGTATGCAAACTTTTATATTGCGATGCATTTAGAATACTTTTAGTTTGGTTTCGATTTGACAACAGTGTATATCGTACGTATATAACGATACGTAGTCATTTTAAAGAGTCGTCCATACAAACAAAAGCCAATTTGACGACATAATACTATTTGACTTTTTTAATTGGCTTTGCTTGGCTTGGTGGCACTCGGGATGATGCTCGTTTCCTGAACGGAAAGTCGCGGGAAAGAATCCTTCCAACTACAGCTTGTCCTATTCTTCACTACACAAGCGCTTAGCTTGGTGTAGAAATAGTAGAAAACTGACATAATGCATTATTGTGCAATTTTACTTTTTAACATAGTTTACATTCGGAGATGCTAAAACTTCACTAAACATATTATTTTGAAAGAAACAGAACAGAATTCAGAAAAACAAAAACGGTTTACGAAATTATAAAATCATTTTATATTAGATTGAACAGAAATACAAAGTCAATATAAATATCTTTCTTCTCGTGTGTCAAAATTAACTCTCACTTTTGGCGTGTAGGTATTTTGAAGCTCTACTTGGATCAAGCGTTATGTTAGCTACATAAAAGTGGCTACCTTTTTGCGGTGGGTAGCCATTTGCATCCCCAACTGCTTAGTAAAGGTATTATTTTTGTTAAGAAAATCTACTTATATATTTTTTCACATTCTCCACAGAGAAGACCCTCAGATAAAAAAAAACCCATCAGGGCCTATGTCATCTTTGGGGATGCTGTGTGGAGGGTCTTTTTATGTAAAGGGATGGATTGGTAGTCATTATGCTTTAAATTACAATGTTAAGAAGTACAGAAATAGCATGTTAAAAAACAAAAAGTAATTAAATAAATACAAAATTACTTACAATATTAAGATGTAGAAAAATAGCAAAGTTGTAAAACAAAATATAATAGGTGTTAGAAAACATAAGAAAAAGAAAAAAAAAGATGAAAAAAAAGAAAACATATTTAAGGAAAAATTAGTCTAGATACATATTTAGATATATATAATACATTATTTAATATAAGCTAAGAGATATAATTATTTTTAGAGAAAGATATATTATTATTAATTACTAATTTTAGTATAACTTCTTGTTTGAATTACGATTTGAAATATTAGATTGAACATACATACATATCAGTGGTGTCAAACATTTTTTTGTAATTCATATGAATAGTTAGTTTTTAATCTTTCTGATATATTTTTTTAGAGTTTTTCTTCATTCATTATACAAGTTTTTTTGCACAATTTTCACAATATAGAATTAGAATGGAATAAAAAAAAGGAATGTTGCTTGTCCGGTGAATTGAACTCTTGACGGGCGCCGATTAGTGGAAACCAAATGCCATTGGCGAATTGAACTCGCTGACAGTAAAAACCGTAAGATTGATAGAAAAAATAATTGTTCTACGCTTAGAAATAACAAAAAAGTTTTACGGCGTTTTAGCAGCAGAATTCGACTATATATGGTTTTTATGAAATCTGTATTATATAAACCATAATATGGTATTTCAATAGCTTAAGGTCACTCGCAAGACGATTTAATTCTAATTTGATATCGATCATTTCAGCAGATTGTGATTATTGTTCAGTAAGATAGATATTAAGTAAAAATGCAACTGGTACCGTTATAGACTCTTAAAACGGCCTTGAAGTATGTGTCTTTCACAGTATGATAGATTGTCGTACGAATAAGATTCATACAAAACACTTTCGATATACATTTTTTTATATCATTTTTTATTAATTTCATATTCAAGTGTAATAAATAAAATGAAATTTTTTAATTGATAATGGATAAAAAGTAAATGTAATAAATGAGGTAAATAAAGATAGATTAAACAATATTGTTTTTAAATTAAAATTATGAATTTTAATTAATGGGTGCGATTTGGTGAACAATATTTTTAGTCAATCCATCTTTTGCCATTATGATTGGATGAAGCTTACACAACTTAAAAATGAATTACGACCTTTTTTCCTATACATTTTAAATTGCCGTAAAAATATTGAGGGAGGTGTAAGCAAAATAAAATTTGTGGTTATATGTATTTTTGGATGATAAAGTAGAACAAAAAAATAATTTAGATCGCGATAACAGCGCCACTAACTTATCGAGTTCAAAACTAGCCTATGCTTGAAGCTGGAACCAACCATACACATTCACAAAATTTCATTGAAATCAGTTGGGCGGTTTGGGAGATTAGCGTGTACGATGAATTATGATGTATTCCTTCAACAAAACTAATAAGAAAAGATGATAAGGAAATTGAAGACCTTATGAAATACAACTTCTTATTGTGTATTCAGGCATTGACACTAACAGTACTGTCCATTATTTTCACTTTAAATTATTTTATTTCTTTGTAATGTATATTATGTAATCTTCGACTTTTTAACCATATTATGTCTAAATTACTCTTTTTCTTTTACACACTATACATTATAAATAGTTTTCCTTCAGAATACATAATATATTAATATATCTGATACGTAACTCACCATCACGCCGTTTCCCCGCAGGGGTAGGCAGAAATGACGGACCGCCAAACAACTCGGTCTTAACACACACTTCTTGCCTCATTCACATTCACATTAATGCATATATATATATATATATATATATATAATGAAAAAAAAATATTAGACCTAGTAAGGTAGGTAATGAAGAGCACACAATTAAATTATATATAAAGCGGCCCGCCGCACAGTGGGCTGAAAATCGCTTTTCATAGACATAGAGACTTGAATTTTCAAGGGTATTTTTTTTGGCTAGAAATGGATTCTGCTGATCATTACTATGCTATAAAATTTCGTATGTCTATGAAAGGCGATTTTCAGCCCACTGTGCGCCGCTCGCCGCCACAATCTTGAAATATGTCCGAAATTCCGAAAACATTGTGGGGAATTATTTTTCTCTGGGGGAATTCTTTACCAAGCAGTCGAGAGTACCTTACCATTCTGAAATGTAGGGAAAAAAATCGCGCTTACCATCACTAGCTGGTGGTTTATTTATGATCACGATTCTGTGGTGAATGTGAAATAATGGTGAAATACCTTTCAGATTTGACATTTTGTTTGACAGTACTTCAAGTAGATAGTTGATTTATGCTTCAAGTTTCTTAGTTTTGATTATTTTGTAGGATTGCTAAAAAGTTACGCAAATAATTTATTTAGCTCGGTATCGAATACCTACCCTTTACGCTTGATATTTACAACATAACAGTATAACAGCCATCATGGATCAAAAGCATAAGGATCTAATAAAAAAGAACTTTTCTTCTCTTCTAGATCAAACTCATTTAGAATTTCTCGTTTCTTCGTTGTATGAAAAGGATGTATTTTCTGATAGAATGATCGAACCTTATATGGTGGGTATATTTGAATATTTTACTTTTACTACAAAATTTACATTTTATTTACTAATCAATACTTATCATTTAAGGATACTTCAAAAGTTCCCCGAGATCGAAAATTCAAACTTTACATCGATATTCAAAGACGTGGACCGCAGGCATTTCATAAATTAATTGAAGCCCTCCAAGAGACAGGACATAATGGACTTATTCGCATTTTATCACCGGAGCATGAATTAAGCACATTTATAAGTCTCAAAACAAAACCTAAAAGAACTTTTCCCACCGTTCCAAAAATTCAAGGTAAGAAAAAGCTGTGCAATTTTCATGTCACCTGAGCTTTTTAACCCGTTGTCCCCAAACCCCGGCTACGAGACGAATGTGCGTCTGAAGTACGTAATCAGGAAACCGCAAACCCTAGCTACAAGACGAGTGTGCATCTCAAGTACTTAACCAGTAACCGCAAACCCCGGCTACGAGACTGGTGTGCATTTCAAGTACTTCACCAGGTTTTACAAACCTTGATCCAAAACATAAATAAATTTTAATAAATTAATACATTTAACTTACAGTTTAAAAGTTACATTAGATTTAATACACCAATGTGATTTCCTATTTTTGCTATAAAATTAACTCTGGGACGACTATAGGAAAAATTCTGGGGTCAATGGGTTAGCACAATCAGATTTCTGCGCTAAAGTAGCATTACATTTTCAGTGTTAGCATAGTATTAATAACTGAATTATTTTACAGGTGAATCATCAAGCCCAACCAATTCTGCTCCTTTAACGACACCTTCTGAAGATGTTACTGACAAACCTCTTCAGATCGATGTAAAGAAATCTACCACTTTTGGAGTAAGCAGCAATCCGGAGATATTATGCTACAGCATGAAATCGAAGAAGCGAGGGATACTCTTTATGATTAATAATATAGAGTTCAAAAACGACATTGAAGAGTTCAGGAAAGGCGCTATAGTTGACCAAAACAATTTGGAGAACCTTTTTACGCAGATTGGATTCCATGAAAACATCATTCATAATAATAAAAGTAAAACTGTAAGTATAATTTTTTTTTTTACTTGAACTTGATACCGCTTTCCGTCTGCACGGAGACAGTGAAACTATCACATCACTATGGGAAAAGGGCAAGAAGAAATCCTAAAGTCAGTTAACCTCTTGAGTGTATCCTTAACCTCTCAGAAAAAGACTTTTATTTACTATGTGTTCCTTTGCGAACTGTCAAAACGTGATAATTTTTGTGATATTTACGAGTTTTGCTAAAAGCTTCATAACTCACGTTTTGGGAAACGTAGCCTCATTCTAAAAAATGTTTTGGAAAGATTATGAAATTCACTATCGCATTGTGTTGTAATACGTAAATATTTGCGTTTCTAAATATACATTTTATGAAAACGTCAAAAATATCTAAAAATCGCTTACCATTATTTCAAAGCTGTGAAAAATGTACTTTTTTCTGAGTATCATAAAGAAATAACACTTTATATATTGAAGAAATATAATTAGAAACTATTAGTCACCTCAAAATATTAACCGTCCAAACTAAAATATTTTTAATAAATTATTTAGAAACGCAATAAATTATGAACGAACATATGACAGATCCAATCGCCTTAGATAATGCACCTCTACTTTCCATAGATATTCTTGAATACAGACGCGTAGCGTTATTCATTATCGATACTCTGTTTTTTAAATCATGGCAATCCGTATACTAGTGATGGAAATAAATCGATTTTTGTAAAATCTCGCGCGTTTACGTGAAAAGACGTTCTAATGTCTTGACCGCTATTATCATATTTACGTCTTTTGACGTTCTAATGTTCTGAGTGGTTAAGGATACATTTAAAAAAATTATTTTACCGAATATAAATTGCTATTTTGGGAAACTATGTACGGTAGATAATATACATTTTCAATTTGGAAAGCGGATATGGGTACTGCAACCCTGGGAACCATTGGATAACCAACAACCCTGCCATAGGTCATCCCGAGTGGTTCGCTACGTTTGGTGACTTAACAGGGGTGCCTGGGTTCGTGGGGTGAGGTTTGTCTAGGTCTTGGCGGCGGATACTTCGCCCCACCTACCGCGGGAGAGACTGGTTGAGGGAGACCTTTTGACCTCTCGAACCAGACTCACGTAGGACTATGCAGTGACACAAAAAAGTACATTTTGTGTCACTGCATAGTCCAATGTCCATCAAATTGACGATCAGCGCCATTTTGAATTTTTGACATGAACGGTTTCTGTTAATTGTTGTTTATCGTAATCTCGCAACGCGCTTTAATAATTTGTGGTAATGTAATAAGGTTCTTATTAATATTGACCAAAGGAGAGTTTTCTAACATAACATAGGTTATTTTTTTAATTTTTTATTTATTTTCAAAAACAGTTAAACCAGTACATTGAAATATCGGTAATTAAAAATTACAAAAAAGTGAATAACAAATACATTTACAAGTGGGACAAAAAAAGAAAAAAAAAGGTTTCAAATACGTTGTAGGACATATTTATTAACCTAGTGATTCTTCCCAAAGGCGTCACCATTGTTAATTTAGTTCTGCACCTAGGAAGAATCAAAAGCCTGTGGTGTCGCGAAGCTGCGACTCCACTATATATTTTAGAGGTGGTGTGATATGCCACACGCCCAAAGGACCAGTCCCAAACTACTCCGAATGATAGGTTATGGGACGATTTATGCATCCGACAAACCCGATGGACAGTGCAATAATCAAAGGTATAAATCTGGGCTTCTGGAGCACAAGATAAGCCCAGATTGGAAAGCAGGAAAGATGGACTCACCCGTTGATGACTATCACACGTCTCCAGGAGTATTTGTTGATTTCACTTCAGAAAATATACGTATAATCGCCCTGTCTGATATTAATTATCACTCCGAACTCTGATAAGCAACTGACACCACTTGTCAGATTTTACATGTGTCGCAACAATATTTTTATCATGGTGACATTTTGGGATGGGTAAAAGGGTAGGTAGGACATTTGCAGGTTTTTGTATTGACATTACACTTGTCCATTAAGCCTGTGGATGCATACCTAACAATCCCCTATATATTGCGCGAACATTCTCCCGGCGTTGAAAGTACCTTCCGAAATTTTAAGTACTTTCAAATAAAGTAAAGAATTAAATGTAAAACGAAGTAAGATGAAATATAAATATTTTTATCAATACGCTATTAAAATTACAAAGTTAAAACGAAAATTAAAAAAAATAATGAAATAATAATTATTGTGTAGGCAAAGGACACAATTTTACGACTGGTCGTTTAAAGTTCCCGGAAGGGGTCCTTACGCGTGCGACACGAACCACTCCGTCTTTACCAGGGAACACCTCCTCAACAACGCCCACCGGCCAATAAAGTGGAGGCGCATCCTCTTGATGCACCAATACTATGGTACCTACTAGAATGTTATTCGCGGGACTATTCCATTTTTTTCTCATCTGCAGAGAGTGAAGATACTCTATATGCCACTTCTTCCAATAAGATTGAACGAGGTGGTCCAAAAGCTCTTTCCTTTTCAGTAGACTAATGCGTTCATTAGTCAAATCATAAGCAGGTAGATGCTGAATCGGGGTAGACATCAGAAAATGAGCCGGAGTAAGAGCTTCTGGATAATGAGAACTGCTTAATAAACATAATGGCCGTGAATTAAGTACAGCCTCTATTTGTGTCAGAACTGTGAGAAGCTCTTCATAACATAAAAGTTGAGTACCCACAACCCTATACAGATGCGATTTAATGCATTTAATATTTGACTCCCATAATCCTCCAAAGTGAGGAGCGCGGGGTGGAATCGTCTTCCATTCAATTCTCCGAATGTTAAATTCATTGCGAAGAACTTCTTTTGTTGAATTTGCCTCTAAAAAATTATATAAGTCATCCAGACAATTCTTTGCGCCTATGAAATTTGTCGCATTGTCACTGTACATACACGAAACCGGTCCGCGTCTGGATAGAAAACGCTTAAATGCGTTTAAAAAATTGTCCGTGCTTAGATCTGATACCACTTCCATATGTATAGCCTTCGTTGTTAAACAAATAAATAAGATATTCAGAAACTACTTCATTATAACTGCAATGCAATTCTGGCGAAGTATTAAATTTCCGTTCTAAATATTCATATCGACGCTGCGCGACACGGCGCGAATCACCTAAATTATTAGGATCTATCTTAAACGGTAAAGATACAATATACCTTCCCGATTCATCCCGTTGGACTGACTCGAGGTACATTTTCTCACATTCTGCATCTTCAGCACTCATCAACGACTTAATAGGCATGTCTTCCATCATCCAAAACTTGGATAACGCATTATATAAATCTACATTGGTTATGGGGCCGAACGTCCACGAAACCTCCGGCGTACACGTAGGTATTTCACCCATTACAATATACCCGAATACTGTCTGTATAGCCGGTGGTGCATTCGTATTATGTTTAGATAAAACCTTATTCCCCAGCAGAATATATGGAAATAACTGTGCACCTAATAAGATATCAACATCGGATGGAACGTTCCAGGATTCATCCGCTAAGTTTAAACCCACTAAATGCTCACATGACTTTGTGTCAACATGTTGTGTAGGAAGCTTATCAGTTATTTTATCGACAACTAATAGACTAATTTTATAAGTATCTTCTGAAACGCGGGATTTAATTTTTAACGCAACGTGTCCCAATATTGGTGTCTCTACTGAACCAACACTTTTAACTACTGAATTATTTAAAGGAAATATTTTAAGATTTAATTCATTACAAGTGTTTAAACTGATTAAATTTTGTTGCGATGCGCAATCAATTAAACACCTTACGCTTACTTGATTATTTTTATTGTCATAAGCAAATAACTGCGCGGTTGACAGTAGTACATTCGTAGCTATATTACCCGCAGAAAAATTATTATGATGTTTATGACTACGCGCTATTAATGTAATGGCTTCGTTTTTCGATTGACTTTCAGTATTCACCGTGCTCTCAAAATGCAGAGCGGTGTGATGTCGTTTTTTACAAATTCTACAATCCGATTTAGATGGACATTTCACAGTTTTATGTTTATCGCTTAAGCAGTTTACACATAAATTATTTAATTTCACAAACTGAAAGCGAGCATTTGGTCTTAATTCGTTAAATTGTTCACATTTAAACAATTCAACATGATCAGAATGATTACATTTCCGGCACCTGTTACGATTATTATTACTTGACTTCGGTTCGACCACAGCGAATGAATGCGTAACTTTGTTTTTATTATTAACAACTTTATTATCATTTTGCCCAGTTCGTTCTAGGATTTTGACATGCGACCGAATGTATTCTATTAAATCGCTATATGTAGGTATAGCTTTCTCCCGTATAGACATTTCGAAATTTTGCACCAACTGTATATCTAATTTTTTCAGTGCAATATGTAATATTATAAAATCGGTTAGGTCATCAATACCTAATTCCTTGAGTGCAGCTATGGAAGACGCAAACCGTTCAATAAAATTATTTAACTCATTTGGGTTACTAGGTGCCAATAATTTTAAATTCAAAATATTGTTCAGATAAAAGGTACCTAGCACGCGTTTGTCCTGATATTTCTTTTCGAGAGCTTCCCAAATTAAAAAATAATTTTGTTCGTTCGGAAGTATTCCCGCAAAAACTGATAACGCCTTTCCTTGGAGTTTCCCTATCAGATATTGCATCTTCTGCGACGTATTCAAATTTTCATTTGAGTGAATGTTTAATTTAAAAGCTTCATAAAATATCGACCAATTCTCTTGATTACCATCGAACGATGGCATCTCGATCGGTGGGAGCTTAATTAATGGTAAATTATTTAACTTCTGTCGATCACGTGATGAATCTTGCTTTGCTATAATGCTTTCGCGTATAGAAACTACAAAACAGTACTTATTTTCGAATTTACTCCATAAATCGAAATTCATATTGTAATTTGAATCCTTTTTCAACTGAAGTGTATGAAATTCATCACAAAATGTGTTAAATTGTGCATAATATGTAGCTATATTAACCGTTTGTTTAAGAAAATCCTCCGAACTTCTCGTCTCCCTGTCCGCAATACTTTTCGCTTTCTCGTATAATTCATTAACACGATTATGCATCAAATTAATCTTCGATTCTACTAACTTGATTTTAATATCCTGAGTACTATCGCTAGTCGCCATGATTAATTGTATGTAGGAATTTAAACACAACAATAATTACAAATGCAACCTAGTACATACAAATTAACAAAGTATAAAGAGGAAATAATATTTATTTATAACTTTAAATATGTTAATTTTAAATACCCCGTTGGTAATCCGGCTCGAAAGAACCAAAAATGGTGTCGCGAAGCTGCGACTCCACTATATATTTTAGAGGTGGTGTGATATGCCACACGCCCAAAGGACCAGTCCCAAACTACTCCGAATGATAGGTTATGGGACGATTTATGCATCCGACAAACCCGATGGACAGTGCAATAATCAAAGGTATAAATCTGGGCTTCTGGAGCACAAGATAAGCCCAGATTGGAAAGCAGGAAAGATGGACTCACCCGTTGATGACTATCACACGTCTCCAGGAGTATTTGTTGATTTCACTTCAGAAAATATACGTATAATCGCCCTGTCTGATATTAATTATCACTCCGAACTCTGATAAGCAACTGACACCACTTGTCAGATTTTACATGTGTCGCAACAATATTTTTATCATGGTGACATTTTGGGATGGGTAAAAGGGTAGGTAGGACATTTGCAGGATTTTGTATTGACATTACACTTGTCCATTAAGCCTGTGGATGCATACCTAACAATCCCCTATATATTGCGCGAACAGCCTGTGTTGGCGGCCTCGCGCAAAATTATCCGGGACATAAAATCCTATTTTAACCAGAATGTCTGGTTTTGAGACTAAACCGTTTAGAAGCTTATACGCCATCAGAAGTAATGCAACATCCCTTCTGGAACTAAGGCTGCATACACCCAGCATTCCCGAGATAAATGCTGTTGGAAACAGCCATGGGTAATAACCATACTCTCTCATGTAGAGGTATCGTAAAAAATTCTTTTGTATCTTCTCGACCATTAGTACATAGACAGTGTCCTCTGGCCCCCATACCTGAGATCCACTCTCGAGAATGCTACGCACTAAGCTAAAGTAAAGCAGCCTTATAACTGCAAGGTTGGTCAAGTCTTTTGAATTGTGTATGACAAAACCCAACATCTTAGTGACTGATTTATAGATCTTTTCAATATGAGCGTGAAATGTTAAGCGAATGTCGTACACAATTCCCAAGTCCTTGCAAGTCACCATGTGTTCCAGTGACGTATCTTTCATTTTGTAATTAAAATATATGGTCTTGTGTGCCCTTGTAAAGCACATGACTGAACATTTTTGGAAGTTGAACCCAAGTTTGTTATCAATACTCCAGTCAATAATTGCATCGATATCTTCCTGGAGCTTTCTACAGTCTTCTAACGACCATAAGTAGTTGTGTCTGCTTGGCATATGTCACATTATATTTATGGTAAATGCTCAATGTGTCCTTGTTTTTCAGGAAATGAATGATCTTCTGAATGAGTTTGCCGTTTCAAGTATTTTGAAAAACACAGATTGTGTATTCATAGTGATTGCCAGCCATGGAATGTTGACAGGGGACAATGAGACAATTGTCAGGACCTCAGACGGAGATAACATTCCTACCAACAGTATTTTGGATAAGTTCAATAGCAAGAATTGTCCTCTGCTCCACAACATCCCTAAAATATTTATCTTCCAACTTTGCAGGTAATATTTTGTTCAAAGGTTTCTTTGACATTGTGTATTAAAATTATTACTATCAATATTATGTTTTTGATGGAGTTTGGATATTTGAGATTTGATTGATAAAAACTTTAAGGTCAATAAACGGATAAGGGGATTTTGTCAAACTCAAGTAGAAAACATAAACTGCTAGAAGCAGCCAGTAGTCGAAGTACATGTACATATAGCAGTGTTCTCTTTTTCTATGAGAACTGCGCAGTCACTGCTTGAAGCAGTCGATATCAACTGCTTGTCGCAGTCCGTGCATTCCAGCTTTGCTTTTGATGAAAAATCACCTATTGTTCCAGAGTGGAAGATGCTCTTAGTATCGCCCTGTTGTAAGACCACCATACAGAATTGAAACGTTGCTTGAAATGGCTTTAGCGGTGTTTGGTGACCAGATTGGAATAGCCAGGTACACCTCCAGCTTCCTATTCCTCATCTCCTTCCCCTCCTCACTACCTTTAGCCTCACAAGATACCCTAATTGGGAATACTATAGTCTCACTGGCTCCAGATGGTTGGGACTTTTGAGAATTGGTGTTGTATTTATAATACATATGTTGGCATGCAATACCACGAATGTGGTATTTTAATATTGTTTAATTCTAAATAGTTTTTTCTGAGTAAGTTCATTAACAGAATTCCGAATATTAATAAAAAAAAAATTGACAATATGTAATACACCTTGTCCAAGACAATACTGAATAATATATTGTGTCATGGTTTTTTCTTTCTTTCTCTCTCTCTCTCTCTCTCTCTCTTCTGCACAATTTCTTTCACGCTACATTCGCAGTATTACATGCAAAAAAAAGATGTAATATACATAGGTAGTATAATATTATAGATGTACAATAATATTTGAATCCTATAATTTCTATACCCGCTATATCCGATTTTTTGACAAAATGATCTGAGTATGACATCTTGTTCACATTTTTGCGAGCAACAAGAGGAGCCTAAAATTGAGTTTCAAAACCCTCCTTATCACGACCAAAAACCATGTTAAAACTGCGAGTGAGAAACCAAATCCGCTATATCATACAGAAAGTTACTATCAAAACGCGCTATATCGGATTCAACCAATCATAAGAAGTTATTTTGCCAAAATACAATATGGCCACGTTCTGACGCAACGCTCGTGTGTCAAAATGATCTATGCGTGTTTCTAAACCCGCCATATCGGCTCAGTTGACTTATGGTTGACTTTCAAAAGCCTCTATATCACGAAGTGAGTATCAAAATCCGCTTTATCCATTTTATTTATCGAAATTACTTAATTATTGCTAGACATACATAGAAAAATAAACGCTTTTCGAAATTTTACTACTCCAATTCATTATATAAAAAATTGTAATGCAATTACTTATGTACGCTAGAGATGTGACAGTTTTTTGCGGTTTTCTCCAAATCAATGAAAGTTGATATAGCTGGTATAGAAATTACACGACTCATTTGGCAAACTATCCTTTCCGCTTCGTGTTTACCCGTGTGTAAAATAATACTGTGATTAATAAAATTAATTGATGCAATGATGAATTAATTGCCTAAAAATCACGTTGTAATATTTTGTTCCAGGGGTGAATCTCCAGATTTTGGGTGGAAACACGAGCCAGATATACCCCGGCCCGACCCGCTTGCTAACCGCACCCAAATGGATGGGAAAAGCGAAAGTGTTAAAATGAGAACCTATTCTGATATGCTGATTGCTCACTCTACTGTCCCAGGTACAATTTTATTACTTCCTTACTGCATAAATTACATATAAATCACAGAATGTAATGATGTAATGCCGGCTTCAGACGCTCAGGCATACCTGTACAGGTGGCCTGCGCAGGTAAGCCAGATTTGTCTGGTGCACCCACACGTTCAGGACTTGAAATCTGGGCAGTCGAGAGACGACGAGTTAGCAATGCTCGGTTTGATATTGGCAACTACCGACGACTTGGCAGAATCATTAAACTTTTTGAATCCTTTTCTGAAGGCTCTTTTGATTGTTTATTTTCTTTCACAATGTTTGTTTTGTTCGAGTTCCGTTCAACTTCTTTTAATTTTTTGATCAGCTTAGAGTAAGCCGTTTCACGCTTATCTCTGTTGTGATAATCCTTGCACTTAATCTTCCAGAGGTAAAGATAATTTTTGTATAACTGCGATTCCTGGACTAAAAAACAGCAAACGCACATCCGACTCACTAAGTACCCACGGCCCACTCGTAAACTGCAGGCCAATTATTAACAAAATTCATATTTTGCTACTTTTAAAAGTGAAACTACGTAGGTCAGTTTTTATGCTGGCTCCAGACGCTCAGTTAAACCTGTCGGTGACCTGCGCAGGCAAACCGTGACCAGACCATGTGAATGAATAAACTGCACAGACCTGCGCAGGCGACATACAACAACACCAATAATGCCATTGTTTGTAATATTAGCACTCTAGTACACACAAGTCACGATCCGCCACTGATTACTACTAGTTTGTAATTTTTTCTTGATTTTAATTTCAGGGTTTTCATCACATCGCGACACCATTCATGGCTCCTGGTACATGATATCTCTATGTAAAATGTTCATGGAACACGCTCACCATTCACATCTGGAAGATCTCTTTAGGCTGGTGGACAGTGATCTCAAAGATATTCCACTTAAACTCGGTACCATGCAAACATCTTCAGTGGAAAACAGAGGATTCAATAAACACTGTTACTTGAATCCCGGGCTTTTTGAAGCTACATGATTTTAGCTTCAAGTATTATTACAGCATAAGTACATAGTATTAATATGAGAGTATGCAGACTTATAAAATCATTATAAGTAAGGTCGATGGCCGAGTTGACATCGCGCTTGGATCCCACTCAGGCGTAGTGTGTTCAATTCCTCGGCTGGCTAAGTCCTCCATCACAACACAAGCAACATTTTCAGCTTGCTGTGGTGGTAGTAGGAGATAAGTAATTAATAACATTTCGTTCTTTGAGAAATTGTCTCGACTAAGGGGTTATTTAACCACATCTGAGTAAATTGTACTCGTCAAGTAACATCAATCATAGGATTAAAGTGGCGGTAAAAAGGGGTTACTCAGCGGTGCTGATATAAATAAATTATGCTGATCAACGAATAGCGCTTATTGACAGTTTAATCAATGGTGGTTAAATACCCCTCGTTGAGATGGAAAAGGTTTGTGTGATTTAAGGAAATATATTTTATAACATTGTGTCTGGAACACATTTAACTTTTTATTATACCGTGAAACTTCACTGCCTATAATTTGTAATCAGTTTTAAGTGAAACTAAGTTTGAATCAAAGAAAAGTATTTTATACATTTTTACTTAAATATAAACATTTTTAAAAGTACAATTTTTTTATTGATGTATTTACCATTACCACCCAGTCTCTAATGAGTTCCCGCAAAATATTATTAACATTGCAGAGATATCCAGTTCATAGACATGGCACAATCAAGTGAATCGGATACTTGAGTCGGGCCATGTCAAGAGTCAGAATAATAGAAGAGAATGTATGAATGTGAATGAGGCAAGAACTGTGTGCCAAGACCGAGTTGTTTGGCGGTCCGTCCTCTCTACCCACCCCTGCGGAATAGGCGTAAAGGCGGCGATACACATGCCTGTAAAATGGAACAGTAGCTTGCATGCATGTTAATGGCATGTACAAGTTACTGGCGCAATGAGAATACACATGCAAGTTAAACTTGCATGCAAGTTGCGTCCTTGCATGCCTGTATTTGCAAGACGTATACACATGCCAGTCACTAGACAGTACGTGTCTCAAATCACTCTGAGACTGAGTAGTCTCAAGCTTTTTGGCAATGGAAAACATCAGCAGATTGGTTCGGCATGCGGGCCCATTTTAACGCTTTTCCGTGGTCAGCTGTTTGTTTTCGGACTTCGGACCCTTCAAGATGTGCCCAGGAGATTGGTGAAGTCATCAAATCGGCGATGGATGGCTTCATACAATCGACTACTAAAGAAACTGGTGTGGGCTCAAAGCCGTGGTTCAGTCGACAATGCTCCGAAGCAGTTCGACGAAAAAACGCGGCTTACCGAGCCTACAACACATCTCGAACGCCCGAAAGCAGATCAGCATACAACAAATCGGCAAAGGAATGCAAGAGAATCATTAATAGGTCAAAATTCGAACACGACCTGCAGATCAGCAAAAAGCTGGCTGCCTGCCCGCATGGCAGCAGAGCATTCTGGTCGCTTGCGGGCTCAATAGGTCGGAATTTTTGCAAACCCAGTTTGCCACCTCTTACCAGACCTGACGGCTCACTAGCAAACACCGCCACCGAAAAGGCTAACTTATTAGGGAAAATGTTTGCGGAAAACTCGACCCTCGATGACGGAGGTGCTGTTCCGCCGTCGGTTCCTCACTGCGGCTTCTTTATGAAAAAGCTGAGGATCCGGCATCGGGATGTACTCCACGTTATACGGGGGCTCGATGTTAACAAAGCTAGTGGACCTGATGGAATACCTGCCCTGGTATTGCAGAGGTGTGCTGCGGAAATAGTTCCAGTTTTGACAAAGCTCTTCAAAATGTCCCTGAAGTGTGGCACTGTGCCCTCTGGTTGGAAAAAAGCGGTCATTCACCCTATTCCCAAGAAAGGTGACCGCTCCAACCCGGCCAACTACCGCCCCATAGCGATCACATCAGTTCTGTCCAAAGTGATGGAAAGTGTGATCAACGACAAACTGCTCACCTCGAGAAGAACAAAATTATCAACGACCGTCAATACGGATTCCGGCGGAACTCGTGCGGTGATCTTCTCGCGTATGTGACGCATGTTTGGGGGCGGTGCCTGGAACGTCACGGTGAGACCCAAACGGTCGCACTAGACATATCCAAGGCCTTTGACCGGGTCTGGCACCGAGGACTTGTCAACAAATTGCCTTCTTACGGACTTCCCGCATCCCTGTGTACGTGGATTGCTGACTTTTTAAGGGATAGGTCGATTCAGGCGGTTGCTGACGGTTTCACCTCTTCCTTACACTCCATAAATGCTGGCATCCCACAGGGATCGGTTCTGTCTCCGACTTTGTTTTTGTTGCACATCAATGACCTTTTGACATGTGCACCAATTCATTGTTACGCGGATGACAGTACAGTTCATGATAGCTTTTTGTTTGACAAGCCCCCAAAGGGCACACAAACTCCAACGGCTCGGAGGGCTTTGAAGCAGAGAATGGACGGTTATCTCGAGAGTATTTCCTCCTGGGGTAAAAATAATCTCGTCGAATTTAATGTTTCAAAGACCCAATCCTGTCTGATTACGTCTAAAAGGGATCCAAATGACAATCTAGTCTCCTTCAACGGAAGCAATCTTCCGAACAGGCCTTCCATTGATATGCTTGGTGTAACTATAAGTGACCAGCTCAGGTACGGGGGCTCCATTGAAGCCAGAGTAAAGTTGGCCTCTCAGAAGCTGGGCGTACTGTACAGGGCCCGCAGATACTTTAATAGTACACAACTGCTGACCCTGTACAAATCGCAAGTGCGCCCTACTCTCGAATTTGGTAGCCATCTCTGGTCCGGAGCCCCTAAATACCTGAAAAAAACCCTTGACTCTGTGCAAAAACGGGCGGTCCGTTTGATAGATTCCCCAATCTTAACAAGCGGACTGTAATCTTTAGAGCACAGGCGTCAGGTAGGTATGCTGTCCTTGTTCTATCGGTATTACAATGGAAGATGCTCTGAGGAACTAGCGTCATTGATCCCTTCGGCACCGGTGCATAGTCGGGATACACGCCAAACGCGCGCCCAACATTTGTACACGGTTGACATTTGTCACATGAGAACGGGTCGCTTCTACGATTCGTTCTTAAGTTCAACAGCTCGGCTGTGGAACGAACTGCCGGCCTCTGTGTTTCCTCCCTCCTACAACATGGGACTCTTCAAGACCCATGTTCACTCCTTCCTCCCCACAAAAAGACCCTCCACACAGCATCCCCAAAGATGACATAGGCCCTGAGGGAAATTATTTTCTTCAGGGCCTCCTGTGTGGAGTTAATATAAAAAAAAAAAAAAAAAAATTCGAAGTGAATCAAATATCATCGTATTGCAATTGGCAGTACAATGTGTGGCTAATCTAACAACAGGTCAGCTACTGGCATGCCCGTACTTGTCGCGACGTTCACACATGCCGGTTTCGTAGCCCCCCTCGTCCCCTCCCTCAACTTGCATGCCAGTAAATCAAATGTTGTGCAATCTACTTGCAAGGCAGGTACAGGCATGCAAGTTAGCGTATACACATGATAGTAGCTGGCATGTGCAAGGAGCTTGCATGCAAGTGTGCCAGCTACAGGCATGTGTATTCCCGGCTTTATGGTTGGTTAGTTTTATTCAAAAATGAATGTCATATTTTTAAACATTTCAATTGTTGTCTTACCAGTTAATGTGTTTACATATTTATAAAAATAGTATATAATCTACTATGTGCAGTTTCTCTAGTGTCTAGTCTAGTGTGCGAAATTTCATCAATCTCAGAATAAAACTGGATTTGCATAAAAAAAAATCCATGCTGCTTCACTTGCACTCTTCTTCATGTATGAAGCCCGGAAACTCGCAGTACAAGCGGAAAATTGGTCAATTTAGCGGTATAGCTTTTTTGGTTTGAAGTAAAACATTTTATTTAGTAAAACAATTTCATTTCCAAGTAAATCGAGTCCGAAGTTGGAATTTTTTAGGTCAAATTGTAAAAAATCTATAGAGGGTTAATATCAGCTGTTAGCAAGATATTATCTTTTAAAATGGGTCAAAGCGTAGATCCGGCTCCAAAATTTTTAAAGCTTTAGTTGTGGAAAAAAATCAGATTGAAAAAAAAAAGTTGTTTTGGGTTCTCTACGTGATTATAGATTCACCAGTTTCCCACTTGTATAACAAGATTCCGGACCCAGTGTATATATAGATAGAGAGAAGAAGATGAATGTATTATTATATTTTTGTTTTCCTTTTTAATGATTCACTGTACTTATATAATTTTTTTAAATCTGTCTCTATTTTGTCTGTTGGTCTTCATGTGTTTTAGGCACTTCTTTAGAAGAATTTGGATAATTTTCATATTTTACAACATCATAGTCTTCAAAATGATAAGAACTTTTGTATTTTGTCTGTTGGTCTTCATGCTTTTTACACATTTCATGAGTATAGTAATCTCGCTGTCTTATCCTATCCATCTTGTCTTATCCTGTCCATCCTATCCTACACGAGTTACAGATACCTCTACTTCTCTAATAGACCATATCATCTCAAACAGACAAAATATTTCCTCAACTACTGCAAATATAGATGCCTACCTAAGTGATCATAACATTTTGATATTAGATTACCAAAACAGCTTGAAACATCACACTAATAATAGAATACATTCTTTTTCAAACAACACCAAAACCGATAAAAACATGTTAAAAACATTTGTAGAATCCCACAACTTTCCACACGAAACCACCAGTAATGCCAATGAAAACTATAATAATTTTAATGAATACATCAAAACAGCAATAAAATCATCCCAACATAAATCTGAGTTACGCATAGGAGACCAACGGAGGGGTAATACTCCATGGTTTGATGCAAAATTAAATGCACTTATCAAACAGCGCAACAATGCGTTTAAAATCTGGAAAAAAAATCAGCAAAGTGATATATTCACAGCACTGAGAAATAAAACAAGAAATCAAGTTACTAACTATAGAAGATATGCTAAAACCAAATACTACACGACTATATTTAAAGAAAACCTGCGTAATCCGCGACAGACATGGAAAATAATAAATGCAATTCTAACAAATAGCTCGACACCCCAGAAAGATGAAATTGAATGTCTTCTCATTAAGAATGAAGAAATAACATGCCCAACACAGATAGCTTCAACTTTTAACAACTTCTTTATATCAGTTGGGGAAAACTTAGCAGCTACAATTGCATCATATCCAGATGATTCTATCACTATAAACACGGATCAAAAAGCAATCCAGTCCTTATACATGGCCAAAACAAATAAAACAGAAGTTCTCAGTATCATCTCTCAACTAAAGTCTAATGCATCTCCAGGTTTAGATGGAATTACACCAGTGTACCTGAACTTTTGCAAAGATATATTAGCTGACCACCTTGTTTTTCTTATTAATCAATCCCTGGATAGTGGAATCTTCCCAGATCAACTAAAGATAGCAAAAATAATTCCGATTTACAAAGATGATTGCAAAAAAAACCCTTCTAATTACCGTCCTATATCCATCCTCTCTGTTGTCTCTAAAGTTTTTGAAAAGGTTATTAAGCTTAGGCTCACTAAATATCTCCTATCAAACAACTTACTCGCATCCCAACAGTATGGATTCAGAAACCAATCTAACACAAAATGTGCTGCCTTCGATTTTGTATACGCCCTCCAAAAGCATATAGACCAGGGTAAGCATGCTGCAGGCTTATTTATAGATTTAAAAAAGGCTTTCGATACGGTTGACCATGGGATACTACTAAAGAAGCTAGAACACCTAGGCATAGTAGGCACTCCCCTGAAGTTACTGTGTAGCTACCTCTCTAACCGACACTGTCAGACCTTTGTTGGAAAAGGGACAAGCAGCATGGGAACGATAAAATGTGGCGTGCCTCAGGGCTCCGTACTTGGACCATTACTATTTTTAATATATATATAAATGATATTGCTAAATGGGGACTTAAGGGTACAATACAACTATATGCAGATGACACAGTGATTCTTTATCACAATAATGATTTAAACGAACTTGAAAAGGAAATGGAAAGGGATGTAGCTTGCCTGGCAAACTGGCTGCGATTAAACAAACTTAGCCTAAACATAAAAAAAACACATTACATACTGTTTGCAAATAAAAAAAATGTAAGTCTTAATATAAGTCTTGATAATAACCGCCTTGAAAGGGCTGATGTTACAAAATATCTTGGCCTTTTCATTGATTCACAACTCACATGGAATCACCAATTTAAACATGTTCTATCCAAAATTACTCCTATAACTGGTGTTTTATATAGACTTCGCGGGTTACTTCCTCCCTCTCTATTAAAATCGATTTACCATGCTATGATTCACTCACATCTAATATATCTCGCCGGAATCTGGGGATTTGCTACAAAAAAAATGATTTCGGAAGTCCAAGTCGTCCAAAATAGAGCCCTGCGAAATATTTTCAGTTTACCTTGGGACACACATGTCAAAGACATCTACAGAAACACCCAAATACTTCCTTTTAATACCATTCCCACTTTTGAAATAACGAAAACTATATTACAAGTAATTCAACACTCGGCACATTCCAACACTACACTCTATTACAATTACAACGTACACCAACACAACACAAGAAATCACAACAAACTACATATATCAAAAATCAAATCAGCAAAATATGGACTAAGATCCCTAGAATACATAGCTCACACAAAATATAATCAACTACCCAACGAGATCAAATGTGCAAGTCAATGTAAAAAGACCCAAACTAACATGCTCAAACTTCATCTTATTAATGACTATCTGAAATAATAATGTTGTGTATGTCCCATCATATGTCCATTTAATACATACAGCTATATGTTTCATGTAATGCGTATCATTCCCGCAATGAGTTTATTAACTCCTGGGAGTACAATGCTTTATATAATATACTATATTCTGTATTGTATACTTTTAATAAAAAAAAAATAATAAAATAAAAAAATTATGTATTTTTTGCTTGTCATATTTCCCATGCGATTCCTCTCTTTGAGAATATGTAATTACAGAAGTTTCTTCATATTTATCAAAGCTATTTGGACTAGTATAATTATTATCCCTAGGTTTACTCTTTTTCTTATGCTTTTCTTCATGGGAATATGGGTTGGTGATACTATTTTTTTGCTTGCCATATTTCCCATGCGATTCCTCTCTTTGAGAATATGGAATTGCAGAAGTTTCTTCATATTTATCAAAGCTATTTGGACTAGTATAATTATTATCCCTATGTTTACTCTTTTTCTTATGCTTTTCTCCTTCATGGGAATATGGGTTGTTGATATTATTTTTTGTGTAGTTATCTTTTCTGGAGTGACTATTATTTGTAGACCTATGGGATTTGTATTTCTCTTCTTGTGAATGTCGATCATTAGTTGAATCGTGGTGTCGCTTACTGCTTATTCTCTCTAATCTATGATGCTTATCATCTTCATAGGATCCTCTTTTTTTATATTCTTTGCCTTTTTGTGAAATAACTTCATATTTGTTGGATTTTACACTAACCCCCTTGCCATCATTTTCATTTGATTCTGTAATAGAATTCTTTCCGCTATAGGAATCATTCTTTATTTTCTCGTTTAGCATATCAACATACGACGCTATCTAAAAAAAATTTCAATAACATTAATAATAATTAATGAAATTAGAATATGGACATTTTTATAACAGAAAATAGATTGGTGTGACTTATAATTATGTATTAGTAGACTAAAAAGTCACAAACTTGAGAATCTATAACATCCCTTATTATTTCCGTGTATGCTTTAGATTTGGTTGTTACTTTATATTTGGTTCTGCGCCTTTTCAAATCACGTGTTTCAGCTAGTTCTTCTTGGACGGATTTGGAGATTTGTGATTTTTGGGACATATTATCTTTCCTGTGAAAAAAGGTATTATTAATTAAACAAATTAAATGTTTTATATTCCATCCGCCGGACAAAAGATTGTCATAAATAATATCCAAGATACTTAAGCTACATATTCATTTTATTCATGGGATGTTTTCATTTTATATAAATATGAGTGTTGCTAGGTTTCGGTAATGTGATTTTGATTATCGTTTGATGGACCTTACAAAAATGGCTCTGCAGCTGTTGTAAGGGATATAATACCTAAAGAAAACGTAATCAAATGAAGTAAATTATAATTTTAAAACTTATGTCATTAAATGTCCATCCGACGTAACATTTTCAGCAGGTGAATTTGAGATAACAAAGTCATACAAAGCCCTGCGTTCGTTCCTTGTGAAAAGAGAAGTTATTCTATCGGCCGAGAGGGGCGTGGCTCTGGGGTCATCCAACAGATTCTGAACACCTTTAGAAGTAGTTAGAAATACATTAGAAAACAATATAGGCAGTTCTATCAGCCAGCTTGTTTCCAAGAGTTTCAGAAATCAATTGAGAATGTCATATTTGGGATAAATGCAAGTTTAGTGGCATGCATGCTCTTGGGCTTCAACAGGAACCGGACCTGGAATACCGCCATTTCTATAGAGTTTAGTGGAGTGCATGGTTTTGGGCTTCAACAGGAACCGGACCTGGAATATCGCCATTTCTATAGAGCTGCTATAAAGACAGTAAATATTTGATTGTTGTTGTTGGAAATGTGTTTCATGAGAATGACACCATTGGTTAACCCTCAGGCCTCTGGAATATTGACCGTTCAAGTTCTTAAAGATGCTGTCACAAGCCTGAGAATTTGTGTGTATTTCCACCTCTCAATAAAATCAAAATAAATGGGATATTTCTGAACATATCTGAAAACTAGTAACTGTTTTTGAAAGGTGATTAAATACGCCTTCGAATTTTATCATTAGGAACTAGCTGAAGTATGACCGGCGTTGCTCGGAGACTTTTCTCTACCTTTCAGAAGAAATTCTCTAAATGATAGTATAATAATAATAACTAGCAGATAAAAGCTAGGCCCTGCAGGCGACTTTTTGACGGACTTCGCCCAATTCATTCCAGTTCCTTGATAGTAGAGTTTAGCCCTTTTGTATGTGCAACAGCAATTATTAGAATATGTGCAAAAATTTACTTGTTACATGGGTAACTATTTATTTTTCTATCCAAATAAAAACATTTGTGAATGCCTACGTAATATACATATTTTGTATAACTTTGTTAATTTGAAATTCACTGCACGAATGAAAACTAATTTCTACTAAGCACATTATCCCATGGGTCGGTAAGCAGTTGACATAAATGTCGAGTGCTGCAAGACCCTGCGCAGAAAATTAAGTTTGTTATAGTAAGGTATCGGTCTGCAGCGCAGTTCAGTGTGGAACTTTCCTTCGCAGTGTCTTCAAGCATTAGGTTTATGTAGATTGCTTACCGAAATTGTGCATTTTGTAAATCAGTTTGAGAGCTCTAAAATTTCAAGATTACCATTTACATATAAAACATCATTTTAGAAACATTTTTTTGTTCAGAGGCACAGCTCAAATTTTAGAATTTTATAAAAGCTGAAAGGAACAGATTCCAAAAATAGCCGGTTCCTTGGACAAATAATATGGGGCGATCCAGTGGCACGAAACTCACCGGTACAAAAAAACCGTGACAGGAATATCGTTGTACATGAAGTTGGGTTTGTAAGTTAGATTTTTTCTTCTTCAATGTTTATTTCTCACATTTGACATTTTCAGTATTTGTTTGGTAAGACTTCTTTTCGATTTTGTTATTCGATGTTTGTAAATTTATCATGTTTTTGATCTTAGAAAACTTCATTTTCTGAAAATAATTCTTGTGGGAAAATTGGTTGGAAAATAGGTAGCGAATTTTTTTTAAAGATGCCTTTTTTTGAAGTTTGGTAATTTCCGTCTTGGGATTTTTTTTTTCGGAAATTTTAATAAAACTATTCATTTTTTTGATATTACATGCAGTTTGTAATAAATTTTCTATATAAAACGTCAATTCATTATCAGTAATCCCTATATTTTCTAGTTTTTTTTAAAGACATGATTATATTTATTTTAAAGACTGATTTATTGTGTCCAAAGGCTTTAAAAAGGTGGAGGAATATGCCAATGCATTTTTTATGTGAGTCTAGAGAATTTTTAATATATTCAATTGCCAAGGCGATGGCGTTGGATGTCCCTACATTTTTTTTTTTTTCTGCACCCAAATTTTTCTGTGATAATAGTTTGTTTGATTCTAGGTAATTGAGGAGTTCATTTTTGATTGTTGTTTCTACGATTTTAGATAAAGTGTTTAGAATTGTAATTGGTCTATAATTATTGATGTCTTTATGATTACCTGAAAAAAAATTGGTGTGATAGTCCCTATTTTTAAGTGATATGGAAATTTTTTTTCGTAATGGATTTGTTTAATAGGAAGAGTATCAGTTCGATAAGTTCGTCTAGTAAGTATTTAATGTTTTCATTGTGATTCCATCACTACCAGATGAAGATGTTGGTTTGAAAAATTAGTGTTCGTGTTTAGTGGTTGGTTTTAGTGTAAATTTCTTCCTTTGAGAATTTAAGTGTTTGAGTTAAAGTTTTGAGGTATGGTTATTTTTTTCACTAAATTCGAGCCTGTTTGCAAAAAAATTGTTTGTGTAATTTAAAAGTTAATGTATATTTTTGTTCAGCGAGAGTATACCCTTTGATTGATTTATTCATTTTATGTTCTATTCTTGTTGGTTCACTTATTGTGGCAGACATCACGTGGGAGTGGAGGAGTCATTGATAATCCTGTGCTTGTGGGTGGTGTCTTCCAGTATAGAGAAAACCCTATCAAAATCCGTTGCATAATTTAGAAGAACTAAGCGAAAAAAAAGATAGACGCAGATAGCGCCTTTATTTTAAGTGCCCTTGAGGTGATTGATTATTTGCAAAAACGGCGCTATATAAATTATCCAATTATTATTTTCAATAAACAATTTACAGATAAACATAATTTTTTAAATATTAAAATTTTGGAATAAAACGTAAAAAGTTTAAAAAATGCCTCACCTTATGTTCATTCACTGAACTAAAATAATTGATAGTGAAAAAAAAAAAATTAGACAAATGTATTATAAACATTACTGTCACCTCACTTTAATGATGGTCCAGAGTATCCTCTGACCCACAATCACAGTACGGCGAACTGACTATGTGGAACCTGGCAAGATGGCTAAGACAACAAGTGTGACCCAGCCGCATTCGGGTTAAGGAAGAAATATATTTTTTAGGCATGGTAGTGTTTAACCAGGGCTTAACAGGAATAGAAGGTTGAATGAATGAGTACTGGTAACCTTTTATCAGAGAAGATTTTTTCCATTCAGAAGACCATTGGAGTTGGTACTTAGTTTTTAGAATAGGGAAATGGTCTCTAACCGGAATAGGGATATCACTTAACGGACCATGGGCAGTGGCTTCCTTAGCAATATTATCAGCCATGTCATTCCCAGTAATACCGAGGTGTCCTGGTATCCAGGCTAGGACCACTGATGCATGAACCAGTGACATGGAATGCAGTAGGTCCCTGATCGAGCAGATTAGAGAGTCACTACTGGAATTGAGTGGGGATGCGCTTATTTTTTGTAGTGAGCTAAGCGAGTCTGAAAGGATGAGTGCGTTTTTAATATTTAATGATTTGACGAGTTGAAGAGCTTCTATGATAGCTATGCATTCAGCAGAGAAAATGGAGCATTCTTTGGGAAGTTTGTGTGGGAAACACAATTTTCTGTGAGGAACATAGACACTGGCCCCGCAATGGGAGTCCTGACTGAGTTTGGAGCCATCTGTGAAAAATTTTATGTAATTTGGCCAGTTGTTTTCAATAATTGTGTTAAATTCTGCATTATTTAATTGAGCTGAGTTTTTAATGTTTTTTTTACTTATTCTGATAAATTGATGGACCTTCAGATAGGTATATATATTAGATAGATATATTTGGTAGATATATATTTTAGGTAGATATATTTGGTTTTAGGCATAAATATACCACTCTCGTTTTAGGTTAAAATGGGAGAATTTAGAGCATAAATATACTACTCTCCATCCACTCCATAAATAAACCATCCACTCTCATTTAGAGTAAAGCTGCTGCCACACGCAAAGCTCACATCAACAGATAATATAAAGCACAATAGCGCTCGCCATACAATCCCATACAGACCCGACACACGTAAAAAGATAACGCGCTATAAGTGTGGTTCTGAACTTCGCTAACCGAATTTATTTTACGTAACCGCTCCCGACGCGATATTTGAAAAGTTATGCGTCCCCCTCTCCGCCGTAAAAAGGAGAGGGGGTCATTTTAATTACGGAGCTACCAACTAAGTTCCGTGTTCCCTTTGACAGCCATGACATAAGCAGCCTAATAATGCATTTCTTATTTATTATGTTAGCTCATATCGTCACGTGTGCTAGTAAATTTAGAAACATAAAAAAAACTTTATTTGGCAAACATACTTAACATATATTTAAAATATAAATATAATCAATATTTGAATTTGAAGTAAACAAATTTTCGCCCTTTCAAAATTAATCATATTTTTAATCTCAGTATGTTTATATGGTAATATCATTCGGTTTTTTGATAAAGTTGGACGGCCTGATACCTACATAGAGAAGCTTCTAGTTTGTTCGTTTGTTGATTGTTTTCAATTGTTTTCCTGGGTAATCTGGTTTGCTCTCGTCAGCTCTCGTGCTCTCTTCTCGTTGCCTGCCCTGGTGTTGGTCCTTGCCGCCATTGCCTTCGACATTTTTGGAAATCGACGTGAGCTTATTTTACAATAATTTATTATATGTCGCTTTCGTCGATCGGCGTGCGAACTGCGAATTTCCTGATTCGACGGAGAGGTTATGTCAGGTTATGTGAAAATGCGCTATTTACGCGCAGATTGTTTAAAATCTAAAAAGTTTATAAATAGCATTTATAATTATATAGTTGGCGGCATCATCATCTGAGGATGAGCTGTCCAACAGATCCAGCAATAGGCTACACGTATCATCCATTTCGAAAACGTGCTCAAGCTGTCAGTAAGTAAAGTTGTCACTTTGACAGATGAAATTATGTTCCTCGGCCGCTCTCGAATTCAACTGACCCCCTCTCCTACCATAGGAAGAAATATTTGATAGCGTCGTGTGTCGGTAGAAAAGATGATGCGCTGTACATTAACTTTTGATGTGAGCTTTGCGTGTGGCAGCACCATAACAAAGAAAATCATTGTTAGGGTTGCCAATGCGTAAATTGAATAAACCATGTGCCAATGCATTGATGCATATCATATGTTCTAAAATATCCACAATAGATTATTAAACAAAATGACAATTCTGCAAAATTACTTTCCTTTTCTACCTCCAAAATGAAACAAAATTCTGTTTGAACTGGCATTTTTTTATTATTCAGCCATTTTTGGATATTCTTTTTTGTTCAGACTAAATAAATATAAATTTGTTTTGCGAAAGAAAACTAAATTATAGTGTATTCTGACTTGTAATAATTGTTTTTCAAAGGTTGGGTACTCAAAAAATGCTCTTTTAATCGGTATTAGTTATGTTAGTTCACCCATTTTAGAATCCCCGCATTCTCCCCACAGGTTCTCTTCACAAAACACGAGAGTGGTTTGTTTATGCCACCGAGAGTGGTTTATTTATGACTAGCTGTCTCACGGTATGTGGTATATTTATGCACAATATGCTCACGGAATTTAGTCTATGACTCACGGTCTTCTGAGGATAATACATTTATTTATGGGATAAGGAATCGACATAAACCTAGTGCTCAGGGGCATTTAACTAAGCTTTGGCCTTGAAACTCATTTGAAACCGCCACGCCCACCTCAAAATTCTTATAGAAAACGAATAATATGGCTAAAAGCTCAGATCTCATTGGTGAGAAAAGAAGGATTGGTTTGATCTCTCGCTCTCTACCATAATGACTCGTGTAACAGAAAGAGATGACAGAATTCTGTGTGAAAATGTGTGGTTTATTTATACACGCGGGTTGTCATTTGCTGCCGAAATACTATCATTTCCGTCGAAAATATTGCGTGTTAAAGTTGTTCGTGATAAAAATACAATATAAGCCAGTATAGTGTTAGCGAGTTACAAACATATATTCAACTTACCTACGTAAGTTCAAGTTTAAAGTGAATTGACAGTTTTTCGTTCGGTTTTTTGAACAATGCTTCATACTTGGCATATGTCTTCCTCCACAACGTATAAATGTTATTTATTATATCGATAAACTTATTCATGTTATTGATTAGTGTTATCCTGTATTATCTTATTGTTTTGGTGAAATTAAAGATTTTTAAACATATGTAACCATGAGTTCATGAGGCTGAAGAATGTCGGAATTCTTCGTCGTACTGTCGGACAATCATGTTTTGGAAATTTTCTTCAGTGTTTTTGCAAATTTCTTGTCATTTTGGGTTTCTTCTTCTCAGATCAACAAGTTTCATCTTAAGGAAATGCACTGTAAAAGTTTATTTTCTTAGTCAGATGAACCTTGCCCTTGGAAAACATTTCGACATTTTTCTGCTTCAAGGACATTTTTATTTTTATAATAGTTTTTTCGGGCTAGTGAATGAATAGAGTAGGCTGAGAGCAATTATGTTGTCTATGGTCGCATCTTTTTTTAAATGGCCTTGAGTTTCCTCTACCTTGTCTACTGCTCTGCTCCGCACGGTAGGTACTGCTTGTATATCTGTGGTTAAGTACTGTATAATTCCGTTACATACAAAAAGCCCGAAGATATCGATCTAGAGAGTGGTATATTTATGCTAGTGCTGCAAGAAAAGTAAAGTTCGCTATGGTTTTCATCGCAGCTGATCGCAGCCATTGGAGGGCTTTTTTCCAAAGGGTCTTCGGTTTATGTTGAATCCTTATCATTTTCAACCCATGGAATTGTTATTACTATACTTTTTAAGTTTAATATTAACACTATGCATGTAAAAGAAAAGGAGGAACGAGTAAAAAACAGAAGTTACTTAGTTACAAACACAATAATTATAAACATTTATTAAAATAAAGTGTAAAAAGTTGAGTGTTAGTTTAAATACTATTCTTAATTCTAATTCTTAAAATTAATTGTCCTTTTACTTAATCCTAAATTATTGTTCATTCAATGTCGTTAAAAGTTGGGTCACGTTACGAAATAAATATACAAAAATTGTTCAGGCATTTCCCTTTACGATGATTCTGGAACCGCGGATCTCCACGTTCGCACTTATCACTGATAACACAAGCGGCAACTTGGGCTGGTTCCTAAGTGTACGAACACAAAGAACGCTTGTTTCGGCTTTCAGATTAGCCGGCGAGTAAGCGGCCGACTGGCGCAGGCGCGCCGACATAAATAAACCACTCTCGCGCCGACAAGAATGTTTGTATCTAAACGTGTGAGAACGCACATAGTGAAGGCAGGTTCAGATTTGTGTCCGCGCGCTGGCGGGCCGAGAAGCTTTACCGGAATGAATTCTTAATTCCTACTCGCCGGTGCGGCCGGTTAGTGAAGCTTGTTTTGGAAGCTAGTGTCAAAACATAAGTCCTGTCAAAATGAGCGACTTACTAATTGCTGCTGTTTTTAACAAATCGCCGATCTAGGATAAAAGAAACAGTTTACATAGCAACAGAAATGTTGTCGACAAGTGCTGGAAATAAATCAATAAGGATATGAATGAAAACGTTACGAACAAAAGTACGAACTGAGAAAATTTTATGATAACCTCAAATGTCACGACTGAATTAAGGTATATTTAAAAAATCTTTCTTCGTCCGCCTTAAGCTCACTAAACAAGTGATGATATTCACCATGACTTTTTCTACTACTATTAATTGGATGAATACCAATTGTTTTATTACTTAATTTCAAGAAAAAAAGTATAAAATCTTCTTCCTACGAGCTTGACATTTTGTTAAAACTGACAGCTGCTATCAGGCTACCGCGCAAATGGCGCGGATTTTACCGGCGTTCTATGTGTCCACAACTCGGTGGATATCTTCTCCGGCGGACTCAGGCACTGAGTGCTGGTAATCTGTAAGCTGAAACACGCGTTCTTTGTGTTCGTACACTAAGGACGGAATCAGTTCAGGCTGGGCCAAGGATCCGAAGGGCGGAGTCGGCAGACAGCGACTCCTGAGAGGGCAGCTTCCTGGGCGGAAGAGCCTCGGCGACCGCTCCTAGGGGGGGCGAGATGGTAATCGTTGCTGAATCATCTGTCTTCAGCCGCGCAATCCGGCGACCGTAGCACGCCTGTTGTGGGGTGCTGGAACTATAGTGGTTCCGCTTTACACCACTTCGGTGCGTTGCTCGGGTCCATGGCGCTGGCATCGCCATTCTCACCGCTTGATTTATTATTATTGTTAAATATTTTAAAATTACATTTTTACAATACGACCTTCAAATTATTGCAATATAGCCTAGCCTTGGGCAAAAGTTTTTATTGCCCTTGGGTCGCTGGCTTAACATTTTCCCATTTCAGATTTATGACTTGATGAGGGTCTAGAGCTAAATCTGCGGACTAATGGGTGTATTTCTAGGTTTGCTTTTTAATTTTTTTATGGCGGTTTCCGGTTATTCTATACAACTAAATATTTAAGTCTAATAATACGAACTGCCGCCTCCATCTGCGTGTAAAATTACGGAGGAAATATGCGGGCGCACCTCTTCAATTTGGTCGTTCTGTGAATTCAAGTCACGTAGATACCTAGGGACATTTAAGAATGACTAAATTAAATTTGTCAGATTGAAGATGTTAAAAGTTTGGTCAATCCCAGAAAATTCAAACACATACGAATATCTGGCAACACTCTCACTAAATGTCAACTAGCAACTAGTAGTGAGGTTGTGTTTTGTATGGTTGAGAGTGGTTTATTTATGTATGGTTGTCTAGATCTTGTGAATGAAAGCTGTTGCCGAAAGATAATTAAATATTGTAACATCTTATTTGTTATATTGTTTACGTTTAGCAACTTAAAGTAATAATATATAATAATAAAAGTCGTGTTTTCTGTTAGCACCACACAATATCAAAATGAATTTACAAAACACTTCGTTCTGTTTACTTTTCGTTCTGTTCGCCCAAATAAGCGTAGTTCCGTCAGAACCTTTCACGATAGCATTAAGTCTCGCAATAGCAGCTTCTTCTTCAGGAGCATATTATTTCAGGTGTAAGTTCCAAGAATGTTGCACTGATGATTATATACCTTACAATATCGATGGTGAGTATTTCTTTATTTATTGTTTGTTTAGCGTAATTCAATCCATGGGTTGAATCATTCATCCGCAAGTAATTATTTCCATAACCGCTGCACTTTTAGGCACAGATTATGTAAATTACATTTTGTTTCAACAATTACTGCAAGAAACAACTATTTACAAGCACAACATTGGGTTATTGGGTTTTTAGTTTGTGTTAATTAAGGAATTTATGCTTATTTAGATTGAAATGAAACTTTCGCAAGTGTCATATCGTACAAAAAAGTCCAAAATGACGGCATAACGGCATAATTTACCTATTTATGAAGTTAATTATGAACTTTGATTGTTTGTTTTTGTTTTTGAAGCTTTATTTAGATGGAAGCAAACTTTTTCATACATCTAGTAATAAAAAATATGAAATACGAAATAAAATAACAAATAGAATCATAAAAATTATAGGGAAAAAGAACTATACATTATAACAAAAGAAAAACAGTTACCCCGGTTTAAGAAATAGATATTTAAGAATATACTGTTATTTCTTGTAATAATTAAGTTAAAACGAAGTGTACTTTAATTTGCAATTTATGGCTTAAATCTTTCATTATTATTATGATTAGAGAACAATTTTTCAAGAATCGATCGCTAGTGTGTAGGGCCATTAATAAGTCATTCGTTACGTTAACGTTAGACAAGCTGTGAAAATCGTTTGACTTTCTACATTTGACTTTCTACAATTTTAATGATTCCGTCGTCACAGTGTCTTTTTAACATTTCCATAACCTCAATAGCGTATTCCATTATTACGCATACCAACTGAGAGGTTTGCGGCGCATTGGCTAGACAAGTCGTCGCCCTATTGCTTATTTGTCCAAACGATCAATTAGCAAATTTTAGAGGAGAGGATGTTTTCTTTTTTTTATTTCAATGAAACATCATGATAGGTGTTTGTGATGAAGCTATTTTCGTAAAGGTAAAGGTTCCATTAGCTTAAGTATTTATTAGTAAAGTAACTAATTATCGTATTTGGTACAATATTTTTAGTTTTAAAATAGAGATTTAACAATTGGTCTTTTGGACAACTAAGCACTAGGGCGACGAAGTGCCAATAAGTATCAAGCGACAGTTGAACATTGTGGTGTTGGTAATATTGTAAAGAGAGTTTTAGTAATTAAACATAGGTGGCACTGCCTGTATAGGAAGCGGCGCTTGCGCATGCCAGGTTCCGAATGGTTCCAATTGGGATACAAGAAACATTAGCGGGTCGTAGGAGGCAGAGCCCAGTGTTTTAATTGATTCGACAGAGTTACTTAGACTCATCTAAAACGGGCATTTGTTGTTTGTCCAGTAAGACTACTTTGTAATTCTTTACGTAAATAAATCATCTTGTAATCTTGACGAACCGAACAAATCATTGAAGTTAACATCGCAATTGGAAATGTAAATATTACTTGTAATCTAAGACATTGCAAATTAATATTAATTGGGGATGTGCATTGTGCGTTATGTGGGCTGACTATATGAAACTAATTATGTGTATTTTAAATTCTTCTTTTTAAGCACTCCAAGATAGTTTGAAGGAGAGCCTCTTTGGGCAGCCCCTGGCCATGGAAATATTCCATATTCTGAGGGGACACAAAAGGTCCTTAGCTCGAGTAGGTAAAAAGAAAGCCCTCAGCATATCCATGAATGGATGGCCGGGTACCGGGAAGAACTACGTGGCCGAATTCATTGCTCAGTCCCTGTTCAAGGAGGGAATGAAAAGCAAATATGTCAAGCTGTACATTGGGAGGAATGACTTTCCCAATAAGAACAATGTCGAAGAATATAAGGTGGGTCTAACATTAAACTCCACACAGGAGGTCTTGAGGAAACTAATTTCCCTATGTGTAGGATCTTTCAAGGAAAGGGAGGAGTGCATGTGGGTCTTGAAGAGGTCCGTAATAGTCGAGCGGTTGAATAAGTCGTAGAAATAAACCCGTTCTTGTGTGACAAATAATGTCAACTGTGTACAAATATTGGGCGCGTGTTTGGTGTGTTTTCTGACTGTGCACCGGTGCCCAGGGGATCAATGATGGTAGTTCCTAGGAACATCTTCCTAAAATACTAGTAGAACAAGGATAGCATTCCCACTTGACACCCATGCTCCGAAAATTGCAGTTCGCTTGTTAAGATTGGGGAGTCTACCAAACGAACTGCACAGTTCAATCTCACCCCCCTCTTCACTGGCATTCTTTCAACTTGTCCAGCCCATTGCAGTCTTTGGGACCTAACAGAATCTTACAATGGCCTCATGTTTAATTAGATTTCATGATTCATTTTAATTCTGTGTGATCAATTTTCTAGAGTAGGTTTTTGGAAGTGCTTTGCCTTCAAACACTGTTTATTTTGTTTCTTCACTTTTAGTTAAGCACCTACATATTGTATATTTACAAAATTAACTCTGAATAGATTTCAAATAAATCCTACTATCCCACAATTTAAAGCTCGGTTGAATTCTTATTTGGAGAGAAGAAAGGATTAACTTATTTTAAATTAAAACAACTGAATTACTTTTTTTTATTTTTTTTTATTTTTTTTTTATTTTTTTTTTTTTTTATGTGACACCTCACAAGAGTGTCCCTGCCTGTGCAGTGCACAGACAGGGGAACTATGTCACCACCCGGTTGGGCGGCGTTGTGAGGCGGAGTAAGGTAGGGGCTGTAGGAAGGGATTTGTTAATGCGGGCCTTGAAGAGGCTCGGATTATAGGAGGGAGGAAAAACAGATGCCGGTAGCTCGTTCCACATACGAGCCGACTTACACAAAAACGAGTCGTAAAAACGGCCCGTTCTCATGAAGCCAACGTCAACCGTGAACGGGTGTTCAGTTCGTGTCCGTCGAGTTTCGCGCACGTGCACCGGTGCATCAGGAATCAATGCTGCTAGCTCCTTGGAGCAGGCTCCATTGAAATACCTGTAGAACAGACACAGCATGCCTACATTGCGTCTATGCATCAGAGAAGGCAATCGGTCTGTTAACAACGGATTGTCAATCAGACGGATCGCCCTCCTTTGCACAGACTCAAGCAGGTTTATCAAGTATTTTGGGGCACCAGCCCAAAGGTGGCTCCCAAATTCAATAGTTGGGCGGACTTGAGACTTGTACAGGGTCAGCAGCTGGTCACTGTTGAAGAATCTCCTAGCCCTGTACAAGACGCCCAATTTTTTGGAGGCCTGATTTACTCGGGCTTCTATGGATCCCCGATACTTGAGCTGGTCTGATATAGTAACTCCAAGCATTTCAATGGAGTCTTTATTGGGGAGAGTGCTCCCATCAAATTGCACCAGACAGTTAATTAATTACTGTTAAAATTATTGTGAAATCAGATATGAGCGCATCAGCAGAATGCTGCCTGCTCATTAAATAATAATAATAATAATAACCTTTACAACGCTGGCCTTTTTAAAGCAATCTATCACATAAAGCGGCACACTTTGACACAATGTTTGTGTTTTATTGAAACTTCACGCATCACATAATATGCAACATGTCTGGAGATAGCCGCTGATGGATCATGTAATAATAGCAGCCGCGTAGATAAGATCAAGGGATTTATTTACACTGGTGTCCCAAACTCTTCGTTGGCGAATTGCAAACTTAATTTTGTCAAGATATGATAGTTGGTGGGATTCTATTGTTGTGTACACGTGAATAATTGTAAACCAAATTTTCTGCCCTTTCAGAAAAAGCTGAAAGAAGATGTGCACGATTTGGTAAAGAGTTGTGACCGAGCGCTGTTTATATTCGACGAGGTGCACGACATCCCCCCCGGAGTTTTGGATGTACTGAAGCCATTCATGGATTTCCACGAGAAAGTGGACGGGGTAAACTACGGGTAAGAGAATTGAAATTCTCATTTCAAAGATAGCTTTTTGGACCTTAATTCATTTATATAATATCTATACACGGGGAAACACACATAAATTTTACACAAGCCCCATAAACATTCATATTAATAGATTTGCCCTAACTTGAAACCAGGGAATACATACACGTGAATATATTTTTGGCACCAGGAGGGTTCGAGAATGCTTTGAATAAACTACGACATTATGCCGAAGGGAGCATATTGAAATAATAAAATTGAAAATAATGCGCTGCGGAGAAAAGTAAAATTCTCAAAGGTTTGCAGTGCAGTACATCTGAAGGTTCGTTTTTAAACGAACCGTCTGGCGACGCTAAAAATGAGTGAGGTTGGTAAATTATAACACATTTGTAAAAGGGTCTAACTAAATAGTCAATTACAAATAATTTAACACTGTTTTTAAACGAACAAGCAAATAATAGTATGAACACATTAAAACAATGGTTCGATACATATCTTCTCTCAACAAGACATACTATATATATTTCTCAATTAACAAACTAAAAACACTTCCTAACACTAAAATAATCATTCACAATAACAGATGTAATAAAAACACATGTATCCCAGGCTGTTCAATACTGAAGTCAGTATCAGAAATTAAATATCTCGGAGTGATAATAGAACAACATATGAAGTGGAAGAGACATATCTGTCAATTGGTGAAGCGTATCAGAAAGTGTGTATATATATTCATAAGATTTAGAAATATTTTAAAACGAAGTAACCTAAAAAGAGTATATATACTACGCACTAATCCAGTCGTTAATTCAATATGGAATTATTGGATGGGGGGATCATACAACAATATCCTAACCCCGATCAAAGTGGTCCAGAAGCTAATCCTCAAAGTAATCCTCAAGAAACCCTTCACATATCCAACAGAAACGCTATTTGCAGATTTCGGGGTGCCCCGAGTAGAGGATATCTTCAAGAGAAATGCAATTATTCAAATTTATAAACATAATATTATCAAAAACTTTGAAACCCACCTGTCAAAAAGATATCAATACAATACCAAAATGCAATACCAAACGAATGCAAAATAACTATACCTATTTAGGAATAAAGTATTTCAACAACCTTCCGATTGAAATAAAGAAATTAAAGGATATCAACAAACTTAAACTAAAACTGAAGTTACACTTTCAGAAATAATTAACTAAATAATTGCCTGTTTTTTCCTTTATTTATATTTATTATCTATATCCAACTCCAATGTATTTAGAAGTTTCTAATTACTATCTTAATTGCTCAATAATTAGTATGTAACAGAGTACTATATATGTATGTACAACTACACATATAGATAATCCAGAAGTTTCGATTGTTCCTATTATACAGGGTTTTCCAATAAGAGGTGTTATTTTGATATTCAATCGTAAAAGATCAATGGTTTCGTTGCTTGTGTGGCACGTAGCGCCGTCTTGTTGAAAGTAAATGCTGTCCAGATCAATACCATCCAATTTCGGCCATAAAAAATCATTAATCATCTCTCGATAGCGCAATTCATTCACCGTAACTGTTGCTCCAGCCTCATTTTCGAAAAAGTAAGGTCCAATGACTCCGCCGGACCATAAACCGCACCAAACAGTCACACGTTGAGGATAGAGAGGCTTTTCAACAATAACTCTTGGGTTTTCCGAGCCCCAGATGCGACAATTTTGCTTGTTGACGAAGCCACCGAGGTGGAATTGGGCCTCATTACTCAAGATGATTTGCATTTGATTCACTCAAGTGAATTTTAATAATTTCAGTGCGTTGTTGAAGCGTGTATCTTTCCATTTTTATTAATGGCGTAGTTTCTACTTTACAAATGTCAAAAAATGACAGCTTCAAAAGCAAAATTTACCGAAATAGCGGGCTATTCAAAATAACACCTCTTATTGGAAAACCCTATATTAAATTAAAAAAAAAAGTTCAAAAAGTAATTTTTAGGCAGATTTTGTTTTCGAGGACTAAATGGTGATTAGGACCAATAGGAGTTGCAGAGTACACTTTCAGATTCATTTATTAACAAATTATGGGAAGGGAGGCGGTCACGCCCTCTCCCGCGCTCCACGCATCTTGGTTTATTCTTGTTTCCCTGGTTGGCTGGTCTGTCAATTTGAATGTCTATGACAAGCCCTAATAATACGAGTCTGACTTATGTGTTTATTTCCCTTTATAAATTGTACTGTCTCAAAATGAACCTCTTAACTTTTCGATCGCCGATGCAAAATTTTCGTCTAGCGCCTGCAGATTCTATTTTCGTAGTAACTTGTTTTTCGGAACATGTTTTTTTTGTAAATTTTACCATCTTACCGGATAATTTGTTATAAAAATAGTATCTAATCTACAACAAGTAATTTCCCCAATATAGAAATGATTTTTTTTTTAATCGTATCCTCAAGGACACTTTGGAATACAATAGGTTAACGAAAATTTCTACTCAAACATTAATTTTCACCGGAGGAATACTGATAGTAGCTAGCATTAGAAATTGCTTAAGATATTCGATTATATTCATTTTATGTGAAATAAATTATAGGGAGTTTGCATCTCCCGGAAATAACTACAATATTATTTTTACCCACATTCTTGTGGGGCTGGTATCATTGTAAACCTGCGCGCGACACCTCGCGCGGCAAATAATATAATTCTGTCTCCAGCAGTCTAGCCGTCGGGTTGACCCTAAACCTCCTCTAGCATACGCGATTTATTTGTTCGTAAAATTATTATAAGTGAGTTTTGTTAAAATAAAAAACTAAATTAGAATTATCCAAATTCTCGTTATTTCACACTGAAAGTAATCACGCAACCTCGGATTCTGCAGATTTGGAGAACTTCAGAATCATTTAGTCAAACAACCCATTTAAACTGGCGATGATAACCAATCCTCCAAAATTGGTGACCCCGACGCTTAAAAATCAATTTATTTTCACTCGTCGAGGTAACCCGTGCAACCCACGACCTGTGATTTCTAAGCTGAGGATCTTAACCGCTCGGCCACGAATGTCATTTTTTCATTTATACACGGTGTCCGGAAACTCGTAGTACAAGCGGGAAACTGGAGAATCTACACCACATGGGGAACCCAAAAAAACATAAAGTTTTTTGATTTGAGCATTTTCACAAAAAAAAAAAAAAACGAAAAAAAAATATTTTTCGGCTATTTTTGGGTTAAAGTTTTTTTCTGGTGTTTAGGGTTGAACAACAGATGTTTTAACCCTGCAGAGCAGAAATATTTTATGATTACACCGGATTAAATGAAGGGTGATTTCAAAATAATGCTTAAAATCCGAGTTTCTTCATTTGTTTTACTTTCAAATAGTTTTAATTAGTTGGGTACTTTGATTTTCAGTAATAATTTATAAGAATTTGATTAAAAAAAAAAAAAAAAAATGAACTTCTAACTCGATTTACTCGATAACGAAAGCTCAAATCAAAAAAATATATACTACAAAATCGACTCCAAATGTGATGTAGATTCACCAGTTTCCCGCTTGTACTACGAGTTTCCGGACACCCTGTATAAAGCTTGTTATTGACTGTTAAGGTTAATACCTACTTATTAACCTTTGAAAGGACGAGCTCCAGCGACGTAATAACTCCGTTATGTGCCGTGGTTAAAATATCATGAACAGAATGTATTAATGTCAGATTAATACATTCTTTGTATGGAAACGCCTTCACTCAATGGCTACAAATTTTACGTATCCAATTGGTACTTTTGGCTCTCGAAAAGTTAAATTTAGTTCACAATGGTTGTAACGGGTTCTATTACACATTAAAATGAAACGTAAATCAAATCTATAATAAAATACGACAGTAAAGAGCTCATTCAATTGGTTTTGAATAAATCACGGGAAAAGTGGAATGAAGGAAACAGCCTACCTGGAATTCCCATGAATCCGGGCAATAGGGCTCTCGATGCACTTGCACTGTTCGGGTGAAATTTCCTCCACGACGAGATAAACGAGATTTTGATATTTAGCACAAAGCATGTGAATAATACAACGACGATAGTAAGATTGCACCTTCTTGTTATACGACACGAATTCGACTGACTTGCGACAATTTACAGTGCAACAAAAATCTTCTTATTTTCTCCAATGTGGGTAAGGCTGTTTTTAGGGAAGAAGATGTATATGGAAAAAACTGTTTCAATACTAAACAATGGTAGTTTTATGACCACAGTCTACCACCTGGTAATAAATCTACGAATTCAATAATTCTAGGAATTGCTGGGTACCTAGTACACGTCTCATGAGATCTGATGTATAATTTTTACTTCACAGAATAACAACACGTTTTGGTGTGTAATGCCGTCTACCAATAGCACAAACATACAAGCGCTTAAGCGTCTCCCGCTCTCTACCAACAGTACATAAAAGATGCGTTTAAGCGTCTCCCGCAAACATTGTGTTAACAAAGTTAGGTTTTTTCGCTTCACTCTAACGACCAATATTATGTAATAATTTTTTTTTTTTCAGAAATGTGATTTTTATTTTTCTGTCTAATATAAACGGCAATGCAATAGCAAAACATTTGCTGGGATTGAACAAGGATAGAAATGCGCTGGTTTTGGCAGACTTTGATCAAGTGCTAAGCAAAGGTTCTTATAAATCTGAAGGTAAGCATAATATTTAATTACTATATATTTATTTATTTAACGGGTGACTTTTTTGTTTTCGTTCTGCTGAAGAAGTAGTCTTACAGACATACATTTTAGGTACTATCATTATAGATGTTAGGAGTTTTAATTTTTGAATAGTGAATTTTTATAAATATTTAATCTTTAAAGTGGCTATCTGCGTCTGTCTGTTTGTGCGCTTAGTTCTTCTAAACTATACAACGGATTTTGATAGGGTTTTCACTATCATTTAGAGAATTTCTTCCGGAAGGTTTATATATAGAATTCACGCATATTATATTTATAGAAAGTAGAGAAAAGTCAAGCAAATTATGGAAATTATAGCTTCAAAAAATTAAATGACACAATAATATAACAAAATAAACAAAACATTGCTTTCTCCTGGCTTTAAATAACGCACTGCCATCGCCATGCGGACAGCTGGCAGGAACTGTTTCAGGAAGGTACTGAGCAAGGCAAAATAATGCACCGTAAAATGGGAACACATAGTTTTTGCTGTGTCTGACAGACGTAATGTCAGCAGCAGAGGGTTAATAAAACTTCTTGTCTCAATAAATTATCTGACCAGTGCCGATAGATTCTTAAATGAATAGTTTTTGGGAATGTTGTGAGGCTGAAGAAAATGGGAAAGGGAAGGGAATGGGGCAGAAAAAGTTTGAGAATTACCTAATTAACCTTTCCGGGAGTAAGTTACGTAATGCTGGCCGTGCTATGGGGAGTGAGTTTTTTTTACATAAATAAATTTTTTTTTTTTGATTGAATGTATGCTTTGTGTTAGTATGTAAAATAAATAACAGCCGATATCTCTGTCGATAATGATGTAAAATGTTTAAAATTGGTGAAAAGTTACAGGAATATGCCCATAGATGGCAATACAATGCATATTTACAGAATATGCATCGAATATGAATATGCGACGCCTGTCGTCCATAGCCGTCCATACTCCTTTGGCGAAAGTGTGTACCGTCATTCATTAGCGTCCATATTCTCGGAAAGGTTAAGACAGGGACACTTAAGTTCGGTTATTTCGCAGAAATTCGCTTGTTACAAAGTCATTATTGGACATTAAGAGCCATTTTGACAATTGAAACCTTCCCATTAAATGCCGATTCTATGTCCATTTCAGCTTTTGAATAAACTGTGATCAGCAGAGGAGGACAACTATCATGTTTTGTCTTATTACAATTTTATAGAAATCAGAAATGTACCTAGAATCAGCGTTTAATGGAGACCTTTCAAATGTAAAAAAATATAAAATGGCGGAAACAAAACATCCCTTACCGGTAATGTGAAGCAATTGACCCATAATAATATAATAACAGAACTCCAATAGAGCTTTCACAGAACTTGAATTTAAAATTTGATGAATTGTTCAAATTCTGCGAAACACCTGGCCCTTAGATAAAGGTGTTTGACAGAAATTCAAATGTAACATGGTCATTAAATGGCAATTCATGGCGGTTTTTTTTTTTTTTACATTTGAAAGGTTCCCGCTAAACACCGATTCTAGGTTCGTTTCAGCTTTTGAACAAATTGTGATCAGCTGATAAGCTCAACTGTCATATTGTTATGCTCCTAAGCTGATCACAATTTGGTAGAAAGCTGGAACAGAGTTAGAATCAGCATTTAATGGGAACCTTACAAATGAGAAAAAAAATAAAATGGTAAAGAATTGCCATTTGATGACAGATGTACATTTGTTACTTAAATTTTGTTTAATTTCGACACAACCGTGTCATTAACTAGCAAACTCAATAAAACCAAAATGTCTAGAAATTGTTACACAGTTAATGGCCAAGAAATACAAAAAACTATACTAGCTCCTCTAGTGGCCAGAGTTACCAGCCAGTACAAGTAAATACTGCCAATATTTTACTGGAGTTGGACATATTATTTAATATTTTAGGGTATTTGATGTCATTCAATCAATCTGGCAACACAGAGCTTGGAACCAAAGTCATTCTGTGGGACACAAACAAGTTTATTTGTAAAGCCCATAGAATGTTGTTGCTTTTGGTGAATGAAGACTTTTCCTAATATGTTGATAATTTATTCAAATTACAGGGGGATTCCGGGAATCAGAAATAGTATATTCTCAGCTCATAGATCACTATATTCCATTTTTACCTCTGGAGAAACACCATGTTGAGAAATGCGTAAGAGCAGAATTTTCAAATATGGGACAACCTTTCCCAACGAAAGAGGAAATAGAGTAAGTATATAATTATAATAATAACTAATTAGTTTAAAAAAATAACAATTAACACATTGACATAGACTAAACAGAAACAAAACAGAGAAATCAGAAACAGAAAAAGCAGAGGTTTGTGATATGACACATGATGTATATTTTATAAGAAAAACAAAATTCAGTTTTTTGTGAAGTCAATAAAAATCAGTAATCAAAAAATTTTATCCGCCTTTGGGTGTGACTTTATCAAGTATCTACTCGAGCAACTTTTGGCATATTACGTCAAGTTTGCAAAAAAATTTGAGCGATCACTTGCCATAATGAGCCAAATCTATTGAACCTAAAATATGTGATAAACGGTGAAATCTAGGTGGATTAATTGGCTTTAAACCGCAGTAAGCAGTTTTATAAGTTTCCATATTAATATTTTGAGGAGTGGTATTAATTAAATAATATGGTAAATACATGACACCAATCGCTCGAGTGGATACAGTAGTGTTTGCACTGTGACACAAGTAGACAGACTGCAAGTATACTACAACACAAAACATTACTTCCCTGTCTGCTGTGTCACATCACGTCCCTGACTAAAGATGTTTGTGTACGGAGTGTCATATCACATCACCTCTGAAACTACGTCTATAATGGTTGTGTCACACAATGCTTTACTCTGAAAGCATTTTTTGGGCGCCTATATCACCATATCGATTATAGCCGCAGTATGATACTGATCTGATATTATAATGATATGTCAGATGATTTACGGAGCTGCCCTGGTCACCCGGCTGTCAGCTGTCAAGATGATATAATCCCATATAAAGAAATGATATTCTGTGCTCTCCCACTCCCCCCAGCACGGGGGGGGGAGAAGAAGATTATAGCCGCAGTATGACACTGATCTATATAAGCCACACCCAAAAAAATCTTTAAGCGAATAGCGTCAACTGACACAAGCATAAACCTTGTGTCCATAAATGTGTTAATATACAAGTTCTACACTGCAATGTTGATTACTCCGTCACTCGTTGAAATCCTGCTTCAGATGGGTTGTTGGGAAAATCGAAGATGAGGATGTTATTGCTTGGACAGCCATTAGACCAATGTCCTTAACCTGTTAACCGGGGAGTTCAGTTTTGAATTACGCAGCATATAACGGGCGCGAACTCCTTCACTAGGACGTATCAATACGTCACGCCCGGTGGACGTTAATTTTATTTTTATTTTTTTTTATTTATGCATCTAAAAAGTGAAAACATCGAATTAAAAAAATAGAATATTTACAAACAATTATAAAGATAACAAAAAATATAAAAAAGGTTATAATTACAGAACAATAAATAAAAGCACACAGATAAAAGAGAAACATTGAGTTTAAAAAATTAAAATATGTAAAAATTAAAAACTCAATTTCCGTGTGATATGTTCAGAAATATACGTCCCGCTCGTTCCAGGGCGCAACATATATTTCAAGGACGTATTTATACGTCCTACCCGTACCCGATACTGTTTACGTTTGACGTATTTATACGTCCCGCCCGGTTAACAGGTTAATTAGCGAGCGGTAGCCCCTGATCTTGGTAGTAATGGTATTTATCTATCTCTGAATTATCGACAACTCTACCGCAGTGCCATCTGTTAATAGCACCTCTAACTAATATACCACAGAAACCAAGGGAGATATGGTACGAAAGTGTGTTGGCTGTAGCTTAGCTACCACTATCTATCAAATCCATGGAGCCGACGTACATTGAAACAAAGGTGGGGTGCCGCTGTGCGTAGATGCGATTTGAAGTGGTATAGGTGAACGATGTCAGTGACACTTTTGTGCTCTTGGTTTCATATTAATAACGGTTAATGGTAATTGTTTCTATTGCCTATGGTCGTGACTGAAGAGGACTTGCGCCTTCATTCCTAAAGGCTTTCCCGGAAGTGAGTTATGAGGAAGTGAGTTATGAGGAAGTGAGTTATGAGGAAGTGAGTTGTGAGTGAGTGATGAATGTAAGTAAGTCTAAAGTAATGGTGTTTGAAAGAGAGAGTACGAAAACTGTGTGCAATATAATTGTGAATGAGAAATTCTTGGAGCAGGTGGATAAGTTTGTGTATTTAGGAAGTTTGTTTACGAGAGATGGGAAGGCTGACAGAGATATTGAAAGAAGGGTAAATGCAGGTAATTCCGTTAATGGAGGACTGAACGCCGTTGGCGCTAACAAAAAATTGTCCAAAGAAGCGAAGTTAGCAGTCCACAATGGAGTGCTGGTACCTACCTTGATGTATGGAAGTGAGGCATGGAACTGGCAAAGAAAGGATGAAAGTAGATTGAATGCTGTTGAAATGAGATCCCTGAGGCGTATGTGTGGTAAAACCATGTTTGATCGTGTGAGGAATGTGGAGATCCGCAAAGAGTGCAAAGCTGATGTAAGCGTAATGAGTAAGATTAAGAAAGGGACCCTTAGATGGTTTGGGCATGTAGAGCGAATAACCGAAGATAGGAGTGTAAGGAGGATATATGATGCAAATGCGAATGGTAGCAGAAGTCGGGGACGCCCGAGGAAGACATGGCACGATTAAGTGAATCAGAGACTCGAGTCGGGCCATGTCAAGAGTCAGAATAAAAGAAGAGTATGTATGAATGTGAATGATGCAAGAAGTGTGTGCCAAGACCGAGTTGTTTGGTGGTCCGTCCTCTCTGCCTACCCCTGCGGAGAAACGGCGTGATGGTTAGTTAGTTAGAGTTTGCTGGCCGGGATTTGATGGGTTATTTTTAAATAATTGTTTTTTTTATTTTCAGTGCGGTGATGTCCATCATGTCATATGGTCCCACAGAGAGTAACCCGGTATTTGCAAATGCCGGCTGCAAAAGAATACGAAATCAAGTCTCGTACATTAACCAGAAATATTATAGAACGACGTCAGTCCCTAATTCCAAACTCTAATTTCTAGATGAAAGTGTATATACAAACAAACCAAGACATTTATTCTGTTGTTTACTCAAGTGATAAAAAGGTTCTTGCATTATATATTTTTTACAAATTATTGCTCAAAAATAATAATAATTTACCGCCCTCCAAACTATAAATAAGTTCACGTAAAACTTTAACAAAATCTAAGATTTTAAATATAACTTGTCATAGATTATTATTTTTTTAACTTTCACGATTTAATTTCTAGTTTGTGTTTTCTAAATACCTTATAATGAGCATAATATTAAGGTCTATTCACATCTATCGACACCTTGTGTGGCAGACACGGCTCAGACATGAGTAAAATAGCATATTATAATTTATTTGTATTTAAATCAAATAATATGATTTTTAATGTTTTGCCAAACTTCGTCAAACAGCTTGACACAGTGAAACAAAATTATAGTACGCCGTGCTTTAAAATATTGAGATGAAATATTTGTTGGCGGGTGTGTACATGCGGAATGTCAATAAATTGTTTTGTCTGTATAAAAAATCAATTCTTTCAAGAAACTAATACAATATTGAATTAAATCACCAAACTAATACAATATTGGATTAAATCTCCATCTATGAATGTGAAGATAGTAAATAGTGTTAAGTTCAACCTTAAGAGAATTTTACTGTATGCATTTTTTGATCTCATTCCATTCGTACTAAGCCATTTATAATGTTTATTCTCATACTTAAGCCTCCAAAACCCTAGTTTTATTTTGATGAAATCAAATTTAAAATAATGTTTTTATTTGTATATAAGCTAATATTGTATTTTTTACTTAATTTAATAAAAAAATTATTTTAAATATTGTTTTAGATTTAAAGAAAAAGTTATTTCAATACAATTTTTTCAATTTACACAGCCTTACGACATTACTGTGCCGTATTAACTAGTGATGCCGCCGGGTCTCATTTTCGGGAACCGGGTACCCGTTTGAGGAACCGGGCGGGTACCCGGGTTTTTAAACCAGGTATTTTTTTTTATTAGTGTCTATTTAGTAAGGTTTGATGAGAGTTACATTATATAAAAAATCTATAATATGTATTTCATTCATCTGTTTGTTTTAAGTCCTCCTCACTAGGTAGTCCTGTGCTGAGGCGGACTGGTAGATTTCTTTGATTTTCTGTTATTTAGTTTCTATGATGTTTTTAATACATTTTCTAGTATGTCTGCATTAATTTCTTTCACCCATGTTTTGATTTTTTCCTTAAGCTGATTTATCTTTACTATCTTTTTCAAACTTGGAGGAAGGATGTTGTAAGGTTTGGTTGCCAGATATATGTGGTTTCTTTGGCCAAAACTTGTCTTGAATTTTGGAACATCTCGTATATCCCTTTTTGAGGCTCTTGTATCATGTATCCGAGTTTCATTAGGAGATTTTCTGTTTTTAAAATGATGTATTAAAATATTCTTGGCATATATTTGTTTTAAATTTAGAATGTCAAAACACTTAAAAATATCTTTTGAGGGGGTTCTGATGGGTAATTTTAGTATGATTTTTATAATGCTCTTCTGAGCAATATCTAAGTGGTTAATATTATTTGCTGTAGCAGATCCCCATACTAGAATTCCGTACTCAAGACGGGAATGACATAAAGCATAAAATACTTTTTTGATGTCTTTCTTAGGTAGTATGTTTCTTAGGTTTTTGAAGAAATATACAAGTCTCGTAAGCTTTTTAGTGATTCCATTTATGTGTATGTCCCATCTAAGGTTTTCGTCTATTTCCACTCCTAGATACTTAATACTTTTTGCCTTTGTTATAATAGGGCAAGAGCAATGTGACTTATTGTTTTGACACTCGTGCAATTTTAGAGTGTATTCTTTACCCGGTTGACCTCTTGAGTTTATTGAAAAGGCTAGATATGTAATTAGTTTTAATTATATTGAGTGTAAGAGAGTTCATCCGAAGCCAATTTTGAAGTGCAGTTAGTCCATGTTCAGCCTCTTTATAAGTGTCCATCCAGTCCTTTTCGTGGAATAACATAACAGTATCATCGGCAAAACTAATTATGTTTCCATTGATGGGAAGTTTGGTAATTTCATTTATGTAGATGAGAAATAAGATTGGTCCCAAGACACTTCCTTGAGGGTCGCCGTAGTTTATTGGAAGAGGATTGCTTTTTTGTTGGCCTATTTGTACTTGTTGTGTTCGTCCTGTCAAGTACGTCATCAGTAAATTTAGTGGAGTGCCAGATATGCCAATTTTTTAAAGTTTTGTGAGAAGAATTTTATGATCTATTGTGTCAAAGGCTTTTTTTAGGTCTATAAAAACAGCCAGGCATTTTTTTCCACCGTCTAAATTTTTTATGGCTATTCTTGTAAAATGTTCAATGGCGTCCACGGTACTCAAACTTTCCCGAAATCCATATTGTGTGGGGGAAATTTTTTTATTAATTTCCAGAAAGTAGACGATTTGGCTTTTCAAAATTTTTTCCAGGATTTTTGAGAAAGTGCTTAGGATACTTATAGGGCGATAATTATTTATGTCATTTTTGCTTCCATTTTTATAAATTGGTAAAACTGTAGCATTTTTTAGACAAGAAGGAAATATCCCCTTTGATATAGAGAAATTTATAAGGTATGTCAGGGGGAGGATCAACTCCTCTTGGAGATGTTTTATAGTTTTGATTGAGATAGGATCATTTCCTGAAGAAGTGTTGTTATCTAGTGAAGCAATCACTTTTCTTAGTTCGTTGCTAGTTATTTGGTTTAGATTTAGTGTGCTATCTTGGATTGAGACTTCATTATTTTCTATTTCCTTTTCATTAGTAATTGGTTTTATGATTTTATTTGCCAATTTCGAGTCTATGTTAGTGAAAAAAGTATTAATATATTCCAGAATTTTGTCAGGATGCTCTGCAAAAGAAGTTGGAATCATGTCAATGTTTAATTCTCCAATCATTTTCTTGTTGTAGGAGGGTTCAGAGTTAGTGATTTCTTTTATAATTGTTATAAATTAGGGTCCTTGGAATTAAAACTCCGTTCTTGAGAGCAAACTGAATCACTTTTATTTAACAATAAACCTCCACTATCACATGATATGACTAGGCACTTTTTAATAAATACTCTGGTTACAGGCTAGTTCCTGTGGTTCTTTAGGAAAGGTGAAACCTTTGGTTGTTTTTGAGCAAGAGAGCGTTTTTAAGGAAACACGACCTTTTATATGACAAAGACTGTTGACACCTTCAAATTCAAAAGGGCCGCAAAACAGGGATCGTCTTTGCGGACACAATTTAATTTGATGTGCTTATTTTTATGGGATATCTTTTTTTCTATTAACTCTTTGCACGCGGCCGTATCAACTGTTGTTACGGCAAAAAGTCCATACTCATACGCGGCTGTATCAACAGTTGATACGCAAACTTTGAATGCCGATATTCCAGCGGTCTTTCGACATAAATTTATTTCCCGCTCGCTTGAACATTCGTAGAACTATCATGATGCTGACATCTACAAGAATTTTTCGAAATTAAAATTGTATTTCATTAAAAAACATCGATAATCAAGTGAGCCTCTTTGCGCCTTCGAGTGCTATAGTTTACAATTTTTTCAACGGATGGCGTTAGTTCAATTTTGTTATTATATTTTGTGACATAAAATTTAAGTGTTCAGTTTTAGAAAATGTTTTCATAACTTAAAATGATAAGTGCTCATGGTGTCCCACTTGTGTCTATCAACGCAGTGGCCTAAGTACAGACACGCCGAGTGAATGGCGGGACCACATTCAAAAGATACGGTACGTCTTTTATGTTTTTGTTTTTATAAACATCTAAGAGTGTTGACACACGAGGATTTGTTATCATATTGTGGAGAATAATCTGTTCCGCCTATATAGTCCAATAAATCATGCCAGAATGCTTTAATTTGACATTTAATTGCGTGCATAGGTATTTGAAAATATGTACCGCGTACGGGTATAGATAAAACGGAGCAAATTAACGTGGTTAAAAGGTTAATGTGGTATTCGATAGTATTGTATGTTGTATAATTTCGTTAAAATAGCTCCAAGCAGAATTTGTATAATCTGTTTCATAAAGGTTTGTCCACTCAGTATTTTGTAATTTTTTTTTTTACTTCCTTCCAATTGGTTTCTGATATTTGCAGTACAATTTTATGATTTTGGATTTTTCCTGTGATTTGAATTTCCATTTTCCATATCCATTTTTCCATTTGAATTTTGCCGCCATGTATTGGAGGATGGAACCAACGGGTGAAACCAATCAGCACCGAATCACACCTCCTTACAGCTTTGACACCAAATGCAAATGACACTTTTCTTTTTACTGCACTCGTCATTGTAGTTGCTGTTTTAATAATAACTCGACAATTATAAAAAACACACTGATTAATTAGCACACGTTGGGCGAGCGTGTGGTAGACGAGTTTTGGTTTGTGCGCATGACTGGGTAGGGTGGGGGTAGTGGGAGACATGCAGCCCGTCGGTTCACGCGGCTAGCTCGCAGTCGACAGCAGTCAGCAGTCTAGTCACAACAAATGACAGTGGCTCACAGCGCCGGATGCATAGTGTGGGATAACGTATCGTGTTATTATACCGAGACACGACTGTTTCAACGAAATAAATACAAGACAGCTCGTTATACCATGGTTTTATTGTGTCTACAGTTAAAATAAATATCAAGAGTTTGTAAATAAATAGAACAGCATTCATCACGTAAACAATTCAAAAAAATTACACGTCTTGAAATTAGAGCCGGTTCTTGCTGTCAGAACCGGGTCTCCTTTGGAGAACCGGGTTCTGTGGGAACCGGGTCGGAACCGGGTACCCGGCGGCATCACTAGTATTAAGCCATTTTTGTGTGGTTTCACCACTGACGTCAGAATAAATAAACCTGCCGTAATGCCACATTTTCATACCATTTCTTGCTGGAGGGAACCGCGTGACCAGAGGGGGCTCTAAGGATCCAGTCGTGATAGATCATTTGAAAAAAATGTGTGACTAATCTTTATTTGATATTGTGAAAAATGCCCATATATTATTATCCATATCAATTTGTTATAGAGTCCGCCACTCTAAATACATACTATGTTAATATAGTAAATTGGAGATAAATACACAATACATGTACTTAGGAAAATTATTTTTAAGATATTAAGTTTTGATGTAGTTGTGCACAACATTAAAGTAAATAAAATAATAATTTGATTCTATTTGAAAATGATCTTATACGTTTTTTGTTTTGTTTCATTCTTCAGCTTCATTCTAAATCGATAACAACATAAATAATTATTCCAAATCTTTCCCGAACTATCCAATTGAAAAACAATGATTGTTCCACTCAGTACATGCGTGTAAAATGAAAAACCGACATTTGTTTATGTCACCATCTCTGTAAAACATATAATATTAATCGTGTTGTCTCCCCCATGGGCATGACCTAAGCGTCCCTAAGCTTTCTTAGGTACCTAATTTTTACTTCGACGTAAAATATAGTGCTATCTCGTTTATTCTATGGCGCGCATAGGGATAGAAGATGCCAATGTGGACATTCTTTAAATTGACCCAGCGAATCGTGTGGACTTCAGAATGAAAGCTTCTATTAGAGACAACAGATGTCATTGCTATTCACTCGCCGCCGCTGCTGTTTCGCTTTACATTTTAAATAAATTAAGAATAAGACCAGTTGTTTTGATGCACATAATTGATTATAATTTTGGGGGGTTAAACACCAATTGACCTAAGGGAAAAACTGCCACTGCACGTGACAACTGTTAGATAATGGGTTTCCACGGAATCGAACCGCATAGGGAAATGTAATATACAATATTCAACAATACCGGGCTAGCTCAAGCAGGTTCCGTATCTTCAGTTCGTTTGTATTAAGAGAGAACAGCCGCCTCCTAGAAGTGGATAGAACAAAGGGGTTTCTTGGAAATAAAACACCATTATTATGGTGCTTTTAAATGCCTTCAAGAAGACCTATATTACAGCACTTGAATCTATGCGTAGGAAAAGCTTAAATCTCTTTGTGGACGGTTAAAAGAATGAAAAATGATGTTAAATTTATGGGAAGAGAGCAGAGACAGAAATTAATAGAATAAAACATGGAACGATGCCGCAGAGATTTTGTAGACGTCCAGGGTGGCAGGTGGCAGCAGAAGAAAAAATGAATCGAAATATACTAGTAATTAATTTTTGGTGACAAACACTTTCAAAACACTGTTTAGCAAAGCAAATCTCGAATTCCCAGCGGAGAGCGAAACAACCTCTTTTTACGAAAGCTAGAACTCAAGAGCTGCTCTCTCCTCCTTCGGAGCTGGGGACTGGGCCCTCGCCCCGCCTCCCCCGATAATGGTCAACGCCCCCAAGGGGTTACCATATGAAAATATTTAAATATACAAAGTACTTGATTTTAGGAAAATATTGCGTGGTTGAATGTTTTAATTGTAAGAAAGTTCATTTCATAACACAACCTAATTTGGCACCAGCGTGAATAAAATATGTCATCATTCTTATTTTATCTATTCCTGCTGTATTCTCACTGTCAATGACATATCTGTTGTTTTCTTTGGGTATCACAAAGAAAAGTCTATAATTTCATGACTAATTGGGAAAAGTAAGTGAGTCACATTAATATTATCCAGAGATTATATTTCGGTTGTTATCAACAAATTCTGAGGAGCCTCTGTTTTATCAGTTAGATAAGATTAATGCATATTTTAACTATTTTTTCATCAAATTTAATTGCAATGTGTTTTTAGATGTAATTTACATTTGTTATCTTAGCAAGTTGTACCTAATAACAAATTATATTAAATGAAAGTTTAGCTTGTATGTAAAACTAATCAGTATTATATTAGATACCTATATTATTTACACAACTTCATCAGTGTTGAGTATAAATTTCTCCTTTTAAGAGTACCTACTAAATCATTTTAAATTAATTTGTTAAACTTTCTGGAAATGTCCTTATTGGGTACGGGGATTGCTGTGATTGTGTTAATGTTATGGCTAGGACAGCTCAATATAGAAAGTTGCTCCAATTATTATTTACCCTACAATGTCACCGGTAAGAAAATCAACACATTTTATTTTAAAGAATTTATATCAATTTTTATTAAGATTTACCTGGCGTGAAAAGATCCGGTAAACACCAAATAAAATCGGCCTCACAACATGTGTGTGAACCAGTGGCTGCTTGTACTCACAAAAATGGATGGTGCACCAAAATCTATGTCAGTCTATCCCCCACTCCAGTAAAAGAATACTATCAATTTTGAAGCGTATATTATTGATCTGCTGGAATTATCCGTATGCGAACTGTGAACTGAAGTGGTGTCATCTTAGCGCGGCAAATAAATGTATTGTATCTTTAGGTATTTACCGGTGTTGATGAGCACCGTTCTTGTTTTGTTGAAATATGTAAGTACAATAGTCAACACCCACGCTCTGCGCGTATAGATAATTGATTTTCCCAGGTAACATTTCTCAGTGAACGATGTGGAATCCACTCGCACCACATGATTTGTGACACATACAGACTGAATATTCAAGCTGGATGAATTTAACTTAATATTTAGATGGTATATCGTTTATTACTGTTATTTTCTGTAATTTTTGGTGGTATTATTATTGGTTGATACACCCAAATCCAACTTGGCAGTTTCTTCAGTCTAACTAATTTATTCTCCATCTTTCCCATGGCCCATATAATACCATAAGTGGTTCTGGCCAGTTCCATGACCGCTGAATGTGTTCTGTTTTGATTCTCTGTACATTACATATTAAGATAGGAATCTTTAATTCTTCTTTTTAAGCTCTCCATGATCATTTAAAAGACAATCTCTTTGGCCAGCCCCTGGCCATGGAAGTGTGCCACATGCTCCAGGGTCACAGAAACTCCATTGATAGGGAGGGAGGTGCCGATAAATCCCTTAGCATATCGATGCACGGATGGCCAGTGTACTGGACACCTACGCCAGTGACATTGACTGTAAATGCCGGTTTCCTCTGGGGGGTACCTTAGGTAAGGATTTGCAAAGAAACACAACTTGCGAATGTCGTCGGACAACTAACTGATTGTGGCAGTTGTTTGCATATTTATTGAGTTCGAATTCAACATGTGTTAATGTACATCAAATATTCTTATCTCTAAACAGGATGCATGAGAGCATTAAGGAACCAATAAAAAAAATAACTAAATTTTAATTACTACGGTTAAATCCCATTTGAAACATGATACGTGTCCAGTGATAAGCTTCAAAAAGGGATTCCGCGTCGTTAGATGCGTGATAACAGTAAATATTCATTTCCTTAATTATTTTAATGATTATGTCCATCCGCCTGCTGTCCGGTACACCCCCAACGTGAAAAAGTATTTTTCGCCTAATAGTTTCCTCGGACAGTAAGGTATCTTCTTCAGGCGTGAAGAACTATGGTTTTCACAGCAGGCCTAATGTACTCTCCGGTAGCTGTTTTGACACGAACGCTTCGCACCTGTCCATCTGCTGCGGGCTTGGCCTCGGTGACGATTCCCTTTGGCCAGGTATTCCTTGGTGTAGTTGGATCCATTATTAATACCAAGTCTCCTTCTTTAATGGGGTTCGCTGGAGTCTGCCACTTGGGTCTCTGGGCCAAAGTTGGTAGATATTCTTTAAGCCATCGCCTCCAGAACATGTCTGCTAGTTTTTGAGCTACGCGCCATTGTTTACGCAAGCATATTTCATCATCTTCTTTTTTATAGAAGGCAAGATGAGGCCTTGTTCCGGCAGAACCAATGAGGAAGTGGTTCGGCGTCAGTGCCTCTTCATCTCGTGGATCCACCGATACGTGCGTAAGTGGCCTGCTATTTACTGAAAATTCTGCTTCCGCTAGCGCGGTGATGAGAGTTTCCTCCCGCAGCAATTGCTCCCTCAGAACCGCGTTTAGCGCTTTTTTAACAGAGCGTACTAGGCGTTCCCATGCTCCGCCCATATGTGGTGACGCTGGAGGAATGAAGTTCCATTCAATTCTGTTCTTTGTTAATTCGTCATGTAATTTCGAATTTTTCGTCAAATGTTTTATTGCTTCTCGCATCTCTTTATCTGCACCATGGAAATTGGTTGCATTATCTGAGTAAAATGCAGTAGGGTGTCCTCGACGTGCAGACATACGTCTGATAGCCAAAATCGCAGAATCACCACTGAGAGATCCTGCCAGCTCAAGATAATAATAATAATAATAATAATAATTGGATAATTTGTATAGCGCCGTTTTTGTGAAAAATCACCTCAAGGGCGCTGTACAATTTATTTCCTAGGATCTACATTTGTTATTTAGACCAACTGTGCCAGCACGAGGTTCGTCATCCGTTCAGGCATGTGTCTGCCGCCAATATAGCGCTGACATGTGTCTGCTGCCAATAAAGAGCGCTGACACAACATCCTCACATAGACAACAAACCTTGGCAGCACCGCTGTGACACTCGACGAAGACAGCAGATGGAGACTCTGCTGCAAGAGTCCTAGGTAGCGAAGGAACTGTACCAGCTGCTGCAGGGAGAGAGACTACCCCGTCCACCAAATGTGCCAGCACGAGGCTCGTCATCCGTTCAGGCATGTGTCCGCCGCTAATATAGCGCTGACATGTGTCTGCTGCCAATAAAGAGCGCCGACACAACATCCTCACATAGATAACAGACCTTGGCAGCACCGCTGTGCAAAATCACCTCATCCTAGTTTACCTTAGTCTCTCCAGTCACCTCCCAGCCTTTCATGCCACCTAGTGCATCCTCTCGACCCTTTCAGACTCCTTCCTGGCTCCAATACATTCTTTCTATTGTCGTGATCCGACGATTTCACACCTCTGTCTCAGACCCTTAGGGCTCGCTTATCGCAGGCTATCATAAGCAAAATATTGAACCAAAGTCAAAGTGAAGTTTATGTGTGTCATCTGTAACAAAATACATAAACAAAAACAGAAAATAAAAACAAAAACAAAAAATTTAAACAAAATTTGGCTTATCTGTCCTCCAGGCAGACATCCTCGGTTGAAAAGGTCCCGTAAATCCCGACACCACTTGACACTTGAGTCAGGTATAAAATCTTCGACTGCATTGAGAAATCTTTGTTCTAGCTTCACTTTTAAAATTTAATCGGTTTAAAATGCTATAATAATTGCAAATTCCGGCTAAACGGTAGAAGTTACGCGCATTTCGTGAAATAAGAAGGTAAGCACTATATAAAACACGGATGCTGAACAATTTTCAGCGATCTCTTAACAAGGGAAACCTTCTGAAAGGATTAAGCAAACCGGAGCGGTTAAAACACGTCCGCATGTACTGCTCTAGTGGTCATACATGTAAATAATACACCATAACGTTTTTCTCGGCGTCGACCAATCGTTATTTGCAAGGGCCCAAAATAATCAATACCACAATGAGTGAATGGTCGATTGTTATGTGACAGGCGCCCTTCAGGCAGCTGACCCATTAACGGAGTTTGTGACCTACATTTCAAGTGTTTACAGGTCTGGCATTTGTTTATAATATTTCTGGTGTTCGTGCGTACTCTTAATATAAACAAACTGCTTCGTAAGTCGTTCAATGTTCTTTCTGAACTACAGTGGTGCCCCTTTACGTGATAATATTTTATCAACAATTTTGTATATGGTTGGGCACCATCTAGTATAATGGGAGCTTTCATACTTTGTGTAATGGCTTGGCTAGTTGATCTTTGCAAGCGCGTGTTCATTCTAACTATCCCTTCCGTGTCTAGCATTGGTGTCAAAGGGTGAAGCCTACTGCTTGTAGCGGGTTTCTCCCCCCGTTTCAATGTCTCGACATCCTCACCGAATGATTCTGCCTGGGAAGCTTTTACCCACATTTGTTCGGCCTTGTTGAGTTCTTCTGTCGATAGTTCGTTTGGTAATTTGTCAGTTATATTACGGCATCTCTTAATAAACCTTAACATCCATCCTGTGGCTCGTATTAATCGCGTCCATGATGAGAATCGTTGTATATCGGGCAACGCATTTATACTGCTGTTTGTTGAAGCTGCTACAAATTTAGATTTCACTTCTAACAGTGCTTCATCTGGTTTTATTTGTTTTTCCTTTGGCCAGTGATTTTCCTGCTGTGTGATAAATTTAGGCCCTTTGAACCAGGCTCCTTCCGGTGAGAGTTCCGGTGGCTCGCCATCTCTGGTCCCAGCATCAGCGGGGTTTTCTTTAGTCGGTACCCATTTCCATGCTGCGATTTCCGTTAGTTCGTCTATTTCTCCCAGCCTATGGGCGACAAACACCGAATACGTTCTTGGGTCATTTCTCAGCCAACACAATACAGTGGACGAATCTGTCCAATATATGGTTCGTTGAATTGTGCAGTTTGATTCTGCTCGGATTGTGGCCGCTAATCTCGCCGCCATTAATGCTGCCTGGAGTTCGAGACGTGGAATTGACAGCGCCCTTAACGGGCTTACTTTGCATTTACTGCTAATAAATGAAGATTTTAATTCTCCATTTTGCTCCACGAAGTACGCCACTGCACAGCAAGCCAACTCGGACGCATCGCAAAACACATGTAATGTTATGTTGTTCTGTTTATTTATTACACAGCATCTCGGTATGTTTATTTCGCATCTTTTCATGAGTGTTATCCAAATTTTCCACTTTTCTTGGTGTTCTAGGTGTACTTTGTCGTCCCACCCGATATTAGAGCGCCAGACTTCTTGTAGGAGTATTTTTGACCTTATTAGAAGACATGATAGAAATCCCACCGGGTCGAATGTTTGCATTACGGCACTTAACATTTCCCGTTTAGTTGGCCATTCTTTAGCTTCTATATTGTTAAGAAACTTGAATATAAATTCATCTGAAGCTGGGTTCCATCTTATTCCCAGTACTCTTTCTGTTGTCAAATGTCCTCGAAAGATCTCAATTGCAGAGGTAGCCCGTCTTTCAGTCGGGATTGTCTTCATCACAAGTGGGCTATTAGATGCCCAGTTAGTTAATTCGAATCCTCCTTTTAGGAGAACTTGGCCCACTTCTCGTGCCATCACTATAGCTTCTTTTTCTGAATTCATTGAGTCTAAGTAATCATCCATACAAAATTTATTTTTAATGGCTTCAGCGGCTGCGGGAAAATATTGTTCTTGTGATTCGGCGATTTTATTTCTCACGTATTGGGCGCTGCTGGGCGAGCAAGTGGCGCCAAAAATCATTGAAGTCATCGCGTAAGTTTGTGGTTCTTCCAGGTGATTCTCCCTCCACAGAAATAATTGTACTTTCTGGTCTTCAGTTTTTATTTTCACCTGAAGAAACATTTCTTTTATATCAGCAGCTAGGGCGATTCTGCCTTCGCGGAAACGGAATATATTTCCAAGCAGCGATGATAAAAGTGCGGGACCGGTGTGTAGTAGATTCTTGAGAGAAATTCCCTTGCATTGGCTGGCCGCATCGAAGACGATTCTTATTTTACCCGGTTTATTCGGGTTCAGCACTGCAAAGTGCGGTAAGTACCAACTTTTTCCCGGGACTGTAGCTTCTTTGGTAGTGATTTTTCGTGCGTACCCTTTCTCGATATATTCTTTCATCTTTGCCTTATAAGCTTGTTCAAAGTTTGCGTCTTTTCTCATTTTTCGCTCGTTAACCAATAGACGGCTTAAAGCGCATTTTTTGTTTTCGGGTAGCCAGGTATTATCCTTTTTCCACAGGAGACCTGTCTCCCAATGTCCCGTATCTAGGAGTCGTGTTGATTCATTCATTATTCTTTTTACTCGAACATCATCAGCGTTTTCTCTTGGCTTAGACGCCACCCCGAGTGAATCTATCGCGAAGTGTTGACGTATTAAATCATCCATTTGTTTATCTTGGATGGTTTCTTTCTTAATCATCGTATTCATAACTGAAGCCGTATGCTCTCTTTCATTGTTATTGTTTATTTTTCCATGGGTCGTCCATCCGAGCGCTGTTAGTGATGTAATATAACCATTACACTCACGTAATTCTCGTGTCACAATAAGATGGGCATTATCTTGCCCTATTAATATGCGTGGATAGACCTTGACTTGTTCCGCGGTTGCTCTTCCTGTATCTCTATTGTTTTGTAGAAAGGGTTGAATGGGCAGGTCAAGATTGTTCATCGTATTTACTCGGATTGAGTATTCGTTACTTGTGGGCGAAGCTTGTACTTTAATTTTCACGGATCTCGACTCGTCATCTGTTGAGCACATTCCACTAGCTCCATGAATTTTTATTCCCTGTCTAGGTCCGCGGGCCCCAAGAGCGTCTGCAATACCAGCATCAATTAGTGAAATTGTAGATCCTTCGTCGAGAAGTGCGTATGTTTCAATCTTATCACGAGGGCCACTAATTGTTATAGGGACAATTTTTAACAGCACCGGGTGTCCATTACTGTAAGTATTCATAACAGTGTCGGATGCTCGAGTTACAGCTGCGGCGTTACTTGAATCATTATTACCGGCAACATATCTTTTTCGTGGTGCATTATGTAACGTTTTATGATGTAACATCTGACATTTATCAACACCACATTTTCTTTGATTGTGGCACGTGGGTGATCTGTGAGTGCCATTCAGGCACAGATAGCATATTTTTCTTTCTTTGATAAATTCCCACCGCTCACTAATATTCTTCTTGAGATAATCGGGACACACAAAGAGTCGATGCATTTGATTACAAAGAAGACATGGCTCCCTTTTTTCATTGTTAACGGTGGATTGATGGGTGAATACTGTATTTTCACGGCGAGTTTTTTGAATTCTGCCGTATATCTGAGGATCGAGACCTCCTGCATACGGTGTCACATTGCTAATTCCCATTAGCCACTGAGACAAATCGCTTATAGTGGCATTCCTTGGCCCTCCAATTCTTGATCCAAACCACATGAGTCGTGCGGAAAGGGGCAATTTTGCTACCATTTCGTTAAGTAACTGGGGTGATGCCAGGTATTTTTCCTGCATACCTTCGACTGTAGCCACCACGTTTCGTATGGTGACCGAGTATTCTACAATTTCTTCTGTGGCGGCGTTCTCTTGAAGTTTAGGAAGTCGCCTCACACGGTCAAGCATTGTAGCGACGATTGCTTCTGGATGTCCGAATCGTAACTCCAATGTTTGTAGTATTTCAGGCACGTTTCTCGGTTCTACGAGGAGACAGAATACAGCTTCTTTGGCCCGTCCACGTAAGGCGCGCTGCAAACGTAGAAGATTTTCTGCAAGCGTCAACCCGCAAGTCTCAGTGGATTGATCAAATTGGGATTTAAATGTCGGCCAGTCTAGTGGATCACCATAGAACAAAGGAAGATCTTTGGCACTAGATTGCCGTGCTATGAGTGCCGTCATTCTTGAATCTTCTTCGTTAGTAGTATTTCTAGGGCTGCCTTCTCCCCTAGTTGATCTAATGGCATCCGTTATTGCGGCTGTCATCAGTGCCATGGTATCCGGCAGATCTGGCTGATTGTTGACCCACTCTTGTGTGTGTCGTTTTTTCTCCTTTGCCGTGTTTGGTGGCAATGTATGTTGACAAAATTCTTCATTTTCTTCAAAAAATTGCTCAGAGGTTGACTGTATCTGTGGATTCTCCTTGACAGCCATGGTTTCCTCTGGCCTAATCTGCTGAGGCGAGTACGCTGTTTGCGGTTGTTCCTCAGACAGTGTTATGTGGGTGGGCCTTGATCCACCTTGGTTAGCTGCAATCAATGCGTTGATGCGTTGCCGTGCAGACTCCTTCTGTAAGCGCAGATTCTCCGCACGGAGTATTCGAATAGTTTCTTCTTCGAGAGGGCGAGTTGTCGCTTTCTGAAGACGTCACTGATCTTCTCCTGGAAGCAGGTGCTTCGGCGCCTTTCCCGGAGCGTAGTGACGGTGCCATGTTTCTTGATTTTCTGAGGAAAATCCGGCTCGAAGGACCATAAATGTACTGGACACCTACGCCAGTGACATTGACTGTAAATGCCGGTTTCCTCTGGGGGGTACCTTAGGTAAGGATTTGCAAAGAAACACAACTTGCGAATGTCGTCGGACAACTAACTGATTGTGGCAGTTGTTTGCATATTTATTGAGTTCGAATTCAACATGTGTTAATGTACATCAAATATTCTTATCTCTAAACAGGATGCATGAGAGCATTAAGGAACCAATAAAAAAATAACTAAATTTTAATTACTACGGTTAAATCCCATTTGAAACATGATACGTGTCCGGTGATAAGCTTCAAAAAGGGATTCGGCGTCGTTAGATGCGTGATAACAGTAAATATTCATTTCCTTAATTATTTTAATGATTATGTCCATCCGCCTGCTGTCCGGTACAGCCAGGAACAGGGAAGAATTACGTTGCCGAGTTCATAGCCAAGTCCCTGTTCAAGGAGGGGATGGCCAGCAAATACGTCAAACTGTAAATCGGCCGGTATGATTTTCCAAACAAAGACCTGGTTAGCGTTTACCAGGTGAGTGTCATTATTTTACACACAAATTTCTAGACACCCAAAAATAAATTGTATTCTATCTGTCAAATAAGTCCATTTGGCTTTTGACCAAATTGTTATCAGCTATCAAGCATGATGGTCAAATTTTTATATGTGTCAGCTGATCACAATCTGATTAAATACTGAAACGAGATAAGAATCTGCGTTTAACGGGGTTCGGTTACTATCTGTACCCCGACACGTGTCGCTGTGGATCAGTCTGTCTATGCAGGTAGAGAAACAATAGCGCCTGTTGCTTTTACGTCCAACAGATGGCGATGTTTAAAAAAAAACAACATTTTTTTACATAATTTTTTTCTATAATATGGGTATATAAGAAAACATGCGTATTCGAATGTAACGTTGTGTCATAATGTCAATGGAATCGGTGAAGAACTTTCGGAGATTTAAGATTTTGAACAAACAAAGGAACATTTTATTTATGTAGATAGATATTTTTTAATATTGAATTTTAAAAATATTAATCCTAGTAATAAAATATTATGTAAATAATAATTTTTATATTGTGTATGTTTTTCAAATCCATATTGTTTAAAATCAAATTTATTTCTTCAATAATTACAAATTTAAAAGCAGCTTTTCGTGGGTTATGCCTAAATGCTGTAAAAAATAAGTTTTAGATGTTTATAATACTAGATATAAAAATGTAATTTAAGTAAATAAAATAAAACATTAATAATTAACTTTATGGATACACTTTCATTAAATGAAAATAACAAACTTTGTTTACGCGACACTATTTAATTAAATTTTTCGTTTTATTTTTTTTTATTTATTTCCCTTAATGTAAAATTTTTGTCTATGGGTACTTATTTGTCTATTCATATATGTCTTTATTTTTAGTATTCTATCGGGGGATTAGGATCACAAGGGCCTAACTACAAAAACTGGTGTTATTAGTGACACGAAGCTCTATCTCGTATATACAGTCGTTTAAGAGATACAGTTGGGTAAATGAGCATTCAAATCTTTATTTGCACTTATCTTAAATCTATGTTTCTATGTAGATAGGCCCCTGTAATCCTAAACCCCCGTATCCATTGTATTGTATCCATAGACATCCAAATTAATAGATTTGCCCTAACATGAAATTTGGGTATCATACCATATGACCACCTTTTTGGCCCCTGGAGGGGTCGAGAATTCTTTGAATAAACTATGGCATCATTCGTATATTGACCACTACAGAGCGCACATTGAAATAACCAGACCGTGCGCAGAAAAGTCAGGTTCACTAAAGTAGGGCAAAGGTTTACAGCGCTGTTCATTTTTGGACATTTCTATTCAGGATCTGAATGTGCGCTCTTAAACTAATCGCCTGGCATAGCGACGCTAAAATTGAGTTAACTGGTTAAATTACAACACACTTATAAAAGTGTCTAATTAATAACAGTGTAACAAAATATAAAATTTTGGAAACACAAACTTTTGTTTTCCCCATTTGGGTTTGTAGTTAAGTTTTTAGCGCAGCCAGCAATTTGTTTGCCATTGTAAAAAGGTCTAGTAATTCTTAAGCCGATTTTATTTTCAAGGACCGAATGGTGATATTACAATGCGAGTTGCCTGTATACTGTCAGATTCATTTATTGACAAATCATCGAAAGTGGGATGGTCATGCCGCCTTCCGCACTTTCGCAAGTTAGTTCGTTCATCTTTCCCTGATTGAGTCTACTAATTTGAATGTCCATATTTGCATCTAAAGATATCATTTGTTTTGAAACATGTTGATAATTTTTATTAAACTGTGGTGTAAACAAAGAAGGTTTTTTTATTTAAATAAATTTTAGTTAAGTGAGCATTACACCCCTTTTATTTCAAGGGGTTGCCAGAGAGAATGGAATACCTTTGTAGTGTTAACTAAACTTTGATTTTGTTTTCAGTCAAAACTGATACGAGAAATATCAGATTTGCTGAAAAGTTGTCCAGTAGCACAGATTATATTCTAAATGACATTCCTGCGGGAGTTTTGAAGGTGGTGAAGCCATTCATGGATTATCATAGCGAGGTGGATGGAGTGAATTACAGGTAACCATTAATATACTGACTCATTGATATGTAAGAAATTTAAGTCACGGTGGGCCGTGTATGATAAGTGGGGTTTTTGAAGTGGAGAGTAGTTTTTTTTATATTTTTTTTTATATTAACTCCACACAGGAGGCCCTGAAGAAAATAATTTCCCTCAGGGCCTATGTCATCTTTGGGGATGCTGTGTGGAGGGTCTTTTTGTGGAGAGGAAGGTATGAACATGGGTCTTGAAGAGTCCCATGTTGTAGGAGGGAGGAAACACAGAGGCCGGCAGCTCGTTCCACAGCCGAGCTGTTGAACTTAAGAACGAATCGTAGAAGCGACCCGTTCTCATGTGACAAATGTCAACCGTGTACAAATATTGGGCGCGCGTTTGGCGTGTATCCCGACTACGCACCGGTGTCGAAGGGATCATTGACGCTAGTTCCTCAGAGCATCTTCCATTGTAATACCGATAGAACAAGGACAGCATACCTACCTGACGCCTGTGCTCTAAAGATTGCAGTCCATTTGTTAAGATTGGGGAATCTATCAAACGGACCGCCTGTTTCTGCACAGAGTCAAGGGTTTTTTTCAGGTATTTTGGGGCTCCGGACAAGAGATGGCTGTTTTCTCCTAAGCCCCATAGTGGTACAAGCTGAAGGCTTAATTTAGGTATAATACCAGGGCACCACTGGATTATCAAAATAACCCAATCCTTCTCCCCGTGGCTGTAGGGTAGTTATTACGGACGTGGCCACATGCTCAACAGTACATAATATGTTAATGTGGCAAAAACATGAAAATTAACGCCGATGTTTGGCCAGTAGATTCAATACATCTAACAAGGTGTTAATTAATCACCATTGTCTATAACTGGATTCCGGATGATAACCTTTTCTGACTTTTTAAGGGATAGGTCGATTCAGGCGGTTGCTGACGGTTTCACCTCTTCCTTGCACTCCATAAATGCTGGCGTCCCACAGGGATCGGTTCTGTCTCCGACTTTGTTTTTGTTGCACATCAATGACCTTTTGACATGTGCACCGATTCATTGTTACGCGGATTAAAGTACAGTTCATGATAGCTTTTTGTTTGACAAGCACCCAAAGGGCACACAAACTCCAACGGCTCGGAGGGCTTTGAAGCAGAGAATGGACGGTTATCTCGAGAGTATTTCCTCCTGGGGTAAAAATAATCTCGTCGAATTTAATGTTTCAAAGACCCAATCCTGTCTGATTACGTCTAAAAGGGATCCAAATGATAATCAAGTCTCCTTCAACGGAAGCAATCTTCCGAACAGTAGGTACTAATCTTGCCTTCCATTGATATGCTTGGTGTAACTATAAGTGACTAGCTCAGGTACGGGGGCTCCATCCAAGCCAGAGTAAAGTTGGCCTCTCAGAAGCTGGGGGTACTGTACAGGGCCCGCAGATACTTTAAAAATACACAACTGCTGACCCTGTACAAATCGCAAGTGCGCCCTACTGTCGAATTTGGCAGCCATCTCTGGTCCGGAGCCCCTAAATACCTGAAAAAAACCCTTGACTCTGTGCAGAAACGGGCGGTCCGTTTGATAGATTCCCCAATCTTAACAAACGGACTGCAATCTTTAGAGCACAGGCATCAGGTAGGTATGCTGTCCTTGTTCTATCGGTATTACAATGGAAGATGCTCTGAGGAACTAGCGTCATTGATCCCTTCGGCACCGGTGCGTAGTCGGGATACACGCCAAACGCGCGCCCAACATTTGTACACGGTTGACATTTGTCACATGAGAACGGGTCGCTTCTACGATTCGTTCTTAAGTTCAACAGCTCGGCTGTGGAACGAACTGCCGGCCTCTGTGTTTCCTCCCTCCTACAACATGGGACTCTTCAAGACCCATGTTCACTCCTTCCTCTCCACAAAAAGACCCTCCACACAGCATCCCCAAAGATGACATAGGCCCTGAGGGAAATTATTTTCTTCAGGGCCTCCTGTGTGGAGTTAATATAAAAAAAACCGATCATTTAAAAATTGGCTGAGATGCCATTGTAATTATGGCATGACGGATGATTAATTAGCGATAATTTCCATAATTTATGACTGTATGTTTTGTTTAATTACCATACTTTATAGTGATATTACCTCTGAAGTTGTTGGTGGCATTAGGATTAACTTCAATACTGTATGTTAGTGTCTTTATGATGTTAGTAATCGTCTAATCAAACTTTCTAGGTCAAATCGAGCCGTTTATTGATTGTTCTTTTCGTGTAACTGGCCCGCTCATTTCGAATAAACTTAGTAATCACTCAGCTCTTAGTAATCTCCAGAAATTCGCTGAATTTAAACGGGCTTTAAAAAGAAAATTATTTCAAAAATCCTACCATTCATAAATCTCAACTTCTTTTCAATATTTTATAATAAGCCATATTCTCAAACTCCCGGTAATTGTTTGGTTTCGGTTGCCTCCTTATTGTACCTTTTTTAATTGTCTACTCAGAAGATTCTCAATTCTGAGCACAAATGGCCTCCTGTTTTTTATTATGTTTTAGTTTTAATGTTATTGTTTTGTCCTGTCCTGCTGTTATTGTTATTCTTTGTTTTGTCATTGCATTGTATAAACCGTACATTTAGTGTTATATTATTAGATCTGTTTTGGGTAAGGCACACTGTAGGAATAATTTTAAGAATATGACCACTAATACTAAATTACCGTTTTTAAGTTTGTTATAGTAAAGTGCACTTGACGTGAAATGACATTAAACTGCGCTATATAAATGCTATTTTATTATTATTTTTTAACCTAAATGTCAGTCTCGTTATCCATCACATCGCCAGCACTTCGGTGGCGCAAAGAGGAGGACTGAACGAGAACAATGTCCAATTGGTACATGGAATATTAGAGAAGGAATGGAAATAAAGATAAATGTGAAACTTAGTGTGATACAATGGTGAGCAAACGTTTGTACGTACTTTGTATAACACAGAGTATGAAAAAAGGGAGCGGTAAAATGCAGCATAATGATAGGCTCGTCATCTGGTCTGGGAGACAAAATACGGAGAGGACTTGACAGGGTGTTGCAGCGCTACTGTCTCCCAGAGTGATCGAATGTATGTTGCAGTATGTGTAAGTCCGAGAATAATGTGGATCAGATTCAAAACCGTTTTGACAAGGGTGTTTCTTGTTATTTGCTGCTCCCCTGTTAATTCTGAAAGCGACGAAGAGAAAGATGATTTATGGACTGGTTTGAATGATGTATTGAGACTAAAAAATATGAATGAAAGGATTATAATGGCAGGCGATTTGAATGGGTGGGTAGGAATTAGACGTGAGGGATTTGATTCGGCCTTAGGTATGTTTGGGGATTTAAGAACTAATGACAACGGGAACAGAATACTTGAAGTATGTTTAGAGTGGAACCTATTTGTGTCGAATACTTTCTTCGATCATAAAGGTATCCACCAATGAGAGGTCAATCATTAATTTTGTAGTAATTGACTCTAGGTTGAGAGCCGTTACCGAAGACAAAGGAGTTTTCAGAGGGGCTGAGGTTGAAACTGACCACTTTTTGGTAGTGTCAAGAGTAAACTTCTTTCGCGGTTGGCGCTCTAAAGTGAAAACGGTATTAACTCCAACAAGGGTCCAAATAGAAAAACTGCAAAACGATAAAGTGAGAAGTAAGTACATAAATGAATTGTGCAGAGATGAGATTAAATGAGAAGAACGGTCTAAGCATAGACGAAACACGGAACCACATAAAATTCTTTGTGAATCTGCTAGAAAGGTGTGTGGAATAAGTACGCAAGATGGGATGATGAGATTAAAGCACTGGTCTCAGAGAAGAAGAATGCATGGTTATGTCTGATAGCGGCTGGCAGTGCTTCCAGCAAAGAGAGGGATCAAGTGATAAAATCTAAAGATGGAAAAATGTTGACGAATGAGGAATAAATAAAAGAGAGATGGATAAAGTATTTTGAGGAAGCCTTCGAAAGCGACCCGAGTAACAGTAATTCAGATATGAATGATGATGGGGCGAATGTTATCGAAATCAGCATGAATGAGATAAAAAGATCGATTAAATGTATGAAGAATGGTAAGGCTGTCGGTTTCACAATATTGCTGTTGAATTTTTTTAAAGGAGTTATTGTATAATTCTCACATGGTTGTGCAATCTTTTTAACCAATGTTTAAAGGAGGGTTACGCGCTTTTGAATTGGAGAAGGGCTGTGATAATGCCGTTACATAAAGGTAAAAGAATGTGGGAATCACAGGGCTATTAACCTGCTAAGCTCATTGGCAAGCTGTATGGTAGAATTTTGATTGAAAGGGTAAGAAAGGAAACAAAGAATAAAATATGGGATGTGCAAGGTGTTTTTATGAGTGGAAGGGTGCATGGACCAGATTTTCTCATTACGTATGCTCACTGAGAAGTTTCTGGAAAAAAACCAGAAAATGTTTTGTGCCTTTGTAGATCTATAAAATGCATACGTCCTAATCGACAGGAAAATGCTATGGAAGGTGTTGTCTAAGTATGGAGTGAATAGGAATCTCACACAGGCAATTGCGTCTTTGTGAAGTGTTGCATGTGTTAGGGTGAATGGTGGTTTTACAGGATGATTTGATATCACAAAAGATGTTAAACAAGGCTGCGTAATGTCACTGTAGTTATACAATCTATACATGGATGCGAATTTGAGTAATCTGAAAGTATGTTGCCTGTTATATGCTGATGATGCGGTGCTGATTGCTAACAGTATGGAAGATCTACAGTCTCTCCTGTCTAGGATGAATCAAGTATGTATGAAGAATGAGTTAATGATGAATGTAAGTAAGTCATCGTGTTTGAAAGAGAGAGTACGAAAACAGTGTGCAATATAGTTGTGAATGAGGAATACTTGGAGCAGGTGGATGAGTTTGTGTATTTAGGAAGTATGTTTACGAGAGATGGTAAGGATGACAGAGATATTAGAAGAAGGGTAAATGCAGGTAACTCCATTAGTGGTGGACTGAACGCAGTTGGCGCTAACACAAAATTGTCCAAAGAAGCGAAGCTAGCAAGCCACAATGGAGTGCTGGTACCTACCCTGATGTATGGTAGTGAGGCATGGAACTGGCAGAGGAAGGATGAAAGTAGACTCAATGCTGTAGAAATGATATCCCTGAGGCGAATGTGTCGTAAAACCATGTTTGATCGTGTTAGAAATGTAGAGATCTGCAAAGAATGCAAGGCTGATGTAAGCGTAATGAGTAAGATTAAGAATGGGACGCTTAGATGGTTTGGGCATATAGAGCGAATGAGCTAAGAAAGGAGTGTAAGGAGAGTATATGACGCAAATGTGAATGGTAGCAGAAGTCGGGTACGCCCGAGGAAGACATGGCATGATCCAGTGAATCAGATACTTGAGTCGGGCCATGCAGAGTCAGAATAATAGAAGAGCATATATGATACGATGTATGAATGTGAATGAGGCAAGGAGTGACCGGTTGCTTACGGTAGAACGGTGACCCAGCAAGAAGTGACTCAATAGAAATACGTACAGTATTGTCCACTACACTTTGGGTGGTTCAAAAATATAATTTACCAACCACGTACATTATACTTTAAAATACGATTAATGGAGCAAGTTGTAAGTAAATACTGAATTAAAATATGCTCCAGTTAGGAAAATAATACATTGTCAATTATTTTCACAACATCGTTATCATTTTCATCGTCTTCCTAGTCAAATCATTTAAACAAGGTGATTCCAGGCGTATTAGTCCGGTGCTACTTCAGAGGCCTCGCTATATTGTTGAACTGACCTCTCCTCGCTAGTTCTATTCAGTATTCTGGTACATGTCCACTTTTCAATGAAGAGTTGACATTGGTTCGATGCCGAGCACATCTCGGATTGTCGACATTATCACTCTATCCTATCTTACGACTTCTCTAAAAAACTTCACAGTATAATAAACTAAACTTTTTTCAGAAATGTGGTATTTCTTTTTCTTTCCAATGTCAATGGAAATGAAATAGCCAATCATTTGCTGACACTGAACAAGGACAGAGATTCTCTGGTGATGGCGGACTTAGATAAAATTTTAAGGACAGGTGCTTATAAATCTAACGGTAAATATGACAATATAATGCTTATTGCATATCTTCAATTAATTTTTTGCTAGTTACTTTTCCCACTGGTTTGTCACTTCTATTAATTTTCTGCTTGTGATAATATGTGTAGTGGTACGCCACTAATTGATTCGAACGGCATTCTAGAAGTTTCGGTTTCTTCCAAACAAGCTTCTTGGATGTCCTTTTATTCTTTTTAATTTTGTTTTGGCAATATCTACATAGCAACCAAAATGTTTGAGAAGTTTCTTCACCTTATAAAAGCGGCAGCGTGAAGGAACTCGTTAGTACAAAGGCAGTTCTCCGTGGCATCCCTACATCAATCACCACCGAAGAAATCAGAGAGGAGCTGGAAAACTTACACCTCCCGGTGATTTCAGTAACAAGAATGCGAGCTGGACCCGACCGCACCGACGTACCAATGGTGCTCGTCCAGCTCACCCACGGAGAAACAGGGAGGCAGATCTTCCAACTTACCTCCATATTCCACCTTATCATAAAGGTGGAATTCCTCGATCAGAAATCTGCCCCCTCCCAATGCCACCGATGCCAGTTCTTCGGACACTCCTCGAAGGGCTGCCACCTCCCCCCCCGCTGCGTCAAATGCGCAGGGCCTCACTTCACCGCTGAATGCCTGAAGCAGAGGGAAGACGGCCCCGGCAAATGCGCCAACTGCTCCGGACCGCCAACTACGCTCTCTGCCCAAAGCGACCAGCACCATCCGCCCTCCGAACAAACTCACGTGCGCAGGTACCCTCCCAAACCACCTTCTCCTCCCGCCCATCTGACCCAACCATCTCCTACGCCAGGGCCTCAAACCCGACCGCCCCCCCAACCCTTACCGCCCCCCTCAACATTAACGCCACCCATACCGCCCCCCTCACAACCGCCGCCCCCCTTATCGCCCCCTACCGCCCCCCTCTCTACCGCCCCCCCTTCAGTTTTTTCAATTTTATCGCCAAAATAAATTTCTCCAAGATCGGATCACTCTTCTTCGATCTCCTCCCAAAGTTCATGTCGGCGGGCTCACCGTCCGACTACATCACCATCCTTCTAGCAGCAGTCCCCCAAATCTTTGGTCTTTTCTCCAACTAAAATGGCTAGCTCGACTACCCTGCCCTCCGCGCTACGCATTGCATTCTGGAATTCAAACGGTATCGGAAACAAACTCCCAGAGCTCCGTCTGTTCACCAACACTCACAAATTGGACATTTTATTAATCAATGAAACTCACCTCACCCCCGCTCACACACCAAAAATCGCAAACTACACGATGTACCGGAATGACCGCACACACTCCCGCGGAGGCGGCACCGCCATCTACGTGAGAACTAAACTGGCACACTTACACAACCCCACACCCACATTAACAACGCTCGAATGCACCACCATAACAATATACACGAAACACTCCGGCCCGCTGAGACTTAGCTCGATTTACAACCCCCCCAGCAGCAGCTACGGGAGTCGGATCTCGAGCTACTTCTTGGCGGCGACGTACCTACTATCCTAGCGGGAGACTTTAACGCAAAGCACCCCGCCTGGAATAGTAGAGTCACCAACCCCAACGGCCTATTTTTACACAAATTTCTCGATACCCATCCAGACACCATAGCCGTCGCCCCCGTGGACCCCACCCATTTCTCCGACCTAGGCTACACCCCCGACGTACTCGACATAGCTCTATTCTACAAATCATCCTGGAATTACTGTATTGAATCCATCACCGACCTCAGCTCTGACCACAACCCCGTGTTGTTAACCCTCCAACGCTTCGCTCCCACGCCACCACCTACAATAAAAACCAAAACTGATTGGACATACTTTTCGCAGAGAGTCGGCGAAAAAACCCAAATAAATTCATCCATCCAAAACACCGCGGAGCTGGACCTCGCGGTTGACGAACTCACCGAAACCATCTCCTCATTCCGAAGCCTCAAAATCTCACCTCATGAAAAGCCCCCCCCCACTCCAAGATTCTCTCCCCTCTCCAATAAAATCACTCATCCAAACAAAAAACTCCCTTCGTCGCCAATGGCACAAATATCAAAACCCCAGAATCAAAACGGTCATCAACCGCCTTCAAGCCCAAATTAAAAAAGCACTAACAGAGCACTCCAATTCAACCTGGAACGACAAGCTACAAAGCATCAACCTACAAGATGGCTCCTTATGGAAACTTGCAAAAGCTCTTCAAACCACCTCCACACCAAACCACCCCATCCAAACCTCATCCGGGCTCGTCTTCGATGACCCGGACAAAGCTGAGGCGTTCGCAGACAGCCTAGAAAAACAATTTAACCCAGCCTCAAACACGCCGACCCCATACACATTACTAACGTCAACCGCAAAGTAAACTCAATCTTCAGCACCCTCCCCTCCACCAACATTCATTTCACCACACCCGCAGAAGTTCGCCGAACTATAAAAAGTCGGAAGAACAAAAAAGCTCCAGGTCCCGACGGCATCACAAATTTCGCACTAAAAGCCCTCCCCCGCAAAACAATTCTGGCCCTAGTAAACCTCTTCAACACCGCCCTTCGACTGCGCCACTTCCCCAAAAGCTGGAAGCACGTACACGTCATCGTTTTAGCCAAACCCGGCAAAAACCGGCTCCAGTGCAAAAACCACCGTCCAATCAGCCTCCTCTCCAACATTGGAAAAATCTTCGAACAAATCCTCCTCACCAGGCTCCTCAAGCATATACACGAAGTCTCTACACTTCCCGACGAGCAACACGGCTTCAGAGCTGAACATTCTACCCTTCATCAACTCCTAAGAGTCACCGAACTCATTCTCGGCGGCTTCAACTCCCAGCGGTCAACTGGCACCATATTCCTGGACATAGCCAAAGCTTTCGACAAAGTATGGCTCAACGACCTACTTTTCAAACTCCACGACACAGGGATCGATCCCCAGCTACTCGGAACCCTAAAATCTTTCCTACATCGCCGCACCTTCCAAGTGAAGTACGGCAGCGCCCTCTCCACCACTCGCTTCATGACAGCAGGCGTCCCCCAAGGATCCCTGCTGTCCCCCACCCTCTTCAATATCTACACACACGATATTCCCCTTCCAGAAAATTCAACCCCCCACTCCAAAACAGCCATTTATGCCGACGACATGGCCCTTCTGGCGCAATACAGTTCTCCCAGGAAGATAACTTACCGACTCCAACAAGACATCAACAAACTCCAAGACTGGTATGACAAGTGGCGCATCGATGTGAACCCCTCCAAAAGTGTAGCGGTTTTCTTCTCCCATAGAAAGAACCGTTGCACCCCTTGGAGGGCTGTAACTCTTCACGGCGAAGTCATACCATGGCACAACACCGCCAAATATCTTGAAATGACCCTTGACAAAAAACTTTCCTGGACCGCCCACATTTCAGAAACGCTTAACAAGGCCAGGAAAACCTCTAGTGCCCTCTACCCCCTCCTTCATGCAAACTCAAAAACCTCTCTTTACAATAAACTCACCATCTACCGCGCTAAAATCAGACCTATCATTACCTACGCCTCCCCCATCTGGGCCACGGGGAACACCAAACGTCTGGAACAATTCCAAAATGCAACGCTCAGACGATACACCAAAAGTCCATGGTTTGTCAGAAACTCGATAATAAATTCAGGCACGAAAATCCCCCCACTTAGGAAACACATAGTCAATCTGGCCAAAACTTTCTTCAGCAACCTAGCATCAAACCCCAACCCCAGCATCTCTAGCCTGGGTAAACCCAACCCAAGCGACACCCTCTCCAAATACCCATACCCCATCTCCATTCTACTCCCCCCCTAATGTGCGGGCTTAAAACAATATATTTTTAAAAATAAATAAATAAATCATACATACCAAAATACAAAACAACTAGTATTGTACAAAAAAAAATAGTACCCCCGCCTTAAAATAAAAAAAAATAAAAAAAAACAATCTCACATCACTCAGTCGCCTAAAGGCAGCCCGCACATAGGGCACAAAACCCCCCCCTCCAGGTACCTGCGCACTTCAGACAACGAGAAAAAAAGCTCCTAACAAGAGACTTTGCACCTCGGAAAAAAAAAAAAATCCATTAGATATCAACTCGTTAGTCAATCAGTCATCAGTCCGCCGTCATTTAACAAGGATCAACGAGTGATAACCCGCGCTCATCTTACTAGCGCGAAGAACAATATTCCCGGCTCCGCCCGGTTTTCAACTATGGACTCCATCGGGACATCTTCCTAGCGCCTTGGCCACCGTCCCTGGCCAGCGCTACAACGGATTACAGCGCCCTGGTTCCAGCGCCTCTGACCAGTGCTTCATCCACGCACCTTGACCACCACGAGGACACGCAGCATCCTCACTGGTCTACGCAGCTCCCGCTCAACCGCCTACAAGGTCCACCGCACCTTCGGCCTTCCCGTCAGCACTGGAGTACTGATTGCCAAGATCGTCAGTGCCTGACAGTCAACGAGTCCGGTCACCAGCGCCCGGCGTCGACTCACTGACCCGCGCTTGACCAGCCATCATAGCCTGCATCCGAAGAATACTACATCTGTCCTACGTCAACTCAAATCATGGCTACCTGACTCATAAATAAACACTGTGACCTTCACGACACGTCTTTCATTTCGTGCCTCCTCACCAGATCCCCAAATATGTATGTGGCTGAGTTGACATAGCGTCTTTTTCCCCACCTAGTTCAATTCTTCGGCTGGCCTAAGCAAGGACTTATCCTCCATCACGACACAAGCAACATTTTCTGCTTACTGTGGTGGTAGTAGGAGATTTATAAATTATTGTTAGGTTATTCGTAACCTTGTCTTTCTTTTAAAAAAAAAATATATTTTTACAAATCCAAAACTTATTTTATATGGCCCGCTATATCAGTAATGGTATCACTCCGCTTATCTTGTCAGGGTGTCTAGTCTATATCAACTAAACAGAAGTTAATGTCTCTCTTAGCGAGCATAAAGACCAACTGATGGCCCCATGTGTTGATATTTTTCTAAAATTTGTTGCAAAAGCCTTGATAATGTATTACATTTCAGGAGGATTCAATGAGGCGGATGTGATATACTCTCAGCTCATTGATCATTATGTTCCGTTCCTGCCTTTAGAGAAGCACCACGTTGAGAAATGTGTTCTAGCAGAATTCAAGAAATTGGGGAAAAGCAATCCAACACAGGCGGAAATCGAGTAAGTTATTATCAACTGACTACCTAATCTAATTAAAATGAATTCATAATGAGAAATTGACCATAGAACAGGTGCTGCATCCTCTTTACAGCTCAGTTTAAGGAAAGCAGAGCTAAGTATCAGTGTATATCCCCACTCTAACATATTGTCGCTAAATCTAGAATCTAGACGATGAACGAAAAAGTACGTTCCCGGGTCCAAGCCGCTGGAGTGAAAATTTTAAGAGGAGTGGAAGGAGTATATTGAATCGAGTGAAAAGCTTCATGATCCGAGGTGTTCTTGGCATCAAACCCTTCACGATTTTTCATGTAAAAGTTCATAGATGACATTGGAATAGGAATTAGCACGGGGTTCCTTCAAAACCAAAGTGAAGTTAGCCCTTCAGAAACAGGGCATACTGTAAACCTACTATGTAATCTGTTTTTTTTTTCAGTGATGCGATGTCTGAAATAACATATGGACCCACAGAAAGTTACCCTTTATTTGCAAGTGCTGGCTGCAAAAGGATAAGGAAACAAGTTTCGTTAACCAACCAGAAAAATCAAAATATGTTCCTGTGAAGCAGTTATACACCACACAACAGAAACAGTTACATATTCTAAAACACATGGCCTGAATAATCTCCTCTAAGTTAATACAATAGAATAAAGAGTTTATTCTACCTTCATTTTGAAATAACTTAATGAGTAAAACCTTAAATTGTAATATTTGATCATTGAAGACAATATTAGCAATTCTCAAAAGAAAATTTAAAACAGAGAAGATACGGTCGCATCTAGGAATTGAATCCATGACCTTAGCCTTGCTGGGGCTGCTTTACCACTGAGCTAATCCGACTCTATTTCCTTCGGTCATATTTACTGTATCATACTTCGACTTAGAACTACATACCAACATTATCTTCATTTTCTTAATGCATATTTTTATCGGCTGCTATCTTTGTATATGATTGCAAGATTCTTCCTGAACTAAATGCAATCTAGATATTGTCTTGGATAAATATATCCAGTTTTATTTTAATGTGTGACATCTATCGACTTTTCTGTAAGTCTAGAAAGAATATTTTAACTTTAGAATAACTTAATTAGTAAAACCTCAAATTGTGATATTTTATCATTGAAAAATATTAAATATTAAAAAAATATTAGCAATTCTCAAAAGAAAAATTGAAACAAAAAAATCAGAAAAGTTACATTCGCATCTAGGAATTGAACCCAGGATCTTAACCTTGTCAGGACTTAACTCTACCACTAAGAACTACCAAAATTTTCTTAATTTATATTTTTATTATCACAGCATAAGTATGATACAGTTAACCTTTCCCTTACTATGCTAAAAAAATTGAGGCGTTCCGGTGCTGTGTAGTCAATACACATCTCAAAATAAGCGATTTAATATCGGAAAAATATGAATATTATTAGTTAATCGATTATGTTTATTATATTTTATATCAAAAGTAATAATAATTGTATTTAATTGCTGAAAACATGAAAAAACCATTGGCAGATGCTAAACAAACGTGCGAGAAGTCCTTATCTAACGACGGCCCGCGACCGACTGGCTGTAGGTGCTGGATGGGCGCTGGACGCACACACACAGCTGTGCGGTCGTAGGTATCGATGGTCTAAATACAACTGCGGACTTGTGGATTTCTCATGTTCCCGCATAGCGAACTAAAGCGGGACATCAATAGCGTGTCATTTCCTCGCACACTCTTCGCGTATTGACACACGGTTGATTGTATTGGTGTATTCGTTCCCGTTTTTTAACAAAACACTCTGATTTTTAATTGAATTTGAAAACTATGTAAAATATTATTTTTTAATTCAGTGCATAAATGTATAACAGAGGAATACCTAAAATCTGAACCCAGAATTTATTATATTTATAGAGTTATTAAAGTTATTAGAACCAAATACACACCACAGATAAGGAAAGGTTAAATATGACCTAAGGAAATAGGGTCAGATTGCTAATATTGTCTTCAATGATTAAAGTTTATCCTATGTTTAAGAGAAAACGTGGGCGCTAATAAATTTGAAATTTACAAAGCTGTTGCTGTCACTGTCACTGTTATCACCCCGGCTACTGAGCGAAAGGGACAACTGCACCTCAGACTAATTATACTTAAATAAAAAGGAAGTTTTGTATTCCCCTCCAAAACTGGACTGACTTAAGACTTTTTTCACTAACCATAATAACTATTAGAAGAAAATAGTCTGTTTCTAAAAAATACATTGTCAAATTTGTATACTGAAAGCCAGTTGATGGTGCTTAAACTAGGCTATTTTAAAGATTTTCGGAGGGTCCTAATAATAATAATAATTGGATTTGTAAAGGGCCATTTTTGTCAAAAATCACCTCAAAGGCGCTGTACAATTTATTACGAATTCCTAGGCTATATCTAAACTTATTATTTACAAACAGATTTAAAAAACATAATTGCCTGAATGGTTACTCCAGTAAAACAACACACCTTTATTTAAAAGTTTACAAAAATAAATTTCATAATTCCTACATAAGTCTTGTTATTCAGACTGGAGTATATGATTAACTTGATCGTGCCACGTCTTACTTGCGCGCTCCTACTTCTACCATTCACATCCGCGGAGTATATCTTAACCGTTTTTCACAAAATTTTATCAACGTGATATTATTTTTCAAAATAATATTTGTGAAAAGAAATTATCATTATGTTAAAAATGCTTTTGTAAATTTATTGAATTATTTTTAATGAGAAATAAAGAATAGTAGGTACTGCAATTGTTTACAAATTATGCCTATTTTATTTAAAAATATACCCAACTGTTTAAGCACTGGAATGCGGTGTTCAGACGGGCTTCAATCATTCGGTTGGAACACGTGACCCCAAACAATGCATTACAATTCACAGGAATATCTTGATAACCCTTTTTAGATGGTTAGTATGGGGAAGGTCGATTATAATGAACCAATAAGGAGCTACAGTTTCATTGAAACGTATTATCAGTGGTAGTGCTGTGTAAGTTCGGGTTTTACCGAACTTAACCGAACGCGACCAACCGTCATCTGTTACATTGTCGGGTTCGCGAAGAGAGCTCTATTCTTTCACTAGACGGCCTTTGGGCAACTTCTCACTTGTATTGTCATATAATTATATTCCAAATAAAACAGCGTCCGTGTATTAAGAATCTACGTGTATTCAATATTCGTACCAGATACTTTCCTCATAGAATACTGGAGATAAAGGGCCCAGTATTCTATCCTAAGAAGATATCATACAACGATATGTTACAGATAGCCATTACTTTATATTTCTCCTCTCCTTCACAACTATTATGTAACATTGACATTGAAAAAGGTTTTGCAACAATATGCAATATTTAATTTATAAATTCAAAGATAACAGGCATTCAATCCTCACCTTCTACTGTTATAGTCTTTCTACATAAAAATCTTTTCCTTTTGCTGAAATTAACTTACTGTACTGTATTGCATTCTACTTTTTCGTAATAATATAGTAATTTGTGAAAATTTCACAGCTACATTTTACAATAATAACCTTTTTAAATTAGCTATTTTTATCAAACTGCTAAAGAAAATAAATAACAATCTATATATAGGCTTAAGCGATACAAGAAATGTGATGTGGTCATGTTTCATGATCTAAGTCTGATCATTCTTCGATTTCCAAATGGAATGGTGAACACAATTTTCAGGTATTGTAAGAGACATGCAATGTTGTGATTGACTGTCTTGATTTAATAGTCGAAGGGTATTATGTCCGTGGCGATATTAGTTTCCATTCAAATCTAGATGGAAGGCATTTCTATTTGAAGGTGTTTATTATATTAGCTGTGCAGTTACTCCAGCACCAAGCACTTGTTATAAAGGTGTGCGTTTCCCCACATTTTATTTAGGCCGTGGTCACACTGATAGATACTAAACACGGCTGAATGTTTCAATTCACTTTAGTCACCAGATTTGATAGCCAGATACTTCTTAACCTTCATCTTTTAGAAAAAAAAAGTTTTGAAAGATATCAATTCAACAAAAGCTAGTATTTTTACTTGATTATAATAAAATATGACGTTATATTATAAATTGTGTTTATTACTGAAGAATCAGCGTTAGGGGGTAGGATGTACATAAAATAGATTAAAATAAAACAAAGAGGATTGCTGTCAATGCAGTGTTATATATTTATAGTAATGAAGCCGTGGTTGTTTACGCTTCCTCTGCAGCCGCCTTCAGCCCCTTGAGGAAAGTGGCCTTCTTCTGGCGCACACGGTTCTTGCGGTCTGCCAGGGAGAGCTTGGCCTTGTTCCACCTCTTCTGTGTCACCTCCTTCTTGTCCTTCTTCTCCTTGGACTCGCGGGCGGGGTTGGAGCGGATGGCGGCATGGGCTTTTTTGTACATCTCTTCAATCTGGGAACATCAACACTCATTAGCTTACTTTTATCTACATCATTACTTTCTTGTTCACATATCTTCTATTATTTATCAACCAATCAATCCGTGAGATTAATGAAAAAAAAATCTTGAAAACTAAAGACAGTATTATCAACATTTTTGGCATGACAGTGAACAAAAAGTATACTTGATATTTCAAAGCATTAAAAGTGGAGGACTTAGGGACTGTCCCGCAACTTAAACAGGATAGCTCTTTGAGCTTTACTTCTTATTACTATAAATAAAAGCTATTTATTCTGTTTCAGGCTTCCAATTTGTGAGAACGGCAACATTCATTTCAAACAAAAATTATGTGTTTGTGATAAAACTAACACCTTGGTATGGGACCAAGATATTATAGAGTCCATGTCACAGGCTAATGTCGTCCACGTTCGACACGGTATGATCATTTTCAAACATACAGCAATTAGCGTGGACTTATCATGTTTTGTTGATTTGATATAGTTTTAAGCGTGGACATAACATAAAAACACTCACCGAATCAGAGATGACTCCCAGCTTAATGTATTTGCTGAATTGTCTTTTGAAGGCCTCTTCATCGTTGGATTCGAGGGCCTTCATGTACTCGGAAACGTGGAGACCAAAGATGTGTTGTCTGAAAAGCAATACCAATCAATTAGCAACACATATTGGGAATATCTGACTGACAGCTTGTTGAAGGATGTTGGGTTTGTGGGGCAGACCGGTTTGAATAATTCTCATTGGGAAAATAGATTCTCACAACCACAATGTCTGCACCTAGTTTACTATAGCTCCAATATAAGCTGCCCGAGTTTACAAATTGTTGCAAGTCGGGGGATGAGAGGAGCAGAACACGTAAATAAAGGAAACAATATCAAATTACTAACCCTCAAGCCTCGGCCACATTGTCAGAATATGTGTGAACAATTTCTGCTTTGCAATAAAATCTGAATAAATCAGTAAATCGAATAATTCTAAAAGTATCCTAAAACTGTTTTTGAAAGGTGATGAAATCTGCGTTCAAATGTTATTATTAGAAAATAATATATCATTTTTGATGAATATTAAAAAAATTTAAAAAATGGCCCATCTACATTTTTCGTCTACACTGAACTAAAAATTAATTACAGAATATTGGCGAAAAAAAAACACATTTTAATAGACAAATAAATGTATTTATAAACATTATTGTCACCTCACTTTTTTACAATAGTTTCATAGACTTTTCTCAAATTAGCAGTCTGAAACTTCGGTTTGGTAGAGTTATACATTTTAATTATTCTGGGGCTAACTTTTACATTTGAATATAAAGCGTGGTGTTTTCTCTTTTTTGACACTGTTTAGATCATATTTCTCATCATGACTGTTCTATGATCTGTTCCCAAAACTAAACAAATAATCCCAAGGGGTTGGTTAAATGTAGCTTAAGGTTTATACAGTACACAGTTGAACAGTTTATACATATTGTTACTTCATAATAGCAGTAAAGGAATTTTCAGGGACATAAAATTAATATTTAATCATTGAATATTAGCAATTCCTAAACTGAAATCTGAAACAGAAAAAGATACGGTCACATCTAGGACTCGAACCCCGGACCCTTGCCTTGCCGGGGCACCGCTCTACTAACCGAGCTAATGGGACCCAATCTTCTTCGGTCATATTTAACTGTATCATACTTCGAATAAGAACTACCAACATTGTCTTCATTTTTCTCACCGCACATTTTTATTGGCAACTATCTTTATGTCCTAGATGTGACCGTATCTTTTTCTGATTTTTCTGTTTCAGATTTTCGTTTAGGAATCGCTAATATTGTCTTCAAGAATTAAATATTACAATTTGAGGTTCTACTCACTAAGTTATGGCAAAAAATAAACATGGTAGCATTATACATAGACATGGAAATCTAATCCCTGCTAATGGAATATTTTAAGTCTTAATTCTTGCAGAGTTTAAGATCAGTTAGTTGCTCTAATAGGCTACTATCGTAAGCTGTGAGCCTTATGGACATAAGGAGTGAGATCCAACTTTAGGCGGGGATTTGAGGTTGTGATAGTTACCTGTGGACATCAGCATTGAAGCTCTTGCCCTCAGAGTCGTATCCTGGGAAGCGTTTGGTGGAGTGGGGAATGTTGAGTCCGCCATCGGCAGCCCCCTTCAGGGCTCCGAAGATGCGGGCTCCGGTGGTGGTGCGGGCGAGACCCACGTCCAAGTGACACCTGCAAATTCAACACAGAATTAGACATAAGGTAATTGTGTACACAGACAATTTCACAGCAACCTCTTTGCTCCATTTTTCTCTGTCCGTTGAATATATGAAAAAAATATATATAATGAGAGTTACTATTTCATTTTAGGTTATAGCTGGAGTTTGGACCAAAATAGTTATTTTTGGAAGGGGAAATAACACCTACATTTAAAATATCACTATTTCAATGAAAACAGAAGGATCCAGAAACAACAATATATTATATTGCAACAATTCACTATTATTCGGATAAAATGAGAAACAAAAATACAGTAAAATAAAGCTGTTCAAATATAGAATGTTTTTGTAATAAAATAAAAATTATTGCAAATGTCAATGCTTGGAAATATTTAAATATAATCATTATTTGGAGCAAATTAACTTCAGATTACAGTGATCTGGTTAGATGTCCAAAACGTCATAAGACAAAAAAATTCATCAGAGGTTTACATACAAAAATGATTCTGGATATCAATAATATATACTAGTGTTTGTGAGAAAACTAACACCTTGGTATGGGACCAAGATATTATAGAGTCCATATCACAGGCTAATGTCGTCCACGTTCGACACGGTATGATCATTTGCAACCATACAGCAATTAGCGTGGACTTAATTATCACATAATTCCATTAAAAAACTACTATGTTTACCGAAGATATGCATGCACTTGTATTGTTTGCGTGTGCCTATTTTAATTCATCAACATGTTGGGAGGGAGGAGTTTAGCTATGCAAAATAATACATATTTGTAAGTCAACATCGCCACAATCTTGCACCTATTGGTATTACATATAATACACCATGTCCCACTTATAAATGTTTGTTAAAATTCAAATTTAAAACTCAAAATTGTTCATGATAATCTAAGAAAAAGTTTAGCGTGATCGCAGCTTTACTTTTGCGAGTTCAGATAACAAAATGGCCACCCTCGCATTTCAAATCTGAAATTGAACAGCTGAATGACTGAAAAGAAATAATAATTATAAAAGTGAACCATAGACATCCAAACTGATAAGAGATAGTTATCCAAATCGTAAATAGAGACCCTAAGTATCATTTTGAGATGGAGGCAGACCATGCGGACATATTTTTGGCACCAGGAGGAGTCGCAGATGATGCTTGGAATAAGCTACGACATTAGTCGTAAGTTGACCGCCGAAAGGCACACATTGAAATAACTAGACCCTGCGCAGAAAAATAACGATTGCTAAAGTAAGGCAAAGGTTTTCAGCATAGTACATGGTGTGACTATGAGATGAGCGAGGTGGGTAAATTATAACACATCTGTAAGAGTGAAATAAATAGTTTAATATTTTAAATGGAGCCGCTATCAATAACACCCCTTACGTAGATGGCGATAAGGTTTAAATTCCCGTTTAACACCATCCTACTGTTTTGATTTATTTAAGAAAAAAACATGGCCAAAAAGTGCCTCTTATTTTGTGGATGTTCAGGCATACATATTTAATTTTTTTCCGATCATTTTATAAGTAACTTAATTTGCAACATTATAAAATAAAATCATAACCGAAAATGGGTTTGTAAATAGAAGATTTTGAACTTTTAAAGCAGTTTTCATAGGCCTTATACATTATTTTTTTCTGGGCTTATAAAAAGACTTATATAAAAAGACTTATCTAAAAAGATACTCAATTATTTCAAAGGTCAAGATGTATTCTACTCGCAGCATTTAATTAAAGCATCTGAAACATTTCTAAGCGACCAAATTTTTAAACCAAAACACATGATTTTGCATCACTACATAGTGCATCGCCTTAACAATATTCAATTTTGGAAGCAAGCTTTTGAGCTTTAATTTACCCAATTTGAAAGTTAAGTTTTTTATGCAGCCAGCAATTTGAGCACCATTGTAAACAGGACTAGTGATTCATAGGCAGATTTTATTTTTACGGACTGATTATTGATAATATAAGGCAAGTTGCCGAACACTGTCGGGTTCATTTATTGACAAACAAAAAGGGGGAGTCACCTCCAAAATAAAATTTGGGTTGTTCCCCTTTCCCTGGTCTATCAACTTGAATGTCTACAATATGAATACTTTGTAAACTGAACAAAAATAAGAAATTAATCACAACGTTTTTTTTGTCTATGTTTCAAAGGTTTGACAGTGTGAGTGTGGAACACAATGTATAATCATCTATATGAACACCAATGAATATTTTTTGTAGTGATGCAAGAAATGAAAGTGAAGTGGTACCTGAACGCTCCTGGGCCATCTTCAACTCCCTCCACATTGTATTCAGCTCCGTTAACTTCCTGGTTTCCGGGATACAGGCTATCCAGACCCAGTTTATTAAGCAGGCGGCGGGCGAGGAGGAGACCAGTAGAGTAGGCGGCGGCGTAGTTCGTCAAACCGACCTGAAAAACGAACATAAGTCAGTTATAAACGTTCTTCAAAGTATTTGGGAGATGTTTATAGGTTGTGTAGATCAGAGTCACTTTAAAATCAAAATTACAGCCAGGTAAGACGAAAACATTCAGTCGTCACCATAGAACATGATGGCGGTGAACACAGACGACCCTCTGAACTGCCTCATTTGACGCGCATGTGTCGGTTGTTCATCATGAAACATACGATTTTTTAACATTTAAAGAATACGTTAAAAAGGAAAATCATGATTTAGATAATATAATACAACATTAGGATTCAGAATGTGGGTGGGAAATAAAATTAAAGACAAATTCAATTACCGTGATTCCGTACTTAGGCAGTTCATGTGCGTACGCTGCACAGATAATGCGGTCTCCGTCAATCCTGGAGAAGGCGACCTGGCAGGTGATGTCCTTGTTGGACAACCTGACGATCATGCGGTACTTGGGTGTGTTGTATTTGTTCTTGTCCTGAACAGTTAGGCGTTTGCGGGCATAGTAGTCTGTCTTTCCTTCACGACGCCTCTTGAACTTAACTTGGTACCGCTTAAAGTACTGTTTGTTCTTCACAACTTTCACGAAACCCTGAAACGTCAAAAGTTAGGTTAGGATGAAAATATTTACAAATTGACCAGCTGCAAAGCGGCTGGTCGGAATCAGAGTCACTTTAAAATCAAAATTGCAGCCAGGTAAGAGGAAAACGATCAGTCGCCACCATAGAACATGATGGTGGTGAACGTATTCGACCCTCTGAACTGCCTCATTTGACGCGCATGTGTCGGTTGTTCATCATGAAACATACAATAATATACGATTTTTTACTTTTAAAGAACACGTTCACAGGGAAAAACCACGATTTAGACAGTATGATACAAGACTTTCGGAAACTATCGTTAGTTCGAAGTGAAATATGTCAATGTTTCGGCATGGTGACGGGACACTCACAAACTATAATCACAAAAAATCGAAGCAATCCTTCTATATATCCACGTATTTATAGACATATGAGAAGCAAAATGAATTGACTTAAATATTACACTAGAAATTAACGAGATTCACAAACCATTTTGATATTAAATTAACAGCTTTTTCAGCCGTTTAATAGCACGTCAGACAACCGCCCGGCGGATGTCGAAAAAGACCTAAATGGCGGCGAAACGTAGTATTGCTATACGGAAAAAATGTATACTTTTTAAAATATATCTATCCTAATTTTAGGACGCGCACTCGAAGGCTATTTAGTGTATGGGTTTTGAAGCCGTTCCGTTAATATCTAAAAATAAAGAATCTAATTTTTTTTTTCTAAAAATTCAACAATGGTTTCTTTGATGCGTAAACATTTTCTTCAGTATTTACGATAAATTCAACTGTTTAAATCATGAAATGCAAGTTCAAATCAACAGAAACTTTACCCTTTAAAAATTTATTGAAAAATACTATACACAATCTATACGCTGCCATTTAAAAAAATGTATTCCGCAAACTACACATTAGCGTTCTCAAATTAAAAATTTGTTTCTAACATATCCCTCTATTATTTTTTAATCAAATCTCAAATTCTTCAGCTGTATTCAATAAATTAGCATACAATTTTGTATTCTGTCAAATTTGAGGTGGATTAATAATTTTTGTGTTCGCACACTTCCCGCAGGATAATGAATTAGTTTTACAAGTGATTTGGCCTTAATAAAATGATACACCTTTAATTTAAATATACATACCCAAAAGAGTTTCAACTGCTCCCAACCGGCTCCAGCCAGTGATATTATGGTTTTCCCAATTGGGGTATGTTGTGAGGCTGAAGGTTGCGGGAAGGGGAAGGAGTTGGGGAAGAGGAAGGAAGGCTATTCATGTTCAGCCATTTCAATTCTGAATGATAGTATTACACCAGGGGGGTAATGACAGTATCTCCCACACTGAAACGTGCCGCAAGAATACTATATATTTTTTTTGTTGAATGAATTGTGAAATAACCAAAATTAATACAATAAAATTTACTGCGATTTGAAACCGCGAACTTCGGCTTGCTGGTCGAGAGTTGTACTCTTCGACCACGGAGGCCCTTCAAAAATGTGGAATAAAACTAACAAAAATATTTTATCATGTTTATCTCTGGTGTTCTATTTAAATTTCCTAAAATAGCAAAAGCGGTTCTAGGCTTTTTATGAGCCATAGAAGTAAAATAAAAAAATTACCATATTGTTGTTTGTTGTAGCTGAAAACAAATATTTTCATGTACAACAACTTCATTATTGTCATATTTTTCAATCTTACCAAAGTCACGGACCGCCACTGTAAAATAGATGAGAACCCTTTTTTACACTTTATATGCCCTATAGAAGCAAATAAATCATAATGGATCATTTATATGGAGCCGTTTAAGTAAAAACCAATTTCAACAGCGCTTTCTTACTCAATTTGGTTTCAATTTCTTGAATGACCTATGTATGAATAATATTTAAAAAACAAATAATTTATTTTAAAAAAAAGATCGTAAGGATTCCAAAAAAGACTCCAGTTTTTTTTAAACATTATTTATTATTACTCTTCAAGTTACATTATTTGCGTCAGTAGAAATAATAAATATTTATTAATTCTGACATCAACATAGGTCGGTGCATTTTATAGTAAACACATTAATTTTTATATGATTGATTTTTTGGGGGTTGATTTTTATATTATACTGTTTATTTCAACCACACAAACAATCAATTGAACCGATAGCATGCATTTCTAGTCAACACAACAATATTTCCCTACTATTAAATGATTTTGTATTCAGTTTTATACATGGAATTTCTTGAACTATTCTAGTTACATATTTATACTTTGTGCCACCAAACGTATTATTTGAAAAATTATCTATATTATATCTATAACTATACATGAAAATACTTATAGTTAACAATAAAATGTTAATAATCGACCATAAATATAACAATTAATATTAACTATTAAAAACATTATAATATTATTTACTCTGTCAGATTAATTTCTGAAATTTTCATTACACCTATTCACAGAGGGAAAATATAAATGAATATTTTGCCCAAAATTTTTAAATTCTATTATTTACTTGGTATTTAAAAAATAATATATACAAAGAAACCAACGATTTAGAAAAATTCTCTGTCCATTTCATCTATTTCATATTCAATCCTATAGGTACGAGAATGTAGGCAACTAAAAATCTTATTTCTAACTTACTTTTCACACTGTTACATAAAATTACAGGTTAATTGATATTTTATGCCTTTTTATTATCATATTAATATTCTGTTATTAAGTTGTTATCCTCATAGAATCTATAAAAGTAAAATGCTATGACGACACGTGCACCGCAAATATTGGTAGGTACTTGGAATGGATTTATGGGGAAATTATCATTCCTTTCCAAGGGAAAACATTTTTTGATATCACAACACTAAAAACGGGAGAGCTAGATTAGCCAAGATTAGCTAGAAAGGTTAGAAACAAAACATCACGAGAAAACGTAAATACCGAGTTTGTTTATTTGTTCTCGATCTAACATTATAATAATATATACGAAAATTCTGAACGAATGGGCTTAAAGATTTAACCATTGACATCATATTATTCTAAACTGAGTGGTCTATTTATGATTTAAACACACGAAATGTGAATTTCGTATATATTGTCATGGACTTTCTGAAAAGGTCATTATTTTGTTATACAAAACACATAATACCCATCATTCTAATTAATATTTTATTTTTGAATCATTCTTATATATCAAATATGTCCATGTGTGTTTATAAACAGTTGCTCAACCATTCTACCTCGTCAAATAGTTTTCAATGCATTTATCATGTTGATAACCTATAAAAAGTGACAAGTGTTTGACAACCGATTTAACCATAGATAAATTTATTAAAACTAAATGCATAGATAGAGGGATATTTTGTGCTGCCAGTATTTATATTTAAACTAGAACCATAAATACTGTGGTCTGTATATATATTACATAATGTGATATACCTACTTTCAAAATCAAGTGGGGTGTTTTTGAATTATATTCTGGTACAAATAAAAAGAAATGTATAATCTAGTTACATTATTTATTTCGACTTTCATTATAATTCGTCAAAATATGTATGAGTGTGATTTGAAGGAATACATATCTTTTTATGAGGTGATTTTATGCAAAGTTCATGAACTAAACCTAGGTATTTTTTTGTTATTCCCTTTTTAAAACTAAACCAATAATATAATAATTTTATAGACGCCATGAGTATGGTGCCCTTACAATTTTATTTGTCTCCAATACATTGTTATTATGTACATGTAATTTAAGTTTTATTGGTGCATTTACAGGTTTTCTATTGCTTGTGATAATTGTTTTCCATTTATTAGCATTTTCTAAATATATTTCATTTCCACAAAGCTATTCCCATAATCTTTTTGCGTTTTTTAACAGGTCAACGCTTTGCTTATTGCGTATATACATAGGTTTTTAACTACATTTATTTTATTTCTTTAACATGGTGCTTTTATAGAGTAGGTTCCTATTTAGTTTGAACGTAAGAAACATCAATGCAATATAAATTAGAGATAAAAAATATACATAACATTAATTGGTTTAAAGTGATTAGATAGGTTATGTACCTAAACACTACACATACACGTAATATATAAGATCAAAATGAAACAAGAGGTTTAAGAATATAATGCTAAATAATAAACACTTTTGTAAGTATGTGGGGGCTAAGGGAGGCAATGTCTGTGTGTAGGTTTATTTTTCATCCAACTCTAGCTAGCTGTCGATCTGTATGCTGATGGTCTGAGCGTGGGTGAGCGTGTTCCAGAGGGGGGAGTGGGTCCCCTCGATGGTCGCGGGCTCCGGAGCTAACGGGGCCCCTGGCCCCCCCGGGCGTTATCTGCCCCCTTCCAGGAAGTAGCGGGCAGGTTGACTCAGCAGTCGGCCGATCTGGAAACGGTCGTCTCTATCGGGGGTTATGATTTCCAGCTGAAAAATACACACAGATTTTGTATTTTTACAATATTTTTTTAAATTAAATTCCGCACAAAAGTCCAATTGCTACCAACTAAGGGCGTAGCTATAGAATTCACATTGGGTGAGATTTTGGAAGGGGGATAGATTCTGGGAGAGGGGGATAAGATAAAAGGGGGGGGGGGTGAACCCGCCAAACTCCCATTATATACGCCTTTGCTAACAAACGTCTGGAGCCAGTAGGATATTGTATGAAAAGTTTATAACTTATTAAAAGTATGAAATCTGGCATGACTACTGCAGTTATTTGTTACTTAAAAAATAATAATAATGACCTTCTAACTTTAAATCCTATATATATTTTTTAATTAAAAACTTTTAATTTTTCGTCAACTAAAAACGCATCAAATCTGTGGAAGTGACCCGTGACGCCACCAGTCGAAAAGTTTACTTTTTCCAACCGGTGCTGTATTTTGTATGGGAGTCGAGACGTTTTTTTTTTATTCTTAAGATTACCCGCCTTTAACATCAAAGAACACAATGTTAAAAGTTAGCGTCTTGTGACTAATGTTGTCGTATAGAATCAAAGTGCAAAATAGCATCCATGACGGTACCCGACAATTTTTTTTTATTGGTTCGAATATGAATGTGGAACAGAGTTTCTAATGCGTATTTTCTAAAATACCTCCAAGAGATGAAAAGAATTTCTATTTCCCCACAAGTTCCTTTACCTCCAAAATGAAACGAAATTCTATTGAAATTAGCATTTATTTTTTGATATCTAGTAATTTTCTGATTTTCTGTTCCGTGCAACTTTAAAAATAACTTGTTTTAAAAAATTACAACGAACAAAAACGAAATATAGTGCGTTCTCACTGTTATTGTAAATATATATATTTTTTAATATGGTTGGATAATCAAGAAATGTCCAGAATCCCCGCATTTTCCCCACAAAAAAATTTCTCGCTAAAAACCCAATTCTTGAATAATCTTAGAAATTCCCCGCGATTTGAGGAATTCTCCACGAATTGGCAGCCCTGTTGCAGAAAACATACACCATAGATTTTTACTAATGTAGACAGGTTGTTATTTATCAGCAGATTAGTCATACCAACCAAACGGTGTGTTTTAATGACATGGTGTTTTTTTTATTATTTTTAATGCGGAGTTGCGGCGCAACGGTTATTTGTACATTTCAAACTGTAGTAATATTATAATTCAAGAGAGCTTTATTACCCGTAGTTTTTCTTGAGAGTTCACTGCCCAACCGCTCATTAGAGAAAACCGCCACTGTTCCATACCAGTATTGATAGGGCATCCCGAATAATTTGGGAATGTTGTGAGTTATGAGGCTAGTTATAGGAAATGAAGGTAATAGGGAGGGAAAGGAAATTCAACCAACTAATCAAATGTGGAATAACACAATACATTAATTAAATAAAATTTAATTGATCGCCAGGATTTGAACGCGCAACGTAGGTAGTTCGATGATGTATTTATTTTATAACAAATCTGTCTGTTACCACGTGATATTCAGGTCCAGCTGTTTGAACCCACGTCACATTTGACAAAATATCTTCAAATTTTCCATCAACTCGCTATGTAATTTTTATTATTTACATCTTCAAATAAAGCCGTTAATGAATCCAAATCCACTAAAATTGATACATTTTTTTGTTAGTTTTAACAGTCATCATATATAAAATAATATGTATGTACTCGTAGACAGAATTTTACCTTATTTTTAAAATTTATTATTTAAATGTTATATCGCTTATAACTCAATTTTCCTAGAAAACTAAGACTTTATACAAATCTTCATATGTTATCCATAATTTAAATCTTAAATAATAAAAATCACAGGCTCTGCCTTTGTAGGATTTTTTTTGAACTTATTTCTTTATATTACCTCGTATTTTTGAATTTTCATTTTATTATCCTGTATTTTTCATTTTATTATCCCGTATTCAACAAAGTTTCCTCAAAAATTAAAAAAAGGCGATTCTTAACCCGTAAGCGTTAAATCAGAACAATAAAGGTTTAGTACTGAACCCTGATAAACCCAGTCCAATAAATCCGAAAAAAGGTCTCTTTAACTGGCAGTTCATTTTCTACAGCACGGTCTATATTAATAAAGATGGCGATGGTCAAGTACATTAAACCTTTGTGAATATCTCACTTGTGTTGTGGAGTCCATGTCAGATCTTTCTTCTAGCACCGTGGCTAGATCGAGTGATGGTCTCTCCCTCGCTTTAGCCATGCTCGCCGTCCTATTGGTCCTCCCGGCTCCGAGGCGGACCAATGACAGGCCGGCGCTCGTCATGCCACAGTTTCGTCTCCTTGCTCGTTCCCTGGAAATAACAAAATACTTTTAAATCTGTGTTTTAATTTACCTATTAAAAGTACCTATTTTTTATTGTAATTTTTTTTATTGGCAATTTTTTTGATACAGACAGGAACATATATAATTATACCAAACATAAGACAGTAACAAAAAATCCCACAAAGGCGAAGCCTGTGCGTGGGCATTATAAGTTATGTATTCAAAACAGTGGTGGTTACATTATCTATGGTTTAAATGAAAAAAGAAATATCAATAAAGAAAAAAAATATATAGTACATATATTTAGATTAATATGATTTTACTGGAGTTTTTGCGTATTTAATAAAAAACAGTTTAAAAGAAGTTAATTTTTTTTAAATGTAGATGGTAATGGCATATTTTAGGAATCATATTCGTAGCATAAATTGTAGAAAAAAATCTCTCACATCCAGATACTTTTTTACCCAGCTTTTGACATTTATTTTATACGAGATTAGGTTTTGGCACATCTTGATGGAACTCGGCAAGGAATTAAACAATTTTGGGCCAATATAGTTAATGGGTCTTTGGGTTAGCCTAGTTTTGCAGTGAGGCACTGTGTACTGTGTATTATTAAAAGTACTCATCAAAAGTACGTATTAAAAGTACCTATTACAAATACCTATCAAAAATACCCGGTAAAAGTATATATTGAAAATATCTCTAAGTAATTAATTATTAGTCCTTATGAAATACTTGTGAGTATTTTGGAAACAGGTATTTTGGAGATTTGTCTCAAAGTACCTCATGAAAATACCCTGTACTTTTACTGGGTACCTACGATACATACGCCTCTCCTCTATTTTACATTACATAACAGCCAAACATTACTACAGAAAAAAATTCTCATTTACAAATCAAAATTACGACATCGTGACATACGCCGCAGCAATTTGGGCCACAAGCCACACTAAGAGGCTGGAAACCCTTCAAAATGTCTTTCTTAGAAGATTCACCAAAAGTCCTTGGCTCGTCCGAAACAACATTATTAGTTCAGACACGAAAATCCCTCCACTTAAAAAATACGGTTCTATGATAACTCAACACAGTGACAAATCAACACATTTTTAAAAAGTGATATGAAGTCATTAGAAACAATGAATTTTTTTTTTAACCTAATAACCTAACCTACTTAACCCAGTTATTAAAAGTTTTGTATCATCACTTTCCATGACTTTATATAACTTTTTAAAGATGTGATGAATTATCATTGTGATGATTTATCCGGTCACCAAAAAATACATGGTAGATCTGGCCAAATCATTTTTCTCCAAACTTGCTTCAAATCTGAACCCAAACATCTCATACCTCGGACATTCAAGTCCCGATGACAACCCCCTTCACCACCTACTCATATCCATCCCTCACCCCCCTTGATGCGCGGGCTAAATTATAAAAAAAATAATCAATGGTCCTTCATCTTGCCCAAGGCTGCCCGTGCATCGGGTAAAAAAAATCATCAGATGATTTTTTTTATTTTTTTTTTAATTTTTAATTTTTCTTTATTCGTAAAATATATTTGTATACAGTTTTTTACATGCTTTTCGACTACCACACTAGACACATTTCCATATTATGGTAGTCGAAATTTGTATATAATTATATAAATGTAATACATGTTCATTTGTTAATATATTATTTTGTTAAATGCAATGTGTTAAATAAATATATGTTTCTTGATGGGAGCACTCTCCCCAATAAAGACTCCATTGAAATGCTTGGAGTTACTATATCAGACCAGCTCAAGTATCGGGGATCCATAGAAGCCCGAGTAAATCAGGCCTCCAAAAAGTTGGGCGTCTTGTACAGGGCTAGGAGATTCTTCAACAGTGACCAGCTGCTGACCCTGTACAAGTCTCAAGTCCGCCCAACTATTGAATTTGGGAGCCACCTTTGAGCTGGTGCCCCAAAATACTTAATAAACCTGCTTGAATCTGTGCAAAGGAGAGCGATCCGTCTGATTGACAATCCGTTGTTAACAGACCGATTGCCTTCTCTAATGCATAGACGCAATGTAGGCATGCTGTGTCTGTTCTACAGGTATTTCAATGGAGCCTGCTCCAAGGAGCTAGCAGCATTGATTCCTGATGCACCGGTGCACGTGCGCGAAACTCGACGGACACGAACTGAACACCCGTTCACGGTTGACGTTGGCTTCATGAGAACGGGCCGTTTTTACGACTCGTTTTTGTGTAAGTCGGCTCGTATGTGGAACGAGCTACCGGCATCTGTTTTTCCTCCCTCCTATAATCCGAGCCTCTTCAAGGCCCGCATTAACAAATCCCTTCCTACAGCCCCTACCTTATTCCGCCTCACAACGCCGCCCAACCGGGTGGTGACATAGTTCCCCTGTCTGTACACTGCACAGGCAGGGACACTCTTGTGAGGTGTCACATAAAAAAAAAATACGTAATACTTTAACTGGTTTTCTAGTTAAGTAGATTTCACAAGAATAAACCAAACGTATTGCAAGCTGTTGATTTTAATGAGATAAAATAAATATAAATATTAATGGGCAAATAAACAAATGACTTTACTTGTTGATATAATGAAAATAAAGATAAATTAAATAATTATTTTATAAATAACATTTAAACAGAATTTAAATGAAAAAAAAGAATAATGAAGCAAATAAACTTAATTTAGCGATGTCAGGCATTCTTTAAAATAGTTCCTTCCTTTCATAAATAACCAATTCTGAATATATAATATTAGGTACATGATCACATACAGGAAAGGAGGTGAAGTAGGTGAATCTTGTAAAAATAAAAATAAAAATAAAGTAGGATAAAAAATAAAAATAATTAGATAATGTTAGGGATAATAGAAATAAAAATAAGAATAATCGCATCAGTAATTTGTACAATGGCCACTAGGACATAATTTTAAAAGATATATTGTGACAATTTATTATTTGAAACAGGCTTATGATGATTGAAACTTATTGCAAATATCCTTGTCTACTTTTTCTACATAATATATTATTATTCTAGAAGTTATAACACATTCAAATATATTATTGTTGTTGTTGCTCTTTTGCAAAGTTTGCCAGTGGTCTCCTGCGTAATTTACACGTACAAAAGTTTTAAATTGAAAGTCCAACATAATTAAATCTTCGTTTATACGAGCTGACGCGGGAATACAATATAACGCTCCGAAGAAAGTTTTTTGAGAAATATGTTTATCATATAAACCTGGCCGCGAAAACAGGCATTCATTACAAGCGGCAAAAAAATTTACCTCCGGAGAAAGTGATTTTTCTCCAAGAAAATAAAGTAATTTCGGAAAATTACATTCGAGGAAACTTCGGCCGAGTTTGGTGAAAACGTGTTACCATTCTTCTTACCTAATAATGCTTCACTTATTAAACAGTTTTGGCAGTGCTGTGTCTGCGGAGGAACGAGCCGGAACGACGATCCGGCACCTACTCTAAAAAATTACCATTCTCGGCTTACGAATAATTTAACAATGTTTTAATATTTCCTACTACCATCATTATGAGCGGAAGATGTTGCTTGTGTAATAATGGAAGACTTATAGGATCTAAAGAGGAATTGAACCATAACACATGAACATTTAAAAAGGCGTTCATTAAAAATAATATTTAATCTTAGCACCCATCGATATACTCGCCTTCGTGTACTAGAAAATAACAGATCATTCCTAGAAGTATTTTGTATACCGATTTGAAAGAAAACGGTAGTCGCTAATTTACCTAAGACCTATCGACTCCTATACCCCAGTTAGGTTAATGAAATTGATAATCTTTCTACGAAAGATTTCGTGGTTTAAAAATGGTTGTTCAAATGCACCAGAAGTAAGGAAAAAATCAGCCCAGTTCGGGCACACGGACACGCCCACAAGACCCTTTTATCAGTTTATATATTCAGTGTACATACTTTCGGTATTGTCCTGGTGAGAGAACACCATTTAGAATCAAAGTTTTATATGAAATTGCATTAGCCTTGTCGCCTTGACTCCTCTCCGTTTCTCCCAAATTAGGGATGTTATGGTCCCAATAGCTCCGGGCAGATGGGACTCTTGTTCAATCACGGGAGACTTAGCTAGCACAAAAATGAACCTGCGATATTTAGGCAAAACACCAGACGCATTGGACTGTTTTACCACAAACGGCAAGCGTAGTTCTTTTACAAAATTTTCTAAATGATTTTCTTCAGACATTACACAAGTTAACCTTTTTGTGATATTTTCTATTGATACAACCTTTCTTTCATGGCTAGGGGCAGGAATACCACTCTCAGGATCGGCTGCCAAAGACAGGAAGAAGTACCGAACGATTTTCAAAGTAGCTCTAGTAAAATGCCAACAAAGAGAAATTCAACAGCGAATGGATGGTATTGTCACCTCACTAATAAATAAAGATTTCCATAAATTTTGGTAAAAAGCCTCTTCAGAATTGAAAACTAATATGAAAACTCCTCTCTGTGTGAATGGAGTAAGAGGAAGGGAAAATATCGCCGATGAATTTCGTAACTTCCTTTCCATGGCATGTGAAGAAGTAGCGGAAAAATTTCTGAATATAAATTTTAGTTTGAAAACCGGGGGTAATATAACTAACAGTATTACTCCACATATGATAGAAAGAGCTGCAAGAGAAATGGCAAACAGGAAAAGTCACAGGACATGACTCAATAGCTCTCGAGCATATTAAGTGTGCTGGGCCAGGGATTCATATTATCCTAGCAAAACTATTTTCAAATATTATGCTTTATAGGTACATCCCGAATGAAATGACGAAGACGGTAATTATTCCCATAATTAAATCAACAAAACTTGATACATCCGTGACCAATAACTAGCGACCAACTTCACTCTCGACCTGGCAAGATTATTTGAAAAAACATTATCGACGGTCGTAACAGACCATCTAAAGGCAGAGGATAACCAGTTCGGATTTAAATCTGCACTGTCAACATCTATGGCAATATATTCCTTAAAAGAAACCATCAGCTATTATAAACTAAGGAAAACGTCAATCTATACCTGCTTTCCAGATCTAAGCAAAACCTTTGATCGTGTTTGTCACAATAAACTCTGGGAAAAACTTAGGAATAGAGCAGTTTCGGAAGATATAATAGCGATTCTTTCAATTTGGCACACGCAGCAAGAAAATGTAGTGAAATGGTCTGGTGAGTTTTCCAACCCATTTTATTTGAAAAGTGGCGTAAGGCAAGGAGGAAGCATGTCTCTAGCACTCTTCAATATATACACTGATTACCTAATTCAAAAACTTAATAACACAAAACTAGGTTGCCATGTTCAAGGGGTATATGTAAATAGTATTAATTACGCAGATGATATGGTTCTTTTAGCACCGTCACTTTGCGCACTAATGAAGCTACTTCAAATATGTGAAAATTTTGCAAAAAATCATAACCTTGTATATAATCCGTCCAAATCTATCGTTATGGTTTTCAAATGTAAAAACGAAATCATGCAAATACCTTCAGTATGGCTAGATGGAAGGAAAATGGATGTTAGTCGTTAGGGACATATTATCACAGACGACCTGAATGACATCGAAGATATGGAAAGAACGATATCCGTTAGAGCAGGTATGCTGTCAAGGCGTGTTCACTTTTGCAGCACAAACGTCAAAAGGATACTATTCAACGCATTCTGCACTTCGCTATACACGTCAGAACTGTGGGTAGATTACACTGCATCCCAATGGCAAAAGCGAAAAGTGGTTTACAATAATGCTTATCGCCAACTATTCCGCCTACCGAGATACTGCAGCGCTACGGAAATGTTGCTGGAGGGACGAGTGCACTCTTTCAAAGCGCTTCTCCGCCACCACATGGGAAGTTTATGTCGCAGACTACGCAGATAAAATAATACTATCATCACTGCCATGGTTGCCTGGGTGGAGTCCTCCCCAATGACCCTCTTGAGACAAATGAAATATCCTCCATAAACGGCTGCATGCACACATTTTTCACTTTTATTCCGAATTGTTTTGTGCCTATCTATGAATTTTTATTATTTGTCTGTTATTTTAAAACAAGGAATGTATTGCATTGCAAAACCTCTGCATACATTCTGGAATAAACTCTTATTATTATTAAAGCATGAATTCCATCAAAACCTTGTTCGGGCCTTGACTTGACATCATCTTTCTCATGTACATTTGAGTCCTATTTATTGGTGTAAATCATTTATATTATTTATCCTATATTCTTATCATTTACATTGCATTTGGACCATGGTCTTAAAACAAGTAAATGAACAAGAGATGTGAGTTCGGGCGCATTTTTTTCTCCACAATGAGCACTGGTTGTAGAAACGTTCGTTTATTCAACCGTACGGAACGCCCGAATTTTATCTCTGAATGGTTTGGGTTTATGGTTCAACTAGTACAGAATTTAGCGTAACAAGTTTTTTAATATGATGTTAAGTATCATTTCCAGTGTGGCGTGAAACGAGCCAACCAGTTTTAACGCGGAACTTGTTACCGAACTTTTAAATGAACAGTTTGCCGAACATGAACAGTTTGTTTAAATTGAACATTAGGATAAGCAAATACTGGTCCTGGTGTCATTTAGTCCATACGTCTCAGCGTAGGCAATTTAAAGGTGTATAGTGAATTAAAATATTTTGGTCATATCGTCACTGATGACCTAAATGATAAAAACGAGTACTGAGCGCACGAGTCAAAATGCTCGTCAGGAGATTTAACAGATGTAGTCCTCCGGTGAAGAAGAAACTGTTTCAGACGTAGTTCATGAGCTTTTACAATAGTGAACCACAGAAAAGGTACACACAAGGCGACATGAACAAACACATCGAGTACAGAATATCCACGCTTACAGGGCGCTTTTTAGCCTCAATTGGCGATGCACCGCCTCGAAGGAAGGGTGCATGGGTTTGCTGCTTTGATGCACCATAGAGTAGCCGGGACGAGTCAGCGCTTCCGGAAATCGGTAAAAAAAACTCTCGTCCAGGCCGTCGCCCAGTGGCACGGCGCGTCCCTGCACTCTAGATGGAGAATTTCTCTCAAGACACTGTAGTACATGTGCTAAACATGTTAAATATTTTATATTTTCGTAGAAAGCAATCACTTTGTGGTTTAACATTTTAATGAAATAAAAACAATATTTTTTGTTTAAAACCACGAATTTTTATTAATTTTAAGAAGTTCTCAGTTTAATTTTGTACCCTGACGATGCTCGAGTGTAGCGAAACCGGTCGGTCTTAAAATTAATAAAAATTCGTGGTTTTAAACAAAAAATATTGTTTTTATTTCATTAAATATTTTATTTTATTTATCCTATACTGAATTTTATATCCTGTAATCAACTTACACGTATGCTTTTATATGGCAGACAGAATTGCACTAACCGCTGCTCTGTACACTAGTTGAATTAAATAAACCTCATTATTATTATCATATATGTACGGGGCTTACATCAGAACATTTAAACACTTTAATGATGATTCAGATGCAATGATAGCCATATTCGATGGCGTTATATGAAGTAAGATGATGAAAAATTGACCTTTACAGGGTGTCGTGGGATAAAGTGCACTATCTTTGGGGTGTGGATCTATATGATATTATAAAAAAGAAAATAATTTTTTTTAAATGTTTTTTTTTAAGGTAGTCTTAGGTACAAAAGTTAAGCTGATTGTATGGGAAAAAAACATTAGTATTTCGAAAAAAATTATTTATCTTTTTTACTTCTACAATCACATAGAATCACTCCCCGAAGTTAGTGCAATTTACCCCCGGACACCCTGTATCTTCATATAAGTAAATAATTAATATTTTAGATTGTATTATTGTCACAAAAATACCAACTAAAATACTTGCAGAAATTAATAAGACTTAAAATTATATTAGGAAAATAAAATTTAAAAAAAATGTTCTACAAATAAGACACAATAACAAGACGTAAATAAATTAATTGTATTTTAACATTTATTGTTACATCATAAAATTTTGGTCGAAAATGCACACTTCCTAGCGTTGATGGTGATATTGCTTTTTGTCTGTCCAATAATATTGGCCAATTGTAAATATTATTATGTATAACTTGTATCTCTCTTTGTGTCCCTTGTATCTCTTGCCTCTCTTTGTATCATTTGTCATTTGAGTGAACGTTTATATAATTTTGTAATTTTATAAACCTATATTTTTAAAACTGGTATATTCTCACGTAATTGAGAACATCTGTAAAACCCAGCATAACTAAATAAATCTCATTGCAAACCGTTCAGAACATAGTCATAGGTTTTTTGTAATATTTGGTAGGTACCTATACAGTGAATGGAAAATGCTGCCCAACTGTAGAGCGTAGGAATCATGTTTGTTTTAGGAGTATTACGTAGTTTGTTTTTATTGTTGTGTATATGTTTTATATATATTGTTTTACTTCAATTATGCACCTGTATTTTACGGAAAAGATTACAAATTTGAGATACATGTCACGAAGGCAGTTTTACTATTTTGTGACATGCGTCAAAAGTTAGTTTGTGTACTGTCTGTAAGTGACTTTGAAAATGTTGATGATCAATGCAGGATCATTGAACAGTTGAGTCGCTCTGTTGATTGGCGCGTTCTGATAGGCAGAAGTCCTCGCTTTCAGAGGATAAAAAATGCGTGGGATCTCCCACTAATATACTCATTAGGCGTATAGATGGGTATTGTACCGGACATCAGAGGCTTATTACCTAAAATATTATGAATAAGAAATAGTTTATCTGTTCTTGCGCAATGATCGTGGGACCTTAGTTGATCTCTTTCAACTTAGGTGGATTAGTCAGGGCCGGCCCTATGCGGCTGCAATATTGATTACAGTGATCACTTTTCAGTGATTTGACTAAGGGCAGGCCTTGGGATTAGTTATACATCCAAAGATTAATTTAAAAAAAGGTATACCTAAAAATATTTTTCGGCGGGCTTTTAAGGTGTTGAAATCGAGCATTCCTGTTAAGAACAAAGATGGACACACTAATGGATAATATGTTTATAATCTCGTATACAAGTAACGCATAAACCTCTGTCATCCTTTATATATTTCAAGGACATGTTTTTGTTCAGAAGGGGCTAAAATAAAAGAGCTTTATTCCAGGATACGGCAAAAAGTGCTTCATATGTTCTCGGTATTGCGAAAAATTAAATATATTTATTTCCTAACGGACTAAGTCCAATTAACACATTAGATAGTAAATGGAGTCAATACAAGGAGAAATGCTACAATAAAAGAAGCTATGACAAAAATTATACACAAAAAACAATAGAGATAATGTCAATTCAAGACAGGAACAAGGTTTTGATGGAGTTCACGACTTCTGTCATATCAACATAAAATATTACTTGCGTAATGACTGACAAAAATCATTTAGGCTTACACCAAAAAATTCAAGGTCCTGACTTGAGTTGACAAGTCTGCCCATTCTGGACATTGGTGAATGGTATCCATAATTGAGGAAAAGAAAAAGTCTACGGGAAGGGATATTTAAAGGTATGAGTTGCAAAAAAGTACCTAGGTGAGTCAATCATGCTGTTAATAATTTTGAAAATGCAGATGAGATAAAAGTCCTTCCTTCGTTTTTCTAAAGAAGAACGATTTAATTTTACCCAAGTTCATCGTATGAGTAATCGCCTCTTTCTAGCCCCAACCTCCGAGCAATTTCCCTTAAGAAGCGATGCTGTACGGATTCGATATGATTAATGTGAACATCCTAGAATGATGACCAAATAACGCAGGCATATTCTATTATTATTATATTCCATATATATTATATTATGAATTCTTACCTGGCAAGTTTGGCCCTTCTCCTCAGGCAGCATATGACTAGCAGAGCGAGGAGTGGAAACCCGAGAATGCAGGAGACTATAGGCACTATCACAGACTCCGGAGACACTGTAAATCAGTTTACATCATGTTTTAGTAAGAAAAATGCAGTATAAGGATTAAAATGGCGCTGTTTTTCAAAATAGCATGTTGTTACTGTAACAATCTCGTTTATATATCCTCCGGCAACTAGCTCAGAATAATACTTAAATATATTGCTGTTTTATACTTACCTCTTCAGTCGTATATTCTCGCTAATTCGTGTCGCTTGAGTGGGGACAAGGGAGGTGAATTTAATTAATAACATCTATTAATTATGAGTCTCTATTATAATTAGGTTTGTCAAGTGTTAATACTAAATCTAAATTATTACACGGACAAAATTATTTATTCATATTGTCCGTATTTACGGGCGCAAATAAATAATCTGATGTTATTATTATCTTAATAATCGTGCAATTTAGAATTTTGTGGTAAACGGAAGTGCCGACCTCTGTTATTTTCAAAAATAACCATTGAAGTTTTCAAATTAGATCTTTATATTTCCTAGTAAATGTTAATATTTCAAAGCAAAAAATGTATTTTAAAAAAAATAACACCATCTGTGAACGCGTAGATTATAATTGGGGTTTTATACGTGTTGTTTTTTTAGTTTAAATTTTTAATAAATTATTTTTACTTTTGACCGTTGCCGGTTTCAGCCTATGAAGCCATCTTCAGACTGGTACAATTATTTCTTAAACTATGGTATATCCACAGCATTTTAAATAAAATCATTTATTAACACCCCTGATATTTCCCTCTATGTTGTGTATAAACCATACTTTAAGGAATAATTGTTCAAGTCTGAAAAGTGATATAAAAATTGAACCCTGTAACGGTTAAAAATAAAAATATTGGAACAGATTTAAATATTCAATATGATGGAATTCTTCACTGCATCCTTGGAACTCACCTGTTGGGTAGATAATAATGGATGTCCTCTGTTTGTTGTTATTGTGGTGTATTTTGGCCGGAGGTGAAGTGGCAGCCAGGATCTGAACGCTGCGACTCCCGAGGGTGGGCAGGAGAACAGCGGGGGTCGACATTGTCTATTTAATCCTTTGTCTAACCACTCCCGTAATCAGAACCTTGAATAAAAAACACCAAGATTAAAAACAGATTTTTTTCCATAGACCCTCCATACTACTGATCAAATTCACGTAAAATTATTGCGCAAAATTTACGTAAATGGGTTGCCATGTTGATGAATCTTACAAAAAGCTGTTGCAAGTAACACTAATAAATAATTAAGAAAATGAAAACATTAAACATTTTAGTACCTTATTTGATTTTACAACGTTCAAATAATTTATCATCACGGAGTTAATATTTTTACTACAGCAACATTTTGTGTATATTAAATTTTTGGGTTTACAGAATAAATCCCTTACGAAAAGCGTATATATTTTATGAGACAAACAAAAAATGGGATATTAATTTTTCATGCAGCTAAATAATAACACTTTTTCAATATTATTATTTATTAATTAACGCCCCTTTTCGGGGCTTTTAAATATGAATATTAAGAAATATACATTATTTATTGTACAGGTTTTCCAATAAGAGGTGTTATTTTTATATTCAATCGTAAAAGATCAATGGTTTCATTGCTTGTGTGGCACGTAGCGCCGTTTTGTTGAAAGTAAACGTTGTCCAGATCAATACCATCCGATTCTAGTCATAAAAAATCATTAATCATCTCTCGATAGCGCAATCCATTCACCGTAACTGTTGCTCCAGCCACATTTTTGAAAAAATAAGGTCCAATGACTCCGCCGGACCATAAACCGCACCAAACAGTCACACATTGAGGATAATGAGGCTTTTCAACAATAACTCTTGGGTTTTCCGAGCCCCAGATGCGACAATTTTACTTGTTGACGAAGCCACCGAGGTGGAAATGGGCCTCATCACTCAAGATGATTTGCATTTGATTCACTCAAGGGAATTTTAATAATTTCAATGCGTTGAAGCGTGTATCGTTCCATTTTTATTAATGGCGTAGTTTTTACTTGTCAAATGTCAAAAAATGACAGCTTCAAAAGTAAAAGAAATAGCGGGCTATTCAAAATAACACCTCTTATTGGAAAACTCTGTACATAACTGAATTGCTTCATTAACAACATTTTATATTTGTTTAAACATAAATTGAAGATGTCCACTGACTTGGTATAATTGTTACCCTCCATCAGTATTCTGGTCAAAGAGGAATACATATGGTAGTTAGTCCCAGAATTTCTGCACTGTATTTCTAGTATTATGTTGTGGAATCCGGAAGCTAATACCGGACTATCAACTAAATCATTTAGAATTTTATATAGAAATATAAAATATATTTTATATTTAATGTAATTTTATATTTTATATTGATACAACTTTGGGGTTTATTACATATCCCGAGATCCTGTCCAGTCACTTATTTTTCTCTTTCACTTTGCAAAGTTTTACTTACTACTAGAAAGAAGAAGAAGACTTCAAAAACATACTACCTACTCGGCCAGTGATAATGGTAGATGGCAAGGGATTTTCAACGGTTCCATGATAACTCAACACAGTGACAATTCAACACACTTTTGTGATATAAAGTCATTAGAAACGATGAAATTTTTTTTAACCTAACCTAACCTAACCTACTTAACTCAGTTAATAAAGTTTTTGTTTCATCACTTTCCATGACTTTATATAACTTTTTAAAGATGTGATGAATTATCACCAATGAAAAAAAGGTTTTTTTTTCCGAGTCAGTAGGACTCTGAGTAAAAATTCAATAAAATAGTGTTTTTATGACGTGTTATGAGCAACTTTTCTCTTCTCGTTATAAATATTTCTATTTTTATTAAAGAAATAAAGGAATTTTACATATAAAATCGAATTTACAATCTGTTTTACATTTTAAGAGAAATATATATTTTTTTTAATTTTTATTATTTGTACAATATTTTATCTTACTTAAATCCTACAAAACTGATCAATCAGTTTGATTGTAAGAAATCTCTCACTTTTCCTATTTATTTGCTTATCATAATATATTTAAATCTCAACTTGATATCTTGATGCGTAATAGGGGAAGGGAGGGTAAGATGGAAGGAGCGGGCAAGATGGAAACTATCTACCTATCGCAAACCGCGCGACAAAGTGCCCGTGTCTCTACGCACACAGATATAAGCGGCCATGTTGTATTTATGTCCGGTGACTCGGTTCGGCTCGCGCCACCAAGCGACTTACACGCGTGTTTTGTATGTTCGCGACGAATTATTACAAAATCAGTGGACTTAAAAGTGTGATTACTCATACAAAGTAAGTAATACTACCATTTTGTTTTTATAAACACTAACTATAAGGGATAGATTGTATGAATTGATATGTAAAGAGAAAAAAAAATTAAAGGATTTTCTAAGATATTGATATTATTATTGGCAGTTAGCTTATGGGCAAGATGGAAAATTGCATTTTAGGGCAAGATGGAATAATTACCATTTTGCCCGCGTGCAATTATTTTGATTTCTGTTTTAATTTTTTTCAACTAATTGAGAATGATTCTCTTTATAGATGGTGTTCAAGTATATTAGAAAGAGCAACACAGGATCTTGGATCTTGACTTGGCAGATAGCGATGGACGATGCTGTAACTACTACAATACGCGCAGCTTCATAGAAATATGGAATTGCGATCGGAACTTACACCGCTATATCAAAAAAGGTATCTCGTCCAAAAACCAAGGTAGATTTCAAACTGTTTTTTCGAAAGAACTTGGGAGAAAAATTTGTAACCTTGCCATTGAACGGGACACCCTTTTTTACGGCTTAACAATAGAAAGTCTACAGCAATTTGCTTATGAGGTGGCGGTACAAAACAAATACCGCATCCATTTAAATGGGAGAAGGCTGGGGGATCATGGCTTAACGGATTTATGAAAAGGCATCACCAACTAACTTACAGGACACCGGGACCCACAGTTTTAGCTCGTTGTTCTGCTTTTAATCGCACGCAAGTGGATCGGTTCTATGATAACATTGATAACCTATGAATGGTTATCACTCAAAATACCTTTATGTCACGACCCGACGACATCTATAATATGGATGAGACTGGTGTTAAGACTAGTGCCTCTAAACCTCCTCGAGTAATTTCTACAAAAGGCAAAACACAAGTAGGCGTTGTAGCAACAGCAGAAAAAGGGCTACTTACCACAATGATTTGTGCTTGCAGTGCAACTGGTCGCTTCATTCCACTTTTCTTTATATTTGGACACAAGAAGAGAATGAATGAACGTCTTTTGGATGGAGCTCTCAATGGCTCTCAAGCTTGGTGTTCTGATTCGGGCTGGATAACTAATGACACCTTTAACAACTGGCTTCAAATATTTATTGAGAAAACAAGACCAACAGCAGATAGACCCGTTTAATTAATTTCAGATAATCATGTTACTCATCAAAACCTAGAAACTTTAAATTTTGCTAGAGAAAAACATATAATCATGGTCAGTATTCCCCCCCACACAAGCCACAAGCTGCAACCATTGGACGTCCCGGTTTACCGTTCATTCAAAGTGCCTTTTGAGCAAGCCCTGACACTTTTCAAAATAATCATCCTGGAAGAAGAGTAAATCAGTTTGATATAGCTAGGCTAGTATGCATCGCCTATGAAAAAAGTGCTACTGTGCAAAATGCCACTAGTGGGTTCAGAAAGGCTGGCATCTTCCCATATAATAGACATTTTTTTACAGATTTAGACTTTGCACCGGCCACTGTTTACGAAAACGCTCCAGTAATTGAAGGCGAACAAAATTCCATTGTGACTGATGAGGGAAACAAAAATACCGACACAAATGATTCAGCAATTGAAAGCCAATCTCACGTCAACGTCAATATTGCAGACAATATTACCAATGAAACATCTACTTTCCGATGGTTATGAAAAAATACAGGATGAAGAAGTGCAATTTAATTTTGATAATACACAGAATACGATGTCAGAAGAAACAAGTTCAGGTGTTATTGATAAGAGTTTGGAACAACCATCCACCTCGTACTTAGTTTCTCCAATTAAAATACTTCCATCACCAAAAGTTACTCCTACAATAAAGAAACCAAAATTGAGATGTCAAAAATCAGAAATCTCCATTCAAAGAAACTATTGAAAAAATACGGAGCTGAAAGCGAAACCAAAATTAGTCCTTAATCCGGTCATCAATGGCAAGAAAAACAAAGGAAAAAGCAAAGGAAAGGGTAAAGGAAAGGAGAAAAGGACAGGAAAAGATGAGAACATACTACAACATCCGGAGCAGTCAACACAAGACGATGTGTTGTGTGTGTTATGTGGAGAAGCATAATGTGGAACTGCCCACAGAGGACTGGGTACAGTGTCCAGAGTGTTGTGGTTGGGCACATGAACTATGTTCAGACATAGAAAACGGTTGTCTTTTATGTGTCAATTGTAAAATGCAAGGATATCCTATTCATTCCATCTTGCCCTTATAAGCTTTCCATTTTGCCCTCAGGGTTAGGGCAAGATGGAATTATTCCTGTTTTTCTTTTATGAGTCTTAACAGATTTTATACTCAATTTTAATAATTTTTAATAACGCAATTTTATAAGCATGTAAGATCTCTCTGAAGACTTATTAAAATAAAGGATTAATAACATTTACTGATTTTTTTACATCTTAAAGTTAAGCCTTCCATCCTGCCCTCCCTTCCCCTACATAATATTTACTTAATATTATATATCTAATATAAAAATACTTACTATAATGCTTATGATCATAATGTACGATAGTAATTGTTTTATTTTTACTTATGCTTTTTATTTATGCTACTCTTCTTGTGTTTGGAAGAGGAGTGCACAGTACATTATTGTAGTTATTTATAAGTAATTAATAATATGACAGGTATTACGTGTTGTAGTAAGTACATTACATAACACGAAAGTAAAAAATAGTTACATTATATGTTTGGTAGATGATATATAAGGACGGGTTGTTTCGGAGAATTTGAACAATTCATCAAATTTCAACGTTAATTTCCGGGTTCTGTGAAAGTCCTATTCAAGTTCTGTTAATAAATCACTATAGGCTATTTGCTTGACAGAACTGAAATAAAACCAGAACTTGAAAAAATCTTTCGCATAACTTGAAAATGAACGTTGAAATTTGATGAATTGTTCAAATTCTCCGAAACAACCCGTCGTAAGTGTAAGTAGATTAGTAATATACTTTATACAGAAAATGAGTAATTTACGTGCAAAGAGTTTTTTTTTGATAAGTTTGTCTATAAAATCATAGTAATATATACGTATAAATGAGAACTTCTGTTTAAAGAATTTAAAGTCAGAAAAATAATACTTCTATCACGCAACATTACAAAGTAACAAAGAAAATATTTTAAATAAAACTGTGCCATTAAAAAATAATACAAATCGACAAACTTCAATAATTCTAACTTCAAAATGTAAAATAAACAACGGAGCAATTAAATATCTTGGATTTTTTAAATATTTTAGTTATAAATATCTAATTTTTTTAAATTCATTGCTAGAAAGTATCAGGAAAATAAAAAAAAATTAAAAGATTTTAAATTTCACCTTTAAAATTATACTGAATAATATAATACATAAATAACAATAATATAATAACTCACCCCCACATACACGAGCTCAGCTTAATTATAAGGGTACATTTTATATAAATTAAAATTACAACAATGTTATTATATTGTAATGTATTTTTTTTTGTAAATGTGGTAACGTTATTTTTTTTAATAAATAAATAAATCATAATTCAATTTTTTTTTTTAATTTTGCTTTAAAATTGTGTTCATTTCTTAATACAAAGATGAAAACTATAATTGATTGTATTTTTGCAAAAATGTAAAAAACGATAAAATTCAAAGGTTAATTTCCCAGAGATTAATAAAAACTCCCTGGATGGAACCATTTATTATTTAGTGGGTTTTGTTTGAAACCCAAATTTAGGAACTATTAGCACTACTTAGGGCCGTCTGTTTCAACAGAATGCTAAATCGTGAGCTAAGTTAAAAATTTAACTGTCAGTTAAAGTAACAAGGATGTTAAATTGGACCGCGCGCTGTTTCAAGTGCCTTTATGCAAAAGTAACAGTTACTAGTGTGGCCAGTCTAAAAAGCAGAATATTCCTCGAAATTACGTGGAAAAACGCACGGCATTATTTTTTGGTACGGCCACACCGAAGATTAAATATGATCTCTGGAAGTGACTGTCAAAATACAGAAGCAAGAAGTTTGTTGTGCGTCATTATAACCTCTTCTGACTTCTTGTTTGTTATTGTGTTCGAATTTTTTATTTCAGAATTTAATTTTTACTTACATGATGAAGATCGATTTATAGTTTTAGGAATAATTTCTTGAGAGTATTGGAGGGGACAGTTTCTTTTGATTAATAATTCCAACCAAACTTTGTAAAAAAAGTCATATATTTATTACATAGTTTCTTTTCAATTATAATATGTATATTGAAACATTATATACAGGGTTTAATATAATAATAAGTTTTATACCAAAGTTTATGAAAAAAGATATACTTTTATTACATTGTTTGGTTCCTAGAAAAATATTTCTGTGGGTATTTAAAAATAAATGACGACCTGTTATAATATATACGATATTACACGGAAAAATATAATTTACTTTCCAGTAGTCGTAATATCTCCCTCAATTTGATCCGTCACAAATTTTGCAAGCTCTTTCGACATGCGATACCGTGCCAAAAATTCGGAATCATCCCAAATGGCCATATTATTAACACGGGGTCGAAATTTTTTTGGCTTTCGCTGTAAAACATATTGCATGACGAATTCATCTTCACTACTGTCATCTTCGATAATATTAATCATGATTAATAATCGTTTCGTAACAACACTCAACAGAAGAACGTATAGAACTGTCAAATATGTCAAAATGGCGGAGTAACTCGAGAATTGCGAATAACTCGCGAGTAACTCTCGGATTTCGGGAAGTTAAAACAAAAGTTAAATGTGACGTAAAACCAGGAGTTAAATTGATTGAAAAACGCATTTTGGTGAAATTTAACTTTAGCATTTACTTTTATTCTTACTTTTACTATAGCTATCGTTGAAACAGACGGCCCTTACTTAGTGAAATATTTAGAAAATGAAGTAAGGATTAACAAAAGTATTTACATTTTATTTTCGTAGTCATTTTTTCAGATATTACGGTAAACGCTCGCGGGTCGCTGGATGTGCGTCCCTGGACTACGACATTCTCAATTTGGGGATCGTATGAGAATGAAGGAAGTTGGCAGGGTATCAGATACTTTACGAGTAATTTGCTTCAGATCTGACTAGAGATATGGCTAAGTTACTTCGTCCAATGTTTTGATACTGAATAGTGGTCTATTACCAGTTTTTGCTTAGTGTCAAGTCATCGCAACGATAAAATTAACATATTTTTAAAGCCCCATTTATGTCAGCATGTATTTAATACGTGTTCATAGATGGAATTAATTATTTTTTTTATTAAAATCCGCTTTTTGCAAGTTATTGCTTTACAATAACTTAGTATTTGTAATTTGTCTCAACAAATTATTTGTGTGCGCCCGCACATCCTCAACATGAACATGAATAAATAGATTTGTCCGTAAAAAAACACAATTCTTTCAAGAAAGGCATACTAATAAAATTTTGGATTGAATCATCGGTACAGGTACAATATTGTATTTGTGTGTCTTTCTTGAAAGAATTAGGTATTCAAACTGACAAAACTATTTATTTATGCATAATGCGTATATACGGGCGCTAACAACAAATAACTAATATCTACAGTATTGTATTTGTACGCCTTTCTCGAAAGAATCTAGTTTTTATACGGACAAAACTATTAGTTCATATTCATATTGCGTATAATTCGTCTTAATATTTTAAAGCACAACTCGAAAAAAGTGTTTTTTAATGAGATAATTCAATTAACGCTACTTTTGAACGCCTAGATTATACCGTTTGTTGCCTATTCTTACGGAATTCAACACTTTTTCATTTGCATAAAAACACTAAGAAATAAAACGTATCATGATTATTACTTCAACCACGTTAGCCTGAGATGAAAACCTACAACGCAGTGACATAGATCTTCCTATGGATTGGCTCGAAACTATGTAGGAAATCCGATTGCACAGCGCGGGAGTAAACTTGGCACCCTAAAATTATTTCATGCTGCCAAAACACGTTGGGCCAATGCACTCGGCCAAAAATAGGACACTGTTTACACGTTGGGCCAGCGTGTTGGCCCAATGTTTGGCCAAAGCGCTGGGCCAATTCTGCATTGGCCCTTTGATCAACATGGACCTGGAAACTATCGCAGCCGCAGCGATTTATTTGTACAGCACGATTAATTATTACCTAAAAGTGACCTAAGAAGAGTGACCAAAAATGATGCAAAAGAAGATGGTGGATGCTGACTGATGATTATGACGGATGAGGCCAACGTGTGACCACCGTTGGCGCCAATATCCATTGTTAATTGGCCAACGTTGGCGGCCAAGGCGTTGGAATGCCTGTGTCTTGTATACGTTGGGCCAGCGCATTGGCCCAACACGTTGGCCTAACGTATACTGGAATGCTTCTACAATTTTGAGCTGAATGTTTCTACAATTTTGGTTCAGCTATTTGAATTTTTTTTACTTTTTGATCTTTATATTTGTATATATTTTTTTTAATAACGAATTAGTTGTAAAAAGATATTTTTTAGAAACAGCAACACTTTTCTGAGCGGTTTTGTTTTCCCTTAAAGATATATTCACCATTTAAAAAGTTTGGTAACGTAGGGTACCATCTTGGGTACGATAAGTATGATCTTAAAAAAATATATAGCCCGCCTCCCGAAGGCATTGTTTTATGTATCTATATGAAAAGGCAATGTCCGTGTGTCTGCGGTTTATAGAATCAAAAACTACTGGACCAATTACTCTGAAATTATCAAAGCTTTTTCTTATTAGTGCCAGGAGGATTAAGAGAATTATTTGAATGGTAACGAAGTCAGGGATCACCAAGGAAGACATGGCATGATGAAATTAATCAAATACTTATGTGTGGTAAAATGTGGCTTATGTGATGAGCAAAGAAAGGATGTAAGGAAAATGTATGATGTGGAAGTGAATGGTAGAAGAAATCGAGAACGCACGAGGAAGACATGGCAAGATCAAGTGAAACCAATATTTATTCTTATTAATTGTTTACAATAATATTATTTCCACCTTAAAAATGCACCCAGTTTTCAGGTACATTAGAATTCACAACCCCAAAAACCTTACTCCAAACCATTGCAAAACTCCCCCCGAGCAACGTCGGGTACACGTCAACTAGTATTATATAAATGTAGGCTAGGAGATGTTACTTACGTCAGTAACAGTAACGTTTTAATTGCACCCACAAAGACCCCTACCCTATTCATAGTTATGTACCTATTCTATTACCCACTGGTTATTTTTTCGGAGCAGGACCGCTATAAATTCAGAAGGGAATTTACGGTTCTATTCGTGAGAGAAAAATAAGCCATTCATGTTTTCTTGAAATAACTACATTGACCTTTCTCTCTTCACACCAACACAACTAAACGAACGTCTCTTACTAGCTAAAAAGAGTGTCATTTTAGTGGAAAATCACATCAGGGTGTCTAGAACAGTGATATCATTGACTTTACAAAATTGGATCGATAGGCGTAACTAGCTATAACTTTACGCTGTTGATACCCAGACCGATATTGATAACGCAAAAAATCATAAATTGACGTATGCTAGCAACACTGGAGGTACTATCTATGAACAGAGATTCCGAAACATCAAACGGTATGCGTTTTACGTAAAAATATTATTAACTTTACAACATCGGATCGATAGGCGTAACTACCGATAGTTTTATACCGTTTTCCCGAGCACGGTCGCGCTGTTGATACCCAGACCGATATTGATAACGCAATAAATCATAAATTGATATACGCTAGCAACACCGGAGGTACTACTTATGAATTGACATTCTAAAACATCAAACGTCGTAGAGTTACGTAAAAATATTATTAAAATGGAAATGTTGAATTTAAATACTATCCTAAATGTGCATTGGCAGTTGGCATTTTATTTTTTATACTAAAAAGAAAGTTAATTAATCAATGAGTTCATTATTCACAACTTGTTACGTATGATTAAATTCGCCGCGTACACGAAATCAGTTCGAAGAGCTTCGTTAGTTCCCTCCAACCAATTACAACATACCATTGGACAGATATATCAGTAAGTGTGATCATTAGATTTAAAAGAAAACTGGTCTCGTAAAATTTACATAAGGCCTTTCGACTCGTAGGCCTCAGAGAGACTAATAAAACAGTTTATCCAAATACCTATTGAGTAGTTATAAATACCTCCAACTTCTGATATTTCCTTTACATTCTGAAGGTAGTATTGTAGACTAGCGCCCCATAGCGGTGCGAGTTGTGCCGCTTGGTTTTCTTTCTCACATTTTAAGGTTAAGAGTGCACTTTCCCTAGCAGAATTTGAGAATTGCCTCTACGGCACCTGTAATACTTTGTGAGATTGCCTATAGGGGTCGTCACTTCAAGAAAAATAATATTATGTCCTGAATTCGAGACATCTATTAACACGACTCCAAACTAAATCTACTTTTACAAATGTGAAATAATATCAACTCGTGTCAGCTGCCAACAGCAGAATGGCACAATACAAAGGAAGTCAAACTGTGGGGTATTTCAGAATCCATAAATTATTTATTTTTTTTAATTTTATAATAATATGTAATATGTAAAAAAATATAATTTTATAAAATCAATATATATAAGTTTATCTATACAGGGTGTCCAGGGGTAAAGTTCAAAAACTTCAGGAGGTTTCAAGTAGGAGGAGAAATTTCATTTTTTTTTTCCTTAAAAAAACATTTTTTCATAGACCAATATACTTTTTTCTATACAATCAATTAAATTTTTTTATCCGAAAACTAGCTTAAAACGTTAAAATTTCAAAAAATCGTCTTTTTTAATTGTACTATCATGTAGAATCACCTTCCTTGCACATTTAACCCCCGGACATATTGTATTGTACATTTATATAAATTATATAGATGTATACGTTTTTTATACTTATCATATTTTGTATTATGAAGATAATTTATACATTTTTAAGCTTTTTTATCAGGGTGTGGGCCATTAGTGTCTCAAGGATTTAAATATAAATCAGAAGACAGTTTTGTAATGATTTATTTATTCATTTAAACAATTCAATAATTATGAGAGTAATATAACATGTATGAATCATAAAATTACATTCCAACATATATTTTTAATGATGTACCTACTCTCACAAAAAAGCTTCTGTATTTTTGTTTGGAGGGTGCTTTATTTATTCACAAAGGTAAGAAATTTTTGTAACTACTATTTTTAATAGTTTAAGTTCATGTGAACTTACAATTTAATTTTGAACTTTATTGGTTATAACATACGATATACTTTTAAATACTCTAAATCTTGTTTGTTTTAATTGTCAAATGTAATTTAATCACAAACATAATACAATGAAGAATTGGTGGTTCTGAGATATACCAATAAATACGGTGAAAGAACCTTAAACTATGTTGTACCCAAAAAATACAATAAACTAAAAACAATCAAAAATAATACCATTTGTATTGCAAGTCAAATATAATAAAAGGAAATGACTATAAGATACAGATATTTATATTGATGCCCTATTGAAGCACTTGTATTTGTAATTAGAATTGACATTGTTAGGAAAAGGAATATCATTATATGTTTGTAATACTTCATATACCTACCTATATAATATATGAAACTATTGATGTGACCATTCATTTGTACTTGTTTAGTGTATAAGTTTTTTACTGCTGTTTACATATTTATATTTATACTATTCTGTTAATTTAACCAATTGATCTAGTTGGTAATTTATCATCATCTTTATTTATACATATACCTTCTTTGAAAATTTACCAATTGCATAAAATGTTGTCACTACGTACCTGCTGACAATCTTCATAAGTAGTGTAGCATGTTTAAATATTAATAAATAAAAATAAAACTCGTCAGGTATAATAAATAATAGACGTCAGCGACAACAGGTACATAATCGGGTACATTCAACGTGAAATTGGGTGTGATGAATGAAAGTGGGTTATATGAAAAGAGACAACCTGGTAACAACGTTTGACGCTGGTGCCATATGATGAAGACCGTAATACAATACAAACATTAAAAAACTATAACAGTTATACTGGCACTCAAATCAATGTTATTGTTTTCATAGATCGATATCCATTTTAAGGCAGCTTTTGATTTTCTAGGTTGGATACAAATGACACGGTCGGAATAAGGAGAATAAAGATGCACCATCGACACCTTCTTTTTTTATCAACCAACTGCAATCCATATCGGACCATTCTCCATTTAGACGCGGATTTGGAAAAGTTATTGTCAAATCTGAGCCCAGATCTGACCTAAAGTCCAAAATAAAATTTGAATGTAAAATGTGGCGACAAATTTATAGTCAACACATGCGACCAAAAGCCTAAAAATACCATGGACATCAATGTAGCAGCAGCATCGGGGATGACTGAAGGAATTGGGCTTGCTCAACTGTCTGAGTTTTTGACGGCTGTCGACTTATCCCTGGTGTACCAAAAACATCAAACTTTTAAGGAAAATATCTCGGAAATTGGATGAAATTCTAATAGTGAGCCCTTAAATAACAGTAAAGGGCTCAAATGATTTTATTATTACCTCCGTGCTTTAACATCTTTACAAGACTCGGGCAAAACATTCTGTAGCGGAGTATAGATTTCACATCTGAAACATAATTAAAGAGTATATTGAAAATAGAACACCAAGGACGGTTAGTCAAAAAACGTGTAATAAAGTTAATGCTGGGTAGAAATTGTACAGTTGACATTCAGGAAAGGTTCACTCCCTCCTCCTCAAAAGAGACCTTCTACACAGCATTCTTAAAGATGACACAGGCTCTGAGGGAAATTATTTTCTTCAGGGCCTCCTTCCGATATAAAAAAATAACATCACTGAATTATTTTACAAGCAATAATTATTCGCCTGAAACACTCATCCACATTGAAAAATCTCTTGATAAAACATACATGACGCCAACGGGACTTGGTTGGTTGGACGGAGTTGGTTGTTTTCAGGTGAAAAATGTAACAAGCAGTAATTTTTGAATGAAACACTAGTATATATTGAATAATTTCGCGGGTAAGAGATAAGCCGCCATAGCTCAGTGGTCAGAGCTGTCGACCGGAAATCGAAGGGACACGGGTTCGTGTCCCGTTGGCGTCATGTATCTTTTTTTATCAGGAGATTTTTCAATGTGGATGAGTGTTTCAGGCGAATAATTATTGCTTGTAAAATAATTGTTACCCTTTGTGCTATGCATAAAAAATCTTGTCTTAAAAACATTAGTTTACCAAAAAAAAATAATAATCACTGAATTAAATTAAACTCCCCACAGTTTCAGAACTTTCAATGGCTGTTTTCGCTCGCACTTTTTCTGGCGGCTTGCACCGTCGATAATAATAGATGGCTCATAGGTATATTATTATTACATATTATATTATGTTTCGGACATCGTTACAGTTGTGAAGTGACGCGTGTGTTTTTGTACGTAGAAAGTTAATTCGCAAATAAATCACGATCGTATAGGAACAAGAAAAGAGACAAGACAACAAGAAAACTAAATTAATAAAAATTTACCCCGTAATTTCTAATGCATTGGAATTAGTTTTATTTCCCAAAGTACCTATTCTGAAAAAAAAAAATAATAACTTTTTACTACACAATACATAAATAAAAATATGAATTATTAATTTTTATAGTAAATTATCGTTTATAATAAATATAAGCTTATAAATCAAAAATTGTATTTTTTTCTTCTCACCTATTAGATAGGATATAATTTTATGAGATATCATTTTTTCTTTGAAATACGGGATATCTTTCGTGTATTTCCCATCTTTGAAAAAACAATATTTATTAACTCATAAACTTTACACGCGTAAAAATTATCTTTATAGATTCAAATATTTGCACGTAATCGCACGTCTGTAGATCATAGAACGTTGAACGACACGTCTGCCCCCAAAGCCCTCGAGTTGGCGAATGAACTTTTCAAAGAAAGATAGGTTAATCTTCAAGTCGGAGCGAGCGCGCTATAATAAATATGATTTAAAAGCAATAGGCGTAAGCAACAGTTGTGAAAATGTTTAATAAATCACGGCGTATTTCAAAAATAGCAAAAATTACTTTTGGGGTCTATTGAGTAGCATTAATAGAAGCATTGTGATTTTTTTCATACATATAACTTGTAAAATAACAGAAATAAAAGTGTTAATAATATTTTTCGGAGCATACTTTGCGATTTATTTCTATCGAGGGAATTTCAAATAATTACCGTTTCGGCTTTTGGAACAAATAGATACTATCTTAAAGAATAACATATATTTTTTTAAGAGCTTAAAAACTTCAAACTTTTAAGGAAAATATCTCGGAAATTGGATGAAATTCGAATAGTGGGCCCTTAAACGCGACGTTAGTTATAATCTACGTGTAAATAGATGGCGTAAATTAAATTATTTTATTAAAACACGCTTTTTGCAAGTAATACTTTGCAATATTAAGTCGCGGGTTGTGAAAAGTTTAGGACTTTTGATTTGCCTGACAGTAGATAAACCAAGAACTTGCGATATAACAAATATACTTCATATTATTATTCATATATTATTCAACCAGTTGGCATCGCGCTTTCATCGCCCAGGCGTAGCGTAGTAAACTACCATCAGCAATAATTACTCGCCTGAAATATCCATAAAAAATTGAAAATATCTCCCGAATAAAAATAAATGTCGCCGACGGGAATTGAACCCGCACCTTCTGATTGACGGTGCTCTGAACCACTAAGCTAAGTCAGCTTAATTCCAAACAGCCAAATAATTATAGGTGTACTAGTATTTCAATCAACAATTATTGCTTATTATATTTTTACTCCTTTAAATAACCAACTTTATTTTTGTATGAAATGCTTTGTAAGTGCTGAATTTCTCACTAGATGGCGTCGAGACATATTATATCTACATTTATTTGTGAAATATTTTGATATGTCATATATCAATATTTTTTAATGATAAACTAATGTTTATAAGACAAAGTTTTTTATGCATGACACAAAGGATAGCAAATTATTTTATAAGCAATAATTACTCGCTGGAAATATCCATACAAAATGAGATATCAAATGTTTTAGGATTTATTATTAGGTAATCTAGAAATTTTCAAGAATGAGAAGAGAATTTCAAGAATGTGTTATATTTTACCTTTGTCAGATGTCAACATGAGTACGATTATCTCGGCTGGAACCCACATTACAATATTCACGTACAAGATATTAAAAGAATAAAAAATAAATTCTTACTCTTTCTACATTTTAAAATAGTTTTTAAAACTAGCAATTTTGTTGACACAAAATTATCTGAATATATGTTTAAATTGTCGGTTTTTACTTGGTATTTATACATATACAAAATTCAAAATAATGCATTTGATAGTCCAGAATTGGAGGCATTCCATTACTTAACACTAGAATTTATTTCAGTGCAGAAATTGTGGGACTAACTACCATATACTAATTGCCCAAAATACTAAAGGATGGAAATAATTGTGCAAAGTCAGTGGACATCTTTGATTTATCATAAAATAAATACAAAATTTTGTTAATAGGTCAGATCAGTTATGTTTAAAAAAAAGTAGGAAAAATACAGTCCTATGTAAAAGTCCATAAAAAGTCGTTAATAAATTATTTAAGAACAGAAATAAAAAATATAAATAAATGTGTAAGTGAATTGAGGTAGGTAATAACGTTCTAGTCTAGCTTTGAATATTAAGTTACCAATTTTATTTGACTTCGGAAGTTAGTAGGTATGTAAGTTTTGCTCTGAAGTCTTTTGTTATACTAGACCCAGCGAGAGATTAATGTGAAGTCATCATTCTAGTATATTTTGTCCGTCGTTTTCAAAAGGAACAGTAGGTACGAAAGTCGATGATGTCCATACGAGTACTTGCTGGAACTTTTTTACTATTCGATCATGTTATATTTATTTGAAATTTATAAATCAGTGGTGGGAATTCATCCATTCAAAGTAATAACTATTAAAAATTGTAAACGGATATTTTCTCCTCTATCAGTATTCGAATACACATGTTTGTGGGAACCTGAAAATCCTGAGAAACAAACTTTTAACGACGAGTTTATCCTATTTGGGGACACTGTAAGCCGAAAAACCAAACACTCTTCGTTAGAACCGAAGTTACAAGAGGAGAGCACTTTGAAAACCTAATGGTTTGAGAGACGCACACAATCGTGGAAGGAATATTCTAGTTGATGACATTTTTACTATCTCTCATTGCGTCGGATGTTTCGAGTGCTTTCGAGAAATGTGATTTTATTTTTCTTTTGCAAAACAGGACGGTTAATTTATTATGCTACGCAAGGATTGGTCCGGAATACTACATGTTCTTTTGGGAATATTTTTTATATGGTTTCATGGGTTTATTTATGGTTTTATATAAAACATACTCAATATGTTCAAATAAATAAGAAATTTATAGTTAGTATTTTAATTTATATTTTGTTATGTACCCTTCTCTCTAAATAGTATAAAACAAAGTCACTATCTGCGTCTGTCTGTTTGTGCGCTTAGTTCTTCTAAACTATTAGATATTATTAACAGAGTTAGATAGGGTTTCCACTTTCATTTAGATAATTTCTGCTGGAAGGTTTATATATATAACACATGGATTATATTTATTAAAAGTAGAGAAAAGTCAAGCACAGCCGGGTACGCGTCAGCTAGTTTCGTTATAATGTGGATACCGCACAAGAGATTCAACTGCCCCCAAGCGTATTTAGCCAGTTGGTCTATGACGGCCTTAATACTTGGGGTATGTTGTGAGGTTGAAGGAATAGAAAAGGGTTAAGAGAAGGGCAAGTATCTGGCTTTTCAGATCTGATAACCAAACAAGGCTAAAGCCATCTCAATCAACGTTTCGATTCTGACGGTGGTTTAACAACAGGGCCATACTGAAAGCAGAAAAAATACCACAAACCGTTTTAACTACTCGGGCTAATTTGTTCGGCTTTGGGAACAAAACACCTACTACCCGTATAGTCAATTTGTTTTCGGAACAGCTTATGTCTCACGGAAAATCGTTGTGTCTCCCTTACCGCCATACTTAGAAACGAGGGATTTTAGAATTTTAGGAATGTTAGAAAGACGAAATAACCAGCTTTATATTGAATATAGAAGAAAACTACAGAACAATTATAATGAACACCTCCATAAAACCAAAGATTCCGACTGCAATTTGAGAATAATTTCTGTAACTTTGTGATTTTTTTAAAATTATTTTTATATGTAACAATACAAAAATGAGGTTACCACAATTGTTAAAATATATTTTTCTAGTAAAATAATAAATTTTGAAAGCATTTTTTATCATATTTCAATAACAATTTTTAGTTTTCGGATGCATGTAGAAATTTCCAATTTATTTGGATTTCATTAAGAAGCGACTTTCTGACAGCATATTTAAGAAATATTACGACCAATTGGCCTGACGGGTTAAGACAGTATCGAAACTTTGATCGTAACATTAAAACCTTGGAAAGTAGATTTGCGCGTCATGAATTTTGTCCAATTTTGGTGAATAATCACATTTCCTGTTATTGTGCCACTGACTTAGCCGATGACAGCCTCCCCTTTAATAGAAAACGAGATGCCACTTCCAAACATATTGCATTCTGAGAATACTGCCATGGAGATCGCTAAATGTAGGGGTGAATTTGGTATTGTGGTAAGAATACTTACCAGTTATTTTTATATTTTGGTCTTGTGGTTAGAACACTTACCAGTAATTTTTATATTTTGGTATTGTGGTTAGAATGTCTACCAGTAGTTTTTACATTTTGATCTTGTGGCTAAAATACTTACCAGCATTTTTTTATTAACAATAATACCTATTTAACAAGTCTTGAAAAAGCAAAAAAAATCTATTTGGTTCCATGAAAATAATTTGCCTGAGATGTTGTATTAGAGTTCGATTGATGTCGTATTTACTTGTAGATTTAATATTTCTTATGACTAGGCTTTTTTTGATACATTAAAAAAGAGAAATTAATCGTATTTAAGATTTTTGAAAACATTGAAAAACGAAAAAAAACAATGATAATTCTGTAATAAAACTAGTATGTTTGTTAAAAAAATATCCTTTATCCTGACAGATGTGAAACATCAAAATTGATTTTTATTGAAGGAAGTGAAACAAAACTAAACAACTCTTTATATTTTTGAAAAAAAAATATTTTGTTTTATTAAAATATACACAAAGAAATATACTACAAGTTAAAAATACATCATCATTTAGAATCCATTGTCAATTTTAGTGAGAATACATATAAGCAAATATGCCGCACAGAGTCTTGGATACCTGGCAGAAAAAGCCGACGAGACACGAGGCTGGCATGCAAGAAGGCCGTCCCGTTTCCGTACAAGAGGGTCATCCCGTCTTGCCACGCTTGCTACACAAGAGACGGTCTCACTCCCCTAATCCCGCCAAAAGATGTTTAAGATTTTAAGTTACATTCCATGAAAGCAACGTAAGTTAATGAATAAGTTCGTTGGTTCTTTCACAAACTCGTTGGTAATTAACTTTAAAAGTTGTCATTTTGCTATACCTGCTTGTATAATAATATACTTCATAGACAGAAAATCGCATTATTCCAGTGTAAAGAAAGTGGCTAGAAGATATAACAATAATTTTTTTAACAAACTAAATTTGATGACTATCGAACGCGATGATATTTATACATAAAATAAAAAAATAACTTATTACCAAATTTTTTCAAACAAAATTATATACAACAAGGACATTCATAAACATAACACAAGAATGTGTAATGAAAAAAAGGTTAAAGCCAATGTACAAAATAGTTATAAAGGAATGCAATATTATAATGGGCTGCCGAAAACCACAAAGTCTGCACTAATTGATAGATTGAAACCGGATTGTAGGAGCCATATTAATTAAAAGAAAATGTAACAAAAATGCAATAATACATGTATGTAATTAATATTAAATTAGACATTTGTAAACTTGGATTTTCAAATGACTAAAATAAAACTAACACAAGATAACCCAATTACAACGCATAAAGCACTAATGGTATTGTTATGAAATTTAGTAGCTGCATAAAATTTGGACAAAGCGATGTCCATTTAATATTGTTTTATTTAACCTTTTTGCTGAATAACTTGGGATATGAGTAAAAGTTCCTACTTGTATATTTTTTATATTATTCTCTTACTTATTGAAGAAAATATTAAAAATACCAGACAACTGCACAGCGGTCGGAATTGAAATATTAGGCGGACAAACAGACGATTTTGGTAGGAGGTAAAACTTATTAAAAATATTATATCCAGAAAAGGGGAGTCAAATACGGTAATCGGAAAAACAGAACTTGATAGAATAATAGTTTAAATTCGGTAAAGATAGATTAGGTTGATTGTTTAACTTTTCATCAATGTTCTGTTTTATCATTGTTCTTTTTCATCGTGGAACCTTCAGATATCAGACACGTGTACACGAAGAGACAGCAACGCAAATATACTACTAACACACTAGCTGACGTGTACCCGGCGTGGCTGGGCGTTATTCTAAGAAGATAGACATATACCATTACGGAATTTTATGTAGGCCTTTTTAAGATGTACAATTCCGCAATACGTTATTTTGATGCATCTGATAAGGTTTATCTGGCGTTAGCAATGTAAGCGACCAAAAATATTCAATTTACGACATAATTACAAAACATCGACTTTTCTCTACTTTCTATAAATATAATATACATGTATTATATACATAAACCTTGCGGAATTTTTTTTCTAAATGACAGTGAATATCCCATTAAACTACGTTGCATAGTTTAGAAGATCTAAGCGCACAAGCAAACAGACGTGGATAGTGACTTTATTTTATACTATTTAGGATTTTACTGGTTAGTGGTTGAAAAATACATGTTGTTTTTCTGTTTTAGCTAGTCGTCCTCTATCAATGATCAAGCAACATCTTCTCCCTTTAATGATGGCAATAAGAGTTTTTCAAATTTTGTCAGGTTATTAGTAATCCGGGAATGTGTGTCTTTCTAAAAAAATAGCCGTTACGGGAAGCCTGGCAGATCTGAAACATCAACATTGATTTTTATTGAAGGAAGTGAAAAAAAGGGGAGCAAATTTTCATATTTTTAATAATAAAACAAATATTTTATTAGTGTTAAAATCTACACAAATAAATATGTTACAAATTAAAAATCGGTCATCATTTAGAATAGATCCACCGCCAATTTTAGCGAAAATGAAGCAAATATAACAGATAACAAATATACAGAGTTTTGGCGGCCAAGCGGGAAGATCCAATGAGTCACGAGGCTGGCCGAATGAAGCATCTTTCCATGCAAGAGCGTCGTCCCATTTCCGTGAAAGAGCGTCACTTGCGTATAAGGACCGACCTAAGTATTGTCACTTTTGTATGGATACATCATATCGTTTATCATGTTTTATGTTTTCGCAGTAAATTTACCGTTCTTTCATATAGAAGAAAATTAAGTAACTAAAACATTATTTTACTTTTATTAGAGCCTAAAAACATTGTCCAGCAAGTTTTACTCATATATATTATTTTTGCTAATACATCGTTTAAGTGTAAGATTAAGATTTCAGAAATAATTACCACAAATTTCGAGACGAAAAAAAATTAGTTTTCTGGTGGAAAAATATTGCCACTAGGTACAGGAAAATGTCTTAGTCTATGCACGTCACAGTGACCTTGAGGTGAGTTTTCACAAAAATGGCGCTGTGGAAATTTTATTTTCCAATTGTTATTATTATTGTGAATAAATTATGTATAGATATACATTACTGTACTCGCGAATGATTCAATTATGAGAAAGAGATGAAGATATATTATGATTGCATCGCGCAAGAAAGAAACGAAAGTTTATACACAATAACAGGAGCGCAGTTGTATTCGGTCGTGTGTAAATTTTTTTTGCCATTAACCGTACAGATAACCGAATAAATTAATAAATGATATGAAATCTAAATTTTTCTCCACAAATATTTTTGACCAGCTTTTGTAACGCTTTGGACCTCTGTGCAGTATATCGTGTCCATTAGCGTAAATCGTATATCGTGTCCATTGCGCGGTTATTACTGCTTTTGTGTCGCGACCCGAGTACGTAAAAACTTATTGATATACTCATTACGTGGGCACCAGATAAACTTAGTTTGGGCGCACTTAACCGGGGGATGGCTCCACGCCAACTTTAGCTATTTAGTTTCTAATTTGGAGGAGAATTTAGTGGAACCGGTGGCTGTAATGAAACCAAATATGTATTTCAATAGTCACTGGTGTCAGTGGTTCTATCACAACTCAACTGAACCAACGAAAGTTAAACGTTTGGTGTGTGGGTAGAAACAAAGGAGAGGCGCTGTTGTGTATAGGTGCGATTTGCAGTAGTATGGGTGAACGATTTTTGCGATTGATTTTTTATTAATAAAGGTTCATGGCAAACCTTCCTATAATTTTCCTATATATATAAAGATGAATTTTTCTGTGTTTACATTCATTAAATTGTGATGCAACTTTCAAAGTTTGTTCTTATTAGTACCAGGAGTGTTTAGAGTATGGTTTGTATCGTAGAAGAAGTCGGGGACGCTCGAGAAAGACTGCACTGGAATGAGATACGGAGTCGAATTAAAGTCGACATAATTTAGTTTTTTTTTAACAGTAACAATTTGGATTTCATGATATCGAATGAAGTTAATGGTAGAAAAAGTCGGAGATGCCTGAGGAAGGCATGAGACTTAATTGATGAAGGTGTAAAAATAATGTAAGGATTGAACGTAAAGAAGAATGTAATGAATGAACGTGGAGGTGAATGGTTGAAGAGGTCGAGGACTCCAGAGGAAGAAATCTCACGATCAAGTAAAACAAATACTTATTATAATGCAATATTGTTATTTCCATCTTAAAAATGCAATCAGTTGTCAGGTACTCTGGAATTCAAAACATCAAAACATTACCCCACGCTATTTATAAATCCCGAGCAACGCCGGGTACTCGTCAGCTAGTCTAAGATAACATTCAAAAGTTTGTGCTCACTTTAAGAATTTGTAATTATCATTTAATTCATCATCTGAATTGCACCACGCTTGTGGGTGCTCCATTTATTATCTTTTCGTGATAAGTCCCATCAGCTTTCGCGTGACACCCCATTATGGAAACCAGAACCTATGTCAGGCTCCACTGTCATATTTTCATTGTGACGACAATCCTTTACCAATATTTAATCACTGATCTGGGCTTGGCAAACATTTTAACAGGAGAACCGTATTGAGAATAATGAAAGGGCCGCCAAATAAATTCAGAATCACCCTTGTCCGGGGTTTTACGCAATTTCGCAATTCTTATATATGTACTGTTGTATATTAACAGAAGTCGTTAATCCTTGTTCCAACTGGTTTTGTTACATGCGTGGTGATGCTTTACCCAATGTACAGAATACGATCACACTCCGTTGCCCAATAGTTTTCAAGTTTGAGTGATATGGTATCCAGGGGCGGTTCTTCCCTTAGGACAAATGGTTTTTGACACCCTAAAATCATAAGACAACAATAATAACAAATTATGTGCATCAAAACTACTGGTCTTATTCTTGATTTATTTGAAATGTACAGCGAAATAGCAGAGCGGTGAACGGCGATGGTGAGTGATGAGCAATGACTTCTATTGTCTCTAATAGAAGCTTTCATTTAGAAGTGAATACGATTTGTTGGGTCAATTTAAAGAATATCCGCGACTTTGGCATATTTTGTCCCTATACGCGCCATAGAATAAATGAGATGGCACTATGTCTTTCGTCTTAGTAAAAATTAGGTACCGAAGAAAGCTTTGGGACGCTTAGGTCATGGCCGTGAGGGAGACACCACGATGAATATTCTGTTTTGAATAGATGGTGACATAAACATATGTCGGTTTTTCATTTTACACGCTTGTCGTGTGTGGAACAATGGTTGGTTTTTCAATTGGACAGTTCAGGAAATGTTTGGAATAATTCTTATCGTTATCGATAAAGAATGAAGTTGAAGAATGAAAAAAACAAGAAAAACGTAAAAGATCGTTGTCAAATAGAATCGCAAGTCTAAATTTAAATGGACTTGATGAACGTTGCGTCGCTTCGCACAATTGAACCACCATACTCTTGGCTTTGCACCCAGTATCTTTGGATACTGCAGACGGGAGTTGCAAACTCTTATTTTATGTATTAACCATGTTATTTATTTTATGGTGTGCACAACAACATTAAAACGTACTCTCTTATAAATGATTTTCTGTACGTACATGGATTGTGCAGTTATTACCAATTTACTATATTAACATAATATGTATTTTGAGTCGCGGAGTCGTGACGTACCCAGTTACAAATTGACAAAGATAATAATATATGGGCATTTTTCATAATATCAAATAGAGATTAGTCACACATTTTTTTCAAATGATCTACGTATCAAATGATGTTATCACATAACTACAGAGTTGAAGCTTCGTTGCGATAAAATGCACTTTTATTGCCAATCAAAAACACTCACACTCGCGTGTCATCAATTTAATGTTGGGCTTAGTGTGGGGTGCGCAATTTACCCATTTATCATATTCTGGTGCCTATCCTATCGAAGTTTGACGCGCAATCATCTGCGATCAATCTTAACCCCTCAGACTGCTGCCCGGAATACTCGTTCCCCTGAGTTACGTAGGTTACAAAGTCATGAAGTTTGACGCATTTCTTTAACGCGTATTTCTGTAAATAGAAAGCTAAAACTTCATTTTTAAAATTGATTTAATTACTTTATAATAATATTTTTTTCAAAGATAAACTTATGTTTACGAGAAAGGGTTTTTTTATGCAAAAGCACAAATGATAACTAATTATTTAAAGCAATAATGACTAGATTAAATCACCGACATAAAATTATAAAAAAATCTTCCGACGGGAATCGAATCAGTCAGATGCACTAGCCAAATTTCTAGTATTTATTGAATTATTTGGCGGTTTAAAATAAGCCGACGTAGCATAGTGGCTAGTGCATCTGACCGGCAATGGGTTCGATTCCCGTTGGCGGCGTTTAGTTTTCTCTTTATAATCCTCTTGTAATTTTTTAAAAGAAGATATTATATTCGAAATATATATTTTCTTAGCATTCCTCACTAGGAGATCCTGTGCAGAGGCGAACTAGGATTTGTATAGAGCGTTTTCAACTTCATGGTGGACTATGATTTCAAAATACTAGTCAGGTCTTTTTCCGATAATTCCTTAAACTGAGATTTTGTTATTTTTAATATTTTATTTGTTTGATACTGGGTGGGAGTTTGTTTTATAAATTTACTGCTAAAAAATCAGACCTTTTTTATTCAAAGGTATATTACACGTAGGTTTATTTAGCTTGTCCGTTTGATTTGTTCTCACCTTATGTTTATGTGAGGTTTTTACCTTTTTTGAGATGAATATTTTTGCATAGATATTTTTGTACGATAACATTCGAAATTGGAGCATTCTTTAAAAACCATAGTTCTAATAATAATAAAAATAATTTTGGATGATTTGTATAGCGCCGTTATTGTGCAAAATCAATTCAAGGGAGCTGTTACACTACATGTCTACACTTCTAGTTACACCCTTTCAAAAAATAAAATCATTTTTTGCGCGTGTAAAAAGGGATGCAACATAGATAGTCTTTGAGGTGATTTTGCACAAAAAAGGCGCTATACAAATCATCCAAATATTATTATTATTATAGCCAAATTAATAGACTCGCTTTAACGTGAAATCTCAGTATCATTTCGACTAGATGGAGGCAAATTACGTAACCATTTATTTGGTATCAAGAGTGTTCGAGAATGCTTTGAATAAACTTTGACACCAGTCACTAAAGTAAGGCAAAGGTTAGCAGCGCTGTCCATTGTGGGACTTTTCTTCGCAGGACCTAAATACTCATTATTAAAAGAAGACGCTAAAATTGAATGAGGTGGCTAAATTTGTAAAAGTGTCTAACTAAATTGTGTTACAAAATGTAACATTGTGATACCAATTTCGAACTTTTGTTTATCCATTGGGAATGTATCATTTAAATAAAAAAATGATAAACTAATGTTTATGAGACAAGGTTTTTTATGCATAGCACAAAGGATAACAAATTATTATAAGCAATAATTTATGTATTTGTAAATTTACAAAAGTTTGGATAGTTTACAATTTAGGATGAGTATCTAGTAAAGTTTTTTACGCAGCCAGCAATTTGCGCGAAATTGTAAAAAAGGAATAGTAATTCGTAAGCAGATTTTATTTGCGAAGAAAAAGTGGTAATATTACAATGCGAGTTGCATGTATACTGTCAGATTCATTTATTGACAAATCACCGAAAGTGGGATGGTCACGCCGACTCCCACGCTCCAGGCAAGTTTGTTTCCCTTTCCTTGACTGACTCGTCTATTAATTTGAATGTCTATGGATGCGGACGTTTTGAAAGTAATTCTTAGGTCCTGCTGTAAATGTTGGATAAATATTAAACATTTACGATTCCGGGAAGCAATTCAAATCCGTGTCTTATTGGTTTCGTCTCGATTTTTCTTCCCATTATATTGGGTGATTGTCTAAAAATGGAAATTCGGGTAAATATGAAAGAAAAGTTTCAATAGGTTGGCAGAAATGCGCGGGAGGAAGAGTGGGTGAAAGGGGAGAGAGAAAAGATGGAGAGTGGGAGGAGAACGATGGAAAGGGCAAGGGAAGGGGAAGGGGAGGTTGTTACGATGAAGGCAGCAATGCCAAATTGGATGGGGTCCAAAAATAATTTTTAAACCCTTTGGGGCAGCAATGTTTGAATTTTAGACAGCTAGAATTTACATACGAGAATGTGGGAATTGTTCTTCATATTTTGGGAATATTTTAAAAGAAGAGTTATTTAAAGAAGAATTCTGCTAAAAACATTAACATGCGCTTTTTTTACAAAAATGATAAACATGTTAAAAATATAATTTTCCGCGGATTTGGGTTGCTTTTAGATCTGTCGGAATTTTCAAACGAATAAAAACTTTTTTAAAAATATATGATTAAAATTCTAGTTTCATTTTAAATTGAAAATTAATGTGATTTATATCATTTTACTTCCTTTGGGAGACTTTAAAGAATGACTGAACATTAACGGCTTACTAAAAAGGGTGTTTTAAATTTTACACAATTTATTAATAACCAGTAATTTACAATGGATATTTTCCAGATGTGTTAATTACGTTTATTAGTAAGGGGGTAAATAAATAACGAATAAAGAACATAAAATTAACCAATTGAATTTTGTTTGTTTCTTCAAGCATGGAGGTATGTTATAGTATATATTATATAGTAAACATAAATAACATAATTTTATATCATCATGGTGAAGTGCGCAATACGCTCTCAGTATTAGCCTGGCGAGACAAAACTATTCAACGTCAAGGAATTAATAGATGTTTCATTGTTCAGTGATTATAATTTACGTTAATAATTGGGCACTTTCACATATTTACTTCTAAGTAACTAAAACGTAAACGGTGAACTTTGGGGCCGTAAAAATTGCTCGTACTGCTAAGTCAAAAGTAAATATTTTCAGCCCTCAACGTCACTCCTATCACCAGATATGGAGTTGAAACTCTATTTACATGTGAAATATATTACGTTATTATCATTTGTTCCACGTGTGAGAACCATAGACGGCTAAAGCCATTTCAAGCAACGTTTTAATTCTGAATGGTGGTCTTTTGCCTGCGCGATACTGAAAGCATCTTCCACGGTGAAAGACAATTGTTGAGAATCGAAACGTTGACGTGACCAGATCAGAATATCTAGGTACTTTCTCAAATTCCTCTTCCCCAACTCCTTTCCCTCCTCACTGCATTCAGCCTCACAACATACCCCTATTGGGAACTCCATAGTCCCACTAGCTCCATTGTTGGGAAAAGTTGGGACACTTATTCGTAATTCGTATGTTAAAAAAAAAAAATCAAAATAACCAAGACGAAAACATTTTTAATTTTATAGAGGCGAAAGGGTTTTTTGATAGGGCCATTTGATTCGTTTATGGGTTATCTTATTTGGTCACACGAAAAAATAACTCCATTGTTTGCAAAAAGAAATATTCAGAACGCCTCAACCCACTCAGTAATTGATTACGACCCCCAAAACTCTGGAAAACATCCCCTAATTGGCTGATGAGTTCACAAGTTTTTCTTGTAAAAAAAATCCCCTACTCAAAATTCGTAAATGATGCTTTCTTTGTCCAGCTAAGAAAAAAAGAGTCTTTAGAATTTATAAATGTGTTGGTGTCTTTCTTTTTGCATGTGTTATATTCATTAAAAATACGCAATGGAATATGAAAACAAGGCTTGATAACCTTACTAGAGCAGTGATGACCAACAGGATTCCTGCCAAAATATTATAAATACAGGGTTTTCCAATAAGAGGTGTTATTTTGATATTAAATCGTAAAAGATCAATAGTTTCGTTGCTTGTGTGGCACGTAGCGCCATTTTGTTGAAAGTAAACGTTGTACAGATCAATACCATCTAATTCTGGTCATAAAAAATCATTAATCATCTCTCGATAGCGCAATCCATTCACCGTAACTGTTGCTCCAGCCTCATTTTCGAAAAAGTAAGGTCAAATGACTCCGCCGGACCATAAACCGCACCAAACAGTCACACGTTGAGGATAGATAGGCTTTTCAACAATAACTCTTGGGTTTTCCGAGCCCCAGATGCGACAATTTTGCTTGTTGACGAAGCCACCGAGGTGGAAATGGGCCTCATCACTCAAGATGATTTGCATTTGATTCACTCAAGTGAATTTTAATAATTTCAATGCGTTGTTGAAGCGTATATCGTTCCATTCTTATTCATGGCGTAGCTTCTACTCGTCAAATGTTAAAAAATGACAGCTTCAAAAGTAACATCTACCGAAATAGCGGGCTATTCAAAATAACACCTCTTATTGGAAAACCCTGTATATTTTAAAACATTTAAAAAATACATATTTATAATATTTTATCTCATATATTAACTGCCGTAATGTCATCAGATTTCAGAAAAATGCGTATATGTCAGCGTGTATGTAAATGATCGCCACTAAAGTAGATAGAATGCATTGTCATCAACAACGAATCTATCTGCCGAGTTTCAGTTCGGTCGAATGTCGGGAAGTGGGTTTAATTCCACTTTCAACATTTGAATGCGATCTTTCCCAAATACAAAAATGAAATTCAAAAAATTGTAATTAGTGTTAAAAGAAAATTAAATTGTTTCTTTTCTCCTTTGAAAAGGATTAAGCGGAAACTTTAGTTTTGATAACTTGATATATTGCGTGTATTATGTTTCATTAGGGTAGGTAGGCTACCAAACAATGTTGCTGAGAAAAAATAGAGTTTGTCATTTATTATTTATTGGCAATCGTTCGGATTTCCGGGTGCTGTTATCAAATATTTCACGTTTTCAAAGTCTGTATTACAAAAGACAAAAGGATATGTTTCTTTTTGTCTTCCCTGATTGTTTTATTAAATAATTTTACTCCCAATTGTATGGTAGCGAGATTTATTTCGTATATTAACTACTGAAAATTTTATTTTTAATTTTAAAACGTTCGTTCGTTCGTTCGTTATCATTCACATTCATTCATGAATTCATTCCTTAATTCATTCAACAATTCATTAAATAAATTCATAAATTGATAAATTCATTAATTCCTTAATTCGTTTATTCGTTTATTCATTAAGTCGTTAATGAATTAATTGATTCATTCATTTATTCATTCATTCATTCATCTATTCATTTAGTGATTTATTAATTCATTCAACCATTTTTTTAGTGATTTATTTATTCAATAATTCATTACATCCATTCATTTAGTTATTTATTTATTCATTCTTCCAATAAAAAAATCGAAATTAAAGAAGATGGTTTGGAAAAAGGGTTGGAAAAATGCAGTTTTAGTTAAAAAAACTTCTGATCAAGATGATGATTTTTGATGATGTACCTTTTCAGCTGAAAAGTTTGAAAAAATTATTTGTTTTTCATATGGTAACGTTTCTTTGGACAAATTGTTTAATTTTGGTATTTATTTATTAAATAATAGAAATTTCGCAACATATTTTTTTGAAGTGATATCTACTGTGTACAAAACTGCTAATGAACTGATAAGAATTCAAATATTGTCAGGTAATTCGTAACCGGGAATGTTTGCCCCTTAGTAAAATCATGATAAAACGATTCATCTCATTTAAATTGGATACACACAAGCACGTGATAACATGACAATGATAAACTTAATCAGAAAAATTTCGTAATATGTTTACTGTACGTGCGTAATTCGATCTCGCTCTCCTCCCTTACCCATAAAAAAAACCTTTTTGAACCGAAAACTTAATAAAATAGAAAATTAGGTTCAGAGCAGATATTTGCCCTGAGATATTAAAGGCGAAGGAGAATGGTTGGGATTTTAGCTAAATTTAATTTACTAGAAAGTTCCGTTGTTCAATATGAAAAATAAATACTGACCTATATTCTGACGCAACATTTTAACAAACAATGGAAACAATGAATGGTTTTTAAATCTACGTATATAAAAAAGAATGTTTGTTTATTTGCTACCCCTTGATTCAAAATTTACTGGAATGATTTAGCTAAAAATTTAAATATTTTTCTTATGCATTATCTGCATTGAAATGAGATATAGAGTCGAATACTAAATATAATTTATTTTTTTAATAGTAAAAATGCGGTATACAGTAGTGAATGGTGGGAGTCAGGAACGCCCGAGAAGGACGTGGCACGATCAAGTTAAACAAAAACTCTTTTCAGTCAATTATTATTTTTTGGTAAACTAATGTTTTTAAGACAAGATTTTTTATGCATAGCACAAAGGGTAACAATTATTTTACAAGCAATAATTGTTCGCCTGAAACACTCATCCACATTGAAAAATTTCCTGATAAAAGATACATGACGCCAACGGGACTCGAACCCGTGTCCCTTCGATTTCCGGTCGACAGCTCTGACCACTGAGCTATGGCGGCTTATCTCTTACCCGCGAAATTATTCAATATATACTAGTGTTTCATTCAACAATTACTGCTTGTTACATTTTTCACCTGAAAACAACCAACTTTATTTTATATGAGAAAGGCATTGTAAGTGCTAACTCTCTCACTAGATGGCGTCGAGACAAATTGTCTACATTTTTAGGCGAAATACTTGAACTTGTCAAATATTAATTATTATTTTTTGGTAAACTAATGTTTTTAAGACAAGATTTTTTATGCATAGCACAAAGGGTAACAATTATTTTACAAGCAATAATTGTTCGCCTGAAACACTCATCCACATTGAAAAATTTCCTGATAAAAGATACATGACGCCAACGGGACTCGAACCCGTGTCCCTTCGATTTCCGGTCGACAGCTCTGACCACTGAGCTATGGCGGCTTATCTCTTACCCGCGAAATTATTCAATATATACTAGTGTTTCATTCAACAATTACTGCTTGTTACATTTTTCACCTGAAAACAACCAACTTTATTTTATATGAGAAAGGCATTGTAAGTGCTAACTCTCTCACTAGATGGCGTCGAGACAAATTGTCTACATTTTTAGGCGAAATACTTGAACTTGTCAAATATTAATTATTATTTTTTGGTAAACTAATGTTTTTAAGACAAGATTTTTTATGCATAGCACAAAGGGTAACAATTATTTTACAAGCAATAATTGTTCGCCTGAAACACTCATCCACATTGAAAAATTTCCTGATAAAAGATACATGACGCCAACGGGACTCGAACCCGTGTCCCTTCGATTTCCGGTCGACAGCTCTGACCACTGAGCTATGGCGGCTTATCTCTTACCCGCGAAATTATTCAATATATACTAGTGTTTCATTCAACAATTACTGCTTGTTACATTTTTCACCTGAAAACAACCAACTTTATTTTATATGAGAAAGGCATTGTAAGTGCTAACTCTCTCACTAGATGGCGTCGAGACAAATTGCCTTTCTCATATAAAATAAAGTTGGTTGTTTTCAGGTGAAAAATGTAACAAGCAGTAATTGTTGAATGAAACACTAGTATATATTGAATAATTTCGCGGGTAAGAGATAAGCCGCCATAGCTCAGTGGTCAGAGCTGTCGACCGGAAATCGAAGGGACACGGGTTCGAGTCCCGTTGGCGTCATGTATCTTTTATCAGGAAATTTTTCAATGTGGATGAGTGTTTCAGGCGAACAATTATTGCTTGTAAAATAATTGTTACCCTTTGTGCTATGCATAAAAAATCTTGTCTTAAAAACATTAGTTTACCAAAAAATAATAATTAATATTTGACAAGTTCAAGTATTTCGCCTAAAAATGTAGACAATTTGTCTCGACGCCATCTAGTGAGAGAGTTAGCACTTACAATGCCTTTCTCATATAAAATAAAGTTGGTTGTTTTCAGGTGAAAAATGTAACAAGCAGTAATTGTTGAATGAAACACTAGTATATATTGAATAATTTCGCGGGTAAGAGATAAGCCGCCATAGCTCAGTGGTCAGAGCTGTCGACCGGAAATCGAAGGGACACGGGTTCGAGTCCCGTTGGCGTCATGTATCTTTTATCAGGAAATTTTTCAATGTGGATGAGTGTTTCAGGCGAACAATTATTGCTTGTAAAATAATTGTTACCCTTTGTGCTATGCATAAAAAATCTTGTCTTAAAAACATTAGTTTACCAAAAAATAATAATTAATATTTGACAAGTTCAAGTATTTCGCCTAAAAATGTAGACAATTTGTCTCGACGCCATCTAGTGAGAGAGTTAGCACTTACAATGCCTTTCTCATATAAAATAAAGTTGGTTGTTTTCAGGTGAAAAATGTAACAAGCAGTAATTGTTGAATGAAACACTAGTATATATTGAATAATTTCGCGGGTAAGAGATAAGCCGCCATAGCTCAGTGGTCAGAGCTGTCGACCGGAAATCGAAGGGACACGGGTTCGAGTCCCGTTGGCGTCATGTATCTTTTATCAGGAAATTTTTCAATGTGGATGAGTGTTTCAGGCGAACAATTATTGCTTGTAAAATAATTGTTACCCTTTGTGCTATGCATAAAAAATCTTGTCTTAAAAACATTAGTTTACCAAAAAATAATAATTAATATTTGACAAGTTCAAGTATTTCGCCTAAAAATGTAGACAATTTGTCTCGACGCCATCTAGTGAGAGAGTTAGCACTTACAATGCCTTTCTCATATAAAATAAAGTTGGTTGTTTTCAGGTGAAAAATGTAACAAGCAGTAATTGTTGAATGAAACACTAGTATATATTGAATAATTTCGCGGGTAAGAGATAAGCCGCCATAGCTCAGTGGTCAGAGCTGTCGACCGGAAATCGAAGGGACACGGGTTCGAGTCCCGTTGGCGTCATGTATCTTTTATCAGGAAATTTTTCAATGTGGATGAGTGTTTCAGGCGAACAATTATTGCTTGTAAAATAATTGTTACCCTTTGTGCTATGCATAAAAAATCTTGTCTTAAAAACATTAGTTTACCAAAAAATAATAATTAATATTTGACAAGTTCAAGTATTTCGCCTAAAAATGTAGACAATTTGTCTCGACGCCATCTAGTGAGAGAGTTAGCACTTACAATGCCTTTCTCATATAAAATAAAGTTGGTTGTTTTCAGGTGAAAAATGTAACAAGCAGTAATTGTTGAATGAAACACTAGTATATATTGAATAATTTCGCGGGTAAGAGATAAGCCGCCATAGCTCAGTGGTCAGAGCTGTCGACCGGAAATCGAAGGGACACGGGTTCGAGTCCCGTTGGCGTCATGTATCTTTTATCAGGAAATTTTTCAATGTGGATGAGTGTTTCAGGCGAACAATTATTGCTTGTAAAATAATTGTTACCCTTTGTGCTATGCATAAAAAATCTTGTCTTAAAAACATTAGTTTACCAAAAAATAATAATTAATATTTGACAAGTTCAAGTATTTCGCCTAAAAATGTAGACAATTTGTCTCGACGCCATCTAGTGAGAGAGTTAGCACTTACAATGCCTTTCTCATATAAAATAAAGTTGGTTGTTTTCAGGTGAAAAATGTAACAAGCAGTAATTGTTGAATGAAACACTAGTATATATTGAATAATTTCGCGGGTAAGAGATAAGCCGCCATAGCTCAGTGGTCAGAGCTGTCGACCGGAAATCGAAGGGACACGGGTTCGAGTCCCGTTGGCGTCATGTATCTTTTCAGTCCTTTAGAAAAATATTAATTCCACCTTCAAAATAGTCCCAGTTTTCAAATACACTGGAATTCATCAAAACATCAAAAATGTTATATTTTTCGTGATGGGCTCTGTGGTTGAAAGGTAAAGCTCTTTCCGTCAGTATAAAACCGCCATTCAGAATTGAAACGCTGCTTGAAACTCCTTTAGGCGTATTTGGTGACCAGATTTTAGCCAGGTACTCCCCTACCTTCCCCTCCTCCATCGCCTTCCTCTCCCCGCTACATTTCCAAATGAGAATACCATAGTCTCACTGGCTCTAGACCGTTGAGCCTCTTGTGCGGTATTCATATAAAAATAAAATAAAATACGCAGGAATACAATTGCAAATCATTGGTCTGTTTAATAGTGTATATAAATATTCCTAATTTAATTTGATGGAGCACACGTGAATTTCTACTAAACTTAATCGCTAATTACACTTTTAACTTTGTTCTCAATCTGTTTGTTCCATCTTAGACAATTTAAGCGGCCCTTTACTTTGACGTAAACTAAGTTGAGGTTAGACACCACCTGACCAAATAACTTGGCAACTCTCAAATTATTCATTAACTGTCATGGTTTGACAAAAGGGTTAAGTCATAAACTAGTCACTTCTCGGAAGCCGAAATATATAATGGAACAAGTCACTGGAAACCTTCGAACAGTCTGAATTAATTTGAACAGGACGGTATGTATTATATTCTGCTGTTCGTTAATTAATTGGACTCTGACGAAACGACACGACACGGGAGCTAATATAATTTATTCAATTTTAATTAAGTGGATGGGGAGATATGCAGAAACTTGCCCACTCATTGGTGTTATCTATAGGGGTTTCCGGAAACTTGTTTTTAATGTTAAATTTCTGGAAATCTGTTATTGAATTTCTTCGTGAATACGGAATGCAGAATCGTCCTGTTAAAGCTCATTGGTGTTATCCAGAGGGGTTTCCGGAAACTTGTTTATTAAATTAAATTTCTGGAAATCTGTTATTGAATTTTTTCATCAATACGGATGCAGAATCGTCCTGTTGCTAGACAACCATTTATAATCGAAACGTTTCTTGCTAGATCTGAATAGATAGGAATCTAAGAAGTTACCAACTTGCCTCTTTCCCGTCTACTTCCGTTTATACACAATTAGGGATGCCATGCACTGGCTTCGGGCAGGCAGGGTGTTGGTGAGGTATAAAAAGAGAGATTCCGGTTAAAAGTAATATAAGGAATATGTTGATTGACTGAGTGCAGCGAAATTCTGTTTTAACTCGACCATTCGGCCTTTTTTTAACTTTTTATTTATTAGCAGAATTAAAAAAAACATTATTTGGTAATGTGGGCCTCACTGGGTGCCTACCCGTGTTCAGGTATCCATTTAAATTTTTTTTAAGATACCGTATATATGAATGTAAATAATAAGAATTGTGTTGAAATCAAATGAATTTATGAAATATCAAGAAATAAAACGAATCAAAATAATCTATCTATCTATATAATTAAAAATTTTAGTGTTCGTTTGTTCAAAATCTTAAATCTCCGAAAGTTCTTCACCGTTTGCTTTGAAATTTTGACACAATGTTACATTTGAATACGTGCGTGTTTTTATATACATATATTATATAGATGTCACATGTGGCAGGAAAAAAACATGCTTTAGAAAAAAAACATTGCCATCTGTTGGATGCCAAAGCAACACGCGCTATTGTTTCTCTATTTGCACAGACAGACTGAGCCGCAGCTGGTTATAAAATAAATAAAATAATAAAGTCAGTAATAAAAAATAAAGCTATATGTTATATAAATTACAATTATTATTACTAATATTACATATTTTTTTATTATTTCTTGCTAGAGTAATCCCGATGTGTTACAAAACTCATTTTAATATCCTGTGTTTTTTCACGGGCTTAAAATTACATACTTGTAATTAAAATTGGAACTGATATATTTAGAATTTTAGTTTTATTATTTATTTTGATTTTAAGAAAATTTGAATGTCATTAAGAAAAGAAGGACAATAGCTCATCCGATATAACACACAACAACAAATAACAGACTTCTTATATGCACAGACGATGTTGATATAGACAGTGGTGGCTCGAGCACTTATTTGATGATGGGGACCTGATATTCTTATGTTTACTGAAATCTCACTACTCCCAAACAAAAATGTTCTTTTACAAGTCATGCACCTAACCACCTGTCTAAATACAACATATTTTAAAATCTCTCTAGATTTATACCAATTAATACATACAGAATAATAAAAATAACGCCATGTCATGCAAAATTATCATCGAATTTGATTTCCGCCCGAAACTAGCAAGCCGTCAAGTCTCAAGTTCTTGCAAGGGGATTTTAAAGTCTGTCCCAAACTCTGTGAGATTCAATGCTCAAATTTTTATGTGTGTTTACCAGTTCCAACTGCTCCCAACCGTCTAGAGCCAGTGAGACTATGGCATCCCCAATTAGGGTATGTTGTGAGGCTGAAGGTTGTGGGAAGGGAATGAGAAATACGAAGTTCAAGCGAAGAAGCTAGAAGACTTCCCCTGACTGCGCGTTTCTAATTTCGGGCAGCTAAGCACCTTGAGCTCATAATAGAGTGTTGTGTTATTATAAATGTATGTACGCTATAGTCTTAAGCGAAGCGGTGGTCAGTTCGTCCGTAGGAACTATTCTAATTATATTTCTACAAACGTTAATTGCTTTAATGTTTAAAGAATAAATTTATTTTGATGAATACGTGGTTTCAACTATTATTCTCTTTAAATAGGTTTCGGGTATATCTGATAAGAATGGACCCCACCGTCCCCCTATGAAGAAGCGCCACTGTATACAGATTACCGTCAAGGCGCGTGTCCGCATGGGTAAGCAGTCTCGATAAAGAGGCAGTCTTCTATCTTCCCATCGCATTCTCATTTCGTATTCTTGCCAACGTAAAATTCTCTTTCTCAGCGTAAATACTGCTTCCAACAGTAAAATTTATACGACTGTATGACGATAAATTTATGACAATATTTTGTAGCGTTTCTTTTGACTTCTGACGTATTGTAGACATTTGAATTGTATAGATGGCCCGTGGAGCAATTTGACAAACGCCCTACGAGTTTAAGGTTACGATTAAGAAAGGGATGCTTAGATGATTTGGGCATATAGAGAGGATGAGCGAAAAATATAGTGTAAGGGGAATATATGAGGCGGAAATAAATGGTAGAAGAAGTCGGGGATGCTAAGTGAGACAGATATTAAATACTTGAGTCGAGTAATGTTAAGAAAAAGATAACTTAAGAGTACTTAAGAACAGTAGCATACAGTCCACAAATACATAAAAGTTGTGCCCACCGAAAGAAAAACGAACAATTAAAAAAAATGAAAGATATTTGTTCAACATAAAAACAGTAATAAGTGACACACAGAACACGTTCAATTTTGCGCTCAATACTAATTGACAGTATACAGTTGTTTTAAACTGTGTAACTAATAATATAATAAGCCCACTGAGTGACTGCAAGTTCAAGGAAGTGATAGTGCAAACCTACAGAATTCTAATATCGTTCTGAGTGAGCATTCTCAATATTATTAAAAGTCAAGTCAAGTCAAAACATGTTCTTTTTATCACAATATTTTTGTGTTTTTTTTTAAATCTCATACTCGTTCTGGGATGCTGTGTGGAAGGTCTTTTTGAGGAAAAGAAGATGTAAACTTAGGACTTGAAGATACGTATTCATATCACAGAAGGAAGAAAACATTTTTTCGCTTCTTGTCTCATCGAAATATAAAACATCAACGGGTTTACAGCTAAAATACACAATTTAAAAATTCTTGTGAATCTTGTGTATTTTATATCTATGCACGAATGCGACATCTTTTCACGACACATATTTTTATCGCATTTTAGAAAAATAGCAAAATATGCTTAGTACGGAACATATCTATACTTGATACAGTATAAGAGTATGGATATTGTCATGGTTCCGTGGATAGAGTCGTTAAGATATTTGCATAGAAAAAAAGTGTTTTAAAATTATATTTAGTACCTAACGGAGACACTCAGGCAGTAAACCAAGAAGTGTATTGTGGGCGTATCCGTGTGCCCAAGAAATTCCAATTTTTTAACTTTACTTGAAATTGATCAAACATTTTAAAACATTGAAAATGTTTCTAAAATAATTATCAATTTCATTGGCTTTTCTGAAGCCAGGGATCCAAAACCCTTTTAAAATTTATTGTACCTACCTGCTAAATAACTTCAAGGGAAGTAACGTTTCGCTCTGGTTTATCTTCACTTCAACTTATCATCTCCTTCCCCTTCCCAACACATTGAGACTCACAACACAACCCCTGTAAGGAAATTTACCTTGTAACTTAAATACCAGTATTTTTTTACAAATATCTATTTTATGGCATTTTTCAAAGCCTGCCAAAACGATTGAAATCTGACGGGGTACACGTGACGTCATACGTGCCCCGGTTGAGTAGGTTAACAGTTAAAACTTGCTGATATAAAATAATGTGAATTGTTTTAAAATCTTGTGAAATTATTCGTTTTCCTGTATAAAATGGGACTGCAGGCCTGCAACGAAAGAATTGAAAGAGATCCCAACACAGTATCAAAAGCCAATGTTTAATGTGGACGGCAGAACAGGTGTTCTACCAAATACTGATGATGATATTGGCATGCTGATTTTTTCGCATTCCGTCTTGATATTTACTAGGAAAAGAACACGTGTTCTCGATATATTCTGAATTACTAATATTTTATCAAGAAGTCGATATTCTGTCTTTTTTTTTAACTGGATCATGTTTCTCCGTGCAGTAAGGACAGTCCTACTCGGTATGAAATCAACAAATCCCAATTTAAATAGATTTCCTAAAAACATGAATTCTTTTAAAGTAATTTATATACCACAGTGGTAACCCGTGTGCGAGTCTAATGCGGCCGACTCTTGAGGTAGCCGTGTAAGATCTGTCAAAACCTGTAGAGCAATCACAGGGCGTTTAGGTCTCTTACGGTTTCAATCGTTTTTTTAACTCTTCAAATATGTAATAAAACGTATTTAGAATCAGCGTTTATTGATCAATATGAATATATGTTTTGTAAACCATAATATTTTTTACCTAAGTTCCTTATTAAGGATGCCTTAGTCCCACTGGCACCATACAGTTAAACTCTTGTGCGGTTGACACATAAGAGTCCGTTACAACCCAATGATTATTGCTGGGTTAATCCATAAATTTTACTTGTTCCCCGAATAGCGAGGGGTAGTTAGTTAACTAGTGGAAGTGGATAGTTAATTTGCTACCCTCTAATTAGCAGTGTGTGAAATTAGGCTGTAATCAGGATGTTGATTATACACCACTAATAGTTCAGTGAAGAGTAGACCTTACTTCAAAAAATAAATGTTTCTAATTTTCTCTTATAATGAATCAAAACCAAACTTTGAAATCTTGAGATTTGTAATTAGGTACTTTAATACCAATCTGCTGTATTGTATGTCATACATTTTATATAACGCTTGTTTTAAATATTTCAAATAAGGAATGATACATTTTTTTCCAAATAGTATTGTCCAGCTCCATTTGACGGTGTTTAACCATAAACCTAAAAAGCACTAAATAGAGTATTGGTGCGATTTTGTATGAGCGACCTTGAAGTCAAATCTATGGCGACGGGAAATTGCCTGGCAGCCATCTTTTGTGACAAACTTTCGAAATGATTTGCATGCGAAAGTGTATAAATTGAGCTAATATAATATTTGTTTTGTATTGTTAATGCAATAACGGCTTATGATTTTTTGGTTATTTGAAAAGACAGGGAATGGAAATATGTCATTTAAATTTTTTTATCGAATAGTTCCGTTCAGGGCTTATTAGGTCTATGCATTTAACCATTTTCAACATATATTTTTTACGATTTTTGCTCAATTTGTCCGTTTCACTACACAACCTAGCTTAACACTCAGTTTTGTGATCTATCCTAATATATCCGTCTAATGAAATCACGTCTTCAAGTAACCCTCCGGAGGTTGAATATCGTAAATGTAATCTTCACCCTGCAGAAAACAGGAATTACTAAGATAATAAATATATACTCGTATATATGTATATATATATATATTTTTTTCGTTTATTGAAATATTTTCTTTTATTTTTTAATAGCTATATTATTTTTTTGACTTTTTTACAAGAATATGTATATCTATATATATGTATAAGAGATTTTGATTATATTCGTAGTCCTCCTCACTAGGAGATCCTGTGTTGAGGGGGACAATATTTTGGAAGTTTTTCAGCGACTTCTATGATTCGACTTCATGTTTTGGGTAAGGATATACATAAACTTCTACGACGATGTTTTAAGTATGCTAGTAAGTTCTTTATCCGGTATTTCCCTAAGCCAAGATTTAATGTCCTTAATGTAGTTATTTTTAGTTTTTAATTGTTTGATACTAAGTGGAAGTTTGTTATATATCTTTACTGCTAAAAATTCGAGCTTCTTTGTCCAAAGGTAGAGTTACACTTTGGTATATTTAGTATCTCTGTTTGTTTGGCTCTGGTTTTATGAGTATGTAAGGTAAATAATTTGTGAGGTGATGTACCAGAATGTTTATGGCATAGATTTTCTGTAAATTTGGAACGTCCAATTGTTTAAAAAAATCTGTAGTTGACGTCCTTATGGGAACTTTTATTATGGTCTTTATGATGCAATTCTGAGTTACCTTCAGTTATAGTTCTTATATTTTCATTCAAAAAAGAGATTCATTATTAGAAGTTACCATAAGTAATTATCAACGATAAGGTTATATAAAAAATAAATAAAATAATATAAAATGAATATCCAGGACATATAAGCAATTCAAAAAATAAATAACAAGTTCTAAGCTGTTAATTTAACTAACACCTCCCTAATTGAGAATAACTCAAGGAGGAACTTAGAGGGGGAGTTATTGTTAATGTATTTCTTATTGACTTCAAACAGTCCTGCATTTTTCCATTTGAACAGTTTTTCCTCTTACTCCCAGTATATATATTAAATAAATCTAAAATTTCCAATAAGGTTCCGGAATCAAAAAAAAAAATTCATCCCAGCATTACGTACGTCGCTCATCGTTTGTCGCTATTTCCAAAAAAAGATAAAAGCCCAGCCTTTTTGTCGTCAAATTTACGACGGCGACATTGAACGGAGTTTTGACGACAGTCCTGACCAAAACGTCGTAATATTCTCCCGACGGAGTCATTTAAGTTTCCGATAAAATAAAGTGAAACAATTTGATGCGACAAGAATTGAAAAGATTCCAGAGATATAAGGAATATATTTTGACAAAAAAATCAAGAAAAATATTTTAAACACGTTCCGAAATTGATTGAAATTGATGTCAACTCTAAAGAATGAAGCAGCCATCTACGCTTATCTTTAAAAAAATGAAAAAATATTTGAATTTTTTTAATACTGTTTTCGGTGATAACCCACTTTCCGCCATCCGATCGAGTTAAAACTCGGTAGATAGACTCGTCGTCGATGACAATGCGTTCTATTAACTTTTGGTGGCAATTACGTACACACACGCGGACATATAAATATTTCAGTTAATATATAAAATAAATGTCGGTCCTATTCGATCGGCATTTGGGGATGTTCTTGGAGTTGGCGTATCGAGTCCCAGGGTAGGAAAGTTCAATCTTCAGTCAAACCAAAACAAAAATGAATGCATTAGACATAATAAAAAAACTTATTTTTATTTAATTCTAATAAGAACGAGAGAGTATATAGTGTCTTTGCCTTTTAATTATATACTGTACCCCGGCACGGGTTGTTGTGGCTCAGTCTGTCTGTGCAGATAAAGAAAAATAGCGCATGTTTCGTTTAAGAGGAAGCTACAAGCCAAAAATGTGTACATTCTTGGTAAACCTTATATTCTAGATCATAGGCATTAAAATCACTTGACAAGCGGAGTCTAGAAACGATTTCAAGCAAAAAACTGGTTTTTATTTATTTTGTAAATAATTTTATAAGAAAGCAGAAAAGTTGATCAAGTGAAACTGTCACAGATAATCTTAGCTATAAAACTGTGTTTTTTAAAAGTTGTTTCCTTTACGCGTTCATACATTTTATTGAAAAAATATTCATTCATTTCTATTGAAAAAATATTTTTTTTAGTAGTTTACTTTTTTAATGAGTAATTTTTTTTATTTGTATTCTACTCAAGCGAAACGATAAGAAAACCTTCAATTTATCTAAAGCATATCTTTTGGTATTCATAATGTAGGTACACCAATTCGTTATAAAGATTAATCAAAATAGTGATTTAGCATTAAGCTTCCTCTTAAAAAAAGACCTTATTTTCAGGTACAATAGAATTCACAACGCCGAGTACAAATCAGCTAGTCTTAAATATAAAGAACTTACATCCGTAGGAATCCCTCTAGAAATAATTGAGATTTTAGTAATACGTTCAACAGAAATAATTAAAATATGAGCGTCGAGCAAACCCCCTTTAATAGAGTCTCGTGTCGCCGTAATTTTGTGAAACAAATATTCCCATATTTTGCATATCGCTTACGCATACTGTAGAGATAGTAATTAATCCATTTCGGCGGACTTGCTTGGTCTAGGACTAATTATTATTTTTATTTATTTATACATCTTTACATTTATTTGTGTTATTTATTCATGTTATTTATTATATTTATTCATGTAATTTATTACATTTATTCATGTTATTTATTATGTTTAATCATGTCATGTATTTAATCATCATGGTAGTAGGAGATTTTCAAATTTTGTCAGGTTATTCGTAACCTGGGAATGTTTGACTTTCTTTTTAAAAAAAATTAAATGTCATTTATTCTATTTGTTCTTGTTATTTATTGTATTTATTCATGTTATTTATTCATATTATTGATTAAATATTTTCACGTTATTTATTATTATATTTATTCGTGTTATTTATTTTTGTTATTTATTATATTTATTCATGATATTTATTCATGTTATTTATTTAAGTTATTTATTATATTTATGAACTATCGTAAGTTATACATGTTTGTCAATACGTTACAGAAAAGGTTGTTTTTTTAAAAACAACATTTAAAAGAAAATAATGATTCTTAGAATATATGTTTGTTCGAAATTTGAAAGAGGCTAGAAAGGTTGAAGACCCCGGTAAACTGCTGCAATTTATGGGTCACATTTCATTAGGTACTTACCCTAAGATTAACGTTTCCTTTTATCGCCCCCAGAAAATCGTTTCCATAATGATGTTTTGTTCCATTTTCTCCCTTTAACGCTTTTAGCTATTTTGGAATATTACTGATACTTACAATTCGTTATGGAATTCCATTATAATAATAATAATAAACTTTTTTCCGTGTTTTTATTTCTAAAACTGATAGTTTTGATAGTAATGAAGGACAGAACACGGTTGTTATTCATGAAAATCTGTTCAAAGAAGCTAGGCTAGCAGTCCACAATGGAGTGCTGATTCCAACCCTGGTGTATATCAGGGAGGCATGGAAATAGCACAGGAAGATGAATGTAGACTGAATGCTGTAGAAATGATATCCTCGAAGGGCATGTGTGGTAAAGTCATGAGCGTCCTGTGTTTAGAATGTAGAGGTCTGGGTTGAATCCTGGATGGTTTGAATGGAGTAGGAGGATAACAAGTGACGAATAAGGGAAATAATGACAATATGGAATGATCAAGTGAATCAAAATCTTGAGTAGGGTCATGTCAAGAGTCTGAATGATTTAGGAGCTTTTATGAAACGATGTGAAAAAAGCTTACGGTGTGTGCTGAGACAGAGTTCTGTTGCCGTCTATCCTTTTTTGTCTACGTGATGTTTAGTTAGTTAAATATAATATGCAGTCCATGGAATTTATTAATCACCCTTTATTTAGATAAAGGACTCCTTGACCTACTAACGTATTTAGAATATCCGTTCAAAACAAATGTCAAATTCAAAGGTCAAACGTAGAATAAAGTAGTGATTTTACAATGGTAAGAGTTACGTCCGACAAAGGCTCACAAGGGCCACTCCATGTTATTTGACACGGATATTAATTAACTTTTTTAAAATTTCAGCCGTGTAAAAAATGTAAGCAACTAAGAATTTTTAAGCTTTTTAAGATCATTTCTTAAAAATTCTCCAGTCTTTTAAAATGTATTTTAATTTTTTTTTTTAAATTAAATTAAAATAAATGTCAATCTACTTTCCCACCAATCTTCAAATAAATGTTATATAAATAGTAATGAATGGAGAGTAAAATAACAAATATAAAATCAATGTCCACTAGTTTAACTTTAGTGTCCTCTGCGTCCAAGGTCGTAAATTTTGCATAATTATAGACAGCCCTGATTTACTGATGCTAATCACCTTCAATATACCAACTAGGACTACACAATCGAAAATTATTTTTAATTGCAACAATAATATCAGGATCATTAGATACTCGCTTGAACCTAGATTGCATGCAGTAAAATACTTTCTCAGAAATTGTAGATGTGTTCAACTGCACGGAATTTAGTTACAAGAAGGCTATAATAACATACCTTAGTAATACTAATAATTAAGGTAAGTATAATACTATTCTTCAACATGAGTGTAAAAAATGTTTGTCGAAGGACCTTGAATTTAGTGCAATTACCACTGCACATCAGACAATAATATGTTGAATGGAAGGAAGGACTCACCATTAAGAACATTGGAACTCGTTTCTTCCTGTTTGCTCTTCTCACAGCAATGGCACTGAACACGTAACTGTTTGCACGATATAGGCGCGGATGGAAAGATGTAATAAAATAAGCGAGGTAAGATTTCGCGCGGATGCGGTTGTTTTTAATAGTGAGCCATGCGAGATATTGTAACAGACTAATTGCAAAGTGCACAGAAAGGTGCAGGAATGGAAGTAGGTAGGACAAAGGAACAACAATACTATCTCAGTACAGTGGTCGCAGGTGTGTATGTATGTATGCATGAGATGTATGTGTAAATTAATGTGTATTGGCGTAATCAGGTTCTATATAATTTTGAATGCAAATTTCACTTTTGATTTCTCTTCTACTGAATTAATATATACATGTTATCACATATAAGTCCATATGAACGTGTAATGTTTAAAAAATAAATAAATTAAAGTGAAGTGACTTGCCCGATAAGTATGTTTATCTGTATCTGTTTGTAAATAATAAAACTAGAGAGCCTAGGGACTCTTAATAAATTGTACAACGCCCTTGAGGTGATTTTTCACGAAAATTATCAAATAATTATTTTATTTTTAAAGCACATTGCCACTTGTTAATGGTATGAGTGATAATATAATGCTCCTTTACTTTGTTCTTAGTACGTATCGTTACTTAGGAAAGCTTTTTCTAGAAGGGACACCTTCATAAGGCATGACCCTTTCTGAATAATATATTGTCTCCCTCGGACAAAACAGCCCTCTGGGAAAGTTAGAACTTTAGTTAGAGTTTAGGTAAGAAATTAGATAGGATAACGTAAGTAGCTATTCGTGTTTGACGAAGTATGATGGGAGTTTTGTGATTTTTTCCATTCCTTTGTTAGTTTTTAAAACGATCGGTTTTTTTATTTTTTAAAACGATCTCAATAATATGGTATACACAATAGCCGTTTGGTGATTTTTTTAATATAATTGATTAAATAACCGTGTATGTGAAAACTAGATTAATTTACCTTTCGGGTTTTTGTATTTGAAATACTTTAATGTTTAAAAATTGGAATATTTTAAAATTATAATGAAACATTTGAAAAAAAATTAAACACACTCCTTTTAATATGATTTAAGATTTTCACGGCCAAAAGTATTTTTGTTATTTGTTTTTGGGGTGTTATGCCGTGTTGCGCTAACTCCTTCTTTAGCCAACGTTTCGGACAACATTGCAGTGTCCATCATCAGGGCAGATGTGTTATTTGAGGTTGTGTAAAAATGTGAGCTTATGTATGAGGTTGTGATACCGTGTTGCCAGCTCCAACCCTCTGAGCTAACATTAACGTATAATTTTTTTTTAATTTAAAGTGGTTTTCTTCGTTTAGCTCTGGTGTATCCGTCAATTACCGGATACCAAGAACTATTGAGCTTAGCTCCATCGTCTCTATTAATGTTTACGGGATTTTTATGAATTTCAATGGCTTCCGTAATCAGCCGTGCTCTATAAGTTTTGGGTCTCCCCAGGATTTCAGGAACAAATCCAAAGTAATGCCCGATGTCAATCAAATGCTCGGCAATTGCCGATTTGTCAGGGTGGCCGAGTTTACAAGCTCTGAAGTGTTCTGAAATCCTTTTGGAGATAGTCCGCTCTGTCTGGCCTACATAGACCTTGTCACATCCGGAACAGCTGAGTTTATACACTCCATCTGTTTCCAGAGGAAACTTAGTCTTTGCAGACCTCAGTAAGTCCTGTATCTTTGTTGTTGTTCCGAAGACAGTCTTGATACTTTCCTTTCTCAATAGCCTGGCAATTCTGTCTGTTACATTGTGCACATAAGGCAGGAAGGCACAGCCTTTCGACTCTTGTTCAATTCTGTCTTCGTTTGGTGCAGATTTTGCTCTTATGATTTGCCTTGTCTGACTTGCTGGGTAACCGTTACGCTCCAGTGCATCGGTCAGCTTCGTAAGTTCCGCTCCGATTTTATGTTCTTCACATATTCTGGTCGCTCGGGTCACCAATGTATAGTTTTGATACGATAATGTTAGCTCAGAGGGTTGGAACTGGCAACACGGTATCACAACCTCATACATAAGCTCACATTTTTACACAACCTCAAATAACACATCTGCCCTGATGATGGACACTGCAATGTTGTCCGAAACGTTGGCTAAAGAAGGAGTTAGCGCAACACGGCATAACACCCCAAAAACAAATAACAAAAATACTTTTGGCCGTGAAAATCTTAAATCATATTTGACGAACCTCTATGGGGAGGAAGTTCACACACTGGTACGACGATTGGAGAATCTGAGAAAGAGAAGGTACCATTTATTGGGCAGTCTTGTTTTTCTCAAGAGGTGTAAAGAAGAATCGATTGTACCAGTACACATCCAAATAAAAAGACACATCACATCCCGGAAAGCAGATAGAGTATTCCAAAGAGCGGAGGCTGCGCTATTAAGGGAGAGGATCCACAATGTGCGGAGCGAGCTGGATGGAGTATCTCGGGACCTTTTCGCTCTACATTTGCACCTAAGTGCAACCCTTACCGAAGAAGACTGGATAAAAGTTGACAACATGACTTACCAACAAGCAGTAAGATCTAAACAGTCAACAGATGCGAGACAGAAACAAAAGTTTGAAAGGCTCAACCGAGACAAAAAAGGTGATCGAAAACAACTCGATCAAAATAAAGTTGTCATAAACATTTCGACCCTTGCGTTGAGCCCAGACGCAACTTCTGTGCTAGCAAAGGGGATGAACTTTGCAGTGGCCCCCAAAAAGATACCTGTGGAATCCATCGTATGTGGCGTAGAGACTGCACTACATACAATGATGAAAGTACACAAAATGTCAGAGGTGCAAGCAGAGGACATCCGGCAAGAGACTTGCCATATTTTGAAAAGGGCTGAAATACCCCGCCCCAATATCACGAAAGGAGAGTTTGCGGCCCTAAAAGAATTACGCGCCAATGAGGATATCTTGGTTCTGCCAGCCGATAAAGGAAATGCCACTGTCGTGATTAATACGGTAGACTACACAAAGAAGATGGAAGACCTCTTATGCGATTCCGGCACCTATAAGAAGATTAAAAACAACCCCACCAACAAGATTGACATAAAGACAAGGGAACTAGTGAAAGCTTCTAGCATCAGGAAAGAGGATTGGTCTTAGCTTTTTGTAAAAGCCTCTAGAACTCCTGCCCTGTACGGTCTCCCAAAAATACATAAAAAAGAAATCCCAATGAGACCGATTGTCAGCGCTATTGGTGCTCCTACATACAAACTTTCCCAATACCTCTCGAGATTACTGCAGATGCAAACTGGAAAAACCGAATCGTGGATTAAGGATTCAACAGATCTGATTAGTAAGCTCAAGAAAGTTAAGACTGAGGAAGGAGATATTCTGGTCAGCTTTGACGTGGTGTCTCTTTTCACAAATGTGCCTCTAGAAGACTCCATGACAATGCTCAGGGAGATATATGAGGAAGACATTTGCAAACTTTTGAACACTGCCTCAAAACGGGATACTTTGCGTTTCAGGGTGAACTGTTTGAGCAATTGGAGGGAGTTGCGATTGGCAGTCCGTTGTCGCCAGTACTAGCCAACTTTTTTATGGAGAAGTTTGAAGAAGTGGCACTCGACACAGCTTCGGCTGTCCCCAAAGTATGGTGGCGCTACGTCGACGATGTCTTCGCCATTTGGCCTCATGGAACGGAGAAACTAAACGAATTCCTAGACCATCTTAATTCTCTCCACAGCAAAATAAAATTCACAATGGAACTGGAAAACGAAGATAAAATCCTGCCTTTTCTAGATGTGGAGGTGATGCGAAAACACGATGGTAGCCTAGGACATACTGTATATAGGAAACCAACCCATACGAATCGGTACTTACACGCTGATTCGCACCACCACTCAGCGCAGAAGAGAGGACTTATCCATACATTGGTGACCCGAGCGACCAGAATATGTGAAGAACATAAAATCGGAGCGGAACTTACGAAGCTGACCGATGCACTGGAGCGTAACGGTTACCCAGCAAGTCAGACAAGGCAAATCATTAGAGCAAAATCTGCACTAAACGAAGACAGAATTGAACAAGAGTCGAAAGGCTGTGACTTCCTGCCTTATGTGCACAATGTAACAGACAGAATTGCCAGGCTATTGAGAAAGGAAAGTATCAAGACTAACAACAACAAAGATACAGGACTTACTGAGGTCTGCAAAGACTAAGTTTCCTCTGGAAACAGATGGAGTGTATAAACTCAGCTGTTCCGGATGTGACAAGGTCTATGTAGGCCAGACAGAGCGGACTATCTCCAAAAGGATTTCAGAACACTTCAGAGCTTGTAAACTCGGCCACCCTGACAAATCGGCAATTGCCGAGCATTTGATTGACACCGGGCATTACTTTGGATTTGTTCCTGAAATCCTGGGGAGACCCAAAACTTATAGAGCACGGCTGATTACGGAAGCCATTGAAATTCATAAAAATCCCGTAAACATTAATAGAGACGATGGAGCTAAGCTCAATAGTTCTTGATATCCGGTAATTGACGGATACACCAGAGCTAAACGAAGAAAACCACTTTAAATAAAAAAAAAAAAATAAAAAAAAATGATACGTTAATGTTAGCTCAGAGGGTTGGAGCTGGCAACACGGTATCACAACCTCATACATAAGCTCACATTTTTACACAACCTCAAATAACACATCTGCCCTGATGATGGACACTGCAATGTTGTCCGAAACGTTGGCTAAAGAAGGAGTTAGCGCAACACGGCATAACACCCCAAAAACAAAAAACACTCCTTTTATTTTGGGAATCTGCAAGAAAAACATTACATCACTTTATAAAATATCTCGTTTATACAATAAAAAACATAAAAAAATATATATTAATGTAGCGTCGAAAACAATACATTAAATAATTAATAATAAACCGCGCGACCTACTTAGGTACGTACTTGCTAATTGCTACTTAGGTACGTATTTGCAGCCGAAATCAAAACAAAGCAACCACAGTGGTGACCTACGACGTGAGTTAATTTGTAAGTGTTATCGTGTGCTACGTTTATTTTAAAAATGTCTCTCCCGCCCGGCGCTACCACAACATCAACGACAAGTTACGGAGGTTACGTGATTAATACTATGGAAAAAATGGTGCTACAGCTACAAGAGGAAATAAACACCCTACGACGGGAGTTAACAACTCTGCGCGCCCAGGAACGCCCATCCAGGAGTACCAGTCCTCGTCGGCGGAACCATCACTTGCGCGGTCATTCCAGGGGTCACCCTACGTTCAGTACCCAGACGCGCTCCTGCGCAAAACCCTGCAACGTTGAGCAGGGAGACGCTTCGCTCACACTGATGTCGACCAGCACCAGCAGCCCGACGCAATTAAGTCGCCTATTCGTAACTGACCGGGCAACTCGCATCCAGTTTCTCGTGGACACCGGCGCGGATCTCTGCGTTTACCCACGACGCCTAGTCCAAGGCCGTCCGGCCAAGCAGTCCTACGAATTGGCGGCCGCAAATGGAAGCACCATCGCGACGTACGGAAGCCTGACGCTCAACTTGGACCTAGGCCTACGTCGTGATTTTACTTGGAGTTTCGTCATTGCTGACGTCTCCAGGCCCATCATAGGAGCGGATTTCTTAGCACGTTTCAAGCTCCTAGTTGATGTCCACAACAGACGATTGCTGGATCAGGTGACGAACCTGACAACTACAGGCAGGCGCAGTAACAACATGACCGTTTCCATCAAGACTGTCACAGGGACATCCCCCTACCACAAACTTTTACAACAGTATCCGGACCTTACGCGCCCTGACGGCGCCATGAAGGAAGTTCGCCATACTACCCTTCACCACATTAGGACTACTCCAGGTCCTCCAGTCGCAGAACGTCCCCGCCGCCTCGCCCCTGACAAGCTCAAACGGGCCAAGAAGGAGTTTGAGACCATGGTCCGATTAGGAATTGCCCGGCCTTCTGAGAGCTGTTGGGCATCCCCACTTCACATGGTCCCTAAGAAAGACGACCAATGGCGACCATGCGGTGATTACCGCGGATTGAACGCCAGAACTATACCTGACCGGTACCCAGTCCGACACATCCAAGATTTCGCCCAGTCGCTGAGGGATACCAAGATATTCTCCACAATAGACCTGGTACGAGCTTACAACCAGATTCCAGTAGCTCCTGAAGACATCCCGAAGACGGCAATATCCACGCCGTTCGGGCTCTTCGAATTTCCAGTGATGTCCTTCGGCCTCCGCAACGCAGCCCAGACGTTTCAACGTTTTATCGATGAGGTCACCAGAGGATTGGACTTTTGTTACGCATACATCGACGACATCCTCATTGCCTCATCATCAGAGGAGGAACACATGAACCACCTCAAGACCTTGTTCCAGCGCCTGCAGGAATACGGGGTGGTCGTCAACGCCAGCAAATGCCATTTTGGATTGCCTGAAGTAAAATTCTTGGGGTACCTGGTGTCTGGTGAAGGCACTACACCCCTGCCAGAGAAAGTCAACGCAATAAAAAATTACAGTCGGCCTGAAACGGTGAAGGATTTACGACGCTTTCTGGGAGCTCTCAACTTTTATAGGAGGTTTCTCCCCAATGCAGCAGAGACGCAAGCACCGCTCAATGATTTCCTCACTGGAAAACAGAAAGGCAAGCAGCCCATTTCCTGGACAGCAGCGACTTTGGAAGCCTTTGACAAGTGCAAGGAAGCCCTTGCTCAGGCGACCTTACTAGCTCACCCAAAGTGTGAAGCCCCACTATCCATAGTCAGCGACGCTTCTGACACCACAGCTGGCGCCGCACTCCAGCAGCTCATCGCAGGTCACTGGGAACCGCTGGGTTTCTTTTCAAAGAAATTTAGCGCGGCTGAAAGAAAATACGGCGCTTATGACAGAGAACTCCTGGCCATCTACCTCGCTGTGAAACACTTCAGACACATGGTAGAGGGCAGGACGTTCACCATATTTACGGATCACAAACCCATCACTTTCGCCTTTCACCAGAAGGCTGATAAATGCTCCCCAAGGCAGTTCCGACACCTTGATTTCATTAGCCAGTTCACCACGGACATTCGCCACGTAGCGGGCAAGGATAATATCGTCGCAGATGCCCTCTCCAGGGTCGAGTCAGTCGACGCTCCCCTGGACTATGCAGCACTGGCAGCTGATCAGGTGAACGACACGGAACTAGAGCAATGCTTAAAGGGAAGTTCTAGCCTACAACTTAAGAAAGTGCGCATTCCCGGCATCAACACGGACTTGTACTGCGATATGTCTACAAATACAGCGAGACCTTTCGTCACCAAAAAGTTTCGGCTTGCAGCATTTAATGCAGTCCATCAGCTGGCTCACCCAGGCGTCAAAACAACGGTTAAGCTCATAACTGAACGTTATGTCTGGCCGGCCATCAAGGCGGACGCGGGTAAATTTGCGCGCAACTGCCTACAGTGCCAACGCAGTAAGGTGTCACGTCACGTGTCAGCACCCTTAGGAACTTTTCCCAGACCATCGGCCAGATTCGAGCATGTGCACATAGATATCATCATCATGCCCTCATCTGAAGGATGCCGATACTGCCTCACCTGCGTAGACAGGTTTACAAGATGGCCAGAGGCTTTCCCGATTAGGGACCAGGAAGCAGCAACTGTGGCGCGCGCTTTCTACCAGGGGTGGATTACCAGGTTCGGTACTCCGCTCCGAATTACAACTGATCAAGGAAGACAGTTTGAGTCAAGGCTGTTCAGGGAGTTAAACTGCCTGGCAGGTACGACTCAAATACGTACCACGGCTTACCACCCTGCGGCTAACGGCATGGTTGAGAGGCTACACCGCCAGCTTAAGGCAGCGATTAAATGCCATCAAAAAGACCGCTGGACTGAGGCGCTTCCCACAGTGTTGATGGGAATCAGGGCAGCTTGGAGGGATGACCTCGCTGCCACTTCGGCCGAACTGGTGTACGGAGAGCCACTCCGCCTACCTGGAGAATTCCTCGTTGCTCGGCCAGCGAACGACGTCAGTACCAGCGATTTCCTCAAAGAGCTGAGGCAATATTTTAACAACCTAAGACCGGTTGAAGGTTCCCGACATGGCGAAAGGAAATGTTTCATTTTTAAAGACCTTCCCGCAGCTACCCATGTGTTTCTAAGGGACGACACCGTAAAAAGCCCGCTTCAGCAACCCTACACTGGCCCTCACCAAGTGGTACGCCGGAACGAAAGAACGTTCACCATTTTAAACAGAGGCAAAGAGGTAACGGTGACTATAGACCGCCTCAAACCTGCGTACATTGCCCAGGAAACTAAGGAAACTACGCAAGGAATAAGTTCAACCCTTCCTTTGCCCGCTACCAACACGGATCGCACTCATACGACCACACATTCCGGTAGGCGTGTTCGTTTCCCGGACTACTTTAACGCCTAAAGGCACGTTCAACCCAAAACGCTATCCTACGTTTTTTGATGACGAGGAGTGCTGCAGTGATCAATTAAGGCACCACGGAGCATCATGCAGCCGACCATCTCCGCACAAGCGCGGATAATAGTGCCACCATTGTTATCTGAGTGTATCATCAGCCTGTGTTGTGTACATGTGTTTTACAAAATTTTTTTTGAAGTGTCACAATTTAAAAGACGTTCGTCTATGAGATGTTTCTTCTATCGCAGCCCTCAGCAAAGCTGCTAGGAAGGGGGTGTTTGTAGCGTCGAAAACAATACATTAAATAATTAATAATAAACCGCGCGACCTACTTAGGTACGTACTTGCTAATTGCTACTTAGGTACGTATTTGCAGCCGAAATCAAAACAAAGCAACCAAATTAACAATATTTTGGATTTTACAAAAGTTGATTTCTACATAAACATTTCTACAAGGCATTTATTTTATTAAATCACCACTTTCATGGATTTATTTTTAAATTCACGCGGTAATAGATAATTAAAAAAATACAATGTCAGAGATAGCTAATAATAAATAAATAATACAAAATAATAGAATAGAATACAAAAACCCGAAAGGTAAATTAATCTAGTTTTCACATACACGGTTATTTAGTCAATTATAAATATAAAAGATAAAAAATCACCAAACGGCTATTGTGTATACCATATTATTGAGATCGTTTTAAAAAAAAAAAAAACTTTCTACTACAACACATAAATACCTGTCACACTTAATCACAAACACGTTAACACCTCAGCACAGGTTCTCCTCGTGAGGTGTTCACGTAACATACAATATCACCCACACACAGTTTTACCTATATCAACCTATGTTCTTTATTTTTTATACCTTTTTTCTGTACTTTTTTCTCTATACTACAATATAAACCACTGTAATCATTTGTAAAATGTGTATTCAAGAATAGACATAAATAAATAAATAAACTAACTTTCCAGGACGGGAATGTTATGTGCCAGTATTGCCAACTTTTTTGCAGCTCAGTTATACGCATTTCACTGAACTGTACAGTTTATATTAACGTGTAACAAAAACACTGTTTAACGGCTGGGAACTGTTGTTTTTATTTGTAAGTCTGCATAACAATAGTAAGAGACATGGTAATAATCTACAAAAGTAGTATTTGCGTTGAAATAGTTAAAATAATTTATTGCGTCAGTATGATTATTATTAAATTGTTTTTATTTGATTATTTTTAATAGTATTTTTCTTTAGACACACATAGAATAAACAGCTTGAATGTGTTGAATTCTTTAAAATTGATTTTATGTATTTTTTGTTATGTTCTTTTATAGAAAATAATCAATATTTACAATTAAGAACTCAGTATTTTATTGAGTTATACAAAACGCCACCAAAAAGCGCCATTATTTTATTTTTGTGAAGTTCAAACAATTTTCAAACATAAAATTAATATTTCGTAGTACGTGGTACGTCAAATCGCTATTTTCGATTAATCTTTAATACGAATTGGCTTAAATTATGAATACCAGAAACATGCTTTGATAAATTGAAGCTTTTCCTATCGTTTCTCTTGAGTAGACTTAACATAAAATTGTTAATTACTTCATAAACGCACATAAGAAACAACTTTAAAAAATACAGTATTATGGCTAAGATTATCTGTGACAGTTTCAATCGATTAAATTTTTCTCTTTCTCATGAAGTTATTGAAAAAATAAATAAAAACCATTTTTGCGCTAAAATCGAGCGTCTCTAGACTCCGTTTGCCAAGCGATTTTTATGCATATTGCCTATATTCGTGGTGATACAAGACACACGAAGAATATACACATTTTTGACTTGTGTATTACTCTCAAACGTCAATGTTATGACGTTAAAATAAGACACTCACTTGAAAGACATTGAAAGCCTTTTCGTGTTCAACTGACGAAGAACATTATTAGTATAATACGATATATGCACCTACTTTCATGTTTACGACTAAGCTTAATTTTAGCTTTTATTCCTACATAATGCATATAGGTGACTTACTAATTATACTGTCTTACAACATAAACCAATCATATTTTATGTTATATTGGTTTAGCAGCAGAAGCTGTCCGTCTATTAAACAATGATTTTGGTTCGGGTACTGTCAGGAAAATCGTAGTAAAACAAAAATATTATTTCCACAATATTAGTCAGTGGTTGAGTTGGCATCGCGTCTGGTTCCCACAGATGAGTCGTGAGTGCAATTCCTGAGCTGGTTAAGTCCTCCATCATGACATAAACTGAAGGACATAAAGGAACCCACCGAGAGACAGCCTGGGTTCTCATTGCCTCGCAAAACCTGGTCCGCCATCATTAGATTAAGGTGGTCCCATAGCCGCTGTGCCCACATGATGCATAGATGGGTCCTTAAAGAGTCGGCGATGTGTGAATGGGGTGCGGTGCAGAACACCGAACATGTGGTCAACAAATGCCCGCTACGTTCATTCCCCGGCGGGATTGATGAGGTTCACATGGCGACGCCTGAGGCCCTAGATTGGCTCGCAGACCTAGATGTCCCCCTCTGACCCCCCCACCATACGAAAGAAGAAGAATGACTTAACCAACATTTTCCGCTAACTGTGATGATTGCGTAGCGACGCTAAAGATGAGTGAGGTGGGTAAATTATAACACATTTGTAAAAGTTTCTAACATTTTGGGAGGCGGGTATGGCTACCGCCACCCTGGGAACCATTCATTAGATAACCAACACCTCTGCCATCTCACCATACACAAGTGGTTGACTAAGTTTGGTGACTTAGCAGAAGTGCCCGGGTGAGGATTGTCAGGTCTTGGCGGTGGATGCGTATGTCCACATACTTTGTCGCGGGCCGTATTTGAAAAAAGAGAGGGAGTTGAATTGATGGAGATCTTTTGACCTCTTCAGCAGGACTCTCTCCACTCATCGCAGTGCGATGGATGAAATCAAACATTCTACATTCATTAACACACTGACCCTAAGATTCCTACCCACCCCTTAATCTTCCCTGATCTTCCTCTCCTTTCTTTCCTTAAAACAATATTCGTAGATACTCTCAGTATATCCCTAGTGTAAGACCACCATTCAGAACTGAACCATCGCTTGAAATGGCTTTAGCCGTCTTTGGTGACCAGATCTGAATAGAAAGGTACGTCCCTGCTGTCATCTTTATCTCTCATCTTCTCCCCCTCCCCACTACCTCTTACCACTAAATTCACAACATACCCAAATTAACATAAGTTGTCGTGTAGTAGTTCACTTTTGCCCCGCTACCGTTTTAACAAACTATCCAAAGGCCGTCTTCATCTATGGTACTTTTACTCTATGGGTTTTCAAGAAGGAAGCGCAGCTTTGGATTTCCAAAGGCCAGTACCCAGGGGCATTTCTCTCAGCTTTGGCCTTGAAACTCATTTGAAACCGCCACGCCCACCTCAAAATTCTTATAGAAAACGAATAATATGGCTAAAATCTCAGATCTCATTGGTTAGAGCAGAAGGATTGGTTTGATCTCTCGCTCTCTACCATAGTGACTCGTGTAACAGAAAGAGATGACGGAATTTTGCCGTTTGACAGTTTTCAAATCATTCCAACAAAATGAGAGTGGTTTATTTATACACGCGGGTTGTCATTTCGCGTCGAAAATATTGCGTGTTAAAGTTGTTCGTGATAAAAATACAATATAAGCCGGTATAGTGTTAGCGAGTTACAAACATATATTCAACCTACCTACGTAAGTTCGAGTTTAAAGTGAATTGACAGTTTTTAGGTTATTACGTAACATACTTGGCATATGTCTTCCTCCACAACGTATAAATGTTATTTATTATATCGACCAACTTATTCATGTTATTGATTAGTGTTATCCTGTATTGTCTTATTGTTTTGGTGAAATTAAAGTTTTGAAACATATGTAACAATGAGTTCAAAATAGGCAGAAAAATGTCGGAATTCATCGTCGTACTGTAGGACAATCATGTTTTGGAATTTTTCTTGTAATTTTGGGTTTCTTCTTCTCAGATTAACAAGTTTCATCTTATGGAAATAAACTGTAAAAGTTCATTTTCTTAGTCAGATGAACCTTGCCCTCGGAAAACATTTCGACATTTTTCTGATTCAAGGACATTTTTATTTTTATAATAGTTTTTTTGGGCTAGTGAATGAATAGAGTAGGCTGAGAGAAATTATGTTGTCTATGGTCGCATCTTTTTTAAATGGCCTTGAGTTTCCTCTACCTTGTCTACTGCTCTGCTCCGCACGGTGGGTACTGCTTGTATATCTGTGGTTAAGTACTGTATAATTCCGTTACATACAAAAAGCCCGAAGATATCGATCTAGAGAGTGGTATATTTATGCCAGTACCAATTGGACAGCCTTGCAGTAAGGTCGCGCCAACATAAGAGATACGGGCAACTGCTCCAGTTGACATAAATTACGGGAGACGCTGATGGAGGACATAGCTAGTTGATTGTAATTGCTGGTCATCATGTCAATCTCATAAATTTTTACAGTTCTTTCCTAAGAGCTGTAGGGCGCCCATTTCTGTGAATCAGGTCAGATATTAATCTTCTACACAATGTCACACTTTTAACTATTTATTGCTACCTTTAAAATTCTTTCCGTGCGATCAATTCTTCGAATTGTCGCTCACCGTTTGAGATTATGCTAATCATGCTATTTGAGAGTCTCTAGCTCTATTTGTTTTGAATAAATGTAAATTAATCATCGTACCTCTTTTATTCAATAACAAAGCAATCCTTCTTGTCTTATACTAATCATGATACAATGACCCTAGAGTGTTTGAGTTGTATATGAGTTAAGTGCATTACACTGGCGACCAACGCGTCATAAATTAATATTAGCCAATTGTTCAGTTACAGTCATAGTCTAATTAACTGCAGACGTTTAGGATCTATTTTGGTCTTGTATTCACAAAAAAAAAAAATCATATGAACTTCCAGTCCCCCCAGTAAGAATTCTATTCCCGCCTTGTTCACAAAGTCCGAGAATGTAGGTCAGAAAGCAGACACAGTGTGGGAATCCGGCCAAGTAAATCTCTCCCATTCCAATGGGAACTTTACAGTACCTATATAACTACGGTATTGTGAACCGTACAAGTAATATGTGCGAACAATATACACCAATACCGACTGTAGTCTATTTATAGTCTACCGGTTGTTGGAACTGCATTGTTAAATCTGTTGAATAAATTGAAATACATATCGCCGTTGCACTGCTAAAACCACTAAGTCACAAACACATAAAAACAATATATATCCTGAATTGGAGAATCGATACGCAGGTACTTCCCAATCTACCTATTTGCCACCACTTTCCTCTCTCCACATCTATAATCCTTATAACATTACCAAAACAGTGGTAAATACTCTCAGTATCACCCTGGTGTCCATCTAGCATGGTTGATCGACAAAACCCTATTACAATACGATATTGACTACATCCGTGTATACATATTACTGCATATTCTATATTTATTTATTTACTTATTTATTGACGGACATCGTCCAAATTACAAAATATTAACACGAATACACTAAAATGAAAAAATATAGGAATAGACAAAGGTACATGAAAGCAAAGACATAAGGCAAACATAATATAAGAAAATAAAGTGACAAGTCGAATCAAGTCAAGACTACGCCGTGGGTCAGGACCACGGGACAGTTATAATATTCCGTCACTTGTTTAGCGATCGGCAAAAATCATTCAGACTTATCCCAAAAAAGTTAAGGTTTTGACTTGAGTTGACCAGTCTACACATTCTGAAAAATGGTGAATAATATCCAAAATTTGTCGAATGATGGTTAAGGAAGAGCAGTTCATTATTTCTGAGTCTGTGCGAGGCGATATTGAAGGGAATGAGTTGCAGTAGAGTAGTGAATCAAAAATACCATTTATAATTTTGAAGAAGCAAATGAGGTCATTTTTTTCCCGACGGACTTCCAAAGGAGAGAGGTTTAGAGTTAGTTCAATTTCATCATATGAGTATTTGCCTTTTTCTAATCCTAGCCTCCTAGCAATCCCTCTTAAGAACCGATGTTGAACAGATTCAATGCGTCGAATGTGGACAGCATAAAAAGGAGACCAGATAACATAAGCATATTCAATTATGAAATACATTCTAAAATGTATGAAATATCTGAAGTTTGAAAACCAGCCAAGTAATTTTCGAACGTTTTATTTTAAAATACAACATGTGTATTAAGTGGACGATAAAATATTATAATTTAAGATTATTACTTCATGGAAACCATAGACGTTTACCTAATACAGATAAAGTGACCTTTAAGTCGAAATAGCAACATTTCGACCAAAAGGTTGTTATTATATTCGCCGTGTGTAACTTACCGTAAAGCTTTTTCAAAGAATACCGCCTTATAGATTTATTTTCTTGTACAAAGCTAATATAAAAGTTATGCTGAAAGAATTTAGCGATTTGACAGTGAAAGCCATTAAAAATATTCATGGTTTTCATTTTTATTGCATTCTGTAGATTTATATTGCGGGAATGTTAGAATGCTAAAGATTTTATGATAGAGAAACATACATTTAGATAGGAAGTCTGGCTGTTCGGTTGTATTCTCAAATCGTAATAAAAATCCTTTTGATTCTTGAAAGGCCAAGATGCAAAACAAATGTCTCCAATCTAGGAGAAATGGGACCATTAAAGTAACAGCTTTTAAAATCATGAACTATTACATTGACAGCCCATACCTCTTGGAATGCTTTAAATTGTTTGTACTGAACAACTACCATCAGGGTCGATGCCACGACTTTTTCCTTATTCCACACGGCAAAACGGACGTTCTGGCCCAGCATAGCACGACAAGAGGTATGGTGCTGCTAAATGATACCTCTAGGTCTCTTGACATTTTCAACATTGGCCTTGAAGATTTCAAAAGTCAATTTAGGCAAGAACTCTAAAATATCGGCTAGTGTAAAATGTTTCATTTAAAAGCTTTGTATATTTAATGTGTATTGCAATAGGATTACATCAATCTGTAATGCACAAAAAAAAGTCTGTAACCAAATGTTTTTTTAGACATTAGTAACTTATGTAATACGTAAAATACTAAAATGATCAAGCTAATATAAGGAGTATAGTAATTTTGGGTACTGCCTACTCCCCCACTTGGCTGCGGGATAGTTAGGATTAATTTCCGAATGGTTGGTTGCATTTCACCAGGATGATATTGAAATTATCGCATCACCTACATGAAAGTGTGAAAAATCATCTCTAGGTAGTCTATACTGTACGCACCAGTATTGACCATAATATGAAAGATAACAATAATAATAAAAATGAGCCTTGGAATGGTTTTTAGACAGGGCCTCGATTCTCGATGAAGTCATTCCACTCGGACAACGAGTGGTTCGACCCACGTTGGAATGACTTTTGACGTTTGGCGCATGTAATTATGTACCTTCGACAAAACTCAAGAATAAGAACGTCGACCAACTACTTTCAACGGCGATTGCGAGTGGCCTGAATTGGAGAATCGATACGCAGGTAACAGAGATAAAAGAATGCTAAATACTCTAAGTATCGCCTAGTTATCTGGCATGGTCGATTGACAAACCATATATAAATACAATATTGACTAAATCCGTCATATATGACCAGTTTGCGATATTTGCGAGCAAGGTCAGCATATAATTCCGACAGTCAGACAGCTGATAAATGCCACCGCTTTTAGGGCAGCCTCCAAAGTTTCTGATGAACGTCGGTTAACTGTCGATATGGACGGCCGGCGTGGTCTAGTGGTATACGCTTTTGACTACAGATCCGAAGGTCGCGGGCTCTAACCCGGCGTGCGCAAATAAATTTTATTTGATTAATTTGTGTTATTTCACAATTAATTAATTAAAAATAATATATTGTATATTTGCGGCACGTTCCAGAGTGGAAGATACTCTCAGTATCGCCCTGGTGTAAGACCACCATTCAGAATTGAAACGTTGCTTGAAATGGCTTTAGCCGTGTTTGGTGACCAGATCTGAATAGCCAGGTACTTCCCCACCTTCCTCTTCCCCATCTCCCTCCCCTCCCAATACCCTCAGCCTCACAACATACCCCAATTGGGGATGCCATAGTCTCACTGGCTCCAGACGGGAGCAGTTGGGACTCTTGTGCGGTATTACTGTAAAAAAAAAAAAAAAAAAAATGATAAATAAATAATTGTATGCACAAATTTAAATAGTGTCGTTCATTATGCAAAATAAGTGACATATTAACAAACAAAGGTGAACAAATGAAGATCTTAGAAAACAAAAAAAAATAAACGACATCAATTGATTCCGTTCATCTCAAAGAAACGAAAGTTCTTCGAATATCGCTATCCATTATAAATAATGACTTCTTTAACCAATTGACTCCTTTTTTAGTGTCAAAAAGTACATGCGAAAGGCCAATGAATATTAAAGTCATTATTTTAATTATACATTGTCAGTTTTTTAGTATTTTAATTTTTACGTAGCCATTCGAACTTTAGAAATGTTAATCATTAGACAGATCCACCAGTGTTGCTATTGTAGGGTAAATTATAGGGAGTTTACATCTCCCGAAAATAATGACAACATTACTTTTACCCACATCCTTGTGAGGCTGGTATCACTGTGAACCTGCGCGCGATACCTCGCTCGGCAAATAATTCATTCTATCTCCAGTGGTATAGCCGCCGGTTTAGCCCTAAATCTAACATACGCGACCTATTTTGTTCATAAAATTATTGTAACGTGAGTTTTGTTAAAATAAAAAACTAAATTGAAGATTTCCGAATTCTCATTTTTGCACATCGAGAGTAATCACGCAACCTTAGATTCTGCGGATTGGAGAACCACAAAATAATTCAGCCAACAACCCATTTAAATTGGCGATAATCACAATCCTCCAAACTATCTTATAACGTTTTTGTTGTTTGTTTTTGGGGTGTTATGCCGTGTTGCGCTAACTCCTTCTTTAGCCGACGTTTCGGACAGCGTTGCAGTGTCCATCATCAGGGCAGATCCGGTAGATCCGAAGATAGATCTTCGGATCTACCGGATCTGCCCTGATGATGGACACTGCAACGCTGTCCGAAACGTCGGCTAAAGAAGGAGTTAGCGCAACACGGCATAACACCCCAAAAACAAACAACAAAAATGCTTTTGGCCGTGAGAATCTAAAAACTTACCTATCTTATAACGTTTTCTCATTTATTTCGTGTCAATATCGATTCGGCTATCGTCAGCGCTACCGTACTATGGATAACGATCGAGCATATCGATCCGATATTGTTGCGTTATCAATTTGATCAGTGAAAGACCACCATTCAGATTCGATTTTTTTATGTGGCTTTGGTCGTGTTCCTTCCCCTTTTCCAAATCTTTGGGATGCCATAGTCCCATTGGCTTCTGGCAGCTCTTGAATGGGAATCACAAAACAAAAAACATTAAAAATTACGTTTGAATATTTGATTATTTTTCTTTATCTTTTACAGTTATGTACTAAAACATTACTTACAGTATATTTATAGCCCACAGAGAAATCCAGCCGGTGGAGAAACGCTGGCTTTTGAGATTAATGTCATCATAAAAGTGTCTAATGTATTGTTGATATTGTTCATTTATTTATATTAACTACGCTTTTAGCTTTGAGATTCGAAGGCGCTACATGCACTTTAGAAAAATTTACTAACAAATTTATGACAAAAAAGATTGCTGGCTGTAGAACGTAATCGTCATATCGTCATGTGGCAATGCTGTGTTTGTTCAACCAGTATTTCAAAGCAATAAACTTTGAATGAAGTACTCCTCTTCGACATCCCTTTACAGCAAAAATATAATTTTTCAAACTAACATGGTTACTACAATAATATCTAAATATCTTTTTAGTCGAACTTCTTTTTTGTATGAATTCTGCTAAACTGTTAAGGTGCACAGTTATTTGGAGCTGTACGTAGACACAAAACATTTAATATTCAGTTCCATATGTTACAAACGCAAAACTGACGTATTGTATTAGAGAGATAAAATGAAAAGGAGACAACAGTGTATATATATATATATATATATACAGGGTTTTCCAATAAGAGGTGTTATTTTGATATTCAATCGTAAAAAATCAATAGTTTTGTTGCTTGTGTGGCACGTAGCGCCGTATTGTTGAAAGTAAACGTTGTCCAGATTAATATCTTCCAATTTCAACCTTAAAAAATTATTAATCATCTCTCGATAGCGCAATCCATTCATCGTAACTGTTGCTCCAGCCTCATTTTCAAAAAAGTAAGGTCCAATGACTCCGCCAGACCATAAACCGCATCAAACAGTCACACGTTGAAAATAGAGAGGCTTTTCAACAATAACTCTTGGGTTTTCCGAGCCTCAGATGCGATAATTTTGCTTGTTGACGAAGCCACCGAGCTGGAAATGGGTATCATCACTTAAGATGATTTGCATTTGATTCACTCAAGTGAATTTGAATAATTTCAATGCATTGTTGAAGCGTGTATCGTTCAATTTTTATTGATGGCGTAGTTTTTACTTATCAAATGTCAAAAAATGACAGCTTTAAAAATAACATCTACCGAAATAGCGGGCTATTCAAAATAACACCTCTTATTGGAAAACCTGTATATATTAATCAACTGGAGCGCTAGGCGCCCACAACGTGGGTAGACGGAAGTTTCACAGGTTTTTAAAATTAATGAGAATATATTTGAACCTTTACGCTGACCGTTATGTTAGTCAGTTGCAAGCTGTCATAATTCTTTCACCGTTAATCAAGAGAGAGCGCTAATCAGTTTCCAATGAAAATAGCCATAGATTTTATAACGGTTTGAATTTCAATCTATAGTTCAATCTAGTTATTTTTTCATGGGGGGGTGAGAAAATCCCGTGGAAGTTTATCTCTTTGTTGAAAAAAATCCTGTTCAAAGTTTAAAATATCAATTTTTTCCTTTTAAATTTTATGCTCGGAGTCCCGGAATTAAAAAAATAAGGTGCGAAATTGTAGTTTTCTTTGCACTTATCAGATAATTGCTGTTTACGGAGCGGCGTGTGTTTTATTAATACATACAATCCAAGGCTTAATCATATCGTAATGTGTGATGTTTTTAATAATAATTAAGTTAGTGTGATTCATAACAAAGAAACATGCATAATTTATATATCATTCTGGGTTAATTTTTAGTCTGATAAATTACGATCAACTTGAAAAAAACGAACAAACATCTCTGTTAAGTATATTGTAAAGTTTTTTGACTCCAAATTTTATAACGTGTAATATAAAAATGTATCTATGTATATATATCATTCTTAACCATGTTTTTAGTTATATTACGAACTTACGAACTAAAATTTCTGTTAATAAACACAAATTTCACGCTTTTGAAATTTAAATGTTATATAAACTCACAAACACCTGATAAATTATGAAATATAGATATTAGTAAGGTCATTAAGCAAGCAGTTTATCTGTTTTCGTATCAATATTAGAAGGTATGAAAGCCACGGAAATCTCCAGCGCTCAACGCATTTAAAAAAAATTCTATTCCTCACCAACCTCAACCTCACAGAGTATCTGTGTTTTCAAATTCAACATACCTATTATTATAGTGATTTGTTTTTGGGGTATTATGCCGTGTTGCGCTATCTCCTTCTTTAGCCAACGTTTCGGACAGCATTGCAGTGTTCATCATTAGGGCAGATCAGTGTTCATCAATCAGCAGATGTGTAGACATCTGCCCTGATGATGGACACTGCAACGCTGTCCGAAACGTCGGCTAAAGAAGGAGTTAGCGCAACACGGCATAACACCCCAAAAACAAACAACAAAAATGCTTTTGGCCGTGAGAATCTAAAAACTTACCTATCTTATAACGTTTTCTCATTTATTTCGTGTCAATATCGATTCGGCTATCGTCAGCGCTACCGTACTATGGATAACGATCGAGCATATCGATCCGATATTGTTGCGTTATCAATTTGATCGGCAGATCTGCCAGGCCGGTAAAACTGCCGGAAGGGCTAGTGGCTGTACAATTTATATGTAGCTATTCACATTATCCCGGGTCCGGCATTTTTGCCGAGCCCGGCATTTTTACCGAGCGTTTTGTCACTGCGAAGTGCCGGTAGAACCACCGGACCGGAGTAATGTGAACGAGTTTGTGCCGGTATCCGGCTGTCCCCGCTCGCCGCGCCCGTGCTCCGGGCTCCCCTCTCGTCATCGGCTCGCATTTTTTGTAGAAAGTAGACGTGTTCGCCCTGCTCGTTTAAATCTTTTTATCAGTATTCAAATGTTTACCTCTATACGGACGTAGGAGATTAAAGCCTTCAGACACTCATTTTCATAAATCCGTCATTCTATCCAAATATTTCTTTTTTTCATTTTTTTTATACTGTAATTGTTACATTATCTAGCGATTCCGTTCATTCAATTTTTCTATTGACTTGCCTACCAATGGATAATGGACAATATCAGCGGGAACATAACAAGTCAATCGGTTTAATTGTTGGCAGATGAATCATCTAAATGCGTTTAAGATTGACGATTGATTTTATTCATTAATTTCATTCATTTAACATATATATCCAGCTAACAATAAAAAACACCCTAAATATAATAGGACTTCCTTCTTCTTCTGGCGTTAGTAAGATTAGATTGTTAATATTAATTTTAGTTGTAAGTTGCTAAATATGTAAATACTCGTATATATGTCGTTAATATAGTAGTTATAGGCCTTAGTCGTAAGTCACTAGATATAAGTCTTAGAGATATGTCAGTAGTTCTAGTATTAACTATTTAAGAAATATATTTGTACAGCGCCCTTGAGGTGATTTCTCACGAAAACGGCGCTATATAAAGCAGCCAAATATTATTATTATTATTAGTTTAAACGGTAATTCCTCGTGCAAGTTTTCATGAAGCGGTCTAGGCTTTGGTACATTTAAAGTACCATCATTGATCTTTTGCCAAAATTTACTATCCTTTAATATAGTAGAATCGCATTCCTTGCCATATGAGCCCACACTAATAAAAATAAAACGGTACTCTGAATCAACAACTTCCATTAATACAAAAGAATAATATTCCTTGTAATTAAAGAACATAGAACCACTCTCGGCTGGTTTCAAAATTCTAATATGTTTGCCATCTACTGCTCCAACACAGTGAGGAAAGTTGGCTTTTCTTTCGAATCCTGAAGCGATGTCCTCCCATTATCTTTCCGGCTCCGGTGTAATGTGAACACTCTTGTCCGGTGTCCGGTTTCCGGCAGATCTGCCGGTCCGGCATAGTGGGAACCCGGCCTTACGCCTCTGTTGCCCGGTTAAGTATCCGCCAGTGGCGCAAACAGAAATGAAAAACGACCCGGGCATGAAAACTTCAACTCGGAGCAGGTACTTACTCTAGCAGAGGTAGTTTCTCGTAGTACGAGTTTTTATAGACCCCTGAAATATCAAACTTTAACTTTTATTGCCGAAAACTTCCGATGTTCTATTCTCAAATTTTTATTATTTATAGTTTGAACAGGGAATATAACATTATTACTCGCGCGAATCCGTGAAAAATCACGGGATATTGTAATTGCAAGATTGATAATTTCATGTTAGCTAAAAATCCCAAAACCACGAAATATGACTTTACTTGTCAACCCTAAGAAACTTAAACAAAAGATATACACATTTCTATGATTTTTTTTTGCTTAAAATATTAAATTTTTATAGGTAGGAACTTTTGACCCTTCAGGCTAATTTGTTCGCTATTGGGAACAACTCATATGGTCTCATAAATATCGTTGTGTCTTCCTTACTATTATGGTGAGAAATATGATCTAAACGATGTTAGAAAGAGAAAACACCACGCTTTATACTCAAATCTAGAAGTAAACTAAGTAGAATTAAAATGTGCACCTTTATGAAACCAAATTTACCAACCGCAATTTGAAAAACTTTTGAGGCTTTGAGAAATATTTTTATATCAATCAATAAAAAAATGAGCTAGCGAAAATATTTGTAATACATTTTTCTAATAAAATAAGTATGTGTTTTAGGTAAATATTTTTATCATCAGTAATTTTAGTTGCAAAAAACATAAAGTGAGTGCATTTTTTTAAAAGTTTGTATGTTTGCATTAAAAAATTGTTATATTTCAAAAAATATATGTTTATTTCTAATAAGAAAGATCGTTTGACTAAAAAAATAGTTAAGAAATTTATACATAAATAATCCGGAAAAAAATATATTATAGGTAGGTACTTTTTCGATTTATCGCTTTATTACAATTGTTACAGTTAAAATAGAAGCAAATCCGAGTACTGGAGTTCATTGTACCAGAGTTTACAGAGAGACACACAACCGAAATTTGTATTTTTGATTATAAGTAGGGGCTTAATCACTTTTCTGTATTTGAAAAGATAATTTAAAAAAAAAATTCAAAACATTCGTAAGTATTTTTCCAATTTTTAAAAGTTTCTGATTTTACGGGCACAACAAATGTATTTAACAACATTTTCTACGAACCTTGGGGGACATAATTTTAAAGAACGCACGTTTGAGTGTATTTGTGTACACCGATAGTGGTTCAAATTGGTTATAAATAGTTTCGAACGCAATCCCCTCTTACCCAGTAGTTCTACAATACAGTACTCTACTATAAAAGCAAGAATCTCTTTAAAATGTTTTTACTTTGCGCGAGTACGTAGTCACAAAGGAAATAATGTTGTTTTCGAAGCGAAAGAAGTAAGAGTGCAAACATTTAATAACTTCGACTTGTATGGATGCTTTTCGTTTTATTCCCTAACAAATAATGCCGGTTATCGCACCGTTTGAATATTGAATTTCCAATTTTGTCCAACATTTCTTCGGATGCACGGAGAAACGACGTAACACGAACATTTGAAATTCAATATGGCTCCGCCGAGTTACGACGTTTCTCATTTAAATGCTGTAACGCTGTCTCGTTGGGATAGAAGTTTCACTGAATTGAAAGTCAGAGAACAATACAAGTTATTAATATCTTATAATTTATATCTTCAAATTATATAAGGAGTAGCCAACCTGTGGCCCAGAACAGTAATGCGTCCAATGAGGTTTTTCTGTGATCAGTCTCACTAAACGATAGCCACACGAATTGATTATGTAAACAAATAAGCTTCAATAAAAACCATAACGCTATTAAACACAATTATTATATTGGTAATTATTCACTAGATCGTGTATACTGTATAAGGAATCTTGGCATTCTTTTTGATTCCAAACTTCATTTCGATGCGCACATTAAAAACACTGTGAATAAAGCTTACTGCATGCTAGGCTTTGTTATCAGAAACAGCCGCGTATTTCAAAAAACCTGAAACCTACCTTCTGCTTTACTATACGCTGGTCCACTCTCAACTTGACTCCACTTTGCGATATCTATAAAGAAAATATTGAAAGTATCCAGAAGAAATTTCTGCGTTACCTCAACCACAGAATGAGCGCACCTAAACGGGGATACACAAATATGCTCTCGAAATATAACGTCTCCACTCTTACTCACCGGCGAACTTACCTTGACCTAATGACCTTGTACAAAATCTGTAACAACTTTATCGACTGTCCTGGCTTACTAAATCTAATAAACTTTAAAATACCACCCATAACGACGAGGCTTAACGACTTATTCCATATTAGCCGGACGCGCACAAATGCTGGTGTCAGGGATCCAATCAGAAGAATATGCGAATTGTATAATAAAAACCAAAACCTGAAGGATTCCGACATATTTTTTGATACATATTGGTAGGAAATTGAAGTCTGTTTTCCTATAACAAAAAAGAAAATGTGTACTTACTTCATTCACTATACTCTTTAAGTACTTTATTATGATTTATCTCTAAACTTGTATAAAAAATATTTGTACACTTTTATTTGACATTTATACTTTTTCCTTATTTATGTGTAAAAAAATATTTAAAATTGTTATCTACCAGTCAATTTGTGAGAAACAGTTAGGATGCAGGCGAATACTCAAGTTATTGTTGTACAAAATTATCTTTTAATTACTGTCTGTATCTGTGTTTACTCCTTAAATAAATAAATTATGGGGAAATTTAGTTTTTTAAAATTGAGGCATGCTGCCTTAACATATACATATTACAAAAAAATTATAAATTGTATACACTCACAAATATTATTGTCACCTTAATTTTAGTTCCATTTTCAAGAATCCATTTCTTTTTTTTTATATTAACTCCACGCAGGAGGCACGGAAGAAAATAATTTCCCTCAAGGCCTATGTCATCTTTGGGGATGCTGTGTGGAGGGTCTTTTTGTGGAGAGGAAGGAGTGAACATGGGTCTTGAAGAGTCCCATGTTGTAGGAGGGAGGAAACACAGAGGCCGGCATTCTTTCCACAGCCGAGCTGTTGAACTTAAGAACGAATCGTAGAAGCGACCCGTTCTCATGTGACAAATGTCAACCGTGTACAAATGTTGGGCGCGCGTCTGGCGTGTATCCCGACTACGCACCGGTGCTGAAAGGATCAATGACGCTAGTTCCTCAGAGCATCTTCCATTGTAATACCGATAGAACAAGGACAGCATACCTACCTGACGCCTGTGCTCTAAAGATTGCAGTCCGTTTGCTAAGATTGGGGAATCTATCACACGGACCGCCCGTTTTTGCACAGAGTCAAGGGTTTTTTTCAGGTATTTAGGTGCTCCGGACCAGAGATGGCTGCCAAATTCTACAGTAGGGCGCACTTGCGATTTGTACAGGGTCAGCAGTTGTGTACTATTAAAGTATCTGCGGGCCCTGTACAGTACGCCCAGCTTCTGAGAGGCCAACTTTACTCTGGCTTCGATGGAGCCCCCGTACCTGAGCTGGTCATACCAAGCATATCAATGGAAGGCCTGTTCGGAAGATTGCTTCCGTTGAAGGAGACTAGATTATCATTTGGATCCCTTTTAGACGTAATCAGACAGGATTGGGTCTTTGAAACATTAAATTCGACGAGATTATTTTTAACCCAGGAGGAAATACTCTCGAGATAACCGTCCATTCTCTGCTTCAAAGCCCTCCGAGCCGTTGGAGTTTGTGTGCCCTTTGGGGGCTTCTCAAACAAAAAGCTATAATGAACTGTACTGTCATCCGCGTAACAATGAATCGGTGCACATGTCAAAAGGTCATTGATGTGCAACAAAAACAAAGTCGGAGACAGAACCGATCCCTGTGGGACGCCAGCATTTATGGAGTGTGAGGAAGAGGTGAAACCGTCAGCAACCGCCTGAATCGACCTATCCCTTAAAAAGTTAGCAATCCACGTACACAGGGATGCGGGAAGTCCGTAAGAAGGCAATTTGTTGACAAGTCCTCGGTGCCAGACCAGGTCGAAGGCCTTGGAAATGTCTAGTGCGACCGTTTGGGTCTCACCGTGACGTTCCAGGCACCGCCCCCAAACATGCGTCACATACGCGAGAAGATCACCGCACGAGCGGTTCCGCCGGAATCCGTATTGACGGTCGTTGATAATTTTGTTCTTCTCGAGGTATGTGAGCAGTGTGTCGTTGATCACACGTTCCATCACTTTGGACAGAACTGATGTGATCGCTATGGGGCGGTAGTTGGCCGGGTTGGAGCGGTCACCTTTCTTGGGAATAGGGTGAATGACCGCTTTTTTCCAACCAGAGGGCACAGTGCCATACATCAGGGACATTTTGAAGAGCTTTGTCAAAACTGGAACTATTTCCGCAGCACACTTCTGCAATACCAGGGCAGGTATTCCATCAGGTCCACTAGCTTTGTTAACATCGAGCCCTCGTATAACGTGGAGTAAATCCCGATGCCGGATCCTCATATAGAAGCCGCAGTGAGGAACCGACGGCGGAACAGCACCTCCGTCGTCGAGGGTCGAGTTTTCCGCAAACATTTTTCCTAATAGGTTAGCCTTTTTCGGTGGCGGTGTTAGGTGAGTTGCAGTGAGCCGTTAGGTCTGGTAAGAGGTGGCAAACTGGGTTTGCAAAAATTCCGACCTTTTGAGCCCGCAAGCGACCAGAATGTTCTGCTGCCATGCGGGCAGGCAGCCAGCTTTTTGCTGATCTGCAGGTCGTGTTCAAATTTTGACCTTTTAATGATTCTCTTGCATTCCTTTGCCGATTTGTTGTATGCTGATCTGTTTTCGGGCGTTCGAGATGTGTTGAAGGCTCGGCAAGCCGCGTTTTGTCGTCGAACTGCTTCGGAGCATTGTCGACTGAACCACGGCTTTGAGCCCACACCAGTTTCTTTAGCAGTCGATTGTATGAAGCCATCCATCGCCGATTTGATGACTTTACCAATCTCCTGGGCACATCTTGAAGGGTCCGAAGTCCGAAAACAAACAGCTGACCACGGAAAAGCGTTGAAATGGGCCCGCATACCGAACCAATCTGCTGACCTATAGTGCCACACTTTTCTCCTCAACCTCTCATTGGTTGGTCTGAGGTTAACGGGGATTGATGTCGTCACTAGGCAGTGGTCGGATGATCTCAGAGGCGCTGTGACGTCAATCTTAGCTTTTCATTTCATTCATTCATTCAATGTAGAAAACAAAACCGTCTTTCAAAATAGGTATCTAACCTTTAAAAGTATGGATGCTGATGGGAATATCATCAAGAAATACTAAATACGGTTGTGTGTCTGTCTGTAACTCTGATTCAATGAACTCAATTTGATTCCAATTTTCTTTGAATTTTAGAGTGATTTTCTAAATTTTAACTGTGTGTTTTAAAGCGATAAAATACTTACCTTTATTATAATATTCTAATAGAAAATTGCCATTTACAAAATTGGAACTTATTTGTCGAGAATTCAGACTAAATCGTGATTTTTGCAGGTATGAGCTACTTTACTTATAACTCGTAAGTTGTGAATGTTTTATTTTTAAGTTAATTGTTAGTATATATTTAGAAAACTGCGTCTAAGATTGTACGGTTTTTAGATTGCAAGCTTGTAAGATTATCAGATTTTCAGATGGTCAGTTGTCAGATTGTCATATTGCAAGATTGGAAGATTGAAGAACACTTTAATAAATGCATTTGAAACTTTAATGTTGGGATGTAATTTTCTTTTCCTAATTTATTAATATTTCATAAACAAACTCTCAGGTTAATACGGTATTTTATCTGTTTTTTTTTTTATTTGAGAAAAATTAAGATGGTGAAGGTATTTTTTTTTAAATATGCCATTTACGATTTGCTGTCAATTCGGTGGTGTTGGTGACTGCCGTCTTACCAGACATTATCGGTTTGTATGTCATAATGACGTTGTAGCTAATTGGAACCGTATCGGAAGGTGCGGTTTTAGATAGTTAGTGAAATCAATAATTATGAATGAAAATAAGATATTTTTTAAATCTTAAACACATTTTTAACGGTACTCTTAGTTTTTGAAAATACCACCATCAGTGTGATTTTTTTTAATGTTATCTCCTCACAGACCACCCTATGGAAAAACAAATCCCTCAGGACCTATGTCCTCTTTAGAGGATGCTATGTGGTGCGTCGTTTTAGGGAATGGAAGGAGTTCTGGAAGGAAACAAATGTGAGGTGTAGGTAGGAATCTGCCAGTTGTTGGTGTGAAACTAATTGTTCAGTTTGATTATCTGATGATATAATTAAACATCGATATATACACTGAACGTTTATGAAACTAGTAAGTGACGTTTAGTTTATGGATTCTGAAGAAGGGTTGTTCTTAACTGGAAAATTAAAACAATTATTTTTTATAAACTTTTATTCCTTTGTGCTATCTTAAAAAGTATATTATAATTCCACGTCTAAAGATGAAAATGACAGTGATTATATGAGAGTGCTACGAAACTTTGTAAACAAGTTTAAAGTTCGTCAAAACATTTGATGAAAAGTTCTACAAAATGTCATTACGAATTATCAGCACTCTATTGAGGACAGATCATATTTTTGTTTCCTTTCAAATAATTTTTAATCTTTTAATAGAATTCCCTGCATTTATCATTCTGCCAATGATCTTATCCGTCCTAGCGCATCTCGAGAACTTTTCATCACCTTTAATAGTTCCAGAGAGTACGTCGTACGTACGTCATCGATGATCAAATAAAATCAAATCAAATCAAAAATTATTTATTGTAAAATAAAAATTACAAAAGGCGTAGCTTATGGGTAGACCCCATTTCTTCCAGCTAACCACATTTATTTAATTACAATGTTTATATAATATTATTTGTTTTATTATAATAATTACAATGTTTATACAGATAAAATAACAATATACCAATGAAAAAATACAAATATATATACCAATAAAAATAGGCGTTTCATTTACGTGAGGTGTTCACTCAACGTGTAGTGACATTTATTAACAAGGAAAGTGTTTAGTAACGATTTGAATTTGTGTGTATCTTGTATTTGTTTAATGTTATGTGGAAGGTTGTTATATACTTTAATGGCCATGTAGTATGGTCCTTTTTGGAATATTGTTTTGTTTGCTTTTGGTATTAGTAAGTTTTCTGTGAGCCTTGTAGCGTATTTATGTGTTGAGTTTTTTAGTGGGAACTTGTCTGTAGATGATCGCACTAACATGCATAACTCCATTATATATATGTCTGTGACTGTCAGAATTTTCAGATTTTTAAACATAGGTCTACATGAATCTAAACGATCAGAGTTTGTAATTTTTCTTATGCATCTCTTTTGTATGATGAAAACATCTTTAGCGTTTACCGAGTTTCCCCAAAAAATAATACCGTATTTTATTATTGAATATACATAACCATAGTATGCGGCTATTACTGATTCGGTGTTTAATATTTTTCTCAAGGTACCCAGAACATAAGAAAAACTACTGATTTTTGCTACAATTTTTGAGACATGTTCTTTCCAGTTTATGTTTGTATCTAATTCTATTCCCAGTAGTGAACAGGTTTGGGAAGGTTCGATAATATTATTATTAATGTTTACATTTATATTTATAGGATCGTCCCCTTCCTTCTCACGTGTCTTGTCTGAAAACGTGAAAGAGAGAAGATACTAGAACGATGACGTCTAACGAACTCTCTCTGGAACTACTGTATAAATCATACACGTATGTTAGGTGCTGCTAAAACTAGAAGTTCTTTTAACAGTGGACCTCAAATCAAAACAATTTTCTATTCACAAATTATTTATTTTTCGGAATAACTTTATTGAGTAAAACCTCAAATTGTAATATTTAAATATTGAAGACAATATTAGTGATTTCTAAACGAAAATCTGAAATAGAAAAATCAGAAAAGGAAACGGTCACATTTGGGACTCGGACCCAGGACCCTTGTTCAAATTCCTTAAAAGTCCCGGAAAGACAAAGGTCCTGGGTTCGAGTCCCAGATGTGACCGTTTCCTTTTCTGATTTTTTTGTTTCAGATTTTCGTTTAGAAATCACTAATATTGTCTTCAATATTCAAAAATTATTTATTCAAACTTTTTTCAGGTAGGTGGGTACGAAAATATTAATTATTCAGATTTGACAGCTCGTTGAAGGATCTACGCTCGTGCTGGATACAAATGCAAAATCTAACACGGCCACCATCTTGAACGCATTGAAATTATTAAAATTCACTTGAGTGAATCAAATGCAAATCATCTTGAGTGATGAGGATTTCCACCTCGGTGGCTTCGTCAACAAGCAGAATTGTCGCATCTGAAAACCCAAGAGTTATTGTTGAAAAGCCTCTCTATCCTCAAAGTGTGACTGTTTGGTGCGGTTTATGGTCCGGCGGAGTCATTGGACCTTACTTTTTCGAAAATGAGGCTGGAGCAACAGTTACGGTGAATGAATTGCGCTGTCGAGAGATGATTGATGATTTTTTATGGCTGGAATTGGATGGTATTGATCTGGACAACGTTTACTTTCAACAAACGGCGCTACGTGCCACACAAGCAACGAAACCATTGATCTTTTACGATTGAATATCAAAATAACACCTCTTATTGGAAAACCCTGTATATTGAGTTAATGGTAATTAAATCATTAAGAAGAAAACATTACATTCATTATTTAAAATCAATCAGATAAAGATAGCAACTTAATTATAGTACATCTGTGTTAAATTTTTAATCCTTTGTTTAAATCTCTGATTCGCTTTCAATCTCAAGGGGTGATTTTAATGCCTTTAACAGCTTATGGTTTGGAAAGCAGTCATCAATTTAAATCTTTCGTTTGTCTTGGCTTTTCCATTGAATCCAATCTTCAATCTGCATAGATTAAACAGAGTTCACAAATTAAGCGTCCATCGCTTTGTTTTACTTTCATATCGAAATTGAGATGGCAGATCTATTGGATTAGGAGATTATTAACTGAAAGAACAGATTAAAACGTATTGCTCACAAATAATTACAGTTTAAAACACAAATGACGCTTTCCTAATAAAGGATCTTAACAATCACAACAACAATCATATCACTCAATTACCTAATCTACTGATTATTATCCTCGTAAATCCACAACAATGTTCGCTTCATCAGGAGTACCTAAATGGCAAAGTAAATGTACATTTACTCCCGATGAAGCAAACATTGTTTCCGAAACATGTAGATTGTGCATATTTATTTTAATTTTATTTATTTGGTACAATATTTTTTACATTTCAAAGTTTTCCAGCAATTTCCTCACTGGGTGGCTTGCCCGTGCTGAAGCCTTCATTTTTTAATATGAAAATATAATCTACATAATCCATATAAAGAGAAAATAATACATTTAAAATATAATCTTGTGTGTTTGTGAGTGATGTGTGTTTATATTGGTTTTGTGTAATAATATAAAAATAAAGAGACGATAATTAAGTTATTTGTCTTTTTAATAGGAATTAAAAGTCTTCCGCGATAACACAGTGATAACTTTGAAACGGAATGTTCAATTTTTTTTTATTTTTGAGAAATATTACGATAATGAAAGTATTTTTAAAATTTTTATGAAAACGATTAAATTTTCTATCATCTATTTAAAATCTGCCGTTTTCGATTTCCCCCTGAAACGACGTGTTCGTTTTTATTCGTGGATTCGGCGGCGGTGACGTCACGCCGGGCAACGTTGGTGACAGCTGTCTTCCCAGAGAGTGGCGTTTTCTATGTAACAATGACGTTATGGCCAGCTGGAACCGTTTAGCAATGTGCGGTTTTAGATCGTTTTTTGAAATCATTAGTAATGAATGAAAATATTAAAATTACATATTTTAAGTACGATAATCATAATCATAAAAATAAATTTTAAATCTTCCACAAGTTTTTAACAGTAAAGGTTAGTGAAAATTCCCCGTTCATTAAACATAAAGTAAAATAACAACATCTTAGGAAATGGTCTAATTTGATCGTAACTTACACGACTGAATTAGGAAAGTAATATTAAGTTACTAGCTGATCCGGCAAACGTTGTTCGGTGTGAGATTAATAATTATTCTGCCATATAAATTATTTAAAGTGAATATTTCAGTTGTTAAATAAAAAATAACGAATGTATTGTAAGTGTGTGGGGATGGGGTCTGTGGCAGAAAGATGAATGGAGCACTGAAGACGATGACCGCCGATAAAAATAAAAACACCAACCATTCATTTTCTCAATTCAATGTGTTTATTTAAGTACAAGCACATAAATAGATAAATTAAAATAAATCGTAAAAAATTATGCACGCACTACGTTGTGATCCATAACAAATGCCAAATGAAATGTCAAACTGTCGCGACGCTTCTCGTGAATGACTTGCGCATGTGTGGATGAATGTTCGATGAGGCGAACGCAACGCCATCTGTAATTCAACAACGTAAATAATTTCGTTCTCTTTGAAATATGAACGACGGTTAAATTTTTTAATTCATAAATACTAAAATCACGATTAAAAAATGGTAGGGTGAGGGTAGGAGCGTGAAGATTTAAGGTTATAGATATTTTTTGATACCATAATAAAAAAAATACAAAACATATTTTTTGTCAAAAAAAACAGAAAAAAAATTCTGGATAGGGACACCCTATTCACCTAATGGTATCAAATATACTTTAAAAACCTATTCTTACACCGAAAAATTATACATAAAAAAATCATAAAAATCGATAGAGCCGTTTCGGAGGAGTGCGACCACAAACACCGTAACACTTGATTTTATGTATATATATATATATAGATTCATTTTTAGAACACGAGAATCTATGGAAAATAATTTTTTGTAAATGTGTAAATTGGAACACAGTTGCATTTTTGATGACGATTTGTAGCTAAAATTGGATTTCACAGATCCTTTTACGCGAATTTGTTCGGGCGATAGTGTATCCCTAATAATTGCTTACAATAGTCCTCAACAGATGGCAGTGATTGCTCAGTCTATGATTGGATTTATTTGTTTAGATGGCATTGAACCCTGCGAAAGGTAGTATAAGGCAGAAGGTAGACTGAATGTGGAAAACGTGAGATCACTCTTAATGATGATTGGATAGGGAATATAAAACGACCTTAAGAGCCCAACTTGGTCCGCAAAGGAAAGGACGTTTTTTGTAACAGTTATATATCTCTGGAGGGTCTTTTTTGACCTTCATGTACCCAAGAAGGCATGCGATGTTAGCGTGTATAATGAAACATACTAATTTCGGTTGTCGGTGCCATGCATGCGTGATGTGAAATATTCCCGTGTAGTGCGTAATATTATTTAAGTAATTTTCAAAAAATGAACTCTTAAGCAATACCAATACAAATTGAAAATATCTCTCGAGTAAAAATCTTCCCGTTGGCGGCATTTAAAAAAAAAATGTTTAAAAATTAAAATTAAAATTTTTATTTTTTATTTCATTTAAAAACTTGTCCTATAAACATTAGGGTATCATTAAAAAATAAAAATACCAAATCATGTAGGACAAGCTATAAACTAGATTCACAAATAATTTCATTTTAATAATTTTTAAATTTTTTTCTGTATTTCGTTTTAAATACATCTATTTGAATTTCACTAATATAAAACTAAACTAATATAAAACTTTGGAAGTGGAAATTTCTCGTTATATGTATGCTTTAGTAATATAGTAATATTGTTAAACTGACCTGCTGACAAACTGCTTTGGCAGTTTAGCGGATATAAATAATTAAAATATTTTTTATTTTTTTTTGATAATTTTTGGTATCAACCACCTAATATACATTTCTCTTACATCAGATGACCTTCCTTGTTGGTCCTACCCGATCGGCATCTGGTAAGGTCGGTGGCGTGGCTGACTCCGGTCTCTGGGAAGGAAAGTATAATCCTCAGCCAAACCATTTTTAATACTCGTATATCATTGAAGAAGAAGATAATACTAACAAATCTAAATGAAACATTCAACAGAATAAGTCACAGAAAATAAAAAAAATAACGGTCACAACTAGGAATCAAACCCCGGATCCTTTGTCTTACCGGGACATCGTCTTAACCACTCGACTATTGGGAACTAGTTATTAAACATCATATTTGTTGATTTCAGAATTAACAACTAATTTTTCCCATATTTATGGCAGCTACCTTTTTTAAATGATCACAAAGTTTTACTAAATTGGTTGGTTACCTAGATAGTGTCATTATCAATTTATTTGTTTTTGAGTTTTAAAATAGATGCATTATAGTAAAAAAACTATGTTTTTCGTGGGCCGATTTTTTGTTCACATTTTTTGACAGGATGTAAATAATGATTTGCAAACGGTGTTTATTCGAAAGGTAGCTTTCTGATTAGATATCTGTAATTATTTTTTTGATAGATGAAAATATTTTAGCTTCACAAATCCTACAATTTAAACACGCTAATTTTTCACGAGTCTACAATTGTCTATATCTCTGTATATTTGATTTCGTCTCTCACCCTGCATGCCGCTTGATGTCCTGAAAACCCTTCTGAATGGAAAAGAGAGGGTTCTCCGACTACCTCTCACTAGGTGGAAACTTGCGTAGTAAATTCTGACCCACATGATGCACAGGCGGAGCCTTAAAGAGTCAGCTATATGTGAATGCGGTGGGGTGCAGACCACCGAACACGTGGTCAAAGAATGCCTGCTGCATTCATTGCCCGGCGGGATTGACGTGATCCAAAGTCTGACGCCTGAGGCCTTAGACTGGCTCACTAACCTAGATGTTCCCCTCTGAACCCCACACGATACGAAATAAGAAGAAGCCTTTGTCTACCCAATGATTTAGAGTGAGATGCGAGTATGTCAGACAGTCGATTGCTCTATCTCAGGAGATCTAGCACTACGATGTCCTCGCATATAAATTATAAATAAATAAATACCGTGACGACCAGAATATACACAAATACTCGTATATCTAGAGTTTTCGACTTGAAAATTTTGATTAGTAATATCTCAGCGTCATATTCTTAATCCCACTCTATATGCATCCTCTCCAAGTTCTTATCTCTTCCACCAGTCGATCGTTAATCTTTTAGAGCGCTTTCAATTTACGACATCGACTTCACTGCATTCACTTCGCGTTCATCTCCTTCCCACCCCATGTTCTCCATTCCCCTTCCCGCTGCAACTTTTCAACCCGACAACTATTACCGACCGCTACTACCGGTATACAACACACAAACAATTTGGCAGGGGACGCCAACTGCACTACTGTTACCTATGGAGAAGAAAATTTGTTAAAAATTGTTTTCAGATTACAAATTCATTTCCATCGTGAGCTATATTTGGAATATCAATTTAAATGTGAAACAATAAAAGTCGATAATAATAATAATCGAAATCGATATTTTCCTATGGATAAAAACTATTAAAATCTTTTCTCCAATATAATATCAAAAAATGTTTATTTATATTTTTTTGATATATTTTTATTTTTTTAAAGTGTCTCTTTGACGGCGTGGTCAAGTGGTAAGGCCTTCGAATAGCCATCTGGAGGTACGGTTTCAAATCCCGGCGTGCGCAAGCAAACCTTATTTGAGAAATTTGTATTATTCCACAATTATTAATTAATTACACTAGCGGTATGTTCCAGAGTAGAAGTTACTGTCAATATCGCCTTGGTGTGAGATCACTATTCACAAACATCGGAAATACAAGTCATTCAAAATAGAGCCGTAAGGAACAACCTCTCTCCATGGCTATAAATGTATTGTTTTGTAAATTTTTCGTTTTATATAATCTTTTGTTTTGTATAATTTTTTTAATTCATATTCCTTTCTCAAAAATTTAATTAACTTATTCCATATTATGCTGTCTCAGTAGGGGTAAAGTCACAAGTACAAACTTCGTCTTATGAGTCTTATGCACAAACTGATTAAATGTAAACTGTCGATTTCCCGAAAATGAATAAATAAATATCATCTACCATGGGATACACATCTCAAATATACTCACAGACAATCCTTTTACGATTCTGACAAAATATAACATCCCAACTGCCATTCTACAAATAATTCAACATTCCTCACACACGAAAACTAAACCAGTCTTTAATTCCGACATACACTAGCACAAAACACGTCACAAAATCAAATACACTTATCGTAATCTACTCACACGACTAAATTTGGAATTGAGGCCTTGCGCGCACTACGATTTTCTGTACCACGATAATTTTGTCGCAGAAATGCAACGTATGAGTTAGTAAGTATGTGCGCGCATATACGACAAATAAATAGTTGCTATTTTAAAATTGTGATTTGTCACATTTTTCCGCGACAGCGCGCGACGCGATTGTCGCAAAATAAAATTATAGCATTTGAAGTTATATGGACACGCGCGCACTGCGATTTAAAATCGCTACCCCACAACCTTTCTTCAGCTGAGATTGCATTCCGCCATCTAGTACTATTGTATGCAATTTGAGGTCCAACAATTCTTAATAGTTTATCAAATGTCTGAATCGTAATTCTATAATAGCCGAAGATTTTTTTTGGATATTATCGAAGATCATTGTATTTCAGATAAAAGAAACCTTTAATATATCTTTCTGCTGTAAAAGGATGAGTCCAGTATTTATGTGTTATTTTATTCCTCCTCTTCCGAAGAAGCAAAACAATACGAGCAATTTGTACAAAATTCATGTTGAGAATGAACAATTCATCGCAATTTTTCATCGCGATGCGCGCAGTATTATTTTTGCGATTTATTATAGCACGATTTTAAAATAGTGTCGCAAAAAATACAATCGTGGTGCGCGCTAGGCCTTATGTGCGATGTATTGTAAGGAGTTAGGCCTAGCGCGCACCACGATTGTATTTTTTGCGAAATACAATGATCTTCGACAATATCCAAAAAAATTCTTTGGCTATTATAGAATGACGATTCAGACATTTGACAAACTATTAAGAATTGTTGGACCTCAAATTGCATACAATAATACTAGATGGCGGAATGCAATCTCAGCTGAAGAAAGATTGTCAGGTAGCGATTTTAAATCGCAGTGCGCGCGTGTCCATATAACTTCAAATGCTATAATTTTATTTTGCGACAATCGTGTCGCGCGCTGTCGCGGAAAAATGTGACAAATCACAATTTTAAAATAGCAACTATTTATTTGTAGTATATGCGCGCACATACTTACTAACTCATACGTTGCATTTCTGCGACAAAATTATCGTGGTACAGAAAATCGTGGTGCGCGCAAGGCCTAAGCAATATAAAATACAACGCATTAGCAATTTGTACGAAATCCATTTTGAGAATGAACAATTCATCGCAATTTTTCATCGCGATGCGCGCAGTATTATTTTTGCGATTTATTATAGCACGATTTTAAAATAGTGTCGCAAAAAATACAATCGTGGTGCGCGCTAGGCCTTACCCAGTAACCCAAAACTTCCAGCAACGAACAAAGAAACATTGGCAAATGCTATTTCCTCAACAGTTTTACTAGTGAGTGACACATTCTTTCTTTGGAAAGATGTTCTGTGTTTATTTCTTTCAATGTATTTATGAAATATTTTCCATTTAACTGTGTTAAGTCTGTCTAGTCTGTTTTAAAAACTATTTACACTGTTCATTGAACTCCATTTTAATTAGTTTTCTTATGTAAACATAAATATCGTTTGTTTCATCAATGTGGTCTTCCCCGAAATGAGTTGTTTTTAAAACTCACTGAGAATAATGTAGTATAATTGTCATTGTTATTATTTTTTAATGGATTTCAAAGAATTTAAACAGTTCATTACAAAACTTCCACGTCGTACATTCTCCTTGGATAAGCAATCGACTTGAAATTGGTTTTAATTAAATTTTAAAATTAGAAATTGAAAGTAATGGACAAAAGAGACATCTCTGGTCAGTTTTGGATAGATTTTGCTCAGCAGGTAAGTGATGACGAATTCCAGTCACCTTTGCATTGATCAGTTGGATTCATCCGGATTGTGTCATTTGTCAAAAGAGGTCTATTTAAGACAAAAATGATTAAAATATATTTTTTTGTCACAATAATGTGCAGTGCGTATTATTACAATGTGCTGATTCATCTTTATTAATAATTCTACTCTCTTGAGAGCTGGTTGACATATTATAATCTCCTAGTGCGAATGCAAATATATTATAGTTCTGATTTGCCGTCTGCCGCCGAATTCAAAGATCAGGGAGAAGAACTCAATTGCAAGTGGGATTCTCTGGTGAGTCTTTCTGTTTATATGTATTTGGTGGCTTGTTTATAAGTTGTCTTCTCCTGCAGAGTGAATTCAATGATCAATCCATTTCTTTCATAGGGAATTAAAATATTCCCTGATGGTCTGAGCTATTTAAAAGCCAGATTATCACCACTCCTTAAAATCCGTTTTTAGTTCTGTGTGGAGCTAACGTAACAACAGCTAATAGGTCAACTTTCGTACCCATTTTTTTAGTTCACTGAATAACTGAAATTTCGCGGAAAGTGCATACAATGTATTGATAAAAGTTTGTCTGCCACTTCCACACGGTAAAATGGTATGAAAGTGTTTGCTGACGTAGGCTGTAGTTTTCATAATTGAATTTCAGCCAATAGTTGACGGATCTTTTCATGCAGACAATTTACAGAGCACGTGGCACGGCTTTCGAAATTAAATCATTCGATTAATGCACTTTCGCAAAGTGACACAATATATTTACTGACGTGTTTGTACTGATTTTTCAACACGCCTGGATATGTGCTGGCATTGAATCTACAGAACGGTAGCTACACTCAGTATTATTTTACAATTAACTTCTCTTTCCCACATCCTTCAGCCTCACAACATACCCCAATTGAGGATGACATAGACCTACTCGCTCCGGACACTTAGGGATTGATAAGAGCGTTGTGTGGTATTCACACGTTTTTAAATACATCTATTTGAATTTTGATGACAATATATTCTGTGGCAATCACGTACACAAACGTGGAAATAGACGCATTTCTCTGAAATCGGACATTTTAGCAGTTAATACAGATCGGCAATTGGCGAGGTTGATAGTTTTGTCGAATTAAGTTCCTGGGGAGGATGGTTCAATCCTCTATTAAATAAAGATATTTTTTAAAGTTATAAAAGACATTTAAAAATAGATGATCATAGTAAAAAACTTTTATACGCTTTGATTGTTTTTCCAATCCATTACAGTGTATTAAACATTCTACGAAAACTGGGACACGTTAATACAACAAAATAATCATTGAAAATACTAATTTCGATTGTGACTCTGTCTGTCTGTAATTCCGCTTCAGTGAGCCGTATAAATTTTGCTTTGAATTTAAGGGTCATTATTTTCAAAATTGAACAAGCGATAGAGTATCTACCATTAATATAGAAGGAAACTGATGAAAGAGAACTACTTTGCCGACAGCACATTATTTTCTGAACGGTCATATCTGTATTCCTGATACAAGACAAAGATTTGAGTTTTATGCTCCTAACAACTTCACAAGAGCTTGCAGGCAAAGGATTTTTGTTGTTCCGAGATGCTGAACTAACCAACCATTGGTAATGCCTCTAGGAAAAATGATTCTGCTATAAAATAACTTGCCCCTGACATAAATAATTTCAAGCAACATTTCAATTCTGAATGTGTCTTACACCAGGGCGATACTGATAGTATCTTCCACTCTGGAACGTGCAGGTAAGTATACTATATATTATTTTTAATTAATAGATTGTGTAAAAATAATACACATTAATCAAATAAAATTTACTTGCACATCCTTGGATTTGAATCCGCTATCTTCGGCTTTCTAGTCGAGAACCTTACCCCTAGACCACAGAGGCCGTCTATATTATCTAAATATAATGTATTCTTATTATTGATAGAACAAATAGATATTGGAATAACTTATTTTTTTAATGACTTAAATTTTACATCCATAAATATAATATATTATTGAAGAAGAAGATAATACGAATAAATCTAAATGAAACATGAAACAGAATAAGACATCGAAAAACATTAAGGCAACGGTCTCAACTAGGAATCGAACCTATATATAAAATCTGAACTGTTTTTCCGAGACACTATCTAGGTAACAAATAAATTCTTTATAACTTTGTTATTATTCCAAAAGATAGCAGTCAAAAATATTGGCAAATTAGTGGAAGATAATATTGTTAATTCTGAAATATGAGATCATAAATAATGAAGTCCCAATGGCCGAGTGGTTAGAGGCGATGTCCCGGTAAGACAGAGATCCTGGTTTTGATTCCCAGTTGAGACCGTTCCTTTTTTATTTTTCTAAGTCTTCTATTTCATGTTTCGTTTAGACTTATAAATATTATCTTACTCTACAATGATGAAAAGATATTATTTTGAAAAAAAAAGAATTGTAATTTTTGAAATTGGAACTGATTTGTCCAGAATTAATAGTATCCGTGATTTTTCCTGGATATGCGCTAAGTATTTTATGAATAAAATTAACGTCAACATGTGAACCTTTTGACAAGAACAAAATAACATATATACATGTTTTTTTAATTTTCTCATGAATTTTCACTGGTCTTTCATATAAGAATAATTTATATTTGTAAAGTGTGCTGAACAAATATTAAGGGGTTGTTTTTTAAAAAATACCAAAAGAAGTTTTAAAAGAGTGGGTTTAGAAAAAGGTCTGAGTTTTGCCTGAGGGTAGGAGGGTAGCTGGCTGTGGAAATGACGTTCATAATAACTGTAATTCGAGGGTATTAAACAGGAGAGGAAGAAACACGTCGAAATATTATTTTAATCAAAAGAACCATGTACTGTAAATACGTAACGATTCTGTCTGTTTAAATAATGTGGGTTTGCTGAAACAATGTTGAAAATTTTGGGTTTCCCACACGCTTAAATTCGTAGACCCTGGTGCTGGGATAATACTAATAATAATACTTTCCAACCTTTATCTTTCCACTTTGCTGTTCCCCATCTCCTTCCCTTCACCACTACCTTCAGTCTCATAACATACCCCAATCGGGGATGCCATAGTCTTACTGGTTCTATATGGCTGGGAGCAGTTTCAATTATTGTGAAGTGTTCGCAAAATTTAAAAACAAATCAGTATTGGCGTTTTTAGGGCAATTTTAGTAAAAAAATAACACAGTAGTTGTCTCGTTGACAACGTAAAACTTTGCATACTAGTAAAAAAAATGTAGAAATGGTCTTCATTTTATTGGTGAAAACGGCAGTGAGGGCGGAAAATTAGCATATTCACAGTTAAACAATTCGGTAATTAAATACAAAATTAGTCGATATGTGTAAATGGTAAATGAGTCGTCTAAGCGAAATCTATAAATGGATAACTATTGATGATAGACGAGTTTAACTTAATCATCTGTCATTGTTCGTCACTGAGGGTTAGCAACTAATCAACTGTCAGTTAATGGAGCTCTAATACCAGGAAAATAATAACGTATTTCTACGATCAAAACGAAAATATCGCATTTAATTTTTTTGTTTGCTTTAAGATAACGAAGGTCTTAAAAGATTTTTTTCAAAATGAATTTCTAGTAGTGCCCCTATCACTAATAACCTACAAATACCAACATAACATATACATATTATCGATGGCTTGGCGCTTACATATGATAAGGGCAGTTTTAAGTAAAAACAATAAATTATGTGTTTTGTAAAGCATTTATCAGGATTACTTACTTCTTAAATAGATGTTTGGTGGGAAATTTACATTACTTATTTCATCTGAAATTGATAAAAAGCAGATACTCACATTAATTTTGTTGCTTTACGTCTTATTATCAACTTGGAGTATTTTTATAAAGTGAATTTTAAAATTGCACTGAAGGGTTCATCAACTTCAGGTTTATTTGGGGGCGCACTCCGGCATGCGTCTACTTGAGCGAGCAGGTATACGTTAGCCTAGCTGCTCAGCCCCTTCTTAAGAATTTCAGCTTTTTATACACAAACAGCCAGAACGAGCCGAAGAGATGCCAGACTTGAAGAAAATGAACTGTTTGAACACGCGGAAGGCATCTTGTATGGTGCCGACATCGGTGATTAGCTGATAGATTTTCAGTAAAAAAATCTTTAAACGCTTTTCTTCCAAGCCACTTTTTTTCTTGCTTCGTTGATTTTTTCTCCAGAACTACTGAACCCATCGATACGAAATTTTAACTACACATTTGCTAAATGTATGACTACTGCTGGAACTAAAATGATTTTAAGGTACTTTTTAAAATCAAAAAATCACTCAAAACAGGCTTAGTTTTGGAGATTTTTTTCAATTGCCGACATTTGTTATTTTCACATAAAAAATTATGATTCTAGTTCAGACAGTGGCCACAACACAACCATTCTGAACTCAAATCTTTTTGGTTTTTGTGTTGCGGATAAATCTACTCAGCTATACGGATGATGCTACCAGGGATGGATAAATTATGTAAAATAAATAAATAAAAAAATTTCAAATATTTTGGGAGATATTTATAGAATCCCAAAAAGATTTACAAAGATATCTTTCAAAGGAACAATACAAAAAATTCACAAAAAATACCCCCATTTTCAGCCGTCTGATTAGGATGAACCCTTAACCCACGTGTTCATTAGGCTATCGTTAAACGCCATCGATTTAAATTCATAAGACATAATTCAAATGGAATCAGTTATGTATTGAATCAAAAACATTAAAAAATTAACGATTTTATTGTTCATTTATATGTTTAATGCGTAAACAGTCGTTAATATAACCTAAGTAAAATATATAATATGTTGCTGAAAGGATATCCAATCTTCTTTTGAAATCCGTCTATCGCATCAGTTGACAATTCAATTAGTACATTCACAGCCCAATTAAGACGACGTATAATTTGATCAAAGATCATGTAGCTGTTTCATTGTTTGAATTGAATTAACAAACTAGAACCATCCTTTGTTCGACGGAATATCTGTTTTATACTAATTAACCGAGGTTGGGATGTTTCACAGAAATCTAAATGAAAGATTTTGATATGAAAATATTTTTTATATTATTAATTTAAAGTCTTCCATTGTAACGAATCTTACAACCTTTGAAAATTGTTGATATCTTCTTAATATATAAAAATTTAGTCTTCGTATGTTTGTGTTCGAAAAACTCGAAAATTAGTCTTACCGATATCGCTGAAAATTTCAACGTTTGTTCTTATTAGTGTGAGTAGTGTTTAGAGGGTGGTTTGAATGGTAGAACTCTGCATTGGAATCGATACAGAGTCGAATTAAAGTAATGTAGTTTTTAAACAGTAACATTGTGGTTTACATTAGCGAATGGTAGAATAAGACATAGTAATAACGAATATATATTTTTACTATCAAAATGTTTTAAAATTATTATTTTTAAACCTTCCACGTTCATATCGACATTCTTTTAATTGATTTAACATTTTTTAATTTATAATTGTTACCACATTTTATTTCACTGAAAAGAATCAATTATTATTTACCCTCTAAAAAGTCGACATTTTACTGTTTTGGAAGTGTTTAAACCATTGATGTATATACACGTTTAAACTAGTAAATAAATACCCGCTTCGAAAAAAAACTTCGATGGTTATTTTTTAAAATAACAGAGGGCGCCACTTCAGTTTACAACAATCCTTAACTGTACGGTCACTAAGATAATAAAACATCAGATTTCTTTCATAATTTAATTTGTTTTATCTTCCACCATACTGAATCAATGTACTCTTGATAAATATTGTAATTTTTTCATGTGGAATACTGCTCTTATTTTTTTTAAATTTAATTATACCTCAAAATAATTCCTTTAAAGTCTTCCAAATTAACCAAAATACACAGAAAAAGTGTCATCTACCACATAGGTGATGAGGACAGTATACATATACAATATCAGTAGATTAAAAATATGTTTATGTTTAAGAAATTTTGTTTTTTTGACAATAATTGTCAAAATTTATTCACTTCAATTATTGAAAGGTTCAACTTAAACTTCAATTCTACGGCCATTTTGGTTTCATATTGACAAGCTAACGGCACAACAGTGGGCTTCTGCTGAACACAGTTTATTCAAATAGAACCCCAACTGCCCGGAGACAGTGGCAATTCCGTTTAATGTATGTTTTGAGACAAAAAAGAGTGAAGGGAATGGAAAAAAAAATTGGAGGAAATAAAAAGGTAAAAGGAAAAACAGAAACGGTAGATTAATAAAAATAAATTCATTTCGAGAACCACTCCTAAGATAAATATTTTAGCAACGACAGAATAAGTTGATAGCTTTAGCCACAGAGTAGAAAATTATTAGAAATGTGATATATTATAATTTGAAAAAAAATGTCGCCATATAAAACAGTTCGATTCCTAGGCTAAAGAAAGGCAAATTAAATGATCTGGGGCTCTAGCACATTGAACTCGACAATTTAACAATATTGAATCGATAGGCGTAACTACCAACGATTTTATACCGACTTCCTGTACGATTTTTTCGATTATACCGATGTAAAAAAGTCAATATACGCTTGCAACCCTGGCGCATATATCTATGAATTGACATTCCTAAACGTCAGACGACCACGAAAAAGCGAACGAAATTTCGAATTGAAATAATAACATTGTCAGTCCGCATGTATTTTTGACGCTAAAAAGGTAGGACAGAATTAGTTCACGAGGTCTTGAGTCACAACACTCATAACTAACAACTTTCATTTCTCGCTGGGAATATCGTATTGACATAGGGACATCGTCCGTGCTAGACCGCCATATCAAGATTTTACCGATTTTTTAAATGTTTGATAAATTTCACCTGCAGTAAGATAAATTTGCCTTTATTTTTGGCACACAGATATGCTCACATACACCTCTATTGATTTTTATGTTCCGTGGCTTTACCATAGCACAAATATTTTTTTCGGACACAATCGTTGCGTTGACAATTTTGCTTTCATTTGCTATTAAATTTATATGATTGGATACGTTACGAAGGTTTTACGATCCTTTGGTATTATATCATGTATCTGAGGGATTGTCGTATCGTATTTATATTTTTATTAGGCACGAGCCTTGCCTAAACAATGGTCATAAATCCAATTTATTTATAATCTTGTTGTACAATAGTGGTCCAAACCTCAATTAATCGGTATTCATTTACAAAAGAATCTGATCCAGATCTGAATAGCCAGGTATTTCCCCACCTTCCTCCTCCCCATCTACTTCCCCTCCCCAATACCCTCAGCCTCACAACATACCCCAATTGGGGATGCCATAGTCTCACTGGCTCCAGACGGGAGCAGTTGGGACTCTTGTGCGGTATTACTGTAAAAAACTGTAAAAAAAAGGTACCTAAGGTTGGAAATATTGGAATATGTAGGTGAATCAATGAAGACAATCTACGCGACCATCGGTCCAGCTCGTCAATGCAACGTCGTCGGTCGACCGACCGTACGTGTGGCGCAAATTCAGTCTAAACATCAACACACTAAACACGGTACCCGAAAGAGGAAGCCTTTACCTAATAAGTACACCTCTAGTTAAGTTTATTTGTTGATTTTTTTTCTAGATATTTTGAGCTTATTTCGAACAAATAAATATCATTTGATTACTTCTAGATTTTAATCGAATATTCTTTACAAAATTGATCAGAAATGTTAAATCAATTTCCACGGTAAATAAAATCATGTTTTGTGTACCTTGAATTTCCAAAACACGAATACTGCGTTATTTACGTGAAACGAATAACGTACAAAATAAAAGCTATATTTATTACGCAAACAAAATATAATCGGGAAGAAATTACTATTTTTTCAACTCACAGGGTGCGTCGTTATAATCAAATTTCTAAGATTTTTTTACAAATACTTTTCGCAAATCATTCCTAATTCATAATATAATTTTACCACACAATCGTCTAAGAGAACATATTCCTACAGCGTCCATTCTACATTCATCCACCTTCTGCCAGTTCCAGTACATTAGGGTTGGTAACATAACTCCTTTGTGGACTGCTAGCCTTATTTCCTCTTATATTTTGACACTATACAAAAATTATAAAAGAAAGCGAGAATTGCATATAATATGTCATTTTTTTGCGAAGTTCTAATATGTGGAGTCTTTCTTGTAACCCCTTGGGCCTTAAAAAATTACTATTGTAATTCAATATTTCCGTTTGAACTTCAATTTCAAATACGTTCGCTGTTTTTTAAATTATGTTTCCCAAAATTTAATAATGTCTTTAAAGGCAGATTTTGTTTAATATTTAGGAAAAAAATCGTTATTTACAAGATTACATTGTAAAAAGAATGCACGATAAACCAATTAAGATTCATTAATTATAAGATGAAAGGACTCATTTGGATTTAAATTTTACAAACGGATAAAAAATCATTTAAATAACATATAGATAACGTTATAAATGTAAATTTTGAAATTTATCTAAAGTTCTTAAAATCAAGGACTTTAGATAATGTTCTTAAAACAGGGTTTCTTTATGCATAGTAAAAGGATAACGTATTATTATCAAAGAATAATTACTAGCCTGAAACATCTATATAAATTGAAAGAATCTTCAGAGGAAAAAACATGCTGCCCTGCTTGTTAGATTTTGAATGAAAAATACCATTACATTTTGAATAATTTGGCGGGTTTTGAACAAACCAATTATAATTAATAAATGGTAGAGAACCTGACCGGCAAACAGAAGGCAGCGGGTTAAATTCCCGTCAGCGGGATGTATTTTGTCTCGGAATATTAAAAAAAAGATTATATAGTTATTTCAGGCTAATAATTATTGCTTAAAAATAACACGAAACGTTTAATTAGACAAACTTATTAAGGTAATTATTTTCACATAATTTTTTTGTATTTTTATATAAGAAATGGCAAATCTCGACTGCTTGACGATTTTTGTGCTTTATTTATAGAATTTTATCAAATTATTCTGGAGCGTTTTGGTAATTTTTAAAAGCAATGAAATAGCGTGGTAGTCTCTCTTTCTCAATCTGTTTATATTATATGTCTTTAAATATTAAAAAAAGGAGAGAGAATGAGTTTTAATGAGGAGTTTTCAATTGGTGACAGATAAAGCACTACATTGCCTGTTGCTGAAAAAACCTCACCACACCCAAACGAGGAATTGACATTTTGATATACTGACATACAGAGCTCCGGGCCAAAAAGGCCCCTTTCTAAAATAATATAAATAATAACGTTTGTTTATTTCAGCTGAACAGAGCGGTGAATGCAAAACTCTGTCTGCCATAAATAAATCACATGATAATAAAATGGTAAACATATTTAGCACTTGTACAACGGCTGCTTAAGGAACATTCTCCATCTATTGTAGGGGCGCTATCTCCGGTAGCGCTGATTCATCTCGGCTACTCTATGGCGCATCAAGGCAGCGAAGCCATGCACCCTTCCCTTTGAGGCGCTGCATCGCCAAGGGAGGCCGAACAGCGCCCTGTATGCGCTGTTATACTGTACTCGGAGTGTGTACGTATTACGCCTTGTGTGTACCTTGTCCATAGTTCGCTAGTGTAAAAGTTCATTTCTTAATCAGCTTACATTAATTGGTTGTTGGAAATAGATGTAACAAACGAAGTTGGATCATGGTATGGATTGAAGGCGTGGTACGCCTCGTTTTCCATCATTTTACCAGAATGATACACCCTGTGAGAGATATATTTTATAAAACCCATTCGCTAAATAAATATTACGCTTTAAGTACAGTCAACAAACCGTTTCTACAAATGGCAATATTCCGTTAAACCAATAAAATAATTTTGAATAACGGATTAAACTTTGGAAATAACATGAATATTTATTATTTCGTCAATAAATTGTGATATACTGATCTCCATAAGATATTGGTGACATTTTTACGACGGAATATGTTTTATTTACGTCAACCTGAAAAGTTTTCACGAAATATTGGATATTTTAATAGGTAGGTACTATGATAGTAATAACGTATTTATATTCCAAGATGTTGGGAGGTTTTTGCAATCCTATCAATCCAATTGTGGTACTATTCTTAATGCTGCCATGAATTTATAAATTTGTCAAGTGATTAAGGATCGCTTTGATTACGAATACAGAGGTGGCTGGTTCAAATCCCAGAAAGCGAAAATGAATTTAATTTATGTATTTTGTTTCATTTCACAATTAATTTTTTATTTTTTTTTTACTTTATTTATTTTCATTTCTTTACATTTATTTATTTTCATTTCTTTACATTTATTATACATATATTAATAAAAATTATATTAAAATGGTATTAATTAATTATATTGCTTAGCAACGCTAGTTTAGGAATTATATTAAAATGGTATTAATTAATTATATTGCTTAGCAACGCTAGTTTAGGCATATACTTTGCATTTGCTCTCTGATTATTTTTTGTAATATCAGATAGAAAAGAATTAGCTTTGATCCCAAAAAATATAAATATTTAAAGAAGAGTATATCAGATAACGCATTAAATAAACTGCCAGTAAGCCATAGGATATTTAGGTAAATAAATAGGATTTAAAAAAAATAAAATATTCGAGTACCCCAGTAACCAAGGTAAACAACAATATTTGACATTCATTTGAAAAAAATAAAAATATATTTTAATGGTATATTTTTATGTTGATAACGTTTTTCTGGAATATAATATATCATAGATTCGTAATGTTGAAAGGTAGTTGAATTGGAAATTATAGATTTGTTATGTCGAAAGGTAGTTTGATTAGAATATTTAATTTGATCACATTGAAAATTATTTATTGATTTGGTTACTGGAATGTAGTAGTAAAGATACAATCATCTCCAAGTTGTTTTGCAAAATGACAACGATGTCATTTGCAACCAACGTAGATGAACAGGGGATTATTATGTCATCTGTACAGATGAACATGGATAGTCTAAGACCCCAAAAAACAAAAGCAGGTATTCCTAGACAGCGTATGAAATGGACGAACGATGTCAATATGTTCATTGTTCGTTCATATTTTTATGTAACCAAAGTAGAAACAGATATGTTGTTATACAGGAAAAAATTACATTTACTTTTCTCACAAAATTATCCGATTGCCCAAGTAAGCGAACAAAGATTAGCAGACCAAAAGCGAGCTATTTTCAAAAATAATTTAATTTCTGTAGTCACATTAGAACAGATTAAAAGGGAAGTAGCAGATAGATTGCAAAGGGGAAATAATTGAGAACAAATTAACACAAGTAATAATGTCATATCAGATGCATTGAATGTAGATAGTTTGGATAATATTCTAGTCGAAATGTCCAATGATATTACAGTAGATTCAAATAACTTAGACGTTATTTATAATCTTAGGGAAATCAACATTGCAAATTTAAACTTTGTTGATGAAAATGTAGTAGAATTAGCTAACTTACTTCATAATAATATAAACAGATATATAGATGTAGAGCCAACAGTTAGACCAAAATTACCGAAATTGCATACGTCAAAGAAATTATCTAAATTAATTTTTGAATTAAATAACATAATTTTACCAAAAATCATATTTGACGAAATTAGTTTATCATCCTCTGACGATAGATCATATAGTTATAGTAAACCAGAATGGCAGATCAGATTAGAAAATGATGTAGTCTTTTTAAGAAGTAACATAGCTAGAGTAATAGAATATAAAAATGGAAATAGAAGTAGGAAAATTTTGAGACATGTAGATGAAATTGGTAGAAAATTTGGTTATAACATTGATAGTCATAATAATGAAAATATAATCAATGATTTATTGGATTTATTAAAACAAAAATTAGGCGTAAAAGCTAGTAGATTAAAAAGATATAATTATACGTATAATAAAAAAAAATAAAAGATTATTCCAGAAAAATGAAAAAATATTTTATTCCAAACTTGACGATAAACAAAATATTATTTCGAATAATAATATTCCGTTGCCATCTGAATCAGATATGCGCGATTTTTGGACTAAAATTTGGAGTAAAGATATAAAACATAACGAGTCAACTCCATGGATAGAAAATGAAGAACTCAATTTTTCAGGTATTGAACAAATGAGTTTTTCTAATATATCGGTTGAATTGTTAACCAAAATTATTAAAAATACTCATAATTGGAAAGCCACGGGTTGCGATTGGATAAATAATTTTTGGTAAAAACGTCTGACTACTTTACATCCTCTTTTGGCAAAAAATCTTTCAAAATTTGTCAGTCAACCTCAAAATTTTCCAAATTTTCTAACTAAGGGCATTACTTATATGTTACCCAAAAGCGAAAATATTAATAATCCTTCTCAGTACAGACCCATTACATGTTTACCGACAATATACAAAATTTTAACCTCTTGTTTAACAGATTTAATATATACTCATTTAGATGAAAAAAATATTTTATCTGAACAACAAAAAGGTTGTCGCAGAAAACACATGGGATGTAAAGAATAATTAGTTATCGATTCTGTAATTCTTAAACAGATTCAAACTCGAAAACGTAATTTACATACTTGCTATATAGACTACCAAAAGGCTTTCGATAGTGTCCCGCACTCGTGGCTGATCAAAGTATTAAATATATACTAGCTTTTTGCCCGTTGCAGGCAACTAATGGATAAATGTGATAAGCGATCTGATGTTTGAATGTAGACTGATGTTTGAATGTAGATGAGACGAAGAGTGTGGGACTACAAAATTTAAAAAAAGAAATGGATATTTTGAGAAAAAAAAGAGCCAAGGAGCTTACTGATCATTTTTTCACCGAGCCATTCGTGTTGTGTAGGTCGAGACGCGTAATTTGATACCCATATCGTATGTACGGTTTTGTCACCGACATTCTTCAAAAGTTGTTATTTTGGAAAAAGAATTGCTCAATTAACACGCAAAATTTAAAAACTTTTAAAAATGTAATATGTATTTTGGCATATAAATGAAACTATGAGTGTGTGACCACAAATATATTAAAATATATGTATGGATAGAAAGAAATGGATATTTTGAGAAAAAAAAGTGCCAAGGAGCTTTCTGATCATTTTGAGCCATTCGGATTTTGTAAGTCGAGACGCGTAATTTGATACCCATATCGTATGTACGGTTTTTGTCACCGACACTCGTCAAAAGTCCCAGCGAGTTTTATTTTGGAAAAAAATATTAATACTACTACTACCACTACCACTACCATACCACTACCACTACCACTACCATACCACTACCACTACCACTACCACTACCACTACCACTACCACTACCACTACCACTACCACTACCACTACCACTACCACTACCACTACCACTACCACTACCACTACCACTACCACTACCACTACCATACCACTACCACTACCACTACCACTACCACTACCACTACCACTACCACTACCACTACCACTACCACTACCACTACCACTACCACTACCACTACCACTACCACTACCACTACCACTACCACTACCACTACCACTACCACTACCACTACCACTACCACTACCACTACCACTACCACTACCACTACCACTACCACTACCACTACCACTACCACTACCACTACCACTACCACTACCACTACCACTACCACTACCACTACCACTACCACTACCACTACCACTACCACTACCACTACCACTACCACTACCACTACCACTACCACTACCACTACCACTACCACTACCACTACCACTACCACTACCACTACCACTACCACTACCACTACCACTACCACTACCACTACCACTACCACTACCACTACCACTACCACTACCACTACCACTACCACTACCACTACCACTACCACTACCACTACCACTACCACTACCACTACCACTACCACTACCACTACCACTACCACTACCACTACCACTACCACTACCACTACCACTACCACTACCACTACCACTACCATACCACTACCACTACCACTACCACTACCACTACCACTACCATACCACTACCACTACCACTACCACTACCATACCACTACCACTACCATACCACTACCACTACCACTACCACTACCACTACCACTACCACTACCACTACCACTACCACTACCATACCACTACCAGTACCATTACCACTACCACAACCACTACCACTACCATACCACTGCCACTGCCATACCACTACCACTACCACTACCATACCACTACCACTACCACTACCATACCACTACCACTACCACTACCACTACCAGTACCACTACCACTACCACTACCACTACCACTACCACTACCATACCACTACCACTACCAGTTCCACTACCACTACCACTACCACTCACACTTCCAGTACCACTACCAGTACCACTACCACTACCATACCACTACCACTACCACAACCACTACCACTACCACTACCACTACCACTACCATTTCCATACCACTACCACTACCATACCACTACCATACCACTACCATACCACTACCACTACCACTTCCATACCACTACCACTACCACTACCATACCACTACCACCACCACTACCCTACTACTACTACTACTACTACTTGGTACAATTTATAAATTTGCGTGACGCTAATGATGTAGTTTTTCACTACGGGGCGACGGTACCAGTGCAAAATTATTTTTACAAAACTTTATTTTATTTCGTTCAAAAGCATTATCGATTTTTCAAAAGATAAACTACCAAAGTAAGTACCTGCACAGATTTTATCGATTTTTTTTAATTTTAAATCCATACGTTATATTATAACACAACGGACCTAACCTAGAATTGGGCTAAAACATGCTCTCAGTACCTGGCTACCAAGGACATCTACCCAGTACCACTGTGTAGGTACCTACTTTTAAAAATTTACCGAAAAAATATTTACATAACGCAATTAGGTACCTACTCGTTAAAAAATAAACAGATGAGAACTTTTAATATGAATGGCTCCCAGGCTAACCTCATCCAAGTTCTGCGCTCCTGGTAGAAATAATAAATTTGCGAGACGCTATTGATGTAGTTTTTCACTACGGGGCGACGGTATCCGTGTCAAATTATTTTTACCGAACTTTATTTTATTTCGTTCAAAAGCATTATCGATTTTTAAAAATATACTGCCAAAGTAAGTACCTCTACAAATTTTATCGTTTCTTTGAGATCACATCCCTAAAATAAAAGCACATCACTTCGGTGTGTCTATGATTGGCTGATTTCTGATTGACCAAAAGCTGACTGTTGGCATTTTTTGTTAAAATAGCAAATGTCAAAACTTTGGCCGGTTACTGTGAAACATTTTGAACCGAACGCCATCTGTGGGACGGCCGAATAACGTTCCTTAACCTTCGGAGGATGATTTTTTTCGATAATATTAAAGCCGGACGGCGTATTTGCTGCGGATTGCAATCATCAAGTTGAGCGCGTAGATTTTATAAAAAAAGCATACCACGTGGTTTTTGCTAGACCACGTGACTTTCTCTGTCGCCGCGAAGCTCTCCCGATTAAATCATTTTTTTGCGTGTCGGGCGAACCTGGCGGCCGGAGAGAGCACTGCGCGCTTTCGTATGGCGCGCCGCGAGCGCTTCCAGTTTCCGCCGCTAGATGCTACTCAAATTTTTGTCGACAAATTACCCCGAACGAATATTTTAGTAAACATTTTCATACAAACTTATACTGAATTTCGCCCAAAACGCGTCCCGCCATAGTGAACCTCGAGTCGAAGCGGCTCAGTGAGAGCGGCGGTCGATTTTCGCTCGCCAGGAATTCGGCAAAAAAACAATTGAATGGGACTTTTTTTTCTGGCACGCCAAAACGAACCTCGAGTTGTTTGAACTTAAGGGGGAGAGTGGTCGATTTTTGCCTAAATTTCGGCGAGCAAAAAAAACAAAGAAACTGAGTATTAATATATGTATAAAATTACCCCCATTATTATTAGCTTTTTGGAAAATATTATGTCCTTTTGGAATACCAATTTACTTATCAATTTAAAAGGTAAGAAAATAGTAATACCGGGCATTTCAATTAAAAGAGGGATTTTTCAAGGAGACTCATTGAGTCCTCTTTGGTTTTGCTTAGCATTGAATCCTCTATCTTAAATGTTAATCAAAAGCAAGTTTGGAATAAAAGTTAAGGGTAATACAAGGGAGAGTAGTACAATTTCGCAATTATTATTTATGGATGATATAAAATTATTTTCGAATTCTGAACAAAATTTAGAGAAAATGATCGAGGTAGTTAAAAACTTTTCAGATGATATCAAAATGACTTTTGGTTTAGATAAATGTAGAACGATCCATATAGAGAAAGGCAAAATTGTAGATGGGGACGAGAGTATATTTAGAAATTTCCAAATTACTAGTATGAAAAGGAATGAGGTTTATAAGTATTTAGGATACCCACAATCAAATAGATTAGACCATACTAGTATTAAAAATGATATTGGGATTAAATTTCAAACTAGGATCAGGAAAATTTTAAAATGCAATCTATCTGCTAAAAATTTAGTAAAAGCAATAAATACTTGGGCGATACCTCTATTAACGTACTCATTTGGCATAATTAAATGGTCTAATACAGATTTAGATAACTTAGAAAGATTAATTAGAACTACGCTAATAAAATTTAATTGCCATCATCCAAATACAGCTATAGAACGAGTTAATTTACCTAGAAATTTAGGAGGTAGAGGCATAGTCAAAATAACTTCTTTGAAACATAATCAGGTAGAAATGCTAAGAACTTTTTTCCATAGGAAAGCTCATAGCTCAGAAATGCACAAAATAATTTGCAAGGCAGATAGAAATATTACACCTTTAAATTTATACGATGAGAATGCCAACATTTTTATAAATCCCAACCAGGAACTATTAGATTCCTGGTCAAATAAAATTTTACACGCAAAACACTTCAATTATCTCAACCAAACGTTGACAAATTTTTGGCAAACAAATGGTTGAGTATTGGAGAGTTGAGCGCAGAAATAGAAGGATTTATGCTTGCCATTCAGGATAGAGTCATTAATACTAAAAATTATAGAAAGCATATAATCAAAGATACAAATCAAATTGATGATTTGTGTAGAAAATGTTTGGCTTTTCCGGAAACTATAGAACATATTATATCGGGATGTTCTATATTAGCACCGTCCGAGTATACATTTAGGCACAATCAAGTTTTAAAAATAATTCACTAAAATTTGGTAATTAAACATAACTTGATTGACTGCCGTAATATAGTACCATATTATGAATACGAACCAAATTCATTTTTAGAAAACGAATTTTATAAAATATATTATGATAAAACTATACTAACAGACCGAACGATTAGTCATAATAGACCCGATATAGTTTTACATGACAAAATTAAAAAAATATCTTATATCATTGATGTCGCTATTCCAAATTCCTGTAACATTCAAAAATCTTTTAATGAAAAAATAAGAAAATACACAGATTTAGGAAACGAAATAAAAATAATTTGGCATTCTCAGACTATAAAAATATTACCATTCGTTATTTCGGCTACTGGCATAATACCTAGCTCTCTCATTAAAAATTTAGGCGTATTAGATCTATCAAAAAATTTATATATAAAGATGCAAAAGTCGGTCATTTTGAATACATGTAGGATAACGAAAGATTTTTTAAATATTTATGTTGAGGGATCAGTAGGATTTATAGGCCCTGTTAGAAGTACTACCGAGCCGAACCCTCTGATATGAAAATATCTGGAGTCGGTGAATTTTTTTTCCCATTTGATCTCTGGTGAGTTGACGTGTTGTTGTTCTTGTATTGTTTTGTATTTATTTTACTTATATAATGCACTTGCATAGTGTTGATTGACTAGCTGATCATTTGTGGAAAAGTGAGTGGAAGGGTTTAGTTTTTCCTATGGGGAAGATTTAACCCGGACAACAAAATCGGAAGCATAAAAAAAAAAAAGTAAATAGTATATTTGCCCCACGTTCGACAGTGGAAGATATCGCCCCAGTGAAAGGCCACCGTTCTGAAAGGAAATGTTGCTTGAAAGACTAGCTATGCTTTGTGACCGGATTTGAATAGCCGGGTACTTTTCAACGTTTCTCTACCTCTATTCTTCTCACTCACTTTTTCAGTCTTACACACGAGGAAAACTTACTGATATGAATACTGTTAATTTATTAAAAATTTGGTCAAAATATTCGTTTTTCTTTTAAAAATTGGATTGCAGGCCTATAACGAATAAATTGAAAGAGTTCTTAACAAAGTATCAGTCAAAATCAAATGTTTTATAAGGACGACGGAACACGTGTTCATACAAATACTAATACTGCTATTGATATATTTACATTGAAGCATTCTATCATGATATCTATTTGGAAAAGAACACATGTTCTCGATATATTTTGAATGACAAATATTTTATCAGGAAGTTGGTATGCTGTCATTTTTTAACAGGATAACATACTCGTGCAACATACCTCAATAAGAAAGTCGAGTGAAAAATATTATTCGCATATAGATCAACAAATGCTGATTGTGAATATATTGATTTTGATATGTATAATTCTGCATGTAGAGCGAATGAGCAAAGAAAGTAGTATAAGGAGAATATGCGATGTAAATTTGAATAGTAGCAAACGTCGGGAACGCCCGAGGAAGACATGGCACGACCAAGTGAATCAGATACTTGAGTCTCTGCCTACCCCTGTGGGGAAACGGCGTGATGATTAGTTGGTTAGTTAATTATAAGTATAATGAATAAATTGTCAGTTAAAAAACGATGTAAGCCGTTAGACATACACGCCCTGTGATTAGTTGGCGGGTTCTGACAGATCTTGCACCGCTACCTCACTGGTCGGTCTACCGCGTGCATTAAAAAGCGGACAATTTTGTGCAAAGTTGAGCTGCGTGGATTCGGATACGGGTTACCACTGTGGTACTCGTATACAAATCATTTGAAAAGAATTTAATTGATAAATCTTGTTAAATATTTAAATACCGACTCGAGTGGGATTGAACTTACTGTTAAAATCAAAATCGAGATACGTATGACGTCATGCGTACCCCGTCACATTTTGATCGTTTTGGCGGTGAAAAATTCAAATTTTGTAAATTATTATGAAATCGACATTTTTAAGGAAATATAAATTAGGTTCAAATAATTTAAGTTAGACGGTGGGCTTTCATAAAAAAATACTGGGGCTGCCATAGTCTTGCTAGCACAGGACAGTTGGAAGCAGTTGGGACGTTTATATTTACAGAATGAGAAAATACCATTGAATGATGCACCACATTGTTCTGAACCAGTATTACAATTTCATTCCATTGAATAGGCACCATCAAACAGTATTTGCTTTCAAGTAAAGCAACAAAGTACCTACAAAAGATACAGTGTATACTTGTCTCCGTTTTACCGATGTTTCGCTTCTTTCAATAGACCTTATCAAATACAAAGTTTTTGTTCAAAATTGCTAATGAAAGACATGTTTCATATACATAATGACATGGACTGTAGCAACCAAGGAGCTTCTATAAATTACACACAAACGCCATAAAATAATGTTCCTTGCCGCTAACGAAGATGATGAAAATATCTTTTGAAATATGCTAAGCCACGGGTTTCCAAACTTATTGAAACCGCTACCCAGTTTATTAAACGATAAACTTCAGTGATTTAGTTGTGATGAAGACGCGGTTTCTCTACAAGGGCATTCGGGCGTGTTGTGCCCTACCCAAAATGTTGACAATTTATAATATCTTTAGAGGGAGAGAAATAGACTTGTTCCCCTTTTGTTTTTTCAGGTCAAATGTCAAATCTGATTTATTTTGCCAATCATAAATGCGTTAAACAAATTGTGAAAAATGGGAAATTGACCACAAGGAAATTTTTTTCTTCTCTTTGTTTGTTTGTCCCCTATACACTCAAAAATTACTGGACCAATTCCGCTGAAAATTTCAAAATTTGTTCCTATTATTACCAAGAGTTTTTAGAGAGTGGATTGAATTGTAGATTAAGTCGGAGAGCTGGAATGAGATACAGAATTGAATTAACGTCAAAATAATATAGTTTTTTAATAGTAACAATGTGGTATATAGTAGTGAAGGGTAGAAAAAGTCAGTGTCTTCCGAGGAAGACTTAACGCATCATATTTGCACTGGAATTAGATACGGAGACGAATAAAAGCTGATATAATGTAGTTTTTTTTTAGTAGAACCACTGTGGTATACAGTAGTTAATGGTGGAAGTTGAGCAAGCCCGAGGAAAACGTGGCACGATCGAGTCAAACAAAAACTTAACTAAAATTCCTAAACACGAGTTTTTCTCAATTAGGGAGTTATTAATTAACAGCTTGAGATATATTATATACTTACCCTTATACAGATCATTTTGAATAATATCTGTTGTACATCGACATTGAACAGTTGTTATATATACTAATTGTATTTTTTTAATGTTAATCCGCTGTCTGCTGTACACTTATTGATGTTTTTACCTACTTCTATCAATATGTATTATTTGTTATGTTCAAGTACACTAAAATCACAACCTCAAAACTTTACTCCAAACCATGCTTAACCCCGAGCAACGCCGGGTACACATCGGATACTTATTTATAATCTGATAGTATTATTATGCCATCGTCTGGACGGTTTAGGCCCTCTGATTGGTCGAATTCAAATAGTGTGTTTCGGGTAAATTCCGCGTAGGAAAATATCACGCATTCTAGGGTTCCTTGAAAAAGTCAATCCCTGCTTTACCGGCCGCTGGAGTAGTTTCCCCATTTGCCGACAGAGCGCACCTCTGGCGGCATAATAGCGAATAATTTCATTTGAAATAATTCGTAACAAATACGAACAATTTCATCTATTCTAACTACCAATCTACCGTTTTAATACGCATTTTAAAAGAAAACAAACATTTGATTCCACTTAATGACAATAAACAACAACTCATTGCATTTACGATTTTTAAAAATATTGATATTTAATATTATTTACGTAAATAATAATTTCGCGTCATTTTACACAACACGGATATGAAGTTTGCGCTTAATACGCGTTTGTTTGTAAAATTAGCCAACAAATCTCTAATCTGACATGTACTTATATGTATAATAAATTGTACATGTACTTAAGTGTATAATAAAATGATAAGTTAGGTTAGGTTAGGTTGGGTTATTAAAGGTTAACTGTTGTTAGTATCACTAAAACTGGGTGAAGCCCAATCAAGTGTCGCCCGCAGGGGCTAGCAGCGAAAAACCCGCGGAGTGGGTTTTTAACTGTTAGTAATTTATTATTACATTTTTGATATTCGACCACCATACTAGGCATATTATCCGTGTTGTGACTTGACTCAAACTGATTGAACTTGACTCAAAGGTTATTAATTAAGTGTGAATTTTAATCATACTAAACTATGTTCCAAGGGTCTCAACTACTCCCAACCGTCTGTAGACAGTGAGACAATAATTTCATCTCCAATTGGGGTATGTTGTGAGACAGAAAATAGAGGGGAGGGGAAGAGATAGGTAGGAGGAAGGTAGGGAAGTACCTGACTATTTAAATCTGGTTTTAGACAGCGAGGCAAAGAGACTGCTACATAACTATATCTCGGAACACACTTCTTGCGTTATTCACATTCATATATCGTCTAATACATACCCTTCTGTTAATTTGAATCTTGACATGACCATACAATCACTATATACAACTCCATTACTTCTCCAAATATTAACAACAGTTCAACGATTCTATTCCTGTGTTACGACAGAGAACAAAACATGTTGCAAATTCTCCAAAATAGATAAATTAAAATAATCATTTTTAAATTTTAAAAAGGAACTTAAATGTTAAAGGAGCTAAATTGGCTGACAGTTATATAATTAACAATCAAAATTATATACAACAAAGAAATTCACAGACATAACACAAGGATGTGCAATGAAATCTGACAACCAATAAAGGATAAAACCAATACGTTTAAGACGAGACGATACCTTTAAAAAATGTCAGAATCTTAACGACGTAAGTCTAGAAGTCGTGCACAAAAATATGCGACGCGCGGCCCTCGTGTATTGGACAGACCCAAGGTTCAATTTTCCTTTTCAAATCTCTAAAAAAAATTGGGAATGTTAACGACATAAGTGATGAAGTCGTGTAAACTATAATCGGCGCGCGGCCCAGCGTAATGGACGGACCTACGGTCGACTTTCTCTAACAGGCCCATGAGCATCAATCTTTCCGTGTTTTGATTATTTCTGATGAACGTTTTACTAAAATTTCAGATTTTTCTACATGGAATCCTCGGAAAGTTACTGATTCGTCGTCTAGAAAAATAAAATCTGGTGCTTACAGCTAATTTTATAGCTGAAAAACGTTTTATAAAGTTTTCAAACCGTTTTAAATAAAATATTTTACTGGTATAGTCTGGTTTTATTAATTTTAAATATAAATAATTTACATCCGTTGGGATCCCTCTAGATGCATTTGAAATTTTAAGTAATATGTTCATCAAAAATAATTAAAATGTGACCCTCGAGTAAACCCCCGTTATCAGAGTCTCATGTCACCTAATCTTCAAAGAGATGAAATATTACAACGCCCTGCAGGCAATTATAAAATAATAACCACATTTATCAGGAGAATATGTAATAGTTTGTATGTAAATATGTAATGGTATAAATTAGTAATTTTTTAACATAAATGTACAAATAATTAAAGTGAAATTAATATGAAAAAAAAACATGGCGTTCACATTTTCCTTATTGAGAAACCCCATGCTAAGCTATTTTAGACACAATTTCCTGTCACTTCATCAACGGCAATGGTGCGGCGGGAAAAGTTTCGCCTCCCCGGGAAACTGAAATCAGGTTATTTCGCGTGCATTATTAGTAGCGTACTGCTGAGCTGTTATTTAAGGCTGTAGGTAAAAGTGGAATTGGAATATGTTCTACGGGGGGTGTTGATGTTTGTTAAATGGTGAAAAATAATAGGTTGTCATTTTGGAAGATCTAAGAATTAAGCTTTCATTTTTAGCTTTATTTAGAAGTTCAAAATAATGTTTGAATAGAAAACAGAAGCAATGCACGTTCCAGAGAAGTAAATTTTCTGTGCAGATCGCTCTGGTAAAAAAACACTTTTCTGAATCGACGAATTTATGAGCTTTCAAAATGTCTTGACGTCGGTCGCGCGAAACACGATTCATTACAATAGAAATAAAATTAAAAAACTTTTTCACTTTGTTCCACTTATTTATTATTACCAGGACCGGTTTCATCCTACTACGGACATTTTCAGACTGGTGTCTGAAAATCACCAGTCTGAAAATGTCCGTAGTAGGATGAAACCGGTCCTGGTAATAATAAATAAGTGGAACAAAGTGAAAAAGTTTTTTAATTTTATTTCTATTACAATGGAATTCCACCACGAATTAACAGTGCAAAAACTAGACTCACGATTCATTACAATAATTCATAATTCGAATGGCAGTATTGTTGTACCGTCGCGTATGTACTTTACAGTAATGTCAAAAAACTTATATTTTCGATATCACTGTGGTAAAAAAAAACTTTTCAGAATCAAAATGGTATTTTAAATGGTTTAAGACATAAATAGGTTGGGGTTTGAAGCTATGCATACGTTGGGGGTTTAAGCTATGGTTGGTCAGTCGCTTAGTTGGCTTCACGTTTGGGTCAAATCCAGGCATCTTTCAATTCCTAGGTCCTCCGTCATAACACAAGCAAACTTTTACGCTTACTATGGTAGTATAAGAAGTTTTTAAAATATTGGTTTTCCCTTTTAATGTTGCGTAACCCGGGTATGTTATTCTTTCTTTTAAAAAACATATTTGAAATTAGTCCGTCGGCCCACGGGTGAGTAAGCAATCGACAAAAGCCAAATGCTTTAAGATCCTGCGCAGAAAAGTTCCACACTGAACTGCGCTGCAGACCGTCACCTTACCAAAGCGAACTTAATTTACTGCGTAGGGTCTTGCAGCATTTGGTTTATGTCGATTGCTTACCGACCTGTGGGACGACGGGCTTACATCACACTTGATGATCATCGAATCAATTTTGAGTTTTCGACAATTGAATGGTTTCCGTCAAACATCGTTAATCTACCCCAAGGCTGCCCAACCTTTTTAGCAGTTGGGCCAAATTGACGATTTTGAATCACTGGCGGGCCACTGAATACCTGACGGTTCCTATTTCCATGGGGGGGGGGGGGGGGGGTTGTTAGAGAATTTCTATAAAACATAATTCCCCACAAAAAAAATCTAAATAAGTGCTCCCCACAAAATATTTGAAACCCATGGGGGGGGGGGGTTGTTACGGAACTTCGCTGAGAAAAAATTCCGCACACCCGAACATCATATGTGATACCCCACAGCAATTTTTCAAATTCCATGGGGGGGGGAGGGTGGCTACAGAATTCCATTTCGACGCAAAGAATATTATGTCGAAAACCGGTGTATTTTTGTTTCAAAAGTAAGTTCAACAGGTTAGATTTTTTCGTCGCTGATTCTCGTTCTGAGTAGCCTAAATAGCGATAAATCGCCGTCGTTGGCAACACTGGTGACCGCGCGCAAGCTGCATTGTTTGTTTTACCGCGGGCCCGCGACACTTTTTCAAATTGGCGGAGATTGGCGGGTTTTTTGAAAATGTTTCACGCGGGCCACTTATAATTCGTTCGCGGGCCACATTGTGGCCCGCGGGCCTGGGGTTGGGCAGCCTTGATCTACCCGTTTCACCAATTAATTAAATTGTCAGCTGAATAGGAAAACAACGTTTATTTTAAAGAAAGAATTCTTAATGTTTTATTACTAAACGAAATTGTTGCTTTTGTCGTGGTGGAGGACTTTACCGGACGAGAAATTAATCTCACGAGCCTGGGTGGGATGCAATTCCAACTCATCCACTGAAAAACATTTAACCTTATAAAAATCGGTAGGTTTATATTATTATGTTTTCTCACGAGTAAAGAAACAAATACACAGGAATTCACATTTTTCTGGTTAAGTTAGGTTGTGTTAGGTTAAGTTTAGTGAGGTAAGCTTATGCCGTGGTCTCATTATGATAATGTTACTAGGACGGAAGATTCACTTATTTTTTAATTTTTTTTTTCTATAAAACGGTTTTGCACCAATATATTACGCCGAAGATCACAAAATTGAGGTTCACGTAAGTATAAAAGACAGGCAAAGGGGTCTGTTTTACTATTTTTGACATATGTCAAAAGATAGTTGCTGAACTCTCCGTAAGTGACGTTGAAAATGTCGATGATCAAATCGTCAAGCAGTTGAGCCGCTCTATTGATAGGCGCGTTTTGATAAGCAGAAGTCCTCGCTTTTGGAGTATGAAGAAGTGCATGGGATCTTCCACAAGTTTACTTGTTAGGGACATATGAGTTAACCTTTTTAAAAATAATTGGATTAAGTAAAGTTCCAGTGATTAGTTTAAAAAAATGTTACATATTTGTAATAAGCATTTACTTTGTGGCTCGTCATAACCAAATTAATTTATGGCTTAGTCCCATTTAAGATATATTTCCAGTAAACCACCACTCTGTTATTGCCGGAATTCCCACAATTACCCCTCCCCCTTTATTAATCTCCCACTCAAACTCCTAAATTATATTTTTTGGTATATTTCTGTCAATATTTTGTAACGTAGGTTAGTTTTAATATTCTCCTGACGAAGGAAGGGTACTTCCAAAACCGGTAGAGTGTATTTAAAATTAAAGAGGTCTTAAACAAATTTATATATTTTTATTCTAAACAAATGTTTGCTTATAAATATTTTTCATCGTGCTTTTAAGGCAGGGGTTCCCAACCTTTTTGTACTCTAGAGAACATTCTAAAATATCAGTAGGGTCGCGGGCACCACCTATTTTTAATGGACAAACTCCTTCCATAAATTCTCATTCTCCCATGATTTATTTTCTTATATTCATAGTTTATTAATAAATAATTAACAAAAATGTTTCAAAATAATAAAATTATTAATTATTGAAGACAATATTAGCGATTTCTAAACGAAAATCTGAAACAGAAAAATGAGAAAAGGATACGAACCCAGGACCCTTGCCTTGCCGGACCCTATCCCCTTCGGTCACATTTGACTGTATCATACTTCGAATAAGAACTACCAACATTGTCTTCATTTTCTCACTGCACAGTTTTTATGGGCTATTAACTATTTTTATGCATGTTCATGTCATGAAGACAATATTAGCGATTTCTTAACGAAAATCTGAAAAGGATACGGTCACATCTAGGACTCGAACCCAGGACCCTTGTCTTGCCGGGGCCCCGGCAAGTGCTCGTACCGTCCAGATTGCTTCGGCGATCATCGGCTCACTTCGGGTTTTCTGCGTGTACAAGGAGTGATGTGCAAATAGCACTCCCCGTTCCAGACTAGCGCGAAGAACGCAGTTTGGCTCGCCGCTAGACAAGTTGCGACAAGTACTGTCTGCAAAGGAACCACTCATAAATACAATATCGCAAACATACGAACGTATTTAATAAACCTAGGAACAAAAAAAATTAAAACTCTAGCAAATTAATAAAAATAATTCATATTTTTAATTAATGTTTACGAAAAAATTCTTTCACTGTCGAATAGTGGCGGGCACATACGAATCTTTCCGCGGGCGCCATGGTGCCGGCACGGGGTTGGGAACCCCTGTTTTAAGGTGTTGAAATTGAGCATTCATGTTAAGAAAAAGAATGAATATAGGAATTGATAATAGTATATTCTCTCATATATAGATAATGCATACAACTTGCATTGTACTTTTTCTATTACTAGATATGGTTTTGTTGAGAAGGGGTTCAAATAATGGAGCAATATTCTAGGATGCTGCGACAACTTTATGTCTCGTTTTGTAGTCCTACCACCGCTACTGTGTTCAACATATTGCCTGCCAGAGAGACAGAGTGCCCTCGCGGCAGTGCGATTTAATATTGGCATATTTGCCCGCAGATCGTCGACAGGCGGGCAAACATAGCCTGGTCGCAGAGGGTTGATAACAGAGCCTTCCCAGTATAGCGCTCACTGAAAAGATAACCCCTAGAAATGTGATAAAGACTGACATCATCAATTAACATAAGACCTCTCGACTCATAGGCTACGATTTAGCCAAAGAAAATGATTATCTGTCCAAGAAAGAACATAACGATTGTATGAAAAGACTAAAGTCAAAGTAATATCCACACAAACGGTTCCCAGTTGAAACAGGGTCGGCACTTCTGATCGAATTCTCAAGCGACGATTGGCCAGAAAAAAAACAACATTTACCGTGAAGTTAGTGTGTTGCGTTCTTTTATAGCTACATGACGAGCAAAGCAGAGGTAAGTATCGAAATTTAGCAATGACGTTATAAATGAAGTGCATCATTCTACCTTTCCATACGATCACCAAATCTGGATGATGGTACATAGAGTATTTTCTGAGGTCCAAGAAGAATAGCCACAATTTTGCGATATTTGACTGTTGTAATTTTTTTTATAAGTCGTAGTGACTTGAAATACCATGACATCTCTACATTTTAAAGTTATGTAATTTATGCAAAGCAAATTAAAAAAAACTTATCTGTCTAGTTGTTTTTATACCCTTAACAGGCGGCATAGGTATAATTGTGCCTTCATACGTTTTGTGCAATGTTATGTGTATAAAACAGCTGTATATCACTCAAATACTATGTCGATATTTTCTCAATATCAAATTTGCTTAAAGAACACAACAAACCCGTGCAACTAGAATTGGCTCTACATTAAAATTGTGGCCGTACATATTAAAACATCATTTGGTCAAATAAACTATTTATATCAGGCACCCACGTGTGTTTAATATACTTCCAAATCATATTAAGTCTACTAATTCATTAGTTAAATTTAAAAAAGTTAGTAAAGATGTTTGTATTGACAGACTTATATTAGTCTTCATATTTTTTTCATCGTTGTCCTTTCTTAAATAATAAGATTTGATATTAGTCCCATTTGCTAAAAACTGAGTGTACCATAGCTGTCTTTATTTTCTACTTTGTTTCTTCTTGGGAATAATGATAAATGATTAGTTATGGTTCAAATATACTGTCAAATTACCCATCTGGTAACTGTTCTAAAATATTTTTGTCTTTTTTAAAAATATTTTTTGTATATACTGTTACGTAATACAAGTCACCCTATAAAAAAGATGCATAATTTAGCCTCGCTTTCCCCCATGCAAACGATCGTGGCGTACGTGACAAAAACGCAGCTAGCCGCCGTGTGATCGGCACGGACCACCAAGAGCGTTCTCGGCTCAACACGGCCCGCCACCGCCGAGCTCCGGCAGTCCCCGACCTCCGCTTGCCCCGGTCGGTCGCTTCCCGCTCTGCGCCAGTCGAGAGCGGACCTCGGGCATTGCAACAGTGTGTTTCTCGCAGAGCGAACCACAAACGCTCACAATGTTCGAGCGCGCGGAATTACGTAATAATAGAAACAGACGCGATCTCGTGCCAGTTTCCTACTAGATGCATTTCGCCATCAAACTTACAATCATGTTTATTATTACGGTTCGGGCTTACTCAATGGAGTCCCGTTCCCGCGTAAAATCCCGAGTGCACTTCACCGCCTCAACTGACCCGCCGCCTGTGAGCGCGGGTACCTCTGGCTCAACATGATGCCCCTTACCTCATCGAGACGATTCGTAAGCTTTCAACCTTCCCCTTTTTCTTGTGTTCAATTCTCGTAAATTTCATGTAGAATCCACGCTTTATCTGGTCGTCATAAATTAGTAGAGAGAGTTAGTAGGGAGATCCATGTTAACCTGTATTTCTCGAGACATTTAATATACCTTGTGCCTTTTACTTATGTGTTATTATTGTGATGTCCTTTTCCAACCTCCTGACCGATGGACGAGCTGCTGATCAAAGAACTGCCCACCCCTGATTGTACACGAGTCGCCTGCTCTACCATTTTATCTGAGCTTAGCCAATTTAATAACCAGGTTCGAGTCCCGGTTTATCCATATCTTAGCACTGGCGCAAACGTGGTTTTTTCTCTGATTATTAATCGTCCATCGGGAGGTCAAATTGGAAATAATCTTGAACTCTTTCACTGTGTTTTATGTCTTGCTTTGTATTAACAATTGAATAACTATGTTTTCTTCCAATAAATCATAGCTGTTCTACAAACCATCGCGTCAAATCTAAAACAACCGTGTCACATTAAAACTATTCTGTGTTAAATTACAAGTTCTACGAATCGTCACTCGACAAAATTTAATTACCGGTATTCTATCACAAGGTGCGCAACCAACATTCACTTCTTTTCGGACATCTCAAACATCACATAGTGATCTTTAACCATGAAGGTTTACTTTCCGAGTACAACTATTAGAGGAAACGAGCTACATTAAACTACAATTCAACAATTTCAAATCTTGTACATGATACAAAATAAATTCCTTGTTAGTGGAGCCATAAGCCAGCATCGTTCTGCAAAATTCATAGACAAGGAAAACTAACGCCCTTCTGTCATCTGATAATTTCGCTTTATATGTAATAAAGGTGGGTAGAGTATCCTTTTTGAAAGAAAAGTCTTGAAAGCCGACTTACCCTTTACATATAATTGAGATTCGCGATTGACGTAAATCCCCGACTCTCGGCCCTTCTTCGCCTCGAGCCTGTCGTGTCCAGGGAAAGGGATGCTTGCGTGTAAATAACCAAAAGCTGGTTCTGCCTAAATTCAGACAATTGGTCACGAATCACAAACAACCCTCCATTAATTGTTGAAAGAAAAAACAATACTTCCTCGAAATCTGTATTCGGAAATTTTTCGGAATTTTGAAAATTTTTTCGGAAATTTGGTTTTTTCGGAAATTTTTCAAAAACGCACAATCTCAGGGACTTTTCCATCAAAATCCCAGGGTAACCCCTGGCCATTTTTTTCAAAAATCAAGGACTTCGAAATTTTTCGGAAATTTTAATTTTTTCGGAAATCTGTTTTTTGGAAATTTTTTTTTCAAAACGCACACCTCAGGGACTTTTCCATCAAAATCCCAGGGTAATCCCTGGCCGTTTTTTTTTTTCAAATCAAAGACTTGGAAATTTTTCAAAAATTTCCTTCACTCATCTAGGACTTTGAAATTTTTCGAAAATTTTTTTCAAAACGCACAATCTCAGGGACTTTTCCACTAAAATTGCAAGGAGACCCCTGGCCGTTTTTTTTTCAAATCAAAGACTTGGAAATTTTTCAAAAATTTCCTTCACTCATCTAGGACTTTGAAATTTTTCGAAAATTTTTTTCAAAACGCACAATCTCAGGGACTTTTCCACTAAAAACACAAGGAGACCGCTGGCCATTTTTTTTTTTCCATACTGGGACTTCAAAAATTTCACAAAATTCTTCACCTACCATCACAAGTAAACCCCTGTTTTTTTTGAAAAACAACCAGCCACAACACTCTGACAATTCTTTTTTCTTTTCACAATGTCTAACTCAACTAGCCACAAAATGAATCCTCGAAACAACACCTTAGGCATAATAGCCAACATCTGCTCTCGAAGTACTCAAAGCTTAGAAAAGGAATTGAAAGACAGGAATATTTCTCCTTTCAACAAAACCAAAAACGTCCTGATCAAGTACGCAACATATTATAACAGGAAATATATTAGGAGACTGGAATTTCAACCCGGCAGTATAACAATCTCTGACACAAGCACACCTACTTGCACAGAAATTAAACCACCAATTACACCCGTCAAGGAAACCACAAAACCCTTCGATCTAACTGGATGGAAAATTAAGTACAACGGCAATACTAACGTAGAAGATTTCATCGACCGAATTGAAGAAACAGCCGCGATACGCAACATTCCTACTGAGATACTACACCGTAACTTCATAGATCTCATCTCGCACGAGCTACTCTCCTGGCATAGAATTCACAAGAAAAAAGTAAGCTCCTGGCCCGAACTCAAAGCTGCTCTCCTGAAAAGTTTCGCACCAAAAGAAACACAGCATAGGATTAAGTCTACTCTGTTTTCCATCAAACAATTCTCCAACGAAACTGTAGCACAATACGCCCAGAGAGCAGATCTTCTAAACATCAAACTGACAACTCCAGTCCCTGAAACAGAGCTAGTCCCTATCTTGACTGATGGCCTCCTAGCAAGATATGAGAACATAATAACCTCTCAAAAAATATCCTCAGTAGAACAACTCAAAGATGTCTGTCTTCTATTGGAAAACTATCAAGATAAAAGAAGAAACACCAAGACTTCTAACGAGCCCCTTCTACCAAGCCTCGCCTCTCGGTCATCCAATCAAATTAAACCAGAATTTAACGAGAAGAAGTTTTGCACCTTTTGCAAAAGAACCGGACACTCACAATCATCTTGCTACAAAAAAGCTAAACTTTCGTATACCCAAGATAACAGGGGCCACCAAAAGCGCCCCCGTGACCATTCTCCTCAACATGACAACTTGAGGGAAATCTTCAAGAGATCAAGAAATAACCTTGAAAGATTACATCCTTCTAACAACTTAATTGCAAGACCACCTACAGACTTCTCTAAACCTCCGCCAAATTGGTCCAAGAGAACTCCAAAAAACTAAGATTCAACCCCTCGGAAGTTCATTCAATATCTAGGCCTACTGAATGGACCGAGTGGTTGAAACACATTGCATATTTCAAAGAGGCCTTACAACTTTCTACAGTGAGCTGCACTCAAGCTAAAGATGGTCGCCCATACGCGCAATTTTCTGTTAATGACGTCGTCTTCTCTGGACTACTGGATAGTGGAGCTTCAGTTAGCTGCCTCGGCGGTAACGCCCACATCCCCTTTGTCAACAATGGATTCACAATCAACAAACACCCCGCTTTCGTCACCACTGCAGACAACAACACTCAAAAAGTCACAGGAGCAATTGTCCTACCTGTCAAGTGTGGAAGTAAATCAATTCCAATAAATTTTCTAATTGTACCAACCATCACCCAGAAATTTATTCTTGGAGTTGATTTTTGGAAAGCATTCAACATTGCACCCCAGGTTTTCAACCCATGCAACAACACCACACCCACCACCTCAATCAACGAAATCCGTACAATAATTCCGTACGAGAACCTTCACCCACCACAGGCCGAACAACTGGAAGGCATGATCAAGAAATTTGAATCAATCTCGTTCGAAAAGTGTGGACTTGGTTTGACAAATTTAGTCAAACATCACATCAAGACAAATGGACCACCTATCAAACAAAGATACTACAATTTGGCTCCCCAGAAACTAAAACTGTTGGAGAAGGAACTCGATGATATGTTAAATATGGGCATCGTGGTTCCCAGCAGAAGCCCCTGGACCAACCCCACACTCTTGGTATCCAAAAAAGACGGTTCCGCCCGATTCTGCCTCGACAGTAGAAGACTTAATGCCTGCACTGAGGCTGACGCGTACCCACTTCCGCTTGTACACGCAATCCTGGATAAACTACGCAACGCAAAATTCATCTCTTCAATAGATCTGTCCAAAGCATTCTGGCAGATACCTTTGGATGAAGTTTCATGTGAAAAAACAGCATTTGTAGTGCCCGGCAGAGGAATGTTCCACTTTAAGAGACTCCCTTTCGGTTTAAAAAACAGCCCTGCTGAGCTACAAAGACTGATGGACAGACTGTTCGGCCCCGAATCCGACAATAATTTGTTCTGCTACCTGGACGACCTAATAATCATCAGCGACACGTTTGAAAAACACATCGCCACCCTAGAAAGAGTATTCCAACAACTCAAGTTTGCCGGATTAACAATCAACCTAAAGAAATCCGAATTTTGCAAATCACGCCTACGCTACCTCGGCTTTGTAATAGACGAAAAAGGTCTAAGGACCGACCCTGCCAAAGTCGAAGCTATGACAAACTTTCCCAGGCCAAAGAATGCTAAAGAAGTTAAAGGTTTCCTTGGTCTCGCCGGATACTACAGAAGATTCATAAGGGATTTCTCCACAATAGCGGCCCCCCTTAATAAAATTACCGGTACCCGTAAAGGTGTCAGTAACTTCGCTTGGTCTGCCGAAACTGAAAAGGCTTTCACCTCTCTAAAAACAGCACTGCAATCTGCACCGGTACTAAACTGTCCAGATTTCAATCTGCCTTTCACCCTGCATACAGACGCCTCCAATGTTGGAATCGGCGGAGTCCTAACACAAGAATTCCCCGACGGCGAACACCCAGTGGCATACTTCTCTCGTAGTCTAAACAAACACGAAAAAAACTATGGGATAACTGAAAAGGAACTACTCGCAGTCATGGATTCTATCCACCATTTCCGCGGCTATATCGAAGGCAGTAAGTTCTCAGTCATCACCGATCACAGTAGCCTAAAATGGTTGGTATCATTAAGCAACCCATCTGGTAGATTGGCCCGCTGGTCGTCTCGCCTATCACAATACACCTTTGATGTCATACATCGTAAAGGCGCAGACAATATTGTCCCAGACGCCCTCTCAAGAATAGAACTCGCCACTCTGACCTCCGAAGAAGCAACACCAACTCCTACCACCAAAGACACTTGGTATTTAAAAACCTACGAGGAATGCAGGAACAACCCGCAAAAAATTCCCAACTTTATTATAAAAGAAGGTCGGTTATATCGTAACTGCAAACCACCACTGTCTATACTCGAGGACTATGCTTGGAAGTTAGTCATTCCCTCAGAGGACACACAAAAAATTATCATTGACAATCACAGCGCCCCCGGATCCATACACCCAGGAACTTTCAAAACCTATAAGAAGATAGCCTTAAGGTATTACTGGCCAGGCCTGTTTAAACAAGTTCGCAACTACATCTCTAAGTGCGACATTTGCAAAGCATACAAACATAGTACTGCACCCCCATCTGGTCTCATGAATAACCCCAAACGAGCAGACAGGCCATTACAATCATTCTCTATGGATCTCATCGGCCCTTTTCCCAGAAGCTACGCCGGAAACATGCATATACTTAGCATAGTGGATGTATTCACAAAGTTCTGTTGGATCTTCCCATTAAAAAGAGCCACAGCCTCTGCAATCATAAACTTGTTAGAAAAAAACATTTTTATCCCCTATGGCACTCCTCGCACCGTCATTTGCGACAATGGAAAACAATTCATAGCTCTGGAATTCAAGGAATTTCTGGCCAAATATGGCATAAAAGATATTTTCTATAATACCCTTTACACGCCTCAAAATAATACGGTAGAGCGTTACAACCAGACCATCAACACAGCTCTGGCAATCCTGGTTGACAAAGATCAACGAACATGGTGCAAAAATCTAGAAAAAATTCAAGCTGCACTAAACAATACAGTGAACCTCACTACTGGGTACACCCCTTTCTTCCTCAAACATGGTATGGAACAAATTGTTCATGGCTCCTTGCATTGGGACGCTAGCCTCCCATCATCTTTTCCTCCTTCTACTGATAACCCATCAGAGAATTATGCTCACCGTCTTGAGGAACTTTCCGCTATCTACAGCGAAGTCACAGATGCGTTGATACTTGCTCACAAAAAGAGTGCAAACAGATATAATTTACGCAGGAAACATGTTACCTTTAAGGAAAACGACATAGTTTGGAGACGCAACAACACACTCTCACAAGGTGCTCTGTATTTCTCTGCAAAACTAGCTCCTCGCTTTGTTAAAGCAAAAGTCCTGAGAAAAATCTCCGATGTAGTGTACACCCTATCGGATGCCTCTGGGAAACACATCGGCAACTATCACGTGAAAGATATTGTCAAACTAGGAAGTGTGGACACAACAGACACCACCTTCACTAGGTCACACTCACATAACTAACAAACTTTTGGCTCTACCTTTGTCCCACGAGACTTGGCCCTCGTGCAGACAAACAGCATGTCTTAACGCGTTAGTTTCATATAAAAACTCGCATTTTCGACCTCTGCAAGGTAACCTTTTTTTTTCTAAAACACAGAAGTGTCAACTGTGGTTTTAAATCATTTCTCACCAATACTTGTACTATTATGCTCTTTTGTATAAACCCTTTGTTATTTTTGTTTCTTTGTCACACCTCACCGTGTAATGTTTATAAATTGTACTAATATTTTGTACGTATCTTCTCTGGAACTGATATCATTCCAGTCAAGAGACTTTTTCCACTTCCCGAACAATTTATGCTCCCGGAGTCGACCCTGGACATCATTTGTTAGTCGTTACCATTCTGACACTTACGACACTAAATACATAACTATTTTTTGTCATAAATACCACAAAAAGTCACGTACAACATTGTTTTGTAAATATTTTTTCTGTTCTTTGTTCTTCACATTGTTCTTTCACTTTGTTCTTCACATTGTTCTTTCACATTTGTTCTTCACATTTGTTCCAATGGGTTCCATCGTACATAAAACAATGGCCCCTTTGCAACATACACCCAATTGAGGTGAATATTCTACCCCTGTAACTTGTAATCATAATGCGTGTGTAAATTCCAGTTTGGTATCGTCATTTGATTCAAGTTTACATAGGTGTAACAAATAAAAAGTTACAATAACTTTGTTTTAAAGTTTTTTCAGTTTTTTCTAAAAAATTGAATGGCGCTCAACATTCCCATTTGCTCTAATTTGTTGTTTTTTCAGAATTTGATATTGACACGTCAATTCTGAAAAAGGTTGTTGTAAAGGAGAACAAACGCCGATTTGTCCTCCTCATCAATAACAATGTTACATACATAACACCTTTCGGTCACATTGAGTTTGTAAAATCTTAAGATCTCAACTTCCTGACCCCAATTTGTTATATTATGTACTATATTTTGACTTAAATAAGCATTTATTTGCCTTGTCAAACACACCGAGCCAGGTCACTCATGTTAAGTCATCCTGTGTCTCTAGGTGCCCTCTGTATCAAATTTGTAACATAAAGTTCACAACATTCGTGTTTGTGGCAATTTTGGCAACACCAAGTGTGTTTCCTTGTTTTTGTTTGGTCATTTTAAGTAAGTAAAACCCTAAAAAGGTCTTAAATAAACCACTACAAACCTTTTTTGTAAGCAAAGAGTTAGTAAAACCAAATAGGTCTCTTTTGCTATATTTGTGTCTTGTTTAAGACATCCTTGTAGGCATATGTTTTGTATTATTGCCAACTTAAAGCATAAACCCAACCAAAGGTTATGCCATCACAACATTTTGTAAGCAAAGAGTTAGTAAAACCAAATAGGTCTCTTTTGCTATATTTGTGTCTTGTTTAAGACATCCTTGTTGGCATATGTCTTGTATTATTGCCAACTTAAAGCATAAACCCAACCAAAGGTTATGCCGTCGTCATTTTTTGATAATACCAATAGCCACTACTTGATTGTTGTTGACATTGTGTATGTATCTTTTTTCCGGTATTGAAATGGTACTTTTTTATTATTGAACGTTGATATGTTATTTTCATGATACATGAGAATGTTACAATATCCACCATGAGACGAGGGATCGTTATAAAATCTAACACTATACATGAGAATGTTATAATATCTACCATGATACGAGAAGTTCGTTATAATTACTTTTTACTGGCTTACATACACTGTGGCCAAAGAGATAATTTGTTCCATTAAATGGTTATAAATATCTATGTTGTACCTTTCCTTTCAATACTAGGGTTCTTTCGTAATTCGTTCAATTTCTACATGAGACGTGGAGACGTTATAATACTTACCATGATTCGTGCGAACGATACAATATCTTGTTGTTGTTTTCTTTAAATAAGTTGACAATATGTACTTGTTCTACATGAGACGTGAAGACGTTATAATACTTACCATGATTCGTGCGAACGATACAATATCTTGTTGTTGTTTTCTTTAAATAAGTTGACACTATGTACTTGTTCTACCGGACGTAGATCATTTTACCCTGACTCGTCACCCTTAATTGGGACCCTTTTTGTATAACTCATGACACTGAGGGAAATGTCTTTCACTGTAGTGAGAATTTTTTTGTTCTCTTCAAACAAACATGAAGCGGTGCATTCAGCAATTTTTTACGCTAACTGATACCTGTGGACTTCTTGTCAGCGGACCCAAGAACCATCCACTATCCATTGACCATGGACTAGCCATCAGCTTCACTGTTGGTTATGAGGTATCGTGTCGTGGGAGTTAATTGAGACAGTGACACAAAACCACCTAACTCGTTGTCTGGGAGACGAATAAGAAAAACTCCCAGGTTTGTGAAACTTGAGCAAGGGTCTGTCATGTTCTCACAAACTGTAGAAGATTAAATACGACCCCTAATCTTTCACCAAATACACGTGAAAGATTAGATTGTTATTACTGTGTATTCTCCTTCACCTTCTCATCAAATTCATGTATTTGTGTAAAGAGTTAGGAAATTTGCTGGTTGATATATTTCGTCCTCACATAGAGATCGAATTGGGAATTAGCTCAGTCACTATCAATTTTCGCTACTCAATCCTCCATCCTTCACCCCTCCATCAAACTCTTGTACATTTGTAAAAGTTAGGAAATCTGCTGGTTGACCACATTTCGTTCTCTGAAAGAGATCGAACGGAGAATCAGCTCCATCACCAGCAGACCTTCTCGCTCATCGCCATTTTTTTTCTCATCCCTCATTATCCTTGAGGTTAATTTCATGAATCTGGAAGGTGTACCCTACGCACATAGCGTATCGTCTGTCTATAAGACAATCCTTATCCATGAAATTTGCTTCAAATCTCTCCTTTTCACCCCATACCTAGGTAATCAACACATTTCTTGTAATTTTGAAAGTCGTAAGTTGTTATCGCTCAAGCGCTAACACCGGCCATGGAAGGCCAACTTCTTTCAGAAACTTGGTGTTACTACTGTACAACCACCTACCTATACCTTGTATATCAAATAGGTAACCTCACGCCAGTCGTGATAGTTTTTTGTCTCCCCAATCTCGGGATACTCATGGTATAGTCAGCATATTGGATCTCTCTCTACTCTCTCTCTACTCTCTCTAACCAACGACATTTTTTTGTCTTTTTTGTCTTTTCTCTTGAACACAATTTGTTTCTCTCCAAACGTTTTGCATCATTGGTCTACTAGGCAGGTAAACTTCAAGAATTTTGGCTCTAATAATAACCTGTCCCTGGATTAAAAAGAAGACCAGCAGCCCTCCTCATCACCTGCAAGCTGAGCTTCTCTTCTTCGCCACCTTCACTTCCATCACTCACATCTCTCCAATCTCTGCGTACCAAAAACACCCGACCGCACCCAAATTAGGTGTGAGTCGTGCGTGCAGTTGCAAATCAAGTTGTCTCATCATTCAAACCACATTCAAAAGAACCAACCTCAGAGCATGCCAGCTCAAGGTTAATTATGTTCCTGCAATCAACCACCTGCCGTTTGTGCAATCAACCACCTGCCGTTTGTGCAAATCAACCACCTGCCGTTTGTGCAAATTAACCACTTGCCGTTTGTGCAAATCAACCACTTGCCGTTGTGCAATCAACCACTTGCCGTTGTGCAATCAACCACTTGCCGTTTGTGCAAATCAACTACTGGCTGTCGTACAAATCAACCACTTGCCATTTGTACAAACCAACCACTTGCCGATGCGCAAACTCAACATAATAGCCATTACACGCAACAACCATCAATCAACTTACTGGTATTACTCCATGTTAATACCAACTTCATTTCACCTTGACAACCACTGCTCCACCACATCAGCATAATGGAATTCACGCTGGTACAACAACAAAACCCGGATACTTCTGGCCCTCCGCATCACCATCCCTCAACCACAACCAAGAAGCACAGTTCAATTTCTATGGCCCTAGTGATACTTGAGTGCAATCTCAAATGGGTCAAGTTACAGTGAAAATGTAACTTTATAACTTCAGTGAAATTACGTCTACTTGGTACTCTACGAAAACACTACGCTCTTCAAACTTAGCTTACAGACCAATGAAATTTTAGAGTCCTTTTTGTTCTTTTCATCACTGCATAACCTTGTATGTTTGTTCTTTTCATCACTGCATAACCTTGTATGTTGTTCTTTTCATCACTGCATAACCTTGTATGTTTGTTCTTTTCATCACTGCATAACCTTGTAGGTTGTTCTTTTCATCACTGCATAACCTTGTATGTTGTTCTTGTCATCACTGCATAACCTTGTATGTTGTTCTTGTCATCACTGCATAACCTTGTATGTTGTTCTTGTCATCACTGCATAACCTTGTATGTTGTCTTTTCACCATTGCATAACCATGTATTTTTTTCTTTGTTTTTTTTGTAAATCAACACTGTTTTTTCTTCTCTCTCTACTTCCCTCACGACAAGGTGAAGAGGATTTTTAGCGCCTAAAGCTTCATTACCACGTCGCCTTTTACTGGCGGAGGGGGAATGTGTTACGTAATACAAGTCACCCTATAAAAAAGATGCATAATTTAGCCTCGCTTTCCCCCATGCAAACGATCGTGGCGTACGTGACAAAAACGCAGCTAGCCGCCGTGTGATCGGCACGGACCACCAAGAGCGTTCTCGGCTCAACACGGCCCGCCACCGCCGAGCTCCGGCAGTCCCCGACCTCCGCTTGCCCCGGTCGGTCGCTTCCCGCTCTGCGCCAGTCGAGAGCGGACCTCGGGCATTGCAACAGTGTGTTTCTCGCAGAGCGAACCACAAACGCTCACAATGTTCGAGCGCGCGGAATTACGTAATAATAGAAACAGACGCGATCTCGTGCCAGTTTCCTACTAGATGCATTTCGCCATCAAACTTACAATCATGTTTATTATTACGGTTCGGGCTTACTCAATGGAGTCCCGTTCCCGCGTAAAATCCCGAGTGCACTTCACCGCCTCAACTGACCCGCCGCCTGTGAGCGCGGGTACCTCTGGCTCAACATGATGCCCCTTACCTCATCGAGACGATTCGTAAGCTTTCAACCTTCCCCTTTTTCTTGTGTTCAATTCTCGTAAATTTCATGTAGAATCCACGCTTTATCTGGTCGTCATAAATTAGTAGAGAGAGTTAGTAGGGAGATCCATGTTAACCTGTATTTCTCGAGACATTTAATATACCTTGTGCCTTTTACTTATGTGTTATTATTGTGATGTCCTTTTCCAACCTCCTGACCGATGGACGAGCTGCTGATCAAAGAACTGCCCACCCCTGATTGTACACGAGTCGCCTGCTCTACCATTTTATCTGAGCTTAGCCAATTTAATAACCAGGTTCGAGTCCCGGTTTATCCATATCTTAGCAATACGCAGTATAAATTTATGTTATTTATATTATGTTTGTGATAACCGGGGTTTCAAAATATTCGCACATTTCAGAACACCTTCGTAACCTTCGCTGGCTCAAGTGCCCTGAAAGAATCCAGTACAAACTGTGCTGGATGGTGTTTAAATCCATCAATGAAATGGCCCCACCCTACATCTCTGAACTATGCGTCCCGGAAAACACTGGTCTGAGGCAGTCAACTCTTAGATCAGCTACATCATCAGCTGTAGGCAGACTGATAGAACCTATGCGCAAGCCAAATACTAAGTTTGGTGATCGCGCTTTCGGAGTATCTGGGCCGAAAGCTTGGAATAAACTCCCTCCAGAACTAAGATCCATAACAAGTCCAACAGAATTCAGGTCTAAACTAAAAACTTACCTTTTTAAGCTGTCGTATCCTTAAATTAAATATTCTACTCCTAAGAGAAAGTCCAGTTATATTCAATTTTCTAATTATGTCCTAAATCCTGAATCTAAATTTCGCTAATAAACAATTATATAATGTTAATTAAGTGTTAATCTCAAGTGACCTACCAGGTAAGTATTGTACTGTATAATATATTATCTCCATTAATAGTTAAGTAATAACATAGATCACTGTAGAGATGTATTATAAGTTTGTACAGCGCCCTTGAGGTGATTTTGCACAAAAACGGCGCTATACAAGTCATCCAATTTATTATTTTATTATTATTATTACTACTCTATATTTGCTTCATTTAAATGTAAATTTGTTAACCTCGATACAGGCTTAGTCCTAGTGATGTAGATTTTTATGAGAAAAAACATGAATCATGTATAGTGAGATGCAATAAATAAATACATGTTATTTTTGATACTTCGAAAGTTCATCGAAAAATAGGTTGCATTCGAACTACACCACTTCTTGTCTGGGCAGACACAACAACACTGAGATACAGAGTTTTTCATATAAAATGTATGTATATATGTAAATATATTTTTTAATAAAAATGTAATATTTTTAAAGACTAAAATTAGTTTTTCGATATCTCTGAAAATTAAGTTGGGCTAGGACTTTCTAGGAGGACTAGGAGTTTCTTCATACATTGGGGATGTATTTTATATTTTCAAAGAATTATTATCCTCGTTCAAATACTGTATATTCCACTTGTTTCGCCTTTGGCGGATTATAAAACAAATGGCACGCGTTTGACAGGCGCGCTAACTATACACGCGCTTATATATGTCCTTTTCACTCACCATACACTTACTAAAATTATGTCAGTTGCATTCGATCTTCCGAGAAATGTGTGGAAAGAAATAAAGCGGTTGGAATTGATTGCGAAAATAAACTCCTGGTGTGGCCATGCGCCTGACACTTTCCAAGCAACAGATAAAAACCCCCATCGAGAGTCCGAGGTCTAATAACAAGAAAGTTGTAATTTCACGAAATATAATATAATATATATAATAAATGTGATAAATTTACTGATTATGAGATATGTGAGATTAAATTACATTACATTATTGTAAAAGTATATTATTGCGGTTACTTTGTGACACTATCACACTTCTATCAGCTTATCTCTTCAGTGTTAGAGCTGCTTTTTTGCTTCAGATTTGTTCGACAAATATTTATCGTATAAATTTATGGCTGTTGGTATTCGTTGTGTACGCGATGTCGATATCTGAAAACATTGGAAACCGAATATGGATGTTGTGGTGAAATTTGAAATGCCACGAGCTGAAAATGTTAAAAGTTGTTTGAGCGGCGGACTGACAAATAGAAGAGATTGAATTACTTTGTGGCCGGGGTTGTTATTTATAATACTGTTGTAATTTTAGATGTCTGTTAGTAAAATGTATAAGTTGATTGAATTTATATAGATATTGATTAAAAATTAACAAAGGTCAGGAAGCGTTTTTCAATTCAAGTTTCATGGTATTTTGAACCTTAAAATATGCTCTTTGCATACTCAAATATATTTTGTTCGCTTGACAAGAAAATATTTATCTGTATATTTTTCGACTTTATGTCCGGGTTAAATCTTTCCCACAGGAAAAACTAAACCCTTCCACACACTTTTCCACAAATGATCACCTAGTCAATCCACATGCAAGTGCATTATATTAACATAATAAATACAAAACAATACAAGAATAACACGTCAACTCACCAGATATCAAATGGGAAAATAATTCACCGACTCTAGATATTTTCATATCAGAGGGTTCGGCTTGGTAGAACTTCTAATTGGACCTATAAATCCTACTGATCCCTCAATATGAATATTCAAAAAATCTTTCGTAATCCTACATGTATTTAAAATGACTGATTTTTTAATTTTTATATATACAAATTCTTTGACAGATCTAATACGCCTAAATTTAGAATGAGAGAGCTAGGTATAATGCCAGTAGCCGAAATAACAAATGGTAATATTTTTATAGTCTGAGAAAACCAAATTCTTTTAATCTCATTTCCTAAATCTGTGTATTTTCTTATTTTTTCAGAAACAGATTTTTAAATATTACAAATTAAGTTCAAATTATTATTGTTTGTCGTTTAGTCACTTGCAAACATTGATTTTTTATCTGTGAAAAAGCGCGTCGCATATTTCGTGTAAAATTTTTTAAAGTCATATTTTTTGTTTGTGTGAATAATGTTTTTTTAGCTGAACAATATAATAAAACTGTAGAATATTTTCGAATTTCTTCAATATATTACTTTTTTCATAATAGATATAATGTGAAAAATATTTGTTTTCTGAATATAATTAGCTATCCTGGGGAAACTAAATAGGATAGATATAAACGACTTACATCTCTGTATTAGATCAACCCAAGTAGTACGCTACGTTTGGTGACTTATCAGGAGTGTCCGGGTTTTCGGGATGAGATTTTTCAAGGTCTTGGCGGTGAATGCATCTGCCCACTTACTGCGTGGCGGGCCTGTTCGTGTGAGAGACCGTTGAGAGGTTGAGTGAGACCTTTTGACTCTCTAGCAGGACTCTCTCAACCCATGGCTTTGCACCGCTGTGGGAGATATCGATTCATACAACCGTTACTCTTGGACACACTTACTCCTAAATTTCTACCTAACCCTTATCCCTCTTTCCTTACCTGAACATCCTCTCCTCCCTTTCCTTAAAAATACCCACGACACAGCATCCCCAATGATGACATGTGCTCTAAGGGAAATTATTTTCCTCAGGGCCTTATACGTAGAGCCAACGTAAGAAAAAAACTAAGTTTAGGCAATTTTTATCAAAAATTGGTGATTTTTAAATTTGCGATACAAATGTACAATTTTTCTGTTGGAAAAAAATCTACTTGGTCATCTGAAATTTAAGTGCAAATATAATAATATTTACGATGTTAAATCAGCGTTTAAAAAAATAGATTTTTGGATCGTTGAAGTGGGGCTTAACATAAAAACAGTTGAGAAGCACTGCTTTACAGGAACATCAATATACAACATATCTTATTTTATTGTAGGCAAGTATATCAATTTTATTAGATATTTACAATAAATATACCGTATATTTATTTGTCCTGTTTATTTTTATTCAAAAGGTGCCTATTATTTATGTCACAAAATATTGTATCCTGTCATTTAATTTGAGAACGGTGAAATAGCAGCTGTCAATTCTTAGAAAATTTGTAAGAAGTAGGGTGTCACGAAAATATATAATGTTATTGATAGATTTATATGTGATTATTCGAGATACATCATCGATATTGTCAAAAGCTTATATTTATTTTTTAAAAGTAGTTTAGTCAAATGTATATTGGTTCATTAACAAGATCTCTAAGGAAAATGTCATATACATTATTTTATTGAGCGTTTATTTATGCATGAACAAGTTATGGTTTATTGTCAAGATATTGTCAACCTCCGTCACACAGTAATATGTTACTTGGCTCGGGTTCTACATCCAAAAAAAAAACAAACATATATATCACAAACCTATAACACATATAGGTAATCAAAAAAATAATATAATACAGTATTCTTTGGCACCAAATTTGGCTTCGACCGAGCTTTGACTGTAATACAGATAATTCGAAAACTTTAAAGCTCTTAAAAAATGACATTGCGTGTCGAAAACAAAATCGTTGAAATGGAAATTTCAAAGAGAAAATTTTCAACTATTGAAGACAGATTACAGACAGAAACTGATACATTCTCATCTAGGAATTGAACCTAGGACTCTCACCTTACCAGGGGATCTGTGAAATGTTTCACGTGTGATATGGATCTGTGAAAATTTCACAACACATGAGTTCACCGTTTGAAATATTTAGCTGCTTTAGGTACATTTACTTTTTTGAATTTTATTGTTTTTTTTTAATTTATTTTTTTATAATAAATATTACATGTTCACAGTAATATTAGCTGTCCCTCACCATAAACAATCAAATTATTGTGCTTGGTGAAGGAAATCAAGTACAAATAAAAAATCTTATAATTAAAAAAATAATGTAGAAAAAATATTCTTAATATATAAAAATCACATGTCAATTTTCACTGTCCGAAACCGCCAAATCGATTTCAATGAAATTTTGTGAATGTGTTTGGTTGGTTCCAGCTTGAAAGTTAGGATAGTGTTAGACAAAATAACATTTTTTCAATAATATTTTTTTCATATTTCTTATCCAAAAATACATCAAACATCTTTCCATTTTCAGTGCTGATTTAAACGTTTCACTGATGCAATATTTTTTCTGAAGTGTCAATTGATATAGGAACATAAACTTTAGTTACTTATATTTTTTGTTTATCGTTTTTGTATCATTTCGTGTATTGTTTTATTTTTAGTAAAATGTTGAGAGGAAGGTCAAATCTTAATAATGCACGTCGCATAGGAGCACTACGCCAACAAAATGAAAATGCAAAAGACAAAATAACGCACGCACAAACTTGGCGCACGCCATTTTTTTCTCATGGCCAATACGTTGCACGTCAAGGATTGACCTAAAATATATTTCACAAAATCGTACTACATTAAATTGAAATTCATTAGAATAATTATGTTAAATTAAAAAAAAAATATTGTTTAGACTGAATCAAACTTTATTTACCTTATTTATAGTATTTAATTTTTAATCCATTATCAAGAATTATTACACCTGAATAAGAGATTAAAAAATCCATATCTAAAGTGTTTTCTATGGATCGTATTCGTACGGCAATCTGTCACACTGGCAAAGACATACACTTAAAGTCAGTTTTAAAAGTATAGAACTGTGCTGGTCGCATTATTACTTATGTTCTATCTACTGAACAATAATCAAAATCTGTTGAAATGATCGATACCAAATGAAAAAGGGAGTCTATGCCTTATGTGGCAGTTCATCCTCTCTCCCTACTATAGGCGGCCCGTGACTGAAATTGTATAGAAAATTAATATGTAATAATTTGAATATGCCATATACGATTCTAACTCAAAATATGCTAAAGAATCGCTGATTAAAGCCTGTGGGATACATCCTGTTACACCCTGTATAAGTTTCTCAGAAAATAGAATTCATTTTTAAGGTACGTAGCAGAAAATTTTAATAAAGGAAACCAAATATTTGAATTAACGAATATAATGAGAATATCAGAAACTTCAAAGAATTTTTTTGTTACAGTACAATTCTTTTACAATTTCTTTGAAAAAAGTCAATTATAAATTATTTTTTTCCGTTTGGCCTCCATCATACAACACTCAATCTCAAGTAAGAGATAAATTTAATTAATTCGAATTCATACAACCACTGTCATAAGTCAAATAATGTCATCAATTATTCAATGAATAATTTAAAGTTTTTTATTTAAATAGAATCAATAAACAACAATGCATTAGTTACTTCAAATCCACAAAGTTAAGCTAATGACCGTAATTGAGAACCAGACCGAGAACTACGGGACAAATAATAATCCCTACACCCTATACAACACCATTAAACATGCTCAGCTCATTAAATGTTTCAATTAAACTACAAGCTGAAAAAAAAAGTTTTTTTAAGGAATAAACTAAAAATGTGCTTAACCTAAAACTTATTTGGTTGTTAGTATAAATATTGTATGCATTGGAAAAAAAAACAGTCAAAATACGTATGTGTTTAAAAAAATAATTTTTTTGCAATAATTAGTTTAGTATCGGTTTTTTCTGTATTCGTATCTTTTGTATTAATTTTATTTTTCTTAATTATAAGCATCCACTAAACTGCCGAAGCAGTTTGTCAACAGGTTAATTTCACGATATAAATTATAGCACTAAAGCACACATAAAACTAGAAGCCACAATATAGAAAATATATACAGAAGAATAACATTTCAAGTGACTACAATACAAAGACACAAAAATACATAGACAGATAATTATTAGACAGTCAACATACTCATAGACATACACACACTCAAAGGATAACAACATACTTAAGCCCCCGCATTCTCAATTTATACCGATTTATAACAAGTTTTTATTTAACTCTTAAAGTTTTTAAGTAAAAAATGTTATTTTGTAGATAATATATATATACATTTGTTATGCTGAAACGTTAATTATTTGAAATTCCCTCGATAGTAAAAAAAACGCAAAGTAAGCTCAAAAAAATGATTGAAAACACGTTTTGTTCTGTTATTTAATAAGTTATAGGCTTGAAAAAAATGACAGTGTATCTTTAAATGCATCTAAAGCATTTGTCGAGAGATGTTTTTCCCTAAATTGTTTTCGTTTTTTTAAACCATCTTTGGACGCTTATTACTGGGCCTTAATCACACTCATAAGCATATTTATTCAATTACCTGACTACAGTCAATGGATATCAATAATAATAAAAAAATATTATTATGAAAAATCTTAATCGATTAACAGTTTTTTCAATAGTTCAGTCGTGCATTTTGGTTGGCGTTTATTATATTATCTTAGTAAATATAGAAGGTACAAGATAAGTGAATGTTCGTTATCCGTTTTTATTATTAATTTTTCGAATGGACATACCTCCATTTTGACTAAATCTTTTGTTGTGTGTGTGATCTACTTTTTATGTATATATGGAATCCCTTAGTTCATGGTAGTATACCCGAAATGTTGTACAATTCATGATAATTATTCTCAATTAAGGATGAATTAATTAACATCAATAAACATAAATTATATATTTACGCTTAGAAAAATAGTAATTTTATACATTTTTTTTGATAGATACATAAATTTAAAAAAAATCTAACTAAGATAATGAACTTTAAATTTTGCATCTTTAAATATTCTAACTTGTTGAAATTTTTAAATGTAGTTAGGTACACATAAAACAAGTCATGTCTTAGATGACAAATCAAAATAAAACTAAGTATTTGGAAGAAAACTTCAAGAAAAATTGAGCACTGAACCTACTCATGCCATTTTTCCTGTCCATTGTCAATGATGTATCAGATTCGTTAGTCAAACATAACCTTAAATTTGAATATGTTGTAATTCGTTCTAAAATCGGTTTTACTTGCTATTGCCATAGTTATGAAAAAATATAAGTGAAAATAATGTATAACAACAATATATCTATTTATTTTTTAACGCCCTTTTTAGAGAATTTATAAATGAATAGTCTAAATCACACTGTATTTATTATACCTACATACAGCGCCCTTGAGGTGATTTGTCACGAAAACGGCGCTATATAAATTAGCCAAATATTATCATTATTGCACTGCCTTAGTAACAAATTTTTGTATTTGTATAGTGATATTTAGATTCCATTTGTATTCTGGGCAATGAGGAATACATATGGTAATTGGTCCCAGAACTTCTGCGCTGAAATAAATCCCGGTTTCTAGTATTACGTAGTTGAATCCGAAAACCTATCAATGCAAGAAATTGAGCCTCGTTTGCCTAATTTAAAAATTTAAATAGAATTACCAAGTCAGTAAAAATCCTACTGTCCGACAATATAAGCATATTAATATAATTAAAAAGAGTGTTGTAGTTCAACAAACTTGCTGGAATAATCATTTTAAAACGTAGAAAACGTAAGAATTTATTTTATATCATATGTCTCGACGCCATCTAGTGAGAAATTTAGCACTAACAAAGCCTTTCCTACAAAAATAAAGTTGGTTTATTTTTTGGAATAACTTTATTGAGTAAAACCTCAAATTGTAACATTTAATTATTGAAGACAATATTAGCGATTTCTAAACGAAAATCTGAAACAGAAAAATCAGAAAAGGATACGGTCACATCTAGAACTCGCACCCAGGACCCTTGCCTTGCTAGGGCACGCCTGTGCCTGTGTCCCGGCAAGGCAAGGGTCCTGGGTTCGAGTCCTAGATGTGACCGTATCCTTTTCTGATTTTTCTGTTTCAGATTTTCGTTTAGAAATCGCTAATATTGTCTTCGATAATTAAATAAAGTTGGTTGTTTACGGGTGGAAAAAATATGATAAGCAGCAATTGTTGATTGAGGTACTAGTACATATTGAATCATTTGGCGGGTTGGAAATAAGCCGTCATAGCTCAGTGGATACAGAACACCTGACCGGAAATCATAAGGCACGGGTTCAATTCCCGTTGGCGGCATTTATTTTTAATCGGGAGATATTTTCAATTTGTATTAATATTTCGGCGACTAATTTTTGCTTATAATTATTTGTTATCCTTTATGCTATGCATAAAACCTTGTTTTATAAACATTAGTTAATCATTAAAAAATAATAATTTATTTTGTACTCTCTACATTAAAATCGTATTCCATTAAGCTTATACATGAATATTGTAATGTGGGTTCTAGACGGGAGAATTGAACTCAAGTTGATTTCTAAGAAAGACAAAATATCAAAGTTTAATACACTTAATATTGTTGGAATTTCTAGTTTACCTAGTTATAAGTCCTAACGTTTGTAAGCATTTGTGAGAGATTTATGTTATGCGGATTTTAATAAAAATAATAATAAATTCTCTTAAAAAAATTCAAAAGCAATCGAAAGAAATATGGCCTCGTAATTTATATCTTTGACACTTCCAATTGAAAAGTAAATCCCACAGAACAGACAAAGGAGAGACATGAACCGAAGCAAATCCTTCGTCCCATTTGGCGGGGCTTACGTCAAACGGGTTGGTATCAAGTTTGGTACATACCCGTAGGTCCGACGCGTCTCAAAAATAATGGTTGTCAGTTTTATTTGGATTGGCGCCATCGGAATATTTTGCCTAAATTAGTAGTTATTTTCTTACCTAAGCAAAAGAAAAGTGTTACAGTGGAAATGTTTGAAAAGTATATCCACACACATTATCATGTAATATGTGTAATGGCGTTCGAAACCCGTTGTGAACAAATATTTTATGTATCTACAGATAGTGGCCTTGCACAGAGTTCTTAATAAGAGTGGGCAGTAAAAAGCAATAAAATTGGTGACAATCAACTTAGTTTTTAAGACGTCAGTGAGGACATTCATTCAATCAGAGTAAGTATAGCCACGAAAAATGATAATTTATTGAGGTGAATAAATTATCATTTTTCGTGGCTATATTTTGCGTGTAGTGAAAAATATTCACTCTTACAAAAGATTCGCTGTTAGTTATAAGCGAAACCATTTTCACGAGATCTGGGATTTTTAGTTACGGTTAGGGACGGCGGGATTCGCGCATTATAATAATTAAGAGCGTGTATTTTGTAAACAGATTGCATTATCACATACTAAATACTGCAATGCGAGTTGCCTGCAGACTGCAGGATACATTCATTAGCAAATCACTGAGAGGTAGACGCCCAGGACAACCCATTCGTTCATGTTAGTAGATTCCCCTCATCTTTAATGGCATCTCTCATTCCTTTGATCTGCGCCCTTTCACGTGTATGCCGTGTTATTTTATATAATGTATATCACTTTAACATGATTTATTAATAACAATCTCAGGGATTGCGAGTTCAGTCCATCTCTCAAGGAACCATCAAAATGAAAACACTTTATACAGGTTATTTATTTGGCAACAATGTTGTGCATATAATTACGAAATTATCTTAAGCCACCATGGAATAATTGTATGCTGGAAGTTACTGGCTCTGTTTCATTACATTTGTTAATTGTACCATATATTTAAAGCGCTTACGGCTGTAAACCGATGTGGGACGTTTGGGTTGCTTCTCTTGTGTTGATAGCGTGGTTCAACCCTTCAGAGTTTAGAGTAAATATGCATTCGGCCTTGCCGCTGGTAATCATGTGTTAGTGATCACCCTAACAGCGGACAGCGGCTCATCACTTGACTCCCACAACTGAAGTCTATGTTGACGTCTACTGTTGTCGAGCCACAGCAATGTCATCTTCCGCTCTATGTATTCCTGCTTCCCATCCTGTTTTGTCTCTCCCCCTCTTATTTCCCTCTCGTTCTTAGTTAATCATTCCTTTTATTGGCATAATTTTTGGGTTAGAGCTTACGCATCTTCATCGTCGATCACCATATAAGGTCATCCTTTGATTGCACGTGACCAAGGCATGTTTTATACTATATTGTTTTTACACTAGATCTATCTGGTAGTGTTTCCTATATGTTGTGTAGTCATGGGGATGCTTGATTGACGGAGTATATGGGCAACAGCCGTTAAAAGTTAAATGGAACAGAGGTTCGTTACTTTTAAACATTCAACAAACTATCGCCAAGTAAGGTACTATAGGTATACCCTACCTACTTTTACTTTAAGCAAGTAGAGCTCAGTCAATACAAAATTAGGTTGTGGTAAGAAGTTTCTTCCTTTTTTTAGCACTGCGAATAGAAAGCAGGAATAATAAAGTAAAATCAATCCTGCCACCTTCAAAACATTCTATAGAAATGGTCTTAATTACTCCGAATAAATAGTGATTTTCCGTTAGTCCGAAACAAACTTTATTACCTTTCGACCTATAGACAAAAATCAATGAGAGGTTGAATGTAAAAGCCTGAAATCTGAACCTAATTTCAAAGCTCAACTCAGGCACGTTCCACCGCAGGAAGTTGTGAACTTAACACCAAACAGCACAAAACATTCTGCCAGGAGCTTTATACGACACCTTTTCGACCATACAGATCGTCTTTCCATAATATGGTTTCCGTATGAAAATAGATCTTGCTTTATTTTGACACAGGTTTTCGTTCAGTTTAATGGCAGGCGTTATTCAACATCAGTCATTGTTTTACGTAACTATATATGGAGATGTTATGTGTTTTTATCTTTGTTATATGATATTATACTTAAAATATTGAAAGACTATAGGTAGGTAGACTAGATTGTATTTACGCACATTATTACTAATTCTCAACGTGTTACTGTTTATTGTTGTGAATTCGCATGTATTTTTTGTTATTTTGTGACATAAGGTACTTAAATGATATATGCTATGTAGAAATAACACTGCAGTATTTACGGATATTCCTCATTAAAACTTTGGAACGAAATGCAACCGTCCATCCGAATATCGACTTCGTTGCAGTGTTTCAAGAAGCTCTGCAGCGAATGATTGCTAACTGCACAGTCAACAACCCATCATAATTATTGATAGAATTTATATACGCCCAATGAAAGGGATACCTACTTGGGTGTGTGATTATGTTATTTAATTTGAATTTTGGTTAGTTGGTTGAATTTTATATTGAGATCAATTATATATTATGTATATATACCAAAACTATGGTGACCGGATAAATCATCATAATGATAATTCATCACATCTTTAAAAAGTTATATAAAGTCATGGAAAGTGATGAAACAAAAACTTTATCAACGGGGTTAAGTAGGTTAAGTTAAAAAAATGTTTTTCATCGTTTCTAATGACATTATATCACTTTTTAAAGGTGTGTTGAATTTTCACTGTGTTGAGTTATCATGGAACCCAAAACTATATATCCGAATCCATGTCTAAGAAGTTAAAAGTTGATTCAGTCTATACTGATTTCAGCAAAGCATTTGACAAAGTTAATCATGATCTGTTGTTAAAAAAGATTCATAAATTAGGAATATCAGGCTATTTAAACATGTGGTTTAACAGTTATTTTATTATAACAGGCCGTTAAAATTGATGGCTTTAGTACATAAAAAGTTATTTCTACCAGCGGTGTCCCCCAAGGCTCATATTTGGGATCAATTTTATTTTTGATGTTTGTGAAAGATGTGCTCACTATCTTGCTCAACGATGTCAAAGTTTCAATGTTTGCAGATGATGTGAAAATATACAAATCTATAAGAAATATTAATGACTGTCAAACATTGTAAAACAACTTGTTTAAATTTTTTTTTGGTGCTAAGAGAAATGAATAATGCCAGCAAATGTCTAATTATGATATTTCATGGAATAAAAGAATGATTTAGGTGTAAACTTTGATCAAAAAAAACATTTTATAAACCGTATTGAAATTACATCAAATAAAGCTTTGAAAATGTTGGGTTTTGTAATTGTAATTTGCATCCAATTAAAAAATATTCAAACCTAAAATAATTTGTATATGTCATTGGTTAAAGGTCAAATTGAGTACAACTCGACAGTGTGGGCACCTAGTTACGCTAGTCATTCACTCACGATAGAAAAAATTCAAAATAAATTCTTAAGATTTATTAATTTCAGAATGGGTGCTACATGGGAATGTGTCAACTATGAATATCTACTATGTCAACTCAATTTTTTTTAATTATCTGAACCTAGAATAGTTAATTACCTAACATGTTTATTTAAAATTATAAATTCAATAATTGACAGCCCTGAATTATTATACTTGATTTCTTTACGTATAACTTGCAAACCAACATCAAGGCATTATCTACCGTTCTATTGTGATAACTCAAAACAGAATCACAATTCTATACCCCCGTTCGGCGTATACAAAATTTGGGTAACGACTACAAAGATGTTGTTGATAAATTCAAGACATCATTCACCAAATATAAACAAGTCATTACCCAAATTGTTTCAGAAAGAAGAACATCAAATTTAATATAATTTAACTATAGAAACTACGTAGCTCTATTTATCTTACCAATTTATTGTAATTTTTCTAGTGTTATATTTTTCCATATTGCTTGGTGGAGTATCTAGTTTCGATTTTGTTTCGTTTTTGGCTGTTTTTTTTAAGAGGTTTTTTTATTATTTTGTCTTCTATTTTCTTTTTGATTTTGCTTTGATTTTTTTGATCTTGCTTTGATTTTTTTGATCTTGCTTTGATTTTTTTGTACTTATTTAGATGTTCTTTGTAATAAATAAAAAAAATAACATATAAAAGCCCAGCCAGGCGTGAACTTAGAAAGAAATAAATACATATATTATATCAGATTCACAGATGAAAACTAACTGCATCTACAGCTGAGTATTTATTTATTTATACTCCTAAAAATGCTTTTCATATAAGTGATACATTATGCAATGTACATAGGAGAATTACTGTATTATATAGGAAATAATAATACCTACGTACATGTAATCCATTTTAGCAGGTATAAAATAGATCTATGAATACACAAATATAAAACTGTGATTACAAGTGTAACGAGAACATAATGAAAAATAATTTAAAAAGAAAATAAATATGAAACAATAGTAGTAAAACGTAGCAGTAAAATAAACTAGAAACTAGAACAATTTTTCATATAAGCCAACTCACTTAAACTACCTTACGAACGCTTCTATAATTTGAAGGATTCAACAAAGTGCTTGTATAAACTACGCTTATTTTTTTAAATCGCGTCATTAAATACATCAATGGCACCCCCAAACATGTTGCCTAGATCATGCGTCATATTAGGGAGGGTGTCTGATAGTTGGCTGTGTATGTGTTACAGTAGAATGTTACATTTTATCTTGTGTTCCTAGTCAGTAGAATCTATGTCAAAAGAAAATAAAAGGTTTACAAATAACAATCATGTAACAATCCATTGTCAAATATTTTTTTATTATTATTATGTTAAAGTTGTTGCCATTCTTTGGCGTTTTAAGCACATCGGAATTTGTTTTAGTTAATTAATCAAAGATTTTCCATACTGGTCACGATGTGGGTTCCATATTGGGATCGGCATTGATATAAGTGTCGTGTAAAGCCACCAAAATATGTTCTAGTACAAGAACACACACCACTGTACTTTAGTTTTGTTCTGTCCAAACTACTGACGACCCCCGCTCTGTTTGGAGATGTTTCACCGCGGCTGGAGTGGAGTTGAGAATATTATTTATCATTTATGAACCAGGTCAGAATCTAAGAGATTGCACCATTCGATATTAAAATGACAGTCTAACGATATGAAGATCTTTGGAATCTCTAAGACGTTTTGTTTTCGAGTTAGGTAATAAAACTTAGTTATTAAATGTAATTATTATTGTCACCTTTATGAAAAATCAACCCGTAAAAAAAACAAAGTTCTTACTATAGTATATATGTCTTTAAAAACTTTTTATTTATTTTTATTTTCACTAAGGATTGAACCTTCCTACCCAGGAACTGGAAGCGACAACCCACCAACCTTGCCAAATGCTAATCGGGTAGGACCCACAATCATTTCGTTTATTAAACTGCTGTAATGTAATCTAATTGTAATTTTGTGACAAAACTCTGGTCTGTCGTTCAAGGAATGGTTAGTTTTAAATTAAATTTTAGCTGCTCAGTTTCGAACTGACACGTTTGGTAGTAGGTTTGCAGGTTTGACAACCGAAGCGACACAAAAAATCCAGTGTTCGCAATGTGGCCAATATAAAATTGTAAATGATGAAAGTGCCCAACACCGAAACCATAGATAAAATTCATGTAAAAGAATCAATCAATAAAAAGTATAATAAAAACACATAAATTTGTTTTTGACCACGATAGTTTTATTTTCACTCTACCGGTTTCGGAAGATCCCTTCCTTCGTCAGGAGAATATTTAAAACTAATCTACTACACAAAATATTGACACATAAATACAAAAATGTTAAGTGTTTGAGGGAGATGTCGACAAAGTGGAAGGGGTAATTACGGGAATTCCAGGAAGAACAGAGCGGTTAACTGGAAATATGTCAAGAATAGGACTATAAGACAGATTAATTTGGTTATTTATTATACTGGAGTTATTATTGATGGATTTTCTGATTTCAAGTGCTTCTAAATTATCTAATTTTTTGCCTTTATTACTACGGTGAAGAATTTTAACCCCTGTATCTTTATTAAAAGTATGATCGGTGGAAATGAGATGATTGGCAAACTCCGAAAAATTATTGTTATTTGTCTTATAGTCCTATTCTTGACATATTTCAAGTTAACCGCTCTGTTCTTCCTGGAATTCCCGTAATTACCCCTTCCACTTTGTCGACATCTCCCTCAAACACTTAACATTTTTGTATTTATGTGTCAATATTTTGTGTAGTAGATTAGTTTTAAATATTCTCCTGACGAAGGAAGGGATCTTCCGAAACCGGTAGAGTGAAAATAAAACTATCGTGGTCAAAAACAAATTTATGTGTTTTTATTATAAATTATGATGAGCCACAAAGTGAATGCTTTTTACAATTACGTAATAAAAAGTATGTTTAAAGAATCAAAAATGGTCACATCTAATCAAGTATATATCAATGAAGATTTTCAAATGTAAATCATTAATCATAGCCTCTATTTGCTCTACACAGTTTTGCGGTTATTATGATGATATCTCGTGTATGTTTGCTGAAGTTTGGTAAAACCGTGTATTACTTCAACACGGGTGATTCAATGAAATTTTAATGGAAGGTAATGGTTTATAAAAGAAAGGTTATGTGGTCAAAATTTTTGTCCACACAGTTGGTTCATCGCGTCGGTTGGTTCATTTGTCAGTAATTGGGCGTAAAGCGTATTTAATCGAAATATTTAAAAATACTCAATTAATTCGGGTAATTTATTGAAACCTCATCGTAATATTTAATTATTGAATAAGATCATACCAACAATAAACTCTAGACTTTAAGAAAAGTTGAAAGAAAGTTTATCCAAGACACCATTTAGGCTGTAAAAATATTCGCGTAGCACTATGCCATCGCACAAAAATATAAAAATAAATATAAATATGCTACATATATATTAATATATGTGTAGCGCAAAAAGGCATATCATATTTTGATCGGCGTTTGAAAGGAACAATTCAAATGTCAATTAATCAAAATGACGTTAGTCGCCGATTTATTATTAATCAAAATGACGTTAGTCGCCGATTTATTGCTCATCAAAATGACGTTAGTCGCTGATTTATTAGTAATCAAAATGACGTTGGTCGCCGATTTATTAGTAATCAAAATGACGTTGGTCGCCGATTTATAATTAATCAAAATGACGTTGATCGCCGATTTATTATTAATATTATTAATCAAAATGACGTTTGTCGCCGATTTATAATTCATAAAAATGACGTTTATTTCCTATTTATTATTAGTCAAAATGACGTTGGTCGCCAAATTATTTTTAATCAAAATGACGTTGGTCGCCAATTTATTATTAATCAAAATGACGTTTATCGCCGATTCATTATTAGTAAAAATGACGTTGATCGCCGAATTATTATTAATCAAAATGACGTTGGTCGCTGATTTATTATTAATCAAAATGACGTTGGTGGCCGATTTATTATTAATCCAAAAGACGTTGGTCGCCGATTTATTATTAATCAAAATGACATTTATCCCTGATTTATTATTAGTCAAAATGACGTTGGTAGCCGATTTATTATTAATATTATTAATCAAAATGACGTTTGTCGCCGATTTATTATTCATAAAAATGACGTTTATTTCCTATTTATTATTAGTCAAATTGACGTTGGTCGCCAAATTATTATTAATCAAAATGACGTTGGTCGCCGATTTATTATTAATCAAAAAGACGTTGGTCGCCAATTTATTATTAATCAAAATGACGTTTATCGCCGATTATATTAGTCAAAATTATTATATTATAATTATTATATTATATTATATTATTATTAGTCAAAGTTATTATATTATAATTATTATATTATATTATATTATTATTAGTCAAAATGACGTTGTTCGCCGAATTATTATTAATCAAAATGATGTTGGTCGCTGATTTATTTTTAATCAAAATGACGTTGGTGGCCGATTTATTATTAATCAAAATGACATTTATCCCCGATTTATTATTAGTCAAAATGACGTTGGTAGCCGATTTATTATTAATATTATTAATCAAAATGACGTTTGTCGCCGATTTATTATTCATAAAAATGACGTTTATTTTCTATTTATTATTAGTCAAATTGACGTTGGTCGCCAAATTATTATTAATCAAAATGACGTTGGTCGCCGATTTATTATTAATCAAAAAGACGTTGGTCGCCAATTTATTATTAATCAAAATGACGTTTATCGCCGATTTATTATTAGTCAAAATGACGTTGATCGCCGAATTATTATTAATCAAAATGATGTTGGTCGCTGATTTATTATTAATCAAAATGACGTTGGTGGCCGATTTATTATTAATCAAAATGACATTTATCCCTGATTTATAATAAGTCAAAATGAAGTTGGTCGCCGAATTATTATTAATCAAAATGACGTTGGTAGCCGATTTATTATTAATCAAAATGCAACAAAGTTTGATACACCCCAAAATAAGTTTGTTGATAGTTACAAATTCTTATTTTTTTAATGATAAACTAATGTTTATTAGACAAGGTTGTGCATAGCACAAAGGATAACAAATTATTATAAGCAATAAATAAATTTAAAATATCTCTCAAGTAAAAATAAATGCCTTTTGAATTATTGTTTTTAGTTTTTCGTCTTTTTGTATGTGTAAAAACCTTACTAATAGAAACTGACATTTATTGGCTACAAAATATTTCATGGAAAGTTATTTACATTTTGTATACAGCCCAAGAGGGTTGTTTATCTGTTGTGTAAACTTCAAATTTAATTATAGGTTTTTTTTTTTGAAACCGCACAACAATCCGCTCTGCTCCGAACCGTCTGGAGCCAGTAATACTATGTCATTCCCAATTTGGGTATTTGCGAGGCTGAAGGTAGTGAAGAAGAGAAGGAGATGTGAAAGAGGAAGGTTGGGAAGGTTAGGAAGGAAGGTTGGGAAGTGGAAGGTTGGAAACCTGGCTATTCGGATCGGATCAATAAACTTGGCCAAAGTCATTTCAAACTAGAGTATCTTCCACTCTTAAACTTGCCGCAAATATAATACATATTATTGTAAATGAATAATTTTTAAAATAACACAAATTAATTAAATTAAATTTACTTGCCTACCTTTATTTTAGGTTCAGTTATGGCTTTTTGTAACTACCTCTTGAATTTATGGAATTTGAGAATATGTTATTGATGTGGAGTTTTTTATTGGAGTAGAACCTTGACATTCTTGGTATAAACATTATGTTATTGCGTGTTATTCATGTGTACATCTGTACAGAACAAATCCAAATTCATTGTTAATTTATTCCTACATTTAAAATACATTGATAGTCATCCACTGTTTTGTTTTATTCTCTTTCATCTTAAAGTACACTTTATGTAGAATCATTTTCTTTTTACAAAACTAAGTCTATGTAATATATAACATTACGATGTAACAACTATTAACCTATTATGTATATATTACTGTCGCAATGGATGAAACCACAATATCCCCCGTGAGTACCTCAAGTACGATGATGTCTTTTAACTTATGACGGAATAATAACACTTTCCTAATACATTCCCAACACAGCACAGGTTATCCTAGTGAGGTGTTAAAAAACTTTTGTAAACTGTATATAAAAAAGAATAGAAATAAATAAAATGTACAGTACGATCCAGGGTCGGCCCTGAACTATACGGCTCACTTTGGACGGAATGGAAAAAAAACGCGAATTAAGTGGTTTTTGCAAATGTTAATTTTTTTAATATTTATATTTTTTTTTAGTGTAGTACAATAGTTTCTGCATTTTATGTGTTAATTTAAATATGTCAATAGGGCTTGATGGAAGTTTGGCAACGCTGCAAAGTGTGTCGTAAGTTGGATGTTCGACTTCGCGTTTTTCAGTTCACTACTACGCGTGAGCAGAGACGGTTGTCTAATAAGTGACGTTTGGATATATTTCCAAAAGTTTATTATGGCTGACATTCCTCAAGGTATTCTTAATTTAATTTACTAAACTATATATCCATATATCATGTGTGTGAGATTTGAACTAACATCTAATTTTACACTATTTTTGAATTTTTTTGCTGTTAAAATGCATATTTCAATTAGCATTTAGAAACAAAACATCGTTTGTTCCCATTTATGAATATATAAGTATTGTAGACTGAAGTCTCACCTTTAATGTCATATATAAATTGTGATCATCTTTTGTCCTTCCTTGAACAATTTTGTTATTTTCAGGAAGGCCTATATGCATTCCCCGGAGAGAATTATTCGAGGCATTAAAAGAACGGGGTACATTAAATGCCACTTCTGTGAAATCAAAAGAGTTTTTAATTAATTACGTAACACGAAAATACCACATAGCGGCAGGTTCTAACATTTTGAGCCCTACATTTTACAAAAACATTGAGAATTTTTCACTACAATTAATGAAGAAATTTCTACATAAGAGTATATTAATATTTTTACTTAAAAATAGTTGTAATTCATTAATAATATAAAAAAAAATATTGCACTAATATTTAGCCAGCAAACAATTAATTCGTGTTTTTTCTTCATTCCGTCCACTGTGCGGCTCCTGGCGCTAATAGAAACCTCAAGGGAGCTGTATTAAAGGTTTTATTTAGATGGTATTATCAGCGCCTTTACTCCAAGTCGGCCTTGCAGACTAATATGATAAAGATAGATTAGCTAAGCTACAGCGGATAGTAGCATGACATGTTTTAATAGTTTGAAGATATTTAATATAAATAAGAAGAAAATTTGGAAAATGTTTACCTCTAACGTAATTCGATACTCTTGTCGTATGGATCCAAGACTGCAATCTGCAATTAAAAAAATAACACTGATAAAACAATCCGTGAAAGTTCCATTCAAGTTGTTATTATTTCATCTTGGGCCAGTTATTTCACAGTATTTATTTAACATTTACGGTGTAAATATACCATACATAAAAATTGCATATTTTTTATTTATTGTTTTTGTGTTTAATTCGCAGAACTCCATTAAATTTTTAAAAAAAATTGTATTAAATCAAATTTATTAATATAATTATTAAGTTCTGCAAGTATTTTTTGGTTTTTATTATTGTTACAGATGTTTCGGATTTCAAGGCCATTTTCAAATAGTTAGAAAATGACCTTAAAAGCCGAAATAGCTGTAACAATAACAAAAACCAAAAAATACTTGCAGAAATTAATAATTATAAGCAGTCATCCGAAATACTAATAAAAATTGAAAATATCTCCCTAGTAAAAATAAATGCCGCCAACGGGAATTGAGCCCGTGTCTTCTGATGTCCGGTCAGGTGCTCTGTATCCACTGAGCTATGTCGGCTTACTTCCAATCCGCCAAATCATTCAATATGTACTAGTGTACCTCAATCAACAATTACTGCTTATTATATTTTTTCCACCTGAAAAGCCTTTCCTACAAAAATAATGTTGGTTGTTTACAGGTGAAAAAATATAATAAGCAGTAATGGTTTATTGAGGTACTAGTACATATTGAATCATTTGGCGGGTTGGAAATAAGCCGACATAGCTCAGTGGATACAGAGCACCTGACCGGACATCAGACGGCACGGATTCAATTCCCGTTGGCGGTATTTATTTTTAATCGGGAGATATTTTCAATTTGTATTAATATTTCGGGCGACTAATTATTGCTTATAATTATTTGTTATCCTTTGTGCTATGCATAAAATCTTGTCTTATAAACGTTAGTTTATCAATAAAATAAATAAATAATTATGTTACCAAATTTGATTTTAATTAAATTAAAAATAAAATAATAATAATAATAATTGCATGTTACAGAATACAAGCATTGAAATAACATATTTTTTCATGCATTTTTTTATAGGGAAAATTAATATTTTATTGTGCCACAAAGTTATTTTAACACATATATTATTGAAGAATTAGTGTTTTCTTACAAAGTTCAGTAGGCCCCGTGGTCGAGGTGTAAAAATCTCGACAAGCAAGTCCCCGGCGTGCGCAAGTAAATTTCATGTGATTATTTTGTTTTATTTCACAATTCATTCATTAAAAATAATATATATTATACTTGGGGCACGTTCTAGAGTGGAAGATACTCTCAGAATCGCCCTGGTATAAGACCACCATTCAGAATTGAAACGTTCCTTGAAATGGCTTTAGCCTTGTTTGATGACCAGATCTGAATAGCTAGGTACTACCCAACCTTCCTCTTCCCACAACCGTCAGCCTCACAACATACCCCAATTGGGGATACCATAGTCTTACTGGCTAACTTACAACGATTCGCAATGCCCGGTACACTTTCGGAATTATAGCTGTGCTTTAATTGTGCCCTAAACCCTAAACTGCATATATATTTGATCGTAAAATGACGACAGAAAATATAAAAATACAATAATAATAAATAAATAAGTATAAGTATAAGACTTTTTCACGAAATCTAGGTACAAGCGAGTATTTGAAATGCCCAGTTCGATTAATTGATTTTTTTACACTTATCACTTGTACGGAGGACTACTTCTCCTTTATTCACCCAACCCAACCTCTAGTCTAGTCTAATGTTGAGTGAAAGATCCTTCTTGTCCTGCAGTTGGCGGGCTGAGGGCTCACTGAATCGGGCACCACGTCAGGCAGCCTCAAATTCCTGAGGATCCCTATGGTTGGGCGTGTGGACTGAATCCAGCAGATGCCATACTCATTCACGTCATACCTAACCCAAGACAAGATATGCGCCGGACTTTATAACGGTAAGTTCACCAAAACCAACACGGTCAATTAATATATTTTTTTAAAATTATTTAGTGATACATTTCAAAATAATAACAATCATACTATTCCCAGTGAGTTTAAGAAAAAAAAGTCATTTCAGAAAAGACAACATTAATAAAATAAAATATATTTACTTTTACATAAGAAAACGAATTAAAAGGGAGTTCAATGAACAGTGTACATAGATTTTAAAACAGACTCGACAGACTTAACACAGTTAAATGGAAAATATTTCATAAATACATATAGTATATTCCTTGTATTTAAACAGGATTTTGGAACTAGTAGCTTTCGATATACGAAATTCAATGAGTTTAATCAAATCAGTGCTGTCTATAATACCATTTAGAATTTCGAACCAAAATATTAAGTTTTTAAAATTTAAATATATTCATCAAGTAATTATAGTTTATGCTTTCAACGAGTTTAATATTATGTATTAATTGCGTTTCTATGGGAAAATAATAATAATAATAATAGATCTTTTTTTTAACTGTAACAGAACTTGAATATTAACTTCGAAATTCAAAGAATTGTTCGTATTGTATCACATACTGTGAAACAATAAACAAACCGTTCTGGGAAAAACATATTTCTAACATTAATAACAGAATTTTGAAAGTGGAATGTAATAATGTGAGCAACTAGGTTATTTGGTTTTAATGGCGTGCTTAAAGATTAAGCCTAGGATAATATGGAAAGCAAAGTGTGGAGAGGTTTCAGTGAGTTGACTAAAATGGAATACACAGAGTTGAGAAACTTGAGTGCACAATATAAATATTTAATTCGTTTTTATAGGTTTTAGTGAATTATTATTTTACATTTAATGCACAGACTTGGTAATGCGTATTGTTCATTTTATTCTTACGTTTATGAAACTGTTTCCAAACCTCTTCTCTGTAATATATTGGTGTTTTACTGTTTTATGGAGAAATCCTGGGTCGCCATGGAACCATATATTGTACCTGTTTAGTACTTTCATACTCTTCATACTATTTTATTACTCTGATAATAATACAACATGTAAAGGTCTTCAAAGCATCGATGAACAAATAAATACTAATCGCTGTCCTAGTTCTTGTATGTTCAATAGACCACATATTTTTTGGTTTTTAAGTGACATTTTAAGCATTTTTCGAGTGCCAATATCCACTCACGGAATAATGTTTCAGTTCTTATTTGTTCAATCTCCTGGATATTGAACATTCAAACACTCAAAGTTATGAATATAATATTTTTAAAAAGTTCATAGATATTTGTTCAACATCCCGCCGAACGTTGAGGTCTTGAATGTTCAATCTCCACTGTCAACCAATCAGGAGCCGGCTAGTTAAAATGTGCGGCCATGTTGATTTTTAGTTGTTTTCTAACAACGAAATTGTTCCACTAAAAATACGTTTAATTGCGAATATATACTGTTATTGAACTAAAAAATGACTTCACCGACTCCAGAATCAGTAAACCTAAGAACAGTAGCTCAAATAGAAAGGTAAGTCTTAAAATTATGTCATTTATAGGCTTTTTCACCATATTTTACATGTACTTCTTGAATTTGCTAGGCAAATATACAGGTGCTTCATTTATTATTTATTTATTCAATTATTTATTTACAAACTTAGGACTTTTACATAAAATGAGTATTAATAAATTATATTAGTGCATTAAAACTTATTTTTATTCAAGAAATACAACAAAAGAGCCAGGACATGGAAATGTGCAAAAAGTCGACTGTCCTCATAGTCTGATTGAAAGACATCTACGACACATATTTTGTCCGTTATCACTGCTGAGATCGCTGATGAAAACGAAGTCCAAATATTTCAATTTTGAATTCATTCAATTAAAAGTTTCTGTTTTTTTGTTTTTTTTAGTCACATAAAAAACAATAAACATATTCTTATGTAGGAACTACAATAAAACCAACTATGCAAACGACTATCAACAATAAATGTAATGTTAAATAGCGCACACCCATAACCCAAATCGCGGGATATTATAATTTTAGGATTTTAAGACCTGAAAGTATTTAAAAAAAAAATATTTTAGTCACGATAATCAACATAAATAATAAGTGTTTTATTCTATTTAATGTGGATGACTTTATATTAAAACACTGATTGTATTTTATGAGATAGACTTTTATTCTTGTGACGGTTATACAGAGAGCTTGTTAGCGTGACCACAGACGACAATACAATGTGTTACAATCACCTCTAGCACTAGTGATGTGCGACACCAATAGTGATGTTACATCCCCTTTCTTTATTTATAAAAACAATAAAAATTCAAATACATTGATATTAGACATTATGCTTACATACAATACAATAAAATCTTAAATACACTGACATTAGACATTATACCTATCCTATCAGATCGCATGGACAGATGGTCATTATTAACATTTGTATTATATCTCATTTTTAAGTGAATTCTATTTCGTCTGTACGTGTTACCATAATAATCTTCAACAATATAAGACCTGTTACATTTTAATTTTTCCTTGACCACAGCTGGTAACCAATTACTTTTAGGGTTTTTCTTAAAATACACATAATCTCCTGTTTTAAATATAGACATAGGTTTTGCATTGACATTATAATATTTAGAATTTTTTTGAATTATTTTTTTCAACGCAGTTTTTGTAATCTGAGAATCTTACAACCTTTGGTTTTAATTTAATTTGAGTTGAAGGAATATTCATTCTTAAAGTTCTAGACATTAATAATTGAGCAGGTGACGGTAAATTGGCTTTAGGTGTGTTTCTATAATGTAATAGAGCTATATAAGGATCTGTATTTGTTTCTTTTGACTTTTTTAGAATATTTTTTATAATTTTAACAGAACTTTCTGCCTGACCATTAGATTGAGAATGATATGGACTAGTAACTACATGTTCTATATCCCAATCGTATAAAAATGATTTGAATTCAATAGCTTGAAAAGGCGGACCTCCATCAGAGACTAAAGACATTGGTATACCATGACGTGCAAAAATAGATTTTAAGTGAATTATGACATTTTTTGCAGTAGAATTATTATTTAGGAAAGCAGTTTCAATAAACTTTGAATAGTAATCTGTTACAATGAGGTACGTTTGATTATCAAAATACATTAAATCAATACCTACTTGTTGCCATGGAAACTTATTAATTTCATAATTTATCAGTGGTTCCTTCTGATTAGAAACTTTAAATTTATTACATATTTGACATTGCTCAATTAAATTTTTTATATCTACAGTGATACTAGGCCAATATAAAGTATCTCTAGCTAATCTTAAACATTTGTTTATTCCTTGATGTCCTTCATGTATTTTGTTTAACATTTCTTTTCTCATAGTTTGAGGTACTAGCAATTTATTACCCTTAAATATTAACTCATTAATGACATGAATTTCGTCTTGAATATTATAATAACATTTTAAAGTGTAATGAACTTTATCTTTGCTATTCGGCCAACCTTCATAATAATATTTTTTTAATATTTGCATAGTTTCATCCAAAGCAGTAGCATTACTCAATTTTTTACGATATTCTTCACTAATAGCTAAGTTCATATATATTGAATTTACATGACAATGTAGATCAGACTCATAATCGGGTATATAATGATCTTTTAAAGCTGCTCTAGATAAAGTATCTGATATATACATTTCTTTACCTGGGACATGTATAACATTTAAATCATAAGATTGAAGAGCTAACATCATACGTTGCAATCTAGCTGGTACATCATGTAAAGGTTTTTTAAATAAATAGACTAAAGGTTTGTGATCAGTTTGTACTGTCACTTTGTTACCATAAATATACTGATGAAACTTATTACAACCAAATTGTATGGCAAATAATTCTTTTTCAATTTGAGCATAATTTTCCTGCGACTGTGTCATTGTTTTTGAACTAAATGCAATTGGACGGTTATTTTGCATAATAACTGCTCCTATAGCTGATTTTGATGCATCGACTGATAAAGTTAGTGGTATTTTTGGATCATAATGACTTAAAACTGTTGCATTTGAAATAGCCTCTTTCAAAGTTTTAAAACATTTTTCACAATTTTCATCCCATGACCATATAACATTATTTTTTAATAAATTTCTCAAAATTTGTGACTTATTTGATAAGTTTTCAATGAATGGGCCCAAATAATTTACCATTCCTAAAAATCTTTGTAAATCTTTGACATTTTTAGGAGACGGCAACTCTAAAATAGCTTTGACTTTCTCTTTGTCAACTTTTACTCCTTCCTTACTAAAAATATAACCTAGGAAACATACTTCCTTGACTAAAAATTTACATTTCGACTTATTTAATTTTAAGTTGACTTCTCTAGCCCTTTCCAAGACTTTTCTTAACCTAAAATTATGAATTTCTTCAGTTTCTCCATAAATTAAAAAATCGTCGACAAAAATTAATATACCTTCCAGATCTCCAAACAAATCTACCATAATCCTATAAAAAATTTCCGTTGCTGCGTTTATTCCAAACGGTAGTCTTAAATACCTGTACCTTCCAAATGGAGTTTGAAAAGTACATAAATCACTACTTTCTTCATCTAACTTCAATGACCAAAATCCAGAATAAGCATCTAGATGTGAAAAATATGCAGCACCTATAAGTTTTGATCTAATTTCATCGATGTTTTTTAATGGAAAATATTCTCTCATTATGCAGTTATTTAATTTTCTAGGATCAAGACAAATTCTTAATTTACCTGACTCCTTGACAGTTATGACAACAGAATTTACCCAAGAAGTAGGTTTAGTAACCTTTTCAATGACCTTCATCTTGTCCATGCGATCTAATTCCTCACGAAGTCTGTTTTGTAAGGCAAATGGGACTTTCCTCGGAGGATCAACGCACGGAACGGCATCTTGACGAAGTTTGAGATGAACGACAGGTGGTAAACATCCGAGACCCTGAAATATGTCATTATATTCAGTAAATAAGGTGTTATGATCATATTGAACATTAAATATTCTTTTTATAATTCCAAATTTCTGAATAGTTGGAAGACCTAAGACTGATTGACATTCTATATTTGTGACAAAAAATATTATTTTACTTATGACATTTCCATTGATTTGACATACAATATCACAATGACCAATAATAGGTATTTTATTACCTCCAAATCCTGACACTTTTGTAAAAACTTTTTGTAAAATTGTATTACATAAATTTAACTTTTTAAAGTTTGTCAATGACATTACATTTATATCAGCTCCTGTATCCAAGATACAGTCTAATGTTTTATTATTAATTATTATATCTATGTGCCATGCTTGACTTGAATAATTGTTATTATTAATATTTCTGATTGTTGCAATAAAATGACCCTCAGTGAAATTAGCACTGTCATCATTGGGTTTTGATGACTCTAAGTTTAAATTTCTGACTTTATTGTGACAATTATTTTTAAAACAATATTTAGCAAAATGACCAAAAGAATTACATGACCTGCATTTGACATTGACTGCTGGGCACTTGTAGCGATGATGCTGACCACATCTTCCACATGGATTGATATGACCACTTGACCTTGGCTGTGATGATGATGATGGTGACCCATGACGACTTGAAGATCCATACTGACTTGATCTTCTTGAAGTTGACCCTCTTAGACTTGACTGACATGATGCTCTCGACTGTCTTGAAGTATTTTTATTATGACTGATTTGAAGAATTTCTGTGTGTGTTTGTTGGTTAATTTTCTCTGCATTGCTTTGTGACAATAAGATGGTTTTTGCAATTTCAATCGTTTTTTGTAATGACAATGTAGAATCTTGTAATAAGCGTTGACGGATATGATTTAAATTTGCACACATATTTGCAATAAATATGTCTCTTACCAGAGATTCTCTTAAATTTCCAAATTCACAATCCAAACTTAAATTTTCCAAGTCCAATAGAAAATTATTGATGTCTTCTGAATTATTTTGTTTTCGTGTAAAAAATGAATTTCTTATCATTGTTAAGTTTTTGTGAGGTGCAAAATATTCATCAAACTTTTTCTTGACTTGTCGTAGCGTGCTTGATTCCATGTTCATGTTAAATGATTTGAAAATTTCCATACCTTTGGAGCCAATTGAATGAAGCAGAATTGCGATTTTTCTTTGTTCTGTAGCTTCTTCCAAACCTGACGCTACCAGGTATATTTCATAGTCTTGCCACCAATTTTTCCATTTTGAATCATTATTCATATTATTTGACAACACTTGCAGATTTGACAGGGCATGAAAATCATGTTGTATGTGTGACTTTTGCGCGTCCTTCGCCATTTTTAATTATACTTAATATTTTTCAATTTATGTTATTAACATCCAACTTCCAGTATTATTATTTTATTACTATTTATTATCGAGATCGCACTTCTGACACCATGTTTTATTCTATTTAATGTGGATGACTTTATATTAAAACACTGATTGTATTTTATGAGATAGACTTTTATTCTTGTGACGGTTATACAGAGAGCTTGTTAGCGTGACCACAGACGACAATACAATGTGTTACAATCACCTCTAGCACTAGTGATGTGCGACACCAATAGTGATGTTACAATAAGCTCACGGCAAATAAGACCTTCCGAAAGAAAAAAAAATCTTTCTAAAGTAAGTAAAAATTACATTTATCAAATGTAGGTAACGAAACAATAAAAATAAAACAAATTTTCAACTGAAAATTGAACTTCAATAGTTTAACGCATCACTCGGGATTTTTTTATGGAATACCGTACACAGTCTCAACTGCTCCCAACCATCTGGAGCCAGTGAGACTATGGAATCCCCAATTGGGGTATATTAGTATATTGTGAGGCTGAAGGTAGTGTGGAGGGGAAGGAGATGGAGAGGAGAAAGAGAGAAAGGAGGATGAAGGAGAAGAGAGATAGTATGTGAGTATCTATTCAGATCTGATCACCAAACACGGCTAAAGCCATTTCAATTCTTATGGTGGTCTTTACACCATATCTTCCTCTCTGGAACATGCCGTAAATAGACTATATGTTATTTTAAATGAATAATTTGTGAAAATAACATAAATGAGTCAAATAAAATTTACTTGCGCACGCCGGGATTTGAATCCGCGACCTCCGGATTTCTAGTCAAGAGTACCCCTAGACCACGGAGGCCGTAATACGTACGATGTAAGAATATTTCACATCACGCATGCACCGACAACCGATAGTAGTATATTAGCGGTAGGTACCTTTGTACTTCTGCATTGTTTTCAAACTTCCAAAATATTGGATGATTTATATAGAGCAGTTTTTGTGAAAAATCAACTCAAGGACTCTGTTTGTATATTTTAAAGTAATACTTTAAGTCAACTACTAACTAAGATAAAAGTAAAATATTTGAAATCTGAAAATCACCCTGTATATACAATTTACCACTAATTGGCTAATTGAACAAAAAATACCTGAAACTTATGGGAGCCGAATTGTTCAATGTCCAGACGATATGTTCAATATCCAAAATAATCATTCATCATTTTCAAGCCATGTTCAACGTCCACCTTTAAAGTCATAATATGGGCATATTATAGCTTCAATCTTCGAAAAATGATCTTTAATAATTTCCTGTTACACATTTGTATTAAACGAAATGACCTCCTGTAAAATTTGCTAAATGGTCTATTGAACATACAAGAACTAAGGCAGCGTAATGCTGTTCTATGTTTATTTATTTATTTATTTATTAACGGACATCGTCCAAATTACAAAATAATAACACGAATAAAGTAAAATGAAAAATATAGGAGTAGACAAAGGTACATGAAAGCAAAGACATATGGTAGATATAATATAAAAAAAATAAAGTGACATGTCGAATCAAGTCAAAAATACGCCGTGGGTCAGGACCACAGGACACTTATAATATTCGGTCACTTTTTTAGCGACTGGAAAAAATCATTTAGACTTATCCCAAAAAAGTTAAGGCTTTGACTTGAGTTGACCAGTCTACACATTCTGGACAATGGTGAATAATATCCATAATTTGTCGAATGATGGTTTAGGAAGAGCAGTTCATTATTTCTGAGTCTTTGCGAGGGAATATTGAAGGGAATGAGTTGCAGTAGAGTAGGTGAATCAATAATACCATTTATAATTTTGAACAAGCAAATGAGGTCATTTTTTTCCCGACGGACTTCCAAAGTAGAGAGGTTTAGAGTTAGTTCAATTTCATCATATGAGTATTTGCCTTTTTCTAAACCTAGCCTCCTAGCAATCCCTCTTAAGAACCGATGTTGAACAGATTCAATGCGTCGAATGTGGACAGCATAAAAAGGAGACCAAATAACACAAGCATATTCAAGATGGGGGCGAACCAAGGAGCAGTAAAGAGTTCTAAGGGTATTTACGTTTTTGAAGTCCGAAGTGATTCTAGTGATGAAACCAAGTAGTTTGAGCGATTTATTAACGATTGCAGTTATGTGATCCCGAAAAGAAAGCTTGCTATCAAGAGAGACACCAAGGTCTTTAATAGATGTAACAGTTGCTAAGCAAATATTATTAAGTTTGTATTCGAAGACAATCGGTTTTTTTGATCTATAGAAGGACATAATTTTGCATTTATCGACATATAGTTTCAAGCAATTAATTTTACACCAATCATTGAAAGAGTCGATATTCGATTGGAAAAGAAGGCAGTCATCGTGATTTTTTATTATCTTTAGAATCTTATTGTCGTCAGCAAAAAGCCAAAAGCGTGTGTGAGAAAAAATACTAATAATGTCGTTTATAAACAAGTTAAAAAGAAGCGGTGCTAGATGTGCTCCTTGAGGAACGCCGGACGTTACTTCAATAATGGTAGACACAAAGTTGTTTAATTTAACACTTTGTTTTCTATTGCTTAAATAAGAATTAAAGAATGATAGCAAGGGGTTTCTAATACCGATAGCATATAGTTTGGCCATAAGGATTGAGTGGTTAACTTTGTCGAAAGCTTTAGAGAAGTCGGTATATAGAACATCTATTTGTGAGTTATCTTCTAGACCATTGACGATGGAATTGGTAAAGGATAGTAAGTTAGTAGTAGTAGATTTAGCAGATCTAAATCCATGCTGTTCCTCGATCAGTACATTTTTAAAGACAGGTGTGATTTTCTTCGTGATTATTGATTCAAATATTTTAGAAATATGGGATAATATCGATATGGGTCTATAGTTTTCTACATTCGACTTATTACCTGATTTGAAAATAGGCCTGATATAAGAAACTTTCCAGGAGTCTGGAAAAGTGGCAGATGATATTGACAAGTTATATAACAAACAAATTGGCTTAGATATAGTAAATTTACATTCCTTCAGTAATATTTCTGGAATATCATCAGGACCAGTGCTTGTTTTGCTGGGGAGATTTTTTAAGGAGTTAAAGACATCTATAAGTGTGATTTGGCAATTATTTAAATCAATAGTATTAGTATAGTTGAGTGGAGGGATAGTGCACGAGGTATCAGAATAGACGGAGGAGAAGTGTTCAGCGAAAAGGTTAGCAATGTCGAGACCGTTGGTAGCATGATTTTCATGAAAGAACATACTTGGAGGGAGATCATTATCATTAGTACTTTTTTGTTTAACAAATTTCCAGAATTGTTTAGGGTTAAGATTTAATTGTGTCTCAGTGAGTTCGATGTAGGATTTATAGCACCTAACAGATTCGATTTTGTATAGTTCTCTTAGCTGAGAAAATTTATGGTAATGCGTTGTTGTTGTTTTTTTACAAAATGTTGTCATTGAACAACATTTTGTCAAATCATGAGGCAACTTTATAAATATTGGCACAAGAATTACATAAAATGATGAACAAAATCTTAAAATCTATCTCATCCAAATTGTTTTTGGCAACAAGTACCTACAGGGGTGGTCAAATAATAAGTTACACTAGAGTTATTTTTTTAGTTTTTAAGAAGTAACAACTTTAAAGCACATACATTTATTGCTAATTTTATTGATATACTTGATAGAAAATACCTAAAGTAAGTCAGAGAACAAAGGGATGAGATGGAAAGTAATTCCCTGTACAAATTCGTAACATTTGCCAGGAAAACAGGAGAAAATGTACAAAGGAGTTATGCTAGTTAGGAGAGCAAAGAACAAAATATATAAATGAAGCCGGAGTAACTACTTCTGCTAGATAACCAGGCGGCGTTTTGTAGAAATCGGTTAATTGTAACTGACGCCAAGGGAGATTCTACTAAATATTTTGCGTTGTTAGTTTTTTTAAATACGTATTAATTAATATAAAAGGATTTATTTTTAATTGTATAACAAATACCAAATTTTCCTAAAAAAACAAATAAAAGTATAAAACCGCTCCATTTAAAATTTTTAATAATAACTGGTTTCAACTAGATAATAATGTAATTTTTGCACGTTTAACTGATAATTTGGCCACCTACTATATCTGTTGAAAATTTCCAATTTTACTTCATAACTTTGTGGTTTCACTTCAAAATGCCAAACGCTGTACAAAACAACGATCTCAAACCTTTGCTTTCCTTTAGTTTGTTATCCCTTCAGGCTATGTACGCAAAGGTGCGTCAACGTATGATACTGTATAATAATAACATTAAATTTACCTGCGTTTCGTTGAGGTAACCGTTATTAGACAAGTCTGGAATAGACATCCCTAGAAATATAGTAGTTCTACCCTACTAGTAGTATATTAAAAAACAAAATTTCCTTTGGGAAATCGTGAGAAAATAAAGTAAAATTGTGGAGATGAATACAAAGCGAAGTTGAAATTATTCAGACAAAATCTCTTTCAAAACATTAATAAACGACATTGAAAGCAGGTATATAGACTACATGACATCTAAATACAATTTCAATATAATATAATATCGAATCAATCAATTCGTATCGAAGTGTAGAAAATTATTCCACCGCTATTTAATATTCAATACACTCCTAGCTAATGATTTGAAATGGTCACATTGTAGAGCGTGAATAAAATAAAACCCTCTCGCAATGTGAATAGAATAGTGTGAATGGTTCTGGAGTCTCGAGAAGGCTCCAATTCCATAAAGTCTAATGACATTTTAATTGCATTTTATAAAGCTCCATTTTTCTCCGTAAAAGCCTCTTCTAGCGGGTGAAAACCTATCGCCAGGAAATAATTTAGAACCTTTATTTAAAAAAAAGATTAAAAAATTCGAGTTTTCAGCATTTTTTTGTGACACCAAGGTCGAACCTTTTTTTTAAAGGGTCACCCCCCTACCTTTGAGATAATTCATTAAATATCTGACTTTTCATTTTTTTGTGCATTTAATTCGGCTTTTTCGATTAGATCCATTATTATTTATTCAATTTAAAATTTATTTTTGAGGCGGGTTTGGGTACTGCTGCCCTGGGAACCATTTATTGGATAACCAACACCTCTGCCATAGGTTACTTACAGTGGTTTGCCACGTTTGGTGATTTACCAGGGGTGCCCGGGTTAATCGGATAAGGTGTGTTCAGAATGCGCCTGCCCTCCAGCTGCGTGGCGTGCCAGATCGGGAGAAGCTGGTTTGAGAGGACCTCTTCTACTGGTCTCTCCTTGCGTCGCAGTGGGAGGAATATATTCATATGTCCTTCACTCCTGGAAATACTGATCAATAGATTTCTACCCAACCATTAAACCTTTCCCGAACTTGCTATTACCGTCCAATGCAGCATTTCAAAACATGATATAATTTTTTTCGTGACCTCCTGTATGGGGTTAGTATAAAAAATTATCCATACCTACATATCGTTTAATTCCACACCCGTTCTTTTTAATTCCACACCCTTTGTCATCAGGAGACGAAGAGTTGCGGCTCAGTATATTTTCTATCACACAGTTACAAGTTGCATGCAAAGTAAATAAATTCGTCGTGGAGTTTTTGTGCTTCCAGAGAACAAAGGGGAGACCATCAAAAAGGTAGGACTTTTCAATTTTCTGGTGGCATCCTCACTGATGTACCACTTCCGTTTCCTTTTCACATTCATTTCTTCATCGAGAAACTCGTGGCCCTAGATAACAAGAGCAATCGAAACAATGCGGCTGACCCAAAAATTCTTAATATCATGTTGACAATATTATGCCTTCACTCAACTTTCTCAAGAAATGATGTAGTCCCACTGGCTCTTGTCACACTATTCCCTCATGAGAACTATATTTACTTTACACGAATCCCAACCAGCCAGTTAACGAAATTATTACGAAATAATTATCTTCAACACAGCCCGCTCTTTTTCAAATAATAAAATGACAAACCATTTTTCCTTTATCTATAAATTGTGACATGGCTCCTTATAGCGTGCTGTGCGCACCCTTGTAAAGTACAGACTTCAGGTCATGAGTTTTATCGCCCGGAGGAGTTATGTCAACCGCTGTAATGAAAATACAGCCCGGCATTAATTAAGAAAAATTATCCGACTTCTGCCGCTGTAATCTTTTACCAGTGGGTGACGTTATTATTTTAAAAATAAAGAACAAATTGTCACCTTAAAAATATGGTTGTGTAATATGCTCTCCGAGGAGATTTCACGCAAAAATAGAACACATTTTAAGAAAAGTGATGAAAAAGGCATGGAACACAAACAAATACTAACCTAACTAATTTATACACATAATTTACAACAATAAACAACATCCTAAGTTTGTTGGATTGTGACCTATAGGTACCTACCTAACAACTATTTTTAAAATAAATACCACGATTACATAAATTAATAATGTGTTCCAAATTATGTCCTCCAGTATCTAAATTTCTTAAATAAATATTAAACCTTGTTAATCTCAAGTGATCTCCCAGGTAAGTAGGTCCTACCATTGATGTATTATATTTAGATGAGACATTATGCGAGAAAATTGGTTCTACCCTTTTACCTCCAACGCTCCCAGGGCTCTAAAAAAAACTACCACTATCGGTCTACGCGCACCGCTATTATCGTTCTAATAGTGGAACATTTTTCGACAAGATATTCGTATGCAATAGCACCTCCAATTGTATAGCTCTATGGGCCCAGAATATTATCTGCCTGTACAGAGTATAAATAAATAATAATATATGTACATTTTAACGCAGCATTACGTTCATTGGTTGAGCGCATTGTACATATAGTTTTGTATTAGTGATCGACGAACCAACTATAGTTAGTAATAATATAGAAAATTAATATCGTTCATCCTATATGGGTATTTGTACAGCGTCTTTGAGGTGATTTTTCACAAAATATTCGCTTTAAAAAACATCCAAATATTATTATTATTATTTTCAAAATAATCTTCAAATAAATTGATTTTTTCGTAAGGAACTTACATTATGGTGCGTACGCACTTGCGAGCCGAATCGCGAACCGTACCGCGAATCATGTAGGATTGCGTTTGAGTGGCGGTTAGCGATAAACGTATTTAAAAAATAACTGTAATTATTATTGAGGTGTGAAGATTATTTGATCGGCTTAAAACAAACGAGGTTAGATGGATAGCCTTATCTTACTTGCTGATGCTTTTTGGTGAACATCACAAGAAAGGTTGGCGTCACATATAAGATTAAATTATTAGATCTACACTTCATAAACACGATTAATGTTGTATTTCCACAACACGATTCGGTTTAATTTCACCACACGACGACATTGAATTTGGGGAGGAAATTTACCCGATTATATGGAAAATTTACGAGAGTAATGATTCCAGCAACAAGATAAGATGCATCATTAATAATGACAATATACAGGGTTTTCCAATAAGAAGTGTTATTTTGAACAGCCCGCTATTTTGGTAGATGTTACTTTTGAAGCTGTCATTTTTTGACATTTGACAAGTAAAAACTACGCCATTTATAAAAATGGAACGATACACGCTTCAACAACGCATTGAAATTATTAAAATTCACTTGAGTGAATCAAATGCAAATCATCTTGAGTGATGAGGCCCATTTACACCTCGGTGGCTTCGTCAACAAGCAAAATTGTCGCATCTGGGACTCGGAAAACCCAAGAATTATTGTTGAAAGGCCTCTTTATCCTCAACATGTGACTTTTTGATGCGGTTTATGGTCCGGCAGAGTCATTGGACCTTACTTTTTCGAAAATGAGGCTGGAGCAACAGTTACGGTGAATGGATTGCGCTATTGAGAGATGATTAATGATGTTTTATGGCCAGAATTGGATAGTATTGATTTGGACAACGTTTAATTTCAACAAGACATCGCTATGTGCCACACAAGCAACGAAACCATTCATATTTTACGATTGAATATCAAAATAACACCTCTTATTGGAAAACCCTGTAGTAATATTTGTAATATGTGTAACTTTTGTCATTTCACTATCCAGTAGGGAGTTTTTTGACGTCTTTTTCTTCTTTCTTGATAGTAGGTAAAACTTTAAAGATAAGAGAGTAAAAAAGGGAAATGACAATATTGGACAGCACTATAATTGATATATGAAATAACCCTAAAGCTATTTCACTATTAAACGATGGTAAAGGAACGAACCAACCGCAAACGGCGCGTACCAGACATTCGTTTTTCCCGCGGTTTGGCTCGTAAGTGTATACTTGCCATAAAACAAGCATTTCACGAAAAAAAAGTTTTTGTAGCACATTATGACCTAACCTTTTCAATCAACTAACTAATCAACTTTTCTAATCCGGCAGGGTAAGCTGCTATACAACTCTGTCTTGGAACACATTCTTTGCTTCATCCACATTGATACATCGTCTCCAAAATTCACAACCTTCTATTATTCTGAGTATATTAATTGTTAAAAAAACTGCAAACGAAACACATTTATCACACAAAATTATTATTTTTTACGAATGCCAGACAAATAAATTAACATCATATAATGGGCATCATTAAAGTGATGTAGAGATGGCTTGACAGATGATGGATGCTAATGATGGTTTTGTTTAATTAATTCAATTTTGCGTAATTTTCAGAAACGCCCGCTGTTTATTTAACACATTAATTTTAACGGACGATTTGATAGAGCCTTTTAAAAAATATTACCACAAGGACCTTATGTTTTTTGAACTCCGAAGATAAAGAGTAATATTGTTTTCGAATACAGACCAAATAATAAATGCTTAGCAACTGTTCAATCTATTAAAGACCTTGGTGTCTCTCTTGACAGCAAGTTTTCTTTTCGGGAACATATAAATGTGATTGTTAATAAATCTCTCAAACTACTTGGCTTCATCACTAGAATCACTTCTGACTTCAAAAATATAAAAAACCCTTAGAACTCTTTACTGCTCCTTGGTTCCCCCTCATCTTGAATATGCTTGTGTTATAAATGTGATCTCATTTGTTTCTTTAAAATTATCAACAATTTTACTGACTCACCTACATTACTAGAACTCATCTCATTAAATATCTTCTCCTAGACTCAGAAATAAAGAACTGCTCTTCCTCAATCAATACTTGACTAATTATGCTTATAATTCACCATTATCCAGAATATGTAGAATGGTCAACTCACGTCAAGACCTTGATTTTTTGGTATAAGTCAGAATGTTTTTTGTCGCTCACTATGCAATTGAAGATATTTTGAATCACTTTATTTTTAGCAAGGTCTTGACTTTGACTTAAGACTTCTATTTCATTTCCATTTTCTTATGTTTTCCCTGTTGGTCTCTGCTTTTATATACCATCATTTACTCTTGCATTGTTCATTGTCCCAAATCTCGTGTCGCTTTGTAATATATTGGACGTAAGTCCGTTAATTAATTAATAAATAAATAATTCAAAAGCTATCCATCTTTTGACAAAATCTTTAGAGGTTGACTTTTGCAAAAACATTGCAAAATATTGGCTAGATCCTGTAATTTAATAATAATTAGATAATTTGTCACTGTGAAAAATCACTTCAAGGGCATTCTCCAAGTATGACTTCCTGCCTCTTTCTAATTTTGTACAAACAGATTGGAAACATATTAACCACCAGACTGTTTTATTACTAAACAGAGATAACGCGAGTGTTTTCACTAAACTAAGTCCAGTGGACATACACGGAGAAAAATGATCCTGTTATTAGCATCAAACAAATAACCGACACACTTAAATTTAAATCAACACTAAAAACTTTTCATTTAAACAAATGTCACTACACCTTAAATGAATACCTTACATGAATTAAATACCTCTGTTTTTTATTTTTGATTTACTGTTATTTATTTGTTAACATGTAATTGTTGGGTTATGTAATATAATGTGTATTTGTTGGGTTAGCTGGAAGAAATAGGATGTAACCGATGTAACCTATAAGTTATACACTTTGTACTCTTTTTGTGCAATAAATATTTTTTTGAATTTTGAATTTTGTTAAAAAAGTGAAAGCATGCGAACTTCCTGATAAAATATTAGTCATTCAGAATATATCAAGAACACATGTTTTTTTTTTTTTTAAGTTTCTTTATTCTATAAAATTATTAGTTACATGCATTGAGGAATTTTTCGACCACCATGCTAGGCACATGCCCGTGTTATGGTGGTCGATTTTCTATACATTAACATAAAGATTGTGCGGGAATATAAAATAAAATAACATATTTAAAATAATGTAAATGACTATAGTAATATAAGGAAGTATGGAAGAATACAGTAGAATATAAAAATATAATAGCATAATATTAATATAATATAATAGTACAATATAATAATATATATAATAATATAATATAGTATAATAATATAGTAGTATAATAATATAATATTTTTTAGTTGTTGTAAGTGTTATTTTTAGATACATAATACAATAGTATTTTGAGGAAATCTCATTTAGGTAAATTACATATGTATTAATGAACCACATTGTAAACTGTTGATTTCCCTAAAGTAAAATAGATACATAAAAAAGAATATAAAAAGGATATAGTTATAAAATCAAACATAGTACTATAGAGTAGGCAAATGAGAAAGGATTATTTTTACTATGGAAATCTATATGTGCTTGATTAAATTGGTAGGTACATTATTTTGCAGCAGTTTTGTACAAATAAATCAAAGTTAGAAAGTTAGTTTCAAGTCCGGCGAATTACACTGAACACTGGAGTCAATTATTATTGTTACGGTGGTTTAGTCAGCTGGTAGCTAAGGTGGTACAGTAGGTACATGGAACTTGTATGCCGTAGGTACAGTGGTGCCAAACAGTTTTAAGTAGTTTATTTAAAGTTTTTAAACTTTCGGCCATTAATATTATAGTAATATTCTTTTCATAACATATATCATGAATGCTACAATATAAGTATGTCAGTATCAATATCAGTATTTGTATGAACACGTGTTCCGCTGACTTCGCAAATCATTTGACTGATACTTTATTAGGAACTCTTTCAATTAATTCGTTTTAGGCCCGTAGTCCCATTTTTAACGTGAAAACGAAAAAATTGACCAAATAAATTAACAGTACTTCTACAGATTCTCTCAACGTACTTTAGCCACCCGTTAATATAAATTATATATTTTTTAACAGATTTCCTTTTCATAAGCCTACATTTTTGTTCGATTAGTATTAATATAACGGATCTTGTATTTTCACAATGTCATCGGATAGATATCGTAATTTTTCAAGCTTACTAAATTCGGTAGGTAAATTTATACTTTTGAAAGGCAATGATCCTGAGGCGCACATTTTTTTAATAAATATTTTCAGCTTCATAAATTTAACTATAATACAAAATTTTGTACATACCTTCATGATTCTCAGTTCGTGAATTTGATATGATCTTGATAGAGAGGAAGTCTGATGAGGATATTGATTGAAGAGAGAATGCAGGACATTTAATTATTAGTAGAGAACTGAATGTAGTCATCGCTATTATAATGTCGTCAAAGGAAGTTCTGATGATAAATCAGATGCATGGCAGTGAGGCGTGGAACTGTCAGAGGAAGAATGAATGTACATGACCGGTCTGACTGGTCGGTGGCGGAGTTGACATCGCGTTTGGGTCGTAGTATGTTCAATTCCTTGGCTGGCTCCTCTATCGTCCTCCATCACAACACAAGCAACATTTTCCGCTTGCTGTGGTGGTAGTAGGAGATTTTCAAATAATGTCAGGTTATTCGTAATCCGTGAATGTTTGTTGAAAAAAAAAACATACTCTAAAATAGGACTTAAAAACATTGACATAAAAACATGACAAATAAAAAACCCAACTTAAAACCATGCACCGAATGAAAATGCATGGAAATTTTAATTAAATATTTATTTATTTATTTATTGGTAAAGGTAAGAGACAAACAGCTTATACATAAAAAATAAATATAAATATATACATGTTAAATACAGTCAAGCCAAAAAAGTCTCCTATATTAAAATTAGTTGGAGATGGAGTTTTATTGCATAAAAAAATATATATATATTTTAGGTGAGGAGGGGAGGAATAGGAATTTAGGATGAGGATAGGAGATGCTCTGGATACATTCCATACTATTGTATAAATTTTCGATCGTACGAGTTACTTCTAATCGATATTTGTGAAGTCTATTGCTAAAAATGTCTATGTTTTGAAATTTAGTATTATATTGGGCACATATACGTGGAATTGGTGAATTTTTTCTAAAGTTAGTTCTAAATATATATTGGATATGTTCATATGGGCTTTTGTGATGATCTTTAAAAATACTAATGAGTAATAATAATTTAGATGTCATAATAGGAAGTGATTGTTTGAAGAATTCAGAATTTATCTGCCTACAATATTTTTTAATGAAAATAATTTTTATTGTCATTTTCAAAATTTGAACTGACGTGGTCAAGAATTCAGATTATCCCGTGATTTTCGGTATATTATTGCGGAGATTGATGAAATATTGCACACTTGACCTTCAAAACAAGATGAAGGTGACTGTCTACATGAGATTTCGAAAAAACGTCCCTATCCTTCCTTCTCACCTCTTAAAGCAGAATTTTGACATCTTTTGATGAAATTTTGCACACTTCACGTTCAAAATATGGAAAAAATTGCTCTCTACGATTATTATTTTTTTTTAAATTGCGTAAACCCGGGCAACGGCGGGGACTGCAGCTATTACATAATATATCTGATAGTGATACAGGAGTAAACATGGCGTAATGCTCATGCAAACAGAACCGATGAGTGATGTAGTAGAAAATGTTTGCATTAGATTTTATTGAAGAGGTAAGCTATTATAACTTACATGTTTCTACAATACTTAGGGATTTCAACAATATAAGCGAATATAAGCGTATATTTTTAAATCACATTAAAGATTAGGTATTTTTAATGTTTAAGATTTTCTGACCAGCTTTAACACAAAGGTTAAAATTAACAAAATACTTCAATATACAAAATTACTTCGCTAAAATTTCATGGACACATTAGAAAGTCAAATTTATTTTTCAGTCCAAGCTTCCAAACCGTCTGGAACATTGTTCCCAAAGGAAGTGAAGAAGAATAAAGAAAGTATAATTTAAAAATGAAAGCACCCACGGGACGTAAATGCGTAATCTATGGGAATACTTATGCAGATTAAGCAACAAAAAGTTATCTAAAAGTTGAAATGTCAAAATGACACCAATAAATCGTAACTTTAGAGTTTTGAAGAAATTAATTATTTGTGAATGTTATTATTTTGTGTTCTTCTATGTGTTTTGTTTCGGCGTACGTTTTTAAAAAATCAGCTAAATCATCAAAAGTATTCAAGTTATAGATACTTTTGGTGATTATTAAAAGTTCCCTAACTTAGATGTTACGTTAATTGCGGTAAGGCTAGTATAGTTTTGACTTTAATGTTTTTGTGTCCGTTACTTAGTTTTTAAAACTAACTAACTAACTATCACGCTGTTTCTCCGCAGGGGTAGGCAGAGAGGACGGACCGCCAAAAAACTCGGCCTTAGCACACACTCATTCAAATTTATACATCGTCTCATAATACTCTTCTATTATTCTGATTCTTGATATGGCCCCACTCCAGTATCTGATATCCTTGATCCTGCCATATCTTCCTTGGGCTTCCTCAACTTCGGCTACCATTCGCATTCGCTTCATATATTCTCCCTGCACTAATTTCTTCGCTTATACTTAGTTTTTTATTTTCTACATGGAGAAGACAATTTCATGACTGTATAAATCGATGCCTTCAAAATTTAGATTTGAGGCTTAAATACTTAACCACACTGAAAACTTCCTTTTTAGCAAAAGGTATAGGAAATATCTAACATGGATAGTTGCTATTTTTTTATTTAATGTTTTAAATTTAAAATATGGGCCTTTAAAGAATGAAATTTTTCATATTTTTAAAGGCAAGTTTGACCATTTTTTGAGAATTAATGGTAAATATATAAAAAAACAATCTTGACCATAAAATTGTGAATATTCGTTTTCGTTAATGGCCTATTTTATAATTTGTAACACTAATAAATAAAGCACATAATCGTTTTAGATATGTGCTATACGTTTTATTATTTGGTTTGGTTGGATATTTTGGCCCCAAATCCATGTTTAAGTATTGTATGAAAAAAACCACGCAATTGTCTCTGTTTATTTGAAAAACTCATTTTCATTTTAATGTTGTTTATTTTATAGTGAAATTACAAGGTCACGCTGCTATTTATTTCATTATGTGAAGAAATAATTCTTGTAGGTATAACTTGTACATAAATTTACCTGCAGCATACATTAGGCATAATTAATGCATGTGTACAGTTTTTCCAGGGCACACCGAATCTCATTACACATAACACAAAGATAATAAAGTAAAACCAGATGGTTTTTCGCAAGAAGTTTATAATTGTATATAATAAGATGAAGTAAAACGGTTTAATAATAGGTAATTTTGTAAATATTTATCTAAATTATTGTAGGCTTGAGAAATGTGTTGATTCAAAGAGCATTAACATGAATTAATCTGTTGTATTGGTGTGATACAATGGCAGTTCATGGCCTCTCTCAATGGAGTTCAATCGAAGATTAAAAAAAGGAGAAAAATTCCCTCATACATTCAAGAAAATCCCATTTTTGTATTTTTCATATTATATATAGTACATGTAGCGGTAGCTACTAAAATAGTTTATGGTACATCAAACGCTTCAGATCTTTCAGAGCAGCGCGCAGTACATAGGTATAGTACCTCCTGAAACTATTACGAAGCCGCCAGCTTACTTAATTATGGCCTGAAAGGTTATAGATTTTACCAGGCGCTTGTTATGAATACTATATAAAAACCACATCGCGGTACCTAACAGTCTTACAAGTGAGTACCATACAGCGTCCAACTGCAATTCAGCTGGGCGGCCCCTGCGCCCCCTCAGAATATAATGTCGTTTATTACAAAAAACTGTTTTGAAAAAGTTTTATAGTTTTGGGTTCAAAAAGCAACGATAAAATATTATGATAAAATATTCAATGCGCGTACACAAACACACACACACACACACACACACACACCTATACATTACACACGTCACCCGGTAATTTACAGAATATTCATACCACATATGAGACATTACGCACAGCGCCCTTGAGATGATTTTGCACAAAAAACGGCGCTATACAAATCAACCAAGTATTATTATTATTATTACAAAATGAGATCATAGACACTATATACACTACACACGTCACCCGGTAAATTACAGTATATTCATACCATAGATGAGAAATTACAAGATGAGATCATAGGCACTTACATTGAAATATTTAATATCTGTAAATTGTTTTTTTACTCTAACCAGTGTACTGTGTGTTTTTATAATATAAATTAAATTACACAAAAAAATCTGTTGATTCTTGCAAAATACTGTTCCGTACAAATTTGGTGCTGAGAAATCTCATAGGTGATGCGCACTCAGGAAGCTAGTAGATTCCTAAGGTTTACATGTGTACCGCTCTGGCGCTGCTAGTATGTTTTGTATGAACCAAAAAATAATATATGATAGTGGTTCTCATAGGTGCTGATATACATAACGCACCTATGGCAATCGGGAACCACTCCAAACTTGCTCTTGGGCAGTACGAATATCATTCAGATTTTTAGCATGGAATTTGCTTGTTTGGTAAAATTATAATACAAATTTGTCTGATTTCCTTATATTATTTTATGCAAGTTCACAGCACAAACGTACTTAAGAGAACACCGCCACTGGCGTGAAATATTAATGGAATTATTAATAATGTAGGTACTGCTTTCGGTTCGAGATCGCGTTGTGTAATGATGAATGATCGCTAGCGACTGGCTGGAAGAACTGAAAGACGTTTCGCGTTAGGGAGGCTTTTTGGTTTATTATTTATAGAGAATATTTGTGGAACACGTGTTTGTTTCCGCTTATCGTTGCTTCCGACATTGCCGGGATATGTTATTTGTGTTAGTGAATTAATAAGATATTAAGACATCATAAAACGAGACATGAGAGGGCATGAAATAAAAGAGAATAATTATATTTGACCCTTGTTCTCAGCGCTGGGGATGCTTTCGGAATAACTTTGGTGAAGGACCTGTAACTTATATGTTGGATACATTTTAATAGTGATTTTTAACTTAGAATGAAAAAAATCCATGGGTTACGAACTGCAGTATTGCGATTTTAAAAAGACTACTTATTTATCGACGCTATCGACAGCGCAACCGTGCTAGGGATATCGATATCAAGTAGTTAAGCCTATCGATCCAATATTGTTGAGTAATTTGATCGTGCTTGACTTTGATCCAACTTGCAAAGTACTATCTGATCTCTTCTGCTTTTCTTCTGTTCTCTTACATTTTTTAATATTGCGAGGTTATTATTTTCAGTCGTGACGTATTTTTGTCAATTTTTATTTTATATCTGTTTTATGAGAAGTGTATAATGTTCTCCACGCTAAGAGCTTACCCGTATTGTGGAAGTGTAGTGTAGTTTAAATACTATTGTACGATAATAAGGCATAATAATAAATGACACTTTAAATCATATAAAAATTTGCGTATATTAGTATGTACACAAGAAAAAATTTGTGAAAAATAGAAGACAAATAATAGCACCTCTACGTTTTTTTAAATTTTACACAACTGGTGAACAATCATTTACTACACATTACATTTTTTTCGTCAGTTGTGTAAAATTTAAAATACGTTTATTGGTAAGATCTTTTAGAAGATAATGTCAAGTCACAGCCTGAACAATGTTTTGATGGAGTTTATGATTTAAACTATATCAATAGAAAATTTCTTATACTAGCTGAAGTTCCCGGTATGGATCAGGCTTTATACAGAGTTCATTTTCCTCGTATTTTGAACGTCAAGGGTGTAAAATTTCATCTAGACATATCAAAATTCATCAAGGAAAGGGGAGCAGGGGGTGATTTTCATAAATCAAAAAGATTTTATAAACTTCATTTTGTTTTGGTCAAGTGTGTAAAATTTCATCAATTTCGTAATAAAACTGTAGATTTGTATAAAAATCAAATCCACGCCGACCAATTCGTATTATCACTATTTCTTACTTTTTGCACGGTGCTATTTCTGTCACAAGATTCTCAGTTAGTGTAAGCGTGCGTGACACATGATTGAAAGTATATATTTTACACACTGTTTTGCTTTTGTGTGGATTGAGAATCAATGCTTTTTTTCTTAAAAGTGCCTGTGTAAGAAAATATTTATTTTAAAGTCTAACACTTGCCTGTATAAAGCATTACATGGAACATTATTATAAATACCGGTCGGTGGCCGAGTTGACATCGCGCTTGGGTCTCACTCGGGCGTAGTGTGTTCAATTCCTCGGCTGGCTAAGTCCTCCATCACAACACAAGCAACATTTTCAGCTTTCTGTGGTGGTAGTAGGAGATTTTCAAATATTGTCATGTTATTCGTAACCCGGGAATGTTTGTCTTTCTTTAAAAAAAAAAAAAAATGTATTATAAAGAATTTTGAAGACGCATCTGGAGTGCCTATAGATTTTTTTGTCATTAAAAAGTTACGTATTTTCTATCATAACTATATACTATTATACATTAGTATATAAGAAATATATACTAATGTATAATTTATACTTTTAGTATCGCTTCGGTGAAAGATAATCGTTAGGAATCGAAACATTGCAGTCAATAGTTAAGTATTCGGGTGAGTTTGGTGACCACATCTGAATAGATACTTAATCATGTTCTTCCCCACCTTCCTATCCTCCAATCAGAACTTCTTCATCTCTATTACCTTTAGCCTCTCAACATATCGCAAAATGTACTACGCATTACGTTCAAGGCGAAAAAACACTACATATGTAAATATGACAGAATTCTAAACCTATTTAGTATTCACACCAAAAGCATGCAAATTTAAGTTCATAAGCTTTGATGTCTCGTAAGATGTTGCGGTGTTTGTGCATGCCTAAAATATGAAGAACTATTAGGAGGCGGTGGATGTTTTATTCATGTCAGAGAAAGCAGGCCCTTTGTACGTGGTGAGCCCTCGAGGCTTTGACGTTGGAGAAACAGAAGAAGAGATTACAAACATCTCCGCGCACAAACCAACATATGAGTTCTGTCATGCTGGGGTAGGGATGTTGATTGTTCTTCTTCGTCTATCGTATCAGATATCTTTATAAAAGATGAAGAACACAGTCTCTTTGTAAGAGATTTGTTAAATACAACATTGACTGTTCCGTGATAAAACAGACAAATTAGAGTGTTGACAAAAGTTAAAAAAATAAGCAACATATCTAATTGAACCTGAACATTTTTGCTTAATTGCTTAATTTTTTTATTGATTTTGAGTTAGTTTATTTTATATTTATGGGCTAATACGTACATGTTTAAATTTCATTGTTTATACATGTGAATGGTGTCATATGTATACATTTATCATATCATTTAATTTATACCATTCCTCAAAATATTAATATGGAAACATATAAAACTGCTTTCTGCGGTTTAAAGCCAATGAATCCACCTAGATTTTGTCGTTTATCCCATATTTTTAAGTTCTATAAATGTGGCACATTATGACAAGCGATCTCTCAAAACGTTTTTGCAAAATGGTAAAAAATCCAAAAATTACTCCAGTAGTTTTAAATTCAAGTACATTCATTGTTCATTCTTAATCATACGTTTAAGTCCTTTGTACAGTAAGCAGTTCTGTGAATCTGTTTTTTTTTTTATATACGGCAATCTAATTCTGTTTATATTTCTGGTTTCAAAATAACGTATATTTTTTATCAAAAACAATAAACTCATTCTTAAAGTATCTTCGCATTAGTTATTCATAACTTTGCGCATAAAAATGAATACATTTTGATATAGCAGTCTCAGTTTCTATTGGAATCCATTTAAGTTCTTATAGACTTAACCTAACCTAACTTAACCTGAGCTATTATTTTATCATGTTCGATTTTGTCATGTGTCATGTGTTTATCCGATGACAATGGCTATATTTTAAAGACTCCGCATTTAGAATTTTTACCGAATTTTCAAGCTTTTAAAAAATCTATAAACATTTTCTGAGATGAAAAAGTAATTTTATGAAATTTCTTCCATAGAACGAAATCCATGCTCCAAAAATTATTAAAAGATGGTTCTGTTATTGGAATTTAAAAAAATCAGTGTTCTTTTAAATGCCACTTAAGACATTCGTTGAGAGATTTTTGCTTAATTTAAAAAAATAATGCTTTATTAAATATTTTTGCTTTCGCCTATTAATAATAATCGTTTTTTAATACTAGCGCGTTCTCTCTCTCACATTCATATACGTATCTCCCTTTCAAACCAACTGCTTCTTCTTTTTGAACGTTTACTACGTATCCTTAATTATCGATTTTTTTACTTCATAAAAGGACCCGACTTCCTTATTAAACACCTCGCCTAAAAAAGTCTAAGTCTTATGAAAAAAACACTAACAAGCAAACGTTTAAAAAAAATGTTTTGCGTTAAATTAAAGAATGTTTTAATAAATAATTTTACAGGTTAGAAAACTTGTAATCCATTATTCAAAGACAAAGAAAATACCCTTTAACATGCCAAGGGAATATAATACTTATGATATTTAAATTTTTGTGTTGACTGACTGTGAAATTGCCTTCGTTTTGAATTATTAAAGACGTTTGTTAAGATGAACCCAGTGCAGGGCCGAATCTAGCATACTATAGACAATGAGAGAAAAGAATTACTTCGGTTTTAAAAACACTCTGGATTTCAATGCAAGGAGAAAGGAAAAGCGTTTTTATATTTGTAGATTATATGATTATGCAATTTTTGAATTTTAATATAATATGGAGAATTGGGGCCGAGTTAAGACTCAAAAGAGATGGAGTGTTGAATTAAAACCTCCTAGTTTGATCTAGGAGGTTTTAGTTGAACGGAGTGAGACATTTTTAGGTAAGGCTTGATATAAAATATGTTATTTATTTACAGATTCATTTTGAAAGGGTGGAGGAGACGGAGAAATTTAATTCTCATTCGAATAAGGGAGGAAATGTCTTTAATAGTACAGTGGGGGAGTTGATAGGACCACGGTTTTGATTTAGATGTAAATCTGTTTTACTGTAAATAATTATTTATACTAGGATAATTTTTGAAATTTTACTTCAATGGCTTTGCAAAGATATAGAAGCACAAGTAACAAGTTGAAGTACTGTATTTATTTATATGAAAGCTTCATGTGACTTATTACGAAGAAAACTCATTTAGCTGGTAATTATAATAAATTCCCAACTTATGTAGAATCCTCCTCATGATCTGCAAAACATAAGGAGCATCTTGTTTGATTAGCCTCGGGCTGTGGATAAAGCAAGGAGTTTGTGTCTACACTGACATATTTTCTCGAGTCAAGAATAATCTGACTATATTTGAAAAAAACTACCATAATGATAAGTGAATGATGTTACTTATGCGATAATGAAGAATGTAAGGAGGCCTTAAGAATACATTAAAATTGCTATTATTTACAGTAATGTAGTGGATTGTGGAAATACTTGGAATCGTTGGTTAACAATCTAAGTGAAAAAATCAAAAGACTCAGGAATGCTTCTATTATAATATTTGCATATTGGAAAAGTTACTTTGTGATTAGCTTCACTCAGACTCCCAGAGGAAATGGAAAGAAAATGCCTGAATACATTATCTGTTTTTGCAGTATAGACTTGTTGGCTGGGGAAACATCAAATAAAATTTATTTTAAATAAACCGTATGATCAGCCCACTACCAGATTATTTCAAGTTCCAAAACTGCAAATTATTAATTAAAAAAAACGTCTCTCACAAATTCACAAAGATTGTTTTAACAATGAAAACTTAACACTTTTTTAGAATAGCAATATATCAAATGTTCTCAGCTCTATAACTATCACGCGTTGTAACACCAACACAATACAACAATTTTACAAATATTTTGAAGTGAAATATGGTTTATCTAATTTCCCGTTAATATGATAAATAACCAATTAAACAAAAAAAGGACAATAAAAATCTTCAAAATAGTACCTATATATTTTCATATAATATTTTTCTTTTTATTTTTTAGAATATCTTAGTGAGTAAATCTCAAATTGTAATATTTAATTATTGAAGACAATATTATCGATTTCTTAATGAAAAGTTACGGATCAGATTTTCGTTTAGGAAGCGCTAGTATTGTCTTCAATAATTAAATATTACAATTTGAGGATTTACTCACAAAGTTATTCCAAAATATAAATATTCATCCTAGACTTGCAGAAAAGTCAATAGATGTCGCACATTAAAATTAAAATAAGATATGTTTATCTAAAGAAGCTGTCTTGATTGCATTTAGTTCGGGTTGAATCTTGCGATCATACATAAAGATAGTTGCTAATAAAAATGTGCGGTGAGAAAAATGAGACGGTAGTTCTTTTTCGAAGTATGATACAGTTAAATATGACCGAAGAAGATAAGGTCCCATTAGCTCAGTTGGTAGAGCGATGCCCTGGAAAGGCAAGGGTCCTAAGTTTGAGTCCTGTGAGATGTGACCGTATTTTCTGATTTTTCTGTTTGAGATTTTCGTTTAGGAATCGCTTATATTGTCTTCAATAATTAAATTATATTTTTCAATGATAATAAAAGAAATTATTACAAGCAATAAATATAGGCCTGAAATACCCAAGCAGATTGAAAAAATCGCCCGAGAATAATAATTGGAATTGAACCCGTAGCCTTCTGAGCATCTGACCAGCAATCAAAAGGCTGCGGATTAATTCCTGTGGGCGGCATTTATTCTTTCTTCGGAGATTTTTTCAATTTATATGGGTATTTCAAGCGGATAATTATTGCTTATAATAATTGTTATTCGTTCTGCTATGCTTAAATACCTTGTGTTACGAACATTAGTTTATCAATAAAAATAATTATATTTTACAATTTTTTTCTTTTTCATATCAATTATTTGATATTTTTTTGATTATTATTATTACCTTATATAGCGTTAATTAACGATATTTCTCCGCCTTTTTAACACGAGCGTTGCTTGCAAAGAGAGGTGTAATCCGATTATTATTACATAAATATACATTGTGTTTGTTTTGGTATCACTGAGGGTTCCATGACAATGCAACACACTTTTAAAAAGTGATATAAAGTCATTAGAAACGATGAAAATTTTTTTTCATCGTTTTTAATGAAAATTTTTTCATTAGAAACGATGAAATTTTTTTTTAAACCTAACCTAACCTAACCTAACCTACTTAACCCAGTTAATAAAGTTTCCATGATGATTTTTCCCAAAATGATTTTGTACACTTTACGACCTCACTCACGTGAGAACAATCCAATTATAAAAACTCTGTTAATACACAAAAAGATACAACAATTACAAACTATTTTATAGATTTAAATAAGGATAAAAATATTTAAAATATATATAAAATAATATTAAAACTCACTCAAATGACAAACAGTAAAAAAAAGTATTAGACACAAGAGACACAAATCGAGAAGTAGGTAATAAATAATATAATTAGCGCAACATATTTTTTAGCTATAGTAGAACCCTTTTTTGAATCCATATAAATTATTGACGAAAATGTCTACTTCAGCACACTCTATTTATTCGACACATTGGTTCAGAGATAAAATATGCGGTGTTATTTTTGAATGAATTCAGTTGAAACATGCAATGCGTCTTAAACAATGGGAATTGGGTACATTTATTTCAATATTGCCAAGACATAGTGCAGTATTCAGATGGCTGTGAATTATTTTGTGCAAACATATTAGATCAGTCAGTTGCTTTCTAATTTTAAGTTTTTTCATTTTTAAGTATTTAAGACGCACGTCGTATGGTCTAAGTTTGTTATGTAGACCACATTTGAAAGATAACAGTGTTAGCTTTTTTTTGTTGGCGATTGTACGGTGAATAGTGCTTCCATATTTTAGTTTACTTCTAATTAAGGCACTGTAAAGGGTTAAAATTGATTGAGGGTCTTTGAAAGGTTTACATATTCTGTGAATAAATCCCATTATTTTAAGTGATTTGATTTTAATGTCATTAATGTTTACATGAAACATGAATTTAGAATCAAAGGAGATTCCTAGATCTCTTACGGAAGACACTTTTTTAATAATAGCATGGGAACAATCCTTTATAAGTCTTTTTGGAGTGAAGTTTAAAGTGTAACATTTAAGTGTATATCATTGACATTACACCAGTTATTGAGGTTGAAGATTAATTTTTAAGTAGTTGATAATTAATTAAATGAAAAAATTTAAGATCATCGACAAAAAAGCATAATCACAGTTTATTTTGAACTGTCATTTAAGAATATAAGAAAAAGTAGGGGGCCTAGATTTGACTCCTGTGGTACACCAGAAGTTACATAAATGGGGGATGGTTTATATCCATTAATAGGCACTAGTTGTATTCTATTATATAAATTATATAAATAGATTGGTACTCGACAGTTGGAGTGTAATTTTTAAAAAGGAAAAAAGATTAAACAATCGTGTTTATCATAAAGAAAAATAGGAGTGGGAAAGGAGGCCTTTGGGATAAACATAAAGGTGTATGATTTCACCCAACGAAATAGGTCTCCATGTATTCCTATTTGATCAAGCTTTTTGGAAATCTGTATAAATTGCATCTACTTGTAATCTTTCATTAAAAGAATAACGCACATAATTACAAAATTCCAAAAGATTTGAATTGATAGATGCGTGAGGAACAAACCTGGCACGTGTATTGTGTGGACTGTCTGGGCGAATCTATTGAACAGCAAAAGAATCATTATGTCTTTCCATTATTTTTTATTTTGTATATTTAATACTTTTTTGATGAACTTACAATAAATACAATATAGTAGGTAACACACAACATTATTTGAAAGCAATGATAAAAAACTATTGATTTAATTTGAAGTAGTTCCGGCTCTGCCGTGTGATATAAATTAAATATAATCTACCTGAAACACAAAGCATGATCTGTTTTAAACGCGTATTTACTTTATATCCCCCTTCTCAGAAGGTTTGGGTCCATTTCTTTGATAATATTTAGTAGCTTCACCTATCGCCGTCCTTTTCAGAATACATCTAATATCCTGCCAATTTCCCAAATGGAAGATACTTTCAGTGTAGCTCTAATGAAATACTACAATTCAAAATCAAAACGTTGCTTGAAATAGCTCTAGCCATGTTTGGTAATCAGATCTGAGTGCCTACTTCCCAACATTCCCCTTTCTTACAATCTTCCCTTACCCGTTCTCTTCTGTCTCACGACATTCTCTCATTTTGTTCATTTGGACACTCATTTTCTAAAAGACTGAGCGTGGCAAGATGGAACGATGCTCTTGCACGGAAAAAATCTTCATTCGGCCAGCCTCGTGATTTGTCGGCTCTTTCCGCCCGATCGCCAAAACTCTGTGCGGTATTTTTTCATCTATTCTCACCAGAGTTATTAATTTGTAAGATATTTTTTTGAGTAAGTTTAATTTTTTTAATAACAAATTTTTTAAGATTTGTTTTCTTTCATTTTAACTTCATCCAATAAAAATCAATTTCTATGTCTCACATCTGCCAGGCGTCCAGTGACGGCAATTATTTATGTAATTTTTGGAACTAAAGAGACATTAAATTCTTGAAAATTTCTATTGCAGGGAAGTCATATGTTTTTTTTAGAATGATTGTATTCGGTATTTTTTTAATGATAATTAATGGTTGTAGGGTTGTTTTATATGTTCCTCCCCACCCATTAATTTAGTACTATAAGAGCTCAAATAAATAGATCAAATCTGTACTGGTATTTGCAATACATTTTAATTTAAAAGGAATTCAGTATGGTTGGGTATTTTAGCCTCAAATCCAAAATTAAGTTTCGCATGGAAAAAGTCGCACAGCCGTTGCCCTTAAGCCAGAAAGCTTATAATATTAATTCCTTAAAGTGCTTTCCTTTCAAGAATGTGTTCTTACTGCGAGCTTCGAGAATATTTGTCTGAGTTCATTATTGTTGTTAATTGCGAATCTTAACTGTCCCATATTTTTTCAGAGATAATTGAAGGTTGTTATTTTATGCTCTTATAACTGGTATGGTTGGTCCCAGTTCATTTCACTACCAAATAACTCTGTTAACCAAAATATTCTACTCTTATATACGTTTCTTGTACATATCTACAAGAGCCCCAACTGCCTGGAGCCTGTGGGACTATGGCATCCATAAAATTATATTTTTTCGGCAAGCATAACAACTCTTTTTAAATATTTTTTTACAAATCATACATTTTTAGTCCTTCATACAAAACAATTATGTCTGTTTTTCTCATATGCGGCAATCTAATTATTTTTATTTTTTTGATTTGTACCCTGATAATGCTTGTGTTAAGCGAAATCGGTCGGTATTTATAAATTCAACGAAATTTCATGGTTGTAAATAAAACAATTGTTTTAATTAATTATTTATTTTTATTCCAATATATAAACAATTAATTTTGTTGTCAATCTTTTTTGGTTGATTATTTTTCGAGTGTTGTGAGCACAAGCATGTGCAGGCTAATTTTTTATACAGACTAGAAACCAGTTATAACCAGCATTTAACTCAACCATTTGGTAGGCATTTTATCATATAAGACGTTATCCTTTCCAAATACCGCTTTCTATGTAGGGAAGTCAAAATTTGTGGTTGTATGTAATTTTGGGTGAGAAATCTAATAATCTATCAGGTCCAAAGCTACCCTATATTTCAAGTTGGAACAAACCATACACATTCACAAAATTTAATTAAAATCGGTTAGGCGGTTTCGGAGATTAGCGTGTACGAACACAGTGACACGTGATTTCTGTATACTAAGATAATAAACGCCCATACGGGCTTTTACAAACGTGTGATATACATAATGATTTAGTGGGGACGGTAATCATTTTGCTGTGTAAATAGTATGATGATATCATTAAATATTATTAATATTGAGGTATGTTATTATAGCCTTCTTTTACTATATTCCATGCAGTTGAACATATCCTCTATTTCTGTGAAAGTATTGCCTATCGGTACCTACAAGCGAGTATCTAAATGACTCGGTCCAGGTATTATTGTAGCAATTAAAAAAAATCGATTGAGTGGTTCCAATTAGTATATGGAAGGCACTTAGGGCTGAGTATATCAGGGCTGTCTATAATACCATTAACAATTTAAAAAATAAAAGCAAAGTCGGAAACAAGTCTTCTGTCTGAGAGTTTTAATAATTTTAATTCTTTCATCATGTGGTTGTAATTTGTGGTTTTATAGGCAGACCTGTTTAAACTGATATCTGAAATTAAACTGATGGTTACATTTGATATGGAAATATGACCCAGGGGATCTTACTCGCGATCAGCTGAAGCGTTTTAGTTGACTCAGTTTAGCGAATATCAAATAATTTAAGCGAAAACGGTAATCAAGTATGCTAATACTTTAGCAGTATTCAAAGCAATGCTAAGTGCATAATTCATTTGGCAACCACCAACGTATTTGCAAAGTCATTTGATACGCAAATGAGGTTTTTTTTTTTAATTATTGAAACTCATGGATTATTGATATATTTAAAAAAAGGTCAATTATTTTTTATATGAGCTTTTTTTTCGAGTTGAATTACTAGTATTTCAACGTTTTTTTTCTTCTAATTTTGTGATTGAAATAAACAAATGACGGCTAACTAATATTTCATAATATAATACAGTTCAATTGCTTTCAGTTTATTTGGGAAAATTTTCCTAAAAATCAGGATAGAAAAGTCATGTGTAAATTTTATGATGCAAGAACTCACTACTTAGATAATAATTTTGAACAATTTTCCACTTTAAAGGTAAGATATATTTGTATTTGATAAACTTGTTGGTGCATCTTATTCAACCTACTTTAGTTCTTCCTTTGCAATTTTTGTACCTAAACCAGGGTTGGTATAAGTGTTTAAGTAAAGTTTTGTCTTGAGGTAGGCAGAGAGGACGGACCGCCAAACAACTCGGTCTTGGCACACCTTGATTTAATCTCAATCATATATCATCTCATACATAACCTTTTTTATTTATTTTGTTTTGTCATATTTTTATAAAGAACTTCTTTGATATGTACTGTTTTTGTATTTTTGAAATAGTACAAAAAAAATTTTCCATGCTAAAAAATAATAAAATTTTAGAAGTTTGGCCACTTGTTTCACAACATTTTAAAAAATCGTCAAATATCAAAGTTAATTTTCAAGTTCTGTAATTATTTCAGTTATGTCAAATACCTGGCCAATAATGATATATTAAAAGAACTTGAAGAGAACTTTTATAGAGCTTGAAAATTAACTTTTGAAATTTGATGTTGATGTGAATTCACTTAAGCCACTACGGTATTTTTTTTAAATTTCGTATTTTTTCATTTGAACCATTATGGTTCTTCCATTTAAATGATTGAAGCGCTCTTCATTTTTGTCTAAAATCTTCAAATAAATGAAAATTTTTTTTTTTTTTTATTCTCATGAACACTTTATTGTGGTTGGAATGAAGTCAAAAATAGAGATGAAGTAAGCTATTGTGAAGTAACTTTGGTCATTGTCAAGGGAAACCAAAATTTATTAGCTATCGCTGTGTCAAACAAAAAGAAGTATAAAACTATCCATAAGAAATAAAGGACCCTACTTCCACTGAAGGGGAAGTTGATGAAGATAAAAAAGGTCTAGTAGATATAGGAGATTTCTTTAAGGTTTTTTTTGTTGTTTGTTTTTGGGGTGTTATGCCGTGTTGCGCTAACTCCTTCTTTAGCCGACGTTTCGGACAGCGTTGCAGTGTCCATCATCAGGGCAGATCCGGTAGATCCGAAGATGTGTGAATTTTGGTTGTCGAGTTTGTGCTTATTTATTTGTGACAACTCGACAACCAAAATTCACACATCTTCGGATCTACCGGATCTGCCCTGATGATGGACACTGCAACGCTGTCCGAAACGTCGGCTAAAGAAGGAGTTAGCGCAACACGGCATAACACCCCAAAAACAAACAACAAAAATGCTTTTGGCCGTGAGAATCTAAAAACTTACCTTCTTTAAGGTTAATTATTTTTTTAATATCGGTCCGCAAACAAGCTTTTACACAGTTATCACCATAATCCAGCCAAAAAAATATTATTTGAAAACCAACAGCAGGGCTTAAATTATAAATAATAATTTCCCTTTATGCAAAATTTTATCAAAAAGTATTAGCATTCTGCTTTAAGGGTGGAAAAAGAGGATGGGATGGTTTTCATATACTTCACGTAGACAGTGACCTTCCTCTGGTTCGGAATCAGATGTAAACAGTAATTTTTATTTTACTTTGAAGGTCAAGTGTGCGAAATTTCATCAATCTCGGAGAAAAACTGTAGATTTATCAAAATCAAAGCCCTTCACGCAGCCGTCCGCCACAGATAATCTACTTTTTACAAATAGAGAAATGGGCCCGGGCAAACGTTGTCCTGCCACAGACCGCCTTCTATTTAGACCTCTTTTTATATAGATTGTCTTTTATCAGTTGTCGAATATTTTATGCATTTGACATAGGTACATTGAATAAATGCGCAAGTCACATCCATCGTAGATATTGTTTTGAGGTTTCAATTGAAATCGATCAATTCAGCAGATTATGAATATTGTTCAGTACGATAATTTTAAATGTCACCGGTACCGTTATACACTCCTAAAACTGCCTTGAAGTATGTCTTTCACAATTTGACAGATTGTTGTACGAATACGATCTGTAGAAAACACTTCTTTTTTTATTCATCTCATATTTATTTATTTATATATACGCCTAAACAGGCTTTTACATAGAAGTGATACATGATGCAGTGTAGGTACATAGGAGAATATCTGTATTATACAGGAGATACTAACAGTAAATAGATGTAATCCATTTTAAAGAAGGTCCAAAAAAACTAAATATGAAGAATATTAATAAAACGTAAGAGTAACATAAAGTAAAAAAGAAATTACAACAACACTACATATAAGACAAAACATTAAAACTAATTTACCAACGCTACTCTAATTTGTAGGATTCGACAAAGTGTTGGTGTAGATTATGCCTAATTCTATATATGGAGTCAATAAAATAAATCAATAGCACCCCCATACTTGTTGCCTAGATCATGCATCCTATTGGTCAGTGAGTGTGTCTGATAATTGGTCGAGTATGTATTACAGAAGAATGTTATATTTTGTCTTGTGTTCCTAGTCGGCACATGTAGTTTAATAGTGGCAAGAATGGCAGGACTTTCAATTAAGTTGTTAATAACTCTGTGTAACACAACCAGGTCTGAAATAATTGTCCTGTCAGACAGTGTTATTAGATGCAATTGATTCATCAAACTGACATAATTAATGTAATCAATAAGAATTCCGAGTTTAAAATTTATGTACTTAAGAAATTTGTGCTGAACTCTTTCTATATTATTGGAGTGAACTTTATATAAAGGGGACCAAATAGGTGAATTATATTCCAATTGACTTCTAACTAATGAAATATAGAGGGTTCTCATACAATCTATGGACTTAAAATCAGTTAAAGTTCTGCAAAATTCAAGTGTAATAAATAAAATGAAAATTCTTAATTGATAATGAATAAAAATTAAATGTTTTAAATGAGGTAAATAAAAATTGATTCTTAAGTCTAAACCAAAATTGTTGTTTTAAATTGTAATAATGAACTTTAGTTGTGGTACGATTTTCTAAACAATATTTTTTGTCAATCCGTCTTCTGCCTATATAAAAATAAATAACGACCCTTTGTTCCTATAAAAAATCCTTAAAATGGCATTAAAAAATATTGAATACCTTCTTACTTAATTAAAAATCATAAACTATTTTATGTAATATTTTTTTACTTCTAATCACTATCTAAATTTTTGTTGTTTGATTTTGGGGTGTTATGCCGTGTTGCGCTAACTCCTTCTTTAGCCGACGTTTCGGACCGCGTTGCAGTGTCCATCATCAGGGCAGATCCGGTAGATCCGAAGATGTGTCGGATCTACCGGATCTGCCCTGATGATGGACACTGCAACGCTGTCCGAAACGTCGGCTAAAGAAGGAGTTAGCGCAACACGGCATAACACCCCAAAAACAAACAACAAAAATGCTTTTGGCCGTGAGAATCTAAAAACTTACCTGACTATCTAAATTATTTTTTTCATAATGCATCTTGCCAAACCATTTTCAAACGGATACCGAACGTACAAACAAATTTACAGACAGACGAAATAAAAAAAACGTTCGAGTTATAACATTCTTCCACACGAAAGATGCGAAGATAGGAAATACTGGTATCAGATTTATTCAAGAATGTTCACGTAGTTGGAACATTCACACAGAGATTGGTATATAATATTCATAGAAAAATATTCGTCAGCAATAATACCTTTACAGTATTTGAAGAAGGACCGGCGAAAAGGGTATATTTACCCTTCCCATGTAAAGTGTCTGAGATGAATTGAATACCATTTTTTACAAGTTATTCTTACGAGATTTACATTAAAATTCTGCATCTTGAATAATATGAAATCTCTCCATTCACTCGGATCCGAAAGAAAGTCGACGCAGAACGTCCGGTCCGAGGGATTTCTGTTTTTATGAAATCAAATTACCTAATATGAATGGGAAACTCCGGGTAGAGAAGAAAACTGAAGTATTCATGTTTCAAGGCGGTTCCGGGTCACTTGGAAATACAGGGTTTTCCAATAAGAGGTGTTATTTTGAATAGCCCGCTATTTCGGTAGATGTTACATTTGAAGCTGTCATTTTATAACATTTGACAAGTAAAAACTACGCCATTAATAAAATGGAACGATACACGCTTCAATAACGCATTGAAGTTATTAAAATTCACTTGAGTGAATCAAATGCAAATCATCTTGAGTGATGAGGCCCATCTCCACCTCGGTGGATTCGTCAACAAGCAAAATTGTCATATTTGGGGCTCGGAAAACCCAAGAATTATTGTTGAAAAGCCTCTTTATTTTCAACGCGTGACTGTTTGGTGAGGTTTATGGTCCGGCGGAGTCATTGGACCTTACTTTTTTGAAAATGAGGCTGGAGCAACAGTTACGGTGAATGGATTGCGCTATCGAGAGATGATTAATGATTTTTTATGGCCGGAATTGGATGGTATTGATTTGGACAACGTTTAATTATAATAAGATGGCGCTACGTGCCACACAAGCAACGAAACCATTGATATTTTACGATTGAATAACAAAATAACACCTCTTATTGGAAAACCCTGTAGTTTCGGCCGGGAAAGCCGAGCTATTTTTAACCGGATATATAAACATTTACATAATTCTCTTGTATATATACAGCCATTTGGAAATGGTAAACAAACAGGAAATTAGTTTGTAGTTACAATCCCACATACAGTATAAATCCACTGAAGAAATAAACAGATAGATAAGTATCGTAGGATTGTCCGTGTGTCAGAAATAGACTACTGATGGAATTGATAAAAATTTTCAAAACATCGAAATTCTTTGTTGAGTAGTCAATCTATTTCCTAGGTCTTTGTGTGGCCTATGAGTGGAGAGGTCATAAGTAAATTGGCGACATCGGTTTTCTTTAAAATCGACTTAGATGATCAGGAATTAACTATTCAATTCATAAATTGCTACCGCTTCTAAACGGCTGTTGGTCAAAATACGCCACATTATGATTTATAGTGTTAATATAATTTTTTAAATTATTGATTTATTTTGCAAACTTCATGATGCCAGGTCTTACCGATATATAGTTTTACTGCAAAACTCAATCCTGCGAACTCATATTAACTAATTTAAAATTTGTCTTTCCGGCAAGAATTGCAAACATTCGAAATATTTTGTATAAGGAAGATTGTCTGTGGTGGGTGGGTGGTGTGGATTTGATTTTGATTGATTAAGATTGGTGAAAATTTGCACACTTGACCGTTAAAACAAGAGCAAGGTCGCTGTCTAGATGAGATTTCGAAAAACATTATATAAAGCACGGGCAACGCCGGTACTTCGGCTATATGCTAAAAAAATGATGCAGTGGTGTCAGAAAAGAAAAAGAGGACTCGTATTCTTTTTCATTAATTTCACCTCTACCTCCGATACAATAAGCTTAATCCTGGAAGTCTCGAACACGTGCATTTTAAATATGTGAGAAAGTTCAGAGCAATGACCAATTTTATCGTATTTGTATCCGAAATTGTTAATTGTTGTGGGAATTGATGGAAGGATTTACTTGTAAAAACTCGTCAAATTTGGACTTTTTTTGATTGGATTATTTCATATTCCAAGCCAATAAAAAGTTATTTTTGTAACTTGATGTCTGTCCATAAAATGTCTGAAATAAAATATATAGTTTTTTACATTTAGAGTGAAGATTTTTGGGAGATCAATACATAAACGCTTTTAAAATATTTTTTTTTTCATAACTCCACATGCCCCAAGGAAAATAATATCCCTAAGGGGCTATATCATTTTTTGGGGATGCTGTGTAGAGGGCCTTTACAAGAAAAGGCAGAAGTTCTAAGAAGGAAAAAGGTTTGAGGGGTGGGTATGAATCTGGGGGTCACTATGTCTATGCGATAGGTCGAGAGATGTGCCTAATTAACTGGCGGACGCATCCGCTGCTAAGACGCGGACAAACCTCGCCCCATGAACCCTGGCACCTATGGCGGTCGATTACTTTTTCTATAAGGGATGCGGGAGTATATACTCTTTCTAGCTTCATGGATACGTAATAAAACAAAGAATCAACTCCACACTGTTGCTGGTGTCTGTGTGTTTACGCGACATTAGTGCATTGATAATGTACCGTATTACGTATTTCGACTCGCTCCGTGTGTTATATATTTTAAGTCTGTGAGGTCATTAAATTGTAGTACCTAGTACTGTTTATATAGGTCCAAAGCTTTTTAAATTTTGAATAAATTAATAGTGATAATTATTACATTAATTTTAAGCTCAGAAAACGAGGGTAGCGCAGAATCCAAAGTATGTATGGCACCACCGCCAAGTCACCAAACGTAGCGAACCAAGTGGGGTGACCTATGGCTGAGGTACCTAAACCCGGCTCTCAATTTCTCTTCCCCATTTCCTGCCCTTTCCACACCCCTCATGCCCACGAAATACCCCAATCGGTAACTCTAAAGTTCCAGTGGCTCTGGTCGATTGGCAGGAGTTGAAACTCTTGTGCCCTATACACATAAAAATATCAACTACATAGCTTTGAAATATAAAATGCTTAGTAACGAGCGCCATTGATCCCCTTGGCACAGTACGTTGAAAAGTGAAACAGGCCGTTAAAAATTGCACTCCATATATTTACTGTGTACAATATTTTAGAATTTACTTAATATTTTTTCCCTACCTCAAAAATTTTTTTTTTAATTTATTTTTTTTTATTTTTATATTAACTCCACACAGGAGGCCCTGGAGAAAATAATTTCCCTCAGGGCCTATGTCATCTTTGGGGATGCTGTGTGGAGGGTCTTTTTGTGGAGAGGAAGGAGTGAACATGGGTCTTCAAGAGTCCCATGTTGTAGGAGGGAGGAAACACACAGGCCGGTAGCTCGTTCTACAGCCGAGCTGTTGAACTTAAGAACAAATCGTAGAAGCGACCCGTTCTCATGTGACAAATGTCAACCGTGTACAAATGTTTGGCGTGTATCCCGACTACGAACCGGTGCCGAAGGGATCAATGACGCTAGTTCCTCAGAGCATCTTCCATTAAGAGCAGCAAAATAATATTATTAAAAATTTACAATTTTTTTGACTCTCCGTTCAACAAAATCACTCCGGACTCCAATTTCAGATCAATATAGAATATTATTTTAAATTTTTTATTTTTAAAATCCTTCAAGTATTTAATTTTGGACGATGAGTAAGAAAACCCTGCAACTTAACTCAATACAATATATTAAATATACTATTCCAGAAAGCAGAATAAATTTAATATTCGATTTAAAATATTAATGGAAATGCGTATTCATTTTCATATTAGTTTTTGATCTTGCGATCTCTTTATGGGGTGTCTCCGACTTGTTTATCAATACACTTGCGCCTCATATATTCTCTAAACACTCTTTTCTCTGATTTCATTTCAGAACCATCTGAGAAAGGTGGTTTTTTATAATCTGTGATGGTTTGAGCTGTATAGATGACTCAGGTGTAGATTATCGTAGAGGTTAAAGACTTATCCGACAGATGTCGGTAGTATATAGGGTTGCCCCTCCATTGTACCAAGGTATGAGGAACCATAAGGTTTCGAAAAGCGGAGAGATTTTGATAGCGCACTAGGACATTTTGAGGACGTTGGCCTCAACACAAACTAAGAGCTTCTAATCTAAATAAATAAAAAGAGTTTTGTTGTTAAGAATGCGCTATTATTAATTTATCAAGAAACCATTCACAACGTAAGTTTGTAGATTTCCCCCAGTTTTAATACGAATATGCCTCAGGATTCAAACGACATTGAGTCTGTTTTCATCTCTTAATAGTTCTACATCCCATTAACTTATAGTAATAATAATAACATAGCACATCGTACATTTGTGTAATTACACTTCAAGAGCGCTTACTATAATAAACTAATATCAGGGTTGGCATCAGAACTGTATTATAGACACTGCATCCTCTGACAATAGAATACCGGCAAGCATATTTTAAACGTAACAAAATCTGTTGGCTGAGGCTGGAACAGAAATGTTTTTTCCAAGTGTAAATATATTTAGTTCTCGACTACTCTGCAGGCAGAAATTTACGGACATTGCTTTATTTATATAGATTATTAGAGGAAAATTGAATAAGGGAAAAATTTTAATCCAAAAATGTAGTGAAAATCTCACCCATTAATTTCGAATTGAATTGTTTTTAGTTTTTCAGTAAAATTATTTCTAAATTGTTTAATCTGATTTTTCACGGTTAGAGTCTGGTTTTATATAATTACACAAACAACATTATACTAGAGCACGTTTGAGTTTGTTTTACATAACAGAATAGGCAGCCAAATAATAGAATTACTCTTGTTGGTTCAAATTAATGTGTTCTTAATTGAATTTATTGCTGGGTTATGGTATCACGGAGGTTGCTGAACACTGAAAATAATGTTTCTATGGTTCCATGCCAAATCAAAATAGTGATAATTCAACACACTTTTGAAAAGTGACATAAAGTCATTAAAATTGAAAAAAATGGTCGATAAACTTAGTTTTTTCACCATTTTTTATGACTTTATATCATTTTTCACAAGTGCGTTGAAGTGTGTTGAATTGCCACAATCATAAGTTGCCCGGTTACTGTTTTTAATATTGAAATATATTTGCTATTTTCAGCATGGATGATTCAAATTGAAGCACCAACTCTATATTATAACTCTCTCATATTGCCTTTTTCACACTAGAAGTCGTGACAGTCACACGATTGTTACAATAAGGCCCAGTTGTTTCGCGGAAATTCAGGTGCCATTTTGTTTTTTTCACATTTGAAAGGCCCCAATTAAACGCCGATTCTAGTTGCGTTTCAGCTTTCTATGAAATTGTAATAAGCTGATAAGCTTTACAACGTGATAGTCGAGCTCTTCTGCTAATCAAAATTTGTTCAAAAGCTGAAACGGACTCAGAATCGGCATTTAAAGAAGTTTTCAAAAAAATATTGGGCTGAACGGTTATTTTTTGACAATGCTACATTTGAATTACTGTGAAAAAATTGGCGTTGAGTGTTGCATAATTCTACGTAGATACTGGTTGGAGTCGGAATGTGGGTGATTGGTTTTGAATATGCTTAGTTCCTACCGGGAAGTCCTTTATTCAGTTCTTACCTATCCTTAACCATGGGAAAAATATTTGAAATTTGGAACAATGGCAAGAACATATTGCAAATTCGAGCGCATTTGTTTTGAAAACAGAAGAAATGAGACTACCTTGGAAGCAAGTCGTTTGTGTTTTTTCGTGAACACATAAACTCATGAAAAAAGAGAGAAGTTGACAATCTTAAAAGTGAATATTATCATTTCAGTGCCCATTCGTTTTGTTGTGGCAATAATTAACTCAAGGTATCGCGGTGGAACTCGCCATATTGTGATTGTGTTGTGTGTTGTTTTCCTTCCTCCATACATTTTTCATTCCTTCACATGCTCTCAGCCAATTCCAGCAAACACCAATTCATTTCGTATCGTTTAAATTATTTACCGTTACTTATTATATGCTCCAAAGAATCAATTTCATTTATCCGATTTAAATCGGTGTTATAAAAAACGTTTATAATAATATTTTCCATTCATTTTTACATCTCATGTAAAATGTGTTTAAGCTTGGTGATATACGTTTAGCGTAATGCCTGTGCAAACATAATAATATATTGTTGAATATTAAATTGTGATAATAGTTTACATTTACATAACACGGAATTTCTCGCGTATTTTGACAAGGTAATTTCCCGATCCCAGACGTTTTAATGAAACATGTCACAGGCGCAGAATGCCACGAGAACGGGTACACATAATATTGTCACATACCCAAATGATATTATATTGACAAAATAACATTTCACCTTGGAAAGACGTTTTGAATAGAGATCTCTTTAATACCACGTACCAGTAGGCAAGTACCTTCAAATATTCTGGATTCTAATTCATTTTAATGCCACATCTAAATTATAAATGGAATATTCTCAGAATGAGTAATTTGCGTAATAGAACATTATTAAATTGTGTACACCACTTAATTGTATATCGCCTACACGGAGAAAACTTACTTATATGAAAAATTGATAATTTATTAAAAATTTGGTCAAATCATTTGTTTTCCTGTTAAAAACGGGACTGGAGGCCCATAACGAATGATTTGACAAATTTAATAACAAACTATCAGTATATCACGAATATGTTGTAATAATACTACAACTATTAATTTATTTTTATTTATTGCATCTCACTATACATAAAACACTTTTTTTTTCACATAAAAATCAACCTCACTGTATCGAGGTTAACATATCCCACTTTGTCTATTATATTTTTTCGGACAAGGCCACCTACGAGAACACGTGTTCTGATATATTCTGAATGACTACTATTTCACTAAGAAATGGTCATGCAGTAAAATTTTGATAAAAAAAGCTGTAATATTTTTCCGTGTACTATTCCGCCTACCGTTATACTGCGGCGCCACAGAAATGTTGCTGGGGGGACGAGTTGAGAGTCAGAGCACTTCATCGCCGCGGAATGGGAAACTTATACTACTCCAATACAACAATGCATACCATCATCATTGCCACGGCTGTCTGGACGGCGTTCCTTGATGGCCATCTGAAGAAGGTCAAATGTCCTCCATAAACAACTATTTGCATAGTGATTTTTTTTGGGTATTATGCCGTGTTGCGCTAACTCCTCCTTTAGCTAACGTTTTGGACAGCATTGCAGTGTCCATCATCGTGATGATTACACATACCTCAAAAATAAATCACTAAAATTCTTTTGACAGTTTGCATAATTTATGTGAAATATTTTTCACTTTTATAATTTTATTATGCACTAATCCCCGGCTTTGCCCGGGCTATGAGCATAATTTTCCCAAATCAGAATGAAAATATTTTATCCTCTTATTTTGAACACCATGTGTGCAAAATTTCATCGAGCTACATCAAAATTCTGCTTTAGGGTTGAAAAAAGGGGACGGTGGTAGTTTTTTGAAATCTCATGCAGACTTTACCTACCTTAAAAGACTATTTAAATAATTTATTTTATCTTTTCTGTTTTTATGATTACTAGCCGAAGTTTCTGGGGTTAATTTTGTTTTAATACCTTATTAGACTAAAAGAGCTATTTATTACCTGCAGAGTCAATTTATTAGTTTTTTTATATAGCATTGTAGCTCACATGGGCTCATAGAAACCGTTATGGCTACCTTACTATCAAAGTTAGAAATATGATCATAACGGTGATAGAAAGAAAAAAAACACTTATTATTATTATTCAAATCTAAAAGTTAACAACAGAAAAATCAAAATAAGTACATCTTTGAAATTTGAGAAAAGTTTTTCAAATAAATATGTTTGTGAATTTTTTATATAGATGTATTTTTTTTAATCAAACGAAAAAAAAATTACGTGACATTAATAATTGTAATACATTTGTTTAATTGAACTTTTTTTGCTATTCGTATGTTACAGTTTTATGTTAGCATTCAAAATTATTAATTTATTTCTGAACACCTATTTTAAAATTTAATTTAATCACCTCTCAAAAACTGTTTTTAGTTTTCGGATACGTTCAGAAATATTCCACTTATTTGGATTTTATTGAAAACGGAAATACACTCGAATACTCTGCCCTTCTCACGGCGTCTTTAAGAAGTATAATGGCGAATATGACAGAGACCTGAGGGATGAAGAGAATATAAATAAGAATTTAAAATATGGAATTTGATAGAAAAATATTATTTAAGTATTAGAACCATATTTCAAGGTTTTTTGTGATTTCTAGCAAAAAATGTTTCATTGTAACATCATACTATAGAAATAATTTAGATTGCTGGTGAGAAGGGTTGTTCATAGAAAGGAGATGGTATCCATAAATTCAAATAATTCCAAGGTGTCATTTAAAAATATAAAATCCATAAATCTCCTAATCTGGATCTTCGATGAAAGGAAAGCTCTATGAAGTGATTTACGAGCACAATGCTCTCTTCTCGAGGAAACCGGAGATTAACAGGGCCCTGCAGCTTCAGCTCATCCATCAGATTCAAGTTCCCCGTTAAGAAATTCCATCATTCGTCTTCTAGTCAATCAATGGACGATTAAATCTTCTTATTTATGTTTTAAAACACTTTTATTACTGAATTATCAACATAAAATATTCTTAAAATATTTACAGCGACAGAGCCAGCGACACTATCAGCAGCATCCCCAAATGAGGTATGTTGTGGATCTGAAAGGGTAGAGGAAGGTGAGGAAATACCTGGCTAATCAGATCTGCTCACAAAATATAGCTAAAGTCATTTAAAGTAACGTTTGAGGAAAAAATTCGGTTTATGGGAGTCACTCGAATAACCGAAATTGTACTTGATTTAGACTAATTTAGGGCTGGGGAATCCGAATCTGTAAGAATTAGGTGGGGGTCGGCACTATTAACTGAGTTATAGAGTTTTGAAATTTGGTACGCGATACATAGAGACCATGTTTTATTTATCAACTTTTGACATAAGAAAATCAAATTAGTGATTGTTTAATAGTTTGACATTTCAGAAGTGCCAACCAAAAAATAAAAAGTGTTGCCATATAATAATAATATCAATGCATGGAAAATTCAGAAAATTAAATATCATTTGCCAGATTTGTAGTTTATTATTTAAAAATCTTGTAAATATTAAATTTATATATATATATAACCTAACCTAACTGTGATTTTCTATAACAAAAAAATGACCCTTTAATAACGCCCACTCGCGTCCCCTTTAGAGTTATATCCCAGTTTTCAAGTAGTTTGTGGGCTACGCTAGGTTTGTATAGACTGGTTTGTGATTTGATTCTAATACCTTTTTTCCATGTTATTTCCTGTTACAAAAAATTGCCCCTTTAATAACGCCTGCTCGCGTCCCCTTTAGAGTTACATCCCAGTTTTCAAATAGTTTGTGGGCTACGCTAGGTTTGTGTAGACTGGTTTGTGATTTAATTCTAATACCTTTTTTCCATGTTATTTCCTGTTACAAAAAATTGCCCCTTTAATAACGCCTGCTCGCGTCCCCTTTAGAGTTACATCCCAGTTTTCAAATAGTTTGTGGGCTACGCTAGGTTTGTATAGACTGGTTTGTGATTTAATTCTAATACCTTTTTTCCATGGTATTTCCTGTTACAAAAAAATGCCCCTTTAATAACGCCTGCTCGCGTCCCCTTTAGAGTTATATCCCAGTTTTCAAGTAGTTTGTGGGCGACGCTAGGTTTGTATAGACTGGTTTGTGATTTAATTCTAATACCTTTTTCCCATGTTCTTCTGCCTACTCTAATCCAAACTAAAAACCTAACCTATTTTGTAAAAAAATATTATTATTATATGGCAACACTTTTCTTTTTTTGGTTGGCACTACTGAAATTTCAAAAATTAATTAATTAATTCAGTAAAAACACGAGATAACAGCAGAAAAACATACCTTATACATCGGAAAAACCTTCTTCGTCCGTTGTGTCCTTATCAGACTCGCACGTCTCGAAGTGTTCCTGTGGAATACGCGGGTCATACAAGAGTCCAGCTAAACGGTAAAACTCCAAAGTAGGGTCCTTCCCGCGTTCTTTGCAAGTTTTTAAAAACATATATCGAGCTAGATTACCAGGTACATGAGCTTTGATTCTACCAGATGACGTCATGGAAGATTTGGCTGCCCGCCAAGAGGACTCAATGGCATTTGTGTGGGCTCCAGAATCAGGGTCCTTGAAATTTTCAGAATGATTCACTGTCTGGTGCGTGTAGCCTAAGTCCGACAGACAGTCATATGCCTTCCAACAGTCACTGATAATCAGTGTACCCTTTTCAATCCATTTCTCGATTATGGGCACCAAAGTTTCAGAGCTCCGAGACTCGACGGCTACCATGAACACGCGGCCGGAGCCACGTTCGTAGCCGCCGAAGACCCATTGTCCTTCAACATAATGGCCACGATGATATTTTCTCTTACCAAACTTGGATTCGTCAATTTCAACGACCTTACCCGGGCCGCCGATCTTTTCTAAGCGACCAAAGTGAGCATCGAGTACAACTTCCCGGCAGAAAGAGGCCCAATCAACCAACGCTTCTTGGGCCAATTCTAACTGTAATCCAGAAAGCCGTAACGACGCACCTTTCACCCAAAAATTGACGAATCCAAGAATTTTCCATATAGGCAAATGAGAACGAGCAAAGAACGTACCGGTTCGAAACTCTACTCTTTTGTTGCACCGCTCAGCCTTCTTCTTGCCCCGCGCTAACTTGCTATTACAAGCCCATCGGAACCCATCGGAACTAAAAAAAACCTTTCTTTAACACACTTCATAAACAATCGAATATCCGCAGACACAAAAATTCAAAACAATCAAAAATCCCTCACCGATTTTCTTCCAACCTCAACTTCATCGCTTGCCCACAATCTGGACAATTATAAGTACCATCCGCAGGAATTAGGCCCCACTCGACTAAATTAGCCAACATTTCCCTTTTGTCGTCACAAATCTTCAAAATTTTGAATAAATTCATCGTTATTTCAATTCAATGGTCGTTCAATTCAATTGTCACACAAAACAATACAACAAAAATATTGTGCCATAAACAATAGAAAACTTTTTTTACCTTGATTACCAATAAAAAATAAACTGCTAATAAAATTACCTAGGCAGATATTAAGAATGGATACAGTACTTACCTATTGACAAATTCAGTTCATGAACAAAATCACGTAAATAATTAAGTAAATTAAATATGTTACCTTACCTAACTTTGTTTTTAAAAAATAATAATAATTAAAAAAATATATTTTAATTTAAATATAACATATACTATATTAAAATCAAAGTATTTAAACATATAAAACTTTCCTAAAAATCTTGTTGAAATGTTATTAAATTTTATATTATTTTATATCGAGCAAATTTTTTTTATTTTTTGGTTGGCACTTCTGAAATGTCAAACTATTAAACAATCACTAATTTGATTTTCTTATGTCAAAAGTTGATAAATAAAACATGGTCTCTATGTATCGCGTACCAAATTTCAAAACTCTATAACTCAGTTAATAGTGCCGACCCCCACCTAATTCTTACAGATTCGGATTCCCCAACCCAAAATTAGTCTAAATCAAGTACAATTTCGGTTATTCGAGTGACTCCCATAAACCGAATTTTACCCACGTTTGAATTCTGAATAATGGTCTTGCACCAGGCAATACTGACCGAATCGTCCACTCTTGATCGTGCTGCAAGTATCTGTATATTGTTTAAATGATTTATTTGTGAAATTTATTCCTTGCCCCTTGACCACGGAGGCCGGCATATATTTTACTGCAGCAAAAATGTCAATGCCAATTCGTTTATAAATCGATCTTTCGTAAGATATCCATTTTATTTTTTATTTTATCCCTTATACCGCGCACACACAGCTTAGGTAACTAATTGTATACAGAAGTAGCAGATATTTTTATTTGATCCCTTATACCACGCACACACAGCTTAGGTAACTAATTGTATACCTAAGTAGCAGATATTTTTATTTGATCCCTTATACCACGCACATACAGCTTAGGTAACTAATTGAACTAGGTGAACTCCTAGCGTGGAAGACAATTTATTTAAGAATAAATAAAAAATAAAATAAAAAATTGTATACAGAAGTAGAAGAATATTTTTAATAGAACGAAACATCGTACAAAAAAACATTCAACAATTTTTTTGTTAATATAGGGTTTTCCAATAAGAGGTGTTATTTTGATATTCAATCGTAAAAGATCAATGGTTTCGTTGCTTGTGCAGCACGTAGCACCGTCTTGTTGAAAATAAACGTTGTTCAGATCAATACCATCCCATTCCGGCCATAAAAAATCATTAATAATCTCTCGATAGCGCAATCAATTCACGGTAACTATTGCTCCAGCCTCATTTTCGAAAAAGTAAGGTCCAATGACTCCGCCGGACCATAAACCGCACCAAACAGTCACACGTTGAGGATAAAGAGGCTTTTCAACAATAATTCTTGGGTTTTCCGAGCCCCAGATGCGAAAATTTTGCTTGTTGACGAAGCCACCGAGGTGGAAATGGGCCTCATCCCTCAAGATGATTTGCATTTGATTCACTCAAGTGAATTTTAATGCGTTGTTGAAGCGTGTATTGTCCCATTTTTATTAATAACGTAGTTTCTACTTGTCAAATGTCAAAAAATGACAGCTTCAAAAGTAACATCTACCGAAATAGCGGGCTATTCAAAATAACACCCTATTGGAAAACCCTGTAGTTTTTACATAGTTAACATTTATAGCCTGACCTTAAATTTTAGATATAAACTTTAGTTACCACATTAATATGTTTACATTGTATAATTGTTTTGTAGAACATTTCGTAAATAAATAGAATAATACAAAAATATCTAAAATTAAAGCCTTACATTGATATGAAATGTTTATATGAATGTTAATTTGGCGGTGATATAACTTGTATTATACATTAAAGGTGGAAACAATCACTATACATGTAATATTAATATTAATAATTTCCTTCGCTTACGTTTTAAGATTTCACGGGTAAGCGTAATGTTATTAATTTTGTGCCCACGCTTCAGAAATTCTCAGCGATAAATTATACACATTTATACAAGAGGAGTGACACTAAGATTTTGGTGTTTGTCTTGAGATTTATGGACCAGGTAGAATAATAATACAGGCGTTCGGTTTTTAATCCAGGTAGCACGTTCGATTCTCAAATATATACTTAAGAAACCCAAAGAAAGTTATCACGATAGTTTAGTGGATAAGAGCAGTTTATTAACTATTTTTATATCTAAACTTTCACTGAACTATCGTGGCAACTTTTAAATCATCAGTCAGCTTTTTTACATATCAAGGTTTCGTATTAAAAATAAGAAAAAAATGGTTTGAATGGGAGATATGTATATACAAATGTTAGAACTAGGACGCTAATAAAAAAAACGACTACAATTAATGGGCGTAAGCGAAAATATTTAATTAAGCATGACTTATTTAGAATAGAGCAAAAATATCTCTACAAATGTCTTAAAGTAGCATTTAAAGAAGGGCTGTGATTTTTTTAAAATTCCTACGTAATTTTTGGGGTACACTTTCATATTATTGATTTTTCGGCACTGCAAATGTACAGAGTGTATTTATTATTTTGTATTTATTTAGTGTATTGTAACATGTATTTCCTCAAAAATAACATAAATTTTTAATAGCTTAAAACTTAAAGTGTTCAAGTGAAATGTGTTATAAATTGGTAGAAATTCGTAATGCCTGATCTTAAGCAGTTAGTTGTGAAAATATTTATTCCCTTACAGATTTTTTTGATAACTTAATAAATTATTTATCATGCTTTGTTGTTATGTAACCCACGCTTTTGCCCAATACATTTAAAAAAATAATTTTCGGAGTCTGAATTTAAAATTCGCGTTCAGAAATGATATTTCCCAAGAGAAGAATTTGAAAGTTTTAACTGTCCCCGTAAATCGAAAATTTTACAGCTTTTAAGGCAGCATTTGATGGCCTCCGTGGTCAAGGGGAAAGGGTCTTGACTAGCAAGCATAAGGCCGCGGGTTCAAATTCCGGCGTGCGCAAGTAAATTTTATTTGATTGATTTGTGTTATTTCACAATTTATTCATTTGAACTAATATATATATTATTTGTTATAGTACACATTCTAGACTGGAAGATACTCTCAATATCGCCCTGGTGTAAGACTACCATTCAGAATTGAAACGTTGCTTGAAATGGCTTTAGCCGTGTTTGGTGACCAGATCTGAATATTCAGGTACTCCTCCACTTTCCTCTTTCAGATCTCATTCCCCTCTCTACTATCTTCAGCCTCACACCATATCCCAAAATGGGGATGCCATAGTCTCACTGGCTCCAGACGGTTGGGAGCAGTTGAGACTCTTGTGCAGTATTCATATAAAAAAAAATACAGTGTGTGGCAAGCCTACGCACGACGGAAATGAAACTTTTATTATTCTTCTCTTTCTCTTTTCATTTCATTCTCTCTTTTTTTCGGTCTATTGACATATTTATTAGTAGCATATGATAAAAAAAAATTAAAAGTTATAAAAATATGGGATTCGAACCCGGGTCCTGCATAACGAGTGTCGAACGCTCAGCCTCTAGACCGCGTGGAGAGATATTTCGCGCGACGCGGCGTTATCGGCCTTGATTAGTAATTTTAATGATTCAAAATAAAAATAATTAATCAAAATACCGAGCTACTCTACCGGCTCGATTTGTAAGCTATATTTCGACCAAAATATCATATTGGTACCGTAAATTAAAGTAAAGGTAAATTAACAAATTTATGTAATTTTTTAGTACATTATTACAAATCGTTGATAAATAAAAATAATTAATCAAAATACCGAGCGACTCTACCGGCTCGATTTGTAAGCTATATTTCGACCAAAATATCATATAGGTACCGTAAAGTAAATTAAATTTAAATTAACAAATTTATATAATTTTTTACTACATTATTACAAATCGTTGATAAACAAAATTAAAAGTTATAAAAATATGGGATTCGAACCCGGGTCCTGCATAACGAGTGTCGAACGCTCTGCCTCTAGACCGCGGTTATTACGTATTCGACCAAAATATCGAAAAGTCGCAGCACGAGAGCATTTTATCACTTTAAAAAAAATTACTATTAAAAAAATCACAAAAAGAAAAAAAAATTAGTTAAAGCGGGGATCGAACCTCGGTTCTTCACGACGACAATCGGGCCCTCTGCCTCTAGACCGCGAAGCTGAGTTTAGAGAGTGACCTAAAGTAGGTATATAATATTGGCTAGGCTCCTATAGCGAAATGATCACGGTTTTTCATGACGGTCATGAGTTGGTTTTACTCCGGTCCTCGAAATTGCATAACGCGCGTAAAGAAGTTTCACTTCAAAAGTAATTTGTGGTTGTGTTGGTGGTAAAGTTGGTGGTGGTGATAGTAGTTAAGGTGGTGGTTATTGTGGTGGTGGTTGTTTGGCGGTTGTGTTGGTGTTAGCGGTAGTGGTTATTGTAGTGATTATTGTTTGGCAATTGTGGTGGTATTGTGGAGGTGGTTACTGTGGTGGTTGTTGTGGTGGTATTTGTTTGATGGTTGTGGTGGTGATTGTTGTGAAGGTTGTTGTGGTGGCAGTTGTTTGGTGGTTGTCGTGGTCGTTGTGATGGGGTTTATTGTAGTTGTTCTTGTGGTGGTTGTTTTCGAGGTTTGGTGGTTATAAGCTCAAAAATCTAGTATGAATAATTAATTGATTGGTTAATAAAGCGAAAAAACACAATTTTTCAAGCCGTAGAGTAAAAGATAATGTGGCGTCAGTGTATTTCAAATTGGTAGATGAAAACACAGTATGTTCGTACATGTAAGTATACGCGCTGTAATTTCAACGCAGTAAATGTGTATTCATTTACAAAAACAGGAATACTGCTTCTTTACCTACCAAGAGAGGTAAAATTGCGATAATATCAAAAACAATATAATATTTTTTACTAAAAAAACCGGATATTAAAATTTTTTTTAATTCGTAATTGCTGCTTTGACAAAAGGAAAAACGGATATCCAATAGAATTGTTTTAAGTGCGTAAGGTTAAGAGGAACCATTTGGAAGAATATGTTAGCAGAAAACATGTAATTAACAGTAAAATCTCTAATTAATTAGTTAGAAATTTGTTTTACAATAAAGTGTTATGTCTTGTTAATTATTAGTATCGTACTGTGATGTAAAATATTACGAGGGAAAGTAAATAAAATAACATCACATGTAAATGTAACATATACACCGTTATTCCACTTTATATGTCTTTATATTTTTTAAATTGCTCTTGCTTATGTATCCCATTTTACAAATACATAATATATATATATTAGATAATATATCTACGCTGTTATTTTTATATTTTGAATATGAAGGGAGTGAAACTGTTTTTTGCTTCTCCTGAACGAAATTGGTTTTTCATATACACAGGTCGTTCTTCTGGAAGGGTATTCAATTTTAACAAGAAATTCTAAAACTAGTTTGAAGTATTATTTTAATGATGCGTAACACATCCCCCCAGTAGGTTCATTAACACGTAGTCCTCTCCACATATATTTTTTATATGGCTGGAGTCAAAAGCGTGGCGTTCCACTATTCTGCATATTCCAACTTTATTAAATCGCGGTTCGCGTTATTCCATACCATTTTTTGTTGTTTTTTCATTTCATTTATTCAAGTATGCTTTCACAGACCATGAAAACCAGCCTCAAATAAGGGGTAGAATTGTCTAAATATGCACATATTTATTTGGACTGAGTGAAACGACGCAGAACGTTTTTTTGGGGTGGATTCATTCATGTATATATTTCTGGAATATATTTATTCATGCATAAATATGCTGATGTATCCGAACGAAATTATAACCCATTTTTATCCAGCGGCTGCTCTTCACAATCACGTCAGCTTTCCGTCCGGGTAGGCACACGCTAAGTACGTGAACATCAATCTTCTCGATTGCTAGCTATCTATCCAGGGTGACTGGTACTTCGTGTCAAATATTAAAGACTTTTCCATACTAACTCAACTCCAAACAGGAGGCCCCGAGGTCAATACATTAGATAGTAACTTCCATAATATTATAATGATTTAATTACTTTTCAATGTTATACTCACCAAATACCTCATAATTAATTTTTTTTCGAAGATAGTAAATACTTTGGGGTGTGAAAATATATGTATTAAATGAAAGAAACACACTTTATAATAAACAACTTTTTTTATTGAATTAATAACTGACAGCCAACAAGGGTTCGCTTATCTCAAGCTTCATCAGGGCTATTATATTATTAAAGTTAATATAATAGTCGTGATGAAGCTTGAGATAAGCGAAACCCGGTTGGCTGTCAGTTATTAATTAAATTAAAAGTGGTGTATAACAAACAGTATTTTTCATTTAATATAATATGTTTTCTTAAAAAATCGCAAAATCAATTTTCAGCTTCATTTTGGTTCAATGAAAACAAATAACTTTCTAACCACTATTGGATCAAAATTATCGACACATTTCGAACTCAATGATTTCTTCGTCAGGATAAATGTACTATAAATAGAAGAAAAAAATTAGCCACAATGATTAATTTATTATTATTATTAAAATTGATTAAATCTGTGTATCAAAAACTTTAAAAAAATTAACGCATCATAATCAAGGAATGACTAAGATGTTTAAAAAAATATATTTAATTGACTATAAGAATAATTTTTTTTTCTGAGTTTAAAAATTTCATCAATTAATGTACTTATATTAAGGTGTCAGAGCTGCATTTTTGTCGCATTGTAGCATAGATTGTTTAGATTTAAATCCCGCATTCATGCGAGTCCCTAGGAGCAATACGGTAAAGTATCTCCGACACGTACGTAAAGTACCTGTCGTGTTCTGTCAAGCTGTTATTTATACTAAGAAAAACACAAGTTTAACTAATCCGCCGAAAGTAAAAAACTATCTATCGTGAAAAACAACGAAAGTTCAACTTGTGGAAGTGTTATCTCTTAAATAATTTGCTTTTAAGCACATTTTTAAAGTTATAAACTAATCATCCAAAATAATTGTTTCACTAACAGAAGTACCTACCAAGTGATATTTACAACAACAAGTGCGTTCGTTGGCTGCCTTTGATTATGAGCTCACTTTTCTGGGCTCCAATTGGTTGCCTTTGATTATGAGCTCACTTTTCTAGGCTCCAATTGGTTGTCATAGTGTTTTGAAACTTTAAATAACTTCTGCATTCTAACAAATCGAAAATAATTATTTTATTTAAAAAAAATACTTCGTTTAACCTTTGCCGTTGATGCATATGTTTTAAAATTATGGGGAAAAAAAAGAACTCTGTTAAAAGCCTTATAATTGCTTCCCCTTACACCTCCCAGTCTGAAGAATCGGACTCCGACGCTGATGAGATTGAAGCTGAAAATAACCCTGACCTGAGTCATGTATCAGGACATAAAATATTATCCGGGACTCAAATTGCCCTAAAAGCCTTACAGGACGCATTGGCTGAAAAGCCATCCAAAGTGTCTAAAGAGCAGCAGCTCAAAGTATCGAGAAACGTGACAAATGTTCTCGGTTCCGTTGCCCAACTTTTGCTGGAGAAGGAAGAGCTTAGAGGAGACCTTAATTCGGCCCTAGCTAATATCAAGGTCTTGCAGGCCGAGAAAACAATGGCCGAAAATTATACAAAACAGCTGCTGGACAAAATTCAACAGCTTGAGTCAGATCTGGGTCCAGTAATGCGCCGTGTGGCTGATGCAACAGAGGCTAGCCTGTCATTTGCTGAAGTTACAAAGAAAAAACTCCCAGTGCCTCCACCACTCACTCGTACCAGTATCAAAATAGGGAAACCAAGACCATATGTATGTTTTTTTCCCAAACTACCGGGGGTCGATGATAGCGATGGGACTAAAAAAATTATTAAGGACATCGTTAAGCCATCGCAATTAGGAGTGAGGATAACGGGAGTAAAAAACATAAAAAACAAAGGAGTCATTATCCACACTGCCAGCAGCCAGGAACAAGAAAGGCTTTTAAATGATCCTGTTATATCCAGCTCTGACTTGCTGAGTGCCCGTCTTCCAGTTAGGAGGCAGCCAAGTTAATATTTTTTAACGTGCCCCGTGAACTATCGGATGAGAAATTTTTAGAGAATGCCCTCTCTGGAATCTCTGAAGGTGACAACTTTAAAGAGTGTGCATCCAAGTGCAAACTTAGTCATATGGCTGGAGCTCGAACCGGACCGTCTTGCCACAGAGTGTACTCGGTGCCCGCTAACATTCGTCATGCATTGGTGCAACAAGGTCGTGTATTCGTGGACTGGACCGTTTGCGGTGTGCGTGACTTTGTAGGACTTACAGTGTGTCTGAACTGTCAAATGGTTGGACATTCTCACAAGTACTGCAAAGATACAAAGAGATGCTCTCACTGCGGTGTAGAAGGACACGCGCGCGAGGCCTGCCCCGCTGCTGCTGCAGCACCCAGTTGCGCTACATGCGCACGTTTTGGAAAGCCTGCAGTTTCCCGGGCCCACCCCACTGGAGATAAGGACTGCCCGGCGTACAAAGCGGCTTTATTGAAGGATCTCTCCACCATCGACTATGGCGTTTAATCATACGGAAAAAGATGACGAGGCAGTTGCTGTTGATGCATTAAATATACTATATCAAAACGTGAGGGGTATTCGAACAAAGACCGTAAGTGTGCGCAATGAAATTTTAATCAATAATTATTTGTTTTTCTGAAACATGGCTGAACTCAACAGTGTTTAGTGAAGAACTGTTTGATGACAGATATATAGTATTTAGGAGAGATCGTGAGTCAACCAAATCTGCGTCTAAAGAAGGTGGCGGAGTTCTAGCCGCCGTTTCTAAAAAACTGCTTGTGTCCAGAAAAACGGAATGGGAGAGTGACAATGAAGATTTGTGGCTTGTAATTAAATCTCGTTCCAACTCGCTCATCTTTATTTGCATCCTCTATATTCCTCCTAGTGTAACTGTAGACAATTATTGTAATCAGATTGAAAAATTACAAGATCTGTATTTAAAGTATTCAATTTCCAATTCACAGTTTATTATTATTGGTGATTTCAATTTGCCCGAAATAAAATGGTTACCTGACAATTCATTTAAAAATAATGTACTTTCACCTTCTAATTATAAAAGCATGAAAGCACACAGTCTTGTCAACCTTTCATCAATTTGCAACTTGTATCAATTCAATAATGTACTAAATACAAATGAAAATTTATTGGATCTTGTTTTCTCTGATAAAGTTAACATAGATATACATATAGCACCAGGCTTAACCAAATTGGATCAATATCACCCTTCATTTGAAATAATGGTGAAACAGAATAAAGATCAATTTTTAGAAATCAATAGAAGTGACTCAAAATATAACTTCAGGAAGGGAAACTTTCATGAATGTCGACAGGATCTATTATCTGTTAATTGGATAACTCTTTTTAAAAATGAAAATGTGAATAGTATGGTGATCTTGTTCTATGAAAAATTATGGGAAATAATTGACAAACACTTTAAAAAATATATTACTAAAACAAAAAATCAATATCCTGTCTGGTTTAATCAGCATTTGATTGCTCTTCTTAAGAAAAAAAAAACAGCATTAGACTTAAGGTAAAAAAACATGGTAACGAGTCAGATTATAGAGAATTTTCTTATTTAAGGAAAGTTACAAAAAAAATACAAAGCGAATGTTATAAATCATACATCAACTCTGTCGAAAGTGGTCTGCAAGGTAACATAAAGATGTTCTGGTCATACTCAAAATCATTACGAAAAACCAATTGTATTCCTAAAGTAATGCATCTTGACGATATTTCCGCAAATGACGGTGAACACATAGCAAACATATTTTCTAAATATTTTTCATCTGTTTATACCAATTCGGAATCATCCACTAATGGTTCAATGCCAAACATAACTGAACACAATCAAAGCAATTTGGGTAAAATACATATTGGTGCAGATGAAATAAAATGTTTTTTGAGTAAAATAGATTCCAACAAGGGTCCAGGCCCAGATAATATTCCTCCTTTCTTTGTCAGTTGCTTTGCAGACTCTTTATGTTTACCGCTTTTTATAATTTTTAATGCATCCCTAACCACGGGAACTTTTCCTGATCTGTGGAAAAAAGCACATGTGGTACCAGTATTAAAATCGGGAGACCAATCTTTAGTAAAAAATTATAGACCAATCAGTATATTATCCTGTTTTGCTAAGGTTTTTGAGTCTTTGATATATAAAAATATTTTTTCGCATTTTAAGCCCCTTCTCTGCACCAGGCAACATGGGTTTGTTCCTCAAAGATCTATTAACTCAAATCTTTTGGAATTTTGTAATTATGTATGTAATTCTTTTAATGAAAGATTACAAGTAGATGCAATTTATACTGATTTCCAAAAAGCTTTTGATAAAGTTAATCACTCCATCTTATTAAAAAAACTTGAACAAATAGGAATACATGGAGATCTACTTCGCTGGGTGAAATCATATTTGTATAACAGAACTCAATTAGTTCTTATTAATGGATACAAATCATCCCCTATAATTGTAACTTCCGGTGTACCACAGGGTTCAAATCTTGGCCCCCTGCTTTTTCTTATATTCATAAATGACCTTGGCTCGAAATTAAATTGTGATTATGCTTTTTTCGCCGATGATCTTAAAATTTTTCGTAAAATCAAGTCTGTTTCCGATCATCAACTGCTTCAAAACGACCTCCACACACTTAATAACTGGTGTACTGTCAATGATATGCACTTAAATGTTGAAAAATGTTACATTTTAAACTTCACTAGAAATAGAATTATAAAGGATTTTTCCTATGTTATTAATAATATTATTCTCAAAAAAGTAAAATTGTAAAAAAAAAAAAAAGTAAAAAAAGTAAATCTTCAATAAGAGATCTAGGAATCACTCTTGATTCTAAATTCATATTTGATGTACACATTAACGACATTAAGTGCAAATCATTAAAAATGATGGGATTTATTCATAGAATATGTAAACCTTTCCAAGATCCTCAATCAATTCTAACTCTTTACAATGCCTTAATTAGAAGTAAACTTGAATACGGAAGCTCTATTTGGAATCCACATTACTGCAAATATGAAAATATTGTAGAATCCATTCAAAAAAAAATGCTAAGAATGTTATCCTTCAAATGTGGATTACATGACCATCTAAGATCATATGACGTACGTCGTGATTACTTTAAGATTGATACACTTAAAACTAGAAGGCAATTGACTGATCTCATATGTTTACATAAAATTATTCACGGTCAACTTGATACTACATTATGTCTTAGCAATATTAAAATAAATGTCCCCAATTCGCATTGTTTAAGGCGACATAATATTTTTCACCTGAATACATTTATAAATAATATCGCCTACTTTAGCCCTCTGACCCAGATGTGTCGACAATATAACAAGATAGAGTGTGCTGAAATAGATATTTTCATCGATAATTTGTACGGATTCAGAAAAAAAGTTCTGGCGCTATTAAAAAATATTAGCTAATTCATTGTGTCAATTTTCTCTCTATGCATACCTCTCGTATTTCGTATGCCTCTTACCACTTGTAATAATGTATAATGTAATGTGTTACTTGAGCGAGCTTGTATATGATTGTGTATTTTATTTTTATTTTTTGATGTTTTTGTTTTCTAATTGCATGTATCTGTATTTAATTGTATGTATCTGTATTTAATTTATTGTATCTTTATTTAATTGTAGATTTTTGTAATTGTACAATAACTGAGTTTTTATAAGTGGATTGTTCTCACGTAAGTGTGATCATCTGTAAAACCCAGTATAAATAAATAAAAAAAAAAAAAAAAAAAAAAAAAAAAAGTATCAAAGGTCGAAAATGGTTCCTCTCAAAAGCGATATTTAAGTTTGAATATAACTCATTTTTGTTTAAAATATAAAGTACAATATAATTTGTTATCAACTACTAGTTACCGTGTATTCTCACCGAGGTAACAGATTAGCTTTCTATCATGCACGACTACCTCCCGTCTTGTCTCGGATGTTAGCGCTATTTTTGTGAATACCACACGAGAGTACACCTGCCCAAATCTAGTGGGACTATAACACTGTAGCAGGGCTGCACTAACATTTTCACAATAAAATTAATTAATTTAATATAAGACGAGATAATTCCTATTTGAGACTGATCGGCTAGTCAAATATCTTCTCTATTGGTGAACAAGGTTTCAAATTGATACTAATGTTTTCGAGAGTGAAATGAAAGTCGAGACAAATGACTGCTGTAAAATAAAAATGAACAAATGATTTACTCCCGTTTTTAAACCGTACATAAATTTATTACATGGGTTCAATATTAACTATCATTTCTCATTAACAATTTAACAACTTGTCTGTCTCGACACAGGTGTAGCCTAGTGAGACAGATGTCGATAAATACACGTTAAAAACTTTATATTCATAGATAAATAAATAAATAAAAAAATAAAAAATTGACAGCCCTGCCATCATCGCCACTATTCAATTTCATGTACCGACTAGTAACACAAGACAAAATGAAACATTTTTTTGCAATACTTACACAACCAACTATCAGACACACTCACTAACTATAACTATAAATGTACAGGATTGGTATAGTATAGTGTGTGTATATTCATAAGTCCTGCTGGATTAAAAATGCAAATAAATATATAAAATTTAAGTTTAATCTATATTAGCGCAGAAAAATAAAATATATATATATACACACACTATAAGTCCTGCTGGATTAAAAATGCAAATAAATATATAAAATTAAAGTTTAATCTATATTACCAGACTCGTGAAAAATTACGCGAGACTCAGAATTGAATATTGCGAATTTGAATAATTTTCTATTTAAAATATTATATTATAAGTAGGTACTTTATCACTCATCTTAAGTCTTCAAACTAACAATTCCAATTTTGAAAATGATAATTAAAATCAAAGCATATCCGAGTAAATATATAAGCAAATCTAGATTTTATTGAACCTGAGTTACTTAGGACAGACATTGAACCGTGTTCAATTACACGGAATGGACTGTAAACCAAATCAACAAGGATGCAAAAATATAAAGCTCATTCAATTGGGTTTGAAAATCACGGGAAATGTGGAATGATGAAAACAGCCTACCTTGAATTCCATGAATCCCTGCAGTAGGGCTCTCGACGAACTGGCACTGTACACAGGGTGAAAATGTTCTCCAAAACGAGATGATATTTTGCAAACAGAGCACAAAGCATGGGAATATACGACTCCAATTCACGACGACACAACGATTGCAACTGTTGTCCACGCCGACATGAATGCGAATATACACTGACATGCGAAAATTTACAATGCAACAAAAATCATCTTCTTCTTTCCAATGTGGGTAAGGCTGTTTTAAGGAAGGAAATGGATAGTAGGTATGATAGTATATGATGGGAAATGATGGTAGGTATTATTCCAAACTGTTTCAATACTAAACAGACATACAACCGAAATTAGTATTTTAGATTATCTGAGGTATCTACCTACTAATTCTATTTATTACTTTGGATGCCCCGGATCGTTACTTGCATAGTCTGTAGGTACTTTGGTGTTCACGAAATTATTATTGAAAAGCGGAAGTAAATGGTTTAGGGCAGGGCGTTTCGTACCTTTCTTTTCCCCTCTCATATCCCTTAAATTCCCCCACTTCTTTTCACTTAACCATCGAGGGTGCCAAAAAACCACTAGCTGCAGGAAGTTGGATCAAAATGTATTAATTTATTTTTGATTTACTAATATGTGAATTTCCTTGACATAAACATTATAAAATTTCTTATTTAAAATTACGTTATTATTTATTTGTATTATTAACCACTTTCGGCTTTTATATAATATAACACGAGAAATTAGAATAGAGTAAGTAATAAACAGCCATTATGAGCCTGTAAAACAGCAATAGAAGTTAAGAACATGTGTGAAATTCACAATATTGGAATACAAAAATGTATATTTTAAAAAAATATATGCACATGTATATTTAATACATATATGTACATGTATATTTGAAACATACATATTTATCTGAATATCTAAAAAGATATATATACAAGTATATTTAAAAAAAATATATATGCGACTTACTTAAGATAAAGATGAGGTATACAGTAGATGCTTATGGGTAGGTATATTATAAGTAATTTAAATTTCATGTTGAAAATATGTCTAAATGTGAACTGTCATAAGTAATAAGCCGCCTTAAGAGCGTGTAAAACAGTAAATAAGAGAAGATACAAAGCAAACAAGTCTAAATTCAACGCCAATCTTCGATATAATTTTGAAATTTGCCAGTCTAAATAAAATTAATATAAAAATTCACCTTCTCTCTCTTCATAATTTGAAATTATGGCCTAGAACACTCTTGAAAGGTGAAAACCAGAAACATTTGAAACAATAATGATATCCTGTAATTATCACCATTTTTCAATTAAAAAAAATAATTGTGTAATATATGTAACTAAACTTAACATAAAGATAAGGTTCATAGTAAAATGCTAAGGGGTAGGTACCTAGTAAATAATTCATATTACAATGAAATAGTTATAAACATGTAAAACACCAAAGATAAAATTAGGAATATCTTTAAATAACAAAGCAAAAATAGCCCTTCCTTCACTTCCTCAGTGAGTACGTATACAAGCCGTAACTAAATGATTTCATAAGTGCATGTATGTATTGGTATTATGTTGTAATTACTACCCGGCTTCACCCGAGTTTTTAAAAGCTTTTTTTCGCTTAAAGCCCCTTAGTAAGCGAATAAAGATAGTCTGAAAGGGAAATATGTAAATAATAATGTTAGAGGATGCGCGTTAATATAAAAAAAACGATAATACTAAAGCGAAAATGGTAAAAATATTTAATAACACACCACTGGTTTGAAACAGAGCAAAAATTTCTCCACAAATGCTTTAGTTTCATTTAAAGATACGCTGTGAATTTTTTCATGCCTATAACATATTATATAACAGAGCAAAATGTATATTAAATAATTTTCGGAGCTTACTTTGCGATTTTTTCTATCGAGTGAATTTCATATAATTAACGTTTCAGCATAACAAATGTATAGATATTATCTTAAAAAATAACATATATTTTTTTGGAACTTAAAAACTTAAAGAGTTAACGAGTAACTTGATATAAATCGGGTATGCGGGGGATAAACGTGTTGATATAAATTGTGGAAATATCCATACATTGCCTTATTGTTGTTCTCCCGTTGTTCTCGTAACCATAACCCGACTTAAGTAATTGATTCACTTTATCGTGCTATGACTTCCTCGGGCGTTTTATATTTCTTATAAAATAATTCATTTTCGCGTCATATTTCTTTTACAAAGACAACGAATAAAATAATCCTTTCTAGAAACACTTTTATCAAAAATGTTAGTATTTCTTGAATCGTATTTGATAACTTGTAACACATGGGGCCAACTTCAAAATTAATATAAGATCGTTCATACGGGAGTCAGAAGAGGAAACTACTGGGTAACTTTTCCACCTGTTAAAGTAATTTACACACATATAAGTTTCGCAGAGCGACAAATTTCGCACCAAGCTGTACCTTAGGTTGTAATTTTGTACTCGCACTTTTGGGCCACATAATAAAATACGAGTTCTTACCGCAAACTTTCATGTGTTTTTTTTAAATATTTATACATCAGGGTTTATGCAAAGAATTTGAAAAAAATATATGAAATCCTATATTTGATTGAATGTTCCATACATTTTTATAAATAAACAGAATTACTACGATTCCAAAATTTGCGATTTCAATTAAATTTAATTAATCTGTGTTACTTCACAGCAAATTAACAAAAAAATAATTATATTTGTGGCACGTTCCACGGTGATATTCAGTAACAGTAGATAGCTTGCAGTATCTCCCTGCTGAAAGACCACCATTCAGAGTTTAAGCGTTGCTTTAGATGGCTTTAGCCGGGTTTGGTGACCAGATCTTAATAGCCAAATACTTCTCAACCTTCCCTTTCCCAGTTGCTTCTCTTTCTTACACCAATTAGCTTCACAGCATACCCCAAATGAAGACGCCATACTCTCAATGACTCAGCAGTCTTTTTTTACATTAACTATACACATCATAAAAATATTCTTTCGAAGGCAGGTTATCTTAGGGGAAACTGTATGTAGGGTCTTTTTAAGCAAAGGAAAGAAAAGGCCTGAGGGGGTGGGAATCTGGGGGTCAGTGAGTCCAGGAGTAACGGAAGTATGAATCCATCCCTCCAACTGTGGTGTGTCCAAAGGTCAAAAGGCCTCCCTCAACGAGTCTCACTCGATCTGACATCAGTAGGTGGGCAAACGTATCCGCCGTCAAGACCCAGAATGTCCGGGCACCCCTGCTAAGTCACCAAACGTAACCATTGGTGTTTGTTATCCAATAAATGGTTAAAAGCAGAATTCGCATAAAAAATTTAAGTATCAAGTATATATAACCATTCGTTCAAAAAATTGTATAAATGACATTACATGTAATACAGACTGTGCTAAACTAAATTATAAATCTAATGTTAAACATCTTGGAATCTTAATAGATAACAATGTAAAATGGAAAGACCATATGAACCTTACAATGGAAATAATAAGAAAGCTTATCTATGTCTTTTATAGCATATGTACCATATTAAACAAAAAAACTACCAAAATTGTCTATTATGCATTAATACAGCCCCTATTGCAGTATGGCATTATTGGGTGGGGAGGGGCTTTTAAAGCTACCTTTCATCCCATAATTGCAAAAAAAGAATAATTATTCAAATTATCCTTAAGAAATCATACGACTTCCAAACTTAATAAATATTTCGAAAATTTAATTATCAACTATTACAGAATTGTATAAAAGAAACGCCTATATCAAATTTATAAGGAAAATATTTCACCCCTTAGATAGTATAAGCAATTGATTTAAAACAAAGGGCCTAATAGACATCCCATTTCATACAAGATTGCCAGTTCGGTCTTTGAACAATTTACAACCAGTTCTGTACCTTCATTCTATTATTTCTTACCTAATAAGTACATTTTTATATTTTATTTTTTCTAAGTTTTATAACCATTATATTATTTAAGTTATATTTTTTAAGTTTGTAATTAAATTTCTTATTTTTTTAATTATATTGTGTACAACCTATAAACCACAATGACTCCCAACACTCCCCAACTCAAACACGAGAAATAATTTCACAATTGAGTTGGGCAGTTTCGTTAAATTTTTTTAATTGATTGCGAAAATCAGCCTTGAAATATCTACATTTGTATATTATTGTAATATGTTTGTATATAAATAAAAAAAATGTTAAGAACGATCACGGCTCAGCATTGATACTTGTTTTTAGGTGTGAAATGGAACATATATTATTTTTCAAAAACAAAATTATGGGAACAGAAAGATTGGAATTTCGAAAATTCAAAAAGCAAGTAAATTCCCTGAAATTGGATAGTGTTATATTGTACCTATCTAGCATTAAAAAGAAAATATTGGCTATTGTAATAATTATTGTTATAATGCTTGTTGTAATTATGTTTGTGGGTAATTTAAAGATTGAATTAGATTAATTTTTATGTTAAATTACTTTTGTAGTTTTTTAAGAAGACTTTGAATACTGTTAACACATAACCTTTAAAAAAATTTTTGTTTGTATATAATTACTCCTTCCATAAACACGAGCTCCTGGAGCTCACCTTATGGAGTGGTAGAATAATTAAGAAAAAAAAATTATTTTGCATACTGTTATAATTTGAAACCGTGTATTATTTTCTAATAAATAAAAATATTCAAGCATCATATAAAACAGTCTACAGTCTTCCTTGAATAGTTTTCAAACATAATAATTTCAACTGTATGTGCGTGATGCAAAATATTCCTGCGTAAAAAAAATTCAAAATAGCAACTGATCAATTCAACCAAACGATAAAGTAGGTACCAACATTATTTTATTTTAAGAAAAATTCCATATTTGAATACTGTATTCTTTTTTAAATTTTTTGACAGAATCTGAATCAATGATGATTTTTAAAGTTTAATTTAATGTTGTTCATTCGGAAGGTTATTTTGTTCGTCTCTTTAATTATGTGCCAACAAAAAAAATTAAGTTAAAAATAAAATAAAATTAAATAGGTGGTATAATAAAGATTCCAATAAATACTTACAGCTTCACAAATCCCACAATTATAACTTCCCGTGATTTTTCACGAGTCTTGTAAAATTAATAAATTCTAAAATGTTATGCTTTATTTCAATCCAAAAATTTTGATTCAAACTTTGATCTGACATTTCACCGCAGGCTATTTAAAAGTTTGAACACAAACAAATTCTTATTATTTGTTTGTTTATCGACAATATTAGTTCACTACAATTATTCTCTGCACTGATTTCATCAAACAAAAAGCCTCACTAGACCCTGCAAACTTCTCAAATATGTACGCCCCGAAGCCTAATGAAAGTAAATTGGTAACAAAACTAAAGGGTTTTGTACCCTACACGGTAATGGAAACTCGTGGAATAAATAATAATTTATATACAGGGTTCTAAGATACGCACCAGACTTAATTTAACCATTGATTTCTGACATCACTGATAACTCGAGTCGAGTTACCGCCCAACTTTTCACCCCAAACCTAACTGTTCAATACCTACAATTTTTTAAGAATAAATTATTATATTATGTTAAATGTTGTTAGTTGAAAAAAGTCACCAAAGACCAAAGTGTGGTCTGCAAGTTTTACTCTAAATAACCCAAGGATTCCATGTTTAAGGCGATGCAATACGTCGTGTAATATTTTAAATTGAGCCGCTATCAATAACAACCCTTACGTAGATGGCGATAAGGATCAAATTCCCGCTTAACACCATCCGCCTGTTTTGATTTATGCAAGAAAAAAACATGGTCAAAAAGTACCTTTTATTTTATATTGTGGATGTTCAGGCATAAATATTTTTTTTTTTCCGATCATTTTATAAATAACTTAATTTGCCATATTATACATTAAAATTATAACCGAAAATGGGTTCGTAAGTAGGTGATTTTGAACTTTAAAGCAGTTTTCATAGGCCTTATACATTATTTTTTTCTGGGCTTATAAAAAGACATATCTAAAAAATACTCGATTATTTCAAAGGCCAAAATGTATTCTACTCGCAGTATTTAATTAAAGCATCTGAAACATTTCTAAGCTACCAAATTTTCAAACCAAAAACATATGATTTTGCATTACAACGTACTATGACATCGCCTTAAAGTAAGTAAGATACGTCTCTAACACTCTTTACAGAGCCTTGAAGTTATTTTGCAAAAAATAAACCTTCTGAACAAACTATCCAGGTTTTATTCAAATAAGTAATGTTGTATTTTCACAAACTATGAATACCGTTAATAAAGTATGGAATATTTAAAGTTTATTAATCGCACTAAAAATAAGCAATTTTAATTCATAAAAAAAACGATCTAAAACCGCACATTCCGAAATGGTTTCAACTGACTTCAACGTCATTTTGACAAGTTTGGTAAGACGGCTGTCACCAACTTTGCCCCGGTGACGTCAACATCGCCGAAATCAGGAATAAAAACGAACATGTCGTTTTGGCGCTAAATCGAGAATGGCACATTTTAAACCGTTACAGAAAATTTATTCGTCAACATTAAAATATAAAAAAAAAGTTTTTAGGAGAATATGAATATTGAATTTTCGCATGTGGTAAATAAGAATTGCTGAGTACCTACCTGGATATTCAGATCTGGCTTTTCATCGGGTTGGTTAGAATATTTAATAGCTTTTTTAAAAACAATGTAATTGCGGGGATGCGAAAAATTAACTTACAAATCGGTAGCGGCATAACCGCCCTTTTCTCAGGGTAGATAATAATCTAAGCTATATTACCTTCGATATATTCGGGTTTAAAGTCAGACAAAATTATTTAGAAAAAAACATACAAATAATTCCAGGTCTTAAAGTCGTTCTCTACGAACAAACCACTAAACAAAGTTACCAAAAAAACATGCCAGTAATGTTTTTTTTGTAGAAATCGTTGTTTAATATTTTTTTACTTATAATTTGTAGATCTGTGATACCCAGATTTAGATGAAAAAAAGTTCATTTTAATTTTTCATCCAATTGTTTGTATTTCATTACCAGTTTATTTTTAAAGTAGCTGGAGTGTTTGTTCAGTTAGGTGATTATTATGAATTAATTTAATGATGTTCCATCGTAACGTTGTAAAATCCACAAAAAAATTTAAACACATTTGAACTCGTGAAAAATATCTTTCCAACGGTTAAAAGTGCAGTATAATATTGGTACGGAGGTTCATGTACCAATATTAAACTGCAAGACTTACACACGGACGGAATTACATATGGCCAAATTACACTAGGACAAAATTACACGTGAACAAAATTACACATGAACAAAATTACAAATGAACAAAATTACACATGAACAAAATTACACATGAAAAATATAACACACGAACAAAATTACCCATGAACAAAATTACACATGAAAAAAATTACAAATGTACAAAATTACATATGGAGAGAATTACCTATACTACCACGTCAGAGTATTTTTTTTTTTATTTTTTTTTTTTTTTTTTTTTTATATTTACTCCACACAGGAGGCCCTGAAGAAAATAATTTCCCTCAGGGCCTATGTCATCTTTGGGGATGCTGTGTGGAGGGTCTTTTTGTGGAGAGGAAGGAGTGAACATGGGTCTTGAAGAGTCCCATGTTGTAGGAGGGAGGAAACACAGAGGCCGGCAGTTCGTTCCACAGCCGAGCTGTTGAACTTAAGAACGAATCGTAGAAGCGACCCGTTCTCATGTGACAAGTGTCAACTGTGTACAAATGTTGGGCGCGCGTTTGGCGTGTATCCCGACTACGCACCGGTGCCGAAGGGATCAATGACGCTAGTTCCTCAGAGCATCTTCCATTGTAATACCGATAGAACAAGGACAGCATACCTACCTGACGCCTGTGCTCTAAAGATTGCAGTCCGTTTGTTAAGATTGGGGAATCTATCAAACGGACCGCCCGTTTCTGCACAGAGTCAAGGGTTTTTTTCAGGTATTTTGGGGCTCCAGACCAGAGATGGCTGCCAAATTCGACAGTAGGGCGCACTTGCGATTTGTACAGGGTGAGCAGTTGTGTACTATTAAAGTATCTGCGGGCCCTGTACAGTACGCCCAGCTTCTGAGAGGCCAACTTTACTCTGGCTTCGATGGAGCCCCCGTACCTGAGCTGGTCACTAATAGTTACACCAAGCATATCAATGGAAGGCCTGTTCGGAAGATTGCTTCCGTTAAAGGAGACTAGATTATCATTTGGATCCCTTTTAGACGTAATCAGACAGGATTGGGTCTTTGAAACATTAAATTCGACGAGATTATTTTTACCCCAGGAGGAAATACTCTCGAGATAACCGTCCATTCTCTGCTTCAAAGCCCTCCGAGCCGTTGGAGTTTGTGTGCCCTTTGGGGGCTTGTCAAACAAAAAGCTATCATGAACTGTACTGTCATCCGCGTAACAATGAATCGGTGCACATGTCAAAAGGTCATTGATGTGCAACAAAAACAAAGTCGGAGACAGAACCGATCCCTGTGGGACGCCAGCATTTATGGAGTGCGAGGAAGAGGTGAAACCGTCAGCAACCGCCTGAATCGACCTATCCCTTAAAAAGTCAGCAATCCACGTACACAGGGATGCGGGAAGTCCGTAAGAATGCAATTTGTTGACAAGTCCTCGGTGCCAGACCCGGTCAAAGGCCTTGGATATGTCTAGTGCGACCGTTTGGGTCTCACCGTGACGTTCCAGGCACCGCCCCCAAACATGCGTCACATACGCGAGAAGATCACCGCACGAGCGGTTCCGCCGGAATCCGTATTGACGGTCGTTGATAATTTTGTTCTTCTCGAGGTATGTGAGCAGTTTGTCGTTGATCACACGTTCCATCACTTTGGACAGAACTGATGTGATCGCTATGGGGCGGTAGTTGGCCGGGTTGGAGCGGTCACCTTTCTTGGGAATAGGGTGAATTACCGCTTTTTTCCAACCAGAGGGCACAGTGCCACACTTCAGGGACATTTTGAAGAGCTTTGTCAAAACTGGAACTATTTCCGCAGCACACCTCTGCAATACCAGGGCAGGTATTCCATCAGGTCCACTAGCTTTGTTAACATCGAGCCCCCGTATGACGTGGAGTACATCCCGATGCCGGATCCTCAGCTTTTTCATAAAGAAGCCGCAGTGAGGAACCGACGGCGGAACAGCACCCCCGTCGTCGAGGGTCGAGTTTTCCGCAAACATTTTCCCTAAAAGGTTTGCCTTTTCGGTGGCGGTGTTTGCTAGTGAGCCGTCAGGTCTGGTAAGAGGTGGCAAACTGGGTTTGCAAAAATTTCGACCTATTGAGCCCGCAAGCGACCAGAATGCTCTGCTGCCATGCGGGCAGGCAGCCAGCTTTTTGCTGATCTGCAGGTCGTGTTCGAATTTTGATCTATTGATGATTCTCTTGCATTCCTTTGCCGATTTGTTGTATGCTGATCTGCTTTCGGGCGTTCGAGATGTGTTGTAGGCTCGGTAAGCCGCGTTTTTTCGTCGAACTGCTTCGGAGCATTGTCGACTGAACCACGGCTTTGAGCCCACGCCAGTTTCTTTAGTAGTCGATTGTATGAAGCCATCCATCGCCGATTTGATGACTTCACCAATCTCCTGGGCACATCTTGAAGGGTCCGAAGTCCGAAAACAAACAGCTGACCACGGAAAAGCATTGAAATGGGCCCGCATACCGAACCAATCTGCTGACCTATAGTGCCACACTTTTCTCCTCAGCCTCTCATTGGTTGGTCTGAGGCTAACGGGGATTGATGTCGTCACTAGGCAGTGGTCAGATGATCCCAGAGGCGCTGTGACGTCAATCTTATAACCGTGTGGCACAGTAGTTAAGAATAGGTCTAACAGATTGGAGCGGTGAGTCTGGACATCAGGAACCCTTGTAGGCTCCTGAACCAATTGCTCTAATCCGTAGCAAATGGCAAAGGATTCCGCCTGTCGGCCAGCCGAGTCCGTTGGGCCTGAGAACTTCAACCATGGTTCGTTATGAACGTTGAAGTCCCCCAGAACAACAAACTCGGCCGAAGGGTAGCGGGGCAAGAGATCATCAATAGTATCGCTCAAATGTTTGAAGAGCTCGGAGGTGTCTGATTCGCTATGGTTCGGTGAGCGGTATAGACATGCGTAGAATCTTGCCGTACTGGCAAGATTGACGCGCACCCACATTACGTCGAATCTGGAGTTTTCCAGACTCAATAGTCGCACACAGTTGACGTCAGCTCGACTATAGAGGCAGACTCCTCCTTTTAGTCGGAATTTGCTTGCGAGGGTAAAGCCCGGGCAGTCCAGATAGGAGGAGTCTGGCGGCTCGGCTATCTGAGTTTCGGATAGGAAAAGAAGGTTGGGACGTTGGGACAAAAGATGGTGATGGACGGAATTTAAGTTAGTGTGCAGGCCGCGAATGTTGGCAAAATTTACCAACAGATTTGGCCCGCACCGGGGACGCCTGCTACTCGCCGCTGTAATGATGTTAAAATTTTTGTGTTGTATATTCATGAATTTATTTTTTTTTTTTTTGTAAGGGTAGGAGGTGAAAGGAAAGGTCTGGAAAGGAAAGGTATGAGGGGTGGGTAGGAATCTGGGGTTCAGGCTGTCCAGGAGTGATGAGCGTTTGGTTCCAGCCCACCCACCGCGGTGCTAGGCGATAGGCTGGGAGAGTCCGGCTGGAGAGGGCATCCAATGCGCCCCAAACGCTGCTGCTGGGTCCCCTCCGGTCACGAACCGGCACAACAGCAGTGGCGGGGTTTTTTCACTCGCTGATGGGGCAGCCCACCCTTAGTCGTGAGCCTGAGGGTCGGGCCCCTGTACTATCGAGCGGCCCGGACAGCGGTAACCGGTTGTAAAGGGTCTCCCTCAACCAGCATCTCCCAACCGGCCCGCCACGCAGAAGGTGGGCCGACGCACCCGCCACCAAGACCCGGGCAAACCTTAACCCATGAACCCGGGCACCCCTGCTAAGTCACCAAACGTAGCGAACCACTTGGGGTGACCTGTGGCAGAGGTGTTGGTCATCCAATAAATGGTTCCCAGGGCGGCGGTACCCATTCCCGCCTACCAAATTAAAAAATACATAAATACATAAAAATATATAAAATACTCTAAGTCGTCTTGGTGTAAGACCACCATAATTGAAACGTTGCTTGAAATGGCTTTGGCCGTGTTTGGTGATCAGATCTGAATAGCCAGGTACTTCTTTACTTTTTTTCCCCCCTCTCCTTCTTCTCCCAGTTACATTTTTGTAAATAAGTGTGTGCTGACTAGCTACATAATTTAATTTTTTTTATTTATTTTACGTAATATATTTTCTTACTTACATGTATATCAGAAAATAATTACACATATGTTCAAATAAAACCAAAAATTTATAAAAATTGTTTTAAAAATAACTACGTATAAAGTGCGAAACGTTTGAAACTAACTTGAAAAAGTATCAGATTTATTAATTTCACATAAACATCTGAAATTGTTATTTTGCCATACCCTTAAATTAAATATACCTGCCTGAATAGCTTTCTTGTATTGCCTATAACACCTCCTAATAACACTTTTCATATTGGATTTATATTCGAAACCTATGTTATACCGGGGGATGGATCACATTTGGGAAGATGAATTCTGATAAAAAATCTTGTACTGTGTAAAGAAAATAAATACCGGAATAAACAATTAATTGTATTCAATTTTCTAATTATATCCTGTTCGTTCAAAATGTACCTAGATTTTTCTAATAAACAATAAACAGTGTTAATCTCAAGTGACCTACCAGGTAAGTATGGTATTGTTTATTATCTGCCCGTATAAAATGTAAATAAATAATTCAAATAACATATTTAAATTCTAGCATTACGTTCATCAATCAAATGCATTGTACATATGGCTTTATATAGGTGATGACGAACCGGTGGATGCAATCTGTCAACCATAAATTGATAATAGTTTGACTAGTCTATAGTTAGTAATAGGATATACAATTGTAGAAATGTATTATATATTTGTACAACGCCCTTATATTATTATTTTTAACCACTATCATACCAAGCGAGAAATGCAACTAGTATCATGATGAAAAACGAAGCCGCACAGGAATTGAACCCACGACCTCTAGGTGGGAACAAAATACACTTGTACATTCAGCTAATGAAAATAAACGATACATTTTGGAAAATACATGAGACATTTTATTTAAGGTAAAAAAATGTTCAATTGCTAAAACATAGAAAAAAATATTCAAAAAATTACTATACATACAAGGGGACTTACCGAAATTGATGAGAAAAATACATTCACTTTGTACGTTTTAAATGTTTTTTGCTGAAAACGCGTATGGTCAATAATATTATAATAAAACTGCTTTAATGATTGAATTATATAATAAATGAATTATAATTAAATAGTAAAACTTATTTTTTAATAATTTTTCACAAAAAAAAGAGACAAAACATAATAGTTTTGTATTACTGGCACTTATTCTAATTAGGTCTACGAATAATATTTATGTACGCGAATCGCAGAAGCGTAGAGGATGTCACTTTATCTCGTAGCGGCGTAGAACCGAACGCTACGCTGGCTGTAGGCAAACTGAATACTGAACGGGCTGCTCTGTACGTAAATGAGTGTACTGTGTAGTATGTCGTGTGACCCTGTTCTGCTTCGCTCATCGGGAAACAGTTCGGGGTTGTTAAATGTTTAATCGACTAATAACTATTTGATAGATTAAGATGTAATCTGTTAAATGGGTTATGTAATTGAAGACTCAGGGAGATGATATTTATGCAAAATCAATTTCGTTCAGGAGGAGCAAAAAAGGTTCTACAGAGTCATTTTAGTCAAAATTAAAAAAATATATAAAAAAAAACACATGTAAAGTATTCATCAATTCCAAAGTGCAACAACTCAAAAATCGTGGTTTTGGGATTTTTATGAAGATTTAAAGTTTATTTTTCTTATTATAATGTTTTGTACTAAAAATACGTTATTTTCATTCAGACCTATTGTAGATTTCAAAAACGATTTATAGTTCCAACTGGCTACTATGTCATTATGACATAGAGACCGCTAATGTCTGGTAGACGGCTGTCACCAACGTCGCCCGTCGTGACGTCAACTCCGCCGAATTCACGAATATAAACTAACTTAGCGTTTTGGCGGCAAATCGAAAATTGTGCATTTTAAAGAGTTGTGAAAAAGTTGTAGTTAAATGTATTTGTCAACATAAAAATAAAAAATAAATTCTTTAATTATCGATTTTTTTTCATAACTTTTTCGAGAACAAAAAAAACAGTGAAAATACCACATAATGTATAAACTCTTACCAAAAATATAGTACAGAATTTATAAAATAATGAGAGTTAGATTGGAACGTTTCATAGAAATACAAATGGCCAACAGTGCCATTTTTTCATTGACATTCGAAAGTTCTTATTCAAATTTTGAACAATTTTTGATAAACTGGAAAACACAACGGTCATGTTGTTACACTTGTCAGCTAATCAAAATTTGATAAATAGCTGAAACGGACTTAGAAGCGGCGATTAACAAAATCCTTTTGGATGTAACAAGCCAGAAATTTGACGATTTGTTTGGCAATTTGATAACAATGTTAAATTTGAATTTCTTTGAATCAATCCAAACTTGATGTTATTACGATTTCTAAAATTTTTATGAGGAAAAATCATGGAAAATATTTACACAACATTGTTAGGTACCCTGCTTTAAATAAGCAAAACCATAAACCATGCGTAATCAATATATATCTACAGTTGTTCCCATGTCTCTCTCGTACAATACTATAAACTTATAATAAATCTCCTTCTGAATTACGGTAAATTTTACTACCCAGGCGACTAATATAAACTCTGCACTATAAATTCCTATACTCACAATAAACTTTATATACTGCGCTACATCATAAAAGCCTAACTAAAAAAAATCACTTTGAAACTGTTAAACGGTGTACAAAGACTGTAAAATTTACATTAGAGTTAGTACTAATAAAAAATATCTTTAAAAGGGCTTCGAAAGAACTGGCAACGTTGCACTCCAGCAAACTGGCACTTGCAATTCCCGTCTTTAAAAGTGAGGTTATTTCAGACAAATTTATTATTATTTTTCCAAATGTACATCGAAATAACAGTCACCCTGAAATAGCATTCAGAAATAAAGCCAGCTTACCAACGCACACACCGCTGAACATCCTTTTATCTCCGTGTACGTCGCGTCAGTCCGTGTTTGTGTGTGCAAGTGGTGCATTTCAAATTACTCCCGCGGCCGGCTCATTTTTTAAAATGCTTAATTGAATTTCCGACTACTTGGTACACTTCCATCTCACTCCCCGCGGATTCAACTTTGAAAACTATTCCACTGCTGAAATAATTAATTAATTGGCTCGGAAACGCCAGATGCACTGAACAGAGATAGTCCATAGAAGTGATCGATCATCACCATAGTGCTACATCCCAGAATGGGATTGGCTTCCTTTACAAGTCGCTCGTTTGATGCAATAATGACACATTTCAAAATTTGCAATTTTTCAGGACTGTTTCACAAATCGCTCGTTTGATGCAATCATGACACAATTCAAAATTAGCAATTTTTTAATAAAAGAGTTTGAACAATTTTCATTTCTATAATACTTTCGTAAGCAATATTGACACAGATTTTGCTTTTTTGGGTATGTTGTTCTATGAGTAAAAAAATACTAGTGGAAATGGTTAGTTTTTACCAAATAAGTCAGATGTGGATATTTTTATGTTTGATTTATGTCGTTATTGCAGCAAATGACCGAAATTTTCTCCATTGGGTGCAGCCCCTCGCCGTTAGCTTCAAGTCCAGTATTCTTTTCAACAAAGACTATCCACCTCTTTCTTGGTTTGACTTTTTAAGCATCTAAAAAAAATCATTTAATATTTGAATCCAGCAAGACTGAGTGAATGGTGCAATCCCAGTCTGTCAAGTTATATGAGATAATATGTACAAATACTATTACATTTAAAAAAAAACAATCAGAAACAACAAAGAAATAAATAAAATTAAAGAATTGTTCTTCAGGGTGGTTGCCGCACCGTCTCATATTTAAAAAAAAGTGTAGTACAGTATGTCTTAACAATAGTTTCATAGCATATTAACCAAACATTTTATCCCAAATTAACATCAATATACCACCAATAAAATCAAAAAGGAGGATGAAAGACATTTTCTATATTAAAGCCGAACACACAAATACAGGATATTTTTCCCCTGTACCGCGAACATTAAGAAATTATAACATTATACATGGCTCTAATAATGAAACAGACATTTTTAATGACCAATTTAAACACTTAAAAAAACGTATTACCTTTAATCATGTCAAGCTGATATTGTGATGAAGCCCTTTATTTAAAGATAAGCAACATTGTACCTACCTAATCAGTGTCTCACCAGTACAGGTGTGACAATAACAAATCGTTTATGAACATATTTGTATTTACCTTTTACCATTCTTATTTGTTATTTACTTCTACATATTTAGCTTATTCATTTTTTTACTATTTTTGTTTCTATAATTTTGTTATTATTATGTATTTAAACATCCATGTATGTAAATTTTTGGGCACCATGCCCGTTTTAAATAAAAAATAAATAAATATATTAATGGATTTCATTTGTCGTTCCACATCTTCTACACCTTTTGTATAATCTTATGTAAGGATTTGTCCCAGGTAATCAATCAGTGAGGTCACAAAAAGTTCATTTCCTTTTTACCGACGCTTCTAGTACTAACTTGCTTATAATTTTAGGCGTACTATCAAGAATTATTCTGACATATCCATCCCATGGCAATATTCAAAACCTACATAGCCTTACAGTGGTTTGACGCTGCATAAAATTTTCCTAGTTCATAGTTCATCTTAAATGATATTAAAATATATTTTTTTTTGTGTAGGTATAAATATTTTCGTAGAATTACACGCTCAAAGACTGTGAAAGAAGTATTATCTATTAACCACTGGAATGCTTGGCTTAGTAATACTGTGGCTTTAAGTCAAAGAATCAACCTAGATTTCGCCGTTTATCCCATATTTTTAGGTTCTATAAATATGGTACATTATGACAAATAAATTTCTCAAAACGTTTTTGAAAAATGGCAAAATATGTCAAAAAATCACTCCAGTGGCGATTTGACCCAAAACACATATTACCGAGGAAGTTGTCTCCTACAACGAAATTTAATGTTTTTAACAAATTTATCGAATCAGTTAATTAGAGGACAACACTTTATGAATTGTTTCAGGCCGTCCAAATGTTGTCATTTTTTGCGGCCTGCTGAAAAACATGTGGCTTCATGTTAAATCCGCGGGCTTTACTGCAGCCCTGCTATTCGAATTATGAATTGAACTGATTTGTGTCTCGTGTGACTCCACGACACACAATTATATAATATTTTAACCAAGCTACCATTGTAAGCTCATAACTTCGTCATTTTCGGAGATATCGAAAAAGAATTTTTTTTCGTCATTAGTATTTTTTTTTATTTATTTTAAATCATTAAAAAATAGAAAACGACCTCATTTACGCAACTCTTTTAGACTTCTTGACGCAAGGCCATTGAGTTGAGTAAAAAAAATTTAGGGCAATAATTCCATTAGTAAGTAAATAGGGAAAAATTGAGTTTACTTCGGGTATGATAGTCAGATAAAACAGAACAGTGACAGAAAATAACACAATCAAATATTAGATCAGATTAAGTTGGCTAAGGTTAGGTTAGGTTTGGTTAGGTTAGGTTAGGTTAGGTTAGGTTAGGTAAGGTTAGGTTAGGTTAGGTTAGGTTAGGTTAGGTTAGGTTGGGTTAGATTAATTTTTGTCATTTTTCAAAAACGTTTCGTGAGATTTATTTTTCATAATATGCCATGTTTATAGAATCTAAAACTATAGAATAAAAGAATTTAACAGTGACAGAAAATAACACAATCTAATATTAGATCAGATTTAGTTGGCTAAGGTAAGGTTAGGTTAGGTTAGGTTAGGTTAATTTTTGTCATTTTTAAAAAACGTTTCGTGAGATTTATTTGTCATAATATGCCATGTTTAAAGAACCTAAAACTATAGAATAAAAGAATTTAACAGTGACAGAAAATAACACAATCTAATATTAGATCAGATTAAGATGGCTAAGGTTAGGTTAGGTTAGGTTTGTAATGATCTGCCCTTTTCAAACTTTTCCTTCTCTTCTTTCTACGATAAATTTTCTTTAAGTCCCATAGGTAACTTTTCCGTAAGGCTTTGGTTATGTATATATCCGGGGTAGGAATATCCTCCCTGCCGTCTTTACAAGCCTTTGCTCCTCTCTTTATTACACACCCCTTCAAGTGTGTACATCCTAGTTTGTCCACGTGACGTACGACCTTGAACGTACTTATTTCACGTGACGGTTCAGTATAAAAAGGTTTCACCGAACGTTGTGTTGGCTTTTTTGTTTCTCGGTATAGAAACCTAGTTATCTTTGTATGTGTGTGGTACCCCTCGGTTCTTTTGAGATAGAGTGAGTTGAATCCATTACCGCTGTGTTTTAAAGCCATTTCATAAACCTTATTTTTCTGAGTCGCCTGCTCTTCAAACTAGCTACGTGATTCTACCTGTCATAGGGTTATGTGAGTATAATAAAGTGTTAGATTTTATATGTGTGATAAACATACGATAAATTTATGGTGTTAGTTGTCGGCGCCATCCATGTATATATTTTGGGAGGGGAAGGAGAGGAAAGGAAATGAATTTGTTCAAGCTAAGATTGGCTCCTCCTCTTTACCAAACAAAACTGATGGATGATAATTTGAGCAAGGCGATCGATATCTGCGTGTCTGGATATCACAACCGGCCGGGTCTCCCCTTGTTCCAAATCGGCAACCGTCACGCCAGAATAAAGAAAACCAGGTCTCCTCACCAATTTCAGAATTGCCCCAACCTCATGCACCTCCAGGAAAATCTACTTTACTGAGTGTAGAAGGGGAAAACCATGACATTCCTTGTCACAAATCTAGTCGCGAAAATGTGACACGTAAGGTCCTAAGTTACATGCCACTTCTAGAAAACGCTGTAACTTCCTCGTCGTCGGGAATTTAAATCCCTTTCTAGGTCAATAACATAGATAACACACGACGATCTTGTCGACATTTAGCCCGCTTCTATCGGTAGGTTGTGTGCCTACCCATTCAGCCAATTATCATGTGAGATATATGTAAGGTTTACTCGAAATGCCAAATTTAGGATGAGGACTGTCTGTATTTTAATATTTGGTTCCAGTAATTATTTTATGAGGTTACTAGCATCCTCGTGTATTAGGTATGGGTAACTTCTACTGAATACCTATCCTCTCAGGTAGGTATAAACGGATAATTGGTTTGATTTTTGCATTTAATTTAAAGAGGCTGACTACCTCTCGAAAGGTACCTGTTGAGAAAAGTTGTTCGGTTGGTAGTTTTATTTCGGAGATTACCATCTCCCTCTTTTGACTCTAGATTTGTTTTTGTGCATCCCAATTTGTAACTTAGAAAGTCAAAAAATAGATGAAAAGTATCATATTAGAAAGTCAAATAACAGAAGAAAAGTATTCATTTTGTTCTGTCTGGTTGCATCCGATCGCTTTCTATTCGGGCGGTCATACGCTAGCAAAACTTCTCCATCGACTGACTGTACACCGCGCCTCGGCGTACATATGAAAAGGTCATTGGCCCGTCTCCCTTTTTCAGCTGATAGATAGTCTGATTGACACATTCCCTTTTGAAACATTATTTGGGCGGCAGGGGTTGTAAACTTGGATGCTGTATCCGTCCTTTAAAATTTAATTTCTTTCTAGAATTTAATAAATAATATAAAAAAACTCACCCTGTTAGCCACCTCCAAATCCTAGTGTGAAACTTACCTGGTCACACACTACATAGCTAAATCAGTTTAATTTTCGATCTCCTCCCTATCGGCTTCTTTCCTCCTTTTAGAAAAATCCTTGCAATTTGTTCAATTTTGGTCCCCTCCCTACGCCTTTAAAAGGGTAATTAAATAATTCTGTAAATACAATTATACTTCCCTAATCTCTGTCAGGATTCGAACCCACAGTTCATGATTTGTTTGGTTCTCTGGTTTTCGGTCTCCGTGGATAGAATGCCATCTCGCCAAATCAATTCCTCCCTAGCCCGATTAAAAACTTCCTGCCTAAATACGTTCACTCTGTTTTAAAACGCAATCATTATTATTATTATTTTCATGTTTTTAAGACAAGTAATTTCGTTTGAACTACATATTTACGAAATCACGTTTAATTTAACACATTTTATATTATAATCGCGATCGCCCAACTCTTAGCGCCCCTGGGGTGATTTTTCACAAAACGGCGCTCTACAAATTATCCAATTATTCCTATCCTCACTGAGTACAACCACTTTTACTTCACACAAACACCGGTTCAATAATATTTCACTTTAATTCAATATTCCACAATACTTTTAACACCATCTGAATTCACTAATTAACTGTAATTTCACACAACACTCCTGATTTGTATCGATTTCTCGGAGCTGTCAACGTACCCAAGTTCAAGACCCGACTGTCTCATCGATCTCTGCTTTTCTTCCTTCCCGTGGGAACATGTTTACTCATAAAATCTGCCTGTCAATAAATCTTATGTTGTTATTCCAATAAAAAAATTTTTTTTTGGGGCACGTTCGTTTCGTTTATTTATTTATGTGAATATTCAAAACATCACAGGTTAGGTTAATTTTTGTCATTTTTCAAAAACGTTTCGTGAGATTTATTTGTTATAATATGCCATGTTTATAGAACCTAAAACTATAGAATAAAAGAATTTAACAGTGACAGAAAATAACACAATCTAATATTAGATCAGATTAAGTTGGCTAAGGTTTGGTTAGGTTAGGTAAGTTTTCATTATTATTTTTATTTAAAATAAGAAGAAAAATTCGATGTTCTGTTTTATCTTGGAACCGTCGGGCACTTGGACAAGTTCACACCACACTTCTATATGAATTGAATTCACCACGCCTGGGTGGGACCGAAACGCGATGCCAACTTAGCCACTGACCGGTCGAATATACTTTTAAATGATTAGATTATGAAATAACACAAATTAATCCACATCCAACGCAGTCCCCTCTTACCCCAAAAACGACCATAGATACTTGAGGCGTAGCAACGTCCATTAACTTCGTTGAAATTTAGACTCGCGATTCAATTCGACAAGGTTTTTTTTTACGCATTTTTGTTTCATTCTTCAGCTTCCTAACGAAAACAAAATTATTATTAAATAAAAATATTTTGTTATCCTCCCAGTACACAACAACATAAGAAGGGGTATCTTAAAAATGATTTATCTGTACCGCACTATTCAAACCCGGTCCCTTAAGAAGAATGGAAGGTTTAGATTCCGATTTGTGGTGTTGCACCAAAGATTCTGAAGGATTTTCTCTGGAACGAACCTTAAAATATACCTCTTATTATTATTATTATTACAGTGAATTGTTTTTGGGGTATTATGCCGTGTTTCGCTACCTCCTTCTTTAGCCAACGTTTCGGACAGCATTGCAGTGTCCATCATCAGGGCAGATGTGTAACACATGTACTTACACATCTTCCTTAGGGCCCGTTCCCACTCCCGTTTTAAAATCGGATGCCCTATGGCCCTGTTCACACCTTCGTTTTAAAAACGGATCCGTTTTTAACCTACAAATTGCGGATGTTGACATACTCCCGCTCGACTCCTACACATACGTAAGCGATGCACATAATACCACGAAGTGGCTCGACCACTGTCTAGTGACTCAGGCAGTACTCAATACAATAGAAAATATGTATATTGACTACAAGTCCGACTGGTCTGATCATAGACCAATGCACACCACTCTAAGAACTAATGGGTTACCCACATAAAACCGCAAGTCACACAAAAGTAGAGGATCCGTGTCGATGGCGGCCCAAAAGTCATGTAGAAGTGCAGTCCTACTCCAGGTATGCCCAATTTGCAATAGGTCAACTTCAGATAATTTATGGAACTAACACAGAAACTTATGACAGCACCACGATGAATGTAGCCCAAATCGATGACCTATACAAAAACATTGTACAAGCATTGAGTAACTCAGCTATATCTGCGTTTAACATAGGGAGAAGGCCAAAAAATGGGAGAAAATGGAAGGCTACAGCGGGTTGGAATGAGCAGGTTGCCTTATATTATGAAGCGTCTAGAAATGCACATATAAATTGGCTGCAGAATGGACGACCTACTGAAAGTCCCATCATGGAAGCTAGAAAAGAAACCAGATTGCTTTTTAAGAAAAAATATAAGAATTGTCAAAGAAGCTTTGAGCAGAACAAAATGGACAAAATAGCGAACAGCTTTGAATACAAGAATTTTTCATTTTTCTGGAATGAAACCAATGCCGTATTGAAAGCGAAATACACCGCCCCGAGCCAGATTGATGGAAAATCTGTAAATAAAGATATTGCTGAAGTTTTCAGAAATACATTTTGCTCCGCACCAGATCAACCGCAAATAATGGTTAATGTGATTGAAACAACAAAGCATCAACCAGAACAACAGCCGTCCATCGTCATATTACCTGAGATGATCCAGCGAGCAATACGCAACATGGGAGGAGGTAAATCTGCAGGTCACGATGGACTAGTCATAGAACATGTAAAGCATGCGGGGGAGTATTTAACAATACTGCTTGCCTCTCTCTTCACTGCCATGATCGGCCTCGGACACATTCCGAAAGAGCTGTCCAAAACAATAATAATACCGATCCCAAAAAGCCGCCAGTTGAACTTGACATCATCTGTTAATTACAGACCCATATCTCTTGCCACAATAATTGCAAGAATCTTCGAAAAGGTCATCTTAAATTTAACGGAAGACAAGCTCAATACAGAGGACTCTCAAATGGGCTTCAAAGCTGGATGCTCTACTGATACGGCCATATATAGCATGAAACAAACAATCGAATACTATAAAGCCAGAAAAACAACGGTGAACGCATGCTTCCTAGACTTAAGCAAAGCCTTTGACAGGGTTTGTCATAATGCGTTGTGGAAAAAACTGACCGAACGACAAGTTCCACCACAAATTGTTAATATATTGAGAACATGGTACAACCAACAGGAAAACTTTGTCAGATGGAATGAAAGCCTATCAGAAGCAGCCAAATTAAAGTGTGGCGTTAGACAAGGAGGCTCAATGTCCCCAGTGCTTTTCAACGTGTATATGGATGAACTTAGTAAAACACTAAATACGACAAGAATCGGATGCCATATTGCCGGGGTATGTATGAACAATATAAGCTATGCAGACGACATGGTCATACTAGCTCCATCGATAAGAGTGATGAGAAAACTTCTGGCAATATGCGAAGCTTACGTTGACAGTCATGGGCTGATGTACAATGCTAAAAAGTCATACCTGCTGATATTTAAAGCAAATACTGGTCCCACTGTCATTCCACCCATACGTCTCGGCGGGGCCAACCTGACAATTTGCAGCGAAATCAAATATTTGGGGCATGTCATCACCGATGACCTAAATGATAAAAAAGACATAGAACGTCAAAGAAGAGTACTGAGTGTGCGAGCTAACATGCTTGCCAGGAGATTCAACAAATGCAGTCCTCCGGTGAAGAAGCAACTTTTCCAAACATATTGTATGAGCTTCTACACTAGCGAGCTATGGACGACATACACACAAGGCGTCATGAACACACTCCGAGTACAGTACAACCTCGCATACAGAGCCCTATTTGGCCTCCCCTGGCGATGCAGCGCCTCACAGATGTTCACCGAAGGAAGGGTGCATGGGTTCGCTGCTTTGATGCGCCACAGAATAGCCGGGACGAGTCAGCACTACCAGAGATCGGACAACACTCTTGTCCAGGCCGTTGCCCAGTGGCAGGGAGCGCCTCTACATTGGAGATGGAGAATTTCACTGAAGCCACCATAAAGTCCTAATGTGCACATCAATGTATTGATTTTTTATTTATTATTTTTATTTTCATTTATTTCTTTATTCATTTTATTTTTATGTATTATGTAAACTTTTATGGCAGGCAGAGCATTGCACATGCACACACCGCTCTGTCCAGCTGAAATAAACATTATTATTATTATTAAAATCCGATCCTAATCTACGAAAAAAAAAATTGTCGATTCAACCAAATCATTTTATTTACTCATTCTTCAGTAGAAGATCGTGCGTAATGGACGAAGATGAAGCTCTTGTTGTCATGTGGTACTTTTTAAAAAGAAGAAAAAATGCGAAAAGAAAATTTTGGGTTCACCCAATCATAGCTGAAAGATTTTCTGTAGGCACATTCCTAGTGTTAATTGGTGAGTTGAGAAGTGATGAACTAAAGTTCTTTAATTATTTTAGAATGTCTATCACTTTCTTTAACCATTTACTGGAACGAGTTTCAGAGAGCTTAACATGTTAAAATACAAAATTGAGAGAGTGCATTTGTCCTGAAGAAAAGCTATCGATATTTTTAAGGTAAGAAAACAATAACAACTTAAATACTTTTTATTATGAGTTTATTAAACTAATACGCTCTTCCATGCATCGTTTATCTCATTTAAACTGATAAAAATAATTAAAAAATATTTTGAAACAAGTTGATAATTTACCAAAATCTTTTCTTTGTTTTTCTTATAATTTCTCAAAATCCGGCATGAATAAACAGCAAACTTTTCGTCAAGCCGATAATTTTAATGAATTATGTTTATACCCTTCTGTCGTTTTATCCCACAGCACAACTCTTTCTTCGACCAATGCGATTAAATTTTCGGGATTTATTTCCTCATCAATATTATAGTTTTAATTTATTTACTTAACCAAATACCGATGTTCTCACACGATTTTAAAACGGACGCGCTGCGCTGGCGATCCATCCGACAAAAACTGCCGAATCCGTTTTAAAATCGGATGCCCTAGCGGCTGTAGATACGATGCGTATCTACAGCCGCTAGGGCATCCGATTTTAAAACGGGGCCCGCCTCCGTTTTTAAAACGGAAGTGGGAACGGGCCCTTACACATCTGCCCTGATGATGGACACTGCAATGCTGTCCGAAATGTTGGTTAAAGAAGGAGGTAGCGAAACACGGCATAATACCCCAAAAACAAATCACTATAATACTTTTGGCCATGAAAATCTCAAATCATACCTTAATTACTATTATTTTTATATCTCGCTAGGATGAGAGTAACTTACAATACATAGGTGGGAGTTAATAGGAACAATTTAAGATCGGTATTTTGATTTAAAAATTGTAAGTTTCACATACAAAACAGTACAAAAATACAAAAAGGAAGGTTAAGTAGAACAATAAGAATAAACAAAAAAAACAGACAGGCCAACAGATAAACAGACAACAAACAGACTCATGCATTAAATACATGAGAAACGACATTTTGTTCGGGTAGAGTTTTGCAAGCACACATAAAGACAGATGCCAATAAAATATGCGTTGAGAAAAATGAAGATAATGTTGGCATCTCTTAGTCGAAGAATTATGCAGTTCCAAAATGACCGAAATGAGGATGAGGTCGAATTAACTCAGTGGTAGAGCAAAACTAAGGAACCCGGCAATGCTGAGTTCCTGGGTTCAATACGTTGATGCGACACTTTATATCGTTGAAATTTTAAGTTAATTTAGTATGTAACCATTGTTTAATAATTTCCACACAAGATGATGTCACCTAACATAAGATAAATATATTCATAAAAAAAAAACATCCACCAATTCCTATCGGAACTTTGATCATTTCTCTTGCATCTCATTTATACTCTAATATTTATACCAATTTTCTTTGTTCCTCTGCAGTTCAATACCCCAAAACCCTCAGGGTTGGTATTGGATCTACGTCATGGACTGCTAAAACCACATATTTTATTTACTATATCTACACTTATCAGAGTTTCAGCATTTACTTTTCTATCGATTTTCTTATCGCCCTTCCTGTCATATCTCAATATGCGTACTTCCCAAGAAGACAATCTCATCCATTTTCTCAAAGGACAAACGTTAACAACTGTTTTATATTACACAACGTTTAAAAAATATACAAGTGCACATTTGGAAAAATGCGGTATTCCCGGACGCTCCAAATAAATATTTCGAAGTTGGAAATCTTTCTCTCGAATCTACATAATCATACTGTTTTTATTACCTTCTTACATAAATTTATGTCACCGTTCTTAGTTGGTTGTGAAATTGTCAGCACAGTTACCTTCCAAGCAGTTGATCTGTAGTCGATTCATGACCGTAACAATTTTTGTTTATTTAGATTTTATTACCATTACAGTTTTTTTTTAATTTTACCTTGAATTTTCACGGGTCTACGCTAAAACGGTTTATGTTTTATTATTTTTATTTCTTGCACTGCAATCCCGATTTAACTTACAAACATAGGTGGGAGTTGATAAGTACAATTTTACATGATATCAAAACAGTACAAGAAATTGAAAAACGGAGGTTAAGTAGAAAAACAAATAATAAACACACAGGGATATACACATACAAAAAGGTATTTATCCAATTCGTTCTTCTGTTCGGTTTATCCTGTTCGGCTTATTCTATTCGGTTTTCAAAACCTAAAATGACGCACTACGGTCTTTTAACATAACATGTCTAACTTATTTCATTCCTACGCGCCGGTTCAGCGTTGGCATAGTTAAGCCGTTCGTAAGCTCGATAGGCCGGTATGTAGGTACCATAATCAAGTTACTCACTATCCCGACCAATAAATATTTACGAATTTACACACCGCGTTTGTAAAAACGAACTTTGTACAAAGTAATAATACGACAGTCACTCAAAGCCGATAAGAGGAAAATAAAAGTATAGAACGGTAAGATTAATACGAAATATTATAGTTAGACAATACATAATAAGACAAAGTGTGAGATTGTAGAAAAAAATACGATAAAAAATAATATTTGGATGATTTGCGTAGAGCCGTTTTGGTGAAAAATCATCTCAAAAGCACTGTACAAATATTACTAACTCTAGACTAGTCAAACTATTATCAACTTATGGCAGATCAGATTGCATCCACCGGTTCGTCGATCAATAATATAAAACTATATGTATAATGCATTTGATCAATGAACGTGATGCTGCGTTAGAATGTAAATAATAATTATTTATTTATATTTTGTACAGGCAGATAATAAACATGACCATACTTACATGGGAGGTCACTTGAGATTAACAATATTAATTGTTTATTAGAGAAATTTATATACATTCGCACGCAGAGGACATAATAGGAACACATGTAATTGGAAATGCCATTATCAATTCCGGTATTTATTCTAATAATATATATTTATGTTATTAAATGAGCATGTTTGGGAAAGTAAAATCAAATGTTATGTTGGGTGGTTAAACAGTACAAGGATTGGATTAGAATTTATCTTCCTAAATGTGATTCGTTCTTCGGTATGACACAGATTTAGGAGCAAGGCTTCGAAAAGTGTAAACCATTATAAAGTGTGATTAGGATGTATTATAAGCAATACAAGAACGCTACTCTCAGGCAGGTGTATTTAATTCAAGGGTATAAGAGCAAATGTCTTGGCTGCGAAATATACGAGAGTTGACCGGCATTAGAAGTGTGGAGGAGCTATTCCGGGCAGCGCAAGACAAAGAGACATTTTCTAGAGTGATCGCCAACGTCAGGGGGACCTGATACGGCAAATAAAGAAGAAGAAGAAATATAAGAGTGTTAAAAGGTGAGTTTTTATTTTGGACCTAATTTCTGTTGGGCTTGTTATGCATCTTAGTTCCGGGGAAGTTTATTCTAAGCCTTTGGCCCAGATATTCCGAAAGCGCGATCTCCACACTTAGTATTTGGCTTGCGCTTAGGTTCTATATTGACGATTTTCTGTGGACCAGAGTTTATGTGTGGGTAATAATAACCCATACAGCGGACGGCGGCTCGTCTCCTGACTCCTACCTCCCACCCGAAGTCCACGGCTCTCTGCACTGAAGTAAGGTAAATTTTCCTAACTCAAGTGCAGTCCTGCTGTGTGTTCCCGCTTGCCATCTTGCTTCATCTCTCCCCCTCTTATTTCTCCTTCGTCTTTAGTTAATCATTCCTTTTATGAGCATGATTTTTGCATTAGCACTTGTGCTGTTTATCGTCGATCACCATAAAAGATCATCCTTCTGATTGCACGTGAACAAAGCATGTTTAACACTATATTGCTGGGTGGTCGATGTGATGGTGTATCCTCTATGATTTTTAGTCGTAGGGATGCTTTATTAATGGAGGATATGGGCAACCCATAACACAGTACATAATTACACAAAAGTGTGAGATTCTAAAAATAAATACCTCTCATAGAATTCTCTCTAATGTTGTCTTAGGCACTTATTGTCACACGAAAATCGGTCTTTTATTTCAACTTGTCAGAAGTGTGGCACTTTCATTCATGGTGTTAGAATGATGTCTTATATACTTTAGCATGGAATCCATTAAATATGGAACTCAAAGAACATATTGTAATATTATGTATGTTAATACCAATGACCCAATAAAATATTATCTCTTCAATGGTAAACACCTTCACACAAATAATAACACTGGAAGTGCCTTTCATTCAAATTTGAATGGAAACAAATGTTTAATTTAGCCCACAGCGCTTCCAGCACTCCGTCTCATTTATACTCGCCTGACGTCGTAGATCTCCATCCCATTTGAATTTCATAATCACAGTTTTCTATTGGAAATTTAAGCCTTGATTAGGCTATTTATTATTTTCCATATTTATTCGGGATATTTGGATCACGAAAAACGCCCACAAGGCACTTCTGTATTATTATTTATTCTATGCCTTTATAATTCGAAAAACGACTTTTCACGTTTTAATCGTAATTGGATTTGTCGCGCTGAGATCTAAGTTATATAAAACTTCCATAAATAAATCACTCTTAGTCAACACTGTCGCTCACAAAATTACACAATTTTCTTTTACAGTATTAGACCTTTTTTACTGCAGGTCAAACAAGTGCAGAAATCGGTTATTTCTTGTTCATAATTATGTCAGTTGGATAGAATTAAAATAATCCATAATGTGCTCTTTCATAGATGGCGCAAAATGAATTACCTATTTCACTTGAATACTCGTTTAGCATGTTATGCTTTAAAATAAATAATTAGTTTTGTCCGTAAAAAAACCCAATTCTTTCAAGAGGGGCATAGAAATAAAATATTGGATTGAATCGTCGGTACAATATGTAGTTGTATGCCCCTTACGAAAGAATTGAGTTTTTAAACGATCAAAACTATTTATTCATATTGCGTATGTACGGGCGCAAACAAATAATTTGTCTTCATTTTGTAAAGCAATACCTTGCAAAGAGCGTATTTTAATAAAATAAATTAATTAATGCCATCTATGAAATTTCTAACGATTTTATCGAAGTTTCTCTTTAGTTTTTTTGCTCAAAAAAAGTTATTTTTAAGATAATACCTGTATATTTGTTATACCGAAATTTTCATTATATGAATTCCCTCGATGGAAAAAAATCGCGAAGAAAGCTTTGAAAATTATTATAAACACATTTTGTTATTCAATAAGTTATAGGCATGCAAAAATTCACAGTGTATCTTTAAATGCTACTTAAGCCTTTGTCTCTAAAAAATTTTATCTTTTTTTCAAATAGTAGTGTATTATTAAATGTTTTCACCATTTCCGCTTAATTATTATCGTTATTCGTTTAAAGCGATATAACATACCTATTTACATTACTCGCTTTCAAACCATTTTTGAACGCTTACTACGGGGCCTTAATACAACTTTGATTCGTTTATCAATTCAAGCGCCCTTGAGGTGATTTTCTCAAGAAAACGGCGCTATATAAATAATCCAATCATTATTATTATTATTAACCTATTTTCGGAACTAGCAACCTATTATTTTTTATAAACGTTGTTAAATGTACCTGGTCATATTTTTTATAAAGGTTGTTAAATGTACCTGGTCATATTTTTTATAAAGGTTGTTAAATGTACCTGGTCATATTTTTAATAAACGTTGTTAAATGTACCTGGTCATATATGTTTTATAAAGGTTGTTAAATGTACCTGGTCATATTTTTAATAAACGTTGTTAAATGTACCTGGTCATATTTTTTTAGATTTTATTCAAAGTTTTCTAACGCGAACTTCTCAATATCACTTTTTTGAACTTGTTAATCTTTATCGTGATTTATTTTTGGAGAATTGTGTCGAGCTGTGCTTCCTCTTTCTTTAGCCAATGTTTTGGTCAGCATCCATCATCACACATCTGCCCCGATAATGATGATGGACACTGTAACGGCTTCCGAAATGTTGGCTGAAGAAAGAGGAAACACGGCAAAACATCCCAAAAATTAATCACGATAATACTTTTGGCAATGAAATTCTCAATTCATATCTGTTATAATCAGATGCTAGATACTCTCAGTATGGCACTGAGTCAAAGACTACAATCCAGAATTGAAACGTTGCTTGAAATGACTTAAACCGTGTTTGGGGACCAGACTTGTATAACCAGGTACATCCCAACCTCCCTTTTTCCAATCCTATACCCCTCCAGTCTATTCAGCTTTACAATATACCCCGATAATTGGAGATGCCATAGTCCCACTGTCTTTGAACAGTTGGGACTCTTGGACCGTCTTCACAAAAAAAGTTAACAGTGAGGTTAATATGAACCATTTTACACTCTTAGATCTAATAATAAAAGTTTTACACTCCATTGCTACACATTCCTTCAGATTGATTCGCAGATGGTTCGAAAAATAATAGTTTTCGGACAGCATTCATTTTTATGTTCTCGACTCTAATCTGCCGCATCGACACTATCGACAATATGTGCAGTTTTATGTCCCAGTCAGCGTAACTCCCTCGCCAATTGTCTTGGTCATGTCGGAAGAGAACAATTCTGTCGTTAAATCTAATCGACATTTTCATCAGTGAGGATACGTTGTTTTAACGACAAGATTTGCAGAGATAAAAATATTTTTTATCCTGCAGATTTTATTATTAAATGTCTTTTCTTTTAAGCTTTTAGTTCTTTGTTACGTTTCGCTATTATTCTGTATGGTTTGGAGGCATAGGCGGCTTATGGTATAAATCATTGAGAGTTCCACATTAAAGCGATTTAAAAAAATAAAAAAAACGGCTTTTCGTGAGCAGCTTTTCTTTTTCGTCGAATGTATGGATTCACGTTATTTTAAAAGACTGCAGACCTAAATAACTATTTTGAACAGATTTAACACAATTATTTGTGTATGAATTTAAAAAATTATAATAGACAAATATAAATAAGTGTCCACTTCCCTAGCGACTTTAAATAAACGTCCATTGAAGCCACATTTGTTGCTTAGGAATATATATAATTAGTGGCGTTGTAGTAATTTAATTACAAAATTAAAAGTTTATAAAAAACCGATGCGTTCTAGAAGATTTGTAAATAATGCCAAATAATTGTTGAAATGCAGAAACCAAAAAATATTAATTTTGTTAACAAAAAAGCAAAAACTGTGATGCGCGTAATATCTGATTATTTATTATTTGTATTATTATCTCAAAGACTGTACAGTTGAGGATTGTTGTGTAGCGATGCTACGAGAATTTTCTAGAACGCTCGCCAATATAAAACACATTGTAGCGGGAACACTCTAGTCGCAATGCAAGTGTTCGGCTTCCTACCTACAGTTATGAAATGGTCTCGAATGCACCCGGGCGGATATATAATGAGGCGCGCCCAGAAGTACTTAGTCAGTCATCAATTAGCAGTTTTACGAGAGACCAACTATCAAGTGCTGCGACTGCTTGCCGCATACTGAAGCAGCTGATACCGACCGCTGGTTCCCCCGCATCGCGTCCCGCTCTTTCTTTACCACACCGCTACAGGACCTACTCGCCTACACCCGGATCTGCACGGTATACAATCACTATGGACTCCTTGGGATCGCCTCAGCGCCCTGGCCCCGGCCATCGTTCCTGGCCAGCGCTAATCCCGCTCCCACTCGTCAGCCGACAGGTCCATCGCACCTTCGGCTACTACGTTCACACTGGAGTACCCTGAAGACTCCACGTCTTCATCAGTGCTGAACACACCCACGATTCCGGTCTCCGTCCACGCGGCTTCGTCTCACTGACCCGCGCCTCGACCGCTTCGCCGTCATCACCGTCTACACCTGGTGTCGTCCTCATCGGTCCAGCATCATATTCCAACTGCGCAACACTCTCTGACTCCAAATAAACACTGTGACACAACACAACATGCATTTTTCATTGTCTCCTTACCAGATCCCCAAAGTTGTAAATGGAAGTGGTGCCCTCTGTTATTTTCAAAAAGAACCGTTGAAGTTTTCAAACAGCATCAGCTAGAAGCCCACACACGCAGAGCAGATATTATGTAACCCAAATGAAATCGGTATCGGTTCCGAGTCTAACAATATAATATTTTTTTATTGGAATATTATTACGTTTTTATTTTCCCCGTCACTCCTAACGTGGTGTAAAGATAACGCATGGTGTAATGTCGAAACCGCGAAGAACTTACCACATGTGTGCGATTGTGTGGTTATAATGGCCTTAAACCAGGCTTAAACGTACATACATTTGAGAAATAAAAAATAAATTGCCTTTGAAATTTGTACCACACTAATGCTACACTGAGTTCGTATAGACAAAAATTGTTAAATATCTCGAAAAATACAAGTAACGTCCCGCTCCCAATATTGTTCAAACGGAACTGAAAAGTATGGAGGGTACAGTGGGCAGCAGTGGTTTGGAGCTCTCAATAGTAAGTAGCTGGAGAGAAAACTGTACCCTTTCTCCCTGCTGTGTGTAAGATATCTAAGATACTATCTCAGTTATTTTCATTAAGGTGTTTTTATGCTTTTTTCTGTATGTAACATGAATTTTATGTGGAAACTGGTTACTGCAACATGCAAAATATAATTATTTATATAAAATTGTAAAACTGTTTGTTTCCCCAATATATTCAAATAAAATAAATATTAATTTGGGAGGCGGGCTTGTGTTCCGCCTCTCCGGGAACCAGTTATTGATTAACCAAATCTTCTGCCATTGGTCACTTTAAGTGCAGGGGTGCCCGGGTTCATCGGGTGAGCATGCCCACCAGCTTTCGTGCCAATGTAGATACAGTTTCTCTTCGTTATCACTTAGCATCCGAAATAATAAATGTGTTGATAAAAGTGTTAACGGGAGGCGGGTTTGTGTTCCGCCTCCCCGGGAATCAATTATTGGATAACAAACATCTCTACCAAAGGTCACCCCCAAGGGATTTGCTACGTTTGGTGATTTAGCAGCTGTGCCCGGGTGCATCCGGTGAGTTGTGTTCAGGATGTGCCTGCCCACCAGCTGCGTGGTGTGCCAGATCGGGAGAGGCTGGTTTGGGGAGACCCTTTGATCTCTTCAACTGTCCTCTCAACTTATCGCCTTGCACCGCAGTGTGAGCGAAATATTCATATCCGGCACTCCTGGATACACTGATTCCCAGATTCCTACCCATGCCTCATAGTTTTTACCTTCCCAAAACTTTTTCTTCTTCCTTTTTTTTAAAAAAGACCCCCACACAGCATCCCAAAATATGACATAGGACCTGAGGGAAATTATTTTCTAAGGGACTCCTATGTGGGGTTATGTTTGATTTTTCATTATCCTCTGCAATTTTATTGACTCATTCTTGATTTCGATAACATCTTCGTGGTCTGTGCTAGTCTCACGTTTATTCATAAATTTTGATAAATGGTTACTGAATTCAGTTTTCCATCATTTGGAAATATTGAAAATCCAGCATCTATCATTCTGTCAATTTTGTAAACAGCCCTCCCGTCTTCTCCCAATATACTTCCTGAGCATACAAACTCATCCACTTACTCCAAGTAATAGTATACCAGTGACTAACCGGCACTGCACGAGAATTCTATATATTTTTTTGGATATCTTCTTTACTAAATAATGGTGTAGGATTTGTTATATACGGTTACTTTTAGTAGGATGGAAGGATGTTTGTTAAATAATACGTAGGTTAACTTTGAATATAATTGAAATTTATTATAGATAACTAATTCACGTTGATAAATTAATTAATTCTTTGAAGTTAAACGCGGTAGTGAGACGCAATTTTACACCAAAAACATGCTGTGATGACAATTCTACCAAATAGTGTGGAAGTAGACAAAGCGTTTTCAATTTCTGGTCCTTTGTGCACAAACGTTCACGTAGGGGCTACTGGACTCTCCAAAGTCAATGTTTTTATTTATTTATTATTTATTAATCTTAAGTTAGCTCACATCTTCGTGTGTGCTAATAGTTTTATAAACATATAAACATGTACATTGTTTGGCAAACATAATATTTCTTTAAATAATTCAATAAAGTCACAAAAAAAGAAACATTAATAATTGAGATAGACATATTTTCTTAATTCATTTTTGAACTTATTAATATTTTCTATCACAGCAATTTCCTTCGGGATTTTGTTATAGAGTTGAACGGCCTGGTACATCAGAGATTTTTGGGTGCTTGTTTTTTTTCTTGTTGGCAATCTAATTTGCTTAGAATTTCTCGTCCCGTGTCCGTGTATCTCGTTATTGTAATTTATTTTTCTTTTTGGTAAGTTTTTAGATTTTCACGGCCAAAAGCATTTTTGTTGTTTGTTACACATCTTCGGATCTACCGGATCTGCCCTGATGATGGACACTGCAACGCTGTCCGAAACGTCGGCTAAAGAAGGAGTTAGCGCAACACGGCATAACACCCCAAAAACAAACAACAAAAATATTTTTCTTTTTGTTTTAGTTTAGTTTTCTACAATCTTATTGAACTTCTAGTCTTCTTAACTCCTTCAAATTTTTATACTTGATTCCGTTAATGAAATCCAAAAAATGGCAAGATATTAATAATTCATATTTTGCGCCGCTATCGTAACAATAAATTTTACCTATTTGTAATAAGCATTAACTTGGTGGCTCGCCATAATTTACAATAAATGTATAAATTTGTTTGTTTTTTAATTTTAATTACACCGGTTTCGGAAGCAACCTTCCTTCGTCAGGAGAATATTAAAATATATTTTTAATATTCTAAGAAGGATGAAGGAAGGGTGCTTCCGAAACCGGTAGAGTGTAATTAAAATTAAAGTGGTGTTAAACAAAATTTATATAAAGGGTTTTCCAATAAGAGGTGTTATTTTGATATTCAATCGTAAAAGATCAATGGTTTCGTTGCTTGTGTGGCTCGTAACGCCATCTTGTTGAAAATAAACGTGTCCAGATCAATACCATCCAATTCCGGCCATAAAAAATCATTAATCATCTATCGATAGCGATCCATTCACCGTAACTGTTGCTCCAGCCTCATTTTCGAAAAAGTAAGGTCCAATGACTCCGCCGGACCATAAACCGCACCAAACAGTCACACGTTGAAGATAGAGAGGCTTTTCAACAATAACTCTTGGGTTTACCAAGCCCCAAATGCGACATTTTTGCTTGTTGACGAAGCCACCGAGGTGGAAATGGGCCTCATCACTCAAGATGATTTGCATTTGATTCACTCAAGTGAATTTTAATAATTTCAATGCATTGTTAAAGCGTGTATCGTTCCATTTTTAATAATGTTACATCTACTGAAATAACGGGCTATTCAAAATAACACCTCTTATTGGAAAAGCCTGTATTTTTATTATAAATTTAACCTTTTAATTTTTTATTATATAAACGAGAAGAAAGTGAAATTACAGTTTTCTTACAAATTCCTCAAACAAAACAAGTGTGTTTTCTAAATATCGAGTTTCTCTCAATTTTTCTACGATTGGAATAAAAAAATACGTAAAAACGTGTTAGCGTTGTTGACGTTTGATATTAAAAATTTGTTATTAAGAAATAGAAAAGTTTATTTTAAATGCATACACCGGAAAGATAATTTTATTTAGTTTCAATATAACCTTTTCAATATAATTTTACAGAATCACAAATTTTTACGTTAATTTTTCAATGTATTTTTCATAATTTTACTAGTTTCAAATATGATTGACTTCGAATGACTATGGAAAGTGACGTATGGAGTTATGTTTTATTATATTTTCTACGATCTGTCAAAGTTTTCTTAAAATACTTATTATGGTACCTTTTCTATATTCTTCCATAATATTACTAGTACCAAAGACGATTGATACGAAAAGTTTTCATAGAAGACATATTTCGAGCATTTTTTTTTCATAATATATTCTAGTATCAAATAAAAATGATACCAAATATTAAAATAACTTTTATGGAATGTTGGCATTATTTAAATGTAATGGCCCTTTAAAATCCAGAACATCCCGCGGAAACCCATTCGAATTCTAAATAACATCTCGCAGACCCGGGGTCGTGCTACAGAAGAAATGCGCCCACCAAAAATCACATTTCAACAGCTAGGCATTTACATTTTTTTAATCTGATTAGTATTTTTCAAAATCCACTTCTTCTTCTTTTTTCCCGGTTTGTTCTTGTCCAAACTTTTCCCTAATTGTGAATGCAAAAGCGTTCCTTGTGTGATAAAAAATCGAAAACTCTCTAGGTAGGTATTTGTTCCTGAATCCAACATTTACTAAGCTACCACGTTCTTCGTTGAAAAAGCGCAAAGAAGAAACTTGTAATGAGAATTTATTTATCTAATCCCGCTCGAAGCTCCTAAGGACATTTTATGATACTGGATTTGGCAATTTGTTTTTTTCTGAGTCAAATCAAGACGAGCGTCAGTTAAAAAAATCGTAATTTTGTGGAAAAAAAAGTATTTTTTCCAATGAATAACTTTTTGGTAGTGACGGTTCGTTGCCGATCTCATTGGGAGTTCAATCGGAGAATACGAGACAAGAAAAAATCACTCAGACGTATGAAACATCCTATGTCAATTTTTCCACGTTATGTATTATATTTTTCCTAGATCTAAAAGAATCTCTTCACCTAAATTCTCCAGAGATTAGCAACCTAGCTAGAAAATACAAATTTTAGTTATTTTTTAATCTAAATTTACAAATTACTAATTTATTATAACTTACTCGTACGTCGTTTTACATTTTCTATTGCTTAATGTGGTTCCTACTATCAATCTTGAATCTATCAATAATTGGTGCAGACTTTATAGTTTCCGGCAGCCCATTATAATATTTGATCCCTTGATATTGTCCTTTAGGGTGATCTGATCTCATTACACGTCTGTGGCTTAGTATAATATCGTAACAAAAAATAGTTAAACACGAGAACCACTATTTACACAAGAGACACAGAGTAATTTCTTTTATTTGAAGAAGAGTAACATTTTCAGTAATTAATTCGTTTTAGTAAGTAAAAACCCAATAATCTTCATATTACAAATCAACCAAAAGCCACAATAAAAACCAGGTCATCAACAAATAAAACACTGAACATTCCGATAACACACACCACACACGGACAAAGACACTTGCAAAATACTACGCAACCAAACTTTTTAACATTATGCCCATTACTTTGAAACAATTAATGACTACAAATAGATCTCCAAACTTTCTCATAAAAGATATCGTAGCCTGGATAAAAAATCAAGATATTCACTTTATTCAAAAGATCATAATTCCAAACCAAACATAACCAAAATATAATAAGTAAAATTAAATATTATAAAGGTTCTTCAAGAATTATCCAAAAATAAATACACTCACATATTATAAAGGTTCATGGTTCAGGTGTGTTTTCATGTTTCAATATATGACTGAGAAAAAAAAAAAAAAAAAAATTCTACTACAACACATAAATACCTGTCACACTTAATCACAAACACGTTAACACCTCATCACAGGTTCTCCTAGTGAGGTGTTCACGTAACATACAATATCACCCACACACAGTTTTACCTATATCAACCTATGTTCTTTATTTTTTATACCTTTTTTCTGTACTTTTTTCTCTGTACTACAATATAAACCACTGTAATCATTTGTAAAATGGGTATTCAAGAATAGACATAAATAAATAAATAAAAAAGGTTTGCACTCTACAGCTCTGGCGCAACTAGTAAGTTTTGTATGATGGGCAATATAAATCGAACTGGTGAATTTTTTAACACGGAATTTGATTGGCACGCTTTTAAAATGTGGTCAAACAATAAATATAATACAGGTTTACTTCTTTTTTTATCTTCTGCATAAACGCATCTTTGGGAAAATCGCTACAAGAGGCGTAGCATATTTAAATTTTTTAAAATTTCAAATGCAGTAATATTACTAAATTCGTTCTAGTCGCGTTTTTCTTGTTCTTTTTGTAAATGAACACAATTACCAGGTTAATTATAAACTGGCAACGTTTTATTTCCTCACATTACCATCATAATAAGTTGAAGATGTTGTTTGTGCAATGGTGGAGGGCTTAGCTAGTGGAAATTCTGGGTGGGAACCCGGCGCTTTGGACCATTTGACCAACTTATCGATCTGAGTAGGTAGGAGAAGAAAACAAATTTAAATGGAAACAAATGTGTCACTGACTTAGTACTTTTCAGTTCTAAATCATTTGACATGCCGTCTGTCTCTCTTACACTTGCTTGAAATTGAATTACACCATCCCATTTGAATATCGTAATCATGGTGAAATACAGTTTTGTGTAGAAATATGTACTTAAATTTGCTAATATTTGGATCACAAAACACGCTCGCAAGGCACTTCTTGTGTTATCCTTTATTCTATGGTTCCTCTTAATATGAGAGTTTATATGAGGATGCACGGAGAGTCCCATAATTTAAGCATCATGAAAATCTGCTCTCTGAGTCGCAATACCAAAGTCTCTATAACAGGGTATAAAATTATGCATAATTTGATAGAAAGTCAATACCTCCTGAAATACTACAATTTGTTTGTACCAAACAACTACTGCCACGATGGCGGCACCACGACAAAATAGAACAATCATATAACAGAAGATGTTAAATTATTATTTTGGTTTTTGGTTATGTTGGGTTAGATTTGGTTAGATTAGGCTAGGTTCGGTTAGGTTTGATGTATGTTTAAGGTTTTTCTTCTCTTTTTTTCAACGTTCGGTTTGTCACTGTTCTGTTTTGTCTTATTACTGTTCCGTATTGTTACCGTTATGTTTTTTTTTCTGATCGGTTTTGTTAATTCAATGTATTATCCTGTCCTCTTTTGTTGCTGTTCTGTTTTATAAATGTTCTGCTTTGTATTCTATTCAGTTTGTTCTGTCACTGTTCCGTTTTTGCTACTGCTTTGTTTGTTTCTGATTAATTTTTATCACTATTCAGTTTTGTTACTGTTCTGTTTTGTCATTGTTCCGTTTTGTTACTGTTATGTTTTATTAATATTCAGTCTTTTTTGTCACTGTTCCGTTTTGTTACTGTTGTTTTGTTTCTGATCTGTTTTGTTCAAAACAATTCAATGTGTTATCCTATCGCGCCAATAGTGTTAATAATTTTTCAAAACACCAGCAATATTCCTCCAACGCTGCTCCGGGAATAACAAAGCCGAGTGCACGGAATGTGCAGTGGAACAGTGCAACGGCGATGCATTATTCAAGAGGTGTTACATTTTGCGAGATTAGCGGTGGGCAGATGTTGACGGTGACTCGTGATTTAGGACAAGGAAGATATCGCCAACCTTTTAGGGCGCTATTCTGTAGTATGTTAGTCAGTTTTACAGGTATTTAAATGGAACCAGCAGCATTATTCCTCTGCGCCCCGGTGCATGCTCAAGAAAGTTAAAAACTAATTTATTTTATCGAAAATAACAAACTTTGTTCACACCACTTATTTAATAAAAATGATGCTACTACAATATTCGGGAACGTTCGCCCATGCAAAATGCATCGTAGCTAGAACTCTTTAGATACGATGCTAGCATTCGGCGCATCTACCTGAAGATTCTCGTCGTACTGGGCGCCTAAAACGGGCCGTATGGAGACGTAGTCTGTCAGTTAGTCATTAATCAGCAGTTTGACAAGTGACCTCACAACCAACGACATCTTTCTTTGTCTCCTTACCAAATCCCAAAAAATTGTCATCATATTTCAAAACCAATGCTCGCTTCAATAGGATTCAAAGTATAATGAAAATTAAAATATATTTGAGTATACCTTTAGAAAATAAGAGAAAAATTAACGAAGGGTAAGTAATTCGTTTTTTGTAAAAATAAAATTATATAAAATAAAAACTTTTATAAAGTAAAACAACAGAACAGGATATTATCACTTTTTTTCATTCCCGTAATAATGATGAAAAAATTTAATAATTATGGTATTTTAATTTTATTTTTATGTTAACGAATGAATTTATGTATAGCAAATTTAAAATGAGCATTTTTAGAATAGCCTCCAAAATGAAAAGTTTGTTTTTACGCCGGGCAGCGTCGGTGATTTTTTTAAATTACACATTTTTGATCATCAATGATCAGAATCAGAAAAATAAGCTTTTAATCTTCCACACATTTTTCATATTTTGTCAAAATACCCCAACGTGGAATAAATTCTTTTATAACATAAAAAATATCTCAAATATTCCTGTCAGAAAATTTTCACAATTTTATAATGCCTTCAAAATATTTGCTGGATAACGTTGATAAGGACGAAGACACACAATATTAATATTAATTCGGTGATTAATTGAAGTGCTAATGAGAACCCCAATTAAACCCGACAAAATATTTAATTTTATATAACAATACATACTTGCATATTAAGAGGTGGTTGAAAACCCTTGGGTAACGAAAGTGTTACCTTTCAGAATAATTTATGCTTATTGAACGGGTCTTTAGGTAAGTACCTACTCTAAATTTTAGGTTTCAGAGCTTTGTCGTAGTCACCTTAGTTCAATAATTTTATTGAAAACATATTTTAGATAGGTAACTGCTCGCAATATTGACCGTTCGGCCACACGATAGTTGGTGAATTCACAGGTGGCGCCAATTATTTTATTTAAATAAACTGTTTGCAAGTTATTATTTAAAATATTAAGACTAATTATTTGTTTGCGCCTGTACATACGTAATATAAATATGAATAAATAGTTGTTTCCGTATTAAAACTCAATCCTTTCAAGAAAGGCATACAAATGCAATATTATGTCCGTGATCTAATCCAACAAGCATGATTTCGTAAGATAAACAAACACAAAAGGATTTGGGTGCTATTAACAATCGAATCCAGAACCTTTCTCTTGCCGAGTGGAAGTGAATGGGTATAATAATAATATAGGGTGTTAAGGGACTAACTAATGACCAGAGATTATCCGGCTGAGTGACCAGTGATATTTTATTCTATGTGCAAGAAAATAAAAGTTTGGCATTGAGTAATATATTAAAATAATTGCCACGGGACGCCTGGCAGCTGTGAACATCGAAAATGATTTTTATTGGAGGAAGTTAAATTGAAGGTAAACAAGTCTTTATATTAAAAGAAATAATTGTTTTATTATTTTTAAAACAAACAGAAATATTCATTTCAAATTGTGATGAGAATAGAAGCAAATATACCGCACAGAGTTTTGGCGGCCGGGCGGAAACGAGGCTGACCTAATGAAGCGTCGTTCCGTGCAAGAGCGTAAATCCATCTTGCCACGCTTGCTATGCAAGAGTCGGTTTTACCCCCCTAAGCGCGCCAATACAACGATACAACGACTTCACACCATGGGAAATCATTACTTGGGTGATGTTGACATATTCAATACCAACTTGGCAAGTTTTGTGGATCATTTAAAACATTTATTTCAACAATACTCCTAAACACATCATGTAAACCTACAAATAGCTGTAATTTTCTGTTTTTGTTTCTTGTGTTTGTATGACTTGTTGCATAGCTTTTATCAAATGTAATTTTATTCTTATTTTTTATGTTTCAAAGTATCTGTCAAATTAAAATTATACTACCAACCATGTAAAAGCCCTCTGGGCGTTAAATAAATTTATGTTTCACATTAAAAATATAGATAAAAAAATCACCGGAGAATAAAATTTCATTAAAATTTTTAGCTATAAACAATACCGGGAACCACGGTATAGAATAAGTCAAGCAAGTTCCTTAACACCCTGTATATATAGGTATAATAGATTAGAACTTCAGAAACCTTTTCTATGACACAGGAGTTTTACGAAAGTTTCACAAAAAATCATTGAGATTGAAAAGTTTTCTGACCCCTGGCGTAAAGAGGTACAGCACTGAATAAAGCCTTCTCAGGGGTGTTCAATATAGTAGTACCTGTAGTATAGGATGGCGCAAAATTACGTTTATTGTTTAAAACCGTTATATTATGTTTGAGAGTAAATTACAATGGAAAATAAAGTACAGTTTATAGATAGGGAATTGCGCAAAAATTTATCCTTAAATGAATAGTTATATCGAATTCAAACCATAAAGGCCATTTTGAGCCACGCTGTAGTCAGTACCCATTGACATAGAACAAACTAGATAAGCCAAGCGATACGATAGCGCCCCTGAGGTGATTTTGCACAAAAACGGCGCTATACAAGTCATCCAATTATTATTATTATTATTATTAAGTAAGGCTGCTTTCACCAATCTACATTGAGCGAACACTAACTTAAGTTAAAATATTGTTATATGAATCTTGAGAAAGATTAAACACATTTGTTAACATAGACATATAGTACAACTAAGTACAATGCGGTGATTGAATAGATAATAGAAACAAGAGAGATGGGCCGTGAACACCATTCACCAATACTGCAAATCATTACATAGTAACGTTAATAGTCCGCGCAGTTTTGGTCGTAGTTCGGTAACAGTCGGCAAGCTTCCATGACGTATCTCCATTTATTTATAGATAGATACAAAAGAAAGTAAAATTATATATAAGGAAACTTTGCCTGTCCAACTAGGAAAGTTTCCCGTTCCAGGACAGACAAATTGACAGGTGTAGTTCATATTATTCCCTAAGAAATGTAGGTAAATGCATACATAAAAAAAAAATTCTCTGCAACTAAGTTGTATTATGAAGAATAATGTATATATATAAATGATAACTTTTTACAGTAGTAGTGGATTTGTAAAGATTAACATAGTAACATATATTGTATTCGGATTTTCAGTATAAGAGATAAGTTAAGTATGTAGTAGTAATTAAAAGTAGAAATGGAGTTTTTTGTTTTGTAGTTGTGACAATGTAGAAAAAGTAACCTAGTAGCATATATTATTTTCGGAATTTACCGAATTAACCTGGTAACATATAATACATACGGATTTACAGTGTATGAGGTAAGTTAGTAGTATTGAACAGTGTAAACCAGGTACCTGATAACATGTTGAAGGAATTACATTAAGATTTACAACATAAAGAGATGGAGTTATGTTTGGTTAGGTGTTTACAAGTTTGTTTCTATTATTTACGGTGAAATGATTTTCGGTCCACTGACTGTTATTGCGGTCGACCCGCACAAACTTACAGATGTCATTTTGATAATTCAACTCTTAGCGTAGATTAAACCCATCATATATATTAAGCAGATTGCCTAACTCTTTGCATATAGGTAAAGATTGTTGACATAGAGCAAATATCAAACTAATTAATTCAACGCGATTTCTCTGCGTAAACAGTTATCAAATTCACTGTGGAAAATACTGTATATCTGTACAATGTGCTGTTCTAAGAAACAACTTAGGGAAAATCCCATGTTGGTTGCAAAGAATTAAGGAATAGACAGAAGAACATCGGAAAAGTGAGTTGTTAATACTCATTTCTCTAACGGTATGTTTTGTATCAATGTGGTATTACTTGGAAAAGTGATGATTGATGAACATATTTATTTATGGGGCAGAGCTTTAGGATTCGTCTCTTAATCCAGAGGTTCAGTTGGTAGTAATTGCAATTTATAGTAGGTAACTTACGATAGGCCCACTCCATTAAGCAATGATTACTATTTTTTATTTTTTTTAATAACTTTTCCCATCAATGTAATTTATCATTGAAAAGAAGATAATACTAATATATCTGAAAGAAAAAAAAAACAGGAAAAGAAACAGATAAATAAAATAAAAGATTGAGACCGTTGTCTGGGAATCAAACAGTGGATCTCTTTCTTATCGGGATAACGCATCAACCAATACCAGGGTTGGAATCCCAAGTTATTCCAATAAAATTTAAAATTCATTTAAACTTTTAGAAAAGTCTAGAGGTGTGGCATACAAATATTTTTCGGGTTTGTTTATCCTAGACACTATTTAGGGTACAAATAAATTCGATAAATTCAATTAGGTCCCAATGACCGAGTTGGTTCAGGCGATGTCCCGGTAGCACAGGAAACCTGGATTAGAATTATTATTTTTTGTGTCTTGTTCTGTATCATGTTTCGTTTGATTTTTCAATATTTTCAATGATGCACTATTTTTTTTTATTTCTATAATTGTTAAATTCAAAAATTCCACCATTCTGGGAAAAATCTTTTTTTAAATTTTTTTTTTACTTTATTTATTTTCATTTCTTTACATATTAATAGATAGTATATAATAACATAATATAATACCAAATAGTATACACAAGAAATGAAAACCCACTAAGGCACTGCCTGAGTGTGGGTAATATAAAACGATTACTATATTTCAAGTAGGTACCTAAAGTATAATATACATTAGTAGAAAAAGTTTTTTTTTTTGTTTATAGTTATTATAAAAAGTAAAGAGAAAAACATTATGTACAATAGTTTATAAAGTTTCAGCAAGTGAGTTGTAGAAAGGATCAATAAATGTATAGTAAAAGCGTTTCAATATCTGCGTCATTCAGCCATAATTTTACCTCTTTAAAATATTCTATCTTTTTAATTATCATTTGAGTTTGTAGTGGTAGAAGGTTAAATGTACGAGGACCAATGAAACTGCTATGTGTCTGCATTAATTTAGTATTGGTTTGGGGGGTGTAAAATACATTATTTGTTCTTTTGCTCATTCTGTTTTCATTTATTTTGAAATTATTTTTGTTTTTAAATAAATATTTCATAGTTTGTAATATAAATAATTTACGAATGTTAAATAATTTAGATTCCTTGTGTAATAGGTCGGTCGAGAATGTTTTATTTTTGTTATATATGACTTTAATTATGTGTTTTTAATTATTTGTAGAGGCTTAATAAATGTATCAGGTGCACCACCCCATCCTATTATGCCATAAGTGATTGCAGATTGCACCAGGGAGAAGTAGATCATTTTCAATTTTTCAGCGTTTAAAATTTCCTTGAGTCTATAAAATATGTAGGTAAGATATCTTAGTTTAGAAGTGGTTTGATTAATATGTGATTTCCAATTAAGATTAATATCTATTGATACTCCTAAATATTTTATATTTTTGACATTAGCGATTTTGTTGCACAGGAAGCACATTTCTTGATTGCAAGTTGTATTATGGATTCTAATTTTAAGGTTTTCTTTTGGTTTGTTTCTTATGTTCTTATAAAAAGGTAAGTAAAAATTTTTTCTGTAGTTTAAGACAAGTTTGTTGTATTTTAACCATTTTGAAACAAGTGAAATACATACAGTTGCTTTCGAAAATGTTTCTGTCCAATTATTACCATCCACTATTATTGCCGTGTCGTCGGCGTAAGAAACAATTTTACCAGGGATTACAAAATTACATAATTCAATTACTTTGTCTAGTTTTTTTCCAATAAATATGATTTAATGATATGCTATTTGATGATTTTTTCTGTTTATCAATAACCTGACTCCAACAAAAAAAAAATAAAAACCAAATAAAAGACCTCACGCGATGAAAAAATGGAAAACCACTGATATTTTAGGGAAAATAAAAAAAAATAAAAACCAAATAAAAGACCTCACGCGATGAAAAAATGGAAAACCACTGATATTTTAGGGAAAATAAAAAAAAATAAAAACCAAATAAAAGACCTCACGCGATGAAAAAATGGAAAACCACTGATATTTTAGGGAAAATAAAAAAAAATAAAAACCAAATAAAAGACCTCACGCGATGAAAAAATGGAAAACCACTGATATTTTAGGGAAAATAAAAAAAAATAAAAACCAAATAAAAGACCTCACGCGATGAAAAAATGGAAAACCACTGATATTTTAGGGAAAATAAAAAAAAATAAAAACCAAATAAAAGACCTCACGCGATGAAAAAATGGAAAACCACTGATATTTTAGGGAAAATAAAAAAAAATAAAAACCAAATAAAAGACCTCACGCGATGAAAAAATGGAAAACCACTGATATTTTAGGGAAAATAAAAAAAAATAAAAACCAAATAAAAGACCTCACGCGATGAAAAAATGGAAAACCACTGATATTTTAGGGAAAATAAAAAAAAATAAAAACCAAATAAAAGACCTCACGCGATGAAAAAATGGAAAACCACTGATATTTTAGGGAAAATAAAAAAAAATAAAAACCAAATAAAAGACCTCACGCGATGAAAAAATGGAAAACCACTGATATTTTAGGGAAAATAAAAAAAAATAAAAAAGAGATTTATTGTTTCGGAGGTAAAAGAATTCTCTTACTAATAAAAAATATGAAAATGATTGCAAGTTCATACGAAATAGTGTCAAAAAATTAATTGCTCAACCAAAATCCTGTTTGATACTAAGCAAACCGGGGATGAAATAAATAAATTTCTGGGAAGAAAAACTAAAAGGAATTGCGATGAAGTCATCTCGAGATATGTCTTAAAGGAATAGACAGTAATGTAACAAACCAATATATGAATTATTTCTCAGATAGTATAAGCCAAATGTGATTTTAAAGCATCCAATGTTGATACAGTAGAATTACTCCAAAGCACGTAAGGCAATACTCACTGAGATTCAAAATAAGAAAAAAAAAAAATTCCAAATCTGTAGAAATGGACAACATAAGAATGTACGACATAAAATAAAACTTGTAAATATTTTAGGACCTCTTATTACGCATTTAGCAAATAAACTCATTACACAATCTGAAATTCCTGATGACGTTAGATGTGCTATTATTAGACCGATATACACAGGAGGAAAAGCACTCTGAAATAGGAAACTATCGACTTATTAATAATATCTTACCTGCACCTGATTTAAAAAAAAAATTAAACATATACTAAAAAAAAAATTGCACAAGAGACCAGAACCAATATGGCTTTCAAAAGAAAAAAAGCACAGAAACATTACTACATGACTTTTCGAATTATATAAATAATTAATTAAACCATAAAAGGCATTTGCAAGTATTATTTCAGAGAGTTTGTCACAATTTATACCCAAAAATTATTAAAATTTTTATAAGCAATTGGAATCAGAGAAAACCTACTAAATTTGTTTAAAATTATTTATTTAATAGACATATGTGTGTAAAATATTAGATAAAATGAGTGGGAGAAAGAAAATGTGTGCTGGTGTCCCTCAGGGGACAATTTTGGGACCCACGCTTAATATTATATTTGTAACATTAATGAAAAAAACTTTTTTCACTATATGCTGAGAACACGGCTCTTATCATATATATTACAGTTATCCATTGCTATTAAAAGTATGCATCAAGACTTTACGTCCCTAATAAAATGATCACATGACGCAGTCTTAATCAAAATCGCAAAAAATACAAATTGATGTACATACGATCTCCACAGCTTCAGTTTCGATTACACCTGAAATAATATCTCACAAGTTTACACATATTCATCAAAACATTTTGCAGTCCTGCATATTAGATAAAATTGAAATGGTAGATGAATACTTTTATTTAGAAGTGACTGGTGATTGCAATTTTAAATGGGACATTCCTAAGCAATATTTGCGATGGTGTGTAGATTATATAAATTGTATAAGATTATATAAGTGTTTCGTTCCTGTGAATATTCTAAAATATATTTACTTATCACTCGCAAAAGCAACTCTACGAGATGCAATAACCAGTTGGGGAAATAATTCCAAAACCTGTCGAAAAATAAAAATCACTATTAATGAATTATCTTGAAATGGTTCCGTACAATTGGAGCTAAAGTTTTTGTTGATGGTTTTAACATTATTTGTAAATTTCAATGGAACTGTGGTATGTTGCCAGTAATTTCGATATGATGGTATGATGCTGGGGCTATTACGAGGAGAACGAGACAGGAAAAAATACCTTACCCCTCATTGGTAGCCAAAATATTAAATTTCAGCTTTCGACCATTCATTTAACTTTAACATCTCATCATCTAACCAATCTCACCCTGTAAGTTGGGTAATATAGCAGTAGGCAGCAGACTGAGCTAGACGAAGTAAGGGTAGGTAGGTAGCGAGGTATATCGCATTAATGCCTGGCCGCACCCCCCGGTTGCACTCGAGGGGTGCATTATCCCCCGTGCAGTGGGAACTAGGTCAGTCTCTAATGCTGCGACCTACTAACCACAACCTGCTAGGTGCACTCGGGTAAGGTAAAACACTGTGTAAGCAATTTTCATACAATGAGTTTTATTGCAATTTTGGACATTTATCTTACACAGTGTTCCTTAACCACCTTTTCAATCTATTTATTGTTTTGGACATTCACAGAGTAGGTTCCATGATAACTCAACACAGTGACAATTCATCACACTTTTAAAAAGTGATATAAAGTCATTAGAAACGATGAATTTTTTTTTAACCTTACCTGACCTAACCTACTTAACCCAGTTAATAATGTTTTTGTTTCAACACTTTCCATGACTTTATATAACTTTTCAAAGATGTGATGAATTATCATTGTGATGATTTATCCGGTCACCCACAGAGTATTAACACTATAAATGTTCACAAAATGCACAATTTATAATTGGTTTTTCGCTTTGTAGAGATGCTAATAATTGTAAATATCAAGATATAAACAAAAAAATATATAAAGAAAGATAAGCCAAATACAACATGAATATTTATATATGAATAGCTGACGTGCACCCGGCTTTGCTCGGGGTTATTAATGATTTGTTATAAAGTTTTGTTATTGTAATTTCTAATGTAACTGAAAACTGGGTGCATTTTTAAGATGGAAATAATATTATAGTGAACACTTTAAAATGTTTACTTTAGTAAATTATTTGCTTTACTTGATTGTGTCAAGTCTTCCTCGGTCGTCCTCGACTTCTTCTCCTATTCACATACACGTCTTACATAATACTTACGCATCTTTCTTCGTTCAAAAAGTACGCTTAATTTTACAAAAAATAATTGTTTGATTAGTGTATTCCTCGGGCCTCCCCGGCTATTTCTACTGTTTACTTCATGTAGTATCCACATTATTACTCTTAAGAAACTACTTCATATCATTTATGCGATTCCGTACCTCATTTCAGTACAGAGATAACGTGTTAAACTATACATTCCAGTGTTTTCCTCCGGCATCCCCGACTTCTTCTACCAATCGAACCAAAATCAAATCTAAACACTCGTGGTACTAATAAAAACTAACTCTGAAGTTTTCAGTGAAATCTGTCCAGTAGTTTTGAGTCTATAGGGAACAAACAAGGAAACGTATTTTTTGTATAGATTTAAAAATAAAATATTATATCTAGTAATTAACAATCATTCTCGTTCACCTTAAAATATAACTTAGCAGATTTGCAGATTGTTAGCTAATTTGCTAACAATCACATTCAATAGTATTGTACCGACTACACATTCAAGATAGTTAATTGAAGAATGCAATATTGTTATGAAAGATGGAATATATTATGACTTCTTAAGTTACGTCTTTTAGGAACTTCCATGTGAATATTGTTTAGACAAATGAATAATTTTATGTAAACATGTTGGCAAATTTGCTTATTTTTTCCAGTGCTGTTAAATTAAAACATTTGAAATTGGAGTAAGGCCAAGTTTAAATGAAAAATAGTCTTGGGATTTTTTTGTGTACAGCTTCAATAGTTTTATTTTTAAATATTTTAGATAGTGTGGGTTCGAGATAAAACTCCTATATTCCAATTTTAAGAACGAATCGGTACCAAATTTGCGGCTATGAGCCAAATTTGTTTTGAAAGCAAGCATTTTAGGTAGGTATATCCATTGCCGGACAAATTACACCATGTAAAAACACTGTAATACACATTTCCTAAATCTAAAAATTTTACTAATAAACATTGTTAAGGTTAATTAATAACGGTTGGTTTAATTAAGTTATTAATTACAAGGTTTTGAACTTGGCTAGGCCTGTGTACAGTGTACACGCATTAGTAAATCTTAAAATCAATAGTGGTCTGCTCGGCTCACAGGGTAAAATCATTTCCTGTAATAATTTGAAAATATCAAATCAATAAACTTTCTTCATACTTACAACCGCAAAGCCAGCAGGGCCTTTCTCACAAGGACGCATCGTGCCTTTTTAGAGTAGAAATTAAAATCACCATGTGATTGTTCCATGTAAAATAAAACTCAGTGATTTGATTGGATGTCTTTTTATTGGAGACATTGAAAACTTGATCAACGAAGTGTTTTAAAATTTACACAACTGATTATGTACCGTAAATTATTATTATCACTATCAGTTGTGTAACATTTTAAACACGTTTATTAGTAAGGATGTGCCTGTGTAGGATATATCCACAGAATTTTGTTTTTGCAAATGTATTTAACAATGTTTAATGTAGCCACGTTATTCTTATATTTACTATTATTTCAAAATGTGTATAACACACTTTGTGCTTAAACTCTAGTATATTTTTTGTAACTTATGCGAAAGTCAGAAAAAATGTGAAATATAATAGTTGTTTAAAAATAGTTTATAAAAGTAATAGTGTAGAATAGTTATTGTATGGCAATTACAATCACGTTTTCCTTTTCTTTCTTTTCCTGAACATTTTACCTGAATGGCATGTACAGTGTTTAACCTTGGTACAGCCGCCCTGTGCATTTGTGTGATGCATGTTTTTTTGATTTATTAAAAAGAGTGGTGAGGCCAGTGGTGAGTCGCCAACAAAATACAAATATAAAATAAGGCAACCTTGCACAATTTTGCTCTTGTTTTATAACTTTTTTTGTTTCCTAACATTTTTGGATAGTGTCATAAACATAGAATTGTTTACGTTCTAATCACTCACGTATTAATTGCACTACACAAAAGTTATCTAAATTAATTGATATGCAATGTGAGTAACTTACAAATAGTATAAAATTTAATAAAAGTTAGAAGGGTAAGTCCGGTCAGTGGCTGAGTTGGCATCGCGTTTGGGTCCCATCCAGGCGAAGTGTGTTTAATTCCTCGGCTGATGGTAGTCCTCCATCACAACACAAGGAACATTTTCCACTTACTGTGGTGGTAGTAGGAGATTTTAAAATATTGTCAGGTTATTCGTAACCTGAGAATGTATGTATTTCTTTAATAAAAAACAACCCTCAACTTGTGTTAAAAATGTACGAGCTATTAGCTAAGTTCACAACCAGTTATTTTACAGGCTCCTGCCTAGCACCTAGCGGTAAGAAGTAAAACTAGGGCCTATAGATAAAACAGATGTTTTGATTATCAATTGGCTTCTTTGGCAGTGTTTGTTTTGATAATTAGCTTGTCAGTGTGTGTTACTTTATGAGATTATAAAAAGCCTCGCCGAGTGGATTTTTCACTTCTTCTCTCCTATAAAATAGCAACAAGCAGTCAATATGGTCAATTGACCACTTGTAAAAGTGTTTTGCCCGGGACGGGAATATTTTTAACTCGTTGTAACATTAAATAAAGTAAAAATGCAGTTTTGTGCAACAAAAACAAAAACCATGCGGGTAAAATTTCGATCGCGCTGGACTCGCTTATTATGAATATTTTTTAGATAAAACCTTTAGATTCACCTTAATTACTGTACGACACAACTTTTAACCTTCGGGGAGGTGGAAAATATTGCAATAAAAATTTCAATTACGTAAAATTAAAATCTACTCTCGCATACGAAATCGGCGACGCGGCGACTGTCGGCCTCCATTTCTAACACTCGCTGACATTTTGTTATGTTGGTATTCCTGACACTTTACGAAGAGCTAGGAGCTAGATGCTAGACAATCGTAGCCGACTTCATGCGGATACATAAATGATTCGTATAAAAACACTACATAATTTGTAATAATATAATGTAAACAAACCTTTTTAGAATCACTTCAGAGTCGAACTGAGGCACTAGAATCATGTTGGATTTCGTCGTCATTATAATATAATTTCAATTCAAGCAATAAATATAAATAAAAAGAAAAAAATCTAAATGGAATGTAATTAGTTAATAAACAACCGGAAACAAGAAGGAAAATTTTGGAAAGAAGAAACGAGCGGCTACAATAACTTTTTTTTTCTTTATGGCTTTTCACCCCAAGTTCTAGCCAAATTAAATTATTTGCATAACCGGGAAACGCTTAATAAGCATTAAAAATATCTTTATAAATACAGGCTTTATAGAGCCTGCTCGCGTCAAGGCAAGAAAAATATCCCAGTTTTCAAGTAGTTTAGCGGCTATGCTAGGTTTGTGTAACATGGTTTGTGATACAAAAGAAAGTGCCCCCTTTATAGCGCCTGCTCGCGTCAAGGCAAAAAAAAACATCCCAGTTTTCAAGTAGTTTAGCGGCTACGCTAGGTTTGTGTAACATGGTTTGTGATTCAATAGAAAATGTGAAAGTGAAAGTGGTATATATATATATATATACATATCTCAAAAACCATGTTACACAAACCTAGCGTAGCCGCTAAACTATTTTAAAACTGGGATGTTTTTCTTGCCTTGACGTGAGCAGGCGGTATAAAAGGGACACATTCTTTTGAATCACAAACCATGTTACACAAACCTAGCGTAGCCGCTAAACTAATTGAAAACTGGGATGTTTTTCTTGCCTTGACGCGAGCAGGCGGTATAAAAGGGACACTTTCTTTTGAATCACAAACCATGCTACACAAACCTAGCGTAGCCGCTAAACTAATTGAAAACTGGGATGTTTTTCTTGCCTTGACGCGAGCAGGCGGTATAAAAGGGACACTTTCTTTTGAATCACAAACCATGCTACACAAACCTAGCGTAGCCGCTAAACTAATTGAAAACTGGGATGTTTTTCTTGCCTTGACGCGAGCAGGCAGTATAAAAGGGACAATTTCTTTTGAATCACACACCATGTTACACAAACCTAGCGTAGCCGCTAAACTAATTGAAAACTGGGATGTTTTTCTTGCCTTGACGCGAGCAGGCGGTATAAAAGGGACACTTTCTTTTGAATCACAAACCATGCTACACAAACCTAGCGTAGCCGCTAAACTAATTGAAAACTGGGATGTTTTTCTTGCCTTGACGCGAGCAGGCAGTATAAAAGGGACAATTTCTTTTGAATCACACACCATGTTACACAAACCTAGCGTAGCCGCTAAACTAATTGAAAACTGGGATGTTTTTCTTGCCTTGACGCGAGCAGGCAGTATAAAAGGGACACTTTCTTTTGAATCACAAACCATGCTACACAAACCTAGCGTAGCCGCTAAACTAATTGAAAACTGGGATGTTTTTCTTGCCTTGACGCGAGCAGGCAGTATAAAAGGGACAATTTCTTTTGAATCACACACCATGTTACACAAACCTAGCGTAGCCGCTAAACTAATTGAAAACTGGGATGTTTTTCTTGCCTTGACGCGAGCAGGCGGTGTAAAAGGGGCATTTTCTTTTTCATCATAAACCATGTTACACAAACTTAGCGTAGCCGCTCAACATCGCAGAAATAGTTAACTTAAATAAAATTTGAACGTAAAAAAATAAAATCCAGCTAATAAATTTCAATCACAACGCACACAATGCATGCATATTAGGTAAATACTAATTTGACGGAATTTTTTAACATTAAAAAAAACGGCCGCGCGATTAGGTCTCTAGCTACTTCTAGCCGTTCGTTTCTTCCTATAGTAACAGAAATACCAACAAAACAAAATGACATTTGACAATAAAGTTTGAAAATGGACGGTCTCGTTTCACAAAACGAAAGCTAATTTTAGTTTTACGTAATTGAAATTTTTATTGCAATATTTTCCACCTCCCCGAAGGTTAAAAGTTGTGTCGTACAGTAATTAAGGTGAATCTAAAGGTTTTATCTAAAAAATATTCATAATAAGCGAGGCCAGCGCGATCGAAATTTTACCCTAGCTTTTTCTCTCATTTATTATTTTATATTTATATATATAAATAAAATATTTCGCATATAATGTTGACGCGAAACCAGATTTTCTGCCTTGCATGGTTATTCCAAAGCTGAAAAATTTACAATAAAATTTTCATAAATAAAAAAAAAACAGGTATTTAGGAGCAAGCACTATAGCTTCATCAAGACACAACACAACTTCACACAACGAATTTGAGCCGTTCCCAACTAGAAAATAAGTAAACAAATACTTATCATTGATGGGAAGTGAATGGAAAACAATATTATATTCGCAATTGATTTCTCCAACATTATTTCGCCATTTTGACTGCTTAATTATTTATTTTCTAATTTTTTGTATTTCTTTGGCATTCACTATGTAACAATTTCTAGACATTTTTGGTTTTTAATGAGTTTTTATTATTCACAATGTACATTTGTTACGTATAAATTTTTTTATAAAATTAGCGACCGGTTTCGACACGTCCGTGTCATTAACTAGCTATTTTAAAACTAAATTTTTAAGTGCAGAAATATGGGGTTTTATTTAGTTTGGTTCTTTGGTGGGAGGGATTTGAGGGAGGGGGAGGGGGTTGAGAGGGAAACGGAGGGAGGAGTCAACATAACGGGGAACATTGTCAATAGAGGTGATTTGCAAGGTGCTATTATTTTATTTACTATATTAATGCTTGAATTATGTTTTTTTGTTGATTTCTAATGTTTCTAATGCGTACAAATTAAAATATTTATTAATGTTAGAATGTTTAAACTTAGTTTTATCCCGGTTGAAGCTATGGCCTGTCTCTATCAAATGATTAGCGAACTCGGAGAAATTATTATTTTTTAAACATAGTTCGTGTTCCCTAATTCTGGTTTTGAAATTTCTTGTAGTCATACCTACATACTGCGAGTTACAATCATTACACTCTAAAGTGTATATCCCATTTTTATCTAATTTATTTGAAACATCCTTGTTATTAATTAAGTTTTTTATTTTAGAATTAGTGTAAAAAGCTGTCGAAATATTAACTGGTAATATGCGGGATATTTTTAAGGATAAGTCGCCTGTATAAAGAAGTTTTTTTTTATATATTAGATTTTTACTAGATTGAGTGTTATTATCTCCACTATAAATGTACTTTTTAGAAAATATTTTGGTTTGTTTCTTAATAACTAAACGATTAATTATGTCAGGTTTATATCCGTTGTTTAGAGCTATTTGTTTTATAATGTTAATTTCATTATTGAAATTCTCCATATTTAAAGGGACATTTTAAAGGGATATTTTCTAGTTGGAAACTTTCTTGTTTTCTTCGTTGTGCGGAGTGCCTGGAAGAAGCTATTTGTTAATAAATTAATTCGGAAAATTTTAAAAATTGGCGTAAAATTAACAATTTGTAAAGTGAGAAATTAGTTAATGTCTGTTTGTTTATTCAGCGATCCACTTGAGCACAGCGGCCCTAACGGCCATCCTGGCAGCGGTGAGCCCGGGCCGGTCGAGGATGGAGGTTGACTGCAGGTCCTCGCAATGGGAAGTTCCGTTAATGAGGATGGCAAAGAAACTGTCAGACAGGTCCTCTACGATGCCCAGCCTATGCCACGGGTCAATGGTGCCGTGTACAGAGATAACATTGGTGGTGTTAGGTGTCAGACCTCCGAACACTTGGTTGGTCCTCTTGACTCCGGCGTTCACCAGATCAGAGTTGAAACTAAAATAAAAATAATCAAAAGATTTATTGAGTACAATTTAGTATTACTTTATTCCAAAAATCTTTTTCTATCCAGTCGCACTTCCACTTCATTCAACGACGTAACCCAAAATGAAAATTTCGCAGGTTGACTGTCTTCTTGAGACTTTTGTGCTATATCGCATAAGAATGTATATCCTAATTCTTATTTACACATTTTAATGTAAGTTTTCACTTCCATTTAAGAGTCTTGCAAAGATTATCGTTTTACCCTTTTGTTAAAAGCGTGAGTGTTTTTTTTTTCCAAATTTCGCTTTATTTTCCAGTTGAGTAATTGAGTTAGAAACGCAAAATATGATTAAATGTGAGAATTAAAAATGTGGATGAAGTTTAACCCTAGATAGGATTATATGGCATGCCATTCTGCCTAGTGGTGTAACGGGCTATATTTAATGGTTTAGTTGTGTTTACCGTTTTCCGAAAAGGTCGGGGCACAAGTGATCCACGTAGAGAGACAGAGGTAAGGTGTCTCCAAAGGGCTGGTTCCGAGAGGTGGTTGTCAGGTAATACCCGTACTCAGTGCAAGTCTGGTATAGCCATGCGCGTACTGCAAAACAATATAATCGTCAGTAAGCACAAAACCAAAAGCCGTCATTATTTATTAGTGGTTTTATAAGCTTCAGAAAAGATAGTGCAAATCTGAAGGAGGGTCTTTTTGAAGATGTCGAAAGTAAATACATTATTCCTATGCACTGTGATAATATTTATTTATTTTTTTATAATATAATATTGATTACATTTAATGATTTTTGACTGTCCAACTAGGAAGGATTCCCGTTTCAGGACAGTCAAATTTACAAGTTTCAAGTTATCCTAGACGAATACAGGATTTAAGACTAGCTAAAATAAGTATGTTAAAACGAAGATACATAAAAAGATACATTAAAAATATACATAAAGATATATAGAGGCGTTCGTAATTTCAAATTACATTTTTTAGTATCATTTCGGAATCAGTCCTGCCTAGATCCAACAACCATTTTGTCACTCTTGGACCGAAGGATGACAATTCACAAGGTTTCAGCTGAGAGGGGATTTTATTATATATTTTAGGACCGAGATATGAGAATATTTTTTGATAAGCCGCTCTGTTGCTTGTTGGAACGGAAAGGTCATTCCTTCCCTTACTTCGGGTTTGATGTTTGTGTTCGGCTGTTCTCATTTTGTTTTTATTTTTATGAACATGGATTACAATTTTTTTATATAGCACTGTCGGACATCTTATATAGTACATTAAATTCCTTGAAGAGAGCGTCACTCGAATATCTGAAAGGTTTCTGCATAATAACACGTAAAATAGATTTCTGTGCCTTCAATAACGGGTTTAATGTTGTTCTTCCTGCACCTCCCCACCGAATGCAACCGTAGGTTATGATTAAGTTACACAGCCCGTAGTATAAGGTTTTTAAGTCTTGTTTTTTTTTTTTAATTTCCCGTAATGAAATAAATATGTGAATCAGGGTGCGCACTCTTTTAGCTACATTTTCAATCTGGTTCTTCCATTTGAGGTTATTATCAATTATAACGCCTAAATATTTAATAAATTTAACGCTATAACACTATTTGAACATTATTTGAACACTATTTGAATATTATTTGAAAAAAAACAACTAAAATGTTTCATTGGCAAGGATTCTTCTGGATTTTGACACTACTGCTCCATTTTGAAGTAGCATTCTGGACACTAAACAAATTACTTAACAGCTTTAATCAAAAAGGGTGTTTCTGTGTGGTGCTAGAGAATGGAGTTTATTTTGTAAAAGATGACAGATTTTTTTCTAAGCTTTCCAGAATCTCATTAGCATTAACTCCAATTCGGGTCCAATTCTACAACGATGCCTTTGCTAAGAAGTTGCTTGCAATCTGTACCGTTGTCGTTAGTTATACTTATTAAATTTAACAAACGACAACGGTAGATGCCTTTGCTAAGAAGTTTGCTTGCAATCTCTACCGTTGTCGTTTGTTAAACTTATTAAATTTAACGGAGAGATTAACAACAACAAAATATTAAGAGTAATTTTACTTACTTGTGGAGGCATATTCAGATTGGAAAGAAGTGTCCTTCAAGGATTTTATGGTCTCGTTATATGAGGAGGAGAAGCAACTCGGCCAGGCCTGACTCTTAATGTACTTGCCGAGGCGCTCCAAGGGAGTGCCAAGGGTGTCGTTCACCAGCGGGACGCACTCCGACGCAATCTGTCCGGGCCGCGCGTACTGCACCAATTCGGAGAACACGTCGGAGATGGCGGAGAAAAAGGTATGCACGTCGAGGGCGTTGGAGGTGTCGACTGTTTCACAAAATCTAAACAAATCACACTTTGTCATTTCTTCAAGCCGTCACAATTGGTCAATTCTAAAAATGGTTTGTTTTGAATTCCCGTCCCATTTATTTATTTATCATGATCTCAATAAGACAGTTATTCACCATAACGCGAAGAAAGATATAAATCGTACAAAATATACAAGAATTAAAAGCACAAATTAGTTTTTACATAATTGGAAAAAGTTGATAGGAAACAAAACTTTTGCTTTACGGCTATTTTGTGACATATGTCAAAAGATTTTCGATAAACTGTCTGTATTTAAGTAAAATGTCAACGGCCAACTTAGCACAGTTAAATTGATATTGCCTTCAAATATTATTATTGCTTCTACTATTTTGTTTTGTTGAATCTTTTAAATTCAATTATATGCGTGAGGATTCATTTTTGCAATTATGTTTACATTCTTCTTTATTGTATTAATTTTTAAGTGTTTACTCCGATACAAAATGCTTGTATTTTTTTTAAAGAAAAGCCCACTAGGGCGTGTAATAAATAAAATAAAATAAATAAATCGACTTCTCTCGGCCCGTCAGCTTTTTGTCGTTTTAGATTGTTTGTTTGAATTCCCGTTACTTTAAATACGGTGAAGTATAATGGTAATCAAAGTCATTTAACCCCGATCGTTTATCAAATAGAGATCCATGTCAAAATGACCTAGTTTACTATTATATTTTGAGTCGGCGCGCGGCGTAAAGGGGAATCAAAGCTTGTTTAGATGAGTCCAAACTAAATCACATATGATTATTTATTTATATGGAGAATAATTAGGCAATTCTGTTTGTTATTAAAGATTGATATATATTTTCCAATTTTTTTTCCGAGAAATTTGGAATTTTTGATTAATTTATTTATATTTATTTTACAGTTAGATTAATTTTTGATAATATACAATTTTCATCGTGTCTGTAGATATACAGTTTATGTTCAATATTACAGGTACCCAAGTGTAAAGAAGGAATTATATGTACTGTAAATGATTATAAATTATAGTGTTTGGTGAACACCTCACTAATGTAAACACTTTCATGAACACCTCATCTGTGTTAAGGTGTTCACATGTCTTTTTAGGAATATTATTATCTTTGCTAAATCTTCTTTATACATAAAAAATCAGCCTGCGTATATAAGCAGACAAATAAACATTTGTGCTCGCAAAACTCGAAAAGTAGTCGCTGAAATATATATCGCTGAAAATGTCAAAGTTTGTTTTTGTCAGGATTGTTTAAAGAGTGGTTTGAAAGGTAAAAGAAGTCGGGTACGCCCGAGGAATACTTAACGCGATATCCCTGCACCGGAATGAGAAACGAAGTCGGTGTTGTGTAGTTTTTTAACAGAAACATTGTGGTATACGGCAGTGAATGGTGGAAGAAGTCGTAGTCGCCCGTGAAACACATTAGCGATAGCGAAGCATTGCGGGATCCACTAGTAAAATTATAAAGTATGACAAGAAAGGCAAAAAAAAACTACAGATGTAATTAATTTTATTTTATGTAAATATTATTGTGTTTTTGTTTTTGTGTCGTGTTATTAAGTTATGAAAAAATAAGTACTTTTTGTTTTTATGCAGATTAGATATTATTAACAAAGTATTTTGTGAAGTGTTTCATGTGGTGACTGGATAAATCATCACAATGATAATTCATCACATCTTTAAAAAGTTATATAAAGTCATGGAAAGTGATGAAACAAAAACTTTATTAACTGGGTTAAGTAGGTTAGGTAAGGTTAAATTTTTTTTTTCATCGTTTCTAATGACTTTATATCACTTTTTAAAAGTGTATTGAATTGTCACTGTGTTGAGTTATCATGGAACCGTTTCATGTCTAGGTGAATAAGATTGACAAAAAGTCTTTCCGATCCCATCTGCTTGAGCACGTGTCCAGTCCACGGCGCATAATATTTTTAATTGTTTGCCGGGTCATTCAACCATTATATAAATATATATATATTTATATATATACTAAGCTATAATATATATTTTGTGTCTTCGAAATGTAATGCAAACATAATCACCGAAATACAACAACCAAACAAGAGGATGAAGAAAATTTACACACATCATATACACTAGGGATTTCAATCCCGGGAATTTTTTTCAGAACCGTAAAGGTCAGTGCTACCGTTTTACTGTGGTAATACTAAGTCCAGGGCGCAGTTATAAAAAAGTTATAATGTATTATTCCCAGTGAGTTTACAAAACTCATTTCGGGAAAGACAACATTAGATTAAAGACAAGACAACTTAAATACATAAAACACTGTATTTCTCATACGTTCGTAGTATACTTGAATACGCATCACAAGTGTGGAACCCAGGCTATGCAATACATAAAAATAGAATTGAAAGTGTTCAAAATAGATTTTTAAGATACCTTAATTTCCGCTCTTTTCGATCTCATATTAGTAATGAAGACTCTGCAAAGTTCTTCAATATACAGACGTTAACTTTTCTAAGAAATATAGCAGATTCGGTAATGTTATTTAAAATTACACACAATTTAATCGATAGTCCTGATCTTCTTCAACGCCTATTATTCCATGGTACCAATCGCAACAGCAGATAGTCGCTTACTTTTAATCTCCCTCATTGTAAGACCTATTCCAAACAAAACTCATTTATCTACAGATCCACACATTCATTTAACTTAAATTATTATATTACCATATTGACATTTTTAACTCGACTTTACGCGACATAAAACAAAAACTCAATAATCAACAAAACTCAAACTAGAAGTTCAATTCCTATATATTCCCGCCCTTTGCCTCTTAATTCTTATCCTATGTTTCCCCCTCCTCCCCCCCCCCACCCTCCTTTATTTTAATATTTTCTAACTAAACAAGAAATTAATTTAAGAGAACATCTCTATGACATTGTACACCTTACCATTAACTATTCATCAGTGGAAAGTTCATAATTGGCATAATTAACTATATTATTATTGTATCATTGTATAATTAAAGATTTGCTGTCAACTTTTCCGAAAATATATAAATAAATTTAGCATAATCTTCACAAAAAAAAAATAAAAAATTAATGCAGATGTTATTATGGAGTTCCAAAGAAAGATTGTGTTAGTCATTAATAAAACTGCTGAGGAAATAGCTTTTAAGAGCTTTTGCCAATGTTTTTTGTTCGTTGCCGGAAGTTTTAGATTACTAGGTAATGCGTTGTTTTGCTTTTGTGCAATGTATTGTAAGGAGTTAATTCCAAATTTAGTTGTGTAAGTAGATGACGATAAGTGTATTTGATTTTGTGGTCGTGTTTTGTGTTGGTGTGTGTCAGAATTAAAGACTGGTTTAGTGTTGGTGTGTGAGGAGTGTTGAATTATTTGTAGAATGGCTGTTGTTATGTTTAGATTTCTTGTAGAGAACATCTAAAACTGACAGATGAATTTGCACGTGCGAAACAAATATTGTACAGAACAATCCCGGTATAGTGATGTCATAAGACTAAATATATACTGTATGTTATTCAGGCTTCAATAAATGTTTCCTTCTAAAAAACAGCATAGCAAATATAGCCTAACCCAAAATCTTTACGATCCGTAGCCCAAGATTTCAAGAATATTGTACAATAAACGACATGTTGGCAATAGAAAAAATATTTGACAGTTGAAAAAAGATCGGTAAACCAATAAATATCACGTAATCCCGGGAGTAAGACAAATGCAGCACCGGGATAACGGTGGGATTGAAACCTCGGAAAACGTTAGAAAGTTATTTCGGTTTCGTTCTTCACAGACTTGTAACATTAAAAAATATACTTCAAAATAATCTGCTAAAATTTGTTCCCAACAATTGATGTTTGAAAAAGTTTAATTAATAATGTGGACCGCCTAATGTGTACAGATATTTTTTCGCCTGTAAAATGGTACAAATTTTACAACTTGAATACTCCGAAAATATTATTTTAAGAGGGAAAACAAGATTCCAACAGATACACCAATGCTAAGCGTATAAGGGCTCTAGAGAGTTCATTTTTTCATAGTGGTGACGTGTTAGTTAGAACCATGTTAATATAATGTTACGAGGCAGTAAACCATCGTGTTTGCGAGGAAATAATGTTCATTATTACCCAAAAAGTTCAGAGACTTCGATTGTTCCGTGTTCTGTGAGCAATAATTCTTGTGCCTTGGCAACACCTTCCCTGATGGTATCGATACACTTCTGTCCTCCTTCTGTCAGGATTGCGTCGTTGACAGTTTCCAATAACTCTAAAAATTGGATATTATTATAAAACATTTCAAATACATTAACTTATTACTTTTAAAATTAAAAACACAAATAAATAACGTCGCACATATCCGCAATAGATATTTGTTATACCTTTTGAATAAAAATAAAATTTTCAGTTTGGTCAAGTATTTGGCCTCAAATACAAATTTAAAATTTGTACGAAAAATGCCGCGAAATGGATGGAATGGATGGAAATAGATGTGGGAAATATTCTCTTGGACCGTAGTACGTTTTCAAGTTACATTTTATTTCCTTTGGACCATCTAGGAGTTGCCGTTAAACGATCTTATCGCCCTTCATTTTATTGTGTACTAGCGCAGGCATAAGAAAAATTATGCCTGCGCTAGTACACATTTTATTGTGTACAAGCGCAGGGTATTAAAATTACGGGATGTAATAATTTGTAGGATTTGTGAAGCTTTTTTATATGCATACCGTACAAGAGTCCCAACTGCTCCTAACCGTCTGGAGCCAGTGATAATAAGGCATCCAAAATTGGGGTATGATGTAAGGCTGAAGGTTGTAGGGAGGGGGAGGAGATGAGGAAGAGGATGGTGGGAGAGTATCAAGCTATTCAGATCTGGTCACCAAATACGGCTAAAGCTATTCAAGCCACGTGTCAATTCTGAATGGCGGTCTTATACCAGGGCGATACTAAAAGTATATTTCACTCTGGAACGTGCCGCATGTATTCTATATTTTATTTTGTATAATAAATTGTGAAACAATACAAATGAATTTATTAAAATTTACTTGCGCACGCCGGGATTTGAACCCGCGACCTTCGGCTTGCTAGTCGAGAGCTTTACCTCTCGACCACGAAGGAGCTTTATAAAAATTTTCCTCAGGTTCAATAAAATAATTAGACATGATCAGTTTCTGTCGAAGATTTAGATTAAATATATTATTTAAATTTATTGGATATATAAATTCACTTCAAAACATTCAAACTTCGCCGTTTGTCTGAAATGATTCGGTTCTAATTTAAAAAAAAAAACATTGAACTTCACATCACGCGTGCGGAAATAAGTATGTTTAATTCTCAGCAAACCTACCGTAGAAATCAACCTTGGCCAGCACAGGTCCGCTGGAGGCTACTGCGGCATCGATGACGTCGGGATGCTGCAGCCTGATCCACGTAGCGATGTTCCCGGCGTATGAGCCTCCGAACACAATCACCTTGCTGTTGGCGTACCTGTCCTGCTGCTTCAGATCCTTGACGAGCTTGGCAACATCGGACAACGCCTGGTCGACGATCAGGAACTTCAGATTTTCTGCGCTGGTATCACTGAAAGAAAACATCGTCGATTTTTACCGCTGACATCGCACAAAGGTAAATAAAAAAACTATATTAAGATAGCGTAGGGAGTGTGGCGAACCCATCGCTCAGGGAGTGGAAGCACGACCTGCAATAGCCATCCCAAGCTAAGGTGTGAGATACCGTGCTCAGGGCTGAATGACACTGGGGAACAGTGTCACGAACGGTTCCTCCGAGACACAAGGTCGCATCTCGGAGTATACAGACCTTACCCCAGCATTCGGGGCTCTGCTGGGGTGGACCTTTTATTTCCCTAGATACTCGTGGGACCAAATATGGACTGTAAAAACAAAAACCAAAACAACACTGACGAGGGACCTTTAAGGAACCTAGGGGGAGTGGAAGGAGGAGTTGAGGCCGCCTCGGTGGACTCATCCCTCTTGGGGCCTTTGAGGAACCAAGAGGAAGTGGAGAGGAGAGATGGGACCACCCTGGTGGACTCTTCCCTTGAGGGGCCCTCTGGGAACCATAAAGAAGGACCTCCGACGGACGCAACACGGCGGGATCCCCCAGGGGATCCAGACGTGGAAATGCAGGGACCATCAGGGGACCTGGAAAATAACTTCTTTAAGAACCCCCGACTCCAACTGGGGCCCTCGGGAAACCAGCGGAGAGGGGGGGACTTAAAGAAGAGACTTACTCCAACAACCACCGCTGAGGAAGACAAGGTAAAGTCCCTGTCAGACGATGTGAAAAAAATTCACATCAGTAAGAAACTCAGTGGGGCTGCGAGGAGAAAACTCAAAAGAGAGAAGCAGGGGCGGCAGGAAGGAAACCAGGAACAACCAGGGACTGTAAAAGTCCGCTGGGGACAACCAGGGACCTCGAAGGCCGGAACCAGCAAACCAGGGACAGACCGGAAGCTAACGGGGACCGCACAAGGTAACCGGGAGCAACCTGGAACGTCCGGGGAAAAGAAGGCTGGGAAGAGGAGAAGAACCTCACCAGAACCTAAACCCTTGGGGCTTTCACCGGGAAATGCCAGGAAAAAGCCCCGAGGAATTCTCACCCCTGCTACCTATGCGGAAGCCGCTGGAAATAAAATTCGAGTGGCTGTTGTCCATAGAAACAGAAAGGAAGAATTTACAAAAGAGCAGGAGGCCCTCGTGAGTGAGGCGGCCGCGGATCTGATTTTGAGCATCCCAAAGGGGCAGTTCAAACCCAGATTCGACGAATGCTTCACTCAGAGGGGCGTCCTGAAAATGACCTGCTCCGACAAGGAGTCAGAGACATGGCTGAGGGAGATGGTGCCGACCATACGGAAATGGCAGGGCTGCGACCTGGAGGTGGTGGGGTTGCAGGAACTGCCAAAGTACGTAAAGGTTATGGCAGTAATCCCCGAAAATGGAGCAGTAAGCACCGAGAGGTTGCTACAACTGCTGGAGAACCAGACTCCCCGGCTACACACAAAAAAATGGATCGTCCACGACTCGATCAGGGATAAGAACATGTATCGCCTGATCATGAGTGTGGACGAGGAAAGTGTGAAGGTGCTGAGGGAGATGGGGATGACAGCGCATGTCGGGATAAGGAAGGCCACTTTCACGGTGCGCTCTCCTAACACCGAGGAGCGTAAATAGGAGGAATGACTTAAGGATTAGGCAGTAATGGCTAAAAACTTACAGTTCATTCAAATAAACTTGCACCGCAGTCCGGCAGCGACTGCAGTGCTTAGCAGTAGAGTCACTCGGGACAGTGTGGACGTCGCGCTGATCCAAGAACCCTGGACTTATAGGGGGAAGGTCAGAGGACTAAACATGAACCAAGGTCTAATCTATTATAACGAGTCGGGGGACAGACCCAGGGCCTGTATTCTCATCAGAGGGATACCTGGCACACTGCTACCCGAACACTGCAGTAGGGACTTAGTGGCTGTGAAGCTACAGGTCACGCTGGATCAAAGAAGCAGGGAAGTAGTTGTGGCATCAGCATACATGCCCTATGACTCTGTGGAACCACCACCCTCAAGGGAGATAACGAGACTCGTCCAGGACTGCAGGGAGAAGGGTAGGGAACTGATACTCGGAGCAGATGCTAACTCGCACCACACTGTGTGGGGGAGTACGGACATCAACAAACGAGGACAGGACCTCCTGGAATACCTGATGACAGTGAACCTTGAGATTCTTAATAGAGGTAGGGAACCCACCTTCGTTATAAGTAACAGACAGGAGGTGATAGACCTGACCCTAGGAACATTAAGAGTCTCAGGATGGAGAGTATCGGACGAACCATCCCTGTCGGACCACCGACACATAGTATTTAAACTAGAGGGAGAAACAAGCAAAACGGGGACCGATATGTACATATAGGAACCCAAAAGCAACTGACTGGACTAGATACTCGGAGGAACTAAATATAGGAATGACAAGATTCCCAGCTAAATACGGCTGCCCCGAAGAAATTGAGGACGCAGTAGAAGTACTGAGGGACTTAATGATAAGGGCATACGAAAATAGCTGCCCTCTGAAGACAAGTACCAGGGACAAAACACCGTGGTGGAGCAGAAGACTGCAGGAGCTACGGAAAATAGTAAGGCAAGCTTTCAACAAGGCCAAAAAGTCAGGAAACTGGGATGCCCACAAGCAATACCAGAAAGAGTACAAGGTGGCAATCCAGAAAGCCAAAACATGCTCCTGGGAGAAATACTGTGGGGAGGTGGAAACCATCCCACAGACTGCAAGAATCCAAAAAATTCTTGCAAAAGACCCAGGGGCAGCAAAAGGCCCATTCAAAAAAAGCTGATGGAGGATATACCAACAGTTGGGAGGAGGAGTTGGAGGTACTGCTGGGGAAACATTTTCCCGGCTACAAAAAGTTAGAAGCAGATGATACCGGTCCACCACCAGCCCGAGTTACACGGGAAGGTAAGGACTGGGACACTGCGGCTAAAATAGTTACTCCCTCCAGAGTTAAATGGGCAATCAGAGGGTTTGACCCTTTTAAAAGCGCAGGAGAGGATGGAATCTTTCCGGCACTTCTACAGAGGGGCCTAGATACAATCCTACTTCCGGTGACGAAGATCCTGAGGGCATGCTGTGCCCTCGGATACATCCCCATACCATGGCGGAAGACAAGGGTAGTGTTCATACCCAAACCGGGGAGAGCTGACTACGACCAACCAGGTGCATTCCGCCCAATTAGCCTCACCTCATTTCTTTTGAAGACAATGGAGAGGCTAATGGACAGGCACATAAGGGACGGGGCACTGAAAGAGAAGCCCCTCCACGAGTTACAGTTTGCTTACCAAGCAGGTAAGTCAGTCGACGCGGCACTGCACAGGTTGGTGTACAAACTAGAGCAGGCACAAGCGACTGGGGAACTGGCGGTAGGGCTATTCCTGGATATAGAGGGAGCATTTAACTGCACCACTATTAAATCCATTGATGAAGCGGCAGAAAGACATGGACTCGACAAAACCACCAGAAGGTGGCTGAGGAACATGCTCTCAGGCCGGATACTTACGGTGACAAGGGGTGAGGTAAGCATCAAAGTGCTGGTGACACGGGGGTGTCCACAGGGAGGGGTCTTATCACCCTTGCTGTGGAGCCTGGTGGTGGACAACCTCATCCGGAAACTCAACAACAGGGGCCTATATACGCAAGGGTATGCGGATGACATTGCAACCATAATAAGGTGTTGGGATGCAGACACAACCCGAGGCCTTATACAGTCAACACTGGCAACAGTGGAAGAATGGTGTGAAGAAACAGGACTGTCAGTCAACCCAGACAAGACAGAACTAGTAATCTTTACGCGTAAAAGGAAACTAGAAGGATGGAGCAATCCAACCTTCTATGGAAAGGAATTAGAACCCTCTGACACGGTTAAGTACCTCGGAGTCATCATAGATGCCAAACTGAGCTGGAAAAACCAGGTGGAAACTGTAGGCAGAAAGGCCTGTGCTCTGATGTGGGCAACTAGGCGAATCTGCGGCAGAACGTGGGGTCTCAAACCTAAAATGATGCAATGGCTTTACACAGCCGTTGTAAAACCAAGGATCATGCACGCAGCCCTGGTCTGGTGGAGGAGAACAACACTGAAAACAGTGATGGTCACACTCAATCACATACAGGGACTTGCATGCAGAAGCATCACAGGAGCCATGAGAACCACTCCAATACTAGCCATGGGAGTGCTGCTGAACCTACCCCCACTAAACATAGAAATAGAGGGGGCGGCGATGGCGGCAGCCTACAGGTTACATTGCAATGGCCAATGGAGAGGAGAGTTGCCCAGAAACAGTCACACGGAGATAGGAATAAGACTGAGGGCAATTAGTCCGACGGCTGGGATAAAGCAGGACGGCAAGCAAGCCGAATACTTCTTCGGACAGCTGTTTAAAGTGACGTACCCCACAAGGGAGGAATGGGACTCGGTCCCAGGTCCAAACTCCAAACAGGAACTAATCTGGTTCACAGACGGGTCCAAGATGGAGGAAGGAACAGGGGCCGGGGTCTGTCTACAGGGATCTAAGAGGGAACTCAGTATACCTCTAGGAATGCACTGCACTGTGTTTCAAGCTGAGATGAAAGCCATCTTAGCCTGCGCACAGGAGAATATGAGTATCGGGTACAGAAATAAGAACATAAACATATGTTCGGATAGCCAGGCGGCCTTAATGGCACTGGAAAGTAACCGATGCGACTCCAGACTGGTGATGGAATGCAGGACTATCCTAATAGAACTGGCGACCATCAATAAAGTAACCCTGCTCTGGGTACCAGGACATAAAGGTATTGAGGGCAACGAGCGGGCTGACGAACTAGCAAGGAAAGGGGCGAAAGCACCACTTGCGGGATCCTGTGCGCAGGCTAAGATGGCTTTCATCTCATATTGCGCACAGGAGAATATGAGTATCGGGTACAGAAATAAGAACATAAACATATGTTCGGATAGCCAGGCGGCCTTAATGGCACTGGAAAGTAACCGATGCGACTCCAGACTGGTGATGGAATGCAGGACTATCCTAATAGAACTGGCGACCATCAATAAAGTAACCCTGCTCTGGGTACCAGGACAAAGGTATTGAGGGCAACGAGCGGGCTGACGAACTAGCAAGGAAAGGGGCGAAAGCACCACTTGCGGGATCTGAGCCGGCCGTAGGAGTAGCAGCTTGCCACACCAAACTACATATCAAGAGGTGGGTCAAATCCCAACACTGGAAGGAATGGAAGAAGGTACCCGGAATGAGGCAATCTAAAGTACTCATCAACGGACCGGACCCTAACCGAACCAGGCAACTACTCGATATGGACAGAAACTCACTGAGGGAACTGGTAGGACTATTAACGGGACACTGCCATCTCAGGAGACACATGCAACTGTTGGGAGTGGAAAACACCAACATCTGTAGGAAATGTGAAGAGGAGGAAGAGACTCCAATTCACCTATGGTGCCAATGTCCCGCTCTGCTGGGAATAAGGCTCAGATACCTGGGAAGACACAGTGTGGAACCAGAAGACATCGCCACATATCCAATGACAGCCCTGGTGAACTTCATAAAAGGGACCGGGTTACTGGCAAGGGAATGAGGTAAAATGGGAGATAGTACAATGGGCCTATGGCCTAAGTGCTCGCGGGGAACGTAAGTAAACCGCCTCCGACTATAAAAAAAAAAAAAAAAGATTCTTTTAAACACATTTTTTTCAGATTTTATATATTTTTTTTTTATTTATTATAAGAATATGGTATATTTACAAACAAGTTCTGCTACGAAATAATTATTATTTAAACGCGTTACAGCAGTTTCCGCATTCCGAAGGCCTCATCAAACTGAAAACTGAGTGATAATTGTTGATTCAATAATGCATACATTTTGTAAATGTTTACACATTTGTATAATAAATTATGACGAAAATTGAATCGGCTGACGCAGGCGATGATTCATCGTTTTCTTATATTCTCTTTCAATTGAGTTTTTATTACGTAAATGAATCCATGAAACATTTATAGAAAAGCAACTGTCACAATTGTGATTAGAAATGGAAAATAGAGGGAGTATTCTTTTTTTATCTCCACACAAACGTGAGGGCCGGGAGCAAAGAGGAGGGAAATCGAATGAAACAGAACGCAATCAAGGAATAATGTAGGTTAGATTGGTTTGATTCAAATAGGTAAGGTTAGGTTAGATTATGTTACGTTAGGTCAAATAGTGCATACAGGGCTTCATGAGCAAAAAATTCAGTCAGGCTTACTTGGTGGGCCTTGACTGTCCGTAGAAGCGATGCTCGGTGTAGACGAGCAGCGCACCTATGTCCCTAGCGATCTCGTACATGTGCCCGCCGGTCACAAAGCCCGTATCGATGGTCCACTCGCCGCCGACCATAAGCAGGATCGGGGAGTTGTCGATCCGGAAGAACTGGTCGTTGGTGATGTAGCTCTGCAAGAGAATATCACAGATCGATATTATTAACTACATTTATACTGTATATATACCGGTAAATATATTACGGTTTTATGTTCTCTTTAACTTGTTATATTTCTAAGCAAGAAAACTACAGTTAATACATTAAATACATGCACATTTTTGCTAAAAGCATCGGTTTTACTAAACATCCAAAATTTTTTCTCAGAATTCATAAGTCAATCATATTATTTTTTAAATATAAAAAAATATATACAGGTAAGTACTATTATTTAAATGTTAATAGATAAAAAAAATGTGAACATTATACATAGTGGCAGTTCTGATGCTAGTTGAAAATTGAGGAAATCAATTGGTATAAGAGAATTACATTTCTACAAAAAAGTTTATCAAAATACATTCGCACACCACTGTATTACTGTTATTATACCATAAAATGGCCCTGAACTAGGACCCAGAGAAGAACTCTTTATCATAATTAAGTTTTATCTTACCTGCTTTAGACATTATGATTAATATTTTTAAAAAACCCACCTTTAAATGCGTAATAATCACTGTCAAATAATTAATGTTTGGTCTGATTTATCAGTCAGATATAACTGATCAATTCTGATGATACAACAATGTTTTCAAAGTGTTAAAATATTTCATGATCACGAAACTCAAATAATATCTTGTGGATTGTTTTTTTTTGTGCGGTTTTCATCTTATTATCTTATCACACTTATTTACTTCTTCCTCTCAACCATAAAGTAGGAGACTACAGAATGAAAATGAAGGATGAATGTTTTCTGTAGATATACTATGAAATATATTTATTTCCAACATTTATATATGTACGATTATATCAGATAAACGTCAAGTGACTAAGGACGGGTTGTTTCGGAGAATTTGAACAATTCATCAACTTTCAACGTTCATTTTCGGGTTCTGTGAAAGACTTATTCAAGTTCTGTTTTTATATCATTGTAGGCTAGTTGCTTGAAAAAACTGAAATAAAAACAGAACTTGAAAAAATCTTTCACAGAACTTGAAAATGAACGTTGAAATTTGATGAATTGTTCAGATTCTCCGAAACAACCCGTCCTTAGTAATTGAATAATATTTACGTTGATGCATCTGATTTCTTATCTGAAATCATTATATAAATACGATTATCAAATTCCGCTAATTGATTATGCCAATGAGATAATCTTAAGTTAATCTCTGGTACAATACAAAATCCGCCTATGTTGAAAGAGGTTAAATTTTATCTAACAATTATACTCGAGGGAGATCCCATGCACTCTTATATGCTCCGAAAGCGAGGACTTCTGCCTATCAGAACGCGTCAATACACAGAGCGACTCAACTGCTTAACGATTCTGCATTAGCCATCGACACTTTCAATGTCACCTACAAACAATTCAGTAACTATCTTTTAACACATGTCACAAAATAGTAAAACTGCCTATGTAAACTTGTTAATTTGTAATCTTCTCCATGATATATTGGCGTATAACCGTTTTATGGATAACATGAAAAAATAAATAAATAAGATTTCTAAAAGCAAACATGTTATATTTTATGTAGGAAGGTACCTGTTATATATATTTATATACTTATTTTTTTTTTCAAATACAGAATGGTAGTAAAATAATATTTAGAACTTCACACATAAATGAAATTCAGATAGGTACCCAGAAAATATTAAGCTCAATCACTCAATATTCTAATCCGTAATGCACATTACTTGCATAAGGTCAAATTTCAATGTTTTCAATTTTTCTACGAAAGGATACATGTCATTTGCGATAGTGAATAAAATTACAACGTAGACACTATGTTAGTCCAAATATAAAATATTTGTATTTTGTTTTAAATTAATGACATGATTTGACATATCAAATCAGATTTGACATAGTCATAATCAGATTTGACATAGTCATAATCATGATATTTATGATTCAGTTTTTACACACACAAATAGCATGGACATAATGTTGAGGTATTCATTTCGTTGGAGATTATTTTGTCTCACCTGTTTTTCATTTTGCAAAAAGATTTATTATTTTCATAATGATAAACTAATGTTTATAAGAAAAGGTTTTATTCATAGCACAAAGGATAATAAATAATTATAAGCAATAATTAGTCGCATATCAATACAAATTGAAAACATCTCCCGAGTAAAACTAAATGCCGCCAACGGGAATTGAACCCGTGCCTTCTGATGTCCGGTCAGGTGCTCTGAAACCACTGAGCTACGTAAGTAATTCTATATTTACTAGTACCTCAATCAACTGGGAGATATTTTTAATTTGTATTGATATTTCAAGCGACTAATTATTGGATATAATTATTTAAAAAGATTTATGTTAAAAGATTTGTACAAAAGCCAAAAAAAATGACGCTTCAGTCAGTTTGGTATTTCATATATGATATGTATCGTATATGGTAATATTTTGAACACCAAGCACTTCAATAATTAATGTAAAAATTTCTTGCGGTTTTATTAAACTTTCAATTTTTTTTCTCACAATTCGTAAGTCAATCATATATTTTTTTAAATCATTATTAATATTAAAAATAACATTTTCGTTAGTGATCGCAAATGTAACGACGGTGAAAGTTAAAAGACAGGTGAATCGCATCAAATATCATCATACTAATAACATATTCGTGTTTTACCGACAGCTTATAAGGAAACCTGTCAATACATTCGTTAAAGGCCTGCTATCCCGTTTTAAACAAGAATACAAATAATTTTACTTAATTTTTAATAAATGAGCTATATTCTATATCGATAAGATTTAATGCAGTCTGGAAAGACATTACTTATTCGCTTGATCTTTAAAATATGAATATAACATATTTTGAGATATAAAATGACTTCAACGTATTGAAGTTTTATCTACCTACATAAAATATATATTCTTATGTGAGTTATCACATTTATTTATTGGATAATTTGTATAGCGCCGCTTTTGTGAGATATCACCTCAGGGGCGCTTTACAGCTGATGCAGGTATTACAAAATATAAATATTACAAAAATAAGTGAAATTAAGTTAAATAAAATGAAGTACATGAACAGGTGATGAAGTACAGGAGCAGGTGATACGAAGATAGAAGATGGATTCTTCAAATAATAGATGGATAACACATTCCATTTGCTATCGACATAATTACATCTGACTGACGTTGATTTTATCTCTTCATTATTATAGACATTTTCTGTTTTATTATGAACATATTTTGAACAGCATATATAGAATAATTGATATTTTATGATAAATGTAAAGCAGGAATTGTATTACAACATAATGAAGTACAAGAGTTTCTACTGGCCATAGCAAGTAAAGGCGAGTAGGAGTGAACTACGGCATTCCGATTTGTGCAGGAGATATAGGGGAGAAGAATAATGGGCGTTCGAATTGTATTACAACATAATGAAGTACAAGAGTTTCAACTGGCAATAGCCAGTAAAGGCGAGTGGCAGTGAACTACGGCATTCCGATTTGTGCAGGGGAAATAGGGGAGAAGAATAATGGGCGTTTGAATTGTATTACAACATAATGAAGTACAAGAGTTTCAACTGGCAATAGCCAGTAAAGGCGAGTGGCAGTGAACTACGGCATTCCGATTTGTGCAGGGGAAATAGGGGAGAAGAATAATGGGCGTTTGAATTGTATTACAACATAATGAAGTACAAGAGTTTCAACTGGCAATAGCCAGTAAAGGCGAGTGGCAGTGAACTACGGCATTCCGATTTGTGCAGGGGAAATAGGGGAGAAGAATAATGGGCGTTTGAATTGTATTACAACATAATGAAGTACAAGAGTTTCAACTGGCAATAGCCAGTAAAGGCGAGTGGCAGTGAACTACGGCATTCCGATTTGTGCAGGGGAAATAGGGGAGAAGAATAATGGGCGTTTGAATTGTATTACAACATAATGAAGTACAAGAGTTTCAACTGGCAATAGCCAGTAAAGGCGAGTGGCAGTGAACTACGGCATTCCGATTTGTGCAGGGGAAATAGGGGAGAAGAATAATGGGCGTTTGAATTGTATTACAACATAATGAAGTACAAGAGTTTCAACTGGCAATAGCCAGTAAAGGCGAGTGGCAGTGAACTACGGCATTCCGAGTTGTGCAGGGGAAATAGGGGAGAAGAATAATGGGCGTTTGAATTGTATTACAACATAATGAAGTACAAGAGTTTCAACTGGCAATAGCCAGTAAAGGCGAGTGGCAGTGAACTACGGCATTCCGATTTGTGCAGGGGAAATAGGGGAGAAGAATAATGGGCGTTTGAATTGTATTACAACATAATGAAGTACAAGAGTTTCAACTGGCAATAGCCAGTAAAGGCGAGTGGCAGTGAACTACGGCATTCCGATTTGTGCAGTGGAAATAGAGGAGAAGAATAATGGACGTTTGAATTTTGAAGTACCTGGCTATTCGGATAGGATCACAAAACGATCGCAATAGTAATTTTAAGTAACATTTAAATTTGTCAATGGCATCTACAATACTGTCTGTTCTGTTTCTGCTCTCAAAACTCAAAAAGTAGTCGACTGACATCGCTGCAAATTTCAAAGTTTGTTGTTTTTAGTGCCAGGAGTGTTTAGAGATGTTTAAATGGTAGAAGAAGTCTGGGACACCTGAGAAATACTTATACAGAGTCGAATTAAAGTGGATGTAATGTAGTTTTTTAGATAACATTGTGGTGTACAGTAGTGAATGGTGGAAGATTTCGGAGACGCCTGAGAAAAACATTGAGGGGGATCCACTAGTTTATTATGAAGATATCCATAGAAACATTGCATTGCCCTTGCAGTGAATTTTACACTAAAACGACGGTGTACAAATAATTCAATTATTGAAAATATAAAAATGAACATGTGAGCTTTTTTTACCATCTGATAGGTGGCATTAGTGGAGCCCTGGTGGTCTAGCGGCTGCGTGATCCAGAAGGTGGTCAGGGCTCGCGCGTCGGCCTCAACCGCGCGCTCAGGGGGCGGAGGCCCGCGCCTGTTCCAGAAGCGCGGTAGCCTGTGAGGCCTGCTCTTCTCCGCTCCGATCGCGCATGCTACCAGCACCAGGCACAAGGACAGGATCGTGAACGCGCGCATCCTGCGAGCACAAATATATATTTTTCTTATGAAAAAATATATTAAAAATCTCTTCAAATTAATCTTAAGCCTGGTAAAAACGGAATGCACGCCCTAAACGCCTAAACGAATGAATATATGAGTGTAATATATAAATAATTTTAACATAATTTCAATACAATTCATCTTATTTACTTACAATTTATCACAAACAATTGTAAAATGGGGGCCTTAGCTCGGGTGAGGCTCGCAATACCAAATTATATTTTATAAAAAAAAATTAAAATTCAATAATTAACAAAATACAAAAATGTTAAACTTTTAGTAAAAAGATAATGTATTAACGCGACGTTCCCATTTCGTCATTATATATGAACACGTATTCCGACATATTTGAAATGTTCTAACCTTTTGGAAATGGCGTGCTGTCCCGTTTTTAACAGGATTTTAATAAATTAGAAATTATCCATTTTCTCCGTGGATCGGCATGATATAATCAGGCCACAGAGTAATTGTAATAGAATTGTATAATGTATAATGGACAAATTATATTAGTTTTTTTTTTTTTTTTTTATTATTTAATAAATGTTTACAAGTTACATTTTTAGACATTTTTTTTAACTACCATACTAGGCTAATGCCCGTGTTGTGGTAGTTATACATGAAATAATAATAACAATGACATAAAAGAACTAAAAAATACTTATAGTAACATAAGTATGTAAGTATAAATCATAATGAAGTAATAATAAAAATAACTTAGAAGAACTAAAAATACTATTTTATAGAAACATAAGAAAGAATTAGAGAAAAAAAACAAATTTAATGATAAATAAAACTAAAAACAAATATATTAAAATTAATAGTAAACTGAAAAATAAAGAAAAAGTATATGTATATTTAAAAAGATACAAATAAAAATTAAAAATATTAAACATTAAGATTAAAATATAAACATAATTAATATAGATTGTTTAATGCATATAATTGTTTGTGTGCAAGTTCATTTATCTTAGGTAATATCTATAAGACAACATGTTTATGTTCAACACTTAATTTTAATTTTCGTGATATGAGACAAGTTGGAAAAGAAGTTTTTAAAATTTTTTTTTTTTTTTTGTGTTAGGAACTCATATAATCTTTAAAGAAAGGTCGTCCCCTTTCAAATATCCATTGATGTACACGAGCAGTAAATATGGATATAGAATTACTTGACTTTAAGTCGGTACTCAATGCATTGTATATTTTAGGCGCGATGAACCAGAATTGCCGTTGAGCAAATGAGGTTTTAGTTTGAGGAACCACGCAACCCAGGTTTGATGAAAAGCGGGTGTGAGCTTGGTGTTGTGGAGCCAACAGTAGGTTATTTTTTCGTATGTAACAAATGCTTACCTTAGTAAATAACTGTCGTATATCTAAGACCCTGATTTTAGCAAAGAGTTCATTAGAGGGATAAGTAGGTTGGCATTTAAATATAATTCTCAAAATTAGTTTTTGAACTGTAATAATAGGATTAATAATGGATTCAGCACAACCACCCCATCCCACTATACCATACGTTGCTATAGATTGGAAAAGGGCAAAATATACGCTTCTTAAAGTCTGTAAATCAAGGATGGACCTAAGGGAGCAGAATACATGGCAGAGTTTACGAAGTTTGTTTACTGTGTCACTCATATGGGCTTCCCACCGTAGTTGGTTGTCTATGATTATTCCCAAATATTTAACTGAATTTGATGATTTAAGGGTAGAACACGTGCAATTTATATTAGGTGTGATTTCGTGAGTGTGTAAATTGAGTGAACACGAGTGAATAATAGGTTTAGGGCAGTTGTAGGGTACATTATGTTTGCGGATGGAAAATGTCATATATTGGGTTTTGTCGATGTTAAGTGTGAGGAGGTTTGTGTCCAGCCAATGTTTTACTTTTAATAGACCATTATTAGCTTTGTTAGTGACTGATTCCCATGTTACATCTTCAAATATTAGAACAGTGTCATCGGCAAATGATAATATTTTACCTCCAATATTCATGGCACAAAGTGAGTTTATGTATACAAGAAATAAAATTGGTCCTAGTATACTGCCTTGAGGTACACCAAAGGACATAGGTAATTTTTCGCTTATATGTGTTTTGTCAGAGTGGATGAGAGTTTGTTGTGTTCGGTTCATTAGATAGTTTTCAAACCATGTGTAGGCTACTCCTGTTATTCCAACCCGATGTAGTTTTTTTAGCAGTAAGGAATGAGAGACCGTATCAAATGCTTTCGCAAGATCGAGAAAGACAGCCAGTGGTTTGCGACCAATGTCAAGATTATAGGAAACGATTTTCGTGAGGGCAGCTATTGCATCAGATGTACTTCTACCTTTGCGAAAGCCATATTGGTTGTCTGATAATATGTTGTTATCTTCGAGGAACTTACAGAGTCTATGTTTCACAGCTTTTTCTACAATTTTAGATATTGTGCTTAGTAAGGATATCGGTCGGTAGTTATTTACAGATAATTTGTCACCTGCTTTGAAGATTGGGATTATTGTAGCCTGTTTTAAGGAGTTAGGAAAAGTGCCAGTTTTGAAGCTTGAGTTGATTATGTGTTTAAGAGGGGGGGCGATAAATTTTTGGAGGTGTTTAATAATTTTTGCCGAGATGTGATCTATTCCGGTGGAGTTACTGTTTTTGAGAGATGCTATTATTTCCATAATTTCTGATTCAGTAGTGGGAGTGAAGTGAAACGGGTTGTAGGTCAGAGTACTGATAGGTATATCATTTGCAAGATCTTTCTCTGAGACGTTTTTTCTGGCTAAAATTTTTTTTGCTAAGTTGGGACCGATATTGCAAAAAAATTGATTGAAATGGTCGGATATTTTTTCAGGTTCAGAATTTACATGTATTGTTTTGTCTTCGATATTAATTTTAACAATAGGTGTGTCAGTTTTATTAATGTTGGCTATATCTTTTATGATATTCCAAATTTTTTTTTATCATCGGTAGCTTCACTGATTTTTTTTTTGTAATAATCCCTTTTAACAGTGTCAATTATTTTTTTGCAGTTATTTCTATAACGTTTGTAGAATATGAGAGATGCATAGTCGCTAGGGTTTTTCCTACAGAAGTGATGGATCTTATCACGCTTTCTGATACAGTGGAGAATACCAGCAGTGATCCATGGTTTAATTTTTGTTTGCGATCGGTTTGTTTTAGTTTTTTAATATGATGTTGCTTTGGCCAAGTGGTTATGTAAAGTATTTATAAATAAATCGCATGCAGAGTTGGCATCAGTACAAGAATAGATGAGTTCCCAGTTTTCTTTCGAGACATGATCTAGGAGAATTTCATAAGAAATCATTACTTGGGGTGGAGCATTTTGAGTTGGTTTGTGAATTTTTTTGGTAATGGAAGTAATGATTGCATAGTGGTCTGTTATAGTTGATTGATATACAATGGATTTGTTGTCTAGTTTACTCTTAACGAACACATGATCTATACAACTACTATTGTTTATGTCTGATTCTCTTGTTGGAGTGGTGACAGCTGGCAAATATCCCAATAAAGTTAGTGCATTTAGGTATTCGTTGGCTTGAGGATGCGTTTTGTTGATTATATTTATGTTAAGGTCACCAATTATGTAAGTGTTTTGGCAGTGTTTTATGTTTGTTAATATTTCTTGTAGTGAGTATAAGAATGGGGTTATATTATGTGTATTCGGAGATCTGTATATAGTAAGGATTGTTATGAGGTTATCAAGTTGTATTTGAAGGCAGTTGGCGTTTTTAATTCTGACCTCTTTGACTGAGTGTGGGATGTGATTTTTGATGTATACAATAACGCCATCGTTTTGAGTTTGGTTATGTAGTGTGTTATAGTGATTGTAGTTTTTTATTGTTTTAGGAAGGAAGTTTTTTTGAATCCAGCATTCGGTCAAGACAATTACATCGAAATCTAAGGCAAGGTCAGTAAGAAGAATGGATAATTCATCAAAATTTTTGTTAATACCTCTAATGTTCATTGAAAATATCATAAGGGTAGAATTAATTAATAATAATTGACGTACAACTTCAGAATCGTTGGTTGATGAACATGGGATAGGTGTTGTATTATCTAGTAGATCTGCTAAGTCTTCCATTTTTTGGTTTTTTGCATTGCGTTAATTATTAATAGTAGAGATGTAGTGACAGTGATATCTTTATTAGTAATATAGGTATTGAGTTGTTGTGAAGATGTAACATAAGAATGTAATTTATACTTGGTCATTTTGAAATTAGGAAGATTATAGAAATAAGAATTGAAAGCAATGGTATTATGAATATATGGTATATATGGGATTTGAAATAATGATTTTGAGATAAAAATCTTGTTTGTAGGTAAAAATAACGCACGGTTAAGTAATGTAAGAAAAAAATATTTCCGAAAATTCTTATTGTTCGTAGAACTAAAAACAATACAATTTAAAAAGTTAATTTCATTCTTGTTAGTAATTAAAGTAATATTGCATTTAAGGGTAATCGTATCAATGTGTAGAATATTATTAAAATAAGTTGTACCACTGGTTTCTGTTGTTGGCAATAGTCGAGAAGGAGTTCGCCAGTTATTAAAAGCAATAACAAAATAAGCAATGTATATAATTGTATAAAGCATAGTAAGTTGTAATGGTTTTGATGCAATTACAATAACACATTTTTTACATGATAAGAAAACTAGATTACTGGAAAGAGGTGATTGTATTAAGTTATTTGATCGATTAAAAACAATGATGGGGTACATGCTTTTGTTAAATGTCTTTGGGCTAGAAAAATCCAATAATATGTTTTTTGTAACAGAGAGTATCAAGTAATATATAGATGAATATATAATAGTATACAGGAGAATCAAGTAAAATAAAAGTATACCAAAGGATGAAAATTAATTATAAGTTATTTGGTGAGGGAGATAAAAGGTTTTTGGTTTTTTCATTGATAAGTATAACGGGCGTCCCAACGTCTTTGCGTACATATACTTGTCCCCCTCTGGTCCAGGCAAACTTAAAAATATTGTCTCGTGTAGCCTTACGTGCAAGAAACCAATGATGTTTAGCTCGAAATGTCAAGTGTTCATTGATATAAATCTGGGAGCTCTTTCCTGCCATTCCTATGATATTTGTGTTTAGTTTATCCTCCTGATTTGCAGATCGCTTGTTAAATGTTTTTATGTCATTTAAGAAGATGTCACGGTCATCGTTTGTTTTGAATCTGAGGATTATCGGCCGTTGTAAATCCTTGTTGGTTTTTTGTCCAGTACGGTAGGCTGCTTCCACGTTTTTCACTTCTGTTCCGGCATTTGTAATTTTTTGGATATTGAAAACAACATTTTTTAAGTCTTCTCCGCTTATTTCCGGGATTCCTCGTATTTCTACGTTTTTCGACCTGTTTTCTCTGTCTAAATTTTCAAATTGTCCTTCTATTTGCTCTAAGCGCGCTTCAAGATCACAGTTTTTTTTTTAAAGTTTTTTGTTTATATTCTCGAGTTCGTGGACTCGAAGTAGAATATCCTCGTATTGTTTACTCATTGCTGAGATTGTGGCGAGAATTTGGGTGTTTTGGTCGAATATTGCGTTTTGTTTTAATAGTAGTTCGTTGTCCAAAGTTGAGGCACCGCTGGCAGTGACATTGAAAGCCGGAGTGTCAGATAGGCATTTCTTGCATTTAATTTGGGTGCGTCGCTCCTTAGTGAGTCGACGGTATGAGGTCTCTGCCACTCCGCTGCAGTGCAAATGGAATATCCCCTTGCACACGGCACAGGTAAATACGGACTCGTCGGAGAGAGTGGGTTCTGAACAGGCTTTGCAATTATTCATGTTGTGGTTATGTAGTTAGTTAGGTGGTAAAGTTGTCCTTGCGCCTGTTGGCAGGCAAAATTCTTTTGATTTTAGTTGAGAGAAGGGAATCAACTCCACTGAAGGTTTATTAATGTACAGTATTTCATTTCATGGGGATGGAGTGGTACCCTCAGTCTACTCAACCTCTCTCCAGAAGTAAACGGGACTGATAAACTTCATCAATGTTCAGAGGTCATATTCAAAGCGAATGAATGTAGATACATTTTACCCGTTGGTTAAAAGAACAAGAACAATCGTAAAATGAAGAACATCAAAGAAAAGAACAAACAACGAACCTAACCTAACCTGACAAAAACTGACCTACTAGAATTTATTATTTTTATCGGGTTCTATTTTGGCACTGTTCTGTTTTATCCGGTTATCTCGAAACATCCACATAATTTACTTATATGACATTTTTTCTTATTCAGTAAAATATTTGAATATGGCACTATGGGGGGATAATGCAGCACAAATATATTAAAACTCTGTCTCTTGCATATCTTTATAGTATTTGTGATATGAGTGACTTTTTATGTCATTTTAAAATTTTTCCGTTTTATGTATCCAGGAGAATGAGTAGTTTTTTGCAATTGTATTTACCTATTTGTATATAATCTGACTTTATAACTGTATTGTTCTCATGTAAGTGAGATCATCTGAAAAAAATAGTGCTATTAAATGAAATTTTAGTTCAAATTCCATTCAAATTACATTTCTACTTCTGCATTGAAAAGTTGCCAAAATCTTGACACTGGAGAAATTGAGAGAAGGCACCTTTTTTAATGAGACTACCGCACAAGAATCCCAACTGCTCCCAACCATTTGAAGCCAGACCCAATTGGGGTATGTTGAGAGGCTGAGTGTAGTGTGCGGGGAAGGAGATGGGGAAGAGGAAGGTTGACTATTCAGATCTGGTCACCAAACAATGCTTTAACCATTTCAAGTAACGTTAGAATTCTGAATGGTGGGTTACAACAGGGTGATGCTGAGAGTATCATCCACTCTGGAACGCGCCGCAAATATACTTTATATTATTTTACATGAGTAAATTGTGAAATAACACAAGGTGCACTACACATGATGCCTCGGAGCAGTGGCGGCTAGCTCTAAGGAGTGTTGGAGCAACGCACTCCCAAATCGGCTTAAGCAAAGGTCCCAAGGTGCACTACACATGATGCCTCGGAGCAGTGGCGGCTAGCTCTAAGGAGTGTTGGAGCAACGCACTCCCAAATCGGCTTAAGCAAAGGTCCCAAGGTGCACTACACATGATGCCTCGGAGCAGTGGCGGCTAGCTCTAAGGAGTGTTGGAGCAACGCACTCCCAAATCGGCTTAAGCAAAGGTCCCAAGGTGCACTACACATGATGCCTCGGAGCAGTGGCGGCTAGCTCTAAGGAGTGTTGGAGCAACGCACTCCCAAATCGGCTTAAGCAAAGGTCCCAAGGTGCACTACACATGATGCCTCGGAGCAGTGGCGGCTAGCTCTAAGGAGTGTTGGAGCAACGCACTCCCAAATCGGCTTAAGCAAAGGTCCCAAGGTGCACTACACATGATGCCTCGGAGCAGTGGCGGCTAGCTCTAAGGAGTGTTGGAGCAACGCACTCCCAAATCGGCTTAAGCAAAGGTCCCAAGGTGCACTACACATAATGCCTCGGAGCAGTGGCGGCTAGCTCTAAGGAGTGTTGGAGCAACGCACTCCCAAATCGGCTTAAGCAAAGGTCCCAAGGTGCACTACACATGATGCCTCGGAGCAGTGGCGGCTAGCTCTAAGAAGTGTTGGAGCAACGCACTCCCAAATCGGCTTAAGCAAAGGTCCCAAGGTGCACTACACATGATGCCTCGGAGAAGTGGCGGCTAGCTCTAAGGAGTGTTGGAGCAACGCACTCCCAAATCGGCTTAAGCAAAGGTCCCAAGGTGCACTACACATGATGCCTCGGAGCAGTGGCGGCTAGCTCTAAGGAGTGTTGGAGCAACGCACTCCCAAATCGGCTTAAGAAAAGGTCCCAAGGTGCACTACACATGATGCCTTGGAGCAGTGGCGGCTAGCTCTAAGGAGTGTTGGAGCAACGCACTCCCAAATCGGCTTAAGCAAAGGTCCCAAGGTGCACTACACATGATGCCTCGGAGCAGTGGCGGCTAGCTCTAAGGAGTGTTGGAGCAACGCACTCCCAAATCGGCTTAAGCAAAGGTCCCAAGGTGCACTACACATGATGCCTCGGAGCAGTGGCGGCTAGCTCTAAGGAGTGTTGGAGCAACGCACTCCCAAATCGGCTTAAGCAAAGGTCCCAAGGTGCACTACACATGATGCCTCGGAGCAGTGGCGGCTAGCTCTAAGAAGTGTTGGAGCAACGCACTCCCAAATCGGCTTAAGCAAAGGTCCCAAGGTGCACTACACATGATGCCTCGGAGAAGTGGCGGCTAGCTCTAAGGAGTGTTGGAGCAACGCACTCCCAAATCGGCTTAAGCAAAGGTCCCAAGGTGCACTACACATGATGCCTCGGAGCAGTGGCGGCTAGCTCTAAGAAGTGTTGGAGCAACGCACTCCCAAATCGGCTTAAGCAAAGGTCCCAAGGTGCACTACACATGATGCCTCGGAGAAGTGGCGGCTAGCTCTAAGGAGTGTTGGAGCAACGCACTCCCAAATCGGCTTAAGCAAAGGTCCCAAGGTGCACTACACATGATGCCTCGGAGCAGTGGCGGCTAGCTCTAAGGAGTGTTGGAGCAACGCACTCCCAAATCGGCTTAAGAAAAGGTCCCAAGGTGCACTACACATGATGCCTTGGAGCAGTGGCGGCTAGCTCTAAGGAGTGTTGGAGCAACGCACTCCCAAATCGGCTTAAGCAAAGGTCCCAAGGTGCACTACACATGATGCCTCGGAGCAGTGGCGGCTAGCTCTAAGGAGTGTTGGAGCAACGCACTCCCAAATCGGCTTAAGCAAAGGTCCCAAGGTGCACTACACATGATGCCTCGGAGCAGTGGCGGCTAGCTCTAAGGAGTGTTGGAGCAACGCACTCCCAAATCGGCTTAAGCAAAGGTCCCAAGGTGCACTACACATGATGCCTCGGAGCAGTGGCGGCTAGCTCTAAGAAGTGTTGGAGCAACGCACTCCCAAATCGGCTTAAGCAAAGGTCCCAAGGTGCACTACACATGATGCCTCGGAGAAGTGGCGGCTAGCTCTAAGGAGTGTTGGAGCAACGCACTCCCAAATCGGCTTAAGCAAAGGTCCCAAGGTGCACTACACATGATGCCTCGGAGCAGTGGCGGCTAGCTCTAAGGAGTGTTGGAGCAACGCACTCCCAAATCGGCTTAAGCAAAGGTCCCAAGGTGCACTACACATGATGCCTCGGAGCAGTGGCGGCTAGCTCTAAGAAGTGTTGGAGCAACGCACTCCCAAATCGGCTTAAGCAAAGGTCCCAAGGTGCACTACACATGATGCCTCGGAGAAGTGGCGGCTAGCTCTAAGGAGTGTTAGAGCAACGCACTCCCAAATCGGCTTAAGCAAAGGTCCCAAGGTGCACTACACATGATGCCTCGGAGCAGTGGCGGCTAGCTCTAAGGAGTGTTGGAGCAACGCACTCCCAAATCGGCTTAAGCAAAGGTCCCAAGTGCACTACACATGATGCCTCGGAGCAGTGGCGGCTAGCTCTAAGGAGTGTTGGAGCAACGCACTCCCAAATCGGCTTAAGCAAAGGTCCCAAGGTGCACTACACATGATGCCTCGGAGCAGTGGCGGCTAGCTCTAAGAAGTGTTGGAGCAACGCACTCCCAAATCGGCTTAAGCAAAGGTCCCAAGGTGCACTACACATGATGCCTCGGAGAAGTGGCGGCTAGCTCTAAGGAGTGTTGGAGCAACGCACTCCCAAATCGGCTTAAGCAAAGGTCCCAAGGTGCACTACACATGATGCCTCGGAGCAGTGGCGGCTAGCTCTAAGGAGTGTTGGAGCAACGCACTCCCAAATCGGCTTAAGAAAAGGTCCCAAGGTGCACTACACATGATGCCTTGGAGCAGTGGCGGCTAGCTCTAAGGAGTGTTGGAGCAACGCACTCCCAAATCGGCTTAAGCAAAGGTCCCAAGGTGCACTACACATGATGCCTCGGAGCAGTGGCGGCTAGCTCTAAGGAGTGTTGGAGCAACGCACTCCCAAATCGGCTTAAGCAAAGGTCCCAAGGTGCACTACACATGATGCCTCGGAGCAGTGGCGGCTAGCTCTAAGGAGTGTTGGAGCAACGCACTCCCAAATCGGCTTAAGCAAAGGTCCCAAGGTGCACTACACATGATGCCTCGGAGCAGTGGCGGCTAGCTCTAAGAAGTGTTGGAGCAACGCACTCCCAAATCGGCTTAAGCAAAGGTCCCAAGGTGCACTACACATGATGCCTCGGAGAAGTGGCGGATAGCTCTAAGGAGTGTTGGAGCAACGCACTCCCAAATCGGCTTAAGCAAAGGTCCCAAGGTGCACTACACATGATGCCTCGGAGCAGTGGCGGCTAGCTCTAAGGAGTGTTGGAGCAACGCACTCCCAAATCGGCTTAAGCAAAGGTCCCAAGGTGCACTACACATGATGCCTCGGAGCAGTGGCGGCTAACTCTAAGGAGCATTGGAGCAACGCACTGCCAAAATTTCAGTCAATCTTAAAATAATAATTATCAACAGTCATATATAATTGTAACAACGCAAATCACTAAACTAACTAATAAAAATCAAAGTTAATAAGGTGATAAAGCTAATACTATATTGTTACTTTAGAATACTATTAGAATTAAGTTAAATTCAACCGGCTTGAATTTTCGTTCTTTGTATTACGTGTCATAAGTCACGTGGTGCGAGCGAATTCCATTTCGCTCATTGAGAAACTTCACTCGGGAACACCAATTATCTATATGCGCAGAGCGTTGATGCTGACCATAGTATTGAAATTTCTCCGAAACGTGAACGGCGCTCGCCAATGTCTCTTAAAGTTTATTTTCCAGCTCTCATATCGATCACTCCAGCAGGTCAGTATTAGCTGCAAAATTTCTATGTGCTACTGTCTTTCACCGCTGAAAGTTTACTTGACCTGACGTGGGGATAGACTGGTAATATTTTTAGCGTACCACTCATTTTTGCGAGTACAAACCGCCACTGCCTCGGAGGTTCATAAGTTGCCCGGTTTACCCAGTCAAATAAATCCGAATCGTTGTGAGTGTTTTGTGTATGAAGAAATATATATAATTACCTACGAGAATTGTACTGAAGAAAAATAGATGCACGAAAATCAAGAGTTCAAATAATTAAAAATCTTGTCGTGTAAACAAATTACACTTCAATAGTTTACTTTTAATCTACAAAATAATTAATGGCCCTACATCAATTGTGTTCTAAAAAAATACTTTTAGTAGGTACCAACACATACACGAGAGGAGAAAAAAAATTAATTCTCCTCTTCAGAAAAATAAAACCATTAAAAAGTCGTTGAAGTACGGAGCAATTAAGATAAGTGGCGAAAAAGTAGAAGAAATTAAATTAGAAGAAAAAGCATAAATAAAAATTTTGATGATTTGCAAATTCTATTAAAATATATTGGACTCCACTTTGACATCATAATCCTCACTGAATGTTGGATAAACAATAAATATTCATTGTTGGAAATTGCTGGATATACTACTTACTCCACCTTAACTAGTAATAAACAAAATGATGGCGTAATTGCATATGTAAAAAATTATATAAAAGCTGAAGTGGAAGAAATCACAATAATAAATGCCAATTTTTTTAAAATTAAAATTGAAAAGGAGTCAACTATATTAGAAATATATAGATCACCTTCATCTTACAATTTAGATCATTTTATTAAATCCTTGGATGAGGAACTCTCTTTACAAAAAGCAACTAAAAACTTATTTCTTATTGGAGATCTAAACATCAACATTCTACTACATAACGGTCATCCCAAAAAATGAATATCTACAGACATTGGCCTCACATGGTCTTAAAAGCCTAATAAATTAACCCACTCGAATAGTTGACAATTCCAAAACCTGTATTGACCATATTATGAGTAAAACTAAAAAACATACCCAATCTGTCATTTACGAATCAACAATAACTGATCATTTTACAACAATCCTAGCTATAAATCAAAAAAAGAAAGAAAAACTCGAAATAGACCGACGACAATAGAAAAATCTGAAATAAACTGGAATGCCGTTAAACAAAACATGCAATGTATTGATTGGAATAAATTACATAATATTGACAACTCAAATGATGCGTGGGATAGCTTCATTGATATTATCAAACATAACATAGTGTCCAATACAAAAAAAAATGTAAAGAAAATTTCACATAAGAATATACACATCAAGCCTTGGATCTCAAAGAATATTATAAACTTTATAAGAAAAAGAGACGAATTACATAAAAAACTTAAGTAAAATCCTTATAATATACACAAACTACGATACTACAAAAGATATAGAAACATTAGCAAAAACATCATTAACACCACAAAAGAATCCTACTATAAAAATAAAATAGAAGCATGTAACGATAATCCCAGAAAAATGTGGCAAATTTTAAATTAAGCTACCAATTCTATATACACCAGTAATACATCAAAAATCGACGAACTGAACATAAACCAGGTTCCCACTCTACTTGCTGAAAACCCTGACAAAATTCTTGATCACGTTAATAATTTTTTCACAATCATTGGATCAAAATTAGCAAAACAAATTACACCTTGTGATAATGATGCAGTCGAACCAAATGAAGCTAGCAATCTGGAAAGGGAACTAAATTTCAAACAAATAACCGTTGACGAAATCAACAACATAATTACTTCCTTAAAACCAAATGTATCATCGGGGGATGTAGTAATCTCAAAAAATGCAATAAAACATCTCAGTGAAGAAATTGCCTTCCCACTGACACATCTAATCAATTTGTCCATAACTAAAAGCATATTTCCCTTAAATTAGCAACTGTCATACCTATATATAAACGAGGATGTAAAAATGATATCAATAACTTTCGACCGATAAGCCTACTAAGTACCTTTTCTAAAACATTGGAAAAAGTGCTAAAAATACTAGTTATGAAGTACCTAGAAGATAATAACTTATTATCGAAAACTCAGTATGGTTTTAGACAAAACCTGAGTACTACCGACGCCATAAACGATATCATAAATACGATCACGAAAAGTTTAGACGAGGGAAATAAATCTTTGGCGATATTTATAGACCTACAAAAGGCCTTTGATACAATAGACCATAAAATCCCTTTCAAGAAGCTAAAAAAAATCGGGATGTCAAACACAACTTTAAACCTGCTAATAAGTTACATGTCAGAATGTACACAGTGTGTTAAAATTGAAAAGCATAAAAGTAAACCTCTCCCAATAAAATATGGTGTACCGCAAGGAAGTGTCTTAGGAACTTTATTATTTGTGATTTATATTAACGATATCTGCAACTAATACACAAAAGGAAAAATAATTTGTTTTGCCAACGACACCGCTATTTTATTTAATGAAAGTGATTGGGTAACCATTTAAAAAGAAGCTGAACATGAGATTGTACTTCTGCAAAAATGTCTTAAACAAAACTGACTTACACTAAATGTCAACAAAACGAAATACTTAATATTTTCTAACGGCCAGAGGACAACCAGCTGAGGATTATGTTCTCAAAATACATGATTATCAAGGAAAAAACTTAACGCAATCATGTCACTGCCCCACCATAACACACTCCAGAAATATAAAATATCTCGGCGTTGAAATCGATGAAAATCTTCAATGGGACACTCGCATAAATAGCATTACAAAGAAACTTACAAAACTCATGTACTACTTTAGAAACGTACGCAATTTACTAAATAAAAATGATCTATATAAAGACTACCATGCTCTTTGCCAATCACGATTAGAATATGGGATTATTGGATGGGGATCTGCATCAAACTTTCACATGAAGGAGCTCGTTAAAACACAAAAAGTAATAATAAAAATAATCCTGAAAGTACCCATAAGGACTCCATCAAAAGATTTTGTTTTAAATTTAACGTGTTCAGCATTATAAAACTGTACTCAAAAAATGCACTACTCAATTTTAAAGAAAAATATGAACACCTTGCTGAACAACACACCTACACTACAAGAACGAAATCCTCAAATCTACTAAACATTCCAAAATTAAATACATCTTTTCGCCAGAAGAACCACTATTTCCATGCTGTAAAATTATATAATGCCCTTCCTATTGAAATTAAAAACACCATGGATATAGAAAAGTTTAAAAAAGACATCAAATTATGGCTAACTAAACATGAAGACGAGGAAATAATTAAATTTATGAAGTAACCCCAACGCAACCTACAGACAACAAACATAAATACTTTTTGCTTAATTTATTTTATATTTTGTGGGAACCAACAAATTAGAAGATGAGGAAATCATGATCAACACAAATACAACAAACTACAGTCCGCCTCGGAACAGGAATACCTAGTGAGGAGGACTGAGAACAAACTACATAACTTTATATCTTTTTTAATTTAATATTGTATCTTTTTTACTTTACTTTATATTGCCGTTAAATAAAAAAAAATTAAGAAAATAAAAAATAAATTCCCTATGTAATTACTGAAATGGTAAGAAAAAGGTAATATTAAAATGAATGTAATGTTTCGTTGGTATTTTTTTTTCATTTATCCATAAAGTGATCAATACAATATTGTAAACTAACGAAACAATAATATAATTAAATGTGATTTATTTTTAATCGAAAAAGTAATAAAATGTTTAAAATACATGCGGGTAAAAGTTACGTTAAAACAATCTCTAAATATTACAGAACAAAATCGCTATCCGCGTCTATTTGATCGTGCGGTTAGTTCTTCTAAACTACGCAACTATACAAATGATTTATTTTAAATTCTTACGGATTGTTTATATATACATATGCGCATTTTATTTACAGAAAGTAGAGAAAAGTTGTTGTTTTGTAATCAAGTCGTAAAAAATATATTTTCAGGCGCTTCCATTGCTAACGGTGGCTAAAACTTATGACATTCATCAAAATAATATACTACGGAAATGCATATCTTCAAAAGGTCTACAAAAAATTCCACCAACCACTATAATAATATAGATAACCACCAACAACGCCGGGTACATGTCAGCTAGTATTATTATTAAAATAAAATATATAAAAACTATTTAAAATTACAGAATATAAGATTTTAATATTAATTGTGACATTGAATGTAGTATATTATATTGTTAGTGGTATTATTAATTAATATTTGTTCATACACAGAGAATTTGCGATAGATAAATGTTATTAATTAAATCAGATACGCGTCTCACCTGAATGTTCGCCAATAAACTATGTCTTATTGTTTTAATTGTGTTTGTATTTATTGATTTTACCGCGACTTATCTAACAAATACAGTGTTTTAATGACAATAAGCAACTAAAAGTAAATGTATCGTTGATAGCAACTTTGTGATGTCTCCCTCTTTCTCATTATCGACACATGTAACGGAAAGAGAGGTTCAAACAAATTTTTCAGTTATTTTTTTTTTAATGATAAATTAATGTTTATAAGACAAGGTTTTATATAACAAACAATTAAGAGCAATATTTTGTCGCCTAAAATATCAATACAAATTGAAAATTGTCAGTATCAATATCAGTATTTGTATGAACACGTGTTTCGCCGTCCTCATAAAACACTCGCTTTAAACTGATTCTTTGTTAGAAACTCTGTTATTTCATTCGTTAAAGGTCTGCAGTCCCATTTTTAACAGGTAAACGAATAATTTAAGTATCAGTAAGTTATCTCCGTGCATGAAACATTGAAATATGAATTTTGCTGTCATAAAATAATTTGATATAAGCTACGAGTACCATATTTATGTATTGTAATCCAATATGCGCACTTGAAGTGAAATGACACTAAACTGCGCTATATAAATTCCATGTTATTATTATTATTCCAATAATAAAACTATGCAGAGAAAAAAACGTAATAATAACTTATCTAGTATTTATATATATTTCAATAAACTACATGTTTTTAGCAAAATATTTTGAACATAACTTTGAATCAAAATTGCTACGATAATAATGTAAATAATTTTTATAATAGAATTACAATGACTCCATCGCACTAAAAATATCGTCAAATAAATTACAAAGCATTAAGTACCTGAGGAAGTAATGTTCAAATAGAAATATAACATGTTAGGTTTCAGTTGACAATGTTCTGAAATTCATTTCACCTATTCTGTAGAACATTATTGGCTTATCAAGTACGTTTTCGGCATTATGCATTTCAAGTACCTTCAGGTGTGCCCCAAGGATCTCACCTGGGACCGTTGCTGTTCACAATTTTCATCAACAACATTATAAAATGCTTTTTATTATGCTAATATTCTACTCTTCGCCGACGATATGAAAATATTCTTTCCTATTAATTCTATTATTGACTGTTATAAATTACAAGAAGATCTATATAGACTTGATGACTGCTGTATTATCAATCATATCAACATGAACATTGAACACCTCAAAATGTTATGTTTTATTGTTAAAGCCCTTAGAATGTTAGTATTTTTATTCCGTATTGGAAAAGAATTCAATAATATTCAAACACTTAAAATTTTGTATTTTTCTTATGTTCGCAGTCATCTGGAATTTGCTTCTCCCATATGGAATCCTCAATATAATATTTATGTAAGGCGCATTGAAGCCATCCAAAAAAAAATTGTCAACCAATTAATTTTTAAGATGAATATTGGTAAGCACGGGATTAACAGCTCGATGGAATATTATGGACTAATGCCATTAAAAACTAGAAGAGACTCCGCAGATATAATATATCTCTATAAAATTATCAATGGCCTTATTGATTGTTCGCCCCTTTTGTCTGAGATTAATTTTAGAGTCCCAAGCTTTAGAACTAGAGATAAATCACTTTTTCATCTTCAAAAATGTTCTACTAATCTCAGACAAAACGCTTTTATATTCAGAGCGTGTACCCTATACAATAAGAATTTTAATTATATTGAAATATTTTCGTGTAGTTTAGGAACATTTAAAAAATATACCTCAGCTATTATTAAATAATAATTAATAACATACTGCAGTTATCCTGTGTTGATATGAACCCTGTCCAGTTACAAGTAATTCATTTTATAAACATTTTCAGTTTAGTTGTAGGTATATACACATATTAGTGATTTTTGGTGTTGTGTGAGGATAAAATTGATACATTGTAATTTACCTGTGTTCTTATATCCGATGTTATTTTATTAAATATTTTATAAATATTTTTTGCCTACGGGTACTGGACCCTTAGTTTGTTATTATAATATTAATGTTTAAGTGAAAACCTATCATTAGATATTATTTGTACTTTTATAAGTTGATTATTTAAGAATGTAAAAAAAATCTGTTGGTTTTCCCAAATAAATAAAATAAAATAAAAATAAAAAGTAGCACAAATAAAACATATACATATATGTACATTATTCCAATCCAAATAAATGCGATAGGTAAAGTAGGTATCTACATAATATGATTATCTACTTGGATTTCTTTATACCTACTAACCTTCGATAGCTGCAGCTCGCAGGGTGAAGGTTTCCCTGATGCTAATCAACCTCCGATAAGAGACGGAACTAGAAGATTGCATAATTTTATTAAACGTATTCAATATCCACGTCATAATTGTAATTAATCAAAGGAACACTAAAACTAATCTAATCTGATTTTGTACAAACGTTATTAGATTACAATATATTTTACAGCCATGAATGATATGAAAGTATATCATATTACATATATAATATTGTAGACAGAATATTTTTAGCGAAAAACGGGAAGAAAAAGTATAAAACATGTAATTTACATGAAAAAATTAAGCCCTGGAAAGGTGGTACAAAGTCATCTTTAGAAAAGATTCAATATTACAAATATACAAAGAAAATATAATATCCAATTTTTTTTTTGAATACAATAAATGCACAATAATTATATTTAGGATAAACTACATTATTATGAACACGCTATTATTTTTTGCATAACTCCTGCACCAAACTCAAGAACTGGTTCTCTTTATTGGCGTAGAAACAATCAAAAATGTATTCACTATTTTGTTACGTTTTGTGTTATTATTTTTTATTGTAAAAATATTACAATTTAAATTAAAAATGTTATCTCAAATTTGTGTCGCAATTTTAAAAGTTTTTTTAAGATTTTGCAAAACACACAATTGCAAAAAGAAAGGTATCTCTCTGCACAACCTAAAGGGTATATTTAGATCTACAAAATTGAATTAGAATTAAGAAGTGTTACAAACGTACTTTCCATGGCGGTTTATTTTTCAGCATTGGTCTAATACCACCTAAAAACGTTTTTTTTCTAATTAGAGCACAGCTAACAATAACAGCTCTGACAATTAATGATTTTTTCATATTCACTTTTTTATGTGTTTCGGCAATTCAATTATTTTGTGACGATAACTTGCACAAATTTACAGGACGCCATTGAAAAAATACAAATTGACTTAAATTATGTAACACTTTTGTTAAACCAAAACAAACTAAAATTGAATGTTATGAAGACAAAGTTTTTAATTGTGGATAGTGTAGGGGGAAACGAGGAGGCAATACTGAAAATTGATAACGTAAACATAGAAAGGGTGAGTAGTATTAAATATCTGGGTGTAATATTAGATGAAAATTTTTTATTCGATGAACACTTAGAATACATAGCAAAGAAAATTGCTAAAAAAGTTGGATTCCTAAAAAGGATCAGAAATAACTTAAAGTCTAAAGACAACGCGCCTTGTTTACAATTCTATTGTTACTCCGCATTTAAATTATTGTTCTAGTGTTTTATTCTTATGTGACGAAGCCCAAAATAATAAAATACAGGTTATACAAAATAGGGGGATGAGGCTGATTTTAAAATGCAACATTTTTACTAGAGTTAAAATTATGTTACAAAATTTAAATATGATGACAACCAAACAACAAAGGGAAAAAACTTTATAATAACCAACCAAATGCCGTGAAGGAAGCCCCAAGCCTTTGCACTTTTCGTAGGACATATGCTTTATATGTAAAAAATATTTTTTGATTGTTGAACATACTCACCAATATTTATATATTAAAAATTTGCGTACATCTAAATAAAGATTAAAAAACAAACAACTTAATATAGCCAACAACAAAAAACAGGTTGCAGAGACCACGTTGGATAGTTTTCGTCATCGTGTTGTCACAAACGTAGACAACACGTAGTATAAGCCACGTCGATTGTACTACGTATTGTATACGTCATCGTGTTGTCACAAACGTAGACAACACGTAGTATTATCAAACTTGACAGTTTGATAGAGGGCGAAACAGTTGTCACGCGTAATAATAATTACACAGCAGAACTTGTTTAAAAATAAACTGTTTTTATAAACCCAATAACAATATTATTGAATAAATAAAAAGTAATAAAACTAGACTTCCAACCGGTTGGAAAATGTCCAGAAGAAGGTAAGTGGTTAATTGGGCGGCAAATGGACATGATATTGCATGTGCCCATTGTTTGAGAAATATTGGCAGTATGTTATCTGGGTCCGAAGATTTCGAGGGAAAGGATTTTGTTTAGACACGATTCCCGTGTAATGCGGTAGTTCTGTAACTGTAACGTATTTTGATATACATACGATGGTACGATGTTATCTGACATTTTGTTTTCTTATACGCTACAATATCAATGGTGCTATTTGCTATTTTGTTATCGTAATGCATTGTGGAAGGGTAGTCGGTACCTTCATTGTATAATTTTTTAACAAAGTTCCACAGGTTTTTTGATCCTAGGGCTTTTTGGTGAGTAAGTTTAAAAATTTTACGTAACTGTTTTTTTGTTTGAGTAATAGTATAAAGTCTTTGGAAAACCAAATTGGATATGTTTGGTGTTTTGGTATATACGATGGGACATGAGAATTTATATTTTCGGAAAATGTATGGTAAAGTTTTTCTAGGGTTTGTTCGATGTCATCATCAGTCAAAAAGGTCCAATCTGTATTAGTGAGTTGATAGTTAATAGAATCATAATCGTCGTTTTTGAAGTTGAGCGTTGTTTGTTTCAATTGAGGTTTGTTTGTATGCATATTTACTACAATGTGTAAGGGAGGATGATGATTATCTACCGGTACGAGCTGATCATTTGACATTTCTATACATAGTTTAGAGCAGTTTGAAAGGGCTAGATCTAGAAGGCGATCACATTCATTGTATACAAAATTATATTGGTGTAGATTTAAATAGTTGATTATATCTATCACTTCACGTGCTGGGTCATTAGAACATTCATTAGCAATATAGCCACTGTCACTGGAGTTCCATTCCAAATTGGGAAGATTATAATCGCCGAAGATAATTATTTTTGACCTAGGATTTTTTGACATAAGTAATTCAATGTCTTCGCAATGTTTCTTGTAAGTTTGTATGTCAGAGTTTGGCGGTATGTATATAGTTGTAATTATGATTTTTTCCATGGGGGTAAAAATTTGTACAAATAATTGTTCCATTGAAGTATTTTGCGTGTTTAGTTTTTACGCTGATAAATTTTCGTTTATTGCTATCAGAACTCCACCTCCTCTGGATTAAGAACAAAATTTTGAATTTCTGTCACGCTGAAATATCTTGTGGTTTGTAAAAAGTTCTGGAGATTTTATTTCTGGGACTAGCCATGTTTCGGTAAGGATAAATATATCGTGTCCATATAAAGGTACTGTTGTTTTTAGTTCGTGTAGTTTTGTACGAAGTCTTCGCGTATTCTGGTAGTAGATTTTAGTCACGTCTGGGCATTTGATCCGGTATTTTCGGCTACTTAGGTCTAGTTTTATGGGACAATTTTTACTATCGATGGCTTGTTGTTAATACATTTTATGGTGAGTCCGACTTCGCCTTCCTGGGTATTGTTTTCCATAGTTTGTCTGAGATCATTAAGATATTGCCTTTGTAGAGGAGTTTGGTCGGAGTAAATTTTATATTCATGTCAAGGTTATATTATTTTACGCAATATATTTAAAACTTTTAAAATATCATTAAAAATGACTTTCACTGGCCGGATTTTGTTAGATTTTACTACACCAATGCGGAAAACGTCAACAGAGTTTTCATCAATCGTGTTATCATTTATGTTGAGAATTTTTATTATTGTCGTCTTGTCCTGTTTAATATGGTCAATGTGGATCATCTTGACACTTTCGGGCACATTTGTGATGATACGTTTTTTGCTCTCACCTTCCGTTCCTCCAACTCGTCGGCTGCTTCGCACATCTGGACCATCAGTGCCCCGCTAGACAGGGACTGGGGCGGAGGCTGGAGTGCTTGGTTCTCCGAGATGCGTTGATGCGTCTTAAATTCTCCTTCTATAAAGCCAATTTTGGCTGTAACTAGACTTATATTTCCCAAAAGTTCCGAGAGTTTAGGGTACAGTTTTCCCATATGTTCTTTGTTAAATTTGTTGCTTGGATCAGTTATGGTCATTTGTAAAGAATTTATGATATTGTTTGCTGCAGTAATAAACGAATAGGCATCGCAGTTGTCTATGTTACTTCAGAGAGAAAAAAGGTTTTGGGGCCCTACTTTGTGCTGGCGATGGTAAATGATTGAAATGTCCGTAAACAAGGCACACATACACACACACACACAACACACACACTGACAGAGTTCGGAATAAGTGATCGGTGATTTTAAATATTGTTTTGACAGCAACTCAGGATTTCAAATTTATATATAAGTTAACACAGAAGTTTTGGAATAACTTGAAACAATTTTACTGAACTGTTATTGTAATTCCGTGTGTATTTTTACTGAGCGTATTATTTTTGTTAAAATGTGTTGAGAATGTTAACTTATTTAGTTTTAAACTGGAACAAATTTAATAGCGTGTTACTGTATTGCAGTATTATTGTTGTAATAATGTAATTATGTACCTACTTTAAATTTGTGTGTGTATTCAGAAAAAAAAAACATGTTACCTAACTGTGAATATACTTCGTCACTTTGTGTTTTTAAAAAAGACATTACTTAAAAAAAAATTAAAAATCTACCGTAGCGTGCCGTAACTATAATGCAGGTTTTCGCTACAAAAAATTGATGAGTATTTTTAATGCGGAATATACCAATATATTTACATAATTATAATAATAATTATAATAACACATCTGCCCTGATGATGGACACTGCAATGCTGTCCAAAACGTTGGCTAAAGAAGGAGTTAGCGAAACACGGCATAGCACCCTAAAAACAAATAACAAAAATTTACAATGTCGTTCAGTGACTAAAGTAATCAATAGCACCTACTTATAATAACTTTACAGTGTTTTCTACATATATGTATATATTAAAAAAACATACATAAAAAATATGTATTTATGTATGTTTTTTTGTTTTTATTTATATAGTGAATTGTTATTGTGTGTTGTCTGCTAATCACCATTTGATACAGTGCTGAAATACACCAAGAATCAGAATTTTCGATCAATAAAAAAGCACAAATATAATATTTTTATGTTTCTCTGATGATTACAATTTGTTTAAAAGCTAAAATGGAGTTTGTTGAACCGAATCGGCGTTGAACGTGGTACATTCAAATTTTTTAAAAATTGTTGTGTTGTCTCTTTGATGTTACATTATTCAGAAATCTGTGAAAAAACTGGATCATCTTTCAGAATAATCTTAATAATATGTAAAACTTCAAGGGTTCCAAAATAAAACTGATTTTGCAAAGGAACTATTATAGTAAAGGTATTTTCTTGAAAATATTCGTTCGAATTTACATGAATGGCTTTCAAAACTGACACAATTGTGTTATTTTGAGAGCACCAAATAAACGGAAAACCTCGTACCTTATGAACATCAAAGAGTTTCGTAAATTTTGTAAAGGTCAAGCTTTTTTGATCGTAAAAAAGATTTACATCTTAGACATTCAAATTGGTAGACTTGCCAATCAGGGGAAGAGAACAAGCCAATTTAAGCGAAGTGCGAGAGGCAGCGTGATCGTCCCACTTTCGGTGTTTTATCAATAAATGAATCTGATAGTATACAAGAAAATCGCATTGTAATATCACCATTTAGTCCTTGAAAATAAAATCTGTTTACGAATTACTGATGCACAATTGCTGGCTGCTTTAAAACTACAAATTATCTCATTTTTTACGTCGCTATGCTAGCCGGTTCGTTTGAAAACGAACATTCAGATACTGCCCAGAAAAGTCCTTCAGTGGACTGCGCTGCAAACCTTTGCCTTACTTTAGCGAATTTTCCTTTTCTGCCCAGGGTCTGGTTATTTCAATGTGCGCTTTTCGGCGGTCGACTGATAGTAGTTTATCGTAGTTTATCCAAAGCCTTCTCGAACCCTCCTTGGTATCGGTTCTTCAATCCGGGCCGCTCGCCATCGACGATTTTCTTATTTTTGAGACTCGTCAAAGGTACATACTTACATACACCAAACTTCAAAAGTCATTCCACTCGAACAACGAGAGGTTCAACCGACGCCCTGGTGACAAAAATGTGATCAGGTAGTTTGTCTCCGACTCATCTAAATGTAACGCAGATTTCGTGTTAGGGCAAGTCTATTAATTCAGATGTCTATGTTTTACATACATAAAATACAACTGCTTGCTGATCTTTCGGTATACGAAAGAAAAAGTTATTTTGTTTATTTCAGAACGCTATCGAAATTCGCTTTACGATACTAATGGGCTTCTTTTGAAGAAAGAATATCAAAGTATTTTTGTAAATATTCAATAGTTTTAACTTGTCCCAAAAGTAATGTGGGTCACGTAATAATATATAAACCGGGAGAAGTGTATTATGTGCGTGTCTGTGTGTCCGAAGTAAGGTTATATCTTACTTTGGTGAATCTAATAAAACAGTTAAAAATATTAGTTTAATCAATATCTTATTAGATACGAGTAGTATCTAAGAAAACTTGTAACAAGATGAATTTTATTAGTAGCAAATGACATGTTAGGGCCATTGTAACAAGAATCTTTGTTATTTAATAAGAGATAATTACCAAATAATGAGATGATAAACCTGCGATTGCGGCGTCATTGTAAGACATTGACGGCCGGCGTGGTCTAGTGGTATACGCTTTTGACTACAGATCCGAAGGTCGCGGGTTCGAACCCGGCGTGCGCAAATAAATTTTATTTGATTAATTTGTGTTATTTCACAATTAATTAATTAAAAATAATATATATTTGCGGCACGTTCCAGAGTGGAAAATACTCTCAGTATCGCCCTGGTGTAAGACCACCATTCAGAATTGAAACGTTGCTTGAAATGGCTTTAGCCGTGTTTGGTGACCAGATCTGAATAGCCAGGTACTTCCCCACCTTCCTCTTCCCCATCTCCCTCCCCTCCCCAATACCCTCAGCCTCACAACATACCCCAATTGGGGATGCCATAGTCTCACTGGCTCCAGACGGGAGCAGTTGGGACTCTTGTGCGGTATTACTGTAAAAAAAAAAAAAAAAAAGAGATTAGGTTTTCTATCAGAAAGGATTGCATTGTTAAAGAATAAAAGAATGTTGAAGTTAACCATATTTATTAATTAACTATTAGAAACATGAGACTCAATTATGTTAATAAACGGTTATAATAACTCAAGGCCGTTTGCCAGGTCGAAGATCGCTAGCAACTAGGAATTTAAGATGTAACATTATGAATTCGCAAAAGTGTTATAAAATACCAGAATATCAACTAACCTGTGATAACGTATAGGGCGCCATGCGGAGACGATTAATCTCTACAAAATTTAGTAGTAATTTTAGCAAGACAGTGTCCAGTCAAATAAAGGTGAAACTAACTAATAAAACATATACACGCAACACAAAAAAATATATAAAACACGCAACACGCACAAACACATAAATCATTATAAATGCCGATTTACATTCTCTTTTAATATTTTTCTTTTAGTGTGATAATTATATTTTAATTTTTAATCTTTATTTTTAGTTTAAATTTATCTTTATTTTAATGTTGTTTTTCTTTCTTTTTTTTTAAATGTATAAACTCTTATATTATAAAATGGGGGCCTCAGCACGGGTAAACAACCCAGTGAGGCCAACATTACTGAATTAAAATATGAAATAATTGTAAAATAATGTATCAACAATAAAAAAATTTAAAAAAAACTAACGCGACCGTTTCCGTCCGAGATCCCACGTCCAGTCTTTTCAAAATGTCTTCTCCAGCCTCTTGCCCGCTTGAAACTAAATTTCACGTTGCCGGCCAAAAACCCATCTCTGTCGCGTTCGCGTTCAAGTCTTCTTCCTTTAATTTACGACGCCAGAGCAGCGTTAACAGCTTGTAGTGTTGGTGTCGCCAGCCAGCAGAGATAAACGTAACAGTACTATCTTGCAGGGGAGGCAAATATAACTGTTACAAACTATAAGAGCTAAAACAAACTACCCGGTCACACCGAAATTTAAAAATAAATAAACATCTGAAGCACAAGAGTTCCAACTGCTCCCAACCGTCTGGAGCCAGTGAGACTATGACATCCCCGATTATTGGGGTGCGTTGTAAGGCTGAAGATACTGAGAAAGTGGAGGTGGGATTCACATTGGGTCACCAAATACCGCTTAAGCCACGTGCCACAATTCAATTTTGAATCGTGGTCTTACATCCGGGCGATACTGAAAGTATTTTCCGCAAATATGCTATATATTATTTATAACTGAATAAGTTGTTAAATAACATAAAATAGTTACATAAAATTTGCGGAAGACAGGATTTGAACCCGCGACCTACGGATTCCTAGTCTTTTACCCCTCGACTACGGAGGCCGTCGTTTTCTGTGCGTTTTTCAATTTCATATTATTCGAATAAGCTCACTTGTAATTTTATTGAGTTATACTTATCATTTCAATCTTTGTTCATCATTTCAACTTTCAACTATAAACAATTTATAATTTTGTCAAATTGTGTTTTGTGGTGAAAACGTATCATCTTTATCGCTTGGACCTTTATAAATTACGGTGTTAATATAAGCTTTGAATAATAGGGTTACTTTGGTGGGTGGTAATGATTTATTTAATGGTGAATTATTTCGTGTGGAATGAAACATTCCACAAAAATAATCCATTAGCTGCATCAACTTGTTTCGCTTGTTTCTGTAAGCAGATTAATTTTGATAAATACTGGCTGATGTCCATCTCTCTTACCCGTATTTGAAAATTTCCGCGTACATGACATTAATTAAGAGGTGTTCTTACAACATTTACTCATTTATTTGATTAATAATTGTTATTTCACTTTAGTATTTTGCAGGTTATAAACTATTAACCCTTTGTGCTCCAAGTTGTTTTTATATGGTTTACCAGTATACTCCATATAATGTCAGAGTACACACTGGTTTCCCGTCTGTCATCTTTTACTGCCTTTTTTCATAAAATATGGAGTTTTCCATTGAGCCTGGTCTCTAATGGAGTGAGAATATTTATTGCCCAGTAAAAAGATTCAAATAAAATGAATGCCTAGTTATTGTTATGTATTAAAAAGATATCAAAAAGGTCAACCAATTGTAAGTGGGTACTGTATACAACTGAACAGAATCATGTGTGTACCTGTAAAAGCACCCTTTTATTTTTTAATCAATAAAATGTATACCCATTATTTATGTCGCTGCTGCGGCGCCATCGAAGTTGTTAGAATGTTTTCTATGTCACCGTGGCGGCGACAACGGAGTACAAAGAGTTACAATTAATATTTGTGTTGTAATCATTATTACAATTTTTCCAATAATTATTATTATAAATTATTATTGTTATTTCACATTTAATGTATTTGTAAGGTGTCCTGAAGAATTATTTATGTTATACGCCCGTACAGGCTTTTACAAACATGTGATACAACAGTTATTATGTAGTAAAATTTGCAATTGAAATTAAAAAGAACACAAAAAGATGAATAGTGGAATGATAATTATGCTAACATTAATTATTATTATTATTATTGAGACATGTTATTATAGCCTTCTTGCAACTATATTCCGTTGAACACATCTATTATTTCTGAGATAGTATTGCCAACTGCTAGCAATATCTAAATGACTCATACATTTTCGATCGAGTAGTTTTAGTTGGTGTATGGAAAGTATTTATGCTGAGTAAATCAGGGCTGTCTATAATTCTAAAAAAGTCTTCCATCTGAGAGTTTTAATCTTTTCATCATGTGGTAATTTATAGTACCAATAGAAGATATAATTTGTAGTATATCTTGAGTCAGAAACAACAAATCAAATTGATTGAAACTGAGTTGTTTGTGACAATAATATTATTTATATATTATAAAACACTCTAAAATAAATTCGTCAATAACTCACCCGTGAATGTGACATGACTCGATAAAAGTAGTTATTTGAATACTTTTACAACGATAATATTTCTAAAATATTCAACATTACATTAATTAAATAGCAAAACTTTTTTCAGGTCCTTTTTTATTATAGTAAAACATTCATTTACTAGAATTACTTAACATTAAAACAAACAACTTTATTTTAAAACACAAAATATTCAATACCCAACCAAACCGCTAACAGCAAATTAAATTAAATCCAGTAATTATTGTTTGTTCATCGTAATCTCATTTTAATTTGGATTTAACAAATCGCTTTGCCAATGAAAAAAACCCTCAAATCTAAATATTAAATAACATTCAGACAAATTTACAAAAATTATTTATAATCAAAATGTAATTTACAGAGTTTTGACTAAATAAATTGATGAAAACGTGTTGGCGGTTTCAGCAACTTCATATTTAAAACACGTTTTTTATGGAGTCGGCCAAACCGCTCTTAAAAACCTTTCAGCATGATGTTTAAGTTTTCAGTGAAGAGACGGCGGTTTGACGAAATGCAATTATCGAGATAACTTTTTCCGAGGGAAATAACAAAGCCACTGTGATTTTATGATTTTCAGAAAAATCACCGTGATACAAAATGTTGTTGAAATAGTATAGTTAGAGTGACAACAATTTAGATCCAGTAAAGCTTCGTGATCACTTAGCGTCCGAGAAAATAAATAACGTGTCAATTAATTACAACATTGTAATGCCGCACAAGAGTCCCAACTGAACCAACCATATGGATCCAGTGAGATTATTTATTCATTAACGCCGATTATGGAGGCTTTTACAAAAGAATAACAATTGTTTTACATATGAATACAGAATATACATAGATAAAAAAATATATAAATATAAAATACATAAAAGAGAACAATGGAAATAGTAGTATCAACATAAAAAAGTACAATGAGTAGGTTATTAAAAATACAATACAACATATTATAAATCCCGGATATTATGTAATGAGTGTTAAGAAATTAATACTTTAAAACTGTACTTGATTATAGTCAATCTGAGAAGCGCTGACAGACAGTTTTAATTATGTAGTGTTTGTATGAGGTTAAACTAGCAATGTTTATAGGTTCATCCAAAACTTATTTATTTCGAAGTACATGCAGGCGATTCATTATGGAATTGAGTTCAGCGTTAGATCCTGTATTGTTGCAATGATAGGGTAATTTGAAACGAACTGATCGACTAGGTACATGGAAACATATTAACGAAAGAAGTTCAGTGGAGTTCAACAGGTTGGTAACGATTTTACATAAATAAAATAGGTCTGAACAAATTCTTCTTTCTTTTAATGTATCGAGTCCCAATAATAGTAACTGAGAGGGGTAATTAATGTTTTCGATGAATATTCCCAATTTAAAATTAATATAACGTAAAAATTTATGTTGGACTCGCTCAAGGGAATTCTCATGTACACTGTAGTGTACATGGGTGGACTCCAGATGGTGGTGTTAAATTCTAGTTAGCTTCTAACAAGTGAAGTGTGAAGTAATTTGATAGTTTTTAAATTTTTAAAATCCTTTGAAATCCGTAAGATAAATCCTAACATTTGTATTGCTTTACTGGTTATATTATTAATATGTTTAATGAATGTTAATTTAATGTCAAAGGTTATACCAAGGTCTCTTATTTCATCAACAGATAATAAGGTGTGATTATTGAGAAAGTAGGTGAACAACAATGGGTTTTTATTTCTGTGGAATCTCATTAGTTGACATTTTTTTACATAGTTTTTTTAGATAGAGTCAATTTGTTTTTAAGACACCAATCGTAAAAGCTATTAATATTAGATTGAAGTGTTAGACAATCCTCGATATTGTCAATAATTCTATATATCTTTATATCATCAGCGAACATTAGAATGAGAACACGGGTGAGTATGTTAGTTACGTCGTTAATGAATAAATTAAAAAGTAAAGGACCAAGATGCGAACCCTGGGGTACGCCACTGGTAGCTTCGAACATGTAGGATAAGTGATCATTAATACAGACAGTTAACTAACGCCTAAGTAAGTAATTCTTAAACCAAGATAGAAGGTTTCCATTAATGCCGAGTTTCAAAAGTTTATAAATGAGGATTTTATGACAGACCTTATCAAACGCCTTACTGAAGTCGGTATATATAGAAACAACTTGTTGTTTGTTGGCAGTGCATTAGAAATGAAATTTTCATATAATGTTAGGTTAATCAAAGTTGATCTGCCGGAGATAAAGCCGTGTTGACAAGTTGCGATACAAGAGTTTACAAAGAAGCTGATTTTCTTAAGAATCAATTTCTCAAAAAGTTTAGGTATAGACGATTGAATACAGATGGCCCCTTTTAAATACAGGAGTTAGGTAGCTAAGTTTCCATATTTGTGGAAAGTGTCCTGTGGAGAGTGACTTGTTAAACAGTATATTAAGCGGAACAGATAAACTTTGGATAATGGTATCCCCAATTGTTGTGAAGCTGAAGGTAGTGGGAAGGGGAAAGAGATAGTGGGAAGTACTTGACTATTCAGATCTGGTCACCAAACACTGCTAAGCCATTTCAAACAACGTTTCAATTCTGAATATTCATTTTACACCATGCCGATACTGAGACTGTCTTCCACTTGGGAACGTGCCGAAAATATACCGCATATTATTTAAATGACTAAATTTTTAAATAATACAAATCAATCGTATATAATTTACTTGCGCACGCCGGGATATGGGATATTCGGATTGCTAGTCAAGAAACTAACTCCTCGACCACGGAGGCCGTAAAAAATTGACTATTTTAAATGTATCATAAAATCTTAAATAAAAAGTTGTCAACGTTTATTGACAACTTTTTATTTATTTACACAAATATTTTGTGAATTCTTAGGTTTTTTGCGAAATGAATATTATTTATGGATGGTGTGTGAAATCCCCAGACTGAATGAAACAGAAATGAAGGTTCTACTCAAGATCTGTGAGAAAAGAGGCTAAACGACCCTAAAACAGAAACTTTTTTATATCTTAGTATATACATTTCTTTTGGGTGTTTCATTCGGAAGAGTGCAAATGATGCATTCAGAAAACGGAGTATTATATTTTTATGGTTGCTCAGAGAAGAATAGAGAAGTAAAAATTAGGACAATGGTATTTTTTTTTCTTCTATATGCTATAGCATAGCTTTCTAACATATTACGCTTTGAATTTCCACTGAGAAGTTGGCTCCAACTCCTAAATTTCAGCTGAGAAATCGGCTCCAACTGATGAATTTCAGCTGAGAAATCGGCCCCAACTCCTGAATTTCAGCTGAGAAATAGGCCCCAACTCCTTAATTAATTTTGAATAAAAAAGTCGGTAATCTGAATTTATTTAATAAATGTTATATAACCTTCGGTAAATATTCGGAATCGCTGGACACGGATTATACGAAATATTTTTAAATAAAACCTTCTGATTTACCTTAATTACTATAAAAGGAATCTGATATCTAGCATTTTAATTTTTAATTACGTAAATCGAAAATTGACTTTCGTTGTATGGGATGACAGCAGGAATGATTTCTGTTGATGACATGTTCTCTTGTTGGAATTCCTGATATGAGTGGCTATAATTTTGACCATTTCTGTATGCAAATACTAGGTAGGTACTATTTTTGCCAAACTCGAAAAAAAAAAAAAAAATTTTATGTTACTTATAACCATAAATTATTTATATTTAAGTATTATTATTGTTGTATTTAACCTAACCTATAATAACTCAACCTAACCTATAATAATCCAACCTAAACTAACCTCACATAAATCCTAACCTAACCTAACCTATATCCTAACCTAACCTTTAATAACCCAACCTAACTTAACCTAACCTATAATAATCCAACCTAACCTAACCTACATCCCAACCTAACCTATAATAACCCAACCTAACCTAACCTATAATAGCCCAACCTAACCTAACCTAACCTTACCTAACCTATAATAATCCAATCTAACCTAACCTAACCTAACCTAACCGATAATCATCCAACCTAACCTAACCTATAATAATCCAACCTAACCTAACCTAACCTATATCCTAACCTAACCTATAATAATCCAACCTAACGTAACCTAACTTATAATAACCCAACCTAACCTAACCTAATCTATAATAATCCAACCTAACCTAACCTAACCTATATCTTAACCTAACCTATAATTACGATAGTGATTTTTCGATTTACGTAATTAAAAATTCAAATGCTAAAATTAAAAATATCCCAAATGCAGTCAGATACCTCTTATAGTAATTAAGGTAATTTAGAAGTTTTTATTTAAAAATATTTCATTTAATCCTTGTCCAGCGATTCCAAATAATTACCTAACTTTCAAACAAGAATAAACTAGCGCGCACTTGGGGTGATTTTTAACAAAACTGGGCTGTAGAAGTAAAATTCTTCAATAATAATTATTATATGAAATTAAGTCATGTTAATTTTTTGTATTAAATACTGATATAAACATACAGGGTGATACTGAAAGTATCTACCACTCTAGATTTGGCGAGAGTGTGCGATTTGCCTGCATTTATTCCAGAGCGTTTTGTTCGATTAGCGTCAGATAGATTGACGAAGCGGTCGTTAATCTTTGACTGAAATTGTCAAACTATTAATCTCAAACATTATTCTAATGCATACCTAGAACTTTCAAAGTTACCAGAGTTAATATATTCTCGGCATCAATCTTAAATTGAGAGCAACGGGTGGTAGGGACGGAAAGTTTAAGAAGAAAATACCTATATAGATTTTTACAGGATTTTCCAGAAAATAATTCCAGTTCGCATTTGAATTTCTTAAATATTTGTAAAGTATTATGCAAATAAAAAGTAAATTACTAAATAATATCTGGAATATCTCTAATCTACGTTTATCGTGAAGGTTGAGTAATAGGATGTAAGAAGAAATCTCTTTGGCTGCTTTCGTCGAGATTCTCAGTTGCGTAGCTAGATACTTTATAATTTTTATCTTACCTATCTCTTTCCCCACCCACCTACTCAGCTAAATAATACACGCTGATGGGGATGCCAGGGTCCATATAGCAGCAAAAATGTTTTTACCTATTACATTCACAACTTAACTAACAGCCTCTATTAAATTCCATGTGCCGACTAGGACACAAGACAAAATGTAACATTTTTCTTCAATACGTACACAACCAACCATCAGAAGCACTCACTAACCAATAGGATGCATGACATGGGCAACAGATTTGTGAGTATTTATAGAATTAAGCGTAAATACCAGAACTTTGTTGAATCCTGCAAATTATAGTTGCATTGGTAATGTTGTTCTAGTGATTTGTCTTATATGTAGTATTGTTCTATTTTCTATATTATTTTATGTTACTGTTACATGTCATGTTTTACTAATGTTGGTTCATTTTCATTTTATCTTATTATTTTAAGTTATTTCATGCTTTAAAAAACTTGTGTAAATTTTCGACAGCTCACATGTAAAAGCCCGGCTGGGAGTAGTTTGTTTTTGAGACAAAAGTTTTTTAGTTAGGTACATGGCTCTATATCAAAGGTTACCATCAAACTGTCTTCAACGCGAAGTCTAAGACCTAGAACATCTGTTTTTTTTTGCTTGTCATTACATCAGGTAAATCTTTAAGTGGCTTATATATGACAGTTGAACAACCTCAAAGCTACTTAACAATTTACCTGATGTAATGACAAGCAAAATAAACTTGAAGAACTTGAACAATTCATCAAATTTTAAAGTCTTTTTTCAAGTTCTGTGAAAGTCCTGTTCAAATTCTGTTGCTATCCAAGTTTTGTGAAACAACCGGTCAATGATGAATTAATATCGGAACTTAAATAGAACTTATACAAAACGTGAAATTTAACTGCGAAATTTGATGAATTTGTTACATTTTTTCCAACACCAACGAACTGATTGATCATTTCAGATGATTTTTTATGTACTATTTTCCCCTTTTCATTTGTTGTCCAATATTTATAACATCTTAAAAATATACTGAAATGTATTTTTTAACCTTATTCGTTTTAAGCAATTTAGTGTATCTTTGTAATTTTTAAGCATTAGTAAATAGACTAGCTAGCCAACCAGTGAATATTTCTCTACTAACTGGGTAATGAAATTACTTGATGAATAATTTTATGTAACATATTATTAATTCGAAACTTTGCTTTATAATTTTAATAAATAACTCATACATGATTGTAAAATATTATTTATAAAATAATAATCATGAACACTGGAAAATAACCTTTCTACAAAAATGATTAATAATTCCATAAATACGATGTGGGGTCACGCAGCTGACCTTTGGTGGTAAATCCTAATACTTATCTACCGCGGTCCATTACTTGGTAATATTTCTACTCCCCATGGAATAAAGCCTGCTTCTGGCGATCTTCCCATGCATTAATCTCCCGGTTCTTTAAAGCTTTAAGTCTCGCGATCCTTTTAAGAATTATTAGCGTACTCATTCTTACGCTGGATAGTGGTAATAGTTGTTATCATAGAGAATTCGTTTCATGAATATGTAGCGGCATGCTACAAAGATCATTGTTCGTTCTACAGGGTTTTCCAATAAGAGGTGTTATTTTGATATTCAAAGAAAAATGCCATTTTTTAATATAAATGATCGAATGTTTATTTTATTATAAAGAGGAAGGTATGCCGTTAATAGTAAAAAATAACATCAGTCAAATGACCACCACGACCACGCCTACAGGACCATATCCTTTTCATGAAATTTTCCATAACCAAATCGCAAAGTGGCTGCCTTATGTCCTCAATAGCCTCACGAATTCCATCTTTGAGGTCTTGAATCGACGCTGGGCTGTTGGCGTAAACATTCTCTTTCACATGGCCTCAAAGGAAGAAGTCGCAAGGTGTTAAATCACAAGATCTCGGTGGCCAATTGTGATCACCTCTTCGAGAGATAACACGGTCCGGACACTTTTTCCGTAAAAGATCAATGGTTTCGTTGCTTGTGTGGCACGTAGCGCCGTTTTGTTGAAAGTAAACGTTGTCCAGATCAATACTATCCAATTCCGGGCATAAAAAATCATTAATCATCTATCGACAGCTCTTTGAATATCAAAATAACACCTGGAAAAACCTGTAGAACATTCCCGATTTTCTGTTTACCCAGCCAAGATCGCATCTTGTACCTACGAGAATTATTTCGTAAACGTATCGAGCTACTTTAACCGCTGTTAACGATGGTTAAGATGGTTGCACGGTTGACGGGTACGTTCCCGTCCATCGTGCTTACATCACCAGCCGACCAGGTCCATCCTTCCTCCAGTTAGCTTACTTCACACTTCAAACAGTCTGGTATCAACCAACGCGGTGTACAGTGACCGTTTTCATCGCCACGACCACTACACCACCGTTCATCACCGCTTCATATGATGTTGGCTGGAGGATTCGATGTGGAATACATCCAACAATCTTCGGCCTGGGGAATTTGCCATCGATCACCTCTACTTCAGTGACGAGCATCATCGATTCAGAGTCATCGCAACATCAACTTCACTGACTCAGTAAACTATGTGATTCTACACAACATCTTTCATTCGTCTCACCTTAACACCCCCAAAAATGCAATGTAGATAAAATCATATAGCTTGAAACACTGGAAGACGAAGAGGAAATGCACCAGGTCTTGCTGTATGGCTGTCGAAATATGTTTCATTTAGGTGTTATTTATGACACATGGCGAATACAAATTGGAAAATCTCAAAGAAAAAATAGAGATGAACGAAGCATTTTTATCAAGCCTATATGGACATGGAGAAAATATCTACAACAAACACGTCGATGGCCAATTCAAAGTTTATTTTATAAGAATTCTCCAATTATACGATGTTAAGCAACAAAATTAATGTGAATATCCTCTTTTATCCATTTTAGATGAAATAAGTCATGTAATTATCTCACGAAACATTTTTTTTTTATTAATAAAAAAAAGATACACCAATTACATTACACAATATAATAAAGTTTTTAATTACATAATATAATATAATATAATATAAGTATTTGATGTACCCCCATAAATAAGCAGGGCTTGTGTGTATGGGGGGTGTTGTTATATTGGTTTAAATTTGATATGATTCTGTTCAAGTGTTCGGAATACTTTTTAAGGTGGCTTTTGAATTCGTTTATATTTGCATTCATGTTTCTAATTTTTTCTGGTAATGAATTAAAAAAATTAACTCCGAGATATTCATGGTTGAACTGTCCTATTGTTTTTTTACATTTAGAAGTAGGAAGTATTGACGTTTGTCTAAGATTTCTGTTATTTTTAAAGGGTGCAACTTTATTTTGAATATTGTTCTTATAAATTTGTAATTTTGCATGGTAGAAGTATAATGCACTTAATTTTCTGACCTTAAATTGTTTGAATAAAAGTTCGGACGAATATGAATAGGGTTTTTTAATATGGTTTTTATTATTAGTTTTTGTGATATGTAAATTGTTTGTGTTTGATTTTTATGTGTACCGCCCCAGCCTATAATACCGTATTGTATAACATATATTTACAAAGCGAGTAAACTAGATACATGCTTTACAAAACAAGCAATTATTTTTGTTAAACCTTTTTTATTCACACAGGAAGCCCTGAGGAAAATAATTCCCATCGAGGCCTATGTCATCTTCGGGGATGCTGTGTGGTGGGTCTAAAAACACTAAAAATAATTGTAAATCTTTCTTGTACATGGTTCTGAATGTTTAAATTTTGTTTCTGTGTCCCATTTCGAAAATAAAATTATATTATTCGCATTTTTATTTTTAAATATTTATTTTTTTAATCCCACAGACAGGCATCGCTTTGGTAGAGATCTATAAACCTGAACATTACATCATCCGACCACTACTGACATTTTTTCCCGACGATGCCATGTTCCTCAATATAATCTAAAAATCGCAAGATAGTTGAAACACGTATTCAGATGTGTCGATTTGGTGTAAAACTCGAACGATGATTCACACTTGAACAGTAAAATTAGACGGGGTTTCAACTTTAGTCGCTAAACTAAAAACTTGATCAACTCTATTGAAAGGGTGTTCACACTTGTCAATTAGCTTTCAAGTGTCATTCAACAGAGATTTGATTAACTAAAATCGCCATGTCTGAACGGTGAATAAGCGACCAACCATTGTTCAATACTTTAAAGCGCGAAACTGTCATATAACTTCTCTTTCTCGCTCTTATGCGTAGAGTAACTTGATGGGAAAGTGAAAGGTTGTGAAGATCTCGTTTGCAAACGCGGATAAAGATATTTCAAACAACGTTCCGTGTCAGGAGATTATTTCTCCTTTGGAAGAAACTGAAAGTAACATATTAAATACATATATACACAATTAAAAGTAACATATTACATACATATAGACACAATTAAAAATAAAACATATTACATACACATAGACACACAAATAAAAGTTACATATTTCATGCACATATATAAACAATTAAAAGTAAAATAGTACATACACGTTTATATACAATAAAAAGTAACATATTACATTCAAATATATACGCAATTTATAGTAACATATTACATACACACATATACATAGTTAAAAGTAACATATTACATACACATATATATACAATTAAAAGTAACATATTTATTTAAACATATAAATACAATTATAAGTAACATATTGCATACAATAAAAAAACAATTAAAAGTAACATATTACATTCACATGTATACATAATTGAAAGTAACATATTACATACACACATATATACAATTAAAAGTAACATATTACATACACACATATATACAATTAAAAGTAACATATTACATACACACATATATACAATTAAAAGTAACATATTACATGCACACATATATACAAATAAAAGTAACATATTACATACACAATTAAAATCATTGGAAACTCAGAGTTAATTTTTTTGAAAAATTAACAATTTCTGGGTTTCTTTTTCATAAAGAACACAAAAACATCACTTTTCCTTATAAAAATATAAAGCCTTAACCTAATATTATTTGTACAGACTCGGCACCACTTGATATTATAACATAAACCAAAGAAAATAATAAATTAATTAGGTATATTAAATCCTGAAAGAACTGGACCTTCCAACTTATAAAAACACCAAAAAATAACAAACGATTAATTACAAAGTGCTCGGTTTGCGTAGTCCCATTTATTTCAGCCCAAATTTTCCACTTGTACAAACATAACTCGATAACTTATTCAACCAAGTTCACACAAAACACCACCAGCAAACGCACACACACGCACGTAGCGTATTTACTTAAGTTGTTCTTTGTTCATACTTGTACAAACATCGAAGATCCAAAATATTCAGTGAATTGAAATTATTTTGTCAGCAAATATTGCAAATTAAATGCCAACGTGGTAAAGTCGTTTACTAACCACCAAACTAGCAACCAAATTCATGTAAATTGTGAAGGTTTTGTGAAATTTAAAATCCAATCCATGGTCTTTTTCTTAAAAAATATTAATTTAGGTTTGAGGTCAAAATACCCAACAAACTGAATAATTATTATTTTAATCCAAAAGTGCAATTATTATTTTAATCCGTGCAAATGAATATCTAGTACCTACCGATAAGGGTTATTTTATTTATTTGTGTTTAAAATTATGATAAATAGGCTATTAAAGAATTCATATTTCCACGATTTTTGAGGCAACTATTTTTTTTTAAATAATCTTGATTTACCTAATGCGTCAATACAATGAAAAATAAAATACGAAATGTAAATTCGTAAAAAGCGTGTTTTTCGTATAAATTGTAATTTGTAAATAAAAAAAATAATTGCCCTCATGGCCTATGTCATCTTTGGGGATGCTGTATGAAGTAAAAGAAGTTCTGGGAAGTAAAAAGGTATGAAGGGTTGGTAGGAGTGACGTATGAATCTATCCCTCCCAATGCGATTGGTCGAGAGAGTCCAAATGAACTTCACTAGATCTAACGTGTCACACCGTTGGTGAGAGATGCATCCGCTGTCGAGACCTGGACAAACCTCACCCCATGAACCCGGACACCCCTGCTAATTTACTAAACGTATCGAACCACTTGTAATGAACTATAGCAGAAGTGTTGTTTATCCAATAAATGGTTCCCGGGGTGGTGGTATCGATACCCGATAAATGTTAATAGCGAATCTGAAAAAGATATAAACAAGAAAAAGAAAGGAAAATCACATGAGTGACCTCGCATCTGTAGATGTGGAATGGATAAAAATTAATAAATGTATTAATGTTTCATGCCTTCCCAATAAAAGTTAGCGTCTTATTTCGATGCTGAAATATTTTACAGTTGATTTATAGTTGCATCATTATTTTTATAACAACGATAAATCAGTCAAGATATTTCCGAAACAGGTAATAATTCATTGAAATTGACATGACTACCTAAATTATCCCAAAGCGTATACCTATTTATGGACTACAGAATTTGTATTTATACGTCTTATCTAACTGGTTCCACATCGACAGCACTTCAAAGTGTAAACGATAAACAGTTTATTAATGCAATACATTATTTAAATCATTTTTCTATGTGATTAACGTTCGTTCTACTTTAAAATGTAAGTTTATCGCCTTATTTTACTTTCTACTAATATGCCACGTTCCCCTATTTCGGATAAGTCTATGGAAATACAGCATAATAGAACTTCAAAACTATAGCAGACAAGAACGATAAAACTGCAGAATTACACAAAAAATTTAAAACTGCAGAACTACGGAACGATAGAATTACAACACGCAACTGAACGATAGTACTATAGAATGACACAAATATATAACTGCAGAACCATAGCACTACGGAACTACAAAATTACATAAGTATAGAACTACAGAACTATGGAGCTACAGGACTATGTAACTACAGAACTACACAACGCTATAGAACTACATAACTATAGAAGTGTAGTACTACAGAACACTATAGAACTACAGTTTTACAGACTGCCTAAGCAATAAATCCTCCAAACACATAACAAGTTTTCTCAAGAGATTTGTCCGCTGATCTCGTAATCCAAGCCATTACTCACAAATGATACGACAAGTGCTCCTACAGAACGCCCTACTCCACTAAACACTTTGCTACGTGCAATCCCGCCATCCAATAATTAAACAGAAAAGTAAAAGTAATGGATTAATGTAGTTAGTTTCTCAGTATGAGAGTGATACATACTCTCAGTGTCGCTCTGGTGAAAGACAACCATTCAGAGTCATAAGGTTGCTTGAAATGGCTTTCATCTTGTTTGCTGTTCTGAAAAGCCAGGTACTTGACGTCCTTCCTTTACTTCGTCTCATTCCCTTCCCCACTCCCTTCAGCCTCACAATAAACCCCAATCAATGAAGATACCATTCAACTGGTTGCGGAAAGTTGGTATCAGGTAAAATGCCCTATGCCACTCTCGCCTTAAATATGTTATCCTAGTATGGGGATCTACAACCTCAAATTGCGTGAAGAAAAATTTTTAAACCCAAATGGGTATTTTAAAGACTATCCTAAATTTTTTTTCGGTTTCAAATATTCAAAATATCTATTCTAAGGATGGACAAATCATCAAATTTCAAAGTTAATTTTCGGGTTCTTTGAAAGTCCTATTCAAGTTCTGTTATTATATCATTAGTGGCTAGTTGCGTGACAGAACTGAAATATTAACAAAACTTGAAAAAATCGTTCACAGAAGTTAAAAATTAACTTTGATATTTGAAGAATTGTTCAAATTCTCCGAAACAACCCGTCCTAAGAATGTTTTCATGAAAAATTTTGAATTATAAAAAAACGAAAGAAAACAAACTTTCACAACACAAGAATGACATGTACCCATATGAATATACCCAAATTTAAAATTGCCTTTGAACAAAGAAACTACAAATATCTCTCCACAAAGCTCTATAATTCACTTTACACAAAAATAAAGAAAACACATATTACAAATGATTAAAAAACAAATCAAAACATAAATTTTAAATTTAATATAATTTAAGAAGAAGAAATAATCAACATTTTGGAAAAAAATGTCATCGGATCTGAAACAAACAGTATTTAAATAAAATCTGGTCCGTCTCAGCAAAGGAACCCCTATTGAAGAGAAATTACAAAATAAATCCAATTAGATTTCATAGATTGCGCTAATTTAATATTTTAGGAAAAGGCACTTTTTGGAAATTATGCTATAAAATATTAGGATGAATTATTTGTTTGCCCCTATACATATTTAATACGAATATCTACTGGAGTGATTTATGGCATATTATGCCAAGTTTGCAAAACGATCTGAGCAATTGCTTGCCATATTATGCCAAATTTATGGAACCTAAAAATATGGGATAAACAGTGAAATGAAATCTAGATGAATTCATTGGCTTTAAACCGCAATAAGTAGTTTCATATGTTTCCATATTAATATTTTGAGGAAATTTCCACATTGAATAATGAACATAAAAACAACAGAAATGTGGTCTGTTTGCCTCAGGTATGTCAATCAGATTGATTTAATTAATTTAATATATTCGAGAATCAATTTCAACATTTGAATGATTTTGATCAATTTCACTTGAAGTATGGGAAAATTTACCCTATTTTGTGCACACCAGAAACGCACAAAACAAATTTCTGTTGGTTTATCTCATAAATAATAGAAACAAGGAGAGAAATCGCATGCAAGCATGCCAAAAGAGTAGGTTGAGTAGGTAAATAAAGGTGGTCTGTCTGATGCAACCTACTGCGATTTGTAGTAGGGTGAACGATGTTGGCGACACTTGTACGCGGTTTCATCCAAATATTGTATCATGGCCCATCTACCTTATTTGAATTTCCTGTGGTTTATCCATTTGGTTCAACAAAATGAGAGCAAACGAAATATTGAGAAAGGTTTAATTATGTTTGGCTTCAAAATGATGTTGAATAAATACGATTCTTTATTTTATTATTTTTATACAGAACGTCTAGATTTATGAAAGACTAGAAGTTGACCAAGTATAAACTGACCCTTTTAGTAATTTTTTTACAATTATTAGTATTATTTCTTATTCTAGTGTAACAAACTATTATACTAGTCCCAGACAGAGATCGTATGCATATCATCGACGATCATCCTAACCCTCAGGCTAATTTGTTGGCCTTTGAGAACAGCTCATACATGTCTCGTAGAAATTGTTGTGTCTCCCTTACTATGATGGTGAGATATATGATCTTAGCGGTGATTGAAAGAGAAAACCCCATGCCTTATATTCAAATAAAGAAGATAATTTATAAGTTTTATATGAAACCACAAAAAAATTAAGTGACAATAATGTCTATAATACATGCAATCAAAAATGTTATATTTTAAAAATTATATGTATCTAATAACACAAGTTTAAAGAGTATTTCGTCACCTCCTTTCAATAACCGTTTTTAGTTTTTGAATACTTTAAGAAATATTCCATTTATTTGGATTTTATTGTAAATCTGAAGTATTCTGACAGAATATGCCAGAGGTCTAAGACGTTAAAAGCCATTCATGAATCTTCCTTGTCACACGCCATTTATGAAAACGAAAAAGTCTATACTAGAATATCGAATGTCTTAAGTCATATTTCTATAGACACTTCGCGAACGTATATTTCTATCGAATTGTGTAACTCTTGGTATTACCAGTTAAAAACAGGAAAAAAAACTTTTATTGATAAAACGCACGTTAATAAATTTACATACTTAACATTAAGTAGCCGACGCTTACCCGGCGTTGCTCGGGGTTGTGAATGATTTGGAGTAAAGTTTTTTGGTTGTAAATTCTAGAACAAACACCGACTTTTTATCTATATAAATCTTCCGGAAAAAAATCTAACTGATGGTGAAAACCCCTTCAAATTCCGTAGCGTAGTTTAGAAGAACTAAGCGCTTAAACAGACAGATACGAAAAAAGACTTATTAGATTACAAACTAATTCGTTAATAAAGTTTATATAAGTTCCTGCACAGGACGACTAATTTCGAAGTTTGTTACACCACGATTCCAATGTCATCGAAATGAAATGGTAATGTGACCATCATTTTTTTAATATTGGAATTATTTGAACACTTGAAAAAAAAAGTATATGTATAAAAATATACGTATCAATTATTACATGACTTTTTGTTTGTTATTATTTGTAAGATGTAACTAATTAAATTTTATTTGATATAATTTAACGTTTCTATATATTTATAATTAGTTCTACAGACATACATTTTCACCGGAACAAGTTGATATTTGCATAAAAAAACTAAATTCTTTTACTTATTCCTTTTTGCGTGTTTATTAAGATTAAGAATTTAAAAAAAAAAAATAATATTTGAAAAGTACAAGACTGCCAACTACTCCCAACCGCCTAGAGCCAGTGAGACTATGGCATCCACAAATGGGGTATATTGTGAAGTTGAAGGTAGTAGAGAGAGGAAGAAGATGGGAAAGAAGAAGATGAGGAAGTACCTGGCTATTTAGATATGGTCACCAAACACGGCCCAAGCCTTTTCAAGCAACGTTTTGATTTTAAATGGTGGTTACTAATGGATTGGAGTATCTGCCACTCTGGAACGTGCTGCAAATATACTATATAGGTAATTAGTGAATTAACACATATTAATAAGATAAAATGTACTTTGCACGTCGGAATTTGAACCTGTGACCTCCAGCTCGTTAGTCGAGAGCCTTACCCCTCGACAACGGAGGCCGTCAAATGCAGTTAATATGTACAAACAAATAAAATATTACGTTTTTTAATCATAAACGTGGGTACTTATTGATACCACGTTTTTAATATAAATACATCCTAATGCAAAGGTCCCGTTAATTATAAAAGAGTGGTCATTGGTCACTGTCACCCCCCAATATTATAAGAACCAAGTTACGACTTACGTTCCTTTCGAATGCTCCATGATGACTAAGCTCTGCCTGAATGTAATAAGTAATCTTAGCTTTATAATCACCGATTGGTTGCTTCTTACCAAAAAGTAAACTATTCTGATGAACTCAAATTCCTTCAATGTATTTCCGCCAGATGTCAGCCGTTCTTGAGCTTCATTTGCATAATTGTGTATTAACCTATAACTGGAGGTGGTACAGGGTATTTAAATAATTTTGAAGTATTTAATTATATGGACCCAAAACAATTCCAGGCAAGTTGCACTGACGAGATAAATAGGTACAGAATATTTCTTATCTGTGGAACAGATGAATGTGGCACTCGATGGTTAGATGGATATACAGGCTTAAAAATGTATACAAAATGTTAACAAAATAAACAAGTTACGAAAATGAGAAAAATCGTCAATGTTTAAGTAATAATTATTCTAACATGTTAAGGCCCCTTAGTAAGCGTGCAAAGCTAGTTTGAAAGGGAGATAGATAATTACGAATGTTAGAGGGAGCGCGCTAATATTAAAAAAAAACGATAATAATTGAGCGAAAATGGTGAAAACATTCAATAAATCAAGACTCGTTTAAAATAGAGCAACAATCTCTCGACAAATGTTTTGGTTGCATTTAAAGATACGCTGTGAAGTTTTGAATGCCTACAACATATTAAATAACAGAACAAAACGTGTTTTTAATATATTTTGGAGCTTACTTTGCGATTTTTTTTCTATCAAAAGAAATTCATATAATTAACCTTTTGGCATAACAAATGTATAGATATTATATTAAATTTTTTTTTTTTTTAGAACTTTTGACATACACTCTTAATATTTAGCATGATCGAATTATTAATTTATTTTATAGTTATCGAGGCGCAGCGCGTTGTGCGGGCGTCATGCGGACGGAATCATTCCTCCAACGGTCTCACAAAAATTACGCCTTTCTGTAATTTTTACCCCGCACTCTCCATAAAAATTGCCACAATCTTCCGTACCTTCCTTATCCACGTCAGATGGTTGGTTAAATTTGTGCTTCAAGTTAGCTGGGCACCATTGTGAATAATATCGTAGTCCCCCAGGCGCGACTAATTTAAGGGTTGTGCATAATATAAGGGCTAGTCCCTGAAGAGCTGATTAATGATTGTTGCCGAGAAGCGTCTATCTTGCTTAGCACAGCCCTTAGGACGTTTCCAGAGCCTTAATTTGGTTCATTCTATAACATTTTGTCTCGAGTCTCGCTGGAGCGGTAATCAAATTAATTTGGTTAAACGAAACTCAGACACGTGACTTGTTTGTGTAAGTGTGATATTTTACACGTCTTTTCGTAGATGGATAATTTGCGAAGTTAAATGACGACTATATCTAAGTCAACGCTCGGATAATACAAATTAGTTATATAGTGTGACTAACAAACTAATCATCATTGCCTCGTTCACATTCATACATCTTCTTTCATACTCTTCTATTATTCTGACTCTTGAAATGGTCCACTCATCCCTGAGAGGTATGTATTGACATGGTACATACCCCTCAGGGATCTCATATCTACAGCTTATAGTCTACTCTCATCCTTCCTCTGCCAGTTCCGCGCCTCACCGCCGTACATCAGGGTATGAAACTCCTTTGTGGACACCTAGCTTCGTTTCTTTGGACTGTTTTTTTGTAAGCGCCAGCCGTGTTCAGTCTTCCATTAATGGAGCTACCTGCATTTACCTAACTTGCAATATCTCTATCAGCCTTCCCATCTCTCCTAAACACACTTTACAAATAAACAAGTGTTAGTAGTGTGTGTACTGAACACCTACGCCAGTGACAACGGGTGGAAAATGCCGGTTTCCTCTCGGGGGTACCTTAGGGAAAGATTTGCAATTGAAACACAACTTCACGAAAGTCGTCGGACAATTGACTAATTGGGCCAGTTATTTGCGTATTTATTGGGTTCAAATTCAACAGTTTCTACACGTGTTAATGTGGAGCAATTATTGTTATATTTTACAGAAATATTATAATGCGTCATAGCGTCGAGAATTAATTACTAAGGTCCCACAGTTTTGTCGTGTGAGTAATTCATCTTCGAAATGGCGATATGACACGTGTACAGTGATTTAAAATCTTATCAAGATGACTCATCGTGCGAGATAAGCATCAAAGGATTCAACATCGTAAAATGAGTGATAACAGATAAATATTCATTTCCTTAATTATTTCAATAATTATTTAGGTACATCCATCTGCTGTCCGGTAGAGTGTAGATGAAATTAAATGCGAAATGTTCTTAAGATTATGTATGATTTGATATTTTCACTGTCGTGGTTTATTTTCGGGTTATTGTGCCATATTGCGATTCATCCTCTTTTAGCCAACATTTCGGACAGCGTAACAATTTTCATCATCAGAGCAGAATGGATTGAAACGTTGGCTACAGAAGAAGGAAACGCAACACATAAACTTGGACTAAATGCCTCATTCCAATCATATGAGGAACGCCTCCAATACTTTATTTGTACATTTATGGAAAAACGAAGACGATTTGCTGGCTTAGTATGTTTATTAAACTATTCATTATCTGAACAATATTAATAAAATAGGCTTAATTTAAAAAGTCGTAATAATATTCCGTATTGAATTATTTAATAAAAATATTGCCTACTTTAATCCCCTGTCTCGAATGTGTCGTCTGTATAATACGATTGAATGTGACTATATAGATATCTAGACAAACAGATTGTTTCGAATATTTCAAAAAATAAATTAGCTACCTACAGACATGACGTGTCATGGAAAATAATTATTTGTTAATGTAGTTTGTTGTATTTTAATGTGAACATGAAATATTGTTATTTTTGGAATAATTTATTGAGTAAAACCTCAAAGTGTTATTTTCGTTGAAAACAATATTAATGACACTCATACAAAAAGTTTGAAACAGAAAAGACGAGAAAAGATTCAGCGGCATCTAGGAATTGAACCCACGACCTCTTTCATGCTGGAGAAGTGCTCTGATCATTGAGCTAATTCAACCAACTTAGTAACTTTTAACTGTTTCGTACTTCGACTGATGGCTACCAACATTATCTTCATTTTCTTAACGAATATTTATGTATTCTACCCGAATTAAACGCAATCTAGATAGTGTCATAGATAAATATATCATTTTTTTATTTAACTTGCGACATCTATTGACCTTTATACAAGTTTCGGACGAATATTTTTGGAATAACTGAGTAAAACCTTACATTGTAATATGTAATTATGGAAGACAATATTAACGACTCTCAAACTAAAAATGTGAAATAAAAAAAAATAGTAAAATATTAAGTCGCATCTTGGAATTAAAGCCAGGACCTCTTCCTTGCCGGGGAAGTGACAGGAGTCTTCAATGATTAAAAATACTGTTATTTTTTTATTCAATTCTAGTACCTTCTCATGTCTTTATTTCCATATATTTTTTATTTATTTATATTTAATTTTATTTAGGGAATACATCATAATGAAAGATAAATCATAAACCGTCCATTCTGTGAACATTTTTAAACGGATTATGAACAATTACGCACTTTCCCAATGCTGATTTATTAACAGTATCATGTTAATACTCTGAAAATGTTCCAAAACAATGAATAAATCATTTCACATATTTTTATATAGGCACATCTACATAGCATTAACCACCAGAACTATTCCTTCAAAGTTTTGTTTACATAACCCCCGCATAATACTTTTCAAGTTGCCGACAGTTACAGTTTGCAAATCCTTTGATTGTGGGATATTTCGAAATCCCGCAGCTTCCCGCAGGATTTGCGGGATTTTGATTAAAAGAGTATTAAATTGAAATAATGCCAATATTTCATAATTTTTATAATTTTATTATTTATTATTATTATTAATTATCTATGATGCTAGTATATTATAAAAAATCATAAACGATAACATATATGGAGAAAACTTACTGATATAAAGAATTCCTAATTTATTAAAAATCTCTTCAAATTATTAGTATTCCTGTTAAAAACGGGGCTGCAGGCCTTAACAAATAAATTGACAGATTTTTTTCAAAAACCATCAGGAAAACGTGAATGTGTTACTGCGATGCCGGAACATGAGTTCATAAAAAATCTATTATTTTCGCATTTCATCATTACATAATAACAGAATAAATGCAGCTTCATGAGCACGTGTTCCGATATATTATGATAGTACTACTTAGTTTATTAGGAAATGGCCCGCTGTCACCTTTTAAAAAGATTTTAATAAATAAGCAATACTCATTTTTCATCATTTAAGAAGACTTTTTGTAGCAACGATCTTTCGCACTAAAAATGTTATAAAAAAAGATATTGAAAAGGTAACATAAGTAAGTATTTTAAGAAGACTTTGATTAAAAAAAGATCGTAAAAATGTGAAAACGTAACAACTGTCAAAAACAAGAGTCTCCAGACATTTGAGATCTTTCATCTTTGGTACAAATAATATTATTAAAATACATTGAAAATGTAAAGTAATAAGTATTTTAAGAAGACTTTCAAATAAAAAAAGATCCTAAAAACTTTGTAGGTTCTGACTTCTGGGCATTCTCGCACATGCGTATTACGTGATTCGCGACTGCATGCATTCAAAACAGCATGTTTTTTGTGTAAATTTCGTGCTTATTTTTATCCCGCAACATCCCAAAAATTCCATAAAAATTTGCAGATCCCGCGGGATTGCGGGATTGCAAACCATACTGACAGTATGACCTCAGGTTTGTACCTACTTAAAGTCATAGTATCTCTACTCACCATTTTGTTAAAACCTTTCTGATTTTCAACCCTTAAACATGAAGAGAAACTTACCCCAACAATTAATTACATCTTTGAAGTACACATTACGCAATTAAACTAAAACCACAATGTGAGATGGCCCCAATAATTATCTTGTCGCGCTTTGCATTCTTGGTCAGAGGAGCTAACATTGTCAAAGCGGGTTCACACTATTTACATATAAATCTACTAGTAATGTAGGTATTAGTTGCTACGAATATTGCCATGCCGCTATGTTGTAAGTACTGGACATTCCATTCCGGGCGGTAATTATGTTATTATTGCAAGAGTGATATTCCCAGGCGCTGTGAGAGTTTGCGAATTATAAAGCACAGTGGAAGAAAGACAAAATCACCGGACCAAAAATAAAAAGATGAGAAAAGGAGATAGGGCGATGGCGAAGGAAACGCGAGGCTAGGCGAGGTAAGGAAATGAAAGTCGAGTTCAGGTGTAGGAAGGCGAGAGTCCTCGGGAAAGTTGTAGATATCCTGGACTGTACCCAAAACAGTAGTAGAAACCGTACCCAATTTTTAAGTTAAGATTTAGCATTAAAAAGTTTGAGATATTTCATTATTTTTTATTTGTTTTTCTAATATGATTATTAAGGTGTCTAAAACAAATACGAAAATTTCAAACTGCTCATAAATTAAAAAGATACATTAAGAAGTTCACGTGTATGTCGATTGCCTACACTTGGCCCATGTGCGGGGTAAGCATACGCATACCATAGTGTTAGTGTTTGCACTATGCTTTTAATCGATAGTGCAAAATGACCTGTAAGTTATTTGAGAAAATTATTATATTTTTTTATTAAAGTTTTTGTAGATTTAACATCAAAGTATAAAAAATATTATTTAATTATAACTTAGGTATATTCTACATTTCCTTTTGCTTAATGTGGCTCTTACAACACATCTTAAATCCGCCAATTATTGAGGACTTTTATGTATATGTTTAAAACACATTTTTAGTACATGGAGTAAGTTTACGCACCCACAAAACTTCGTACGCTAACCCCCGCACACATATAAAACAATAAAATAAAAACAGATGAATGGTTCTGCATGGGAAATTCATGGACCACACATGAAAAAATTGTCATGCACCACACCGTTCTGGCACAATTGGCTACACACTAGCACCCATCGGTAACAGAAGTGAAAAAATAAGAAAAACATGATAAAAAGTAATTTACCTATCAATATTTATTTTCTGTGTATGGCTCACTGAACACACGACGGGATTCAATGTGATTTAAGCACTACAGAATTGAAGAATAAACGCAAGTGAATTGTGCACGAACTTTCATCACCGCGTATACTTTACCACCGCGTACATTTTCCCCACTTGTCTTCACGGCGTTGAGAATATTGGCCGTGTGATTTGAATTATACCGCATTGTGCGGCTTGTGGTCGCATTAATAATATTATAATAGCCATTTGGGACTTGGCAGTTCAGCATCTATGTTGGCGAGTTCGTGTATACGACTATACTAGCGCAAATGAAATACAAATTTCGGCCAACGCTTTCCATGTGGTAATAAATATTATTTACGGTATACGTAAATCTAGATTTATAATCTTAGCTAACACAGTATGACAGTATGTTTTACAGTAAAAATCATATAAAAAAAAATATTTTTTTCCTACACAAGCCAGTGCGTCTATGGCATTCAATTAAGAGATACGCTGAAAAATAAAAGTGGAAGGGATGGGAAGGAGTATGGTAAGTTAGAATTATAGTACCAGCTGTAGTACCTGATATTAGGCGCTATTCACTATAGTGTTTAATGATTTTTGCGGTATTTGTTTATCATTACCGTTGTTAATTTGATTTTTAAACTTTTATGTCATGACATTAAATTTTTTGAGATTATCCGACATCATTTTTGACATTCACTAGTTGTCAGATTTTAACCATTTTGAAGGGTTTTTGACGATATTGTTGGTATTTGTTCATTTGAACCGTTTTTTTGAAAATTTTGTACCTATTTGTCATTTTTTTTACATTAGCTCCTCACATGATTACCTAGGGGAAAATAATTCCTCTCAGGGCCTTTGTATTTTTTGGGGATGGGGATGCTGTGTGTAGTTTCTTTTTAAAAAGGCATGAGGGGGGTCGGTGTGTCCAGGACTGACGGACGTATGAATCCATCCCTCCCACTGCGGTGTAAGGCGATATTCCGAGTCAATTTATTTTTTACGTGTTTGGAAGATTTTGATTCCGTTGGTCCTTGTTAACGTTTTTTAACGATTTTGGTGCTATTAAATAACGCAGAGCTTGGCTACATACCTTTGAAAAATCATCTATTTTTGGTTAAATTTTCCACCAAAGATATAACATCTTCTTATGTCATTTATCTATTCTATAAGGGCGAGACGAAAAAGAAGAAAAAACTTCTTTCACGCTTCTCCAGCGCCATTGGTAGATATATTTCTTCGTTAGAATTCCGGAGTTACGTTTCCATTTCTGTATTCCCAAGTGAAAGGATTGGCAACTGGTTTTTGGCGAGCGATTGCGATATGTAACTAATTTAACGAAGATATTAATTGTTAAAAAGCTGTGTAGATGCACGCACAGATGGCAGTTCATAGAGCTTGCGGGGAAGTCCGCAAAATGGAGCCAGTGGCCAGTTGTCACCATGGACAGGGCGAAGGCTCTCAGACAATCTCACTGGCCCAGATTCCAATTAGCCAGCTTCTAGCTAGGTAGACTATCTATGTATATTAATCAATCCCTGATTCATCTAAAAAACCTATTATTTATAAAGTCCTTCCAAGACGAGTTGGAGATCTGTTTGTGCGAACACAGAAATGTTCGTTTCCACGTTAACGGTTTTTTTTCACGGGTCTCCGATTTTATTGAAGCACGGTAGCTTATTTTAAGGTCTGCAGTCCATCTCATATGGAATCGAGCTCTGATTCTTTGTCCCAACAAAGAACGCTATCCAATGATATAGTATTTTTATCCCTTACTCGTCCCATGTGCCCAGTTTTGACAGTCCCACGGAGGTTTGTGAGTGTGATATTATAATGTAGGCAATATTTTACTTGCTCTTAATTCACTCATGTAGCTCGCAAGAAAATTCGTATCGTGATACTTTCCATGGCTCTTTGTGTGGTGACCATTTTTTAAATATAGCTTGCTATTTGTGGAGGAGTTTCTAAATACATTAAAAAGTGAATGCTTATGAAAAATTCAACCCAAAAAGTGCACCATAGAGATGTGAAAATGAGAACTATGATAAGTGAACTGGATCTGGTCTCAATTCTTTGTGTGTGTTTTTTAGGTGTACTTTGAAAGAATTTAAAATATCCAGTTCATGGGTGTTTATGATGCTTAGTTCAAAATTGCAAAAGCAGTTTTCCTGCAGTGATATTCTTTTCCTCATAGAAATGTGAGTTTATGATATTTTCTTTAATTGTTAACATACCGATTGCCATCTCTTACGCATGATGAGTCTGTTCTACGGGTTTCAAATGGAGCCTGCTCTAAAGAGCTAGCAGCATTGATTTCCTGTGAACCGATAAGCGAAACTCGACGGACGTTCAGTTCACAGTTGTTAATGTTTGCTTCAAAAGAACTGGTCGTTTCTTCAACTCGTTTTGTGTCAGTCGGATCGAATGGAACAAGCTACTGTTTTTTCTTCCTTCATATAATCCGGGCATCTTCAAGACCTGCATTAATAGAACCCTTCCTACAGCCCCTGTCTTAACCCGCCTCACAATTTTGCCCAACCGGGTGGCGATGTAGTTCTCCTCTCTTTGCACTGTGCAGACAAGGGCGCTCTTGTGAGGTACAGCAAAATAAGTTTTTTAGAACACTAAAACGTTGTAGTTATCACTTCCTTCAACCGCTTATCAATTTCTGAGTCAAACGGCGTGATACACATTGGCGACACCCGTTTCTGTTCAAATCGGTAAAGATTGCACTTCTAAGGATTATCTATTTCAATAATATAATAGAAATATTTATTTATGTATTTTTACTGGTTGCCAACCCCATTCAGCGCATTCTTCGCAAACCACCCCTTCCGTAATACAGCACTTACCATCCCCAAGGGTCCGCTACCCCCCGCAGCCGCTGGTTGCCGATCCCTTTGGAAAGTTTCTAGGCCACTGCAAGTCAGCAAGAAAAAACACTATAGATACCTACTACATCGTAAGGAACTTTTAACAAAACTGTTGGTAATTGCAATATATTTATCTTTTATATTAAGGCTTCACGATGATTAGGGTGGCGGAATAATAATCAATATCATAATTATAGAATAAATAGTTTCTTCCATATTCTACTATGATAATTAATAAATAACATGATTAATATCAGCTGTTAAAAATGAGTTTTAAGATTCGTCAAATTCTAGAACTGATGACTTCAGAAGTTTTTGGTATTTCAGCTGCCGAAAGAAATGGAAATTGAAATAAAAAATCAAATTACTCATATCGAAAACAAATAGTTTTTGGGTTCTCCTTTTATATAGATTCATCAGTTTCCCGCTTGTACTACGAGTTTCCGGATACCGTGTATAAATTCGCCTTCCCTCTCTCCATAATTTATAAGGATGGCCTAGAACACACTTGAAGGGTGAAAGCCAGAAATGTTGGAAAAAAACATGCACTTCAAATACCTACATAGTTGTCTCGCTTTCATTGCCGTCTCTCTTTCTTTCTCTCTTACAAGATTTTAGCTCACGTTCATTACAGTAATCCTGTTATATAAATGTTCATGGGAACGTGAGTGTAATTTGTAATTCTATTTGTTTTTCCATGTGTATTGTGAGGCTAAAGGAAGTAGGGAGGGGAAGGTTGGAAAGTAGCTGATTTTTCTGATCTGATCAACACGGCTTACTACTAGAAAGACAGGGTATTGCCTAGACCATAGACTATCGTTTCTGAACCTGGGGGTCGCGATCGTGTTTAGAGTGGGTCGCAATCTATCAAAAACTAAGTCACTTATACGAAAAATCCTTTTATGAATAATGCATTTGAAGTATTATACGGGGTTTTCCAATAAGAGGTGTTATTTTGATTAGCCCGCTATTTCGGTAGATGTTACATTTGAAGCCGTCATTTTTTGACATTTGACAAGTAGAAACTACGCCATTTATACAAATGGAACGATACAGGCTTCAACTACGCATTGAAATTATTAAAATTCACTTGAGTGAATCAAATGCAAATCATCTTGAGTGATGAGGCCCATTTTCACCTCGGTGGCTTCGTCAACAAGCAAAATTGTCGCATTTGGGGCTCGAAAAACCCAAGAATTATTGTTGAAAAGCCTCTCTATTCTCAACGTGTGACTGTTTGGTGCGATTTATGGTCCGGCGGAGCCATTGGACCTTACTTTTTTGAAAATGAGGCTGGAGCAACAGTTACGGTGAATGGATTGCGCTATCGAAAGATGATTAATGATTTTTTATGGCTGGAATTGGATGATATTGTTTTAGACAACGTTTTCTTTTAACAAAACGGCGCTACGTGCCACACAAGCAACGAAACCATTGATTTTTTACGATTGAATATCAAAATAACACCTCTTATTGGAAAACCCTGTACATACTGCTTTCCTGTTAAAATAATAAATAAAGATGCTTAGTTTAATTAAGGCGACGCAACGGTTAAGTCTTTCTACACGTCGATCGCCATTTGAAACACACGAAGGTAAATTATTTGCAGTTTACTTGTTATTTTGAAAAATAACCGTTGAAGTGTTCATGGATATGTTTATTTTGAAGTTGAAACTTCAGACGCCGCGCCGTATTCAGAACCATTATTGACATGAAGTTTGTGACAAAACTACTGCCGTTAATTCTAAATTGAATTTTCTTCTGGGAAATTTAAGCTGTCAAAATACGGATTCCATGGAGTATATATTTGAATTACATTCGACTCCAGATAAATCGCTGTTTTTGAACATATTTTAAAATAAAATACTGTTTTTAAAAGCAGACAAAAGTCTCTTTTTTTTTGTCCTGTACAGCGTAATTATTATTTTACAGGAAACTATAAAACATATTTAATTTGACAACGCGTAATACTCCAAATACGCTGATAAATTGCTAATTAAAATCCTTCGAGTACATGCTGTTACACCCATATAAGTATTATTTAACATAATTTAATTTAAAGTTTACAACTAAAATCTTAAATTTCGTAATATATACGACATTATGAAAAGTTTGATCGCAAGTGCGGAGAGTTAGGCATTAGACACATTACGCTATATTATGCGCGCATAAGTTGGGCGAGGTGTATACGTATTATATGTTGGGGTGACACACAGGAAAGAGAACAGATCAATTGGGGGACTGCCACGGAATATCATATCTTTGTATGGGATTTGTCACTTTGACAGATGACAGCTACGTAATTACGGAGCTCCGTAAATTGTTCTGACCCATAATTGTCGCATTATTTTCAAATATCGCCTGGTTAGCAGATTACAGCGCATATCGTCGCAAATCCAATACTTATAATACATCATATTTTTTGGTCTGACCCGTCTGTAGGGGAACGTGTGGCGAGCAATATGGAGTTATATAAAAAGCTTTTAACTTATAGCGTAATCTGTCACCTCCTTTAAGCGCAAAAACACTGTCCACAAAATTATTGTTCCACTTCTCATTTTTGAGTTTTTCATTGATGTAGATGCTTTCAATTTTTAGATTAATAATTGCTAACCCCTCTCTTCTACCTTCGCATCTCCTTCTCCTTGCAATTCCTGCAGCCTCACAACATACATCAATTGAGTATGCCATATCCCCGTTGGCTCCAAACAATTGAGAGCAGTTGGGACTCTTTCACGGAGAAAACTTACTTTAAAAAATAAATATATATATATATGAAACCGCGCAAGAGTTCAAACTGTTCCCAACCATATGGGGCCAGTGAGACTATAATATCCCCAACTGGGCATATTGTGAGGTTGAAGGTAATGAGGAGGGGAAGGAGATGGGGGAGAGGAAGGCGGGGAAGTACCTGGTTATTCACATCTGGTAACCAAACAAGGCAAAAGACATTTAAGGCAACGTTTCAATTCTGAATGGTGGTCTTACACCAAAGCGATACTGAGAGTATATTCCACTCTGTTTTTAAATGAGTAATTTGTGAAATAACACAAATAAAATTTACTTCCGCACGCCGAGATTTGAACCCGCGACCTCAGACTTTCTAGTCGAGAGCCTTACCCTTCAACCACGGAGGCTTGCAAAATATGATATGAAATATTGTTAATTTATTAAAAATCTGGTCAAATTATTCGTTTTCCTGTTAAAAATGGGACTGGAGGCATGTAACGAATGGTTGGACAAATTTCATAACAAACTATCAGTAAAGCACTAATATGTTATGAGGAAGTCGGGACACATTTTCTTCAAAATAATAATAGTCCGCACCAAACCAATGCGGGGGTGCCACAAGGATTTGGCTCTCACCAACTCTCTTTTTATTGCACATCATCAACGATCTCGTTGAATGTGCACCAATTCATTGCCACGCTGACGACAACACCTTTTGCGAGGGTTATCTTATTGACAAGCCTCCTTCCACTTGTTGATGTTCTAACAGCTCGGGATGTGTACAGACAAAAGTTGGCCACCACCTAGAGAAGGTTCATGCCTAGGGTAAGGCCAATCTGGTCAGTCTCAAAAACCCAAGCGTGACTGATTTTGGCTAAGAGGGAGACTAATTACTGGCTAGCGTAATTTGATCTAAACACACACCCCAATAAAGACTCCATTGAACTTCTTGGCGTAATCATATCGGTGACAGGGTAACTCATCAAAATGACACTTTAAAAAGTGTTAAGTCACGAAAAGTGATGAAACCAAAACTAGGTTAAATAGGTTACGTGGGTTAGGTTTTCGGGTTAGTATTTTACATCACTTTTAGTGACTTTATATCACTTTTGAACAGTGTGTTGAATTGTTATTTTGTTCAGTTATGATCGTACTAAAAATGCAGTTGCAGATTACTTAACGCAAGCTAGGGTAGCAAGCAGAGAAACATAGTAAAATGTTTTTTTTTTTTTTTTTTTTTTATCTTTCCTACAAAACTAAAGTTGGTTGTTTACAGGTGAAAAAATATAATAAGCAGTAATTGTTGATTGAAGTACTAGTACATATTGAAATAAGCCGACGTGGCTCAGTGGTCCAGAGCGTTTGACCGGACATCAGAAGGCGCGGGTTCATTTCCCGTCGGCGGCATTTATTTTTACTCGGGAGATATTTTCAATTTGTATTGATATTACGGGCGACTAATTATTGCTTATAGGAAAATTTAACAAATGTTATGTAATAAATAGTTATTATGGAACTAAACCTCAAGTACGCCCAAAAATTGGATTTCGGAACCTCACAGTACTTGATAAACCTACTTAATTCTGTGCAAAGGAGGGCGGTCCGTCTTATTCACAATCCGTTGGTAACGAATCGACTGCCATCTCTAACGCACAGACGCAAAGTGGACATACTGCGTCTGTTATACAGATATTTCACCGTCATTGGCGCACCAGAGCACGTGCGTGAAACTTGACGGACACGAGCGGAACACCTGTTCACAGTTAATGTTGGCTTCATGAGAACGGGTCGCAAAGAAAAACTATGAAATATTTATTTAAAAACAAATATAATTTCAAAAGAAATGAAAACAGAAAAAGCGAAAGAACAAATAATATATTTTACACCCCCCAAACTAATACTAAATTAATGCAGACACATAGCAGTTTCATTAGTCCTCGTACATTTAATCTTCTACTACTACAAGACCAAATGATAAATAAAATATGTTAAAGAGGTAAAATTATGGCTGAATTTTTTTTTTATTTTTTTTTATTTTTTTATTTTTTTATTTTTTATTTTTTTTTTTTTTGTACAACACTTTTTTTATTTAACAAAATAGGTAGACCAACAAAGCTGTCACATGCCAGCTTGTCTGCAGGATCCACCGAATCAATGACGCAGATATTGAATAATAACTTTCTAAACTGTAGTACATTATGTTTTCTCTTTACTTTTTATAATAACTAAAAACGAAAAACTTTTTCTACTTATGTAATTTATACTTTTGGTACTTGGAAATATAGTAATCGTTTTTATACTACTTAAACTCTGGCAGTGCCTTAGTGGGTTTTCATTTCTTGTTTATACTATTTTTTTATTTTATATTATGTTATTATAAACTATTTGTTATTATGTGTTATATGTGTAAAGAAATTAGTATAAATAAAGTTTAAAAAAAAATTGTCTTATTGATTGGCCGCATATACATAGGTGCGGCGTGACCGTCTCCCTTTCTGTGATTTGCCAATATATTAATATCATGTTACTCTATTTAGTTGGACACTTTTACAAATATGTTATAATTTACCCACCTCACTCCTATTTACCGTCGTTATGCCAGGCGGTTCGTTTGAAAACGAACATTCAGATCCTGCGTGGAAAGTTCCTACAGTGTACTGCAAACCTTTGCCGTATTTTAGCGAACGTACGGCTGATACAGTAATTTATTGAAAACATTCTGTATCCGCCCTCCTGGCGCCAAAATATGGTTTACCTCCAGCTCATCGAAATGATACCCATATTTCTATCGATTTGGATGTCTGTGATTGGCTGAAAGAAGTAGGGAGAGGACAGACAGGAAGAAGAGAAAGGTTCGGAAAGTGGATGATTTATTTATAGCAATAATAGGGTATCAAGTACGATAGGTGTAGCATTAAATCCTATCTGCCTGCATTTGTAATAAAATAACGCGATGGTTTGTTGAAACAGCTCAATTGTAACGACTTGGCAAAGGAATTAAATTTCCCGAAGGTTGGAATAGATATATGGGATAGGCATGTTTGTTAGCAGCCAGATGAAGTCTATTCCGGATTAACAATTAATAATTATAATTGAAACATAGTCTTGTCTACCTGGTGCTGACCCATTAATCAACTTCGTTAGTAAATTAATCACATTATCAGTGTCAGAAAATAAGCCTAAATCGATGTATGCTCAAACGGCTCAGACATAAGATTAAATCAGATAAGAGAAAACAGCAAATCGATGAAACCATACTGCGTCTATGTTTTATTTTATTTTTAAAACCGGTTTTGTAGACCTATGCAAAATAAAGGATTAATAAAAACCAAACGCATAATAATAAATTTAATTTAAAAAAAGGGTTCGGAAATTGCCACCCGTGAGGTTATTTGATACGTCCAACATCCTGCTGCAAGTGCGAAAACAAATTACATTCAGAACGCGAGAATGGTATTTTTTCATGGCATGTTATACATTCTTAAGTTGTTAATTTTAATAGTTAAATTGATATTAAATTAGTATAGGCCGGCATAGTCCAGTGGTAACGCATTGGACTGCCATTCCGAAGGTCGCGGGTTCGAACCCGGCGTGCGCAAATAAATTTTATTTGATTGATTTGTGTTATTTCACAATTAATTCATTAAAATAATATATAGTATATTTGCGGCACGTTCCAGAGTGGAAGATACTACCAGTATCGCCCTGGTGTAAGACCACCATTCAGAATTGAAACGTTGCTCCAAATGGCTTTAGCCGTGTTTAGTGACTAGATATGAATAGCCAGGTACTTCCCCACCTTCCTCTTTCCCTTCCCCACTTACCTTCAGCCTCACAACATCCCCCAATTGGGGATGCCATAGTCTCACTGGCTCCAGACGGGAGCAGTTGGGACTCTTGTGAGGTATTCACTATAAAAAAAAAAAAAAAAAAAAAAAAGTTGCGGGTTCCGAGCGTAATTATAAAGAAAACTAAAAGGTCTATTTATAATTTAAGCTGCTGGACTGGTGAATTACTGTTACAAGTTCATCTTCTAACGCATTTCAAAGGAAACCATTATTGTGTTCTAGATGTAGTTTAATTAAACCTAGGGTGCATACATATTTACTATTTAAGTTAAAATCAGTTTTGTGTTCCAAGTGCAGTGGTAAAATCCAGTTACGGATTCATCTGCTGACGCATTTCTAAGAAAACCGTTCTTATGTTTGGAGGAAAGCCTGTTGCTTGTTCCGCGTGTAACCATAATTTAAGCTAGGGAGTCACATACATATTCACTTTTAAGTTAAAACCAGTCTTGTGTGAAGCAACGTAAAATTCGAGTTCATCTGCTGACGCAATTCAAGAGAAACCACTCTCGCGTTCCGAGTGCAGTTATAAATTTCTTGTTGATGACTGATTTATGACGCATTTTTTCATTTTGTTACGAAAAATTCTTGTCAGGTCTGACACGGAAAAATAATCGGTTCTTGGTAAAATGAAGTTGTAATTATGTATCGAGAAATCCTTTTTACATGGTTTGAGACAATTTCCCTAAAGTTTTTTGATCATCGGCAGCAGATAACTAATTACATAGCTGTTATTGAAAGCGTGATGGGCTTATTCCATGACACCTGGTTACACTGCCTACGCCGGAGGGACCCCCTGACGGGTTGTCGGATGACACAGCTGAGTTCTGTGCGGCAAGCCACTTGTTAAGTGCTTTGGAACGCGTGATCGAGAATCAAATATGCTAATTAGGCCAATTAGAGTGCCGCCTTGAATTTGCTACAAAATCTATACTATTTTACGGATTAATAGTGTAGTCTAATGTAGAGCTTATATTATGGCGTCTGAGTAATGTGTAGATACAATAAGAAGTCTTAACCTAGACTCTAATTAAGAATAAGGTTTATATGTTTATATACTGGGTATATCGGGGCTTACAAAACATACTCTTGAGTTTATATATAAAAGTAGATGTACCAATCTTAAAATAAATGCAAATGTAAGACACAGTGATGATGTCATTGAGATATAAATAAAGTATATATTCCTTGCAAAATCACCGTAAAATATTCTAGTACAATAGGGGGGGGGGGGTGTGGCGGTTGTCGATGTCGCCTGAATCCTTCCAACCGCGAACGAACTCAACGAACGGAGTCACCGTTGACCGCCCTCCGCGCCACGGCCCGGAGCATTTAGGTTACCACCGCGCCAACTTCAATTGCTCCGTGGGTTTCTTAACATTAAAAAGTCAATTTACACGACTACTGATTATGGTATTTACTGATTAAAAGTTATACCGTTGCTTTCCCTATCTTTTCCACTTGTACAATATCTCAGCGTGCATGTCGGCATTTTGAAGTTATCGCCGGAGACATACGTCCGGCGAGCGCCTTTAACCTACTGAAGCCCGTGTTATCTCACAGTGGACAATTCATAAATAAACCCACCAGTTTCCCAATGGCGTTATAAGGAAATATATGGTTTCCTCCTTCAGCGCACACGTCAAGACTCTAATTTTATTTGTTGAACGACGCTAAATTTATTTTGAACGACTCTAGACCCTCCAAAGTCAGTGAGTGAGTGTTAGTGAGCACAGTGAATAGTATGCAAGTAATTACATTAAAATAAACAAAGAAAATAAAATTTTAAACAGCATCCCATTGAAGAAATCATCTGAAATAGATAATATTAGAATACAAAAAATAGTGTTTGTAAGAATAAACGTAAAAAAAAGCTGCAACCCTTTATAAAAGTCTTCTGTGTAAAAGCTGTAAAAGTTATGAAAAATATGTAACACAAGTATTTACAGAATAACAGTAGAAAATAAAATTTATTCAATAGAAAAGAGAAAAAAAGTAGCCAGAAAAAGTATTCCACTAACCCAGTGGTCGGCAAAGTGCGGTTCTTTGACTCCTTGAGTGCGGCTCTGGCACAAATATCCACGAGCAACACGTATCAGCAGGTTTCAGGAGTTTAAAAACAGCAGAGCGACCTTAGCATTCGTCAAAAATCCCCTTAATGCTACGATAACTGAGTTGAAATTTTCTCCTTTTGGCATTGACAAAAGGAGACATGGAGCTCTAAATAACAACGTCTTTGTATTGATTTGGAAACATTTGAGAAGAACAAATGTGATCTTAATTATCATAATTATCTGGCGGTTTTTTCCATTACTTGTGCACTTATGTTAATGTATTTTAGGACCGTCTTTGTGTTGCTTATATTTGTATCATGTTGTCTCCCTCTATATTTTGTTATATATATGCACACATTATGTACTTCTTGTTTAGTATTAATTTGTACCCTGATGATGCTTAAGTAAAGCGAAACCGGTCGGTTTTTAAATTAATAAATATCGTGGTTTTAAAACAAAAAAAGTATTTTATTTTATTAAATCTTTTTCAAGCATGAACTTTATCAAGAGTAAACTGAGAAGTCGTTTTATTGACGAGAACCTGGAATCATGCCTAACATTAAAAACGTTAACATACAAACCTGAGTTGAATCTTTCCAAGAAGATGCAAGGACATTGTTTGCATTAAGTGTCAGTCATTGTCATGAATTAAATTTATGGATACCTTACTTTCATATTATTGTTTATCATCGAATAAATAAATTATGTGTGAAATCAAGTTTAATTCAGTGTACCCGTAATTTGATGAAGGTCTAAAATTATAATAAAGGTGTACTAAATTAAAAAAACAGTTAATCGTTGTAATGTACATGTTTGGCTCTTTGGCCAATAAGTTTGCCGACCACTGCACTAACCGAAGGGCAGTCTTAGTGATAATGAACCTGGCAATCGGCACGACGGCTAACGATACCCGATGTCGCGTCTTTTAACCGGCTGTCCGATTATGCTTCGATGAAATGTTAGTAGGGGAGAGGGAAAAATTCCACTATATACCACTCACAGACATTTGTGGCCCATGCTTTGAACGCCAATGTTAGTTCTATCTATATACCTCAATGGATTTTGTAGACTGGCGGTGTTGCACATTGACCAGCGATAACATTTTTGGAGTTCTCTCTTTTGTTTCCAAAATGTAATTTAGTGCAAATCAATTTCTCTTAGCTTCAGAATGACTAAAGAGATAAACCAGTAGAAGTGTGTTGTGGGGGGCCTGGTGTTCCAGGAGTAAGGTAAGTTTTCTCTTACTTCAAGTGAAATTTTTAATTTATAAAACTTGTTCGAACAACAAAGTTCTGTCTTTAACACAATCAATTGTATTGGCCTGTCTGGGATTTAGTTTAGAAGTCAAGAGGTCTTAAACATTTACTTGGTCATATACCTATACCCAAATGGGATTTTATATATATTATTAGGACATAAACAGACCGATATAAATGATTGGCTTGTGCAAACCGTGAAAAAAAATATTGTTCATTTTTACATTTTAAGACACATGATAATATTATAGTCCTTTTCTATCTAAATTCATACAGTTAACACATCAACCACATCTTCAAACTTATTATTGACTGTATTCAATGTATGTACAAGCGAGTGCCTAGATAACTCCATCCTGATATTGTTGTTACAATTGTTGAATAAGAATTCCTGGTGTGGAGAATTGTGAACAATCTACTGTGTGTTATTTGGTGGTAACTATTTAAATAAAATTTATATTGACAATGCAAGCTAATTTTCTGTAACGATGGGGTTTTTGTTATCAGAATAAAAGAAGTGTCACAAATTCAAGACTTGTATAAAAACAGAGCATCCTCAAATTGAAAACTGTCAAGCAAAAGGTACTTGTTTAGTAAATAAAATGTTGTAATACCGATTGATTCTTGAAGCACAGTTAGTTAATGAACAGCTTGTCCGGAAGCATTCACCTCATCTTGATTTCCAACAAATAATCTTCTTTTCTGCTCCAGAACGGCCTTATCAATGTCGTCTTCAAGACAAATTCAGGAAGAAGACTGCAGTTTTTAAAATTAGTTATGATAAAAATTGCGAGCGTATTCGTACTCAGCCGAGAGAGATGCACACCGCTCTGAGCTATTGTGCAAATAATCGCTTGTTGTTCCGTTTCCGGCGGGTTCGCGAGTTTGGCAATCGCAGTGACCTAAAAAATCCTGGGTTGGCAATGTGGCCAATACATAATAGCAATTCCGTCAGGACCACACATCCAAACCACATATATATATATATATATATATATGTGGTTTGGATGTGTGGCCCTGATATATATATATATATATATATATATATATATATATATATATATATATATAATATAGGTAGAAGGTTTCACACACCTTGCTACAAATATGCTATGTATTTTAATAGTCATTAATAAACAATGCGCATGTTTTTTACTAAACCAATATGTTCACAAACGCTTTGATTAACACATGATTGATATAATTATGGACGGTGACTAGTCAGTGTCTGAGCTAAAATGTAAATTTTCTTGGTAAACCTTATATTGTAGGTAATATATTTTTTTATTAACTCCACACAGGAGGCCATGAAGAAAATAATTTCCCTCAGGGCCTATGTCATCTTTGGGGATGCTGTGTGGAGGGTCTTTTTGTGGAGAGGAAGGAGTGAACATGGGTCTTGAAGAGTCCCATGTTGTAGGAGGGAGGAAACACAGAGGCCGGCAGTTCGTTCTACAGCCGAGCTGTTGAACTTAAGAACGAATCGTAGAAGCGACCCGTTCTCATGTGACAAATGTCAACCGTGTACAAATGTTGGGCGCGCGTTTGGCGTGTATCCCGACTACGCACCGGTGCCGAAGGGATCAATGACGCTAGTTCCTCAGATCATCTTCCATTGTAATACCGATAGAACAAGGACAGCATACCTACCTGACGCCTGTGCTCTAAAGATTGCAGTCCGTTTGTTAAGATTGGGGAATCTATCAAACGGACCGCCCGTTTCTGCACAGAGTCAAGGGTTTTTTTCAGGTATTTAGGGGCTCCGGACCAGAGATGGCTGCCAAATTCGACAGTAGGGCGCACTTGCGATTTGTACAGGGTCAGCAGTTGTGTATTATTAAAGTATCTGCGGGCCCTGTACAGTACGCCCTTCCATTGATATGCTTGGTGTAACTATAAGTGACCAGCTCAGGTACGGGGGTTCCATCGAAGCCAGAGTAAAGTTGGCCTCTCAGAAGCTGGGCGTACTGTACAGTAGGGTGTATCGATTTCGAACTTTTTTTTTGTTTTCAAATTCCAAGTTGAGAAAAAGTTGCTACTAGGTACCACAACTTACCACAAAAATTTGGATTTTTAAAAAAATGTTAAGGTCTCCCGCACAAGGCTTAAAGATTTAATTTTTTTCAAAAAATATAAAAAAAAAAATTAAATTTAAAAAAATAAAATCGTAATTTTTGTGTTCTGAACTCATTTTATGCCTTCTGTAAGAAAATTAAAATTAATTCCGGTGGTTTAAACTTAAAAAAAAACATGGTTCATATATGTACACAAAATTACAAAATTTCATCAAAATTAACAAACTTTAGGGCTTGTGCGGGAGACCTAAAATCCATTTTTTATAAAAAAAATCGTTTCTTACTTATTTTTATGCCCTAATATTACTGTTTTTAACTTGGAAGAAACACAAAAGTTACGATTTTATTTTTTTAAATTTAAAAAAAAATTGGATATTTTTTGAAAAAAAAAAAAACTTTAGGCCTTGTGCGGGAGACCTAAACATTTTTTTAAAAATCCAAAACTTTTTGTGGTAAGTTGTGGTACCTAGTAGCAACTTTTTCTCAACTTGGAATTTGAAAACAAAAAAAAAGTTCGAAATCGATACACCCTACTGTACAGTACGCCCAGCTTCTGAGAGGCCAACTTTACTCTGGCTTCAATGGAACCCCCGTACCTGAGCTGGTCACTTATAGTTACACCAAGCATATCAATGGAAGGCCTGTTCGGAAGATTGCTTTTACCGGCGTTCGAGATGTGTTGAAGGCTCGGTAAGCCGCGTTTTTTCGTCGAACTGCTTCGGAGCACTGTCGACTGAACCACGGCTTTGAGCCCACACCACCTTCTTTAGTAGTCGATCGTATGAAGCCATCCATCGCCGATTTGATGACTTCACCAATCTCCTGGGCACATCTTAAAGGGTCCGAAGTCCGAAAACAAACAGCTGACCACGGAAAAGCGTTGAAATGGGCCCGCATACCGAACCAATCTGCTTACCTATAGTGCCACACTTTTCTCCTCAGCCTCTCATTGGTTGGTCTGAGGTTAACGGGGATTGATGTCGTCACTAGGCAGTGGTCGGATGATCCCAGAGGCGCTGTGACATCAATCTTTTAACCGTGTGGCATAGTAGTTAAGTAGTAGTCAAAATCGTACACAGTTGACGTCAGCTCGACTATAGAGGCAGACTCCTCCTTTGAGTCGGAACTTGCTTGCAAGGGTAAAGCCCGGGCAGTCCAGATAGGAGGAGTCTGGCGGTTCGGCTATCTGAGTTTCGGATAGGAAAAGAAGGTTGGGACGTTGGGACGATGGTGATGAACATGAACCGCGAATGTTGGCACAATTTACCAACAGTTTTGGCCCGCACCGGGGACGCCTGCTACTCGCCGCTGTAATGATGTTAATTTTATTTTGATGTATATTCATGATTTAATTTTTTTTTTTTTGTAAGGGTGAGGTGAAAGAAAGGTCTGGAAAGGAAAGGTATGAGGGGTGGGTAGGAATCTGGAGTTCAGGCTGTCCAGGAGTGATGAGCATTTGGTTCCAGCCCACTCACTGCGGTGCTAGGCGATAGGCTGGGAGAGTCCGGCTGGAGAAGGCATCCAATGCGCCCCAAACGCTGCTGCTGGGTCCCCTCCGTTCACGAACCGGCACAACAGCAGTGGCGGGGTTTTTTCACTCGCTGATGGGGCAGCCCACCCTTAGTCGCGAGCCTGAGGGTCGGGCCCCTGTACTATCGAGCGGCCCAGACAGCGGTAACCGGTTGTAAAGGGTCTCCCTCAACCAGCATCTCCCAACCGGCCCGCCACGCAGAAGGTGGGCCGACGCACCCGCCACCAAGACCTGGGCAAACCTTAACCCATGAACCCGGGCACCCCTGCTAAGTCACCAAACCTAGCGAACCACTTGTGGTGACCCGTGGCAGAGGTGTTGGTCATCCAATAAATGGTTCCCAGGGCGGCGGTACCCATTCCCGCCTACCAAAATATATAATAGGCATTAAAATCAATAACAAAACATGTTTTTATTTATTTTGTAAATAATTTTATAAGAAAGCAAATAAGTTAATCAAGTGAAACTGTCACAGATAATCTTAGCTATAATAACAAATTTTTAAAAGTGGTGTCCTTTACGAGTTCATACGTTTCAATTAAAAAAATATATATAATTTAGATTTATATTTTTTACTGAGTAATTTATCTTTTTATTTGTATTTTACTCAAGCGAAACGATAGAAAAACCTTTAATTTATCTAAAGTATATTTTTGAAATTCATAATGAACACCAATTTTTTTAATATTTTTTTTATTGGCAATTTTTTTGATACATACAGGTACATATATAATTATAAAAAACATAAGACAGTAACAAAAACAATTCCACAAAGGCGAAGCCTGTTGCGTGGGCATTATAAGTTATGTATTCATAACAATGGTGGTTAAATAAAGAAAAAAAAAATATATATTTTTTTTATTTTATTATTATTTTAATATACATCATATGGGTTACATTAATACATACATATTTTGCAAAATATAATATTAAGGTTCATAATTGGTCATGTATACTTTATCAGAAAATAGGAATAATAAAATAATATAGTTATAATATAGTTAATATAATATTTTTAATATAGTTCCTATACTTAGATTTATATGATTTTACTGGAGTTTTGCGTATTTAATAAAAAAAACCAGTTAAAGTTGAAGTTAAATAGAAGTTGTTTTTTTAATGTAGATAGGTAGTGGCATATTTTAGGTATCATATTCGTAGTACAAATTATAGAAAAAATTCTCTCACTTCCAGATTTTTTCTTACCCAGCTTTAAACATTTATTTTATACGAGATTAGGTTTTAGCACGTCTTGATGGAACTCAGCAAGAAATTAAACAATTTTGGGCCAATATGATATATATAATAAGGGCTAGCCTAGTTTTGCATTGAGGCACTGTGTACACGCATATGTAGTGTCCAGAAATTATTAGGACGAGTGTATAAAAATTTAAGACGTTGGGCACAGTAGATCCGTCTTAGTTCCATAATGTCAGTTTCCTGAAAAAATTGATCGGTGGGATATGTCTTGGTCTTCTAGTGCATTATCTTAATGATAGACTTTTGGACAATTTCTAGAGGTTTCTCATGGTTATTGTATGTTCCTCCCTAGGCGATTATTCCGTAGGAAATGGATGAAAATACTAATGCATCATAAACAAGCTTCATGGTTCTTATGTTAACAATATTAAATTAAATTAGGTGCCTCAGTGTATTGACAGTTTTTTCTATGTGGTAAGTCCATTTGAGTTGACAGTCAATAGTTACACATAAGTATTTGATACAATTTCCTAATTTTACATCTTCGCAGTTTGAGCATGTCGCAGGGTTACAATTAATATTATGGAACTTCAGGTTAGGATTATTTTTAGGGGATGACTTTTGGGTATTGTTAGAAGGGAATAAAAACGGTTTTATCATAATTTAGAAGATTTTTGATTTCTGTCTAGCCAATCTTTAACTGTTGTAATGCTTTTGTTGGCTTTATTATAAAGATTAATCAAAATAGTGATTTAGCATTAAGCTTCGCCTTAACATCACGTTTGGGTCCCACCCAGGCGTAGTGTGTTCGATTCCTCGGAGGGTTAAGTTCTCCATCACAACATAATTAAAATTTCCCGCTCACTGTGGTGGTATTAGGAGATTTTCAAATATTGTCAGGTTATTCGTAACCAGGGAACGTTTGTTGTATTTAAAAAAATAATAATATACATTATTTTCTTCTGAGCCTCCTTTGTGGAGTTAATGTTTAAAGAAAATGATGTATAATAATTATTGGTAGTTTAAGATCACACGTCTAGGGATTTCCCATTCAGTGTATAGAATGAATACGGTATAACGTGTTAATTATTATGGCGCATATTGTCCTACGGACGGTGCCTTCTCCTATTTCCCTTTCGAGCAGGAAACTCACGATGATTGAATAGCTTTTTCAATGAATAGCACTACTATCCATGATTTGTATTATATACACACTATGAACCGTTGAACGTATCATATTGTATTATACACACATCATGAACAGTTGGACCTATCATGTTGTATTATATACACATCATAAACAATTTAACGTATCATGTTGTATTATACAAATCATGAAAGCAAGCATTACGGGCAAGCCACCCAGTGAGGCCTACATTACTGGAAAACATAAATTGTAACAAAATAATGTACAAAATAAAATAAAATAAAATACACACATCTTGAACAGTTGGACGTATCATGTTATATTATAAACACACCATGAACAGTTGGACGTATCATGTTGGGGGGTTGAGCCAATTAAGTAAAAATGTTGTATATTATAAACAAGGGTACAGTGTGAGGGATGAAATTATACTTGCGTTAATCTCACGTACCAATATTACACTGCCAGAATTACATTTGGAAGGAATTACCCATGGACGAAATTACACAAGAAAAGATTGTATACTGTTGAAACTGTAATTAAAGACCTGAAAAAAGTGAGTGTTTAAGCTAGTGCTAAATAGGGCCGAGGTGATCGAGGGGCAAGGCTCTCGACTAGCAATCTAGATGTCGCGGGTTCAAATCCCGGCGTGCGCAAGTGAATTCTATTTGATTGATTTGTGCTATTTCGCAATTTAATCATTTAAAATAACGTACATTGTATTTGTGGTAAGTTCTAGAGTAAAATATACTCTCAGTATCGCCCTGGTGTAAGACCACCATTTGGAATTAAAAGTTGAATGAAATGGCTCTAGCCGTGTTTGATGACCAGATCTGAATAGTCAATTACTTCCCCAAAATCCCCTTCTCATCTCTTTCCCCACTACCTACAGCCTTACAACATATTCCCCAATTGGGGATGCCATAGTCTCACTGTCTTCAGGTGGTTGGGAGCAGTTGAGTCACTTGTGCGGTATTCACATAAAAAAGACACGTGATTTGATTCGCGAAAAGAGAGTATACCTACTGCTTAGGTCAGTTGAATCTAAAGCTGAACACACACGGCAGAGTCATTTAGCAATGAGCCATTTGAATACATTTGGATAAGATACAGATAAGTGGACACACTGACGATTTTGATCTACGTGGGCATCGGTTGAACATCTCGAACTTAGTAACTAAAATCATTCACGGGATAAAATAGATTATTTTCCCACAAATGTAGTAATATGAAACAATTTCAGTAGATGCATAAATATGTATATTTTTTTCTATCGTTCAGAATAAAATCGCGTCCACTTGAAGAATTCTTATTTACGACTAGAAGTCTGAATTCATAAACGGATTTTGGCTCGGAGATCTCAGGCAAGCCATCGGCGTGGGGATTTGCCACGTACGGCCGAACAGATCCACTGCTTTTGGCTCGGAGGTCTCAGGCAAGCCATCGGCGTGGGGATTTGCCACGTACGGCCGAACAGATCCACTGCTTTTGGCTCGGAGATCTCAGGCAAGCCATCGGCGTGGGGATTTGCCACGTACGGCCAAACAACACCTACAAACGAGCCTACAACACATCTCGAACGCCCGAAAGCAGATCAGCATACAACAAATCAGCAAAGGAATGCAAGAGAATCATTAATAAGTCAAAATTCGAACACGACCTGCAGATCAGCAAAAAGCTGACTGCCTGCCCGCATGGCAGCAGAGCATTCTGGTCCCTTGCAGGCTCAATAGGTCGGAATTTTTGCAAACCCAGTTTGCCACCTCTTACCAGACCTGACGGCTCACTAGCAAACACCGCCACCGAAAAGGCTAACTTATTAGGGAAAATGTTTGCGGAAAACTCGACCCTCGATGACGGAGGTGCTGTTCCGCCGTCGGTTCCTCACTGCGGCTTCTATATGAAAAAGCTGAGGATCCGGCATCGGGATGTACTCCACGTTATACGGGGGCTCGATGTTAACAAAGCTAGTGGACCTGATGGAATACCTGCCCTGGTATTGCAGAGGTGTGCTGCGGAAATAGTTCCAGTTTTGACAAAGCTCTTCAAAATGTCCCTGAAGTGTGGCACTGTGCCCTCTGGTTGGAAAAAAGCGGTCATTCACCCTATTCCCAAGAAAGGTGACCGCTCCAACCCGGCCAACTACCGCCCCATAGCGATCACATCAGTTCTGTCCAAAGTGATGGAACGTGTGATCAACGACAAACTGCTCACATACCTCGAGAAGAACAAAATTATCAACGACCGTCAATACGGATTCCGGCGGAACCGCTCGTGCGGTGATCTTCTCGCGTATGTGTCGCATGTTTGGGGGCGGTGCCTGGAACGTCACGGTGAGACCCAAACGGTCGCACTAGACATATCCAAGGCCTTTGACCGGGTCTGGCACCGAGGACTTGTCAACAAATTGCCTTCTTACGGACTTCCCGCATCCCTGTGTACGTGGATTGCTGATTTTTTAAGGGATAGGTCGATTCAGGCTGTTGCTGACGGTTTCACCTCATCCTCACACTCTATAAATGCTGGCGTCCCACAGGGATCGGTTCTGTCTCCGACTTTGTTTTTATTGCACATCAATGACCTTTTGACATGTGCACCGATTCATTGTTACGCGGATGACAGTACAGTTCATGATAGCTTTTTGTTTGACAAGCCCCCAAAGGGCACACAAACTCCAACGGCTCGGAGGGCTTTGAAGCAGAGAATGGACGGTTATCTCGAGAGTATTTCCTCCTGGGGTAAAAATAATCTCGTCGAATTTAATGTTTCAAAGACCCAATCCTGTCTGATTACGTCTAAAAGGGATCTAAATGATAACCTAGTCTCCTTCAACGGAAGCAATCTTCCGAACAGGCCTTCCATTGATATGCTTGGTGTAACTATAAGTGACCAGCTCAGGTATGGGGGCTCCATCGAAGCCAGAGTAAAGCTGGCCTCTCAGAAGCTGGGCGTACTGTACAGGGCCCGCAGATACTTTAATAGTACACAACTGCTGACCCTGTACAAATCGCAAGTGCGCCCTACTGTCGAATTTGGCAGCCATCTCTGGTCCGGAGCCCCTAAATACCTGAAAAAAACCCTTGACTCTGTGCAAAAACGGGCGGTCCGTTTGATAGATTCCCCAATCTTAACAAACGGACTGCAATCTTTAGAGCACAGGCGTCAGGTAGGTATGCTGTCCTTGTTCTATCGGTATTACAATGGAAGATGCTCTGAGGAACTAGCGTCATTGATCCCTTCGGCACCGGTGCGTAGTCGGGATACACGCCAAACGCGCGCCCAACATTTGTACACGGTTGACATTTGTCACATGAGAACGGGTCGCTTCTACGATTCGTTCTTAAGTTCAACAGCTCGGCTGTGGAACGAACTGCCGGCCTCTGTGTTTCCTCCCTCCTACAACATGGGACTCTTCAAGACCCATGTTCACTCCTTCCTCTCCACAAAAAGACCCTCCACACAGCATCCCCAAAGATGACATAGGCCCTGAGGGAAATTATTTTCTTCAGGGCCTCCTGTGTGGAGTTAATATAAAAAAAAAAAAAAAAAAAATCCACTGCTTTTGGCTCGGAGATCTCAGGCAAGCCATCCGCGTGGGGATTTGCCACGTACGGCCGAAAAGATCCACTGCTTTTGGCTCGGAGATCTCAGGCAAGCCATCGGCGCACAATGGGGCCGATGACCCCGAAAGTTGGCATCAAATCAGTGGTTGCAATGACATCAAATCTTTTTCGATTTTTAGTTCCGTATAGACATGTTGATAAAAATAAGTGAAAAAAAATGTTCGAAAAGTCACGCATACTTAGTACAAAAATAAAAAATTGAATAATATAAGATCAATTAAATCAGTCAAAATGCTCACTTTATTTCTCGTGCTATTTATTGACAGTTATACACATAATAAATCGTCTTCATCATCTTGTGACAATATACTATCGTCATCACTACTTGATTCAACTATCGAATCATTCCTGGTAGTCGTATTAGGGTCTGGTGTCTTTAGCATTTTCAGTACTTCTTTTGAAATTGTCTTCATTGTCCGGCTGCTGAACTTGTATTAAACGCTCAGCAGTGTGATCCAGCAATTGTTGCAATTTCACTTCCGCTGAAGATTCCGTGACCGTTATGAATTCACTTAATGGGTAACATTTTTTCTTAGCTCCTTGTACAATTTTGTATGAAGGAAATACCTCTGTATCCTTTTCTCTTATTAAATTGTATTGGTAGCGACTAATTTTGGCATCTACAATCAAAGCAAGTGCTTCATCACCACTCAATATCTTTTTGTTTTGGGTTTTATCGGTAAAAGCTTTTCTGTACTTATTTGCTCTGGTCGGCGTACTTAACGTGACGTCTTTGACTACAGTCGATGTTGCTGCTTTACCTGCCAACCGAAAACTCATGTGAGTAGCAAAGGCTAACTCAGTTCTAGATGTTTTAGATCGCAATAGTATAGTTTTATGACGTTTCGTATGCTCAGACGACATATCAAATGACAGTGTGGGTCGACCTCTTTTCGTTTTTACTATTTCTGGTAAAGGTTTATAATTCTTAAACATAAGGAGGCTTTCGAGCCATTCTTTTAATAAAAATTATTATTTAATAAAAAGAAGTCATGGATTCTGTGACACTTCAACCATTTGGTTTTCAATTTAGAACAGAATGCAGCTATTTCATTAAAAAGTTATTTTTGATTAAAGAGCTGACAATGAGTAAGTTCTAAGAGGTGTTTTTTCAGGAATTTTACTCTTTCGTCAAATTTCTTAACGCCAGAATTCTTCATAATCATGTATAATTCGAATCTCGTAAGAACCACGCCAGAAAATGTATCTAAAACAAAACACATTGATTATTAGACTACAACTGTTTTTTATAAAAACTGATAGTCCTCACTTTCAAGTACTATAATTAAAAAAATTGTGCATACTTGCAACTACTTATAATTAAATCTTGTAGCTAAGATACTAAACTATATAAAAACAATTAAAATATGACGGGATCTCGTGGAACTCTAAACTATATACCTCTATGTTTAATATATTTACAAGAAAATATTTCATTCAAATAGGTGTTTGTTTTAATTTAAATTTATGACATATCGTATGAGGGTATCAATAACTACTATAATATAATTAAAGTACATACCATAAGACATCGTATCCATATTGAATTGGATCTGTACACTTGATAGATTTTGCTTTTTATAAACTTGAAAAGTATTGAAATTTACGCGCTTTCGAAAACTGACACAGTCACCCGCACAAAGGTCAAGTTCAAACTGATCTCTTCCCGTCAGTATCGCGATTAGGGCGAAACGCTTCGGGGTTATTATGTAACACTTAATGAACTTCAAAACTAGCATACTTGCTTCATTGTAAAGAACATTTGATTTTCTGAATTTCAGCCAACGCGTTACATGAAGTCGCCCCAATGTGCGGCGTGGGGATTTACCACGTACGGCCGAACAGATCCACTGCTTTTGGCTCGGAGATCTTAGGCAAGCCATCGGCGTGGGGATTTGCCACGTACGGCTGAACAGATCCACTCCTTTTGGCTCGGAGATCTCAGGCAAGCCATCGGCGTGGGGATTTACCACGTACGGCCGAACAGATCCACTGATTTTGGCTCGGAGATCTCAGGCAAGCCATCGGCGTGGGGATTTGCCACGTACGGCAGAACAGATCCACTGCTTTTGTCTCGGCTTGGTGGATTGGACTCGCTGAATATTAGCGACACATTACTCTTATGACGGGGGTTTGCTCAAGGCTCAAATTTATTTATTTATTGACGCCCTATTGGGCTTTTAAGTAAATAACAATTACAAATTTCATTTTTACCAACAGTATAAAACAAACAATAGAAAATCGAAATAAAATATAATGATTTCTCAAACATTATTTACACTTAAAAAATGGTGGACTAATTTGGCTTTAAATGTATTGAAGTTTAAATTAAATATGTCAGCGACATCACTTAGTTCATTGCCCAACCTATGTATTCTTTCTAAAACAGAATTCGTAGCGAAGTTGTTGTTGTAGAATAAAATATTCCGTCTAGTATATTTTGGAGGTATATGTAAAGATAGCAAATTTATAGTGTTAATTCAGATGAATTCGTAACTTTCATACCCTTTTCAGACCGATGTGCACGGATGTAAGTTATTTATATTTAAGATTAATAAAAACAATAAGTACCTGACCATTAAAATATTTTGCTTAAAACGGTTTGAATAATTAATAAAAAGTTTTCAACTATAAAATTAGCGGTAAGCATAAGATTTTATTTTCCTTAACGATAAATTAGTAACTTAATGAGGTATATTTAGAAACATCTAGGGCATATTTGACCGTAGGTCCATCCAATACGCCAGGCCGTGCGCCGAATATTTTTGTAGACACCTTCTTTATTTAAGTTTTTCACTTTATTTAGTATTTGCTAGGGCAAATTCAACCGTATTTCTGTCCAATATGCCAGGCCGTGCGCCGAATATTTTTGTAGATACCTTCTTTATTTAAGTTTTCCACTTTATTTAGTATTTGCTAGGGCAAATTCGACCGTAGGTTTGTCCAATACACCGAGGCCGTTCGTCCCAATTTCTTGAACATGGATTCTTCACTTACGTCGCGTAACGACGCGTCGTTAAGATTTCGAATTTTATTTTAAGGTATTGTGTCGTCTGAAGCAAAGGCTACGCCGAGAAATCTGAGTTTCACCACACACGATGATTTGGGATCGGCGCGAGGCCAGTTGGCTCGTAGCTCTTCCGTGTGCGTCCTACTTTACGCAATATGTAGAAGGTGGGTATTTAACACTTCATATGAATTATTCAGCGGCCAGTAGCCCGTCGATCCATCATGTTACAAGGACCTAATAGGTTTGTCATGTATCCTGACTCGCTTCCTTTCCGAGCCATAATTAATCAATGTGACATACATCTTTTAATTATTATGTGAGATCAAATTTCATACCGATAGTGGCTTAAAGGATTTTTCAGAAAAATGATTACTGATATAGTATTTTTTTTTGGCTATCACTAAAATGGTCAGCATATTAATATTTAGATTTTGGTCAGCTCAAAAATGATTTTCTTCCAGAAAATTTGTAGTCAGTTGAGCAGCCACATATAGTCAACATGATTGATCAGCAAATAATGTCCATATCTAATGTAACCTATCCTAACCCAAAATAAACTTACCTAACCACGAATTGAGCCTGATATTTTTTCACTGCTGACAAAAGCGTAATATGATATGTTAGTTTATTTATTGTAAGAAACAAACAGCAATTTAATACAGGATGAGTTATACAAGAGGTTAAATATGAGGTAAGCCAAAATAGTTTCTTATGCTAATGTTGGTTAATATGATATAATACAAAATTGTAATTGGTTATAACCATTAACTGAAAATGAAATGATTTGAAATTGAAAAAGTTAATGATTTAATAGATATTTTTTTTTGCTAACCCAATATTTGAAAAGCAAAACGTTTAATTACTTCTCTTTTGCACATGTGTGTATCATTTGTTACGCTGAAAGTATTTATAAAAAACATTTATTTGCTTTGCGATCATTTCAAAGTACCTATAATACATAAATCAATTATGTTCTCATATGAGTATAATCATGAACATGTGCGTTAAAAACAAATAAAACTTAGAAAGAGAACGCGATATACTCGTAGGTAAGGTATACAGTAGCTACTAGAAGGTTCGGGAACGTTGATAAATGCAATCCTCATCGAATTAGAACCTACTACATAGTTAAACATTGAATGTACGGCGCATCTACCTAATCGGGATTTGATGGTTTGTTTTCGAACGCATTTGCTCGATATAAGGAGCCTACATCGAGATATCTAAGTCTGTCTGTCAAGTTAGTAATTAGAAGCTAGAAAATCTTTCAAGTGAGTACCCAGTACGAGAGCTCGCTACTAACAAAATCGGGCGGCTGCTTCAGCCAACCCCCGTGTCCTCTTCTTACCTCACCGCGCAGGCCACCAACCTATTATGTCCAGCGTCGCCCGACCTTAAAGGAGATATGGCCTTGGACATCTTCGTCGACCAGGTCAATCATACTTTCAGCTCTCTTACTTCACACTGGGGTACCAGAAAGACTCAACGTCTTCTCCAGTGCTGAACACCTTCTACAAGTCCAGTCTTCACCAATGCGGTGTTGAGCCACCAACATCATCGCCTCGACCATTCCACCAACGTTCATCTCCACTTACATCCGGTGTCGATCTTCGACCTGGGGAATTCGCCGCTGACATCTTACATCTTTACCACATCCACAAAGACTATTATAAGAGGCAAGATTTAATAAAAAAGAAGACAAATAATAACGGTTCATAATTAGCAAATAGGTCTGAAATTAGTTTTTTTTTTTTTTTTTTTTATATTTACTCCACACAGGAGGCCCTGAAGAAAATAATTTCCCTCAGGGCCTATGTCATCTTTGGGGATGCTGTGTGGAGGGTCTTTTTGTGGAGAGGAAGGAGTGAACATGGGTCTTGAAGAGTCCCACGTTGTAGGAGGGAGGAAACACAGAGGCCGGCAGTTCGTTCCACAGCCGAGCTGTTGAACTTAAGAACGAATCGTAGAAGCGACCCGTTCTCATGTGACAAGTGTCAACTGTGTACAAATGTTGGGCGCGCGTTTGGCGTGTATCCCGACTACGCACCGGCGCCGAAGGGATCAATGACGCTAGTTCCTCAGAGCATCTTCCATTGTAATACCGATAGAACAAGGACAGCATACCTACCCGACGTCTGTGCTCTAAAGATTGCAGTCCGTTTGTTAAGATTGGGGAATCTATCAAACGGACCGCCCGTTTCTGCACAGAGTCAAGGGTTTTTTTCAGGTATTTTGGGGCTCCAGACCAGAGATGGCTGCCAAATTCGACAGTAGGGCGCACTTGCGATTTGTACAGGGTGAGCAGTTGTGTACTATTAAAGTATCTGCGGGCCCTGTACAGTACGCCCAGCTTCTGAGAGGCCAACTTTACTCTGGCTTCGATGGAGCCCCCGTACCTGAGCTGGTCACTTATAGTTACACCAAGCATATCAATGGAAGGCCTGTTCGGAAGATTGCTTCCGTTGAAGGAGACTAGATTATCATTTGGATCCCTTTTAGACGTAATCAGACAGGATTGGGTCTTTGAAACATTAAATTCGACGAGATTATTTTTACCCCAGGAGGAAATACTCTCGAGATAACCGTCCATTCTCTGCTTCAAGGCCCTCCGAGCCGTTGGAGTTTGTGTGCCCTTTGGGGGCTTGTCAAACAAAAAGCTATCATGAACTGTACTGTCATCCGCGTAACAATGAATCGGTGCACATGTCAAAAGGTCATTGATGTGCAACAAAAACAAAGTCGGAGACAGAACCGATCCCTGTGGGACGCCAGCATTTATGGAGTGCGAGGAAGAGGTGAAACCGTCAGCAACCGCCTGAATCGACCTATCCCTTAAAAAGTCAGCAATCCACGTACACAGGGATGCGGGAAGTCCGTAAGAATGCAATTTGTTGACAAGTCCTCGGTGCCAGACCCGGTCAAAGGCCTTGGATATGTCTAGTGCGACCGTTTGGGTCTCACCGTGACGTTCCAGGCACCGCCCCCAAACATGCGTCACATACGCGAGAAGATCACCGCACGAGCGGTTCCGCCGGAATCCGTATTGACGGTCGTTGATAATTTTGTTCTTCTCGAGGTATGTGAGCAGTTTGTCGTTGATCACACGTTCCATCACTTTGGACAGAACTGATGTGATCGCTATGGGGCGGTAGTTGGCCGGGTTGGAGCGGTCACCTTTCTTGGGAATAGGGTGAATTACCGCTTTTTTCCAACCAGAGGGCACAGTGCCACACTTCAGGGACATTTTGAAGAGCTTTGTCAAAACTGGAACTATTTCCGCAGCACACCTCTGCAATACCAAGGCAGGTATTCCATCAGGTCCACTAGCTTTGTTAACATCGAGCCCCCGTATGACGTGGAGTACATCCCGATGCCGGATCCTCAGCTTTTTCATATAGAAGCCGCAGTGAGGAACCGACGGCGGAACAGCACCCCCGTCGTCGAGGGTCGAGTTTTCCGCAAACATTTTCCCTAAAAGGTTTGCCTTTTCGGTGGCGGTGTTTGCTAGTGAGCCGTCAGGTCTGGTAAGAGGTGGCAAACTGGGTTTGCAAAAATTTCGACCTATTGAGCCCGCAAGCGACCAGAATGCTCTGCTGCCATGCGGGCAGGCAGCCAGCTTTTTGCTGATCTGCAGGTCGTGTTCGAATTTTGATCTATTGATGATTCTCTTGCATTCCTTTGCCGATTTGTTGTATGCTGATCTGCTTTTGTAGTTGAGTTGCCTTTTGAAACCAAGAAAACTGTTAACACCAAATATAATATCAATTAGTTTACAGTGTTTGTTTGCAAGTTGATGAATTCGAATGTATTGCATTGCCTCTCCCCTTCCTACCTTCTGGTATAAATTATCGTATTTATTTATTTATGTATTACATTTGTTTACAGATTTTCCAATAATATGTATGACAGAACAAAGGCGTATAATACGGACTGAAAACCAGTAGCAAAAAAATCTTAGGTACCTAGCTACACCTGAATAAAGTAACGAAAGATTCCACAAAAATATACATCTGTCATATTATGATTTCTAAGTAAGGTTTTGATGAAATATGATGGTGCACTGTGCGTTTTGCTTTAATTTAATAAAATATTTACATTATTATTTTTTTGGTAAACTAATGTTTAAGACAAGATTTTTTATGCATAGCACAAAGGGTAACAATTATTTTACAAGCAATAATTATTCGCCTGAAACACTCATCCACATTGAAAAATCTCCTGATAAAAGATACATGACGCCAACGGGACTCGAACCCGTGTCCCTTCGATTTCCGCTCGACATCTCTGACCACTGAGCTATGGCGGCTTATCTCTTATCCGCGAAATAATTGAGATAAGCCAATTTGTCTAGACGCCATCTAGTGAGAGAGTTAGAACTTACAATGCCTTTCTCATATAAAATAAAGTTGGTTGTTTTCAGGTGAAAAAATGTAACAAGCAAGTAATTGTTCAATGAAACACTAGTATATATTGAATTATTTCGCGATAATTTAACAATAATTATTTTTATAAGCAATAATTGTTCGCCTGAAACACTCATCCACATTGAAAAATCTCCTGATAAAAGATACATGACGCCAACGGGACTCGAACCCGTGTCCCTTCGATTTCCGGTCGAAAGCTCTGACCACTGAGCTATGGAGGCTTATCTCTTACCCGCGAAATTATTCAATATATGCTAGTGTTTCATTCAACAATTACTGCTTGTCCCGTTGGCGTCATGTATCTTTTATCAGGAGATTTTTCAATGTGGATGAGTGTTTCAGGCGAACAATTATTGCTTATAAAAATAATTGTTATCCTTTGTGCTATGCATAAAAAAAATCTTGTCTTAAAAACATTAATTTACCAAAAAAAAAAATAATAATTAACAATAATTGTTAAATTATTTAAGTGTTATTGTCCCTTGTCAGGTTGATATTAGTTCCTAGCTGGGCAGATTGCCTTTTCTAAGGAACCAAATGTGCGTAAAACATTTAAATGAATTATGCTGCAAAAAAGAATATTTTTATTAAAACTATCTACTTTGTTTCATTAATATTATATAATATTCGACTCAATTGATGCTAATTATTTTAGACGTAATATTAATTATTATTATTTTGGAAGAACCACTGAAAAAATAATCCCTAGAAATGTGAACTATAATATTTAAAAAGAAAATTGACTTGTCAATTCACATAAAACCTTTCGTCTTACTACCAAGCCAATGAAACCAAAATAAGGGAAAATTTAACTGACTTCGGGCCACATTACACTAATCGGTTTATCTCTTCTTGTGGTTTATAATAATATTTTAAATGTAGGTTATTGTTGTTCCGAGAATTATTAGCAGAATTCTATAATTTTACGGAAATAATGGACACAATCGAATTTAGTTCGTAATCGAAATGTACGAATTTAACTCGTGGACATGATAGATGTTTCCCTACGGACCTGTGATTTTGATTGCCAATATTGATTAAATTTAATGGAAATGAAATGATATCATTGCAACTAACACGTTCAAATATGTTTGTTACGAATTCATTCGAACATTTTAATTACTACTTCGTTTGTCGGAAAGCATTGACAACTTTGTAATTACTTGCAGTACATATGAGCTGAAAAATGTGCATTTGTTTAAAAAAAAACACAAGTTTTTTGAAAAATAATTAGCTAATTTAAATTTTGGGAGGGTTGAACGGGTACTGCAACCCAGGGGACTATTCATTGTACAGGGTTTTTCAATAAGAGGTGCTATTTTGATATTCAATCGTAAAAGATCAATGGTTTCGTTGCTTGTGTGGCACGTAGCGCCGTCTTGTAGAAAGTAAACGTTGTCCAGATCAATACCATCTAATTCCGGCCATAAAAAATCATTAATCATCTCTCGAAAGCGCAATCCATTCAATTCAAATTAAAAATAAGATCCAATGACTCCGCCGGACCATAAACCGCACCAAACAGTCACACGTTGGGGATAGAGAGGCTTTTAAACTCAAAAAAAAAAAAAAATGTGCGGTGAAAAAATGAAGACAATGTTAGTAGTTCTTATTCGAAGTATGATACAGTTAAAAGTGACCGAGGGGAATAGGGTCCCATTAGCTCAGTTGGTAGAGCACTGTCCCGGAAAGACAAGGGTCCTGGGTTCGAGTCCCAGATGTGACCGTTTCCTTTTGTGATTTTTCTGTTTCAGATTTTCGTTTAGAAATCACTAATATTGTCTTCAATATTTAAAAAATAACTCTTGGGTTTTCCGAGCCCCAGATGCGACAATTCTGCTTGTTGATGAAGCCACCGAGGTGGACATGGGCCTCATCACTCAAGATGATTTGCATTTGATTCACTCAAGTGAATTTTAATAATTTCATTGCGTTGTTGAAGCGTGTATCGTTCCATTTTTATTAATAACGTAGTTTCTACTTGTCAAATGTCAAAAAATAACAGCTTCAAAAGTAACATCTACCGAAATAGCGGGCTATTCAAAATAACACCTCTTATTGGAAAACCCTGTATAACCAACACCTCTGCCAATATAGGTCACCCAGTGATTCGCTACGTTTGGTGATTTAGCAGGGTTATCCGGGTTATTAGTATGACATTTCCGGGCACCAGCTGCAACATTTGAACTACCAGTGAAAACATCTGAAGTTTCCAGGCGCAATCTCTCAACCCATCGTATTGCACCGTAGTGGGAACGAGGTATTCATACCTTTGTCACTCTTGGACATACTGAATTCCAGATTTATACTCACACATTTTCCTTTCTAGAACCCCCTCTCATTACCTTGATAGACCGGCAGCACCCCTTAAAGATGATATAGGCACTGAGAAATATATAAAAAATATTTTCCTTCGGGCCTCATAGTTAACGTAAAAAAAACCTTTTCCGGATTTTCCAAGATGAAAATATAGTGAATCACAAATATTAATACCGGTGGCGGCTCGAGCACTTCTTCGATGGTGGGGACCGGATTTTTTTTATGTGTACTGAAATCTAACTATCCTAAAAATACAAACATTTTCCCAAACAAAAAAGTTCACGGACAAGTCATGCACCTAATCAGCTGTCTAAACACAAAGTATTAAAAAAAACATCTCTCTAGATATACTATACAAATTTGTAACACAGAATAATAAAAATAACGCCATATCTTGCAAGATTATCATCAAAATTAATTTGGACATGTGCGATTTTCGCCCGAAACTAGCAAACATTCCAACTCTAGAATTCTAGGGGATTTTAAAGTCTGACTATAAGCTATATGAGGTTTTCATATAGGAGCGCTTAAGCGGTAGGGCGAAATTCCTAGGGAACTAATCCAAATGCACTAAATACGAATTTAAAGCCGAAAAACCCGGTGACGTTCCCTGATTGAGCTCAAGTAGTGTTTTGTGTATTAAGCCTTACTTTTGGGCGTGGCATATACGTAATATATGTTGGGGTGACATTACGCTATAATCTTCCTCAGGAGAGGGGGTCAGATCAATTGGGGAACTGCCGCGGAATATCATTTATTTGTATAGGATCTGTCACTTTGACAGATGACAGCCGCGTAATTACGGTGCTCCGTAAATTGTTCTAACCCCTCTCATCCATAATTTAATACACAAAAACTATATCCAACGTACACAAAAATCATTCAAGAAAACGAAAAACTTACACATTGCTAGTCAATCCAAGAGTCTGCTATGCATCAATACAAAGGACTATCCCATCAAAACCGTGGTTCCAACAATTCTGCCATTTTTCCAAAAAATAAATTTCCTTACTTATTTGAATAAGAATTAAACATCGTTTCGTTCCTTCTCACATTTTTTCAAATCCAAGTGCTTGATTCCACAGATTGTACATTCTGTGGTCCAGAAGTGAAAATAAGATCAAAAAAATTTTGGTTGTCCCTCTCTAAACAAATATCATCTAAATATTGATTTATTTTTTACATCTTACTATACATAAATCATCTCTTTTCTCATAGAAATCAACCTCACTAGGGCTAAGCCTGTATCGAGGTTAAAAATTTAAATTTGAATGAAGCAAATATAGAGTAATCACAAACATAAATTAATACTACATACAAAATCTAAAAAGGTTAAAAAAAAAACAAAAAATCACTTGCAGGTCAAAGAACAATGCATACCACTGACCTGTATGATTTTAGATGATTTAAATTATGAATGCATTACACTGCACTTCATTACATTAATGTTTATTAAATATGAAAAGTACCTGCATTGGAAATATTTTATTAGCTTGGATTTCAACTAGCTAACTGCATCATACTGTCAGAGGTTATGAATTCGTTAGTGCGGATAAATATTTTAATGAACGTAAAGCCAATGGAGCCATTCAATGCCTGTATCAAGCCTGGGAACAGAGTGGGGAGATCGGAATAAGCGGACACAGGGGTAAACAGGAATATTAAATTTATTTTGAAATATGTAGTTTTATATCGCTGGTTAATAGTGTGGGAACTGATGGACCATATTATTTAATTTAATTTTTATTTTATTTTATACTGTAGAAACAAACAGTACATGATTTACAGAGATGAAACAATATACAGGAATAAGATACTTCATGTTGTGTACCTATGATATGTTTCCTTGTAATGTCTGCTAAGTGGTATGTTTATTCCTTAATTATCATGTGACTTGTGTACTGTTTAGTATATAGTTGTGTGTGTGTAATGTATGTGTGAGCTTTTGTGTGTGTGTGTGTGTGTGTGTCTGTATGTATGCGCATTGAACAGTTTAAATTATTGACATGATGCCACGTTTGAATTTGGGCAGTAAATCCGAAAAAATATCAATTTTTGAGTTAAGACTAATATTATTTAGAGTATGAAGAGCTCGGTTAATTTACGAATCAGATGCTGAATTTGTTTTATAATTAAACGTGTGGAATAGCACTGTATGTCGTGTACGTGTTAAATGTATGTTAAAGTTAATAAGGGACAGAAGTTCGGTACAGTCAATGTCATTTTTTTTAAATTCTGTGTATGAATATTGAGTCATCTAACTGCTCGTCTTCGCTCCAAAAAAATGTAAGATTTTTCACCGGATCCAAAGATTTCATGCATATACCTAACCTAACGTAACCTATTTAACCTAGTTTTTTCTTCACTTTTCATCACTCTATATCACTTTTAAATTATGTTGAATTTACTTTCAATTTGCCCGGTTTCCCATAAGAGATGATTTATATTCATGATAATGTCATGATTTATTTTCTGATTTGAATCAATTTTATTTCTATAATATATTATATTATATTATAATACGTAATGCATAAATGAAACCTAGTCGATGCAAACTCTTAATTATGCATATGCTCTAAATAATACTTGTCTTAACTCTAACATTGACATGTTTTCGGATTCACTGCCAAAATTCAAACGTATCATCATGTCAATAATTTAAACTGTTCAATGCGCATACATATAGACACACACACATAAACACTTACACATACATTACACACGTCACACACACACACCTATATACTATACACGCCACATGGTAATTAAGGAATAAACATACCACTTAGCAGACATTACAAGGAGACATATCTTATGTACCCAACATGAAGGATCTTATTCCTGTATATTGTTTCATCTCTGTAAATCATGTACTGTTTGTTTCTATAATATAAAATAAAATAAAATATAAATTTAAAAAAATGCAAAGTATAGTTGTTTGATATGACAATGTTTGTAAAGCCTTTTGTGTTTCTTGTTTTTAATCCAGGTATTTTTCCCTTACTAAGTTATCACTTAAGAGATTAATGATTTTCTTACAATAATATTTATTTTTATTTTAGTCTTTTCTTGAACCATAATAAATAAGTGGTTATTCTGAAAACAAACATATAGCTACGCTACTTAAGTCACTACTAATTTGATAATAACGGTTATTTATGGGTTTGTCTAGATTGGCATCAATTAAAAAAAAATTATTATATTTCATTAATACGTCTCATAAACCTATTTTTTCTCTTATCTTTTGTATTTTCATATTTTCTACACATTATACTTCGTACTTGTAACTTATGATAGTGACTATCTAAAATTAATAAAAAATAATAAAAATAATAAAATTAATTTATGATAGTGACTATCTAAACATTATAAATTCAAAATTTGATAGTGAATATATATCAAATTATAACAGTATGCCATTTTTTTCCAGGTGTTTATTCTTGAATTATAATTGTAATGTTTTTTCCTAATTATTCTACTACTCCATAAGGTGAGCTCCAGGAACTTGTGTAGTAATTGTATTTCTTATTCTGCCTCACAAGGGTGACCTGTACTGATGCGGACTAAAGTTATTCACTTTTATTTTATTCGTTTTCTGTTATTTGACATTTTTAATGTTTTTTTCATAGTTTTTTCAATGATCTCTTTCAGCCAAATGTTTATTCTTGAATTGTAACTGTATTTTTTTCCCAATTATTTTACTACTCCATAAGGTGACTTCCAGGAGCTCGTGTAGTAATTGTATTTCTTAGACCTCCTCACTAGGAAGTGAGGAGTCACTCCTTCTGTGAGCTTTTTCATTGATCTCTTTCAGCCAAATGTTTATTCTTGAATTGTAATTGTAGTTTTTTACCAATTTATTCTACTACTCCATAAGGTGAGCTCTAAAAGCTCGTGTAGTAATTGCATTTCTTAGACCTCCTCACTAGGGAGTGAGGAGTCACTCCTCCTGTGAGTTTTTTCGTTGATCTCTTTCAGCCAAATGTTTATTCTTGAATTGTAATTGTAAACTTTTCTACTAGCGCAGACCCCTGAAAATTCACGGGTTATTATAAATATTGTAGCTTTTGTGAATCTCTTTGCCTTTCAAAAACAAATATTGTCAATTTTCCATTAATTAAAATTCTATTTCGTTGGCTAATTTGAGACAGCTAATAAATGCAATAAATCAAGATATATTTTTTTAGTACCCTCTGCGTGCAAATTTGTGACTTCTCAGTTAAATTTTTTAATAAATTGTTTTTAAATATAGGATTGTTATATGTTTTTAATGATAACTATAAATTAAATGTATTTTGGAATTTATTTGATAACGTATTTTTAAAATAATTATTCAAATTATATTTATGCTACGCATATGACTGATAATGATACTTGAATTCAAAGCAAATTTGAGATCATTACGCAGGAAAAATTCACATCACAGTAGATTTAATTTAATTTTTAAAAAGTAATATCGCATTGCTAAGTTACTTCTATCAGTTTATTTATGAAGTGCCAGTAAGCATTTGATTTAAAACAGCCATAAAACAATAAGCCAATAATAATACTGATTATAAACCACAGATAATAGAAAAAAGGTAGATATGGCATTGAAGCGTGCCGACTGTCGCCAAGCTACGACCAAACTTCACGGACCATAGAAGCGGCTACGCAATGAAAGTTATGCGTTTGGTGAGTATGGCATGATGGGATCTGCAGTGGCGCGGCAGTAAGCGGTGTTGTCGACACGCGTCATGCTACTAATAATGGTTCGTGACCCATCTCTCTTGTTCCTATTATAATATGATTACAAACCTATCAAAAAAGGATTTTTATAGGTCGTCTAAATAACTAGTTCTCGTTTTTTCATTTCAAAGTTTCCGATGGAAGTTTTAGGCCAATGGATTTGCTAATGAGGTCTGAACAAATCACACGAGACTGCAGAAAAACCGATATTTCATCATTAAATTCTATCCGGCCAGAACACACAGACAATGGGAACACTAGATTAGCCCATCGCTTGAAAACAGTTCAAAAATACATGATAAAATTCCTGGTTTAAAATTTTCTTTTCATTCTCAAGATGACACGCGGCGTTACTGTAATATTTGAGTTAAAGTCTACCAATAAATTTAATTCTGTGAAACTTTTTTACTATCGCTACCTCAAAAGATTATTACGGAATTTAGAACAAATTAGAGTGTATTCATTATGTGACGTTACATTTGAATTTCGAATATGTAAGATTCACTGACCCCGTGAGATTTAAAGAAATTGTAAAATGAGATAATTCAATTTTTCTCAATGTTAAAAATGCCTGCTTCTTCTGCATACTAAAAATTTAATTGAACATCCAAAAAATGACTTACGTTTATATTGATTTGTATGAAAAAAACCTATTCGAGTTGTTCGGGGGTAAATTGTACAAACTTCGTGAGGTGATTCTATATGATAGTACAAGTAAAAAAAAACACATTTTTTAGAAATTTCAACGTTTAAAGATAGTTTTAGAGTAAAGATGTTGAATTGTTGAAGTTGGGTGGAAAAAAAACTAATATTCTCCAATAGAAAAAAAAACAATTGTGTGGGAAAAAAACTTTACTTTTTTACTTCTACTATCATGTAGAATCACATCCCGAAGTTAGTGCACCCCCGGTCTACCCCCGGACACACTGTATAATTAAATAAATAAACACAAAAAAACGACAATAATGAACTTTAAAAAATAACAAGTGTGACCATTAAAATAAAATATTTAAAAAGCTTTTTTTTTTTCTCAAACATCATGTACTCATTTAAAAACATGCAAACGAACGTAGCGCCCTCCATTTTTTACTACAATTTCTTGACTACTTATCAGACAATAGACATCTACATTGATTGACTTGTCTTAATCTGAAATCCAGACAAACCTCGAGAATGCTTTTTATAAACTACAGTATGACATCAGTCATAAATTGACCACCGTAAGGCTTGTAAAAACAATTAAAAAAAACTGAACCGCCTTCAAATCGTGTTGCGTAGCAACCTCACAATAAGTGAAGTGGGTACATTATAACACAATTGTAAAAGTATCTAACTAAATATTCTAACCAAGTATTCAATTTTTTAAACACATCCGAACTTCTGTTCACCCGATTTGGAATTTATAGTTAAGAGTTTTACAGTGTGAGTTGCCTGTATACAGATTCAGATTCATTTATTGATAAATTACGGATAAAGAGATGGTCGCGCCCCCTCCGCGCTCTGAGCAACTTGGCTTGTTCTCTTTTCTCTGATGGGCTATGAATTTGGATTTCAATGAACCAGACTAACAAAGGGGGAAAAGCCCACTTCGTTTGGTTTATGTTTTCGGTTGGTTTTCATTTCGTGCATTTTATAGAACCCAACATGACACGAGTATTCCGAGTTTAAATTCATAATTCAATTAATTTCGCGCCGTCAAATAACTTCATTAATCGTACAATGACGCATCCACATCTGATTGAAAAAACAAAGGAAAAAGGTTTTTTCGTTGCAAAGCTTTATATCTGATTTTTCTGTCAGGTTTATCGTTTTAGGCTTTTTAAAATTATAATCTTCATTAGATTTATATTATTTCATTTCATAACCGTCACATATTCTGGTAGTGTTAGTGGAACCATGGATAAAGAAAAAAACAAAGAGATATGGCATGGAAATATAATTATATTAATAACAAATTCTTATATCACATACGTCTATAATAAAATTTATTTTTTATTACAATGTTTTTACGGTTTACAATCATACACTCATAACATTTCCCTTTTTCGGATTTTCCACACCTTATCTTATTTACAGTAAATTTTTGACTTAATTTTATGTTTTTAATTTTTTTTTAATAATATCGTTTTTATTCAGTTAAAACAGACAGGATATTTATGAACAAATACTAAGTAAGTAAGTATTTATCTACGCGTTATTGCTGATTCACTTTCCCATGGCATTATCAAACTGTTTGATAATGCCTTAAATAAGATCTATAACATGTTATTTATTCCTAGACAAAATGAGAGCGTTTTATCCATTGATATCAAAATTTTATCTCGCTTATAACTCCGTTTTATGTCATTTTTCCGAGATAACTAAGACTTTTCGTAATACTTAATATCTGATGTACGAGTATAATTTTAAAAGCTTAAATCGTAGAAACTTGTTCAAAATTATTATGGTACCCACGCAAAGGCTTTGCCTTCATGGTTCTTCTTCCTTTGCCTTCTTAATGCATTTTGAATGCGAAACAGTTGTCACGCGTAGCAATAATTATACACTAGAACTCGTTTATAAATGAAAATAATTAAATTATTTATTATAATTTTTTTTAAATTTAATGTAAGTTCTGCAATATTTGATAACTATAAAAAATATTTTTGATGATATAAACACACATATTATACTCGTACATGATTCACATGTTACAGGTACACACAAATAATTCATTATTTGATCATTGTAATTTTCTATTCACTAGATATGAAACACTGCTCTAAAATTAAATCCATAAATATTAATTTGAGCCCTTTTTATAATAACAATAAAATTTCATTTATTTTTGTTTCTTGACGATGTGAAGTCTATTTTCAGTAGTCTCACTACCGGAGCTTCAAAGGCCAAGGAAATGGCTAAAGACATCAGATAGCTCATCACGGTGTTTCCTGCATATATGATAAGCTGCAACAAAATTAAATTAAATAATTTAACAAACAAAATTTAAGTATTTTCAAACTATTGCTATCTGAAGGAACATTTCCCGACAAGTGGAAAACAGCCTTGACTACCCCAATATGTAAAAATGGCAGTAAAAATGATGTGTCGAACTATCGCCCTATATACAAATTACCGATACTAAATAAAGTATTGGAAAAAATTGCTTACGATCAATTATATTTTACTATCTCACACTCACTCTTAAATAATCAACATGGCTCCATGAAAAATCGCTCCACAACTTCAAATATTGCATCTTTTACAAATTTTCTTCATGCTCAAATGGATATGCGATGCCATCTATACGAATTATTCCAAAGCATTTGACTGTGTTAATCATTATATTATTTTACATAAGTTATTAGGTCTAGTGACCTTTATAGATGGATCGCATCATACGTCAGTAATCATTTTGCATCTTGCTTAACGGAAATCGTCTCAGGTGTGCCCCAGGGGTCGCCTCTTGGACCACTCTTATTTAATATTTATATAAATTACATTTACGTATGCTTTAAAAATAGTTAATTTGTTTTATACGCGGATGGAATGAACATTTATAAAGCTATACAGTTTTTACCCGATTGTAAGAAATTGTAAAGCGATCTTGATAATTTGTGCGCATACTGTGAATCAAATTTATTATCTTTAAACATATCTAAGTGTCACTTGATTAAGTTTACTAGAAATAAAAACAAAATCATCTAACCATACAATTTGAATAACACACCTTTACAACCTATGTCTACATGTAAAGATCGAGGTGTTTACTTAGATAGCAAATTAATTTTTCACTAGCACATCGAACACATTATATCAATATCCTACAGGATGCTAGGTTTCTTATTAAGAAGATGCAAAGTTTTCAAAAGTGCTAAGACTCTAGAAATTTTATTTTGTTCATTGGTCAGAAGTCCACTGGAGACTTTGCTAATTGTAATAGACCATCAGCTAAGATGCTGTGCCTAAAATAATAACATTAATTTTACCAACACGATTTCAAAATTTAATAGTATAATAGTATTTACCACCATCCCATTATGCAGATGCACCGGTCCGTCGATCTGGTAGGTCGATAGCATCATGACGGTGGGATGGACCAAGTAGGCACAGTAAGCTAGCCTGCTTAGGGGTAGGACGCCTCTGTAGGAGAGAACACGCGTCACCAGCCCTCCCCTGTGGCAGACGCAGCAAATCACTACCCAGGCGGTCGCTGCACTCCAAGCTGAACAAAATTCATAAAATTGTATTTTTAGCCAAATTACAATCCATGGAGGTCGCTGCCCTGAAAATGTGATGGTTCACTGATTTATGACAAAAAACATATTTAGCAACATCAGGTGAAAATCATTCCACCTACTTTATTATCTCTTATATATTCAAAACTGATGACACTAATTTTGATTCACTTATCAGTATTTTGCATAAACAATAATAAAAGCAAACAATGACAATATCATGTCACAGCTAACGGAAACGCCGGATATCGCAGATCAGTCTAACGTCTAGCGCTGCTCGACGCTAGACTCCAAATTTACATAATGATCTACAATCGAAGAACTTCGAGAAACTTCTACCATAGTCGTGTAACCTGGAGTCGTGGTTCATGGTCGAGTTATTTACAATCGTTTAACTTCGGCAGGAATCGGATAATTTCGGTTCCGTATGCACACGGTAATAGGCTAATATTTCGTGTAAATGGCCGGCCTGACGCGATTTCAATGTTTGAAAAGTTAGAAGTTCACGGCGGCCACACTACCTTGTAGAGCAGAGGTTCCCATAGTGGTCTATATGGACCCCCAGGGGTCGATATCGACTTGCTAGGGGTCTATGTCAGCGAGAAAAAAAAGGGGGTCCACAAAGTACAAATGGAGGTACATACGAGCGGACCCCCAGTTACCTCAACTCAATATTTAGGAGTTCCGTAAATGACACAATACACCTAACACAAGTAACACGGTTTACGTAATAATAATAATAATAGATTGAGAAATTACTTATTTGATATTTGAATGTTTATATATCATAAAGTTGTTTATTGAGGTATATAAATAGAGTCTACGTTCTTTTTCTCGTCAGAATTAATATATTGAACGAAAACATTGCACATTGAAAGCTGCGAATTTTCCTAGTTCCCCAACTTGTTTTTGAAAAAAATCCAGGGTAATAATGACGTTCAACATTTAGATGTACTTCACGTAGACTTCAAAACTAAGTTTGAGGATATTTTGAAATGGAATGTTGAAGAATCGCGGAATAAGGGCTAACAAAGAACTTAAGGGGCAGTTCTGTAGGGCCAGCTACAGAAAGAAATTCCCGTTGCTTGTCCTGCTCCATTTTCATTTGGTGTAATACCTCACAAAGGCGCCCCTGTCTGCACAATGCAAAAACAAAGGAACTTATCGCCACCCGGTTGTAGGGCAGGCAAGGGAAGGGAATCTTTTTACGAAAAAATAAATTATTATCACATGGGACGTTTTAGGAAAATTCAATATTTGGCAGGCAGGGGGTCTATGGAAAAAAAATACTTGGCAAGTGGTCTACAAAAAAAGTTTGGGAACCTCTGTTGTAGAGGAATCGAATAATTGAGAAATGGATAGGTATTATAATTTAACAGCGCTGCACACGAACACACTGTGCAACTAGCCGCCCTTGATATCATGATCACAATGACCAGTTAAACCGAGGAAGTCATGGATGAACTGCGTTGATGAGGGTTGGAGCAGTCCAGAATAAACGGAAAACTGGAGGCAAATGGCGAGGGACCACAGTCAGTGGAGAACATTTGTGGAGGAAGCTTAATCCCACCCTGGGATGTAGTTCCGTGAAAATGGTGACAATCATCAGAGACGTTCCTCGACTCCTCAATCTTTTGTTGATCCAGTCGATAATTTTTCATTTGGTCATTTTAATATTTATTTATATTATTAAAATACTCAATATTGAATCAGTATTCAATACACAACCTACTATAAAAAAACTTCCCTGGGCATAAGGGGTCAGTCAGATAATTGTTTCCACTCACTCCTGCTAATCCTCCGGAAAATAATAAATCACTATGCAATAAAAACCACATTTATTTTATTTCAAACATACACGGTGATAAGGAACCCCTTAGTATCATTGAATTTTCAGTTATTATTTCACATATTCACAATTATGTTGTATTGTTACAGTTTTTTGGCGTGAACAACAGATTTGGGATTCCGCAAGGTTCATTGCGAGGTCCCCTTTTATTTAAAATACACGTTATTCATAACACAAAAAAATATTTATATTATGCTTCCTCAAACATTTTCCAGATTTCAGCTATGAAAATGGACCTCTCTCAAATAATACGAGAAAATTTCTATTAAAGGTGGCCAACCAATAATGGAAAACGTACGGTGCATCAATCATGCTACCTGCTTAGTTTATTTGCAGTTACTTTTGAATATTGGTATTTCTAAATCATTTCAGTTCTTTCAAAAGGATTACACTTCGGCATAGTTTCACTATCAAGTGATAAAATTCGTAAACGTACCGGTATGTCCAATGCTGACATAGAACGCCGTGGGCCACAGCTCTAGGTAACCATGTCGCATTCCATAGACGATGGAGGCCATGGTGCACATGGCACAAGGCCACCCGATGACCACAACCCACGTGGGGAGGGTGAGGTTGTTTCGTCGACGCCATAAGTAGCAACCAGTCATCATTCCTGAAAAAAATAAAATGTTTATTTTGAATTCACTGTTTGAATCACCCTCCCCCAAAAAATGTAGAGGATATGGGTGGAAATGTATTGGCCCAAAACATTCTATTCACAAAAGAAACAAACATGAATTATTTTACTTACCGACTAGGTAGGGACCTAATCTAGACCACGGCTTGTCGTAGAGCTGGTCGAACATCTCAAAAGGCTGTTGGATTTTGGCTCTGTAATTGTTTGCGATGGAGATGTACCCAGTTGTGAACCAAGAGCTGATTAGCAAGACGATCAAAATTGCTGAAGATACTTTGAAATGCCTGAAAAAAAAAGTGTTTATCGAATCACAAAAATCTCTAAAACAGTCCAATACACAACAATTTACAACTGCTCCTAACCGTCTGAAGCCAATCTCCGATCGAGGTATGTTATGAAGCTGAAGGGAATGGGGAGAGGAAGGAGATGGGAAAGAGGATGGTGAACCAGGCTATTCATTTCTAGTCACCAAATACGGCTATCGCCATTTCAAGCACTTTATCGATTCTAAACAACATGGTCTTATTGACGGCCGGCGTGGTCTAGTGGTATACGCTTTTGACTACAGATCCGAAGGTCGCGGGTTCGAACCCGGCGTGCGCAAATAAATTTTATTTGATTAATTTGTGTTATTTCACAATTAATTCATTTAAAATAATATATAGTATATTTGCGGCACGTTCCAGAGTGGAAGATACTCTCAGTATCGCCCTGGTGTAAGACCACTATTCAGAATTGAAACGTTGCTTGAAATGGCTTTAGCCGTGTTTGGTGACCAGATCTGAATAGCCAGGTACTTCCCCACCTTCCTCTTCCCCATCTCCCTCCCCTCCCCAATACCCTCAGCCTCACAACATACCCCAATTGGGGATGCCATAGTCTCACTGGCTCCAGACGGGAGCAGTTGGGACTCTTGTGCGGTATTACTGTAAAAAAAAAAAAAAAAAATTAGACTTCGTCTTCAATTCTGAATGGTGTTCTTGCACCAGGACAATATATTTTTTTAAACGGTTACAGCTTCATCAATTTATTAAAATGTCACATTGTAGATACTTTCTGGGTGAATTAAAACTACTTGGAATCGAAATATTCTGTTACGGGATTTTGTAACATGGTTTTTGGATCTTTGACGGATACATTTTATTTTACATTAACCCCACACAGGAGTCTCTGAGTTAAATTATGAAATTTCCCTCTGGTCCTATGTCATCTTTTGGGATTTTGTTTGGGAGGACTTTTTTAGGGAAAGGAAGGAGAGAAAGTTCTGTGAAGGTTGGGTAGGAATCTAGGGATCAGTCTGTCCAGGAGTGACGGATATATGAGTATATCACTCCCACTGCGGCGCAAAGTGATGGGTCGAGAGGCCAGTTAGAGAAGTGAAAGGGTCTCCCCAAACCAGCCAGTGAACTATGGCAGAGGTGTTGGTATCCAATAAATGGTTTTTGGGGGGGCGGCGGTACCCACAGCCGCTTCCCAAATTCATTTATGGTTTCGGTGCGTGGCACTTATATCATTGAAGCGTTTACCACTTTTTAATGGCCATATTCATATACACGAGAGTCGCTGGGATTCCAAATCTGGGCAAGAGTTCATACTGCGGACAACAGCCCGGAGCTTTAGACCACCTCTGAACTGACGGACGACGGATCCGACACTCTTGAATAACCCCACCACTACTTGATTTTGGAGACTGGGTTCTAGGAGATTCTCGTAATTTAAAACATCTTCCGATCCTGGACACTGTGACATAATATGCCACTCTTGCTCTGGAAGAAACTTTGTTTTTGGAAATCCAGCTGGGATGATTATGAACTATTTTTGCCTGACACAATCAGCTTTATGAATTTTTTTTTTTTATATAATATAAATCTTAAGTTATCATACATCTGTCATTCAGATTGCATTAAAACCAATAATTTACAGATGCAATTGCATTCGAATACTCATTTTGGCTATTTCAAAATTTGACAATATTAAAAACATTAGGTTGTCCCACGATAGCAATTGCTTGAAATTGTCTAAGCGTTTTTTAGTGGCTTGATTAAAAAATTCAGCTCTCAATCTTTCCACACTCAATTTATTTCCATCTCACTCCCATCAGATTCACAACATAGCCCAAGTTATGTCATAGTCTTGCGAAGTTTCAAACAGTTTCCAGCAATGATGCATTGGCAACATTCTAATGTAACATTTATATCATTGTATGCACAACTTTGTTTGAGTTAACTGCTAACAAGTTTCGGACACAACTGTGCCTTCGAATACAGTCGTTAAACTTTTCAGCGTATTTCTAGAAGCGAATTAAAGTTTCAGTGGAATTCGTATTCTTGGACTCATGAGTTGAAATTACAGGTGGAACTTTTGCTTCTGTTTAAAGCTTTATTTGAATTCGTAAGTCTTCATTAGCACAGTGAATCCACGGAGTATTTAAGCTAGGAAATTCTTCCTAGCTTAACGTTGTTTCCTTAAGACCCCGCATTCAGAATTTCCACAGAAATGTAACATACTTCCCTTGAACAGCTTAAGTTATTAAAAGCTCTTATTATATGCCAGTATTAACGGTCGGTGGCTGAGTTGAAATCGTGTTTGGGTCCAACCCAGGCGTAGTGTGTTCAATTCCTCGGCCGAAATTTTCCACATACAACCCGAGAATGCTTGTCTATCTTTGAATAAAAATATATTTTTGTTATTTTTTTTAAGATGTCTATATACATTCGGCGAGTTGAAAAGGTAATTAGGAATATCAAATTCCCTCGATATAACAAAAATTGCAAAGCATATTCCGAAAATCATAAAAAACACATCCGGTTTTTTATTTAACATGGTTAAGAAATAAAATTGTGTTTTTTATGCTCATTAAGAAATTTGTCGAAAAATGTTTGCACTATTTTAAATCAGTCACGTTTTATCAAATATTTTCGCTTACGACTTTTTTCATCTCCCAGTGAGATTATCACATCCCAAATTGGGGTATGTTGCGAGGGAATGGAGAAGAGGTAGGTGGGGAAGTACCTGGCTCTACGGATCTGGTCACCAAACAAGGCTAAAACCATTTCAACTCTGAATGGTGTTCTTACAAAATCAATTAAGCCAAATTTACATATCCACGTCGAGATTTGAACCCGCTACCTCATTGTATTCTTTTTTTATATTAGCGAGCTCCTTCAAACACTCTTATTGATATAATCTCCCTTTCAAAGCATCTTCTTCTTTTTGAACGAAGCCTTAAAGTTTTCGTATATTCTTTTCCAAAACATCATAAATAAGAAATTCTCACACCATTTCTCATTTTTAGCACACACACTTTGTTTCACTTATCATCTTCACATTCTCTTATGCCATATCGAATCACTTGCGAATATTTAATTTCGTCAGCACCGGAACGCGAAATTTTCAAGCACCGTTGGTGGAATAATAATATTGTTTCAATAACTTCGACCAATGTATGAAATGGGATATGCGTATAGATTCGGTATTTAGAAAATATTATATTTATTTATCAGGTTGATATGCTTTTTCAAAAACTTGAGAAATATTCTAAACATTTATGGTATAAAAAAGGTATACTTCGCGCTAGCACAATCCATAATAGAATACGAAATTATTTCTTGGGGCTGTGCCAATAAAATAATATACTGACACACTGTTTTAAGCTGTTTTTACTATGTAATAGTTAAAAAAAATTGACCCTTTGCTTCATTTCTTCACAACAATATTAAATTACGGTGCAGTACCTTAAAAATTGACATTACAACTTGCTTGATGTTCTATTATAGAATTCTACTTTGCTTAATTTGTTTATTTCTATTCTTATTATTTTAGTATTTTTTTATATAACCCACGCACTTTGTGGGTTGCCTTAACTTACCCTTTTTAATATTTTATATGCATGTCATTTATATTCTAAGAATGTTTGTACTTAGGTGTAAAAAAATATATATTGGGAAAAATAAATATAAAAAAAATCCTCAGAAGACCTTAAATACCAATACTAATTCCCATTGCTGAAAATTCTAAATATATTCAAAACACATCGTTAACAATAACAAAAATACATTTAAAATCTCACAAGAACTATTCTTGCTAAAACAAGACTTGCACACCAAATACTAATACCTAAAACAAGACTTGCACACCAAATACTAATACCTAAAACAAGACAAGCACACCAAATACTAATACCTAAAACAAGACTTGCACACGAAATACTAATACCTAAAACAAGACTTGCACACCAAATACTAATACCTAAAACAAGACTTGCACACCAACTACAAATATCTAAAACAAACATACATATAAACACATTAATATTTGCTTTTATGAAAAGCACGCCTCTGCAGTGTTTGCCATTCTTTTCGTTCTACAGTTTCCCTCTAGCTCTTTTTATTTATTTTAATGCCGCACAAGAGTCCCAACTGCTCCCAACTTTTTGGAGCCAGGAAGACTATGGCATCCCCAATTGGGGTATGTTGTGAGGGTGAAGGTAGTAGGGAGGAGAAGGATATGGGAAAGAAGAAGGTGGGGTAGTATTTGGCTATCTAGATCTGGTCACCAAACTCGGCTAAAGCCATTTCAAGCAACGTTCTAATTCTAAAGGTGATACTGAGAGTATCTTCCACTCTGAAATGTGCCGCAAGCATACTATATATTATTTTGAATTAATTAATTGTGAATTAACAAAAACTAATCAATTTAAATCTGGGACTTGAACCCGCGACATTCGGCTAGTCAAGAACCTTACCCCTCGACCACGGAGGCCGTCAAAGTTTGCGGTATTCAATTCCACAACATAAAATCATTTAATTATGTGCTTCCCAAAACTTCATCCACCTGTAGTTATATCGCGTTTTATCGATTACTTACAATTTAGCTAGATTCCCACCAAATTTATGCTGACGACTCGACTATATTTAATCGACATTTCAAAAGATACTAAATTTCATGGCAATACTTCTTGGCGCAGTCTCCTTATAGAAGAATGGAAAATACAATTTTAAATTTGGATAGCAGTAAATCTGAAAGGCATTGACTAAAAGTATACCATTTTATCTCTCTTTCAAAGTGTGAAAACTAGCTGGAATTGGATCATCTTCCTCCATAGCATTATTATCTTGAATGCAAGTTTAAAGAATAGGAAATGAATGTCGAACTGAGTGAATCTTTACAATAAAATCAATGCTTACGCTTTGTGACCAAATATAGTATATTTTTATTTCAGTGTTGTCATCTATGTCTCAGAACATCGAGTTTTACAACAAAAATGTATGAGAAATCAAATTTATAATAGGTTGGGGCCTTAAAGAGTCAACGATGTGTGAATGTGGTGTGGTGCAGACCGCCGAACATGGTCAAAGAATGCCTTCTGCATTCGTTCCCCAGCCAGATTGATGAGGTCCAGAGGACGACGCCTGAGGCACTAGACTGGCTCACTAACTTAGATTTTCCCTTCTGACTCCCCCACCATACGAAAGAAGAAGATTGAAAAATTTCGATTGGTAATTGATTGGTAACATGCAAAGAAATCGACATTATATTCTAGGAGAACCTTGAGCGACAGTTCGTTCAAGAAAGACTTTATTCTTTCGATTCCTAGGTGACTGTTACATGTGCAGTTCTGAACAAGTTTGCCCTAACTAATTCCAACAAATTTTCAGAATTAATCCAACAAAATCCCACAGATCAGTGAAAAAAATCGAAAAATGTTACTCACCTTTTGGAAATCAACAGCAAAGTAATGCCAATTATAAAAAACTGGGTGTCGTTAGCCATGTACCAAGACCAAATCATACACATCTCGGACTGAGGAAACAGATTATTGATATAGAGTATGTTTCTCCACCAATATTTGTCACAAGTTACGTGGTCAATGATCGTCGGTTCAAAGACAGAATTATTATGGCTATATCTCAAAACTAGCTCATTGAACCCAATCACAAACAAATACGCTGGAGTCAAGCGAACAATTCTATAAAAAAGGAGTGTTATGAATTCAAAAATGTTGTCTTTGACTTCTTTTGTGCATGTTTGCCGCGTGAACAAGGTATTAGTAGCTTGAAATTGATCTTGATGTGTGATTGGCTGGTTTGAATTAGTTCGGCCAATCGCAGCGTGGCTCTGTGACGCCATTGCGTGGTTGACGTAAGCGTATTGGTGCATTTGAATTTTGGCATGATCGCCGTTGATGGTTGATCCAAAATGGCTGTCGTTCGTTTGGTTTCCCGCGCTTTGCAGTGGCAGTTTGGCGTTTTTCTTGGCGGCCGCTTTTTTCTTATTTTCCAACGATTTGTAGTACAGGAATGTCACCAGTAAACCACTGAAAATAATAATAAAAATACTTTTACTAGGTTTGGATTAATGTATTTTTTTCAGTTTGATTGGATATTTTGGCCTCATATCTAAATTTAGGTTTTGTTTAAAAAAGGCCGCGCAGCCGTTCCTTTTATTACATTATCCAGAGTTCTTGAATAGATTATAGCAACGTAGACAATCTACAAAAACAAAGCATTGTTGGGCTTATTAATGGATGTAAGGTTATAGACAAGAAGCGATCGATCGTTGTAAGCATATGGTGCAAGACTTCCGGGTGTCACTTTGGATGATGGAGTAGGAAAACTTTCAACGGAGTTGATATAATATGGAACACATAAACCATTTTCACCATTACAGGACAGCGAGGTTAACAATATTCTGGTCGTATTAACAACATCCTATTTTTTTTTAATTTTTTTTTTTATTTAAAGTTAATCCATGTAGTTGTTATTGTTTTTGTGTTGTTGTCTAGTTGTTGAATTTTCGCTTAAATGTAATGTAATTGTTGCGTACCGAATCGATTGGTACTCGACGAAAGTATTGTAATTTTAACAAGAAAATAAGATTAAACAATCGTGTTTATCGGAAAGAAAAATAGGAGTGGGAAAGGAGGCCTTTACTTTATAAATGACTCTGCTTCATTTGAAATTTCTGATGATTTTTGATAACTATTATACCTAACAATATGTATTTAATGTATGATGATTTTGGCTGATAATTTATACTGTTTTAAGATAATGATTGCTAGGGGCCGACAAATATGCAACAATGTGCAACAACGACAAAAATAACTTTAGAAAGAAATGAAACATACTTTTGGCTTTTTTTAAATCTTTTTGCTTGATTTTAAATTGATCGCATTATATGCGTTTAAAGTGGCTCCGAACAAGTTGAATCCATTGGGTCTCACACTAGATTCACTAGTTTAATCGACTATCAATACTCGAATAACCGAATAAAATATCAGCTTGCGTACCAACTAAGACACTGCTAGAACAACACCGGAAAGTTTTGTCTGCATTCAACAGCCACAGCAGGGCAGCATACTCGCGGAATTCTTGTCAGTGCCTGAAAAAACCGAACCCTTGTCTCTTTCCCGCACCAGGCACGCCCCTACAGCGGAATTTGAATTACACTTTGAATTCGCTAGTGCATGTGCCTGACAACTCTATAATAATTACATACCATCACAATGCGAAAAGTGGAATTTAATCCAAATTAATTAACTGTATCAAATAAAAATGTATGTAATATACTTCCAATATAAATTGAATTAACCCGTGTTCAATGTCAGTGCTGTAGCTTGATAAATGTGCACCATCTGGGCCCAACATAATGATCTCGAAAACTGAAATGATCGATTGGAAGCTAGAAATTGGGAAACAAGTAACTCGGAAGAAACTTTTTTGTTGAGAACAAAATGTAAAAGAAATAATTTATTGCGTCTATATTGTGATCAACATAACTAATGCATAGATCCAGCGATAGAATTTTTTCAAAACTTCCAAAAAAAACTAAATTATCCTGCTCCACCGCTTTGATAAATCATGCAGCGACATTCGACTTGCTTCCATGCCATATCTCCCTCTGTTTACATTTTGAACGTTAGAGATTATTTAAAAAAAAGATTTATAGGTATTTACTGTCGTAATTTTAGGCTCTCACTCGTGACAGAAAGTTAACATATTTTGCACATTATCCACGAAGATTCGTGTAGAGCCAATATTAAAAAGATACATATTATAAATTTACTTTTGAATTTTCTGTTTTGCTTACAAAAGAAAACGAGAACCGATGTTTACATAACTTTTCTGACATTTTTGAAAGTGACATTTCCTTAAACGGTTTTTAAAATGTGATAAACGATGCTTCCAGATGTTTCACCACGTTTTCAGATTATAACTCGTCAAGTCTTTGAGTAAAACATCACGTTTAACATAGACAAATAATAATTATTTATTGTAACGTAACCCAAAAATATTGTTGATACAATACAAGTTTTTGACAATTAGATATAAATAATTCGCTATAGTAAGTTAATATTGGAAAAAAAATCGAGTTGAAAATATTTAGATTCATTTGAAAATTCAATTTTTAAATCTATGAACTAGAGGTGGGTCCTGTGATTGCTTTTCGTTACTGGGTACTATGAGTACAGGTACAAAGAAATACCTGTTAAAAATACCGGTTACAAAATACTCAAAAGTATATTATAACGACCTAAGGATTGATTAAGAATAAGTAAATTGTAATACCCATCAAAATACCTATTAAAAATACCTATCAAAATTACCTGCTAAAAGTTCCTATTACAAATACCCATCAAAAGTACCTATTAAAAATACCTATTAAAAATACCTATCAAAAGTACCTGGCAAAAGTACCTATTGAAAATGTTTAATACTTGTGAGTATTTTGGAACCAGGTATTTTGGAGATTTGCAACAAGTACAAAGTATCGCATGAAAATACCCGATACTTTTACTGGGTACCTTACCTCTACTATGCACACTAAATTTTATGCTGCTAAAACTCACCATTCAAGAGTATTCTACTAAAAATGTTTTTAACGTAATTTTAAAGCTGAATGAATCATATTGATTGTAATATGCACTTTCATATACAAGACGTGCAGGTTGCAGAAAGATATAATTTTTTTTATTACGCAAGAGCTCACCATTCGAGAGTTAATGAATTTCATAATATTAAAGTTTTTGTGCTCTGTAACTAAAATGATAGATGTATTTAAAAAAATGACGTTACTATTAAGAAAACTTGAAAAATCCATAGACATCCAAAATGATAAACTTGCTCTAACATGAAATCTGGCTATCATTTTGACGAGCCGGAGGCAACCACGTGACTATGTTTTTGACACCGGAAGGGTTCAAGAATGCTTTGAATAAACCATGTCATCAGTCGTACATTAACCACCGAAGAGCGCACATTGATATAACCGGACCATGCGTAGAAAAATAAATTTGGCTGAAGTGAAGTAAAGGTTTGTAACGCCGCCCATTATGAGACTTTTCTGCGCAGGATATGAATGTTCGTTCTTAAACGAATCGCCTGTCGAAGCTATACAAAAAATCAGTGTGGTGGGTAATTTATAACACATTTTTAAAAGTGTCTAACTAAATAATTTAACAAAATATTAAATTTTGGAATTAACCTCTAACTTTCGTTTACCCGCATTGGAATATGCAGTTAAGTTTTTGTACAGCCAGCAATTTGCAAGCCGTTGTAAAAAGGACTAGTTATTCGTAAGTACATTTTAAGATGATATTACTATGCGAGTTGCCTGTATGCCGTCAGATTCATTTATTAACAATCACCGAAGGTGAGACGATTACGCTACCTCCCACGCTCAGCGCAAGTTGGTTTGTTCCCCTTTCCTTGATTAGCTCGTCTATTAATTTGACTGTCTATGGATAAATCTAGTGGCATAATTTTTAATTTTTATAAGTCATGGCAATTTATAAAATTTACAACAATCTTTACGTGACATTTTTAATGCAGGTTGTGGAAACAACGTTTAAAGCATTTTAATTATAATTTCATAATCAGGAGAGGTGGAAAGGAAATAGTTAACAGAAAAAAGAATTACACAACAGTGTTTCCCTTGCGAGTATTTCACTCCGTTTAAGCGAGAACTTTTTAATCCAGAAAAGCAATTAATATATTTCAAATACTTTTGCTTACTTTTACAGACTTAAAAAAAATGGAACTACGCAAAACAAGTTACATCGGCGATTTTTCACGGGATATTATAATTATTGTAGTATTATCGAAGTTGAAAGTTAATATTTATAAATAAAAAATTCCTATAGATCATTGTCTTTAAAAAACCAAAATTAGAAATTTACATTTAGTAAAGTTGAAAAATAATCTGACATCTTTCAAAAATTTCAACAACAAAAAAACTTTTAAAACACATTACAAATATAGAATAATTATATAATTAATAAACACATTGCAAATATAGAATAATTATATAATTAATAAACACATTTCAAATATAGAATAATTATATAATTACTAAAAATACAATCACTTCGGAACCTACTATGGCGCTTGTCTCAAGTGATCCCACAATCAGCTCTATTGTAACTTGGGGTTCGTCTCATAAAGTCCTTAAGTAAAAACTTCTTTAGACTAAATTTAGTTTGCATTAATTTTTCTAAACAACAACGAGCTCTGATGGCTTCTTTAGTAGGCGGTAATGATTATTCTGGGCTTCGACCTTGAGGTTGCAATAGTATTTATCTAAGTCTCTAGTATCATATACACTATTATCCAGGATAATCAATGCAAACCCTAAAGATCATTGAACCGGAGACACAAAACCAATTTTTTTTACATAATAAACTGTTCTACCTGATGAAAAAGAAGGTATCCACAGAGTAGGAGGCATTTCCAACAGTCTGATAGAAGAAGTTCCTTTCGATGACTGTCCTTAGTGTCTTGTTGTCTGCCACCGTGAACACCTGCAGATATGTATGCACCATCACCACCCAGGCCAGTGAGAGGAACCTGAAATACATTACATCATCATAATATTAAATACGTAAGCTGGGACGGGCCGGTGCTTCTGGAAATCCGACACAAAATTATGAAAATAATTCAATTGACTTTTTAATATGACTTTTCAGGGATTAATAGGTTGCCAGGCCTTTTTCAAACTCAACTAATATTTAGATTTGAAGCCAAAATACCCAACAAAACTGAATAATTATACTTTTAAGCAAAAGATATTGCAAATATCTTATATGAATGTGTGTTACTTTATTTATTTGTGTTTTAAGGCCATTAAATAATTAATTTGTTTTACGATTTTAGAGTAACTTTGGTAACTTTTTAAATTATTCTAGAGTTTTGAAAATAATTTGGTTTTTTTTAAATAAAAATTCATAATAAAAGCATTTTGATGGGCGTAACTTTAAATAAGAAGATATCGATTTTCCGTTGTAATACAATTTTGTTGCATAAAATTTTCTACGAAAAATTTAATTTTAATATACATATTAATCCACCAAATCGGGGATGCCATATTTTAACTGGCTCAATACGGTTGGGAGCAGTTGGGACTGTTATGCGGTTCAACGCATAAAAAAATAAAGAATGCTGAGCTTTCTATAGACCCCAGGAATAAAATCATTCTCATTTCGTCATTCTCATAAATCTCTGCTGTGAATACAGAGTGCTCTTTTTTAACTCTTATAATATACTAACCCTTTATCTCTAGTAAGGTTTTAGAACCTACAGTAAAAAACAAAAATATTGAAAATTGATTTTGTATTATAAAAATCAATTAAAAAAATATTTCAATTATTAAGTTAATTATTGTTATATTGTTAATTGAATGGCTTATTATTTCGTTTATATCACATTAAGTCATTATTTAATTGTCCGCTTAAATTGAATCAATAATATATTTTTTTAGAAATAGTTATTTTCAGATTGCCTCAAATATTTATCACGGATGCCATTAAAAAAATCCTAAAATAGCCAAAAAGAATAATTTATATTTCGCATCGCTGTCGTAACAATCGGTTTAACTTTAAAAATTGTATTTTTTTATACGAACGAGATTGAAGTGAAATTACAGTTTTCTTACAAATGTGTACAATTATATGTTTTTGATCTCTCAATTTTTTTACGATTGGAGTAAAAAATTAGGTTAAAATGTGGTTAGCGTTTGTGATATTATTTTTCACGTTTGATATTAAAGTTTCATTATTTAGAAAAAGTAATATTTATTTAAAAGACCAGAAAGATAATTAAATTTTATCTCGTCTATAAAACAGTAGTTTTTACGGAAAATTAAAAAAATAGATATATCTATAAAGGGCATTTGAAATACACAGAAAAAATTAAAAATGAACAAAAGTGATGAAAGTGCTGAAGTGTAACTTTGTAAAATCAATTATGAATAAATAAATAATTGTAGACAGCAATGAATTCGTTTAGAACGCGTAAAATTGTATTCATATTTATTTCTACCGTTCAGTGCATCAATTTCAGGCAATTTTTCTGAAACAGTAATAATATAATGTGTAGTATCATTAAATTATCTATATAATATATAGCAACAAATCTCTATTGTAAACATGAGCGTTACTTAAAAATATATCTACTCGTATTTTAGAATTAATATATCAATAAATTTTATTATCCGAACTCTATGGCCATCTACCTAAGCACTTGACTTGAAATACAGCTAAGATGTTTCCAGTTTTATGACCAAATTTAAGCTGCTTATATGAAAAGCTTTCAGAAGAGAACCCTAGATGGGTCTTTTCAAGATAAATATTTATAGTACATTACCCTTGTTTCTAGAGAAATACAAAAGTTCCCATAAAACTGTGAGTTGTTTACATAAATAAACTTTGAATAAAATGAATGGAAATGAAATAAAATATCTCTATTAAATGTTGCAGATTTTAAAAATGTGTTTTAATCCATATTAAGTATTATTTTAGTTAAATTAAATGTAATTCCACCATGAATTAGGGCTTCTAAATGAGATATAAGTAATAACGGAGTACCTACTTATAATAGATGTTCAATTTTTTCGATGGAAGCGTATTACATAAACATGGAATTGGAATTAGATCAAAAAATTTAGGAGCTCTATCCCTCGGGACCTAGCTGTCCTTAAAAAGTTGTCCCTCCTTTTCTATGTGTGTCTCTTTCTTTCTATTTTGTATATTATTTATTTATTTTTTACTTGTTTATTCCAGATCTCGGGGAGGGTGGTGCAATCCCACGAGCTCCATATTATACATAGAATATATAAAGTAAATATTGTAAGATAATACATACACAGTAAACGAAAACAAAATACAAAATAATAATAATAATACATTAACATAATGAGACTAAAGTTTTTTAAAAAGAAAAAATATATGTATGTATAATTTTTTTTTATCTATGACATCAGGATTTGGCTCCATCGCTTGTAAATAAGTCCCTGCCAGAAGTGCAGTGCTGCCTAGAGGTGAGGCGTATTTATCGTACCCAGTAAAAGTATCGGGTATTTCCATGCGATACTTTGTACTTGTGACAGATCTCCAAAATACCTGGTTCCAAAATACTCATGAGTATTTTATACCGGGACTAAATATTTTTAATAGGTACTTTTACCAGGTATTTTTGATAGGTATTTTTTATGGATATTTTTAGTAGGTATTTTTGACCGGTATTTTCAGTAGGTATTTTTGATAGGTATTTTTGACGGGTAATTTCGACGGGTATCTTTGATGGATAACCTCCCCCCTCATGGATTTAAATATTTCACGGGGAGTACTCATTCTGAAATTTTTTTGTGGGGAATTATGTTTTACAGAAATTCTCTAACAACCCCACGGATTTGGAATAATGAAAGGGGGAATCATGCTCAAGTAGAATGTTTGTGGGGAATATGTGGGCAGAATTTATGCGATTAGAATTACTCATTCTGAATCAATCCTCAGCTCAGATTAAATACTTCTGAGTATTTTGTCACCGGTTTTTTTACCCTGTATTTTCCTGTACCTGTACTCATTGTACCCAGTAACGAAAAGTACTCATAGGACCCACCTCTAGTGCTGCCATCACAAGACCGTTTTCGCTTGTGGCTAGTCGCGTTCGAAAGTTGGTGATCCGTTGTTTCATTAGTGCTCGGAATCCGGGAGCACGCCCTTCTACAAACATCTCAGTGGCACTGCAGTACTAGGACAGCCCAAAAAGTATTCGGTAGGAATTGTTGTACTGTACTTCCATTCTTTTTAGAGATGCTTTGTTGAAGTTGCTCAACAGCTCCGAGGTATACAGGCTTGTGCAGTACGTGTTAAAAAGTTGCCTTTTATGTTCGTATATATATATGTGTGATTGTGCCTCTATCTAATTATCTTTTAATTAATAATTAACCCTGACGAAGCTTTGGAAAAGCAAAACCCGGTAGGCAATGTTTGTTAATTCAAAAATAAAAGTGGTGTATTACAAATTGTATTTTTTTTTTCATTTGACAGGTAGATGTTTAAGCTGAAGAAATTTACATAGTAGATAATTAATGTATTTATTGGTTTTTCGCATAAACGTGATACAGGTAGGAAAATTGATTAATCGTTACCTGAGTCCATGTATGCAGTTGATGGCATCTTCAGATGATTCCTCTGTCTTCATTATCTTTTCCATATTAGATAGAGCTGAGAATGCAAGAAGGACTTGAGAGAAAATACCTACAAAACAAAAAAAAATTACAATAGATTTTTTTTTTTAAAGGTGTCAGTACCGTCGCCCTGGGAACCATTTAATGGATAAAGAACACATCTGCCAGAAGTCACTCCAAATGGTTCGCTTCGTTTGGTGACTGGTCCCCGAGTTCATTGTGTGCGGTGTGTTCTGATATCGGGAGTGGGTGCGCCTACCCACCAGCTCAGTCAGTTTATGGGGACCCTTTGACCTTTACAGCTAGTCTTGTATGATGGATTCATATGTCCGTCACTCTTGGACACGCTAAACCCTAGATTTCCACCCTCCCCTAATACATTTCCTTCCCAGAACTTCCCCTTCTTCCTTTCCTTAAAAATACCCTCCACACAGCATCCCCAAAGATGAATTAGTTAATGTTAAAAAATGACATAAATGCTTAAAATTGCCTATTTTTGGGCGCACTTCGGGGTCTTAGGATCAGCTACAAAAACGAGTGTATGAGTTAAGCTTAATTACGGTATTGCCATAATCATTTGTATTAATTACACAAAGCTCTATCTCATACATACAGCCATTTAAGAGATTCATTTGAGCATATCAGTTGGACATACAGGTGGACATATGACCATGACAATCTTTATTTGCGTTTATCTCAAGACTATATTTTTGTAGAGAGGCCCCTGTGATCCCAAACCCCCGACTTACGAGCAGTGGCGGCACGTGACCTTTGGGTGTACTAGAGTGCTAATATTACAAAAAGTGGCATTATTGATGTAGCTGAAAAGAATTTATATATTTTTTTTTATATTAGATTTTTTGTATGAAGATTTTCAGGAAATTTAAGTTTAGCCGTACGCCGGACGGATTTCCTGAAAAAAATGGTTTTCAGTTACAACAACATCAATAATGCCACTTTTTTTAAATATAAGAACTCTAGTTCACCCAAAATTCACGAGCCGTCATTGCTTACGAGTAACTTATTGATAATGTTCGTCAAATGCCAGTAAATTTGCCTGTATTTAGGCGCAATTACCAGCGAGTGTGTAGTGTTCATCAATGCTTGTAAATTTGACTATATTTAGGAGCAATTGCCAGCGTGTTTTGTAGTATTCGTCAATGCACGTAAATTTGACTATATTTAGGTGCAATTACCAGCGTGTGTTGTAGTGTTCATTAACGCTTGTAAATTTGACTATATTTAGGCGCAATTACCAGCGTGTGTTGTAGTGTTCATTAATGCTTTTAAATTTGACTATATTTAGGCGCAATTACCAGCGTGTGTTGTAGTGTTCATTAATGCTTGTAAATTTGACTATATTTAGGCGCAATCACCAGCGTGTGTTGTAGTATTCATTAATGCTTGTAAATTTGACTATATTTAGGCGCAATCACCAGCGTGTGTTGTAGTGTTCATTATTGCTTGTAAATTTGACTATATTTAGGTGCAATTACCAGCGTGTGTTGTAGTGTTCATTAATGCTTGTAAATTTGACTATATTTAGGCGCAATCACCAGCGTGTGTTGTAGTGTTCATTAATGCTTGTAAATTTGCCTGTATTTAGGCGCAATTACCAGCGAGTGTGTAGTGTTCATCAATGCTTGTAAATTTGACTATATTTAGGAGCAATTGCCAGCGTGTTTTGTAGTATTCGTCAATGCACGTAAATTTGACTATATTTAGGTGCAATTACCAGCGTGTGTTGTAGTGTTCATTAACGCTTGTAAATTTGACTATATTTAGGCGCAATTACCAGCGTGTGTTGTAGTGTTCATTAATGCTTTTAAATTTGACTATATTTAGGCGCAATTACCAGCGTGTGTTGTAGTGTTCATTAATGCTTGTAAATTTGACTATATTTAGGCGCAATCACCAGCGTGTGTTGTAGTATTCATTAATGCTTGTAAATTTGACTATATTTAGGCGCAATCACCAGCGTGTGTTGTAGTGTTCATTATTGCTTGTAAATTTGACTATATTTAGGTGCAATTACCAGCGTGTGTTGTAGTGTTCATTAATGCTTGTAAATTTGACTATATTTAGGCGCAATCACCAGCGTGTGTTGTAGTGTTCATTAATGCTTGTAAATTTGACTATATTTAGGCGCAATTACCAGCGTGTGTTGTAGTGTTCATTAATGCTTGTAAATTTGACTATATTTAGGCGCAATCACCAGCGTGTGTTGTAGTGTTCATTAATGCTTGTAAATTTGACTATATTTAGGCGCAATCACCAGCGTGTGTTGTAGTGTTCATTAATGCTTGTAAATTTGACTATATTTAGGCGCAATTACCAGCGTGTGTTGTAGTGTTCGTCGATGCTTGTAAATTTGCCTATATTTGGGCGCAATTACCAGCGTGTGTTGTAGTGTTCGTCAATGCTTGTAAATTTGCCTATATTTGGGCGCAATTACCAGCGTGTGTTGTAGTGTTCGTCAATGCTTGTAAATTTGCCTATATTTGGGCGCAATTACCAGCGTGTGTTGTAGTGTTCGTCAATGCTTGTAAATTTGCCTATATTTGGGCGCAATTACCAGCGTGTGTTGTAGTGTTCATTAATGCTTGTTAATTTGACTATATTTAGGCGCAATCACCAGCGTGTGTTGTAGTGTTCATTAATGCTTGTAAATTTGACTATATTTAGGCGCAATTACCAGCGTGTGTTGTAGTGTTCGTCGATGCTTGTAAATTTGCCTATATTTGGGCGCAATTACCAGCGTGTGTTGTAGTGTTCGTCAATGCTTGTAAATTTGCCTATATTTGGGCGCAATTACCAGCGTGTGTTGTAGTGTTCGTCAATGCTTGTAAATTTGCCTATATTTGGGCGCAATTACCAGCGTGTGTTGTAGTGTTCATTAATGCTTGTTAATTTGACTATATTTAGGCGCAATTACCAGCGTGTGTTGTAGTGTTCATTAATGCTTGTAAATTTGACTATATTTAGGCGCAATTACCAGCGTGTGTTGTAGTGTTCGTCAATGCTTGTAAATTTGCCTATATTTGGGAGCAATTACCAGCGTGTGTTGTAGTGTTCGTCAATGCTTGTAAATTTGCCTATATTTGGGCGCAATTACCAGCGTGTGTTGTAGTGTTCGTCAATGCTTGTAAATTTGCCTATATTTGGGCGCAATTACCAGCGTGTGTTTAGTGTTCTTCAATGCTTGTAAATATGACTATATTTGGGCGCAATTACCAGCGTGTGTTGTAGTGTTCGTCAATGCTTGTAAATATGACTATATTTGGGCGCAATTACCAGCGTGTGTTGTAGTGTTCTTCAATGCTTGTAAATATGACTATATTTGGGCGCAATTACCAGCGTGTGTTGTAGTGTTCGTCAATGCTTGTAAATATGACTATATTTGGGCGCAATTACCAGCGTGTGTTGTAGTGTACTTCAATGCTTGTAAATATGACTATATTTGGGCGCAATTACCAGCGTGTGTTGTAGTGTTCGTCAATGCTTGTAAATATGACTATATTTGGGCGCAATTACCAGCGTGTGTTGTAGTGTACTTCAATGCTTGTAAATATGACTATATTTGGGCGCAATTACCAGCGTGTGTTGTAGTGTTCTTCAATGCTTGTAAATATGACTATATTTGGGCGCAATTACCAGCGTGTGTTGTAGTGTTCGTCAATGCTTGTAAATATGACTATATTTGGGCGCAATTACCAGCGTGTGTTGTAGTGTACTTCAATGCTTGTAAATATGATTATATTTGGGCGCAATTACCAGCGTGTGTTGTAGTGTTCGTCAATGCTTGTAAATTTACCACGATTTATAATTACTTACGAGTGTGAAGGTATTATAAAAAATATAATACTGTTATTTAATGCAAGTTAATTTACCAATATTTAGGAACAAGTATGTTTATTCGTCAGTGATAGAAAATATTACCTACATTTAGGCGCAGTTCAAAATATATTTCGCAATTATGAATAATATTAACTTTTTTTTAAAAATCTGCATTAAAATGATTCATTTTACTCGTGCGCTGGGTTTCGGGCCACAGTTCCAGAGTCATGTTTTGCTTCCCCTACTTTTAACCAACGTTTCTAACAGTATCCGGGCAGCTACGTAGATTGTGGTTAAAGCGAGTTAAGTTAAAGAAAAATCAATCATCATAAATGTTTTCGCTGTGAGAATCATAAATCATCAATTATAAAACACGTCGAACCTGTGCCAATTTTCGTCTTTCTCGAGCTTCCTTTATCGCACACCTCGCTAGCCGCGCCATTTCCGGTGTTCGATGAAGCGTTTCCGGACCCGTTACCGGTTCCGGTGGATCCGTTACTGCCGCTTTTCCCGTTGCCGACACCGTTACCGTTCACCATGTTGTTGTTATCGGTCTCAACGTCGTTGCTTCTGTATGTTATCGAGTCGTTGTGACGGTTGACATAGCCTTCAAACGCGGAGGCCACGAGTATGAGAAAGATTGCCACTGCTGCTACGCCGCTGGAAAGAATAATAAACTCTTTATTTATTTATTTACGATACAATTTTACATTGTCAACATACAAATATGATTCGAAATAACTTAAATATATATTTAGGCTATAGTAAACAAAATGTAAACTTATAATTATATGTGTAGAGAAATTTTTACAAACAATAATTATTCGCCTGTAATATCAATACGAATTGAAAATATCTCCCGAATAAAAATAAATGCCGCCGACGGGTATTGAACCCGCGCCTTCTCCAGACGCTCTGCACCACTGATCCACGTCGACTTATTTCCAACCCGCTAAATAATTCAATATGTACTAGTACTTCAATCAACAATTACTGCTTATTATATTTTTTCCACCTGTAAACAAGCAAATTTATTTATTTTTACTCGGGAGATATTTTCAATTTGAATTGATATTACAGGCGACTAATTATTGCTTATGATAATTTATTAACATTTGTGCTGTGCATAAAAACTTTGTCTTATAAAAATTAGTTTTTCATTAAAAAAAAAATAAGTAGATCTTTCGGTGCTTTTCAAATAGCAAATATTTTAACAAATATCTGTTACTTCTGCGTATCGGTTACGTAACATGTCGTATGCGTGGTATAATAGAGTTTATAATCCAATTGACATCATCGTTGTGGTAAAAAGTATTTTTAGTTCGCGTGATTCTATAGGAACGTTGTTGCATTGCATTGCAAACTGCTACCGAATTACAGCTTCAGATGAACGTGAATTGTGGACTGTAAATGAATTAAAACAATATGAAATTAAATGGTATTTGTTGGAATTAAAGGTAAGAATGTGCAGGAATTAACAAGGTATGGAAAAAACGAAAACAAGATGACCAACCACTTACCAAGAAGGAGCACACAACACAATCACAATATAGGAAGTTCCACAGCGATACTTCGAGGTAATTATCGTCACAACAAAACTAATGAATAGTTAAACGATATTAAACACTTTCAATATAGTCAACTTCCTTAATTTCAAATATTAAGTGTGCGAAAAACACCAACTGCTTCTAGCTGTTCAATCCTTCTTCCATGTTTTATTTAAAAGAAATTCACTAGATTTGCACTGTTGTAGCAGTTCACTTTTGCCCCGTTACTGTTATGGAATACTTTACGCAACTCTATCCGAAGACCGCTTTCCTCTATGGGACTCGCGCTTTATGGTAGAGCGCAGGGAGTGCGACGGAGATACTTTACAGGAAGCCAGTACCAGGGCAACCTTGGAGCGGAGTCGGGTCAAAAGGAAGGATTCGAGCAACTGCTCTAGACGACAAACTTTACGGGAGATTTTGATGGCTGAATTAGCTAGCTTGCAGTAATCGCTGGTCATCATGTTAATCTTAATAAATTTAACAGTTCTTTACTAAGAGCTGTATGGCGCCCATCTGTGAATCAGGTCAGACATTAATTTTTGTATACATTTGTCACATATTTATCTGTAAATTGCTACCATTCAATTTCTACCGTGCTTGCGATCTTCGTTCGCAACACACACCCTTGAGAATATGTAAACAATGCCAATTGAGAGTATCATGTTTCTTTTTCTTTTAAAATAAATGTCGTTAACTTCATTTTTCGTTCATTCTATATTAAAAAATCCTTTCTGTTACATATCCTTATAACGTTGCAATGGAGACTAATGTGTTATAATTTATGTTAGCCCAAATAAAAGCGTTACACTATGTTCTTGCCATTGTAACTAATTTGAAACACTTTTCCAGCAAGGTGATAGTTGTAACTGGAACTGGACAACTGAAATACCGGTAGGAACTAAGCATATTCTGAATTTCAAACCAAACAAACATGAAATGAAAATTGATATCAGATACAAATCTTCTGTTGGACAGCTTCATTAATTTTCTAGTTACAATTTATAATCTAAATAGGCTTTAAAATTTTGTACTATATTTTTTTTAGACTTTTCTATTTAAACAATGTGCGCCGTGTTTTACGTTCCTTTTCATAAACATTTGATTTTCAATTTTCAACATTCATCTGGATTTGTACCCGCGACCTTCGGATTGCTAATCGAGAGCCTTACCCCTCGACCACAGATGCCCTCTAAAACTACCTAACGCACAACCGAAACAAAATGTTCACTCATCCACAAAAAATACCCTCGATAAAATACAAATGATTCATTGAACTTCCAAAACGTGCAACGGAATCCAAAAAGGCTTTACAATCGGAAGTTGCAGCCAGGCGAGTAACGCAAACCGAAATTCAATTAAAATCATCCGCTTCAATGCCCACCCCCCACCCTCCCCTTTCCACAGATTTCCTGGCTTACCGGGGATTTTCATCCATCTTACTTGGGCCAGTACAACTTGTAGTAAAAGTAATACCATAGGGTAGCAATATATTTAGTCAATTTAATGACTAAAACAATAGTCATGTTCGACGGCAGTATAAAAAAACAATCCTTAAAAAATAATCTTTTTATACTATAATACATGTATTTTCAATTATCGACCTGGTTTCACAATCGCTTTGGCGGCTAGTAGCCAATTTTAAAGAAAACTAAATGTTTTTTCTGTTCGACTGTGATTTGAACCTTCCTCCCAAAAGACTGGTTCTTAAGTGCAGTGAACTTTTAAAATGTCTATTAAACTTCATTTTTCAAAACTTCTATGTATTAACAGTCAATTCGTGAGCATATTATAATTCTTGATTTTATTTTTTTTTTCTCTCCATACACTTTCTTCTTTTTATAACTATTACCTATTCATACATAAATTTAAATTTAAATTCATTGATTTTAACTTAAAATCATTTGTTTTCAGAACAATCTCAGGCGAAATTACACAAATAACATGGACATGCGTAATAGGTACTAAAACTATGTTATAATGAAAAATATCCTTAATTTTATCTTATTATACTGTGTATGTCTTAATAAATAAATAAATTAAATTAAATTAAAACTTTTAAACTATGTGAACTGCAGTAATTTTATCCAATTTAAGAGAAATGCATATAAGCCAAACGGCGCTTGGCGCTAGTAAGAACCTCACATGCGCTGTATTAGGTGTTACGTCCTTTAAGTCGGTGCCCGGAGCGGAGTTCTCCAATTGCGCCTTCACCTACGGCCCTGTTCACAGCTATCAACAATTTATGAAATGCATTGTCTTCGAAAATGAGTATATTTGCTGAGTTTCAACTCGATCAAATGTCGAAAAGTGGGTTAGTTTCAGCTTCCAAGATTTGCATTCATTGGAATTCAAAAAGATGTATTTAACAACAAGCTAGAGTATTTTAGTGGTATATGGAGTATCAGGCATGTCGATATGCGGATGCATGGATCGTATACGAGGTTCCTGCACCATATACGAATGTACTTGAGGCAACGAAACCAGACCTTATGGAAATATTGCAGTACTTGCTTTTAATATAACCCATATTGATAGTCCATTCCTGTTGGAATGCTATGGCTTATATGTGCCTGAAAACTTAATCCAAGTCATCGCCGTGACTTGTTCAAGATACCACACGGCAGTGCTGACGTTCTATCACAGCCTAGCAAGAGGAATGGTGCTGTTTAACGAAATTTCTAAAATTACAACTGTGCGCCGTGAGGGAAAGGTTAGCGAATTTGCATTTTACTGAACGTTAGGCGGCAAGGAATTGATATTGTCTGTCTTTATAAATACTTTTAATATATATATCTTGATATCGAAATTCGGAAGTTCCTGTCAGAAATATGTACTTTTTCAGGGTTTATGGCTTTCCAACTTTGAGGGTATTCTTGGCTATCAATTAAATTAATAGAAAAAGGGAAAAACGAATATATATTTGAACATAATATTCAATTGAGAAAAATTCAAGTAATTTCAGGCTTAAATGAAAAGCAAAGTAGAACGACGGAGAAGCTTATTCCACGTATTCCACGCCCATAGCGCGAGACTTTGGTGGGTGATTGATTGTTTGTGAAGAAACTGAGACTCTTTTTTCATGAATACCCAAATAAAAAAAGTTATGATGAATTTCATATTTTTGTGTGGTTTTCAAAGCGTTCCAATAAACCATTGACATCCAAATTTATAGACTAGGCTACCAGAGAAAGGGGAAGAAACCAATTTGCACTGAGCACGGAAGGGACGTTACCGTTTTCCTTCCTGTAATTTATATAAATGAATCTGACAGCATACAGGCAACTCGCGTTGTAATATCACCATTTAGCCAGAGAAAATAAAATCTGCTTGCAAATTACTAATTTTTATAATGGCGAGCAAATTTCGATCGAAGAAAATTCGGGCTTGTATCCAAAAATGAATATATTATTACACTTTTTAGTTAGACACTTTTACAGATATGTTATAATTTACGCACCTCACTCATTTATAGCTTCGCTATGGCCGATTACTGTGGTGGTAGAAGAAGATTTAAAAATATTGTCAGGTTATTCGTAACCCGGGAATGCAAAAAAAAAATGTGTTATCTAAAGTTTTCACTTCCAGACAAACCTACGATCCCAGGTGTCAAGCATATCACAATATAATATTAATTTTTTTTTAATGTGAAAGTTACAATTTTCACTATAATAATAATAATAATTGTATGGCTTTTGAATGATTTATTTTTTTAACCATCAAAAATTTTACTTGCTACTACACAGAATTTGATTTTCCAGTCAAACCTACTGGGAGAGTGAAGATCAAATGGAGCTACTACTGCCATCTGTCGACTCTTACAAACACTAGAGTGACGACACAGGATGAGAGAAATTGCCGGGATTTTGGAAATCTGCGCATGCTCTCTGGGTTATGAAAATAATGCCTCGAATAAGTCCTTTTTTGGCTTACTTTCCAAATATCTATTGTATGGAGCAGGCAACAAGAACACAAGTGTGGGGGCATCGCTACCGAAGACATTGGGAAAATCAATGCAAAATAAGTTCCGGGACATAATTCGGTTTTATTTGGAAGAAATATTATTCATTTTCTGCCAAGTTATACGTGTCAAAATTTCAATAAAACGGATATATTTTTTTTTAATAGCCGTCACTTAGTAGAGGTGAAACATCGATTATAATTTTTAGTGAAGGAAGTGAAAATTTAAGCGAACGAGTTTTTATAATTATTTTACAAGCAATAATTATTCGCCTGAAACACTCATCCACATTGAAAAATCTCCTGATAAAAGATACATGACGCCAACGGGACTCGAACCCGTGTCCCTTCGATTTCCGGTCGACAGCTCTGACCACTGAGCTATGGCGGCTTATCTCTTATCCGCGAAATAATTCAATATATACTAGCAATTACTGCTTGTTACATTAAGAGATAAGCCGCCATAGCTCAGTGGTCAGAGCTGTCGACCGGAAATCGAAGGGACACGGGTTCGAGTCCCGTTGGCGTCATGTATCTTTTATCAGGAGATTTTTCAATGTGGATGAGTGTTTCAGGCTAATAATTATTGCTTGTAAAATAATTGTTACCCTTTGTGCTATGCATAAAAAATCTTGTCTTAAACATTAGTTTACCAAAAAAATAATAATTAAGTCTTTATAGTTTGAAAAAATAAAAATCTTCTTTTATTATTATTAAAATAAATATGTATCTTTATTAAGAAATGTTCCATTGCCAATTTTCATAAGAATTGAAGCAAATATAACGCACAGAGTTTTGGCGGCCGAGCGGAATTAGCCAACGAGTCACAAGGCTGGCCGAATGAAGCATTCCATCTAGCCACGCTTTCTTGCACATCAAAAATAAATTTAAATAAAGAACAAACTAACCCGACAATATAAAACTTCACGTCGTTCCACATGTTGTAAGGTCCCGGCACCGGTCTGACGTGCACCACGTCGAGTTCCACATTTTCCCGCGTAATATTGGCGGCATTTTTCGACGTGTCCTTCATCTTGCTGTTGGCGGCCATTTCTGCTTCTTTGGCGCCACTTTTGAGAATTATTTGAAGATCGATTGGGCTGCAAGATGATGGCATGCATATCCCAATCAATACATTTCGAACCTACAAAAATATAACATTTGAACAAAAAAAGCTTAAAAACATTAAATTATTATAATACAGATCTATCTACTCATTAATTAATTAAAATTTCCATACAAAACTTTTATTTGACTATATATTATGAAGAAATAAAAACAAATAAATAAAGTGCCAGACATTTGGTAAACCTTTTAATAATTTTTTTTTGTTTGTTTAAATCCAAATTCATGTTTTGTATGAAAAAGGCCGCGCAGCCATTCCTGTTAGGCATAATGAGAAATAGCTACCATATGCCCGGCGTCTATCGGGTTTGTCAATGGTTAAAAAAATAAAATAAATTTATAATACAGGGTGTCCGGGGGTTAAGTAAACAAACTTCGGGAGGTGATTCTAGATGATGGTAGAAGTAATTTTTTTTTTTAAATCCCTAAGTTTTAGGTAGTTTTCAGATAAAAAAAGTTGGTTGTTTGCATGGAAAATTAAATATTTTTCTAGTTCTGTGTGAGAAACAAACAACGGAATTTCGAAGAAGATTGAAGATTTATTTTTCTTTTTTACTTCTCCAATTATGTAGAATCGCCTCCCGAAGTTTGTGCACTTTACCCCCGGACACCCTGTAAACACGTTACGCCTCACAAGAGCGCCTCTGTTTGCACTAGAGCTTGTATTAAACTAAAGTAGGGTAAAAAGTTCTCATTTTTATCACCAGTAGTGAAAGCAGCGCTGCTGCACCCTAGTGGTAAAACGGTAGTAGTAAGTATTTTAATATATTTTTTATCCACTACTCTATTTTAATGCCTAATTTAAAATCGCTAAATACGGTATTATCAGTCAGAAAGAGACGGCATGAGATAGCAGGATGAAAGGACTATAAAATAATATGAATGATTGTCCTATGCCTCTTTTTCATATCGATTACTTGAGATAACATTGTGTCGATTACAGTTGTAGTAATACGCTACTACTTGAGTAGGACGTAATTCTAGAAGTCTCGGCCTTTGCCAAACCAGCTTCTTGAATTTTCTTTTATTTTTTAATATTTGCTTCTGTAGCAACTGGAATGTTCGAGAACGTTTTATTTTTCACCTATATAAGCGACAGCGGGAAGGAAATCGACAGTACAGTACCAGCAACTTTGACATCGAGATCGAATTATTTGCCTACGTGACGCGCTTCAGAACATTCTCGAACCTTCCTTTCGTAAAACATTCTGTTGTATTTTCGACGTTTATTTATTTTTTGGATAACACCTTCAGCCAAATTCAGTAGTTATTTATTAATATTTAATGTACGGCTGCGAAACATGGTGCCTATCCGAAAGCGATAAACGGAGACTATAGGCTTGTGAGATGTGGTCCTATAGAAGACTGTTAGGAATTTCCTGGAGAGACCATATTACAAATGAGGAGGTTCTCCAAAGAATCGAAGGAGGAAGGCACCTGCTCAGGACTTTGTCCGAAAGGCGTGCAAGATGGATCGGCCATGTTATACGACAAGAAGGCCTCTTGCATGTCATAATGGAGGGTATGACCGAGGGGACCAACTCTAGGTAGTACGAGAGTACCTGGAGGACCTGCTGGTGGACGTGCGCTGCTCATCATATGCAGAAGTCAAAAGAGCCGCACAAGACAAGGAAGAATGGAAGAGGAGATTAGATGAAATTTGCTGCAAACCAATCCCAGGATTGAAACCAGAGAGAGAGAGAATACGAAATATAACTTCACAGTCATTGGACTATTATTCTGCAGTCTTAATCTCCAGCATGACATTAATATAAGGTCATTGGTAATAAATTTAATTATTTTATCAGTATTTATATTTTTCCGATATTTTAATTTGCAGTATAATACAAAATATTTCGCGAAGTCTACGAGACATCGCCAATCGGTTCGCAGTATTGGCTTCAGCAATCTAATGATTCTAGTAAGATCCACCTACGAGCGGCATCTACCTTTATATTCTCACTTCAATATAGATACATACAAGCTAATCTGACAGCTAAAACGCCACGTCAAACAGTCGAGAGAAAATGACAAACATCGCGTTTTTTTTTTTTTTTTACAGTAATACCGCACAAGAGTCCCAACTGCTCCCGTCTGGAGCCAGTGAGACTATGGCATCCCCAATTGGGGTATGTTGTGAGGCTGAGGGTATTGGGGAGGGTAGGGAGATGGGGAAGAGGAAGGTGGGGAAGTACCTGGCTATTCAGATCTGGTCACCAAACACGGCTAAAGCCATTTCAAGCAACGTTTCAATTCTGAATGGTGGTCTTACACCAGGGCGATACTGAGAGTATCTTCCACTCTGGAACGTGCCGCAAATATACTATATATTATTTTTAATTAATTAATTGTGAAATAACACAAATTAATCAAATAAAATTTATTTGCGCACGCCGGGTTCGAACCCGCGACCTTCGGATCTGTAGTCAAAAGCGTATACCACTAGACCACGCCGGCCGTTTCTTCACCAGTGATGAATAACGAGACATTTCTTTATTTTTTTCAATTATAAATAATTGCACAGATTATGCGGTCGGAAGCAGATCCGCATGGATACATTATATTTGTAAGACCATTATTAGTTTGTCATTCAGGAGTTTAACGTCTGAAAGAAACCTGAAATACTTTTACGTTTTCATAACTTCTTCCCCATAAATCATATTTTCTGAAGCAAACGACTCTACGAAGAATTATTGCTACCTTTTCCAGGCTAATATACGAAAAATACAGGTCTTAGCTGGAATGTGGTTTGCAAAAATATCGTTACAGTATGAATTGAAACGAAAAAAAATACCACATATTCATGAAAAAAATAGTTTAATCTAAATGAATTATCATTGTTCCGTAAGACAAAAGAAAAGCCCTTCTGTAAATTCCAACAAATGTAAAAATACAAAAAAAAAATACATTGATTGTATAATGCCGTAGGATGTGACGATATAGATATCTTTATAAACAGCTTGTATTAATTTGATAAGGAAGCTTTCGACTGTCCAACTAGGAAAGTTTCCCGTTTTAGGACAGTCAAATTAACAGGTTTCAAATTATCCTAGAGGAATACAGGATTTAAGAATAGAGAAAATTAGTAAAAGTGAAGATACATTAAAATTATTGGCATATTATACATTATTATTGGCCAGATGTTTCACAAAACTGAAATAATAACAGAACTTGGATAGAACCTTCACCGAACTTAAAAATCAACTTTGAAATTTGATGAATTGTTTATATTCTCTGAAACAACCCATCCTAAGTGTTATGTATATATATATAAAAATATGATATTTTATTAGACATTAGTTATAAGATTGAACGTACGCGGACCGATAAAACTGTTGAGTGTTTGCATTAATTTGGTGTTGATTTGGGGTGAGTAGAATACATTATAGATTATTTTATTAATCTATTTTTTTCTTCAAATTTTTTTTTTGTTTTTAAATACATATATTTATTTATTTTACGCCTATTAAGGCTTTTACATACATATATAACAATATTTATGAAATTATACTTGTAAACAGTGCAGGAAATGACTGTTTAAAACACTTGCACAAAAAAATATGTAAATAAAAATATTGTTGAATTTGATTCACACAGTATGTAAATGTATGTAAAATGTAAATATAAAAAAAAAAATCCAAAATATTTTTTTTCTTTCAGTCAACAAAATTCTGTTAATGTGTTAGTCAATTTAAATAGCTTTATCAAAATATTCCGCTACTTGATGAAAAAAACTGAAATCGCCGATTTACGTAAGACCTTGTGACTGTCAGCTTTCCGACAGTCAAAGAAATAATTGATTTTACGTTCAAAAACTTATTTCAATATTTGAAAAGTTTGACCAATTTTCAACCAAGAAGGGAAAATTACTGACCTTACTGCGGGCACATAAGACCGAGACCAATGAAGAGGTATACTGATAGATTTTCCTTACTCAAAACATTCTTGGTGAAATTGATTAAAAATTTCATCAACTTTCTTTCTTGAACAAATAATTCACTAATGTTGCATGTTCGAGGCCTAGAAATCTTATGTAAATTAAAGTTGTTTTCTTTCAAATCGTTTATGTTTATATTTCTAAGAATTATTGGTTGGTGTTTTATTATCTATTTATTTCTGTTTAATCTCTTCAGTGGTTTGACAAAACTTGGAGAGAATTTCAACTTTTAAATTAAATTAGGTATAAGAGTGAGAAGCCCATATTAATGTTAGCATTAAAATGGGCAGTTATCATTTAGATTTTTTTAAGCACCTTTCTTATTGCGAGAAAGGGAAAAGAAATAAAAGTTGAATGCTCCATTTGCATTATAATGACCCTACAGAGAACCAAGCTTCCGAAATAATGACTCGATTTAAAGGCATTACTTCAAAGCGTGTGAAGCTATTAAACTGTAAATGTATCATTATTTAGAAATTATGCCTAATTCGCCAAATAAATAATGCTTCATACTTTTAAAAAGTTATTTCAATGAGACGTTAGATGAGAAAATGCAAGAAAGTATTTGGAAAAGCAGTAGACTTAAAATTAGTTTGAAATAAATTTTTTAAAATTAAAATTATAAATAGTGGACAGAAGAGACATCTCTGGTCAGTTTTGTATAGATTTTGCTCTGCAGGTGAGTGATAATGATTTACAGTCATCTTTGCATTAATCAGATGGATTCATCCGAATTATATCGTTTGTCAAAAGAGGTCGATTTAAGACTAAAGGAGTGAAATATTTTTGTCACAATAATGTGGCAGTACCTTTGGAATTACAATGTGCTAATTCATTATTATTCAAATTTCCACTCTCTTGAGAGCTGGTGGTGACAGATTATAATTTCATAGTGCGAATGAAAAATATTATTGTGCCGATCACCAGTCCGCTGCCGAATTTGAAGATTAAGGAGCTAAACTCAATTGCGAGTGATATTTCTGGTGAGTCTTCTGTTTTTATGTATTGTTACGTAATATAATTCCCCTACAGTTAAAATAATGGTCACTCTACAATAAAGAACGTTTGGCCACCTTACTAACCATGCGTCCAGATGTTAAAATCACGTGCACAATAGCAGACCGTCGGCAGCAAGCAGCGCGCCCCCCCCGTTCCCCGACCCGCGCTTGCTTCGCGGCGCTTCCCCAGTCCAGCACCGGCCTCCGCGGTGGCAACAGGTTCTCTTGTATACGGACCGCAAACACTCGCAATGACTTGCATAATTACGCGAACAGACGGAATCTCGTTCCAGTTTCCTAATTAATCACTATCGAATTTACAATCATGTTTATTATTACGGTTCGAGCTAACTCAATGGAGTCCCGTTCCCGTGTAAAATCCCGAGTGCACTTCTCCGCCTCAACTGACCCGCCGCCTGTGAGCGCGGGTACATCTGGCTCAACATGATGCCCCATACCACTCCTCAAGACGATTCGTAAGCTTTCAACCTTCCCCCTTTTCTTGTGTTCAATTCTCGTAAATTCATGTAGAATCCACGCTTTATCTGGTCGTCATAAATTAGTAGAGAGAGTTAGTAGGGAGATCTATGTCAACCTGTATTTCTCGAGACAATTAATATACCTTGTGCCTTACTACCCATGTGTTATTATTGTGTGATATACCTACCCTTTGTCCTCCTAACCGATGGACGAGCCTGATGACCAAAGAAGCTGCCCGCCCCTGATCGTACACGAGTCATCTGCTTTACCTTTCTACTGAGCTTAGCCAATGTTTAACCAGGTTCGAGTCCCGGTTCATCCATAAGTTAGCACTGGCGCAACGTGGGTTTTTTTTTGGTAATTAATCGTCCATCGGGAGGTCAAATTGGAAATAATCTTGTACTCCTTCACTCTGTTTTTATGCCTTGTTTTGTATTAACCTTTGAATAACAATGTTTTCTTCCAATAAATCATAGCTGTTCTACAAACCATCGCGTCAAATCTAAAACAACCGTGTCACATTAAAGCCATTCGGTGTTAAATTACAAGTTTTACGAATCGTCACTCGACAAATTTTAAGTACCGGTATTCTATCACAAAGTGCGCAATCAACGTTTACTTCTTTTCGGACATCTCAAACATCACATTGTGATCCAAAACCACAATGGTTTACTTTCCAAGTGCAACTATTAGAGAGAATGAGCCACAATAAAAAATACAATTCAACAGTTTCAAATCTTGTTCATGATACAAAATAAATTCCTTGTTAGTGGAGCCATAAGCCAGCATCGTTCTGCAAAATACATAGACAAGGAAACTAAAGCCCTTCTGTCATTTGATAATTCCGCTTTATATGTGATGAAGGTGGGTCGAGTTTTCCTTTTTAAAGTAGAAAGCCGATCCACTCTTTACATATAATTGAGATTCGCGATTGACGTAAGTCCCTGACGTTCGGCACTTCTACGCGAGTGGGCCAGTCGTTTGTCCAGTGAAGGGGAAGCTTGCGAATAAATAACCGAACATTGGTTCTGCTTAAATTCAGACAATTTGTCACGAATCACAAAAATCCTCCCAAAAATTGTTGAAAGAAACAAACAATACTCTCTCGAAATCTGCACTTTGAAATTTTTCGGAAATTTTTTTCAAAAACGCACAATCTCAGGGACTTTTCCACTAAAATTGCAAGGAGACCCCTGGCCGTTTTTTTTCTCAAATCAAAGACTTGGAAATTTTTCAAAAAATTTCCTTCACTCATCAAGGACTTTGAAATTTTTTCGAGAAATTTAATTTTTCGGAAATTTGTTTTTTCGGAAATTTTTTTTCAAAAACGCACATCTCAGGGACTTTTCCATCAAAATCCCAGGGTAATCCCTGGCCATTTTTTTCAAAAATCAAGGACTTTGAAATTTTTCGGAAATTTTATTTTTCGGAAATTTTCTCACTTTGAAGTTTTTTCAAAATTTTTTCAAAAACGCACATCTCAGGGACTTTTCCATCAAAATCCCAGGACAACCCCTGGCCGTTTTTTTCAAAAATCAAGGACTTTGAAATTTTTCGGAAATTTTATTTTTCGGAAATTTTCTCACTTTGAAATTTTTTCAAAATTTTTTCAAAACGCACATCTCAGGGACTTTTCCATCAAAATCCCAGGGTAATCCCTGGCCATTTTTTTCAAAAATCAAGGACTTTGAAATTTTTCGGAAATTTTATTTTTCGGAAATTTTCTCACTTTGAAGTTTTTTCAAAATTTTTTCAAAAACGCACATCTCAGGGACTTTTCCATCAAAATCCCAGGACAACCCCTGGCCGTTTTTTTCAAAAATCAAGGACTTTGAAATTTTTCGGAAATTTTATTTTTCGGAAATTTTCTCACTTTGAAATTTTTTCAAAATTTTTTCAAAACGCACATCTCAGGGACTTTTCCATCAAAATCCCAGGGTAATCCCTGGCCATTTTTTTTCAAAAATCAAGGATTTTGAAATTTTTTCGAGAAATTTAATTTTTCGGAAATTTGTTTTTTGGAATTTTTTTTTCAAAAACGCACATCTCAGGGACTTTTTCCATCAAAATCCCAGGGTAATCCCTGGCCATTTTTTTCAAAAATCAAGGACTTTGTATTTTTTCGAGAAATTTAATTTTTTCGGAAATTTGGTTTTTTCGGAAATTTTTTTCAAAAACGCACATCTCAGGGACTTTTCCATCAAAATCCCAGGGTAACCCCTGGCCATTTTTTTCAAAAATCAAGGAATTGGAAATTTTTTCGAGAAATTTAATTTTTTCGGAAATTTGAAGTTTTTTCGGAAAATTTTTTCAAAACGCACATCTCAGAAACTTTTCCATCAAAAACACAAGGAAACCGCTGGCCATTTTTTTTCCATATTGGGACTTCAAAAAAATTTTTCACAAAATTCTTCACCCATCATCACAAGCCCATCTTTTTTTGAAAAAACTCAGCCACAACACTCTGACAATTCTTTTTTCTTTTCGCAATGTCTAACTCAACTAGCCACAAAATGAATCCTCAAAACAACACCTTAGGCATAATAGCCAACATCTGCTCTCGAAGTACGCAAAGTTTAGAAAAGGAATTGAAAGACAGGAATATTTCTCCTTTCAACAAAACCAAAAACGTCCTGATCAAGTACGCAACATATTATAACAGGAAATATATTAGGAGACTGGAATTTCAACCCGGCAGTATAACAATCTCTGACACGAGCATACCTACTTGCACAGAAATTAAACCACCAATTACACCCATCAAGGAAACCACAAAACCCTTCGATCTAACTGGATGGAAAATTAAGTACAACGGCAATACTAACGTAGAAGATTTCATCGACCGAATTGAAGAAACAGCCGCGATACGCAACATTCCTACTGAGATACTACACCGTAACTTCATAGATCTCATCTCGCACGAGCTACTCTCCTGGCATAGAATTCACAAGAAAAAAGTAAGCTCCTGGCCCGAACTCAAAGCTGCTCTCCTGAAAAGTTTCGCACCAAAAGAAACACAGCATAGGATTAAGTCTACTCTGTTTTCCATCAAACAATTCTCCAACGAAACAGTAGCACAATACGCCCAGAGAGCAGATCTTCTAAACATCAAACTGACAACTCCAGTCCCTGAAACAGAGCTAGTCCCTATCTTGACTGATGGCCTCCTAGCAAGATATGAGAACATAATAACCTCTCAAAAAATATCCTCAGTAGAACAACTCAAAGATGTCTGTCTTCTATTGGAAAACTATCAAGATAAAAGAAGAAACACCAAGACTTCTAACGAACCCCTTCTACCAAGCCTCGCCTCTCGGTCATCCAATCAAATTAAACCAGAGTTTAACGAGAAGAAGTTTTGCACCTTTTGCAAAAGAACCGGACACTCACAATCATCTTGCTACAAAAAAGCAAAACTTTCGTATACTCAAGATAACAGGGGCCACCAAAAGCGCCCCCGTGACCATTCTCCTCAACATGACAACTTGAGGGAAATCTTCAAGAGATCAAGAAATAATCTTGAAAGATTACATCCTTCTAACAACTTAATTGCAAGACCACCTACAGATTTCTCTAAACCTCCGCCAAATTGGTCCAAGAGAACTCCAAAAAACTAAGATTCAACCCCTCGGAAGTTCATTCAATATCTAGGCCTACTGAATGGACCGAGTGGTTGAAACACATTGCATATTTCAAAGAGGCCTTACAACTTTCTACAGTGAGCTGCACTCAAGCTAAAGATGGTCGCCCATACGCGCAATTTTCTGTTAATGACGTCGTCTTCTCTGGACTACTGGATAGTGGAGCTTCAGTTAGCTGCCTCGGCGGTAACGCCCACATCCCCTTTGTCAACAATGGATTCACAATCAACAAACACCCCGCTTTCGTCACCACTGCAGACAACAACACTCAAAAAGTCACAGGAGCAATTGTCCTACCTGTCAAGTGTGGAAGTAAATCAATTCCAATAAATTTTCTAATTGTACCAACCATCACCCAGAAATTTATTCTTGGAGTCGATTTTTGGAAAGCATTCAACATTGCACCCCAGGTTTTCAACCCATGCAACAACACCACACCCACCACCTCAATCAACGAAATCCGTACAATAATTCCGTACGAGAACCTTCACCCACCACAGGCCGAACAACTGGAAGGCATGATCAAGAAATTTGAATCAATCTCGTTCGAAAAGTGTGGACTTGGGTTGACAAATTTAGTCAAACATCACATCAAGACAAATGGACCACCTATCAAACAAAGATACTACAATTTGGCTCCCCAGAAACTAAAACTGTTGGAGAAGGAACTCGATGATATGTTAAATATGGGCATCGTGGTTCCCAGCAGAAGCCCCTGGACCAACCCCACACTCTTGGTATCCAAAAAAGACGGTTCCGCCCGATTCTGCCTCGACAGTAGAAGACTTAATGCCTGCACTGAGGCTGACGCGTACCCACTTCCGCTTGTACACGCAATCCTGGATAAACTACGCAACGCAAAATTCATCTCTTCAATAGATCTGTCCAAAGCATTCTGGCAGATACCTCTGGATGAAGTTTCATGTGAAAAAACAGCATTTGTAGTGCCCGGCAGAGGAATGTTCCACTTTAAGAGACTCCCTTTCGGTTTAAAAAACAGCCCTGCTGAGCTACAAAGACTGATGGACAGACTGTTCGGCCCCGAATCCGATAATAATTTGTTCTGCTACCTGGACGACCTAATAATCATCAGCGACACGTTTGAAAAACACATCGCCACCCTAGAAAGAGTATTCCAACAACTCAAGTTTGCCGGATTAACAATCAACCTAAAGAAATCCGAATTTTGCAAATCACGCCTACGCTACCTCGGCTTTGTAATAGACGAAAAAGGTCTAAGGACCGACCCTGCCAAAGTCGAAGCTATGACAAACTTTCCCAGGCCAAAGAATGCTAAAGAAGTTAAAGGTTTCCTTGGTCTCGCCGGATACTACAGAAGATTCATAAGGGATTTCTCCACAATAGCGGCCCCCCTTAATAAAATTACCGGTACCCGTAAAGGTGTCAGTAACTTCGCTTGGTCTGCCGAAACTGAAAAGGCTTTCACCTCTCTAAAAACAGCACTGCAATCTGCACCGGTACTAAACTGTCCAGATTTCAATCTGCCTTTCACCCTGCATACAGACGCCTCCAATGTTGGAATCGGCGGAGTCCTAACACAAGAATTCCCCGACGGCGAACACCCAGTGGCATACTTCTCTCGTAGTCTAAACAAACACGAAAAAAACTATGGGATAACTGAAAAGGAACTACTCGCAGTCATGGATTCTATCCACCATTTCCGCGGCTATATCGAAGGCAGTAAGTTCTCAGTCATCACCGATCACAGTAGCCTAAAATGGTTGGTATCATTAAGCAACCCATCTGGTAGATTGGCCCGCTGGTCGTCTCGCCTATCACAATACACCTTTGATGTCATACATCGTAAAGGCGCAGACAATATTGTCCCAGACGCCCTCTCAAGAATAGAACTCGCCACTCTGACCTCCGAAGAAGCAACACCAACTCCTACCACCAAAGACACTTGGTATTTAAAAACCTACGAGGAATGCAGGAACAACCCGCAAAAATTTCCCAACTTTATTATAAAAGAAGGTCGGTTATATCGTAACTGCAAACCACCACTGTCTATACTCGAGGACTATGCTTGGAAGTTAGTCATTCCCTCGGAGGACACACAAAAAATTATCATCGACAATCACAGCGCCCCCGGATCCATACACCCAGGAACTTTCAAAACCTATAAGAAGATAGCCTTAAGGTATTACTGGCCAGGCCTGTTTAAACAAGTTCGCAACTACATCTCTAAGTGCGACATTTGCAAAGCATACAAACATAGTACTGCACCCCCATCTGGTCTCATGAATAACCCCAAACGAGCAGATAGGCCATTACAATCATTCTCTATGGATCTCATCGGCCCTTTTCCCAGAAGCTACGCCGGAAACATGCATATACTTAGCATAGTGGATGTATTCACAAAGTTCTGTTGGATCTTCCCATTAAAAAGAGCCACAGCCTCTGCAATCATAAACTTGTTAGAAAAAAACATTTTTATCCCCTACGGCACTCCTCGCACCGTCATTTGCGACAATGGAAAACAATTCATAGCTCTGGAATTCAAGGAATTTCTGGCCAAATATGGCATAAAAGATATTTTCTATAATACCCTTTACACGCCTCAAAATAATACGGTAGAGCGTTACAACCAGACCATCAACACAGCTCTGGCAATCCTGGTTGACAAAGATCAACGAACATGGTGCAAAAATCTAGAAAAAATTCAAGCTGCAATAAACAATACAGTGAACCTCACTACTGGGTACACTCCTTTCTTCCTCAAACATGGTATGGAACAAATTGTCCATGGCTCCTTGCATTGGGACGCTAGCCTCCCATCATCTTTTCCTCCTTCTACTGATAACCCATCAGAGAATTATGCTCACCGTCTTGAAGAACTTTCCGCTATCTACAGCGAAGTCACAAATGCGTTGATACTTGCTCACAAAAAGAGTGCAAACAGATACAATTTACGCAGGAAACATGTTACCTTTAAGGAAAACGACATAGTTTGGAGACGCAACAACACACTCTCACAAGGTGCTCTGTATTTCTCTGCAAAACTAGCTCCTCGCTTTGTTAAAGCAAAAGTCCTGAGAAAAATCTCCGATGTAGTGTACACCCTATCGGATGCCTCTGGGAAACACATCGGCAACTATCACGTAAAAGATATTGTCAAACTAGGAAGTGTGGACACAACAGACACCACCTTCACTAGGTCACAATCACATAACTAACAAACTTTTGGCTCTACCTTTGTCCCACGAGATTTGGCCCTCGTGCAGACAAACAGCATGTCTTAACGCGTTAGTTTCATTTAAAAACTCGCTTTTTTTGACCTCTGCAAGGTAACCTTTTTTTCTAAAACACAGAAGTGTCAACTGTGGTTTTAAATCATTTCTCACCAATACATGTACTACTATGCTCTTTTGTATAAACCCTTTGTTATTTTTGTTTCTTTGTCACACCTCACCGTGTAATGTATATAATTTTTACTCATATTTTGTACGTACCTTCTCTGGAACTGATCATTCTAGTCAAGAGACTTTTTCCGCCTCCCAAAACAATTTATGCTCCCGGAGTCATGACCCTGGACATCATTTGTTAGTCGTTACCATTCTGACACTTACGACACTAAATACATAACTATTTTTTGTCTTAAATACCACAAAAGTCACGTACAACATTGTTTTGTAAATATTTTTTCTGTTCCTTGTTCTTCACATTGTTTTTTCACTTTGTTATTCACATTGTTCTTTACATTGTTCTTTCACATTTGTTCTTCACATTTGTTCCAATGGGTTCCATCGTACATAAAACAATGGCCCCTTTGCAACATACACCCAATTGAGGTGAATATTCTACCCCCTGTAACTTGTAATCATAATGCGTGTGTAAATTCCAGTTTGGTATCGTCATTTGATTCAAATTACACAGGAGTAACAAATAAAAGTTACAATTACTTTGTTTTAAAGTTTTTTCAGTTTTTTCTAAAAAATTGAATGGCGCTCAACATTCCCATTTGCTCTAATTTGTTGTTTTTTCAGAATTTGATATTGACACGTCAATTTTGAAAAAGGTTGTTGTAGAGGAGAACAAACGCCGATTTGTCCTCCTCATCAATAACAATGTTACATACATAACACCTTTCGGTCACATTGAGTTTGTAAAATCTTAAGATCTCAACTTCCTGACCCCAATTTGTTATATTATGTACTATATTTTGACTTAAATAAGCATTTATTTGCCTTGTCAAATACACCGAGCCAGGTCACTCATATTAAGTCATCCTGTGTCTCTAGGTGCCTTTTGTATCAAATTTGTATCATAAAGTTCACAACATTCGTGTTTGTGGCAATTTTGGCAACACCAAGTGTGTTTCCTTGTTTTTGTTTGGTCATTTTAAGTAAGTAAAACCCTAAAAGGTCTTAAATAAACCACTACAAACCTTTTTTGTAAGTAAAACCGATAAGGTCTCTTTTGCTATATGTGTGTCTTGTTTAAGACATCCTTGTAGGCATATGTTTTGTATTATTGCCAACTTAACGCATAAACCCAACCAAAGGTTATGCCGTCGTCATTTTTTGATAATACCAATAGCCACTACTTGATTGTTGTTGACATTGTGTATGTATCTTTTTTCCGGTATTGAAATGGTACTTTTTTTCATTATTGAACGTTGATATGTTATTTTCATGATACATGAGAATGTTACAATATCCACCATGAGACGAGGGATCGTTATAAAATCTAACACTATACATGAGAATGTTATAATATCTACCATGATACGAGAAGTTCGTTATAATTACTTTTTACTGGCTTACATACACTGTGGCCAAAGAGATAATTTGTTCCATTAAATGGTTATAAATATCTATGTTGTACCTTTCCTTTCAATACTAGGGTTCTTTCGTAATTCGTTCAATTTCTACATGAAACGTGAAGACGTTATAATACTTACCATGATTCGTGCGAACGATACAATATCTTGTTGTTGTTTTCTTTAAATAAGTTGACAATATGTACTTGTTCTACATGAGACGTGGAGACGTTATAATACTTACCATGATTCGTTCGAACGACACAATATCTTGTTGTTGTTTTCTTTAAATAAGTTGACACTATGTACTTGTTCTACCGGACGTAGATCATTTTACCCTGACTTGTCACCCTTAATTGGGACCCCTTTTTTGTATAACTCATGACACTGAGGGAAATGTCCTTCACTGTAGTGAGAATTTTTTGTTCTCTTCAAACAAACATGAAGCTGTGCATTCAGCAATTTTTTACGCTAACTGATACCTGTGGACTTCTTGTCAAGCGGACCCAAGAACCATCCACTATCCATTGACCATGGACTAGCCATCAGCTTCACTGTTGGTTATGAGGTATCGTGTCGTGGGAGTTAATTGAGACAGTGACACAAAACCACCTAACTCGTTGTCTGGGAGACGAATAAGAAAAACTCCCAGGTTTGTGAAGCTTGAGCAAGGGTCTGTCATGTTCTCACAAACTGTAGAAGATTAAAAACGACCCCTAATCTTTCACCAAATACACGTGAAAGATTAGATTGTTATAACTGTGTATTCTCCTTCACCTTTTCATCAAATTCATGTATATTTGTAAAGAGTTAGGAAATTTGCTGGTTGATATATTTCGTCCTCACATAGAGATCGAATTGAGAATTAGCTCAGTCACTATCAATTTTCGCTACTCAACCCTCCATCCTTCACCCTTCCATCAAACTCATGTACATTTGTAAAAAGCTAGGAAACCTGCTGGTTGACCACATTTCGTTCTCTGAAAGAGATCGAACGGAGAATTAGCTCCATCACCAACAGACCTTCTCGCTCAACGCCATTTTTTTTTTTTTTTTTTTTTTCCTCATCCCTCATTATTCTTGAGGTTGATTTCATGAATCTGGAAGGTGTACCCTACGCACATAGCGTATCGTCTGTCTTTAAGACAATCTTTATCCATGAAATTTGCTTCAAATATTTCCTTTTTCACCCCATTCCTAGGTAATCAACACATTTCTTGTAATTTTGAAAGTCGTAAGTTGTTATCGCTCAAGCGCTAACACCGGCCATGGAAGGCCAACCTCTTTCAGAAACTTGGTGTTACTACGGCACAACCTTGTATATCAAATAGGTAACCTCACGCTAATCGTGATAGTTTTTGTCTCCCCAATCTCGGGATACTCATGGTATAGTCAGCATAATAGATCTCTCTCTACTCTCTCCTCTCTAACCAACAACGTTTTTTTGTCTTTTTGTCTTTTCTCTTGAACACAATTTGTTTCTCTCCAAACGTTTTTTCATCATTGGTCTACCAGGCAGGTAAACTTCAAGAATTTTGACTATAATAATAACCTGTCCCCGGATTAAAAAGAAGACCAGCAGCCCTCCTCATCACCTGCAAGCTGAGCTTCACTTCTTTGCCGCCTTCACTTCCATCACTCACTTCTCTCCAATCTCTGCGTACCAAAAACACCCGACCGCACCCAAATTAGGTGTGAGTCGTGCGTGCAGTAGCAAATCAAGTTGTCTCATCATTCAAACCACATTCAAAAGAACCAACCTCAGAGCATGGCAGCTCAAGGTTAGTTATGTTCCTGCAACCAACTACCTGCCGTTGTGCAATCAACTATTTGCCGTTTGAGCAACAACCACCTGCCGTTGTGCAATCAACTATTTGCCGTTTGAGCAACAACCACTTGCCGTTGTGCAATCAACTACTTGCCATTTGTGCAATCAACCACTTGCCATTTGTGCACATCAACTACTTGCCGTCGTACATTCAACTACTGGCCATTGTACAAATCAACCACTTGCCGATGCGCAAACTCAACATATTAGCCATGACACGCATCAATCATCAATCTACTCACTGGTATAACTCCAAGTTTTTACCAACTTCATTTCACCTTGACAACCACTGCTCCACCACATCAGCATAATGTAATTCACGCTGGTACAACATCAGAACCCGGATACTTCTGGCCCTCAGCATCATCATCTCTCAACCACAACCAAGAAGCACAGTTCAATTTCTATGGCCCTAGTGATACTTGAGTGCAATCTCAAATGGGTCAAGTTACAGTGAAAGTGTAACTTTAATAACTTCAGTGAAATTACGTCTACTTGGTACTTAACGAACACTACGCTCTTCAAACTTAGCTTACAGACCAATGAAATTTTAGAGTCAGGTTGTTGTCTTTTCACCACTGCATAACCTTGTATGTTTGTCTTTTCACCACTGCATAACCTTGTATGTTTGTCTTTTCATCACTGCATAACCTCGTATGTTTGTCTTTTCATCACTGCATAACCTTGTATGTTGTCTTTTCATCATTGCATGACCATGTATTCGTTCTTCTTTTTTGTAAATCAACACTTTTTTTTCTCTCTCTACTCACCTCACGACAAGATGAAGAGGATTTTTAGCGCCTAAAGCTTCATTACCACGTCGCCCTTTACTGGCGGAGGGGGAATGTGTTACGTAATATAATTCCCCTACAGTTAAAATAATGGTCACTCTACAATAAAGAACGTTTGGCCACCTTACTAACCATGCGTCCAGATGTTAAAATCACGTGCACAATAGCAGACCGTCGGCAGCAAGCAGCGCGCCCCCCCCGTTCCCCGACCCGCGCTTGCTTCGCGGCGCTTCCCCAGTCCAGCACCGGCCTCCGCGGTGGCAACAGGTTCTCTTGTATACGGACCGCAAACACTCGCAATGACTTGCATAATTACGCGAACAGACGGAATCTCGTTCCAGTTTCCTAATTAATCACTATCGAATTTACAATCATGTTTATTATTACGGTTCGAGCTAACTCAATGGAGTCCCGTTCCCGTGTAAAATCCCGAGTGCACTTCTCCGCCTCAACTGACCCGCCGCCTGTGAGCGCGGGTACATCTGGCTCAACATGATGCCCCATACCACTCCTCAAGATGATTCGTAAGCTTTCAACCTTCCCCCTTTTCTTGTGTTCAATTCTCGTAAATTCATGTAGAATCCACGCTTTATCTGGTCGTCATAAATTAGTAGAGAGAGTTAGTAGGGAGATCTATGTCAACCTGTATTTCTCGAGACAATTAATATACCTTGTGCCTTACTACCCATGTGTTATTATTGTGTGATATACCTACCCTTTGTCCTCCTAACCGATGGACGAGCCTGATGACCAAAGAAGCTGCCCGCCCCTGATCGTACACGAGTCATCTGCTTTACCTTTCTACTGAGCTTAGCCAATGTTTAACCAGGTTCGAGTCCCGGTTTATCCATAAGTTAGCAGTATTTGGTGGCTAGATTAAAAGTTGTTACTTCTCCTGCAGAGTGAATTTAATAATCAACCAACTTTTTTTCATAGGGAATTGATTTCCCTGATGGTCTATGCTACTTACAAGCCAGATCATCACCAGTATTTCTATTTCTATATCGAGGGTTTAAAAATCAGGTAAGGTCAGGTTAGGTTAGATTTTAGATTTGCTAGGTTTAGTTTGGTTGAATGCAGTGAGAAGAATTTAAATAAATTTAGATTAGGATATTAGAAATTTAGGTAAGGTTGACTTGTTTCAGATTAGGTTTGGTTTGTAACAAAACTAAATTTTATTGGACTACTAGCTGACGTGTACCCGGCGTTGCTCGACTTTTCTCAACTTTCAATAAATATAAGATCCATGTATTATATATATATATGGTAAGTAGGCAATTTATGGTGAAGGAAAGAGAAATAAATAATTCAAGTTCATATCGATACTACACTTTGTCTTAGCAGTATTAAAAAATCGTCCATAATTATTTAATACTCCACAGCACATTATTTTTTATTCATTATATTGTGTTGGTGGATGTATAACTGAGAAATCGTGTGTTGAGAGCAGACGTAGTTTATAGCATAAGAAGATTGTAACAAAAATACTAACACTTTTTTATACTGAAAATAACAGACAATCAGCATCGTCCATTGAAAGCAAATACTTATAAAGAGGTTTTAAAAAATTAATAAAATCGTTTATGTTTGATCTGTGTTTCTGCATTATATATGGAAAAAAATGTGTTTTAATAATTTAATTACATACTTCATCTGAAAAAAATTAAAAAAATTAACAGTAACATAAAATAACTCTCTATGTAATACGTTGTGTGTACAAATAAATTGTTATTTCTTATATTAATACTTTGGTTATGATTTGAGATTTTCTCGCCTAAAGGTATTATCATCGCAAAAACAAAGGCCCTTAGGTGGGATACTAACGAACAAAGAAGAATAAGGAGGTAGCGCCTCACTGCATAATATCCCAAAAATAAATCACGTTAATTGATATTTTTGTCGAAAATTTGTGCTCTTTTAGAAAAAAATTCTTGAAAAATGTGAAATAATATTGAGTTCTTTTTATGAGTAATTTTTTTTTCATCTCTTCTGATGTTTTTTTATTTTTTATTATGAAACGTTTCGGCCATTTACATCTCTATTTTTGTATTACCTGAGGAGTGTAGTCCCCAATAGACATTCTCAGTTTGGCCACGCTGAAGCCAGCTGTAAAGGGGGGCACCTCATTCCTACCCAGCCTTACTTGCAGCTCCTTGCAGAGGGACGAGGAACCGAGCCAGAAGTCATTGCCGAAGAAGAACTGCCCGTTATAGCGGCCTGATGCATCAGACACTGGAAAAAAAAAGAAAATAATTATTGTTTATTTTTCTATATCGAAAGATAAACATTGCCTTGTTACGAATAATTTGAAAATTTACGCATTTGTTTTTCTATTATTCTAATTCCAGATACAAATACGTTAATAATCAGTAACTGTTAATAAAGAGGTTATTAGGAATGTTTTGTGAATATCTCACTAGAAGAACTTGCATTAAGGTGTTCGCATGATTTAGAAAAAGTGTTATTCTGCCGTCATGAGTAAAACACACAGTATATACAAATACGTTAATAATCAGTAACTGTTAATAAAGAGGTTATTAGGAATGTTTTGTGAATATCTCACTAGAAGAACTTGCATTAAGGTGTTCGCATGATTTAGAAAAAGTGTTATTCTGCCGTCATGAGTAAAACACACAGTATATTCTCTTTGAGACTCTCAAGGAAGATATTATGGTTTCACCCATGGTGGCACTATATTAGGTTAGTACCAGTTAAAGTACATCATAATATTACATAGACACAACGTAGTAACAATGAAGTGAAAAGAAATTTAATGAAGCAGTGAAAATATCCTTAAAGATGGATAATTATTTCAATAAATATGTGTAACTTCTAATAAACTAAAATTAAAAAAAAACCGTCTAATAACATGACCTGACTCCAGAACTGGATTCTCTTTGTCGTATCATGTCAACTGTGGCATTTTCACTTCTTAAAAAATATTTTTTTTATAATATCGGTATTAAGAAAGTTCAATAAAGAAATTTGGGTTTGCAATTCTTCAATGATTATTCAATGTCAAAAGTAATTTATTTCAGATAGATCGAATGTCCTAATTTTAGACAATGAAATACGGCGTTTTTATTTTTTTTGCTAAATAAGTCATATTAATTGAGCGTTATATCCGAAAACCGATTCAATTACTTCTAATTCCAATAAATGATTTTTTTAATACCCAATGAAAAACATTTTGTCACAAAAATCTAAATTTATTGCCTGAACCAAGTGAGTGGAAGAAATTATATTAGGAATGAAAATTTATTGAGACTGATTAGAGAGATTTATTTTGTTTTGTGTTACCATTATTTTCTTGTCTTCGTTTGGTTGTCTCCTCCAATGAAATTTCATGTTATTTACAAATATATCGAATTAATTAGAGTATACTGAGATCAGGACTTCTAAACTTTTTTCTTGATAATTTCGGACGGGGCTCGTCCGTGTAATGGCAATATGTTGTATCTAAAACAAAGCTATTTTTGAGATAAATGACATTTTGTTACTTTCCTCGCAAACTAAGACAAGTAACAATTTAAAATTTGGGGGAAGGTTAGAATGATCCTTCATTTAAAATATTGTTTTAAAAATATACAAGTAATGCTCAATCGATTTTTTTTTTGTTTTTACGTTTGAGTGAAATTAGAGGACCAAAAATTTAGAGAACCTAAAAATAACATTTAAAATTAATTCTCAACTAAACCTTTTACCAAATTTTAAATTATACTACTATTAAAATTATTTTATTATTTTATTACTATTTTACTCCTAAACCTCATCCATAATAATCATCATATTTATTGTTATTAAGTTTAATTTGTAGAACTCCATTTTATTTTTTTATTTTTTATATATTCAATAATATTATTATTGGGTTTATAAAAACAGTTTATTTTTAAACAAGTTCTGCTGTGTAATTATTATTACGCGTGACAGCTGTTTCGCCTTCTGAAGACATTATCAAACTGTGGGTAGCCCACTTACAGACGATACATTTATATTATTTCTAGGTAGGTATTTTAATTACAATTACTGATTTCTTAATTGATTTCTGAGTAAAATATTAGAAATTATTGCTGTCACGCGTAATAATAATTACACAGCAGAACTTGTTTAAAAATAAACTGTTTTTATAAACCCAATAATAATATTATTGAATATATAAAAAATAAAAAAATAAAATCTTCATGTTACAAATCAAGCACAAGCCATAATAAAAAACAGGTCCTCAACAAATAAAACACTGAACATTCCGATAGCACACATCACACACGGACAAAGACACTTTCAATACTACGCAACCAAACTTTTTAACAGTATGCCCATTACTTTGAAACAATTATTGACTACAAACACATATACAAATTTTCTCAAAAAACATATCGTAGCCTGGATAAAAAATCAAGATATTCACTTTATTCAAAAGATTATAATTCCAAACCAAACATAACCAAAATATAAAAAGTAAAATTAAATATTATACACGTTCTTCAAGAATTATCCAAAAATACATACACGCACATATAAATGTGTGTTTTCATGTTTCAATATATGTCTGTGAAAAAAAATAAAAAATAAATAACTTTCTACTACAACACATAAATACCTGTCACACTTAATCACAAACACGTTAACACCTCAGCACCGGTTCTCCTAGTGAGGTGTTCACGTAACATGCAATATCACACACACACAGTTTTACCTAAATCAACCTATGTTCTTCATTTTTTATACCTTTTTTCTGTACTTTTTTCTCTGTACTGCAATATAAACCACTGTAATAATTTGTAAAACGTGTATTCAAGAATAGACATAAATAAATAAAAAATAAATAAATTAGTTTGCAAGGAAAATAACAAAATGTCAAAAGATATTTAAAGTCATTAATTTCTAAACTAGTTTTGTGGAGATACAGCATACTGACACATCACGCGACTCACACGTGGAGGGGATATTTGCAGATATATGAGGCCGAAACGCTGTAACTCAAACATCCATCACACGACAAGGGTGTTGTAATGGCAAAACGGCGTATTTGTGGATTTGTCCTGGCAGAATGCTGTATTTTAAGTTGCAATGTTCCATCACCAACGAGGTGTTTCAGTTACAGTATTGTGCCATCGTCAATTCTTATATAAGATCTTATATCTTCTACAAGAATTATTTAAGATATCATATACTTCTCAAATAATATCTTATGACCAGAATAAACAAATAAAAGTAATATGGGAATTTATTTTTGGGGTATTATGCCATCATGGAAAAGTCAAATCATATCAAATAAAATTAAGTTCTTATGCCATTACACCGACGTTAGAAGCCAAAATGGTGTATCTGTAGACGGCATATAGCGCGCGGCAGACCGACAAGAGTGTGACGTCACGGCTAATAAAATGACTGGCGCGGTCATTAATATCACAGGATCTATCTATAGTATCTGAATGCCATTGGAATTATTGTGCATTGTTGCTGTACAAATACTTTGATGCCAATTTTCAAAACTTTATCATTTGAGGTAATTGAGAAAATGTATTATTTAACCACTAAAGTTGGTCGACAGTGCATCGATAAACATGATCAGCGCATCCCTAATTAATGTCAGAAATAGTACATTTTTAACCAGGGTGTGCACTGTGCATTTCAATATATATATAATATGTGGTTATGGCATGGTAGTTTCAAACATATATGCAAGTAATGCGCTTGTATGAATAGGTTACGTAGGTTGCCGTTCTCAAGTAAAAATCTGGCTGCGATACCTATAACTTTACTGTCGAACTTATGAAATCAAAAATTTTACCTTGCGGTTAAATTATTGCTATTTGTGCACTGTGGTCTCATGTTTATATTAAGACCAAAAAATTAACCTCCACTTACCTGGAGGAAAAAATCACGTATCCCCCGAAAGGGGGACATTGTGGTCCCCCATATATCATGGAGCGATCGTGTCTCTTAATACTTTTTTGTCCTTTTACGTGTTTTTATATCTACCGTTTTAACTTGAAGTCATCTATCTTTGCCCAGCAGTCAATCATTAAGTAACGCAATACGGTAAAAGAGAGTAACTCAAATCTCACAATAGTATAAAACAAAGTCGCTGTTTGTCGCCTGTCTGTTTAACTACGCAACGGATTTTGATAGGGTTTTTACGGTCACTTTCATTCATAAAATTTCTTCCGAAACGTTTACATATATATAATTCATACATATTAATTTTATGGAAAGTTGAGTACAGTTAGTTGGGTACACGTCAGCTAGTACATAATTTTATTGTAGCCTTTCCAGTAAAATTCAATTTACTTCCGCACTAGCGGCTTGTTTACAGCGAGGATTAAAAAAAGTAATTTGTTTACGGGGGGAGTAATGTCACTGGAACTGGATAGATATTAATGAATATTTCTAAAAACGAGAAAACTTATTTTTAAATGTAGATCGATTAACTAATGTGATGTCTAGGATTAACTAATGTAGGTAAATGTAAAAAAATTTCATAGATATCAAACAAAATTCTCGTTTGGGGGATATGTATTACCCCCATCTGGTGTGGGGATGTTATAAATAAAGGTATTTAGGGCGTTGTCACTCTCTTCAGCAGTGCGGGCTGAACCTTAGTCAAGCAATGGCATATTTGTAATTCTATTACGCGAGTATGGCCTTCCAAGGTTCAGTGAACGCAACTAACAATGACCATTTATACTAACACTTGGTTAAGTAAATTAATTACATGTTTAATGGTTATTTAAAATGTAATTTTAAATCTGAGATTTTTTTATACTATAATTGTCATAATCAACGTTAGTTGATGATGAAATAGAGTATCACAGATTTATATATTTTTTTTACGTGACACCTCACACAAGCGCCGCCATAGTGTAAAGGCAGGGGAACTATGTCACCACCCGGTTGGGCAGCGTTATGCGGCGGGTTGAGATAGAGGCTGTAGGAAGGGATTTATTAATTCGGGCCTTGAAGAGGCCGACTTACACTAAAACGAAACGGTCCATTGCCATGAAGCCAACATCAACTGTTACTGGTGTTTCGCTCGTGTCCGTCGAGTTTCACGCACGTGCACTGATGCACCAGGGATCAATGCTGCTGGCTCCTTAGAGCAGGTTCCATTAAATACTTGTAGAACAGACTCAGCATACCCATATTACATCTCTGCATTAGAGATGGCAATCGATCTGTTAATAATGGATTGTGAATCAGAGAGATCGCCCTCCTTTGCACAGAACCAAGTTTATTAAGTATTGTGGAGCTCCAGCCCAAAGGTGATTTTCATCACCCCCAACGAGCAAAAATAAAAAATACAGTGTCCTTGCCTTCCCGTTAATGTTGACTCATTTACTAGTTGCTAGTTGCTAGCTGCTAGCTTGCTAGTCTCAACGCATTATGCGAGCGTCTTGTGGACCAAACCGTCGACTGCCAATTAGTTGATTGGCCTTAACGATCATTTATGTACCGTTTAGCTTTTGTGAAAGGCGAATACGTTAATAATTTAGGTGACGACAGTATTACTAGTTGAAACAAGAACCATAGGATTCATAGGATGAAAATAATCACGGCAAGTCATTTCAGAAAAACTCAACACAGTTGACCAATCAAATAAGAATCACACTGGTTAAAATCCGCAATTCAGAATCGAAACGCTGCTAGAAATGGCTTTAGCCATGTTTGCTGACCATATCTGAATAGCCAGGTGCTTTCCCACCTTCCTCTCACACATCTCCTGCCCCCTTCCACTACATTGAGCCTCACAACATTGGGGATACTATAGTTACTTTGATGCGCCAGAGCAGCCGGGACAAGTCAGCGCTACCGGAAATCGGAAACACTCTCGTCCAGGCCGTCGCCCAGTGTCATGGCGCGCCCTTATATCATAGATGGAGTATTTCCCTCAAGCCACTGTAGTACAGGTGTAATATGTTAACTTTTTTAAATTTTATTTATCCTGTATTCAATTTTATATCATGTATATATATTTGCTTTTATATGGCAGACAGAGTGTTGCACTCCCCGCTCTGTTCAGCTAAATTAAACAAACACAATTATTATATTCTTCAAAGGTTGAATGATGAAATACTTTTTTTTTATTTTTTTTTATTTCGTACAATATTTTTTTACATTTCAAAGTTTTCAAGTAATGTTGGCCTCACTGGGTGGCTTGCCCGTGCTGAGGTCTTCATTTTATAACTTGAAAATTTAATCTACATAATACATTTAAAGAGAAAATAATACATTTAATATATAATCTTGTGTGTTTGTGAGTGATGTGTTTGTATATTGGTTTTGTGTGTTACGTGTAGGTTTTATTTTTATTTTATGCTATGACATTTTGGTAATATTGTCTTTTTTGTTCTTTAATCTATTTTGTGTGTGAATTTATTTTTATTTTCCTCAATTTTAATTTCAAGTTTTACACTGTTGAAAGCTTTTATAGCATGGTATTGGTAGTGTCTTTGTCCAAAGCTTGAATTTACTGTCGGAGTTTTTATGTTTTCTTTGTACGCTTGTCTAACTGGTCTGTTAGTGTTATTTTGTGTATGTTGAAATTTTTTTTTTGTCAATAATGTAGTTTATTAGTGTTTTAACGTATAATTTGCGTATATCTAGTACGTCACAGCTGTTGAATATTTGGTCTATATCAGTCAATCTATGTTTTTTTAGTATTACAACCTTTAAGATCGTTTTCTGTGCGGTTTCTATGTAATTGATAGCCTAGTTTGTTGCGCCTCCCTACTTTATTACTGTAGTTTAGTTGTAGTTTCACTGGTTTCACAGACGGCAGGGAGCATTTGGTACAATAAGGAAGTTGAGTCCATTTTTTTTATTTTTTTTTTTATCAATGTTCGCATTCAAACTTAAATACGAGTATTTTTTTTTTTTTTTAAAGTTTGTTTTCATAGTTAAATTAATTCTCAAAGTTTGAATTTTATTAAGCCCGCCAAAACGAGCGGAATCCGAGCGGTAAGAGGCGGGGGTGGGTGTGACGTAGTTCAAACTGTAAGAACCACGTCGCTTAAAGATTTTGTATGGAAAAAAAATAATTCTTCAATAAGGAATTCCAGTAATTTTTTTACCAATGGTAACCGTCTATTAGAATTGATGTTATTAAAAAAAAAAAAATTGATTAAGATTTCATAGTTAAATTAATATTTTAAGTTAGAATATTTGATTTTCAAGCCCGGTACGTTATTGTCGTCGCTATTTGTTGACTTGCCCCGCGCGAATTCAGGACCACCGCGCAGAAAAGTAAAGACCAAAAGTAAAATAACGGTTTACAGCCCAGTTCACTGTAAGACTTTTCTGGGCGGCCGGCGGCCTGAAGTGTATCACATGTTATGTGACATGTATAATAATAAAAACTTCTAAGTTATGCAATAAACAACATATTATTATAAAGCATGCTAACATTGCGGCAACCGGGATCGAACCTGGTTATTAATTGGCTGAGCTCAGATAAGATGGTAAAGCAGGCGACTCGTGTACGATCAGGGGCGGGCAGCTTCTTTGGTCATCAGGCTCGTCCATCGGTTAGGAGGTCAAAGGGTAGGTATATCACACAATAATAACACATGGGTAGTAAGGCACAAGGTATATTAATTGTCTCGAGAAATACAGGTTGACATAGATCTCCCTACTAACTCTCTCTACTAATTTATTGACGACCAGATAGAGCGTGGATTCTACATGAATTTACGAGAATTGAACACAAGAAAAGGGGGAAGGTTGAAAGCTTACGAATCGTCTTGAGGAGTGGTATGGGGCATCATGTTGAGCCAGATGTACCCGCGCTCACAGGCGGCGGGTCAGTTGAGGCGGAGAAGTGCACTCGGGATTTTACACGGGAACGGGACTCCATTGAGTTAGCTCGAACCGTAATAATAAACATGATTGTAAATTCGATAGTGATTAATTAGGAAACTGGAACGAGATTCCGTCTGTTCGCGTAATTATGCAAGTCATTGCGAGTGTTTGCGGTCCGTATACAAGAGAACCTGTTGCCACCGCGGAGGCCGGTGCTGGACTGGGGAAGCGCCGCGAAGCAAGCGCGGGTCGGGGAACGGGGGGGGCGCGCTGCTTGCTGCCGACGGTCTGCTATTGTGCACGTGATTTTAACATCTGGACGCATGGTTAGTAAGGTGGCCAAACGTTCTTTATTGTAGAGTGACCATTGTTTTAACTGTAGGGGAATTATATTACGTAACACATTCCCCCTCCGCCAGTAAAGGGCGACGTGGTAATGAAGCTTTAGGCGCTAAAAAATCCTCTTCATCTTGTCGTGAGGTGAGTAGAGAGAGAAAAAAAAAGTGTTGATTTACAAAAAAGAAGAACGAATACATGGTTATGCAATGATGAAAAGACAACATACAAGGTTATGCAGTGATGAAAAGACAAACATACGAGGTTATGCAGTGATGAAAAGACAAACATACAAGGTTATGCAGTGGTGAAAAGACAAACATACAAGGTTATGCAGTGGTGAAAAGACAACAACCTGACTCTAAAATTTCATTGGTCTGTAAGCTAAGTTTGAAGAGCGTAGTGTTCGTTAAGTACCAAGTAGACGTAATTTCACTGAAGTTATTAAAGTTACACTTTCACTGTAACTTGACCCATCTGAGATTGCACTCAAGTATCACTAGGGCCATAGAAATTGAACTGTGCTTCTTGGTTGTGGTTGAGAGATGATGATGCTGAGGGCCAGAAGTATCCGGGTTCTGATGTTGTACCAGCGTGAATTCCATTATGCTGATGTGGTGGAGCAGTGGTTGTCAAGGTGAAATGAAGTTGGTATTAACATGGAGTAATACCAATAAGTTGATTGATGGTTGATGCGTGTAATGGCTATTATGTTGAGTTTGCGCATCGGCAAGTGGTTGGTTTGTACAAATGGCAAGTGGTTGATCTGTACGACTGCCAGTAGTTGATTTGCACAAACGGCAAGTGGTTGATTGCACAACGGCAAGTGGTTGATTTGCACGACGGCAAGTGGTTGATTTGCACAAACGGCAAGTGGTTGATTGCACAACGGCAAGTGGTTGATTTGCACAAACGGCAAGTGGTTGATTTGCACAAACGGCAGGTGGTTGATTTGCACAACGGCAAGTGGTTGATTTGCACAAACGGCAGGTGGTTGATTTGCACAAACGGCAGGTGGTTGATTTGCACAACGGCAAGTGGTTGATTTGCACAAACGGCAGGTGGTTGATTTGCACAACGGCAAGTGGTTGATTTGCACAAACGGCAAGTGGTTGATTTGCACAAACGGCAAGTGGTTGATTTGCACAACGGCAAGTGGTTGATTGCAGGAACATAATTAACCTTGAACTGGCATGTTCTGAGGTTGGTTCTTTTGAATGTGGTTTGAATGATGAGACAACCTGATTTGCAACTGCACGCACGACTCACACCTAATTTGGGTGCGGTCGGGTGTTTTTGGTACGCAGAAATTGGAGAGATGTGAGTGATGGAAGTGAAGGCGGCAAAGAAGAGAAGCTCAGCTTGCAGGTGATGAGAAGGGCTGCTGGTCTTCTTTTTAATCCAGGGACAGGTTATTATTAGAGCCAAAATTCTTGAAGTTTACCTGCCTAGTAGACCAATGATGCAAAACGTTTGGAGAGAAACAAATTGTGTTCAAGAGAAAAGACAAAAAGACAAAAAAAAACGTCGTTGGTTAGAGAGAGTAGAGAGAGAGTAGAGAGAGATCCAATATGCTGACTATACCATGAGTATCCCGAGATTGGGGAGACAAAAAACTATCACGACTGGCGTGAGGTTACCTATTTGATATACAAGGTATAGGTAGGTGGTTGTACAGTAGTAACACCAAGTTTCTGAAAGAAGTTGGCCTTCCATGGCCGGTGTTAGCGCTTGAGCGATAACAACTTACGACTTTCAAAATTACAAGAATATGTGTTGATTACCTAGGTATGGGGTGAAAAGGAGAGATTTGAAGCAAATTTCATGGATAAGGATTGTCTTATAGACAGACGATACGCTATGTGCGTAGGGTACACCTTCCAGATTCATGAAATTAACCTCAAGGATAATGAGGGGAAAAAAAAAATAAATAAATGGCGTTGAGCGAGAAGGTCTGCTGGTGATGGAGCTGATTCTCCGTTCGATCTCTTTCAGAGAACGAAATGTGGTCAACCAGCAGATTTCCTAACTTTTACAAATGTACAAGAGTTTGATGGAGGGGAGAAGGATGGAGGATTGAGTAGCGAAAATTGATAGTGACTGAGCTAATTCCCAATTCGATCTCTATGTGAGGACGAAATATATCAACCAGCAAATTTCCTAACTCTTTACACAAATATACATGAATTTGATGAAAGGGTGAAGGATGGAGGGTTGAGTAGCGAAAATTGATAGTGACTGAGCTAATTCTCAATTCGATCTCTATGTGAGGACGAAATATATCAACCAGCAAATTTCCTAACTCTTTACAAATATACATGAATTTGATGAAAAGGTGAAGGAGAATACACAGTAATAACAATCTAATCTTTCACGTGTATTTGGTGAAAGATTAGGGGTCGTATTTAATCCTCTACAGTTTGTGAGAACATGACAGACCCTTGCTCAAGCTTCACAAACCTGGGAGTTTTTCTTATTCGTCTCCCAGACAACGAGTTAGGTGGTTTTGTGTCACTGTCTCAATTAACTCCCACGACACGATACCTCATAACCAACAGTGAAGCTGATGGCTAGTCCATGGTCAATGGATAGTGGATGGTTCTTGGGTCCGCTGACAAGAAGTCCACAGGTATCAGTTAGCGTAAAAAATTGCTGAATGCACAGCTTCATGTTTGTTTGAAGAGAACAAAAAAAATTCTCACTACAGTGAAGGAAATTTCCCTCAGTGTCATGAGTTATACAAAAAAGGGCCCCAATTAAGGGTGACAAGTCAGGGTAAAATGATCTACGTCCGGTAGAACAAGTACAAAGTGTCAACTTATTTAAAGAAGACAACAACAAGATATTGTATCGTTCGCACGAATCATGGTAAGTATTATAACGTCTTCACGTCTCATGTAGAACAAGTATATATTGTCAACTTATTTAAAGAAGACAACAACAAGATATTGTATCGTTCGCACGAATCATGGTAAGTATTATAACGTCTTCACGTCTCATGTAGAAATTGAACGAATTACGAAAGAACCCTAGTATTGAAAGGAAAGGTACAACATAGATATTTATAACCATTTAATGGAACAAATTATCTCTTTGGCCACAGTGTATGTAAGCCAGTAAAAAGTAATTATAACGAACTTCTCGTATCATGGTAGATATTATAACATTCTCATGTATAGTGTTAGATTTTATAACGATCCCTCGTCTCATGGTGGATATTGTAACATTCTCATGTATCATGAAAATAACATATCAACGTTCAATAATAAAAAAAGTACCATTTCAATACCGGAAAAAAGATACATACACAATGTCAACAACAATCAAGTAGTGGCTATTGGTATTATCAAAAAATGACGACGGCATAACCTTTGGTTGGGTTTATGCGTTAAGTTGGCAATAATACAAGACATATGCCAACAAGGATGTCTTAAACAAGACACAAATATAGCAAAAGAGACCTATTTGGTTTTACTAACTCTTTGCTTACAAAATGTTGTGATGGCATAACCTTTGGTTGGGTTTATGCTTTAAGTTGGCAATAATACAAAACATATGCCTACAAGGATGTCTTAAACAAGACACACATATAGCAAAAGAGACCTTATCGGTTTTACTTACTCTTTGCTTACAAAAAAGGTTTGTAGTGGTTTATTTAAGACCTTTTAGGGTTTTACTTACTTAAAATGACCAAACAAAAACAAGGAAACACACTTGGTTGCCACAAACACAAATGTTGTGAACTTTATGATACAAATTTGAAACAGAAGGCACCTAGAGACACAGGATGACTTAATATGAGTGACCTGGCTCGGTGTATTTGACAAGGCAAATTAATGCTTATTTAAGTCAAAATATAGTACATAATATAACAAATTGGGGTCAGGAAGTTGAGATCTTAAGATTTTACAAACTCAATGTGACCGAAAGGTGTTATGTATTATACAATGTTATTGATGAGGAGGACAAATCGGTGTTTGTTCTCCTTTACAACAACCTTTTTCAGAATTGACGTGTCAATATCAAGTTCTGAAAAAACAACCAATTAGAGCAAATGGGAATGTTGAGCGCCATTAATTTTTTTAGAAAAAACTGAAAAAACTTTAAAACAAAGTTAATTGTAACTTTTTATTTGTTACACGTATGTAAACTTGAATCAAATGACGATACCAAACTGGAATTTACACACGCATTATGATTACAAGTTACAGGGGTGGAATATTCACCTCAATTGGGTGTATGTTGCAAAGGGGCCATTGTTTTATGTACGATGTAACCCATTGGAACAAATGTGAAGAACAAATGTGAAAGAACAATGTAAAGAACAATGTGAAGAACAAAGTGAAAGAACAATGTGAAGAACAAAGAACAGAAAAAATATTTACAAAACAATGTTGTACGTGACTTTTTGTGGTATTTATGACAAAAATAGTTATGTATTTAGTGTCGTAAGTGTCAGAATGGTAACGACTAACAAATGATGTCCAGGGTCATGACTCCGGGAGCATAAATTGTTTTGGGAGGCGGAAAAGTCTCTTGACTGGAATGATATCAGTTCCAGAGAAGATACGTACAAAATATGAGTACAATTATAACATTATACGGTGAGGTGTGACAAAGAAACAAAAATAACAAAGGGTTTATACAAAAGAGCATATTAGTACAAGTATGGGTGAGAAATGATTTAAAACCACAGTTGACACTTCTGTGTTTTAGAAAAAAAAGGTTACCTTGCAGAGGTCGAAAAAAGCGAGTTTTTATATGAAACTAACGCGTTAAGACATGCTGTTTGTCTGCACGAGGGCCAAATCTCGTGGTACAAAGGTAGAGCCAAAAGTTTGTTAGTTATGTGAGTGTGACCTAGTGAAGGTGGTGTCTGTTGTGTCCACACTTCCTAGTTTGACAATATCGTTCACGTGATAGTTGCCGATGTGTTTACCAGAGGCATCCGATAGGGTATATACTACATCGGAGATTTTTCTCAGGACTTTTGCTTTAACAAAGCGAGGAGCTAGTTTTGCAGAGAAATACAGAGCACCTTGTGAGAGTGTGTTGTTGCGTCTCCAAACTATGTCGTTTTCCTTAAAGGTAACATGTTTCCTGCGTAAATTGTATCTGTTTGTGACAGAGATTATACTGCCGGGTTGAAATTGCAGCCCTTTTATGTATTTCCTGTTGTAAAATGTTGCGTGTTTGATCAGGACGTTTTTGGTTTTGTTGAAAGGAGAAATATTCCTGTCTTTCAATTCCTTTTCTAAACTTTGAGTACTTCGAGAGCAGATGTTGGCTATTATGCCTAAGGTGTTGTTTCGAGGATTCATTTTGTGGCTAGTTGAGTTAGACATTGTGAAAAGAAAAAAGAATTGTCAGAGTGTTGTGGCTGAGTTTTTTCAAAAAAAGATGAGCTTGTGATGATGGGTGAAGAATTTTGTGAAATTTTTTTGAAGTCCCAATATGGAAAAAAAATGGCCAGCGGTTTCCTTGTGTTTTTGATGGAAAAGTTTCTGAGATGTGCGTTTTGAAAAATTTCTCGAAAAAATTTCAAAGTCCTTGATTTGTGAAAAAAAAAAACGGCCAGGGGTTGTTCTGGGATTTTGATGGAAAAGTCGCTGAGATTGTGCGTTTTTGAAAAAAAAATTTCCGAAAAAACCAAATTTCCGAAAAAATTAAAATTTCCGAAAAATTTTCAAAGTCCTTGATTTTTGAAAAAAATGGCCAGGGATTACCCTGGGATTTTGATGGAAAAGTCCCCGAGATTGTGCGTTTTTGAAAAAATTTTCCGAAAAAAACCAAATTTCCGAAAAAATTAAAATTTCCGAAAAATTTCAAAGTCCTTGATTTGTGAAAAAAAACGGCCAGGGGTTGTCCTGGGATTTTGATGGAAAAGTCCCTGAGATTGTTCGTTTTTGAAAAATTTCCGAAAAAATTTCAAACTTCCGAAAAATTAAAATTTCTGAAAAATTTTCAAAGTCCTTGATTTGTGAAAAAAACGGCCAGGGGTTGTCCTGGGATTTTGATGGAAAAGTCCCTGAGATTGTGCGTTTTTGAAAAATTTCCGAAAAAATTTCAAACTTCCGAAAAACTAAAATTTCCGAAAAATTTCAAAGTCCTAGATTTGTGAAAAAAACGGCCAGGGGTTGTCCTGGGATTTTGATGGAAAAGTCCCTGAGATTGTGCGTTTTTGAAAAATTTCCGAAAAAATTTCAAACTTCCGAAAAATTAAAATTTCCGAAAAATTTCAAAGTGCAGATTTCGAGAGAGTATTGTTTGTTTCTTTCAACAATTTTTGGGAGGATTTTTGTGATTCGTGACAAATTGTCTGAATTTAAGCAGAACCAATGTTTGGTTATTTATTCGCAAGCTTCCCCTTCACTGGACAAACGACTGGCCCACTCGCGTAGAAGTGCCGAACGTCAGGGACTTACGTCAATCGCGAATCTCAATTATATGTAAAGAGTGGATCGGCTTTCTACTTTAAAAAGGAAAACTCGACCCACCTTCATCACATATAAAGCGGAATTATCAAATGACAGAAGGGCTTTAATTTCCTTGTCTATGTATTTTGCAGAACGATGCTGGCTTATGGCTCCACTAACAAGGAATTTATTTTGTATCATGAACAAGATTTGAAACTGTTGAATTGTATTTTTTATTGTGGCTCATTCTCTCTAATAGTTGCACTTGGAAAGTAAACCATTGTGGTTTTGGATCACAATGTGATGTTTGAGATGTCCGAAAAGAAGTAAACGTTGATTGCGCACTTTGTGATAGAATACCGGTACTTAAAATTTGTCGAGTGACGATTCGTAAAACTTGTAATTTAACACCGAATGGCTTTAATGTGACACGGTTGTTTTAGATTTGACGCGATGGTTTGTAGAACAGCTATGATTTATTGGAAGAAAACATTGTTATTCAAAGGTTAATACAAAACAAGGCATGAAAACAGAGTGAAGGAGTACAAGATTATTTCCAATTTGACCTCCCGATGGACGATTAATTACCAAAAAAAACCCACGTTGCGCCAGTGCTAACATTGCGGCAACCGGGATTGAACCTGGTTATTAATTGGCTGAGCTCAGATAAGATGGTAAAGCAGGCGACTCGTGTACGATCAGGGGCGGGCAGCTTCTTTGGTCATCAGGCTCGTCCATCGGTTAGGAGGTCAAAGGGTAGGTATATCACACAATAATAACACATGGGTAGTAAGGCACAAGGTATATTAATTGTCTCGAGAAATACAGGTTGACATAGATCTCCCTACTAACTCTCTCTACTAATTTATTGACGACCAGATAGAGCGTGGATTCTACATGAATTTACGAGAATTGAACACAAGAAAAGGGGGAAGGTTGAAAGCTTACGAATCGTCTTGAGGAGTGGTATGGGGCATCATGTTGAGCCAGATGTACCCGCGCTCACAGGCGGCGGGTCAGTTGAGGCGGAGAAGTGCACTCGGGATTTTACACGGGAACGGGACTCCATTGAGTTAGCTCGAACCGTAATAATAAACATGATTGTAAATTCGATAGTGATTAATTAGGAAACTGGAACGAGATTCCGTCTGTTCGCGTAATTATGCAAGTCATTGCGAGTGTTTGCGGTCCGTATACAAGAGAACCTGTTGCCACCGCGGAGGCCGGTGCTGGACTGGGGAAGCGCCGCGAAGCAAGCGCGGGTCGGGGAACGGGGGGGGGCGCGCTGCTTGCTGCCGACGGTCTGCTATTGTGCACGTGATTTTAACATCTGGACGCATGGTTAGTAAGGTGGCCAAACGTTCTTTATTGTAGAGTGACCATTGTTTTAACTGTAGGGGAATTATATTACGTAACAAGCACTATACGAATATGTATCTTTAGAAATCCATTTCATATAATAATAACAACAAATACGTACATATATTTGACAAACTTAAATAAACGTTTGGCCTATACACCTCTCTCATCTAAACCGACCATCTCTCATGCAATAGAAAGAGATGCACAGTAAGTGATCCGTTGTACGTACAAGTCACGACACATGTGACGTCAGAATTCTTTCGCCCAATCGTGGAGCGTATACAGTCTATTGCTATTGAATGCTTTTTCAAGAACGTTTAACTAATTCTAAGAATAACAATATAGAAATATATTTATATATTTAGAATCGATATTTTTTGATCTACATGAACATATTTTTTATAAGTCAAAATATTTTTCACTCAACTTCCTTACTGTGCGGTATTCACATAGTTTTAAATTTTAATAATATTTTGGAGGGGAAGAAGATGAGGAAGGGTATAGTCTTGAAGCTGTTAGTTTTATTCCAATTCGTTACAAAAATAATTATTTTCGCGCGTTTAGAGACGAGTTCCACAAACTTCTCACTGGCAGGATTATAACGGTGAATAGGATACTGTATTTATGTCGTAAAAGCAGGCATTAATAATAATTTAATATTCATCCATCTGAATTCAAATTTATCACAAGGACTCTCAAACAAAATATAACATTTTGAGTTTCTATTACACTTTAGGAGACATTCGGATAGCGGGCGCCCCGGGGTAAACAATGACCAGACGAGTAAATATGAAATTAAGTACAAAAAATCTGGTATGGAATTTCGGCTTACTGTTAAAATTTTGGGATTTTTTATTTATTTTCATTGTTTAAATACCGAAAGAGGGTTGTTGGGGACATTTTCAAAGGTAATTTGATTTAGTACCTACACGGTGGAACCCTTAAATATAATAATATATATTTTTTTATAATATTCATTACATTTTATGCTTTTGACTGTCCAACTAGGAAAGTTTCCCGTTTTATTTATTTATTTATTAATCTTAAGTTAGCTCACATCTTCGTGTGTGCTAATAGTTTTATAAACATGTAAACATGTACATTGTTTGGCAAACATAATCTTTCTTTAAATATTTCAAATAAGTCACAAAAAAAGAAACATTAATAATTGAGATAGACATATTTTCTTAATTCATTTTTGAACTTATTAATATTTTCTATCACAGCAATTTCCTTCGGGATTTTGTTATAGAGTTGAACGGCCTGGTACATCAGAGATTTTTGGGTGCTTGTTTTTTTTCTTGTTGGCAATCTAATTTGCTTAGAATTTCTCGTCCCGTGTCCGTGTATCTCGTTATTGTAATTTATTTTTCTTTTCAGTTCCTTAGACATCATCCCTAAGTTAATTTTATGTATAAAAATAAGTACATTCAAATACACAGTTTGCTTCACCGTCAAAATATTCAGCTCCTTTAACATGTCTCTTATCCGTGTGTATATGTTGCGCTTAAGTATTATTCGCATTGCTTTATTTTGCAGTATTTGCATTTTTTTCATTTTCTCTTTATTGCAGAGAAAAAGAATACTTGAACAGTAATTAAAGTGTGGTGATATAATTGTATTGTATATTATCTGGCATGTTTCTTTATTTACTTTGTTTCTGATTCTACCAAGAAATGATATTTTTTTTGCAATTTTTTTAATTGTATAGTCTGCATTTTTTGAGAAGTTCAATTTTGAGTCTATAATAACACCTAGATATTTAATTTCTTCCACTTTTTTTATGATTTCTCCATTTATAGAAACCTTTAGTTTTAGGACAGTCAAATTTACAGGTTTCAAGTTATCCTAGAGGAATACAGGATTTAAGAATAGAGAAAATAAGTATGTTAAAGTGAAGATACATAAAAAGATAAATAAAAAAGCTACATAAAGATACATAAAAGACGTTTGTGATAAATAATTATCAAATTACATTTTTTATTAATATTTCGGAATCAGTCCTACCTAGATCTTTGAAGATCTGGTGAGGAGGCGGTGACGAAATGAAAGATGTTTTGAGGATCACAGTGTTTAATTGAGTCAGTTTGCCGTATGTGAGATGACTTGAGGATCGATGATGAAGACTCCGGATGCAGGCGGTGAAGTGCTGATCAAATGCGGGCCAGTGAGTCGAAGCCGCTGCTGGTGACCGGACTCAGGTACTGTAAGAGCGTGGGTCTTCCGGGTGCTCCAATACTGACAGGGAAGCCGAAGGTGCGGTGGACCTAGTCGGCGGTTGTGCGGGTTGGTGCATAGACCGGCGAGGATGCCGCGTGGTCTAGGTACGTGGATGTAGCGCTGGTTAAATGTGCTGGAACCAGGACGCTGTGATCCGGTGTAGCGCTGGCCAGGAACAAAGGCCGGGGCCAGGGCGCTGTGATGATCCCGATGGAGTCCATGATTGAACCGTGCAAAGCCGGGTGTTATCGCCCCGAGGGGCGCAGGTTGTCACACGTGAAGTCTTGCTAATTGTTGAACCACTGATGACTGATTGACTAGTTTCTTCACGCTGTCGCTTTTATAAGGTGAAGAAGCTTCTCCAACATTTCGGTTGCTATGTAGATATTGCCAAACAAAAATGAAATAATAAAAGAACATCCGAGAAGCTTGTTTTGAAGAAAATCGAAAATTCTAAAATTAAGTTCGAATCAAGTAGTGGCGTACCACTACAGATCTAATAACCATTTTGTTATTTTTATGAGATATGAGAATATTTTTTGATAAGCCGCTCTGTTGCTTGTTGGAAAGGAAAGGTCATTTCTTCCCTTACTTCTGGTTTGATGTTTGTGTTCGGCTGTTTCCATTTTGTTTTATTTTTATGAACATGGATTACTATTTTTTTTATATAACACTGTCGGACATCTAGTACATTAAATGCCTTGAAGAGAGCGTCGCTCGAATATCTGAAAGGTTTCTTCATAATAACACGTAAAATAGATTTATGTGCCTTCAATAATGGGTTTAATGTTGTTCTTCCTGTTCCTCCCCACCCAATGCACCGTAGGTTATGATTGAGTTACACAGCCCGTAGCATATGTTTTTAAGTCTTGTTTTTTTTTTAATTTCCTAAAAATTTTCACTTTAAAATTATACTTACAAATAATTTAAAATCAAAAAGATGTAAAATATAAGTGCAGTCTAATTTTAACACATGATGCGGATGTAAATGAGGAAGTGAAGTAAAAACGGGATAAAAATATTATCGTAATTTATTTTCTTGGGTACTATGCCGTGTTGCTCTTCCTCCTTCTTTAGTCTACATTTCAGATATGTGTTTGTGTCCACAGGGCAGATATTTAGATAGCGTAATAGTGTGTGTCTGTTATATATATGTTATACATACATACATACAATTTATCAAATGCAATAATTATTTCCCGCAAAAACTCTTTCAGGTGAAAAAATCAATTCAGCAATAATTGTTGAATAAAATACTAGTATTTCTTGAATTATTTGGCGTTTTAAAATAAGCCGACGTAGCGTAGTGGCTAGCGCACCTGACCGGCAATCGGCTGCGGGTTCCATTTCCGTTGACGGCATTTATTTTCTCTCGTAAGTTTTGTGTGTGTTGATGCTTACAGAAATTAAATATACCATATTGCGCGCGTCAATTCTCTTCTGGCTAGTATTTTTATAAAATATTTTTCTGTATAATATTTTTTTTTATATAATTGTGATTTTCAGTGATTAGTTTTGATGCAGCCGTCAAGTACCGGATACCTAAAACTAAAACACAACCCTGTTATTGATATTAAGGGTTTTTGTGAATTTCAATTGCCTCTGTAATTAGGCATGCTTGATGCGTTTTAGGTCTTCCCAGGATTCATAGGGTTTTCGTTCACCCCTTTTACTCTACCCTTATTTAGGCACTTTGTATCCTACAATGACCATAATTTAATATGATCGCGCCCGCAATGTTAATGAATTATTTCAGCTGCTATATCTTAATTAGATTGGCGAGGCGGTTCTCAAATAGTTACATCTCTCTCATTATCATAATTGACTTCATTTTGGACAAACAATATTCATAAATAATAACGATTAATTATTATAAAATGTGCTAATACTTACCGTTGTAATTCCGGTAATTGGTCTGCAAATAGCAGATGTGGTGTGACTTATACTTAAAAAATTCTTAAATACGTATCATTAAACATACTCACTTCGGTTGTCGGTGTATGGGTGCGTGATTTGAAATTGTGTTCTGGCGTAGTGCGTAAAGTTATTCAAGTTCAATGGACTTTTATTTTTTAAATAAGAAACGTAGAATTATAAATTATTTCAGACGAGCTATCAAGTATTATAATTATATTATTAATTGATAGTTTTTTATGTGAATACAGAACAAGAGTCTTAACTGCTCCCAACCGTTTGGAACTGAAACTATGGCATCTCCAGGGTATGTTGTGAATCTGAAGGTAGAGGGAAGGGAAAGGAGATGGTGAAGACGAAGGTAAAGGAGAACCTGAAAATATATCTCCCGAGTAAAAATAAATGCCGTCGACCGGAATTGAATCCGCACTTTCTGGTGTCCGGTCAGGTGCACTGAGCAACGTCGACTTATTCCCAACCCGCCAAATATTTCAATATGTACTAGTACTTCAATCAACAATTACTGCTTATTATATTTTTTCACCTATAAACAACAAACTTAATTTTTGTAGGAAAGGCTTTGTTAGTGTTAAATTTCCCACTAGATGGCGTCGCGACATATTATATCTACATTTGTTGGTGAAATATTTCGACTTGTCAAATTTTATCATTTTTTAATGATAAAGTAATGTTTATAAGACAAAGTTTGCATAGCACAAAGGATATTATAAGCAATAATTATTAATTTTCAACAAATTATTTTCAAGTTGTACGGATATTTCAGGCGACTAATTATTGCTTATAATATTTTGTTATACTTTGTGCTATGAATAAAAAACCTTTTCTTATAAACATTAGTTTATCATTAAAATATAGTAAAGAAAGACTTTAGGTTATCATGATTTTATTTAAGTATTTTAAAATTTACTTTCGCCTTTTAGTTATTCCGTGTTTAGAGAACACTCGAGAGTCAAATGCGATTAAAAAAAATTTCTAAAGAAAGTGGTGAAGAAAATTTGATAAGATTCACAATTTCCCAACCGAAATTGCAAATTTATTTAATTAACTGTTGGTGTTTTACGTTTATTTTAAGGCTTTATAATATTAAAAATAGCATTACAGCTAAAATACGTTTTCTGGAACAGCGAAACCTCTCGAGCAGCGATGACTGGCGTAATCAACTTGAACAGATTAAAAAAAACTCTTTAAAATACAAGCATTGAAATATGTACGTAAAATGCTGAGACTAACTTGATTATATTATGTTTCGAGTTTTTTCTTTCCCAAAATTATTTTTTAAAATTTTTGATTTTTACTTTAAGGATCAAGGACAAAGTTTTTAAGGCTAGTGATCCAAAATTAAGTATTTATATGTATGTTAGTAATAATAATTATAATGTTAAGTTATTATTTTCATGCTTGAAAACCATAGCGTCCTTCGAGGTCATTTTGTATTGCAAGTATTTGTCCGGACACAAAACAAACTTGTTTATAAATATTTAATTATTACCTTGGACAGGTTTTGTAGAGGTAGTTACTTTATGATTGCTATCGCAGACCCATGAAAAATCACGGGATATTATAATAAATAATTGTAGGATTTGCAAAGCTGAAAATATTTACATAATATTTGCGTCAGGATCGTTGCCCTTTTTAAAAAAAATGACAATTTTCCATCAGATTCTATCAAAATTTTACTTTTTGTAAACTTGAAAAATCACGAAATACGTAAAAAGATATAAAATTGGGGCTTTTTATCAATAAAAATTATATAATTTTCTTATTAGAGTTAGGTACCTACTTTGTAGCTTGCCTGAATTAACACAATAAGTTCCAAATTTGAACATTTTAAGGCAAATTTAAGAACATTGAATGAGAATAATTTCACACAGGAATATTTTTCACGCACCGACATCCGAAATAAGTATTTTTTTTATTGTTGTTATTGGAACTAGTTCCAAGCGGAAAAACTTTTTTGCAGTAAAGCAATCACATATCCACTATTCTATGCCTAAACATGAGTTAATCTGAGCTAGATTTCAAAAGAATAATACGTTAATATCTTGTTCACGTCAAGAGGAAAAAAAAATCCAATGAGAGAGGGCGTCAAAAGTAAAAAAAAAATTTTTGCTTGTATTATGATGGGGAACTTAGTTAGCCAAGGAATCAAACTAACGTTGCCAAGGTGGGACCCATACGCAATGCCAACTCAGCCACTGGTCAACTATACGTCCTGGATAACTCAGGTTTAATGAACTAAACTTTGTATATTTATATATATATACTGAAGCTCATATTTCGTACTTAATTTATCCTTGAAAAGCCACAGCGGGTTTGGGCCTAGTCGTAAGTCATTTTAATCTCTCGTTGTCATGTCAATTGAGTTCAGCATAATATCTGAAGTAGAACTTCTACGAACCACAAACATTCAAACGGATAATTATTGTTGCTGATATCCTTCACAAGTATCGGATATACAAATTGATTGAACAGGCTTAAGTTGGGCGGTATAAATTTGGGTTATGCAAATGTATGGATTATAAAATAATATTTTACTGTAGAAAAATCAATAGCTCAACAAATCATCTTATACGTTTAGGGTCTTGCGTGTTTTAAAATTTACACAACTGATAAATAGACATTAATTTACGGTAAATTATTGTTTATCAGTTGTGGCAAATATTTTTATCAGAGGATTATAATATAAACACATCTGCCCTGATGATGGACACTGCAATGCTGTCCGAAACGTTGGCTAAAGAAGGAGTTAGCGCAACACGGCATAACACCCTAAAACAAATAACAAAAAAAGGATTATTATATATTCTGTATTCAGGGTAAAAAAACATTAAAAAACCTCCTTATGTTGACCATGAAGTCTAGCACGGACGATCGATAAATCCCAATGTCAATAATAATAATAATCTATAGGAAATTGAGAAAAAATGTAGTGGCGATTGCATTTGTAAGTAAACATCACTCCCACTAATATATAAAGCGCCGTTTTCGTGAAAAATGACCTCAAGGCTGCTCTACGAATATATTTATTGAATAATAAATACAGCTGGCTTACGACTACAGTTCATAATAACTTGTGACTTACAAATAAGACTTATTTGTAATGACTTACGACTAAGGCTCATAACTACTGGCTTGAAACTAGTGACTTACATCTAAGACTTATATCTAGTGACTTACGACTAAGGCCTATAACTACTGTCTTAATGACATATTGACGAAATCCGTCATCTATGGTCAGTTAGCGATAATCAGAATATGATTTCGATAGTCGGTAAGCTGTCAATATGCATAACTTTTTTGATAATGTCGTTCGTTGTGCAAAACAACTGGCTTTTTTAATTGATGAGGGTGAACTAACTAAGCTCTTAGAAGAGAAATGAATCATATACACGATCCATAGAATTAATTAATTCATCTAAGATGGGAACTGATTCCCTTCTTGACACTTGTAGAAACAAAAATCGTTTGTTTTAACTAATGAAAAATTAACTCTCTTTTAAGTGTCATAACGAACATACAGACTGCCAAAGTACATTAAAGTTATTAATTTAATTTGTTAGTATTTTTAATTTATTTCAAAGACAGATGCGCCAACGTTGCCGGCGTACGTCAATTATCATTATCAATATCGGTCTGGGAACATGTTCAGCGCGAACGTGTTCGGGAAATCTGTATAAAATCGTCGGTAGTTACGCCTATCGATCCGATATTGTAAACTTATCGATCTCACAAAATTTTTCATATATTTTCATAGATGGCGCTAATTTAATTATTTAGGCTAGTTAACTATTTTACAATACCGTATCGGTGATTTAATCCAGTTATCGACAGGATGGTGCAATACCCCCTTAATGTATTACGCATTTAAGGTTTTACCACAAATTATTCCTGACTCATTTGATTGACACTTTCTGAACTGGCCGGAGGATAAAAAGCATTGCACAACATTGCATTCTCATTACACCTGACTGCAGTCTTGCGATATAGACCGGTCTTAAGAATTGCTTCCAATGGTCAAGAGTTCAACTTGGACAGCTTGGGCTTTCGCAAACTCAAAACAGGTACACACATCGATGGGGATTGCCAATATTAAAAAAATGCACGCGTGAAATAATGAAAATATACATTTAAGCATCTATAATTGCCTTCCATACAACATTAACAATAATTTTTAAAAAAAAAACATTTTTTTGCTCGATCAGCAAAACACTAAAAATGAATAATATTGTTATGTTGTGAATTTATGTGTAATGTAATCAAAAAATGTATTTATTTAAGTTATTTCTAGTTAAATAAGTGAAAATTTTATTTCAAAATGTAATTAGGTTTAATTAAAAAGAATCGTTAGGTATATTCTATAACGACGAAAAATTAATATTTGTATGAAAAAATTGTTTCTCATTAATTCTTTACTCCAAAGTATCCGTAAATGAGTGTCTATACCACGTTGTACACACAATATTTCGGAGCTAAGTGTCAAATCTACTTTTTTTTCCTAATAAGATCAGGTATCACTGGATAAAGTTTGTCAGATAAGTCCCAAAACATCCTGTATAAATACCGATAATAATCAAAATAAAGTCATTAAAATACTCACTTTTTGCTGCCCATGTCTCTCCGCTCCTCAAAGCATTTATGTAGACGACCATATCACCAGAACAATTGCTGGACACATTGTCAAAGTGTCTTTTCTCCCATTTGTGATGGTCAAACAGTTCCATCAGCCAAGACAATTTCGTCCAGGAACCTTTATCCATTTCTCCAACATCTTCAAAGGACGACAGCTGCGATAAAACTGGGTCATCACCCAAAGATCCGTTTTGATTCGCTACGACCACTTCAACAGAAATTTTATCTCCATCTGCTGTATTTAAATTTTCATTTTCGTTTATTTTTATTTTTGGAATTGATAAAACATTTTCACCTTCAACTCTTTCAAGAGTTTTTTCAGAGTTTATTCTTAAAATGTTATTTAAATTTGAAATATTATCAGTTGAACTATTTTTATGGCTTGTTTCACTTAATTTTATTTCGATGCTCTTATTTAAGCTAATGTTTTGGGTTTGAACTATTGACAAATTGTTTAGCACTATTATTATAACTACAATTCTTTTGAAGTAAGTCAGTATTTTCTTTATTTTGAAAGCCATTATTCACTAATTTGATTGGGTTTTTTTTCCAAAATTTGGAAACACTTTCACTTAATCACGTTCATATTTTTGGAATTTGAGATTTTTCGAGTTTGTTATCATTTTTTTGCACAGTTTATTTCTACAGGAAGCCCCTCAATTGAAACGTTTGCTATTAACTGCTTCAATGAAAAATGTTGAATGATTCAATATTTACTCGATTGGTTTTTATTGCAGGCATGCGATTCTGCGATTTCTCACTCGTGTTGACCCACAACGTTTACACTATTATTATCCTGCAGACATAGCCTATAGCAAGGGATTACAGAACACTGCTTTTTATGCGATAAGTGTCGGACATTAATGGATCATTGACGAGATATTAGTCATAATTTGTAGTCAATGTTGAAACCTAACTCAGTGAAACTCATTCAGTAATCATTCGTGTTGAAGTAATTGATAGAGTTATAAACTTTAACTAATTGTTTGGATATCATATATTTATTGTTTATTTGTGAAAAACAGTGGTTCCAATAACATTTCACAACATTTAATCATATACCTAAGAGTATATTAATCTATTATATACATGTATTCAATCAGTTGCGATGAATCTTCGTGTTCAATAAATACTTATTCTAATCTTGAATTCACTGTGGTTTGACTGAAACATGTCGATCTCTGAAGGAAGTTGGTTTAAAATTTTACTAGTTCTCCCGAGAGACATGAGCATTGGTAAGTTGGTCTTGTCTCTTGGAAAAATAAAAAGACTGTGCTGCCCAGCTCAGGTGAAGTTATCTGGGACATAAAACGTAATACGCTCTAGAAAATCAGGATTGCAAATGTGTACGTTGAGCAGCTTACGTGCTACTACTGCCATTGCATTTTTTCTCCTAACGGCTAAACGATCTAGTCCTAGCATTCCAGTATTCTATCTTAGCATTCTCAGAAAGTCAGAGGGATATAATAAGGGGTAGTACCCAACCTTTCGCATTTAAAGGTATGGCATACACTTTTTGCACCTTTTCTATATAATTTGAGTGTATGGCATCTTCGGGTTCCCAAATTACCGAGCCACTCTCGAGAATTTTACGAACCAGTATAAAATAAAATATTTTTATACTGTCGTATTAGAAAAATATTTTAGGTTGCAGATTACAAACCTAGCATCCGCATAGCAGTATTGCACACCGAATCGATATTAGAACGTCGGGCGCGTCTCAAAAGTGATTCCTAAAACCTTTGTTAAAGAAATATGTTTTAACGAGGTGCCAGATATATAAGTGAAGTAAAGCGTATGCTTTACCCTTTTGGAGCACATAATTGTACACTTTCTGCTGTTTATTTTGTAAATTAATGTTTATTTTGATTACTTCACTCGACTACTCCGTCGATTTCGAATTGTAAACTAATGCAGCCCAATTTCATCTTTAATAAAATAAATAATAAAATCTAACGAGTTTTGCGAACTCAGCTATGTCATTAATAAACATAAAAAATAATAGAGGTCCTAAATTAGACCCTTGAGGGACCCTAGAATTTGTGAGGTAAGGTTTAGAAGCTTTTTATGATACAAATAACTATGGAAAAACAAAAGCAGCCGGTGTGATAAACCAAATTTACAAGTTTGTTTGGTAAAATTAATAATAACCTGGAATGAAAAATAATTATCAATGATAAGCTGGCTAATACTAAAACGACAAACATAGAGTAGAGAATGGTTGGGTGTGACTTGGTTATTCACAAAATACAACATAACTGATTTCAGAAAACGTTTCTCTATAGATATTTTAGTATCTATATCTATAATATATAAAGAGGAGGTATAATAATATAATTAATATCAGTCCTGAGCCGAGGATCTTACCACTTCTTTTCTGGCGTCCACTTCTTTCGAAGGTTGGATATCGTCAGGGGAATCTTTTTGAACTAAAAATGATAATAATAATATTGTTTTATTTTAAAAATAATATCACATTACAAAGTATCTCCTTCATATGAGCAAAAAAAAACAATCTGTTTTAGAAAAATCTATTTGAATTTCGATTTTGTTTTCAAGGATGAATAAATAAGTTAAATAATGAATGAAGAGGAATCTTGGCAGTGGAAATGAACCCATTTCCCAACATCCGATCAAGCTGAAACTCGGCAGATAGACTCGATGTCGATGACAATACTTTATATCAATGGTGGCCTTTGCGCACACACGCGCACATAAAAGCATTTCTCTGAAATTGAATGATATTATAAAAATTTACAGCAGTTAATATACGAAATAAATCACGGACCATCTAATCGGGATTTGACTTAAGCGCGGTTCACTCATTTCTGTCAGTCACTGGGCAGTTCAAACCTCAGTGAACCAAAAAAAAATCTTTGAAATTGGTCACTAACCGGCCCCAGAGATAGTAACTACATAGGTCGAAAATTTAAAAGAGATGTAATATTGTAAAAAAAGCTTTGTTTTCCATGAGTTGATTTTTTTATGTGAATATCGTAAAAGAGTCCCAAATACTCTAAACTGTCCCAAACCAGTGAGTCTCACTGAGACCATGACATCCCTATTTATTTGTGTTGATGTTTTGAAGCTGAACGGATTGGAGAAGGGAAGTAGACGGGGTACAGGAAGATGGAGAAGTTTCCAAACCATGATTTCCTGCGATCTCTTTTACCACAATAAGTCAATATACGATATTGTTTGATTTGTATTTTTCCATAGTTCACTAAGTAAAATGATTTCGAAAAAACAGTTTTTAAAATCTGGCACAGCCTGACAGTAACTTCTAGCAGTTTAATTTAAAATTTACATATTAAAATGTCATTATCAGGAGAGGTCCGGTTTTAAAACATTTAAAACTGACATGAGAAGTAAATTAAATACGTTTCTTGTATTTTAAATCTGGGTCATAATAACCACCATCATTACATCATCGGGTTTTTTATCGTATTGTAAAATGGTGTACATTTGTGGTTATGGGGAAAACGTACTTGATAATAAAGTTTAATGGTTTGAATGCTGATTTTTACGATATATCTTTACATCGTGTAGACTTCTTTAAATTTAACTTTGAAACCAAAATAGATGATATTGGTATCAAAAGGAAGTCAAAAACATGTTTTCCTAATCTACAGAGACTTAGTTATTTAATTGCCAATACATTTCGGGTTGTTTTTATACCATTGAAGTCATTGTCTAAATCAATGATTGAAGTAGTTAAATCGAGCTTTTTTGTATTTTTATGCGTTTAGATTGTGGCAGACATTATTTTTGTCGTTCGTTTTCTGTTCTAAAGTTTTACAGGATTCGTACATTTGACATAACATTTTTTAAAAGAAAATTTTTTACTCATTTTTTGAAAATATCCGGCAAAAGTGAGCTGCCTGTTCGTAAAGAGTGGTAGCGTGACTTCGGAGGAGGCAGGCCAACATCAGATGCGCCGACAACAAAAGTATGAACTCGCTAGAGCAACTGGTGGTCCGTAGCGATTGTTGCCGTTAACTCGTTTCTACTATTGCTTTTTGAAAATGATTGACAACAATTTCAAGCAATGGTGCGCTATCAAGTTTTGTTTCAGACAACGGAAAAATTTGCCCAATACAACGGAAACCTTTTCGAGATATCAACAGGTCTATAGAAACAGTGTTCTGTCAAAGGCCTTAGTTTTCATTGGTTTACGGTATTCTCAAAAGGTCAACAGTCGATTGAAGACGAATCTCGCAGCAAAACGCCTTCAACTTCAAAAACTGGTTAAAATCTGTAACTGATAAGTATCCAAGTTCTTATGCATTCTGAATCTTGTCAAGTAAAAACATCCCCGTGGCTCCATAATCACCTATTCAACAGATTTGAGCACTTCTGTTTTTTCCTTTTCCCAAAATGGAAAATTCACCCCAAAGGGCGCAATTCTTGAACATTGAAGAGTATTGAAATGAACGTAAATGACCAGCTGAAGGCGATTCCAGTTAAGAGTTTCTGGACTGCTATAAAGAGTGAATAACCATATTCAGCGCTGCATGACAATATGAAATTATAATTTCAAGTGAAAAATAAATTAAAATCAGTCTCATCGCTTTATTTACATACCTCGTATATGTCAAAAACGAACAATGGTTGTAATTAACGTTGTTTATAGTCGTAATTAGAAAGTCATACATAAAATTTATCGGTAAAATGATGAAAGGTCAGATGACATCTAATTACACGAGCTATAGCAAAAATGATTATTCAAACATTGTTTTGGCGTTTCACAAATTAATGCTGAAACTAAGTAATGCTGTAATAATAAATTTAAAAAAATTACAAAATGTAGTACTGACTGTGTCAATTGTAGAAGTAATAAGTATAATAAAATGGGTAATATTTGGAGTGTTGGTATAAAATTTATATTGTTTACTGTTACGAGATAACAAAGCAGACATACCCTTTTATACGTTCGGTATAATAACGCTATATCTTTCGTACACGAATAGATGTTTGATTCTGTTATACATACGTTCATTACACATAATATTTTTCTGTAAATATTCAAACATACACACAAATTAGTTTTTTCTTGTAAATGCTAACGGCAAAGGTTTTGTAAGGTAGCGCAAAAATCCTCATTCAATTTCCTAAGACATTAACTTTAATAAAATAAAATACCTTTTTTGTTTTAAAACCACGATATTTATTAATTTAAGAACCGACCGGTTTCGCTTTACTTAAGCATCATCAGGGTACAAATTAATGCTGTCAAATGTAAATTAATAAATATCGTGGTTTTAAAACAAAAAAGTATTTTATTTTATTAAATATGTCAAACCACAAAGTGATTGCTAGAAGCAACGTATGTAAAAGCCTGATGGGCGCTCAAAGAAAAACATAAATGTAAATGTTTGTACAGTTACCGAACAGATTGAATTGAAAATAAACCAGGCACACAATACATATACACATCGGTGTGTGTGTGCTGAGATAGGATCGTGTGGCATTTCATCCGCCCTTTTTTTCAATAGATAAAAAATTTGATGAGGTATGAGGAACGACTGCGCGGTCTTTTTCACACAAAACTTTAATTTGAATTCGAGGACAAAATATCTAACCAAACTAAAAATTATTTTTAAATCAAAAGGTAAAGCGAATATCTAGTACTCATATGTGCTACTTTATTTACTCGTTTTTCAATTTATAAAATACAAGCCATTAAAGAATAAAATTGGTCACAAATTCATACGCAATTTTAAAAAAATAAAGTTAACAGCAACAAATCAAAAAAATAATCTTGCCTGTCCTACTGCGTCAATATAGTAAAATATTAAATCAAAAATGAAATCATCGTGAAAAAAGTTATTTATGGATCAAAATTTTAAATTTATATTCCACAATTTGTGTTCCTACGTAAATCAGTCGTTTGTTATTAAAAATATTAGCCCATCAACATGTTTTTTTAAGGACGGGTTGTTTCACAGAATTTAAACAATTCAACAAATTTCAACGTAAATTTTCAAGTTCAAGTTTGTTAGTAAATATAATTTTTGTTTATTTTATAGCCTTAATAAAAAAATAGTTACAAAGCAATGTACAATATACATCATTATATGCATTTTTAGTTGTAATGTGCAAACTTTCTTTAATAAATATTATTATTATTATTATATGATGGGCTAGTTGCTTCACAGAACTGAAATAGTAACAGAACTTGTAAATTAACTTTTAAATTTGGTGATTTGTTCAAAGTCTGTTAAACAACCAATACTTAATATTTTTATTCTCCATTTCATTATATTTACAAAGAAGGTAAAGCAAAATTATTTTTATAAACTCGCTTATAAAATCATGAAAATTGACCTTTTAATGGCTTATACTTTATCTAAAAAAATGTAAATCTTCTAAAATCATGAAAATCGACTTTTTAGTGGCTTGTACTTTACTCAAATCTGTAAATCCTCTAAAATCTTAAAAAAATACTTTTCAGTGGCTTATACTTTATCTAAAATCTGTAAAACCTCTAAATCATGAAAATTGACTTTTTGATGGCTTATACTTTATCTATAATCTGTAAATCCTTTAAAATCATAATAATTGACTTTTTAATGTCCTATACATTATAATTTTAACACAAATCAATAAAGTAGCATAGATCCGTACTAGATTGATTAAAAAATCAGTTAGATTGGGTATTTGGGCCTCCAAATTTAAGTTTTGTATGAAAAAGACCGCGTAGCCATTACTCCAAATTGGACTCAAGGGAATTTTTAATGTGATATATGCAATTTTTATAGCAAGCATTTTCAAATGAAGTATTATTATAGATTTCAACATATAAATTCTCTTCATAATGCATAATCATTACTGATAAAGATCATCAATCACCGATAAGTTCACACTCTTCAAATTGCGTGAAGTGTTTGAATAATCACCATAATTCTGCTCTCAAGCTTTATTGTTCAATTTATAATTGCCCCCTAGCGTCATTCAATGTCATACGTAATGGGAAATGACAATGGTTGGGACTCTTCGTGAGAAATGCTTTGTCAATAGACGATTATGTCTATCGAAATCGCTGCAAAATACACTCATGGCGTGCAGCAAAGGAAAACGGTTCGCGTAAATGAAAATAATTTCATAATTTCAATTGATAACAAAGTACCTACATAATATTGTGTTACGATGTCATGGAGAAAAATTCTATGTTTTTGCAAATGTTTTATATAACACGAAACATGAGTCTCACGTGCTAGATCCTTCTTTTCATTGCATCCATAATATTGAGGTGTTTGATTAATCTTTTAAACTACTTATTTAATCAGCGCAGTGTTAAAACTTCTCATAGGTGCTTTGTATGTATGTTGGAATGATTAATTTATTTATTTAAGGCGAAGCTTAATGCTAAATCACTATTTTGATTAATTTTTATAACGAATCAGTGTACATTATGAATACCTAAAAATATGCATTAGATAAATTGAAGGTTTTCCTATCGTTTTGCTTGAGTCGAATACAAATACAATAAAAAATTACTCAATAAAAAATATAAATCTAATCTATAAAAAAAAATTTTTTTCAATAGAAATGTATAATCGCGTAAAGGAAACAACTTTAAAAACAGTACTACAGCGAAGATTATCTGTGAAAGTTTCACTTGATTAACTTTTTTGCTTTCATAAAAATATTTACAAAATAAATAATAACCAGTTTTGTGCTTGAAATCGAACGTTTCTAGACTCCGTTTGTCAAGCAATTTTAATGCGTATTACCTTTAATATAAGGTATACAAAGAATATACACATTTTTGGCTTGTAGCTTCCTCTTAATGTATGGTTTTTAAATAGAAACATACTTACCTATATTCTAAAACCATTCATATACATAAATGTATTTATAAAATACATGGTATTTAATTGACCTTTACAAAGCATTGATAAATTGAATCACTCTACTACTAGGCAACTACCTGTTAGTTTGTATAAAGTGTAATCAATATAATGTAACATTTAGAACCTTTCTAGAAAACGTATTTCAAACCCTACACAACTGATGGTAACCAAAACCCGCCTCCCCTAGAACCATTTATTGGATAAGCAACACCTCTGCCATAGGTCACCCCAAGTGGTTTTTTAGCAGGGGTGCCCAGATTCATCGGGTGAGGGGTGTTCAGGATGCGCCTGCCCACCAGATGCGTGGCGTGCCAGATCGGGAGAGGCTGGGTTGGGGAGACCCTTTGACCTCTCCAACTGGTCTCTTGACCCATCGCCTTGCTTGATGTAGTTTTGAATTAACGTTTTAATAAACCCCTTTGTTCAATACTACAAGCGTAAAATAATAACTATTAAATAAAAACAAATTAAATGCATTTGTTCCCCTTTTTTAAATATTTTTTTATTGGATACATAATTTCGTAATTCTAAGTTAAAGTTGTTTATGTTTTCTTATTTGTTTTCTTTTCTTAGTCTCATATCTTGTGCTGCAGGTTTTCAATTTTTATTGGAAATTAAGTGGATGTTAATAGTTAAAAATAAAATATTGAAGTAATAATTTGTTTAAATCAAAAGATATTTAATTCTTTTAATGTGTCCTTGACTTTCGTATATATATTTCTTAAGGGGAACGGTTTCGCGTCCTTTTTCATACAAAACTTAAATTTTTGATTTGATGACAAAATACCCAAACAAATTGAATATTATTTGTTTTAATCAAAGCTGTAGCAAAAATCTAGTACGGATATGTGCTTATTTATTATTTTGTTTCATATTATAAAATAAATTAAAAACGAATTATTAAAAAAAATATTTTGATGTTTAAATTTAAACGAACGATGTTGGAACCATTTCATTTTATTTACGTAGTAAGTTGGTAAAGATTATTTCTTTAATTATTACCTAATGGTAATAATTAAAGAAATAATCTATAAAAAATTGTCTAAGTTGCCTCGAAAATCGTGAAAAATTGATATTTTTATTCATTCTATTTTGTAGTTATTACTAATCATTTGTTTTATCTATCGTTGGTTGGCTAAGAATAGAATGTTACTACAGTAATTAACGTGCGCTACAAGGATTGCGTTAATAATAATAATAATACTTGGATGACTTGTACAGCGCCGTTTTTGTGCAAAAACACCTCAAGGGCGCTGTACAAACTTATAATACATTTCTACAGTGATCTATGTTATTACTTAACTATTTATGGAGAAAATATACAGTACAATACTTACCTGGTAGGTCACTTGAGATTAACACTTAATTAACATTTTCTAATTGTTTATTGGCGAAATTTAGATACAGGATTTAGGACTTAATTGAAAAATTGAATATAACTGGACTTTCTCTTAGGAATGGTATATTTAATTTAAGGGTACGACAGCTTAAAAAGGTAAGTTTTTAGTTTAGATCTAAATTCTGTTTGACATGTTATGGATCTTAGTTCCGGAGGGAGTTTATTCCAAGCCTTCGGCCCAGATACTCCGAAAGCGCGATCACCAAACTTAGTATTTGGCTTGCGCTTAGATTGTATATATTTATATTCTAATTCTAAACCGTGCTTAGGAATCTTCTTATTCTTCAAAATTGTGAGATTTTCTTGGCGTTTTTTTTAATTGTAACGATATAAATTTTTTGATTCATCATTGTCATTTATTTACTAAATTTTTGCACAGAATCGGTACTTGATAGAAACGAAAAAGTTTTTATATACCAAAAAAATAAACGTTGGCTCGTATACGATGTTCATAAAAATCTTTTCTACCTTATAGATACATGACAATTAAGGCTCTGTTAAAAAATACAAAACAGATTACTGAAGGTGGTTTGAAAGAGGGATACAGGAGGAGGTAAATGCGTATGATAATGGAAGCGAGCTATAAAAAAGAGTGATTAAATTAATAGGCTTACGTGACTAAATCATTCTAAAATCTCAAAACATTTGAGTTAACTAGCATTTAAAGAAACACTGAATTTTCTCATAAGTAAAGCATATTAAATAACAAAACCAGGCGTGTTTTTTTTAAATAATTTACAGAGCATGCCTTGCGATTTATTTCTATCGAAGGAATTTCATATAGTTACTACTTTTCTTAAAAAAAAATCATATATTTTTGAGAATGTTAGAACTTAAAGGACAATTTATTTCAGAGAATTCGAATAATTCTTCAATTTTCAAAGTAAATTTTCAAGTTTTGTGAAAGTTTTTTTCAAGTTCTGTTATAATAATAACAGAACTTGAATAGCAATTTTATGAAACAACCCATCCTAAATATTTAAGGAAAGTATGTCACATTACGGTATAAATTCGGAATACAGATAGGAAAACATACATTAAAGATGTCAATACTTGAGGTGAATTTGTTGACAGTGTATGAAAAGTATTAATTGATGTTTAATATGTTTTATGTGTATGCAACATTTCTCCTGACGTATTTTTATTCTTTAAAAATAGAAACGACAGTCCATATATCAGCGTTTCCCATATCGTTAAAGCCATTTCGTTTTAGTCTCTCGTTTTCCACCTTCTCCCCCTCCCCCGATCTCGCCGACTCAGTGACAGCTGAATGAGAAAATGTGGCCGCCATTTTTCAAGATGGAAGTTTCCCGCCGTTTCTTCTGACTCCACCAATAAATCCCAAGACAACGTAACTGTTTTCTCGCGCAAGGTAATGGGGAAAATAATGTTAACTGATTTCTATGTAAAAGGGGTGTGGCACTGAATACCTGAATGATATATATACGTATATATACCAATATTTAAACGGCTCGTACTAATTTGATCGCTTTTGGGAACGGTTCATATGGTCTCTTGGAAATCATTGTCTCCCTTGCTCTCACGGTGAGAAATATGATCTAAACGGTGTTAGAAAGAGAAAACACCACGCTTTATATTCAAATCTAGTAGTTAATATAATTCATAGATATGATGAAACTAAGGTTTCGTCCGCAATTTGAGTAGAAAATATGAAATATTGTGATTTTCTTATTAATTATTTTTATTTTAAATAACAAAAAAGTATTTTGAATTGTCAAATTTTTCAATTTTTTTTATAAATTACTTGTTTCTAATAATAAAATTTTAAACAACGTCTTTCATCAACTTCCAAAACCATTTTTAGTTTTCGGTTACGTTAAGAAATATTCCATTTATGTGGATTTTATCGCAAGATGGAAATACACACAAATTCTGACAGAATATGCCAAGATTCTGACAGAATATGAGATTTCAGGATTTTTTACAGAAATTAAAATTAAACATTATCATGAAATTTGATAGATACCTGTGAAAAGCAGATTCCAGGTCCATTTCAGCTTTTGAATGTAATTGTGAGCAGAATAAAAACACGACCTTCTTATGCTTGTCAGCTGATTACAATTGGAAAGCAGAAAGTAACCTAGAATTGGCGTTTACCTTAGCACATACCTACCTGTAATATTATGACTATTATTACCAGAAAATTGGTTTAACAAATTTAAAATGTTTTCATCTTTCTTATAAATTACTGAAATTTCTTAATTTAATTATTTAAGATTTTTTAAGGTTCTGCACTCTTTTAAATACGTTTAATTGAATTTGAATTTTAATTTCAACTGATATACTCCAACTTGCAATCTTGCACATTCTGCCAAATAGCAATCTCACACATTCTGCCAACTAGCAAACTTGAACACGCATTTTTCTCTAATAGGATGACATCATATTTAGTAAATAAAATTTTGCATCAGTAAAATACGAGACAAATATCGGTAGAATTTGGCTTAGGTGTTAGCGTGGTTGACTCCAGTCCTGAAAGAAAGGAAAAATCCTCAGTCAAATTAAAAAATACATTATATATTTTTAAGTACACCATAATTTAGCTTTTTTAAGTGAAATCGCACAAGAGTCCCAACTGCTCCCAACCGTCTATAGCCAGTGAGAGTATGGCATCCTCTATTTAGGAATGTTGTGAGGCTGAAGGTAATGGGGGGTGGAAGGAGATGGGAAAAATTCCAATACGTGACCTCTGGCTTGGTTAGAGCTTTACCCCTCGATCTCGAAGGCCTTATCTGATATTTATTGTAAACTACAGCTTTCAATTTTTATCTTCCTGCATCATACCTTAAATCATGTTGGTGTTACATGTATTGAATAAGTGTCATTGCATTGGCGGAATATAAAGGGTTTTCCAATAAGAGGTGTTATTTTGAACAGCCCGCTATTTCGGTAGATGTTACTTTTAAAGCTGTCATTTTTTGACATTTGACAAGTAAAAACTACGCCATTAATTAAAATGGAACGATACACGCTTCAACAATGCATTGAAGTAATTAAAATTCACTTGAGTGAATCAAATGCAAATCATCTTGAGTGATGAGGCACATTTCCACCTCGGTGGCTTCGTCAACAAGCAAAATTGTCGCATCTGGGGCTAGGAAAACTCAAGAGTTATTGTTGAAAAGCCTTTCTATCCTCAACGTGTGACTGTTTGGTGCGGTTTATGGTCCGGCGGAGTCGTTGGACCTTACTTTTTCGAAAATGAGGCTGGAGCAACAGTTACGGTGAATGGATTGCGCTATTGAGAGATGATTAATGATTTTTTATGGCCGGAATTGGATGGTATTGATCTGGACAACGTTTAATTTGAACAAGACGGCGCTACGTGCCACACAAGCAACAAACCATTGATCTTTTACGATTGAATATCAAAATAATACATCTTATTGGAAAACCCTGTATTTTATAAAATTTTTGATACACTAACAGGCTAAATCGGAAGGTGAGTAAATTTCACTGCGAAAAGTTTCTCTTTCTAGAAATGCAACGCGCAAGTAGGACAAATGTGCAATAAACTACCGACAAAGTGTAGAAACGTACATATCAGATGGTGTTACAGACGCTTTACAGGCTTTAGGTATATCACGTAACGCAGTCATAATATCACGGCTTGCGTCATACAGCTGTGTAATGTTGTTGTTAAGTAATATTAAAACCGGTGATGCTATTTCTGTTGCTGCTCTCCTGTTCTGTTGCAAAGGTAATGGGCTCTAACCAGGGTTGACTTGTCTGTTGTTTGGTGTCGGAGTAAGCAGGGGACACTAGAATACCGTACCATCATAGTGCTACTTTTGAATCGGGGGAGACTTTTAATTTTTGTGTTCTATAATAAATAAACTTAAGCATATCTAATAATGGCGAGCGAATTATATTTTTTATCATTTATTTAACTAGCTTTAGTATTATTAGAATTTTTATTAATTTCCAATTGCTCTTAAAGATTGAGTTTACGGCCTTTATTTTGAATATCTAACGGAGTTTATTTTTATATTTTTTTAATAGACATTTACAAGACATTGATACATTGAATCACCACACCAATACATTATACTTATTGTTAATAAAAGGTAAACAATTGAAATTAAGAATTTGAGGGCTACTAATAAACGTGTTTCAAACCTTACACGACGAATTGATTTTTATTGTGATTGCAATTGAGGCTGTGATCACAGTTCCAATTTTCTAAATGGAAAAACAAAGCAAAACAGCCATCAAGCGTAATAAAAATTACAGAACTTGCTCACAAATAAACTGTTTTTTTTGTTTGTTTATTTTATAATAATATTATTGAATACATAAAATAAACACTTTAAAAACAAAAATTCAAACAAAATTTTTGCTAGTTGAATTGTTAAACTGTTTTTATATATTTACAGACAGAGCAAAATTTGATCATTTTATCAATACGATTATAATAATTTTGTGTCATTTATATTAAGTATATCAGTTTCTATTTATATCAAATATATAACTAAGGATGTGTTGTTTCACAAAATTTGAACAATTCATCAAAATTTAACGTTGTATTTCAAGTTTTATAAAGGATCTATCCAAGTCATTTAATAATTTCAGTTTTGAGAATCAACCAGCCAACAACGATATAATAACAGAACTCGCAAAAACCTTCGAATAACTTGAAAAAAACATAAAAATTCTATGAAAAACCCGTCCTAATTGAATATTCGAATTTGAATTTTTCAAATATTTTTTTTTTAGAATTGGCCTGTCTCTTAACAATCTTTTAAAAAAATAGTATGTCGAAGTCACCCTTCTCCGGAAAATGATTTTGATTACCATTTTTTTTCTCTCCACAATCACACGTATATTTTTGCATGTATTTCGATAATTTACTCATGTGCAATAAATACGATATAACTTTTTCGGTGGTATATGATTTTATAAAAAATGTATTTAAATTCGAAGTTTAAAATTGTTTGAAGTTATCCCGTTTTACGTTATCTCCTTTTGATTAAGGTAATAAAGAGAATATATCGCACACTCCCAACACCACTATTAAGTCAATTTATGTCAACACCACTATTAAGTTATTCATTGATGATGATAGTCATAAGGTTTTGTGTTGAAAAAATGCGTTAAACATACCTCCGTGGTTGAGTTGTTCAGTTCCTCGACAGCGAATCTGGAGTTTTCAAAATTAATATGTGTTTTTGCACATGTTTAAATTATATCAAAGAATATTTTCGATATGTTCCATAGTGGGAGATACTCTCAGTATCGCACTGGTTAAAGACCACCATTCAGAATCTAAAACTGCTTGAAATGGCTTAAGCCGTGTTTGGTGATCAGATTTGACCAGCCAGGTCCTTCCTTCCTCATCTCTTTCCCTTATTTACTACATTCATCCTCACAACATACCTCAATTATTGAGAATGCATTAGTATCACTGGCTCCGGACGGTTAAGAGCATTTGCGTTTGATGAATGCACAAAAACACATATATAAAGGAGCCTTTAACACACGACGCATTTGGATTTGTTAGTACGTACCCAAGTGGTATTGACCTTTCTATTAACCGACATAACCGAGATACGTATGACGTCACTCGTACCCGTCAGAATCGAAAGTTTTGGCGGACTTTAAAATTTATTTTTACTATCAAATCGGCATTTGAAAAAAATAATATATTTATTTTATTTTTTTATTTAGTTACGTTTTTAAATAATTAGGTACATTTTTGTATGGCACATGAAATAAAAAAATAAAATTAAAACAGATTATTGAAGTCCTCCTCACTAGGAGGTCCTGTGCTGAGGGGGACTATATATTTTAGTATACGTTTTCAGCGACTAAGATGATGTTTTTAATATATTAGCTAGTTCTTCTTCCGATATTTTTTTAAGACAAGATTTGATGTCCTTAATGTAGTTATTTTTCGTTTTCCTTTATTTGATGTTGAGAAATTTAAGTTGGAAATCTTTAAAATAAATCGAAATTTGACTCTAATTTCTTTACATCAAACTTTGACGTCATTCTTGGCATATTATTATTTATTCGTAATGCTCCGATTAACCAATTTATGGATTGGCGCATGTCTCAAATTACACGCAGTTTTTGATTCCTTGTAATATTCCACAGTGCGTACGTAATGTCACGCTCTGTTTGTCAGGGAAACTGAATTCCCCGATTTCGCTAACCTTTATCCACTTATATCGGAAAAAAATAAGATTGCATACTAAATAAGTATGTATACATATAAAATAAGATATACTACACAGTGTTTAAGAAAAACAAATTGCTTCTCTGTGTTCTAATAATGAATGTGATTCTTTTACGAAAATTCCTTGTTGGGTTAAACGAAGATGGGAAAAAAGTATAACCTGTATTTGCATGCACTCTTTGCTTTATTCGTATTCCAGGTTTCGAGGGGTTCATCCTCTACTAGCATCTCTGTCATTGCACAAGCAACAATTTCCGCTAATAATAATTACAGGACTAGGGACAAATCAATGCCATGTGTCAGGATCGTCTCTCTTTGAAGTAAAACTGGTGGTAAACTTCCCTTTTTTTCTGCCGCATAACAGTCAAGCATTTTTGATTTTTTTTTAAATAATAGCTCGATACAAATTATTCCGACACTCGTAAATCAAGGAAAATTTCTCAGTAATATTTTTTTAAATTATTGGTAAAAAACAAAGTTTTTTACGACAATACATCTGTTTTAAAATGTATTTTAAAACATTTTCTTTTTGAATATTGAACCTTCCTACTCAGGAATTGGAATCAAGAACTTTACCAACCTCAACAAATGCCGATCGGGTAGGACCGATTTGTTTCTTATATTATATGCTGTTATGTCTCCCGATTTTAGTAAAATGTGTATATGCCCGTTAGTGAGTCTATCTGCAGAGTTTCGGTTCGATCGGATGTAGGGAAGTGGGTTAATTTCTGCTTCCAAGATTTGCATGCATTAATTCCCAAAAACAAAATTGAAATCCAAATAGCTGTGTTAAAAATACGTTCAAGCACCATTATTTGTACACCATTATCTGTTCACAGAAAATTTAACAGCACAGGATGCGGTTAAACTTTGTTCATATTTTTCAAAATAAGTAACTACTACCTTCAATAAACGTAAATGCACCTTTGTACTGTATCGAAACCGTGTTAAGGAAACTGTAAACCAGTTTCGCATGTGTAACTAGTGGCAATATAACGCTGTATGCGCCCACCGGGTTTGGAACCCGTAACGTGAGTGGAGCAACCGTAACACGATCAGGAAATATCTTATCTCATTTCCTGAACTGTTAGTCTGTTACTTATTAATCTGCTATTTACTTACTGCATTCGACTACCTTATACAGTTAATTGGTTTCGTAGGATATCCAAATATTAAAATCATTTCTGTTTATATGACGAAATCATGGCAATATGTGATTCTGGACAATTGTATCAACTGCCTGATGCTACTCGAATTCTGAGTGAAGCATGCTGTGAGGTTAGGGCATGTTGTGGGGGTGACCGGAAACTGTAACAACTACCCGATACTATTGGGATTAAGTCACGTTGTGACGTTAGGGCATGTTGTGAGGGTGACCGGGCAACTGTAACAACTGCCCGATGCTTGGGAGCAAGTCATGTTTTGAGGTTAGGGAATGTTGTCAAGGTAGCCGGGCAACCGTAACAACTGCCCGATGCTATTGGGAGGAAGACTTGTTGTGAGGTTAGGGCATGTTGCGATGGTAACCGGGCAACTCAGGAAATGGCATTAAGGAACTAGAGGGTAAAATATTTTGGCTTAAAAAACATATGATCATGTCAACAAATGCTGATTCAGAATTAATGAATCCTCATTTAAAAATGATTTCAACCATTAGAGACCTAAACGCCGTGTGATTGGTTGGCGGGTTCTGACAGATTTTACAGTGTTATTTTACGGGCTGGTGCATTAGGTATGCGGACAATTTTTCGCAAAGTTGCGCTGCGTAGACTCGCAAACGGGTTACCACTGTGGTATACAAATTATGAAATCTTTTTAAATATTTTAATTGGGGTAGATTATTTCATACCGACCCGATTATTATTTACTACTGAAATGTGAACTTTCATTAAAAAAATTACTCGAATTCCTTATTCAACACTCTTCAACACACTCTTGAAAAGTGATAGTCATGCGAGTGGTGAAAAAAACTAGGTCAAGTAGGTTAGGTTAGATTAGATTTATCGGCCACTTTTTTATCATTTTTAATGACTTTATATCACTTTTCAAAAGTGTGTTGAATTGCCATAGTCTTAAGTTGCCGTGGAACCGTTATAAGACTAAGAGTAAAGGGAAGCGAAAGAAGTTTGGGCATAGGGAGCTGCGAAAGTACCTCCCTGGCTATTAAGATTTGATCCTGAAACATGGCTAAAGCCATTTCAAGCAAAGTTTTAATTCTGAAAGGTTATCTTTCACCTATCTTTAACTAAGGAAACTGTATATCACAAGTGCATTGCTTTAAACAGAAGTAGCAATGCGTATTATTGAATGATTTTAGTTAATTCAGTTTAGAATATTTCATACGCAGAAAATATCACATTAGATTTATTACGATGACCAGCACTTTAACTGTAGACTTTTTATCAGAAATTGATATCAAATTTTTCATATCAGTGACGATCTGGTTGGTGAAACTAATGGTCAACATACATAATATTATGACTTCGAATTAATCATAATTACTGAAATATTTTATGAAAACTTCAAAGATTCTCTTTGAATATTGTAGATGGTAGCACTTTCGTGTTTAGCTAGCTAGTGTACCTACGACAGACATGATCGTACTAATCCAATAGAATTTTATGTTCAATTTTATTAGTAGTTATTTCGGTTTTTGAGTGTTGTGATGTTTGTAGTTATGTTTATAGAACTGTAAAAATTATTCGAAAGCCATTTTAAGAAACATTGAAATGGAGAATGGTATTCTGTTTACGAAAAATTGCAAACTTGAAAACTGAAAAAGTAGCTAAGAAAACCAATGCAGAACAGGAAAGTAAATTCAGGAAGTTTTAGCTTTACACAACACCTAAAGGAGAAAGAGAATTTATTTGAAGTAGTTACTATTTAAGTCTCAGTAAAGTTATGTTGAAACTGTGGTTTGCTTTAACGTAATTGTTGAGTACTTTTCGTTTCTGGGTACAGTGAGTGTACAGGTACAAAAAAATACCGGTTACAAAATACTTAAAAGTATTTTATACCGACCTGAGTATCCACAACGATTCCCCACAATATTTCTATGTAAAATTGATTCTCCCAATAATTATTCGAATCCATGGGGGGGGTTGTTAAAGGATTTATTTCTGTGAAATTTGATTCCCCACAAAAATTTTCGATGTATGATTCCCCACAGTAATTTTTCAAATCCATGGGAGGAGTTGTTAGAGAATTTCTGGAGGCAGTAATTACCCACATTTTCTTTGAAAACCATGGGAGGGGGGCTTTAAGAAAACTTCTGTAAAACGTGATTCCCCCAAAAATTTCCGATGTATTATTCCCCACAGTAATTTTTAAAATCCATGGGGGGGTTGTTAGAGAATATCTAAAGGCAGTAATTACCCACATTTTCTTTCGAATCCGTGGGAGGGGGCTTTTAGAGAACTTCTGTGAAAGGTAATTCCTCACAAAAATTTCCGATGTGTAATTCCCCACAGTATTTTTTCAAATCTATGGGGGGGGGAATTTAATTTTTTTAGTGTCATTTGGTGCTTTTTCAGTTACTTTTTTTCGTTACTAGTGTAATGGACCTGTTTGGGGTAAAAGGACGTAAAGAATTTTTTTTCATAAATTAAAATACGTTCAGAGAATAGGGAGAAACGAACAGACTACGGACATCTTTGGGACATACTAGAAGCTTTATTGTAGAAACCTACGTCGGTAATAGGTGTTAACCACGTAATAATTGAAAAGGGGCGTCATGGGACTCAACGAATCAGATCACTCCCAAAATCAATTAAATAATTTTTCGCCAATCACGGAGATTAAGGGCGGTCTAAGACACGATACACTCGAGATTGATTTACTGTTGGGTTAACCTTGGGATCCGGTCCCACGACACGTGCAAAGGCACTTGAGAATTGACGATAAATTTACATTCTAAGGCAGAAACGAAGCGATACCCAACCATCGATAACGAAAAAAGGGGGAGACGGATTGGTGAAAGAAGAGGGTGTTTTAGGATGTTTTGGTCCGGAAGACATATTACGAGTTGATCCTTGTAGAGAGAATTGTTTTCGTTCGCTGGAATTCTAAGTGCTTTTTCAAGTGGCCACAGTGGACACGAATTTTAACTTAAGATAGGTCGTTTGGCCGAAATTGCCTAATTAAATTAACACGGGGGAGATGCAAGTTGGGTAATTAAGAAAAGACATAAAAGTTAATGGGTCACGAAGTCTTTGATTAACGATCAAAATTTTATGACCTTTTTGCGCGTAAACAAAGTTACGAGGATAATATATTGAAATTCCTAGATGAAGCGAGAAAGAGTATATGGGTTGGGCTAAAACTAGACGCAAAAAAACTGTAAAAACAGGGATGTACTGGGCGTAGATCACCGAGAAGAAAGGACCAGGAATCGAAAAGAAACCCGAAAGGTAGTTTAGCTCATGATGGAAGAGGTTTCAACGACTCGGGTAGTGGACAGCGATGGGTTAGGAAAGATTACCAGAAGGAATGCGGCGGATATCACGAAAGGAGTCAAAACAGGTAGGCGAAATTACAAAAAACGTGTCGGATCAAATTTTGGAACGAATGCCTACGTATGTCATCACCGAGGGGAAGGTATATGTGTCCTGGGATCACCCACGGATCGTGTAGATACCAATCAAATGTAAGAAGGCAGCACACAAGGAAGGATACTGTATTGCGCAAGCGCTGGAAATAATAGGTGAAAAGCTTCCGTTAGTTGGGATAATTTATCGATTATATTATCGATATCAATAGCGAATTTCTCGGAAAGATTTCAAAAACAACGATATAGAAATGAGTTACACCTAGTCTAAAGGCCGGAAATCAACCAATATTACGGACACAGCACGTGTACGAGGAAAAATAATCAAATAATTTTGCGCAATAGTCTACATCGCCGAGAATCATTTACGTGAGGGCGCCCGAAAGTCAGGCCACCGAGTACACGTCTGTACCCGCCTCGACAGATTGGTAGGTGTTTACCTCAACTCGGCAGGCGGGATCCAGAAATCCTGAAACGGGGTTATGCAATTCTAAACTTAACGGGAAGTGAAACCTCGAATTCATAAAGGCGAAAGTCGCACAAATTTTAAGTCGATTTATTCGAAAAGACATTATTAAATAGCGTTGTTTGGAGGAAATCGGGGCTTTTTCGTTTTTAACTTGGTTGGAGTCGGTTCGAGAACTATACGTCGCGACAGTTTCGCGTGCCATTTTTAAACTAAACTGATAGAGTTTTAAATATAGTGAAGTTGTGGTTTTAATATTAATTGAAATAATTGAAGTGTTTTAAAATTTAATTAGATTCAACCAAAAAAAGGGTAGACTCATAATTAGACAATACTTAATTCACGGGTTGGAGTCTATTGGTTTAGACTAATATAAGACGATGAAACTCAATTGCAGTAATGTTTAATAATAACGCGTGTGCCATTAGAGGGAAAAAATAGAGAGCCATAATAATTATCAAATGATCTGACGAAAACGGCTAAGACAAGGTTCTAAATTTATTGTGAAATTGAAGAGACAGTGTTTTCCTTGCGAGCACGGGAAGGATTTTAACGGTTTACACGATATAAGAACTTAGTGAAAAAATCGAAGTGAACGCGGCAAATAATATATGAAAGGTTCTAGGGAGGAGGAGGGGGTTTTGGGTAGATCTCGGCAAATACTTACTTAGATACTCTAAAATAGTCGATAGGGAGAGATATCTAGACTAGGTACAGCGGAGGCCAACAAATACCTATGCATGTCAGCTATCAACTTACGGTTAGGGAGGAAGAGATATTCTATTGAAAGAAATGATCCGCTTAAACATTCCGAAATCTAGTATCCGGTAATTTATGTGCTATCTACGGGGCGGCGTATGAAAGTAGAAATTTTAGCTAGAAAAATTAGATCCAATATGGTTATAGTTTCTACTGGCGAGTAGACGGGTGACATAGAGAATCGATTTCGAATTTAATACGAACCCTTAACGGCTTAGGGGCTTCTACTCATACCTACAGTTCCTGGACGCGGATTAATGTACATGTCGTCGATATCCCGACTGGACTGGTAATATTACGATTTTGGGTGAGTGAACTTGCATGAATATATATTTCCAGAACATTAAAATTACGACGAAGATGGGGCTGCAACCAGCAGCTCGGACAGGGCTGCGATACTGATAAATATCACATTTAGAACTGTTTGCTTGCTCCTAACAGCTGTGTTTAGCACGAGGCCAATGACCTACTTATTTGTAAGCAGTTAGTGTCGACGCACGACCTAAAAAGGAAGAAAAGGGACCCCCATAAATCACTTGACGTCCGTGTCTGACGACAAAAGTCGTACACTCTACCGAGTTGGCAGCCGCGCAGAGGCACCCCAAATCAACATGGAAGCGACTAGCTGCAACCAACTCATGCTCAAAACAAATAAAAAAAAATCAAATTAATAGTATGTGTATAACCTTATATGTTCACTAACAAATTCCCAAATACCTTTGGCCTCGGTTTAGAACTCGCCGTTGGAGTATGTTGTCCGTAAGCTGTCTTGGGAAGCACACAATTTCCCCAGCTCAGAAGATTTTCTACTTTCCTCATCACGCGATTTCGGGGCGTCAACGTTGTATGGCGAATCACGAAGAGTTCGGAAGGTCATCCCTTTTCGCGGAGCCGGGTCGGGTGAGAGGACACGAGAGGCAGTATGAAAATTAATGTCAAGTTGGAATGTTTGGGCCTTGGTTCGCTGCGAAGGCGTTTAATTGAACGGGCTCCAAGTCTTTCAAAATCGCGTGGAGGGGACGTCGGCGTGATGAACGAGGGTTCAAAATCGGAGGACGAACACATACTAAAGCGGGGTTTACCCGGAGGTTGATGCAACTCGACTGGAAAACCCTCGAGATCCTTTGCAGCAGCCTTCGTGAGGTGGATAGTAGGCCTGGCGGCTAGTGGACGTTGAAAGCCTCACCAGAACAAACCTATTTGAAACATGCACGCGTTTAGCATCATGACAAGGGACGCAATGAAAATTCCCCTTTTACAGTCAGTAAAGTAGTCCGTCGGAGGAAGCGGGGCGGGGTGATTTGGGATATTCCAACAGGTGTATTACCTCTCCCTCTGACGTGAGCGGTCCGGAGGTGTCAGGGCGACTATAAGAAGAAGTTAGACCAGACCTCGGGGAAAGCCAGACACGTATTGGTTCTTGGGGTTTTGCATTTGGAAGAATAGCGACCATTTCATTTGGGGCAGTGAGGTGCCGACCCAGTTTGCAAAAAACCCTTTTTTTCGTCATTCAATCCGTTCCCATCTCCTTTTTCTCTCGTCTCCACTCCCATCCGCAACATCCAAAGTTTACTAACCACAGCTAAATTCATCTATCTAGTTTCAGTACACCATTACAGAGGTCAACGAAGGAGTCCCAGTACTTATGCGGAAACAACACCCTATTCAACGGAGGTTTTAATAGCGCGTACACACAAAGGGGGGGGGGGGGGTACGGTTCTATGTCACAATCTAGAATTTATAAACACGGGGACATTAGATAAGGGCGGGGATACAAGGCAATCGTAGGGATATGATAGAAACTGATAGGTCGATTAGTAATAGAGTCCAGTATTCGAAAGTTAGGTGAGACACGTACTCGTTCCTTGTAGAACTCGATGAGGGTCGCTGGACGTTTTCCCCACACTTTGGCTAAAAAGAACCGGGAGTTACCATGGAAAGGAGACATTAAATACCTACCACCCCATAACGGTGGGCTTCGAATTAACAAATCACACAACGTGAAGTTAAGGGATTTATTGTAGATCAACCCCAAAGCGAAAGCCTTATTTTACTGTGTGCAATATCACAGGGGCGGGGGGGGGATATTCAGAGTTAGCTAGGCTCAGCACGATATCATTTTGCAAAAGCGAAACTGAACGCTGGAGAGAAAGAGGTACAAAAACCTCATTCAAGCGAGTTAGTACAATTAGGAGGTCGAGTCAACACACTAGGTACAGTAACTACGAGATACTAGATACCTACTACCTACCTATTAAAAATGCTTGCTAAAACTACCTACCAAAAATACCTTTTAAAAGTACCTCAAAAATACCAGTTACAAAATACTCACAACTATTTTATACCTATTTGGGAACTGGGGACAGAAAGTAATAAATACTTATTCCCAGTATAAAATGTATTAAGGTGAGTATTTTGGAACCATATATTTTGAAGATTTGTCACAAGTACAAAGTACCGTATTAAAATACCCGGTACTTTTACTGGGTACTATAAATGTGCCTCTCCTCTAACTCATGCTATTTTTCACTTTCACATATTTAAAAAGGTGAAAAGGTTTACCTATAAACGGAGTAATCGGCTTTTAGTGATTGCTAAATAATTTCAACAGCAGTAAATAAGTATTGGTTTTTGGCAAAACGCAATAATAAGAGGAATCAACCCTGTCATTATTTGAAATATTCTTTGAACCGAAGACGGATTATACATAATTTTTATTAATAATTGGTTAAAAGATTTTCAGCAATTAATATGAATTATAGTATCGTGAAAGTACGAGGACTTCCTCTAAAATTACATATTATAGGTGAGCCTTTGGATTTTATCACGAACATTGAAACTGATATTATTATTTGCGTAGTAATCCAAAATCGTGTATTTTTAGTTTGAAAATTCAATCACATAGATATATTTTAGTTGCTTTAATTAAATACGGCGGAGTAGAACACATCTTGGCCTTTATAAACAATGGAGTTTTTTGCAGTCTTTTCTATAAGCCCTAAAAAAATAAAATATCAGGACAATAAAAACGGCTTTAATCTTCAAAATGTCCTACTTATAAATCCATTTTCGCAACTTTAAAATAATAATAAAATAAGACATACTTTTTGGCCATGTTTTTTCATGCATAAATCAAAACCGGCGGCTGGTGTTAAGGCGTAGCTTAATGCTAAATCACTATTTTGATTAATCTTTGTAACGAATTGGTATAGATTATGAATACCAAAAAATATTCTTTAAATAAATTGAAAGATTTTCTATCGTTTCGCTTGAGTAAAATACAAATAAAAAATATATTACACAATAAAAATATAAATGTAAACTACTAAACAAATTTTTTTTTCAATAGAAACGTATGAACGCATAAAGGAAACAACTTTTAAAAAATACATTATAATAGCTAAGATTATCTGTGACAGTTTCACTTGATTAATTTTTTTGCTTTCTTATAAAATTATTTACAAAATAAATAATAACCAGTTTTGTGCTTGAACTAGAACGTTTCTAGACTCCGTTTGTTAAGCAATTTTAATGCCTATTACCTACAATATAAGGTATACCAAGAATATACACATTTTTGGCTTCTAGCTTTCTCTTAAGCGGGAATTTAAACTTTATCGCCGTCTACATAAGGAGTGTTATTGTTTGCGGCCCGATTCGAAATGTTACACTACGTAAACTGAAACTGCAAACACATAATATTCATTTTATCTTCCACCACGTACTGGTTTTAGATGAAATCTACATAATTTATATAACTGGGTATCTACCTCAAAATGATATGATTTTGAAGTAGGTACTGACGTCCTCCAAATCTGCAATATTTATTTTAAATGTTTTTATGCAACAATAACTGTTCTTTTTTTTAATTACACATACTCATTTACTTATTATCTCTATCCACCTACTTTAATTTCCATTACATATTATGGTTTTCAGTTCATTGTTTAGTTCATATCAAATTTTAGCGTATTTTAAGTTTAAAATCATTGTATTTTTATATTTAAATAAGCTGATATTACGATCATAAATAAAATATTGCAATTTTTATAATCACTGTTAACACAATTCAACTTCCAACACAATCATCACATTTAATAATTCGTACCCGTGCTACGAACACGCTACCGTCGGTTGCAGACTCGCGATATTACTAATCGACTAGAGTCTCGTGTTCGAATCCCACTGCGGTTCATTTGCCACTAGGCGGGGCGCGAAGTCAGACCGAAACCGGTGCGTAGTGGGGCTTACCACCTACAAGACTATACCTGTATGTCTAAACAGGTTGATCGAGAGGCAGGGCATTATAAGTTAAAATTAAAACAATCGTTGTTTAATGTCCACCCAGCCATTGTTGTGTATATTAGTTTACAATACATCGATAAAAGTTAGCTGTTGAGTCTTTTTGTGTCCTTTACTTGAGCGAAACGAAAAATTTCAATTAATTTATTTAACTAACCATCAATTTATTTATTTCATTCAATCATTAATTTTATTTTTTTTTTGAAAAAAAGTCAAAAACTAATATCAAAATAAGCTAGAAAATTTTGCTTGCGCAATGGACGGAGGAAATCTGGTTTAATAGATTTATTTATTTATTTAATGTAATCAATTTCTCACACATTTCAGATTTAAATTCATAATAAAAACGTTGAAAAACCTGTTGAATATACAAAATGAACCAACATCAAATAAACTTATTTACATTGTGTCTCTCTAACTCTGGTTGAATGATCTAAGATTTGCTTTTAATGAAAGTTTCATTTTCAAAATTGGAACTTATTGCGTGAATAATTATTCAGACAAGCGGTAAAGTACCTACCCACAATATAGCAATTCTTTACAATAAAATTATTTTAATTATCGATTCTATATTTATTTATTTGTTTTAAGGAACACTAACAGTCTTAATATTAATTTAATACACAAAGGAGGATGCAAAAGAAACAGACCAATTATAAATGTTCACAGTTGGTTGATTTGGTAATATAAACTAAGTATTTAGCGAATGTAGATTAAAATATCAAATACAGGACTAAGTACGTTTAGCAAATTTAAAAGAAAAACTAAGTAACAAGTATAAAATGGAAGTAGAACAAATGTAATACACCTATATAATGCATTATACAAGAATATATGTGTTTATAAGTATACAGGACGGATGGGGGATTGGGAGACAGGTTTTGGCATTGTAGCGGGATGGGGGAGGAAAGGGATAAGGGAATGTTGCCGCGCAATTGAAATTAAAAAAATAATAAATTAGCAATTTAAAGATAAAATAATGTAGATTTAATTTAATCACTATGATTTTGTGCTATTCATAAATAAAATGTGATACAATGAACTTCTTTAACGATAGTAATATTTAAAATGTGTACCTATTATTTCTTTTGCTTAAATTTCTTAGAGTTAATCTGGAAAAGTAAATAATAATAATAATAATAATTGGATAATTTGTAGAGCGCCGTTTTTGTGAAAAATCACCTCAAAGTTCAACTTCGTGATTTTTCAAGGGTCTGCGCTTTTTCTTATTTTCAAGAAAGCGTCATTTTCTAACTAACAATATTTACTAAACTATTCCGCTGTATTTCCATACAGTAATATTATTTCCATGTTATAAATACACCCAGGTACTCTTGAATTCACAACCACAAATCTCCAAACCAGTGACGACTCGTATCTTTTGAGTGTGATAGGGTGCTATTTCGACAAATTCGACATTATTGGTGTTTTGTTGTATCCGAAAATAATTTATTTTTTTTTTTGAAAATTCGGATTTTTGTATGAAGATTTGTCAAACTGAAAATTCCTAAAAATCTTTATACAAAAAACCGAATTTTCAAAAAAAAATAAAAATGATTTTCGGATACAACATCACCATTGATGCCATTGTTTGTAATATTAGCATTCTAGTACAACCAAAAGTCACGAGCCGCCACTGCCCAAAACCATTTATACCAAGTCCCCGATTATCACCGGTACACGTCAGTTAGTCTCTATTTTCTCTTATCTCTAAACAGTATAAAATAAAGTCGCTATCCGCGTCTGTCTGTTTGTGCGCTTAGTTCTTCTAAACTACGCAACGGATTTTGATATGGTGTTCACCATCATTTAGAAAATTTCTTCCGAAAGGTTTACATATATGATATATGCAATTTATATTTTAAAAAAGTAGAGAAAAGTCGATGTTTTATAATCAAGCCATAAAAATATATTTTCGGGCACTTCATTGCTAACGCTGGCTAAACCTCCTAAGATACATCAACATGATATACTACGGAATTGTATATCTTAAAAAGGCGTACTGAAAGGTCCGCGATGGTATATGATTATCTCCTAAGAATAACCCCCAACAACGCCGGGTACACGTCAGTCTAAAATAATGTCGCTATCCTCGTCTATCTGTTAGTGCGCTTAGTCCTTCTAAACTACGCAACGGATTTTGATTGGGTTTTCTCTGTCAATTAGAAGATTTGATAGATTTAAACCCGGCGTTAAATAAACACGTCGGCTAGGTGTACATGAAATACAAAATATATATTTTGGAAGCATATGGATTCTGAGGAAAATCTTGTATAAATATGTTCAGCCTCACAAAATTTTAATCCTACAATAATTCGAGCTCTTCAAACTCTAAATAATATTTGTCTTAACTCTAATATTGACTTTTTTCGGATTCACTGCCCAAATTCAAACGTGGCATCATGTCAATAATTTAAAGAATTCAATGCGCATACATACAGACACACACACACACAAACACTCACACATACATTACACACGTCACACACACACCTATATACTTCACAAGTCACCTGGTAATTAAGGAATAAACATACCACTTAGGAGACATTACAAGGAAACATATCATAGGTACACAACATGAAGTATCTTATTCCTGTATATTGTATCATGTCTGTTTGTTTCTATAATACAAAATAAATAAATAAATAATAATATCCCATGATTTTTCACGGGTCAACGCTTGTATTGCATAATGCCAAGTATTCTATAACACCCTACATAGTATTTATATTTCTAATCCAAAGAACACGAAATGCAACAAATACCTGGCGTACAGGAAGTCAACAACATAATATCCTATCCGTTTGCATCCGAGAAGTGCAGTTGTTGTAATAGTTGGGTTTCCAGTTTGGAGCACCGTACGCTGCACTTAAATACAGGTAGGTACAATCAGCCGATCTGGTGCAACGACTTTCCTGTTGAGTTGCTCGGTAAGTAGGTATTATATGAAAGTGCAGGTATTGACGGACTCTACGGCCAGTGTGCATTTGCTAAGACACTTGCACGCTCGAGGGGGCTTGAAAATGATGCACTAACCATATTTAATGCACTTTTGGCAAAAGTCTTAAAAATTAATATACATTCCGTAGATTTTTGGATAATAGTAAGGCCATTCCCACACGAGTCGATATGAAATCAATAAATCACAAAGTTGAAAATTTAGCAAGCGTTAAAAATTACTGAAATAATGTATATGTTACAGTGAAAACCCATTTTTAGTAAGACGCGTTCTTACTACTTAAAACTAGTTTAAACTATAGTTACAACTAGAATATACTAGTTAAAACAAGTTTATAAAGTAGTTTCATTGTTCGCATTCTTATAGCTCGCGGTCGACCGACCCATGAAGGAAGGATCCAAGTTTTCTCAGAACCCGCCGGCCAATCATAGGGCGTTTAAACCCATCATAGTTTAATATAGAAGCTTTGTCAATTTCATGATGCCAGAACTGTCTGTTTGATAGTTTAAAGGGAACGCAAGAAATTTTCAGCTTTATAGTTAAGATTTACTCAGATTCACTCTCATCTTGCCATTCAAATTGGCTGACGCTACGTTAATTTGCAACGAAATCGAAATTACGATCGCGCCATATGTGCATTCGCAGGTTCTCTGAATAAAACCAACGGAGCAATGTGGGTTATATAATATATGAGTAAACATTCATTGAGAAATACACAATGATTATAAGTTAGCCACTTTTTAAACCTGCGCCACCCCTTTTAATAATTACAAATACATGTTTTCCTACATCTAACAAATTATCTATATAGTCATCACGCTATTTCATTTCAACAAAACGTTGTTAGGACAAAACGTACAATGCTTCATTCGCATTCACACATCATATTTGATTCACTTGATGGTCCCAAGAATTGTATGCTTTTTTAAGATAATCTTTATTCAGATACCGAGTTGAAACAGTAATAATTACATGAAATTACCTGGATAGAACGAAATCGCAAAGTATGATACGATAAATATATTACAAAAAAAAATTTTGTTTGTTTATTTTATTACGTATTATTTGTGTTACATTTGTTTACTGGCTATTATTTAATAATAACACAACACAAAGCATGTAATACAGGGTGTCCAAAAAGAGTAGAGGATATTTGATAGCTGTGTAAAACAAAATATATGTTTTAATTTAAATTTGTTGTTCGTTATTTATGTATAGACACTGATCTGAAAAAATATTATAGCAAAGGTTATGTTGTTCAGATGCCGCCCTTCGCACTGCTGGCACTCCTCTAATCTTGAACCAAGATTGCTAACACGGCTTAGACGGCTGCCATGCCTGATGTAATATTGTGCCTTAATAGTGTCAAATTCACCGGTTTTTTGCTGTACACCTTAGTTTTTAAGTATTCCCATAAAAAAATAATCCAACAGACTGAGGTCAGGGCTTCTGAGGGGCCATTTATTGGCGCCTCTACGAAAAGTTTACTACTCGGGTATAGTTCGTTCACAGCTTCGATCGATTAGACAAATTAATAAATTTAAATGTGAAAATATAAAAGATTAATATTTAAATCAAAGAAACCGGCTTATACAATTAATAAATTGGTAATATTTTAAATTAAATAACTTTAAGGGTTTTACAATGTTTTGTAAGTATGGATGTGTATATCTTTTTCCACTTTTCTCCTCCATTTTTAAGGGAGGCACTGCCTTCCCTGCCTCATTGCACGAACCGCCGCTGACAGAAAAATTCCCAGTGTCCTACCTGTAATAAAATTATTTTGTATGAACCTTGATTGAATGATATGATTGATGGCTGCCAGCTTTATTGCGTTACAGAACCTACAAAGGTACTCGTGCACACCATCTGACATAATAAATAATTTGCTCTATTATTACTTGCAATATGTATGTTGATGATGTAACTTTTGATTTCTATAGAACGTCAACATTGACCAATAAACCCCATACAGAAATAAAAAAATCCGCAGCGCTTTCAATGCAGTCATGTGTGCAATTCATCATTTAATGTAATAGCTTAGTGACCTAATAAGCTACCCTTCAGTACTGAAGCTACCGAATCCTGACGCTGCACTGACTCCGGACAGTGGGGAACTTTTTACGATATTTTTTTGAAAAATCGTTTCTAGTTTATAATTTGCTGTCGTAAATATACAAAAAATATGGACAGGCTTCACACATTTTAATTTAAAAACACTGTATCAGTTAGGTAATAATGAGAAGTAAGTATTTTAGTTTCCGTAAATACAAAATATTTCATTTTAATTTCGTCAAAAAAAGGATAATTTTACGTCTTTTCTTCACGCCATATTTGACTATAATGTAGGTTTTTGAGAATAGTTTTTGTTTTTAATTAAACCCAAGCTACAAACTTAAGAACATATTTAAGGTTGACAGGTTCATACTTTGGGTTGAATAAGAGAATAAAAAACTAACCTTAAAACTTCGCACCGATTACAATGGCCGCCAATTGAACAATCGATTTTAATTATAATAACTAATAAAAAGATTACTTTCTCGTTTCCATAAACTGAAATACTTACTTACCCAACCACTAAAATTTTTTTTAAGTGTGTCGCGTCTCCCTATTTTCTGAATTTATTCTTCTTGTATTTCTTTTTTAAATTAGCTACACACGGGTGGCCCTGAGGAAAATAATTGCCCTCATAACCTATGTCATCTTTGTGGATGCTGTATGGAGGGTTGTTTTTAGCAAAGGAAGGAGAAGATTTCCTGGGAAGAAAAAAGGTATGAGGGGTGTGTAGAAATCTGGAGTAAGTAGAGTGACGGACATATGAATTCATCCCTGATAGAGTCCTGCTGGAGAGGTCAAAAAGTCTCTCTCAACCCTAAACTCGGGCACCCCTGCTAAGTCACCAAACAAAGAATTGGGGTGACCTATGACAGCGATGTTGGTTATCCAACAAATGTTTTCTGGGCGGCGGTAATCATGCCCTTCTTTTTAATATACTTACATATTTAATTTTTTCATGTAATATTCTTGTCATGATTAATTTTTGGATTACTATGCCTATAACGCTGTTAACCTAAAAAATAATCACATTAACTCTTTTGATCAATTCGATGGAAATTACTATTTGCCATAAATGTATATATTTTAAAATAACTTGGGTTTCAGTGAAAACACATATCAATTATTTTTATTACTTGCAATTTCTTCATGAATTCTCGCAAATCGAAGAAAGTGGGACAAGAAGACTCACAATATTTAAACGCTCCTCTTCGGTTTCATCTCGGTAAGATCTGACCATTTCTCAGTCACCGCGACAAAGCGAGATCGCGTGACATAATATTATTATTTATAGGTCCTTTCACATTCCCGCACCTACCGGGCTCACTCTACAAACTGCAATGTCATCGACATTAAATGCACTAGATATGCCACCATTATTATTCTCAAAGATATTAGAATACTGGGAGATATGCTGTGAGGTATGCCTGACGGTCGGCGGATCGCGGTCTATTGAGCGTGATTTTAATACGCAAAGAATTCGTTAATTTAGTTGAGTTTGTGTTGTCACCGGTCATAGTTCGTCCTCGTCTTATTTAAAATGAAGTCATGTTCAGTGCAGGTTGCAAACTGCAAACTGTTAAAATGCAATACGCCAAGTGAACTTCAATCAAATAGAATATTATTTCACGAGTAAGTACAAAATTAGAATACGATATCAATTTTTTTTTTAAATTTCTAAGTTTTTATTGACGTAAGCCACGGTTCTCTGGCTGCGAAACTATCGTGGCTGGTACATAAAAGCTAGTTAAGGGACGCAAATTCGTTTAAATACGGAGTATCGATATTTCATAATACTTTTTTAATGTAGGTACTATTTTTTTTAAAGACGCTGATGGTCCCAGAATAAAGACAACGTTTTTCTTTTCAAATGCGAAATGAACTTGTAACCTATAAACTTTGATTAGAAAAATGGAACATAAATGCATCTTTTACCATCTCCACTGACGTAAATAGTTGTAGTAGATGAGTTGAAACAAAGTGTTGTTGAAATAATGTGTGCATGTTAAGAAGAACGGCAGAATGGACGTTCTGGCCCAGCATAGCATGACAAGAGGTATGGTCAATTATTGACTGGAGTATTGATAACAAACTTTGAGTTCAACTTCCAAAAATGTTCAGTGATATGCTTTACAAGGGCACACAAGATCATATATTTGAATTACAAAAGATACGTCACTGAAGCACATGGTGACTTGCAAGGACTTAGGAATTGTGTACGACATTCGCTTAACATTTCACTCTCATATTGAAAAGATCTGTAAATCAGTCACTAAGATGTTGGGTTTTGTCATTCACAATTCAAAAGACTTGACCAACCTTCCAGTTATAAGACTGCTTTACTTTAGCTTAGTGCGTAGCAGTCTTGAGAGTGGATCTCCGGTATGAGGGCCAAAGAAAACTGACAATGTACTACTAATGGTCGAAAAGATACAAAACAAGTTTTTACGATACCTCTACATGAGAGAGTTTGGTTATTACCCATGGCTGTTTCCAACAGCATTTATATCGGGAATGCTGGGTGTATGCAGCCTTAGTTCCATAAGAGTTGTTGAATTACTCCTGATGGCGAATAAGCTTCTAAACGGTTTAGTATCAATACCCACAGACATAGGAATTAATAGACGAGAAGATAATGGCGAGGGGTAAAATCAACTGTTGAAGAACGAAGGGCGTAAGGCTGACTGTGATTCGTCAATAAATCAATCTGACAGTAAATAGGCATCTCGCATTATAATATCACCATTTACTTCTTAAAAGTAAAATCTGCTTTTGAATGAATAGACATTTTTACATGGGAGCGCAAATTACTCGCCACGTTATGAACAAATTTGCGAAGTCCAAATTCGGCAAAAAAATTCGGTTCTAATTTCAGAGTCGAATATTTCGTTTAGGTATTTAGTTAAGACACTTTTAGAAATGTTCATAATTTACTTCCCAGCAACCAACCAGCTTTGTGTTTCGCGTCCAGACGTTTCTCGATGTGATAGTATATGTTTCTAAAACTGATCTATATTATACGATGTGAATATGCTTAAAATAAAGTAAAATAATGCTTATATATGGAATGTAATACGACAATTGGGTTTATTCTCTTTTTCACATCTATTTTTACAAGTTTTCATAGTACAAGTCAACATTTTGCCGTGTTATTTCGTAAAATGAACCGATGATGCCTCGACCATAGTTCGCACAAGAATGATGACGTCACGTTTTCAAATTTCACTTGAGGCCATACGCGAGCACAGCCGGTTCCAATGGAACCGGTATGGGGAGTGGGGATAATAAGCTTTTAATCACTTAGGGCAGGTCTACTAATATTCATATTTCTATGATCAATACCAGACATTCTGGCTAAAATAGGTTTCTATATCCCGGATAATTTTGCGCGAGGCCGCCAACACTGGCTTTTGATTTTTCCTAGATGCAGAACTAACTTACCAACGCTGATGCCCTTGGGAAGAATCACTAGGTTAATTAACTGCCTCGCAGGAAATATTTTTCACATGTCCTAGAACGTATTTAAACGTGAAATATTATTATTCAAGACTTAACATTGTAAACCTAAATTTGAAACTTTTTTTATTTTTATTTTTTATATTAATTCCACACAGGAGGCCCTGAAGAAAATAATTTCCCTCAGGGCCTATGTCATCTTTGGGGATGCTGTGTGGAGGGTCTTTTTGTGGAGAGGAAGGAGTGAACATGGGTCTTGAAGAGTCCCATGTTGTAGGAGGGAGGAAACACAGAGGCCGGCAGTTCGTTCCACAGCCGAGCTGTTGAACCTAAGAACGAATCGTAGAAGCGACCCGTTCTCATGTGACAAATGTCAACTGTGTACAAATGTTGGGCGCGCGTTTGGCGTGTATCCCGACTACGCAACGGTGCCGAATGGATCAATGACGCTAGTTCCTCAGAGCATCTTCCATTGTAATACCGATAGAATAAGGACAGCATACCTACCTGACGCCTGTGCTCTAAAGATTGCAGTCCGTTCGTTAAGATTGGGGAATCTATCAAACGGACCGCCCGTTTCTGCACAGAGTCAAGGGTTTTTTTCAGGTATTTAGGGGCTCCGGACCAGAGATGGCTGCCAAATTCGACAGTAGGGCGCACTTGCGATTTGTACAGGGTCAGCAGTTGTGTATTATTAAAGTATCTGCGGGCCCTGTACAGTACGCCCAGCTTCTGAGAGGCCAACTTTATTCTGGCTTCGATGGAGCCCCCGTACCTGAGCTGGTCACTTATAGTTATACCAAGCATATCAGTGGAAGGCCTGTTCGGAAGATTGCTTCCGTTGAAGGAGACTAGATTATCATTTGGATCCCTTTTAGACGTAATCAGACAGGATTGGGTCTTTGAAACATTAAATTCGACGAGATTATTTTTACCCCAGGAGGAAATACTCTCGAGATAACCGTCCATTCTCTGCTTCAAAGCCCTCCGAGCCGTTGGAGTTTGTGTGCCCTTTGGGGGCTTGTCAAACAAAAAGCTATCATGAACTGTACTATCATCCGCGTAACAATGAATCGGTGCACATGTCAAAAGGTCATTGATGTGCAACAAAAACAAAGTCGGAGACAGAACCGATCCCTGTGGGACGCCAGCATTTATGGAGTGCGAGGAAGAGGTGAAACCATCAGCAACCGCCTGAATCGACCTATCCCTTAAAAAGTCAGCAATCCACGTACACAGGGATGCGGGAAGTCCGTAAGAAGGCAATTTGTTGACAAGTCCTCGGTGCCAGACCCGGTCAAAGGCCTTGGATATGTCTAGTGCGACCGTTTGGGTCGCACCGTGACGTTCCAGGCACCGCCCCCAAACATGCGTCACATACGCGAGAAGATCACCGCACGAGCGGTTCCGTATTGACGGTCGTTGATAATTTTGTTCTTCTCGAGGTATGTGAGCAGTTTGTCGTTGATCACACGTTCCATCACTTTGGACAGAACTGATGTGATCGCTATGGGGCGGCAGTTGGCCGGGTTGGAGCGGTCACCTTTCTTGGGAATAGGGTGAATGACCGCTTTTTTCCAACCAGAGGGCACAGTGCCACACTTCAGGGACATTTTGAAGAGCTTTGTCAAAACTGGAACTATTTCCGCAGCACACCTCTGCAATACCAGGGCAGGTATTCCATCAGGTCCACTAGCTTTGTTAACATCGAGCCCCCGTATGACGTGGAGTACATCCCGATGCCGGATTCTCAGCTTTTTCATATAGAAGCCACAGTGAGGAACCGACGGCGGAACAGCACCTCCGTCGTCGAGGGTCGAGTTTTCCGCAAACATTTTCCCTAATAGGTTAGCCTTTTTGGTGGCGGTGTTTGCTAGTGAGCCGTCAGGTCTGGTAAGAGGTGGCAAACTGGGTTTGCAAAAATTTCGACCTATTGAGCCCGCAAGCGACCAGAATGCTCTGCTGCCATGGGGGCAGGCAGCCAGCTTTTTGCTGATCTGCAGGTCGTGTTCGAATTTTGACCTATTAATGAATTCTCTTGCATTCCTTTGCCGATTTGTTGTATGCTGATCTGCTTTCGGGCCATTGTCCCATTGTAAATGTATTTGTTATTCATTGTTTTATAATTTTTAATTACCGATATTGCAATGTACTGGTTTATACTGTTTTTGCAAATAAATAAATAAATTGAATTGAATAAATAAATAAATGACTCTTGACATTTTCAACATTGGCGTTGAAGATTTCAAAAGTCATTTTAGGCAAGAACTCTAAAATATCGGTTAGTGTAAAATGTTTAATTTAAAGCTTTGTATATTTCATGTGTATTGTAATAAGATTACATCAATCTGTGATGCACAAAAAAAACTAAAATTGCTGATTAAGTAAACTTTACCCCATTCAGCCCACAACATAGCCCAGTTTAGGATGCCGTAGTCTCACTGTCTCTAGACGGTTGGGAGCAGTTTTTTTTTAGGTAAAGTATCTTTGTCCCTCGGACACCCTGTATATCTAAGTTTTTTTATGTATCGTAAATTATACTCGTAGAATTTTTAATTTTATTAGATTTCCAAAGGAAGGAAAAATTAAAGCAAAATTGATTGACGCAACGAGGAGAAAAGGAAAATATTTTTAAAATAGAAACAAAAAGTCAGAGACTTTTTGCATGGGCTGTTCCTACATTTAAACTACCACTTATACGTGATTCTGTGCGTTTTCCATTTATTTTTATAGAGCGTGTTTTTTGATTTTGAGTTGGATAAGAAGAATTAATATTTTTTGTTATTTCCAGGTCTCAAGTGAATCATCAACAACCTTTGCTCAACTCACTACAGTAAACCCACGCTGTTTTATCAATCTAGAGCACCTGATATAGGTATTCAATGTATTCAAATAAGGGACGTTAAAAAGTACTTTCTGGTACCCAAATCAATTTATTTCTAGCATTTCTAGCATTAACCCTCAGATATTGAAGGAAGAGTGTTTTGCGTGGTTTTCTTTTTTTTTCAAGTGTGTTGTTTGAAACCGCTTTCTTCTTACCTTAAGGTCCTACCTGATGAAATCTTTTTCAGAGAATGTTGTTTATTTTCTAAGTAACAGCACAGTGCAACTTGTGCAGATATATATTGCCTATTATTGTGCAACCAGTTGCATAACGCAGCCTGTACTTTACAGCAATATCCACACTGGAATATACTGTGAATTATGGGCAGGCGGTCACTGGTCACTGGTCACTGGTGAGGGAAATCCTTTCAAAATTGTCTATAAAGTGTATCATAAGTTTTATATATTGAAACAATTTAAAACTATTTTTTACCGTTACTGGTTACAGCTTATTATAGCCATCTTCAGAGTAGTACAATTTTTCTTGAAGGGATTATCGGTAGTAGGCGACGAGAAAAAAAATATTATTATTTTTAAATGTGATAAAAGATATAATTTAATGGTGTTTGATATCCAAATGAGGCGATGTGGGTAATTTTATTTCAGGTGTTTATTGGGAGATGACAATACGGGGAAGAAGACGAGACACGCATTCAAACTGTTTTTTTTTTATCAACTGGTAAGCATTCCATCTCGCTTGCACACATGCTCTTTCATTCATACAGTATTAAATTCATTTATTTTATAAAAAAAAAATACGAAGATTATTAAAATTTAAAAAATAAAAAAATATTAATATGCTAGGTGAACCCCGCCACGCGTTGCTGTGGTTCAGTATGTCTGTGCAACAGATGGCGCTATTTTTTTTTAAAAGCATGTTTGTCGAACAGATGGCGCTGTTTTTCAAAAAAGCATATTTTTACCGATAATTATAGTGATTTGTTTTTTGGGTACTATGCCGTGTTGCGCTACCTCCTTCTCTAACCAACGTTTCGGACAGCATTGCAGTGTCCATCATCAGGGCAGTTGTGTAATCTGACTTGATTACACATCTGGCCTGATGATACACACTGCAATGCTGTCCGAAACGTTGGCTAAAAAAGGAGGTAGCGCAACACGGCGTAATAGCCCAAAATCTCAAATACGCATGTGTTTTTAAACACCTATTTTTAAAAGATGTCACCTGTGAAAGGTAAAAAAATGTTTTAAAAAAAAAACCTTACACAGAGACTGAGCCACAGCAACGCTAGTATCGTAATAAAATCATCGTGTACCATTACTGTTAACACCCACTCCCTCCCTCAAATGTTTTGTATGTACACCATAGCTTAAGGAATAATTCTACCAGTGTGTATAATAAGCTGAAACTGGTAACGGTGGAAAAATAAAATAAGTGGAAAAAAGTTTTTAATTTTTTTCATAAATCATTTTAATGCAACTCAACCAATTATCATCAAAATCAAAAATAATAATAAATATCATAAGATTGATTAGAATTTATCTAATCAACCATCACGCCTTATCCCCATAGTTAGGCAGAGAAGATTGACTTCGACATATTCATATGATATATCTCTATTCTGTTATTCTCACTCTTTACATGAACTTACTTAATTCATTTGATTGGGCTATATCTTCTAAGATTATCCGCTTCACTTTCCCAAAACATATAAGTGACCCTTTCTTAATCTTAACCATTACGCATACCTTCCGGATTTCAACATTTGGTCATAGAAACTTACCTAACTTAACCGTCGACTCTGTGCCGAAACGGGCGGTCTGATTGGTAGATTATCTTAATAGACGGATATCAGTATAAAAAAAAACTTAACAAATAATACCGCATCCCACACACACAAGCAATTGCTTATTATGGGATAACATTAAAAATAATAATAAATATATAAATAAATTAGTAAATTGACTAACTACCCGGTTAGACACGAGAATAATTCTCAACTAACCGGGAATTGTAATTATTTAATTAAGAGTGTTATGTATTATTTTATTATATTGTATCTTCTAATATTAACACAAAGATATATAAATAAAACATTTAAAATCAGTCTTTAGAGCACAGGAGGTGGGAATGACGTCATTGTTCTATCGGTATTTCAATGTAAGATACTCCGACGAACTTGCGTCATTGATTCCAGTCGGGAAACACGCCAAACGAGGGCCCAACATTTTTACACAGTTGAAATTTGTTTCTACGACAGGTTCTTGAGTTTAAAAACGGCTGTGAAACGATTTGCCGGCCTCTGTGTTTCCTCCATCTTATAACATAGGTCTTTTCAAGACCCAAGTTCAACCCTTCCTTTCCACAAAAAGACAGTCCACACACCAATCCCAAAGACGACATAGTTTGCGAAAATCCTCTTCACCCGGGTTGGTATCAGCACTCCATTGTGGACCGCTAGCTTGGCTTATATTAATGTCAACAACGTTCAGTCTACCGGTACCGGAAGTTTCGTATCTTTACCCCAGAATTTACATTTGAATTTTGTGTAAACAAATTTGGAACGACAAAACTTTATGTCTGAAGAAACGCAAAAAAATATTAAAAATGTCACCGGAGATCAAAATGCTATTTACATGTTTTTATTCCAAATGAACTCTATCAGTGAAATCACCATTTTAGATTAATCTTTTCCTCCAATCGGTTTATATTATTATTTCCAAAAAAGGTTCTTTAGATCATTTGAAGCTTTTCCTATCCTTTTGCTTTGGTAGAATTAAAATAAAATTGTTAATTACTTCATAAAAAAATATAAGCGCAGACTACTAAATAATGTATTTTTTAATTGGAAAATTATGTATGCAAAATTAAAAGAAACCCATTTTCAAAAAATACTGTTTTATGGCTAAGGGTATTTGTGACAGTTTTCTTTTCATAAATATTGTTTTCTTTCTTATGAAATTATTCATAAAATAAATGTAAACCACTTTTGCGCTTAAATCGACCATTTCAAGACTCCATTTGCAAAGCGATCTGTAAGATTATTAGAAAATTAATAATAGTCCAACTTCAGTAAAATATTGGCAATATCAACAGCTCAGGGTATCTATTCCCCAGTCTCGATCGCTCGCAATTTCCGCCGAAAGTACATACACTAGTAGAGTTTGTTATTCTTGAGTCTCACCGAAAGTACATACTACACGCCATACGTCAAAATTCATTCGACTTAAACAACGAGTGGGTCGAAGCAGTAGAGATCGGCAAAACTGTCAAAATCTCATTGCATCCTGGTGAATTGCCTTATACAAAAAAAAGATCGTTTCCCGCGCGCTTTTCGAAGTTGGTATCGGATTCGTTTAGTTCTGCAAAGTTGTTTTAACCATTTTTCTGGCATTTCGATATGTATCCACCACCGCCATCACAGACATAGGAATTAATCATATGTCTATGACCGCCATTCATTTCAGAAAAAGTGCGGTAGCAAATAAAAACGTTGACAGAACGACGCGGCAACGGTTTGTTTTTGACATTTCAAATTAACTCCATAGAAACCTCAAAACATCAGAAACATAGACAATATTCACAGGGTTGCCAACACAGCCATCTCTTCAACCGTGCGACACTCAAGAATGTATAAATATAGAACTTCTGACAAAAGTCGTAGAGATTTTCGTTCGTAGATGGCGCACAGCGATTAATTCGTGGTAGAGACTCTGGAATAGATACCCTGGGTATCCATTATTCAATCCAGGCCGCTCTCAATCGCCGCCGCAAGTACATACATTGGTCGACATTCTTATTCTTGAGTCTCGTCGATGGTACACACATAACCAAACGTCAAAAGTCATTCCATTCGAACAATGAATGACTTCGTCGCTGGTCGCTTGAGGCGCTAGTGTAGCATATTGACGTTGATATTCCTTTCAATGGCCGCAAATTGAATTTATTTAGTACTTGATGGCGGTGTCTTGCGCTTACTAATTAATATTTTGATCAATATTGATTTTAAAAATGTATAAAAATGACCCAAAAAGTAGGTTCTGTTTTTGTATTTTGTGGATGTAATAACTATAAACAAACAAAAACAGTCCAAGTCGTTTTGCAGGATGCCAAAAAATGTTAACAGGTTAGTTTTAATGCGATGTCATACGTAGTAATGCAAAATCATGTGTTTTCGGTTTGAATACTTGGTCGCCTAGAAATGTTTCAGATGCTTTAATTAAATACTGCGAGTAGAATACATTTTGGCCTTTGAAATAATCGAGTATTTTTTTATGTAAGTCTTTTTATAAGCCCAGGGAATTAAATTGAATTAATAATAAACCCTTTAATATTAATTGGTCCTCAACTTAATAATTGTAATGTTTTTTTTTTTATAAAATTTTTTTTTTAACTTTCTTAACCATCAAAGACAGTTCATAGCCGCATAAAATCCATTAATATGTATGAAAGAAAACCATGGCGCACAGCTGATGCCGCTAGGAGGTGCTAGTGAATCATGTCTCCATCATAATTCACCATTCTCCTGCAGAATGATCTTGATTCTCTTGTCAAATGGTCGGAATTAAATAAATTACCCTTCAGCATCCAGAAATGCAGTGTAGTTACATTTACAAGATCCAAAGATACATTTCTATCCCCTTATCACATTAATAAAAATATATTAACACGCAAAAACGAGATTCGTGACCTTGGGGTGATCTTCGAAGCAAATCTCTCTTTCAAATCCCACATATATGACATTGTCTCCCGCGCCAACAAAATGCTTGGATTTGTTCTTCGTAATGCGAGATCATTTACTAATGGAATTGCAATACGGAGAACATATGAAGCACTTGTCCGCAGTATCCTGGAATACAGCTCCATTATTTGGACCCCTTCTGAACAAAATCATATCTTAGAAATAGAAAAAGTACAAAAAAGGTTTATGCGTTACCTGTATATGAGGGAATATACATACTATCCATTCCTGTATCCATCCTTGTTCTTAACAGGAATGCTCGATTTCAATACATTAGAAGCCCGCAGAAAAATATTTTTAGGCAAACACTTTTTTAAGTTAATCTCTGGTAGAATCAAGTTCCATGGGTAGAATACATAATCCGCCTATGTTGAAAGAGGTTAACTTTTATGTCCCTAACAATTATACTCGAGGGAGATCCCATGCACTCTTATATGCTCCGAAAGCGAGGACTTCTGCCTATCAGAACGCGCCAATAAACAGAGCGACTCAACTGCTTAACGATTCTGCATTAGCCATCGACATTTTCAATGTCACCTACAGACAATTCAGTAACTATCTTATAACGCATGTGACAAAATAGTAAAACTGCCTGTGTAAACCTTTTAATTTGTAATCTTCTCCATGATATATTGGTGTATAACCGTTTCATGGAGAACATGAAAAAATAAATAAATAAATAAATAAAGTAGGGGAAATATCAGATGTTGGAGGTATCAATGAGTGACACTGCTTTAAACTACAATTTAACTTTACATAGAAATTAATTTATCATTGAAGAAGAAGATAATACTAATAAATCTAACGAAACATGAAACAGAACAAGACATAGAAAAAACAAAAAAATAACGGTTACAACTAGGAACCGAACCCAGGATCACTTGTTTTACCTAAACGGGCGTCCTAAACCACACGACCATTGGGACATCATATTACAAATTCAGAATTAACAATATCATTTTGCAACTAATTACTACTTTTAAAGGTAATTTTATTCAATTATAATTCTTCAATGATACATATATGATATATAGCAATAATTTAAGATGAAATTACTCAAAATAATATAGTCGTGTTCGTGCTATAGTGATGCGGTTGGTTGATTATTAGACTTTACAATGAAAATTTAACCACACGCACTGTTTTAAGTCAACTTTTTTAACTGTCATTATATTACGATTCCAATTAAAATTAATTATGTATCAATTTTTATATTAGTTTCATCCAGACACTCCACACAACGCACGTGAGCCGTTCTCTAATAGCAAGTCATTTAATAAATTCTTGGACATTGGTGGAAAGGCCTGAATACATTTTAATAGTCACAATTGTTTTCATATGCTTCTACCCTTTTGACAACTTAATTATTTATTTGCTAGTTAGGAGCGGCTCTTGTGCGTTGTGTGGATTTGAAATATGCGCAGTAATAAGTTATTTAGTGTTTAGTTGTGAAAGTGGGAAAAATAAATTTTAATATAAATCAATTAACACGTCGTCAAATTAACAGCGTTTGTTTCGTTATGACTTTTGTCATTTTTCTGGCATTATCAGCTTTGTTCTGCGCCCACCAACCATAAAGCAGGAATTCAAACATTCATTTTGTACATGAAACAGGCACGCACAGAGAAAAAGTGAGGCAACAAGCTAAACGTCAGTGATTAAAGACCGGAGAGAAAAACCGCCGTTTTAAGGCGATGCACTACGAAGTAATGCAAAATCATGTGTTTTTGGTTTGAAAATTGGATCGCCTAGAAATGTTTCAGTTGCTTTAATTAAATACTGTGAGTAGAATACATTTTGGCCTTTGAAATAATCAAGTATTTTTTTGGATAAATCTTTTTATAAGCCCAGAAAAAAATAATGTATAAGGCCTATAAAAACTGCTTTAAAGTTCAAAATCTCCTACTAACGAACTCATTTTCGGTTATAGTTTTATTGTATAATGTGGAAAATTAAGTTATTTATAAAATGATCGAAAAACATTTAAATATTTGTGCCTGAACATCGCCAAAATAAAATAAAAGGCACTTTTTTGCCATGTTTTTTTCTTGCATAAATCAAAACAGGTGGATGGTGTCAAGCGGGAATTTAAGCCTTTTAATAAGGTATGTTATTGATAGCGACTCGATTCAAAATATTACATGACGTGGTGCATTGCCTTAATCTCATTATTCGTAGCACATGCTCGCCGATTGTGAAGGGTGACTTGTGATTGATCGAACTTCTACCCAAATGCGGGCCCCGCTGGACATCAAACCAAAGAATCACTAACCTGGTAAGTACAGAAATCTGGCGATTGCTTTGTGTGTTGGTTGGGGTACCGCAATCTCCATTTCAAATTACAAGTCTCCTGGAACAGAGAAAGGATAAAGCCTTTCTCTGCCCCAAATTACGGTGATGCAATTCTTAATAAAACTTCTAAGGATTACTTGATCAGTGGTTATTTTCCACCTCTTATATTTACCTTTTTACTATGTTACTAGCACCTTGTTTTATAATTAGGTTGCCGTACTGAACTCCATGTATTATCACGGGAGCGAATAGATCCGGTTGCTGCATCCGTCAGGTGACTGTAATCCGGTGTGGTATTCCCACGAACCATAGGTGCCTCCTCGCATTTGTTTGTAAGGAACCCTTCATGTGATAGTTCTAGTTACTAGACATAGATGGCTCCAGTGTAGATAAATATTAGAGTTTATAAACTTTCCCGACAGATGTCGGTAATATATAGGTTAGCCCCTCCATCTTCAGAACCAAGTTGGGCTAGCAGTTAGTTTTCTAGCGACAGTAAGATTTTGAGAGCATAATAGAGTGGACGTTGGCCTCCAGCCCGTCCTACACACTCGCTATTGATTTAATTTCAATAAAAGACACATTATTTTGTCGTGAAGAAGGCCTTATTTGTTACATTTATTTACAACACTTTATGCAGATACCAGCTGACGTGTACCCGGCGTTGCTCGACATTCCTCTACTTTCTATAAATATAATATGCGTTTATTATATGTAAACATTCCGGAAGAAACACGCTAAGTAAAAACCCTGTTAAAATACGTTGTGTAGTTTAGATAGCGACTTTGAACCGAATCACATTCCTAAATTTAAGGAATTGATAAATGACGCTGCCCAGAGGATAAAGAGGGGACTGAAGTCAGGTGTTCTTAACTAGATTGTTAAACCTTTTTTTTTAATTTTCGATAATATTGATATGCAAAATTATATTCAAACGTATCCTCTTTAATAACATCTGCCTCTACATACGTTGTATACAAAGTATACGATACAAAATTTAATAAAAATATTTTTTACTTTGAGGCCAAAATATTCAACAAAGTAAATAATGTTTTTTAAATAATTATTTAATAGAATATTTTGTCCTCATTCCATGTAAATATCTGTCATACCTTTTCATTAAAAAAAGGTTCAAATTTGATTGGTATTGGAATTCAAAATTAAGTTTTATACGAAAAATGCCGCGCAGCTGTTAAAAATGAAGCTATTGTTACAGAAGACACAGAGAGGGTCGAAACGACTGTGAGTTTATTACTCTATATTGTCTACAGCATTGATGATCAACCTTTTCTACGAAGGGCCAATTTATTCAATGGCCGCAGGGGGTAAGGTACATTCAGCTTGACATTGTTAATTTTGAAGTTGGTGGTGTCGCCAACCTATTTGCATTGTCGAAAATTTTATTTCTCCAAATCCGAACCAATAATTGCAGTTGATTTTTATTTTTAATATGGACTAATCTGGTTTTGCAAATACACAGGTGCCATGTCTTTTGCTAGAACGGTTAACATTTTTTTGTGAAATTGTATGGACGCGTGTAAATAAATTTTAGACATTGCATACAAAAGGTTTGTCTTAGGTCCAAACCGTCACTTTTTTAGAATAATTGTGTTGAGGGATATTTTTTTTTTATCATGCATACTATTTATATTTGATTTTTGGGCAATTTCCAGGGGTTTGATGGGGTTATTGTAAATTCTACCCCAACCAATTATAATATAGGAAAGAGATGAATGAACTAGTTCACTGTATACAAATTGCATGGTTTTTGTATCTACAATGTAACTCATTCGTCTAAATATGAACATTAAGTATCTCAAATTTTTCTATATGGTTGGTCCATTTCAGTTGGCATTCTATGGTTACACCCAAAGATATTAGAAGAACGAGATGTGCTATGCGCAGTTCGTACTGAGTGGAATTGTTTTGCCGAGTGTCGCCGGTTTTGTTCACCAATACTACTGCACACCTTCGCTTACGCTAAGGCATCGCTAAGGTATCCGCACTAATACATAGAACAGATTTCTGTGCGTACACGTCCCGATACCGTTCAAAGTACCCTAATTAGGTAGTACTCCGGCTACGGTCCGGCGGCCAACATAGCATATCTCGTTCTTCTAATATCTTTGGTTACACCTAATACTTAACATGTTTTACTGGTTTGACCTCTTCACAGTTTAAGCATGTTATTAGATTACAATTGAATATGTGAAACTTCAGATTAAGGTAAATTTTAGGAGCTGACTTTTGAATGTTATAAAAAGGAATTATAGGTTTAACAAAATTTTGTTCGGAAAACTTTTGGTATTTTATAAAACGAAAACCTTTAAATGCATATAACACAGATTTCAAAAAGAGTAACGCTGCTAATGTGAAAAATTTTCTACAAAAATTAAGGTCGAACCACAAAATTCTGTCTTTTTAATAATATTCGTGCATATGAAAGAAAACCTTACAATTTTAATAGGCTAATTCAAAACATTGTAGAAAAGCTTAAGTTTTCCGCTAAACCCTTGTACAAATAGAAAATAAACCGTAGACAATTTTTTTTAATATTTTACTTGGCCAAATGGGCTGCAGAAAAATAACTCGCGGCCCACTGTTCGCTGGTTGCTCATCACTGGTCTAAAGGCTATGTTACTCATATTATTATTAACACATAGAAGGTTCACGCGATGTTTTGTAGATATGAAACGAGGAACAATTGAGGAGCGAAAATGTCAAACTTTGGATCCTGATAAAACAGGACATTATTTGTCGCATATCTCTAACAACCAACATTATCTTTAACATCATTTATATAATATACTTGGATGAACACTCGGGAGTAACATCGAGCCCTAAAATATGGTAATTCCAATAGTTTGATGTGGCCCATCAGCTTGACACCGATAGCTTTGCAGTCGGTATAACCTACTGAACAGGTAATCTTAACAAGTGTTATCAAGAAAACGGAAGTCGCCAATGTGCATTAAGCCCAGACAACTCCCAGGTTCCAGACAGGCCAATGAAATCGAAAATGCATTCTCCGACTCTGTTTGAGGGAAAAGGTCCTCCAATACGAATTCGGAGGTCGCAGGTTCAATTCACGGCGTGCGCAAGTAAATTTAATTGACTTAAGTTGCGTTATTTCTAATTTAATTCTTTTAAAAGTAATATGATAGTTTACTTACTTGTGACACGTTCCAGAGTGGCTAGATACTCTTAGTATCACCCTGGCGTAAAATCACCATTCGGAATTGAAAAGTTGCTTGAAATGACGTTAGCCTTGTTTAATGACCAAATATGAATAACCAGGTATTTGCCTCACCTTTCCCATCTCCATCCATTATCTTCAGCCTCACAAAATATCCCAATTGGGGATGCCATATTCTCATTGGTTTCGGTTAGCGGGGAGCAGTTGGGACTCTCGTGCGAGATTTTATAATTAATAAAAAAGAAAGTGGTTTAAAATTCCGGTGCTACAAGTTACGCTACCTTGTAGTTGTACGTATCTACTCTCAGTATCGACATGCTCAAATATGACCATTCAGAATCGAAACATAGCCCTGCTTAGCCACGTGAGGCGTAAGGGACAAAGCATCTTTACAAAAAATCTTTTCTTTCCTGTCTCTTTTCTAAATCGTATTATTATCTATTTTATTACTCTGATATTTGCCGTACAAATTTGCACCACGTGCTAGTTAAAAACGGAAGTGCTAATATCTAGTTTGAAAATAATAAGTAAAATTAAAAAAATATAACTCACAAGAGAGCATAAAAAGCTACATTAATACGTACCTACAGTACTGGTGTACTTACTGTATGCACATTCTAACACAACAATAAAAAACCGCGAAATTCAATTTAGCAAGAAAAATTAAATTTGTGTTTGTCTAACTAAGTAAGAAAATAAAACATATTCAGGTGCAATTTTATTTCCAAAGTATTTAAAACACTGTTGTTATCCTTCAAAATTTAATTTTATTAAAAAAAATTGAGAGCGATCGAGAAAAATTTGATGACGAAATTAATTCCTTTCAAAAAATTACTGAGGCGTAGAATTTTTTTACAAACAGTACAACTTCACGCAGGAGGACCTGGAAAATAATTTCTCTCCAATTATTTTTGAGGTAAGGAAGGAGACAAGTTTTGGAAAAGAAGGGATGAATCTGGTGGTCAGTGTATTCAGGAGTTACAGACGTCCTTCCAATGTGGTGCAAAGAGAAAGCCAGCTGGAGTAGTCAAGAGTCTCCCCCAATCGGTCTCTCCCTCCCCCTCGACCTGGCCTCAACAAGTGAACCCAGACACCAAACATTTCACCAAACGTAGCGAACCACTTGGGATTACCCGTGGCAAAGGTATTGGTTATCCAATTAATGGTTAGATGCCAACCACATCTCGGATAGTCAAGCTTTTCACTCCTTCCAAAGATCTCAGTAATTTATTTTTATTTGAGTTTATTATGGAAAAAGCAGTTACACATACAGGGTTTCCAATAAGAGATGTTATTTTGATATTCAATCGTAAAAGATCAATGGTTTCGTTGCTTGTGTGGCACGTAGCGCCACACAAGCTTGTTGACAGTAAACGTTATCCAGATCAATACCATCCAATTCCGGCCATAAAAAATCATTGATCATCTCTCGATAGCGCAATCCATTCACCGTAACTGTTGCTCCAGCCTCATTTTCGAAAAAGTTAGGTCCAATGACTCCGCCGGACCATAAACCGCACCAAACAGTCACACGTTGAGAATAAAGAGGCTTTTCAACAATAACACTTGTATTTTCAGAGCCCCAGATGCGACAATCTTGCTTGTTGACGAAGAAACCGAGGTGGAAATGGGCCTCATCACTCAAGATGATTTGCATTTGATTCACTCAAGTAAAGTTTAATAATTTCAGTGCGTTGTTGAAGCGTGTATCGTTTCATTTTTATTAACGGCGTAGTTTCTACTTGTCAAATATCAAAAAATGACAGCTTTAAAAGTATTATCTACCGAAATAGCGGGCTATTCAAAATAACACCTCTTATTGGAAAACCCTGCATATTATTCAAATAATTACATATTACATGATTGCATGAACCGGTAAAGTTTCCGCATAAAATTCGTTTTGTAAAATATCCTAAAATAAAGGAATCTGAACGACGCAAGTCAAGAAGCCGTGTATAAAAATAAGCGTCGTGCGGCTCTGGTGTATTGTACAGACCCACAGTCGAATTTGCCCTAGCAAATGTAAAGTGGAAATCTGACGTAAGTGTAAATATTCGGTATTGGTTGGACCTACGATCGAATTTACCCTAGCAGGATATTCAAACGAATATCTTGGTAAATTATTAAGGTAACCTTCGTTATTACAGTCTTGTATCGCCTTAAACAACATAATTTCCTGAAAGTATGCTGAGTATGTACGTACAAGCGTAAAATTTGCACTAACGTTTCGATAAATATAAATATAAAATATTTTTCAGAATACGTTGAGATATATCACATCACGTATGCATAAAATACCACTGCCTATTCGAACATCAACATCGTTGCAGTGCTTTAAGAAGCTCTGCAGCGAATGGTTGCTGACAGCACAGTCAACTGCACAACATCATAATACATCATAATTGATCGAATTTAAAATGAAAGGGACACCTACTTGTGATTATTTTTTATTTTATCTGTGTATTTTATGTAAATTTTATCCTGAATTTATATTTTATTTTATTTTAAAGAAATTTGTATTTTTTTATATTTGATTTATTGAATTAGTTTGAATTTTGATGTTTTATTTAAATTGTTAATTGAAATTAAATTAAATTTATTATTAATTAAATAATTTAATTATTATTATTATTAATTAAAATGTTTTATTTAAATTAAACGTTTTATAACACATTATATTAAAGGCACTGCTGAAAACCAGCTACATTCCCGGAGAAATCCGGAATGTACAGCTGAGCAGTTGCCCTTTTGGCAATATAATCATCTATATGTATCTATACTAACTATATGCAAACATGTAAAAATTATTGTCAAATAAACGTTTTTATTATTATTATTATTATTACACCGACAAATGAAAATAGTATGATTAATAATTACATGCTATTTTTAAAGTGGAACTATGTAAGTCAAGTTATATCGCGTTATTTTTCACTACTAAATTTTAAGTGTTGCCACACTGCGTGGTTATTTTATTTGTACACGTCAACACAGTTTTGTACAGTTTTCGAGTATCCTCATTAGTTTTTCATCATGGCGTCGGTGAAATTTTATGCCTCGAATAATAACATATGAAAACTAAATCTATTTTTCTGCTTCCCAATTATTTCAGTAATTAAGCTTTTTTGGCCGCGAGTAATTTTAAAAATGTTCAGTGGAGTTCCACAATTTTTTTTCAGTGATATTTTTTATGCGTTGATGTCATATAATAAAGAAAAAATAAGAAGTGCCTTGTGGAAGTATTACGTAATCTAACACGGAAAAAATGAGTATCGATGATTTATAATTAATATTTTCATTTTCATCTATGGTCAAGTTTTTTTTTTTTTTATATTAACTCCATACCGGAGGCCCTGAAGAAAATAATTTCCCTCAGGGCCTATGTCATCTTTGGGGATGCTGTGTGGAGGGTCTTTTTGTGGAGAGGAAGGAGTGAACATGGGTCTTGAAGAGTCCCATGTTGTAGGAGGGAGGAAACACAGAGGCCGGCAGTTCGTTTCACAGCCGAGCTGTTGAACTTAAGAACGAATCGTAGAAGCGACCCGTTCTCATGTGACAAATGTCAACTGTGTACAAATGTTGGGCGCGCGTTTGGCGTGTATCCCGACTACGCACCGGTGCCGAAGGGATCAATGACGCTAGTTCCTCAGAGCATCTTCCATTGTAATACCGATAGAACAAGGACAGCATACCTACCTGACGCCTGTGCTCTAAAGATTGCAGTCCGTTTGTTAAGATTGGGGAATCTATCAAACGGACCGCCCGTTTTTGCACAGAGTCAAGGGTTTTTTTCAGGTATTTAGGGGCTCCAGACCAGAGATGGCTGCCAAATTCGACAGTAGGGTGCACTTGCGATTTGTACAGGGTCAGCAGTTGTGTATTATTAAAGTATCTGCGGGCCTTGTACAGTACGCCCAGCTTCTGAGAGGCCAACTTTACTCTGGCTTCGATGGAGCCCCCGTACCTGAGCTGGTCACTTATAGTTATACCAAGCATATCAATGGAAGGCCTGTTCGGAAGATTGCTTCCGTTGAAGGAGACTAGATTATCATTTGGATCTCTTTTAGACGTAATCAGACAGGATTGGGTCTTTGAAACATTAAATTCGACGAGATTATTTTTACCCTAGGAGGAAATACTCCCGAGATAACCGTCCATTCTCTACTTCAAAGCCCTCCGAGCCGTTGGAGTTTGTGTGCCCTTTGGGGGCTTGTCAAACAAAAAGCTATCATGAATTGTACTGTCATCCGCGTAACAATGAATCGGTGCACATATCAAAAGGTCATTGATGTGCAACAAAAACAAAGTCGGAGACAGAACCGATCCCTGTGGGACGCCAGCATTTATGGAGTGCGAGGAAGAGGTGAAACCGTCAGCAACCGCCTGAATCGACCTATCCCTTAAAAAGTCAGCTCTCATTTAAACCGTATTGTAAACCTCGTCTACATTTATTACATAAAACAAACAGTGAAGTACTACTTTAACTTAAGCTACAGTCTTAGGTGGCTAAAAGTGCAGTGAGTTATTATCTCAATCATAATCATAAAGAATCTCTTTAAATTATTCGTAATCTGTTTAAAAACGAGATTTCAAGCCTTTTGATGATATTATAATCGGTGGGGTAGGATTGCCTTCTATCGCAGCAACAACTTCGCTCTCAGGTAACTTTACTACTTTTGCAGCAGTAACGGAAGAAGATGTCATATGTGTTGTGAAGTCTTGCCTCAACAAGCAATGCGCTCAAGACCCCATACCGACCTGGCTCTTATTACTCCCAGATACAGCACCTGTAATTGCCGCAATTATTCAGAAGTCTCTAGTAAATTTAAAACTTAAAAAATCAATTATAACTCAAATAATAAAAAAAAACAAAATCTTAATACTGATAATACAGATAATTACAGACCAATATCCAACCTACCATTCCTATCAAAACTGCTTGAGAAAATCGTTGCCAAACAATTAATGGGGTACTTGAACTCCGCTGGTCTGTTTGCCAAAAATCAATCCGCTTATGGACGGTTTCATTCAACGGAAACTGTTCTTTTGCGGGTTGTTTCAGACTTGATCATCGGGATGAAAGCAGGTAAGTTGGGTTTGATATTTGTTCGTGACATGAGGCATTTGATACAGTAGATCATAGTATTTTACTAAATGTGCTTGAAACCGAATTCGGCGTTCGTGGTGATGTACTCCAATGGATGACATCGTACATGTCTGGACGAGTAGCCTCAGTAACTTTCAATAAATGTACATCACCTGAAACTTCCATCGAATTTGGAGTTCCCCAGGGTTCTGTCCTAGACCCCATACTCTTCATTCTCTACACGAATCGTCTTGAACAACAAATTCATTCATCTGGCTTTGAATCACAATGCTACGCAGATGATCGTTTGATTTTCAAGTTTTGTTCACCGGACGAAAAAGACGTCCTTAAAAACGAGGTGATTAGTCTCATTAACACAGTCTCATGTTGGATCAGAACTTAAACTAAATCCAACACAGGCAGATTTTATGTGGATAGCTTCCCCTGGAAGGCAAGCTCTCCTTGAATTCAGTCCAATCCGTATTCAGGATACAGATATAATCCCTTCTGCAGAAATAAAATTTCTGGGTTTCACTATGGACAATAGTCTTTCTCTTGAATCGCAAATTTCAAATGCTGTAAGTTCTGGTTTTTTCCATCTAAGGCAGATAAAATCAATCAGGAGATGCCTTCCCTCTGATGGAGCAAAGTCACTCATAAATTCGTTCGTCGTTTCACGTATGGACTATTGCAATAGTGCGTATGCCGGCCTACCTCATAAATAAATCAATAGAATCCAGTCAGTTTTTAATGCTGCGGCGAGAATGATTTTTGGTGAATCTAAGTATTGTCGTATAACCCCACTTAATAACGCAATACTTCTCCATACCATATCTCCGGTTAATTTGATTATCTATAATTTATCTTATGCATCTCTACATTATTATCAAGTAGTGATGCATAACTTATGTTTTTCTGAATTAATAAAAAAATGCTCTTTTCTATTGCACTGAATCATAACTAGCGTAACATGCAGTGCAGTTCAAAGTGCATCCGCACTGAACTCATTCCGACAGTGGATGGGCATGCATTTCGCTCTACTGGTTAATGACATCCCTGCTTCGGTTCGCTATACTCGCTGCTTCAGCGGGGGATATGAAAGGGTGTATTCAGTTTCTTTTTAAATATTCGAAACTGTTTCGATTTCTCAAAAAGTTACTCGAAACTGTTCAAACAGTTGTGTAATAACTGTAAGGTATATAGTGGTGAAATGTAATGTAGGTACATTCCAATGTTTACAAAAACGGTAGAGCAGAGATGTCCATCTCATGATTGTGGGATTAATTACCTGTCAAGTAAGTTGGGTGATCATAAATAATAAGAATGAATTCTTAATGGAAAATATATTGAAACATCAAGAGTTACAACAAAGCAGTACAGATGATAAACATTGTAACCATAGAAATAAATATAGGCACATACCCGATGGACTCCTGAATCAAACTAAACTAACTTAACGTGAAACGAAAGAACGACAACGGATGGCGAACGAAGACTTGCTCTCGGCAGCGGGGAACGGACCCGGGACGAAGGCCAGGACATCCTTCTCTTAGTGGAAGCAGGAGGACGCATCTCCTTCAATGGACGCCTGCAGGGGCATCAGGCCTGCAGCACGTGGTAGTCGACCAGACTCTTCAACGGAGCCAAGACAGCAATCCGTTTTCTTAGTGGCAGCGGGAGGACAGCAACTCCCTCAATGGACGCCTGCAGGGGCATCAGGCCTGCAGCACGTGGTAGTCGACCAGACTCTTCAACGGAGCCAGGACAGCAATCCGTTCTCTTGCGACACGGGGACACTCCGCCAAGAACAACCAGCCACAGCTAGGACCAAACCAATCTCGGTTTCAAGTCCGAAACACGAGCACTCCGACATGACCATCGGCCAACACTCAATAAAAGCGGGATTCCATATTCCCCACTAAAATAATAACAAACACGAACTGTACGTGAATGGATAAACACCCCGCGCCTTTTTTTTAAAGAAATAATAACTCCTATTCACATGATTAACTCAGATTGAAACCCCTTAAAAGGCGAGTGACTGGATCCGCCGACCCACCGGCCTAATGGGCCGGGGAGGAAGTGACCATAAACAAAACTGTCCTTCCTTCCTTAAAAAATATTGCCAAAGTTCGATAAAAAACACCATAGACAAAATAACCCCAATTAAGCAAGAACTACTCTTGTCACAAAATATTTATGTGACATAACGTAAAATAAAAAAAGAACGGTGCGACGCAGAGTAAGCGTTGCACAGAAGGCGTTTCGTCGCAACGGCTAACTGACATCATGTGTATATTTAGATGAGACATAAAGTTTAAAAAAAACGGTGTACGCAATGTCACCTCTCATTGTATAGCAGTATATGACCGAGAAGTTTTGCTTTATAGCATTGTAGACGACTGTATCTTTCGTTTCGTTGAAGCAGTTTCGTAAGGCGTTGCGAACGAAGCGTTTTTTGCGATTGTTTGCGTAAGATTTTTTCATATAGCATTGCAAACGGATGTAGCATTTCTAAAAAAATATTATGGAAGCTGTTTTAAACATTTCACGTAGAATCTTTAAATGAATTGTTCTCAAATAAAATAATTTCTCGCGAATTGTGGATATGGCTTCCAATTTTTTAAACGGTTACCCCTAAAACAACTGTTTTGGAACTTAATCGTTTCATGATATTTTACTCGCCTCTAGTTTCAATTTCGTACATTCCACATTGCCAAACAACTGCACTCGAACAAATTCACCAACGATATTCGTACTTCGTGAGGGGTTTAAAGCTCTCAGACGTATTTAGTGTGTTCGCCGGACATTCAGGAGTTATTTGAAACAGTTAACGGTTAACCATACTATGATCGAAGTATTGTGAAATCTATAATTTATTCGACATAATTATTTAAAAAAATTCAAATAGTAAATATACATAACAGTAAATTTAATGCTTATATATTTTTTTAATTAATGTACATAATAACATTAGACATCTGAATGCTTACCTCCATAATTCATTTGGTTAAGATTATCATTATAAGTTTTTTTTTTATTTCTAACAAAACTCATTTGGCATAATACATATACAGGGTTTTTCAATAAGAGCTGTTATTTTGAATAGCCCGCGATTTCGGTAGATGTTACTTTTAAAGCTGTCATTTTTTGATATTTGACAAGTAGAAACTACGCCATTAATAAAAATGGAACGATACACGCTTCAACAACGCACTGAAATTATTAAAATTCACTTGAGTATATCAAATGCAAATCATCTTGAGTGATGAAGCCCATTTCCACCTCGGTGGCTTCGTCAACAAGCAAAATTTTCGCATCTGGGGTTCGGAAAACTCAAGAATTATTGTTAAAAAGCCTCTTTATCTTCAACGTGTGACTGTTTGGTGCGGTTTATGGTCCGGCAGAGTCATTAGACCTTACTTTTTCGAAAATGAGGCTGGAGCAACAGTTACGGTGAATGGATTGCGATATTGAGAGATGATTAATGATTTTCTATGGCCGGAATTGGATGGTATTGATATGGACAACGTTTACTTTCAACAAGACGGCGCTACGTGCCACACAAGCAACGAAACCATTGATCTTTTACGATTGAATATCAGAATAACACCTCTTATTGGAAAACCCTGAATTTAGATAATAGATAGGTAGTCCCGCGAAGCTGCCACATGGCTGCAGGTTCTACTTCAATATAAATCCATTTATATTTATTTATAAAGATATACATACTTACAAAGGTACAAAAATATGTTAATAGCCTTCCGGTGAATAAAATAAAAAAAAATAACATGTTTGGTATCATTCAAGAAAAAGGTCAAATTATTCATAATGTTAACAACCTCACCACACATCACCACTCTTTTTTCTTCTTTGTTCATTTTATTTTTTACAGGTATATGGATTTTTCATTCATAAGCTACATCTTTACATTTTTCATGCTTAAACTCTCATTTTCCTCAGAGGCATATTTATTTTTGAACTTATAAGTAAGTAAGTAATAAGTAACAGTAAGTAAGTAAGTAAGTAAGTAATAAGTAACAATTTATTATTTGTCATCGCCCAGCGGCAGGTTGTGCCCCTACACCAATGATGGAGAATTTCTCTTAAAACAAGTAAGTAAGTACTCTCTCCGTAAAACAAGTGTATGCAATTTATATTGGTGTAATTCATTTATTATTTTATAATGATAAACTAATGTTTATAAGACAAGGTTTTTATGCATAGCGAAAAGGATAATAAATTATTACAAGCAATAATTAGTCGCCTGTAATATAAATACAAATTGAAAATATCTCCCGAGTAAAAATTCCCGTCGGCGGCATTTATTTTTACTCCGGAGATGTTTTCGATTTGTATTGATATTACAGGCAACTAATTGTGGCTTATAATAATTTATAATTCATTTATATTATATATGCTCTTATATGGCAGACAGAGTATTGAATGAACCTCTCTCTTCGGAATTAAAATATATTATGAATTAAACAAACATCATTATTGTAATAATATTTGTTTTTGACTTTTTCAATATTCATTAAGATTTATTTACAAATTGAATAGGTCTCCCACATAAATAAAAATCGGATATGTTTATCTGTGGCACTATCTAAGTTACAAACCAATACAGCTACAAAACATTAGAAATTTTGTAATCAAATTATTGAAGACAATATTAGCGATTTCTAAACGAAAATCGAATCATTTCGGGGCACCGGCAAGGCAAGGGTCCTGGGTTCGAGTCCTGGATGTGACCGTATCCTTTTCTGATTTTTCTGTTTCAGATTTTCGTTTAGAAATCGCTAATATTATCTTCAATAGTTAAATATTAGAATTTTAGGTTTTACTCAATAAAGTTATTCCAAAAAATAAAAACTTTGTAATCATCGAAAAAGGTAGATGCCAAAAATATGGGACAAATATGACGTTTAATAAATATGTCCCAATAGTCAAGTTGGTTAAGATGCCTTTCCCGGTAAGACCAGAGATCCTCGGTTCTATTCCTAGCTGTGACTGTAAATTAAATTAGCTAGACTTCTCAATTAAACATTTTTATAATCATTGAAAATTGGTATAGATACTTTGAGGAAATATAATATATGGTACTCGAAATATACACAAATTTATATAAAACTGTTAGAAAAAATATGTAAGATTCCGAAGATTTAATTTTTTTTAGACTATTATTATTCTTGCGTTAAATCGTCTTCCTAAGCCGTAAAGGAGTACGAAATTAACATGCAGACATTTCTTAATTTCATTACTTTGAGAACGAAATTCATATAACCAACATGCAGACATTTCATAATTTCATTACTTTGAGAACGAAATTCATATAACCAACATGCAGACAGTTCTTAATTTCATTACTTTGAGAACGAAATTCATATAACCAACATGCAGACATTTCATAATTTCATTACTTTGAGAACGAACTTCATATAACTAACATGCTGACATTTCATAATTTCATTACTTTGAGAACGAACTTCATATAACCAACATGCAGACATTTCATAATTTCATTACTTTGAGAACGAACTTCATATAACCAACATGCAGACATTTCATAATTTCATTACTTTGAGAACGAACTTCATATAACCAACATGCAGATATTTCATAATTTCATTACTTTGAGAACGAACTTCATATAACCAACATGCAGACATTTCATAATTTCATTACTTTGAGAACGAACTTCATATAACCAACATGCAGACATTTCATAATTTCATTACTTTGAGAACGAACTTCATATAACCAACATGCAGATATTTCATAATTTCATTACTTTGAGAACGAACTGCATATAACCAACACGCAGAGATTTCATAATTTCATTACTTTGAGAACGATCTTAAGTAACCAACATGCAGACATTTCATAATTTCATTATTTTGAGAACGAACTTCAGTAACCAACATGCAGACATTTCATAATTTCATTACTTTGAGAATGAACTTCATTCGGTGCTGAATTGTAATTTCACAGTGCATCAGTCTGATATTCCCATTGAATTGATATTCGAATAAACTCATCGAGCTGGTTTATTAGAGAAAACTGTAATCCTGTTAGCATTGGTCTCCACGAAACCATATAAAAAACCTAAAATCAATTTTTAATTTTCACGAGACTCCAATACAATTCGATTATTAATAAAATAACACACTAATACATCAATACCTAAATACATTGATACATCATAATATACTTTGATATCTTAATACATTAATACTTTTTTTATATTAATACATTCAGATAATAAAATAATACATTAACTCAGGTACATGAATTATAATATTAAAACAATATACATTAATACATTCGAATTTTATTAGATTTATTTGAATTAAATACGTGTATGCAGTGAAAAATAAATGCATTAATAAGTTTGTAAATTAAAACATTAATGCATTAATATTTACACATTATTGCATTAATATTTACACATTATTGCATTAATATTTACACATAAATTCATTTATAATTACACATAAATGCATTAATATTTACACATTAATGCATTAATATTTACACATTAATGCATTGATATTTAAATACATTACAGCAATTTTGCAGTCATTAGGTTCACCTCGTGTAATCTACCCCAGAGGTTGTAAATATGAACATTTTAAACATCCTGAATATCTTCAAAGGCTTTTTCGCAATTCGGATCGCTTTTGTAAGAGATCTCCGTCGTTAGCAGGCCAAAAAGAGGCTCTCCTTTGTGTGGCAAAAATCATGAAAGGGGTTTTCAGAGAATGCGCACTTTCAAAGCCATAATTTTTTTTCTTTACCTTCTTCAAATTAGGACTCTTCCATATAAAGATTTCCTGATTCGCAAATCTGAATTAATTTTTACAGAAATGTTTCAGCTTCTAAAGATTTTATTTAATGACAATAATTTATTTATTTTTAAACAATCTCCAAAACACGATAGTGCACCAAAGCACTTGAGAGTTAAATAATTATAATAGTAGGAACATAAGTACAGAAAAAAAAATGTTAAGGCGATGCACTACGTCGTGTAATATTTTAAAATGAGCCGCTATCAATACCAACCCTTACGTAGATGGCGATAAGGTTTAAATTCCCGCTTAACACTATCCGCCTGTTTTGATTAAGAAAAAAACATGGCCAAAAAGTGCCTTTTATTTTATTTTGTGGGTGTTCAGGCATAAATATTTAATTTTTTTCGATCATTTTATAAACAACTTAATTTGCCACATTATACAATAAAATCATAACCGAACATGGGTTCGTAAGTAGGAGATTTTGAACTATAAAGCAGTTTTCATGGGCCTTGTACATTATTTTTTTCTGGGCTTATAAAAAAACTTGTCTAAAAAATACTCGATTATTTCAAAGGCCTAAATGTATTATACTCGCAGTATTTAATTAAAGAATCTGAAACATTTCTAGGCGACCAAAAAACACATGATTTTGCATTACATCGCCTTAAAAGAGTTAGAACTGTTTGAGCCAGTAAGAACATTTTAATACTGTACCAATACGTTATTTTTTTTAAATAAATAAATTTCAAATCTTTAAAAGTCATACCGTAGTCCCTCACATACAGTTTAACGATTATACGTTGACGCTTGTCACAATATCTATTTGAATGTCACTTTTAATTTGGATAATTAATAAATTCAATTCTTTGAAATTAACCCGCATCCTGATCAAGCTCATTGTCAATGACTATACAATAGGTATTACTCTCGTTCACACACTCGGACAAAGAAGCATTTCTCTGAAATTTGATGATATTACAGCAGTTAATATACTAAATAAATGTTGGTCCTACCCGATCGGCATATTGAAATATATTTGTATTAAAGTTAAAAAAAACTATGTTTTTTCGGGCTGATTTTTTATAAATCTTCTTTGCTTATTTCATCAACGTTTTCTAATTGTTCCATTCTAACGTAACACAATATTGTCATCTCTTGTATTTTTACTGCTATGGAATACCTTTTTTATCATTGTTTTAAATCATTAATATACCATGTTAACGTAGGTAGTCCCAGATAGAGCTCGTCCGCATGTCATTGACGATCCTGCTCTTCCTTATGTAAAAAAGAAAAAGACAGAAGATACTAGAATAATAATAAAAATATTTGAATGACTTGTACAGCGCCGTTTTTGTGCAAAATCACCTCAAGGGCGCTGTACAAATATATAATACATTTCTAAAATGATCTATGTTTTAACTAACTATATAAGGAGATAATATACACTACCATACTTACCTGGTAGGTCACTTGAGATTAACACTTAATTAACATTAACTAATTGTTTAGTAGCGAAATTTAGATTCGGAATTTAGGACATAATTGGAAAATTGGATATAATTGGACTTTCTCTCAGGAATTGTATATTTAATTTAAGTGTATGACACCTTAAAAGAGTAAGTTTTTTAGTTTGGACTTTTGATTTTGATAATGAATTAATGCAATTCTTGGAAATTAACCCAAATCCTGTTCAAGTTGTTGTCAATGGTCTCTAGGACTAGTATATGTACTTCTTTTATTATTTATACTTGTCTGTGCATATTTTTTTTAATTTCTCTTTAACCTTTTGTACCTTTATGTGTTTTACATCTGTAATCTCTGGAATATCATATTTGTGTGCACCTGTACAACTGTTTTATATGGACTACAAGCTATTAGCTGAGTTTGGGAATTCGACAACTAGATGCATTTTTAAGGTGGTAATAATATTATTGTATTATAATGTGCCATGTCTTCCTCGGGGGTCCTCGACCTATTCAACTATTCACTTCCAAGTCATACATTCTTCTTATCCCGACTGTTTCTACCATTCACACGTGTTATCATTGTTACTGTTAAAAAGTACATTATGTTGACTTTAATTGGACTCCGTAACTCATTCCAGTGCAGAAATTCACTCTTCTGACAAGTGCTTTGACAGTTCAGCGAAAAAATTAAATTTCAAATTTAAAAAAAAGTTGATGCGATAAAGTCTTTCTGGGGCTGAAGTACTGGTAGGAACACATGCAAATTTATAGAATGGTACAGGAACTACCTCCCACCTCCCTGTCTCCTTTCTCTTCCCATATGTTGGGATGACTGTTTTCACCGGAGTGGAAAACATTAGCTACGCTGTTATATCAGGGAAAATGCCATTTTTTCAACATTATTTTCTATTAATAAAAGTAACGTAAACATTTCCCTCTGAAATCTCTAAGCCATTAAAAGGTCACCGCACATAATTAGTTAGTTATACGAGAAATTTCATGTTCATTTTTAAATGAAACCCGTAATGATCTTTAATGCTTAAAATCTGTTACAAGCAGCGAAGCCAAAAAATATATTTTTAAAAAGCTTACAAAGTTTTTTTAGCGCATGGAATTTTCTTCTTCAGCGCAACTTTCGACACGTGACATCATATCAAAAAATTTTGCAAACATTTACCTGTTTGAAATATCTTTTGAGGCATTGTGTGTATTTTGCATTAAAAAAAGAAAAAAGTTTTGACCACAATATTTTTAAATGTTATCTTTTAATACTCGTTGATACATGGGTACAGGGTTGAAGGCTAAACGATGTCAGAAAAAAACTGGCAGAAATTACTAAGAAGAAAACATAAACATTCTGTCGAAACTAAATGTCCCACTTCATAATATTTTTGTGGTTTCTCTAGGTACATTCGTCTATTAATTAATTAAAAATGTCTTTGAGCGTTTTCGATAAAATATGTACATTTTCACGTCCAAAGATTTTGATTGACTTTTTCATGGTTACGTATTGTGAAATATTGGAAAATGATCGATATTAGTTTTTATTTTCTTGATTATATAACGTTATTTAAATTTATATTTACTTACATATTTATTTGCAAAAACTTAGTGGCTGATTTACAGGTCTTTTCAATGTGAGCGTGAAATTTTAAGCGAATTTCGTACATAATTCCTAAGTCCTTGCACGTCACCATGTGCTTCAGTGACGTATTTTTGATTTTGTAATTAAAATATATGGTCTTGTGTGCCCTTGTAAAGCATATGACTGAACATTTTTGGAAGTTGAACCCAAGTTTGTTATCAATATTCCAGTCAATAATTACATCGATATCTTCCTGGAGCTTTCTACAGTCTTCTATTGACCTTATTCTCAGAAAGAGTTTAATTTCATCGGCGAAAAGTAGAAAACGGACGAATTTAATCTTTTCCCGAATATTGTTTATAAAAATTAAAAACAATAGGGGTTCCAAATTGGATCCCTGCGGCACACTAGAATTTGTAGGATATGCATTATAGTTGAACTCACCATAGGACACGAATTGTTCTCTTTAACTCAAATAGTTACAAAAGAGTTTCAATAAGCTATCCTAAAAACCAATTTTTTCGAGCCTATATAGGAGCACTAAGTGATCAACTCTATTGAAAGCCTTTGCAAAGTCATGGTAAGATGTGTCAACTTGCTCGTTGTTATCGAGTGCTCTCGCCAAGTAATCTGTAAATACTATTAAATTTGTAATGGTAGATAGGCCATGTCTAAATCCATGTTGTTGTTCGATCAAGAATGGTTCAACTTTGGCATATACATATTTATGGATAATTATTTCCAATAGTTTAGCAGGTGCGGAGAGAATCGCTATAGGACGATAGTTAGTTGTTCATCTAGATTTATAGCAAAAAAATCGTTTAAAAAATTTAAAAAATCGCATTCAGCCTCGAAATATCTACATTTGTAAATTATTGTAATTTGTTTGTATATTTAATCAGAATAAAAAATAAAATTAAACATGCAAACATATTATTTTTTTTATTTAGATCTGATAAATACAACTCACGAAAATTACACATATTTTTACACGATTTCATAAATAATTATTTAGAACGTAAAAAGTCCGATTTCGCAATTAATTTTAGGTATGTAAGATTAATTTGTTATTTCTATAGCTTTCGTAATATAATTTTGACCAACATTGAAAAAAATTAACTTGACGTTTAACATTTCTGATGTAGAATCCGTTAGTTCCATTCCGTGAAAATATTTTTTATTTTATAACGTCCTGCTTATGGCTTTACATAGGAATAGTTTATAAAATTTTAACTAACTAACCATCACGCCGTTTTCCCGAAGGGGTAGGCAGAGAGGACGGGCCGCCAAACAACTCGGTCTTGGCACACACTTCTTGCCTCATTCACATTCATACATCGTCTCATACATACTCTTCTATTATTCTGACTCTTGACATGGCCCGACTCGAGTATCTGTTTCACTTGATCGTGCCATGTCTTCCTCGGGCGTCCCCGACTTCTGCTACCATTCGCATTTGCATCATATATTCTAATTTTAAACAATGATATTTCTTCGGACATATCCGATTATTATTTCAGATATTAATTTAGTCTATACCTACCTCCTATCCTTTCCTATCCTATCATATCCTATAATTTTTGTCACTGGGAGAAGGACATCACCTACTCAGTACATTTTCTAGCGCGGAACCAACATCAATTTACAAGTTCAAATCCGTGTTGCATGCAAAGTAAAGCATTTCGCCGTGGAGATTTTTGTCCTTCAGAAGGAGACCACCACCAAAATTGGCCTCAATATTCCATTCCCTTTTCCCATTATTTCGTCTAAAAAAACTAGATAACATTTCCAAGAGCTATCAAAACAATTATTATTTTTTATTCGGCGACAATCCTCAGAAACAATCTTTGTATTTATTAAATGATGTTATTAAAAATGTTCACTGAAGAATCTACAATATAACCCTCCATTGGTATTCTGGACAGCGAGAAGTAGAGAAATTATGGTAGTAAATTCTAGATTTCTGTACTGAAAAAAAATGCTGACATCTTGATCTTTTGATGGAAACTAAAGAATTATATGAAAAAGTAATGCAATGTAAAGCATAAAAAATGATAAAAATATGTACAAACCTTGGCGAAAATGCCCTTTGTCTTACTCAAAAATATCTACGCGATATGATAACTAAATCGGTTTAGGCAAGCTTTGAAATATTTTTATCGTATTTGAATTGGTTTTGTACGCCTTAGGTTTCAGCCATCAATTTCACCAGTCTAGTAAATACTGCTCAGATAAAACATTAAATACTGATTAAGTAAGTAATCCATTAGAATTTTCTCTCAAACACCTGAGCATTTTGTGGGTACTGCAAGATGTTGTATTTAAAACCCATCATAAAAAATGATTTAAGGAGATGTCTCCAGCACCGAAAAGTCTTGGAACTCGTGGAAAGGGGAAATAAATAGGAAGAAGTTACGAATAATAGTAATAATTGTCGTCCATTTGTAACGAAAATTACAAATCAACTGAAAAGGCTGAAAGAAAAAACCTATACTATTCCTTTTGTTTTTTTGTTTTTTGATGTCTAAAAACAGGTTTCAAACGCATTGTTAGCTAGCAGTGCATCTCTGTGACTAGGCAATGTGTTCGTTTCAACAAGGATATGCGTTCGTTTCAACAAGGTAATGTATTCGTTTCAATAAGGTAATGTGTTTGTTTCAACAAGAAGATGTGTTCGTTTCAACAAGGTAATGTGTTCGTTTCAATAAGGATATTCGCCTCAAAAAGACCAACCAATGTTGGAATATCAGTTTGAATCATAAGGTTGTTTATTATAAACATCTGCCCCGACGATGGACGCTGTAACATTGTCCGTAACGTTGGCTAAAGAAGGAGGAACAATGACACCAAAATAAATCACAATATTTCTTTTGGCAGTGAAAATTTCAAATCTTATCTTAATTTGGCGAGGTTACCCTGTAAAATTCTTTATCGATCATGTTGGTGATTAGTCGACTTGAGCGAGGTTTATTTGACAGATCACAACGACTACAATATCGTCAGAATACTGCGACCGTTCGCTCTCTAGATAAGCTTTTTCACGTTCGTGATTTATAATATTAGATACTATCTCTATGTCCCAAATACGAAAAAATCGCGGAAAAATTTAAATCGTATTATATCAACTTGCACACACTGCTTTTTACTCAACGCTGCCACATTTTGAACTCGACGAAACTGTGTACCTGTGAAGAAAGTTATTCAGAATATCATGGATAATGGCTAACGATTAAAAATCAATTAACAAATGCCTAAAATTGTAGATACAATCATTTTTGCAAATGGAATACGTCATTGCTGACATCGTTGGACTTTTTCTGATATCGTTTCGTTTGCAAAGTTTATCATGCCAATAATGCTTAGTTGTCGATATTATTATACTAGGAAGGAGGGTGGAAATGAAAAGGTTATATTTACATTAACGTGCTGAAAGTAACTTGCTTCGTCGCACATGGAGGTTCTATTTAAAAACTGAATGTATTTAAATAGCTTTATCGTAAATTGGTCCATGTTTTGAATTTGAATATTCCCGCATGGACTTTACTATCTTTTGTATTCCGAGAGGCCCTTTTCAGATGACAAAGAGCCCACCCCATTTAACATCTGACCCACATAAATTTCCACCTGCCAACATTTCACATGTGAATAAAATGAGTGTATTTTAGGTTCGGCAATTCTCTTACGAGACAGAGGGCTTACCACAGCCATATCGATATCGGTAAGATAATCGTAGCTGTCAACGTTTATTTATCGATGTCCTAAGCATGACTGACGATCGATAAATCAATCGAATTCGGGTAACAATTCTGACTAACTCAAGAAGATATTATGTAAAATATAATAAATTAATAGCGGACCCAGCAATTCTTTGCTAATGCCAATGCCTTTATCGGGCGTCTCTGACTTCTTCCACCATTCACTAGTGTATACCACAGTGTTACTATTAAAAAACTACATTATACTGATTTTAATTCGACTCCGTATCTTATTCTGGTGCAGAGATATTTAAGTATTCCTCCGATTTCTTCTACCATTCAAAACACTGTCTAAACACTCCCGGTACTAATAAGAACAATCTTGTAAATTTTCAACGATGTCGGTTGACCAATTTTCGAATTTAGCGAGCGCAAACATACGCAGGTTGAAATTTGTATATAAAAAAGATATATAAAAAAAAATGTTTCAGAATATGTTCTTAGTCCTAATCACTATGAGATCCTGAGCTGAGACAACTCAGGTTTTGAATAAAGAGCCTTCAGCAATTTCTATAGTTCAACTTCAAGGTATGGTCGGGGTAATTTCAGCAACTTCCCCACGATGTTTTTCTTTTAAATACTCATTCAATGTTTTTTTATAATAATTCATTAATCCAAGATTTTCTAGTCTGAATTAATTTAATTTATTTGGTATCAGGTGGGAGTTAGTTGTATTACACGGCAAAACATTCATAAATTATTTATCCAAATATACAGTTTTAAACTATGTTATATTTAGCTTATAATATATTTGCTTTGCTCTGATTTTATGATAATGTGAGGTGTTTGATTTTTTACTTTTTTTATGTGAAAAACCGTAATATTTTTAATGTTTACTTAAAAAACCTATATTTTGATTTTATTATCAACTATTACTTTTTACTCAATTGTACTCGTATTGAGTGGTAGACACGATTTTTCGTTCAGTCTCGTATCTTTATTTCCACACTTATATACCCAACCTTTTTAATAATGGCCTCCTAGATACGTAGATACGTGGGGAAAGTGCGTTCTTACAACTTAAAAGCAGGAAAAGTTTTCGCTCGATATTTAAGGGATAGCAGGAAATGATTTATGAACATATTTTGTAAGGCGGTACCCTCAATCGATATTAGATAATATGGTACCAATCTACGTGACCACGTAAACGGATTATGGCAGTTTTCTAAGGGAGACCTCAGGAAAAATTACATTTTTATGTGAACACAACATTCCGAAACTAGTCGAAATTTGGCAAACCTAATTGAGATATTTTGTGAGTCTGGAGGAACGAGAATGGGAAAGAGATGATAGAAGATGGTTAAGCAGTACAGCTTTGCATTTAAATGTAGAAATGTATTCAATAGGAACTAAACACGTTCATTACCATCTCAAAGACGTTTATTATTAATTTGTCGTCTTAAACCGTTGTGCTTTCATCTTTCATTCTTGGTGTTGCTATTTAAAACGATTCTCATTTTTTGTCTACTATTAAATGTCAGACTATACTTGGCTATTGGTTCTGGTGACCTACCACTGATACGGTTCTAAAAAAAACTGAATATCAACTTCATTGGCCTGTCTGGACCCTGGGCGTGAAAATTTTGTATGTCGTAATTGGCCGTTTTCTTTCAAATCGGTAAAGATCACATTTTATAGATTATCTTTTCCCCATCTTCTTACCCTTCCCACTTCCTTAAGTGTTATAAAATACCTCAATATGGGATATCATAGTCTAAGTTAATAGGGACTATTGTACTGTAATCAATTTCCGTTTAGAAAACGGGTACGGACACTCCTGCCCGGGAACCATTCACCATAACCAACACGTCTGCCATTGGTCACCCTAAGTGGTTTACTATATTTGGTGACTTAGCAAGGGTACTCGGTATCATGCTAGAGCACAGTGGAAGGATTCGTACGTCCGTCACTACTGGACACACTAACCCCCAGGTTCCTAGAACTTCCTCTCCTACCTTTCCTCAAAAAGATCCTATACACATTATCCCAAAAGATGACATAGGTCTTGAAGGAAATTATGTTTCCGCAGGGCTTCTTGTGTGGAGATAATGTCATTGAGTGACACAATACCAAATGGAGCTGGAATACAATTAAAGTTGTGTCATTTATCAGCTCACAATTTCTATTTAAGCCCTAAGAAAACTTGGAGAATTGGTTTTTCAGTCTCTCAACGTGTTTATGGTAGGTGGGTTTACATTGGGAACGCAACTTTTTCCATCCCAAAACCCAATTTCGTAAAATCATCTACCCATCTAACTAAGGGCGTTATACTCTGTTCAGCGGAAAAGGAGTATTTCGAAAAGAAATTAAAAATTAAAAACTTATTGAAACATATCTACCTACTGCCTATTTATTAAGAAACTTATATGCGCTAATAAATGTAATGTTTAGTATATTTATTGTTATTAAGTTTAATTTGTAGAACTCCATTTTATTTTTTATTTTTTTTTTTATATATTCAATAATATTATTATTGGGTTTATAAAAACAGTTTATTTTTAAACAAGTTCTGCTGTGTAATTATTATTACGCGTGACAGCTGTTTCGCCCTCTGAAGGCATTATCAAACTGTGGGTAGCCCACTTACAGACGATACATTTATATTATTTCTAGGTAGGTATTTTAATTTCAATTACTGATTTCTTAATTGATTTTTGAGTAAGATATTAGAAATTATTAATGGTTATTACCCCAGCAAAGTTTCCCCAATTAGTGTAATGTTAAAAATTTGACTGAATGTCTTAATGTTAGTTATTCCCAAACGATGACTCATAGGGTTATTTTAATAGCATAATTAAGTACTTCATAGTGCACTCATATTTGAACTAGGTTTGAAGATATCTAGTAGGGGTGAACGAATTATATTTGTTTGTTCATTAATTAGAATAGCTTTCGGATTATTAGAGTTTTTGTTAATTTCTAACTGTTCTAAAAGGTTCAGTTTACGGCCTTTATTTTGTACGTGTAACGGAGTTGGTTTATTATTATCATTAAGTGAGTGATTTTCATCTAGGAGATGTTTGGCAAATTGAGATTGCATTTTATTATTATTTTTAAAAGATCTTATGTGTTCTTTGAACCTAGTGTTAAAGGACCGGCCCGTTTGTCCAACATAAACAGCGTTGCATTCGTCACACTGGAGTTTATAAATGCCACTATTTTGTAATTTGAGTACCTTACTTTTTGAGTTTTTAAGAGATGATCCTAAGTTGTTATTTGTGCGGAAGGCAATATCTAAGCCACACTTTTTGAGGACTTTTGCAATTTTATTAGATGTCTGCCCGATGAATTCTAAACACCCAAATTTATTATTCGTCTTATTATTAGTCACTGGGTAAATTAATTTAAGGTTATTTTTGTGTTTGTTATTATTAATTATTTTTTCAATGTCTCTACCCTTGAAGCCATTATTTTTAGCAATAGTTAGGATTGTATTTTTTTCCTTCTCGTATGCTTTCTTGTCGAGTGGGATGTTATTAAGCCTATGTACCATTGAGTGGTAGGCAGATAATTTATGTGACCATGGGTGTAAGGATTTATAATTAATGGTCGTATCTGTAAACGTAGGCTTACGGAAAATTTCAAACGTATGTTTATTATTTTCTCTACCGATTGTTAGGTCTAAAAAATTGATTTTATTATTACACTCTCTTTCAACCGTAAAGCAGATTTTACGGTTGATGGAGTTAGCAAATGTGACAAAAAGATCTAATTGTCTGTTGGTACCTTTCCAACAGACCAAAATGTCGTCAACATAACGAACATAGTAAATGATGTGTTTGTTAAAGATTGAATTTAAAATTTGTTTTTCAATGTAATCCATAAATATTTCTGCAAGAAGTGGACTGAGGGGCGATCCCATTGGTAATCCGTCGTTTTGTTTATAGAATTTATTGTTAAACTCAAAGTAGTTAGTTTCCACGCAAATTTTAAATAGATCGAATAAGTCTTTTTTAGTAACTGGGTTTATATTAGATTCGTCTAAAATCATTGAAGATATTTTAGACGAATCTAATATAAACCCAGTTACTAAAAAAGACTTATTCGATCTATTTAAAATTTGCGTGGAAACTAACTACTTTGAGTTTAACAATAAATTCTATAAACAAAACGACGGATTACCAATGGGATCGCCCCTCAGTCCACTTCTTGCAGAAATATTTATGGATTACATTGAAAAACAAATTTTAAATTCAATCTTTAACAAACACATCATTTACTATGTTCGTTATGTTGACGACATTTTGGTCTGTTGGAAAGGTACCAACAGACAATTAGATCTTTTTGTCACATTTGCTAACTCCATCAACCGTAAAATCTGCTTTACGGTTGAAAGAGAGTGTAATAATAAAATCAATTTTTTAGACCTAACAATCGGTAGAGAAAATAATAAACATACGTTTGAAATTTTCCGTAAGCCTACGTTTACAGATACGACCATTAATTATAAATCCTTACACCCATGGTCACATAAATTATCTGCCTACCACTCAATGGTACATAGGCTTAATAACATCCCACTCGACAAGAAAGCATACGAGAAGGAAAAAAATACAATCCTAACTATTGCTAAAAATAATGGCTTCAAGGGTAGAGACATTGAAAAAATAATTAATAATAACAAACACAAAAATAACCTTAAATTAATTTACCCAGTGACTAATAATAAGACGAATAATAAATTTGGGTGTTTAGAATTCATCGGGCAGACATCTAATAAAATTGCAAAAGTCCTCAAAAAGTGTGGCTTAGATATTGCCTTCCGCACAAATAACAACTTAGGATCATCTCTTAAAAACTCAAAAAGTAAGGTACTCAAATTACAAAATAGTGGCATTTATAAACTCCAGTGTGACGAATGCAACGCTGTTTATGTTGGACAAACGGGCCGGTCCTTTAACACTAGGTTCAAAGAACACATAAGATCTTTTAAAAATAATAATAAAATGCAATCTCAATTTGCCAAACATCTCCTAGATGAAAATCACTCACTTAATGATAATAATAAACCAACTCCGTTACACGTACAAAATAAAGGCCGTAAACTGAACCTTTTAGAACAGTTAGAAATTAACAAAAACTCTAATAATCCGAAAGCTATTCTAATTAATGAACAAACAAATATAATTCGTTCACCCCTACTAGATATCTTCAAACCTAGTTCAAATATGAGTGCACTATGAAGTACTTAATTATGCTATTAAAATAACCCTATGAGTCATCGTTTGGGAATAACTAACATTAAGACATTCAGTCAAATTTTTAACATTACACTAATTGGGGAAACTTTGCTGGGGTAATAACCATTAATAATTTCTAATATCTTACTCAAAAATCAATTAAGAAATCAGTAATTGAAATTAAAATACCTACCTAGAAATAATATAAATGTATCGTCTGTAAGTGGGCTACCCACAGTTTGATAATGCCTTCAGAGGGCGAAACAGCTGTCACGCGTAATAATAATTACACAGCAGAACTTGTTTAAAAATAAACTGTTTTTATAAACCCAATAATAATATTATTGAATATATAAAAAAAAAAAAAAAAAAAAAAAAAAAAAAAAAAAAAAAAAAAAAAAAAAAAAAAAAAAAAAAAAAAAAAAAAAAAAAAAAAAAAAAAGTAATGTTTAGTAGTAGTACAATCTCATATTGTTATTTTCTGTGATATACTATTGCATTGGTTTTAACGTGCCCGTGGATTTTCACCATTTTTTATGTAATTTTATTTAACTTGCACCATATCAGTTTTGATTTATTTTATAAGTGCCTACTTTCTTTCTCTTTATTTTGTTTACCAGATTATCACTATTCTTGTGTTCTTTCTTTACATTGTATAATTTTTTTCTTATTTTAAAATTCTTTATATTTGTGCAAAAAAGTTTTACGGTTATTTAAATAGTAATTAAGGCGATGCACTACGTAGTAATGCAAAATCATATGTTTTTGGTTTGAAAATTAAGTCACCTAGAAATGTTTCAGATGCTTTAATTAAATACTGCGAGTAGAATACATCTTGGCCTTTGAAATAATCGAGTATTTTTTAGATAAGTTTTTTTATAAGCCCAGAAAAAAATAATGTATAAGGCCTATGAAAACTGATTTAAAGTTCAAAATCTCCTACTTTCGAACCTATTTTTGGTTATGATTGTATTGTATAATGCGTCAAATTAAGTTATTTATAAAATGATCGAAAATAAATTAAATATTTATGCCTGAACATCCACAAAATAAAATAAAAGGTACTTTTTGGTCATGTTTTTTTCTTGCATAAATCAAAACACGCGGATGGTGTTAAGCGGGAATTTAAACCTTATCGCCATCTACGTAAAGGGTGTTATTGATAGCGGCTTGATTTAAAATATTACACGACGTTGTGCATAGCCTTAAACATATTTGCTGTTTTAGAAGTTTCATCCAACAGCCCCATTCATCTTGTGGTTCTTCATTCTATGCAAGAACATCGGGTCTGCCGTGTGGTATCTTGAATAATTCATGTTGACGACTATGGCTGAAGTTATAAGCATCTGCAACATTTTACACACGTCAGGCGGCGCTTGGCTCAGAGCCGGCCTTTGATAGGAGACGAGACAATACCCTTAAATAACGTCAGAATCTTAACGACGTAAGTGAAGAAGCCATGCACAAAAATATGCTACGCGCGGCCCTGGTGTATTGGACAGACTTACGGTCAAATTTGCCCTACCAGGCATAGAAAATTGATCTTTCCCTGGGGTTTATTTTTTTGATAAACGTATTACTAAATCTCCGATGTTTCTAGAGGAATCCCTAGAATTCATCGTCTAGAAAATAAAATCTGATCTGTTAATGGTAAGGTACTGTTTTTATTAATCTTAAATATGAATGTCATACATTCGTAGGGATCGCTCCAAAAAATACATATATGATCGTTAGGAATTCATCGGAATCAATTAAAATGTGAACCTCGGGCAAACCCCGTTATTCGAGTCTTGTGTCGCCTTAAAACCAAGAACGACTTGTTTCATAGAATTCGAAGATTTCATCAAATTACAAAGTTGACGTTCCGTAAAATTTCTATTCTAGTTCTGTAATTATTTCACCGTGGACCGGTTGTTTAACAGTACTTGGATTATAACAAAACTTGAATATTTACTTTGAAAATTGATGAAGTGTTCAAATTCTGTGAAACAGCCCGTCCTAAGTATTGAAAGATTTGCATAGCGTATGGTTTTTAGGCTAAATCTATTCCTTGCCTCAAATCACCACCATCTTTATTACTCAAGCCGCGTTGTAGGAAATGCACAGACAGTTAAAGAGACTTGTTTTTGGATTTCGTTGGACTGTTGGATTTATGGTTTTATTAAGAATTTCGCAAGAGGCCAGAGATTATGCGAGTGAATGAAACCATTTATTTTACCTTTTTCATAACATTTCTGTAATATTTTTTAAACCATATTCTTAAAAATACCTTGTTTGTGATGTAAAAAAACCAATTTGAATGGTGGTGCACAAATCTTTCGTTAACAATTGTGCGGAGGTTGCGACGAGGTGCGGGGGTTGCGAGGAGGTGCGGTTGGTAACTTAACAAAGTAACAACGAATTGAATTTGCCTAATATTGTTTACAGGAGAGGAAAAAATTGGGAAAGGCCAAAGACTTACTACTAGGTCTGGTCCTCCGTAGCCGCTGGTTCTTTTTACACAGATCTGGTCGCATATATTAAGGCAATTTCGTTGACACTTGTTCACATAACATAAAAACAGTGACTTTCACTGGGGCGGGTTAAAATGTCTCACTTGACCATGTGATATTCCAAAATGACAGCCGAGTTCAACACTTTTGGGGGTATTCGCGAATGACACGACAATGTTCGCGGAGACCAAAAATGCAACGATAATAATGTTCTTGTCGTTTGGCCCGGGGTAAGAAAAAGTGACAAGGGGCAAAAGGGGGGTTAAGGGTACACATTTTAAGGCTATTCAATTAAAACATCACGCGCAACTAATTAAGGTGATATATTTAAGATTATAAAGTAGTTTAAATAATATTTATCGGTCACTTAAATGTTAATAAAATATCAAATTATAATTTATTCGTTATATGGTGTATTGAAAATAAAATATGTATGTATATATACTGCCTTCACGGTTAAATTCACCAACACTTTTAATTAAATCTTTAAAATTGAGGCTGGATTATTATTTTTACTTCTTGCCTTCTTGGGTAAATAGGAAGGTACGAAGACACTTTCTTCTATTATTCACTCTAATACGTTGTTGCTAATGTGTTTAGGTTGGTATATGTACAGATTATTTTTAAATAATGTGTTACGTAAATGGTCTTATTTAAATGCCCATACAGGCTTTGACAAACGTGTGATGTTTATAATAATTTAGGTGTACATAATTAAAGTTTTTTTTTAAATGGAACCTAAAATCTAATATTTATTTATGAGGTATGTTATTATAGCCTTCTCGTGGCTAAATTCCGTACAGTTGAACACATCCACTAATTTGCTATTATTTGCAACTGCATGCAATCTAGCTACAAGCGTGTGTCTAAATAACTCAGTCTTGATATTGTTTTAACAATTAAAAAGAATTTTTGATATACTGTTTCTAGTTGGTATATGGAAGATAATTAGGCTAAGTAAATCAGGGTTGTCTATAAAACCATAAAAAAATTTAAAAATGAATTTATTTCTGAATTCTTCTTTTTTACCGTTAATAAATGAATAATATTTCAAGATCTCTGTGTAAATTTTATTCCGATCGACGAAACCATGTGTCTTAAGTTTTCTCAATATTGTTATTTTATTCCGATCGCAAAAACCATGTGTCTTAAGTTTTCTCAATATTGTTATTTTATTCCGATCGCCGAAACCATGTGTCTTAAGTTTTCTCAATATTGTTATTTTATTCCGATCGCCTAAACCATGTGTCTTAAGTTTTCTCAATATTGTTATTTTATTCCGATCGCCGAAACCATGTGTCTTAAGTTTTCTCAATATTGTTATTTTATTCCGATCGCCTTAACCATGTGTCTAAGGCTGGCCGCATACATACGTTTTCCGTATTCGATTTCCGAATTCGTTTTCCGTATTCGGAATTCCGTGAGACTAGCGCAAACGTTCGTTTTTCTTCATTCGGAATGTATAAACGTCAGTACCAGTGTTGCCAACAAGGGCGATATATCGCCATTTAGGCTACTCAGAGCGAGAATCGGCGCCGAAAAAATCTAAAAGGCGACTGGTCGCCAATTAAGCTACTTCAAAAACATCAATTTTAAACATGTCCCGAAATTCTCCACATTTTATCTTTTTGAAATTCTCTAGCCACCCCCCCTACGAAATTTTTATTTTCACGTAAAAACATCAATTTTAAACATGTCCCACCTAACAGCAAATTCAGCTACTTTACGCTACCTTATGTATGAGAAACTGCGATATTAGGTCAAGATCCGTTGGCAACACTGAATTACGAACGGAAATTTCCGTACGTTTGCGTCGGCACAAACAAACTGTATGCAATAGCTGCGTTCCACATGACGTCATTAGGTTTTTTCCATTCGGTTTCTCCGAACGCGCCGGCTCGCATTCGGAACGTGCGTAAGGAATTTGTTCCGTTCGGAACTAAAACGAACGTGTGCGGCAGTTAATGTATTTTCTACTGATTCCGTGAATTCGGATGTCCGAATACGAAAAACGAATTCGGAAATCGAATACGGAAAACGTATGTATGCGGCCAGCCTTAAGTTTTCTCAATATTGTTATTTTATTCCGATCGCCGAAACCATGTGTCTTAAGTTTTCTCAATATTGTTATTTTATTGCGATCGCCGAAACCATGTGCCTTAAGGCGATGCCATGCGTAGCAATGCAAATTCATATTTTTTTGATTTGAAAATTAGATCACTTAGAAAAGTTTTAGATGCTTTAATTAAATACTGACACTAGAACACATCTTGGCCTACGAGATAATCCAGTATTTTTTAGATAAATCTTTAAGCCTAGAAAAAATAATGTGTCAGGCCTTTAAAAACTGATATAAAGTTCAAAATCTCCTACTTACGAACGCATTTTCGGTTACTGTAGTGTTTGGTGTTTGCGCTCGGGTAGCTTCGGGTTCTACCGAAGATAACCGAACGCTACTAAAGGCCTCGCGTTGCATCGTCGGGTGGCAGGAAGCCATTCTGTCGCTAGACGGCCTTTAGACAACTTGTTACTTGTATTGTCAGTTTATTATATTCCGAATTAAACAACCTCCGTATATCAGAATCTACGACTATTAATAGAGATATTACCAGATCCCTATCCTCGTTAGAATACTGGAGATTAAGGGCCCAGTATTCTATCCTGTACAACATCAATACATCACAGTGGCGCAGCTTAAAAGGATTATACGGAAACAGTTTTTTCGGATTGCCGGCAAGTCGATCTGTTTCACACCAGGGACTTGCGAAAAAAAATCTCCGGGATTTTATTGTCAAGGTGACAATAAATGGAGATAAACTGGGCATAATAAGGACAATTGGAAGTAAATAATTACGTGGCTCTGGGTAACAAAGACCAGACCCAAGAATCCAGCGAAGAATCAATAATTTCGTGGTTCTGGGTAACAAAGACCAGACGAAGAATCCAGCAAAGAATAAATAGTCACGTGGTTCTGGGTAACAAAGACCAGATCGGTGGCTCTGGGTAACAAAGACCAGACAAATTTCACAGAAGAAGAAGACTTGGAATTCCGGAAAGCGGCTGGGCGCTGGACTGCATCGGCGCCGGTTCCTGGAGTCAGGTTGTCTTGTTTCTTGTTTGTTTCTGGAAGGTGTTATTGTTGCCGGGTGGGTTTTTGTTTTTTTTTTTTGTTGTTGTCGTTACAATCATGGAATCGGGCGGAATTTCCAGGTTCTCCCACGTTGATGGAGATTGGAGTCTATTTCGCTTGAGGTTAGAACAGTTCCTTTTAATTCGTGATGACATAAAAACGACTAAGTTAGATGCTTCACAGAAACGCGCTTATTTGCTGAATCTTCTGGAAGCGGAGACATTAACTCTTTTGATCAACTTATGTTTCCCTGCTAAAGTTACAGACGTGGCATTCGATCAGTTAATAGAATTAATTGAGAAACATTGTTCCAGACCGCGATCGGTGTTCAAGGAACGAGAAAAATTTTATCAAGCCAAGCAATCGCATGGGGAATCGGTCAGAGATTTCGCAGTTCGTCTAAGGGGATTATCTTCCTTTTGTGAATTTGGAACGCGCTTGCCAGAAAGCTTAGCGGATGCCTTTGCAATCGGTATTTTACCAGGCCGGGCTAAGGAGAAAATTTTTCTAGAGGGAACTAAATTAACATTTAACAAGATGGAAGAGTTAGCAATAACGGTTTCAGTTTTAGACAATCTGGTTCCGGAAATTAAATCTGAATTTTCTTCAGGGAATTCGGATGTGAATGCCATTTCGAATCGTTCAAATTCGCCCGGGAGACATTCGTCGCGTTTGGGAGAAACTCAAAGTTTTTCAAGGTTATCTCGTTCAAAGAGCCCCGAACCGAGTAATAAAAAATGTACGATTTGCGGTGAATACCATGTAGAAAAATATTGTAAATTCAAGAACGCAAAATGTTTTAACTGTCACAAGGTAGGGCATTTGAGGAAATTATGTAGGAATCACAAGGTTAATTCGATTTTTGAACAAGCCCAGAATAATAGTATTTCATACATTAATCCGTTTAGGGCTAATGTGGTAATTAACGAAGTAAAATGTGCTGCTATGATTGATTCAGGGGCAAGCATATCGGTCATGCCGGATTTTATTTTCAATCGTTATTTTAGAAATGTAACATTGTCACCAGATAAGCGTACTTTATCAGGATACGATGGCAAACCACTTAATCTTGTAGGTAGTGCCTGTTTTACCGTAGAATACAATAATCTTAAAAATAATTTATTATTTGTTGTTGTGGTTAATGGCACGGAATTGATAGTGGGTAGGGATTTTATGGAGATTTTTAATATGAAGATAGTTCCAGTGATGATAAATTCGGTTTCATCAATCAAGGACAAAATCTGTTTTATTGAAAATTGTGAACATGTAAATTTTCAAGCAGTTGTGGTGGCGACCGCAGCGGATAGCGAATTACAGCTAGTGCTTAGGTATTTGCGGCAGGGCTGGCCCAAACGAGTAAATCGTGATAGCAGTATATGGAAATATTGGCTAAAAAGGAATGAACTTTCTATCGTAGAAGATTGTTTGTCTTGGCAACACAGAATAGTTATACCTTTTTCTCTCCAAAAGCAAGTGTTAGATTCATTACACAGGTCACATCTTGGTATTGTTAAAATGAAGGGAATAGCTAGAGCATATTTTTGGTGGACAGCTCTGAACAAAGACTTGGAGAAAGTCGTTCAATCATGTTCAGATTGTACGTTGACAAAACAGTCACCACCAAAAAGTCAAGCAAACGTTAATATTTCTAAAGCTCAATCTGATCAGGTTAAGTTTTACAAAGGGGTTAAAACCAGGGTTTTTAAAGTTGGACAAAAGTGTTTAACAAAAGATTATCGTCAGGATAATAAAGTAGTTTGGGCTAAGGGAGTAGTCTCTAGAAAGCTAGGTAAAAAAGTTTATATTATTAAGATAGAGAACACAGATGTGACATGGAAGAGACATGTCGACCAAATGAGGGAAATGTCAGTGAGCTGGAAGGAAGATGGCAATAGTGCACAGCATCCCGCGTCTGAAATTTCGAGGAATGAGCCTCATGAGTTAGAGACTGCAACCTTATTGCGTGGATTCACTGGTTTTCCTCCTGATTTCAGGTTGGCGGCAGAGGAGGTGGTGTCGGAGCTGACACAGGCCCGGCAACAGAGACCATGGTCGGGGAGATTGCGGCCAAGACGCGAGACACCCACATCTTCCAGAGGAAACGGGGCAACTTGACCCAGGCACCGCGGTTGTTAGTCTTAGGATTATTTGTTAGCAAAATGTAATAACTTCACTTGTTGTAATAACTGCATAGCGCAGCTCTGTTAGAAATCTCTGTGGATCTCTGCACAATAGGTTTCATCGTGTTTGTGCTTAAATATTTTAAATTTCTAAGTTGGCTATCTTTCAAAATCATTGTTAAAACCAAATGTAATATAAAATTAATATCTATGTTGTGATTTATATATGTAAAATATTTATGTTGGTTTGTAAGTGGCTTCAGAGTTGAAGGAGGGAAGGTGTAGTGTTTGGTGTTTGCGCTCGGGTAGCTTCGGGTTCTACCGAAGATTCTAGAACGCTACTAAAGGCCTCGCGTTGCATCGTCGGGTGGCGGGAAGCCATTCTGTCGCTAGACGGCCTTTAGACAACTTGTTACTTGTATTGTCAGTTTATTATATTCCGAATTAAACAACCTCCGTATATCAGAATCTACGACTATTAATAGAGATATTACCAGATCCCTATCCTCGTTAGAATACTGGAGATTAAGGGCCCAGTATTCTATCCTGTACAACATCAATACATCACAGTTACGGTTTTATTGAATAATGTGGCAAATTAGGTTTTTTATAAAATGATCATAAAACAATTAAATATTTGTGCCTGAACGTCCGCAAAATAAAATAAAAGCTACTTTTTGGCGATGTTTTTTTCTTGTATTTATCAAAAAAGACGGATGGTGTTGAACGGGAATTTAAACCTTATCGCCATCTACATAAGGGGTGTTATTGTTAGCGGCTTGATTCAAAATGTCACACCACGTATGGCATCGCCTTAAGTTATCTCAATATTATTTTTTTATTGTGATCGCCGAAACCGTGAGCTTAAGTTATCTCAATATTTTTTACTTACTTCTATGAAATTGGTAAAACATTTTCACATGTCGAAATTGCTTCTTTTGCGTGTAATCGACCTAATGTCTTGCACTGTTTAAACTTTACTTTATATAAAGACCACTCTTATTTTCGACGACTGTTAAGTGATTTAATTATTTGGTTTTAATTTTTAAACTAGTTGCTTCTCGATGGACGGAGTCTAGTTATTTTACTTCAGTTTTGGATATTTTCATCCTTTACAGCGGCGATCAGATCAAAAGTATTTCAAATTTATGAATGGGTTACTGATTCAAATTCATTAGGAAACTTTATCAGAAAATCTTTCATTCAAAACTCATTTCCTACATGAGATGAAAATAGCTAGATACGAAATAATTGAATTCGAATCGAAGCCTCGAATATTTCCAATCGTTAGACGATATCATTCAACTATATAAATGATATTAATTTCATAGCTTTAAAATATTTCAGGTATATTGTCTATAAATATTTCTCAATTTGGGAGGTATAGGTACCGCCGCCCAGGTAAACATTTATTGGATAACTAAATGGTTCGCCAGATTTGGTGACTTAGCGGGTTTCCTCGGGTTCCTGGGGTGAGGATTGTGTATGCCTTAGCGGCGGATACGTTTGCCTATCTACTGCATGACGGGTCGGATCGGTAGAGACTGGTTGTGACAGACCTCTCGACCTATCGACTTGCACCACAGTAGGAGGGATGGATCTATACTGAACAAATTGACCCAAAGATTCCTACCTACCCCTCATACCCTTTCCCTTCCCAGAACTTACTCTCCTTCCTTCCCCTAAAAAGCACCTCCAAACAACATCACTAAAGATGTCGGCCCTGGAGGAAATCTTTTTCCTTATGGTTTCCTGTGTAGAAATATATATGTATGTATAAACTTTTATATCAATTTTTTAACTGATTCAGCTTGTATCCTTTGTCCTGTATTGACTCGACCATTTTGCATTTCGTCTATCTGTATGTTTAATCTGAAAGTTTCGTTTCTGTTTCGAGATGGTGGAAATTTTAACAATTCAGGAAAGATTCCTTTTTTAAACGTGAAATTGTCGTGTTTATTTGGACTTTCTTACTCAAGTAAGTTTTAAAAAATAATTTTCAATGAGGTAGTGATGTTTTCATGGACAAATTGCATAGTAAACTATACGGTTTTGTGATTTAGTAGGTAGGTATTTAAGTAAAAGACATTTTGAATATGATTGATCTCAAAAAAAAAAATTTTTGAAATATGCTTTTTAAATGCGAGATCACAGAACTTCTAGTGTAGGGCTTAGGTAGTTATTATTTTATTTTATTTTTAAAAGAAAGACAAACATTCCCAGGTTGCGAATAACCTGACAATATTTGAAAATCTCCTACTACCACCACAGTAAGCTGAAAATGTTGCTTGTGTTGTGATGGAGGACTTAGCCAGCCGAGGAATTGAACACACTACGCCCGAGTGGGACCCAAGCGCGATGTCAACTCGGCCACCAACCGGTCAAATATTATATAATAATACCGGTTTAGCAAAAAAATGTTAACTTTCGCGTAATAATGGTAATCGGAATAAATTAATAGAACAAAAGGTTTGGTTAGGTATGGCTTAGGTAATATTAAAAGTTAAAAATTTATCGAAAATGATAAATATTTGTTACCCATGTTGTATCGTTTTGATTTTGTTAGGCTTTCTTTCAGTATGTGCTCAATTATCCCTTTTAAATTAGGGTGTGAAAAATCGTTTTGCGTGTGGTTTTGTGATCAGAAATGGTGCAGGTATTTTCCTGTACAAGGAGTATAATTTACGGCCTCGTATCTGACCCTTTCCAACCCCAAACCCTTACATTTGCAGGATCATCCCTTGCCAGAATAAAATACTTCATTTCGGACAGACGACATGAGATATCTCCCTGAGGAAGGTTTAGGTTCACTGAATTCATAGAGCATAAAATAAAAATGCTAATATTGTGAAAAATGGCCTAGTTTTGGACTTGTAAGATTTAGAGCGGATGCAGAAATATAATATTCACTTCTGAAGGCTGTTACGTGTAAAGAATTATAATTCAATGAGTATCATTTTTGAAATTGGTTCTCATCAGGGCAAACTATGAATACCGTCAACAACCTGCGGAAGATAAAAAGTTTATTTTTCTGATTATGATTATCGTACTAAAAACATAAACTTTTAATATTTTCATAAATAATCATTGCTTTCAAGAACGATCTAAAATCACACATTCTGAAACAGTTCTAACTGGCTACAACGTCATTATAACATAGAAAAGCCAATGTCATCAACGTGGCCCGGCCCAAATTCACGAATAAAATCGAACATGTCGTTTTGGGGTAAATCGAAAATGGTACATAGTATAAAAGTTTAAATATTAACATCACTAATACTTAATAATTACATTTTTATCGGGTATAAAAATGTAGACAACTTTATAGTAATAAAAACATTACAAAATCAGTAGGTGTTAGACCGTTAAGGTGAGGGGTTTAGCGGTTACTTAGCAGAGTGAAAATTGACTATATCTGAAAAAATATAGATTTGGTTTATTTTACTTTAAATAAACATCATCGGAGACCAAATTTTTCGTAACATTTTTTACTCCAAATAATGTCATAAATCACTGGTGAAAAGTCATGTCTTGGCCTATATACTTATTTTTACAAAACTACACTTATTTATTATTTTGTACATATATATATATATATATATTTATTACAATATTAGAAATTTTTTTTTTCGTAACAATCTTAAAGCCAGGATTCACACCTATAATTCTGAATTTGTACAATACGTTTTCGAACGCCAACTGCGACCAGTCTTCGAGTACTTCTGAGTCCGATTTTATCGCCGTGAAACGTTCAATTTACCTATTGATTGGCCTATATCGGTAACTATTGATATAGTTCAACGTTATAACCACCGTGGAGAAAAATAATGATCTCAAGTGTCGATCGCCGAGAGATGTTATTAGTGTATTAATTTGCGTTGCGATCTCAAATCTCTCTTTAAATCATCACATCAAAAAACCAAAGTTGCCGAATTACCGAGTACGCTGAATTGTGTAATGCTCTGTTTTGTTATAGGGCATACAAATCTGTAGCGGGGATCACAAGTTTTATTTGGCAAAGGTAGGAACAATTTCTTTTCCTCTGTCTGACCCGTAGAGTTGACACAGGCAACCGCGTCACCTTACAAACTTATACCCGTATATTTAAAATTTCACCTATTTATAAAATCATACCTGTTTGTATTGTAATACAATCCTTACATTCAATTTTTTTAAATTGTCTTCTTGTCTGTCGTCTTGCTTGGGATATACCTTATTGCCTTATTTAGTAAGTTAAAAAAAAAACTAATTAACCATCACGCGGTTTTCCCGCAGGGGTAGGCAGAGAAGACGGACCTCCGAACAACTCGGTCTTGGCACACACTTCTTGCCTCATTCACATTCATACATCGTCTCATACATACTCTTCTATTATTCTGACTCTTGACATGGCCCAACTCGAGTATCTGATTCACTTGATCTTGTCATAACTTCCTCCGTTCTACATGCCCAAACCATCTAAGCGTCCCTTTCTAGATCTTACACCTACACTTACATCAGCAGCCTTTCACTCTGATCTGCACATTTCTCACACGATCATACATGGTTTTACCACATATAAGCCTCAGGGATCTCATTTCTACAGCATTTAGTCTACTTTCAACATTTCTGTGCCAGTTCATTGTTGAGTAACTAGATTTACTAAAAACTCGTAAAAAGGAATTCACAAGTTTAGCGATCTTAAATAAAAACATTGAAAAAGAAGATAAAACTAATAAATCTAAACGAACATGAAACAGAACAAGACACAGAAAAATAAAAAGATAACGGTCCGAACTAGGAATCGATCTCAGGATCTATTGTCTTTCCGAGACAGGCGTCTTAACCAACTTAACTATCGGGACCTATTTATTATATATTTCATATTTCAAATTCAGAAGTAATAATATCACCTTGCAAAAAAATTTTCCCATATTTTTAGCATCGACATTCATCTCAGATAAACATATCCGATTTTTATTGAAAAAGCAATTAAAAAATAATTTTATCTCTTACCATTCACGCTTCGTCGCTTTGGTGTCATAAGTCAGCGATCAAAACGATTACTCAACGAAAGTCGTAAAGAGAGTAATTAAAATACAGTAATAAACTGCAGCTTCCTACTCATTAAAGAGTTTTAGAACTTAATTAAATTTGTTCAGTTTATAATATAAAACGAAATTTTATAATATAGGCATAACGTCGTAAACGGAGCTTTCAAATTTTCCTGAGAGCTCGCACTAAAATCGCTTTGTAAATTTATCGTTCGTCCAAATGTTAAATTCATGCAAAGTACCTACTGATTTTGCTGTTGAAATTTAGGTTAGGTTTGTTCACAAACTACAAAATAGTAAAAATCATGTATTTTTTTAATAAAACTTGCGCAAACATTTGAAAATTTTGGGATAGTTTGAATTCTTTAAGAATCAGTTGAATAGACACTTTTTGTTAAAAATATTACATAACAGATAGATTACAATATTACAGGACACTCAAATTCAAAGCAAATTAGAGTTCATTACACCAGAGTTCACAGAAAACCGAAAATAGGATTTTTAATTTTCTGATTGTTGAAGCCTGATGTTTAATACAGAATTTTCGTGATTTATTTTGAGGGTATTATGCCGGGTTACGCTACCTCCTTTTTAAGCCAATTTTTTGGACAGTGTTACAGTGTCGATCATCCATACATTTCACATAACACATCTGCCCTGATGATTGACACTGTAAAGCCGTCCGAAAAGTTGGCCAAAATAACCCAAAAATAAATCACGATAATACTTTTGGCCGTGAAAATCGAAAATCTCAAATCGTATCAATCCGGAATTTGTTTATTATTATTTTTTTTACAATAAATATACAATGTTTACAAGTCATACTGTTTTAATTTATACTACACTTCCATTAAAAGCATTTGCTTGTGGATGGAAGAGGAGTGTACATTTGCAAAAAAATAATATAACTAGGTTACATAGTAAAAAAAATTACAAAATTAAAATGCATATAAATTTTGTACAGGGTTTTCCAATAAGAAGTGTTATTTTAATATTCAATCGTAAAAGATCAATGGTTTCATTGCCTGTGTGGCACGTAGTGCCGTCTTGTTGAAAGTAAACGTTGTTCAAATCAATACCATCCAATTCCGGCTATAAAAAATTACTATTTCTCGATAGCGATCAATTCACCGTAACTGTTGATACAGCCTCATTTTCGAAAAAGTAAGGTCTAATGACTCCGCCGGACCATAAACCGCACCAAACAGTCACACGTTGAAGATAGAGAGGCTTTTCAACAATAACTCTTGGGTTTTCCGAGCCCCAGATGCGACAATTTTGCTTGTTGACGAAGCCACCGAGGTGGAAATGGGCCTCATCACTCAAGATGATTTGCATTTGATTCACTCAAGTGAATTTTAATAATTTCAATGCGTTGTTAAAGCGTGTATCGTTCCATTTTTATCAATGGCGTAGTTTCTACTTGTCAAATGTCAAAAAATTATAGCTTTAAAAGTAACATCTACCGAAATAACGGGCTATACAAAATAACACCTCTTATTGGAAAACCCTGTATTTGGAAGTAAGAAAAAATATATATATTATGGAGGATAAATAAAGTATAGTGGGAAAATTTGTGAGATTTTCAAGTGAAACTAGGGGAATCAGTTTTTTTGTTAACGATTTCCCTAAAATATTTTTTATATAGTTCAATATTTGTTTTTTTATCATTAATGCTGGGTGTCACTGACATAAACAGTAAGCTAGAGGAACGACAGTTAAGATGGTATGGGCACATAAGACGGAGACCACCAGACCACACAGTGAAGCAGGCAATGTCTATAGAGCTTCAAAGACAGTCATCCAGAGGTAGACCAAAGAACTCCTGGATGACCCAATGCTCCAAAATCCTACAAAGAAACGGCCTAGATGAAAGCGACACTCAGAACCGAAGAAGCTATAACCTGAGAACGAGAAGAGCCGACCCCAACAGCCTACCTAGGCAATGAGTTGGGATAGTGCTAGGAAGAAGAAGAAGAAGAAGAATGCTTCTAATTTATTCTGGTAATTTATTAAAGAAATGTTTTCCTTGGTGGGTATAATGCTGCTGTTAGGGCAAGCAAATATATATTTAAGTCTGATTCGATTTTCAGCATGAATGAGTATTTATCTTTTTCTTTTATAATTGGAATAATTCAATTTTTCATAAATAAGTGTTTAAATGTAGGAACTTTGAATTCTTCGAATACGCGTTCAGTGGGGAAGTCTGGAGGTTTTTTTAGTATTATTTTAATGATGACTTTTTGAAAAATTTCTATGGGGGTCAAAATGATTAATTAATTAATTGTTCTACCAAATCCAGAAAAATAAATCAAAAATACATTTACCAAATCTTATGCTCGCGGACAAGTTTCCTGATTTTTATGTATGTATAGGTATATATATTCAAATGTAGAATTTCTTATAAAACCGATAGTCAATTTCATTAGCCTGTCCGAGACCTAGAAATGTGTTTTTATTTATTTATATTATACGCCCATGTGGGCTTTTACAAACATGTGATATGTATAATAATTTAGTGGAACTTTATTAAAGAATTTATAAAATAGAAACACACGCAAAAGAATAACAAAAGCTAATAATACTATTTATTTATAAGCCATGTTATTATAGCTTTCTTATAACTAAATTCCGTGCAATCGAATACATTTACTATTTCTGAGAAAGTATTGTCATCTGCGTGGAATCGAGAATCTAAATGACTCAATCCTGATATTGCTGTCGCAATTAAAAAGATTTTTTGATCAGCTATTTCTGGTTGCTAGATGGAAGTTAATTAGACAAAATAAATCTGGGCTGTCTATAATACCATTAACAATTTTAAAAACGAGTTAAGTTGGAAAAAAATCTTCTGTCTGAAAGTTTTAATTCTTTAATAATTATAATTTTAATAAAGTTCTTATAATAAAATATTTTATGTTAACTGCCTAACTACGGTGACCGGATAAATCATCAAAATGATAATTCATCACACCTTTAAAAAGTTATATAAAGTCATGGAAAGTGATGAAACAAAAACTTTTTTAACTGGGTTAAGTAGGTTAGGTTAGGTATAATTTTTTTTTCATCGTTTCTAATGACTTTATATCAGTTTTTAAAGGTGTTGAATTGTCACTGTGTTGAGTTATCATGGAACCCTAAATACATACGGAGTTTTCAAAACGCAAAATGACTACCGAATTGCCCAAGTATTTAAATTTATTACAGTGAAAGAACTATAAATATGTACCGAGATCCTTTTAACGATATTTTATATGCAAATAACTTTTAACCCTTCAAGCTAATTTGTTCGTTTCTGGGAACAACTCATACGGTCAAACAGATATCGTTGCGTCTTCCTTACTGTTGTAGTTAAAAATATGATCTAAACGGTGTTGGAAAGAGAGAACATAATTATTTATACACGAATCTCTAAATTAACTAGTTGCTTATATTCAAACACTTAAAACATCATTATTTATACTCGAATCTCTAAGTTAACTAGTTATTAATATTCAAACACTTAAAACATCATTGTTTATACTCGAATCTCTAAGTTAACTAGTTGTTAATATTCAAACACTTAAAACATCATTATTTATACTCGAATCTCTAAGTTAACTATTTGTTAATATTCAAACACTTAAAACATCATTTTTTTATGTTCGCAGTCATCTTGAATTTGTTTCTCCCATATGGAATCCTCAATGTAATATTTACATAAAGCGCATTGAAGCCATCGAAATAAATTTGTCCATCAAATAAATTTTGAGATAAATATTGGTAATCATGACATAAGCAGCTCAATGGACTATTATGGACTAAAGCCATTAAGAGACTCCGTCGAGTTAATATATCCCCTTAAAATTATCAATGGCTTTATTGATTGTTCGCCCCTTTTGTCTGAGACCAATTTTAGAGTCCCAAGCTCGAGAACTAGATACAAATCAATTTTTCATCTTTATAAATGCTCTACTAATTACACACAATACGTTTTTATATTCAGAGCGCGTAACTTATTTAATAAGAATTTAGATTATATTGACATACTTATTTGTAATTGCTATCATGAACCCTGTTCAGATGCATTCCATTAATTTTATAAACGCTGTGTTAAGATTATTGATGTTGGTAGTGTAGGGAGGATAATTTGTTTTTATATATTGACGTTTATTTGTGTTTTTTTATTTATTTATTTTTTTCACTACTCAACGACTTTATATCCGGGTTAAATCTTCCCAACGGGAAAAACTAAACTCTTCCACAAATGATCATCTAGTCATTCCACATTATGCAAGTGCATTACACAAGCATAATAAATACAAGAACAACACGTCAAATCACCAGGGATCAAATGGGAAAATAATTCACCGACTCCAGATATTTTCATATCAGAGGGTTCGGCTCGGTAGAACTTCTAATTGGACCTATAAATCCTACTGATCCCTCAATATAAATATTTTAAAAATCTTTCGTAATCCTACATGTATTTAAAGTGACTGTTTTTTGCATTTTTTATGCATAAATTCTTTGTCATTGCATTTTTATGTATAAATTCTTTGACAAATATATTATTATTTATCTAATATTTACAATTTTGAATTTTCGGAAAAATTTTATCCACGTGTGTTTGTTTTGTTAATGTTTATGTGAAAATCTATCATTATATTTTATTTGTATAGTTTATAAGATTATTATTTATAGATGCAAAAAAAATTAATGGTTCTCAAAAATAAATAAATAGAACAATTAAAATGTGCATATTTATGAAACCAAAGATACCGACCGCAATTTGATAAAATTTATGAGACATTTATATGAATTTTTTAACTATTATTTTTGTATGAAACCGAAAAGCAGTGAGATTACAATAACTTTTGTAATACATTTGTCCAATGAAATTAGTGTTTGGATTATATATACTTTTGTTATCAGTAATTTAAGTTACAAAAAAAGTGTGCAATTTTAATTTTTTTTATGTTTGCATTAAAAAAATATTTGAATTTCTTAATAATAAATTTTGAGAGCGTATTTTATCGCTTTTCAAAATCAGTGTTTAGTTTTCGGATACGTTCAGAAATATTCCATTTATTTGGGTCTCCGTCCATCTGACAGAATGTGGCTGAAGCCTAAAGTGTTAAGAAAAGGTCGAATTGAGTTTCGTTAAAAGAGGTAATTACTTTGAATTAAATTCAATCAACCGAGTTAGTTTTATTATTTATTTTAGCCGTCTGGAGTTATTCGTTGGTACTTAACATTGACATAGAATTCAATAGATTAGGCTTATAGATCCACATTGTATTATTGTTCAAATATTTAACCATTTAAATAAATATTTTCACAACAGTCGCTTACGCCTATTAATTATAATCGGTTTTTTTTCAAATCAATTCAATTCAAAATCATCAATTGCTTTAACAATCGTATTTACAAATCAGCCTTTCAACGATATATTCTATAATCTTTTTTCTTTTTGAACGTTTAATGAAATATTTTCAAATTTAGAAAACGTTTGATCAAATTTCTCCCGAAGTTGGGGAAATTTCCCTTAATCCGGGTGAACAAACGTTTCAGTTTGTCCGATTGCAAATTTCACCCTCTCAAAGGCGGCAGTTATCTTTACGTCGTCAGCCCATGTCATTGCGCGTGACCTCTGTTTCTTTTTCCCAACCAATATTCCGAGGAACTATGCTAGAATTTCACCTGTCACCCATAAATCAGTCCTAGTTTTGAGGTTAAGGTTTATGACAGTAATGTGGGCTTCTTTTGTCTCACTTTCTCTCCACTCCTTAGTTTTCTCGCCTTTCTAAGGCTCTTTGTTTGACTGCTACAACTTTATCATATTTTAATTCTATTGTTTCTCCTGAAGACATGCCCTTCATCTTATATTCACCGTACCTTTTTCTATGTTTAAATCTGACTATGTTTTCTTTCCAATTCTGTACATGAAGAAGATTTTTATTTATTAAATTAAAAAATAAATTTATTATTGTCTCGATTGCATAATAGAACAAATTAAGTACATATATAACTATTTCAACTTCTCGAGAAGCCAAGGGGCTGGTAATGCCTAACACTTGAGGTTTTAACAGGCTTCAAGCGCCGTTTGGCCCAGGGAGGGCTGGTCTTGGAAAAGACTCGAAATAATTATAAACATCGGTGTTATTTTCAACGGTTATATTCAACAGTTATCTATCGGTAATAGTATACATAATACTTGTACAAATAAAGCTGATATATTACCTACGTGGATTTGCATGAAGCCCATTTTGCAAAAGCAACCATAATAATTCAACATTTTGTTAGCAGATAAATCTGCTTAATCTGGCTTTATGTGAGGGCAGTGAAGAAATTAAAATGTTTGTTTAGGCCAGCATTTTGTAAGGCTTTAAAAGAATTAAAGCTTCTGCACAAGGAAAGTAATAATTCGCGGCACTAAATAAAGGAGCGTCCACATAAAGCCCCAAAAAGCTTTAATTTCGGAACGCCAAACTTAAATACTTATCTCGTTGGGTCAGAAGCTATGTATTTTCTATTGTTTGGCTAATTTAATTATTCTCCTGGACTAAAAAGTCTACCATGAAAATAGCCTGATATAAATAACGTTCCTCTTCCCAATGTTTTTTCTCTCGCACTTCGAAATCACAACTTTCCCCAAATTATTGTGAATGTCGTAGTCCCACGCACAGACTTATTTGTGGAATTTTTAAGGTTTTTTCTTTATTTTGTTTATCTGTGATCATTTTGTTCACATTTTTGTGCTTATTATTTTTTTATAAAGTTCAATTGTACATTGTTTATCTATACACTTTTAATCCATGCGTGTTTATTTTAGGTTTCACGTTGACGTTTTTCTCTGATCATATATTTTTTTTCATTTAGTACACAAAGGATAAATGTATATAATAGACAATAATTTCCCTCGGGGCCTATGTCATCGTTGAGGATGTTATGTGGAGTTTTTTAAAAGGGAAGATCTGGGAAGTAAAAAGGTTTAAGGGTTGGTGGGAATCTGGGAGTAAGTTTTTCCAGGAGTTACGGACGTTTGAATTCATCCCTCGCACTGCGGTGCAAGGAGAGGTAAAAAGATCTACCTCAACCAGTCTCTTAAAACCCATACAGACGCATCCGCTGCAAAGACATAGACAATCCTCGCCCCATGAATCTGAGGACCCCTGCTTGGTGACCAAAGTAGCGAACCACTTGTGGTGACCTATGGTAGAGGCGTTGGTTATCCAAGGAATGGTTCCCCACCCCACCTTAAAACTACAACCAGTTTTCTAAAATTCATAACTCCTACAAACTTTGCTCCAAACCATTGACAACCTCGAGCAACGCCGGGTTCACCCGACCTATTTTTATAAAGAAAATTGTCTCGGCCGGGGTATGTTTGATTTGTATACAAATCTTCAGTTTATTTCTGAAATTGAAGACATTTTTCACAATTGACCATCAAAACAATAGGAACATCACTGTCTACGTATGATTCTGAAAAACTCTTTCAAAATCCCGTGCAACACCGGGGAGTTCAGTTAGTATTTAAATAAATGGCCATGCGTTCTCACCTGGGTAAAGGTAGTTTGTTTATATTCCATACACGTAATAAATATAACTCGATTTTGAATCCTGACTTGAACATACATACCACCAATTAAGGCGGTCATGTAATCGTGTTAATTATACCATAAAACCCTAAAGGCGATTTGCACGACCAAATTAATATATCAATCAGCCAAAAACCAAATACACAAACTGGGGGAACTAAACAATACGCTTTATCTAATTAACAAGAACATTAATAACATTGAACGAATACAAAAAAAAATTCTACGTTTTATAAATTTTAAATTAAATATCCCACTTGAAGACTTACAATATCATTTCTTATTAAATTCTCTAAAAATACACACATTGAAAGACAGGCGTAAAATAAACGACTTAACTTTTTTATTCAAGATTCTTAACTCTAAATTCCACTGTTGCGAACTTCTGCAACTCATAAACTTACGAATACCTACAATAACAACACGACAAAATACACTATTCCACTGCAACACACATAAGCGCAATTACATTGCGAACTCCCCAATACAACGGTTTCACACTATGGGAAACCAATGCTTAGGTGATGTCGATATATTTAATATTAATTTTGCGAATTTTGTGAATTACGTAAAAGACTTATTTCAACACTATTTCTAAATGGAAGTTATATATTTTTATACCAGTCAAATCGCTGTATTTTTTAATTTATGTTCTTGTTAATTTTATTTATGTTTCTTGCATATATTATTTTTTAATGTAATTTTATTTTTAATATTTCTTTCTTATATTTCAAAACTGTCATTAAAATTGTACCACCTACATGTAAAAGCCCTCTGGGCGTTAATTAAATAAAAATAAAATAACCTTTTAAATGACACTATTTTCAGAATAACTTACTTTTTTTTACAAAATTATGTTTTTTGTAAATTGTACCAGATTGTAAGTTACAATAACATTAACATTGTAACTTACCAGATTGTAAGTTACAATAACATTAACATTGTAACTTACCAGATAATATATTTAAACAAAATTTTATATATCCAACCTATGTAGTTTGCCCAGGATATATACTTACAATCAGAGAAATTTTTTTTTGGGTAATGGGTAATGAAGAAATGAAAGTATTCTTGAGTTTTATTATATTTTCCAGCAAAATAAAGGGTTCTTCACAAAAAAATTAGTCACATTATGAGGATTTCCTGTTAATAAATACAGTACCATCAGAATTACGACAGTTGACGTGGAATTTAGCCATGCGATTTTTCACAGATAAAATAATCATATTTGCTAGTGACAAAACGAAAAGCCAGAATAATATAAACATTTATAAAGAACACAATTTTAAACTTTTTTCCACTTGTTTTTATTTGACCGTGACCGGTTTCAGCCTGTTAGGGCCATCTTCAGACTGGTACAATTTTTGTCTTAAACTAGGGTTTATATACATAGGCAAATTACATTGAGGGGGGGGGGGTTAACATAGTAGGTTGGTTTGAATTATGAGGGGTTTTTTCGTGAAATATGATATTTCCCAAATAAGTATTGTTATTAAAATCAAATGAATTTATCTGTAGAACTATGATAATTATGTCTATTAGGACTATCAATTTAAGGATTTACCCAACATAAAGTTATCGGTAATCTATTGTGTGGTTAGGAAAAAAATATTTCTAACCACACAATAGATTACCGATAACTTCCACCACGAAATAACAGTTTCAAATAATAAAATATTAATATAAACATTATTTATTTTCCAAGCGAATAAAATATACTTTTGTATCCAAGGACCATTTTTTAATGTTCAAAATACCATGAAATTGAGGTAAGTACTGTGAGTTACTAGGATATCAGGCAAATAATTATACAAATTCTAGCATCCATGTAAATTCAATTACCATACCCTATATACTTTTGCCTATGGACTCAAAAACGGCTTAATCGATTTGGCTGAAAACTTCAAAGATTGTTCTTATTAGTGCAAGGAGTGTTTAGAACGTGTTTTGAACTGTAGAAGAAGTCGAGGACACCCGAGGAGAATAGAAAAAAAATCGTGGACGTCCGACGCCCGAGAAAGATTTAAAAACGTATTATCTCTGCGCTGGAATGAGATACAGAGTAGAATTAATGTCGATAAAACGTAGTGTAGAAGGACTGCTTCAATTTGCATTACTAATATTTTTCGTTGACAATATTTTATACCACTGGTATCACTGCTAGAGCCGTAGCTGCTAACCGTGATTGGAAAAATTCATTATGTATCTAGCATCCCAACCCCGCGATTGACCACTCCCCACCGTCGTTACACCGCGAGTTCCTTGTGAATCATCTGTAAAAAATATCTTCGCAGTTAATTTATTGTTAGTGAATTCGAGAGTTTTAATCAACATCTCCACAGCAACAGCTGAACACCGATTTACAGTTTGGGAAGTTCTGTTAATCGCGAGGTTACATACCAACCTCTATGATGACAATAAACCTTCCGACAGTGTTTAAATGAAATGGCAGATAGATGACACTACGGCATCCTGTGTATGTTATAAGGCAGAAGGAGATGGGAGTGTAAAAGGTTGAGAAGTGACTTGTTATTAAAATTTGATCACTAAAAATAGTTAGCGTGTCGATTCTGAAAGGTTGTCTTTCACAAGGGCATTACTGAGAGTATCCGCCACTCTGGATCGTGCCGTAAATTTATATATTATTTTATTTTATATTTATTGCTTTAACATGCGGGTAACCGTTATTAATTTTTACTACACTCACTTAGGTCCAGTTGCTTCACAGAATTTGAAAAGTTCATCAAAATTAAAATTCAAGTTCTGTGAAAGTTCTTTTATTATGTGCCTATTGTATCACAGTACCTGGTTATAACAGAACTTTAATAAGACTGAATATATAATGAACATAACATAGAACTTTAAATTTAACATTGAAATTTTGTGTTTTATGAAATCAGAACAGAATTTTAACACTTCACATAATATCAATATTCGAATTCTCTGAAAGTTGTATTCATGTTTTGTTATTATTTCAGTTTTGTAAAACAACTGGCCCATAATGGAACAACAATAAAAAATTCCACACTTGAATATTACCAACCTTAGAAATTTGATGAATTGTTCAAGTTCTGTGAAGCAACTGCTCTAATTTTTAATCGCTTCTACTTATTTGTAAAATCTAACCACAAATTGAACTAAGTTAAAGTTCAGTTAGCTTGGAATTAAATTAAGTCGATGCAATTCAAAATCATCTATGCAAAGACATCTTGGATTATTTATTAACCTAGAAAAAATAAAGTATTAGGCCTAACAAAAATGCTTTGAAATGCAAATCTTTTACCAACGAACACCTTTTTGGGTATGGTTTTATTGTACAGCCCCCTTGAGGTTATTTTACACAAAAACAGCGCTATATAAATAAGCCCAATATTATTATTATAATGTAGATTGTCATAGAAAAATATGTCCCTGAACTTCAGAAAATAAACATACACGCATATTGGCGATAAATATGATGATAAATCAAGACATACGGCCATTAAGCAGGAATTTTGTCTTTATTTTGTTTTCTTATTGATTTTGCCAGACTCTAAATATTACGCGTCAAGGTGGATGGCCTCAAAGTTATGTTAACTTGGAAATATCTTGGTATTACGTTACAATTATGTTAGCTGGAAGGTGAAGCTCTTTCGGCGCTATGATAATTTTTATTCAATTCAAAAAAATAAAGTAAAAATTCAAATTTTATTTTTTTATTTTTTGTTGTGTAAATTCATTCTTCCAGCCGAAAAACGGACGTTGTATGTCTTTTTAAAATAAAATTAATTAATAAATTGCTTTGTTTCATTATTTAGAAGTCCAGTAAAAATATAAATAACAAGCGTCGCAAAAATGCCAAATTCTATAATCCAAAACTAGTGAAAAACTAGGCAGATTATTTCCATGAAAAATTAACCTAACTTAAATTTACCACTTTGAACGCCATTGTAATAATTAAAATCTTTACCAAGCAATAGTAATAGATAATTATCAAATAATGAGATGACAAACCCGCGATTGCGGCAGATTAGGTTCAAAATCATAAAGGATTGCATTATTAAAAAATAAAAGAAAGATTAAGTTAACAATATTTACTAAATAACAAATTAGAAACATGAGACTCTCAATTTAGCATGGATTACATTATCTCAAGGTGTGTGCGACGAAACGAAGATCACTAGCACGGTTAGAATTAATGGTAGCAATTTATAAGTTAAATTTGTGACAAACGATTACAAAGAATATTGTCTGACCTGTTCCTCAAAAGGGCGCCATGCAGCTCTTAGATTAGAACTGCAAAATTTATAAAGGTTTACATTATGACCAGCGATTACAACAGCTAGCTAATCAGCCATCAAAATCTCCAGTAATGTAACCAAAGTTTCCTCGCAATTCGTCTTGACATACGCTCTTGCCAAACATGGATAAAGTCTTCACGCATCGTTCTGATCAAGAATGATGGTCTTTCACCAAAAAGACACTGAAAATATTTACTACTCTAGAACGTGTTGCAAGTATACCGTATATTGTTTTTAAGTAATAAATTATGAAATAACATATATTAATCTAAAATGGAACAATCGTGTTACTATATTAACAAATAAAATAAAAAGCAAGCCTACATCTTCAAGACTCTAAGAAATATATTGGGCATAGTTACATTAAAAACTGTATACTATGCGCTTGTTTAATAAATGCTTCCATATAATGTTGTATGTTCGGGTTATTGTCACAAGACTAGTAGAGCCTTTAAATGTTTCACAAAAATTAATTTAAAAAATAATGTATTATAAAAGTTTTTTGTATTCGTAACAGTTATTATATAGAAAAAGTAAAATTATGTCAATGAGGCAGTTGTACATAATACAAGTCCTCTGTAAATTATGTCAATGAGGCAGTTGTACATAATACAGGCTCTCTGTAAATTATGTCAATGAAGCAGTTGTACATAATACAGGCTCTCTGTAAATTATGTCAATGAGGCAGTTGTACATAATACAGGCTCTCTGTAAATTATGTCAATGAGGCAGTTGTACATAAAACAGGCTCTCTGTAAATTATGTCAATGAGGCAGTAGTACATAATACAGGCACTCTGTAAATTATGTCAATGAGGCAGTTGTACATAATACAGGCTCTCTGTAAATTATGTCAATGATGCAGTTGTACATAATACAGGCTCTCTGTAAATTATATCAATGAGGCAGTTGTACATAATACAGGCTCTCTGTTAATTATATCAATGAGGCAGTTGTACATAATACAGGCTCTCTGTAAATTTTTCAACAACATTGATATTGCCAAAAGATCAACAAGTCCGCAACACTAGATTGGGTTCTTCTTTAATGTATCAGCCGGTGAATACCAGAACATCCTTTGGACAAAGGATTTTTTTCTTATAAAGCTCTGTTGCTTTATAATATGTTCGGTGAAAATATAAAAACTATAGGTTCGTTGAATCTATTCAAGAAAATGGTAAAAAAAATCCATACTGGCTGAGAGTGATGATGTTTATTGAATTGCCTATATCGTAGCTTCTGTCATGAATCGATATATAAGAGCCCCATATTGGATGTGATCCATGTTTGTATGTGTTATGTGGTTTACTTATTTGATTGAATATACTTGAGTTGCTGCGCATCTTGACACAGGAATTCCTTAGTGAGAAGAATAGCGGAGGAAAAAACTTTAAATTTAATTTACTTGCGCACGCCGCATTTTGAACCCACTACCTCAAATTTCATAGGATTCCAAGGAGCGTATCCACTCAACTATGCAGGTCACTTATGTATTTTTTTCGTTTAGTTTAAAAGATTACACTTCATTATAGTGATTTATTTTTGGGGTGTTATGCCGTGTTTCGCTACCTCCTTCCTTAGCCAACATTTCGGACGACATTACGGTGTCCATCATCAGGGCAGACGTGGTGACACAGTGTCACTGTAATGCTGTCCGAAACGTTTGATAAGGAAGAAGGTAGCGCATCACGGCCAAGATCAATCACTTATATTTTGCCGTGAAATTCACAAAACATATTCGATTACAGTTTATGGTTTTTTTGCTAGAAACATAATTCACATAATTCATCGAATTTCAAAGTTTGTTTTCAAATTCTGTGCAAGTTCTATTCAGGTTCTGTTATTATTTCAGTTTTGAGAAATAGCTGGTCAGTAATGATATAATAACAGAACTTGAAAATGAAAATGAAATCTTCACAGAACTTGAAAATCAGCTTTTAAAAATGATGAATTGTTCAAATTCTATAAAACAACCCATCCTTGGACATTTCTCTAACGTGCAGAATTTACAGATAAATCATTTTTACAGTATTTTCTGTATTACAATTTTTTAAAGAGTATATATCTTTAAATATTAACCTTCAGTTTACAAAATAAATATATATATATTTACAAATTAACCACAAACACACAAAGTTCTATAAAGCACATACCTTTCATGCAAGAAATATTAAATTAAATTAATTATTTGAACTTTTTGGGATCTCCGTTATTTATGTTGAAATAAACTCATTTTGAATAACTCCGTGTCTTTTTCAGGGTAGGTAGTTTTAATAATGTGCTTACATAAATTATGAATACAGGTGCTAACAATAAATTATAGGGAGTTTTGTCAGTTTGCAAGGGAAAGGGAAGCAACAGCAGAGATAGATATATTTAGTTAGGCGAAGGGTACCAAAAGGTTTATCCAGTCATTTGAATAAAATTATAATTTAATAAAGTATCATTTTCATAAGAAATCATGTTTACTGCACCTTACTTGTTATTTCATGATTTTAAACATAAAAACTCTGACATGTGGAGCGGATGAAAGGAAAAAGGAGTGTAATAAGAATGTATAACGCTGTAGTTATTGATAGAAGAATCATATTATGTACGAAGACATTAAGAAAATAAAAATAATGTTGGTAGTTCTTAAGTCCCCGCATACCTAATTTGTACAGATTTATAACCAATTTCTCGTTAAGTTTTTAACTCTTTAAGTTTTTACCGATTCGTACCGATTTATAATAAGTTTCTCGTTAACTCTTTAAGTTTTTACCGATTCGTACCGATTTATAATAAGTGTCTCGTTAACTCTTTAAGTTTTTACCGATTCGTACCGATTTTTAATAAGTGTCTCGTTAACTCTTTAAGTTTTTACCGATTCGTACCGACTTATAATAAGTTTCTCGTTAACTCTTTAAGTTTTTTACAGATTCGTACCGATTTATAATAAGTTTCTAGTTAGCTGTTTAAGTTTTTACCGATTCGTACCGATTTATAGTAAGTTTCTCGTAAGCTCTTTAAGATTTTACCGATTTATACCGATTTACAACAAGTTTCTCGTTAACTCTTTAAGTTTTTACTGATTTGTACGGATTTATAATAAGTTTCTCATTAACTCTTTAAGTTTTTACCGATTTATAATAAGTTTCTCGTTAACTCTTTAAGTTTTTACCGATTCGAACCGATTTATAATAAGTTTCTCGTAAACTCCTTAAGTTTTTACCGATTTATACCGATTTACAACAAGTTTCTTGTTAACTCTTTAAGTTTTGAAGTTCCACAAAAAAATCATATGTTATTTTTGTTATGCCTAAACTTTAATTATATGAAATTCCCTCGATAGAAAAAAATGGCAAAGTAAGCAACGTAAATTATTTAAAACACGTTATGTTCTGTTATTTAATATGTTATAGGCATGAAAAAATTCACAATGTATTTTTAAATACAACTAATGCATTTGTAGAGAGAATTTTGCTATATTTCAAACGAGTCGTGTTTTATTAAATATTTTCAACATTTTAATCTAAATTACTATCGTTTTTTTAATATTGGCGGGCTCTCTCTAACATTCGTATTTACATATCTCCATTTCAAAATATCTTTGAACGCTAACTACGGGACCTTAAATCAAATTATGATACAATTAAAAACAATGGAAATTGATACTGTCGAATTAGCTCAGTGGTCAGAGCAGTGCTCCGGCAAGGCAGAGGTCCTGGTTTCAATTTTCAGATGCGACCGCATATTTTCTCTCTTTTCTGTTTCACTTTTTTTTTGTTTAAGAGTGATTATTAGTGTCTTCAATGATTGGAAAATGAAATTTGAGGTTTTATTCAATAAGCTACTCCACTATAAAAAAAATTCTCCCCACAGATAGCATACGCAATATACTCAAAACAATTATTAGTTTAGTAACCATAACAATGAGAAGAACGACCACATTTTTATTTTATTTATGTGTAAAATGGTACAATATATGACTATCAAAAATAAAATTAATGTAAACGAAACCATGAAATATGAACAATTCAAAAAGAAAATTAACTTCCTGAACTTGTATAATGTTATATTGTGTGCTTAATTTATAATATCTGGCTTTAACATAACACTTAAAAACACACTTAACGGTTATTATTATTGTTTTTTTTTATTATTTTAATTCATAGACCAGCCAGTCAGGGAAGGGGAAATCAAGTTGCACGGAGTGGAGTTGCACGGAGTTGCGTGACCGTTGCCCTTTCTGTGATTTATCAACAAATGCGAAAATAAAATCTGCTTGAATTACTAGTCGTTTTTACAAAGGCGCACAAAATGCTGGCTGCGTAAAAACTTAACTACAAAATCGCAAATCGGCTAAACAAAAGTTCCGGCTTGCTTCCAAAACTGAATATTTTGTTAAACTATTTAGATACTTTTACAAAAGCGTTATAATTTACCCACCTCACTCATCTGCCCTCAGACAACATTCAGATCCTGCGCGAAAGTACCACAATAAACAGCGCTGCAAACCGTTGCGTTACTTTAGCGATCTTTTCTTTATTTCAATGTGCGCTCTTTAGCGGTCAGCGTACGAATGATGTCGTATTTTATTCAAATCATTCTCGACCCTTCCTGATGCAAAAAAAATGGTCACGTGGTTTGCCTCCAGCTAGTCGAAATTGTAACAAGATTTCATGTTTTAGCGAGTGTATCAAATTGGATGTCTATGGTTGGTAGTTATTTAATGAGTCATTGAAATTTGTTTATATAATCACCTACTAAGCATTATTTTCAATTTATTTGTAAATACTCCTTCCTAAATCACAAGATATGGAGCTAAACGTTGAGTTGAAAATTTTAATTTTGTTATAATTTATTTAAATCTACATTAGTAAAAGGCAATGTCCGTATGTGTGGGTCATATGGACTCAAAAACTACTGGACCGATTTTTCTGAAAATTTTGAGGGTTGTTCTTATTATTGCCAGGAGTGTTTAGATGGTGGTATGAATAGTTGCAGTCGGGAACACCCGAGGCAGACTTAACAGCATTATCTCTGCAATCGAATGAGATGCGGAGTCGAATCAAAGTTGATATGATATAGTTTTTAGCAGTAAGAATATGTATACGGTAGTCAACGGTAGAAAAACTCGAGGACAACCGAGGAAGACTCACCGCATTGTCTCTGCACTGGAATAATACATCGATAAACTTATTTATTTAACAGTTACGGAAGACTATGAACTTTTTTTTTTTAATTGCCGGCAACCCGGGCGTTTATTGTAATAACATGATCAATATTACAAACATGAAAGTAACCCGCCTCACTAGAAGATTTCTGTTCTGACAAATATTTTTTTTAAAATGAGGCTTACGTAATGAACGAACAATAGGTGTAAGGAGAATATATGACGTTTAAGTGAATGGTACAAGTTGGGGAAGCCCAATGAGATATAATGATGCATATTTGAATATGATAAAATGAAGCGTACTTGATGAACAAATAAAGGGATGTACGGAGAGAATGGTGGAAGAAGTCCGGCACACCAAACCATTCATAGCCCCGAGCAACGCCGGGCACGTCAACTAGTTTTATAATAAAAGAAGATAATGTTCTATAAAAGCTTAAGTACTTAGTACTCAAACATTAATTTTATGAGGCAAACAGAACTTTTAATGGTATGTCATTAATATTACAAAACTTCTTTGATTTATTTCTCGTTAGAGCTTTTTGCCCTGGAAATAATTCATTCATTATGGATCCCTGCTTCAGAAATATATCTCTCAAATGTTGTTTCCTATTTTATTTATTAATTTTCTGGAAATCGGAAATTTATATTTGATCAGTTTGAACACGCGTAGTAAAGCCAAAACAAAACCAATTGTCCTCCTTGTACCTCTATATAATAAGAAGAAGGAAAAAAAATTATATAAAAACAAAAAATTGCTTGTAAACGGTTTTTTTAATGAACCTAATCCGGTGTAAAATATAAGTATAAATGTATAATAATATCTTTCGTCAATTAAAATATAATACAAATATTATAGTAGTAACTAATTTCATTTGCTTGTTTGAGTGATTTGATTTAATTAGCTTTTAATTTGCATAATTGGAACTGATAAGTATAAATATCATATCAAACAAGCGATAAAGTAAGTACCAACATAATTACATATATTAATGAATAATTATTTGAAATGTTTATTTCTTTTGCTTAAATATTTGACAGATGTTTAAATGAATTAATAGAGTGAAGATATATTACTGAGACAACGCGCTTGGTTTCACTGAATTAGGTCCAGTGGACATACTTTAGCGGCCCATTCATATTATTTGAATGGCTATCCCTTTCTTGAGCGGTGCTATTTTAGGTTCGATTAGAATTAATAAAACGTGTCTTGTATTTTTATAGTGTCATTGGATAGATGTCGTAATTTTATAATGTCATTTGACAGATATCATAATTTTATAATGTCATTCGATAGAAGTCGTTATTTTATAATATTACTGGATAGATGTCCTAATTTTATAATGTCACTGAAGAGATGTCGTATTTTTATAATGTCATTTGACAGATATCATAATTTTATAATGTCATTCGATAGAAGTCGTTATTTTATAATATTACTGGATAGATGTCCTAATTTTATAATGTCACTGAAGAGATGTCGTATTTTTATAATATCATTGGACAGATGTCATATTTTTATAATGTCATTGGATAGATGTCGTCATTTTATAATGTCATTGGATAGATTTCGTAATTTTATAATGTCATTGGATAGGTGTCCTAATTGTATAATGTCATTGGATAGATGTAGTATTTTTATAATGTCGTTGGATAGGTGTCCTAATTGTATAATGTCATTGGATAGATGTCGTATTTTATAATGTCATTGGACAGATGTCGTATTTTAATAATGTCATTGGACAGATGTCGTATTTTTATATTTTATAATATCATTGGATAGATGTAGTATTTTTATAATGTCATTGGACAGATGTCGTATTTTTATAATGTCATTGGACAGATGACGTATTATTATAATGTCATTGGATAGATGTCGTAATTTTATAATGTCATTGGACAGATGTCGTATTTTCAAAATGTCGTTGGACAGATGTTGCATTTTTATAATGTCATTGGATAGATTTCGTATTTTTATAATGTCATTGGACAGATGTCGTATTTTTATAATGTCATTGGATAGATGTCATAATTTTATAATGTCATTGGACAGATGTCGTATTTTCAAAATGTCATTGGACAGATGTTGCATTTTTATAATGTCATTGGATAGATTTCGTATTTTTATAATGTCATTGGACAGATGTCGTATTTTTATAATGTCATTGGATAGATGTCGTAATTTTATAATGTCATTGGACAGATGTCGTATTTTCAAAATGTCATTGGACAGATGTTGCATTTTTATAATGTCATTGGATAGATTTCGTATTTTTATAATGTCATTGGACAGATGTCGTATTTTTATAATGTCATCGGATAGATGTCGTAATTTTATAATGTCATTGGATAGACGTCGTAATTTTTTTAAGCTTACAAACTTTCAATGATTTCTTCTTTTGGAAGGAAAATATTTATTTTATAAATAATTTCAACTTAGAAAATTCTGCATTCAGTATTCTGCGGTACTAATAAGTATAAATACCATGCAAAAATGTTTTCTTTTACAAACGTATTTTTGAAAACTCTCCGTTTGGATATGCTGTAATTTTTTGTTTGTTTTTCTTGGCATTGTTTTTATTTACCGCATTTTAGCCTCCGTGTACTGCATCACTGCACGCCATTGTTCTTTGGTGCTTTACCGAAGAACTTTTGGGTAACTTTTCCTTATGTTTTATTTAAACCTTTGTTTTCCCGTATTTCGTTCGCCCCATCGCATTCAACTGAAACTAAGTTTCCAGGCAGCCGTTTTTCCTCGAAAAGAATATGAATGATTGACTCTTCAATACATACGAATACAAGCAGGAGTTTAAATAGTTCCATCTGATCCACTATCGCTGTGCAATACGGGCTTGAGAAGAAGCTACTTTTGTCTAATGAAACCTTGTTATTTCTAAAATGAAAGTATAGGAAAAAAAAGATCTAAATCTAAAAATTGTAAAATAGTAGTAAGCAAGCTGTAATTTGGATTTCAGATAGTTTATGTTCGATTAAGTCGTATATAAAAGAGATTTCATAAAAAAATTCCAGCCCAAAAGAGCCTAAAATTCTCCAAGAGAAATTCTCCCTTAAGAGAATTATCAACTATACTTTTGCCTCTAATCTTCTTAGAAATGGAATCATAAAGTGTATTTTTACTCTCTTCGATTTAGTGCTCTACGTGCAATCGTAAACACTTTAATACAAGTGTGTTTATCTGAAGTGATCTGCCAATTAAGTATGTTTTTCTGTATCTGTTTGTAAATAATAAAATTAGATAGAGCCTAAGAACTCTTAATAAATTGTGCAGCGCCTTGAGATAATTTTTCACAAAAACAGCGCTATGTAAATTATGCAATTAATGAGCCAATTCAAGTTTTACGATGTATTTTTTCTGCAATATTAATATCATCAAAGTTCTCATTTCTGTGGTCTGTGTTCAATAAACTCAATTTTGCTTTGAATTTATGCGTAATTTTCTATATTGAAGAATTCACACAAGTATCTACCTATAATACAGGATTTTTTAGGAGAAAATGATTTAAATTATAGATTTAACTGTAGCACACTATATCTTTAAATTAGTGTTAATCTTGACAAGCAAAGTCAGTCTCCGTGATTTTCAGGGGTAAGTTAACTAACCAGATTTACAATTTTAAAGGTAAAATTCTGTTATCTCGCTAATTTTTCAACAAAAAATGATGGTAATTATTCGGGATCGCTGGCCACGCTTAATACGATTTTTTTAATATATAACCTTTTGATTCACCTTAATTACTATAAAAGGAATGATCTGCATTTGGGCAATTTTAAATTTTAGAATTCTAATTTTAAATTACGTAAAATGAACATTCGCTTTCGTTATATGGGATGACAGCCACGACAGCCATAACAGCCATTGTAAATAATTTCTGTTAATGACATTTTCTTCTTTCTTCTTTTCATTCTGGTGGTATTCCTGATACTATACAAGTGGCTGGAAGAAACGGTAATACCATTTACTCTATTCAAATTATGTAGGTACTATTTTGGCGGAACTTTTGATATTAAATCCAATTAAATTCAAGTAATTAGTCATGTTTTTTTTTATTAAATCTTTTTTTTAAAGGTTTGTTTATTATAAGTTAAGTTAGTATAGGTTAGGTTAGTATAGGTTAGGTTAGCATTGGTTAGGTTAGGTTACTTAGAATAGTATAGGTTAGTACAGGTTAGGTCAGTATAGGCTAGGTTAGGTTTGGTTTGGATAGGATAGTATAGGTTAGTTTAGGTTAGTATAGGTGAGATTAGGTTAGTATAGGTTAGGTTAGGTTAGGTTAGGTTAGGATAGGAAAGGTTAATACAGGTTAGGTTAGATTAGTATAGGTGAGATTAGTTTAGGTTAGGTTAGGTTAGGTAAAGGGTTAGGTTAGGTTAGTATGGTTAGGTTAGTATGGTTAGGTTAGGTTTTTTTTTTTTCCTTTTGGGTGTTCTCTGTTTTTTACCTTGTCTATTATTTATCAAGGATTCTTTAAACTATTTGATTTTTTAATGAGCTATTGAGTTTAATTTTTTCATGTATGTTGGGATAGGTAAGGGTTCATGTTATTTTTAGAGAGGTTAGTGGGTTAGTGGGACTATCTGACATGGGCTATCCATTACTCCAACATTTGTTTGACAGCATGAGGGAACCATGTAAAACCTCAGCCGGAGTAGTTTTGGGAATCTGAAAGAAAATCGTGGATGTTCTGTTAAGATTATAATTGCTTACCCTCTTAACAGAACCATTTGTAGGATAGGAAGTGTTCTTTAGCGCTCTTGGTTCGTGATTTCTTGCGTTAGCCATGTTTTAGATTGATCGGATAGCTATAGTGATCGTGCTTAATGTGATTTAAATTTATTTTTATGTCTTTTGATTATTATTTACTACCGGTCAAGCACACAAATGTTGAACACACTTTTGTAATGCTCAACATACCTTATAGTAAAATTATTATAGGTTGTGTCTACATCCCACCTGCATCGGATTTGCAAATATATAAAAACCACAATGAGGACATAGAAATGCTGAAATTCAAATATCCGAAAGCAAAATTCATAATTGCTGGTGATTATAATCTGCCGAACTGGACCAGCCAAGATGACATCGGATCTGCCACAAACGAAGTTGAATTACAGTGCGCTAAATCCAGTGAAATTCGTGATATGTCCATATTCCTAGGACTAACTCAATCAAACAATGTGTCTAATTCTAATAATCGAATGTTAGATTTAGTGTTTTCAAGTGATTCAAAAATAGTGGTTGAGAAATCTGACGAATTATTATTGCCTCTAGATAAACACCATCCACCATTAGATATTATCATAACAAATATGTCTGGAAGATCTCCAAACCTAACTACCACATCGTATAATTTCTCCAAAGCCGAATACCATAATATTAATGAGTACCTTACCTCGGTAGATTGGTCATTTTTAGACAACGAAAATAATTTAAATAATCAATTAGAACAATTTTACTCAATTTTAAATATCTCGATAGAGCGCTTTGTTCCTAAGGTCAACTTCACACCATCTAACTATCCCAAATGGTTTACGAGGGAATTAAAAAAACATATTAATTATAAAAAACATATCCATAGAATATATAAACATACCAGAAATCCTAATGATTACATAACTTTTACTAAATTACGTAAGCAGTGTAAAGAATTATCAATAAAATGCTATAGTGATTATGTAAGCCTAATTGAAAAAGAGGTACACCAAAATGTTAAAAAATTATGGAGTTTTTCTAAAAGTCAACAAAAAAATGATTGTGGATTTCCCAATAACATGTACTTAAAAGAAAAATGTGCCGACAGTATCGAAGGTATAGTTAATGTATTTGCTGATTCATTTAAAAGTGTTTACGACACAGATATTCGTGTCAATACGATTCCCGATATTTCAGTGGAAGAGGTATTAAATTTAAGCCAATGTTTCCTTAAAAAAGAATCTATAGAAAAAGTCATAAAAGAATTAGATAGCAATAAATCTGCTGGACCGGATGGTATTCCTCCATTATTTTTCAAAACCTGTGTTAGTAGTCTGATATATCCTCTTTATAAACTCTTTAACAATTCTTTAAGTTCTGGTTCTTTTCCAGCTCAGTGGAAAAAGAGTTATTTAACCCCTATTCATAAAAAAGGAGATAAAAGAGATATATCAAACTATAGACCAATTTGTATAATGTCTGCTTTACCGAAAGTTTTTGAGAAATTAGTCCTAGATATCATTGTAAAACCTTTCAACAACATTATTGTTCCTAACCAACATGGCTTCATCACAGGTCGCTCTACCTTAAGTAATTTAATGATTTATGAAAATTACATATCTGAATCTCTGGGTCTCAAACAACAAGTGGACAGTATATACACTGACTTTAGTAAAGCTTTTGATAAGGTTCGACATCACATACTTATTTATAAACTTCGATCGTTGGGCATCAAAGGTAAATTATTGAGTTGGATTGTTAGTTATCTTAGCCATAGGGTGCTTAGTGTTAAGATTAATTCTGTACAATCTTATATATTCGAGGCCACAAGTGGGATTCCTCAAGGGTCCCACCTCGCCCAATATTTTTCTTATTATTCATCAATGACATTGTTGACCAATTTAATGATGTAGAAGTTCTGCTATTTGGTGACGACTTAAAAATATATAAAAGAATACGAAATGTATCCGATTGTCAAATTTTACAGAGTAATTTAGAACAACTTCATCAATGGTGTGAACAAAATGCTTTATTTTTGAACATTCAGAAATGTCAAGTAATACGATTTTCCAAAACTCGTTATAATATATTACATGAATATACATTAAATAATATTAAATTAATACCAGTATCACATATTCGTGACTTGGGTGTAATATTCGTTGAAAACTTGTCATTCATTGAACACATCAACTATATAACTAATAAGGCTTTAAAGATGCTTGGCTTCCTTTGCAGAACTTTAACGGTTTTAAGTCCATAGATTGTATGAGAACCCTCTATACTCCATTAGTCAGAAGTCAATTGGAGTATAATTCACCTATTTGGTCCCCTTTATATAAAGTTCACTCCAATAATATAGAAAGAGTTCAGCACAAATTTCTTAAGTACGTAAATTTTAAGCTCGTAATTCCTATTGATTACATTTGTAGCGTCGAGATTAATACATTAAATAATTAATAATAAACCGCTCGACCTACTTAGTATCTACTCCCGAATTATGTACCTGCAGTCCAAACCGCAACGTAAACAACTTACGTACTACAAGACCTACTTGCCTACTCGCGACAATACTATTGCGCACTCCGTCTCGGATACTACGAGAACTCGCCAGAAGGTTCGAGTCTACGGCCTATGCTTAATCGCCGCAATGTCGAAGGTTCCCGAAACACACAGTCTGTGCGAGTGCCTAGAATTTAGTTGCCATCCATCTACCTACTGCTACCGTCGGCCGTGAAGTATAAATAAGCCCGACGCAGCGAGCCAGTCAGTCAGTCAGTCATCATTCCGCCGTCAGTCTACAAGGCTCAACGAGTGTTAACCCGCGCTAATCTTACTAGCGCGAAGGACAACGTACCCGGCTTCGCCCGCACCACCAAGGACTCTATCGGGACACCATCATAGCGCCTCGGCCACGTCCGCGGCCAGCGCTACTCGGATTACAAGCGCCCTGGTTCCAGTGTCTCTGACCAGCGCTTCTTCCACGCTACCATGACCACCACGAGGACACGCAGCATCCTCACTGGTCACGCCGTTCCCGTTCAACCGCCTACAAGGTCCGCCGCACCTTCGGCCGTCTCGTCAGCACTGGAGTGCCTGAAGACCTACGTTCTTCGCCAGTGCCTGACCTTCATCGAGTCCCGGTCACCAACGCCCGGCGTCGACTCACTGACCCGCGCTTGACCAGCACATCACCGCAGCGTCCGGAGTATTCAACTTTTGTCCTACCTCATCTCCTCGTCACGGCTACTGACTCACCAATAAACACATGTGACCTTCAACACCTTCTTTCATTTCGTGCCTCTCCCCTGATCCCCAAACATTAATTATGTCAGTTTGATGAATCAATTGCATCTAATAACACTGTCTGACAGGAGAATTATTTCAGACCTGGTTGTGTTACACAGAGTCATTAACAACTTAATTGATAGTCCTGCCATCCTTGCCACTATTAAACTACATGTGCCGACTAGGAATACAAGGCAAAATATAACATTCTTCTGTAATACATACTCGACCAACTATCAGACACACTCACTGACCAATAGGATGCATGATCTGGGCAACAAGTATGGGGGTGTTATTGATTTATTTATTGACTACATATATAGAATTAAGCATAATCTACATCAACACTTTGTTGAATCCTACAAATTAGAGTAGCTCTGGTAAATTAGTTTTAATGATTTGTTTTATATGTAATGTTGTTGTAATTTCTTTTCTACTTTATGTTATTTTTTTCCTTCTTTAAAATGGATTACATCTATTTACTGTCAATATCTCCTATATAATACATATTCTCTTATTGTACTGCATCATGTATCACTTCTATGTAAAAGCCTTTTTAGGCGTATATATATATAAATGAATAAATAAATAAATTATTTATTTTGTTCCTTAATTTTTGTAATGATGTTTTTTGCGAACTTAATGAAGATTTTTCGGAGAGGTATAATTTTTATGACATCAGATATGTCAGTAAAGTTTATATCTCTTCTCTGGCATTCTTTGGTTATTTGCCATCTTTCCGTCGTGAACATTGGGCAGTCTAGCAACAGATATTTCACTGTTTGGTCCGATAGTTTGTCACACGGGCATGCGGGACTATCTTTCAGCTTGAATCTGTGAAGGTAGGATAGGTTTGCTCCGTGACCGGTAAGGATTTGTGTGAGTTCGAAAGTTGGAGTTGTCTTATTACCAAACTCTTTGGCGTCTGTTATACTCCTTAAAAATAGCCGTGTTCTTTTACCTGTATCAGAGTTTTTATACCTTTGGTCCCATTCTTCGAGAATTGCCTCCTTTATTTTGAACTTTGCGTAGCTCAGTGGGAATTTTGAAAAGAGTTTTTGTGTTTTGCTTTTTAATGCAGCGTCTTTTGCTAGCTCGTCTGCTCTTTCATTTCCATGGATTCCATTGTGCCCGCGTACCCATAAAAATGTACAGGTAGACCCTCTTTCTCTCAAGAGTTGAGCCGAGCATTGTATATTGAAGACCATAGGGTTGGTAGGTGTCCCTGACTCTAGTGCGTGTGCAGCGCTTTGTGAGTCTGTTAAGACGTTAACTTTTTCCCAATGCTTTTGCTGTTTGTTGACCCACTCTAGTGCTTGCATTATTGCGAGTTAGGTTAAGTTAGGATAGGAAAGGTTAATACAGGTTAGGTTAGATTAGTATAGGTGAGATTAGCTTAGGTTAGGTTGGTTTAGGTTAGGTTAGGTTTGGTTAGGTTAGGTTTTTTTTTTCAAACCTATATATATATACCCTTATTTTATTTCATCAGGAATACAAGCCCATGAAAATATCGTTGACAGTAATTATTGGAACTGGTTGTCATCCCATACAACGAAAACGAATTATACATTTTACGTAAATAAAAGCTAGAAAATTGAAATTTAAAAATTCTCAAATGCAGATAGTTACCGTTTATAGTAATTAAGGTGAATCAAAAGGTTTTATTTAAAAAAAATCGTATTTAGCGTGGCCAGCGATTCCGAATATTTACCAAAACTATAATTAGGTTACAAATAAAGTTAACAAAATTTGTTTTTTTTGAAAGACATGTACCCTGAGGCAAAGATTTTTATAAATAATACCCAGCTTCACACACCCGAATAATAATATTTGGATGATTTGTATAGCGCCGTTTTTGTTCAAAATCACCTCAAGGACGCTGTACACATATATAATACATTTCTACAATGATCTTTGTTATTACTAACTATATATGGAGATAATATACAGTACCATACTTACATGGTACAATAATTATTATAATATCCCGTGATTTTTTTATGGGTTTGCGTCACTAAATTATTATGAAATCTACATCTATTGTTTGTGGATAAACTTCACATTCCTTATAACTTTAATAAGTTGGACATCGATTTTTTTTCTTAGACACTTTAAGAATCAGTGTTTGATGAACAGTATGAGGATCTATGATAGTCTTTAGTCAGAATCCCCAACTCACTATATAATAAGAAAGAATAGACTGGATTATTGCAAAATAAAAAGTTTGTGATTTTTCTTTGTCTAGGTATTATATTTTAAGCAAAATTTTGTTATACAAAGACTAGTAACTTCTAGAAACGTATACCTAAATGTATTTTTAAACTTTTAAAAAGATGTGTTAGTAAACAAACTTTCTAAAAGCAAGTCAGTTTACTTAGAAACCTTCGTCTGAACGCCCTTTCGTTTCCTATCAGCTTTGTTTTCGACACTTCAGATATAAAACAAGGGTAAGTTTGGGCCGGAAGGGTAATGGGTCCATAAACTTTACGACGCTCCTCCTTTATGCGAAGTTTCGTTCAAATTTTCAACCAAATTCACTGACGCGTCGCGCACTAAAAGTATAGTAGCTTCGGAATAATATATCTATAAATTATGAGCGTAAATCAATATTTGAAGTTCTTGAATTTGTTATCAGCTCATGGTAGCTTTTTACATGTACTATACATAGAAGAAAGACCCCGTGGAAATAATTTCCTTTTAGGGATGCTGTGTGGAGGGTAATTAAGGTGAATTAAGGCTTTTATAGAAAGGAAAATAGTAATCTGGGGGTCTATGCGATCAGGATTGATGGACCTATGAATCCATCACTCTCACTGTGGTGCTAGGTGATGGGTTGAGAGAGCCCGGCTGGAGAGGTAAAATGATCTACCTCAACCGGTCTCTCTCGATCCGGTCTGCCACGCAGGTCAGACGCTAGGTAAAGGTATTGTTTATCAAATTAATGGTTCTCGGGGCGGCGGTACCCATACCCGCCTTCAACATTGGAATCCTTAACATTTTTTGATCGAAAGTTCGAAAAGTTTTTGACATCTTGACATATTCCTGGTCATAATTGGAGTTACACAAGCTTCCGTAATCTTTTTATGGTCAGTCAAGGGTATCCAGCACTATTCCAAACCGTTTTCATGACCAGGTGGATCCCTCTTTAGGTTTTCACGTCAAGTTTAATCTACTATTAAGTGCACTCTACTATAAATAACATATATTATATTCATACATACCAAAAATGTTCCAAGGCAGTTTGTTCTTGTTCTTGAAGCTAGTGGAGAGACCACATTTATAAAGTTACTTTCTTTAAATGAAAAAACATACTTTGTAATACACCACTTTTTAATTGAATTAATAATTGAAATCTTCATCGGCTTTCGCTTATCTCAAGCTTCATCATAGCTATTATATTAACCAATGATAATTACGTACTGACAAACACATTTATTCTTATTATATATATATAAATAATCTTTTCTTATGTATATAAGAAAATGCACAAGTGCTATAAAATTCAGTCAGTCTCTTATTTTTGTTAATGTTTCTTTAAAACTTACTATCCGCGCCTCGCCTTGTTCATCCTTGCCTTACCATTCCTCGCCTCGCTGTTTCGGCCTCGCCATTTCTCTCATCACCTCGTGTGATATGCCTTTATCAAAGGACGCGAGGCGAAAGTATCAAGTAAGTAAATGTGAGGTAGGTTATAAGATTTCACCGTCCGAGGATCGTGTTGTTTTGGTTTTTTTTTAGTAATTTGTGCTGATCTAAAGGCAGAGATTCGGGTAATGGCGCATTGTTTATGATGTGTTAATATTATCATGATGCAATTTTGTTTCATAAGCTCATCTTGTTAATGGGTTCATAAAAAGGCTCATCTTGTTAAACGCACTTTTGATAGCTTCATTCGTTTTATTATAATATACGCCCACAAGGGATTTTCCAAATCTGTGGTACACATAATAAATTAGTGGAACAGTAATCATGAAGTTTTCTTTTGTATTGTAAGCAAGCATTAGTTTACATTGAGGTATGTTCTTATAGCCTTCTCGTAACTGAATTTCCTGTAGTCGAACACATTTACAATTTCTGCGAAAGTATTGCCAACTATTACGAGCAAGGATATAATTAAAAATAATTTTGAATAGTTGTTCTAGATTGTGGAAGGTAATTAGACTGAGTAAATAAGGGCTTTCTATGATTCCACTAACAATTTAAAAAACAAAAATCTAGTCAGAAACAAGTAATCCATCTGCGAGTTTTGATAATTATTTTCATTTCATCAATTGGATGTAATTTATAGTTTATTTAGGTAAATCGTGTTTATAGGTAAAATATCTTAAAAATTTTCGTTGATTTTTTAAAATTTAGTTACCGATTTATTTATTTCTATACATACATTACAGTGTCTACCAAATATTTATATTTGTATATAATACATAAATTTAGAACTGTTGTTAATATGGTGTTTTATGCTGGGTGTGAGGTAGGTTTGAGTAGGTGAAACTGTGGTGGGTAATGTTGTATGTTTCGTGAACACCTCACTGGGAGAACCTGTGCTGAGGTGTTTACGTGGTTATGATTAAATGGTACATGTATTTATGTGTATTGGTTAAATTTTCTTATATAAGTGTAAGTTGGGATTTTAATTTTTTTTTTTTCAAATGGTTATTGTACATTGTTATTTAATAAAAAGGAAAAAAATATTTATTTATATGCACATATATACATACACCCATGTATACACACATACATACATAAATACACATATATGCATGCATACACACATATAAGTAAACACATGCATACATACATACATACACATTCATCCATGATTATGTTTGGTTTGGTGTTATAATGTTTTGTATATAATGGATATCTTGTTTTTTGATCCAGGCTGTGATCAGTTTTTTGTGAATGTTTGTGTATGTATTTCCCATTAGTAGTAGTTTCAGAGTGGTGGGCATACAATTAAAAAGTTTTGTAGCGTAATACTGGAAGTGTCTTTGTCCGTGTGTGGTGTATGTTATCGGTATGTTCAGGGTATTGTTTGTTGTCGACCTTGTTTTTATTGTTGTTTGAGGTGGCATTGGAATGTGTAGTTTCTGTTGGAGGAAATTTAGTAGTGCAGATTTGGCATAAAGTTGTCTTATTGACATGACGTCTAATGTTTTGAAAATTTCGCTTGAATTTGTGTAGAATGGTACTAAATCTGAATATCTGAAGATTTCCCAATCATTATTATTCAATTTGTTTTGTCTCCCCCAAATCATTCCCGACATTTGTATCGTATTACGTGTCATGTACATTTGCATTACGCCTGTTCATTTTAATAACTATCCCCAACCGGAGTTAGCACAGATCCATAGGCCCCAAAAATTATAGCTAAAGAGTGGTGTTACACAAATAGAACAGTACCTGGAACATTTGTCTCAGCGTAAATTTTGTTTGCCCAGAGTTAATAACTTCGCTCTGGGAGTTTTCTATTCGGCAAGAGTCCGTCCGTCAATATTTGCACGTATATTCTATATTTAAAATGCTGTTTACTTTTCAGGAACATACCTACGCACATTACATTACAAAGAAACTCACGAATAAAACAATACACCCACTTAAAGCATTGTTTATCTTAACAATGATGTGCCTACCGATATCAAACAAGCTTACGAACAATGATGGGCAAAAAATTCGGCAAAAACATACGAACAATAAACAATATTCCTGGGATCGTGGTTGACAAGCTTTGATGGGGATTTTTACATTAGGGTGGATATTTTCACCTCTGTTTCCACAGAGGTACAACAATTTTTTTCTGCTAGGTTCTAGTTACATTCATTGGAATTAGACTTATAAGTTCCATTTTTCACTGCAAACACACTTAGGACGGATTGTTTCAAAAAAATTGAACAATTCAGTAAATTTCAAAGTTTAATTTTAAAGTTCTGTAAAGGTTCTTATCAAATTCTGTTATTATTTCATTTTTATTTTTTTATTTTGATACAATATTTTTTTACATTTCAGTTATCCAGTAATGTTGGCCTCACTTGGGCTGAGGCCTTCATTTTATAATATACATTTAAAGAGAAAATAATACATTTAAAATATAGTCTTGTGTGTTTTATATTGATTTTGTGTGTTACGTGTAGGTTTTTTTATTTTATGTTATGGAATTTTGGTATTATTGTCTTTTTTGTTCTTCAATACATTTTGTAATTTTGTGTCGGAATTTATTTTTGTTTTCTTCAATTTTATTTTCAAGTGTTAGACTCTTGAATGCTTTTATAGCACGGTATTGATAGTGTCTGTGTCCAAGCTTGTATTTACTATCGGAGTTTTTTATGTTTTCTTTGTACGCTTGTCTAACTGGTCTGGTAGTGATATTTTTTGTATGTTGAAATTTGTTTTGTTTTCGTCAAAAATGTAGTTTAGTAGTGTTTTGACGTATAATAGGCGTATAGCTAGTACGTCACAGGTGTTGAATATTTGGTCTGTATCAGTCAGTCTATGTTTTATCAGTATTACCTTTATGAGATCATTTTCTATATAATTGATGGCCGAGTTTGTTGCTCCTCCCCAAGCAATAATTCCATATTCTATTATTGATTGGCAAAGTTAAAAATATATTGTTTTCAATTATTTTATTTTATATGTGTTTCTTATGTTTATTATTGAAATTATTGGGCAGATATTACCCAAAACTGAACTTGAACAATAACTTTGAAATTTTATACTGTTCACATTTTGGGAAACAACCTGTCCATGCAAAATTTATTAAAATATTTTATAAAATTTTGAATCGTTTTGAACCTTGTCCACACATTTGGCTTGGTAAAATCGATATCTCGAACCTTCACATTCTACAACTCATGAGAGAATAACTTGAAAACTGAAAATAGCTGCTTAGAGGTTAACATTCTTAAGCTTTATGTTTACAGGGCGTTAAAGGACATACTTAACTTATTTTAACGACTGATTTCTGACATAATTAGGAGTAAAAAATATTAAACGAATTTTTGAAATCCGGTGAAATTTTTTACCATTAAAACATGAAAAACCATTAGGTATTGGACAGATAGCAATTGGTTAGTTACTAGGCTGAGTGACCAGCGACGACATGTCGAAGAATTTTTTTTTTCCTTGATTTTGAAAAATAAAATTTTAAAATCGAAAAAAATCACCGGATTTATTTTTTTTTACATTTTTTATTTAGCTTTCTGTATTTCTATATATAAAGTTACAAAAATATTTTTTTTACAAAACACTGCGAATTTTTAACCGTTTAGCTACTGCAAGTATGTTGTCAGCAGATTGACTGTCATTAATGAATATTCAAATTGAATGATGCTAGAACACTCCGTTTTTGAGTTTTAAAAGTGATTTACAAATATGACATTCAATCAGCAAACCGAAAAAGACATGAACTATAGAAAATCCTTGATCCCAATTATGCACGGCCGTGTCAAGTAGGGTATAACCACTTCAAAATAATGGCCAGTTTTATTTAGACTCACACTTCGAATCCACTGGCGCATTTTGACGGAATAAAAGGATTCGTATTTTCCGCTAATTATAATTTTATATAAATGCAATACTCAAGGTATCGGGTTCCCAACAGGTGTCGCGGATTCAATCTTCTACTGTCCCACATTATTGCAAGAGTGACATTTTTCAGGTTGTTTGTACCCCAGGTATGTTTGTCCTTATTTCAAAATAAACATATTTTTACCACAGTTAAGATGGCTTTAGGCAGAATTATAAGAATTCTTAAGAAGTTAATACCAACAACTCTCACAGAAACACCCAGAAAAAAAGGTAAGGGTCGCAACTGGGACTCAAGGACACTCGCTGGACAACAGGTCCGCCACTCGCGGCATTTAGTGTTCGTTCCTCAAAACTATAAACGTCATATTATTTAAGACAGGGTAGCTAGATTCTGCGTTCTGGTCGTTGGGGGTAAGTTTTCGCCTTTCTTGTATATTGTGAAATTTATCTAAATATACCTTGTTACGGTCAGTCCAAAGCTTAACTAAAATACTTTCATTTAATAACCTTGCAACTTCCTTTCAAAACATTGCATAGATGGGATATATTTCCCCGCCCTGTATGGAGGATTAGGCTCTACCGTTGGCTGGTCGGTTTGGCGGGTTCTTTTCCAATCTAACCACTGGAAAGGACTCTGGCGCGTTTGGTTTTATTAAACCAACAAAGTCAAACTCGGCCACCCACTCTTTAATCAACATAACAGTCAATAATGTACTTAAAAACTTAAAATATAACCCTAACAGGTATAGTTTACCATAATCATAACAACCATTTTAAGTAAACTGCTATATTCGTATTAAAAAGTACTTTTTAATTATTGAAGACAATATTAGCGATTCATAAACGAAAATCTGAAACAGAAAAATCAGAAAAGATACGGTCACATCTAGGACTCGAACCCAGTACCTTTGCCTTGCCGGGGCACCGCTCTACCAACTGAGCTAATGGGACCCTATCTCCTTCGGTCATATTTAACTGTATCATACTTCGAATAAGAACTACCACCATTGTCTTCATTTTTCTGACCGCAAATTTTTATTGGCATCACATCTTCATGCATGATTGCAAGATTCAACGCGAACTAAATGCAATCTAGACAGTGTTTTTAGATAAAAATATCTTATTTTTATTTTAATGTGAGACATCTATTGACTTTTCTGCAAGTCTAAGATGATTTTTTTTTTAAATATATTTATGAGTAAAACCTTAAATTGTAATATTTAATTATTGAAGACAATATTAGCGATAAAAATATTTTATTCAATTTGTTATACATATTCCCAAGCCACAAATGTATTTGCCAATGAACGCCTTATTTCATGTGGCTATTATAGTAAGCACTTACTGAATTTTTTACTATTATTTTAAACATAATATAGAAATAATTGTATTAATTCTTTTTGAAACGGTCTTTTGTATCTACATTTTATTTAAATAACATAACTTCATATATTCAACGATTAAGAAAATCTTAAATGATTAACTCCAAATGATTTAGACTACGAACCACCACTGGTAAATATATATTTTTGTTATTATTTAGTTAAAAAAAAAATACTTTTTTAAATCTAGTACAAACCTTTTAACAACTTATTACTATCATATTAAGGACACTTTGCAATACGTCTAAAACTTATTATTTTTGGTATTTAGTGCTACAGGCATTATACCTAGCTCTCTCATTAAAAACTAAGGCGTATTAGATCTATCAAAAAAATTATATATAAAATGCAAAAATCAGTCATTTTAAATACATGTAGGATGATGAAAGATTTTTTAAATATTTATGTTTAGGGATCAGTAGGATTTATTGGCCCTGTTAGGAGTTCTACCGAGCCGAACCCTTTGATATGAAAATATCTGGAGTCGGTGAATCATTTTCCCATTTGATCTCTGGTGAGTTAACGTGTTGTTTTTGTATTGTTTTGTATTTATTTTGCTTATATAATGCACTTGCATAATGTTGATTGACTAGACGATCATTTGTGGAAAAGTGTGTGGAAGGGTTTAGTTTTTCCTATGGGGAAGATTTAACCCGGACATAAAATAGATAAAGATGAAAAAAGTAATTTGTTTGGAATATTATATGTAAGTAAGACATGTATTGTGTATCCTTTATTATTCTAAAAGGTCTTTAGCCTCGTCATCTAGCTCTATCTAGCTGTATTATGTATACTCTCCAAATTTATTTGCATTATGACTCTTCCGCATGCCATGGTCTGTAAAATTATAGAAATCCTTCAAATTATCTCTTTGTCTACTCCAGTTATATAATATTCACAGACGCAAACCCTGCGACCAGTTAAAAGTTTACCTGAACTTTGACAAAATCTGGTTTAGGTATCATTTACTTAAAGGGTGCTTATGGATCATTATTATTCAAAACTAAAATATTAAAAATACATATTAATAAAGCTTAATAAATACCTTTTCGATGATAAATAATATACAGGGTTTTCCAATAAGAGGTGTTATTTTGATATACAATCGTAAAAGATCAATGGTTTCGTTGCTTGTGTGGCACGTAGCGCTGTTTTGTTGAAACTAAACGTTGTCCAGATTAATACCATCCAATTCCGGCCATAAAAATCATTAATCATCTCTCGATAGCGCAATCCATTCACCGTAACTGTTGCTCCAGCCCCATTTTCGAAAAAGTAAGGTCCAATGACTCCGCCGGACCATAAACCGCATTAAACAGTCACACGTTGAGAATAAAGAGGCTTTTCAACAATAATTCTTGGGTTTTCCGAGCCCCAGATGCGAAAATTTTGCTTGTCTGAAGCCACCGAGGTAGAAATGGTTCTCATCACTCAAGATGATTTGCATTTGATTCACTCAAGTGAATTTTAATAATTTTAATAGTTGTTGAAGCGTGTATCGTTCCATTTTCATTAATGGTGTAGTTTTTACTTGTCAAATGTTAAAAAATGACAACTTCAAAAGTAACATCTACCGAAATAGCGGGCTATTTAAAATAACACGTCTTATTGGAAAACCCTGTACTATCTATATAAACTACTTCAAATGCTTTAAATTTGCACCACCAAATATTCCACATTTTGATTGAATAAAATATCTCCGCCCGAACCCGTAATTTGATATTATTTTAAATACATAAAGCAACAAAAAAAATATTTTTTCAACGGATAAAAATCTATTTATCTACTTAAAACCGCTATAAATATATTTTTTTTAAAGTCATTTTTTTCGATTTATCAGACGGTCTTGTTGACCAGACCGCATATTGTAATTCAGCCATTAACCTGTGAAAACATTAATCTGTCGATTAAACCGTTTTTATTAATTATTTATTACCAAATTACATTTAATGGAGTAGGTACTAAACAAAAGAACGCAGACTTAACGCATCTTAACTAAAGAACGCAGTAAATTCGTAATACAAGAATTGGTTCTGGTCTGAACTTTGTGACAATTCACAATAAATCTTCATTTGGTCAAAGGAATCATTTGTAGCAGGCTTCCACTTCTATTTAATAGACTTGCAGAATACACTAAGTCGTCTAATTCCTTGTGTACTTTTAAAAATAATGTTAAATTACTTATGCTAGCCGAGGATTGACAACATTTTTTATCATCTATGTCTTTTTAAAAAAAAAATATTTTTTTATTTTTTTATTTATTGCATCTCACTATACATAAAACACTTTTTTTTCTCATAAAAATCAACCTCACTAACAGTGAAGCAAACATAAGAGTAATCACAAACATAAATTAATTCTACATACAAACACAAAATATTTCAAAATTAAAGAAAAAAATGAGTATTAGATGTGTTACCAGATGGGTAATTTGACAGTATATTGTAACAATATTTGAACCATAACTAATCATTATTCATTATTCAAAAGAAGAAGCAAAGTAGATAATAAAGACAGATAGGGTGACATTCAGTTTTTAGCAAATGGGACTTATATAAAATCTTATTATTTAAGAAAGGACAAGGATGAAAAAATATTAAGACAATTGTCTGTCAATACAAAAGTCTTAATTAAATTTTTAAATTTAACTAAGGAATTGGTAGACTTAATATGATTTGGAAGAATATTAAAAATAAGTGGTGCCTGATATAAATAATTTCTTTGACCAAAAGAAGTTTTAGTATGTACCGCGACAAAGTTCAATGTAGAGCTAATTCTAGTTGTCCGCATTTGTTGTGTTCTTTCAGCAAATTTAATATTGATAAAAAATCGACAAAGTATTTGCGTGATATATAGTTGTTTTATACACATAACATTACATTCCTTATAAAGTAGGTTGGATGGATAACAAAAATTTTTTTTGTACATTACTTTAAGGATCAATTTTTGAGTAATATTTAGTGGTTCAACATAATTAATGGCATAATATGTTTTGTATGTATATTTTTTCATCCTTGTCCTTTCATAATGTAATAATTTTTTTGTTCTCTCTGGTCCTTTTTAAACTAATAGTTTATTAACTAACTAACTAACCATCACGCCGTTTCCCCACAGGAGTAGGCAGAGAGGACGGACCGCCAAACAACTCGGTCACACCACACACTCCTTGCCTCATTCACATTCATACATCGTCTCGTACTCTTCTATTATTCTGACATGGCCTGACTTTAGTATCTGATTCACTTGGTCGTGCCATGTCTTCCTCGGGCGTCCCCGACTTCTGCTACCATTCACATTTTCATCGTATATTCTCCTTATACTCCTTTCTTCGCTCATTCACTCTACATGCCTTAACCATTACCGTCCATTTCTTGATCTTACTTATTATGTTTACATCAGCCTTGCACTCTTTGCGGATCTCCACATTTCTCACACGACCATTCATGGTTTTAGACACATACGCCTCAGGGATCTCATTTCAACAGCATTCAGTCTATTTTCATCTTTTCTCTGTCAGTTCCATCCCTCACTTCCGTACATCAGGGTAGGTACTAGCACTCCATGGTATATAGTTTATTATGTTTTTTTACAATCAAATATCAACATAATGGTCACCCTACATGTTTACCACATTATACTGTAGAAACAATATTGTTCTCTCAATATATAATTTTTGTGTTGTTTTTATTATTTTATTTTTTTATTTATATATTTTAATTTATTTTATTTAAATGCCCATAGGGCTTTTACCTATAATAATGTACATCTTAATTTTTTTAGTTATACAGATTACATTTAAAAAATCAGTGTTAACAAAATACAGGTTACATAAAAAAATATCAGAGTTAACAAAATATGTTACATAAAATATAAGAGTTTAAAAAATATAGGTATGGATAGAGTACAAATAAGTGACACGAAAATAGAAAATCTGCCAAAATCCTCCAAATCAACCATAATGATAATAAGAAAGTATAACAATAGTTAACAAATTAGGTAACAATAGTTCGCACATACTCCGTTTAAAGTTTGCCAAGTTCAAATTATTGTCAAATACAATCATATTGTATTGGAGAGTGAAAACTATAGTTGTAAAAGTAATAACCTCAACACAGGCTTGTGAGGTTAAGAATTCTAACGTAAAAGAGGTACAATAAACAACTAATTTAAAAGAGTTTAATCAAAATGCCAAAAATAATAAAAATAACAAACCATATCTTGACACATCATGAGTGGCGAAAAGTGAAATATTATCCAAATTCGAATTCAGTGGAAGACGATGTAGAGAAAGACACCAAACCGTACAAAGACATGGTGTCAGAATGAAATTACACAGGCAAAAATTCCACGTACAAAATTTACCTAAAATACTAAAAATTGTGAACCAAATTTCAGAAGAAGCCGCATGCACATAATACGACTCACTCAAGCTTTCTACAAACTCCTGGAGTTTATTTTCAGAACATGTAAACAGTTTAATGAACCAGATGCAATGATCACCATGTTCGATGGAGTTATAAGAAGTAAGCTGGAGTATGCTAATGGTATATGAACTCTGCACCAAACCTAATATGTAAATATGGTTAACCAAATCCAGAAAAAAATCGTCAGGTACGTCTATATGCGGATGCAATTTACTTATCCGAGGTTCATGCACCATATGGACTTACTTGAGGCAACAAATATATTAAGCCTAGAATCTAGACGTTATGCAAATCTTGCAATACTTACATAGTTTTAATATAATTCATAACTTCGTTGATAGCACATTCCCTTGGAATGCTTCGCTTATACGTGCCCGAAAAATTCATCCGCAGTCGGCGCCATGAATTGTTCAAGATATCATACGGTAGAACAGATGTACTAGCACAAAATATCATTGTAGCGCCCTTCGTGGCAGCCGGACGCGTCATGCCGTCCTCCAACCGCTTTGTGTATTTTTTTAGTATTTTCAAGGGAAATGAGGCAACATCCCTCTGAAATTATTTTTAAAATCAGTCAATCAACATTTTAAATTAAGTTACTAATTATTAATTAGAACTTTATAGTAATGTGATTAGAGTGCAGTGTGTTAAAAATGAATAATCGAAAATTGTGCTAAAAAAAATTCGAAACTTGGAAACTCTGAAGGCCCTAACAAGTGCCTAGGGTAATTTATTATCCCGACCGTCGCCTTTTATTGCGGGCACATTGCACCACTAACACAATCACCAGGAACAAGATTACATGCAGATGAATGATGGACTTGCCGAACGTCACAGCGGTGCTGCCAAGATCTGTTATCTATGTGAGGATACTGTGTCAGCGCTTAATTAGCAGCACTGTTGGTGGACGCGGTGCACTCTTTCGCTGCAGCAGCTGGTCCAGTTTCCTCACCACCTAGGATTTTTGCTGCAGAGTCTCCATCTTCGTGTCACCTGTTTCTGTACTTCATTTTATTTAATTTGATTTCAATTTATTTTTGTCAACTGTAAAGCGCCCTTGATGTGATATCTCACAAAAGCGGCGCTATACAAATTGTCCAATAAATAGCATGACACGAGGAATGGCGCTGCTCTGTAAATAGCCTTAAGAGTCGGTATTTAGAATTTCTACAGAACCATAACAAATTTCCCTTAAAAACATAAATTTTTTCAAAAAATACATGTTTTTTAAAGATAATCTCCGTACGTTTGTTATGCTAAAAAAATAAATGCATGAAATTCCATCGAAAGAAAAAAATGGATTAGAATTAGAAAAAAAAAGATTTTTTCTGTTATTTAATATATTACAGGTATGAAAAAATTAACAGTGTTTCTTTAAATGCTTCTCGAGATATTGTCGAGAGATATTATACTAGTGCTCTCTCTTTAAAATTCGGATTTACATATATTTACATTAAGTCCCTTTCAAACAATCGTCATTCTCCGGTCGGACGGCTTTGTATTGTATAATTATGATTATCAGTGTAATTTGTATCTTAGTAGATGTTAAGAGTGTTAGAATGAGAAGATTGTACTGTAATTGGATTAACAATCTTTTGTACAATTTTAAAAAAAAATTATTATTTGAAAAATCTTTTCTTTTTCTCTTATTTTTTTGTACACTTTTTTTTCTGATCCTGAATTTTTTAAATGAATATCTTATACCTATGATTATAATAATGCTGTACAACTTTTATATATATATATATTCGGTATATATACTGATACCGATATATGTACCTACCCAATTATAAACGTTTAAAAAAATAAGTTGTTAAAGAGAACTTATTTAACCTAGTTTTTGTCTCATCACTTTTCACAACTTTTTATAGGTGTGTTGAACTGTCATTTTGATTAGTTATTTACTTTCTATTTTACTTTCTAGCTGTAATGCACTTACTGCAATTAGTAATACCTATCATATTATTAATTACTTATAAATAACTACAATAATGTACTGTTAACTCCTCTTCCAAACACAAGCTGACGCTTCTATGGAAGAGTAGTATTCAAATCTATTGTTTTGTGTGTGTGTGTGTGTGTGAGGGTGTGTCTGTGTGTGTGTATGTGTGTGTGTGTGTGTGTGTGATTGTGTGTGTGTGTGTGTGTGTGTGAGAGGGTGTGTTTGAGGGTGTGTATGTGTGTGTGTGTGTTTCTGTAAAAAAAACCAATCACATTGATCTCTATAGATACTTTTTATAAGTTTAAAAAAAAAAAAATACTATAATACCCACGCTCAGGCTTCGCCTTTGTGGGATTTTTTTGTTACTCTTTTTCTATATTACTATGTATGTACCTAAATTGTATATGTATCAAAAATTTTGTTAATAAAAAAATAAAAAAATCTATTAATATATAAATACTTAATGCAAATATGATTTATTTCTTTAATAAACCGAAATATCATCAATAATTCAGTCAGAATCATGCTGTGAACATCGCCAGTTGCGCAAGACATGTTGTTTAAAGTGGAACAATACGGCATGTCTATCTCGCTCTGAAATCTGAATCACAGCCCGGAATATTATGTAAATACGTTAGTATGTATTATCTGGATGTGCTGCCTTCTGTTAGGTGACGATTGCCCTGATAATAGCCAACCTCTGATAAGAGAGGATATTTGAAGAATAAAAAGAAGAATTCAAAACACAAACAGAGAAGTTAACAAAAATAAAATAAAAGATCCACCTTATTCTATGTAATTGCGTAGGAACAACTGGCAATGCTTTTACAAGTAACGACCAAAGATATATAATAAATATTATATACGAGTATAATGAAGCCCTTTTTTTTATTGTTATTAAGTTTAATTTGTAGAACTCCATTTTATTTTTTATTTTTTTATATATTCAATAATATTATTATTGGGTTTATAAAAACAGTTTATTTTTAAACAAGTTCTGCTGTGTAATTATTATTACGCGTGACAGCTGTTTCTCCGTTTGTTTAAAAATAAACTGTTTTTATAAACCCAATAATAATATTATTGAATATATAAAAAAATAAAAAAAAAAAATAAAAAATAATGAAGCCCCTTTTAACAACACATAAAAGTTGTAATGGGACAGTGACGCATTCCCCGGGAATGACTCCTTAAAAATCATATTGATTGGTGCTACACGGTGCTTTTAACGGTCGCATCGCGCGTAAAAATAATCGGTACCGGGTGATTCAAAATCAGTTTTTAAATTATTTTATAGATTATTGCATTTTGCATCGCGTGTTTTGTAAATTTGGCCCCCGTATTGCCAGTTTCTACCGATATGTTTCTCTTTAACGCGATGCACTACGTCGTGTAATATTTTAAATTGAGCCGCTATCAATAACAACCCTTACGTAGATGGCGATAAGGTTTAAATTCCCGCTTAACACCATCCGCCTCTTTTGATTTATGCAAGAAAAAAACATGGCCCAAAAAGTGCATTTTATTTTATTTTGTGGATGTTCAGGCATAAATATTTAATTTTTTTTCGATCATTTTATAAATAACTTAATTTACTACATTATACAATAAAATCATAACCGAAAATGGGTTCGTAAGTAGGAGATTTTGAACTTTAAAGCAGTTTTCATAGGCCTTTACATTATTTTTTTCTGGGCTTATAAAAAGACTTTTCTAAAAAATACTCGATTATTTCAAAGGACAAGATGAATTCTACTCGCAATATTTAATTACAGCATCTGAAACATTTCTAGGCGACCAAATTTTCAAACCAAAAACACATGATTTTGCATGAATACGTATGGCATCGCCTTAACACTTTAAGTTTTGAATTTCCAAAAAAAATTGTTTTTTGAAGATAATATATATGCATTGGTAATGCCGAAACGGTAATTCTATGAAATTCCCTCGATAGAAAAAAATTGCAAAGGAAGCTCCGAAAATTATTATAAATACGTTTTGTTCTGTTATTTAATATGTTATAGTTATCAAAAAACACAGTGTATCTTTAAATGCAACTAAAGCATTTGTAGAAAGATTTTTAATCTATTTCAACCAAGTTGTGTTTAATTAAATATTTTCACCATTTTCGCTCAATTATTATTGTTTTTTGTAATATTAGCGCGCTCCCTCTAACATTCGTATTTACATATCTCCTTTTCAAACCATCTATGTACGCTTACTACGGGGCCTTAAATATGGTTGCCGTTTAAACCTGTCGAGCGCCGTTTTTTGGATATGACTTATGGTAGTTTATATTTTATTTTCATTCAAAAAAATATATATTATTACATTATATCGATGGCCCAGTATTAAACTGCAAAAAAGTCAAAATCTGTAATTTTGAGATAGTTAATATTTTTTTTGCGCATTTCTAAATACGTTAGCAAAATTGTCAAATTTTAACATTTTTTACTGAAATTTCTACATTTTAATAAATGGACGGACACAATCTTTGTCATCAATTGTCTATAAAACTACGTACAACTAAATATTTGGATATTTTCAAACACGTTTTTCCACTCAGAGGAGACAAAGATGTTTATTGATTTTGTTACTTTTTAAAACTGAGAAGATCTCTTTTTTGTGAATCATTTGATACCCATATCGTAATTTATGTTTTTTTCGGGCTAGTTTCCGTTTTCATACTGGGCCATCGAAATTGTCAATTGCAAACAAACACATTCAGTTTTTAAGAAAAGGAAATTTTGCGTCAGCACACGACAGGTTAATTTCAGGAATTTTCGTGTTTACCTATTTACAAATCTTATAATTTCCAAGGAAATGTTTGTTTTCATTTTTTAGAAATAGATTTTTTGGAAATTTTGGTTTAAATTTTTTTGAAATTCACAGAACTACTAGTTTTTTTAGTAACTGTCGATTTAGTTAGATCCGATTCGGTTGTGTAGCATTTATTTCTGCTTGTAAGTAATATATTTTAAGACAAAACCTATAAATAGTTTGGTTGGCGCTATTTTATGTAAGAAAAGTCTCTCCGATTAAATCGGGCAATAACTATCAGCAATTTATTGATATGCTTGGTAGTATATTATTAATAATTTGAAAATTTTCAAAAATACCTATAAGTTATCAATTAAATTAAATTAAAAAAACCGTCTCCATCAAAACAAAAGGTACGTAATTCTTCCATAGTTTACTAACTCCAAACCAAATACGGTGCAATACTTATATGACTATAATCTCTTTTTTTAAATTTTCTATATTGTTTAACCTAACTAAATAACTAATACGCAGATATTCTCTTACAACACTCAAACAAACCCTTTCACTTAGTTTCGCAGGTGTTTACAAAACACCATAAAAAGCAAATGATCATTCCTACCTTAACACAGCATAATATAAATACTACATTATATTATGGATAACGCAGACCCGTAAAAAATCACGGGATATTATAATTGTGTGATAATTGAAGATAAAGTTTATGTAAAGAACACAATATCAGAAAAAGACAAATGATCCGAAACAAATATTCACGAAATTATACTATTTTGTAGATAGATATTTTATCTTTTGACTGAATTCTTGATACATCAGTTCCAATTTAAAAAAGGTTTTTTTTTAAAATTAGGTAAAATATTATATTACTGTTTCGCTTGCCTGAGTTCTTGACACAATCAGTTCCAATTTTGAGAAGGACGCGTAAATTCAAAACAAATCCGATTTTATTGAAGCAAAGTTACAGTCACTCACGAACGGATCCACAACCGAAATTAGAATGTTTGATAATGATAATACAACAACTTATTATTTTCGCTTAATCCACTGTAAACTCAACAAAAAAACTTACAAATAAAAATAATGTACTTATTCAATTTGCCTATATTTTCGTAACACCGTGTTGCTAGTACCTACCATGTACGGTCCAAAACCGTAGCTACCATAGAGCGTAGAGCCCACATAGCGTAGGTACTGTACAATAGTAGCAAGTGGCAGCTACTTCTCGTAGCTCGTAGCCCCAGTAATTCAGTTTGCTCCCGTAGCCGCTACGAGCTCGACGTACCGCTACGACAACCGCGTGGCCCTTCATTATAGCTTTACAAGTGTTTCGTTGCTTCGAACATTTTAAGTTGATTAATTAAATCAGTGGGAGTATTTTTAGTAGAACATTTTAATCACTTGAAGCTATTTTGATTTTGATAAGTGATTTACGTGACTTTTGTTTGAATATTGTGTGATTTAAAGTGCTTTTTGAGAAACTTTTCAATTTATTTTTAGTTTTTCTCTGTGTCTTCAAATAGCATCTTTAAAAATACGGTGAGTCAACTTATTTACACAATCTATGCAAAGCTTTTTTCGATAATTTTATTAGCACTGACCTGTAAAATACCATGGGATATTATAATTCAAATTTTAAAAAACACAATAAAATTTTTTTTTTTTTTTTCGGAATAACTTTATTGAGTAAAACCTCAAATTGTAATATTTAAATATTGAAGACAATATTAGTGATTTCTAAACGAAAATCTGAAACAGAAAAATCAGAAAAGGAAACGGTCACATCTGGGACTCGAAACCAGGACCCTTGTCTTTCCGTGACAGTGCTCTACCAACTGAGCTAATGGGACCCTATTCCCCTCGGTCATTTTTAACTGTATCATACTTAAAAATAAAAAAATAAGATAGGTTTATCTAAAAGACGCTGTCTGGATTGCATTTAGTTCGGGTTGAATCTTGCGATCATACATAAAGATAGTTGCCAATAAAAATGTGCGGTGAAAAAATGAAGACAATGTTGGTGGTTCTTATTCGAAGTACAAACAAACACATTCAGTTTTTAAGAAAAGGAAATTTTGCGTCAGCACACGACAGGTTAATTTCAGGAATTTTCGTGTTTACCTATTTACAAATCTTATAATTTCCAAGGAAATGTTTGTTTTCATTTTTTAGAAATAGATTTTTTGGAAATTTTGGTTTAAATTTTTTTGAAATTCACAGAACTACTAGTTTTTTTAGTAACTGTCGATTTAGTTAGATCCGATTCGGTTGTGTAGCATTTATTTCTGCTTGTAAGTAATATATTTTAAGACAAAACCTATAAATAGTTTGGTTGGCGCTATTTTATGTAAGAAAAGTCTCTCCGATTAAATCGGGCAATAACTATCAGCAATTTATTGATATGCTTGGTAGTATATTATTAATAATTTGAAAATTTTCAAAAATACCTATAGGTTATCAATTAAATTAAATTTAAAAAACCGTCTGCATCAAAATAAAAGGTACGTAATTCTTCCATAGTTTACTAACTCCAAACCAAATACGGTGCAATTCTTATATGACTATAATCTCTTTTTTTTTAATTTTCATATTGTTTAGCCTAACTAAATAACTAATACGCAGATATTCTCTTACAAAACTCAAACACACACTTTCACTTAGTTTCGCAGGTGTTTACAAAACACCATAAAAAACATATCATCATTCCTACCTTAACACAGCATAATATAAATATTACATTTTATTATGGATAACGTAGACCCGTAAAAAATCACGGGATATTATTGTTCGAAAAACGAACAGGGGTTGGAATAGCCAACTCAAGGGCTATTCCACACAGATAACAAATAAATTAATTATATGGTTTTGACAGGCGAATGCGGAAACACAATGCGTAACGTTACTTCACAAGCAACTTACCGGTGAAATGATGGTGAAATCTGCATCAGCCTCATCTGTCAGCACTGGAACTGAACTGGTGGTTCTTTAGCACTTGTTGTTTTAAAGTAAATTGCGATAAAATACGTCTTAGGATTATTCCGATTTGACAACCGGCGATCGAGATTTGGCGGGGCGAACGGTCATTTTTCAACTGGCTCGGCTCACGGCTTACCGTCGTTTTAGCTGACTTGTGCGAACTTAAACGACACAGTTCAAATTCTGACGATACGATTGGTTAGTACATGGCCTGTCAAAGCAATTGGCGTTACGGAACATTCCGCCCACCAAAATACAACGTGTATTTTAAACAAAATTTAGAAACCAAAAACGGGCAATGCTGTGAAACGTTGCGTGAATGAAGAACAGTGAAAAGAGAGAAGAAAAAGGAAAAAAAAAAAAAAAAAAAATGTATTAATAATAATAATGAAAATGATAAGAAAAGAAAATAATGAAAATAAGACTAACGAAAATCGATAAGAGAGAATGCGCCGCGGAAGCGAAGATGATTAGTCACATTGACTAGGCAATGGACATAATTTGGTTAATGGTCTCGTGAGAAGAGAACCATTCGATGTACGAACCGTAGCGATACGCACAACGCCGTCGGGACCTGGGTGCAATTTGTCGACTCGCGCGAGAGGCCAGTGCAAAGGGACAGTATTTTCGAGTCGGATTATTACTACATCATTCACAGACAGTGAGTTGCAATCCTTGGTCCACTTGGCGCGCTGAGTTAGCGATTGGAGATATTCAAACTTCCAACGTTTCCAAAAATCCCGTTGGAAACGTTGAATGAGTTGCCAGCGATTCAGACGGTTGATTTTTAGATTAGTATAATCCTCGTCCGGCACGGAAGTCAAGGGTTCCAAAGTCAAAAAATGACCTGGAGTCAACACGCGTAAATCGTTTGGGTCAGAACTCATCGGGTAAAGAGGCCGAGAGTTTAGCATGGCCTCAATCTGCACGAATAGTGTCGTCAGCTCCTCGAAAGTTAGCGTTTGGTTACCGATTAAGCGATAGAGATGAGTTTTAACCGATTTAACCTGAATCTCCCATACGCCACCGAAATGGGGACTCGATGGTGGATTGAAACGGAACTCAATTTGTTCTGACTGTGAAGCAGTCTGCATAAAGGAATTGAGCTGAGTCTTAGCTCCAACGAAATTCGTGCCGCAATCTGAGTGTATGACGTTTACACGACCTCGTCGACCTACAAATCGACGTAGCGCTGCAATAAAAGCTTCGGAAGACAGGTCAGAAGCGACTTCAAGATGTAGAGCCTTGGTGGTAAAACAGACGAATAAGCAAAGATAAGCCTTGTTTATCTTAGCGCCGCGATGGTTGCCGGCCTTTATACGAAACGGACCACCGTAATCAATGCCCACAATCGAGAATGGTTTGACCTGATTAACGCGAGCGGCGGGTAGGTCACTCATGAAAGGTTCTAGAGGTGCTGGATTTATGCGATAACATTGTATACACCTTGACAGACAATGTCTGATGGCGCGCTTGGGGGACAGAATCCAGAACTGCTGTGTCAAGAAATATTGCATTGTGTTAATGCCTGGGTGACAATGTTCTCTATGTACAGCGTCTATCACAAGATAAGTAAGCTTAGATTCGCGAGGAAGTAGGGCAGGATGTTTATGCTCGAATTCAAGCCCAGATCGTGATAACCTGCCACCCACCCTGAGCACACCGTGGTCGTCAATGAAGGGATTAAGCTTCCGCATTTGTTTCGACATAAGGTTCCCCTTTTTCAAGCGCGTGATATCATCATTAAAATGTACATGTTGAGTGCGTTTAACTACTGTCAAAAGTGAAGTGTGAATTTCGGCACGGTTTAATGGAAGATACAAACGACGAGATTCTTTATTCTGTAGGTTGTAGATGAATCTAAGACAGTAACCGAGAATGCGTTGGATTTTCCGAATCGAAGAAAATTTAACTAGTAATAGGTCCACCAGATTTTCGTCCTGTTGGACAAATAACGATCGAACTCGTTCCTCAGAGTGAAGTTCGATTTCGTCGACATTGCCATCGAAAGACGGCCAAGAATCGGATGACTGGATCAGCCACGAAGGCCCCGCCCACCATAACGTGTTATCGATCAGATCGGCTGGAGATTGACCACAAGAAGCGACATCCGCTGGATTATCTCCAGATGACACGTGATGCCAAGAAGTCCCTTCGAGGGTATCTTGAATGTGACTGACACGGTTAGCTACGAAAGTCTTCCAGCGACACGAAGGAGAACGTAACCAAGCGAGCACGATGGTTGAATCCGACCACGCAAAGGTATTGGAGATCGGAAGCAATGGTACGTATAAATCTTTGACGTATTTTAATAGATCTGCTAGAAGAACTGCCGCACACAGTTCAAGGCGAGGCAACGAAATCTTTTTTGTTGGGGCGACTCGAGATTTGGCGCAAACCAAATAGATTTGGACTTTATCGTCAACATCTGTGATTCGCAAGTAAACTACCGCGCCATATCCAAGTTCCGAACTATCTGAGAAGCCATGAAGTTGACACGACTCCATGTGAGGGAATGACACCCATCGAGGGATTTTGAACGACTTCAAGAGCGGTAATTGTTTAGTATAACGATCCCATTGACGAACAATGTCAACAGGGGGGGTGTCATCCCACCCAACCTTTAGAACCCACAACTTTTGTACTAGGGATTTGGCGAAAAACGTCAAAGGGCATAGAAAACCGAGAGGGTCAAAAACCCGAGCGACTTCACTGAGGATAGTGCGTTTAGTACACTCGCGATCGAGGCACAGGACTTCGAATGAAAATGTATCATGTCGTGGCTCCCACTTTAATCCCAATACCTTGAGAATGTGAGAGTTATCAACATCCATGGACACCAAGTCATTGAGGCAATATTCCGGAGGCAGATCGGCGAGTAATTCTGGTTTGTTACTAGCCCACTTCCGCAATTCGAATTGACCTCGTTTGAACAGCTCGATAACTTCGGTTTTCGTTTGTTGAGCTTGTTCTAAGCTGTTACAACCGGTGACGATGTCATCTATGTAAATATCCGAAGTTAGCACACGACGCGCTAGCGGTAAATCATAACCTTCATCTTTGGTCAACTGTTTGACAGTACGACAAGCCAAAAATGGGGCAGAGGAGACACCATAGGTTACAGTGTTTAGTTGGTACTCTTGGATGGGTTCCGACGAATGAAAACGCCAAAATATTCTTTGGAAAGCGCGATCTGGTTCTTGAACCAATATTTGGCGATACATTTGTCGTACATCAGCAGTAAACACTACCGATGGTATACGGAATTTCAGCAAAAGCTCCAGCAGGTTCTTTTGAAGCTTTGGACCGATAAGCAAGGTATCATTTAACGAGGATCCGTTCACATCTGTCGCTGAGGCGTCGAAAACTACTCTTAACTTAGTGCTAGCGCTGCCTGGACGAAGAATGCAATGATGAGGTATGTGATACTTTCCCTTGTGCAAATCTTTTCCAGGAACACGAGTCATGTGACCACTGTGTAAATAATCAGTCATGAAAGCAGAATATTGTTCACGTAAGGTTGGATTTGCTATGAGTTTGCGCTCGAGTGAATGGAATCTGCATAAAGCGATCTCACGCGACCCTGGGAAAGGGATATCCCTTCCCCTTTCTCGGAAAGGCAAGGATACGATGTATCTTCCCGAAGATCCGTCCCGTGAGTGGTCAGTGCAGTACATTTGTTCACAAAGTTGTTCCTCAGGAGTAAGGTGTGAAGACTGGGGAATGGTGTCTAACTCCCACAGTCGCTGGACCTCTTCGTGAAGCCGGTCCTCGTTAGTAACGATGAAAGATTTCGTTTCGTGAGCAGTGTCCGAACCAACTGAACCTAGAAGAAGCCAACCAAATGCAGAATTGAAAGCTGATGGCTGACGTGGACCACCATTCACATTACCAGGTCTCAGAAGAGAAGAGAAAACCTCAGCACCCAGAAGAAGATCAATCGGTCCCGGTTTGTGACAGTCAGGATCGGCAAGAGGCAAGTTTCTCAACTGATGCCACGATGACTTATCTAGACGAACAGTTGGCATGTTGCCGCAGATACTAGGTAGCGTAAGTGCCTTGATGTTGAAGAGAACCCGTCCCTTAACACCGATCTCTAATTGAATGACTCCCGACGTGGTTGCGGAAGATTGGCCTAAGCCGCTAACTCTCTGAGAACTGGCTTGACGAGGGATGCCTACGAGCTCCGCAGCGCGATCGGTGATGAAGTGAGCTTGACTGCCCGAATCGATCAATGCGCGAAAGGTTTGGAAACGGCCGGATGAATCGCGAATGCCAACATTGGCTGTTGACAATAGTACTATGGACTTGTCTCCTAAATTGGTGAGGACCTGAATTTTAGAGTCGGAAGAAGAAGTCTCCGGGTCCGTAGACGTCGTGGGGTGTTGATGCTGATCTTCCAAAGAAGCATTTTTGTCTCGATGGAGCAAAGTATGGTGTTTTTGCTGACATTTTTGACATGTAAACAAAGATTTACAATCTTTGAGATAATGAGAAGAATGAAGACAATTGAAACACCAACGGTGTGATTGAGCAAACTGTAGGCGATCCTGAACTGACTTGAGTGCAAATACCTTGCACTTGGAAATGGAGTGGTCTTCCCCGCAACAGGAGCACTTCAGGTAAGTGGTGGAGGTCGAGGACCTATTTGTTTCAGACTGTCCTTTCTTAAGATCGCAAAGAAGCGCTGAAGTGCGTTTTTTGGCAGCCTGATTAAAGTTCCGTGCAAGAGGTTTGTCAATAGTACTGCTATCGCGAGTCGAAAAATGTAAGTCTCGTACAAGAGCTTCGCATTTGTTGTAAAGAAACTCTTTGAGTTTCAAATATGAAGGCAGCTCGGTAGGAGATTGCAGTTGTTCGAATGCGCATCTTGTAGGTGAATCTAATTTCGATAGAATTAAATAACAAAGAACGAAGTCCCAATTGTCCGTTGGGAGATCCAATTCCTTTAAAATTGTTAAATCCTCGTTAAATATATCGAACACGCGACGGAATTCAAAAGGATCGTTGGGCGGAAAATTTAAATGTAGCATTTCCCGCCAACACGTAAAGGCGAGTTCACGCGCGTTACGATAGCGCGCGATTAATCTTTGATATGCTTCAACGTAGTGAGCTCCTTGTACTGGAAATGTCCGAATTAACCCTAAAGCTTCTCCAGATAAACATGAGAACAAATACTGCATGCGTTCGATGTTGGATAAAGATTTGTTTTCATGAATCAGAGCGTTAAACATGTCGTAAAATTCGGGCCATTGCTTGACATTTCCAGAAAATATTGGAATGTTTATTTTTGGTAATTTAACGTTTGTGCACGCATTCGCGGTCTTACAATCGAGAGGCTGACTGGTTAACTCCTGGTAAATTTCGACAATTTGATAATACATCTCGTCAAAGGTTTCACGAATTTTACCCTCATCAATTTCGTTTGTGTCATCTAAAGCTAATATTTCCGCGTGAGACGTTTCAAATTCAAGAACTATCTTTTCCAGAGTAGTATAATGCGCTAACAATAAGTTGCACTTAGTTGCATCGTGCAAAGCGCTTTTTGCTATTTCATGTGTCTTGACTAACCTATTATTCGCTAATGTCCGTTTCCGGCGCAATGTTTGAATGGCTGGGGCCATGTTGAATAAACGCGATTGGAAACGTACCTAAAAACGAAACGAAATAAATGATAATAATTTAATCTATTATAATTATATGCGCGGTAGGTCGTAAATACTCAAGAGCTAGGTACCTACCTAATTACTGTTCGAATTGATTATTATTCAAAATTTAAGAAACATTCCACAGCACTATCCGTTTTAGCATAGATAGATTATAATCTTAAAGTTCCCTAGTTTCGGCACCAAAAATGTTCGAAAAACGAACAGGGGTTGGAATAGCCAACTCAAGGGCTATTCCACACAGATAACAAATAAATTAATTATATGGTTTTGACAGGCGAATGCGGAAACACAATGCGTAACGTTACTTCACAAGCAACTTACCGGTGAAATGATGGTGAAATCTGCATCAGCCTCATCTGTCAGCACTGGAACTGAACTGGTGGTTCTTTAGCACTTGTTGTTTTAAAGTAAATTGCGATAAAATACGTCTTAGGATTATTCCGATTTGACAACCGGCGATCGAGATTTGGCGGGGCGAACGGTCATTTTTCAACTGGCTCGGCTCACGGCTTACCGTCGTTTTAGCTGACTTGTGCGAACTTAAACGACACAGTTCAAATTCTGACGATACGATTGGTTAGTACATGGCCTGTCAAAGCAATTGGCGTTACGGAACAATTATAATTGTGTGATAATTGAAGATAAAGTTTATGTAAAGAACACAATATCAGAAAAAGACAAATGATCCGAAACAAATATTCTCGAAATTATACCTACTATTTTGTAGATAGATATTTTATATTTTGTCTGAATTCTTGATCATCAATCACATCAGTTCCAATTTAAAAAAGGTTTTTTTTTTTTTAAATTAGGTAAAATATTATATTACTGTTTCGCTTGCCTGAGTTCTTGACACAATCAGTTCCAATTTTGAGAAGGACGCGTAAATTCAAAACAAATCCGATTGTATTGAAGCAAAGTTACAATCACTCACGAACGGATCCACAACCGAAATTAGAATGTTTTATAATGATAATACAACAACTTATTATTTTCGCTTATTCCACTGTAAACTGAACAAAAAAACTTACAAATAAAAATAATGTACTTATCCAATTTGCCTATATTTTCGTAACACCGTGTTGCTAGCACCTACCATGTACGGTCCAAAACCGTAGCTACCATAGAGCGTAGATCCCACATAGCGTAGGTACTGTACAATAGTAGCAAGTGGCAGCTACTTCTCGTAGCTCGTAGCCCCAGGAATTCAGTTTGCTCCCGTAGCCGCTACGAGCTTGACGTACCGCTACGACAAACGCGTGGCCCTTCATTATAGCTTTACAAGTGTTTCGTTGCTTCGAACATTTTAAGTTGATTAATTAAATCAGTGGGAGTATTTTTAGTAGAACATTTTAATCACTTGAAGCTATTTTGATTTTGATAAGTGATTTACATGACTTTTGTTTGAATATTGTGTGATTTAAAGTGCTTTTTGAGAAAGTTTTCATATTTATTTTTAGTTTTTCTCTGCTTCTTCAAATAGCATCTTTAAAAATACGGTGAGTGAACTTATTTATACAATCTATGCAAAGCTTTTTTCGATAATTTTACTAGCACTGACCTGTAAAATACCATGGGATATTATAATTCAAATTTTAAAAAATACAATAAAAATAATTTATATTGTTTATAGGTAGGTACTTGTCTAAATTATTCTTTGCACAATCAGTTCCAATTTCGAAAATGACACTTTTTTTTTTAGTCAATGCAAATTAGATTTCATTGAATGTGAATAACTTCACACATAAATAACTAGCGCACGTCACAGACAACCGAAATAAGTAAAGTATTGCCAACTGCATGCAATCTAGGTAAAAGTGAGTATCTGAATGACTCAGTCCTGATATTGTTATTACAATCAAAAATGATTTTTGGTCGAGTATTTCTAGTTGGTGTATAGAAGGAAATTGGGCTTAGTAAATCAGGGCTGTCTATAACAACGTTAACGATTTAAAAAATAAAATTCATGTCGGAAACAATCTTAAATCTGAGAGTTGTAATAATATTAATTCATTCATCAAGTGGTTGTTATTTGTGTTTTGTGGCAGAAAAGGGTGGGGAAGAACCTAGGTAATATCAGTTCACCAAACATGGCTAAAGCCATTTCGCTTGCTTTAACGAAACAACGTTTCGATTCTGAATGTTTGTCGTTTACAAGAACTATGCTGATGGTATAGGCTACTCCGGACAATAAATCATTTATTGCAGAATTGAACAGAGAGGAATGTACGCGACAAAACTGCATTAATTCACGCTTCAAGTTTTGATGACGCAAATTTTACGTCTCTTACGAATCCATAATGACCCGACTCCAGTAATTGAAACACTCGATTGTGCCGTATGTTTCTGGGGCGTCTCTGATTTCTACTTCGATTCACTTGCAGGTCCTTATATTTTTTTTTTAACTTGTACATCACCCTTGCATTGGTCTTGTATTATTTTAGGGTCTTCTCATTTATGAAGGTTGTACTTGTGTTCACCATGCATTCGTCTGATGATGTCATTTGTAATTCATTCAGCCTACATTAACCATTCTCTACCAGTTATCCGTGTTGTTAATGTTGTGTCTATGAAAACTCATTACTAAAAACTAATCATGTTAACGACATTTTCTGGTAAGAATTTTAACATTTTTGGAATGATAACTGTTGAGTCCACCTCTTAATGGAAATCATATATACCTAAACCATCGATATACTCGTATATCAACTATGGCCGATGACCCATACAAGTGTATATGTATTTTAGAGATGAACATAAATTACTATCACGGTTTATCTCAAATTTCTAACCGTTCGTAGTTATACTGACGTGAAAGTGATCTTAACACTCCCTCGGGGGTGATACACTGACCCCAAACGAGAGTTTTGTAAGATATCTAAGTTGCTTTTTTGCATCACATATCCCGTTATTATTTTTTAAGATGTTACTCTCCTCTCTCTCCTCCGAAAATATACTTTTTCAACTATATACATTTAAGTTACGCTAAATTTCATACTATCATTTACCGTTTTACTTAACGATAGAGCGCTGGGCGAATATGGGCAATACCGGATTAAAACCGTAGGTTAGATTATGTTAGGTTTAGTAACTAAAAGCTTAGTGTTGCTGGAAAGGGCAAAAGGAAGATAAGCGACACGATTGCTTCGCTAATATTTGGGGTCCTTAGGGACCCCTTCAGTTACGTAAAGGTTAATATAACATTTTAATATATGTATGAAGATCACATTCTGAATTCTAAATGGGCAGACATAACCGAGAAAGTTACAAATGTTTTATTTTTTTTAATGTTACATAAGTGGTATGTCAATTACATACATTGACTTAGGTCCTATACGTTTTTGTCCATTCTATTTTAGCTTGATCATTATTCAACCGTGTGTCTAAAAAAGAAGCTGGGTGATCTTGTAGAGGTTTAAGAGGGTTCATGCTAGTTCCGGCTAATCTACTTTGTCCAAAGGGTCACGAGATGAAAGTATATCATTTCCGGTTAAGGCATTTATTGGGCAGTGGGTCCATAAGAAGAGTAATTCTCGTAAAAAGGTCAACATCTGAACTGGAACGTGGTAAGTCCCCTTTATAAATACAAACTCTCGCACGTGGTACTTTAAAAAATATTCAATAATCTATATACTCGCATATGTAGATGATGTAAGTGAAAAAGAAACATTATTTTGTACTGTCTGTATATGACTGGCATCCTAAAAAAGTTTGAGCACAAACCGTTTATCTGCTAATTTTTGAAAGCAGTTTATACTGCAGTAATGGAAAATATCAACCAAAACCTTATTGAAAAAATATAACAATCGGCATCTTTGTGTATTTTGAAATTTTTAATGTAAATTTCACAACTCTTTATTGAAATGATATTGTAACCTAGGATATATGAAATAGAGAAATACAAAGTTATCCATATATCACGTCGTCAAAGCTTACAATTCGAGAGCTATTGCAGCTTCGCACACAAATTCTTTGACTTGTATTTTTATCGTGTATTCTAAATAGTAACCTTCATCTATCGGTAATTGACTATCATCAAGGCTATCGATTCATAGTGAATTTAATACAACGTTAACGGAGTTATTAATAATAATAATGTATGGAGTTACATTTATATACTTACCGGTCAGTAGCTAACTTTACAAATGCGTCAGATTCCCATACAAGCGTCGTGGGTTCAATTCCTTTGCTAATTATGTTCTACATTATTTCAGAAGCAGTACTTTCAGCTTATAATGGGGACAGTAAGAGTGTATTTATATATTGTGTGCATTATTGGTAACTTGGTTAAATTTGTATTCATTTCCTTTGATTATTTATTTATTCATTTTCGGGAAATCGACAGTTTACATTTAATCAGTTTGTACAGTATTATATAGTAAGATACAACCAATTATGGATTTCCTCCTTGTGACGTAAATTAAATTTGTGAGAAAGGAATAAAAATTAAAAAATTTATACAAAACAATAGATACATTTATAGCCATGGAGAGAGGTTGTAGATATAAATCAAATCATAATAGAGATATAAACAATAGAGATATAAACATTATTCACAAACCGTCAGAGAAATGTTTTTTTTATGGTCCTCTTGTATTTGGTAAGTTCGCAACTGAAAATATAAACCTTGGATAATACGCAATTTTAATTATTGCATAGTCTGTTCAGGCAAGATTTCTGCTTAGAGTTTGTTTTGCTTTGATCAACCCTGAACAGGACACAAGAGCGTCGAATGTATTTTCGTCGATATACTTTTTTAATTTAAACACAACAAAAGAAGTCCCAACAGCTGGCCACTGCCCGGAGCCAGTGAGACAATAGTATTCCAAATTGTGAGGCTATAGAAAGTAGGAAAGGGTAGGAGTTGGGAAAGAGGTAGGTCGAAAAGTACCAAAAAGTTCAGATCTAGTCACCAAACACGACTAAAGCCATTTCAAGCAACGTTTCGATTCTGTATAGAGACCTTTCACCTCCTGGTTAATACTGAGAATATCTTCCACACACAAAATTATAACGACACAATCTTCTATCTATATAAATAAAAATGTTCGTTTGTTCAAAATCTTAAATCTTCGAAAGTTCTTCACCGATTGCTTTGAAATTTTGACACAACGTTGCATTTGAATATGCGTATTATTTAGATGTCACCTCTGAGAGGTAAAAAAAACATGCCATCTGTTGGACGTAAAAGCAACACGTGATATTGTTTAAATCTATCTGCACAGACTGAGCGACAGCAATGCGCGGCAGGGTACAGTTAGTTTTTATTAAATATTCTTTTATAATTCAAGTATTTAGCAATTTAATGTATATCACAGTCATGACCCCGTTAATGAGTTTAAAATGTTCAAAGTAAGGTTGTATTAATTAGGAATTCCTTCGAAATTAACTTCATTTAAACACCATTTGGTTTAACTGAAATTAACTGTCGTGCGGGGCTATGACCTGGGGGAGAATATATCAATTACCTGATGTTAAACTATTTTAAAGATCTCGGAGATTGGCGTTAAAAATAGAATTTAATTTTAACCTAAGCGAAATGATATAATCTTGTCATACTGACAGAAGTTACTTAAGTGAAGATTTTTTGCTGGAGTTTTAATTCTAATTGAAACTTTCGTTACTACTGGGTTTCATTGGAAGTTAAGATTGAAAAATATGGGAAAAAATATAGCATTTCAATTTGGGAGGCGGGTATGGATACCGCCGCCCCAAGTGGATCGGTCTTTTTGGTGATTTTCCAGCGATGATTGGCTTCATGGGATAAGGTTTATTCAAGTCTTGGCGGCGGATGTACCTATTTACCAACTGCTTGGCAGGCCCCAGCTGGACTCTTTCGACCTTACGCTGCAGTGAGAGGTACGAATTCATATATCCGTCTTTATTGAACCCACAGGTTCCTACTTGGTTCCTTTCCAGAATATCCTATCCATCATATCCTTTAAAAGATCTTTCACACACCATCCCCAAAGATGATATCGGGGCAAATTTTAATGTTAAGAAAAGTAGGTTTACTATTCTTGGTTAATTTGTTTCAGTAAATGAATATTTCACAGCTCCATAAATACCACACAAAGTATCAACTGCTCCCAATAGTCTGTAGACAGTGGAACGGACCGTGGCATCTCCAAATGGGACATGTTGTGGTGCTGAAGATTCGAGGTAATCCAAACGTACGTATATGAAAAAAATATAATTTTTACACAAACAACTCCAACAACTAGCTTCTTAAATAGTCAAATTACTTATCCTTGATCCAAAACAAAAACAGTCAAACTTGCACTATTTCTTGCATTAGATATGATGGTTAGGAAAAGGTGTAAAAAGGTGTAAAGGGTGGAAAAGGTGAAAAAATTGATTAAAATGATATTCCGGTGGGAACCAAGCGTTTTCTCAATTCAAGACCAAACAAAATGAGTTATTAACGAAAAGTACGAGTATAGTTCGGGGCTGATGTGTGCAGGGTTAAGATTGATGATAGGAAACCTCCAATATGAGAAAAGAAAAAAGAAATGTTACTGCTAATAATGCAAAGTACGAGTATCTTCCTATTAAATTAGTAACAATGGAAGATGCTTGTTTCAAACGTTTATTTTAAAAGTTAATCAAACGGTATTAAAGTTCAATATTTTCAAATTCCATTGTTTTTGTTGTTCTGTGTACTTGTACTTGTAGGCGCTGTTGTATTGAACTCTAATATTCATTGAGTCTTAAAAGTAGGTATTTAATTATTGAAGGGCCTTCTAAATTTAAAAGCTTTAGAAGAGCTGAACAAATAAAAATGATTGGATAGAATATCTTCTTATGAAACAAACAGTACTTTATGGTTATTAAATTTTGAAAACTTTATTGATTTAAAATATAATATTAGAAGCCGTGCGTTAATAAATTTTTATTAAAATTAATTTACGAAACATTAAGGAACTTATAGGCAATATTAGCCAGTGTAAAGTAGAGAAAGAAAACCAATTGGATGACGATTATCCAATTCAGGCCGCTCGCAATTACCGTCAAAAGTACATATATATATTGGAAAACATTCTTATTCTTGAGTCTCGTCAAAGATTCCACTAGTTGTTCGAGTGAAGTGACTTCATCGAGAATCGAGACCCTGATGTCAGAATACATCACTTAAGACTTTCTTAAGTTCTTCGTTTTTCAGATTTCAGATTTTTTTTTAAAAGCAGTTACCCTACCATTAAATTATTTTACAAAAAACCGTCCAAAACCCCGGGAGGGCTCCGTAGTATGCATTCAAAAAGAAGATGGTTTGAATGGTTGTTAAAAAATTTAAATACGAGTGTTCGAGAGACCGCTATAAATAAATAGGCTAAAATTGTGAAAATATTTCATAAAACATGACTCGTTTAAAATAGAACAAAAATTTTCGACAAATGCTTTAGATGCATTTAGGGATACACTGTGATTTTTTTCATATGGATAACATGTTAAATAACAGAACAAAATGTGCTGAGGCCCCCCTTTTACGATTTTATGTGACAAATTGTATATATAAATATAATGGACAGAATTGTTTTGAAATTATGTTAAATTAAACGAATATTAATTATATCCATATTAAAAAATAGAATAAAAGAAACGAAGTAATGTAAATTTTATAAAAATAAAATAATTAGAGCAGTTATAAAAACTATTTATTTTGTCTTCAGAAACAACATACATTTTTTTAGGAACATAAAACTTGTTCAAGAGAATTTGTTATGAATAGATAGAAATTCGGAATGCGAGGCTTAGGATTAACACTTATTCAGCGTTGTGAGCCCAAAGTAGGTCAAATTTTCGCTTACTTTTATGAAATTCATCAAATACCATATATTAATAATATGTTTCTTTAAAGGTTAATCTTTTTCATTAAGACACGGAGAAAATTATAAAAAATTTAAAAAATCTATCAAAAACCTTAAATTCCTAAACTTGAATTTTGGAAAACTGGAAAGATGATAACGCTACTCGGGACCATATAAGCGTTGTCCCAAGGCCAACTACAGTACAGGCCTTGACGCACCACAGTATTTGAAGTGTCACGTGATCAAGTCAGTGCCATCGAGCAACGATATTTTGCAAGGGGCTGCGATTGTTGTATTTTTACTCGTTGTTAATAATGATTTGTGTATTTTTTACCACAAGCACATTTAATTATCAGAGTGATTAGACTGTTTCAAACAGTGAAGTTTACTTAGCGATAGCTCAGGCCTATGATCTAGTCGGCCTTATATTGGATGGTGTGACGTCACAAACGCCCTCTCAACAAACATATAAAAAATAGTAAATGGCATATTTTTTGTTAATCGTTTTAGAAAATATTTCGTCAACAAAAAAAAAAAAAATGCCGTTGCTATCACGTTTATCTTCATTTAAAATACCATTGAGATTTCTCAAATAGCGACATTTTCAGTTTTCATTACAATCAGTAAAATCACAATTCTAGATATTTTCTGTTCAGTGACAAACGTCGATTTCTTATTATTTTATTGAAGCGGCACTTCTCTGTAAACACTCTACAGTAAAATAGTTATATTTTTAGAACAATCAACTTCAATATTGTATCTTTCAGATATCAATGTCTACTTCCTTTTGATGAAATATTATTGGAAATTCGACAACTTCCAACAATTTATTAATAATCTACAACCAGTTGGAAGCAGTTCTACCCCGAACGATCAAAACACCATATGTAATATAATAAAAATAATTATTCGAATATAAATTTCTTTGAAGTTGTCACAGTAACCACATATTGTTAATTGTATTGTTCATATAACATGTTTCAAAATATATTTTTCGACCACAGAAGATAAAATGAAAAAAATTACTTTACTTCGAAAAACAATTTATTTTGTGATTTGATGACAAACTGATCATTTACTTTATTCTCTCTTCAATGCACTGTATTATAAAAGGGAGGACACACAAAATCCAAAAAGCCGTTCCACAGATGAGCACATGAACAAATCGTTAAAACGTACCGTTCTGATGCTGAAAATATTACAATTCATATACATACAGACAATGTACATCACACAATAACTATCACCCAATTCTTGAACATTAATGGTATAAAATTTTGCGGTCTCTCCAAAAACACATTTCGTTGACTCCAATGGTTTTTATTTGCAATGGAACAATTAGATGGATTTTAAATATCTATACTAAAAAGATTGCACTGCGGTTATAAAGGAACAAGGAAGATTCTAGAAAGTCCGTGGTATTTATTAATAAACGACTTGATATTTTCAAATAATAACAGAAAATGATTTTATCCTGTGAGCTTTGAAAACCTTAAAAGCTTAAGACATACATTAACAGAGGGCAGTAGTAGCTTATCTTGACAAATGGAAAGGCCCGAATAATGTACGGTACATATTTTTAGTAACCTGATAAAACAGAACAACGACAATAGAGAACATGATAAAATAATAAAAAAATAAATTAAAGAAAATCAGCAATACGTACTACAATGTATAATTGAAACCGATTGGAAATGGAAACAAAACTACCAATTAAATAATAATATTTGGATGATTTGTATAGCGCCGTTTTTGAGCAAACTCACCTCGAGGGCGCTGTAATAATTATTTTCCCAGATGTTCAGATTGTCAGAAAGAGAAGATTGTACTGTAATTAGATTAATAATCTGTGGTACAATAATTTAAAAAAATATATATATGTATACCTATAAATAAAACAACTAAAAAATTGTAAAACGACTTATTTTAAAACTACACAAATGCAAAACAAGGTATAAAAATTACAAAGTCTCCATAGAGTGCCTTAATAATATGCAATATTTTGTAAAATTTAACTCATTCTTACATTACCATAAAATGTATGTTTTAAAACCATCCACAGTTAGGTTAGGTTAGGTAAGATTTTTATTCACTTTTCTTCGATGTTTTGTTTTGATTTCATACATTTTACGTTGCACTTTTTACTGCTAAATTATTTTTTTGTCAGTTGGAAACAACCTCGAACTAACCAAGCACCTCCTCACAGTACACTGTTGGTCGAAGTATAAATGTTTCTATCCCTAAGGAGTTACCAGCGTATTTCATTGAATTCCAGAACAAATACAGCATTCTCACCTGTCTGTCGCCTGAGTTCCAAGGATTGCAATCCCTCCCCTGTCCTATTTCTTACGATAGGGGTAGGTATCTTTGAGACGGATAGCCCGTATTTACCCAGACTTAGTATTTATCTACGGGCTCCAGCTAGGGTTTGTCAGTTTGAAGGAATTGTTTATGTGCTTCAATTGCTAAATTATTGCGTGTATTTTCATCGATATCTCAAGTTTTCTGGGTAACACATTGAATTGGGATGGCGGCAAGTAGTTAATAGACTGTATATCTCAAATAACAGGTGATGAAGAAGAGACGTTGGACACCGTTCACTCTTTGTAGTCCTTTCTTCTCACTTTCTCATGCCATCTCTTTCATGCAAAACGCCAGTCGCACGGTTGTTACAGTTAATTACGTTCGTATACTTTTTTTAGTTTAGTTTACAAACAATCAAAACATTCACTGAAAGCGTGAATTATATTTCATTTATCCATTTTAAACAATTTTACAAATTGGGAGGTGGGTTTGCGCCTCCTTGGGGACCACTTATTGAATAACCAATGCCTCAGCCATAGGTCACCTCAAGTGGTTGCTACGTTTGGTGATTTAGCAGGGTTGCCCGGGTTCATCGGGTGAGGTCTGTTCAGGATGCCCACCATCTGCATGGCTTACCAGATCGGGAGAGGTTGATTTGGGGAGACCCTCTCCAACTGGCATCTTGACCCATTGCCTTGACCTGCAGTGGGAGAGATGTATTTATTACACACTGATCATACTTTTGACCTTCCCAGAACTTCATCTCCTATCTGTCTTTAAAAAATACACTCCACACAGCATAGATAACATAGTGGTGTAAATGTAAAAAAAAATGACTATATTGCGCTCTATGTATGTCCAGAAACTCGTTGTTCAAGCTGGGAAAAATTGAGCGAATTGAGTTTTCATTATCGAGTAAATTGTGTCCGATATTGAAATTTTTACGGTCAAATTTGAGAAAAAAGCTGTAATATCTATTTTTAAATCGTCGAAGCGTAGACCTGGCTCTAAATATTTTATGCCGAAAAGAATGGAAAGTTTAAAAAAAACCGAATATTCGATAAAAAAAAGGTTTTTTTAGGTTCTCGCTGTGGAGTTGATTTATCAGTTTCCCTTTTTTTAGTTTTCAGACACCGTGTATAATGTGTAAAGGATGGTTGGATAATTCCTAGCTAACCATATCTGGTCTCTAAATATAGAAACCATTTGAAACATCCAAACTTCAATTCTGAATAGTGGTTTCTCAATAGTATTAGTATTTTTTTTTTATAGTGAATACCTCACAAGAGTCCCAACTGCTCCCGTCTGGAGCCAGTGAGACTATGGCATCCCCAATTGGGGGATGTTGTGAGGCTGAAGGTAAGTGGGGAAGGGAAAGAGGAAGGTGGGGAAGTACCTATTAGTAGCTATTCAGATCTAGTCACTAAACACGGCTAAAGCCATTTGGAGCAACGTTTCAATTCTGAATGGTGGTCTTACACCAGGGCGATACTGGTAGTATCTTCCACTCTGGAACGTGCCGCAAATATACTATATATTATTTTAATTAATTAATTGTGAAATAACACAAATTAATCAAATAAAATTTATTTTCGCACGCCGGGTTCGAACCCGCGACCTTCGGAATGGCAGTCCACTATGCCGGCCGTCAAAAAGTATGAAAACACACCACGAGTGTCACTAATATCCGTCACCCATACTACTGCAAATCGCATTCTGCCTTTTTTCTGCATTCGCACCAAATGCATAACTTTTATTGCAGAGCTGCTTTTATAGTCTATAAAGTTTGGTCATAGCTCAATCGTAACAGTCGGCACGTCTCCAATCAATATTTTTCTTAGTTTCTATTATCTATTTTGTAAATATGTACAATATTTGTCTGCTTTTTGGAAAAAAATGTCATCTTGGACTAAATTCCAAAATGGAAATATTTTCGTGACGGAGTTTAAGTTCATCTAGATATTAAAAGGGACAATCAGAAGTAAATATTAGAGATTTGAGTAATGTTAACGTCGAGTATCATTTATTTTATATCTGCTCGCATTTCTCGCATCTTTGAACATCTCAATGTCGGAACATATGAATCTGTTATAATACACCCGACCTAAATCCCAAATATCTCTATCAGATAATAGCAGAATATTACGTTATCAGGTTCTGGAATCTTGTATTTACTCTCGTATTTGAGTTGGTGATTCCTTGCGATATTAAATTATCCAACTGACAGTATCACGTCATTTCCCCGCAGGCGTACGCAGTGTGTTTTCGAAGGCCAAGGATCTCTGTCTTTTACAAATTCATATCATTACATACGTCAATAACTATAACTGTACAGGTATATAATAAATAAAAAAATACATAACATTTTTTCTGTTTTCCCGACTCTTGACAAGATCTGATTAAAGAACTTGTGTCATGTGATCACGACATTATGTCTTACTTTACGCGTAAATAAAGGATAAGTGTAAGTAAATACCGATGATTTTCTACCGATCTCCTGAGTACGGTCGCGCCGTTGATAGCCAGACCGATATTGATAACGCAATACATAAGAAATCGATGAACGCTGGCAATACTGGATCATCTTTCTATGAATTGACATTTCTAAACATCAGACGGATGCGTAAAAGTTAAAAATACTAGTAAATTGACAATGTCGAATAAACATATTGACTTTAATATACATTGGCAGAACGCATGTACTTTTTTTAAACTAAAAAGGGTGTTAATTAGTTCATGAGGTCATAAGTCATAACATACAACTTTTGTTTCACGAAGCTGGAGCGGAATCATTTGATCGCGTCTTAGATGAATTAATTAAGTCATGTATAATCATGTATATTTCTTGCAGTGCTAAGAGATTAGTTTATTCACCTCCATTCATTAATTAACCTATTAAACTATTTTGCGTAACGAACGACATTATCCAAAAAGTCGTGCGTATTGAGAGCTTATCCGACACCTTAGAAGCCTCGCTAAAAGCAGCGGCTTTTGTCTACCGACTGTTAGATGAAGAATTTTGTCAATTTCGCATTGATAGGGCTTTAAAGATCGGTGTAAAATCATCGATAGTTCCGCCTATCGATCCAACGTTGCTATCGATTTCAATATGCTAGACACCCTGGGCCATATACTCTACGCAGTGTAAACAAAGTTTAGACGATATTTCCAGCATTCTTCAATCAATCAATCAATCATTCTATACGAAAAAGATAAAACAAATCAATTTTTAAAGTGGAATACCTTATTAAGAAAAATTACAAATTTCAATATTTAATCATTGAACTCTCAAACGAAAAATGTGAATCATAAAAAACAGAACAGATTCGTTCGCATCTGGGAATTGAACTCAGGACCTCTGCCTTGCCGGGGTTTTGCTCTGACCATTAAACTAAATTGACCATAGATTCTTCCGTCGTTTTTAACTGCATCATGCTTCGACTATTAGTCTAGGATCCCAACACAACAAATTCTATGTAATCGAGTACACAGATGAAACTACTTTGCAGTGATAATAAAAGTTTAGTAAGCCTTAAATAAGTTGGTCTACCGGTGCGCCTCTTGGAGGATTCCGCGCAGACACGGAAATAAGGTAAATGAACCAGAATGGTTTCTTACGATAGGGGTCGACTAGTAGATGAGAAAAAACTGGTCTGCCAACCGGTAACTTGAAACATTCGCAGGCAGCCGGATTTAAAGTTGGATGAGTTGAAACCAACGAATAACTGTAGTCTAGATCATCCCATTGAAGAATTTTTTGGTCTACAGACCAGCAGCCTGGCATTTTTTTGTTTGCGATTTCCTATATGTTTTAAAATTATTTTCACTGTCTTATTTTCCGGGTTAAATCTTCCCAACAGGAAAAACTAAACCCCTCTACACACTTTTCCACAAATTATCATCTAGTTAATCCACATTATGCAAGTGCATTATATAAGCATAATAAATACAAAACAATACAAGAACAACACGTCAAATCACCAGAGATCAAATGGGAAAATAATTTACCGACTCCAGATATTTTCATATCTGAGGGTTCGGCTCGGTAGAACTCCTAACTGGACCTATAAATCCTACTGATCCCTCAATATAAATAATTAAAAATTCTTTCGTAATCCTACATGTATTTAAAATGACTGATTTTTGCACTTTTATGTATAAATTCTCTGACAGATCTAATACGCCATTATTTATTTTTTTTTTAAAGAAAGACAAACATTCCCGGGTTACGAATAACCTGACAATATTTGAAAATCTCCTACTACCACCACAGTAAGCTGAAAGTGTTGCTTGTGTTGTAATGGAGGACTTAGCCAGCCGAGGAATTGAACACACTACGCCCGAGTGAGACCCAAGCGCGATGTCAACTCGGCCACCGACCGGTCGGTGGCCGAGGTTATTATTATTATTGAACGTACTTTTTGTTAAAAATTGGGGATGGATCCTTTTTGATTAAAAACTGGTTTTCTTGACACAACTTTACATTTATTTCAAACTATTGAAACAGGTATAATATTTATAAAGAACTGTGCGAATAACACTGCTACGATCGCTCTGACTTATGAGCTTGTTTATTATCGAGCTATTGTTGAGAAAGGAACGAAAAAACACATAATGCGAGCCTTTTTAAAGACTTCAAAAACCCACTACATGTAAATAAATCACTTGTCATTGTGATGTCTAGCAGTAAAAATGAAACCTGCTATACCGACCAAATTGACACTATTTTCTAAGCAAGGACTCACACCATTTTGGTTAAACGTAGTAACTTCAAATTTCTAGACTACAGATGTCGGTAGCCTGCAAAATTGAACATATTGCCAGGGGGCGGGATTCAAAAATTGCACTAAATTTTTGAATGATAATCTATTTAAAAATAAACTATAAAACAAACAGAATAAACTAAAAATTCTTAATCTAAATATACCACAAAAATACTAACAAAATAATTCAAAATAGCAGAAATTAACAAAATAAAACCCCCTTTTTTTATGCCCTACTGGTAAACTTATAAATTTAACTGTATAAATGCTGTTGAATTACTCTATTAATTAACTAAAAATAACTAGAAAATTATTAATCCTATTAAATAACCAAAAAAAAAAAATTCAAAAATGACTAAATTACACACGTCTGCATACTAATTTTTACATATTTAAATAGTTCAATAACACAAATAATATAGTTTACACTGAACACAACACAATTATTGTTCCTTTTTTTTTTTCTTCTTTCTTCTCAGGTCTTCTGCTTGATCCATCCAAGGTGGAGTCGAGAAGATAAGCATCATAGTGTAATGTACATAATCAATCCTTGGTAAGGTCCGGGACGTCAATTACAGGTTTAGTGTCTGAATCCAGGGGCATCAGACATATCTTTGTGATGGGCCTCACAAAGACTCCTTGAGGTGTTTTTAGGGTAACAACTCGTATTACTCCATCCGCTCCAGGGTGTGTATGCAGAATTCGGGCCATTTTCCATAAAGGTGGAGGTAAATGATCTTCCTTTAAAATCACCAGATCGTCTTTTTGCAGTGCCCGTTGAGTGCTGGTCTGCCATTTAGTCCTCTTTTGTAGTTCCATCAGGTAATCTTGCTTCCATCTAGACCAAAACGATTGAATTAGCGAACTGATCCTCTGATATTGAGTTAGTCTGTTGTCCGGTATCGCCCGGACGTCTCTCTCAGGAATGATACAGGATTCAGTGCCTATAAGGAAATGGTTTGGGGTAAGAGGTTGGTAATCATGGATGTCGTCGGATAAGGAAGTTAATGGACGGGAGTTCAAACAGGCCTCAATCTGACAAATTAAGGTATACAAGAGTTCAAATGTTAATGAAGAATTGTTAATGATTCTATACAAATGGAATTTTGCTGATTTTACTGCTGCTTCCCACAAACCTCCCTGATTAGGGGCTCGAGGGGTTATGAACTTCCACTCAATACCTCTGTTCACTAAATAATTTTGAATATTGTCGTTGTTTTCCCTCAAGCTGGTGTACAGCTCTTTGAGTCTGCTACTAGCTCCTTTAAAATTACTAGCATTGTCGGAAAAGATCTTTTCAGGTTGTCCCCTACGGGATATAAACCTTTTTAAACTGTTCAAAAAAGCATTGCTAGATAAATCCGAAACTATTTCCAAGTGAACAGCCTTGGTTGAGAAGCAAATAAAGATACATAAATACGATTTTACGAGGGGAGCCTTCCTCAGCGTCCCACTTTTAATTAGAATTGGTCCGGCGTAATCTATTCCGGTGATAGCGAAAGGACGACTCGGCGTAATTCTTTCGGGTGGCAAATTTCCCATGATTTGATGACCGGTTCGGGGACGACATCTAAAACATACAATACATTTATGTAATATCTTTTTAATAGTATTTTTACCAAAGATGGGCCAAAATTTTAATCGTATTTCAGCTAACAAAGCTTGAGGTCCTGCGTGTAGGTTTACATAATGGTAGTGACGTATTATCAATTCAGTTAGCTTATGTTTAGCCGGCAAGATAACTGGGTGTTTTTGTTGGTAAGATAAATGTGTAGCCAAATTCAACCTACCGCCTACATATATTAGACCATCATGTAAGAAGGGATTAAGAGATTTTAAATTACTTTTCTTGTTGACGATGCCATGGTTTTTTAATTCTTTCAATTCCTTTTGAAAGGCGTGTATTTGAGCTGATCTCAATAGACATTTCAAGCCTGATTCCAATTCAGCCACACTTAAATTGTCTGAAATTTTACCCTTAACACTTCTGCAGTTATTGACAAATCGCAATACATACGCAGTAACTCTTTTCAATTTAATAAATGATGAGAATTTTTCAAATATCTCCCATTCTTGAATATCTGTGGATAATAGAATATTTTTGCCTTTGAGTTCAGGAGGGTTTGAACACGAAATATTTGATATAGGCCAAGCGTTGACTCCCTCGGTCAACCAACTTGGTCCATTCCACCATATTGCAGAATTTATCAATTTATCTGTAGTGGTTCCTCTTGAAAGTATATCTGCTGCGTTGTCGGCTGATGATACATGTCTCCATAGATCTGGATCACTAAGTTCTTGTATTTCAGCTACTCGGTTTGCAACGAAAGTAGCCCATCTCGTAGGTTGACCTTTCAGCCAGCACAACGTTATCATGGAGTCACACCAATAATGTGTGTCGATCTCCACTATATTTAGCGCTTGTTTTACATTTTTAATTAATTTCGCCAGTAGCACAGCACTACAAAGCTCCAGCTTGGGCAGGGAAATACACTTCAATGGCGCCACTCTTGATTTGGACGTTATTAAATGTGAATGCCGCTTACCGACATGGTCCACTGACACCATGTAAACGCAGGCTCCGTAAGCTTTCTCAGATGAGTCGCAAAAACCGTGTAGTTGTAGATATGTAGATTGCCTGCAAATAATTTTTCTTGGTATTTTCAACACATTTAGTTGAATTAATTCTTGAAGGTAGGACCTCCAGGGTGCTAATATTTCATTTGGTAATGGATCATCCCACGCTGCTTTAGACTGCCATAACTTCTGCATTATCAATTTGGCTACAACTATAATCGGTCCTAGAAGACCTAATGGATCGAAGGTTGATGCGATGCAAGATAATATCTGTCTTTTACTCTCGGTTCGACTTGATGGTTTCATTATTACATAAGAAAAATAATCAGATTCATTATTCCATCTTAATCCTAATATTTTCTCAGTCTTTGGATTGTCAGTAATAATTTTTTCAGAATTGCCTGATTCGGCAATCTTAGCTTGGCCCGACTCGGCTGACAACTCCAAGACATTGGACCTCCATTTCCTCAAGGTCATCCCCGCAGACAAAAAGATGTTGATTAATTGTTCTTTTAACTCTCTACAGGATTCCATGTCATCTCCTCCGGTTAACAAGTCATCCATATAGAAGTCATTTTCTATGACCTGACTAGCTCTAGGAAATTTTATATTGTTATCCATACCAATTTGCCGTAGACTTCTAGTGGCTAAGAAAGAGGAAGGCCCCAGACCATATGTGACTGTCTTCAGACGGTAATGCTTGAGCACCTCCTGCGGCGACTCGCGCCACACTATCTTCTGCAGGTCACGGTCCGTTTCACACACGTTAATCTGGCGGTACATCTTCTCGATGTCAGCCGTCAGTACTACTTGATGTTTTCTGAAATGCAAAAGTTGGGTGTATAAGTCCTTTTGTATAACCGGTCCCGTCATCAAGGCGTCATTGAGAGAAATTCCATTTGAAGTTTTGGCGGAGCCGTCAAAAACGACCCTCACTTTAGTAGTAGTGCTTGATTCTTTTATTACAGCGTGATGAGGTAAAAAATAGGATTCACGATCCCCCTTTGACTGGTCACACACCTCCATATGACCTAATTCCTCATATTCACGCATGAATTGTATATATTGTGTCTTCAATTCGGGATTTGACACAAAATTTCTCTCTAAATTTTTAAATCTTTTTTCAGCAGTGAGCAATGAACTTCCCAGCTGATCAATGCATGCTCGACGCGGTAAACTTACTACGTATCTACCGTCGTCTTGTCTAGTATGAGTACTAGCAAAACTGGCTTCACAAGCCTTTTCTTCATGATTTAAAATCTTAGTTGGATTAATCTCCTCCAATTTCCAAAATTTTTCTATTTGATGACTTATTTTATTTATAGATAAATTACAACAATCTGATACAGGCCTTTGCTTTGGGTACATGTGGATTGGTCCTGATATGATCCATCCCAGTTGCGTACGTTGAAGTGTTGGTCCCGATTCGAGTTTCAATCTATCGTTGGTTAGGATTTCCCAAAAGCTCTCCGCGCCCAACAGGATGTCGATGGGTGCAGCTATATTGAAGTTCGGGTCAGCTAGCTCCAATCCTCGTGGTAACTTGAAGTCTTTTTTCGCCATTGTCACTTGTGGTAAATTTGTTGTAATCTCCTGTAAAATCAGACATGATATTTCACTTTTATAATCAGTATGAAGCGAATTCATCTCCACTGAAATTCTCTTTTTTATGTGAGTGATGTTATTATGGATCCCAGAAACGGGTTTGTTTATCAATTCACATGGTAAATTTAATTTATTAGCAAATTCTGCTCTCATAAAATTTGACTGGGCCCCTGAATCAATCAGAATGCGGGCTTTAAAAATTTTATTGTTACTACCCACAACTCCTATGTTGGCAGTTGACAATAATATTATTTTTTCTGCTTTATCCGATGCAGAAAAATTCGATACCGAAACCTCGTTATCAGCATCCATATTGGAGGCCTCCCGCAGAGGTACCTCATTATGTAGCAAGGTGTTGTGATTATCTTTGCCACAACGCCTGCAAGAAAAGGTTGCCTTGCAACTCTGTGCCTGGTGACCCACCTTTAAACATTTAAAACAAGCTTGGATTGATTTCGTAGCATCAATCCTCTCATGTAATTTTAATTTTAGAAATTTTTTACAATAATAAATATGGTGACCTTTCTCGTTACAATAAATGCAGTTGTTAGCCTTTACCGCTAAAAATACTGATGAATCTTTTTTGCAATTATTGTTGCCTAGTTGTGTTTTATGTAAGCTAGAAAATTTTTTCTCAGAAGCGTTCATCAGTTCCAATACTTGGGCTCTAGCAGATAAACATTTTAAGAATTCCTTTAACGTCGGTAATTCGTCTTGTAATATATATTGTTCCCAATTTTTTCGGGTAGCTGTGTCTAATTTATTTGATATTATATAAATAACCAATGGATCCCATTGATCTACCTTGACCCCGATATTTTGTAATGCCTTTAAACTAACGTTTGTTTCATCAATTAGATACCTCAATGCTACAGGCTCTTCTTGTTTCATGTCTTTTAATGAAAATAGAGCTTGGATGTGTTTATGAACGGTAGTTCTTAAATTTGCATAACGTTCATTTAATAATTCCCAAGCGGAAATGTAATTTAATTCAGAAATTTCTAGATTAGCAATTATCTTTAATGCGTTTCCCTTTAAAGTTGATTGCAAATAAAAGAATTTTTGTACGTTGCTTAAATTGCTATTGCTATGGACTAAAGTCTTGAAGGTTTCGACGAAATTAACCCAATTTTTCTGATCGCCGTGAAATTCCCGTAATTGGAGGTTGGGTAGTTTAATTTCCACCTTACTTTGATCGACGGATTCGATCGCACCTTTGGCCGTTGCCAAAACTGAGAAATATTGGTTTTCGAAAGCTTCTCGTTGACTATAATTTTCAATTTCGTCTGAATCCGGTAACATTTCAATTTTCTGTTGAACTGCTTCGAATTCATCTAACAATGATTTCACCCGCTCATATCTTACTTTAATTTCATTTACCGACAATGCATTTAAGGAATCCGCGAATCGGGTTAGTTTTCCTTTGATTACGCCGCGTTTGTTTATTAATGACTTCATATTTTCCATTTTTAATTATATTTTGTCAATATCGGTTGACAATTATTTTATTTTAGCAAACACCCGTTTGAAAGAATACCACGACAATCTTGACAATACTATTTGAGAACACTATTCAATAATATTATATTCTTATTTTCAAGTGGGTAGTGATTTTATTTATAATATTGACTCTATTTAAGATTAATCTCGTTTAAATTACATGAGACCTGAATAAACATAAAATGGATGATAAGAAGGAAAGCACTGAATACTTATCTCAGATTTGCGATGTGGTCCACTTTCCTTAATGATTTCCAGTTTCAATCAATTTTGTATCCTTTTGGCTGCTGGTTCTTTGTTTTTTTTTTTTTTTTTTTTTACATACAATCTCCTGATTGTAATCCGGTTGAAGGATCAAATGTTAAAAATTGGGGATGGATCCTTTTTGATTAAAAACTGGTTTTCTTGACACAACTTTACATTTATTTCAAACTATTGAAACAGGTATAATATTTATAAAGAACTGTGCGAATAACACTGCTACGATCGCTCTGACTTATGAGCTTGTTTATTATCGAGCTATTGTTGAGAAAGGAACGAAAAAACACATAATGCGAGCCTTTTTAAAGACTTCAAAAACCCACTACATGTAAATAAATCACTTGTCATTGTGATGTCTAGCAGTAAAAATGAAACCTGCTATACCGACCAAATTGACACTATTTTCTAAGCAAGGACTCACACCATTTTGGTTAAACGTAGTAACTTCAAATTTCTAGACTACAGATGTCGGTAGCCTGCAAAATTGAACACTTTTAAAACATAGAATGCAAAATTTAAAAAAAATATATGTGATAATAAAAATAATTTATAATTTGAGTTTTCCGTTCAGTGAAGCATTTTAAATCCTTTATTTGTGGCTGTATTGATGTGAGAAAGAAAATTAAATTTGGAATCGAAAATAATGTCATTTATTTCATTAACATTGAGGAGATGAAAAAATTGTTAATTTTGTATTGATATTTGAGAGGTAGACTTCTTCAGAAAATGATTTAAAATTATTTGATTTATTTTATTAACGCGTGGAGGCTTTTTTAGGCATCGCTAAATTTATCATAAAAAATATCTGAATTTCAAAATCAAATTAAACCATCATTGAATATTCTCTCCATTTGTCTTAGACATCAGTGAAACAAAGAGATAGCATCATAGCATCACGAGACAAAGACCCATTGTCCCTGTTCTATTGAAGGCACTCTAATTTTAAATTAATAATGCGTTGGTAATTTATTTTATCTTTCCGCGCTGATTGGTGTTTCAGTTATCAGAAGGTTTGACTGTTATTTCATGAATAATAATAGATTTTACTATTGAATTTAATATTTACCACCCTTAAGGTAACCACATTGGGGCTCGGAAAAAACGGTATATAAAAAATAAAAATTGACTCAGCTATAAAATATAAAAAATATATATTTTTTATTTTACACACATACAGAATAGTTTAATGAATAATTTGAAATGATAACGAATTAAAAAAATATTATTATATGAGCCATCAAGTAGGACCCTCTTTTGAAAATCCTTGCTGAAAAAAAAAATAACAAAAATTGTTTTGAAAGGTAATAGCTATGATGTTGAGTAGGAAAAATTATTTAAAAAAATGTAAAAACTACCCAGATTTTCATAGAAATTTTGAGTTTAAAAAAACCTGGAATTTAATCAAAAGAATCTTAGATAATATTATAAAAAATACGTGTTGTAAATTTAAAAAAAATCGTTTAATTTATTTATTGCATCTCACTATACATAAAACACTTCTTTTTCACATAAAAATCAACCTCACTAGGACTAAGCCTGTATCGAGGTTAACAATTTACATTTGAGTGAAGCAAACATAAGAGTATCACAAATATAAAGTAATTCTACATACAAACACAAAATATTTCAAAATTAAAGAAAAAATAAGTATTAGATGTGTTACCAGATGGGTAATTTGAAAATTAATTAATTAATTATTTATTAATTAATTTAATTTTTTATTGTAACAATATTTGAACCATAACTAATCATTAATCATTATTCAAAAGAAGAAGCAAAGTAGATAATAGAGACAGATAGGGTGACATTCAGTTTTTAGCAAATGGGACTTATATAAAATCTTATTATTTAAGAAAGGACAAGGATGAAAAAATATTAAGACAATCGTCTGTCAATACATAAACCTTAATTAACTTTTTTAATTTAACTAAGGAATTGGTAGACTTAATATGATTTGGAAGAATATTAAACATAAGTGGTGCCTGATATAAATAATTTCTTTGACCGAAAGAAGTTTTAGTATGTACCGCCACAAAGTTCAATGTAGAGCTAATTCTAGTTGTCCGCATTTGTTAATTAGACTTTGAGATATCTTAAATAAACCTTCTGCGATTCCTGGAACGTACATGTGGTCTTCCATTGTTACCGCGTGTCCTCCGACTTGATGTCAGCAGTTTTTTTTTTCAATTTCCTGGCCTCATTAGGCTACCTATTGGGCTTTCGTGTTGGCTATAGATATTTTACCAATCGCTACCTGAGTTTCGGGCCGACTCTGCCGCGCTCACTTCTAATGGATATAACTTTGAATTATATTGAATTATGAAATGGTTAAGCGTTTAAAATATTTTAAGGTATGAGCAATTTATCTGGGCAAAAATAAATCGTGTAACCCCTCAAACGAATAATGTGAAACGGAAAAGACAGAAAAAGATTCCGTCGTATATGGAAATTGAATTTAGGACTTCTGCCTTGTGTTTTAAATATTAGTAAATTTATTTTTTATTTGGTTTTACGCCCAGCCGGGCTTTTGCATGGCTTTTTAAAACAGAATATATCTAGTGAGCTATTCAAAATAATACAAAAATAATTAAAGCATGAAATAACAGTAAACTGATAAACTGAATATAAAACAATATTAGTAAAACATGTAACAGTAACATAAAATAATATATAAACTACAGCAATACTACATATAAGACAAATCACTTAAACTACATTAGCAACGCTACTCTAATTATAATCTAATAGAAACTTAAAAAACATTTCAGTGTTAAAAATCTTATATTCTTCTTTAGTTCGAAGTCAAGTCGAATGTAATTCTTACATCTGGTCCCGCTGCTTTAAAATCCACTCCAATTCCGTTGAAAAATTCTGCATAAATTTGACATATTCACTTGGTCTACATATAGAATTTATAAATTACAACCACTTGATTAAAGAATTAAAAATATAAAACTTTCAAATAGAAGACATGTTTCCGACTTAATAATTGTTAATAGTATTATAGGCAGCCCTGATTTACTCAGTCTAATTACCTGACATATACCAACTAGAACCACTCGATTGAAGGTTATATTTTATTGCAACAATATCAGGACTCAGTCATTTATACATTCGCTTGCACCTAGATTGCATGCAATTTGTTAGACTATCGCAGAAATAGCAGATGCGTTCAACTGTAAAAAGAAGGCTGTAAAAACATACCTTAATAAAAATACTATTATTCTTTATTGGTTCTATGTAATTTAATTGACACATTTTCTTCGTGATTACTATTCCACTAATACAAATTATATGATTCTCTTATCTCTCTTCTCTAATCTTTGTCTGGTTCATTAGAAATCAAATTATCAGAGGTCACAAATCGATAGAAAACAAAACCTTTTTTTTTAAGTCCATCATGGCTTTCTTAAATGTGGTTTGTGTTTTGTTCCAAAGTGAGAATCCGCGGCATCCATCTTGATAAACCTTTTTACACGGCTAAATTATCAGTTAAAATTATTTTTTTTTATTTTTACTGGAATAATCTTTTAATGTTATACCCATCAATATAATATATCATTCAAGAAGAAGAAAATACTAATAAATCGAAACGAAACATGAAACAGAAAAATAATAAGGTAACTGTCTCAACTGGAAATCGAACCAAGGATCTCAGTCTCACTGGGATAACACCTCAACCAACTCGACCATCTATCATGTATTAGTAGTATCTTCTTCTTCAATGATACAATTAAACGTATGTCCGGTCGATATGCGTTAACCCTTTCGGACCGTGTGTATATATTTAAGAGTGCATAGATTTAAGTATTTTTTCTCCCTTTCTTGGGTGTCACTTTGAGCGCTACTTTTTTTCATTGGATTTTAGCCACTAGTTTAGGCGGTAGCCATTTTAAAATTTTGAAATGTGATTTTTGTGTTCAATCTCGACCAAAATCTTTCTCATGATTTTTTTTAAATGTAATTTTTTAAGGAATTTATAAATGTTTTGTGATTTTTTTTTTTTTAATTAAATAAAATGGTTTTTTTTCGTACACAGGGTACGCTTTTTCATTTTATCTGAAACGTGTCGTCTGAGACCTAATGTTCTTTCAAATTAAATTAGCAATAGCTTCTAAACTTGAGAAAAAAAAAAACTAAAAATTTTTCAAATAACTCAACATAAATATTAATTTTATTGTTATCAAACATCAATATGTTCTACCACTGTCTTTTTTAATTCAAGTCGGAAAGATTTAAACCCAATAACAGAACGATGTTAAATAAAGTAGTTGCGGACGAAGTTATGTTTTAAATTCACGAAGAAAAATGAGTATTGATAATTTATTAAGAATCTCTTCAAATTATTGATAATCCGGTTAAAAACGGGATGGCAGGTTGTTTCCTGATACACTTTGTAAATTCCTAATAAATCCGAAAAGGTTTGCACCCGCCTTTGCCTTGATTTTTTTGAAGAAGTTTTCCAACATCGTGATAGTACATTAGTGATTTACTAAAAGTTTATCAGAAAACCTATCGATTCTTTCAAGGGCCTGTAATCCCATTTTTAACTGGATTACGAATAATTGAAAGGGATTACTAATAAACTAGCAATACTCATATTTCTTTTTGTGTGAATTACTTCTTGAAAACAGAAACACGATAACTCCATTTGTGATAAATTATATTCAACTATACCTACACTCCAGCAGATCAATGGACGAAAGTTTAATACTAAATACGATGTCTCTAATCAGGACCTTATTGGGCTAAAATTAGAATTAAGATTATGACTAGTTCAGCTTGTTAAAGGCCGCCCTATTCGAGTAAGTTAGTCGTAGAGCCCTTTCTTAATTAAATTTCCCAGGAACTCGAATATAATATATATAGGTAAGCCTCCTTGAAGTTTCCACCCGAGTGCAACTTTAGGACCACTTTGCCGCAGATGTTACATTTACATGAGAAATTGTAGCTAGGCATGCGTAAAAAAAGGTTAAGCGATGGGATGTTCGTGAAGTTTAGAATTTGACTCTCAAATATTAAATAATATTTAGGGAAAGACGTTATATTTGTATAGTCGATTGGACTTCTAAATTATGAATTTCTGTTTCTCAATCAAAACTCTACTAATTAAGGATACTATTCGCCTTATTCCAGAATGTCGTGACTTGTCAACTCAAGTTAAAGCATTGAATTTTGTGGTAAAAGGATGTGTTGTTTGAAAGAATTTGAATAATTCGTGAAATTTCAACATTCATTTGCGAGTTCTATGAATGTCCTATTCAAGTTCTGCTATTATATTATTATAGGCCAGATACTTGATAGAACTTAAATAATAACAGAACTTGAAAAAAACTTTCACAGCACTTGAAAATTAACTTTGACTTTTGAAGAATTGTTCAAATTCTCTGAAGCATCTCGTCCTTACTAATATGCGAGACACTTCAACCACATGATACTGATTTATACTGATACTTTTTATGTTATGATTGTAAATTGTATGCAAATAATATTTTAGTTTTATAAAGCGATTGCATTAAAATCGATAGTAATGAGAATTACCTAAAAGGTGTAGCGTGAGTGACTGGCGAAAATAATGTTTTCAGAACGAAATACTCCCCAAGCAGTATGGCCGTACAATGTCCTTAATTATTATGATTGAATAAATAATAATATTTAATTATTGAAGATAATATTAGCGATTACTAAATGAAAATCTGAAACAGAAAATCAGAAAAAGAAACGGTCACATGTAGGACTCAAACCCAGGACACTTGCCTTGCTGGGGCGCCGCTCTACCAACTGAGCTAATGGGACCCTATCTCCTTCGGTCATAATTAACTGTACCATACTTTGAATAAGAACTACCGACATTGCCTTCATCTTTCTCACCGCACATTTTTATTGGAAACTATCTTTATGTATGATCGCAAGATTCAACCCGAACTAAATGCAATCTAGACAGCGTGTTTAGATAAAAATTTCTTATTTTTATTTTAATGTGCTACATCTATTGACTTTTATGCAGGCAGAGCCGTGCCCCGGCAAGGCGAGGGTCCTGGGTTCGAGTCCTAGATGTGACCGTATCCTTTTCTGATTTTTCTGTTTCAGATTTTCGTTTGGGAATCGCTAGAATTGTCTTTAACAATTAGATATTACAATTTGAGGTTTTACTCACTAAGCTATTCCAAAAAATAAATAATAATAATTTAACATTGCTAATTTGTTTTTTAATTTTTTTTTTTTTTATTCGTGTTCTTCAAAAATGCTCACTCCTGGGACACAGTTTTGTTCGAAAAAGCTCACTCTCCGAGAGGTTAACAGTAACTGCAGACATCAATTTTTTGTATGCAGTCAAACTTGGTTACAACGAGCACGAGGGAACCGACTAAATTTGCTCCAAAGTGCCATAAAAGTATGAATCCGGATAGGAAATTCCCGCATCTAACTGCTACTTCGAGAATAATTCAATATTTACAACTATTTTTTCAGACCCAACGACCCATTCATGTATTCAGAAATGGTATTGACAAAGTTATTTGCTAGGTATATCAGTGAATCGACCTCGTCACAAAATTAAAAAAATATATGAAGATAAGCCTGAACTAAAATTTCGTTTTGTAATTGCTCATATAGCCGTGAACTCGGTATTGCCGTGTTCGTTATAACCATGTTCGATTGTATTTAGATTTTCAATATTTTTCATATTCATAATGATCAGAAATTTGATTTTTAATTATATTCCACGAAAAGTACGATGGAGATAATGTGAGTGACTACCTAGTTTATTTGATTAAATCGGGATTTGAGGGCGAAGTGTACAAAATTTCATCAATATTGGAAAAAAACTGTAGATTTGTATAAAACCAAACAAACGCCGCCCGCTCGGTGTCCGTCCCGCGGCTGTCACAGACATCCTTATTTATACAAAATAGATGGATATATGAATAGATCGATAGATAGATGAATAGATAGATATATGAATAGATAGATAGATAGACAGACAGATAGATTAATAGATAGATAGATAGATAGACAGATAGATTAATAGATAGATTAATAGATAGATAGATATATGAATAGATAGATAGACGGATGAATAGATAGATAGATAAATTAAAAGATATATAGATATATGAATAGATAGATAGATATATGAATAGATAGATAGATAGATAGACAGATAGATCAATAGATAGATAGATATATGCATAGATCTATAGATAGATTAATAGATAGATAGATATATGAATAGATAGATAGACGGATGAATAGATAGATAGATAAATTAAAAGATATATAGATATATGAATAGATAGATAGATATATGAATAGATCGATAGATAGATTAATAGATAGATAGATATATGACTAGATAGATAGATAGATAAATTAAAATATATATAGATATATGAATAGATAGATAGATAGATGAATAGATAGATAGATAGATGAATAGATAGATAGATAGATTAATAGATAGATATATATATATATGAATAGATAGCTGAATAGATAGATGAATATTTATAATTATACTTGCCACATAAGTCTCTAGCTATGAAACTTAGTTATAAGTCTTAGTGATAGGAATAAATTAAATGCATAAATTAAGTTGTTTAGCGCCCTTGAGGTGGTGTTCTCACGAAAACGGCGCTATACAAATAATCCAATAGCTAACTAATTATTTAGCAGATTTTGTATATAGTTTTTTCATTGTTTACCATGTAAATAATATTTACAGTAAATTAAAATGTTCGAGTCACTTTTAATGTGAGTGACCATGTAAGGGGTCTGAACGATTTTTTCCAGGCACTACGCAAAACGAATAAAATTTAATATTTTTACGAATACAAAACGTGAAACAAAGATAGAAGCCAATAAAAACATGCATCAAGAAAATGAAGACAATGTTGGTAGTTCTTAGTCGAAGTATAATACAGTTAAATATGACAGAAGGAAATTGGGTCGGATTAGCTCAGTGGTCAGAGCAGCGCCCTGGCATGATTTTACCGTTTCAAATTTTCGTTTGAGAATCGTTAATATTCTTTTCAATGATTAAATAATATTTTCGAGTAATGAGACTTGGTTATTCTTGGAATTAATCGATACCCTGTTCAGTATTCATGCTCTGACTTGACACTATCTTGGTTATGTAAATATCTCTCATGCATATTTGCCATTACTCTATTTATTTAAGTGTATATATTATCTGCTTTGGATGCCAATTCTGTTTTTTTTTCATTCGTATGATCTCATATTGTCAATGGGGGCTTCATGGAAGCCATAGTCAAGTTAGCCTCTCAAAAACTAATGTACAGAGACAGCAGATAAAAACAAGGTCGTCAACAAACAATACCCTGAACATACCAATAACATACACCACACACGGACAAAGACACTTCCAGTATTACGCTACAAAACTTTTTAATTGTATGCCCTCCACTCTGAAACTACTACTAACGGGAAATATATACACAAACATTCACAAAAAACTGATCACAGCCTGGATCAAAAAACAAGATATCCACTTACATAATCATGGATGAATGTGTATGTGTGTATTTATGTATACATGTGTTTATTTATATATGTGTACGCATGCATGTATGTATGTGTATACAAGTGTGTATGTATATATGTGTATATATATGTGCATATAAATAAATATTTTTTTAATAACCATAAAAAAAAAATTAAAAACCCAACTTACATTTATATAAGAAAATTAAACCAATACACATAAATAATTGTACCATTTAATCATAATCACGTAAACACCTCAGCACAGGTTCTCCCAGTGAGGTGTTCACGAAACATATAACATTACCCACCACAGTGTCACCTTCTCAAACCTACCTCACACCCAGCATAAAACAAACACCATATTAACAACAGTTCTAAATTTATGTATTATATACAAATGTAAATAATTTGCTAGACACTGTAATGTATGCATAGAAATAAATAAATAAACTGTAGAGAGTACACAACTGTACAGAGACTGCAGGTACTGCAGAGAGTACACAACTATACAGAGACCGCAGATACTGCGGATAGTACATAACTGCTGACCCTGTACAAATCACAAGTACTCCCCGCTGTTGAATTTGATAGCCTTCTCTATCTGTAGCCAAAATTCTTTTAAAAAAACCCTTGACTCTGTGCAGAAACTAGCAATCCATGTGATAGATTACCAAATAAACGAACGGATTTCAATCTTTAAAGCACAGGCGTTAAATGAAAAACTATCCTTATTCTATCAATATTACAATGGAAGATACTCTGAGGAACTAACGTCATCGATCCCTTCGATATACTTTCACACAATATATTTAACACATTATGTAAATTTCGGGAGCTGTAATAATAATCACAGTGACTATACATTTTTATATCGCAATTTTGTGGTGTTTCACGCCAAACCTCTTATCTTTAATAGCCTTACCTATAAATACCGAACACTCACTTCGGTAATCTTTTCAGGGATTCTTACATGAAATTTCTCTCTAAAGGTTGTTTACATATCTAAGCTTTAATATAAATTTTAATCGAAGCATACAACATTTATTAAAGATTTGCGGAAAAACTGTAAACACAGTGTGTTATTTTTTTAAAATAAGGAACCACAGTGAATATAATATTATGCTTTAAAAAATAGTCATATAGATCAACAAATGCTTTTTCTGAATATATAAGTTTTGTTAATAATTATAATGCGTGGAATTTTTATATCGTCATTCAAAACGTATAAAATTTCATCACATTGAAACACGAATGAATATGCTGATGTTGACATAACAACCAGTATACGTGAGTAATATATCTATGGTCTACAAGTGAGTGGTTTATTTATTGTTGAACCGATGAAAATATTTACATGGATTACACTATATATTATCGTTGTTGATTATAACAATTATAACTATATAATTTGTAACGCACATTTAGATTTATACCGCAATGGTAATACGAACAAAATTTTCTAGATATTAATGAAATCTTTTTTATATATGCAGATCACCAATGTGTAATGAAACTTTAAAGTACAATAAAAGTTAAATTTGTAGCGAACATTTATTAGATCTCCTAAATTAAACTATTGTACTTGCATCAACGATCTCCGGAACAAATTCAGTTGACAGTGAGTTGAGTTGACCGTATTTTTCTAATGATTAGTTTTATGGCGTCACACAATTTCTTTCGTTGTAATGCAGATTTTTAAACACCGGTAAATTATTTAACAGGAGCGATCATGAGTATATTTTTGCACTTGACGAGGTTTGTACTCCCATTTAAAATACAGCGCCAGTTGAAAAAAAACGTAGACGTTTCGAGACGATTTGGTGCGATTTTGGGAGTTTTTTAAACTATTAAAACCTACCAATGATTAAATATAGATACTTGTATTTAAGCTAGAAGCTCATTATTGGTAAATTACATTAATAACACCATTCCTCTTGTCGTGCTGTGCTAGAACATCTGTTCTGCCGTATGGTATAAACAAGTCGTGGTGACGACTACAACACGTATAAACCATAGCATTTCAAGCGGAAAGGGCTATCAACAGAATTATGCACTATATTATAAGAATTCGCAAGAGTTTTAGAAAGTACGTAATAAATCTGTGATATGGATGTGATTTATGTATCTATGGGTAAACGATGTTGGCGACATTTCGTGCGCGAGGTTTTGTTCTGTTAATAATGATTCATCTCTTATCATCGTTGTTTTTGGTAACTGGCAAGATTTATCAGCTTGCCACACTGAAGCGACGCGTAGCCATCAATGGCCGAGGCGGCGAACAAGAGAATTATTCCGATTCAAGCAGCCAAGTTTGCCACATGACTTCTTTCCGCGTTCATCTTCTGATAGTTTTGTATCGAGTGAATAAAAATAATCGACCAAACGATTGTCCATCTTCATTCATCCATACAATTCCGCAACCGTTTAACGCTGAGTCACTGTTAAGTCGCTGTAACCGCTAAATGGCATTGTGCTAAACCATACGAAATATATTTTTAATCACATGTATATAATAATGTTAGCCTCAACGGGGAAAGGGTTAGATTTTTGGCTTAAAGCCCAAAATTTGTCGGTTTAAAACCCGAAGAAGTAGAAATAAACATACCGCGAAATGGTTTCCGCTATGTTTATAACATTTCATATATTTTTCGAATTCCTCTTTCTTCTTTTCTTACCATTGACTTCTACCTAACAACAAACCAATTTAGGAATCGCTATATATTTGTATTAATTATTAATATACTAGCGCAGGCCTTTGAAAAATTACGGGATATTACAATCACAGTTTTGAAATAGACTACTAAAATAATTTTCTATTAAATGATTACATTAAAGGTAGGTACCTATTTTATCGCTTGTCTTAAATATTCTTCCATCACTTCAAATTTGGAAAATGGTACTTAAATTAATAGCAAATTTGGGTTTATTGAACGTGGATAATTTCACGCAGGAATAATGCACATCACACAAACCGAAATTACTTAATGTGTTTGATTACTAATTAATTAACATGAGTATAGTGTGGTATTCGCAAACCAAAAACATCCGGATGTCAGTTTATACCTACGTCTTGCTAGAAACTAATTTGCAACGCTTTTTTCGACTTAATTCCTAGTTCGACTTAATATTTTTTTTATAACTCGGAGCGTCGTTTCCGTTATGAGCTAGAGAACTTTAAAATATTTATTTAATAGTTCTTCCCACACGGAGAAAAATGAGTATTGCTGATTTATTAAAATCTGGTTAAAAACGGGAATTCAGGCCGTTTCTCTTTAAACTTTTAGTACATTCCTAATATATCGGAACACGTGTTTATGCACCAGCATTTGTCCTGAGAATATACAGTGACGAAATGCGACAATATTATTTTTTTATGAACACGTGTGTATTATCCGAAAACCGCTTGCGTGATTTGCGAACTGTAAATTAATTAAAACACCAACAACTTGCTTCCAGTAGTTCAATCCTTCTGCTCTTTTTTCCAAACAAATTCACTCCAATTTGCACTGTGTTCTTGCCATTGTTACAAATTTTCAAACACTTTTCCAACAAGGTAATGGCTTGGGATAGGTAGGAACTGAAAAAATTATTTTCCTGTACGAACTATTCATATTCTCATTTCTCACCTCGATAACACATTCGTGTTCTACTGAAAAGGACACCTATGAATACATTCGTTAAAGGCCCGCAATTTCGTTTTTAACCGGCGAAAAATTAGAAAAGATTCTTAATAAATTATCAATATTTCATATCAGTAAGTTTTCCCGTGCATAAATATGCCTTTCATAACATCGTTTATTTTTTCAATATTCAACATGAAACCTATTTCGATAAAATAGAGTTGAATTTCACCTACTAGACCATGACATTAAATTCTGCTTTTGGCTTTGTTGCATCAATATTTTAAACTTCTTTCTAATTAATGTAGATACAAACTAAAAATTAAGAACGAAGATGGACAGTAAAATTAGAATACTTACATAAATTATTCAAATTCACTTCCGAAAAAAAAACTGAGATACTGTTGAACTTGTGTGAAAAACGCGGTATGTTTTTGCACTTTGGTACAATACAATAATATTAGTGACAAAATGCTAACATTTTATCTAATGTTAAAAGCAGTTAATCTGAAGAATAAAAAACGTTTGGAATCCCATACAAAATACAGCGCCGTTTGATTAAAAACGTATCCATAGATTCGGAGCGACCCGAAAAGTTAATTATTAAAACGTATTATAACAATAAAAACTACAAATTTTAAAAATGGCCTTCTACCTGTATTTTCCTTGCTTATTGATCATTCTTTCTTACTATATATTAAGTGATTTCCCAGAAAGAGAAAAATTACAAGTTTGGATAAATTTTATCAATACATTTATTTACTATATATATATTTATGGGGATAACACTCACCTAAGTAATATCTGTAAAGATCTACGAGCTATTGCGTGGCAAATTTACAAAATGAAATATTTTATTCCCACGTGTACGTTAAAAATAATATGTTTTCACCAGTGGAATTTATCAGATACGGAATAACTTCTGGGGGTTACACGTGCATGACAATAGTATAGGTTACATTCAAACAATCGAATACTCGATGACTAAGCTTTTGGTAAACAAAAGTGTTTATGCATAAAGAAGAGGTATAAAATTATTATACTAGTCAGTTAATATATTACCTGTTCCGGGGATATTATGGTTTAAAATTGTATGCCACCTATTGTCGAATTCAGTATATTATATTATTAGTTTTAGGAACTTTCATCAACAGTTGGAATAGACATTTTCTAATATTCCATTCTTAAAGTGTAACATAGAAAAGAAAATAAATTCGTTCACAAAAGTCTTAAATTTTAATTTATTTAATGTTATTTACTACAAATAATACAAGGTTTCAACAATAACCTTAAGCAAAATAAATATAATTGTTTTTCCTGATTATTCTACAACTCCATAAGGTGAGCTCCTGAAACTTGTGTTTATGATAGGAATAAGTATACACAAAAAGAAAATAATGCTTAAAATGTGATATGTATACAATATTCAAAGTCTTATTGAACAATTACAAACGTAATTCAATATACAAATTAACATAATTCAATCTTCAAATTAACTACAAACATTATTCAATCTTCGAATTAACTATAAACATAATTCAATCTTCAAATTAACTACAAACATAATTCAATTTACACGACTTTAGAGAATTAGTAGTATAACAATAGCTATAAGTTTTTTTTAATTCTAGATAGTGCACATTAAGTACGAGTATACGTATATTAAGGACGGGTTTTTTCACGGAATTTCATCAAATTTCAAAGTTGATTTGCAAGTTCTGTGAAGGTTCTGTCAAGGAACATTTTATAAATGACTCAACATTATAATAGTTTCGTGGAATTTATTTTGTAAAGTATATCAGTTTATAACAATACATATTATTATAAAACTACAATATATTTGAATATATTTAAATAATTTTATATACATACATATTTTACCGGACATGTTTGCCTGCACAAGAAAAGACTGTAAATAATAAGCACCGGCACATATCAGCCCTCAACCTGGGTAATGATTTAAGTAAAACACCGTGAGGTGTTCTATCCAAACCATCATAAAAGAAAGACGATTCATATCAAAATTCACATTTTAATTACAAGTATTGTACTGGTATACAAAACGTACAAATGGGTGTAGCTTATAGGTACTTCCTATTTTTTACAGCCAACCCAATTCACAAGAAATAGTTATATGTATTTCAATGCAGCTGGGTTTTAATACACAGATAGAAAACTGAGACAATCGGAATTCTTTCAGCGATAATTTCAGATTGGAGCACATTGTGCATTATCGCGCCATACGATACAGCAAATGGCGTAGGCGACTGCTGCAGCAGTGGCCAGTTCAATTGGTAGCCAGCAGGAATCGGCCAGCCTCTAGGTTGTCAGCATCAATGGCTAATTCAGTCGGTAGCCAGGAAGAATTTGCCAGCTTTTAGGTTGTCAGCATCAGTGCTGATTCAGTCGGTAGCCAGGAAGAATTGGCCATCCTCTAGGTTTTCAGCATCAATGGCTAATTCAGTTGGTAGCCAGGAAGAATTGTCCGGCATCTAGGTTTTCAGCATCAATGGCTAATTAAGTCAGTAGCCAGAAAGAATTGGCCAGCCTCTAGGTTTTCAGCATCAATGGCTAATTAAGTTACATCATCAATGCAGCAGGGATTGGCCAGCCTCTAGGTGATCAGCGGCAGTGGGCAGTTCAGTCGGTAGCCAGCAGGTATTGGCCAACCTCTAGGTTGTCAGCATCAATGGCTAATTCAGTCGGTAGCAAGGAAGAATTTGCCAGCCTCTAGGTTGTCAGCATCAATGCAGCAGGGATTGGCTAACCTCTAGGTGATCAACGGCAGTGGGCAGTTCAGTCGGTAGCCAGCAGGTATTCAGCGGCGGCATGGTCATTTGATTATAAGGGCTGGCACACGGACACGCCCCATTATTGTAATGATGACAGATGCGTCTGGCTCAGCTGATAGAGTGCCGGCCGTAAACAGCTCGTTGCACATAGTTGTAATCACTGGTAAATATTACGATTTGGAAAAAGGGGTCATCAAACTTGCAGGTGTTCAACTTTAGCCGCAATTAAAATTAAATGCAATAAAAGAATTGTTCATGTTCGATACACTTTTTAAAACATACATATTTGAAAAATTTAAATACTTTTTTATACATACATATTTGAATATATTTAAATACTTTTCAATACATACATATTTAAAAATATTTATTTACATAGTGTTTGAATATATTTAAATTCTTTTTAAAATATACATATTTGAATACTCCTCAAGGACGTTTACATTTTTTAAATATATTTCGATAGCTTAAACGGGTGCAATAAATATAACGTAAAATTTTCCGACGCAAATGTTCTTTATTTAAAAAGCTATTTAGTTTCAGAGTTGAAAATTGATCAAATTCACCGCTTTTTACGTACCTAATAATATTAACGATATAACACCCTTGGCACGAAGTGAACTTGCCTTCGCTTTAACTTTTTAACATGCATAATTTGGCCTTAAAACAACAAAGAAATAAGAACAACGGGAAATAAGGTTCGTTAGGCTGACTACCCCAAAGGGTACGTTTCTATATTTACCGGAGTTACATTGTCTAACATTTAACCGACATAACAGAATTAGAAATATACTGTAATCGTTACAAATATTACCTATTTGTAACACATTTATATGATGTAAGAGTTACATGTTACAATTTATTAAACTTAGTAAATAATAAGTTATACAGGTTAACGGCCGATTAGTCTAAAACACATATGACGAGGGCGGTACCGCCCACCTGGGGGCGTTGGAGAAATCCAGAAATCCAAAATCAAAAAGGCTAATATTTTTATGTTCTATTTCTAAATTTAAAAAAAACTCCTTTCTCTACGTATTTTTATGTTTATCCACCCTTACCTAATACCTAATCACTAATTGAATGATGCAAGATTCTTGCAATGATGTATTTACGACTGGAAAATACGTATATTTTTTTTATTTTTTTTCCCCCATTTTAGCCTTTCACCGCCCCCTTGAAGCCTTTAACCGCCCACCATTAGCCCTTGAGGCCACCATATTCCCCCTGGATTTCACCAACGCCCCCAGGTAGGCGATACCGCCCCCGTCGTATGTCACTGCTTTAGACTAATTGGCCGCTAACATGTTATAATTTTTATTTACTAGAATATTTTTAGAATATTTTTCACTCTAGAACGTGCCGCAATTTATAATAGTATATTCAATGGAAATTTAACATAGTATTATATTATTTTTAATGAATAATTTGAGAAATAACACAAATTAATCAAATAAAATTTATTTGCGCACGCCGGGATTTGAACCTGGGACATCCTGCTTGCTATTCGATATTCTAACCCCTTCACCACGGAGGCCGTCAAGTTATTGATTTTTTAATATTTGTTAAACACTCAGACATAGGATACAAATCAATGTATCCTATGTCTGTCTAAGTGAAGTTATCTTTAAAAACCTTGTATAGATAAATAAATACCATATTTTTGTTTATGTGGTATTGGCTTTCAAAGCACTCCACCCTAACAATGAATATTGGAGTCTGGTAATTACATAATGCTAGCGGCTCGGGGGCACCGATGCAACTGCGCAAATCTCATCGATTGTACTCACTGTACTGCATGGTCGTCGTACCGGGTGGTTAAGTGTATGGCAAAACCATAACAAATAATAGAAAAACCGTGAGATATAGCGTGACCACGACCACGACCAAAATCAGGCTAATTTGTTCGGTTTTGGGAACAGCTCATACAGGTCTCGTAGAAAACGTTGTGTCTCCCTCATTGCAACATAAACATAACGCTTTATATTCAAATCAACCAAATGAACCAAAGATAAATTAAAATGTACACCATTACACAGGGCCGGCCAAAGATATTAGAAGAACGAGATGTGCTACCAGCAGTTCATACTGTGTGGAATTGCTTTGCCGAGTGTCGCCGGTTTTGTTCACCAATACTACTGCACACCTTCGCTTACGCTAAGGCATCGCTAAGGTATCCGCACTAATACATAGAACAGATTTCTGTGCGTACACGTCCCGATACCGTTCAAAGTACCCTAATTAGTTAGTACTCCGCCTACGGTCCGGCGGACAACATAGCATATCTCGTTTTTCTAATATCTTTGGGGCCGGCCCTAAGCCAAACGACGCCTGGTGCGAGTAAAATCAGTATACACGTAAATAAGCGTTAGAAGGTGATCCTGTTATCAATTATATTTGGATGATTTGTATTTTTATTATTTTTATATCGAGGTTTTTGTGAAAAATAATTTTGAGGGCGATGTGTTAGATTATGTATTATTAGGGCCTTGGCGCCTTGGATATTCGGCGCCCAGAGCAGACTGCCCTAATTGCGCCCGATTTGGGCCGGCCCTGCCTTTATGAAACCAATGTTCCCGACAGCAATTTGACAAAAAAAATTATGAAATTTTAAAATTTAAAAAAAAAAAACATTCAAGTGACAAATATGATTTAATATTTTATAAATTATATGTTTATTCAAATGAAAATTAAAAAACTCTTTTTTCATCACCTTCCAAACATTTTTTCCTTTTCAGATACGTTCAGAAATATTCCATTTATTTGGGTTTATTACAAAGCGGAAATAATCTGACCATCGGACAAAATATGCCAGAGGCCAGAGGGGTTAAGTAAGAAATGGATAGGTACTCGTGTTAGCTCGCAAATCTATCATCTTACGTATTTAAACATGTACCTCAAAGCTTCCGCTCTCTGTAACAAGTACTATACGAAATAAAATAGAACCCGTACCTGTCCCAATAACTCCTACCAGAATGTACGACTACCCATCCATACCCAAACAGTACCCTTTATCTGATCTGGACGAAAATTGGTTTTCCATACCCTTCTCACCGTTGCCCATTCATGCTCTAACCACGTGATGAAACCCTTAAAGCGACCCTTTCGCTTGCTTATTCATTATGCTTCATTGTAAACCAACATGAGCTAGCGAATTTAAAACTCAACTAAAACAGAAATCTCCAGTTTATTTAATGAAATTGTTTTACAACCTGCAATTGACACACGTTCAAATAAAAGCATTCAATAAAATATTACATGGAATGGTTTTGACAAAGTATCCACGTGTTTGAACATCTAAATCCAAATTTGAGTTAAAAAGTTGGGATGGAATGGTACCACAATCTTTTGGCGAATGAAACTCTTATGTGGAATCACGAAAATACGTCTATTTATTTTTAAAAACTGTCTCAAGTTTAATGAACACAACAAAGAATTTCTGCGATTTTATTTTTCTTCTGGGTAAACATTTCTCCTGGGTAAACATTTTTTCAGACATTTGATGATTATATTTTACCTCTCAAGGTACAAAAGAAAACAAAAATACAATAATGATATCGATATGATTGTAGTAGCTTAAAAAAATGTAATATAGGCTTCTGAAACTAAAATAGAGCAGGATATTTATTAAAAACGTTCACTTTATTCTCATTTGATAGAGGTATGAGGGACGATCTTTTTCCATTAGGGGTAGGCCAACAAGAGGTTGCAAACTTGTATCGTCAATATCGAAGCACGAAAACCTTAATTGTAACGTAGCATTTAGAAAGCAAATTATTTTAGTTAGTCACATTGCCAAACCGGAAACCGGGCAACTTGTGATAGAGGCAACTAATGTGTATTTTATTGGAATGAGTAAAATTGTAATATTTAATTATTTAAGACAATATTAGCGATTCTTAAACGAAAATTTGAAACAGAAACATCAGTAAAATATACGGTCACATTTAGAACTTGACTACATAAAGACAGCAGCTTATAAAAATGTGCGATGAGTAAATGAAGATAATGTTGATAGTTTTTATTCGAAGTATGACACAATTAAATGTGACCGAAGTAGATAGGCTTCTATTAGCTCAGTTGGTAGAGCGGCGTCCCGGCAAGACGAGAGTCATTAGTGCAAGTCCTAGATGTGACTGAAGAACCGCTAATATTGTCTTCAATAATTGATTTTTTTTTAAACTAGGCCAAACAAAGCCCAGCGAAGGTAAAGTCACAAAAAATATACGCACTTCTAACACTGCAAAACCAACGTTCAGCGAAATAAGTAACGAAAAATTATAACATACATAGATGAATAATAAACCCTTTCCGACGATGTGTTTATATACTGCAAACACCCATATATTAATTTACGTTGGGTTCTGTAATGTGTTTGCACGACGTATTTATATACCTCTATTCGTATACACTGCCTTCTAGAGGTTGGAAACGTCAAGTTGATGAAAATTTCGAATAACTAATAATTTTTTGAAAGTTGGAATTAGAACAACATTGATTTTCACGTTTATTTGTGATATTTCAACCTCCATACCGGTGGACTATAAACGGTGTCCGGAAACGGCTAAAATCTACATCACATTTGGACTCGATTTTGTGGTATTACGTTTTTGATTTACGGACACCGTGTATATCTGTGAGACTGCGAAAATTGAAATGAAGGGGATGGGAAAATGAAGGTTGGGAAATAAGACAAAGAAGAGGAAAGCTATTATGACAAATTTAATAAAGCTTTAAGAGTCGAACAAAAATTGTAGTATGACTTTAAGAATTCCATAATTTGAGTACCGTGCATATATATTATATTCAACTGTGGGGGTCGACTGTCCCGGGGGATCAACTGTCAACGAGCTAACTGTCGAGGGGTCAACTGTCCGGGGATCAGTTGTCTTGGAATCTAATAAGAGATTACAAGGAAACATATTTCATAGGTGCGCACGGCGAAATATTTAACATCTATAAAATCGTTTCATCGCTATAACGACTGTAAGCAATATACTGTTTTAACTCCATAATATAATTAAATTAAATTAAAAAGTTCTTTAAAATATTGCAGCTCTCTCTTATTTATTCATACCAGAAAATATAGAATAACCACTGGACCTTATTTGGCCACATTTCGGCCAATTTGCAAACGTCCGCGAGCTCACACTGTCCAAAATGTGGGCAATTTGAAGAGATATTTAAAAAAAAATATTAGAATAACTTAGTACTTTCAAAATCTAACAAAAGATGTCATGCATATCTTCCGACTTATTTGTTATTGACATTCCATGAACAGAAATCATTTAAATATTTCTTCTAACAAATCATAGATCTTGTGTTTACATATTGAAAATCACATTTTAGAATTTAAATTTATATTAGTGCTTATCAACAAGACCATAAACAATACACATAAGTCATAATATTTAATATTGCTCCAAGTAGGTACCACAAACGGCAAATTTAAAGTAAATAATAAGCGGAATTCATGCTTTATAAATTTTACGATTTTTTAATAATTTGTTCATGAATACTAAAAATATGCGATAAACGATCAAATATAGGTGCATTCAATAAGTTTATTTAATTTAGTAGTAATAGTAATAATAGTTTTATTTAATTCCTTAGTAAGGAGTAGACATGAAATTAGGTCGGTGATTTGGAGTCCACACCAGGTAATAAAGTATTCTCTCATGTTGGAGAGAGTTCAGAAGAAATTCTTGAGATTTGTCTACATGAGGGAGTATGGCTACTACCCGTGGCTCTATCCCACTGACTTTTTTTTGGGTATGCTCGGAATGAACTATCTACGGGTCAGAAGGGATGTGCGCATTGCTACACATTTTTTATACTAATTTGTGGATGGTTTGATGGAGAACATTCATTTCTATGTTCCCGATGGATTATCTACGTCACCGACAACATTTTACACAGACTATTTTATCTCCCGGCCTGCAGAACAAACTTGCCAATGGTCGTGCCTGTGGGGAGAGCAATCTTGCTGTTGAACAGAATCAATTCGGATATCGACATTTTTAGCATCAATGAAGCTTCCTTTAAAAGGCAAGCTCTATTATTACTAGTATAGTTGATATAGACACTGTTTATATTAATGTAAGAATTCTTATTACCAAATGTATTTTAAAAACGCATTATAATTAACAATTTTTGTAATGTTTTTAAAATGAATAAACTGAATTGAATTGAATTGAATGGCTTTCTAACACTATAAGCAGTTTATATGTATCAATATTAAAATTTGGAGATATATTTTTTTCAAAAAGAGCAGTAAATTGCCAAACACTTGATTATATTTCAGAACGCTCCATTGGATAAAGTTTCATTATTCTATGCAGAAAAATAATTGGAAATCAAATTGAAGAGCCCTGTTTATATGAGCCACCATTCAAACATGCCTAATCCAATCATGTAAGCTTCTGTTGGCTTTGCATTTTTCCCTTTAACGGTCGTATTGCCCGCAAATGCCCGCCCGTATTAAACATTACCCGTTCAATTTGCTTACATAATGCGATCTATACTATGATGCCAATTTGTTTGTGTTAGTACGAACCCGCTAACTGTACATTCTAATGATATGATGTTCTTCAAGGTGAAATTATTTTTTTATTGATGGTTTTATAGATACTTAGTTACAAATACAATCTTAACACATATTTCATAATACACTTGTTAGTATACATTAATTAGAAGTTTGTAATTATAAATTTTAATTTGTTTTATATTTTCTTCAACTGCTTCCAACCGTCTGGAGCTAGTGAAACTATGGCATCCCCAATTTGGGTGTGTTGTGAGGCTGGAGGTATTGAGGAAGGGAAGGAGATGGGGTAGTAACACAAATTAATGAAATAAAATTTACTTGCGCACGCGGATTAGAATCCGCGACCTCCAGCTTGCTAGTCGAGAGTCTTACCCTTTTGACCACGGAGGCTGTCAAAATAATTGGCTAAACTTTTGACTTTGATTTTTTTTTAATAAATATTTTTGGAATTCGATTTTGTTTTGTTGTGAATGAGTGTATGAATGAATTAATGAATGAGTGAATTAATGAATTAATGAATGAATAATGAAAAATGAAGAATGAAGAATGAAGAATGAAGAATGAAGAATGAAGAATGAAGAATGAAGAATGAAGAATGAAGAATGAAGAATGAAGAATGAAGAATGAAGAATGAAGAATGAAGAATGAAGAATGAAGAATGAAGAATGAAGAATGAATTAATGAATTAATTACTTCTCTCTCTCTGGTTTCAATCCTGTGATTGGTTTGCAGCAATTTCATCTAATCTCCTCTTCCATTCTTCCCTGTCTTGTGCGGCTCTTTTGACTTCTGCATATGATGAGCAGCGCACGTCCACCAGCAGGTCCTCCAGGTACTCTCGGCGTGGGCGTCCCCTAGAGTTGGTCCCCTCGGTCATACCCTCCATTATGACATGCAAGAGACCTTCTTGTCGTATAACATGGCCGATCCATCTTGCACGCCTTTCGGACAAGGTCCTGAGCAGGTGCCTTCCTCCTTCGATTCTTTGGAGGACCTCCTCATTTGTAATATGGTCTCTCCAGGAAATTCCTAACAGTCTTCTATAGGACCACATCTCAAAAGCCTCTAGTCTCGGTTTATCTCTTTCGGATAGGCACCATGTTTCGCAGCCGTACATCAAGATACTCCATACATAGGTCTTGATGAGGAGTATTCTCAGTTTTAGGTCTATATTATTCGATTCTATTATTTTCGACCTTTTATTGAATGCAAGAAGTGTAAATTAACCAACTTCCCGTCACCCGATCGAGCTAAAACTAGGTAAATAAGACTCATCAATAATAATGCTTGCCATCAACTGCACTCACGATGACAAATTGAATGGCATTATATTTAATAAATAAAAAATTACAGCAGTTGACGAATCAAAAGTCGGTACTATCCAGTTAGAATTTGACTTAAGTGTTAGCCTTGTTGACTGGTAGATCCTGGGGAGAAAGGTTCAATCCTCAGTCAAACCAAAAACAAACAAAAAATTGAAATTGCCCACTATCCGTCCCAAGAGAGGGCGCAACTAGGTCGAAAACTGAAAATAGCAAATTAAAAAGTCATATACGATTCTTTTTCCTCGTCTCGTGTGCTTGTCCTGCAGGTTCTAATTTATTCAGAAATTCAAGTGATTGCATGTCCATTAAATATTTTGTAGGTATCATTATATGATTAATTCATGTATACATCATTTTCTAAGAAAAAATAATGTGTAATAGATTGCGTTGTATATTTTTTTTAAACTATGACATCAGTCGTTCATTGACCACAGAAGACGGCACTTTGAAATAACTAGACCATGCGCAGAAAAATAAGCTTCGCTAAAGTAAGGAAAAGGTTTGCTGCTCTGTTCATTATGGGACTTTTCTGCGCAGGATCGGAACGTTCGTTCTTACGCGAATCGCATGGCTTAGCGACGCTAAAATTGATTGAGGTGGCTAAATTAGAACACATTTCTAAACCAATCCCCAACTTTTTTTACCCGATTTGGTATAGTTAAGTTTTTTACACAGCCTTCAATTTGCGCGCCATTGTAAAAAAGGACTACTAATTCGTAAGCAGATATTATTTTCCAAGACCAAATAGTGATATTACAATGCGAGTTGCCTGCACTCTCAGACTCGTCTATTAATTTGGATGTCTATGGTTATATTAGTTTTAATTATCAAAATTTTGTGTTGTCAGGTCAGAGCTAAGACAGTGGACCAAATGTGACCAACTGAATTACAAAATTCCTGATAATCTATGCAAAATATTGGGGAGTCGCGCGTGACAAATATTCGGAGAATAATTAACTTTCTGAATTCTATCAACTTTGTAATCAAATTAGTTTTGTGTGCAAACTCTTTTATTGTTTGCTTTAAGCAATACGTGTTGGCATCATACCATCTTAACCGGTCTTAATAAGTTCATATTAGATTTGTAGCAAACGATCGAAGTTGTAATGATCAGGTCTGAACTGACTTCGAAACATTCAACTTTACTTCCAAATTCGTGCTAACGGATATCTTCATAATAAGTTCAAGTTCTCTTGTAGTGATGGGAATATTTCATAAATTTTAATAATTTAAAGTGTTCCTGTCTGGAACCCACATTATAATATACATGTACAATCTGTTGAAAGAATACAAAACAAATTCTTACTTTTATAAATTTTAAAATGGATCATGTAATTATGTTGAACTACAACACTGTTAAATTATATGGCTGGTATTTCTATAAAAAAATTCTTAATGATTTAGTTGATAGTCCGGTTATGCATAAATGTGCATAAATTCTGGGACTAACTACCATATGTATTCCTCTTTACCCAGAATACTAATGGAGGGAAAAAATTATACCAAGTCAGTGGACATCTTCAATTTATCTTTAAACAAATGTAAAATGTTGTTAATGAAGCAATTCAGTTATGTACAATAAATAGGTTCCATGATAACTCAACACAGTGACAATTCAACACACTTTTAAAAAGTGATTTAAAGTCTTTAGAAACGATGAAAAAATTTATTTTTTTGACCTAACCTAACCTACATAACCCAGTTAATAAAGTTTTTGTTTCATCACTTTCCATGACTTTATATAACTTTTTAAAGATGTGATGTGATTCTGGTTACCAAATAAATAATGTATATTCTTAAATTTATTCTTTATTCTTAAACATATATAAAATAAAACAATTGAAAACAATATATTTTGCACTCTGCCAATCAATAATAGAATATGGAATTATTGCTTGGGGAGGAGCAACAAACTCGGCTATCAATTACATAGAAACCGCACAGAAAACGATCTTAAAGGTAATACTAAAAAAACATAGACTGACCGATACAGACCAAATATTCAACAGCTGTGACGTACTAGATATACGCCAATTATACGTTAAAACACTACTAAACTATATTTTTAACAAAAAAAATAAATTTCAACATACACAAAATAACACTAACAGACCAGTTAGACAAGCGTACAAAGAAAACATTAAAACTCCAACAGTAAATTCAACCTTTGGACAAAGACACTACCAATACCATGCTATAAAAGCTTTCAACAGTCTAAAAATTGAAATTAAAATTGAGGAAAATAAAAATAAATTCACAAACAAAATTACAAAATGGATTAAACAACAAAAAAGACAATATTACCAAAATGTCATAGCATAAAATAAAAATAAAACCTACACGTAACACACAAAACCAACATAAACACACATCACTCACAAACACACAAGATTATTTTCATTGTATTATTTTTTAATTTTAAATGTATTATTATGTATTTTTATTTTTAATTTTAAATTTATTATTTTCTTTTCAAATTTACTATCTTCTCTTTAAATGTAATATGTAGACTAGATTTTCATATTATAAAATGAAGGCCTCAGCACGGGCAAGCCACCCAGTGAGGCCTACATTACTGGAAAACATAAATTGTAACAAAATAATGTACCAAATAAATAAATAAATAATAATCTTCTTCTTCGATGGCGCTACAGCCCATATCGAGCTTTGGCGTCCTGCAACAGTCGCCTCCAACTCCTCCTGTCCTCAGCGGCTGACTTCCAGTTTGTCACCTGGAGAAGCTGTGCTGCATCCCCTCTTACCTCATCTTCCCACTTCAGTCTGGGTCTTCCCACTTTTCTCTTTCCACCTGGGTGACCAGTCAGAATTCTTTTTGGGACGCGTGTATCCGGCATTCTCTGTACATGCCCAGCCCATCTCAGTCTGAGGAGTCTCATGTGTGCAGAGATGCTAGGGGCCTTATATATATCGTACAATTCTATATTGTGCCGGATACGCCACTGTTCGCCCTCTTTCACGGGTCCACATATTCTTCTCAGCACCTTTCTTTCAAAAGTATCCAGCATTTCAGCCATCTTTACCGTCAGTGTCAGCGCCTCACATCCATATGCCAATACAGTTCTTACAATGGTCTTATATATGGTTATTTTCGTTTTTCTGTGGACACTACGTGACTTAAACACTGGCAGCAAAGAGAAGTATGTTTTGTTGGCTGCTGTGATTCTCCTTCTGATTTCTGCTGGATCCTCATTGTTCTCTGTCAGGCTGGAGCCCAGGTAGGTGAATTGATCGACCACTTCGTATGAGTAGTTGTCTTTAAATAGTGCGCTACTTCTTCTTCTGTGTGAAGGGTTCCTGCTCTGTACCATCATTTTTGTTTTGTCAACATTAACTCGCAGTCCTACTTCCCGCGCCGCTGTTTCTAAAGGGTCGAAGACCTCCTTAATGGCTGAAATTGATCTTCCGACAATGTTGATGTCATCTGCATATCCGACAACTTGACTGCTCTTGAGACAAATATTGGAGCCAGTGTCTATTAGTGTTTTTCGTATTACATGTTCGAGCACAATGTTGAAGAGAGTGGGAGCCAGACTGTCCCCCTGTTTAAGTCCCTGTGATACTGTAAATTCTTCCGACAATTCTCCGTCTATTTTGACCTGACATCTTGAGTCTGACATTGTGGCTTTTATGAGCCTTACCAATTTAGGTGGAATCTGGAATTGTAGTAGTATGTCATATAGACACTCCCGATCTATGCTATCATATGCTTGCTTGAAATCAATGAATAGTTGGTGTATGTCTATGTCAAATTCCCAGCACTTTGCCAAGATCTGTCTGACGGTGAACAGTTGGTCTGTTGTGGATCTACCGGTGCGGAAGCCTGCCTGATACTCTCCCAGTAGGTTTTCTGCATGTTTATCAATTCTTTGTTTCAGTATCATGGTATAGATTTTATATGCTGTGCATAGAAGTCTCTATGATTTTCGCATTTTAATTTGTCACTTTTCTTGTGAATTGGGCATATTATGCTTATTTGCCATTCCTCTGGGATTTTTTCCAGTGTCCATATTTTAGTTATTAAATTGAGTAGCAGATTTCTCAGATGCTCATTTCCATATTTGAACAACTCTGCCGGGAGGTTGTCTTTCCCAGGTGATTTGTTGTTTTTAAGTTTCTTTAGTGCAGCATTTATTTCTTGCATTGTTGGTGGATTCGCTGATTCTTCATTACTTGACTCAGTGGGGATGTTGGTAGGGTGACTTCTCAGGTCGCTATTAGGGTTGAGAAGTTTATAGAAGTAGTTTTTCCACACTGTTTTTATTTGTTCCTAATATTCATATGTAAAAGCCCTGAAAAAGAAACCCCTAAACTTTCCATATTCTTTTCCAATGAACCAATTTAACTTTTTGCATACCTCTTATTGGAAAGTGTCGGCTAACAATTTTATCCACTGACTGTAACGGTAAAATTTCATGACAAATTTTATAATTGTTGAACACCAGTTTAGTATTTATTCTTTGTTATTTCTTTGTATTCTTTATGTAAACCCTCTGTCTATTATGAGCATTAAACTAAACAAAATGTAGTTACTAGGAGACACCGGACAACCACTCAAACTCTTTATATACCTATAGCTGTCTTGCTTTCATTCCGTCTCTCTCATTAAGACTTTATTACAATAAACTTTACGTAATTTTAAAAAATAATGTAATTTAACCACGGAATGAAGTGGACAGAAGAGAACGGGTTTTGGCCGAGGTCCGTCAATGATTTTATGAACACCTCTGTAAGCATTTTAGTTTATTGTAATTCGGGCATGAGGGTGGGAAAATTTATTAATATAATTATTATAACCTAGGAATTGTTGGCCACTTTCCATATTCCAAATCCATTGTGATTGTTTCAATATATTATTTAGAGGCGCGGATATCACGTACGATGTACGTATAGAATAAAGAAGAAAACTGTGATTTTAATTGATTTCTTTACAAATTTGAATGGAAATGTGCCACTGACTTAGCACTTTTTGGTTCTAGAACGTCTCGATTACACTTGCCTGAAATTTTATATCGCCATCCCATTTGAATTTCGTAATCGTGATGAAACACAGTTTTGTATGAAAATATAAGTCCCAAATTACTCTCATAGTGGATCACAAAACAAGGCATTTCTATTGTTATTCTTTGTTCTGTGTATTTAGGAATCGCGTAAACAGATAAGTAATACGATAAATAATATTACCGGCGTAATTTGATAAAACCCGTAAGGCAGGCTTAGTAGTACAATATTTTTTTGTGATTTCAAACAATATATTTATGCCCTGTGGACTGTCCCAAATAAACAAACGAACAACGATAGGAATTATCGTCTTATTATTCTTAAAAATTTCCACAGTAACATCTCGTCTCATAAAAATAAAATGTTAGCATTTTGTTTATAAAATGGAACTTGTTTTTTGTATGCATTTGTGTTCCATAGTAACTTAAATCTAAATAACCCCTCGGGTTTTTTGTACATTTTATTAGACAGCACATCGATAGTCTTTTGTGCCCTTTATGGCATAAACTGAGACGAACTCATAAAAGTCGATCTATCTCCTTTTGTATTAAGGTGAGATGTATGGTTTAAGCAGTGTTAGAAAGAGACGACATCAAGCTTTGAAATTCCATTTTGAAGTTTACGACAGACACTTCCAAATATTTCTGAGCAGTGCCAATATTGTCAAGCCAAATAATTTTTTTATTTGTCAATATTTTAATTATTGTAATATATTCCAAAAAGTTGTCATTCCTTGCATGTTTGCGAAAGATTTTTCAAAGTTCGGATAATTTTAGGTAATTTTTAATATTTTATAAAACAATAAAATAGAGTAGTGGCAATAACCTCTGTTTACGTTTGTGTAATTAAATATATTTTTTAGTTTCATATTAAGGCGATGCCATACGTAGTAATGCAAAATCATGTGTTTTTGGATTGAATATTTTGTCGCCTAGAAATGTTTTAGATGCTTTGATTAAATACTGCGAGTAGAATACATCTTGGGCTTTGAAATAATCTAGTATTTTTTGAGATATAAGTCTTTTTATAAGCCCAGAAAAAAATAATGTATAAGTCCTATGAAAACTGCTTTAAAGTTCAAAATCTCCTACTTACGAACCCATTTTCGGTTATGGTTTTATTGTATAATGTGGAAAATTAAGTTATTTATAAAACGATCGAAAAAAAATTAAATATTTATGCCTGAACATCCACAAAATAAAATAAAAGGCACTTTTTGGCCATGTTTTTTTCCTGCATAAATCAAAACAGGCGGATGGTGTTAAGCGGGAATTTAAACCTTATCGCCATCTACGTAAAGGTTGTTATTGATAACGGCTCAATTTAAAATATTACACGACGTAGTGCATCGCCTTAAGTGGTATTTTACAGTTTTTACAGTGGTATTTTACAGTACAAGAAAAAAACAATCGATGTGCGGTCAAAACGGTCGTAAAAATATTCCTCAGTTCTTAGATCAAAATTTTAATGTTTTTTATAGCATACGTCCCTTTATATTATTATATTAAGATCTAAGAGTATCTCTCATATGCTTTCAATAACAGTTTTTCATTTTGGGATACATTCAAAAGCAGTGAATCTATTAGAAAATCAACCGGGAATATTTATATATAAATCATGAATCTGACAAGGCATTTAAAGTAACTGGACGACAACGTCCCAAAATACCCGAAGCGTTTGTCCCTCTACACTGGCAATTAAGTAGTTATATATTTTAAGCCAGTAATTGTGTATTAGTAAGCCAGCTGTATTTAATATACAGGGTTTTCCAATAAGAGGTGTTATTTTGATATTCAATCGTAAATGATCAATGGTTTCGTTGCTTGTGTGGCACGTAGCTCCGTTTTGTTGAAATTAAACGTTGTCCAGATCAATACCATCCAATTCCGGCCATAAAAAATCATTAATCATCTCTCGATAGCGCAATCCATTCACCGTAACTGTTGCTCCAGCCTCATTTTCGAAAAAGTAAGGTCCAATGACTCCGCCGGACCAAAAACCGCACCAAACAGTCACACGTTGAGGATAGAGAGGCTTTTCAACAATAACTCTTGGGTTTTCCGATCCCCAGATGCGACAATTTTGCTTGTTGATGAAGCCACCGAGGTGGAAATGAGCCTCATCACTCAAGATGATTTGCATTTGATTCAATCAAGTGAATTTTAATAATTTCAATGCGTTGTTGAAGCGTGTATCGTTCCATTTTTATTAATAAAGTAGTTTCTACTTGTCAAATGTCAAAAAAGACAACTTCAAAAGTAACATCTACCGAAATAGCGGGCTATTCAAAATAACACCTCTTATTAGAAAACCCTGTGTATATATAGTAGTACAGCTCCCTTCACGAATACGGCGCTATGTAAATAAGCCATATATATTTAAGTGTAAAAGTATAATTTCGCATTAACGGCTATTTACCTATTTAAATATAACATTTCATTTTCGCAGTAAAGCAGAAGACTTACTAATAAATCTAAATATGTCACTTTTGTCGATCTTATATTTTAAATTCGGAATTAACAATATTACCATATATTATATTACCCTTATATATATATATATATATATATATATATATATATATATATATATATACATAGGTATATAATATATGTAATGTTACCACATCCTGTATTATTACACACTCTATGATATTACTTTTAACTCCTACACCAAACTCAAGATCCAGTTCTCTTCATTGGTTTAGAAATACTAAAACACATATTTTTGCAATATTTAGTTCTTATGCCATTCACTATGTATTTTTGTGATAATATTATAATTGGTTATAAATTATTACGTATTTTAAAAGAATAAAATATGAAAATACTTTTTTGAAATAATAAATAAAAAAATTTAACTATCTTTTCACAAATTTTTGGCTGCTATCTTTTTGAAAATTCTAAAGAATTTATTTGTAACCTAAATAGTGTCTCACATATCCGATTTGTGATTATATTGACATCCATTGCGTATTGTGTTTATATTCGTACATCTTGCCGCATTATTCAAATTAAATTTGTCAACATAAAAATGTTACACTATTATAGTTCTTCTCCTAACCGCCTGCAAAGTTAACCGTGTCAAACTATACCTGTTACATATTTAACACTGTATTAATTTGATTCAATGAAAAGAAAATCCATTATTTTTCACATAAACTTTATTTATAAGTAAATAATGCAATTTAGCCGAGCATCATCAACCTTACACATCGGAGTAATCCTCTTCTTCGCATTTCGAGTACTGCCGAAAACTTCACACGTACGTAAGATTTAAATAAATTGAGTGTCGTTTTTATTAATAAAAGCTCATGTTGAGAAATCTACATGCCCCGTCTATGTAGACAGGGGGGTGGAGGTTTATCAACCGTCTCTGAGTTCGTAGCGACAATTTGCAGATATGTTTTGAATAACTACAGGGCCCTTAAAAGAACATTATTTAATTTTTAATGGAACAAATTTTGAAGGTTATACCAAAACACTGATGGTAAAAAGTTAACTAGATTGATCCTGTCCCGGAAGGACAAGAAGTCGTGGGTTCGATTCCTAGTTGTGACCGTTATCTTTTATTTCTGTATGTGTCTTGTCCTGTTTCATGTTTCCTTTGGAGTAATCACATACATAAAGTAATAATACATACAAACACAAAATCTATCGAAAAGAAAGAAAAAATAAGTATAAGATAAGATACCAGATAGGTAATTTGATAGTATATTGTAACAATATTTGAACAACTTTTGAAGGTTATACCAAGACACTGATAGATAATAAAAGGTTAACAAGATTGATCCTGTCCCGGTAGGACAAGAAGTCCTGGGTTCCATTCCTGTTGTGACCGTTATCTTTTATTTTTGAATGTGTCTTGTCCTGTTTCACGTTTGGTTTGGTTTTATTAGTATTAGCTTCTTCTTCGATGAACATTATTTATTTAATTCTGTAAACTATAGGCCGGTTTATCAATGAGAAGTTCAATTCACTATTGCTACATTTATAACAAAGCGATCGAGTTCAACAGAGAGCGATAGAGTTTGGACTAAATCCTTTCACATAATTCACCGTCATATTGTTTGAAGGAGAGGATTGGAAAAAAACACACCACCTTGCGAACATCGGTATTAATAGAGTGAAACAGTGGCTGGACAGTAATTTGCTTACATTAAACATATCTAAAACCAAATACCTAACTTTCAGCGCTACTATTACAGGACAACCCAAAACACCTCACCAGCTCACAATACATAAAATTGACTGTAGTTTTGGAAATAATAACTCTCCATGTAATTGTGAAACTCTTGAATGTGTTAAATTTATTAAGTATCTTGGAATTATAATTGATAATAACCTGAAATGGAAATACCAAATAGAAAATTTAGCTAAAAGAGTGCCTTCACTGATTCACATATTTATTTCATTGCGGGAAATTTTAAAAACACACCACTTAAAAAATATATATTACGGAGTATTTAATTCGATAATAACCTACGGCTGTATTGGATGGGGAGGTTCAGGAATAACAATATTAAACCCGCTATTAAAAGCACAGAAATCTATCTTACGTGTTATTATGAAGAAACCTTTCAGATATCCGAGCGACGCTCTCTACAGGGAATTTAATGTACTCGATGTTCGATAGAGTTACATAAAGAAGATAATAATCTATGCTCATAAAAATAAACATAAAATGAAAACAATCGAACACCAACATCAAACCAGAAGCAAAGGCAGAAATTACCTTTATATTCCAACAAGTACCACAGCGGCTTATCAAAAAATATTTTCATACCTGGGACCAAAATTATATAACAAAATTCCTTCGCAACTAAAACTGTGTGAAATGCCATCCTTTGGCCCAAAAATAACAAAATAGTTACTAGACTTAGGCAGGTTGGAGTCAGAAATACTGTTAAAAAATATTGTATGATAATTATGTGTTACAAGCGCCTGATTTATTTCTTAAGTCTTACAGTCTTATTTCGATGTTAAAAAATATTGTATGATAATTATGTGATACAAGCGCCTGATTTATTTCTTCTGTTTACAAATTTAAATTTTTATTACAAATTTAAATTTTTATTTAAATTTTATTTTCTTTTATTTTAATTTTATTTCTATTATTTTCATTTTATTTTACTGTTTATTTTATTATGTATTAAAATATAGTAATATAAAGGCTACATGTATCCTCGCTTTCACTCTTGTAATCTCTCAAAATAAATTGTATCGGTGATTTCCTTCCTAGTTGGACAGTCAAAACCAAACAAATAAATAAATAAATAAAAATAAAAAAATAACTCGTGAGCGGTAGTGGTTGGATCGAAGATTTTCTTAAATTGATATTTGCCGTATCTACCACATCTGAATAGTGTGCATCTCAAACCAGATACCTTCCTTGGCTACGAATCCGGAGTCGCGAATTTAAATCTCGGCGTGGGTAAAAATTTTTTATTTGATTAATTTATAATATTATGCGTGGCATTTTTGCGTCACGTTCCAGAGCTGAAGATACTTTCAGAATTTCCCTGGTGTAAAGACCACCATTCATAATAGAAACCTTGCTTGAAATGGCTTTAGCCGTATTTGTTGACCTGATCTAAATAACCAGATACTTTCTGACCTTCCTCTTTCGCAACTCTTTTTCCTTCCCGCTGTCTTTAGCCTCACAACTTACTCCAATAATTAGGGTTGCCATAGTCTAACCGGCCCCAGATGGTTAGGAGTTGTGGTTAATCTTTCTGGGTGTTTAAATGTGATGCAGGATGTTTTAAAAGTCATGTGTATGTTTTTAAGCACCCTGTATGTAGGAACTAAGAATATCTACGCATTTCGTCTCCATTTCAAAATGTAAATATGCAAGACGTAAAATAAGTGCAAATAGGTATATCTTGTTTAACATTAATTTAAAACGCGTTTTAGGCGTTCTTGTCTCTTTCTAACTCCCCGGGAGTCTTGAAGTTGGAGCGATACAATAATATCTACAAATCTCAGTTTTTTCCATGGTGTCTGGTAATCGGTGGAATAATATTTTTTTAAACGGTAAATATAATATTACTATATAAGAGCGAAAGCTTTCTGCGTAATTGTTGCAGAGATAGCTGTGTACAGGGCTAGCAGTATGTTGTCAAATTTAAAAACAGGCCTTTTTCACACAAAACTTCAATTTGAGGTCAAAATACTTGACGAAACTGACAAAAATATTTAATCCAAAATTATAGCAAACATCTAGTACTGTTTTTTTCTTTTTGGTAGTCTTATTTCATTGCAAGTCATTGTGTCTTTGTCTTTGGATGTCCTTCTCGTATAAAATTTTGTTTGTAATTTGGTAACATTTATAATGAAATATGAAATATGATTTAAAATTTTCACGGCCAAAAGTATTTTTGTTATTTGTTTTGGGGGTGTTATTGGTGTTATGGAACAATAATAAAAAAAAAGTTTATGTTGAGTTGTTTTTGGGCTATTGTGCTGTCTTGAGCTACCTTCTTTACCTTCTTTAGCCAACGTTTCTGACAGCATTGCAGTGTCCATCATCAGGGCAGATGTGTAATCTAAGGTTGTGGTGAATTGTGTCCGAAACGTTTGCTAAAGAAAGAGGTAGCACAACACGGCATAATACCCAAAAACAAATAACTATAATATTTTTGGCCTTGAAAATCTCAAATCATACCTGGTAACGGGTTGTTTATTATTCTCTGTATAAATATCATCGTGTCTAAGGTTAGCCAATTACGATCCTTTATTATAACATTTTAGTTACTTTTGAAAATCTATTTCGCCTAAGTATTATTAAAATTGCTTTATTTTAAATAAATTGCTAATTATTTTTTTCTCTGTCGTTAAATAGAAAATAATCGTTGAGCAGTAGTTCAAATGTGGAGCAATTATGGAGTTGTATATTTTGTTCTCTGTCGTTATATAGAAAATAATCGTTGAGCAGTAGTTCAAATATGGAACAATTATGGAGTTGTATATTTTGTTCTCTGTCGTTATATAGAAAATAATCGTTGAGCAGTAGTTCAAATATGGAACAATTATGGAGTTGTATATTTTGTTCTCTGTCGTTATATAGAAAATAATCGTTGAGCAGTAGTTCAAATATGGAACAATTATGGAGTTGTATATTTTGTTCTCTGTCGTTATATAGAAAATAATCGTTGAGCAGTAGTTCAAATATGGAACAATTATGGAGTTCTATATTTTGTTCTCTGTCGTTATATAGAAAATAATCGTTGAGCAGTAGTTCAAATATGGAACAATTATGGAGTTCTATATTTTGTTCTCTGTCGTTGGATGGAAAATAATCGTTCAGCAGTAGTTCAAATTATGGAGTTGTATATTTTGATGTTAGTTTTTCTGGAAATATTGTTAACGAATTCTTCCCGAAAAAGAAATTTTCTTTCCAATTATATACATATTATGTATATATTACCCACTGTGCAATTCCAACTCTGTGTTGGTTGATAGCAGAAGAGTTGTCGTGCTGCGACCAAATTGCACGGATTATCAAAGCGGCTATGCAATGGATGTCATGCCTTTGGTGTGCAGGAAGAAACAAAGGCTATGTGTAAATACTATCTGCAGTGTGCTAACGATGCTGGCTACACTATTATCATACTAATAATGTTTCCCCATCTCCCTTGTTCCCATTATCTCTACTCGTAATTCCAAACATTTATTCGTTATAAATCACGTTGCTCGACCGGTTGCTAACAGATAGCACTTATTAGATTGGAATTGTTGATGCGTTGTTTTAATTAATTAGAATTATTTCCAAACCACCGATTGCCCGAGTTATGGCAATATGCCGTATCTATAAGATAAAGCATTTTGACTTGACAGCGCTCATTCAATTCCATTTGTCGAGATATATCATATTAACTTACTTGTATTTGTTTATTGTGGTTACTTCCCTAGGAATTGACAATGGAACAATGCTGCAACGGCAAAAAATGATGCATTTGTAATGGTAGAACATTGCAACTTAAAATACAGCTCTACGCCTGGGCAACTCTACAAATACAGGGTTTTGCCATTACAACGCCGTTACCGAGCGGGAGGCAGGATAATTAGTCACAGCATATTGGGCTGACGTATCGGCACCTTCCTGTGCCACTTGCGCGTCGCGCGATGTGTCAATATGCTATATCTCCACAAAGCTAGCGTTGAGATGAATGACTTATATCTGTATATTTTTTCAACAGCATTTTAAATTAAGGGTCAGTCTAACTTTTCAAAAAATTTTTAATTGTTACTACGCTTATTTTGCGAGGAAAATAACAAAGGGTCCAAAAAAGTTTAAAGTCATTTTATCTGAAAACAAGGTTTTTGTAGATGGCAATTGGAAAGAGGGAGGCGGGGGTACTGGCTATTCATATGTGGTCAAAGCTATTTCAAGCAATGAGATTTTCTTCCACTTTTTAAAATTTATATGAATTTATTGTGAAACGATTTTTTTTAAAGTAAAACTTACTTGCACCCTAGAGGAGAGGCGTATTTATCATACCCAGTACCGGGTATTTTCATGCGGTACTTTGTACTTATTACAAATCTCCGAAATACCTGTTGATAATTCCGGTTACAAAATACTCATAAGTATTTTATACTGGGACTATTTATTTATTACTCTCCGTCCCCAGTCCCCAGATACTATAATTCCCAGGTAAGTTCTAAATACTTGTGAGTATTTTGTAACCGGTATTTTTAACAGGTATTTTTGGACCTGTAATCATTGTAACCAGTAACGAAAAGTACTCACAGGACCCACCTCTACTAATTAATAGATTTTTGTGTTTTACTGATTTCCCTAAAAACTGTTTTTCTCGAAAAATAGTTTTTAGGAAAATTTCGCTAGATCACATCACACAGAAAAAGTCATTATCAACTTTTTGGAAGCTTCCATACGTGAATTGCGAAAGGAAATAGTAAATACAAAAAATAACACAACAACATATAATGTATAATTGATTATTTTATTTTGAGGAAAACGTTTTTTACGTTAATTTATTTAAAAGGTTGTGAATACCAACTCAAAACTTTCCTCTTATTGCATTAATTTTTATTATATTTAATATTTATTTAACAATTGGTTACATACAGAGCCGTCTTTAAGCCGAGAAAGGGCAAATAGAGTTTGGGGGGTCCCTTTAGAAAGCCAAAACCTATAGGAAAAAAAACACAAAATCATTTTTCTGAAGCTTAGATCGCAAAATGTTGGGGGCGCATTCCGAGTAATCGGCCGATAATATTTTCAAAATATCTCCTTTCTCGGTGCTGTGATTTGTGCCTCATAATGCAATGTGCCCATAGTGGGATAACAGAACGACCGCAACTAACACAGGTTAAAATACCTTTTAAAAGTACCTATCAAAAATACCTGTTAAAAATAACTATTAAAAATACAAGATACAAACTACTTACAAGTATTTTATACCTATCTGGGGACAGAAATTAATAAATAGTTAGTCCCAGTATAAAATACATGTGATTATTTTGGAACCAGGTATTTTGGAGATTTGTCACAAGTACAAAGTACCGCAAGAAAGTACCCGGTACTTTTACTGATTACGATAAATACGCCTCATCTCTATTAATTATGGAAAAATTCCGGGAAAATTTTCGAATATTCTGAGAACATTTTTGAAACAATCAAAAATTATCTGCGGAAACTTTTATCCGAAATGCATCAGAAGACACAATGTTAGGAATTATTTCTTTCGAAATTTCCTAGCTACCAGCCCATCCTCCAATGATTTTTAAATATTGTGGGGAATGATTTTTAGAAATTCTCTATCCACCATTATTATGGGGAATCATCACTGTAGCGGGGGCGTTTCGCTGGAACCCTTAATCGGGCCCTGGATATGAAGTAGCGGCGGGAGATTCAGTAAGATTGAAGGGGATTGAGGAAGGGGCGGAAGGCGGGAGAGATAATCTACGTTATCAACGCAAAGTGTTGATATATCATATTTACATATTAGAGTTGTACCCTCTAGCAGGTGGCGCCAGAAGTAGACGACACGCGACGTAAACGTATTACTAATCGGGAGAGTAAAATGTGATACATGAGAGAAGATGTTAGTATTGTCATAAATATAATTGGAGCCATTTGACGGCCTCCGTGGTCGAGGGGAAAGATTCTACTAGTAATCCGGAGGTCGCGGGTTCAATTCCCATCTTGCGCAAGGAAATTTTAATTTCAATACTTTTGCAGTATTTTTATTGAGTAAAACCCCAAATTGTGAAATTTAATAATGGAAGATAATACAACTTTTAAACAATAAATTTAAACAAAAATGTAAGAAAAAGATTCATCCATACATCGCAAACTTTTACATAGGAATCTATCTATATAAATTTAAAAAGTTCTTCGCCGATTGCTTTGAAATTTTGACACAACGTTGCATTCGAATACGCGTGTGTTTTTATATATTATAAAGATGTCATCTGTGACAGGTAAAAACATTTTTTTTAAACAGCGCCATCTGTTGTACGTAAAAGTAACACGCGCTATTGTTTCTTTATCTGCACAGACACAATAAACCACAGCAACGCGTGGCAGGGTACAGCTAGTAATTAATAAAATTATGGAAAATTACATTTCTATTATACAATTTTTAAGTGATAAATTGAAGACCTCCACTGACCCGACTTAATAATAACTCTCCATTAGTTTTTGTGTAATGAGGAGTACATAATATTATGGTAGTTTTTCCTAGAAAAAAAACCGTCATCTAATAATCTAGTATTGGTGGAAAATAACCGAAAAGGAATGCATAAAAAAATCAATGTGTTGATTAATTATTAAATCGGATATGTTTATCCGAGACACAAACTAGATTATCTAGGTTACAAACCATTTTTTAGATCCTGTGTTCGATTCCTAGTTGTGACCGTTGTCTATTTATTTGTCTGTGTCTTGTACTGTTTCATGTTTCGTTTATACCAGTATTATTTTCTTCTTCAATGCATTAAAAAAGTTCAATACTTAATGCCTAAATACCCATCAACCAAACAATGATGTTTAAATATTCGAATTAGATTTAATCTGCGTATAAATTATATTAATTTATTCCACGAAAAACCTTTTTCTTCATTTAATTCAATATCACGTCGTTGCTTTATTAAATTTAAAAAAATCTTTACCCGCGAACATTCGTTTTAAAATTCTCGGAAATTCAATTTTCATTACTTTTTCAATTAAACGCCCTGAAATTTACATTGCGCCTTTTAAACTTTACGACCCAAACTCAAAGTTGGAAAAGGGCCTGTCACCCCGCATTTCGTCACATTAAAACTTAACTGACTTTTAATGTTTTAATATCAGACATCCAGAAAACTTTAAGAGTTTTATTGTAGTCAGGTTTTCCTAGACTCTTTATGTCCTTACGTTTTTGAAATAAATTGCATTATGGTTAATATCTTTGTTACCATCCTTGGCAACGGATCTCGAGGTCTCAGGTTCGAAACCCAGCGTGCGCACAGAAAAATTATCACGTAAAAACATTTGTATCGGCCTATCTCATTAATGGTGTTTCTAATCTTGTTTAGGTATCTAGAATAATATAAAATGTATGTTTTTATTCCATCTAACATTTTTAAAATCCCCTATTTCAATTTCACTTTTGTTTTCAGTAATGTATGAATGCAAATCTAAGAAGCTGGAATTAACCCACTTCCCGACATCCGATAGAGCTGTAACTCGTCAGATAGACTCGTTGTCGATGACAGCGCATTCTATAAACTTTTTATGGCAATCAAAAGCTGACAAATACGCATTTTTCCAAAATCGGATGATATTACAGCAGCTAAAATACGTAACAATTATTTTTATAAGCAATAATTATTAGCCTGAAACACTCATCCACATTGAAAAATCTCCTGATAAAAGATACATGATGCCAACGGGACTTGAACCCGTATCCTTTCGATTTCCGGTCGACAGCTCTGACCACTGAGCTATGGCGGCTTATCCCTTATCCGCGAAATAATTCAATATATACTAGTGCTTCATTCAACAATTACTGCTTGTTACATTTTTTCACCTGAAAACAACCTCATCATATAGGTACAAATATATCATAAAGCTCTTACAAATGGGAAGTCACAGAATTAGCTGTATCAGATCATATGGCACAGTTAATGCACGTAAAAACATAATATAATATAAACCAAACGTGGTATACAAAAAAAAATATTTAACACAGAAAACACAAACATTTTTAACAATTATTTATCGTGTATATGTTGGAAACCACTGAAATCCTTTGAATCCATTAATGACAGCTACGAATACTTCATTAATGAAATAAATAATGGTATGAAGCTTTGTTTCCCCTTTAAACAGTATAAATATCCCCAAAAACGCAAAATAAATTTGGTAACGACTGGTATTAAGATATCTATTAGACAAAAAAGACATCTGTACATGAAACAAAAAAACACAAATGACCTCACAATCATAAACAATTACAAACAATACAAAAAAATTCTCAGTAAAGTAAAACAGGTAGCTAAACGGAATTACAATAGTAAACGAATTCAAAACGCGCAAAATAAAACCAAAACATCGTGGAACATAATAAAAGAGAACTCAAATAATTCTAATTCTAAAAGTAAACCAAAAATCTGTCTTAAAAATAAATGATAACCTGGTATCAGAACCAAAAAACATTGCAAATGAATTTAACATTTTCTTTGCACCACCGCCACCACCACAAAATACATCTCTACATCCACAATCTGCCAAAACAGTCAAAAACAAACAGTCGCGATCATTCTTTATAACGCCTGTAAACAGGGAGGAAATTATTAAAATCATCGTAAAACTGAAAAATAAAAGCAGTGTCGGCACTGACAAAATCCCTATAAAAATTATAAAAGCATGTGCAGAAGCGTTAAGTTACCCGTTGGAAATATTAATTAACAAATCTTTTGAATCAGGAACCTTCCCAGAATGATTAAAACAATCTATTATTGTACCTTTGTATAAGAAGGGTCCTAAACAGGAAATCTCAAACTACAGACCGATATCCTTATTACCAAACTTTTCAAAAATATTTGAAAGAGCCATGTACAATCGCATTTATAACTTTCTCGAAAACTTTGAGATAATATGTCCACAACAATTTGGATTCCGTAAAGGCCGTTCAACAACACAGGCAGTATTCAATTTTTTGAACAAAATTCTAGAAAATATTAATATTAGTAAAAAAACTGTAGGTATCTTTCTCGACCTCTCAAAATCATTCGACAATGTTGATCATGAGCTTCTTCTAATTAAACTTGAACATGTGGGTATTAGAGGTTTAGCATTAAAATGGTTTGAATCGTACTTAAAAAATCGTCAGCAGAAAGTTCAAATTTCAAATATCAATGAAAAAATGGTCCAGTACATGGTAGAATCCAAATGGAGAACCATAAACAAGGGTGTGCCACAAGGAAGCATTCTTGGGCCTCTCCTCTTCCTTATCTATATAAACGAACTTCCAATAATTGCTGGCACAGAATGTTCAATGTTTGCTGATGACACCGCTTTGTTGTTTGAATGTAATGGAGACGTTGACGAATTTAACAAACAAGTTAACGAGACTTGCCAATTAATAGCAAACTGGCTGTTATCGCAACATCTATCACTCAACACAAACAAAACCCAAATCTTAAAATTTTTTCCAGTACAAGCTACACCTATAAATATAAATGTAAACATTAATAATAATATTAGCGAACCTTCCCAAACCTGTTCACTACTGGGAATAGAATTAGATATAAACATAAACTGGAAAGAACATGTCTCAAAAATTATAGCAAAAATCAGTAGTTTTTCTTATGTTCTGGGTTCCTTGAGAAAAATATTAAACACCGAATCAGTAATAGCCGCATACTATGGTTATGTATATTCAATAATAAAATACGGTATTATTTTTTGGGGAAACTCGGTAAACGCTAAAGATGTTTCCATCATACAAAAGAGATGCATAAGAAAAATTACAAACTCTGATCGTTTAGATTCATGTAGACCTATGTTTAAAAATCTGAATTCTGACAGTCACAGATATATATATAATGGAGTTATGCATGTTAGTGCGATCATCTACAGACAAGTTCCCACTAAAAAACTCAACACATAAATACGCTACAAGGCTCACAGAAAACTTACTAATACCAAAAGCAAACAAAACAATATTCCAAAAAGGACCATACTACATGGCCATTAAAGTATATAACAACCTTCCACATAACATTAAACAAATACAAGATACACACAAATTCAAATCGTTACTAAACACTTTCCTTGTTAATAAATGTCACTACACGTTGAGTGAATACCTCACGTAAATGAAACGCCTATTTTTATTGGTATATATATTTGTATTTTATTTTTTTTCATTGGTATATTGTTATTTTATCTGTATAAACATTGTAATTATTATAATAAAACAAATAATAATATAAACATTGTAATTAAATAAATGTGGTTAGCTGGAAGAAATGGGGTCTACCCATAAGCTACACCTTTTGTAATTTTTATTTTACAATAAATAATTTTTGATTTGATTTGATTTGATTTGGTTTTAACGGGTTAATTTTTTTTTTATTTTGATGTTCTTTGTTAAAACAAAATCATTTAAAAGCCCAGGCGGGCGTGAAAAATTAAATAGATGTTTCATTTCACAGTATTTATGCAATTAACAAATACGTACGATCCAGAATGATAGATACCTACTCTAAATATCTCCCTGACGAAAGACAACGATTCATAACCGAAAAGTTGTTTGAAATAGATTTTGCAATGTTTTTTGACCAGCTTCGTCTCAACCATCATCTTACTAATCTTTTTCCCATCTTTCATTCACCCACAGCATACCACAACATTGGACCATGAATAATAGGAATGAGGGAGACTGGCCATGAATTGTTATTTTTTCATCAGGATAACGCATGTTGCCAACATGGTTGCAAATTCCATACACGCTCAGTGGTGCCCCGCCTTTGTTTCTCCCTGCTCACCAAATACACAACTATCTTTGCATGGCCCCTTGATAATCTGTAAAGTTTGGTCGTAGCTCGGCGACGATCAGCACGCTTCCATATCATATCTCTCCTGTTTCTATCAACAAACACTGAAAATCATGCGCTAAAAACTTGGACAATGTTAAAATTTACCTTAAAAATGTCACAACGTCTTGTCATTATTTAAATTAAAATTATATTGCTTTCAAAGAGGCATATGGCGTGATGAAATTCAATAAAACATCACCGCGGGTAATTTTACGAATTTTCCAGGGCGAACCTATTTCCCATGTTTATGACCAATCTTATTTCCATTACGCTACTGGATCGCCCTAGCCACTAGCGTGACAGCCTGCGCTACGTCATGGTATATACTTAGGTGACACACCTTGGGCGTAGTGTTAGTCGCATTGACGTACATAGACTGAATTAGGATTAACCTACGGCACGAAAAAGTTATTAAAATATCGTTATTATTTTTTTTTAAACTTTTACCAGGCTAGACATAACTTATTGATAATTTGCATGTATAATTTATTTTTAAATTAACTCCACACATTAGACTAGAAATTTTGAGAAAAATATGAAGTAAAAATGCGGTAGTGGGGAAGAATATAGAGGCTGTATGCTGAACACAAAAACGAGACGTAGAAGCGAGCCGTTCTCATGTGACAAACATAGAGAAACACAGAGTTTATTACAATTTATTGACGTGTTTTCGGGTTACATGAGGAGGAAAAACAGATACTGGGAGCTTGTTCCAAAAAAGTTATAACTTCAAAGAAACGACTTACATAAACGAGTCGAAGACACGTTCGGTTCTCATGAAGCCAACGTCGCAGCATACTTCGAGCTTCATGCATGATCACCAGGGATCAATGCTGCTAGCTCTTTAGAGCAGGCTCCATTATCATACCTGTAGAATGGACGCCTACATTGCGTCTGTACATTCAAGACCGGTCGATTAACGACGAATTGTCAATCAGATGGACCGTTGCACAGAATCAAGTAAGTTTATTAAGTATTGTGGAGATATAGCCCAGAGGTGGCTCCCAAATTCGTTCTCAACTAGGAATTGAACCCAGGATCTCTGTGTTTCCGTGACAATGTCTTTATCCACTCAACCATTGCGACTAAATTATTATACGTAATGTTTGTTGTTTTAATTTATCTTGTTCTGTTTCATGTTTCGCTTAGATTTGTTATTATTATCTTCTTTTTATATATCTTCTATATATTACATTGATTGGCATAACCTTCAAAAAAAAATAATGTGTTTATATTCTTACTTATCTAAGATCTGCACTGCTTATGAGTATATTGTATAAACTGTGTCAATGTAGGTTTACGTAAAAGCCTTTAACGGGCGTAAATAAATTACTTCACATTAGTATAATAATATCTACATAGACAGTGACACTACAGACATGTCAATCTGTGTAAAATTTTCAGTTCCAACCCTTGAGAATAAAGAATAAAAAATGTTGACTTTTATTATAAATTCACATGTTTGAAAAGCGACTACGTTAACAAATTCGCAAATATATTACGTACTTTCGCGCCCCAGTAGACGGATAAATAACTGCTTAGAGTAAATAATAACCTTAACCTAAAACATGCATTTATAAAATCAACACGTTACTAAGGGTAGCGTGTGGTCGCACCTGTTTTAGTCATGCCAAGAGGTAATAATGCATGTTAACTTCTCAAGCGCCAAAAGTAACCATTGTAAAAAAAATTATCAGTTGGGCGTCTGTATTATTTTTAAGCAATAATTATAAGCCTGAAACACCCTTATAAATTACAAAAAAATCTTCCGAGTTATCCTTGGTGCTATGCATAAAAAACCTTGTCTCAAATATATTTATCATTATCATGTTTATCATTAAAAATAATGAAAACAAATTCTTTGTTTGTGGGAATTTTACTCTCGGCACACTACAGAGGTATTATTTCATCTTAGCTCGGCATTTCAAAGTTTAAACTACGCTTTACCAAACATAACTTAACGGCCCTCCATAATAGCGACCAAATTCTTGCGGAAAATGTAACACTGCTAAATATAATTTTTAATTTATATTAACTGCACACAGAAGCACTTATGCAAAATAATTTCCTTCAGGGCCTATGTTGTATTTGGGAATACTGTGTGGAGGGTCTTTTTGAGGAGAAGAATGAGTGATCATGTTGTAGTAGAGAGAAAATACAGATACCGGAAAATCTTTCATCATATTTACATGCATCAATATATACACCGTGTTCCATGCTCACACCGCGAAAATTTGGGGTGATGGCTTGATTATTTATGAAAAACCTTATATTTTTTTCATTAGTGCCCAAAAATGTGATAAATTTCTATTTTTTTTTTTGGTTTGCATAGTTCCACAAAGTCCATGTTTCCACGTTTCGATTCCAAACGGTAGTCTTTTACCAGGGCTTTACTGAGAGTATCTTCCACTCTGGTGAATAAAACATTGTATACGTATAAGATTATGAAAGGACCCATGAGATACAATGCGAGCTAATCCAGGATTATTATTTCATTGGCAATATGTAATGTGTATTTTCTGAAAATAACGTTTTTGGCTATTTTGGCAGGATTTATATGTCAGAGAGACGGATAAAGTACAAGGCAGCACATCATTGGGAATTATTAACGGCAGCTTTTGGCTGTAATATTATGTCTATTACGCCTTTACTGTTCAATATTATTAGTGATTATTTACGTAACAGAAAGGTTATTGTGATGTATGGTGATTTTTTCATCATACGTGACGTTAACATGGGCTGTCCACAAGGGTCAGTCCTCGGGCCTGACCTGTGGAACATCCTTTTTGACGACTCCTCTAGGTTACCCTTGCCTGAAGGATGCATATCGGTCGACTACGCAGATGATAAGTTTCTTTTGGTCTCAGGGGACAGCAGAAAGGAAGTGGAGAGTAAAGCAGAAGAGGGTCTGCGTGAAATTCTTGAATGGGGTAAGAGAAACAGGCTGAACTTCGCTCCCCATAAGACCGTGGGACTCTTGATGAAGGGTATGCTCAGTCGTGCCAGAAACCCTACCATCAGAATGGGAGGCTCCACTATTCGATTCGTTGAAAGCACCAGGTATTTAGGCGTCACTTTAGATAGATCTTCTTCGTTCCTAGCGCACGTCAAGAGCGTTTCTAGCAGGGCCCAGGCCCTATTCTTGAAATTGAGAAGGCTCTCAACGGCTGAGTGGGGATTGCGGACTCCGGCACTTCGCCTCATATATAGGGGTGTTTACGTGACGCATGTCTCGTATGCAGCTTCTGTGTGGGAGCACCGGCTGGATAATGCATTGATCCACTTGGCCCTCAAGCGGGGCCAACGGACTCCCCTGTTGGCTCTTTCGGGCGCATATAGAACTGTGGCTAATGATGCATTACCGGTTCTGGCTGGTACACTGCCGATTGACTTGGAAATTAGGGAAGTTTTGACAAAAAAGGCATTGACAAGAGGTAAGGCCGCTGTCCACCTGGGAGTCGAACTGACACCCGGTGGAGCGGTGTCCCTTCCTGGCTTATTGAAAGCCATGCGAGATATAACGCTGAGTGTATGGCAAGAGCGATGGGATAGGTCGACGAAGGGTAGATTGACTTTCTCTTTCTTCCCTTCAGTTAAAAGCAGAATGGAAGGGGCGCACATAAAACTAGATCACTATATGACGCAATTGGTGTCCGGTCATGGGGAGCTCAGGGGGCGGTTACATAGTCTCGCCTTGTCTCCTCATCCGAACTGTTCATGTGGTGACACTAACCAGACAGCCGAGCACATTCTGTGGCACTGCGAGTTGATGAAGGATGCCCGAGAGGAAATGTTGGATGGCTTGAGAGGGATTACAAGACCGGCATGGAATGCCGATCTCGTGTTGAACAGAGAGAATTTTGAATGCTTCAAAAAGTTTGTAAAGTCCTGGGTAGAGAGATGGCCTGTGCTTAGAGTCGCTGATTTAGATTAAAATCATCTTTGTTTCAGGTGCCAAGCGTATTGTTCCTGTCACTCCACGGTTACTCCTCTATAACAACTTTAATATTGTTTATGCGCGATTGCTTTATGTTTTATTTTTATATACTCATTGGTTTTACTTTCTTTGTCTTATGGCATGATCGCAATGCATTTATTATTTTATTTGTTTGTTTTATTATTTCTTATTCATTTATTGTGTATATTGGCTTTTTACACCGTTTTTGCCAGTTCTTTACACTGTTTTTATTTTTTATGCACATTCTTCCTTTTACTTTTGAATTTGGGCCTTATTTATTAGGAACGCGTTGATAATGATAATACTGTTTCTTTTTGTGTTTTAGCTCTTTAATACTATGTTAATCTTTTGTTTTCCCATCTTTTTTTTTCTATTATGAACAGTCAATTTGTTGTTGATCACAACTTATTTTCTAAGTTTGTTATTTGCCTTTTTATTTGTTACTAACAAATTGGTTTATGAATAGGTTGTCGAACTGAACTCTATCGTACTGTATTGTTCATTTCCCCACCACGGGGGCGGATAGACCCTGTTCCTGCATCCAGTAAGGTGACATTAATCCGGGGCGGCTGTCCCACGAACCACGGGTGCCTCCCCCGGCATCATGAGCGGGCCTGGGGAATGTTTGCGCGGGCCCGGTCCCCTTCCGTCCTGCCTCCGGTGACCTGAGGCTCACTTCATTCCCTAGGGTCTTTGGGAGTATCTCCCCCCCCCCTCCCCCCATTTACATTTCTTCGAGGGTACTCTCGGAAAACTGGCTAAGGGACGCGGGTGCTTGGGATCGTTGTGGCCAGGCCGCTTGCCACGCTCATTCTTGCCGGGACCGCCCCGTGATAGTGGGGTAAACTGCCCTCGATACGCGGCTTGTATATTTTTTATGTTTCAATCATACTTCCACTTATAAAATTTGTGCTCCTTATTTATTATTTAATTTTAGATGCCAAACCACCAGGCGAACACATTTCATATGTGTTCTTATTTTGTGTTACTATTAATGTAAGTATGCATACATTATTTCGTACTAACAATCATGCATGCAGGGACATTGGAGGGTCTAGAATCGTTTTAAAATAAATGTAGCTTCTTTTTACATAAAAAAATTAGAGTCCTGACGTGTGCGGCTAAGGAGGTTAAACAATCAGTTTCCTCACACAGCCGTCGGGAAAGGGTGGGTCCCCTCCAATGTAATATTATGTTCGCTTTATTATACTGGTAGAATATTTTTTCCTGTGTTTTTGTTATTCGCCTTTTAATGTTGTACCGCCACCCAGGGGGCGTTAAATATATCCATGGGTGGCATAGGTGAAAGGCTCTAAGGGGGCGGTGAAGGTCTAAAATTGAGTCAAAGGAATTAAAAAAAAACTATAAAAGAGTTTTTTTTAGAAATACAGCATTCCCAGGTTATAAATAATCTCATAATGTTGAAAATCCACCACTTCCATCATTATAAGCGGTATATGTGGCTTGTGCAACGATGGATGACTAATCTAGTAAAGATCGAAACCGCAACTCCCGGGTTAAAAAAAAAACAAAACAAAATATGGTGTACCTATATATGTGTTAATTAGTGGAGAGATCTGAGTGCGCTTTGATTAAGTTACCAGTTATGTTTAATGACGGCGGTGAGACAAAAATATGTCGGGGATTATGGTAAGGTTACTGAATATTTGGAAACCACAGGATGAGTTTACTACAGCGCTCGTTTTGTTGTATAAGCCCCACATTCGGTTTTTCTACCGATAATAACATATTTCTCTTTAATACTTTATGTTTTCAAGTTCCTAAAGAAATAGTGACTATTTAGTTTTGAAGTTGTAATTTTGAATGTGTCCTCTGGTGACATGATAATGCCTGCGAACTCTAAGATCCGCGTTACAGTATGGACATACAGTATATTGTCCTGTAATTTTAGACCGCTTATTTCAATACTGTTTCATAGGGCTGATGGTTCAATATCTCCCAGGTAGCAGTTCTCCCGTAGCCAGTCTTATTTATTTTTCTGCCAGTTCCTCCTTGACATTATTTATGTGTTTATGTGTATCCATGATTTGTGACAGTTTATGATTGATGTTGTCGTATTTATCGTTTATGGAGTTATTGAAGGTTTTATTTCCTGATACTCAGTTTCAATTTTGTTCCTCTAATTTAAAATTTATAAATCCAAAGACGGGGTCATCTTTGGGATTTTTTTAGACCTTGTTTCCATTATTTATTTATTCATTTTTGGGAAATCGACAGTTTACATTTAATCAGTTTGTACATAAGTATTATATAGTAAAATAAAACCAATTATGGATTTCCCCCTTGTGACTTTACCTCTACTGAGACAGCATAATATGGAATAGGTAAATTATATTTGTGAGAAACGAATATGAGTTAAAAAAATTGTACAAAACAAAAGATGACATAAAACTTACAAAACAATACATTTATAGCCATGGAGAGAGGTTGTAGATATAAATCAAATCATAATAGAGATATAATCAATAGAGACATAAACATTATTCACAAACCATCAGAGAAATATTCTTTTATGGACCTCTTGTATTTGGAAAGTTCGCAACTGAAAATATCAACCTTGGATAATACGCTATTGTAATTATGGTAATTTGCTTAAAAATTGGATTTATTTAAGTAAATATAAATTATTATAGTCTCGGTTTTAAGTTGGCACATATTACTGATTTACTGTGTAGTTAAATGAATCAGTTGATTGTGTATTATTAATTTCACAGAGACTGGTTAATGCACTAATTATGTATTTTAAAAGAAATTTTGAAATTGTTTTTAAAAGTTCGTTTCGGCAATAACACCAGGTAAATTTGAAAAGTATTTTCGTAATAAAACCACAGAATTCACTTAATTATGTATTTTATTACTTTCACTGAAAATGCAGACTGATTTAATGCAATAAATTATGTATTTTAATTGAAATAGTTAGCTTAAGTTTCAGGCTAACTTCTTTTAGGTTTTTTTTAGACTGTTTAATGACTTAAATTGTTTTAATAACAACACAGAAACACTCCACTGGTTTTATTGTTAATTTAATAACGGTTTTGTCTAGAAATACGTAGAATTAAGAGGAAGCTACACGCCACGAATATAGGTAAAAGGCATTAAAATCGCTTGACAAACTTGATTCTAGAAACGTTCGATTTCAAGCACAAAAGTGGTTTTTATTTTTTTTTTAAATAATTTTATAAGAAAGCAAAAAAGTTAATAAAGGGAAACTGTCACAAATAATCTTAGCTATAATAATGTATTTTTTTAAGTCTAATCCTTCAATTTATCTAAAGCATATTTTTTGGTAGTCATAATGTACACCAATTCGTTATAAATATTAATAAAAATAGTGATTTAGCATTAAGCTTTGCCTTAACTAGGTCTCTCAGTATTTCATTGCAGAGCTGAAGATGTTACTGTGCAGTATTAGATGTATACGTAGTTATATTAATAACAAATATCAATCCCTTAATGGTGATAAGGGGAAGTAAGAAGCGATTACTCATAAATGTGATGAAATTGAACTAACCTTAATTATTAGAAAAAAATGTAGGAAAGACTTTAATCTCATTTGCATCTTTAAAATTATTCACAATCTTTGTTGACACTCTTCAGGCCAACATTTCTTTCCGTAGACTCAAGAATAATTAATTGCTTTTCCTCAATCGACACTTTGCTACTGTCCACAATGTCGAGATTAACTCAATCCAGGACCCTGACATTTTTGGAGCTAGTCAAAATGATTTTTGTCGGTATGTATGGAATAATGTCTAAACCAAGAACCAAAACCTTATTCAGGGCTTAGACTTGCATATTCTCTTTAAGGTATTAGGAATTTATTATATGTCCTAATTCGTTTACTAGTTTATTGCGTATGTACACGCGTTCTTTTTCTGTAACTTACGTTTTATCATTTCTGTTTTTTACGTATAATTGGACAGGATTCCGTTAATAAAAAAATAAAATAAGATATTATCACTTGCAATTCCGTCATGCACGCAGATACACGGTGTCCGGAAAATCTTGGTACCAGCGGGAAACTGGTGAAACAGAAAAATCGTGAAACATCACATCACAAAAAAAAAAATAATTGTAAATTTTCCGGCGACTGTAGGGTCAAAAAAAAATTTTTAACTGAGTCCACTCTTCGACGCATTTTAAACAGATTTCATTAACCTCTTAACAACTGATTTTTTTCAAATATGTAATTAAAAAAATGCCAACTTCTGACTCGAGTTACCTTTGTACCACAAAATATCAAATTGACAAACTTTAATCAGTGTTTAATGCAGCAGCACGACTCATAACCGAGGTTTCAAAATATTCACACATTTCAGAACACCTTCGTAACCTTCACTGGCTCAAGTGCCCTGAAAGAATCCAGTACAAACTGTGCTGGATGGTGTTTAAATCCATCAATGAAATGGCCCCACCCTACATCCGAAGGCACAGCCGAAGGCTTGGAATAAACTCCCTCCGGTACTAAGATCCATAACAAGTCCAACAGAATTCAGGTCTAAACTAAAAACTTATCTTTTTAAGCTATCATACCCTTAAATTAAATATACCATTCCTAGGAGAATGTCCAGTTATATTCAATTTTCCAATAATGTCCTAAATCCTGTATCTAAATTTCGCTAATTAACAATTAGATAATGTTAATTAAGTGTTAATCTCAAGTGACCTACCAGGTAAGTATTGTACTGTATATTATCTTCATAAATAGTTAGTAATAACATAGATCACTATAGAAAAATTCGTTCAACGTCCTTGAGGTGATTTTGCACAAAAACGGCGCTATACAATTCATCCAATTATTATTATTATTATTATAAAATCGACTCCAAATGTGATGTAGATTCACCAGTTTCCGGACACCGTGTATTATGCCTCAAGGATCACAGTTTCACACTATTCAATATTACGTTCTTCTTCTGCCAATTCCAAGGATAATAGAAACAAGGTAGTTGGGCAATTAGCTATTATTGATAATAAATCACGCGCATAACGTGTGTCGCCAAAATCGTTCACTCGTACGATCGAAAAACTCACCTACGCACAGTGGCATCCCACCTTTGTTTCTACTTACACACCAAAAGCATAACTTTCGTCGCATAGCAGTTTTGATTTTCAATGGTGTTTGATTGTACCTTCATTCATCACGCTTCATTGCCATATCCCTATGTTTCTATTACTTATGATTATTTCAATACTACCCATAAAGGTTGGTATTAAAGGTCCTTTGTAGATTTCTAATCTCGCCTATTTTATTTCGTATAACGTACCACATTCCGATTTATTTCTTGCGACTTTTCCAAATCGATATCTATCTAACGTAAGTGACATTGAGAAAGAAAATAAAATAAATATACCGAGAGAAACGAATGACATTCAATCAAATATAGATGGAGATGTACGAGCGTCATTATTTCAAGAATTTTGTTATATTGTTTACTTGGAAAACAAACAACAACGTGAAAGAATTCGTTCGAAGGAATTTCATCTCGTTCGTTTTAGATGAAAATAGTCGCGGTGCCGAAAAGCACATAATATGACCAAGTTGTCAAAGACTGGTAATTTGAATAACTTGTATCACATACTAGCAGTTCTGTGAACAGTAGACCTCGTCTCCAAAAAAATATGTTTCTAATTTTCTCTCTTTTTTTCTCTCTTTCTTCAATATAAACACCCGCTAATCTACCAAAGCAGTTTGTCAGCAGGTCATTTTCACAATATTAATTATACAAAAAAAGCACACATATAACGAGAAGCCACAATATAGAAAATAGACACAGAAGAATATCAAAGTGACTATGATACAAAGACATACAATATATAGACATAAATACATAGACAGACAGTCAACATATGTACATACACTCAAAGTCACACAGAATACTTAAACACACTTTCATAAACATATTAATACAATTACATGCATACAATCAATGAATACTAATGTATTTATTAACAATATTAATATAGACAATCAGATAAACATTTTTTTAGCTCTTTTAATTAGTGGTGCAGGTTGATTCACATTTTACATCCATTTATATGAAATATGAAAGTTAGAAGAGAAGTAAATGTTTGTTGGCCGTATTTATTAGTAATTTTTGGAATGGACATACCTTAATTTTGTGTTGTGAGTGTTACCTATTTTTCTTTAAAATGTAATCCGACAATAGATTTCGGAATACAGTTTTAAACCAAATATCCCTCGTACAGGTAATATATTAACTGACTGATATGAAAATTCTATACCTCTTCTTTGTACACAAATACTTTTGCTTACTAAAAGCTTAGTCATAGAGTTTTGGAATGTTTGAATGTTACCTATATATATTTGTCTTGCACGAATTTCCCCAAGAAGTTATTCCGTATCTGATAATAAATCAAAACAAAAAGGTCTTCTTAAATCGTAAGATTTGTAAGTAGGTACGGAATTTCGTACCCACTACATACTTCATGTAGCATTTATTTTATTTCGAATAAGGAATTATAAAAACAATTTCAATTATTTTTTTTAACTTTCTTTAGGCAGTGGCAGGTACAAGCATATTGACAAAAATGCTAATTAGAAAGTCTAAATAAATAGAATCGTTATAAATAGAATGAAAATGGCCACCATCTTGGCGGAACCGGAGCGTACAAACAAATTTAGACGAAATGCAAAACGGTCGAGTTAAAACAGAACTTTGCTACGCTCAGTCAACAAGAATATTTCAAGTATTATATAACTTTTAGGTGTACCCACCCGGGCATCGCGAGTTTAATTCTCTGCTTATAATGATTGAAGTGAAGGAAATTACAAAACATAGGTACTGTAACAAATATCGATCACAAAAAAATTAATCTGTCAGTGATGTAAAAGAGAGGATATTTTTTTAATAAATACACCACCAAGTCAATACATCATCGACATAGAAAAAAAACTATAATTTCTAAGCTGCTTATTTTTTTATATATTTTGTTGTACGTTTTCTTTTCCAATACTCCCTGAAAATAATTATTTTTATCAAATTAACGAAGACATGCAAGTTTTCTCATAAAAAAATAAGTCAAAAGAAGCTCAACTAGCAGTTCATAATGGAGCATTGATACTGTGATAGTTCGAGTGACAAAACATAGATGGCTCTAGTGAAGATAGATCTGAGAGATTACAGGCTAATCCGACAGATGTCGGTAATATAATAGGGTCTCCCTCTAGTAGGGGCACAGAGCTACGGGGATCCGCGTAGTTTCGAGAAACGTTAAACAAGAAGTTTTTGAGGGCATAATAGAGAAGATATTAGCCTCCAGGCCGTCCTAGACACTCGTTCCTGATAACAAGAGTTTAGTTTAAATAAAGACACACAATATTTTGTTGTGAACAAGGAGTTATTATTTCAAGTACTTGTTCACACAAAAACCAAAAACCTGATGTTGCGGTAGTGAGTCTTGGAACTGAAGGATGTGAAAGGACCAAATAAATTAAAAATTATTATATATATTTACTTGATTTGGGTCATACTAATATTGTGAAAGAATCGTATGCGAGGATGCTCTAATTTGAATGACGCAAGCCTGCAATACGACCGAAAGAGTAAGTACCTCAACTTTTTGGAAGAAATAATTTTACAAACGGTGTGTGTGTGAATTGGCCCATTGTGAATGCGGCAGACGCATTAGTCTAAGAACGATTATATTTGAATAGTGATATTTTTTGTATTACCTACAAGCATTTTTATAAATATCCTATTTGCGTCTCAAATAAATAAAAATACACAGATATATTGCGGTTTATCCTCTCTGTTTTCCCCTCCGAGGAAACGGTGTGATGTTTTTAGTTTTTGAAGAGGTTTTTGAAGAGAAGCGCTTCACACTTTTTAATGTAACAATGGTAGATCTATATTTTACACAGGTACCCTTTAACCCTTAGAAGACGGATAATATTTTGTAAATATCTCAAAGCCAAATATAATACTGAAAATTATATTTGAAATAATTGACAGGCATCTACGTTTTACTTAGAAATTTTTATGGACAGTATTGAAATGCGTTCAAAACTTGTAAAACCTAGCTCTATACACTGCACATTGCAGTGCTCCTGAAGGTAGTCATGATTGAACTGCTATTGTAGTTGATCGTATCCTCAGGGTTAATGGCAGTTAAGGCATTGCTATTCAATATATTGTAATATGATAACTAGAGCAGGCCCGTGAGCACAGTGGGATAGTCTTAATGCTTGATACATCAGTCCCAAATTTGAAATAAGAATTAAAATAGTTTAATTCTAAAATATTATATTATTATCGCTTGTCTGGAGTATTTACACAATGAGTTACAATTTTGAAAATGACGCTTAAATTCAAAACAAATCAAATTCAATTACACATACAGACAGACACACAACCGAAATTAATTACTGATTTATTTGTATGTTTTAACGTACTCCGTAATACAGGTAGTGGAGTACGTTGGTACGAGTAAGAACTAAATGAGTATTGCTAATTCAATATTAATTGTATTCCGGTTAAAAACCGGATTGCAGGCCGTTTCCTGATAAACTTTGAGTAAATTCCTAACATCTGAACACGTGTTCATGCACCTGCATTTGCCTTGATAATATACAATGACGAAATACGGAAATATCAGGATTTTTATGAACACGCGTTCTGACATCGTGATACGATCTTATTTTACTACGAAACTGATCAATTCATAAGTTTTTTACCGGATTACGAATAATTTGAAGAGATTTTAAGTTCCTATTTGTAGCAAATTTTTCATTAACTCTTTAAGTTTTTTTAAGTTCCGAAAAAATTATATGTTATTTTTTAAGATAATATCCATACATTTGTTATGCCGAAACGTTAATTATATGAAATTCCCCCCATAGAAAAAAATCGCAAAGTAAGCTCCGAAAATTATTAAAAACACGTTTTGTTCTGTTATTTAATAATACATGTTATGGGCACGAAAAATATCACACTGTATCTTTAAATGCAAATAAAACATTTGTCGAGAGATTTTAGCTTTATTTCAAACGAGTCGTGGTTTATTAAATATTTTCGCATAATTATTATCGTTTTTTTAATATAAGCGCGCTCTATCTTACATTGGTATTTACATATCTCCCTTTCAAAACACCATTGAACGCCTACTACGGAGCCTTTATAGATTTGCAACATTCAATGATATTAATTTAATTTGAGTGTAGCGTGGAGGACAATATAGAATATATTTGTATTATTAATATGTTAAGAATTAAATACATTCTAAAATATACATACCATAAATGTAATATATGCACAAAAAAGAGATACCTCTATATTTTCTCATCTTCTTGTCTTTCGTGTGCTGGTAACAGATTTCATTTATAGTTTTTTTCTCCGCTTATCTTTATCGTGGATTTCTAAGGTCCTCTGTATTTCTAAGGTTAATTATTTTATATAAATACACTACACAAAAAAAATAATGTTTCAAGAAAGGAATACGAATATAATATTCGATTGAATCACCGATACAAAATTGCATTTGTATGTCTTTCTTGAAAGAATTGAGTTTATATACCGGCAAAATTATTTATTTATATTCATATTGCTTATGTACGGACGCAAACAAATAATTTATTTAAACTTTTCGAATTATGACTTGCAAAAAGTGTATTTTAATAATATAATCAAATTAACGCCAACTATGATTGCGTACTTTATAACGAACGTTGCGTTTATCTTCTATACGTTTCGATCTTTTGGTTTCCATGTAAAAAGTACTTTAAAACGATTTTTTAAAGATTATTTCAATAAATTTAAATATTAACGACTTAGAAATGACTACGTACGCCACTGTTTACGATGATACTACCTAAAAATATTTTTAAATAACATAATGAAATTCGCAGAATTTGGGAGGGTAGATTCTTTTATCGCTGTGTAATGTAATTATTTTTTCTCCATAAGCGTTCGTAAAGATAAATTTTTAATGACGTTGATGTTCGGTCTCAAAGAAAAACCGATAAAGCCAAAAAAAGGTTTCAGAATTCGTTCGATAAAGAAATGATAACATTTCAATAGCCATTGTAAAGGAGGATAATTGTATTAAAAATCCAGGGAAATATTTTTAGTATTTATCTATCTAGCACCGTATAAACGTGAAAAATGAAAAGATTTTTACATTATTCAAATTATTTGTCTTTTCAGTAAGCTTTTGTTTTGATCCAGACCGATACCTTTTGTTTGATTTTATTTGTTATTGAAATTGTTATTACAATGTCACGCATGATTATATTAGAACTACCGCTACTTGCCACTTTTAAATTTGCATATCAAATCCTAGAATTATTACCGCATCACTGTAATATCTCAAAAACTGTAAACGTATAAAACATAACAGTGATAAATCAGAACAGTTATAAAATAGAACAGTTATAAAACAGAACATTATAGTTATAAAATAGAAAGGTGATTCAATAAAACAGTGATAAAACAGGAGAGTGATAAAATAGAACACTAATAAAAGAGAACAATGATAAAAACGAACAATGTTAATACAGAACAGTGATAAAACAGAAAAGTCATTTAACCGAACATTTATAAGACAGAACAGTTATAAAACAGAACTGAAAGGTGATTCACTAAAACAGTGTTAAAAAAAACCGTGATATAATAGAACAGTTTAAAAACCGAATAGTGATAAAACAGAAGAGTGATAAAATAGAATAGTAATAAAAGAAAACAACGAGTTTCTTTATTCAAAAAATTATTAGTTACATGCATTGAGGAATTTTTCGACCACCATGCTAGGCACATGCCCGTGTTATGGTGGTCGATTCAATAAAACAGTGATAAATCAGAACCGTGATATAATAGAACATTGATAAAACAGAACAATTATAATACAGAACAGTGATAAAACAGAAGAGTGATGAAACAAATGAGTGATAAAATAGAACAGTGATAAAATAAAACAGTGATAAAACAAAACAATTATAATACATAACAGTGATAAAATTGAACATCGATTCAACAGAACAATGATAAAATAGAACAATTAAAAAACCGAAAAATGATAAGGGGGAGCAATTATGAAACAGAAGAGTGATAAAATAGAACCGATAAAAAAGAGTAAAGTGATAATACAGAATGTCATAAATGAATAGGTTTTGTTGTTCGTTCATTATCTTCACATTTCTTCACTTCTCTTCTCTTTTCTCCATTTTTTTCTATTCCTCGCATTTTTGTTAACTCTACTTCACTTTTTTCAAAGTCCCATATTGTTGTGGATTCCTGGAAAAAACATCTACCTTCCATATATTATCCGTTACCTAAATATAAGATACGCAGTGCGAATGTGGGTGTGTGTGTGTGTGTGTAGCCGCTTGTCACTACCTTGTCGGCTTGTCACTACCGACAAGCTTGTGACAAGGAAGAGGAATGCTTTATAATAATACCTCTCAACAGTTTCAGCGGTTACAAGTCTGGAAATAAACCACCCTTGAATCTTGTAGGTAACTGAAGTTGGCAACTAACTCCCTTTGTTAACTTGTTCTTGTGTCTTTACAAGAAATGCTTTCTAGAATGTTATGGAGAGTTTTAATCAGAACGTTGTAGGTAGACATTTTATGAAATTTCTGTGAAGCGCAAGTTTTACTTTTTTCATATGTTACCAGCGCAGACTGGTGAAAAATCATGGGATATTATAATAAAACTGTAGGATTGATATACTTGCATGTGAGTTAACAAACGGAGATCCTTATTAACTAAATATTATATTATATGAAATTTTAAATGACCTCCTCCTCTCCCTTCTGTTCTATATGCTCATAACACATCCCAATTGGGGATGCCATAGTCTCACTGGTTCCAGACGTTGAGGAACAGTTGGGACTCTGGTGCGGTATTCACATAAACAATTTAATAAAAAAACTTATGAAGTAGGTACTTTGTGGAGTCTTGGCACTATGGCATTAATTTCAGGACCATCATGTGTGGAAGAGAAGGAGATGGAAAAGAGAAAAGTTAAGAAATACCTGGGTATTCAAATCTAGTCACCAAATTCGGATAAAGTCATTTAAAGCAATGTTTCTATTTTGTTTATATTTCTGGTGGTGGTAGAATAACCTCCAAATATATTATTAATATCTTCGATATTAAATAAAATTTGCACTTGAAGTAGTTATGTGCTATTTTATGCTATTTTCTTGTAAACTGCACTCTCTTCTGATTGCTTCTATTATCTTCCGCATTTTTTTGTAAGGCACTCTCTTCTGATTGCTTCTATTATCTTCCGTTATGTTCTTGTAAGGCACTCTCTTCTGGTTGATTCTATTATCTTCCGTTATGTTCTTCTAAGGCACTCTCTTCTGGTTTCTTCTATTATCTTCCGATATGTTCTTGTAAGGTACTCTCTCCTGGTTGATTCTATTATCTTCAGTTATTTTCTTGTAAGATACTCTCTCCTGATTTCTTCTATTATCTTCCGTTATGTTCTTGTAAGGCACTCTCTTCTGGTTTCTTCTATTATCTTCCGTTATGTTCTTGTAAGGCACTCTCTTCTGGTTTCTTCTATTATCTTCCGTTATGTTCTTGTAAGATACTCTCTCCTGGTTTCTTCTATTATCTTCCGTTATGTTCTTGTAAGATACTCTCTCTTGGTTTCTTCTATTATCTTCCGTTGTGTTCTTGTAAGATACTCTCTCCTGGTTTCTTCTATTATCTTCCGTTATGTTCTTGTAAGATACTCTCTCCTGGTTTCTTCTATTATCTTCCGTTATGTTCTTGTAAGGCACTCTCTTCTGGTTTCTTCTATTATCTTCCGTTATGTTCTTGTAAGGCACTCTCTTCTGGTTTCTTCTATTATCTTCCGTTATGTTCTTGTAAGATACTCTCTCCTGGTTTCTTCTATTATCTTCCGTTATGTTCTTGTAAGACACTCTCTCCTGATTTCTTCTATTATCTTCCGTTATGTTCTTGTAAGGCACTCTCTTCTGATTTCTTCTATTACTTTCCGTTATGTTCTTGTAAGACACTCTCTCCTGGTTTCTTCTATTATCTTCCGTTATGTTCTTGTAAGGCACTCTTTTCTGGTTGCTTCTATTATCTTCCTTTATGTTCTTGTAAGGCACTCTCTTCTGATTTCTTCTATTACTTTCCGTTATGTTCTTGTAAGACACTCTCTCCTGGTTTCTTCTATTATCTTCCGTTATGTTCTTGTAAGGCACTCTTTTCTGGTTGCTTCTATTATCTTCCGTTATGTTCTTGTAATGCACTCTTTTCTGGTTTCTTCTATTAGCTTCTGTTATGTTCTTGAAAGACACTCTCTCCTGGTTTTTTCTATTATCATCCGCTCTGTTCTGTAAGGCACTCTCTTCTGGTTTCTTTTTAATATATACAATATATATTTTCCATAATTTCATTTTTATCTTTCATTTTTATTAATCAGCTCTACTTTATGTATACTACATTATCAGCTTTACTAATAAATAACATTACTTCCTAACCGTTAAACGGTGTTAAATTTTAATAAATGTAAATATAATTTATCTAGTGGGGAATCCAGCACTAAAAAAGCCTTTCCATAAAAATAAAGCTGGTTGTTTTGAGGAAAAAAAATGTGATAATGTAATATAATTGTTGAATGAAAAATACAGTACATATCGAATTATTTGGCGGGTTTGGAATAAGGTTACGTAGCTTAGTGGTTAGAGCAGCTGACCTGGAATCAGAAAGCTGCATGTTTAATTACCGTCAACGAGATTTTTTCAATTTGTTTTGGTATTTTATGTGAATAATTATTGCTTATACTAATTTTTATCCTTCGTGCTATGCATAAAACCCTTGTCTCGTGAACATCAGTATTATATTATAATTTTCGATTGTGGAGGCGGATATGTATACCGCCGCCCCGGGAACTATTTATTGGATAACCGACACCTTGGCCATAGGTCACCCCACGTCGTTCGCTACGTTTGGTTACTAAGCACTCTAAGCAGGGGTGCCCAGGATCATGGGGAGAGGTTTGTCCGGGTCTTGACGATGGATGCGTCCGTCCACCAACTGTGGCATGCCGGATCAGGAGAGACTGGTTGAGGGAGACACTTTGACCTCTCCAGCAGGACTCTCTCCAAAAATCGCCTTGCACTGCAGTGGGAGAGATGGATTCATACGTTCGTCACTCCTGGACATACTGAACTCCAACTTCCTACTAATACCTTTTTCCTTCCTAGAACTTCCTCCCTTTCCTTTTCTAAAAAGGCTCTCCACACCTCATCCCCAAAGATGACGTAGGCCCTGAGGGAATTTTTTTTCTTCAGGGTTCCCACTGTGGAGCTAAGGTTAAAAATATATATCTTTATCATTAAAAAAATAGTACTTTGATTGGTTTATCATAATAAACTCCATTAATGGAGGACTGAACACAGTTGGCGCTAACAAAAAAATGTATAAAGAAGCGAAGCTAGCAGTCCACAATAGAGTGCTGGTACCTACCCTGATGTATGACAGTGAGGCATGCAACTGGCAGAGGAAGGATGAAAGTAGACTGCACGCTGTAAAAATGCGATCCCTGAAGCGTATATGTGGTAAAACCGTGTATGGTCGTGTGAGAAATGTGGAGATCCGCAAATAATACAAGGCTGATGTAAGCGTAATCAGTAAGATTAAGAAAGGGACGCTTAGGTGGTTTGGCCATGTATTGCGATGAGCGACAAAAGGAGTGCAAGGATATGACGCAAATTTGAAAGAGGCAAGGAGTGTGTGACAAAACCGTGTTGTTTGGCGGTTCGTCCTCTCTGCTTACCCCTGCGGTGAAACGGCGTGATAGTTAGTTTTTAGATTTTTCAATGTAATAACTGTTTGATTCCTAAAAATAACACGTTTACCTTTACAAGAGTCTAACACTCGTGTGCAAAGGGAAAAAAATAAAAATAAAAACTTATCATACGTATGTAAATAGAAGAAAAAAAATCATAAAAACATATATATTATATTCCTATAATATATCCTGCGGGGAAACGGCGTGATAGATAGTTTTTAGATTTTGCAATGTAAAAATTGTTTGACACACTTAAATTTAAATCATCACTAAAAACATTTCTTTTAAACAAATGTCACTACACCTTAAATGAATACCTTACATAAATTAAATACCTATGTTTTTTTATTTACATACATTTGTTAACATGTAATTGTTGGGTTATGTAATATAATGTGTATTTGTTGGGTTAGCTGGAAGAAATAGGATGTAACCTATAAGCTTTACCCTTTGTACTCTGTATTTTTGTGCAATAAATATTTTTTTTTTTTTAAATAATAAAAAATTAAAAAATAAATATGATTTTCGTATCTCTTATATCTATTTATATTTTGTATCCTTTAACAGTAATCCTTTATCCAGTTAAAGGATACAAAATATAAATAGATGTAAGAGATACGAAATTCATATTTATTTTTTTATATTTTATTATTTTTTTTTTTCAAAAAAATATTTATTGCACAATAATACAGAGTACAAAGGGTATAGCTTATAAGTAAAATCCTATATCTTCCAGCTAACCCAACAAATAAACATTATATTACATAACCCAACAATTACATGTAACATGTGCATCTTGTAATTGGCTTCAATCCCGTGAAAACGAACAATCTGCAAAACCAAGTATTATTATACTATTATACATAAATAAAACTAGTTCAGATTGTTTTTAATGCGAGCCAGTCAATGGAATTGGACTAACGCCAACTCCCACGTCAAAAAGTTTCCGTGCCGTGGATACGTTTAGCCCCAATCTGAATGAAGCTCACAGCCCGATATGAACATCGGACAGTTTAATCTGAAATGCTTTGAATGCCTCTGCGGTCAATCATTATTGCTGTTTATCAAATCCTTAATGAAAAGCCGATCATAAATAATATATTTATACGTTAGCAGGGGCGGATTTAACCATTCTGAGGTCTATGCATCGCATCTTTAACCTTTGTTGACATTGTCTCTAATTTTTAAATATCTCTGTAAATATACACTTTTGGGGTTATAAAAAGTTAAAAAAAAAATTGTTTCATCACTTTCCATGACTTTATATAACTTTCTAAAGATGTGATGAATTATCATTGTGATGATTTATCCGGTCACCATTAAAAACACCAGCTAAGATAGCATAAGAGTTACCAATGGTGTGTAATCTATTTTCAACAGAATTGTAGCGTAAAACCGTAGTATAATTGTCACACTAATACGTACTAGGGAACCTTGATCTAATGGTAGGAACTCGAATGTGATCAACATTAATATAACAGGGCTATCCAACTGATAATTAATAATTGATTATTCCCCCGCTATGCATTTATGTATCGGATAAAATAGTTTGAGATACTCATTTATGTTAGAACTCTGTCTGTAACTCCGGTTCAATGAACTACAGATGTTTTGCTTTTAATTTCAGTTTAATGTTTAAAATTTGAAGAGCTTGGAGAATTCAGACAAGCGATAAAGTCTAAGCCTACCTTTGATTTTGTATAATATTTTTAACAGAAATTATTTTAATTGCTATTTTCTAAATTGAAACCGATTTGTCGAGTATCCCCATTTAGATGACACATAAAGCAAAAAAAAATTCTACTTTATCTCCAATGCGGGAATTTTACAAACAATGAACACGGTTGGAAATGTGTGGAAGATTTAATGTTTAATTTTCTGATAGTGATTATTGGACTAAAAATATGTGATTTTAATATTTTCGTTCATAATTATTGATTTGAAAAATGATCTAAAACCGCACATTCCGAAACGGTTCCAACTGGCCACAACGTAATTATGACATAGAAACCGCCACTTGCTGGTAAGATGGCTGACACCAATGTCCCGGCATGACGTCGATGCCGCCGAATTCACGAATAAAAACGAACATGTCTTTTCGGCGGCAAATCGAAAATAGCACCTTTTAAATCGACATAAAAATTTACGTATTTTTTTGGAATAAAAAAAACAGTGAAAATACACTCTCGTGTAGTCGTATTTGACTTCCAAAGCTCTAACGCCGAACGACCGGAAACAACCAAATCCGCGTCGGATTGCTACTCGCGTGATATTAGTGGAAAACTTTGTACGCAATGGATTCGCATTATTCGAAGTTTTACTCCTCAATCTGATTCAAACCGAGGGACAAATCACGTTTAGGAAGATAAATTCTAATCACAGCCTTGTACTGTTGTACCACCCAGCATAAAATTTATTTTCCTCTCCTAAACTTATTAAAATAAATACCGGAATTATTAGTGGCATTTTAAATTACATTGTTCCAACTGTTTCCTCTGCGTGCAAACCGTATTTAAATATCTCTAATAAACAATCTGTACTTCACAAGTCAAATATCGGTTGTCACATTTTTGAAATTGTTCAGGAGAGAGGAAATATTTTTTTTCCTTTGAACATTGTGGGGATACCAGACCTTATGTTGACCTAACTTACTTTCAGATTGTCTTAGGACAACCCACTTTATATCTCTGTGTAGATACTGAAAAACTAAAAAGGTCTCGTACGTAACTCATTTTCACAAAAAACCGGACAACCGACCTTTGACTTCTGAGGTATAGCAATTAACATTGTTAATCTCAAGTGATCTCCCATATATGTATATTATCTGCCTGTACAGACTATAAATAAATAAGCATATTTCTAACGAAGCATCACCTTCATTGGTCAAATGAAGGTGATTGGTCAAACCGGTGGATGCAATCTGCTAGCCATAAGTTGATAATGGTTTGTCGAGTCTGTGGTTAGTGACAGGAAGAATCATTATATATTTTTGCAACCGATTTTTCACAAAAGCGGCGCTACGTAAATCATTCAAATATTATTATTATTAATTACTATCCCGTGATGTATTACTGGTCTGCGCTGGTGAAAATATAAAATATAAGTAGAACTGATCAAAAAATATACTGTACAATACGTCGTATATAAAACGGATTACTTTTAACGGGACGAGTCTCTCTTCGGTCTTGTCGATATATTTCTATCGTTTTCTTTCTTCCTTTCATCTGAATTTCTATCAAAAGAGTGTGTAAATGTGCTATAGTCGGAACAATCCACAAAATTACTGCTGAGTTTGCGGAAAAAAACTTCAACATATGGATAAAATGACATCAAAACTTGAACATATGGATAAAATGACATCAAAACTTGAACAAATTGGATAAAATGACATAAAAACTTGAACATATGGATAAAATGACATTAAAACTTGAACATATGGATAAAATGACATCAAAACTTGAACATATGGATAAAATGACATCAAAACTTGAACAAATTGGATAAAATGACATAAAAACTTGAACATATGGATAAAATGACATCAAAACTTGAACAAATTGGATAAAATGACATAAAAACTTGAACATATGGATAAAATGACATTAAAACTTGAACATATGGATAAAATGACATCAAAACTTGAACATATGGATAAAATGACATCAAAACTTGAACAAATTGGATAAAATGACATAAAAACTTGAACATATGGATAAAATGACATAAAAACTTGAACATATGGATAAAATGACATTAAAACTTGAACATATGGATAAAATGACATCAAAACTTGAACATATTGATAAAATGTTAAAAAAAAATTTGAACATGTGGATCAAATGACATAAAAACTTAAACATATTAATAAAATGACATAAAATTTAAACATATGGAAAAAATTACATGAAAACTTAAACATATTAATAAAATGACAAAAAATTTAAGCATATTGATAAAATGACATGAAAACTTGAACATATGGATAAAATGACATAAAAACTTGAACATATGGATAAAATGACAAAAAAAAACTTGAACATGTGGATAAAATGACATAAAAACGAATCATCCGATAAAATCTTTTATGTCAGACTTTACAAATTGAAGTACGCCACATGCCAGGCAGCATTGTGCCCCTAATCTCCACTATACAGGGAGATTCTGCATCGTAAGTGTTGAAGACTTAATACAAAATCAATATGTCTAATGCAATATCTGATCTCATCCCCGTGCTTTGGAAAGATACACAATATTATTCAGTGGATCAAGTCGATGATAGGGAGAAGGAGAGTGATGGATAATATCGAAAATATTTTTTCAGTCTTTAAATAAATGATTCAATCTTTTCAAAATGGATCATGTCGATCATCTTCGGAAAAACGAATAGAATGATGTTTACGTCTGAAAAATTACATTGTCTATTTCTTTTTTAGTTACATGTAAATCTTTGAAGGCCTCCGTAGTCGAGGGGTAAGGCTCTCGACGAGCAACCCGGAGATCATGGGTTCAAATCCCGGCGTGAACAAGTAAATTTTATTAGATCAATTTGTATTATTTCGCAATTTATTAATTTACTTAATTTAAGACCACCATTCAGAATTGAAAAGTTGTTTTAAATGGCTTAGGCCGTTTTTGGCGACCAGATATGGATAGCCAGATACTTTTCCACCTTTCTCTTCCCCATCTCCTTCCTCTCCTCACTTAACTTCAGCCTCATGACAACCTCCAATTGAGGATGCCATAATCTCACTGGCTCCAGATGGTTGTGAACAATTAGAACTCTAGTGCGGTATTCACATAAAAAAAATCATTTTAAAGAGATTCTTGCTGCGGCGTTGTACCTACTGGATAGATTGACATTTGGATGCAAATTCAAATTCAAATTTTGAAAATCTTTAATGTACGTATAAAATATGAGGGTCAAAGTGTACAGCATAAAGTTGGTACATCCTTTTTCTTACAGCTAACCCATTTTTAAATCTAATTTTATCGATAAGCTATGGTCGAGCTAGTGATATTATCAAATTGAATCCCTTTATACATTTCTTTATACATACTGCTCATATGGTCATATATAAATCTGTCTCCCTTACTTTCATAGATAGAAATATGGTCTCATCGGTGTTAGAAAGATAAAACATCAAGCTTTATATTAAAATCTAGAAGTTGACCCCAGAAGAATTAAATATATGCCTAAATAATATATAATAAATATGAAATAATATATGAAACTAAAGGCTCCGATCGCAATTTAAGAAAAGCTTAAGATTCGTGCATTTTTAATAAACTTTGTATGAAACGAAAAAAATGAGGTAACCATAATGTTTGTGTTTTTTCACTATCGGTAATTTTAATTCATTCTTTAGACAAAAATGTAAGATTTGTCATTAGTTGGGAACGGCTTGGACTCTTATGCAGTATTCAAATTGAAAAAATTATACACATTTTAAAACACCAAAATTTTCTAAAAAAGTACCTTTTTCAATAAATCATCCTCTCGAAAGATTCCGCACTTCAGATATCAAATTACAGCAGTGTGAGGCACCCTACACCCCGTGATCAATTTACAACTCAAGCTACGCGAACGCAAGTTGAGCTATTTATATTTATCCAGCCTGAGATATCCCAGCGATTTATGAGTTTTAAAGCGAATCAGATACTGTATTATGCACAGTACTAAGTACTACCCTTAAATATTAAATTATTCAAATATGTTCTCTGTTCCAAAACATACAAAACAGCAGAATACCGGAGTTTGAAATTGGAATGTCAGATACATTCTGACGTTTCAGTCAAATTTACCAAACGAATAATTTGTTTACTTTGTTTAATGCTATTAAGTTGTCAGTTACACTACAAAATTGCACTTAGAAAAAAATCTGAACAAACAAGTTTGAAGAATGATTTTAATTAGATTTTCAGTTCACACAATGGTAATAGATTCCTGCCCGTGTAGTATATGTATAAAATGCTTGACGTTTGGATTTCAAAAAATGAGTTAACTTGTCAAAGTCTCTTTCAAAAAACAACACTAGATTTCAACGTCTCATCTATTTGATACAACTCTTTAAGTAGGAAAGATGTGAACATGTAAAGAATAGGTTTCTAGGTAGTTAGGGTTATTTTAATAATTATATATTTCCTAACCTTCGAAGAAAAATATAACTTTACTGCATCTTTTTTTCCATCTCCCCCGACATAAATAGTTGTTTCTTGTAGTAATTAAATTGAAACCATGTGCTATTTTTAGCGAATTAAGCGAGAGGCGCAACTTGGCGACTTTATCATTTTCAACACACACAATGAACAGGTAAATCATTTTAAAGAAATTCTTGCCTGTGTAGTGGTGTAGTGTGTAGTGGATGGATTAAAAAAATAACCACACTTGGATTTCTAAAAATTTTTATTATAAAAATTAAATATAAAGTACGAACTGTAATGTAGGCACATCTTATTTATTACAGTAAAACCAATGAATAAGCTATAGTTGTTTACAGCTAGCAAGCATAGTCCGTTATCGCACAAGAAACCGATACCGCTTGCAATGATGGCAGTGGGAGTTTTTCAAATATTGTCAGGTTATTCGAACCCGAGAATTTTTATCTTTCTTTAGTTAGAAAAAAAATATAATATTATTTCGAATAACAGGTGATGAACAAGAGACATATTACAACAAGTTTGCAAAATGACTTGAACAATCGCTTGCCATAATGTGCCTTATTATAGAACCAAAAAAAAACATGAACGGTGAAATCTAGGTGGAGTCGTCAGCTTTAAGTAAGCAGTAAGCAGTTCGTATTTTTTTTTCTCTGTGTTTCCTCCCTCTTACAACATGGATCTCCTCAAGACCCACGTACACTCCTTCCTCTTCCCAAAAAGCCCCTCCACACAGCATTCTTAAAGATGTATAGGCCCTGAGAGAAATTGTTATTTTAACGGTTTTCTGTGTGGACTATAAAAAAATCTGCCACGTCTAGCAAAGTAATTTATTTGCATTTCAAAAAATTATGGCAACAAAACGATTATTGTTATTTTGAAAGGAAACTCATGTAGTTCAAAATTGCTTTTTTTATTTCGTACCTTCCTCTCATTTTTCCCATTACTGTTTTCCAATCAACCGTGATGTGAAGCGTCCTACCAGACTTTAACATGTTGTCACAGAGCAGAGAAAATAGGTCACTGAGTTTCGTAAGGATATTTGATTCTTTCAAAATACGGGAAACACAAAACATAAATTTATTTATGAAAAATTAAGAAATATGCCTTTTTGTATGTAGAATGGTTTATCGAATTCCGCTGGGTGGGAACCCAATAATTCGTATTCTAATATTTTTGATCAAATTCAAAATTTCGTTGAAATCATATTTAGATTTGTGTGTAGATACTAATACATAGATACATATTTTCCTTTTTTTTCATTTCAACTAAAGATTTATACAATTTGTCCAAAGAAATCTCACCCCTCCAATATCATTTCTTTTTTCAAACTTTCTTCTGGCAGGTAAAAACCAATATTCATGTATTCCGATTTGACAGCTAAAAAGGCAGCATTCAACACTTTCACCATATTGAACCATACGGAAACGGAACGCAACAAATTTACAGACAGATTAAATGCCGAATGGTTGAGTTGAAACAGGACTTTGCTTAAGTCAATCGCAATAATAACAAAAATTTTACAAAAAAAAATGTCATTATAATTATAAATTGTCATTAGAAAACGTTGACCATATAACGTATCTGGTTCTAAAAATTGATGGAAATTTAAAATGGACCAAACACATTAGATATTTAGATAATAAAATTAAAAAACTAAGTTATTTTTTCAAAACTACCTATCAGGAATGTGATCATTAAAAAAGACTTAATCAAAATTTACATGGCTCTCTGCCAATCACTGTTAGAATACGGTATTATCGGATGGGGCAGTGCAAATAAAAATATACTAAATCCACCAATTAAAACTCAAAAAGCCATAATGAAAATTATACTGAAAGTTCCTGTAAGAACTAGCACTGACGAAATCTTCACGAATCTTAACATCATGTCAATTAAACAACTATATTCTAAAACTATACTCATTTACATTCATAAGTACAAAACCCAAGAATTAACAATAAACACGTACAATAGAAACACTAGATCTCATGTCAAAAACTTATCCAACAAATAACTACCAATACAGCTTTTGGGCAAAAAAGCTTCTCATATCATAGTATTAAACTCTACAATAAAATACCACTCTCACTTAAAAACCTCAACATTATAACATTTAAATCTCAAATAAAAAGCTGGATAATTAATATAGGGAGATATGAAATAGAAAATATACTGATATCAAACACAGACTAAAGCCGAATCTATTAAACTGAACTATACAAAAAAAAAACACTATCTTACTTATTTTAAAATTATTTAATAAAAAATAAAAATTTATACCACATGATATATATATTTATAATTAAATTCATATGTTACTTTGTTGTAATATTAATTTCTTATAATTAAATTATAATATGTAAATGAAATCCTAAGAAAAGAAGACAATAAATCATATTATTATAATAAATCATATTATTATTATAATTTTAAACATACGCGTTTTACTGGAATGCAATAATTATCACCTATATACTAAGCCTACCTCAGATAGGGTTCCAAACGAATCAACAATATTAATTACGGTTTTCTGTGCATATAGCTTAACTCTGGTTCAATGAACTCAAATTTTCTTTCGAAAGTCTTTTTCAAAATTGGAACTGATTGTATGAAGAATTCAGATAAGCGATAAAGTACTTACCTATAGTATAATTATTTTAACAGAAAATTATTTTTCTCATTTTTAAAATTGAAACTGATTTGTCGAGAATTCAGAATATCCCGCGATTTTTCACGGGTCTGCGCTAGTAATATAGTAAAGAAACTTAACTTTTGAAATTATTGTAGGTACCTACCTATTTTTTTGTGATTATTGATTTCTAGTAGGTACTCGTAGCTTCTAAAATGATTCGTCTCAGCTTACAAGTTGTAAATAATAATATTATTTTCACTGGCCAGGGAAACTGGGTCACTGCGTTTGTAGGGATATTTGATTCCCGAAATACGAGGACAATTTCCCGATAAAAATCCCTTAAATACATTTAGGGGGAAGGAAGAGAAGAGCGGATATCGCTTACAGAAGAGTTAGACGGGAAACTGCGCGCTATGGAGCTTACCTTGCCGGAAATATTTTTTCACTCGACTTATCAGCTGTGGCTACATTTAAATTGTTTGTTTACGGTACGACGTAATAACGTGTGGCCTAACGTAAAATAGTCTTAACGTAAATAACTAGTCTTAACGTAAATAAAGTCTTAACGTAAATAAAGTCTTAACGTCAATAAAGTCTTAACGTAAATATAGTATTAACGTCAATAAAGTCTTAACGTAAATAAATACATAGTCTTAACGTAAATAGTCTCAATTTGGGAGGCGAGTATGGGTTCCGTCGCCCCGAGAACCACTTATTGGATAACCAACACCTCTGCTGTAGGTCTCTCCAAGTGGTAAGATACGTTTGGTGACTAAGCAGGGGTGCCCGGGTTCGTGGTTTATCCGGGTCTTGGCGGTGGATGTGTCTGTCCACGAACTGTTTGGCAGGCCGGGTCGGGAGAGAGTGGTTCAGGGAGATCTTTAACATCTCCAACAAGACACCCTCGGAACTCGGAGGGATGGATTCATATGTCCGACACTCCTGAATACATTGACCCCAGATCCCTTCCCACCCCTCGTACTTTTTCCTTCCGAGAACTTCCCACTCTTCCTTTCCTAAAAAGAACCTCCACACAGCATCCCCAAAGATGGCATAGGCCGTGAGAGGAATTATTTTCCTCTGCGCCTCCTCTCCTGTGTAGAGCTAATGTAAAACTAACAAACAAAAAACCTCGACAAGTTAGTAATTCTTCGTGTAGAAAAATTAAATCTGGTGCTTACCGCTAATTTTACAGTTTTGTAAAATTTTCAAACCGTTTTGCAAAACGTATTTTAACAGTAAGGTACTGTTTTTGTCAATCTTAAAAATAAATAACTAACTAAATAACGCAAATAAATTTTATTTGATTGATTTGTGTTATTTCACAATTAATTAATTAAAATAATATATAGTATATTTGCGGCACGTTCCAGAGTGGAAGATACTACCAGTATCGCCCTGGTGTAAGACCACCATTCAGAATTGAAACGTTGCTCCAAATGGCTTTAGCCGTGTTTAGTGACTAGATCTGAATAGCCAGGTACTTCCCCACCTTCCTCTTTCCCTTCCCCACTTACCTTCAGCCTCACAACATCCCCCAATTGGGGATGCCATAGTCTCACTGGCTCCAGACGGGAGCAGTTGGGACTCTTGTGAGGTATTCACTATAAAAAAAAAAAATTTAAAAAAATATGAATTCGTGGGAATTTACTAAAATGTAAGCCTCGAGCGAACCCCCTGTCACTTTAAGTCAATGTCAAATTACGATTCTAATCTACATGAAAGATATTTTTAGTGCGTACTATCTACATATTATGAAATTTAATGGTCTATCGTAAATAGTCTGTAGGTAGAGTCACGTGGGGTAACCGTGCGCAATTTTTACATTGGGATTTTTGTATTAAAAAGCTTTAGGTATTTTACTAAATTTTTTTGTTTATTAATATGATCGATTATTAAGGCATCTCAAATAACCATAAAAACCTCATATGGTTCATAAATCAAACAGTTATATAAAAAAGTTTACATGCATGTCGATTGCGTACACTTACCCCGTGTGCGGGGTAAGTATACGCATACCGTAGGGTAAGTGTTCGCACCGCGAAGAGTTGCCCCCCATTGCAATTATCACACTTAAATTGCCCCTTATCGTAGTCTGTGCAGTTCTCATGCCACCATGCTTTACACACAATACATTCTATCCAATCTTCTGTTGGTGGATCTCGATATTTCTCCTTGCATTGTAGACAAAAATAGTCCATAGAAGCCTGTTTTTGTGCTCTCTTTAAACAGTTATGCACGCTGGAATCTCCCGCCTTACGCTTTGTGGTGATTCTTTGTGGTGTGACTTTCTTGAAAAGAGGTGGTCGTCCAATTTCCATGGTTTTAATTATTGGGTTTCGGACCATTTTTGCATCTGCATCTCTCTTCTTCTGTTGAAGTTTCTTTTTATAGGGACTTGAGGTAATTATTTCAGACATTCTTTCGTCGTTTTTGTGTATGTGTTCCTTTTGGCAAAGGACTTATAACAAATATTGGGACATGAAGGACTGATGTTGCATCTTGTGGTGGGGACCTGGCCTGAACTTCAATTACATCTTCAATCGGAGTAGTAAGAAGCTGACGAATAATATTTTTATTAGGTCTGACAGACGTTTGTGGGCTGCTCGGTGCCGCATGTATTTCGGCATAGCAAGAGATCTGATTGTTCAGAATATCTGTGCTAATTATTGATCCTATGTCACTTTGCTCTTGATAAGCTTACGGAGAGATACGTCAGGTTGGGGCTCGAACATATCAGTAACAGAAGCAGCTGCAAAATCAGCTTCGGTGAAGAGTTCACTGTCTAAAGAATGTATTCCGCTTACTTTAAAACCTGATACCGCATTCCCCACAGTTGCAACTTTCTTGAAAGCTTTATCGAAAATATAGATAACTTGGTATTGGTTGATTGCTCTTCCAGGATGCTGACCCATCCATCTTTTGCATTCCACTGCGTATTGACCTTTAAGAAGACTGAAAAATGCCCTGCCTAGCGGCTGCATTTTATGGCTACTATGAGGCGGTAATGTCAGGACTACTATTCCGTGGTCCCTACAAAATGTGGTTGCTTCAAGACTGATATGAGATGAATGGTTATCAATAATCAAAAGGACAGGGTTATTGGGACTTGCCCCCACATTGTCTTTAAAATGCTATAACTAGTTTAAATACAAATTAGCATTTATAAATCCGGAATCGGAAACCATTCCAATGCAACCAGCCGGTCCATCGTCCATTAGTTCTCCCTTCAGTCGTTTACGTGGGAAAATGAATGCAGGTTTCTCACGTACGCACGCGGCATATTTCACTGTAAAAAAATAACGAGAGTTGAAATATTATGCTATAAAATCAATTTTATCTATCGGGGTAAGTGTTCGCACTCGTCCAACTGCGAACGCCTACCCCAGCACACTTACCCCTTCACACCAAAATTCAATAAACTTTAAAAATCAGATTAGTGGTTATCTTTATAAGAATTATCACTTTGCACCCGTCTAACTAACAATATTTCACTAAAAATTATCGTAGACCACGTCGCTCTGACACAGCTGGTTACACAATAGCACACATCGGTAACGGAGATGAAAAATTTAAGAAAAGCACGAAAAAAAGTAATTTACCTACCATTTTTTATTGACAAATCAGCATCCACTGTACACATGTCCTGCTTCGGCGCGATCCAGAACGCTAATGAATCAAGGAACGCGCGGGCGCTTTACAGTACACTTACACTCCGCGTACGGTTACCCCACGTGACTCTACAGTAAATTCATTTGTAATATCAATTCCTACTAATAATGTAATGAATTTATTCTATAATAATGCTTTGTATTTTTTCAGATCAATAAGCTTACTTATCGGCTACAGTATCGGGACTATATTCTCTATGCAACTCTATTCTTGAAAGCTGGTTAGAGACCAATAACAACTACTACTGGTAAGTTCTCTACCCAACCGAATACATCTGCGTAATACATTATACAGGGTTTTCCAATAAGAGGTGCTATTTCGATATTCAATCGTAAAAGATCAATGGTTTCGTTGCTTGTGTGGCACGTAGCGCCGTCTTGTTGAAAGTAAACGTTGTCCAGATCAATACCATCCAATTCCGGCCATAAAAAAACATTAATCATCTCTCGATAGCGCAATCCATTCACCGTAACTGTTGCTCCAGCCTCATTTTCTAAAAAGTAAGATCCAATGACTCCGCCGGACCATAAACCGCACCAAACAGTCACACGTTGAGAATAAAGAGGCTTTTCAACAATAACTTTTGGGTTTTCCGAGCCCCAGATGCGACAATTTTGCTTGTTGACGAAGCCACCGAGGTGGAAATGGGCCTCATCACTCAAGATGATTTGCATTTGATTCACTCAAGTGAATTTTAATAATTTCAATGCGTTGTTAAAGCGTATATCGTTCCATTTTTATTAATGGCGTAGTTTCTACTTGTCAAATGTCAAAAAATGACAGATCCAAAAGTAACATCTACCGAAAAAGCGGGATATTTAAAATAACACCTCTTATTGGAAAACCCTGTATATTATGTACATATTTCATATTAATCAATAATTTTTTGTGTCTTTCATCTAAGCTATATGCTTAAGCTTTTGGTAAGTAAATATATATAAAAACAAAATACATTAGAAATAAAATGATAAAATTTTACAACTAAATAAACTTTAATATTTTATAATTCGCGATATATAATGATTTAAAAGTGTATTCCAAAACCAATTGTCTGATTCCCTTATAAAGAAAAAGTAGATCATATCCATAGATGGCGATTTCAAACACTACAAATAAATACGGTCAACGAACCTTCACTTATCTTGTGCCTACCCTATGTAATAGCCAACGCATATAAACAGCGAAACAAAATACACCACTGAACTCAAAATGCTGAAAACATGGATACAAAATAAAGATTTTTTATATCTTTATATCGTCTCTGTGCACCTATACTGCGCGCTGTAACTAAAAACACAATATCTTCCTTGAGATTCTCAAGGACGACACTGTGCTACAAGTAGACTCCTCAAAATATATTAACAGAATCAATTCTCTTCTTTTTTAGGAACGTTATGCTTATGCGAAAACAAATGAACATGTTTTTTATCTTATTATAATATTGTAAGGTAAATTATAGGGAGATTACATCTGCCGAAAATAATAACAACGTTACTTTTACCTACATTTATGTGAGACTGCGCGATACCTCGTGCGGAAAATGTTTCATTCTCTCTCCAGTGGTCTCAGCCGCCGATTTAGCCCCTAATCCCCTCTAACGTACGCGATCTGTTTTGTTCATAAAATTATTGTAACGTGAGTTTGTTGAAATAAAAAATAAATTTAAAATATTCGAACTCTGATTTTACACACCGAGAGTAATCATGCAACCTTGGGTTCTGCGTATTGGAGAACCACAGAAAAATCCAGACAACAATCCATTTAAATTGGCGATAATCACAAATCTCCAAAATACAATCAATCTAAAAATTTATGACAACACAAAAATAATAATAGCAAATAAAAATAATCAAAATACAAGTTAAGCATGCTCCTCTCGAGCACATCAGCTCGTCATAACAGCGTCGTTCCGCGAGAGTATCTACCGATTTGGCTGAGAAGTACAAAAGCATACAAGCGCTGGATGAAAAAAGAGAGAGATTTTTTATTTTATTTTCTTAAGTGCTTCTGCAGCGTTGGTTGTCTTTCTAGGGTTAAACCCAATATTATTACAATGATACCTAACATGTGGTTTTTTAAATATCATATTTCATTTGTATAAATCCGATGATTTTGTGCGAAACATCGTCAAATTTTCCCCATCTCTTTTGTACCAGAAACTAAACTCGTTGCAGTATACACAAAGGGGAATTATTTAAAAAATGTACATAATAATATTTAATTTTGTAACTGGCGCACCCGTTACTCATTCTTTCTCCGGATGGTTAACTTGTGTAGTCGCCTCACATATCACGTAGGGGAGGGGTTTGGATCTCGTCGACAATACGAACTGGGCACTAAAATGCCAGCCCCTTTGGGGATCTTTTTCCATAGAAATTGAATAACTTGGAGGTAAGTGGAGACAAAGCTCAAGAATACTCGAGTCTTGAATCTCTTCAACTTCTCCGTATTCTATTGTAGTGTTTTAATATAGTGCATAATTCTATGAACATTCCGCTTGAATTGGTATGGCTTATACATACGTGCCTGGAGACTGCAGTCGTAGTCGTCATCATAACTTGTCAAAGATACCATGGATATTCTAGCACAGCATAGCATGACAAGAGGAATGGTGCCGTTGAATGAAATTTCTAAAACAGTGTAAATATTTTAATTATTCATTTGTATCAAACTATATGTAATACCTACAGTGGGTTGCCAAATTATTAATTAAACGTATTTTACATATTTTTTAAATTGTTAGATTTTTACTTTTATTTAATTTTTCAAGTAAATTGGTTATTTTTGTACAGTAAAAAACTTTTATTGTAAATAATACGTATTCGAGGAAAAGCGCAATACAAAATTTTTAGAAATATATGTAAAGTCAGTTACAGCTATCACATTTCTACAAGACGATGCCTGGTTTTTCTAGCAGAAGTAGTAATGTTCATCCTTCGCACTCCTAATTAGCGCAACTCCATCGTACATTTGTCGATCATTTTGAAGCGCAATAAATCTTTTTCCTCCTCAAGCTAACACACTTAGCATAAAATTTATATTTGCATTAAAAGCTGTTATTTCTTAAATACTAAGAAAAAACTCTAGTGCAACTAATATTTTGACCACCCACTGTAACTTGTACTTAATAAATCTATCTTACGATTAATGTGTTTTGGTCGCCCTCTATGTCGTGGCAAAATATCATCAATCAATAAAAATAACAAAAAAATTAAAATAATAAAAATTCAAGCCATTACAACGATTACAAGGATATTTTTTGCATATGGGCCTGCCATCTTTTAAAATGCTGTGTGAAGGTTCAAACTACCCGATCTTATAATATAAATGTAAAGCATGCGTAAATAATGCTGGGCACGCGTTTTGCGTGTTTCTTAAATGGATAAATGAGGATTGTTAAACTGGGCATCTTCCATTGAAATAGCGGTGAACAAGCAAAACCATTCCCACAAGACTTGATTTTTTTTCTATTCTTGGTAAGTTTCGTATCCTTTGTTGACGTGGCACAAAAATAGCAGTGACGAATGAGAAACAGCGTGGCAAACGATGCGAAACTAATGTGACAACACATAAACTGTTTGGCTTTATTCTGCTAAAGAATTGGCTTCGAAACGATTCGAATTTACATATTATTTGTATTCAGATCGACACAGATTTTTCAATACATCCTCTGCCATTATTTTTTTTCTTCCAAGAGGAAAATAATAAAATAATCAAAATAGCGAATGTTTGTGGCAACACTCTTCACCTATTAATTGTTTGTTTTTACTTATTTATTTGTTTTGTATTCACCAAATTAACAGCAGATTCTATTAATATCTTGGTACAGATAAATCAATTGACAGAGACCTTACCTTGTAAGACTAGTTACTAAACTAATAATTACGAACTGATAATAATTAATTAGTAACTAATTACTGTCGTTACTTGGGTAGTGACGTACTGGATGGATTTAAATATAATTTATTTTATGATAATTTTAAACAAAAACAAAAAACCATAAATAAAATAACACCGACGAAAGCTTTGAAGCTTTTTTATTAAAAATTAAAACCATAAAAAATGTACACGTCATTGTTAGTCAGGAGTCAAATCGAATGCAACTCAATTGTGGGCAAACATTCTAAAGAGATTCCTAAGATTTATTAACTGAAGAATGGGTACTACTAGAGAATACATCAATTATGATTATCAACTTAATTTATTAAAATTATCCGAACGTAGAATAGCTAATAATGACTTAAGGCGATGCCATACGTCGTGTAATATTTTGAATCGAGCCGCCATCAATAACACTGCTTACGTAGATGGCGATAAGGCTTAAATTCCCGCTTCACACCATCCAGCTGTTTTGATTTAGGCAAGAAAAAAACATGGCCAAAAAGTGCCTTTAATTTTATTTTGTGGATGTCCAGGCATAAATATTAAATTTTTTTCCGATCATTTTATAAATAACTTAATTTGCCACATTATACAATAAAACCATAACTGAAAATGGGTTCGTAAGTAGGAAATTTTGAACTTTAAAGCAGTTTTCATGGGCCTTATAATTTTTTTTTTCTGGGCTTATAAAAAGACTTTTGTAAAAAATACTGGATTATTTCAAAGGCCAAGATGTATTATACTCGCGGTATTTATTTAAAGCATCTGAAACATTTCTAGGCGACCAAATTTTCAAACCAAAAACACATGATTTAGCATTACTACGTATGGCATCGCCTTAACATCTTTATATGAAATTATAAATTCAATAATTGACAACCCAACCTTGCTAACCAACATACCGCACCACTGCGACAACTCCAATACGGAATCACAATTGTATACTCCCGTTCGCCGTATACAGAATTTGGGTAATGATTATAAGGATGCTGTTGGCATATTTAACATATCAATCACTAAATATAAATAGGACTGAATTAATCAGCGAGCAGAACAACAAATCTAATTAAACGAACTGTGTAGCTCTGCTTCGTTTCATTTATTTACTGCACCATTCCTAATATGACAGTTCTTCATCTTACATTGTACAGAATTTTATTTTTATGATGTTATGCTCCTTAATATGATCTTTGTGTTAAAAAAAATTAACATGTTAAAAGCCTGGGAGTGAAATTCTAAATAAATTGTTGAATTAAATCGCAAGTCTATATTTAAATGGAATTGATGAACGTAGTAGATACTTACTACGTAGATACGTAATAAGTATCTTTGGACTTTTGTGGGGTAAGACGTAGTAGATACTTACTACGTAGATACGTAGTAAGTATCTTTGGACTTTTGTAAGGTAAGACGTGACTATGGGTAGGTGTTCCAAACGAGTTAAAAGAACTGTAGATACTACCGGTGTATACAAACACATTCAAACGTTTCCTCTTTAAAATGATTTACCTCAGAGTACATGAATTGTGTAATCATTTCCCCTTAACTGTATTAAAAATATAATTTAATTTTAATATAGTCACGAGTAATATAGTCAAAGTAATGGTGTTTGAAAGAGAGAGTACGAAAACAGTGTGCAATATAGCTGTGAATGAGGAATACTTGGAGCAGGTGGATGAGTTTGTGTATTTAGGAAGCATGTTTACCAGAGATGGGAAAGCTGACAGAGATATTGAAAGAAGGGTAAATGCAGGTAACTCCGTTAATGGAGGACTGAACGCAGTTGGTGCTAACAAAAAATTGTCCAATGAAGCGATGTTAGCAGTCCACAATGGAGTGCTGGTACCTATCCTGATGTATGGAGGTGAGGCATGGAACTAGCAAAGAAAGGATGAAAGTTGATTGAATGCTGTTGAAATGAGATCCCTGAGGCGTATGTGTGGTAAAACCATGATCGTGTGAGGAATGTGGAGATCCGCAAAGAGTGCAAGGCTGTTGTAAGCGTAATGAGTACGATCAAGAAAGGGACGCATAGATGGTTTGGGCATGTAGAGCGAATGAGCGAAGAACGTAGTGGAAGGAGAATATACGATGCAAATGTGAATGGTAGCAGAAGTCGGTGACGCCCGAGGAAGACATGGCACGACCTATTGAATCAGATTCTCGAGTCGTGCCATGTCAAGAGTCAGAATAATAGAAGAGTACGATGTATGAATGTGAATGAGGCAAGAAGTATGTGCCAAGACCGAATTGTTTGGCGGTCCGTCCTCTCTGCCTACCCCTGCGGGGGGGGTAACGGCGTGATGGTTAGTTAGTTAGTTTTATAATTTTATCAATATGAATTATAATATATATAGAAATGCATATTATATTTAAGGACATTATTGGTCATGTATGTCTTATCAGAAGGATTCTTTTTCCTTATAAAAGAGCCACGATTCTTACTTTAAAATTGAATTTAATTAAATTAAATTTACTTCTTCTAAATATTATTTTTATGAAATATTTACATGTAATGTCAGTTTATTGATTATTTTTGATTAATTTTATTTATTTGCTGAGATTAGTCAACAATACAACGCAATTTAATTGAAAGTTTATTGTAATTTTTTATGGTTTGTTAAGTATAATTATTTTAAATTTGGCTTTTTTTAACTAAGTTTTTATAAATTGTGTTCCATTTGCTCGTAAGTTTGTAGTATTCCTGAAACTATTTGCTTTACACATTTTAAAAATAATACGTACATAATAAAATATCGGCATTTAATACAATATCTGACTAAAGACTGTTCCCGGGAGGCCCCTTTGAAAAACTAATCTAAAATAGTGTTTTTAAAAATATAAAAATAATGTTATATCTGTCTTACTTAGCAGATTTAAGGGTTGGAAACTCTTTGTTAAAAAGTAAAAGATTGTACTTATAATTGTGTTTATTTACGTTACAATAAATACGTCTGGATTTAGCTACACTGTTCATTATTAGAGGGTTGGTAATTCTCTCGTTCGAGAAGCTTGTTCCCTGTCACTATAACCTCACAAGCATCTGTTACACTCTAGCGACATCTGACGGATTCTGGAGTAAGCTTTGTGACTAGCGCCATCTATCGCTTAAATACTCAACTTATTACCATACATCACAAATAATTTTATAAATTAATTAATTTCATTGTTATTTTAATTATAATTATTAATCTTTACACGTAATTCTCTGGTTTTGGATTTTTAATTAATTGAGTCCTGACCAATTGTACCAAGCCAAATTGGCTAGATTTATGGTTTTGTTTTTATAAGAAGACCAGAACAATTCTGACATTTCTATCAAAATCACGTACTTCTGCGTTGGCATTTTCGGGAGCCATTATAGGCATTCCAGTGTAGGGAGCGTGTTCCTTGCGTGTCACTGATTTGACTCGAACATTTCAACGCGAATATCTGAACCGAACGTAAGCATTAAACGATAAAGCGCTTCTGTCTCAAATAACATGCAACGACAGCCTAAATTCCATAGATAATGAAACAAGGGAGTTGGGCCGTGATACAATATCGGTTATGAAACCACGCGCACAAAATTGTATTTAAAATCGTTTACATATGCTGCAAATAACATCTGCAACGGCGTTCCGCCTTTTATTCTACCTACACACCAAACGCAGATATTTTATTGTGTAAGATTTTAAGCAACCGGGTGACCCCGAAGTCGCTAAAGTATAATAAATCTAACTAACTTTTAGGAATGGGATGTTTCACAGAATTTTAAAAATTCATTATAATTCAAGTTTTATTCTATTTCTATTATTATTTCATCATGAGCCGGTTGTATCATAGTATTTTGAACTTAAATATTATATGACTTTGAAATTTGATGAATTGTTCAAATTCTCTGAAACAACCCGCCCTAAGCGTCATTCACGTTGTTTAATATGCGAACACAGCCCGACTGCTGCCTACTGTCCAGAACCAGTAGGACTATGGCATCCTCAATCGGGATAAGTTTTAAGACTGAAAGTATTCGGGAGAGGAATGAGATGGAGAAGAGAAAGGTGGAGAAGTACCTGGCTAGTTCGACCTGGTCACTAAACACGGTTAAACCCTTTTCAAGCAACGTTTTGATTATGAATGGTAGTCTTTTTCGAGGGCGATACTGAATTTATCTTCCACTCTGGCACTCGACACAAACAAACTATGAACTATCTTTAATGAATTAATTGTCAAATAACACAAATCAATAATAATTTCGATTACCTTACCCTATTTTAAGTGGTAACTAAAATTCAATATTATAATCTAGAGATCTGGTCACTAAGCACAGCTAAAGCCATTTCAAACAAACATTTCCATTATGCATGGTGGTCTTACTCTAGGGTAATACTGGTAGTATCTTCCATTCTGGAACGTGCCGAAATATACCATATTGAATTGTAAATAATTAAATTGTGAATTTGAACCCGCGACATCTGGATTGCTAGTCGAGAACCTTACTCTTAGACTACGGTGGCCATCATCATCATAATTTCCATATTCAAAAATAATGAACACGGATAAACTTCCAGCCATTGCTTAACAGCGGCCATTTTGGAAAACGCGTTTCACAGTGTTTCCGAAACCGTTACTCATAATTTACAGTTGTCTTGATTTACACCCGCACTAAATTTAATATGTAAAAATACGTCAATATTACATTCCAAATCCCATAAAAAAACCCAACAGTCGCATGAGTCGAAATCTTCATAAATTTTTACGTAATTTCTATTCGTACATATTCAAAAGGAATGTAATACGGATAAACTTCCTCCACGGCACAACTGTGGCCATCTTTTAAAAATAATATATATATATTTTTTACTACGTGACTCCGTGAAACCGTTATTCATAATTTAAGTATAAGATTTACACCAACATAAAGTCAAGGAAGAAGAGAAAATGCGGAGTTCTTATAATTTATACTCGTTTTTTCGTATTGTTGTTCTTGGAATTAAAAGAGTGTTTCTAAAATCACCCTGAAAGGCATTCCATGCAAACAACTAACTCCTTTGTTATTTATTTTAAAAAAACGTCATATACTTCTAAAAGTGTTATCTGGCATTAAATCTCAAAAAGATCGAAAATGCAGTTCTTTTACAAAGAACGTTTTACTCCACACGCCTTCGTATTTAATCTAGTTAATCCTGGCCTGTTCAAAACCAGTAACAACAATAATTTACATACGACAACCCCTTCATTAAGCCCCCTTATAATATTTCTCAAACAGGTGGCGATAAGTTTGCAAGATTTACATGGCACTGACAGGGAAGCCGTTGTCATCCAATTATTATAAGACTTCCAGAGTTATCCTGTGGAGCTGTCATTTCTTTAGATTGGTGTGTCAACGCCACAGCTTAAATTTGCTGTAATAACACTCTATTTAAACTACACGTTATGATGTCCTCAAATTATGTAGGTTAGAGTAGAATGATCACGGGAGTGCTTCAGACTTGATTTTGAGGCCTAAAACCTAATAAGAGTGGTGTCAAAAGTTTGAAAATCCGAAATTAGAACTTCTTGTGATTTTAAAGTTTGGAGCTTTCGGTTTCAAGCCTAGTTGGAAGTTATCTACGCCCTGAGGCAATTCGGAATCATCAATTCAACAAAGTTTATCCGACATTATCTACCTAGGGTTATATTGTAAGCGACATATTCAATCAAAAAAGTTCATGAGAAAAGTTATTAGGGAAATTTTACTAAAATTATCACCCTGTATCATGCGTGCTTTTTGACATTGCCTTGAACAAAACTATTCTTATATTTTAACCATATTTGTTAATAGAAAAAAAGGAGATGGGTTATGAACCATAAGTGTCGCCAACATCGTTCACCCTCACTACTACAAACCCTGCCATTGTTTCTGCCTACACGATAGTTGTTGAGGATTGTAGCTCTGTGATAAGAATATCTCGCTTTGTTTCTGTTATATTATAGTTAATTATTTATGCCTATAATGTATGAAATTACATACATAAAATAACTTATATGAATGGCTTATGACTAGCATTTGGTTATCATTCCTTTATTCATGATGCATTTTAATTCTACTGGGCACGCTGTGCACCAAACTTTTTCAGTTGTTTTTTATTTTATTGCTTGTTTGTGATGCCATACTTGAATTAGTAACTCTATCAGATTGTGTTTGTGGTTATCTTTTTTTTCTTCAATTCTTTCTTCACAATCGACCATAGATATTCGATAGGGTTCATGTCGGGGCAATTCCAGACCATGGGAGCTTTCGAATTTGCACACAAACAACAAACAAATAATGTTACATTGTTTTTTAATGTGACATTTCACAATAGCATCCCTAACAGGGGAGCAATGTCTCAATGTCTCAACGCCTCAGCGTTGTGAGGCGTGTTAAGATCCAGGCGATGGGGAGAGATTTGTTTATGCGGTTCTTGAAGTGGCCCGCACTATACGAAGGAGGAAAAACAGACGCCGGTAACTCGTTCCACATACGAGACGTCTTACATTAAAACGAATCGAAGAAGTTCTCATGAAGCCAACATCAACTGTGCACGGGTGCTCCGCTCGTGTACGTGCACGAGGGATCAATGCTGCTAGCTCCTTAGAACAGACTCCTTTAAAATACCTTTTGAACATATTCAGCATGCCCACATTGTGTTTGTGCATTAGAGATGGCAGTCGGTTTGTTAACAATGGATTATCAATCAGACGGACTGCCCTCCTTTGCACAGAATCAAGTAGGTTTATCAAGTATTGTGGGGCTCCAGCCCAGAGGTGGCTCCCAAATTCAATTGTTAGGTGAACTTGAGATTTGTATAGGGTTAGCAGCTGGTTACTATCGAAGAATCTGATTCCCCTATACAAGATGCCCAGTTTTTTGGATTCCAGATTTACTCGGACTTATGTAGAGCTCTGATACTGATACTTACTTCAAGCATTTTAAGGGAGTCTTTATTGGGGAGGGTGCTTCCATCAAATTGCACAGTCGTTGTTCGAAGTAGTGTTGTTTGAACACCTTACTTAGAGAACCTGTGCTGAGGCGTTCGCATGTTATAAGTATAATTTTATAATCCCGTCATAAGTAAAAACATAGCATTTTGTTTTATTAGGTTAATTGGGTTAGTATCAGTTAAAGTACCTAAACCATAAAATAAAATAACACAGACACATTTTAGTGAAAATAAAAGGATACTACATGAAGTATTAACTATATACTATATTGAAGATGTTTGTGAACATCTTTGGCATTGCGACAAAGAGCCTTGTCATCCATGGATGTTATACCACCGGATTAAAAATCAATTACATGTTATAAAACGACATTGCAGGTACCAAAGCAGAAATAAATTCAGTAATGAACTGACTGCACAGTGCAGGGAATAAATATCACATGCACACCAACGGTACTGAATGTCCATCAGCCTATAAAAACATTGTTATTAAATCTATATGTCTACCTTGATAGTTTTGTAATGTTTACAAATTTTCAGTGTATCCAAATTTATAGGAATGTGCATCCTATAGTTTACTCTGTTTGTTGCTTTAAGTTAATATTTCTATATTTGGTACATATTTTAATTGTTAGGTATATCTCTTTTACTCTCTGATTATATCAAATGTATTTTTAAGTGTATCATATGTAAAAGCCCTAATTGGGCGTGTACAAATAAATAAATAAATAAATTTGTTACTGCTAAATATAAAACAGGTGTAAAGATTACCTGCTAAAATTAGGAGTCAAATAATCTGCACAAGTCTAAGTTAATTGTTTCACTTTTTTCAACTGTTTTTTTTTCCATTGTACACTGTTACTGTCTTAAACGTGGTAACGTACTTGAAGCTTTTTCTTGGTTACTGTAAAATTGTATTTATCATTATGCACCTAATGTAATTTTTTTACTGTTTCAAAATGAGTCTAAAAACTCATGGAGATTGCGATGTAGCTAGATTTACAACTCGTGGTGATTGTTGTGTAGCTAGATTTAGCCACACGGTTGAATTCCTAGTACGGAGAACATTAACCACCTAAGTAATTATCGAGTCATATTTTCGCATCTGAATCTGCACTCGTTCTAACTACATAATGTAATTTATATCCTAAAAAGTTATTTTGGTTTACCTACTACAGAGGCGTACATTCCATATGGGCACATAAGCACTACCTACCCTTCTCTACTGGCACTTAAATCATCCCGATGAAAAACAAGTTATTTTTACTAAAGTAATCTAATGTAGTAATAAATGTATTTTTTTAAAATGATTTTACTGAAGATTGAACCTTCCTTCCCAGGGGCTAGTTCTTAACTGCTGTGAACTTTAAAAAAATATTGGTTTAACTGTGGATTGAATCGTCCTACCCCCGCTAACAACTGTTCCAAACCCCAAATGCTGCGTATATTAATCCCTGGGGAGGAAGGATCAATCTTCAGTTAATCCAAAATATTATGTATTTTTAATGCATCTATTGATATTTTCCTACTGACTACAGTGCCTACCCTGATTGAAAATTCTGTGCACGCCACTACATACTATATGGTAGATAATACATAATTCTAAGTAGAGATCTGTAGTGAGAAATTTAATTATTAAACCCACACTGGTTTTGTAGATTTAAAACTAAATTAGCATTCTGATTACCTTCTAACTTGACTTATTCACCGGGTCTTAATTACGTTTTTCTATCCAGCAGTTACATTAGCAACATCCTATATAATAATTCGATGATAATAAATCACGGAATATTATAATTGTACTCTTTGTGAAGCTGAAAGCATTTATAACAAATATTTGCTTCAAGATCATTGCATTCCAAAATACAATCAGAAGTTTACATTTCGAATGAACACCGTCAGTAAACTAATCCGTTCAATTGAGCCGTTCTGCGGCTCAATTGAACGGATACTCTTTTTTTATCAGGATATAGTTTAGAAAAAGAGCCGTTAAAATTATCCCAGTATCACTTATTAAAACTACCGATTTAAAATATTGTCAATTTATTAAAAAACATCTCTTCAAATTAATTGTATTCTGGTTAAAAATGAGACATCAGTAAAACGCGAATATGTTATGACAATGTCGGAACACGTGTTCATAAAATTTCTAATATTTTCGCATTTCGTCATTGTGTATTATCAGCACAAACGCAGGTGCATGAACACGTGTTCCGATATTGTGATATCTGTACGAATGTAGATGAGTGAAAGCGAGATGGAATGCTTGCAAGATCTTATAAAAGGCGATGCACGTTAGTTGTTTGCCTCTTTTGTTACAAACAGCTCCCCAATAAATATCAGTACAAGATCACGTATCATTATTGTGTACGATCTTCACCCTCTACAATAATACTCCAGACTCTACACCACATTGGCATACAGCTACATTTGGAATACATTACAGATATATTATGAATTTACTAAAAGTTTATTAGGATACTGCATACTATCCCATTTTTAACAGGATTTTAATTAATCCAAAATATTCTTTCTTCGTGTACCTACACCTACTAACTACCCAGCATCTCATCATCATATCCGGTACCAAGAGTCGTACGATGATTCATACGCTTACAGAGAGCAGTATTCTTATTGCTCATACGCTCTAAGCTCACGGCTCCGATTCAATTGAGCCGTCGTTCAATTGAGTCGACTCTTTGAGCCGTACGAAATATTGAATCGCTACGCTGGAGCACTTACTTGGTCATGATTGTCTACTTCCTATAATCTGGCATTATTTATGCATATCCAACTACTAAATGGTTTATGCTCTGAAAGTTTTCGAGGTAATGATTCACCTTTATCCTATAAAATTCATTCTGTCTAGGTAAAATGTTTTTCCTAGATTTATAACCCTCCGGATTAAAAGCAATAATGGTTAGCTGAGTCAGTAGATTATATTATAGGTCCTGAAATTCAAGTTCTTCGCTTGGAAACAGTAAACAGTTCGCGGTGTGTTTTCCTGAAACAAATAATACAACCCGCAATTAAATGGCTCGTTTGCGAGTTGGAAGTATTTGTGGAATCAAATGCGGTAAATGTCTAAGGTAAAACGACGTAACATCGTCTTTGAGGGATCTGTTCCTTTCTGAAAACAACGTAGATTGTGTTATCAAACAACGTAAATGTTGAAATTCTCTTCGAAAACACTTGTAAAGTGCTATTACCAAACCTTCCCATCCCAATTTCTTCCTTCCCACCACTCAGGGGTGCCTTTTTTTGACAAGATTCCCAACTACTCCTAACCATCTGGAGGTCTGGGGCCAGTGAGACTATGGCATCCGAATTGGGTATTCGTCCATCGCGTCCATCTCCCTCTACTCCCCACTAAATCCATACTCAGAAAATAACTCAATTATTTATTTATTTTTATTGCACGCCCATACGGGCTTTTAACATGTGATATATACATAATAATTTAGTGGAAAAGTATTCGTGAAGTAAAATTTGTAGTTAAAATTATATAGATCTATATCCTTCTTGTAACTATATCCGAGCAGTTGAACACATCTATTATTTCTGCGAATGTATTTTCAACTGCATGCAATCTTGGTACAAGCGAGCATCTAAATGACGCAGTACTTACATTGTTGTTGGATTTAAAAATAATTTTTGGTCAAGTGGTTTTAGTTGGTATGTTGAAGGTGTAAAAGGCTCAGTAAATGAGGGCTGTCTATATTTTCATTAATAATTTTTAAAATTATAGTCGGTCTGAAATAAGTTATTTATTTATTTATTAGGGATTCCATAGTCTCATTGGCTCAAGAAGGTTGGGAGAAGTTGCGACTCTTGTGGGGTACTCACACTAAAATAAAAATTGAAAGCGATAAGGAGGAAAACTCTTCATTTGTGTGAAATTGTTGTAGGTTAGATAAATGTTGCGGACATGTTGTAATAAGTGAATTTAGAAGAAAAAAAGCTGAAGAGGTAGAAAATATGTGCAAACATTATTTTGAAAAGAAAATATATATCTTTGTTTACGCCACTTTATCAAGTCAAGTGAGAAAAAACAGCAAAGAGGAAAATGTTAATGTAGGGGTGGAAAAAGACAAACATTCCCGGATACAGCGGATACGTTTTTATATTTTTATCAAAAAGAAAGTGTAGGAACAAATTGTGGTATACATTAAACTTTAATTTATTTTATATTATAGAAACAAACATTACATTAGTTACAGTGATAAAACAATTATAATTATTTCTAATTAATTAATTATTTCTATTGAATATTTCTGTTGTTAAATAAAAATAACGAATGTAGTGTAAGTGTGTGGGGATGGGATCTATGGCAGAAAGGTGAATGGAGCACTGAAGACGATGACCGCCGATAAAAACAAAAAAAACACCCACCATTCATTTTCTCAATTCGATGTGTTTCATTAAAGTAACGGACATATTTATTGTTCGATCTTTTAAAAGTTAAATGAAAAGTGAAAAAATATGTGTATATTTTTTATCCTAAAGTATGAAAATGAATCAATGTTCACAGACATAGGAATTAATAGACGAGAAGATAATGGCGAGGGGTAAAATCAACTGTTGAAGAACGAAGGGGGTGAAGCTGACTGTGATTCGTCAATAAATCAATCTGACAGTAAATAGGCATCTCGCATTATAATATCACCATTTACTTCTTAAAATTAAAATCTGCTTTTGAATGAATAGACATTTTTACATGGGAGCGCAAATTACTCGCCACGTTATGAACAAATTTGCGAAGTCCAAATTCGGCAAAAAAATTCGGTTCTATTTTCAGAGTCGAATATTTCGTTTAAGTATTTAGTTAAGACACTTTTATAAATGTTCATAATTTACTTCCCAGCAACCAACCAGCTTTGTGTTTCGCGTCCAGACATGTTTCTACAACTGATCCATATTATACGATGTGAATATGCTTAAAATAAAGTAAAATAATGCTTATATATGGAATGTAATACGACAATTGGGTTTATTCTCTTTTTCACATCTATTTTTACAAGTTTTCAAAGCACAAGTCAACATTTTGCCGTGTTATTTCGTAAAATGAACCGATGATGCCTCGACCATAGTTCGCACAAAAATGGTGACGTCACGTTTTCAAATTTCACTTGAGGCCATACGCGAGCACAGCCGGCTCCAATGGAACCGGTATGGGGAGTGGGGATAATACGCTTTTAATCACTTAGGGCAGGTCTACTAATATTCATATGTCTATGATCAATGTTGCACACTGGGTCTGAGTTATTTTGAATATTCAGTGCTTATATTAATCTCTGCTTCAACTTATTTATTGTACTATTTCTAATTTATTGTTTCCATCTCGCATTGTAGAATTTTTTTATTTGTTCATTTGTACGTTCTTTGTGTAAAAAAAAAAACTTTTCAAAACCTAGATGTATGTGAAATTCAAATAAACAAATAACTGCATTTTTCTATCTTCTCGATAACTATCCATTAGATAAAAAAACTCGGCTAACTTATCCAATATGCATCAACTATTCATAGGTTAGAGTAGGTACCGAATAGTAAACTGGGACTTAATCGAAAATCGAACATCAAAAACCGAAAATCGAAAGAAATATATATTTTTACATAAATTGCTAAAATTTCTCGATTCAAGTTTTGATTTAATATCTGATAAATAGCTTCTTTGTTAATACAATGTAATGTGCTTTCAAAAAAACAAAAATGATGCCACAATCTCGCTTTTTGTTAAATTTGAACACTTATTTATAAACAACGTCTAATATTGATGGCAAAATTATTCACTTGGACCATACTGTTTTTTCTAAAATAATTTTTAAAACATCTAATATTGCCATTTTAAACTATTAAAAATTGAAACGATCGCAGCGCCCTCGATTTTTGCTTCATCATAAAAATTATATCCCATTACTGTAGATCGGTGGGTTCAAATTCAGATGTCAAGAGTTCAAACCCGATCAAGCTAAGAGATCAATAATTCACGAATAATATTATTAATTTTGAAGGGTAATGTAACTCCTAATTAGTTACTCAATACGCCAACATCCCCCTCAAAATATTATCTTTCCCCAAATCACAAAGGCTTAATCGAGATGTGATCTCGCTGAACAGAGGAGATATTCCAATAGAAGTGAACCATGGGCGTGTCCATGTACTGAAATATGCTAATGTTTTTTTACTTTTTCATAAAAAGATAAAACAATTTTAAATATTATATAAACAATATCCTAATTCTACTCCTGAAGATATCCTTTGCTAATCTATATTTACATACTTTCATTTTTTTTTTTTCTTTTTTTTTTCTTTTTTTTTATTTAATTAATATCAAATTTAATAATGACATTATTAAATTTGATTTTAATTAAATTTTTAAAAAAATTAAATGGAGTTCTACGAATTAAACACAAAAAAAACAATAAATAAAAAAAATCATTTGTTTTGTTTTCATTATTTTAGGTAAATCAACAGTTTACACGAAGAAAACTTACCATTATAAAATTTTGCTAATTTATTAAAAATCTGCTCACTATTCATATTCATTTTAAAAACGGGACTGCCAGCCTTTAACGAATTGATTGACCGATTTCCAGGAGAACAAACTATCAGTAAAACACGAATGTTTTCAAACAAGAATTTCAGAACACGTGTTCATAAAAATTGCAATATTTTAGCATTTCGTCATTATATTTATCAGAATAAGCACAGCCGCATGGAACACGTATTCCGATATATTTTGAATTTACTAATATTTAATGGGAAAATCAGCAATACTCATTTTTCTTCATGTACAATAAGGTTGGTTTATACATGTGCAATTTACTTGACTGAGAAACCAGTATCATTAATTTTCTCAGTCAAGTAAATTGAAAAGTAAATTGCACATGTATAAACTTTTCAATTTACTTGACTGAGAAACCAGTATTATTAATTTTCTCATTTTACGAGTATTTAACGATTAATCGGTATGAAAAAATATTAAACAAACAGTATATTTAACAGTTAACCGGTATAACATATATACAATTATATCCACAACAAATGTTGAATTTCATTGACTTGTCTGGGGCCTAAGGGTTAATGTAAATTAGCAACATAAATAGTTCTCCTTCCAACCAGCATATATCTCCCCTCTAGAGATCAAATGTTCAGTGCGTGATCTCATCCCCGTAAATTCCGTCCACAAATCGTGCTGACTTTAGATTAAAAAAATATTCGTGGCTGTTCGGCAATTTCCGGCAACGTTCTGAACCGACGAATAAATTGGGATATTGGGAATTTGGGAGGAAAAAAAATTAAAAGGCGGTTCCCAAAAGTAAACCAATTTGCTAATGCTTTCATTGGCCTTAATATTTGAGCGAAAATGGACCAAATATCTCTCCCAGACGTGTTTGGGGGAATTCGTGGGTTTAACAAATTATCCTCACGTTTTCTGATGCCCGGCATTATTTAGATGAAGAAAAAATCGAGGGAGAGATCGTTCAATTTATTAAAAGAAATTTCTGATCTTTCTGGAGTTTTTTTAGTGAAATTATAAGCCGTTGATCGCGTTTGTCTACAAAATACATTTAATTATTTACACTGAAACGCTCGAATCAGTCGTAGGTGCTGGTGTTATTGGCGATCATGCCAACTCGAATCTGCCGTTAGTGCTGGTGTTGTTGGCGATCATGCCAACTCGAATCAGCCGTTGGCGCTCGTGATGTTGGCGATCATACCAGCTAGAATCAGCCGTTGGCGTTGGTGTTGTTGGCGATCATGCCAACTCGAATCTGCCGTTAGTGCTGGTGTTGTTGGCGATCATGCCAACTCGAATCAGCCGTTGGCGCTGGTGTTGTTGGCGATCATACCAGCTAGAATCAGCCATTGGCGTTGGTGTTGTTGGCGATCATGCCAACTCGAATCAGCCGTTGGCGCTGGTGTTGTTGGCGATCATACCAGCTAGAATCAGCCGTTGGCGTTGGTGTTGTTGGCGATCATGCCAACTCGAATCTGCCGTTAGTGCTGGTGTTGTTGGCGATCATACCACCTCAAATCAGCCATTGGCATTGGTGTTGTTGGCGATCATGCCAGCCGCAAATCCTTGTTTATTTCTAATTTAGTGATGAGTGTTTTCTGCAAAAGATTATTAATAATTGCAATTAAAGTGCCTCAATGTTGTATTGTGCCTTTGTGTTCCTAGTTGACATAGATTTCCAAGTTATGAAAACTTAAGAAAAAAGTGGATAGTGACTTACATAAAAATATGAGAACCAATAAAAATAAATCATATTTGCAATAAAAATTTAACATCAGACTATGTGATGCTTTTGGAATCTGTTAGAATAGAAAGTATAGTCTAATTGAAAGCAATATAAAAATGTAAAAAAGCACCAGTACCCTCTTTCAAAGCTAGAGTTAATCTCACTTTTCTGTACTTGGTTCTGACAAAAACTTCTGAATTTTTTTTTATTTCTGTCGTACGCCATCAATCTGAAATTAAACAGGAAAATGTATTTCTCATCTTATTATGTTAAAAGTATGAGTAGATACATACGTTCATAGGAAAACAGTCTGAAATAGGTTGCGATTGTGAACAAACCGAGTCTTCCTTTCTCCCAATTTTTTTTTATTTAATAGCTATATATTTTATTTATTTTTTTACATTTTTACAAGAACATGTATATTTTTAATATTAATATATTTAATAGATATTGATAATATTCGTAGTTAATTACTTTTCCATTTTTACCTCTCAATTCATTTTTTATAATTCAGGACATTCTATTTAATAATTCAGGAAATTCAGTAAAGTTCTTTTCGATTTTATATAGTAATATTTGCAAACTTTTTACGTACACTCAATGAATCAATTTTTGGAAAATCAGAATTGCAACAAGATAATTAATTTTAAGATCGGTTGTGCAATTTGTAAGAAATATATTTCGTGATTTATTTTCTGATTAAATTGATTTTTGTTTATGTTATCTATTACGTAATGCATAAATGGAAACTACATATTCGACGCAAACTCTTAATGACTTCATGCATATGCAAAGTACTCGTATAGTTCTTTGATATGACAATGTTTGTGAAGCCTTTTGTATTTCTTGTTTTTGATCCAGGTGTTTTAACTACTTTTGTTTCTTATCTGATTAGTTTTACATTTATATTTTCTCTTACTAAAGTTCTCATTTAAGAGTTTATTAATATACTTACTTTTTTTTTTTCTTTTTTGAATCATCAAAATAACTGGTTATTCTGACAACAAATAGATATCTACGCTACTTAAGTCACCTGTAATATGATATTTGATGTAATTTAATAATAACGGTTATTTATGGGTTTGTACAGATTGGCATCAATCAATCAATCAATTTCATTAATACGTCATTTTAACAAAATAATATTTTTTTACACTTTAAACTTTGTACTTATAACGTTTTAACGTTATTTTTATGTTAATGGCACATGTTGAGCCGTTTTTTAAAATAAATAAATTAATTAATAACTCGTTGACACTCCAACCACCATATTTATCAACCATTTTTATAAAAATGTTTTTAAATCCTTAAAACAAAATCTTTTACACAGTATCACATAGCTGTCATGTTATGCAAATTATCGCCAATCATACCCGCGCCATCTTGCTTCGAGTTTTGCAGATTTTTTTTTTACAACCACATATTTTAATGTGAACACCGCACAAGATCTCACCTGATAATAACCGTCTGAAGCCAGTAGGACTATTATATCCACAATTATTAGGGTATGTTGTTAGGCTAAAAGTAGTGGGGAAGGAAGGTAGAAGACGGGAAAGAACCTGAATATTCAGATTTGGTCACCAAGCATAGCTTAAATGATCACAAGCGACATTTCAGCATCAGTAATAAAGGAACAATTTACATAATCACCCTATGATGGTGATGTGTCTATCACCTCGAAATTCAGACAAAAATATCCAAATTTCGTGTAAAATGAACTGCTACGGATTAGCCACTTCCCGGGTTGCATTATTTGGCAATCCACAAGACTGATCCCTCTCTCATCACGTCTCAGATGTCACCTTAGACTAGAGCTCCACTTTCATCCGTTATCTGCATTAAATTGTGCTGAGAACATGGTGCAGGGGTGCCCAACCCAAATTTGCTCAAAAGTGAACCGCGAAGAAATAGGGAATTTTTAAAAAATGTTTTTATATTATGAAAAAAAAATCTTGTTATTTTTTTTTTTAAATCGTATATTTTTGTTAATATTAATTGATTTTCAAAACGATCTAAAATCGCTAATTCTTAAACGATTCGAATATGGCTATGACGTAGGTAACGCTACTGGCTGTAAATACCAGGGCCTGATTTACTCTTAGGGTCACTAGGCTGACGCCTGGGGCGCGAAATTTTTGGGGGCGCATATGATGAGGACGGTGTTTGGCCGTGGGCTTACAATATTATCAAAACTTCTCCTTTCTCGGTGCGTTAATTTGCGTCCCATGAAGCAATTAGGCCATAACGGGCGAATGGAACTTATTCGCATTTTACCCTAATGTGATGTTCAAAACTAACTCAAATGATTCTCGATAGAATTATTTGCGAGTTGTCTATCTATTATCTATTCCTACGCGATATCAGACAGAGATCACATGTAGGAAGGTACTCAGATGTGGCCCAGCGGTAAATACAATGATAAAGGTCCGGGAGCAATAACCGGCGCTACTTAAGAGGAACGGCTACGTGGCATTTTCAAGCAAAACTTTAATTTAGATTTGAGGCCAAAATACTGAATAATTATTTTTTTATTCAAAAGGTATAGCAAATATATAGCACGGATTTGTGCTATTTTATTTATTTGTTTTTCAAATTATAAAAGATATGTTATTAAAAAAAAGTTTTTTTACGACTTTAGAGGCAACTTTGGCATCTGTGAGATAATGATAATTATTAAAATAATTTTACCCTTACAATTTGTAAGCATAATAAAACATAATGTATTAAAAAAAATTACCAACGACCAACTTACGTGAGAACACATTTTTTTTATAAATGTTTGTATGAATTTAATATACTGTCCCAAGAAAAACTTTTTTTTAAATGATGATTTTTTTTACTTTATACGATATTATATTTACAAAATATCTCACAGTTATCTAGTTAAATTGTCAAAATTTAATTTATAAATTTTGACACAAACAAATAAAGTAGCCCATAAACCTTCCATATATTTGTTGTAAAATATTATTCAGTTTGGTTAAGTATTTTGTCCCCAAATCACAACTATGTACACACAAAACTATAAAGTAATGTTATGGGTTGCAATTATTGTTTACATTTAAAAATTCAGTCATTTTGGTGTTTGTGGTGTTGTGTTGTGAACAAAAACTAACTCAAACACCACATAACTTTTCCGAAAAGTTTTCAAACATCTGTCAAAGTGTGCCTGGATCATTCCTTATCCGTCTATTTAATCCGTCTTCGTCACCAGCTGTGGTTAAGGGGGCCTCATTTTACATTCCTGATGAGGCACGGAGACAATCATGCAGAAGGTCCCATGATTGATGGGACTATGGTGAAACTAATCGCTAAACAAACATTACTAATTTATTCTTGTTTATGCAAATAGAGTGGGGTTTTGGGTACCAACTTTAGTTTCAACCCGTATATAATACAAACAGGGAGATGGGCCACAAGCCATTATTAACATGAAACCACGCTGACTAAAGTATCTCCAATAATGTTCACTCATACTACTGTAAATCGCATCTACCACATACATAATTTTGCAACGTAGTATAACATAGTATGTACTGTCTCGTTTTAGAAGCAGCATGGTAAAAAATACTGGGTTTTTTCATCCGACTTGCATAAGAATCGTCTTTTCATTTAGATGCGGAATTTGGATTTGTGCCCGAACTTAAAATAAAATTAAACACGCTTTTTGGCGATGTGTTTTTCTTGCATAAATCAAATGATGGGCGGTAATTAAAACCTTTTCGCCATCTACAAAAGGAGTGTTATTATTATCGGCCCGATTCCAAATGTTACACAACGTTGTGACAGTTTGTAAGTTTTTAAAATTAGTGTTTTAATTTCGGTTTTCTCACTCTATGGGTAAATTTTGAATTCGTTGAAACATCCCAATATTCTGGAATAGGGTAAAGTTAACATCGGTATCTAAGTTACTACTGGCGTAGTTTCTTAACCCTTGTAACATGGTTCAAAGGGCACGGCCGGTCCTATTATTCTTACTGCTGTATATCGTACGGCCTCTTTCGAAGGTTGCTTATATTCAAACCTTGCTCCTTTGTTGTGGAGGCTGTGACATGAAAGGATCTATCAATATAATCAACCCATCGCGAGGAAATAGATTTTACTTCGCCAGCATCAAAGCATAAAACTGGTTGTCATGCGTTGTGGATATTCATTGCAAAAAAGTAGATTCAAAATTGGACGGAGAGGAGACAGTCATTACATCTCACCATTATCAAAATATTTTCACAGAAGGGAAAAAATAAGTATGAACATTTAATATGCAGACAAGCTTATCTAGGGAGTCATCGCGTTGAATAGTTGCCGATGTCAACTGTCAAATTAATGTAATTTTCACGCTCGCTCTTTTCGACTAATCACCAATATTGTTGATTTAAGACTTTCATAGTGTAAACCTGACTATTAAAGCTGGGGCCTGTAAATATCCCCAAATTATGCATTCTTTTTACCATTAGAAATATTTAAAATCATTTATGCACGCAGCGTATTTTTAGCTCAAAGATTGTGATAAGAAATTTCCTAAATTTATTACATAACCTATTTTGGGGATGCCCAGTCCCATTTGGCGTCGAGAAATTCACATTAAAAAACATATATTTTATAATCTTAGACATCTCCGGCGATATTTAAAGAATATATTTTTTTCTTTTAAGGAAGGCGCACGAAAAATATTGTGCATTATTCAAAATCGCTAGTAAAATTATTCAGATGGAACCTTAGGTGAATTAAAAGGAAAGGTGGGTTACCGAGACAACGAGTATGGTTTCACTGAACTTGATCCATTGGACTCACTTGAAATTTACAACGTTTAGTATCGCGCATAATGTCTTAAGACAAGCTTTCGCCAGCTGTTACAAACACGTCACTCTAAGTTTTTTTGCGAAAAAATGCCCTCCCGTGCTTTTGAGATGGGCACAAAACATTATCAGGCAAAAACCAAATCAACAAGCTGCCATATCAGTAGAAACAGCCAAGTTGTTGAAAAGTCAAAAGTCGAAAGCTCGTCGAAGTTTTTTCAATTTTACAGGTACTTCTTATATTAATCAAATCACTAAAGTGGGCAATCACTATAATTAAATTGGTAGTCACTCTACATGTCACTATACTGTTTTGTTAATTTTTTTTAAATATCATTTAGTCACGGTGTAGTATAAATAAATATTAAGCCCTTATTTATTGTTTTGTAATATAGTCTTCAGGAACAAAACTACACCCATTCAAAGTTAAAATTTCCTTAACACTAGACAATACCCTAAAAATGGTTTGAATTTTAAGGTGAAGCGGAAGCGATAATTCTCATACAATCTGTTTGCATGCCTCAATCGAAAACAACCAAAATTATTATATTTTTTAAAGTACGAAAAATAATACTAAAAATGAGATAGGCGCAAATACCTAATTCATTGTTATATCACTTAGAATAATAAAGTAATTGCATTAAGGCGATGCTCTACGTCGTGTAGTATTTTAAATTGAGCCGCTATCAATAACAGCCCTTACGTAGATGGCGATAAGGTTTCAATTCCCGCTTAACACCATCCGCCTGTTTTGATTTGTGCAAGAAAAAAACATGGCCAAAAAGCGCCTTTTATTTTATTTTGTGGATGTTCAGGCATAAATGTGGTCGTGGTCTAGTGGTATACGCTTTTGACTACAGATCCGAAGGTCGCGGGTTCGAACCCGGCGTGCGCAAATAAATTTTATTTGATTAATTTGTGTTATTTCACAATTAATTAATTTAAATAATATATAGTATATTTGCGGCACGTTCCAGAGTGGAAGATACTCTCAGTATCGCCCTGGTGTAAGACCACCATTCAGAATTGAAACGTTGCTTGAAATGGCTTTAGCCGTGTTTGGTGACCAGATCTGAATAGCCAGGTACTTCCCCACCTTCCTCTTCCCCATCTCCCTCCCCTCTCCAATACCCTCAGCCTCACAACATACCCCAATTGGGGATGCCATAGTCTCACTGGCTCCAGACGGGAGCAGTTGGGACTCTTGTGCGGTATTACTGTAAAAAAAAAAAATAAAAATAAAAATAAATATTTAATTTTTTTTCGATCATTTTATAAATAACTTAGTTTTCCACATTATACAATGAAATCATAACCGTAAATGGGTTCTTAAGTAGGAGATTTTGATCTCTAAAGCAGTTTTCATAGGCCTTATACATTATTTTTTTCTGGGCTTATAAAAAGACTTATCTCAAAAATACTCGATTATTTCAAAGGCCAAGATGTATTCTACTCGCAGTATTTAATTAAAGCATCTGAAACATTTCTAGGCGACCAAATTTTCAATCCAAAAACACATGATTTTGCATTACTACGTTTGGCATCGCCTTAACAAAAATATTTATTTTTAATCCCATTTATATATGTGTGTGACACTGCTAGCTAAAACACGAACCCTGCAATATACATAAGTACTCCTGCCTTATTGGTGGATTAGAATGAAACACATTCTTGAGTGAGCGGTCTCAACATACTTTCGTCGAGCACGCTTTCAGCAAATTCGTAAAGTATGTTAAAGTGGCTAAATATGTTTGTAGTAAAAATGTCAAAATTACATGAAATGAATTGTGTTTCTGGTAAAATATTCGTTTTGCTTTTTTATAAATGTTCAAATATTACACAACGCAAGGCTATTATGAATCAAAGTCATAGACGGTTGGGAGCAGTTGGGACTCTTGAGTGTTATTCATTAGTAACCAGCCTACCGTCACGCAGTTTTCCCTTTGGGGCAGGCAGGAAGGACAGATTACAGACTCGACTCTGTTGCGGCATGCACATCTTGCTTTATTCATATTCATACATCGTGTCATACGTCCCACTCCTGACGTGACCCGACTCAAATATTGGGTTTACCTGATCGTGCCATGTCTTCTTCGGGCGTCTCCGACTTTTTCTACCCTTCACTTCGTGTCGTATACATCGTTTCATAATAATATTATTGTTACCCTACTATTGTTTAATTATCCCCACTTCGTTGGTTTGGATAAATGTGCTGCATAGAAATAAATTAATACGTGTTACTTTTGACTTACAAGCAATAAACTGAGAAAAGACATGGATCATCAGTTATTAGGTTGGTATGTACCCACATCGCTTGGTGGTGAATATTTAATTTTGGTGAATAAATAAAGCCCGTTTCATACGGTAAGATAATATTTGTAATTGAATCGTCAATTTAACCACTATTCGTTCCGACCGTTCCGGAAGACGTTTATATAGAAAATGGCTTGTCGCCAACACTTCAAATTGAAATGACCAAAAAATATAATTTGGACTACAACGTTCTTTATTTAGCAAGTGAGACTACCGGTGTATCAGTTCACAGCATCTCGAAGATTTTACATGAATGAAAGACATAAAAAACTGTGAGAGATGGTGCATTATTTTGAAGGAGAACTTCCACATAAGAAAAGATTTTTTGACAATTGGTACTTTAAAAATTTCACGAATCTTACACGATAGAAAAGGAAATTCCAACGCTTAAAAACCAGATGGCGTTGAAGGATTGCTAAATGGATAGTGGCAGAGAATGTTTACAGAAACCTCTCATAAAACTTGAAACTTTTCATTAGAAAAAATACAAATCGCTTGTAAAAAATATATACCTAATGTATCAGGAACCATGTAATACGGACTTTCGTATCTCTTCTTCACAATCGTAGCATAGCCACGTACGTCGTGCAAAAGGGTCTAAATAACGCCAGCGAGGGCACCATAGGTCTCAATAATAAACCACTCACCAGATTGATAACTCCGTGCTTTTTGTATGGAGCAAGTTGGTCCACTGTTCAACCATATATATGCCAACATTTAGTATGCGTGTAAAACGTCATGTCACACACACCAACGACGAGGATAGGGAAAACTCAAAAAGGCGCGACCATAGACAATATAATTTTCATTCGGAGCCAATACCACATTCATTAGCCTAAAATATTTTAAAAATAAAAATTTAAAAAATAGAAAAATTAAAAACTCAGTTACATGTATTATAGTTAATATTCATACCCACTCTTCCTGGAGTCATTAAAGCAATGGATTCATATATTTGTTAGTTGTGCCCGTATTTTAGTTTCAATTGATCGATTCAAAACACTTTATCAACACAGGCATTTGGCCGCTGACATTGTTGATTAATTACATGTAAAATAAGAAGTCTTCTCTTCTACCAACTATTTTGCGTTCCCTGAATACATCGTTGTAAAGATTGTAGATCCTGGCGTGAGATTTGATCAGAGTATGTGCTCACGAGTAGTTAGCAATACCTAAGAAATTACCAGAAATTATTAATTCATCACAAAGATTTGTATATTATTTTCATGATATAAGATTGTCATTCAATGTTTATGTTAATTTGTTACCTGATAAATTGAATGCATGAACCTTTCCAACACCTCCACCGCCATATCCTTGCTGGCATACTACGGGAGGTTCTTTTAAAAGTCAGCACTGTTTGACTCTCCGAAAGCAACCTGAGCATAATCTGCCAAGTATTTTTAGATCAGGGGTTTCGTCCACTTCTAGCGGTTGTGGGAGATCTCAGTGGTACAAAATAACCCACCTGTTTTTTGGTTTGAACCACCGGGTCCTATTTTGTGTTCGCGATGTCGTTTATTCAAGAATTTGCCGATATGTCAAGATTAAACTTTGGCAACACGTAATTTATTAATGAACTACTCGACCTTTTGGTCCCGATTGAAAACTGAGAGCCACAAACTGACGAACTTCTCACTAATATCGGATAAACAATATATACAAATCTGCCAACTCTCTACAACACAATGGCGTGCTTCAAGTTCAAGATGTCAAACAAAACCACCACACATATCCACTCATCCAATACTCAGCTGCCAAAGTTCAGAGTTTATCATTTGATAGCTAACTTGATGACGTTTCAAACCATAGAAATTACCGTGTCTTTTTTTCGGTTTCAATTTTCGATCATCATTATTAATAATTCAAACTCCCCGGGCGTTGATTTAAATTACCGACTTCAGCAATCCTCCCGATGTCCGTCTCACTTCAACATGCGTTATGCCGTTACAACTTTGAGATACACTCTATTGCAAATATCTATTGGCTAAGTAACATATTTTTGTATACAAACATACTCGCCAGGTTTGACAAACGTATTTTTTACGTGTTAGTTTTGCGACGAAATTTTGTGTATTTATGCCGTTCTCTAAGACCTGAGCTGTATAGGTAGAAAAAACAGCTTATTCAGATTAATATATCTTATGTACGGGCGCAAACCAATAATTTATCTCAATATTCAAAAGCATAACGTGTCAAAAGTGTTGTACTTGACACTATTGAAAATAAAGCCATCTATCGGTGTGAAGTTTCTAAATATATTTTGAGAATACCCTTAACGACGTAAGTGAAGAATCGACGAACAAAAGTATGCAAAGCCCTCCCCTGATGTATTGGATAGACCTTCGGTTGAATTTGCCCTAGTAAATCTCTAAAATAAAGTGAAAATCATATCGACATAAGCGATGAAGTCGTGTAAAAATAGACGGACCTACAGTCGAATTTGCCCTTGCAGGTCTATAAAATTGATTTCTGCGTTGGTTTTTGTTTATTATTTCTGATGAACTTATTACTAAAATCTCAGATATTTCTAGAAGGATCCCTCGGGAAGTTACTAATTCATCCTCTAAAAAAATAAAATCCTTAATTGCTCTAAAAAAATTGTATTATCATTACGAATTCGTCGGAATTAATTAAAATGTGAGCGTCGAACAAACCCCCTTCATTAGTCTTGGGTCGTCTTAAGCGGGCAATCATTACCTTTTTTACCCTAATCTCGTTTTTTTCGCATGCCGTCACGCATACAAGACTCGATAATCTTCAAACAGGAAGCTAAAATAATATACTGTGCCGGAGAAGTGAGAAGATTCTAAGTGATAGGGGATCGTGCCTAGTCAACCGGGTGCTTCGCCGGCAGCTAAATCAAGGCGTATTGTGCTTTATAATGACTACAGCCTCAACTTATCGCTAATCCATTGTTTGGATTTTGATTCCGAATAACGCGGTACTTTGTGAAAGTTAATTACATTAAAATTTCAAAGGCGGCACTCCCTTCGTTATTATTCGTGGTTAGAAGTTAGACGGTTTACTTTTAACAAGTACGTATAAGTTTATACAGTTCTATAGTTTTATCTCGATGGTGCGAGATTGCCAACTGCGCTAATTAATTAACTAACCATGTGCAGAGAGGACGGATCGCCAAACAATTCGGTACTAATTCGGTAACAATTAGTATGATCTATTTACTAACAATTTCTCAATTTTTTCATCTTCTTATAATTCTCTAACTTCTCCATCCTCTTCTTGCAACCCAAACTATCTATACATCATTTTTCTTATTTCTCTATTTTATATTATAGCAATGTACAGGTTCTGTGTCAGCAAAGTGTACAATTCACCCGCTATAACACAGGGTCATCCCTAGCATGGAGGGTGAAATATCACAAAAAACCACATGTACTCTCTAAATCATATATCAATAAAATAAATAAATCGATTGAAAATAACTTCAAATTGTGCAGCAATGTATTTATAGTCTCTAATTAGAGGTGAGTTTGGGATAATAATGTTAATTACATCACCTCGTAAGAATCACGTGTTAAATGATTTACCAATTACTAGTAAAATGTTAAATTAATTTATCCCAGACCAGTGGTTCCTGACGGGGGAGGTACCGCTCCCCGGGGGGCGTTGGTAAGATCCAGGGGGGGCATTGGTGGCCTCGACAAGCCGCTAAGCCGTAAGCCGCTCAATTAGTGATTAGGACTTGACAGATTAATAGTATTTTTGTTATTTTGATACTATTGTTTCAAAAAACTTTTTAATTTATTTAGTAAATAACAGGGGCTCAATGACTGGAAAGGCCACGGTGGAACATTTTCCTGCTGGGAGATGTGGGCTAATAAAATACCGTGATACGCCATCTTGCAATAACATCAGCAACATTTCCAGTAAGTCCTACTCCTTAGCGTCCTAGAGTGGTCTTTATGATCCCGCGAGTCCCGGGCAATATGACCACTGACCCTATCATCATGGTCGTAGCTGATAAGGAGAGGGCGAATGGCGAGTTTCCGGCGCCATAAAACCGGATCAGCTCAGCTAAGGGAAGGTAACCCCTACAGAAAAATCCCTGGAGAAGGCAATGGGAAACCATTCCAGTATCTTTTCCCAGCATATCACTATGGAGAGAAACCAACCAATGGCCCCGAGTCCCGGGCGGCCCTTAAATGGGCCAGGGGTGCGAAGAATCTCCCGGCTCAAAATAGTGAATTCAAAAATAAGACTAGGAACATGGAATGTAAGAAGTTTATACAGCGGTAAATTGGATAATGCAATACAGGAAATGGAAAGATTTAAAGTAGATATTCTTGGAATTAGTGAACTGAGATGGACTGGCTGCGGCATACACAAACATGAGAAGGGAAATCCATACTACTCAGGAAGTGACCCACAGGACAGAAACCGTCGAAACGGAGTTGCTGTATTTGTCATGGAGAAGTATGTAAAATTTGTTAAGAATTTTGTACCCATTTCGGACAGAATAATATTATTACAATTACACTGTCAACCCATCAACATTAATATTATTCAAGTGTATGCACCAACAGCGGAAGTGAGATATGATGGTGATGTGGAATCTTTTTATGACTCACTAGCCAGTACATTGCAAAGTTTGAAAGGAGGAGAAGTCAATTTTGTCATTGGAGACTTAAATGCCAAAATTGGTGAAGGTCGCCGCTCTCATATAGTTGGTGAATATGGCTTAGGCATAAGCAATCAAAGAGGTGATAGACTATATGAATTCTGCCAGGATAAAAATATGGTTGTATTAAATACCTGGTTTAAACTCTCGAAAAGAAGGCTTTATACGTGGAGATCACCTCAGGATGGAACAATCTATGATATTGTCAGGAACCAAATTGACTATGTGTTAGTAGACCATAGATTCAGGAACTCTGTAAAGAGAGTCACCACGTACCCTGGTGCGGACATTGGTTCTGACCATGTTTTGTTAACTGCCGATATTGTTTTACGCTTAAAACAAATAAAAAATCCCAAAACCAAAATTAAAATGGATATCTCGAAACTCCACGAAGAAGTGGTCAGAAATAGGGTATCTCAGACTTTGAACGATAATATTAGGCTACTCCCTTGTGATCCATCGATAGAAATACAAACACAATGGGATAACCTTAAGTCAGTTAGTTATACGTGAAACCTGTGATGCAAATTTGAAAGCTGATAAGCAAATTAGAAAAAAGAATTGGATGACTGACCACATTTTGAACTTTATGGTTGAGAGACGTAAGCACAAACATAATGAGACACAATATAAAAACTTACAAAGAACGATTAGACGTGAAATTAAAAAAGCCAAAGAAGAATGGATGAAGTCACAGTATGAAGAACTAGAGTCGTACAGTCGTAGTCACAATGCATTCAAACTTCACAAAAAATTAAAGGAAATTACAGGCACTTCTAGAAGAATTACTCCATCATGTTTAGTTGACGATTCCAATAAATTAACATTGGATGAAAAAGATATTTTACAAACATGGGAAAGTATATTCATGATACATTCAAAGATATTAGACCTGACATTAATATTCCCAATGATCAATTGCATGGACCCTCGATTTTAAAATCAGAAATTCTTCATGCGATAAAGACTTCAGACAATAGAAAAGCGTGCGGGCCAGACGATATTCCAGTTGAGGTGTTGAAGCTCTTTAATGATGAAAATGTTGACTACCTGTTGAGGTTATTTAATTCTATATACGACACAGGGAATATACCCCAAGATCGGCTAAAATCCACCTTCGTGACATTGCCTAAAAAACAATACCCTAAGAAGTGTAGTGACTATCAATTAATAAGCCTGATGAGTCATGTCCTTAAATTATTCCTTATAATAATACATGCCAGGATACGCAATAAGTCCGAGCAGGACTTGGATGACACTCAGTTTGGCTTCAGAAATGCGTTTGGGACGCGTGAGGCATTATTGTCTATCGATGTACTATTGCAAAAGTGTCGTAACCAAAAAAAGGAAGTTGTCGCCTGTTTTATTGACTACGAAAGGGCATTTGACAGGGTAAAACATGCTGACCTAATGAAAATGCTTGCGGATTGTAACGTTGACACCAAAGACCAGAATTTCATAAAAAACCTGTATTGGTTCCAAACAGCAGAAATAAGACATGGGAATGAGAGATCTAATGCAATTGCCATTCAGCGTGGAGTACGACAAGGCTGTATCCTGTCGCAACTATTGTTTAATCTCTATTCCAACGATGTCTTTAAAAGAGCCCTAAGTAATACTGAGAAGGGTCTTAAGATCAACGGAGTTGTCATTAATAACATAAGATACGCAGATGATACTGTTTTACTAGCTGACTGTATCGATGACCTCCAAGACCTATTAAATCTTGTTAATAATGCTGGTGAGCAATCAACGTCAATAAAAGAAAATGGATGACATTTGGACGACTAGATCACTCTGAATCAGTGATACAGTTAAATGGTTACAATGTCGAAAAGGTCGAAAGATTTAGATACCTCGGCAGTATTCTCACGGAGACTCTTGACCCAGATGTAGAGGTTAGGTGCAGAATTGAAGCAGCAAGAACTGCGTTCATTAAAATGAAATCCCTCTTCTGCAATGATAATATCAGCTTAAAACTAAGGCAGAGAATGCTAAAATGTTATGTGTGATCGGTCTTGTTGTATGGATGTGAAACATGGACCTTGAAAGTAAATACCATGAACAGGTTAGAGGCTTTTGAAATGTGGCTTCACCGGAGAATACTCAAAGTCCCATGGACCGACATGATCACCAACACAAAAATTCTCAAGCGGGCTACAGCAGAGAGAGAACTGCTTTCCTGTATTGCGGGCTAGAGCTGATTAATAAAAATCAGGAAAATTTCATATCTGGGTCATGTACTTCGAGGGGAGAAGTATCACTTGCTACAGTTAATATTGAAAGGCAGGATAGAGGGTCGCAGAGGGCTTGGTAGGAGACAAATGTCTTGGCTGCGAAATATACGAGAGTGGACCGGCATTAGAAGTGTGGAGGAGCTATTCCGGGCAGCGCAAGACAAAGAGACATTTTCTAGAGTGATCGCCAACGTCGGGGGGACCTGATACGGCACATAAAGAAGAAGTAAATAACATTTCCGGTTGATAATCTCAGAATGTTGTGAATCAACCCACATCCATCATCATAAATAGAAAATCTGGCTTTTGCAACTATGGAGGATTAACTAGTAGGGGATCTAACCCTCAATGCCCGATTGGTAACCAATAACTTACACGCTACCAACCGGTCGGTTGTGATATTTAAAAAAAATGTAATTTTCACTAAAAAAATGTCACCTTAGGCACTATTCCGTACGTGCTGCAATATTTTTGCAATCGAGACGGGGGGGCGTTGAAGAGAAACATACTTAAAAATTGGGTGGTGAGACAGATAAGGTTGACAACCTTTGTCCTAGAAATTAATATATTATATGCAACCAGTGGCGGCTCGTGACCTTTGGAAGTAATAGAGTGCTAATATTAAAATAAAATGGCTTTATTGAAGTTGTTGTAGCCGAAAACGTTTTTTTATTTTTTCGATACTTATTTTTATGAAATATCTCAAGAAATCGGTGTAGTTCACTGCCAAACTGAAATTTCCTGAAAATCTTCATACAAAATACCGAATGAAGATCTTCAGGAAATCGGTGAAGTTCTCTGCCAAACTAAAATTTCCTTAAAATCTTCATACAAAATACCGAATGAAGATCTTCAGGAAATCGGTGAAGTTCTCTGCCAAACTAAAATTTCCTTAAAATCTTCATACAAAATACCGATTGAAGATTTTCAGGAAATCGGTGAAGTTCACTGCCAGACTGAAATTTTCTGAAATCTTCATACAAAATACCGAATGAAGTTTTTCAGGAAATCTGTAAAGTTCACTGCCAAACTATAATTTATTTAAAATCTTCATATAAAATACCGAATAAAGATTTTCAGGAAATCGCTGAAGTTCACTGCCAAACTGAAATTTCCTGAAAATCTTCATACAAAATACCGATTTTTTGAAAAATAAAAGATAAAAGATTCAGGTTACAACAACATTAATAATTTTATTTAATGTTACCACTCTAGTACACCAAAAATTCACGAGCCGCCACTGTATGCAACATGACCAAAAACTTGTTATTATATTATTCAACATGCATATATTGTTCATATAGACAAATAAATTGTAATTGAAACGCAATATATATTATATTCTAGACACTAACTAAATATTGACATTGCGTTCTAGACAAAAATTAGGGTGGATCAATTTCAAAGTAGCCAAACCCATTTAACTTGTTAATTTAATTAAATCTCTTGATTTAACCGACTTATCTTTCGGAAGAACCATGTATTTGGTACCTTTATACAAATTAGGTATATTCACGGATACACCTGACTTAACAAAGCTTATTACTTTACGAGACCACTTCGTAACACGAGACTTTCAAAGTTGTTATAATGTTTTGTGTTAATTCATTCCCCAATCCAAAAGTTACGCAGGGCTCGGAAACGAACTCAGTTATGTTTATATTTTCAGAAACTGGTTAAAAGAGAACAATGATAAAACAGAACATGGTGAAAGAGTAGGTTATGTTTATATGTTCATGGAACCGATTTTTTCATATAATAAATTTTATCAAAACATAACATAAGTTTTGCCGAAAAATAAGGCGATTTTCAATTAACACAGTTTCTCTTTTCATAAAAATAACGCGAAACTTGCCAAAAATTAAGACTAATTTCGCAAAAAATTCACCACATATAACATATAAATTTAGTTTATATAAAAAAAAAAAAAAATAAAAGGCGTTAAGACGCCTGTACCGATAAGACAAGATATCCTGGGTTCGATTGCTAGTTGTGACCGTTACATTTTTATTTTTGTGTGTCTTGTTCTGTTTCATGTATCGTTTAGATTTATAAATATTATGTTTTACTGTAATAAAATAATGTTTTATTTACCCCAATAGCTCAGCGTTCTGTCTTACCCTCTTCTCCATGCCTTATCTTGATCTCCGTCCTGTTTGAATTTCGTAAACACAGTTTTGTATCGGAAATTGAAGCCCCGATTGGACAAATATTTGAATCACAAAACACGTCCACAAGGCATTTTCTGCGTTCTTCTTTATTCTATGTTTGAAATGTTTCTATTTACCTGCTTATTTGATTTCCACGTAGACTTCACAAATTTCATAGATCTCGAAACCGTAATAGTAAGCTACTAAAAGTAAGTGAATCTCCTAATACATATTGTTATTGCATGTGGGAAGGGTTACATTGTTTACACAAGCGAAGGTTCCTATTCAAGAGATTTATTGAAATCAACCACCGTGCCAGATAGAAAATTGGAAAACCGTTGTCCTTCCTTGGAAACATCACAGAGAAATTTTGATTAATGTTGGCAGAAAAATGAAAACACATTTTCTTAGAAACTTGGAAGCTTACAATACTAAAAATAACAGTCGTTTTGACACTGTATTTACAGGTCCTTCTGCAGAATTAAATAAACCAACACAAAAATGTTTTTAATTAAATCTTGATATCTTTAGCATCCAAAAAGTATTTTGGCGGTTCATTAGTTTTTCTGCGGTTTTTAATTCCCTTTTATTAATATAATTATAATATACTCATATTAATTTGTAAATTATTGTCGTGTACTTGGTTTACTTTGGACTCCGCGCGCATCTTTGCTCAAATAAATTTCATATTTTAACTGACAACAATTGCATTTAAAGAAATGATTTTACTTGCCTGAAATAGCTACTTCGGAAGATTAACTCTTCAAGTGCCAGAAGTGCTTATTGGCTACAGTATTTTTGTACCCGTATGAACATTTAAATCATAATTTATTCTCATGGGATTTTGCATCTTAAAAAAAACGTAGCTTACTAAAATAAATCTTATTCAATTGGCAATAAAATAAACAATGGAAAAAGAGATTGAGTTCTTTCAATAACAAAGTTACTACTGGGTCCTTCTGTTGCGAAGGTTGAAGATGTGTTCGGTATTGAAATTAAACTATGTAATATTTCATAATAGATTTATTCTGTCGCTGAGATAAACCAGCCGTGAATAAATTTTAACAACATTTTATATACTGCACAAGTAATTAATCACAAAAGAAACTGCAATATCATTTAAGTAATAAGTAATCGCGGCGCGAAATGATTAAGTTATTTTGATTAACGCATTAAAAATATATGAGTAGTAGACTGACTGTGAAGCGTGAGTCTCTTTCGTTTATATGTACAAGATTCTAGGGGTCGTCCAGTACCTGTAGGAATAGCGGGGTAGTTTCAGGTACCGTCTATCTTGACCTCTAGGCAACGGCCGAATTGTCCAGTAGGTTTTACGACGGGCTAGGTACCGTAGCGTCTTAGCGCTTGGTACTATTTATTTATTGAATATCAACGGTATAAATATACCATACACCATAATTCATGTCACTGAATAACAATTAACTGTGGCATTTGATCATAAAATGACGACCGAAAATATAAAATTAACACTAGAAGGAGATACAAGTACAAACAAAATATTATCAACAAGTATGAGTAGACTTACATTATATTAGTAATGATTTAGAAGATATGATAGTATAACCTTCTTGTACCTAGCTTCTGTGCAGTTAAACAGATCCGCTACATCTGCGTACCTATTACTAACTTTCAAGCGAGTGTTTGAAATGCTCAGTCTTGGAATTTTTACAATTAAACAGGGTTTTAGAACGACTAGCTCTTATGGGTATATGAAATTCAATGAGGTTAATTAAATCAAGGCTGTCTACACTACCATTAATTTTTAACATAAATATTAAATCGGATATAATTCTTCGATCTGAGAATTTTAATAAATTTAATTTTTTCATTGCGTAATTATAGTTTATACTTTCAATGGGAATAAAGAGTTTAAAATTAATGTGTCTTAGGAATTTGTGTAGAATTTTTTCTATTGAATCTGAATGTATTTTATAATGGGGGGACCAGATGGAAGAGTTATATTCGACTTGACTTTGAACTAAAAATTTATACAAAATTTTCAAAGTTGAAATTTTTCTGAAGCCTCTGGAGTTTCGAAGATTGAATCCAAGCATTTTCATTCCCTTATTGTTAATTGCGTTTATATAAACGTGATATATAAAGTTTTAGTTTTTTTTCAGGCCCCAGGTCATTAATTTCTTCGACAGAAGTAATAGTTGAGTTATTAAGTTCATATGAATAAATAATTGGTGGACTTATTTTGTAAAATCTTATTGAATGACACTTATTTATGTTTAGACAAAGTTTATTAAGAGTGCACTAATTAATTATCCTGTTTAAGCTATTTTGTAGACACAGTTAACTTTTTTAAATATTTTTAAATCATCTGCAAAAAGTTATACATTTATATCGTTATCAAATATATTAACAATATTGTTACAGTAAAAACAATATTGGGCCTAAATGAAACCCCTGTGGTACACCACTTATAGACACTATAAATTGGTTGGAAAGGAACGAATTGATTTAAAATATGTACTACTAATTTGTAATACTACAATAGTACCCGTCACCGTCAGACTCTAGTAGTGGCGTACCAATACACTTAAATGCATCCGCCTAAGACGTGAGAGAAAAAAACATTTCTCTGAATATAAATAGCTATTCTGGGAAAACTATTTATGAAAGATTATATATTGTCTTCAAAAATATATACACATATTATCTGGTAAGATGAAAAAATTAAAAATATATAATTATTTAATTAATATTAGTGATTATGAAAATAGAATCAGCTGGCGCACGACGAGCGGCGTCAAATTCTTGCTTCGGCACAAGAAGGAGGTTTGTTGTATGTGGGAGCATTGTTGTTATATCCAATGAGGTGATATGGGTAGTTTTAGTGCAGGTGTTTATTGGGAAGATAACACGATATTTATCAAAAATACACGCATTCCATCCCACTTGCACACATGTTCGTTTATTCACACATTACACCCTCACACTCAACTCACTTTTTTAAGAAAATTTATTCCTTTAATATCTTAATTATTTCAATATCTCATTCCTATTTCTTTTTTTCTGAACGGTTCCATGCTGAACGGTATCTGCAAAAATCAGGGGAATTAAAATGGGTCCAGTCCACATCTGACAATGGACCAAAATCAATCAAATCATGAGATCGTTCACCCCCCATCTAACTTTCATTTCAGTTGACTGATCATGGTGACGTTTCCAAATATGTCCAGATGAGTTTATTTTTACCAATTAAATTCTACTTCCCAATATTTTAACAATTGTTCACGAAATCAATTTATTTTTATTATCTCTAAAATCTTTGGTTAGTACTTTAACCCAAATCAAAAATAAAAATTTACCCCGAAAATATATTTTTGCGTTTTTTGGTTATGTCTTTTTCTTATAGTCTTGATATTTATCAGTTTCCATCTTTGGAATAACAGTATTATAAATTGATCTGATTTTTTCTACCTAACATCAATAAATTTGGTTATTACTATACCAGTAGACATTGAAGGCGTATTCCTAATGTCAACTAAAAATTTAAGTAATTTATCTTTAAAATCAATGTAAAAACTTTTTAACTATTTTTTACTGTTTTGACAGTATTTTCAACTCGTTTAAAGCCGGGTGCTGAATTGCTGACGTCACAGACTTGATATTAAAATCATGGCAGAAATGTATGTATAATTACGCAAATTGAATGAATTAATCCAGAGTTCACCATACAAGTAAAATAATTTCAGAATTCACAATTATTTTAATAAAATTATAACAAATAACGCTTTTTAAACCACCATTTAAAATTAAAATAAATATATGATGTTTATTTCGGTTCCTTCATCAGGAAACAAAGCATAGTGAAAAACTAAAATGAATTATAAACATAGACAAGTAGGCATGAACAAAATTATAATATTATTGGTGAAAGAAGGCAACTAATTGAGAATTATGTAAAAATATTTACATGAAAACCAAAAAATATATAATGTTTATTTCGTTTTTAAATTCAAGAAATTCAAATAACTTTTTATTTTAATGTTAAAAATAACTTGAAGTTGAATAATAATTGAACTTTCTAACTAACAGTGGCCTGTCAGTGGTTGAGTTGACATCGCGTCCGGTTCCCGCCCAGGCGTTGTGAGTTCAATTCCTCGGTTGGGTTAGGTTTTCACCAGACAAGTAACATTTTTCGCTTACTGTCGTGGTAATAAGACATTTTCAAATATTTCACATTCGATTATACATTGTCTCGTTCATTTTCTTCTGTTATTCAGACTCTTGATATGACCCTACTCGACTCGAAGTATTAAATTTGATTCACTTTATCGTGCCATGTCTTCCACGGGCGTCTCCAACTTCTTCTGCCATTCACTTTCGCGTCCTATAATAACTTACTATCAAGATTAACAATTATTGTTTTTTTCAAAAATAATTCAGTTATACCTACTAAACAATGAAATGGAATCTTGGAAGAGGAAATTAACCCACTTCTAACATCCGATCGATCTGAAACTCGGCAGAAAAACTCGTTGTCGTTGACAATGTATTGTATCTTCTTTTGGTGACACTCACATGTGCGCACACGCATTTCTTCTGAAATTGGATAACATTACCTAAATATATAAAAATCATGTGTCACTGTGTTCGTACAGGCTAATCTCAGGCTAATGATAGTTTTGGATCCGATAGGTGGAGCTGTTGTCGAAAACTAAAAATAAATTAAAGATCAACATTTTTTTTCTTATTTTTTAAAAAATACACAACCACAAATGTAAACTTCCCTACATAGAAGGCGGTCTGTGGCAGGACAACGTCTTATATTATAAAATGCATACCAAATGGTTGAGATAAATTCTACCTTGTTGCTAATCTTTACATATAAAAATTCAGCCTGCGTATGTTTACTCGAAAAGTAGTCAACCGATATCGCTGAAAATTTCAAATTTAGTTTTTATTAGTGTCAGGAGTGCTTAGAGATGTTTAAATGGTAGAAGAAGTCAGGGACGCCCGAGAAATACTTAACGAAATACCTCTGCAACGAAATCAGATACGGACTCGAATTAAAGTCTATGTAATGTAGTTTTTTTAACAGTAACATTGTGGTATACTACAAACATCGGTACTATCCAATTAGGATTTGACTTAGGTGTTAGCGATGTTGATTCCACTCCCTGTGAAGAAAGGTTCAATCTTCAAGCGAAACCAAAAAAATAATTGTATGCTGAAAAAGCCTACCCAAGAGATGGCACAACTGGGTCGTAAAATGATAGATATTTTTCAAATTAAATTCAATAATTTTCTTTTTTTCTCGGCCGTCGCCATATTTCTCTGTCCTGCTTTTCGAATAAAATCGTTATGTTAATATTATTCCCTCGGGACTGAAAAGACGAAAGCAGAATTTGTAGATAAAATATAAAGATATACTACCAAAACGGTTTTGAATCCTTTCAAATCTCGCGTAATAGAAAAACGTGATTTTTTCAAACTCTGCGGGCATAAAAATAAAGACATATTATTATTACAAATGCCCACAGTTTTTTTCTCCCCGCATCTTAGAGGCAAGGGCTTTAAAAGTGTTAAAATCTTTTCACTATGGATGCCATGGACATTGTTTTATTTGAATTCGAGAGACAAAATTTATCAAACTGATTGAATTTAAAAATTGATAAAAATGGACTCGCCTAAATATGCTTGAATTTGAGATACCTATTTACAAAGTTTGCCCAATTGACAATCCAGGGGAGAAATATTGGAAACAAGCAGCCAAAATCAGACGAAGAGATTTGTGAATTATGAATTGAAATTGCCGTCAAATTAAATTTAACTAAATTGATGATATTGTTTTTTCTTTTAATGTATTTATGAAATATTTTCCATTTTACTGTGTTAAGTCTGTCTAGTCTGTTTTAAAATCTACGTACACTGTTCATTGAACTTCCTTATAAATTCTTTTTTTTTAATTCAAAACTAAGTTTCTTTTATTTTATTAATGTTAATTAATGTCGTCTTTGACGAAATTAGTTTTTTTAAACTCACTGAGTATATTATAAATAGTACTGTTATTATTTTGTTATATATTATCGCTAAATAAATAAATAAATTATTTCCTCAATCTCTTTTTATCGTTATGCCAGTTAGTTCTAGAGGTGAGGAGTATTTATCGTACCCAGTAAAAGTACCGAGTATTTTCATGCGATACTTTGTACTGATACTTTTGGTATTTTGAATAGGTATTTTTAATGTGAAATTTTTAATAGGCATTTTTAATTGCTATTTTTTTATGGATATTTTTTGATGTGTATTTTGAATAGGTATTTTTTGATGGGTATTTTTGGTATTTATAATAGGTACTTTTACAAGGTATTTGTAAAATTGTGGGGAATTCTTCGACAGGAAATTTCGTAGCCACCCCCCATCCTCCCATGGATTTGAAAAATTACTGTGGGGAATCATATATGAATATTTTTTGTGGGGAATTACGTTTCACAGAAATTCTATAACAACCCCCCCCCCCCCCTCCATGGATTTCGAATAATTACTGGGGGAATCAAGTTTACGTAGAAAATTTGTGGGGAATATGTGGGCAGTCAGTGAGTATAGTTTAGAAATTACTTATTCTTAATCAATCCTCAGGTGAGTATTAAATACTTTTGAGTATTTTGTCACCGGTATTTTTACCAGGTATTTCTTTGTACTTGTACTCATTGTACCCAGTTACGAAAAGTACTCACAGGACCCACCTCTAGTTAGTTTCATCCCTTACTATCAGAAATTTAATCTCACAATTTTACATAATATAGTTTGACAAACTAGTATAGAAACTCGATATAGCGTAAATAAAACGGTTCATTGTTATGGACACTCTGGGGTACTCCGATTATGGAACAATGGAGTATTTTCACCAATATGTGTTAGTAAGTTTATTTCTCTTATTATCATTGATTTTTTAAATTATCTAAAATTTCAAATTCGAATTTGGCTATGACGTCAGTAACGATACTGCCTGCTAAGACAGCCGTTACCGGGTTGTCCGATGTGACGTCACTAACGTCCTCCTAACGAACATAATATTGTTTTGACAGAACATATTTTAAATCGTTATGGAACATTTATTCATCAACACAAAAATAGAATAATTATGCTTTTAAAATAGTAAATTTAACATTGAGACAATACCCTAAAATAAAGCCAGAATCTTAACGACGTAAGTGAACCAGCCGTGCACAAACAAAAGCGACTCGCGGCCCTGGTGTATTGGACAGACCTGCGGTTGGATTTTCCCCATCAAACCTGTAAATTAAATTGGGTATCATAACGACATAAGTGATGAAATCGTGTAAAAACAATATTCGGCGCGCGGTCCGGCGTGATGGATGGATCTACGGTCGACTTTGCCCCAGCAGGCCTAGAAAATCGATCTTTCCGTGTGGTTTGTTTTAATTAATTCTGACAAACTTATCGTCTAGAAAAATAAAATCTTGAACTTACCGCTAATTTTATAGTTGAAAAACGTTTTATAAAATTTTCGAACCGTTTTTCATAAAATATTGTTACTGTTAGGTGATGTTTTTATTAATCCTAATAATAACTTGGGGATCCCTCTAAAAACTTTTTAGATTTTAGTAATACGTTTATCAGTAATAATTCAAGTGTGAGCGTCGAGCAAACCCCCTATGCGAATATGTGCGGTGATGCTTCTTGACTCTCAAATTAAACTATATAACACATACTTTAAAACAGGTTAACATTAAATAATTACATAATATACTATGTAACGTAATTTCTTCCTACGTTTTTTTTATTGTTTAAGTGTGTGTCTATCCATTTAGCTTCTTGTGTTGTTTTAAAATTTAACCAATAGCTTCATTAAATCATCAATCAGACATACAAAGAACACCTTTTCACTTTACTTTTTGCTTGCAAAGTGTTAACAATTAAAAAAAGCTATAATAGTTCTGTTATTATTTCACTGTGGTCCGGTTGTTTCTGTTGTAATTTTTTTATAAAACATTTGAATGCGACTTTCACAGAACTTGAATATTAACTTTGAAATTTTATGAATTGTTCAAATTGTGTGAATCAATCCGTCCTAAATAATGTAACGTGAAAGTATCATTGCTTAACACGTTTATGTATTATTATGTAAAGAATATGCACTCAAACCATCTTGCTTTTTTAAAGTTATGTTCTTTTACAGTTGGTGTTGACATAGCAATTTGTCAGACTCGATTTAAATATGCTCTAAGGGTTCAAATTTCATGTTTTCTCGACGGAAAATTAAATATTTATTTTTTATGTTGATTAAAAATTTTAGCGAAATGTCTTGTACATTTTTAAGTATCATAATTTGTACCTTTATTTTCCAGGCTGTAGTAATTAGTTGGCGTATCTGAGATTTCTTGTTTTCCTTACAATAAAATGTTCACAAATATACGTGTTTATTTTCGCACAGGCATGTATAGTGATGTCGTTGGGAATCTGGGAGTTTACATAGCAAACATTGTCTACACAATATGGCCAGGAACGTACATTTATTAAACGGAAGAAATTCTCCTCCCTAAAATATATATACAGAATTTTTTTGTATTTTAGTTGTGACCATATCGGTTCAAAGGCAAAACTCACTGTGAGTATCATATCAAAAATACTAATTTCGATTGTGTAACTCTGGTTCAATAAAAACAAATTTACGTCGAATTTAACTTTAATTTTGTATTTTAAAATTGGAACTGATTGTGTGAAAAATTCAGACGAGCGACAATGTACCTACTTACCTATAAAATAATGTTTTCAATAGAAAATTATTTTTATTGTCATTTTCAAAATTGGTGATTTTTCACGCGTTTGCGTTGGTATTATGTTTTTAATCATGGTTTGAGAATTCAATGTAATTATCATCACAACAGTTTATTCCAAGGTAGGATTTTGGTCTTGCCCGGAATAATTATTATATTTTTGGTTTTACTAATTTCTTTTTTAAGTTAATTCCGTCAGTGGGGACTATGGTATACTCAATCAGGTTATGTTGTGAGGTTGAAGGTAGTGGGAAGGGAGGGATATGAAGAAGAAGAAGGTGGGAAGTACCTGGCTATTTAGATCTGGCCTCCAAACAAGGCTAAAGTCATTTCAAACAACGTTTCGATTATAAATGGTAGCTCTTTCATGCGTAGCTATATTGAGAGTATTTCCCACTCTGAAATTACTTGGAATTGAAGAACCACAGAATATTTTTTTTTAAACTACAGGGTTTTCCAATAAGAGGTGTTATTTTGATATTCAATCGAAAAAGATCAATGGTTTCGTTGCTTGTGTGGCACGTAGCGCCGTTTTGTTGAAAGTAAACGTTGTCCAGATCAATACCATCCAATTCCTGCCATAAAAAATCATGAATCATCTCTCGATAGCGCAATCCATTCACAGTAACCGTTGCTCCAGCCTCATTTTCGAAAATGTCCAATGACTCCGCCGGAACACAAACCGTACCAAACAGTCACACGTTGAGGATAGATAGGCTTTTCAACAATAACTCTTGGTTTTTCCGAGCCCCAGATGCGACAATTTTGCTTGTTGACGAAGCCACCGAGGTGGAAATGGGCCTCATCACTCAAGATGATTTGCATTTGATTCACTCAAGTAAATTTTTAAAGCGTTTTTGAAGCGTGTATTGTTCCATTTTTATTAATGACGTAGTTTCTACTTGTCAAATGTCAAAAAATTACAGCTTCAAAAGTAACATCTACCGAAATAGCGGGCTATTCAAAATAACACCTCTTATTGGCGCTCTGATTCTCGTGCATTTGCCTGACATTTCATTTGAAATGCGTGTTATAAATTTAAGACCAGATTGGCGAAAAAAAATGGATCACGAAACCTTTTCACGGGGCATTTGTTTTCTTTTTCTTTATTCAATGGAAGAAAGGCCAATTTTTAACAATTGAAAAAAAATAGTTTTGTCATTTTTTTCTATTAATTTTCAATCTGTCAATTCCGATTCAAATGTAGGTACTCACATTTGTTCGTAAATCGGTACTAAGCGGTGATGCCACAGTAACGAGTATTTTTATATCCATTTTATTATACTTATAGATTTTCTTAACAGACTGTCTCTTCTCAGCTGGAATAGGTACAGAAACTGCGACGTTTTAGCCGCACCAGAAATATCGTTAGTTTATTCAAGTTTGAAAAAAAAGCCTGAATAAGGAACGATGCGATTCCCGACATTCACGCGTAAAAGGATTACCTGGGGAAAACTGGGCTATTTTCAAAACAGTTACGGGGAAATTTCTTTGAAATTCTTAAGCATTTTCCCGAATTTTTTTCTTCCGCCTTGTTGATGTAACAAAGAACTGCGGACATTTCCTTTTGCATTTTTAAACTATGATTAAAGTTTTGCGGCGTTGCATTACTTAAAAGGGTTAACCGAAAAAATGAGATTCATCTGCAAAAGAAAGGGGTCGCATTATAAATGAAAATATAGTAGAAGAATTAAACCCTCGAGGCCTCGTGAACTAAGCCACTAATCGGTCAAGCATTCAAAATAAAGCCAAAAATTTAAATCTTTGTCAAGCAATAACACATAAGATAAAAGGAGTCTCAAAATGTGGACTTACACGGTGTCCGGAAACTAGTGGTATAAGCTGAAAACTGGGAACCCAAAAAACAAAGACTTTTTTACATAGGTATATTGTAATGTCTTTGCCTATTGTATGACCTATTTTGACGGACTCCGTGGTTTTGTTTGATTAATTTGTGTTATTTCACAAATTATAGTTATATAGTAATTATATATAAATAGTATATTTTCGGCAAGTTCCAGAGTGGAAGATACTCTCAGTATCGCACTGGTGTAAGACCACCATTCAAAATTGATACGTTGCTTCAAATGGTTTGGCCGTGTTTGGTGACCAAATCTGAATAGCCAGGTACTTCCTCTTACCCATCTTTTTCCCCTTCCCGTTACCTTCATTCTCACTATATACCCCAATTGGGAATGCCTTAGTCCCACTGGCTCCATACGGTTGCGAGCAGTTAGGACGGAATTCAGATGGCGGAATAATAGTCTATATACTGTAACGGTTTGGTCCCCAAATTATGAGGTTCATTCACATGCGATTGAAAGAATCCAAAATAAATTTTTAAGATATGTTAATTTTAAAATGGGCATTCCTAGAGAAAACCTAAATTACGATAACGTACTTTGTTCATCAAATTTAATAAAATTATCTGATCGTAGAATTATTTCCGATTTAACCTGTTTGTATAAAATCATTAATTCAATGTTTGATACTCCTGATTTATTATATGTAATCTCTTTTCATACTCCAAGCAGGTCGGTTACAAGACAGTACCTACCGTATTATTGTAGCAATTCTATATCAACGTCCCAATATCACACTCCTATGCGACGGATTCAACATCTAGGAAACAAATAGGTACTACGATGTTGTTGATATATTTAGTACATCAATTTCAATATATAAGCATACCCTATTGAAGTTTTTTTCATCAAGTAGTGGAATATTTTAATAAAGGTATTTAATTTGACTAACATATAATAATTTTGTCAACTGAAACAGAAAAAATATTTTGGTTTTTTTATGTTTTGTGCCTACATACTGTGTGGATCAAGTTCAGTGATATTTTGACTTAATATTTATTTTTTGTTTTAAATAGTTATTAATTAGTCGTTTCCTGCACTATTTTCGTGTATAATTTCGTAAATATTAATATATGTATGTAAAAGCCTTAATAGGCGTGAAATAAATAAATAAACAAATTTTAACACATTTGACAAACTAGCAAGGTTTTAAATATTTACATTGTTGTCTCTCTTTCATGTTTTCTCTCTCTTTCTCTACAAAACGTTGGTTGCGAATCATTAATTACAGGAACTTACAATTTATTATTAAAAAAAATATTTCTCTCTTGTATCTTTTACTGTCACCATTACACCCCAATGAACAAATTACAGACTTTAAATTAATATTTACCCAATTATTTCAGTATCGAAAATAATATCAATAACTCGATCAATGAAAATATGAAACAGAAAAATACTCAGAAATGAATTATTTTATCACTGAATATCAACAAGTCAAAACATTATAATTACATTAAATATTCTCTTCATTTGTCAAAGACATCAACAGAGATTATAGCATCGCGTCATGAGACAAAGACCCATTGTCATTGCTTACTGAAGGTAGTCTAATTATTATAAATTATGTGTACCTACTTTACATTCCGTGGTATATAGTGAAATAAATTATTTATTTTATTTAAATTATTGTGCGACAGATTAGTCTTTATTTTTTACGTTCACTGGGTGGAGGTATTTTTAAGGAAAGGAAGGAGAAGAAGTTCTGAGAAGTAAAAAGGTATGATGGGTGGGTAGTCTCTTCTGATCCAGCCCGCCACGCAGTAGGTGGGTGTAGATGCGTTCGCGGCCAAGATCTAGATAAACTCCTGGCAACAATGCTGAATCACAAGCTACTTGGGGTGACCCATGGGAAGCGAGTATGGGTGACTCCGGGAATTCATTGGATAACGAACAGGTCAGGGCCGAACTTCCGCCTAGACCCGAGAGACCCCATCTTTAACCTTCTACACTTTTTTTTAATATTACCGGTAACCCGGTCGTTTATTAACATCAATGGTTATTAACAGATCATCTGCGCTACCCGACTCACTAGACAATATCTGTTCTGAGCAGGGTAGCATTATCATTACATATAGCTTTGTAAACAAATCAGGGCTAGAGTTTATCTAAAGTATTACTACATATATAAATATAATTGAACAATCCTCAGTGTGAGAGTTCTTATTGAGATGGAGTACCACATAAAAACCTATCATATGTATTAAGTAAAGTTGTGTTTAAAAATGAAAATAAGTAAGAAAAATACTTTAAAATAGTATAATAGTCTGTGTATGTGTAAAAAATAAAATAGAATCAAATAATAACACGCTCAATTGTTTAACATAAATGATGTACCCATAATAAATACATTGCAAGAAGGAAAGAAAAATGCAATAAAGAAAAAAGAGAGAGAGAAAAAGAGTATACAATATATAGGAGACACATTAGAAACTATTTTCGATGTAAAAATTACATTTACCTAAAATTATGTTTATTAACACGGACGGTTTGCAAATAACTTGCTAATGCAATTTCTATTTTTGTTCATTAACCATATATTAAATTAACCATATATTTTTTAGATGTATTTTTTCTGTTGGTTTGTGTTATATGTTGTGTTTCTTTTAAGAAAATCTTGAATATGGCAGGAGCGAGGTAAGATTCATGTTTGTTAGCAAGAGTAAATTTAATTTTTGACACTTGTTAATGATTGCTATATTTAGCTCTCGTGTTCTGAGAGTGAGATATGTGGGAAGGTGACGATTTTATGCAATTTATGAATTGCTTCCTGATATCGAGTATTTTATTTTTAATTAAAAGATTTTCAGTGGGATGAAGATATGGTTTTTTGAACATAGTTCTAATAAGTTGATGAGCTGTTTTAAGTATGTGTCTGCGCCTCCACCCCATGCCGATATACCATAAATTAAAATGCTTTGACAAAGGAAAAATTATACATTTTTCAGTAGTTTAAGTGGCATAATGTTTCTAATCGTTTTAAAAATGTATATTTGTTTCCGTATTCTCATTACAAGCGAATTTATGTGAAATTCCCATTTTAGTTTGCAATCCACTATTAAACCAAAATACTTTATACTATCCGAATGCTCAATTTTTTCGCAGTCGCAGTTAGTGGTTAGTGATGTAGTACATGGATATAGATGTAAGAGCGGAATGGTTTTTGCTTGCCCGGAATTGGTTTTACTGAGTGTTAAAAATTTGGTTTTCGAGGTGTTTAGGGTTAGAAGATTATTGTCGAGTCATTTTTTATCTCCTTAATACCAAATTCTGCGTTTTTAAAAGCCTTTTCCCAAGATTCCCATTAAAAAGAAGTACAGTTTCATCTGCATAGCTGATCACATTATAGCAGTGTTGGAATTTTAATATCAGTGAGACCATTAATATAGATAAGAAAAAGAATAGGACCTAAGACACTACCTTGAGGCACTCCGTAATTTATTTCCGCTGTGTCACTCAAGAATGTATTTACTTCAACTATTTGTTTCCTATTTTTTGTATAACTGATGAACCATTTAAGCGGTTTTCCATGTGTGCCTATATTTTTAAGTTTTTCGTATAGCATATCATAAGAGATGGTGTCGAAGGCCTTAACCAGATCTAGAAATACTCCAATTACTTTAGATCCCTTATCTACGTGTTTTACAATGAAGTTGGTTAATTCAGAAATAGCCTGTTCTGTGCTCATTTTTTCCCGAAAACCGAATTGATGACCTGAGAGTAGGTTGTGTTTGTCGAAGTAGGAGAGCAGTTTTTTTTTCATTGCTTTTTCTAGGAGTTTTGATAAAGAGTTTAGTACTGAAATAGGTCTGTAGTTTTAAATTAAGGTTTTGTCTCCAGATTTATGGATCGGGGTAATACTGGCAATTTTTAGTTTGTCAGGCACAATACACTGGCAGAAACTTTGGTTAAATATATGCTGCAGCGGTATACCGATATATTCTCGTAGATTTATCAGGATTTGGTCAGATACGTACACTTGAGACCCAGATGGGAAATAAGTTTCTTAAGGCATTGTAGAAAGGTTTATTGTCATCAGATAGGTTGGAATATTGTTGCTGTGGAGATGTTGATTAAAACTCTCGTATTTACCAACGATAAATTTATTGTGAAAATAATTTTTACTTGGGGTTCACACGGAACTCGCGGTGTAACGACGGTGGGGAGTAGTCAATCGCTGAGTTAGGATGCTAGATACAGAATGAATTATGCCAGTCACGGTTAGCAGCTACTGCTCTAGCAGTGATACAAGTGATATAAAATATTGTCAAGGAAAAATATTAGTAATGCAAATTAAAGCATTCCTTCTACAGCATATTATATGACATTTTTGGGTATGCTATGAAAATAATACACATTGAGGACACAGGACTCGGAAAAGAATAGGTATATCACATTTTCTATAGGGCCACAACGAGGGTATTTACAATTTTTTTTTATTAATTTAAACGTTTAAAAGCTCATATATCGCCAATTCACGATTAAGTGGCATAGCGCTATCTTGCATAAAGTCTATTCAATAAAATTACAGAAAAAAATTGTGGTTTGTTATTTTTCTGTAGGGCCCCAAACTCAGTGACTTTTTAGCATAAAACCCTCCAAAGCTGAAGAACACTCCCTTATACCCTCGTTCCAAAGATAATAGGTGCATGTCATGGAAGCATGCCAAAAGTCGCCAAGCCACAACCAAACTGCAGCGTCTCTGGGGCAGAATCAAATACCTGAATCAAAGAAGCTATGCTATAATGAAATAATAATTGGATAATTTTTATAGCGCCGTTTTTGTGAAAAATCATCTCAAGGGCGTTGTATAATTTATTAGGCTCAGTCTAAATGTATTATTTACAAACAGACACAAAAACATACATATGTCAGGTAACTTCAGATAAACACACACGGAGAGAATTTACTAACATGAAAAATTGAAAATTTATTAAAACTTCTGGTCAAATTATTCTTTTTTTGTTAAAAATGGGACTGGAGGCCTAAAACGATTTTTTTTGTCAAATTTCATAACAGTAAAGCACGAATATGTTATGAGGAAGTCGGAACACGTTTTCTTCAAAATAATAATAGTTTCACATCTCATCCATTATATTTATTCGTATATGGGCACAGGATATATTCTATATTATATAGGGATGGGAAATATTCTGAATTACTAATATTTTACAGGAAAATGATCAATCAGTCACATTTTTAACAGTATCTTCATAAAAAATATTATTATTATTTTAGGAGGAGACACTGTACATTACGTGATTTTAAATTTGCTATTTTACCTTCCTCTATTGATATTACATTTATTAGAAGATTAGTGGCAAAAGGGGAGATGATATTTATTTCAAAAGACTGGAGATTTTTTATGAAATGACCTTATTCTTGGTTGTTTACATTTTCACACATTTAGTTATTTGCAATGTCGCGGACTGCGAAGATGAAAAGTTTGTAACTTTATGGATACGATTGTCAGAGACGATTATTTTCAAGCAGGAAGACACAAAATCTGATGTGCGCAGAGGCGATTTGCAGTTGTTATGTGTGAATGATGTTGGCGACACTTACACACGGTTTCTTCCTAATAATGGTTTTTTTTATATTATTAATTCCACCACCCTACCGTCAGTTATATTTAAACTTCTCTTGTTCATTCTAAATTTCAAATACAAACCTTATCATGCGCTCCCAATCCTGAGCGACTCGCAAACGAGGCTTACCTTCGACTCAGTTATTTTCTGCTCTGTCGGTTTGCCGTAACAAATATAAAGTTCAAAACTTAAACAACAGTACCTACTTACACTAGCGGATAAAATATTAAGCTTTTCAAAGCCTGCAACTGTTCCGATATAACTATTTTTAGTATTAGTATAAGAACAACATGATGTCGGCTGTGAGGCATATTTCATACAAAACTTGAATTTGGATTTGATGCTAAGCTTAACCAAACTCCAAAAATGGATGTCATTGTTCCATTGGGTCCGAGCGTTGGCACAACAAATTCCTCTTATAATCTTTAATATCATGATATTATATCGTGTCTAACACCCCTGAAAATTTCATTAAACGAAAATTATTTGTCTTTATAAATAAAAATGTTTTTTTTTTTTTTTTGGAATAACTTAATGAGTAAAACCTTAAATTTTAAAGAGCGGTGCCTCGGCAAGGGAAGGGTCATGGGTTCGAGTCCTAAATTGTCTTCAATAATTTAAAATGTTTGTTTGTTCAGAATCTTACATCTCCGAAAGTTCTTCACCGATGGCCTTGAAATTTTAACATGACGTTGCATTCGAATACGCGTGTGTTTTAATTATACCTTTATTGTATAGATGTCACCTGTGACATGTAAATGTTTCCGGGCAGCGGTAGCTGTACCTATACCCATCTCAAATTATATAACAATGTTTATGTTTAATCATATTTTTATAGCAACTTTTTCGATCAACGGAAATGTAATTACAAAAAGTTCCGCATGTTGAAAACTCGAAACTGTCAAATACTGCAACAGATATAAATTAATTAATGAAATTTTATAACTTCACGTGAACTTTCCGAAATCCTGCAAAACTTTCAATAAGTTTCTAGAAAGCTCGGCAGAACTAAGCTGGTTCTAATAACTCTAACTTAAATTATGAAGTTATTTCTATATGGTCGTATCGAGAAAAAAGATGTCCTCGAAACTTAGCGGAATTAGAAAGAAATAATCGATAATTAAAAAAGTTACAGCGGCGACTGGGGAATTAATTGAACACGGAATATACTTTAGTTCGACGGCTTACTTGTGTAATGGTTAGTAATGAAGTACCACCATTAAAACATTTCGGTGAAATGTATCTTCGTAAAAGAATGTTTAACCAAATCGCATTTCTGCTTCATCGCATTATCAAAATAAATCATTTTTTAAAAAACACGATGAAAATTTATTTTTCTTAATGGAAATATAGTAAAGATCACATTCATATTTTGAAGTATCTAATTGTTGCACGGAGAAAACTTACTGATTATAATGTTGTAAATTTATTAAAAATATCTTCAAATTATTCGTATTCCGGTTTAAAACGGGACTTTAGGCCTTAAATAATGAATTGACAGGTCTCCTAATACAACTCTTCTAGAGCGAATGTGATATCGCGATGTCAGAACACGTGTTCTTAAACATTATAATATTTTTCGCATTTCGTCATTGTGTACTATCAGGACAAACGCAGGTGTATGAACACGAAATATTAAGAATTTATTAAAAAATTATTAGGAAACGACATTCTATCCTGTTTTTAACAGGATTTTAATAAATCAGCAATACTCATATTTCTCCATGTGTTTTGTTTAGGTGTATAAGATTTTTACATCCCCAATTAGGGTGTGTTTTAAAGTCGAAGTGAGTATCAGTGAAAGAAATAGAGAGAATTATTCTCTCTTGAGCACAAGCATCAGCTTTGCATTAGAGTTAGCGTAATATAATATAAATGAACATTGCAACGTTGTGATAAATTTTATAATGTGGTTATAAAAAATTAGGGAGAGATAAAAATAAAATTTCATTTTAGTTGGCAAGAACATGGTTATTCACATCTGTTCACCAAACACAGCTAGAGTCATTTCAAGCAACGTTTCGATTGTAAATTATAAGAATATTTTCACCGATATAACACTTTAAAGCGAAACTTAGAGCTAAATCACTATTTTCAATTAATCCTTACTACAGATTGGTTTACATTACGAATACCAAAAAATATGCTTTGGATAAACTGAAGTTTATCTTATCGTTTCTCTTGACTAGAATTAAAATAAAATTGTCAAATACTTTATAAAGAATATAAGCGTAAACTACAAAAAAAATTATATTTCACAAGAAATGTATGAACGCATATAAGAAACAACTTTTAAAAAATAACATATTATGGCTAAGATTATCTGTGACTGTTTCCCTTGATTAACTTTTTTTCTTTCTTATAAAATTATTCATGAAATAAATAAAAACCACTTTTGCGTTTGAAATCGAGCGTTTCTTGATTGCGTTTGCAAAGCGATTTTTATGCATATTACCTAAATTCCTGGCGATTTAAGGGCACACAAAGAATTTACATATTTTTGGATTTTGACTTCCTCTTCAGACTATTTAAGTCGATAATAAGTGTGTTATTGTTAAGTGTTAAATCTGAAAGTATGTTGCCTGTTATATGCTGATGATGCGGTGCTGATTGCTAATAGTATGGACGATCTGCAGTCTCTCGTGTCTAGGATGAACGAAGTATGCACGAAGAATGAGTTAATGATGAATGTAAGTAAGTCTAAAGTAATGGTGTTTGAAAGAGAAAGTACGAAAACAGTGTGCAATATAGCTGTGAATGAGGAATACTTGGAGCAGGTGGTTGAGTTTGTGTTTTTTTGTAGGAAGTATGTTTACGAGAGATCGGAAGGCTGACAGAGATATTAAAAGGAGGGTAAATGCAGGCAATTCCGTTAATGGAGGACTGAACGCAGTTGGCGCTAACAAAAAAATGTCCAAAGAAGCGAAGTTAGCAGTCCACAATGGAGTGCTGGTACCTACCCTGATGTATGGAAGTGAGGAATGGAACTGGCAAAGAAAGGATGAAGAAAACCATGTTTGATCGTGTGACGAATGTGAAGATCCGCAAAGAGTGCAAGGCTGTTAAAAGCGTAATGAGTAAGATTAAGAAAGGGACGCTTAGATGGTTTGGGAATGTAGAGCGAATGAGAGAAGATAGGAGTGTAAGGAGGATATATGATGCAAATGCGAATGGTAGCAGAAGTCGGGGACGCCCGAGGAAGACATGGCACGATCAAGTAAATCAGATACTCCAGTCGGGCCATGTCAAGAGTCAGAATAATAGAAGAGTATGTATGAATTTGAATGAGGCAAGAAGTGTGTGCCAAGACCGAGTTGTTTGGCGGTCCGTCCTCTCTGCCTACCCCTGCGGGGAAACGGCGTGATGGTTAGTTAGTTATAAAATTAGCTATAAGTGATATATTAAAATACTAATTACCGTAGTTTGATGAAAAAATGTACCAGTCTGAAGATGGGCTGTAATTATAGGCTGATATAATAGGCTGCAACCGGTAACCGTTATTATAGAATTCCACAATGAATTGTCAGTTAAAAAAATTACAAATAGTTTGTGTTTTTGTTATACCAGATACTTTAATTAAATTACTTTTTCGGGGAAAAATTATAAAATTAAGAAAATTTTTAAACCAATTTGCCTGTCTTTATTGAAAGCAAGAATCTTGCGAGATTTTCACGTTTTTTTACCAAACTCTTACGACGACAAATAAAGTAGATGTACTGAAAGGGAAAATTAAATTCGGTCGGTGATTGCTGGTCGTTTATAAGTTTGGTCCTGCGCGACGGGAGTTATTAATGATCGAGGAAAACGATAAATCATTCCTGTCCCCTCCAAAGTGAGAACACCAACACTACAACAGGACCACTAAAAATATTTTAATCATAAAATGATAAAAAATAAAACAATTACTTCATTTATAACCACGAATTTTAATTTATTTCTTTTTCTATAACCGACCGGTTTCGCTTAGTACCATCAGAGTATAAAATTAAACTAATCAAAAAATACAATGTGTGTGTTTATATCAGAGATGTGCTTTATTTCAAATAAATCCATTTCAAATGGAAAAATAGGTAATTTCCATTTTGCATTTTAAATGCTTTTCTGAAAACCATTTTGCATTTTGCATTTTAAATGCTTTTCTCAATGCATTTTCCATTTTAAATGCTTTTTTGCAACATTCTTCCTACTTTCTCCACTCATCTTTTTTTCATAAGCCCCAAATATCAGTCAGTCCTCAACCTCGCCATGAGAGATAATTTACATTTGTTAAGTTGCTCCCTGGTAGGAGCCCTGGCAATTGAGTGATACCATTACAAAAAATACTGATTCAAATACTGAACATGGCAATGACGCTGTAATATTAAATGTTAGATAGCAGTTTCTATGTTTTTACGTTGGCAACATTAGTCCCGCGCAAATTTTTTGTGGTTTCATAATCTGTAGTGGTGGTGTTTTTGGATTTACCATCATGTAATATGTTTGTTCTACATTGATGTCCATTATTAAATGACAAAATTGTTTAAAAATTCAATAATTATTTTAATTGTTTGACCTGAGAAACCATTTTGCATTTTTAATGAATTTTGAAAATAGGTATTTTGCATTTTGCATTTAAAATGCTTTTCTAAAAACCATTTTGCATTTTCAAATGGAAAAGTTTTGACCCATTTCCATTTTGCATTTCAAATGGTTTTGGGTACCCATTTTGCACATCTCTGGTTTATATATACTTATAAAGTGAGACAAAACATAACGTGAGATAGCATGAACTTAAAATCTAACATTGTATCAGAGAGAGAGAGAAATCAAACAGATAATGTCATCTACATAATGGGTTACACATTATACCTAAAGAGACAAAGCGTCTTTTGAACTGGTGATTAAGGTAGGCGACACATTACGTTATTTTGCTCTGTCCAATAGAAAGAAAGAGAGATATGGCATGGAAGCATGTCGATTTTCGCCGAGCTACGACCAAACTGCACGGACTATCAAAGCGGCTGCACAATGAAAGTTTATGCGTTTGATGGGTAAATTCGATTTACAGCAGCTTTGGTGAACTAACGATACAATTTTATGCACGCGGTTTCATACATATTTTATTTTAAATGCACATTTACAGTTATACATAACCAATAATAAATATACATTTTATTTTATTTTATTTTATTAAGTAGTAATCGCGTTTTTGAATTGTTGAATATTTAATTGGAAAATATCTATATCAGGGGACAGGTAATTTAGTAACAGAATAATTTTTCCGAGCGGCATTACTAATGATAAGTTAGTTCTGCATTTTGGAAAGACAAAGGTTCTGTGTCTGTGCGCTCTTGTGTAATTGACGGGGTAAACTATAATTAAACTATAATTGTAAACTATATTTTTTCTATTATATCGGGAATACAGGTGTTACAGTTTAGAAGTTTATATGCTGTTGTCAGCAAAGCAGTTTTCCTTCTATCGGTGAGGCCATTAATACCCAGCATGCCGGACAAAAAGGCTGATGGATATAACCAGGGATAATATCCGAAGTCTCTAAGATATAAATATCTCAGAAATTGCTTTGTTACTTTCTCTATCATTTGAGAGTAAGTCAAATCCATTGGTCCCCATATTACAGAAACACTCCAAAATGCTGTGTACTGAGTATAGCACACAAATCGAGGACGAGCTGCAAAAATGTCTGAAGTTGCTTAGCACAAATCCTAGCATTCTTAAAGCTTTGTTGCATATCGTTTCTATGTGGACGTGACATGTTAGGTGCGTATCAAATGCGATTCCTAAATCTCTCGAAATAACAATCTGCTGAAGAGATGAATAAGACATTTTGTTATTATTTTTTTTGGTAAACTAATGTTTAAGACAAGATTTTTTATGCATAGCACAAAGGGTAACAATTATTTATAAGCAATAATTATTAGCCTGAAACACTCATCCACATTGAAAAATCTCCTGATAAAAGATACATGACGCCAACGGGACTTGAACCCGTGTCCTTTCGATGTATCTTTTATCGGGAGATTTTTCAATGTGGATGAGTGTTTCAGGCTAATAATTATTGCTTATAAATAATTGTTACCCTTTGTGCTATGCATAAAAAATTTTGTCTTAAACATTAGTTTACCAAAAAAAATAATAATTAATATTTGACGTTCTAGTATTCTCACCAAAAAATGTAGACAATTTGTCTCGACGCCATCTAGTGAGAGAGTTAGCATTTACAATGCCTTTCTCATATCAAATAAAGTTGGTTGTTTCAGGTGAAAAAAATGTAACAAGCAGTAATTGTTGAATGAAACACTAGTATATATTGAATTATTTCGCGGATAAGAGAGAAAAGCCGCCATAGCTCAGTGATCAGAGCTGTCGACCGGAAATCGAAAGGACACGGGTTCAAGTCCCGTTGGCGTCATGTATCTTTTATCAGGAGATTTTTCAATGTGGATGAGGGTTTCAGGCTAATAATTATTGCTTATAAATAAGACATTTTGTAGTTATAGTAAATCGTTTTGTTTGCCTTAGTGTAGCACATAATGGAGCATTTCTTAAAAATATGGCATCATGGCCCATCTCTCTTGTTTCTGTCATCTACATGTATCGGTATAACAGAAGAGTACGTATGAGAGGATGTGTGAATGCTATAGTTTGTTAAAGGCAGGCCGCACAACGCACTTGAGGCGCTCCCAACCCACTTATTCAACAAAATAAAACAGTAACAGCAATCTTTTTACTACAGTCAGAACACATTTTATTTTTCTTTATTTCAGCAATACATTAAAATTGAATAGGTACTTTATCGTTTTCTGAAATCCATTCTTGAATATCAGGCTTTGGAAGAGGGCGTATTGAATTCTTATATCGATCCCTTAGGCCCTAGAGCCAATATCCGGCGAGCAAGATACAGCCCCAGTTCTGTTTTATTATTAAAGCCTTCCCACCCCCACAGAGGGTGGAATGTCGGTACTATAAAACTAAAAGTACCCATAGGAACACTGTCATGAGACATTTTCAAATATTCAGTATTAATACAAAATATACTCAATTTTAAGTACAAATATCAAGAACCTTACTAAATTATTAAGCAATAATTAGTCGCCTGGAATATCAATACAAATTGAAAATATCTCCCGAGTAAAAATAAATAAAACACAATAAGCAGTAATTCTTGATTGAAGTACTAGTACATATTCAATTATTTGATCAGTGTTCCAGAGCACCTGACCGGACATCAGAAGGCGCGGGTTCAATTCCCGTCGGCGGCATTTATTTTTACTCGGGAGATATTTTCAATTTGTATTTATATTTCAGCAGACTAATTATTGATTATAATTATTTGTTATCCTTTGTGCTATGCATAAAACCTTTTCTTATAAACATTAGTTTATCATTAAAAAAATAAGAACCTTACTGACCAACACACCTACACTATTAGGACAATACCTCAAATCTACTAAACGTCCCAAATTATATATGTATTTTGACCAGAAATAAAGATGTATGCAATTTATTTAAGGTTGAAATATTATTTGAATTTCGAAGATTGAAACAAAGCATTTTCATTCCTTTACTAGAAATTCATGACCATGGCACAGTTTTTGACTAAATTACCAAGTGTTTATCAAGTGATCGCTTACCATAATGTGCAAAATTTATAGAACCTAAAGGTATGGGATAAGCGGTGAATTCTATGTGGATTATTTGGTTTTAAACCACGGTAAGCAGTTTCATGTGTTTCAATATTAATATTTTGAGGAATGGTATTAATTAAATAATGTGGTAAATGTATATATATATGACACCAATTGCTCGAGTGGTAATTTAGAGTCGAAAATTGTGCCCAGGTCATTAATTTCTTCTGTCAAGTTAAGGATTGAGTTATTGTTCACACTTATTTATGTCAAGATAAAGTTTAATTATTGAAGACAATATTAGCGATTCCCAAACGAAAATTTGAAACAGAAAATCAGATAAAGATACGGTCACATCTAGGACTTGAACCCAGGACCCTAGCCTTGCCGGGGCACCGCTCTTGGAATCGCTAATATTGTGTTTAATAATTAAATATTACAATTTGAGATTTTTCTCATTATATAATTAAAAATAAATAAATAAAATTCAAAAAAATATTTACTGCACAAAAATACAGAGTACAAAGCTTATAGGTTACATCATATTTCTACCAGCTAACCCAACAATTACATGTTAACAAATGTATGTAAATAATAAATAAAATAAAAAATAGAGGTATTTAATTTATGTAGGGTATTCATTTAAGGCGTAGAGACATTTGTTTAAAAGAAATGTTTTTAGTGATGATTAAAATTTAAGTATTTCGATTAAGATATAAGATTAGGTTTGTTGAGAGTACACCAATTAAGTAAGTATAGATAAATACGATAGCTAGCCTAAAGTCAGGATCCACAATCATTCCGACCTCCTGCTAATTAAGGACACTCGCCTAATAAATAAATAAACCCGCCTGGATTCAGCAAATGCGCGCGAAGTTGAGACACAGAATTTCCTTTAGTTCATTCCTTTCGTTTTATGTTACCATATTGTTGAACGTATGTCTAAGGATGCTAGAAAATTTCGTACATACCAGTCCTGAAACTCAGTTTACATTATGATTTTAACTTATCTAATATTTTTTACAGATGCCACCCAACAAATATAAAGAAGTTCCATGGTGAGGATAGCTCGCTTCATGAGGAGATGGCAGCCAGCACCCTGCCCTCCATACCTCTCCTAGACCCTCAGCAACACAACATCAGTCCTGGTAGACAGCAGCATCCGGACCACAATAGAAGACCCACGCTGATTGTTTATCAAAAGGGTGAGATAATGAGATTACCGCTCTTCATGAAGATATATTGTGTCATCTCATCGTATTCCCGTTGTCCTATTCAATCCGAGGACCATCAGAAGGAACACTTTTTAAATTTAACTCGATAACGATAATACGAATAATTGAAAGGGAATTTTTCATCTTCATTATCTTCTAAGGCTTGTGGATGGCGAGAAATGTCGCACTTAAGATTAAAATATACACAAAAAAGGTAGATGTTATATTTATGGCACGATGATATTTATTATGAGGAAGCTACAAGCCATGTGTATATTCTTGGTATACCTTATATCGTAGGTAATAGGCATTAAAATCGCTTTACAAACGGAGTCTAGAAACATTCGATTTCAAGCAAAAAACAGGTTTTTATTTATTTTGTAAATAATTTTATAAGTAAGCAAAGAAGTGAAATTGTCACAGATAATCTCAACTATAATAATGTAATTTTTAAAGTTGTTTTCATTATGCGTTCATACATTTCTAATGAAAAAAAATTTTTTTTAGTAGTTTGCATTCATATTTTTGATTGAGTAATTTATTTTTTTATTTGTATTCTACTCAAGTGAAGCGATAGGAAAATCTTCAATTTATCTAAAGCATATTTATTGGTACTCATAATGTACACAAATTCGTTATAAAGATTAATCAAAAAAAGTGATTTGGCATTAAGCTTTGCCTTAAAGCTGGGTGCAAATTTTATTGTGTGGTCTAGTGACGTTGTCGCAAAAAAAAATTTTTGAGAGCATCTACAGTCTACACCTCTATAAACATTTTAAAAAATGTGTAAAACAACTTGATAAATAAAAGTAAACATGTCTTGTTCCAGTGTCTCCTGAAAGCGTGGTCGTGCCAATAGTTTCGTCTATTATTGGATTTCCCATACTGGCCTTGTTGGTCATATGCTGCCTCAGGAAAAGGGCCAAACTTGCGAGGTAAGTCAGTTTACGGTCTACGCTGTTAACTCTGTGATGTTAAAGAAGAATGTTTCTTTCTATACGTTTCATGATAATTTCAGTTTTCTGGTATCACAAAGGTTTTAGTAAACAACAAACGACATTTTTTTTTTTGGATTTCATTTTTGTTTTCGGTAATTAATGAATGCAAATATTGGAAGCGGAAATTAACCCACTTCCACACATCCCGTGTTAGAATAATACTGAGTTTTCCAATAAGAGGTGTTATTTTGAATAGCCCGCTATTTCTGTAGATGTTACTTTTAAAGCTGTCATTTTTTGACATTTGACAAGTAAAAACTACGTCATTAATAAAAATGGAACGATACACGCTTCAACAACGCATTGAAATTATTGAAATTCACTTGAATGCATCAAATGCAAATCATCTTGGGTGATGAGGCCCATTTCCACCTCGGTGGCTTCATCAACAAGCAAAATTTTCGCATCTGGGGCTCGGAAAACCCAAGAGTTATTTGTAGAATATTTATTGTTGAAAAGCCTCTTTATCCTTAACGAGTGACTTTTTGGTGCGGTTTATGGTCCGGCAGAGTCATTGGACCTTACTTTTTCGAAAATGAGGCTGGAGCAACAGTTACGGTGAAGGGATTGCGCTATCGAGAGATGATTATTGATTTTTTATGGCTGGAATTGGATGGTATTGATCTGGACAACGTTTACTTTCAACAAGACGGCGCTACGTTCCACACAAGCAACGAAACCATTGATCTTTTACGATTGAATATCGAAATAACACCTCTTATTGGAAAACCCTGTATATGACCATTAATTATTTCATTTGTATATAGGTAGCGGTAATAGTTTTTGTAATATTTCTTGGTGGAGCTTACTTTTGAATGTTTCCATTAATTCTTCTGATTTCTTTCAGTAATTTATTTAAAAACTTTCTCCTTTGTGAGTATAATGGTATTGTTCGAAAGAAATGGTGAGATTAGGGCTTAGGGCATGAAAATATATATTTTAGTGTACTAATCCATAATAAACAAGCACAAAATGTACAAGTCACAATTTCGCTATGACCTAAGTAACGCTAACAGCTATCACCAGCCACTTACTAACCTTAGTCGTGACGTCACCAACGCCATTCAGACGATAGTTTTGGCATCAAATCAAAATTGACATATTGTAAATGTTATGATCTGCATAAAAATTCCATTATTATGGTAAAAACCTGTGAAAATACATAAATAATATTTGTGTTGGGTTCCAGGGAGCGTGCCAGGAGAAGGAATTGCGGCGCCGTGGGGCTATCGCTGGTGCAACTGGGCGGAGGGCGCGGAGGCAGGTTTTCCAGTGGGGCCCGCCCCGGGAGGGAAAGACCTTCTCTGGACCTGGACACGGTGCTGGAGGAGAGGTCTGATGCGGAGCAGACACAGGTAATAACAAACGCATTCAGCAACTTAAATCTTTAAAAAGGTTTGATAATAATTGTCCTTCTTCGTTAGTTGTTCCCTCATTACTGAGGATTCTGGCCGAACTTCAATTATCCTGGTGAACAAAGTTCCTTCAGTCCTCGCCGTCTTATGCTATATATGGAGAGCCAAGGGAGCTGGCGAAGTACGCGTGACGTCACATGTACCTCGGTTTTGTCGGTCAACATTAAGGCCATTCCCACACAGGTCTCTATTCAAATCAACAAACACCGAAACAATGAAATATAAGGTAGTGAGGAAGCCACCATAGTTCTGTCATAACCCGCCGACTAATCACAGGGCGTTTAAATCTCTTGTGCTTTAATCGTTTTTTTTTAGATCGATTTTAATTCTAAGTGTAATGATATTTGGTAAAATTAATATATCCGGAATCAGTGTTTCTTGACAAATGTGAATAAATTTATTTGTTTTAATCTTTATTAATTTTCATTGGAGTTTCTTACTATCCCAAATGACTCTAACTCAAACTATGCTCAATGGTGTTTAAAACATTTAACAGAATAGTTTCACGTCATTTGTCTGAACAGAGCATTACTTCAAAATTATCAATTCACGATCTTCGAAAGATTGAAAGAAAACCAAAAATTAGTTTTTCTACAGTTCGAACGGCAAAAGAGACTCTTTCAATTCCGGAAACTTGCTACAAAATTGTAACATCCAATGATTAGTTTTCAACCCAAAAAAAATCCCTTTTCAATGCTCTTGCAAAGTCGAATCTAAGATCGACAATTCGCAAAAGCAAACCGTAGTCATTCTTGAGCAGGCAGGTTATAACAAATATAGCTAGACCACAAGAAATAGAAGGTACGAAGACGCACGGCTCTGTCCATGCGCAGAAAATGCGTTATTTATTAGTAGTTCACTAGCGTTGGCTTGGTCCGCTACACTCGCTTCCCACACTGCCATTCATTGCAGAAGACGCTGGGGGATATGTCCAACAACAGTGTCATTTATAATACTTTTTACTTTCAGACCGAGCTGATGACCCCAGACCGCGACATCCTTCCAATAGGCAGACTACTCAGCCAACCAGCCCGCTACTTCCTCGAGGGCAGTAGGTAGCATCAGGCCATATTTTCACAGCCAAGAGTGGTGCTCCTCGCTGGAGACACAACCCCGCCCTGGAGGCAACTGTCAGAAGATGACAACACTAGCCCTCTTGGCAATGGATGTCTATCCAGTGACAGCTAGCAATACGAGAAGATATAGATCATCCCTTCGATGTATTCCAACAGATTTCTTTTCTTGTTGAAGATGAAAATATTTATGTATATACTAGATATTGAACCCCGACCCTTAGTGACAAACGAGAAGAATAATTAAATGCAGTGTAGATACTGCTTATGAAAAAACCTTACTAATCGAACTATGAGAAGCCAGAGATAGTGAATGAGAAGATATGGATTATCAGATCTCTTCGACGTCTTCCAACTGACATTCCATTATATTTGATTTGGAATTTGTATCGAGAGACCGAATTTCTGAAGTCGAAATTTAAGGCCCGAATGAACAGACTTTTGGATCACGAAACATGCCCGCATCGTATTTCTTGTGTTCTTTTTTTTATTATTTGGTTCTAATCGCCATACGTTCAAAATTATTATTTCAATTTCAAAACTGAAACTTAAGACACACGATACAATGATACAAACAATCAAAACTAACTATTCTGGACATTCAATAAGTGTGCTTTACATCAGTGCATCGATAACATCTTTGATACTTGCTAAATGTTGAATACAGAATATGTGGACAAAGGGGAAGAATCGAATACAATAAAAGAAAAACTTCCTGGATGTGATTGAGAATTATTACAGTCAAGAAAAGCCACTCACGGATAATAAATGAGCATTCCAGAAGCTGTTACTATTTGAGAATGCTAAAATTTTGCACCTTGGTGAATATCTTCCAACTGAAAACTAGTAACATCATCAACAAAGTAATGCTTCGAATTTGTTAAATGTACCATTATATACCAAAGGGCAAAAGATGAAGAAACAGAAAAACCACCCAAGGAGAAAGGAAATTATATTGGAGGAAGTGAAAAAGAATAATTCAATTGTTTTAGTTAACAAAAGAAGAAGAAAAATTGTATTGGAGGATGATAAAAACTGAGGGATAGTGGTAAAAAATTTTCTACTTGGTTATGGATGTCTTCCAATTGAAAACTGATTCAACCAATGAAATGTTTTGTATGGTATATATCATGTAGATTTTTTAGTATACATGAACATGTTTTAATGATCTGTGCTGCATCTTAAATACCTTCAATGCTAATCTAACTTCAATACGAGAGGAATATCATAACGAATTTATTTATTTTTTTAATTCGACCATTACCATTCGTAGTTTGAATAAATAAATTGGACCAACGTTAGGTAAAGGCGGATATATTTGTAATATTGTGTCTCCTAGTTGATATTGTTCAATCATTAAATTAGTAAGAGAACCTAAAATTAGTAATAAAATGTATTTGTTTTCGTGTTCAAGTAAAAGGATTGTTGCAAATGTGTTGATGCGAGTTGAATCAAAGTTGAATGGAGTAATAGAGGAGACTATTCCTAATGTTTTTTAAATACAAACGAACAATAGTTTTTGAATATCTTCAAAAAAAATTTTAAGATGGAACATTTATCTATTTTTTTACATAATCGCCATTTCGGTCCATGCATTTTAATAAGCAATTTTGGTATTCTCATGTCATACCAGTTCACCCCATGTCATTGAGGAAGCGTTGAACTTCATCTTTCGCCTTCGAAGCTGCTGAAGAGCCTTCTTGGATGAAGTCAAAAATAAAATATCAGAAAGTGTGCGCAATATAGGAATATCGTCCCTCGAACTCTCACGGAGTAAGTTCAACTTCAAAAGCTTCCTCAATGACATTACCACAGCGCTTACAGTAATGCATCTACTGAAATGGCAATTATGTAGAAAAATAGATAAATGTACTAGCTTTAAAAGATGTAAAAGTTATAAAAATAATTGTTTATTTGTATTTTTTTAAAATACGAGATCTCACTTTTGGGATTATCCTCATAGAAGTAAAAAAAGCTGTTTGTAGGAAAATGATTACTAACTGACACATGTTCATATAAACGTTTTTGCAATATGTCTCCACTATTTCATATATATTATATCCACAGTTGACATAAAGCTCTCCGTGGTCCTTTTATGTAACCACAAGATACGGAGAAGAATTATGCAAATAGTGAAACGATTTCAAAGAGATTTGAGACATCGATTTAAAAAATATATTTCGACACATATCAGAAATATTATGAACGAACGGGAGATTTTAATATCTACGAAGAATAGAATTATATTATGATTACTGATTTGTTTATAAATTAATATACTTACAGTAAGTTCAGGGATAACTATATTTTAACCAGTGGTTCCAGAGCTTTATTTGGTGTAAAATATGTAGATAGTGTTTTCATAGCGATTTTTTTTATCCACCAAAAATCGTTTTTTTAAATCAGTACGTATTACTACAACGAAACTATTTCAAAATGTACATAAATTTAAAAAAGGTAACTTCTTTTGTAACTGTTTTACGCAACTAAATTTGCTCGAGTGCGCCTGGACTTACGCGCAGAATTGTCACGCGGATCTGCTCGTGTCGTGACAGATCGGCTAGGTCCATCGGTCTGCTGTCTGTCAGTCCGTCACAAACCGATCCATACGAGATTGGTGTAAGAATTTGGCTACAAAACCAAAAACGGACAATTATCTACATTTTGTGATTTTTCCTTTTCCGTAATTTTTTTCCCCAGATTCAGGGAAATTTCTTTAGATATACCATCACTATAAAATTAGATCCTCGCCGCTCGAATGGCCGCGTGTATGATCTGTGTTAGGGCCCGTTCCCACTTCCGTTTTAAAAACGGAGGCGGGTCCCGTTTTAAAAACGTATGCCCTAGTGGCTGTAGTGGATGTATGGAGCTGTTCACACTTGTCCGACACGATTTGAAAACGGATCCGACATTTTTTGTCGGATGGATCGTCAGCGCAGCGCGTCCGTTTTCAAATCGTGTCGGAACACGCTCGCTCATAGTGTTGTATGGAGCTGTTCACTCTTGTCGTCTAGTCGTTCTGGCAGAGTCCCCGCCACACCCCGACCCCTCCCCGCCCGCTCAAAGTCGCAAGGAAGCAGGCACGCTGCGTGCTTGTATTTGGTTATTTTGTTATTTTTTTTATTAAGTAAATAAATCAAAACTACAATAATGGATAAGGAAATAAATCCCGAAAATTTAATACCACTGGTCGAAGAAAGAGTATAGTAATATTTTATTTTAACTGAATAAAAACAAAACACTTGGTATACACAACTTTTGTATATCAAAATTTATATTTTAATTTTTTAAAGTTTACTTTTTTTTTAATTTTAAAGCTTTAATGAGATGCACGATGCACGGAAGAGCGTATTAGTTTAATAAACACATAATAAAAAATATTTGAGTTGTTATTGTTTTCTTACTTTAAAATATCGATAGCCTTTCTTCAGGACAAATGCACTCTCTCAATTTTGTATTTTGACATGTTAAGCTCTCTGAAACTCATTCCAGTAGATGGTTAAAGGAAGTGATAGACATTCTCTTAAACCATTAAGCGCCCTTGAGGTGATTTTCTCACGGTGAAAACGGCACTATATAAATACTCCAATCATTATTATTCTAAAATAATTAAAGAACTTTAGTTCATCACTTCTCAATTCACCAATTAACACTTCCGACAGAAAATCTTTCAGCTATGATTGGGTGCACCCAAAATTTTCTTTTCCCTTTTTTTTCTTCTTTTTAATAAGTACCACATGACAACAAGAGCTTCATCGTCGTCCATTGCCCACCATTACTGAAGAATGAGCAAATAAAATGTTTTGGTTGAATAGACAATTATTTACTTTTGTAGAGTATGATCCGGTTTTAAAACGGATCCGTTTTTAAAACGGAAGTGTGAACAGGGCCGTAAAGCATCGATTTGAAAACGGAAGTGGGAACGGGCCCTTACTGTCAGCGAATTTGAACGGTGGACAGACAGATCCTTGTGTGGATTACAATCGGGGTGAGACGTTGGGCGGTTAAGACCAGTGACGACACGAAAAAAAAATATTTTAGTTTTAAAAAAAAATATATCACTAGAGACTAAGGTGTTAGATATTTTTTAACTCCAAAATATCTCAGAAATCACTGGTTAGAGTATGTTCCTTAGCAACCTGATTAACATATTTATAACGACATCAAAAAAAAAAAAAATAATTTTCGTTAAAAATAATTTGGTTAGTGAAATAATGTTAATTATTATATTTCTAAGATGTTTTGTAACTGCTTCTGTTTAGAATATAATGTGTATATTATTGTGTATTGTGGGTGTTATTGCAATCGAAGTTTTTGCTTATTAATCTTTAAAATATACATTAAATCCCTTTGCATTTATTAAGTTTTAAATAAAGAGTGTTTTTTTTCATACTCATACATTTATACCTGTGTAAGTCATTTATTTTTTCTTTTTCGTGTATTACATGTATTTTCTTGAAAGAATTGTGAAAATTTTTGGACCAAACTATTATTCATATTGTGTGTGTACGGGCGCAAACAAATGTCATCTCAATATTTTATAGCATACCTTCTAAAAAGTATTCTTTCCTGAAATAATTAAATTAGCGCCAATTAATTACACAATTTCTATAAACAATCTACCTGTAAGCCATCTAAGTGTAACATCACTTCAATAACAACTTATCATTTATAGTAAGTTTATATTATTACGAAAGATTTACTTCTTCTCTCCGTTAGAAAGTTAGAATTCTCCCGCTAAAGCAAAAATAGGTCCACTGAGCTAGAAATAATACAGGAAAATACACTTCACATATCGCTTACGAACAGGCGTCCAATTTATCTATCGGAAAACTAGCATTATTTTTGATAAATCGTCGAGTACAGTTCAGGAGGTGATTGGCTCGTAAATATCACCAAAACAGTAAGGACGAGTAAGGCAAAATCTCTTCACTATCTCTAATTAAACTAAATTCGAACATCACACTTCTGATCCGAACAGAATTGAAGTTTTTCTACCTTTAGTTCAACGTTTATGAGTATCTGTATAGCAAAAAGTTAAAGCAAATTCGATGATTTAATACGAAAATATCACTCTTTCTTCAAAAATCGTGGTTCGCGAGCAACTCGCAGTGACGCCAGCATAAGGCCAAGTATAATAGGTACCCTGTTCAGAACGAAACTACAACAATGCCCCCCAGCGGAGAAACTAGGTTTTACAGGCCATTTAAAGACAGTTCTGTACTAAAAAAGTTCTGTTGAAATTCGTAAGATGTCACTAATTATAACTGACTTATATTGTATGTCAATATTTGATTTTTTAAAACACTTTCCCACTGCAGAAGGCTCCGCGCTGACATAAAAAAATACAATAGGTAGGTACCTAGGTAGGTACATCAATGTGCTCTGACCGTAATAAAAAAACGTGCTTGAAGACTATTCAAGAGTAAAAAATGCATGTTTTGAAGGATAACAAAAAAACATGCTTTTTGTAAGCTTTTTTTAATAAGGATCATAGAAGAAAACAACGGTGCATAAGTAAATAATATGTAATGCATTATTAAAAACAATGTCATGACACAAGTAAAAATAAATTACTACTAAATTGCTACTTATAAATTCACATATTTATAAGTAGCATGTGATAAAAAAAAATTAAAAATTATAAAAATATGGGATTCGAACCCGGGTCCTGCATAACGAGTGTCGAACACTCTGCCTCTAGACCGCAAAGAGAGGTATCTTGCGCGACGAGAACCGCGTATACGACGTGTACTCCTCAATTGACTTGTCCCGCGCAATTTTAAATTTTGAAAAACTCACTTACGGCTGTTTTTTTACTAAAAAAACTTGTCACGCACATCTGCGAGGGTAATTAGTCGCGTTATCGGCCTTGAGTCACTTGACGGTCATGAGTCGGTTTTACTCCGGTCCTTGAAAATGCATAACGCGCGTAAAGAAGTTTCACTTCAATATATAAAAATCGTATGTAAAGTACATTAAATTTGAAATAAAAATTATGAACGTATATAGCATGTACCAAATAAGAATCAGCTAAGCACACCTCACAATAAATGTAATATTATTTTACACAATAAAATGTTGTGAAGACGAATCGTATCAACCTAACTCGATGAACATCTCTGATGCCTGTCCTCAAAATCAATGACAAAACATATTTACATAATATACACAAGTGTGTGTGAGCATGTCCACGTCGAAAACTAACACATGTATAAACACGTGCACAGCAAGACCGTTTGTCAATTTATAAAAAATTACTGGCAAACTTCGTATATACAAGTAGGTATTATCTTCGCTGACTGATGACACGAAAGATTTTGTTGAAAATTCCAAGTGTCGTTCCGTGATTAACGCCATCTGTTGACATATTTAAAAATAAGCCTTCAGTTCTAATTTCTGCCGTTGTAGCTGAATTAATGTCGCCACTTTACGGCAAAATAATTTATTATTTTAATAAACTCGAAACTCTTAAACAAATGGTAATTTAAAAATGTGAAAATAATTTTAAAAAGTGGACAAAAATAATAGAAACTATTCCTCGTTCCTTTTTTTAGAATAAATTTAACCAAAGTTTAGTAAACCGCATTTCCAAAAACATTAAAGATAGTGCCTAGGAAATAATTATACCACAACCTTATTCTTTTTTTTTTTTTAAATTTCTGAACGAAGTCTTGAAGAAAAACCTTCAAGGTATTTTTTGATATATTCAAAATTTAAAAATATTTTTTGAACAATACGAAAGGACGGCCATAAAAAGGTCATATTTCTGATTTAATTTTGATAAATGCTAAGTCTTTATAAATAATAAAAATTTATAATATTTTTTTTTCCGGCTAAGAACATCATATTTACCGTATTGCGTAATAATATGTTCATTATTTCGAATTGATAAATTACTACGCACCAGAGCAGTGGTTCTTAACTTTTCAAGTCAGGGAGCACTTTTGATTATAATAATAAAATGTGGTGCACCGAAATCAAACAAACAAATTTCAACATAAAAATAATCACTTTCTCAGATATATTTTTAAAATTATTATTTTATATGAGTGAGTTCCATGTAAAAAGAGGCAAAATATCTTAAAAGGGAGCCAAGAAGCTAAACCATTTATTTTATACTTCCATTTACCTACTCCGTTCTGCAACAAACTTGGAGTACAAATAAATACCGTTGGTCGGAGTACAAAAAGCAGCGTAAAAATTAAATAATAATTACGGAAACAAAATAATAACATAGGGGCATTATAGGCTCGCAGGAAGTTAAAAAATAGTCTGGTGGACAAAGGGTTAAGAAGGTCATAATCCCCAAAAATAAGGAGTGTTGAAACAACTTGAAAGATGGAAGTGATATTATTATGAAAAAATGAAGACAAGAGCAATAACTACTGCACTGGATAGGCAGAGAATAAAATATATATTTATTTGTTTGTATTATTTCGTACACTGACAACACTACTAATACTACCATTTCCATAGATGCAATGGAACAACTATGGAGTAGTGATGAGCAGAATGAAAACATTAACGTGTTAGAAATATTTTGATCGAAACATCAAAAGAATCGAATGATTACTCGATTTAATTGCTCGGAGTTCAGCGGGAGCAGTTATAGCTGCGGACAGAGGCAGATTTTTGTCCAGGTGGGGAGGGTGGGGGTGGATTGGTAGCACACATTAAGTATCGTTCATTGGTATGGCAATGTTTTGGAAGGTAAGTACTGCATTTGCAAAAAATGGGCACAACCGGTGTTTTCATTTTAAGGCTATACTATGGCAAAAAATCATAATTCAGTATATATTTACCCCGCAGCATAAAGAAAAATTAGAACATAAATACAGTACTAGATTCACGCGCAATGACGGGTTAATAGTTCCGAAATTTAATAATAAATACTGACAGAGAACGTTTGAATACAACATACCGAAGATATTTAATTTATTACCTGACACTATAAAGCAATGTAAATCTATGAATAAGGTTAAATATATGGTGAAAAATTGGCTATCGGAAAAAAAATATTTATTTTAATATGTATGAAAAATTGTATGAAAAATTGTTAATTCTGTAGATATAAGATGTAAATTATAACTTTAAAAAATGTATTTGAAACTAACTTTAAGCACCTGTTGACAAGCCAATTCAATCGGCTTAGCAGGACTTGTTTGTTGATATTATGTATTAACTATTTATTCAATAAAAAAAAAAAAAAAAAAAAAATACTGGCAATGATGTTTGGTGTTTACTTGCAGAAAGCAACGCATTGGTCGTAATACTATTATAATGATGTGCATGACTTCGGATTTGAATGCGTTTCTTATAACGTTAAATTTATAATATCTACATTTAAACTGAATAAATAATACACATAAATTTGGTACCAACTTCCAACTATAAGGAAATGCTATATACTTGAATATTCCTACCGGAGGTTTGAAATCTTCTCACATTTCTCACTATTCCGTAAAGTTATTCTTCAATAGAAGAAATTGTAAAAATATTTCATCCCCACGGACATAAAAACCTGGACACTAAAAAAATTCCGAATATAATATTTAAATATCGAACCTATGCATCTTTCACAACAAGTACACACATAACCTTAAAATACATTCAACCTTAAGATTCTTTATGGAGCGCCCTCGGGGTGATTTTTTTACAAAAGCGGAAATATGAAAATGATCAATTTATGTTTATTAATAACCTTGACAACTTATCATAAGTCAGATTGCCAATTTTTACACACACTAAATGCACGGTCGTCGTAAATTCCTATCTAAAATATGAATGAATTTTACACATACTCGTAGCTTCTTCGTTGGTAGATAATATCCTAATTAAACATTTGACAATAAGCAAGGAATGATTATCCAGTTCCCAGTGGATATCAATTTGTTATTACTATACTAAAGGGAATTTAATATTTTAATACTATTCAAGTAAAAGAAAAGGAGGAACGAGTAAAAAAAAGAAGTTACTTAGTTACAAAACACTCTTAAAATTTATTTAATAAAACGTATAAAGAAGGGTTAGTCTTAATCTAGGCTTAATAATAGTCTTAAATTATAATTCATAACTGGAACAGCGGATCTCCACGTTCGCACTTATCAACGATACACACAAGCGGCAACTTGGGCTGGTTCCGAAGGGCGGAATCAGTTCAGCCTGGGCCAATGCTCCGAAGGGCGGAGTCGGCAGGCAGCGACTCCTGAGAGGGCAGCTTCCTGGTCGGAAGATCCTCGGCGCCGCTCCAAGGGGGAGAGCAGGAAGTTTCTCGGCGGAGGCGAGACGGTAACTTCTGCTAGGGCAGCTTCCTGGTCGGAAGAGCCTCGGCGACCGCCTCACGGGGCGGCGAGATGATCACTCTCTGACTGGGTACTGTTGACTTGGTTGCGGAATCTGTTGAGTGCTGAATGGGAACTGCCGAGAGGGCAGCTTCCTGGGCAGAGGCGCCTCGGCGACCGCCTCATGGGGAGGCGAGATGATCACTCTGTGAATGGGGACTGTCGAGAACTAGACGAAATCGTGACTGCCGAGAGGGCAGCTTCCTGGGCGGAAGCGCCTCGGCGACCGCCCCAAGGGGGGGCGAGATGATGACTGTCGGGTGCCAAAAAATCAACTGTCGAGGAATGGAATCTGTTGTCAGCTGCGCAATCCGGCGACCGTAGCGCGCCTGTCGTGGGGTGCTGGAACTAAAGTGGTTCCGCTTTACACCACTTTGGTACGTTGTCCGAGTCCGTGGCGCTGGCATCGCCATCCTCACCGCTAGAGTTATTATTATTTTAAAATTACATTTGTACAAAAGACCTTCAAACAATTACAATATAGCCTAGCCTTGGGCGAAGGTTTTTATTGCCGGGTCGCTGGTTTAACAATACACCCATTTCAGATTTACGACTTTATGGGTGTATTTCTAAGTTGGCTTTCTAAATTTTTATTGCGGGACCGGCGAAGCTATTCAGTAAATATTGAAGGTCCAATAATGCGGACTGCCGTCTCAATCTGCGTGTGAAATTACAGAGACAAATACTGGCGCACGTGGTTATTTTGGTCTTTCTGTGAATTCAAGTCACGTAGATACCTAGGGACATATCAAATTCTTGTTAGGTATTACGTAACACAATGTACCAAGGGAATATCTCGTTTGTCAAGCAATCCGAGATATTTTTGACGTTTCTCAGAGTTGGGAATCGATTTACGTTTTCGAGTGAATTCCAGTAACGTGACTGTTTTGATATCGATTAATTCTGAGCAATGACGTGACGGCTGTGGTTTCAAATGTTTTTTGACAGAATCAATTCCTTGTTCGATGACATTTCAAAACGATTGTCTCGGACTGTGTGATGATTTTTGACAGAATCGATTTATTTGTCCATGATAATTATAATGAATCGAATTATTTTGACGGTCAAAAAGATCGAGTAAATCATCGATTGTGCCCACCGCTAGTTTGGAGTAACTGATATACCTATTATCTATGGCAATTGGATGATGGGAACAACTGTCAAATACCCGGAAAACTGAAATTACGTTTTCAAGTAATTGTATTTTTTAACACGCTGTAAAGATCAAAAGATGTTGACAGGCTTAGGAAGTAGTGCCGGTATACCTGACAAAGCTTGGCAACCTCCAGTAGCCATTTTGGAAACAACGTAAAGTACAAACATAATTCATAACAAACACCAAACTGAACTATTCTTACCTTAACCTAACCTATTTGATTCTATATATTTTCAGTATGGGGGATATAACTGTAGAAATGTACTGGAACCATGCTCCGAACACTTGCAGAAATTTCATGGAACTCGTTCGAAGGGGGTATTTCACTAATACTAAGTTCCACAGGTAAATTCATATATTTTTTTAAAGAAAGACGAACACTCCGCGGTTATAAATAACCTGATTTGAATTCCTCCTGTACCATCATTATGAGCGAAAGGTGTTTCTTGTGCAATGATGGAGGACTTAGCTAGCAGAGTAATCGAATCCACGATGCCTGGATGGGAACCGGACGCATTCATCAACTCAGCCACTAACCGGTCATATTATCGCATTCTGTTTCCATTCCGTTTGTTCTCCTGACGCTCTTCTCTCCAGCTTTAATATATATATAGGGTTGCCAGATGTCCAGTTTTGGACAGTATGGTTTTTTAAACGGCTGTCCGGTCTAGAAATATTTGGAAAACTGGACAATAGAATGTCCGGTTTTATTGAAAATACGCGATATATTATATTAATGCCGAGGAAGTCGGGCCATGTCAAGAGTAAGAATAATAGAAGAGTATGTATGAGACGATGTGTGAATGTGAATGAGGCAAGAAGTGTGTGCCTAGACCGAGTTGTTTGGCGGTCTGTCCTCTCTGCCTACCCCTGCGTGAAACGGCGTGATGGTTAGTTAGTTATGTGTTTTCTTCAATTTAAATGTCAGTTGCACTGAATATAAAGATACAATTTCAGGCAATAAACGATTATTAAAAGCAGTAGCATCTAGTGCCAAATATGTTAAAAAGTGATTTTTTTCTTATCAATAGCAATAACAAATATAAGTTTTAATGTTTACTAAGTGTTTAATTGTGTTCACCCCCAGTAATTTTCTCCGTTTGATCTGGCTAAAATCAAAGGGGTTTATAATTATCAAAGGACCGCTTAATTTTTCGACAAATTGTACCAAAAAAATCAACCTTTGATAAAAAATGTTTTTTTTTTCTGGACCTTCTGGCAACCCTAAATGTATACCATATTAGTTTCCCTTTCTTAATCTTGTTCATTTTTATTTCTAGAATAATCCGCGACTTCATGATACAGGGCGGCGACCCCACTGGCACGGGTCGCGGTGGCGCATCCATCTACGGGCAGAAGTTCCCCGACGAGATCCATGAGGATCTGAAGCACACAGGCGCTGGCATCCTGTCCATGGCCAACTCGGGGCCCGACTCAAACGGCTCCCAATTCTTCATCACGCTCGGGCCGACCCAGTGGCTGGACGGGAAGCACACTATCTTCGGTCGTGTACAGACGGGCATGGCTGTGGTCAAACGGATCGGACTGGTTGAATGCGACAACAACGACAAGCCGGTGGACGATGTCAAGATTATCAAGTCCGCTATACCAAAACTGTCAGGCTTTTGAATTGGGCAATAATAATATATTTCTTCATATGAAGCGGTTACTTTGTGATGTGACATTATAATTTAAAATTAAACAATAACTTTGTAAACATCACTTATAGGTAAATACTTAATGCCGACCGGGTTTCGCTACAACACGTAGCCTCATCAGGGCAGTATTATACTGCCCTGATGAGGCTACGTGTTGTAGCGAAACCCGGTCGGCATTAAGTATTTACCTATAAGTGATGTTTACAAAGTTATTGTTTAATTTTAAATAATAATAATATAGTTAATAAGCGAGTACTCGAAATACAGATAGCACGCAACTTGGCCAATGCCACCGTGCCGTGAAGCAGTGTGCATCTAGGTATGATAAAAAATATATAGGAACATGCGATACATAGATAAATGTGTAAAATATATGGACATGACACGAGGCGTGGATTGTGTGGCTGCATTATGCGCTTGCTCAATGAAAAATGTCTGGACGAAGCTATTGATGCGCAGACTGGAATTTTTATAAAACGTTTTATAAAATTAAATTAATTTCAAAAATGTAATAAAGAATTTTTACTATCTATGTTGTACATAAACCCCCTTACTAATAAAAGTCTAAAATTTTACCCAACTGATAAACAACCGTTTACTCTGTATTAATGGATGTTTCTTAGTTGTGTAAAATTGAAAACAAGTTTATTAGTAGAGCTCCTAGTCTTTATTTTTTCAATTAATTTATTGAAATTTATGAATTTTTCAAATATAATACAGAAATACAAAAATTTCGCTACACGTAATATACATTAGTAGGCAAAATAAATTCTTTTCATTTTACAGAAATACATATTAGTTGCTTTTACAGCTAATTATTTTTGTTCTGATGCAGGACGAAGAGGTTTTGAATATATCGAAAAGGTCTGTGCAAAGGCAGTTTGGTGAAACGCACTAGTAGTCAGTAATATAAATAGTTAGTTCTATTTTTTATTAAAACACAAATAACATTGTTTACATCACTTTATTAATAAAGTGATGTAAACAATGTTATTTGTGTTTTAATAAAAAATAAATAATGCCATCACAAAGTGAAAAGCAGTTAGAAGAAGTTTTCTTCGAAAAATTAGTTAGTTCTATGGTTGTCACAGTGGAAAAGACGGTGGAGTCGAGTTGATTTATAAGACTTAACATTTGAAGGCAGTCAATGACATTATTCAGTAATTTAGTACAAATTAGTGGTAGTTTTAGATAAGACTAATGTTTTGTAACAGATCATAGGTAAAATCACAGGTTGTCTTAACTTATATTGAACATATTTAAGAAACTTCTTTTGTACTTTCTCCAAGCGGTTATACAACTAATATAATACATTCTAAAAGGCTGTCAACTGTCTGCCTAAACATAAGATACTTGTAACAATATGGAAAGGAGAAGCAGAAAGCCTGACACCAGAAGACCTTTGAAAGGATAAAAATAATTGACTCAGCGTAACAAAGTCCTGTTTTGACTCGAGCACTTTGCCGTCGTCTATAAATTTATTTGTGTGTTCCGTGACGGTAACCATGTTTGATAGTAACCTTTTTATTCCGCCAGAGCGTTACGACTGTTGCAAGCTATCAATATGGAGTAATCAACATTATGCAAAGCTTACTATTCACAGGACTACTATGTTGTTATTTCCCTGATGTATGGAAGTGAGGCATGGAACTGGCAAAGAAAGTATGAAAGTAGATTGAATGCTGTTGAAATGAGATCCCTGAGGCGTATGTGTGGTAAAACCATGTATGATCGTGTGAGGAATGTGGAGATCCGCAAAGAGTGCAAGGCTGATGTAAGCGTAATGAGTAAGATCAAGAAAGGGACGCTTAGATGGTTTGGGCATATAGAGCGAATGAGCGAAGAAAGGAGTGTAAGGAGAATATACGATGCAAATGTGAATGGTAGCAGAAGTCGGGGACGCCCGAGGAAGACATGGCACGACCAAGTGAATCAATTATCGATCACCATAACACGGGCATGTGCCTAGCATGGTGGTCGAAAAATCCTCAATGCATGTAACAAACAATTTCATTGAATAAAGAAACTTAATAAAAAAAAGATACTTGAGTCGAGCCATGTCAAGAGTCAGAACAATAAAAGAGTATGTATGAGACGATGTATGAATGTGAATGAGGCAAGGAGTGTTTGTCAAGACAGAGTTGTTTGGCGGTCCGTCCTCTCTGCCTACCCCTGCGGATAAAAAAACGGCGTGATGGTTAGTTAGTTAGTTTAGTTAACCATCAAAATTTCATTTTGTGTTTGTGTAATTCAAGGAGGCCAAAAAATAATAAACAGATTGATATTTATTTATCCTTATTCATAGTATAGTATAATTAATATACTTATGTATTTATTACATTAATTTATTTAGAAATATATAAACTTGTTTTCAATACTTTTCACAGGCAAATATACAAATAACTCAAGTGTGATGGCAACGCAGGCGTTGGGTTCGGTAGGTTAATGTGAAGTGGACGGTATCTGCTTGGGTTTAGCGTTGCTTTTCAATTTTAAATGCACCAATTTAATGTGCGTGCCCAGCGCAGATTGTTGTCTGAAAGTATCGGGACAGTGCGTACATTGAAAGGGCCGCTCTCCCGTATGTATTCGGATGTGGTCATTTAAGATGCGTCTAGAAGAGAAAGCTTTATCGCAAACGGTGCATGCAAACTTCTTAGGTGGTATGAACCCTTGGTGCTTTCGCTTGATGTGGAACAACAAGGACTTCTGCGATGGGTAACGAGCGCCACATGTCTCACAAACATGGGTCGGACCTTCCCCGTGCCGTGCTCCAACATGATGCAACAGATCTCTGTTTGAGATGAAAGCACTGGGACAAACGCTACATTTATATTTCAAAGCGTCGGGATTTCGATGACTCGCCGTGTACTTCAAATGGCTGTATAGATTAGTGGCGGTTTTAAAGTGGCGGTCACACTCTATACAGTAATGCGTCGGAAGATTCTTATGCCTGTCTTGATGCGCTTCGAATCGCTTGGGTGAATAGAATCCTTTCGAACAAATGGGACATATAAATGTGGGCACTCCGCTATGACTGAGTATGTGTTCTTTGAATGTGACTTTTGTATCGTATTCTTTTCCGCAAGTATCGCATTTAAATCGTCGCCCCGTGCCGTGGTGGAGTCTCGTGTGGTTCTTTAGACTCTTGTACGAAGTATATCCCTTTCCGCATTCGGAACATTTGATATTGATTGTGTGCCCCACGAGATGGTTTTTGAATGAGTTCTTGTAGTAGAATCGCTTGTCGCAAAGATCACAGATGAGTCGTAGGGCGTGTGTCGTTCGATGATTGTTCAATTTGTCCGGCTGCTGAAAGCGTAAGGAACAAATTGGACATACGTGCGGACCGTTCGATTGGCAATGTTTCGTCATGTGGTTGTCTAAAACGTGTTGGCTGTAAAAACTGACGATGCACAGTTTACATTTAAAAGGGGACTTTATGTAAGACTCTTGGTTGGCTCTATCTTCCCGCTCCTTTAACTGTTCTTCGAGAGTGAGCAGGACCTCGCTAGCTCTGTCAACCTGTTCTAATATTTGCCGAGGTATGTCCAGATCTTCCTTCCTGATCTTTTTGGACTTTTTTTTACGCCTTAGGGTTTTGGTTGTATTTTTAGAATAACGTTTTTTATCATTATCAAATTCATCCTTTTTTATTGGAATATTTAATTCAACCATGTTATTAGCTTTGTCTAAGACGCTGTGCGTATATCTGACGTCTTCTGCTTCTAACAAATGTAAATTGTTGTCTAAACTATCTGAAAATTCGCAACTTTTTTGATCCATTTCCAATTCGGAATTAAAATCGCCGACAAATGCAACCGTTCTCATTCCAAAATCTTCATACAAATCAGGTTCCGATTTGACATCAGGATCGATTAGGCATTCATACATTGTGATTATTTTATTTCTATCCGGTTTTGTGCCTCTATTGATGGAAGTAACTTCGATTGTGCTCTCAATACTCAAACACAATGTGTTGGAAAAAGATGGTTCATTATCCAAACCTAAAATATGTTTTTCCTGTGTGAAATAACTTCCCTCTTGGTGAGAAGAATACTCGCTGAGTTCAATCTCTGCTCGTGAGCACATGTCTCTAAACTGTGAAATCTTCTTCAGTGTATGACAGCATCGAAAGCATATACAAAATTCTGTATTTCCAATAGCATTTCCAGTCAGAAGTTGCAGAATATAGCTGTAGCTTTTGCCAGACAACAACCCATTGACTTCGGTGGCTAAGCAACACCGGCACACTCTAAGATCACCCATTTTGATGTCATTGATACCGTATCCAATAATATTAAAGTCCCTCAGTTAATCTATTATAAACGACCGTACGAAAGTTATACTGGAGAATGAATATCCATTATAATAAATGTTCTGCATTTCAGATACTCATAATTAAGAAGCCAAATATTGAAATGAACATCAATAGCGAAGGAATTTTCAATTCACATTTCATGCAGAAATTGTTCGATATTACAGCTGACAGCTGACAGTTCGTCGTTCTGGTAATATCTATGCTTTTTATTTACTTTAACGTTAGGCGTTATAATATATATTTTTTTAGCCATGCGCTTCTCTCACTGTCTAAGAAATAGAGTAAGTACTAAACACAAAGAGACCTGTAAAATATTTACTATTATGCAAATATTTCTATTAATGGAAACACTGAAACCATCATACGTTTTTTGTATGAACAACTGTCAAAAGCAGTGAAAAAAAGGGGTGGTATTTCTATGGTCAAAAGTATTTATAATAAAACTTACATTCAAACGTTTTTGATTGTTTTGAAATAAGTAAAAAAAAAATACTGTCTTAATAAGAAGACGAAAAAAAGAGATCAAATGGATCATTTGAGAGTTTGTCGCTGTTGTTTATCGACCGAAGCCGACGAAATGTCATCAGGCAAAAGTAGTGCTCAAATTCTACAGATTCTGACTGGTTATAACCCAAAACTAGTGGCGTTCTGGCTCTGCTACAGGTGCAAGCACTCCTTGAAGAAGATCTCTCGATTCAGGGACATGTGTCTGCAAGCCGACTCTGCCGTCAGGGAATATTCCACTTTGATGGACAAAAAACAGGGCAAAAGCTATTTTTTGGAAGAAAAAAATAAACTTAATCCTGGCAATGAACCATCCTTTTCTAATACTCTCTGCTTGAATGTGAGGATCGAAAGGGTCAACAGTCCTGTCGCGATCGTTTCGTTTAATCACGCTTCTGAGCTGCAGAAAAATTTCACAAAAAACATTACTACAGTCATACAAAGGGAACTTAAAATTGACATCTCACCAGAACTAGATTTTAAAAAAGAATTTAAACCAAATGAAACTAAATTCGTAAATTCAAATTCAGAATTTGTATTAGATAACACAAAAGATTCTTGTTCTGGCAATTATTTAGAAACGGTTGAAAATAAATATCAACCGACAGAAGAATCGGTAATGCCCATTGATATGATTGAGATAGAAGTTCCGATTAAACAAGAGTTAATAGATGATAGTGAAGAAGAAACGGAAATAGATTTGAGTGATGAGCTGGTAGAATCAAATTCAAAACAAAAAAAATATAGGAATATTGCGCGACAACCTAAGACTAGCTTGATTTCCAGAGAGATATTTGAACATGTGGAAAAGGCCGGCGAAGTTGTGCTTTCAATAGAAGAACAATTGAAAGAAAAACACGACAGATCTAAAGGCTCTATTTAAATGCCAACTTTGCATTCTCACATTCCACAATCAGGCTGCTTTAAATAATCACACGAAGAAGCATTGCGAGTCATTTGGCTCACACGAATGTCCAATATGCTCCATCCACTTCCCAGAGTTTGAACAGTTATACCGCCACCGAATCAAGCACTCCTTGCGACTGATCTGCGATCTGTGCAACAAGCGGCTATCGTCTAAAGAAGCGTTTAAGGTCCATCTTGTAGCGCACACGGTCGATTACCCGTGCCCCGTTTGCGGGAAGCGATACAGTGTCCGCAAGAGTCTCCAATGCCACATCAGACACAAGCACGGCCCGGGGCTAAAATACAGATGCGATACTTGTGGGAAAGGTTACGCAAATAGGTCCACATTCGCCGAACACGTTCAAAGTCACAGCGGGGTGCCATTACACACGTGTCCCATCTGGTCTAAAACTTACTTCTTAACTTCCAGTTATGAGAGTCACAGGTTAACACACAATGAAGCCGTGGCGTTTGCGCATTACTGCGTCGAATGCAATCTACATTTTAAAACTGCTTCCTTGTTAGGGCAACACTTGAAGAATTCTTCGGCGCATTGTGACCAGTCCGCCTTCAAGCATAGATGTTCTCTGTGCCCACGCGGTTACAAGAGCGCGTGCCATCTCTCTGCGCACATGATAGCGCAACACAACCAGGGCCCCGCACACATTTGTAAAACTTGCGATAAAAGCTATTCCTCGCAGCGGAATCTTCTAAACCACATCAAAATTAAGCACGATGGATATAAGCCGCCTAAGATCTTTGCCTGTCCCATGTGCGAGAAGAAATTCTCAAGTAGAAAGATTGTAAGAGATCACATACGTACACATACTGGGGAACGCCCATTCAAATGTACAGTGTCCGAGTGCATTCAAGACGTCCACTACTTTGGCTACGCACGTCAAGTTGGTACATTTAAAACTTGGTCGCAATGTTAGCAAAAGGCCAAAAGCGCCTGATATAAAATTAACAAGTGAATCTGATACTAGTTTGGATTCCACAAACACTATGTGAGATAAATTTTCAGAAAAGTCATTTTGGAATTGAAATAGAATGGCAATAGATAAATAAATTCAATATGGCTTGGTGATCTTCCATCATCGCTAAAACAACTTGTCCTATATAAAGATGTATAAGGTTTCAAAAGTTTACTTTCATGCTTACCAAGACCATTCTCGACATATATTTTGCTTCCAATTACTGAAAGAAACCTAATGTTTTTTATACATCAGTATATACAGTTATAAAACACAATCAATTCATATTTCATAACTGGCATGCTTTTGATGGAATACACAATTTAATCAAACGCGATTAAAAATGCTCCTTAGTTGATCTCCACCAAAAAATTATGTTTATTTTAACTATTGGTAGCTTTAATTTCTCATATTTTTTGGCTCTTAAATGCTAAATTAATAGGAGAGGTGGCAATTTCCTTTAATGCATTTGCATTAATTAAATTGCGTTGCATTTTAAAATTAATTAAACTTTACTTTTGTTACTAATAATATTGCATGATCCTGCTGCTCGTAAACAGTCTTAAAATAGACAGTGTGGTCACCATGTTCTTTGAATCTTGTTCATACTGGGAGTGAAAAAACGTTGATGTATTTTTTTCTAGCCAATGACAATTTATCAAAATTCTCGCTTCAACAGTAATGTTGACTTTGGCTAGAAAATGACTCTGGGAACTTTTCCACCCCCAATTATGGCATTATAGATTATTTTTGCATTTTTGAAGTGTGGGCTTGGGCACGAAAACGAGCAATCTGAAAATATCTTTGCTGGGCGTTTAATACCTAGTACATTAATAATCATGATTAATTTAACAAATATTATTTGGAGGTCCACCTTATTTTCTTCTTCAAAATTGGTTTTATCGCTCTCCTGTAAAATTTAAAATTTTCACATTGGAGATATTAATTATGGGTTCGAGTCCTAAATGTGAATGTATCTTTTTCTGATTTTTCTGTTTCAGATTAGTTTTGGAATCACTAATATTGTCTTCAATAATTGAATATTACAATTTGAGGTTTTACTCATTAAGTAATTCCAAAAAATAAATATTCATCCTAGACTTGCAGAAAAGTCAATAAATGTCGCACATTAAAATAAAAATAATATATGTTTATCTAAAGACACTGTCTAGATTCCATTTAGTTCAGGTTGAATCTTGCGATCATACATAAAGATAGTTGCCCATAAAAATGTGCAGTGAGAAAAATGAAGACAATGTTGGTAGTTCTTATTCGAAGTATGATACAGTTAAATATGACCGAAGGAGTCCCATTAGCTCAGTTGGTAGAGCAGTGCCCCGGCAAGGCAAGGGTCCTGGGTTCAAGTCCTAGATGTGACCGTACCTATTTCTGTTTCAGATGTTCGTTTAGGAATCGTTAATATTGTCTTCAATAATTAAATATTAATTATGCACCCGGCGACGGTAATATAATCAGATCTGTTGTGTGCTAATGATGCGGTGAATGAAGCAAGAAGTGTATGAGCTGTTTGGCAGTCCATCCTTCCTCATGAATAATTTTTATAAAGATTGAAGTCATTTTTGTGTAATATTGTATTTCAAGCAGTAAAATACATTTTTCTGATTAACAAACATTTCAACGTCTACAATATGAACGAAAACGAAAAGTTAGCCGAATATTACAGAGAGAATTGGGTTTTTAACTGTCACATATTGTAATAATGAAATTATGCATGTATGTACACAATATAAAACTATTAGGTTTGACATATATATAGAAACTCATAGTACAAGTGGGAAACTGGAATCTATATCATATTTCGAGTCGATTTTTTGGTAAAACTATTTTTAATTTGAGCTTTTGTTTTCGAGTAAATCGAGTTCAAAATTGGAATTTTTTTGAATGTTTAAAAAAATCATTCACTAGGGGGTTATTATCAGCTGTTTAAACCTTTTAAAATGCATCAAAGTGTACATCGAACTCCAAAAATGTTAACCCTTTAGTTGACAGAAAAAAATATTTATATGTATATATAAATTGAAAAGCTCAGATAGAAACAAAAAAGTTCTATATGTGAAGCTCACCAGTTTCCTGCTTGCACCACGAGTTTCTCTACACTATAATAACTAACCGTGTAGCTATAATATCACTTATAGGAAAAGATTCTTATTCTTCTGAATAACTAGATTTCTAGCAGAATTAAATTAACAATGAAAAGGCGATTTTTTCACCCAGACAAGACAGTATAATTTATTTTATAAATATTTATTACATTGATTAAGATGCTTAGGTTTAGTTTGACAGTAGTAGAAAAATATTATAAAAGTGAAATGTGAAAGATTTGTGGAAAATCAATGCACGTCACCATGTAGTCATAACATCCTTTGGAATTCAACACCTTCATTCCAAGAAATCTGTTATTGAAAAAAGCGACTTACACTGATTTGCTTCTGAACCTCCCATACATTTGTTACACTTCATACTTCTAAGACATTAATTTTCATTGCAGTTCATTATTTGAAAGTTTTTATATGGAATTGTCATTTATAATATTTCCATCCGATGTGTGTTATCCAACCTCCAATATGATTACAATGTTGATACGATGTAGAATGATACCAACGTATAAATTACAACTAAAATAATCATTATGATTTACAAAATGGTTAGGTTGCTGTTTAATAAAAAAAAAAAAAACTAAAGATCAATAAAACAGCAACAGCAATAATACAATAGTACTGGTGGCTATTGTACTACATAGCAACAACTGACAAAACGTTGTTATTGATAGGTACCTAGTTGAAGTTTCTGTTGGTGAATTTTATCTGACGATTTAAAAGCCCGGTTGGGCGTAAAACCAAATAAAATAAAATATTTGAGAAAGAAATGCTTGTGGCAAAACAGATGAGTTGTTCTTATATTAAGCTGCTTGCAGATATCAGCAACATAACATGCAATGCAACAAATTACCATAGTATGTAACTTGCTGTGAGCACAAACTGCGCACTGAACAAGCAGGTGACGCACTGTGATCTGTCAATTCTAGGTTTTTCGACAAACACAAAAAGACTGTTCACAGTTTCGCATTTGCAATGAGATTGAATCATGGAATTTTTTCATAAGTTGGTGTACTATTGTAGAACAGAATGTTAGCTGTAGGTATAAGTTTGGTGCGAGCAATGTGTCCACATATGCAAGCGTTGCGACCGTTGTTGCATCTGTACGTGGCTTTACAGTGCACCGTCGTGTTCTGTTGTTTTTGGCCAAAAACAGATACATGATGACACTGCACCGAATTCAAGAAGCAATGGCCCTGATATGCTAACGTCTGGAATTTGCTGGATGTAGTGATGCGTAAATTGCCAAGAATTTATTTTCAGGGAATATTGCGGGAATTTTCATCCAAATGGTGAAATCCCCAGACTAACCAATGAGGTTGTCTCCTACAATGAAATTTCATGTTATTTACAAATATATCATATTAATTAGAGCACGCTGAGGACAGAACTTTTAGAATTTTTGGAAAATACAAAATGGTATCGAAGATATAAGCCGTCAAAATGTTGATATTTGCGGCCGGCAGATAAGCTTGTGATGTCACGGTACGTACAATGATTAGCACAGCAATACAACAGCACTGCCAGGTAAGTTTTTAGATTCTCACGGCCAAAAGCATTTTTGTTGTTTGTTTTTGGGGTGTTATGCCGTGTTGCGCTAACTCCTTCTTTAGGCGACGTTTCGGACAGCGTTGCAGTGTCCATCATCAGGGCAGATCCGGTAGATCCGAAGATGTGTAAATTTTGGTTGTCTAAATAAGCACAAACTCGACAACCAAAATTTACACATCTTCGGATCTACCGGATCTGCCCTGATGATGGACACTGCAACGCTGTCCGAAACGTCGGCTAAAGAAGGAGTTAGCGCAACACGGCATAACACCCCAAAAACAAACAACAAAAACAGCACTGCCATTTGAACGATGAATTGTGTCTGGTGTTATGTCAAGAGACACAATTGTATTTGTTTTCAGTTCAATTTAAAAGCGAATAACTTTGTCATTTTTGGAGATATCGAAAAACTAATTGTAATTCCGTTATTAACTCTTTAAATATAATACATTTTCATCACAAAAGACAACCTCATTCGAAATAATTTTCTATATTAGGTCGAGGAATATTCCCGGGTGCACATCACTAGCTGGATGTCAGCAAATTTGATAAATCTAGATTATTGAACCCCAAAAATCTATTCTACATCAGTATCAAAATTGTGATCAGTCGCTCGCACTTAAAACTACGGACCAGGCCCACGTGAGACTGCATCAGTGACTCTCTCCCTTCTTGCCCGCTACGCGCTTGAAGTCTGTCATGTTGGTGGTGCAGATGGGCGACCCGTAGAAGGCGAGGTGCTCAATCTGCGTGCTGTCCGCCCCCGACTGGTTGTCCTTGATGAACACCTGGATGTCCTGGACATTCTGGAACTTGACGAAGCGAAGGGGAACCGGCCTGCCGTCCAGCTCTTGACTCGTTAACCTGCAATACATTTTCAATGGTTTGCTTATTTGACTAAACTATGCTTAATTCTGTTTTTACTCTGAACCGTTCCACCATAAATAATTTTTTTTAGACAATTTTAGGGTTAATTTAGAGTAGGGATTACGCTTCGACTCTTTTTAAAAGACAATAAACAGCTAAAGAAACTCTGCAGCGACCAAATATTTTGTATTTGATAAAAAAAAAGATTCCAAACTTTAGACTCGATTTATTCGAAAACGAAAGCTCAGATCAAAAAAAATTATACCACAAAATGGACTCCAAATATGTCTCCAGTTTCCCCTGTGCATACACAACCTTTGGTGGCTCTTTGGGTAAAGCATACATAATATGGGGTAAAAATATCCTTACGTGACTTCTTGGACAGGCTGGTTGGAAGTGGCCATGTCGAAGTCCAGGGTTCGCGGCTGGTTGATGAACAGCTTCAGGGTCTTGGGACCCTCAGCTGCCGGGGCTTTGATTTTCAGAGAATGGATCTTCACCGCCTGATGGGGAAAAAGTACTAATAATTTACAAGTTTAACAAAATGACAATTCAATTTAGAATATAATGTAAAACAGCTTCAAATTATTATTAATCTGTAAGTTTGCAAGTTATCAAGTTGACCAGAGTTGTAATTGGTAACATGTTTCCTGGTTCCACAAAATGAAGCATCAGGTTTCATTAAGCACTATTCTCATCAAGGCAGGACATTGGGCAATTGCTGTAATGCAGTGGTAAATAAAAAAACAGAGCAATATATATATGTAGACGGAAAGGTGTTGCATTTCCTACAGCTATTGATTGGAGAGTAGATATACATTACCGATACAAGTGACTGGGGGTAAAGCGCACTTCTTAACTTCGGGAGGCAATTCTACACGATAATATGATTAAAAAAGACATTTTCAGGTAAAAAAGTTAAATTGTTTATAAAGTTTTATGCTGTAGTATTTGAAATTTCTGTATTCAAATAAAGTATGTTTTGTTTGTTGTATGTGTAATTGTTTAAAAGATTTATCATCTTACTAATTAGATTCTTATAAGCCAGTACAACGTTGGTATAGTAAAGCTGGCCTTAAGCCTGGTTTAACCCCTCCGACTTTTCGCGAACTTGAAGCTAAAATGTCTTTACCGAAATGTCAATTTCACGAAAACGTTGTGTTATTACCGCCTCACAATCAAAGCTCTATAAATGAAACATTACTGAACGGAGCCGAATAGTAAAAACTGTTTTAGAAAGGTTACAAAATAGGCTTTCAAATTGTTGTATCATAAATAAATATTAACATTTGTAAATATTTAAATTTAGAATGGAAACATGAAAAAATTGTAAAAATGACTCATCTGTAATGTTTTATGTAAAAACGATACTAAAATCACGGATAATGTAAAAAAAAAACACTTATTTCATTGTACAAATGTACAATAAACAATTCTGTCACTTCACTTTTTGACCATTTCATACAAAATATATTTTTTTAAAAATAATTAAAACTGGGATATGTGGGAGGCGGGTCGGCACGTCAAACGGCTTTCTTGGCGTCGTTTTACGATTTGGCGGGTAAAATTTGCTTCCACTGAGTAGGTCTTTTTACGGGTTTCTATGGATAACTTTGAATAGAGATGTGAAGCTTCATTCAATACGAATATTCTACTTTTTGTTTTAGGGATGTCACTAGAAGAATAACGGAGTTATGACGATTTTTGTGGAAACACACGCGTTGACGTGTAAACACGCTTATTGTACTTGACTGCTATCGTTATTTTATCGTGTATATCTGCTTACGTTGCTGACCGGTTAAGACCATTTTAACCATATAAACGTCGTTATCAATTAAGTTTTCCGTCATTCCGACCTTACGCGTAGCGTAATATTTCCACCGTGTTTATAAGAAAGTTAGTGATTTATGTTCGCTGTGTTGGTTGGTAATTCTAATGTTACGTTTTTGTATATGTCAATAGGTACGATTTTGTAAAAGAGTTTTTTAAAAGTCATGCAGATTTTCAATATATGGTGGGTACTATGAGTAAAATTATTGTGATGGCTTTTTGTGTTATGATTAGTAATCAAAACCAGCAGCATCTAGCTAAAAATGTAAATGTTTAGCAGAACTTACTTGGTTGAACGTAATGGAGATGATGAGTTGTTCATCGCAGTCACTTTCCAAATACCCTCCGGTGGCTGAGAGAGCGTTCAGCATCGGGTGTTCATCCGATTCATTCAGGCATTCGCACTGACCTTTGGTTATGAAGGTGGCAAGATCCATCTGTTGGTGGAAAGGGAAACTAAATCATCAAATTGCAAAAACCTGCCAAATCGCACTACAATTAGGTACTATTCTTTGAAGATATTTTCTTTTACCTTGTTGGACATAGGAGTGAAAATTCAGAACCGTGCGCATTTACTTGAGGTGTTTTGTTCAAATATCAGGATAAAAACCATGTTTTAATTTTTTTTGCATTTGTTTTCTGTTTACCAGATTATCTTATTATTTATATTTATTTTGTGTTTATATCAAAACTATAAACACCTCTTACCTCCATTTTCAGAGACAACTGCCAAAAAATATGTTTATATGGATATATAAGCTGGTTTTATTATTTCTACATATACCTGAATGCATAACCTACAAGAAAAACGACAATGAAAAGGTGTTTTCAAAGAAATAGTGACCTTTACACTACTTTTAATACTAATATATTTTTATTATTTTTTTGGTAAACTATTTTTGCAACACCATTTTATGTAAATGAATTTTGACATTCATATACAAATTATTTTGTAAGCTCTCATAGAAGCTACATTCAAACAGAATCTACAATGACATTAGCGCAAGATTTTTTCCTTCATTTTTTAAAGCATAAGGGTTAAAATTCCATTGTAAAAAGCTCCAGCGTGGACGGTACTGCAGCTCACTCATGTGCGCTCGAAAAACCGTCCACTGGTTAAAAAATTCTGAGAATCTGACAATATTTGAATTCACCCTACTACCATCATTATAAGCGGAAAATATTGTTTGCGCAATGATAGAATACTATCTAGGAGAGGAATCGAACTAACAATGCCTGGGTGAGAACCAGACGCATTTGTCAACTCAGACACTATCTTAGCAGTAAGCAAATGGGTGGACGTGTTCTCCCGGATTCAGGAAGGTTCCAAAGAGTTTGAGTCTTGGTTACAACCTAATATGTTTTTCTTTGCTGTGTGATTTTTTTAAATCATATATATTTTTTTTTTAATGTTTCTTTATTCAATTAAATCAATAGTTACATGCATTGAGGAATTTTTCGACCACCATGCTAGGCACATGCCCGTGTTATTGTTTGAATAAATATCATTAAATTACTCACAGCAGTCGAATACTACTTACATGTATCGAAGTTGATTAAATTTACAGAGGGACTTTTGAGCAAAGCAGTCACGGCAGCCAAGTAATTATAAAATAATAGGTGTAATGTATCAAATGGTACATAATAAATCAAATTCTTGAATTCACTACTTACATTGGACAACGGATTGGCGGTCTGTCTAAACTCTTAACTTTTACTACTTGAGTCTTTAGTGAAGATCGGCTTAAGGTGGCTTCGTTGTTTGAGAATTTGTGTTGTTTTTTAATCATTTTGAATTACACCAGTACAACCACTTGAACTCTAATGTAAACTATGATTTATGTAAGTCATGTCAATATCATTTGCTTGCGAAACTTTAAAATGAAACATTATGCAAACTTATACACGTAATATAAAACTCAAATTTTAACTTTTCATATGAATCATCTCTAGCATGTCATGAATTGCAATTGAATACACCATTTTTTTAAGTATAACTTCAAGGGCGCTACAGAATTAAAGAGGTTGTACTGTATAAAGGAAATGAATATAAAATCATATGTAAAATTTTGTCAGTAAAAAATTTAAGTAAACAATAAAATAATATACTTGTAAAATATTTATTGCAACAGAAAATTAAAATACACAAACATAAATAAGAATAAATAAAATGACAACAAATAAAATGCAATTTAATAAATAGATAATTGATTTGTGGAAAGGACGGAGAAATTAAATGGATTTTTTGAGGGGAAGGCAGGAATTGGGCAAAATTAATTCTTCTACCGGTTGAACTTCATTCAAAATTTCATTGCAAAGCATTGCCACATCTTTGGAATTTTTCTGAAAGGTTTGATACAGAAATTTAGCAAACAATGGGTTCTACCAACACCATACACATATAATATTGTATAATTTAGAGCGTGCAGAATCATGCACGCTGCGTTGGAATAAAAAAGCATGGAATTGAAAGACACTGAACGCAAAGATAATAATGGCCAGAAATTTGATAACTTAATGAGATTTCGTAATCAATCTGACAAAATACTGAAGCATTTTCATTTATAGACAACACGGTCAGCTTTTAGCGCTAAGTAAACAAGAAATGTATTGTGTACCATGAATGCAATTAAGGATGTAGTGAAGAAACTATTCTAACCTTTGCAGACAATTAAACCAAGCCGTGGCAGATATCGAGAGTGATGCCAGAGTTTTCAATTTCATCGCTTTCATTTCCATTCTTCGTCTCTTCCTTCTAAATCAAATGAGAAACTGTTTTAATGAAAATTCAGTTTCTGTTTACTGAATGAACAACTCTTATATAATATTGAATTAAATAATACAGAACTCTCTCAGTAATCCGCCGCTCAATTATACGATAACTAGTATAATCCGCGCTTATTTTTACTAGTTGAAAGCGCAAAGTATATCAAACTCCGTAGTCCGCAGCGTTCAGTTAATGTAACGCTGTCTAGCTTGCTAGAGCTGACCATTTTACCACCAGGGTTCAATATTGTTGTTTTATGACATTTCCGTTGGTCCTCAGTGTATTCTAGCAACTGTCGCGTGTGTTTCTGTAAGTTTTGTTCTAGCAAAAGTAAAAACAGTAACACCTTAACTTTAAACCAAAAATGTAAATTTTATAAAAAATCAGTAGCGGTGTTTGTTTGTTTTTACGAAACACATACCTGTTTTAATTTTCAGCACTATAATCAGCCGCTTTCACTAATTAGACCCTAGCCCGGTTTTTGGGGTGGCGGATTAGTAAGAGTCTGTATCTAATTGATACAAAATGACTACACTAATCTACTTCTATTGTGGCATTGAGAGTGTATGTGACATTGATATGCAATATATTATAATGACAAGCACTGTAAATACCAATCAATTCACCAATTGGAGGCCAAAATAAGACAGTTTCACAAGTAATTTTACTAAATATAATATGACAAATAAAAATATTGTTAATTACCTGAATGACACGAAAAATCAAATAAAATGGAGGTAAAAACCATGACAAATAATACAAAATGACTAATACATACTAAACAATTTGCGGGAAACATAAATAATACATAAAAAAATAAGAAACATCAAGGGGAAGCCATATCTAACAATACAGACAAAATGGGTAACATCAATTCAACTGCTCCGAATTCTAACAGGTCAGCCAAAGTTAATAAAATTACATGAAATCAATTTGAATTCTCGCTCTACACTCTCGGCAAGACTTACAAGAAGAAGCCTGAGATATAGGACATAGCCGTGGATGGAGTAACACGTGAAAGATGCCATACAGTGAACTACAATACCAGTATTTTTTTTTGTAAATGTCAATTTCATAGTTAAAATAATTTTCGAAGTTTTAATTTTTCGGGTCTGCCAAAATATACAAAATCTATGAACGTGACCAGTCTCAAAAAGCCTACTTTTTTTTTCAATGCATGCTGTATTTTGTATGGGAGTCGAGACGTTTTTTACTCTCAAGATTACCCGCTTTTAATTTTACGTATCACCTGATAAACAATTTAGCAGTGTTTAAAAACCTGCATTACTTCAAAAGAAAAATACATTGTAGACCATAGATTACATTACTCACGTAGACTGGTTGTGATGTCAGAATCAGATTCAGTCATACTAACCAAACGGTGTGTTTTAATGTGATGGTGTTTTATTCATTTTTAAATGGCTATTTACAAATTCTACATATAATAAAACAGAATACGCTAAATTAATATATATATAATTTATATTTTTTTTGCTGTAATATTTCTCACTGTAGTTCCTTGTGACACAGCACTAACTAACAATGTCCAATGTATCAATCTAAACCGAAGTGTAGAGCAGGCATAGAGGCTGTTAACAGGTACAACTGATTACTCGTAAGATGCAATCGCCTTAGCGTGAGTAACAATATGCTTAATACGTGATAGTCATCACACATCATCAATATACTCGGCCACTAATCTGAATAATGAGTGCATTACCTTCCTCATTCACACTAAGGCGTAGTTGTTTCGCAGAAATTCAAATGTAACATTGTTGTGAAATGGCCATTCAGCGCCATTTTGTTTTTTTTTAATTTGAAAGGTCCCCGTTAAAGGCTGATTCTAGGTGCATTTCAACTGTCTATCAAATTGTAATAAGCTAACAAGCTTAACCACATGATAGATGTATTCTTCTGTTGGTCACGATTTGTTCAAAGGCTGAAACAGACTTAGAATCGACATTTAACGGGAACTGTCAAAACACAAAATGGTGCTGAATGGCCATTTGATGACTTTGGCATATGTGAATTTGTACGAAACAACTGGGCGAAAGCCGATTACAAGGATCACTACTTCTATATTATGAAAAGCTTCCATAGCATCATTAGATTCAGCATATAATAATAGCAAGAGTTGACAGTTTAATTGGGAGCAGTCCAATCATTACAACATGACGGGGGGGTGGGAGGACGGGATGCCATTAGTGAATGTTTGATTGATCGGGATGGATTGTTTGTTTAAGGATTAGGACAAGACACATTGGCGTTGGCGACTCACATGCCCAGCCACGGCACCTTCGTCCTCCGCTCCGTCGTCTGAGCCGTAGTGCTGCTGCACCTTGCTCTCCAGCGTGGCGGAGTCGGCACCCTGAAGCCTGTCGATCTTTGTCTGCAACAGAGAATTACATGACTCATTAACATTCATACATTCTTTGTCAGAAAGTTGAGTCATAAAATGGACTTTATTACAGAGTTTTTACCTCAATGCTGAGGAATATAACCCCCACTCTCACTCCAATAAGGAATTCTAGTCATTTTTTTTACGATTTTATTTATGAAAGTTCACCTTCTAACTTATATATCTGTAATTTTTTACAAATGCCGATTTCATAGTTAAAATAATTGTCAAAGTTTGCATTTTTTAAATCCTGCCAAAACGATTGAAATCTGAAGGGGTATGAGTGATGTCGTACGTACCTCAGTTTTGTCAGTTAACATTAAGGTCAACCCCACTTGAATCAATGTGAAATCAACGATTCCATACTACTATAATAATATTCTATTACCTACGTACTAATATTTAGACTGCACAGCTCCAACATTTCAAAACCTTTGTAATAAATATTGTTTTTGTGTAGCCGATAAATTTGTCTTAGGAAGCCTAAAATCGTTGCAGCTTCTCGTAGGATAGCCATGGACTGTACCATTAATGCTAACACTTTTATGGGGAATAATTCTCGAAATGGGGAATACTCTCGAAATGGGGAATTTTCTCGAAATGGGGAATATTCTCGAAATAGGGAATATTCTCAAAATGAAGAATATTGTGGGAATTTTCAAAATGAGGAAATCTCCCTACTAACTAATGAGGTTGTCTCTTCCAACAAATCAAGTCATATACAAATGCATATTAATTAAAGCATGCTGAAGACAGAACTATTAGAAATTTTGGAATATACTGGAGTATAATATACTGCCTGCAGTACTGCCATTTAAATTATGAATTATACTGTATTGTGTCTTGAATGATGTCACAAGACACAATTGTATACGTTTAGGCTCAAAACTAATTGTGTTGTCTTTATAAACTCATTAAAAACAACTCATTCAGAATCAATACAAATTCCTAACCTGGGGAATATTTCCAGGTGCACATATCACTAGTTGGAGTAATCAAATATCACAGGCGTCTGGAACTATGGTGCCCTCCACCATTCACACAACGCGGGACCACGGGATCACGAGGAGTGGAGGAACCTTGTCCACTAGGGAGGGTCGGCTAATCGACCGTGTGGTGAGCGTGTTTACCTTGTTCCTGTAGAAGAGGAAGGTGGGCATGGCGCTGATGCCCTGCGCAGCGGCCGTGTCGGCGCACTTGTCCACGTCCACCTTCAAGAACACAGCTCGCGGGAACTTGGCTGGTAGCTGCTCGAAGAAGGGGGCGATGCGCTGGCAAGGGGGGCACCTAGACAACAAGGTCACAATCAAATCACAGCATGTATACAAAGGAAAACTTTTTGCAAAAAACAAATGACAAAACATTTATTGGCCCCAAACCTATTAACCCTTGGGGGGTATTTCACTATGTCGGGCTAAATATCTGACTAGCTATCCGTTGGCTGGCTTTAAACATCAGAATAACTTCGTTATTCAACGGCGACCGTTTCACCATTGTTGCCGAGCTTCCGGATAGATAACACTCGAAATAGTCTGGCAACATCGCAAAATGTTTGCTGTTACCCCATCTACTGCCACGGCTGTCATGCGTCACAGTCCGCACACCGCGAAGTGTGCATTTTTTTGGTTATGTTATGTTGATTATCAGGTCATTTTAGATAGATTCGTGTCGAATTAATACATTGTTTCTTATTTTGAACACAATCAAATAATTCAGGATGGATCATACAAGCATTCAAATTCATTCAACAAAATTCGACTCACTTCTCCGCTGTCAAACTCGGAATGTTTTGACGCCATCTTTGATTCGAGAAATAGCGCCTAACGTGAGGTTCGAGCACTGATTAGTCAAATCGAACTTTAACCTGAGCGTTAGCGTTATTCAGATATAGTGAAAACGAAAAAATAACTAATCCGCGGATTAGTGCTTGGTCAGAACAGAATCAGAGATAGTGAAATACCCCCTTAGTGTGCCAACTGAACTAACTAACCATCACGCCGTTTCTCCGCAGGGGTAGGTAGAGAGGACGGACCGCCAAACAACTCGGTCTTGGCACGCACTCCTTGCCTCATTCACATTCATACATACTCTTCATGTGATCCGTGAAGTTTCATTAAAACACATACATTGTCAAGGTTAATGAATACCTCAGAAACGGTCAGCATTGTACAGGATAAGAAATACCTCTGAACAGATTATTCCAAGAGTGATATACAAAATAGTATCTAGTGGGTGTGTGGAAAACACAAGTCAATAACAATTGAAAAAAGAAGTTTGTTTAGTTTGTCATAATTTCATGAATAGTGCACTGATTCCAGCATAACAAATACTGTTTAAATTATTCTTTTTTTTAAACATATTTTGTTTACAAGACAAGGTTTTTATGCAAAGCACAGAGGATAACAAATGATTATAAACAATGATTACTATCCTGAAATAAAAATAGAAAAATCTTCTAAGAAAAAATAAATGCCGCCGGCGGGAATTGAACCCGCACCCTTCTGATTGCCCATTTCAGGCTAATAATTTGTTATCTTTTGTAGTTTGCGTAAAAACTTTGTCTTGTAAAAATAAGTTTATCTTTAAAACAAAATTATAATAATAATATTTGTCAAAATATTTACCCAATAAATGAAGGTATAATATATCTCGACACCACCTTGTAGGAAATTTAGTATTTAACAATGATTTTCCTACAAAAATAAAGTTGGTTGTTTTCAGGTGAAATTTTTTATTTAAAAACTAGCTGTAGGTACCTCGTCAAGAGTTATGTTGCTCAGTCTGTCTGTGCATATAGAGAAACAATAGCGCAAGTTGCTTTCAAGTCCAATGGATGGCGCTGTTTTTCAAAAATAGCATGTTTGTCCAACAGATGGCGCTGTTTTTAAAAAAAAAAATGTTTTTACTTGACACGGGTGACATATTATTATCAATATAATATAGGTATATAAAAACACATTCGTATTCGAACGCAACTTTCGGAGATTTAAGATTTTGAACAAACGAACATTTACATTTTTATTTATATAGATAGATAGATTAGCCTTCAAAACAGTTACATTAATTGAAACACAAAAAACTCTAGCTTATTTTGTATGAGCGCACTGGACAGCCACAAATATAAATTGCCTGTGTGTGTGTAGCCTAAATTTTAATCTAATCGTTCCTATAACGCGGATCACGAAAAGAGCTCAAAAGTGGTACCCGGGATCAGCGTCTTCTAGGAAAAAAAATGTCATGAGTGGGGCTCATAAACGGCTGATAGTGTTACAGTAATTAAAATGCGCGGGTGTTAAGATGATAAGATATAAAATAACCAATTTAAAACCTGACTGGTTACAAAACCTTTGTTTAATCTTGTCGAATTTCGCTGCACGCTTAATACACAAAAAACATATAAATAGCACTTGGTTTCGACTTAATTTCTACGAAGATGCATCAAAGTTCCATCTTTTCTCAATCAAAGTTAAGTTTTGGAGGTTAGGAAATACGCATAAATTATTAAAATATCCGTAAATTAAACCCTAAAAACCTATTTTGTGCATACTTACTCAACCCCCGACTTAGTTGTCTCCATTAGACATTTAAGTTAAAATAAAGTGTTGTTTTTTAAAGAGCCTTTGCAATTTGCATGCAGCGGAATTCGACAAATTACCAAGCTATATTAACAAACAAAAAATAAGTATATTTAAATTAATTAAGCAAGATGCAGAAAAGACATGAAGATATTACACAAAGACAAAATGATGATTTGCAAAAATATATATTTTTTATGTGATGTGATGAAAAGTTGAAATACAATACAAAGTTGAAAGCCATTTTGAGGTATATTTTGCAGTTTTTAATTGAAGGAAATAGTTGGTCTTGACTTAAATTTTAAAAATCTACGTAGGTGTCAGTGAATGTGTAAGGTTAGAATACATTACCACGTAGCGGTGAAGTCGACCACCACCAGTTTGGTTCCGGCGCTGGCCATTTCGGCCTGGAAGTGGCCCTCATTGTTAATAACTGTGGCGAGTCCCATTTTGCGGTGATATAATTCAAATACCAAATTGCAGAAACAACTGAACAGAATATCAGAATCCGTCAAAACTCCAGAGACAAATTCTATACTCAGACAATTCGATGACAGGCAACAAATCTAGAACCGGTCCTGCCATATAATAAAACAATTGTGTTGTCTTTTACAGTACTGCCATAATCAAGTATCATAATTAGTACTGCTTTTTTGATTGAGAGTTGGTTTCATGATATAACTAAAGCAGACCCGTGAAAAATTACGGGTTAATCATGGAGTCTTTATTGCATACTAACGTCTCGTCATAACATGCATTGACGGAAAATTGAATGCAACAACATCTAGAATCTATTCCGTTAATTTCACTAGCGAGGACTATGAGAAGGATCTGAGAGCCGAGATGGAGCCGAGCTATTGGGTCTTCCAGCTAGAAGGGTAAGACCCAAATAATATAATGTAACATTTTTTAACATTAACTCCACACACGAGGCCATGAGGAAAATAATTTTCCTTAGGGCCTATGTTTTCTTTGAGTATGCTGTATGGAGGGTTTTTTTAGAAAGGAAGGAGTGAACACGGATTTTGAAGAGACCAATGATATAACACAGAGGCAGACAAATCTTTCCAAGCTGTTTAACTCAAGATAAATATTAACCGTGTAAAAATGTATAATGAGTTTTTCAAATGAATATAGTTCTTTATAATATCGACTTTTATAGTAATATTATTGTACGCAATCATTGCATAAAAATTATCGCTTATGTGCCCAATGTAAAAGCCCTATGGGCGTATAATTGTTCATTTTTTATAAATAGATAAATGAGACTTTCAACATGAAAATTTTAATGTCTACAAAAGCAATATAAAAAGCGCTGATAATCTCGATTTTACATCATCAATGTGTAAGTAACACTAAAAATATTCCTGGGATTTTTCCCTTATCTTCCGAACACCAGCTTTAATAATTAGTATAATTACCAACGTGTCATAAATAAATTATTTGCAAATGTATGCATAGTCGCTTGACGCCACTCATATTGCAGTAAATTCAAAATCTCTCATTGAAAAATTACTACTTTCTACATCATAGTTTCATTTTAGTCAAAATACTAAAATATTTATTTATTACTGATTGTGAATGTGTATTACTGTTAGGTATTGTGAATTTCATGTGTATGTTTGATGATTGTCATTTTGTTTCTGCCATCGCTCATATTGCCTTTGATTTTTTAAATTTTAATGAAAAAATTAAGTATTAACTACAATAAGTATTTATATGTGAATGTGCATTACTGTTAGATATTGTAAATTTCTCGTGTATGTTTGAAGATTTGATATTTTATTTTGATGAAATAATACACGAGAACTTTACATACGTATAGTTAGTTTATAAAAGGTCTAAACTAAAAACTTACCTTTTTAAGTTGTCGTACCCTTAAATTAAATATACCAATCCTAAGAGAAAGTCCAGTTATATTCAATTTTTCAATTAAGTCCTAAACCCTGTATCTAAATTTCGCCAATAAACAATTAGATAATATTAATTAAGTGTTAATCTCAAGTGACCTACCAGGTAAGTATTGTACTGTATATTTTCTCCACGAATAGTTAAGTAATAACACTGTAGAAATGTATTATAAGTTTGTACAGCGCCCTTGAGGTGTTTTTGCACAAAAACGGCGCTATAAAAGTCATCCAGGTATTATTATTATTATTATTATTATCACAATTCTCTAGCTAATCATCGCTCTAACCCCTCGATGGGCTAACCTTATTAAATACGTTTTCTACAAACCTCGTTCTTTGACTGTGTTTTGAAATGAATTTCGATATCAAGATACGAGAATCGATTTTCAAGAATCGAAATCGAAATATTTCGATGGTAAAAAAATCTGGGAAATCATCGATTGTGTCCAACGCTAATATGGACTTCTCATTCAGATCAAAAACAACATTGAAATAGTTTTATGGTCCATGGCTTATGGGTGTTTTACATGACACCTTTTTTCATCCAGTTTGTCTAATCGGGATGAAAAAGGGGACGTGTTCTATTTTTATAGTTGGTGGTAGACGTGAGAGACGTGTGTTAGTATTACCGATTCACGTACTTTTTAAGGTGGACGTAAAAATGCCGCACCTTAATTCAGTTTCATTTTAGTCAAAATACTAAAATATTTATTTATTACTGATTGTGAATGTGTATTACTGTTAGGTATTGTGAATTTCATGTGTATGTTTGATGATTGTCATTTTGTTTCTGCCATCGCTCATATTGCCTTTTATTTTTAAAATATTAATGAAAAAATTAAGTATTAACTACAATAAGTATTTATATGTGAATGTGCATTACTGTTAGATATTGTAAATTTCTCGTGTATGTTTGAAGATTTGATATTTTATTTTGATGAAATAATACACGAGAACTTTACATACGTATAGTTAGTTTATAAAATAAATAATATATATGTGTGTTAACTTGATATTGTAACATACTTTTTAATTAATGAATAGAAACAGGGTGAGTGGTTTATTTATGGAGACAGGGTTATGATAGCTGTTGCTTTGGCATCTGCGCTGCTGTATTTTGGTTATTCCATCTCATATATTATACGAATATCGTACCGATCAAGATACGATGATCAGGTAGGCAATTTTTCCAAGACATAGGTACCTATAAAAATCATTATGACAAAGGTTCAAAGACGAACGGGTAGACAAAAACATCCATTGGGTAATGTCAAAGCACGTGACAAAACTCGCAAATGACAGTGACAGATGATTTCGTGACTGATCTATGGTTATGTTCAAGGTGTTGCCATTATGGCAACTGTATGAATTCATAAGTATGAAAGTAATGATCGTGTGGGTCCCGAATTGGGGATCGGTATGAAAGAAAGTATGGTGTAAAGCAGTCATTGGACATTAGAAGTGAAGCGTATATATTATATACCAGAACAGATATGTCAAATATACTTTCGTACTTAGTATTTGTTCCTAAGTATCGCGCGTCTTATGAGTATTGCGCGTCCTTCGAGTATTGCGCTGTGATGGTTTATTTATGATTGCGCGTCTTGCGAGTCTTGCGCGTTTATCACCCCCTCCCCACTCCTCCATGGACCATAGAGAAAAGCCAACATAAGCTGACACTGAATGATTTATTCAATTTATGGCTACCAACTTATCTATGGGTGTAGGTTCATTTATGTATCTATGAATACGGCTGTCAAACTGTCAAGAAATGATCAAAATATTGCTTTAAATAATTCTGAGCGGTTTTCATATATTCGAAACAAGTTGGTGTATGAATTGTTACTATTTATATAAACTTGGAGCTACTTATTGTACCAGCACAAATAGTAGAGTAAACAGACGGTCATTTTCTGTACAACACAACTCGATCAAACTTCGCATTTACCGCTTTATAAATGGATATATTACCCAAAAACGCAAACCACTATGATTTCTCGTGTCGAATATGTTTGCAACAGACTTTAGAAATGTTTTCCCTGTTCGAATGCCGCGACTCTGTGATTGTTTACGAGGAGGTTATGTTCTGTACGAACGTAATCATCCAGAAAGGCGACAATTTTCCCGAGAGCATTTGCAAAGAGTGTCTCGGTGAACTCAACACCGCAGCTCAGTTTAAACGGAAAAGTGAACAATCTGACACTATTTTAAAAGGATTTGTACAAAATTTCAAACATGAAATCAAAATTGAATATGAACCTGAAATCCCCGATTCAAATTCTGCAAACTCCAGTCATGATGAATTAAGCGACGAAGATTGCAAACCGTTGAAATCGTTCTTGAAAACTAAGAAAAATAAAATGAACAAGAGTAAAGTTAAAAAGTTGCCACAAAATCATACTGTTCTCCAACAAGAAAACCAGGCAATCACAGAGTGTGAACGAACGCTATTAAATATGGATGAAAAAAGTGATATAAATATCTCGGATGATTTGAACGAAGAATATCAAAATAAATCTAGAAATGACGTAAATGTTATTGAAAAGGAAGTGAAAATCAGGCAAAAAAAGTACAAAAAATCCATTAAACCAAACAAAAAGAAAGACAAGCAGACTAGCAGTGTAGCAGACTTGACCTGTGAGACGTGCAACCTGAAGTGCCAGACCAAGTGGGCCCTCAAGGTGCACATGCGCACACACTCCGGAGAGCGGCCCTTCCAGTGCGATATCTGCCTCAAGAGATACGTCTCCAACTCCAACATGAGGACGCACAAGCGCCTTACACACGATGAGGAGAAACAGGCAAGTTTATTTCATCTTAGGTGCACATGCGCACAAACTCTGGGCAGCGGCCCTTCCAGTGCAATATCTGCCTCAAGAGATACGTCTCCAACTCCAACATGAGGACGCTCAAGCGCCTCACATACGATGAGGAGAAACAGGTAAGTTTATTTCATTTTAGGAGTATATGCGCACACACTCCGGGGAGCGGCCCTTCCAGTGCAATATCTGCCTCAAGAGATACGTCTCCAACTCCAACATGAGGACGCACAAGCGCCTTACACACGATGAGGAGAAACAGGTTAATCTCATATTGACTATAGTCAGGGCCTATGTCATCGTTTGGGACGCTGTGTGAAGGATCTTTTTAAGGAAATGGTATGAGGGCTGGGTAGGAACCCCGGGTCATTGTCCAGGAGTTGAGCACGAATCCATCCCTCCCACTGCGGTGCAAGGCGATGCGATTGGTCAAGAGAGTCCGGTTGGACAGGTCTAAGGGCCCCCCTCAACCGTCCGCTAGTTGGTGGGCATACGCATCTGTCACCAAGACCTAGACAAAACTCACGCCATAAACACATATCTCGAGAATAACAATATCCTAAGCGATCGGCAATATGGATTTCGTCGAAACCGATCGTGTGGCGATCCACTCGGATATGTGACGCATATTTGGGGGCGGTACATGGAACGTTTTGGTGAAACTCAAACCGTTGGGTTGGATATCTCCAAAGCCTTTGACAGAGTCTGGCACCGGGCGCTTATCGGGAAGTTACCATCGTATGGGATCCACCCAACCCTGCATAGTTGGATTGCGGACTTTCTGAGGGGAAGAACAATTCAAACCGTGGTTGACGGCTCTTCTTCCTCACCGCACCAAATCAATGCGGGGGTGCCACAAGGATCTGTGCTGTCTCCGACGCTGTTTTTATTGAACATCAACGATCTCGTTGAATGTGCACCAATTCACTGCTACGCTGATGACAGCACCGTTCACGAGGGTTATCTTTTTGACAGGCCCCCTTCCACCTATGATGTCCGAACAGCTCGGGAAGTTTTGAAGCAAAAAATTGAATGTGCACCAATTCACTGCTACGCTGATGACAGCACCGTTCACGAGGGTTATCTTTTTGACAGGCCCCCTTCCACCTATGATGTCCGAACAGCTCGGGAAGTTTTGAAGCAAAAAATTGACCACCACCTCGAGATGGTTCGTGCCTGGGGTAAGGCCAACTTGGTCAGTTTCAACGTCTCAAAAACCCAAGCGTGTCTGATTTCGGCAAAGAGGGAGATCAATGACTGTTTGGTGCAATTTGATGGGAGCACTCTCCCCAATAAAGACTCCATTGAAATGCTTGGAGTTACTATATCAGACCGGCTCAAGTATCGGGGATCCATAGAAGCCCGAGTAAATCAGGCCTCCAAAAAGTTGGGCGTCTTGTACAGGGCTAGGAGATTCTTCAACAGTGACCAACTGCTGACCCTGTACAAGTCTCAAGTCCGCCCAACTATTGAATTTGGGAGCCACCTTTGGGCTGGTGCCCCAAAATACTTAATAAACCTGCTTGAATCTGTGCAAAGGAGAGCGATCCGTCTGATTGACAATCCGTTGTTAACAGACCGATTGCCTTTTCTAATGCATAGACGCAATTTAGGCATGCTGTGTCTGTTCTACAGGTATTTCAATGGAGCCTGCTCCAAGGAGCTAGCAGCATTCATTCCTGATGCACCGGTGCACGTACGCGAAACTCGACGGACACAAACTGAACACCCGTTCACGGTTGACATTGGCTTCATGAGAACGGGCCGTTTTTACGACTCGTTTTTGTGTAAGTCGGCTCGTATGTGGAACGAGCTACCGGCATCTGTTTTTCCTCCCTCCTATAATCCGAGCCTCTTCAAGGCCCGCATTAACAAATCCCTTCCTACAGCCCTACCTTATTCCGCCTCACAACGCCGCCCAACCGGGTGGTGACATAGTTCCCCTGTCTGTACACTGCACAGGCAGGGACACTCTTGTGAGGTGTCACATAAAAAAAATAAAATAAAAAAATAAACCCGGGCATCCCTGCCAAGTCACCAAATATAGTGAACCACTTTGGGCGACCTATGGCAGAGAGTGAATCGTTCCCGGGGTGGCGGTGCCCATACCAGCCTCCCAAATTTAAAGTTGAAAAATAACCATGTATGTATTGGGTTATACCATGAAATATGAACTAATTGAATAAATAATAATAATTATTATTTTTATGTTTACTGCCGTAGGTGTGCGCGAAGTGCGGCAAGTCCTTCAGCTGCCTGACATATCTGAAGCGCCACCAAGTGACGCACCTGGAGGTGAAGCCGCACGCGTGCACACACTGCCCGCGCCGCTTCTCCACACGTGCCTACCTGCGCGAACATGCAGCGCGCCACCGCGGGGACCGGCGATTCTGCTGCGAAGCGTGTGGCGCCTCCTTTGTGTCCGATGTCAATCTAAAGCAGCACATGGTCACGCACGGGGTGCTCAAGTGGGACTTTAAAAGGTAACAAATATTAATAGCTACTTCTGCTTTATTCGTTTCCACATTGTTAAGGTTCGTGATCCCCACTCCAATTTCATTGGCGGACAAGGTTCTTCCACTCCTCCAGTTCTGCGCTGCGTGGAGAATTAAGCACAACGACATTCCATACATCTATGATATTTGATTTCTTCAAGCATTGTTGATCTTCCTCTGCTTCTCCAGCGTACCACTTTGCCAGTGACCATGAATTTCTCCAACTACTAGTAATGGACAGTTAAAAAAAAAACGCGAACTCTGCTATCGCTCATCGTGATGTGTGAACTGTTGAATATAACCGTTGGAATTAATATTGACGCAAACACTAACAAAAATATCAAGAGTATTCAATAAATAAAAATACATTTTGTTAAGGCCAACGTGAAGACAATACCATACTTGATACATTGACATTTTGATTTTTGTTTCTAACAAACCCAGTAGAAGTAATATCCAAATGCAAAATGAATGTATAAGGTCACGTGGGCACAATTCTTCAACACTGCAATTGCAAGGCTCCAACTCGTAATTATGATATTAGGGAGTTCTAACTCTTGGGATGTTATTTTCCACAAAGACATCTAGTAGGAGGGTACATAACCAAAAGACCATTCAAAATTTTGCATAATATCAGGCAAGTATAAATCTTTTCACCTTTTTTATTCGGTGCCAAGACTACTAAAACAATGCATAGTTCAGACTGCGTTGTGTTGAATAATATTTGTATGTAGTTACTGATATGTATTATCAATCATCCAACAGTTGATTCCAATTTTAGTATCGGACGTTGCCAGCATCCAACTGTTATTTCCAGCGGTTAGTTTATTTTGATAGAAAGACCCTCCATACAGCATCCCTAAAGATGACAAAGGCCCTGATGGAAATTATTTTCCTTAGAGCTGCTTGTGTGGGGTTAATGTAAAAAAAAAACTTGCTAACAGACGAGCGCAAACTATGGAATGGGTTACCCTAGGGGTAAAATAAAAGAAAGGTCATTTAAATCATAATTTTCTCGCGAACATCGAGCAAGGATTATGGCCCTTGAATCTTTTTCACATCGCCCCTCTCGCTCAACATTCAACAAAATAGCATCGAACATGTACACACGTTGAGACATGTTCGAATGAGCATAAAACCATCGAGCATGAACGAGCGTGGGTATATAGCTTAACCTCTCAGAAAAGGACTTTTATTTACTTTGTGTTCCTTTGCGAACTGTCAAAACGCGAAAATTTTTGTGTTATTCACGAGTTTTGTTAAAAGCTTCATAACTCACGTTTTGGGAAACGTAGCCTCATTCTAAAAAATGTTTTGGAAAGATTATGAAATTCACTATCGTATTGTTTTGTTATACTTAAATATTTGCATTTCTAAATATACATTTTCTGAAAACGTCAAAAATATGTAAAAATCGCTGAACATTATTTCAAAGCTGTGAAAAATGTACTTTTTTCTGAGTATCATAAAGAAATAACACTTTATATATTGAAGAAATATAATTAAAAACTATTAGTCACCTCAAAATATCAACCGTCCAAACTAAAATATTTTTAATAAATTATTTAAAAACGCAATAAATTATGAACGAACAAGATGACAGATTCAATCGACTCAGATAATGCACCTCTAAATTCCATAGATATTTTTGAATGCAGACGCGTAGCGTCATTCATTATCGATACTCTGTTTTTTAAATCATGGCAATCCGTATACTAGTGATGGAAATAAATCGATTTTTGTAAAATCTCTCGCGTTTACGTGAAAAGACGTACTAATGTCTTGACCGCTATTATCATATTTACGTCTTTTGACGTTCTAATGTTCCGAGTGGTTAAAGCACCTATCCTTAGTTGTTTTGATAACTGTATAAAACAAAAAAATTATATAATAGATTAGGTAAAAATTTTTATTAAAACTTTAATTTTCATCATGTTCTTCTGTTTTGTCATGGAACCAGTAATATTAAGGACGGGTTGTTTCGGAGAATTTGAACAATTCATCAAATTTTAACGTTCATTTTCGGGTTCTGTGAAAGTCCTATTCAAGTTCTGTTACTATATCATTGTAGGCTAGTTGCTTGACAAAACTGAAATAAAAACAGAACTTGAAAAAATCTTTCACAGAACTTGAAAATGAACGTTGAAATTTGATGAATTGTTCAAATTCTCCGAAATAACCCGTCCTAAGTGTATTTGTTATTGTCATTGTTGTCCAGGCACCAGTGCACTTTCTGTGAGTACCGCACCACCGGCCGCGTGGCACTGGCCCGTCACGTCCGCAAGCACACCGGAGAGAAGCCCTTCCTCTGCTCGCACGATGGCTGCCAGTCGGCCTTTGCGGGGAAAGCATCGCTGCTTCTGCACATCCGGTAAACACTTTGCATTTACATCACTGCACCCTAACACCTAGCACGGCCGTAGCGCCAACTGAGCGGAAATCATATGATGCCCGCAAACTTCTGTATATCGTAGTTCTGCACCCCGCTTTCCTAGCACGGCCATTCAGACAACTAAATAGAAAAGATATGCCACCTGCACACTTTACATGTCGTAGTTTATTTATTTATTATCGCCCTCTTTAGGGGCTTTTGCATAAAAATAGTAAAAATTATACAGCATTTATTATACATATTTACAACTGAACCGCCTCAGTAACAATCTTTTGTATTCGTTAAGTGATAAATTGAAAATGTCCACTGACTCGGTATGATTATTTCCCTCCATTAGTAGTAGTCCCAGAATTTCTGCAATGAAATATATGCCGACTTCTAGTAGTACGTAGTGGAATCCAAAAGCCTTTCAATGCAAACTATTCTGGACTATTAAATGCCTAATTTAGAATTTTATATAGAAATATCAAGTTATTGAAAATCATTTTCTCAGACAATTTAAGCATATTCACATTATTTAAAAGTGTTGTAGTTCAACAAAATTGCTGGAATACCCCTATTAAAACTTGAAAACGAAAGAATTTATTTTGTATTCTTTCAATATCTTGTACATGAAAATTGTAATGTGGGTTCCAGACGGGAGAATTATATTCAAGTTGACTTTTAACAAAGACAAAATATAACAGATTAGTTTACCAATCATACCCAACCGTGACCATTGATGACCAACTTTTTTATTCGACACAGTAAAAGAATGCCATATGTGGGATAAACAGGTGTCAAGAGATGGACTGAACATTGTTCCTCCTTCTGTGTTCTGCTCGCTAATTATAACTTGATTTTTCAGAATCCACACAGGCGAGAAACCATACTCCTGCAGCGAATGTCCAGCCAAATTCTCCCGCAGCGACAAGCACAAGAACCACATGCTCAAGAAACACAACATCAACAGCGTGGGGCCCAACAAGCGCTCCAGGCTCATTATCCAAGAGCTTGTGGACAGGCAGCAGGCCTCTCTAGGACCTACTTGAGAAACCATCCTCCCGCAGCGACAAGACAACGCAACAACCTCAACATCAACAGCGTGTTATGTAGATGCATTCTCAAAAACCCTCGACTGATTGGGTAACCAATATTAAAGTTTTTTCATCAATTGAGAATTGGGATATTGTACTACATAGATGTATAAAGAGAACTCCAATATCTGGATCATATTATGAGGGACGAAAAATACAAGATTATCCAATTGATAATCCATGGAAAGATTGATAGAAGACGTAGCAGAGGGAGACTTCGTGGCTTCGTAATCTATGAAACTAGTTCAGTTGCAGTTCCGCAGAGTTGTTGTAGGCTGCAGACTGTAAGGTGAAGATTGTCCTGACGATTGCCAACCACCGACAGGAGAATGCACCTGAAGAAGTAATTAAAACGTTTCGATTGACTCGATTTCAAAGATTTGTCAAGGAAGAGAAGAAGTATAAGAATAAATATGAAAAAATACTATTTCTGTGAAGAGAGATGACAAATAACTTCTGGCTATCGTAGATGCAGATAGGTTATGCATCACAACTTGTGGTTATAAATAAACATTTTAAAGTAATGATTTATTAAAACTGCAATGAGTGAGTGACCCCATCCTCCAAGATTAGTTTGGAGATGGGTGGGGTGATATATTATGTACAAATTGATGGTTCTTAAGAAATTTAGGTACGTAATAAATATGAACTTACAGATTTGATTATTTCTTTACTTATCGCATTTTATTATCTCTAAATAGTAGAAAATAAAGTTGCTATCCGCGTCTGTCTGTTTGTGCGCTTAGTTCTTCTAAACCACGTAATGGATTTTGATACGGTTTTCACTATCGTTTAGAGAATTTCTTCCAAAAGGTTTACATATATACTACATGCATATTTTATTCATAGAAAATAGACAAAAGTCGATGTTTTATAATCAAGTCGTAAAAATATGTTTTCGGGCACTATATCGTTAACGCTGGCTAAACTTTATGAGATACATCAAAATAATGTACTATAGAATTGTATATATTAAAAAGGTCTACAGAAAAGTCCGTGATGGTACATATCTATCTCCTAAGGATAACCCCTAGCAACGCCGGGTACACGTCAGCTAGTATTATACAGGGTGTATCGGCACGTACCCGACAAACTTTAACCAGCTATTCCTTAGCACATTTGGAGTAAAAAATGTTATGGGCACTTTGCTGTCCGGTAACATTTTTTTTCTTTTAAAAACAAAAAATAAATAAAATTTCCACACGCCGTTACTGCCCCCAGTATAGGGGTAAAGTACTTGGCAACGCCGCGCTACTGTCATCTCTTTCACACGTATTCTGTCTCAAGTCCCGTGTGGGCTATTATAAGCAAGTGTGTCGAAAACCATCTTCGCTCTTTCCTACACACTAAATAATAATAGTTAAAAATGAGACGAATGATGCCATACCATTGTTATTGTAAAAGCGCGCCAATACGTAAGTATACAACGAAACTCGAATAAGAATTGCCAGGTGGGTTTTTTAATCGCTTTAATCTGACTTCAAACAATAATTAAACACGTAAAAATTTATTCAAATATTTCCAAGTATTATTTAATATAATACAGTGAAACCTCTATCTATTGGTTTTAAAGGGACCTATTGAAATAAACGATGAATGCGGGAAAACAATGAATGCGGGATTAAGAGGACAAAACACAAGGAGATACGATCCAGTAAAGATACCGTCCTCCTAATCTGCATAACCGTTGGTAGATTTAAATTATAAGAAGAAAATAAATTTTAGATGTAAATAAATGTATTTATTTAAAAAAATACAAAGCTAAACAGAAGCAAATTTTTTTTTAAAGTTTATTGCATTGTAAATACATAATCTTTCATCGACATTTGTTTTTTTACTGTTTTATTTCCGCAACTCAACAGTATATTTTCGGCTTTGCAAATGATATTCTTTTCGGCATCAGTTATTGAGTGTGCGTAGTAGAAAGTTTTCAATCTTTCAAAGAGTGTGCATGCTTCTGAAAATGAAGGTACAGGCAGCGGCTCCTCTTCATCAATATCCACCTCTTTTGTTGTCTCCGTCAATCTTGTGTCACACAAGCTTTCGATAGTTTCTATCCCACAAGTTGGAATATTGTCGTCGAAAGTAACAAAATTGTTAAAATTTGTCAAATTTGGTACCAAGAGATAAGAATTTTCTCCAGTTCGATAAACTTTTATTCTTTACTGGTTTTTCTAGTTTTCGAAGATTTTCCGCACTTTTGAATTTGCTCCCGAATTTCGTTTTTTTTCAAGAAAATAGAATTTAACGTGGATGCCGCGATTCCTAAACGCTTGGCTATATCGACGCTTTTTTCAGCGGGGTTTTTTTCCACCTCTTCGATAATTTACAATCTTTCTTGAAGAGTACGTACTTTTTTCATCAAACGGCTCATTTCGAAGATAGTTTAAAAGCTCAAAAAGGATAACTGCAAACACTCCACTAAGTTCGGGTATCTAGCGACAACTGACGACAACTAGCGACTGATGGCGGCGAAAAACTGTTATTCTTTCTCTTTCTCTCTCAAAAGTTTCGCGCATTGTAAAGAGTGCCGTCTGGCGCCGTTTAAACATAGACAAAATATATCAAATACGCGACGTAATTCCTACGATGAATGCGGGAAAATGGTGGACGTAGAAACGATCGATGCAATCTATTTTTGTATGAAATGAATTCGGACTAGAAAAAATAAATGATACATCCGGGAAAACGATTATTCGAGGAACGATAGATAGAGGTTTCACTGTATTACAGTACAGTACTTTGAACCTTCGCAATAAATTTATTTGATTTTAAGTTTTGTTTGTAGAACTCCATTTCAATTTAGAGATTTTTTTAAATTTTTAACAGTCTTATTATTAAATTTATAAAAACAGTGTGTTTATAAACAAGTTCTGCTAGTTGTAATTATTATTACGTGTGACAGCTGTTTCACCTTCTGACGGCATTATCAAACTGTGGTGAAGCCACTTACAGATGACGTAAGTGATAACTTTCTATTTTTATTATCCTGGCTTTATTGATTTCCGAGTAAATTGTCGTAAATTATTATTTGCTAATTCCTATTATTGCATTGTTTAAAATTTCACTTAATGTCGTTGGTATTTCCAACTGATGACTCAGGGGTTTATTTCCCTGAACAATTAAGTATTTTGGGGTCTAATTATCATGCATTTCATTACATCCGATATATCTACACAATTTTTATTTTGAATTGGGGAAAGTTTTATGGCTAAGGAAAGGAGTGGAAGGTGAGGAAGTACCTGGATATTCAGATCTGGTCACCAAATACGGCTAGTCATTTCAAGCAACGTTTAAATTCTGAATTATTAATCAATTACGAAAAAGCGTGGGGTTAAGAATATTTTTATAAATTATAGTTGTAATTTATTGTCGAGTTTTTAAAAAATTTGCGATGTTTTAAATAAAATTTAATAATTATTATGTAAATAACTTAGCAATCTGGCAGCATTCATTTGCCAGATGGTCCATCCAATGCAGTCATGACGTTTGTGTGAGTGATTTCCTTTGTGTGAGTGTGTTGCGCAGCAGTTTTATATGAACCGTTTTTTGATTCATCAGGATTGTTTTTAAAACTATACATTCTTTGTACCTTCAAATTAGTGGAAATAAACATAAGTGTGTCAAGCTGCTCGTTATGTTCCGGTAATTCTGGAAGGCTTTTAACATAAGCAATAATATTCATAAATCACATTCCGCGAAGTTGTAAATAACTAAATTTATTAAAAAATATACGTTGTAGGATAGCCTAGCAAGTAACATTTTGACAGAGCACTTACGGTGATTTAAAAAACAACGGCGCTGTTCAAATAATCCAATTATTATTATTGATAAGTACCTAAGTGAGGAAAATTGTTTTTAAAAGTGCTCAGAATTATTGGACTTCGATTATAAATTCAGGAAACCTACTAATTAGTTTCTTAGTTTCAAAATTAGACTATTTAATACGTGAAACGCGTAAGAGGTGAAACCAGAGCATTCCAGAGGTGAAACAATTTAGATACAAAAATAAAACTGATGTGTACAATACAAGAAGACAATCAGTGATTCGCATACGAAAAATGTGAATAATCATTATTGTTAAATAAAATATTTATTTTCTGGTACTGGATTATGTAATACGGGCTTCGTTCGCAGCGGCACGCGAGTTGCGACGTTGCTTTCAAATTTTGACAAAGGATAAAACAGTGGTGACATGTGGTGAAAATATGTTTAATTATTTTTTTATTAAAAAAAAACGTTACCGGACAGCAAAGTGCACATAACATTTTTTACTCCAAATGTGCTAAGGAATAGCTGGTTAAAGTTTGTCTGGTTAGTGCCGATACACCCTGTAGAAAGTTTACTTTGAACAAAATCTTTACAAGAGTATTTGGGCTGATTTGTATTTAAGAGTCAGGCATTTGCATGTTTTGCAAGTGAGGAAAACGCAGCAATAACACCGAAAGCAAGCTACAATAATAGCAATGAAAACAATTATCATGAATCTGATAGTATTAGTATCTGAATGCCGGAACAGTTTTTTCTTGTTGTTGACGGAAGTGGTGCCCTCTGTTATTTTCATAAAGAACCATTGAAGTTTTAACCTAAGAACCCAACTTAGTGTACATCTCCGAGGTAGTGTAGTATCCAAAACCATTTTGAAAGTGAGCTTTGTGATAAACTTACAGTCGTTAATTGAAATGTACTTCTCAAAATATGTGAACTATCAGAATGCAGATGTTTTCGCATTATGTATAAATTATTTCGGTTAAATTCACTGTTTTGAATGTATTTCAAAATAAAATACTTTTTTTAAATTTTTTAAATTTTTTTTTTATTACAAGATAATACATTACAAAATGATAACAAAGTAATAATGTATTATTCCCAATGAGTTTATAAAACTCATTTCGGGAAAGACAACATTAGAAAGGACAAGGCAAATAAATAAAATACATTAAAATAAATAAACGCAGGTGTTATTATGGAGTGCCAGAGAAAGATTGTGTTAGCCATTAATGAAACTGCTAAGGAAATATCTTTTAAGAGCTTTTGTCAATGTTTTTTTGTTAGTTGCCGGAAGTTTTAAATTACTAGGTAATGCGTTATATTGTTTGTGTGCAATGTATTGTAAGGAGTTAATTCCAAATTTGGTCGTGTAAGTAGATGATGATAAATGTATTTGATTTTGTGATCGTGTTTTGTGCTGGTGTATGTCAGAATTAAAGACTGCTTTAGTGTTGGTGTGTGAGGAGTGTTGAATTATTTGTAGAATGGCAGTTGTGATGTTATACTTTGGCAGGACTGTAAAAGGAAGTATTTGTGTCTGTGAGTATATATCTTTGACATGTGTATCCCATGGTAGATTATATATATTACGTATGGCTCTATTTTGAATTACTTGTATTTCGGAACTTTTTTTTTGGTAATGGTTCCCCAGATACTAACTAGATAGCTCAGGTGGGAGTGGATCATTGCATAATATGTTGCACGCAGTAAAGATTAATGTATTTCAAAATAAAATACTGTTTTTGAAGATGTTTTAAATTAAAATATTGTTTTTGAAAGCAGATGAAAGACCCTTTCAGATTTTAATATAACATATTTTTGTTTCGGCGCCATTCGGTCTATTTACACTGTAGACGAGAGGTGTATTTATCATACCCAGTAAAAGTACCGAGTATATTCATGCCGTACTTTGTACTTGCGAAAAATCTACATAATACCTCGTTCCTAAGCACTTGTAAATATCACAGGCCTTGAAGTACTTTGTACGTTAAAATACTCCTGACTTATCATTCTGGTCTGTTAGAAAGTTGTATGGGGAAAAGAGACAAAGAAGTATTTTTGCCTATGGTATTTCTTTAGTGGAGTGGAATGGAAGAAATCTGACACTCTGGATTTACTCTTCACTCCTTGGAAGGGGGAAAGAGATAGTTATATTTTGTAGGTTGCTGTGATACGTCTCATTGTAAAATACTACCTTTTCGCTCGGTCCTATTAGAAAGTTGTACGAGGAAAAAGGACAGTAATGCGTATTCCGTCTACGGTAGTATGCGTAATTTATGATGAAGTTTCAGTTGAATCATATTATCTGTTGAATACGTTTAGCTCTCTACAGGCTGTTTCAAAAATTTACTTAAGTATTTTTTATTTTTATTTAAATAAATATACTTTTTTATTTAAAATATCTGCGAAAAAAACTAGTCCCATGTTCCCCAATCAAACAATAACACACATTTATTTACAATACAATATTTTTAAATTACCTACTTCATTATATTAGATTATGTAACCTACCTTGCACTATGAAAGTACAAATTATAAAAATCAACATAATTTATATTGAACCCCCTCTACGTAATGTTATTCTTGCTTGTTACTCCCCTCCCCCTCAACTTCCCTGCTCCGTGCTCAGCACGCCTCAGCTCCCTGTCACTCTCCGTCCTCAGTCCCAGTATCTGGGGACTATATTTTTACCAAGTATTTTTTGGTACCTGTACTCACTGTACCCAGTAACAAAAGTACTCACATGACCCACCTCTATCACAGTGTGACCATGCTGCGACATGTATGATTCCTGTAACCATAAATAAAGCACTCACCCTGTAACCATCGTATGGGCACTGTCTAGAGATGGTCAATACTCCGCCTGGGCCATATTAATAACAGTGAAGATAATCACAATACACCCAGATTTCGGATTCATAAATATCATTTTACTGAATACAATCCGAGTTTGGGAGTGGGAGAGTCGATGCTCCGCTGCCAAATGCCACGAGCCCTACGGGAGCGAAAGGTACAAACATATTTTGTGGTATGCGAAAGATTTCTGAGTGTTAAGAGTAGGAGAACCGATGCTTCCTTGCCACGGGTCCTACGTCCAACGGGCGCGAAAGGGACAAGTATGTTTTGTTGCTTTTCGAATTACCTTCTGATATATCACTGGAATATTGATAGCATTCGGGGTTTAGTATTCTTAGGACGGGTTGTTTCAGAGAATTTGAACAACTCATTAAATTTCACAGTAAATTATTAAGGACTGTGAAGCAACTGGCCCATGTTGATTTAATAACAGAACTTCAATAGGATTTTCAGAGAACTTGGAACTTAACTTTGAAATTTGATGAATTTTTACAAATTCTCTGAAACTACCCCTCCTATATATTCATGTACATTACGAAATATTTAGTATCGCCATTATCAGTTATAATATTTGATATCAATCGTCGGCGCTGTATTATATCGTTCCATGTTCCAACTCCTGTTCTGCACAATATGCTCCGAGATTATTAGGTACATTATATTGGTATTATTTTTGACTGATAGGTACTATTGATTGATCGAATTTAGACTCTAAAAGTAATTACGGGAAACTTAGAAGTTTCGGAAATATAAACAAACCCATTTTTGGTCAATAATCTAAAATAATAAATAATAATTGGATGATCTATGCAACGCTGTTTTTGTAAAAAATCTCCACTGCCAGTTATTATTCAATTATTTTTTATTGGTATCAAGAAATCGCTTTAAAAAATAATAATCATGTCTAAAAAAACAATTATATTTATACACTACAAGCTGGAATGAGGCAAGACGGTAAACAAGCTGAATACTTCATCAGACAGCAGTTTAGAGTGACGTAAGGGAAAAACAATTATATTTATACACTACAAGCTGGAATGAGGCAAGACGGTAAACAAGCTGAATACTTCATCAGACAGCAGTTTAGAGTGACGTAAGGGATAAATAATAATCATGTCTAAAAAAACAATTATATTTATACACTACAAGCTGGAATGAGGCAAGACGGTAAACAAGCTGAATACTTCATCAGACAGCAGTTTAGAGTGACGTAAGGGAAAAACAATTATATTTATACACTACAAGCTGGAATGAGGCAAGACGGTAAACAAGCTGAATACTTCATCAGACAGCAGTTTAGAGTGACGTAAGGGATAAATAATAATCATGTCTAAAAAAACAATTATATTTATACACTACAAGCTGGAATGAGGCAAGACGGTAAACAAGCTGAATACTTCATCAGGCAGCAGTTTAGAGTGACGTACCCCACAAGGGAGGAATGGGACACGGTTCCAGGCCCTACCCACAAACAGAAACTAATCTGATTCACAGATGGGTCCAAGATGGAGGAGGGAACAGGGGCCGGATTCTATTTACAAGGTTCCAAGAGGGAACTTAGTATACCTCTAGGAACACATTGCACTGTATTTCAAGCTGAGATGGAGGCCATCTTAACTTATTCACAGGAGAACATACGTATCGCGTACGGAATAAGAACATAGGCATATGCTGTGATAGCCAGGCAGCCCTAATGGCACTGGAAAGTAACCGATGCTACTCCAGACTGGTGATGAATGCAAAACCATTCTTGAAGAACTTGCTACCATCAATAAAATAACCCTGATCTGGGTACCAGGACATAAAGGAATTGAGGGCAATGAGCGGCCTGATGGACTAGCAAGGAAAGGGGCGAAAGCACCACTTGCGGGATCCAAGCCGCTTGCCACACTAAAATACATATTGAAAGGTGGGTTGAATCCCGATACTGGGAGGAATGGGAAAGGGCACCTGGAATGAGGCAATCTAAAGTACTCAAACGGACCAGACCCAAGGCGAAGCAGGCAACTACTCGATATGGACAGAAACTCACTGAGAGAACTGGTAGGACTACTAACGGGACAGTGCCATCTCAGGAGGCACATGCAGTTGTTGTTGGAAGTGGAAAACACCAACAGATGCAGGAAATAATAATATTAATAATAACATAGCATTTATATAGCGCAGTTTTGTGTTGTTTCACTTCAAGTGCGCTTAACTATAATAAACTTAAAAATAAAATTTCCTATTGTGTTCCTTTAAAAAAAATTAATAACATAATATGAAATAAAGAATAAACGGTTTACACAAAAGCAGAGAATAAAATTTAACAATAACAGTGCTATTTTAGTAGAGGACAACAATAAAAGACAATAACAGTGCACGAAAAATAAGAACTTTAAAATTAAAATATTATATAAAACAGGAAAACATTAAAATATTATATAATAGGTGGACATTAAACATAAAAGTACAATAAGGAAGTAACCGAAACCAAACAATTACCGGAAACTTCAAAACCTGGCTTATTATAGTATATTGAAAAGAAGCTTAGATTCATGAGAATATTTATTTATTTATTTATTTGAGGAACATAAACAGTCTTAGTAATATAATATACATAAGAGAATAACAAAAAAACAGACCAATTATTAATGTTCACAGATATTTAGAAACATAAAACTAACCTGTAAACGATAAACCTATAATATGCCTACCATAAACGGCAATAAATAAAAGTGATTTTAACTATACTTAAATAAACTTGGGTTGGAACGGGAAAGGGGAGGAGAGGGATGAGGAAAATTTGCCACGCAAGTAATATTAAAATATTAGGTACAATCAATTTAACAGTGGTTAATATGAGTTAGAATGTGATACAATGAAATTCTGTAGTGATAGTAACTAGCAGTGAATATGTCGGCACGAGTGTCTATATTTGCAAATTTATTATTATAGTAGTTACATGTCCTTTGCATAAATTCATTTTGGTTGGAATTGGTATTGCATCTATCAATGTAGAAAAGGGTATTTTGTCTGCTGTATCGAATTGGCGCATGGAAATTTATTTTGTTCAGCAACTCCGGGCACTCAACTTTAGAGTTAATAATTTTATACAAGAGCATCTGATCAGCGACAATCCTCCTGTTGAGTAGTTTCGTGATTCGAAAATGTTTCTCGATTTCGTCGTAAGAGTTGTATATGTTAAATGATTTAAAATTGAGGAATTTGAGAAATCGTTCCTGAACTCTTTCTAACCTGTTAACATAAACAATATAGCGCGGGTTCCAATCCGGTGAACAGTACTCCAGGTGAGGACGAACATGTGAATTGTAGAGAGTCAGATATGTCTTAGTATTTTTGAAAAATTTGCATGTTCTCAGTACAAAACCTAGACTTTTTGATGCTTTGGTGACAATGTTATCAATGTGTTTATCAAAGGTAAGTTTAGAGTCCAAGAAAACCCCGAGATCACGCACATAGTCTTTATTTGTTAAAATCGATCCAGAAATGGTGAAATCATGCAGTATTTTCACACGGTTACGTGTGAATGTGACTTTGCAACATTTAGAAATATTGATAAAAAGCTTATTTCGGAGACAGTAATCCGTCAGTCGATCAAGATCTGCTTGTAAATGCGCAGAACAGTCCGGGGAACTTATAGGAAGGTATATCTTCATATCGTCAGCAAATAGTAAAATTTGAGCGTTGTGAAAACATGTCGTAATATCATTAATATAGATAGAGAAAAGCAAAGGACCCAAAATGGACCCCTGAGGCACACCGGAAGTAATGATTTTCCAGACCGAGGAAAATCCACCCACTGTCACAGCCTGGGACCTGTTTGTTACGTATGAGGATAACCAACGAAGGAGATCTCCATGAATACCATGATTAGCAAGTTTTCTAAGCAGAATGTTGTGGTTGATCTTGTCAAAAGCCTTGCTATAGTCGGTATAGATCGTATCAACTTGCACACGTTTATCCATGGAGGCAGACAAGAAGTTTGTAAAAGTTACAAGATTAGTAGCAACAGAGCGATCTGCAAAGAATCCATGCTGAAATTCGTTGATCGAATTCTTTACCACAGGGAATAACTGGTCATAGACTATGTTTTCGAACACCTTTGAAAAAATGCAAAGCTTGGAAATGGGTCTATAATTATCTGCTTCACACTTAGTTCCCGATTTATGAATTGGTGTGATGTAGGCTCTTTTCCATATATCCGGAAATGTACCAGTCTTGATCGATATATTAAACAGTATTGATAGCGGGAGTGACAAATGATTTGCGCACTCGGTAATGAACAGTGGTGGGATACCATCCGGCCCAGCTCCCTTGCTAGAATCGAGCCGTTTTAAATATTTAGACACGAGGTCAGCATCGATAAAAACTGATCCCATCGCACAAACCTGCTTAACTACAGAGTCATCGCAGGAAATCCCCAGAGGGTCAGCCGGTTCGTAGACAGAATGAAAATAATCAGCAAATAAATCACAGACTGCCTGTCCACCCTCGGCTGTTACATCCTTAAGATTTAATACGCTAGGAATAGATGCTGATAGTTTTTTTGATTTAACATATGACCAGAATGCCTTGGGATCTTTGGCGATATTCTCTTCAGCATTATTAATAAAGTCTTTGTGACACTTCTTTGCCATTTTTTTCTGTCTGGTGCGTAGCCTTGAAAAAGTAATGTAATCGGAAGGGTTCTTGTAGGTTGTATATAGTCTGTGAAATTTCTGCTTTTCACGAATAAGTTTTATTAATGATGAGCTATACCACGGGGGGTAGGAATATTTACCAGTACCTACGCCTCAATGGAACCTTATCAGCGATCAAATTATTAATAATATTGTAAAAATGCGATACTGCAGGATTGACGGAATCGGTAAGGTTAAGTGGGTTCCAATCTTCTTGTGCCAGGCTATCTCTTATTTCATCATAATTAGCCTTGTGGAATGAGGGCCGTTTAATTGAGTTTTCCTTTATGACCGGGGGTTCAACGAACTCAGCAGTGATAATGATGAGCATCCTCAGGAACCAACGGATCGTTCGCGGGAGTTACGCGTACCGAAAAATTACAGAGAACGAGATCAAGAATTCTTCCTAATGTATTTTGAATACCATTATATTGGTGGAGGTTACAGTAATTAATATTGTCGATAAATGTTGAGCTTATTGTAGAAGTGTAGTTGCTAGGAATCAGGTTAACCTCACCCACAGGAAGAGTCCAGGTAATATCGGGTAGGTTAAAGTCTCCCATGATAAGAAACTTGCCATCTGGTTGATTCAAAAGCTTAATACCTAGATCATTCGAGAAGGCGGTGATTCGAGCATTGAAGTTGAAACTTTTTGACAGGTAGGTACAACAGAGATGAACGTTAGTGAATCCAGTTGCACGTGGGATGCGAAGAGTAACCCATATTTCCTCATCCGTAGAACACCATGAGTAATTACAAATTGCATTGAGTTCCTTTTTGACAGCCAGGAGCACACCACCACCCATAGTTACACCTTCGATACTTCTGTCGCGTCGGAATACGTTGTATCTTGAGTCAAAAAGCTCACCATCTGAAATAGTATCTGTAAGCCAAGTCTCTGTTATGCCGATAACGTCATAATCACCGCTAACGTAACACTACGAAGAAATGTGTCAGTTTTAGTTCTCAGTCCACGTACGTTCTGATGAAAAACACTTAAAGGCAGTGACTCTTTTTCAGTTGAGTGTCAATAACAGGGATATGCAGAGAATGCGTGAACAGAATGTGAGGTATAATATAGTATTATCTGCAGAAAATAAAATAATAGTAATATCTCTAAGTAATTGTTCGTTACGAAAAGGAGTGGATGCCATAGAGGCATAATACGTTGTAAGTAACATAAATGTGCACTTGGAAATGAACGCTTAATGAGCCCTTCGCACATCAGTATTACAGAATCCCGAGTAAAATTATCGAGTGACATTTGAAATATGACAAGTACATAATAATAAAGTGAGAATATCTTGCAGTTGACAGAAGTTGTGAACAGGATGATATAATAAGGTAATGTTGTGAGAGTATAATAAATATAATAGTAATGCAGTCGCAACATGAGAGGGAGGGTAGCGGGCGTGTGGAGGGAGAGGGAGGGTAGCGGGCGTGTGGAGGGGGAGGGAGGATAGCGGGCGTGTGGAGGGAGAGGGAGGGTAGCGGGCGTGTGGAGGGAGAGGGAGGAGTATACAATAATAATAGAATGAGCAGTATTTTCTTACGAAATTTTCTGGAGGTCGTCTTCCCTCCTGACTAAAAAAGCTGGTGAATTATCATTTTTTCTCACTAAGATCTTACAGTCCTTTACCCATACAAATCTGAAGCCTGCTTCCCGTGCCTTGCTTTTAACTTTCGAGAGCAGAATCTTATTGTTAATTGTTAAGTGGTTGTTAACATAAATTATTGCTTCTGGTCCGGAATATTTCAGGTCGGTAGTGGTGATCTTCCTGGCCTTCTTAGATAGTGCAAGAAATTCCTCCTTTCTCCGTTTGCTTGCAAAACGAATGATTATCGGCTTAACCTGGGCGGACTTGGTAGCCACTCGCGTCACTGTGTCCACATCTTCTGGTTGTAGTTCAAAACCAATCTGCTCGCCTATTTTCTTGGCTATGCAGAGTAAATTTTCTCCCTTCGTCATTGGCACGTTCTTAATTTCGAGGTTTTTCACACGGGAGAGCTTATCGCGCTCGTCCAGTTCGTATCTGAAGATTTCCATGTTCTTCTTGATGGATGCCACCTCCGAAACTAACTTGTCGACAGTCTCCAGTCTCTTCTCAACCGCCTCCACCCTCTTTTCCGTATCGGACATGGCTGCTAGAGCAAACTCGAGGCTCTTCTTTATGTCAGATATCTCTCCCCACATCGGCTTGATGCGAGTGAGCTCGACATCGATTTTGTTGAGCTTCTCCATTATTTCGGCCAGAGAACCAGCCGGTACCGTTTGTGAGGACGCCGCTGGAGTTGCAACTGGAGACCCACTGCGGGCTGCATTACGCGTGCACGGCTTCATAATGCTGTTATAATCGGTTCACTTGTTTTGACTGGTCCAAATTGTGTTTATTTTATACACAGATAAACACTGGATTTCACAGCAACTGTCACTTGATCGAAAATAACTTGAAATCACTTATAGAATTAATGAATTAGGACCAACTGTAAAGTTTCTACACTAAATGTAATCCAATGAATCACCTCCGATCAGTTATTATTCGATAAATCAGTTTTAAATATGGATTAAATGATTTTTTTTGGTAGAGTAAATGTCATGGGTACACAATGTTTATTGTTACAATGATGTTTTTTGATAAATGATTTTTATATTATTAAATATGATTTTTTTAATAATTTTGTTTTTAAAACCCGTTTAAATTCAGCCAAATTTTGTATACTGGTAAGGGCTGGGGGAAGTTTATTCCAAATGAGTGGGCCAGCTACACGAAAAGAGCGATCATAGTAAACAGCTCGATTTGACCGAGAAAGTTCGATTAAACGATTGGTAACATCTAGATCTGCTGAGCTCAGAGTAAGCTGTCTATCGCTTAGGTTTTGTCGGACACATAATTCCGATATATAGGCTGGCGCCATTCCCTGCAATGCTTTGAAGGTCATTAAGCAGATCTTGAACTTGGGCATCGAAGCCAATGAAGACGATCCCTTAGAAGCGGGGTGAAATAGTAGAAATGTGAAGAGACTCCAATTCACCTTTGGTGTCAATGTCCCGCTCTGTTGGGAACAAGGCTCAGATACCTGGGAAGACACATTGTAGAACCAGAAGACATATCCAATGACAACCCTGGTGAACTACATTAAAGGGACCGGATTACTGTTAAAGGAATGAGGTAAAATGGCAGATAGCACAATGGGCCTACGTGCAAGCGTCGACAAAAGGTGGCGCCACTTCAGTCCGCGACTCGCATTTCGTTTATCTATATATTATACCAATATGTAAGTGGGAGCACTGAAAATATCTTAATACCGGCAGACCAATACATATATCAGTATTGGCAATACTGCAAAAGAACAGTTAAACCGAGGCCTAACTAGCTGGTACTGGATCGCGTGCTATTATTTTTCCGAGGAACTGGCTATTTGTCGAACCAGTTTCTTTTGGATTTAATAATATGCGAAAATTAGACCTGTGTCTTTTATATTTAAACTAATATTATTAGAGGAATTCGAATTACGTGCAAAGTTACCATCACAAAGCCGGTTGCAAAAATAACTAAATAAATAATCAGTTCCACACGGTACAATAAATTCTAAAAAATAAAAGTATGTTAATAAATTGTAGGTATTTACTTTGACTATCTTTTGGTAAAAGTCAAGAGTATAATATTATTTCAGCTAGGTTCTATCAGGGGGGTATAACTTCGATCGAAAATTGGAATTGAAATATTGTGATGTCATATGATTGCTCAGCTCTAATAACTAAATATCCACCAATGAAAAACTTTGAAAGTCTGTGGAATAAACCTTCAGAATTTTTCATTGGTGTATAGTATAATAAGTAGGCTCCGAATGAGAAACTTACCGTCTATATATTGGAATATATATGTTTTTTTAGAGTCAATTTGTTTCATACAAAAAGCCCAAAGATATCGATCTAGTGAATGGTTTGTTGTTCAACACGTTGATATTGAATGATATGTATATATTTTGTAATTTTATTTCGATTTTAAAAAAGCATTTGGGTGTTATGGAAGAGAAAACATTTTTCTCTTTTATTAATTACCAAGCAGATACAATTTACTCTTCATATTTTAGTTAAGGGGGTATTTGCAAAAACCGAAATAATATTTCGGGGCGGAGAGGAATGAAGTATGTTGGAACGGGGAACACGCGGCGACGTGCGATGGTCAACTCAGTTCGAACAGAGCAGCGATGAAATCCACTAGATGGTACCCATGAGTAAGGTTTGAACATGAAACGCTTAATAATGAGCGTCTTTCAAATAAAGTTTATTAAGTTGAGTATGCATTTTTTAGGTAAATTTCGATAGAAGAATTGCAGAAGGAGCTCATGATTTTATGAGATTTAGATGAGATTATCAGATTTCTATCAAACTTGTTTGATAAATTATCGATACTATCAACTACACTGCTAGACGGTAAGCAGTACCTTATGACACGTAACCGACGTGTTCTTCATTGACAGATGTCAAAACAATACGGTATTTATTTTCTTAATATCTGATCATAATTATATCTGAATATATTGGCAAGATAAATAAAATATCGGTCATTTTCAATATTTATTATTATTTTTTGCAAAAAAGTTACATAAAACAAATAATTATGTAATGTAAAAAGCATAAGATTCAATTTTTTATATAAATGCCATCATTTATTATTTTATCAGTTAGGAATAGTAAAAATAATTTACATAATAATTTACTAGATGTCATTACAAAACAAATCAATAATATAATCGTTCCCAATCAGCACGGCTTTATCACAGATAGAAACACTTTAAGTAACTTAATCATTTATGAAAATTATATAACTGATTCCCTTATCCACAAGCATCGGGTGGATTCGATATACACTGATTTTTCCAAAGCTTTTGATATAGTTAGGAGACATATTCTTGTGTATAAACTAAGTCTTTTGGGCATTAAAGGAACCTTATTGATCTGGATCAACAGTTATCTTAGTAAAAGAAAGCTTTGTGTTAAAATAAATTCTGTAGAATCTTACATCTTCGAATCCACATGTGAAGTTTCCCAAGGATCTCACCTCGGACCAACTCTGTTTTTATTATATATAAATGACATTGTTGGTGTATTTAAAGATGTACAAGTTCTGCTCTTCGCTGATGATTTGAAAATATATAGAATGATACGTACTATAGAGGATTGCCATATTTTGCAATCTAATTTGGATAAATTGTATCATTGGTGTGTGATCAACTAATTATTTCTTAATATTCAAAAGTGCCAAGTTATTCGTTTTCGTAAAATCCAAAGTCATGTTACTTATGAATACTCTTTTAATAATGTACTATTGACATCAGTCGCTCAGATCAGCGACTTGGGGGTTATATTTGATGAAAAGTTAACATTTACTCTGCATGTAAATGATATAACAAAGAAAGCTATAAAAATGCTTGGTTTCATTTGCAGAACAGCGAGTGGTTTCAAGTCACTTGAATATTTGAAAACATTGTACACTTCTTTAGTAAAAACCAGGTAGAGTATAATTCGCCTATCTGATCTCCATTGTATTTTTTTTTATGCTTCCGATTTTGTTGTCCGGGTTTAATCTTCCCCATAGGAAAAACTAAACCCTTCCACTCACTTTTCCACAAATGATCAGCTAGTTAATCAACACTATGCAAGTGCATTATATAAGTAAAATAAATACAAAACAATACAAGAACAACAACACGTCAACTCACCAGAGATCAAATGGGAAAAAAAAAATTCACCGACTCCAGATATTTTCATATCAGAGGGTTCGGCTCGGTAGAACTTCTAACAGGGCCTATAAATCCTACTGATCCCTCAACATAAATATTTAAAAAAATCTTTCGTTATCCTACATGTATTCAAAATGACCGACTTTTGCATCTTTATATATAAGTTTTTTGATAGATCTAATACGCCTAAATTTTTAATGAGAGAGCTAGGTATAATGCCAGTAGCCGAAATAACGAATGGTAATATTTTTATAGTCTGAGAATGCCAAATTCTTTTTATTTCGTTTCCTAAATCTGTGTATTTTCTTATTTTTTCATTAACAGATTTTTGAATATTACAGGAATTTGGAATAGCGACATCAATGATATAAGTTATTTTTTTAATTTTGTCATGTAAAACTATATCGGGTCTATTATGACTAATCGTTCGGTCTGTTAGTATAGTTTTATCATAATATATTTTATAAAATTCGTTTTCTAAAAATGAATTTGGTTCGTATTCATAATATGGTACTACATTACGGCAGTCAATCAATTTTATTATTTTTGTTTTTGTTTTGTACTTATAATTTTGGTTACTAAGTTTTCTACGTTTATTTGCTTCAAAACTTTTCAAGACATTTCGCGGGCTGCTATCAAAAACCGTTTTATGGAGAACATAATGTGGCCGTTTTGTATTAAACGCAACAACAGATGCTGCGCACCTCCCAGTATAAGACTGTTTTGTTGAAAAATTTATTCTTTTCCCACCTACCATTTTGGCGACAACGCTGTTATATGATTCCGCAATATTGCTATCAACGTTAAATATTAAGCTGCGGGAATTTGAAGCTAAACGCGAACAAAGTTGGGAGAGTTTAGAAAATAAGTTGCACAATTTTAAATCTTGAATATAGTTTTTCTCATCCACATGCTTACAGTAATAGTCGTCACAGGTAGCGTGGTCGCCAAACACATGTTTAATGCTATTTAGAATATCTTTATTTAAATTCCCGACTTTGGTATCCATTAAAATTTTTTCTGAAATCCTATATTTAATAGCAGATGTAATTGATCTACGCAAGCGGAGTAATCTTTCACTAATAATTTTGCGTAATCGTATAGGGTACTGTGTATCTAATGAAAGTAAATTGATTTTAGTTATATAATTACGTAGAAGGTGATTCCGACATTCGATTTTCTCTACGGTTATATTTGAATAGGGTCGAGCTTCTAATATTTTCTTATATGTACTACAATCGCCATCTGCTATTAACTTGGAATATATCAATCCGTGTGTGGCTAATGAGCTTATTTCGGATTCCATGCCGCTTGAAGAGCCTACGTAATTCTTATAGCACTTATGTTCGTGTGGGGTCACGCTTTTATTTGAGGCCCGAGTGCAAGTCATACAAAACTTATTCTTGACACCCATATACAAAACTTTCTTTGTCCTATATCCAATAATTACAGCTGCGCCAGATAAAGCAGCATATTTTGTCTTATATGATCTTTTAGACCAACACCCATCTGCCACAACTGTAATCATTGGAACCCCATTCCTGTTAACATCACCGGCAATTTGGGCTAAAGTAGCCTCCTCTTTGGCGGCTTCTGCCATCGTCTTAACCTTAGTACGGTCCCACCATTCACACGCCCTTTCATGTGATTTGCTGTACTGTCTGTTACTCATACAAGGGATCCCTGCTACTGCCGTTAGTTCTTTTAGGTTAGAATAGCCAGATCCAATACTTATCATTCCAGAAACCATTGAATCAGTAACATTCATATCATCTTTCACGTCTTCGCAGGTAAAAATACTAAATTTGTTCTTGCACATATTACAAATAAATGTCAATACTGAATTAAATCCTGATTGCTTCTCTTCAACTATCTCCAAGTTAGATAATGTACACTCATAAAGAGAGTTGTGCTGCGAAATTTTGTTGATTTAAAAAAAATGTATATCTACTATTCTTCTTCCTTCCAGAATAATGGGTTTCTTCTTTTCCTGTGTAAACAAAACTTTTACTTTATTTACGTCAATTGAAAATAATATGTATTTGAAATTCTTTTTAGATAAATTATTGTTACAACTAATATAACTGTATAATTAGATATTTATGTAAAAGCACAGTAGGGCGTGAATAAATAAAACTAGGAATACGATTCTAGTGATGGGGCACTCTCAAATATTCTGTGCCGCTGGTAGTCAGCCAGCTGGCCAAGTGTTGCATAAAACGAGATTTATAGTATAAAAGTCAACTTGGGCTAGAAATGATACATAATAACTTAACGACTAGCCTTTAGTGTGATCTCTTTTCTCACGTGCCTACACATTTACGTATTTATTTTTTGTAAAATGAAACGTGCTCTCACGTCGAACTCACCTCGGTTACTGAAGATAAATAACTTGCGTTGTGATTTATATAATGCGGTGATACAAGGAACAATATCTTAGTATTAAAAAACTGTTTTTATTTACTTAAGCATTGTTTTAATGCTTTTCTAAATAATTTTATTTTCTCATCGTTTAGACGACATTGACGTGGTGATAATGTATTCATTTAAAATTCTTCTGCATTTAGAATTAAAGGATATAATCGAACTTAAAGCTATTTTAAGAGGTTCTGTAAATATTTTTTTACGCAATTGTTTTAAACATTTTAAAGCGTTTTGTTTTCTCATTGTTTAGAAGAATAAATTATCTGTTCAAAACATAATATTATTTTCTTATAAACAATATGGATATTTATAAAAAACTGCGTCAAAAACCGCAATTATGCTGCGCTTGCGGTAACATCCCCTTAACGAGATTTATGTTGGGGTGAAGGGTGTTCCTCTCATTGTCCACTCTGTTCATATGATGCAGAATGTCTATTTTTATGCCTACCTATTAAATGCAAGGGTTCTGTAGTTCTATGTTCACAGTTGTTAATTATGCAAAATCAGTAGAAAAGCACAACTGTAAATGATCTTAGTCAAAAGCCGCCCACAGGTTAACTGCTAGTTTTATATTTATTTTGATTAGTTTTTATTGCGATAAAATTCCAATTATCCAAACTTTTGAAATTATTGCATATATTTATCATTCTGTATTATTCAACAATCCTTCTAAATCAGCATTCCAAATTTTGAAAGACTTCAGTCAGCACATTTAACCTTTTGAACACGTTAATTTGCTCCGTTTTATCTATACCCGTACGCGGTACATATTTTCAAATACCTATACACGCAATTAAATGTCAAATTATAGCATTCTGGCATGATTTATTGGACTATACAGACAGAACAGATTATTCTCCACAATATGAAAACAAATCCTCGTGTGTCAACACTCTTAAATGTTTATAAAAACAAAAACATAAAATTTCATACAAAGATATGTCTTTGTATCCGTGTCTTTTGAATGTAGTCCCGCCATTCACTTGGCGTGTGTGTACTTAGGCCACTGCGTTGATAGACACAAGTGGGACACCATGAGCACTTATCATTTTTAGTTATGAAAAGTTGTGAATGACATACTAGTACTAACGCCATCCGTTGACAAAAATGTAAACTAAAAGGCGCGAAGAGGCGCACTTGATTATCGATCTTTTTTTATGAAATACAATTTTATTTTTGAGAAATTCTTGTAGATGTCAGCATCGTGATAGTTCTACGAATGTCCAAGTGAGCAAGAAAAACATTTATGACGAAAGAGCGCTGGAATATCGGCCGTCAAAGTTTCCGTATCAACTGTTGATACAGCCACGTGTGAGTATAGACTTTTTGCCGTAACAACAGTTGATACGGCCGCGTGCAAAGAGTTAATTATCAGCGCTTCAAGTTTAACTATAAGGCTAAAAATGTGTTTGCTTGAAGTAGCCATAACTCTCTGACAATAAGCCCGTGTCCTTGTCAATTCAACTATCTTCAGCTCGAAATGATATGATTATGATCTTTTGCTAATATAGATTTAACTGTCGAAAAATAATAAAGACACATTGTTTATTCGAGTATATTTTATTTTATACTACAGCACTTTACAGCTCGTTTCTGACATCTATACATACAAAAGAGCATTCAAAAATATTTTAGTAATATTTTTAGTACCATTTTGACACCAAAATGAATGTTAAAGTCAACTTGCTAAGTCTTGACATCTCTCAAAGAACTTGGCACTCGGTCAACTATACAACATTTAAAATATACACATTTATAATGATATATTTATTGAAGTTTACAACATTCATCAGGTGGCGTCAAAGACCAAATGTTTTTTTTTAATACACTTAAGAACAGTTAGGTTGGAATTCAAATAATGTCACCAAATAGCCAATCAGCGCCGTTTTGGTTTTTTTTTTTACATTTGAAATTTACCCCGTTAAAGCTGATTCTAGGTCCGTTTCAACTTTTGAACAATTTCCAATCAGTAGAAAAGCACAACTGTCAAGTTATTATGCTCGTCAGCTAATCACAATCCCAACCTAACTGTTTAAATGATTTAGTACAGCCTGCATTTGTGTTTTGAATTGCAAATTTTCAAACGCAAATCTAGTGCTTTAAGTAGTGTATTTGAAGATCTTCAATGTGGGAATTAAACCTTAATTATTATTTAATAAGGAGTTAAGTATGAATTTATAGGTCCATCGTGGAATTTCCCTTTTTGTCTTGTCCTTCGGTCCAGGCTTTGGCGATCATTCTCTTCATGTCATCATCTCCTGACTCATACCTAAAATTATAAAGAAAACAAATAAATATTAACCTCTGGTTTACCGGCACTCGCATCCAGCATTATCTTTTCATGGGTTTTTATACTTTAACACATTGGAGCTTTCGTTACCATTAAAATTATTTACGATTGGTCCACCCGTGGGAGTGATTGGCACTGAACGGGTTAAAACTGTTGGTAGCATATTTAACCCTTTACCGCATATCACTCATAAGACTTTTATCATCATAATTTTGTCCATGTATTTTATTTTCAACTAATTACTGTAAGCTACAGTGGTGACTCTTTTATGATGGTCATTTGCTCAATTACCTCCCAAAAATATTCTGCAACTTACCTATTCTGCAACAGTTTATGTAATATAAAAAAAGGATTTTACAAACAACCCGATTATTAATTTAGTTTTAATATTTGTGCAGATTTGTACATTTTTTCCCTTCGTACCAGTGCCATCTAGCGTCCAAATGAGAAGCTATTGAATCTACCTACAGTGGGTCACATTAAAATTTGTCCCAAAACCATTTCCTTTCTTTCTCTTTGCTATACAGACAAAGGAGGTAAACACTATCGTGTCTGACGTATGCTTAGTATCATACAAAAATTATTTTAAGTGGGTTTTCGGACATGACCGCGGTGAGATGAGATATCCACGACCTATTAAGGTATTAGAGGGAGATGTGAAAAAATGTCAGTCAAAAGTTTTTTGTGTGATAAACGATAGCCATCTTGAACATGAATATTAGTTCGCAAAATTATGTTTATCATTGTTGACGAAATTTGCATGGAATAATTTTAAATGTCAAATTCTGTGGATATCGTATTGAAAAAATCGAAAACAATTCATTGAATCATGACAAACATTTTCAAATAAAGAGACAATTAGTTTATATTACAAGAGAGACAAATAAAGAGGTTAAACAAAATATTTTAAAATGAGTTAAGTTATAATTTTTGTCAGTGGATTTGCAGGTGTGCAACAAAATGAATGTATAGGTTCTTTTGCTATCATTGTTTACTTTTTTTAAATCTTCTTATAAACAATGGACTGAGGTTGGTGAGTTAGTGAATTAAACTAGGAAAAGATCTTTCAATGGAAAAAAAATAATTAATCAGTTATATGTTAAATAATTAGATAAATAATCTTAAATTAAACAATATTGTACTACCGGCTTCAGAATAGGTGAGTACCAGCAAATTAATTACATTCATTGGCATTTTTATAATATTCACTACGCATTAGCAATATGTATTAACATTTAATATTCATTTTGTTTTCGATTGACCTTCCACTTCTGGACCCCTAGAGCATCACTCCGGGAACCGTTTATTGGATAACCAACACCTCTGTCATAGGTCATCTATGACCTGATGCGCCTGCCCACCGGCTGCGTGGCGTGCCGGATCGGGAGAGGCTGGTTTGACCTCTCCAACTGGTCACTCGACACATCCATCACTATATATATACTTTAGCAGTGGGAAGAAAAGATTCATATGTCCGTCACTCTCGGACGCACTGATCCCTAGATTCCTACCCAACCCTCATAACTTTTACCTTCCCAGAACATGCTCTCCGCCACATGGAAATTATTTTCCTCAGTGCCTCCTGTGTGGACTTGGAAAAAATCCATCTTTGTACGGCAAGGATGATGAAAATATTTACGACGGCTTCAATCAATGGCAGCATAAAAAATAAAAAGAAATGAATACTCACATATTTCTCATAAGGCCCATGAGAGAGTCTTGCGGGTCCTTGCCCTTTTCCAGGCCGTCAGTCTTAAACTTGTTGCCCTTATTCTCCTCGAAGCGCTTCTCCAGCTCCGTCATGTGCGACCAGCTCACGTTGGGCCGTGACTTGGCCAGGAACACTACCACCATGTCTAAGAGACAACACAAACATATTTATTTATATACTCATTTTTAAAAATCAACCGTTTACATATTTACCCTCTTTCTTATAAATGAAGTGTAAATATAACGCGGCTTTTATTATCACTTTGGTAGAATCTTATACACAAGGCCACTTTGAATTTTATATAGATGTCAGTAATTTAATTATAATTACAAAATAATCATCTATATAAATAAAAATGTTTATTATATATTAGAAAATTATATATAGAAAATTTTCCATTCATTCATCATCTCATACATACCATTCTGTTATTCTGATATGGCCGGACTCAAATATTTAGTATACTTTATCGTGCCATTATGCTCTGGCATCCCCCACTTCTACCATCCACATTGGCCTCATGTATTATATACCCCATGAGAAACTGTGGAGATTTTAGGATTCCGAAAACAAATATTTTTTTTTTTTTTTTTTTTTAAATAAGCTTTATTGACTGAAAATTTTACATTTTTTTTTTTTTTTAGACAATGTATAGATAGTCCCACGAAGCTGCCACATGGCTGCTTGTCTGCAGGTTCTATCTCAATTAGTTTACTTTATCGTGCCATTATGCTCTGGCATCCCCGACTTCTACCATCCACATTGGCCTCATATATTATATACCCCATGAGAAACTGTGGAGATTTTAGGATTCCGAAAACAAATATTTAGTTTACTTTATCGTGCCATTATGCTCTGGCATCCCCGACTTCTACCATCCACATTGGCCTCATGTATTATATACCCCATGAGAAACTGTGGAGATTTTAGGATTCCGAAAACAAATATTTAGTTTACTTTATCGTGCCATTATGCTCTGGCATCCCCGACTTCTACCATCCACATTGGCCTCATGTATTATATACCCCATGAGAAACTGTGGAGATTTTAGGATTCCAAAAACAAATATTTAGTTTACTTTATCGTGCCATTATGCTCTGGCATCCCCGACTTCTACCATCCACATTGGCCTCATGTATTATATACCCCATGAGAAACTGTGGAGATTTTAGGATTCCGAAAACAAATATTTAGTTTACTTTATCGTGCCATTATGCTCTGGCATCCCCGACTTCTACCATCCACATTGGCCTCATGTATTATATACCCCATGAGAAACTGTGGAGATTTTAGGATTCCGAAAACAAATATTTAGTTTACTTTATCGTGCCATTATGCTCTGGCATCCCCGACTTCTACCATCCACATTGGCCTCATGTATTATATACCCCATGAGAAACTGTGGAGATTTTAGGATTCCAAAAACAAATATTTAGTTTACTTTATCGTGCCATTATGCTCTGGCATCCCCGACTTCTACCATCCACATTGGCCTCATGTATTATATACCCCATGAGAAACTGTGGAGATTTTAGGATTCCGAAAACAAATATTTAGTTTACTTTATCGTGCCATTATGCTCTGGCATCCCCGACTTCTACCATCCACATTGGCCTCATGTATTATATACCCCATGAGAAACTGTGGAGATTTTAGGATTCCGAAAACAAATTTGCCAGGAATTTGTCGAACATAATCTTTATTGTAAAGGTTTCAAGATATATAATAAACTACTGATGGAAGTTAAAGCTAAAAAAAAAAGCCTTGCAGCTTTTCGTGGGTTATACCTAAAGGCTGTAAAAAAAAGTTTTAGATGTTTATAATACTAGATATAAAAAATGTAATTTTTTTATAACTAAATAAAATAAAACTAAAAATATTCTCCTTACACTCTTTTCTTCGTTCATTCGCTCTACATGCCAACCTTCTAAGTGTATTTTTGTTAATCTTACTAATTACACTTACATCAGCCTTGCATTATTTGCAGATCTCCATATTTCTCACTCAATCGCACATATGCCTCGGGAATCTAAAAATGCATAGAACCGGCCCTGGGCAGAATAGGCTTACCAGTTTTTTGCTTCCAATGGCACGCTTCCACATTGATTGGCTCAAGGAGTTTATTTATGATGAGGCTGTAGTCTTTATTCTCGAGGTTCTTGACGTGTAACTCCATGGATTTGTCCGTCAGATTGCAGAATACATCTTCTTTGGCAACGGTGTGCGCATTCTTCAATGTGACAAACACTTTCACATATTTGTCAGATTGATCCCAACCTGAAAACAGTTTTTAAAATTATTATTAGCGCACAATTCTTGTTAATGGCCTTCCACATTAACAAACAAATTCACAAAAATCCAATTGCATCCAAAATATTATCATATTTATGTATACCACCGTGTTAAGTAAAAACACAGTGTGTAGACACTGAGACTCTAAAACAGCAGTATAGCTGAAGTCCCCGGCATTGCCCGGGCTTTACAGAGATTTTCGAAATCCGTGACCTTTTTTTGGTTTCGAAGATCAAGTGAGCAAAATTTCATCAATCTTGGAATAAAACTGTAGATTTATATAAAAATCAAACAAATGGCACCCGCCCGGTAAAATAGATAGATCCTACAGGGTTTCCAATAAGAGGTGTTATTTTGAATAGCACGCTATTTCAGTAGATGTTACTTTTGAAGCTGTCATTTTTTGACATTTGACAAGTAGAAACTACGCCATTAATAAAAATGGAATGATAAACGCTTCAACAACGCATTGAAATTATTAAAATTCACTTGAGTGAATCAAATGCAAATCATCTTGAGTGATGAGGCCCATTTCCACCTTGGTGGCTTCGTCAACAAGCAAAATGGTCGCATCTGGGGCTCGGAAAACCCAATAGTTATTATTGAAAAGCCTCTCTATCTTCAACGTGTGACAGTTTGGTGCGGTTTATGGTCAGGCGGAGTCATTGGACCTTACTTTTTCGAAAATGAGGCTGGATCAACAGTTACGGTGAATGGATTGCGCTATCGAGAGATGATTAATGATTTTTTATGGCCGGAATTGGATGGTATTGATCAGGACAACATTTACTTTCAACAAGACGGCGCTACGTGCCACACAAGCAACGATACCATTGATCTTTTACGATTGAATACCAAAATAACACCTCTTATTGGAAAACCCTGTATTGTATATACAGGGTTTTCCAATAAGAGGTTAAGAATTGTATAATGTCAGGATATTATTATCAGAATCTAGGATTCAATTAATTTATTTAGGCTTTAAATGGCCATAACTCTGCTATCGTAATATAAATACATTTCTTATTGATTTCAATGTTCTAATTAATAATAAACCTTTGACTGCCTCGGTGGTCGAGGGACAAAGCTTTCGGCGTGGCGTGCGCAAGTAAATTTTATTTAATTGATTTGTGCCATTTTACAAATGAATCATTTAAAATAATTAAATAACCGTTAACGGCCGATTTTCGGCCTATGAGATCATGGTAACTTTTTAGCGTAATTTTAAACAGCGTAATCGGCAAATGATTAAGAAACGCAATATAATATTTGACAAACCGATGTCGTTTTCGGGCCGAGAATCGACCGTTAACAGGGATCATCAATATGCACACTTAAAGTGAAATGACACTAAACTGCGCTACATAAATGCCATATTATTATTATTATTATGCGACGATATCATATATGACGATTTGTCAAACAACAGGCCCTAAGAAAGAGTTGTGTACCTATTTAGAACCGAAAGCCTTTTCTTTTCTTCCCGTTCTTGAATCTCTCTTTTAGTAACTTGATCTCTTTTTTAGTAACACTGCCATATTGTTTTGCGATAATTTCAGGCACAGGTAGGTAGGTGCTTGTCTTAAATCGTTAATAAGAGTGGAAGATACTCTCACTACCGCCCTGGTGTAAGCAACAAAGATCTAAATAGCCAGGTACTTCCCCACTTCCTTCCCCTCCCTACTACCTTCAATCTCACAACATACCCCAATTGGGGATACCATAGTCACTGGTTCCAAGAGGTTGGGAGCCGTTGGGACTCTTGTGTGGTTCAGATGTTCATTAAAAGCACTGTATGGAAAATCCCTATGACCTAAATAGATTTTCTTTAGGTCTTTTGAGTCCACAACTAGGTCCAAACAGGCCAACGAAATTGTTTATTGTTCAACAAAGAATTTCGATATTAGAAAATGTTCAATCATTTCCACCGGAATCAAGGAAAAATTGAGCCAACTTACTTCTATCTCTTCAATGATTTTACGGTATTTAACGAAAATAAATTAGAACTATGGAATTAATACTTTTACATTAGTTACTACAACTTTTAATGTCTTCATTAAAAAACATAAAGCTGGCTTTTCAATCAATAATAATTGATAAACGTAAACACCAAACGATACAGGCAGAAATGAAACATACCATATCCATTTAATTTAACTTCATAGTGCTTTGGTTCAGCTTTCTTGGCCGGTTGTCCATTGGATGGTGACGGAAGTGGTTCATTCAATTTTTCATCTTGAAGTTTGATCAGCTCTGTCCCGAGTTTCCGTACTTCCAGAGAGATTATGTCCACGACTCGTTTCCTAGTTGCTTGCTTTTGCAGTTGCTCTAATTCAGCTATATCTAGTTTCACCTGAAACAAAACCACAATTATAATTTACTTCCCAGCCCACAGACGACACCCCTTGTCAAAACCAGTAGAGGCCTAGGTCACTGTCATCAATAACATTCAGATGATTTGTATTTATGTGTAGCAACGTTCTTGTGAAAAATGGGCGATGTGTTAGGACTGCTAGGTATTATCAGCACCTTGACAATTCGCATAGGGCTGGTCCTGCTTCCACTCCCCCAGCCCTGTGAGGATACAATGTACGAATGATAAAAATAGATGAACTTGTGGTCTTAGGCTAACGAGGTCATTAAAAGAAGGGATAGTGGTGGAAATTCTATGAATGGAGGAGAGAATGCAGCATGTAGTTTATTAACTGCTCACAGGAGGCAATGAAGAAATTCTATGAATGGAGGAGAGAATGCAGCATGTAGTTTATTAACTGCTCACAGGAGGCAATGAAGAAATTCTATGAATGGAGGAGAGAATGCAGCATGTAGTTTATTAACTGCTCACAGGAGGCAATGAAGAAATTCTATGAATGGAGGAGAGAATGCAGCATGTAGTTTATTAACTGCTCACAGGAGGCAATGAAGAAATTCTATGAATGGAGGAGAGAATGCAGCATGTAGTTTATTAACTGCTCACAGGAGGCAATGAAGAAATTCTATGAATGGAGGAGAGAATGCAGCATGTAGTTTATTAACTGCTCACAGGAGGCAATGAAGAAATTCTATGAATGGAGGAGAGAATGCAGCATGTAGTTTATTAACTGCTCACAGGAGACAATGAAGAAATTCTATGAATGGAGGAGAGAATGCAGCATGTAATTTATTAACTGCTCACAGGAGACAATGAAGAAATTCTATGAATGGAGGAGAGAATGCAGCATGTAGTTTATTAACTGCTCACAGGAGGCAATGAAGAAAATTGAGAAAAACGAAATTTTCCCGTAACCCATATTGTGCCAGCTAAAATGCAGAGCAGCTCGCTGTGCGCCGGCTGACACTATTTTCATAATAAATTACTCATTTTTTACACAATGTTGTTTATATATTTATAAAAATCTTATACATCTATCCTATGTAGTTTCACAAGAGTTATTTTCAGAGAAATATTTTTTTTTTCTCTAAAATGTTTACAAATAAATTAATAAATTGTAATGAAGAAATATGAAAATATTCTTGAGTTTTATTATACTTTCAAGCTAAATAAACATTCTTCACAATAAAAATAAGTCGTATGAGGTTTTGGACTTGTATATCGGTTGAACGGAGTGTCAGGAGAAGTTTGTAAGTAAGGAATGTGTGTTAGAGTAGCTGAAGCAACCATTATAGTAATGGTAAATAACCGCCGTACTTTTGATAGGCACAGATTACAGAAATTATACTTCATTTCAACTTAAACACAACAAGAAAAAACTATTTACATGGGGAGAAAATGCACTTATTTATTTATTGCATCTTACTTAAATCATGTTTTTTCAACCTGGCTACGACTAAGCCTGTGTCGAGGTTAACAATTTACATTTGAGTGAAGCAAACATAAAGGAATTCAATTTTAATTCAACCAAAGTTAAAAAAATTTCTAATAAAACGTTTTTGCACCGCCATTTTGAATTTTAAATATGGAGTGAAGTTTGCGAAATTTTCATTTCAATCTAAATATGCACAAATTATTTAAATAACCCAAACTAAGAACATAATAACCGATTTGCGCATGTAGTTATTTCTTGGATGAATGTACAGAAAAGTGGGACACAATTAATATTCACTTTTTTTTAAAGAAAACACTTTGTTTCAGTTATATACTAATGAGAAGTAAGTATTTCACTGTTAGGTAATGGAAAATAATACATTTTATAAGTTATTTCATTAAAATTACAATCGATTGTTAACTTGGAGGCCACTGTTATTGACGTGAACTTTTAAGGTGATTTTTTTTTCTCTTATTTAACCCAAGTATGATCCTATGATCCTAAAATAGGTTCTTAGTTTGGGTTTAAGACATAAATAATTATTATTTTTCTCTTATTCCGCTTCACTCTTAATACGCAATATTTCACATTCAAATAAATGGATTTAGCTTTATTAATGCAAAACATGATTTATTATGTCGGGGGAGACGGAAAAATACGCACTTTTAATTTAATTTTTTATATTTTATATAATTTTATCTTTTAATTTTAATTTCGTTTATTGTCACTTACGCGATATGTCAATTAGTATGCGGCGCCGTTATAGTCGCAGCCGACGGCGACTATGTTCATATCGAGAGTTGGATTATATTCATAATATCATAATTCATACCTACAAAATATTTCATAGACACTGCTGCCAACCAAAAAAAATTTAGTATTGCCATATAAAATAAATAATATCATCGTGTATAATTAATCCATATTAATATGTAAGTCAATGTATTATTTATAACAAATAATCAACATATAATTAAATAAAATAACCCTAATAACAACCAAATAGAATAAAATGTGATTAAACGTATTCCGTTTAGGTAGTTTAGGTTAGGTTAGGTTAGAACATGGGAAAAGGTATTAGAATTAAATCACAAACCAGTCTATACAAACCTAGCGTAGCCCACAAACTACTTGAAAACTGGGATATAACTCTAAAGGGGACGCGAGCAGGCGTTATTAAAGGGGCAATTTTTTGTTACAGAAAATAAAATGGAAAATAGGTATTAGAATTAAATCACAAACCAGTCTATACAAACCTAGCGTAGCCCACATACTATTTGAAAACTGGGATGTAACTCTAAAGGGGACGCGAGCAGGCGTTATTAAAGGGGCATTTTTTTGCTATAGAAAATCAGTTAGGTTAGGTTATAATATATAAATTTAATATTTTCAAGATTTTATTTTCTTTAACTGAATTAGTTCGTAGGTAGGTACTGTACCTAACCCGCGCACTGGCTAGGTAAATAACTAGTTGTGGTATTTCCGGCAAATGTCACATTATTTTGTTTCTTTGAAATCTCGTCTGACATATCGCGTAAGTGACTTTAAACGAAATTAAAATTAAAAGTGCGTATTTTTCCGTCTCCCCCGACATAATAAATAATGTTTTGAATTAATAAAGCTAAATCCATTTATTTGAAAGCGAAATATTGCGTATTTACCGTGAAGCGGAATTCGTAACCTTTACCAAATCCATTTATTTGAAAGTGAAATATTGCGTATTAAGAGTGAGGCGGAATAGGAGAAAATTAATAAATATATATATTAAATTCACATGATCCTGTACTGCAACAAATGGCGTTCAGGGCGATAGTGCAAATAAGGATGCACATTGCAAATCATAATACAAAATATCCAACGCATATCATAGTCGAAAAACATCTAATACAAAAATAATAATACCTCCTCAATTTTGGCAGAAGTCATGTTGGTTTATAACCTGGAAACAATAACAGAACTGGTTATAACTCTAAACTCCCTTTTCAAAATTACAATCAATCAGAAAACGTGTTGACGGAACTCAGGCAATGCCATAGATATATGCTTATTTCTTGGAGCTGCGTGCTTAGATTAAATATACTCAAATCAAATATGTCAAAAGTTAGCGATGGCACAATCAAGATGATTTCGAAATATTATTATGGGAGTCGCTAAATGCACAGCGACTAGTCGACAGGGGGCGTGGCCAACATATCCGAGCATACCTGAGCTGTTCCGAGTTGCAAAATCAGTGAAACGCGGTGGCCTGCTCGCGTCAAGGCAAGAAAAACATCCCAGTTTTCAAGTAGTTTAGCGGCTACGCTAAGTTTGTGTAACATGGTTTGTGATTCAAAAGAAAGTGTCCCCTCAATACCGCCTGCTCGCGTCAAGGCAAGAAAAACATCCCAGTTTTCAATTAGTTTAGCGGCTACGCTAGGTTTGTGTAACATGGTTTGTGATTCAAAAGAAAGTGTCCCCTCAATACCGCCTGCTCGCGTCAAGGCAAGAAAAACATCCCAGTTTTCAATTAGTTTAGCGGCTACGCTAGGTTTGTGTAACATGGTTTGTGATTCAAAAGAAAGTGTCCCTTTTATACCTATACTTCACTTCGGGTATGCTCGGATATGTTGGCCGCGCCCACTGTCGATTAGTCGCTGTGCATATAGCGACTCCCTATATTTATGAGTCGGCTGCGGCCATAAATCAACTATCTAGCTGCGGCGCTGCGGCTACCCATGGGCTACCTTGTATTTTATCACGGGCCTACTTATGGGCCTACAGGTAAATAAAAGACGCAAAAAAAAATTTAAAAATGCCGGAAACGAAGATGGTGGATGCTAGCTATCCATCGTAACAGAACAAGGTGCAATAAATCTGTATATTCAGATTGAAACATTAATTTTAACCCCTAAATCCTGTGACGTTTTGCTCATATGTGAACTGTCAGACATGTCGGAAAAACATTTTCGCTTTACATTCGATTCCAGATAAATTCGCTGTTTTTGAAAATACTTAAAAAAAAGGTAAATTTTGGATAGGGCCTGACATGCTTATTACGAATATTTTTTAGAAAAAAACTTTATATTCGCCTTAATTACTATAAAAGAAAACTTTTTGCATTTCGGGCGGCGGAAAATTATGCATTTTGATTTTCAATTGCGTAAAACCAAAATTCACTTCGCGAATCGATGTGGCGACAATGCGCCGCCATGAGGAACGCACTGTTATGTTGGTATCACTGATGCATTAACAAGAGCTAAATACGACCGTTGCTATCTTCGTGCCATACACATGAAAGGCGCTTAATTTTATGCCGCCTGCTCGCGTCAAGGCAAGAAAAACATCCCAGTTTTCAAGTAGTTTAACGGCTACGCTAGGTTTGTGTAACATGGTTTGTAATACAAAAGAAAGTGCCCGTTTATAACGCCTGCTCGCGTCAAGGCAAGAAAAACATCCCAGTTTTCAAGTAGTTTAACGGCTACGCTAGGTTTGTGTAACATGGTTTGTGATACAAAAGAAAGTGCCCGTTTATAACGCCTGCTCGCGTCAAGGCAAGAAAAACATCCCAGTTTTCAAGTAGTTTAACGGCTACGCGAGGTTTGTGTAACATGGTTTGTGATACAAAATAAAGTGCCCGTTTATAACGCCTGCTCGCGTTAAGGCAAGAAAAACATCCCAGTTTTCAAGTAGTTTACCGGCTACGCTAGGTTTGTGTAACATGGTTTGTGATATAAAAGAAAGGGCTGTATCTCCCTCAATTTTAGAAAAATTAAAGTTTGTTAACATTATAATTCTGTTGTGTTTTCATAAATTCGCGCCAATCCATTTGTATTCCACGAAGTTAGACATAGTCGTATCTACGCAATGTATCAGGGATACCAACATAACAGTGACGTACCTAATGGCAGCTGATTGCCGCCGTATCGATTCGCGAAGTGAATTTTGGTTAACGCAATTGAAAATTTAAATTCATAATTTTCCGCCGCCCGAAATGCAAAAAGTTTTCTTTTATAGTAATTAAGGCGAATATAAAGTTTTTTTCTAAAAAATATTCGTAATAAGCGTGTCAGGCCCTATCCAAAAATTACCAAAAAAAATACTGTCATTGAAAGCAGATGAAGTACTGTTTCTGATTTTAGTATAACAATAACATATTATGCAACTAAAAAACTAAAATTTATAATAAAAACTTCGATACAGTTTTTAAAGTAGCTTACCTACTTATCGAGTAGACTGTAATTACTACTGTATACGAAACTAAAAAACATATTTAATTAGACAAAGGTATAATAAAAGTTATTGTCAATACACTTTCTTCGTTTTATATTAAATTATTAAAAAATTTGCCAATCATATCAAATATTTTACTAATGCTTAATGCTGTTTAAATTATTTCAAAGTTTTCGAGAGAGTCTATGATAAATTTCATTTTTATATAGACTGAAAGTCTATATAAAAATTATATAAACTGAAAGGGCTTTTTTTAAACTAAAATAACCAGTAAAATCCTATTTCTTACAGCTAACCCAGTAAATATTATAAAGTTAGTGTGTAAATATACATAAAGATGTTTTCTCTTTCTTACGCTGTTCTCAACATATTTCTCACTGTAATACAAAATGAGTTAACATAACTTTTACGAGACTGTCAGTCTGGGAGACATATTTTCCCAAAAGACTTTATTGAGGTTTGATGTCTGTGAAGAATACCTCCCAAAATTGTTGTTTTATGATAATGTGTCAGTGTTATTTGCCTCGGAACTAAAAAATCTGTTAAAATATTTTCAGGGAAACCATGGAGCAAAACTTTTCTGAACTGCTAAAGTGGACCCAATTTTCATTTCAGTAGACAACTGCTCGCATGCGATAATTATCTACGTTGTCTATGGTTTTTCTATCATCGAGTAATTATCTACTAATTTTCGATAGAAAGCGTATTTTGGAATTTCTAATAGATAATTATCTATTACAAAGCAGTAGATAATTGGACTATTGGTTTTAGTAGTAGTTCAACTGTCAAAAAGTGTTACTTGTACGGTTTGCGTGTGTCGTATTTTTGTTGATTATTATAAAAATGGTGGGTTTTGAAGATTTGACGCACATACAAGCGATCGAAGACATGGAACATGCCGAGTATTTAACTGAAAGGCCACCAAGAAGACTTTTTTCAAGAAATGATGCATTTAGGTAAGTTTTTAGATTCTCACGGCCAAAAGCATTTTCAAAAACATCTTCGGATCTACCGGATCTGCCCTGATGATGGACACTGCAACGCTGTCCGAAACGTCGGCTAAAGAAGGAGTTAGCGCAACACGGCATAACACCCCAAAAACAAACAACAAAAATGATGCATTTAGTCTGAGTAATGAACTGTTCATAAAACATTTTCGACTATCTAAACAATTGGTGCTCAAATTAATTGATTTATTGTCGCCTTTGATGAAAGAACCGTATAAAATCAAGTCTGTAGATGTTAAAACGAAGGTAAGAACGATTAATTATCCCCATTATATGCAAACAAATCATTTTTTGTACTCAATCAGTGATATGATAATAAAACATTGTGTTTTTTTTTTCAGATTTTAATTGCGTTGAATTTTTTTGGCACAGGATCTTACCGACATCCTGTTGGGTCAAATTTAAATATGGCAGTATCGCAATCTACTGTATCAAAATCTATTAGTGAAGTGGTGAATGCTTTAAATCATCCTACCATTTTTGACAAATGGGTACGATTTCCATCTACATTAGCTGAGTTAGAAGCAAATAGGAATGTGTAAGTTATTATTTGAACCGTATTGAAATTTTAAAGAGCTGTACATTTTTTTCAAAGTATGTATATAGTTTGAACATTATTATTTCAGATTTTATAATGAACATGGATATCCCGGAGTTGTAGGATGTGTGGATTGTACACATGTGGCAATAGTTCCACCTTCAAACATATCCTCTGATGAACGATCATATGTGAATAGGAAACAATATCATTCCATTAATGTACAGTTGGTAAGTAATTGAGTTTTCCTTTTGCTAGAAACATAATTATTAGTGATATATCAAATGAATATAATAAATCTCACACCATCGAAAATGTACTTTTTTTAGATATGTGATGCACGGCTCAAAATCATACATGTTAATGCACTGTTTCCTGGAAGCACACATGACTCGTTCATTTGGAGGAATTCTAGCATTGAACCTTTATTAGAGATGTTATATAGAAGAGGCCACCGGGGATTCTATGTGATAGGTAATATTTTATCTAATCATCTGTCGTCATTTACTTGAAAATAGAACAAAGTTAAGGTCTTCAAAACAAGTTATATTTCCCCAGCATTCATCATTAGATATGTACCTATAGGTACGTCTAATGAGTTTCTGATATGTATGTTCCACTGTTATATTAAAATAAAGAGCATTGATAATTTTTCACCTATAAATGTATATGTATTTTTACAACAATATCATTATTCATATTCCTATTTTTAGGTGACTCTGGATACTATTTGCGGCCATGGATATTGACCCCAATTGCAAATGTGCAACCTCACTCAGTCGAAGATCGCCATAATACTGTGTTTAGAAAAGTACGTTCAGTGATCGAAAGGTGCAACGGTGTGTTGAAAATGAGGTTCAGGTGCTTGTTAAAGCATAGGTGCCTGCATTATAAGCCTGAAAAGGCATCTCAAATAATTAATGCATGTGTCGTCTTGCACAATATGTGCATTGATAATAATGAACCAGTATTAGTTCATGATGAGCACATCGATTATGATTTCGGTGATATCAGTACAACTGACAATGTTGGAGGGAGTTCAACAAATGTTGATTTGCTTGCTGGAAGGGCTCTTCAGCGTCAAATTGTAAATAATTATTTTAGAAGGTGATTTAGAAACTATTTAAGATTTATTTTATTGCTGTTTATTATAGGCACATCATAGGTTTATCGTTTGTTGAATTTACATTAGTATTATTTTTTTTAATTGCTGCTTCGTTCTGTTTTTTTTTCTATTTTTATTAAATTAGTTTTATGTTTCTGAATAACTATCTGTGAACATTAATGATTGGTCTGTTTTTTTGCCATCCTCTTATGTATATTGTATAGCTAAGACTGTTTATGTTCCTCAAATAAATTAATAAATAAAAACATATGTATGTATACATATTATTAAATAAATAGTAAAAAAAAACAATATTTGACAGTGTTCCTATTAGTTGCCCGAGGATAAAATATATTAAAATTTGTAGTACCTTTATTTTTTATTACTCACCTTACTTTACTTTCATTCCAACATACAAAGTGGTACATTCATTTGTATAACATGTGGTACGATGCATTTTAGTAAGCATGTGTGTGTGTGTGTGTTACAATGCAATATTTGATATCAAATATCTCAGGAGATTTGGTAATAATTAAAAGAAATATCTATTTTATTTATTTATTACAAAATCCTTTTTACAATGTATAACAATTTTTGACAATAAAATATAAAACTATACAATATTAAGTTTAAAAGTTGAGTAATCGGTATAGTATTTTAATTTGTGGATTATGCTATTCTACTAGGCTACGTCTGTCCCAGAGTAGCGTTATAGAACGCAATTCTATTTTATTGTATTTGTCATAGTATTTACTTTTATAAGAACCTACATAATATGTTAAAACATTTTTATTACTTCCCAGTATGCAAACGATTGAAATATATTAAATAAATGTTATTTTATTAATACATGTTCATTTGTGTACTAAAGTGTTTTATTTCTTTTACCGTTGGAAATGATCAATTTTTTTGGTATATGACCTGACTTAACTTATGGAAAATAGCAAAAAGTTAATGGTATTACTTTTTGCTATTTTCCATAAGTTGTACAATTTTTTTCAAGTATAGATTAGTTTGCCTTACTAATCTATTTTTTTTTTTAGCCACAACTAATTGCTGCTTTTGTATCTCAAGCTTCTCCCTTTTGATTTTCATGTTCTCTTCAGAATATTTCATAATTTTTTTTGCTGCCATAATGCTCCCTACACTTTTTTTTTTTAAATAATTTGGTGTTGATTGTCCCAAGATGCAATCTACTTCAATATCACTTTGATCACCACCTATGGGACTGTTCACAGTTCCAACATGATCTATAGAAACCTCTGTATTGTCAACTGTATTGAAATCATTGGAATCGTGGAGTGTTGTGACTACATCAGTATTATCTATCCCCATATTAAACGTCGCTATAGATTCAGAGACACCCACGTGTCCCTGTATCGATGCTGGGTTTATTGTCTCCAGGATTCTGGCTTCATCTTCCGTGAGGTCTTCTTCAAGAGACGGTCCTCCACCTGTGCCCCTCGCATACCGAACTAACTTGGCCTGTTTATTTTTAGTTTTGGCTTTTAAGTCTTGCCAACACTGAAACATAAGAAAGTTAAAGGTTAATAATGTATTCAACACAACAAAGGAATACTAATATACTCAATATACATGTTTTAATTTATTATTTTTTCAAAATGCTTTATCAACGTGATAACTTTTCATCTATCTCTCAATAATGAAATTTTTCAATTTATTTTATAGAGAAACAAAGTACTTAGCATTATTAGCCTATATTCAATTGTTCAAAGTTGTTTGCAAAATATGTACCGACTCATAAAAATTTCGTCGTAAACATCACAATGTGATAAATGGTTCACGTCACATAACAAATAAATCATACAACTATGATGCTTGATTGGTACGACTATCGCAAGGAGCGATCTCTTTGATCTCACCAAAATGATAATTATTAGCTTATGAATTTTCATAAAAAGTAAACTTTGTACTAGGATAAAAATAAACTCATTTCATACTAGCTAACACTGCACTGCATATTATAATTAGATACAATAACTACTTACTTTTCGCCATTGTTTCCAGTCTTTGCATCCACCGGGAATGGCATTCAGGGTATTTGCGATGTATTCCCATCGATTCTTCGCCTCTTTAAAAGTAAACGTGGGGCTGAACTTCCCACTTATCAACTGGGTATCCTCCATCATCAGTTCCGTCAACTTCTTTTTTTGCATTACTGACAAATATCCAATTCGAATAGACATTACGAAGAAAGGTCCAAAAACACAGCCAAAGGTCAAATTATAACAAAAAGAAAAGTCCAGAAACACAGCCAAAGATCAAATAGTAACAGAAAGTCCAAGAGTAAAGCAAAAGTCGGTAATATTTTGAAAAACACGCAAGAGGAAACAACTACTTCTTCAACGAACAACAAAGTGAATTGAAAATTGACAGTCGTAAACAGATGTATATAGAAAAATGTATCAAATCTATGGAGTTAAATACACGGGTTACCATATAAAAAAATAAAATTGGTACATTTTTATGTTGGTATTAATATCGGTTGTTTTACATTATCTACGACGGTCGAAAATACGCATTTATCGAAACAGTAGATAATTTATCGTGCGCGATCCTCGCATGCGAGCAATTGTCTACTGAAATGAAAATTGGGTCCGAACCCTCTGGAGAATTCTGTCGAATGTCATTCACTGATTTCGAATATTTAGGACCTTCCATTTCAAAAGAAGACACAAACTGGAGAATGTCAATACCTGCCAAAGTGCGCCTGGCTGTGACTTTAAGATTTCTGGCAACTGGAGACAGCTACAGAAGTGCTAGCAGAACCCTCTGGAGAATTCTGTCGAATGTCATTCACTGATTTCGAATATTTAGGACCTTCCATTTCAAAAGAAGACACAAACTGGAGAATGTCAATACCTGCCAAAGTGCGCCTGGCTGTGACTTTAAGATTTCTGGCAACTGGAGACAGCTACAGAAGTCTACATTTTTTATTCAAAATATCAAGCCAAGTGATTTCACTAATTGTACCTGAAGTTTGTCTGGCAATAAATGAAGCTTTAAAGGAAACAATAAAGGTGAAAACAACACTTTATTTATTCATTCTATTATGTTATATATATGTAGGAATCAAAAAATTAACCGATTTTTTAAATTATATTTGTATGTGATTGTAAATTCAATTGTGAATGGAAACTTTTTCCTAGATATTCAATTTTATCAACAGATGAGGAGAATGTTACCTAGTTTGTACGCAGGTAATATATACAAGGCCGATTCATTTTGAAAAAATCTTTATTTTTATTCGTTGTAACTTTTTGATACATACAGGTGTCCCTTATATTTCAAAGTTTTTATTTTCTAATGCATAGGTCTTAGTTTTGTTCCTTTGCTTCTAAAACACTCGGATTTTTTTTTACCTTATTCGGAGCACGATAACCCGTGCCGACTTGCACCGAATAATGTTCATACAAGTTGCGCGGAAGTAGCGGCGCGCACTCGCGGTATCTGTCATTTGTGTTCAGTTATTCTCGTGATTATCACGTATTGTTTTACATTTAAAAGATGGCAGTGGAATTAAGAAGCAATAAAAAAAGTATTTTCTTAGTTGGTGACGTAAATTATCAAATAACAGGCGCAAAGTTACCGTCTAACCGGCAAGTTCTTGCAGTACTTTTTTTTAACATTCGCGAAGTTAAATTGACTGTTAGTGAAAGCGCGAATCTCGTCATTCGAGAGTGTATTATATTTTGGGAAAAAGCTAGAATCCCTACCAGAGCTATACCTAACTGTGTAAAAAAACTTGTGGATCTTCACCATGCTTGGAGGGAGTTGCAAAAAAATTCCAAAAAAAAAACACTTGTTTACAAGCGCCGTGAGGATAGGGTTGCCAGATGATAATTTGATAAAGGAGGGCAGATGGGTCCAAAAAGGAGGATTTTCTGTAAAAAAGGAGGACATTCAGAAATTAAACGAATTTTTTATATTATTTTAATCATATTTAGCTCAGCTGCCAATTTTGGAAAGAAGTTCTTGGTTTTTTAACAAAAAATTCTAAAAATCTTCACATTTCATGTTTTTGAAATTGTATTTTTTTTTATTTTTTATTTATATTAACTCCACACAGGAGGCCCTGAAGAAAATAATTTCCCTCAGGGCCTATGTCATCTTTGGGGATTTTGTGTGGAGGGTCTTTTTGTGGAGAGGAAGGAGTGAACATGGGTCTTGAAGAGTCCCATGTTGTAGGAGGGAGGAAACACTGAGGCCGGCAGTTCGTTCCACAGCCGAGCTGTTGAACTTAAGAACGAATCGTAGAAGCGACCCGTTCTCATGTGACAAGTGTCAACTGTGTACAAATGTTGGGCGCGCGTTTGAGTATGGAAATAGTAATGGAGTAAGAAATAAAGATTTAACTGACTGCACACTTAGGACGGGTTGTTTCGGAGAATTTGAACAATTCATCAAATTTCAACGTTCATTTACGGGTTCTGTGAAAGTCCTATTCAAATTCTGTTATTATATCATTATAGGCTAGTTGCTTGACAGAACTGAAATAAAAACAGAACTTAAAAATATCTTTCACAGAACTTGAAAATTAACTTTGAAATTTGAAGAATTGTTCAAGTTCTCCGAAACAACCCGTCCTTAGTATATTCCTCTCTTTGCTCCACTGAGTATTAATCAGTGAAAAAACTCTTTCCACATTTGCGGTATGTGCGCTTATACAAAAATAAAACTCGCAGATCTTGAGCAGTTCTAAGAAAAATTCAATGTTTTTAACACTTTTGAAGTAGATTTCCCACTGCTCGTGCAACTTCAAATCATAATATGCTTCATCTTCATCTGATTTTGATTTAAGAAATGAAATCAAGTTACGTAGTTCGTAGCTATGTGTCTTTCTAAAGCAATAGTGCCCTTGTTGCCCACATTCACATGGCAGTCGTAAACAGAACATTTTTGGCGTCAAAGTAGTCTCGCCCGCTGGTAAAACACGGGTATTTGGCTGTTTTATTAACATTTTGGATGTTTAGCAAAAAGGAGGACTTACAGTAGGTAAGGGAGGACGGGAGGACAAAACATGGAAAAGGAGGACATGTCCTCCTTTTGGATACCATCTGGCAACCCTACGTGAGGAGGACTTTCAAAACAATTTAAACAATATATTCGATATAGCACACGTTGATGCTTTGGAACGGATGAAAATAGAAGAAGACAAAATATTTTTACAAAAACAAAGAGAACCAGGCCGTCCAGGATGCTTAGCGGGTGTAGACAAAAAGTTAGCCGAAAAAGAAGAAAGGACAAGAGAGAGAAAATTAAAAGAGAAGAAAAGACATGAGCAAATGTGTTTCGCGAGTTTATCGTCATCTCTTACTACACAAGATTTTATACAAACACAAGGACATACCGATCAACATACCAGCTATGAAGAAAGCCTCGAGGAACCCTTGCCAACCACCTCTCAAACGGTTTCTGAAACTACTACAAAAAGAGGACGGAAAAACTTTATCACGCCTAAGTTAGTTGCAGCTTTAGATAGATGTCAATTAAGCATAAGGGATTCTGTCTATATTCTTCATGCTGTAGTAGAAGCGCTAGACTTTAGCTGTGATGATTTTCCGATAAACAAATCGTCCATTCAACGCATTCACACACAGAGTAGAAAAGATAGAGCGGAATCTATAAAATCAGATTTTCAGGATAATATGCCTGAAATGGTGACCGTTCACTGGGATGGGAAATTATTACCTGGACTGGACGTGAGAAGTTCTAAAGAAGAACGCCTGCCAATTCTAATTTCATTTGGAGAAAAGGAACAACTGCTGGCTGTACCCAAACTGGAGAGCTCTTCCGGTCAGGATCAAGCTAAAGCTGTGTTAAACGCACTTCATGACTGGAACATCGATGACAAAGTTCAAATAATGTGTTGTGACACAACTGCGTCTAATACAGGGCGATTGAAAGGAGCCTGTGTACTTTTGGAACAAAGACTAGACAGGGAATTACTACTCTTTGCTTGCCGCCATCACGTTTACGAACTGGTTTTGAAATGTGTGTTTGAAACAAAAATCCAACAAGTTACTAGTAGCCCTGATATTCCAATGTTCAAAAAGTTTAGAGACAACTGGAAAACTATTAATCCTGCTGCTATTGAAACATACACCGATATCGTCACACAACATTTTTGTAATACAACAATAGAAGAACTGTTGACATTTTATAATCAAGAACTGCAAAAAACCATTGTACGTGACGATTATCGTGAGCTGATTGAACTATCTATTATTTTCTTAGGAGGAGATAATGAGAAAAAAATTAATATCAGACCTCCCGGAGCGATGCATCAAGCAAGGTGGATGGCTAGAGCTATTTACTCTTTAAAGATATGTTTGTTGCAATCCCAGTTCAAAATTAGCGCCAAGGATAAACGAGCACTTCAAGACGTTTGTTTATTCATTGCGGTTATATATGTGAAACCATGGCTTGGATGTAGTCTGGCGGTAAAGGCACCAAATCAAGATTTGTGCTTTTTAAAGAGGCTTAAGGAATATGAAACTGTTGACAAATTGATCTCCAAAGCAGCCCTGAGCAAGTTTAGTCAACATCTTTGGCACTTGTCAGAAGAAATTGCCGTTTTGTCACTCTTTGATGATGAAGTTAATACACAAACCAAGGGAAACATTGTAGTGAACTTACAAAGAGAGAGTTTGTATGATTCTGGGAAGAGATACATTCCATCGAAAGAAGATATGTCTTATTTTTTGTATGGTAAGTAGGAATACATAGTTTTATTTTTTATACTGTTTTCACTAAACTGATAATAAAACTTATTTATTATTGCAGGAAAATTATTAAGTGATTTTGTATCTGTCAAAAGCACAAATTTATTTTCTCGATTAAAAATTGATGAGAACTTCCTCCAGAGACCCGTTTCTACGTGGGACGAAGATGTTGCCTATATAGAGGCAAAACGAAAAGTTTTTTCTTTAAGGGCAGTTAATGATACAGCTGAAAGAGCTGTAAAACTTATGCAAGATTTCCATGGTTTGATCACTGCAAATGAAGAACAAAAGCAATTTTTGCTACGCTGTGTGCAAGTGCATAGAAATCTGTATCCAGATTGTAAAAAAGAGACCCTCAAAGGAAAATATCCTGCCTGATCTGTAATTTTATCTTCTTTTAATAAATATTCTTTTAAATATAAATATTTAAACTGCTTACTTTGTACTGTTCATGATTTATTCCTTCTGTGTACTCCCTGTGTGTAATAAAAGTTTATTATTATTATCATTATTTCAATACATAACGGAAAGGGTTAAAAACAGCAATTTTCAAAATCTTCAGAGCTCTGTCGGCACGGGTTAATGTTGACGTAGGAAGATAAAATTTTGTATTTAAGTAAGTCTGGGTAGTTCAAAAAGAAATAGTGGGTATGCATTTTGATTTAAAAAAAAAAAAAAATTTCAACCATATAAGGGACGTCCTAACATACACATGTAAGATATTAATTTTCTTTTTAAATAATACACTATATAAGTAAAATAAAGTTAAAAGTAAAACAAAAAAGAACATTGAACGTAATGACTGGAAAACAGCACATTTGAAATCTGAAAATGCAATAAACATGTTTAAAAAATGGCTTGATGAAACACACACTGAACATTACTAAAATAAAATTCACATCTCATACCCATGTAGTATAAAATAAAAAGGGAAATCCACCTGTGTACTGAAAACATTGACAACTACTCTTGTTTAGAAATTGAAAAGACAGAAAACATTAATTAGGAATAGGCATTGATACCTCTCAAAACAATATTAGATACCCACTCTGTTCAAAAGAAATAAAAACTATTTACTATAAACTTAACTTTTTATCCCTGTGGCGTAAGTGTGGTAAAATCATGTATCACGTAGAGTGAATGAACGAAGAAAGTAGTGTAAGAAGAATAGATGACGCAAATGTGAATGGTAGAAGAAATCGGGGATGCCCGAGGAAGACATGGCACGACCAAGTGAATCAGATACATGAGTCGGACTATGTCAAGAGTCAGAATAATAGAATAGCATGTATGAATGTAAACGAGGCAAGGGGTGTGTGCCAAGACCGAGTTGTTTGGCAGTCCGTCCTCTCTGCCTACCCCTGCTTAGAAGCAGCGGGATGCTTAGTTGGTTACAATATACAATATCATTTGAAGAGTAGACACAAAATTAGGCTTTTTTTTATATTAACTCCACACAGGAGGCCCTGAAGAAAATAATTTCCCCCAGGGCCTATGTCATCTTTGGGGATGCTGTGTGGAGGGTCTTTTTGTGGAGAGGAAGGAGTGAACATGGGTCTTGAAGAGTCCCATGTTGTAGGAGGGAGGAAACACAGAGGCCGGCAGTTCGTTCCACAGCCGAGCTGTTGAACTTAAGAACGAATCGTAGAAGCGACCCGTTCTCATGTGACAAATGTCAACCGTGTACAAATGTTGGGCGCGCGTTTGGCGTGTATCCCGACTACGCACCGGTGCCGAAGGGATCAATGACGCTAGTTCCTCAACGCTAGGACGCTAGGCTTAATATAATATGTACATACTATACTGATATGAATCTATAATTCCTCGTCGGATAAACATTCTTCTTGAGATTGGAAACAGAATCGTGCTGGAACGGCCTGTGAAGACTGGGGTGAACATGGTATATTTAAAATATCATTCAAATCTGTGTCTGATATAGCTTTATAGCGAAGTACTGGAATTTTTTCAGTCTTTATGATGTTTATGCGTTTACTATTTGGTAAGTTTTGATTTACAGGTAAACGTGGAATTCTTTGTTGGATTTTTATGCGCTTTGGATTTGGAGATAAATTAATTCTTGGTTTGCCCATGGAAGGAATAATGTGACTTCCGGAAGGTCCGGGCTCAACCAAGGTTTGTTGCGTAGTTTGTGCGTATGGAGACTGTGGTGAAGAGTGTTGTGGCGATGGAAAAGTATAATTCATATCCTGAAGAGGAGTGGGTACAATATATTGTGGAGAGGGAGTTGCGTCGACCGATCTTGAGAAACTAGCTTCTATTGGCGATATTGATGGATTTCGAACCACTCCGCCATGCAAACGGCGGGAGCGTATCTTGTCATGCACTAGATCGTGGATTTCATGCATGATGTCCTCTCTCTCCTGTTCAGGTATTTTTCTTAATTTGTTTGCAATAAATTTTGCAAACATATCGCAGTCGTCCTGTTCTACGCTCTTACTTAAAACATTATTAAGAGTAGTTAAGGCTGAGTTCATGTGGACTTGGGCGTCTTGCAGTTCGGGCGGATTTTGTGAGCGCCGACGTCGTGACTCCCGAAGACGGCTCCATTGTGGGTTTGGTGTGCTGTGGTTTACATTGCTAGGATTGTCATCCGAAAGCTCTTCATCAATGCTGTATAGTGCTTCATTTTCCTGAAATTAAAAAGAAATTTAATTAATTTACTTTTTTGTTGCAGATGCCTGCGACTGCTGAGCAATGGCTGGTAAAAAACAATTTTAGTTTTCAGCATTGTTTAGGAGCCATGGATGGAAAGCATATTGTGATGCAAAGTCCCGCTAATAGCGGTTCTCAATATTTCAACTATAAACAAAACTTTTAGTGCTGTGTTATTAGCATTGGTATGCTGATGTAGGCTGCAGACGCGGCCCGTGACTGTAATTACCAGCAGTGCATTTCACTTTTAAAACATACCTAGTCTGTGATTTAGGTGGAGCAAATTAATGAATGGGAACACCTACTGCGATTCATTCTATCTTCTAAGTTATATTTGTAAAATAACTGATTAAATAATACAAAATTATCTCGAAAATAAAGGACACTCAATGAATTGACGATAAATCGTTGAAAATATAGCGAAACCGTTTGATTTCACCGCGAACGAGTTCCAATGTGTTAATGTTGTTGCGTTAACATTGAACATTAGTATTTCTAAGCGAATCCATTCCAAACGCATTGGATTACGCATGATCAAAGTGATGCAAAATTCACTCGCCGTCAAAGCACTTCGATAATGCACGGATGGGTTATGTATCTGCACTGCTCTAACACGTAATTTGACGTTAAGAGTGTAATCTGTCTCGCTCATGTCACCGTTTCGGCTACTTCGGGCTGTCTCGATATCGCCCGATGCTGTTTTAGTAGTATGGTAAAAGTTGGTTCTGTGCATATCGGGGTATGCACGACCGCTTGCTCTTGCGCAGGATTTTTTTACTAGAAGATAGCTCAAATAATGACCTGACGGGAATTACGAATTTCTTACATCGATCACTGGGGCACAGATGTCGTTGTAATTTGTTATGTGGAGATTGAAGACAAGCAGTGCAATGCACAAATGCACGTACCAAGAAACCGCCTCTGGTAGGCTGCCAGGGTCGTATAAGTGATGGTGGAGTTTACAGGCAAAGTACACTGTGGCAAAAGATCCAACTCCTGATCCACTACCTGGAGGGAATATTGAAATGCCTTCTGTGTTTGTAGCTGATGGGGCGTTTCCTCTCAGTACACACGTAATGAAACCATTCCCAGGAAACCATGAGTTTGGTACCCCACAGCGTATATTTAATGAAGAACTTTCGCGAGCACGGGTGAAAGTGGGAAATGTTTTTGGAATCATGAGTGCTGTTTTTAGGAAACCAATAGCACTTGATGTTGAAAAGACTTCTTTAATTACAATGACCTGCGTTAGGCTTCACAATTTCTTGAGAAATAGTACGACTTCCCGCCATAGTTACACTCCCCAGGGATCATTTGATACAGTAGTTGATGGAGTAATAGTTCACCCCGGGACATGGCGGAATGATCCAGAAGGATGTACTGGATTTGTACCTCTTCCTGCTGTGGCTCGTCGACCACCCAACAATGCAGTACAGACTAGGCTAGCTGTTGCTGAATACTTTTCTGAAAGGAACAATATGCAAACGTAGAAAATACTTATATTTATTTTGTGTATTTTTGTATATGCAAGGTACACATGATTGTAATATTATAGTAACTCTTTGAAGCTATTAATAAATTAACATACAACAAATGATTCTACTTACTTCATTTCCCTCTGTGTGAATTGTGATTTCAGGTTCGTAAACTGAATGTAAAAATCGTTCCATGTAGGAGAACGCAAACCACGAGGGTTGATACACATCATTAATGCCAGCACCTGAAGCCAAAGAGTCTTTCTTCTTCTTGGCATGTTTGCGGAATGCCGCCATTAACGATTATTTTCTTTTTTTAAATCACCCACTTGCTTATTCATAGTAGCCGCGATTTTCAACCAAGCATCGTTTAATGAAACTTTATTTTTATGCAGACGATGCTTTGGGTTCCATGGCACTGGTTTTGCTTCATACAGTTCCAAAAAGAACAATATTGAATCGTTACTCCACTCTGCCATTATGTGTTAACGGATTGGCGCGAAAAAGATAATACGTAAACGTCACTTATACGAAAATGTCACTTTTGTTATGATTGCAGAGACTTGCCAGTACAAAAAGGCTGCCAGTAACAATGTGGTGATAAGCAGGTACCACTGCAAAAGCGGTGTACGCAACCGCAGAGGCACATAAAACAAGAGAGCTACGGTAGAGCGTCACTCGGTGCACAGAACGACAGTTTAGACTACAGACTACAAGCTATTTCTTCACATTATTGTCGAATATTAAACTCGGGAATTTGTAACAGTGTTTTGATGGCGAGGGCGACATCATACAATGGCTCATCAAAATTGAGCTTCTTTTTTAATTAAAGGAAATAACATATGTATCGTCGATCATACCGATGTTTATGGAGGAACCTGCCTTTGCTGTATACAAGAGTGCAGAAAACAAAAGAAACGGCGACGCAGTAAGAAATGCGTTGGTGTGTGCATTGCAGGCCTATGAAGAATTCGTGAGGTGCAGTTGGCATGACGAACCGGTCGATCTATCATGGCGGATCTGAGGAGGCTGGCTATGCTAGCAGGTGTTTAGAAGACTACAAACAATAAAAAAGTAAGTAATTTTTCCAATTTTTTGTACATGAGGTTAGTCAGGTGGAGTGTTATAAAAAAGTGACACTTCCTGTAACTATGGGAATATCGTGGAGAACAGTGAAATTCGGAAGGAATCTGACATACTTTATTTTTAATACTAAACGTTTTTATTGAGAATCGATATTGTAGCACTGAGCGGTACAATCGTTGCAAGGTTCCTCAGGTACGTATTTTAATACTGTACAGGTAATTGAGTAATGGGTTGGGCGGGGGAATATCTATTTTATTTAGTCATTGGGGAATGTATAGGAGATGCATATGGATGCGTACATATAAGAACTTAATAATTTTGGAAAGTCGAGTTCCTTCACTTTAATGTTGTATCTTATGCGATATTGTTTGCACAAACAATGTCGCATGATGGCTTCCTTGCAGAGTGTAGGCCGTAATAATGAATATGGGTACCAAAATATAGAGCATAATTAACGCATTTAAATTGCTAACTTTTTGTTTGTATCAATGGCCAAAGGGGTCTCTAGATTTTTTCAACCTGTAAAGTGGTCGCGTGTTCAAAAACATTGAAAAACACTGATCTAGACAAAAATCGACCCTAATGGCAGTTTTTGATGATTGACATTTTGTTTGTGCCATCTATTATTGTTTTACTCAACTGTTTTACGTTAAAGTTTTGCTTTTTATATTTAAAATATGAATAAAAAGTTTGGTAATTATTCGGAATCGCTGGAAACGGATTATACGAAATATTTTTAAATAAAACCTTCTGATTTACCTCAATAAACTATAAAAGGAATCTGATTGAATTTGGGAAATTATTAATTTTAATTTTTAATTACGTAAATCGAAAATTCACTTTCGTTGTATGGGATGACAGCTGCAATGATTTCTGTTGATGACATTTTCTTTTGTTAGTATTTCTGATATGAGTGGCTAGAATTTTAACCATTTACTCTATGCAAATACTAGTAGATGCTCTTTTGGCTAAACAAAGTACCGCATGAAAATACGATAGGTACGATAAATATGCCTCACCTCTAGTTTATTTTTGTTTATAGATAGTTTGAGAGTGGTATATTTATGGATAGTTTATAGTCTATGGCAATCTATGATGGGCACGATTTATGTTCCCGCCATTTCACTATCCACGACGAAAATAACAATGTTTGACGGACGCCATTGTTTGTCATAAAAACATTTTTAAATATCTGGTTGTGTGAAACAGTTGATTTATGTGTGAAATTGCCTACCGATAAAGTCCTTAAAACGTGTTGTCTGAAAGGATGTACCGACAGAGTTGACAATCTCCCGATGCACAGGTAAATACTAAAATACAAATAGATTAAAATCTTTAGCAGTTGAGTCTATTTTTTGACGAGCTATTTTTGTTTGTACTCGCAATTGTCACTATTCGCACTGTGGTTAGTTGGTTTGTTAAGTGATCTAATGAAATTGTTTAAAAAGCAATTTTTGGATTTCGGCAGATCTTGTTTTTTGTGCATTCTTGAAATGTATGATCGCCTGCACAATGTGAGCAAGATTTTGTTTTCTATATATATATGTCTGTAGTTCTTTTGTTTTGTTTAGACATCTTAGGCTCGTATGGTTAAATTTAAGGCAATGGTAGCATTGTGCAGTTGGACTGCAGTCTTCTACCTTTACTTTATAATATCCAAGATTAACAGTGTGATGATTTTTCTCATTTTCCCACTAGTATCCACTATGACGTTAGAAAATTCAGTTGTTTTCCTCGATATTATTTTTTTTACCTTCATCCTGTTAGCATCGTCCATTTCGTGAGCATTTTTTATATCTTTTGTGCGTTTATTTGCCATTTCATTTTCAACTCCTTTAAAAATAATACACCGTTTTTTTTCTTCTTACGTCTTCTGCTGTTATGTCGATGATATTTGTTTTCTTATTTATTTCCATTTTCAGTTTTTTGAGTCGTCTTTCGTTCAATTCAATATTTAAAGACCCACCAGGTTCGTTCATTTTTTGGAGCAATGTTTTAGGTCGCCCCTAATTTTAACCTCGGTTATTAAGGTGTTAATATTTTATTACTGGTTAACAGGTACACTTTGCAACAACAATTCATAAACGTCTAAACGAGCTAGACGTTAGACTGAGACTGAACATAGCCCCTAGACAGACTAACATTTGATGGTAAAATAGCATCCGAGAGTAAAGTTACAAATAGGGCGGGCTGGCTAGATTCACCACAGAAATAACTTAATTATCATTTTACGTGAATGAGTTATGTATTAAATAAATAGCTAGAATATCTGAAAAAAATGAGGCCAAGAAGCTAAACCACCTTTTAGGAGCCGATCTGTATTTAGGTCCAAAAGTAGCTTTAAAAGCAAAAATAGCTGACTTGGGAACGCTGATGCTGTTTGTGTGAAAGTTCGTTTGGTGGCTGGTTGAGAGGAGGTGAAATTGGGACAGTATTGTCCTATCTTCTGTGGTGTCCTTGTGGGAACTCTGCATTAGTCTAAATGAATTTTGTCAGTCGCTATACAAATAATGATATATTTTTTCTATAATTAGTCTCAATTCTTGAACTCTCCTTCGAATCCTTGTTGACTTGACATTATTTTATTTAGTACATTTTTGTTATTGCCCCATTTATGTATTTGTGCTCTTCTTCCATCATCATTCAGCACTTTTTATTAATGGACAATTTGGTAAAATTATAATATGTTTGAATATTGATCAGATTGTCATCATGCGAAGTGTGCAACGCCACGGATGCCAAATATACCTGTCCCAAGTGTGAAGTCAAGACATGCAGTTTGAATTGTGTAAATATACACAAACAGGAACTCCAATGTGATGGAATTCGAGATCGGTACAGCGACTATGTGTTTCTTGAAGAGTGCTCCAGATTCGTCTACGGCAAACAAAGGAATGTTGCCAAGCGTTATACACACATGGACAAGCCTCTGCCACACGTGAGTAATAACAATATATTATATGATTTAACGTAAAAATAAACAATCTTTCAAATCATGATAATTAAATTCTGTGGGGGCAGGTGGTGCTTGTTTTATACAAATGGTATGAGCTCACGCGAACTTCAAAACAAGAGGAAGGTCACTGTCTAAGTCTGGATGGCTTGTTTCGCAGAATTCAATTCTGCGAAACATCAAACTATCAATCTTCCTTTAACATTGTCCTTTCATTTCCCACCCTACCCACAAGTACCTATCATTATCTGACTATACCCACGTTGCGTGTGTGTCTGTGATTTTACAACAATAAAGTGACTGTCAAACCAGTTTATTGATGGAGCCTGTTTGATGAACATCTCGTGTTATCAGTGCTGTTATTAGTATCGACTCAGTGTGTTTCGTATTCAACCTGGATGTAATGGAAGCTTGTGCGCGAAATCATATCTCCTGTGAGTGAAATCATACCATCATCATCTTTGAAGAACATCAAAGGGTTAAGTCGGATTCCTTCCTTACTCCATGTTAACCATCTCCAACCATAGTTGTGTCAACTTCAAAGTTCAACATTAATATTTTACAGTCTACTCTTGATTCGCCTATTAATAATGATTGGATTATTTATATAGCGCCGTTTTCGTGAGAAAATCACCTCAAGGGCGCTTAACAACTTAATTTATGCATTGATCACTTAGACTTAATTACTTTTGGTTTATAACTAAGTTTCATAGACAGAGAGAGACTTATAACTAAGATTAATGTCGAGTGATTTACAACTAAGACTTTTAACAAATGACTTAAGCTATACAAAGGCCTTTAAAATGAGGACCTCAATACAGGCTAGGCGCGTGATGTAGACGGGAATATTCCCCGGGGAATATTCCCGGGAACAGGAATATTTCCGGGAATATTCCCCCACCTGAAATAAATTCCCGAAAACGGGGAATTTATTTTATTTTTAATAAAATGGTTTCTACACTTCTGTTGGATGCTTTATTGAGTGTTAGCAGTTATCTAAGACGACATCCCCTGATCTAGGGACTTCCCTACCACTTATGCTCCTGCTCCCATTACTTCAGCAGCCACTGAGAGATCTTTTAGCACGTTTAGTCGCATTCATACAACACGGAGGAATCGTCTAACGGTCTAACAACTCAAAGAGCAGGGAAAATAACATTTGTGGCACACAATTGGAAACTTCTTTCCTCTGAAAGAGGCTCTCAAGTTGCTCCCAAGAAAACCCTTTCTTCCACGGATGAGCAGATTGCTTCGCATCATAACGTTTCAAACCTATCTGGTACTCGCAAACGCAAACATCCAATTGACTGTGCTGAGGAAGAAGAAAACGTAGATAATCCTGAGTCGGCAACAACTTGGTCCGGGTCGGATGAAGAAGAAGAAGAATATGAAGGTGAAAGTGGAAGCGAAGTTGATAGTGTCAGTGTCCAATCGGTATCATCAGATGAACAGTAACGATCTGTGAAGTTGTGTCATTTTTACAGTTTTACGATTGATTTTTTATATGTACCGTTTACTAGCATAAAGTGTATATAGGCTACTAATACTGTACAGTGTACAATTAGATCGGTGTTTTTTTGTTATTTTTCTCTTGGATCCTATTCCTATATATATGGGAATAGTTTTTATGGATCTATCCTGCTCTATATGTACCATATGTGTGTATATTTTATTTAATAAATATTATTCTTTTTGAGGTATTATGTTGTTAAAATCAAAATTCCCCGTCCAGGGGAATATTCCCAAGAATTATTTTTTGGTAAACTAATGTTTTTAAGACAAGATTTTTTTATGCATAGCACAAAGGGTCATGTATCTTATAGGAGATTTTTCAATGTGGATGTGTGTTTCAGGTGAACAATTATTGCTTGTAAAAATAATTGATTCCCAAGAATATTCCCCAGAAATAAATTCCGGGGAATTTATACATCACTATGCACAATTAACATGTATACTTGGTTATAGTTGCATAATTTCTTACAATAAAGATATATTATTAGTATTATTAAATAATGGAGCAACAATCGGGTACTTAATTAGTTTATCCCCTCGTTCCATTGGAGTGGAGGACCCTGGATAAGGCGTATCCAGCGGGCCTTGCATGACCATATGCGGACTAATCACTAATATTAAGACTTTAATGGTGTCCATGTTGGGTTTCATGGTCACCTCATATAGCCTCTGAGTTTGCTTTCCCCAAGTTTGAACTCACAAGATAACATTGTAATACCTTTTTGTATTTTTCAGTACCTAAACAGATTGAAACGGGCCGCTCGGGAGAGAGGAACTGTGTTGCTGTTCCTTCCGGAACATTTCGTTTGCCGGAAGAACAACACTAGCCGCATAGCCAAGGGTCAGCAGATATTGTGGAGAGTCGACTGGCTGTTTGCAGACTACCTACTACCAAACAAGTAGGTCTAAACTCAATGCCTTTCCATCCGCCAAATACTTAAAGCAGTTAAGATTACAAAGACAATATCAAATGAATATGTAATAGGTGACATTATGTAGCGTAGGCTTTATTTAATTAAAACCTATAAAGTGAGATAAACATTACCATTTTGCAGCCAAATCGACGTTTCTTACCAATTTCGTGTGTAATTCTTAGTTTAAATTTCCCGCCAATGTCACCTGGCAGTCCCAAATGCATCCGTCAGGCGCCCTTGCCCATAAAATAAATTATTTTCATCAGTTGAAATACTAGAGTTTGAACTTAACTTACTTTGTGCATGACCTAAGTGTTACGCTTTAACCTTTTTCAGGGGTGGTCCATTGGCGGAGACGACGGGTGCTCCAGGAACGACTGGAGGAAAAGGACTGGATTAGCTGGATTGCTACCGGGCTGCAGTACCGTGCCAAATGTTACATTATTTCTTAAAGGTAATTATATATGTATTATTAGTTAATGAGCAGGAAGTCCATCCTTTCCTCTCTCCAAATGAGAATCCAATCTTGAGCTTTAAATTGATTTATATTTGTGGCATCGATGACATGTTGTGGAAGTTTGTGCCTTGCTTCCACCACTCTGTTTGCAAGGAAGTGATCCTAGGATTGGATACAAAATTTGTATTGTTAATTTTTTTGTATCCACAGATTTATATTTGTGTTGGTGGTGAAAAATTTCTTGAATACAGGACAATTATAACGTCCAGATAAAATTTTGAAAGTCTGAATCAAAACTTCCCTTTTCTTCTTTCATTTAACACTATATGGTTGGGCATTTTACCGCCAAATCACGGTGTAGCGCGGATGTTTTTTAAAATTTTAGCGCCAAAATTAGACTTTCCTCAAAATATTCATATCTTATGATTAGGGGTACGTAAATTTCGCAAATAAAAAATCGTGATTTCGCATTTAAAAAAACTCAAAATAGAAAATTACGCATTTATTTTGCAAAAAAAATACAGTGTTAAAAACTCAATTAAAGGCTAGCATTGTTGTAATTTCTACATTTTCATCTTTCATTGTTTGCCTGCGATCAGTTACGACAATGTTGTAGATACTAAAGTACCTCTCGGCATCAACACTATTGACAGGGCAATTGAATAGTTGCTTTTGCAAATCCAGGGTAGCAAGATTTTGATGCAACTAAAAGTTGCATTACATCCACAGGAGCTTCTTGGCCGACCAATCCAAGTAATTGTCTGCGAAAATGAGAGTACCCATCAATTAGTTCTTCTTGTGGTACACTTTTGAAAAACTGTATTTTTGCGAAGCTTTCCACTATTGAATTTGAATTGACAGAAGAAGAGGGCACATTTGCTGCTTCCGATGGACAAAATAATCTGCCAATGTGCTTGTAGCACTCATTTGTTGGATTCGGCCCCATGTGTACCAACAATTTATCCAAGCTCTTTTTAGCTGCTGTCTTCAACATCATTTATTTTATTTATTTATTTGTTAAGACATACACAGTACAATAAGATACAGTTAGATATTTTTAGTTATTACATAGTTAAGTACCTATTACGTATGTCCATAAAATATCATTACGTAATTTCGCCTGATTATCGGTAATTTGGATATAGGTCGATAGTTTGAGACGTCATTTTTACTGCCATTTTTATATATTGGGGTAATCAAGGCTGTTTTCCACTTGTCGGGAAATGTTCCTTCAGATAGCGATAGTTTGAAAATAACAAAAATGGGGGGTGTCAATTGTTTACTACAATAATTTATGAAGATCCCTGGAAGTTGATCATCCCCTGGTCCCTTTTTGATATCAATGGACTTAAGGTATTTGAATGTGATGTCTTCATTGATCTCGATTGAGTTGATTATGCTATTTGAATTAGAGCAAAGACTGGCATTGCTTGTATGTGCAGGTTGAGCATTCCGGCTACTCCTCTACTGTCATTAGCAGTTTTTTCACCGTAAATCATATGATCAGGGATGGCAGGAGATTTTCTTTGAGAATTGACGTAGGACCATATTTTTTTTAACATTATGCTGTATACCGGATTCTAGCGTAGAAATGTAGGTTTTGTAAGCTGCTGAAGCGACTGTTGTTTGCCTTTTGCGAAGCAATGAAAATGTGAGATAATCAAGGGGGTTCCGATGGCGCTTCCATTTTCTAAAGAATTTTAATTTTACGTTTCTTATTTTTATTAAGGCTGCCGTGTACCATAGTGGGTATTTTCCAGATTTCACAACTTAGGAATAAACTCTTCGATAATCTGTTCAATTATAACATAAAACGAATTTAACGCTGTATTTACATCCGGTGCATTTATAACGGTTGACCAGTCGGTTTCCTTCAGTCTCTCATTGATCTCTGCATAATCTGCTTTATGGAATAATTTTATTGTTCGAGGAGTTGAGATGGTTGCAATAGTGGATGGAAATTCTAGTTCTACAATCAATGATTTATGATGAGCATCTTCTTTAACTAATGGGTGGTCGGCAAGCGACACATTAACTGAAGTGTTACAGAAGACGAGGTCCAAAATTCGACCGTATTTGTTAGCTAAATGGTTAAATTGGGTTAAATTTGCAAAAGATAAGCAGTTAAGTAACGCGAGTGCGCATTGATCTCTATTACTTGGCATTTGTTGATTATTCCATTCGATATTGGGCATGTTATAATCGCCAATGATTAAAAACTTGTCTTTGGGAAAATGGATTTTTAAATTTTTTTTTTTATATTAACTCCACACAGGAGGCCCTGAAGAAAATAATTTCCCTCAGGGCCTATGTCATCTTTGGGGATGCTGTGTGGAGGGTCTTTTTGTGGAGAGGAAGGAGTGAACATGGGTCTTGAAGAGTCCCATGTTGTAGGAGGGAGGAAACACAGAGGCCGGCAGTTCGTTCCACAGCTGAGCTGTTGAACTTAAGAACGAATCGTAGAAGCGACCCGTTCTCATGTGACAAATGTCAACCGTGTACAAATGTTGGGTGCGCGTTTGGCGTGTATCCCGACTACGCACCGGTGCCGAAGGAATCAATGACGCTAGTTCCTCAGAGCATCTTCCATTGTAATACCGATAGAACAAGGACAGCATACCTACCTGACGCCTGTGCTCTAAAGTTTGCAGTCCGTTTGTTAAGATTGGGGGATCTATCAAACGGACCGCCCGTTTTTGCACAGAGTCAAGGGTTTTTTTCAGGTATTTAGGGGCTCCGGACCAGAGATAGCTGCCAAATTCGACAGTAGGGCGCACTTGCGATTTGTACAGGGTCAGCAGTTGTGTACTATTAAAGTATCTGCGGGCCCTGTACAGTACGCCCAGCTTCTGAGAGGCCAACTTTACTCTGGCTTCGATGGAGCCCCCGTACCTGAGCTGGTCACTTATAGTTACACCAAGCATATCAATGGAAGGCCTGTTCGGAAGATTGCTTCCGTTGAAGGAGACTAGATTATCATTTGGATCCCTTTTAGACGTAATCAGACAGAATTGGGTCTTTGAAACATTAAATTCAACGAGATTATTTTTACCCCAGGAGGAAATACTCTCGAGATAACCGTCCATTCTCTGCTTCAAAGCCCTCCGAGCCGTTGGAGTTTGTGTGGCCTTTGGGGGCTTGTCAAACAAAAAGCTATCATGAACTGTACTGTCATCCGTGTAACAATGAATCGGTGCACATGTCAAAAGGTCATTGATGTGCAACAAAAACAAAGTCGGAGACAGAACCGATCCCTGTGGGACGCCATCATTTATAGAGTGTGAGGAAGAGGTGAAACCGTCAGCAACCGCCTGAATCGACCTATCCCTTAAAAAGTCAGCAATCCACGTACACAGGGATGCGGGAAGTCCGTAAGAAGGCAATTTGTTGACAAGTCCTCGGTGCCAGACCCGGTCAAAGGCCTTGGATATGTCTAGTGCGACCGTTTGGGTCTCACCGTGACGTTCCAGGCACCGCCCCCAAACATGCGTCACATACGCGAGAAGATCACCGCACGAGCGGTTCCGCCGGAATCCGTATTGACGGTCGTTGATAATTTTGTTCTTCTCGAGGTATGTGAGCAGTTTGTCGTTGATCACTCGTTCCATCACTTTGGACAGAACTGATGTGATCGCTATGGGGCGGCAGTTGGCCGGGTTGGAGCGGTCACCTTTCTTGGGAATAGGGTGAATGACCGCTTTTTTCCAACCAGAGGGCACAGTGCCACACTTCAGTGACATTTTGAAGAGCTTTGTCAAAACTGAAACTATTTCCGCAGCACACTTCTGCAATACCAAGGCAGGTATTCCATCAGGTCCACTAGCTTTGTTAACCCCGAGCCCCCGTATAACGTGGAGTACATCCCGATGCCGGATCCTCAGCTTTTTCATATAGAAGCTGCAGTGAGGAACCGACGGCGGAACAGCACCTCCGTCGTCGAGGGTCGAGTTTTCCGCAAAAATTTTCCATAATAGGTTAGCCTTTTCGGTGGCGGTGTTTGCTAGTGAGCCGTCAGGTCTGGTAAGAGGTGGCAAACTGGGTTTGCAAAAATTCCGACCTATTGAGCCCGCAAGCGACCAGAATGCTCTGCTGCCATGCGGGCAGGCAGCCAGCTTTTTGCTGATCTGCAGGTCGTGTTCGAATTTTGACCTATTAATGATTCTCTTGCATTCCTCTGCCGATTTGAGATGTGTTGAAGGCTCGGTAAGCCGCGTTTTTTCGTCGAACTGCTTCGGAGCATTGTCGACTGAACCACGTCTTTGAGCCCACACCAGTTTCTTTAGTAGTCGATTGTATGAAGCCATCCATCGCCGATTTTTTTTTAAATTTTTTTTTTATTAAAAGTATACAATACAGAATATAGTATATTATATAAAGCATTGTACTCCCAGGAGTGATGACTTCACCAATCTCCTGGGCACATCTTGAAAGGTCCGAAGTCCGAAAACAAACCACGGAAAAGCGTTGAAATGGGCCCGCATACCGAACCAATCTGCTGACCTATAGTGCCACACTTTTCTCCTCAGCCTCTCATTGGTTGGTCTGAGGTTAACGGGGATTGATGTCGTCACTAGGCAGTGGTCGGATGATTCCAGAGGCGCTGCGACGTCAATCTTATAACCGTGTGGCACAGTAGTTAAGAATAGGTCTAACAGATTGGAGCGGTTAGTCTGGACATCAGGAACCCTTGTAGGCTCCTGAACCAGTTGCTCTAATCCGTAGCAAATGGCAAAGGATTCCGCCTGTCGGCCAGCCGAGTCCGTTGGGCCTGAGAACTTCAACCATGGTTCGTTATGAACATTGAAGTCCCCTAGAACAATAAACTCGGCCGAAGGGTAGCGGGGCAAGAGATCATCAATAGTATCGCTCAAATGTTTGAAGAGTTCGGAAGTGTCTGATTCGCTATGGTTCGGTGAGCGGTATAAACATGCGTAGAATCTTGCCGTACTGGCAAGATTGACGCGCACCCACATTACGTCGAATCTGGAGTTTTCCAGACTCAATAGTCGTACACAGTTGACGTCAGCTCGACTATAGAGGCAGACTCCTCCTTTGAGTCGGAACTTGCTTGCAAGGGTAAAGCCCGGGCAGTCCAGATAGGAGGAGTCTGGCGGCTCGGCTATCTGAGTTTCTGATAGGAAAAGAAGGTTGGGACAAAAGATGGTGATGAACAGAATTTAAATTTGTGTGCAGGCCGCGAATGTTGGCAAAATTTACCAGCAATTTTGGCCCGCACCGGGGACGCCTGCTACTCGCCGCTGTAATGTTAAATTTGTTTTGTTGTATATTCATGATTTTAAGTTTTTTTTGTTTTTTTTTTTTTTTGTAAGGGTATGAGGTGTATGGAAGGTCTGGAAAGGAAAGGTAAGGTATGAGGGGTGGGTAGGAATCTGGGGTTCAGGCTGTCCAGGAGTGATGGGCGTTTGGTTCCAGCCCATCCACCGGTGCGGTGTTAGGCTGGGAGAGTCCGGCTGGAGAGGGCATCCAATGCGCCCCAAACGCTGCTGCTGGGTCCCCTCCGGTCACGAACCGGCACAACAGCAGTGGCGGGGTTTTTTCACTTGCTGATGGGGCAGCCCACCCTTAGTCGTGAGCCTGAGGGTCGGGCCCCTGTACTATCGAGCGGCCCGGACAGCGTTAACCGGTTGTAAAGGGTCTCCCTCAACCAGCTTCTCCCAACCGGCCCGCCACGCAGAAGGTGGGCCGACGGACCCGCCACCAAGACCTGGGCAAACCTTAACCCATGAACCCGGGCACCCCTGCTAAGTCACCAAACGTAGCGAACCACTTGGGGTGACCTGTGGCAGAGGTGTTGGTCATCCAATAAATGGTTCCCAGGGCGGCGGTACCCATTCCCGCCTACCAAACTAAAAAGTTACTACCAATACTATTTCTGTTAAGTCAGAAATAGTATTGGTATGACTGGTAAATAATGCGTTCTGATGATGTTAATTTTGGACCGACGCTAGGTAAATACACGCAGTACATATGAATATTATAACAATGACGATTCGATTTTGATGTATTGACAGTTATCCAGATATCTTCAGCGTCTGATTTCCAAGAGCGAGGGGTAACAAAAAATTCTTTTTTAATTCCTATGAGTACGCCTCCGCCAGTTGATTTACTAGTGCGGTGTATCCCTATCATTTCTGTAAACAGAATAGCGATTATTGAATAATTCCTCATCTCCGATACTATCAACCAACCAACTTTCGGTAATGAAGATCAAGTCATAATTATTGAGCAGTATATTTTGATGAAATTCCAGTGTTTTCGAGCGCAAACCTCTTGAATTTTGATAAAAAATTATTTATGAATCATGCATTGAGAATTTTCGGTAATTACATTATTATGTTCGGTTTCTGTAGAATATATTTGAAGAATATTATGTTCTAGAGTAATGTTATTAGTCATGAGTCCACTGGGCTTAGCAAAGCACAACATACTATTATTATAATTGAGTGAGTATATTATAGAATGTAGTAGTGAGCAGTTAGTGTAATTATTAGCATGTGGGGTTAATGTAAAAAGGGTGATATTGAAAAAATTATGAAAAAAAATACGAAAAAAATAGTAGTTAATAGATAGGTGGTTTAACATTGCAATGGTAGTTAGATAAGGTTTTTTAGCTGTAATTCGCATGAGACGTGTATGGGTGGTGATGTTTCGTTTTTCCGTAGGTAGATTTTTGCACTTCTTATCCATAAAAATTGATAGTTGTGTTCGTTTTTAAAGGCTTTAGCGCACCTCAATATAGATTTATTCTTCCGTGTGAGATGGTCGTTGACGAAGATCCTCTGGTCAGCTCCAACCATGCCGATGGCCTTGGTAGTGATTCCTTTTCTTTTCTTGATGGCTGCGACAAATTCGTCCTTCTTCTTGCGGGAGGTGAATTTGGCGATTATGTTACCCGGACGTCCATCTGTCGTAGCTTGTGTACGATGGCGCTTACTGATTCTGCTAACGTATTCAATGTCGCTTTGATGGAGAGGGCATCCAATGACTGCGATATTCGACATCATGGTAGGTAGATTCTCATTGGTGGTCTCAGGCATTCCATGTATTTCTATATTGTTGGATAGAAGTTCTTGGTCCCTTTCGTTGTTTCCCCTCTCTAACATGTAAACTGTTTGTTTTAATTCTGAGACCTCCATTTCTAGCTTATCTATTTTAGCTAATTTTTCGTTTATAGATTTCATATTACTTGAAAAATCTTCCATGACATTATTATTATAAATGATGACTTTTTCGAATTCTGCCATTTTACTGCTCATTTTTTCTATTTGTAGCGCCATTTTTCTGATCTCAACAGTTAGGAGTACGTTGCTTTGATCTGAGGAGCAGGATTGGGTATCTAAATTGTCCAGGGTTTGGATACAATTATTGCACTCCCACGCATCCTTTTTACCGTGCGACATGCGTTTAAAAACACTTGCCGGAATATCAGCGCATTCGAAATGGATGGTGCATTTGCAAGTTGAACACTTTATACACTCAGCCACTTTCAGCTGCTTAACGCAATATTTGCATGTTGTATCCATCTTATGTTTGGCATGTGGCTGCAATAGGTTACAATACTGTGGGTAGCTTGAAGATTTTTGAAGAATAACTAAAACTCTAGATTTAGCACTTTTTACACTCCAGACAAGCACTCACTTTCGTATTTTAATGCACTTCTACGAATATTATCAGCTGGTATAAAAATTGTAGGATAAGGGTCGATGTTTTTAGAAGAAAATATAAGATTAATAGGGAGCGAAATGACAAACGTCAGACTTGTGATGATTGTATACAGGGTGTCCGGGGGTAAAGTGCAGTAACTTCGTGGGGGGATTCTACATGATCGTAGGAGTAAAAAAGATAAATAACTTTTTCCGAAATTCCAATTTTTTCTTTTTCATACAAAAAGACATACCTGCTAAAAAGCCATAGTGTAGGTGCAAACTTACCCGATAAATTCGCAAGTGTGAACGTGGCAACGTTGCATATTTGTGAGTGGCGCGTATCCATGGAAACCGCATGTGAATTGTAAACAATAACAACACAGAGTTCGCCGTATGTTTTGATATTTTACCAAATTCAAAAAGAGAACTGCACTAAAATCACGTTACACTTTTTATTATAAAAAATATTAATAACTCATTGAACACTTAACTAATTTCATCGCTTTTTACTAATTTAACTCATACCACTCCTTTGTCGAGTGTGGCTCGACATTATATTTCTTACACCAACTCCTATGTCGAGTCATACTCGACATTATAGTAACGCAATTTCGAAAAATAATTTAAATTATCAAATGTATTTTTTTTTCTTTTAAACACTTTATATCTCATTCTGAATATTCCGAATACGCAAAATACATATATCTCATCAAGTTTCGCCTTTTAGATAATTTTTAAAATCGTATTATTTTTAACCTTGTAAATGCACTGCGCAGTTATTTGGTTGCGACGCATGTAAGTAGGTAGGTACTTGCCTGTCTACCTGCGTAATAATAGGAAGCGCTGAGGGATTTCTCCCAACACATAACAAAGGATTCTTATACCTATTCACATGTTATCACATAATATTTTGTTCTGTTTGTGTATTTACATTTGTTTTTACTGTTTTTAGTAGCAAATATTTCGTGGCCGAGAAAGCACATGTGTCGTTCGGTCTTGAAAATGATACTCAGTAATTAGGTGAAAATATAGTTTTACATTTCTTTTTCTTCATAATTAGTGATTTGTTAGTAATAATTTAACGTGCTTTATTATATACCTTGAATAAAATAAAAATGCCCCGGATAAAAAAAAAACAATCTGTGATCAATGAATATGAAAGTGGTGATGACCAATACATGCTTGAAATAGACAGTGAACTTCGTTTACTTGTTTTTCACATAAGAAACATAAAGACTGTATAGTGTGTTCCAATCGGAAAATTCGGGGAGGGAGAAAAGAAACAACGTTCTATTGTGAAACTTGTGATAGGAAACCTGGCCTCCATCCAGGAGAATGTTTCAAGAAATACCACACACTGAAAAAGTTTAAGTGAATAAGGGCATATTAAGTTGTTAATTTTATATATTTCTATGTTTTTTGTACTCTATGTAAAGAAAGAGTAATAAAAATTACATATTTTAAAAATTTTTGTTTAACTTTTTATTGAGGCCACTTTTTATCCCTTTTTTGTAAATTAATTAAGGAGTTGGTAGTAGGTAATTAAAAAAAAAATTAGGAGTGCAAAGGGTTAAAATATTTTCAAAATGTCCACCTTCTGCTTGTAGGCAAGTATGTAAACGTACAGTAATATTATTTATAATTCGTACATTGTAGCGTATTTCATCTGCGGCTTCGTGAATACGCAACCGGAGATCTTCGACGTTATTTACTTCTTTGGCGTAAACTTTTTCCTTCATCGCACCCCAAAAGAAAAAATCTAACGGTGTCAAGTCTGGAGAACGCGCCGGCCATGGCGAAGTACTCCCTCGTCCAATCCAACGATCTGGGAATTGTTCGTCTAGGTAGCGACGAACGGCAAGTCCGAAATGTGGTGGAGCTCCATCCTGTTGAAACCACATTTCACGTCTTCTATTTAAATCAACTTCTTCCAAAAGAACGGGAAGGTCATTCTTCAAGAAATCCAGGTAATTTATTGAATTAAGCCTAGGTGGCAACACATGCGGTCCTATAATTTGATTGTTAATAATTCCAGCCCAAACGTTAACGGAGAATTGAACTTGATGGTGCAACTGCCTGACGGAGCGCGGGTTTTCTTCCGCCCATTCATGCAAGTTATGCAGGTTTATCACACCAGTTCTGTTGAACTGGGCCTCGTCCGTCCAAAGGATGTTCCCAATGAAATTCGGGTTATTAAGTTGCTTACGAAGTAGCCACTGACAATATGCAATCCTTGATACGGGGTCACGTTCCAGAAGGCCTTGCACGCACCGATAATGGAACGGGTGCATTCCGTACGTCTTGAAGAGATCCCAGATAGAACTCTTAGGGACACCAGTCATTGCGGAAATTCTACGAAGCGACAATGTAGGATCATTTACAATTGTAGCCATGATGAAGTCTTCGTCCGCTATTGGTAAATTAATAGCATTGTTGTTTCGGGGTCTTCGGCCAATTCCTTGTTCGCGAATAAGTGCATGCGTTTGAACAAAAACACGAGCGTTGGGCACATTACGATTCTGAAAACGACGTGCATATTCCCGGCGCGCCGCTTCGGAATTTCCACCATGTGGTCCATAAAAATAATGAATATCTGCCCGTTCTTCGTTGGTAAAGTGAGGCATTGTCACAATAATTCAATATTAAAATTACGCACAAAAGAAACACATTTTTAACAGTTAGGTTACTCTTAAACTAAATAAAACTCGATGTTTAAGGAAAACACGCACCGAATAAAGATGTACTTTTTAGTAAGACTTAAACACTAGATAAAGACACTAAATTAACAAGTTTTTATTTAAATGAGACTTTTAACACTAGATAAATTAAATTTTCAAAGTTTACTCCGCGCGTCAAATTATGTGACACATTACATTCAAAGCACAGACGTTTGCTTACTGAATTACAATAGCGGGGGGTGCAGGAAGGGGCGCGGGATGTAGATTTGGCAACGACGAAAAAAATAATGCCGTCTAGGCACGTCGGAGAAATTTTTCGTTATTAGCTTAAAAGTACATCTAAAAGTTGGAATTTCAGAAAAAGTTATTTATCTTTTTTACTCCTACGATCACGTAGAATCACCTCCCGAAGTTACTGCACTTTACCACCGGACACCCTGTATATATATCATGCTGTGATCGATAGAATTTTCGGTTGATAAAATATTAATTGTTTTTTCGCCAAAAGAGCCTTCACATTGACGCTGAAGAGAGGACTTGAAATCTTCTAATTTACTCCACAAAATGTGCAAACGAATAGTTTGAACCTTCTAAATTTATTGTCAATTAGTTTCATAATTTTCGGACAGAATTCTAATACGAATGTAAGTTGAACTTGAATTTTACTGGTTAGAATGTCATTTTCAAAACATTCTTTGAGGTAAATAGTGCTAGAATTGTCGTCTTCGTATTCATTAAGAAAATCGATAATTTGCTGCATATACTCATTCAAATAAATCACAGATTTAAACCAAGAATTCCACCTGGTTACAACAGGCGTAGGGTAAAGTTTTGGAGTTAATTGTGGAGCATGCTGTCGTAGAAAGTTTAAATAGGAACTTTTCATTTTTCTAGAATGCAAAAAGGCTGACTTTGTCTTGGCCACAATAGAGTTCAGTTCCTTAAATTCTTTTATAAAAATGTCACCCACAAGATTCACTTTGTGCGCCCAGCATTGAAAGTGCAGTGCATGGTCACCCAGTAGTATTTTTAGCAAGTTGAAACATGCACCCATGTACCTTGCAGAGTCAGACACTTCTTCTTCTTCTTTCGTATGGTGGGGGGTCAGAGGGGGACATCTAGATCTGCGAGCCATTTTAGGGCCTCAGGCGTCGCCATGTGAACCTCATCAATCCCGCCGGGGAATGAATGGAGCGGGCATTCGTTGACCACATGTTCGGTAGTCTGCACCGCACCACATTCACACATCGCCGACTCTTTAAGGCCCCATCTGTGCATCATGTGGGCACAGCGGCTATGGGAGCACCTTACCTATTGATGGCGGACCAGATTTTGCGAGGCAGTGAGAACCCAGGCTGTGTCTCGGTGGGGTCCTGTATGAGATGGGCATTTCCCACGTTGGCCGTTTGCCACTCAAGTTTCCACCTATCTTCTGGGGTGAGAGGTAGTCGGAGGAGCCTCTCTCCTTCCGCCCAGAAGGGCTTTCGGGACTTCAAGCGGCATGCCGGGTGGGAGACGACATCTTCGTGTAGAGGTATTGCGCTTTTTTGCAGCGCCTTCTTGTATTCCCTCAGTGTTGCAATTTCTCGCCTGATGTTTGGCGGGGTTATGTTTGCAAGTACGGGGAGCCAAGGGAGAGGAGTAGATTTAGTAGATTAGTCAGACACTAAACCATGTACATGAGAGTATTGAATTTCGTATTCTTTCAAAGTATCAATTATTGCTTGAGAACTGAGTGTCTAAAAAATTTACACTTGCTAAGAAACAAGACTGCTGTGGTTCTGAAGAGACAGTTTTAAGTAAAACTGCAAAGACACATCTGCCTTGTTTGTCAGAAGTTTCGTCGGCCACCACAACTACAGGCTGAGCCAGGCACATATTTTTCCATGTAACTGTGAACAGCTGGATGATCTAGTTTATTCAACGGAATGTTTGCTTTCAAACACATTTTTACAGTGCCAAGCACAAATTCCCCTTTTTTCAGTTTTGGCACGCTTTTGCACTTCAAAAGCACCAACTATTGTGGATTGCCTGTTTATTCCAGAGGACGAGGATCAGGATCAGATTTCTTTCTTAAATAAGTAACAGAAGTCGTATGCTTCAAAGTATCTAACTTCTCTCCTTCCAAACGCACGTTGCAGTATTTGCACATTACGATGTTAGTATCGCTTAAATACAAGCCATCCTCTTTCAACTTTTTTACTCGTTCAGATAATTCTACTTTCGGGCGGCCCATATTGACGTTAGTAACACAACAATACCATACGCGCATGAGCGAGTGACTGATTGAAAGACAAAAGAAAGACGGACGCCAACCCACGCGCCGATAATCACTCGCTCGCTCCTCATCTACGCAACAACTCATGCCGTCTCTGTCTGTTTTGAACAGAGTTGTAATAATTGTTAGCGCGTCTGATCAACATTTGAAAGCACATAGCGTAAAAAGGTGCGAAAGTATTTAATTTTCAAATTTCGCTTTTATCGCAAATAAAATGCAGATTTCGCTTTTGTCGCATCTATTTCGTAAAAACGAAATTTACATACCGCTACTTATGATCTATTTGATATTTTTCAATGAAACTTTCAATGTTTTACTTTAAAAAGATGTCTCTCTATTTATTTACTTAGCAATGTATGTGTCATTCCTTTTTTATGAACAAAAACATTCTACTTTATTGGGAATCATAGAAAAAACAGTATTTCACAATCGAAACAACTTTATTCATACAAAATTACAAGATTATTTAGTAATTTTCAATACATATAAAAAAAACTATAACCTAATAGTGCTTCAATGTGTGATAGCATTCGAAACACTTTCCTTTATGCAGGGGCACATTGCAAAACTTGCACATGTACCGCGTTTCACTGCGTAGTTTGTGGGCGGAACATATGCGACAACGAGGTAAAACGTTTTTATTTTTGCCGGTTCCGACTAACGGTTAATAACGGTTTGATTCCTCCACAAGGAACGCAAACAAATTGTCGTCGATAAACAAATTTACGGCATCCACCACGCTGTCAGGAACGTCCTCGGTATTTATTCCTGGCTGCCCTAAAAACTCCTCCAAAACTGGTGAAGTATCTCTTGATGACCATTCTTCGCCATGGTCTAAATCAGGATGAACTTATTCGTCTTCGGGTAAACGTTGATGGAAGAGGAATAACATCTTCTTCACAAGGATCGTAATCGGATAAACTTTCTACGTCACTTTGGCAGGAACAATTAGATAAATTGTCAGCAAACAATTCATCGTCACTCTCGTATGTATCTTGATTCATTTTCGGGGAAAGTAAAATTATAATCTTTAGGAAAGTTAAATTATGTATAACATTAAAAAATAATATTTATCAAAAACAATATCACTCAAGAAACAATATCACTCACCAACACAAAATAGTTCTTAGGTATTTAATACGAAAATTAATGAAAGCAAAATGAACTCAGAAACACGAATACAAGACGTCTGTACGAAAGCGGTATAAAGCCGTTACTGGCGAGACAAACGAAAATGCAAAAACAAAATCCTTTCTTAAAATTATCAGGTATATCAGGTATATTGACGGCCGGCATAGTCCAGTGGTAACGCATTGGACTGCCATTCCGAAGGTCGCGGGTTCGAACCCGGCGTGCGCAAATAAATTTTATTTGATTAATTTGTGTTATTTCACAATTAATTAATTAAAATAATATATAGTATATTTGCGGCACGTTCCAGAGTGGAAGATACTACCAGTATCGCCCTGGTGTAAGACCACCATTCAGAATTGAAACGTTGCTCCAAATGGCTTTAGCCGTGTTTAGTGACTAGATCTGAATAGCCAGGTACTTCCCCACCTTCCTCTTTCCCTTCCCCACTTACCTTCAGCCTCACAACATCCCCCAATTGGGGATGCCATAGTCTCACTGGCTCCAGACGGGAGCAGTTGGGACTCTTGTGAGGTATTTACTATAAAAAAAAAAAAAAATAATAATTGTAATGTTATTACTGTTTATTTTTACCCTTGTTATTTTTTGTTGTGTTTTAAACTCATTGTATTGACAGGTAGATAGATCAGGTACCTCCGACAATAGAAAACACATGACACCGCACCCATTTAGAACCCCTTGTTTATAAGTTTCCTGCTCCTTACCGCTTTGCGCAACAAAATCAGTAAACTCGTCTCCCGCGTCTTACTGTAAAAAGGCTTATGACGAGTTTTCTCGTTTCCCGAAAAGAATGTGTTAATATTGGTAATAAGGAAGTTGAGTGAAAAATATTTTGACTTATAAAAAATATGTTTATGTAGATCAAAAAATATCGATTCTAAATATATAAATATATTTCTATATTATTATTCTTAGAATTAGTTAAACGTTCTTGAAAAAGCATTCAATAGCAATAGACTGTATACGCTCCACGATTGGTCGAAAGAATTCTGACGTCACATGTGTCGTGACTTGTACGTACAACGGATCACCTATGGTGCATCTCTTTCTATTACATGAGAGATGGTCGGTTTAGATGAGACAGGTGTATAGGCCAAACGTTTATTTGGATTTGTCAAATATATGTACGTATTTGTTGTTATTATTATATGAAATGGATTTCTAAAGATACATATTCGTATAGTGCTTTATAATAATATGTTGTTTATTGCATAACTTAGAAGTTTTTATTATTATACATGTCACATAACATGTGATACACTTCAGGCCGCCGGCCGCCCAGAAAAGTCTCACAGTGAACTGGGCTGTAAACCGTTATTATACTTTTGGTCTTTACTTTACTGCGCGGTGGTCCTGAATTCGCGCGGGGCAAGTCAACAAATAGCGAGGCAATACCGTACAAGTACCGTACCGGGCGGGAAAAGCAAATATTCTAACTTAAAATATTAATTTAACTATGAAATCTTAATCAATTTTCTTTTTTTTTTTTTTTAATAACATCAATTCTAATAGACGGTTAACATTGGTAAAAAATTACTGGAATTCCTTGTTGAAGAATTAAAATTTTTTCCTTACAAAATGCTTAAGCGACGTGGTTTTCACAGTTCGAATGACGTCACACCCACACCCCGCCTCTTACCGCTCGGATTCCGCTCGTTTTGGCGGGCTTAATAAAATTTAAACTTTGAGAATTAATTTAATTATGAAAACAAACTTAAAAAAAAAAAATAAATAAAAACCAGTATTTAAGTTTGAATGCGAACATTGATAAAAAAAAATAAAAAAAATGGACTCAACTTCCTTATTTTAGTTCCTTTATTTGATTCCATATTATTTGTAACATGTCCGGTGTTAGATCAAGGGAGGTTCAGATTGATAAAAATCAACACTATTTATTGTTTCACATTGAAGGCAACATTAACCACTCTCAATCAAAAAATGTGATTCAGTCGCATCTGGGAATTGAAACCAGAACCTCTGCCTTGCCGGGGCATTGTTCTAACCACTGAGCTAATTCAACCATACCAATTTCCATAATTTTTAACTGTATCATACTTCGATTGAAAACTACCAACATTATCTTCATTTTATTAACGAAAATCGCAGATGCCACCGAATCTTTTTCTCTTTTACATTTTATTAATTTTTGAATGGTTAATAATATTGTCTTTAATGGTTAAATATTACAGTTTGACGTTTTACTCAATAAGTTATTTTATATGTATTTATCGTTTTCCCTGTGTTAAAATAGAATTAATTGACCATATGCTGTATTTATTTTATTTAGCTGAGCGCATCCCAGGCTGCTGCGGCAAATATAAGGAGCTGGACCCGGAGATGACCATCCAGCAGAACCTGACAGGCAAGTGCCTTGTGGAGTACCCAACGGTGCACGTCCCGCGTACCATGGACCATGCGTATGCCCTGGACCTTGTCAACTCGGGTGAGCTTAATACAATAGATAAGTATGAAATCAATTCTACTGCAAATCACATCTTCGCATAACGGCGGCCCACCAGCCTTTCTTCCTACACACTAAATGGTCAACTTTCATAGTTTGGTCATAGCTCCATGCCGTATCTCCCTGTGCTTCTATTATCTGCGGTAGCAATACTATTTTTATTAAATTCATATTAAAGTCCAGCTTTCCGGAATTCTGTGAAACTATGACAATCCCAATATGTATTATTAGTGAATTATTTGAATATTCACTCTACACAGGTGATTATCGGAAACTGAATATGGATAGATGGAGTTTGTAGTTTTTTTTTTAAATATTTTTTATCAATAAAACGGAGACGATTTACAGTTTCCGTGAGCACTATCTCCCTAATTTTTTATCCTAATATTCCTTCTGTAGTGCCCTCTCCTATCGGAGATTGGTTGGTTGATGTTAAAATTGACAGTTTATCAAGTGTATTCTAATTGTATAACTTCTACAGATGATGAATTGGATAATAAGGATGAGCTGATCTGCCACACCTCGGATCCTCTCAAGAGAAGTCACACGGAAGAAGAGGGTGCTGTGGACACTAAGAGACACAAGGAGTTGACCACGGTGCGAGTGGCGCGCGAGGAGCGCTACAAGATCCAGCAGCAGGTGGAGCAAGAGCTGAAGCAAAAGCCTCGGAACCTGCTCTTCGTCACTGGCTACTCATCAGATGAGCTCTCTGGTGAAGAAGACAACACCTCAAACTAAGGTTCAATGCTGACTTTATTTCTGGTCTAGTCCTGATATGTACTATGTTTTTAAAAATATTTTCCATTTTTGTTATGTGAATATAGCCGCCTTTAATTTTTGTGAATACTGCACTAGAGTCCCAACTGATAACAACCGTCTGGAGTGCAACTATGGCATCCATGTCTGCGATTATCAATGACATGCATTGTTGCCAGTTTGATTGGTAGTGAGTGTCTTTCGTTACAGAATCGTATAATTCTATTTTATGTCTGAATATGAGTAATATTAAATCATTAGGTTTACTATTGAAATCAACATAATGGGTAGAAGTAAATAGTACTAGTAGCTAGTACACTCGCCGGGTTACCCCGTGTCGTTTGCGGTGCATTTATTTCCCTACCTGAGGAGATATTCCTTTCTTGGCTTCTTCCACGGCGACGAAGCACTGGGATATGTGCAGGCAATCGCCTGGCCATTTCACCTGAGATATTCCTGAATTCTTGATGAAAAAACAAATAAATTTAAAAAAATAAAATTTCTTTCAAAATAAATACAGTAATTAATAATTACCTTATTAATTCGAAATCCACGGGACATAAAAAATCAAATTTCGAATTAACGAATTCCCATGTAATACGAAATTTTGGCAACAAAAAAAGGGTGGATGTAATTTTAATTTATCGATTTTCCTATTAAATTTTGAATAGAGAATGAAAAAATATTGGTTTACGTCTTCGTGATAATAATATGTAACAGTAAAACTAATTTTTATAAAGAATTTATGTATCCAATTTTCCGCTGTTTTAGCTCTCTCTTTTAGACCTCTAGTAAATATATTAATTACATTCGAAACCGATATACAACATCACAAAACAAAGATCGCGAATTGCAAATACTTACATTATAACACAATTGTTGGTTAAATGAAAAAGTTTTACCTTACAATAAAACTTATATTATGTACTTAGCTTTATTTAAAACCTATAAAGTGAGATAAACATTACCATTTTGCAGCCAAATCGACGTTTCTTACCAATTTCGTGTGTAATTCTTAGTTTAAATCTCCCGCCAATGTCACCTGCTAGTTCCAAATGCATCCTTGAGGCGGCGCCAGTAGTGGGACGCCACTAGTGACGCTATAATTTCAAGCTTCATTAGATCTCATCAGGCAGCCCTTGCCTAGGTTTTAAATAAAGCTAAGTACATAATATAAGTTTTATTGTAAGGTAAAACTTTTTCATTATGTAGCATAGGCTTTATTTAAAACCTATAAAGTGAGATATTGTTTGTTATCGCCTGGTGACATTATGCTAATGTGAATCAAATATAATATTTAAATTTATTTGCTAAAAAGAAAATAGGGGCAAGATTTCCAGAAATCAGCTAACCAGTTACAGAGGTTGAAAAAGGTCAGCAACAGATGGGTCGGTGTTGACTCGGCCAGCCGATTCTGCAATTTCCCTTCTATAGAACTTGGCAAAGGTATTGGGACTTCTCCAGTTACCACGCGACAGTATATCGTCCAGCTTATATTTCTGCAGCCAGTTCAGAGATGCCACTGCTGAACGGATGCTGCCAGGTGGATCCTCTACACCAGCATCCCTGAGGACTGCCCTAATCCAACCTGCAATTACTGCCCTGGAGGCCGCTTTCACTGTCCCACAAGTTGTAATAAATAGGCTAGGTAGTATCGCCTGCGCTCTCCGTTCCTTAGACAGTTCTATGACCTTCTCCGTCCAATAGACAGGGTCTATGTTCCTAGACTCCGAGCGAGCCAGTCTCCACCCTGATTGTTGCCAGTCTGCCGAATCTGTCTTGCCACCAAACACTGGCCAAATGGAGATGCCTTCACTGTCCACTGACAATCTTTCAGCTGTGCAATGGAGCAATGTGAGATCGTGGACTCGGCGCCCTGATGCCAAAAGCAGGATGGTGGCTGCTCTCCTTGATGCTTCAAAGAGAGTAATATGTTGAGGCAAATTCTTCTCCAGCCATGATGATACAACCCTCGGGTCCCAAATGGGGGGTTTTGAAGGCCTTAGTCTAGCTAAAGATATCCCTTTTAATATCTTCTTCACTATCGGATTGGAGCTCAGCTCTCTATTGTCTTCGGGAGAGCCTAAGGTACACACCACTGACTTGTGAACTAAAATGGTACTCAGCGATAGCTTTTCTCTGATGTGTAGATCGGCTAGGAACCTGGCTAAGTCTTCAGCTTTGGGACGCGTGGCATCAAGCTGATTCTCTGACGCCCAGCGCTGCCACCTCCGCCATGCCGGAGCATAAGTGCGAAGGGTAGAACTTCTCCACCCGGATCTAAGAAGTTCCTTCTGCTGACTTGACCATCTTGTTAGGTTTTTGTCCCACCCCCACAAAGCCAAATCTCCAGAGTGAAGGACTCTACTTGAGGAGGGGGTTTGTTGGTCCTGGTGTCTATCAGTGCTTCTCCTAGATTGTGAATCGTAAGAGGTGGACCCAAGGCCCGACACTTCAGATCCGCTCTCCAAAATGCCCTTTCCCAACGAGGAGCCACTACCAAGTATAATCCCCTTGCTCTGTTCAGGTGGCAAAGAACCCTCGGCATGAGGCACGGGGGAGGGAAGATCCAAGCCAGCTGATGGTCCCAGTCCCTGCTCCAAGCATTGTGGTAGTCTGCCTCGTCGTCCTGAAAATCAAGAGAAACATACCTTTGAACCACATGCGCTGTCCTAGAGCCAAATAGGTCTATTTCGGGTCGTCCCCATTTCCTGAATGCTACCTCTGTGAACGAGGGTAGCAAGTGCCATTCGGGTATAGCACGATGACGAGATAGACAGTCCGCTACTTCATTGAAACGACCGGGTAAGTATTGTGCTGTCATGGAGACACAGTGTTTATCCAAAACATCTAGCACTAGTCGAGTACAGCTCAGGAGTTGAGTTGATCTGGTACCACCCTCCTTGCGGAGATAAGATACGACAGACCTGTTATCCGACTGGATCAGAAGACCCGAGCCAGATAGCTCAAGCACGTGAGGAGACAAGGCAGCCAACACGGCGAGCATCTCCTTTACATTGGAGTGAAGATTCAGCTGGTCATCAGCCCACACACCGCTGAGAAGCTTTTCGTCCAGCTGGGCACCCCAACCCTGATCAGAGGCATCGGTTGTTAGGTAATGCTCAAACAGCGGCAGATGTATAGGTGACGTCAGGGTGAGCGATCGAACCCACCATCTCAATTCCCGAGCGGTAGCTGCCGGAATTGGTGATGACTCCCAAGGGTGGTAGTGTCTGAGTCCTAAGCACCCTTTCTGTATGTGCCGGCTGTTGAGCCTGCCTCTTGGAACTGCAAAACTAGCAAAGTTTAAAGAGCCCAAGAGGCTGCGCCCCTTATCTAGTGACCACCTACCTGTCTGAATAAAACCCTTTAACAAATAAGATAGGGCTGAAACCTTGTTCTGAGGGAGAGACTTTTCATTAGTTAGAGTATTCCAGCTGATACCAAGAAATTGAACTTGTTGTGATGGTTCTAATATTGACTTATCAAATTGTATATGCCATCCCAAGCCTTGCAAAAACTCCACCATTTCAATAGCCTGCTGTTTTAAAGTAGGCAGGCATTGGTTTACTAATAAAAAATCATCCAGATACACTAGAATTCTCATCCCTCTCTTCCGCAGTTCCTGCGCTACCCAGTTAGTGAAGGTTGCGAATGCCTTAGGTGCGGTGGCCAAGCCAAAGGGGAGGGATGTCATCTGCAAGAGTTCATTCCTATAGATAAGTCTAAGGAAACATCTATGCTGCTCACTCACAGGTACATGAAAGTAAGCATGTGTGAGGTCCACTTTAACCATCCAGTCATTCGGTTGTAGAAAAGTAGGAACTCGATAAACGTTTACCAGACGAAATTTACTGACAGTCAGAAAATTGTTTAAATACTTTAAGTTAAAGACCGGCCTCTTTGAGCCATCTGATTTGGGGACCAGAAACATGTTAGAAATAAATGAGGGAGTGGCAGGTGCCGACTCTAAAACCTTAAGGGCTTTGAGTTTTTCTATTTGTTCTGTCATTGCCACAGAAGTCTTAGTGGCGAAAGGGGAGTTAAATAAATCAATATTATTATTTAGTGGAGGTTTTGATGAAAATGGAATTCGGTAGCCATCTAACATCTTAAGGATGATAGTAGGGGCGCCAAGGTTCCTCCACTTACCTGCGAATGAGCGCAACTGACCCCCTTGAAAAGAGGGCCCACTGTTAAAACCTCTTACGGTCTGGCTTCCCTGCTCTTTCCTTGGGCCGGAACCTACCTCGGGGAGGGAAAGCTTTAGCGGCTCTACGGGCTGGTTCCGGACCTCGACTCTCAGGGTGCTCCCTTCTCGCGATGGTTCTTCCCTGCTGTACTCTAGGACGAAAGGGCTGCGAGCTCTGCACAGTCACAGGTTTAACGGGTGGAGCTGGTCGCGACGTGCTAGGCTGAGGAGCGAGGCACTTCTTCACTCCCCCCAACTTATCCAGCTGGGCCGACAGGAGGTTCGGGTCAAAGAGATATTCCGATGTGGGCGGAATCTTCCGTAAGGCATCTCGGACGTATCCGTCACTGATGCCTCGCAATGCCCCCTCTCGTCGATACTCAATGTGGCTAGCCCGTTTTCCGCAGACCATCTGCATGATGTCTTTGGACACCTTCTGGGACTCAGACCCCGCCGCGAAGAGAGACTGCACCTTCTCGAAGAGAGTGGAAGTGCTCAGCTTCTTGCCCGGTTCCGCACTCCAGTTGACCAGCTCCTGCAAGGAGGCCTTCAGGAGATCAGCCTGCAGGGAAAGAGCATTGGTCAGGGAGCCGCAGAAGGAGTCCGTTGACGTACTGGCCGATTCCTCCTGAGCTAGGCGCTTCAATTCAGGGTTCAATGCCAACATTGAGAAGAGAGGGGTTGCGGCATACGACTTCTGGATCTCGAGGTAGCGGACATTGTTCCAGTTGGCCGTCCCCAGATGCTGAAGGAGCTCCACTTTTTTCACCCTCCCTGGGTCGGCCGATGGTATCTTCGGCTGCTTTAGGTCAGTTGTCCACTCCCCGAGATCCAAGTCACGAGACGGCTTATTCGGATGGACGAGTCCCATTCCCAAATCTCCTGCCAATTCCTCCCGAAGCGACGCAGGGGTGTCCAGGGAGATGCTGTCCTCGTCATCGTCATCCGAGGCGCCACGGACGGGAGCCTCCGAACGCTTTTCCAGCAGCAGACGCAACATTTCCTGCATCTGGGACATCTGCTGCGTTAATACGTCAATTCGCGGGTCGGCGGGAGCTAATTCACAAACCCTCTGCCTCTTGGCTTTGCCTTCGCCGTAGACCCTCGGACGCTTCCCCCGCGTGTCCGTGTGAATCACCTTCATGACTTCCGCCCTCGAAAATTCGGCTTCCCCGCTCTCGGAACGTTCGGAATCCGACATAATCACGAAAATACAAAAAAACACTAAACAAAAACACACGAAACTCTATAAATCGCAATTTTACGGAGTTCGAACAGTCACACTGTTAATAACCTCGAAAAAAATATGTAAATTTTGCGCAAATACTGAAAAACAGGTTATTTTACGGTATTTGATGTTTGTAAACAAACCAAACGTGTTTGACCTTCGCAAAATAAATGCTAATGAAGCTTGAAATTATAGCGTCACTAGTGGCGTCCCACTACTGGCGCCGCCTCAAGGATGCATTTGGAACTAGCAGGTGACATTGGCGGGAGATTTAAACTAAGAATTACACACGAAATTGGTAAGAAACGTCGATTTGGCTGCAAAATGGTAATGTTTATCTCACTTTATAGGTTTTAAATAAAGCCTATGCTACATAATGTTATTTATTTAAGGCGATCCAATACCAAGTAAAGCAAAATCAGATGTTTTTGGTTTGAAAATTTGATTGTTTAGAAATACTACAGATGCTTTAATTAAATACTGCAAGTAGAACACATCTTGGGCTTGTCAGCAAACGATAATTTTTTTGATAAGACCTTTTATAAGCCTAGAAAAAAATAAAGTATCAGGTCTAAAAAAAAACTGTCTAGTGCAAAATATCCCATTTACAAACCTATTTTCGGATATTTTTTTTATTGTATAATGTGGGAAATTCATTTTTTTATTCGATTATTAGAGGAAATTTTCATATATATACCAGAACTTCACAAAATATGCATTTTCGCGTTGTTTATTTTTACACGAATATTGATCGATTTTCGGGGAGGTAAACATTGAATTTGCCATTGTGAAATAAACTCTATGCCGTCTACGTAAGGGTTTCACGCTTTTGTATTTAGTTACCGCCTAGCGCTGGCGGTATGAAGACGTTCTTTATCTTAGTGCCGCTCTGTTCTGTGAAATTTTTTCAACTAAAATCAGTTTACGTGTAATCGTTTTTTTTTTTTAATACATACCTAGTTTTATACAATGGGGAGGAAAGATAATAAAAAACTAAGTACGCTCAGTGGCCTAAAACAAAATAAAAAACATGCTGGCATATTTGGGTTAGGGGCCGTTCAAGTATTATGTAAGCACTATAGGGGGGCAGGGGGGTCTTTGCTTTGCTTATTTTTGATGACATGGGGGGTGGGGGGGTCGAGATAGTGATTACGTCAGCACTGCTCGGCAGTAGTTTTTTTTTTTACACATTGGCAACCCACACATTGTCTATGTTTGAAAACCGAATACATATTCGGGGATTCCCATTGTGTCAATAGTTTGCTTAAATGAATATTTTGTGCAAAAGTCCTCTATCCTAAGTCTATTTTATAAGTGCTGCTTATGAATCAATAAAAAAACAGAATACACTAACAGAAAAATGCATATAGGTACCAAATTTTTACGTAAGCATGGGAGGGGGGGGGGGGTAAGAGCTTTGCTTACTTTTGGTGACAAGGGGGAAGAGGGGGTAAATAATTGTAATAAATCTGCTTACGTAATACTTGAACGGCCCCTTAGTTCAAATAATTTTTTTCATAATTAGGTACCTAGAAACAATAACGCAAGAATATTTGTTTATTTTATGTTATTATGTTTGGAAATCAAACAGATATACATAAAGAATAATAACAAATATACATTGCAAAGTGAATGCACGATAAAATAAGTTGCAATCATTATTTAAATTTACAAAAAAATTATTATAAATCGGTCATCATCGATTATCGAACACAATTAGACTTTTAGGTAAGATATACTCATGGAGTAGGAATTAATTTTTTTTTTTTTTGATGCATGCAATGTCTTTTGTAATGTAATTTATCTAAATGTTTTTTACAGGCCTCTACGTAATCTTTCCTTAAAAAAATTTAAAAAATACTACTGTTTCAATAATTCCTAACTATAATTAGGTATTGTAATTTATTTAATTTAGTCGATTTAAATGATAATACTATTTGAAAAACAACCATGCAATAATTTCTTTGCCAAAAATATGTAAATAACGCAGCTGAACAAAACAACGAGTAAAGAGTGTAGAGTGTAAAACCAATTTCAAATTACGCGCGCTTTTGCGTACCGAAGCGACGCACAGTGGTAAAATTTAACGAAATTTGGGACGTATTTGGTCTTAAAAGGTTCCAAGGGTTAAGTTTATTACTAGGATTGTTAAAAAGTGGTAATTTATTGTCAATTCACGCATTACAGATTGCTTGTGTTTTATGTTTTATTCTAAATGGTCAATGCAGGTTTTGGAATTGTTCATTTTTCGAGTGAGTTCATTTATAAGGCTTAAAAAAGACCATGTTATTGGAATGTTATTCCTATTTTGTTGGAATAAATAACCTACCTTATATATTTGGACCCACCTAAAAATTTACTTAATAAAAAATGATTTAAAAATTGTTGCAAAATTTTATTACGAAAACTACAAATTTTAAGTACATTTCTCTCTTCAAAACCCGCATTAATAAAACCCTTCCTTCAACCTCTTCCTTAATCCGCCCCGCAACCTTGCCCAACCAATGGCGATATAAATATATATACTCTGTCTGTACAAATATATATATATATACACGGTGTCCGGAAACTCGTAGTACAAGCGGGAAACTGGAGAATCTACACCACATGGGGAACCCAAAAAAACATAAAGTTTTTTGATTTGAGCATTTTCAAAAAAAAAAAAAAAAAACCAAAAAAAAATATTTTTCGGCTATTTTAGGGTTAAAGTTTTTTCTGGTGTTTAGGGTTGAACAACAGATGTTTTAACCCTGCAGAGCAGAAATATTTTATGATAACACCGGATTAAATGAAGGGTGATTTCAAAATAATGCTTCAAATCCGAGTTTCTTCATTTGTTTTACTTTCAAATAGTTTTAATTAGTTGGGTACTTTGATCTTCAGTAATAATTTATAAGAATTTGATTAAAAAAAAAAAAAAAAAAAAAAAATCAACTTCAAACTCGATTTACTCGATAACGAAAGCTCAAATAAAAAAAAAATATACTACAAAATCGACTCCAAATGTGATGTAGATTCACCAGTTTCCCGCTTGTACTACGAGTTTCCGGACACCCTGTATATATATCTGTACAGACAGAGGCGCTCTTGTGAGAGTTGTGCATTATGCCGATATTATATTATACCGGATTTTTAAATTTTACCAGTGTGCGTTTATGGGCGTAACTGGGTAGATATAAATCTGGCGTTCGGCTTTCTCTGATTGGTTCTCAAGTTTTCTATAACCAACACCAATAAGCCGTGCCCCTTCCGAATTCGAAGGTCACCTGGAACATGAGATCGCCTTAAGGTAAGTTCACAGATCACATATCGTCGCTGTTCTGACTCAACCTCGTATCTACAAAAACAGTTTTTTACAGGAGAAAAAAAAAAACTACCTTTATCCACCGTTTCAACTTTATTTAAAGTTTTTTTATTTTTTTAAAATTACTTTAGTTTATTTAAAACTCAATAATTAAGTTAATAAAATACCAAATACTGTGGCACATTTTAGTTTTCATAATTTTAGTGAGATACGAGTTTGCAGAATGTATAATTTGCTTTCAGTGATTACTTACGAGGTTGCTGCATTGAAATTATATAAGAGTGTTAGATATTTTTAAAAACATTTATTAGTGAATAAGGTATAAAAGATTTCACATAAGACCTTGAAGAATATAAAAGTAAAAAAATAGATTTTAATATAACAATAAATTTGTTCAACAAAAGAAATCTTGGGTTAAAATTGTTCACCCTTAATCATTTGAATGAACCAAATTATCATAAAATGTATGATAATCTCTGTGTATAACATCTTTGAGGGATTGTAGATCTCTGAATTTTCTCAGTTTAATTGGTACTGGCCCCGATAAGAAGGGCTTTACTAATACTTCTTCAGGAACATAGCTTTGACGACGCGAGAGACATTGCCAATCTTCTTTAAATGACAATTTAAATTGAAGACCGTCAGCAAGACTGTATTTTATAGCTCGTATGTCCACAACACGCGGCTCTCCTACTCTTGCTCCAGGTCTTAGAGATTTGTAATATTGGAATAATATTGGAATTATATTGGAATAATCTTTAAAGAATTTATGGTCAACATATTTCACCTGATACGGCTTATTAATCCTAGATTCCTTAACAATTTGGACAAAATTGGATGGTGCATGTAATTCTTTGTTTTTTTTTGCGGGTTTCAATGGTAGCGTGTACAGAATCGCATTCCATTTGTGTATGTCCTCTCACGAGGTATTTTTGTAAAATAGTGACATTATTATTTTTGGAATAATGTAAAAGAGCATTAGACAGTATAACATTGCGATTCTGCGCTGCACAACCATCACTAAAAAATACTATCGGTACATTTTTGTTAGTAATAGGGTTCTCAACCTAATCTAGTATGCACAAAGAGAATATGTTGGCATCCATTCCTCCTTCTCCTTCATGCCAAACATAGCAGGTGACATTTGATGTTACAACATCATAAATTGTAAACTGGTGACAAGCCAGTTTCTGTTTAAAATATAAAGATCCTGCAGGTAAGGATGGTACAAGCTGGACAGCTTGAACATCGACAGTAAACATGTTCTGAAGTCCGGCAATCGCCATTTCCTTGTTCCTTCGTTTTTCATCTCTGGCCAAGTTCTTTTCTGCAATGTGTTGTGCAAAAGCTTCAGAAGAAACAAATCCTAATTTATGTGAAAAACACGTGTCGCACTGGTCCTTACGTGGCTGAAATATTCCAAGTTGCATGGCATCGACTTGTTTCCGGAATAAATTATATCCTCCTTTCTCCTCAGAAGGTTTATCATTATCAGAAAAATACATTTCAAATGCTCTGTATACATCTTTAACTGATGCATACGTCATCTCTAAATATTGCTTCGAAGAGCTCTCTCTGCAATAGTGAGAAGGCAGTTTTGGCAGCTTACTTAAAAAGTATTTGATATGCTCTACCTTCGAAGCCTTCTTTTTATTAATGCGTTCAACACTTTTAACTTCAGAAATTATACCATGACTGTTTCCTTTTTTTACCCAGTTAAGAACAGTCCACTCTCCTAGCGACAAAGTAGACAAAAACATCCGTTTGCAGACAGGCACACGTGCATTTTCATTTTTTAAATAGTATTTAAGGGTGTTTTCCCGTCGTGATAGTACTTCGTTAGTTTTTCGTTGAACTGGAACTTTTTCTACCAGTGCGTTCACATACGCTTTTCTTTGTGGCCACGTCATGAACTCCCAGAAGGAATTAAAAATACTCTGCCTTTCACTGTTACTGATAACATCACACTGCCTTAACCTTTTGAACGCGTTAATTTGCTCCGTTTTATCTATACCCGTACGCGGTACATATTTTCAAATACCCATGCACGCAATTAAATGTCAAATTATAGCATTCTGGCATGATTTATTGGACTATATAGACAGAACAGATTATTCTCCACAATATGATAACAAATCCTCGTGTGTCAACACTCTTGGATGTTTATAAAAACAAAATCATAAAATTTCATACAAAGACGTACCGTATCTTTTGAATGTGGTCCCGCCATTCGCTCGGCGTGTGTGTAATTAGGCCACTGCGTTGATAGACACAAGTGGAACACCATGAGCACTTATCATTTTTTGTTATGAAAACTTTTTCTAAAACTGGACACGTAAATTTTATGTCACAAAATAATAACAAAATTGAACTAACGCCATCCATTGACAAAATTGTAAACTATGGCACTCGAAGGCGCAAAGAGGCTCACTTGATTATCGATGTTTTTAAATGAAACACAATTTTATTTTCGAGAAATTCTTGTAGATGTCAGCATAGTGATAGTTCTACAAATGTTCAAGCGAGCGGGAAATAAATTTATGTCAAAAGACCGCTGGAATATCGGCATTCAAAGTTTCCGTATCAACTGTTGATACGGCCGCGTGTGAGTATGGACTTTTTGCCGTAACAACAGTTGATACGGCCGCGTGCAAAGAGTTAAATGTTTACTGCGAGTGCATTTCAAACTATCGCACCTGGGTTTTAAAGCACGAGCTTGACGGACTATTTTATTACAAGGTTTTCCTCTGGCTGCCTTTTTCCTTTCAATGCTCTCATACTCATGTCCAATTTCTCTGGCTTTTATTAGTTTATTTCGCTTCCAGGCGGCAGGTTTTCCTAAACCTTTTCGTGCTCGACTCTTCTCAACCTCAACTTCATTGCGAGTTTCAATTAATAAACCTGATGCTTCGTCCAGGTAATAAGTTATTGTGTTTTCATCAATGTCGGCAAGGAATGCTAGACCAACTTCACTGGAAGACTGATTCATTATTGAAACATTGTCTGTTTCTGCAGATGAATAAAATAAACCGGTAACTTCGTTTAAAATTCCTCCCTCGATCATCTCATGTTGATTATTTTGTCTTGACTCGGCTGCCTGCTCCATAACAGTTTCACAGAAATCTTTATCCAAAATTATTTCGCTATTCATCATCAACTCCCGTTCATCAGCTTGTCTTGACGAAGATGGTTGATTCATTAGGGAAAGGCACTCAATAGAATCCGGATTATGTGGTATACTCGTATTGTTCATTGCTAGTTGCAATAAACGAGTACTCCTTGTATTGTTTCGTTTCATTTTCTGTAGGAAAGTTCATGGTTAAATTGATTGCATGTATAAGTTAAACTTATATTTAGTAAATATTTCAATTAAAATAAGCAAGTTCTCACAAATTTGCAATTGAATTTTTGATAATATGTGAGGTTAAGTACTGGCTATAATATATTGTCATTATTACAGAATGCTCTTTAAATATTATGATTAAAATTAAAACAACTTACTCTATACAATGTATATTCACTAATAAAAAAACTTTCACTATGTTTAACTTCAAATAACTATTATAAACACACAAAATCAACAGTGGATGTTTACAAGACTCGACCTGTCACGCGTAGATACGAGAATGCTGCGCTAACTTCAGAGTGCTTCAGACACTATTCGCACGACAAAACAGATCGCAAACTCGTATTTTGTGATACGAGTTTGCTGTATTCGACAAACCAGATACGAGTTTGAGTTTTATCAATATAACTAATAAATAATATTTTTAAGGAAGATACGTGTTTGTGCATTAAATGCGCAAGAAAAATGCGCAGATGTTTATAATTTTATCTTAAAAATGCAAAAACTGTAGATACGAGGTTGAGTCAGAGCAGCGACGATATAGTAAAAATAGTCACAATGTATCAAATCACAATAATAATTAACTGAGCACGGGATCGTAGGGAACCTTTCCGATTAGTCTTTGGGAGCAACAAAACTGACTTGTGCCGTTATGGTAACGGGCGGCGGCGACTGTGTTCTGCTTAGAGGGTCGTACCATAGGACGAAGCGCAACTAAGGCAGCAGTCGGGGTCTGGTTGGTGCTTTGTTTATGGAAGTAGAATACTCCTTAGAGGGTCGTGCCAAAGGACGAGAGTGCACTAGCCAAGGGCGAGCTGCAGACGAACTGGCTGAATTAAGGTCCGCAGCTCTTTATATAGGCCATTCCTTGTGGCGGGGCGTGGTTTATGTGGCAACTCGAGAGTGGGAAATGCGCAGAGGGCGTTTGCGCAGCCTGGTTCGCCTAGGTTTGGGTTAGCAGGATGGCGCTGTACGGGGAAAAGAGATGGTGTAGTGGCAAGCGTAAAAACGGTGCGCTACAACATTCAATATTCATTGATCAAGATTGTTCACTATTTGCTGTCACATGCGGCAACCAAAACCAAAGAAAAATCATAACAGTGTAATTCTGGATAGAGTTGTATCTCTATCTCTCCTACATAAAATGAAGAAGAGTGAAGAATACAACTCTATCCTTTCAAAAAACTAACAGGTGCGAGCGCTTTGCTCGCATCAAATTGTCAAATAAAGCTAGCACTTGCATATTGAATAGAAGGGTAAACCGCTGCCTTTGCCTATACTTGAAATACGGCGGGTGGAAAAAACCCTTTTACATAATACGAAAATATTTCCTGCAAGCGGGGTAAACCATTGCCTTTGCCTACGGTTGAAATACGGATGGTAGAAACAATCTTTTCAATGTGAAAATATTACTCGAAAGCATTGTCTCAATTATTTGTGTTCATTTTCGTCTGCAAATTTTAATGTAATCCATTAGAAGACCAAAGGTCTGCTGCCTACTAAAAGTCAACTGTCCTCTGTTGACAATTGAAGCTCGAGCTAGCCCACTCACTACATACTTATCTTGTTAGCAGAGAGCTCTTCTCAAATATACTTTTAATATTTTAATGTAATCCATTAGAAGACCAAAGGTCTGCTGCCTACTAAAGGTAAACTGTCCTCTGTTGACAATTGAAGCTCTAGCCAGCCCACTCACTACATACTTATCTTGTTAGCAGAGAGCTCTTCTCAAATATACTTTTAATATTTTATTAAAAAAAACTATTTTTACAGTTGTCGTGACAGAGATTTACGTATATCGAATAATCCATGATATATTATGAAAACATTTAAAATTAACTTGCATTTCAATATTCAAATTATCATCGCTAATGTCTATACCATTAGTATTTGTTTAAACTGTTAATGTTTTCCATGATTTATATTCGGTATTGACATAACACAAACAATAGATTATGGGGAATGCAAGTAGGTACATATTGATGGGCCAACTTCCACAACTTTAGAATTTCCTGCGAAGTCGTTAACATATTAAATTTTAATTATTGTTGACCTTCAATATTTACCTACATTATTTTTTCAATGTTAATAAGAATTTAAGTCATAACATAATAACTATGGGCAATTGGTGTACAAATTATATGAAATAAAAACAACAAGAATTTTCAAAAACAATTGAATATTTAAATTCATTTGTTTTTATAATATTAGAATAAAATAATTTCTGTTTTTCAATAATTACAACTTAAAAAAAACCTTTAACACAAAATTAAATCAGCAACAAAAAAGACATCACAGATTCACTTAAGCGCTTGTTATATGCCAGCGGATTTTCTCAAACTGTCAAAATCTCTTCATTTTTTTGTCGCTAGAGGGCGGTAGTTGTACATTAATGAACTTGTCAAAATACAACGTCAATTGTGCGTCATGATCATGTCGCGCATCATCACGTACGCAATTGGAAATCGGAAATATTAAGTAAAACAAACAGCTTAGTAAAAAGGTATGACTTATTTGCAGAACCTACTATTTTGGTAAAGCATTTACTTTGACATTTTTTATAAATGTTTATCATTCACTTGCTGTTGCTAAATCTAATTAGATTTGAACGGCTTTTGGCTTTACGAATCGCATTTCAGAAACATTTCCTATACAAAGAAAGGTTGTTTTGCACGGTATTCGGAAACTCGTGGTATAAACGGTATAACTTGTGAATGAATCTACCTTTCATTTAAAGTCAATTTTGGGTTATGATCTTTTTTTATTTGAGCTTTCGTTTTCGAGAAAATCGAAGGCGGATTTATTTGGTAGATTTAAAAATTTTATATTTGATAGAATATCAGCTATACATATTAATAATATTGACCTCGAAAAATAAAAGAAAGTTTTTTTTAAATTTATATATTTGTTAAATTGTTCAGTGTTAACTAAACAATAATCTGTTTTAATCATGGCAGTATCGTGCAAGGCATACTAGTACTGTATCAAAATATAACTAGCCGTTGGAAATAATAGTTATATTCATTTAACGACCAACGCTATTGAAAAAAATTACGTCAATGGGTTGAAATATAATACCTAAATACAAATATTATTCAACGAATCCACGATTCGACCTATTGTTTAAGATGTATTGACGCGTAATAAATATATGAAATGGTGAATCTTTTAAATTTACTGAATTTAAAGTTACTGTTCTTTATACAAATAGAATGGCGACATATGCGCCTCACAATTTTTGCCTCATTTGGGTGTTTAAAATGTTACCTGGCTATTATAGACTTAGAGGCCTTGTGTTTTCTCGGTAGGGAAAAAATTGTTTCCTAAAAAACCCTTATTATTTGGAACTTTACAACACAATACATAGATAGAATATCTTTGATTTGACAAAGTGTGAATGGTTACGTGTGTATACGCAGAAAGGTGATATAATCGTAAATTTACTTAAAAAGTTTTTTTTGTCTGTTTAATCTAAAGATAAAAAAACGGTTATAAACTTGTTTACTCCTTATATGAATACGCCTTACCATGTAAGGTCGGAATAGTGAAAAACTTGACTTGTTATCACTTAAAATTGCCGATTTTACCAAACTAAAAATGATTTGGCGTGAGATGGTAATTTTTGGTTTGATTACCAAACGCGCTCACAACTGAGTCAGAGCGACAATGAATTCTCACACTTGCATAAAGGGCACGCAAATCAACATCGTGACGTTCGTGCTAACCGTTAGGAAAAGGTACGCACAACGCACATTGAATATTGTATTTTATTCGTTTCAAAGAATATGACAGTTCAAAAAATACAATGCGACAAATTTACGTGAAAAAAGAGTATTTGTGAGTACTTAGCATTTTTGTAGCTTCCTAAAATTATTGCAATGCTTCAAGTGAGTCGGTATTCTACTTTTAGACCCAGAAATGAAACATTTTGATGGCATTTTAGAAATATATACGCCGTAAAACAAGGAGCGTATAGTCTCACTACCGTTCTCGGGGGCTTCTCACCCGTAATAAGTAAAACAGTGTAAATGTGTTGAAAATTTGGTGCAAGATGAAGTATTTATTTAATTGTTAATATCCACAGATATCATAACGATAATAAGAGGCCGTACTTCTACAGATGTGTGTATTATATACATATTTTAAATTAAAAATATTGTGTAAAACCGTTTTTAATGCGATAATCATGGATCGAAGTTTTAAAAGTGGGTTGTATGGTGTATCAATGTTTTTATTTTTTATAGTCGAGTGCCTACAACAACTACAAAAAAAATAGGCAGACTGAAAAATAATAGTCCATTAATTGGTATAAAAAAATATATATATAAGTCTGAGAATGACATACGAAAGGTAGTATTAAGCCATTTTAGGGAGCCGTTTTCCAGCAAATCACCATTATGCCCTATAACCCATTCTTAAAGTAATCCTTTATTGTGCCTTGTTTTGTTTTATTCATTGTATCGTCATTATGACGAACAATAATTCTTTTTTTTTTTTTATTTTTTTTTTTTATTATCAATATAAAGTTTCTTTTACAGGTTTTTTTTTCGATGTCTGTCTCACTAGGATAAACCTGTGTCGAGACAGACGTATTTGATACATTAAAAATGTTTACATATTTTTTGATACATTAAATATTTCACTACATTAAATGACATTGTGAAAAAGATAGAAAATAATAAATAATAATAATAAATGATACATTTGTTAATCAGCATCTAGTTGGAGTACATACTTATGTAGGGATTTTTATAAAAAAATTTATCATGGATCTGTCTTGGCTGATGATCCAAGATTTGATGTCTGTTTTATATTTCAGAAAAAATTCGTTCAGTCTAATGGCTAGTGGGAGAGCATTATATAGCCTTGTTGCAAAATATCTAAAATTTCTCTGGCCAAAAGTTGTTTTAGCGAAAGGGATTTGTAAGAAATTATGTCCTTTTGTTCTAGTATCACGAGCAGTTTGGATATTGTCAAAAGTAGTTTTGTGTTTGAAGAGGTATGTTAGTATGTTTTTGGCATAAAGTTGCCTAATGTCCATAACACAGATTTTCCTAAAGATTTCATCCGAACTGCTTGTGATTGGTAGTTTGAGGATAATCTTTATTATAAGTTTCTGAGCTTTAGATATTGGATCAATGGCGGCAGCGTTTGCTCCTCCCCATGCTATGATACCATACTCTATTAAAGATTGACAAAGTGCATAGTAGATTGTTTTGAGCTGGCTTAGGTTGAGAAAGTTGCGAGTTTGTCTAAAAAAATAAATGAATTTTCTAAGTTTGTTTGCTGTAGAGGTTATATGTTCTTTCCACTTTAAATTGCTATCAAAAATAATACCTAAGTATTTAATTTTAGTTACCTGTTCTAAATAAGGGCAATCACATATTATCGGATTTGTCAGGTTGCAAGCACAAATTTTAATTTGATTTTCTGGGTTTCTTAAGGATGGATTAATACTAAATTCAATGTATTTAGTTTTGGTCACATTCATTGTTAGTGTATTATTGTTTAACCATCTTTTAACCACAGTTATGCCCCTGTTAGCTTTTATGTATACATCATTCCAATTGCTTGATTTGAAGAGGAGAATCGTATCATCAGCGAAACTTACAATTTTGGCATCTATTTGAAGATTACATAATTCATTTATGTATATTAAGAACAGGGTAGGACCTAAAACACTTCCTTGAGGCACGCCGTAGCTAATTGGTAATTGATTGCTATTGCAGTTGTTGATTTTCACACTTTGCTTTCGGTTTGACAGGTAATCGCTAATAATAGTAAGTTCATCACCATTTATACCAATATTAGATAGTTTTTGTAAAAGTTTAGAGTGAGAGATAGTATCGAATGCTTTGCACAGGTCTAAGAATATTGATATGCATTTTGATCCCTTGTCTAAGTTTTCATTTAGAAAATCGGTAACTGTTGCCAGGGCTTCGGAGGTGCCTTTATTTTTCCTGAATCCAAACTGGTTGTGTGATAGTATGTTATTTTGTTCAAGGTATTCAATTAGTTGATTATTAATAGTTTTTTCAAAGACTTTAGATAGTGAATTTAGTAATGTAATTGGACGATAGTTCGTTATGTCCGCTCTAGAGCCTCCTTTATGTATTGGGATTATGATTCCGTGTTTTAGGTTGTCGGGGAATCGGCCTTTTAGGATGCTTAGGTTAATAAGATTTGTTAAGGGAGTGGTTATTTCTGATACAAGTTTTTTTAAGGCAATATTTGATATATCGTCCAAGCCAGTTGAAGACGAGTTTTTTAATGAGTTTATGATCAATCTAGTATCTTCATTTGAAATTTGTTTTAGACTAAAATGCAAGTTGTTGGGCAAATTTGTATTACAGCTTAGTGAACTGGAGTTGGTATGGTTTACATCGATATTTTTTGCGAGTTGTTCACCTATTTTTGAGAAGTATTTATTTGCATGATTAACAATAATATCGGGATTACTAGAAAAACTAAATATTTTATCATTTATTTTTAGTTGTTTTAAGTCATTCGTAGGATTAGGTTGAGAGTGGGTGGCTTCTTTAAGTGTTTTCCAAAGTTTTTTAGGATCATTATTACAGTTTTCTATTTTCTGTTTGTAATATATCTCTTTAGCCTTTCTTATTATTTGGGTACAAATGTTTCTATATCTTTTATAAAAGTTTCGAAGTTGTATATCATAAGGATTGTTAATAACGTTTTTGTGGAGTTTGTTACGTTTACGGATAGATTTAATAATAGTGTGGTTAATCCATGGCTTAATTGGTAAAATATTATTTGGTATATGTTTTATAATTATGTTTGTATGTTCGTTAATGGTAGTCTGTAAGTAATTGATAAAGTACGTCCAGGCGTCTTCTGGATTTATGATGTTAAGTAATTCTGACCACGATTTACTCATCAGAGATTGACGAACACAATCATAATTGATTTGAATGATTTTTTTCTTATTTGTTGTGTTTTTATGTTTGTCTTTTCTGTTGCATGTTTGTATGGAAAGAATAGTGGTGTAGTGGTCGGTAAGTGTAGATTCATATACAATAGATATTACTGGGCAGTTGGATTTGACCATGATGTGGTCGATGCATGAAATGGAGTCTAATGTAGCACGTGTGGGAGTGTTTATGGTGCTTTGGAATCCATGGTAAGTGAGCGTATTTAAGTATTCTTGGCACTGAGAATGTTCGTTTGTGGGCAGAATATTTATGTTGAGGTCACCAGCAATAATACAATTTTTAATATTACATAATTCAGTTAAACAGTTATTAATTGATTTTAGGAATGGTGAAATATTATAAGAGGATGGAGAACGGTATATTGCTAAGATACATGTGTCATTTTTGAGAGTTATTTGCAAACAGTTTGCACCGCTGACTTGGATTTCCTTGACAGATAAACCAATCAGGTCAGTTCTGGTATAGACAACAACTCCATCATTTTGTTTAGTATGTATTGAAGTGCTGTAGTGATCATACCCTTTCAAAATTTTAGGAGCATAATTTTTTGGTATCCAGCATTCAGTAAGAATAATTATATGAAAAGAGGTTCCAATATTATCAAGTTGTAGCAAGAATTCGTCAAAATTCTTGGAAATTGATCTAATATTTTGCTGTAAGATTTGAAGAGAGGATGAGTGTGTTTGTAGTACATTTTTACAGAATTTAGGATTTGACGTCCTATAATTGGTAATACATTCCATTTTTAATAATATCCATTACAGTAAGGGTTTTCTCTAGAATTAAAAATCTACAATACCATTTTTTTAATGTCACTTTCATGTTTGACTTGAATGATTTTTTCCCCCGGACCCTTACGAACGAGTAATTTATTGGCTTTAAACCACACAAATTCGAATTTTGTTTCTTTAGCCTTTTGTTTTGCTTTCCACAGCAATTCCTTATAGTAAGGCGTAAGCACTTCACTAATATAAATAGGTGATTTTGGGTTAAGTATTTTGGCTGTATTTTTGAAAGATAAGACCATATCTCTCGTTTTCTGGTTGTAGAAATTTACTTGCAGTTTATCGGGGGCGTTAGTTCTGCGGTCCTGGGTCCTGGTCACAAGGCGTAGATCCTGCTGCAACAATGGCATACCAAGGGAATTGGCTACCCGAAGAACGGCTTCAGCTGGTTGTTCTCCCGGCCGCAATTCAACACCCGCCATTTCCACACAGTCGCAGAGATTATTTTGTTCCATAGTGGCTAGTCTGGTTTCCAGGCTTGAAATTCTTAAGTTATTCTTTATATTTATTTCACGTAAGGATTGTGTATCTTTTTGTAGGTCTTGTAGTACTTTAAAATTTGATAACAGATCTTCATATTGATTACTTATAAATTCGTTGCTTCTCTTCAGTTCCTTAATTTCGTCTTCGAACATTTTTTTAAGTTCAGTGACCTTTTGGTCAAAATGTTTGGTCAGACGAATAAAGAGCATATCATCATCATCGGTATTTGCAGCCGAGGATGTAGACGGTGATCCTGGTCTGATTAGGCATTTTGGGCATTTCCAAGAAGTTTTATTTTTTTCTGCCATTTTTTTGTATTTGGAATCAGAGATATTGAGGCAATTATTGTGAAATGTTATTTTGCACTTGGTACACGTGAACATATACTCATCTTTATTTATTGGGTTGAGGCAACCTTCACAGTTAAACATTGTGGTTAATAATCCTCAACGCCTAAAAAATAGTTTTCCGCAAAATTTTAGCACGAAGCGATCTCACTTTTGACCAATAGCGAGATAGGTATATTGTTTTGAATTTTGTTTAATGTCAAAGTAATTATGGACACTGATAAGATGATCCTAAATTTCACTTAGATACAATCTTAAAACTTAAATAGGTGTTAACTTTTCACTTATCAATATGGGTAGCCACAGAGTAATTTTTAGACCGTTAGGTTTCACTGTTTTACACACGATTGCAGTTTTAGTTTCACTATTTTATCACTTGACTATTTCGATTTTTTTATACTTAATTTGTTTATCACATTTATATAAGCAGCGCGAAACGCAGTGATGACACTGTGAGTAGAGTTTGACACTTTTTTGGTTTTATTACAGTGATTTTGGTGATGTTTTTTAGATTTTTATGTAGAGCGTTTGACAGTCGACTTGTAGGTAGGTAGGCTAGTTGTTGTTGTGATAATTCTAATCAAGGCATTTAAATGCATAAACGCGGCAGATGGCAACTGCGGGCTCACCGATATGCTCCACTGGAGAACATCTAGGGCGCTGAAAACATCAGAAGATTGTGGTGGCTTCATCTTCACTGCCTTCTTCGTGGCTAACCTCGATTTCTTCGCTGGATGTGCATTTCAGACCAGTGGCGGCCGCTGCCCTAAAAAGGTGGTGGTTCACTGACAATCCAAAATAAAAAGATTATGGGTAAAAATAATTATTCCACCTACCTTATTTGTAGATAAGATCTATTCTACGTTGTTTGTGAAGAGCAAAAACTTCTATTACTTTGAAGAGAAATTTGGGATTGTTTGCAAAAATTTTTTTTCAATACTATGTACAGATAAAGCATTCAAACGGTCTTGACTTATTGTGTTTCGCAAGAATGATTTAATTCGTTTTAGGGTAGAAAAACACCTTTCGCTTTCCACAGATGTCATAGGTATTGTACATATTATTTTTAAAAGCTTCACACACTCCGAAAACGACTCGACTAAATTATTTTTATAAAAAAGTTGCAAGATTGCCACTGCACCATCGGCGTTAGAGAAATCATTTCTCCCGTATATATCACATAGTTCATTTTTCAATTTAAATTTATCTAAAAAGATGTACGTGTTCACTGTTTCATTGAAATCACTTTGCGGAAAGTTTTCTTTATATTGAGTAAAGTGTTCACAATCAAATAATTTTGATGCTAATAAATGGTTAGTAAACTCGAATCTGTCTTTGATCTGTGTAAGATAATATCACATACTTCGATGCAAGTTGCATAGTTCACCGTTTTATTTCTATTTGCTTTGGGCTCACCTGTTTGGTCTATGGAATCACGAACTGTCTGAATGCATTTTTCAAATTGATATATATATATATCTTAATCATGATGGTATCCAAAGAGCGTGATTGTAATTGTTGAAACAAAATGTCACAATGGGGTAAAATCTTGTTGAAGAAACCTAACCAATATATAAACTGTTCATCCTTAAGATAATGCAATAACATACTGGCCTGGTTTATAGTATTCGAATCATTATTATTTTGATCTAAAATAGTTTCCATACAATTGTATCAACAATTCTGAGTATGCCGAAACAGTTTTCACAGTTTTTATGTTGTAATTCCATCTTGTTGGTGGGGCAGAAGGGATTTTCTGTTTCATTACATCGTTTAACATTCATTCGTTTAGGAGACCTCGAAAAAAAAATTGGAAATGCGTGAAGATGTGTGAAGAACGTTTTTATTACATTGCTTTGTGAAACACTTTTTTCGACTATCAAATTCAGCTGATGAGCATAGCAATGAACATAATTAGCAAATGGAAAATTAGCCTTAATTTTTGCTTGAACCCCTCCAACCCTTCCACTCATAAATGAGGCTCCATCATAGCATTGAGCTATCAATTTATTTGAACTGATGTTCAAACCTTGAAGTTCTTCAGAGATGGCTGTATACAAACCGTCAGCGCAATGCGAGGTTGGAATAAAATATTTCGTAGAGACATCTGTAGTTTCATCTGCTTGAATCGCAATAAATTCACATTCCATAATTTGTCGTTTCACTTCTGTGCTTCCATTATAGAATCCAATATGTCATTTTGAATAGTCTTTGATGTCCCTTTAAAATCTAAATGTTGTTTTAATACTGCATCTAATTCTGCTACGAAATCTATTAAGCCGCGAAATACACCAGGGTTTATCGAATCAGGGGTTTCGTCGTGACCGCGCAATGCCAAATCGAATGCTCCACAAAATATGACACAATCTATTAATTTAGACAACATATATCTATTTTTGTCAACCATTGCATTATGTTGTTTGCTCACGGTATCCAGAATCCAACTGTTGACGAATGTCAACTGTATCTAAAACGGCTAAACTCATAACATTTTGTAAATGTAAAGTAGATGAATTGGGCTTTTTCAACTTCTCTGATAGATACGTTAAATCATTAATCCCACTCAACGTCCAAGTTGCATCTCCACCAAACGCAAGACACGGAAAACAAAAAAAAGCGATTAACTATGTCACAACCACACAACCAAAAAGCTTTATCATAAAGTTTTTTGTCAAACACTCGAGTAAAAGCTCTTGATTTAGATTTACACTCTTGCTTAATCACGAGCACTGGGCAAGGTGGACCGGAATTTTTAATAAATAATTTATTTTCAAACAAACTGTTATTATTTCTTATATATTCGACACTGATTACACTCATTTTTATTTCTTATAAAGTTACAAATTAAAAGGATTAAGTTCAGTATTTAGCTTGATCAAATTACTCGATAAATCAATACCAAAACAATGATAATAATTCCGTCACGACTCGCGATAACGACGCTAGCTGATCTGTGATCTATTGTCCACTATCGATGAATTTCGAAGTTCGACGAACTTCGGATGTATTCGTGTAACCTCGGGTCAAGGTTCATCGATCGGTAATCTTCGGCAATGATCGGGTTATGTCGGCGGCATGTGTCACACGAGAATCAGCTAATTCTTGGTACAAATGGCTAGATTGACGCGCTTCCAGTGTTTTAAAAAATACATACAAAAACGTATTTTCGTCCGTTTGCAAATCTGTGCACACGGCCGATCCGAGCTTTAACCATACTTTATACTTGGAGAGATTAAAATCGCTCTCCCTGATAATATTCATTGCATTTAGGGATTGCAATCCCGCGGGATCCCGCATCTTTGAAATTATGTTTAAAATCAAATTTAAACTACAGATTTTTGGGTAAAAATCAACTTTTATTTAACATTTCTAACACAAACATTAAAAAAAATAACAAAACATTGTTTGAACAACATTATTCATTAAAGTGAGAAAAGAAAAAAAGAAAAGAATAAAAAAAAAAATAATAAAAAATTTCAACCTATGGTATAAGTTTTGAAAGTACGCTCTTAAAAAGCAAATGGCATTAATTGTGTCATATCCGAGCCTGCTTCTGAGCGAACTACAAATATAACCTGCTGCTGAAAAAGCTCTCTCGGCTTCTACGCTAGTAGGCTGCACCGTCAGGATATACTCATAGGCGAGCGTCAGGTACTCTCCTCTGATACCTTCGGAGTCAAAGACCATCATTTCCTTCTTCAAAATTTTCTCAAAGTCCTTTTTTTTTGCTGTCTGGCTTTTTCTTGAATATTTCTTTATCTTGTAGAAGTTGTTTTTCCAGTTCGTCTTTTAGCGTTAGAGTGGGAATAGTGGAATCTGTATCAGTAGCAGATGTATTTTCGAAATCATCTGTATATGTTTCATTTTCATCGTCTTGAACTACGACTCTTTCTATTATATTCTTTATTTCTTGGCGTATTGCAACTTTTCTTGGCATGAAGAATGTATAAGTACGGTCTGTATTTTTAGCTTCTTCGTCGTACTTTTTCGGATTTTGCAAATAAATCAAAACTCCTGTTAAATCAGTGCGGTGTTCTTGAATACGTTCATGTAGAGTCTGTGACAACTGGTTACTCAACACGTGTTTTGTTGTTGCAATTTATCCAAAATAAATCGAACTGTTGTGTCCGCAGTTATAAGCGTTGACTCTCGCCTACAAAGTGCCTCAACTCCTAATTTAAAAGGCTGCAAGTTAGCGATGAGATCTTTAATTATGAACCACTCATTATCGCTGATTTTAATTTCAGATTCAATATCGATTAATGCTTTATCAATACAATTCTTCAAATTGTAGAATCGTTCTAACATATTCAAAAGGCTATTCCAGCGAGTACGGCAGTCTAATATCAATGCCAATTCTTTTTTAGAACCTTCTTGTTCCTTCACATATTTTTGTAAGAAGACGTCATTTTTAGTTGGTGACCGCCATAGACATATGAATATTAGTAGACCTGTGTGATTAAAAGCGTATTATCCCCACTCCCCATACCGGTTCCATTGGAGCCGGCTGTGCTCGCGTATGTCCTCAAGTGAAATTTGAAAACGTGACGTCATCATTCTTGTGCGAACTATGGTCGAGGCATCATCGGTTCATTTTACGAAATAACACGGCAAAATGTTGATTTGTACTATGAAAACTTGTAAAAATAGATTTGAAAAATAGAATAAACCCAATTGTCGTATTACATTCCATATATAAGCATTATTTTACTTTATTTTAAGCATATTCACATCGTATAATATAGATCAGTTTTAGAAGCATATACTATCACATCGAGAAACGTCTGGACGCGAAACACAAAGCTGGTTGGTTGCTGGGAAGTAAATTATGAACATTTATAAAAGTGTCTTAACTAAATACTTAAACGAAATATTCGACTCTGAAAATAGAACCGAATTTTTTTGCCGAATTTGAACTTCGCAAATTTGTTCATAACGTGGCGAGTAATTTGCGCTCCCATGTAAAAATGTCTATTCATTCAAAAGCAGATTTTACTTTTAAGAAGTAAATGGTGATATTATAATGCGAGCAGTGGCGGCTGCTGCCCTAAAAATGTGGTGGTTCACTGAAAATCCAAAATAAAAACAATATGACAAAAAGATGGGTAAAAATAATTATTCCACCTACCTTATTTGTAGATAAGGTCTATTCTACGTTGTTTGTAAAGAGCAAAAACTTCTATCACTTTTGAAGTGAAATTTGGGATTGTTTGCAAAAATTATTTTTCAATACTATGTAAGTACAGATAAAGCATTCAAACATTTCAAACGGTCTTGACTCATCGTGTTTCGCAAGAATTATTTCATTCGTTTTAGGGTAGAAAAACACCTTTCGCTTTCCACAGATGTCATAGGTATTGTACATATTATTTTTAAAAGCTTAACACACTCCGAAAACGACTCGACTAAATTATTTGTATAAAATAGTTGCAAGATTGCCACTGCACCATCTCTCCCGTATATAGCACATAGTTCATTTTTCAATTTAAATTTATCTAAAAAGATGTACGTGTTCACTGTTTCATTGAAATCACTTTGAGGAAAGATTTCTTTATATTAAGTAAAGTGATCACAATCAAATAATTTTGATGCTAATAAATGGTTAGTAAACTCGAATCTGTATTTGATCTGTTGTAAGATAATATCACGTACTTCGATGCAAGTTGCACAGTTCACCGTTTTCTTTATTTTTGCTTTGGGCTCACCTGTTCGGTCTATGGAATCACGAACTGTCTGAATGCATTTTTCAATTAATATTATAATATTAATAATTTATTTTCAAACAAACTGTTATTATTTCTTATATATTCGACACTCATTTTTATTTCTTATAAAGTTACAAATTAAAAGGATTAAGTTCAGTATTTAGCTTGATCAAATTACTCGATAAATCAATACCAAAACAATGACAATAGTTACGTCACGGCTCGCGATAACAACGCTAGCTGATCTGTCATATATTGTCCACTATCGATGAAGTTGGAAGTTCGACGAACTTCGGATGTATTCGTGTAACCTCGGGCAAGGTTCATCAATCGGTAATCTTCGGCAATGCTCGGGTTATGTCGGTGGCGTGTGTCACACGGGAATTAGCCAATTCCTGGTACAATGGCTAGATTGACGCGCTCGCAGTGTTTTAAAAAATACATACAAAAACGTGTTTTCGTCCGATTGCAAATCTGTGCACACGGCTGACTCGAGCGCCGCGCAGCGGCCATACTTTATACTTGGAGAGATTAAAATCGCTCTCCTTGACAATATTCATTGCATTGTATTGGTAAGTAATATTTTTAAGTGATTTTTATAGATTTTATAGTCTTCAGTAAGATATTATAAATTAATTTTAGCCATTACAATTTAGATAGTGCTGCACACGAACGCACTATGCGACCAGCCGCCACTGAATGCGAGATGCCTATTTACTGTCAGATTGATTTATTGACGAATCACAGTCAGCCTTACTCCCTTCGTTCTTCAACAGTTGATTTTACCCCTCGCCATTATCTTCTCGTCTATTAATTCCTATGTCTGTGGTGACCGCTTAAAAATTTTTACCACTTTCCGTACTTTCTTCAAGAGATCGTCATATGTTGTAGAAATCATTTCAATTGGCAGTGAATTTATATTTACAGTCACACCCTGTTCATTGGCGTCCATAACATCGTTATCATCATTATCAGATTCCGTCGTAAATGCTGCTGCTGGGCATTCTGATATCGAAGAATTGCTTTTCTTATACAGTGCATCAACCACCACTAGTTGTAAACCGTGTGTAAAACAAAGCTGCTGGGAACAACGTAAAAGTCTGCCAACCTTCACCATCACACTAGCGCCGTCCGTTGTAATTGCGATAATATCTGTGTCTAAGTCTAGACCAAAACTCAGGAGGCGTTCTTTCACCAAGCTAATGCAATGTTCTGCGGTAGCCGAGCCATGTATATGGACCAAACCCAGATTAAAATGGTTTTCTTTCTGGTGGACGTTGATATTTAAGTATCGATGATTCCTTTGTGACGTCCATTCGTCAAATGTGAGTGAAAATCTCTGTTTTCCTTTTTTGAGACGCTCAAATTCAATAATCATTGTACTGGACGGGAGTCCGTACAAGACTGTAGATTTAGGCGCCGGGTCCAAACCGTGTCTTCAACCGATGAGAATGCTCCTTTACGGCCGATGATGATGATAGTAGTAGATATTTGATGAAATCTGCCTCCCGCACCCAGGCTTGGTGAATGTTGGGCACTGGGTGTGCTGTCGTCTCTGCTCGCTTCTGGCGTTGGCGGTTTTCCAGAGGAGGGCCGGCTTGTCTTGAGGAGGTAACACCAGAAGATCTTGGAGCAGAAGACTTGGCGAGGTGAGGCAGATGTTGGGCAGGAGTCACTTGTAGATAATAAAACGCTTGGTTTCGGTGGTAAAGATGAACTAATTTATTTTTAATTATGGGGCTGCTTATATTCAATAAGCATGACTCGCGCCCGACATTGGGCTGGGAGCCCAAAAGTGTTGGGGGATTGTACCCGCGCCAACAATGAGTTTATAGGCCGCGGCAAAATGTCGCATATTCATTTTGCCGGCAGCACTGGTGAAAGTAGTCGCTTAAATTTGCGAGTTAGAAAAGATTTTGAACGCTTACATGAATAACAATTACATAGTTTAAATGCATAGTAGTTATAAGAATGTGTATCTTGACAACTAGATTTTTTGTTTGCCAAGATACGACAAAAAATAAGAAAAGTTTTTAAATAAATGTGTAAATATGATCTCAAAGCGATCAAATTTGTAAAACATGTTAAGTTAGTATTTTTCCCAGGTCCCCCGTAACATAGCGCTCAGAAAGAGATAAGATTCACTATGCTACGAGGTTCCTGGATTTTTGTACACGCAAAAAAGGTAAAAAATATTGTTCAAAATTGGTTGTACATATGTGTGAAAAACAGCTTTTTTAATATCTCCTCAGCCGTAGTATATCGAAAATAGTGTTTATTTGACTACCGCCGAGGGGATGAACAAGTAAAATATAAACATTTGCAATATTTAAAAATCGATTTTTCCTAGTAAATTTTACATAGAAAAAATGTTGAACATCGATCCACGCGGCAGGTAAGCGGGCGGTACGGTATCGATGCCATTCGGGGTCAAAGTTTTCAAGCCGCTTGGGCCGAAAATTGGACAAAATGACCAGTGGCGGGGAGTGGTGATTTCGCCAGTGGCGTGGGGTAGGCACATTTTATAAAAGTAAAACAAATTTTATAGAATTGAAATAATGTGGTCAACTACGTCCGTTACAATCATGTCAGCTTTAACTGTGTTATAAAAATTTGTTACGATAGATCGTATTGTATTTGGCGAATTGGGTAGTGTGTATCCGCTTTTAGAAAATAAATTTCTTAAATCCGTAGATGTGCAAAAGGAACTTAAGGTGAATCCGTCTTTACATACCATCCTAGAGATCATTTTTTCCATGTTCATGGGGTTTTCTTTAATAAGAAAACTTTCAATTTTTTTGGTTTTCTTCTTTGGTACTACAGGTAAGGATTCCTCTTCAATGTCGTCGTTTCGAGAATCGATATCGATATTGTGTTTAGTCTTTAAATGTATTTTCAAGCCTTTGGTAGAACGTTGACTAATTTTTAGTTCATTTGAACACAGAAGACATTTGCCGCCTTTGTCATTTTTCTTGAAATAACGCCACAGACTTTTTCCAAGTTGGCTGATATCGCCATCGCCATCACCGTCGCCTTTTTTCTCTTCCCTAGGATTCCCAGTTTCAATGTACTTCCACATGATTTATTAACTCGTTACCTGCAATTAATAAATAAAGTTTATTGTAAGTATAGATTTTGATTAATTTATTTCACTTTAATACCATTAAAATTGATTATTATAATCGATAACCATATCCAAAAAACATTTTTCCCAAAAACCACTTTTAAGTCATAATAATGTTTCACACGAACGACGTTATATTGCTATAGATTTATCTTCATTTATTTAGTTTTTACACCATTAAAATTGATTACGATCATCGATAACCATATCAAAAAACTTTATTAACAAAAACCACTTTAAGTCATAATAATGTTTCACACGGACGACACTATATTGCTATAGATTTATATTTATTTACTTCGTTTTTACACTGTGGAAGATGTGGACGGAGAGGGTCGCCAGATGTGGATGGCCACGGATACTTACTTGTAGTAGCGGGGCTATCGACTCGGAGAAGTAAAAGAAATTTCCACGTTTAATTATTTATTTAACGAAGGTACGTTTTAACATTTATAAGCAAAGTGATTCTACACAAGTAACAACGTGTCAATTCTAAGACGCCCGAAAACAGAGTGACCGCTTGGCTTGCTAGCGTGTCCGGTTGGACCGTTGTGACTCGAACGGCCGGTGTTGCAATTAACTAAGTGTGACCATCATGTAAATAATATTCACAATATTGGGGTGCTTTCTTATATCCCGACAGCCTCCCCTCCAGTGTCCACGACATACTAAAGGAGTTGGGATATAAGAAGCAACTTATTGGTCATATCCTGATTGAGGCACCTCCAGTCAGGATGTGAGCAAGATAGATGGTCAGCAAGAGAACTTAATTCTAATACAATATTTACTAGTTAAGATTACTTATAATAACTATAGGTGTTATTGCTAAGTTTTTAATTATAATGAGTGTTTGCAGTTTTAATTTATTTACAAAGTAACTTAAAACTAAAAATTTGCTAAGTTTGCTATACCGCGTTTGCGGTGTCAGGTGCATCGACGAACTAGTTGTTCGGAGCATTGTTTATTACTTTGTAGTGCATGGAAATCCAAGTTTGATTCCAGTTTGTGGTTTCACTGTATAAATCGTGAAATTTGCGAGCAGAACTATGTTCATGTAACTGCTTGATTTTTATGCAGAGTGCGTACAATGTAGCGCGGGTCATTAAATTATTGTTAATTATTATAACTGGCAGGCGCCGACAGGATTCACAGGATACTGCCGTCAACCGCTAGTGGCGCTAGTCCCCGGCCAATCCTCTAGTGGCGCAGGCGGGCTATCTTGTGCTAAACGGTAACATTGCGCTCGTGCTACTCTCGATTTACGCGAAAGTTTTAGCGCCAAATTTTTAACTTGCGGGATCCGCGGATCCTGCGCTTTGAAGGTGCGTGATTGGGGATTAATAAAAGCTGCGGGATCCCGCGGGATTGCGGGATCCCGCTTTGCGGGATTGCAATCCCTAATTGCATTGTATTGGTAATATTTTAAAATGATTTTTATAGATTTTATAGTCTTCAGCAAGATATTATAAATTAATTTTAGCCATTACAATTTAGATAGTGCTGCACACGAACGCACTATGCGACCAGCCGCCACTGTTTCAGACGTTAGAAGATGTTCGTCGACATTTATAAAAAGATAAAGTTAGCCTCCCCGAGTAGAAGCGTTTCGCTAGCTGTTATTTCTTTTACAGGGCCGCTACTTTCTTCTATACGAATCCCACTTTTTCGGAAGCAATTTTTAATCGTCTCGGCATCACCGACTGCCAAGTCATACACATTGCTCTGCAGGCGTCTAATACAGACCACTTTCTAAGATTATCAGATGTTGTACCACTATTTATTTGTACAATGCAGGAATGTAGCAAACTTTTTCGGAAATTACATTTAAAATTTTGGATTATGCCCGCTGGAGGATTCTGGTGGTATTTGGCGGCAGAAAAAGAATTTCCACATTACGAATATTTATTTGGGGAGTGTAATGAGCCGAACAGTTATCAAGGATCATTAAAATATTTCTATTCTGTGTTGCCATTTTCCTCTGCAGGGCGATGATAAATTTTGAGAAAATCTCCCGCGTCATCCACGCTTTCTTGTTGTTCTCGTAGGTCACAGCAGGATACGATGAATATGTAAGGCCATTAAAACAGCTGGGTTGAGAGCTAATGTTCTGTCCGGCATCATATTATAAAATAATCCATATTATAGACATCTTTTGGGTGGAATATTTCCCAAATGTGTTTATTATCTGCCAGCTAACGTGTCACCTCCTCTTCATCAACTTTTTGAGCTTCGCCGCAAACGGCAAGGCACACTATGTTATAGCGTCGCTTAAAGCGGTCAAACCAACCAGGAAGCTTTGAAATCTTTAATTCCCATCTCATTTGCCATTGATTTTGCCTTCTCAATAAGCATCGGCCCAGAAGTAGGAATTTTCTCAGAACAAATTTGGGAAAAATATTCGAAAAGTTTTTCTTCCATTTCTTAAAGTTTTGGAAGCCGCACGCGCTGTTGAGAATCGCTGGCTTTACAATTGTCGAAAGCAGCTTCGATTTTTTGCCAGTTTTTTAATATGGTCGACAGTGACGAATTGGGGATTCCATATTTTACTGCCAATTTCCCTTTGCTGTGCACTTTATTATCAATTTCTTTGATTAGTTTATTTTTTTATTATAATTTCTAACAACACAAATGGTTGAATTTTTAAAAAAGAAATACAAACATTCCGGATTAAAAATAACCTAACAATATTTGAAAATCTTCTTCTTCCACTTGCTTGTGCAGTGATGAAGGAATTAGCTAGTTTGTCAATTAGCTAGGACCTAGTCCTAGATGTGACCGTATCCTTTTCTGATTTTTCTGTTTCAGATTTTCGTTTAGAAATCACTAATATTGTCTTCAATATTTAAATATTTTCTTTATTTATGGATAAAAAATCGAACCTGATCAAAAGGTCAAAACGAATTCATTAAAAAACATAACGATACCTTTGCAATGATACACACTTCTTGACTATCTAGCATTATTTAATTTTGTATGAATCACACATTCTTGTTAGGTTTTGTTTGTTTTTGAATCTTTATTTAGATGTGCGCAAATTTTTTCGTACATCTAGTAGGAAAATATAAAAAATACAAAAAATAACAATTACATTTTAAGAGAAAAAGATAAATACACAAAATTATATTATATAAGATATCTAGGTGACTAAAATAATATTGGTGAGTATGTTCAAAATCAAAAATTATTTTTTACATATAAAGCACATGTCCTACGAAAAGTGCTAAGGCTTGTGGCTTCCTTTATGACATTTGGTAGGTTATTATAAAGTTTTTGTCCTTTATAAAACGCGCTGTTTTGTGTGCATGAAAGTTTAGTTTTGGGAAGCCTAAAATCTCTGCGTCTTCTCGTAGGATAATTGTGAACATTTTCATGGTACATAACATTTCTTTGCAGATAATTTGGGAGCATATTATTTTGAAGCTTAGGTATACATCATTGTTAACGTATTATATATTATATGTTGTTTGGTTGTCATCATATTTAAATTTTGTAACATAATTTTAACTCTAGTAAAAATGTTGCATTTTAAAATCATCCTCATCCCCCTATTTTGTATAACCTGGAGTTTATTATTTTGGGCTTCGTTACATAAGAATAAAACACTAGAACAATAATTTAAATGCGGAGTAACAATAGAATTGTAAACAAGGCGCGATGTCTTTAGATCCAAGTTATTTCTGATCCTTTTTAGGAATCGAACTTTTTTAGCAATTTTCTTTGTTATGTATTCTAAGTGTTCATCAAATTTTAATTTTTCATCTAATATTACACCCAGATATTTAATACTACTCACCCTTTCTATGTTTACGTTATCAATTTTTAGTATTGCCTCCTCGTTTCCCCCTACACTATCCACAATTAAAAACTTTGTTTTCATAAAATTCAATTTTAGTTTGTTTTGGTTTAACCATAGTGTATCATACGTATACAGGCATCCAGAATTTTTCAAGAAAATTCATATTTACACAAAAATCGCAAGAACACTCAAACCCCGAAACCGCTTGATACCGTGTCGCCGACACAATTGGAAATCTTTACATCATAATTACTCAATCAAATTATGTGCTATATGTGATTAACCGCCCTATGCATACGAACGTACGTAATACGTCCGTCAAAGTATCACCCAAACGCAACAAGCCGTATCACGTACGCTCAGGTACAAAAAAAACTTTACCGAAACCCACAAAACGTTTGTGACACGTTCGTGCGCGTCAAGTTTGTTCCTGCGTCATCCCGTTTAGTATTTCGAAGTCAGCCGAAGCAAACGGGTGTATTTTCGTCACTCCCATACAAGTCAAGTCGCTAGTCAGTGGTTCTCCATGCAAGTGGCGCAGTTTTTATGACAATATTATTACGTTACATGTTTTTTAGTGAACTTTGTGTGAATGCATGTCTTTTTTATACCGTTTATTTACTTTGTGTTATATAAAAAACTGATTTTTTGTGTTCAATATGTCAAGTGAGAGTGAATATGAAAATATTAGCTCCTCCGGAAGTGAGGATTTTTCAACATCACAAGATGAACATGAAAGCGAAGTAGAAGACGTTCCAACAAGTGCTCAGGAGTGGGTGGATATAGATTCTGAAGGAGATGTTTTGCAACCACCATTTGAATTTACATCGACATCTGGCTTTCCTGAAGCAGTCAATAATTGTAAAGATGAATATGAAGTCTTCAACTACTTTTTTGATGATGAACTGATGCAACTGATAGTGGATCAAACCAATATATTTGCTGGGCAATTTATTAATTCTACCCCACATTCTTCGACAAGCCTTGTAAGTTCGTTGCATCCAACAACAATCAACGAAATGAGAATATTTATTGCAATCATTTTAGTGCAAAGTTTGGTAAAGAAACCAGAAGAAAAGATGTACTGGTCTAAATGTCCGATATTTGAGACTCCATTTTTTGCACGCACCCTTTCATACAGGCGGTTTTTATTGCTAAAGAAATTTTTGCATTTTAGCAATAATGCTGAATACAATGAATCGACCCACCCCAATCCCAAACTGAACAAAATATGGCCTGTGTATCAATATTTGCAAAAAAAATTTCAACAAGGATATATCCCCGAGAAAAATGTGACCATAGACGAAAGTTTGATGTTTTACAAAGGACGTCTAGGATGGATACAGTACATCCCACTCAAAAGATCGAGATTTGGCGTCAAGACATATATGTTGTGTGAGTCCACCTCAGGATATATATGGTCCACAATTATTTATACAGGAAAAAATACCCTTTTTGACCAGAGCTACAAACATCTTGTCACTAATGAGACCATTGCTCAATAAGGGGTACTGCCTGACAACAGACTATTGTCACCAGAATTAGCGGAGTTATTAGTTACAAAAAAAACGGACACATATGGAACACTAAGATTCAGACGAAAAGGGGTACCCAAAAATATTGTTTTTCCTAAGAAAGTTGCTCGTGGATACACCAAAGCCTACAGAAAGGGGAAAATCATGGTGATGAGGTGGAGAGATAAAAAAGATGTGTTTTTTCTCTCCACTGTCCATAGCTGCACGATGGTGCAAACTGAATCGGGCAAACAACGCCCAACTGTAGCAAACGAATATAATTTTACGATGGGTGGAGTAGATCGGGTTGACCAGCATTTGGCGATTCGCCCTGTCACCAGAAAACAGGGGAGAAAATATTACAAAAAAATATTTTTCCATTTTCTGGAGCAAGCACTCTGGAATGCATGTGTTGTACAAAAAAAAGGGTGGTGTTTCAAATAACTCTACATTTAGAGAAAAGGTAATTTTTCAATATTTGGAAAACTACCATACAGCAGATTTTTCATCCAAAGGGGGAAGACCATCAAGCAACCCAAACCCCTTACGTCTCACTGAAAGACATTTTATTGATGTAATTCCTCCTACCGCGGGCAAATTGAATGCTGCAAGACGTTGCGCTGTTTGCTGCTCAAAAGTAAATGAAAGTGGGAAAAAAGTGAGGAAGGAGACAAGGTAGTACTGTCCTGACTGTGATGTGGGGCTTTGCATCCCCTGTTTCAAAATTTATCACACAAAAAAATTCTTTTAGTGTAATAAAATAAATAAAGAGTACTAAAATGTATGGTTTTATTATTTATTTATTTATTTATTTACGGACAAATAGTCCATTAACAACATATTAATTACACGAATAAGTTTTATAAACAGAGATGACAGTGAAAGGAGAGCATATATAAATGAGGAGCGAAGACAATAATAATGACAATAAAAAATAATGAAAGATATAAAACATAACGATTCAACTCCATGGATAGAAAATGAAGAACTCAATTTTTCAGGTATTGAACAAATGAGTTTTTCTAATATATCGGTTGAATTGTTAACCAAAATTATTAAAAATACTCATAATTGGAAAGCCACGGGTTGCGATTGGATACATAATTTTTGGTACAAACGTCTGACTACTTTACATCCTCTTTTGGCAAAAAATCTTTCAAAATTTGTCAGTCAACCTCAAAATTTTCCAAATTTTCTAACTAAGGGCATTACTTATATGTTACCCAAAAGCGAAAATATTAATAATCCTTCTCAGTACAGACCCATTACATGTTTACCGACAATATACAAAATTTTAACCTCTTGTTTAACAGATTTAATATATACTCATTTAGATGAAAAAAATATTTTATCTGAACAACAAAAAGGTTGTCGCAGAAAACATATGGGATGTAAAGAACAATTAGTTATCGATTCTGTAATTCTAAAACAGATTCAAACTCGAAAACGTAATTTACATACTTGCTATATAGACTACCAAAAGGCTTTCGATAGTGTCCCGCACTCGTGGCTGATCAAAGTATTAAATATATATAAAATTAACCCCATTATTATTAGCTTTTTGGAAAATATTATGTCCTTTTGGAATACCAATTTACTTATCAATTTAAAAGGTAAGAAAATAGTAATACCGGGCATTTCAATTAAAAGAGGAATTTTTCAAGGAGACTCATTGAGTCCTCTTTGGTTTTGCTTAGCATTGAATCCTCTATCTAAAATGTTAATTAAAAGCAAGTTTGGAATAAAAGTTAAGGGTAATACAAGGGAGAGTAGTACAATTTCGCATTTATTATATATGGATGACATAAAATTATTTTCGAATTCTGAACAAAATTTAGAGAAAATGATCGAGGTAGTTAAAAACTTTTCAGATGATATCAAAATGACTTTTGGTTTAGATAAATGTAGAACGATCCATATAGAGAAAGGCAAAATTGTAGATGGGGACGAGAGTATATTTAGAAATTTCCAAATTACTAGTATGAAAAGGGATGAGGTTTATAAGTATTTAGGATACCCACAATCAAATAGATTAGACCATACTAGTATTAAAAATGATATAAGGATTAAATTTCAAACTAGGATCAGGAAAATTTTAAAATGCAATCTATCTGCTAAAAATTTAGTAAAAGCAATAAATACTTGGGCAATACCTCTATTAACATACTCATTTGGCATAATTAAATGGTCTAATACAGATTTAGATAACTTAGAAAGATTAATTAGAACTACACTAACAAAATTTAATTGCCATCATCCAAATTCAGCTATAGAACGAGTTAATTTACCTAGAAATTTAGGAGGTAGAGGCATAGTCAAAATAAATTCTTTGAAAAATAATCAGGTAGAAATGCTAAGAACTTTTTTCCATAGGAAAGCTCATAGCTCAGAAATGCACAAAATAATTTGCAAGGCAGATAGAAATATTACACCTTTAAATTTATACGATGAGAATGCCAACATTTTTATAAATCCCAACCAGGAACTATTAGATTCCTGGTCAAATAAAATTTTACACGCAAAACACTTCAATTATCTCAACCAAACGTATGTTGACAAATTTTCGTCAAACAAATGGTTGAGTATTGGAGAGTTGAGCGCAGAAATAGAAGGATTTATGCTTGCCATTCAGGATAGAGTCATTAATACTAAAAATTATAGAAAGCATATAATCAAAGATACAAATCAAATTGATGATTTGTGTAGAAAATGTTTGGCTTTTCCGGAAACTATAGAACATATTATATCGGGATGTTCTATATTAGCACCGTCCGAGTATACATTTAGGCACAATCAAGTTTTAAAAATAATTCACCAAAATTTGGTAATTAAACATAACTTGATTGACTGCCGTAATATAGTACCATATTATGAATACGAACCAAATTCATTTTTAGAAAACGAATTTTATAAAATATATTATGATAAAACTATACTGACAGATCGAACGATTAGTCATAATAGACCCGATATAGTTTTACATGACAAAATTAAAAAAATAACTTATATCATTGATGTCGCTATTCCAAATTCCTGTAACATTCAAAAATCTGTTAATGAAAAAATAAGAAAATACACAGATTTAGGAAACGAAATAAAAAGAATTTGGCATTCTCAGACTATAAAAATATTACCATTCGTTATTTCGGCTACTGGCATTATACCTAGCTCTCTCATTAAAAATTTAGGCGTATTAGATCTATCAAAAAATTTATATATAAAGATGCAAAAGTCGGTCATTTTGAATACATGTAGGATAACGAAAGATTTTTTAAATATTTATGTTGAGGGATCAGTAGGATTTATAGGCCCTGTTAGAAGTTCTACCGAGCCGAACCCTCTGATATGAAAATATCTGGAGTCGGTGAATTTTTTTTTTTCCCATTTGATCTCTGGTGAGTTGACATGTTGTTGTTCTTGTATTGTTTTGTATTTATTTTACTTATGTAATGCACTTGCATAGTGTTGATTGACTAGCTGATCATTTGTGGAAAAGTGAGTGGAAGGGTTTAGTTTTTCCTATGGGGAAGATTTAACCCGGACAACAAAATCGGAAGCATAAAAAAAAAAAAAAAAAAAAAAAAAATATAAAAGTAAGAATGGGAGATAATAATAAGTCAAAGCATGAAGATGGTTCAAAGGGCATTAGAAATTAGACATTGCGTATTGACTGTCGAAAGTCATTTAGGCATATACCACAAAATTCAATGCTTTGACTTGACAGTGAGTTGACAAGTCTCGACATTCTGGACAAAGGAGAATGGTATCCATAATTGGTAGAATGTTGATTGACGAACAGCAATTCATTATTTCGGAGTCTACAGGAAGGGATGTTGAATTGGATAAGTTGCAACAAAGCAGGTGAGTCTGTAATACCATTGATAATCTTAAATATGCAAATCAGATCAGTGTCCCTTCTACGTTTCTCCAAAGAAGAAATGTTTAAAGTTTGTTCAACTTCATCATATGAGTACTCTCCTCTTTCAAGACCCAACCTCCAAGCGATTCCTCGTAGGAAGCGATGTTGTACGGATTCTATGTGACAAATGTGGACAGCATAGAAAGGAGACCAAATAACACTAGCGTATTCAAGGTGAGGGCGAACTAACGAGCAGTAAAGAGTTTTAAGGGTACTTATATGTTTAAAGTCAGAGGTTATTCTATGAACGAAGCCGAAGCCTCACTGTTACAAGGATATTTATTATGAATAAATATCCTTGTAACAGTGAGGTCCATGGCTATCAGTAAACTTTCACTCTTTTTGTGATTGGCTCGTATGAAGAAGGAATTGGTAAAACGTCATAAATCATAAAACTCTCCATAATCAGCAGTTCACTTTGAAAATGTAGTGAAAAAATGGCCTAAGAAAAGGTGTTATTTTCATTTTGAACACCATCAATCGCTGGCTACCTCATTTGCAGAATGTATCGAGATTATTTTGATTGATATATTACATTCAATACAAAATATATTTGATAAAATATTCAATAGAATATTATTACAAAAAATATTCGGTGACATTTTATGTTGAGAACCTCTGACTTACAAAAGGATGTAAAAAGGGTCAAAAATGAGTCTGTTGTGTGAAAATATTGTGTGGTATATTGAAAACAAGTATTGTTATTGCGAAATCTAATGAAAAAAAACCCAATGTTTTTTTACCTACATTTTGAATAATAACCCAAAGGTAGGGCGGTTAATCAAGATAAATTACATAGCGATATAACAGCAGAACCTGAAACACATGTGAAAATAACCATCCACCACCTCACTCGGAGCCACCAACCCACGAAATGACCCCCGCTAAGGAAGCGACTCAGTATTTACGTTGACCCCCCTCCACTACTACCCGGATGGAATTCCATGATGGCCGCCGACTTCAACCAATCACAGCACAGCATATTCCATTGAGATTCTAATCAAACAATGATTACGAAATTCAATGCGACTATTTGTGATAACATTAGACTCAATTTACGGGAAAATGATAGAAAATATAACCACGGAATAAATATCAACATCAAGAAATGATTATATGCTAACATAATAACATAAAAAATTATACCTATATATCGTGGGCTTTCTGCGGAAAAGCACTAAGTCAAAAATACTAGTTTTGAGATAATTGAATTTGAAAGTTTGATCAACGTTATCTTTTTAAAAATATATTGAAGTCATTATATGGATGAATAGAGTTTTATAGATTATTTTATTGTCTGCTTATGCCTGTCCTTATTATTTAAAAATAAAAGAAAAAATTATATTTTTTTCTTAAAAATAGAAGGCTATTGCATGACTTAATGCTTTTTCGCTGATACAATATTGCAAACACAGAAGTAAAAATAGTCTCGTGGTGTAACATTTTTATTTTAATAATTTTTTTTTACAAGCTTTTACATAAGATTTTCATCCGCTTCATTAATATTATAATCATCATTTATTTCGCTGTCGTCGACAGAAGGAATGGAAGCATACCAACTTTGAAGCTCATGTGGTATAATTTTTTTATCACATAAAACCATCAAATCTTTTTTCTTGGAATGTGATATTGGTATAATTTTGATATCACACAATGCTGATCAATAACTTCTTGTCGCCTACCCCTACGTATATTACGGACATCAATAACAGAATAGTGGTCTGCACTATAATTATATTTAATTTTGAATGGTAGTTCTTTTTCATATTTTGGTATTTTAATTTTTAGCCAATTGACTTTATTACCGCTTTCGTCGACTGTCTTATTTTTTATTGTTTCGAGTGAAAGCTTCTTCAAATCCAAAAAGTCATCAAATTGTAGCTCTTTAACCATGTAAGGTTCTTTGTTTTTGTTGCGTCCTCTTTTTGAGCGAGCCAATTTGAAAATATTTATCCACTCTCGTACACTGAACACGTCTGTGTTTTTTTTTTGATATTCAATTGCGCTGTGCATCGCATCGACTTCCATGTAACTATGACCACTTTCTAGGAATTTTTGCTCAATTACCTTAAGATTCGTTGTTTGTACCAGACGAAGTAATATTGCAGATAATTGAACATTCCTGTTCTGACCAGCACACGTGTCGGAAAATATGGAGAGGTATTCTACATCGGAAGGCACTTGCTTGTTGATATACTCAAATAGACACGTACCTATTTCACAGCTTCCCCTTTTACCATTCACTTCCGTCCATGCATAACAGTAACCATTATTTCTTTATTTATTTATTTCTTTATTTATTTCATTCAAAATACAGTTTTTACATAAAAAGCATACTCTGCACATCTCACTAGGGCATTCCTGTATCAAGATGTGCAGCTTTACAATAATATCATTTAAAAAAATACATATATGTAAATTTAAAATAATAACAACATTAAATTAAATTTAAACCAAAAAAGAAAAGTTTATGACACGGACGTTTCGAGACCGGTAGACAAAAATAAACAAAATTTTAGTAACAAATGTATGAAAAAAATAAAAACAAAAAAGTCAACAAAAGAAGCATTATTAAGTAAGTTGGCAACAATAATATTCTTCTGTTAACTAAAGTACAAGGTACCTGTGCTGGCTTATCAGACACAAGCATAGGGTAACCATACTAACAATTACAACATGGAAAGTATGAATAATAGATTATAAGAAAAAAATAAAAATAACTAAATAAAAAAAGATAAATAATAACCGATAGGTAAGTAGATAATATTATAATAAAAAGTAAGTAAGTAAATAATTTAGCTAGACAGTAATTAAAGTAAATATTAATACGATAATTAAGTAGATAATAATAATAATAAGTAACATAATAATAAATAACCAAAAGTTATTTTAGAAGTAAATAAGTACATGCGCAGTAAGTAAATAAGGATTGTATCGAAACAGAGCTTCCACAAGGAATTATGATATAAGCGACAACATGGGTGATCTAAAATCATCACTCTCAGCTAGTACGGAAATTTTGACCATTTTCTTGAATGAATTTAAGGTACCTATAGTTTTTATATTTTCTCCAAGCATATTATATAGCAACGGAGCTTTATATGAAAAACTCCTTTGTCCGAAGGATGTTCTGGTATACACCGGCTGATACATTAAAGAAGAACCCATTCTAGTGCTGCGCACTTGTTGAGATCTTTTAGCAGTAATAGTGTTGTTGAAAAATTTACAGAGAGCCTGTATTATGTACAACTGCCTTATTGTCATAATTTTGCTTTCACTATATAATAACTTTGATGGATACATAAAATTTCTCTTATACATTATTTTTAAAATTAATTTTTGTGCAACATTCAAAGGCTCTAAGGTAGTCTTGTTACAAGAACCCCAACAGACAACATTATATGAAAGCATTGATTGAACAAGAGCATAATATACAGTTTTTAATGTAACTTTGTCCAATATGTTTCTTAGATTTTTGAAAATGTAGGCTAGCCTTCTTATTTTGTTTCTTAATATAGTAATGTGATTGTTCCATTTTAAATTTTTATCAATAATTAAACCCAGGTATTTGATGTTGTCTACTCTTTCCAAAGATTGACAGTTACACTCCTGTACACAACAATGTAATTTTAATGAACGTTCCAAAGATGGTTGATTTACAGAGGAAATGCTAAAAGTAATATATTTAGTTTTGTTCATGTTTAAGGTTAACAAGTTTTGATCAAGCCAATTTTTGACTGCCCTTAATCCTGCCTCGCACTGAGCATACGTTTCGTTCCATGTGTCAGCAGCAAACACCAAGACAGTGTCATCTGCAAATACAATTGAAGATCCAGAAAATTTCAGTTTACAGAGGTCGTTAATATATAACAAAAATAG